>CM076262.1:52317399-57317399 GCA_038380795.1 Pyrocephalus nanus | reverse complement strand
GCTCCTTTGTTCCCGCTCTGCTGCCAGGGGTGAGACAGGCAGGTGAGCGGCGCGCAAGGCAGGGGGCTGGCGACGTGCGGCGGCGGCCGCATATTAATGGATTTCTCCAGCCTGTCGCTGGGTGTTTGACTTGATTCATGAGACTCCTCCGTCGGATGCGGCCGGCAGGGAGAGAGAGCAGGGAGACAGCTATTGTCTGCCAGGCCTGGGGCCCTGCCGGTGCTGCTCCGGTGGCTGCCACCGCCTCCCCCAGCCGCAAAAAGCACTTTGCACCTTAGCCCCGATGTCCTTCCCACCCGGGGTGTCCGTCTGTCCAGGGTGGTGCGAGGTGGGACTGTCTGGTACCTGCACACCATGAGTGTTCCTGCGGTGTGAAGCTGAGCTGGGAAGGCAGGCAGGCATCAGGCAGCTTCTCAAACACACCCCCCCGGGTGCAAGAGCATTGCACTCCAGTCGCAACGGGCTGAGTCCAAGCAGGGCTGCTGCTCACTGCTTGTTCCGCTGAAAAAGCTTTCACCCATTGCCTTAGGGACACCAGGAAAAAGGTTCTGATGCCTTTTTTTTTTTTTTTTTTTTTTTTTTTTTTTTAATGGCAGCTGTAGATTTTACACTACATTTTATGGTTGGCTATAATTTTTAAACAAAGCAAATAGGCAGCTGGTGGACAGGTATTAACCAGGCAGCAGTCAGCTTCTATCTTGAAAAGGCTGATTCAGGTACAGCATTTGATAATGCTCTTCTGGGAAGGGCGTGGATGATAATAGCAGAGAAGGAAAACAAACTGGATGGAGCGCACTCCATCATGCTGACAAAGACCTGGATTGTACATGCTGGGGTGCAAATAGGATTGTTTGCATATTCAGCTGATTCTGTCTTCCCTTTTGCCCATCCCCGAACACCGGTGGTGCCTGAGCTCCTTGGGGAGCTGTTTGAGTTGGGGGGACAAATGTGTGTGGGGGAGGGAGGTAAAGGAGCATGTGGAGGAGAAATGAGAGCAGAGAGGGTGCTGCTTTCAGGGGCAACAATAGAAAAGGGCTAGGTGGTGGGGAAAATGCTCCGGGGATAGGGTTTATCGGACTGAATATAGGAAGCTACAGATGAGCTTATCTGACAGGCTACCTTTTATATCCCTGACATGCAGTTCATCTCACTCTGCAGAGCAAAATAAAGATCCTAGGTTTGATTTTTTTTTTCTTCTTTTTCTCAGCTGTCAAGGAATAAAACTGAACCGAGGGGGAAAGAAGCATTTATTCCCAGCAGGAAAAGAGAGGAAGGCTGAAATAAGGGATTTTCTGCAATGATAGCACTCCCCAGGCAGCAAACCCACCTCTGAGTTTCCAGCAAACCTACAAGCCAAACCAATCAAGTAATGTCACAGTGTATTTACTCACTTAGTAACCTGCTGACCCATTCCCTCTCTGGCCCATGCTGGTGGCTCACAAGGGTGCACCCCAGTGCTGTGTGCTGGGAAGGGGCACAGCTGTGAGCCCAGGTGGGGCAAGGTGACCAAATGGCTCCCAACTCCCACTCTCCATCCATCACAGTGTGGAAAGGGGTGCTGGAGAGAAGCCTGTGTTGGGAACAGTGGTGCTTGGGGGCTCTGCTAGTCCTTTGTGCTGGCTGCCCTCAATAAGGCAGAAACTTAATTGTAAAGAGGAACTCACCCATACCTGTCTGCAGCTGAAGAGCAGCTTATGCCAGAGATCACCTAGACTTGACTGCTGTCAAATACTGGCTGTAAGATGCGTTTTCTGAGTGCCGTGTTTTACTTGGTGACATATCCTGAACCTTTGGGAAGAGGTTTTTCAAATAAGCTTTTCTCACGCTTTTCTCAAGTGTCTTTTTTTTTTTTTTTCCCCCTTTCTTTCTTTCTTCTTATAAAAAGTATTAGGCTATCACAGCATTGGAAATGCTGATAAATTTGGTGTAAAAGCCTTGTCTGCTATTCCTTTCCCCATCTAATGTTCATCTCTGCACTGTCCTCAGGAGCACGGTGCCCATAGCTACTCTGTTAACTTGTCCCTGCTCATAACACCCTGCACAAAAACCACAACTGGGCGCTTTTTGCTCTGATTAAAGTCATGCTGTGCAATAGGAAATACAAATTAGCTCTGGCCTTTGGGCTCCTGACAAGTTTCCAGCACTGCTTTCAGCACTACGCAGATTGTGTAACTCCATCCGTGCGCCCTCCGTGTGGTGACGTCTCCCCCTCCGTCATGAGCTGGGCTGGCTGCCGCACATCCAGGTTCAGCTGTTAATACTTCAAGCAGCTTTTAGAACTGAAGGAGGAAGCGAGATTGCCAGCAGCCTTGTGAAATGTGGAAAGCAGCTTTTCCTTGCTAGGAGACAACGTGGGAAGGGGCAAAAAGAGGGGGTTTTCCTAGGTAATTCCCCAAATCTTGATGTTTGTGCAAATACCTCCCTGTCTATTGAGCAGTTCGGGAGCTCAGCACTAGGACAGCCAATACTTCAGTACAGGATCAACCTCTGAAGGAAGAGCACAGTAGCATCTTATACAAACTGTGGCTTAAGTTTGCCTTACCATGAAACACGCAGCACTTTCCTACCTTCTCCAGGGATTCAAGCTGGGCAACTATGTTACATCATTTCAGCTTTGCTAACAGAAGGGCTGAGGCAGCAGCTACCGTGTCATGTTTTCAGCAGAAACCTTTAAGTCTCAGCGACTTCCTCTAAGGATGTTGAAGCAAACGCTGTCCAGACCTGCAAGAGAACAAGTTACAAATGACATCTCTGGTTTGAAATGGTGCGTGGGCACGACGTGGGCGAATGTTCCCTGCACTGGGTGTTTTCTAAAGGTCTCTGAAGCATGAGGCATGACTGAATGACTTGTGTTTTCTTTAAATGACGAGTGGGTGAATCTTGAATCGTTGGTCTGCTTTTATTTTTGTTAAATGTGTGTGGGTTGACAACATGACTCAGTATTTTCTCTGCAGATGCAAAGATCGTACTGCCAATTCTGGGTATGCTTCAGACAGTTTCACACAGAGAACTGGAAAACTTTTTCAGTCCAGAGATTTGCTTTTCAGCAGCCTTAAGCCTTTTGGTTTGAAAATAAATAAGTGATTTTAAAAATGAGTGCTTTGTCAGATTCTGCAAAAATACACCAAAGAAATGGCCAAACATGGGAAAAGTACCTCTACCCCCATGTTTCCCCAATAGTTTATCTGATTTTTTTCCATGTTGTTCTGGAAATAGCCATTAACATCTGGTTTGTTTTTGTGATTCTCCCTAGCCTCAGTTGCTGCTGGGCCATCTCTCTGTCTGCTGAGTATCATCTCTAGTGTTTAAATAACCAGCCTTGCCCTGCTGGGTGAGAGCCACCATCCTTGGACTGATGGCTGTGAGTACTCCCCTCCTCCCAAGAGGCAAGTAGGCATATTTCTGGGTATCTCTATGTGGTTCGGACAAAAGACCCAGAAAATGTCCCTTTCTCCCTTCTGGCAACCTCCCTGCCTTGCTCCCCCTTCTTCATCCTCCCTTTATGCCATGTACAGCATATGGCATGTGCTTTGGGAGAAACGCAAGGCTAGGTATGGGCTTTGGATGCTTTTATTGTGCAATGGTGAGTGCTCTCTTCTCCCATATCCTCTTTGCTGATGTGCAGTGTGCTAGTAGTCATGTCCTTGATAAGAATGGGTTTCCTGCTAAGACCCTCCCCTGTAATCATAGCCCAGCATCCTGGAGCCAGCAATAAACCATTTTCCTCTGCTGATAGGAGCCCTCAGCCCACCCTAGACCTTGCTGAAGATCTGTGAATGGCTAGAGAATAACAGAGTAGTGGATGGAGGATGTTGCAGAGCAAAGGTTGTCTGTGACGATGATGTGCCTATAGATTTGCTCTGTAGAGCATGCAGGGTGAAATGAATTCTGTGCACTCTGTTTATCTGATTGCTAACTTCTACCACAGAAGAATTCTAACATTCATCCCTAGCAATGTCCTTGGCTAAGGTGACCTGTACTTAGCAGCAGGACCCAAAACCCATAATGATCCTGATTCTGTATTGACCCATACAACAGTGAGCCATACCTGGCCCATATATGCACAAGCATGTATTATAGTTCTAGGGAACTGTATCATCTTTCTATCATTCTAGTTTTTTGGTCCTAAGATTTACTCCCTATTCCTGGCATTTTCCCTACCTTCCACTGCCTACCCATGGCAATCTTTCACCCTAAGCTTAAGGCTGAGCACATCCACCATGCCTACAGACCTCATGGGGAGCCACTTGATGTGACTGCCTCAAATGCTTTTACAGCCCTATCTCATAATGACAAGAACTGGGTAGTAGGCCTTATAATTTCTCTGCAATCCTCATATTATTCAGGAATAATCCTCTACTTTAAGCTCTTTTTATCCCAGAGCCTGATTCCAACCTTAAGCATAAGCTATCAGCCAGCACTCCTTGAAACACGAGCAGAAGCATTCTGCTTTACTGAGTACCAGCACTCAGGCTTGCCCTGAGGAGAAAAGAAAGAGGTGGTGCTCTTTAATCCTCAGCATCTCAATCCATAACCTTGACTTTAGTGTCTGAAGACCTGATGCTCTTTGTGTCTCTGAGTGCCAGAGCCACTCAGCCCTGCCAGCCCCAGCCATGTGTTTCTAAGGTGTTTGCTAGAGTCCAGGCCTGGGGATGGAGGCATCCACTGGGTTTGCTGGGTGTAGAGGCTGGAAGTTCTGTTTGTCAGAAGTTGTGCTGGATGGGGCAGGGCACGTTGTGGTGGAGTTTAGGGTGGAAAGATTATGGCTAGGCATGGCTTGAAGGATCAACTGGCTTACTCCAGCTGCTGAGGGGATGGTAGGCTGAGTGCAACCCAGAGCATGGGGTGAGGGGGAACGTGACAGTGTCTGTACGTCAGGCAGACACTGATGGTGTGTTCCACTGATCATTCTCTTAAGACAAGCTTCTTTACTCCTGCCTGCTTACTTCTCACTGCAAGCTTTACTTGGCATGCTTAAGATCACAACTTCTTTCTTTTAACAAAAAAACAAAAAAACCCCAAAAAATCCCAAACAACCAACCAAACAAATTTTCCTGTAATCTAGGCCTGTGAAGGGAAGCACCCACGGGGTGCTGAGATCAGCCTGCTGTCTCATTCTTTGCCCTTTCGTGGGTGGGCAGCTTTCTTCTATGTCAAGTGAAAACTTCCTCACCCAACCCTGTAATGCTGGACTCACTCTGAGTCAAGCCAGGTCTCCTCCCTTGTTGCTCACGTTAGGCAGCCTCACCCCATTTCGTGCGGGAATACCCAACCTGCCCAACGTGTGCCTTACCAAGGTGATTAATGGCTCTCTCATTTGCAGACACCTCCTGAAACACAACACGTGTGCATTTTTATGGCCAGTTTGGACAAAGTCATTGCTCCAGCTGGTAACTGCAACTTCCAGATAAGACTTGACATGTGACAATTTAAGAAACACCAAATTGAGGAGGAAGGAAGGAATCCTCCATTTTCAGACGCCAGTGTGGCTACATATACTGACACTGTTGCACAAACACAGAATAACAACTTTAATTGGAACAGTTGCCTCTTGGTACCATTACCTGTAATTGATTATGCCAGAGCTTGCAGCCTCTATGATTAGAAAGCAACTTCCTGGGTGTGCTTTTGAATCAGATTAATAAAAGGAAACAATATTTCTAGTGAGAAAGCCTCTTGGTATATATTATTTCCTGAAACCCTGAAATTGACATTTGTTACCTTGCTGGCGTTTCTTACCCCTATTAACATCAGCACTTTAGAAAACTGATGTGTGTGTGGCCACATTTTCAGTTGCTCTAATACTGGGATGTGTTGAAATAGAAAAGAGTACTGAAACATCCACTAACAATGTCCGGCAGGTCAGAGCCTCATGCACTTTCTAAATAGGTCAGGGTTTGGTCCAAGAATCTGGTGTTTCTTGAAGATATCCTTTACATTTCCTTTATATCTCTGTTTCATCCTCCATTCAGTCACAGAGCCTGCCTGCTGGATTTATTTGTTTTACATTTCTTTGCTGTCCAATTTGCTGCCAAATCATCATCTCATATTGCTGTCTTATATAAACGTTAACATTAGCAAGCTTCACAATAACAGCCTGGAAAGGAAACATTTACTTCTGAGCTTCCCCCTGCCAAACAAATGTACAGCATTTGCTTTTTTTGTGGCTACTGGTTAAGACCATGGGATATAAAATTATAATGCTGTAGGCAGTGTTAGTCTATTACAGTTATGATCACCGTAACATGCACTTCAACATATTTATTGTTTTGCTTTTAAAATCCTATGTTCAGCGTGGAGGACCCAAGTCTCCATTTCCTACTACAACATAATCTCCATAGCTCCTTCAAAGTCTGCTGAAAAAAAACAACTCTATTTTTAAACTCTACTTTCTTGTTCTGGGTGACACATAATGAAAGCATCGGTGTTACTTTTGTGTCCTGAAAGAAGGGGTGACGGCATGAAATGGAATAGTGATGCAAACGTATGCGCAGAGCTTGAACAAGAAACGAGCGAGTGGAACCCGCAGCTGAGCAGCGTGGAAACACTGCCCTGTCCTAAAATCAGGCGTGCCTCTGCCCCGAGGTCCCTCCGGGAGAAAGCACTAGTGCATGTCCACCAGCATTCCGTGCGTGGAATTCAGTTTGTGCCTGATGAGTTGGGGACAACACTTTTCAGAAACTGCAGTAAGCGAATAGCACGTCATTGGTTTTCTGTGCCCCTCAGAGGGGCCCTTCAGGTACCGAACCCCCATGAGGATTCAGCCGGAACCGAGGGAGTGCGTGGGCTCCAGTGCCGAGGCCGGCAGGGCCCCGCCGGCCCCGGCAGCTGCTCCGACCGACCTGCTCCGGCTCCTCGGGGACAGGAGGGGCGGAGAAGGGACAGGGCGGGAGGGGACAGGGATGGACAGGAATGGGCAGGGCAGGACGCCCCGACCCTCAGGCGCTGCCGTTACATAACGGGGGGAGAGAGGCGCGCGCCGAGCCCCGCCCCCGCCCCGCCCGTGTCCTCGCGGCATCCCGCCCCGCCCCTTCCCCGCGTGACGCCGGCAGGGGGGGCCCAGCGCGTGCCTCCCCGCGCCCCGCCCCCTGGGAGGGACGGCACGTGCGCGCCCCTCCCCGCGCGCCCGGCCGGGGGGAAATGGCGCTGCCCCCGCGCACGCTCAGTGCCCGCCACCCGCGGGCCGGGCGGGGCGGAGTGGGGCGCTCCGTGCGGTGGGGCGCAGGCGCGGCGGGGCCAGGCGCCGTGCGGGGCGGGCGAGGAGGGCGGTGCAGTTCCCTCCTCCTTCCCCCCCCTTTCCGTCCCCATCCTCCTCCTCCTCCCGCCTCCGCGGGGGCCGGGTGACGCACGTGCGCGCGCCCCCGCGCGCTGTTGTCCGCTCGCTCCCGCGCCGCCCGCCCGTGCGCGTGCCTGCCGGCGGCGGGGGGCGCGCGCGGCGTGCGGGGCCGGCACGCGCGCTGTTGTTATTGGCGGCGCCGCCGCGGCCGCGGCGGAGGGAGCGGGGCGGGGGGGACGGGACGGGACGGGGAGGAGCGGGCGGCTCAGTCAGGGAGTTCTTTAAAGATGGCCGGAGCGGCGGCCGCCGCCGCGACCCCCGTGTACTGCGTGTGCCGCGAGCCCTACGACGTGAGCCGCTTCATGATCGAGTGCGACATCTGCAAGGACTGGTTCCACGGCAGGTACGGCGCAGGGAGCCGCGCCGGGGTCGGGCGGCGCGGCGGGGCAGCGGCCGGGGCGGGCGGCCGGGCGGCCACCGGGCACAGGCGGTGGCAGTCGCCTCCCCCCCTCCCTCCCGGCGGGGGGACAATGGCTGCGCGGCGGCAGCACGGGGGGGACCCGCGGGCGCCCGGCCGGTCCCGCTCCCCTCGCGGCGAGGACAGAGCCGGTGCCGGCGGGGGCGGCCGTCCCCGGGCACATGGGTCCGCGACTGCGAGCGGGCGGGCGGACGGGCCGGGGCGGGCGGGGGGGCCGGTTACGAAAGAGCAACAGATGCGGGGCCGGGGCCACCCCGAAGTTGTGAGGGCTGTGCGGAGGCGCCGCGTGTCCCCCCGCGCTCCCGGGGGGTCTCTCCCGGGACAGGGCGGTCTCCCGGCGGAGAAGTGCGGGCGCCGGGGCTGCTTCCGGCCGGGTGCGAGCTCCGGGCTGCCCGTGCGTTTTGTTTGCGGGGCGGGGGGAACGGAGGAGGAGAAGGGTCGCCCCGCGCCTCTCTGCGCTTTGACGTTTCCAGCCCGGTCCCGAGCGGCCGCCGCGTGTGTGTGTTTTGCGACCCGAGCGTGCGAATAATAAAAGGCCCGGCAGGAGGAGGAGGAGGAGGAGGCGGCGGTGGGGATCCACGGGCAGTTAAACAAAGGAGCAAGTTGCGGGCCCGCGGTGGCGGTTCGGCCGGGCCGGGGCTTGCGGGAGCGGCGCGGTGCCGCCCCCGCCGTGCGGGTGAGCCCCGGGCCGAGCGCGGCGGGCCGTGATTGACAGCGCGGCGTTTAAATACCCCGAGCGGCCACAACAACAGCGCCGGCCGCCCGCGCCGCGCCCCCTGCCGGGCAGGGCCGGCAGCGCCGCCCCGGCCTGCCCCCGCCGCTGGGGGTGGGGAGGGGGTCTGCTCGTTTTGTGCCTTTATTTGTGGGTGTTTTTTTTTTTTTTTGTTTGTTCGTTTGTTTTTTTTTTGAAATTTATTTCTTCGCCTCAATGGCAAAAGGCAAGCGCCGGCTGAAAGTAGGTTGCGTATCTAGGTGTTACTTAACAGTGATTGTTGCGCACGGGTGTTTTCTCGCCACGTTTTTTAGGATGAAAGGCAGGCTCTCAGCGTTCCAGCTGTTGACTCGCACGCTGGGGTTGATTTGTTCTTTGTACACGGGTTCCCCCCCCCCCCGCTTCCCCCCCGGCTCGAACCGCAGTATAACAGAAACTGCTCAAAGGGGATTTGTAAGCCATAAAAACTGGCCAAAGCAGAATTGTACCTTGAAAACAACTCCTCGTTAATATTTTTTAGATTACTAGATTACTGTCAGTTAAAAGATGCTGAGCATGGTCAGAACTTTGAATGTGGAGTTTCACAGGGTTTTTTCTCAGTGCCGGCATCAGCTACAGATGTGTTGTGCCATCAAGGTACATTCGCAGTCTTGGCTCTTCTGTGGCTCTTTGTGGCTCTTGGTGTGGCAGGGCTGGGTTTGTGTTCCTTTTCCGAAGAAAACTCTTACCAGTGCTGTTGTTTGGAGTGAAGTGCACAGCAGCTCTTTTAGGTTACAGCAGCTTAATACAAGTTTTTCAAAACTCAGTCACTGCCTGCATTAAAGGTGGAGACATCACCTGAAGGTATTTGTGAGGTTACAGGTTCTCTCTCTTCCAAGTATTTTTCTGCATTTGTGTAGTTGCTCTTTCAGTCTGTCCTGGCAATTGCTGCAGTTCCATGCAGGCTGAACTTAAATGCCAGCCTTGTGCGTCAGTATTTCTGGGGTATGGGTGAACTAGTTTCTGGAATTGTTATGAGGAGGGAAAGAATTGCCTGATTCAAAGTTTTCCTGAATCCTGATCTGCAAAAAGTTCCACAGTGGCTCCTGTGATTGAGCTCTGTCATGTAATGGGTAGAAAAACTGTGTTAGCACTGAACTGCTTTGATAGTCTGAAACCCTAAAAGTGGAAAATTAGCAAGCCAGCAGGAACTGGCAGCAGCCACGCTGCTCTGGGATTTAGTTGCATGCTCACCCAGTCCCGTGACTAGGGGACAGGTTTATGGGAGACCCGATGCCCTCTGCCAGCTGTGGTCTGCTCTGGAAGTGCCTTTCTCCTTGTTTTGAGAGTGTCTAAAGACTGTTACATAGGTTGTGAAAGAAAATATGCACTCTCAAATCTTGAAGTGTTTGGTGAACTTCTTGGTTTCATGTTTTTTTTTTTATTTGATTTTTTAAATTCTTTTTTCCTCTTGCCTGTGGAATGGGAATGATGTTTCTTCTGTGTTAAGAAATATATAAACCCGGACTTCGTTCAGGCTGTGAAGTTGCTAGCATGATACCTAGCACGTATTATTGGATTACGGACTCTTTGCTGCCTTCCTGTGTATAGTTAAGAGAGTGCCTGAACAGTACAGTGGAGGCAGTACAAAGTCTGTACGTGGTCCCTTTAAATTTTATTTGAATTTTTTCCCCCTGTGTTTCCTTCTTGTACTCTGTCTTCAAACGACCGTATTTTGGTTTGCTCTTACCAATACAGTAGTATTATCAAATATGCATTTTATTGCTTCTGGCAAATATTTGTGAAAAAGCAAATGTTTTGTTGTGCCTGGCAATGCTGTGAACCTACATTGTGGGTTTTAGTTACTCTGCCAGTGGGCCTAATATGCCTAACATCCAGCCACAGTCTTGTGTAATTACCCCTTGCTGAACAAAAGAGCGGAACGTGTGCCTGTGCAGTGTTTGAGGCTTGGTGGCTGTCTTGAATGGCTTGCAAGAGTGGAGAGATTACAGAGACTTAGATGCGACACTGTCAGATCTTTCAGATGGGCAAATCCATTTATACTTTAGACAATTTTTGTGTTTTTCCCATCTTTTTATCTTCTTTAAATGAAAATGTCACATTAAGCTGCTTCCCGCTTTCTGACTTGTCTAGGATATACTCCAGCTAGAATGCAGCATAAAAAGTCCTTTATTCTGCTCTAAGTGTTCAACTTTCTCTTGGATCTGTTCAGTAACTCTTGAAGTCTGTTTAATTTCTTGGCTTCATCTTCAAATGATATGTATCATAGAATGATACTTCTCTTTCTGTCTCCCTTCATTTTTTGATGCTCTCCCTTAGTTATTAGGGTAACTACATGCTGTCATCTTTTCTCACTTGTGTTTTTTTTGCTCTGATATATGTAACCTTATGCACAGAATATCTTTTTTTAAACCGATCTTGCAGTCAGCTCTGTTCTTGAAATATGTTTGTGAAGTTTGCAGAAATCCTATTGTCAGCTTTGAAATTTTTGTCCTTCTTTCTGCTCATGATATCTGTACTTGACTAGATTTATGCGTGTTGCATAGATGTCACTTATTTCTGTAGACTAGATTTCAGACAGGTCAGAACAAACTGAAGTTTGAGCATATAATTCAGGTATTGTCTGTAGTGCTTCAGGAGTAAATGACTGTAGAGTTGGCTTTTTGAGGAGGTTTGCTTTGTAAAGCTGCGCTGGTACAGTACTGATTGTAAAGGAGTTGGGAGAAGTCAGTCAGGTAAACTGAGAATTAGAAATGCAGGTGCCCCTATGAAGTCTTCTGAGCAGCACTTTTCCAGGGGGGTGTGTTTTGTTTCTCAGCAAAAAGACAGTGAACTTCTAATATGTCTCAATGCTGAATAGGTTAAGAAATTATCAGATGTGTGGATGTCAGTTACAGTAATGGTCTCTGCCTTTTGAAATGCCTGCAATCTTTCTAATGTATTTTCTTACAGTGACAGAAGATTTTTTTTTTTTTAACAGAATTAATGTTTTATTCTTCAAAATTAGAATAGCAGGGAATGGGAAGGGAAAGCATCCTTTTTTTTTGTTTTGGGTGTTTTTTCCCCTAATATTAATAGTTTTTCCGAAAACTTCATAATGGTGTCAACTTTTATGTCTTTCCCCTCAAGGAATAAAAAGACAGGAAACAGCCCATCCAGATTTGCTCAACTCACATCTTCAGTGTTTTGTGTAAAAGAAGCTTAAATGTAGAAGCCTTAAATACTTCTTCTTTTATAATTTTCTTGTGTTTACAGAAATAAGCATTTAATTTGAGCAGATTAGAGGGCAGTAAACACAATGCCACCTCGTATGTAATGTACGGATGTATGCATTTCTGTTGCAAAGCAAAGTCAAAATGATTAAATTTATATGGAATATTTAAAAAATTGATAGCTCTTGCTCTCAGGATTAATTTTATATTTTATGTAGTCTTGAAACAATTAACTTTCCTTTTCCCTTTCCTAGAGCAGTTCATTGATGGTATTTTGCCATTAGGTGTTTGATGTTTTTTGAAGGTTTGTCATTATTGAAAAACATTTAATAACATCATTTGAAAAGAAAGGTGATTCATGTACCTTTTGAAGATGATTATTTAAACTGCAGATGCCTTCAGGCTTTTTTTCCTCAAATGGAGGAAGAATTCAGCACCAAAATCACATCTGAGTGAAGTTCATGTAGGACATAGTTTTTCTGATATTGTGTAGATTTGAACATGTCTTTGTTTGGTCTCTGAAGAAACATAAAACTTCCCAGCCACTCCTTACTATGATCTCGATTTAAAGTCAAGGTTCCCTCTTGCAGCTGTTAGGTTGCATGGTACAGGTCTTTCTGAATGCAGTGGTTTATACTCTGAAGGCAGGCTTTCTCCTTAAGAAAAGAAGGAAATGCACATGCTATAGTGACTATTTTTCCTGAATTGGTTCTTTGTTTTGGAGCTTTACACATGAGGTTCTGCACGATGGGCTTCGCCAACTCTTTGCTGTTGAAAGAGGCTGTCCCGCTCCTGGCTGCATGCTACTATAATTCCTCTTTTGCTGGTTCAGTGCTTGCCTGATTGGTAAATCAACTCTGCTCAGAAAACTGACAGAACCCATTCTCTTGCTGGGTTAGCTTTTTGTTGGGTTACTGAGCTGAACGGGCTCATCAAAGGTTAGGATGAGTCTGAGGGTGTTGCAAAACACTGATGAGGACTGTGTTGCTGGAGATGATGATAGTGGGTGGGAAAAGACAGAAGAGTTGCTCATTTTTCTTCGTCACTGCCCACTTTGGGATCAATAGCTTGCCCAGTTTTGTGGAACCTTGGTTTTGTGTCTCAGTCACCGTTTGTGATTCCAATTTGAATGCGATGGGCTCGGCCCAAACCCAGCTGCTCATCTAGTGGGGTCTGTAGGAGTTAAGGTCTTCCAGCACAGCTGTGGGAGTGCAACCCCAGAGCATCATCTGTTTGCAGGGACAGGTGAAGCTCCTGCATCTGTCTTAAAGGGTCTTGGAGGGCAAGGCATGGTGATGTTTATGGCAGGAAATGTGAAGACTGCAAAGAGACTGTTAGAAATGCCTTCTGATGCCAACCTTCTGTTTACAGAAAATTAAGGCCTTGTAGTTAGAAACTAGAAGGGACCTGAACTGAATCAACAAATCCTTGTCTGGTCAGTAAAGCTTTGGACTGGCACCAGAGGCTTTTGAGCTGACTGTCTGGCTTTTGGAATGTATAAGCCTTAAATTCTTTAGGTGGCAATTTGGTGTATCTCAGGGAAGTGTTTTAGACCTCAAGGGAAAGCTAATGTGTTTGTTAACCTTACTTTTCCTTGTCTTAGCCTTGTTTCCTCAGAAGTAAGATGGAAGCCTCAAACTTAAGTCTAATGAGCTGTGTGTCCTCTGCCAAAGAATTAAGTAACTTCAAGTGACTTCAGCTCTTCTAACAATACAAAAGCTGAAACAGTTTTGGTTAAACTGAGAAGAAACTAGTTATAATGAGGCTGCTAGACAAGCACTTGTGTAATTAGGTGTCTGTTTCCAACCCTTTTGTATTCTTCATTTGAGCAAACCATTTTTTTCCCCCTCTTGGTTCCTGTCTGTGAAGTGAGAAGACTTATTAATATATATTAAAGTTAGATGTATTCTACCATAATAAGCAGTGAAGAGTTGCGAGTATTCAAATTTCTTCAGTTTTTGAAGCTGTATAATAACATGTGGAATTACGTGTGCAAGTTTTTTTTCTTTATAGTTTTCTTGAAAAACTGGCTTTATTTGAAGTATGTATACTTTGGAAGTTAACGCTTCTTTTCTTTAGATTTGTAACTTGGTAAATTTTTTTCGTTTGTTGTCCTGGAATAAAAGGAAGTAGATGTTTTAGAATATGTTTTCTGACATAGTAATTAGGACAAGGAAAAACTGTATTTCCAATAAAAACCTGTAAGAGAACTGAATGGTACATAATTCAACTTTTTAAATTAGAACTCCAGCAAGATTCTATTGAGTTATTAAATGGCAGTAATTCTAATGTCTAATTAATTATTAGAAATTATTTCTAATTAATTATTGTCTTTTCAGTGTTAGTTAAAAGATACAGGTGTTCAGCTTTAGTGATTGAAAATACCTTAGTTTTTTATAATATTATAGTTGACCTATATTTTTGGTACAATATTTTTTTTCTTTGGCTGCTCTTGACTGCACAAACAAAGGCACTGTAAGTATTTATGTGTAATTTAACTGTCTAGTAGTGAGATTTCTATTAGCTAACTCATTTGTGATGATTTTATGCTCCAAAATGTCATTTTTTGGTGCTTGTGTAGCACTTCAGTATCTTCCTTTTGCCTTTGTTATGTTTAATACATGCATGATTTGACTGAAGTGTTCAAAATATTTTCAGAAGGCTCTATTTTGTGACTTTTGTATCTACAAACTACAGAGGTAAGAGAAGTCTGAGTGGGGGACTGCTGCTCAGTACACCTAATTTCTGTATATATCTGCTAGGTGCTGCAGTGCAGAGTGTGAAATATTTTATTTTAAACTTATCTTGATCTGTTGATAATGTTGAGTTCTCTTAGGGTAGCACAATGGCAGTGAAATGGATTAAACCTTACAGTGGAGTATCACTCTGTTAACTGCCAGTGGGCAAAATCACATTAATTTTGTTTTCATTCTTCATTTGTGGTTTCTAGCTTTTCTTTTTGTGGACAGTTTTCATATTCATTAGCAGATTTTTTTTATGCTCAGTGCAGTTTTCTGTGCACTTCCTGCATCATCTTTTGAAAGATCATGCAATACAGTGTCTCCATTCTGTTGACATAATAGTTTGCACAAGTTGAACTACTTCTCTTCATGTAAATATTTGTAATTTCCCTACACCATCGTAAAATAAAATGCCGTTGTCTCGAAACAACTCTGAGTGATCAGCAAAGACTTCTGTAGGTACAATGTACGTGCTTAAAACCATAAACATGCTGAAATTGTACCTTTTGTCTCATTGCTCAAGTACGAAAATTCAATTAACAACATTGCTATTGCTGTATTATCAATGTATGAGAGAGATTTTAGTGAAATATATAGCTTTTAAAATAGTTAAGCTATATTTCATTTGTCAGTCCTTTCTAATGTGTTGTAACATTAACTTGTGAATACACAGAACAATCTATGGAGTATGAATAGTCTTGAGATGACTGCTGTATGGTGGTAATGTCGATTTATGTGGCTAGTTACATCTCCTCAGGTCAATTCTGCTTTTGAATGGAATTAATATTTAATACTGTTTTCTCCATTACTTCAGCATTAACTAAAGTAGACTTCAAAACTGGTGTTTCTTTTGAAAATACTGAGTTCATTGTTGCTCAGGCAGGCATAAATGCTGATGTTTGCCACAAAAGCAAGAATGTTTTTTTTTTTTTTTTTTACAAAACCCTCCCACATCATTCTGTCTTAAAAGCCAACTGGAGTGAGGATGAATAGATTTAGCTAGCCTGGGAAATTAATTTCATAAATTTAATTGTGTTTGTTCCATTGACATTAATACTTTATTCACTTAAAGGTTTTTAAAGTAGTATTCATGGAAGTGAGTGCAAGGAAAGTTGACTCACTGAGAAATGGAATCTTAGATATTGAAGGCATGGGATTGATCTGCTCTGTCATTCTTGCCACTTCATCAGGCAGTATTTTCTGAAGAGACTGACATTGTTCTTTTGGGATATTGATGTTTGACTGCCAATAAACAAAGGCCAGATCAGATAAATGAAGAGCAACCAAAGAAATTGCCGTGTCTTATTACCCAGTAGTACTTTGTAAAACTTCTAGTTGGCTTGCCCAAAGTACAGATTTTTGGTTTTGTTTCAATAACAAAAATATTTGGATCTTTTCACTAAAGGATTATATCATGTTCTTGACTTGCAAAACCCAGTGTCAAGAACAAGCAGAAGAGAAATGAGGTATTGTGAGTTAATGTAGGGCTTTCAGGGGTGCTGGTGGGTGCATCTGTGAGCTGTGGAGTGCTGTATGGAGCAGTCTAGGAACAGTACCAACAGCAAGGTAGCTGTGCTCATGTGACACTGTGCTCAGCCAAATGTTGCCAGTCTAACTCTCAGGATGGTGTTATTCCTTTTTATTTCATGAAGGTGTGCTGTGTTGACATATCACAGCCTCAAGCCCAAACACTCTCTCCGAGGTGTTTCTCTGTGCTCTACCGCTTATGTAAGAGGGGACCAAAAGAATGTTAGGAAAAATGGTGTACACATATATAGTCTCCTAAATCTCAAGTTAAGTTCTGACTACAGTATTTGTCTGCCTGGAGGGCAGAACAGTGTGGGGCAAAGGTGAGCAGCAACTTTCTGCCTCTGATGCTGTGCTCTCCTGTGTGAACAGCGAGGGCATCTCGGGGCATCCCTTTGCATCTCTTAACACTGCAGTAAAATGTGCTGCCCTAATAGAATGAATATCACAGAAGGAGTTTAGAGGACTGCTCTTATTCTTACTAAGAACGGTTGGGACAGCTGTAGTATTGAGTGATTGGACTAACGTCCTGGCTGAAAAGTGCTTATTTAACATTTAACTGAGTGAAAGCAGATGCCTTGGCTGCACTTAAGCTTACAGCATGGTCAGCTGGCTTGTGCTTGAAGCATCACGAAGCTGGAGGATTTAGGTATTAACTAGAGTTAGTAGTATCATTTGAGTAGATCAGAATTTTCTGAAGTAAAGGTGTATCTCTTAAGTGCTTCTGGAAATGCTGACATTTATATTTTACCAGTAAGGGCAAATTCCAATTTCTCTTTGTTTTTTTTTTTAATTGGTGTCTTAGCTACCATCAGCAATAAGGGTGTACTGTGCATTCATCTTCCTGGCCCTTATTTGACTGTGAAAATAACTTTATTTTCTAATGAAAAACCACAAACCTTTCACTGTGTAGAAGAATAAACCTTTTTACTCCTAGTTAGTTCTGGTACTTAATACTGAATAGATTTATTACTATAAGAGAGATCCAAGTCTTGTATATTGATGGAAGGAAGATTTTACTGGTGGCAGTGTTTAACGTGTTAATGTCAGGTGTTATTACTTACTTCTGACAAAGATACCTTGCATACAAGTGGTCTTTTCCCAAAGGTTATTCCTTACATTAAGGAATAGATACAGGATTTGTCTACAATCCTGTTTGTTTATTGCACATTAGTGCTCTTGTGCCCTTTTTTCTTTCTCCCTGGCATGTCAATGTTGAATTGGCTGAATCTCTGCCTTTCATTGGGTTGCACTGTATCTAATTCTCATTTTTCTTTGATGCTGCACGCAATCTTAAACAGTGATGTTATGTGTGGAGGAGGACAAGGAAATGAGACAAAGTCATGAAAAAATGGTAAAACATGGGCAAATAAAGCTTCAGCCTTTAAATATGGTCAGATGAGCAGTTGAAATGATTTTGAGCAGACATCTTATTTGTCTGGACTAAGCTTGCATGAAGCAGGTGTTGGTAAATTTACATCATGTGATTAGGAATGAATTGCAATGCATTCCTTACTGCTTGTGGTGCATGTGTGCTGAGAGTGGAGGTGAACAAATCCTGCAGTATGTGAGGTCAGTTCTCAATGCAAACTACATGGACGATTCCCAGAGAGTTGCTTGTGGACCATGGAGCAGCCTGAAGTAGTAAAGCCTCTGTCTGCAGTTTTCCACACCATTCCAGGGCAACACTAGTAAACTATAACAAGCTTTTCGTAACACATTAGTAAACGCTTTAAATAGTCTGTTTTTCTGTGGTGGGTTTTTTTGGTGATTTTTTTTTTGGTGTCTATGTGGGGTTTGTTGGTTTGTTTTTTTGGTGTGGTTTTTTTTTTTTTTTTGGGGGGGGTTTTTTTTTGGTACAGCTAATGGAGAATTTGGAGATAGAAGTAGCAGATAAATGTGTTTTATGAATGTGTTGGTTAACACAGCATAGTAAAATTCTATTTCTTATAATGCCAACCTGAGGAAGCTGGACAAGAATCTTTCTAGTGTGAATGTATGCATTGTTCTGAGCCTCTGAGAAATCAGCTTTCTATGAAGTTTGCCTACCGTGATCCTTTGGAACAGGGTTTTTGTTAGGAAATGTGCTCTATCCCTTAATATGCTTGCCATGTGTTGAGAAGAAAAACTGTAAATCTTTAGATGATCATTGCTGGAAACTTACTGACTATATGCCAAGAGGATGGGAATAAGGAGATACTTCCTTTTCAAAATTCTGTACCAGACACAAAGTAACTGAAGGAGACTTCTGGTTTTCAGGTGTCTGAAAAATTGGAGCATCTGTTCACATGGGGTATCTACAAAGGGAATAAGCAGCCTAGTGAAGAAGAGATAGTCCTCTAGGTGAAAAGCTGGATGGAAAAGTGTCAGGAAAATGAAGACAATACAGAAGAAAACTGTTATCAGAACAAAGAGTAATTGGAGAATATTAAAACTTCACACTCTTGCAGTAGAAGTTAATTTTGAACAGTAATTTGTGACTGAAAAAAGCTTCTGTGCTGAAATGTCCATTGCAGTGACCAGTCACTCTGAAGTGGTATGTGGAAGATCTAAGTTCTCATGCAGCCAGTAAGCTTGGTGATGCTTGGTGATGCAAATGCATGGCTGGGTAATTGATTAGGTGTAAACTGCTTTATGGTGTGCAGAAAATAAAAAGTGATGATTAAAATTAATTTAAATTTAAAATATAACTTTCAGTATCTTTCTCTGAATGGCATCTAATCTGAGTCAGCTGCATCAAGTCCAGTTTTAATTATTGCATTTTCTGAAGAGAGATGCGCAGTTTGAGGTTTTCTTATGTAACTCTACAGCTTGAATTTCTGAAAGAAAAAAAAAAGGCTTTTTAAAGAAAGCTGACTCTAGGTATAGTTGAATTTAATGTACTAGAAGTTACGTTGTAAGGTTGGGGAATTCTCTTCAAATAGCTTGATTATTTTTTTCTTAGTATTTTTAGTTTTAGTTTCAGAGCCAGTGCTATGTAATATAAACAAATTGATAATAAATTTTTCTTCTGTAATTGAATTCTAAGAAAATGGCTTAATGGTTCACATTCAGTGAATTGTCAAACTCATTAAAGGCTCTTTAGAGATCATTGACCTCTAAATCTTTATCTAGAAAACACTTGTGGTAAAGGATTTTTCCTCTGTCAAGTATTTACTACTTTTTGCTAATTATTAAAGAAAAATCTTTTTGGCACTTTCAGATTCCATTAGTGGAGGTTGTAATGAAAAGCAAAACATTACTATTACTTTCAAGCTAGAAAAGCAACAGCTTCCAAAAAGCCTGGCAGGTATGAGGCAGGTTTTAGGCAAATTTAAAGTCCTCGCCAGTTCCTGAAATAACTAGAGAAATGGACAGTGCTGCCTTTTTTAGAAGGAAAACGGGTGCATTCCCAGTCACGCCATGGACTGTTATGTTCCTGTAAGAAGCACTATTAAATCAGAAGTCTAAGAAAAAGTATCAGTATGTCTTACAACCTGGAAAAGTTTGGTCTGCAGTTCATACTCACTGGCTGTATATATTCAGTAATGTCAAGAGCAGGGACCAGGACTCAAGATAATCTTGTCAAAGTCTGAGTGCCTTAACCAGACACTTGTGTTTGGATCGTGTTACATTCTGTTCTGGGCACATAATTCTTGGATACTCTTCTGCAGAGTAAGAGGTCATAAGTGGGGGAGATAAAGAGTATCTTTATATGAAAAGTAACAGGGAGGTGAACGTTCCAGTGAGATGTGTGGGCTTGAACTCCCACACCCTGAATAAGCGCTGCTGCCATCTTGCTTGGAAAAACAAAAACTTCTCCCTTCATAACTACTTTTTAGTGCCCAGTAGTTTGAAAGTATGGCAGCTGTGCTTGCCTTCTGGCTTAGATGCCAGGGAATGCGGCATGTGCTGGCTGAGTTAGAGATTTTCTCCCAAAGAATTAATTTTGTGTTTTTTTCACAATAAGTGAACCATAAGGTCTCCTGTGACTTTTACAGGAATGGTAAATGTCAGTACTCATTTCCAGGGGACCTTTTGCACTAGGTCCTCTGCTTCGTGCTTCATACTTTCCCTGTGCATTTTTTTGAGCATTCTTGTTTGAGTTATGGGAGTTTTCTCCATTATGAAGAAGAATATATTGTAAGAGCTGTACATACAAACACTGATGCATGGATAAAAACTCCCTTCTCTCCCCCCCCCCCCCCCCCCCCCCCCGCCCCATGTAAAAGCTGTGGAGCTGGGGAGCACAGACTGTGAATTAAAGATTACTTTTGAAAGTGTTTGTATGTAAAATCTAGAATATAAGATGTAGATTTGTGGTTTTGCAAATATTACAGATGATCCTAAATAGCTTATGATAGAGCAAAAATGATTTTGGTAACTTGGATCTGAACTTTTAAGAATTTGAGATTAAAATCAGCATGTCAGATTATATCCAGAAAAAAAAATATGGATGCAGATAAAATTCGTTCTTAGTTCTGATGTGACTCAACCTCAGAATTCTATTTAGTTTTGTTCTACACTATTTGAAGTTTCCACATGGTCTGAAAATTACTGTGCCTCATTAATTCCATCTGAAGAGGATTGAACAGTTAGATTTCTGTAGATAGAATAACGTGTAAAAGTAACATCTTGATATGTTATGGACTGCATGGATGCAGTTTTGACCAGTATGCCCCTCTGGACCTCTATAAGCAGCTGAGAATCCAATAAAGATCTCTAAATTATAGGCATTATCTAGTTGATTGAAGGAGCTTATTCTACTTACAGCTCTGCCAGCCAGCCAGTGTAACATCTGATATTTAGATTCATTATCTGTGTATCTGAAACAGTTTGCTTGTATCATAGCTTAAATAGAAGTTAATGTAATCAGATACTCCATCTGCTTTTGAAACGAGCATGGTGAGCTAGAGATGATGAGCCAGTTTGCTCTCAGATTTCTTCAGAAATGAAGCATCTGTCTCTATTTGCTATTGACTGCAAGTCTATTTGCCTTATAAAAGTAAGGTATTTCAAAGCTTTAGGAGCCATCATGCATTATTTTGTGTTGTGGTTAGAAGATGAAGAAATTATACAGCTTACTAAAAAGCTTACTAAAAAGTTCTTAGCGATGTCTGAAAAATATTGTAGGCTGGAGGAGGAATTACTCATTTGAGAAGCAGAGGAGTTAAAAAATTTCTTTTATTTTTATTTTTTATTTTTCTTGAAAGAGAACTGCTTCATGAGTTGAAGGCAATAAAAGGTTTGTTTCAGGTACAGCTGCAGAGACTCTGAATGCTACTGTGGCTGTTAAGGCTACTTAGTAGAAGGCTCCAGGAGGTCTTTAAAACCAATCAGGGTAAGAAATTTTTAACCCAGTTAGGTGGTAAACTGTATTTGGTGTAAGGAGCCAATTAAAAGGTGTGTAAAGGAGGCTGAAGCCAAGTTTGCTGTTGCTGCACTCTGTAAAAGTAGTAAACCAGACACAGTAACCCAGAATAAGGCATTTGCAGCAATGTGGTTTTAAGGTTGCGCTAATACTGGTTGCTGGTGCTAGAATGTGGGAGACAGAAAATAGTGTTGTCTAGTATAGATAATAGAAAGTCATTTTTTCAAATTATTCCTGACATCATTTTCTGATTAAAGGAGCACAGTTTAAAAACAGTAATTAGCATCCTAATCAATGCCCTCAGGTTAGAAGTCATTTTGGTTTGTTGTTGTTGTTCAAGTCCAAACCTTTTTTTATCACTTGAGATACTTGAGAACAAGACAGATCTGATGGTGTCTACTGACAGTGTTACTCATGATGTCATAAGCTTTGCAGACTGTGCATTGCATAAAATAACACAGTACTGATAGTACTTGTCAGGCTTCATGATCTTTTTAAACAGCTCATCTTTATTAGGCAACCTGATCTTTCTAAACAGCTCGTCTTCATTAGGCAACCAGAATAACCAGCTAATACTTTCTGTAGGAGGCTGCAGTCTTTGTTGATGAGGAACATTCAACACTTCTAGCTGTTGAGACGGAAATGGAACTGTTGAAGACATACCAAAACATTCCCAAATGAATTAAAAAATGCTTACAGTGCAGGTTGCCTAAAAAGAGGTGGTTGAATGTTAGAGATGCCTGTTACATAAGAATGTTGTAATAAATTTTTTGTGAGACTTGGGTGTAGGTAATACTGGAATTTAGAAACTGCTGTGAGTATGCAAGTCAGTGAGTATTAAAGAACCATTAATGAGTTTTTTTCCTGATCAATCTAAAAAATAAACCCCAAACATTAAACCTTGTTTCCCTGAAAGTTGTATTTCTTTAAATAAGAGCATATAGATATCTTCCTGCTTCACAATGGTCATCATGTTTCTCTCAAACTAGAAGGTGAGAGTCTAGTTGAAAGTTTGTCCTTCTAATCTTGCCCTGCTTTATGAAAAACCACGTTTAGAAATGTAGCTTCCAAACTGTTTGGGTTACTTGTTTTATAGTTACTGTTGTACTTGAGGGAGATAGTGGAAAGAGTGTTTTGTAGGCAAACAACATACTGGTCATGACATGAAGTCAGACATCTGTCTGGTACTTGCATCAGCTGCTCCTGTAGCTGGAGCTACAGATAACTGGTCTCAAGGAACTGATTAGACACTTCATCAGAGAAGGACTGGGGTGCCTAAAGGCATTCAGACCAAGACCATCTTAAATGCTGTGCTAAGAAAACCTTGGTTCATACATGACATTTAGTGCCAATGCGTGCATCTCTTGGACTTAATAATGTCTCCCTTGATGGTGTGCGGGGTGTATGAATAAAGTCTAGGAAGTTTTCTACCTTCAGGGAGGGATGTTCCCTGCAATCTAATTGGTAAGCCATTGGCAATTTATCTATGAGGTCAGACTAGTTATGATTTTTAGTAAATAATGAAGGTGAAGTCCAGTGGTAGGCCTGACCAGGTATAGTGACTTCTATGGCCAAGAGGAGCAGTCCTACTTCTCATTTCCCTCTCTCCAGATTACACAGTCCAATTCCCTTTCATGGATTGACTCTGACAGTTGCCCAGCTGTGCTGTAAGATAACTTGATAAACAGGCAAAAGAGAATGGCGAGGTTACTTTCTGTCAGAGAAATGAGTGAAAACAGGTTGCCTTGTAATCTGGTAAGTACCAAGGCTATTATTGCAGGGAAGGGGAGTAGGAGTGCTTACTTGGAAGGGAATGAGCAATTTACCTCTTCCAGTGGGTGCAAGCTGTTAGGTTAATGCAAGTTATGTCATGCAATGGCTTCCTAGGATTTGTTTGTCACTTTGGATTGAACCTCAATTTCTCTTCATAGGCTGTTTCTGTGTTTAATTCTGTTAATTTCTCTTTTCTTTCCTTCCCTTGCAATGGCCTCTCTTAGAAACAAGTAACTAATATGTCTATTCTGTGTATAAAAGGCCCTTGCTCTACTTAATAGGAAGCTGCACTGAAATTGGAACTGAAATTTCTGTTGATTGTGGTCAAATAACTTGGGATGCCAGTAGATCTTAACCTAATCATGTGCAATGTTTCCTTAAGATGGCTGCTGGGAATTAACAGGAATCTATGGGCAAGTTGGAGCTGAAGAAGCTCAGGACAAAAAACTAAGAATGTAAAAGCTGAAGCGGGCAAATGTGTCTGGGCTATATATCATAGAATCAGGGAATCATTAAGGTCAGGAAAGACCTCTTAAGATCATTGAGTCTAACCATTGAATTAACACTGCCATGTTCACCGCTAATCCATGTCCCCAAGTGCCACATCCACACATTTTTTTGAACGCTTCCAGAGATGCTGATTCTCTAATTTGTAAATAACACACATGTAAAATTAAGGCCATATAACATATAGCCTTAATTTGCTGTACTGAAGTATAGTTGTCACTTTATTTGTGAATGACTGAAAATTTAATTAATTTGTATACTGACTTCCCTTTTTTACCTTCTCGCTAGCTCTCTAAAGCTTAGCTTATTTCTTCCTCTTTTTCTGCTGAGGAGATAATGGTAGCAATTTGAGGTAGTAGTTTGTTCTCGGCATAGAATACAACCACACACAAGCACTCAGTTTGTCTCTTTCAGGATAGCTATGGCAGCTGTTTTAAATGGTTGAAGATTTTGTGGTTTGGTGGTGGGGTGTGGGGCGGGGTTTTTTTTGTTTCGTTTTGTTTTTTTCTTTTCATAGAATCGAGACAGAATGTCAGTTCTGCCTTCAAAACCTCTAGTTTTGAAGGTATTGCTTTAAAGTACTTATTTTTTGCTTATTTTAAGTTTTGGATTTTTTTTTTCTTATTTGTTAGCACAATTAAAAGAGAATAATCCCGTCTGAAAATTAAAATAAGGCAAATTACCTAAATAAGATGCAGTTATGTGTCAGGGGGTTTTACTAGGTAATGGTATATCTCAAGGGAAGAGGTAAACTTCTGTTGAGTTGGAGTCTTGAGGAAGAGATAAAAATACATCACTGAAAAACTTTCTTAAACACCTAGAAAACATTTGTCATTAGTATATATGGAGGCAATTATTTTTTCTTTTTTTTTTTTTAACTCCCTTGCAATGCTTTCTCTCTCTGAAACAAATACAAATATGTGTATTCTTTTGTGTATAGAGAGCCCATACTACCTCATAGGAAAATAGAACTGTTGTAGACTGTGCTCGGATAAATTGGGACTCCAGTCTTCCTAGAATTAATTGAAATCCAATGTTAATCCTCTTTCCTGCATCAGTTGTGGGAAGGACAGGATAGCTCTCATTTATTCCAACAGACTTCAAGCAGTTGCAACTCCAGTAAGACACAGTGCCTGAAGTCAGATTGGACTATTGTTCCTCCTTCTCTTTGGTGTGTCAGTCTGGCCGCGCTGGGAAAATGAATGGAGAAAGATGAATCTGAACTGCTGTAGAGAATGTTTCTGAATTCCTGAGGAGTGCATTTTGCTTTGTATGCAAAGGATTACACAGATTGTTGGTTTTAAAAAAGAATTTCTTCAGGACAGATCAATGGATGTTTTTTTTTCTTTCTTTCCTACAAATCTTATGTCTTGATTCACTTGCTGGTTTCTGTCATTGGCTTCACAGTGAAATAAGGCCTTCAGCTATCACAGCTGCTTTTAAAATGCTTTTTTCTCTGCTTTTACTGACAAGCTGTTTAGTTTCGAGGTCTGCTGTAGTTTTCTGAAATATTATTTTTCTGATTGTCTTGAGGCAGCTTGTTTTACCCAAATCTACACTAAAACATCTAGGCACCTTTAGACCTTCATTTCTCTAAAATAATGGACAGAGAAAAAAATTAATTGTAAATACTCTTTTTAAGTAGCTTGTTGCAATCAGAAATCACATTTGGCATAGGAAGGACAGAGAAATTTGGTATATTCTTACTAGATGATACTAAGCAGAAGGAATATATCAGAAGTACTTTGGTAATGTTAAGTTGGCTCTGTCAGGAAATGGTGATTATGAAAAGTACTTCTCATAAAACTGCTGCACATAATACATGATGATTGAGGCCATTATGAATTAACCTGGACTGTGTGTCTCTTTCTAGCAGTCTTACATTGTAGTGAAAAATGTTGTTTGACCTCAGGGTGGTTTTTTGCATGTAATGCTGTTGGATTTTCTGAGCATGTAATTCTTGGGCTTGAGTTGAACAATCATTTTGCTTTATTTTGCTGAAATTCCTAAGAGTTGCATGAAATTGTTGTATAGAAAATCAGCTTTTCACACAATCTTATCATAGATTATTAGAAGTAAGAATATGTTATTATACCAGATATTCAGTTATCAAAGTATTTAGTACAAGTTATGATCCTTTCTTTCTTACCTTAATTCCAGCAATTTCAATAAATTGAGCTCATTGTGCTTAAATCTGGATCTTGGATAAAAAGCATGTGTTAATTTTCGAAAACATACCAATTTGTTTTCAAACTGGACTGGAATTGTGGAATGGAAGAGCCAGTTTACAAATAATGTACATCACTGTTGTTTCTCTGAGATTTTGGGTAGCATCATGATAATGTCAAATATACAGCTACATCCTAGATGTGGAAGGTTTTACTGTATTTGTAGCTGAATCTATTTTATTATGTAACTTGATAGATTTGTTCCATTGACCATAATTTTCCTGTTAAATGTCTAGTTTTCAGAATCTGTTCTGTGGAGTTGAGTTTTCTTTGACAAGATGTCATGTACTGATTTTATTTATTTTAACCTCTATGCTTTGAGGGAGTGAAAAGCATTGTTACTTGAGAAAGAAATGATGTATACCAATTTTCTTTCTCAATGGAAAAATGTACATGAGTATTGCCATTAAAACTGTCTTCTGAAAGGACAGCATTAGCACAGCTATCAAACAAAATATAATTTCGAAAGGTGCAGGAAGTTTGAGTCTTTGGAAGGCCCTTTGGAATTTGAAATAGATCATATACCTGTCTGCATGTGTGTGTTACTGCAATACCTCGTTTCTGAGAAATATTACATCATTTAAAAGCAATAGGTTTCCATTACATTAGGGAAGTCTAAACCTATGTAATGAACATTAACATTTTTAATGTGCAATTTGATGGTTAATCTGAAGTAGACCATGATCTCTTAGGACTTAGGAAGTATCAGAACAGATGTCTCTGTGCAATCAAAGGTCAGAGTTTTATGTATATTGTGGCACACAGCATTGTTATTCTTGGGATTCTTATCTGTGTTGTAGGATGATGCAATGTTTAATAAGTTAGTTTAGTTTTAGGTGTTTTGAGAGTTGACCTTACATGTAATTTTTCTGTCCTTAAGAACTTGGTTGATGGAATGTGTGTCAGTGAACATGTACTAAAACTTGGTGTGCTGTTGGGCCAACATGCATATATTCTATACAAATCTTAAAAAAATATATTATTTTTTTTCCTGGAGAAAATCGGTAACTTTGGGAGAAGGGAATGTTTGCTACATATAACTGCTGTTCTGTATTTCTATTTTTTAAACTGTTTTTTAAAGTGTATTTATGCACATTCATTAAAAGGTGTTTTGTTTTGGTGAGTGAAGATGGGAAAATCAAAGGTCAGATATCGTTACATTGTGTATTTTTTTTTCTATGATTTATTTTAAGGCAGTATGGCTCTGTATCTCGTGCATAGAAGTTGGGCATTTCTCTTAAGTTGTTTAATTGCCAAAGTAAATCCTTGTAAGCCTGCTTTGATTCCAAAACTGTTACCATGCTTATCATGGCAAGGTGAAGAGATAGCTGGTGTTTCCTTTCATTTTCTCATGTTGCTTTGTGGTCTCTTTTGGTCAGTTTTGTTCCTTTGTACCTGAAAGCATTTTGAAGAGGGGGCTTGTAGGGGAAATCTAGCTAGCTTGAGGTTCAGGTTTTTAAAGCTCACTACATTTATTTTAAGTTTTAAACTGTTCTTCAAATAAATTTCAATTTTTAGCTGTTTCTGCGCTATGGGATGCTATGGAGTCTGTCAACAGTATTGTCACGCTATGACTTTGCCTTTCTATTCCTAATGAAGTATTTTAATACTATACCGAAGGAGTGGCAGATGTGGCTGTTTGGTTGTGGCAGAGACATCTTTAGTACTTCCACTGTTTTAACCTGTAAATATTGCATACTTGCCGTTCTTTTCCCACTTGGAAGGCATAGACTTGAATTAAATGACCAACCAGATTTCCTTAAAATTTGCCAAACTAATGTCCTATTCCACACTTATCTTTGCGTTCCTGGGACGGAGTAGGAGAAGCTGTTCTTTGCATAACTTGCAAGCTTGATCATTAATTTTGACAGTAAATGCAATAGTGTTTTGGGTTTTATTATGCTCAAACAGATTAGGATTGAATGTAGCAACTGCAGACCTTGTTACAGGTAAAATGGAAAGTTTGCTATAATGCTTGCCTACTACTTACAGAGTTATTTTGTCAGTATACTTTCATGCTTGATGATTTGAAATTTGATAATGAGGCCTGATACTAAAAAGTTATATTGTCAGCATAAGATTGCTAAAAAGTTGTCTCCTTCCTATTGTTTAGCAATAATTTTTAGAAAGATAAAATAGTGTAAAAATGAAATAACATAATATTTTCTTTCCTATATACCTTTTTGTTTATAGGAATCTTATTGTTAAGGTTTCTAAAGCCTATCTGAAAAAGTAGGTTGAGTGGCAGTTAGTTTCTTTTCCTTTGGATCAGCTTATTGAACCGACTTGTTATGTGGCTCCCTGATGGTTTAGATCTGGTGAGAGAAACAATGGAAGCCCTTGGTCAGACAGTTGGAAGAAGGAGGGTGGGACCTTTTTTCAGAAGCAGCAGCTCCGCTCAGTTTAATGTTAGGAGAAACTGTACCCTGTGGCAGTGACTTCAGTTTTTGGACATTACGGCTGTCCTGTTACTAATGAATCTTTGCTACTTCTAGAATTGATTTGTTCCTTTCCTCATCACTGTTAAGATACAGTAGAGATTATATATCTTCTTGGCTGTTTGGTGGATAACTGGAAATTGAAAAAGGATTTTGGGAATCTGCTCTGTCAGATAATAGGAAATATGCTGTGTCCCTAATAATTGTCTATAGCCCTGCATTCCTGATAACAGGGAACATGCTCTAATACCTCTAGTATTTTTCCACTGTTCCAGGATTTTTGTTGATTTCTTTTTTTTCTCCTGCTGGATGTCAAGACCTGTGCTTTTTTTCTCCTTTTACGGATAAAGCCTGCAGTGCTTGCTGAGGCATAGCAAGGAAAGGTTGTGGGTGCTGATGCAAGGGTGGACATGAAGAGAATGTGCTGAGTTTTTGTTCAGAAAAAAGATAGTAGAGAAAGAAAAAGATTGTCCATAGACAATATGAGGAGATCTTGAAAAATGTAATTTTTAGTAATTTTATAGCTTGGAAAAGGTGCAAGGTTCTGTGCCTAATCTAATGTACTAGCAAGAGCCACTAACTTGCACAATGACAGCAAAAAAAGTCAAGACTGTTGAGGTCAGACTGTGGAAAACCAAGAGGTCTTGGGGCTTGAACTTAGTGTGTCTCAATAAGAAATGAGAAACTTAAAAAACCCACTTTGGCTGAATTTTGGGCTGTAAATCAATGTCTAGTTGTAAACCAGTATTTATCCAGCAATATCTGTTGAAGAAGTGGGCAGACATGCCTGTGATGGCCTGTCCTGTGAACCTTATATATGCAAAGCATCATGTTGGTGTGTGAAGAAGTGGAAACTGTTGTGGGAGACTTCCTAAAATGTACAAGTGCATCAACAAAGATGAGCCTGTTAGATTGGTCTGCACATGCTACTGAAAGAGATGAAAAAGGACCTTATGGAACTGAAGCAATAGGGGAAAGGAACAGAAGATGAAATCCAAGAGGATCGTGCCCCATGTACAACCCAGCATCTCGACAAATTAACTCTTCCCTGTTGATGGTGATTCATCCTTTTTCTGCAGTCCTTTTATTAGATCATTGAGAATTGCTTACATCTCTCGGTTTTCAAGATTTATGTTTTCAGTATGCCTTGTGTACGGGGAATCTTGGAAATTTCCTAATAGGAATAACTTGCCAATTAAACTGGGAAAAACGGCATCCAGACCACTCATTTTTTTACTTTTGTAGTGCTAATTGTGTAATCATTCCCTTTTATACTTGGAATTTTATGTAAGGGTAGAGTACATACAGTGCTTGTCTTAAGAAGATAATGATGATAATAATAATAATTTAATAAGAAAATAATTAGTTTTTCAGGTAGTCAGATCCTTTTAAGGACACGGAAAATAAGACCTTGAATTGAGTGCTTTGAATTTTTTTCTTAAACCAGGATTCTTTGTCTTACCATCAGAGGCAGTTAAGCAATCTCTAAAATGTTATGGTCATACTTAATAACATCAGAAGTAGGGAAGAGAAAAGCCAAACTGGATTGAAAGCAAGCAGGTATTAGATGTGGAAGGCACAGCAGCCTGTGTGGTGATTGACATGGATCCAATTCTTGTTCACATTGTGCTGCTGTAGGAGAGATGTGCCAGGTGCCTTGGGTGGCTCACAGTGTACAACCATGCAATTTATCTTCAGGGATAATACTTCCTGTAAATGTTTTGGACTTTTGCAAAGTCCTTGTACAAGACATTCTAGCATAATTGTGAAATAGTTGTTGGATCTGTCATATTGAATTATCTGTACTCATCTCTTAAATTCTAAATTAATAACAATACTGTGGTAGAGAACAGCCTTTGCAGGATTTTTTTCTGCCTGTGAAAGAAGCCTTATTTGCCCTTTACAGAAAGCTGAGGTCCATTGGTACCTGTCAGAGATGTTAGATCATCCTCTTCTTATTGTTCTTGATTTACACTTGCTTCTTACACATAGCTACAAATATAATAATCAAATGGAAAGTTCAGAATAAGTAAAAAATATTCACCTTTCAGTGAGATTTAAGTATGGAGAATGGGTTCCTCAAACTTCTAGTTGCAAGGGATTCCTTCAGTTGCAAGGTACGGGCATGTTCTTGTGTGTGAAAAAACTTAGTAAGTTCCCTGATTCTTCTGCTACTTCTTGCTGGCTCTGCCTTGATAGTAGACACCTTGGGGAAGTTATGAGTGTCTGACCACTCAGAGACTGATGCCACGGAGTCTATTTTTAACTAAATTTTTCTACCTTGCTATTCCTTACAGAACATTTCGACCAGTATTGGGCCTGTTCAGCCCTTCTGCCTTCATGAACAGAATTAGGGATGAATTTTTGCGTAGTCTCATACAGTTGTTTTTTAAATTAGTATTATTGTATTGTATTTTGCAATACTGTAAACGTTTCACCATTCCTGAGGATTAATCTACAACCTCCCTGCAGGAGATGAGCAATTCAAAAACTAGGTAATACATACTAAAGACATTTCAACCCAAAAGGATTGGGTTGATTGCAAGGTGAAGGGTAATAATATTTCATTCAGGAAAACATCCGTGGATTGGCAGTGTTGCTGTGTTTGAGTATGTTAATGCTTTCCAGGCTCTCTGCTACCTCTTGGTGACCTTGCTTTGATGCTTGAGGTCTGAAGTTGCACTTACCACAGTAATTGATTGCTTGCTAGTAGCCAGAGTGATTAATGTCAGAGTCGTCTGTGTATGTTGGAGAAAGGGACTCAGGAAAGTGACTTGCTGTGTGTGATTGATGGGCTCTGTGGCATCCTTGGCAATGCTTGTTCCTTGGCAATGCAGGTGCTGTCACCTCGTTTTCCATTTGCTTCAGTCAGGCAACTGCTATTAGATTCACTTCTGCGATGCCCAGTTAGTGTTTTGTCTTTCCAGTTAGTTCTGAGTTTACAGGATAAACAGTAGACTGAAAATGTTTGCATTCCTTATTGCATGGCTATTCCAGCTATTTTAATACCATTCCAGTCTCTGTACACAAAATCCCATGTGCCTTCCTGAAAGGTTACAGAATTAATCAAGTTAGCAAAGTGGTTAGTGCAAAGCCTCAAAATAAAGCAGAAATTCTGTTACCTGTAACATTCTATAAGAGACAATGAAATTAACATTCTTAAATAGAATATGACAAGCAGTTGTCAAAGCTTGAAGGTATTACTGTATTTTTATGCCAAGTTCTTACTGTTAGAAAGATAACCTGATTGTTGTGATGATGAATGTATCAGATAAACAGCAAGCAAAAGGATGAAGTGCAAACTTGATCAAGATACAGTGGAACATAAATATCTTTAGCTGTTGAAAAATTAGAAATTTAGCTAAAATAATGAGATTCCTAAGGATGTATAAAACCTGCCTTCTCATTTGGGGCTTTTAGAATGTACATTTAAAAACGATTTTCCTATAGTACATAGGATTATGAGTCACTCATCTATTCTATAAAAAGAGAGAGAACACAAGCAGAAGGAAATGGGACATGCATTTTTAAAGACTGCTTCTGCCTTCCTTTTTGTTTATATGTCAGCTGGATTTTCAAGTAATAACAATTCCTGTAGTTGTGGTCTTAAAGCAGATGCTAAATATTGCAAGAATTGCGATGAACTCTGGCAGCTGAGTTTCGTATTTAGATTTGAAAATAGTGTGCATATGAAAAAGCGATGTAATTTCTAAATTCCATGTGGTATGTACTGCATGGAGAAGTAGAACTAGCTGAATCTGTTTACAGAGTATTCAGAGTGATGTATTTCGCGTTGATATAGTTCCATGGGAGATGCTCTTCAGTTTCAGATTGGATTTGCTCATTGTGCTTTCAGTGCTAGACTGTTTTGGGTATTGTTTTGGCAGCATGTACTGACACTTGCTGGAGCGTGTCAGCAGTTTGGCACTAGGCTGCTGGGGAAAAGACTTTGTGGAGCTGGATCGTTTCAAGGCTTCAGTGCTTAAGCAGTCATTACACTTCTGATATGAAATGGGTTACGTGACTGGAGTACTGTTCAAGTTCTTATGTTACTGGAGTGCACTGAGTAAACATATCTAATTTTGGTGTAAATGTTCAGTGTTGTAGTCTTGCTTCTTACTGACTGTAAAGTCAGCAGTTTGTAAGTGTCAATAAACTTTTCAGAGAACGAAGAACTCTGCCAGGATTCAGATTCGACCAGCAAGCAGGGATTACGTGGTTTTTGGTTTTTTTTTATCAAGAACTTTATGCAAAAGCACCTTTTTTCCCATTAACCTCTACTGTTTCAACTTCTAAGAAAACGTACTTAATTTTGACTTTAAAACTGTATTTTTTAGGTATCAGCAGTGTAGATGTTTTGTCAGGAGTATTATAAAGATTTCAATTTTAATCCCACTTTGACTTTTATTGGGCAAAAAATGTGCACTGGGAAAACACTACATCTGTCAAGTGCTCTTTAAAATACTTGTTGCTGTTTTAAAACAAAAGCACTTCTACAGAGTTATTTGTGTGTTCACTTGTGTAACTTAGGAAGCTGGTATTGGTGTGCAGATTTCAGGAAGAACATCAAAGTATTCTTCATTAATTTTTCTTGGGGTAGGATTGAGCTATGTGCTTTCTGCAAAAAAAAAATTAAGAAAAAAATTCCATTATATCTTGTATAAATTGGCAGCACATAAAACTTCAGATTTTTTTAAACTCAGTGTCTATAAGGAAAATTGAACAAACTGTTTCCTGTAATTAGGATCAAAGGTTTCTGGGGAGCTGAGAGGTAATGGTGTGTATATGTTGTGGATTTGCTCACTTTGATAGGAATTTGATTCTTGTTTCCTTTTTATGTGTTTGTTTTTTTTTTTTTCCTTTTAATGGCATTCTCTGTTCAGTGGTAAAGAAATTATTACTCAAAATTTATGTGGCAACTCAGTAGTTGAGATAATTTGGTATCTCATTACAATTTTGTAGAGTAAGCATGTTTTGATAAAACCCTAAGATTTAATTATTTTTAGCTTGAAAAATAAACCGTATGTGTATTCTCATTAACATTTAAAAAATATTATTCCAGCTGCGTTGGGGTAGAGGAGCACCATGCTGTTGACATTGATCTATACCATTGTCCCAACTGTGCAATTCTCCATGGACCTTCTCAAAGTAAGTATGGCTTATTCAAATTTCATTTTACACGTTCAGACTGTTTTCTCTCCATGTACAATTGAAAAAGACCGTTCAGAAGAATATTCAAGATGAGTTTGATTATTTAGAAGGTACTGGTTCTACATGACTAACTCTGAGCTGATTAAAAACCCACAAAATAAACAAATCCATCCTGAAAGGTTCCCTGATGTGGAGATGCAGATGGAATAAAATATAAGCCACTGCTATAGATTGGAGAAATCGAAGTGCACAGAGCTAGGAAAAAAACCAATCTGGACTAGGCAGAGAGTGAGAGAATAAAAATTAAAGTATCGTAATTAAAAAAAAAAAAAAGGAAAATGCAAAAAATGGCTTCAAGGTTCCTACATTTTAATGATCAAAAGTATAATACCATGGAAGGCAACTTTGAAAAAATGTAGGAATTACGTGTCTTACCTTTCTTGATGGTTGTAGGCTATGCCACAACATTGTATTGAAATCTGAGAATATGAATATCCTGTGAGCCGTGTTTGTTTGGTTGGTTTTGGGGATTTGGTTGGTTGGTTGGTTGGTTTTGCTTTTTTTTGTCCCCCCCCCCATTTATGTCCTTGCAAGTTACATAGCTCCAGTTATTGGGTTTCTGGTTTATAAGTTTCTGATTATAAGTTTCTGATTATAAGTTTCCACCAAGGTCAAAATGAGTTGCTAGAAAAGTGTGAAACAGAGTAGCAAGAGACATCTCTGGTTCTCCTTTCAGTAGACAAATTTGGTATAGCCATCTGCACTGGAAAAACAGAACAGTTTTTGTCTGTCTGTAACTACTGAAAGGATACTGCTTTATCCAACTCCCTGTATTTTCCTCCATGACTTCTGTTCTCGAACGGAATTGTAAAAAATGTAAACATGAATTTCAGTTTTCCAACAATGAATTAAATGTCTATGTTCAGACTGGAAAAATACATATATGCAGTGTGTGCCTTTAACCTCCAAACAGTCATGGTCATTTGTATTTTCTAATGCGGGTTTGTTTGTGTTTTAGTTTGGTGGGTTTTTTTCTCCTTGAAGGCCATATAATGATTTACAGTCAACAGTGACCTAAGATCTAGAATATTTTTCAAAGCTGAATTTACTTTACATTTAGAAACAGCTTTTAAAACCACTGCACCCTCAGTGGTCGTCTTATGGAATATGAACAAAATGATAGTGTCAATTTTTGATGTAATTAGTGTATGTTGCATGATATGTATCTTGTGAAATATGTGAGTTCAGGGACTGTCTGCTAAAAGGTAAGATAAATGCTGTTTTATGTGCTTGTAGTTTTTAGTACTCTAGTGGTCATTTTCAGTTAAAAATCTGCTTATGTCTTATAAATCAGAACACAAACAACAGCTATTTCTTTCCCCACCTTTATATCTCTTTTTTTCTTGTGGAATAGAGGGACTAGGAGGAGGAGTAGAAGAGGGATCATATCAGACTTTCAGAATAATAAACTACTAAATTTGAAACTTGTTTTCACCCCTTGACTTGGGAGAACTAGTATGCTTCATGCTGATACCTGTGAATAACCTTTCTTGTAATGCAGAATTTGCCAGATCTACTGCAAGCGCTGAGTCACCTTTAGTACTTTGACTGTGAGATAAGTGATTTTTATTTTGGAAGTTTTTTCAGGAAGACAAGAATCTGTGGTTAAAATTATCCTTATTACATTATATTGCTTCAAGTGTGTAGATCATCTAGATTTAGTACAAGCTTCAGACATGTCACTTACCAACCCAAGCAGAGGTGATATAATGAAATATGTCTTCACAAGGAATGTTATTAATTGTTCTCAGCTGTCAGAATCAAATCTATGATAGTTTGTGGTTTGGTCTCTATTTACTTTAGTGTTTAGAGAGACTGATTAAGTCTCATGACTTCAAGTGTGGTAGCAACGTTCCAGAGTGCTTCAGTCATATGAAATTATTTATGTCAGTAAAAAAATCATTTTTATTTACAGCTTTGTATTCTAAAATCACTTTGTCTAAGAGTTTTGAAAGGGACAAAAATTCATCTTTGTAAGAGGGCAAGTATATCTCTGATTTCAACAGACATTAGTACATATAGTCAAATAAGGTAATGCAAAAAAAAGTACTTAAAATATGCAGGAAACACATACTTTATGGTACAAATGAGGGATTACATTCAGTGTCCTACAAAATTAATTATGTAAAAGTTCCAATAATGAAAAGAAAGCTACTGCATAGTTAGATGGAAAGATCAAATGAACTGATCAGTTTCTTCATGCATTTCAAACAAAAAATACTCTTCTTGATTTGAAAGAAGTTTTATAAGACCCTTAGTAAGCAGCTGTGTATGTAAAATGCTAAATAATTAATCCTAAACCATTAAAAAAGAACAATTTAAAAAATATTAATATACTTTGGAGGGGTTTTTAAATATTATTTGGTTTAGAGTCTTCATATTATATTTTGTTATTTTATAAGTTTTCTCAATGATCCTAAAGTCTGAAAATGCTCTGTTTGCATAAATGCAACCAGACTCTAGTATTCAGAGCTTTGAGAGAGCACAAGGTTCAGTGAATGTTAAGAGGACTCTGTTTGTCAGGACGTACTTTTTTAATCTGTTTTTTGGTTTCTCAAATTCCGAAAATACCCCCCAACCTGTATTTTTTTTGCCTGTGATAGTAGTGCTCATACTTGATCTGAGCTGACAATATGAGATGGTGTCCCAGGCCTTAGCAGTGTATTCTATGGTATGCTCCTTAGAATTTTTCATTCTTCCCATGCAAAAATTTCTCTTGCCTTTTTGGTCCCTGGGAATCACCTGGAGTACCATTTCTAAGACTTGGGGCCTCACTGTAGGGTTGTTCACCTCTTGATGGTCCCCATTTGAAGTCTGCCATGTCTGTAAGGCAAACAGTCCAGCAGTGTGAGAAGGCAGGCAATAGAATCTGCCTAAGTAGGTACAGTTATTGGCCCATTGTTTTGAGTATTTTTCATTAAAACTTCCAGCACACTCCTTTGCTTTTCTTACCATCCCTGCAACTGTGTAGTGTACTTTTAGTGTGTGTATTTTTGGTGTTGTCACAGCAAGTTTTTCTTCAATTTTCAGGGACACCAAGGGTGAACACTGGCTCCTTCCACTAGTTTGGAGTGATTGGGAAGGGAGGTGTTATATGTCCATTTCAACTTATGTAGGGTTTATTTGTTGGTTTTAGTTTGAGCATTAGGATCCATTAGGTTAAATCTATTTTTTCTTTTTTGCAACTGTTACTGTAATGTCTTAAGGGGTTAAAAAAATGCTCTAGAATTAAGAGATACGTAAGCAGAGAAAATTTTCATTATTATTTTCAGTTCTTCGGTGTTCTCTTAGTTATGAAAGGCTGATGTATATTGCCAAGTACAAGTAAAAGAATTACCTTAGTTCCTGATTTTTAAGTGTTGGAAAGACAGACTTTGGAAAGTTTGTGCTATAAAATCTCTTAAGCAGCTGTATCATCTTACAATTTTAATGAGCTGTTGTAACAGCAGTGAATTTATGGGAAACTACTCTATTGCAAATTAGTATTAGCTACTAATTCCTTGTATTATTATTTATGACTGAGAAAATAGCTTTGAAAACTTAATAAACCTAGCTTCATTATTTATGAAGTTTTACAGTATTTGGATAGTTGGCTCATTAAGCAGCACTGGTTTTCAGTTTAGCAAAGAGCAATAAATGTCAGTTTATTCTCTTAAATGTCTTCTAAAGGGTATGTGTTGTCATGTCTGCAGGAAACAGCTCATCAATAGGAATAATTACCTCTTATGTGTAGTGACTATATGATGCCCCTTATTCCTATATAACCAATTGTTTTTTCTGGAGAAGCACCAATTTTTTTTCTTTTTAGAAACTATTTTCTCCCCTCCTACATCCTTAGCTTCCTATTACACTTTACAGTATTGCTAGCAATTTTTTAGATTCTTAGAAGCATCATGACTTATGTAAACTTAAGAATGAGCTGTTCCATAAAGTTAAATTTTTTATTAATGCAATTCTTTGTCTGGGTGTCATGTTTACATTGCAGGCTGTTTGGTAGGCACCTTTAAAACACTTTCTGTGTTGACAAATAACAGTCATTTTTCCCTCTTGTGAGTTTCCTCAGCATATGTACCTAAATTTCTGCTTATTATTAGCGGTTAAGTTATAAATCTGGTGTTAGTAAATCAGCTTGGGACATTCCTCCAGTAGCACCTATTTAGCTGTGAAACAGATTTTGGCCTTTTTAAGAAAAACTGAAATGCAACCTTAAAATGTCTATACCCTTAGTATGTTTGTTAGTGTTGTAAGTGATAGGCTGGCAAGTAAATAAAAAAGTAAGAAGTTCAGCACTCCTGGAGATTCTTTCCAAGATTGAGATGGTGATCCTTTTTTGCCGAGGCAACCTCTTTGGTGATTTAATAAGGCTTCTCAGCTTGTTGAAGGCTTGAGAATGCTTGAGAATGAGAGATGCAGGTTTATTTGCAGAGAGAGGAAGTGCTCCAGAGAGCAGTTTGCTGACAAATAGGTGATATAACCAAGGACTTCCTCTCAAAGCTGTAAGCTTGTGTTCTTTGTAAATGAAGGTGCAAAATGAGTGGTTGATGAAGATGAATATATGAAATATCCATTAGGAAATGATTTGTCGTGAAATAATGAAAATTTGAAGACGGGCACTGAGTTCACCGCAATATCATTGGTCACTTTGTCCTCTGCTTCACTCAAGGTCAAAAAATTCAAATGGGGAGGCTGCATACAGCTTACAACGTTTTATAGTACAACCTTCAAATATATAAAGGGGGCTTATAAGAAATAAGGCAACTTTTTACAGAGACCTTTGGTGAAATGACAAGGTCACCCATCATCACCCCTTGTCCACCCCTGGCTTTAAACTGAAAGAGGGTAGATTTAGATTACATATAAAGAAGAAATTCTTTAGTGTAAGGGTGGTGGCACAGGTTGCCCAGAGATGGGGTAGATGCCATGTCCTGGAAGTGATCAAGGCCAGGCTGAATGGGACTTTGAGCAACCTGGTGTAGTAGAAGGTGTCCCTGTCCATAGCAGCGGGGTTGGAACTAGATGATAAGTCCCTTCCAACCAAAACCATTTTATGAAAATATTTTTTTTATTTTTCATTTGAGTATCTCTCATTTGTCCTGGGGAGATCAGTACAATAGTTTTTATGAGAATATCTAGTTTTTCAATTTCCTTGGCCCTTTAACTATGAAGTACTGTTAAAAATACAGTTTTGTTGCTATTGAACTATCAGTTTCAGATTCCCAAAATTGTAATCAAACTTTATTTATCTTTTGTCTTGTATTAATATGCTGTAACAGTGCATTAAAGCTTTACATCACTCAGAAGTTGTACGATTTGGGGCTCAATGATTGCGTTATATGTATTGCAAAAGTCATTCTTGCCCCAAACAGTTTGCCAACTGTTATGGTGACATAAGCAGTGGATAAAAGAAACAGCACATGATGGTGAATAGCAGTGATATCAGACTGGATATGGGCATGCTCATAGGGTGAGATAACACAGTGGAATTAGGTCTTGTTAATGTTGTGTGAATATGTAAAATAAAGTCTGGATATTCAAGAGACGTGATTGTTCCATATATTAAAAAAAGTCCAAGGAATTTAGGCAATTAAAGTTGAATTTCTAGTTTCCTTGCTGATTTTGTAGGTTTGGACAACTTTCAGGCTGCAACTGTTTCTTTGTGTTACGCTGGATATGGAGTCTTGAACTGTGTATAATGTGTACTGAGGTTTTCATACAGAAGGAGCTATAGAAGTAGGGAGAATTATTGTCAGGTGTCCTGCAGATTTCATTTGTTGAAAACGGGTAGAGTGTCGCCTGATAAAAACAATAAGGTTTGTTCATCATAGTAATGTGATTGAGGCGTGTCTGGTTCACTGATGGGATGACTGCTAATCTGAGCCATCTGATTTAACTAATTCAAAGTTTAACCCTTCTGAAACTTGTAGTGAAGAAGAGGAGAAACTGGCACAGACATGACTACACGGAGCCGGATGATGGTTCCAGACCAGTGCAGGCCGGAACTCGGACCTTCGTTAAACAGCTGCGGGCGCGCTCTTTCCCAAGGTACGGACTCTCACATCCGGGTGGAAAAAGTGAAGAAACGGTGTCAGCAGAGTGTGTCTTAGGGGAGGCAACTAGCATTACTCTGCTTCAGAAAATGAAGGTCAATGATAACTTCCTTCTCCATTACAATTCCCCATGTCCCATCCCTGTTTCAGATGGATATATTTGCCTTTCCACGCAGTAGCCTCCCCTGTTCAGTTTTGCACTAGGATATGTTGTCTGTTGGGACTGCTGCAGGGTGGTGTGAGAGGTTTTGAGCCTTGGGGGGTTGTTCTTGTGGGGGAGTGGGGGCAGTAGCATGACTAGTTTTTGGTTTTCTTTACTGTGCTTCAACTATCATAATATTGTCTGTTCATAAATAGTTCTCAGTTTCATTCCAAATAACACAGAACATTCATATGTTTTGGTAGTCTGTCCTTTCTCACATGCTTTAGAGGAAAGAAGAGAAATGTTATACTTTCATCCTGATCTTGATTGGATATCTCACTGAAACATAATGGCTTATAGTTCTTTAGAAGAGCTGGTGGTGGTGGTTGTTGTTAGCAACATGTACTTTATTGCCTTCTCTGAGAATGCCTTTTCCCCATCCTTTCAGTTGTATAGAACAACTGTGAGTTCCCAGCTTATGTGTGCTTATTGAGTTTTTCTTTGTCTTTTAGGTAAATGCTTAATATAATTGTACCATTTCTGCTTTTGGATTCAAATATTCTTCCCCCAAACTGAGATTTCTTTTTCAGTAGTGCTTGGGGAATGCTTTTCTGCTAATACTCCATAATTTCTTTCCACCAGTGCTGATGAAGTAATTTTGAAAATGCATGGAAGCCAGTTGACACAAAGATACCTGGAGAAACATGGGTTTGATGTTCCCATTATGGTTCCTAAGTTAGATGGTCTGGGACTCAGACTTCCTCCACCAACTTTCTCCGTTTTAGATGTGGAACGCTATGTAGGTAAGAGTCACTCTGAAGTACTTAATGAAATGATCCTGTCTGGAAATAAAATAAATATTTGCATGATTATAAGAGCTTCCAGAGGGCTAAATATTTATTGTAAATTCAAGAATAGCAGAGAATACAGTTAAAGCTATGCTTAGCTATGCTTTAGGGTTTGTTTGTTTTTTTTTTTTTTTTTTGTTTTTTTGTTTTTTTGTTTTTTTGTTTTTTTGTTTTTGTTTTTTTTTGTGTTGTTGTGTGTGTGTGTCTTTTTGGATACGTGATAGGCCTATAGCCTTCTCAACTTTCAAATATGTTAATTTCAGTGCAAACTACGTGTGGAATACTGGAGATTTTTCTGCTACGTGTTGTTAACCAATAAACTATAATGGGAATTGAATGAGTCACTCTTAGGATTAATATGTTTAATCATTGGTTAGACTATGTCAAAACCTAATGTTTTAGACTCAGTAAATTGGCCTGTCTGAATTAAATCTTTCTTCTTGGAAAAGTTCCTACCTTGACTTCCTTTAGCAGGAGAGCTGGAGCTTCCTAAGAACCATTTCTTACTTATCAGATCTCTTAACAGTCTAATTTTTTCAGCCTCATGTAAGTGTGTAGTACAGAAAAATAGAGACTGAGCCAATTGCAGCAGGACATTTCCTGTAACACATGGCACAGTTGAGAAGTCTGTGTATGGCCTTGTCTGTGTTACTGTGATCTCCTAATGTAATGATTTATGCTGAAAGTAGGTTTTCTACCCATCAATATTTTACAAAGGCATCAGAATATGGAATGTTGTTACTGTTACAATGTTAAACAGTAATGTGCATTCTGCTTTAAAGATTAATTATCACTGTGATACTTCTGAATATTTTCTTTTGAATTACTGTCTATTCAGATAGAAACTTGATCATCTCACCCTTATGCATACATTTTGACCTGCCAGGTTGTCGAGTTTAGGGAAAAAGTTGGAATGCGACAAATTTACCTTTCTATTATTGAAATTAAAAATAAGAGAACTGAATAAATACTATTCCAACTGGAATTTATCTAGATGATATAAACTTACCATTTTAAAGTGATTAAATATAGAATGTACATCTAGACATGTTCCAGCATTCCAAAATAAATTGTCAAATTTGCCCATTATGTAACTAAATGGGCATAAAACAATTGCTATTATAATGTTGCTGTTAGTCCTTTGTCTTGTCTAAAGGTTGCTTCTTGCTTGTGTAGTTCTCTAGATGTATCACTTCAAAATACATGGTGTGTAAACCAGTCCTTGTTATCATCAGAAATGAAGCACAGTTGTGATAATTATTAAATGAAATTACTTTGCTTGCAAGTTGAGCACATATATAAGGAAGGTGGGGGGTTCTGATGATTTATAGGAAAAGTGAGGAGTAGATCTGCCTTGATAACTTTTTCTATGGTAGTCTTTCCAATTGCAGCCATAGTGCCTTCCTTTTTTTTTTTAAAGTGAGATGCAGTCATTCTCTACTACTCTTTCTTTTTAGCTAGCCACAGGAAAGAGGATTTATTTTTAGAGTGTTTTCAATTCTGTCCTTAGCTGATTATAGTAATTAAAAAAATCTAATAAAAGGTTGGTTTATGCAGATCTGTCTCTGATCCAAGAGAATACTGATAGTAGTGGAGTATTTGTGCAGAAATGTTTTGATAAAGGCTAGAAAAAAAGTTAAATTTCTCTTAAACAAGTGAAGTTTTTTTAATCTGTCATAGCCTTAAGAGAGTCATCCTGTTTTTCACAGGTGGTGACAAAGTGATAGATGTCATAGATGTAGCAAGACAAGCAGACAGCAAAATGAAGCTCCATAATTATATTAAATACTTCACAAATCCTGACCGACCCAAAGTATTGAATGTGATCAGCCTGGAATTCTCAGACACAAAGTGAGTATTGACCTCAATTCCTTGAACGTAGGAAGTGGTTTTCACTAAGCTAAACAATATGTGTAGGAATATAATGCCTGTAGTGGGAAAGAGAGAAGGATGTGTATTTTATGCAGACAGCTACTGTGATGTAATGCGGGTATGAAACATATTACTTATGAACTATTAAATATCTTTATAGGAAGTTGTCATTTAAAAGGACATGATTACTCCTGTTTATATTTACAGTTCTTTTTTTGTTTGTTTGTTTTTAAAAGGATGTCTGAATTAGTGGAAGTACCAGACATTGCCAGAAAGCTTTCGTGGGTGGAAAATTATTGGCCGGATGATTCTGTCTTCCCTAAGCCTTTTGTTCAGAAGTATTGCTTGATGGGTGTCCAGGACAGCTATACTGATTTTCATATCGATTTTGGAGGAACATCAGTTTGGTACCATGTTCTCTGGGTATGAATGCTTCTTGGTGTCCAGAATCACAGAATATGTTGAGTTGAAAGGGACCCACAAGGATCACTGAGTCCAGCCCTTAGCCCTGCACGGCACCATCCCCAAGAGTCACACCAAGTGCCTGAGAGTATCATCCAAATGCTTCTTGAACTCTGTCAGGCTTGGTGCTGTGACCACTGCCCTGGGGAGACTGTTCCAGTGCCCAACTACCCTCCGGGTGATTACGACTAGGCAAAACAAAATTTATTCATCATGCAGCCTTCTGCTATGGCATTATCCCCTGTGTGTAATTTTGTGCTTGAAAAGCTCTGGTAGGAGCTTGAAAATGAATTACTGATCTTTGGTGTTGCATTTTTATGTTTTTATTGTAGCATGCCATTGGTGACTTCTAGTCTGAATTGGTTGACCACTTTAGTAGACTGGAAGGTGATATAGTGAGGTTTTAGTAGGAATAAATAATTGAATGAAAATTGCTGACATACTCAACTTTTTATTCTTCTCACAAACTTTGACCATGTATATATGATAGAAGAGGCATGTTTTCTCATTTGCATGTATGTGCATATTCCTAAATTCTTTATAAAAACCGAAATTTTTTACACTCCAGTGAAAAGTTTGCTTGGTTTCCTTTAAATCACGAGACATTAACTGGTTAGTGTACTATGTCCAAACTTTTGGTGGATTGCAGTTGTGAAACGCTGACGCTGGGAAGCCCAAACATGCCATAGTGGGAAGATGAAATACTTACAATTTAGATCAATCTGTTACTTCATTAGGAGTGACTCAGAGGTTGTAGTATACCTCTAGGAGAACATTAATCTATTTACTTGATATTTCTGTCTTAATAGGGTGAGAAGATATTCTATTTGATCAAGCCCACTGATGAAAATTTGGCTCTTTATGAGTCTTGGAGTTCATCTGTCACCCAGAGTGAAGTATATTTTGGGGACAAGGTTGACAAGTGTTACAAATGTGTTGTGAAGCAAGGACACACTTTATTTGTTCCAACAGGTAAGATTTTACTCTTATTATTACTATTATTTACTCTTATTACTTAGCATGTTTAATCAACAGTAATTAAGAATATAACAAAATAAATGTGTTATCAACATTTGGTGTCCCCTAAAATTTTGAATAAGACAGAATAATAAAAAAAATTTAGAGATTTAGATTTTCAAAACAGATAATTAACTATTAAGCTTCCATGACAGTCATAACAATTATCAGGGAATGAAAGAGTGTTTGTTCCCCAATTAGAAGACAACAAATTAAAGTTTAATTTGATTATCAGGGAAATAGTTCAAATTAATAGAGCACAGATTGTTCACTATTTGATAGGTATCCAGACTGAATTCTTACCTTAATTTTATAATACAATTTTGTTTTTACATATTTGAATATTGCAAGACCTACTAGGCATAATTATTACGAAAACATCACATAAACTTCTTATTCTGTAGGCTGGAGTATTAAAAATACAGGTTAGGTGTTCTTTTTGGTTTGGTTTTTTGTTGTGAGAAATGCCAAACAAATTAAACTTCTTTATTAAAAAAACCCCAAAAAACCAAAATCCCACACAGAAAAATCCATCAGAGAAAATACCCCACCCCATTTAAACTCTTAAATTGCATAAACTTACAAGTCTTTAATAAATCAAACCATATTTATTGCCAATAAAACTGGGTGTCAGTTTTTTGTATTTTCACTCATCCAAACTATCCATATAAATACTTTTTATTATTTAATTATTAAAAATTATCCTGGGTGCTATCTTTATTTTTCTGGGGGGAAAGAAAGCTTTAAATACACAGAGCAGGGAAATGGTTTATGATTCTACTTCTGGAATAAACCTTGAAGATTATGGTCAGTACCTTATTCTGTCATGCATCTCCTAGACTATTGCATTTTTCCCATTTCTCAGTTCTTAACCTGTGAGGTTTAATGTTTACTGTTCTAGTTCATAGCTTGTGCAGCATGGAGGACCTCTCCGTGCATTTACATTCCTGAACAGCCAGAGCTTTTAAACACATATGTTTTTGGCAAGAAATGGCATTAATTCTCTCTGTTTGTAAGTGTGAGTTCACACATCTATGAACAAAGAATGCAGAATTACAGAATGAAGAACAGAATGTGGCCCACAGATCTTTGAAAATTGTCACTGCTTCCCAAGTGATCAGCTGAATCTGAGCTCTCACTGCAATGTGGCCATAAAGAAAAATATCTTCAGATCGTAATTTCTAATGTGTACAGGTATCTGCATGTGTATACACATAAAATGGTACTTTTAAATGTAAATATGTGTATACCCACATCCTTATTCATATCCTTTGGAGAACCAGTAAATTAAACTACTTTTCAAGACAGGTGTTTAAGAAAATGGGAAATTCTGTAAGACTGAGTAAAGACTTTGAAAAAAACCCACCCTGATCTCTACTGAAAACCACTTTTGCTGTTCCTGCTTGCACTGATGCTAGTGGATATCATAATTGTTTCATAATCTCTGAAATATGTTCAGAGTAGTCTTCTGATTTAAAATTATTCTTGCATGTAGGTGAATAGCACTGGAAGGCTCTTTAGAGTTATTTAAATATTATTCAAGGTATTCTGTGTGGTCTACACTGAATTTTCTTTCTATGTTACATGGACCTTGACCAAAACTGCAGCATAAAAATAGCAAGTAGATGAGTAAAAAAAAAAAAAATTAAAACATTTAGTTGATACAGGTCTGCCATAAAAATCCTTGGTGTTGATGCAACAGTGAGGAGGTTTTGTTGTCAGTTTTGTCGGTGTCTGGGGAGATGTGTGTTTAAAAGGACTGAAACACTCACATCCCTTGGAGAATCAGAGGTATTTGTCTACTGTGATGATGATGAGTGAAAATGAAACCGTGTACAGAAGCTGCAGCTCTTGGGGTTAACCTGCAACAGTAACTTAACTTCCTTCCCGGCTACATAGTAGGTGTGTTGCTTCACCAGCCTAACTTCAGTTTCAAGTCTTTTTACATATGATACCAAAACAACTAGAGCTGTTTGTTATTCACTGAATTGGGACATGGATTTAGTGGTAGTTTGTAATATGTAGTTGCTTGTGATTTGGTCTGGTCTTGCCTCAAGCTGGGAAGCTTCTTGTGTTTGTATGTCTTACCTACCCTTGGTGAAACCATGGGTTCATCTGCAAATGTCTGGCCAATTCGTCTGTTGTCAAAGATCATCTTGAAAGAAGAAAGGCTCTTTGTAGTTTATTTATAATAAAGCTGCACAGTGTAAATTTGAAAGGTGACTATTTTTAATCCGGAAGCTCATGTCATACGTTCTCCAGTGTACTTAGTTGAAATTATCCAGTAGTAATTAGCCAGATCGATAGCATCATATGGGCTATGCTTTACCACGTTGAATAGTGGAGTTCACAAGGACAGTATTTCAGTTATGGGACAAATTTTTATAGAGTGTCTAGACTGGGTTTTAAACTGATCCTAATTTCACTTGATTTAGAATGACTGTATTTAGAATAATTTATGGAACCACTTCTGAATTCCTACTTGAAAAACCTCAGTATTGCTAAATGACTTTTTTATGTTGTGCAAACAACCCGGTTACTGTAAGCAACATGTAAATATTGAAAGACATATAATTTCTGTTTTATTTTTATGACTTTATCATTTGTTCAGTACATTTTTTCTCTCCTGACTTGCTTATCTTTGTGGATTGGAATGAAAACTTTTACTTGAATTTTTACTTGAATTTTGGAGTGAGTTTTTACTTGAAAAGTTGGCTTTGCATACTTTCCTCTCCCAGTGATAAATTTCTTAAGCTTAACTCCTTCAGAAAACTACAGTTCACTAGATTTCTGAAACACTGGAGTTTACATGTTTTTAAAATTTAGATTAATCGTTCCTAGCACAGAATACAAATTTGTTTGCTTTTTTTTTCTTTCAGGAACAGCATTTTTACTTTTATATGTATTTAAAAACAGTCTTAGAATAATTCATATGTATGTATTAAGTTTCACAATCTGTCATTTCAGGCTGGATTCACGCTGTGCTCACATCTCAGGATTGTATGGCTTTTGGAGGAAACTTTTTGCACAACCTCAACATTGGCATGCAGCTCAGGTTAGTCTCAGCTCTTCCGATACTTTTTTCCTCAGTCAGTAGGATATTGTTTTCATAGAGATTTTTCTTCATGTGCTTAACCAGGATCAAACTGATACAGGCTCTCAAACAGACAATAGTGGCATTTTCAGTTAGAATGTATCAAGCACGTTCTCTTATTTGACTTCTGCAAAGTTTCAAAAGCGAAATGAAGGTTATGCAAGAATTTGGGTGAATAAAAGGAAAAAAAAAAAAAAAGGAAGAAAAAACCTCTACATTGGAGATTAGTATAAGTGAGTAAAACAAAACTAAGCAAGCCCAGGTGTGCGACCCCGAGTTGAAATGAGCGTCCTCAAGTCAGCGTTGCTCTAAGGGCAGCTGTATTTAGTTTTTGTCCAAGATGTAGAGCTGTCTTCTAAACATATTGTTTTTATTTATTACAGTGGAATCCTGATAAAATTCCATCTGTTAAAAGATCACACATTGGGTTTGTATCCTAGTTTTTTGAAGTCCAACTTTATTCTTAGAAGTGCCGCAGTCAAACTTGATAAGGTCAGAGCCTGAATGAGACCAGAGTTCAATCTTGTCTGTGGTCTTGTTGGGGTTTAACTATGTGGTACTTGACTTCTTTTATTTATCATGGCCATGGTTATTTTATTTTATTTTATTTTGGACATTGTGTCAATTTGAATGATTACATAGTTGAATAATGAATTTGATAATTAAAACATTCATGTTTTTTAATATTTGCACTTATTCAGGTGTTATGAAATGGAGAAGAGGCTAAAAACCCCGGATCTTTTCAAATTTCCTTTCTTTGAAGCCATCTGTTGGTTTGTGGCCAAAAACTTACTGGAAACATTGAAAGGTAATTCTTGTTTTAAGAGATGCACTTGTATCTACTTTCATAATTCTTAGTCTCTTAATGGATAATGAAGAAAATTGCACTGCTTTTCTGTGGACAGAGGAGACTTTTTAAGCTGGAAAACTAGACTTGAATTACTTCTTCTTTTCCTTTTTTTTGAGAAGTCACATCACTTTTTTATCAGATTTTAGGGAGTACTGCAATGTGACAGTTCTAGATCCAGCAGTTTTTGGTTTTCATAAATGATCTTGCTAAAAACTACTTTGATGATTGAAGGTAGTAATAACCAAGAGGTGATTAAAAGGGTAACTTGCACTGGACAGAAATGTTAGTGCATTTGGTGGTGCATGTAACTCACACCTCATAGCCTGCTGCTGGAACTTTTGAACTATTTTATTAGTGTTTTATTTAGTGTTTTTCATCTAATGCTTATGCTGTATCCAGTCAATGAAAGTATTCTAGATTATAAAGGCAGAATATCTGAGGTGCTGGTACATTGCAATTATACTACCAGCCAAATAGGATGAATTTGCCATTATCTCACAAGACTTTTTTAAGGAAGATAGGAAACTTATTTCCATGGCATCAGTTTTTCTTTCAGGCTTCTTTCATATCATTTAAGGTCTTTGAGTACCCTTGGATAGCCTTTCCTTCGAGCAAGTGATTCTGTGAAATGATCCCATCAACCTGTATCTGTGGGTTTCTTCTTGGTGGCTTCACAGCTGAACAGAGAAACTTTTTTGCCCTTCTACAATTTTCTTTGACCTTTTCAGTTAGTCTGCCTGTTTTCTTCTGCTCTTGGTTGTGAAATGGAAGATATCTGTGAGGGATTTTGTGGGAAGGATGCATCAGTTCCTATGAGCTTGCTGTTCTTTTCCAAACTTCCTCATCTATTCTTTAATTGCTATATTTGTACCCATGTATAATTGAGCTTGAGAGAATGTCTGTCTGACTTCACCTTCTTTTCCTCAAATATCTTGCCCTCTGCCTGCTCTATTTAATCTTAATAATATGATATATTTCAAAGGACAGAAATCAACCTTCAGAGGAGGCTGCTGAATTCAGCTTCTGCTTTGAAAGAGATCAGCATCTCACATAACAAGTTATTGAAAATTATCTGTTCTCCTTTCAGCTAATGAAGACATTGAACAACCCTTGTTTCCAAAATGAGCATTTAAAGTTTCTGGTGAACCTAAAGCAACTCAGAAATCTTACCAAATAGAACAAACTTGCAGAAAATTTTTCCTTCCAAAAAGAGAGTATTTTTTTTCTTAAAAGCTTACTTTGGTTGGCCTCAGTCCTGCATATTTAATGCTTGCAAACTCATCAGAAGACACAGGAACTGTATTCCTGCTGGAAAAGCAGTGGACTATGTATGTTTCTATATCACCTAGCTAACTATAAGCTGTGTCTGTTGGCCCTACTCTTCCCCCTCCCCTTTTTATCCCATGACTCCTTGAGTTCATAGGCTAGGAGCCTCTTGTGACTTAGGGGAGGAGGACGAAGCTTATTCTCATGTTACATTTAATCTTTGGCTCAGCAGATGTTTATTGCTGAACAATGCTATGACCTATAAACCCATCATAAAAAATGAAAATTCATGTTTCCATGGCTAGAATGAAGTCTATATTGGGCTTTGGCACGAAGACTCATATGAATTATATGTTTTATAGTCAGAATCCATTGTTTTAAAAAACTAGGGATGATACCAGTTTGGTTGTGTAAGGTAATGGTGATGTCCAGCCTTTAAACTGTTGAGTGCAGGGTTGTTGGCAGTACTTTATATGAAATCCAGGTCAGTAAGCAAATTCAAAACAGCATATCTTTCTTGTTCTTTTTCTAAAATGCCACCAGGGTCACAGACATACCAACTGAGTCAGGTAGTGGACAGGAAGACTTTTGCAACTCAAAGCCTGCCACTCTTTCTCATACCCTTTGAAAAGTAGGAGGCCTTTGAGAGATGAACAACTGTTCAGTAACAGAACTTCCTTTTTTCTGCCAGCATACTAATACATTATCCATAAGAACAGTGTTTTATTAGTGTATTCTTTTAAGGGAATAAAATGAGCCAAGTAGTTCTAGCATTGATCCATTTGCTATTGACAAGTGGAAATATTTGACAGGAACACGAGGAGAGGTTGTAATCTACTTTTGGCTGTTTATGGAGTATTTGTCTTTTCCCTTCTTTTTTCACCCCCATGGAGGAAAAGAGAAAAGGAATTGCAATTACTTGGAAGCACCAGCTTCCTTTAGAAAGGCAGTTTCTGTAGCAGAGTGGTTTCCACCTCATGTCCTCTTTGATTTTGGGAGGAAAAATGCTATAAACTGTGTGAGGGAGAATTGATAATTGAAAGGGTTAGAGAAAATGTTTGGGGAATGGAAGTATGCTAGTGTGAGCCATTTGCAGAGTATGTAGGGGAATAAGTGATACAAATTCTAATTTAGAGATACATCCCACATCCTTCTGGTCCCCTTTGACTAAAATTTTTCTTAATGAAATAAAAATGATTTCTTTCTTCAAATATGTTTTCTGTTGTTATGTATTTTAGGTCTGTTTTTTTTTTTTTTGTAATTGATCTTTAGTATGATGTAAACTAACCCTAATTCACACAAGAATAAGTTAAAAAAAGAAGGTTTTATATAGAATCACTGTAGTGTTGGGTTTGGCTTTTGTTGTTGTTACAGTATGCACATAAATACAGGATGTCATGTTTCATTTGCTTGCACAATTTTTCCTTTAATGTGCTGTTGCACAATAGAAACCTTTATTGACTGAAGGGTAGGTATCATTCCATTGTTTTCACTGCTTCTAAATCGGTTTCTGTATCTTTTTTAGAACTGAGGGAAGATGGTTTCCAGCCTCCAAGCTATTTAGTGCAAGGAGTGAAGGCTTTACTTACTGCTTTAAAATTATGGATGAAGAAAGAAGTAAGTATAAGTGATTTTGTTTGCTTTTTTGTTGAGCTCTGTTTTGATTTAGAACTAAGTTAAGGTCTGTGCCCTTTTAAAGTTCAAGATTATTTTTATCTGTTAATGAGTACTGAAAAAGTCTGTGGAGAGTTTGTACTGCTGATCTGGGGAAAATCATTATGACAATTTTATATTCCATGATGCTAATAAAGTCTATTAAGACCAATTAATAATCTCAAGTATTGTAGCTGATAGAAGTAGAATCTTGTTCAGCTCAGGATGGAATAAGAATGCTAGAGGATAAGATAAGTGGGACTTCTTTCTAAGAAATGTGTTTATGTAGTCAATTAACCCTAGTCTGAGGCAGTGGAGGGATGGAATACCCTGATATTAGTCAGTGATTTGGAAAGCACATTTCAGCTATACCTGCCAAAGACTCAATTTAGATTCAGACTGAGGAATATTAACTTCAGTTGAATACTGTCCTTGCTGAACGTGAATTGACTCTTGTAAAATCATTAGTATGCCATCAATACTGGCTTTGCTGGTGCTGTTCTCTCCTGTTTTGGCATAGAAGTGGATCTGGCCTAACCACACGTGCTTGTTCATGTGCCTGTGCTATTAAGCCCTCTTGGAACTGGTGCTTCTGGGAAGTGCTGTTCACTGACAGGCAGTTAGGTTCTGGCTGAGTTTATTAATTCTAGTTTGTTGCGCTCCCTGATGACTCGAACTGACTCTTTTTGAGGTCTCTTTGATCTTTCTGCCCACAAGTCCTACTTTTAAGAGAACTTACTATACAACACATATGATAATTGCACAATGCTGCATCAAATGTTACGAGCTCTGTGGAAGTAAATGTGAGGTACAAATGCAGAAGTGGTTATTTTATGTGGAATTTGCTGGGGTCCAGCCTGTGTAGCATTACTGATTCCAGATGAAGATGTGCTGGCCTTCTGAATTGGTTCTCCAATGTCCCTTGGTCTGTGCTGTTCTGGATCAAAGCTAGCTAGTGAGTAGTGTAGCAGTATTTGCAGGATGTTGAGCCTAAGCTGTTAAACCACGTGTGAATCTAAGCTATCTCTGCATCTGGGGCATGGATAATAAGCAAGCCAGATAATGAGACTGCTGATAACTGAGATCAAACAGAGCCTATATAAATCCTTATTTTAATTTGAAATTGGATTGGAATTCCTTTTTTTCTAGATGGCTGTAGTATAGTATTGTAGCATTTGTGTACTGTCTAGTAGCTCATTAAGTAGTTTGATTAATACTTCATGTGGAATGTGATACGTTTTCTACTTTTCTGTGGAAGAAAAATCAATTGCACTTGCTGCATTCTGAATGATTACTAATGAGACTTGTGAGTATTCCCAAACCACTGGCTGAACAGACTCATCAATTGTGAGGAAACTGCAGAGCATCGGGGATGTAGCCACAATGCCGTCTGCTGTCCACCAGCTATCATGTTTTGTACCATGTCTTCACCTTTTCTAGCTACTGCTTCATATGTGAGCTCATCTTTTCTTTGCAGCAGGCCATCTGTGTGATAGGATTGTAGCTGTGTGCAGGTGAGGACAGGAGGGGCTTTGTACGGTGCTGTATGATCTGCTCATACTGTGGGTTTCAGGCAGATTCTGAAACAGAAATGACAAATGTCTGCTTCTCACTTGAGAAGCGTGCATGAGGGTTCACCTTCGTATCATGGAGTATGTCTTTTCAAGACATATGGCAGTTGTCTTAGAGAATTATATACCATTTACTAGAAAACTTCAAATTCACCTTCAGCAGGGCAGTGGTGTCTTCATTGCTGCATTGTTTAATAACTGCCAAAAATTAAAAGATGCTGAGGACAGAGGTTGAGTGCTACTAAATTTTTTTGGAATTCTCATGTCTTGATTTGATTTCAGTTTGTGCAAGGCTTTCATCAGTGTGTATCCTCCAATTGCTTTGGTGCAGCCCATCATTCTGCACTCTTAATTTCTGCACACAGTAATGAGGATCACCTGCCCAGTCATCTGAGCTCTTGGATTTTAGCTCTGACTTCCTTCCTGATTGCATAAGCAGCAGGTCTCAGAGTCAGTTTTTCAGATGTTTGGTTCATGTACCAGTAAGATTATTTTGGGCAACTGTTTTATGTTTTTAAAAATGATATTGCTAGCTGTTGTGAAGGAAAAAAAACCAAAACAGTGGTGTTTTTTTTGTTTGTTTGTTTGGTTTTGTTTTTTTTGTGAAGAGGAAGGTATGTGGGGTTTATTGTTTTAATTTTTATTTTTTGTGCATATTTAAGTGTTGATATACCTCATTGTCATGCTAATCTGCAAAGAGGGATGGATTCATTAGCCTACCGGGATTTTTTTTTTAATCTATACCTCTTGTTTTAAGACAAGTTTCTTCTTTCTTTGTGTATTTCCAGCACTTGCAAAGCCATTTCTTGAAGCTCTTGAATGAATTACAGCTTTCTTTCATTGTTTTCTTTACCTGCAGTTGACACCTGGCATACTTAGGCTGTTTTGTTGCTACTGTGTTCCCTAGTACAAGAGAATTCCTCAGTCCCAAAGGCTGCATGTTTCTTTTCCAAGAACCAGGATGCAGAGACTACGCAAAACCAAGTTATTTAATAGTAACGATAATTTTTCAGACGTGGCATCTGTAGGTATTCATATCTCTCTGCCACAGCTTAATTGAGAAAACTTTGGTGTAAATAGATAGCTTTTATCGTGACAAACAAGTGATCTTGCCTGTGAAACTCAGTTTGCTCAAGGAGTTACTATAAATCATAGTGGCAAAATAACATGCTTCTGATATAAACTACATTTGCATTAGGAAGGCTTCTTAGTGTGTTTAAACGAGTGTTTGGGAGGATTCCATCAGTCACTTCCTCCTGATGTCTTCATGAACAGGAAGACCTTTGGGAGAGTCAAGTCCTTAAGTAGAAAGGATTGAATGGTCCTAAGATGACCAGTAAGTTGCTGGAAAAATCATGCAGTGTAGTGACAGAGATGCTGTGTTCTCAAGTGTGAATATGTAGAGGTGATGCATTCAAAGAATGAAGAATGGTAGATAATAGCAGCTGATTTAATTTTTCCTGTAGAATTAATGGCACTGAATGAATGATTATACCATGATTATACATTCATGTTGGGTTTTTTTTGGAGGGGGATAAAGCATTTGTTTTAATGACTGAGGGGAAGCTGGGTTCAATGAAATGCACATACAGTATCGAATTGCTTCTAGCAATCATTTTGCTGCTGAATCTCATTTTTTAAATGTGGGTAACTGAAAGTGTTTGGGATGTTTTTCCATTTAAATGGTTGATTAAAGGTATAGCAGAATTCACATCAGTCATTCTGGTCTGTGTGCGAGTGCTGTTTTGTATGTTTAATTCTAACTAAGAGTGTTTTGAGGGACATTTAAACTACATACAAAATATTAAACGTAATTTTTACTAGATCTAACCATAGAGCATTTGGAATTACTCAGATTGGTTGTGTCTGTATAATATGAAATCCGTCTCTGATACTATTTCATAGGATTAAAAGGAACATAAACTCTTATGGCTTGCTATATTTTATTATAGGGATTGATTAATTTTTTTAATTGCATTTCCAATCTACTCGATTGTAAATAAGCTAAGAAGGTAATTTTTAAATATGAGATGTCAGGAAGACATTTAAAAATCCGCATCTTGGTTCCTGATGATTTTTCTTGATTTGCTCTTTAGATTAATTTTTTGCCACAGTGAAATTCCCTCAGTCTTTAGCTTTGAAGTCTTTAGTTTTGAAGGTCATGACTCAAATGAATGTCTGAAGTATGTCTCTATACTGACCATGCTGAAGGAGAAAACAGAAGCTTCTTCCTGTACTGAGGGTAAAAAAAAGTTGTTTGTCAGTATGGCTTTGTATTACCTCTTCTTTGGATTTTTGGAGACATTGAGGGATATCTGCTGCCTACTAAAGCTTGAACTGGAAGATTCTGTGTGTGTGTTTGTGTATCGGTCCTAGAAGTCTACAGTTATTGTTACAGAAATTAATCTATTTGGGATTTTTTTCATTTTATTTTTTTCCCTGTAGATTTGTTTATTTCATATTATTTCTGCTTTTATCTGAAAAAAATTAATTAAGTGTCTTTTCTTTCCCCTTTGCATACAGCTTGTAACAGAACATGCCTTTGAAATTCCAGACAACATTAGGCCTGGGCATCTCATCAAAGAGCTTTCTAAAGTGATTCGTTCTGTAGAGGTAAGAACAGAGGCAATGTACATAAAACTTGCAGAAAAAAAAAATCTTGGAATCGGGGAAGTCCATAGTAGCTTTGCTTCTGATTGACTATATTCAGGTTTTAATTTATTAAATGTTCATTTAATAATAGAATATCAATAGGAAAACTATTTGGAATACTAAACTATGGGTATTTCAGATAAAGAAAATGTATAGTGAGTGTTTTTGTGGTGGTTTGTTGTTTTTTTTTTTTAATTTTTAAATTTTAATGGTGAAATTATTTGTAGGTCAGTATTTCTAAAACATTTTCACTTATAAATACTTAAAATAATTACTGTTAATTTGAAATTCCCACTTGTTTGTTGGTTTTTGGCCCAATTGTTACCTCTTTTGTTCCCTTGTGTTTTGTGGCTGTTTGGTAAATAGTGTGTGTGTGTGTTTTCCCTTCATTTTATTTTTGAGTGCTTATACATACCGGTGTTTTGCTCCTTTATTCCTTAATGAATATTGATTATGGAAAATTCTCACATTGTATGCAGAGAGAACAGATCTGAGATGTGACCTGTTGTGTACAATACAAGTCTACCCGATGCTGCTGCCTGAACAAAACCCTATGGTTTGGTGGTAGCTTTTGGTGTTAAGCACCACTATTATGGAATAGCAGAAAAGCCCCAAATGGGAAAGAAGTGCAATATATCTAAGCTTTGTTCATCAAATCCAAGTGAAATATGTACTATTCCTCTAAAAGGCCTAACAGTTTTATTTGTATAATTTATATTGAATTAGATGAATAAGAAGCAGCACTTCAGTGGATTTATTTCTCTGAGACTATTCGGAAATGTGTTTTTAATTACAGGAGGAAAACAGCAAACTAGTTAAAACTCAGGGAATTCTTGGTGTGTCTCCAACGTCACGATCTTCACATGAAACAGCTTCCCCTCACCACTCCAGACGAAGGGTGAGGAAGCTGCGAGACCATGCTACCAAAACTCCTTCTAATCTGGACATCTTGGAACTCCACACTAGGGAGGTACTGAAAAGGCTGGAGATGTCGCCGTGGGAGGAGGCAAGTATTAAGCTTTGTGCAAGAAAAACAAAACTAGAGTAGGTTTCTAACATCTGTTAAAAAAGAATCACTTTTAAGATGCATAAGAATGTGGACTATGACTCTTTGTCTTATGAGATATGGATAGATTTGGGTTTGACTTCTTTTGAGTTTTCCTGATACAAATATCTCTTTTCCATTATAACTTTTTTGGTGGATGTTCCTTCAAAATTTTGATTCAGAAGGTGCCCTGAATCCACTACCTACTTCAAGTATAGTTTTTGAATTAGGTCTGCTGTAGCTGTCAAGTGCTACTTTGAATCAATTATCTGAAGAAAAGGGAGCTTGCAAAGCCTTGATTTGGTGAGGCTCTGAGCCAGCCTGCTTCTCTGTGTTTTTACATAGCTGTTTCTAATAGTTCTGTATAGTTCTTACAGTTACTGTAATTTGGTTAGCCTTGTTTTTTTGTCACATTCCAGTTTCCTGTATGACAGTGCCTCCCCACCAGTAACCCTCAGGATGCCTTCGGTCTCTATAGTGGGGCCATGGACTTTGTGATTGTATTACAGAGATATCATGGAGCAAATCAGTGAAAAGTACTCTCTTGAAAAATACCTTTTTTCAGGTTTGATGACATTATTTCAAAGAACATAAGCAAAAGTGGAAGAAGGACTAAGAGAAGGGAAATAAGTAGCTTTATGAAAGGAAATAAGTAGCATTTCTGAGTATAAATGCTGACAAATTTAGTTGGGACAGGATGGACTGTCATAGTGGAGAAATACTGATTTGGGTCCTTAGGTTGGTCTTCATAAGGTATGGAACAAGAGACATTCACTTTAGCCCCTGAAGACAGGAAGCTGAATTTAAAATTTGCCACAGATAGGTTACTCACACAGTTCATTGCTGCAAACAAATGTTTAGGAGAATTAGTCATTGTCATTCAACGTAGAAATATAATGCTTCCTATCAGTACAAGATTTTAAAAAAACATTATTTTACATGTTCCTGGTTTGGGGCATAACTGCACTGCTGATTGCTTCAGAGTATATGTCAAATGTAAATTGCTTTGAGCTAAGAAAGTTCTGCTTATGGCAGGTTACTTTCCATTACTGATGTTTTACTGTCCTCTAAATTAGTTCTGATATACTAATTTCAGGGACCAGATACCCAATCCTGGAGCTGCCATATCAGTTCCAAGCACAGCTTTTGACTTGCCCATCTCTACTGGTATTTCTTCGAAGGAAACATAAAAGGAAACATTACAGGAAAGTTGTAGTTGTTTCAGATGCTTCAGGAGAGTAAAGGTGATTCAAGGAAGGAGAAGGTGCAGTCACTTTTTACATCCAAATGTTTTTTTTGAGCTTACTGCAGTTGGTTTATTCAGGTGGTAACCATCCTAGTGCTGAGTTTAAGCTTTTATGGAGTGCAGAAAAAAAAATTTAATTTATAGGAATAAATAATAAGCAACATTACTTTTATTTCTTTAGGATACCACAAGCTCAAAACTGAATGGGAGATTTAACAAGCCCTTTCAGCCATCTTCTACAGTACCTGAGTGGCGAACAAAAGACAATGATCTTCGCCTTCTGCTGTCAAATGGAAGAATAATTAGGTATAAAGGATTGGTTGTGGATCACTTTTTTGTAGTCATTATGGTCTGGAGTATGCTAATTGTTAGTAACATGTTTATTTGTGGAGCTCTGAATTCTTTTTACCAGTAAGATTCATATTAGGAGGATAGAAGGAATGTCTGTGTCTGCTGTCCTCTAGTGGAGCAATGCTTAAAGAATGAAGAGGAGGGGATTCTTTGCAGGTTCCTTTGTTAGAGCTTTTCATTCAGATGCTCGATTTGGTTTGTACTGAAGGGAATGCCTCAAAGTAGAAACAGTTTTTTGTATCCATCTAGAAGAGTCATTCTCTTTAAAAATATTCTGGTCTTAAACTTCATATCTTTGTGGAAATAATAGTTGTACATGAAGTAAAATGGCAATAAATACAATTTTGAATGAATAGATGAGCATAAGAGGATATTACTGTTGTTTTGTACTGTTGTATCTTAAGAGTTATGTTGTAAATAAGGAAAGGAAAACAATTGCTTCAGGTTTCTAAGATTAATATGACTTTTTTTTTTTTACTTGTGAGACAGAGATGAGAGGCGTCCATTTACAGATCGAAGTCTTTACACAGCAGACAGTGAAGATGAAGATGACAGGACAAGGTCGAAAAAGATGACTGTTAAAGTAGAAGACCAGCCCTCAGGATGTGAAGGAGAAGGGAATGCAGATGCCCAGAAACCACTGAACAGTAAGATTGTCTCTAATTCCCATCAGTTGAACATTCTGATGATCTCGAAAAGGGTCTTATGACTGTTGGTCAGTCTGACTGAAATTTTACCAAAATGTAAAGAGGACAAAGTAATAAATCAGAGGAGTATTACTAGAAGTTATGCAAAACACTTGTCAAATACTATTTGTCTACTGCAGAAGCCAACAGGATAGAAATGAAAAGTAAAACTCACTTTTTATGTTAGTGCCATCTTGAATACTACATACAGCATTTTTGAGAGTGGACTTTTGGTTGGTGTTATGAATGAGTATTTATTACTTTTGGTCTGTTTCATAATGTAAGACTGCTGATTTTTTTTTTTTTTGACCCAAATACACTTCAGTGTGAAAAGCTCATCACATAATTCCATGTACAGAATGAAGGATCATAACACGCAGCTAATTTTAAAGCTGTCTTCTATTTCACTTTTTTTGCTCCATTTCATTATTACCTACTTGATTATACAATTTTGTGTGTTTTGATAATGAGTAGGTTTATTGCATACAAGCGATAAGACATAACTTAGCATTAATAAAATCTTATACTTTCAGCCTTTGCAAGACTGGGAAAGAATTGAGGTTATTTGTAAAACACTTTAACCCCACTTTTCAGTGCTTTAAACCATCCTTCACTAGGAATTAATCTTTTTTGGTCTTTCTGTAGCCTGAAGCCTTCCTGCCAAGTGTTCAGCAGTGATGATCACACATTGTATTAGTAAAGTATCAATATTGAATGCCTGTTGTCAGTGCCTATTTTTAATTGTATGCTCTGTGTGCAGTGACAAATTGGTCCTTGACATAACTGTTCAGCTCTCTGTTTAATTATAAAAGTCACATCCTTCCACAGTAGAGCTTACAAGGGCTCAAAGGGTATGTTCTAGGAAACTGAAGTCAACACTTGGAGATAATAAGACTCCTCTAGAGACTTACAGTTCCCTGAGTTTCCTGTACAACAGTTCATAACAACATTTGAGTCCACTGTCAGCCTGCATAAAATATTTAATTATTTTCATTAACAAAGCAAATTATAATCCCTCTTTACTGCGTTTCCAAATGTTGCAGAGGACAATATTAAGAAACCTGCACATGAAAGAGATCTCTCTTGGGTACTCATGAAACAACAAGGCAAACAGCTTGTTGTGTGAGGCTTACTCTGTTGTTTTTTCACTTCCAAAATCAAGTTAAGTAAATTAAAGTGAGTTTTGCACTTGGATCAAAGATTAAATCATGCAGAGAAATGGCAATTTTTTTTCAAAATTGCTGCTCTTATTTGATACAGAATGAATATGGCAGTGGGTATCCAAATGCAATAAATGTACTTGGAACTAGAGGTGAATGTTGAGCTTTTCTTCCAGCAGTTGAGTACTCAGGACTATCACTAATATTTTTAATTGAAGATTGTGAGTCTTTGAAATTCCCTATTAAAGATTACCTGTGTTTGATTGTTTTACCATAACTGAGAGTCTAAAGAGAAAGAAGGGGGAAGGTATTGTCTGCAGAATTCCATAAAAGGAACTACCTGTTTCTGTAACAGCTTCCGACTTCTATTGTTCTCACCGGGATTAAGGCCAAGAGGCACTGTCTACAGACAGATGCCTTTAAACAGATCAAGCTCTATAGAGATTTGTGTGTCATGCCAAGATCCTAGTTTTAAATGGTAACCCACTGTTATCAAAGATCAAGTGCTGTGCTTAACAGAGCAAGATACTTTGTGTGGATGAAGGGAAGGTGATTTAAGGTATTTTTTAAATTCACAGTAGCTTAGCCTGTTCTTAGAGATAATGACTCCTGTCATTCACCTGATTTCGGGAGTACTCCTCCCAGTCTCTGGAAGCATACAGAGCCATAACTTTTCTTGGAAAAGGCAGTAGTCTAAAGGAAAATTCTTTGAGCTATAAAATGATGTTTTCTGTATCATGCATGCTGTTGCTTATCCTAGAATTTGCCTTTTCGAAATGGCTTGAGTTATCATCAGCAATTCCTTGGGTTGTTTTAAGCTGCAGTAATTTAAAATATTAATTTTATTGTCATATGGTAAGCATTACTTTATTTAGCTTAACTTCATATATTATGGTGTTGCTCATTTAATGTGCTTAGATATTTCTCTTAGTAACACTTTCTGAAGTTTTAATTAGTCTCCTCTAGCTTTTGGTACCAGCTGTTCATTTTATTCACTTTCTGATAACAAGTCTCATGTTTAGCTTTTTTCTGACTCTAAAAATAATTACCATTATGCAGTGTTTAGAAATTAATAATACCCTTGAAATATATTGGATGCCTATTTGTGAGCTTTGCCACAGTTTTCAATAGGAGCAAAACCCTATCAGAATTGCAGTTTGTATATGGTTACAGATACATCCTCTATTGCACAATTAGAGTTAGGAAGAATCATGTGTTGTTTATGTTGTTTCATGTAAAACTATGCTGAAAGCAAACCAACATTTCAACTTTACTTGTGTTCATTTATTCAGCACAGTTTTGTATGAAACTGTAAGTACTTGAAAAGCGATGTTGCTTTCTTTAGCTACTACTTTCTTGACATATATTCATAATTTTTTTTTATTCTATTTGGCTTTTCTCCAAAAAACTTTTGCTATTTAAGTTGCATGTTGTCATCTTCAGCAAATTTGTACTTAATCAAGATTTTTGCCAGCATCCTTGACACAGGTACACATACAGCTCACTGGCCTCGAGCCGTGGATTCCAAACATTTAGAAATGTGTTTCCTACTTGTGGTTCTGTGAGACATATGCTGTCTTTTAAGCGTACAGGCTTATGAGAGCTGCTCAGCTGCTTCATGTTTGAGTTCTTTCAGCACTTAAAGTAAACCATGTGGACTAGTTAGCTGCTTTGATTGATTGCTTTGTCACATGCAAGTGTTTGTGATGTCTATTTTGACACCTTCTCTTATTAGTTCTTTACCTTACTACTATCAAAAAGCATGTCTAAGGTTGGTATTTCCTCATCTTCCTTTTCAGATCGTTCTGTGATGAAAACAATGCAAGTATCATCACAGCAATACTTTAATATTCAGCAGGTCTTTGTTTTAACCTTGATTGGCAGCTCCATAGTAGCGCAAAAGAAGCAGAATATGCCAGTCAATTGTGACATGGAAGTAAAATTGCAAGTAATGCAATTTTTTAACCTTTAAATCATGTAATATCCTTTGACTTCCATGTTTAGTGTTTCTTTATAACTGCTTTTGTTTTTAAACAAGGAAATTCCAGGTTCAGAGAGTCTAAGGCAAAGTAAAATTGAACATTATTTCTGATTGATTTTTGAGAGCCACTTCTCTGACTCTACCCTGTACACAAAAGCAGAAATTGGCCAAGGTGCCATCTGTGGAGTATGTGCTCTATGGGAGAGAAAAAAAAAGTATACTTTTGCTGCACCTGATATGTATTCTTGTCTTCATCCAGTCAATTGCTTGAGGAGTCTATTGGTCAGTAGTAGGCAATTCATTATATTTCTAAGCAGAATTGACTTGTGAACCATATCGGTGTGTGGATGTGCTTTTGTTTACAGACTGTTAAAAACTAAATACGTGTTTCCTGGTTTTTGCTTCCAAAATAATAGTTAAATATTTTATGTAATAAATGTTGGGTCTTATATTTTAATTTTTCTCTCTGCAGTGTTCTTTGAAAGTGTGAAATCAGAACTCAGGAATGGATCCTCAGAGTACTCTGATATTTCCGATTCAGAAGAATCTGAGCCTGATTGCACTACACAGGTATAGCTAGGAAAAAAGTCACAAAAGTTAATGAAGCAATTAAATATTATTTTGCTCACACATTGCAACTTTGCATGGTCAAAGTTTGTTTTAAAACCGCAATAATAAAGTATTTAGCTCTCCTTCAAATTAATATGTCAGACTTAATGTTCTGCCTCATTCTTCATTTATTCTAGTCTTGAGAAAAAGTATAAGATATGCTATCTTGAGCCAAATTTTATGATCTCCATTGTCATTGAAGTGGGGCTGGCAGAGGACAAGCAGTCTGATAAATGTTAGAACTTAGGTGCTTTATTTATTTTTCAAAAAGTCTAAATTGTATCTTTTGAATTATGGGTATCTACCACAAAAGTTTCATTTTAGTACATAGTTAGTTGGAAACAGTCTTACAGGTATTCAGTTCAGTCATTTCAGCTTATTTAAAAAAATCCTACTCAGGTATTTTAGACTATTGGAAATAAATGGGAATCCTCCATTTGAGTGTCTAGATTTTAGTGATTTCCTTAGAACTAAATGAAAAATAAATGAAAACACATGCATATTTGCAAGGATATATTTTAATACAACTTCCAGTATTTAGAAATGTGCAAATGCATATATAAATATTGTAATTATTTTTCTCATTTGCAAATTGTGCTCTGACTTACTAATTTCAGCAGTAGGGTGGAGTGATTACCTTGAACTTTTGTTTCATGCTTCTGGAAAGCTAATGCTTTAGTCTTTCATTCAATTTTCAACCTATTATTTAGACTTTACATGAAGTCTTCAAATTCCTGCTTTTTTCATAGTAGTCAAGATCTTTTTTTGATATTTGTTGTCTTTCATGGTTACTTTATCTAGATGTTGGAATAAGTGATAGGAATCTTCACAGTGTGGCTTCTTCTGGTTTTAACTGCATTGTCAGCAACTTTGGCTCAGCAGATTTCCTTTTCTAAGACACAGAATCATTAATTACTCAAAAGTGATATATCTCATCTTCACAGGAGAATGTAGCCAGTTTTGTATGACTTTGTAAATGAGTGAATGTTTTATATTAATGCTATTTACTCTCTTAGTTCTTCCCATACTCTTCTGCTTTTAAATTTGGAATATCTAATGGAATAATTTTTTGCATATTTAAATTTGTCTTTTGTAATGACATATCCAAAATGAACTCTCTCATTAGCTCCTGTAAATCCTTTAATGTCGTTACATTGTGCCGAATACGATCTTAACAAAACAATGCCTTTATTACTAACATTGAATCATAGTTATAATTTAATTGCCCATTTATGTGACTTTCTGAGTGTCAAAGATTAGCAAGCTGCTATTGTGAATGAAACTATTGTATAAAAATATCCCTTGGTGATGCAATGCACTTAATTCATTCCAGTTCCATTTTTGATGATAGGGATAGTGATGTCAGTCTTGAAGGATCAGAACATATCCATGTTCTGATCTTCCACTTTCAACACTTTTTAATTGAGTGTCATGTGAATTCCTTGGCTTGAAGAAAACATTGCGATGTTCTCTGTACTTGTTGAAAATAGATTAGTCTGACTTACCAAGATGGAACATATGTATGGTAGCCCTTGCTTCATGTAAAGGCATATTGAGTCACATATGGTTGCTCCACCTTTGAGAAGCTCCTGCCCATACAAGCTGTAATCTCAGCAGGAGCTGAAAAGCTCTTTCATTCATGAAATGAGGCTGTGCCACTGTAAGAGAGACAACAGCTGTTGTGTCTCTTCCTGCTGTGCTCTGGATTTACCTGAGAGCTTCTGTCATTCATTAGGGAGATGGTGCTGCTGCAAGTTATATTTTGTGAGAGCGGGAACCAGAAGCAGTTACTTGGGGCAGAATTATATATAATTATATGTAATTTGCATCAGTTCTGGCTGCTGCTTGGAACCACACTTCTGGGTTTTTTGCCTCTACCTTAAATTAGTGCTTTCTTGAAAGAGAATACAGTGATTTGTGTATGGTTTAATACGTGTGGTGGTTTGTAAGAACATTGATTTTTGGAAATGCATTTAATACTGCTGGACCATGTCCTCACCAGTATTACAAAATTTGGATGTATAGCGTCTCAGTTGTTATATTCAAATCAACTGCATTCTGAATACTTTATATGTGAAAAAGTTAGACCTGAAAGCTTTTGAATTATTCACTTAGCATAAATTAAGATAGTGTCTCCATTTAGGAGGTCTGGTGACCATTCTGCATTCTGTTCCCTCTTGTTTCAGCAGAAGGATTCCTCCACAGAGGAGTCAGAAAGCTCAGGTGATGAAGAGAAGCAGGAAGTAACATCAAATTTCAAAGAGGAATCTAAGGTCATGAGAGACCTTTGTCAAAATACCCAGAAGCCATCCAGAAATGAAACTCCCAGTAAAAAGTAAGCACATTGTTGGCATTTCTTATGAACTGTTAGGCCTTTTCACATGTATTTATTGTTCCACCTTGTACCGGGGTAAAAACCAGTCCTTCAGAGGGTTCTGTTTTGAACTGCTTACTACTCCTTTATTTTTCTAGGGAATGTCCTACCTCGACAAGTACAGAAGAAGAAGCTATTCAGGGCATGCTTTCTATGGCAGGATTGCACTATACTACATGTTTACCAGGTCATACTCAAAGCACAGACTGCACAAATAAAAGAACCTCCCTTCAGGAACACAGAAGCTACGCCAGGAGTCGGCATAAAGACAGACAGCCATCTCAGAGCCACAAAACAGTAGAATGTGGTAGGTATCTGAACTAATGACACTCCAAAAGTTTTCTGCTTTTGGACAGAGTGCTCAGAATAAGCACTTAAATTTACATTTTTAGATTTGTAGTCTTTACGTTAGTAGTTTATAATCAGACTGCCAATAAAGCTGTGTTCTTTGTGTGTTTTTTTTTTTTTTTTTTTTTTGTGTGTGTGTGTTTTTTTTTTTTTTAATTTTTTTTTTTCTATTAAATGTAAATGTTACTTCTGAACTCTGGAATAAATTTAGCTTGTCATCAGAATACCCCTTCAAAATATTTCCATCTAAATTTTTGCAGCATCCTTATAAGAGTGGCAAAATTGTGGCTAGACTGAAAATGTAATCTCTTTCAGAAAAGACAGAACCTACATGGTTGCAGCTTTCATGACAAGTGTGTTGCTTAGATATCCATAGGAATCTGCTTGGTGATTTTTCATGTGTCTTTGGAAAGCATATTTGGCTTTACTCCTGAAATTCTGCTATGAATACAGTGCATTAAAAGAGGAGAATTCAGAGGTCGTTTTTTTTTTTTTTTTGTCAGTGGCATTTTGATGTCTGTGGAAAGCAGACATCTGTTAAATGCATTTTGGGAATGCAAGACAGGAGAGCATTAACACTAATCCCCTCAAAGGAATAAAAATCACTTATTGCAACAGAGAGAAAGTCATCATGTGTGAACATCCTTTGCTTGAGGGAGAAATGGAAGACGATTATAGCTTTGCTGATATGAAACAAATAAAACCCCACCAACAAACACGGTGCTGATTCAAAGAACTGATAGTATGTTGATATTTGTTTACATGGATAACAGGAAAGCCAAATGTGATGTCGTGGGCTGTGTTCTGGTAGCTGAAGCTCTAGGTGTTCAAACCCACCAAATAAACAAACAAACAAATAAATAAATAAACCCACAACCAGCAGAAATAAACCCCCAACCCAAACCTAACCAGCAAACCACACAGACACATACAGTGTCTGTCCACCTTTGTAACTTCATGAAAGTCATAAGGTTCAGCTTTCCAGATTGTGGTGGTTTGACTCAGGCCAGCAGCTAAGCACCCACACAGCCTTTTGTTCTCCTTTCCACCACTGTGGAATGGGGAAGGGAGTAGAATTAGCCAAGGTGATAATATTAATGGATTGATATAAAGGCAATTTAGTAAATGAAGAAAAGAAACAAGTGGTGTAAAGGCAATCACTCGCTACCTTCTTCAAGCAAACTGATGCCTAGTTAATCTCTGGTCAGGGGCTGCCTTTGAATGCCTTTCCTCTGGCATCTTCCTCTAACCTGGTTGTTATTGCCAAGCATAACATTCTGTGTCTATTCTGTGGTATGGAATATCCCTTTGGCCAGTACAGGTCTGCTGTCCTGGCTATGTCCCTTCCCACTCTCTTGCCTACTCCTACCTTACTTACTTGCAGTGAGCAGAGGAGCAAAAGAGAAAGTTGTGAAACATCACTATATGGAGTGTTAGGAAAAAAATCTGTTCCAGCCAGACCCAGTACATGTGTCAAACTACACAGGTGAAGATGAAACTGTGCTTGTTAGCTAGCAGGTTTCATAAAACCTTTCAGTCTCTCCAAATGCAAATTGAATCGGTGTCTTGGGATACCCTAATTTTACAAGTTAACTGTATTGCAAATGTATTTTCAATGCAGACACTTCTTCTATGGGCCTATGAGCACAGTTCTTCCTTATATTGCACCTGAATAGCACATTGGTGCTTAGAAATAATACAGTCAATAATACCTGAAAATGAAATGTCCATCTTTCTATGAGCTTCTCATGATACAAAGCCATGGTAGAAAACTGCAGTTTAACAAAGAAAGTGAGCTGTCTTCAACATCAATGCTTTGAAATTTGAAAGATTATATTTAACCTTATTACTGTGGTGTGTTGATCCTTAATTAGGTTTATTTATGCTGTGAGATTGTTTTCCCAATTTAGTGTGCAGAACCAAGCAGCTCTAAATTTTAATTTGTATTCAGGAAATATTTTCCATTGTGTTTTCCTTTTTTTTCTTTGTTTTTAAAGTCACTCAAATGTATAATTATCTTTGTATTCGTAGTTATTGATTTTAAAATTTAGCCTTGTTGAACTTTTTAGGTAAGTCTGTGAAGGAAGAGGAAAGAGACTTGGGAACTTCAGCATGGACTAGACACCTAAACGAAGCTTCGAGGATTACCCCTCAGGTAAAGCAGTGCTTTAAACATTCTGAACACATTTTTATAGGAGAAAAGATCATGAAGGTGTAAGTACAGAAGGCATGGTAGACACGTCTTTCCACGCTGCATATCTGGTGATAGATACTTCTGGTTCTGGTAGCTGGGTATTATATTTTTGCTGTGCTTTTTTTCATTGTTTAAGTTTTTTTGCTTTCAAATTCTCTTCTCTCGTATTGGCTAGTATGAAGGTGTTTAGGGCAGTATCTTGAAAAATCAAAAATACTTTATTCAGAAAGCGTGAATTTACATTCAGTCTAACTGGGGAAACACTTTATTGTTTTATTATTCCCAACCAGAGCATAAGAACAAGTGGAATATGTTGATAGTATTTATAATAAAGATACTTGCTTAGGAAATTGGTACTGCCAAAATGATATAACCTTTCAACAGCCAACAAGGAATATTCTTCCTTTCTGATATCCAGATGGAATCCAGCAAGGAATGATAGGTTGTGTGTCTGACACTTTGAACTTTTTTAGTATTTCTAAACTTGTCTGTAATAGAAGTATTAGAATAATTATTTAAATAGAACAATTAAAATTACAAATTTACAGCCATTAAATAGCACTGTTTTTTAACTGCATGCTTTGTAGTCTTTGCTTGGTAAGATTATCTAACAACATGGTACTCCTTATAGTTTGTTATTCCCAATTTAGCATTTGTTGTCTTATTAGCTGAATATTGAAACCAAATTAACTATTTAAGTAGTCAGTGATTATGGTATAGCTTGTTGTAGTGGCTGGGTTAATCAAGAACAATTGCATTTGTTTTGGTCACTGCGAACTAAAACCAAAAAGCAGAGAAGTTGAGTACGCTGGTGTGTGTAATTAATCTGTAGCGTTGCCCTTAAATGCATGTGGAAAAAATTGCACAGAGACTATGTTGTATGTTATTTTTAAGAGGTGTCTATGATAGAATTGTAAAGTGGTCAATTACTAGTGGAACTGAAATATCTTTTTCAAAGACACAGATCAGAATTAGAAAAACTGGAGTGAACTTGTAGCCAGAAGGTACTAACCTCTACATTTTTTTCTTCTCATTTCCATACTAGGATGCAAATAAAACTCCAAAATATATCAAGAAAGAGGGTACATCAGAAGCCAATTATAAGGTTCAGGAAAACAGAAGCATAGTCCACAACAACAGCTTGAGTTTTCAGCATGGCAAATACACACGAGACTCCAGTCTAATTCAAGGAGAATGTCAGCTGAGTGATGGCAGCCTTAGCCCTGACAGGCCGTATGGTGAAACGTCCTTTTCTGTACCACTTCATCCAACAAAGAGGCCAGCATCAAACCCACCCCCTATCAGCAACCAGGCAACAAAAGGTAATGGTTATCTTCATCCTCTTGTCAGTGGAGGGGGAAAAAAGAAAAAGACTAGGAAAAGGAGCTAGTACACATCAAAGAGAGCTGTTAGATGCAGAAACTGAGTAAAGAACAGGATTAGACCTTGAGGGAAAATACAAAGTGAACATACTTTGGACACTTAGATTTTGGCACAGAATGTGTGAAGGTGGAATTAAGAGAGATCTAGCTGGCTGTGTGGCCAGATGAAGCTTTCACAGTTAAAATTGCACAGGATGTTTCTTTTGCATTTATTACAGGGAACAGACACAACTGTTCTCTGAAACACTGACCCGAATCAGATTTCTTTATCAAAGTGAAGGTTTAAAAATTCTGACACTTCACAAATAGTCTGATGAGCATACTATTTAGTTTTCAGTTTCTAGTTTATATTCTATGACTTACTCAAGGGAATAATTTGTGTAAAATTCAGAAAGCTCAGTTTAATTTCTCCCCTACTCCACCCACTGCCCATTACAGACTAGAAAGGGTTGGAAATAATATAATAATTTTATTTATGATAATGCTAGGCAGAGTTTAGAGAAAATGATTCCTGTTATTTTTACAATTCTGATTCCCTGCTTGTTTGTTTTTGAAACTGTTTTGGGTGAGAATTTTACCTGCTTCAGCTTGAACGCTGAGTTTCATCACTGGTCTACAAAGATTAGAACTTGTTCTGAAGTTCCTGATTGAAGCGCTCGATTTCATTTTTTTTCAGGCAAACGTCCAAAGAAAGGAATGGCAACTGCTAAACAGCGCCTTGGGAAGATCTTGAAGCTGAACCGGAATGGCCATGCACGCTTCTTTGTTTAATGTAGCTGCTACTTCTACTACTGCTGTCTTTCCTACACAGACCAGTATTGAGGTCGACAGAGCCTGGAGCTGCTGTTATTCCTCTGCTTGAAGCAGACTTGCATGTACCATCTAGAACACTGCCTGATGAACAAAAACGAGAAAGAAAAAAAGAAAAAAAAAGAAAAAAAAAAAGAACACAAACCCAACCCAATGCTGCATTTTCACTGTGCCACACCTGCTCAGCAATAACCATACGGGAACGGGGAAATCTTCAGAGAGACATGGACTGTGAGAAATAGTCTCTCATCAGGGCTTGAATATCATTTGTTGCTGGTAGTTTCTGACCTAATTAATGAGGGGAAGATGATGAAGGTGGTTTATCAATAATTTATTTCTGATAGATTTTCACAACTTTTAAATTCATTTAAAGAACCTATTTATTTGGAAGACTTTTTCTGTGGGGGTTATTAATTTAGATTTAATAATGTGAAAGTTTTAAATTGTTTTGATAATGTGTGTTTGGTGCAGTGGAGAGCCACATTAATTGTGATTAGTCTGGACTCCTAAATTTGATATTCAGGTTATAGTCTTAAATAGGGGTGAGATGCATTATTAATTATTTTTTAAATTAAGGCATATGGAGTCTTATTTTTTTTTCCTGCTTTTTGTAAGCTATTGGCTGGGCTTCTGTTGACTTGCAAGTTGCATATTCTCTGCAAGCTTGTTTATTTTTGACCTGTCCTCTTTATTATCAGATTTATTTATTTAATGGACTAGAAGAGACTCCTAAAGACAGAAGAATCTTCTTATGTCAGTCCAGTAGCTAGCTTGTTTTAAACTGCACCTCTTTCCTCCAAATTTGAGTGCATACTTTTCCTCCTGATGATCTGTCTGTGATGATTTTCTTCTGTGAAAAAGGTGCCTGAAATTGTATTTGTACAACTTATTGAAGAGTTGGTACAAAGGAGGAAAACCCAATATATCTTTTTGGAGGAATGGGGACATCAGTTAGGATAAATGTTTCTTCAGAACAGTTACTCTGAAATAACTCATAAGATATACGTTGCAGTCATAAGATTTGGCATATTACTTAATGTAGCATGGAAGAAGCATTAAAATGTTATTATTGTACTTTAAACACATTTTACTGAAGAGTCAGGAAAGCAGGAGAATGTGTGTTGCTTTCAAAGCTGGGTGAGACAGCCAATTAAAAGTCTTAACTGGTGCATATATAAGCATTTAAGTAGCTTACTGGTATCAGAATGATCATTTGTGTCAGGCTTCTTACAGAGCTGATAACAAATGCCATTTCTGAATTATTGTAAATAATTTTGATTTAAAATTTGTATTTTTCTGTAATATAAAATTAAATATTTAACTTTTGAGGGACGGGGATGAAGGGGAATACCTTTACTTGATTCTGGAAAAAGGGCATTTTGCAGGGTCCAGCCAAAATGTAAATATTAATATGCTAATGACAACAATGTTGTTGGTTGGTTAGGGTTTTTTATTGGTTACTAAGAGTAAAAATGCTCCTGTGTCACTGTCCAAGTCATGAAATTGATTTAACTTTCCACACCAGTTTTTCCTTCCTCCATATTCTATACTGGAATAATTTTCTCTTGTTGTAGTTTAAAAAGCAAACTCAGTTTTACTTTCCAGAGTATTTGTGTGGAGTTATTTTTATTTAGGCTAGATTATGAATGCCTGTAGAAATTGATGAAAATAGTTCTAATGTCAGGTGTTTTTAATTGTTGCAGGATCAAAACCAGTTAGCACTATCCTGTTTCTAAATGGAGAAGCATCAAAATATAATGCAGTTGCAAGTAAGTCAGGTAGCTTTCATAGCTTTACTTTGTCTGGAGCTTAAAATTATAGTTTAGAAGTGTTTTTTGCAGACCAACTTTTACCTTATATTGACTTGACTTGTTTTGTGACTTGTATGGGTGTCCTTTTTTTTTTTTTTTTTTTTTTGCTAATTAACGTTTCACAAAAGCATGTTTTCAGTCTTTTAAATTTTTTTATTCTTTTTTTAATTTAAAACAAGTTATCAACCTCTATAATATTGGGAATGGAGGTAACAAAGGATTTCTAAGAAGTAGAAGATAAGCTAAGAGGTACTCTAAGGGTGCTGAAAATTACTATATGGAGTTGGTGTTCTCAGGTGCTATGATTTCCAGATGGAAATAGTTAAAAGAGAATATTTTAACTATCTTCTAATATGTTCTCACCAAAGTCAGTCAAAGAAAGAAACTGTGTTGTCAATATTAGTTAAAATTATATACCCATATGAATTTTCTCTATGTTTAAACTTGAGCAAATGCCTGCCATGCTTTGGAAACTGTTTTAGCTTTAGCATATTGAACCAAACTGTTTCCTTCCTGCTAGCTGAATGATTTCTAATAATAGAAAATTCCAGTTTTCCAGTTTAGGGCAGCAATCAGATCCAAAGTGGAATGAAGAATGAGTTCTCTCTCCTTAAAGGCAGATTTTATCTGAAGTAAAAGTATGCCAGAATAGAATCTGGAGTAAGGAATTTTAAAATACTGAGTATACTTTCTTGTACATGTGACTGGCTTATACAAAGTCTCTTTTTTGACCATTCACATTATTTATCTGTATCTTACTGTTGGAACATAGATATGGCTGGACCCATATATATATTATTTCTTCTTGGTTTTATTCTTTCTTTTACTCTACTTTCTACCTTTTTTTTCCTGAGTGGCTCTCCACTGTCATGAATTTATGTAATAGCCTCTTCAGAGGCTGTCAACAGGCAGAGGTTCATTCGCATTTTCTTCAGATAATCCCTGCTTCCAGCAGAAGTTAAATCTGATGTTCCACCTCAGAACAAGTAATTTAAGAGAAATTGCCATGATGAGCAGTATTAAAAAAAAAAAAAGAAAAAAAAAAAAAAAAAGAAAAACAACAAAGGGGGGAAAAGAAGTCTCCTGGTAGCTTATGAAGAGGATGTGGTAACCTCACTTGTTTTGTGTACTTGTATGTAGAGATATTTTTATTGTGTTCTAGATGAAATCACTGCTGCACCAATCTTTCTGTAGATGGACTGAACCTTGTGTTGTTGTAGTGGAGACAAATACCCCAGGTTTCTTCCTTGATGTCTCACTTGGGGTAGAAGAGGGAGGGAGTAGGGAACACTGGCTGGATGACAGAGAATCAAGCCAGCTGTGGTAGTTCGTTTTCAAGGATAATCTTTTTTGAAAAGTCAGGGAACTTGAATTTGGCATAATTTTTTTTTTTTTTTTTTTGTAGACAGAACAATTGAAAATGAAATACTGTAGGGGTTTTCCCAGTCTCTTAAGTTCTCATGTTCCTACAATTGAAAAAAAAAAAAACAAAAACAAAAACATGAAAATGGAAAGACCACCTAGAAACTATATCAAAGACTTCCAGCAACTTTCCCTTTTCTTCTCCTACTATACTTGCTAATAAACCCTGGCTACAGGGTAGCCTTTGTTGACCTCTGAGGTAGATTACCTATGCAACCTGTAATACTCTACATTAATTCATTCTTAAAGAGAATTTTAGAAGGGTTAGATGTTGAGAGTTAAAATTGTTGTTTTCTGATCACATGGGAAGTTTTGGGGGTTTTGATTTTTTTTTTTTTGGTGGTTGAAGTGCTTGTGTTACCTTTGGTAGAGATGTAAGAGAGCACAGTGTCATTATCACATTTTACAGCTTCAGCTTTCCCTGGGCTTTGCTATAAGGCATAAGCTACCTTCATTCACAAGGCCATTAAGTTGTAAATGATGAAAATTTTTGCAGGATTTCAAAGCCAGAGCTGATGAGAATCTTGCCTACCCCCTTTTTTGGTAGTTGTGGAGACTAAGCAGAATTGAAACTAGAATGACCCAGTAACTAGTGCCCTATTTAGGCTCCACATGCCCACCTATCTCTTCATGCTCCCACCATGACCCCAGATCTTGCGTCTTTCCAGAGCATCATTCATGTAATACTTCCAGACCATTAAAAGCTGTTTATAGCTCAGGGGTTGAGTGATCCCAGAGCTATTCTTTTACAGAAGAAATACAAATGGAACCGAGGGCCTTACTATTTGTCGTTAAACAAGATTAAAAGCTGCAACATCCATTTTTCCAAAAAAATAAACCCATCAAAAAATAACCCTCTTTGTGGGAGCGTATGAGTGATAAGTCATGCAGTGGATGGGAAATAAAAGTAGCACTGATAAGGAAATGCTTGTTCTTCATAGGCTGCATTTCTGTTTGGAAAAAAAAAAAAAAAAAAAAAAGACTTTTTCTACTTTTAATATAAATTAAGCCATAAGAGTTTCATGCTGTGGGAAGGGAATGAAAGGGATCACTTTAAGAGATTATATTGATATGTATTGTCACTTCTGCTGGGATATGTCTATTGCTGCCAATGCTTGGGTGAATTTTTTTTTTTAAATATGGAATTTGAAAAAAAAAAAAAGGGGCTAGTTCTTGGCTATATTTACTAGTTTTGTAGTAATGTTTTGCTGGCCCATTTGTCTTTTCCTCTCCTTTTTCTACTCTTATAGTCTAATTTCTATCTTTCCTTCTTAATGTTTCTGAAAATATTAGCTTGTCTGCTCAGTAGGGGTCGGTGTATGTGTGTCTTCCTTTTTACAGAAACGCACTACTGTGTTAAGTATTTGGCTGGGAAATGGGATGCTGCAGCTTTAAGAGCATTTTTTTCAATTCATAACAGTATTTCCCATCCTCTTTTGCCTGCAGGCAGGGAAAGTGTATGTACAGTATTTATTTTGTTTTGATTTTACTTTAAATTTGTAAGTTTCTATAAGTAGTTCACATTGATTATTCTAGGGGAAGATAAGTGGCTTTGTTTAAATTTGTATTTGATATTCCTAGTTTCCACTTTCTGTACTTTAAAATACTGAAATTAAAAAATTGTATTGCTTATGTTTTGATTTTAGCACTCTAAAGCGTTTAATTTCTTCAGACTTCTGCTTATTTGCTTCAGTGTAAATACAGTAAAATGTACAGAATATCGTGAGGAGAAAAATGCTTTTCTAGGTCCAGTCTCTGTGCCCTTTACTTGTCACAATTTAAAGAAGAAATTTTGTGGAGAAATGTGAGGGAATATTCTCATACTGTTTTCTAAAATTTATTCGAAGTGCAAATTTTCATTTCAATCCAAGTATATTGTATGGCAACTGAATGCATTTTGTGAAGATGTGTATATTCTTTTTGAATCCTAATATAAAATGGAGGTGGAAGTGTTTGTGATTCATCGTATTATCAAATCTAGATCTATAAGAAGAGTGTCAAATGGTATTAACATGTTTTTGCTCTTGGTTTTTGTTCAGGTTTGTCTCATGCTACTGATGACTGACTCATCTCTTGATTTTTTTTTTTTTTTTGTTTTTTTTTTTTTTTTTTTTTTTGTTTTTGGTTTTTTTTTTGGTTTTTTTTTTTGTTTTTGGTTTTTTTTGTTTGTTTTTTTTGTTTGTTTTTTTGTTTTTTGTTTTTTGTTCTTTTTCCTTTAAGTGTGTGTAGTTTCTGGAAGAAGAGCTTTCTCTTTTACACTTTCACGTGCTTAGATGTACTTGCTTTTATCCTGGATGACTTCTCTGCTCATTTCTCCTACCACATGTCATCTTCTGGTGTACAGTTGTCCATGCTCCCTATTTTGACTCGGTATGGCAGTGCAGTGTTTGCATGTGGGTGCTCTACTCGGGGGTAATGGAAGCAATTCTGTCTCACACTACAGCTTTGTGTAACGCATTTTCTTCTGCACGTAGTGCTCACTGCTACTGAACTGCTTCAGTGCTGTGATGATGCTTAGATTCCAGTGGTGGTCATTTTATGAGAGCCTGAGATTAATGATGCGGCAATGGCATTGGAAGAACCAGTTGCCAAAAGGTGTTTGATGGGAGAACCCTGTTCAGCTGTTCAAGTTTCCTTTTTAGCTTGGCTTCTAATTTATAGGGAATTTAAGGTTGACTGTACAGACCAGGAGATCTGTTCATTGACCAGGACTGCATTTTGCCAGCTGCTTTCCAGACAAAGGATGAGAATGCTGACCTCATCAAACCATGTACTGCTTAATGAAACAGTAAAAAACCCAACAAACTAGAAAGTTTTGTGGTCTAAAGTTTAAAACATGGTAGTGTTGTAGAGTGTAGAAGCAGAAACTTTTGTGCTTTTTCAAAAACAAATTTCATTTGAATGGAGTAAGAAATCATGAGGAAAATTCATGAATCAAGTACGGGTGTTGAAGATGAAATATTTATATGTCCAGAAATCTGTTCCCATTGTGCATTGAATTGTCTTTACATCTTTTAAATTAATGAATTGAAACTGATTTTAAATTTGGTTAGCCCAAGATTTGCCAAAGATCTGAAAGAGCTATTTGTCTGTCAGAGCAACTATATATTTTGAAAAGATTTTAATCACTGTGATTGAAGAGCAATTCTACAAGCTATGCATATCCATCAGACAGACTCATCTGGATTTGTCACACTGAACTCACTGCTCATACTAATGTTTTGGTCTTAAAGTGATAGACTTAAGAGAGCTCCTCAGTGGGCCATGAATACAAGTTTCATACCCATCTAAAAACCTACATCAGCACCTTTACTATTTATCCTTTTGTTTTTTTGCCAGCTGCACTTCAGAGATTTTTTTCTGTGACTGCTGTTTAGAGACTAATAGGATAATACACTGGAAAACATGAAATATCTCAAGTGCTGCTTTAAATGCTACTGGATAGCTTTCAGCAGCTGGAGATGTATTTCCTTGAAAAGTCAGAGTTTCTGGTTGTCTGCTTTTCTGTTTGCAGAGGATGGGAAATACTTACCTGGATTGTTCTTTCCTACGGGAAAGATGGATTTTAAAGATTTCAAGGCTACCAAATGTGACAAAAGAATTGAATTTCTAAAGTCAGGGAATGGACAAGATACTCTTCTTGTTATCTGAAGACTAAAGTTACTGGTTTTGGTTTTCAATCAACAGTATTCTATTGCATTTGATGTAAAGTACCCCCTTGTAAAGTGCCTACAGACTTGCTTTTCTATACATTTAGTGAAGTTCAACTCTGGAGAGTTTGTTCTGACCTCCTTAAGTTGTGAAGCTTTTGTGCTGGTGGTTCTTTAGTTAACACATTCAACCAAACCTTTTCTAGTTTGTTTTGTTCAGATGGAACTTTGGATTGATGATGGAAACCTGACTAACAGCATGAATATGGGGAAGTCAATCATGCAGAGTGTTGGTTTCTATAGAGACTTACATTTTTTTTTTGGTGTAGAAGTAATTGTCCTGGGAACCCTTGAAATTACTCTTTTAGTGCTGGTAAGTAATGCCAACTGTCTCAAGCCAAAAGTTAATGAGGACTGAAACTGTAAAACCAGAATGTTATTGTTCCTCCTTCTGACATGACCAGGATTGTTAAACACCTTTGTTTCTACAATGATCAATGACTAAAGTTTTTTACCTGCAGAAAAAACAGCTGGTAATCAAGACAGTGAATGCCAGAGCTCATAGTATTCCACCTAACAGCTGGCTACTGGGACAGTTTGCTTTGTCTAGACTAAAATCTGAATTCTCTGAAGCCAATTATATTCAATCTTTAGAATACTGCACATTTTTGAAGAATTGTGTTTGGCTTAATAGATCTATTTATCTGTACTGCTTCTGCTGTATTTGCTTTGGTCTTGGAAAAATACTCTACTTTGGAACGTATAAGCCAACTAAAAGAACAGTATACAAAGAGTCTGCTTGTTTGTGATGCTTTGCCCTGAAGTTTATTTCTCATTAGAAATGTTTTGCTGCAATGACTGTGAGTAAAGTTCCCACTCATACTTGGAGAATGTGATTTGTATCTGGAAGAAATATCTACCCATGAATCGTACACCTTGGTGATAAGTCATAAAGATACAAGTCGGCTTTTTGTTCTGGTTAAGGTAAAAGTCAACAAAACTCTCATATAAACTGCTACTCTGGTGTCCTAAAATAGGATCTGGGTGGTGGAAATGTGGTTTAACTTGGCAGCAACTTCAGGCTAGTATTAATTTGAAGAAGATACTAAACCATGTGCTTCCTTTTTAAGTTGTTGATTTCTTGTTACAGAGGGTTATTTTTTTTTTTTTTTTTTACTTTTTTACAAAAGGTCCTCAAATAGCTCCATTACAGGTCTGGCCCAGTAAGGATTTTCTTGTACTCGACTAGCACTTGTAGAAATTGTTTTAAATTCCATCGTGAAATGATTACTGAACAGAGCCATTCCCATGTGTTGAAGTGCCTCTCCTCTAGAGGCAGCTGACCTCTGTTCCCCCTGAGTGGCACCTACCGAAGGTGAGCATTCAAAGGATATTTCCCATGCCAACTGCCCTAAAAGTGGTGTCAAAACTGGGTGGCTCAGATGAGGTTCCTCATTGAGAGGAACCGTTTTGCTTCCAAGTCTGTCCATATTCATCTCAGATCCACTGGGAGGGGGGACAAAAATCTGCAGTGCAGCTACTGCAAAATGAGTTGATCATATTGCAAAGACTGCTGGACAGCTGTGCCTGTTGTAAAATAAGTGCCACAAGTGAGGTTGAATTGCCATCGTCTTAGGAGGGAGGCCAAGCATTAAATGGGGCATGGCATGTGAAGGATCACTTTCTCCCCAGGCTTTTGCAGCCGCTCACAGAAAGGTATTAGTGAGATGCTTTGGGAATATGTGAAAGCACTGTATAACATACCTCTTCTGGTGCTACAAGAAATTTATTTAGCCACTGTTTCTGTTGATGCATTTTCTTCAATATTAAGAGGGTTTCACTTAAAGAAGTTCAGTTTGTACAGAAAGCTGAAAGGTATTTCATTTTACGTATCCCACAGTCTCCTTAGGAGTGACGTTTGTAAGGGGAAGTGATCTGTAGTAGAAAACCTGACATGTTTGAAGAGTGGGAATTAATGTGTACCGCTCATGGTTCACATGTAAGACATTTACTCTCCACACAAACTTTTATGCACTCACAATACAGGGCTACTGCTATGCACTGGCTTCTTATAGACTGTTTTCAGTAATGTTGCCATTGGTTTTCTGTTGCCTCTTATCTCAAATAATTTTGAACAATATAGAATTTCAGCTACCAAACTCCCATAATATTATTATTATTGCCATAGCTATGATTTAAGGAATGTCTTTATTAGTTCTTATATTGCACATTTCCATTGACAATGAAATAGAGCTGTCAATACTCTCAAAATACTTTATTTAAATTCTTTTCCACTTGTTTGGGACATTCAGGTCTTTCTAATTTTTTTTCTGCACTGATGCTAACTCTTACTGTATTATGGAGTTCGTGGCTTGAAGAAAAAGCTGTTATCATTCTGTGCCAAACTTGTGGTTCACTGAAAATGACTTTTAAAAGAAATCAGTGATCTCTTAAATATTTTGTGGAGCCGGTACCTCCACTCATTAGGTGAAGCACTGAAGCACAGGTTATAGTGTAACCTGAGATCCTAAAGATGCCCTATTGACCAATCAGATCAAAATGTACTTTGTGGTGGAGAACAGAAGGGAGGCCATATATGTAAAATGAAGTAATCTTTTCTCAATTAGCTACAGGAATACTGAATTTTTCACTGTTGCACTTTCATGGAGGAGTTGCGCTGAATGGGCTTAATACTTGAAAGACTAAGGGTGATATAAATTACTGCAAATAATAGGGCCGAAATAGGGTTGATTTCTGGCTAGAACCACCATGGTTTTCCTGTTTAAAGGAGTAATCTGCTTAGATTTGCACACCTTGGCTACCTTTAATTTCTAACCAGTTCAGTTACTGATGGTGCATATAATGATTTTGGTGTGGTCAGAATTAATGTCTCAGCTGATGTAGTGACATATCTTTAAATATGTAGCTGTGCTTCTAAGGCTTTTCAGGTGATGCTGTGGTTTGCTCTTTTGAGATCCTTGGTCAAAACTTAAGATAATTCACAACTCCCAGAACTTTACCTAGACTATTTTGGGAAGAAGGCAGGACAACCCTCTGCTGCCTGGGAGTTGCTTTCTCCTATGCAGGAATTTGTTTAGGGGGAAGGCTTTGGATTGTGCTGCTGTATCTTAACCTTTGTTTTGCTAGTATGATAAGGGCCTCTAGGGTGTACTGGTGAGGCAAGGGAGCAGCAAGGGCAGAGTAATTGGCCAGTCAGCAGATTATTCACACCCTGCCAGCCCATATGGTGAATAGCATGAAAGGGCTGGGACCCCAAAAGATATCCCTGCTTTCCCCTGTGTGTGTGGATAAGCAACAGCCAGACTAAGGTCTGACCAGTCTCACCAGGCCATCCCAGAGGATGGCTCCCATCCTTAGGCACTGCCCACTGGGGACTGTGTCCAGATGGGGAAGGGTTTTTTGGTGTTTTCCTGATTTGGTGACCTTCTCCTGCCCTTTGCGTGGATGTCAGGTTTGGAGAGGTTAAGCGTGTTTCTGTGGTAAAAGTGGCAGAAAATAACATGGAGTTAGTTATCCAAGCTGGTACTTGGAATGGTGTGTGCAACCCCTGGGGGTCACCTTGAGTTTTTTGTATTTTGAAGTAGTATTTAAATCTTACTTTTTCATAGTCTTTCACTTACACTACTGGCATAATATGGAATGAACCTCTCCATTTTGCAATTTTGGAAAACTTCTTTCTAAACCATTGCCATTTTGGTTATGTTTCATTCTCCTTACCTTGAACGAAATTGCATGGAATGTAGCTTTGTCCAATGTTCCAGCCACCTAATAATGTAGCAGCTTTGCCTGGAAAGCCAAGATAGCATTGAATCATCAGCATTTCGGTCACTGCAGTAACAGGATGGAAGGAGGTTGAATAGACACGTTTCCTTTTCTATAAAAACATCTAACCCAAATATCTAAAACATGTGACCTCTTGGAGAATTGTTTAAGATTTCTGGATCCCTCTGCTTGAATTTCCTTATCAGCTGCCAGGAAGATTGGGCTATAATGGATCCAGATTCTTGGATCCAAATCGGCGGATTTTTGCGAAGGATCTGAACTGAAAGATATTTACTGACTCTTCAAATTTTTTTATTTTTGTCTAACTTCTTTCATGTTTTGACTTGGTGTATGGTTGCAGTAAAGTTTGATGCAAGTTAAAAATCACATGTCTGAAAAACCTTAAATAGATTATTTCTATAGATTTTTAGGTTTTGTAGCTGAAGACTACATGGGGCATTTTAGGGATCTATATCGATTTTCACTTTTTCTCCACCTAATTTTTTTGTGTATGCTTTGCAGTCTTTCTGCATTGAAGTACTGAGTCCTTTTCACTGGTGTGATTTTGTATGGAAGATAAGATATCTCTGGCCTTCCCTTCTGCATTTTTCAAATTCTCCCTATCTTTGGGGACATTTCTTAGTGCAACTCTTGTTAGTTGATTTTCCTGTCTCCTCAAATGGTATTGGTATCTTAAAGTGCTAATTAATGATGCAGCATGAGCTCCATGGTTGCAATCCCTGCCAACAGCTGGTAAAACTCAACAGCCCAAAGGGCTTTCAAATCAACACTATCAAGATCATGATCAATAGCATCAATAGCTGGGAAATTAAAAAGGTGTAACAGTAAATTTTAAAAAAAAGAGACTTTTCTCTCTTGGAGGTGTTATGACAAGGGACTTTTAGATCATTTTCAAACATAGGACCTGCATCACTATTATTTTGTAAGATATCTTAGAGGTGTGCAGAAGAGAAGATGCATATTTGTGTCTATGTGTATGCATCTCATTTAATCCGTGCTTCTCCCAAAGTGAGGATTGACTGCTGTGGTAATTACTGTCTCCACAAGAACCCAGTCTGACACAGAGCCAGGCTGTGCCTCTGATCTCTGGTGTAATCCACTTCTCCCTCTGTGTGACAGTACCTGAGCAAAAACCAGCTTTTGGGAGCCCATGGTTTGCACCTCTTATGTGGAATAAGTAACAGTGATCATGAAGAAGCAGCAAAGGAGAAAAAAGGGAAAGGATGCTGAAGATCCCAGGAAAAATGTTCCCTCTAATGTTACTTAGATGAGCTATCGAACAGTTCTGTGCCAAGTCATCAGAAGAATACCCTGGGCAAAACATTTCTGAAAGGAGTCTTTCTGATCTGAGCTGCTGAGTTTAATAGCTCTGACATGAGGCATCTTGGCTTCATACTTAAGATGGGCAGGATTAACACTAGTCTGGTAGCACACCCTGAGGAAACCATCTGATGCCTTGTTCTGAAAACTTCCCAGTGTGTCAAGTCAGTTTTTGACAATAAGGCTCTGAGCAAAGGCAGATCTGGTGCCAACATTGTTTCTATTACCTGCCTAGTAGAGTGTATATAATGAATTAATATAATTTCATTTATGCATTTATTTACGTATTCATATATTTAAGTAACATACAGTTGTAAAGAAATCAGAAGATGCTCTGTAATGCCATAATATTCTAAGGGCCATTCAGAAAGGGAGTGGAGACCATTGCTAGTGACAGTCTCTGCAAAAACTATTGTATTGTCTTCTTTCCTCCCTGTTGTGTCACTTGGGTGTTAGTGCTTGTTCTTTGTGATGTCTCCTTTCCAGGACAGCAGCTGTTGGATGCTGGATGCTTGTGCAGTGCCTAATGAACTGACTTGGTTAACACCTTGAGACAAGATCATCTATAATTTAGCTTTCTGTAATATTTTTTACCCATGTTATTTGGGTAGAATAGAATTTCCCATTCTTTCCATTCCATCCCAATCTCAGAAAATGATGGTGATGACTCCTTCCTCTTTCCCTCTTCCTGCCTTGCAGACTCAGCATGGAGAATGCTTCAACAGACATAAATATTGAGGAAGGGTATATTTCATTGGTTGTGGATTATACAAGAGTAGAAACTGCAGCAAACAAAGTTATTTCCTCTGCTAGGAATAAAATGTGAAACTCTTCATTTTTATGGAAAAACATGAGGAGTAAGGATGTGTTCATTCCCTTTACCCACATCTGCAAGCACTGAGGAATGAAAGCCTTTACAACACTCCCAGAATATATGGTTTATTTTATGCTTCCACTTTTTTCTCTTTTATACTCAAGAAACACAGTGTCAGAAAGCTGTATTTTTATTTTTGAGCTCTAAACACGGGGAAGTTAATACAGTATTCTTGACCACCAGGAGGAGCTCATGACACAGCCTGCAGCGTTAGCCTCCTGCCTCCGAGCTTGTCAGAATTTCTCCAAAGAAGGAACTTATAATCTTAAGTAGTGTGGGGGCAGCCATTCCCTTGCAGCTGTCAGTGCTGGCATTTGACATGAACAAAATAAAACTACATCTGGAAAAGGCAAAGCGACCCAAAACGGGGCAGGTGCGACAACATGCCATGGGCAGATGATAGGAAGTGAGAGAGTGTGATGATTCTTCATATTGTGAAAAGCCTCATTTATACAGGGAATTCCAGCCTCAAACTTCACTTCTAAAATCTCTCTTTTTCCCCTTTGTAAAAAAACTAACCAAGATAGCACAAAGATCAGCTGGCAGCCAGAAAAGGGGAATGTTCACATGGTACAGCACTTTTAAATGTTTTAGTAAAGCGCTTTATAGGCAGCTTAGTAATGCCAATCTGCTCACTAGTGTGAATGTTCCCAGCTATCCAAGGGCAGCAGAACAAATTTGTAAGTTAAAGGGGGGTAGTTTTTATTATGGAGTGATGCTTGATTTCACAAAGTGCAGAGCTTCACCTTGCAGCTGCTGAAGTTTCCTTTGTTCAGGGCAAAGCAGGAGAGAGCCATGAGCATTGAAATTGCTGGGAAAAGTATTGTAAAAAGTTTCTGTTAAACTGCAGGATGAATGAGAAGAGCCCACTGCCTGTCACATCTGTTCTGCTCTCTGTCTATTTTTGTACTCGTTTTAAAATCCAGTATTTAACATTGCCTCAAGACTAACCAGTTCCTTCTTCACTGAGGCAAGAGACTAATGTCTGTAACTCAGTGACTGTGGGCACCTTTCTTCTTGCTGAAATAAATTAATACTGAACAGAGCCTTTTTATCATAGCCATGCTCTTATCAGACCATCTCCCTTTATATTGCTTCCTTCCCCAGCCATTGTGGAAACAGACATCCTGCCCAAGGCATCGAAATCCGCAATCTGCTGCTTCTTCTATGGAGCCTCTGGACTTTTGCCAACAGCCCCTTGAGGTGGTCCCAGATGTGATTGCTTTTTCTGTGCTACCCTGAAAATATCCGGTAAAAACAAAGGGCTGCACTCAACCCAGTTACTGCTTTGGAGGCCAGCACTTCCTCTGCTGTCAGGGATGTACAGTGGGAGATGTTAGGCATGATGTACCCCAGAGAAACCATGGCTAAAATGGCAGGGTCACAGTGAAAGGGATATTCCTACAATAGAATAAAGCCAATCTTTTAATTGCATTTCTCAGCTGGTCCTCAAGTTTACCTTCAGTTCCCATGAACCCAGGAGATGTGTATGGGTTGTGTTTCCCACAGCATTCTTCTGCAGGGAAAATGCTAATTCCTTGCACCTACATTGTGTGTGAAAGGAGATTAAGTTTTAGTGCTGCATTTCTTCAGGGGAAAAAAAAAGCAAACAATTCTATTTTTATTTCAAAGTAATTTGGACTTAAATTGCAAAACAGCCAATGCCTTAAAATAAACCCAAAATGTTTTTTTGAATGACTTGATAGCTTTCTCGGGTGAAAGCTGGGGGAGCGAGGAGGGAAGCGGAAATACCAGCTCGCGACAGTTTTTGTGGCTTGGATTTGTGGGGGCCTTTTGCTTCTTTAGTAGGCTTGATAATTTTCAGTAGTCCTGTCTGTCAGAAACCCAGCATTGTAGTCCTGGCTGTTACTGTGGGTGGCTGAAGGTACCCATGAGGAGTTGTGGGGATGAAGGTAGAGCAGAGGCATCTTGCTGCTGGGTTTCCTTGAGTGATGTTTTGTAACCTTTTACTTTTTTCTTGTTTCTTTGATCTCCCTGCAGCTTCCCTGCTCTGATGTAAGTTGCCTGACTCCCAGAGTTCCCATAGCCTAAAGTGCACTTTTCTCCATGGGCATTTGTGTATGTGGTAAAACATTAAGAAGGGTTTTACACCAGTGATCAATTTTTAGGCATTCACTCGTTGAGGGAGGACAGGTGAGAGTCCAATGTGATTTCTTGTGTGAGTTTGTGCTTATTGGTTAAAGGCATTACTTGAGTGTCACAGGAAAGAAAAAGTTCAACTGTCTATTGGGATTCATCCTGCAATCTTTCTGCCACTAAAATGAAAATATTAGAGGAATGTCAAAGAAGAGAAGGAAAAAAAATGGATCACAATGAAACCTATATATACCATGTCTTAATGACTCTAGAAGGCCACATGTGGTTCAGCTGGGCTGAGAAATTGTTATAGTTGAAGGTATTTTATTGCTACTTTATATTAGAAAAAACCTCTGACTTATTTTCCTAATTGAAAGTACTTTGAGAAAGCTGATGTTGCACTTGTCACTTGGGGTTTGCGGTGTCTTTTGGAAGAATCTTTATGTAGACCCTGAAATGACTACAGCTGTTCAGGGGTGCAACTAACTGAGTTATTCTCCCCTACATCTTCTCACCAGTCTGCAGGTAAATCCAGCCAGCTTTCTGAGATTAAGCTCATGGCTGTCCTCAGGGCCATGTGGTAAGTTTATGTCATGTTGGGGATGTGTGGTCGTGTTCGATATGCCCTTCAGGTTTATTTCCAGAAACAGAAGTGTATCTCTGTGGCTTCTGTTCTGTTAAATATTGACTTTCTATCAGCAGTGCTAGAGGTAAGGAACCTCCCTGGAAAAATCAGCTCATGAGGATTTGCATGGTGTTCTGTGGCAGGAGCACAATTTTTTTAGGTTGGTTTTTTTAAGGAAATTGGGACAGAGGGGCATTTTGAAGCATCTCTTCATACAAGGCAGGAACACCAGCAAAGTACAAGGGCTGATACTCAGTCCTTTGCAAAGCAAGACTCACTAAAGCACCTTAGTGAGTGAAGATATGAGATCCATTGCAAACAGTGCCTGCCTATTTGTTGTTACTCTTAGAAATGCCCTGACCTTATGGACTTGCAGACAGGCTTTTCTTAACACTAAGTGCTATGCCAGCTCCAGCCAGAAACATAGTACCCTCTGTAAGCAAACATCCCAAAATAAAAGGCCAGGGGTGGCTTGTAAAGTCAGTGAGCTTAAGCCCACAGCATGATGAAAGCTTTCCTGGAAGAGGAAAATACAAGAACTAAATATGACCATCCATGAAAAACAGGTGATAACATCTAAATGGATGTGTAGACAAGAAGCATGTAAGTATATTTGTGCATTTGCAAGCACAGTGGCAACACAAGACCAGTCTAGAATGCTTCCATGTGGCACGGTCTTGACTTTCTTGCGTGAGAAGGAATGTTGTAAAATGCTCTTAGGTGAGACCCGTAGCTGTCCCTCTACCTATCACGTGAGCCAACTGCTACTCAAGGTGAGCCCATGTCAGCTGATGGCAAGAATGGGTCTCAAAGGGCTGACCCATGATCAGTTCCTCTGTAACCAGGCTCCTCTCATTGCCTTGTCCTCCTCATGGAGGTCTTGTGTCTGGGATTGCTGCTGGCTGCACCCTATGAATGGTAGGAGAGAGGACATCTCTAAGTGAATGTTCAGGATGATTTGTATTATCACAGAGCTGAGCTGTGTGGGCCATCAGGTGCACTGTGCCCCCAGAGCGATTGATTATGCTGAATTTCTCTTTGTCCTTTTGTTTGGCAGATGTAATTCTAAAGGTAAGTGTCAGTCTGATAATTGAGAGCTGTAATCTCTTTATCCTGTAGGAAAGAAAACAAATGGACCCTCTCTGCCCATTTATTCCTCAGCACTTCTGCCAAGGCTTCAATGAAGAAACCAAGTGTGTGGGTGGGAGCTTGCCCTGTCTTTCATACATGTGTGTTACCAAAACCACAGGAAAGGAGAGATGTGCTATTGCCTAGTGTCACAGAAGTAATGTTGTGCTGAAGACAGTAAAAGAAGCTGACTGCAGGGCAGGGACCTCTGCCTGCACCCCTGGGTCCCCAGCTTGGCAACCCGAGAGTTGGCTGTGGTTAGTTCATTTCCAGGAAAGAGGCTGATGCTATTGACCCTGAGCTATTATTTGTCTAATGAAATACAGGGAACTGAGGGGTGGGAGCTAGATGTGGGGATCTGAGGCTTGCTGTTTTTCCTCCTTCCCTGGAAGAGTTTTGCAAGAATGTCTCAGCATTGCCAGAACACTTGTGTTGATGGCTGGTAGAAACATCCCTGCTTCAGGGGTGTCATAGCCTGAAATGCTCTGTGTTTCTGTCTGCAGCCCTTACAGATGGAGAACACGTGGCTGGAACTTTCCTGCCTGACAGAGGAGCCACAGTCTTAGTGCTCCAAAGTCTCTTGCAGCAGGATGGTGTTTTGCAAGGTGCCCTCAGCCATCCTTTAATGGTTCTAGGAAGCCCCTCGTGTCTGGAGTTCTGTCTGTGATGCTGAGCTGTCACCTCATCTTTGCGGTCCAAGCAGAGCACTCTGCCCATTATTACAGGTTTGTGTGACTTGGAGCATTCTACTTTAGCAGCCTGACCTCAGCCTGTGCTGCTGGGGCAGGTGGGCTCTGCCAGAGCTGCTTGCTCTAGCAGCCATTGTCACTGAAGGCGGAGGGAGGCAGGCCATGTATCAAGCTGATTTCTGGATAGCATGGGGTCTTTGTCTGTCAGAAAGCCCAAATGGATTTGCAGATCACAAAGAAAATACCGTCTGCCTTGTTACTGAGCTGCAATCTGTTCCTGCTCTACACCCCCCCTACACCCCCCCAGTTATATTCCCCACCAGGGATTCATTGTTCCTTTTCAATCTGATGTTTTAATCTCCAATTCCCCTGTCTTTGCCCCTGTTGTTTCCCTTTCCAGAGCTGCTGCTCTTACTTGTATCTCCCCTGCCCTTGCCAGCTGGAGTTAGACACTTACAGAATGTCTCACTCAGAAGTACCTTTAGCTGCCCATCCCTGCTAGCTGCCAAAAGAGAGGAGCTGGCAGGCACAGCCTATGGGGTTTTCAGGAAAACCAAAACGTGGGGGGCCATTGCATCTGTGTTTATCCTGAGTCGTATGTAAGATAACTTGCACTAAAGCAAAACAGGGAGGGAGAATGTACACATTTGCGTTGCTGTTGCATGCACGGAGCTTGGCCAAGGTCCATGCTACCCCTGTGCTCAACAAGTTCTTGCTCTGGAGAATATACAGGAAAGCAGGAAATAAAACAGCCCTGGCTGCTTGCTCTGCAGAGACAAATGGTGGTAGCTGAAAACAAAACCTTTAGTGACAGGGCCATCTTTCCCCGCAGGTGGAAACTGTCTGGGAGAAAGGATGGAGATGTACCGCATTTGAAGAGCTCCCAGAAAAGCCTGACAATTACATATTTCAGAACATGTATACTCTTGGATGAACAACCAAAATATTTAAGCCTAAGGCAGCTAGTGATGTGGTACAGCAGGGACATACTGTTTGTGCCTGAGTGCCAAATCTACACCCCTCCTCTGTGTTCCAATGTCTACGGCGTGTGCTGTACAAGAAGTCCTTTCTCTCCCTGAAAGGGACGTGTTTCCTGTGGTTTGTCCTCTGGTGCCTATTTTTTAGCTTTTCCCGCTGAGAGGACACAAGCCTCCTGTGATGCCATCAGCTGGAAGTGAGCGAGCAGCTGCGGCAAGCCTGTGTCGCCCCAAGACTGTCCGTGTTGGCTCCACAGCCCCGGTGGCGCGTGCCAGGCGTTGTGCAGCTGCAGGGCTTGGCGCCAGCGGCGTGGTCACTGCCTGTGCCGCAGAAAGCCTGATTCAGCAGCAAAATCCTCAAGCTGTCTCTGCACCCTTCTGGAAAAACCATCTGCAGGCATCCCACTTGGGATCCAGCACATCCCACGGTGCTGGATGTGCTTGCTGGCTCGCTCCATCTTCCACGCGTCGTACGGCTCCCTGGGGACGGAGCAGCCCCCAAAGGCTTCATCTCGAGCGTCCCAGCTTCTCGCTGCTTGAGGGTGTGAACAAAGCACAAGGGTTTGTGTTGTTCTTTCCTTCCTTGCCCCAAGGTCTTAACCTGAGGCCTAGTGAAACCTCTGGACGGGCTCTTGTTGGCTTTCCCGTGTCTTGGGACTGAAATTACTGCTTGTTTCTCTCTCAGTTACACACATGTGTAGCATTGTACTGGCACCTTTTAAAATTACATTTCTCAGGATAAAATGAAAAGAATATAGGGAAGGAAGGGGGGAAAAGAACACAATAAACTCTTTCCTTCATCTAAAACAGCAGTAGGTGGCTGGGGAGGGATGAGATAGTTAAAGGAATTGCCAGAACTTAATGGTCTCATATCCTCTGTAGCTGCTGCTGAGGAGCCATGCGTTAAGTAGAACCAGTTAAATGCATCTGGGCTAATCTCTTAATACTGCTCTTACTGTCTTCTTGTTGTTGATATGCAAGATATACTGCATCTTCTTTCTGGATGTGCTTTATGAAAGTACAGAGAGATGTGTTTTGCATGTCAGTGCAGTTGCACAATGTATATACGGCCCATTGATCTGGGGCTTTGATCTGGACTGTTTGCTCTGCAATGGTAACTTTTTCTCAGCTTTTTGCATCAAACTTTTGTTAGGATGCCTGTCAGATTGTAGCCAAAGAGACACTGGAAAAGGAGAGGGTGGTTGTTTTACAACCTTGGCCATGGTGGATGAGACCAGTGAGCAACACTGACCATCACCTCCCTCTTGGTTTGTCTCCAAGGCTCAGCACCAGTGGGCCAGGTCAGCTGTAAGCAGGGGCCATGCTGGGGTGAAAAGTGGTTGGCAGGGACTGGCAGTTCTTCGTGGTAGTGAGGTCTGGCAGTGCTCTGCATCACTGCTGCTTGGTAAGGACTCTTGGTGGCCCAGGGGTCCAATTCGGAACAGGAATGAGGAGTATTCCTGACATCTAGTTAACTCATCCCAGCTGATCGTGCTTCAGTCCCAAGCTTTGACAAGCACAGAAGCCCAAACTGTGGCCAGAGGCCCTGTGTCCATGAAAACCCATCTTTGTGCAACAGGGGAGATGTACATGGTTCACCAGCACTGTGACAGGGAGCAAGGGGTTGGCCCCAGCTGTGCAGCTGCTCCCCTTGAAAGTGTTTTTCTGTCTCTGGAAGCAGCACCTCAGCTGGTACAGATTGTGCTGGTCCCAGGGACATGTGGAGGCTGTTACATGCTTACATCAATCACAGCATGCCAGTTTATTTTCCTTCTCCTTAGCTGTTTTGTAATGCCTTCTCAGTTCAATTCCTAATTATTTTTCATGATTATATTTGAGCAGCAGCATCAGTCTGGAATTTGTACAGATGTCCTGCACTCTGTCATGTTCTCACTCACACGGAGCACCTCTCATAAATGACTGATGCCACGGAGAGGATCCCAGCATTGCTGATAGTGCCACAGCCTCTGCCAGAGCAGTGATCTTCCTCAGGTAAACAGTCTCCTTGTCCCCCCTCTATCTGGGGAGCACTAGCTGTCCTGAACAGTCCTCCTGCTCTTGTCTTACATGGCAAGTCAGCTGAGGACAGAAACGAGCAGAGGTCTGAACTGCTGGTCCCAGTGCAGCAAGTACTCCCAAGATGGAGCTCTGTGAAGAGGCCAGGGGCTAGGGATATTCTGGCTGGTATTGTTTTATGGCATCCAGGAGAGGAGCTGAATTCAGATTTTCCGTATTAAGGATGGTGAGTCCTTGGTACTGGCCATAGTGACCCCAAATCTGGGTGCCTTTTGTGGCTATGGCCCAGTCCTGTAAGTGTTTCCTTCCTCTCTCCACGCATATTCTGCATCTGTGCTGAGCCACAGTGACAAGGAGAACACATGGATTTTCTTCCTTTGTATGGCCTGCAGTAGAGCCTTGCTGAGCTGCCCTGACCCAGAGCTCAGTGTTGTGCACAAAGGAAACCTCCTCCTGAGATACCCCACAGTGCTCAGATTTGCCTCTGAAGCAGGAGACGCTGTGACCTCTGTTTCAACATGAATAATCCCAATTGTAGTTCCTGCCCTTCCAGTGATGCAGGTCTTTATTAGAGCTGACTGGGGTCTGTAACCTCTGCTGGCTTCAGGTTCTCCCAGCTGCCGGCATGCTGTGTGAAGTGCTGTTTGTTCTCCCTTCTATTCGTGCTAACCTTACCTGCCATGAATGATGCAATCATGCGGACAAGATCATAGGGAGGTTCAAAGTCCAGGATGGAAAAAGGAGAGAGAGGAAAAAAACAAAAAGCCAAAAATAGAGCTTCCAGGGCTCGAGGTCATTTGGGTGTGGGTCTCAGAGGATGTCACAGGCATGCTGGAGCGCATACTGGGGCCTCCAGGTTGGAGGGGAACATCCACTTGGTGCCTTTCATTTGCCTCTGTAGCTGTCTGTGATGGCTTAAGCCATCACAGCTGCAGCTGTGTTGAGTCCACGGACTTCAGGGAAACCTGAAAAGAATTGAATCTCTGGGGGCTGGTGGAGCCCTGTTTGCAGGAGAGGGAGGGGTGGCAAGGACCATCACTGAAGACCAGTACGAGCTGGTCTATGCACAGACACGTGACATTGAGCTCCTGAAGGCCTCCAGAGTGGTAGATGATATGGCTGTCAATGACAGCCACAAGAACTGATTGGGACATTCAGGGTGGCCCCTGGGAGGGTGGTGCAGCACTGGAACAGGTAACCCAGAGAGGTCAGGGACTCTCTGACCTTGAGGAGTTTTAAGACTTGGCTAGACAAAGCCATGGATGATCTGAGCTAGTGTTGGCAACAGTCCTGCTTCTTATGGGAGACAGGACCAGAAGCACCCAGAAGTCCTTTCCAGCAGATACTTCTACAACTGTACTTACATTAAAATTGAATAAACATGCCCTTGTGTTGACTTAACCTTTCCAGTGAGCATGTTGATCTGGTTTTGTTGACACGCTTGTTCCTAGAATCTGATTCTCATTAAATACAAGTGAAAATCGGGGGTGGCCTGTATGTTACCTGAAAAAACATGTGATTTAGGTGTTTGGTTAGTTTGTGGTGCCGTCCTTCTGGATCTAGGAAGCTGGCAGGGGCTGCATACTCATTCCTCAGATGATACTGTGCCAAATGCCACTTTGTAGCAAGCTCTGTAAGATCCTCCTTGTGATCAGGATTCTACTGGCCCTTCAATGTGTGTTTCTTCTCTCTCTTTGAGCTTCTGCTACAGGTAAAATAGGCTGTAGCTGGCAAGGGCTTGGGTACTCCACTGACAGATGTTCATTCCCTCACCTCTTCTAAACAAGGAGATATAATGATGTGTGGGATTTCTGTGCACAGCTGCAGATGTTCCTTTCAGACAAGGGGTTAGAGCTCTGCCCAAGCTGCTCCCACCCTGGAGCATGCACACCACTCCCCTCTTCCCTCCTGCTCCCATTAATGGCTATCCTTAACAAAACCTTCTCCCACTCCTCTCAGCCACCAAGACACTTGTCTGGCAGCTGCCAGCACAGTCCATAGCCTCATCTGGGTTAGAGATGCCCTGAATGTGCTGGCAGGGCTGAGTGTAACTCCCATTTTCTTTCTGATCAGAAAGAAAATGCCCTTTCTTTCTGCTGTCTAAGTCGCTGCTCCCTGTTACCCAGGGCAGACTGGGACATGTGTTCCTGTATTGTCTCATGGGGGATGAGGTAGTGGTTCTGGTCAGAGAAAACCCTTCTTGTTCCCCTTCCTTCCATCAGAGGCACGGGGAATGGTGAGCAATTAATGAAACTTTGCATAGTAAAATATAAATCCCCATAGCCTGACAAATTCTGGGTAAGAGCCAAAAAGTATTAACAAGGAAACATGTTCCTTCCAGTGTAATTGTATATTTGGCTTGTATTTTAATAAATGAGTAACAGCTGAGCAGAAAGGCCAAAAGGAGAAAGTCCCCCCCCACCCTGAGGTATGATCAAGGCAGAGTTTGGGCTTCGTGCAAGTCAGGTGCCAGAGTGGGTGATTTAGCATAAAACACAGAGGATTAACTGTGTATTAGGCAGTGAGGAGCAGTCAAAGTGAGTGGCTGATGCAGGTGTGAAGAGTTGCTGGTTATAAGTGTTTAAATTTTCTTTTGAATTCCCTAAAGGTGGAAAGAGAAGGAGCAAATCCATGTGCTGTGGTCGAGTCTGAGGGGAGCTGGAGACCTGGGGTGATAAATCAACAGCACTGCAGTGAGATTAAGGGAAAAACTAGTGTAATATATGAGGCAATATGGAAAGAGGAGTCTTATTACTGCAGTTAGCTCTCAAAGGATTCCATTCCAGATGGTTAAAGCAGGGGTAGATCAGGAGCCCACATTAATGGGCCCCACCATCTGACAATAGTAGAAGCAGAGGAGGGTTTCCTCTGACTCCAGAAGGAGTTCCACGTGGAGAGAGCTGACTCCATAGCAAGGCAAAATAGCTTGCATTACTGAGGAATTACCTCTTTGTGAGGAAAGCTGGTACTGAACATGGCCATTTTGGCATTTTCCCCCATTCAGGAAACGTGTCTTGTTCTTGGAGAATATTTATGGAGAGGCTTTGGGATTAGTCTGCCACTCTAAAGCACTGAATGGTTCTGGATGATGGTGCCATTGGCCTGTCACTGATGGGAATACTGGTCTTGATAAAGACCCCCATCATAGCAATTCCACAGAGAGACAGTCCCAGGGATGAGTAACAGCTCCCCACACAACAGCTTGAAGCTGTTGAACTTGTTTTTGCTAGGTCACAAAGCAGTGGCTAGGAAGCAGTATCTTTCAGAGCCCTCAGCCAAGGCAGGAGGTAGAACAAAGACCTGGTTCATGGAGGAATTTTCCCTGCGGGATCTAGAGCTGTTGAGCATTGGCACTGCCCGGCTCCAGATCAAAGGCAGATAAACCTTTAGACTTCAGCACCAATGTAGTGCCACAAACTGTTGAAATGAGGGGGGATGTTGCTCTATTATGGGATTTTTTTTTTTTCTTTTTAATTTGAAGTGTTTGAGAAGAATTCTTATTTGGGAAAATTTTGGCTGTACTTTGCTACAGCATTAACTTCTCTGTTGGGTGTCTTCTGCTAGAAATGTTTAGATTTATTTTTGTTTGTGTTCTGTCTTACGCAGCTAAGAAAACAGTCTCAAATAGGACAAATTGTCTTGTTCCAGGGAGGAGGGCTGATCTGGAGAGTGAAAACAGCTTGCTACTTGGAGAGCCATCCACAAAAGAACAAACCTCTAAGGACAGTTCCCTGCACTGTGCCCCACAAGAGATACCGTGGAGCCAAGATGCTTGCCTCAAGAAGCACCACTACGTGAGACAGTATCTTGTTAAGTGGCTTTTTTCTTTTTTGTCCTTTGGATTCGTGTGTTCCAGTGCCTGGCCCTCTGGGTGTTGCTCCTTTGGGTCTGATAGGCTGGGAGGCAAGTGCCTTGAGTATTCCCCTCTGCTGCTTGTAAGAAAGGGAAACTTATGAATGTTAGTTCATTTCACAGGGATGCTGGTACACCTTCCTGATAGTCTTTAATAGTTATTATTGTAGAAGAATACATGAGTCTATTTGAATCAGTTGTGCATCTCTCCTGTATTTGTGTTTTCATGTCACTGGCAACATGTGAGGGCCAATATTCCTGTACAACAGTAATGGGAAATTAGTTCTAGATACATAGAAGTACAAGTTCCATGTGGCATTTGAATGGAGAGTTACACTTGAATGCTTAGAAAAGTGAGATGACACTATATGATCTGTACATCTTGTGAGACTGAAATGGAATATTATGGAAAATTAATTATAATATTAATTATTAATAATATAATAATATTATTGACATATTATTGTTAAAACATCTTCTTCTGAAGTGTCTGCTTTGGCAGACTGGTCAAAATGAACAACTTTAAACTTGCTGTAGAATATAAATCCTGGTAGGAAGGAACCCTGAAAGCAACAGCAATTTAACTGCTTGAAAGCCAGGCTAGGTTTAGTCTAATTTCTAGTCAAAGGGGTAAAGTGTGGATTCAGCACTTTTAGGTTCTCAATTAAAAGGTCATCCTCATATCATCAAGAGGTCCAGACTCACCATATCATCGGCCTCCTCTCCTGAAAAAGTCACTTTTGTCTGAAGGACAACTGGAAGTGCCTAAATGAGATGATAAATGTGGTGTTACCTGAGCCAAGAGCCATTTTGCAGTCAAGACAAAAAAAAAAAAAAAAAAAGGTCATTAAGGCAGAAATGTTAGGAAATAGTAGTCCTTTGATAGACAACTCATAAGACTATATTTGTGAAACTCTGTAGAAAGAGAAGCCAATGGAAACTATTTTTACACTGACACCTAAGGCAATTGCATGGATTTATTACTACATCTGGGGCTGTGAGCCTGAGTCTGATTTATTACCTACTGTCCCTTTCAGTTTCTTATCCAGGGTGGCAAACCAGCTGTAGAAAGCTGAGAAGCAGTAGAGCTGCATGTCTTGTCCTTTCAGCATGTTTCTTGTGTTCATTTTGGTCTGTAAACAAACATCTCTCAGGTCTCCTAAATAGATTTTCTGATTGAGTTCCCAGAACAGACCACCACCAGCCTCATTAAAGCTTATTTATGCTACTTTCATGCATGAATAAAAAAGCTTCCATTCACTGCTGATTTTATTTAGTTAGAATCCTGTGCCTTGTGGTGGACATTGAATTGGAGTGACATTTTTGGCACACAAAAAAAAATTAAAATAGTGGGACTGCGAGGAACCGTTTGACGCCTGCATCTTTTGCAGTGTGAAAAGGAAGGGGTTAACCTGTTCTTGGCTGTGTGGTATTGATTGAGGCCCACACAAAGAAAACAGCTGTAAATAGTTAGGAGTATTCCCTAGTAGCTGGAGTGTTTTTTGGGGGGATAGGTCATTGAAGTGGAATTCTGGAGGTACAATCTGTTTTCCAGGGATGCCACCCGCTTCCTGCGTGATAGGAGGAGGAAGGTCACTGGTTGCTTTAGGTCTCAGCTCCCCAGCTGAGAATGATGCTGTCTCCCTCCTCTGCTTTTTCCAACTTGCTTGTTTATCTCACTAGCTTTTCAGCAGAGTAACATCTACTCTCCCTCTGTGCTGACCACAGTGGGTCCTGCTCTCTGCTGGGGCTTCTAGACAAATAACAGACATGATTTTCTCTTTATGCCTGTCTTCTCCATCTCCGTCCGTGCTGCAGTGCCTGTGAGGTAAGATTAACAGCTAAAAACACCAAACCAGCAGTAAAGTCAGTATAAACGAAGAACAAGGGAGTAAAGATACAGTACCTGTGATAAGTTGTGAAATAGGTTTGAGCTACGTTTTTCTCCAGCCCTGCAGACTGATCATCTGTCTCATGCAGAGGTACCCCATACTGGGACAAGAAGGATTTGAACCTGTCTCTTAAGTCAAAGGGGTGAACAAAAAGCAGCTTTGCCTATTTCCTTTGTGCCAAGCACATTGTGAATATTCTTAAGCATTGCCACAAGGATTAACATCTCTGCATTTTAATGTGCCTGGTGTTGGAATGTAGCTGGAAAGCAGAGCAGGCAGGAATGGTCTCTCCAGGCGGTAGCCTCTGCTAGGTGACTCTTTGAAGTCTTATTCAATAGCTTTCTGTTACTTTTTATATTTTTTTTCCTTTTACCCCTTTTTCTTCTCTTCCTTCAACAGCTTCTGGAACAAATTCTGATAGATTTCATGTTTCTCAGATTTACTGGGTTGGACTGTTTTATCTCCAAATACTTTTGCATGGCAATGGTATTAAAAACAAACACAAAACAAAACAAAAACCCCATGTGGACAGAAGTACGGAGTTTGATGTTTACTTTGGATCATTAACCTGGTCTGTAAATTTGATTTGATCTCTCCTTTTTTTGTTCCTGCCCTCCTCTCTCTGTGTAATTTCAGAGCCTGCAAAGAGATGCTGTCTTTTGCTGCTTCGGGATCCCAGCAAGAAATGGTAGTCTGATGGATTGTAAATGCACCTGCTTGGTTTAAAGCCCAGCCAAACAGATAAGTGCCCTTTTAATTATCTCAGAACAGTGTTTTAGGCACAGCTGTGCGCAGCATCTCTCTTCAGTTTCGGTTCGGTGAGCCTCTGTGTTTCACCCCTGCAAATGAATGCTGTGTGGTTCTCATTTTGGCTGAGAAACACCAGATGATATTGGTATTTCACGTTACGATAATTAATTGGTGTCTGAGAGAGCTGCAGCTGAGGGGTTGGGAGGCTCCTCCAGAGCCACTGTCTCCAGCAGCCCTGTGAGGTTTTGGGACTCTGAGGAGCAGCTCTGTGGGACCAGACAACGCTGATGTGACTCATCTGAGCCTAAAGGAGTCCTCCGGGACTCATTAGAGGTTTAATAACTGAACTTGGCTGATTTGATCGAGAAGATGCGTGTGCAGGCTTGGCATGATCTCAGAGAAACCAACTCATGCTGCTGGCAGGAGAGAGGGCTTGCTGCATGTGCTAGGCATATGTGTGCAGAGAAAGTGATAACCCCCACTTCCTCCTGCCGGTTTCCAGGTGGGAAAATAGCTGGGGATGGGGGAGAAAAGCCCTTGGTTACACTGAGTTTACACAGGGCATGCAAATAAGTATTGTGGGTGACTGGTAACAAGAATTGTCCCCCTCAGAGTTATGGGGACATTTATATCTCTAAGTGGAAAATACAGAATATCAAGAAAGCAATTTTTGACTGCTTAAATCGGCTTCTATAGGTGACCACTGTCTCCTCACAGACACACCACTGCAATTATTAAATAATTCAAGAAATCCATAAAATAGAGTCTCATGTACAGTGTAACTTTGCTATAGTATACAGACATGCAGCTGGGGCATATATATATATATAATTTATATATATTTGCAATTTACTGCATTAGAATAATGAAAAAAAAGCACTGCAGCTGAGCATTGGTGGGGATGTGTGCAGATTACCTATTCCAGACTTGCCTTGCCTGCTCTACCAGGGATAATTAGCAGTGTAAAGTATCTACCTTGCTGTTACAAAAACTACAGACAGGTTTGCTGCAGCAAATTGGACTGTAGTAACTGATCTGAATTCGCCTTACCTACCTAGAGCAAAAGGTGAGTTTCTTGGTGAAGGTGCCAGCCTAGGACTGAGAGAGATGGGAGAGACAAGGCAGGGAGATGGGAGGTTGCTGCACTGGGAGAGAACTAGATCTGGGTCAACTCATGTGATCCCTGAAGTGTCTGAAGTTCCCTCTTTTCTAGGAAAAACTTCACTGCTCCTATTACCAAGAAAGTTTTTATATTAATAGAAGTAATGACACATCTGATAGTAATGGCTATGCTCTGCTTTACAATTGTGAGCAGTGTTTACTTCTGACTCTTCAATACTTTGATAGCAAAAAGGCTTGACACCATATTAAGAAACACTGATAAAATGAAACTCTAGTGAGAAAAAACAAGGCTTATTTATTTAGGAAGGGTGGATAGGAAGCAAAAAAAGGTTAAATCATCTGTGCACCCCAACTAATGCAGCTTAATGTTTTTTAACCTCAGAGATCCTCAAGGTCTTGATTGTTAGGTTTGCAACTTTAAATCTGTTTTCTGCCAGCCAGCTGAAAGCAATGTGCCCCCAAATTAGGTCCCTTTAAATTAACCTTAACCTGGCCAGTTCCAATCTGGGCATCAAAGTCAAATTTGGAAATCATATCCTGAAATGTGGCACGCAACATGTAATGCTCTGTGCTGCTTGACAGAAGAGAAAGAAAACACTAAGTGCCTCTTGGGAGCTGTGCTGATGTGAGAGATGATACCACTTGTGTTCTATGCACCTGTGTTTCTTTGATGCATCCTGCAGTTGAGGAGAACAGAGTCAACAGATCTTGACAGGTTTCTGAAAAAAAATCTTGTCCAGAAAAGAAGATCCTCGAATCCCTGACTCCTTGTCTTACAGGTGAGCCTTGAGGACACTTGAGAGACTGTAGCTCCTGAATGCATGACCTTCCCCTGCGATTAGAAGAAAGCCATGGGGAAAGACAAGAATGAGGAGGCCATCTTTCTGAGGAAAAAGATAACTTTGCTGAGGGCTTTCTCTCTCCTCATCGGCAGCATGGTTGGCAGCGGCATCTTTATCTCCCCAAAAGGAGTACTGAAAAACTCTGGCACTGTGGGTTTCTCCCTGGTTGTCTGGTTCGCCTGTGGGCTCCTCTCAATGTTTGGTAAGTGGTGAGCTTTGTGTAGCCTTTGCTTAAGTACCTGGGAGGCGAGGAGAGCCTGCATGTTTTCATGTATAAAAAGTTGGAGGATGAATAAACTCAAAAATTCTTGATTTCTACCGCAATAGAAACAAAGATTTAACAAGCCAGAGGGGGATTACTAGTGGTCTTTAGTTCAAATGATTCCCCTGAGGTGACTGACAAAATTCCAGCACTTACTGTCTGTGAATATAAATTCACGTTCGAGTCCAAGACAGAGGAGTGACAGCGACTGCAGGTGGAGTCTCAGCCTGGGGGAGAATGAGGGGACTCGTTCTAGAAGGTGGAAGGGAGATGTAGGCACCTAAAAGGGAATGGAAGGGCTGTGCTGTGCTTTTCATAGACACTGTGAGAAGGGCAAGAAGGGACAGTCTCCATATGCCATGTGGGATGCCCTTTCTGTTGGAGAGAACAGCAAAGCACTAGAGCAGAGTGCCTGGGGAGCTGCAGAGCATCCACCAGCTGGGGGTGGGTGTCTGGGTGTCTGTCAGAGATGGTGTGGGAATGTCTGATCCTGCCTTGGAGCAGGAGATGGAGCAGATCAGTTCAGCCCTGCTTTCTGTGCAGTACCCTTGGCTTGTTTTCTGGCATTTAATACTAGTCTTTTTTCATAAAGGGTTGTCTTTGTGGTGACAGTTTCATTTTAGTTCTTCTGAAACATTATAGCTCTTAAAGTTACAACGGATAAAACACACGGCTCGTAGTTTCTTTCATTAACTGCGTAAAATCACCATCTCAGAAACTCTCTAGAGGTGCTAATAGGACAACTGCAAGATCTCAGCCCAAGAGAGAGAGATCTGATGCTTATTACAGTGGGTGACTTTAACATTCTTCTTCTGCTGTAACTTAGAAAAAAAAAAAAAAACAACCAAGGAAGGGGAAATACTCCATGTGAAAAAACCACTTTGACACCATGACATGTACATGCAAGTTTAGAAAACAAGATATTCAGTTGTTAATATGGCGACAAGAGTGGTTCTTGCTCTTAGTGTGTGTGTGTGCGCAATATTTCATGTTGCAGCCAATGTGTGGTTGGTGATTGATACACTTTTGCCTGAAGAAAATCTTAGATATCATGTGAGCATGGTGTTTCTTTTAACCAAGCAGAGCAGTAAATGATAATGTGTGTGCTAATCACGTAGCCCAAGCTCTGCACTTGTAAAGGTTTCTCTCTCCTTTGCATCCCTTGATAGACTCTGCTGGAAGAGCCTTGGGAGCCTCTTTATTAAGCTATCGTATTTTGTAGCTGAATTTGTTGGGTTTTTATTTCCCTTTTATCAGCTTGATGACCTCCCCTGATCATTTCTCTGACACCTTTTTGCAGTATGTTAGAAAGGCTTGCTTTCTTTTATGCTTTTTTTTTTTCTTTCAAGTGGGGCATTGCAAGTCCCGTTGCAGGAGTTCAGCAAAGCACTTAAATGCATGCTTGAAGCACATAAAGGGACCCACCGGAAAAAATGAGACAAGCTGTCTGCCTACATTCTATGCTTCTAATGGGGATTCTGCACAAATTTCCCAACAGAGAGGCAGGAAAAATTGAGGTTGCCAACACTGGCATGACATGAATATGGAATGATTGCCACAGGACTTGGAGGTATGGCCATATCACCACCAGGTTCCTCTGCACTCTCCTTCCACGGCCACCTGAGCTGGCTGATGAAGTGGACAGCACAGTTAGAGCTGCTCCTACTTCACAGGGTCACATCCCACAGTGCTCAGATCCACTGCAAGTAGAGCCGTGCTCAGTGAAGAGAGGTGTTTTAGGATTTCTTTTGATGAGAAGAGGATGTTTAACTTAACAAGAAAATCCAACATAGGCAGGGCTTAAGACTTGTACTTCTTCCTCTAATTTACTACTAACTTTAATTTACTACCAACTTTAAATATATTCATTCAATCCCTGAAAAGTCACACAGAAAAGGGAAAATCCATGGGATGATTTACTTGAGACACTTTTACCTGAACTTCTCCAGGTGCCTTGTGTTATGCAGAGCTTGGAACAAGAATCACCAAGTCTGGAGGACATTACATCTACATTTTGGAGACACTAGGGCCTCTGCCAAGCTTCTTATTCCTGTGGGCAGAGTTTTTTGCTATCAGGTAAGAGATTTTGCTTGTTTGTCTTTTTCTGGATGTAGTGACATTTTGAAAAAATAAAAGTTATGGTGCCAGGTAACAGTCCAGGCAGTTTGTAAAGGAAAGAGTAGAAACAAATGGAACATTTTTTGAAGAGTTTTCAGTGATAAAAAGAAGGCATAATGAGTAAACAGTTACACATGTTCAGTATATTTTGTGCTTGAAGAACATCTCTTTTCCCCTGGCAGCTGGTTTCCCCCAAGGGCCATGGTATTTTTCAGAGACTGACAATAGATGCCAGATCTATTTCAGATCTTCTGTTTTCGTTGTGAAACTTTTTTGGTTTCTCCAGATTCGGAAAGTGGAGACAACTTTCTGGCTTGGCCCCAAGTGAAATAATTTAGAACATTGCAAATGACTTCTTTTTTTAACAGTAAAAAGGAAGTCCTCACTTCTCAATAACCTGTGTCCTTCGTGTAAGCTGAGATGATGCAGGACATATGAACCACACCACATTGCTCAGTATGATTAATCTCAACTTTTGCTTTCAAGTTGGGAATTAATCTTTTTTGCAGCATGTGGTTTTTAACCCATTTATTGAGGGGAAAAAAACCATGAAAAAGGCTCTGGGAATTCATCATCTGCATGGGTGAGCAAGATTAAGCCAGATGGGGAAACTTGCCCCCCTTCCTGAGTTTTGTGCAGTTTTACCTCATGCCATTTTTCGGCCGTCCTCAGACCAGTTTGTTCTCAGTTCCCTCCCCCACTCCCACCCTTCTCCAGGCCTGCCAACAGTGCTGTGGTTTCCTTGGCATTTGGACGGTACATGCTGGAGCCATTCTTTGCCCCCTGTGCAGCCCCTGTCCCTGCAGTGAAGCTCGTGTCTCTCCTGGGGTACTGTAAGTACCAACATTTATGGGACTGTCAGTCCTGGAGCCTCTCTGCCCCAGACCAGGGGCACTTAAGGGGGGTTTATCTTCTAAAATAATGGTGGGATCTGGGTCCTGTGTTACCTCCTTGGCTACACAAAACTTTCTGATTCAAGGTTGTTGATGGTTTTGTGCCACTGTATTCTCTGGGAAGGGGCGTGGGCCTCCCTGCTGAGCAGCTGGAGCCTTAAGTCAGGGGGATTATGCCAGGTATGGGAGCAGAAACTCTTCGTGTATAGCTGTGCAAATGCCACATGGATAGAGGGTGTAAGGCTCAAGGTTTTGAACTCCTTGCCTGGTGCATCCAGCCTGTGGCACTGTCCTGCCTGCTGTGGACTGTTGTGTGCTGGCACAGGCACTGCTGTGCAATGCATCTACGGAGATGTCCCAGCAGTCTTGCACCTTTCCCTGAGGCGGGTGTGGATCACCTGGCAGGAACCAGGCTCCTGATCTCTTTTAGGAGCATAACTCATCTTGCCCTTCAAATGCTGTACACTGGGCCACACCTGTGATGTTTTCTGACATCTCTCACCCTGAGCACCCTCTTTAAGGCATAAAGATGCAGCCTTGTTCCCGGCATCCCTAGAGCAGGGAGCGCCGTCGTAATTTTTCCTGTGTGTGTCAAACACGGGCTACAGCTGTAGCAGTGTGTTCTTCTCTCCAGACATGGTCCTCACCCTCAATTCCTGGAGTGTCACCTGGAGCGCCCGGCTGCAGACGGCTCTCTCCGTTGTTAAACTCCTGGCTCTTGCACTCATCATCGTCCCAGGGATGATGCTGCTGGCCCAGGGTAGGTGTTGCTGCTGCTTGGGTGAGGGAGGGTGCTCGATGTACCCGCCTGTTACAGCTTTCATCAGTCCCAAGTGACAAGTGTGGTGCTCATTTAGGTGGCAGGAGCTTTCTTTGTCCATGTGCTGGACGTGAATTATCTGGGAGATAATCTGAGACCAGTGTAGTTGTCACTAAGCTACATCATAGCGCCGAGCTGATGCACCTGGCTTGGTGGTGCTTTCTCCAAAACAGATTCCATTGTAAATTCCCCCTGTGGCTGTATGATCCTACTCAAGGTCACACAGGCACCTTGCTCTGCAGATGGTCTTTCTTTGGAATCAGACTTGCCTGTTCTCAGCTCAAAATCTTTCCAAAGCACAAATTTGATGGACATTAGGGATATGTGACAGCATCCCATGGTGACCCGAGCCAGGCACAGCTGTGCAATGAGTTACCACTCCTCATCTGAACCCTGGTAATGGCATCTCTAACCTTTCTGTGGCTTATGCTAATGTTTTTTTTTCCTCCAAATCCAGACGGGCAGTAATTAAGGGAATTTACAATGGAATCCTGCAGGCTTGCATGCTGACATCCAGAGTGGGGGCTAAAAAACCCTACCAGTAGTATCTTCTGGGAATGATACAAGAGTACTGGCTTTAATCCAAGCCTTAGTTTATAGAAAAACCCAAGTCATTCCCACTCAAGGGAAGAAGCTTGCTTCCTCTTCATGCTATTACCTTCCTCTGCAGAGAAAACACCACAGGCAGTGGGCTCCATGTTCGTGTTTCTTTCTGATGTCTGGAGTGGCTCCTTTGAACATGCAAAGATCCCCCCAGGCTGGCAGCGCTTCTGAACTGAAGGACTGCCCTGCAGCTAGAAATCCCAAGCCATTATTATTAGGAATGCCTTCAAACGACAATCTGGAGCCCTGGCATCAGTCCTCCAGTGGGGAGGATAAGTGCTAGTGACATCTGGAGGGAGAATTCACCAAGAGACCCCAGTATGACAGGTTGTATTTAATGTGACTCACAAGGGACTGTAAATCACTCATTAATGCAGTGCAGACAATAAATCTGTTTTATGCACCATGACTTATCAGCCATCATTTCAGAACATAAATAGTGTACCCCAACAGGCCCACTCCTACGTTTTGGGTTATTTTTTTTCAAATCTATTTTTACTTGGACTTCATTTCTTTTGTGCTTAAAAATCAGTTTTGTCCTTTTAAATTGGTTTACCTAATTCCCCTGCCTTGTTCTGCTTTTGTTGTTGTTGTTGTTGCATTTTTGTCCTTTCCTCTGCCATTATCTTCTCTTTGGCTCAGGTTTGTTTTAGAGAGTTGCTGGGCCAGCATTACAAACCAAAGTGTTCAAATCTCATCACTGAACTCCTTGCAAAAGCACCTCCATAGAAGAGGCCTAACTTTTTCCAAATGCTCCATGCCATTTCATCCCTTTCCTGATGAAGTCCAACTAGACAAGCTTCACACCTCTTACTTTTAAAGAGACTTTAGTATGGAAAACTGAATATAGTTGTGGAACCATACCTTGGGCCAGCCAGATTTGAAAATGTTGGAAATACAACTATTTTTAACTATGTTTGAATGAGAGACCATTAGGCATTTCTCTTTTCCCTAAAATTTTTTTTTGTTGGGTTTTTTTGGTTTTGTTTTTTTTTTGAGTAAGAGAATCCTGACTTTGGGGTGTTTTTTTGGTTATGTTTTGTTTTGTTATTTCACAAGCACAGAACTTGTAGGAAAACTGAGGGAGTTGGAAAAACAGATTCACTATCTGAGCCACCTCTACTTTTTAAATTTATTTGCTTTTCCCTCTGTGTCCTTCTCCTGCGGGCAAGCAGTGATGGCTGGCAGGGGTGGTGGGCAGGGAACCTGCCTGGATGGGGGGCCAGGCTGGCAGTCCCTGCTCCTGTTCCCTCCTCCACCCTGGTTCCCATGCTCTGGCCAGTGCAGGGCTGGGGTCAGCGCTCCAGCAGTGGGAACAGGAGGGAACACAGTGAGAGCCGAGTTTGCCGCCTCGCTGGCTGCACCACATCAAAGCGGAGTGTGTGTCCAGCTGCTTAGGGGACTGGGGAGGGAAGTTGGGGGTCAACCCAGAAAATTATTTTAGGCCTGAAGAAAGGGCAGGACTACATGAGTCCTCTCCTCTCCATGATCTCCTGTTCCCATAGCAGGCTCTGTTGGAAACAACCATCTGTCACTGTTGCTCTTCCTGAAACGTCTCCTGTAGCTGGACAAGGGATAGATTTTTTTTCTGTTACTGTGGGGAAATAAATGTGTCAGCAACAGCACTGCAAATTAAAGCAGTGAAACAAATCTGAATACCTGGCTCCAAGGAAGTCACAAACACTCTTCCCAGGTCTGGATGTGAGGTACAAGGGGATGTCATCCCACAGGGAAGGAAGCCTGTCTGTGACATTTCCCTGCTCCGTGTCCATTGTTTATCTCCTCTGCAGGCCACACTGAAAACTTCCAGGACGCTTTTGACAGAGAGTCGCTGGTTTTGGATAAGCTCCCCCTGGCTTTTTACGCAGGCATGTTCGCATATTCAGGCTGGTAGGTGGAATGGGAGGGCGCTTTGTGGGCTGCAGACAGTTGCCCTCAGCATGACTCAAGCAGACTCCCTGTTTCTTCCCAGGTTTCAGGCCAGCTTTGTGCGTGAAGAGTTGATCAGACCTGAACGGTAAGGCTGGGAAGAAGTCATCTTAGGTTACCGGCTCCTGGGGTATCACACTTTCCCTAATGCAGTATGGGAGGAATTAGTCTGTGGGCTCACCTAACCAATGCCAGTTATAGTCTGCAGTAATACTGTGCATGGCAAGGGATAGCAGCGTGTTCTTTGTGTGCCTGTCGTCCTCTTTCTTGTAGAAATATTCCTCTGGCCGTCATCATCTCCGTGATCACGGTAATTGTGGGGTACATGCTCACCAATGTCTCCTATTACACAGTCCTGGGAACACAAGATGTTCTGGCTTCTCCTGCTGTGGCTGTGGTGAGTTTTTCCCCTATTCTTATCTCTTCAGTGTGGTCAGCTTATGCTGTGATCATGGCAAGACTTTCAGAGGTAGTTTTCCTGTAAAGTATTTTGTTGCTTTGTAATTTCTCAGGATTACTGGGCAACAGTAACTTCTTCTAGTCTTGTCTAAAAGGTAAGGAAAAATAGCCTGCAGGTGACAGTAGAAAAAGTGAAATTTAGCAGTAGTGTTTTCTCTCTTTTGAACCTGATGTCTTCTATAGATCACCACATGTTCCTGAAATCAGGCTTATTCTTCCTACAGAGCTTTGTGCAGAGAGCCTTCAAAAGCCTGATCTCTGTGGTCCCTGTCCTTGTCGCACTGTCCTGCTTTGGAACCATGAATGGAGGAATCTTCACATTTTCAAGGTCACATCCCTACAAATTTATTATTCCTTTGGCTCACTGAATCAGAGGGAAGCACCAGCAACCTGTGCAACTCTCCATCCACCTAATGTCATTTTAGACACTTTTGTGGGAAAAATAAGACTTTTGATTCTCACGTTGTCAACTGCATGATGGTCCCTATTGGCTAAGATTCTATTCTTTCTATTTGTGGCCAGGCCTAGACTTTGCCATCTAGGTTTGGTCACAAACAAAGATTTTTATCTTCTCCCCCCACCCTTCAGGTTAAATCCCCAGTTTAAAGTGAAATGTCAATGTTTCTGGTGAACTAGGAGCTTTGTTGACGTTGGCAGCTGCTCAGTGAGACCTAGCTCTTCTTTCACTGGGTTCACCCAGCTGCACTGCTGCAGGGCACAGGGTCCCTCTGTTGTGAGGATCTCTGGCCAAAGGCAAACTCTCCCTTGAGGACTTTGAGGTCAGTGAGATGTTATTGGGATGGGCTATTCCTAAAACAATAGTTGATGTACAAAAAGTCTTGTTGTAGCAATAAGAAAAGCTTTGTTCCCTGGAAAAATTAACTTGCCAGCTTCATTGTCTACCACACTCTGTATCCTTATGGGACCCCTGAGGTTGGAGAGGAGGACAGAGCTCACAGAGAAGTAAGTTGTGCTGGTTCTGAGGAGCTGAGAGAACTCTCTGGACCAGGTTCTGTTTCACAGCTTTGATTGCAAAAGGAAAAGGGAGTCTAAATGAAAGGAATGTTTCATAGCATGGAAGATAATGAGGTATTTGATCCACTACCCTAAAGTCCTGTATTAAATACAGGTGTGGAGAATCCTCCCTGTTAGTTACTCTAGATAGTGGTTTTTGATGACAAGAAGTCTCCAGACAGCACAGAGGTTCTTCATGTTCCCTATCTCCTTTCTCTCCCCCGTCCTGGCATCATTAACATAATCACTGCAGAAAGTCCATATAAACATCCATGGGGCCTCCCTGGCTGCCTGCCAGCCACACCCCTGCAAAGCCACAGAGACAGCAATAAAACCAGTTGTACACTCATGCCCCAGCTGCTTTGGGCCCTGCTCCAGCCCAGCTGATGCTCTGGCATGGTTTGCTTGTGGATATTAAATTTATAAAATTGGATGCAATTGCCTTCTCCCTAATTGCCCTTTCATGAGTCAAAGGAGGCATGGAGGTAAGGAGCTCTACGCTCTCATTTTGTAGCTGGTCTTGTGTGTAGCTGGCCTCTTGGCAGTATGACAAAATATATATTTTCCAACAGCTGACCTGAGGATTGAAAATCCTCTATTATTTGAGGAAATTGCACTTCATTTTTTTATATACATTTTATATATGTAAATATAGGCATCAAGACCGACAATCCTCTTTCATAAACTCAACAGCTTCTCTTATAAAGGACTGAAAGTTGTGATCTCTCCACTTCCTTTACACTGAAAAGACTAACCCATTTTCTGATGGTAAGAGACCTTCTTGCTCCCGTTTCCAGCCTGAACTTGCTCATGGTCTATTTGGACTTGCTCAAAGGTCTCTGCTAATGAGCCACTTAAGGGGACTCTGCCAGTAGTCCTGATGGTGGGCTGTGCTCTGTGTTGAACTAACTGGTTGTGGGAGAGCTATGGAAACTCAACACTGGGTTTTTCTTCCAAATGCCCCCAAAGTGGAGCTCTGAGCAACCTGGTCTAGTGGAAGGTGTCCCTGTCCATGACAAGGGGGTTGAAACTAGATGATTCTTAAGGTCTCTTCCAACTCAGACCATTCTATGATTCTCTGAAAGTGCAGCTAAAGGCAGAACTGTGGCCTTGACTAGGAGACCTGGGCTGGGTTAGTGGGTGGGTGCCTTGTGGCCTCAGGTTGGTTCAGTGACTGATTTCATTTCTAGTCTAGATGTAGGATGCTAATGCATAGGGCTCCCTGTCTTTTCCTAGGACTCTGTTTGTGGCTTCCAGGGAAGGACAGTGGCCTCCTCTCTTCTCCATGATCCACATTCGAAAGCATACACCCCTCCCTGCCGTCATGTTAATGGTAAGGAGATCTGGCTGTGTGAACATGCTCTGTTCTTGCAGTCTTGGCTTTCCTGCAAAGACTGGACAAGCTGAGGAGTTTTAAAGGTTGTTGAGACATTAATTCAGCCTCTGAAAAATAAAGAAGACATGATAGAGGAAATGGCTGCAAAGTATTACATCCCCTTGAGCCAGCAGTGCCATCTATATCCAAATACACTACTTTTAAGTCCCTGCCTTATAACCTTGGACACCTTTTTCAAAAGTGCTCTCCCTACCACAGTTGCTGCTCGTTATTGTCCTATGACAGTACCAATAAGCTTTGGCTTTTTGGAAAATGAAAATTCCCAAATGAGCATTTGCAGAGATGGTATCCTTTTTAGTGGGTGTGGGGTTTTTTGTTTGGTTTTCTTTTTAGTGGCAATGGTCCAGCTACATCCTAACTGTGCTGCAGTGCCTCTTGCAGCTTGGCTGACCTCTGAAAACTTAGCAACTGTCTTTGTAGGTAGCCCATGCACTGGCAGGCCTTTGGATCTTGCATGTTTTAATTGCCCTGCCTTAGACATAAGGCATCAAAGATTTTGCTGGTCTTGAAAGGATTGCTCCTTTCTGTAGCACAACAGAAGAGTGTGTTGAGGCCTTTTGCCTTCAGTCTGTGACTGTTTGTAAAGCTCTCTGACCTCTGAAATGCTGGGCCTGTGAAGTAGCTGCCTGGGGCTGCAGGGGGGCTTCAGGAGGTGATCCATGTTACCCTTTCTAGTCTGAGGACCATAGCAAGGCTTTAATGACTGTGTTTCATCTTCACACTGCTCAGTTCCCTTTGGTCACTGCCATGGTGTGTGTTGGAGATATCTACCATCTACTGAACTTCTTCAGCTTTTCCCGATGGCTCTTCATAGGATTAGCCACCCTTGGGCTCATTGTCCATCGCCACCGTTACCCGGAGCTGCACAGCCCATTCAAGGTAATGCACACGGCAGGACTGAATGTGCAGGCTGGTCAAATCTCTCTTTTGTTTGCTAGTAATTACAGCATTACATGGTCATAGTTGCATTTAGGCTCTAAGGATCTCAATCCCTGATGCTCAGTAAAGGCATGTGGAGAGCTCCTGTAATTGGTTGATGTACAGCCTGATGTGATAAATCCTATAAAGCCAGTTCTATATGGTGTCACTAGCTGCATCTGTTAGAAGAACACTACTCCAGGCGACAAAATTTCAGGCTGGGAGCTGGGGGATGTAGAGAAAGCAGTTCCCACACTCATCTCTCAAGGGCTACAAGGAGGGACCCTTGCCTGGATTTTGCTTCAGGGGTAGGTAATTCTCAGCTCTAGCTGACAAGCAGGAAGGTATTGGGCTTGGGGAAAAAAGTGTGGCCAGAGGGGTCCTGGGAGCAAACTTGACTCGAGGGGAATCATCTGCTGGCACAGAAATATTGTCTAGTATAAAGCAATGGCTCCCCTGGTGGCCCTTCTTAAGCTGCTGGGTGCTGGGATCTTCCTCGTGTCAGCTGGAGTTGGTGCTGGAACAGCTTTCTTACACTTGGGGCACATTTCCCCCGGCTGGATAATGTGTAGAAGGCATTTGGCCAGGGTAGTGCTTGAGGCAGGCACAGTTTGTTCCTGTCTCTGGAGATGCCTCCAGATGCACGGTGCCTCCAGCCAGGCCTGGGGAGGAGAAGAGACCTCGAAGGCCACTAACAGTGGGCAGATGGTCAGCAAGAACCTTGGGGAACAGAAATGCTTCCCAGGGCTCCTCCTTGGGCTATGTGCACACTGATGGAAAGTTTGGGGTAATTTTTCTTCTTGCTCTTTGCTTTAGACAGCATGTTTAGCAAAGACCTTGAAGCTTTCTAGTTTTTTGTCTGGCTGCACTCATGCATGCCTCCAGAACCAGACTTTAAATCAGTTTTTGCTTTTTCTTTCAAACCAAGCTTCTCAGGGCAGGTTTATTAGTGCTGTTGGCTTCAGTTGCTGAGATTTTGCCCTGGTTTGTTTTAGACAAAGATTCAGAATTTTAACAGCTCCTAAATGCTGGTTAAACAAGGGAGGGAAATACTGAGCTTTGGGTCAGTCGGGTCGTTCTCCGCCACTCCTCTCTCTAGTTTTACAACGACTTGAAGCCCCAGCGCAGTTCTCTGCAAGAGGAAGAGCTGCGCTCAAGTGGCGCGGGCACATGCTGCGCTCTAGTGGCAGGACTCAGGCCGGCTCCTGCCGTGGGCCAGAGGAGAACAAAAGAGGACACACGTGCGACTGTGCTGGTATTTATTCTCCCTATAGCATTTTGAGTTGAAAATGGTGACAAAACAGCGGTAAGAGGAAGGGGAAGTCCTCTCACTCGCCTCTCAAACAGATGTGCAGCATGAGTGCATACCCATAGGAGAGGCTGGCAGGGAATGCTCTGGCTGGAAAGACAGCAGGAGCATATAGGTGTGATGACTGGATGGCTGCCATATCCAGAGCAACTGATCTCTTCCTCCTTAGCATGGTGAGCACCCAAAATAAGATCTTTATTACTGGAGATTGTCACCCTTGATGAGACCAGCAACTCCTCCTTTCCGTCAGCCATGGCAAGGAGGTACTTACTTGGCTGAGTTAGGATCCAGAGATGGAGAGGGTGTTTCACAGTTTTCTTATTTATTGTAGTCTTCTGATTTACTCTCTAAATAACCTGGATGAATTGGCTCATCCAGCAGGGTACAGCTAAAGTGCTGAGTACTGCTTTTGTCTTTTATCAGGGTGTCGCTGAAGCTCATGTTCTTGGTGCAGGTACCATAGAGAGAGGGAGTCTGGCTTATCCTGTTTTAGTCACTGTAAGTCTTTGGCAGGCTGAAGGCAGATCAAAACAAGTTGTGAGTTTTATAACTAAAGAACAGTTTGATTCAAAATGTCACTTCTATCCTTGACTTCAGATTCTCCACCAGCAGTTGCCCTAGGTGACAAGTAGATACATGTGCATGCACAGAAGCAATGGGGCATAGGTGACTTCTCTGCTTGCTTGATTTCCAGTTGCAAGAGAGGTTTATATTTTGATGCACATGAATATAGGAGGCATGCACCTCACAGGGCATACTGGTCTCTGAATCTGCTATGATTGTTCGCAATCTGATTGTACAGAGGCACTGTGCAGGACAGATACATGCTGCTTCTTATCTTCTTTAGATGGAGAAGTAAATACAGTGTGTGCTGGCACATATGGAGGCTGATTTGCTATAGCCATCAGTTTTGCCTGACAGTCTTCTGTACTCTTTTCCCCAGGTTCCCCTGTTTGTTCCTGTCTCTTTTACCATCATCTGCCTCTTCACAGTGGCAATGTCTTTCTACTCAGACCCTGTGAGCATTAGCATCGGATGCACCACGGTTTTAAGTGGTTTTCCAGTCTACTATGTCATAATTCATAGGCAGATGTCAGCCCGTTGCCGTAACCTGTTTTGTAAGTATGAGTTTGAGTTACTGTGGACCTAAACACACTCAGGATGCTGGTTTGTTCCCAGGGCTCATCTCTAATGCAAATTGCTCCACGACCAACAGACTTCATGAAACCTAAATCATGACCCCTGGCACCCCTTCAGCACCTTTTGTAAGGCACAGCCTCCACAACCAAATTTGTTTTAACAAAGACAGGGCTGAGATCTGCCAACATGGGGAACTGAGAGGGTCGCTTTCACACCCCAGCCCTGGTTCCTACTAAACTTTATTGTGTCTTTGAGATCACCTACTCTGGGTCAAATTTGTCTGAGACTGAGCAACAAGACCAAAAGTTAGGATGGAGACACTGACAGGCAGACCCTGTAACCTCTCATTATTAACAAATATAATTGCTGAAAGGCTGGGGGGAGGACGGGCAGGAGAAGGCAGTGCTGCCTGAGGTCTGTCTGCCTGGGGAAGAGGCCAGGATGGCTAAGGCACAGATGTGGCCGTGTAAATGAAATACCTCTCTGCTCCATGCAGTGTCTAGTACAGATTTCCTTTGCATGAAGCTCTTATTTTCAGCCATATATCAGGATTTCCTCTGGACTAAGCTTCCTTCCTTTTTTTTCCCACCCTTTCAGATTATCTTACACACAAACTACAGTTACTGCTGGAAGTTGTCCAACAAGAAATCAAGACTTATTGAGAAAACTGTCAGAACTCACAGGAGACAATAAAATCTACTTATTCCATTTCTGACACCTCTGATCCTTCCAAAAGCAGGCCATGCTTTTATTCTTTTAGTCACTGCAAATGAGGATGAACCTGAGCCAAAACCTCGCTGCGAGTGTTCCTAAGCTTGCCAATGGGGATTGGGATGCACGTGTCGCATCTGCTTCTGTCCTTTTCTTCTTTCAGAAGAAAAAACTAGCTCTCTGAAATGAGCTTGCTTTGCCTACAGAGTGTCTTTGAAACCAAGATCCTAATTTTGCAGCCTAGCCTGGTCCTGAGTAAAATTGTGTGTGTATATACACACAATATTTTATTTTCCTAACTTGGCAAATAGAGGAAGGAAGCGTGTTGCAGTACTTAGAGCCCTATACATGGAAGCCAAATGCAAGTTTCAAACTGAAGTGCTACAGTGCTGTGGACAAGCTTTATGAAGGGAAAGAGATGGGGAGAGCAAATTAGAGATAAGGCAGATGAATCGGAAAGGAGGAGGCAGGGGGATAAAATTTAATTTACTAGAAAGTAGAGATTCAAGTTAATAAGATATTTTAAAACCATTTAAAATTCAAATATTAACAAAGTAAGGTCAGACTGTTTTACTTTGATTATTCTATAAGCAGAATAAGTTTTTTTAACTTGGAAATTATCTTTCAACTTTGAATTTTTTTTTCTAAAATGACATTTTAAAATGTACAAACACATTAAACAAAACCAGCTGAATATCAGCTGGAATATGACAGAATATATCCTGATCCCTCCCTCAACTTCCCAACCCCACTGCTCTCCAGTGAAGTTGAAAATCCAAGATTTAGCCCAACTGCAGTGAAATACAATTTCTCCTGTAGTTAGATGAGACCGCTGATGAGACCTGGGCAGATTCCTGAATCAGTGCATCATTTAATGCTGCAAGAAGACATGAACAACTTCATATCAAAGATTTAATTTCAAATCTGCAGGCAGATGACTTGCTGATTCAATACGTAAGTGGTCATTTGAACTAATGGCATAAGAGAGATTTCTGTTATTGGATTACTTTGGTTTACAGTATTAATGTGGCAACATTATGTCCAGATAAACCAACAATAAGCTATTTCCAATCACGTAATTGTTAATCTTTTCCTAAAAGATGTGAAGTAGCATGCTGGGATTCCTCTCATGACTGCTGGAGAGGACAATAGCAGAACATGGAGCATTTTTAATCTTTTGTATCCAGCATTTATGTACTTACAATAAAAACAAAGCACCATTTACAAATCCGATGTCATCTACTGAAACTTGTAAAATTTGGGAACTAAGTAAGTTAGGTGGTTTTTTTTTTCAAAGCAATTGAGAGTTATTCTTGTTATGACTACTTCCTGTTCCCATGCTGAATTAAGCTGGTACAGCAGCAGTGTGGTTGGTAGGGCTCATTTCCCCACTTCCCCTCTGCCAATTTAATTTACAAGCTGCTGGACATTGTCCAACAAGAAATCCAGTCTTATTGAGAAAACCATCAAAAGCTGCAGAAGATACTGGCTTTAAATTATAGTGTGGTTTCAAATGAGATCTAGAAATGTTTCCAGGAACCCAGATGAGTTGGTTCCTCCTCATGCCAGGCTTTGGCGAAGCTGAACCGCTTGGCACACCTTCCCAGAGCAGCCCACGGATGGGACCCCATGTGGGTGGCCGGGGAACCAACCTGCAGAAAACCTTGCAGAACCAGGTGAGCCCAGTCACCCCAACATTTCCCGAGTCCATCTGCTTAGGTCCTGATCTGTGGGATTTTCTACACCTTGAGGTAGAAGCATGAGGTGCTGCCAGCCTGGTCCCATGCTGCAAGACCCCTGTGAGCACAGCGTGCCTGTGCCATAGCACCAGTACTGCCATATCCAACCTTGGAGCACTCTGAAACTGCAACAGAAATGCTGTGTGTCTGCAGACAGGCACAGAGAAAGGGTGAAATGTCCCTTCTTTGTCTGTTTCCGCTGAAGAGAAAAAGTGAACAAGAATTGAAATTCCTGGGAGGAAACAAAGTAACCCTACCTGGTGGACCATGGTTTTTTTATACTGGATAAATCATCTGACATATGCAGGGAAACCACACTGGAGTGCCTCTGCTGACTGTGCAGGAATATGATCTTGCAGGGCTATATATACGGTGTCTGCTCCAAGACCTGTCAGATACTGGGAATGCAGACAGATATAGTACTGTGGCTGCACTGATAGAGAGAAATCAGAGGTTCAACAGCTCCACGGATGACATTGCAATTAAAAGGGATAAAAATATTAAAAAAAATGTTCAGAAGGTATCAGTTTACAGTGAGCTCAAGTCTCCAATTTGTAGAGAGTTGTTTGCTCTTGGAGATGATGGTACGCTGCTCCCAGCAAACCTAAGTAAACATTTTTTATCAAGCCAGAATGTTTTTCCTAGAGCTACCTCATGCATACAGAAACTCTTAGCTTCAGTTCAGAAGAGTATTTTACTAGAGGATTCACATAAGGAAAGTGAGGCTCTAGGACCTGATCCTATAAATCTCATCAGTCAAAGTAAAGCAGGAAAGCATAAAAGTTAAGCTACTGTGGAGATGAAAGCCAGATGCTACATAGCAGGTCAAAAGCCAGACAAGACACAAGGCCAGATGCGGAAGAAAGTGCAACTTCATAATCACATTGGTGGCGTTTTGTTTTGATTTTTCTTTTTTTTTTAATACCATATCTATAAAATGCACTCAGAGTGCACCCTTTCCAGAAACTCAGAGATTTATGTGTTTCAGCCGCTACTGATCTAGTGTGACTGGAACATCATGAAATAAAAATGTTCTGGGTAATCCAACTGAATGCAATTTGTATAACAAAAAAAAAAAAAAAATTAAAGCGATGTTTGCATCTGAGCAAGTTTGCATAGCCAAGATTACTTGACCTGTTGTTAAGCTTTGTGCTTCAGTGCTTTGCTGGGAAACACTGTCAGCTTTTTAAACTGAAAGTCTACGGGCCAGACTGGAAAGCTCCTAACCCTTCTCTAATTTCCGTGGGGAAGAGCAGAGCTGAGGATCGGACTTCAAGGTACAGGAATGCAAACACTTGGGACTGTGCACAGCTCAGAGGGCTGACTGAGCCTGCCTTGCAGGTCTGTGTGCTTGGCACACACTGGTCCGTGTGGCTCCATGCAGCACTGAGTACTGCAACCCCCCCCATCAGTGTAATAACCAACCTGGGGAGAGCATGTTGAGTGATGCACCCACTTTCTGCATTGAGGTTTGGGGCTCATGTTGCAAGGCAACACCAGCTTCTGGCTTTCAAAGAGTGATGTTCTGCAGAAGCTACTCCTTGAGGAAAGGAGAAGGTCCCGAGTGTCCCCAGTCACTAGAAGGATGGGAGGAGTTGGCTTAAGGTAAGTGATAGTGTGCAGTGATGGGAACCAAGCAGCGGGAATAAAGCATGCTGCTTCGTAGTGATGCTGATCTTGCAGATGTTTCTGCCAAAAACATCAGCTGTGCCTGGCCGGGTGTGCTCACGCCTGGCAGACGCGCATGCGTATGTCAGTAACCAGAAGGAAATGTTACTCAGCTCCGTTTTCCTGAGGGTCCATGGCACAGAGGTATCCGTGCTGTCCCACAGAGAGAGGCTTCGATAGAGACAGCGAGGTACAGATGTGCTGTTGGGAGTTCACAAGGAGTTCTCACAGGCCAGTTGTACTTTATTTTCGAAGGTCTTACTGCACCTGGGGCACCTTTCCTAGGTGGAGCAGGGGTTCAGCAGGTTCATCCAACCTGTTGATGCCCCCAGTTCCCGAGGGTGGTAACTGGGCAGCCTGCCGGGGAGGTGGCACATGCTGGGCTGTGACAGCTTTCCTGTGGTTGCTGCTGAGCAGGGAGGGTCAGAGACACAGGAAGTTGGGGATTTCATGGCTTGGCTTTAAGGTCTGTTGGAGTTAGTCACACCGTAAGCCATGTTTATATATTCATTAATTCGTCTTTTCTTCTTGTGTGAGAGAAAAGGTAACATGAAGTTGCTTTTTATGTTTAAAACTTCCTCTGTATCAAGTTATTGCTGTAGAGATATAAAAAAATGTACAGATGCACAAGACCCAATGGAGAAATCTTCAGCAAAAGGTGAAGGACCTGTCCTGTCAGCAAAGTAATTCTGTCTGCTTTTTAAGTGTTTCACCTCTGTTTATTTCTAGTTGGGGTTAGTTGGTGAGTGGAAAATCCCTGCTAGGAGCAGAAAGTGGAAAGTGAAATCAGGGCATTACTGGACATTTTTGAAGGCTCATGTGATTAGGGCAGACTGGGAGCCCTGGATCTTGGCAGGGGAGCCAGCAGGGGTTAGCATCTGCCTATGGAGCGGGGATAGAGTGAAGAGGGGGGGAGGCAGCAGTGGAGAAAAGCTGCTTGGAAATATCATCCCACCCCACTTGCCTACTTTTCATTTCCCCCACCCCCCTCAAATCCCACACTTCAAATTCATGAACTTCAAATTCTTCAGCCAGTGCTGGCAGCAGCAGCATGGTGCTGTGCAGAGGGGAGAAAAGGACAACCACGTCCTAAGAAACCTCCTGTTGGATCTCTTGAATCTCCTGTAGTGGGACTGATCTCCTGCAGTGGTTGAGAAGATGAGTTTGGAGCATTTTCTAGGAACAGGCCTTTCCAGGAACAGGCTGTTACTGAGTAACAAAGAGCGACTGTGGTCTGAAGGCAGTGCTGGAACAAGCAACATCTGCAAAGGAAACTTGAGTCTTTCCTTTCTCTTTGTTCTGGCAGTCCAGGTACTGCAGCCTTTGTTATGGGGACCTTTGCACTGTAAATAGCTCTGTGAGGGAGCTGCTCCCATTTCCTCTCCCCTTTCCAAATACCCATGATGCCTGCCAAAGCAAGAAGGACGTCGGAGCCGGATACATGATCATTTTCAGTTTCTGTTTTGTATTGCTTTCGAATTCTTTAGGCAGCTCAGAGCGGCTCTGCCACAGGCCCTTGCAAGCTCCACGGCTGGCAGGGGGCCAGCTCTCAGCTATAGGTATGTGATCCATGATAGTTAATGTTGCAGGGACGGCAAAGTGGTGAAAAAAGTGTTGGCCGGGTCCAAAACCGGGAGATTGAATGGAGGCTGAAGCACAGCAGCAAGCAAAGAAAAATCCTCTGAATTGGAATTATTGGTGGCTACCTGTTTCAGCTTCTTCTCTTTGTAGGTGATGTGTCTCTAGAGAAGAGCACAGAGCAGAGACTTTGCTGGTAAGTAACGATATCCCCCCCCTCTAAGGAATTTGGCCTCGGCTGGCTGTCTGACATCGAGCTAGCTGCTCTCTCACTCCCCGTCCTCAGCATGACAGGAGAGAGAAAATAAGATGGAAAAGTTCATGAGTTGAGATAAAGAGAGGAAGATCACTCCCCATATTCACAGGTTCAACTTCACTCTTTCTTTCCTGACATTTCTACCTCCCCCTGCCCCTCCCCCCACCACCATACAGCAGGGAAGGAAAATGCACATTGTCCTCAATAACTCAGTAAGAGTTGCCCTTTGCACCTCCATCATGCTCAGAAATTTCCCATGCTCCCGAATGGTTCATTTCCCATGGGCTGTGGTCCTTCAGGATAAGCCTGCTTTAGCAAGGGTTCCTCTCCATGGACTGCAGCTTCCTCGAGGGCCTGTCCACATGCTGCAGCATGGGGTTCTCCATGGGCTGCAGTGTGGATATCTGTTCCACCATGGTCCTCCACAGGTTGCAGGGAGACAGCCTGCCTCACCATGGCCTTCTCTGAGGGCTGCAAGGGAATCTCTGCTCCAGCACCTGGAGCACCTTCTCCTCTCCTTCTTCACTGACCTGGGAGTCTACAGGGTTGTTTGTCTCACATTTTTCCTTACTTCTCACTGCTCAGCAGCTTTCTCAGAGGCACCACCAGCTTGGCTGCTGAGCTCAGCTGTGTCCTGCAGTGGATCTGTTGAGCTGGCTGTGTCTGGCGTGGGGCACCCCAGGGGCTCTGCTCACAGGAGGCCACCCCTTCAGCCCCCCACTGCCAGCACCTGAGCACCTGCACCTGGTACAGTACCTGTGATCAGCAGCTTTGTTTTCCTGAACACTGAAAGAGGGATGATGCTATCAGTGCCTTCTGAAAGCATTCTGACTTCTGCAGCTGATCACACACTGCTCAGAAGCCAAATCTTATTCCTATTAGCCAGGTAATATCACTGGCCTTCATGCAACAAGCTGAGTTTGTTGTGTCAAGTGTGTTTTCTTACAATGTGTATTTTAGAAAGATATATTTTAGAGAAAAACAGTGACACAGGTCTAAGACAGAGAGGTCAGGGTTGTTTCTGTGGTGCTTATCATGCCACATAAATCTATAAACAGCAGTTCCTTGGTTCTGGGGCAAACCTGCACTTCCCAGCTGGAGGGGGTCTCCTTTTAAAAGTAGTGATAAGATTTCTGATCAGACCAGTGATATTGCGTACTTTGGCAACTTTGGAAAAGACCCCTACTTTAATCTGGATTTCTCTTCCAATGTAGGGCAGAGCAAGCAGCCAAGCACTGATCAGCTCTTCTGCACCTGTGTTTTCTCTGGATTCATTCATTTGCTCCTGAAATGGAGTATGCCTGGTATTGGCTCGATGATTCCAATGAGTGGATTGAGTATGGGAAAGAGGTGAGATCCGTCTGCTGCTGATGCCAAAAATCTTTTAACCATCTTTGGACAGTTATGTAGGGCATGTTGTTCTGCAGCTGGTGTGTTCTACACGCACCGCTGGGTGCCCTTGCAGTGCTGCTCCGATGCTCGGGTGGAACTGTCTTATTAATTGTCCCTCAAAGCAGGACTGGAATTCTGTGAAAGCTTTCAAAGGGCTGGCTTTGAAAGCGTGTGCATTTTCCAGAGCTGACAGGCATCTTTTGGCTGAAGCTGACCACACAGGCTGAAGGCTGCTTTGTTGCTGTTGTTACAAGCAGCTGTTCTCTGTGGGGTCCCCCTCTGTCGCTGCAGAACAAAATGCTTTAAGCCTTAGAGACCTACTTCAGAACAGCATCACATGATAGGGGCCTGGGGAAACACTGGTACTTCCCCACAGTGACTCCTAAACCAAAGGGTGGTTTCTAACAGGTATAATTTTGATATTCTTTCTGCAGCATCCAGATCACTGCGCTGCCAGCGTAACATCTGAATTTCTGGAGAATGAATACCAAGCTGACAAGAAAGCTGTAATTGTTTTCTCAGCAGGTTCTCAGCAGTATAGCATAAACTTTGCAGGTGAAGTATATCCTTGTTTTAAGTCTGTTACACAGTGCAGCTGGCTCGAAGGTATCTTGTTCCATGCAGAGCTTTTATCCTGTGTTTGCATCTCTTTGATCAGGTCTTTTTCCTACTGCAAATTTTCTCCAGTGCTAGGGAACTTGATCAGTATGTACATTTCTCCGAAGTTCTGAGACTCCCTGCTCAAGCTTCTGCACTTGGACATCTTTAGTCAAAAAAGTATCTTTGGCAATATTATATATTCAGAAGAAGAGTCAAGAGTAAATACTTCATGGCACCTGGCTTGTCCATTTGGGTTTATACAACTAAAGAGAAGGAATGAGAAACCAGAAAAAAAAAAACCCAAAAAACAACTTAAAAGTCAAATGGTGAAGAAGTGGGACCATAGTGGACATCTTGCAAGCTAATTATGGGGAGAGAAAGCACAGACTGCAGCTAAGGAAAATTTAGGGCTGGTTGCACAGAGAGAGAAAAGGGAAAATGAGAAATACTTTTCTGTTTCTAATTTATTTACCCATCTTAAAACTCCTGTTAGCTCTCCAAACTTTAAATCTGTTTCCTGGCATGAATCAAGAGTGGTGTTTAAAAGAGGAAACAATGGATAATTAGCTGTGTCACTCAGCATGGGCTCTGTGATATTGTTATAGGATCAAGAAGAGAGGGCAGACTTTCCTCTTAGCACCACATAACAACCCCATGCTGCCAGGAAAGCCAGGTTTGTGGCCCCCATTGTACTGAAAACTCTTCGCTGCTGCTGGCCTGCCATCACACCTGTTTTTCTCTCTCTGGCAGCCTGGATGCAAATACAAATGCGGGTGCACTTGGTGACTGGTTGCCTTTGAGTTTCACAGCCTGTGCTTGCTGATCTCCAAGTAGGAGCAGTGCAAGTGGGAATGAAGTCTGGACTGGGGTGGGTGAGATAGAGAGAGCACCACAATGCAATATTCAAGGCTACCTTCTCTTTTATGTTTATTTAGCATGTAAGAGTGTGGACAATGAATTATCTAAATTTTGAGTTATTGTGTTTTTCTTTGAAGACATGGTCCAAACAAATTTGGTCTTTGAAACACGAAGAAATGTTATTCGACTGCCAAAACATATGTTATCTGAAGGTGGACAAGACAGAAGGTAATATAAATTCATTATTTAACAATGTCTCTAGAGGACAGAACCTTATTGCTAAGAAGTTCCTCCTACCTGTCTAAAATGCAATTTTAGATTTCTTAAATTCATTTTTAGATGACTCGTTTAATGGTAAATTTTGTGGCAACAATATTTGTAAATTATGCAACACTTCTGTGAAGCACTCTGGAGGGATGTTTGGTGGCAGTATCTGGCAGCTGTGAGAGACCACTAGAGTAGATTTATTCTCTCTGTGAGAGGCAAGGCCACACAAGGCTGACGTGACTGTGCCAGGAATTTTTATTCCTGGATTTATGCCTCAATGCTAATAAATAAATTGTGCAAAGATTAGGAGCAAGGGACTGCCAATACCAAGAGCTGTGGAGAGTATGGATGCCATCGCCTGGAAAGCTGAAGATAAATTAAAACACAAATTCAGGCAAGTCTTCCTAAATTAAGTGAACTAGAGGCACTTACTTGAGATGCCCTATCTCATGGCTTTTTTTGAAGGAAGTTCAGCTTAAAAGAATTGGAGCACATCTGCTGTAAATGTTAGTTGTGCTACTGATTTATTTTAAAAAGAGCTGTCTTTGCTTCAGAAACTCACCAAAAGACAGTGCATGTGAAATGGAGGATTCCATTTAAGGGCTGGTTCAACCAAAGGGGGTTAACTCAAAAAAAATACCAAACCAAATTGGAGGTCCTGAATGGATGCTGATGCTCTTATTGCCTGGGTTAAAACCTATGTTCCAGGATGGCATAGTGCTGGAAGTTGTTGAGCACCGACTGATGCAGCAGTGCCTGCAGGGCATAGCTGTGCACTGGCCACCCATCTGGCCAGTGAATCAGAGAAGAGCAGCCACATGGAGGGAGAGGGCTCATGCTCTGGTTTCCTTGAGATGTTCAGGTAGCACACATGGAGGGGTATCTGGAGCAGTTGGATAAACCATCCAGCTAGGAACGTGTTACTTCTCATTTGAAGCTCTCTTACCAGTGTCTTGACCTGCCAAGGGATGCATTAGTGCCTCTAGGATGTGTGTGGAAATCCAAACTGGGGAATGGGGATAATGGTAATGAGAAAAGTAATGCAAAAATAAAAATCCAGGGATACGTGAAGGCTGCTGTAGAGCCCGTGGTTGGATTCTTCAGAAGGGGGTTTTGGTTAAAAGCATAATCAGCTGATTTGCTCCTGTTTCTTTTCTGCAGCCAAAACACAACTCTGTCTCCTTCTACCTATCCTCCCCAATGGGACCAGTCTGCACTGCCTGACACTGGGTTCAAGGTAGGTCTTCCCAGGTCTCCAGTGGGTAGGATGAACTGTGTCCTGTACTGATTTTCCTGAGAACATAAGTCAAGGCAGTTCAGATGTTCCCAGCTTTTAAATGTGTCTTATAAAAATAAGCAACTATGATGTGAAACAAGACTGACAGTTTCTCATTCAGAAGAGATGTGTGTTTCTTTGGAAGGTCTCTGAGAAACTCCTATGATACCATGCAGGATAAAGGCTCTTTTGGCCATTACTGGTCTGACCTGTCCTTTGCAGTCTTCCAAGGCACCTCGTCCTCTGATAAACTGGAAGAATTGTATCTTGAGGGGGTATTGTAGTATTTCCCCTGTTGATTTGAGGCAAAATGTTATGTGCTGTGGTAAAACTACACCTTAACCCTGTAGGGAAGGAGCTAGGGTGCCAGAATTAAGGTGAAACTTTCCTCTCTTCTCCAGCCTGAATACTGCTTGCACTTCAACTTCAGGTTACCCTGAACTCAAAATAACCTGGATGCAGAGGTGTGTCCTCCAAAGGCAGTTCACATGGGATTGCGCTGATTTCCTTTGATCAGTGCCTGTGCTTCCACATGGGGAGAGGATGGTTAATGGAAAAAACAGAAGGAGCTTGTGATTTTTATGTAGATGTGAGGAGGTTGATAAGTCCTTTGGAAGGACTGGGACTTGTTACTGTCAGTAATACCCTATTTTTGGTGTTTTTAAAATTTTCAGTTGATTCAGCTCAGCTGTGATTCCGAGGAATATGAAAAAATCAAGAGGCTGTTTGAAAAGACGATGAAAGCTTACCACATCAATCGAATTCAGAGGATCCAGAACCCAACGCTTTGGGAGTTTTTTCAGTTGTTTGTATTTATTTATTTTTATTTCCCTTATGGTGTCAGAAGACTGACATTTCCTGATCTATTGTCCTCCATAGCCTACCTTAGGAGTTGCCAAATCCAACAGCCTGGCAGAGGTGAGGCTGCCATGTGCCTTTGTGCCCAGGTCTGGCTGGTTGCAAGGTTCAGCACATGCTCGCAGTAGGTGCATGTGCATACACCGAAAACAGATGAATACACACACAGAAATCACCACAGATAGCACAGAACTCATGCAATCATAAACAGCACCAATGGCCTCACTGCGTTCCCTTCCTCTGGCTGAACGGAAATGAGTGTCAAAATGAATGTCAGTATAAAAGCCTGTTTAATGGAACACATGTACATTGATGGATCCCTCTAGGAGCTGGTCTTAGGTACTCAGCCTACCCATCTGCTGGCCCCTGAGTCTTGTCTCCAGTTATGTTTTGCATAGACACATACAGATGCAAATGGGTCTCGGTAGATTTCATGGTATCTTCAACGATTGGCCTGGACCTCCCAGTCCCACTCATAAGCAACCTCAGACCTTCTGGTCTCTCCAGCATCTGGCCTAGACTTATGACTGCCTCCAAAACTCCTGGGCTAGGTCCCCTCTTTACTGGCTGCCCAGCCTTACACTGGTTGGTGATCACACACTGGCACACGTGCCCTCGCGTGCTGCAGTTGCGGGGCTGTGGATATATGGCTCCTGTGACCCAAGGTCCTACTGCAGTTGCTGCACCCAGACCCCCACACATGGGCACACACAGGCTGGAGACTCCAAGGAAAGAGTTAGAAATTGGAGTTTAATGAGAAGATAGGGCAGACTGTACTGATCAGGCACTGGATGTGGCCAGACCAGCCTACTAACCCCTTATCCCTCTATTTCCCTGTTTGTGTTTCTCAGGCCATCCTGATCTCACCCTTCTCCCACCTACCTCTGTTAAATATTGCATTGTATGTCCTGTGCAATCCCCAAAGGCACTTCCCCTGTGTCCCATAACAAGTCCCCTAGACTCATGGGCAGTACCTGCTTTATGTCTGTGAGCTGCTCTGGACCTTTTCCACTGTTCAAAGTGCCAGGTGTCCCCCTGGTCCCTGGGGTTGAGGCTCCCCTGGGGCAGCCCTGGAAGGAGACTGGGGCTCCTCTCTGTGATTGGGTTATTGGGGTTGCCTCTGTGTTCGTGTGTGTAGAAATGAGCCTTTTATCACATAACCTAACGGGGTGGGGGGTGTGTGTGATTCTTGCTAGTGTTATTCAAAACCTAAATTCTTTTCCTTCATCATAACTGAGCTCTGATATTTTAAGTTTATTCCTTTGATTTTAGTTTCTTCCACATAGTAGTTTTAAAGAAAAAGGGCGGGTAGGGACTTTTTTTGTGATAAAGATGGGGCAGAGATTATACAATCTTCACTGTGGGTTCATACAGCTCAGTTTTATAATCATATTTATGCATTCAGGATTTATATAACATGGGAATTGACAAATTTCCTGTCAAGAGATGTTTGTCTCTTTACTCTCTCATGTGGTATGAAGTTGTGGGTGACACAGTCCATAGTGATGCTGAGAACTTTTTGTTTTGCTGGCATGAGCCAGCTGTGCAGCAGGGTACCAACAGAAGTGCAAAGCAGGCAGTAACCCCACTGAGAGTGGTTTGTGTCACTGTTCCTCTATGACCCAAAAGTAGGAGGAGTTGAGTTGGGAAGTTGTCCTCATTTGAACCCGGATAACAAGTTGTTTTTTTTTTTGGTCTCTAGGCAAAAAGAGAAGATGAAGAAGGTCAATAAATCAGAAAGTGTGGATGAGCGGCTCCTGTTCCATGGGACAAATCCATCCCATATATCTGCCATCTGTGAGCAGAACTTTGACTGGAGGCTCTGTGGGACTCATGGGACAATGTATGGAAAAGGTACAAGTGTAGAAGTGTGGGTGTAAGAGCTATAGCAGCAGGGGCTGGAGACCCTGGCCAGTCTGGTCTGTGGGTATGATGTGACTGACTGTTCCTGACCCCTACACTCCTGCTGTTATGGCATTCTTCCCTGCCTACATCTGCATTGCTGCAGACAGCATCCACAGCAATCCCATTCCAGGTGGGACTAAAAACACCTCTCTTTGCTTCAGATACCTTCTGTTCAGCAAAGCTCTTGGACAGATGGGACTGGGAGGTTGATGGTGAAATGTGACTAGAGTTTGTTGATGCTTTAAAATAAGCCAACGTGCATTGCCATCCTGGCAAGAATGTGTGTAGGGCTACCTGGAGTTGTTGAATTGCTGGCTGCCAAAGTGCTGATCACAGATGTTTGGTGCTCAGCTGGTGTATTGTCTTACCTGTGGCTTTTTCTGGTTCCTAGGAAGCTACTTTGCCCGAGATGCCGACTATTCTCACGAGTACTGTTCTGCTCGCAGTGGTCGCTACACCATGTTTGTAGCTCAAGTTCTTGTTGGAGACTTTGTTCAGGGAAACTCTGAATACTGTCGCCCTCCAGCCCGAGCCAGCAATTCAAACAGACTTTATGACAGCTGTGTGGATGACCCAAGAGACCCTTCCATCTTTGTCATCTTTGAGAAGCAACAAATTTACCCTGCCTATATCTTGGAGTACAGCATTGAGGCCCATTGTGTGGTCCTGTAATGAGTGGTGGAATCTCCTTTGAATTCGCACTGAATAAATTACTCCTTAATTAATTTTTTTTAAATCTTTGCTCAACTGTAGTGGTAACTTTGGAACACTTCATAATGTGATTAACAAATATCATTCCCCTAATGGTTTTGGGGTATAGTTTTTTTTGGTAGGGGCTATTCTTTTTTCAGCAGAAAGTGCTAAACTTTAGCATTCAGTCTAGCCTGGAACAGGGATGAGCTTGCCTTGCATATCCTGATACAATGACACCTACTGCTTCTGAAAGCAGCAGCACTGAGTGTACAATTAACTGATACAACCACTTAGGGTTGATTCCTGCCTGTGCTGGTACTGATGTGCCAAAGGGAGACTGGGCAGGGAATGTGGAAGAAGGAAAAGTGAAAGTACCTACATCATGGTGCACAAGAGAGGAATCACGGCCTCTGTTTTCAGCAAATGGTAGAAAGCTCCTGCATCCTGGAGGCTTTGCAATTAATGCTGGCAAAGGACTTTGCTTTGTTTCCTGGTCTCATTGCTGACATCTCTTCTCACCTTTTTCTGCTATGTCAAGTTTGACTGCCTCTGTGACACCCTGTCCTTCCTCTGTCACCACTATGTTTAGGTCAAGAAAAGCAGGCATATTGCAGCTGCTGAAGTTGAATCCCCCACCATGCCATGACACCAACAGTGAGGAAGTCTGTGGTGAGCTCAATAATGGTGCACAGCAGTGTCCCACCAGGGCTGCAGAGCCACTGCCTGCAGCAGTGAGCAGTGAGACAAAGGGGCTGCGTGAGGGTGGCCACTGGCACGGCCACCTCCTTTCCACCCTGCAGGCTGAAGCTGGTGGTGACTATTTTGTGTTGCCCTGCTGCTGCCTGGCACTCCTGCCAATGATTGAGAAGTTTCCCAGTAGTGTGTGCTTCGACTGGGATTGATGTGGGGGAAGCTTGGATGGTGGTCATAGTACATGAAACTTGGTGGATGGTGGGATAACATTTAGCATGACCCATATAATGGAAACAAAAATTTATGGTTTATTTTAAAGCAGTCTTGATGTATAAGCTGTCATAATTCAGCAAAGGAGTCACAAGTGGTTCAGCTGCGCATGCTGTAGGTGGAAAGAACCAAGAGGAGGGATGACTGTAGGATCTCATCAGTTTTCCTAAAGCCTGTTACTTTCAGGCCAAATCAATGTCCTTAGAAAATTTCAGAAAGATAGCTGACTTCAGTGAGTCCCTGTGCTGCCCTAATTCATGAACTTCCATGTCCCACTGCTTTTGCAGGAGCCTAAAGGTTGTTCTGTTACAAAATAATGATCTAATCTTGTCAGACACAGGTGAGCAGAGAACTTTCCATGCAGTCAGGAAGTAAAAATGAAAGTCACTTAAATGGACTTTTTCCTGGATATAAGATATTTTTTATTAAAAAAAAAAATAAGAAAAGTACATACCAGCTGCTGCACACCTTTCTCAATAAAGAAAGTGCTGTACTTTTAGTGAACAGTTTGTTGCTCTCCTGTACTATCAATACAACTGCATGGAAAACTGCTGTGATTTTGTAGAGCTGTTTGCTGTGGATTTGTCAGTTGTCCTAGGTCTGCATCCTGTGCCTTGCATGAACATGAATCTGAGCATTATTTGTACAAACAATAACAGAAAGTCTGTTTTAAAATGATAATTTTATAACTAGCTGGGATTACATAGAGATCTTTGTTTTACAGACTTGTTGCCTGGCTGTGGCACCCAATTATCCCAAGGATGGGAAGGGACTGAATAATGACCATTTTCAGCTGTCACCTTGCCTTGATCTTTGCAACATTGCACAAATTTTCTTCATGGTTTCATCAGCTTATGGGGTTTGCATGCGCAGCCTTTGGACAGGACAAGGGCATGGAGATGGAGGGTTTGGGAAGAGTTCTGGAATAGAGAATTAGGAGAGTTATTAGAGAAAATGCTCTGTGGATTTTTGCCTTTGTACAGACCATCACCTCCCATTCTTCTCCTTCATGACAGAAGAAACCATCCATCATGTGAGAAAAAGTTGTTTCCAGCAAGGTGGGAGTATGATTGCCAAACTCATCGGGGCAGGAGAAAGTAAGGGAGAGCCTGCTGAGAAGCAGGCCAGCCACTGAAAAAAGGGGTGGAGGTGTAGATCTGAAATAGAAGAAACCGGAAAGAGAATAGAGAACACGTGCAAACATGCACAGTTGGGAAGAAAATGAGATTTTCCAGTAAGTCAAAACTATTTCTGACTGCAGTAAGTTTCTTGCAGCCTCCAGCTGCCTCCAGAATTAGGTGCTAGCTGTTATCTTGAGAAGGCCAGACAGGTTCTGGTGTGAGCAGCTGTAACAGTGTGCTGATGTGGGACTGCTGTGGGCTCTGCAGGTGCTGGAGTACAGGATCTGACATGGAAGCTGTCCTTGAGGAGCCCGTGCTCTTTCACAGTCACTCACTGCAATACTCCCTCTGTGTCTCCCAAAGGAGCAGTCCTGCCTCCAGTGACAGGGAGAGGGGCTGGGGAGGAGCAGATGCAGGGCATTCACCTGCTTGAACACTGACCTAGTTAAAGTCCCCTGAAAATACAAACCCAAAATACAGTGTTTGGCATGAGCGGTTTCCAGTTCTGCTTGTGCAAACACCAGTAAGAGGGAGGGGTGGGTTGCAGCATGAATTCTGACTGGCATAGGATGAAATTGAACCTCTAGCCCAAGCAGATTTGGGAATCTAAAGCTAAAAGTTTTGGGAATATTTCAGTTAGTGAGGCACTGAGAGCAGAAACTGCTAGTAAAAGTGAAAAGCAACCTAATCGATGAACACTTCTTCAAGGGAGTTTTGTTCCGTATTGTAAATTTGCTAAAACTTCTTCCCAACTTGAACCTCCTGCTACCTCTGGAGTGCCTGGGTGCCTTTGAAGTACTGAGCAGAAAGCATTCCTCAGCAGCCTTTTAGGTGAGAAATGCTTGCAAACCATCATCAACATATGGAATAGTTGGCAAGCACTAGGTATGGATCTGTGGACTTTTCATTCATTATTTTTTTCCCTGAAAAATATTGGAGATCTCTCTTCCCTTTGTTGAGAATGGGTTAACTCACTGACAGTTTTAGAGTCACCAAGACAGTGACGGAAAAAAGTCTGGCCTGAGGAATTCCGTGAGTAGCCAAACGGATTTCTGTGGGGTTTGCTGCTTCCCCTGTGAGCCAGACTGGCACTGGCTGGGCAGGTGCTGGGGTGGGCAGCAGCAGAATCTCTTTGAGATCTCTTGGAGAGGCAGCTGTGGGCACTGGCAGCTTTTCCAGAAATTTCATTAGGACTTGCTTTTCAGGAACCAGCAACAATTCAGAAGGATCCATTGCTTTTTGTACCCGTATAAATAATGCATTTCTTCTACGTACTCAGATGTGTACTGTCTTTGTCTCTGCCTACAAAGCTGTTAGCTCAAGTGATCTTTTCATCATAATGTATTTCTAATTGATTTTCTTGTGATGCTCTTAGGGCTTCACAGCATCCCTAAGTTTAACACGGTTACATATTCATGCAAGTGTGCTAGGCTTTCTATTAAGTAACATCTCAGCAAGTTTTCAGGCTTTCTTTTAATTTACTTGTGCCTAGTTTGACTTTTCAGCATTTGTAAGAAACCTTTTGAACAATTTTGGGAGAATTTATTACAGGATGGCTAAACTGCAGAAACCCAACACTTGATTGAACATGTTGAATGAGACGTTATTTTCCAAAACACTTAAACTTTTAAAAATCAACCTGAGCCCTATAACGTGGCACAACCACTGTATGGGAGCCAGGTGAAGAAAACACACATATTGTTCTTGGCATGGCATGCTCAACAGTTACATTATTTAACAAGGCTGTTTCTAGTTTGAGGGAATAATTATCCCGAATCACTGTGTAGCTGTGGTAATGATGGGGGCTGAGGGTTTGGGGAAGGGCAGGGGTCTTTAGGGGCTTGTAGGAGACAGATCTGTAGAAATCAGACTCTTACGTCTCAGGGAACAACTTTTTTCTATTTTTTCCTGTTCTCTTGTAGTCCTGTTTCTTTTGATGAAGCCTGTTGTCTGGTATGTTGAGTGCTAGGTGTTATTACCCAGAGCAACTCAAACTGTCTTTACAGAGTTATTCTAACATCTAGCTTACAAATGGGAGCAATAGGGAAGGCTGACCTGGTTCTTATCCATCTGTTCTTAATAAGCTTAGATTTTCCTTCCAGATGGTTTGCAGCAATGTCAGAGGGCCCATTAATTGGTGTGCCAGTGCTCAACTTATAAATACTTGGGAAGTATCTACACACGATATCCCCACCACTGGAGGAAGCTCTGTCTTTACCCATCCCCAAAGAGAAGCTTTATTTTCAGTGTGTGTTCTCTGAATAATTTTTCTTTGTCTGTATCTTCAGCTTTGGTATCTTTAACTAATTTTTTTTTTCAACATGTCTTTCTCTTTACTAAGCCCAAAGGAGATACTGGAAGTCCCACTGGTCTCCGCTTTAACACTTTGCTTTCACTCTTGTTTCTTGCAGGCTTTTTCTGACTGCATTTTGCAGATAGCCCCTTGTACCTTCCAGTTGTTTTTACTTTTGAAAATTCTTGTTAGTTTATGGGGTTTTTTACTATCCTCTGCAGATTCATCTCAATCTGTTGTTCATTCTTCTGTCCTGAAGGCCAGCTGACCTTTATTTTGCCTCTCAGCTCAAGCAGGTTCTTCTAAGAGTATTTTTCCATATTCTTTTTCCTCTTTTATCCTTATACAATCTGACCTCATTTTAGCAATTACACAACCTCTGTCTTCACATAACTTATTTGACTGAATGTCCTCACATCTATCATAATGTCTTTTAAAAAAAAAACTTCCTTTTTGTTTTGCTTTATAGTGTTTGTTGGTTTCGTTTGGCTTCTTTGTTTTTTTTTCTTTTTCACTGGGCAAATCAAATTCTTTACTAACAGAATTCCCTCTCTACATTTCTTTAGTCAGAGATGGGATTAGTTTCACTGCATGAAACTGTAGGCTGCTAACTAAACCTAAACTTTTTGACAGTGCTACCAAAAATACATTTCTCCCATCAGGGCCTCCTCCAGCTGCTGCTATTTCTGTACAGTCTGAGTAACTCCATGATGTGTCCTGCTCGCCGGATTTTCTTTTCTTTCCCAAATTGACTTTTGGATTGGTTTTCTTTTCCCCTCCTCCTCAACTTTTAGCTCTACTTGCTCCAGTTAATATATGGCACCTAGGCAGTTTCCTGAGCTGACACATGATTAATAAGACTCATAAGTAATGCAAAAGCTTCATTACATATCTGGGAAGACAATTTGCAGGACTCCTGTCTATCTAAATGCTGTCAACTGATGTAAAAATTAACATAACCCTCTAAACCCTGTGAATTCAAGATCATTGTGGAAGGTGTTGTTTGCCAAGGGAAGCAGCTCCTTGCAGTGACTAGTAGCCAGGTGATCTAGTTCCACATCTGCAGAGGTTTTGTTGGGGAACCCAGGCAAATTTGGAAGTGTTGACTTCTACAGGTGAAATGTAGATAACAGCCAAATAATACTGTTGTTATCTAACCAGGGTCAGGCGTCTGCTCAGTGCCTATTCCGTGGCCTAGAACACTCAGAGGGCAGAAAATTCCATGCCTGGGTTTGAGCACAGGCAAAAAGAAAATCCAGACCTTTTAGGACTTGTTTTCTTCCCTGAGGATTTGGAAACCAGACAACTTTCTGGGCTGTGAAATAATGACAACAGTCCAGGAATTCCTGCACAGTTTGGGCTTCCTTGTCAAGACTACTGTTAAGCAACCTGTCAGAAGCTGATAATAGGTTTCTTCTTCATCCCTTTCCATGTGCTGGCCTCCCCATTGGGGTGCTCTTTATTTTGCTCCTTGCACGTCTCTTGCCTTGCCTCAGTGTCTCACTAGGGTTCATGTGCATTTTGATGTATTCAGCAGCCTCTCATAATCTTATTTGTGTCACTCAGGACCATAAGAGGTTGAGGTCTGAATGTTGTTTATTTTTTTGACCAAATCAGAACTTTTCAAAATTGCTTTAATTTTTTTTTTTTTTTTTTTTTTTTAATGCTGTGCGTGCATCTGTGAGGAGAGTGCTCTTTTCTTTTTGAAATCCCAACAACTAACAGCAGAGGACAGTGCCAGGAAGCTATACCACATGCTGAGGAGGACCCTTTTGAGAGCTGTGGTGATGTTCTCCAATCCTACGTGGAAGAGCTGAGGAGAAGGCAGCAAGCACCACAGATTGCAGAGGTGGATGGGACTCTGCGAATACACCACCCTACTGGTCCTCAACCATGCATGCTCTGATGAGGAGGCAGCAGTGTCCAGCAAACAGCTTCTGGTGGGAGGTGAGGTTCAGCTGGGGTGCACTGGGAAACTCCAAGTCATGGGCAATTACCCCTGGTTAGAAGATAAAATGCTGTTCTGCAGGCCCTTTAAACCAAAACTTTTTTTTTTTTTTTCTGATGAATAATTCATCTTTTTCTAGTCTCCAAACCACTGTGCTGCTCTTTTAATCTCAGGCAGAGGAGACAATTCAGGCTGACCAGAAAGGCAATCTCCAGTTTCAAGCAGGTTCTCGTCAGTATCAGATCAACGTCAAAGGTGAAATATCCCTTTGCTCGATGTCTAATGCAGGTGGGATGTGACTGGCACTGCAACGCAGCATGTCCTGGGAGAGGGCTTGCAGGCAGGGGCACAGAAGAGGTGAGAAGCACTTCGTGGATTTTTAGCAGTCTGTGCTACAGCATCATGGAGGGGAGGGTAGAAAGTAGGGGATTCTTCACTGGGCAGGCACAAGGACAAGAGCAGATGTTGGTGCAAGGAAAGATACAGCCCCAGCACAAGCAGAGAGAGTGGCAAGGGGTGGGAGCTGAGGGTGGATTTGGGAGACCCCTGAGCATGGCTTCAGGACTCAGACTGCACCACATCTCTTAGGGCATCTCCAAGAAAGAAAAGTCCTTTTTGAGACAGGGCAAAACCAGGTGAAGATCTGTTCTTCATCTGTCAGCCAGGTCTTCAGGTGTGTGTTCAGAGTCACTGCGATAGACACTGAAAATGGAAATGGCACAGAATAGAAGGGAGAAACAAACTAAGGGTACCCCAAAGAGAGAGTGACCCGAACTTCCCCGCGTTGCTGCCGGTGCCGGCGGAGAAGGTGTCCCGGGCGCGCTGCAAGGCAGCCCGGTCCCTGTCCCTAGGTGGCGGTGCCAGCCCGGCGCCGGGAGCTTGCGGGAGCCCGGGAAGAGATGAATCCTGCTGCAGACCCCTCGGGCTGGGGCACGGCGAAGGGATGGTGGGAGAGCTGCGGGGGTCGCGGTGCGTGTGGGGCAGAGCGGGAGCGGGGGGGGCACCGCACACGCCCAGCGCTGACCATCAGCATCCGCAGGACCTGCTGGGTCCTGTCCCTCATGGGCGTCTGCACCACAGCCCGCTCAGCGCCCCCGCCCCAAAAAGTCACGGTTTAATCGAGACTGCTGAGCACTACGTGCAGATTAGTGCAGGGTGGGACGCACCGCAGGCAGAACCGGAGGAAGATGTAAGAGGCAGAGCCCGCCGAAGGGTTGTTTTTGGGAAGTGCAAATGCTTTTGGGACTGCCAGAAACTCATCTGCCTCATTCATTGCCCCTGCTTATCATTCTACACTATCTGTCCATCACCGACAGGATGGAAAGCTGCCGGTATCAGCTGGATGGGCACATGTGGATGGTTCAATATGGGAAGCAGGTGAGCACCTCCCTTCTCATGCCAGCACCCCACGCCAGTCACTCCCTTCCTGCTCTTCTTACCCCAAAGTGTAGGAAAGACTGTAGCATACCAGGACAGGAGGTACATCAGAGCCCATACTCATCACTGGGTGACAGAGGTGCCCAAACAAAATTGTAATCTCAAGGCAGACTTGTAGCAATACTTTCCCGAAATGTTCTTCCTGCCTCCAGTATTTTTTGGCTTGGGAATCTCCTGTATCAGAGTTGGTATCTATATATGTAGTAATCCTGGATGCATTCTTCTTTCAGTAATTATTCCATTGCTTTTTAAATGTATATAAACTTTTAGCTTCCACAATACCTTGTGGCAAATATTCTTGCAGCTAAATGGGGTATTTTTTGGTTCAGGCTCTCCTTTGACTTACTTTGAACTCAGCACTTGTTGGCTTTGTTTAATAAAAGGGATGCAGATATTCTCCCAGTGTTTTCTTCATCACCTCGCACATTTTTGTCATTTTTTGCTGATCTTCCTCAATGCTACCAGGGAACTCAGCTCTGAAAAGAGGCTGCCTTTACAGATGGCTTGGGAATTTGTTGAAAAATCATTTTAATTTGAAAGTTTTGTGTATGTGAGAAGATCTCACTTTCTGCAAACTTCTGCTGAAAAACAAATTCCAGAAAACCACCTGCTTTTCCCACCAAAGCCCCTGGGAGCCATCTCCATCTATAAGCTCCCTTGGAAATAATTCCAGAGCCTGAAATCTTTTGGGGAGCCTCTATTCCACCCTTTGAGGGCAGTCAGAGGAGAGTGAAGGGCTTTTGGAAGCAAAGAGGGTGACACAGTGCAAGGATGGTGAAGGGAGGTGACAGTGCTCAGACTGCACTGCAGCCACCAGCAGTCCTTGGTGGGGGACACAGAGAGAAGAGGTGGACATGAGCGAGCCCTTCCAGTCTGCTGTGGTGCAGGGACTGGCAAAGGGCATGTAGGGATAGGACAGGAGGTGATGGCTTTGAACTGAAAGAGGATATATTAGGAAGAAAGTCTTTAATGGTGAGGGTGGTGAGGCACTGGAACAGGTTGCCCAGAGAAATTGTGGATGTAAGTTTTCGAGGCCATATTTAATAGGGCTTTGAGCAATCTGGTCTAGCTAAAGGTGTCCCTGCCTGTGGCAGGTTATTGAAATTAGATGATCTTTAAGGTCCCCTCCAACCCAAACCATTCTGTGATTTCATGATTCCATGCAAGAAAGCAGAGAGACCCTGATGTAGCTCAGAGATGAGTCCATGACCTGACTGGTTTAAATCACTGTCTTTTCCCCGTAACTTGTATAGATGCTAAATCCAACCTGTATGTGACACCACTGTGGCCCAAAGCCAATTGCTAACAAATATTTCTTTCCCTTGTCCAGAACAAGGTGCTGTCCCTATAACTTCTGCAGCTGTGGAGCCATGGTTTCAGATTCATCTCTTCACTTTGGAATTTCAACTTGGTTCACAGAAATATGAGAGAGATTTCAAAGGCAAAAAAAATCTATGTGTTTACCTCTTGACATACTTAGAGGAGAACTAACTGTCACACAACTTCTTTTGCAAAATGACATTGAAAATCCTTTTCTGCTTGAATGTGAAAGCAGTGAGGGAATATTTCATGGGGTACAAGCAGCCTGTCAGCACAGGAATAAGGGGAAGGAAGTAAAACATAAAATGCAAATATTTTTTGCAAACTGATCAAAAGTGGTGGCTCTGATGTGAACAGAGACTTTTTAAAGTAGTATCTGTGTCTCCTTGATATTACAGCATGTTCTGCTAAGGTTGTAAATATGGGAACCTTCCTTATGTATTTATAATTAGGAAATCAAGGGCTCAAATTAGGATAAAAGTATGTTGAAGGGAATGATAGCGGTTAAGTCGTCCTAGATATGATGTCCCTCTTGTGCACACACAGTGTAGGTGATTGTTATGTACTTTGTAATTTGACTTTTTATATGTATTTGGTTTACCCTGGCACACAAATGAGCATTACATGCTGGTATCTCTGCTCTTCCTTGGCTGTGACCATGGCATGCAGCTAAGCCTTTTCCAAGCAGAAAAAAACCCTAAATAAAAACCGAAAACCACCCCCCCCCCCCACACCCCGCTTCCCAGACTGCTGTAACTATTGCCTTGGGGGAGAGGAACAGGGAGGCAAATAAGTTAGGGGCATAATAGCTTAAGCCAGATGTGGACTGCATTTCAGTTTCTATGGTATGTATACATCTTATGCAGAGCTTAAAAAGAAATTGTGTGCAGTGATGGTTGCTCATGACATATCCCACTTGAAGGAGGCTATGAGCTGTGGAAGGCAGCCTTGATTAAAATATTAAAAAGTGTTTATGTCGTGCCTAGAGGAGGTAGTGTGATCACCATATAGGATCTTCCAAAACTAGTCCAAGGGAGTAAGAGGTAGGTAGGATGTCCCCTTCTTATGTCTGAGGCTGGAAAAAGAATGTGACTTCTCTGATGGCTTTCTTCAGCAGCTGAAAAAAGAGAGAAGTTTGTTCAAGGTCCCTACAGGGCAAGTGAGCTGTAAGCAGACCAGGGAACCAGTGCTCAGACAGTGCCCAAGCACTACCTTGGTAGTTCCTTCTGAGTTTTATCTTCTCATAGCTCCATTACTGTGCTCTGGTAAGTGAGTGTGTGGAGTTCTTATCCTTATGCCTTCCCCAGCAATAAAGCTGAGCCTGAGTCATCCAACATAATCTGGGCACGTCACTGCATGGGAGCTGGTGATTCTGGTGCTCACCAGAGAGGCTGCCAGGCTCCTGAGGCCTCTGCAGGCAGCAGACTGGGCTTCCCCAGCCTCTGAAGCATCATCCTCCGCTGAGCTACTGGCTGGTGGGCAGACCCATCTGCCAGGTTGTGGGGAGAGGCAGGAATTATCCTGAGCATCTCTGGCAAGCAGTAAAGAGCACCTGGGATGGGGGTTGAAGTATGAGGCACTATGTCACATCAGTGGAAAACAGAAAAGATGTAGTGCAAGGCAGAGTCTAGATCCCTGGAAAAGGACTGCACATTTCAGAGAGGCCTGTTTTTGTGACAGAGATCACACCACTATAAACGGATCAAAATGTTTGCTGGGTATCATGCCTGGAGTGAGGCACAGTTAAAAGGATGTCCACAAACCTCCAAAAACTTTCATGGGTGGCACTTCAAGTGCCTGTGAGTGTTTTCCCTCTGCTATCATCACAAGTTCCAAGGGGAAAAGGTCTCTTCTTTCATCACAAGAGGAGCTAGTGCTGGTTGGAAGGCAGGTCAGCAACCCTCAAAGACTCAGTGACTTTGGAGACAGATTCTGTGTGAAGGGAAGAAAACATGAAGCTGGGATAATCAGCTCCTCAGTCAGTCACTACAGCATGAAAAGACTTCACAGGTCCCTCCTTACTGCCGGCAAAATGCCTGAAGCAGAACAGTGGGGAGCAGAGAAGGAGCTGGATGTAGGAGCAGCACGAGCACTGTGTTGCACAATGACATCTGCTTTCTTGGGCAGCATTCCCAGAGAGCAAAAATCTCCTTTCTCATTCATTGTGCATTTTTTTGTATTCTCTTTCAAAAAATGGTCCAGAGACATCTGAATCCTCAGATTGATAAAAATCTGCAGAATTTCTAGTGCTGCAATGAGTGGCAGTAGGAAAGAGGACAAGGAAAGATATGGAATGTTACGCTAATTATTTTCCTAACTGTGGAAAAAAAAAGTCTGTTTATTGAGCCCTCTCCTGCTTCAGAATGACTCATTTATCTGCTGATGTAGACTTGGTGCAGGTAGGCTGGGCAGTGGGTTTGACAGTGTTGGCAGCCTGTCACTGTGACAGGCGTGCTGGAAGGGGAGTGCACCGAGGAGAGATCCTCGTGGCCTGGAGACTGCCAGGGCAGCTTTCCACTTTCTGCTAAAGAAAATTTACGTGGCTGGGGATGTTAAAGAAGCCCCACCTGATGGAGATGGAAAAACTCCCCTGTAATGGAGTTTGTACCGTTATGTTTTATATTTTTCTATTAAGGCTGATACTGGTGACGAGGTGAAGCAGCAGGTCCAACTGAGGGATGCATAGTCATAGAGTCTGTGGAAAACATAGTTTTGTTTTGCCACACAGCCTGCTAATGAGCTGGGAAAATCAGGGAATAAGGCTGACATCCTGTTTTTTGGATGCTGTATTCTGGAGCAGAAGGAAGAGTGGGACTAGAAGAGCAGAGACACCAGTTGGGGAGAATTTGTGTAGTGTTGTTGGAACAGGGATGTGTAGAGCCTAACAGCAGTCAAGAGAAATAAAAGTGAAGAATATGAATTGACCAGAAGAGGTCAATGTGGTCTGCTGGTGGTAAGGACAGGTAATGCAGGGATCATTCCTGTAGAGCTGTGGTACTTTAGAGAGGTCTGGGATACGATGTTATTAGGCATGTTTACAAGCATGTAGCCAAGCAAGGAAGGAAAAACTAAAAGGCTTGGCTGAAAGCCTAGTGTGGTGCATCTTGCTGTAGACCATCACTGTTCCATACATGAACGTTCTCTACTTGTAGCTTGCATTAGTAAGAGAGAACAATTTATATGGAATATAAAGACTGAAGGTTTTCTGAGGCAGTTCCTGAAATATGACCAGGAGACTCTCTCGTGGAAATCTCTAGAGTTTGTTAATCGTGGTCAAACTTGTTTCAAACAGTCAATCAGATGCTGTTCACATACAATATTTCCTTCGGACTGGGGCCATTCAGCACTGCCTGGAATAGGATATGAGGTAAATATCTGTTCACACCTGCTCACTACTTTGGGAAAAGTTGTAGTCTGTAACAGCTTGCATCAAATAATCTAAAATACATGCCTGAGTCCGAAAACTAGTTTTATTAGCTTGCAAATACATCACTCCAAAATGTACAGCAACAAGAGAGGCGAGGATGGGTGTTTAGAAGAGCTTTGCAGGGGACACAGTTTTGTCCATTTACATCATAGCACTGTACATTTAAATGGCCAGCACACAGAAATGTTGTTTTATCCATTGTGCTTTTGATTTGACCTAAATGACAGCTGATGATCTGACCTGGACACTGAGCCTCAGTGCTCCCTATTTACAGGACTGTTTCTCCTTTAAAACACTGTCAGGCTCTGGAATTTCAAATCAAAGCATGACCATCATCTCATTTAGTACTGCTATAATAAGGTTTAGGTCTTGTGTGTTTTTGAAACATCAGGCAGCGTGATTATAAATAAAGTTGCTTTGATGACTCACTACAGTAACACCAGGGCTTGTCTGTAAAGATGAGTCAGAGCGCAAGAAAGATAAGTGTGCACTTGATATAGAAAAACAATTTCACCTTCTCTTTTCCAACTGGACACCTGTTCCGAACTCCCAGTGTCTTTGCACAGCTTTGCTTCAGCTTGTTTAGGACTGCAGTGAGCTCTGGGCAGAAGAAATGTGCTCCACAGAGTGCGATAGCTCCTTTCCATTATGGATAAGTTCTCAGAGTAGGAGTTTAGAGCCCACTGGGACAAGAGTGAGAGAGAGGAAAGGAGCATGAACAGGGGAGAGAGGGCTCTGAAAAATCCCAGGCCACGATTGCACCTTCAGTGGGTGTTGGCTAGGCCCCCTGGGAGTGACCAAAAGTGCTGTAACACATTTGTTTGTGTTACGTTAACATTTTTCCAGCTAGTAGCAAATATAGGGAAATTAAAAACCTACTTCAGCAGACAATAAAGGATTACAGCATCCTCAGGCTCTGGAGGACTCAGAGCCCAACGCTTTGGCAATTTTTCCAGTTGTTTGTGTCCATTTTACTTCATTCCCTCGTGGCAGCAGAGCCATTCAGATAATGGCTGGGCCCTCCTCCCGTCCTTCCAGCGTGTGGGTGGTTCCCCCTTGGCAAAAGGCAAACCCTCTTCCATGCAGCCCCATATCCCAGACACATTCCTCGGGAGTGGACCACTCTGATCCTCTGATTTATGGTGGAAAAATAACCAAATTAAAAAATGGGAGGGGAGATGACAAAAAGGTTGGGGCCTGTGGAATTAGACCTGGGTTTATAGAAAATTTATGTTTTAGTTAGGAAAACCCAGCAGCTGAAAAGGTTTTTGTTATGATGATTGCTTTCATAAACCTGGGGTTCATATTCAGGGTGCATTCAAATTCTGTTTTGTAAGCCCAGCTTTACATAAGCTGTTTTAAAAACTGTCAGATTCTATGACCTTTTTTAGGAAAAATACCCAGCAAACCCAGGCATTATAAGTTCAAATTGTACATACCCTCCCTGTTGGTAGAAAAGCATAATTTGGAGAAATGTTTTCTTTACTGCTTGGCTTCTTGCATCTGCGATGTTCTCATTCAAGATGGAGAAGGTCAGAGTTTTATTTTTTTCCGTGAAATCTGAGAGGTTGATTAACCACAGCTGGAGGAGTGGGTGGACTGTTTCCCCAGGACATGGGAGACCTACACTTAATCCTATACTTGAACTGAATCTAAAACTCCCTGTTTGGGGTGCCTACCCCTATCATTTCACTGTTCGAGACAGGATAGGTCACTTGAGCTCAAGTGTAGCAACCAGAGATGCCAGTCCAGCTCTGAATTTTCCAAGGAAAAAACAGCACCAAAACTGAATGCTTCTGGAAAAAAAAAGTGGTTCCAGTTGGCATGAGCATTTTCTACAACTTCAGAAAAAAAATTCAGTCAAAACTCTGGTGGATCAGCTCTTTGTTTTGTAGGTGTAATGTGTAGTTTTACACATTTTCTTGTGTTGAACTTGGCTATGACTGAACAGAACATGAGAAATTAGTAGACAGGATTGATTTAAAGTGATGAAGTGCAAATAAGTGGTTAAATTATTTTTCCCTCTGACAGAGAGCAGAACTGAAAATGTTTCAATACATCTAAACAGGTGACTGCTTCAGCTCTTGTCTGAGAACAGATATACTGAATTTGTAAAAAATGTGCTCTGCTTGCTAGCCAGTATCTTATTAGAAAATTTGTGGTCTGAGACCAAAATTTAGAGTGCTACTTCTATTTAGACTTAGAGTTCAGGACTACAGAGGAGAGTGAGAGAGCAATTTTTGGCCTATGGCCTATTGTCTTTATACCTGTATGAGATGTCAGTATCAGCTCTTTTCTATACACCAGAAACTCAGTTTTCTTCTTTTAATTCTCTTCTTCCCCACTGAGACTATTTTGAATTTCTGAAATAGTTCCTGTTATATTAGCAAAGTTTCTTTTAAATATGTCTGAAGCACAATGGGATTTTTTTTGTTTTTGTAAAAAGACACAGGGATTCCTCTTAGCTTCAGCTCCAAGTTCCCTTGTTGCATCTGCTGGCTTTGCAGGAAAGAAGGTCTAAGACACTTTCCTTAGGGTGGAGATCAGGGAAGGAAAAAGCAGGAGTGGGGAAGACACTGGCACAGTTGCCTTCTCATGTCATGCAGGAAACCACCACCAGCCATCTGACTTCAGGTGGAAGGTTTGACCTGACAAGTGAGAGGGGAAGGCTTGAGTCAGTGTGTGCAATACACGTGTTTCATCACACACTGGAACACGGGTTGTATGGCTATGCCTTTTTTTTTTTCTTCCATCTACCATATTATTTTGGATCTGGTGGAAAATTGGGTGGAGAAGACAGCCAACTCACAAAGATAAGTGCTTGTGCGTGAGTGTATATGCATATGCTAATCCTCTGATATGTTTTCCTGTAGGTAGAAACAGCACATGGAAAAGAGAAGCCCAGGGCTGGAAGTGAATGAGCAACTCCTGTTCCACAGTATCAATCCATCTCATATACCTGTTGTCTGTAAGCAGAATTTTGGCTGGAGTTTCTGTGAAACTCATGGGACAGTGTATGGAAAAAGTATAAGGTATGGGCTGGACCTGCATCAAAATTCTTGGAGAGTTTCAAGGGTGCAGGGAAAATGCTGTGCTTTCTACTCTGTGGGTCTGATCCTAACTCTTTAGATCTTTCACAACCAGTAAAGCAACAAAAATCAGTGGTGAAAGCTGCTAGATCAGCCCCATCTGTTGATGGCTTAAAATAAACTCAAGCAGAAACACCTGGCAAGGATATGTTTGGAGCTACTGGGATAGGAAAGAAAGGAAGGTGCTTGTTGAGGATTTGGCTGCCTAAGTGCAGATAGCAGATTTTTGTCACTTTGGTTTATGCATTTTTTTTTACCCATGGTCCCTAGGAAGCTGCTTTGCTAGAGATGCCACTTATTCTCATCAGTGTTGTCCACCCAGCACAGACCACCACAGCATTTCTGTAACTGAAGTTTTTGTTGGAGATTTTGTTTCAGGGAAACTACAGATACTGTTGGCCTCCAACCAGACCTGGAATTTCAAACAGCTTTTCCAAAATTTCAAAATTTTGAACAGCTGTGTAGATAATAAAAAAATATCCTGTCATCTTTGTCATCTTTGAGAAACACCAGATTTACTTGGCATATATCTTGGAGGATACACATTCATTCTGGTAAAGATGATGGTGGAGGTAACAACATCGTGCCTGGAAACAACACTTTAAGGTTTGACTTTTTTGAGCTCTGTGTTGCATGTAATAATCTCATATCTGACATTCAGTTGTACTGCAGCTGTTTCACTTAAAGGAATGAAACTACAAGTATAGTAACTTGAAGAATGGCTGGGTCCTCTAAGAGTTGTTTTCCTCCCGAACAGGCTGGTAGCAGTTATGTCTTAATAAATAATGTAAGCATAACAACATGGTGATGATTTGGGTACAAGTGCAATATAGATTTAAATGTGCATTGTGGTTAATTTCTAAAACAAATTGCTTCCATGTAAAGTATGGTACATAAGTAGATGTTTTTTAGGACATGGGGAAATGAATACAGAAAATGGGGGAAATGGAGTATAAAAAGCATGTTTGAGGGGTGACTCTCTGGAGTTGTTTTTCCACAGAAAGAAGATCATCAGTATCTTGTCAGTGTAAGAAAAGTAGACAATAGGCTCTGAGCTGTTTTTGTCCTGTGGTTTGGCTGCTTTAAATTTTGTGGCAAGAAAAGGCATTTAGATCATATCCTAAAGGACTGTTACATCATGTTCCCTAATTTCTCTGCTGGTCCCTTTTGGTTATCTTGCAATAAGAATCATAAGGGCTCCAATTCGGATGGAAAAAAAATATATTCCTGGATAACAAAAAGGCAAATGACTCACTGGTCTTCCTCAGTCTCCCGTGGCCACTGATTGTGTGCTGAAGCCACCCATCTTCACACAACCCTTCTGCGAGAGCAGGGAGATGCCTCAAACTGTACTGCAGTCCAGTCATACCACAAATCAAAACAACAGTAATTTCCTGCGCTTCTAGAAAGAGCAAAGTTGATATTTTGAGCTGTCTGTGCCCTCCTGAACTGCAGGATGAGCTGGGATCTCGCTTTGAGCTTATGCAACCTTCCTATGCTATAAGATTATGTAGCCTTCCTCCCAAAACTCAAAGTATGAGTATGAAACCTTCCTTGGATTCACACTGGGATATTGTAGTGCACTTTTCTTTGGTGTTGCCACACAGATGTGCAGCAGCCTGCTGTGTGCTTGGCTCCCATGCTGTGGGCAGCTCTGGCGTGTTTGGGTGTTAAGCTGGATCAGGAAGGGGGGAGCAGAGTGGTGGTGCCTTTGCAGGGAGTGTTGCTCAGTTTTTTCTCATGGTGAGAGAAGAGTAAGTAATGGAGAAATGAGGAGACAGCAAGCTCTCCTGTGCTTGCCTGAGGATTGGTCATGGACTAGCTGGAAGCAGCTCCCTGGAGTTCTGCCCTGGTGCCTTCCCCTACACTCAGCTCTCTTCCACATGCAGCCCTGGCCCCTGCAGGTCTCAAAACACTTCAGCAGACCCATAAAGGGGCCAAGGGTGCAGGGCACCATGGCTACTTTCAGTCACATTCTCTCTTCTGGGGATATTGTCTCCCACTCATGCCCAGAGCTGAGTTTGGGATCATAATGCTAGAAACACTTGAGTGCTGGTGGCCCCATCCTGGCTGTCCACTGGGAAACACCATGAGGAGTTCTGCAGCCTCTGTCAGCGGGAGACTCTGGGAATGTAGGAAACTGATGTTAGAAAACATCCTGGGAACCCCATAACTAATGTTGGGGATGGAGTTTGCTTTCTTCCCCCATCACTGCCAGGACTTCTCACACTGTTTTTCTGTGTCAAGTCTGCCTGTCCCACTGGTGACACCCTGTCCTGGACCAGAGCTTCCCTGGGCTTTCCTCAAGAGAAGCAGGGATATTGCAGCTTCTGAAGTTAGATCTCCACCATGCCATGACACCAACACCGAGGAAGTCTGAGGTGAGCTGAATAATGGCACATGACAGCATCTCGTTGGGGCTGTAGAGCCAGTGGTTGCAGCAGTGAGGAGTAAGGTAAAGGGGCTTTGTGAGGGGTAGCCATTGGCACAGCCACCCCCTTCCCATCCTGCAGACTGAATCTGGTGGTGACTATTTGGAATTATGTTGCTGCTGCCTGGAACTTCTCTTGATGATTGAGAAATGCCCCAGTGATGAGTGCTCTTACTGGGGTGGGTGAGAGACTGTTCTGAACTTCCAGCACATTTAATATTTTCTTTAGGAAGTCCTCGAAGTAAATTGGCCCCTGGACTGAACCTTTGCATTTGGTTTAGTTCCACTGTCTTATCTTTCTGAGGGGAGCTGGAGGATTTGATCAGAAACTGAAGGTTTTCCTCAAGCAAACTAGCACTTATCAGGAGCATTTTGGACAGAGGATGTGGATCTCATTTATCACAGTTAAGCAAAGGGCTTTTGAAAGCAGAAGGTAAAAGTGCATTGGAAGGGGTGATGTTTACTATACAACAACTCCAGTTGGTGATAAGGCTGTTCTTTTAGGTCTCTCTCCAATAATCAGCACATCAAATCCAAATCTGCTCTTGCTCTAGCCCACCTGTCTCGCTTGGTGGTGTTGGGGTTTGCTGGGATGTAGGTGCTTTGTGTTGCGTGTTTATCAAATCTCAGATTCCTACTCCTGAAGTGTTCCCGTCTGTTTGGATAGCAAATGTTTCTATGCAGTGACAGTCTGAGGACCACATTTTATTGATTCACTAGTTTCTGACTAAGGGCTGGAGGTGCAGATGTGTGGGTGTCTGAGATGGACTATTGCCATTACTAGGTACAAATATTTTATCTGCAATGCAGAATACCTCCAAGGGTTTTTAGTTAACTGCTTCCTGTGACTGCACACACACACACAGGAGTCTGCTGCTATGTTTTTATGGAAGTCACATTTCAGATTCCCAGTTCAACAAAAACACCCTGCATTGACAGGCTTGTAACAGAGCAAACATTGTTAGTTAAATCACATGCTTGCTTCCTTCCTGCTCTGTTGTTAAACCTTGTAACTCAAAATCCAGGTCACCTCATTTCAGGCTTTTCTGAAGGTGAGGAGGGACATGACTGTACTTCAATTTGGCCAAACACTGTTGCATAGAGCATTTTGTAGTTTTCAGTGTTCAAAGATTTCTTTGTTAATGAAGTGCTGGAGAACTGAATGTAATATCTTGCTTTTTTCTGTGCATCTTGCTCACTCTCTGGACAGCTTTCATGTGAGGGGTACCACACCACTGGAGGATACTGTCCCTCCATGTGATCAAGTCTGAAAGGGACTATTATAGGTGTATTGTTATATTTTGATTCAATTATTGTGTGATAAAGGTAAACAGTGACTTCAGTTCATTGAGGTGCAGGAGGAAGTGAAAAAGATGAACTTTGAACGGTACTGGGGAATACCTGCATGCCACAGATGGCACAGCTGGCTCCAGTGTATTTACTGGAAGTGGGTTTGGTGTCTGACAAATAGATAAGATGTTGTCTAACTACCTGGAAAGCCCCATGTCACTTAAAATGATTACTTATTTACCCGGCCCACAAATGAACCCACCTTATCCCTATAATAGAGAGGTGACTGTGATAAATGTAACTATTTTCACTGTGTGAGATTTATAACTTCCATGAGAAATCAGTGCTTTTGGTTCCTGCAGGTCTAGATAAGATTCACAGAAAATGCTCCAGCTTAGTATTAGGGCCTGATATCACTGTGTCACTTTCCTGTCAACAAGTATAGTTTGGAAGTTCCAAAAATACCTTAAAACAATTAAAATTCCCTTTAAATAGTTCTGGATAAAGAAATAGTAATAATTAAAAAAATAAACATTGTACTTAAGGACCCAGAAATCAAGGCAGAAAGAGAAATAAAACCAGTGGTCTTCCTGTGGATTTCAAAATTCCCTTCTCACTGTTTAAATTGTCTTTTGGTTGGTGTTTTTTTTTTTTTTTTTTTAATTTTTTTTTTTTGTAAAATATGTCTCAAGCCCAAAACCACACAATCAAAAATTCCCCAGTCATCTTTTATAGTGAGGTGGCAGGCAGAGCAAGGTTAAGGTAGTTTAATAATATCCCCTAATTTAATTACTATTCATTATCAAATACTCTGTTGCTTATAACAGAACTGCAGCTCCAGTCCATATTTTTCTGTAGGAGGGAGTTAACTCTTCAGGGTGAAATTAAGCTCTACTGATTGAGGGGAGTTTTTTGAGTTCTTTATATTACAACAGGAAGGAGCAACACTAAAGCCCTCAAACCTATGCCCTCTCAAAATTGCTAGCAGCTTAGAAAGCTGACTCAAATGTTGGGTTTCACCCAGAAACCTGACTTAGATGGAATTCCTGAAGGTCAAAGCCTTTGCCAGGATGCCACCTGCATGAACAGTATCAATTAGATGTTCTACCTTGTGGGAATTACTCAACTTCTGATTTGCTGGTATTAAAATGTAGTTGTTGAGATGGCTATCACTGATACCACTGATGTGTAAAGTTCTTTGAATATAAAGGCTGGATCTGCAAAATTGAAGTTTACAGCAGCAAATTTTAGATTTTCAACAACCCTGCCTAGTTTTCAGAATTCAAGTTTTTAAAGCCTAAGTTGAATAGGGAAAAAAAAGAAAAGCTACCTAAATGTGAGCTGTACTCTGAGGTATATCAAGCACATTCATTAATATGTCAATGTGGCTGTTTTATACACATTTGCTTTGCCATCAAATGACTGTTTCTCAAGCGGACATACTGTAATACAAGGACAAAACACTGCCTATTTCTCAGAAGGTGCAGGGTCTGTAAAGACAAGCACCTAAGATAAGTTAAGCAAGACAGTCTAAATGTTGATATTTAGACTCTAGAACGTGTATCTCCATCAAATACAGCAGGCTCCTTCAGAACATCAAATACACCAGAGCAATATTGCTCTCTGAAGTGCACCCCAAAGTCTCTACTGTTGGTCAGGTTGGTTCATTGTTCAGAAATCTTTGAATATTCCATGGAGCACAGGCTGAGATTCAACAGACCATTGCACAGAATGGAGTCTATATAAACTTCAAATACTTGTTATATTTTATGGAGATACACTTTCTAGAGTCTAAATATTGACAGATTATCTTGCTTAACTTATAATAATATCTAATAAAATCTAATCATGCATGATTTTCTTTGCTATGTACATAGTTTTCTTTCTTATCTGACTAGTTCCAGTGAGCAGCTCTGTCCTTGGTGTGAATATTCTCTGTATCCTGTTTCTTTCTTGCACAGGTTACAAATGTGTTGTCTTTACACAATTTATACTACTCCATAGTTATTATCAGAAAGGAAGGGAAGGATATTTAAACACACACTAAAAAAGTGCTGGGTTTTTTTTTTCCAGGTGTCATTTGAACATATTGAAAAAAACCCTGCTATTTACTAAATTAACTATGAATTAATTCAAAACAAGTTTTATTTGAATAAATTCTGGAACTTTAGTGTAATAGTAACATATATAAGTACATAAGCATGTGAAATTCTTCAGCCCTGACAGGATAAAATACCTTCTGGATGAAGAAATGAATCATTCAATTTTCACTTTTTTCCCCGTTTTTCTTATCAAGTGTTTAACATGCAGACTTAAACAAATGACGTAGAAAAACATCTGTCCTTAAATAGCAACAATTCTGCCTGTCAATAAAATTGTTTTTCTTCCACCACACTGGGCCTTGAGTTCACAACGCAAGGGCTGGGTGAGCAGATGACGTTTATTGACACTGGGAATTACCATCTGCTTTTCTGCTCCCACTACAAACTGAGTCCTAATAATAGTAGAGAGGTTGTGTGTGCTCAAAACACAGAAAGAACACAACATCATTTCTCTACCGGAGCAGATCTTGCAACTATTTTTTAAATACTATTTTAAAATACTCATTCCCTTTTAGGAGGATATATGTTCTTTGCCTCTTTAATTGCTCTTGTTTTGTAAAGTTGCGTGAGAACAAGTTCTATGTCTTAGGTCACACTCATCTGGATTTTATTTCCTAATGTTTCTGACAAACAAATTAGTGGGTGCCCCCTTACTAAATGAATTAATGAGGATTCCCAGTTCACTATACATTTATTGAAGTAATAGCTATGTTTCCTTTGGGTTTCTTAGTGTGAGCAAGGCTCCCAAAAGTGATACTACTGATCTGAGTTCTCTGTGCCATTACAATGATGCTCCTGCCACTTCTCTTGCTGTTTATTTCAGCTGCTTAGCAACTGTAACAATGGTCCATCAGACTGCCGATATCTCCAAAGGGTTTTGAAAACTCAGTATTCCGTGCCTGCTGGCCATACCAGAAACACTTTAGTACCTGCTGGCCTTCCTTTAGAAATAAACAAAACATTATCTTTGTGTTTCAAAAAGCTTAGCCTGTAGTGCACCTAGTCTATCTTCCAGAGGTATGTTCTGAATTTTAGCATGTCAGCACAATGCTGTTTCTTTTATTTTAGCTCCTCTCTAATCACTAGAATCAGGCACTTTCTTACCTGTCTCCCTCCTTCCCTCTCTTTCTTCCACCATGGTTTTATTTTTTCTGTTTCCTGGCCCTTAAAAATATTAATTTTATTAGATTAATTTTAAAGTTTTGTATGAAATGATTGGTATTCTTGAACAAACATATATAGATAGGCACACAAACAGTGTGAATGTTAGTACACGTTAATACAAACTTTTATGCAAATTAAACCTAAGCATTTTTGATTTGCAGTTTTGTTAGTCAAAAATACATCTACTCTACACTGTTAGGATTTTACATTTCTGTGTGGATGAACCTGAGACTAGGAGAGAACTTAGAATAAAATTTGAGATAAGGGCACAAGACAAAACACAGAGGGTACTTATTGTTACTTATGTTTCAAATGTTACTCCTTTAGAAAGAAAGCTCCCATCTGCAGGAGTCTGTCTACCCAGATCCCCCTGCTAGGAAACGTGCCCTAAGTGCTTTCTGATGGACCACAGTGCTCTTCTCTCTGCCTGCAGGAAAGCAACTCCTCAGGCTTGGGAGCTATTTTAGTGAAACAGCTGAGGAGGGCAGGCAGAAAACACCTTCCACAATCCTTCCTTCTCTACAAGTCCTCTGCTACCTCTCTCCCCAGCCTCCCCTCAGCCGTGGGTTTGCAGCCTAGAAGCAGGAAAAGAGAGCATAGCAAGGGCCTGTCCTGCTGCAGTATGTTTCACATGAAAAGAAGAGTAAGACAGACAACAATAATTGCAAAATATCCCTGCTCAGAAATCAGGCAAACTGCCAGAGAGCTCTTATGCAAAAAAAAGAAAAAAAAAAAAAAAAAAAAGGAAAAAAAAAAAAGGAAAAAAAAAAAAAGGCTGGAGATTCGGCTTTCCCACATAAACAGCTTCCTTTCAAAGTCAGAGTCCAGGGCATACAAGCACACATTTATATAAAGCTACTCTTTACTGCTGTTCCCCATCAGTCTTTAGACATCAAATATGTACCACCCATCCAATGTCAGCATTGTTTCTGTCATTTCTCCACCAAATAGTGCAAGGTTGGAATTGGGCCCTGTGATAGATCTGTTTGTTTTGAGTAATTAATTAATCTTCCCAGGTTCTGTCTTCCCATGCAGGAGGAAAGGAATTGTTATCAGAAAGTAGTGCCTGCCAGAACGCAGGGTGCCCTCTGACAAGCAGGACCTCAGCTCCACCAAACATCCCCATGCCCTCAGAACAGAAAACTCAATGTTCTGTATTCTTATGGCTTGGAACAAGCAAATATTTCATCACAAGCTGTACATTTCTAAACTGATCTGTCTTGCACAACATCACTGTGCATTCAGGCAGTTCACTCTAATTATCACTTTATAACATTTTGCATCTGCTTCTGTTAAGTCACTGAAGTTCCTGGTATATTTTCTTGAGTTGTTTTATTTTTAAACAAATTATTTCTGTGACTGGCTGTCAACAGCTGTGCTGTTCATTTTATGCAGTTTGAATATACTAATTTTCTGCAGTGTGTCCTGATACTGCAGCTCAGCTTCAAACCTGAACCCACAGAATTCCTTTGACGGGCTGTTGATTAGGCTTGTGGTTCATCCCTAATTTCAGGTTTTTCCCTAGACTCGTAGAATTTGTTCTTGAATAACAAATTGTACAATTTATGCCCTACAGAAGTATAACAACTGTTAGTGGTCTTTTACAAGGTGTTCTCAGTGTTCCTAAGAGCTCTCCAGCCTCAGCCAGAAGCAGGCTGGTGCATGTGGGAGAGATGTTTCACTCCTTCGAGATAGCTGGTGTCACCCACTGCTTTGAGGTGGGGGTTGGTCTCTTCTCCCATGTAACAAACAACGGAAAAAGAGCAAATAATCTCAACTTGCACCAAGGAAGGTTTAAATGGGATATTAGGAAAAATGTCTTCACTGAAAGGGTTGTCAAGCACTGGAACAGGCTGCCCGGGGAAGTGATAGAGTCACCATCCCTGGAGATATTTACAAGATGTGCAGATGTGGGATGTGGGGACATGGTTTAGTGGTGGACTTGGCAGTGCTGGGTTAATGGTTGGATTCAGTGACCTTAGAGATCTTTTCCAGCCTTAATGATTCTATTGTAGATGCCATCTGGAGTAAAATAATGAAAGGTCAAAGAAAACACAGAATAAAAGTACGATACTTTAAAAAGTGGAATTGTATGTTTACTTTTATAGTTCTCAATTAAATACATTTTCTATGAAATGTTGCAATCATTTTAAAAAATAACAGTATCAAATGGAAAAACTGTCTAATATATCTCTGAAACAGTATCTGTTGAAAACAGTTTCGTGCAAAGTTTCTGATGTTCATGTTCATAGATATTGTCCTGGTTTCTTTCTTTCTGTAGTTCATCAGTGCATAATCTTAAGTGTGAATTTGTTAAATTCAATGGGTTCTTTCCTCTCTAAATTGTACCAGTAGTAATTTCAGATGGCACTACATTGCCACAAACTTGGGCAGACTGGCATCCATTAAGTGACGTGCTGAGACTGGTTGAGGTGCTCAAATTGATGAGGACACCTGTATGGTCCTCCATTCTTCTGTTGGTGTTTAAGAATATTCAAGTCAACAATTAAGCAATTAGATACATGTCAGTATTTGCTTGGTCTTATCTTCCTGAAAAAATACCCAGGCGGTATCAGTTTGGACAAAACCCAGAGATTAAATACTCCAAGTGAAAGAGTTGGAAGTTTGTGCTTATGCTGATGTTCTCTCGTGTTGCTCTGTGTGACAGTGTTATTGCTGACAGCAACAGCAGTTGTTCAGCAGCAGCCAGCACTGTTACCATGCTCTAAGCAGTAAGGCATAAGCAAACCACCAGTGATGTGTATTGTATGTAATAATTTTCAGCCACAGACAGGACACTGGCACCTTGATGTTAAGGTTTAGTTTTGTTAAAATATTATTTTGAGACTGCTAAACAATAAAGGCATAAGTTGTTATGTTGTGGTGGGATTCCACACTTTTCATGACTAGGTGGGTGACAAAGAGTGCCCTGTCCCTAACAGGTGGTATGTCCAGAAGGCTGCGACGGTATGTGTCCCTCGGGCAGAGAGGGTTAAGCCACGGAGACCGACCCTTTAAACAAAGGCTTGATTCATGTCTTTTCTTCCTTGAAGGGAATGAGAGAAAGAAACGTAAGTAAAATACAGCAAAAGCTGTTGTGAAACAAGCCCGTTGCTGTTCTCCGAAAAACAAGTATGTGAGGATTCATTTTTAGAGGCATGCTGAAGCAGCGGGACACCAGGGGGTGGCCACAGCCGCTCTTCCTCCAGGGGCTGTCACTGCCTTGCCAATGCCAAGGACTAAAATTGTCCGGCTTCTTAGAAGAGGACGTGGTCCTGACTGTGTGCCACAAAAAATGTCTGCTGTGCAAAACCACAAGCTATTTCCCACTCCAAAGCAAAATCTTTAATAGTAGCTGTTCTTTCAGTAATTGGTGGATGACTGCTGGGCAAAGAGGACTCCTTTCTGTCAGCGTATTGAGGCTTGCAGGGTCTGGGGGGTGTCCGCAATCTCAGTCAGGTGTTTGTCTGTGAAAATGAATATTCATTTCATGGCCAACTGAAAGCTCGGTTTTCATCCAACAATTAAAAAGTCAGAGTCCAAATGCATCTATGGAAAACAGTCGATAATAAGTTTCTATGGCTCATAGCAGTGTTGACAAATTTTACGACAGACAATGGGTTTATTGATTCTGGCAGCACTCCTTGACCATCAAGAAAGTAGCTATTACTGAAATTTTTGATTTATTAAGGGTTTGTTATTTAGAATTTGGACATTCAGAAGCATGGGACTGCACTTTCTGAAGCTGGAGGAATGGTATGAAACTGAAGTGTATTGCTCTTAACCTGCCTACATGGGTGTCAATACATGCATCTTATGGTACAGCTCCAACAGTTTCTTGCAGCTGCACCAGAATGTGCTTATAAATGAAAGTTAGGAAGTAATAATTAAAAATTTCAAATAGCCCTAGGTAAAATAATGAAAAATAATTTGGAACAGAGAGAGCTGTAGACTTTATGTTTCATTGTATATACATATGCATGTATATATATATATAGATATGTATCATTGAAAGCTGCTAAATGAAATCACAGTTCATTAGGCAAGTTCTGTAGGAACGTGGAGGAATATCTGTCTTCATATTTTGAAAAAATGTGTTTGTGATACTGCTACATCACCGCTTTTAAAATTACTTTTATTCTGAAACACATAAACTTTAGATGAGACGTTTCAAAACAGGATTCAACCTTTTCAATCCAATTGCAACATGTTTTGTTTGAATACACACACTGAAACACAAAATGATGACAATAATTATTCCTGGAAGGTATTAAAAAGTTGATCCGTGTGCATAAATTGAATTATGGCTCTGGCAAAGGTGCAATATAAGCAAACAGACATAGTATAAACACTTAATACTCCTCTAGCATCTACTGCCAAGGTCCTCTAATGATTTTAAATCAGTTCAGACTGTTGCTGTGAGATAGCCTGCCTGTACTCGATTACATATGCACAAAAATAAGAAGATGAAAGAAAATGTCAAGAGGACAAGAGGGATTTCTTGAAAAAGTTAGTGAGGGAGGGCCAGGAGCACACTCAGTGAAGATGGCACCAGCTGCAGTCTCAAGGACTGGCTGTTCAAATTCCTTGAGCAACAGAGAGAAACCATAGGGGAACCCAGCTGCCAAGAAGTCTAAAGACATTTCAACAGCACGTTTGTGAAGAGTAATTTTGCAAAGACTTATAAACTGACCACACTGGGCAGGTTTTCCTGGGATTAGCAAAAGACATGGTCTTGCCATGAAAACTGCTGCTCTGCCAGACCTGATGTTCTGCTACAAAGCATAGTTTTCCTCATGGAATAGATGTTATAATGTTCCTTGGATATTAATGTTGTTAAATAACAACAATAACCACAAGGAAGCAGCTCTCCAACATGGAAAGTTTCAATATTTGCACAGAACAAAGCTAGCTGCAGTGGAAATCAAGGTGTTAGAACAGCAGGGATGAAGCAACCCAGTAGTAGTCAGTGTTGTGTCCTCCACCCACTGCAGGGACATATGAGTGTGTATGTTTTGTTGCTATGCCAGCTACAAGTCAGCATTGAAAACTCGCTGCTCATCCACAGCTGTGTGCTTCTAGTAAAAAAAACCAAAAAAACTAATGGAAAGGTGTGTCATAAAGTGGGGTCACTGCTTTGACCCAGATGAAAGCCATGGGGGGTAAATACATTCAGGGCTGGGAGACACATCCATCTTGCAGTAATAAGGAACCACCAAAGCCAGTGAGCATGGCCTGGACTGTCAAAGCCTCCTTGCCTCTGTCAAACCAATTGTGCCATTTAAATGAATGTTGATCTTGTCGCAGGACTCAAGGGCTTGATCAAAAAGAAGGGAGATTCCCCCAGACACTGAATTTAAATAACATGATGGTCAGTTTGTGAAGAACAAGGCAAATGACCTAATACAACTTTTTACCTTCAGTCTTTGTGAGGTTTACTCAGAATGCTGGCAGCAAATGTAGGAACATTCTTGACCTGGGGAAGAGGCTTCAGTTACATTTTGTCTTATGTCTTTGAGTCTTTCTCTCTAGGACATCCTCTGCAAACCATGTCCAGAGTGCCAACTGCATGAAGAAGAAGAGGGACTCTTGGAAACCATACACAGATGGACTGAACCAAAGACGAAAAAGGGGAGAGAAAGGACAGACAGCCTGTAGGTGATGGAGTATGTGTTCTACAAATCCAGACTGCCTTAAGCTAAAGTAAACAGAGCAAGCTGGGGAAAGTTACAATGGTTTAGATTTTCTAAGTACAACGAATTTTATTTTCTTTTGAAACAATTTTCCCTTAAGGAATGTCCTTTCATTTTAATTTGCAAAAGGCTGACAACTCAGCTCATCTTATGAAAACTGTTCCCTTTTGCTGGAAAGAATTTTTATTTTTTTTTTGGCTAATTCAAAACATTATTTTCCCCTCTCTTGTTCATCACCCACCTTTCAGTATGACTTCCTTACCATTTCAGTCCAGTACTTGATGGGTATTTAGAAGAAAATTTCTCTAGTAGACAGATTTTCTCATAGTTGTTCTCTTATTATTTTTGCCAAATAACTTAATCTGATCTGACATAGCAGTTTGAATTCTTTAGGAATATAACCTTCTCAAGTGCTCAGATAACATGAAATGAAAATGGTGTCTAACTCAAGCTGCTCAGTGTCAAAACACAGTGCTGGAAGGAGAATGGGCAACTTATCAAGACCCATCTGCCTGTGTTAGTAAGCTGTAGATGTTCAGTTCAAAAGTCTTGGCAAAACATGCACTCCAAGCAGCTCAAAAGGCTTCCCAAGGCCCTCAAGAAAACCTGGGGGTCTGTGGTAAAAGACTTCCTGTGTTATTTGATGAGGACAGGAGAGAGGACCAGGACAGTTGAGTCCCTGCTGGGTAGAACAAGAGGCAGAAACTGCGAAGGGCAGTGATAGAAGATTTGATTTAGACTTAGGTAAAATGCTTTGTACCAACAAAAACAACTTAGCCCTGCTACAGATTATGGAGAGTGAGGATCCCTTTCAGGAAACTCCTTAAGAATACCTGTCAAAATGGTATGGTTGCTTCATCTGGGGTTGGATGTTCTTCCAGACTTCCACCAGAAGTGGTACTGTCCTGATTCTTCTCCACATTTTTTCTATAGTTTACAAAACATTTATTAGCTGTTTTGTCCTCTCCTGCCATGATTTGTCTACAGTACTTACTTCTGAAACAATTTTTCACTATTTCCTCTGAAACAGCATTCCCTGACTGTTAGAACTCTAAGACTCTAACTGGAGGAGAAAAATAACAGCTGGAACATAACCTAAGATTGCACCCACAGGAACAGAAAACCCTTAGAAGTTACAGAGACCCTGGGAATCTCCTGAAACTATGGTTTTCAAAGAATTTAGCTGCATCATGCCTTCACACCTCATCTCTGTAACCATCCCAAATTAGCCTGGGGGCCTCTCTACTCGTTTCTGGGCGCACATCTGTCCTAGCCATGCTCAGACCTGTCCCACTGTCCACAGACAGATTCTCCAAAATCTTGCATGGATTAGCAATTCTCATAAAGGTGGAAACTCTCTGTGATGCTTGATCCAGGAGTGTGTGTTTGCTGATGGGCATAAGGCCGATATATGAGGGCCCATGAGTGCTGATGGCACAGAAGCGACTCCAAGAGGGTGTAGACATCCACGTGGTGCTGGAGGTCGGTGCAGGTAGGGCACAGACATCAGCTTCAACCTGGAGAGAGGCATTACAGTGTTTTGCCCTTTTGACAAGAGCAAACTGAATCACTGAGGTAAAGTTTGAGATCCGTTTGTGCATATTGCTGGGAACAGGAACAGGAGCAAGTAAATAAGACTGGATGTGTTATGGCTAGCTGTCTTTTGTCCTGTTTGATCACTTGAAAAGACAGATGACTGCTTACTTTAGTCTATTAGGCATGTTTGTTACACATAAAGATTCATGGACTTTCTTATGCTTTTTTTTTTTTTTTTTTAAACTTGCTAGAATTACACTAAGAATTAAAATTCTGTGACTGCTTGATGGGGAATGAACAAAGGGTAAGTATCAAAACACTGGTTCTCTGCATCATGCTAATATAATGTTTCCTTATATTAAAAGATAACACAAACTCACAGAAGAGTAATGTGGATAAATTAAGTGATAATCAATGACAAGAAATAAAATCTTATAACTTTATTATAATTTATTGCCAAAGCAAAAATATTGCCAGAGGAGAAGTTTTTCAGAGGAGGGAAAAATTCTGTGGAGCTGTAACAACATATCATCAACCTTTACACCTTGTTCAGAAGAGGAAAATTTCATTAGATTACAAAAGGCCTAGTAATTTTATTCCATTCATAACTAGAAATGCAGAAAACAACAGCTCAGTATGGGCAAGTCCTGAGAACTGACTCATCTCAGAACTTGTTCAGAGAAATGATCTGAACTAATTGTTTCACAGAAGGTTCATAGTGAACATCACACTCAGTAACTAGCAAAATACATTTCTTAATTATGATCACTTACGGCATAGAAAACCAGTTGAAAAAAATTTTGAAAAAGGAGGTAATTTTGCACATAAATCTCTTTTGTGTGTCTCTCTGTCACGACCTTTCAGGAAGGGGCAACTTGGTAGGGACTGATCCCAGCAGACATGCAATCTTCGGGAAATTAGACCAGAGGGGCGGAAAGTCCCATCACAGTAGTTACAAATAGGCAAGAACAATTGCTTGTAGGATCTTGGGAGTGCTCTTTGGGTTTCCTGGTATAAACAAGAGGTGGTTAAATGCAAGCAACCATTAAGCTTCGTGATGAACTGAAGCGCTGAACTCGGTTGCTCAGAAGGCTGCAAGAGCTCTCTGGCAGAGGCTGTCGAGATTTTTCTAAACCACGTAACCTGAAAAAGAGCTGTGGAAGCACAGGTTCAGCAGAGCTCCTGAAACCTTGTGCGAGGACAATTCCCCCAAAAATTTCAAGGAGAGCAAATATTTAAGGGTCAAAAAAAAGATGAAAACCAAGGTCTTCTATGCTCTTGCTTAATGCTTTGCTCTGTTTATTGACAGGAGAAGTGAGTTGGCTAAAAGGTGGTGGAAATTCCTTTTATTCTTCTCACTGAGTTTCTGAAAGGCCAAATCTTACCCTCTGGATATTTAGAGGGAAAACCTTCATGTTCTTTTTGAGAAGAAAGGTACATTGAAAATGGAAGCCTTCCTACAACTAAGCCATTAGTGTTTAATTCACTCTGGAAATGGACTGAGGCTTGCATATCTCTGAAATTTATTCTGACATCCATGCCACTGCAGGCTCTCTCAGGTCCTGCTGCCCACCAGAGCCAACAGAACCTTAGATCCATAAATTCTATAAGAATAAAAGTCAGTGATGCAATGTTTAGCATTACAGCATCCGAGGCCCTCACCCTGCAAATTGAGATTGTGACTGATCTCCTTCTACCTACTGCTCTCCTACAGTGGGTGGAATGGCTCACAAAATCATATATGAATGGCCCTGTGCAGAGCATTGATTTATACCGCTGACCCACAGGTAGGAGAAATATAGAGTGTTAGATGTTATTTATCTCAAACTTCTCTTTTTGCCTTTTCTTACCTGCCTGCTTTAATTTTCAAGACCTAAAGAACCTGAAAATACAAAGACATCCCAGCCCCAGAGGCGGGGCATTTGTGTGAGGTGTGCCTGTACTGTGCAACACTTACAGGCATGAATTCAACCATTGTCTCCTGGTTCTGTGGGGGCACCTCCAGCCTGCTGAACAGGCAGTGGGGCTGACAAAGCCCATGAGCATGAGCTGCCCCAAGCTGCATGAGAAGCAGAGCTGTGCTCAAGTTGCTTTTCTACAAAGCTGCCTGGTGAGACACTTGATGACCAAGACCCACTCACTGCTGTAGGCTTTGGCTTCCTCAACTCGGGAAATGCAAGAAAGTCAAGGGGGGAGGGAGTTTCTTCACAGCAATGCCTGCAAAGGCAGTGATTCATTTATTTATTCTTCTGTGATCACCCTAGACAGATGACTAAGGCAGATCTGCAGACTGATGACCTAGAAAGAGTAGAGATAAATTTCATATGTAGAGAAAAGAAAAAAAAAAAGTTAAAAGCCATATACAGACTGTTCCTTTCCCAAGTTCAGTGGTTTACCTCAGCTCAAGCCCTGGTCAACACCAGGAATACAGCACAGAGACTTGCTCAGGGGCTTTTTTTCCTACCTCTTCCCTCTCTCAGGATGAGGTAATTGAGGTTATCTACACCTGTGACTTTTGAAATTAGCAGTGCATAAGCTCATTACAGCTTCTGGGTCTCTCAGGTGGGAGTGTTAGGGTGGCCTGGTTTTTTTCTTGCTGAAGTTCAAGCTGCTGAGATGGAGGCTGTTGGTTTTAATGCACCTTTTCTTTCTCTCAGGTAAGACATTTGTCTTTGCAGTGGTGTGGAAAGAATGGAAGAGTGTCAAGTGTAGTGAGTCTGTTCTGGTAGCTTGGGCTGCTGAGCTCCTGCTGGGGAGGCAGGAACCTGTGAGGTGGCTGCAGTGACTTCTTAGGAACTGAAGATAGACTGGATGGGTATGGGGGGAAAAGTTTCTTGTTGTAGCTTCAGGCCTGTTTGTGAAAAGCCTGTCTATGAACAGAAAGCATCAAGCTACAAAGCAAAGTGAGTGTGAAACAATCTACTGTAGACTAACTGGTTAAACTGTGACTAATATCAACCTGGTGCTAAGCTAATGCGAATGACTTCAGTATTTTGTTTTCGATTTTTTTTTTTTTTAAATTGATTTTGACTGCAATGATATTCCCTGGGAGGCTGTCTGTGGTGCAACTATTGTGTTTTGGGCTGTTGGGTTGCTCTCAGCCTGTGATTCCTTAGTGCCAGTGAAGTGTCATACATATGGCTCTAGAACATAGGTTCTATGGGTGTCTATGGAAACTCCTGTGCCTCATCCCAGCACCTGCTTGTGGAAACCTGGCAGGACTCTGCATAGGGCAGGATTTCTGGCCTGTCTGTGTGTGCATGCCCGTGTGAGGCTGCAATCATAAATACACTCAACCTCCTGGCTGAAAAGCTCCAAATATCAGTGTTTGCTAGCTTTTTATCAAACGTGACTTGAAAGTATTAAGCCCTGAGCAGCATGTGATGCTAGCATTAGACACATCTCTTTGGAGTCCTCGGCCATAAACTCCCATGAGCAGCACGTAAGGCAAGGTGGGAAAGTTCTCCTCTTCCCATCACATGCATTTCCAGCTGGTTAGGCAGTATCTAACATGGAGGTATTGGCCACTGTGTTCAAACCCCAACACCCTTGTTTGACTTTTAATGACTGTAGCCATGAATTCCAGAAAGTGGCCCTGCATAGTTAAAAAGTCATATCGTGATGAATCTTATGCTCTTTGATTTCCTCTTTTTTTTTTTTTTTTGAGGAATATTACCTAAAATATGTGACTATTTCCTCATTCCTGTACCACAATATAGGCTGTAAATGTAGAGGCTAATGCATCTCCCTTATTATATTGTTTGCAACAGGAGAATATTGGCTTCATTTCCTACCACACTAAACAAGCTAATCTTCATAATCCATCATCTGGCTTCCTTGGCTTCTCCACCACCATCTTTACTTCTTTCTAGTCTTGATTCTGCCAGAGACTGTGTTCTGTGGGGTACATTAGACCTTTATTCCACACAAAGTTCATCAACCTTTACAGGGTCAAAATTACTGAAAGGTTTATAATGTGATTTCCTCATGCTTTTTCTCTTCTAATTAGTTTTGGTTTGTAATTCTCGTGGTCTAACACAGCCTATCCAAATTTACATAAAAAATGCTACAGAAAGACATACTTTACACCCAGTATGTTATTTAAATGCTGAGTTTTACCAGACCTGCAAAATAGCTTAGGTGAGAGACCTTTCCCTTGAGAGGGGCCATATCAAGGCCTCTTTCCTCAATGAACAGGAGAAATCCAGAAGAATGAAGACAAGTGTCTGAGCAGTCTTTGTAAGGAGTGACAGTGGAAACCCTTGCTCAGCAGTCAAGTGGGATTGAATTAGTTGTTCATGCACGTGGCAAAGTGAAAGTTTGGAGAGCAGAGAACAAAAATGGATGTGTTTAGCTGCAAAGAGGGTCAAGGATAAGGTTTGGAGGAGGCAAAGGTAATCACACAAGATCAATCACTAATGCCTGTGAAGTGCTGGAGCAATTAGGTGAGAATGAGGTGCAAACCAATGTATTAATTCAGTTGTATCTGTTTTATCTCTGTGCAGCCTGATGGGGTATGTGTTTGGTCAAGAGATGCTGTAGGACTTGCTCTTACTGTAGTAATAAATCCTAGAAAGGCAGTGAAACATTTATGCATATTGTGACGGAAGGGGTATTCACATCATCCTTTCCAACATGGAAATAATATAACTGGTATTATGTCCAAAAGAAACAGCAAAGAGAGCAATTTGCATAGTACAAGGAAGGAAGGTTTTGATCTCTGTTCTGTAGGAGTGCTTTCCTGTCACCAGTGACCAGAGTGAGGTCTGGACTGCAAGTGCCCTCCTTCTGCAGAAAGTATGTTAAGTTTCTCAGCTACCAAGTACTTTCCCTTTTCACCCCAATGAGTTTCTTATGCAAAGTTGAAAAGTTCAGTGGGGTGAATGGAGCCAGATGCCTTCTAGAAGACTGTGTTGCTTAGTAACTGGATAAAGTGAGACATGCAGGTTTAAACACCATAAACATTTGAACCTGACTTGTTGCATCACTTGTTGGTGCTCTTACTGCTGAGAAAAGGGAGCTATAGTGTTCCCCACCCTCCAGCCAGGATCTCTGAGAGTGCTTTTATGACCTCAAACTCTTGATACCCAAAGACCAGTTCTGGGAACACAGGAGCTTGAGCCAGGAGAGATGAAGATTGCCAAGAAACTTCATGACTGCTAGTGTGCTCTAAACGCCACAAATAGAAAAAAAAAGGTAGAAATCCTAAATCCTGTAGTTATTTCTAATGTAACTCGCTACATTCCTGCTTTGTTGTTTCTTCTACTCTATATTGGGAGGACTATACCTCACACAGGACCAGAGAGGTAGCACAGGCTTGTTAAACCTGGGTGTGGATTTCTGATTCACAATTAAGAAGAACCCTTTTGAATGTTGGAGATTTCACTTTGAAGTTCATCAAGTACAGATCAATACAGTCAGTGAAATGTAAAGGTGATCTCCTTATCATCCTGTAGAAAAACTATGCAGGACTATAGTCCCACCACTGAGGAAAAACAGGGGTTAACTGTGCAAAATATGCTGCCAAACAGCTGGTTTGGGCTATTCTGGACTGTCTGTGTCCACCAGTGCTGAACATGTGAGATGGTTGGGGTCACCTAGCTGGGAAACCTCCCTATTTCATGTGTGAGTGGCTTTGAGTGTCACCCTGTAGGTGGAAGATGAGCCACAGTGGCATGAGGAGCAAGTAGTTTTCCTAAGAGATAGCAAAAGTCTCTTGGCAACCTTTCCCCAGTGTCTGTCCTGGCTTGGGAGATCAGCATTTGTCAGGCTAACTGGGGGAACAGAACACTTGGGATCAGTTCCTTTGCACTGAGGGCTTGTGGCCTGTGTTTTATTCATCTGTACCTTGTGTCTGCAGAGTCAGTGCTGATTTGTATGTTTTGAAGTGTTAGCAGGATCCTTCCCAGACTCTTCAGCACCCTACACTTGCATGGACTTTTCCTTGTCATGAGTGAGGTTGCTCTGAGACGTGTTCTAGGTCATTATGAGCTCTCACTTAGCCTTTAATTGAGTGTACATTTGCCCTGATGCAGGATTTTGCCTTTGGTATGTTCAATGACCTTGGACTGCTCTGAGACCTCCATCCATGTAGCTCTGCAGTGCACAGAGCAAAAACTGAGCGACTTTATTCAGTGGTGCCCCTCTGTGTCCATGTGTAAGTGTTTATACACACATGCATCATCTTTTTTTGCAGCTCCTTCTCTCCCTCCTCTTTTTCCATTTGGTTCTGCTTTGCATTTTATTTGCAATGTGTTGCCCTGTTGTGAGGATTGCTCATGCATGTTGAGTTAGGGTTCCCTGAGGAGTCTGACCAGCACTGGAAAATTAATTTTTTTGCTTTTTGCACTCTCAAAGCTCTTTCTTATAAGCTAGGGGTTTTGCTCCGGGGTAGTAGGAGGGAAGAGCTGAAATATGGCATTGCTGAGAATCAATTAATGTAAAAACTGCACTAGTTCCTGACTGTGTGCTGATTGCTCCACCCCTAAAGGCAAATGTGTTTGCAGTTTAGGTCACAAGTGAAATAAGCATGTTCAATCTCATTCTAACATGTCACTCTCTTACAGACTTTCTTCTGCACTTCAGTGCTTACCTCTAGATTTGTGAGTTGTGTCTTGTTGAGAGCTGGGCAAAATATGTTCTGAAACAGCAGATCTCTCCCTTCCCCTCCCCAAGGAAAATAAGGAAATTGTTTTGCAAATACCAAACCAATTTATTTCAAAGTGTTTCAATTTGATAGATGGCAACAAGGAGACTGACAATAGAAAGGTGGTACCTCACCTTAAATCTACAAATTGGATTTACTTCTACACCAGGGATCTGAGTTTGTCCTCACTGCTCACTGCAGAGACCTGGGAAATGTCTTCTGTATCCCAGGCATATGATTTATTTTCCTCTTAGAGTCCCTACAACATTGGCTTTGCTTCCACACTTAAATGATTCACACTCTAAATTGAAGAAACAACTCCGTTTCTGATGATGAGATGATCTTAATTAGTTAAGGAAAGTAGCAGCCTCTCTGCTGCACATCCCAAGGATACAGTAATGGTTAAATATCCTGCCAGTATAGAAGTAGCTTTCAGGCTTGGTTGGATTCAAGAAAGGAATGAAGCAAAGAAGCCTCATCAGGTGAGGACCCTGCTGTATGTAACCACAGGCACTGCCTTTTGTGGCCACCAATCCTCTCCAAATGTTTGGAAAACATTCTGACTCACTTTCTGTCCCCGGTTATCATTACACTTTGACTGGCAGAAAAGATCTCATTTTTACTGCAAAACACCCAGCTCTTTGGCATCCAGCCCTTAATGGCAGGTAAGGGATGAAAACTATAGGAGGCATTGTCTTCCCTTCCCGTGTCCAGTTTTGTCTCCCCAAGAATGCATCCCAATTCTAGCTGATGGCTTGATATGGCCGCTCGCTCTTCCCTCCCCGGGACACATTATACACTCTTGTAAAACCTCTTGGGGAGCTTTGTGGTACAAAAATATGTGACATAAATCCAAAGGGCATTCTTTATTGTAAGGCTGTAAAATGTACACAGTGCCCATCCCAATTCTCCTCTTCCTGTTTTCCTTAGTCCTCTTATGGGCACCTGGACGGTATTAGGGAAAATTGAATGCATGTCCCTTCTGAGACAGGGTCCTATTCCAGATACTTAGTCTTGTGGAAGATGAAGCTCTGCCTCCCTGTGGGGAAACAAATCCAGCTCACCACACAGTGCAGGGTGGGGATGATGTCAGCCTACACACGATAACTGTGGCGGTGCTTCCTTATTGCTTCACCCACTAAACATGAGCCTGCACGTGCCCAAGGAAGGGCCTGGGTGCTGCTGCTCCAAAGCACTGTGCTCTGCCCTGAGCTTGTGTAACAACAGGGAATGCCAGGTAAGCCCATGCTCTAACAAACAGCTGTGGCAACTGCTTTGCTGCTGTGGATGTGTGCGTGTCCCCTGGTTTTCTGACTAGACCAGAGCAGCTGCTGGGCTGCTGAAACAATCTAGAACACTGCACCACTTCTAGTGCTCTTTGCTGAAAAGTCACTTGTGCATGGTTGAAGCAAACATCTTTGGCCTGGATTTCACTTCATTTTGCAGCTATAGGAAGAGTCACAAATGATGGGTTACTTACTGTAAAAATGAGTAAGTTTTCCCAGTACCCAGTTGTTCTTGAGTCTATTGTCGTGTGTGAGTGCTATCAGGGCAGGAGGTGCTGAGCCCTCTGTCCATGCCTGATCCTTCCAGCTGGAGCAGGGTTCTATGCAGCCTGTCCAAGTGACGTGCCTCACACCAGGCAGCGAGTCCAGTAGGACTCTGAACTGTGCTAGATGGAAGCAGATTTTACATGGGGCCACGGTCTGGGGTTTCTCTCTCTCTTTGTACAGTTGCTGGTGGAATGGGTTTCCCAAGTTGCCATCTGCAGGCCTGTTTATTTCCCCTGTCTAAACCTTTTCTTGGTAGGGCAAGTTGGAGAACAATGGGGAGAAATGGTTTGAAACTGAGCAAAGCTGAGGGGGAAAGTAGGCTATACGTCAGTAGCAGTTTCATAACTGATGGGAGCAGTTGCCCCTGGGAAGAGTCTGAATCTTTTTTCATCAGATACAAATGAGGCAATGCAAAAGAGGAGGAGAAAGATTCTATTAAAATTAGACGGGGGAGGAATTTGATGGTATGACCTGGGCTGGAATAACTCTTACAATTTGTCCTGCCTTGTTTAATCAGTATAGATTGAAGATTTGATTATATGATATTTCCTGTTAGAGAGGTTTCAGCATATCTTCTCCCTTACTCATACTTACAAGGTCACCTGATTTATTAGAATCACAAGTGCTGCCTAACCTCTGGGAGAGGGATGTCTGGAAAGAGCAGTGAGCTGTGAAGGGGCTGGTGTGAGCATTTAAGCTGAGCATTAGTTGACGTTTGCAGTTGTGGACAGCAAGAGCTTTGCCAAACCTGGCCTGAACGTGGGCTGTGACTGGAGACTTGCACCTGGTCAAGTTACAGTGCAAAAATTTGTACAGTGCTACTGTTAAGCAGTTGAGCCCCGTGAGCTCTATTTAAGGCTTGTGCTTATGGAGCAACTGGAATAACACGTAGGGTATGGTGGTAACTCCTCCTCTCTGGCACTTGAATTTAGACTTGGATTTTGTTCAGACTTTTGACCAGGACCTCAGCTGTTCACAAAGGGGCAAAACAGGGATTTTGACAGTGGTTCTGAGCCCCTCTGGGAGCACAGTTCCACCTGACCTTAGGATTGTCCTTAGATCCACACCAGCAGATTTCTAATGTGTCTTCCTCCTCGGCTATATCTCCCCCACTTTTTTTTATATTTCCCCCTCTGGTCTAAGTGGGTAATGGAATAAAAGGAGAATTGTCCTTGGGTAACCTCCAGCAACAAAAATGTTCCTTTGTTGGCATAGCTTTATGAATGGATTTGCAAATGCTGTGAAGGCCACCCCTGTTGAAGGAACCGAAGTTCTCTAGTGGTGCCCCCTGAGCTCATCCAGGGATGCATTTGCACTGGACCCATTTGGGAGCCTTTCCTGTTTCTCCTGTGAAATGGTCATCCCTGTCCCTCTTTGTCTCGGTTCTGAGGAGCACACCATGACCAAACAGAAGTGTTTCCATGAACTGTACACTCTGGCATTTTCCTATTCCAGTCACTCCAGGGATAATAAATAGCAATGGTAATAAATAAAAACAGATGCTATAGACTGAAGTTTATGTATGACACATTTTCCAATGGCAGTACTCACGTTCTAGTACATGAAGTACTCTCTCTCTGTGTATGGTTTAGTTTCTACTCTGATATTTCTTCAATGTACCCCTTCTATGGCAAGAAACTGGGGTGCTTGGACACAGGAGGGAGGGAAAGCGGCCTTCTGGAGATATGGGTATAGGCTAATGCACCTGTAGGCTGCAAAACTTACTGAGCAAACAAGTGGTCTAAAAAAAAAATCATGCTCAAGGAGTCAGTCTTGCTTACTCTGGTGTCCATCCTTCTACCTCCATGTTTCAGAGAGCTGAGAACAGATTAAAGGAAATGTCCAGGTTTCAGCTTAGCTGTTTCTGTCTGATTTGTACCCTTTCTTGGACCTGCTAGTGTTTTGCTGTCTCCAAGCATTGTAGAAAATGTTATCTAATAAATACAATTTTCTCTTTCTTTGAAAATTTAGCTTCTTGATTCAGTATTGTCTTGGTCAGGATTTTATACAAAAGTCTATGTGAATTTTGAAGTGAACAGAAATTTTATTGAGTTAATATCAATTTGTGCACCAGGGAAGAATTTTAAGGGATTTTTAATCTTTAGAGGAGGATCTCACTAGCGCTAGCAGCTCCAGGTTGCACATGTGATGCTGTGCAATACCATCCATGAATAGCAAGTACAGTGTAACACAAGCCTCGTACACCTGTCCTGTGTTTCCTGAGGCCCTCATCTGATGGGGGTGTGTGTGTGTGAATATGAACATGCTTATAATGCTTTATTTACATGTGGAGCCAGCTGGGGTGTTCCTAAGGAATGAGGCTCATATATGTAGCTGAATACTGTGGTAAGAGTGAAATGGGCTTCACTGCATGTACATGTCTATCTAATATCAATAAGTGTATGTTCATATATATCAAATTCAGTTGGTTGCTCACTCTAGACTTTCTCTTACTTTAGCTGTAAAAGAAAATGATGCTGTGGTGGACCAGGTTACTCCACTGTAATCTGTTCCAACATTATCCATTATCTGATTCTGATTCTCCTTTATACCAACTGAAATGAAATGTCTTGTTCCAAACTGAGTGAAGAATGTGCTGTTCAGTGAAAATTATTTGGCTTGAACTAATTAGCCTGCTTTTGAGAAATCTTTAGTTTTACCAGCTGTCAGCTTTGAAGCTTCAGTGTTCAGAGTTAAAGCCTCTGAAGCCAAAACCAGAAATTCAGTGGATTAAATAGATTTGGCCTTCACTAGCAATAAGAGACTGATAAGACAAGAATTAGTAAATGTCGTGTATTTAATGCTCATTGGAATAGTCTCACATGAAGTCAAAGCACCAAAAGTTGAATCTCTCTCAGCGAAGCCTTACAGCACTGACTGTCCAGACCCACCTTGTTTTCAGTATTCATCACTGAAGGGATACTCTGGATGGTCACGCCACCTGTGGACAGGTCAGATTGAACAAGTGAGCTCCTTGAGTGAAGCAGGATATCACATCACTGATGCAGTTATCCTATGCCTAGCAAACCTCTTCCTTGCAATAAATATGTCACCTTCATGGAACACTTTTCTGCTTATTCAGAAGCTGTCTGCTCTGGGTAATCATCCCTGCAGAGTTGGAAGCAAACCTCTGCATTTAAGGGGGTGACAGCAAAGTCCTATTTTTTGGTCCTACCTTAGGGAGAGGTAGGGGAGAAAAAACCAAGAGTTTGGATGTCAGGTATTGTCATTATTTAACTCAGGTTAGTAAAGCGTTTTAGGAAAATGGGGTGGCTTCACTATGGGTGCATTGTGGAAGGCGAAGACTTCTTTGTCCAGATGTCTAGAAAGACCCCTAGAAATAAGGGGTAAGTGTGTAAACGTGAAGCAGAGGTCAAAACATCAGACTGTACTACTTTGTCTTATGCCCTTAGAGCTGAACAGATCTGGGTCTGGATGGTGCTTGAGAAGTGACCAAGTGCCTGCTATATACAGGCTAGGCCTGGCTGTCCTCTAGCTCAGCCTACATGTAGATTCTCTGCCAGGTTAATAGCATCAGTGACAGGGAATTTACAAAGAAGTTTTGGGGTGACCCAGTTCAGGAGACAAAGGGATGTTCATGGCTGCATATGACCAAAGGTAGAGACATTTCAGGCTTCACTTTAGAAACTGCGTGCTCAGGGAAGATACACAATCCAAGATATTATCAGAGGCAAGAAGAAAATTCCCAGGGTCAAATTCCGGTGAGAAAATAACACCGTGCTTGCCTGTTGCTGGCAGACTTGGGAGAGGTAGTTGTTTTCTGTTGTGCGTTTTCTTATTTGTTGGAGAAGATGATGCTAAATCACAAGCCCTGGCTTGCCAAACACTTTCCATTAGCAAAATGAAAAATTTCTGAAGAGCATTCTCAGGTGTAACACGGCAGCCTTGCCTTGCCTTACAGCAGAGCACAACAAATACTGGCATTTATCCCAGCTGTGAATCGCTCCAGTCTGGGAAGTATACATTTCACAATATTGAAGGTAACTAATTGGAAGGCATCAAACATTTTGAATTGGTTGTGTCAAAACATTTCATTCCAATATTCAGCCAAGCTCAAGTGTTTACACATTAACAGATTGACTTGGTTGAAAACAAAACAAAACAAAAAAACCAAGCCACAACACTTTGTCTTGTTTGACTTCGGTATAATTTGATAATGTCTGAGTTGCCAGTGTCATAATCTCCACTTTCCATCTATGGAGCATGCTTACTAATCAGGTCCCACATATTCAATAGTCTGAATCCTTTAAGTGAAAATGATTCACTTGGAGGAGTCAGTGCAGCTTGGAATAACTGGTAAGGAAGAACAACCGTAACAGAGAATTGGGAGCACAAGATAAATCAAACAGATAGATTATTGTAAAACTTGCCCTCCACAATACTTGTAGATTTCTCCAAGAGGAGAAGAAACAATTTCAGATTAAGATTTCCCAAAGTACTCACATTTTTACAAAACCTCCATTTTCTTCTCAGATACTTAACTTGCCAACTCTTTCCACTGATTGCAATATCCTGTTTGTATGGGCTCACTCATGCCATCAGAGCAACAGATTGGCACACGGCACCCATATGATATTTGATAATTGGAAGAGCCAGAGAAAAGCTGGATTTTTCCATTCCTGCTGGCATTTGCATCACAGCAGTCAAAGGTTTGGCACAAAGTTGACAAATGAAAGTCTTTCTGTAATATGGTTTGACTTTTTCAGATACATATTGCTGGATGAAATGACAAACATCTTTAGACTGGTAACTTATCTGTTGCAATGTCAATTCCAGACACTTCAGTGTGAGAACACACAGTAGGTGCATATATATATGTGTATATATATATATATATATATATATATATGCTCCATACATGGCAACATCACTTTTCTGATAAGGTTTTTTCATAGAGGAGATCAAACTGTATTGAAGCATTTTCCCCCAACATGGCACTTCTGTGAACACTACAGCTGCCAATGCCCATCCTGTTTTCCTTATCCTCAGTGGCCTACTGTGACCAAATTTAGTCCAATAAAGAAAAGCACTTAGTTTAGCAGTTTTTTTGATTGTTGGCTTAGAAAATTCTTCTTCTGTGGGCATTTCCTAGAAAAGACTTTTGCATTTGCACCAAGGTTACATTTACTGTATTTAAGTACTAAAAGTTTAAATGATATTATAACTCAATTTAGCTATGTAAAAGCAAACTATTTTGAATATCAAAAAAACACATAAGAAACTCCTAGGCCATTTGTGAAGAGCCTTCTGGAACTGAGTGCTGCTAATTGATGGAAGGCTATTTTAAGTTTTAAGAAATTAAAACTTCAGAGCACATGAGCTTAAATGTGAAAGATGAACTCCATTATGATGCTTTTAACTTAGTGCATGTTTTCTATCAGTTATGCAGCACAGTAAGTGCTTTACTTGTTTCTTTGCAATATTTCCTCCTATCTTTTGAGCAACAGTCAACATTTTAGAGTGCTATTGATGCTGTTATCCTGCTTTTCATTATTTTTAATGCTCGAGCATGCTACAGTCTGGCAGGACACAAATAATCCAAGGAAACAAGAGAAATGCATGGAAATGAATCTCTAGCATTTGGCTACATACTGAGTGCCCTGAAAAGGGGAAAACAAGTCTGGCCATCAACTGTAGGTGCTCTTGAGCTGAAGGAAAAACAAACTGCCTCATCCTCTGGAAGAGGGGATGCTGGATCAGTCTGAGCCTCCTGGGATAATGCAGCCTTCAGGTGAAGCAAAACTACCTTGGATAGTAAGCTTTAGATGACAAGCAGCAAGAGATCAAGCCTTGCTAGTTCTCAGAGGAGATGATTAGAAACGGTTTAGCAGTCAAATGAGCTGTTTGTTTTTCTGTTTTCCTTAGAAGAAGGTACAACTCCCCATGACAACAAGGGCGGTAGATTGCTGTAGAAGACAGCATCAGAGGAGAGGACAAAACAAAATTTCTGACCACTTCTGGTCACCCAGATCATCTTTTATAACAAAGTGAGAAGGAGCAGAGCTCTCCCTTAATTAGCCCTGTTGTGTGTAGCAGTGATCTTGATTCTTAGCCTCCCCTGTAGTAATTTAGGACATGTTGCCTCTTGAAACACTAAGTCTACAATCCATAAGGCCTTGTACTTGAGCAGCAAAGTGGCTTGCAGAACACTGGAAGTGAGGGTGAGACATGGTGGGGAAAGACAAGGAATGCTCCTATTTGAATTTCAGCTTGGATGTCCACACTGCTAGACAGGGATGATGCTATACCTTATCACTGCCTGAGACTGTAATTACCACATATAGCAGAAAGAGTTTAAGGAAATGGAGTAGAGATGGAATAGCCAGATACAGTCACTTTCTACTAGGTGGGCTTTTGGCACATGAGCTGTAAGTAAGTATTTTACACTTCTTTTTGCAATGGGTCCAGGAGCATATTCAGGCTGCATTAAAGACCTCCCATACTTAAGCCTTACCTTAAATAAAGTAATTTATACAAAAGTTAATATTAAAAGGAAGATTTTTTTTTTAAATCCTCTGAAAAAACAGGAATATTCTGTGAGGATCTAGAATTCCTCCTGTACTTACATTAACAGTTCCACATAACGAACGTTTTTGTTCAGGGCTTCGATTTCTTTCATCTCTTTCTCAGTGAGGGAGAAGTCAAAGATCTAATGGAAGGAGATGTTAGGAATGAGTTCACATTTCTTGTCATAATCAACCTTCACATGTTCCAGATTTCAGAAGTACAATCCGTCCTTCTCCCCACATCTCTCCCACAAATCCACGCATTGGTTGCATTTATAGTAAAGTCTCGAGGACATGAATAAGCCCAGTCACATTTGCCTACACTCTTTTGCAAGAAGGGAAAGGTAGTCTGGCAATGCTGAGCTTTGAAAGCAGTATGTTGCCAGGGAAAGTAGGGAGTAGTGTGGGTACTGAGTGCTGCAAGAGACATAGGAACAAATTCTTCATCTTCTTTGGGTGTGGAGGATTGTGAACCTTTCTGTCACACTTGCATGCAGCAACCCTTCCCTAACAAAGCTGTCTCATACCTGAAGACTGGTCAGAACAATCAGTCATTCCTGAGTACCTGCAAGCTTGGGCTACTGACCTACTGAATTACTTCACCTTGCTTGTGCTGCTCATTGCAGCAACTGATGCTTTGGGCCACATCAGCAGCTGGAGTTTTAGGTACTCCAGAGAGTTAAAAGACACCAAAATTTCCTCTCTGCTTTGCTCTATTATTGTCATATCATGTTACCTTTAGGTGAAGGGGACAAAAAGCATCAAATGTGGCAAAGTTTGACATTGGTTCAGTCTTGTGTATGTCTACAGAAAGAAACGGAAAAATCGCCTTCTATAGGAGTAAAGCCGATGTAAGTGGATTCATCCAAGTACCACTGGAATATGAGTTTACCTGAAAATTCTCTCTGATGCGTTGTGGATTGAAACTTTTTGGGATGACCACCACCCCTCGCTGGACATTGAAACGCAAAGCAATCTGTGCAGCAGTCTTGTTGTACTTTTTGCCAATGGCATTCAGCACAGGATCCTTCAGTAAAGGAGGGGAGGACACATTTACCCTGGAATAAATTGAGGAAGTATTGAGGAAGTAAAAGAAAACAAAAATCCCTCATCTTTAATGTAAAATCACAGAGGCATCTACTTCTTTGTGAACAGAACACTGCACCTTTTGACAAGTGGTGTGAAAGATGGGAGAAAAGCTTTGCCACTTAGGTTGGCGGGCTGTCAAAGGCAACTTCCTATGCAACATCCTAACATTGACTTAGTTTCTACTCCCTCACCTAAGCCTCACACGTTCTCAGTTACAAACACTTGCTTTCTGTTAGAGGAGACCTAAGGCAACCTCCTGTAGAGACACCTGGCATTCTTTGATCACAGCATGCAGTAGGAGTATGGCAAGTTTACATTCACAGCCGTAATATTTAGACACTGAAGTTCAAAACTACTTTGAAAAATGGGGACAAAGGTATTTTACACAGAGACCCAGCAGGGGAGAACTAGATTATTCTTTTCCTGGATATTGTCCTTCCATTAGGAAGTAACATGGAGACTTACCATGATTCATCCCTTGAGGTTCCCAGTGGGCTGTACCCAACAATAACAATGTCATGTTGTCTGCAAAATTCTAAGAGTTTGGGTTGGGTGAAGTATGGGTGGCATTCGACCTACAGGAGTAACACAGAAAGAATGATTAATCAATAGAACCAGATACAGAAGCAGATGGTATCTCAATATTTGTAGAGCTACAGACTAGCTGATGCTTTCAGGAAAGGATATCTAAGTTAGGGAACTTAATCTGTGGTTAGTGTTCTAATTGTACATTGCTGGGTGATGGATTTTTTTTTTTTTTTTTTTTTTTTTTTTTTTTTTTTATTTTTTTGGTGGACAGCAGATCAACATCTATGACTATCATTTTGCTGCAGGGAACTTCCATTGGCTCCCAGTGAAAAGGTGGCAATAAGGGGGGGTGATGAAGGTGAGAGAAGCTCACTAGAAATAAGTAGACTGAGGAGGCAGTCCATCTCATGTGGGTCAGTTCTCTGTTTCTCTGCCACTGGCATTCAGGATGACTAATCTGGTGGTGTTTTTAGGGAAGTGTCGGCATAAGCTGTCCCAGATAGAAAAGTGAGGAGGGCATACGCAAAAGGTGAGATTATGACCTTGTTGTGAGCTCTGCCCTCCCACATTACAAATACTGTTCCCTTACAGGCAGGGATTTTCTGGCTGTGATCTCAGATTCTGGGAAAAGGATGTCTACAAGGTGACAGAGCAACCACTGTTTGCAGGGCAGTCTGAAGCTATCTGGCACATCTATGATTGCTGGCTAGCTGCCCTAAGCTGGGCTTAATCTTTTGCCCAGTTTACCTCGACACCAGGAAGCAGCAGCAATGCTCACAGTGGTCTTAGGGCACGCCAGAAACAGCAATTGCATTTTGCACCCGCTAGGCATGTTAATACCAGTGAAGGGTGCTGGAATTTCCTCCTCTCACAGGCTGCCTTTCCCGCCAGGACAAATAAAGAAATGAAGGCTGTGGCCAGCCTCTCTGCCCTGCTCCATGGCAATTCCAGCCTTCAGGCTGGGCACTGAGAGTGGGAATTTGGTCCTGGTTGGTCTCTGGCCCCTTCTCTGATACTGCTAAAGCAGATATTTGTTTGTGCCAGATGAGTCAGAGGAGCTTCCCAGTGATTTCTAGGAAATGCAGTGACCTGCCAAATGCTAGAGCCAAAGGTATTGGGCATTCAGATGGGTCGCTGCCACTTATCGCCTTCTCAGAGCCCTACTGCTGTAATTTAACTCAGACATGTCTATCATCTTCATGGGCTTGTTCAGCTCAGGTCAGTCACTTAATGGGGTCTTCTGTTACTGAGTTTTTTCTCCAACTCTTAAGAGTGTCTTTTAGGAAAGGCACAAGAGAGCATGTACAGGAAATTTAGGAGTCACTTCTAACGGCTTTTAAACTTGAGAAACTTGGAGTGACTCAGGTTTCCTGATACTTAAGGTTGGGTTGGTGTCAGTGGAGGTAGACACGGCTTCACTGAAGAATGGTTAGCTCTGAATGGTTTGTCTTGAGAATTTTTGGACTTGAAGTAAGGTAGATGGCAAAGATTTAAGATCTGCATTGACTCAGCGTTCAACCTTTTTATGGAGCTTTGGCACAGAGGCACTGGTTTTATAGTCGTGGAGCAGAAACTGAGGAAAGCGATTGCTCCAGCACATTCAAATATAGATCTTTAGCCTAGATAGAAAGAGTAATATTTTCAAGCTAGAAATGGAAATGTGACAGTATGGAGGGCAGTGTCTGTGGCAAAGTATACATCACCTTTCTGTACATGGCGGCTTAGGCTATGTGTGTGCCTCTGCATTCCCTAAAGGGTAGTGGCACTGTGGCAGGCACTGCTCTTGGCTTGCAGTCTTACCTGGTTGCTGACAGGTTTGTACTTAAGTCCTGGCTTGTTCATGATCATCTCCAGTTGCCTGCGGTTGAAATTGGATACTCCAATAGACTTTGCCAAGCCTGCATCTTTACATGCCTCCATAGCCTGCAAAGAAAGCAAAGACAAGAGGAGTCCCACATGTTGGCTTGATTCCTTGTAGCATGCATTTTGGAGAAAAGTGGAGGATAGGCCATTCTTGAGACTACAGAAAACCCTTTGCTGCAGCAGAACTAACAGCTCTATTAGCATGAGGGCTGGTGTTGTCCAGACAGTCCAAACTCCTGTGGCAACATCCAACACTTCTGTGTTGATCTGCTTTCCAGACCAAACCCTAATGTTTTATACTGCCTGTAAGGATAGAACTTGTCTGGAGAGCAGAAAGATTAACCCAAGATATAGACACTTTTATGTCAGGCATCTGCTTTCAAAGAGTTTTGCTTACTTTATGCTGCTTTAGCAGTGCCTCAAAGCTGGAGAGGGAAGAGTGAACAAAACATATTGCTTTCCTGATAAGTCAATTTACTCCTTTTGATTGTAAGACTGCTTTTCATATGAAGTATCTATCTGGTGAAATCCCCTAAACATCTGACAAGGCAAATCACAAAACCTTAACAGACAACATCATCAGTACAGTATAAGGTAGAAGAAAAAAAAAGAAGGGTTGGGGGAGAGAGGTATTCTAGATATTTTGCATTTAGACAAATCCTAATAGCTGAGAAACCCTTATGAATACTGGATATGAATAGATGCCCTGGTCTTCATTAACTTCATCTGCTGGGTTGTTAAGGGAAAAGGGGGTCCTTTCCTACGGTCTTCCCATTTACTCCTGAAAACTCTGCACACAAATAATTTGGTGACTGTTTGAGACAGAGCAGACCCCACCATGGAGCTGGATGCTCCTCCTACTGGTTTTGTTATTCCTTTCTGTCTCACAGGAGCTGAAAGCAGGGAGGTAAGAGGCATTGTGTGTTTGATGACCTCTAGTTGGCCTCATATGCTTTATATCACTCAGTGACAAGTCAGCAAATATAGTCATCTGGAGCCATTTTTGCCTGCTAGCACCATACTGAGAGAGTGAAATTATCTGGATTCAGTTGAGCCATTTTTATTTAGATTGATGTTGCTATTTGCAGGCACTCACCACCACTTTTTTTTTCTCCAGGCTTGTTAGCTGAAGAGAGTGGCCTGCTATAGTATAACCATTACAGTAAGCACCAGCTCAAAGATAAAAATATAACAGTGTTGTGAGAGCTGTTGCTTTCAACATTTGATCAACTAGTCTGTGAAAAAGAGAGGGATGAACCACATCAGCCAAAGACAAGGGTAACATAAACAGCAAAGTTGGAAGTCCCCGTTCCCCCTGAAACCCAGCCTGCATGGCTCAGCTGCCAAGGGAAAGCTCAGTCCCACTCAGAATTTCACCATTCTCCATCTCTTTCTGCTGTACCTCGAGTAGAGCTAAACTGGGATACCACTATCAAGATCTAGACAGTACAAGCTGAAGTGGAGCATTTAGTAGCACCTATTACCTCTCTTAGTGTGAACTGGGCTGATTTAGCAATGCTTTTTCATCAGACCTGGTGCAGAAGAAGAGCTGACCAGCTCTGGCCATGAACTAAAGAATGTCCATGTTCTTGAGAGAGAGAAATGCAAGGAGATTGCTAATCGCGGTTTCTGCCTCACCCAAGATCCTGAGACCAAGTGACAACAGGCTTAAAGAGACATTTGCCTACAGCACATCACAAACAAATTTAGGATGCAATCTTTCAGGCAAATTCTACTTCCCTCCAAGTTTTCTTACCAGAAAAATTCTTGCGTTCCCATCTGATAAGTAAATTTAGAAGTGAGAGAACTTGTTCTAATGGCAAGTGATGGCAAGGTCTTGGGCTTTGGTGTTTTTTTTTTTTTTTTGAGGAGGGAAGGGGTTGGTTCCTTTTTTTTTTTTTTGGTTGGTGGTTTGGTATTTTTTTAATGTTGAGCTTCAGGGCAAATTCTAGCTTTTCTTGAAGGTGAAAAACTGTTTGTTTTTGGTTTGTATTTTTAAAGGATCCAGTCTTTTCTTATGGCTCCAACTTTCTTCTTCTGTAAAGATCTGATAAAGGGGAAGGATTGGTAAAAACCCAACAATAAAAGCCTTAAGAAGCAAATGTAAAGTGCTTTCTCTGAAGGAAGAAATGTGGATGTTGGATATTTCAACAATGTTCTGTTTTGTTATAAAAATAATTAAATGATAGAAAGAAGCAACATCCTCAGGGACAGAAGTCAAATGCATACATAGGAGCTAATGCAACCTGATCTATTTGCCCTGGCAGCATGCTTCAACTCTGTTTATGAAAACCACAGGTAAAATTGCAAATGAGGACCTGGGTTTTAAAGCATATATGGATGGATGTTGTGTTTGCTTACCTCCCAAGTGGCACATAAGTCTGTCTCATGGTAGATAAATTTTCCATTTTCATCTTTTGGGTAGAGCGCATCTCCAGGCTGAAAAGTAAAACACACTTTTGTGCTTTAAAGAAGAGTTTTTCACCCCTCAGTGCAAAGATTTTTCCACAGACTCTCTTTCTACTAGCAAACAAACAACAAAAAAAAAGTATTGAAAGGCTTTCTGAAACACCCTAAGTTCAATAGGTCATTCATACTGAGCTTACCACATCCTTGACTGCTGGATTGCCCTTGGACACACTCCTGAACTGTCACATGAGCATACACTCAGCAGTTCCCGGATGGCCTTGTTTTTCAGTAAACTTTTGACCTTTATGTTGGAGCATCCAAAGGACTAGTCTCCTTCCAAAGGGCTGGATTGGAGTACCAACCTGTATTCTCTGCTACTTCTTCCCTCTTTTCTTCCTAGCCCTTCTCCTGATCCTACTTGTGTCCTAGGCACTGAGAAAGAGTATCAGCTCAGTCCAGTTCCCAACAGCTGGAGGGACCAAGAGCTACTGGGAGTAAAGGGTTACATGTATAGCTAACCTCTTAAGTCCATTATCCCCTTTCTTTGGGCACTAGAAGCTCTTTCTTCTGATCCCTATACCCTATAGATTTCAGAGATGAGTTATGAGCTATTACCTCACGAGCTTTCTCTTATTTGCTAGTCATTTCACTGCTCTTACAGGCAATGCATTAACACCTCCCTCTCTATTGTCCGATCACAATTTCACTTTTTTTTTTTTTTAAACAAAAACTCTTCATTGATGTTTGACATCTGATCTGACGTCAAACTGCTACTTTTCAAAGGCCTGGGTACAAGATGTTGACATGGTAACTCCTTGGGAACATGCAGCTGTGACTAATATGATCAGTAACAGGCGCCTCCCAATTCAGTCAAGTTCAAATTCAAGGCATTTAATGGGAAAAGTGAGCATAAGGAAAACACAGTCTCAGATTTCAGAGGGCCAAGGTCTAAGTTATAGGCATAAGGTTCTGTCCTCCAAATGTGCTGGTTTTCCCTTAAAGAATTCCACAAAGACATTTTGCAACACAAGTTGCTTTTGTTGCTGTGTCTTGCTGGAAAAAAGAGTATCTTGACTTGAAGAAAGGAGCTGGCTTTTTTTCTATTAGAAGGCAACTTTTGCCCTGATAATGTGAGGTGGAGAAGCCCTTTTTACACCTCCCCCTGCCACCCACCATGGTGTTTTGGAACAAACCATTCATCCCCATGAATCCCCAGCACATTCTCCAAGGACTACAAGTTCAACAAATAGCAATTGGACTTCTTTAAGTTCAGAAGATGAGTCTGAATTCAGGACCTTTTTACTCTGTTCCACTTCTAATTAAGTAACTTCTGTTCAACATTTTTTTTTATTGTAGTCAATAGACAGCAATTACATTAGCTAATTTATCATCTTCTCATTTTCCTCTATTTCTATCACTTGTGTTCTAAAAAATAAACCAAGTCAGGATGAACGGTGCTTGAAGAGGAACTTCTCTTGACTGAGATAAGTGGTGTCAGCTATTGTGGATTTCTAGGGGGATCATTAGGTCTTCCTGCCTCCCTAGAACTGTGCAAGGTTCTGAAATACACTTGCCTCTGCTCAATAGTCTCCAGGCAATACTTTCTCTGCCAAGCCACCTTTTTATGCAAGGGAATTCCTGAATGGAAGAACTGTCTGCAGATGGATAAAGTGCTGAGGGAAAAGCAGTGTTTTGACGGTGACGGGGTGGTGGTTATGTGGTCTTTGAAAAGGTCTTTCAGAAGTTGGTCACGTTTCTTAGCTCTGGGTTCTCATGAACTATGCCATACCAGTCATTCCCACTAGTGCTGTTGTCTTCTCTTGCAGTTCTTTTGGAGGTAGCCTCACACTTTACACTGAATGTAAGGTGGCTTCCCGCCATGCTGCCCCATAAGCACCGAAATACGTGTGGCAACACTGTACAGTCACTGCTACTATGCAGGGAACACATCTTATCATGTCATGTTCAAAGTCTGGAGGCACTCCAAAAGATATCAGACAACTTACTTTCCTATTTAAAACACAGTAGTAGTTTACCCCTGAGAGGAAAAGCCCTGCTGTCATTATAAAAATTTTCTCACCAACATAGATGAAGGAAGACAGGTCTGCACATCCCATTGCTTTCATAAAATGGTCTTTGACAAGAAGGTTTTCTTAAGAGAGCAATTTTAACAACTTGTGAATGCCTATTCTACAAGCAGAAGGCAATATGTAGTCAAATAGTGAGGCCACTGGTCTCTCTTTGGTTTTTCTTTCAAAATGACAAGATACTTAGATGAGACTTGTTCAACGTAAGGCTAAAATACCTCTTTTCTGCCAGATCATGGAATAATTCAGTTGGGAGGGATTTGCAGATCATTTAATGCACAGGTACTTGCTTATTAATGAATCAGTTATCTGAGCAGAGTCTTCTACAAAATCTGCTAGTGGGTATGAGCTCCCCAAGCAGAGGGCACATGGTGGCCAGCAGGAGACCTGTTCCTGCTAGTCATCTGCCTTGCCTGATTAGAGGTGCTGAGCACCGCTGTTGGGATCTAAAGGCAGGAAGGACAAAAAGTCCTAAATGGGAAATCTACGTGAGGGAAAAATACAGGGAGGTGCAGGTTAACGTTGGTAGGTCAGTGAACAATGTCACTCCACGTGTTGGCCATTCTTGAGCCACTGAAAAGCGCTGGCATGGTGGGGCTTTCCTCCTCTGAGTGGTGCTCTCTGAAACCTGATTGCTCTTACTCTGCCTGAAAGTCCCTATGACAACTTGCACCACTGGCTGGGCTCTGCAGGGGCATGTTTCTTACTGTTTTCAGAGCAGGATTGTAAGTTCTGTCTCAAGTACTTCACTGGTTCCAAGCAGAGACTGCTTTTGCTAGGAGGCTTTGTGGGAGACAGGAAAGCACCAGTGTTTGCAGACTAGAGGAAAGCAGGAGTTTCTTAGCATCACACCTGCATACTCCTCACCATAGGCAAGCATCAAACACAGGATGGGTGTATTTGTGAGAGAGGGAGCAAAGGAAGGAAACCTGTCACCACTGCAAAAGGATGGGTTTTTTTCTTTTTGTATTTGGCACAAAAAAATGTATATTTTTCAGGCAGAAACTTACTTCTTTTTTTCTCTCCTCTCATGGGGGACATGAATGAATCTCTAGGTCTGCTACTCCTTTAACAACTCAAGACTGTTGATACAAGCCTCAGGGAGTCAGATGTACATTACTTTAAAGCCAGCTGTCTATATCTTTATATTGTGAGACAATGACCTTCACTATGTGGGAGAATGAACTACTAGAGAATACAAACACAGGCAAAGGGAAACAGGAAATTGCTAGTGGTGGGAAATCTTCAAAAATGTACCCAAAAGGATTCCATACGTGTGACTGTATAAATAAAATTTTAATATTAGAGTCTGGTTACTCCTGTACGGGTCTTAATAGGGTATGGCTTCCTCAGGGGAAAAGTACTGCAGATCTAAGATGATAGCCTCACTGATAAATTTCTTCCTATCTGATACTTCTGGTAGTTTGGAGTCTGTAGCAAAATATGATTTTAATAATCAGAGAACTACCTTCCTTGCAAAAAGAGGCTTAGAACTTAAACATCTCTCAGAAACAATTAGCCAGCTAATTGCCTGACCTTATTCTCTCTAAGAAGAGGGACTTAATTAGTTCAAAACCACTTAAATGTTTTGAATATCATACTTTTCATTTCAGTATTATTTCATTATATCATGCGCTTGTAGAGGAAAATTGCAAAGCAAGTTACAAAGAACTGTGAAACCAGAAAGTTTGTGGACTTACAAGAGCTGGTTGCAAGGCAAGAGGCATAAAACTGTGATGTAAGCTCCTTGCCTTCAAAGGTTTTATCTACAAGATGCCCATAGCCAGCAGTATGAAGTAATATCAGATATTAACTTTTGGGAGTGAGAGACGGACAACCTGTATTTGGGACCAACTGTGGTCTACTGAAGCTGTCCAAGAGGAACACTTCAGTTACAGAGATTAGGATCAAAATCATGATTTGCCCAGTGGCTTTGATTTGGGACAGAATAAAGAAAACAACTTGGTGGTTTTTCCCTCCTCTCCCACTCCAAACTTTGCTCCCTGCCTCTTACTGCTCCAGTGACTCCCTCCTCATGGCTCAGAGAGGATTTGGATACATACACTGTTCCAGCTACAGTATTTCTTCAGTATAGGAAGTATAGGAAGCTCTAACTCCAGTTAAGAGACCTCTCCTTCCAATAGAAAAACTCCATGCAACAGCTGTCATTTACTGCTCTCACACCACCTATTAGCCTCTCTTTGTGTGAGTAGTGCACAGAAATACATGCATGCAGTATACATGAAACATTATCTGGCCAAAGTGCAACTGTCAGCATAGGCTGGAAGCTGCAAGGAATATGCGAGATGGAGACCCTGGCACAACCCAAGTTCACGCACTTTTTTCAAGCAATTTTTCTTTTTACCTTGAAAGCCATTGGCAGCTCAATAATGTAGAGGTCAACGTAGTCCAGCTGCAGGATCTTCAGTGTCTTCTCCAACGTGGGACGCACCAGCTCTGGGGGGTGGCAGGTGTTCCACAGCTGGGGAGGCAAGCACAGGCTCTTTTCTGGGTGCCAGCAGGAACAGTGAGCCAGCTGAAGCCCCCCAACACAGACCCGATCCTTCACTCCTCAGTCCCTCTTGTCCTTCTGACAGAGCCCGTTATGAACAGTGCAAAGGCATTGTGGTCCACATCACCGCAAGGCAAAGGTGAGGGGCCTTACCCTGTCCTCTGTCAGAGCCAGGGGCAGAGGTAAAGACAGGAATTCTTGCCCAGGACTAATGTAGTGTTGACTCAGTAAAGCCATAACATATTTGTTTATTACAACACAGGTTCTTCTGAGCTGAGTATATTACAAACTCTTGCTCAATGAACTTAGGCAAATTCCTTTTGTTTTCCAAGCATATGCTTTCACTAGAAAACTTTGTTCCCACAAGGAATCTGTGGTCAGTTTTATGCTTGAAGGCAGAAGTTCAGATCACGTGAGTTAGCTATTGAACAGCCAAGCACCCAGCACGAAGAGAATCTCTTGGTTCTCTCCTGTGGCCGTAGAGCCTGAGTGACTGCCTGACCCAGGGAGGTTTTCATTTACTTTCCAGTCCTCACCAAAAGATATATTTGTGTTTAGTCACTGCAATGCAGGTATGACTAGTTAAAGCAATCTAAACCTCTTTAATCCCAACTGCTTCCTTTTTAGGTTATGGATTGTGCTTAGTTGGTTAGTGTTCAGTACTGCCTCTAGCTGAACTCTGCTGATGCAAATCTCTTGCAAGAATAAAACCATAGCATGGTAATTAGTAACCAAGAGCCCTTTGTAAACTGATTGTTGCAGTTAAAATCTACAAAACTCAAAATTAACACACAACAGAAGGTTTGAAGTGCCACTTGAATGCACACAGTAAGGTGAGCTATTTTATTTTCTAGTTTTTTTAATGCACAAAACTGGCACGTGGAGAAATGTTGAAGTTTTTGTCACTTTTGTTTGATGGAAAAACTTGCAGTTTGCTGGTATGGTCATTGTCTAGTCAGTTCAGCCTGAAAATTAAGCAGCCACTGAATGCCAAGATACAGAATGAATTTGTTCTTAAGACACAAAACACTTGAATTGCCATTTTTGGGAGAAGGTGCTGATTATAGGTCCTAAAGGGCATAGCCTGGGTAAGGTTTAAGATATTTAGGGTGCTTGGCTTTGTTTTGTTTTGTTTTGTTTCCAACCAAGTTATAATTATTCCCTGGGAAAACCATCTGCTCAGTTCTGCCAGCAGAGGCAAGAACACACTATCCTGAAGTTGAGTTGTACTGAACGGGGCACATCTAACCCTGCCCTAAGCTGGCAAACCAAAGCAAGTTTTGGCACCTGCAAAGTCATACTAGGCCATCCCCAGCTCTATGCTGCAAGGTGTGAGGAGTTTACGGTCAGTAGGCAGTGGAAAGAGGCTGAGGTGTACTACAGTAAAGGGACCGAGGTCCTATTCTCAAGTTTTAAGTTGTGCAGCTGGATTTCCTGAAAGATTTTGGTCTATGTGTTTTTTAAGCATTTTACATGTAAAATGAGCTTAATTTGTATTTAAGTAAGGAATTGTAGACCCTTCATGTTCAGTTTGTTTTGTTACTGTGTTTTAGAAATTTGATAACCTGAGGTATGCGCTAGTTTAGAAGCAATTTTTCCAAGTGGCCTTTCTAGCTCATTGCTATTGAGCTCAGCACTTGCCAGTGAATATACTTCCCTTTAAAAAAACTGCAGAGTTCTAAAGAAACAGCCTTTAAAAACAGCAAACATTTGTACTATGTCAATACATTGATGCCATGGAAACTCGAGAGTTTCATAACTGTTTTCATGATTTGTACAAGTTATTGTATTATCTACCTAAGTAGAACCCGTGTAGATGTTAGAGCAGCAGTCAAAGCTGCCAGCTGGCTTTGGCATTTTAGGACACCACATTTCCTGGAAATGTTACTTCTAGTTTAATGAAAGAAATATCCTGGGATGAAAGAGGAGACCAGAAAGGTCTTGCTGTATAAGCCAAGTGAGATGCTGGCAGTTGATATGAAACCTCTAAAATTTCTGGATGCTGAGCTGCTCTGCCTGATCAGCCAGCCAGAAGTGAGAGCCAAGTGCAAGTGCTGATGATTTCAACTGGCAGATGCAGCCCGATCACACCAGGTCACTGTTCCAGTAACACCGCCACTCAGCGGGGCTGCTCTTGTTAGTCCCTGCTGACACATCAGCCTTCCATCTGCATCATCTTTGCTTAAGGACAGGTCTGCATCAGGGGCTTGAGTCTGAAGGGTCTTGGGAGTTTCCAGTACTTGTGATGTCAGTAAGGCAGGAAAAAACCTCAACTTCTGTTCTGCTGACTGCTTCCAAGAATACAACAGCTCATGTCAGTCACTTACCAATCAGTGCCTGATGTATCTCCTGGTGGCTTGATATTTGTCAGTAGTTTGTAAGATACATAAGTTTGTGAGGTACATAGAACTAAAGATACATAAACTCATAAGGCAAGGGACACCCCTTCCCACTCCTCCTGGGAAGTTCAGAGCTGCTGTGAAAGTGTTCAGTGAAACCTGTGAAAATCCTGGATTGTGATGGATTGAATAGGCTGAAAAATATTTTCCACTTCTGCCTTTGAACTCTAAATTTAAAGAGTACAGAATTGCTACAATGCACTATCACCCTGAGCACCTGAAATTTTGTCAGGTACAAACAGGACACATAAATGAGGTAAATCCATGTGTGTCCTGTCTCACAGACACAAGGTAGGCTGGGACCACAGACACTGATTGTCATGGTACTCTGTGTTGCAGCCCTATGGCTTACAGGATCTGCAGTTTTGCAGGTAACTCAGTGTTTAAGTAGTGATTATCAATTAGAAGAATCATCTAGTGATTGGATCAGAAAACTGAATGTAGAAGGGCTTAATAAATAAAGTAAATTTGGAAATTTTACCAGGAGATGTGCTTTCAAAGAACCTAAATGTTGATACGGGAAAATAATGTGCAGGGAAAGAAGTTGAAAAAGTTAAAATACTCAAAATTGTTGGGACATCTGATTCTAACCTTTTCTCATGACTTGGTGGTTTTGATTTGAAGTATTACTGATAATTTGCTATCAAACCATCAAAACCAAATATTTTCGCTGATCCAAATCAACATATTTGGCATGAGAGAGTAAGAAACCTCCCTGATAAAGGCAGAAAATTTGAGGACATGAAGTTTTTCTCAGGATGGCAAAGTTGCTACCAGTAGAATCAGGCAGGAAACTTGGAAAAGAGTTGCATATTTTAGTGACTGGAAATTGCTGTACTTGGAAATTGGTCTATAGCTGCTGAAAATCCACCTGGTCTGTAAACTACCCAATACAAAGCTTATTTCCCAGATCATAGAACTTAACTAAGTTGCTCATAGTAAAACGGGTGTTTTATCTCAGGGGATCTTTCACTCTAGGAACAGTGTTTATTTGCAAGTCTGTTGAGTAACTTTTGTGGATTACGTCTTATTTGGGAAAGGAGAAAGGGAAAATATTAGGCTAATGTGCTCAAAGAAGCACTGCAGGAAGGGCAATTTGAGGCCATAAACTCCCTCAGAAACTGGATAGGAACCATCAACCCTTATTCTGCAATGTGCAGTGAGCTTTCTTGTACCTGGGATATAGTCGTTGTAGTTCTAACAGCTTTTGTCAGACATTTCATTGGACAAGGGATTTCATTCTTCTAGGAGAGAGTCAATTTTTACAGCTAAGACTGTAAAGTATTAACTAGCTCATGCATTACTCCAGCCTCGTTGCTCTAGAGCAGGAGTGTAATGACATCCTATCTCCAAGTAAGTTGATTCATCATAGTAGAACTTTTTAATAACAGGTGATACAGTAACTAAGGGTGTAGCTTGATGAGTAATTTTCTGGCAGTAATACCAATGTAAGCACTTGCTGTTCTCCCATACACAGACACTGGCATGCACGTGCTTGCTCCCACCCCTTTCATTGTGCAACCTCGTGGCAAACCTGTACAGGGAATCACTCTAACAGAAAATGACTCACTTGCAGGATCATTGTCCAGATCAGGCTCAGTGTGTGGCTGTACAAATGTGTGTGACAGCACAATGTGTGGTACAGTAACAGTTTAGGCAGCACAGCCAAGTGTAGCAATGGTCTTAACTTGCAGGTACCTACAATACTAAGCAGAATGGATATTGCATGGTTCCCATTGCTAACAGAGAACAACAGTAATTCCTGTGCCTAACAGAAAAGCTAGTGTTCATAAAGATCTGAGGCATTATGGTAATGCTAAGAAAGAAAAATAAAGGATGTTGGATCTGGAAGGAAACATGCCAGATGTTGACCACCGGCATCCTTAAGAAAGACCATTCACGGAAATCCTGGATTTAGTGTAAATAATCTGAGCACAGCTTCTCACCTTGCCACAGTAAAAAATGTCTTCTCGCTTGATCTTTCCCTCAGCAGTCTTGTCCCGGATGGCTTGTCCCACTTCATGCTCATTGTAGTAGACAAAGGCACCGTCGATATGGCGGTAGCCAGCATCAATGGCAATCTTCACTGCCTCCAGACAGGAACCTTTGGGGGTCTGATGGGAGAAGAATAAACGTAGCTTCAGCCTCCTGCTCACCTCCCCTTCAATGCTATAAAGTCACTGAGATATGCACAAGATTCATGCTGAAATTCATCCAGTCTGACCATCCCTTACCTCCCCAGACACCCGTGTTTCAACTTCTAAATAAAAAAGTGTTGTGCACTTCTCCTCAAAACTGTTGTGAATGTGGAACTAGACTGGAAGAAGCAGTAAAGCAAACAATTTTTTGTGTCTGTGAAAGAGAGAGTACTAGAATCCTCAGAAAGTAAAACTCAATGTATTTGATATGAAAATTATTTCAGAAATTCTTATCTAGAGAGCAAGGACTTCCCTACAACAGCCATTTGATAAAACTCCTTACTCAAGGGGAAGATGACTTTCTGGTTGAGCAGAGCTAGTCAACCACCTGCTGATCAGAGGCTGTTTGAAAACCTTAGACCTTTCAGCAGCGCAGAAATTTGGATTTGACTTCTTTCTCCTCAAATCAACTTACCATTGGTGGAACCACAAGCCTAAGGGTGATAGCTCAGGACTACTGATATTCCCAGTCTACTGATATTCCTAGTTCTGGACAGTTTCATTACTGTGTAGTTAAGAACCAGTAGTTGTCTTAATATACATTTATATACATTTTATTTCTTCAGTTTAAGATGAGCCCAAGAAACCTCCTAAAAAGTCCAAATTATATTTTTGTACTGTGTACTGCATTTATATTTACTCATCATGGCCAAAATTCAGAGTAAGCTTGTTTTTTCATAACTCATATTTTCCATTAGCCACTGTGGCAAGCAAAATTACACATAAGCTAAACCAAGCAAAAATGAAATTATTTGTTCTGGACACTGGAATTTTACTGAAAACATCTTATTGTTCCTACACTTTGTATAATGAGAGAGCAGCTCTAAGGTGGTCAAGGGCTCTCAGCAACATGCAGCAAGACTATTTTCCCACCCTTTTTGTGGGCATTGCTCTGCTGTGACAGGGACATCTGATTCACTTTAAGAAAAAGTGAAATAGGGGGAGTCAACCTGCTCTGCTGTGTTGTTGTCAGCAACAAATGCCAAGAGTTGAAATCTGCTACCTGCAAGAGCAGGGCCAAAACCACACTGCTTCTCCTATGAAGAAAACAGATGTCAGAGACATCTGGAAATGAGAAGGTATGAAGAGAACGTCAAATTTGTTGGTTTTGCTGATGCCAAGGGAAGACAAGAAGCGGGACTGACAACAAGTGCTGTTAGGAAGGGACCACTTTTCACTGCAGCAATAGCTCTCCCTCCTCACTGTCCTTTTACAGCTGCCACTGGCTTGGCTGTCCAGGAGTTTGCCATGAAATAAACAGCTGCTCTCCCACCACCTGTGGAAAGAGGCATGAAACTCAGAGCTGCTATAGGATGCTTCAGGGATTAAGGACATTGGCTTTCCCTTCCACTTTCATGTGAGAAAGGTCTGTGAAGGACTGGTGCAGGCACATGAGGATCAAACTCTCTCTTTCATTCCCAGACCTGTGGGCTGGTGATAGACTATTCTAGGATAGTAGCACTATATCCCAGCCTGGTTCATCTGCCCTTCAGTGTCCCATCCTGACTGACTGCTGTTGGACACAAATGGACCAACTTCTGTTTGGGCTTGTGGGGACTTTCTGCTCCAGCACGCAGTGCCTAGAGGTTACTTAAAATGCAAAGTCGCTCACGCTTGCCCTGATTTATGACAGGCATGAGTGAGGGCTCAGAGGCAAAAATGGCACAATTTGGCACTCTACAGTATTTACAGCAGTGATGATGCAATACTGTTTGCTTAATTGAGAGAGACAACGGAGCACTTGTTTCAGTGCTTTGCTGCTTTTATTGTGGAAGCCTACCAAAAGCACGCTCGGCCCCTGCCAGGGCCCTTTCCTGGTTGTTAGTAGGATGTAAGGCAGCTAACAGCCTTTCAGGACAAGTCAATGGCTAGTTTTCACTTGGGGCATGTTGGGCAGCATTACAGAAGTGTGAGGCATGGAGTAGTGACAACCTCCAACATGTTCACTGCTTTGTCCCTGCCTGAACCTGCAAGGAAGGATTTGAGAAAGGCATCAGGAAGAAAGCTCTGACATGAGTATTACAAGCCTTCTGTTACTGATGACAGTAACCTCAGACCTCTGCCCCAGCAGTGAGGCTGTAGCCGCAGTTGCAAAGCTCAGACTGACTAGCACAGAACAACAGGACTCAGCTTAAAGGTCTGGTGAGCTCAAGTTTAAGTGATGATGAGCTATCTGAAAGAGAAATATATTTCTAAATTGCAGTCGGTGTTTTCTCTCTGAAACCTGATTTTTGAAAGAATGTGACTTTTAGATTTCTTCAGCCTGTTTGACTTTTACCACTCAAGTGTATGAAAGCAGAACATTTAGAGGAAATTGACGCATTAACCTTAATTCAGATTTTAAGTGTTTGGGGGTTTTTTTATTTTATTTTATTTTTTTATTTTTCCCATTTGTTGAAGAGCCTGAAAATGGGATGTGAACCCGGTACCAGAATTTTCTCTCTTTGCTCTCTTGAGAGATGGCATGAACACAGCTCCCAGTTGTTTCCTGAACTGTAAACCAAACTCCATCAAGTAAGGAAACAACGATTATTGAGTTGCGTCTTTTCTTAGACACCAGGGCCACTTTGATCAGCAAGAAAAGCAGAAGGAAGAGCTGGGAAAGGTGAGGTCTTGCACATAAGGGAACAGGACAATTGCAGGCTAGGGAGAAGAACAGAATAGAGAAAAATGAGAAAGCTTGCAGTTACTGCAACTGCTTTTGGCTGAAGCAGTTGACTTATGTTAGAGCTGAACTTCGATGTATTTCTTAATTTTTTTGCACGAGACTTACATCTGTACAAACAATCTTGTGAAAGACTCCTCCATCTCAAGGAATAATCTTATTCTTCAGGGGCTTGGAGAGGCTTTTATTAGATCAGGCCTTGATTACCAATGGCCAGAGATGGGTTTACATTAAATATAAATATTTTCATTGCACTAGTTCATTTAATCTGATGTGGTATATTAGTTCTGACAGATTCTGGTCTAAGGTGCTTCATATGAAAATGCAAAGCAACCTAGGGAACAGTTTTTGGAAAATTCTGCATCTATTGAACCATCCCAGCTGAAGGTCTGAGACATCTGTGAGTCTGGAAACTTTATACCATATGTTAATTTTCATTTTAATGGAGAAACTATCATTTCTAGCATTTCACGTGTTTAATCCTTCCAAATCCTGCAGCAATAGGCTATGGTAAACTGTGCTGATGAGTTGCACAGGCTAGTCATGTTGTGGTATTGCCTCTTTTAAAAAGGGATTTTTTTTTTATAAAGTCATATTTAAGGGAATATGACATTCCCTTAAATGTCATATCTTGTTCCATTGTTTCCTGACAGACCATACTAAAGCTGGATGACTCAGATCACCACTGCCCAAATATCTTTCTATCAGAAAAGGTATTTTTCCCTGTATCTTTCCCTTCCACCTTGCTGCTCAGCCTGAGGTTTTTTAATCTCTTCTGTCTTTCACGGAATTAAACTCTTTAGTAGTGACCAGATCAGAGATTAGCAACTGAAAATCAAGTGTAGATAGAAGTTTATGATACAACTATGTTGTACAAGGACTGGTGCCACTCCAACCACAGCAGCTGATAGAACAGTATCTCCCAGTCTATTTGGCCATGGAGCAGCCACCTTTACTTGGAATCTCAGACCTCTTCCTCCTCCTTACTGCAGGTTATACTCACTAGGGTACGCAATCTAAAATGCAATTGCCTATGCGGTCCACTTATTCCAGGTAGGCCTTTATTCTTGTGCCATTCTAATATAAGCAGGGCTCAAACATAGAGCAGTAGAAATACCAGATGAGGTACTGAAACTTCTCCATGCCGTAAACCCTTTGTGCTTTGTCAATAGTAATTCAGGACTCGTTGGTTTTGGCCTTAAGACAAATCTTTGCTTCTTTATTACTTTTTATTTAAGTATAGATAAGAGCTATGCTTGATCTTTAGCTATAATTAATGTTTCAGCTTCTAATCAGTGTGCCCTACAACTATGCTACTTTGATCAAGGACTTGTTTTAGAACTGGTATTTTATAACCACTTGTACGCTGTAAGTCAGATATTTATCTTCAGTGTTCTTGCAGTCAGTCACTGATTTGTGCAAAAAAAGTATTAAATTTATCACATGTTTTATGATAAAAGAAAAACTGCTTGGTTGACTAGAATGACTTGCTCAATCACTAATAAAATTCTTCAATGCATATCTGTTATTTTTAAGATCATAAAGTTTAAGGAAACAACACACACAATTATTCCCTCTCTCAATCAATAGCTTGTAAACCTGCTGATTTACCAGCACGCATGGCAGATTAAACCAGTATCAGTTTCCTTCAGGCTCCATGGTAAATAAATGGAACAGAAGGGCTGGGGGAGCAGACTCAGATATGCACCTTCATTGGAAGAAATGAAGCAGCAATTTGGCCCCTTCTCCATAGATGAAGTAGCCAACTGGACAGTTACCACTTTCTGTGAGTCTGAAAAAGCAATGTGCTTCATCAATTCTGTCTGTCTGAAAGGGTCTGCTCTCCTTTTCCTCTGAGACCATAAACTTTCTTATTTTTTAATGTTTATTCCAGACACCTTCCATCACATCCATTTTGTCAAAAACTGTTTTCTCTACATTTCATAGCAAATGAACAGTTTCAGTTCTATTCATGATTGCATATGACCAAGCCACAGGAGAATATTTTTGTGCAGGCATGCCCATGAATTTTTCTCTTCCCTCTCAAGTAGAACAGTATTTGCTCAGCAGTGTTAGTGGTTGTCCAAGTTATTACTGTTATTTAAGTGCCACAGATCAGCTGCCCTCCAAGTCTTTTGTTTTTTCTGTAGCATCTTTTTCTGGCCAGCAATTTCCATTGGCTTTCCAGCTGATTAAGAGGGTTATCTCCAAAGATAAAGCTAACAGCACACACTGGCGGTAGACTGTAATCTTGCAAAACCATGCCATTGCTTTTATGTCTTAACATCACCACTGTCATTTATTCTTTATTAGTCCATAGAGTGAAGTAGAACAGTGTAACTCGGGCTCCCAGATTCTGCTCTGCCTTGTTTCACACGTGCAGCTTTATGGAGTTGCACCAGTGTCAGCAGCACATGAGAGCTGAGGAAGTAGCACTTCAGGGAAGTGCCCTTTACCTTATTCCTGAGCATCTCACCTGCTTAGTGCAATGTCATTCAGTCCCTTAGCTGGAAATAATGATCCCAGGAGGAAAAACTTGAGGTGTTAGGAGACACAGGGCCATCTCCTGGAAAAAATCTGTGTTTAGCTGCAGCAGAATTATACAAGAGATCCAAACTGTGGGCCAAGTGCTCCAGTCCTAACCTATAATTTAAGATGTGGAGCCACTGTTTAGGAATCTTAGTCAGCTAAATACAGGAAGGAGAAAGTAGGTACATTCCTGGGCTCAGAGCCTCCTTCACCAGAGCTCGGCACTCACACTCAAATTCTTATGCAAGTTTCAAGAAGCCCAATTGCTTATTTCCATTTGCTTGTTTTCCGGACAAACTGGCAAGAAGGATTGGCTGAAGATGTTAGGAACAGAGCATAGAAAGCTTGTGTACTGAAGGCACTGCAGGAAAGCACAGGTTGAGTTTACAAAGCCAGAGGATGTGAGCCACACAAGAGTACATTCTTAGAATTGTTTAACCTTGTAAAAGAGAAGCTGTACTGTACACCTCTTTCTTGGAAAATGCAACCGCCAGCACATCCCTCTCTCTCAAACAGGAAAATCTGGCTTTCATTCACCGGAAGCATTGGCAGCCACCATACAGGAAGCAAAACCCAGCAAAGGGTTCTCTGCAAAAGCAGGTAGAGCTGGGAGTGGAAGGCAGAGTACAAAGCTGAGAGCCACGAGCTGCTATGCTGGCCCAGAAGTTTGCTTTATGTCATGCAGTGTGTTGCCCTGGAAGGTTGAGAACAACAAATATGCATTTCCAGAGAAGATGGGAGGAATGGTGACACTTGTGGCTTTGTGTCACATTGTGAACGAGCATGAAAAAGGGATGCCTTTCTCATCTAACCTGATGCTCTGTCAGTGGCCTAAAGCGTGAGGTTTGTCCATACAACAGGAATTAGATTGCATAACTGCAGATTTAGCATTTCTAGAATTCCTCTGACATTGTTGTTCTATCATCTAGCCGAAGCTGTCTTTAGGAAAACCTTATTATTGTAGCTGGCAGAAGTTACTGCAGTTATTTTTACCACTTCATTGTCGAATCCTCAGTTTTAGGATCACTGCAACTTTTCACTTGATGCAAATTCAGTTTATGCAAACTGAAGCTAAAGAGCTGCACTGCCACTCTGCTGGCAGCTAGAGGATTAAAGCAAACGAAGTAAATGATGTGCACAGGGGTTCCCATGCTTACAGCATTAGTGGAGTGGACCGAGAAAGTTTCCTGAAGAGCTGGAGGACACAATAGCCTGCTGGCTAGCCCTGGAAAGCATGGATCTAACTGGAAGGGTAGAGGTTACCAAAACACCCTTCAGACAAGAAATGCAATCACAGGGATGAGTGAGGTACAAGGGCAAGACAAAGCACCAGCTTGTGCAATAAAAGAAAAGAGAAGGTTGCCAGTAGTTCTTCTGCTTCATTCCCTAGAGTTAAAGGGGAGAGGTTTCTGGCTCCAGTTTGAAGTGTTTGCAAAGGCAAATGTAAAACTTGGGGAATTCCACCACCTAGTTAGCTGAACCAAAAAAAAGTCAGCTTTGATGAGGCCTAGAGAGGCATTTTCTGCACAATGTTTTCAAGTTTTGACAAATTTGGCCTCTTAGGTCAATCAAAGGAGACAACCCAGATGTTAGCTTCCCACATGAGCTGCAATAACATGCTTATGCTGTTCTTTGGAGGACTGTGGGGAATCAGGGACACATGGAAGTGTACAGCCATATTTAACGTATGGAGGCAGTCTGGGACATTTTAAAAATGGAGCTTTGCCTGGAAAATTGGGCTCTAAATGGCCTTGCCAAAAAGCGTATCTTTCAGTTGCGGTAATTCCGATTACTCACCTGTAGGGGTTCAGCTTTTCCCCTCTTCAGTAATACCAGTCATTCCCTGTCCCATCTTCTGTAAAACAATCTTAACCTTTATTTAGATGGGAGGGCTTTCCCTGTGGCTCTTCAGCAGGGTTAAAAAAACCCAGCATGTTTAGAAAGCCAAAGGAAAAGATAAGAAAAATTTACTATTTTTTTGGTGTCAGTATTTAGCCTTAGTATCATTGCACTGGTAACAGCTAGCTTTGTAGTTTTTGGAAGAGGGGTGTATTGAAAGAGCTACAGTCACTGCAGTACATAACTATGGAATGGAAAAGGTCTGTTCTCTGTTTGATCACTTTTCAAACAAGAATCCCTGTGACTGGGTTTGAGTAGTGCTACTGTCCTAAAAGCTTATCTGGATTAACCTTCTATTAGTTTTGGATGTGGACTGATTAAACATGACTCTACCTTATGTCATAGCGGACATGGAGCTTGGTGGGTGATGCTGGTATCTGATGTCCACCATCCAAAAGCTGTACTGACTCCCAGACAAAGTTGTCATCTCCTAAATGTCACATTGCTCTGATAACATCTTCCTCTGGAGTGCTCTTGCAGTGTCCAAGTCTGCATGTCTTGGAACCATGTTTGGGAGCCAAATGACACGGTGCCAGGTGGGCTGTAGGAGCCAGCCCCCCTGCTTGGATTAAGCAGGCATCACTGCACAAGGCCAGGCAATTATCTGGTTGTCAGCAGTTTCATTAGTAGAAGTTCTCTGCTCTGCAGGGGTGTGCATCTCTTGGTCCTGGAGTAGTCTGAAAGTGTTTTCACACAGCAGCTGAGATGTCAGCATAGGTTAGAGGTACTATCTTGAGACAAGGGGTTTTTTTGAAGACTTATAATTTAAGGCATGCTCAGGTGGTAGGGACAAAGGGGGAGGAAAGAAGTCATTCTAAGCACAATCTACTCCTCAGAGCAATCTAAAAAATCCGCCATTTTCCAGGACTAGCAATTTTGTGGCCATTTTGCTCAGAAGTCCTCCACAGGTTAATGAACTATGTAGCTAGAAAGCTAGTCTTTCATTCATACTCATCTACAATGCTGGGCCCATCCTCATTAGGAATTTTACATGTTGACCACTTCAGTAAGTGAAACTTTTAATCTGCCACACATGATTAGACAGTAATTGTGTTCACAACTGGAAACAGAAGCCATTGGCACAAAGTAGAGATTACTAATACTGTCAATTTGTTTTCTATTAAGCTTCAGATTTCGATGAAATGAAGAACCATAGAGATTTCGACAGAGAACATATGTGGAGGTAAATGAGCATTTTGCAAATTCAGCAATGTCTTAAAGCCATGGGGTTTGTGCAAATCAAAGTAACAAGAACAAAGCTAGTGTCCTCTGGAAAGCTGCGGGCAAGAATCTTCCCTCCAGACTGACAGAGAGAGGTAAGTCATTTTGCCAAATCTGACTTTAAAAGTTGAAATTAATGGTTAAAGTACAGCTCATACACAAAAGGTAGAAGTTTTAGAGTCTGCCATGTTTCAGAAAAAAAGCATCTACCTTTTCTAATTACCTGATTTTTCTTAGATTTTTTTCTTTGTTTTTCTTTCTTAATGAGATCAAGATGCAATCTTGCATTTATGAAAGCCAAAAATGTTCCACTGTATAACACACGATCACAGAGAGGTAGCAAGAACTGAGGCGTCAAGAGGTGGTTGCAGGCAGGGGAGGAGAGGTCAATGCTAACCAGCAAGAAGGCAAAGTGTTGAAGATACAGAAATGCAGAAAGACTGCTCCAGTGGCAGAACAGAAAAGTTGCATGGCAGAGGAGAAAAGGAGAACGCAAGATAAATAAGCTCTGCTCTTCAGAGTCAGTAAACATGCCATTAAAGCAAATATGAAAGGGAACTTTAAAATGTGTCATGCAACACTGAGTTTTAGAGAAAGGCATTGATGAAATCAGAACTTGTCTGAGATCCTTTTAATTTAGTGTATTCTATACACTATTCTATACCCTCACCTCTTCGCTATAAGAAAATCCAAAAAATCTGTGAAAGCAGTATCTTATGTGTGGAAGGACTTATTTCCTGGCATATTTGCCATCTCCATAGCAAACAGCAAGGATGGATTAAGGCAATACTACAGCCCAGAGTCACTACAGTGTCTTGAATACTCACACAGGCTCCTGCCCAAGAGCCATATTGTTCTGGTGCCTGCTAAAAGGTGATGCCTGCCACTGCACCTCCTCAAGCCATCTGGGGATCAAATACCTAGACATCCTGCCTTTATCTCCTCTTGACAACTGGGTCTTGCTGGTAACTGACTTAGTATAGGAATAAGGAATAAAAACAGAGAGACTAATCAATGAGGGCATCACTCAACACCAGGATGCCAGCCACTGAAGGAAAGGCATGCCATCTGCAGTCTGTGAAAGCGGAATCACCTAAGTATGGTTTAAATCCTTCAAGCATGAAACTAACTGAGTCATGACTTTGTGAGTAATCTGGCTACAGATATTTGGTTTCAGGATAAATATTGAACAATGTGAAAGCTAGGCTGAGTTTACCAACAGGCAGGCAAGGAGCTCTCTGGGAACACAGCAGATCAGGCACAGTTGTCTTCCTGGGATGCTGTAATGTATCTCCTTCCCTTCTGCCCTTGACTCAAGTGCACAAATCTCCATTTGGAAGCATGGTTTTAGGATATCCTCAGATACCTAGGGAACATAAGGCTACCCTCTGAAACATCTCAGAAATCCCAACCCTGAAAGACCACATGTTGCTACGTGCCAGATAGCTGTGGCTCTGCTGTTCCAAAGCCCTCCCTGAAGACAAGAACTAGTACTGCATGAGGTAATACTGCAGCCTAAAAACCAAATGGCTTGAGAAAGCCAGTGGTGGTTACTGAAGCGGACTATAAAGTGCACTCTAAGTGTCCTTAGGAAATGCTGGTCAGGGAATATGGCCCAACAGCTTAAAAAAAAAATACTTTGTTTTGGGAACTTTGTTCTCTTCTTAAGTTCAGGGCATAAATACGAGGCTCCAAAGCCAAATATCCCAGCTGACTCCCCGAGATCTATTCAAATCAGGTTCTCAATATTTTTTTAGGGGAGAAAAAGGCAAAATATTTCCCTGGCCTACTTCTGTGATGATTTCACGTAGGTTCATAGAGACCATTTCATTAGAGAGCTAACTTAAGACTCAGTACTTGAATACTTGCTGAGTTCAAACACATATTCATGTGTAATCCTTCACATTAAATGGACTGAGGTATTTTCTTTACATATTTATTTTAATAGCATGTCATGGGAAATAAGCTCAGGCAGTAAGAACACTTGGATATTAGGGCAGTCCCTGCTCTTACGACTGCTTCTCTCATCTCTTTCAAGAAAAAAATCTAGAAGCCAAGTGGGAGGTTTACCTCAGGAGGAAGACAGTTAGTTGTCTGAGTCAGAGGGGAAATTTATAGAGAAAAGATTAAGAGGTAGAAACCTTTAAGCTCAACACTCACATCCTCTGCAGAGATCTCAGGTATCACTTCTGCCTGGTACTCTCAATACATGCTCTATTCTGTAGCTTTGGATCAGGCCAGGTGACTTTCTTTACAAGTCACCTGAAATCATTGCTGTCTCCAGCCAATCATGTTTCAGACACCCAGTGATGACCAGGAGGAAAATGGGGAATTAAATTGTGTGTAATGCCTCCCTTACTGCAGCTGAGAGATCCAGATCGCATCATGGGGACAAATCACTTATTACCTCTTTTGACTTAACAGTAGCCTACAGCAGCTCTGAAGGCAGGCAGCCTGCAGCAGGGGTGCAGCCAGCACTGTTAGGAGTGATTGAAATAGTTTGTGCATGCACATCCTTGTGCGAGGAACTTTTTGGCATAAATGGTCCTAGAGAGAGCACTAGAAGCTGTTAGACCTGTACAACGAAAAGTTACTCTGTTCAGCTTCTATCTTGGGTGTAAAAAGTAATCCAGGGTGCCAAAACAGTGTTTTTACTTACGCAGATTTTTTTTACTTGGTCACTCAGACTGGATACAGGAGCCCTGGATGAACTTTTCCTCTCCCTGATTCAAACCAGCAATTTCTTCTTAAACAAAACCCAGACTGTATGGGCACTCACAAGGGTTACTTTGTGGTAGTTAAAGATTTGGGGAAATGGGTCTCTCTCCCTCCTGGCTGGATGCCATACCAAGTTCTTCAGCATCCAGAGCTGTGGGGCTGGTGGGCAGTGTGCTTTCCCATGGGGAGGGTGTTCCTCCCGCTCCAGCCTGTGCATGTTTCTTCTTGCTTCTCTCTAGCTATCACATACCCCACGATCACGTTATTTTCCTGAGCTGTGTGATATGAATTTAATCCCCAGAGGCTGAGAAGAGGACTGAATCTGGTTTCCCACCGCCCATGTGGATTTCCTTACCGGCGGGCTATTCAGGGAAAGGCAACTGCTACCTCCAACTGCTTTAATAATTCTTTGATTCCTCAGCTTGTACTGCCAGTGCCCAAAATGAAATGCTTTGCCATTTGTTTTGCCTGAAACTATTCCACAAAACTGCTTCCAATTTATGAATGGATTTGGCTACCTCAGAACCCCATTTTTAGCTAAGTCGCAACTTGCCAAAAGCCCTCACCCAGTGCTATTCTTGAGCGCTTTGCCCAATCTTATGTTTCAGAAGCAGCGCCTGTGTACAGTGTGGTTGCTACAACCTTCCCTCCAAGCCCTGTCCTCCCTCAAAACAGGAAGGTAGGAGAGGAGCTGTGGCCAAGGCCCCTTGACCTTCCAGGGAAACAGCAAGTATTTATGTGGAGACACTGGATTGATGATCTTAGCTGTGTTGACAGGGATGAGTTATAAAGTGAAGCAGGCATAAGTGCAGTTTTAACGAAGCGTAGGATTTCCAGGATTTGGGAGTGTTTTTAGCACCTTTACCCTCTAAGCCTGCTCATCCCCACATGCCATCAGCTTCCAGATGGGTACCAGTACCACTTGACGGGCGGAGCTGGGAACTAAGCATCAGTGCTGGGGGGCGGTGGGAGCCCAGGGTGTGCTGATCTGGTTCTGCTGTAGCACGGGGCAATGCCACAGGCTCATCAAGGGGGCTGTCCCTCTCTACCACCCTCCCCTGTGGGGCTGCCCTCTCCCTCCTCCCCCCCACTACTTATACCCTGGAGAATTGGGTCAACGGCTTGGGGGCCCTCAGGGAGGGAGAGCTGGACAGGGTGCATCTGCTGGAGCCTTGGCAGAGCCACTCCTCCACAAGTGGGTTTTGCCAGAAGGATCCACAGAGCCAGGCAGAGGTAGAATTGGCCTCTAATTTTAAACGTCTGGAGTGCCTTGATAGTCCTGATTCACTGTTCCCACTGTGGTTCCCACCCAGACCCATGAGGAGAAGGGATATTTGGGAAAGGAAAGAGAGAATAGAGGAAGGAGTCAGTGACTGAGATTTCCAGTTTTTCACTTCAGTCCATCCTGGCTAGGATAAATAGCCTAGTATATATAGTCAAGAATTTAATACAACTCACACATTTCCTTCCATGCATGAAGGAGAATGCAAAAACAACTTAAAGGCTCTGAAACCTGCACCAAAAAGAAAACTAAGCTTTATAGTTATACAATTATTACATTCCCTTAAAAATAAGGATAGGAACACCAATTAAAGCTGAAAAAAATAGGTTCTTTTTTTGATAAACAACATAAATTTATGATTAATTCCATGACCCAGTGAATATTTCTTTCTTTTGTTAGCAGAAGAGCTGATAGCCAGTGGATTCATTGTACTTTCTTGCTGTGGTAAAGCAAAAAGAAACCCCCAACATTGCGCTGTTCAGTCTCAAAGAATTAGCTGAGTTGTCATCCTGACCTCTATTAAGTCAGAAGAAAAGCTCTCTTACATCTAGGGGGAAAGAGCATTCAATTAAAATCAATCGGATTATCAAACAGACCTTTTCCACAGTGGTCCAGCTCTGCTCCAGTTGACCGATGTACTACACTGAGTCAGTAAACTTATACAGGGGACCAAATTCAGTCAATAGGTTTATTTTTTGTTCAGTGTTTCACAATCAGGGAAGCATGACTTATCTCCCAAAGTCTCTTTGGGAGAATAATTAAGTTATTTAAGATGAGCAAGGCAAGCTGCTGACACATTTCAGTTTTGAAGGCACTGCTGTTCAGTTTATCCAGACAAAGCCTGAAACGTGAAAGCTGGCCTCCTGCCTTTGTTTTCTTCTAACCGACTGCTGGAGAAGCAGATTTCCCTGCTCTATGGCTAACTAGATCTGCCTGGTTTGCTTAACCAGCGAGCACATTCCTGCACTTCAGGAAGAACACTCCGGACTCATTACGAGCTACTGGGCTATAGCACGACATTGAGAAAACAGATTTGTTTTGGACAAGCTGCTCTGATGTGGAGGTGCCAGGGTGAATAACCTCTGGGGGAAAAAGAAAAAAGAAAAACAACACAACCCCTCAAAACCTGCCTTCAAGAACAAGATGAATAATCTGACAAATGAATAGCTCTGTATTTTATATCAAAGCACAAAATGACTAGAACTTGCGGAGATCTGACTCATGAGCAGAAATAGAGTGCTGGGTACGGCTTGAGCCGTTGCTACCACCAGCTGCCTGCCCCCACCGCTGGAAAATGGGTGGCTCAGATGCTGCTTCTTAAGCAATTCAGCCACAAAAGGCTACAGTTAAGCATTTTCAAGGAAACGTGTCAGCGCTAGTTTATAGCCGCACTCGTTAAGATAAACCTTGAAATGGTCCCGAGCTGCCACAGACTTTCAGCTCTTGAGGCAGGAGGAACTGGATAGACACTTAGCCAGGCATCCCGGTGGAAATCGCACCAGGCATAAATCAGTACTCAGCAAAGCAGCTTGTCCCAGCTAAGTGGCACTCCGCTGCCACGGCAAGGTGTTGATAGAAGCCTCCTCTCCGCCCCCTTTCCCAACCCTCTTATCAGTAAAGCAGCCTTTTTGAGATGGGCAGATTTTAAGACCGTGACCTATTTAAACGTGCGGTCCCATCACCGACCAGCAGCGCAACACTGCAACAACTCCTGTAGCACTCTGCTACTGCGTTTTCCCAGCTGCTCTCTGTGACAAGTTCCCCGACTCAAATAGAAGCCCTAATCCTAGTGTAAAGCTCCAGCCTTGCTGCTTCAGATAAACATACATTGTTTCACCTGGTCTTCTCCGAAAATGAGACTTGGCAAGGGCCTTATCAGTGCTGCTTTCTCTACCTCTTCTCAGCTCCTCCTCCCACCCATAACTTTCTAACATGTTTATCATGCAGAAAGAGAAAGACAGCTCAGAAAATCAAACTCCTACAAACGCGGGGGGAAGGAGAACGGATGGTTGGGTACGTGCACCCATCCCCACTGAGGGTACAGTTACACAGCAGCTTCAATTGCTCTAAATTGGAGTTGCCGTAGCAATGCCTGCCCTGCCTGCATCATCCTGTTCTCCCCACTTTCTGTCAGCAGAAAACAAAGGAAGTACATGAGAAAAGCAAAAAGTCACTACCTGTGGCTGATTCGTCTGAAAACCAGCCCTGCCTAAAAATGATTCGTTTTGGTTGGTTGAGCTCCATACAAAGGCCACCTCGAACCAAAGTGAGGATGAAGGAAACATCAGGATGGCAGAAGAAGAAGCAGAACTGCTGCTCTCTTGATTTTGGGACAGCTGAATTTCTGTAGAATGAATTCTTATCGGGGTTATAGCAGTGCCGAGAAGGTGTCTCCAAAATGGGAATTCCCATCCGCCTCCCCTCTCAGCTCCTGCAGGTTACTTGCCGCTCTGGGCCCCCAGCCTGAGCCTTAGCTAATGCCACAACATCGGACCACGGCTCGTCCGGGTTGCAGGTGGGAAGTGCAGCAAGGCAGGAGCCCTGCTGCTGGCAGCTGCATGTTTCTCATCTTAAAACTACTGTAAAATTGCAACTCGAGGATTAGGGGCACAATACAAAAGCATGGAAAGAAATGCTTCAAGTTCACTCAGAGCTATTTTGTCTCTGAATTATGTAACATTCTGCTTTGCTACATTAAAACTTCTGTTAGAGACCTTTAATTTTGTTTCGCTAACCTTTATTCAAAGAATGCTCTAGCTGAAAATATCTCCAGAAAGTCTAGTGATGTGGGGGATGATGACTAGCCTCTGAAGTTGTGAATTCCCGCTGATTCTCCCCGTGTGAACCAGCACTGTTGTCCTGGGGATTTCTTACACTGTCTGCATCACTCATGCAACAGTGTTTTTTGAAAATCTTCAACACTGTTATTTATACACCATAGTACATTTAGTGGTTGGTAAATGCTTTTAATCGAGTTTTCTTTAAAAAGATAATTGTAAATATCTGTGTTATATGGAGTCAGACGCACAATATTGCATCTCAACTGATACTGTTACACAAGAGGGGTTCTGGCCACGATGCCCCTTTTCCACCCCTTCAAACAAACAAAGATCAGGCTGAAAGATCAGGTAGTTTAGGAGAGCTTTAAAAGGCAGTGGCTAGCGAATTGCCTTTGTTCTCCCAGGTGCGCAGAGGGAAGAAGCATCAGGTGTGCTTCCACAGCCTCCACGCAGCCGACCAGCTACGGTTAGAAGGGATGCCTGCCCGGGACACGCAAAACCGAAGGATGCAGAATATTTGAGAGTGGTTTGGCCGTTGGCAGTCAGCTATGGGAGCCGCAGGAATCAGGATGCAGGAATTTGGGTCTTTGTTTCAGGAACATTCCTTGGAAAGTGTCGAAGCCAGCTGTAAGACGGTCCGAAATCCCTCATCTTATCTACGCTCGGCGCAGGGACCCGGTCGTACCGACCCTCCCTGCTCCGGAAAACCGGGGGCTCCCGGCTGCCCCGCCGGGGAACCGGCGCTCGCTGGGGGTCACATCCCTTCCCAACCCAGCTTGACCTTGCACTGCCCCGACCCCTGGTACCTAGCGCCCTTTTCCCGTGCGCCCACCGACGTGGGGCGGTGGGCGGCAGGGGCAGCTGCACAACACCGCGGGCTGGGTGGGATTTTTTTATTTCTTCCCATCTTTTCCTCATCTGTGCGTCGCGCACTGCCCGCTCTGCACACGGGAGAGCTGGGGCTTTAACTTTGCATGGGGAAAGGAGCAAAACGAGAAGCAGTCGGGACGGGAGGAAAGGAGGAAGGTAGCCCCGGTTCGGGGGTCTGCAGAGAGGGCGGCCGCCACCTGCCCCCGCCAGCGGCGCGGGGCGTCCCGGCGCCCCCGGACTTACTTTCTGGGGGTCGGCGTAGGTGCCCAGCCCCAAGAGCGGGATGCTGTTCCCGTCGCTCAGCGGGATGCGGTGGCTCTCGGCTGTGAGGTTCATCTTGCCGGCAGGTAGGGCCGCCCCGGACCTGGGGCTGACTCCGCAGGGGGGCGGGAGCCGCCGCTTCTAAGCCGACCGCGGCCCCTGCGCTCCGGCACCCACCGACAGCTGGACGGAGCGGACCGGCGGCGGCTCTACAAGGGGCCGAGGTACGAACTGTCCGATCCCGCCGCCGGGGAGCGCCTTTTTGGGGGGCTGAGCCACGTGTGCCCGCGGCTGCCCTGCACCGCGCCCCGCCGCGCACCGCCCCGCTCGCCGCCCCGCCCCGCGGCCACCGCGGCCCCGCGCACCGCCCCGCGCCGGGACGGCCCCTGCGCGACCCCCGAGGGGGAAACCGGCAGGGGCTGGGTGCGGGATAAAGGCTGCTCCGTGTGAACCTCAAGGCGGGTTGGTGGGCTACCTGCGCTTTGAGGGGTTTGGGGTGGTGCTGCTGCCCATTGTCAGGGAGTCCCCCCCGGCCCGTCGTGGCCGGAGCTACCGGCAGCAGGGCATCGGCTTCGCACGGTTTGGGGTGTTCGGTCTCTGAGCTTTTCCTACAGAGGTGTAAAACTCGGGACAGTTTCCACCTCTCCTTTCCAGGGGCTGAAACCCACTGCTGTAGAGGCAAGGAGGGAATGAAGGAAATCCCAGATTGGTGAGTAGTTCCTCTGCCTCAGTGTGAATCCTAGATTATGGTGAATGGGCTCAAGTTCCTCACTATCAAGTTCTGCTCCACTCTGGAAAAAACGTATGTATTTTCTAACACTAATAGCCCAGAAAGGAACAATGTCCTTTATGAAATTCAACAAGTGGCTTTTACTCTTTTCTGATCCTCATAAAACACTTAGGGCCATCCATGTTTTTATACCACTCTGCAGAGGTGTACCTGTCTTAACACACCTGCTTTATGTCCTGTATCTATGCTGAGTTCTCCCCATTTGATTTTGAAGTGTATGGTCTTTTATGTCTTCCCAGATTAACCTGAAATTTAGCCCTCAGAGAGCATTATTCCTCAACCACAACAATGTCCTTTGCCTGGAAGACTATTTTATCTTCCAAAGCCCCACTTGGCTTTCTGTGCATGGCAATCGTTCAGCAGTTATGCAATTCCAAGAGGGGTTAATGGATCCATCGTGATAAGTTATCTTTGCAGGGTTCTTGAAATCGACAGGTGTACGCTAGTTTGCATTTAGGGAAACGGTTAGTGGCTGCTAGGGCTGGGAACCTAACCTGGACAACACCCTAACAAGAGATCCTTTTAGTGTTACTGGTTAGATACCTGCAAGAGTACCCAGTGAAGATGGAGAAACTGCCACTTTCACAGATAGGAGTGTGTCAAGAAGCTCAGGACTAAGTGCAAGCTAACTTGATCCCAGCCCAAAAATTTCTAGCTAACTAGAATGCCCTGCAGGACAAAGGTAGAGTGTTGTAGTGTATGTAAAATGCTCCTTGGAAGGTGGACTGAGTGTGACTGAGGCTTTCCTGACAGCCTGTGCTTTCCCTGAACAATGCAATGTGAAGAGCTATCTGTAAGGTGATTAGATTCCATCTCAAGGAGGGGAAGCTGGGGCAAACTGCAGCCTGGCTGTAGCTACTGTGGGAACACTAATCCTGCTAGACCCCATCTACATGTTACTGCAAGCTGTGGGTACCTGCAGGTGTGATGTGGAGGAAGAAAACCCAGTGACCACTTCCATGCCTCCTTGTTCCCATGCAACTGATTGCTATTTTCTTGCTACAGGAGAAGCTCCTATCTTCTCTCCCCATGCCAACCATGCTTAAACATACTGTGTGTTTGTTGGAGGACAAGTTGATTCTAGCTGCATATCTGAACTACAGCCTTTGTTCTACTGTATTTCGAACAGAGAAAAAGCATGGAGAGAGGAGGAAATGCAATAAGTAGAGAAGAGTCTGATGTGGCAGAGGGCATTCAGAGACCTCCTTATTTCCAATCCTATACTAGCATCCCATGAAGAGGCTCTGCTGTCCAGTGGCTGATTTCTACCCCTTAGCTTCCATGCTCCAAGTCCACCCCAGAACCCACTTTTCCATAACTCTTCTCAATCCAGCATCTTATGGGGAGTTTGAAGGCACAGTTTGCTCATTTACTTTGGGTTCGGAACATATCCAGTTTGCTCACGTGTTCTGGGAACAGAGCAGGGTGTGCCCTAAGCTGTGTGTGATCCTGGGCTAAGCAAAGCACAGCTGTGTCAGTGGTGCCTGTCCTGGGCAAACAAGCAAGTGCAAGGAGCCTCTCTGGCAGGAGTGCACTAGTCTGATACATGATAGCCTTCAACAGCAACTGTGCAAGAAGGATTGATGGACCTGCCATAATTCACAGAACAGGGAGCTTGAACAGGAAAAGGATTCGTGTTTCTAGGAACAGGCAGGCAAAACGTTCCGTCACCCACGAGGCAAAACAGGCACCCTTCCCTGCTACAGGCCCGAGCCCCCAGAACCCATCAGGTTGTGGATAACAAAGAACCTTGGGGTAACAGGCAAAAGTTGCCTTACTTGTAGCTTTACTGCTGGACCAGTCCTTATGAAATTCAGTCCATGTGTTTGTCAGAGAAACTGGAGAGAGGCAGAGGGTTTTACAAGTCCTTCCCCCCACCCCTGCACCTTAATTGACAGCAAATAGTGTGGAGACCTTTTACACATGAGACTTTTTAAGTCCCATAGCACCTCTGGCTCCCTACCCTAGTGTTCTAATGCATTTGCAGATTTTATACTAAACTCTAGAAAACAGATAGGAAAATGCATTTTTTCCTATTTACATCTGAGTTACTAACTCAAAATAGCCTTATTTCACAGAAGCTGGAAATGCTAGCAGATTTTGAGCTGACAATGAGTATCCTTTAAAGAACAAAGGAAGCCAAATAATGTAGCCCAGAGCCTGTCACATCCACTTCTTGTTAGTAACAATTTCTGTTAGCTGTTCAGGGGAGTGCAGCTCTCAGTTTCAGAGCTGAAATGACTTAGCCAGACTTTTTAGGAGGAGATGGTATCTAGCAACACCAACTGCAAAACAATGCAAGTTTCTAGAGGCAAAGCATTGGCTGCTGGTTACTGTTGATCAGTAACTGTTCAGGAGCTTTTATAAAATGCAGATGTGATCTCAGTTCTTTCTCTAGGAAAGAAAAACAATGAAGTTTCAGCCTGGCCTTACTAGCAAGTAGTGAGTGTTGCCATCCTATCAACACAAGTTTGCCTTCTCTAGTAAAGCTCGTAAAGCACACAAGAACACCTTCAAAAGCAACTAAGGGAGGTTTGTGTTTCCTGTATCGATGGTGCAGAGTTTTACAGTTACATTAGTCCTCTCAGACAAGTAAAGAGAAGTAGCATCTTATACTTGCATGTGTTTTGTTCCCTGTCCCCTGTATACAGACACGAATAATATGGATTAAAAATATATAAAGTTAGATCTAAGTTTTTGCAGGAAAAGTGGGTCAGACATCTGAGGATTCTTACTTTAAAAACGTGCAGAAATCTCAGGTAAAGAAAGTACTTAACGTCCTCCTTACCTGAACAAAACTCAGGTAAAGAGGTGACCCTTTTACTCATTTTATCTCAAATTGCTGAGTATCCTGGGAACATGAGAAAATGTGCGAGGCCTTTAAATATAGACTCCCCAGATCTTGGAAGGAGAAGGAGCCATGGGTTGAGAAGGACTGGCCTTGTCATCTTCTAGGTTTCATATTTTCTTGGACATTTGTAGGTTGTCTTTTTTTTTTTTTTTTTCCCAAACTTTTGGTTTGGACAAGGGAATATGTTAAAAATAGTATTCTGAATTTTCTCAATCTCTGTGTGTTTACACATTGTAGATTAGATTAGGGAGATTCTAAAGGTAGGTGACCTGTAGTGCCTAAAAATTTGCTTTTTTAAAAAGGAAAATTGGAAGTACTTTTAAAATACATGTATTTATTAGATAAAAAGTGCATGTTGCTACAGTTTCTGTTTTCTCTATGCGTCGTGCTCCACTCTGTGTAATTATCTGCTAGAATGCATACTCTGCATATGTTTTTAGTTAAAATTTCTTAAAACACGGCCCTAAAGTCTGCATATTTTCAGCCTAGTCCTTTAATAACTCACATAAAATAGCATGTGTCTGTCCTGCATGTGGAATATCTACTTGCATATTTTCAACTATTTACCTTAGAGATTTTAGTAGCATGTGTTAAGACTAATAATTCTTTTCCATTTTTGCTATTAAATATGATAGACTAACACATCAAGGAAAACTTCTAGTTTCACTTTTAAACTCTAGGAAATAAGGTCTGTGTAGTGTTTAGTAGGGGGCTATACATGAAGTGAGGTTCCTTTTTTTCTTCTTGCTGTGTTTTCCAGTGTGGAAACAAATGATGTAAGCTGAACTGGACAACACCTCTACTTGTTCTTGTAGCATCTTTTTGTTCTATATTCACATCATCATGTGTGTCACAGTATAGTTTTCAAGGACACCCAGTGAGATGAGGGTTACATCTCACCTTAACCTTGCTCTGCCTGCATGATTCCTTCTTTTAGTCACCAAGGGATTTTTCATATGGAAGCACTTGTGACCTTTTTGATCATGTTTGTTGCACGAGGGTGATCACAGCCATGATAACAGCCTGGGCTTTGTTGGGAAGTGTGATATAATAGGCATTCTTAGCAGTTTCTGTGCAAAGACCTTTTTTCCCTAGCTCCCACTGGTGCCTGTAAGCTACTTGGCAAACAATGGAACACTTTAATAATGTGTTCTTAGTTTATTTTGATTATTTTTATGTCTACTAAGGACTTGTTCTTCGTGAGTTCTTCTTTGAAAGACCAAAGTTTGCTTTCATACTTTCAAGATTTCTGGCTTAGCAGTGATTGGAGTATGATATATTTACACTTTCAGTGAAACTCTTCACTGCAAGCCTCACAAAGCAGTACCTGACCTCCAAAGACCTCATCTGGTCCCACTTTTCGAGAACTGGTACAGCACTTCTGCTGGATCCCTAAGGAGAGCATAAGGACAGGGAGAAAACTGAGCCTACTGCCTGTATCTGTGGAGAGATTTTGGAAAATATTTGATGGCTGGATCACTTATGCCTTCTGCTTCCTATAAATGCTCTGTGGCTACAGCTGTGACAAAAGGGAAATTCCTATGTATCTCTGACACTGCTCCATTCTTCCAGTAACACCAAAAAAGTGAAGCCACTGCAGGCCTTTGATCACTCCTGGGGTACAGGAGGAATGCTAGCAGCTGCTCCAGATTATTGTGCCACATCTCCAGTGGCTGTGGAAATGCGCTCGCACTGCGTCAAGGCACAGGGGCTTCCCCACAGGCCAGCCTGGCAGTGGCAATCCCAGTCTGTCCTTCTTCCCATGACACCTTGGAACAGGTGCAGAGCCCCGGGCTGCAGCATCAGCTGGAATGCACACGGCGACAGCCCTGGTGCCGCGTGCTGTGGGGTGCCATGGCGGGTGGCTGTGCAAATAGCAAGAGCCTGCTCAGCACTTCAGCCCCACTCTTCTTTGGACAGTAGCAGCTGAATGCATTTGTGGTGGATGCTGGACCAGAAGCAGCCACATGGGAGAGCTCCCATATCTGATGGAGATTAGAGGAAGCAAAACTTCACAAAATGAGAGTCAAAAGCATCCAGGCTGTTTATATACCACCACCATATTTCCTATGGCACAGGAGGAAGGCGGCTGACAGTAGCAGTACAGCCTCTAAAATGTGCCCTTTTTCCTGTTGGGGTGCACTTCTGAGACTGGATATGGGACTTAGTGCCATGGTCTAATAACCGCGGTGGTTGTGGATCAAAGGTTGGACTTGGTGATCTCAGAGATTTTTTCTAACCCAGCTGATTCTATGATTCAGGAGCTGAGTTGCTCCACTGCCTTCCAGGGAGTGTTATTTATGTGCTGAAAAGCCCTGTGGAGGACCAGGAGCTCCTTTGGAGGATCAGCAACTATTGGGAGAGCCAGAGAGATACTCAATTTGAAAAAGTAATCCTTTGGAAAGGTAATCCTCCATTTCTTTACAGGTGTCATTTACATAGGCACTGTCTCATGAACCTGCTGTCTTTTGGTCACTGTCCTCATGCTCCAGTTTGGTGTTAGCAGGGCTTACAAAAGCCAAGCCATAAGCCAGTTTATTTCCCTCCTTCATGGTCTGTTTACTGATGTTATCGCTTTCTTCTAGTAATGGTGTCTCAGTTTCTGCTCCAGACTGTCTTTGCTATGGCACATGCCTGACCTGGGAGCTGGTGAGCAGTGCCTCTCAGATCCTGGGGCAAAGGTCAGTAGCTGCATAGTGGCCTCTGGATTCCTCAGATACCGACCCTCATCATGTGGGGAGGCATTAACCTTTGGCCCTGAGTAAGTGTCCTCATATCTCACCTCAGTTAGTCTGTCCTGCTATTTGATCCAGTTCAATATAAAGCCCTTTCCTTTGGCATCCTGCAAATCTAAGACCCGTCTTGATGTTTCCAACTGATACTGGTGGGAAATACCCCGTGTGTTGCACCCAGGGCTGAGTAAGTAGTGGCAGAAGGGGCAGCCTGAGAAGAGGTGATCATACATTCACAGCTTCTCTTACTTCCAGAGGGAGCAATGGGGGTGGCTTCCTCTGTGTAACATTTCTTCCTCACCCAGAAGAGGGATAGACACCATGGGAGGTTAGTGCCTGTATCATGCAACTATGGTGTTTTTAAAATTCAAGGTTTGGGGTGTTTTTGTGATTCAGGGGGAGGGACTCATTGAGGATCCCTTACTTCAAATCAAGCTCTTGGGATAGATCTCTTAGCGTGTTCCAAAAACATGAGTTTTCCCTTGTCTCCTTTTAATGCAAAGCTTGGTCAGGGGTTCACCTCAGTACATCACTCCTATTGCAGACAACTCCCATGTTTACCTCATGTGTAACTTCACGTGGCTCCCTTGGGTCAATCTCAAGGCTGTAGAGAAGTTCTTAGTTCAGCTCTGATGAATGATCATTTTATTTCCTTGCACTGGATAAACAGCTGTTTTCCATGTTACCTGCTTTAGGAGCCTCACTGGCATGTTGTTTCTTTCCTTGCCTCCAGCAACAAGCAGACACATCTGACTAATTGCAACAGGGCTGCACCAGCACCTTCTTGCAGTTGGGGCTGCACAAAAAACACACAACGTTTTTTCCTCAGTGCACCACATGGCAAACAGCCATGAGAAAACATAGCAGGGAACAAGCACTTGCAGTTTCTTTTCCTTATCTTTTACTCTTCAAAAGGGTGAAAGCAACACAGGCTTGGAGATGAGAGTCCCGTAGCGGCCTGTTGGTCACAGCACTTCCAGCTTTGAGTTCCTACTGGGGAAGCTCTTCCTTTGAAGTACATCTCACTTGGGCAGGAGCCAATGCCACGAGGAGGAAACTATTAGTTTGTAAAGAGAACCCCACAGGTAAAGTCTAACAGCCTGCTGGTTTCTTTGCTTGCAGGGATTTCCTGTGGATACTTTAAAAACAGATGGTATTTTGGGTTTTGCTGATGCCGCCTGCTAGTGGGCAATGCTCTGTGTCAGAATAAACAGGGATTTAGAAGAGTAGGCTTTAAAGCATCCCACTGATGTTTTTACCCTACCTGCATGCTTTTCAAGGTGTGCCAGAATACTTTAAAAGGACAGATGAGCTCATCTTTGAGTGAGTTAGTCCTTGTCCTGGAGCTGGCATGCCAGAAGGGGACCATCACAGCAGCCCAGGAGAAGGGCAATGCTGGTGGCAGCAGGTGCTACCAGAGGAGGTGAAGCCCCACCTGAGTGCCTGTGCTTTATGAACAGAGGTTTTATCGGGGATGATGGGATTTACAGCTGTGTTCAACACTTCATTCCACGTTTAGTACCAAGGTGCTGCATGCAGACCTTAAAGATGTTTTTTTTTTTACTTTTAGTACGCTCTCAATTTGCAATGGCCATTCCTTTTGTCTGCTTTGCAGCCCAGGTAAAAAAAAAAAAAAAAAAATTTCATCGTCTGCTTCTCTTTTCCCACATTGCCACTGAATTTTTGATGTTCACATGTACATTAGTGGATTGAGAAATCTCCTGATGTATTGTGAAACCCACTTATCATATTCTGCCAAGCTCTATGAGCCTATCACTTGTCTTCTGTACCACCTTGCCTGCTGGAACTTCATTGGCAGTCTTATTCAAGTTTATGCACAAAGAGCTACCTTTTATAAAAGTCCTATCCTTCTACCCTACCACTTTTCCATGACTTGTGTCATCTTGTGCCATGAGGCAGCACGATGTTAAACCTGCTCTCTCTCAGGCATTGTGTGGCATCTCTGCAAATCAAATGATAGTGATCCAATTTGGGATTAGGAAATAGAAATAAACGAATAATTCCTTGTTTGCATAAGACTGGAAAAACAGCTGGGGCAGAGCTGGGGCTAGAACCCAGAATAAGTCATGGGGCTGCCTGTCATAACAAGAAAGGGGAGCTTGCAGCAGCTTCTTTTTTTGAGATGATTTGTTAAATCTCCTGCAATTGCTTTAGTAAACACTAATATATTGGAAACAAAATAAAATGTTCTCTTCCAGCTTTCATGGGTTACTTGGTATCTCCCATAGCCATATGGGATTAATGGTGGCCGTAGGGTAAGATTGTATCATAAACCTTTTATTAAATGTTTTAAAGCCAATTAAAGAGATATTGCCAATTTGAACTTTCTAAGATTTTGCAAAGTAAATTTTTTCCATTGTTGTTGCACTGCCTTTGAAGTGCTAGATCCTGAAATTTTTAATCATTTAAAAAATAAATAGCTATATATTCTCTGCAGACCCGGCACTGTGACAACAATTCAACTAGTTATGCACAGTAGTGTTGTAGGCAGACAACAAATAAAATTTTCCAAAGTGGAAATTACTTTTCCTATCTTCCTTCATTTACAGAAGTATTTTAAATCTTACTTGTATACTCATTGTGTGACATTTTTGACAGAAGGGTTTGGGTTCTCCAATTTGATGATGTGTCTTTCAGATAAAACTACCTTAAAGCTTTTGAGCCTCCAAACTGAGAAATGAGAAAATCCATTTGTGAGTGTAATAATGATTAATAGAAATTCCATGTGTCTGAATTTTTGACTTTCATGAAAAATCAAGCTTCCATTTCAGGTATATAGTTCCACACACTGTAGTCACAGGTGTAAGATGTTTTTTCTAGTCTGTGGAGAGCATGCAGCCTAGATTTCAAGGAACAAGCAAGCCTATGACAGGAAAAGGATTTGCAGGGCTCAGTGTCTAGGGTAGAAAGGAGAGGGCTGGATGTAGATGCAGTAAGTTTGTTTTCCTAGGTAACAATGTACTTGCAGTAGTGTGAGAAGTCCTCATCTCTTGATGCAGCCCAGGACATGGTGGGCTTTCTGGACCACAAGCCCACATTGCTAGGTCATGTCCAGACTTTCATCCTCCACTACCCTGAAGTGCTTGTCAGGGCTGCTCTCTATCCCTTCATGCCCCAGCCTTTATTGATACTGGGGTAATTCCTTTTCATTTGTTACTATGATTAAAACTGTAGGATCCTTGATCTTTAGAAATGAGCCTGTCAGGGCACCTCTTGGGCTGCTGTAGCATCTTCTGATGGACAAAAACATCTCCTTAGTACCTGTAGTCCCTTGGGTGTGGTCTACCTCTCTCTGTGAAAGGGCAGCAGGGGCTGGGGCAGCAATACCTTGCCCTTCCTGCCCAATCCGTTTACAGAGTTCTCTTGGTGTACACCCTCAGTTCTGCATGTTGCAGAGGGTAGACATGTCCCTGCACCATGCCTGGTGATTTCTTGCACACTCCCAGGGCTGATGTGTGCTTTTGAGGAGTCCACCAAGGCTGGAGGTGAGCGAGCCTTGGCACTCAGTCACTGCCTGGTCTCACAGCTCATTGTTCACCCGCAGCTGGGACCCAACAGACTTTTTTTGTCTCTGTTTTGTATAAATCCTCATCGCTGTAGCACTTCATCTGATGTGACTAACACGAATGGTTTTTCTCTGCTCTCTCCCCTGAGGAAGGTGGGGGGAGAGTAGTGTAGGCAGTGCAGTATTTCTGCTCCAGTCTGGTTATTTCAGAAACAAACTTAAAAACATATGTTCATTTCAGTTCGTTTATGTGATAGAGACAAGGTCGAAGAGATATGCCTGGAAAGTGGAGCTGAAACCTCCCTAAGAGCTGGACTGGGTTGAGGGATCCTGTTACATGGACTTTATTGCAGGCTGGTATTTAAATTCATTATAGCCTGCCCCATCGCTGTACTTTTAAAAGTTCCTTTCTTTTACAAATACCTTCATTTTATCTCTTCCTGTTTTCGTATTTTCCATTTGTTTTGGGGTTTTTTGTTTGTTTGTTTGTTTTTTCAGGACAATTCAGTTTTTTGAAATACTTCCTGTTTTGCAGAAATCATCATCTATAATATAGAAACATATTTGTACAAATATTGATAGCCCAAACTTTCTCCTTATCTAGATCCTCATTGTGCTGCATGTTGTGTCCTTTCTCCAAAATTCTTATCTAAATTTGACTACTGGTGAGGCAGTCTGTACCCTTGAAATATATGCATGTTAATAAGGCAACAATTGGGGTTGGCAGGAAATGATGATGGAAGATTTCCTCACAAAAAAGTGAGGATTGGCACGTCTGGTTTTCATTCTTCATCAAAGCAAAAGGAGAGTTTTACAAGTGATGTTGGGAAGAAACCTGAGGAGGGGAGATTTCAGGAGATGAAACCCTGGCTGCTGGGGAGGGGAGGTGAAGGGGCAACTGGCTTCAAGCCACAGCTCAGTTGGACCTGGTTGTAGACCTGAAGCCTCTGCCTCTTCGAGCTTGCTGGATGGAGATGCTCCTCTCTTGACCAATGTTTAAAGATGTAGAAAGTGAGAGTAAAAGTGAGAAAACAAATGGCAATTAATTTAATCATGAGAGGAGAGAGCACCTGAGTGCAATGCAGGAGACAGAGGTTCAAGCCTTCACTGAAATCTGTCACAATAAAGAATGAAACTTTCTCCTTCATGTTCTCCTCCAGCAACCTCCTGTTGCTGAAGCTCATTCTGCTTCTCACCAGCCAGGTTTTCCCTGGGGCTGGGAACTTGCAGCCACTCAAGTGCTTTTTCTGGGAACAAGTTGCCATAAAGTGCTTCCCAATACTTCCAGGACTGCAAAAGGGATTTGATTAAGACAGCTGTCATTTGGTTGTACACACCTTCTGCCACACCTTCTGTTCTTTTGTGCAAGTATAGTTAGAAGCTCGAATTAAAAGGGGAAAAAAAGATAAATTGGGATTTTTGGAGGGGTTTTGGTAAAGTCTTACACTTTATTGCTGTAGTGATGCTATGGAAATGTGATTTGTGGGGCCAGGGAGAGTCTAAGTTGGAAGTCTTTGTAAAAAAAAAATTGAGATTTTTGGTAAGAGCACATGGTTTTGAGCATTCCTTTTAAATTTTGCACCTTGGAGATGTGGTTAATTTTAAAGGGAACAGGATCAGTGTATAAACCACAATAAGCCCCCATTAACTGAAAACGGGAAAACATCTACTGAAGCAGTTTTGAAATGTCTGGAAGCAAGTAAAATGGATCAGAGGTCTGTTTGTTGCTCAGAGAATGTATTTGACACAGTGGACTAATAAATTTTCTCAGATTTTCTTTAAAAAGTTAGTTAAATGAAAGGTCAGTCCCATTTGTAAACAAAGCTGTCTGAATTTATTGTAAAGTAAAAGCATCAGGGGCTTTTGCTGTACTTTCCACTGTGGCTGAGTGCCAGTACAGTTGCTTTTTAGAAAGCTTAGTGTGTATGATTCTTTTTTATTAGAAAATAAGTGGAAAAGACTTGCCAATCAGCAGCTTCAAAAGGTCCTTGCTGCAATATCAGTGTTAGAGCTGCGCAAGAGCCTCCTAATGAAACAGGAAAGCAGACAAGTTTTCAGGCACTTTGGTGGAAAACTGAAGCTCTGGGTAGCTTAGTGAAAGGTTTATGAACCTTCTGGGGAGTCTCTGCTATGTTTACCCAACCTATACTGATTTTTTTGCTACTTTTTTCAAACTAGCTGAAAAACAGTAGTTTGAGGAGTCAAACCAAACTGAAAACAGGAGAGAGGGACACTGAGGATGGGAAATCTTGTACAGACACCTGGAAAAATCAAAGCAGCTGTTTGTCATGTTGCACTGGCAGGAATGCTGTGCCGAGCAAAGGTAGTGGTTGCTTCACAAACTTTTGGGTGATGACATCCTACTTGCTCTCCGCCTATCCTGTGGCCGATGCTGGCAGTGCTGCCCAGTTCTTTTCACATTATCTGTCTAAACTAGAGGTCTGTCAGGCATGTGAGCCCCCTGCAACACAGTGGGAAAGAGCAGCTCTCTGTAGGGACCCAGGCTGCATGAGCTAGGCAGCTGCAGCAATGGGATTGCCTCTCCAGCTATCCCTAATTGTTTTGCCACAGCAGTGCCAAGTTTAAAGTAGGCTAACGTTCTGCTTTTTGGGCAGACCTGTAACAGTGGTCTCATCATTTCAGGCTAGTGTGGAAACCTCTGAGTCTGGAGTGCTTCGTATCCCATGCTTGTGCCTCCTTTGCTTTTTATATAACGTGGCTTGCACATGGTGTCGTTTTACTAGAACAACGTTTCTTAGGCACTGCTGTAATCAGAGATACCCTGACCTTACTGTCACATGCTGGCTATTTCTTGTGCCAAAACAAAAGGTGAGAAAATAGATATAAAGGCATAGAGCAATTGCCATGTATGTATTTGCCTGTAAATAATCTAGTGGCAATGTTTATGTTTCAGGTTTCTGCTTTGTTTCTGCTTGGCAACTGGCTTTGGAGAGGCTCAGGGGGTTTTAGTTGATTTTTTCGAGGGAGAGAGAATAAAGGTAAGGGGAGGTTGACTGAGGCTGTTGTGAGGCCAGTGAAGCTGCAGCACACAGGCTGGGAGCATGGCTCACTCTTCACGTGTGTTTAGGGAGGCAGCCAGGTTCCCAGATAGGATGGACAGCTAGCTAGGAAGGAAAGAATAGCACAAAAATATTCTGTGGTCACATGGCCACATTTTCTTTGGGCTGGCCTTCACCCCCTGTCCCCATCACCTTTCCTGGGCAAGGTTCTCTCTCAAGGCTTGTGTAAAAAAAAAAAAGAGCTACACCCTTTTAATGAAAGCTGTGTGTTTAAGCAGGTTTCCAGTAAACAAGTGCGAGCTCCTGGACTCTTATTTCAGCATGAAGGCGTGTTTTGTGGGGTTTTGTTGTTGTTGCTGCTGTGTGGCTTTGTTTTTTTTTTTGTTTGTTTGTTTTTTTTGTTGTTGTTGTTTGTTTATTTTTGCGTGTTTTTTTTTTAATAATATACTTTTGAGTTATTTTAGCTTAGGAAAAACAATTAAGAGCAGACTGTAATTAATGCACCATTTTCACACCTCCTCAAAAAAACCCAAGCATCTCTTGAGACTGAATGAAAATCACTGGGACATCATTAGCCTGTATGGGAGAATGCCTTCTCATGAGTCCCACCAGATGAGAAGGCCTCATCACAGCCCCAAAGCTCTTCTGGAATACCCGGTTGAAGGAACACAGCTTTTGTAATGGCCACCTCTTGGCTCTAAGAGAGCTTATTTGTCTGAGCAGCAGAGCCCTTTTCTTGCCCACTCTGCCTTTGAACCAGAGAGCGTGAAACCTAAATGATGCTGTGTGACTTCCCGAGTTCTGGGATATGCACGGATGGCTCCGCCAGCGTTGTTCATGCCAGGCGTTCAGATAGGCAGAGGGACTTTGCATGCGGCGTGTCCCCTCCGAATTGTCCCACAGCGGCCCGTCCCAGCGGACCACCTCGATGGCTGAATGAACAGCAGCTGTTCATTAACACGGAACAGAGATCCGGCGCTGGCCATAGGAAGTAAAAGCCCTAGAGCACACTGCAGTAGCCTTGTTCTCCCTTTACAAAGCTGCTCTCTGTTAAACTGTGGTATCGACCCTCACTGGCGTACAAATGCCCTTCGTTAGGGTTTGCACGCTGTGTTATGTGAGTCCGCTGTTAAAAAGCAAATGAACAAAACCTGCTTGTGGTAATTTGCTGTAATGGCACTGGAAGTCAGCTTAATCAGGAAAAAAAATGGTTGAGGTGATTATGCTTAACTGTAGTGCTGGAAGGAGAGGGACACTTGGGCGCTGAGGTGGTGACTTCACCGGTGATTGGGGAGGAGATGGATTATTTGCAAAATCTCAGCCTGCCATGGCTCTCCCAGAACAGCCTGCTCCTAAGACACAGATCCTTATATGTTTAATAAGGTGATAAAAGCAGAACTTGAAATGGTTGTTACATTCCTCTGTTCTGGATCATTTCAGTGACCACCTGGTGCCCCTTTCTTCTTTTTCTTTTTTTTTTTAAAGACGCTTTTGCATCCTGCATATTACTTTCTGTTTACCCTTTGGGCCCCAGCTTGGCAGAGTGCCATGGAATGTGTTTGGTGTCCTGTCCTTTCCTAACTGAGCAAAACACTGAAGACAGTGCGTAAGGATTAGCTGTCATGTTTCCGCTCCCACCTCACTGGGAGAGCCTCATCCTACCAGCTGCTAGAGTAGCCTTTGCTTAGAAGGTGGGAGAAGGATGTGAAAGTTTTTACAAACAGTACTTTTATTCCCAGGGAGATTTTTAATATTTATTTTTGTGGTTTGGTCAGATTTGCATACTTGAATAGTGATAGCAGCCTGGTATCAAAGTGGTAGCAGGGAATTCTGTTCAAACAAAAAAAATAATTGCTTTCATGGATCCAAGAAAGTTTACTCTCAGACATCAGGAGCTGAAAGACTTTCCAGCTGAGGTGTCATTTTCCCTTTGTTAGTGCTACAATTGTGAATGTAGCTGGGATTTGCAAATTCAGTTAATTTGCTAAGCTGGAAGCAAGGCAATAACTCTACCCTTTCTGAAATGACCAGAGTGAAAGTCTGTATTTTAACCTTAAGAGGAGGTAACAGATTTTGGGAGTGTCACTAAAAAGAGGAACTCATGAAATTACACTGAACAGTGAATTGCCTATCTTTTCAGTGTGTCTGTGTACATGGATGTGATTGAGAGAGGGAGAGAAAGGATGAATCTGACACAAACTTTATTAAGCTGAGGAGTGAATGCAGATGAGGCCGTAGTTTCAGACTGATTTAGGAGTGCATTTGAGTCTATTGAAAGAACCTGGTGTAAGTGGCTGTGGGCTGCTGCCATGCTGAGGGCCTGTTATGCCATCAAAGCTGCATCACCTCCAAGGGTCACAGGCTAAGGCACCTGAACCTGCTTCCACCAGCAACACCACATCTCCCACCCAGCTTCTGCCAGGAGAGGTATTCTGGTGAGGGGACAGAGCTGAGGTGACTCCTATGTCCTGAGCTGGCCTTGCTGTGCTGGTACAATATTGCTCTATAAAGTATCTAAAAAGCTAAACCAGCTGAACTTTTTTAGGTTTAGTTTCTTTAAGTGGCCTTTTAGCGTGGCATGAGTACACTGAATATTTCAGTTGTCCTTCTATGGATATCTTTTGCCTTGTCATGGTGATGACGTGCTTATTTGATTTATTTAGCCCCAAAGTATTTTGGCTAACACTATGTTGTCCTCTGCTCCAGAAGGCCTCTTTGATTCAGGTGCCACCAGAGCTTCTGCCACCGCAGCTTCTCTAGGAAGCAAGCCAGGATTTTTCTGGTAATCAGAGTGCATTGCATTTGTTCACTGCTGTTCCTCTTCCCTTATCTCTGTTTGTATTACGTTACCATTCAGGGTGTTCCCGCGCTTGTGCCATGTTTGTATGGTGCCCAAAAGATGGCACCTCTGTGAGCTTGTGATCTGTGTGGGGGACAAAAAGTACCAGAGAGAGTAGCTAGAGATTGCGATAAAGACCTCAATGTTGTATTTTGCTCCCCTAAATGAAATTCCTGCTGTAGGTCTTCCTACATGCTAAAGTAAGGAATCTGTGTGAAAGTGTCTTTACTCCATGCGTGTTTATTGTCAAAGTCCTTCAGGTTTTGTTTGACTATTTTGATGTGTCCAGTTTCTTATCTGATGCTTTCTGGTTACCTTTCAAATTCACGGACAAAGTCCAAAGGAAGATTGGCATATACTTATAGAGGGTGGAGTTGGCAAAGAAAGGGTTTAGCTCTGCCTCTTTTTTGATTGGAAGGTTGTCCCTGTAAAATAACCCCAGCTGGTGTCTGAAAGAGAAAGAGTTTCTGCATCTTCTGTAACTGCTACTGTAATAGTACCCAGAGCAGTATATCTCGTTTTAAATCAGAGGAGAAGACTGTTTGCACTGTGTTACTGTGGTACCACAGACAGGTGATGGGGCTGGGGAAATGTTCAGAAGGAGAGTCAGCTTCAGGCAAATGTCTGTTGGGGCTGTTTTCATGACCTGTCCTCAAGGATGTCCAGTGTTCAAGGTCCCACACCATCCCCAAGTGCTCCACTCTACTATTTCATCATTCCTAATGCTGGAAAACAGGCCCTTACACCTCACCTGAACCTCTATTCCTGTGATTTAAAGATTTACTTCTTTTCCTACCCCCCCCCCCCCCAAAAACTCCAGTGTGTATATGTTACATATGATCTGCCTGCTTTAACATAGAATGTTTGCATTTCTGAGAGAACACAGAAGAAAGCCAACTTATATCTCAGAAAGCGACTTAGGGGCCTTTCTGGCTGAGCAGGGACTTGATCAAAAGACAGAAAACTCCGCTCTTAGCATTCTTGTACAGATTTAAAGCACCCACGTGTGTCCTGACTGATAGTATTTAATGAGTGGCAAGGCCTGGATACTGTGAAAGGAATATGAGAAGGTGTGTTACAAAGAGATTGTGTTTTCTTGGTATGTGCTTGCTGTCTGCCATCCTCAGGAGCAGGAGTGATTCTGGAGCCACCTTCTGATTAGAGTGACAATTACAGGTGTGTACCAGAGCCAATAGTGAAACACCTGAGCACGGCAAGACAGCAGGCAATCTTGTGGTGATTATTAGTGAAATATTTGCAACTATGTCCAAGTAATTCACTTGATGAGTTATTCACAATACTCCCTGTTGGCAAAGAGGTCATTGAGTTAATATTTATAAGGAGCGAAAATTATTAGGGAGGAGGTTAGCTGTTGTGGTTTTAACTGGGGACCAGAAAGAAAATTCTCCCTAGGGTCATATGCTCTGTTCTCCTGACACTCTGATAGACTGGAACTTAGCTCTCAATTGGTCCTTCTATCCCAGCTTGATATGCCTGGAGTGATGATGATCTCATTCTTGTGAGCTATGACATAAGGTGTAAGTGTCAGTCTCAGGAGGTGACCACATCTCTCAGAGAAGTTTCCTTGAGAACTTTCTCAAGCAGCTAAACAACCCACTTCAAGTGGCTGTGCAACAGCTGATTTTTCCATGTTTCACCAAAGCTGCAGGAAAAGCAGTGTTTTTGAAGTGTTTCACAGCCATTGCTTTGATTTTGGAAAATTCATTAACAACTACAACAACAAAAATCATTCTAGTGAGGTGAATAAAACAGAACTGGCAAATCACAGATACCCAGAAGCAACAATGTCCTGTTTATGAGGAAAGAGTGTGGTTACTGTGGTCAGACAGCCAGGCTACAGACCAGGTCATGCCTCCTAAACATATTTTAACTAACCTCATGTCACAGGCAGGATGTGGGGAATGCAAGATTTTCTCTTCTGAAAGGTAAGGGCCATTCACAGAGAGTGTAGACTGGCTCCCTTGACAGCTGCTTTGCCTTTCACCCACTGAACCTCTACTTCTTCATTAGGGTGTCAGAGGAAATTTCTAGACCTGCTGGGATCAGAATTGGTGCAGATCCACCTCAGTGGCTTTCCTCAGGCAGTCAGAAAGGCGAAGACAGGCTGCGACCAGGCCTGAATGGACCCGTTCTTCTCAGCCAACTGCTGACACTTAAGGTATGTTTCTGCTTGGCAAACACATGGTGTGACAGTAGCACATAAATCATGGGTGCAGCTAACATGGTCTAAAACCCATGAGGTGGTAGGTAGAGTCCCTGGAGAGTCCTTGCTCCTTCCCTGGCTGCTGGTGTTGCACAGGGTGGCTGGAAGAAGCCATCAGGGCTACGGAAGCACCTCGGCTTGGTTGCCTAGAGCTAAGGGGACGTCTAGTGGTGGTATTTTAAAATCCAGATTTCCCTTTAACTAGAGGCATCTAGTTTTCCTACTGTTACTGCAGCTTCTTTGAAAGTGATGGGCAGAGGCAGCAGTGAGATTAAAGGTGTCTTGTGTCAAATTTCCCTTGTGAAAGAAACTGCCAAATTGAATTACTGGATACAGGCAAGGCTCAGCTTTTAGTCTCTGTGCGGCAAACCCTGTGATGGTGGTGGGGCTTCCAAATGCAGACTGGGCATAACTGGTGTACAACTGATGTTGTCTTCCTGAAATAGCCTGATGGGTTTTACATTACCTCTGTCTCTGCAAGTGGAGACCCCAGACCACAATAAAAAATAATTTAAACTTTGTAATTTGATTTTTTTATGTGAATTTACAGAAGATGTAAGACATTCATGACTTAGACACTGCAGTGAGCTCCTACTGTATGACACAGAACTTCAAAAGCCAGTTGCTGATTTCTCAATACAGTGCACTGATTTTCGCAGTCATATTTCATCTCCCCTTGGACAGTAATTGGGGACTTAAAGTGGGGTAAAAGATACAACACTCTATCCCCTTTATCCACATGCTTATATACTGCTGTGACAAAGGAGAATGCATGTAACTATAGATACCCATGCAAGGCAATGCACTAAATAAACACTGAAGGCAGATTAAAAGAGGTTCACTAATATCATCCTATTTTCTTTTAGGATTTATGAAAAATTTCCTCGGCATTATGTGGTTGGTGGTAAGCTTGGTCTGAGGGAATGTGCTCACGGAAAGACAACTTTTTGGCAAAATTATCTTTGAGAGTGTGCCAATAACAGCTAGAGAAACTCAGGTGCAGCTCCAAAACGGCTGCTCCTCCCTTATGAGGACCATTGCAACAGGCAGACTTGGTAATGTAGTGCTAAACTGCCTTCTCTTTCTTCCCAGTCTGAGAAATGCATAGTTTTCTCAATGTAAAGGAACTAATTACTTATTTTTCAGGCTATTAAACCAAATGCAATGTATACATGCCCCCCCGATGTGCTCTGGAATTGCTGCTGCTGCAATCACAGCAGGAAAGGATTTTGCTGCTGCTGTTGTCATGTTTTTCTTGTAGCACATTTTTAGACAAAGCTGTCTCTTGTTTTTGGATGTGTTTTTTTAATGCACTGGGAAACTTCTGCTGTAGCTCCTTGGCCAGTTTACTTTTCCAAATCCCAGAATTAATTTTTTTGAATGTTTCTTTGCTACTTCTCACTAATTCTTCTTTTTTTTTTTTTTTCCTTTCTCTTTCTCATATCATGAGGTCTTTTCCCCCTCCTCAAGCCAATGACCAACAGAAAGACCTTCTGTAACAATTCCTCACCTTTAACCACCTAATTTATTTAGCCCAGACTTTTCTCCATCCTTCTATCTTGTGTGTGTTCAAAGAAAGTTATTACCTTGATTACAGAGCATCCCTTCATGATGAAATAGCTCTGGTGCTGAGCAGCAGCACAGGCAAAGCTCAAACACCTACCCTTTATTCAGACAAACTTTCATGCTCCTGTGCTTAGAGATTGATAAATTCCCCCATGTGATGTACTGATGTACTAGTTTCCTTTTCCACAGATTCACAATCAAATGTGGTGAGTTTGTTCTGTTTTGTTTTCTTTTTCAGAGTTCCTACCCAGATGTTTCCCACTGATTATCTTTTATTTAAATTTAACTTGTTCCTACTTAATTCTTACATACACGTTCTTCCTTACTTAACATTTTTGGCAGGACATGTACTACTAAGGTCCAAGAGGAGAAGGGCTGCGTGTGGAGGCAGTATTTTTTCCCAGTGAGATTCTCCCTGCCCCTACTACACAAGTGTAAGTAGTTTTAACTGTCTTTTTTTTTTTTTTTTTTTTTTTTTTTTTTTTTTTTTGAATGAGGAGCAGGTAAGATAGTTGCGAAAAAAAAAGGAAAAAAAAGGATCTGAGTTTTCCTTTTGCTGTGCTCTGACTTTTCCAAGGCTTGTGAAGTACTGAAGGGGTCTGTGATGGGAAAAATCAACAAATGCCTCTTCCTGTGTATCAGTGTGTTCTGCAGGGTCTGCCTTTCCATTATGATATCCCTTCTTCTGGCCTTACTTTGCTCATCTACACCAACCATCACTACTTTGGGCTGCGCAGGAAACCCCAAACCACTGAAGGAGAGAAGGGTCTCTCTTGTTCAGAAGAAAGCTTCCCTTTTCTAGATATTCTTGGAGTGAGTTTGGAACGATCTTGTTGCTTTTGTGAAGGATTTTTGTCATTTGCTAATTTGTGACACGTGGCAAATCAATTTGAATTTCCCAGCTTTTCTGCAGCACATCACTTTGTTTTCCACCTGTCTTGCCAGACAGATTAGATTTGCACTTGTAGGGTCTAAGCAAGCGTGGTATTTGTATGCATGGTGCAAATATTCTCTCCTTCCTCATGACATGACTGGGCAGAGTGTGTAAGAAGCAGTGCGGATGTATCATGACTGTGTTTACAAGTGATGCTCAGAAGACCCGTCCCTGGGCTTGCACTCAGCTGCTGCTGCTGCATCTCTGGCTGGTGCTGCCTGTCCCTTCTCCCGTGGAACAACAGTGCCAACTGCTGGCTGCTGAGCCAAAACTGCCAGGAACCGGCCATGCCTGCAGGTGGAATTGGTCCTCTAAGCTTAATTTTAGGGTCACTGCTACCTAAAACAAAGCATCCCTTTGCTGATGGTTTGGGTACTTTGCAGTAATATCTTGGTTTGGTAGTCCTTGTTTCCATACCAAAATAATATTCTACTGAGCACAAGTGAGCCTGGGCCGGTTACCTTTCCTTGTGACATTCCTCACATTAATTTCAAAACTAATTGTTAATGATGCTTTAAAACCCTGTGTCTCTCCCTGTCTCCCAGGCCTGGCTGCTCAGAGGGAGGAGGAGGTTTCTGCTCTGAGCAGTGGAAGGGCCATGAAAGGTGTCATATGCTCCCTGTATGTCATAAGATTTTAATCATTCAGTTGTGGCAGCAATTTGCCATCTACAAATTTGAGGTACTCATATGTGTTATAGCCACAATGAGCTCTGGGGAAAATGAGATGGTGATTTATGTATTTCTGCACAGTGGTTTTGTTCAGGGAAAAAAGGGAAAGAAAACAGAGAGGGTAAAAAAAAGAAGACAATATATAGGTGTACATGTAAGTGTCATTTTGTTTGAATTTCACTGAAATGCTTTAATAGAAAAAATAGTTTGAGTTGTTTTTTGTTTGTTTGTTTTTTCACCAAGAAGAATATCAAATGAGAAAGACAGGCCTGTTTCTTTAAATGTTTCCTGGGAAAAGGTGCTCTTATTATTTTTTTGCTCTATAAGGCTCCGTATTTTCTCTGTTTCCTTTCCTTTTTGGCCTGTGGTCTTAATGTAGGGGTTACAGTGTTTGCAGGAGGTGGCAGTAGAGAGGACACATGTATGGGGAGTAGGAAACTGGGGGGAAAAAAAAAGTATTAAAAAAAGAAACTGAGAGAGCTTTGCAGAGAAAGGGTAAAGATGGTAAATGGGTAAAGCAAAAAAACAGTAAAATGGGGAGAAATGATCAGGGGAAGTTTGCAGAGAAAAGAAAGGGTAGGGACAGGAAAAGACAGGCAGCCAAGCAAACTGAAAGTGAGTTTGATGAGTCAGGGTTTCTGTGTGTTTCTGGCATCTCCCAAAGGGCCATTTTTTACTTCCTCCCAGCCACAAATGTTCTATGTAATTTTTGGAACAGAAAACAAGAGGAAAACTAATAAATCAGCTATTCTTAAGCATATGTGACAAGCCCAGGCTGAGGCACAGGTGAACCACAGCCATGTGAGGTCTCTTAAACTGAAGCTGGAGAACTTTGCCACCACCACAGTACTGCTTCTAGCCCTCTGTTACTCTTTCGTTTATGTGGTGTTTTGTTTTTCCACCCAGCATCTTCATAGGGAAATCTAAATGAGGCAGAAAGGAGAAAAACAAACAAAACACCCCCCCAAAAAAAACCAAACCAAAACAAAAAAAACAGCAGTATTTTGATGCTACCTTGAAAGACAGGAACATCAAAACTCCTCCTGTGCAACTGAAACCTCAGGTTTTGGGGAATTTATTTTCAGGTGAAGCTTATAAATCCTATGGAAAATGTAGCCCTCAGGCAGTCTGTCATTGTAGCCACAGCTGGGAGCCCCAAGGTGGCTCCGGGCACTGCTGGGGACAGGAGGGCCATCACACTCCGCTCAGTAGAGGAGAAATTGTGTGCGAGCTGAGTTCTGCTTATGTAGTGGGTCCCATGCCTGTCAGGTGTAATGCTAAATGTCAACAGTGGGAAATTGGAGCAATTAGGGGACAATCTCAGTTTTTCAAGCAATGAAACAAAATATTTCTTGTGAATGAAACTGACATCCTGTGAAACTGATTTCCTCAGTATCATAAGTCACAGGTTTGGGGTTAGAAAGGACCTTAAAGATCACCTAATTCCAACCTTCCTGCTATGAGCAGAGACACCTTCCAGTAGACCAGGTTGCTTAAAGCCCCATCCAACATAAACACTTCCAGGCATCCACAACTTCTCAGGGCAACCTGTTCCAGTGCCTTGCCACCCTCACTCTAAAGAATTTCTTCCTTATACCTAAAGCCACCCTCTTTCTGTATGTACTGCTCTGTTTCTAATGACAGTGTGTTGCATTTTTATTAGTGATGTGAATAATTAAGCTGGATGTCATGCCATTATTTATTATTTCTTTTAATTAAACAGAATTAAAATTTTTCCAGGACATGTGGTTGCAATTTTCAAGTCTTGTTTTAACCAAGCATTGATTTATTTTACTTTCACACAGACAGGCATTCCTCCTAAACTGCAGGTTTCTCTGAATAAAGGGAGCAGGCTACATGGTTTCCTATCCGTGGCAGCCTTTGCCACTGAGATAGCCAGCCTCTTACTGAAAATATATTGTTATATGTATAATATATTATTATATTATTAAGGAAACTTAATGATGGAGCAGGACTGAGCAGACTCAAAGGAGAGAGAGTGCACACAAAGGTGAAATGAGAGGCTGGAGAAGGCAGAGAGCTGTTACTCCCTGTACCAGTCATGGGTTTTCCCTGCGGTGGGGTGGCATGCCATGGGGACAGGTGAGGTGGCTGTGTCTGCTATCCCCGCAGCCCGAGCAGTGGCAGTGATGCTGGGAGCTGCAATGCCGCTAGATGTCCCTTGTCACCCAAGTGAGGTAGGCGGCACATCCCCATCCCTGAGCTTCGGGCATGTAAGATGTAGTGTTACAAAGAAGCCTGTGTTTTAGGCAATAAATATGGAGAAAAGTTGTGTCTGTATTAAGAAAGAAGTCATGTATTAGCCTGTGAGGTAATGTCATAGGTAGCAAGGAGAAAGTTACTTCTTTAGCCCCTTTATATTTCATTTTTTGCTGGAAGATACTTCATCATAGGGAGGATTTTGTTTTGGAGGGATATTTACACCAGCACAATTCAGTATTTCCTGGTGGAAAAGAAATCAGGCTAGGAAGTGCTGGTTTGGTGAGCCTAACACTGTGGTTTCAGCTAACTTTTCCCTGCTGACACAGGCTTGTCTGGTGCGAGGTGGGGCCCTGGCAGCCTGCATCAGCTGAGCTGGTGGGGAGCGTGGGGCAAAAAGGATCTATGGGCTTTTCTTGCACCTGCTTAATGATTTTGCCATTTTAGGCATGTTCATGTTGAAAAAGGCCAGAAAAAAAAGGTCACTTCTGTGAAGAACTCAGCCCCTCCACCTCACTGGTGCAGCTGTAGCCCCAAAGGTTCAGTGTGCCCCTATAGAGAGGGGAAAAGGCTGGTGGAAGAGGGAACAGCTGCTGAGGGAGGTGGACTGGTGTAGGTATATGGCATGGAGCAGGCAGAGCCAAGGGCAAGAGGCTGCAAGCTCTTGGAGGCAGTGTCTAAAGGGAGCACAAGGAAACCTCCCAAACTTTATTCCACCCGGCCTTCCAAAACCTTTCCTTATGTTTCCCAGCCCCCGTGTCACTCAGTGTACACAGATCCAGGTGGAGCTCATGCTGCTCAGCCACATGGCTTGTGCTTGCCTTGTGGCTTGATCCTCCCTCCAGCCAGCTGTGGTGGTGCTGCCGTGCCAGTGGTGCTCTTGCCCCTCCAGACCAGTGTGACAGCTGGGTTTGAAGGGCAGCCTCCAACAACAGAAGTGTGCCAGGCTCTCAGCAGTCCTGTAAGAGTTAATGCCTCCCTGTGGCCATGTTTCCACCACAGTGGAAGCTGTGTTTCCATATGTCCCTAGCTTCCATAGCTGGCACCTTGGCGTGGGCATCTGTGCCACTCGGCACGCCTGTGCCCTTGCAAAGACTCATCTGAACTTGTGCTGGGCAAATCCTCCCACTCCTGGTCTCCTGCAGTGCCCCATGTGCCCTCTGCCCCTACAACACCTACAAAGTGGGGTGTACCTGCCCCTAAACTGCGCTGAAAGCAACCACATGGCTCACCTGACCAGCCAGCACCTACCATGTTATGGAATTTTCTCCAATGTAAGTAATAACTGACTGACTGTCACCTGTTTCTCAGGATGTGCTGCTGCGGTGTGTGACTGCACAGACCAAGCTGTTGTGTATTCAGAGTCATATTTGGCTGCCTGGATGACAGAAATGAAGCATTTGCTGCTTTCTCCTTCATTTAAAGCTGCAGGAGCCTGTAGGGTGCATCCTCCTCGTGCACCAAGGTGTCCACGTGTGCCACTTGTCAATCAGGGACTTCTTCACCAAGGAACATCTGAGCAAATCTCTTAATAACAGAGGGACTACACACAGACTATTGTGATCATAATTTCACCAACATAGCCTTTATTACTAATGGTGATGTTGGAGGTGGAAAACCCAGCTTGATTCTCAGATCCCTGCTGGAAAGTAGTAAAATAAAGAGGAACAAAATCTGTGCGTGTATTTGCTACCCAACCTTTGAAAAACACAAAAGTGGAACCCTGCTAAAGCTATTACTGGCAATTTTTCAGAATGGAGCCTCATTCTGAGGTAGGATTAGAAGTGGAAGTGCATTTTGTGTCTCTGACAGTAGTGTTATGTTGCTGTATACAAAGGGAGGGCTTACAAACATTCAGCATTTGTTGGTTTGTATTGTAATTATTGTGTGCCACTCTTACACCTTCAGAGAATTTTTGGACACCTGATAAAAGAATAATTAGGAAATAACTTCATCTATCTAAAAAAAAGGTGCCTATTTTGTTAAGGCAAAGAACTGACAAAAGAAGCACTTCAGTGGAAGTGGTCTGATAAAAATGGAGCCTTGTTTCTTTTTGCTTTGTTGAGAACATGGATGAAGGCAGGCTGGCTTTTACATAGTCTTTTGTTCATCCCTGGGCAATGGCAGAACTCGCAGCTAAATTTTGGTGTCAGAAATTTCTCTGATGGTAGCTGAGAATGATATAATATCATGTATACTCGTAGCAACAACAACAAAACAATTCCAAACCCATAGCTTGGATTTTGAATATCAGAATGAACCTTCAGCACTAAGCAATGAGCCTGCAGTACTAAGAATACAGCAAAAAAGTACTAAAATTTTTTAAACATAAGAAGAGTCACTTGATATAACCAATAGCAAAAAAAAAAAAATGTAAATGTAATGTTAAATTATTTATTTCACTTTCTTTCTTTTTTCATGTTAATATATTCTTAGCTCCTAGTTCACAATGAGATGCTAATTATGAATGTAAGAAAACCTAACTTTTTATTGTGCTAATTAACCTGTATGTCACATAGACATTTGGGGAGAATTTCCCATGCTTTCTAGTGTGAATGGAAGGAAAGAGCAGCAGTGCTCACTTAAACTGATTCTTTTTTTTCTAGTACCTTGCAAAAAGGCATCATTGTATTTTGATTAATCCGTGCTTGGTCCACCTCGGATGTTTCCATGGAAACAGAATTTTTTTCCTTAATGGAAACTGTTAGGTTCAGGAAAGCTCCTCACTGCACAAAACCATCAAGCTCCTAAATAACTACTTGTTGGAAATTTAATGTGCATAAACAAAACTCCCAAATTCCTCCTTAGTGTTATTGTTGTCAATGCTAATAGAGAACTGTTTTCTTAATGACACACAGTGGTGCCTTTTCACTCCACAAGAAAACAGAATAACAGTAGTGTTCTTTCCATTGCAAGAGAGCACTTTTCCTGGTCCAGAAACAATGAGCCTGCAAACCTTCCAAAATTAAATTTTAAGAGTTCTGATGTGTGTATATTGCTTATTTCCGGATCCAAATAATTTGGCTTAATGGCTGTTAAAATGTGATTGATTTTATTTTGAAGATTGGCAATAATTTGAACAGATTATTCTTGTGTGCCTCAATTTGGGTTATGGAGTTTTGTTGGGGTTTTTGTTTCATTTGGGTTTTGTTTGGTTTGGGTTTGGATTTTTTCCTCCCAAAGAATATCTATTCTCTTAATGGACGCTACTGTGGTATTTGGAATACCATTTGAAAATCAACCAACAGAGGGAGCATTTTTGTGTTATTATTAATCTAACCAAGTAGTTGGAAACTTGACCATAATTTCTCCCATTATTTTTGGACAACATATTTATTGTGTAAAATTAGAGGATTTCTTGACCATTAAAATATCTTCATTCAGAGTGTTTTAGTTTTAAATAAGTCCAGTCTTAACTTCTGCTGACAAGGCAAGTAGCTGTTTTAAATTGTTGGGTTTATTGCTTGGAAATCTAGAAGTTTTAGACCAAAGAGTATTTATTATTTTGGTTAATAGGTAATTGCTGGTTAAAAATACATTGAGCAAAACAGTTTAAACTCCTCTAATTTATATTTGACTTTTATTACAGTGGCATTTAGGAGTACTACTCAGACTTTTCAAGAGCCCATAAAAATCCAGAAAGTAAATATTTTTGTTACAGTAATGCCCTGATGCTAGTGGTTGTGTAAGTGAGGGCAGAGGGAGAAAAAAAAATCTATTGATTTGTTCACCTTTTTTTTTTGTTTGTTTCATCTTTGTTCTTCATGCAGGGAATCTGCCAAATGGAAAATCACTTTGAGAGATATCACAATTTTTAAACTTCTTCAAGAGACATACAGAAAAGAGCAGTTATATATCAACTAGAGGAAAAAAAAAGCAGAAGCCTAAGTATTTCTTGGTATCCCTTTTATGTGTTCACTATCAGAATGTGAATAATAATAATGATGATGGTAGTGATACATTTACTACTAGAAAGTAAATGATGATGATGATAATAATAATAATGTTTGGCACCCTGTGTTCTACCCTAATCTTTGATCAAGATTTTGGGGTACTTTTAGCAACTGTAACTGCACTCTATAATAGTTCTCTATTGTCAGCACAAGATGTGAAGTGATTGCTGCTCTTTGCCATGTCTCAACAGATCAGAGTCCGGTACCCAGCTGAATGACACGGGAGGCTGTGCAATGCTTTACAGGACCTAGCTGCAGGAACCTAAGTTTGACCTGATGCAGGTTCAGGGCTGAGCATCCCTCTTGGCTAGGAAATGTGACAGTGCCCAAAATGGTCACATAGTCAGGACCTAGTGGTGACATACCACAAGCTTGACTTTGCAGAACTATGCTGCCCAAAGACCAGGGTTTCTTTGAGGACAGTGTTTCTCCTTTAGAGGTGGAGCTGCTTTGATGGGTGTTCATTTTGAACCTCAAGAGAATCTTGATGTGTGAGATACTTTGAGTTAGTAAGGTCTTCTAGTTACCAAGATTTTTTTCCTTTGATATTGCTTTCCCTGCTGATTAAATTGGGATGGAGCCCCAGGAACCTGCAGTGCCTAGGCCTCTTGGGAACAGGAAGGCATGGTATTAATGGCATTAAGAGTGCCTTAAAATTAAGTGTAGAGCAGTACAGTCTGCAGCACTGCCATGTGCAGGAGAGGGAAAACCCTATTTATATGCCGGCAGGCTATTCTGGGAGTGCTAACACTGGGAGTGAGCAGCTGTGAGAAAAACAGAGAATAAGTGATAGTACACTCTGAAATGGAAATCATAGCAAAGCGCCATATGTGTTGACTGAGTAGTACCGCCAGCGCCCTCGTTTCGGTGCTCTGAAGTGATAGCTTACAACTTGCTTGATGAATTTTCACAAAACTGCTGCTCCACACAGTAATCTCCAGCATTGCAGCTGTTCTGACTTGTATACAGCACATGGGAAAACAGTGGTCAGCAAAATTCAGTCTTGAATGCTGCTGGAAGACCAGGCAAGAACTGAAATATTTGCCTTCCCCATTGCAGACCTCATTAACAGATGTACATATCATCCCCTGGGAATGCAGTTTCCTGATCATGGGGTTCTTCTGTGAGCACCACGCAGATGGATTCCTGCTTGCAGGACTCATGCTTTGCAATGTTTACATTCACCTCAAAGCTTTCATACAAATGTGAGAACAGAATATTAATTCCCTTGACAAGGCTGCTTTGTCACACAGTTGGGTTGTTTATTTGCCTACCATGATTACTATCACAATCAATAGTTTCAGTTTTGTTCTTGGACTCTTTAAAGATTTGAGAAGTTCCTGTGGGCCGTGTTTGTCTGTGCAATGGAGTTAACTCCAGCCAAGCACGTGTACGCACCCAAGGACAAGCCAGGACTTGTGACAGTGGGTTCCTGAGGTGAGCTTCCTAAAATGTGTGAAAAGCCAGACTGTTAAAAGCAGTCAAGGCTCTGTTATGGCCTCATCTCTCAAATCACTCTGCACTTAACATAGTAAAGCCTTGAAAATCCAGTGGTTCTTGAGCACTTTGGCTCCATCACAGGTGTTAAGCCCTTCACAGGTGTTAAGACCTTCTCACCATGGCAGCTCCAGCCAGACACCAGTTTTGAGTCACTGCAACTGCAGCCGTGTGTCTATCCTAGAAGGGCATCCCAGACCCAGAGGTCTGTGCCACAGCCATGGCCCCGCTTCTGTGTCCTCCCTCTTCCTCCCCCCTGCAAATCCTGGTGGAAATCCCCCCTCAGATCAGGCATGGCTTTGAGAATGTCTCAGTTCTCCATCTTTGCTGCATGTGCATTGCTCTGCCAGATGCCTGGTAGTGTCTCAAAAATGCCACCCCGCTTTCTGATATTTTCCGTGGGGGAAACACACTGTTCCCTGCCCAAAAAGCCTGGTAGGACATCAACATATTCACTACCTGCCTGCTCAAGACTCTGGAGTGACCTAGGCCAGGTATTCAACAGCTTCGGTGTCAATGTTTTTTCAGTCTTCCCCACCTGCAATCTTCTTTACTTTTCATTTTCTATCTGAGGTCCATGTACTTATGTATAACAGTAAATTGTGCACCTAATATCAGAGGTTTTCCCAGTAACTCTTGTGTTTAATTAACCCTGGCATTTTTGCAGTTTATTATCTCCTCAAAAAATGTATGCATTTGTCTTATGGGAAACACCAGGTAGAAGTCAGATGAACTAATCCTGCCAATTTATTCTTCTGGATTACTTGGAAGAAAGAAACAATTATGTGGTTTGGTTGCAGAGTAAGTTATGGGTCAGAAGCAACTAAATCCTGTTTTCAAAACTGATATGTCTAGAGATATGCAACTCTGTGTGTCTTACTGAAAATCCTGAGGATGCAAGTAAAATATCTAACAAATCTGAGAACCTAATGGTGCTGTGAGCAAGCCAAGAGATTTCCAATTCTGTAATGACTGTAGGCATCCAAATTTCACTGATTGTTGAATTTATGTGCCTTACCGTGGCTGTTTAAAGGCCATGCTGAAAGTTAAACACAAGAGGTTTCTTGCTGGTGTTGATGAACAGGAGTAATTTGCTGTCATGATGCAGCAGCAGCTGTGCACAGGAAGATTGTCAGTGGGAAAGTGCTCTGGATTAAGTTAAGCACAGGGTTTAGGGCCACAGTTTTGGAGGACTTTGCAGCCGTCGCTTGCATCTTAGTTGGCTTCTTATTTGGGATTGTCCTCTTCCAGATGGTAAACTCCAAGACTGGAAATCCAAGGTGAAAACTAGGGCACTGAAACCAGCTCCTGACCAGAATTCCTCTCATGACTCAGATTCCTCTCACCTCGCCACGGGCGAAGAGTAGTGATGCAAGAACAGCGGTTCCCAGAGAGAACCACAGTTCAGAGAGCAGAATTATAGACACATGCACATAGCTGTGTGGTTAATCGTGAACGAGTGGAGCGTGTTTTGAAAGTGTTGCATAACGTAATTACTCATTTCTATGCTGCAAACTCCTCGGGGAAATTACTTGTTTGAATGTACATGTTAGGCATACGGCCATTGTATTAATGTTCTGTTCGGGAAAAAAATGTGTTGGTCAATAATTTGACCTAAGTTCAGAGATCTCTTGTGGGTCATCAAATTATTCAGAGCCATATTTGCTGAACTTCAAAGCAGAGTTATTCTGAGGCCCATAGGATTTGAAGGTTCTGAGTTAAGGAAACAAGCTCCATAATGTTTTTTATTGACGACAGTTAAATATTCTTTCCTGGCACATTCAAATGCAGATGATACTTTTGTGTGCCTCCAACTCAAGAAATCCAAGGAATAATTAATTTTTCTAAATATTCACTCTTTGAAAACTGGTTGCTTTAAAGCGCTGTGAGCTGAGTATAAAAATGGCTTCAAATCAGAATAACTGAGGCCAGGAGTGACCTTTGGAATTATCATTCTTCAAAAGCGGTTGCCATCCCAGGGCAAGGGAAAAAGCTGAGAGAACTTTTGGTAATGGTGCTTGAAAATATAATATGTATGAAGAAAAGAGAAAGTGCAACCTAAAAAAAACCCACAAAACAAAACAAACAAACAAACAAACCAATAAAAGGAAAGGAAATTCTAAACATAAAATACCATCACTGATCTGCTTCATTCCAAGCTTTCTTAAAGGTTGGCCTATTCCATTTTCAGACTTTTGGACCTTGTTTTGCCAAATGAGTTTGAGTGTAAATAGAGGTGCTTGGGAATGTTACAGAAGTTTATAGGTCCAGACCCTTGAGGCATATCCCTTAGGTGTGTTGTGCTCAGTTACTTCTACAGAGTTTCTCAGGCACTGTAAGCCATGGCTGTGTAATCAGCATCTTTCATAGCCTCAAGAACAACCTGTGGAAATGCCTAACAAGCATTAATGGGCCTAACGAGCCCACTGACTGGTCTCACCTGGACCCTCCAACCACACCATGGGCAGGGGGGGTAATTTCATTTCAGCCTCGAGGTGCTGGTCCTCCCTTAAGTATCTGTGGGGCTGTGGTCTCCTGTTCCCTCTCCTAGGTGGCTTCTGGCTCATCCTTTGCTGTGCTGTAGACTGTCAGTGGACACCATTACCAGTCCTCCATGTTCAGCATTGTAAGTCTCAGTCTCTTAGTGAGGACCTGGATGGTGGGATGTGACCTTCTTCTCCTGCTTCATCCCTGATGTGAGGAAGCTGGGCTTGTGTCTCTCAAAGGGTAAGAGGCTGATTCCCAAGCCTGTTTCCTCCAGGATGTGATAAATTGAGACCACAAAGGATCAAAATTCAATTGAATTTTATTGATTATAGCAAGCAGAATATGAGCAAATGCAGCGCTGGACGACAGGGGAGTCTGTGCTCCACCAACTGCCGTACTAGGCCGTAAAAACAGTCTCCTTTTATACATCTTTACTTCCGTGGTTCATGAGATAATGGAGGTACTCTGCGCATGCTTCAGTTGTTGTTAGGGGTTATTTTCTGCTTCCCGGAGGTCTGTGAAGCTGAAGTAAGAAGTTTTCCTCCTTTGTTCCATAGTTGACTTCTCATCCATATGTCTTTATGGGGTTGTTTGCCATGTTTCCGCTAGTTCCTGAACATCTGGTGGTATCTTTGTTTGCACAGGTGGTATTTGGTAATTGTCTTAGTTTACGTAAGCAATTCTATATTCTTTGTGTTTTGACTTTTACATTGAGCTATAAATCTTAATAAACAATACCATAGTTTATAGTTTCCCACAAGGATGATGATGTGGCTGTTGTTACCTCCTGTTACTTAGCATGTAGGTCAGTAATCATTTGTATATCCTGCACTGAAAAATTTTTAAGGCAGCGTTGTCTATTCTAACCTCCAAACCGTATTGTTTTTATGCTCATTCTTGTTTATTGTAACTTGTGTGTTTTACTGTATTTTCTTGTTATTTGCTGCTTCCTTTGTTGACATGAAAATTTTCATCCAGTTGTGATGAAAGTTGTGAGTAAATTAGCTCTGAACCATCTGAAAGACCTTAAATTGAGGGTTCTAATTCATTTTAACTAAAGCTTATTTGATCTTTTGCAGCTCTAAATTGCAGACTTCAAACCCAAATTCTATGTTTAACTCTAGTTTCAAAAAATATTCTGTAATTTAACTCAAATTCCAGGTTGTATTTTGCTTCTCATTAAGCTGAAAAACATTATTGTGTGCCTATAATGGGAGTCTTTGATCTCAACAGTTATAAGCCACACGAGAATAAATAGTCTTTCATGCCAAACATTCCTGTTTACACTTAAACTCCCCCCCCCCCCCCCGCAAAACAAATTAAAAAAGACCAAAGACCAAAACAGTTACCTTTTCTATAGAAGACAGCAGCAAAATAAAGGAGGGATTGCCAGAGGTTCTTGGCAGGACCAAGCAAACCTACCTAGCCTGCATAACTTCCTTGACTGAAGGTACAGTGCTTAGGAAGATGGTTTTGCAGGCTTGAGATATATCCACAAAGTGTTCTGCAAACCTGGGCTTGTTCAGCACTCCAGGAAGGTGCCAGCTGTGGATTTAGACTGCTGTAGTCTGTTGGATGTGGTACTTGCTGGAGATGTAAAGTTCTTGTCTCAGGGCTTAGGTGGTGAACATAAATGCTCCTTTTTTTTTTTTTTTTTGGAGGGAGGGTGGGGGAATGAATCACCTCTATGGAGATTTGGCAAGAGGTGTAAAACTGCTTCATGATTTTCCCCCATGTTTTGTGGGACTGTTGTGTCTGACCCACATAGAGTTGTGCATTTCACAGCTGTCCAATAACTGGGGCTGAATTATTTTGTGTGTGCATCAGCCTTAGCCTGCAATGTACTTGGTGACTCTCGGGACGATGTGTGTGGCAGCTCTTGTTAGTATTGTGAGGGAAAGGGGTGTGCTGAGGGCTGATGGGGTGCTCTGAGAGTGGGGGAGAGGAAAGCACACCCAAAAGCTGGTGTAGGATGAGCTCATTGCAGAAACTCAAGGACTATGCAGAAAATTTAGCTGCTAACAGTGACAAAAGTGTGATTGCATGTGAACTGTGATGTTTCAAGGGCAGGTGGTTTTCTCCCTTCCTCTGTAGTTCATCACAGGTTTGGCAAGCCTCCCAGCTGAAGGCTATTTTCCAGTTCAACTTTTGGTATCTCCTCCAAGGACTAGGAGCCCTAGGGCAATTCACATTAAAGGTCACCAAGTTTTTGTTCCATGGGAATTTACCTTTATGGCCCTGCTCTCTGGAACTGCTGAAGAAGAGAATAAGCACGGAAAAATCTCTCCAAATCTCTGATTCTTACACCCAACATCTACCAACTTTGCTCATACGTGACAAATGGTTTGTTTTCTCGAACCAAAGGAGCCCTTTGTAAAGGAGGCAGCCTCCATAAGAGTTAAAAATGTTTTTGCCTTTTTGGCTGTGAATTTTTTTTTTTTTCAAGTACAGTTGATTGAATTTGTCATATTAGCTTTATACTCTTTCTGGCATCGATAGAATACTGCTGAGCTATTAAAACATGTGACCAGAGCCCAGTCATGGCCTGGCTGGTATTGATCTTGTTGGCAACAGCACCAGTGCAAGTAGCCCTGTTGTTCCACCTATGTTCTGTCCCTTGTCTATTTGGGAATCCTGGCCAGTGCAGGGCATGAGGTGAAAGAAAAGCATTTGTGTTGCTGAGAAACAGTGTGTGCAGGGAGAATAAGTGTGCTGGGAACTGCTGAATCTGAAAAGGAAAATAATGGTCAAGCTACAGCCTTAACTCATGCATGCAAAGAGGGCTTAGCTTTGTGGTGCAGTGGTCAGAACCATTTATCCTACAGCATCGAAACAGGGCTAATGCCCTTGCCTCTGTTAACACAAAGAGATGCAGAAATGTTCCCGCTGCTGAAGTCTGGGTGAATTATTATGCTGGCTGATGAAGAAGTTTATACTTCAATTCCAGTGGTAAGCCACTGAAAAAATGAGTTTAGTTTCATCCTAGACCTATTTATTTCCACCACACTTGGACTGAATCACTTTTGGGGACACTTAAGAATATTTGTGTTCTATAAAATGGCACAAGTAATAGATTTTATAAAGGTATAACACACTGGTTTGAGGCTTTCAGTGACTCACATGCCTTATGACTGTCTTCTACATAAAACATTCATAAAATTAAATCTGGTGTAATTCACTGCCCAGATCTTACCAATAGTGTGAAACCACAGTCATCCAAATTGCAAAATATTTGTTATGTCAAGCAAAATTCCCACTTTGTCCTGTGATTTAGATCTCCATTCTTTCTAACTATAATTATTATCCATCACTCTGAGTTATTGCTTGTTAATGATGTGTTTGTTTCTTTGATTAAAGGGTTTAATGTCAATATATTTTCCAGTCACTGTTTATCTCAGACTTCTTAATCACCATAACACTCACCACAATGTCTTGTCAAGTAAATCCCATTTTGACCTTTTTTTTTTTTTTTTTCCCTTGAGGGAATGCATTTTCAACTAAACAGTGCTTTCCATATGTTGGACAATATTAATGTGGCTTATAATTCTACCTAGCAAAAAATAGCTTCTAGTAGTCCTCAGATAACCAGTTGAACATCTCTTCTTCCGTCAGCCTAAAGAAGAGTTCTCAGCACCCATTTGTTCTTGATAATGTCACTGGACATGAGGCTAAAAGCAGGGAAGTTGGGCATTTGTCGGTGTAGTGTGCAAGTCTCCCAAAACAAAGATTCTGCAACTTGAAAGCAGCTCTCCTACACCTCCCAAATTTAGATCTGCTCTGTAACTGCAGGGATGACCCTCTGAAAAATGTCACAGTTATCTGCTTTTCCACTTGAGCTTGTCTATAGGCAAAAATAGTGCTGCTTAAAATCTCCTGCCATCCAGCAAGGCGTGTACGTGATTGCCGTTTTCTATTCCTGCACATAACTATTAAGGGTATCAACAGGAATTTTTTTCATAATAAGCATAGGGGAAAATGCTTGGTGGCACTTCTGGGTTCCTCACTGAGAACTTGTAGCAACCTCTTCATGTCCAACATGGGGTATAATCTGGGTAGTCAGCAGCTTCACGAGTGGGACCAGTGCAGAGAGAAGGGGTGGCTTTTTAGGCACATTTAAGGCTGATTTAGCTTGAAACTTGCTTGGGTATTTGTAGCAGCCACTTCAACACAATCTGTAAAATTTACCAAAGGAGACAGGTTGATATCTGGGATACTGGTGGTGATGTCTCCAATTTCTGTGGTTAAATTGCTTTCAGAACCTGATGTGCTAGTGCAAAAGTAAGTTGGACAGGTCCAGGTGAAGGGCAGAAAGTACCACTGAGATCTACTGTCTTATGTAACATGGTAAAAAATATTTTCCACAACTCATTTCTGAAATTTGCATTAAATGTGCTTGTTCCTGGGTTAGCTGTGCACTGCAGTGTGCAATTGCTGATGATTGATGGAAAAAGATGGGATATGTTAAACTGTTACCATCCACATTTTGTTTACTGGTCTGCTCAGTAGGGATATAAGCATGAGGAGGGCCAATGTTTGGGGTTTTTTTTGTTTTTATATTTTACTTTTTTGTGAAAGTACTTTGCAGGAAGGAGCATCTGCACTTTTCTGTCCTGTCTCCTCAGCACTTGCCACCTCTAGCATCCTGTCCTCTTCGGATCCCATCCTGTCTCTGAAAAGTTGTCTGCAATACAGTTCCTCACTCCTCCTTTTTGGTCACTTTTTACTCTTATGACAACCTAAACTTAATTTCAGCTGACTTGGGTTAGATATCTTTTGTGTGAAGTTGAACTTAAGAAAATACAAAATTGTCACTCACTCTTTGACAAAAGCTCAGTAAATCATGTCAGTTTTCTCCTGCCTCCGGTTCAAATAATTTGGTATGAGAGGGAGGACAACCACTAACCAGATAACATGAGAGCCACTACTGGAATTTTTTCCTCTTTGTCCGAGCCTTCATTACCTACCATGAAATTTTTTAATAACTGATCTGTAGGAGAAGTTTCTACTTTTCTACAATTCTTTAGGTAGAATTCACTTATTTCATATGCATTAGTGGATCTGGCAGGAATGGATGTGTTTATATTTCACAATCATCAGCACTGCTGTAGTTGGTGATGGTCAAGTCATTTGCCAGTTGTCCAAGTTCCCTTTGGCACTGGTTTCTAGCTGTGCATTCCAAGTGCATTGGATTCACGTTTCAGGTTCAGCTCTAAATTCTTGCTTGATATTTTGCAGTAACTCAGACTGGATTAAAAAGTTTCTATGGCAGCTAATAACTGAGCTCTTTCGAAGATATGATAATGGCATTCATTGCTCTCAAATTTACCTTTACAGGAATCCAAGATGGATTCTGAATTCCTGAGATTTCTGGAAGAGCTGCTAAAAGCTCCCTTTTCTTATTCCCCTTGGGAAAAATTTGCTGATAACTTCATTCCCTTTGCTGAAGCTTCACAGCTTCTAGCTACTCTTCCCCTGTAGAAGTTGTAGTAGCATTGCAGAACAAAACCTTGGACAAGCCAAATGCTGGTCTTCACAAGTCAACTTCAAGGCAACCAGTTACTTTGTCAACACCAGTAGATCTTCACTGGGTTTACCTTCCAACTTTCTGGATATACTGCAAGATATATTATTGCCGAACCTATTGCTAGGGATTCCTGAATCCAGCTGTCCGATAGGAAAGAGTTCATTAATGGTTATGACTTGCTGGATGCATGGATGCATCCTTGTCGGCACTAAGTTGTGCAATAACTTCATAGCAATTAGTATGTTCCTGATGACAACATTATCTGAATTCACCCTAACTGTATTTTTTTTTTAATGTTGTGTAGCGATTTTAGATTATTTGAGAAGCTCAGTTTCCTCAGCTGGGTTTTCCACCAGCTGGGTGCTTGGTTAACTCAAAGCAGAGAGATTTGCCTGTAGTACTGCAAACTCTGTGCCATAATGTAATCTTAGTCTTATTTTGCTGTCGTAAGTGGTTGTCTGTGGATAACAAATGAAAACTTGCTGAAAGGTTACATACACAAATGGGCAGATGTTGGAATTTTACTGTGAAAATTTTGAATAGTGAATCTTCCCTTTCTGGCTGAGGTGCTGCGCCTTACGCTTGTTCATATAATTAGCAAACGTAACAGAAAAGTTCAGCAGCAGTTAGGTAAGTAAAGAAGCAGTTGTTGCAGGGTTGCAGTTAAAGCCAAACTACGTACTTCATTTGACTTCACGGCCTGCTTCCTGCATTCATGGAGGAGAAGCCTGAGGGAAAAGCTTCCCATCTTCTGAGATTGGGTCAGCCATCTGGTAGAGCCACAATCCCTTTACTGGCCAACCCAGAGGTTTTGCTGTCCGTCTTCAGCACTGCAGGAGTTTGTACTACACCTCCACATGTGGCATCTTTTACTTATCCAGTATTTCACTAGTTCTTTGGACTTTTTTTTTTAAGGTACTTGTTTTTCTCCCAACAAAAGATATATTCTGCCTTGTAATATAACATCATTACCACACTTGCAGCATGGTGATTTCTTGGAAGTTTTTCTCTTGTTTTCTGTCAGGGTCATTGCTGTCCTGTTCTTTCAAAACAGTGGCATCAGAAGTATGAGGTTTTTGCATATGCTGCAGAGTTTCTGATGGTAGTGATCTGTGATGCTTTGTCCTATTCTGATTTTGGCAATAACTGATTGAGATCACAGACCTGAGAATATTCATTCAGTTTATATCCTTAAGTGACTCTAGACTGGCACAAGGACTTTCTGAAGAGATGTGATTCATGGTCTTTCCATTTTTGTTAGCAAAGGCATTGACTTGCTTGTTCTGCTCTCCAAAGCTTCACAGATATTATCTATGCTTCAAGTTTGAAATAAGCTTGTACATTATTTTGAAATAATTATCTTTGCTGATCAGAGATCAGAAGTGCCAGCAGGTATGCAAGCCAAACTGATATTGTGACATATTTTATTTGGTAACTTTTTTTTTTTTTTTTTTTTTGAGAAAACCAGCTCTACCTAACCATGTCAAAAAATCTCTCTTCCTTCATTTTTTTCACTTTAGAGGATACTACCATGCAATAAATGTAAAAAAAAGCCCACCTATCCTAGGTGCTATTTGAACGAGAAATTTTTCTGGTGTTTTCTGTATTATACCTTTCAAAACTTCTAGCAGTAGGCATGAGAAGCATGATTAAGGTTTTTTCCTTCTTGGGAAATAAAGAATATTTAAAATCAAAATGCAGAACAGCTGGAGTGGGCAGTGTCTCAGGAAAGACTTCTACAGAATCTGTGATTTCCCATAATTAATTTCTTCAATCTAGTAATTATTAGGTATGTTTTGCAGTCTTTCTTTAAAACCTGGGAATGCTCTTTGTATTTATGAATAATTTCAGTTGTCTAGGCTCACATTTGAAAAGCCTACAAAAATGCTTTTTTAACCAGCTAAATAGTTCAGTTAGTAAGCTCAGTACACCTGAAAAATCTCTCTTTTCATTTAAGCTGCTCCCTACGCTGCTCAGTTTCCAATCCAAAACCAATGGTACAGAATATACAGGAAATAAGTCATTAGAAATCCTGCAAGGGCACTTGAATTTGATACAGAAAAGGCATTTTGATGGCAGAGGATAGGTTGCCACACTGCATGCCACAGACACCTTTAACACTTATACATTTGAAAGACAAGGATCTACAAATCTGTAGCAATCCTGCAGTGGAAACAGAAGTAGAAATAATTGTTATATTGAGTACCATGATCCTGGGCTTTACAACTTCTAGCTACCGAGAAACAGTGACTTCTGCAAATACTTCTATTGATGAAGGTGTAACTGACTTTTTTGTCTGTGAGAAAATAAGGAATACAACATTATATCTTCATGCAGGAGGTTGTAAGGTTGGTAACAGCCTTCTTCCCCATCCTAATAGATTGATATTAATCCTATAATTCTGGTAGGGCAGCTGTCTTTGATAGTGACCTGAAGTAACTCTGATACCGCAAAGGTGGGGCTGCTATTGGAGATGGTGGTTGGATTGTTTCTCCCTTTCTTTGATACCTTGTTCTCATGAGTTATATCTTGTGTCAGAGTCAGCCCTTTGAGAAGAGAAAAAAGGACACTCAGCATGGAGCTAATCGGAGAATTTATTTTCTCATATTATCTAATATGCAAAGTGGTATCACAGCCCAATGCATGAAGGAGCCTTATAACGGAGTGAGGTGTGTGACTGATCAAGTGCCAAGGTCTCCTTAGGCAGCTATCCTATTGTGTCATTGTTTGTGGTGTTCTCAGCCAGTGAGTCTGTTAAGTTGGGTTTTCAAGTAATGTTGGCCCCGAGGTTTTAAGTTCATAGTGACAGGTAGTGATTGTTTTAAGCAAGTCATACAGCATTAGTGCCTTGCATTTCCTATGTGACTTTGAGAGTAATGCATTTCTTGCTCTTTACCCCCTAAATGGCCATTTCTAAGGTTTGTTGTACTGCATTCCTTGCTAACATCCATCTGTACTGTGGATTAACTGCACTGCTGCTCTTATTTTCCACTGTGAATCATTCCCAAAGCATCTGCCTTTGGAGGGAATCAGCAGAGGACCTCCTGTAGTGCACAGACTTATCTTGGCAATCAGGAATCTGGTGTTTTAATTTCTGCTCAGAAAAAATTTTCTAAATAAAGGTCATTGAGAGAAGTTGCCAATGAAGAAAGAAACAATTTATTTCCACGTGTGTAAGCTGCTCTGTGAGCATGCAGAGGTTTAGCCATTATGACTGGCAACTTGACCCCCTCTCCAGAGGGTCAACACTGTGGTTTGTAGTAGGTCATGTGAGAAATTTGTCTTAGTCCAGACTTGCAGGACACTTTCCACATCTGTGGTCTCAAGCTGATGAAAACATGATAATAAAATTGAGGAGAGGTGAATTTCCTCAGTGGGTAGCCCTCTACGTGCAGAGACATCAAATGAGTCAGTGGAGCGCTAAAAATAGCCAATGGTGGTGTCTAAAGATCTGGAAAAGTAGGTCACGATGCTCACATATAAAAATTATGGATTCTGCTGACAAGGATCAAGGGAAAACTTCACAGATAGTAAGGTATGAGGAACAAGTGTATAGCAGAAACCATAGCATTTTATCCAATAATTTTTGTGTGTAGAGAAGATTAGTCACTTGTGGACTTAAGCTTGTTCTGAAGTATATTTTTAAAAGAAATTTTGCTTCTTTTTAATGCTGTGGTTTTTCCTCTCTTGTCTTTTCCTGGAGCAGAAAGAGGGAGAGATTAGAAAGAACCTCTTGGTAATTCTTAATTATTTAGCACAGTTGGAGGAATGAGAGGCAAAGAAGAGAAGTGAAATTTCTGTTGAAAGTCAGCTGTTCAGTTCACAGTCTCTTACCTGCCTTGTGCTTAGCTTTACTTTGATAGTATGTTGTCTAGATTTGTATCTTGTGGCATTGGGATGGCCTTTTTGGGAAAAATGTATTAACAGAGATAAGGTAAAACCAAACAAAAAAAATCACTTTAAAGAGATCTCCTTTGATTAAACTACTTTCTTTCTAAAGGATGATCAATTGAAAAGCAAATAAGTTTAGTGCTGTGATGTAAACACAGTCATTTCCTGTGTCTGCTCTCGGTCTTCATCATTGCCTATGACAAGAGAAGCTCAAATAGAATAAATAATAGTTGGATGACATGCAATATAAAGAACATTTTGCATGTAACATAACAATATGAATAAATCCATCAGAAAACAACAACAGAAAGTAAACACACATACTCAGATTTATCGAACTCTTTTCCTAAAAGAAACGTGTTCTAATGAATAAATGAAAACTGGTTCTTTGGGATTTGTCCACAGAAAGGAGACAATACTTCTGAAGCATTTGGTAGTCATTTATTTAATAACTAAAACAATTCAGGTTAAGATTCAGGAAAATTGTTCACATGTAATGAAATATGCAAATTCTAAAAACTTAGGAACAAAGGGCTCAGGCTTGTATTTGCTTAGTTTTATAATGTTTATAATGCCATGGAGGTCATCACCTTAAATAAAACCACTGAGGAGTACCTAAAATGAAAAGAAAAGCAGCGTAAGTTCATAAAAATAGAGTAAATGAAGAGAAGACAGCATAGAAGTTTGTCAAATTGAGCAGGGAGAAAATCAACCTATAATTAAGGTGAATGAGCTAATGGATAAAGAGAAATATTTCTTAGAAAAAAATAACAAAAAGCTCAATACAATAACATGACATATCTGAACACCTCGAATTGTTGATGGACACAGAAAAAATATTTAATGGAAATTAACACAGCTCAGGAGCAATTAGCACTAGGTAAAACTGCTTCCAGTCTGAGGATATATTTCACAGAAAGGAAAAAGTACTGTGTGACTCTTTTTCAGACACCATTACTATATGACTATATGGGCATATTTAAAATGAAACTTCCTGTGTGCTCATCATCATATTCTCTTTTTGGGAGCATACAAACTACCTTTGAGCTTCTTCTTGTTTATTTTTATGGTTGTTCTAAGCCAACAACAATTGAGTTTCACATTAGATGTGAATACATCGTTTGATCATAGAACTAAGTTGGATGAATAAGCGTTTTTCCATATCTGTGTATGTTACTTTTATTCAAACATCTCTGAGTTACTTTAGGTGTTTTCTTTCATCAGTTCCTCAGCATTCAGGGCTATATTTGTCAATGGTTTACAATCTTTTAGTCACTTTTTGAATGGAAACTATAGCAGTGAAATCAAGCTTTAGAGTTTAGGTTTGTGCACCAAGTACATGGTGTGATAAACTGAGATGGTTAATTGTGGCTGCAGAATATTGGTTTATTTACTTTTACTTAGAGTTGACATCTCTGAGAAGAAGTCAATAGCAAGTTTGATATGGAATTACACTCAAGGTCTCTGTTATACACTGTCAATATAACTCAAGGTTTAAATTAGCATGTTTTCTCTTTTCTAGTACTTAGCTCACATTTTCACTTACCAGCTCGGATTTCTTAGGTGTTATTTTGAGAAAAGAGTAAATTATATAGAAAGAGAAGAGGAAATAAGCGCTGCCTGATTGTTCAGCTTTTAGTTGTTTACAACTAAAGAAGTTTACAACTGGTAAAGAACAGTGTATCTTTTACTCTTTTGTGTTGGAGGCTTTTTTTGTTTGTTTGTGTGTTTTTGTCACATTTTATGGATCCCAATCTAGAGAATTCAAAGGGCCTGCACATTTCACAGGGTCTTAAACTGTGATGATAAATCAGTGCAAGGAGAAGTATGTCAAGCACAAAGTTAATACTTGTCAGAGATCTTGAATGTATTTTATCTTAGAAGTGACAGGAATGCCACAGCTTAAAAGACTTCTGTAAGGCAAAGAGTAATTTCCTATATGTGTTGAAAATCAAATTCTAGTCCCAGCACATGGAGAAACTACCTACAACACAGGACAAAAATGAAACTTTTTTTTTTCTTTCTTCAGACTAAACCTATAGCATTAAAATCAACATAGGAAGGATATCCTTGTAAAATGAACAGCAACAACAATGAAAACAATGTGTAGTAAGAAATTAATCACTGAGGGGTTTTCCTCAAGCTTTGTGATGAAGAATAACTGCCTAAAATTTCCATTGTTTTATAGAACCCTAATGATTGAACAGTGAGTATAGGAGATTTAGTGAGATTTTTGAGGCTTAAAATGTTCAGTGAAAAGCAGTATGCAAAGCTTTATTCATTATGTTAAAAAGTGATTTCAGTTGGCGTTATCTACTTAGAGCAACCTTCCTGCAATGCCTTGAGCCGTATTAGTTACATAATTCTACAGTTCTTACAGAAGTGGGAATGGGTTTTAACTCTAAAAAAAGCTATATTTTAGTACTGGAAATATTTTTAAATGTAAGCTGTTACATTAATGGAAATAATTTAGTAATTTGGTGTAGAAAAAGATTTGGGATATACTTTCCAGTGCTTGAGGCTAGACTAGATTAATGTATTTGAAACAAAAATAATAGTATATATGAAAAGTGAATTTAAAAACTCTTAATCAAATCAAATTTGAGAGTTTTGAATGTGGAAAGCAAAGTCAGACAAGAAGTAACGGTGATTGCTGGATGTTATGATCAGAGTTGAGAATAAAAAGTAGTGCTGGAACAACTGAAATAATTTTGTTAACAGTATATTTTTAGTTAATGCAGCCAGGGTGTGGAGACATGTAGCAAATATTTACGACCTGGGAAGGGTGAGGGCCAGTGGCTCATGGCCACAGTGACTACGCTTAGTTGGTGTCTGGGCAGGTGGTGGTGCTGAGGCAGCCCATGGGTGAGGTGAGAGATGCCCGGGCTGGGCACCTCACCCATGGGATGCCTCAGCTACACATCTCCACACTCTGGAGGTTTCTCACAGCTTCTCAGAATCCAACTGTTTCCACCCAGTCTGGTCCAAAATTACAGGTACATATATCAGGGCTTACCCAGAGGAAGAGGCAACAAGACCTTTTGGGAGGCCAAGGGCCATCCTGGCCCCAATGGAGATGTCTGGGTATGGAATCATCCAGAAAAAAAAGAAATGCAGGGTGTAAAAGAGGTGTGCTGATAGCACCTAGATTAGCAGGTCCTAAAGATCCCAGCCCACCTACATTCTATTTGTCAGGGCATTCCAATGCAGAAAACAAAGGTCAGCTGGAAAAAAGGCCAATCTGCAGCCATTAAGAGATATAATGGGAAGGTAACAGGTGTGAAGATAAGACATTCCTATAAGAAGGACCAGTGTGGAAATACTGATGATTGGCAGAGATAAGACAGTATAAGGAGAAAAAGAATCACAATTGCTGCTTCTGAAGGGCACATATAAGTAAAAATAACTTGAGAAGAGCCCTGAAGAGGTGATAAGGATTTGTTAACTGTACACCTTGTCCTCCTCCACAGCAAGTAATCATGGCCAGATGTCTTGAAGACCTGTGAGCTTGATGCTCCAATGCATCTGGCCTGTGCATCTTAGTCCCTGTAGGTATGAGTGTCAATGGGTGAAATCTGTTCAGCTTTGAAATGAACGCCTTGCCCTCTGCCTCCTCCAATACAGTGTTGAAATTAGATTTACTACACTGACAACACTGTGCTGCAGCATTGAGTGTGTTCCTTCAGCTCTGTGATGAAAAAGGTGAAGATTGCATAGCTTTCAGGCAGAATAGGTACTCTGTGCTTGTGTTGTGATTTAACTCCAGCCAGCAGCGAAGCCCCCTGCATCCACTCACTCACTCCCCCCACTGTGGGATGGGAGAGAGAATCAGAAGAGTAAAAGTGAGAACTCACAGGCTGAGATAAAGACAGTGCAACCTGATGCCATTTCTCCTTTCCTCTCACCTGTTACTTGGTTGAAGAGACTGACCCCCACCTCACTGCAATCTCATTTCAGGTAGTTGTGGAGAGTGATAAATAACTAAAACATCCCTGTATTATCAACTCTGTTTTCAGCACAAATCCAAAACATGACTCCATACAAACTACTATGAAGAAGATTAATTTTAACCCAGACTGTTGCAGTTTGGTCAAGGCTTGTCTGGAGCATAGGCCTGAAAAGGCCCTGCCAGAGACAAGTCAGGGCTTGTCCGAAGCTAAGTTGGGACTGGTTAGACATTAAAGCTGTGCTGACCAAAAAGAAACAATAAGTCAGGCAGAACCAAACAAGAGAAATTTGCAACTAGAGATTGGATGTAATCTGGTGGTGGGATTTAATTACACGGTGTTTACAGTTAGGTAAATGGATTAATATTTGAATGATATGTAAGTTTATGTTTAACTGCTATGTCTCCTGTGAAATGTAAAACCAATCATGTAACCTTGCTTGGAAAATAGTATAAAAGATGCGTTCAAAATGTAGGTCTTTGGGTACCTGTCTTGGGACAGGAGTCCACAGGGACCCCGGGCCCTGAATAAAGCACCGCATAAACTGACACTCTGTTAGTTTGTGTTCTCATTACGGGCAACAAGACAAAACTGGGACAGTGTGAAAGCATAGCCACAGCAGATTAAGAAAATTCTGCAATTAGTTTTCGCTCTGGCATGGCTAAGCCATAAGAGCAAAGAGAGGACAGCAAAGATTTCAGCCTGTGTCAGTCACCTGAGATACATTACCTATTTACAACAGTCATGCAAGTGATGACTTGATAAATGAGAGGTTCGTCTTCAAAACGTTTGGGACATTGATAGAAGAATTAATATCAGGAGCTTCTTCCAAGATAGTATTTTTTTCATTCCCAAGAAAATGTATCAAAACCACTAATCCATCTGAGCTGGAAAATTACACATAAAAGAAAGAAAACAAGTTGATAAGATTCAAGCAAAATATAAGTTAACCAACCCTACCTGAGTCTTGATCCTGATTCAGAAACTATATGCTTTCTCCCATTCATGTAGTTATAGGAAAAAAGCATCTTATCCATGGGAATACAAAGGAGTTTCTTTAGCAGAGCTCTTCATAGGATCTTGTATGATGCAGCCAGATTTTAATCAGACTTGCTTCGGAAAGAATATTTCTTATGAAACTCAGAGAGCTTTGAGCCTTACTGAAACTCCGCAAATTTCAGGAACTGATTGTTGTCCCACTTAAGTGGGAAGAATTTGAACAATCACTAAGAGTTGCTCAGATGCCATAGGACAGCCCCATGTTCTGAACAAAGGAGTATTTATCCCATTAGTGAGTGGAATGTTCTGTTTCTCTACAAAGGAAGGAAAATTGGGACAAAAACCCTTGCAACATAAACCTTCACCCTTTGTGAGGATGGAATTCAGATGCTATATGGGGTGTATTCCATAACTTAAGCAACTGCTAGACAAATTATATAAATATTTTTCTTCAATTAATGAAAGGGGTGCTGTAATAAAGAATATAAAAAAGCAATGTTATTCAGCAGTGTTAAACCTGGAAACATGAAGTATTGTAGAAACACAGTTTTGTCACACCCTTAGAGGGAAACTGCTGTGAATCTCCAATTCTACTTTGATGAAGAATTTCCTTATCTTTTTGGCATACTTTAAGGCCAGATGCAATGGCAACATTTTATGATGGAGTAAGTTAATTATCTTGAAACTGTAGCATGTAATGTCACGATGTTACGGTAGGAGTGTGATGCAGCGTTGTGTTATTGCTGTTTGTCATCACATAAATAGGCTTAGTTGGGAATTGCAGTAAGGACATTAGCATTCATAGCCATTACTGCTTTGAACACTGTCCAGCCTTTTCGCTTCCCTCTCTCTCTCCCCACTCGTTCAGTAATTCTGCTTTATGCCTTTTTTGAATGCCAAATAGATTCTATCAGATTTCCTCCCCTCTCCTGACTGCCTTTGCTGGGAACTGCTGTAGAGAGGAAAGCTACCTTAAGTTCTTAATCTTGTTTCAGCCCTGTGATTATGGATGACCAATTGTTTATTGCACCTTTGAGTTTTTTTCATTTTCTATATTGGTGAGCGGTGAAAGCCTTTATAAACTATGAAAGTTGCACAGCTTTAAGCACTTCAATTTTCATTTTTTTATGTGTCAGAGAATCTGGGGACTCCAAGCATGCAACTATACGAAGTACAACTTAGGACAGGTGAGACTGAAGATTTATTAACTATGATCATAGTGAGAGCACCTGCTCCTCTGCTCCTCTGCTATCCTCCAAATGATTGCAGAAACCCATTTTTTTGTTTCAGAAACACAAGAAAGAGGTGAGGAAGTCAGTTTAATGTTAACAAAGCCAGGTATCTATCCCTCCCAGAGATAGGCTCTTTGAGTATCTTGCTAACTGCTACAATTCTAAGGAATCAATAGGACATTAGGGAGAGGTGGCTTTTGGTGGAGCCTGTAGGAGTGGCACACTCAATATCTTAGGTCAGAAATGTGGAATTGGAAACAATTACAGACTGTCAGCTTTTGTCAAAAGGAACATTCTTTTAGTAAAGATGACTTAGACTTCTCAACTTTAAACTTTATTCCCACACATGCGTGTGCTAGTAGAGATTAGAAAAAATGGGGATTTCAACACATCTAGAACTGGACTAACAAAAAAATGTTTTGGTTGGGAAATTTTTAAATAAAATGTTTATTTCTTTCTGAATTTTTTTTTTTTTTAGGAAATATATCAAATTTGTTTTCCACTTTAAGCATAGATTTTACCCTAATTTCCCAAGTGTAGTGAAATAGAATGCCTAGAAAGCCCTCACTAAAGTTGGTGGAGGTCTAAAATGGCGTAGTGAAAACTGAGTGAACCTTGAGTTGCACAGAGACTGGTGGAGGAGACCTTATGATTCAAAGCCCCCCACCTTCTGCTAATGCTGTGGTGAGATGGGTCAGGTTGTCGTGGTCTCATCTTTGAGCTCAAAACTGAGCTGGACATAGACTTTGCAGCTTCTCTGAGTGTCTTTGCCAGCAATTGACCACATCTAGTGGAGAAAACTTTCTGTTAAAATCCAACTGGAATTTCTCTTGTTACAACTTGTCTGTTGCCTGTTGCACAATTTTGCCTCTTGTGCTTTCGCTGTGTATGTACCTCAGGTTTCTCTGTCTGCTCTGCAAGATACCATTAGATTGTTGAAAACAGCTATAGGATCTTGCCTGAGGGATTTTCCTTACGAACAAGACCAGTTCCTCAGACCCTTCTTATACTTGTGTGAGCCAGGCCTGGCCGGGCCTTCTACTGGTCTCATTCCAGTTTGTCAATGTCTGTATTCTACCAGAGATTCCAAAACTAGACATGGTATTCCACATGTGGTCTCATGAGTGCCAAATAGAAGGGAAAAGGATAAATTTTGTTTCAGCTGCCGGCTAGATTCTTGCTAATACAGCTTGGTTGTTCATCTTCATCTCATGGGCTCATAGCTAAACCACAATGGCCATATGTGTGTCAGAGATGACAGAGAAAGGTGGTTACCAGCTGCTTAAAGCAGGGTGATTAAAGCCTGTCAGCGCCATTGGGGACCTGACAGTTGGACTGTCCTACGTTAATTTAAAGTAAACTTGATGAAGACTCACCGTCAGTCTAGATTCACCTTTAGCAACCAAAATTTAAGGTGTCATTTCTGGATATCCCAAACAGGTGGATTGAATCATCCTCTGAAATGCTTATGCCTGTCTGCAGGCATCAGGGGAGAGACAGACACTAAATTGAGGTCCAGCATGTAGGCAGCTAAATTCAGATGAGATGACAGTTCAGATGGGATCATACCATCAGATGGTACTCTTGCACCCTTGGAGTAGAAAACAAATGTTTATGCTGAGTTTCGCTTCAATTTAGAAATTTCTGCCTTGGCTTCAAGCCTCAAGGTCTTATCTTCAAACTACCTGGGTGCAAACCATGCTTGCTTCTTGGTCGTATTAAGGCATGGTAGAGCTTTCTTTGTTCACTGATGTGGTTGCCTGTGCTCCGGATAGGCTTGTTAAAGTCTTAGAAGTTACTCTTCGGGGGTTTTCCACCTAAATCTATGTAAAACATGGCTTGCTTTCTTTACCAAAGAAAGCTCTGTCTTGAATGAGATTTTGCAACCATTTAGTAAAGATAATAGGAATGTGCTTGTGGTGCTGGAGGCTCTAAACAGATGCTATCCAACATCCACCTAACCTGCCTGGTGTATGGTTTGAAACGAACTGATGAAAGAAAAGCTCAGTAAAAAGCACAACTTGCTAAGAAGAGCTACATGGCAGGGTTGGGGCAGAAGGAATTTTGTCTTCTGAGGACAAACCAAAATGTAAAGGCGTTGGATTCTCTATCCTCCCTGCCTCCCTCTCCTCCCTCCTGCCCAGATAATACCCATTTGGGAAACTTTCAAATTGACCTTTTCATATAGTAAATTCTTTTGTCATACGAAATTCCTTGTCTACTTTACATATAAAAGAGGTAGATTAATGGCCCATGAATAGAGCTCCTATACCAAGGCAGTTGTAAATCTCTGATGCTTCTGAATATGCAAAACTATCAGTCTATGCTCAGCAATAGAAGCAGCTAAGCCTCTTTTTCTGAAGGAAAAACACAACTGGAGCCACCTGGCAAACCCATGAGATGTAAAGGCAGAGGGTGGTAATGACTGAGTTTCCTGGGTTTCATGTTTGAACAGGAAGAAGGCTGGTGAGAGAGGATGTGGGGTGAAACCACAAGTTTTGTTTTTCTCATGAAATTCCATGATTTAAAAAAAAAAATAAAATAAAAATTCATTTTTGGAGTAGAAGGTCAAACTCTGTTTGCTTGCTTTAGAGAAGGTATGTTGTCCAGGCTGATTGCAAAAATAAACTTTGATGCCTTATTTGGCATTTCTGAAAGTAGGACTACTGTAAATATATGTTTGTTCAATCTAGTTTGTGCTGAAAATGTTGCTCAGAGAAGAGAAGAAACACTGGGTTGGCTTTTCAGAGGAGCTAGGCAAATCCAGGTGTCTCTGAGTTTAGCTGAAATTGTGGGTATTGAACACTTGAAAAATCAGGGCTGTGACAGTCATATGTAGTGTGCATGAATGGAAAGACTAAACACTCTTTAGCTTGAAGTGACGCATCAGTCAGACGATGGAGAAAGAAAAGGGCTCTCTTTCCTCAGATGTCTTCAAGGCTTTGTCTGTAAAGGTCTTCTCTATTACTTTGGAATTTAAAATTTCAGGTTTGCTTTGCAGTTTTCTCTGTTGTATCTCAGCTGTTGATTTTATTACTGTAAAACTCCTCTTTCTGTTTTCATGAAGTGCTGAGAACATCACTGAGTTGGCAGAACTGGAATTGCTCTTGAAGCACTAGTACCTGAGACTCTGACTGTGACCACCTGCAGTCAGCTTTGTGAGAGAGACTGTACTTTATTCCATTAACAGTTATTATGAAAGCTGGGAAGAAAGGGAGTGGGAATGACATGATGTTAAACATCTTTGGAGAGAGCATTGATGGGGATGAGTGTTTTCCTTAAACTTGGTGAGGAAGGGGGGTCACTGACACAAACTCACTCTAAGATTGTAGGGTGCTGGCAGTCCTTACCAGGGAAAACCTCTCCTAGTCCAGGCTGGGGAAGGATATTACTGGTGTGCAAATGCCCGGTGCCTGCAACCGGCCCTGATCCCTCTGGTTTCCAGAAGAGCAGCTTTTTCCTTCTGGAAGCCCTTGGAATGGCATCACAGCAGCCAGCACAGAGTTTTAAGGCTTAATACACCCCAGTTGCCTTCCAACTCTTCTGAAATCACACTTAGCAGTAAAGATGAACGCAAATGTAAATGAGAATTTGTTTACATAGCACAAATGTCAGCAAAGGCAATTACAATGAATTTAGAGACAGAACTAAGAAGAAAACTGTTCTTTTATCCACCCATACTTTAATGAACTCAAAGAGGTCTTTCTCTGTGCAGTGAAAAATGTTTAACCAAATTTGTTGCCTGGGATCCTTCCTGGATACAATGCTTACACCTAATTTATTCTCTGTGGTTCCATTTAAATGTAGTTTAATCAAAATGTTGATTTCAATCTTTTCCCAAGGGCTTGCCTCCCATCTGCCACCCCACTTTCAGAAATACTTAGTTTTGCGTAGCCTTGCCCGAAAAACATATCTGCTGCTTAAATGATAAACAATTTCTGCTAGCAGACCTTCTTCACCGTAAAGAAACCCCAACTTTACTCTAAGCAAACGACTCTTGTTGGTTTGGTGCAGTCACACTTATGGCTCAAGGCTAAAAGCTTTTTTCACATGCTGAAACTCACATTTGCATACATGTTAAAGTTTGCCTCTAACTCTGCAATCCTATTTCAAATAAGCTGATACACAAAGTTATATGTGCATGAAACACATCTAGTGCTTGTTTTTGACTGGCATAGCTGCCAGTAGGAAACATGTTGGTGTGATAACATGTTAGTGCCCAGCCCTTGGGAGACAGCTGAAGTGATTTAATAAATCATAGAATCAGATGGGTTGGAAAGGACCTCTGAGACCAAGTCCAACCTTGATCCACTACCACCATAAATATTAAATATTAAATATTCAGATTTAAGTAAAATACTATAGCAAGCATAGTGTCTCCCAGTAGCCACTGGAAAGTGCTGGATATAGAGAGTGATTCAGTGATTTTGGGTTGAGGGGGTTTTGGTGTGTTTTGGTTGTTATGGGTTTTTTTTTGTTTGTTTGTTTGTTTGTTTGTTTTTCTCTGATTAAACAATTTATATTGAAATGAACTCATTGCTAGTTTAGGGTTAATCTGTTCCTGTTACTGTTGATTTGCTTTGGAAGCTCTGTCATAATATTTTATTTGCAGACTTAATTATCTCCATAGAAACTAATTGTGATTTATTAATAATAATACTAGTAATGGAAACAGAGGTAAGGAAACTATACTATGTACCAGACATGTTGATAACATTGTTTCCAAATAAAATGTCTTTCAAATCTTTTTGAAGAAGCAATGAGTGATCTTAAGACAATTATTTCATATGGGGATGGGAGCTTTTCTGGACTCTTCCTGTACAACAGAATGTGTTTAGATATTTCTACAAAATTTGTTATGCAGTGACTGATCTAAAACTCATTGAAAACATTGATTTTGGTAGTCTTGGATCAAGACCTCGTTTAAGAAACTTTTGAACCCACAGTCAAGCAATCATTCAGATTTTACATCTTTCATAAGGGAACAATTCAATTGGAAAGAAACTAATTAGATTTAAATCTGCTGTTGTGATGGGGAACAGGAAATTAAAGATTAAGGATTGTGTTTGACCATGGAATTTATTCAGTAGTCCTATAAACTCACTGAGGAACAGATTTCTTTTCCATACAGAATAATCAGGCTTTAATAATTTAAAGAACTTATTCCTAGAGCCTACAAATCTGAAGTCTTGTATATTTTCTTTAAATATGAGGAGGGCAGAGCTAACCAGGATTGGATTTTTACATGTAAATCCCAGGGATTACAGGAGGCCTTCCTGACTCTGTGCCATCACTCTTCCAAGTAAAGCCTACAAAAGTGGGGCAGGAGGCCTAGAAAACATTTCAACATTCACTTAAAATGTTTTTTCCTGCTTATGATTTGCTTGTGGGTTAGAGGTGGGGAACAAAAGTCTTCTGGGGTCCAAGGAGAGGAAAACATGAAATTCTTGAGAACACAGATGTGCCAGAAAGGTTATGGTAAATCTGCTCCTGACCTTGCAGGTCTTGTCTGCTCAAGAAAGCTGCTGCTCTTGTGCAGCCCCCTCTCCCATGAGATCCTCAACAATTTTTCTTAGCAGCAATAGGGCAAAGCATGTGAGGCTGCTGGTAATGCACCAGCGTGTGCTTGCAACATGAAAGACTGGCTCTGCTTCCCATTGTGGAGTCACCACTGGAAGGGCTGTGCTAGTACTGGGATCCCTAAAATTCTATGGTGAGAGAGATTAAAAAAAAAATCAAACAAAACCCCCCAAACACAAAATAAACACCCCTCCCCCCAACAACAACAAAAATCCCAGGTGATTTTGTGATATTTGTTGAAGTTGTTGACATTAGGATCCTACAATAAACATTTACTCCATATAGAAAACCTTATTCCCATAGCTCGCCCTAAGAAGTCCTGTGGATCTTTCATGTTATGGCAATGTCAGTCTTGACTGAGGGACAGCACATGGCTTCTTTCCTAGGCTGCTGCTTTAACACACAGGAGAGGGCATCTGTCCAGAGATTAGGTTGCCAACCTTGAACTTGGAAAATTGGATTCAGTTTTCTCTTTCACAGTTGGTTACTTGTAAGACCTTAGGGAAATAATTTTGTGTCAGATTCTTCAAGGTATAACACCTATTTGTCTTCCATGGAAATTGGTTAAGGTTAGATGCTAACTATTTTGACATTCTCTGAGGTGTATTTGAGTTTGTACCTGAAATATTGAGATGGGATGATTCATATACTTGATAAATGTACAAACAATTGTGAAGCTGTTATACCTAATAGGTATGGAAGTCATACTCTTACTGCAGATAGAACCACATAGTTCCACATCTACCTTTCCATCTTTTTTAAAAGGATATTTTTGGCTGTAAAGATGAGCTTCTTGAAATATTGAGATCAGGGGTAAATTTTTTTATTGCCTTCTGTGGATCCACTGACTCTTTAAGGGATTTTATTCTTATTTATATTTCTTTTCCCGTAATAATTGAAATAATACCTACATCAGTAGGCCTGTAAATTAGCCATACAAAAGAAACATTTGGCATCAGTCAAGGCAATGATAAATTTTTCTAGATGGAAAAATACTGTACCTTGCAGATGGCGCACAAGAACCCGAAAGCTACATTTTTCTCTAGAACTTGAGAGATTTATATTCAATCATCTTCCCAGGACTAGGCACAGATTAGCCAGGATAAAGTGATGTTCTTAATGTGCTTCTCAGAAGGGCTTTAGTTGCTTTAGCTCTTGGAGCAAGTTCATTCAGGGTCCCTGTGTAGCTTGATATTGTGCCATGAAGATGTAGCCTGAGACACTGGACAGAGTTCAGAGGTGAAAATAAAGATTGCGCATGGTCACAAGCTAATCACTTTCCACTTAGAGCTTTACTGCTGGAGGGCTTCTGCCTCTGAAACACCTCAGAAACGGCTGGTTGTTTTAGTCCTTTCGTTTGACTTCTGCTGTTTGTCATCTTCTCCTTCTGTGGTGGTTGTACTCTTCTATCTCTCAGATATTAATTTTCTGGCACAAACCTGCATTGTTTCCTTTTCATTTCACAGTGCACAAAGTACTGCAGGGAACTCCACTGGCAGGAGAATTTAACACCCTGCACAAAACACTTCTTATTCTTCACTTGCTGCTGGAGAATCAGTAAAGGAAAATTGGTATAGGATTTTTCTTCCCTGTACTTTTTTTACCTTTTTCTATTGAATATTAATATATCAATTGGTTGATTCATACTTCTTCTACCCAAGATACATTGACTTACATTAATGCACTTGTCAGAGTAGAATTAAATGCCTTGGTCATGAGGAACCAAGAGAATTCTCAACCTTGCCTTCCTTGAATTTTAAGAAAGGAATATTTATTTTTCTTGCGTACCTTCAGTCTAGGAAAGAACTGAAATTGTTCCTTTGCATTGTGCTGAATCAATCACAGGAAATAAATAGTGGTGTCAAACTGCCTCTTAAAGGACCATTGGTACTTCATCTCACCTTACAGACATGAGCAGTTTTTGGGCAAGTGACAGATTGCTGTGGACTGGTCAGGACAGGATCCAGGCAAGTGTAATCCACTGGTAGCAAATAAAAAAAGTCAACTCTGTGTTCATTTTCTGTAAGCATTTTCAGTATCAAGACAGTAGAATCTGGTAATAACAGGCTGTTGTTGTGATGAAGGAATCCTGAAAGCCATTTTGCTCATATTAACCTTAATAATCTTAATGTTCAGATTTGGTCAGACTCTGACTTACGAGGGCTGTTGTGGGATGCTGACACTTAGTTAGGTCTTTGTCTACAAGGCTGTGAAGAGGGAGAGCATTGAGCAGGCCAGCAGTACAAGTGATAAAAATCTGTACAAAAAAGAAAAATGCCTGTGTGCAGACTTTCCCAGACTGCCTTAACATTGTACATATTCAATATTCAGAATTATTCCGTGAATAATTTATGCAAACATATTCCAGTGGTACAACTGTTTCACTGGGTATTTGCTATTTTGGGACTTGTGGTTGGTCAGCTATTTCCATGTGTCAGTTACCAGTTTCTGCATGTGTGATTCTTACATGTGGCTCTTTTGGGTGAATATATTTAACTATTTGCTGAGCTTTCCCTATGTGCAAATAAATTTTGCTTCCAGCAGCATGCACACGAAAACCAAACAGAGATAAGGGCTTGCAAATATTATCAGGAGGAATGTCAGTACCAATGAAATGCATCCCTACAGCAATTTCTGGTATTATGATGTTTCAGTTGTAAAAACTGCATTTCCAAGAGGATAGGAAGCTACCCCTAAAAGCCACTCCCCAAATCAATTTGGGGAGTGCCTGGAGCCCTCCTGACGGCTCTGAATCATAGACTCATAGAATTGTTGGGGTGGAAGGGACTTTTAAAGGTCATTTAATCCAAGCCCCTGCAATAGTCTTCAACTAGATCACGTTGCTCAGAGCCCCCTCCAGCCTGACCTTGAGTGTTCCCCAGGAGCAGCCCAGCAGCACTGGGCTAATGCTCTAGCCCTCGCCAGCCCAGGAAGCAAAAAGCCATGCTGTGAAGCCCAAACTCTGGTTCTCTGCACTGCAGCACAGAGCCTGCCTGGCTGCAGGAATGAAAATAGTCAGGGACGGTGGTTTATCATGTGAAAAAGGCATTTTTTTTAGGTTTTTTTTGTTTTTTTTTTTTTCTGCTTTCTTCCTCTCCACATATTATTCCATCCTTGCTCTCCATGAGATGTATCCTTTTTGGGGGTGAGAATAAAAAAAACAAGACACCAACACATCATATGGGCACGGCTTCTTATTTCTGTGCTCTGCTGCTCTCCGTTGCCATCCCCAGAGCTTGGAGAACTCTCTGGTGCAACACTTTGCTGCACAGAACCGGCCAGTACAGCTCCAGTGCGGTGCTGCCCAGCAATCAGGAAGCGGCGTGCAGGGCTGCAGATGAAAGGGACGCTAATAAACCCGGTGAATTTTGAGTTTTCTCTGGGTGTGGGTTTATCTGTGTTCTCTCCCGCTGTGAGAAATGATAATGAGGCAATCGATCGTAAACAGGTGCAGGCGAGGAGCCGCTCAGTGCACGGCAAATCTTCTCACTCCACTGCTGTGCTCGGCATCTGAATCTTAATGTCGTTCCAGAAGGAGTGACAGAATAATAACTCTCCTCTCGTGTTAAGGTAGAAACTTGTTAAATTCAGAAGCTTCTAGAATTAATGCCGTCCTTTTTATAGGTTCTTTGCATTTGCCAAGCTTCATTTCAGGAATTCCTCGAGCAAGGAAAATGCACCCTTAGGAAGTATTTGTGTAATGAATTATTTATCTATTATCTGAAGTTGTACAACAATTTATAAACCTTGAAGTACTTAGAGGTTTTATCTTTTTTATTATTTTTTACTATTCCATGTTTTTAATTAATTTTGAAAACCAAACTGGGTTGTGTTCACCTTTAGTCTGACTTGATGCTGTGGTCTTAACCACCTTACATCGGAAAGCTAGAGCAGAAAACACATAGATGGGTGTGTACACAGCTCTCTAATTCTAGTGTATTTAACCCATGGACAAAAAGTTGATGGATAGTTGCTGAGTTTCAGTAGGACAGCATTCCTTCTCCACAGAAGGGGAGTGAAGATTGGAGTGAGGGGATGGCACAGTCCAGGGGCACCTCCTCTTATGCTGCTTTCCTGTGATCCCAGTCTTGCAGAGGTTTGGGTTTTTTTCCCTCATCTTTTCCTCCTTTGCGTTTTCACTGTATAGATGTTTTATACCTATTTAACATAAGTTCTTTGTTCCCTTTTTTGTGTCTTCTTCGTTATGCCCTGAAGCAAGCCCTGCCCAGCATTCAGGGTTGCAAATCTTTACTGACCATCCTTGACCATTCATATTTGCGCTTTTACCTCTGGAGTCATCCTGTGCCTCTGCTTTCAAGGCCTCTGCTGTAATTCTATGAGTGTATTCCTGGAGACCCCTGTGAAAACCTGCTTAAAAACTCCTAAAAAGAAAAACAAAATGCGTAAAGCCTCACATATTCATTTGTGTCTCAATCCAGGAAACTTCTGCTCAGCTTTAAATATCCGCTGAAGCAACTTTTACAGTATTTGATTAATTTATTTTAAGTTGTCACTGGAATGACGTCTTTTCCTCTTGCTCTTTGGAAGGATTTTATCTGATCTTCTCTGTGTTCTTTGTGCCTAGAAGCTTCCATAGGAACCTCTTCTGCTGAGAAACATATGTACACATGACTCAAAAACCATCTGCTTCTTTGTCACCTGAAAGACTTTGCACAGAAAGCTAATGCATAATTTATCATAGACAGTTTTTGTCACATTTGGAAGTTGTAGCCTTTTTACCTCATCTCTACAGAGGGAAGATGCTTTCCCTGGACCAAAGAGCTTAAAATCCAACGTTAGCACTGCAGGTAGAGATTTGCATGCTTGGCTTGGCCAGCATCTGATCTGTACCTGACATGCTGGCCATGCAGTGCCTTTGAAGGCCGTGTCACTCTGTAGCTCCAGCAATGCATGCTTGACTTCTTGACTACTCAAAGAAGCTCAAGCCCACAGGTTTCATCTACCTTTACTGGCTGCAATAGACAAGTACAATTGTCTTCCTCTTTCAGTACCATGTCAAGGATGTTATCTGTGACTCCTCAGTTTCAGAAGAGAAAAGCTCAGCAGATATAAAAATAGCTTTATATTCCTTATTTAGAATTTGTTGAAAAGCAGCTGCCCAGGGTACCAGACCCGCAGAGGGTGAATCTGAGATACAGCTTGGCCATGGAGTTTTGACTTGTGCTTTCGTTATAAACCTGAAATACATGAAGTGAAACCCTCACCTGTTGTTTGTGCCGTGTGCTGAATAGTAACTTGATATACATCATGTTTCCAAATCTGAACTTGTTCTTTTGGGAACTGTATACAGCAGTGTGGGAATGGGGGTGAGGATGCCAATATGGCCACATTACCCAGCTTTGTGTAAAATCTTCTTTCTAGGAACTTGTTTTAGCCAATGACTGTGGCGCCTTTGCCTTTTGACATGAGTATTTCTACTTTAATACTGCCCTACTATGTACCATATGGAATATTTTTATAAAATATGACTAAACATAGAGTACCAATATACTCCATTACATATTTGGAAGTTATTCTGTCACCACCTTAAACATGAAAAAGCAGATGTTTCTCTCATAGGTTCTCTTTCTCCCTGCTATCTCTTTGGACTTTTCTAGTAAACTATAAAACACTAATTTGGCATCACTAGACTATTAAATGATGTTCTAAATCCCTTTATATCCTCCCAGGTGGTCTTAAGCAAGTCTCCATATCACTGTCATAGTGCTTGGCTTGTCACATGTGCTGTCAAATGTGATAAAAACCACTGAAAATATTGCACCTTATTATGTTATTCTACTTGGAGTTTTCATGACAGTACAAAAATAATGTTCTTAAGCTCTTGCATGAGTATCAAAATGCTATGCTTCCTGTCTTTGATTTGTCATTTCTGTTATTCCTCCATTACTTCTCTTGTTTACTGTTCTGTCAGAAAGACTATTTCTGATTTAGCAGTAATACACACTCTATCTTGTGTTTTCATGAAACACTTAACCAGTGGGTTTGAGGGGGTACTTTCCAAAGACATTTCTTTTATTGATGCTTATTTTATTATTTATTTCTACATAAGATAGAGACATTCTCTGATGGCACCATGACCAAAATTGTAAAAGGGGCATGAAGCAACGTTTTACCTGGCAGCAAATGCTTCTCTCAGTCCTCTAAGGCCCAGACAGGGACTATAATCAAGATGGGAGCAGAACATGGCTTTGGGTTCTAAACACATAACTCATATTCCAGAATTCATCACATATAGCATTGCATCATTACTTTTGTATTTCCTTCAGCAGTCAGCAAGCATAAAACAGCACACAGCTGCTTTGGATTAATCTGATACTTGAGCATCTTCATTTTATTATGTTAAAGTAATGTTACCTTGGCATAATTTCATTCAATGACTCTAATAGATCCAGGCAAATACTGCTTAGGGCTTTTTTTGTTCAGAAGCCAAACTAAAAAATCAGGAAAAATGTCTTGTGTCAGATTTTTCTGAACATTTCTTTGTCAAAATGAAACCAAAAAACTTATTGTGCTAAAAGCTTGAATGAACCAAAGTGTTTCATTCCTCCAAAACTGAATTGTTTGTGTTCTGATTACTCTTGTCTTTTTTGAGTGAATGGCATTTCGAACAAATAAGTTACAAAATTTTACTTACAAATAGTTGGAGTGGAAATATTTATCATCTTCAGAAATCTATAACTTTACTCTTCTTTCAGCCGAGAATTTAACTGAATTTAACTGAATTTACTTGTCGTTTCAATTTTTTTTTTCCTCAAATGGCTGTGGAAAAATATCCCCCAGAACTTTTCTGCTTGCTATTGAACTGATTCTTAAATTTTCTTCCTGCCCTGTCAGTGAGATAGTCTCCTACATTTCCAGGTTTTCTTTTGACTTCACTTTTTCTTATGAAGAACATTTTAGTTTTGGATCTGAAAGTTCCTGTCATTTGCTGGGGAGTAAGGTAAATTCTGTCCCTGCCTTTTTTAGAGCAGATGTTGCTGTCAATACACCTTCCTCCTAGGTTTGCTCTGATTTTTCTTTTAGCATTTTTTGTCCTCAGAACTTTTCCCTTTTCTCTAAGGAACATTCAGTTAAAGCACAAGTGCGAAACTGTGCAATGAGAGATGAATCAAAGATTCATATTTAGATTGGCACGTTGCATGCTCTCGAAACACCTCGTGCCTCAAGGATGCTTGACTCTGCCAGGGAAGCCCACAGTCCTTCAGGCAGGAGTCCATCTCTGCCCAGAAACATTTCTGTTGCTGTTTGTTTGTTCCTTGGCCCAGAAGCCTGGTAATGTACTTTTCCCAAAGTACATGTGCTAGTGGGAGTAGGCCACTATAGTGCATCCAGTGCATTTGGAAGATGTCTGTTTTTTGGTTTTATTATGGAAATAAGAATTCTCAGCAAGAATTTCCAATGAGGTTCTCTACAAAGCTGGAATCTGGGTTTCTTTCCCAAGCTCTGCACAACATATATCCTTCCATCCATTCACCTTTAATCTTCTGCCTGTGCATTATAAATATCCAGTAAACAGTGTGATTAAAATGGAATTATTTTTGGAGGATGAATGTTGTTTCAAAGGCTCATAATTAGTCCCTTCCAACTTTGAAAAAATCACCCTTTTAAAAGAGGTTTTCTAAGTCTGCTTTGTCTGCAAAAGTGAGTTTTAAATATTCCCATAAAAACTCTTCATTTCCTGTGCCATGTGCATGAAAACACACTGTTTAGTTTTTTGAGGCAAGGGAATTTGAGATTTGAAAATAATGCTGCATTTATATAGAGTTAAATGGGCTTGAAAATAATCCTTGTAAGAATTTTATTTACATGACCAAAAATAATCAAGATCTGATTGTTTGAAAACTACAGTATGGAATGTCAGTAATACTTTAACAAGCAAACTAATCAACTGTTCCTCCTACTGCCTAGAACTGAAGAAATAAAGAGATTCTTATTAATTCTGCATTTAAATGCTTTGGAGCCATGCAAATTCTCACTAGTGAGAGCCAGATGGGTCCCTCGATAGCAAGATTCTTTTAGAGGCTCATTCCTTGTTTCTATGGCTGGTTTCCTCCTAAGGAGGAGATTGTCCCCACTGATCTTATTTCTGGTAACACTATTGTTCTCAGAGGCAGCAGGAATACAAAACACGGCTGTCACTTCATGTTGGTAGCTGCGCTGGGCACTTAGATGACACTGAGACTTGAGCCCATCTCCAAACTCTTGTTGCTGTTGGGAATGTGAAACCTCACACTGGACTGAGGATCTTCACTTGTGCCTGGTGTCTGGCCCCCTTCCTGGCAGCTCAGCTCTTAGAATAGAAAGGGGGCTGGGATGGGTTGTCCCAGGTGTCTGGTCTGGGGGGGCCTGCTGGACCACTCTGACCTTTGGCTTTTTGGTTGGAGGAAGTCTTGCCCTGTAGCTTAACAAACCTAAAAGTCTCTAACACATTTTAGATGTAGTTACATCCTTTATGACTTTTCATTTTTGGGGTTTTTTTATGGCAATTTCCTTCCATCTGTGTTTATTTCCAGGATAAACTTGCCAGCGTGCTTCCTGCAGAGCTCAGGATGGATTGGCAGATTCACTTCTTGCAGATCTTCCTACAGAACAACCTATTGCAAGTTTCTTAGACATCTTTAAAACCCAAATTCCAAAAGAAACTTTGAACTTCTGTTTCAAAGTGGTTGTGATAACTTTGCAAGGGGGCAAGAAAGAGTGAGCCAGGCAACAAGTTGCCTCTTGGGACCTTAGCTCAGCAAAACCCTCTTACTTCCTTGTTTTCTTTAAAAAAATTATCTGCACTTGGCTGTCTCTAATTTGACATGTGGGGGTTCCCACAGCCAGGGAGAGCTCAACACCAGAGATTGTAACAGTCTTGTCTGGGGCCTGCAAAAATGCTCTGTGTCTCTGGGAATCTGCTTCCTCAGCCACCTTTCAACAGCATCAAATACATCCTGGGCTGAGCACGGGCCTGTGTCTGTGTGCCAGCCTTCTACAAGTCTCAGGGATAGGGAAGCTGCAAACCTCTCTGCTTGCTTCTACAGCTGAAATGTTTTTAGTGGTTGAGGAAGTCAAATCTCCTATAAAATGGCCCATTATTAAGCTGCAAGGAGGAGCCTTGTTGGAAGGGCAGAAGGCAGGTTTTTGGCTATTGCCGTCCCTTCCAAGGGTGGGGTTTCTAGCCTGTGTGTGCCTGTGGATTAGAGAGTCCCAAAAGATGCACTGGAGTTCGAGTGTGAGCTCTCCCAGCCTTGGCAAATGGCCTTAAGCGGAAACCCCACCGGAGAAGCAGAGATTATGGGAATCAGGTCAGCCTGATTAGCAGCAAAATCCTGTCCAGGGATATAAACAGCCATATGGGACAGGCTGGCTGAGCCCTCTGGCTATAGAGACCTGATTGCATATCAGCAGTGGAGAGCCTTGTGCTGGACTTCAACCAGAACTGGATGTCTGTCAACCAGAACAAATCCAGAGCTGGAAAGTGTCAGATCCTGAGCTTGGCACTCAGGAGTGGCAATGCAAGGAGGGAAGGATGAGTGCAATTAAAAGGCTGCAGGAGGCAGGGAAAGTGCCAGCTGTGTGCTGGGGGGCTTTCATGGGAACAACAGTGGGTCATCATCTCTGCAACCAGGGATGCTGACATGAACTGTGTATCTTTTTTAGTCAGAAGGATCAGAGCAGTGACCTGACCACGGTTTGGCATGAATTACTGAGGATTCCATGAAATTTGAAAATGCTTTGGGCAGTTGGAAATTTTGGAAGCTGACATTCTGACAAGAACTGTGTGTAGATTAGAGCTGAAATCAGATAAAGACACATCACAGGCTTTTGCTGGTCAGTACATTCTGGCCCCTGAGACGCCAGAGGCCCACTGCAGAATAATGGGTCCCAGCTGAGTCTATGGCAGAGGTTTTGTGTTCCCTGGAGTATGTGGAAATAGCCCTCCTCCAACACATTTCAGAAACCTCTTCCTTTGAGGATTGCAAGACCGTCAGAAATGCATGCTGGATGTAGCAGACAGTTGTTAGACAAATTGCTTTGGGATTTTACGGTGATGTGAGACTTCTCTCAACGAACATAAATGAGGGCTAATTTTCTCTAGTGAGGAATGCAGTCGGTCTCAACAGATGCACAAGACCTGACATCTATTTGGGAACTGCATCCCTTGATTTTTGGTTACTAGCAGTATGTAAAGTACCTATAGTGGAATATGTAATAATAAATGCTGCAATAGGGGAGAGAATATTACAGCCCAAGCAAAAACATAGTAGCTACAGAGAGCTAGAGATGCCTAGTGAGTGACTTTTTTTTACAGAGAAGGCAACATTGCCTGTTGACTTGCTGTTTTGGAAACACAAAAACAGCCATATCTTCCCAGACAGGACATTTAGCAGCAGAACCTCTATGAAAATGCTGCTAAATTAGGGAAGATCTTATGCAGTATTTCCTGCTCTGGAGAATAATATAAGAAATGTAAGAAGACAAGTGTTGGCCAACCTCTCCCATTGTGGTGCTGGGAAACCTGTAGGTCCCATCTCTCTGTGCAACTCTGGGCAAGTGACATGGCACATCCTACCAAACCAGGGGTGTGCATGCTTGGTCAGCAGGCTGTGTTTGGGTTGTCCCTTTTACTTGTTTTAAACAGAAATCTGCACAACAACAAAGCTGTTTTTAGAGGTGGAGCAAGTGAAGAGTGTGAGCATAGTAATATTCATATGTGCATGAATTTGCACAGTCTGCTTCTTGTCCATCCAGGGAAAAGGCCATTAACAGCTGTAGAGAGGGAGCTGATTCTGTGTGGTGTGTCTGTCTGTTCATGTCTGCCCTACCCTGCCAGTGACTTTCTGCTTCTTTTGCCCGCAAGAAGGAGACCTGGGATGAGGTTATAAAACAAGATGTTTATCATGGCAAGTCATGTGACAAACTGCCTGTTTGGCTTTCTCTTGCCACATTTCCTCAGCTCTGTTTATGTGCAACCAGGTAGTGTGTCTGCAGACAGTGTGGGTGCCATCCCCCGTGCTTTCTGTGTAAATGGCTGTCTCTGTGCCACAGCTTCCTTTGGCTAGGGAAGAAGGGCTGTCCCCTGTGCCATACAGTACCACATTAGCTGCCACTTCCTTGGCTGCCTTCACAGGCCTGACAACTCTTCTTCCACCCCAAGGCAGACCAGATGCACAGAAGATCACCAATGTTCCAGCCACAGATTCATGGCTGTGGCTGTTTATGCTGGTGTGCCTTGTCACGGCTTCCTTTTTACCCTGAATGTGTTGCTTCAGGATACAGGAAGCTTTGAGGGCCAGGATCTTTTTCTCCTCTGACAACACAGCACCTACTGCCTTGGTCCACTGCTGAGAACTGTCACGAGGCATGTCATAAACAACCAGGGATATTGACCAGAATTACAAAGAACAGCATCCCAATCTGGCATCTGGATGTTCTCTAGTAGCTCTCAGGGACCACTTGGTGTAAAACCAGTCTATTCCATGACAGGAGTACCAGTGGGGCAGATCCCAGTCCTGTTTCCTGCCTTTTCTTTACTGTGTCAGTAAAAATTCACTGTCTCAAACTCAGGGTTTTTTTCTTAAGCATTTTACAGGGAATTAGTAATACAGGCTATATGCCTAAACAAAGACTATACAATTTTCTACAAATTCTTGGCCTGAGACCGTGCTTGTAAATAAATCACAGATGAGGAACTGAGTCTCCTTTAAAAAAGCACTCCCAGGGTCTTGCAATGATAATTATTGTGATCATAAGGGAAGCTGTTACTGACAAATGAAGCACTCTATAAAGGCTGGGAAAGAGGTTAATTGAGATGGTTTACCCTAGACTAATTGTGTAAAGCATGAAGTGATATAATTAAATTCCGAGTCTCTACAAGCAGCAGTCCTGTGTTGTATGAAGTTTTGACATCTCTAGAAATACGCAATAGAGAAGTTTGCTAATGTCCTGTAGGAAAACCCCACAGTGAAACTTAGACCAGAAATCACTGGATTACAAACCTCCAAGGCAGATGTATAGCAGGTTGGTAGAAAACAAAATATCTAGTCCTGTCTGGTTTTAAGTAAGTTTATTTGGGGTCTGTAATTCCTTGGCTTCAAGGGTATCCTAGGTAATCGAAATAATTAATATATGCATCTCTTTGGGTCCACGGGCATGATTCAAAAAAATCCTTAAACAATATGTAAAGCACACTTTTATTACAGCTGGGGAGATGCAGGGGGTTCCCCCTGCCCCCACCACGGTGCTTTCCACTGAGAAAAGAAACACAACAGCTTTTTATACATTTGAAGGAGTGAGTTTCAAAATTATCTATCATATACACTCTTTATGAAGTCTGCCTTATCTAAATAGACGTTTGGTTGCCTAACTCCTATTCTTATTACTATAGAGTAGTTACATAAAGTTTTGTCATTTCAAACGGGTTAGGTTTCCCCCACCCCTCTTTTGTCTCCCTTTCGATGCTACATGCTAAAAGTCTTTCCTGCTTTCCCTGACAGTCCCTTTTGTTTATGTAAGCTAGCTTTATCTCAATTGCCCACAATTTGGGCAGCAACCTTCTTTCAAGGGGTTACAATTTTGCAAAGTCGCACTAACATAGCTAAATTTTATTAACATATCTAAATTTTTGTTTTATTTTATCTTGTGTTTATTTCAGGCATCTTAGGTTATCAATATAGCAAATATCTTGATTTCCTTGGCTCACCTGCCTGTCTAGATGTGGGCAAACTTTCTCATGGATCAGGCTTCAGCTGCTGGGATTTCTGCAATTATTTACTTTCTCACAATAAGTTGAAGTTAGTTAATTCAACTTTTTATTCACTCTTCTATGATGAAATAGGCCAAGTCATGTTGAAATGACCAACATTTGAGGACTGTTCTTATGGTCTGTCTGAATCTTCCAGATTTACAGGACAACGTCCTCTGTAAACTAAACTATTTTATGAGCTCATTGAAAGAGAAAGAAACACAACAAATATGGGCTCAATCCCCTTTGCACAGACTAGTCTACCATGTGAATTCACTAATTCATCACTAAAGTTACAAGGTTTCTTTCTAGTTTACAACTTGCAGCTGACAACTTGTGACTCAACTGAGGTGCTGATGTGCAAAATAGTTACCTAACTCGTGGTGAGATGCTCACCCTTCCTCTTCTGTCACGGTTCTGATATCCCTGCTACCGTACTGGGGAGAGCAGCAGCCCCAGCAGTGCAACTGCTGTTGGATGAGATTCCAAAGCTTTTTGCCTCAACTGGTGTTTTTATACCTTCCAGCCTGGAAGTTTAGTCTGTACCATTCCCATGAGTCAGCAGATTCAAAACTGCCAAACAATCACCATACAAAGCATATAGGCTGCAGGAGACAGCAGTCTGCAGGTGGTAATGGCACTTTATCCCTTCCTGTCTTGACTATCTGATATTATTTTAATGACAGAGCTCCCAATATACATCAGACGTGAGCTATGTTACCCAAAAAATATGACCTTATTACTCTCTCCAAACACCTGAAAGGCAGTCATAGTGATTTAGGAGTCAGCCTTTTCTCCCAGGTAGGAAGTGAAAAGAAGAAAAGGCCTTAAGTTGCGCCAGGAGAGGTTTAGATTTGATATTAGGAAAAAATTCTTCACCAAAAGGGTTGTCAAGCACTGGAACAGGTTGCCTAGGGAAGCTGTGAGTCACCATTCCTGGAGGTATTTAGAAGACTTGTGGACGTGGCACTTCAGGATATGGTTTAGTGGTGAACTTGGCATTGTTAGGTTAAGGTTGGACTTGGCGATCTTAGAGGTCTTTTCAACCTAAATGATTCTAGGAGTCTATAAAGCTTTCCCAGGAATTGTCAGGTTGGTGAGTTCCAAACTCTGAGAAAACCATCAACTGAGTTTCATATGAAGACAGTAATTCCCTCTCTTGCAGCCAGATCCTAATTCTATTCAAGATAGCCACCATTTTGCAATATCTGGTCAGACAAAAATACATTTTGAAGTCATTGCTACTATAGCCACACCCAGGATTGGAAAAAACACCTCTGTTTTTTTTCCCTGAATATCAGGAGCAGTGTTGAGGACTGGTATGCATTTATTATATATCTGCAGAAGGCAGTTGATGGCTGTGGCTATGTACTGCTCTAACGCTGTTCCTGTATTATTTTATCACATTACAGACAAATTGCTGCTGGATTTGTGTAGACTCATTATTTAACCAGCTGTCTTCTGGTGTTTACATTTTGTTACCATTTCATAGGGCTGGACTTTCTCCTGTACATACTGCCACAGGCCTCTCACTGCTTAGTTCTAAAATATTGCATGCCAGTGGCCTTGAGGAAGGACACACAAACTGCTATGGAAAGATCACAAAGTCATAACATCGTTTATGTTGGAAAAGACATTTAAGATTATCAAGTCCAACCATAAACCTAACACTGCCAAATCCACCATTAAATCATGCTCTTAAAGGACATGGTGACAAACTCCATGGGAATGCTTGCATTGTATAGCTTTGACCATCTTCATCTGCCACTGGTGAGGGCTTAAGAAGCATTTTGCCACACAGCTTCCTGCTGCTCTTTTCTGCCCTCTGTGCCAGTATAGTTATTTGTGCAATGAACCAGATCAGGGAGTTGATTGGGCTGGAAAATAACTATTTAAGGAGTGCTGACCCTAATGGGTAACTGTTAGATTAATTTTACAGCTGTGCTGTGTAACATCTTTGGCCATGATTATCATTCTCACTGGAGTCCTCTTGCACTGCTGAAGTGAAACAGAGGAAGCAAAGCAGTTCTTTGTTATTTACAGTTATTTTATGTTTGCTTATGATGGTGTGCACATGTTTTACAATAAAGGATTAACTTTTGGATATAGGAAGTAACCTAAATCTATGCAAATTATGACCAAGTATGATATTTCTAGATTGCAACGGACTGAAGCAGTTTATTTTTCCTGGCAATAATCAGGCTGCTGTGTCTGAATGTAGCCTGTTCTGCAGTAATTTAATGGAGCCCAAACTAAAAGTTCACCTGTAAGGAGGGCAGAGTACAGTATATGGGAATACAACTACAGTATGTACTACTTATTCCTATGTAAGCAGAGTTTTCAGCGCTGATGGCATAAGGCTGTAATCCAACCTTATATTCCCAGTGCTCCATGGAAATTAAATAGTTTGAATTTCTTTTCAGTGCCCACCTCTGTCTAGTCCTATATGGATTTATTCTTGTTGAAAGTTCTTTGAAAAATTAAAATGCCAATTATGCTGATGTCACAACTTTCTTATAACATTGTTATAATACAATATAAATTCTCCCTGTGTAAATGATGTTTATTAACACTTTTGAGTGTTACAGTTGCCTGCAAGATATTTTAGTACTCGACAATAAATGATGAATGGGTGACTATCACAAGCTCGTAAAACATTTAAGGGTGTGTACTGTAGTTACATGCTACAAGAGTTTGCAAAGCCATTAATAGGCAAGGGAAGAGTGACTTGTTTGTACAGACTGGCTTGGATCCCCTCCCCAGCCTGTGAAGTTTATCGGGTGCCTTAGTGGAGTGGCAGCCTGAAACTTTGAGGAGGTGGGCATCTGGGAGTGGAGATGGATGTCATCTTTCTCCAAACAGCAGAGGCAACTGACACAGCTCGTCAGTGTTACAGACCACCTAGTGAAGGACTAGAGAGTGATGGTGGATGGATGAGATCCTCTTTTGAAATCTGTGTAGCATTCCTTGTGAGACACTCAGATGCTGCCTTGCAGGAAGCTGAGTAAGCTGTGTCCCTGCATGAGAGCCAGAGACACATGGATATGGCCATGGCCACTCAAAGCCCTTCACTATGTGCTGGTTGTTCTCCATTTGACCTGGGACTCAAATCAAACCTGATTTCTGCTAGGAAATCACACCAGTGAGCATGTGCTGCTGCTTAGCCAGCACAGCCCATTTGCACATTGAGGCTGAGTCCTGACAGGAGCACCTTCGCTTATCCAGTGGGAGGTGAGCTGTGGAGGGGCATCCAGCATCCAGAACTGTTCTGAAAAGCTTCCTAATAGAGCAACCCTCAACAAGAGACAGCATAACAAGGAAAAATTATTTTGCTTTGTACAAACCAGGTATCACTGGTGCACAGTCAGTCTTCTCATAGTTTTACTCACTCATTCTTTCCTACTAGGAAGCTTGAAGGTGTGTCTGCAAGGTCTGTCCAAGAATATTTGTGGTGACAAAGGATCAGGGAAGCTAGCTATTTAGAGCTATTTAGTTCTCATAGTGTCTTCTGGGTTGTTATTAAAGGCAGCCATGTGGTTGGTTTATGAATGTGCCATTTACACCTTTCAAAAGATGCCAATGACTGAATCCTTTGTCTCTCCATCTGTCCCACCTCTGTGAGTCATTAGGCAAAATTGCTGATTAACTCATTGCTCTTTTGTCTCTCTTTCTGAATGTAGGGTGCTGTATTTAGGTTACCAATTGTTTGTGGGTTTTTTTTTTCAATTTGGGTATTTTTAAACATTGCTGGAGACTTTATGACCTACAAATTTAGCTGCCATTAACACGTGCTCTTCTATCATCCCTTTTTCTTCCACTTCTTCCTGTTCTCCCACATCACACATTTCTACCTGTGCTCCATCCATACCGAGGCTGATATTTCTACTACTGCTCTTCACAGAACTAAGTTCAGGGCTTCTGCTGGACTTGGGATCTAATGGCTCTGTGAAGGCAGAGGACTGAGGATGACATTTTCTATTGAAAAGATTTCCAGCTCATTACGGCAGCAGCTCAGGCTTGTTTCTGCTTCACAGGGAGCAATGTAAATATGAACTTCTAAAATTAAAGATAGCTCATGTGAATGTGCAGCATCATGATAAAAGAAGCTCAGTACACCTGTGTCCTTTAGGATCATTTCCTTGGGGTTTGTAACGAGGAGTCCACCGGAGCAACTTTAGAAGCGTACACTGCTGTAAGATCCAGAGCATCTTTGTAAATTCCATGAGCTAGCGTCTCCAGGCACAGGGGTGGCCATGGGTGTGAAGGGGGGAGCCACGGATGAAGTCAAACCTCACTTGCTGTACAGTGCCAATCCTTCTAGAAATGTGGGAGAATCAGCTGAACCACCTGCCTCTCCCTCAGGCCAGCAGCAATGTTCCAGTGAATGCATCGGTGTGGGAACTCACTTTGTCAGGAAATCAGTGATGGGCTATGAGCCCAGGAAAGCTACAGTAAACAGGCTCTACTGCTCAAGGGACGAATTTTGGCTGGCACAGAGGAGAGGCTCTCTTCCTACCAGCAAGGAGGAAGAGCCCAATTGTATATACCATAGCTGTGGCTCTGGGAGGAGCAGAATACCAGGCTGGCTGAATGGGATGGCCATAAACTCCATGCTGGCAAGACCATAGCAAGGCAGGCTGGATATAATGGCTGTACTGCTGTCATGTCATGGTGCAAGGTAGGAAGTCAGGAATTTTGTGGTGGCAGCTGCGAGCTGTGGCCAGTGGCACTGCTCCCCCATTGTGTGCTGCAGCCAAGTGGAGAAGCCACTCAAACCCTCACTGAACACCCCAGCACTAACACAACACGTGAGGAGCTGTGGGAGCAGCATCTCCTGCAGGGCTGCCTGGTTTGTTTGAAGGAACACTCCCCTGTTTCTGTTTACAGAGTAATCTTCTCTCCTTCGAGCAGTAGGTTTGGACAGATTGTTTGCTTTTTCAGGGAAATACCTGGTCAGACCTAAGGCTACAGATGGCCCAGTGGGATAGACTTGCCCCAAAATAATCAAGGGCAGAGAGTCACTGGCTTACCAGATGGCTGGCATAGTATTCCTGTAGCAGAAGGGGCTCCAGCTTCACACCAGGATGGAAAAAGGAAATAGTGATAGGTTATTTCTTTAGAGGAGACACAAATAGGAATCCAGCACACAGGAACATGGGCTTTCCTGAAAAAACAGATCAGTCCTTTGTCATCTCACACTATTCCAAACCATAAAAGTAAGAAAAATGACATGTCCCTTCAAGGAAGTTGGAGACATTAGTTAATGTTTGTGAAGCACTAAGAAGTATAGCAATAAATTACATGGGTGATCCTATGAGGATATTACTAATTGTGTATTCAGGGCAGAGTTTGAGTAAAATATAGTAAATGAGGCATGAGGCCATGCACTTAACAATGAGGATAAAAGAAGCTAATGAATAGTTGCTCATTAAATGTATGCCCTCCAAGTGCGCAAAAAGGCCAAAGGTACCATGTAAAAAGGTACATGTTATCCTGTAATTAAAGATTTTACAGTGCATAAAAGAGTTACAAGTGTAATTTGTCTGGGAAACTTTTAATCAGGCATTTCCTACTGTCTGAGTACCCAACTTTGCAACCCTAACACTCTTTGAACATAGGCTTTTCATGGAATTCAATGGGAATTGTTTAAATATTATGTTTCCTCTGCTTCTTTCACCACAGCTGGCAGTGAGCTCCTTCTACCATGCTGCCTTTGCTGACTGGAACAGAATAAATGGCTTCCTGAGTTGCCTTAAATCCCATCACCAAATCCCATTTTTTGCACTTAGAATTCCTGTCCCCCTTTCTCATAAAAGAACTCAGTCCCGTTTCTTTACCAAGTGTGGCTCCACTAAACTTGTGTCTCTGTCAGGTCTTGTCTTTCCTTCTCTACTGTGTTTTTATACTATAAATACATGAATCTTTAAGATGGCAATACATCTCCCTACATTTATTAATATAAAATGAAACCATAAGTGATTTAGTATTCTGAAGTTTTTCATGTCTGATAAATTAGTTCAGAGAAGTGTTTAGTTCAGTCTACATTATGTTTTAATGATATAGCAGCAAGCTGACTGACTGTATATAGAAGCTCAGACTGACTGTTCTCCTTCTTAAAAAATTTGAATTCCAGTATCCTGCTGAAAATAGTTAAGGTAAATAAAAAGCAGAGAATCAGATGGCTTCCAGAATTGGGTATCCTCCAATATATTTGTTTTCTATTGTAGATATTTCATAAATACAGTCAATAGCAAATAAATATTTGATATAGAGCAAATAAATATTGGATACAGAGCTGTATCGGTATTGATCCAGCAAGCACATTGATTTCAGTGCTTTTGCTGTTGTTTAACATGTACTAGCTGGATTTGGCCCAATATGTTCTGTTTATGAAACAAAAACATGTAAGGATTTGGAACAGACCTGTGGCACAATGATCTCTCTGATCAGCACTTTAAATAACCACTTTTAATATAGGGTAGAAATAACAATTACTGCAGGGGATGTTTTGACATGGCTATCAGTAGGAAGTGGAGATGGCACTTGGTGTCCTTTGTGTTGTGTTTTTGTTTCTAATGTCTTTACTCCAATTGATCTAGTGGTTTATTGCTTTACAGCTTCTCTTAACTCTCTTAAAGCATGGAAGCCCTGCAGAGAGACCTCAACAAATGAGACGACTGGGCAATCACCAGCCATATGAGGTTCAACAAGGGGAAGTGTTGGATTCTGCACCTGGAATGGGGCAACCCTGGATGTACGGACAGACTGAGGAATGAGAGGTTGCAAAGCAGTGCTGTGGGAAGGGACCTGGGGGTCTTGCTTGATGGCAAATTAAATGTGAGTCAGCAGTGCCCTGGAAGTCAGGAGGGCCAACCATGTCCTGGGGGGCATCAGGCAAAGCATTGCCAGCTGGTTGAGGGAGGGGATTGTCCCGCTCTGCTCTGCACTGGTGAGGCCTCACCTTGAATATTGTGTGCGGTTTTGGGCACCACAATATAGGAAAGATACTAAACTGTTAGCATCCAAAGGGGGCCATGAAGACAGTGAAGAATCTAGAGGGGAAGCTGTAGGAGGAGTGGCTTGGGTCACTTGGTCTCTTCAGCATGAAGGAGACAAGGGGAGATTCATTGCAGTCCAGAGCTTCCTCATGAGGGGAAGAGGAAGGGTAGGAACTGATCTCTGTGGTGACCAGTGACAGGACCCAAGGGAATGCCCTGAAGTTGTGTCAGGGGAGGTTTAGTTTGGATATTAGAAAGAGTTTCTTCCCCCAGAAGGTGGTTGGGCACTGGAACAAGCTCCCCAGGGCAGTGGTCACAGCACCAAGATTGACAGAGTTCAAGAAGTGTTTGGTTGATAGCCTCAGGCACATGGTGTGGCTCTTGGGAATGGTCCTGTGCAGAGCTAAGGGGTGGCCTCAGTGATCCTTGTGTGTCCCTTCCAACTCAACTATTCTCTGATTCTGTGACTATTTTATGAGATATTGGGTTTTGTTTTCTACAAAATTTAAATATATCAAGCATGTTGGTTCTTCTTGTCACTCTGAATTTTTCAAACTGGCACCATGTAATTTCTCTTTGCTTTGGATAAGGCTGGTACAATGATGCTATTGTTTTTGCCCTCCTGAGCCTCCATGGCTTTGTAGAGCTAACAGATCAAATGCTCACATCCTGCATTTTTTCCTGGGACAACAGAACCAGTGATTCTTCAGAACACTCTAAACTCCCCTAATTGTAAGATTCTCAACTTGAAAAAAGGCAATCATTCATGTACTATGTGAATTCAAAATTCATTTGAACAGTACTCACTGCATTGTGTTCTTTTAAAGAGAAAATAGCTCTAAGACAGACTACAGATGAAATTTAAAGAAAAAAACCCAACTATTCCCTGCTGACATGATAATCTTACAGTGTTTCAAAAATTACAGAATGGAGTAAAATTATTTTATTGCTTTCTTTCATCATTATACCACAGTACTAATTATGTTCCTGGTATTCTAAAGTCTATAATGGTATTTCCTGTCACTGAGTTCCTATTTCTTTATTAAATAAATTTTTTAAGCAATGCTTTAGGCTTCTAGTAAGGACCTGGTAGCAGATTATCATCTTATAATGACACCAGTGGGTAACTTTTCATCCACTGTGAAAATAGAAATGATGGAACAATGATTGCATAGAATAGAAACAGTAGGAAAACGATTAATATTTTCCAGGATGATCAGCATATGCTGCCACAGAGTGAATATGAAATCACCACATTTTAGTATGGAAAACTGATGAAGTTTACAGCATAAATAATACAAGTTATGCAAATGTATCTCTGTATGCATATAAGAGACTGGTGTATGGAAGGCACTACATTCTGAAGGATACTTGCTTTGCTGCAATCACTGCTTTTTGCATAGACTTCAGTTAGAGTGACCTTTTATTTCAGACACTATTCCCAGATGGCTTCAGAAAGATCTAAGGAATTTTAACCAAGGAACCAGCACTTCTCTGATAAAGATGGACCCAATGCCACGGCTCTGATAAGCTCAGGGTTTAACGTGGAACAAAGGGTCATTGCTGTCTGGTCTGGGAAGCGTTAGCAAACTACATGCAAACATAGGCAAACTTAATAATAACAACCAGTTTCAGGGTGATTCCAGATCACTGCTAGAAAGAGATGCATGAAATATGACTCTATTCTTGTTAAGTGTACAGTAAAGTTATTGAGACAGAGAATACATAATTGAAGGATTAACATCCAAGGAGAAGCAGTTCCTCGCAGGAATCAAGCTTGTGCTACTGAAGGCAGTGCCTTAAGGTGATTTAGTCCAAAGGCCAATTGCAATAATACTTCAAAAAATGTTTTAGTGCAGTCCTTAAAGTAATGTACCTTTTCCTATGGCTTCCAGGGCACTTTTGGCAGCTGGGGATCTCTACACAGAAGCCATCCCTGAGAGACCCCTATGACTGGAACTGCAAAAGGTGATGGCAAAAGGTTTGGCACTGCACTGGCTGTAATGCTTCTGGGGACGTGCTGGAGAGAAGCCCTTGGCCGCGGAGGAGTGGTGAGTTACTGCAGCTCCTTTCCTCTATTTGAGCAAAGCCTAGAGACCAGGGCCAGACGTTAACAAATGCTGAGCCCATAGGAAATTTCAATGTTAAGACTGTTACAGAACACATTAACGCCTGAATGAGGTCTCCAAACATAGGATGCCTGTCATTAGTACAGTCGCCTGGCAAAATTCAGTGGTGTGGGTTCCAACCATACTTCCAGCAATTGTCATAGACTTGTTTGGAGACGCTGTCAGACATGACTGGAATTTTAATGTTCTTCTCCATATTTTACTTTCCATTCACTGATTACAGGTCCAATTCTGATTAAACCATTGGAAATCACACCCCAATATTTGGCAATGGAAATTTGGCCTGTTCACTTGAAGCCAATGTAGCATTTTTCCAACATCTTTCAATTAACTATAATCAGGACGTTGTTTATATTTTTAATAAGTTGATGGTAGACAGTTTTCTTTTTAAGGAAAAAAACCCCAATTTTTTGTTGCTTTTTTCCTCTCAGTAAGATATAAGATTTCTGATATTGACTGAAACAATGCATATGTGAGGCAGATCATGGTAAGATTTTTTTGAAGAGCTTTGTCACTATGTTTCCTGTCCTAATCACTACCCTATTTAAACATTCAACCTAATCTGCATGAAATCACTAAGTTAGACAAATTATTGCAGTGATTTTGTCATACAAGCAAGTGCTTTAGGCAAATTTAGATCATCAGAATAATTTCTCATTTTCCCCACATTTATAAAGATATTTTGTATCTTGCTTTGTCTTGTTGAGAATTATTTTAAGAGGGGCTTTGCAATAGAAAAGGAGATCTGTCATCAAACCAGTCATTTTTCTGGCACACTGCACTGCGAGTAATGCAATTGCTTAAATAAAAATGGTGCAGCTTTAACATCATAATCTAATCACTCATTTCTTTGCCTTTCATTCTAATAATGTAAGACATAATGAACTCTTGGTAGATATAGTAATACCCCTTAAGTATTTCTACAGGATTTATGTTGTCATTTAATATTATTTCAAAGGACAAAACATAATTCTTGCCATTTTGCTCCGTTACTCATTTTGTGATTTTTACGTTCTCCCACTATCACTGAAAAGAAATGATCAAATTAACCATTTTAACAAGCATTTGCTAGTTGTGCCTACTTACAATTCATTTCAATGACTAGTGAAATCAATCAAATAATGGGGCTTAGTCTCCTTTCCCTGAATAATGACTTCAAGGAAGATCCACCTCCCTCTCAGGGAAAGAATGGATAGCTGGGAATGCTCAAGGGAATAAAAGGGTTTAAAGCACCACACATAAAAGGCTGAGTAGAGGAGTCTTTGAAAATAAATGCAGGCTTCAACAAAGGATGAGAAAGAAAAGGGTACAGAGGGAGCGGCTTGGTGTAGATATGGACGGCGCATACAGAAGAGGTTACTGAGGCAATGCATAATACCCCAACTGAAGGGCAAATGGGCTGTAGGTGAGGGGTTGTAAGCTGAGCAAAATGCGTTTTGATGAGTAGCACAGGGTGTGCAGAGGCAGGCTGTGGCTAACGTGGTAATGAAGAGACCTGAAAAGGAAGCCAGTCTGGAAAATTAAACGAATTATCTCAAAATGAAGTGTTTGTATTTCCACTGGTATACAGTGAGCTATTTTTCACAATCAAAAAATTATGGTGAGAAAAAGAGAGACAGGGCCCATATTAATATTTTTTAAATGACAGAAATTATAACAATTCTTTTCCATTTTCCCATATCTCATCTTTAGATTTAATTCAAAATAAAAGGCACCTGATTTCTCATCAATCCAGAGTGGTGAAAAAATCATAATATTGCCTCACAGTTACAGTCTCGATTCTTTGCATTTTTAACAAAGTCACACTGGAAGATTCTCTTGGAGGAGGACTGAAGTAGACTGTAGCATTTCTAGTGAGTGTTTACATCCACTTCTCCAGACAGCAAGCAAACATAGAAATGATCAAAGGAGTTGGTAGGTAACCTGCTGGCTGCAGTCTTCTTAGGTTAGAATCCTTTGAGTTCAAAAGATTGAAACCCTCCTATAATTATTTTAAGCCATTTTCTCAGTTTTTGTTATTGGTAAGCTGTTGATAGGTTAATCATGTAATTAAAAAGGAATTGAGCAGGACTTCAGTGAAGTAGCTGATTTGAGCTGTTGTAGCTGAAAGACAGATTTGATGTAACATGATGTTATGGTTTAATCCTGGCTAGCAAGGAAGCACCATGCAGCTGCTTGCTCCCTGCCCTACCAGCGGGACTGGGGAGAGAAGCAGAGGGACAAAAGCTTGAAAACTTGTGGGCTGAGATAAAGGCAGTCTAGTAGGGAAAGCAAAAGCTGCACACATAAACAAAGCAAGGAATAAATTCCCTGCTTTCCATGGGCAGGCAGGTGTTCAGCCATCTCCAGGAGAGCAAGGCCCTGGTGTGTCTTAACTGCTGCTTGGGAAGACAAACACCACCATTCCAAATATCCCCTGCTTCCTCCTTCTTCCCCCCACTGAGGATGATACTGAGCATGCTGTCATATGGTATGGAATATCCCTTTGGTCAGTTTGGGTCACCTGTCCCAGCTGTGTCTCCTCCTAACTTCCCATCCTTGCCAGCGTGCCAGTGCGAAAAACAGAAAAGGCCTTGGCTCTGTGTAAGTGCTGCTCACCAACAACAAAAACATCTCTATCTTATCAACCCTGTGTTCAGCACAAATCCAAAACACAGCCCCATACTAGCCATCGTGAAAAAAATTAACTCTACCCCAGACAAAACCAGCACACATTGTTAACATTCTTGATTTTGTTAGAGCGAACAACTTTGTGGAGATACGCTAAAAGATCATCACTGCCTGACAAAATTCCAATAATGTATGTTCAGCCACCTACAATTACTGAAGCAGCAGTTGAGTCGCAAGACTTACTCATGGATACTTGGCTTTACTCTCCACCTGAGATTACCTAATAGCCTAGAGCAGTCAAGGGGCTGTCCCAGTACTGTAATGGCAATGTTTTAAGCTCTGTTTTTCTAGGAGTGTTTACAGTGCTCAGGGAAGATCTTGTTTGAGCAGTTTGATGTCACTGAAGAGCATAAAAATGCTGCTGTCCCTCCATAATACTTTGTTGAGGCTCAGATTCTGCAGTGTTTTTTGAATATGGAACACAAATTTTAAAATAAGTGTTAACTACTGGGACTATGTCAAATGTGACAGATAGACAGGATAACCCGTGGTGGGCACAAGACTTTTGGATGATGAAGGGCATCATCAAAGCTCTCTTCTCTGAGTTGGTGCCATACCTTCACCATCCTCCCATGAGATTTCAGAACCCATAGCCATGTCCAAATAAATGACTGCCATCTTTTAGAGTCTTGCAACCTCTGACCATTACTCCTTGGTCACTAATTCCTTTGAGGTGATCAGGTACACCGTGAGCAAAGAGGTTATGGAGATTTTGTCTTCAGCGGTGCTGTGGGTGACATCTAAGAAGGTCTCCAAGACTTTTTAAGTTGACAAGAATCATATTCTCCTTCTGCTTCCAGCCTACTGTAGCTACAACTACATGCGTTGTAAGGCTTTGCTCAACCTCCGAGAATGCCACTGAGTTATCTTGCCCTTTGAGAAACTCCTCTTTCTCTCATGGTACAGGTTTGTAGGAAACATCATATCTTCGGGTCTGCAGACTGTGACTACCTGAGTTATATATAAACACACCTGAGCATGCAACCTCCTTCAGGCTTTGAGACCACCCTTCAGGGAATGTAGGAATGTATGTCCCTTAGTTATGTGCTGTTGGTCCTTGTGATGCAAAGTCCACACATGTATTTAGGACTAATTACTCCACTGAGCGTTGAAATGCTGTGGAGCAAAGCTCCTGGTCTGGTTTCATTCAATGGGAATTTGCTTTGTGCCTACCAACACCACTCTGAGAAACCAGTTAAAATTACTCTATTGCTATGAACCAAATTACTAAGATAGAATGGCTGTGACTTAAAAGTACCTGAATATGTCTGTGCATGACTGTGATCAAGAATTACTACTATTATTTTTTTCTTAAGGGTTTCTATTTAAAGTTGTATGATTAAAAAGAAATAATATGATTACTGCTTACTGTTTCTGGCTTTCTGCAAAACGGAGAAAACTAAAAAGAACATTTTATAAACAGAACAGCTTTGCAATAACACAAAGAACTGCATTCATAGTTTGCTTTTCTGCCATGTTGTAAATATTTCAAACCCAAATAAGTTTGTGTAGTAGCTAACAAATGTATTGTTTTTGCAAGTTTAAATCTTTGAACAATGTCATCTGCATTTTTTTAAAAAAATCAAATAAATTAAAAGATCTGCAGTCCTCAGAAAGAGAGGAAATAGTAACATTCTTTGAAACTTGATTTCTGTATTTGCACCACAGTAGTGAATTATTTGCATATTCATTAACTAAAGGTTAACTTTTGTTGATTTCCTAAACCCTAAAGAATAGAGTCTGAGCTTTCAATTTTGCAGAACTGACATTGATAAGCTCTATCATCTTGAAAACAAGCTCTTTTGTAGCTTTCATGTAAGTAATTTTCTTTTATGTTCTATTTTTGCTAAGTTTAGCTGTGGTTGAGTATCTCAAACCATGATCACGTGGGCATTTACAGCTAGAAGCAAACTTCTCTACCCTTACTCTGCACCACCTGTGTCCTGTGCACCAGCTGTGATCTGGAAGCTGTGGGGCTGGTTTAGATGAGGAAGAGGGGTTTTCAGCAGCTTTGGAGATCCACACATGTGACTCTCTAGCTCCCAGACTGGTCTGAATCCCAGCATCCCTCAGCACACACAATTCATTTTGTTTCTGTTGGGTCCCTACCCATGTAGCTGTGCCTTTTCTTAATTAAACTCTATCTTCGTGAAGGCTTCAGGCATCTTCTACAGTAGATCATCTCCTTTTACTTAACATGCATGCTACTATTATTCAGGCAGTAGAAATAAGCAGGGCAGACTTGGTTTAGTTTAATATGTAATGCAGCTTTCAGGAACCCCCATAATGCAGAAATGTCATCCTCTGTTAATAATAATCATGAACTCAGTCTTTAAATGCAGGATTTGGATTGCCTGTTGATGATTGCACCTGTTTGTTATCTCATTTGTGGAAAGTAGAGATCAGAAAGATGCATTAACATCTTTTGCTCCCTCAGTGCAGAACCATTCTCTCTATTTGATTTTTTTCCCTAGTCTAGCTTATCAAAAAGTTCATAAAACGGTGCCAGGAGAGTTCACTGTTAATGAGTATTCTTTGATGCAGTATTTCACTACATTTTTATGGGTGAATCTACAGCTGAACACATTTTTTCCTAGTGAAGATAGGTTACAAAGCTGTATCTGGCAAAGGGATTTTCCCTATAACTTCTTTCTTTTACGGGTGAAGGTTCTCTGCAGCTTTTCCTGAGAACTTGGAGTTGAACAAGGCAAACCAGTAAACTTAACCAGAGAACTGGACTATAGAGTAATATCTTCACAAGAAGAAACTGTTAGGGGCCGTGGCAGGAAGATGAGATATGTTTTGGGGAGCCTTGAACCTCAGCTATGCTTATTGTACGAGCTGTCACCAATGTGGCCATGCTGTGAAGAAGTGCAATCCCTGAGCTGGGCTAATGGAGAACTTCAGTGTAATTCCACCCGAACAGCAAAACTTCAGAAAGTATGTATGTAGATATTCATGTGTCTGTGTCACTCCACTATTTTACTGAGCTGAAGTCTTGGTCCTTCAGCTTCTCTCAGCAGTCCTTTAAGTGAAAAATGGGAGCAAAGAACAATTTTTTGCCTAGGAAAGGGCTGGAGATGGAGGCTTATTGAATTGCAATGTGAGGTGGAGAATGGCAGAAAGAAGATCCTGATTGGTACAGTTTGTCACTTCTCTTCCCCTGTGAGTCAATGCCTTTCTCTGTTCACGCCTCAGTGATTCTCTCTCCCACTAGGCTCAAATTCTGCATCTCAGCAGCCAAGAGGTATGGGCAATAAATCCTGAATACAGACAAAAGGTGCTTAAGATCAGGAATCTCAGCCTGCAGGATGAACCAAGAAGCTGGAGATGATGGCTGAAGTCTGCCAAGATTTAGAGGAGCACAGCAGCATGCCAGACCGTTGCTAGATTTGAGTTTATCAGTCTGGTAATTGTCCAGTAAGGGGGTCCAAACTGCAGTGCTGGTTTTGTGGTAGAGTATCATGATTAAAGTGGTTTTACTACACAACTCACCTCAAAACCTGGCCAGTTTTCCAAGCTAATGTAGGGCAAGGCCTTGCAGACAAGTAACAGTGTATTCATATAGTGCATTTCTTTTTACCAGCAAAAATGAAAAAAAAAGCACATTGATTCCAGATTACAATGTCAGAGATACATGAAGAACATCTGTCACTGTGACAGAATCATAAATCATTGTGCTGAAATCCTGACATGCCTTTTTTCATTGGCAAAGTAATTTTTTAAAATGGGATATAATTAAGTTGCTTAGCACCACACATTATCTATTTTAAACCTGTTATTTTTTTCTCATGTGAAAAATGTCAGATGAAGCACACGAGCTTTGTTTTGTTTTTAAATTAAGCTAGTAAAAGAAAAAAAGGCTACTGTATACAGCGGCAATTCAGGGTGCTGCTAAGAATTGTCCAATGTGAAGACATCATAAGGAAAATAAACTTGTGAGTAAATGAAACACTGCTGTAGGTGTACCAGCAAACCATCCTGATGTGGAAGACAAGATAAGTTGTAAGAGACCAGTATAGCTGCATCAGGAATTCTCCAGTGACTTGAATATTGAAAAGGAAATTCCATAAAGAATGAAAGCGAGGGCACAGAAGTGAGATGAGTAATAAAGAGTGGCATAAACATCTAGGGATAAAACTAGGAAGAATCAGGCACAAAATTAGTTACAGCTTTCCTGGAGTAAAGAATGGAAGAGGTTCTATAAATACCAAGAAATTAGAGGAAGAGAAGTGTAGAGGCAGAAATAATCGACACATTGAGTAGAGTGAAATGTTTTATTATTTATTTTGCTACGTTCTTTACATGCACTTAAACATTAATGACAGGTACTTCACAACACCATTTTTTTAACAGGGGAAGGACATAGCTAGAATAGGGAAAAAAACCACAAGTAAAATAATGTTTGAATAAGTTAGACATATACAAGTTTTTCTAGAGCCTGCTGAAATTCACTTAATACCTACTGGGCCCTTGACTTATCTCTGAGAGTTCTTACAAGAGTGGATAAGTCATCAGGGCCTACAGCAACTATGTAGCCTAAGGTGGAAATATAGTCAGCATCATACTTCTAACTTTTGACAATGATCAGACATCTGATAGTACAAAATATATTTTGAAAATTATTTCAAACCAAACACCCAGTTGGTTTAAAGGCTTTCTCTTCTTTAATTCTTGCCCCCATTGCACATGGTTTTAAAAATGGAAAATAAAAGAAAAAATTTGGTAAATTTGGTAAAGTCTTTTAAATGTGACATTCACAGCAGGCTCAGATTTCGACACTATTAAGAAGTTGTTGGCTGCAGCCCTGGTTTGCAGGATTATAATCATTTCTGCTTTTAAAAATGGGAAATGAAGAACCCAGGGAATTACAGAGTACTTAGCCTAACTTCAGTACTGAGAAAGATAATGAGACAAATTCTTGAGAAGTAAATTCATACACACCATGAGAATAAGGTGATAAGAAGCATCCAACGTGAATTTGTCAAACTAATCTAATTTCCCTCTTTAATAAGGCAACTGGTCCAATAGATAAGGAAAAGTAGTAGAAATGACCGTATGTTGACCCAAGAAGCATCTTGACCCGAGAAAGGCTTTTGACACTGTCCTGTATGCACATAAATGAACTGGGGAAAGCTGTTGCATTTGAAATCACATTCTAATTCAATCCACTGTTAAAAGTAAACCTAATAGCTGATTGTGGGTAGCTGCACTAGGGGGACGTTGAAGGCGTCTTGCACAGCTCCTGACAGATAGGCTTCTGTTCAATGTTTCAATAACAGCTTAGATGACAGAATTAGAAATAATTATATACTAAGCCTGGTAGGTGGCACCATGTAAAGATCTGCAAAGTGTGCTCAAGGACAGAATTAGTATTAAAAAATGTCTTGAGAGGTTCTGAAGTCCAACATTAAAAATCTGAATAAAGACAATTGCACAGGACTACATTTGGGAGGATAGAATCAGAAGCATAACCACAGAAGGGCACTGCATATAAAGATCTAATGATTAATGAGGTCCATGAATTAGTCAACAATGTAATGATGTTTAGGAAAAGAGATAAATGTAATTCTAGATTCTCTTGAATTGTCTGCTTGAAACAGTATATGAACAGTATATGTAAGGTGAGATAATTAGCATGTTCTTCTTGGCACTGGTAAGGCCTCAGATAAAATAGTGTTTTACTCTGAGGTACCATAATTTAAGAAATATGTAGATCAGCTGGAAGCAATCCAGAGATCAACTAGGATGAAATTTGGAAAATTGGATCCATAAAGCAAGGTTGCAATTTTTAGTTTTGTTTTAATCTAAAAGGAAAAAAAAAAAAAAAAGGTTATGTGGGGTTCAACAGTCTTTGGGTACATAAAAGGCTAATATACAGAGAGTAGTTCTATGTTTTTTTCATGCCCACTAATGATATGGGCAGAATGTAAAGGAAATCTTTTTTAGGTGTACTATAATAGATGTTACAGTAACACATTCTAACTAGAAGAAAAGATTATTGCTGGAATATATTTCCCAAGAAGGTTGTATAATCTCTGTCATTATTGTTTTTAGATACAAATCAGAAGGACTGCCATCCACAATTATCAAGACAACTAGGTACTTTCTTCAAAGTTAGGAGCTGGACCAGATGAATGTATTAGGTGGCTGAAATCCCTGAAACTGTGACAAAGTGTTCAAGTTATTACAAGGTAATCCATAAAAGGTTTTCACTAAGAAAGCATTTGAAAATACCACGTGTGGTTCATTTGCTGTTATGGAATATTGCATAGGTTGTTCTCTGGTCTTTTTGAAAACAAACCAAACAAAACACCTTTGTTTCCTTTGATTTTTGTGTTGTGGGATTTTTGGTTTGTTTTTATTTTACCTCAGGAAGGTTAGGTACAGCTTTGATTAAAAATACTGAGGAATAGCAGACTACATAGACCCTTGAGATTTCACTGAGGTCTACAGTTTTATGATTCATATACAATCTACGGTATTTTTTCTGACATGTTGAAGAGTTTTGTAAGCAGAAGTTAATTATTAAACTAGTTCATTTCCCAGGGCAGAAATGACCTAATCATTTATGATAGTGCTCAAATGAGGAATTAAACAAACATATCCAGAATAAACACAGATCAAATAATCTTTGCCAATGGAAAAGTACAAAATCTTTGTTTTCAGGCCAGTGAGTGCAAAACAACAGCACAGATCCAGACCTCAGCAAAACTAACAAGTCAGGATTTCTCAATCTGTGAGAAATTCTGTATTTTAATAATTAATTCAAAATTTTAGAATGTTTTTTCTAATTTATAAAAATTTAAAAATAGGAATGAAAAAAAAATGAGATTATTTCGGAAAAGTTGGAAAGTTTTGAGGACCTGAATTACAACTGAACATTTCAACATTCAAAGCCCAAAATGTTGCAGTCAAGGTGTACCACATATATGTGTCCAAATTAGGGGAGCACAGAACTCTATTACACACAAGAAAAGGCCAGCCAAAATTACTGTGCAAATACAGCAGCATTCTGCAAAATTATATTTTTTTGTGTGTTAGCTCAAAATAAATCTCTTATAATCATACTCCCAAGAGAAAACTGAGCAAAGCTATGTATTTTTCCATTTTATTTTTTTTATTATTTAAAACTAAGTTCTTCAGAAAATAAGCTCATTGTTAGAAATTCAAATGCATATAAAACTTTTGACAAATTCTAGTCACTACTCACTATAAAAATAGCTGGCTCAAAAATGTTTTCTAGAGAAATTTGTGCTCATCACAGTGGACTGTGGTGTTGACCAAAATATGATTGTAAACACTGGAAGTGTTTGCAGTTACCACTGTTATTGTAGTCTAGTAGAAGATGATCATGAGACTCAAAGAGAGGATCATTATAAGATTATGACTTTCCAAAAATTCAGAAATATTTGGTTTGGTGTTAATTGATAAGCCATGCTTCAGTCAATATCCACTGGTCCTTTTGTTCTTTTAAAAACATGCATGATATTTAGACACCAGAGTAATGATTTCATACTGCACAAGAGTTTTCTCTCTCATTCCCGAACACTGGAGCTTGTGAATTTTGCTGTGCAAATGGATAGATACTGACCTAACAAATCTGGTTAGCTTCAGGTATATCATTACACATCACAACCGTTGGATGAACAGCAGTAAAAAACCTGCAGAATTTCAAAGATCCTGGGACAAATCCATCAGGTGTCAAAGACAGCCTTAATACCAAAGCCCAGAGGGACAACTAGACAATGGGAGTTGGAATAGATGGCCTTTAAAAGTCTCTTCCAATCCAAGCTCTTCTATGATTCTATGACCCAAGAGAAGAAAACTCAGCTCAGCTGACCTTGCTTAGAGCAGCCTCGATGAGGAAATTTTGTTACTGGGACCTATAAATCCAAAGGTGGACTGTTTGGTTTGCAGGCCAGAACAGGTTTGCAGGGGCTGCTTACAGCCCCATTGCACACTCCAACAACCTAAAGTGTCTTAAGCAGCTTAAGTAGCTTTAAGCAGCTTTGAAGACTTAGATACTTTAGGCTTATAAAGCAGTTTAAGCTGCTTAAACCGCTCTAGGACTTTAACAAGGGCCCCACGATGCCGCTCCTTGCCAAGCGAGTGAAACAAAGGTGCCTGCAGCTCCCTCACCATTGGCTGGAGGAATGGAGATACAGGGCTGCCACAGATCCAGCCAGGAATCTGCTGATATTGATATATTTTGTCAATGATGATGTATAAAATAATGTAACATATTTTTTCTCCCCTTGGTTAACTCAGTGTTTCTTTCTCTTTTGTAGCTGCCTCCCTTTCCCAGCCACCTCCGTTCCTTTTTTTCTATTTTTGCCCATTTAGCTCAGGCTCTTTCAGAATCTCTTTCGTCTCTAATTAATTCTTTCTAAAGCGATCAGTGGACTGCTCTTGCTGCAGTGAAACACTTTTATGGAGGAAACATGTCTTGATTCAGCCTCTGTGTTCAATCCACAGAACCGTGCTGGGGGTAACTGTTCCTTTGTATCACTATGGTTTAACCTAAATCTAGAACTTTTTTTCTCAGAGGAAGGGCATGAGTTGATGGAAGCGTTGTGAAAAAAACCAACTGTGCAATCCCAGGAAGTACTGGTGGCAGCCATTAGGTTATCACTGTGATAAATTGAGACCACAAAGGATCAAAATTCAATTGAATTTTATTGATTATAGCAAGCAGAATATGAGCAAATGCAGCGCTGGACGACAGGGGAGTCTGTGCTCCACCAACTGCCGTACTAGGCCGTAAAAACAGTCTCCTTTTATACATCTTTACTTCCGTGGTTCATGAGATAATGGAGGTACTCTGCGCATGCTTCAGTTGTTGTTAGGGGTTGTTTTCTGCTTCCCGGAGGTCTTTGAAGCTGAAGTAAGAAGTTTTCCTCCTTTGTTCCATAGTTGACTTCTCATCCATATGTCTTTATGGGGTTGTTTGCCATGTTTCCGCTAGTTCCTGAACATCTGGTGGTATCTTTGTTTGCACAGGTGGTATTTGGTAATTGTCTTAGTTTACGTAAGCAATTCTATATTCTTTGTGTTTTGACTTTTACATTGAGCTATAAATCTTAATAAACAATACCATAGTTTATAGTTTCCCACATCACCTACAAAAGCAGGTAACCAGATGGAATAGCAGAAGGAGGAATATAGTACATTGAATCTGTGTTGTATTTTGGAGGTTTCAGTAAGGATGTAGGAGGAGAAAGTCTGTGGATAGCTGTCCAGAAAAATGGGTAAATGTATCTTCCTACACTGATAATCTCTTAGGGCTGAAAGGACTCTGTGTTCAGTTTTTACTCCACCTGTCTGAATTTGGGGTATGCTGCACAAACCACAAGTCATCCTGTTCTTACTAAAGGATATAACACCCCTTCCCACTTACACACGAGACAGCGAGTGTCTGTTTGGTTTAGTGACAATTCACTTTGAACTGTCACATTAATAACTAGGACAGTGGTGATGATGTACTGGAGCACCTGAGCTGGATGTGGTGTCGTTAGTGCTGAGGATTCACTCAGGCCTACATCATCCCACTTTTCTCATATTTTAATTCCTTTTCCAGTTCCTTTAGAAGGAACACTCTCCTCTTCTCTTTCTCCTCTTCTCCTCACCCATTTCTTGGGGTCATATCTTAACTTCTCCAGTGTTCTCTCTCCATAGTCCTCGGTTTAACTGGGCCCATATTTTTCACAGGCTTATGGAGTCCACCACATGTAACTTTGTATATATCACATACACTAATCACAATTTAGCTATGAAATGTAATGATAAAGCTTATCATACTCGAACAGTGTGTTCTAAAGACTTGAGGGTGTAAGCAGGAAGAGGGATAATGGTCAGCCTTACTCACTGTTCTATTTTTTGCTGATTATCTATGTTATACATTCCTAAATGATGTTGCATGTCACCATAGTGTGTATTGAATGCACACCATGTTCAGTGTGACATATTTATACAAGCAGCATTGAACACTTTTGTTGAGGCTTGATTTATACCAAATGCAATTTTTTTCCAGTAGCCTGAAAGCATGTTTGTCTCAATTTCTATTTAAGAAGATGATTGCCAGCATGTTCTATTCTTTTCAAGACATCAATGCATTTTAATCCCTTTTCCTATTTATCCAGCTATTAATTATTACTTCCTTCAAAATGTGTTACAATACCCTACATATGATGCCAGTAGGATTCAATAGATTGTGAGTGATTAAATTATTTATTTCTTAAATATTGGTTTGATATGGTCCCATCAGGGGACACCAGTGGTAGTTAACAGATATATTCGTAGTGGAATACTTGGAGCTCAGTATCCTTGGGTTCATACCTTGTGTCTGTATCATCCTCCCAGTAGTCCCAGCTCCTTCTAATGCTTCAGTCAGTTTTGTAGGAGAAAGGGCAGGTTGTTTGGGCTACCTGTGGGCTTTACGATCAGTGGGAGAATGTTAGCTGTTTGGTGCCTGTACAGCTCTAGGGCTGGAGAAGATGAACTGCACCTGCCATTCCCTCAGGTCCAACAGTGACTTGGGTCCCATTCTCCTCCAAGAAGCTGCTCATTTATATGAATGATTAATGATGAGAATTAATAAGGTTAATCAAAGTTAATTATAAGCATGGAAAAGTGATCTTTTTCAATTCTGAAAAGCTATATGTGGTCACCTATTCATAATGTACGCATTTTCTTTGAACTATTTTTTATTACATCTGAGAACAAAAAAGGTCCCATTCATGTTACAAGAGAGTTTGGGTAGTTTCAGATCTGACAGGTTATTTAAAAAAAATTTGCAAACCAGAAAACATACAACACCAGGCATCAGGTGGTGTATACAGGCCACAGTTTGGCAGACATTTATGCTTATGCCCAAATTTCAGCTGGAACTTCATTTCCTTTGGCTTCTAGAAAACTTCAGTGTACGTTAAAATTACCTCCGCTGATTTGAGGTGATAGCAGCCCTGCATGTTTGTATGCCTTGATAAACAACTGTGTGTGTGCCAGAAGTACTTCATTGACTGTGTTGAGCCTGGTGAGGTCACACATTTATGCTGATCCATTCACCACTGAAGACAGATATTTTTCAGCTCTGCTGCTGGACTAAATAACCAAGTGCTGGCTGGCTGCCAGGGTCGTGTTGCTGGGCAGATCATCAGGTGTTGGCCAGTCACTGAGGGATGCTCACACAGTAAAAACGTACAGGACAGCAGACTCACCCTTCCTTCCTTCCCCAAACTCATAACAACTGTCTCCTTGATGCATCTGCAGGGTTACAGCTGACCTCGCTACAGGACAGCATGGGGCTTCACAAACCAAAATGTCACTTTTTCTCATCCCTCCACCTTCTTCAGCATTTTCTTCCAAACCTTGACATTCCCACCATTGTTTAATTCATTTTTTTAACAATCTTGTTTAGCTGAAATAAAGCAATAGCTTATTTCAACTTCAAAAAATAACTTTCCTTTACATTTCCTAGTTAATTTTTTTCTCTTTTCCTTTTTTTCCAGCTTTGGTGGCTAGCTTATTTGGCTAATGGATTACACAGTGAACTGCCTGAATCTGTTATGTGTCTGTGAATACTGTTTCCTCAGACTGCAACACCAGCCCAATTCATTGCTCTGTTGGAAGTCATCCTAAGAGGTGGGTAGTGTTTAGGATTTTAGGAAGAAAGCCAGAGTTTACCCTCTACCAATATTAATTTCATGCATTCTCCCTTGCATTCTTGATTCTGTAATTGGGCTGTGCTTCCATCTCCACCCATATCCTGCCTTGACACACATCCATGTGCAGATGACAGGGGCAATGACGGGTGAGCCAGCCAGCTTGCAGGCTGAGTCACCCCAGGAAGGCAGGCAATTAGGATGGAAAAGGAAGTGTGCCAACAAAACAGGTGATCTGAGCATGCCAAATGGATATTGCACAATATTGGCAGTGACAGAGGAATGTGGAGAAGAACACAAACATGTACTTCCAAAATGGCCTTCATAGTAGGAATTAAAAAATACCAAAGCTGAGCTTATTTCTTTTCATGGGCAATTTTAATACCAAAGATGAATAAAATAATCAAGAAATGGATAGAGCAGTGGTGTAGTATAACCCTCTTAGCATATTTGGTCGCTTTTATATGGGTGTCTTTTCCCATGCGTGGAGGCTCGAAAGCAGAATCACAAACACAATTTATGAGTACAGAACAATTATACTATTCGTTGGATTGTACACACAATAAATGGCTGGGAGTAATGTGCTATTAGCTTTGGCACTAATGCCCTCACTTCCTCTGATGCACGTAACCACTGGGTTTCTGCTGGTCAGGCAGATGGTAATCACATGGGGAAGTGGCAGACTCCACTGCTCCTTGCAATAGAATGGTCGTCAGTTTTGCTGAGTTGCTATTTTCTATTTGATTTTTTTTTTCTCAGGGTTTTAGAGCTTTTTCAGTTGCTAGTTTTTTCTTCAGTTCTTGAGTGACTGCTACAGGCTCAACAATTTCACTTGTGTCCTTGTTTCAGCTTTTTTAATATATCTTTCTTGGCTTAAGTTTATATGCTATCACTCATAGGTTAATAACCTTTTTTTAGTAAAGCAGAGCTGGGGTCATACAGCCTACCTAGGCCTTGTGTTAAAATAGTAAGACTGTGAAAGCTTTACCAAAATGGTGGGAGACAGACTGATCTGTGCTTGCTGTTTGATGTATTTTTAAGCACTTTGCTGGCTTAAACATATGAGTCTTGCCAGATGGCAAAAAGACTCAGAAATAGCTACTAACATGAACACCACACAGGGTCAGATGTGCTTTATAACTGATGGTATCAGTGATGGTCTATATAATGCCAAGCAGAATAGTCTGGTAAGGATGGACTTCAAAGGCAAAATTACTCAGAAATCGGTGATATGAAGCTGAAAACAAAAGAGTGCTGCATGATATTCTCACTCTGACCATGTTCAGATTTATAAGAAGAAAAAAAGTTACTGGGAGGATAATTAATCATTGGCACAGGTTGCTCAGAGAGCTTTGGCACTCTCTATCCTTGGAGGTTTTCCAGATGTGACTGGATAAAACCCTGAGCAGCTTGGTCCAAGCTAAGCATTGGCCCTGCAAGGGGACAGGTGAACATACCAGGGACCTTCTGAATTCCCTTTCAGCTCAGGTCGCTCAGTGATTCTACGAGTTAAGTTACTGTTGTAGTCAAGGGTAAGTGAGGTGAAGAAATTGTGTCACGAAGGGAAAATGCTCATTATGACAGTTCCCAGTGTGTCCAAGTCTGTGTAAAACTAGGCTGCTACTGTCTATGTAAGGTGATCCTGTCTCTCTCCAGTTCCTGTCCTGGTGTTCCTAGTTTCTCTCTTGAGCTAGCGCTGGCCCTTGTCCAACATCACTGTGAGCTGTTTCAGCTCACCAACCTGACAAAAGCTGATTAGTTTTTTCAAACTGGTTGGCTTTCTGCTGATTTAGTTAGCTGAACTACTTCAATAAGAGACAGATGAGCACCACAGCATGAGGAGGAGGTGGGAACATGTGGTTAAGATTGGAAGGAGTTAAGGGTGGGCAGGGCCCTCTCAGTGGGAGCGAGCCATTACATTTGCCTTGTTGCTTCATGAAAACAATGTGATCTATCTGCAGCAGCTTTAATACAGGCAGAACAGCAAATTGGGTAAGCCCAGAAAGGATGAATCATAAAGAAAATAAAACCTCAAAAATAAAAATTCTATAATGCTAAGGCTGATGAAAAGTGTGGAATTACAGAAAGGAACATGAGAGCAAAAAGTCACTGACTAATTATGACCAAGGAAAGATGAACAGAAATGTATCAAATGCCTAACACTTGAAACTGAAACTTCTGCCATGGTAGGAAACCACAGATCTTGTTTACCAAGTTACAAAAATCCTGTGTGGGTAGTTCAAACAGGAAATGGGCTGATCAAAAGCAAAGATAGGGAAATATGTACAACAGAGATACTACAGATAATCAAAGCATCTTAAAGAAGTTGGCAGCAAAAAGTTAGCCCTACTTTGACATGAGATTCTGTGACATGAGATGATCTGACCTCATAAGAGATTGCCGTTGGTGCAGCGGTGATATCAGAAAACCAAGCTGCAGTCCAGTAGGTAGCAGCAACAATACAGTGAGAGACATTTTTATTGTGGTAGAAATGCTAAGAGCCCATGATGTCACTGCAGAAGTGAAATTTTAGAAGTTGAAAAGAAAACCTGGGAAAACCCCCAAATTTTGATGAGGGGAAACACAGAGTTGTTAAAATACTAAAATGTGAGACTGGGAAAGTGTCTCTCTGCCCTACACGATGGGGGAGGTAATTTGCAGTGGAAGATGCAATTTGTACACAAGATAACACAGATGATGGATGCAGAATTGGAAGAGAACAGCCTTGGGACTCAGGCCCAGAAAACAGGATATTCATACAAAAAAGCATCCTGAAAGAACGTGTGCAATGACATGCTTTGCTCATCACCAGCTTCACTGATTTTTTTTTTTTTTTTTTTAAGATTACTTGACATCAGCCTCAGGAATGCCATGTGGAGCTTCAGCACTCAGCTCTTACTCCATCATCACAGCCTTGCAGAGAGGGGTGGATGGCTGCATCTGGGAGTCCATCTAAGTAAGAGACTGGTTCACTTTGAACACCGGTGTGGAACCAGGGTACATTTGCCTTCTGGGGCTGTTTAGCATTATCCCACACAGCTACTGTGTAGGCAGCACAAGTAGCAGCATACTGTGGGGTGGATTGCACGTATCTTGGAGGTGTGCACTGTGTTACTGAGCCATAGACCTGAAAAAAACCTGTGAAGATACATAACCTAAAAAAAAAAGTAAGCCAAACAGGATTGAAAATAAGCTACCAAAGCAAACATCCCTGAAAGCTTAATGCCAAAAATCAAACTCCTGTTAGAAAATGCAAATTCTAGGGAAGTAGAGTATCTTGCCTGTTCTATCTATATCCCAGTTCCAAGTAATTAGGAAGGAACTGACAGATAGAATAGGAGAGTCTTCCACCACTCCTACTCATTTCAGCATATGGAAATTCAAGATATTCAGTTCCAGAATGAAAACAATATTTTAAAAAATTATTATTTACATGTAATTACAAAGCTAAAATAGACCCTGAAAAATACAGACATCAAAGATGCTAGAAAACTAGATGCCTTGAAAAAAAAAACACCAAAAACAACAAAAGTCTGACTGTTGTTCTCTGTCTCAGCAGAGTTGAACAGCCCACCACCTCATCTTTCACCAGAGTCAGCAGGGAGCACAGGATGTAATCATTGTGCATTCTCTGGATGGCAGTCCCCAAGAATTCCCCCCCAAGATGATCCAGTGGAGACCAATGTGTGTTAGGAAGAGAATACTTACTAGAGATCTTAGGAAGACCTACCTGATAGGAATGATGGTGATCACTTTCAACTGTGTCCACTAGAAACAAGAACAAATGATGGAAAGGAATGGAAGACACAAGCTTCAACAGTAAGAATAATGTAAGGGCTACTAAGAGGATCCAGTATGTTCTCCATAATTGCTTTTTTTCCTCTGTGGAGCAAGACTTGCATTGGCTAGCTTGTTTTATGAGCTGCCATTGGAGGTAATAGTTGTAAACCTTACCAAAGGGGAGGAAAATAATGCTCTTGCTCCAGAGGTGTGAAGAGTAGCTCATGTCCAGGCTAAAGCACTGCACCAAATGCTTCAAGGAGCCAGGGACCTGTTGCCAAGGCACTGTTGCCACGTAATGACAGACTGGGGAAAAACTGTCCATGCCAAGAAGAGTTGGCATGTGTGGGACTCAGGTAGACATACGACAGTGGCAATTACCTGATTTCTTGTGGGGATGGAGGAACGACACAACAACCTCGCGATCAATAAGTGCGTTTGTTTATTGTCTATCAGGTAGTCATTTTTATAATGCATTTAATAAGCTCATACATATTGCAAAAGCTAAGCTCATGATTGGTTGACCTTTAAAATTGCTTACATTTGCGTATAGTTATTTCTGCTATTCAGCCCTTCTTTTTTATCTACAGTACAGGGTCTTCATCCTGAATGACCCTTTGATTCTTGTTTGCTACATGTAGACAACTCCCAAAGACACACTGTTCAAAGACATTCTGTTTTCTCAGTGACCCTTATCTATTAACCATTCTTGAGGTATGCTGCTCAGTGATACATCCTCCTCATTTCCCACAATTTCTGATTAAAGGAGCTTTGCCTTTCATGTATCTTCAGAAGTATCTGGAGCTCAATTGTGTCGTAAGTAATGATTGTTAATTTTCATTACCTAGACTGAACGAGAGATCTTTAATCAAACTGTGCTGTGCTGGAGACAGTTCTGCTGTTTAACCATAAATATTTGAGTGTGCAATATGGTGTTGATCTGCAAGGTTACTAATATCTATAAAATAAGTAGTCCTTTTTTATTTGCATCATCTACCAAGTTGCTTCAGCTTCACCTTATTAATCTTGAGCTTAGATCTGAGTGTGCTTTTTGAGGTGACACCCTTGATATAAGAGGACACACAGACTCCTGTTACCTTGAATTTATTCAGGATATATTGTTTCTGCTACAGTTCCCAGACATTTTCTTAGCCAAGTTTTAACACAAGCCCACTAAATCTATGCTTCTTTAAAAAAGTAAATCTCTACAGTCTGTTCTCAGCCTTCTTTTACTTTTCTCATAAAATCAGGCCCACACATAGCCCAGATTCCTCAATGGTAGCTGGTGAAATTTTTCCACCTTCTTGTGCTATATATATTCCTGTGTCCTGAGCAGCAGCCTGTGTCTGTGTTTTGAGTACAGACTGCTGTTATTTTAGATATCTGCCTCCATAAAGGAGCATCACTGTTTCTTATATGTCTTCATAATGAGATTTTTTCCACTACTTTCACAGAGGTTTAACCTCATTTTGAAAACGAGGTTGTTCTTTTTCTCCAAGTTAAATAACTGTAACTGTAACAATCTATCCATGTATCTATACGTATATACATCCATGCATGCATATATATATATATATATATATATGTATGTAACGCTGGGAGTCTACTAGGGCCCATATGTATTTCTGTGTACATAGCAGTTGAAGTAAAAAGCCTTATTCACAGGAGGGCCTCTTAAATGTGCGTTTTCTTATTAAGTACCTATTGAAGATAAGCTTTGTGTGTATGTCTACACTTTTCTGCATGGGGGTGCATTGAAGAACAGGCTTATTTTCTGGAATCAGAAGGCTTGACTGAAATGTCACTGCCTGGATCACTTGCTGCTTGCAAGTTTGACAGCAGCAAGGGGATATAAAGCATAGCTCACACCAGCCTCACCAGGAATACCAGGACACATTGTATGTAATCATACAGCATATATTGTTCCGTGGGTGAGATCGTGTGTTCAAGTATCCTGCCTTCATGCAGTGGAAGCATCAGTCTGAAGGTCATGGGTCCCAGAACACAGCTGTGATGAAGCAAATCTACATTGTGACATTCAGTTTTGTTATATAATTAGAGCACTCAATTATAGACTGGAAGACATACTTAGACTGTATTAGAATATTCTCTGATGTAAATGAGGTTGGGTTAATTCACTAACAGGCCGGGCAGTGACAAGAGGTGGAGATAAGCTCCCAGCACTAACTCAGGACAAAATTAGTCAAGTGGCATGCTTGCCTGCCCTGCCCTGCCCTGCCCTGCCTCCTCCCACACCCTGATCCTGCAGCCACAACTGCCAGCTCCACACTGAGACCCCCCCCACCACAGAGAACAACTGGGCGACGCGCACCTTTTGTTGTAATCTGCTAATAAATGATTTCTCCTTCAGATTCCAGATGCAGCTCTGCTCTTGGACAGCCTATCAGTTGGGTGGAGCAGCTGCAAACCTTAGGAACAGCTAAGACTCTTCAACAATTTCAGTAGATTTCTTGAAGTAATATTGGATTAATTTAACCTCTGAAAACAATAACTTTTGATACAAGACCTTGTCTCTCTGGGCTGATCTGGCAGGTTCAGCTGTAGCTTACATAAGCTGCAACATCAAGGCTTGTTTCAAAGAGAGAGGGAATGTGAGCCAAGATGCAAATATGGGCCCCTATTTTCTTTTGAAAAATATTAATAGCTTTTCCTTTTCGTCTTAGGCAGCTTTAAGCCACTCCTCTAAATGAGCAAAGGGTCCTTTATATTTTGTAGATATTTGAGGAAATTACCATGGCATTATTTTTCCATAAGTCACTTTCAGAATATTATAGATACCACACTGAGATGGAAAGTGTGTGACCAGAGTGCACAGCCTAAAAACCAACTGAGATTAAATGCAAGGGCAGCAGGCACAATGCCTAAAACAGATAAATCAGGATGACTGCATAGTTGTATTCTTGTTTTTCCACTGTACTAACTCGCAGAGAGCACAAAATAAGCCTATGTAGCAAAGACATGAAAAAAGGCACACTGGAAGAAATATTTATGTTGTATTAGCATATTCTCTGCTCTAAATGAGTTTAGGCTAATTACTTATTAGACCACAATGGGATAAGCAGGAGAGATAAGTTCCTAATATCACATTAGGAAAAATTAATTAAACAGAATAAACATAATTTATTTCAATCTGCTATTTCCTATTTCAACTGCTTTACTTAGCAATCTCAGTAATGTTCTTTAACAAATTCTTTATTTATTTTCCTCTACAGAAAAAAAAGATAGAAAAATGAAAACAAGCTGGAAAGACATGAATTTTGTCAGGGTACCTCATTTTCCTTGGCGGACTAACAACTGCAGTATCAGCACAGATTTCTGCTACTTGAGCTAATAGAGTGCCACTATCAGCCACGGGTTGTCATCCTCTGAGTAAAGTACTCCCAGAAGAGGATTGCTGATGGGCACTGGTGAGAAACACAAACTGAGGTTCTGCTTGTTGGCTGGGGTGACGAGTAATCAGATGGCTTCCAATATAAAGTAACCCACTGTGTCTCCTCCAGCCTCTTGCTATCCTTGTCCTTTGCTTTCCCCAGTTCATCCCAGGATTCCACTTTCTCCTACAGGAAGTCACATTAGATCCAGCTTCTGATCTCCCAGTCTGGTTAGCTGTTTGCTCATTCCCCAGTATGACACTCTTTGCTTCCAATCTACCTGGCTGGACCATCCTAACTCCCCAATTCCTCCTCCTGACCCCATTCCTCATCTAGCACAGGTTTGGGATCCAGTATATCTGCCTGAGAATTTCTTCACAGTGCATTTGAACAACTCTTCTGTACTCTTGATTTGGACATCTAGGATGCTGGGATCAGAGAAAGGAAGACCTCTGCTTTCCCTTTGGTTGCCTAGACCTCTTACAGCTTGTGGTAGCAGATGCCCATCCACAGCAAGTGAGATCTTTTAGGAAAGTTTGCTGTTGAAACCAAAGTCATCTTTATTAAATATACACCATGAGTTTTCATACACTTATTTAATGAGGATAAAACCAACACGTCAGTGACACAAAAGCTGTCTTCTATCAGATTTTAAGTCCTTGCACCAAACTTGCAAGATTTATCTTTTGCCACAGAAGACACCAGAATTTTTAACCGCAGCGCATTTTCCCCTACAGCCTGACAGACACGTCAGACATGTCTGAGTTGTTTTACGCTTGTTTCCCTTGAGAATGTGTGTCAAGTAAAAAGTCCTGAACTATACAATTTCATATTGTTTAGACAGGACAACGACTTTAATAAATTTAATCTCAGAAAAAGCATTCTGATATCTTTAGTGGCCACCATGCAGACTTTCATTCCTTAGAGAAGATAAGGCATGTCCTTGCAAACAAAAATTAGATCCTGTTGTGCCAAGGCCTACCCTCTAAGTAGTTCAAGGTGATCATTGTGCAGTTCAGATTATTACATAAAACAATTTGCAAAGATCAGTAAAAATTAAACAGAAAATGACAGCTTTTTCAAGAAAACAAGACCCAGTGATAAGCCCCAAGGACTATGCTGAAATCATGCCAAGTAAAGAAGAAAAATGTGAGACTAGACTCAGTGGGATTGTGGCAGAGTAGTAGAGAGAAGACTCTTGGCCCAATGTGAGAAGTATGACACTCATCCTATGGATGACTGTACTTAGATTTATTGCTAATACAGTACCTAAATACTGCCAATGCAGTGTATAATATGATCAGATCTAAAGGGTTATAACATAACCAGGTTCAACTGGAAATGTGCAGGTTTAGAGCCTTTGGCCTTGCAGAAAGCACAATTACAAAGCAGCAAAGCACATATGGAGCTGCTTTAGGATTTTATCTCTGTATATGGCTGGCTCTTAGTGCTTTTACTCAACTCATCCAAAAGTGAGTGTTCCCATCTTAGGGCTGGATGTACCCTGCAGGCATCCCTACTAGGGTGGGATCCCTCTGGAAGCTGCCTGCAGCCTTGGGAGATTGAGTGGCCTAGTCTCCAGCTGCATTTTATACCCTTTTGCAGGGCAATGTGTATAAAAGTCAGTCACAATCATCACAGCTCCCCCATCTCTGCAATGAATTAATTATGTGAGCATTCCCACCTTAGGACAAACCACATTACCTACCAGAGACTGCAAGGGAGAGGGGGTGTGAGGGCAGGACATGCTTCAAGACCCAACTATCTTTCTTTGCTGTCACAGGGACAAAATAGATATCCTGTAGAGCAAGCCTCATAAATGAGCTAAATCGTGAGTGGATGGGCTATTCTGCCTCTCTGGTGCCCCTGATCTTGAGCTGCAAGGATGCTTAATTCGACCCAAACTGCAGAAAGGTAGGCTGCAGAAAGATAGGTAGGCAGTAGGAGTGCAGCAGCTTGGTTTGTGTTTTTCCTTCCCTCCCTTGTTCTTTCTTTTTTCATTTGTGTTTGCCTTTGTTTTCTGTTTAAGAAAAACCTGCTTGAGATATTAAACTGTCCTTTGGAGAGCTGCCGAGACACTGTTAATAAACAGTGTCCAAAAAGCTGTGTTAGAGACAGCAGGACGTTGCTGCAGTTTCCATGTGTCCATGTGACCAACAGACAATATGCTGTCCTGGAATTCTTCTAGCAATGAATTTGTTGTTCAGTGCCAACACCAGAGTGAGAGGCTGAGTTCCCTTCCCCTGCAGCTCTTGTGCCCATACTGCCTGCCTCTCCAGGGAAGGACTGGACTCTAACAACAGGTCTGGCAGAAATTCCAGCCCATCTCAGAGAACTGAATAACTCTCTTTTCTGAAATAAAAACCCCAATACTTTCTGTTTCTTACTATGTCTTTAAGCCTATTAAACAATGGTGGTTTGCTCACATAGGCTTTTAACAGGAAAACAAAATTGAATTTTTTAAAAAAATGAAAGCCTTATTTTTCTTAATTCTGAATATTTTTATTCTTTTTCTTTCCCTTATTTTTTTTTAATCTTTAATTAAGGGTTTAAAAGATTTGGTGTGGCTTATGTTGCCACAGGAATAAACAAGCATTTGAAACCTCGAACTCTATCCAAAACCTGTTTAGCAATATAGTTTTATTACAGTGACACAGTACCTTTAATTCATTTGACCTCTGGGTCTGTTTATTTTACTGAAATTTGACTCAGCAAAGTTAAATCCCCTTATATCATTCTGCAAGACAACTCATTTTATGTTTGGATACAAACAGCCAAAGCTGCACAATCAACTATCCACTAACTTGCAAGTTTGCACTACTGTGGCAGAATGAAAAAAGAAATTGTGGTGGCTTTATAGAAATGCACCTAATTTCTATGGGATGGTCAGTGAATATCAGAACAATAGATGTTGTCTTAACTACCATGTCTGCTCTTTTTCCTTGTCATAGATAATATTTTTATGGAACGGGATGGCAGCCTACTCTCATTGTATTAAGCAAAATTCTTCAATAGATACCATGAATAATTTATTTATATATTTTTAAGCTTATTTTTACTTGCTCTTTAGGAAACTGTTCCGTAATAACAAGCTCTGGAACAAAATCTAAAAGACAGAGCATTTTTTTGTGTTTAAAATGTCTCTCCATAAGATTGCAAATAATAAAATTATGGAGATATCTTATTCTCCAGGTATTCTATATTGCCCAATAACCACTGTTTACTCTTGCCTCTTGCTATATAGTTTTGTGTGCAGATTTCATTGTGTCTCTGTTTTATTTTTAATAAATACCTCTTTGCACCTAAACATATTAAGTCCATTGGAAAAGAATTACAGGTTGGTCAAATAAGGGGGGGGTCTCTATTTTTTTTTTTTTTTTCCCCTTTCATTCCCATTTTGTGTTAAGCATTAGAATCTGTTAAAAACAGCCCATTGCCTTAAGCCTTAAAGTTTGTTGTTTCCCTGTTGCAGAGAAATCTGCTTGAAATGTGTGCTGCCTTTATGACCTCCAGGCTCTAGCCTGGCCAAACAGATGGAGTGTTTCTACCTGGGCTGTCACTTTGTTTTCCTCTTCTCCCCACTGAGCTAAACCGTGCTCCCTATGCAACCTGGGAGGAAGGACTTTTAACCCAACATAGAGCAGTGTCCTTGGCTGAGCAGGTTACAGAGAGATCCCAAAAGCTCTCGGTACTCTTCAGTTCCAATACACCGGCTCTTATGGAACCCAAAGCATAGGTGCACATCTGCCTTGTTTCCTTCCACTGCCTGATTACAGCATTTCCAGCCTCTGCCAAGATGGTGATGGGCACAGGACTGCAGCCTGAAGAGGGAAGGACTGAAATCCTGCTTTCACCAAGACCAATGCATACATGAGAGGTAACTGCTTGTTGCTTGTAATTCTGAATCACTCAAATTTCAGTAGCTTGAAATATAATTAGAGTTTTTTTTTTCCCCTACCTTATTGAAATGGAAGAGATTCTTCTCTTTTATTTGAAATAGTGGTTTTCTTCAACTCCCTCCATTTCCTCTAAAAGTCCTTAGGCATTTTTCTTAATATAACCCTCTGCCTTGGCTATGGTGCATCACAGGCAATCAAATAAGATGAATGTGGTGTATCTGACATGACTCCTGCATGGCTCTGATCTGACACAAGCCCGTGATGCTGTTGGGATGTGATTGCTATATGGCAGTCAGCACACTGGTGGGAAATCTTAAAGGCTGCAACAGGAATGCAGCAACATTGGGAAGAAGGCAGTCCAGTGTGGCAAAATGTGAGTAAAGGAATGAAAAGACTGAAATGGAATATTAACAGTAAATACACTTGCTAAAAATTATTGGAGGGTGAAGGCTCCTACTGTCTGCAGGTTCTGGAAACACAGATACTGCTAACAGATGATTTTTCTTCTTTTTTTTGATAGAAAAGAATGCATGTAAGAAAAATTAGGTAGTAAAGTGAAAGAAAAACGTTAACAAATGCATCTAAAACTGTCAAAGGTATTGGCCTGGCATTGTTCCAGCGGCAAGAGCCAGAATCATTAACTTGAGCTATTTAGCATTCATATCTGGGCAAAACTGTAAAAAAATACAAAATATAAAAATTCTGCACTGGCTTATTGAATAACTATAAATAATTTAAAGCAACTTCTGTCTTGTCTTTTACAAATCAGTGGACAACTGACTGTGCTGTTATGCAGAAAATGGTGGAATTTTTTAAGCTAATGTACATTTTTTGACAATTCCTATTTTCTGACTATGCTGTTATGCAGTTTTATCATAGCTATCTCCCTTTATCAGAAAACAGTGGGGTTTTTAAAATTAATGTACATTTTTTGACCACTCCTATTTTGGTTGTTAAATTTTCTCAAGGGAAAAGGAGTTGTGTTCACTGCTTGATATTAGTACTATTGAGTTCTGGCTTTGCATTAATTCTTCCCAGTTTGTCACTCACCTGTGATTAGTCAAGAAGAAACTAAGAAAAAAATTATTTATTTTGTAAAGGTGAACTAAGCTCTCAGTAACTGTGAAACTATGAGTAGGAACACTAGGACAGACTGTCAGAAATTCCAGCTTGGTCTAGTTCTAGATACTTTGGTGGAGTTATGCTGAGCCATATTTGCTGATAATCTGAATTTTAAGTATCCTTGCTATGTTTTTCATAATACTCTGTAAGAGCAATAACTTGGGAAATTTTTGTTTTGTTCAATATCTGAAATGGAAATTATGTGTGTTGAAGGTATGAGCAAAATACACCAAGTTATGACTTGAGACCAAGAAAAAAATCGCTACATTCTCATTATTGTAATCTTTTACTGGATGACAATAATGGCAAATTAGAAATTACTTCTGAATTCCAACTTCATTTTAACATTTAGGATATCTGCCTGCTGCTTATTTTATATGACATCTAATTATAACAATATGTGAGATATCTCAGTCTCAGTCTTTGAGGTCCCTCACAACAAGCCCATGGGACAAGAAAATGCAATTTCTGTGCAAATGCAAATAGAGCTACATACTTCCCTGGGAAAAATAGTGAGTATGTGATATATATATATAGATATAAATATGTAAAGGGAGAGAGAGAGAGATATGTATACTAAAGTCAATCCAGCTGTCTTTAATTCCAGAGTATGTCTCTGATGCATGAACCACAACCTTTGATCCTAGCTGAAATGTTGAATGATGCCTTCAAAAAAATACATTAAAATTCATTATACTGTAGGTTACTAAAATATTCCTTTGGAATATGACTTTTTTGAATAGAAGTACAAGAACTAAATTAGATATTAGTTACATATTGCCCTCAGTTCCATAGAGTTGTGAAGAAAATATATCTGGAGTGCTGCATAGCACAACATAGCAGTTAGATTTTCCCTTGTATTTACAGACTGGTTTATTTTAAAATCTATTCAAGCATTGGAAAATCATAAACATGCAGCTCCACAGATCTGGAGATCAGGTTTCTGTGACTGTAATACATGGCTTCTTTTGACAAAGCTCTCCAATTTAAGGTCAAAGTCTGCTTGCTTTATGTTTGATTTAGGATGGAAATATTCGTGTGAGTGAAGGAGTGTGTTTTGTCACAGTATTTTATGGCTGCACAGTGCTCACACTGCTCCAAGCATAAGCAAAAATATGTACTGAGGTTCTAATCTAAGAGGGGCAGAATATGAAACTTGGTTTCATATTTGGTTGAAATGTTTCTAAAAGGTGTAACAGCACATTAAAGGTTTTATAGGAAATACAACTAAAATAAGCCTGATATACATTTGTTTTTATCTCCTTACCAGAAATCCCAAAGGTTCATACCAACACAGTTGAAGCCTCATTTTGACTCCTCTATTAATATTACAAATTTTAAATAAAACAAATCAACAGACATAAAAGCTGGTATCACTCTTAAGCCCTTCAGTTTTGTGTGTGCCAGCATGCAGTATTTTGGATTATGTAAATGTCAAGTTCTACTGATTGCTACACCAGTGTAAAGGAGCAGGATGTAAAAGTTTTAGCATGTACACTTTCCTCTCAAATCTGTCAGAGGGACACAGAGAATGGACTGCCCCGGTCATGTAACAACCTAAATCAGTAGACATCTATTGATACATGTGAACCACAGGCCTCTGATCCTACAGCCTAATCCTTCTTTAGCCCATTGTATTGAAGGAGTTGGTTGTGATACTTCAGGGTCTCTCCAGCAATGGCCACTTGGCTGAGATATTTTGTGAGAGAGATGGCATGGAACCAACAACCACAGGTGTGCATCTCAGCTTCTAGTAATTAGAGGAATATTCATCACCTTATGTGCTCTTTTTTAGATTGTAAAATACTGTTTCTGATCATAGATGCTATTAAGAATCATCCCTTTATTTTAAATCAAGAGGAGAGTATGACTGAGAAGTTGAAAAGTGGGCATTATCTTATCATCAATGCTCTATAACTTTGTTGTGAAGGGACAGTAGAGTTGCCACCGGCATAGGCATTGACTTTAAAAGATTTTCTTTCCAGCAGTAAACCAAAGAATGATAACTTCCTGCCTCAGCAAAAAACCTGGAACGCATAGCCATGCTATGTTCAGGCCATGACTGAACATTTGAGCAGCTACAGTGGTACCATGTCATCACTGGCATACTGCCAAAAGAGTTGTATGTCACATTGTAACCCCGTGAAAGAATTTCTGTACAGCTGGAAATTGCATGTGGAAAAGCAAAGGCGAAGTGAACTTTGCCTGTCTTCCACCCTTCTGCCCCAGATACTAACCAAACACAAAGAGTTTTAGAAGGAAATGCTCTTAGATCTTCAGTATTTGCCTAGATCCATGAATGTCTTGAGGTAAACAAGAGTAAAATGTGTGGGGTTTAGATATTATCTATCCAGAGTTCCTATATATGTAATCTATTCCCTTTAATTTCATTATGATATAATACCCTAAGAATTAATGCCATGAATAGTTTCATTGTCATATAATCCCTTAAGAATTAATACCAAAAATAGTGACGGCAGAATGAAAAAAGAGAAGAAATGGAGAGAAGCTTGGAATATCTCATCCTTTAAGGCTTGGGGCTTAAATGAGTCATATTGCCATGTCTCCTATGGCAAAGAAGGCTTTCACAGCCGAGAGGCAAGGCAAGAGCCTCGAAATTTATGTGCAGCAGTCTTGATGTCTGTCCAGACATAGACAGATGGGGGGCTTGGAAGGTGTTATTCCAAATAACACAATCCTATGTCTATGCACTGTGGTTTTACACGGAGTTGTGACTTGTTTATCCTCTATTTCGTTGTCCCACCCTCTATTCAGGGATGTTCAGAGAAGTTGTGTAATAAAACAGAAGAGTTGGTTCAGCTCCAGCTGGTCCTGGTGCCTCTTGTCCACTGTGAGGTTGGTTTAGTTGTGGGGATAACATTTGGGACACAACAAGAAAGGAACTCGAAATAGCTCAGAGGCTTTTGAAGAGGTGAACATCTTATTTACTAAGTAGTTGCTACTGCAAATAAAAATTTTAGTACCCACAATAAGGTTAATTTTATCTTTTTGCCAGGAAACGTGTAGCGTGTTCCTTTGGCTCAAATAGACTCTGTGTTTTCTAATAAGCTTCGCTTCACTGAAAACCAACTCTGTTAAAGCAGCAATACATAAAACTAAAGAAACTCTTCTTATCTTCCCTCTATATATAGTCAGAATCCTATCTCCAAACAACCTTAAAAAAAGTTTTTGATGCTACTTTTTTATTCTTCTTAGTTCAGCATAGCCAACAGTAAAGGCCTTGTTGACATTAGGCAAATATGCAATGATGCAGCAAAATCAATTTAGTCACACTGATGCAAATCCCTCACACAGATGTAATGCCTGTGTGCAAAGTAGGGCATTTCTGAGTACACACAATATTTAAAATTAAGTGAAAGAGAGAGATTCTATTCTTCCCAACTGATGCCTTAATGTGATTCACATAGATAATCCTGAAATGCTAAGCTGAAAGAAAGGGACTTTCCACTCAAAACTAAGGGTACATTAGGAGTACTGTTGATTGGGAAGGAATATCATGACCTTTAAACTGCAAATTGCAGTAGCTTAACAGATAGAATAACACTTTAAAAAACACCCTTTACATTTAAACTGAGTATATTTGACCTTAAAATCACTAGGAAAGAAAAATATGTCATTGTATAACTCCATTCTATGGTTACTTTTCAGAAGAGAAGTGAAAAAGAATGCACTTTACGTCCTGGACTGTTCTTTGTAATTTAATGTGATCTGCTGTCAACAAGAGGAAAAATAAACCTCTGACACTCAGTAAGAATAAGAAGAGGACAGAATGTACCTTACTGTGGGTATTCAGTCAAAGATTTGTGGGCAAAAAATGGCACAATTTGTGAAGGTGTAACTGAAAAACAGGCAGAGGCAGCAAGGGACATGTCAGTAGGAATACTGGTAATCAGGTAATGAGCATAATGACCATCTTCCTTTGCAATCTGAAGAGGTTTGGGGAATTTTATTTTTCTCTTAAATTAAAAATGCTTCAGAAAACCATGAAGTTGAGGTAAAAGTTCTGGTAATTTGGTAGTTGTCCTTTAGGTATTTTTTGGACAAAAAAAATTCTGGGTACTTAATGTTGCAGTATAACCTTTATTTACCATAGTAATAAATGAAAGATCAAAGTCCAAACAAATTATTTGTATTGAAAGCATACTTTTTAACCAAATCAGACTATGTCACAAAACTTTTCTTCACAAAGTATTTTAAAATTGGGGAAATTTTTTCCTAATCTAAATGGAAGCACATCCTGAAACCTGGGAATCTCTTGTTAAAATCAAACTTTGATTCTCCTTGCAGGTAAACTTTCACACTAGAGAAGTGAAAAGATATCACCCAGGGCTTCCTTTCCATGTACATTCACCTACTACCATTGCTACTGATTCTGTAAGTGACTGTTAAAGCAATAGTTTTTTCCTCTTCCATTCTCCCTCAAAAAGAAGTTTAGGAAGTCCCTCTTCTGGAATGAAATCAAGGCAGAATCTCATTCTGGTGGGCTGAAGTTTCCCAGTGGACCCAGGTGACTTGAGACACGCTGTTCTGTACATAAATTAAGAGGAGTTTGCAGTGCATCATTTTGTTCTACCAACAGCACTGACGTTAACAAGAATACGAATAAGAAACCCTCATAACATAAAGAAACAGGGGCAAGGGAAGTGCTTTAGGCAGGTAGGGAGCCAAGCAATCAATTATTACTGGATTTCTAACCATGGGCAACACAACTATACCCCCTACTTTATAGTTCCTGAGATTACTGAGATTCATCAGCAGAAGCTGTGGTCCCCCCTGGATAATTCCCAGGTTCCTTGAAATGAGTCTAATACCCAACAAGGTTACTTGTGCTGCTTGCAGAAAGATATTTCTGGCCTTTTACATGTCAGAAAAGAAACTGGATATGACAGATTTGGAGCTGCCCTGTGATAATTTAGGAATATGGTCTGTTGGCCTGATTATTTGGTTGAATGTCTGGGTTTAACTCATCAGGGGTTAGCTTGCAACTGCACTCTTAAATTATCAGGGCTGGGCTGGGCGGTGCTTGCTGCACTGGGATGTCCCATTTCCATTGTGGTTGCACAGCCAGTGAGCACAGGGAATTGGAAGGGGGGAGAGATTTAATTTTGAACCACAGGTTCTCTGCAGTCCTAGCATCCTTCTCATTCCTAGGAGATACAAAGGATTCCAAAGATCCACTGAGGATCAGAGATGGGACCTGTAACTGTTTGATAAAACAGTCGGATAGAGCACTGTTAGGGAACATTAACTGGGAAGTGTTTGTGTTTATCTATGTCATTTCTATGTGTTTATGGAACTTTCTATGAAAGTGAAGGCTAACTCTAAAAAATACATTTTGGAAGAAAATGGGTTTGTGAATACCACAGTCATTTTCAGCAGTTTTTATCAAACACTGGGCATTGAGAACTGGCATGTTGCCTCACCCCTTGGGCAAGCTCCTTTTCCATAAAAGGGAACCTAATGGGTTGAACCTAGGGTTAATTTACAAAAGCCAGTGTCTTCTCTGAACATGAAACCAATGAAAAACTGTGCAGAGGTGATGTTATTCCATAGTTTACAGTGGAGACATGTTGGGTGGAGAACTGGAAATATTACATGGCAGCTGGCCCACTCCAGGGTGCTGGACCCAGCCTCATCTGTGTGAGCTTCCAGCTGAGACCAGGCTGGTCAAGTGAATCTCTTCAATTGTGAAAGAAGAGCAACAGTGGTTATTTGCCAGGTGCTCAAGAAATATTTTAGTTGGGTAAAGAGCACATATATTAGGACACAAAAAAGGTCCCTAACAAACCATTCCTCAATATGGAAGAAAAGGGTTTTTGTGTGTGTTGGGTGAGTGAAGTACAAAAACCAGAAAGTTGAAAATCCTAAGAAAATACCTAAATCAGGTTTCTCTCACTCTATCCTGAGTGAGAGGACAAGTAAGTAGTTTACTATACCTTTATGGGTTCTTGATTGTGGAGTTCCAAAAGGCAGCCTACAGGCCTGAGCCATATTCTAGATTAATTCCTAATTCAGTCATCAGAACTAGGGAAGCAGTATGTTAATTCACTGCTTATTCCTGGTGTTTGGGCATGTAAAGTTCTCCTTTACTGTTGCTGGAAAGGCTAATATATTACATCTCCCTAAGAGCGAACTCCTGATGCACTCATCTTTATTCCAGTGGACATCTTTTTTATGAATTTCACTCAACAGAAAAACCAAACATGTATTAAGATACCCCTTTGTCAAAAGAAGCCAGACTAGTAAATGCTGTGTATTTTGGTACAGATCCTCCCATTGACTGCTTTATGTTGCTGGTATTAGAGTCTGGCCAAAAAGCTGCTACATCTACCTCTTGGATGACTACAGTGGCAAAAGCATTTTTTAATGATACGCATGGAGTGCTGAGTCTCCTCGCCACTTCCTTCACTGTTGCCACATAAAGGTTAAACTAAGCTGTCCAGATCAAACAGCAAAGCTCCGTGGCTTTATTTTGGTCTAAAAAAAAACCTTTGGAAAGAGACTATTTAGTGTCACATTGCTGTTTTAGGAGGAGGAAATGTGCATGCTGATGTTTAGGGTTTAGGGAAGGGTTGCATTCTGTAGGGGCTGAATGACTGACTGCTGCAAAATCTAGAAATACAGACAAACTGAACAAGGAATGAAAGTAAGAAATCAGAGCCAGGAAGTAAATTCTAAGTGCAAGGAGCTCCTAGTTACGAGCCCTCCATTGAGAAGTTCTGCTGTGAAGTCAGCAGCCATTTCTTTCTGCAGCTGAAGTTTCTGAATGATAACTTCTTATGGAGTATGTTGCAGGAATCTGGATTACAAATGGCAAAGATTTAGATTGCAGTCGCAAAGTGTGTATCTAAACAGAAGGCAGAATCTTCTGGAATTTGCTTTAATTGGGATGTCCAGAAGAAGCACAGGGTGTAGTAAAACTCACAGATTGTAAACGGAAGTTGTTACTTGTTAGCGGCATAGGAAGCTTTGAAGTTCTTCTATGAGTGTGGAAGAAGGAAGAAACCTCAGGTTCTGGATGTTCCCTGCATCTAGTCATCTTGATTTCCATGGTTTCTAAGCTAACTATCAGCTTGTCACCATCCTCATTCTTCCTTCATTGGTTTGACTCATCCCAGTGAAACACGGGAGAACCCAAGAAGTCATCTTTTGTCAGAAACTAAACAAAACCATCAACTGTTTCCAGACTAAAGAGAGTACAGCACTATTGCCCCATAGCAGGTTTGTCTACATGACCTTTTTCAAGCAGCCCCAAGTCAGCTCTGCCTGGAGTCCCTGATGGCCAGATGGGCTGTGTAGCTGTGGCCTAAAAGCTGTGTACCCACGTGAGTGTAACAGGGTGCAGCTTCTCTCAGTGTTGTCTGAACAACGCAGTTACACCTAAAAAGGTTTTTCCCTCAATCCCTTGTCTTCATGCACTGAACAGCTGGTTACCTCAGGGTGGTTATTTCTGTTCCTCCGTACCCTTTTTGCTCCTGTCCTGAGTACTCCGAATATATGCCACCACTAACAGGAAGACTCTACATTCAAATTCAAATTATACAAGTTCAAACATTGATTTTAAATCAGATGCTGTTCAGATGCTATGCAACTACAGATTTTACAGAGCAGTTTGAGTGAGCTTTGCAAACATCCCAAGCAAACAAACTTTACAGGAAACATAATCCTATTATTTTACTAATCTCTGGAATACTGGCTTACCAGCACCATCATTTGCAGCAGAGCATCTGCTCAGTTCCTTCTCAGGTGATCTTTGTACTGTTACACAATATTGCTATTTTCCTGTCTTGACACCTATTGGAGAAACAGTTTATACTAGATTCAGAAATCATCTTATTTGATGATCTTATGAAACTGTGTTTCAGCAGTTTCCATCTATTAAAACTAATGAAACATGCTTCAGTTATTGCCTGTTTCCCCACATACCCTTTCTAATGGCGTTTTTGATACTTTTTTTTTTAGCCTTAGAGAACCTGTAGCATCCTCCTTAGCTTTAATTCTGGAACCCACTTCATCATTCACACTTGCATGTTCTCAGCATGTTAGCTCCTGTCACAAGGAATTGTTAGCACATAAACATAACGTATTGGGTATCCCAACTGGTGTGTGTGGGATCAGAGAGAGAGGACAACGGGGTGCTACTATCCTACCACTTGGTGAGTCTTAGCAAAGAGAGAGAGGCAGCTGGGCTCAGAGGAAGAAGGTGTGCTTCAAGAGACTGCTTCTGGTGGCATTTTTTCCCAAGGTGTAGGAAGGTCAGGGGTTGAGAATGTATGGTATGTCCCCTCCATTGATATTCTTAAGCAGGGAATGACATTCATCTCTTTGCAATTCCTCATTCTAAAGCTAAATCTGCTTCCCCACCCCGAAACAAACTGTTGTATTGTTCTCCTGTTATCATGATAAATTATGGATGTGAGACATGCTGAATCATGACAATGCTCCTCGTGCTGAAGAAATTCCTCTTTTGTCATGTATGACTTTTTTATAGTCCTATTTATTGTGGGACCTATATTAGGGTCTTAATGGGATTGCAAGGAAGCAGGAAGTGTACTAGCTCCTCTGGGATTTTAAGCATAGATGTCTTGAATATTCTGAGGAGCTTGTATCAGTTTATGATTGACCAGCAACCAACATGTAAGCAGTGCTTTGTGTCTGCATGCATACTTCATAAATCACAGAATCAGTTTGGGTTGGAAGGGACATTAAAGATTATCTGCTTCCACCTGGTTCTGCCATGAGCAGGGACACCTTCCACTAAATTAGGTGGTTTAGCCCCATCCAACCTGGTTTTGAACACTTCCAGGGATGGGGTGCACCCACAGCTTCTCTGGGCAGCCTGTTCCAGTGCTTCACAAGCACAATACTTAAGGGCTTTGATTCAATAAAATGTTGTGCCCAAACCAGAATGGTGCTTTCCCATTGTACCTTTTTAGTTGTACCAATCACCAATCAGCTTCATTTAGGTAACGTGGCTGCATGTGGCAGTATAGCTGCGATCTCGCAAACAGAACACAGGCCAAAACTAGACACCCATCCACACAGAATGGGGAGAACGGTGACCTCTTTAACGCCCTGCCCAGGGGACGAATGCCTATCACAGAATGGGTAAGGTTGGAAGGGACCACAGTGTATCATCTGGTCCAACCTCCCAGTTCAAGCAGGGTCATCCCAGAGCACGTGGCACAGGATTACATCCAGATGGTGCTTGAGTATCTCCAGTGAGGGAGACTCCACAGCCTCTCTGGGCAACCTGTTCAGCGCGCGGTCACCCGCATACTGAAGAAGTTCTTCCTCGTATTCAGAGCCAGGCTGCCCACCCAGCCAAGAGAGAGCGCGGCCATTGGAGCTGACAGGGCTCCAGCAGGTCGGTGGGAAGCCCCTTCGGCGGTGTGTACGGACCAGAGGGCAGAGCCCCGGGCAGCGGCGGGAGCTCGGTGGGAGCGGGGTGCGGGCGGGGCCGGCGGGGCGGGGCGGGGCGGGGCTTCCTCCAGCGGCCGGGCGGGTTCCCGGGGGCGGGCGGGGAAGCGCTGGCCCCACGTGAGGCAGCGGGGGGGGCGTGATGCCGAAAGGGGCGGGGTGGGGCGGGCGTGGCTGCGGGCCCGGGCCCGTGGGCGGGGCGTGTCGCGGGGCGTGTCGCGGGGCGCTGTTGGCGGCGGGGCAGTCGCTGCCGGGGCGGGCACACAAACAGCGCGCGGGGCGGGGGCCGGGCAGGACGGCGGCGGCGCGGGCGGGAAGCGGCGGGGGCAGCGGGGCCGCCCCGCCTCCCTTCGGCGCTCCGGCGGCGGCCGGCGCAGGACAATGGAAGAGGCGGCAGTGGCAGCGGCGGCAGCGGCGACGGCGGGGGGCCCCTGCCCGGCAGATCGACCGGGGGCAACGGCGGCGTTGAGCGGGGAGAACGAGGCCGAGAGCCGGCAGGGCCCGGCGGAGCGCGGCGGGGACGCGGCCCCGCTCAACCTGTTGGATACTTGCGGCGTGTGCGGGCAGCCCATCCAGAGCCGGCGGCCCAAGCTGCTGCCCTGCCTGCACTCGGTGTGCCAGCGCTGCCTGCCGCAGCCCGAGCGGTACCTCATGCTGCCCCCCGTCCTGGCGGCCGCCGCCGCCCCCAAGGAGCCGTTGCCGGCGGTGCCCCCTTCCTCACCCGTCCCTCCTCCGGCCTCCCCCCTGCACTGCACGCCCGGTAAGTGCCCCTTCTGCCGCCCGCCCCGTACCCCGCCTGCTGCCCCCTCCACCTCGCCCCACGGAGGCCTGTCCGTCGCGATAGGCGCGTGGGAACGGGGAGCTGTCGCGACTGGGTGCGGTGGGTGGGGTGCAGGTGCCCGGTCGCGGGGCTGCCAGGGCACGGAGCTGTCGGGATGAGCTGTGCTCGCAGCTCACCAGCGCCAGGGCTGGCGGCGGCGTTGTGCTCTGGCTTGGTTTGTTTTAATGGTTATTTTTAAATTTCCCACCTCGGAGGGAAGGCAGCACTGTTGTACTTTCCCAGGACCTCTCTGTGCTGATGGAGAGGAGCGGCGAGAGCCGCCCCCCCGATTCCCCCGCCGGGCCGGGGGTGCGGGGCCGGGTAGCCCCTCTCGGGGGAGCCGGGGGGCTCTGGCCCCTTGCCTGCGGAAAGCCTGAACACGGGCTGGTACCATGGCGGAAAAACGTAGCGAGAAAGCAGACTTTATTTGAGTGGTGTTTGTAGTGTGGAGCGCGGCCGGAGGGGAGTCCTGCAGCTGTCATCCGCTCGGCCGGGAGGGACCCCGCGCCTGGGCGGGGACCGGAGCGGGCGAGCGATAATAACACTCGTGAGCGTGATCGGCAGCCCGGATGGGTCTGCTGGTGCATTAATGTACAGCTTAGTTAATTGTCGCGCCAAAGGGAGAGTGCTGCGAGGAAGTTTTGGTAAGCTGTTGTACTGACACAGGAGCCTGCGTCAGTATGTTTGAAAAGTACATCTTGCTGTAGAACATGTGTAATAAACTCCTCCAGTCTGAAAGTACCTTCCTAATGTTCTTGTTTTTTTGTTTTTTTTCTATTCCTCTTAGGTGTAGTGGATCGCTTAGTTTAGACATCTAACAAAATCTTCATCTTAGAAAAAGGTGCAAACAAGCATCCTTTACTGGAAACAGGTTAAGATCTTTTTATGATCCAATTAGTGAGATATGCCTGTGACCGAATTACAGTGCAAAGGAGACCATATGTCCAAGTCATTAATATGACATTTATTTAACAGTAAATGTGAGGGAGAGAAAGATAGTCACCTGTAGATCCAGTGGCATGCCATTGGTCCTTCTTCTCCCTAGGCTTCTTGGTGGTGGGGGTACCACCTTTATACAGTCCAGGTTCCAGATGTCCGTGCAGTGGTCGCAGATGCTGTTCCCATAATGTGGAGTGGAAGTGTATGAGCGATTGCTTCCTCTCCCACAGTTCCCCACAGTGGGAATTTTTGTCCAGATATGTTAACCAGGATGTGCTAACCAGATCTCTCCTCTGCTAGGCTTGGAATAAGTGCCTTCCTATCAAAATTTCTCCTTTCTATCCTTATCTCAAATTCCTGCACTAGTCTTACCTTATGGCAGGTTCCTTCTATGGCCTTGACAGTATTTGAGACAGACAACAGTACTCTTTAAGTCCTTACAGATCTTGGAGAAACTTGAAATGAGGAAGTGTGATAAAATGGGGCTTCTCTGTAGGTATTAATAGAGGTGGTGCTTATTGGGATGTGTAGTGGGCTCAAGTGAAAAGTAGTAACTTGAAGTTGACCATTTTAAGTCCCTTAAGTGCATTTAGGAAAACTTCACCATCCTGCCAGCAGTTCTGACCAAAAGATTACAGCTTGAATATGCAAAGTGTTTGCAGCAATTCATAAAGGAACAGCTTCTTGAGAGAAAGGAATATTTGGAACAATTGGAGACACTTGTTTCAGAATATCTGAGAAACTCCTATGTTATTACAGGATATGCTGAGCCTCTTCATCCATGCGGATGTCTGTGGTAATATATTCATTCAGTCTTTCAGTTTAGCATGTAGTGTAGGTTGCAGTCAGACTGCCTAGTCAGAATTTACAGAATAGGAAAATCTGGGAGACCCAAAGCCTATATACTTAAGCTTGGTTAATCCAGGAGATGTTAATTGCTCATAAGTCTGCGAGTAGAACTGTGAAATTTTGCATGGCAGGAACAGACAAAGTACAGGCTTTGGTGTATAATGAGATATTTCAGGACGAGATACTTGGAAATAGGAAAGAGGGCAGAGATACCGCAAGCCCAGAAGTTGCAGCATAGTTCGAGAGACAATATCATCTTTTTTGAGGTCATGAGCAGCATAGCCCCATTCCCAGATGTTCTGTTTAAATATAACAGAAATTGGGGTCTGTAATTGAGTGAGAAATAAGATACATCATAAGAATTAAAAGATTAGTGCTATTCAAACATCTGCTTGAGAGAACAAATGATAGGTGAAATAACGAGTCATAGAAACAGGAAACCTGTAGCTCTGTGCCCCTCCTTTGATTGGGAGTTGGTTCTGTGTGAATGAATTTACAGTACATATTCCCCCTCATGGCAGACTTACTATATTTTGGTGACAATTATTTTTACCCTCTTGGCTTTTCTCCCAACCTACTTTTATGCTTCCACACTACCATTCATAGGAAGAAGAATCTCACACTCTCCTTGAGGCATTTTATACATCTTTTTTTGTCACGGTTTTGGCCCAGCTAAAATGACAGGGGCTATATATTAGATGGCTATGGCCAAACTTGATGATGTGCATTTTCTGCTTTCTGTTTTCCAACTGGGACAAAAAAGCTGTGAACTTGAAGTTACGATTGGGAGAAAAAAACCCCGTTGGTGTCCAAAACTGATTATATTGAGGAAATTTGTTACAGCTTTTAAATTTTCGGAAGAAGGAAGGACTAAACTGTCACCTCTTCTGGTGATGTGTTGTACAAAATGCTTATGAGGAATGACATGAAGAAATAAACTGAAGAGTATAAGCTTAGAAAGTTAGATAATAAATGCCTCTCATGATGTAAATTATGAAATTACTGTGACTAAACTGAAGAAATAAACAGCAAGGGAGCTGTTTGTGCTGGAAGGAATGTCCTAAGTAAGGAACACAATAGAATTGCAAACTATGAAAAGCTCCTGAAAGATAAGCAGACTGTATTTGCTGAGCACTAAGATGTTGCACAAAAAGAAGCCTGAAGTAAGAGTGGTAGGATGGAGTTTGTCTTGAACAAAGGAGAGGATGTGATTTGGAAAGAGCTTCACCGAACCAGTCCTGAGATGAAGTGTTATACTAACATCCAAATTAGTGGAGGAACAGATAGCTAAAGAGGTAATGGAGTCTCAAGTAAAATCTGGAGATGCTTTTTGTCTTCAGCAAACTGTTTCCAAGCAGAAAGAGTCCTTTGCTTTACTAGAATAAAGTGTACCTCCAACTTCTAACATACAGACAAGTTTAATTGGGAGAATGCTGACTCTCTATAAAGCTATGGGGGAAGGAAATCAAACTTGATGGTCTAGAATGAATTAAAAGTTCTAGAGTTGCTCACTTGAATACAAGATTCAATATGCATAACAGCAGACAAGTGGCAAGACATGGAAAGGAGTTTAGTCTGGTGGATGTTAATCCTGCAGAGGTAGGCTGGTAGCAAGGCCAGTTGACATTGATACACTCTATACTGCCACATGAATTTTCTATAGAAAAGAAGACCTGGAGTTTCAGATTTCTGTAACGTGTCTGAGTAGCGTCTCTGAAGTTTTAGATGTAGCAAAATCATCTCTGTGTCAGACACCAGTGGTTTTAGCGCTGGAGAACTCACTGCTTGCTTTCTGAATGTCCAGTGACAGCTTATTTAATTCAGGTGACATTTTTTTGTTGCATTGCTCAAAAATGTGTTGCCTGACACACAGCATTATGAACTGCAGGGAGTGCTGCGAGAGTGGGTCTGTAAATGTGACACTCGCTTTTAAGCAAGTGTCTATAGGCACCACTACTGAATATCTTGGCTAACTTCGTGTGAGTTTTCCTTTTGTTTCTTAAGTGGCCATTCTTTACTTTTTGATGGTGTGAGTTGTAACTGGTGCAAACAAAAAGGCTGTTATTAGAAATCTGCCATTTGCCCAAAGTTTGTGCTGGGCAGCGCTTCAGTGATTAGTTGAATAGTAGCCAGTACTTAAAGGACAGTGTTGGTAATGTGGAGAACCTCATCATACTCTTCTGGAATTTTTAGATGTGAAACAGGTTCATGAAAACTGTGAAGTTATAGATTGAGATACTATTCCTTTTCAAAACTATTTTAAGTTGTGAGTATCTTTGCTTTCTCTTAATCATGAGTCTGTACACAAAATAGATTGGAAACTGGTGTGAAGAAAAACTTCTGAATGGAAACTCATAGCAAAGTTTTATGCAGCTATCATGATGAAATCTTATTAGTGTCAATGCCAAAAATAGTGGAAAGAAACTTTTTTTTTTTCCTGGTAATTTATCTGTAGACTAACCTGCTAGCAAAAAAACCTGTATGAAGTTGTTAGAAGCATATAATGTTTGGACAACGCCAGGATATAAATTCTTGTGGAATGTCCACACTAAAAATGCAAATATGTTTGATACTTGCTGTTAATTAAGGAGTAAATACTTCAGGGTTACTAAACAAGGATTTCAGGGATGCTCATGTTTCATATTTCAGGTTAATAATGCCCAGAAATATTTGTTTAGCAATACAGTTTCAAGTTCTCTAAGGCATGAAGACCTTACCCTTGATATCCCCTCATGTATGTGGATGGCATCTGTTTTATTATGTGCCATAATCAATCCTTTTACAGATAGCTTTAAATTCTTTCATAGTCTCATCTGATCGGGATATCTGGACTTTCCAGTGCCATCACTTCATTTGACCTTGAAAACACAGCTTTTGACATCAACTTAAATTTTGTTATTTGTCTGTATGTAACACGTTCTTTCGCTCTTTTAGTTTGATAATGTTTAGGATCCTTCTTCGTTAGTTTGAAGGATATAATAACTTCATTTGAGGTTTCTTATGGTGAAGTTCAATTTTTCTTCCATGTCTCTGTAGTTTAAAAAGACTTAAGATTCTTTTTTTAAATCTGCCTGATACACATGATTATTTCCATTTCATCTTTCATATTGCCACTTGCTTGAAGTGAATTCTCTCCACCTTCACTATTACAAGGAGTCCATGTTTTAATTGTGTGGCTAACACACATTCACAAACATGGTTGCATCTCTGCATCCTTTCACAAATCTTATTTCTGCTGTGGTGCATCAAGAACTGAATTGTTTAACCTCCAGAGATCTGGGTGTGCTAGAGTTTAGAATTAGTGTATATTATTGGAATATGTGTAGGAAAGACATATCTAGTTTTCATACTGGTTTTGATTTGTGCTTGTTTTGAATTCAAAACTCATGGAGCCCCAGAGATTGAATATGTGAAAAACACTTAGGATCATTACAGTATTGTTGTTTTGATAGCCTGTAATGGACAAAGCTTTTGGCTGAAAAGTCATGAAATTAGTAAAAGCTTAAAATATTAATCAGTAAACTATCTAGAGAAGGTTCTTATTTTTCTAATCAAATTACCCTTCTTTTAGAAAAAGGTATGCTTTCAATATATATATGATGGAATCTGATACTTATTGTACAAGTATGATTTCAGGTAGGGATATATTTGCCAAATATTACTGCGTTTTTTTCTGCCAGGAATTCCCCAGAAATCTGGAGACATACCTATGCAGTCTTTATTACGGTGGACAACCACATGATGTGGAAAGAAGCTTTAATCATGCTTGCTCCAATGTATGATTAATATAAGTATGTAATAGATGTTTATTATCTTATATATGTATGCAGAATAGTATTTCTAGAGTAGGTCGAATTGCATTTACATACTTGCTTTCTTTCACCCATAGAAACTGGGAGATTTAAAGGCTGAAGCTATCAGGAGTATCAGATGAGTGTTAAAACAACTGCAGTGATGTAGCCCAGCTCATTCCAATTGGAAGCCTTACTGAAGTTAAGCTGTAGAAGTTATCAAAATAGCTGTATCGGTGTGTGAAGCTCTTTTCCCAAACCAAGATTTATATCCTCAGAGGCCAACCTAGATTTATTTCAATAAAAGTTCAGCTTATAATGTCTCTGGTAAGAGATTAGTATTTTTAACGGTGGAAAGGAAACTTAGATCATAAGGTAAAGATCATAAGGAAAGAAAATATATACTAATGTATTAAAAATTCTCAGGTATGTGTCTAGTTGAAAGTGCATTTGGTTGTTTTAATGCTTATAAGAGACATATCTCTTAAGAAAATGCCTTGTTGAAAGAGCAAAGGTAAATAGCTGTGCATGTGTTGATGAAGAGGCAAGTGGAAGGATGAGTATGCTCTTTGTGGCCTAGCTCATTCCTGGGAGAAAGGTCCTGAAGAACTAGTAGGGTACACAGCAGGCTTTTAGGTTGGCATACTGACTTCCAGGAGTACTACAAAGTGACCATGTTCTCTGAACTTTACCCAGTTGGTTAAAGTTTAAAAAAAATTTTGTTGAAACTCTTGATTCTGAATGTAGAAACTGGTCTTTTGTACAGGGAAGGTTTTGTGCCAGTGTTGTCTGTGTTTGTTAAGATGCTGTAGGAGGAATTTCCATATTATTACTGGAATTTCCCAGTAACGGTAAACTTGTGAAGCTGGTAGTTTGCCGGTTATATCTAATCTAAAAACAAAACAGGGGAAAACCAAAAAGAACCTAAAGTGAATTTTAAATGTGACTGTATTTCAGGATGCATGACTGACTTAATGAAAAATCTGTTATTTCTGAAATTGGAAATTTTTACTTTTAAAAGTTTTTTGCAATAAAATTAAATAATAGAGTGGTGTGGTGGTTTGACCTTGCCCACCAAAGCTGCTTTATCACTCCCCTCTGCAACTGCATAAGGGAGAGAAAATAAAACAAAAGTCTCATGGGTGAAGATAGGGACAGGAAGGGATCACTCAGCCGTTACCATCAGGGGCAGAACAGACTCAACCTGGGCCAATTAACTAAATTTATGACCAATCATATCAGAGTAGGATAATGAGAAGTAAAAGCAAACCTTATAAAAAACTTTCCCCCACCCCTCCCTCTTTCCCAGGCTTATCTTTATGCCCAGTTCTCTACCTCGTGCCCTTCGGTGCCACAGGAGGAGGGGAATGGGCGTTGTGGTCAGTTCATCACATGATGTTTCTGCTGCTCCTTCCTCCTCGGGGGAAGGAGGCACTCCTTCCTCTGCTCTGGTGTGGGGTTCCTCCCATGGGAGACAGTCCTCCACAAATTTTCCTCTGTGAATCCTTCACATGGGCTACAGTTCTTCACCAACTGCTTCAGCATGAGTCCCTTCCATGGGGTGCAGTCCTTCAAGAACAGACTGCTCCAGCGTGGGTCCCCCACTGGGGTCACAAGTCCTGCCAGCAAACCTGCTCCACCGTGGACTCCTCTCTCCACAAACCCACAGGTCCTGCCAGGAGCCTGCTCAAGGGCATGGGTTTCCCACAGGGTCTAAGGCTCCTTTGGGCATCCAAAGCAGGGCTGTCCATGGGCTGCAGGTGGATATTTGTTCCGTGTAAACCTCCATAATATGGTGGTCAGGCAGGGTTCTTAAGGTGAATATGGCCCTGAAGTGTTCATTGTGGACCTATGCAGGTGATCTGGCTGAACTGTGAATAGTATCAAAATCTGCTATCAGATCTATTACTTCTTATTTAACTTTTATGTGCTGTAACAGTTTAGTGATGCATTATTTTTTCTTTGGCTAAATTAAAGGCCACAGAAAAATTGCTTTCGTAGAAAAATTCCAGTGATGCTTTTAAAACTTACCTCAGCAATTAGGTAGCAATGTAGTTTCATACTGTTTAAACTGTGTACTCACAGCTCAAATAGGCTTTGAAGACGCCTGTGTCACACTTGGAATGACTAAATTATTTCCTTTTTTACCTACTGTCCAGAGAGTATGTATAAAAACATAAATGTTTACCATCAAAGAAAGCATGAAACAGTTGTGTGAAGTAACTAACAAAATGACATTATTTTTAACAAGAAACAGTGTTGTAAAGTCAGCTAAGAAACCAAAGGTTGAGCAAAAAATTGTTCCTAATTACTTGATACTGTCTCTCTAGTGCTTCAAGTAAATGCTTATTTGAGGCTTTTATGTGGGAGAAAATTGTGTATTACCTTGCATACATTACAAACTTATGATCGAGAACTGATGTTAAACAAGCTTTCTAGTTATTTTTGAAGTTTATCAGTGGGCTATGGGGAAAAAGAATGACAGTAAGCGAGGCTCAGCTCTTTGAACTGCACTCATGGGTTTTGAAGGCCCTTGTTTGTAGTGTGGATTTGGGTCACGGAGACATCCTCGTTTCAAGAAAGAAATCTGCAACTCTGATGCTAAACCGTCTGTAATTGGGAGTATATGGACAAGAGAGCTGAGCCATTTGCTTTCTGACTGTAGAAAGATTTCTGCTGCTGATTAATAACCAAGTTGCCACAGGCAACTTTTTATTAAAATGGAGAGTTCCCCTTTCAACTGTAGTCCCTCAAGTGAATATAGTGCAGTTTGAATAAAACAAGACTGTAGCGCAAATACCCTTTGAACTAAAATGATTACCTAATTTGAAAAGTAAGTGTATAATTTTCCTGGTGAGCTGACACATCTGTCAGTACTGTAAATCGTAAAAAAGAAAAAGGACTATTTTTAACGAACTGTTGACTTGGAAAATCCCCATGTATTTTCTAGGATGTCTACTTGAGCTCAGAAGGCATTTAATAAAAGTTACTTAATCTGCTTCATTCATTGCTAGGCATCTGCTATAGAGTCTGAGCATGATTAAGGATGTGTGGAGCTGAAGTTTGTTGAACTAATGCTATAATGCAGCCTAACCCAAGTTCATGTTGCACTTAGGCAGGTGCTGATGAATGTGCTATGTCAGGGTACTTGTAACACTGATGCTCTTAGGGGAGGTAATGCTGGCAGCTGCACAGGGAAATGAGTAGGTGGGAAGAAAGAGATGGAGAGCTGCACTACTCTGCTGGGGCTGGAGAAGACGAGATGACTGGAGAAGAAGAAGACCTTAAAATTAGAAGGCTTTGATTTTAAATGAAAGTTACACTGCCTTGATAAAACAACCCAGCACCAAGAGGTCTGTTGCTAGAAATAAGCAGTATGCAAAATTGTCATGAACAGCAAAAGTATGAATTGAAACACACATATATATTTTTTTTCCAACATGGACTCTGCTTTAAAATGAGTAAACTACTTGCAGATATAATGTAGGAGTGTAAATTACATGCCATCATAGTCAGTTGGTTTAAGGAGAAGTGGTAGTAGCTTTGAATAATTTTTGCCTTTTGAAAAACAGCTGTGTCTTGTAAGTATTTTTTCAACAGTTTCCAAGTAAAATTTGAAATTCATGACATTGCCCAGCCCCAAAGTGATAAATTAGGATAGCGGTCAGTTAGGAACTGAGATAAAGAAATTTCTGTTTAGCAGACAAGCTTTACTGAATGAATGTAGAGCTATATAATGATAGGTAGTGTCTGATAGCAGGACTTCAGTAATAGCTAAATATCTGGGAACTTTTAAACCCTGGGAGTAGAATACTTCTGGATTAGATTTATCTCTTTTGAGTGTTTAGAGATTCCTACCTATTCTTGCTTAAGCAGTTGGTTTTCTTCACTCAGTAATTCTGTTCCTTATTTGCCTTTGTCTTCTTTTGGGGGCCTTTCATCACACATTAGCAGCTATTGTTCTCAGTTGTTTTAGCCTATGTTTGTCGAGTTTACCAACTGCAGACTATTTGGCCTTCTGCAGTTCAGTTTCCCAGTAGTGAGAGAGGACCACGAGGGTCTAATACACTGGCTAGCATATCTTGGAAACCCCTGACTTTAGAGTACTTAGACTGTTGAGTTTAATCAGTGGTTATAGGAACTTGATTTTGTTTGATCAAAGGAGCTCTCCTTTGAGTTCTTTATAGGAACTTTTCCTCGGTCCCTTCTCTATGCAAAAACCTCAAATATGGTTTCAGAGTTCGTGTGTTAAATATCACCTGAGTAGTATTATTTCAGACACACAGTTCTTTCCTGCGATGAACAGAGGTGTTGTTTGCCTCCCATAGTCATGTCTGAATATGAATCCAGAGATGCTAGCAGCTGTTTCTTCAAATATTGCACTCCAAATTGTTAAATAGAATGTTTATTTTCTGCTTCGTGGCAAAGGCAGAGTCCAGTATTGCGAAAGAGTGTTCAGAACTTTCTGTGATGGAACATGTAGGAGGGCCTGTGGTCTTCCCACATCTAGCAGTGAAGTTTAAAAAAAAAACCAAAACTGAACACCATAACCTCCGCCCCTAGTTTTATGTTACATTGTCTTGACTCTGTATCATAAGAATGACCTGCAAGTATTGCTTTTATCACTCAATAAGTGTTTGTTGTATAGACTGTTGGCTGTGGGACCATCAGTAATTTTTATGCTCCTGGATGGATTGAGTAGGTTCACCTGCAGATTGGGAGACCGTCCTCTGTTGCCTTTTTCTTTTTAGAAATGGCCTTATAACTGGACCAGATGCAAGTCAGAAACAAAGCCATGGTTTATGGTAGCTCATGTGTCTTCTAGATATTGTCACAGCCATTAAAACTCAACAGAGGCAAAGATCTCTTCTCAAAATAATGATTCTGGAAGCCGTTTTGGCAAAAGGGAGATGACTTTATACATGGGTATCCCAAATGGATTCAGTTGACAGTCCTCTTTGCTGCATTCCACCTTTGTGCAAAAGCTGAATGTAGTTTGGATCCTTTAAGAAGCTAAATGCTAATCTTGCATCCTTTAAAAGTCCATTTGACAGCAGTGTTATTGTATTGTGTTCCAATCTGATTATATTTATTGTGTTTTTTTTCTTTTTCCCTGTTCCCAGTTCCATTGAGATGAGATCAGATTTAATGTGGTTTCTTTGGCTGCCTTTTGACTGATTTAAATTTTTGAGAATATAGTGTAGGTGCTGTGAGCTGCAGGATATCAGATTTCAAACTTTTGCCAGAATAGCTGTTGTTTTGCCTGAAAGTTGTGGTTGGTTGGTTTTGCTTTTTCGTTTGTCATTATGCCAGCCAAGTAGATTAGGAACCATAATGTCATGGTGGAACCCCTGTGAATATTCATTAAAAATAAAGTAGGAATAGAAATATAGTCCTAGTTGATTCCCCAACTGGTATTTGATGCTAAGTGTAATGTTTCCATAACTTCATTATCAAGCCTTTGAGGCAGTATGGTGCAAGAAGGTGGAAATAGATCAAGTGACTCTAAAGGAGAGGTAAATAAATGGTACTTATGAAGATCAGTTTTGGTAGAAGATTCATTTTCTTAAGCTTCGTTCTTAGTGCCAAGAGTGTCAGGCTGGGAAAGCACCTTTGAAAGAGCTCTTCTTTGGTTTTGGGAAATGGAGGAAACCATAGGAAGATTAGATTTCTTCAGTGGATGTGGATGTTCCCATCAGCCAGCAGGGTCTGGCTTATGGTTCAGTTGCCAACTGCAGATTACAGCAACAGAAGGAGATAATGCCGTGGGAACATAAGTAATATCACTGCTGCCTGTGTAACCTGCTGTCTTCTGAAAGCTGTGGGACAGCTGCTGGAAATCCCTCTTGTTCTTACTCGATGATCTCTTCAACCCAGAAGGAACATGTTTTATTAGTTACTTTCAGTAATTTCCATATTAATGTAATGTCAGAGGAGAAGATAATATTGCTTTTTAATTAATGCTGGTTCTTGGAGACTGTATAGTCTGTGTGGGTCTCACAAGCACGTATTGCTCCAGCTTGGTAGTCCTTAAGCTATGTGGGAACTGGAAAAAGCTGGTGACATTGCCTTTTGAACCCTTACAGCAGTGCTGAGGGATACTGGCCCCATGTAAGAGATGAATATAAAGTGAGCTGGTTTTTTTATTCCTGTACATCTACATCTACACACAAAAGTGCAGTGCCTGTGGCTTGCACGTAAGTTGCAGATAACTTGGAGGGTATTCTCCTCTCTAATTGCTGGGTTTAGAATTTTGGAGGGATTCTTGCAATTGAACTGGATGCCTAGTAGTGGATAAGAGTATTAGTGTCGTAACTGGAAAGAAGTGGATATTTTTAAGGTATTTTCATCTGATCAAGTGTAGACATCTGTTTAACCATGAGACCATTCATGAGCTAACTATATTACCTAGGTCTTCAATAACTGTGAAGGGAACTCCTTCACTCCTTCACTCCTTAGATGAATCCTACTGAAGGCATTAAAACCTGGCAACGCCGCAAAGAAACTTTATCCATCTTTCAGGTGCAAAGTTTAACTCTGTGGAGCCACTTCAGCATAATAAATCAGTCTTGGTTTTGTGCTGCCATTGAGTTACTTTTCCATAGATGCAAAAATTCTGCATGTGACAAAGCCTTATTGCTATACAGCTTTTAAATACAAGTAGTCAGAATAGACTGGATTTGGAAATTTTGGGATTGTTACACTTAAATAAATTAAATGGCTTGGATCTTTACTTTTTTATTCCATTAATAATTTCTTGTAGAGCACTCAGACCTATCTGATGGAAACTGCAGGAAATAAGAAGTATCTTTATTGTTTTCTCCTATTTGACTGCATTTGTTTAGAGTGGGAATTTTCATCAAATATTTTTTGTATATTTCATTGTCTCTGTCCCTGTCAACAACAAGCTTAAAAAAAAATCTAGAAAATGTTAAGATATTGCTAGGTTAAAGTGTTTGTTATATAACATTTAATTGCAGCACAGATTAAAAATGTATTGAGAATTTATTGATAAGTACATACTAAATTCCTCTTTCTCACTGATAGGGATCTAATTCCTGGGCATTTTACTTGTGTGCTAAGTGTGCTATTACCGTATTGTCGTTGAAGAATATGTTGAGGAGACACTAATTAGTAAAAAAAGCTATTTTTAATAACAGCCCTTTTTCTTCTCTCTACTCTCTCACTAAACTAAATGACTTAAAGGCAGAACCTATTATTCTAAATCAGCATATTCTTTCTATGTATTTTTGAACATCCATTCCTTGCACATATATTTTACGGAGTCTTCCATTATATGGTGCATCATTGTAATCTATATTTTGAGATAGTTTGAAGGAAACATAATAGAGATATTGATGACTTCAGAACTCTAAGTCTGTCTTTGAGGAGAACTTCAAAATAGATATCCATGTAGCAGAATACGGCCAGATGCAGTTAAACACTGCAGGTAACAAGTTCATGGCTCTGAATATTGACACTTCAGTGGTTTTAACCAAGTTTTCCCTTGGAGCTAAAGACTGCAGTTTGTTTGGGCAGAGATTTTCTGTGTGCTTGAACGCTGTTTTCCACTAGGTATTTAAAATCACAATAGCAAAGATAAATGGCATAGAATAAGGCAGGTAAGTTGAGATTCAGCTGTCCAAGCCAGAATATCTTCTGCCAGTCCTGGGATACCTGTGATATTTAAAAAAGGGCTGGTAGCTGTACTGCACAATCCACAGGAGTCCTATTTCCGTCTGCAATATTAGCTGGAAACCAGGCGGGATCTATTTAGGCACCTAAATTGCTGCCTTGAGGCTAGTGGCTTGAAAAATGAGGACCAATAGGCTAGTTTCACAAGTTTGAGAAGTAGTTTCCAGTTATTGAGCAGTGATCATATTGAGAACAGGAGGAGACTTGTGAAAAAGCAGATCGCAAGAGTGCATCTGAGCACTGGAAGAGGTAGTAACTCGAGCTAGCCAAAGGCCTTGAATTGCATTATCTTTCCTGTTTTGGGTGACATTTATACTGAAATGCTCTGACTAAAGCCCATTACCTACTGCTGTTCTCACTACTGCTTCTAACTTGCTTCCCTTAGTGTGATCCAGATTCTTAGAAGCTATTTGCTGAGACTTTTTTTACCGTCACAACTGCTTAGTTGGGAGCATTATGGTAGCTGGGGCTAAACAGAGGAAGTGGGTGAAACAGTCTAGAGTGTCACATGTTGAAGTATAGTTTTCATCCTTTCAACAAAGGATTACAGCGAACCAACTCTTTCAGTGCCTTCCAGAAAGGCTTCACTCTATGGGTTGTGACTGCCCAAATGTTATTGTGCTTACTTGCATTTTTTATAACTGTAATTTCTGGTAACAGATGCATTGTACTCTTAACTGTTGAATTATCAGATGGTGGTAGATGAGAACTCGAAAAGATGAAGACCAGAGCATAAAATTTCTTGCTACAAAGAAATGACTGTTAGCTGCGCTGTGCTTGTAACTCTAAGGTACGCGTCCATCTCCTTACTGGCAACAATTTTTTTTTTTTATCCCAGTCATCTTTTTTTAATTAATAATAACATGTTAACATGCTGCTATTCAGGAAGAAAGGTACTAATTTCCTTGTTCCAGAAGCACATGAATACAATGGACTTGAACACTGTTGGCAAGATCCTATAGCATCTGAAAAGTGGTATTTCAGTAGAATGTGTACATATAGATAGCATTAAATCCATTTTCAAATGTTATTTCAAAATTATATACTCTGACTTCTCAGAAAAAATGATGGAAGAATATCACAGAATCTTTAAAATCCTTGCATGTTGTATACCTGAATTCATTACATACCATTTGGAAATACTTGGCAATTTCAGAACTTGAAAGAATGTATTTTAATTCTGATGAAAGAAATACTCGTCACAGTCAGCAGTGACAATTGGCTTAATTGTTGGTAGCTTCTGCATCATCATTCAAGCATGTTCATTGCAAGACAGTGAGACTTTTTGTTCATCATCTTGTACTTAGACATTGTCTATCCCACAATAGCAGTATTTCCCTTTGTTACCATTATGACACTTCTTATAATTGTGTTGTTGAAGAAAATGCATTGGACAGCTCTGGATGTGAACATAAACTCTCCCTTCAGAATTTCTTAAGGTATTCAGAGGTGGCTGGAGAGTCAGTCCTTGCAAAATTTACAATTTATGAAGTCTAATATACGATATCTGAAATGTTTGAAGATTGGGCACATAGAGCAAAAACAATGAACCATTTCACAGAGCAGCTGAAATGTTTTAATTCAGCTCTGCAGTGCTTTCCAAGAAAGTCAATGCACTGCAGCATAAAAACTGGCCTGTAACACTCTTCCAGAGGGGGGATTACAGCTAATAGTCTTTGTCTGGCTTTCATTTATTTACATTTTAAAGGATTTAAAATAATTTTAATTAACAACTAATAAATTATAATTTCAATAAACTTTTTTGCTAGATCAGTGGTTGGTTTGAATGTTTATATCTTGGCAGTAGGTGCCAGTTTTCCCTTGAGATGTGCCTGCTTGTTGGTTTAACCTATCTCCCCTCCACTAGCAGCAGCAGGCTGTCACAACTAGATGGGAGCAGCTTTTTCTGGAACAAACTGGTTTGAAGAAGTTGCCAATTTTGCAGCACCAGTAGTGGCTTAATGAGAAACAAGAGGAAAGCAGTAATTATTTTAAAAATTGATTCAGACCTTATCGCACATGATAACATCTCTCAAATTAAGTTTTCTAAGTGTTTGTTTTTAACTGGGAAGCATGACCTGTGTAAATATAACCAGTTTACCCTCAACCCCACGCATTTTAATGAAAAGCCTTGCCAGAAGTAATCGTGTCGGTAGACACAGTGAGAGGAGAGAAGATTCTGTAGGTCAGAATTGAAATGCCCTAATTTTCTGTGTAGTTAATGTTAAAAGTCTTATAGCTGGCACTACCTCTAGTCTCTGATGTACCTTTTATTAATATTAACTAGCCTGTCTGTTTTTTTAAACATTTTAATTGCATGTGTGACTCATTGTTAATATTTTTTTGTTCTGAAATCTATATAGCTAGAATTTCAAACAAAACATCTGTAAAACCAAGAAAAATTGCTGTACAAACCCCTAATTATTTATTCTGTAATGACTTTGTCATTACAGGTAAAATTACCAGTTGCTTCCATGCACTCGATTTAATTAAGAGAGCTCTCTTTCAGAAAACTAGTGAGATTTTTGACTGAATTGTACTGAAGAAAGGGAACTATCAAGTCCTCCTTTTTTAGTAAAGCACTTTGCATCTATGAACAAAAATACCCTCTTGGATCTACAAATGATGATCCAGTGGCTTTATTAAATTGGCTCTGAAACGTGTTCAACTACAGTGAAGACACAAATGAGCCAAAACTGGGGCAAACCAGAGCAGTCTCCTCCTATTGTCTCGGGATGCTTCAGTAGTCTGGAATGTACTCCCAGGAAACTGGGAGCCGAGTTGGAAATAAAACTGTATATGCCATCAGTCTGTTGTGCTGAATGGCTTGAGGATACCCTTTCTGTGGATGCAGCATGTAACTTGTGAAGACTAAGAATGGGCTGTGATTTTCCCTATCTGCCTAAAATGCATTCCTGTAGCCTGTAGCCAGTGGGAGCTGTTATGGTGGAACCTCCCATCCTGGCACAGCCCCATATAATCCACATCACAGTACCTAATCCAGCTCATCGCATGGCAGCGTAGTTCTTTGTGTAGCCATGGGGCAGAAATGAACAGGCAAGGGAGCCAGCACTGTTACTCTGTTAGCAATGTGGTGTCCTGCCCTCGTTTGAGCCAAGTCTGAATATAAGATTCCACAGCTGCTTGGGTTTTGTATGAATAGATACCTTTAAGAAGGGTGAAGGTCTTCCCTTCTACTCCTCCTACTCAAGAGCCACATGCCCTACAGCTGCATAAGTGACTCTCCTGGTGTTAAGATCTGATTATTGAGAGATCCCTCTGTCCAAATTAAGGTGCAAACAAGACCATATGCCGAAGTCAAGAATACATATTTTATTTAACATGGAATTTGAGATATAGAGGTAGAAAGAAATGGGGGGGGGGGGAGGGGAAGAGAAAGAGAGAGATCAAGCAGAAGATAGCTACCATCTGTGGATCCAGTGGCGTCCTGTTGGTCCTTCTTCTCCCTGGGCTTCTTGGTGGTGGGGGTTCCAAGGTTGTTCAAAAATTTTCACTATTTATACGTTTCAGCAAACAGAGGAATCAATGGTCACTGGTTACGCAGTTCTCTTATTCTGGAGGTTGAATGATTCCCTCACTTCTCATGCTAATCATCTCGCATTCTCAGTCTTTTAAATTGGTGGATTTCCTGGGTCACCTGGCCATGAGTGAGTGGTTGCAATCTTCCCCTGACAGAATTACTTTTTACCCAGTTGGAGCTGATTTCAGCACAGTTGGCTTTCCTTGTGGCCCATAAATTCTGCATCCTTTGTGTCCATTACCAGGGATACATCCTTCTCCCTAATCTTTGATTACCTCCCCCTAGGTCTGAGATAACACTTGGACAAAAGTACCACCTTTATCTTATCTCAAGTTCCCGAGGTATTACAGTCCAAGTTCCAGGTATCCATGGAGGCATATTCAGGAAGGGGGCTTCCATGGGTGTAGGTAGTCACAGATGCCATCTGTCCCATAACCTGGGATGATCTTTGTTTGTCCGGTGACGTGTAAGAGCAGTTGCCTCTTTACACAGTTTGCTACACTGGGTATTTTTGTCTGGATATGTTAACCAGGATCTTGCCTCCAACAGGCCTGGACTTAGTGCCATCCTGTTACTCCATTCTGTGCTTACCTCATGGCAGAGTCCTTCTGTGGCCTTGACAGTGCTCTTTAACTCCCTAACCTGGCACAAAGGAGCAGATGCAAATGTGGGATCTGATCACTTACTATTCTCTCAGTTATCATGATGGTGATTATGAAACTCCTTCTAAGTTAAGTAATATGTTTTCACCTTCACATTGGAGCCTGCTGGAAATGCTTGCTCCATTAAAAAGAAAGAAGAATCTTACAGAATTACTTTGATAAAAATAAACCCTGACACTGGAGATCTTTCACTTAAATCCACCATCCTCAGGTTGACTAAACCTGGTTTAAAACTGATGTGTGTAGCAATCTCCAATCCAGGATTGTAATAAAAGCAAACTTCCCCTCACACAGTGGCGAAGAAAACACTGGCTTAAGGCTACACAGCATAAGGAATTCCAGAAAAAGATTCATGAGGATTTCGAGAGTTGTAGACAGTTTTCCTTTTTTCCTTCTCACATCTCAGTCTAGAAATTGTAAGTGATCTCTTGAACAGGTAGTTGGCAATATTCTGTTGGTGATAATGCAGATGAAACATTTGTTTTATGTGCATACATTTCCTAATTCCTCTCCTTCCTTGCCCTCCCTGTTTTCAATTCAGCTGATTTATAGACTCTTCTTAAATGCTGCTGATCAGTTTCAGTGGTTCCATGTTTAATCTTCAGTGGTGGTGGTGTTCTCTTCCCATCCTTGTGCTGCTTCTCATGTTGCTTCAGCATAGGCAGTAGTGCATTTGCTCAGTGAAGCAGAACAGGGGATGAAGGTGAAGCTTGGGAAAGCAGGAAAAAATGCATCCATGTCTAAATGGGTTTGCAGGTCTCATACCCATCTCCCCAAAACATGCAAAGACCGACTCAGTCACCTGTGTTGACCCACAGCACTGTGCTTCGTCAGGGTCAAGAAAGAGCAGTGAGGGAACAGGAAGAGGGTGGTTTGTAATTGGGACTGTTGAAAAATGTAAAAAATAGTCTTTTTTGGCAAGTGAGTAGCTTGAGTATTAGGAGGTTTACTTCTTGACCCTTGACTGTGGTAAATTGATTTGCTTAATAAAAGAAGTTCAGTACTTGGAGTTCTGTAAACTACCTGACATACTAGAATTGGATTTCTTAATGGCCCTTCCTGATGATGGTATAAAAAATGTTACAAAAGTTGTTGCCAAAATATAGAATTTTTATATCAAAGGAAGCTGCACAAATATGTGTTGATATGCAGATTGATAAAATAGCAGTTACAGTAAAGCCAGGCGTAACATCATAGGTGTTCAGATGAAAGTGAAATGCCTTGATAACAGATGGAAAACTGCTTGCTGAATTTCCAGAGTGAAGAATTTCTCTAGTAAAACTGGTGGACTTTTATTAGAGCACTGCTTTGTAGTGGGTTGCCAGTTAAATCTCAAGTATCTGTTGAAAGAATGTTATGAAGAAGTTACCTAAATCTTGTATGAAGCACTCACAGTAAGGAATTAAGTTCTTCTGCAGAAAGTGAAATATCAATTCTATAGTTCTACATTTTATTGTAAAAGTGAAACAGGAACAGATTTAATCTCATTCTGATTTAGTTAAATATGCAAGTGGTGACTTATATACTGGTGTAAAATTCATTGGGTTAAATGGTGCCTGTGATTATCTTTAAGGCCCTGAATCCATGTATTCTCTCAAATGGCAACTATAGGTCTAGAATCTCATTGTGGACTTGCATGATTCTTCTACTATAGGCTTTTTACATGATGACTTCCATGTTCTAAGTGATTATTTCAACCTAACTTCATTTTAATTCCTTTCTTTTTTTGGATGTAATGACTGTGGTAATTTTCTTGCAGCAAGATCTTAATGCCTAGCATTATAGAGATTTTTCTTGGATGATAAAAACAAGCCTCACTGCTAAAAAGACACTAATTTTCTTCAGCCAAGTGTCTCCTTTAAATTGTTTACATATGTCTTTTCCATTTCAACCAAATCTACTCACAGCTGAACTCTAAGTTTTGAAATAGACTTTGTCCTTTTCAGACTCTTGAGAAAACGAGTGGTTTAATGCTTTGTGTTCCTGCTTCTCAGCTCTTTCTTCAACCTGGAGCCCAGTATGTAATTGTCTTAGAATTGTACCCCAGTGTGTCTTGCACAGGAGAGGAGGGAGAGGACCTTGATTGTTTATTCCTTTGTCTTTCTTGCTGGCTTTCCCTTTCTTAATGTGAAAACAGTCACAATGTTAGTACAAGTCTGGTCTTCCTCTCTACAATTTGCCTTGTAATTTTGAATGTATTACATTTCTGTGTCTCATATGACATGGTTGAAGGTCAATCATGTCACCCTGCTGGCGTGTATGTGTGTGTATGTAATACCACTCAGTGTCACTAATTATTATTCCACACTAATAAGTGTTTACTTTAATCCATTCTATAACAACAAATTGTCAATGGGACTACATTCTCTTTAGAGTAAAGAAATTAATTTTTTATAAGATTAAGGCAAATTCTTTATGGGATTGAAACAAAACAGTGTTTGACCTTGGCTGAGAGAATATGTCATTGGGGAAAAACATGTAAAGGTTTCTTCAGTGATTAATGAGAATTAGCTTCTTTTTGCCCATACCTTATTGACAGGAAAGTATTAAAACATCCTCTCAAAAGTATTTATCCTTGTAAGCTGTCTTTGTAGTTGTTTAATATATCTTAGTTTGTGCAAACATAATCAGATATTTTTTTCCCCCCCCAGTCGGTGTTATCCGCTGTCCAATTTGTGGTCAGGAATGCGCAGAGAGACACATCATAGATAACTTTTTTGTGAAGGATACCACAGAGGTTCCCAGTAGCACAGTAGAGAAATCAAATCAGGTAAGTGCATTAACATGTAATCAAATTAACACCTTTTGCATGTGTATGCATATCCTTGGCTTCTTGCTGTGTGGCCTTTCTGCCGTTCATATGCAGATAGAACTCCAAGTACTTAGACATCACATGGGGTAGCTACTCTAGAAAATCAGTTAAATCTGTGGAAATGCATGTGAAGAAGGTGATTATCTTACTGTAAACTATTTCAATTGTTGATAGAAAATTTCATCATGGTAGCATAAGATAAAAATAAGGACTGGGCACTAGAAATGGGAATTTCTATGCTTTGGACAGGGTATGTGAGGCACACTTTTAAGCAGAGACTCGAACAACACTGCATCAGGAGATCTCAGTGTAAAATGGAATTCTCTAGTGACATCAACTTTATTTTTCTTATGTCAGTACTGACAAAACAGCACTAAATAGCTGGAGTCAAGGTGCTGAAGAAGAGGCTTAACATTCTAATTGGGGAAGATGGTATGTTGTAGGAGTTTCTTGTTTGGTTTTATTTATGTAGACTAGCTCTTCATTTTGCAGTTGAGTATTAGCTGTCTCATAAAAGCTGCTTGTCTGGAATAATAGTAATATTGGTGTGATTTTTTTCTCATTATGATTTTCAGGAGGCAAGTACCAGTGTGGAAGCTGTACCAAATGAATAGTCACATCTATGTAGAACTACAGAATCTCTGTTATCAAAATATTGCATGTCTTCATTTTTAGCTAGTAAGAGAGTATCTCATGTATCTCTTTACTGAAAAACTTTTTAATTAAGTCCAGGAAGTTATTGTAAATAAATAAATAAATAAATCAGCCTTTTTGTATGTTGCTACATTCTTTGTAATAACAGTACAAAAAGGTTGCTATGTCAGCGTGGCTTGAATTTTAACTCATCCCTTAATATTGGGGTGGTAGTCTCCTTTTATTTTGAAAATGCCTCTTTTTTCCCCTTCCTGTTTTAGGGATAGGTGTTACTGGCTCTTGATTTGTTTGTTTGGAGTGCAGTGTCTTAGAGGTCCTTTACTGTGTATTCTGGTTGTTTCAAAGATCAGCTGAAATTTGTGCTCCCGTACATGAACGGGCATGTCCCTTGGGAACAGATGAAATTCCCCAGTCAGGTTTGTGATACTGGCTCACTGACTGCTGAAGGCATAAGTGTTGTCATCAACTCTGAGGAGCAGAACTTATGTCTGGAAAATGTTAAACTGTTTTCAGCTTATAAGATATTTTGAAACTAGATTTCTGAGAAATGATAGACCTTACCAGAAACTGAAATTGAGTTGTGAGTCTCTGGAAGTACAAACAGTGTTCTTGCAATGTAGGACTGTTTGACCTTTGCTTTTTTTGTGTTTGGGAAGAGGGAGGTTTTGGTTTTTTGTGGTTTTTTTTTTTTTTTTTTTTTTTTTTTTTTTTTTTTTTTGTTTTTCGTTTTTGTTTTTTTTGTTTGTTTGTTTTTTGTTTTGTTTTGTTTTGTTTTTGTTTTCCCATGGGTATTGCAGGAAAATATCTGAGTTTTGCAGATGTTTGTGAGATTTACACAGTCTAGCAATACTGTACCAGTAAGATTGACAAAATGCATAGTCCCTGTTGAAAATTTGATAAATTTTATAGTGACTTTAAAATTAGAATGAGAAGCAAAATAACAAATAACTTTGTTATGCAGAAGCAGTCCTGAATTATTTTGGGGGACTGGGGCTGTACCATATCCTCTGCTTAGTTATACAAGTATGTCCTCTAAGATACCACTTTATGGAGAGGTGATAGGAATGGATTTTTAATTTTTTCTCAGGGGTGGTGACATATTTTGATGTCTCTGCTCCCCCCTCACTGTTCCCCTTTCCCCTCTCAGTTTTTCTTTCCTTTCTGTGAAAGTTAAGTGGGGAATTCCATCCATTGAGTGGTGTGAGCAGATGTCAGGGAGGTTCTTGAAAGCCTTTATGCTTCCTTAGGGTGCCTTCTCAAACTCTGGTCTTACTCTTCCATTCCATATTTGTTTTTCCCTCTCCCTAACACAAACCAGCAGTCTCGCATTTAGAAAGCAAGTCTGTTCTTCAGCTAGGTTCCCTGGCTGAACTCACCACACTTTCTGCAGCAGTTCAAGACAAACCAGCAGACTTTGCTGAACCTTTGCAGAATAGGACATTAATGTGCTTTTCTGCTGACTTTTTTATAAAAGAATTGGAGCTAGATGTTTGGTTATATGCCTGCTAAGTGAGCACATACCTTACCTCTTGGAAATGAATGATGTGCTGTTCTCTTTGAATAGATTTATTTTGGTATGATAATGACAGGTTTTGTACATTCCTTTGTACGTTGATGTAAAAAGGTTCTGAAAACCTCTCTGTTTAGTAACAGCAAAGTTAAATCAATAATAGTTAAACAAATTACTGTCCTGTTCAGGGGGGAATATTATGAGGTTTAAGAATATACAACCTTCTAATCAGCCTATCTTGTTTTGCCTTTGAAGGAGCAAAGAGAAAAAGTAAATTTGCCATTAGCAAGATAGGCAACAGAGCAGAGGAATTAAAGTGGAAAAGATACTGACACTTGCAGAATATACTGGATCAGAGATTCTGTCAAAAACTTTGGCTATTTTATAGAATTTTTCTACTGAGATGGTTAATTTGTCTTTGATAGTTTGGCAGCTTTATCAGGATGCTTAAGAAATAAGAATTAGAGGCAGGCTGTGGGTTCTATGCAAATAATGTAGCTTGGAACCATTGATCTGTATCTATGGCTAGCCTCTATATGTGTATTGTCAGGAAGGACTAGTTTGTTTTTACTCAAGAGAAACTGCAAAAGATCTCTTTCAAATAAAATGTTTGGTTGTTTCAGATTTAAAATGGTACAAACACTAAAATAATTTTCAGCATATTGAATTAAAACTGTAGGAGTGAATGTCATATCATGGAGCCTGGCATTAAGGGATGAGAAAAATAACTGGAACCCATTAAAAAGCTATCTTCTTATCTAAAATAATGTTTATCTTAACCTGATTTGAGCAGTTCAGTACCCTACTTAAATGGCTGTGCTTTATAGCAATCAGTACTGAAAGCTTCAGAAGAAAAAGAAGTGAGCATAAAGGAAGTGTAAAACTCGCCATTAGGTATTCCACAAGGACTTTCCTGGCTAACACTAAAGATTTTGTGCTGGCTATTAGCATGGGAAGCTTTCCAGAAGGAAAGAAACAAACAGGCAATACAGTTGTGATACTACTGAAAGTAATTGTTGTAGGTTGTGGACAACTAGGGCATAAATACTTCAAAGGAGCAAATGCTTTATAATTTTTTTCACATTGTGATTTCTTGAAAGACTTGGCAAAATTATGAGCTTCTAAAGAGAAGTTTGAAAAGAAAAATTTATTATTCTTCATTTCTAAGAAAGAACGGAAAGGAGCTGACCCAAGAGATGGTACTGAAGCAAGTGCTAGATTGGAGTAAGACTAAAGGGTAGACAAGTGAGGGAAATTTAGGAACTCTGTAGAAATTTAGGAACTTTAACTGAAGAAAATTGTTTAATATGTGGAAAACCATGAAAGTAGAAATGAAGTGTGAGATTGATGTAGCAGAGATAACATGGATGTTGGTGCAGCATCCTGAGACTCTAGGGCATTTTAGTCTAGGTCCTAATTCTCGTTACTGCTGTGTCCAAAAGAGAACATACATAAAAATATTCTTTATTTTTACTTTCTGTATCTTTACCTGTTACTGACCAGAGAGTTTTAAATACTGTAGTAGGAATGAAGAACAGCTGTGCTTTATGTGAGATATTGGGAATGTTGTAACAAAGCAAGGTGCGAGCTCAGACCTGATACTGGATCCGAATACTAGCACAGCAAGTCTGACTGGCATAATGAGGAGATTAACGAGGACAATTTAGAGGAATGTTTTTCTAGATTTGTACGGTGTCAGATGAGCCACTATGTGTTTTTCCAAACAAGAACTATATGCTTAAGCAGCTTACAAAAGGTGTACCTGTGCCTAAAATATCTTTGAAAGCCAGTGGTTTAGGGCAGTGGTTCACTGACTCAGGGATTCACAGTTTGGTGTTGTGTGCTTTGGAAAGATGTGGCTGTTGATCGGATGGTGGGGTGAGAAGGCATATATTGATTCATTTTGGGATATCAACACATGGTTCATATCTAGAGTTACATATAGGCAGGAATGCCCCAAAAGACAGCCGCTGTCTTTGGTGAATTTGTATGTACCAAGAGATAGTTATATAACTTTTAGCATGGATGGTTTTTGGATCCAGTAGAGGAAAGCATTGCATCTTAATTTACAATGGTGAAGTTTTGGAGCATTAGTTCACTGAATATTCATCTGGACTACTTCGCTCTCTTCCTTTAAAACCTTTGCTTGATTATTTAATCTCTTTAATACTCAAAGTATATTTAATTGGAAGAGTGGTTAGTTACTACAAGAGCTGAGAAGACAGGTCTATTACCTACATTATTTCATGTAAATCTGAGTTTTTTTCTGTTGCAAAAGCTTGCATATTTACTTAAAATACTACTTATCTGCAACATGCTGAGTAATTTTTACTTTCATTAAATTATACTGAAGGCTGAAAGAACACTTCCCGGGGTTATAAGTTCTAGAACTAGTAACTGAATTAAATTTAATTACAAGGAAAACTCAATTAAAAATAAATACCTGTCTAACTAGAATAAAGGCTTACAGATTAACTAGAGAGAGTTTTCTTTGAAATCACTGAAACGCTGCTTGTATGAGTCACAAAAATAAGAATGAAATAAGTTTTAGGTTTTGTAAGAGCATAACAAATATTTGCAGTAATTGTACTTCCGTGTACTTTAGCTGTAGAACTTATCCTAATAACTAGGAATTTTAGCAAAATCCAACCTATGTCTGAAAATGCGTAGTTCAAATCAGAAGTGTATAGAAGCAAATCTAGTTTCTACCTAGAAGGCATAGCTGTTTTGACAGCTTATGTTATGATGTCTATGAAAAGCTTTAGAAATTTATTTCACATCCATTTGGTGGCTTTGAAGGGTATAAAGTTGGAATATATATTTTTGGGCCTACAAAGGAGGAGTTTTGATTCACTTGGCAGCAGCTGATTATTGGTTATTGAATCATAATCTTCATCTCATTCTACATTTAGCAGGTCAAACCAGTTGAAACAGAACAATAAAGCCTATTGAAAAAGGAAAATACACAAAACTCTTGGAATCTTGGAGGAATGAATAACTTAAGAAATTCTTTGAACTTATTTAAATGCCCTGGCATGTAGCAAGTTCATCTGCCTAATTTTGCCAGAGGTGACCTGTAAAGGTCTGTGGGGGTTTGGTTTGTTTTATTGTTTGTTTTTTATTTGGGTTCCTGCCTTTTTTTTTTTTTTTTTTTTTTTTTTTTTTTTTTTTTTTTTGTTTGTTTGTTTGGCTTCTTTGACTTAAAGAATGCCTGAAAGACTTTTTTTTTTATATGCTTACTTTATTTTCACTGTTGTTTACACTAGAAAACCAAATATCCAGTCTGTTATTCTCCACTATGACTTGCACTTCTGGTTGTCTGGGGACATAGAACAATCATACCTCTTTGGCAAAAAGAGTGATTTGAAAACTTTCTCATCCTGCCCAGTCAGTTCACTGCCCAGTCAGCAGTGCTGATGTAACTGAGCCCTGGGCTCTAGTGATGTAATAAATCTGGTTTTACACCACAGTCTTGCAGAGGGTTGCATTGACACACCTAAGACAAAAGGAGGGAATTTCTTTTATGGGAGTTTCTGCCAGACAAAAGGTAATGTTGAAGTAATGCCTCAGTGATACTTGCTGCTCTAAGGGCTTTTTCCCAAGAAGCTGTGTTGAGTCAAGAATACTTTTCTTTCTTCCCCCCCCCCCTCAAATGTCATTGAATTAAAGGGTTAATAGCAAGTATTTGGTTTAACCTCAGCTGGCAACTAAGTACCATGCAGCCTCTCACTTCCCCTTCTTTGCTTTATTTTCCGCCCCCCACCTTCAGTGGAATGGTTAGAAGAACTGGGGGTGGGAGGAGGTAAAACTGTGGGTTGAGCTAAGAACAATTTAATAATTAAAATAAAGTAATATTAAATAATTATAATAATAGTAGTAGTAGTAATGGAAGGCGGGAGGAGAGAGAGAGGGAGAGAGAGAGAGAGAGAGGAATAAAACCCAAGACAGACAAGTGATGCTCGGTAAAATTGTTCACCACCCACTGACTGATGCCCAGCCCAGTCCCTCCCAGCCAACTCCCCACAGGTTATATATGGAGCATGATGTCCTATGGTATGGAATATCCCTTTGGCAAGTTCAGGTCAGCCATACTGGCCGTGCTCCCTCGTTGTGTGTGTTCTGACTGGCAGAGCCTGGGAAGCTGAAAAGTCCTTGACTTTGGATAAGCGCTACTTAACACACTGATGCTCTAGTGGTTGCTATCAATATTATTCTCATAATAAATCCAAAAACACAGCACTCTGCCAGCTGCTAAGAAAAATCAAAAACAAGCAAACTCTATTCCAGCTGAAATCAGGACAGCAAGTAAAAGTTTTTAATTTCCTGATTACAATTCACTTCCTTTAATTGCTTTATTTCCATTTTCTAGGCCTTTTTTTATGATGTCCTGACCTTGGTATTTCTCCCTAGTCTAGTAGTCTGGATAGGACTAAGAATTTTATTGCTAAGAGAAGAGGGAGGAGAAAAAGAAAAATCAAGGAGAAGATTAAAAAAAAAAAATATTCTTTTGAAAAATAGAACTTCCAGGCATCATTTTTGTAAAGAAACAGAAAAAGGGGCACAAGCCCAATTTTTTCTCCTTTGCAGGTCACCTTTAATGAAAAGAAACTGCTTCAATCTCCAAGTGACAACAAGAGGGGTCAACAACCCTTGTGTTGTAACTTCATTTCTCAGAAGATAATTGCTTTGAGAGGCAACATGATCCAGAAGAATAAACACATCATTGGGAATCTGGAACTTCTATGTTCAAATTCCAGTTCTGTCAGTAACTTGCTATGTGGCTTAAGGCAAGTTTTGTGCTAATTTTCCTCTCTTTCTTGAAGGGGAAACTGGGACATAGTTCTACATACATATTTTCTATCCACATAGGATGTAAATATTAGCTTCCTCTTTGACTTAATCTATATTTACCTTGTGTGGGTGCAGAAGTTGTTTCGTTGGGTTTTTTTAATCAAATTGAAAACAAAACTAAAATCTAAAATTTTCTCCTTTTTGCACCTGCAAGCAGAATTCTGTCACTGTGACCTGTAGGATATTGCAGTCTTCTGATACCTTGGGGCTTTGGTTTGCAGCAGTGCTCAGTGTTGACAGAAATGGGTGGTAGTTACCTAAGCGAGTATCTGCATAAGCACGTTTGCTATTTTTTACTACCAAAACCTCTTTGAAGGTGGGACTACAGAGACATTGTAAAGGAGGAGTAAACAATGAAATAATGTTATCAACATGTGAAGTGGTGTTGTGTAGCATTCAAAATTTTCAATGTGTTGTTCAAAGTGTGGTTCCATAGCAGTTTTTTCTTGCGGGTGTATTGACTCTGGGCAGAGAGGTTTTGGTCTGCTATCATCTTTGTTTTCCTGAATTCATTTTTTTCTCCCTAGGTTTCTTGGGTAAAGTCCAAAGAGCTCCAGGAATTAACAGGCCACACTTTGGAAACTATTAGGCATTGGTTGCAAATCTGTTCTAGGGTAGCTTTCCTGATAAACTTAACTGGAATACTGTCTTTAAGTGGTGATGCAGATTCTTGAGAGGAACCCTGCTGTGTGTGCTTCGTGAAACTCTGAGCAGAGGACCAGAAACCAGAAACTGAAATTAAAGCTGAGGGAGGCTTCTAAAGTCAGAACAGTGCTGATGATGTTCTGTCATTAGTAAATATTTCCCAACAGCATGTTGTGTACAGTAAACATTGCATGGCTTCTAAGGGTGCAGTGGCTGGCAGAAAGTAGTGGTTTGATTTTTATCATGTCAGGTCAAGATTTTAGAGTAACACTGACAAAATGACCTCTTTCTTTGAAAAGTCACATTCAGTTACTTTTATGCAGTTATTTATAGTGTTCCTGTACCTCGGGCAGTTTTCCATTCTAATTTCACTGTTTTCAGAAAACTGTAAAAGTGCATTGATGATGTATGAACAAGAGCTTGTATGTATATTCTAAACTTATTTTAACAGCTACCTTTTCTTCCTCTCATCAGGTCTGCACAAGCTGTGAAGACAACGCAGAAGCTCATGGTTTTTGTGTGGAATGTGTAGAATGGTTGTGCAAGACCTGCATCAGAGCTCACCAGAGGGTTAAATTTACAAAGGATCATACTGTGAGGCAGAAAGAGGAAGTATCTCCAGGTAACACACTTGATTTATAATTTCCCAAAGAATTTACGTCTGCCTTGGAAAACTGTCCTGGACCACCACTTTTTTTTAAAGTGATACACTTCAAAAATTGTATTCCTGAACCCTAGTAAATGCAAAAGAACAGATTCATTTTGATATAGCCCTTCGGTGCATATGAATTAGTGGAACCATTTTATTTTTCTGGCTGGTAGTGGATATGCCTTCATAGTTTCCTGCCTTCCAGTCACTTATTTCAATTTTTGTTGCTAAAGGCTGCAATCATTTGAACAAATTATGGTGTTTCTTTGAATTTTCATCTAAGTGGATCTCTTAATTGATGCCACTAACAAAAGAGAAAACTTTATTTTAAGCATTCAATGCATTAGATCATAGCTACTGAATAGGAAGACTTTACTAAGGCTGGGACTATGAAAGCTGTTTTTCTGTCATTTTTTTCCCATCAGATAGGCTGTAAAGTTATAAGAAAACCCTACAGGTTGTTCTTTTCATAGGAATTTTCATTCATAGGAATTTTTTTTTAACATAGATTTTATCTCTCACCTGGAGTGATTGCACATTATTGTCTAGACTTGAGAGATCAGTTGCAGAAAATCTTCTTTAGGCATTTGGCTCCTCTAGTTTATGTAGAGGTCTACCAGATGGTTTATATGAGCTTTACTGTTGTATTCTGCAGCAAAAGAAGCACTAATAGATTGTATTTTTTTCAAGAGTCTAACTATAAGCATACCCAGTTAGGAACGAAATGTGCCAGAATTCATGTTTTAGCTAAGTATCTTTTAAGTTTGACATGTTTTGCCATAGAAATGAAATGGAAGTATGCTATGACTTAGGGTATTTTTCCTCAGTAGAATCTAGGATAATTCAGGCTGGAAGGGACCTCAGGAGATATCTAGTCCAGCCTCCTGCTTAAAGCATTCATCTGAGAGCATTTCAAGTTGCTCTGGGCTATATCTGTTCAGGTCTTGAGAACCAACAGTGGTGAATGTGGTGTACAGTACAGCCTCCCTGAGAAATCTTGACTGTTCTGTAGTAGAAAGGGTTGTACCTCCATTCACTGAGAATCTCTTTGTTTTCCATTTTTTCCCATTGTTTTTTGTCTTTTAGTGACATTGTAGGAAAATAATAAACATAATAGGACATAACGAACAAACATTTTACCCTTTCTAATGCATCCATTGGACTTGCATGATTTTTCTTGTAAATATATGAATTTTTATATGATGTTTATAAATTACTATATATTATTTTAAATATATGCATTATAATAGAGAGTATTGTCATTCCACCCTATCTAGATAGGGTGAGTTTTAGGTATAATGTGGGATTTAACTTCTGCAATCTGTTGCTCAGAAGGTATCTTCCACCATGATACTTAGAAGATATACACTGTGTTCTGTATCCCACTTTCACATGTGGTTAGTCAAAAGTGAGTATTGAGTGTAGTGACAAAAGTAGTGGGTAAAAGTGGCTGATGGGCTGTTATGCAGAACATGACGTGGTGGTAGGAATGGTCTCAGTTCATTCAGGCCTCCTTGAAGGATACAGTTCTGAAAATAACTTCCTCCAGATTTCTTGAAAATAAGTAGATGAATGAGTACGGAAAAGAGATCTTATTGATCTGCAGGGAAGGATGGGCTGCAGTGTGAAGCCAGTTTTCATTACAGGCCATGTAATCCTCACAAACTTGGGTGTCCAACCTAACTCTTTGGAAATTAGGCTATCTCGATTAAATTGTTTTAAAGAACAGATTTAACTTCTATGATCTGATGGTGTTACCTATGCTCTTTAATATTTACTCAGTAGAAACTGAAGAGGGATCCCTTACCCATTTAGAAGGGGGTCTTGAAAGGAAGTTAGTAACTCCTGCCTATTGCATTCTGTATGTGTTATACTTCTGAATGCCTGTGTCTTGATATCCTTAACCCTCCTTTCACCAATTCAACTGAGAAAGAAGACAGAGCATGAATTAAGTCAGCCATCTCCTCATTTCCATTTAAGAAAGGAACTTGCTGGTTGTGCAGTGTTTTGCAGCTGCAGCAGTACTGGCTACTCCTTCTGTAAATAATTATGTGAGGCCAAAACAGATTATGGTAATAGGTTCTAGACATTTTCCATGAGAGAGGGTGCTAGCTCCATGCTTGAGCAAGAGTGAGACATTGCAGTTTAAGCTTATGGCTGTTATATTCTCGATTAGGTGGCCTGATACACACTTACAGCGTCTAGGGGAGGAATATGGTAAGAAAAAACGGGAGAATGCAAATCTCTAATAAGTTCAGGAGACTGACTAACATCTTCCTTTATTCAACAGAGGCAGTTGGTGTGACCAGTCAGCGACCAGTGTTTTGCCCTTATCACAAAAAGGAGCAGTTGAAGTTGTATTGTGAAACCTGTGACAAATTGACCTGCCGAGACTGTCAGTTACTAGAGCACAAAGAGCACAGGTATCAAAGCAAAGCATATGTTTTATGCATCCCACTTAAAGGAAGACAGCTCTAAGTAGATTGTAGTCCTAACTGTATAGAATACAGTCAGGCGAAAAAAGTGCGAAATGAAATTTTCTACTTGGAAATGAAGCTCACAAAGAAACAGAGATTGTATCCAAAAGAATGTGACTGATGCATGTGTGTTAGTTTAGAATAAAACCTAATTCCTCCAGTTGTTAATCTGGTGACTTAAACACAAGACCTTTCTTTTACTGTCAAGTTATTTTGATAGAATTTGTTGCTATGCAGCTCTTCAGAAAGCACAGGGACTGTGTTATGCAACTATACACTTCTGTGTAATTTCTCAATTTGTCCTTCAACAAGATGATTATATAACAGAACATTACCAAACAATCTCAGAATGGAGCAATTGGGGATTTTTTTCTGTGAAGAGCTCTTCCAAAGGAAGAGTAAACCTACAGTTTGGCTAAACTGTACTTTGACCACACTATTTATAACACTCCAATCTTTGTGTTGCTGTTCTTTGGTCATTTCTTACGTGTCATAGAAGCTGAAATGCAGAATTGCATACAACTTCTGAGTTCACAACAAAAATCTTGCTGGTTAAAACATACAGTAGTGCTCTGGGACAGATGCACTCTGGTTAAATACTGATATGCTCTCTATACCTGATGCAAACACCCAAAAAGCTTGCTTTTCTGACCAGGTGAACATCAGTAGGTTGGCCACTGTTGCTCCTTGGAACAGGCTAAATGCTGCTCTTGCAGAGTTGCAATCTTCCTCTTGAATTCTCCTTTTCTTAGGATTTACATCCCTTTTCTTTCTCAAATTGCTGATTATATCAGTTCCTTGATTTAAAATGTTTCAGTTCCTTAATTTAAAATCAGTTCCTTGATTTTAAAATGTTTATTTGAAATTAAAACTTCTGCCCACTCAGCAATTTCTCTTCTATTTCTGCATCCTTGTCTTGCACAAAGTAATAGCTTATATGTTTTCTCACATTCAAAGTGATGACTACATCAAAACATTAATTTTTCTTTTATTAAAATTAGGCCATGGTCACACAATATCCTTTTGTATTTATGAAAATCATAAACTCTCCCCCCAGTGTTTCAGGAAATAGACTATAGAATCAAATGTACTATAAATAAAATATGTCAGCATTTGCTGACATTTGCTTCCATGATGACAGTTAAATTTTGGACTTCAGCAGCAGCTTTCTTCAGTTAAAGATTTTGTAAGGCAATCTGTTTTTTTAGCGAGTATATCACACCTTTTGCATGTGTAAATACTCAGTGCTTTTTACTACAGGTACCAGTTTATAGAAGAAGCCTTTCAGAACCAGAAAGTGATCATTGAGACACTAATCACCAAATTGATGGAGAAGACTAAATACATAAAATATACAGGGAAACAGATCCAAAACAGGTATGTATCAGATTTCGAGGTTAAAACTGACTGAGGGCAGTTTACATACACTGTGATTTCTTGAAATGTTTAAATTAGTGCATTTTGTACCTCTGTCCTTTTATTCTTCCAGAAAGAGAAATTCCAAAGTCTTCAGTTTGCTGTAGTGACTGGTTCAATGTGCTTGGTTGTGTTAGGTAACTCCTCTGCTCAGCCTGTGAACTTAATGGGCAGCAGTTGCTTGGGTGCAACAAAACAACTTATGCAATAAGGACTGTAAAAGGCAATCTTAAATACTTCCCCACCATCAGCACACTTACTTTCTTAGTGTAGATCCCTCTTAGAAAGTGAAAGGTTATGACTCATGCTTTCATAATGCTTGTAACAGGTATTTGAAGATTTATGTAATACTTTTATGCTTGGTTTATTCATTCATTACTACAAACCTAGTGATGGTAGAGCAAAGCACAAAAGGAGTTACCGTGGCTTAGTTGGTAAAGCAACTTGCCCTGCTGAGCCAGGAGAAGGTAGTTGCCTAATATTTGTTCTGCCTGCTTTACAAGAAGAACACTGTCAGAGCACTGTTCTGTTCTGTTTACTGGACCAAACTTTCATTATAGAAAGAATGCTAGGATGTAGACCATAAGGTAATAAATCAGGTAAACTAGACATTTAAAGTAGGTATCGGAGGCTCAGAGCCAGGATTTTGCAAGCTTGAGGAATGAGGGTCACCAACAAAGTTGAAAAGTTCAGCCCTGAGGAAGACAACTGTGGCGACCACCAGAAGGGATGAGGGCTCGCTGTCAACCGCCACAGTGAAAGACTACACATGCACCAGAGAAGATTCTGGAAAGTCTCTGCCCAGAGACTAGCTTACTTATTAATATGTATGTTATGGGATGTAACTATGTACTTACAAGCATATAAGATAGCGTAAGTTGCACTTTCAGGTTGAGCACGGTTTGTGTGGTGCGAACCACCTTGCTCCCAACGTTGCAATAAACAAATATCTTTCTGCTTAAAGATGCAAAGTCTCTGAGCAGTTCTTTTATTCCGAGGTTTTTCGGCATCACTAGGAGAAAAATAAATCTGTAAAATGTGATCTGCAGTGGGCCTTTGTGAGTGCTGCTTCAGCAGAGTTCAGAGGCAGCAGCACCCATGGAGATTCAACACAGTACAGGATGCCGAGATGCAACTTGAACTCTTCATCTTAGCAGTAGAGGTTTTCCCAATATAAGATTCTGCTTTGCTGTTAGGAATTTGAGCATTATTGTTGAAATTGGACAATCTACTGGTTTTGTTTGTAATGGGGTGCCATTCTGCATTAGATGAAAATCAGACTTGAACAGTTTTGAGTGCCATGGATCATTCCAGAAATGTGCCAAACCGCAGAAAATCAAGAATTTCAACTACAATGAGCATTTAATTTTTATGAGTAACAGATGTCAGTAATTTTACAGACTTAAGGCATTAGAATATGCCACCAGTTATTTAATTTTATCATAGGTCACTTACTTGCTCTTTCTGTTTCTCCCAGTAGTATACCTGACTATAAGTATCTGATGATATTTGTATTAATTGGGGCATATGACCAAGAAATATTGTAGTCTCAGCAACAGATTTTTTTAATACTGTGTAGAGGGTGGGTTTGGGAGCTAAAGAACATTATTTTCTGTTCTACTTACAGAATTCTTGAAGTGAATCAGAATCAAAAGCAGGTGGAACAGGATATTAAAGTCGCCATATTTACACTGATGGTAGAAATAAATAAAAAGGGAAAAGCTCTGCTACATCAATTGGAGGTAATTCCATTTCTAAGAAACAGAAATGTCAGTTGTAATTTTTTTTTTCTATGTATTCACAATAAAGTAAAAAACATTTCTAGCACTAGTCCTCTGTGCATGTCCTGTCACAATTCCAAAGTGGAGAGATGTTCTGTACAAGCAACTTGAGCAGGTGGGATTTTGGTGGATGAGAGTTTGGGTTTTGAGGAGCAGTTGCTGTTCTGTTTGTATTTATTATCTGAGTTCTCTGTTTTGGGAGTCAGGGCTTTGTCTGAGCCTGGTTTCTTTCTCCATGCTTTTGCAAGTCGTAATTCTGTGCATCATACATGAAAAGTGTCCCCATCAGAAATTTTCATAAATTCAGCAATCCAATAGCAAATCACAAGATAGAATTGTCTAGAATGAATACCTGGAAAAATATTACCTCTAGTTTTATAACGTGTGTGTATAAAAGAGGCGCACACACACACATAAACACATATATATATGAAATGTGTTGTAAGAGAAAATGGGAATTAGCACAGAAAGTCCTGAGATCTTGAATAAATGTATACTGACTTTTCTGTTTGATAGCTGTTATCGGGGGCAGCTAAGAGAAGAGCTAAGTGAAACCACTTTACCATTGTGAACTACAAATGCCTGTTAACTGTAAGTTGAACCCTTTGACTGGAACTGCTTTTCTACTCGCAGACTCTGGCAAAAGAGCATCAGATGAAACTTCTGCAGCAACAACAGGAAGTGGCGGGTCTCTCTAAACAGCTGGAACATGTCATGAATTTTTCAAAATGGGCAGTTTCCAGTGGGAGCAGCACAGCACTCTTGTACAGCAAACGCTTGGTAAGGTTAGGAAGATACTCTCTCCATTTAGTTAGAGACTTTAGTTTAGGCACAGATGCTCGTCAGTAGTGGTAGGGTATTAGAATTTTTAATGACTTTCTACTAATTGGAATATTTATATATAGTTTTTCATGGTTTTCTCTTAAGCATAAACACAGAATATTTCTAATAATTTAGCTCTCTGATCATGATTTTGTCCTGTTAGACTGCCATAGAACTGTTGTTGTAGGTCTGCAGAAGTAGGAGCAACTCCTTTTCAGTGGGTTGAAAGCTATGAAGCCCTGAAACACTGGGAAAAAAAGTTGTGTGTCCTACATCATCACTGCACTTCTTTTTAGTAATTGCTACAGCTTCTAAGTTATAAGCTTAAAAGATGGTGTATATCAGTGCCTGATATCTAGCATTTTAATGCAAAAATTACTGTATTTTTTTACTCTATCAGACTTGTCTCCCACTGAAAGTCTTCCTAAATGGATAAAAATGAAGTCGAGGCTTTTGTTTCTCCATGCAAACAGTTGAAAAGCTAAATATTTCAATGCTATGACACTTGGGATCTGAGTGCATGTGCTCTCGCTAAGCTGATTCCTCAGAGTGAACAGAAATCCTAGAATATTTGAAATAAAAACCAAACCAAATGCTGACCATGATCTGTCCAAAGGTTACTAGATTGTACTAGCTTGGTAACAGAAACCTGTGACTATGTTGAGGAAAGATGCTAGATCTGTTTTTTACCAGTTCCCATAACTGGCTCACAAAGTTTTTTCTTTATTTTCTCATTTCTTAGTTGAGCACTTTCCAGGGGATTTAGTGAGATCTGTTTGTTTGGTTTTGGGGTTTTTGGTGGTTTATTCTTTTTTTTTTTTTTTTTTTTTTTTGTGTTTGACATCCTTTGTTGATACTGCAGGCTATAGCAAATAATGGAATATTACTTGGTCTTATCAACTCCAAGTACTTCACTTGGAGAGACTCTGCTATGTGAGTAGGAAAACCAGTAGCATTGCAGGCATCTTAATCATATAAACATTATGCAGTTGAAGAAAAAAACCATCTAGCCTGTAAAGCCTCACCAAGTGAGAAGTATTTTTCAAAATAACAGACTGAGCTTTAGAAAGGTGGTGTTACTTGGGAGCTGAGTAGCTAACTGGTCTGTGGGCAACTGGAAAAATCTAAGCCTGAACAGTGATGCATAGAGGAGCATGTGAGACTTCTGCTCTGGTGTATCCAACTGCTTCAACCCAGGAGGGAGGAATGCGCTTAAGTGCAGTGTTACAGCTCAGAGGCTGTACTTCAGGGAAACAGCACAGTAAACTTTTTGCAGGAAGACAGTTTCCCAGGCTAGTTCTCCAAAACAAACTATGCACTGTTAGCTACCACTACTACTAACAGGAGGTAACTAGTCTAGTCATGAGTTTATCTACAGTTGTATGTGTTGTGCACAGTAATAGGAAAATAATGGATCAAACTATGACAAGAACTATGTGTGACCAGTATTGGTAGTGGGACAAAAGACTATAATTTCTATAGTGTTGTGTACTTGATTCTGGTAGTGTTCACAGAAATCCTGGGAAATCTATATTCAAAACACTATAAGTGCACTTAAAATTTTCCATGGTCATTAATAAAACTTAAGTCTTGCTAATTTTGTTTATTTGGTCTTAAAACTGTCCTGCCTAAAATTGAAAAAAACCCTTGTAAACTGGAAGCTCTTATAAAATTCCACTGTAGAAAAACCCAATAGACTAGTATGATTTGAAACAGTTAAGATGATTTTGCTGAGTATATCTGTTAAAGTTTTCCAGGAAATAATCTATCATTCAAGAAACCAAGTGTTGACCTCCTCAAGTTTTTTTTTTTTCTGTATCTGCTGTGTGAATCTAAAATTAGTGCCTGTTATATTTCTGTATATCAATGCCTGATATTTCCAGTGAAACAACTACAAGAAAACATTTTCTTTCTAGGAACTAGATAAATACTGAGCATTTGATAGAGTATTCTCTTGTGTAATCATAGTCCAGTCCTTTGGAACAAAGGCATTGGGAGAATCTGAAAATACCTGTGAATCTGAGAGTTTTCAAAGACAGACTTTATAAAAATCTGTTCTTTGTCTGTCTGAAGAAAACTTAAATCTAGTACAAAGGAAAATTCCCTGCCATGATACTTGTTGCTAAATAGATGGCGTACTTTTCTTTGAAAGAAAAATGAATGGGCTAGTATGGATTAGGGGGATGGGAACACAACAATGGCTATGTGAATCTGTATTTCACATGCAAGTAGTTAAAGTCATTAAATGTAATGACCAAGTTTGTGGGAGGATATGTATTTCTACAGGGAAGAACTTTTTTGGGTTTTGAGGCAGCAATTGATTTGTTTTTAAATACTTTAGAAATAAGGGAAAGAAGTTAAAAATATCTCTTTATATGTAGCTTGTACACGTCTCTAACCTCAGTTCTCTAGGGGCTTGTTCAGGGTTTTATTTTTGGTTGATTTGTTTGTTTTGTATGTGTATGTGTGTGTGTATTTGGGTTTTTTTGTGCTGTTCAGATACATGGCTCTGGCCTCAAAAGAAAAAAAAGTCTTGTTTTTGTTCCTGTTTTAGATTACATATCGTCTACGGTATCTTCTCCGAGCAAGGTGTGATCCTTCACCAGTCACTAACAATACCATCCAGTTTCACTGTGATCCAAGCTTCTGGGCTCAAAATATTTTCAATCTAGGTAAGATAAATTTTTATTAGCCCTTTGGTGTCTTGATCCTATTTTGAAAGCAGCTTTCTTTTTTGTGACGATAGCCTCTGCATCATTTATTTCTTGATTTACTATGTTAAATTTATTTCCTTACCTGTAGGAAACATTTAAAGTGCATAGCATGGGAAAAATTATTATTTATGAATGCTTATGATAAAGTATTAATGAATTTGCCTTGCCTGAATCGTACATGTGATGGTGAAAATGGCAGCTTTCAGTTTTCTGGTCAATGCACATAACTTCTGGCTTCTGAAACAAGGAACACAGTCTATAACCCTACTTCACATCCTGAGAGAAGGGTTCTAGAATTCAGTCTCATTCTGCATCTTTCAGCCCTTTCTTCTAATTCAGTCCTGTCTTCCCAAGCTGAAACCATAGCAGCAGCATAATATAGAATTGTAGAATATCTCAAATTGGAAGGGATCCATAAGGATCATCGAATCCAACTTCCTGCTCCTCACAGGACTACCTGAAACTAAACCATATGACTAAGAGGATGATACAGAGGCTGCATGAACTCTGACAGGCTTGGTTCCATGACTGCATCCCTGGGGAGCCTGTTCCAGTGAAGAACCTTTTCCTAATGTCCAGTGTTCATTTGCTCCCTTGTCATGCCAAGCAATAAGCCTTGGAAGACTGGGATGAAGAGAAAGGGGAAAATGCCAAAGAAAAACAGGACAGGGAAGAGAAAACTACTTTTTGACAGTTGTCTGGCTTCTATATGGTCTTTCCTGAACTTGTGGGGTGGAATTCAGAAGAAAGCATGTTCTTAACAGGGTTGCAAAAGTATTTAGTCTTTATTAACGTAATAGATTTTGAGCTAGTCTCCGAACTGGTCTTTACATTTTTTCTTACAGCTGTAAATTGCTGCTAGGGTTTTATTATGCTGGTGATTTCCAGAATCAGGAAGCTTTGCAATTAACCTGCTTGTGTGATAGCCTGAAAGCCTGAGTTTAATGAATCATAGAATTGTTAAGGTTTGGAAAAGACCTTTAAGATCATCAAGTCCAACTGTCAGCGTAGCACCACCACCAGCAAGTTCACAATTAATCCATGTCCTCAAGTCCATATCCACACATTTTGTGGAAACTTCCAGGGATGGTTACTCCACCACTTCCCTGGGCAGTCCATTTCAATGCTTGACAACCCTTTCCGTGAAGAACTTTTTCCTAAGATCTAATCTGAACTTCCCCTGATGCAACTTGGGGCCATTTCTTCTTTCCCTGTCACTTGTTACCTGTGAGAAGAGACACACTCCCACCTCACTACAAGCTCCTTTCAGGTAGTTTTAGAGAGCAATAAGGTCTCCTCTGAGCTTCCTTTTCTCCAGGCTACACAACCCCAGCTCCCTCAGCTGCTCCTCATAAAGCTTTTGCTCCAGACCCTTCACCAGCTCTATTCTCTGAACATGCTCCAGCTCCTCAGTGTTCTTCTTGTAGTGAGGGGCCCAGAACTGACCACAGGATTTGAGGTGTGGCCTCACCAGTGCTGAGTACAGGGGGACAATCACTCCCCTAGTCTTGCTGGTCCCTTTATTTCTCACACTGGCCAGGATGCCATTTGCCTTCTTGGCCACCTGGGCACACTGGTGGCTCATGTTCAGCTGCTGTTGACCCACACCCCCAGGTCCTTTTCCATGGGTCAGCTTGTCAGCCAAGAAAATAAAGCACCTTAGGAACTCAACAGCTTAGAAGCAGGAATTAAAGATCTTGGAGGTTTTTTAGGATTTTGATTGCTGTCACGGTTCCTTTCTCTCTCCACTGTTAGTTTGATGGGCATTTTTGTTTTTCTGTCATGTGCAAAAGGCTTTATGAGATACCTATGGGACCTTTTCTGCCTTTCATCAGAAAGTGCTCTACCGATGTACAGAGGTGAAAATGTATGTTTCTCTACAAAGTCAGAGAAAGAAAGTGTTATGGCTGTACTTTAAAGCAAAACAGCTCCTTTTCCCAGACACGAGGACATTGGATGGCAGCATGGAAGTTCTTCCAAGTTCCTTCTTTATAAATATCTTTGAGAAAGGAATTGAAAGTGAAACTTTTTTCCAGAAACAAACCGTCGAGTTCTGTGGTGATAACTATGAACTGCTGCTTCACTGAGGTGATAAATACAACCAGAACATGTTTATCTATCTGGCTACAGAAATCACAACCTTCAGGCCATTTTGTTTCTAATCAGATGTTCAATTTCTGTAGATTTAAGAACCACCAAATGAAAAATAAAGCAAATCTGAGTAAAGACACAAGTTACTTTAGAAACTTTTGAATTCTGCTCAAGGCTGCATGTTGCTGACAGCATGATAGCATCTGTACACTAATGGGATAGCTCTCTTATGAATTTCAGAATGTATGTAAGAAAAAAACCAACCAACATCTAAGGCATTTCATTTCCACAAATTGTATGGTAAGCCATGGTTTTCTAGAATAATGGAAGGGAATCGTTCTCTGTCGTACCTTTGAGAAAGTAGCTATACCACAGACATGAAATCAGGAAAGACTTTTGAGGTTGTAATTAGACTTGGAGAGGACAGAACAGAAGTGCAATATGGTTTTAACAGTTGATTGTAGTACAGTCAATACCATTCTTTGTCAAGGTATATCTTTTTCTAGAGAAAGAAAACATCTGTTTTGATTGTAGTGAAATAGTAGTGTACAGTCATATATGGTAAAAAGTGTTATTAATTTGCATTTTTCCCTGCTCACTTTAACATTGACTAGACCTGTTACAGACTTAATAAAAGGTAGTAGGCAATAGGTGGGGGTTTTCCACTGTGTATTCCATATTTAATATTTTTGTTAATGACTGATGTGGTACAATCATGATTAAAACGTATGCAACCCCAAAATTGCCAGGTGTCAATATGAAAGTAGTGTTATTGACGTTGGCTTGCTGTGCTGTTCTGCACCACAGTGTGTTGGCTAGCCTCCCTCTCTGCCGATGGCTAGATGGGGAAGTAGAATGATGCCACAGGCACCCTTTCTCAGCTCTTGGGATGAAAAAGAGGAATATAAAATGCAAGAATTTTCCTCCCCCTTCAGATAATCTGTCCCCAGCTGAGTCAGGCTAGACTGCACAGGATCCACAGATGAGGACTCATGGATATAAGAGAAGTAGCAAAGAGTCATTTCAAGTTGTTATGTAACAGGGATTTACCAACTCTCGTGTGCACCTACCTCATGAGATAAAAACTCTGGGAAGCAGCCATAAATGTCTGGGAGAGAAGAGAGTATGAGATATTTATCTCCCACTTGTGTTGAAAAGCTGTTGTGCAGCTTTTTGCAGGTCATTGGAATTTTTTAACTCTCAGTCTTGGACCATATTTTTACCTACTTCACTCTGTTTCAAAGAAAGAAAGTGTCATTGTCTTTTCCTCTACAAGCAGCAGGCTATTTCCTTGAATCAGACAAACGTTTCTAGTTGGAATTCATGTTTCTTGGATGAGGTAGCCAGAATTTTGCAAGAGTTTCATGTAATCACTCTCTATATATCTTCAGATAACATCTCTCACCCACCATTAATCTCTAAAAGTCTAGTCCAATTTCCTTCGAAGTCAGTAGAGACAGATAAAACATCTCCTGGAGGGTGCCCATCACATGCTAGAATTGGTGCTGCATGCCACTTGAGAATGCCCTTTGAGTATTTGAGTATTTCAATATCCATGCTGTTGACTCAGAAGCCAGAAAGGATCACAGTATCTTTAGGTTTTATGATACAGTTAAATCTTTCTATCAGATGATTAGATCAGGATACCCTTTCCCATTGAAACTTCGTTTCCTTGCTCTTCTGGACCGCCCAGGACACCTTACCAGGAGAAACCACTGTATAGAGGAGACTGCAGCAGAAGACAGTTTGCTATAAAATGCAACGTTTTTTTTCAGGGGAGCAAACAAAATAAATGGAGTCCCTTATCTCATTCTTTAAATTACAATAATGAGTGGTGACCACATGTTATAAAAGGGTCTAATCATGAAAAATAGCATTTCTGCTAACTGCCGTACTTTCTATTGATTTTATTTATTTTGTTTAAAATAGGTTCTTTGGTAATTGAAGATAAAGAAACCTCACCACATGTGCCCAAGAGCCCTGTGATGGAACCAAACTTGCAGCCACCAGGCAGCTTACCTTCAAACCAGCTCTCCAAGTTCCCAACACAGATAAGCTTAGCTCAGCTCCGACTCCAGCACATGCAGCAACAGGTCATGGCTCAGAGACAGCAAGCTCAACGCAGAGCAGGTCCAGTAGTTTTACCAAATCCAAGAATGCCAGGAGCCATGCAGCAACCTCCTGCTTCTCATCAGGTAAATTATGATTATTTCCAGGGAAGAATCTCTTTTTCCGTGGCACTGAAGGAGAAAGTAAGTTAAGATAGGAAAAAAAAAAAGAAAGAAATTAAATCTAGATATATAATTTCAGATAGCTTTGTCTTCAGCATGTGGCTGATGGGTTAGGGAACATTTTCTTTATTGAGAATTGAATGGGCATTTTAAACTTGCCTGGGAAAATGTGTGGTAGCACTCAGCCTATATTTATTCATTAAAAAAAAAAAAAATCATAGAGTATCCAGCCTTATATAGTGCTGAGCTACCTTTTTTCATTTTGGTCAAATCAAAAAGTGAATCTGTTAATAATTTTTTTCCATGTCTATTTTGTATAATACTCAGTGATTCTCCCACATGACTTTCAAAGCTGTAAACACTGTCACTGGCTCTTGTGATCTATCTTCCTTTATTACATCAGAATAATTCAAAACTATCTACTAGGTTTTGGTTTTAACATTAAAAATCAATGTGATCTTGTAATCATTTAGATAAATAGTGTGATACTACAAAAGGACCACCTAGTAAAAAATGTCTGGAACATTGAATAGATATCAGCTAACTTGAAGAACTGGTTTTGTGTTTTTATGCAGGCACCTCCGCGCTTGATTCATTTTCAGAATCAAAGCCCCAAGCCCAATGGTTCAGTTCTTCCTGCACAACAGATGAGATTTCCCCAAAATCAGAATGTACCAAGGCAAGCAGTAAAGCCCAGCCCATTGCAAATGGCATTCTTGGCACAGCAAGCCATAAAACAGGTAGAGGTTCCTTCCCTTTTCACTCACCATGTAGAAATAAAACATCAAATGTGCTTCTTATCATCTTTCATACTGTGTTTCTAGAGTGCTTTTCAATTAGAGCAGATACTGAATTTTTCACCCTATGACAAGATACCTACAGTTTTCTTAATGAGGAAACTGTCAAGTTTCTTTCACTTTGACAGTTCTAAGCAGCTGAAGCATTATGGAAGTGATCCACTGGGTGTGCTGTGTAGGTGTTTTATTCTCTTGTTTGCTGTTACTGTGGTTTCTGACTTCTTGTGCAAAACTTAGCATGGCCATGGTCTGCACACTACAATCAGTGAATAGACAAAAAAGAAAGACCCAGTTGTGCCTGATGTTAGTGACTTCACCAGGAACCAGGTAAAACCTTGACAAAAAATCTAAAGCTGCCACAGGTATGGCAAATCTGAACTTGTACAGGTGAGGAGAGGAGAGACAGACCACAGTTGTGTCACCTCTGCTAAGACTGATCAATGCCTAGCTAATCAGCACCTGAACTGGGGCAGAAGTAAAGCCACATAATATGTTTTCTGGATGCTCAGGAAGGCTCATCTTTATTAAACAGCATATTGACACAAGAGTTTTAGATACATGGAAGGAAAGAGAAAATCATGCCACTAGAGGTAAGCAAATCTCTGACCTGAAGAATGGTATAATACCATTCATGTTTGCAATGCTTATGATGTCAGAGAACTAATTCCAACTAAGTTGAAGAAAGCTGTACAATATCTAAAAGAACCTGTAGGAACAAAAACTAAGTCACTTCTATGCTGTATCTCCGAAAATAAAATTCGCCTGTCTGCAAGATTTTAAAGAATTCTCATTATCTCATTGTCAGAAGGGTAATGCCTTTCTGAAACCAGAGACCAGTAAATAGAATGACTAAAAAGGAATTGAAGGAAGTAAAATTTTGCCTTCCCTGGGTAGCCATGAAATTCTGTTAAAAGTCATTGAAAACTGCATACATCCAAATGAGAAAGAAATTTAGTCTGAATTGACAGTGCACTTTATATCATGTTGTTAAATGTATCTGTGGTTAGAGATCCAGTCAGCATTTCAAATTCCTAATCACTGACGCTATAGTTGTTTACTTAGTAAAATGCTGGAGCAGTTGTGCATTCAGCCTATTACCTGTAATGCTTTTTTTTCCCACAAAAACTGTTACATTTTTCCCACAACACTGTCAATGCAGCATGAAATATTAATAGATAGTTAGCATTGAGGTATAGCTTGGAATTTAAGAATTTGCATTCATTTCTTCCATTCATGGTTTTCAGATACTTGTCATCTTCCCTTCCTTGTCTTGTAAGATTGGTTCTTGAAATGAGATAACTTCAGAGTACATCAGGATTTTATGTTTGAATTCAGCTTCCTGAACTAAGCTGCTTGTTCTATCAGTATATTCAGTAGATGTGACCTATTGCAAAGAAAATAATGCTTAATTGTGGATTATTGTCTTTTTTTTAGTGGCAGATCAGTAGTGGACAAACTTCAACAGCCCTAACAACTGCAAGCAGCACAACATCGACTCCATCAAGCCCTACAGTCACCAGTGCTGTTGGATGTGATGGGAAGACATACGGTCCCCCTGTGATAGATTTGAGTTCCCCAGTGGGTAGCTCCTATAATCTACCATCTCTCCCTGATGTAAGTGTAACACAGAATCAATGTTTGATGGATTGATTCTATTTTGAAGTAGGTCTTAATGTTTGTGAGAAGTAGAAACCATATAAACTGAAATCCTTGCTCTGTTTGTCAAAATGAGACAGGTAGAGGAAAAAACAGTACAGTGTTGCTGGAAATATTCAGAGCTATTCTTGGAAGACAGCTAAGAAAAATAACGTTAGGGTTTGTAATTGTAATTAGATCTGTTTATTTGGATGCTGCATATTTTTTCCCTCCTCCTGTAATGATACTAACAAAAATGTGTTAGCTTAGCTTTCATTTACTAGTGTCCACCAACAGCACTGGTTTGCTGATGGTATTTCTGGTAAATGGTCAACATATTTAAAATATATTTTTAACTAATTAAAAGAGCTATCTTGGGAAAGTATTAATGGTTGGCATACTGGATATATTCCTTCTATCTTTTCTTTTTGGTACTTCTTTTCTTCTTATATCCTTTGACATGCCTGTGAGCTGGTAATAGAAGGAGCACTGTAAGGTCATCTTTTCTTAAACTTCTCTGTGATAGTTTTTCTGAATGGTACATATTTGTCAGAGGTCCATGTTGGAACAGTTGAGTTTTAGTCCGTTGACTTTTATTCTCTCAAATAGTGCCAAGCCTGTTTTTTGTGGTCTAAGGTTTGTAAATATCTGAAATGCCATGGGTTTCCAATGGTAACTTGGTGTTCCTTTCTTGTTTCTCTCACCTGTTCTTTGTCCTCGCTGATAAACTGTGTTCTTTTTATTAAAATGGAGTACACCGAGTACAGGGTCACAGTATCTGTCAGGTTCAAAAGGTGAACTACACAACATGGTCATAAAACTACTGAGTCTGTGAGACATTTTAGCATGCTTATTTTTTTTCACAGTATTATGAACTCTTCTACTTTTATATGGTTGCATTTGTGCTCTTAAGATACATGGCCCAAATCACTGTAAATAAACCTTGTCAAGGCTGCTGCATCCACTTGGGATACTTCTAGCTCACAAATAGAAATTTCAGTGATCAGTGTGTTTGAAAACAGTAGATTTGTGAGGTATCCACTGAGAAAACTGATGCCAAGGTGAGGTGTTTCCTTATCAAACGTTATCTCTGCATACTGGAAGAAACCAAACAGTTCAGAAAGTCATACCTCATTATCAAACCAGAATATGTAATTTTTACGGAAAGTTAAAATGATAAATTGGGAGCCCCCAAATAAAGTTCAGTTATCTGGCATAAGCCATATGTAGAAAAAATAAGTGTTGGTTTGCTGTTTGCATTTTGAGTCAATATGCATGGCCTCTGTCCAGAAGATATGTGGGACAGATGGGATTGAGTGTCATTTGAAGTTCTTCCAGTCCTGTTAAACACTAGTGGATTAATGGGTAGTTTCTGTATAGCTTATTGTCTTTTTTAGAATATATAATGTGAGCCCCTCCAAAGAAGATGTAGAGATAAAAAATAATCTCTTAGCTGTGTAAAAGCTGATACAGCCTTCTCTGAAGCTGGTAGACAAAAATTGGTACTTACAGAATCATCTGATCTTAAAATGAAGCACTGTCTGGACTTGGCTATTTCATTTTCTTTTTAGAGAAAGCAAGATGACCTGTTTTAAAGTAACTCTCACTTTTGGATGGTTAAAGTTAGATGAAATACATTTTGGTCTTCACCTTCAAAATAACACTGTATCAAAGGCACAGGTTTTTGTTGTTTTGGAGAGGGTTTTTTTCTCCTTCCAACACTAACTGCTTCCCCTCACTTCCCCACCTTTTAGATTGATTGTTCAGGAAACATCACACTGGACAATGCTGTAAGGAAGGATGGCACTGCAGAGCAGAATCAGCCAAAACCACCTTCAAACAGGACCGTGCAGTCACCAAATTCCTCGGTGCCATCACCAGGCCTCTCAGGTAATTGAAATGCAGTGCAGTTTTCTGTTTAAGTGGTGTAATTGAAAAGTCTAATGTGACTGGCAATGTTAACACTGATATCAGAATTAATTACTTCTATTTTATATCAAAGATTAGAAATATGAAAATGAGGCAAAGTTGTAGAAACCCTAGTAGGAGGTAAAGTTGAGACAATATTTTAGCATTTTGAACAAAAGTTAAGTGACCAGATCGTACAAATATGGAGGGTAAAAAGCCTGTAGATTTTAGCACATTGGATAGAAATCTGTAGAAAAGTGACACCCTCAGGTGTACACCAAATGAAAACTTAGCAGCTGTGCTAAGAGCCAAGTATTTAAAAAAGCAAGATAGGATGTAACAGGAATGGTGACTTGGGAAGTTCGATTTGGATATTAGAATATGTTTTTCACAGAAGGATAGTGCAGCACTGACACAGGCTGAGCAGAGGAGTTGTGGTGATGGGTGGCTAAATGTGGCAGACCTAAAGGATGTAGGGAATTCCTGTCACCGTGCCTGGTGGCCATCAGCAGCAATTCCGATTTTCTGATCTGGCCTGTAGCAAGGCTGTGTGAGTGAGTTCCCAGTGAGCACTCATGCAACATTCATGCACTCACGTGGCATTCACAGACCCAGGCAGGTTACCTGAGACAGGTGGGTAGTGCATTCACAGACAGCACAAACAGCCCACTTGGGTTTCTCAGGACTCATACTCAGCAAAAATCTCCTTCACGAGTCTTTTGGCTCTCTGGTCCTGGTCCCCAGACCTTTGGTCTCTCTCATATCTGTCCCCCAGATATTATTCCTACTCACCAGCTCAAAGTTTCCTGGCAGTTCTCCAGAGAGATCTGCTAGAATTTGATAAGGTAAGACAAAACAAACTGCAGTGATCAGGTGGGGGGGTCAGCCAGGCAAAGGTACTGACCCATCAGCCTACTTATGGGTCCCTTCTTAGGCATCTCCTTCCCTGTATTATCCCATGCCTCTCATCCTCTCATAAATATATATTAAATGAGATGTAGGTTAAATAAATGATGCTGCAGGAGAAATTTTCCCCAAAACCTGTGTACATCTCTGACTCAGACGTGGCACAGACCCATGTTTTGTTCTAACCTGGTCCTTCTATCCTAGGAGGAATCAGTGTGACGAACGTACACCCTCCAGTTCGTTCCCCCAGCGCCTCCAGTGTTGGGAGCAGAGAGAGGTAAGGAAAGAGTGGGAGAGAAGAAAATGTAAATTCCACCTCCACAGAACATGCCTCAGTCTCTTCTCTCTTTAATGCTTATATAGATGTCAATTTGCCTCACCTTCTCTGTTAACAGGTCAGGCCTGATGGTTATTACAGCACTCTTTGCATTCTAAAAGCAGTAATTTCATATGTAATGTATTAATAGCACATCTAAAAATGTATTAACACTGTAGGTGATGGTTATTAAAAGAATACCAATTGTAAATTAGGTTTTAAATTCAGAAAAATCAGCTAAAGGAAAAGGTTGAATATTGAAAGTCCTGGTGGAATTATAAATTACTTCAGATTTAAGGAACTGATGTTACAAAGAGGGCTGTTAAGAGTTTTCTGCTGCAATACAGTTTGTTAAGTGAGCACTAGATATCTACTGAGAGTCTACACAAATGTTTTTATCCATTACTGATGGAATATTAATGAACAAATATATTTACACAATGTTATTTGAAGAGTGCAGATCCATTAATGTGTTGCAATAAACTCAAGCATACATCTGCCATGAGATTAATTTTTCATGCAGAGAAAAATCAGATGACATTCATCCCACTTGAGTTAGAAATGCAGGTGCTTTTTAATATAGAATAGATTTTTCTGTATTCCATTTACAGGGCAAATTCTGTGAAGGACTCTTATGAACAGTTTAAATGTTTGTCTGAAGAGTCGTCTACTTGCACTTAAAAAAATCTGCCACTGCTTGAATTAATGTTGTTAGATTTCAAATTCTTCATTTTTATGACTAAATACATGAAAAAAGAAAATATGTAGTTCCAAAAGCAGGGTCCTAGTGTTGGTAGAGTTGCAAGGCTGTAAGAAATCTTTCCAAGAAAATGTAAATACATGTTTTATTTGCCTTATTTGGTTGTGTCATTTTCAATGATTAGTTCAGCTCTGGAGAAACATTGGTCTTCCCCAAAATACAGCTGCATCTCTTCCAAAGTGGTATGATGTTCAGTGGAAGTCCTCTTTTGTGTGTAACCTGAAAAAAAAGGAGATTACTTGCAAATCTTGCACTAATCGGAAGTCAAACCATGAGTAATTCTCTAGTTCTGGAACTGCACCATTAAAATTTTCCCTTTTGGTAGTGCTTTTCAATATATATCAAAGGAAATAAGCTTGGATGGTGTATTCAATAAAAGGAATTCTGCAATGCTCAAGATTCGAAGAAGCAAAATAGATTTAACATCCTGCTTGGAAAGCACCAGTTTACAAAAGTTCTGACTCTTAATTTCCCTTTTTTCCTACCTTTTCCTGTCATTTACAGTTCTGGCTCCTCCAGCAGGCCACCAGGAGCTGATTCGACACACAAAGTCCCAGTTGTTATGTTGGAGCCCATTAGAATTAAACAGGAGTCAAATGCACCAAATGAGAACTTTGATTTCCCAATTGTTATAGTGAAGCAAGAAACCGATGAGGAACCCCGGCCTCGGAATGTAATATTAACAACTATAAAGATCTCTTTCTTTTTGGAGGGTATTTTGTATTTATGGGGAGTATAATAATCTACTTATGTTCTGTTGGGAACTTTTCAAGGGAAAACTAAAAAAGGTAAATAAGGGGAAGAGGGGAAATTCAAAATCAGACTAGCCCTACTGCCAGTTAAGGTAACTGTTGTGATCAGACTACTTTTATCCATTGAAAATCTGGGAAGATGGGAAATAGCTTGCAGAGATCATATTTTCAGGTGCCACTAGGAAATGTTTCTAATTATAGTGCAGTAATATACATAAATAAGGTTGCTAGATTTTTGGGCCATCAAAGATTAGTTGTTTATTAGTGGAGCAGTAAATATCCTTTCATAGTTCATGTCTTATGTTCAGCTATCTGATGTTATAGTATGTTAGTAATTTTTTCCGTACATGTTGCAAGTTGTATGACTGCTTGCATATAAATTTGTTATTCGGGTTAGCTTATTTGTTGTTAGGGCCATGTAGATTGAAATAAATATTATAGTCTGGCTTTCTTTGTTTCTTCCTGCAGTCCATACTTACCTCGTTGCTGTTGGATGGCAATCATAATTCCACTTCTGATGAAGCTGTCTTAAGAACAGATGCACCAGACAGCACAGATGATCAGCCAGGGGTCCTGCAGGAGAACACATTCAGTGGGAAAACGGGATGGGTAGGACCCTCCCATGTTGGGGAGGGCAGAAAAGAGGATGATCCAAATGAAGATTGGTGTGCTGTATGTCAAAATGGAGGGGAGCTCCTTTGCTGTGAGAAGTGTCCCAAAGTATTCCATCTTTCCTGTCATGTTCCTTCGTTGATGAGCTTTCCAAGGTAATCATGACCCCTTCAATGCCACCTAAAGTTGCACTAAAAGACACAAGCTTTGTCTTGTGAAACCTGGGATAAGAAGTTTCAGTCTCAAAGGAAGCAATGTCTTTTTTAAGGTCTTGAATCCACAAGTTTTATTAACTGGTGAAAATTGGAATTTACATTGAAATTTCAGTTCAATTGTATTTTTTTCTACAAATTCTGTAATAAAACTCTCCGCTTATTTGACAATTAAGCAAGATCACTTACATCTAGGGCATGAATTATTAAAAGTGGGACACAGGATTACCAATCTGTCATAAAATGTTTAAAGGGTGAGAGAAAATACTTAACATTTCTTAATAATAATAATGAATAAGAAATGTCTACAGGAAAAATCTGAAGTAATATAGTAATATCATTTACTCTAGTGCTAAATAGGGCTACAGTCCAAGCATGGGATGTTTAGTGACTGACGTATTCTAGTAACATCTCGGCCAATGTTGAAACAAGCATTAAGTTTCTTTATTGGCTGTTACAAAACCATTACTCAGTTTCTTGACTTTCAAAATACGGTCTTAACTAGCATTACCAGTGTTTGCTTCTGGAATTAGTGTCTTTGACTAAAATAAATGGCAATTTGCAATGTCCCAGCTTGGAAATGTCATGCAATATGCTTGTTTGTGTTAAAGGATAAAATCATTGGTCATAACATGCTCATTGTTTAATGCTTTTGTAAATATTAGGTTTTTTGATTAAATATCAGCATAGTTTACTGGTGTAAAACATTTGGATAGCAGCTTAGATTAGCACGTTGATCATCTCTGTGCTACTCTGAACAAGCACACTCCTGTGAGTGTACCTGAAATGTCACTTCAAATGACACATAAAATTGTTCCTCGCTTTTAGAACTTCAAATTGCAGGTTTTTTTAATTAAAATGATACTATGTTACAGCTTTGTGCTGTAAGCAAAACCTAGTGAAGTTACAGTAAGCACTTTAATAAATATTTGTGCCATTCTGAAAGAAAAAAAGAAGGCAGAAAACTGTGTCTTGTGAAACAAGACTAGTAAAATCAAATATTCAAGAATAAGTCTTTAAAATGTCTCCTTTTTACTGAGTCAATGAGGGGAAACTGAGGTGAAGATGTCTGAGGGCAAGGGAGTCGAAACCCACTTCCATGACAGGTGTTCACATCTCTAAAGGTGCATATTACTACAAATACATTGTGTTCCTGGACTTCAGACCATGGTTATCTGAGGTTTCCTCCTGACTTTAGACGTATCAAGTTTTTGTTCCCATCTTTGTGGGGTTACTTCTTTTTTGCAGCTGTAATTCTACTTAACAAACTACAGTCACTTAGCGTTAGTTCCTTCAAACGTACAAAATAATGTGTTTATTTTTATGTCAGCAGTGACAATCTGCTTCTTTCGTGATTGCTGTTTGTTCTTGCTTCAGGTGGATAGAGCAGTTTCATAGGTTCATGCCATCACAGAATGGTTCAAGTTGGAAGGGACCTTTATAGGCCAACGAGTCCAACTGCCCTGCCATGAACAGGTTGCTCAGAGCCCCGCCCAACCTGACCTTGTTTCCAGGAACAAGGCCTCTACCATCTCTCTCAGCAACCTGTCCCAGTGTTTTACAACCCTCACTGAAAAAATTTTTTTCCTTGTATCTGATCTGAATCTACCCTCTTTTAGTTTAAAAAAATGTTCCCATATAGATTCACAAAGTTGCTGCATCTTTTTGTCCTTCATTCCAGCCTACCACAGTCTTCCTGATTCTTGGATATTTTAATGCATAATTCCTTTAACCTTAACCAATTTTTTGTTTTGTTGTGGCACAAAATCTTTAGGTCATGGCCTATATGAATTTCTGTATATCTGCCACATCATTTCTGTGATGCTAGTCCAGGCATAGAGGTGACAGGGTTATAAATAATTCTGGGAAGTTAAGACAGTATAAGGTAAATGTCTCCTGGTAGTAAAATGCCTATTATTCACCAGTGTATGCTAAAACTGGCAGATGGTGAAAATCTTTGGATCACTCTGAATAAAAAAAGAGATTTTTTTTTTTTTATTTGGAAAGTCTTCTGCCTTACTATCAAAATGAAATAAAAGGTGCTGCAGAAACTATTTCCTATTTTCAAAGATATTATAACATACCTCTGAGTAAATACACACAGTGATCCCTTTTATTGCTGTATTCCGTCTTCTGTGTAACAATTCAGCCCTCTTGTGGTTACCTCCAAGCATGCAAGTTTCTTCATTTGTGGAGAACTGTATTAAAAACATAGACTCTTCACAGGTTTTTCAAAACTTTGAGGTTCATAAATTGTGTGAGGGAATCAGTGAACATAGCTTGCAGAACTGATTATGTAGGAATCTTATAATTCCTATATGGAATAGGAATCTTATAATAGGAATCTTATAATTCCTATATATATTATGTAAGAATCTTGTAAAGGACCTGTATGTAGGTCCTTAAAATCTCCATGGCTTTCTTAGACCAGCTGATAAAATCATGAACATCTGAAGGTTTTAGGGAGTGAAATATTTCCAGTTTTACAAAAAATATTGTCTAGCGCAATCTATATAGATTAGTAATATGTTATAGATCAGGCTTGTAGAGAATGTCTAGTTCTCACCATATCAGACTGGCATATTTCCTTCTGTTCAGCCCATATGATTCCTTCAGTCTCTCTGTAGATAATAAAAGGGCTCTTAATAGTCCTTTGAGCTCGAGTGAAAAATTTCAGTACTGACAAAGATAGATACCTGCTGTCTATTAAGATAAATCATCTTTCTGTTAGGACACTATTAATGACACGGGTGCCACTAAAAAGGAAAAAAAAAAAGTTGAAAAAAAGCATTTTTGCCAGCAGCCTCTGCTTTTTGTAGTGTTTTAAAACCCAACAACAACAACCCAACACATGACATAGAAAAAAACACACCAAACAAATGAGGATCTTACCCAGAAATATGTGGAAAGCCTTTTGGCAGGGGTGTGCTACCTCACTAAGGTCATTGTGTCTGTTTGTCTTCTTTAGTGGGGAGTGGATTTGTACATTCTGTCGGGATTTGTCCAAGCCAGAAGTTGAATATGACTGTGACAAATCTACTCACAGCTCTGAAAAAAGAAAATTGGAAGACACTGTGGGTTTGGCGCCAATAGACCGTAGGGTAAGGATAAAATTATTATTTATAACAGTTTTTAAGTTGAAGCAGTTTTGAGCTGTATTAGAAACTTTCATCAGTATTTTACTTGGGTTTGGTTGGCAACTTGTGTAAATACACTGAAATTAGTATTTTATTCGGGGTCTTAGTCTATGAATGTAGAACCATTTATGGCAGAGTAGTAGAGAGAAGAGTCTTGCTCAGGTGTGAGAAGTATGGCACTGATTATGGGGATGATTATGATTAGATTTATTGCTAATACAGTGTCTAAATATTGCCAGTGCAGTATAGAATGTAAGCAGGTCTAAAGGGTTATAATAAGCAGGTTTGGTTGGAAATATGCAGGTTTAGAGCCTTTGGCCTTGCAGAAAGCACAATTACAAACCAGCAAAGCATCTGTGGAGCTGCTTTAGGATTTTATTTCTGTATGTGATCTTAGTACTCTAACTCACCTGTCCAAAAGTGAGTGTTCCCTATCATAGGACTGTATGTGCCCTGCAGGCATCTTGCTGGAGTGGGATCCATCTGGAAGCTGCCTGCAACCTTGGGAGATCAGTTCACCCGGTTGGTCCAGTCTCCAGCAGCATTTTTTATACTCTTTTGCAAGCCAATGTGTACCAAAGTCAATCACAATCACCACAGGTTCCCTATCTCTGGCATGCATTAATTATGTGAGCATCCAGATTGTTCCTCCTGCAATTCCCACCTGGTGTTCTAATCTTAGGACAAATCACATTACCCAGCAGGACACAGTGGGGAGGGTGGGTGTGTGGAGGACACACTCCAAGACCTGACTATCTCACACCATTATTTACATGTGCTCAATTTCTGTTTTGAGTTAAATGTAAGTTATAAGTTCTGTAAATACTCTGATAAGGGATCAGCAGGCATAAAATCATGCAAAACTATTTTTAGATTCTCTTTCAAGGCTCAAGATCTAGTGTAATATATTTGTTTACACAAAGAGGAAGGGGGAATACTGAGCATTTGTTCTGTATTTTCTGTAGTTTGTGATTGTAGTATAAACCATGTAGAATTCTCAAATTACTTGGGCTTTTTTTTTTTTTTTTGACACAGAAGTGTGAAAGACTGCTGCTATACCTCTACTGTCATGAAATGAGTCTCGCCTTTCAAGATCCAGTTCCTCCCACAGTATGTACCTCACTTCTTTCCATTTTATGTTAGTAGCAAATTTGCCATGTTTTTATTATTATTCTTATTTCATTTTTATGTCCTATTACAGTCCGTTATCAGTAAAGTTCCCCAGACACTATGTATTAAATGTGTTTAATTTTTTAAAACTGTCTGAGGGGGGAAGTTGAAAGTTGGAGGGGATTTACAAGTAAAATTCCCCAATAATTGATTTTACTTAATATTTCGAAAACAGATAAAAAGTAAGTTCTGAGCTTGTCTGCTAATATCATGTGCTGAGTGATATCACTAAAAAGGTGAATTGCAATATATTTGGGTTTTTTAAATACTACCTGATGTTGAGAATTAGGGTACTCCATAGTAGTAATATGAAATTGAATTTGTTATTATTAGCTTGAAATTTATTAATTTAAAATGGTAAACAATATCTGGATGCATTAGAAGTCTAAGGACACACAGAAGAATTACCACTGTGATCAGATGAAAAGATATTCTTTAAACCACTGGGGGAGGAATTCAGTAAGCAATATGCTCCTATGCAGCCTTTATTTCATTTGAATAAGAATTCTGAAGAACAAATCACTGAGTTTAATAATAAGAAATGGCGCAGGAGATTAATTGATTAATAATATGATGGTCATGTGTTTAACTAAATTCAGATATTAAAGCATTTCTCTTAAAATGTGAATCTTGTTAGGAAAAAAGTATAAAAATTATTACCATTGGATTTCATATCTTCTTTTCTAACTTCTAATTCTTTCTAAAGAAAAAAAATGTAAGTCCTAAGTCCTGCAGTTTGAGTGTCAAAATCATTGATATCTGTAAAATTTGTCACCATTTCTAAGGACATATTTCATGACCAAACCTCATTTTAAACAACTTGTTTACCATCTCCGTTTCAGTTACCATATGGTGGTCTTGAGAATGTCTTAATAAATAGCTTATTTGACTATGTCTGAAAATAATGTCCAAAGCAAGTCATTTCCTCTATTACATGTAGTCATTGTAGGTGGAAGTTTTATTTGTTTATCTTTGATTTTAACATAAGCATTGCAAGGAGTATATTTTAGCCAGCAAAGCTGTCATACGTCACTCAAACTCCAGAAACTGTCTACATGTGTGTTAAAAGTATAATTCTTGTATCTCAGAGTTGTACTTTGAAAATGAGACTAAAACCCTGCCCACACCCTCAGACCTAAAGGTTTGTAAAAACTATAAGTAGTGAAGAAGACTGCATTTGATGAAATTTTTTTTCTCCGTTTAGGTTCCTGATTACTACAAAATAATCAAAAAGCCTATGGACTTGTCAACTATCAAGAGAAGACTTGAAGTGACCAATTCATTCTACACAAAGCCAGAAGATTTTGTGGCTGATTTCAGACTGATTTTCCAAAACTGTGCTGAATTTAATGAGGTTAGAAAACTTTATCAGGTTTTGTAGGCTTAGTTACTTTCAGAAAAACTGTAATGGGGGTAGAATTTGCAATGCAAGAATTTATTGTATTAAACTTACTTTGATGATAAAATTGCAGTGAAAATATAGATCACATTGAATGCTGCCATGGTGTTAATGACTATGCAGTGGAGATCTTTCCACAGAAGGAAGGAGGATTGTAACAATCATGATAGCTGAATGGCAGGACAGCAGGTAAAGAAAAGGACAATTGCCACAATGATGGGCATTTGATTTAAAAATTGGTTTAATCGTCCTTGCCGCAGATCTTAGATTCAGTAGGACTTTCATTCTGGGAGCTCTGTACTCACCCTGATGATTTCAAGTTACATGTTGAGTTATTGTTATTATCCCTTGTAAGGGAACATGGTGAAAAAGGGTTGCAGGTACTGAGTGAACCACAAAATGAGAGAGAATTCCACTGGCAATAAAGGCTTCTCTAAGTGGCCTCAATGGGTCTCCAGAGACTCTTGATAGCTGGGAATAATTCCTGCCATGGTAATCTCTGCTTCAGGAAACTGATCAGCTGTGGTGGCTCTGGATGACTTTAGGACTGCTTAGTCCTCAGTGTCATTGTCTACCAAGTAACATTATCACCATTATTAAAAACTGTAAGCTAGAGAAGTTCTAACACCCTGAAGACATACCTCCATATTTCACAGCATAGCACAACTTCTTTCCCCCCTCATGCCTCCCAATCAGGTTTTAAGAGGTTTTACAATCACTTCATATAGCTTTTAGAACCCAGGTAGTATGGCTTTCGTGACTCGCTTCTGTGTTAATCCTTCAGAGAAAAAAGTCCTTGAGGGTGTCAGCTGAAAGATCTACCCTCATGCTCTGTTTTGCAGGCTTGTGCTCTGTGGGACCATGTGTTCCACAGGTGCTGTTCTTGCTGCTGATTGTTGTTTTCTGTAGTTTTTGTCTGAAAGATCTGATGTGATGTAAGTATAGAGCTATTTCATGATGCACTGATGTTGTTCATTTGCCCAACAGCCTGATTCAGAAGTGGCCGACGCCGGCATGAAACTCGAAGCGTACTTTGAAGAACTTCTGAGGAACCTTTATCCTGAGAGAAAGTTCCCCGTACAACCTAATGTCCAGAGTGAAAAAGATAATACAGAACTCACTGATGACTCAGATGATGACTTTGTACAACCCCGGAAAAAACGCCTCAAAGGAGAAGACCGTCAGTTGCTTAAATGAGCCACACGTGTTACTATGAAAAGTTTTTTAAAAACTGAGAATATTTATCACTGTTACCACTGTTTTGACTTGTAGGTTTGTGAATATTTACCAGACTTTCTACCCCTTGTCTGAAACAGAAATTTGTGGAGATCAAGGCATGTGAAGAGCTTCTCTGAAGTTCAAAACTTTCATCTCTTTTCTGGAGCAGCGCAGAAATTGCCATTTGTGTGGGGTGACGGCTGTTTAACTTTGCTTTGAGGAAGAAGTTTGTATAGAATTGAACTTCAAAACATCACATGGGTTGAACATGTGGCTTTCTGAGTTTGAAGAAAATGTGGTCTCACCGGACTTTTAATTTTACCAAAGGCATGTGGCTGGCCATAATTTGTTCTCTTTGTACTGTATTTAACACAAGCCATGAAAAAGATGGTGTAATGTTATTGTCCTGCAGTACTGATTGGTACAGTGAAAGTGCAGTTGCCCCCAAAGAACTTATTGGGAATTTTAAAATGTAAGGGGGGGCCATATTAAAAATAACTTCTGAAAAAAGGAAGAAAAGGAACTTGTTTGAGAGTTTTTAATGGAGAAAGTAAAGGACAGAATACTTTGGTTTGCGCCATTTTTCTCACCACCAGCAAGAAACAATGGTATTGCTGTAGTGTTTTGTTTAATGAGTGTCTCAAGTGTGATGTACCTCTGTTTAATGAAGTTGATGGGAAAGTTTATTTGCAACTCTCAGTCAATCTTTCTGTATGTTTAAAGAGGGGAAAAAAAATCATCCTTTCTATCCACAAGTTCTTGTTCTTTTTCCAAATTTATGTTGTTGTCATAATGCAACCATTGTTGTAAGCAGTGTAAGTACCGATTGTTACTTATTTGGGAGTACACAAGTTTGAAGAGAAGGATACTGCTCTTCATCCCTTTATCTGTCTTTGTTAAAATCACTAGAAGATGAGTATGACTTACCTTGTTTTGTTCGATCTACTTCCCAGAAGCTCTGACAACATAGATGGTTGGTTTTGCCCTCAGAGATTGCTGAGTTAGAGAAGTCCTTGTGTATGGTTGCCCCAGCTATTGGCTTATAATCTTCATTTATGTAATCTTAAATGAAAACAGAGTGTTCAGGAGAGCAGTCTTTTGGATTAGTTGAGCTCTGATTGTGCCAGAATTTTTCAGCGGGAATTGTGAAGACAGCTGAGTGTACACAAGCCTGCTTTTGACTTGCTGTGTAGCCCTGATGTGGTGCTGTGGATACATCACTGAAGAGACTGGATACAAGTGCTGTTTGTGCCTCCCTGCTGTGTACACATTCACTCAGAAAAAGGCCCTGGCTTTGCCTCTCACCAGATAAGATGCTGCCCACCTGCCTTTGTCAGAGGGTGGCACTGTACGCTAAAATGTAGCAGACCCTCCCAAAGATGACTCAGCTGTGTTTGCAGCAGGTGGATTTTTGATCACGTGGTGGATTTCTATGCTGCCCTTTTTCTTTCTTTCGTGTTTTTTGTTTGTTTGTTTGTGTGTTTTATTGTCATTATTATTATTGCTTTTGTGGAAATTTTTTTATTACTTCAAGAGAATTTCTTGTAAATTCTACTATCCTAGAGTACCAGAAAAAAAAAATAAAGAGAGGTTAAGGAGCAGAACAAGGTAGTGAGGGAGACCATGCTAGCTAAACAAGCATTATCAGTGCACACCACAGTAGCACAGACTGAAAAAATAAAGAGGCACTGCCAAGGCAGTATTTGAAATCTTAAAGATCTAGCAAAGCCTACAAGTCCTAGATACCCCAGCACCAAGTTTAACAGTGCTTCCAGAGGAAGGTGCTGTGTGTTTCCCTGGACCATAAGTTGCAAGCACAGATTCATTAGGAGGCTTAGTGCATTTAGAGGTGAAGTTGGACACCTCTTCTGCACCACTCTCAAGTTGTTGTCCCAGTGGAAAACACTGAGGAGAGGAGAGTAGATGTACTCCTTCAGTTCTAGTTACTGCTTGAAAATGTCTCTCTTTAAATAATGCACTGGAAAAACTATGACTCACCTTTTATTTTGTGGTCTTGGACATCACCCTAACAATCCTCAGAAATTGTCACTGCAATGAGGTTCGAGATGTTAAATTTTTTTGTTACTTCATGCAGATGGTATATGCACAGAGTTGAGGAAAGTATTATATTCTTTCAAGCTGCTAATGGTGAAGACCACATCTTCTTTGTGTATTTCCCCCCCCTTTACCTCAGTTCACTGAACGGGTTTCCTATTTTATTTTAAATTATTTTATGTGTTCAGTGTCACTACTGACAGGAGTAAGGACTCATCGTCTCACTTCACGGGAAGGGTAGAAAGCATCTATTTATTGAATCATAAGAAAAGGAACATCTTTGAGAAATTTGCCATTTTTCTATAAAAGTCATAACTTTCACACTGTTCAGTTGCAATTTTTTTATAATGGAAATGGTATGGAGAAGCAATCAACATCAAATGCAGCTCACAGGAAATGACAGATTCCAAAGGTTTATTTTTCTTTCCTACCCAGTCCAACATCAAACACTCGTTTTCATTTTACTTGCTAAAAAGGGAAAAGAAAAAAACATACATAAAATTAATAAAATGCACATGAAAACCAACAGAAATGGATGCACTGGAAAATAATATGCATTTGGATGTGTCCAAAAGGTCTCGCTTCTGACAGACAATTCCGTGACTGCTTTGAGAGTGGACTAATACTGTCCTAATAAACCGAAATGAGCAGATCTGCTTTTTAAATGTCAGTGTCTAGATTTCACAAAAAGTTATTTACATAGATTTTATGTAGTTGATTCATTTTGACCTAGTTTTAAGGAACACATCTATTGCCTGGAGCCTTAGCACTAAATATTGCCATGTTAGAAGAGCTTTTACATCATGTATTTAAACTCCTGTGTGGATTGGATGACTATACTGTGTGAGGCCCTTGGACAGCATGTTCAACAGTCATAATTCATCAATCTCTGAATGGCTACGCAACAGAAATGTGACCTCTTAAATGACCATGAGATAAGAGTCATAAGTTGAATTTAAGATCTAAAGGATGCTTCTCTGCCTATACAACTAGTTCTACAGATTTTTATTTTTCCATTCTTTTGACTTGTGCCATGTAAAGGCCAGCAGCTGGAGTTTGTAATTTATTTGTAACAAGGAGGATAATAAATTCATTGAGTTAATGCCCCAGGAAAAGAGAGATCCCATTAAGGAACCATTACACTTGTATTTTTCTCAACTGCTTTTAACCAAAGTTATTCCAGCTGTAGGTGAATCAAAGCTTTTCTTTTATGTTTCAAGCTGTTTTAATGAAGTGTTTTCCTTAGTAATTATTGTAAATACAACTTTATGAAGGCCTAAGTGGCTCTTTGGCCTCTTTGCATGGGCTTGAATTTCACCCAGAAGAGAAGAATAGGTTGGTTTGTCCATTTCCTTATGTAAACTTTGATTCCCCCCCTTCCCTCTAGGAAATATTATAGAGATAATTTAAATTACATAAAACCATAAAGCACATGCTTTTCTGAAAGGCAGCCATTTAATGGAGCAGGCAGCAATTAATTTGTTAACCCTTAAAATCCTAATGTTAATTATCCCATGCACCTTGGGGGAACCTTAGAAGATGTGACCCAATGAAGTTAAGAGTGAGTGTGTGAGTGTGTGAGTGTGTGTGTGTGTGTGTGTGTGTGTATAATACACGTGTGTTTGTATATGTGGGGTTTTTGAAATCTGGTTTTCTGAAGCCCTCATACACAAGTTTGATCATGGCAGGTCTGCCGTGCTACAGGCTTCTAAAGAATATGGATTATTTAGCCCTTGGTGTTCTGGTTTATACAGGTAAGACTGCAGAGTGACACAGAGGGATGTGACCATGCTGCATGCATGCCATGCTGGTATAGATGAATTGACTAGAATAGCAGAAGTGCTCACCACCTCCTCTAATTAAACTTGTGTGACTTGCACATGGGAGGCTGAATTTAAACTTGCCTCCTTAATCTTTGTGCTTAATGTTTTGGCTGATTGTTTTATAGAGAATGCCCACCCTAAGGGCTTAGCTAATGGATTGATGGAGATGGGGCTGTAGACTTAAATTTGGTGAAGAAATGGCTTTTGTAGTTTAAAGTGTTCCATGCATCTGCTGTCCTCTCTCCTTGCAGCACAGGCAAACCAGAACATGTGCCTGTGAAGTAGTAATTTCAGGTCTGGATTGGACGAAGAGAGGCTTGCACAAGCTTAAGATAACATGCTCACATGTTAGCTCGGGGGGCTGGGGCTGGCATTCTGGTTTGTTCTTTTACAAGAAAGGAGCTTTAGGCAGCTGGGATAACATTGCTTTAAGGTGCTGCAACAGCATGTCCCTGTGCTTGCCTATCCAGCTAATGAAACCTCAGGAGAGTTCAGTTTGGACTCTGGCTGAATCATCATCTCCAGTCTCTAAACAGCATTTAGGTACACGGGAGCTGCTGGGGTGGTGATACAAACCTGCAGGGCCCTGCCCTTGGTCTCGATGGGCAGTGTGACCGCAGAGATCGCACAGACAACACACACAAATGAGAAGAGACACAGGGCCCCAATGAAAGAAGCGCTCATAAGGACCTGCAGGCAAAAGAACATCAAACATGATGGTGGTGGTATGGGGGGCTGGCACTTAATTCGGAATTAAAAGAGCACAAAAAGTCACAAAACGGGTGAGAGACTCCACAATAGAAGAACAATGCCTCATGAATCTTAAGAGCTTTCAGGAAGTAACAAATACTACCAAGACGAACTCCAAACTCCATGATGAGAGTTATGCAGAGCTGCATCTGTCAGAGATCAGCCAAGTACTCTGTATATGGGGTTGGGAGAGGGGGATTGATTACACCCTTTTATTTGGACGAACATCAGGGGTATCTCTCTATATTTGACAGCAACGATCACAATGTTTACCAATATTATCAAGAATGCTCTTACTTGTGATATAAATGGGGCCACCATAGCTCCAACACGGCACAGTGACCCGCTTGTTCCCATCCCCAGCGCTCGCATTGTGGTGGGATAAACCTAGAACAGGCCAGAAAGAAATTGAATTAGTGCAACACCAATCTGTGATATCTGTACCTTTTTTTTTTTTATTTTATTTTTGTTCAGAGAGACCTGTTGCGTTATCAAGGACAGCCAGTGGGATAAAAAATGAAAAGAAAGAAAGGCTCTTTTGGGTCTCACTTGAGCCATTACAAATCTCTCATTTTTTGCCCCAAGTAAAGTTTTAGGGCAAGTCAATCAAAGCTGGATGTGATTCCCCTGCATTTGCTTAGCACCACTATTGTCACCTTTCTCGGAGCTATGCTGGGCAGCTTACACAAAAGTCACAGAGTTGGGTGCTAAAGGAAGAATTCAATTAATATTGCTAGACCTGCATCTGGAAAGCAGGAAGAAAGGACATTGTCTGCAGCCTTCAAGACTGCCTATTCATTTTTATCAACAGCACTTTTGCTTAGAAGGAGGAAAAAATAAAAACAGGTCCCAGTAAGAAACCTCCAGGCTTAGAAGAATGTGTTTGGTAGTTTATCTTTCACATCTCCCAATAAAACACTTGTGCCAATAAAACACTTTAAGGATGAATTCTGTTAAGAGTACTTAATAAAGTTAAACAAATTTTAGCAAGTATACTCACATGAGCCTTTGTTTAAATACCTTATTGGGCCAAGTGAATGGAGTAAGTTAATTCAATAAGGGTCCAGGCCCATTGATTGAAAGGGCATTTTCATGTTTGGTTTTGACCATTGATTAAATTGTGAGTAGAATTGTTTTATGATGTGGCTGTTGCAGCAATGCTCTTTACATCAACACCAATCAAAACTACTGAAATTTTGGTATTTATTCAAATCTGGTGCAAGTTTAAATATTATAGTGCACTATTAAAAGAATTATCAGGACAACATGGGGAGCTACTTGTGTTTGCTCTGTATCAGTTTACTCACTTGCAAGGAAGTACATTTAACTCCATACAATTGTTTAAGAAAAAAACAAACCACAAACCCACACACACAAAAAAAACCCCAACAAACAAAACACACCAAACAAAAACCAACAATGCATACTGAACTTGCAGAACTCGTGGCTCCAAAGCTGTATGAAGGACAAGCTTTTTGAACGATTAAAACTATTTGCAGACAGAACACAGCAATTTCCATTAAGTGTGAAGAATGATATACATAACCTCATATACTACCTCAGTACTACTACATCAGTCCCTTAAGTGCTGGAAAAGGTTCCTTTTAGTGGTAGCCTATTTTCTGAGTGCAGGGGTTAGAGAGGGGAAAGATTGTGGGTTTTGAAAGATGGTGGTACCAAATATCCTCAAAAACAGTGGATGTTTTTCAGCAGCTGACCAGCAGCTGGCTCAACCAACAGCATTCATCTTCCACCTGCTTCCAACTGGTTTTCTGATTCCTTTTCTGATCTTGCATGTGAAAAAAATGTGGCCAGGAAGCCAGAGATACTTAGTTCAGGAAAGGTGACTAGCTAGTCAATAGACTAGTAGGTAGCATTCCTGGGTAATTGCAAATGGTATTTCAAGCCTTCAAGCAGCATAACAAATTTCAAGAACCTACCTCTGCTGTGTAAATGTAGATGGTGTTGAAGTTAGCTGAAACCAAAGCACGCAGCATGAAGAGAAACCCAACCATGCCTGCGCTAGAGAGAAAGACACATGGGGCAGAGTTAGTGTCACTGAGCAGCAATCAGCAGATACAACCTAATATATGCACTGTGCTAAGGCTTTTACCAGCTTAATATAAGGGAAAGCGTAAGGAAAAGTTTGCTGACAAGTAGGATCTTTTCTTTGTCCATTGTCAAGGCATGTTTGACAACAGGCTATTGCATGTAAGGTTTCCTTTAAGCCAGTTACAGGCTGGAGGAATGAGTGATTCAGGTGGTGCCCTCAGCATCATGGTCAAGACTTGACTTCCAACCTGTCCCTCCCTTTGGTTCCTGTATAAAACTTCTGCAAGAAAATATTATGGTCAGGCTCAGCTCTAAGGAAACCTGAAAATAGTTACAGCAGTGCAGAAGCTCACTGAATGACTGGAAGCTTCCTGACACCGGTTTATTTAGCTTAACAACTATTTGCAGGCTCCACTCCAGCTCCCAAGTATTCCAGCCAGCCTCCAGGACCAGTGTGTCCCGGGGCAGGCAGCAGAGATGTACACTTGTGGTGAGCAGCCTTCAGGCTACCAGTTTAGAGGAAACTTCAATGTGAAGCCATCCTGATTCTCAGTAACCATTAAGCTCTGCCAGCTTGAGAGGAATCAATCTTAGGCATCCTGACAAATTACAGCACTCACAGCAGACTTTCTCTTGATGGCCTCATGAAGGGCCTGACTCTACAATTAGAGCAGACATATGTTGCATTGCCAAAAAAGAAAGAAAGGGAAAAAAAAGTGAATGAAAACTAGTACTTCTTTTCCAGACTGTGCTAGAAAGCAGTTTCTTGTATGCTTAGGTGAAGTGATGTGGGCTCAGTAATACAAGTGAGCCCCTTTGCACACCACTGCTGCATATTGAAGCCAAGCAAAGGCCTAAAGAGTTAACTTAGAATGCTAAAGATAGAAGCTAGGTCTTAGGAATTTTAAAGGATATGTTGCATCCAAGATAGTGCTCACATGCCAGAGAATGCACACACACCCAGATAAGAACATGAACGAAGAGTTCCTTAAGAGATAAGGGGCGAAATGGGGGCATGAGTCCAAAATCGTGCAAAATTCACCATCAGGAAGTCAGCAAACTAAGAAAGTTGAGAAGTTCAAGCGAGGAAGAAGAGTAAAATACGACCCCCTTGAGGCTGAAGAAACAGGAACGACCACCAAAACAGCATCCCAAAAGAAGACTCCACCCAGACTCTGCCTATTATGAATATTATGATTAGATGTTGCAATTCTATGAATATGCATGTAAAGATGTTGTAATCACTCACCAAAACTGTATAAATTACCAGACTTTTCACTGATAACTTCGGAGCTAGTTTGTCCAGCGCGAGCTGGCCTGTCTCCCCAACATTGCTTGAAATAAATACCTTTTGCTGCTTAAAGACTCAAAACTGTCTCTGAGCAGGTCCATTGCGCCTTTGGGGGCATCAATATGCAGCATCTGCTGCTGCAGCTTTCCCAGGAAGAGAGGAGAATTCAGAGGCTTTTTTCAGGTCTAAAAGAATTACCGGCCTGAAAGACTGGTAACCTGACAATACCATAGGTCTCACCCTCAGCACTGTGTGCCCCTCAAGAAGACCCACAGTCTGAGTCAGAGTACCTTGAGGTGCAGATATTAAGGAGAAGAAAGAACAGGGCTGTACATCCCATGGTGATACACAGGCTCAAGCGTCTTCCGAGGAGATTGATGACAAGAATGTTCAGAGGATTTACTGGAGATAAAAAGGAAAACCATAAAGCATTAGATCATCTGACTGCAGCATTTGCCTGTCTTGATAGGCCTTATGCAGTGTGCCTCAAAGATACCTCTCTGCATCCCCAGTGCCTACCAAATGTTCTATAAAGTGCACAAAGCCTATAATTCTTTTCCTGTACCCAAACCCTGTAATTTGCCCCTCTGCTCCTTTTTTCATCCTTCCCCTCAGGTGATGGAGCCTGTGCTTCTTTGAAATTGCCCTGCTGTGCTGAGGCAGGACACCAATGCCTGTCCTGAGCCATGCAAGGAAGGCACCTGCTCCGTGAGCAGCACGGGCCTTTCAGGCGTATTGTGACACTAGACCCACACACTTCTTTCAAGAGTGCCACATGGATGCTTTAGGCCATCCTACCATCCATGCCCCAGTGCTCCCAGGCAGGCTGCACCAGGGAGCATTTTAGTTTGCTGTAGATTCCCTGGGCACATAGCTGTCCTTTACTGTAGTGCTCAGCACAGGATGTGCTCCCAAGGCCACCATCTCTTGGAAAGTAGGGCACCTGTGTGATACATTCAATTATGCCAATCTGACTTTTTACAACCCTTGCTTATTTATGACTTTCCAAAATCTGTGTGTCTTGGCATTTGGGAAGTCAGGCTCATTTCTGTTAAGAGCAATTTCCCCTGGAGTTTAACCAAGGCAGGTACTAAATGCAAAGGAGGTCTTGGGCTCTGTTCTTTGAAGGATCTGTGTTGTCATCAGAAGCTGAATTATTCACCTGGGGAGCAATGCCCTCCGTTTCCCCTTTGCCATAGGCTCACGGCCTGTGTCCCAGAAGTTGCCAGCCATGCCAGCTAAGACCTTTGGGGTGAGCTCTGGCTGTCTGCAGCCAGAATGGGAGGGCAGGGAGGGGAGAAGAGGTTACGTGCGATCTCTCCGGCTGTGCTGATGATCATGGTCTGGTAGGCGGTGGGCCCGAACAAGCGGCAGTAGCAGGGGCTGTGGCTCTCCTCAGAGTCATCGCCAGAGTCCTGCGCCGGTGGGACCGCAGAGCCACAGACAACATCCCGCTCCAGTAACTCAGCACTGGCCAAGATGACGCCATAATAAGCAAAAGCTATGCCAAGCCTGTGGGGAGAAAAGATGAGTAAGGTGCAGCTATGATGGGGAAGGTGAGGGAACTAAAATGCAACAGGTTTTGGGTGCCCTGAGACCCGCACTGCATGCACCAACTCTTAGCCTGAGCAGAGCAGGCACCCACCAGGCCACTGGTCAGCCCACCCATGGCACACCCCTGCAATCTAGGTCCTTCCTTGAGGTATCCCACCCAAGCTCATAGTGGAAGGGACTCACACTGGAGCAGCTCATGAAGAACTGCAGTCCATGGGAAGGACTCACATTGGAGAAATTCATAGAGGATTGTTTCCTGTGGGAGGGACCCTATGCTGGAGCAAGGGAAGAGTGTGAAGAGTCCTCCCCTTTTAGGAGCAATGAATAGTAAAGACAACATGTGATGAACTGACCACAGCCTTCATTCCCTGTTCCCATGGAGGGGAGGAGGGAGAGAAAAATCAGGAGCGAAATTGAGCCTGGGAAGAAGGGAGAGGTGAGGGAAAAGTGGTTTTAAGATTTCATTTTATTTCTCATTACCCTACTGTAATTTGATTGGCAATTAATTAAATTAATGTCCCCAAGCCGAGTCTGTTTTGCCCATGATGGAAATTGGTGAGCAATCTCTCCCTGTCTTTGGCCCACAAACATTAATTCCTATTTGCTCTCCTCTGTCCAGCTGAACGTGGGAGAGATAGAGTGGCTTTTGCAGGTACTTGGTATCCAGCCAGGGTCAACCCACCACAGTCATTATGCTTGTCATTTTGCTTGCCCCTTAGTTCTGTTTCTTGCTCTGCAGCAGGTGACCTGCTGTGGCCATGCTGAGGAGAGCCTGCCCCTTCAGTCCATTTCCTACTTCAGGGTTGTAAGTGGAGACATTACCAAACAACCCCCTTCCTGGGAAACCAAGGAGTCTCAATGTCAGGCCTCAACACTTTCAGCTCACATGAAGCAAATACCCAGGTTATTTTTTAGCCCTTATCCTTTCTACCCAGGGATTTTCAAGAGGAGTTTTCATTAACTGGCTGGAGAGGCTCACATTGCACCCTGGCCAGCTGTCAAAAAAACAGAATTGGTGATGGTAGCCTTGCCTTGTTGTTATCAAGTAATTCAGCATACACATAATCATCAGCAGGCTGAGAAGTAATTTCCACTTTTTTATCCCCCCTGGCAGTTTCAGAAACAACCAGCAGAATCTGGGCTGCCTGGGGAGGCAGGGGATGCTTGGGGCATGGGGGGCTGGGAATGCAAACCCAAGAACATGGCAGAAACTCCTGAGAGGACTAGGAGAGAAAGGAAGATTAAAAAACAGAAAGATATTTCATAACACTCCTAACAAGTCAAGAAGAAAAAGAACCCATAAAAAATTCAAGGCCTGGCTAGCAACATTTTTGGTCAATGTGTTCCCATGGACCTATTATTTATACATTTCCATTCCAGACAGCAAAGTCAATGAAACATGAATTATGCTCTTATACAGCTACTGGGAACATTGCATAGGAAACCCATCTCTTCAATCTTAATTTTCCCCAGTGAGTGGCACTGGTACTTATTAATGTGTTTCTGTCAGAGCCCTGTTTCTCTGGGACTTTGACTGGCCTGCGAAGGTGGTACATTTGTCCTCCTCTTGGGAAGAACAAGTTTACACCAAGAAGGGAAGCAGAGTCACAGGCACATGGCTGGTGCACGCTGCAGGCGGGTGTGGGGGCTTTCTCCAATGGCTCTCACCTGGTTCCCAATCAACCTTCCATGAGCTGCCCTGTCCTGAGGAAGGACTCATGGTACACTGCACCGTCCTGGATGTCCAGACCTTTTCTGCCTCTCTTAACAGCAACCGGCCAGGGTGTGTGAGGAATGGTCTGAGATCAGGGCAAACCTGTGGTGATCCATGTCTGCATACTCCCCTCCAGCTGCCAAGGATCTGCAGTCACCATCTGAGGCAGAGTGGTGCCTTGTAATGGCAGAGTCAACAGGAAACTTCTGCTCCCGGCACACTTTCAACAGACAGAATGAGATGATACACAAGAGAAAAAAAATTTACCATATGATCCATATCTGCAAAGTGGTTCTGAGGTATTTGGGGTGCATGAGGTCCTTGAATCTTCCTCTCCTTTCCTGCAAACCATATGTTAGAAAAAGAAGTTATAAAAAGGGCATCTTTTATACAGGAACAAGTGTTCTGTGGCAGCAGCTGGCACCCCCGGCCTCTCTGCCCTCTCCCCAGGCTGCTGGTGGCACAGACTGACAGATGGTGCAACACAGCACCCCACCAAACCTGCAGAGAGGAAAGCCCCACTTCCCAAAAGATGCCCACAGGAGGATGCACTGCAAAGGATGGAAGGGGGCAGAAAGAACATCCTGAGCACTCCCAGCAGGTCCCACAGATCCCAGCAGTCTGGCCCCAGTGTGACCACGATGGAGCCAAAGGGGGCCTTGGTTGCTGCTTGTGGGGCCAGCACTGCTGGGGCTGCTGTCAGCTCCTGTTGCCCCACGTGCTGTTCTGCCCGTGAAGCAAGTTTTTGGCCTGAAGTGCTCAAATGCCCATGAGCACAGGCACAGGCAGGCAGTGAGGGACCCTGCCTGCCCTGCTGCTCCCCAGGAGCCGGCTGCCCCAGCATCCCGCCGCTGAGGGGAGATGAGGTCACAGGGGTGGTTTGGGTTGCCTTTAGTTTTATTTTCCTAATCGTTGGTTAAGCTTGAGATGGTGCACAACTAACAAAAACGCTTCCCACAGCCAATGTGTGTCCATTACATAAATTCAATTAAACTACAGGGAAGCTTTAATCCCAATTAATTCCAGTACAATAGCACCATCTTGCATGAGTTGCTAAGGACAATGCTTTGGTGCCTGTGGGATTGAATAAGCAGCAAAGAGGTCCAGGAAAGGGACTTAGAAGAACTGGATACTAATTTTGAGGCCCTGGACAATAGATTTGTCTAATCCTCTTCTCTTGGGGGCCAAAGGAGTCACCTGACTAAGTACTCCCACCTACCAGACAGCAGGGCCAGACTGGGAGGTAAGGAGGAAAAGCCTGGGAGGAGCCTGGCCCCCAGCTCCTCTCCTGCCTGCCGTGAAACAACCACACACACTTTTGGACATTTCAGTCCATCACTGATCAACTCCTGAGCTGCTCAGCTGCTTACAGGTACAGATGATGGTAGCTGTGAAATGGTCTCTCCTGTTTCGATCCTCTTCTCCTGGTCAGTGGCTTCACACTCAGAGAACCTGGGGCCCTAGGACACAGTGGACAAGCCAGGCCAGGGGCTGGGAGAAGCCTCTGGCAGCACTGAGTTGACCTCATGGCAGGTTTCCTTGCAGCCTCCCTGCTCACAGCCCTGAGAGGGACCCCAAGGGGCAGTTCCAAGGTCTCATGGCACAGGGAACACCCCTGTGGGATGGATAGGCAATAAGGAAGAATGTGCTTTGCCAGGAGCCCCTTTCATGACAAAGGAAGCAAATCTTTTCGTAGCACAGTATTTTTTTTTGAGCGAACACAAAATGAGAAGAAAAAAAGCAGAAAACCCCATTCTATTTTGAGGGCCAAGATTAACATCTCTCCAAAAGAAAAGCCCAGGATGGATGGGCTAGGCAGCAATTCAGCCTCAACTTACCTTGGCGGGCTCCCTCAGCACCCCCTCTGGCATCGCTGCCCCGTTCATCCTGGCTATCCTCTGCAGCGTGGCCAGGGCAGCGCCCACGTTTCCCGTGGACACATTGTACCGTGCCGACTCTGGGATGAACTGAAAGCAGAGCAGCGTCAGAAAGCCTTTCTGCACTTCTCCTGTCACACCCAGGAGCCTGGTCAGGTTAGCAGAGGCACTCCATGAGCCAAAGCAGCCTTTTGCCTGTTCTCCTCCCCAGCCATGCCCTGGGGTACCACTCCAGGTCTCCACATGCCTTGCTTGAGGGGCTCCCCCTGCCAACAAACCCATTTCTTGGTCCAGCTCCCAGGGGTCTGCCACTGAGCCATCTGTGTCAAGCACTTATGAAAGGTGGGAGCCAAAGACACAGGCTTAACAAAACCAACCCTGGATTAACTGACATTCTAAAATGAGATTAGGCACATGTGACTGACTTAAGCAAAAGTCCTTGAAGACACAACGAGGCCATTTTAATAAAAAGAAAAGCATAGTTGAAATTTAGAAACTAACTCACTCTTCACTAGCATTTACAATGTTCACCTACACCCAGTGCTCTTTCCAAAATAAAATACTTCTAAATTATAAGCAATTACATCTGAAAATATGAATTAAAGACTCTCTTTTTTTAGAGGTACTCGGTCTTGTTTTTTCTTCTGGACTAAGAACTTTTGCTATCTAATTTTTTTCTGGCAAAAATAACCAGGGAAACCAAACATCAAAGTTATACAAGTGGATGCATTTACCTGCCCAGGTATCACCCCAGGTGGATTTGTGCATTCATTCAGCTGCAAGAAAGGCTTTTACATCTGTGTGGCTTCCACCAGCCACAGCTCAACACTGCAGTGTCTGTGGACACTGTGAGTAGGGATTTTCCACATCACCCCCACAAATAAGATGTGGTATGTCTGAGGCTGATAGTTCTGAAGCAGAATTAAACCTGGGGAAGCTGCGGTCAACTGTGACATACATTTGCTCTGTGAATGCTTTACTGAGGCTGCTTTTCTCAGCCACAGAAAATTTAAAGACTGAAGGGGGTGTACTGTGGTCATGCTAGACTGAGGATATTAGTTGTGATTTTTTGCACACCCTGCCTAGCCTGCCTTCTTCTTGGTGCCTGGCCCATCACCCCGATCCCTGGGTACTGCTGGCATCCTGGACACTGGGGTGCTGAAGGGCTACAGGGGAGCAGCAAAGCCAAGCCATCACTAACAAGGTGACATCTCCCCAGCAGCTGGTCTGCAGCCCCACCAGGCCATCAGGACCTTACCAAGCCTCTGGGTGAGAGGGCTAAGGTGGTGAAAGGAGGACCCAAGGACAGCCCCAGCCTAGCAGGGGGTGGAGGGCAATGCCTCTTGGTGCCTGGGGAGACGTCAGGTCAGTGGCAGAGCAGCAGGGAGTGGAGATCTTCCTACCTTGAACACCAAAATGAGAAGGATGCCGGGGATGGAAGCAATTCTGATCAGCCAGCGCCAGCCGATGGTTGGGTTCACCACTGATGCCAGGCCAATGATCAGCAAAGATCCTGCCAACCAAAACACCTTTCCAAGGGAAAGAAAGGAGTTAAAACATGAACACATGGCCATGATTTGTTAATTTTCTTCCCTTCTGGTCTGATTCTATGGAAAACTGTGCTAGGGAATGCTAAGGTTCAACTGAGCCATCCCATGGTTGTCTGAGAAGCTGACCTTGGGTGGCAGGAAAGAGGAAAAGACAAGAATTTGGGGAGGGACAGCTGAAGATAGTCTCAATTAGCTCCAGTGAAAACAGATAACTTCTTTAAGTACCATTGTACTTAAAGCCACTTCTTTTGCCCTTCCAGTCACTTCTCTGCTACTGCTCATGAATTTTCCTCTTGTCTAAATCTCTGCAGGGAAGCAGCAGATTTACAAGCTCCAAAGGCAAAAACAGGCCAGATTTCCACTGCTGAAAGTTGGTGGCTCTCCAGTAGACTCAATGCCAAGTAATACCAACAGAGAATCTGGCCTCCAATCTGCATGTACATTCCTCCCTGTAGTTCACTTGTTGCCATTAGGAGACATCCCTTTCCAGGGGGCCACCCAAAGGAGCTCAGCCAACACAAATTACATTAAAATACATAAAAGCTACAGCAAGTTCATGAATAATCTGTATGCAGAAATAAGAAATTTCTTGGGAGAAATACAAGATTATTCTTTTATAAACTCTTGTGTTTCTGATGACACTTTGGTAATGATGCCCTGGGATCAAAGAGGCTGTAGTGAAAAGTGAATTATCCCTGCCACCAAACACATTTGGTTCAACAGTGAGATGAATCTGTGGGCTCAGTGGGGTCTCCACTGATCATTTGCAAATGCAGCAAATGCCCACTGCAGAAGCCTTCAGTAAGCAATAACACCAATCACTCTTGCTGTGGTCTTTGTCCAGCAAGTGGGCAAAACCCTCACAGCATGTCTCAGGCCAAATTTGTGACTATCATCTGTGCTAGCCCTGTCCTGTGCAAAGCCCCTTGCCATCCCCGAGCAGGGACAGGGAGAGGCACAGATTAGCACCTTATCTGGGAATCACTGCATAAACCATTTGTTATGACTGAGGGTCCACAGAGCCTCAGCCTGGAGGGGCCTGGGAATGCCACTAGCTCCAGTGCCTGGTGGTCCATCAGCACTGGTCCCACTGGAGCAGGTAACCCCATGAGGCTGGCTGGTGTCAGCCCCATACATACTCAAAGGCCCCCTACAATGCTTGTAGCATCAAATTATTTGAAAAGATATTGCCTCTCTTCTGCAGTAGATGCCTGTGTGTCTTTAGTAACACAGATGCCATATTCCAGGGTGCAGGAGGCAGCAGACACTCGCTCAGACCCAGACAGGTATGAACAGTCTGGGAGATATGCTGATGTGCTGGAGACCTGGCTTCCCAACAGCCGTGGGACCAATCTCCTGCCACTCACAGCTAGAAGAAACAGTAATGGGCTCACTCTTCTTACCTGAGACAAGGGCAACATGTATCCTCGGTATTTGGTGGGCAAAAATTCTGTTTTTATGATAAGCCTAGCAAAAAAAAAAAAAAAAAAAAAAGAAAAAAAGAGCAGAAATATAGCAACACTGAGAATTTCCATACAAATCAAGTAACAGTTCAGCTCAGCTCAGCCAGTGCTGGATACTGATGCCCACAGACAGAGTACCATCCCCCTTCCACCAATGATCACCCAGAGACAGGAATCCCTGCTCACTGTGCCTTCCACTAAGGCAGGCACCGAATTCCATGCAAGGGAAACACAAGGCATGAATCCTTTCCAGCCCATGGCTGTGGGGTACAAGCAGGTAAACGCTGCAGTCTGTACATTAGGAAACCTACAAGAAGGTCCTGTGGACTGATTAGAGTGCCAGCACAGGCACAGAGTATGTTCATAAAGATGAACAGTTTTAGTGATTTTTTTTTTTCCCCCCATTAAATAAAGACAACACTGTTCCGCTTTTTAAATGGTTCAAAAGCCCTTGGTGCAGAGGGGTCCTGGCACTGGCACCTCTGAACCTCACAGATGTGAACTGTGCTTCCTTGGCTGGACAGAGAGAGAGATTGGGAAAGACCCACATTGGCTCCTTCTATCTCAGCTGGTGAAGTGTTTCATAAAAAGTGCAATTTCCCTCCATCCCCATGAGGCTCATTAGCCTCCATGGCCAGGGAATGGGGACCTTCCTGTGAAGGAAGCAGTGTCAGGAGCTCAGCGGATGCACGACCCAGGCAGAGCGTGCCTTCTTGTCACAGCAACATCTCTCCCCTGTTTCCCTTCCTTTAATTCAGCAAAGGGCTCTCAGATCAACATGACCAGTTTTGGGCTTTCCTGTGTGGGGAGCAACCAGGCTTTGAGGAACCATGGAAGATGCTGAAATGTAGCTTTTTTTTCCCCTGAGAGAGATAAAAGAAATAGGGTTTTTTTACCAGGTTCCTCGTAAAGTGGTTGTTAATATTGTGAATTTCTCCTCTCCCCACCATATCCAACTTTCTGCCCCAACAGGACAGAAAGTTTCATTTCAGTGGGAATGTTTTACATCATTCAAAAAGAATTTGCTACTTAAGCAGAACTGTTGTGACTTTTTTTTTTTTTTTTTTACAAGGAAGCAGCCTTTACTAATCCGTTACCTGTCTAATTGTTTTTATATGTGCTAATAATCCCTCTGTCACCAACTTAAAGTAAACCAGCTGTCCCCTCTATCCCAGGCCTCAGGAGTCGCTGGGAACAGCAAACTAAGTCTATTAACCAGGATTTAGTGAAATTACAGAACAGCATTTTGGTAACATGGGAATTTTCTCCCCTTTCCCCTTCCAGCCCCCCTGAAGGTCCCTTTCCCACCATTGCTTTCAGGTCACAGCTCAGCCACAGCTCACTGGGCTCAGCGCGAGGAGACCCAGCACTCCACTAGGGTCAGCCAAAATGAGCTGGAGGGTCTGTCTTGTTGTAAAGCCAGGAACATAGCCCCTCAGGGCCTGTTAGTGCCTCTGTTAACTTCCCTGGGAAGGTGAGCTTGCCGCTGCCCGTGCCACAAAGCATGAGAAACAGCCTTACCCTTGCGCATGACCTGACACGCCACCTCCTACCATGGCCCGCAGGAACACAAACCAGATGTAGGATGGAGCAAACGAGGTCAGCAGGGAGAAATAGGCTGCCCAGAGGAATGAGAGCAGCAGAATCTGCAAAAGGGGAAAAATTAGGGTCCTCAAACCACAGGCTCAGCCAGGTGCATGGCTCCCCTGGAGCTCAGGAAAAGGTGGTGCAACCCCCAGCATTCACTCACCTTCCAGCGGCCATACCTGTCAGCCAGGAGCCCGAGCACTATGCTGAAGACCATGTAGCCAAAAAACACCATCTGAGGGGAATTGAAACACAGTTGTGGAGGGCCCGTTCCCAGCAGCACTGGGAAGCTCTACTCCTTGAACTGAGGCTGAGCTGCATGCTCCTGGGGCAGCAGAATGAACTGCAGTGCCCAGAACCACAAATAAGACAGCTATCAGGGGATGGCTTCCTTTGTGTGGGCACTCGCTGCTTCAATCCTCAAAGCTGGGGGATGGATGGCAAGGACATCAAAATAAGATTATGAAAGTGGGGACTTGCTTTGGCATTACAGCTCTGTGCATGGACATCTGCTCTTGTCAGTTTGATTTCTGGTTTTCTACAGTTCTTCTTGTGGTACTGTTCTTATTCCTGAGAGGAGGCCCTAGGAATTTATTTGGCCCACTGGGAAGTGTAGTTTACAAAGCCCGTGGTGGTGCCCCAGAAGGTGACCACACGGTGGATAACCTGTCTTGGGGATAGACAAGTCACTCACCGTTGTGACTAAAGCCACCTGCCAGTCTTGAAGCTGCCACTCACATCGGATGAGAGGGGACACAACAGCTATTAGCATGATCTCCATGGCTTCAGCCACCTTTGGAAACAAGTGTACCTGTTAGCAAGAAGGGAAACCAGAAAGAGCCCACAGGGGAAAGCCTCTCAGTCCTACCAAGCCTGCAGTCTTGGCAGTCCCACAACGACAAAAGACTCCTGTGAAGCCATGGTGCCTCCACAGTGGTCTGAGCCCAGCACTTGATCTGGAAGATGCAAGCGCTTGGCAACAGGAAGAGGAGGGGAGAAAAGTGCACCCAGAAAGCAGTGTACCTAGGAAGTTTGGAAAGAGTCAGTCCTTGGCAGAGGAGACTCTTATCATGCTGTACTAATGGAAGACCTTCAACTACCTCTGGAAACCGAGCTGCTTCGTTAGGTAGCTGACTGTGAATTCAGGCATCTAACATAGAGATGAACTCTTAAAACTGTTTTTGATTAAAAACTCCATAGGTCCATTGGCTGTTTGACCCAGCAGCTGGCTTCAGTTAGGAGTGAGGCTATCATTTATGCATAGTTACAGACTTTTACACCTCAGATGCAGTGCTTCTCTTGAATGCACCCTCATTACATTTTTACCTAGCCTGGACTCAGGCTTTTGCCCAAGTTCTCAAAGCAGATACACCATCAGCCCAAGACCATGAAAATTGGGAAATTTTTCAGATAGCCAAGGGTGAGAAGACAGCAGGCCTCCTGTGCTGTGATGCACAGGGTTTGGGCACCATGGGGATGACATGGAAAATGCCAATGTGAGGCTGAACCTAGCCCTCAGGTACCACTGAAGACATGCCCTGGCAGTGCCTCAGGGCAGGAGGCAAGCCACGGTGCTCTGGGCCATCCTGCTCAGCTTTGCCCTGAGGTAGGTCTGATATCCATGTGGCCAATATCTACTTTGGCCAAAGATGACAACAGCAGAAATCCTGCTTGAGAAGGTGCGTCCGTAAAAAAACTGGTTGCAATATGTGCTCCCAGTGTTTATGGTTATTATTGCGCAGTAGTAAGGAAAATAAGAACTTTTTTTTTCAGGCCAGTGCAGATGGCTGCAGATACCTACCCCAGTGCTGCCCATGATGAGGAAGAGTATGATGTGGAATCTCCCAAACCCAATGGTTTCCACAGCTTCTTCCACTGTAAATGTCTTCTGCCCTGAACACCAACAGGAAATGGAGAGACAAAACCTGTTAGCAGTCAAACTGTACCTCCTTGTCATGAAATGACAATGTTTTTCATGCTCCTGTAGCAATGAACCAGAAAAAAGGCTGGAAACATCTGCCAGTTGTGTGTTCACTGACCAGCCCCTAGGCATTCTGGTGGCCACGCATGGCAAGAGGTTGCTGAAACAGCAGCCAGTGGTCATGCAGGAATGACAGCCTTGTATTGAGATTCCCCATCTGCTTCAGAAACCAATGGCTTGAACTGCATCTGGCAATGGTCTACTGCCTTCCCCTGCCCAAACTGCTGTGAGGATCAGTCCCTCACATTCCTGGGATACAGACCTGCTCCCAGCACAGGTGGGGTGTAAGCTGAGGGCTGCCCCAGGCCCAAGTCCTGCAAGATGAGCACAGCTCTGAGCTCTGGGCTCAGTTTCATCCCCTAAACCTTTATTCCTGAACCTCCCCCTGCCCTCTCCATTTAACCCATTTTTAACTCATTAAATGGGCAAAAGAAGTACCTCAAGACCAGGGCTGGGACACCCTTTTAAACAGACTTGGCAGAAAGATTTCACTATATGTATACTTTCAAGCTCTTACTTAGGTAAAGTCAGAGCTGCATAAATTTTTCTGTCAGGCCATTTATCTCCAAAGAAGTCATCTCAAGCCCATCAACACTACCTCTGAAATGAAACAGAACTTGCTGTAGAACTTCAGAAGAAATTAGGGTTTTTTGAAAATGCAGGCCCTTTTAGATTCTTTTCAACATTTTTTTTTCACTTTAAAATACTTTTGAAATAGAATAAAAAATATCCAAAATGAATCATCAAATCACACATATAATAAAATGTTTACACAAAGCAGAGGGCTGAGAAAAGCCAAGCCATCCAGCTCTTCCCACTGCTGTAGGTAGCAGTCACCAGCCTGGTAGCTGTGATGGGAGAGGAGTGGCATGATGATGCTCTTTGTGGCTCCATTTACAGAGAATTTAGGTAGCTGGAGTAGCAGGACTGAGGACCCTCCCCCTACCCCAGCTAAACGAGGACCCAGATTTCTAGTCCTGCCAATACAAACCCACCTTTTGGTGATTCTTTGCTCTCCGTGTGGATTTCCTCCAAGCCAATAGCATTTTCTGCCTCTTTTGGTGCAGTGGCCATCTCAGCTCCTGCTGGGATCCACCGTCACCATCAGACAAGGCTAAGATTTAACTGTGGACAGTCACAAAGTCATATGAGCAACAAGACAGCAAGGCAGTTTCTTGTGCTGGACTGGAAACATTCAGATACAGTCAAACAGAGTTTGTTTCATGCAGCTACTGGGAGATATCCCTTCCCATTGTGGTTTTGGGGAAGAACACATAGAAACTTCATGAGGCAAGTTAGTTGAACTGACAGAGATCAGTTATCACATTGCACTGGCTCTTTTTTATGGAAAGTTCAGGGACTGCCTTAGGAAAGACTAGAGACCTGCTAACACAAGAGAGCATGTGACAACTTTCTTAGCCCAGAGGACAGTGAAATGCAGAGCCAGTCTAAAAGATGCTGCACCTCCCAGAGCCAAGACATGATATGACTAGTAGGGGGTTGTGCCTGATGGGGGCTGAGTGGGCAGTAGAGGTGCTGCACCCGGTAATTGCTCAGCCTAATTGGACCCCCCCATGGGGCAAAGTGACCCAGCCAACTTTCTAACCCCGGCTGCTTGAAGATGGCATGGCTAGCCCGAAACTCCTCCTCACCCAGCCTGTACCTTGCCAGCACACAGCTTCCTGCTGCAAACCTGATCCTGTGCCTCACCCCCTGCCGCACTAATCCCCATCCGCTCAGGGTATCAAGAAACACAGCCATGCGTTCCAGATTGCGACAGGGGGAGGCTGGATGCCTCTGCTGTTGTTTCTGGTTTCTAGTGCTAGATGCCTTGGCCTCATCACTGCTGCTTTCCCTCATTAGAAAAGCTGATTTTAATCCCAGGGTGGGGATTAAGCACACCGCTTGCTTTAACCCACAAGCTTTTCTGCTGAGTGCATGCTCAGATACTGGGGGGAAGGGGGGGGGCTCAACACATCTTCAGTTTGATGATCCCTTCTGCTTTGATTACCTCCTTTTAGGGGTGCTCGGCTTTGGCCCACTCAGCACTCACAGCAAACCAGCACTGGGGAGGCTGCAGTGTGGGGAGAGCTGGAGGAAATTAAAGGCCATGAGCGTCTAACAAAAGGTACAAAACCCCAGCTGAGGTAGAGGGCAGCACATACATGGAAAGCATGGAGTTACAGGCTGGATACCTTGAAAGCATTATACCGAGGTGCAGTCACAAGGAGGTCACTAAGGGCTAATGGCAGATTACTCAGTCGGGTCACATACACTGACCTTGCTGTTATAGATCATTACAGTCCAGCATGCAAGAGGATGTGTAGAATATTGCTTACATCTGTCTCACAGTGTCCTCAGAGGCAGCAATAGCTGGCAGCAGCACACAGTGCCACCAGCTGACCATGATGGCCAGCAGCTAGGGACCATTTCCAAGTGGAACCAGCTCAATAGAAATCAAAAAAAGGTGCTTGGAAGAGCCCACAACAAGAGGTAAAGATTTACTGTATGGCTGAATCGCAAAAGGCTTTGCAATAACAAAATCTGGGCACCAGCTTTTCTCCTTTTCTGTTCCTTTATGACTACGGACCTGCAAACACATTCTAAGCTGCCACATCACACCTCTGTCTGGTTAAACAGCTACTCGCTTCCAAAAGCCTGTGGCAGGCACAGCCCAGGGTGTTGGCAGAACAAGGATCAAGCCCTGGGCCTTTGCCCACCCCTCCTCATGCTGGGATGCTCTGCTAATTTTTTGCTGAGGGTGTTGGAACATTTCCTTGGCACTTACCTGCTCTGGGCCATGTGCCCTCCTTCTGGGAAGCACCACAACTGTTCCAGAAAAGGGGAGGGAACCCCAATCCTTGGTGCTGCAGTGCAGAACTACCAGTGAGGGTCAGGTGCTCAAGCAGAAGGCTGCAGTACCACCTGCAACACCTGACAGTAGACAGACACCCTCAGAGGTATCAGGATGTTGCATAGCACCTAATGGGAGAACCACACCACTCAAACAGCAGGAGGTGAGCAGGTGGGATACATTCTCTAGTATCTCAAATAACACTAGAAATCTTTGCAGGCACAGTAAACCTCCTAACAGTGCCTACCACACCCAGGATTTCATGCCAAACCTTTGCAGCCCTGTTTGCCTTAATGGAACAGCTAGTGTCTATCATGCATCTTCAGGGAGTCACAAATTTCCCACTATTTGTAATTCCCAATTCATAAATGCCAATTACATGAGCCAGGAGAACAGCAGTGACAAAGCTGCTGCTGGCAGGGAAAATAACAATCCTCCGTTTGAAGAAACCAACCAAGAGCACAGTGAAACTGCTGCTGGGACCCATCAGAATGATGCCATGAACCCACACCAAAGGGCTGTGAGGCACAAAGGGTACACAACATGCAATTCTACATGTGATGCCAGCTGGGAACTTTGTCAGTAAAGTCAGAGACCTCGTTCTTGTGAGAATTCCCCTCACAGGTGAATGATCAGATACCCTCCCCTATTAAGCAAGATTTGACAAAATATTTCATTTATTTACTTAGTGAAGTTTTCTTACCTCTGCAGTGTCTCAGGCATAGAGGAGCAGACCTTTCTTCCTTTATGACTGTATCTCTTCTGCTCTTTACTTTTTACAGCGTTGGTGGCGCTGTGGGTTTGGGATCCAGCTCCCAGGGGTCAGGTTTCCTCCTTGCTGGGCTCAGGCAGGTCCCTTCCCACCTGCCTCCACCTCCCCCAGAAATAGGTGCTGCAGGCAGAGTGCCCAAGTGCTGACCTGTGCTTTTCCCATGGCACCTATAGGTCCTCCACAGCTGCCGCCCACCACAGGTGTTGGTACTTGCCTATCCCTTTTTCTAAGAATGACCCCAAGGAGGCAGAGGGAGGATGCTGAGGAGACCTCTATTGCAACACCAGATGGATTCTAGCTGATGGGTTTTAGAGGCAGGTCCTGCAGCATCACTGCCCATGCAAGGCACCTTTATTATCCCCTGAAAAAGCCATGAGCAGTGGCTGGGCATGGCAGACATCAGCCCTCCTTAGGCCTCCTGAAGCCAACTCAGGCACCAGCACCATGAGAAAAATAAGGTCAGTTCATCTGCTTCATCCTTCTAAATTTCCTGACCAAGTAGTAAAATGCAGGGAGCACTCATGGTTTGAACTGCCACAGTGATCCCAACCCTGCTGTGCATCAAATCTCAGTGCTATGATAGCTATGGGCTCTTGACTAGAAATGGATGTGTCTACCTTTACTAGTCAATGTTGACATTGGTATAAGCCAGCAAAGATGCTGGGAGGTTTTTTGTCTTTGTCTCTCATGAGGGTTCCCCAAATCCTTCTGTTTTGAAATACGTACACTGAGCTGGCAGCAATGTGGCAATAGTTTTATCAAAGTATGTAACTCCCATGCTGATTCTTATGCTTCCAAGCATCTGGAAGATGTTTGCTACCAGCCAACATATGCCCTTTCACAGCCTTATTTTACATCTTCTCCTTAATAATATCTAATATTCAACTGTTATTGGCATCTGCTGAATGACATGCATGATGCAGGCTGCCAGATCCATATAATTTTGTTTTCATTGCAAAATCTGAGGCAGCGTGTATGCAATCACAGGAGGGCACAGATGTTTCAGCATTCCAGCTTCCAAGCACAGAAAGGAAAAAATAACCAAAATACCAATGAAATTCTAAGGCATGAAGATGTGCTTTCAGGCAGGCCCAGGTGCTTTGGATTGCACAAAGGGATACTATGTCTATTTTTTTTTTCAGTGACCTTATGATATTGTAATTGTTTGTCATGGAAAGGCAAAAGCTGGTGAGAGTAAAGCACAGATGGAAATGTCTACATGCATGAAAGGTCCAGAAGAAATAAAAGACTAAGAGTGAGAAGAAAGGTCTCCATGCTGGCCAAGGACATGATGGAGGGCCATCATCTGGGTAAACACTGAGGAAAGTGTTTGTTGCAGGAGCCAGAGGCTGGACTCCAAGAAACTGAATCCTAGAGTTTATGACAGCTCAGTCCAAAAGCCAATTCATCATTACCAGCCAGGAGGACCTTAGGGACGGGACAAAAACTCGATACCCCAAATAGTCAATACTTTCTTCATCTTCCACATCACAAAGTTGTCCTGGCAGGAGGGCCTAGGCACACACAGCAATAGCTCTCATGGGAAGGAGTAAAAAACTCAGGAAAGAATGGGTGTGGATGACTGAAAACAGTTTGCTTGACTTTGCTATCCCTTTCCCTTCCTACGTAGTCATTCACTGAGGGTTTTTTAACATTTGTTTCCTACAAAATTATGTAACTCATGTCTCCAGTTCTCAGAAACAAACAGCTCCGTAGCCACAGGATGAGCTTTGGGTCCAGAAGCACCCATTCTGCCCTAGGCACCAATCCTGAGTCTGCTGCAGAGGGACATGCTGAGGCCCCGGCATGGGTCAGGTCATACCTTCTCCAGCAATGGGCAAAGTTTACATAAAGTCACTGGGCTGTTGTACCAAGAAGGCCTACTAGTCTGTAACCAGTGGTCTCTGCTGGACCTGACCACATGTGATGGGCATATGCACAGAAACAATCAGAAAACATGGTCCCATTCAGCTTAGCAGCTCTACAGGGAAATGAGCAGCCACTGCTCGGCTCTGCTTCAAAATCCCCCTTATTTTCTGCAGGAAAACCTTTGAAAAACAAGGCACTTTCTGAAACATTTCTGGGTTTTTAAAGAATTCTTTAAAAGCCCCAAATGAAAGCCAGGGCTCTCCTCAGAGTGTATCAGTGCAACCATGCCTCTCAGCAATATTTCATCTGAATGCTCCCTGATTATAAGTGGGCTTGGTCCACTTGTGGAGTGGGGAAGTGCCATCCCTCTGTCACAAATGCTCAAGTGAGACACAGGCTCTGCTGTGCTTTTCAGTTGTGCACAGAAAAAGAGAGAGCTGAATACAGAATTAAGCCCAGTTTTTGAATTGCTGTTCAGTACAGCAAACAACAGACCATTTTGTCACCTGCAGGATAACTTGTTTTTCTTGCTTAATGTGTAAACCTCAGATGAAAAGCAAAACACCAAGAAGCTCTAAGAGGAACAGATATTCTGTTTCTGGTAATCACCTTCTCAGTTACATTGCAATCACATGTAGGTGTAATAAAGATAAAATGTGTGTCTGTGCAGAAAATTCACCCGCTGTTTCATAAAGCAAATGGTTTTCTCTGTGTTTGGTAATGCATCAAACTACTTTGGCCTTTCTTGCTGCAAGACTGCTTTTCTCCTGAATAGCAATAAACAAAACAGGCTGGAAGGAAGAAACAAAGGTGATGAGCTTACACCGAGCAACTGTGACACCATCTGCAGTGACATCCATGTGGTTTTTGCCTGTATTTTAGGTTACCCATACCCAAAGAACTGGTGACATGAGACTATGCAAGGGTCATGGACACGCTCCCGTGCCCACCTCATCTCAGCTCTAGCTGCTGCTCCTAACTCAAGCTGGTGTTGAAAAAGGCTCGTGGCTCTGTTGGTGACCAATGCCCAACATCAGTATGGCTTCTTGAGAACACAAGAGAAAATTAGAACAACTGCTTTGCCTGGGGTTGTATTTTCTCCCCTGTCACTGTAGCTGAAGGTGACTTTCAAGCCTGAATATTGCAGAAATATTACCTGTGATGACTATTACACCGTGTGTCCTGTGGGAACAATCCCTGGCTGTTTTTTTGGTGGAGCTGGATATCAAGGGTGTGAGGTTTGAAAATAAGGGCTTGGTCACACTCCATGGTGTTGCGGTTCTTTGGGGGTTTCTAGGGGGTCCTCCTGTCCTGCCGGCTGCTCGGTGAAGGTTTCCAGGGCTGAGGACACCCCCTACCCCCGCCGCCCGTCCCTCGTGGCAGGGACGGGCGGCGTAGGCCCTTAGGCCAGGAGACAGAGACCACACCGCACGCAGGGAGTCCAGCAGCGAAGAGCAGACAAAAAGAGCTTTATTCAAATCTCCCGCAGCTTATAAAGGCTGCGGGGGGAGGACTGGATTGGCCATTCAACTAGCCAATCCAAAGAGACAATATAATAACTATGGCAACACAGAAACCAATGAGAGGCAAGTTAGTTCACAACCCCGACAATTCACCCTTTCTTATTTCTAATAAAGACAACATTTGTAATTTTAATGGGATTTAACAATGAAGGCTTTCCAGTTGAAACGTGGGGTAAAGGTTGATATAAAAATGAGAAAGCGAGTATGATGATTTTTATTGAACTTGGGAAAGCAGATAATTTTAAAATTTATGTTCCTATTATAAAAAGATAAATCTCCAAATTAAATTTTACCTGAGTCTGTTTGGGTAAGAGGGATAAAGGAATATGCCGGAATCTGCTCCCCTAGCTTCTCCGGACTGAAGCTAGGGTTGACGGATGTCCCACAAACTCCCTTCTGAGTTTGTGACACCCGGAAAACGCTAAGATTCCGGGCGTTTGCCCGACACAGAAGTAGCTCCTGTGCTGCTGCTGACCCCTCCTTCACAGAAGCAGGACAACAAATGCCTATTCCAGGCCCATTTGACAAACGCTGAAGGGACAGGGAAGGGAGCATCCACTCGACACAGACATAGCGTCTGTGCTGATGCTGCCTGCTTCTTCATAGAAGAAACATAACAGCGGTGCCTAACACAGGCCGATTTGCGGACGCTGAAAGGACAGGGAAGGGGGCATCCACCCGACACAGACATAGCGTCTGTGCTGATGCTGCCTGCTTCTTCATAGAAACATAACAGCAATGCCTAAAACAGGCCGATTTGTGGACGCCGAAAGGATAGGGAAAGGAGAACTCTAGCTTTTACTTTTACTGGATCTCTACTCTTCAACTTTACTTTTGAGTGTATTGAATGTGTGTAGATTTCTAAATTAATAATAAGGAACAAGTATGTGAATTTGTTATTAAGCAACAAGGGAAAATTAAATCGTAATGTTACCATTGAAGTTTGATTAACTAAAAATTATAACATTGCTATAGGTTGGAGGTAATACATCCATTTCCCGTTATCAGAGCAAATAGGTATTATTAAGGAAAATATGTGCTTTTGAAAAACTGCTGCAAATACTTTCTATATTGTTTACATTATAAGACCGCACTACAATTAAAGAAAGACCTGAAGTAATTGTAAAAAGCTGCAAGGTTATCTGTGCTTTGCTGCCTCTTTTTTTTTTTTTTTTTTTTTTTTTTTTTGAAAGGGGCGTTAGGTTGGGGGGGGTGGGGGATGCCGCAGGGTTATCACTGTCGTGCTGCGCTTGGAGTACTCGGGAGAGACAAACAAAAGTGAAACAACGTGATAATTAGCATATGAACAGGACGGGAGAAAAAAAACCGGTTTTGCTACTCCGAAGACAAACTGTAACAAAGAAAAAAAGTTGAGGGAAAAGGTTTGGGGGCTGGGCGGACGGGTCGGCCGCATGGCTGGAGGTGGGAGGTCCCTCGGTGCTCTCTCGGTGTGTGCAGCCAAAGACGTGTGGTCCGGGCGGTTGCGGAGGGACGGCGGTGGGGCCGGGGCGAGCGGGCTGGGCGGCGGCGTGGCCGGTCGGGGCGGCTGCAGAGGCGGGGCCGAGGCCGATGGGGGCGAGCAGGCGGGCGGCGTGGGGCAGACACACTCCAGCAGCGGCGGCTGGCTTGCCTTTAAAAAACGCTCCTTCCTTTCTCAGGTTTTGCTCTGCTTTTTCCGTTCGGCGGCGGCGCGGACTTTGAAAATGTTGTTTCTCCATGTTGAACACACGTTTTACTTGCAGTTCGCGCTGCTACCGCAAGCTCACACCACGCTGCGCTCTCAGCATTGCCGTGGCATATCACAGCCACTGCCGCTGTGCCGATGCTAAAGTGCCTGCGTGCAGTTCCCTCGCCCCTCTGCCCCCCGGAGTCCGCACTTTTGCACAGTCCAATTTTTGGGCACTCGGGCAGAAAAGGCACTGCTTTTTTAAAATGGCTGTTCTCCCCGGCAACACAGAGACAGGATTAGTTGCTGGGGGAGGGGGAGCGGGCCCTTATTGCTTCCACCGTTTATATTTTAAAGTATAAATGAAAAGTCTTTACCGATTTCGTGGGCGGAGTTCGTTCACGTTGGGTGCCATATGTTGCGGTTCTTTGGGGGTTTCTAGGGGGTCCTCCTGTCCTGCCGGCTGCTCGGTGAAGGTTTCCAGGGCTGAGGACACCCCCTACCCCCGCCGCCCGTCCCTCGTGGCAGGGACGGGCGGCGTAGGCCCTTAGGCCAGGAGACAGAGACCACACCGCACGCAGGGAGTCCAGCAGCGAAGAGCAGACAAAAAGAGCTTTATTCAAATCTCCCGCAGCTTATAAAGGCTGCGGGGGGAGGACTGGATTGGCCATTCAACTAGCCAATCCAAAGAGACAATATAATAACTATGGCAACACAGAAACCAATGAGAGGCAAGTTAGTTCACAACCCCGACACCATGGAAGGGAGCACAGTCCACTCCAAATCCATTGGTGTGCTCTGTTTTCTTCACATACTTCATGGTTAAAAAAACATAGCCTGATTAACACTCTTCAGTTTGAAAGATTAGTAATTCAGGAATATTTATGAAGATCACAGTACATCAGTACTTCAAATTCACATCAGCTGCTTTCATTCTACTCTTCTTTCTGTTCATTAAGTATTAGCATTTCTACACAATCTGCTTTAACAACCCATCTTGAAAAATACAGCACATGGGGAGTCATCTTAAGTCTCCAGTGAGAAACAAGCCAATAGAGACAAAATGGCTGCCAATGTTGAAACGGGTCCAGTCTTTTGTTTACACAGCTCAAAACTAACACTTTTGTTAAGTGATGATGTGTGCAAACTTCTCTAATCCAGTGCTGTCAAGCCCTGGAGAAAATTAAATAAAAAGAGGGTTATTCTAGTAAAGCATGTAGAAAATTGCAAGCCTGCAATACAATCTGTCTTTGAGCTGGTTTGCATTGTGTGCTAAATGAAGGGCTGCAATCTTGTAAGGGACTTAATCATGCCACATGATAACCCATAGCTTAAAATGACAGCCAAAACATATTTGTCTCGGAAAGAAATATACCACAAAGACAAGGCAGTAACTGGAGCAAAACATATGTGAGTTGATTAATAGTAACTGGTTTAATTCAAAAGCTGCATTTCTCTTTTCAAGCAAGCAGTAGGCATCTGACCCCATCGAATGCTGAGGACCAGGTACTTGGCAAAGACATCAGTGGAGATACTCAGCCAAGGGTCCAGCCAGACCAGCTGATGCAGTCCAGCTCTCAGCTGATACAGCAGTATATTGGAATGTGGTTATTACACTTTCATCTGCAGCTGCTCTTCTTTCGAGGGCCACATCCCATTCTCTTTAATCCCATACACCCTACTCTGTGGGTGAGCAACCACAAGGAAACAGAGCCTGGTCTGAGGAGTGAAGCAGTGATGCACTGGCTTCACTCTTCTGCAGTGCCATTGATGATGTGCTTGAAGGAGAATGGAGAGAATTTGTACCCGGCTCCCACGTAGAACTTGTTCTGGAATTCCACCCTGGGGAGGAGCAGAGGGAGGCATCAGTGCTGCTCACAGGCAGGATCTGCTGCCAGCCAAGAGGCTTATACATGGCACCCACGGGAAAAGGGAGGCCACTATAGATAGACAGGACATAGGCTCTTTCTGGAGCCAGCAGGGAGCTCAGACTTTCCATCAGCCAGCCTGAAAATGCTTGTTGTGAGGCCAGTCGGCAGAACCTTGCCTGCCTGGTAACCTGCTTCTAGCAGCTCTGAGAGCTGGGATAACCACCTGCTGCTTTAACACTCTGATGGGAGACAGACATCTCCTGTGCCCTGCAGAATGACACAGCCTGGGTGCTCAGGCAGTAAGATGAGTTATGGTGGTGGTAAAGGGTGTTTTGCCACCTTGGTCTCACTTACATACTAGCCTGACAGTGCATCTGCACTGCTGTCCTTGCCTGCACTGACATCCAATTAAGGCAGACATGAGCTAACTTGAAACTGGTTTGCCACAAAGCCAAACCAGCCTGGAGCTCAGCTTGGGCTGATGGCACAAGCAATGACCCAGGTTTTCATCATGTTTTGTTCTCCCAACTGAACTATTCCTGCCCTAGGCAGTCCCAGGTGTATTGTTTGACAATAAACTTTTGCAGCAATCTTGTTTGATGGCAACCTTGCATGGGACACACAGCCAGTGGCGTGTTTGTAGTGCCTCTGAGCCTTGTCACGTAGGTCAAAGTGGCCCTGCTGTCTCTGCATGTTTACCAGGACAGAACTGCAGGTTGCCATTGGCCTCACATGCTCACAGCCTCCACAGGCGCAGGAGGACAACAGGTCGTTCCAGGGAGCAGCACAGAGCAGGGAGCTCTGACCTCCTTTTGGAGGAGTCTCCCTCGCTTCACTTGCCAAAAGCAACTGATGTTTTAATGCACAGGCACTCGTACAGCACGTACTGGCTGATGGGGCCACCTGTGTCCACAGCCTGATCCCTTCCAAAGACTACTCCAAGAAACTTCCAGAAGACCACACCACCTACCAGTGCAGACGCAAGGCATGCAGGAAGGCAGAGAGCCCCTCCATGACCAGCAGGATGGCCACTGTCAGCACTGCAAAAGCTGCAAAGATGATGAAGATGACAATGAGGCCTGCCCAGCCGCTGCTGCTGAGCCCGCTGTGCATCACCATGGTCCAAAGCACCTCTGACAGCTCTGTAGAAACAAATAAAAGGAAAACAGTGCTGAGCAACAGCTGTGGGCAGACATGCAGTCTGCCAGATGACCCATGTTTCCCAGTCAGATGACTTGGCCTAGGATAAAATGCACATGACAGTAAAATATACATGACAGTGATCATACATGGCCACCCCGCCTCTCCATGATCACCGGGGAAGGAAAGCGGATGCAGTTTGTTTTCCATTGCTCCTCTTCACTGTGTTAGAAGCTGATGGTGCTGCTTTGGCTTGACTTTGCATCGTAAGTCCATGGAAACGCACTAGCAAGACTGCTGTTAGCTTGTCATGATACACTCATCAGTTTAATTTACACTTCCTTGACGTGGCAGGTAGGCAGTGCTGCAGCCTTCTAGGACTGCCTGCTGCTAAATCCCTGTGAACATGATTGATTGACATAGTCAATACATGTGTAGATTAGGATACAAGCTGCACTGACTGAAGCTAGCTAAGACTCACAGGAGACATGTAATTCCCATTTGTTCTCCAAACCACTTCTCCTAGGGTATTATGGAGATTCTGTGGTGGGGGAAAAAAAAAGAAAAAAAAAAGGCAATTGGCTGGTCCCACTCAAGGTAGGATGTATTAGTGTTTAGGTTTCTTGCCATGCTCTTAAAGATTTTTTCTTTTCTGCACAGGTTTATATCAACATTCACAGCACTGGTATATCTGACATGTACTCTCAGCTCAATAACATATTCCTAACTTAACTACCCCGGTCACCCAGAACAGAATCAAAACTGAGCAATTTTTCTCTTGTGATACAGGCAAAGCGAGGATTTAGCCCAGGTCTTCTACTTCTGGATGCTCCAGCCACCAGTTCAGCCTTATCCCTTCCAGCTGCTGCTCTCAGGAAAAAAAAAATTTGTTGATGTCATTTTGTAATGCTGCAAAGGAATATGGTGGTTCTTCAGGCAGAATACATAGGACTGCCCTTAGCTAAGCTCTTTAGTTGGTTTATTTTATTTTATTTAGATGCCTGTCTTCCGTGTAAAGCTAACGTGTATTAGTTTCCACTCAACTCCTACTAAGCTCATTTCTGTGCCAAGCAGTACAGGTCACCCCTGTCAACCCATGGCAAACCACACCACAAGCTCTCCCCTTTTTGTTTTCATTTTTTTGTGTGCTCAATTCTTTAGGGCAGCTGCAACTCCTAGCCAGAGGCAGTACAGCGATAGTAATAAAAAACCTTTCAGAAAAATTAGAGATGTTGAAAACCTGAAGTTCCAGCCCGAGGCAGTTTCTAGTGTTTGAGCATTTGTTTTTATCATAAATCAAGGCAAAAGACATTGAAATGCTGTACATTTTTCATGGAATGTAAGGTTCCACTGAATATGGCTGGGAAAAATCCCAGTGAAAATGACAAATTCCAGAAGCTCTTGAACCATATCTTTTCTTTCCAGTTTGCTGAACAAAATCAAAATAACTGTTTCAAGTAATTTTGACATTTGTCTGCATACCCTGAGGCTACAGCAAGTGCCTCTTCAGAAAAGAAGCTACGGCTCCTGTACTGCCTTTAACTCCACGGACTGGACTACCCATTTGGACTGCACCACCCTCTGTGCCACACACCTTGAGGACTATTCAGAGGGGTGGCTACAGAGCAGTGTGGGAAAGGAGCCTCTGCCAGTACATGCAGTCAGGAGCTGACTCACACATAGCTGCCAGGGATCACCCCTAAAATCTGAGATGGCCACGGTGTAACACTTGGATTGATCTAACCTGAAGCAAAACATCCTGAGACACAAACGCCCACAAGGAGAACTTGGATTTCGTGAAGAAATCTGCAGGAATACTCAAATAGCAGCAGAAGCAGTGATCAGCATGGATTTGCTGGTCAGGAAACTGACAGGTGGACAGTCACTCACGTGCATGGGCCAAGCTCAGCGCCCAGAGCCGCAGGTAGGATGCTGTGTTGGAGATGCAGCCAAGACAGTATTCAATGGTGTGGATAGCTTGGTGGACAAATATGTCTCCAAAATTGAACTGGAAGAACATAAAACCAAACACATTTTATTAGATCCTAGTTCAGGACTTCTTGGCTAACAGCAACACTCCACCAAAGGCTCTTCATACTCCTTCCTTTTCCTTGCTATGTCCCGAGCAATGCAAAGATATTTCCCAGGTAAAGGGACTGCTCTGAAAAGTGTCCATTCTGCATGATCTTTTCATACATTCTCCCTGGAGAAATATGATTCCAGTGAAAACCAAATGCTAGGGAAACAGTTCACATTCCACTCCTACAATTTCAAATCTTTAAATGTCAATCCAATTGCTAACAATGTGATTCCGGATATAAGTCCTTAGGTAAAATAGTGGCTTTCAGACTATCTGCCTATGGGCATACACATTTTGGGAGATATCACTGAATAATTGTATCTTATAATAATGAATAAGCAAATCTGTGAAGATTCCCTGTGACTGGGAACAGCCAGCAATATCCACACTCAATACTGTTGATACTCCCAACTGCTACAAACACTTCTGTTACTTTTTCCTGGGTTGCTGCCTACTGCAGAAGCTCTTGACAGTATCTGCCAAAGAAAGACTTTTCTCCCTAGTCAACAATGCTGGCTTCCAACTTTTAAATTCTCCTTTTCAAAATAAAGGAAGGAAAAGTAACTGAGTCTTGGAAAAGGGTTGACCTTCTCTGGGTGCAATGTGAAAGTGAAACAACCACCCTTGAGGAAACAAGAGCTTCAGGTTTGTATGAATACCTGCCACCACCAGGCAAAAACAAAGGAAGAATTTAGGAGAATTAATTCAGTGAAAATTCAACCTTTTTTCTGTTTGGAAACACAAAGTGTTACAACAGTGTGTGTTGATATCTTGCTAAAAAGAAGGGCTGGCACCTCTGAAAAAGTTCTCTGCTTGACTTTATGTCTTCTACTGTTGTGTCTGTCTCAATAATGTTATGCCCAAATTTTCTTACCTCTTCCTCATCACCCTCATGTCCTTCATGGCCACCACTGTGGTCTCCTTGGGAAGCTTTCTTGGCGTGATTGGTCTCTGGGACATCTACCTCATTTTCGCCTCCAGGGTTTCCTGAGATGGCTTGAGAACGGATCTTTCAGGAACAAAATGTAATAAATCTTTTGTGCCATGCTACAGGCTGATATCAAAATGAAGAAGTCCATGGCACAGAACTCCCTCAATAAACTCATGATGGATAACATATGAAGGATTATATCATCAGCAAGAAGACAATTAAAAAATAGTCAGTCATCATAGGCTACAGAAACTGAATATTCCCATGGAATGGCTAATAATACCTAAATATTTTCCATCCTAGAGCATTTTCCAGTGATTCCAACTATTCTGTAACTAGTTTCTAGTCTCACAATGTACCCTTTGACCTCACTATGGGAAAATCCATCCCTTCTGGCAATTGAGAAAACTGAGGCACATTAAAGCTGATGATCTCGATCAGATTGGTGCAAATCAAAGGAATTAACATCAAGTGAAAGAGCAGTGAAGCCGGAAAGGATCACGTGACTTGCTGAAGGTCACACATTTACTGGGATACAGACAAATATAACTCAAAGCTCTTGTTTCACTTTAAATTGACAAAAACCTCATGGCAACCCATCTCTTCCCTGTAGTTATTCTTTACAGACATTTTCTAGAGGCCTGAACAACCTGATCTGAGTCCCACTCCAGAAACGACAGCACAGCGTAAGAATAGCCCTACATCATGTTACAGTTCTCTTATGCAACCAAATATAGGCCTTATGGCTTCTCTCAGGTTCTGTCACTCTTTATAGCTTCCAGGGGGTTTCATGGGAAGAGTCTCATGACAACATATTGTTTCCTATTGCAGCAGTAACCACTGTCACATCCGCTTTGTCTTTGCTTTACCTGAATGTCAGCGTAGAAAACAGACTTTGTTGCAAACATATAAATCTGAGGGAATGTAAGATGTGATCAGACAGCTAACATATGAAAATTAGGAATGGAAATACCGGGGCACAATAGGAGGTGGGGAAAACCTGTCAGATGTTGCTAGCATGAAAGCAGGAGATGGAGTCAGACGTGCCAAGCTTCCATCCAAATCCCAGAAGAATGACAAAATAAGAAATTACAGCACAGAGGCAGGGTTGCAAAGGTCTCCCAGGGACCTGGCTTTCAGTTATAGGTCAGAAATGATTGGGTTGGAAAAGGTCAAGCAGCACAACCAGCATCTCTTTCTTCAAATGGAAACATCTGTGTCCTATAAAAGGTACTCCAGGCACTAACTCTGACTATAAAGAGAAGTAAATCTTGACAGACAAGTGAAGTCCTATTAGTGTAATAAAGGAGAGAATTAATGAACAACTAGGAAACTACAGCTGCCAGAGTTATGTGCTGCAGAGCTGGGCAAACCACAGAGCCCAGGGGAAGGAGGGTTCTGTTAATGTGAAGGCAATCACTTAGGGAAGAAAGCACTGCTAGAAAGCAGGCAACAGCTTTTAAATCAAGTTTCTTCTTTAAGCAGTGTTATCTCCCCTATGCTAGGACTATCAGAGATGCTCTGTTTCTACAGAGCAGCTAACTGGTGGTTAGTGGTGATTGTGGACTGACAACTGAGGTCCTTGCCCTGTCTTGGCTTTACCAGAACCTCAATCTTTCCAAACCTTCTCTGGTTTTGGATATAACATGTGGAAGACCTTGATGTCAGCTTAACAAATAGGGTATGGCCTTGCAACCAAAGCTCCTGCTTCCAGGGATATGTTTCCTTCTCTGGAGTTATTTAAAAGCTGACTGGACACAATCCTGAGTAACAAGCTCTAAGGGACCCTGTTTGAGCAGGGAGAATGGACTAGATGACCTCCAGTGATCCCTTCCACACTTAATCATTCTGTGATTCTAGTTTAGATGGCTCAAACATGTCCACACACATGGCCTTGGTGTACGTGGCATAAAGCACACTTTGAACTCAACAGGGAAAGTCTGAGATCAGAGAAGAGCAGAATTAGATCACTGCAAACAAGCTTTGGGGGCTATCTCCTCATCTTTGCCTCCGCTGTACTGCATCACCCTTAACTGATCCACGTCCCTTACCATGCGCTGTGCTTTCTGGTGGTTGGCTCGGAGGATGAAAGGTTTGATTAAGAGCATCCAGGGAACAGCAATCAGAGCAAATACGACCAAGAAACTCTGCACTTCTTTCTAAAAGACAAAACAACAATGAGAGCAAAAAGTTACTTTACTTCCTTTAGCCAACTGCATTTATGGTTAGAAAGCTGATTCTGTAAAATGTTTGTTTGTTTGTTTGTTTGTTTTTATAAAACAGATATATACTCCTTGCTCGTCTGTGTATCCTCTGCTTGTAAGGACATGAAAATAAATGTATACTGCTTAAGGCTCCAGAAAGCACTTGCAGATACAGATGGTTGGAGATTTGGAGGTGAAGGGCTTTCATGCTGGAAAGGGTTAATTTACCAAAACCCAGTGTTCCTGACTTGAACCTGGCTGTCCAGTGTCCCAAGGGAATATCCTAACTGTTGTGGTAGCCAGTCAGTCTGCCTTGCTTTGACCAGTGTGGCAATGCTGCTGTAAGAGCCAAGTCATTCAAGTCTTGCCCTGGATTTGCTCTAGGTTTGCAATTCCAGAAGGGAATTGAATCCCTATAGCTTAGACTTGGTAACACATTGTCTCGACAATATAAGGTGTTCTTACAGTGCAGTATGGCACCCTTATTGCTGTCCTAACATAACTGCTTGTACTTTAGGAAACAAAATGACACCAAAACAAACAAAGAAACCCCTTAACTACAACTTCTGCATTTTCTTAAAGCTGGCTCACATCTCAAATCACCTCAGGATTTGTCTCATACAGTATTGCATTCAGACTACCCTGGTGGATGGCACAGACTGTTATTGGTGGGGCAGGGGGATAGGAAAAAAAAAATTGCCACCTTGGGAAGGCTTTGGGTTGTTACAAAGCAAAATGTTACCCCAAGACTTTTTGAAGGCTGGGAACACTGTGTTTTCCCAAACTCCTCCTGAAGCCTTAACGCAGTTACTTGGAGTTGATCAGGACTCTCTGCTAACTCTGACTCACTAGCAGCCCTAAAACTGAGCTCACACTGAAGTGCCAGAGTGTGCAACTGTATAGAAGCAGGTGCATATATGTGGCTGGATGTTGCATTTGTTTGCACATTCTTCACTGATGTTGCTGATATAAAATCAATGAAGAAACAAAAAGCAATTCCATGTTTTGACCAAATAAATAGAGGCAACTTTAAAAGAAGTTTCGTCTTAGAGGAGATTTTTTTGCTGGCATTTTTGCCTTTTTTTTTTTTTTTTTTTTTTTTTTTTAATGAAATCCTCGAAGGAGTTATTTCAGACAAGAAGCTGCCATAAAATCCTCTAGGTGCTTCAATTTTTTTTTTACATGAAATTGTAAAATATTTGAGTTTTCCAAAGAAAAAAATAAGAAATTATGAAGGAAGATAGATGTCTCTAGCATCGTGACCAGACTTCAGGAGAACACATCTGTAATACCCAGCTTTGCATCTGAAATCACCCTTCTTTCCTTTTTTCACCAAAAGTATCTTCAGTTGCATCATTATTCTTGTAAGGATGACACTAAGAATGAGGTTTTCTCTGCATCACTGCTTGATAGCTTCTCTGTCCTACCTGTCTGCAAGGCCAACACGAATACCAGAAGAATAAACTTCACTTCTGTGACGGGCACTTGTTACTGAGCTTCTGAGCCTGTCCTCTGTATCCTTATGCCCACTCTCCACAACACCCACTGCAAATACAAACCCAACTACAGTGGATACAAGCTGCTTGATCCATACCTGATGCACATAGAGTGGAGCGTTTGAAGTGTCACTATAATTGAACAGAAACATATTGATGAAGTGGATGAGGATGCTTGGTGCACTCTGGGATGAGTGGACATCAAAATGACACCATTTGAAAATAATCATGAAGACCAGGTAGCCAAAAAGAGAGATAATAAAAATCATCTCTGGAATGAACTGAAGGATAATGTTTATATATTTCCTGAAGTAGCTGGAAAGAATAAGGAGAGATAACTACAATTAATACACTAGGTATTAATATAAGTTTGCACCCAAGTACGGCAGTACTGTACACTACTTAGTCTTTGGAAAACAACCTAATAATTATACAACTGTCACTAACCAAGAAAGATGTCTGTAATTACAGGCTATATCACTGAAAGCTATTGCTTAAATACAAAATCTTTGTTGTACTGATTATCTTCAGATTTTTATACTTAATCTACCAGTATCTCAGCACCTCAAAAGATTACTACATTGAAATAGAAGCAAATTTTCAAAAAATGGCTAGTTTACAAAATTAGCGTTATACTCTGAGGAAGGTCAGAACCAGGTGTAGTATCAGTCATGTAGGGGCAGTCCTCTCTGTCATCTGCAAACACTTCTGTCCTTGAAGGTCAGGACCTCATTTCAGCTTTGGAGAGTCTCTCAAGACAGCCCCTCCAATCTATCACCACGTCTTATTTTTTGTTGCAAAATATAGGGGCAGAAATGTAGACACGCAGACCCACAGATCCTGACCAAAGGCCCACTAAGCCAGGTGAAACTCACACACATACTTGGCAAGATTTCACTTTAGACCAAGAGATCTTGTCTTTCGAGAGAAAGATTGTCCACAGTGGGAGGTGCTGTGTATTTTTAATTTAATGTATTTCAGTATTTCCGCAGAATCAAGAATATAAGAAAGTTTAAAAGAAAGTTTATCCAAGAAAATATCTGCAATGTAATGGCTGTCCTTTGGACTTAGCACTGCATACCAACCATAGTGTGAGTCAGTCAGTGCATGGGGCAGTTCAAGTCATCAGTCACAGATATGAGGCTTCCTTTAAATAAAGGGCACTAGTTTAGTGATGAGGACCTGTGTGCTGCAGCAACAGGCTTGGTGAAACAAACTTACATGTGGTTGAAGAGGCTGAGTATCACTCCAAAAATCATGTGCACAATCCCTATGACAACTGACATCTTCATTTTGTAGGAGTTCAGGAAAGTCAGCTTGTTTGATGCAACATTCCAGATCTTCAGAGAAAGGAGCAGAGAGAGAACAAGATTTTCAGGTGTTTGATCAGTAACAGAGTTGTGGAAGTTGTTGCTTTGACACCATCAATTTACTCCTGCCACTTATAGTAAGAAGATAACTAGCAATGGAATTCTAATTGTTCCTCATAATACTTTTCATTCTGTCAAGCTTCTCATCTAAAATGTATAAAGTATTAGCCTTGTTTAACAGAGGAAATAACAGGAATTTAAAATTATTTGTAACTTTGCTTCAGCCCTCCAGAAACCAATGCAGAGTCTGGTAGCAGAACTTTTCCTATGTCATTCCTTGTCTTTAGGCTGAGTCATCTTCTTTAGCAAAGGTGGAAAGGCATGAGAAAACCCCTCCTGCTGCTATGGAAATTTGTTCCACCTTCACCAGAGAAATACTGAGAGCAGAGCATTTTCAAACTTTTTGTTTGAACAAAAAAAAAGCTCTTTCCAAATCTTTGGTCATGGAGATCAGCGTATCACCTGCCTCTCTGCAGTAACTTTTCAGTTATGTTAGGACAGTAACCATATGTCTCTTCTCAGTCCTGCATTTTTCATTCTACAGAGCTTCAGGATTGCTTCTCCTTTCCTCTAAAACTTCCTAGACCCCAAAGTCTTCTGTCCTCAGATACAGTAAGCAGATACCACTTCTCAGACCCAAAGTATAGTACTTGAAGAGAAAGGAGGAAGACAGGATTATTTGGAAGGTGAAACATTAGCTTATGTGCCTTTGTCCAACATGCTTTGCCTCTTCTATGGCTGCAGAAGACTGCCTAGCTTCTTCATCTCAGGGTGACTCTTTTTTTCCAAGATACACCTCAGTCATCCCACCAGGATTTGAAAAATGCAAAGAGCCATCTGTCCTTCTGGACAGATGACATGGATAATTTCAACAGAGGGGGCCACACGGGGGCTGATGCTTCCAGTCTACCCCTTCCCTGCCAGCATTTGTTTAGCCACTCCTCCCTCCCAGCCAGGAGTCCCAGCCTCTTGAGCCAGGTTGGAAGAGGTAGTCTAGGTTAACCTAAATCAGGGATGTGTCAGAGCAACATGCAGAAAACTCAGCTGCTTCTGACGTGGCTTCCTGAACTATACTGCCTACACCCTGAGCAGAGCTTTAGAGCTGATTTTATAAAAAACCTACTGCAAGGTCAGTGTCTCTGAAAGCCAGGGGAAGCCAATTTTTCTTTATGTGGCCAACTGAAATGCAAGCGCATTGTCTAATATGAAGTTTGAAAGTGGAAAGCATGATGTTAACAACTACATTTCAACACATGCTCAAGACAGAATGGCAAGAAAAAGGCAAGTAGGACTCAGAGAAAATGTGGATAATTTAACTAATACTGGCATTTACTTCACACTTCATACAATAAATAGACTGCATTAAAATTGGGGCTTTGCCTTCCAACTGGTGAGGTATGTCTGGAAGGGGTTAAGTACCCAAGTAAGGGAACTGAGTCCATCAGACTGTTGATGGAGTGGAGTCTGTAGCATAAGACCACCCTCCAGCAAAATCGAAGATCCTTCCTTCTTACCATTTTGCTGCTGCCTGTGCAAAACCATCAGCAATATATATCCTTAATATATATCCTTAACTGCCAAAGAAAAGCATCAGAAGGACTGACTAATGGGAAAAGGGTGGCGGTTAATGAAGTTGTATTGAATAGTGTGGTACCTGAGCATGATGTAAATGGTATAGAATAAGGAGTGGAATGTGCTGGGTTTGCCTGAGGTTAACTTTCTTCACCGTGAATAGTATGGGGCTGTGTTTCGGGTTTGTGCTGAACACAGGCTGGATAATATAGATGTTTTTGTTATTTTTGAGCAGGGCTTACACAGAGCCAAGGCCTTTTCTGTTTTTTTTTTTTTTTTACTGCGGTGCTGGCATGGAAGTTAAAGGTGCTTGCGAGGCTGGGAGGAGATGCAGCTGGGACAGGTCACTTAAATTGACCAAAGAGATATTCCTTACCATGTGACATTATCCTCAGTATATAAAGCTGAGGCTAAGAAGGAGGAGGGGGAGGTACATTTGGAGTGATGGTGTTTGTCTTCCCAAATAACTGTTACACGTGATGGGGGCCCTGCTTTCCTGGGGATGGCTGAACACCTGCCTGCCCATGGGAAGCAGTGAATTAATTCCTTGTTTTGCTTTGTGTGGCTTTTGCTTCCCCTGTTAAACTGTCTTTATCTCAACCCAGGAGTTTCCAGGCTTTTACCCATCTGATTCTCTCCCCAGTCTCACCGCTGGGGCAGTAGGCAAGAGGCTGTGTGGGGCTTGGCTGCTGGTTGGGGTTAAACTACCAGAACTGTGTAAAGAACAGACAGGGAGCAAGAATTGAAAAGCGCAGCTTCAGGAGAGAGCGCAGGGAGCTACTGATGTACCTGATTTGCAGAAACAGGATTGAAATACAAATTATCTTAGAGCAATTTAATTTAATTACCGGATCTATTCCAAATGGATATGGATTTCCAGAGTAGACTCCTGGGACTGCTGGATTCAACTGCAGCACCGGATTCTCTAGAAGCACGTCCTTACTACAAGAGAAAAGGGAAATGACCTTTGCAGTTTAATCTCTCCATCTAAGCCTACAGTATACTATGTGAGGTGTGCTGAGGACTACCACATGATATCTGTATCCAGCTCCAACCTCTCTATGACCTGTTACCCTTCACTTGTGTGCACGTGTGTGTGTAAATGGGCCTCACACAACGACAGTCTCCATCACACTGATAATTCTCTATGCATCAGTCCTGGACACCTGCAGATTTTAATGCACATCAGTGCCTGAACAAACAGGCATGTTCCCAGGGACTCTACATTTCCATTTCAATAGTGAGTTCATCTGTGTGTGTCAGACAAAACCTCTGATTCATTCATGACTGCATCCGCAGCAGGGAGTTCTTCCCTTCCCCACACAGGCAGTCTTTCTTTCCAAGCCTACGTGCTCCATTTGGTGTGTTTTCACTTCTTTCCTGCATTTAGCCACTTACTTCCAAGTGTTATTTTTAAACATGGGGATGATATGCCAGGAAGAACCAAAGAAGTTGAATGATTTGGAGAAGCAGTCGTTGTAGATGAAGCCGGTGTACATGGAGAATATGCCCATGAGCAGGATCAAGTAGCGCCCGCTGAAAAAGGTATTCCAGATCTGCAGGGGGAGAAGGCAGTGCCAGTGACGAGAGTACCCACAGGTCCACCAGACGGTGGCCCTCAGCCAACAGGAGGCATGATTGTACTAATCTGTGTACATACAATTACTCAGGGGAAACTTTGCGTCCCTTAGGCCCATCCAGGTCTCTTTGTCTAAGTTGTCACAATTACTTGACAAATTTCTACCTCATGAGTGTCTTCAAAGAATCTTCACTCAGCCTTTGGGAGGCTGGATGTCCCCTTTGTCAAATGGGGCTCATGAGCCTTTTCCTATGCATAAAGGGTGTATCAGCTCCCTGGTACTCACCTCATTAGTGCTTTTCTGGGCCAGAAGGCTCTTCTCATTAATGACCATCCAGAGTGCAAAGCCCAGCATGACAGCACCATGGCCACAATCCCCAAACATCACCGCAAACAAGAAGGGGAAAGTAATGATAGTGTATGGAGCTGCAGGAAGCAAAGGATGAAAAACTCAGCTCCTTTTAAAAAAAAAAAAAATGGCCTCAGCAGAGAACCTGTCTACCCCATCAGGCCATTCCTTACAGCTGCTGCTCTTAAAGGCCTCCCTGATCCCTCTCCTACTCACCAGGCAGTCGGATCTAGCACAGAACTAGATTTACCATCAGAAAGATTGTCCAGCTGTATGATGTGTATCTACCTTGTAGTTTTATCCTTTGTTTCTTGTCTCACCATAATAAGCACCATGTGTAGAAAATTGCATTCGGTTTTGCAACCGGAATAACGTACTTGAAGTTTACTACCATGTTTCTCAATCTGCTCAGCCTCAACAATCTGAGTTAATCTGACCCGTTTCCATGGGCCCCAGTTTCTAGGTCTCTCTTAATTTGCAGTGATCTCTCTGAGATTCTCTACCAATAGTTTCACTCTTTCGTCAGGTCCTTTTGGCCTTTTTTGCCTCAACACAATGAGCTCAACTTACATTTATCTTATGAGCGTCATTCTTTTCCTCAGAGCTACTACCTTACTATTCTTTCCCCATCTCTTATTCTTAGTTCATTATTCCCGTCACAAGAATGGGAAGAAGACCAACAGCCAAATTCTTTGCTTGAGAAAATACATGCCTATGCACCAAAGAGTTCCAATATGGTTCAGATTTCTTAATCAGTAAAGAGTACACACTTTAGGATGGTGACAGAGCTCAAAGGCTTAACTTTGGCTCATGCAATCCAGGGGCAGTTAGTTGAATGTTTCTCACCTGGGTTCATCTCCCTGTAGTTGCCCACACCATACGCATCCACAATGTTCTGAAATCCAGCTGTGAACTTGTTGGTCCTGTTGAAGGTGGGTGGTGCCATCCTGGTGTGTATGGCAGTAAGGATAGGGGCAATCGTAGAGCCACTGCGCTCCTGCAAATCCAGTGACAAGGGCAGACACAGTCAGAGTGGCTAAGAGAGAAAAATCAGCCCCACAACACCACAGTCTGTGTCCAAACACGTACAGGTAGCAATGCAAAAGCTGGGCTCAGGAGTTTTATATCTCAACCCTTTCTCTAATATCCACATTTTTGTATTTTCTGTGCTGTTGATTTGTTCAGGGAAAGATGCCAGTACTGCTGGCTCATGGACCAGTCACAAACCTGCTACAATTTAATGCTGACCTTAAACTCCCTGAGTCCAAGCAATCATACAGCAACCTCAACTTAAAACAGAGAAGGGAGCCCCACATTATGGTAACAGACATGTCTGAACATATGCTCAACATATAAACAATGCAGTTTGGATGAGAGCTTCAAGGACCCGAAATGTTGGTCTCTTACCATTCCTTGATGGAGAGCTCTTTTTATCCGGTCAGCATCAGCCACTGGGAACCAGATCTCTGCGATGACACACTGCTGGGTGACGTCGATGTTACAGCAATTCAGGATGTGGTAGATAGCCTTGATTTTCTTCACTTTGATCCCCCAGGACCACAAGTTGGCTGCTGCTTCATACAGCAGTCGTTGGCGGTGGGACTCAGTTTGTGTTATCACCTGTAAGCACAGCATAGGCAGCACTCGAGATAGAGAAGCATATGGGACATGATCTGTTCTGCAGTTAATTGGAGAAGGCAGGTGGAAGAGAGTTGCAGAAAGGGAATGATTTGTGTGAATGAGTGGGGTCTCCTGTAGGGCAGTGTGTGCAGGTCTGGACACGGGAGCACTCAACACCAGGTGCCCAGTGCTGCTCACTAAGGACTCTCCCTGGATGGTCCCAAGTCACCATAAGCATAGAGGAGACCACTGGGAGTTACTGAGCTGTGGAACTGGCTCCTTACCCAGTTGCTTATAGACTTGCCACATCTCACTACACACTCCCAACCTGACATCTCCCGTAGGCAGCTCTGTGCCACGAATTTGGGGCGTAATCACATCAGTGTGCTAGAGCTGTAATGGCCCTGGAACCTCCATGCATCGTGTGGCCACCACAGCGCTGCTGCGTAAGTGAACAAAGGAGATGATGTGTTGGGAAAATAACCTGTGTGGTCTGCAGGTGATGAAGAAGTCTGGCTGCCCATGATGCTCAGGAGTGAAAACGGTCCAGTTTGGAAGCAGACTTGTGTGGAGGCTTGGCAGTCACAGACATCCACGGGGGGGTGACAGCAGGATGCCAACTGCCAGATGGACCACATCAGGCAAACAGGGTGCCCATTCCTTCCTGCCTTCAGGACCCACTGACTGTCATGTGTCACAATACACAGGCAGGACTCTCCAAAAGGTGTGAAGTCCCGATACAGTGTACAAATACCTGAGCTCCTGAGCACCCATAGCAACTGAACTTGTAGTTTTCAGCCCCGCAATAAATGTTGGAGACTTGTACTTCTATAAGAGCAGTCTTGGGTTTCCACTGCTAGTGTGATCAGCACCCCAAGGTTTTCTCAATAAAGAAAACCTAATTTAAATATGAAAGAAGTCTATAGAGTCCCCTCTGAGCCTTGTACTACAGTTGTGAACAACTTTGCAAGCGGCTGAGGGCAAACCATGCTTTAAGAGCTAGACTAAACCCTCTTGAACAATGTGCAATTTGGTTACAATAGCTGTTGCTTGCTGATGATCTTTTATTTCACCCTTTAGCCCCATACCATAAGGTATAAATCTTTGGCCTTTGCATGGCAAAGAGCAGCAAGTAGTTTTTGAGCCCCTCATGTGAAATGCTTTCCCCCAGAAGGTCCTGGGGGTTGTAAATGGGCAGAGCAGAGCATGAGCACTGGCCTCTGCAACTGGCAGGGGCACCACTCCTGGACTGGTGATTGCATTCCCAGCTCCTGGCGAGCTCTGCATAGCCAGCTCCCAAAACAAGCCTGGAATCTGGCCATGGCCAAAGGGTTTCAGACAGGACAAGTACCTGGGAAGGTCCCACTTGCAGGGTTCAATCCTCAGTGAAGCTGCTGCCACTTACTGTGTTTAAATCCTCGATCCTTGTGTTAACTCCATCAAGCATTTCTCGGCGCTCGGTGGCAGACTCTGGACAGGGATAGACTGTGGCACGAAATCTAGCCTCAGTAAGAGAGAAGTGAGAAACACCATTTATTTGACTGAATTTTCTTCCTCTGTACTCTTCTCATCTCAAAGGCAGGGAAACTGGACTTCATTCCTGACCCAGTAGTATACTCTTCTTACATACTACGCAGATGTGCCTGGTCTCGCAGGGAAGCCCAAAAGGTACATTTATCGCTTCACAAGAATAAAAATCCCTTAACCTGTTCTAGCTGAAAAAACCTCCCTGTCTCAGGTGACACACGGTAGCTGATATCATACAGTGGTCAGCACTAATATGTAGGCAACTCCCTGATGCCCACAAGCTGCTTCAACTGCAAAGAGTCTCAACGAAAACCCACCCTGGCAAAGGCAGCCCTGCTAACACGGTAGCCAACAGATGTCCCTCTTGCACTGAGGCTGGAAAAATACCATGTCCCTGTCTCTGCACTACCCTCTCGCAGGCACTGGGAGAAGGCATCAGCTGAGCTACTGCTGCACTGCAAGCAAGCGCCCTTTGTGCCGGTAGGCTAAGTAATTAATTAACCCTGTAAAACAAACAAACAAACAAGGAAACAAGCAAACAAAAAATACTATTTCCAGGATAAAACAGAAGGAGGATGGCTGGCTCTTGGCTTCTAGTCCACCTGTTTGACTAGACAGCTTGGGAACAAGGGAAGGATGTGGGTAAAGGTTTTTAAACACCTGAGAGTGGTATCTGTCAGCTTAGATGTGCCAGGCTAGTATAAACGCTTTTATAAGCTTCCCCCCAAGGCTCTATGTGGGACATTCAGGGAGTTTGTTTAGTGTGGTATTAAAAGGACCAATGTGGGATTCTAATACGTGAGTGTAGGTCTTACCTCCACCCAGGTGTTGTACACTGCTTCATCTATGATATGCAACATGACCTTCTCTAGTAGAGCTGCAAATCATCCTGGTGTAGAGGTGCTTGCACTGGTACAGCACACTGCAGTGTCATACAGCCACTGTATGATGCCGGTACAGCCAACTAGAAATTGGTTGCATGTCTCTCTGAAAAGTGTACAGCTACCTCTCCTGCCTGCAAAACAAGTCCCAGAGGACAATTCCTGCACGACAGCAGGCACGAGGAGCTCCCCCTAGGATCTTGCAGATCACAAGGTGCACTGCTGCAAGGCTCTGTACCTGCAAGCCTGAACTGAGCTGAGATGCTGCACATCACAGCAGCACAAATCCCTCCTTTTTTCCCTACTCGGTTTGTTCAGTGATATCTAGTGCTTGTGCCACCCCTGCCACTTTAATATTACCCAACAGATCTGCAGAAAGAGATCCCTCCTCTTTACAGAGCTGGGATCTTCTGCCCACCTAAGGCAACGTGTTTCCACCATCCTGTCATGGAGCTACGCTGAGTTAGGGTTGCTGAAGGGCTGCCTTTCTGCACGTGAGCTGAATTAAAAGAGATGTAACAGGGTCAGAGGGGTCTATCCCTGCTTGAGAGACAAAAATGTGCACGCTCTGTGTACAGATAAGCATCGTATTCTGGCTTTGTCTGAGCACAGGATATTTCACCACCTGCTCTCCAAAATCAGTTCCAGCACACATACAAGTGAGGACAGTTGCAAATTGAACAAAACATGCTGCAGTTTCCTAGAGATCAGCCCAGAGCTGTGTGTAATGACAGCACGTGCTCTTCAGCTAAACTTCCCTTTCCAGAATTGAATTTCTCCTCACTCAACACCTGGTATTCGTTTCCAAAGGTTATTCACCCCACCTAATTATTTCCATCTCCTTATTCTTCCCAGCTCTTAGTTCACCTTTAATAAGGATTTTTAATCAAACTTGAAAGCTTATTCCTCCACGCTGTACAGTTCCCCTGTTCCCAATAACGTTATTGCAGCAGTGCTGCTTTGATCTTTTAACAGCCATTTTGCATACTGAGTATCAGCTTTGCCCTAATGGCACAGACATCTCTGAAAGCTCCGGGAGAATTCAGCAGGGAATCCTTACATTGATAAACCCAGTTTAGTATTCACATTAGCACTGAGGCAGCCGCAAGAAAAGGAGGAAAAGAAAAATTCTTACGTTTTCCTCCTCCCTGCTCCCTCTACATCTTTCACTAATAAATTTGTGCACGGACTTAATACTCATGAAATTGGCAGACTAATGTTACCAATTAGAGTCAAGCAGGGACTACAAGCGTAACCTGAGGCACACAGCTCTGCAAACAAATCTTAGCCTGCCTTGCAGGAAACTGGCTCAGACCAGTCCCATGATTTTTGCAGGATATTTACTTGTCATGAATGATGACTTAGTGCTAAGCAGAAATGTCCTGCTGGGGCTGGAATGACACTGCTATCTGCATTATGTATAGTTAACCCTGCCTTAAAGGTGGACAAGATCAAAACGTCTTGGCCTGGGTACCAGGAACTGCTGATGGCCCACAGAGCACAAAAGGATTAATACGTTTAGAAACCTGCCACTCAGCAAAACATCCTTATATGTGTGCATATCAGCAGGCAAAAAACTTGAAAGGAAGAAGAAACATAAAGGATGATTTCAAGTGTAGCCTAATCAGTTGGCAACAAATAAAACCCAGTGCAGTAGGACTGCAAAGGGGATCCTGTAAATTCATCTTTGGTAGGTATATTTTCCTTCAGTTAAAAGAGTCCAAGACAAACCAGTTTAAGTTCCTTTCTACAAACCTACTGCCACATCCACAACACTAGTTCCCAGAAAATGATCATGTCACAACCCCCCTGCAGGGATATGCTCACATTTCCAGCACTGCCTGGCCTCTTGCTCCCAACTGCACCCCACTGCAGAAGGTTGTGCCTACGGTCTGGATCATTTTGGGGTCAATCAATAATGAAAATGCTGACATGCTTGTTCCTTTACTTCCACCACAGAAAAAAAGTCTTGGGCTTTTGGCTGCAGGGAATTTAAAATGCTGCGGGGTGGGGGGGGGGGGGAATAATCAAAAATTATGTACCTGCAGCACTCTGTGGGGTTGTTCAGCTGAGAGAAGAGAAAGCTCTGGGGAGACCTTATAACAACCTTCCAGTACATAAAGAGGCTCATAGGAAAGCTGCAGAGGGACTTTTTACAAGGGCATGTAGTGATAGGACAAGGGGGAGTGGCTTTAAACTGAAATAGGGTAGGTTTAGGCTGGATATTAGGAAGAAATTCTTTACTATGAGGTTGGTGAGGCACTTGAACAGGTTGCCCAGAGAAGTTCTGGATGCCCCATCCCTGGAAGTGTTCAAGGCCAGGCTGGATGGGGCTTTGATTAACCTGGTCTACTGGAAAATGTCCCTGGCCATGGCAGGGTAGTTGGAACTAGATGATCTTTAAGGTCCCTTTCAAGCCAAACCATTCTATGATTCTGTGATATGCAGGAAATTGTAATCCAGAAAGAGAATGCGACTCGCTGAAAGCTCAAAGACCACTGGCAGGAGCAGACTGGTCCTGCACAGTGGCTATGGCAGAACTCCCTCCATATTTGAGGTTCAGGATCAGAAATCCGTGACTGAGAGCTGGTAGTCTTCCCTCAGCTGTCCATGATTGCTTTATAGACAGATCCCCACCTCAGGAGTGCTGAATTGCACTCAGGGTGAGCATTGCCCTCTGCTGCCTGTGGAGGGTATCTTGGAGGGCCCCATTTCTAGTGCAGGAATTACTAATAGTCCCCAGGGTTCTGTCGCTTCACAGGACTGAAGTCAATCTTCCCAGCTGGATGAAAGATCTACCTGTTTTTATTCTGATTAAAGGCAGAATGTAAGGAAAGACCTGCCCTGAGTGCAGATGTCAGGGAAGAGCAATTGCTCACCCTGTCCCTGTGACCTTCTACAACCTGCAGGCTGGCCCCTCCTGGCCAAGGGGCCATACCTGAAATGGGTTTGGTGACAGCAGACAGATCCTCTCATCAAATCTGATTTACACTGCAACAAAGCCCATCGGTCATCAGTTTTATGAAAGAGTAACAAAATATTCAACCTGAATTATCTTTTCAATATGCTTAACAGGGTGGAAACAAGTCAAGTTGTATGAAGCTTTCATTTCTCTCCTAGGCTCCTTCTCTGATTACACAGATATTGCTCAAAGGCCTTGGGAAAGGGTTGACTAAACTACAGCATCATCTTTTTATGAAGAAATGCAGGAAGGCATGAGAGCAAGAAGGGGATTACTATGTTTCCAGTCCCCAAGTTAGGGCCCCTGATTTTCAGGGGAAGGGTGCTGAATATTTCTTAAACAGCAGCTCCCTTTTAGATGTTCCAAATTAAAAACCTAGCAACTGAAGCTCCCAAGAGCTGTAAATCATTTTGTAAAATGTAGAATCTCAATTTCCAATGCCAGGGTGATGGATATCTTTCATGATTAGGGGCAGAAGAGCTGAGAAGCAGAAGGGAGGTTCTGGTGTCAGAGCTGACAGCTGGGCAGCTGCAGATCTAATCTCTAGTTCCAAATTCAGCCAGCCTGGGCTGCCAGGTAAATACCTCCACGGGAGTCATTGTGGCTTGCCCACAAGCCTGCCTTACCCGTCACAAATCTTCTTGATTTTTTGTTTAAGCTGCTCTCCTTGATAAAAGATAATGAACACGTTCTTCTTCACCTCTTCTCTCTGCAACAAATTCAAGCAGAATTTAATGCACTTGGAGTCCTGTGCAGAAAAGTTGATGGTTTTTTTTTTTTTTTTTGGCAGCCTCTCTACCGGGTTGTTCTTTTCCCCCAGCTCCAGGTGAGGACAGCCACAGTCCATCCCCACAGTGGTCCCCATAACACAGTCACCCTGCTAGGCCCCACATGCATCTTAACCGGGCAGGAATAAGAAACCACCTCAATAGTGGCAAGAGGGGAAAGCAATGACAGAGAAACTTCTCCCATCCTCAAACTTTCCCACTTTTCTTCTACAGGCTTCCTTCAGACACCCAGCTCTGGTGAGGCAGCTGATGCTGCAGCGTGGCCAGGGCATCAGTTTGGTTTCTGCAGGTCACAGCCACGGACACAGGGCAGCGTAAAGCAAAACTTAGTTGGCACCTACTGTCACAGGGTCCTCCATGGGGGTGTCCATTTCAGTGTATCTCAGGTAGATGTTTCCCCTGCAGGCTCGCCATAGTAAACGCTCAAAGGGGATCATCCTTTCTCTCCTTATTACCCCAGCTGTGAATCTGAGCAGAGTTAAAAGATAAATAAATTACAAGCCCATCCTAGGCCTTTTAGGACCTTGGTAATGCACACAATTTTACAATCTCATGTTTTCTAGCCCATGACAGCCAGGGTTCTACTGCTGCTGTAGGCACTTTTAGGAAAAACTTCCTTCCTCAAGACTGGCTTTTATCTCAACCTACTGATTTTATCTTATTGTTCTTACCTTAAAAAAGGCTTTCCTAGATCAACAGGTAAAGGAGAAGAGACAGTTCTGGCTAGAAATGGAAGAATGGATAGATGCTCAAAGTCACATGAACAGAGAGTGCCTGAATGGCAGAGGCAGGAGAGAAATTCTGAAGTGGTGCTTTATCTTTACTCTCTCCTGTTTTCCTTTTCCTGGAAAGTATTAGACTTCACCTCTGAAGTGCAGCAAGACATCTTGGTATACATCCACCAGGGCCAGCCCTCTGCAGGCATAATCTCTGCTCATAATGGAGTTGAACAGGACTTCAGAACTACCAGCATCAGCAGCTAAAAACACCAGCCTGGAAGAACAGCAGTGAGTTTCACCACACCTGTCTGATGCAGATGCGAGGGAAAGCTGTTTGAGTCTATGCTGTCCACCAAACTGCCATCAGCAATACACACAGTGGTGTTTCCATTCCCCTAACTCTCAGAGCCATTTTCTATTGCTGGCAAAGCCCAGTGCAATCCCATGGCCTTTTGCTGTGGTTAGACACCCATCCCTGTGGTATCCAGATGTTTGTGCCCAAAAGTCACAGGTGAGATGCTGTAAGACAACAATTTTCAGTCAATACCTACTAAGGGGTCACTGGAACTGGCAGCCTGGAAGTAAAAGTCCATTTGTCCCACTGACCCATAGCCTGACCAAAGTTTCAGTGATAATTTCTGAGGGCAGTCACACTTTCAACTTCATGAAACAGCTACACTGAGGAGGCTACTGAGCAACCTCTGCTAAGAAGCTGAAGGAAACTGTGCCAGTGTCACAGCAATGCAGCACAGGTGGGAAGTGTTGCCTAGCTGTGGGCCATCACCAATACACACCCCAGCTTGGCAGCTGCAGCAGCAGGAGTGCTTCTCAGCTCCAGCAGTCCAGATGTGTCCTCACTGAAGAAATCATCTGGTAGATTGGTTTCTGCCTGGAAAACATTAGTTTTAGAAAACACTATTCAGTATTGCCAGTTTGAAAACTATATTCACATTTTTCTCCTGACATTTTTTCCCCTAAAGGTATCTTTCCACAGAGAATTAGACCAAAGGAAAAACAATAAAAGTAAATTATGTCTTAGCAACTGAAAAGCATAAATGCCATTTTCAAAGAGATCTGGGAGCCAAGTTCTTAAACCCTATTGACTTACAGAACAATGCAGGCTCCAAAGTGACTGAGGTGCTTTTGCAAATATATCTTACCGGCTTTTGATTGAAAATTAATAACAGCAACATCCATCAAATGAAAGTGTCAGTACTTTTAGGAACCTTCCACATCTCTGCTGGAAAAACAAAGAGGACTCTCACCTCAAAGAAGTCCTGGGTTTTCTTCAGCAGATGTTTGAGCTCTGTCAGTTCAAGGAAGTTCTGCTTCAGTGTTTGCTGGTTCTGGTTGGCTTCCAGAAGCTCGGCTTCAAGTTTTTCCAGCACTGTCTGTTTAGGGTCCAAGCACATTCAGGAAAACTCTGAAGCAGACCAATGGCCCTTTATCAAGCTGATATCAAATAGCAAACAAGATATTTTTTTCCAGGGGAGAATGAAGAAATATTCAATGAGCACTTTGATAAACTCTTTTTGTAGGAAGATATTAATCAAGGCTAATGCATTGGATTTCCATTGCCAACATTCCCTACTGGGTGTGTTGTCCCCTTCTGACATTGGAGTTCTGATGCATCTGATTCAGGCACAGGCAAGTAAGTGGCTGTGTAATTTAAGTGCCCCAGCCTGTCTCAATATCTCTGTGGTCCCTCACAGGACATCTCAGACCCCAGGCTGACTGGCTGTCAGTCTACAGGCCAAAAGTTAGGTGAGGGTGTGGGCAAAAGAACACAGTAGGAAACCATCTTGCTTGTGAAGCTGAAGCCCTTGGTAAGCATGATTTTTCTTCCTAGTCACCCAGCTGTGCAGCATTTTTAAATTACCCTGTCAGTAAACTTAAATTTTAGCTGGGCTAGAATAAAGCATCCCTTGCACATCTAAATGCAGGGCACAAATATTTGTGTCAGGCCCCAGCACTACTATATCACAACCATATTCCCACCAGGACAGACAGTCCTGGGTTTTTTATTTTGTGAAGCTGGTTCTAACATCAGCTCTCCTGGTAAAATTCTCTCCTACAAGATGATGGGGGCATTCTGTGAGAGTGATACTTTTCCATTAACATGTGGGACAAGAGAGTTGTTTCACAGGGGATGGAGAAAAGAGTGGGCTCCTTTAGGAACATGGCAGTAGGACCAGCCTTAACCTAACAGCTAAGACAGCAGCTTGGGGAAAACCTCCTCAGGCAGGGAGAGCTGTGCCAGCCTCAGATACCAGATCCTTCCTTGCAAGGCAGGGCTCTATTGAGCACATCACACAGACATCCCCATGCACTGCCTCTTCTCTCCTTGGTCCACTGCAAATTCTGTACCTCCATATCAATCATCTCCCGAGGCAGGGGGGTCTCTGGGTACTTGTCTCGTTTGACTATCTCAACGTTGTCTTCCATCTCATTTTCCAGAAAACCTGCAAGGAAAGGACACAGAAGTCTCAATATGGAGCCATCCCTCCTGCATCATCCTGGTCACCAGCTTGTTGCTCAGCCAGGACCGAGGCGCCCCACGGAGGTGTGACAAGATGCAATGATGTACAAGGGCCATATACACATATACACATGTGCATATACACAGCCATCAAGTAATTACACCCAGCAGCCTCCTTTTAACAGTGAAGAGGCTGTTTCTTCTGAAGTCGTGGTGTCCACTCCCACCTGGACAGCCCTCAGCCCCGACATCAGTAGCGTGGCCCCCTCTATTTGAGGAGTGAGTAAGGCACACAGAAAGCTCAGGTTTCTCTCCTTTGCTCCAACAACGACAAGTGGTGTCACCATGGCTACAGTGGGCACCAGCGTTGTGGTGAAGAGAGTGCAGAGCTCCCAGGACACATATCCACTGGACAACAGGCATCATGACCTCTCCTGCTGGGGTTTTAAGGACTTCTCCCCAGGCTGAAGCCCTTGGCCACAAGAAGTGTGTGTGCCAACAGCTGGTGCACTGGTGTAAGAGTGAGGTTATTTGGATTAGCCTCCTGCCCAGCCCCAAATTTATCTTGTGATTTTATAAAAGCTAATTAACCTCCTTTCAGTTCAGTTAACCATTTTCAAAACAGGGGCAATAATTTATTGCCCATATGGGGTGAAGTGGTAATTAGCTGAAGCATGGAAAACATTTCCAGGGGCTCAGATGAAAACATCACCATTTTGCCACTAATTCTGCTCCCCAGTGTGAGAGCACTTAAAGAAATAAATCCCACACCACCAGTTGGCAGGAAGCCGACTGCATTTGACAAGCATTTACTTACGCAGGATCCTCTCCAAGGATTCGCACCTTCTCACTTCATTCACAAACTTTCTCTGGAAGCTGTTGACATTCACATTCAGCTAAAAACAGGAGGGAAAATAAGCCTGGGGCTGAAGGCTGCACACTGCTGCGCTCATTTTTGACATCTGCAGAGAATGAATGCCTTCGGTGCAGATGGCAAACACCACTGCATCTGAGAGGCTCCTAGTGGCAGGGTGACACCATGGGCTTCCTAAAGTCCAGGGTCATGGTGGCGTTACACTAGGTTCATTGCCACACAACCTTGCTGTGACAGCAGGAGTCACAGAGGGACTCTCATCAAGAGAGTCCCTGTTTTCTGGTGATGGAAGGAATTGTTCTACAGCTGTGCAGAGTGCATGCAGAGCACTGGATGGAGGGGGGAGGACTTGAGGATGGGGGGGTTCTCGGCATGATGGTTGCTTTTCAGATCAGCTTTGTGGAAGTCCCACTCTCAACATGGACTTTTTGGCCACCCTCCTGATGCACCTTTCCCAAGTGCTTTCAGGGAAGGACAAGCACACCACAGGGCACATCTTGCACAGCTCAACATGCCATCCAGGCACTACTCACATCTCTGAACTGGACCAGACCCAGCTCCCCAAGCTCAGCCACGCAGCAGTAGGCAGCCTCCACCTGAAGGAAGAGCTGCATCAGGCTCATCTCCTCACTCCGGAAGACCGAGGCCATTTTGGCTGCTCTCCTCTGACCTGGATGTCCGTGGGAGTCCTTATGGCAGCAGCACAGTGTTCCTTGCCCGGGGAGGTGCCAGAAGGTGCCAGGCACTGCAGGAACATTGGAAATCACTGAGTCAAAGTGCTGGGAGATAACCCAGTGCTGCCCATCATGTCCTTCTAAAGGGTTTCTTCACCTCCCAAGAGCCTCCTTCAACCCACATGAAGCTTCATCCCACCAGAGCAGTGATGGGTGTTAAAGTATGTGTGTACCACAGGGAAAGAGGGGAGTCACCAGTCCTATGGTAACCTATTCAGGTCACCTATTCAGGCCACCATAGTCCTATTCAGTCACCCTATGACAGGTGATGAGCAAATACCCACCCTGTCCTCTGCTGGATTTTAGATCCTTCAGATCACTGCACTCAGGTGCTTTATTTGGGTTTTGGATGCTGAGCTTGTAAAGGACTCGATTTCCCTTTGCCTTAAACACACAGACAAAAAAAAAAAAAAAATTAAAAAAAAATCATTCATTTCACCTTGCAATTAGGCAAGTGAAAGAGGCCTGACTGGTTTTCATCACTTTCACTGGTAGTGTGAACACAGCATTGCAAACACATCTGGAGCATGTTATATGGGCGTGAGAAGAGCAGACTATTTTATTTAAATTAAAACAACCTTTGAGATTTCAAAATAATTTTCGCCCTATAAAAGACTGTTTTCAAAATGAGATACGTGAAATGACATGTATTAACAAAAGTTCCTCTCATCTCTATGCTTGTTACTATTTACTTAGAGTAACCTGAACATACAAACTGCCTTTGGTTGTTCTCACACAAAATTAACTGATTAGCATGCACAAACACAGTAATTATCCTTTCTCAGAGAAAAACATGCAAGTAGATACACTTCTTGCATGCATTTAATTTTGTAGCAAGTCTACATTTTATAAATAGCAAAACAAAATCCCTTTACAACCTCACTTCTATTTGTTGACAGAGATGGGAAGTCAATTGTATTTAACCCCTTCTCTCTCCATAAACCTTGTCTTTCAGCCTTTAAAAAAACCCCTGTGGATTCTATGAATTGTCTTTATAATATATGACAGATTTATCTTAAATATGAATGAAACATTTTGCAAGATATTAAAGGCTTGTTTAATAGCAGCACCATAGTCACAAGTTTGTATTTACTCAATTGTCCTGTGAGTTTTCCTTGTCTTACTCTCTGTACCCATTCACTCAAAGATTTAAGATGTTGAAAATACAATAGATGACAACTAGTAGCTTGATGAAAGAAAACATCATGTGCCAGCTCCAATAAGTTGAGTGAGGATATAAATTTTAAACTGTTTGGACATTTTTCAGCAAACTGTATTTTTCACAGGAAAAAGAGACAAAAGCTACAATAGTGTCCCACTACTCATGCAATTAAGTAAATCTGATTTTCAACATGTTTAAAAGATCATCAAAAATATCCTGTCTTAATTTCTCGAGACTGAAAAATGTGAAGAAATAATAATTTAAAGCAGTTTGTATTTCTAAACCTGCGGTTAGCTTCCATAAAGAAAATGTTACACCCTCAGAATTAAAAGAACAAAACTGAAATGGGTTATTTAGAAATATCTTAGTTAAAATGCTTCCAACCATCAAAACCCAGGGTTCTAATTTTCCGTGGTAATCAGTCAGTGAAAACCGCAAAAGCTCACTTTCATCTTGATTTGGAAGGGATGGGGGGGGGGGGGGGGGGGGGGGAAGGAAAAAGAAAAAGAGAAACCTTTTTCCAGCCAGGAAACCCTTCCCAGCCCCGCTCCGAGGAAGGCAGAGTGTTCGCCCCTCATCCACTCCTACAGATGCAAGAGACTTGCCCAAAAGCACTTGCTGCCAGCCATGCCTCAACCAACACCACCTCCCACCACCCGCCAGCCCCCACTCCCAAGTTTTGGCTTTGGCAGAAGAGCAGTGAATTGAGAAATCACCCACATTCCCCCGGTCGCTATTTTCCAGCAGTATTGCACCGCATTAAAACTCATTAAAAGGCACCGGTGGACGGGCAGGGTAGATCCCAGTGCTGTGAGCTGCTTTGGAGGAGGTATAACTGGGGTTTACCTTTCAGCCACCACGCTCCTTTCTCTCAGCCTCTCTGCCCAGGGTAGGGGCAAGCTGTCCCCTGGGTTTGCCGGGTGTCCGTCAGGCGATGACAGCGGGGCTGTGCTCCGGCATCGCTGCGGGCACCGCGGGCGGCGAGCGGAGCGCCCTGTCCCGTCTCGCACAGGGCACGGCAAACCTTTTCTTTTAAGGTCAAAACTGGTCTGGACCAGAGGAGGGAAACCCTTTCTATCCCTAAACAACCCCCGGGTGGACTGTACTCAGCGCTGTCTGGCTCGGTCACAACCTCTGTGTCAGGTGTGTGATAAGTGCGAGGCGTGTTGCGGCTTGTCGAGACCAACAGCAGATGGGGCAATGCCGGCTCACACCGCCCCGGCCGCCCCAAAAAGGGCCAGAACCTTTGAAAGCTGCTGCGTGCGGAGCGCCATAAACCCGTAAGAGCTCATTTGCAAGCTCTGGATGGAGGATCAGTCGTCAGGCAGGTGGAAAAATTCTGCGCTGCTTCTCGCTAGTTTTTCCTCGCTGAAGGCAGTCTGAGAAAGGGCAGGGGAGCAATGGGAGATTAATGATTTTCCTGCCGCGAGGGGACGGACAGAACGATACAGCAAAGAGAGGGCTGGGAGGGCAGGGGCTCTGACAGTAGAGCTGTGCTAACCTGGGGCAGTGCTGGCAGGGAACTGGATTCTCACCCCTTGAAATAGCAAATGCTGGGCGGGGGAAAGTGGCTTTATAGGATTTTTGCCACTTCAGCTGCTAAAGCAAAGGCTCCAGAGAGAAATCAGGCCCCTTTTTTAAACCAATGTCTTATCTCCCACTGAGGCAGAGGAGGCACGGTTTCACCATGAAAGGCTGGCTGGGTTACTATTAAATCTAGAAGAAAAATTTCATCTTGAGAGAAAAGCTAATGAATATGCATGACTATGTGCAAATTGCAAGATACCCCTTAAAGAAATGCTTTCTCAGACCTGCTCTTTCTGAGGTACCCAGTAACCCCCACCCAACAAGCCCAAGGGTATAGTTTGTTCAAGGGAACACTGCTGCAAAGAGAGCAACAGCAGAGGGTTTCCCAGCACAGGGTTTTTGTATTCAAAAGCAACAAAGAATGGTCTCACTTGGCAAAGTCAGCCAGTGCGAGAGGGGTCTTGCCGCTGGCTCAAATCCAGCTGTGTGACCCAAAAAGGAGGCATCAAAAATTATAAGGTGGGCCTAAACGTTGCACTCTACTCAGCAAACCACCCAGCTGAATTGGATGTGAGGCCCCCTGGGCCCCCACCCCCTGTGCCTGCACTGTGCTCCACCTGTACCAGCCACTGCCTACAATTGGTTCTGCTTTCTCTATCAATTCTACCAAAGCAAAGCTGATGAAAGTCAGCGCTTTCTGCTGGGAAATTGGAAATTTCCTTGATATGGCGGATGTGAAATCATTGCTGTCAACCACACGACTGCCATGCAGGGCTGTGGAGAAACTGGTGTGGCAAAGTGAGGCCTTTGTTTATAGCCCATGCAGTAATACTAAATAAGAGGAGTCATCACTCAGTTCTCAACTGGTCTATATTGACACAACAAAACGAAACAGCTTCTCAGGCTACTCCCCTCACCTCTGAACGCATTCTTTGCCCTGGACTCATTAGATGCTACCAGGATTTGCTTCTGTTTTGCACCTTTGCTGCTCTTACTTGCTCTTATCCAGCCCCATAGTTACACTCAGCTACTCCACTACAAGCTGTCGGGGCTGGGGGACTAGAACGGGTCCCAGCACACACTTTATGGCCAAAGCAAGCTGCACTATGCCAGCTGTCCTGTTAGCCAAGGAGCAAGAAAACGTGGAAAGCAGGGATAAAGCCATTTCTCCTGCCCTCCCCCGCACCCTTCCCAAGCGAGAAGCAGAAAGGAGAGAAGCAGAAAGCATATCCCATTTCATGCCTCTGGCATGTGGGAGTAAGGACATTATATTCTAATAATCTCATTAATGCAGATCGGATGATGACGGCCGATGATGAGGCACCACTTGCAGGAGCCCCATCAGTGGGCCCATTGTTGGTGCCGGCAGCTCTGCCCATGAGAGCTGAAGGCAGCCCTTCTCTGGCAGCCCTGCACTGCCTGGCTGATCTTGGGCCCTCTCACTGGGGTCTCCAGAGGGACAGCACGGGGTCACCACAGGGCCACAGGCTCAACATTTGTCTAATAGCAACCCCAGCCTGGACTGGGAAACACAAAGGGCAGGGTCAGGGTTCTTCTTCAAAATGCTAGAGTTGCATTCCTTTGTGTGACAGAAAGCACATCCCCTCTTCCCTTCTTTCATTTAAAGAGCAAAGTCTTTGTGGTTTTGATATTTTTCTCCATTTGCCAAGCTTTAAAAATGAAATCCTGTGTTCACAAGTAGCTTTATCTTAGATGCCTATTTTTCACGTCAATAAAATCAACCCTGTTCCTGATGGACACATTATTGGCATCAGACTTATGATTTTGAGCTTTTAATTTTAAAGCCTTTATAAAGACTCTTAAGCTTTTTTGAGCTTTAAAAAGGCCTTTACAAAAGGGGGAGTTCACCCCACCATGCAAGGCAAGGGGTTGCTAACAGACAAATCTGTCCCACCAAAAAATGCCTTTTCCAGAGTTCAACTGTGAGATTTTGCTACTACAAAGAAACTGTCAGAGATAGATCTGCTCTTATGGTCCCACCAAGAGCACAGACCACCTTGGTGTCTAGCATCAATGGCTGCACACAGCAACTAATCAGCAACATCAGTGTGCCAACTCACACAGCTCAGGGAGGTCCCTAACACACAACCCCTCCAGTCAGGCTGTCATCACCTTCAGCAGCACTGGGAAGCGTCAGGCAGCTGTAGGTAGCTCTGGAATCAGAGCTATAATCACTCCATGCTTAGCTCCACCATGCACAGAGTTTGTGTGGTTACATGGAATATTAACTTTTGAGCTCTCTTTTACAAAAAAAAATTTTGTTGTAACAGCACAGTAGCACCTCAGGTATGCCGAAACAAGAGTAGGGGTGTAGTTATCCCAACCTCAAGTGACAATCAGAAAAAAAAGATTTATCCTCCATCCCTGATACACCCAGAGATGATGTGCCTGCTCTGCTCTTGTGGACTGTGTATTTTGCCCTGAGTTAAATACCATGTTATGGCTCAATTGCCATCGTGCTGGTGACTGCAGGGATGGAACACAATTGCAGCAGCAATCAGATTTCATTTGGAATGGAAAATATAAACATGTTGCCTATGTAAACAGAATATATATAGAGAAAGAGACAGAGTGTACGTGTGTGATAAAGGTAATACCTGTCTGAGAGCCACACCTGGTGGTGACGTATCAAGGGCAATACTTCGGTCATCAGAGAATCTGAGCTGTGAAGCTCTCTGTGGCACAAAACATATTGCATGGTAGGTATTGTCTCATTTGTAACCATCAGGGAAAGCTGACCAGCAGCACCTGGGGAACAGACTCCGAGGGGAGAGCTGGGAAAGTATCTGATTTTAGAGTAAATAGAGAACTGCCTTGAAAACTGCATGAAAATGGGATCCTGAGGAAAGGAAGCCCTGTCTCTGCAGGGGCTACAGTTGTGCCTTGTGTGCCAGGGCACTCTCATGGAGGGAGACAAGTACAGAAACCAGGAGAAGGCTTTGGAGCATCTTATCACTCTTCAGGCAGTCACAGCACTGAAATATGAATGTGTTACAAAGAAGAAGTGAAACAAATCCAAATTTGTGTCAGGAAATGATTTTACAGAGCTCCCATTGTGTCTGAACTTATCAAGCAAAGCCCTCATTTCCAATCCGATCCAAAAATTGCTGAAGCCAAGTGCAGCCTGTTCACTGCTTCAGGAGAGTTTGGAGCAGGCCCTTTCTGATGAACCACAGAGGGAACACATTTTGGAAAGGAAAAGAAATACATCATGTTAATTTTGCAAATGCATTTTCAGCATCCCTTAGAAATGGGCACATTTACCTTCAAGTTGATAAAGAGCATTTAGTTAATAGTTAAAATTCAAAGGACATTTCATTACAAATGGAATCATCCATGCAACAGTAGAGCAGTTTTGTCTTTTCATTTCCCCTCAAGCATTTTGTGCTGCACAGAACACTTTTGTACTCATTACTTTTGCAAAACTAACTGCCAGGTCAACTTTCAGGGAGAACTGTGGTTGAGGAATTCAGGAGGGAAAGATGAAACTGGAATAAAGGAGAGGGCCTTTTCCTGCTAAAGAATTGAGGTTTAGTTTTGATGCAGATAAATACACTCAGATAAATCAAAAGCAATCACCACAAGAGGACTTAGACACTGAAACGAGGTAGAGATGAAGATCATCCTATAGGTGAACTTGGAGCAGCTCTGAGCAGTTGGAGTGCTTCTACAGCATCTCTCCTGCCGTGACTGAGGACTGCCAAGGCCAAGAGCCTTGGGGTCACACACCCAGCCTGGCTGCCAGCCGAGCACAACATACCTTATGCCACCTCAGGTGTCAGCTGAAGGACAGGGCTGTGCATCCTGGCAGCAGCAGGAGGTGACTGTCATGGACCAGCCAGCACAACCCTGACTCTGCCAGCCCTGGCAGTGTGTTGACATGAAAACAGGGAGACAAGGAGGGTAAATATGCCTGTTTCAGCTGATCTGCCTTCATCTGCAGCTCAGTGTGCCCTCTCTCTGCAGCTGGGTGGGAACAGAATGTTTCTGGCAGCAAGAGAGGACAAGGGGGTTCACCCCACAGAAATGCTGGGCAGGGCTGAGAAGGGCTTTGCTGCCAAGGTTTTTCTAAATGAAGGGAGACCAAATCCACCTCACAGCATTGCATAGCTGTGCCCTGTTCCACGCCATTCCTGTGGGAAGCCTGTCTTGTCCCTCCCTGTGGGTTTTAGTAGTGTGAAAGGAAAAAAAGAGAAAATTATTAAATTCTCTACATCCTACAAGGATTTCTGCCCAAGGTGCCTCCCCTGTGCCTCCTCTAATACTGGCTGCATATCCAGAACAGGCCTCAGACAGCTTCATTTTAACATGAGCACCCAAAACCATAAGTGGCCGCTGCAGAAGGGCACCAGCAACCTGTTCCCTGAGGAGCCCACCTTTCCCAGTGCTTCCTGCCTGATTAAATGCCTGAAATTTTCTCTAGCAAGTGCATAATCACGTCAAAGATAGGAACAAGCACAGCCAACAGCCTAGGGAAGAGCTGCAATGTGTGCTGCTCATCAGACCAGGAAAACGACACCAGCACTTCAACAATGTGGCTTTTCAACCACGATTGCAGAAAAATTCTCACTCTCCAGCTGGTATCATTTTGCCAGCAGCCCTCTTGGTCTGCAGATAGAGCTCTGCTGGTGGGAAGGCACAGCTTCTGCCTTTGCCCATGTCAAGGAGGAGATGGCACAACCACCAGAGAAGAAAGAACAGCTTTTCCAGAACCATGCTGCAGATGGCAATGGAGGCAGTGACACCGCTGTGCTCATGGGGCGAGAACAGCAGCAGCTTCTTCCTATGTGGAGGCCACAAGCTTGAACTGATCCCAACCTAGGCCATTGGTACACTCTGCAATAGCTGTCAGTAGCCTACACAAAGCCACTGGTTTCACCCCATTTCTTGGTGGGAATGTGCCCACACCTTATGTATCCTGTGTTAACTCAACAGCTGCTGTACCAGCATGACCTAAGGCTGCTGTTTTTTAGGATTCCACACAGCCCTTCCAAAAAAGCGTCACTGGGAAAGTCAAGCAAGAAAACATATAAAATCAAAGCCAAATAGGGAGACAAATTCTCTACCCCAATCCTCTGCTCCTTTCCAGTTTTATTTTAATATCCTCACAGGACCAAAAGGAGATTAAGAAGCTACCTGGGACACTGTTGGGAAGGGCTGGCTCTGGGGGCCTTTCCTTCCTCCAGCTGCAGCACATCCTAGGGAGAAAACTTTGGGCTTAACCTTCAGGGGCCACTTCCTGGTATCCACCTCTCACTGAAGCTGTTTCGGTCAGAGCCCTTCTCTTTCCTCACCTGGTTTTGGCAGGAAAGTTCAAGGTGTCCTGGCAGCAGGAAGCTCCCTTGCTCCACCCTCTGCCCTGCACACCAGCTCTGTGAGTTTATCAAGGATTTGCTGCACCAGAGCTGCCAGTGGCAGTGACCTGCTCTGTGTGGACACTCGGGTGGGAGCTGGACCCCCGGCATGAAGCACTTCGAGCCCTGGGCAGCCTTCACTGTGCTCCTCTTCACTGCTGCGCTCTGGGATTCCTGCTCAGCAGGTATTTCTCTTCTCTTACGCTTCAGTTTTTACACCCTGCCCTTTCCCCCCACTGACAGTAATTTGTTCTTTCAAAATGAGGCGGGCTCCCTTGTCTCACCTACAAAGTGTAAAGAGCTGGAATTGATTAATGCTAATGAGAATTACTGGACATGATTGGTCACAGCATCATTCTGCAGAGATGCTCTTTTGGCAGCTATTTACAGATCCACTGTAAATGTGACTGAGCTGCAGATTGCTCCACTGAATGGCAAGGAGATAGGGAACCACAGTTACTTGGTCTTCCTGTGGTTGCTGAGGAAAGGACCATTTGCAGTAACACCCAAGGGGCTTGATGTAGTCTGGTTTAGCTTTTATTATGTGCTTTTTGCAGAAAATCTGGTTTTGGTCTCACCTTAATTATAAAAGTTGCCTAAAACCAAAATGCAAATGAGACCTGTGAGCTGCCCCTTTTCCACCAGGATCCTGCCTGCATTTGTATGTCCAGGGGACATACACTCATCTGCACCAGATGAGACCTGCCAGCTTTGAAAGCCTGTTCTTTGCGCTGAAAAGTCTATAGCAATGAACCAATGCTCAGCATTCTGCAGCACTTCCTTCCACAGGTCACACAGAGGTTTTAATGATTCTTCCCAGTGCTCCCGTAAGGTACTTATTAACTGAGAAAACAAATTATGGGTTTGGCCAAGGTCATTCAGCAAGTGTCCTAACAGAGTCAGACAGAGGAATGAGGAGTACTCAGACCCTTCCCTGGAACAGGCTGCCCAGGGACCCACTCTGAGCGTGGCAGAGGCCATGAGGAAAGCTCTGGTGTTGCTGAGGGTGGGTCAGCTCAAAATGCAAAGCTGAGCAATGGCAGGTGACCCAAGAGGGACATCTCCCACAGGACAACCTCAGTTTATTTGCTGTCACTTGGAAAATACCAAACACAAAGCAAAGGTTTGGTCAAAGATCTTGTTCTGTTTTGTTTTCCTGAGCTGAAAATAAACCTGAGCTATTATTTTGCAGCTTTCAGTGAAATCAGGCTGAAACTGAATTTCGCCATCATACTCCAAATTATCAGCTCTGAGTGATGGTTTGACTGGAAATAGTTATCTCATAGCTTCTGCCCAGTCTGTGGTCAACCAGCACACCCTTATCCTGTAGCCTCCCTGGGCTGTTTTTCATCTATCTGTGCAGGGGATGCTCCATTCAGCTAAACTTGCTGCTCATGGCAGCACAGGAAGAGGTATTTCTTAGATTCCCTTCCGCAGCAGGAGACAGACAGGTGTTGATGTACAGGGACCACCCTGTGCTTTTCCCTCACTCAGGCATCCTGAAGCTGTCCTTGCATCTGATCCCGCTGGAGGGAACACACTGAAGCTGAGGGGCAAGGCAGGTATTAGGAAGACTAAGGAAGCTTTGGCCTGTGACATGGACAGATTTGTAGGGCTGGAGACCAGCCAAAGAGTTGTGCCAGAGTGTACATGTGTTTTGACTATGCATAGGAAGCAGGATAAAGAGGCAAAACCTTCATCGAATCTCCTGGACCTCTCCCTCCATTACATATTTCTGTATGACGTATTTTCCAACCTGAGCTGGTTACCGTGCTGGTCCAAACTGGAGTCCAGCCAGAGCAGTGTCAGATGCTCTGAACTGTAGCAAAGCCAAAGCTTCCCCCTGGCGCCATGGTGGACCTGCTTAGGCCCTCCCTGGATGGGCTCAGCCCTTGGCTCTGCCTGACTCATGCACACCCTGGAGTTACTGGGATTGTTCTAAGGACAAGAGGTGTACAGCCTGCTGGCCATGGATCTCCCCATGCCACTGAATGCTCTCTCTCACTTCAGTCCTTGCTTGTTCTGCCTCTGTAGCTTGGGAAAGGACGGTGGTTAATTTGAGCTCTGAGTGAACAGCTCACACCAGGGTCCCACTCAGACAGAAACACAGTGATCCACCTCCTCCTTATGGCTGCTGCTAGAGCAGGTCTCTCGAGCCTGTGTTGGAAGTGGTGGGATAAGAAAGCATACCCTAATGCAGCAATGTTTAGGGGCAGGAACCTACTTTCTCCAAGTTGTTTCCATCCTACAGACCTCTGCAAGGCCAATGGCTTTCAGATTTTCATGTTAGATGCCCAGTATTGCTTTTCTAATCCAACTTGCCTTTTCTCCTGTGCTTTCCTTCTGGCAGCAGCTGAAGCCATCTCCAATGTTTCAGGAAGCCCCACGCTCGCAACTGAGAACGAAGCACCATGTCTTAGTAAGTGTTCATAAATCACATTAAAGTCAGGTGATGAGTCTACACAGGTGACTGAGAGGCTGTCCTGGAAAAGGATTTCTCTGTTGTCCAGGCCTTGGATGCATTTCTAAGGCTCCTCCATTGGCATGGTATAGTATCTTAGGTACACTGAGAAAGACGCATAGGTTTGAACAGGCTGATAGCTAAGTCAAAGCTCCCTGCCAGACAACCTGCCTGTAGGCACTATATGGATTCCCAGGAGTGCCTCTTTCCCTATCCTCTCAGGTCTTTCCCAAAGAGCCAGCTCCAAGCAACCCAAAATCCCAGTACTCCCAGAGTCATCCTCCAGCTCAAATATCAGACATCCCCCCAGTCTTGCACTTCCTGTATTACAGTACATGTACCAACACTTAAAAGCATGCCATAAGCATATACGGCAGGCATTTGTCTCCTCTCCCTGGGCACACACAAGACATACCCCTGTGATGGGAACTGCTGCTCTCTGCAGTGCAGGACAGTTGTACTGTGTGCACTGAAAGCCAACACACAGGATCGTGGTCCTGCCTGACATACGTGAATGAGAGCAACTGAGCAGCACCTGCACTTGCCTTTTCCCTGGAAATGTGCAAGAGGCTGGATGCCCTTCACCAAGCTCAGGAGGCATTCCCTTTTTACAGCTAACAATTTCGGGCACACAATATCAACACACAAATATGTAAACTCCTGCATGGTGGGGTTTCACACTCAGCTTGTGTTCCAGCCCAAGGGGTTGAAACACCATGGTCCTTCAGGCTCCCTTTGATATTTCCACATTACCACGCAGGATACAGACAAAGGGCTGGTATCTTCACTTTGCCCTTGGAATGGAAAAAGTAGAGCAGATGCCTTTAAATAACAGTATAAATAAAACAACTAAAGACGTACTCCTTAACTGACTTTAGGAAATTGGACTGGTTAAAAGAGAAAAAAAGATGCAAAAGATGCAAGAAAAAGCCCCATGGAATTGTTAAAAATTGTTTCATTTTTAAACATATAAAACAGGGATCTCCTGATAGCGGTGTGTTTTGCAGTTCTAACACTTGAATCACACTTAAGAGCCCAGCAGAAAGCTGTCACTGCCCCTATTGCTGACAGAGGTATTGGGTACCTAAACTATTGGACATCCTGCTGAAGGTGTCTCTGCTAGGGATTCTCTTACTCTCTCACATGAGGGTTTCTCTACCCCAGTTTTTTTTTATTTTTATTTTAACTAGCTACTTCTATCATATGCCATTACTAAAACTGACAGAGAAGACACTAATCAAAAGATTTCCATAATTAAGGGCACAGTGGTATGAGGAGCTGCTGAGGTGTTTGGCCAGACAGGGATGACTGACTGAAGACATGCAGATGGGGCTGAGTACTGCCACCCACAGGGTTAAGAGCCAGGCTTAGGGGACAGATGCCAAGGCAGAGTGACAGGCCACAGGGCAGAGAGTGAAGTCACTGTACATGAGACCTGTTGTGTACTTGGCCTCCCATCAGCTCACCTCATTTGTTCTCCACCAGACGTGAACTTCTGCGCGCAGGCAGCCGTGTGCTGCCCGTCGGGCATGGACGATTACGGGTGGATTGCAGCGGCCGTCGGCTGGAGCCTCTGGTTTCTGACTCTCATCCTGCTCTGCATGGACAAGATCATGAAACTCCGGCCTGACGAACCCAAATACTTGGTGGCCTGAAGCAGGGACTGAAGCCAGCAAGCAGCAGCACCTGGGGGCAGTGAGGTGCAGGCAGACGGACAAAGCATTTCAAACACTTCCTAAGAAACTGAAAAAGAAAGGCAACATACCTTCAGCCAAAAAAGACCAGATCTAAGCAGGGCAGCTGCTGGGGCTTCATCTTCCCTGGCAGGTTGGAGCTGCCAGCCAAGGTGAGGAGTAGACAAGTCCTTGCAAGCCACCACATATGTCCCACAGTGCAAAAACAGAAAATCTTTTCCTTGAGCCCTCTCATGCTTGCTGTGAGTGCAGCAGCAGCAAGGAGAGGGGAAGGGCCAGTCAGTAGCCTGTTGTCTTAAGACTACCCAGTGCACGATCTTTGTTTTTAAACAGAAAGTTTTCAACTAAAGGTATTTTCTGGAGGATCAATGTTACCAGATCCATTAATGGGCTACAGGCCAGGTTACATCAGAAGGAGGATGTAATTCATTGACTTTACTGAGTCCTTCTCCCTCACTAACCTATGATATTTAAAAGTCTATTAACTGATGCATGGGAAAACTCTCTTATGGAAACTTAGGGATCATTAGGGCTGGTTTGAAAGTAAAACTAGTTTTGCCAGTGCCATGTATATGTGAACTGCGTTGCAGGAATTAAATGTCGGTCGTATTTATTCAGCATGAACCTGAGTAACTAAGCCAAGCTGAACTATGGCAAGCAGATTTAAACCAGCATATGCAATTCATGCACAGAACTGCTCCAGTTTATACAATATGATAATAAACAGTTATTGATTGAAAGATTCTCACTGACTGGTTTATACAGATCAAGCTTATATTGGCAAGGAATTACTCAACCCAAATTGTTAGAAACAGGATTCTAACAAGACATATTCATGCAGGAGGGCTTGCCTCACTGCAGTCAAACTCTGATTTGGGGCAGTTGCACCAGTCTGATTTCTATCCGTTATTAAAATAACAAATCAGTGTTAAACCTATCTAGACCCACAAAGGATTAGCAAGCTTGCTAGAGACCAACTGAAATGAAACATAAAAAGTTACTTTTAAATCAAAGAAAGCACCACTGGAGATTTGTATCTCCTAAAAATCATTATGTTCTCCCACCAGCTCATCAATATGTAACTTCTCCAGTGAGAAAAGATAGGTATCAGTTTTAAGACTCTTCACATTGATTCTGGCACAAGTAGATACTTCGATCAGGACAACTCTGTGCCACTTTAGAGCGATGGGCAGTTGTCCCTTATCAACTATTCACCATCACCAGGAACAGTGACAAGTTTGGCACGGAGGAAAGGACACCCTTCCCTATCATTAGTATCACTTCAGACAAAAAGCCTTTCGAAGTGAAACACTGAATGGAGATGCAAGTATCAGGAAAGTTAGTTTTAAAAGGGAAGGGCTTAATTCTCAGTATACTAATATACAACAATTAAAACAAAAATAATTTTCACAGGACAAATCTTGGTGTTGGACCAGCCAGCTCTTTCAATAGAAACCACCCCAACAACCAAACAAAAAAACCTCTTGTGTATTTACAAACTTACAGAAACAAAGAACTGTCAGTCAATATCAACACTCAGGTGTAAAGAGCAGTGAGTTCACAGTTAAAAACAACTGCAATCACTCATGTGTAACAAATCTTCTATATACATAATTTCTTTCCTACTGTATTAGTGGCAAATGTTCATTGGCCTGAAAGCAATGTGAAAGATACTGTGAAAAAATCTCCACATACTGCCTTAGTGTCTACCTTTTGCAGACCTCTTCCTACAGTTCTCCAGACTTGAGGAGGTTGTTCTCCTGGTTGGGAACACAGAATTGCCTGCTGGACATGGCACTGGTTTTCACCTTTGAGAGGATGTGCTTCTTAGCTTTTATATGTCTGAGTTTTAAGTACATGATGCAAACTTTACCTGTGCAACACCCACAGATGAGCTTTGTAACCACTGGGCAATTCTGGGGAGCTTCCTGAAGCCTGCCTTTAGAAGCACAGCTTGTTTATTTTTCATGCTCTCCAAAATAGTCTGCTTGTGTGCAGCTATGTTCAAGGACTGTAGTAGACTTAAACCTCAGGTTTTGCTTCTTGCAGCTTCTGTTGAGGATTCCCAGCTCAACCAAACTGGGGAGAAAAGGAAAAAAATCTGTGCTTTTTTCATATAATATAGTGTCCCAAAGGATTCTGTGTGCCTATGTTCAAGGGTGAAACCCAAGTCCTCACAGAATCAGGTATACAAATGGAGTATCTTACAGATAATTTCTGCTGTGAAATGTATACTTTTTCTAGACCAGTGACCTGTAAACCTCTGATCTAATATGACAGTTTTGTTTCTTACTGCATCACCTACTTTGACATCTGACATTGTCAGGTTTGATCTGTAGATGCTTCTCTTCAAGTTATTTGATTGGGTCACTTAGAAAAATGTAGTCTTGTAAAATCTCATGAATTGTCAGTATTTCAGGGGCTTGTCAATAGTTACAGGAAGCACAGAATAAAAAAGCTGCATCCAAAAGGCTTGAAAAACTGACATATAGACAGAAATTAGTATGCAGAAATGCATTAAGCATACCTGATTTCTAAAGTCTAAAGATTACCTTTAGTCTACTGTTACCCTTTCTGGAATAATTTCAACAAGGGATGCACTGTAGCACAGCTTGTGAGTTATAACCCCTATTTTAAGACCAATCAAGTCCCAGTAGAAGGCTGTGGTCTGGTTGTGATGCACAAATTAAAGATGATTGTATAGTACAATGCCTTATAAGTGTAGTCTGTGAGCAGTGTTGCAGACCGATGTATGAATTTATCATGCATTATTTTATGATTTAAAAATACCACTGACAGGTATAATTGACCTCTAATCGTAGACCCCAACTGATGTAATGCTGCCCAAGACCTGCTGACTTCAAGGGAGTTATACATCCAGCACATGCCTCGTTTCGTTGTTCAGATTTTTTTGTATTGTAATTCAGGAAGCCTGTTATTTTTGTTCCCACGGGAAATCTTGGAAACAAAACATAACTCCTGATTTATAGGTGTGCATAAATCATTTCACCAGTGCTAAACCTGGGTGCCCCATCAGACTGCTACATACAACATTATGCAGACACTTGAACATCTCAAAGCATGCAAGAAGACGGCAGCTCATGTTGCCTATTAAGCTGCAAATTACCCTCTCAGATTGATGATGGAAATGTAAACACTCCAGTCATTTACAGTCATTGTCTGTCCAGTCAAATTCTATGTCTTTGGACCTAAAAGTTCATCACTGGAATGAGATGGAGAAAAAAAAATCTATTCCAGCTCTTACGACTTAGTACAAAGAAAAGCAAGAAAATTGTTGAAACCTGAAAGGCTGAAAAAAAAAAATAGGCGTGACTTGAAATATACAAGTTTGAACCTCAACACTGCTGACTAAGTCAGCAGAGTTCTGCATATTTTCTGGACAAAGTTTCTGAATTTCAGGCATGAACGTATGTAGTGCCTGGAAAGGCAAAAGAGGTGCAAAAGGCACCTGGGAAAGCTGCTGGTCTGAAACCTTCTTGGACAGACAAATAGAGCAGTAGGGACATGTAACTGATCAGCACTTCTAACAACAAAGGAGAAAAACATTAGCAGCAGCACAGCATTCCAGGGTAACTACTTTAATTTGCCTGGAGATAGTATCAATCACATCCGACTAGTGGTTTCTTAAAATTCTTAATTCAAGACTAAATGGATTGGTACTTGGTGCATGAGTCTTCATCTTTTCAGATACCATTGCTCTGGTAATGACTCACATTACTCACTGCCTTTATCCTTGGGGTTTTAGTGAATGAGCTACATATTAAGCAATTGCACTTTACAATGATTACACTTTGCAAAATCACTAGAGGAATGAAAACTGGCAAGCATCAGAGCTCGCTACTCACATGAAGCACACAGATAAAAGGCAGAGGTTAAATTCATAAGAAAAGGTGCTGTGTACTGGGACTACGTAAGAATTTTGATAAAGCCATCATAAAAACTAGGATTTCAGAAATTTATCGTCGTTACTTATGGCCAAGGAATGGAATATAGGCATTCTTGGGAAGCACCCACCCTCTCTCATGCTTATTCTCCTCAGGAGGAGCTTAAGGACGTGCCCCATTATCCTATTGCTCCCTTCCTCTCCCCTTCCCTGCTCAGCTCACAGGTGAAATAAAGCCCCCTTCCAAAACAGAACTGAGCTCTCTTACAGCAGCTCTCCTCCCTGGCATTTTGAAATAAATCCTCTGAGGACTGTAGATAGTTTCATGTAATAATACCTTCCTATGACTTTTTCAACTTTTCCCTTGTGAAAATCAATCACTCCTGTTTCTCCCCACCCTCCTGTCTCCTACTGATCTCATTTTCCATAAACTTCACATATTCACTACCAAGTTCGTGCATGAACTTAAACACAGTGTGCTGCCCTTGAACTATTTCATATGACTATGCTTTAAGAAAAACATATAGAAAACCATATAGATGATCAAAGTCCTGGTTAAACTTTCTGTTGCCTCTGTGTTCTTTGGTGGCTGTATATTCTGAACTATTTACACATTTCAGCTTTACCTGTATTATTCACTATTGACTCGATATACTAAGTTCCTTCTCTTCATTCCCTGCCCACAGCTGTGCCCAATATTGGTTGCAACAACCCAAAAGACCTGCCTTGTCCTTTCCTTCTCTTCCCTTTTTAAGTGGGGAACTGGAAATCAAATTGACTCCCAAATGATACTCTGTAAGCTTTGCCTCTTTTACCATTACTTCTCTTCATAAAGTTCTTCTTATTCTTAAATTATCAGTGGCTTTTTCAGCCTCTATCTAATCATAAAGACAAAACAAATGGTACCAACATGCAGAGCAGTTCATGAGTCACTGGGAAAGCCAGAACTACCTTTTCTAGGTTGTAGTTTCCAGATTATATGACTAAATATGCAGCCAATTTTCAGTGTGATTTTCAGAGCAAAAGTTTAAGTACGTATTCAGGTCTTCCACAGCTCTGTTTTGCTTTGCTTAAATGGCTTAATGGAAGAGAAGGGAGACATCTGCAAAGCCATCTCTGCTAGACTGTTCCCACTTTGTGTCGTTTTAACATACCGTGCATTTAAGTCAGATCAGTCCAAAAATATTCAAGTTCTGACGTAGCAACTCTCTGGGCTCAAATACATGAAGAAATCACCATGCTTTAGCTGAGCAGTGCTAGCATTCTGTACAGACACATGATCATGTTAGGTAACAGATGTTAGCTCATCCTGAAATGAAGAGGACTAAATAATTCTCATTGGCACTAGTGTTGAGTGCTCCTTAAGCTGCAGGAAACAGCTCTCTGCTCCCTGGCAGAAGTAAGATTACTGTAGGCAATGCAGTATCAGCAATGCCATCTGCTTGAAAGGACAAACAACTTCTTGTAACCTTTTTGCAGTTTTTCTCTGCAAAAGCAAGAATGTTGTTTCCAGTGTCCCACCAAATTTTCTTTCACAGAGTAGTGAAGTACAGAAGGATGTAGCTATAACATGAATATGTGGCTGCAATATCCACAAGTCCTCTGAACAGGAGATTCCTCACCTTCAACCTTGAATTTTCCAAGGGTTCTTGCTTAAAGCTGCCACCATCAGACCCAAAGACAGAAACTAACATAAAGATTAAACTCGTCCATGGAAAAGCTTGACAGAAGTGTTCTATGCAAAATATAAACCAACTTACCTGAAACCATTTTATCCAGGATTGCACAGACTAGCAAATGCAGTAATCAGTTCAGAAGTCTGTGGTCACTCAGATCACCTGTACTGCACTGAATTTGAACAGTTTCATATTTATTGACTATGCTTAATTACTACTAATAGTGGCTAATCCATATTTCTCTTTCTCCTGTTTCCTCAAGTCCAACGACAAAAACTTGCTGATTTTTCATTATTGCAGTATTTTTTAAGTTTTTATTTCTGTACTCAAGTTCCTTTTAGATCTGTGTTTTGGGACCAAAAGAGCACAGTGCACTGCCAAATATAACACCACATTAATTCTCCTTGAATATAAAAAGCAGTTTTTCCTAAAACACAAACAATATGCAGCTACTGCTTTTAAACCATGCACAGCACTAAAACCTTCCAATAGCCTGGATGAGAAAAACAACTTCCAAGAAGCCTTGGGACGGAAATATTTGAGAAGTTTTCATGGGAACACTACAGAGCTCTTAAGAAGTGTGAACATTAAAATGTATCTGGAAATGCCAAACAATTATTTTCATCTTTCAGTCTCTTTTCTACTCTCTTAGTTCTCATTTCATTTCACCTGCCCTACACTGCGCAATAAGAGGATTTCTGCAAGTGAACCTGAAAAACACGTTAGGGATCCATGGAGGTTTAGCATTTGTTTCAAAAGATTCTTCAGAGCATTTGTTCAAATGTGCCAACATTTTATTCCAATTAAGGCAAGATGTAACAGCCTAAACAAAAACTTCCAGTTATGCAGTAAGAACTACTCAAAACTAAACAGGAGTGGCCACTCAAAAGAAAAAAAATACATATTTGATATTATAAAAGGTATCAAGAAAAAGTAACACAAAATCAAGACAACACATTCCATTTCTACAAACTATGAAGTGCAAAGAAATGTGTTTTGTTTTTTTTTTTTCTAGTACTAATGTAACTTTTTTTAATTTATCAGTCTTATGTGGAATTCATGGGACTGCAGCTCTACTCCGGAAAAGTCTCTTTAAAAAGGCATTGCAACTCCACGGGATTTTTGCTTCTCAAGTTTCTTACTCTGGGTGAGTAAACTCACCCTGAGACTTGTACATCAAAGCTAGACACATCTTGCCAACTGCATCCCGAACTGCACTAAAGAATCTGTAGGATAAATTCTCCTTCCAAACAACACGTGGCTAAATGGTTTTCAGTGCAAATCATGCAGATGCAGCCGGGGGCAACATGCAGACCAACATTTGGATCTGAAGTACTAATCCTATTGGTATGAGCTGTCACAAGCCGAGTGAGTTCTGCCCTCATCGGATTAGTGTCAGAGACAAAGAAGTAAAATTTTATAGCCCTCCTTCTGAAGAAGCTCCATTTCGAGAGGCACTCGCTATAAGAGACATACTGCACTCAAGTGCACTCACACCAAACTACTTCAAAACTAGAGTGAATCGTCACAAGCATTCCAAAACTTGCATTCCCAGTTTCTGCTTCCTCAGTATTTAGGCCCTACAGATAGTGGAATACATGAATGACAGCAGACTGATGACAGCAGAATACATCCTCATTGTATCTTCTTGATTTTAAAATAAAAATCTGACAGCAAGACAAAAAAGATGCCCTCCACAAAAGAGAAGTGGACTTGTATTTCCACATTCAAGCAATTCAAAGCTGCTGCTTTTCTCTGTGCACATCTCAACAGTCCTGGAGAAACTCTACAAGCTTGGCAAAATGCTTTGGGGAGTCTCACTGATCAGAGATGTTCCTCACTTTCATACAAACCAGAACTGTGAGTGCTGAAGGACTGCAGAGAGGGGCTGTATTATGGACTCAGCCTGAGTGGGGGCAGGTGGAGTCCCCACGACTTTTTCTCTCTATTTTTAGCGCAGTTTACAGGTGATCCCAAAGACCTTGTTGCTGTCCTTTGCCTTCTGACAATCACGTCACTCTTTTAATCTTTTAATCCATTTCCAGCTCTCTGTACATATTCAAAAAACACAAAACAGGTGTTATTTTTTAAAAAAAATAATTTTTTTTCTTTGTGTCTGCAAAAATATGGTCCACAACATCCTCCCGCCTCAAATTCACAAATGTCCTTTGTCCTGCCACTTCAAAGCTCTTGGCCAAAATATGGTATTTTCAAGGACTGGCACCTTTTAACAAAGAACTGCTAGATAAGGCAGTTATGGAAAGGAAAACGCTCATTTTTTCCTTGAGCTAAAAACTACTGAAGTTGAAAAAGGGGGGAATGTAGTGAGGGCAAAACTTAAAAAAAAAAAAAAAAAAAAAAAAAAAAAATCAGTTCAACTGCCTACTGCCATCCACATCACACAATTGGTGATTTCATGAGCCTGAATACATACCAGCTTCCTTGTGTAATCCAACAAATGTGTTTTCAAGCCATGAGTTAACACACAACAGGATCAGCTGTTTTGGTTCTTGGGAAGTTACCATCCCTGTACACAGCCTCTTGGTAAGATAATGCTGGAACCCTGCTGTCCATGGTCTAATTTAAAGGCACTGTCTTCAGTGTTTGCTGAGAACATGAACTTTTGGATGATCAATCTTTGTATTTATGTTTGTCCATAAAGGTGCATGCTGTACTCAGCACTGGTGAGGACACACCTGGAATATTGTGTCCAGTTCTGGGCCCCTCAGATCAGGAAGGATATTGAGGTGCTGGAGCAGGTCCAGAGAAGAGCAACCAGGCTGGTGAAGGGACTCAAACACAGGTCCTATGAGGAGAGGCTGAGGGAGCTGGGGTTGTTTAGCCTGGAGAAGAGAAAGCTCAGGGCAGAGAGACATTGCTCTCTACAACTCCCTCAAAGGAGGTTGTAGCCAGGTGGGGGTCAGTCTCTTTTCCCAGGCACCTCTCAGTAAGAAAAGAGGGCATGGCCTCAAGCTCTGCCAGGGGAGGTTTAGGTTAGATGTTAGGAAGAAAGTCTTTACAGAGAGGGTAATCAGGCATTGGAATGGGCTGCCCAGGGAGGTGGTGGATTCTCCATCCCTGGAGGTTTTTAAGAAGAGACTGGATGTGGCACTTAGTGCCATAGTCTAGTAACTGTGGTGGTAGTGGATCAAGGGTTGGACTTGATGATCTCAGAGGTCCTTTCCAACCCATGTGATTCTATGATCTTGGGGTAGCCAACACTCCTTTGGGTGCAGAGGGGATAGGCAGATCTTGTGTGATGCTGCTGCTCCCAAACCACTATATAAGAAGCCTGTTCCAAACCATTGCAAGTACAGTGCATTGCAAAGGGTCAGTCAAATTCCACTTACTGCTTAAAGTGTGCTTATTTAACAAGTCCAGCACCTATGCAATTCACTCTTCCAAAAAAGCAAGGTTTTCTTTCCTGAGTCACATGCTCACAGTCACTGGCAGGACCACGTGTTACATCCTGGTAGGGAATATTTTATAGTACTTTAGTGTGCCCCACCTTTCAAATTCAGTGTACAAAAAATAACTGTAACATTTCACTTAGCTCCAAAAATAATCAAGAAGCAGGCTAGGGGTCAACATCTTGGCCACGAAAAGGAAACCAACCAAGCTAAATTATGTAGCTCTCATCTTGCCAAGTTCTTCTAAGTGCCAAACTAAACACAGACAAAACACAAATGTCAAGAAAAACTGTGAAGAAAGGGAAGAGTCTGAGGATTCCATGAACCAGATGGTTTAGTCATGGAAATGGATGCAACTGTTGGTAACAGCTTTCTGTGCCTGTACCAACTTCTCATTCGATCAGTGTTTTCAGAAGCTGGTAAATTCATTAACAGATACTTAAATTCAGGATACTTAAAGTTTCAGGAAAAAAAAAGGTTTGTTTGGGTTTTATTTTCCTCCCTTTTAATGGGGCAATAAAAAGAACTGGCAAAAGAGCTCAAACCCATGGGGATGCAGAAGCTTACAGATTTTTTTCCCCCTGAATATCCAAGTGGAAATACGCATTTTGGCACATGCATTCCACAGAATCCTTTTTTCTTAGCACATGAAAAAAACCCAGCTTTTCCTGCAGCTACAGAGAGTAAAGTGTGGGTCTCCCTTGTTAAGACCATTCTTGGAACTGGTGCTACTTTTTTCTTACTATATGAAGATACAGACTATGCCATACCACTAGATCAGGTGTCCAGCCAATCTGAGAACATAACTTCCAACACAGTTTTCTAACTTCTTATATTTTACTGTCCTGCCCAAGGTTTTAAAGAGGGATTTTTGTATCAGAAAGCCTCTTTTATTTACCAGTACATACTTATCCTGTGTCCTTAGTTTTTCATAAGATCTGGGACTGAAAAGAGAAAGGATCTTCATCCATATATAAAAAGATGGATTTTCACAATAGCATCATCATCACTACAAAAAAATGAATATGGCTTAAGTACCTCTAAATTTTGAAATTCTTATTTCACAGTCCTTCTTAAGTAGCTGAAACCAGAAAATAATTATTTTTTTAGAAGCCTACATTTTCTTGAAATGAAGCCATGGCAATATGTTAATGTTGTAAGCACTGGTGTCTCAGCTTACTGCAGAATTAAGCTGGAGAAGGAAGTGGGCTCGGACACAGATGATTTTAATGGGAACACTGAGGAAAAGTCAGTCTTCAGCACTGTCAAAAAGACCAAATTAACATTGCTTGATACACTCTTCATTCTTCAAAACCTGACATTTTGCAGAATTATTGGCAACATCCATGTTTACAAACTTGGCAGAAAACAAATGTTTATTTTTACCCTAGAATTGATTATCACACAAAAAAAGCTTTAAAAATGCAATCATAATAACCTGCTGGTACTGCTGTTCACAACCACGCTGGTGTTCTGACCCCATTCACATTCAACCGGTGCCCATGAGGGCTTTACATATTGGCCAGGGAACTGGAAACTAATTTAGACTGCTTCGCTGCACTAAGCCCCTCAAAACAATTTCATACAGCATTTTGACGATCATAAGTAAACAGAAAAATAACTGTTCTTCTTAGTAAAGAGGGAAACATACCACATTTTTTTCCACATCAGTGAGCAGCTGAGGTTTTGGCTTCAGCAATGAGTTTGGTGTACCAGCTCCATGAATAAGGTACGTAGTCGGCTTCTTCCATAGTGTCCTCCTACCTGTTCTCATTCCAGTCTGAGTCAGTCCTGTCACAGTTACTGAACTGTGCACTGGAACCAGGAACAGATTTGGCAGCCCCAGACCACCATACCGCACCAGTGTTACATTCCTGTATTTCACCAGTGCCATTTCTACCCAGTGAGTGAGGCAAACACAGCCCCCACCCAGAGCAACTGCCCAGTGTTCTCTCTGGCGGAGCTCTGTTCCTCACACTTTTTATGACTATAATCTGGTATTATTTGAAATACCTGCACTGTAGCACACATCAGTTTTGCTTTTCATTCTTCTAGTGTAAGGCTCCCAAACATCCTCACAAACACAGACAGAGGGCAACTCTATCTCTGTGCCAGGTTGTTAACTTTAGTTCAGTTTGATCTGAAAATGAACACACTCCAACAAATCGCGACTTAAGTAAAATTTCCGTATGTATTATGTCAGTTACAGTTATGCAATGGCCAATATTAGTAAATTTGTAGCTAATATTAAATTAAAACTCTGAAAAAACAGCGACAAACAGTTCCATGGCACGTACCATTTTTACCATGGGGATAATGCTCACCCTTTGTCCAAAGGGACAGTGGAAACAAATATAAATATAGAAACTGTCTCAAAACTGCAAATCTAAGCCTATGTTAATGCTCTAAACTGTCACTGACTTCCACTAAAATTATTCAGATCCAAACATAAGCAATGATTTAGGACATCAATTTATAATGTAATGCTGGTGACCCTGTACCAGTCAGGCTGGATTGGTTTCTGTCCACAAAGCAAACTACAGAGTGGCAATATTTTATCACTGGTCTTGCAAGAACATTTAGTACGTAAATATATTTTTTAAACATATACACACACATTTCCCCAAATTCAACTGTGGCTGAGTGTTTCCTCTCCCAGTTTTCAATAATTTTTAAACAAATTAGATACCAAGCCCTTTCTGTTTGGATGCTTTGTTTTCTGTTTCCAGCCTGAATGAGTCTACAGATATTTTCTTAGTTATACAAGGCCAATGTTTCACTTTGCAAACATTGAAGATGAAGGAACACTTGAAGCTTCAGCACCAGAAGGAAAACAAGGAAGAGTGCAGAGGGTAGCTCCATTTGGAACCACAGAGCTATAACAATTATCGTTCCAGTTTGATACAAGTAACTCAAAAAAAGACTTTTATTCTAAGCAGTCCCATTGTTCCTGACAACCAAAGTGATTCGTATGATGGATTGGACCTTCAAGACCCTTGAGATGATACAGTTTGTAATCCTGCAGAACAGCAACACAAACCAGTTCCCCATAAGCACTGGAGAGATAAGAATACTTGTAATCTCTTGCAAAATGTCATCTCAGTTTATTCGAAACTTCACCTACTTCCTTAGAAAAAGGAGTCCATCATACTTGGAGTTTGTTCCTGTCTTTTTTTTTGTTTTGTTGCTGGAGTATTGAGTTCTTGACCTAAGTTTTATTTATATGTAAAGCTGAATGAGGGTAAGGAGAGAGAAGGAGCACCGTAATATTAGTAGATTAATTAACATTACTTGCGATGACACTGATGATTTTCCCTGTTTGTCCCCCATCTCTCTCTCCTTACTATCCTCATTTTGCTGCCTTCTTCAATTTTTCCAGAGTGTTTTCAACAGAGCTGTGAAAGTTCCTTCCTTTGAGAGAACAACATTGCTGATTTCCAATAAGTGTTTGCTTCCATAGGAAGCAGATACCTGGCAGATTTGCAACGGAATGCTAAATCAGCTATGGAAGTTCTGCACTGTTGTCTGTTTCTGAGAAAGTCGCAGAAGTTCTTCTCTGATTGCTTTGATAAGAGAGGCTGATGAATGACCTGGCTGGAGGTCCTCAGTGGAACTGGTGGTGTAGCAAAGGCCCTGGCCCTGAAGGCTGTTGTGTGGAAGCTGAGCAGGAGGTGCTGAGGGCTGCCTGGCTGAAGTCCTCGGCATCTGGAATACTGGTGAGGAGGAATATTCTTGGTGTCCATGCATATGCGTCTGGAAAAAGGTAGAAAGCATTATTGCACTTTCTGAATAAACATGATTATCCCAGAAAAGACAAGAAAGCAGAAAGGCAAAGAACAGAGGAGAAAGCAACATGGAGATGCTTCTATCTGCTGCAACTGTTCTTCTGCTACATGAATGAGTGATTCCTCTTATGGAGCACAAAACAACAAGTGTACACAAAATTGTTGGACTGCCTCAAGTCCAGTGATTTTCCAAATCTCCTTCAGTATCCATTAAAAAGCCTTGACCACCTTTCCAATCTATGGTATGTTTAGAAACTGAAGTGGAAGGAGGTGGGGAGAAAACCCACAGAACTAGAAGTCAACAAAATTGGCTTATCTTTCCTTCCATCACTATCAACTTCCTAAAAGACAACAGGTAAATCACTGTCTTCCTGGCTGTCATATCTCCACACTATTTATGAGCACAGATGCTATTAGTTTGACCATCCCTTTCTCTGCCTGGCTTGCCTGTTCAGACTGTACACTTCTGAGGACCCTGTGACTGACCAGTGCCCAGGAAAACACGGTCAACAGAAGAAGCAGAAGGAGAAAACTACTCAAATTTGAAAGACTGGATTTTTCATACTCGACATCTGTTTTACATATCTGAGAAACACTATCCCACTTTAGGGACAATCACTGTTTCAGGGTAGGAAGGGGTTAACTCTGCATTTGTTCAGTAACACGAATTTAGAACAAAACAAAACAAAACAGAAGCCTGAGTTTATGGCTCCTCTATCTGGAAGAAAATCTGCTTATGCTAAAACACAGCATGAATTTACAGTACACTGAGTGACTGCACCAACTCCCAGTATGGACACAGACAACGTACATTTTGAAAATCTAAATTCCAGCTGACACCCCAGAAGCAAGTGTTTCCCCTTGCCTCATACTGCTGAAGGCTGAGATACAGCCAGAAGAAAACACTGGACACAAAGGACTCGAACACACAATTGGGAGCAAAGCAGTGTAATCCCCTTTCAGAGGGTCTGCACTGGGGATGGAGAGCAGCCACCTGCAGCAAATTCAGATCACAATCATCACAATTCAGTGAGCACTACCTTTCTCTGTAGATAAGCCTTAAGTAGTAGCAGAGAGAGCAACCTAATGGGGGAAGAAAGGACAGCAAGGTCAGCTAGAAGAGGATTTGGGAGTGAGGGGTAGGGGAATGAAGGGATTACAAAGCAGAGCCTGGGAAGGATATGGGGGACCTAGAGCGACTGTGGCAGCAGTGTGCAGGGAACACAAAAATGCGCAGGAGTAAGTTCCTTAACATCTCTCATAATATCAATGAATAAAATTTAAGCCATTTTTTATAAAGTAGAACTAACAACAGATTCTTGACTTTCTTGCACAGCTCACGTACAGCACTGATCATTTACACAGTTAATTTGGGGAGAGAGATTAAGAGGAAAAGAGGCTTTAATAGAAGAATGATAGGTGAAGGTTCTCCAAGTAACATCCTGTCTTATATGTCATAAAAGAGAGGTGATTTCAGTATCAGAAAGAAATGAATGGGTGTCTTGATTGTTCAGAATTACTCATTTGGCAGTGAAACCTGAAACTAATTCGTATGCGCAGTCTAGAGTTGGCAAACCTGACAAGTACTCTGTGGGTTTATAGAGAAGAGATGACATAAAAAAATATTAAAAGCAAACATTTCTTGATACATGAGTCTTAACAGCATCCTAAATTATGTTCAAGTTACTTCACATTCAAATGATTCAGCTTTTAGCTCACACTGCACTGCATTACTACCTTAAGAATGGCTACAGGGGAATTATAAGGGAAGTTAGAAAGAACATCTGATGACCTCAGTGGCTGATTTTTACTTTAAGGTTATCAAGGTTTTCTTAAATATCTAAGAGAAAGAGAAGTATGTGTTTCTGTGATTTCCCATATAACATCAGAATTAAACAGGCCGGAGAACTTTCAATACCACATTGGTTTAGAACCGAACATTTACTAAACTACAACAGCAAAATAAGGAGAGCAAAACCACTGAAAATTGTTTTTGTTTTTCTTTTTGTTTGTTTTTTTTTTTCTTTCAGTTTGGTATTTTTTCTACTTTTAAATTTCTTTACTAACAGAAATACACATTGACATATTATATAATATATATGTAAAAATATAGTTTTATATAATATTCATAAATTTTAGATTTTATCTAGAAACCTCTGCAAAATTAACAGCAGTACAAAAAAATTGACAAAGCCATCTTTACTGAATCTTCCTTCTTAAAAAATGAAGACTTATGAGATCACATTATAAATTTATTAATCTCCATTTAATACCTGTTGAACTCTGGCCAATTTCAACTGAACTGGATGTATAAATATATACACAGACATACGCATATATATAAATATATATGAACAGATATATAAAATTCACAAAACCAGGCAGCTAATTAGACATAACTTAATCTGTGCTACCATTGAATCTGCTTCTGAGTGGCAGAAAGGTCGTGTTAGGCTGTGCTCAGGTGGACCTGTCAGCCAGCACATATCTCACAGGGGCCACCTAGGGTACATGACAGACAGCTTTAACTACAGTCAGATTGTTTAGAGACACAACAGTGGGCAGCTGGAGTAGGAAAGTAAGAGTGAAAGGGTAAGAGTAGCTTCTGGAAAACACTGCAAACCTGGAGAAGACTTTGGAGAACAGTGGAGACCTATAAGGGACTGTAGATGGGTAGGAGCTGATGCCAGGTGGTGGTAGGGAGGTAGAGATATGCAAGACACTCCATCCATCTGTAAGAAACCAGGCTTTGTTCTGCTGCTCAAATGAGCACTTTCTCAGTATTGTATTTTGTGTCAACTAAGGAAATGCTGGAATTCTCCTGGTTGCCTAGCTCTTCTAGATGGAGAATTAAGGTGAACTGATGGTACCCTGCACACTGGCTTTGGGATGGGAGGTAAAAGTGAGAGGTCATATTCCAGCAGAAAATCAGGCATTGACTTCAGGAATAATGGGTGAAGATACTGTGAGGAAAAGGTCTATTGCAGGAAGACAAATGCAGAGCCTTCTCCGTTTTGCGAGTGAGAAGAATGATCTAGATTCTAATCTTCCTAAATGAAGAGTTTAATTTTAGAAACTTGCTCAGAATGAGGGAACGGTATGACTGTTTGCAAAGGATCAGTTGAACAGTGCACTATAAGGAACATGACTGTTATTAAGTAAAGCCTCATTTCCAAAAGGAGGAAAGATAGATTTAGAGCTCTGTCCTAGTTAAAAAATCAAAACTCTGAAGGTAATTATTTATAATAATACAGAAAGCTACAAGACTTAGGCTTTTTTTTTTTTTAATGGGAAGAATCCTTTGCAAAAAAAAAAAAATACAGCTCATAGGAAAATGGGGCCAATAGGTAAGCTCTCCTACAACTGAATGACATCATAGTCAGATAAGTTTTAGTCTGTGATCTCCTCCTTTTGCATGTTTTTTTGTTTGTTTTTTGTTTGGTTTTTGTTGTTGTTGTTGTTTTGTTTTTGTTTGTTTGTTGTTTGTTTTTTCTCTTTTTTTAAATAATTGAAAAGAAAATCACATTGCAGTAATATATAAACTATAGCAACCAGTGAGCAAAAAGTTCTCAGTGAAAGCTGAGGAAATCTTTAAACTGAGATGAACTAAAAGAAAGTCAACCTGGACTGAAATGACCTGAACACACCTGAAACTGTGACTGAAGGTGCAACGGGCAACCAAATCACATTGTATGGCGCTGTGAACTTTTGAAAGCTGTGCAAGTAACGTTTTGTATAAGATCTCATATAATGGGTCCATACCTGAACTTTCAGTAGTATGTTAGCAATTCATATAATATAACACTAAGAAAGTAACAGCTGAATGTGTACTTGAGAGTCTCACAGATTTAGAAAAGTCACTTTCAGAAAAGAGAGACAAGTGTCTCTGAAAATGGAACAGGAGACACTAAGATGTCTCATGCAAATGATCTTTTCTGTATAAACTGAAATTGTAATGATCTTGCATTCAAATACCACAGTTTCAAGCACAGAGAGCACAACAAATTAGAAAAATACATCTTTCAGCTTTGACAGATGAAGTTTTTGAATAGTATCAATAGAGATGATTTCTAGTGCATCCAATTCTCAAGGGCTTTATGCTTCTCCTCTCAAGTTCATTTGGAGTGGAGGCAGCTCAATTCCACCAAAATCTCAAAATAAGGCCATCGTGTTGCATTTCCTTTCTGCAAAGCTGTTTCAAGATCATGCAGTACTGCAAAGCAAATTCAAATAGTGTGAACACACACTGCTCTAAGCATGCGAAAGGAGGAGATCCAGCCTTCCTCCCTCAAGGAAGGAACCAGAAGAAGATCATTTAAACAAAGAAGCAAAAGAAGCATAAAGCTGTCGCTCTCTAGAGTATTACCACAAAGCTGTCACAGGTCAGTCTGCTTCAGGAAGCAAGTACACCAAAGGAGGACTGATAGCAGGCAACTGTCTCTCTCCTGGAAAGGCCTTATACTGTCTTCAACCTCACATATCTGGTTGAATCAGAAATGTCAACCTCTAGAAGCACCACTGCCAAGAACATGGAGTCACCATGGCTGCCTAGGCAACACTGGTAAATGAATACATAATAATTTACCACATCCTGATGACTGAGGCTAGGAAAATAACTTGTTCAGAAACACCTCTAATGTTACATGCAACTCATGTAGCTTATGATTTTGCCCTGAATCCTGCTGTCGTGCACCAATACAGTAGACAAAAGAAATATACCCATAAAAAGTAAGATGGTAGTCTGGGACAATTTAATTCAATGTTTTCTACTTACAATGATCTCAAAATACAGAGGCATATTTCAAAGAAGAAATGGAAAGCAGTATCCACCTCTGCTGGAGCTCAGAAGCAGAACTGGATGAACTGCAATTAATGGGTGAAGGCCTCAAGTGAGAAAAAAAAAGGTTAGGGTAAAATGAGAGAAAGCAGTTAGAGAGAAGCAAAGGTGAAAGAACGGCAAGCAGAAGTTGGAATAACTAACAAGGGTTCGAAGAGCAAAGCAAAGAATGTCAGAGAAGCAACTGAAAGTGTTCCAGGGGTAAAAAGTTCCAAACAGTAATGCAGGAAAAAATACCCAAACATATCACTACTTTGGAAACTATGCAAATGTGTAACACAGTACTCACTGCATCTCGCCTAGCACATTCATCCTCTCCACGGTACTGGGGCCACCCTGGCCCCCCCGGCTGGCCATGCCCTGCTCTGCCTGAGGGGATCTCCACTTGTTGACCTCCGATCCTGCTAGCAATTCCCACCTGAGTGAGGTGCTGTATCTGAGAACCTTAAAAGCAAATATTGTTTTTTTCATCTTTATACACAGTCAAGTTTGCAGGGCAGACAAATGACAACATAAAACTTTTTTGGAAGCAGGAGACAAGAAGAAAATGAAGCTCTGTTTCTGTGCAATTAATAAAAATCAGCAGAAAGAAGGCTGTCAGTGTAGAACAAAGAAGGAAAAGTTATGTACATTTTGTGCAGTTCATTTGAGTGTGATGTATTTCATTTCACTGCACTGAAAGATGAGGTTGAGATACATGCATCTCACACATGGACTACTCTTCATTCCAAAAACATGCCAGCCCTTTCCAAACAGCGTTTACTAAAAGCTCTGGCAATGCTTTCATGTAAATTACTTAGCAGCAAAGAGAAGACATTTGCTCCTGTGGCACACCTTATTTGCATCACACTAGCAAGACCCTAACTCTCTGCCTTCTGTTCCATCCCTCAGAAGAATAAAATACATGTCTATGTAAGAGTGTGGTTCTTTGAGCTTTGCTTTGTGGTTAAATATTAAACGATGCTGTCATTACCTAATGGGAAGGTCAGAACACACTGTATCTCCTTTCAGTCTGAGAGCTAACCTCCTCCTTTCTCCTTTTCCTTCCCTTCCCTCCCCTCCAGCTGCTTTCAAACACATGCAAGGATAGCCGCCACCATTAATTGCAAGACGCATGTAACAACATGCCAGCTTTCCTTCTTCCTGACTTTCCCCACAGAGAAACATAATTTATTTTTTTACTATTATAATTATTAAAATAGTATTTCAATATTCATTAGAAATTAAACACATTTAACCCAGAGATACATAAAACTGTGTGTATGTACAAAAAGGGAGGAAAAGACAAAAACAACAGTATGAATTAAGTGATGGACAGTTAGATCACTTTCATATTTTCCTCTTAAAAACCCCCAATATGTGACACATAATTATGCTGAAGAACAAAAACTAAATATATGAATTACCTCCAAACTTTAAAGCAGAATAGATATGAACATTTAGATAATAGTGTGAATCAGTGAATAAAATAACCATAATTAAACTCTAATAGTTACTATATTACTACCATTCTCGTTCATTTAACATTTACAGGGAGAGGATAGCAACTATCAAAACTAGGCTTCTGACACGAGTATATGATCGTATTTCCAGTCTTTTTCAACTCCCCAGGAAGAAAACATTTATCTGGGAGAAAGATTAACTGTGACATTTGCATAACAATACAAACTTTTATTCTTAGAATCAGTGTTTGGTGCTTAATTGCCATGTGATGCTAGCATCTTATTCATGATAGCATTGATGAGTGCTATGGAAATAATCTCACAACCAAATCAGAGAAGGTGATTTCATATGGGACAGCAGCCATAGATAGTATAATCAAAAACTAAGAGATCCTGCTTTTATGCATACAACTCTAGGAAAAGAAATGAGAAACACGTAGGAAAGTATTAAAAAAATTTTGCTATTTAGCATGCTAATTGGGATGCATCAATTAGGTCATTTAGCAAAAAAGTAGCTGGCAGTGGAAAGTTAGCACACACTGTACTCCTTAAAAGAAGTAATTTTCCATTCTTAGAGAACGAGGTTTTGGGAAAATGTGCTTTGTGATAACCAGTGGCTGTAAGACATTGAAAAGGTGGCAAAGCACTGCCTTTTTCTGCCAGATCCTGTGGATGTAAAGTTAACCTCATTTTGGGATGATTTTTATTCTGGGCAATGAAGGCAGGGATCACACATCACATGTAGTATCTGAAGGAGAATGACATCTTAATGGTGACTTCAGCAAAAGGGCAGATACAGAAAAGGATCAGTTAGTTTAGTGCATATTCAACTTAAGTGAAGTGTACCTGCAGTGCTTCCAACCGGCCGTGGCCGTGCCACTGACGGCATTTCCTCTGAGTACATCCCTCGGGAGGAATACGGAACCTCAGGCGGCGGCTGCTCTGGGTGCATTAACTCTGCAGGCTGAAGAAAACCTGGCCCAAAGTTCTGCCTGTGGAAATGGAGTCCAGATTAAAATAAGTGAATTCCCCAACTAGAAACAATAATGCAGGTGTACTTCACACAACAGCTCTTTACGATGCCTTTTACTGCACATTGTAACCCTAAATCTTCGAGAAAATATTTACACTCAAAGATTAGATTCCTCCTCCATGACCTGCACTGCACAGGAATAGTATAGCAAAAATTTATGCAAATATTTTTCATGGGTTGCAGTCTCCTCAATGCAGGGGGAAAAGTCCACAGATCTTGAGATCTTGTTTTCCCCTTTGGGAAAAAAGGATCTTCAAAAACAGATAGGTCTTCAGTAGTGATGTAGCTGCTTACCTCAGCAAGAAAGCTGAGTACTCTAGATTTTCTGGGTACACAGTTTTGGTCTAAAACAAACCATACAAAGTGCATTACGTGTGTGTTTCAAAAATAATTATTACTTCACCAAGCATTCCAATAATTTTTTATGAAGTTTACAAATTTTTTGCTCTTGAAGATTCATCAAACTACTCAAAGCTGTAATTAGCATATATGAAGAAATGCAATGTATAAACAAGTCAATGTTTCCTATAAATCGGGCTGGTGCTGGTAGTCACTGTTATATATTTGCTGAAAGGGTTAACAACAGAAACTATAATCGATCTAACTTCATTAATTGTGTCAAGGTAATTGCACTTGTAAAAGAAACCCTATAATTCATTCACTGAACAGGGATGGAGAAAGAGATGGAAAAGCTGCTTTTCTTATGCTTCCTATTAACATATCTTAACCCTGCCATGGCGAGATTTTATTTTAAAGGACTGATGGTAGCTGACTTTTCAGGGGTTATCAATTCCTATCAATATAGTGGGAGTGTGGATGCCCAGACTTCAGGTGCTTAGGTTACTAGGCTCACCTCTCAGCCTCCAGGTATGATCAGAGACACTTCTCAAGAGGCATTAAAAACAAAATATTGCCTTCACTAAACCGCTTTCTGTGGGAGCCTCTCACTGGTGAGTATAAATGAAGCAAAGGGAGACAAACATCATAATTCAGGCACATGAAATCACACAAAGTGAGGACTTGATGGTCTCAGAGATCTCTTCCAACCCAGTTAATTCTATGATTATATGACTAGGGATGACTTTTATATGCCTTTTACCATAATGCCATCTAAGCCCTTCTAAGGTTACAGACTGCAATGTATCCTGTTCCTCAAAACCTAAATTTTACATCCCTTTGTTTTATAGGAAAATCCTGTGACTGCATCTATTCTTGATTTATGCTTTATTTGGAAAATTACCCCTCTTTGTATGACAGCCAGAGAGAAAAGAAAGCTGATGTAATAATGAATTGCCTAATAAAGCCAAATAAGAGCCTATTAAAGCATAAACAAGTAACTGTAAATTGAAGTACCAGGAACTTGGCATACAGCATTACTAAATGGAGGAGGTATAAGAGCTTCAAGCTGTAAGAGTCTTGCTATGGAAGTGCTAGAATTTCCCCAGCTCCCTTACGTACAATCCCACCTGTCCACTCAGCAGATCCAAAGGAAACCATTTCTAACCACACCTACAAACCAGTTAAAATACAGGCTTCAATGGGTAGGTAATGTTTAACAATATCACTTCTGTTATGTTAATCACTGTAATCAGTAAAGGATGTGATCATCTGGCTTTTTATGCCTGCAGTGTTGAGCTGGAATTTTGAAGCTGATGAATTGCTACAACTTTTTGGTTGTATTGCTACAACTTTTTGGTGTTTTCTAAAGAAAATATTTTTTCAACATTACTGCAAATGTATTATTATTGTGCTAACTTTTCAGAGGACAGGAAGTATATCCTTTTTTGCAGATGTGTTTGTACTTGAAAGGTACATATTTAATAACTCTTTAATCTCTCTTCTCAATCTTGTTTATAATAGATAGATACAGCTTCTCTTTAAAGTCAGAGATCAACAGAGGAGTATAAAACTAGGATACAGCTCTGCATCTATATCATACAGGCTTTATAGTGCTCCTTCCTATTTCAAGACTGAAACTCAGCTTTCGATTTTTGCACATTCAAAAAAAGAAAATTATTCTCCAGTCATTTAATTAAGTGGGGAGATATCACCCCAAAAATCAATTTTACACCACTAATCCACTATGGCTAAGTAGCTCTATCTCTGTTGCATGATGCAATATCCATTTTCTGGCAAAAACTGTTCCCTGTGCCTTTATGTTTGCCTAGCTGTTATGTGACCTGGGTCTTTCACATTTAATTTTTTCCCCCAGGTTGGTTCCACCCCATTAAAGATGCTGACTGCATTAGTATAGAGAAAAGAACAGTATGCTCACCCAACTATTATTCCATGCACTGCATATTTAAGCCAATGGACTATGACATTGATACATGCCCCCTAATCACACTGACCTCAGGTTACTTTTCCTTCCTCTAACTCTGGAACTAGTTCTATCAATTTGTTTATCATTATCTTCAGAATTTGAGAAAACCTCCAACTGCACAACCATGACAACTCTTTCCTTGTTTTCTACTGACCAAGCTCTAGGAAACTTTCTATTTTAATGAAAATTTAAAGGAACTCTTTCTGTTCAAGGTCAATGACCTTGCAAACTGTTAACTTAATTTGTCCACACTGGCAAAGCCAGCATTGAAACTTTTAATCATGATGCAATTAATTTGTGATTTACATAAATTCAGAGTGCCTATGTCAAAAGGTGATAAACTTTTGAACAAAAAGTATGTTGCAAAGACACTATCCTGCTCAGGTGTACTAATACGGGCTACTGCACTTTCATGGTTAATTTATCACATTTTCCCTGAATGTGTAACAGGCCAACAAAGAGAAAATCCTCAATAACAAACAACTGGTTATGCTTTGTATTGGCAGTCTCAAAGCTCATAATCTTCAAGATAACCTAAATTACAAAAAATACACTGCATGTCATGCTGTGTTCCACTTCATGTACACTCCACTCACACTGAGACTGCCACCTCCAGACAGGACCTAGGTAAGAAAACGTGCTTAGGAACTCCTCCTTTTCTACATGGCCTTTTCAAAATCAGGTTGCAGAACAATAAATAATGTTCTTCATATCCATTTCACCATCAAGTTTCCAAGGTAGTGAATACTTCAGGTGAATTCTAATGAATGCCATGGATACTAGTGGGATTTCTTCTCATATGGTGAACCTTAAGAAGGAAATGAGAGAGCAGCACAAGGCCACCATTTCACCACCTTGGCTGCAGCAGCTTGGAAAGTCTGAACTCATGGGTACCACTTTGACATGCAGGAAAAACACAGACACCAAGTGGGAAATTAGCAGTCACCTGGACAACCATTTTCTTCTCTTTACATAATTCTCCCATAGCAAGGGCAGGGGAAGATGGAAAAATCGTTTTTTGCCAAATTTTATAATAGGCCTGCCAGGCAGCTTTCTCTATGAGGGTCACTGTGCTCTGTCATTTGTTCTCAACTTGGTTAAAAATAGAATGAATCTGTTAGTCATATGAAAGCTTTTGCGAGTGAGTTTTGCCCTGAGGATACAGAAACAACATGAAAGTCAGAGTACTGGGAGAATTACATGCATCTGAGTAACAGTTTCAGGCTCTCCAAAAGCTAAGACTCAGTGGTTTAGTGAATATTTAGAAGGATATCTCTATAGCCAAGGGGCTAGAAACATATTTCTTCTAAACACATTCCATACCACATGCATGTGTCATTCATACTACATAAATAAATTACAAAGACTGGAATCTGGACTCTTATTACTTCTGATTTATACAGTACTTTGCATAATAATATGTCAGTGACAGTAAGAAATCTGGAGTAATTGCAAGGAAAATAATAAATCATCATTATATCAGTGAAAAGCTACCTTGGTAGGAGACCTGGTGCTGTTGGCGGAGTCATCCCAAATTCCATGTATCTCTGTCAGAAGAATGAAAAAAACCAAACCCAAATTAAAATCAAAATGCATACCCTGGGAAGCCCACTGTCAGCCTTTTAAGAGATGAATGGCAGAGATCACTAGGCCTGTGTGTGTGACTTGATGGCAGCCATAAGAGCTCAGTTTTACAAACACGGAAGCACAAGAAGATCTGGGAATCACTGCTACAGCAGGCTACTGTCTAATGCGAGTCTTAACTTAAAAAGCTTCAAAAAAATCACTTTCTCTCGTGCAGAAGATCAAGGGCTTCTCCAATGTCTACTTAGCTGAAAACTTCAGCAAACCAAGCTTTGCATTTGGAAATCTCGTTAGACCTCAACCAGCATAAGACTGCAGCAGAGAGACCACAGGGCTCAGACTCAACAGAACTGGAGATGACCTAAAGGATTATCCATGTGTCGCAGTGCTCCGTTAAATGCAAAAAGTCATACACAGAAATACTGCTTCCCTATCCCTCACCTCCTGAAAGCATTTGGATACCCTGATGAAAAATATGTTTCTTTTTCTCGTTGTGAAGTATCACATATACTTAAAACAAATAAAGTTTTACTCTTGGACATGGTAAGACCGATCTGTCCAAGATCCTAACTGAGAAGAACAGAAAAGTTATCCTAAAGGATAATACCTGTCTTTTCTTGTGGCTGAGATAGGAAAAAGGGAAAAGAATCCAAATAGCTTAAAAGCTAATTCAACATCCTGTGATGGTCATTTCTGAATTCTCCTTGTTCCAGGCACTGTCCCACATTTGTGGTAAGTCCTGACAGAAAGGGCACAGTAACAGCGACCGTGGCTCAACCAGTGCTAACTACCTGCCCAGAAAAGCCCTTCAACTTGCATCACTCACATTAAAGGGGTTGTTCACTGCCTGAGTTGGACTGTAAGGTGATCCCCCACTGGGTGCATTGTGGTTCCCCTCCCTGCTGGAGCAGGAGTGTTGCTTACCGGCTGTCCTGCAGAGACCCCGGGCGGCGCCACAGCCGTGGAATTGGCGGCTTGGCTGCTGGGAGCTACCAGCGCAAAGGCGTCATCCAGCAGCGAGTGCATGGTCTGCCGAGCCTCTTCAATGGACGGCTGGGGGGGCACGTACTGCGACACCGGGTGGGAGGGCAGGCCAGGGAACTTCCCCAGATCGGCTGAAGATGATGTCTGAGGTTCAGGAGGCAAGTCTGGATCAGACTGGAGGAAAGCGAAAGAAGGTGAAGGGCCAGCTACCGGGAAGACGTAACAGCTTTCAAGCCCCTGTGGGCCTTAAACGTGAGCAACACTGTCTTTGCCAGAAGCACAACGGGATAAATGGCCCAAGTGCTGGTGCTGGACAACACCTGCCCCTTACCCTCCTCACTTCTGCATGCATATATGCATGCACAAACATAACACCAGCTGTTCAAATACTTCATTCAGTGTTATCTGAAAGACACTGATCTCAGATAAGGCAGCAGAGCTTTGTGCAGGAGTTACTCAGCTATAGAAATCTTGTGGTTTGCAAGCACATAGTGAAACCATACACTTCTCCACCCAGAAAAAGACAATCGGCTCCGTCTACATCTTTGACTTTGCAGCTCTTGCAGTTCCAAGAAATTAATTCAGTCTTTAGCTTATAACTGACCACATCAGCAATAACATTAAACAATTATTACCTCCTAGAAAAACACACAAAGAAAGCTGTTAAGGAACTAAGTGGTTACCTGCATGGCACTTGAACTTGGGTGCATCACCTGAATGAGATTCATGTAAGTGCTTCATAGCACCAATGCCTGAGGCATGCATCATAATTACTACCTGGGATCTTACTACATGGGCTTATTGTTCATCAGCAAGAGGAAATTAAAAGAGCTTTGCAGCAGCAGACTTATTATCAAAGCTCATTCTTACCACTGCATGCAGACTGCAAAATCAGTTGTCAAGAGGCACAAGCCTCTACTTTATTAGGATTTTAGCATTCTGAGCACTGTCTCGCTACAGATGCCAAAGGGGCTGAGCCTGCTGTGTGACATGTCTTAATTAAACAGCTTCAGATGATAATTCATTCTGCTGCAGCATGACATTAAAATCATCACACTCATGTTTGAAGGCAGAAGGAAACAGCAGAAATCGACATTGTAGGCACCTGACTACATATGCAGCTAATGGTGAAATTCTTAAAATCATTAAACCATCTTTCAAGATGAAAACTGTCCAGGGGTTTCCAATATTAGCATTAGGCTTAGTGAAGTCTGCTTAGAAGTGGTTAAAGATGCCTAAATACAGTTTGTGACATGGATATGAGTGAACAGAAGTATTCTCCAGGGTCTGCTTTTTTTAGACAGGAAACAAAATTAATTTTCAAGACATTGCATTAGAATTGTTTCAAGCTACTGTAGTACAAAGACATGTTTCTCTTTCATTAATAATTAATTCCCACATTTTAAAGATGAGAAAATTTCTCACAAAATTAACTGAGTCTTCCACTCTGTGAGAGCAAAGGATGAAATTTTCTGTAATATATGAACATATAACATCCAGCAAATTGGACTAGAGTGAATTATGTTCAAGATATTATGGAACATGCCAAGCACACTTTCATGTGCATAACACAGTGGCATTAATGCAAACAAGGCTTTGGTTCCTGGCTTCTAATATCAAGGAATAACTTGGCAGAATTTTACTGTTTAATAGTGACAGACTGTCAATTAAATCCTTATTTCACTTTGATTTACATGCTAACTACATGTGACTGAAACTAGCCATATAGACCAAAGTCAGAAGGCCAAAAACCTCCCAGTGTCACAACCGTCATTATGGTTGTCAGAACATTCCTGCCATTCACAAACATACATACAATATATGCAGAATTATTGACTCCTGGAGGCCTTTTGTATGTCCCATCACTGTCAGTTGTGATTAGCCTGTCCTTCTCGGCATCAATCGGACTCCCATTTATCTGATGTCGCCGGCGCTGCTTGGGAGAACGTTTTGCACGAGAACTTAATGGGAAGAAAACAAAAAGCAGAGAGAGAGAGAGAGAGACAAAGGTAATTACATTTCTTTTTGCAATTTTTATTCTCATCCCAGTTAAGCCTGAACTCCTCTGTCCATTTCCTTCAAGTCATCCTTGCCTCATCCCTGTTCCTCCTCCCTTTACTGGTTTTTCATGCCAGTTCCATTAGGTAGCCTCAAATCTCTTTCCTCAAGCCTCTCCTAACAACGCTCTCCTTGGCAACTCTCCAAAATGTCCCATTTCTCCCTCAAATTCTTTCTAGTGTCACCTCCCTTCTATATTCATCTGTCAAAGTTGCCTGTGCTCCGGTTTCCCCTGCCAGTGCCTCTCCAGGATTCCCAGACCAACGTCTGACACATCTGCAGTAGCAGAACAGACCGCACTGCCAAGCAGGCTTTGTGCTTGGCACACTGGGTTTAACCCCACCAGGCAAACCAGCTGAGGAACACACATAGCTGGAGAAAAGCTTTTTTTTATTAGTGCAGAACCAGTCACAGGGTACTAGTGCTCCAGAAACAAAGTGCTGGTATTCATAAGCCCTAAACAGAATCCAGGAAGAACTTTCTCTGAAAATACAAGGCCAGGAAGGCAGATCTGTGAGGCTGACAAATGTGCCTCATAATCTTTTATGTATTTCCTCTGGGTAATCTCATTGATTTGTGGATTTGCCTTTACCATTCAAAAATCTTCATGCTTTTTGGGTTGTTCAAGGTTTTCCTTATTTTGCATATTTTCCCCTACCTTTATAAAAATATTATTACTTGCAGGTTACATTTTCCATGTATCTTTTTTAGTGCTGATATTGTAATTTTGATCCCTCTACACCATACAAGAATTATTCAAACAAATACTAAATAGTTTTAAGACAGTTTTCATACATTCGGGCTTATTTATCAAGAATTCACTGCTGAGAACTTGTTAAAGAATAACGTGAAAACAAAGCATACTGGCATACAGTGAAATAAATCAAAATGCTCAGAACAACCCAATCCTTCTCACCTAGATAACTCAAATTCAACCAGTGATCAAAATGATTTTAAGCTCTGAAAGTTAAGAAGTACAGTTTTGACGTACTTTGGGCGCCAACTCTAAAACAAAATTGTTCTTTCCATTTTTAAAATCCATACCTCTTCCTGGGCTCTATGAAGACTGTAGGCACACTGCCTCCAGGGTCCAAGATCTTGTCAATCTGCATCTGTGCCTTGCGATATATTCTGTGCTGTTCTTTGGAGTCCACCACCACCACATCGTCCACCACTGGAAATTCATAGTGCCCTTTGCGCTTGGCGCGAAGGCGAATCTTATTGCGGTGATGCTCGATCTCAGATTTATGCCTCAGGGCTGTTTGTATCTTAAAGGAGGAAGGAGGGAAGAAAAAAAAAAAAAAAGAATCGCATTTTTCACTCGCATATTTTGCAAACTGGATTTTGCTGCTCTTCCATGGCCTTCTCCTCCCCACCTCTCTGCCTGCCCCTCCCTTCCTCGCCACTCTCCTTCTCCCAGATCTCTGAAGGACTAAAATAAGTCACACAATTAACAAACACACTTTCTTTCTCAGGTATTTTGCAGCATCCCCATTGTCTCCCCAGGTAGACATACTATTATACACAACACGATTGCCAGCACAGCAGGTGCATTTAGAGGGAGGTGGCAGTTTGTTAACAAAAGGCAGGAGGAACACAAAAAACTCCTGCTGTCTGCCAGAAGCGACACCGCTCTGCAAAAATAAGACCAACCAGTCTGTAGTTAGCTTTGCTTGTCAAACAGAGATACGTTTGATCAATAGTGATGAAATCTGTCACCCACTCCCTTTAATGACCTTCATCACCTATGAAGCAAGAACCTAAAGAGCTAACTGAGCTCATAAGTCAGTGCCTCCGCTGAGCATGAGAGGCTGCCATAAGCTATGAAGGAATGTAGCAGCAACGCAAGGGCCCAGGTCCCTGGATGAACATGCCACTATCAGCTCTACATCTTATTGCATGCTGAGTTTTCGTGCCTCTCTCCCACCCTTTTTCAAATTTCCTGCAGTGCATCTCATTATCTGCAAAAAGCTATTGTAACACCACATTTTTTAAGTCCTGGCCCAACACTCACTGACATCATTCTTATCGCTGGAAAACACTTGAGCACCACAGATCAGGTAGCAACAACTGCTCTTGCCTGTGCTGGACTAGTTCTAGAATACACCTGCATCAGCAAATTAAAAAGCAAGTAAAAATTGATTTTTATGTATTCTTTCATGAAAATTCAAAAAAAAAAAATATAAGGGACACAAGTCAGACTTAATATTTACATTTATAGTTAGAATTATATGTCTTCTGCCCATATAATGAGGTTTCTGTTCTGTGGCTCCTCTTGCCTACGTATCCTAGATATATGTGTTTACCTCTCTTCCATAAGGTACTCAGAAACACAGAATCTTAAAATTAAGTTACAGGTTTTAGAATCTTCCACTCTGAATTACGGGATGATGTCATTTACACCTAGTACAAAACGAGGATGCTGGTATGTGGTACTGTCAGGCAGTGTATCACCTTTATAGTGCATCACCTTCTCTCCTAACGCCCCAGCCATGCTTATATTGTGCTTGCAGTAACGTGAAGCCTCAGAGAAGGCAGGAAGTTTCCGTATGTTAAGTGTCAGATAAACACATCAGAAGCTGAAAGCAATGAATGTGCTGCAAACTCACACCCCAGCGTATTTTGAGGTAACTTCTTTGTATAATCCACATCCTGAGTTGCTGAAAATCCAAGACCATAATGCAAAATGAAAACCAAGGTGGGCCATGCACTCCAATTCTCATACATTAATTAACACAACTCTCATTGAATCATGTCCTGGTGAATAGCAAAAGGATGCTAATATGAGGTATCCTGACCATCAAATTTGCTCCTCTCCCAGTGTTCAATGTTTGGTTTAGATACCTCTTAAAAACAGGTCAGATTCTTCCTCTGGATGGAAACAGGATAATTCCTGTAACTTATCATGATTTAATTCCTCAGGAACTAACAAGGAACTCCCGGTAACAAGAAACTGGATACTTTTCACTTCCCTCTTGGCTGGGCATACAGTCCTCCAAAAACACTCAAAGCTCTTTAAAAATACCTCTTTATTAATTTTGTTGGTCTCTGCCACTCGATCGGAAAGCACTGAGTTCTGAACTGGAGGTGCTGCCATCGGTTGCATAGCAATCAGCTGGATCTTGCTTGGGACCCGTCTGCTGGCATCTGAGGAACGAGACATCCTGTCCACATGTTCAAAGATAGAGGCTGAGGAGTGCTGCTCATTCCCACTGCTGGTCTGAGGGGGTCCTAAGTCACCAGAACCAATACAGAGTAAAGCAGTGCTGCCAGGGTTATCTCAGTCACATGTCAAGCTCTACAGATGCTTCGCTACAAGACTATGCCATGTTTTCCATCTGTGTTTATTTGCCCTACAGGCCTTCCAGCTGATTCACATTTAGTGTACAACAAGTTTACCCCGCGGTTTGCAAATTATAAACATTTCCCCATAATATTTCCAGAAGGTGAGCTGTCATTCTTTATTTCTGTAAATCAAGCTCTTGGCATTTGCAACCCCCCAAAATCTCAATCTACTTTACTCCATAAAAAGCTGTTCCAGTACATACTGCTAATGGTTCCTCTTATCAGTACTTAAGGAGATGCAAATTGCTCAAATGGAGGATCAAAGAGCAATGAAAGATGTCTCAATGCAAAGTGCATTTCTTAAGTGATAGGAGTGATATAGGAACCAAACAAAAAAAAACCCTCACAGAAATCCACACAAACCACAAAGAATTTTACGGACATGTTACTGATTAAAGCTTTTAAAGCAGTCTTCTTCTCTGTGACAGAATAAATAGTTCACATAGTAATAAGCAAGCTGCACAAATATTGCCTTGTAATTTTTTGAAAAGGTTAAACCAACTCAAATACGGTCAGCAAAAGACAGAAACTAATATGCATGGAAGTTGCACTCCAGGTCCTGCCAACAGTTAATCACTTCAATAGAAACAGGTCATCTCTCTCAAAAGACTTGAAATCTGTAGGATCACCTCAGTGGTTTGCAGTTAAGCACAGATTTTTTTTTTTTTTCAAGTGAGACCTGAAACAGGAACTGTTATGAAGATAAGGCTTGCAAAAGCTATTGAAAGCTTGCAAAAGAACCTTTTGTCTTGTCCACATGGCAAAGCCACAAATTTTCAAACTGCTTTTCACCATGAAATATAAGCTTTGAGATCAAGATTTGTCACTCTCCTTACGGAGGAACACAGCAGTGTGCAGGGACATAGTCCCACATCCATGCACTGACAATAAGTGTTCTCAAGATTCAAATCAGGAGGTAAATCTCACTTGATTGTGATACAGAATCAGTTGTTGCTCAACATGATCAAACTACAATACACAAAAGTAGGAAAATAAAATTGTCACTGCTCTGATCCATTTGCAACATGGGCTGGTAATGCAGGATAGGGTTCAGAAGAGGAGCGAATGCTACCTTCTGTAGAGGATCACAATAGGTTACTTGCTCCTTTGCATCTTTTGCTCTTCTAGCACAAAAAGGGAGCAGGTGAAGGAATGAATTTTTATTATATTCACAGCACATTACTTTTGGGCTGGAAAGCAATCTAGCCACAAGTTGAGCAAAATTCTTATTCTTCATATTTCTCAAACTTGATCAATGGATTGTCAAATGTACCCATTTATAAATGGCATGCACATTTATAAATGTGACTTTTCTGTATGTGCCATTAAAAAGAAGGTAAACAGTTCCTTTCAAGACCTCTGTGTCCCAAATGTTGGGCAAGACACAGAGACTAAATGAAATATATCTGTCGCTCTTCTGTAGCTATTTATATCATCTTTACCATTTGTCATCTTCAAAGCCCCATCTTCATGCATTTCTCTCAAGTGTGCAAGCATTGCCACTCACAGAGAGGGGCACAAGATATATTAAGCAGTTAGTGTGAATCCCTCAGAGCAATTGTGTAGTCAATAGAAATCTGACCTTCTGCATCCATCTTTCCCATTTTCCCCATCACACATTAGTAATTTTTTTCCAACCTTTTCACTCTAACAGCCATTCTCAAGCTTACTGACCTCCAATGTAAATTTTTAAGGTTATTTTTTTATCACTTGGTTAGCAAGGTCCAACATATTCAATTACACTGAGCATTCACTCTAAATCTTTATAATTTCATCCATAACCTCCCCTTTTACACACATAAACAAGTGCTTGGCAGAGGCCTCTAAGCCAAAACGGGTTTATATACTCGTTTTGTAAAACTGTCCAAAAGTTCCACTGACAAATTTTGGTAAGGCTCTACAGTAACAGTGTATGTTACTCCCTTTTGCAGAAAAGATAGACACACACACAAAACCCTCATAAGCTGCATCTGACCTTTAAAACCCTGTATGTGCATACACTGAATGTGTCTATAAACACAAAGTACAGTAAAGTAGATAAAGTCAGGAACTGCACAGTGCTGCATACATATAGGAAAAGGAGAAATGGTTTCTAACTCAACACGTAAATAAGCACAAAAGTTTTGACAGAGAGAATAATTCCTCATTTCAAAGTTCTTACATTACACTACTGACCATGGTTAGAAAATCTTCCTTATAAAGCTATGAGATGGCACTAAATGAATGAAAATTTGATCTCAGACTAGTCAGCTGAGGCTAAAAAATAATGGAGAGGAATTAATACCCCAATACTGGGCAGAACACATTTAGGCAACTAGTCCATATAGGTCACATGTCAGGATCAATGTTCACCACTGTTCCCTGAGTTGAAACTACTAATTAAACTGAAATGTCAGGGAAATAATTGCTCTAGAGGAAGCTATGATTTCATATAAAAACCAATACAGTCAAAGACAGAGGAAGCTTACTGGACCCTCTTGAAATAAAAACACGAAACACAGCAACCAAAGGACATAAGGCCTCATCCAAAATCAGATTAAGTCAATGGGATTCTTCCACTGATCCCCTGGTATCTGAATCAGCCTGAGTATGCAGTTTCAGATAAATTTCATATAGTTTCTTTGTATCCCAGTAGGTTATGTCCCTAGGATGCAGCTGATGACTCGTTAAACCCAACAACGGAATGGGTTTATATCATAGCCAACCTTCTATCCATCCTTCTCTACTATCATAAGATGGACACTGCAATCAGAGGACACAGTCCTTATTTTATCATTAGGTATGTTATGTATTGTTAAAGACAATGTCAGCTTTCCCCAGCCCTATGTTCGCTATGTCTCAATCCTGGCCAGGAAAACACTAGTTCAGGAGAAAATATTTTGTGCTTTTTTGCAGGTAGCTTGTGTTTGTCTTGGGCTTTCAGTAAAGAAATTAATTCTAACAATATCTCTAACTTGTTTATACAGGCTAGTTTCAGGACCAACAGCTGCCTTAGTTTTGCTTCTTTCACAGTCATGTTTTCCTCAATAATTTGAAAAAATTGGGAGGAAATTAGAAAAATGTGCCAGATGACTATAATTTGTGTGACTGAGATTTTTTTTTTAAACTTCAACAGCTCAAAAGCAATTTTGTTTTTTTTAGACTCAAAAGACAAACCCTTCCATCCTTGAGATTTAATCACAGCTACCCCAGCACCTCCATTCATATTTATAGTCAACTACCAGCTCTGGTTACTTACCCACTCTGTTTGCTCCTGACAACATAAAGGAAAAAGAAGAGATAACACAGTAATTATGACAAATAATTCAGCTGAAATGGCAACTGGAAAAAACCCCACAGCAGTAAGATGATTGCATTTACTTTTGAATGAAATGCATGAACTTGGATCAAACTGCCAAGCCTCAGCTGCACAAAAAAGGAGCTGAATCTCCCGATTTAACAGAGAGCTCTCTCCAGACAGTGCCTCCAATTCTGAATACTAAAAATAGTCCCTATGATTACCAAACTAGAGGCACCAAATGCTGCAAAAATCCAGTAAGGGCACGATAAGTAGAAAGAACACATTTTACACAGTATCCTTGCTGCCTTTATCAGGTAATTCAGATGCAGCAACACCTAACATTTTTACACCAAAACGAAATGTTAAACCTTACGTAAAGCTTTAAGCCAGACAGAAATTGAAGGGATGAAAATGTAGTTCCCAGCTAAGAAGAAATGGGAGAACACTAAAACAGAGCAACAAAATTGAAGTCAGATAGGTTGGAGCAACTCAAACCATTCTGAGTTCTGTCCTAGCATAATTGTTTTCCTAAATGTTTTCATTAGGGCATGATTTCTGGTCCTTAGAGCAAACCTAAGGCATTGAAAAAGTAGCATCAAGACACTATCTTCCTTTGTAAATTCTGTAAAGTACATACAGCATACACTGCCTGCTGAATTTTTAGAAAGTTTAACTTTTTAGTCATAACAGCAGATCCTGTGCTTTGTTTTCTTACACGTTCATTCCATAAAAAAGCCTGATCCATCAACCCTTGCTCTTCCAGGAGCAGGCCACATTATGAAAGTTTAACAATCACACATCATATAAGTTGCCTTTTAGCCACCCAAAAACTAGCTGTTTATATAATAAACCATCTTTCATAGTCATCATTTCTGCAACATAAAGAAAAACTGAAGATTGTCTGCTGTAATCCTAATTTCACTGGCACTGCATTCCTCAGAAGTCATCTTTACATCTCAGCTGGTATTTCACAGAGTGTGTGGAAAAACACTCAATATACCACAAAGACTGCTCACAGTGTGGTCAATATATTCATCTTCTCCTAATTTTCTGTCGCCATCAAGGACATGTGTATTAAAAACTGATGGGGATATCACAAACTCCTTTACCAGATAGTCAATACCAGAATTTGCTCTAGGAAAACTATTGTGATTTAAGGCAAAGACCTGGCAGCTAAAACCATAAACAAGGAATAAGCCATCTAAACCAAAAGGCTCTCACAAAAAAACACTTAAATGTTTTAAACCGGAAAAGATTTTAAAAGAACATTTTAGTTAAAAAATGAAAGTGCATTTTCACTGTTTTACCAACTTTTCAATGAGAAAAGAAATATATTTTAGGGTACTACCAAGACAAACGGTGGTATTTTAACTGGAGGGACAATGGTCCTTTACAAAAAAATACCACTGTTAATAATATATTAACACTGGATTTTCATCTTTCTAAAACACAATCATGCAGGCATTTTGGTGTCTGAATTAGAACTTATTTGTAAAATTTTTACCTCTCTGGTCTCTTTTTTTCTTAATCTCACTTTTTCAAAGTTACAGTTACAGACACACACCCACGCAGTATGAAGTCCTGCTGTGACCTCTACTGCCCATGCAACTATCTGCAATTCCGCTACCACGAGCCTCAATTAGGCCTAAACTGAAAGAGTTCTGCTGGGGGTGTGTGAGGGACAAAAGGAGGTAAGATCCATTCCTGCTAAGCCATTAGCTTGCTGGAATTAAAGGAATGTGTAGCTCTTCAGTTTCACCGGAAAAAAAAAAACTAAATCAAAAAGGAAAGGGTCTTTTGTGACAAAATTCAGAAAAATCCACAGCCGAAGATGAGTTTAAGGAAAGTTATAGCACCACAGCAACTCTTCAACCTGATTAAAGCACTTGCTAGTGCACACAAGGAAAAAAAAAATGTAACAAACCCTTCTTCACTGCTCTGCGTGGTTTGCCCTCGTTTGCAGTTGATGGTCTTGCAGTTTCCTCTCCAGTCTCTCTCCCGCTGGATTGTTCACTGGCTGTGGAGTCAGCATCTGATGGCGAAATTCTGCCACAAACAAAACAATATTTGCAAGTTTGCAAAGGGGCACAGTTCTCACACACAAAGAATCCTGCACTAAAGTATCTTGCGGAGACTGCTAAATTTTTCCTCTGTTTTTAAGTAAATCCGTAATACATTATCATAGCAAGATATTTGCTGCCGTGATGTTAGTCTTTGCATGCGAAGACTGCAACAGGATTCACATGTGACAATATTATTAAGTAATCTTTCCTTTAAAATACACTACAAGAAAAAACCTCTGCATTCATAAGTAACAGTTTACTCTTCAGACAGAAGATAATTATGTTAGGAATAAAAAAACCCATATAGGTAACTAGTGTAACATTCAGCCTTGCTAACTTGGTGTTCTCTTGCCAACAATACAAGACCATATGAGTATTTTCCTGACTAGTCCAATGTAGGGCCATTTGAAAATGCTTCTTTTATGCATTTATCCCATGCAGTCGTGAGATTCTTTAAAAACATTTTTTACCTAAAAATTACAATCTCAGTGTTCATAGCTTTTGTGGGAGACACATAAAAATAAAAAAATAGCATGATTTTCCCCAACAAAATACTTCAACTGTAAAATTATTCAGATAGTAGTATAAAAATAGAAAAAATATAGGGCACACACCACTGCCTAGCTGACACCAAAGCCTGTCTTTTCATATGGGATCAGCCTTTGTGACAGTGTCTCTAGTGACCATTTTGTCTTATGAACACTCATATTCTATTCTGGCAGTGAGTTAATCACTGAAAGTGTGCCCACGTCTGTGCATTAACTTCATTAGTGTAGGATTTGCTTGGGCTAGATGGATATCTGAACTAGTTACTGAGGCTCTTGGCTAAACATCAACCTGCCTAGAGCCCACAAAGATAACTATATCCAGCCTGACAAGTCCATTGCAAGTTAAATCTACTCCTTGCAGCAGGCAGTGCTCCAGCTCCAAATCAACTTCCTTATTTTTCCTCCCCGAACAATGCACTGATCTGCGGGATCACAATACTACTGTCAAATCCCAGTTAAAAAAAAATTGCAGGGAAAAGACAATAAATGGTCCTCAGTGAGCTTACAGACCTGCATAATTGCATCTCTTTCTAAGGTGGAAGGTGTGCAGAGCTATCATCTCCATCACCTTTGCCTTGGTTCAGCAGAGTAGAAGGCTGGAGTTCTGCTTCCAGACTTCCCACTAACTTTGTTTCACCTCATTGTGCTTTGCATTCCTTCATACTCTTTCATCAGTCTATCTAAATGATCATTAAGTTATAGAAACATAAACAGTGCTGAATCAACATCAGTCACTCCTTACAAGTGCTGAGGAATATGCAGTTGTATCCTCTCAAGCCAAAACAACGGGTCCAATTCTCAGCTGGAGCCTAGAGATGCTGTGCTTTCTGAACTCAGCTGCTCTTGTTTGTTGTTTTTCACAGTCACAGAACACGTACTCACATCACCACTGTATTTCCTGGCATGCAACGTACAATCCTGAATTGCACTGTGATGAATTGAGTTCTGTATTTCCTCACAAAACACAGCAACCAGCTAAACCCAACATAACACAGTATGGTATCATTTCATATTTCAACTTCTGCCTCAGGGAATAAATGTTTTAAATTGCAAGCTGACATGGGCATGTCAGCATGGTAGGGAGATGATGGTAACATCTCCATAGTTAAGCCTAAAGGAAGATTTGTTCTTAAGGGAATATGAGGGAGAAGAGAACTACAGGTTAGTCACTCATCTTGGTGCCTAGTAAAGCCATGGAGCAGACCCTCCTGGAAACTATGCTAAGGCACATGAAAAATAAGGAGGGACTTGGTGACAGCCCACATGGCTGCACTAAGACACACTTGGAGACCTTCTACAATGGGGCCATGGCATTGGTGGATAAGGGAAGAACAACTGACATCTCCCTGGACCTGTGCAAAGCATTTGACACTGTCCCACATGGCATCCTTCTCCCTAAACTCGAGATGCGTGGATGTGACAAACAGAAAACTTGGTGGGTAAGAAAGAAATTGACTGGATGGTAACACTCAAAGAGTTGTGGTCAATGGCTCAACGTCCAAGTGGAGAGCAGTGACAAGTGGCACTCCTCAGGGGTCAGTACTGGGATTGGAGCTGTTTAACATCTTTGTCAGCAATACAGACAGTGGGATTGAGTGCACCCTCAGCAAGTTCTCTAACGCCACCAAGTTCTGTGGTGTGGGCAACACACTGGAGGGAAGGGATGCCATCCAAAGGGACCCTGACAGGCTTGGGAGGTGGGCACCTGTGAAACTCATGAAGTTCAAGAAGGCCAAGTGCAAGGTCCTGCACCTGGTTGAGGGTAATCCCAAGTAAAAACACAGGCTGGGAGGAGAATGGATCAAGAGCTGCCCTGAGGAAAAGAACTTGGGACTATTGGTGGATGAGAAGCTCAGTGTGAGCCGGCCATGTGCACTTGCAGCCTAGAGATCCAAACATATCCTGGGCCACATCAAAAGCAGGTTGAGGGAGAGGATTCTGCCCCTCTACTCCACTCTTGTGAGACTCCACCTGGAGTTCTACATCCAGCTCTAGTGGTCAACATAAGGACGACATGGACCTCTTGGAGTGAATCCAGAGGACGGTCATGAAGATGATCAGAGGGATGGAGCATCTCTGCTACGAGGAAAGGCTGAAAGAGTTACAGCTGTTGAGCCTGAAGCAGAGAAGGCTCCAGGGAGACCTTATCACAGCCTTCCAGTACCTGAGCAGAGCCTACAGGAGAGCTGGAGAGGGACATTTTAAAAGGGCATGTGGTGATAGGACAAGGGGGAATAGCTTTAAACTTTAAACTCTAAAAAATAGGGTGTTTTTGATTAGATATAAGAAAGAAATCCTTTACTGTGGGGGTGGTGAGACATGGAACAGGTTGCCCAGAGAAGCTGTGGATGCCACATCCCTGGAAGTGTTTAAGTCCAGGTTGGATGGCGCTCTGAGCAACCTTGTCTACTGAAAGGTGTCCCTGCTCATGGCACTGGGGTTGGAACAAGATGATCTTTAAGGTTCCTTCCAACCCAAACCATTTTATGATTCTATACCTAATTAAATCCTATTAGAAAAAATCTTAATTCCAAATTTGATCAAAGATTCACTATTATCTTCAGGGGAATCATTAAAATGTTGGCTTATGAAATTTGTCCTGCTTAATTTTCTGAGTTATTCTAGATGAAATATAGTAACAACCTCAAATTTAAACTTATTTCTTATGCTGATGTGCATATAAATATAGACACCTTCCCTTTTTTCAAGTATCATGTCTGTCTTAGGCCATTATTGAACACAGAAATACCCATCCTTCTGATTTATATTACTTCGTTTTAATTTATGTAAGCTACACCAAAATGAGTTAGCTCATTTTTCTTCTATTATTTTCCAATTTTGCCCACCTTCCTTTGTACCACTGGTAGTCTACTATTTACAAGGCCTGTAGGGAGTTAGGAAGACAGGCTTAGCATCTGGAAGAGGGGGAAACTGAGCTTTATGAAGCCCACATGGGGAAGATGAAGTAAGGATCTTAAGACAACTGGGGCTTTAGGGAAAGCACAGAAGGCTGAAGAGGAGCAAGCTGTGTCACAGAGATCTACGGCTCAGCTAGAATCACCATTAGTTTCTTTCTAAGCTCATTCAACTCTGCCCTTGATTGATTGCTTTTTTTTTTCTCCCATCATGCAGCATCATGTAGGTATAAGCACAGGGGATGCAGAGCTGGAAACCGATGAGTGTACGCATGAGAGTCAGGGAGAGGAAGAAGAATTACTGGAGAGTGGAGCACAGAGGAGCTCATCTCCTCAGAGTTCCATTCTTTTCCCCAGCTTTTACCTGCTCACTCATCTGGTTTTTTTTTTTTTTGTGCATAGATGCATAGCTTTGTTACAGCAGGTATCCTACACAGTTCCTTCCAGCAAAACACATTTAATTACTGGAAAAGGTTAGGAAATTTGTGCTGCAAGTTAACAGACATTTCTCCGCTTACACAGCTGAAAATTATCACTGCCATTTCTGACTAAGGCTGGTTTGCTGTGAGAGTAACCAGATTATTATTGTAAGTAAAAACATTCATGCATCTTCCCTGAATTTTGGAGATATGGCTTATTACTGGAAATCCCAACTCTTTCTACGTGTATTGGTCACTATTAACATTATTGAAACACTATTTGTCAATGTCATTTTTTTTTTAACCACCCGTTGTCTTAATAGCTAGAGATCACATCAAAGAGACTGCACTGGAAAACATACACTTGGTGTTTCTAGTAAACCAGCAATGACTTGACTCCAGTCAACTCAGCAGTGCCTTAAATACTGCTCTTAGCTGGGCACGTTCCCTTTAAGAGAAAAATGAACACTAAATTCTCACAACCTTGTACGAATGAGTAGCGAGGGGTAACTGACAGCTCACCAGAAAACACAAAGTTTCAAAGCTGTGGAACAGTTATTTGCACTGAAATTGCCTTAAAACTACTATAATCACTATCCATTAATAAACTGTTGTCTACTACAATTTGTTTTATCTCTGTGAACTGACCTCCCTCTGTGTCGAACAGTCTTTGAAGGCTTTGTGGAAGTCTTGGATTTGGGGCTGGGCACATCTCCGTTTTCAGATGGGGTAGTATCCTTAATAGGTCCGGGTAAAGGAGCCGGCTCATGGATAATCAGGACATCATCTTTATTGTGCTGGCCCAGATGCTGCTTAGCAAAATCAAAGCCTTTCACACTGGGGGCTTGTAGCTGTGAGAAAAGAACAAAGACAAAAAACAGGAACCATGAGTGACAATGAGCACAAAGGCTTTGGCTCAGATCTGCAAACAACGGCCACAAGGAAGATGGTTAGGCTATGGTAGTCTCAGGAATGAACGTTAGAGCTGCAGGGAAAAGAAAAATAAACTCTCCACATTTTTGTCATCTTACATACGATACACAGTTTAAAACTTCAAATCAGTACACCTAGTGAAAAAATAGCCTTCTGATGCTGCTATATTTTTTTTTTTGCAGTTATTTCTTCAGATTTCATCACTGTAAGAGAAGCTTTTTCTGTACTTGTGAGTGCAAAGCACAGTACATCTGTGTAGTGATAAACAATTGCCACTGCCAGGTCATCTTTTCATTTCTTCCAGTCAAAATGGATGAAGAATTTTAAATAATTTGAATAAAGTCACTGTTGATCTTTCTTATTTTGAGCTCCCCAAATCTGCAGAAGTCTGGGAGTGCTTGTACAAACACCTAGTTCACCTGATGAAAGATAACTGTAGAACTGAGTTATACAGCATCCTGGTAATGACTTTTTCAGCCAGCATGGATTCCTCCAGGAAAGAACTGAAAATTTAGCTCTTAGGAACTGCACACTGAATAGACAGAAAAATACATAAAAAACTGCAGAATTTAGAGAAATTATCCTAGAGATCTTATTGAGGGATTATGTATTCAGTGCACATCTTGCTTGAGAAAGACACAGACCTGGGCCTTCTATTCTCTTAACTGTATTTATAAAAACAATTAATCTCACCTTGTCAATTACTTGATTGAGACTTAATTTAATCAAGGCTCCAAGTTTCAAGCTCTCTGCTGATTTTTTGGGGGCTTTGGTGCAGTTAGAAATTCTGAAGAACTAATGAAGAGAAAGTTTTTCTTCAAATCCCACTCAATTTTACATAGTTTGAAAGTAGAAAGAAACGCTGACAACTCAAGTTTTTAAAGTGCATCCCCAGTGCACATCACAGATACAAACCCCTGTGTGTGTGTTCCTAGAGTTGATTTCCTGCAAAGTGAAGCGTGTGCTGGAGTGCATTTATGTGTGCATCAGGTTCCAGATGTTTAAATGAACCCCCTTTCATAAAGCTTGGCATGCCAACATAACTATCTGCAAACAGACTCGTCTGATATCATGCCAAAGATAAGCTTGCCTAAGGAATATTCTGAAACAATCTCTTCAAAATATTTTCTCAGTAAGCAAACATTTTCCAAATGGTTCTTAGAAAGGGTGATGCAGTCAAGCAAACTGCGCATTTAAACCAGTAGATGGCAATAAAAGCTCTCCTGAAAAATCCGGCGGTGCTCTGAATGGGTGAGGGTTTGGAGTTCATTTCTCACAAAATGAGTAAGCTTATTATTTGAACAGAGCTGGATGTATTCCACTATACTCCATTTGTCTTGGGCTTTACAACAGTCCTCAGAATTCAGCATTATGGGCAATTCAGTTATTGAATTTATGCAAATGACTGCAACCACTGATTCAAAAAGGCACTGTGGAGCTTCAGCAGGTGAAGGTGTAATCGCGTCTCCATTTTTTGTCCCTGCCACCTAGTGAAACGTTCCTAAAATTTGCCCCCCTTCAGACATTAAACATCTATCTTCAAGATCTTGCTTACTTTAAAAAAAAAAGCCTTCAAAAATCACACCCCCCCCCCAAAAAAAAAACCAAACTTCTGAGGAAGAACTTTTCACTTCCTCTGTGAATTACCATGCTAGTTTGCAGCACTCTGATTACTGAAACTTCTCTTGGTTACCCCACCTCCCCTGTTTGACCCCATCTGTTTGTCTTTATGCCTATTCTCTTTGAAGATATTCCTGGGTGTGACACTCTTCCTTTGAACCCTTTAGTGGCTTCCCTTGTTCTAACCCTTTTATGCTTCCCCCCTCATGTCCACACAGTTCTGCTGCTGATCCCTGATGATAACTTCCTCTGTTTTACTACCCCTGTTGCCTCCAGCCCCCTTAGCTCCAAAGATGATGAGTCTTCACCATGTGCTGGGCACAATTCCTCCACAAAAAATTTTGGTGGTGCTTTAGCCTTTCCTAAGCACCCACAATGTGACCTGCAAAGTTACAACTGCTTTTTGAACAGTCTAATGGGTGGGGTGGGCAAGGACAACTGAAGAGAAAAACATTATAGTAATACTGGAATTACTAGTATGGTTTTACTAAGATTGATGCATGTCTGAAGTATGCATTTCAACCTATCTTTGAGTTACTCCAGCACACTGAGTTTGCAAACACGTTGGGGAATAAAGAAACATACAAAAATAAAATTTTTTAATCTTTTAACATTAAATAGTCTTATTCCTAGCTGCAGTCTAGCACAACCATTCATGTAAGCACAGTTATGGGAACAGATATATTTATGTGTGCATGTACATACACCACAGCATATGTATGCACAAATGTTTATCTGCAGACAGACCACACAGAAGCTGAATTAAAAGGCTGATAGTATTGCAAAGACTGACACACACACTGTAAGAAGTGGCAGTTCAGATTGTCTGAACAATCACAACTGGATCCTCTCACACACAGGCACTGCAAGAGTCTTGAGTTACGAAATCATAAACTCAGATCTTCCACAGGAACCCTCTTGCTCTCTCTCACCCTGCTGCATCCTTGGCAAAGACTGAGCCTTCTGCTATTAGTCAAAGTTGGGCAGAATGTAAGAATGTTATTTGAAGAGCCAGGATACCCACCTCCTTTCACACAGAAGCTGGCAAACAAATAGTGAAAGGAGGAGGGGATGCAGGATGAGAAAGGATGTATTCTTTCATGCACCTTTGCAGCTAGGGTGGCTGAGACTTTGCCAGTGGGTTTTATGGGCACTTGCTGGCAACAGAGAACTTGCCAGCCTCAGTTCTTACCACCCCAGGCACCAATAAATATATGGCTGTATTTTCCTAAAATTGCAGCCTGGTAAACTCTAAGGAGTCTTACTCTTCCTTGCCAGGCAGAACCATTCTCTCTATTCCACTCTCTTGCCCCTCTCTCCCTCTGCCCGCCAGCTGCTCATTCCAGTTTACAGTATCCAAGAGCCTGAGGCTCAATGCTTCTTATTCTTTGAATATAATCTCTGTGTACAGCAACAGAGAAAAAAACCCTCTCAGCTTTTGGTACAGCTCTACAGACCTTATATGCACAGAACAGGTATAATCCTATGAGACTTCAACTGGTAAATTTCTAGTAAGTCTCTGTCAACCCCATGCAAACAATCTCCTAAAGGTTTAAAACGGAAGTCAGAAATGGGAACTTCCCCACAGAATCGGAAAAAAGAATTTCACTCACACAAAACAACCTTCTGGTTCGCTTTCCTTCCCCATCCTGCACCCCCTTAAGGCTGAGAATATGCACTAGGGCTTCTCCAAGACTTTGGACAGAACACTTTTTTTTTTTTCTTTTAACCTTGTTCTTCTTTGAAAAACAAGTTCTTTTTATCATCTTTAAAAAAATTTCAGTATGAAACTGATCCTTGAATGGAAAACTGGTCTGAATGACTCAAGTCTTGCAGAGTTCTGTAGAACCACATAACATTTCTAGGTATTTCCTGCTGAAAAAAATCTAAGTTGGCACTACCAACTCCAGACAATGTAAGAACAGTATGAGAGACTGTATGCACATGTGTAGATATGTGTTTGAGCATATGAATGAAAAAACATGATAGAGAAATGTGACAATACATACAAATAAAACATGATACATGACTGAATATTAAAAAAGTCCTCAATGAAAAAATCTGATAAAATCACATTAAAAATAGTATCTATGATTTGAAAAATACAAATACTGATAGGATTACTACTGCAAAAACAATGTTGATAGAGTCCCACCTTGTTTTCTTAAAGGAACAATCTACGCTTCCGATACCTCTCCCCGTAGACCATGGCAACATTATGACTTTTAACTGAGAACTGATAGTGGCCAAAATCCACATTTTTAGTGAAAAGTGTCTGAAGTACACTGAAATACAACCCTGCTTTCTGCAAGACTAGATGGTCAAATCACCGAGACTTGGTGAAATGAACAACTGAATATGTTTACTACATTTTCTTATAAATTTTGTGTGCCACCTGCTGCATTCTTTCTTCTCTTTATATCAAGTTATATAAGTGTAACAGATTGTATTACCTCTGCTCATCTTGGGACCGGCAGTCAGAATACCATGTGTGGATCAGTCATCTACTGCTCATAAATTAATCATCACCACGAAAAGAATGCAGTGTCTTTTTAAGAGCACAGTTGTACTGATACTGTTACCCGCTCAGGTGATGAAAATGAGCATCTTTTCATCAGCCACAAGTGCCTTTACCCAAGACTACACAAAACCAGTCTTGGTAAAGATTCCTTGTTGTAAATGTAAGTTGTTTTCATTTATCTTTATATATTTGTGAAAGGGAAAAGATAAACAACTCTGAAACTTACCACCAAAATGAACACGTCTAAATTACTGCATTCATAAGGAATTATGCTATTATACAAATGCAGAACCTGATGAAATCTAAGAGGAATATGATTTCAAATTGGTAAGTCAAGACAGTGTTTTAATTCTGTTGTTATATACTGAATGAAAAAAGAAACCCAACAACCAAACCAGTATTTGAAGCTCAATTCACAGAAAAGTAAAATAATTTTTGTAGAAGCCTACAAAATCTGTGCACCTCGGTCAAGACTTATTCTATAAAAGCAGACAATAATTTCAGTGCTGTTCAAGTCACAGAAATACAAAATGGTTGCCAATATATTGTTTTGCTAGATGCAGAGACACACCAGGAATGTCAACAACCTGCTTTCTTAAGAAAGCAAATACTGCATATACAGGTCAGTGAATAATTTCAGCAGAAAGCAGAAGGGAAGAAATACATTTACTCAATATTCTCCCTGTAGTTCCTACAAGCAGCATTTGAATTTGGACATAATATGAAGAATAATGTATTAAGACAATCTTCTATTGATTTTATACCATGATCCTGCCTTGTTCATTGTAGAGCCAGATGCATCGAGCAGAAGCTGCTGAAATAGATTTCTTAGGAAACAAAGGAGCTAAGCATGTACTTTATGGTTGGCACATAACCCATGAACAGGACAGGAGTCCCTGTAAAGTCCTGCTGACTTATGACCTTACTATCATGCTAGGACATAAAATGTTACAGGGTGAAGAAGCTTTACAGAAAAAAAAAAAGTCTTCAAGTTTACTAGCTTAAACACAGCAAGACAGTGAAAAGCACTGTTCCTAAAACTAATGTGGATTGAAGATGTAAGTTAGTGTGATTTAGGATAGCTTAAACCTATTTAACATTGCCAACTGCACTCACACCACCAAACCCTTCTCCATCTTCCCAGGGCACCATAGCATGGGGTAGTGTGAATTCACTGCATTACTCTCACGATGCATCAGAAAGTACAGTTATTTGCAGCTGCTTGTGTGCTTGGTAGCATCTTCTTAATTTTAACTCTTTTTTCACCAGGTGTCTGTTTATCTCATCCAAGAAGTCACCTACACCTTCCTCCCACAAGGATCATTCATCCCTATTATTTGCAATCACTGGTCCATAAGATATTTAAAACACCTACCAATAAATAAGAATTTAGAAGTACTGAGGTATGTCCACCTTTCACAGTCTCCTTTTCCTGTTCAGCTTTATTCTTCTATTATCATTCCTACATATGCTTCCTTATGCACTTAAGTATAACCACAGTATTTTTGTTTGCATCGCTCTCCTTCAACATAAATCCCTTTGTGATCACAGCCAGGGACTGCCCGTAAAGTATGCATACAAATTACACGTGTGATTCAGTAAAAATAATGCATATTTGAATTAAATATTAAAAAAAAAATGTGTTCATGGAAAAAGCGTATTAGATCACACAGGTGAGTTCCAACGCCATAGCCACCCTCAAAATACTGGAAAAAAACACCCATTTGTATATCTCAAGGTCTTTTCATGCACTGTCTCCTTTGTGAAATGGGACATGAAGTAACCCATTTGTGCCACAAGCACAAACTCTTTCCTACTATACTTAAAAAATAAGCCACTAAGTGCCACTGACAAATGTGTAGAGGGGTCCTTTCACTGCTGCTGGTTTAGGAAAAACTTCTAAGGACCAAAACCAAAAAAGTCTCTAATATAAATACCTTGATTTGCTAATGGTGTATGTATGTAAAAAGAAGTGCATGTGCAATGGCAGGTCACTGTGTTACCCCTTACTTAGCTGGGTCACCCTCCCATGACAGCGGTTACAGCCTGTGCCCTCTATGGCAAGCCCCATCTCAAACAGAAGCAGGATTTTGAGTTCTGAGGGCCAAAAAGGAGGTTTGCATGTACAAAATGCTGCCCATTTTCTTATCTTGGACCAAGAACCTCCTATACAAACTACGTCTCACATTTGTCATCACAACAGCACTTCAGTCAACTGTCACCGTTCCTGGGAACAGGCAAAGCAGTTGAGCAAATATGTCCTTGTGGAGAAGAAATATGCTTATAGTTGCTTAGGTTTCTCCCATCAAGTTGGGAAAAAGTAGCACACTGTATAGCCAGCACTGGCATGGACAGCCAGAATAAGTTTGTGTGCAGCCTCTGGTCCTTCTTCCCTCCTCTGAAAAGGTAAAACTGTGTGTTACTGCTTACCACCAAACAAATAGTAATAACGCAGGAATCCCACAAAAAAATACCACCTCAGGAATTTTGCTTCTGGAGTAGGAATAAAAACAAATAAAGAAACTCCCAAACTTACAGAACTTTATAAAGCCTGAAATTCTCGAGACACCTGTTCTTCTTAAGACAGATTCTTCTCACGGATTTTCATCATCCCTCTTCTTCTCCTTTGTGCATTTCTTCCTGCCACACTAATATTACCATGACAGCTCAGTAAATTTCACAAAATACAAGAGGGATCATGTTGTTGAAAGCCCATAACTCCAAGTACATATATGCCCACAGGCTGCTGAGATAACTGCTCTAACAGGCAGAATTTTGTTTCTGAATCACACATAGTTTTAGCTTTCCTTCTCAGACAGAAATGCCGCTGGGTGGATACTATCTTAATCACGGTTTGGTGAGGTTCCTTTGCACACTGGTTGGAAGGAAGTGTCAGGAGTAAGTTAGAAAAAGATTAGCAACTTTACAGGATAGACAGGTCACTGCTGTGCCTCAGTTTCACCAGTCTTTTGTCCATAACTTATGCTAAACAATATGCAACTCCAACACCAACTGCAACCTCTAAGAAAGGTGGCACAGCACATAAAAGAATTATAAATTAAGGGTATTCTTTTCTAAACTGGCGAAGTAAAAGAATGAATTCATAACATGGTTCTCACCATCTGTACAGAGCATATTTACAGCAGTCCAAAAACACATCCTCTCTGCAAATAATGAGAGAAGTGCTAACAGACTTTTAAGATAGAACATAGGTCAGCAATTTTCATTTATTTTTTTCTGGCTGGTATTTTGTTGAGCTCAATGACTCAAACACATTTATGTACCTAGAAAGGGCTTAATGCACACAGAAAGAAAGTACATTCACATATTCTGCAGAAACATTTTGCTTACCAAAATGAAACTGCAAGTGAGGAGCAACATTAAAACCCTCGGCAACAATGATTTAATGTTGGTGCATTTCCTTGTTCCCAAACCAGCTAAATTCTACAGTAGGCATACTCTTATCATCTTTCATTATGAGAGATAAAATTTATTTCCCCAGTATTAATCTCATCTCAGAGGTTAATGACGTTTGGGATGGTATAATACTCATCCATATCTTGAAAATGGATTATTTTTGTTTAACTCCTTTTCAAAAGTAACCACTATATAAATGTCGCTCTATAAATCCATGGGTCACCTACATTTTCAACAGCCTATTCAGTTCTACTCTCCCCCTCTCAAAAAGGATGAAAAAAATTAGAAAATGTTCAGATTTTTCAAAGGTTCAAAGGCCAGTTGAAAAGAACGGACAAGAAAACCAGGACCCAGGAATCAGCTGTTCACTGTCTCCTCCAATACAAGGACTAGGGGTCATCACAGAAAACAAAGAGGTGTCAAGATAAAAGCAAGATGAAACAAGATGGCATGGTTCTTCCTGCAACATGCTGTGAAAATCCCTGTCAGCGACTCAGATGGGATTAGAAGTACCAAACAAGTTCATGGAAAAGAAACCTACTGAGGATTGCTAAATATCATCACTTCTACAGAAAATTTTTGAGACACAAATAACTGGAGGCTGAAGAGTTACTCAAGGAAAGGCATTATGTGTACTTGCCCTGTCTTTCTCCGCTTCTATATGCTTTTTATTTTGGCATCTGGGCAAGCTGGCCTTTTGGTCTGATCTCAAGACAGATACTCAAATGTTTGTAAAAAAGCAGATGGAGACATTTTACTTTTTATACCTATTGGCATAAACAGTATATTTAAGTGTGGTATTTTATTTCTACTATTTGTGAATAGTTAATCCCCACTGCAGAAGAAGAGTTACTACAAAGGAGCTCTTTCAGAGGAATTGCCACTAGAGAAATGCATTGTTGAGACATAATTAAGATGTTGAATACTGCATTCCTTGTTAGAATCCAGCTATTGAATGACGCAGAACCTGTATGCCATCCCAAAAAAAGACAACAGTTTGGAGAGTTAGTCAAGGTTGCTATTAGAAATGAATGATATTTGTTATGCAAACAGTAGGCAGACATGAATCTCTTGCATAAACTCATGTCAGTTTTCAAGCAGTTTTTGTAAGACTAGTGTCAGCTGCCTTTCTTAACATGAGTCTCTTTTGACTGGAATTTTTCCGCAATGCAGAGCTGTTGCCTCAACATTATACAGATGAACAAAAGCATTACAGGATGTCAAAACATCACAAGAATTCTTTATACCAGGAGCAGAAGCCTAGCATTTAGCCTCCAGCAGGGCTAGCCTCTGATCCTAGGAACATCCAAGAGATAGTCTACTGAATACACAATAATAAGCAAAACTCTCAATTCAGAGGTGTAAAGTTACACCTGACACCTGACATTTCGATACCAGATATTCCTGCTTGGGGGGAAAAATAAAAATCCACACCAGTGCCGCTCAGACTCCTTGCAGAAGGCATGACTCATTACCTGTAACCGTGAGCAGCACGTGGAGTGCTGGCTGTCAGGAGCAGTGTGGATTAGAGCAGACACACAAGGCCTGGTAATGGTCCCCAGGTGATGATGACACATTAGCTGAGGTTTGCTGGCACAAGATGCAAACTGGCAGCCCTCCAGCTCTGGCACTACCTGTGCTACTGCTCAAGGAGAAGGTGTGGTCCTGTATGCTTTGTCTAAGGCATTGTGGGGACCAACTCACCCCACCTCTCCCACATGTCCCTCCCATACAGGGGGGACACTGAGCCAGAAAAACATGACCAGCCTCTAAAAACCATAGTGGCATGCAGAGGGCTCCAGAGAGGAGTGACTTCTGACTGGAGAAGTAGGCATTTTCCCCTTACATTTTAGGATGTGCCCTTGAAAAAACAAGGAACTAAGCAAACCGCTCAGAGCTGGCACTGCAAAGGCAATGGCTTCAGCATGCCCAGCATTTACAGAACATCCAAGACCTTCCAAACAAACTGCCAATTAGCTTGTCTATAGGTGTCAAGCTCTTGCCATTAATTCAGGGAAAGGTTCCCTGCTCAACTGTCTACAGTTGAAACCATCTCCTGAGAAGTCCTAGGAAGGGATTTGACATTTTTCTTCAAATGCTTTCACACAGCAGGGAAAGTGAAATCCCTAGTCAACTAGGTTCCATTTTAATTTCTGGACGTCCATAGAGAAAGAAATAATATTGCTGACTATAATATTGTCAATAAAATAATATTATTTCCATTACAGATAACATATAAAATGTTGGTTTTGGTTTTTGTTTGTTTTTTTTTTCTCTCTGGGGAAGAGGAAAGCAGTTGACAGTGTTTTTGTACAAAAACATCAGAGGCCCAGTACAGAGCAAAATGCTAGTTTAGGCACTGAAGAAATTTATCCAGTTTTTCGTGAAGAAAAATAACCAATGGCAAAAATTCAGTTGCCCAGAAAATGCGCAGATTCTTTGCAGGGAACAAAGCTCAGGCTGGGACAATGTTGTGGCAGATATAGGTAATGGTTAAGACAGAAAATCCTGTTACTTTAAAATGCCACCTGTGCATCTTTTTGCTTCCTAAGGCAAAGACATCTTTATCCAATGCAACAACCCAGCTCACATCAAGGTGAATTTCCAGTAGAATGCTATGGCTTCCAGAACAAATCATGAATATTTGATGTGCCCTTTAAATATCTTAGTACCATCTCTTTAAAAGAATTATCCCTGCACAGACCAATGAATCTTGCATAGAAATTCACTTCTCTCCCCTACTTCCTTAACTCTCATTTTAAAAAGCATACAAATAATTTTCATCTAAGCATGTTTTCCCATCTAATCTCCAGAATGAAAAAGGAAATTAATATTTTTCAGGTATTGTTGATCCTGCTTTGACACAGAGGGATGGATTAGCAAATCACAGTCTCTTCGAGATCCTTTATTTTTTACTACTTTATGATCAAACCTGGTTTTGCTAGAATCAATTCCCACAAAGGTTTTCTCTCCTATGTACTTATGTTTATATTCACTGAAGCAGCGGACTTCTTAGACTATCAAAAGTAAGATATCCCTTAATATTTTCTGAGTTCAGGCTTCTTCTGCAAAGAATATAGAGAGGGAGCCTTCTAAGCAGGATCCTTGTGCCATTCTGTCTGCATGACACTAATCCTGTCATGAAACTAGAAGGGCAGATGGAGAGAGCAGAAACTGGTAGAGTGGTACATCCAACCTGCAGAGCAGGCCTTCACTGCAAATGGTCTACCCTGCCCATGTCACCACCTTAGAAGAAACGTTACCTTTGCTATTATCTGTATTACCTTTGAGAATGACCTGGCCTTGAGAGTGGGGACAAGCAGCACGTGTGGACTCAAGCCCAGCTTCAGTGGATATCAGTGCGACCCTGGGTACTTCTGTGGACTTGTCACAGCAGGATCTGAGTATTTTTTGACAGAGCTGTGTCCGCTCAGGTGGGAAATGCTATCACTGACCACTACAAGTGAGGGACTGTGACCCAAATATTCTAAAGGGGCCTTCACAGAGCAGGTAAGGGACCAGACCCGTTACTTATGCAATCTCCATTTACCATACATTTACCGAGGTTCTCTCCCTAGATGTTTCAAGGCACCAGCCTTTCAGATTTTTCTCAGCAGCATTTCTCAGAAGAAAACAGGCATTCCCCTCACCCCATTCCCAACCCCGTTCCAGGCTTTTAAATCACAGGTGACATAATTTGCTATCAGCTGCTACTGTGAATTCTAACAGATTATTATGCTGCCCACTGATCTGCTATGTCAAAATGGCTAATTAAACTCACTGGTGATACCTCTGGAGATCCACCAGTGCAGCATGATATCCGATTTCAGCTGAACAAGAAAAAAGTGTCTCAGTTTCTTATCTTACAATCAACACATATTATATACTTATTACAAGGTTGAAAAGCACTGTCTTCTATTTCCGGTATGAATATGCTATACATATGTTAACGAAATACTCTGACATTTAAACATCCCATTTCCATATTTACATTAATTTTTTTAACATTATTAATGGAAGTCAGAAGAGCTAGCACATTACAGATGAATCTTTATGTTTTTTACCAATGAAATATAGATTCTAAGAGAAAGCCCCAGACTTTAGTCTAAATATCTTTCCATTTACAGATGCAGTGCAGGCCTTCACTTTCCTTCAGTACCAAGGCCAAGCTCTGTAAACAACAAATGGAAATAAATGTGGGTGTGGTGAGGGAGAGACTGAGTCCATTTTCAAACTGAGTTCATTTACAGACCTAAATCCCTGACCACATGATGACACTCCTCTGATAATTTCTTTGCATTTACCCTAATAAAAAGTATAAAATACACAATTATTTTAGATGGCAGGATCAGACCTGTCTCTAATAATTTGTATGCTGTTGTGACTGGAGGTCTTCAGTGGTTGTTAAGTATGTCCTATTCTGATCTGGAATTCCAGCCCACTGTTTGAAGACATGAAGAAATCCCAAAGACAGCCTGCTACTAAGGAAGCCAGAGTACTGCTTTTGTTCTGGGCAAAGGAGTACATGGTTAGTGAAGTAGATCCTGCCAATTGTTTGATGTGCAAAGTGATAAAAATTTAAGACACTTCTTATTGATTTACCTCCACTGGCAGGCACAAGGATTGAACTAGATGTCCTTACTGGTTCTTTCTAGTTTGCTTACAGCAACTTCCCTAAAGAAGGCAAAGTGACAGGCTCCCTAGGCAAACCAAAATGAGACTTGCATATAAACAAGCTCAAGGCTTCTGATTCATGAATGATTAAGAATATTGTGGAAGCACTGGGGGAAAAACAAGTGAGCCATTTTCTTAAAAGACAGCAATTCTATGAAGGATGTTTCTGGCCTTACAGGCCTTCTTACAAAAAAACCCCCTTGTGACAGCAGAGGTACTGAAAATGTACGTGATAAAAGTGTACCAAGGGTAATAATCCTCTCCTGCCTCTTTTGGATGACCCTTCTCAAATTAGCCCAAACTACTGTGGGGAACTTCTTCAATCAAAAACCTGTGTTACATATTGTCACAGGTGAAACAAGGTACCAGGGGGTGAAGTTCATCAAAGGGTACCACTTGTTGCCAACCTCGATTCTGACACACAATCTGCAGTCGCAAGACAAGTGGAAGTTACTATTGATTTGTTCTGACTGCTTTGTAAGTGCAACCGCTTTCTGCTTCTCTCATCTTTCACATCATTAATTATCTTGAAAGAGAGCATGGAGTACAGACAAGGCTTGTTATGGAGAAAACTGTATGACTGAACATGAGGTGACAGTACAAGAACAAGACTGCAGTACCACAGGATTAGCACAGGGAGATTATTTTGCCTTTAATAGTGCCTCTGAAGGTATAGTCACTAATAAGCATTTCTGACACAAAGACTGGTTCTCTTTGGTTATAAAAAGAAAGTAACCTTTCAGGAACTTTTCCACTCTTTTTACTGAATACACCCTGGATCACTTTTTTTTTTTTTAATTTACAGTCTTGAGCAAGAAAAAGATCGAGTATTGAATTTCTCACCATCCTAACCCAGTCCTCCAACCCTCTGTCCAACACACTCACCCGTGCAGTCATGTGCAGATCCACTAATTCATGTTCTAGTCCTGCAACAAGCTCTCACAATGGCAACAAGAGTACAACATGGAGCAGTCAGGATAGGTTCTAGCAAACTCTAGTTACAGCATGAGGTATAACAGATATTGCATTTCAGCTGTCAAATTTGGTTAGCAGAAGCTCTCCAAAGAAAAATTCAGCCCTCTGTGGAAAACAAGGTCAGTGATTCAAGACTCGATACATTTCCTCTTATTCAGTCCTAGCCACAGCCTTGAAATGAAGTGATAAAGAAAGGTTCCTTTCAGCCTCAGTGCCCACATTTCAGAAGGATGTATCTATCTAATGCAGTATCATATACCCAGGAGAATAAATAAAACACTGTGGGATTCTTGATTTCTTCCTTTTTTTTTTTTTACCTCTAGACTGGAATGCTCTGAAAACTGTGTTTACACACGCTATTTAAGGATGCTACGTGTTCCCCAGAGCCTCACGTTCATTTCTGCTCAGAATACCCAAGTTCCTCTCAGCACAACTTCCCCTTGTACCTTCTGTCGTTGCTGAATGTTGCTCATTGCGTCTGGCTGAAACTCCAGCTTGTCTGTTCGGCAAAGTTTCCAGTATAAAATAATAACGATCAGGAGCACCACAGCAACTGGGACTGCCACACCAACGATAATCCACAGGTTGCTATTCTGTGACTCTGAAGTGGACTCCTTCAGCTTCTCCACAGCTGTGAAGTTAAAAGGAAGAGAGCAGTATTACGTGGTTATATTTTAAACTGAGGACACTTCAAGGTTATGTATTTTTATGCTCTTATAAATGCTAGTTAAGGAACTTATCAGGAACCAGCTGCACATCACAGGAAATGTCATACCACTTACAAGTTAAGGTATGTCATGCTCAGGAAGCATGGGGCAGGTGGATCGATTGTCCTGGCCCACCTTCTGAAGATCTGTGCTTAAAATACTAATGAAAAGACACTTCTGCCACATCATTCAGTAACCCAAAGCTGAGCTGACACAGTGAAATGGGTCTAAAAAAAAGACTCTACCACTGACAAAGGTAAGATGGACTTTCCAACAGTTTTGCCTGTTTCCTGCTTTAAGCAGTATTATCAGCTGCCTCTTCTCTTTAGTTACAGAGTTATTATATGCATTTATTTGTATATAGTCTTTTATTAAAAGCCATTCTAATGATGAACCTAGAGCTTAAGGGAACATATAATTCTTATATTTTATACATCTGACAGCTCATTTATGACATTATGTTTTCTGTTATAAAAATAACCCTTTTTTGTCTATTTTTTTCCAATAAGAAGCATTTAAAGACTTCTATGATTCTTGACTCTTAGAAGAACTTTCAAATGACGTGTCAAAGATAACAAGCTTCAACATGCACAATAAGCTATAAATACTACATGAAGTTTGTTCAACATATTTTTGTAAAGAGAATTTATTCTTGCAATTTTTTGTATTTCTGTCCAACCAGTATTACAGTCCATTAACGGATACTAAGCGGATGTATATGAGCTACTGACCTATCTGCACACAACTGTTTTAATGAGGGACAAAATTTAGAAACACATCCAGATGGTGCAATTATTACTATTTTCTTTCTTTTCTTTCCGCAGAGAATTTTAAAAATCAGACACATGCTTGTTCTGTTGGCAAAATACCCTGTGGTACAATGTAACTTATGCCTCCACATTGCACAGAAAAAGTAATTAAGCATTCATACCAGCAAGGTATTCTGCAGATCATACTTGTCTGTTCCTGTTTTAAAATACCTCAAGTGTTCTTTCCTAATTGTAATGTGGAATTTTGAGTAGTCTTCTGTCTCACTACTTACTGAAAATTATTCATACACCAAGTCTCCTGAATAAAGTCATTATGTAATTTTATATGACCTTTAATATTTATTCTGATGTGTATATCGTATTATATCTATATTATATTCACTAAAAGATCACATTAGTTATATATTACTGATGGACAAACAAATAAAGTCAGTCATATTCAATGCAGGAAATAAATGCCCCAACCAGCATTAATGTGTAATTTTCACTCACAGAAAAAGTAATTCAGTCAAAAATACCCAGTAACTTGTGCTAAACTTCACTGTTATTACTCAGCTAAAGGAAGCACCTATCTCCCATCCCACATTCCTGGGGTTTATGCAAGCTCCTGGGCAAGATAAACTGTAAAGAAATACTGGACTAGCAGGAAGAGATGAAAATGGCAACAAGGCATTTAGTTAGCACAGTACTTTTCTAGCTCAAGCACTAACGTGAACGCAGTGAGGCTTGACTTAAGGACCCTGTTGCAACCCCAAGCTCAGCAGAGTCTTCAAGAAGCAAAGTGACACCTCACAGCTCACTGCACGGCTGCTAAAATTTATCTCCTCAGGAGTGTCAAAGCTGCAGCATTCCAAGAACAAGACACTGCAACAGTGGGCACTGTGCAGTGTCATAACCTACAAAGCTAAAGTCACCCTTCCTGTTTCTCTTCGCTGGCATCAGCGTGGTTTTGACAGGGCTTACGCTGTGCAACGGTGCCTTCAATGCGGTATCCAAGGATGATTGCAGCCCGCTGGATATCAACTCTGTTCATCAGGTCTGAGCACTTCAGAGCACTCAGTCTCTCTCCATCTTGGTCCTCCACGAAATATATCAGCTCCACAGGGTTATCAACACCAGCTAACCGCGACACATTCACAATCTGAAAAGAAAGTGGAAAGCTTTTACATTTTAAGTTGTATTTATTTGGCGCTCCCATGGTCTTTCAGTCCATACTCTCTCTTCCCTCTTCCTTCACAGGGCCTGCACCTAAGGAACACTTATCTCAAAACAAACACTGGTGCCATCTTGGCAAAGCTCTTCCAAGTATTTGTCTTGTAACAGTGTGCAGACCCCACTGCATAAGAAAGATTTCACCCTGTTTTTATCATGTAGAAATACAATTGCTTTGAAGGAAAAACCCTTTATCTGTGACACCAAATAATATGGTATTATACTACCCATGTAACTGCTGTGAAGCAGTACAGTTTGGAAATTGTCAATATCCAGAGAAGTCTGATGGGAAGATATGCTGTGTGTAGTGCTGCAAAACTCCGTATACAGCAAAGGGAACATACACACCGGCTATTTCTCCCACCTGAGAAGAGCTCAAGTCAACACTGGACAAACAGAGCTAACATTCAGCAAGAATGATTTGCTTCCAAACTAAAATTCAGGATACTTTCACCTAGTATCTATACAAAATATTGAGTGGAAGTCATCCAGAGGAAGACAACATTGCTGGAATAATGTATCAGTGTTTAATTACACAGGTACTACTCAAGTGCTCCAGAATCCTGTGAAATTTACAGAAATACCTGTTTTGTAACTGAAAGGAAAATTTCCCGGGGAGCAATCCCCTGTGTAATACATTTTTACAGCAAATCTGAAATTTCAATTTTTCCCCCCACCATTTGTTTCGTAACAACATACAGATCTGAAAAGCAAGAGAACTGCTTTCACTCTGAAGATGCCAACACTGTGCCACCCTGGAAGCCTCTACTGCCTGTAGCACTCGTCAGTTAATAGGAACTACTGAACAGAGTAGTGTGACTGCACTTTTCCCTTGTCTAAATACCTACTTTGACTTTGATTTGTTATTCGTAACACACTCTTCTTTGTTTCTGTTTTTCCAAACGTTAAGCAGCCACACAGGCGAATATTCTGTTAGCATCAAATAAAACTGTTTGCTCTGCCTCAACAAAAGCATTTGCACAGTCACCTTCATCCTCCAAACAGCTCCCCCTGGCATCCACCTTTCTTCAGGAAGGAGTGTATTTGACGCTGTGGGAAGCAATTCTTCCTACCTAGTTCTAAAGACATTAATAATCAAAAGAATGCATGCTATGAGGAAGCCCTGTAGATACTCTCTAACCACCAAACATCTACATTGCATGAGAACCATATAACTTTGAATTCCTGTAAAATTACATCTTTATATATGACAACTCTCCTTAGTGTAACCATTTACACATAATGGTGAGCTCAAGCAACAATTAGGCCAAACATGTAGTGGGGAGGTATTCTATCAAGTAAAACAGAGTTTCAAGAACTCTAGAAGGAATTGGCACAAACAGAGCAAAGTATTTTGGCTTCTTCAGAATTACCTTTTTGCTATGAAATATATATTTAATAAATTCTAACCACAAACACTGCCCATAGGCTTAAAGTAAAGTAAACACACAAATGTTTGCATGTCTGAGGCTTACAAAAGCATAGCTTTGTATTGTTTTCTTTCCTGGTTTCCAACTAAACAATCACGTTGAAGGAAAGAAGCACAATGTTCTAGCTCAGCAGGGATGATATTCTGGTCTCTGGGGATACCACCTCAATATGTCCTAAAAAAGCATTTTTCAGAATGGTAACAGCAAGTTATATATGTATAAAAAAGCCAGTAAAAACAAAACAAAAACAAACCAACAACAAAAAAACAAATCAAAAAAAAAAAAACACACAAAAAAGGGGAAAAAAGCAAGCACAATTGTCATAAAAATCTTCAAGGACAAAGCAAGTGAAAGCAAAGAATATGGTTCAGTATATGTCACATTTGATGTAAGAAACAGAGTATTTACAAATAGAGCAGAAAAAATGTGTAAATCTGAAATACAGCAAGACCTGCTAACAGGACCCATTAACCAACACTGCTGCTCATCCTGAATACTATTCACTATTGTACCAGCTAAGGGGCAACCAATCCTCAACTTAAGGCAGCAAAACAATATCAATAAATAAGGTTTCAACACATATTCAGCAGCTGTAAGGCTGAATCTGGTTTCACGGACCCTAAATATATAATTCGTTAACAAATGTCCACAGCTTTGTATTATTTTTGATTCAGCTGGGTTGCCACAGCCCAGCCTCAGTGCACAGAGCAGCAGGGTGTACGGATTGGTATTTGCTTTCAGCACAGATGAAACCTTTCTAAATAGCACTTGACTCACACAGAGGGTGAGGGAGTTGAAAGGCCACATGGGAAAAAAATCATCCTGTTCTTCATTTTAATTTTAGGAAACCCCTCCGTGCATAGCAAAGCTAGAGAATCAGAGAAATTTAGAAGATTCTTAAACTGAATTGTCATGTATTTTATGGTGCCTGTGAAGCATACAAGAAGCACTATGATTATGTGTGTTATACACACTGGGTAACAATCAGAAGCTGACTGAATGGGTTAACAAGAAACTTCTCCACAGCTGCCTTCAGAAAGGGCAGGGGATAAGAAGGACAAGCTTCCAATGCAAGTTGCCACAATCAAAACTATACAATTTTTAACAAAAAAATTAAAAGCAACAGAATATGGCTCGCTAGGCTGGGGAATAGGGATGGGTAAAAACAGAGATAGGAAGAAGATGCTGGAGGTCTTTCAGCACAGTATAGAGAACACGGCTGTAAGAAACTCAGTGGAGGTATAGGCTAGTATTTATGAACTAAGCTCACCATTTAAAGTTTTATGGGTACCTCAGTTTTCATCTCTGTCACACTGATTCATTAAATTTTTTTAACTGATTGTTTTAACTAACCTCTGTGTTAGCTACAACACAGAAAATGGCATACTGGATCTGAACTGCTTTAAGTATTCTCACAGAACTAAGGCATATACTCACTGTGCCTGCATTTTACACAGTTTCTGTACACTAAGTTTTGTGGCATATTGTTCCAAATTACACTCTTTGCACAGCTTCAGGCTGGTTTTGTCTCTACCCTTGAGAGCGCTAAGAATGCAAGCAGAAATACTCTTTTCCAGGCACCCAGCAAAGCAGCCCATGTGTAAGGAAGCATTTAAACATTTTAAATTTATGCTCTGGCAGTGAGGGATGACATAGCAAGGGAGGACAGAAGAATTTCAATACACGGGAAGCAGAAAGTGGGGAAAAAAAAAGAAAGAAAAGAAAATACTAATTCAACTTCTGTGTACATAAATGATACAACCTTTGTTGATACTAGATATGCATTTAACCTCCATAGAGGAAAGGCTTAACTGTGTTCAGGTGTCAGCAAATTTAATTTAAAAAGTGTTTTCAAGTGAATATCATAGGTCAGTGAACAGAGTTGCCTTGGTAACCAAATCTAGTTCATAATGTAAAGCGGGAAAATCCAAGGGGTAGGGAAGCTCCCAGGGTGTTCGCAGGGGTCAGCCAGTCAGTGGCATGTCCTGGTCAGCAACCCCCACGGGAGCAAAGAACCCCTGCATGAACTGTTTCAGAGTTTCAAAGGCATGAGCACCATTTAGACATGAGCAAACACGCACACACAACATCCAAAATGCTTGCATGAGGGTTATTTTCCTTATTTTGCTACATTCATCCCTTTGGGGAAAAAAAATAATCAAAGCAGATTCTGCTCTGTCGTTCTGTCTTACTAAAAATAGGGTTTTAGTGCCTGGGCAATTAAATCGAGCTGTATTGGGGTCTGAACAGCACACAGAGGTAAGAACAGGATGTGGGTAGCCTGACAGAGGGGCTTGGTTGCTGTGCAGGTTGGCCACTGGAGGGGTGAAAAGCATTTGAGGAAAAAGTGAAGCAGCAGCAGTCCCCAAAAGCTTTATTTATAAACCTGAAAACTCAGAGCAAGACTGGGGCTTTCCTCAGATTACACACTTGGGAGAGACACATAAGCTGTCAGTAGAAAAACAACAGAATGAAACTCTGCTTTAATGAAAAGCTCGATTCAGTCATTATGTCCCCTCATAGCTGCTACTTTACACACTGCAACTAACATGTTACCTAACATGTTCCTTAAGTCAGAACACTGCTCTTTTTGTCATTTACTGGGATGATCTTTTCATTTCTACTACATTCAAAAGACGAAGCACACTAACGTGAAGGAGAATTACTTTTTTTTTTTAAATTAGCTCCTGGTGTATTTTTTAACTACAATTAAGTCATTTAATTCCTACAAAAAAGTAATGAGAACTGAGTTATTACAGTGAACTATTGACAAAACACAGCTCAGGTCCTAATCTCTGCAGAGGCAATGCAAACCACATTAAGCATGTGCCTTCAAATTTGCAGCTCCAGCAGATGTACATTGAAAATATGTATGATTTACTATGTGAAATATTAATACGTACATCATACAAAAATCAATGGAACTATCTCATGTATAACAATCAGGTGTGAGGCTTCAGGGTTTTTTGTACATCACAGTTATAGGCTTTTTTCTCTTTTTATCATGGAATGCCACCTGTTAATAGCACAGATAGGCAAACAAGAGGGGAAAGCATGATATCTGGGCACCCTCCCAAAATCTTATTCAGAGCATTGAGACTTAAAGCATAATTTTTAACATTCTTAGATACTAACCCACGGCTTTAGAAATGAAATCTAAACCTCACAAGGTATCACTTCCATTTCCTTAGTATGTGAAAGGAAACTAATATGCCTGCAGTAACATTTACAAGTAATTGCTTCACCTTCTGACCCACAGTCCCGATTTTCCACAGAGCTTAGAAATGTCACATTTCAATACACTATAAATATCTTTCACCCAAGGAAAAACTCTGGTCTATAGGGTCATAACACAAGCAAAATATGAGTCTAGTCTTTAATGGATATATGCACATCCTGTTAATAAAACTATCCAACACTTTGGTGTTGCTGGCAGCTTCTGTTCTTATTTTCAGTTCCTTGTGCACTACTCTTATAGCAGTCACTGTCTGGTGTTCAAGAAATATATGTGGGAAGATCTGAATATAAAGCACAAAATACATTACCAGCTCTCCCGGAAGACACAAACAGATGCACAAATACAACACACTTCAAACAGAGCTTATAAACTTGGCTATGAGGAACAGAATTAGCAGCAGTAAAAGGTTTATGGCAAATGACTATGGATTTGATCCTCAAGTGACAGAGAAACATCCTTGAAAGAAACTGTCCTTTACCCAGGAGCCCACTACCAGGTACGTCAGTCCAGCTGCACACAACAGCCTCCAAGGCTGCCTCAGCTGCCACACACCTGAACATCCTGCCAAAGCAAGCTCCCAGGATGCTACAGGACCTGATAGTACCTGATGTTCTCCTACAGGAAAGCAGGACACCCACCTCAGACACCTCACAGCAAGGTATCTCTTGAGCCTTCATTCTTCCACATCTCCTTTATTGCAGTTCTAACCCTGTTCAAAAGTGTGGGCTGAGAGCACCTGGAGAAGCCCTGTGTTATGTGAGATGGCAAGATGTGCTGATTGTAATGAAGACAATCTTCCTCTGCCCAAAGACAGCAGTTGGCAGACTCTTTGCACTAATTAAGTGGCATAAATGAGCAACACTGCTTACTGGAACATGAGCTGCAGGCCTTATTTTTTGTCCCAGCAAGTAATACAAAGTCAAAAGAAAAATGCTGTCTTTTCACTTTCCAAAATTTTATTCTTCAGCTAAAAAGGATAGGCCCGTAATTTTGTGCATGCAGAAGTAAATTACCTGAGCTTTATTATGTAAAAGCATGAAACCGTAATTTAAATATACACATTTTATAGGCTGTGGTATCCTTCCTAGCAACATAAGGAATATTTGTTTAATTTATATGCAAAGGGAGGACTAAGGCATAAAGAACAAAGTGCAGTAAGAGGTGCTGGGAATAGAAGACCTGCAGCAGACATCTATTTACAGCAATTCAAATCCACATAGAAAAAAAATAAAATAAAGTCTCTATTACAGAAACAGATGTTTCTGAGACAGGAAAACAAAAGTAAGAATATCCCAACATATGGAAATTTAAGTGGTAGCAAAAACTGTAGAATTAAATTAAATAAAGATAATAGGTCTGAACAACTAGAAGGGCATCTGTGAGGTAAACCAGCTGTCAATGAATTAGCTGGAAAAGGTAATTTTTAAGAAGATGAGCCATTAAAAAGTACTTTGGCTTTCAGTTTGTAGAACTGACTAGAAAGAACACATGCCAGACTTTAAAACTTAAAAAAAAAAAGACCCAAGTCTTCTTGGACTTTATGTGAATAACTCCACCTGTGACACAACCCTAAAGCAGCACTGGAATCCAGGTAGCAGAAGCTGCCATGTGTGCAAAATCTGACATGATTAATCATTTTTACCTGAAAGCCAGCCCTGTGACCAGGTGTACTGTGACAAATAAGAAGTTAAGGGGTAGAATATACTACTCTACTGTCGCATCAAGCTGCACGCGACTCTATTGTGTATTTCTGCACCACTACCAAAACATCACAGAGAGCTGTGGAAGTAGCTGTTTCAGCAGAGTACTTTCTTTCAGATGACCATCCCATTCTCCTTTTGCTAGGCACCTTGTGTAAGTCAGACTATATAGAAAGTTTTTAAAATAGGATTTTGGTAAAATGATTTTCAATGTTGTTTCTTAAGAAGTCACCAGAAATTAAATTAGTAGGTGCTTACAATAATCAAGTTATTTACATTTGATATGTTTAGCTTAAAAGACAAGAAGGTATTCATAAGAACTATATTTTAGGTGCAAAACAGAAGCATCATCAACTAGCTAAATGTGATACATGCTTCTGAGTTGTATTTCTCAACTCAAAACCAGGACAATATTAGCTTATTCAGTAATTTATTACCCATTATATTTCTTCCTCTGATTTTGAGGTCTTAATACCTGCACAATGTTGCTTCCTGCAAAGCTGGCTCGCCTCCATATCCGCCCTCTGACCAAAGCCTCGTTCAGCAGGTGAGCAAGTTTCCGTTCCATCTCAGCCCGAAACACTTCCTCCTGAATTCGTTGGTCGACGACACCCAGGAGAACTACATTGCACAGACAGTAACCCAAGAAAACAAATTAATTAGCAAAATTTTGCAGTGTCTTTTCTGCAACATCAGTTGTAAGCTTTGAGTTGCCCTCTGGCAGCTCATGGACAATTCAAGAGCAGCTGTATTCATACAGGAACATTGTCCTGTTCAGCCGGCCATGTTGGAAAGAAAGACATTGGGTGGGAAAAAGTTAAAAGAAGTTTTAACAAAAAAAAAAAAAAAATTGGCAAAGGACTTTTTTGGAATCTTAACTGGGCTAGGCAGATGCAGGATATTGAAGAAACAGTTTCAATTTTGAAAATACGTAAAATTATGAGCATTCAGTGAATTGTTAAAGAACTAATAAAAGAGAAAAGTTAGTCTAAATTGTCTGCTGCAATCAATTTCAGTCAAAGTGTTGTGTTAGGAGGTGATACAGAGCTGGAGATGGTGAAGGCAAGGCAGACTCATGGAGAAAAAGTACAATAGCAGCACAGGAACAAAGCTGTGCATTCAAGTGCAACTTCCCTAGATAAGATAAAGTTTAACAAGCATGCCAATCACAGCACAAAAATATGGTTAGTAGCCCTGCCCACTTCACTTTCCAACCCAGGTACCCTGGGTCACTGGGGCAGCTAATGCTGAGAGGAATCTCTGAGGAAACATGAAAAAAGGGTGGACATTTAACAGCAAGATGGCATCCAGTTAAAGAAATGCAGAGTAAACAAAGCCACAGTCATTTAAATGACCTAACTGAGAAATCCTACAGGGTAGTAAACCAAGTCACCGCTGACTGCAGTAACAAATTCAGTTTTAATTCCTGTGCCTCTCCACTAAAATAGTTTACATTTTTTAGAAGCCTCTTTCTAAGTAAGCCTCTCTCTCACATTTGTTTTTTCAAGTGTGGTGCTTAATAAAAAGCCACCCAATTAGATCGAACCAATTAAATACAATTTTAATTTTTTAAAACAAAAAAATTAGAAGCAGTTTTTCAATGTAAAGCTTTTCACTGCATATGTCAGAAAAAGGAAACATTCTCTTGATTTCTCACAGAGATCAACAGCATCTGTCTTCTAAATTCAATCATACACTAAGTATCTCAGAATTAAATTGCAAAATATTTACACAGTGACCTAAGGCTATTATATACACCAAGTTGAAAACTGTTCCTGCCTATGTATTGGATTTCAGTATCAACAAATTATGCTTAATAGCATGAATTGTATTCCACAAGTGAGAGGGAGAATTACAGAGAACACTGCATATCCCAGCGTTTTATGACTATGGGGAAACATGCACATATATCTGAGTAACTTGATATTAGAAACCGTTACATGTTAAAATTCTATCATTTCCCTGTGTCATGATTCATTACCCTTACAATACAATACCCTGACTGAAAGGGCTGATCCAGCCAAAATCTACAAGATCTTCCCAGACTGCCCTCAAGAATAGGTTTACAAAAAAATTCCTCTACAGCAAAATGAAAAGTTGCTCCAATTAGCTTTCAAAATCTTACAGTCAGGAAGTTTATAAAATCCAAGGGGACATGATTTCTGAGCTGGAAGAACCCTTTTATTACTGCAAGATCTAAGGGAACTTTCAGCAGCAAGTGACAAACCTAAGGCTGAGCAAAAGTGTGAGGGAGTGTTACCAAAAAAGCCAACATAAATCCCTAAGGAAGGATGGCAATGGATATGAGACACACACATGAGCTTCTCTCCTGTTAGTGAGCATTATCTGAAATTCTAAATCTTTCTTTTGTAAAACAAATTGCATGGGCTTCAGAAATTAGGCTACAGCTTCATTTCCTGCTTAAAATGTGGTCACTGGTGAGAGAAGACAGGGATGCCTGAAAAAAGGGTAAGTCTGCACAACAGGTGAACTACAGGTGATAAAGTTGTAGTAACACAAAAGTTTATTACAGTGGGACATCTGCACCCTAAGAGCTTGTTTGGTAGGCACCCCTTGGTTACCATTTAGGCTTAAAAGTGGCAGGGAGGACCTACAGAATGCAGACAACCTCAACAGCCTTTGAGCATCTAAAGGTGACAGCTCAACCACATCTGTGAATAACAGAATAAAACATTCAGAAGTCTCTGGTGGGAGGGATCTTCTATGGATGAATCAGAAGTGATCAATGAAATGTGATGAAGCTCTTTCATGTACTTATTTTCGCTCTGTTTTATTCCTGGCATGTTTTGGTAGAAAGTGCCACATAGTAAGATTTTAATTTTCACTTAAAATAAAATAAAAACCTAAAAATCAATGTGGCATATTGACAGCATGCAAAGTAGACACTTTATGCCTGACAGTCTGAGTTGTTTCACAAAGAATGAACTGCCTTATAGACAAAAACTGCTTTGTATGCGTTATCAAGGAATTGCAGTAGTTAATTCTAGACCAGGGAATTACATTTCCCAGATATTCCAGGTCACTAGGCCTATTTCTTCAGCTCAGACATTTATTACCTCATAAAAATGCAGCCCCCCAAGCTATCAATATTTATGTAGGCTAGTTATCCAACTAACAAACATAACTGAACTATTACTTACTCAGAGACTGTACATACCTGTTCTCACCCAGGAAGACTTCATCAACTGAGACACATTAAGCTTTGGATAATGAAAGGCTGAGGGAAAAACAGAACAGAAGAAAAAATCCGTAAGAACAGTATTCTCGGCAACATAACACACACACACACACACAAAGAGGCCAGTTCATAATTTATACTGTCAGTAAGCATCTTATTTACACAGATGCATTACTGCTCCTGAGGCAATGCAGACACAACAGTAAGGGAAGTGCTCCGAACATCCACTCCCCAGTTCGTCTCTAACAAAGAGAAGCTAACTGAAACAGTCAGATTTATTAAGGGAAAGATTTTAAGCTGCTGCACTGAGGTCATTTCTCCTAGAAATTTAAAGGCTCACTGTCTGAATTGTGACTCTTACTGAGCTAGCTGCAGGATCAGACTTCTGCTCAAAGGGCAATGAGGCAACTCACGAGTGTCTCAGGATGACAATAAGACCTTCTCTGAGGCAGAAACTACATGGAAGCACTAAATGTAAACCAGAGAACTAAATATGTATGATTTGTGTTCCAGACTTGTGCAGGGCGAAGTACTTTAAAAAATCCCCCCACCTTGATTTAAAAAAAAGACAAAACAATCACAAGTAAGTGCAGGTAAAAACATTGCTGTAGACCAACCTCATGGGCTTTCGTGTTTGGCTTGGTGGGCTCTAGCTTAATTTCTAAATTTTTCCAAAAAAGCTCTGCTCCAGAGTGAAATCTTTGCCCCAGTGAAGTAAAAACGTCTATTTCTACTGACTTCAGTATTGATAAGATTTTTCCCAAGGTTTCCACTGGAGAGCAGTAAAGACATGTTGGGAAAGAACTGAAGATGGGGGCTGGGCCAACAGTTTCCTCAAGGGAAGTCTTAAGCTTTACTATGGCAATACGGAAAAGGAACGGTCTTAACTTTCTCAAAATATTTAATCCAGATGCAGTTTGCTAAGCATTATACAAAGGTTAATTTTTAAACCATTTCATGGATAGAAAGAATGCAGCACACAACAGTTATATGACCTGGCCCATGCTGGATCAATTTAGAGTAAAGATGTCTTCAGTTGTAGAATAGTTTGCCGCTATCGCATGTTTCAGAGAAGCAGAAAATGACAATTTTTCTAATTTAATGATGCAATAATTTGTAGAGAAGCTCTGTCAGTGTACCTAAAAACTGATTCTTTTGCCCCTTAAAGAACTCAGGAATTTTTTTGCTAAGGCAAAAACCAAAGAATCACTAGTTACATTTACCTTTTATTTTCATAGATTTATAAATATTCCTGTCAGAAAAAAAAATTTGGTTATTCCCCCTTCATTTCAATAATAGCACCACTGGCTTCAATAGATCTAACTGAGGGGGTACTTTGTGACAGAAATCAGGTATTAGAACATGGTCAGTTTTTTCTGAACAGGAAACACTCGCCCTCTACACAACTGACAAGGATGCATTAAATTTCCAAAACTCTCAGACACACAAAAAGCACCTCACAGTCCATTTAAACACACATATTTATTTTTGGTATCCTACTACTCAGTTCTTCCGATTGTAGCTTTTAGATTGGAACTCTATTTATTCTGGTCACACAATTGTTTACTTCAATTTAGAAATACAACCTGAACAAAAAAGCATAAACTAAACTGAATCTGTTGTTTTCCAAAGCATGGAAAGAGCATGATAAGGAAATCAAAAACCTTACAGTGACCATAATGCTTTGAACTGCCTGCAGTTGTGAGCTATTTCTTCTTTTAAACCAAAATCATGTTTTGCTTCAATACTTAATGTGCTCTTCACACTTTTTCTAATTAGTACTTGAAAATGATTTAATTCATGCAAATTGCCGGGTGACTATTCACTTAAACTTTTCACAGAATTAATGCAATTTAAAAATAAACCAACTTGAGCAGAAAATCTTGACATTGAAAAGGAAGATGTGCTGTGATCATCGGCAACTAAGGCTGAGTTCTAAATATGAATGGACACTTCAACTCAGAAGAGCTCAGAAGCAAATCCAGGTTCCAACTCTTACTCCACAGGTCACTCATGTGTCCCACTAAAACACATGTTGCCAGAATATGAGCTCATCTGGAGTCTCAGCATTGCTGCAAGATCATATTTGCAAGATTTCTAAGTCCCCTGGAACTAACAATTATAAACAGCACAAACTGATTGTTATTCTGAGGGGGAAGTTGGATAGACAAAATGCAATTATTAGTTAGATTGCAGCTGGTCTGCTAATGACTATAGATGCATTAATGAAGTAGATGCTAGCATCATTAGAAGATTCTAACAGGCAGCCCCGAAGCACCATACCGTGTAACAGCATCGATTCAGCACTGACTGAAAAGGCAAAGGGTCACCCAGAGACCTACTGACAGCAGTCTGAAGCACATCACTCAGGCAGCTTGGCCTTTGACAGATGCTCCAAGGATCTCTGGCTCTCTCCTACAGAGATGAGTGGGACCATGTTGGATAGAACCTGTATTATGTTTATTGTTCTTATTTCTCATAAATGGAGGAACGGTAATAAAAAGCATGGAGGGAATGCATTATTTGGGAAAAGAAGGCATTACCTGAATAATAAGATTCCATGGAATATGGTGTATGAGGGGGGGTGAGCAATAGTAACACACTGTGTCTGTTAGAAGCCTGATCCAGAATCCACCCAGAAAAAAACTGCCAAATATTTCTGCAGTCTTTGGACCATATCATACAATTTTATATTATCCTATTGGCCTTGCAATATCTCTATGACAGCCAAAATAGATGGCACGCATCAAAGTGCTACTTAGCACTGAAAAAATAGCAAGTCCCAAGGCAACTCTCTCTATTTCAAGTCATAATAAAAACAAAGGGGTTTATTCAGTGGAAGTTCATGAAGGCAAATGCTGCTCATCTACACCATAGCTAGCCCTTACCTGTCCTTCAAGAAATCTTCCAGCCATAAAGAGATACCAAATATATTATTTCCTATTATTTTTAACAAACTAGCACCCAAAACCTGTAATTAAACTTTGTTTTCTTTCTCCTGACATGTAGATCATGAGCATCCAGCCAACTTACAATCTGAAACATGAAGTACAAGGTGCACAATGTAAAATAAGCATGCTGGAAGGTATAAACCCAACATTTGAATATAAGTAGGTTGCTGAAGTCACCTAAAAGTCTTGTGAGGAAAGAAGAAAGTCTGGAAGTTTCCAGGTTTGGCCATTTCAACAGCCCTATATTCCTGCACAGAACAGTCCAATTCTGTCAAACTAGCAACTTCCACTACTGATCCTGACTCTGAGTGGGGAAAAAAGCTGACAAAAAAATTCCTGGTGTTAATGATGTACTGCACAGGGACAACCCACACAGTTAAAAGTGGGTTAAAAGTCAGTTATACTTAAGTGAATAAAAACAGTGAGAGGACTGTGTGTGAAAGGCAATGCAAAATAACAAGTGGCAGAGAGCAAAATACATTTCTTCCAACAAGGCTCATATTTGGGATATTGATGTGAAGGTCTTACTTCACTTAACAGTGTCGAGCTGCACAAGCAGCTTTTCCTCAGTATGAATCAATTTCAACCCCCGAAGCTGGGAGCTGAGCCCTGACAGCTCAGCTCACCTACAAATATTTTACTTTTCTTCATATGCAGGCTATAAAATCATATACAGAGTCCTCACGGGGAAGAAGAAAAGTCACAACCAGGAGTATTAACTGTTAGCATGCCTGATAACTAAGGCACAAATGACATATAACAGTATGGCATGGAACATTTAACATTTACATAGAAACAATAACATATGTAAATTGTTTATGTATGAATATCCATGATTCCCAGAAAAACTCATTCTTAAAGCAGAGGGCTGCATATTAATTTGCATAGACCAAAGCAGCTGTCTGAAGAAGACCTTCACAACACCTTCACTGCTACAACTACTCAGTGGACCAAGGCAGAGCATGAATGCAGAGATTTCAGGGCCTAGAAAACAAAAACATTGAGGCATCTTCCTGCCAAAGTAGCTTTGAGGATCTGGCTGTCAGTAACTCTCAATAGACTGTTGAATAAGATGTCTCAAGAAGGATCTGCATAGTGCTGCTGAGCCTTTGGACAGGATTTCTGGCTCTGAATACTGAAGATCTAAAATCCTTAGGCTCAATATACAGTCACAGCAATGGTGCAAAAAACTGCAGAAACAGCTAAAAATAACTGGGTGTGGTTGCCTCACTGATTAAAGCGTTTGAGCTACATTCATTAATACTGGGGTTGCTGACAGATGGACCCATAGCTCTAACAGTGTGAGAAACTGTGTTCCCACTTTGCCAACTTATCAAACAGCACCATATCTGGTATTCCAGAAAAGTGTCTACAAACACATCAAAGCGCTACTGAGACCAAACTAGAGCAGTTCAAACCAAAATGTGCTGTCCTGCAGTGGGCTCAATCTACAGCAAATTTGAGTTCCTCTGGCAACAGGCAAGTCAAATACTCACAAGATGTTCCTTAATTTAGGACCCCATATCCACCAAATCCACATGTTCTCTACACTGCAAACTTTGGGAAGATATCATTGTTCCTAAAGGTCCTGACCTCCTCACTCAGCTTTCCCATTGACATGTGAGCTACTGCAGGACACCACCATCACTGGTCTGGGATCATCACCACTGACCAGGCATTATGCACAAGCAAATAACACAAGGAGAGCTCCTGCTACAAGCATTAAAGAAATTTCAAATTTCCTCAGAACCATCAAAAAAGGAAAAAAATAGAAACAAAATTGTTTGGGTTGGAAAGGACCTTAAAGGTCATCTAGTTCCAACCCAAAGGAGAACAGTGTACATGCATGTTCAATAGGAGTGTTTTTCCCCTAAGACCAGCTTCTCTTTCAGAAATGCACCAGCCTTGGTAGAAATTGTTATCACTTAATTGCACTATAGCTACACTGCATAATCCAGAAGATGGATTTGCAGCAAGTGGCAACCTGCAAATGCACTACAAATATAATTTCAGAATACGTGGACAAAACTGAAAACTTTAAGACCCAATGTAGTACAGGAGAAAAAAAGTCTCACAATCAAAAATATTACCCAAGAGACTGAAAACTAAATAAATTCTAGGTCAAACGTGTAAAAGAGATGACACACAGTAAACAGAACTATCTTTCAAGCAATCAAGGGAAGCAACATTTAATTGAATTCAGTGGAAAAAAAAAAAAAGATCACAACCCACAACCTGAGACGTTCTGTGGCCTCACAAGAACAAAAGAAATGATAGTCGCTTATGGACAGGGATTCTCAAGACTTTTGGTCCTGGCTCCATTAAATACAGATACCACTGCACAGGCACACACTCTATATGAGACCAAATGAGAGCAGAAATGCGTAATGAAAAGTAGTCAACAACCTCATACACTTTTTAACTGAGGATGGTAGTAAAGGGATCAAAATTACTGAAATATTAAAATAGAAAGCTTCAAAAAAATAGTACTTTTAAATTACTTGTAGTAAACGGGGAAGTATCCTGTGCATCTTACACAGATTGAAAGGTGTGAAGCAGAGCAACTTCGGTTGACAGTCACTCTCTTTATAGTATCTTCATGGGCATACACAGCTACATAAGGAACATCAGCTACCATCAGGCCTGATTTTCCACTAGATGTTTCACTGTATTGCAAAACTCACTGTGTTAGATGTTATGCACATCTACAGCTAACAGAAATAACTCTGAAAATTAAAAATCTGCACTGGAAAGCAAAGTGACATGGGAGAAACAGGGAATTAATGGACTGAGTTAACAGTAACACCCACCAGCAGGGAAAGGCAAGTACTGTTCTCTCACGATCTTGCTTACATTTCATGAGTCATCTGAAAAATCTAACCAAACCTCCGTTGACAAGGCTGAGTGTAGACATAATCGCAGAGACACACCTTGGTCCAGCACAAAAGGAAAGTATGATGACAAAAGCAACAAGCTGCCGTATCACCAATATGTGAGCAGAGAGTGGCACAGATCTGCTCTGCAGACTTCCCCATACAAGTTACGGACTCCAACATGCATTACCACTTACATGCAAAATTACTTTAAAACTGCAGAGAGGAAAGATGCTAGAAAGAAGTATTTTGCAGTATTGGCTAACAGCAAGTACTCACGTTCAGCAATTTGCTGCACAGGAAAGCCCAGGTAGAAGCTGAACTCCACCACAGACAAGTTCCTTAGCTGCTCACTGACTTCGGACCCATTTAGAAAACCGTATCTATCTCGGATGGCAAAAACAATGCTCACGGGGCCTTGCCGAAACGCTACCCCAGGCCTGATCAGAGTTATGTTCAGTATCTGAAAAGACAGGATTGAAGCAGGGTCAGCAAAATCAAGCCACTGGCATTTTCATTCATTCTTTTACAGACTTTTTTCCCCTCCATCTAATACAAAAAAAGCGACAATTCTCATCAAAACAGAGGAACATCTGTTCCAGATTGCTTCTGTTTGCTGAGTCTCAAAAGAGGCAAAGTAACATGCAAACTCCTCTTCTAAGAGTTACCCTTTAAAGTCAGTCATAATCCAGAATGATCTGAAGGCTACCACCCAGAAAATGATGAAATAAAGCACCTAGCAAGTCAGTCAGCAAAATAGATCTAGTTGTAAAAAAGTCTTAGATGAATGTATGGAACAGATAAGAAGGAATCACAGTAAAGAAACACTTTGAAAATGGATGCTCTCGGTTAAAACCTCCTGCACCATGCACATCCAAACCCACTGGTTCTAACCACTGGTTAGAAGCCTTATTTTGGCACCAGTGTACACAGCAGCTGTGTTCGTGTGGATAAACCTCCTTTAGACAGTAAGGAAGTATTAAAAATAAGTTTTCTAAGCTGATAGTCCAAGAAATGGTTCTGCATGTTCTGCCTTCAGTTTATGCAGTCACATTGTGTCATTCATTTGCACAGTTCTGAGCCCTTTTCTATATGTACTACATAGTAGCTTAGGTACTATAAAGTTTATGTCATTTTTCCTCATGATTTTATCTTAGGGTATCACAGACAGGCATTTATGGTGTCAGTTAAACAACGTGATATAATTTTTACTGATTTCGGTATTGCAACAAAGTTAGATTAAATCTGAGAACTCAGAAGAGGAGCTGGTCTCATCAAACTGAATTACTGACTTTTCAGGGAGTTTTAACCTCTGCTGTGTGATTCAGCACCCAGTGCATATGCAACACCTGTCATGTACGAAGTTCCAGCAGCAGCTGTCACAGATATCATGTACTGCGAGTATTTCTAGACCTCAAAAGCAACCAGAATGTTTGGTCATGTGATGGCAGAGTGCATGCAACTCCTATGGCAATGAGACCTGAAAATAGTCCTCCAACAAAAACTTTCTAACTACAACCTACTCTCTTACAGTAAAATCTGATGGGCATTATTTTCATAAGGTTTGGAATGGTTTTTATTTGAGAAACTACAAACCCTATCATATTCAATAATGCTTTGGGATATAAATCATCATCTTGGATCAGCCTTTCAAAAAGCTTAAGACCACGGGGATATGTGCAAGTTGCAGTCAGTGATCATCTAAATTTATTTTACTGTCTGGATGAAGCACAGGACAACCAAAAGTGAGGAAAAAAGGGACAGGCACAAAACAAGCTTATCTCTTTACCTGCACAGTGAAGTTGTAGAACTCCTGGTGTTTGTTCACCTCCAGGAATGCCATTTTCAGCCCTTTCTCAATGCGCTGGCTAAAGTTGCAGAACCCAATATCCATGTTTCGAGGTACAAACTGAAGCACTGAAGACAAAGGGCACACATTATTCCTGCAGTATTTCCACGAGAGAGAACAAAACAAGCAACAGAATCCAAAGGGCTATCTTTTGTTTTCTATGGTGCTCAGGACTTATTGAGTGAAATACTGGGTAAAAATACAGTAGAGATACATTTTGTGCTGCTGCAGTAAATTCTCGACTCACTAATATCTGTTGCAGCAGTAATTAGATTACTGAAAGATACTAGTGACAAAATACCTGCTGTTTCCTCCTGTATACTAAAAGACCTTCACTTTATACATGGGGCTAACTTCTCATGACTTGAACACTAAATTGGCCTCACTGAAATCCCTAGTATCCAACATCTCCATGAAAATCTTGAAAAAAAGACACAAATATCTTTTGCTTGTAGTCTGAAATACAAGTATTTAGCTCATCTAAAAGACCACATATTGGGTACATTACTGCACTTTAGCATCAGCCTAACACTTTCAAAATGCTAAATTAGCACAGTCTTTTAAATTTACATACATTTTAAAGTCTTTCAGAGGAGAGAAAGAAAGAGCTCAGGAGAGAAACACTGAGCACAGAGGAATGTGATGAGGCACACCGACCTTAACTACATGCACATCTGTGGATTTCCATATAGTCTTACCCCCAAAAAATGCAATATTAGGTTACAGACCCTAATAGCAATGTTATACTAGGTTCAAGAACAGAAAATATATCAACTGCCTATCTATATAACCATGTTAAGCAATGGAAAAAGACATCACACCTGCACAATTGAAGAAGCGATGTCTTGCCATACAATTATTAACAAAAGCAAAACCAACAAATGAAACATACCCAAATAACAGTACTATGTTGACATTTATTAACTCTCTGCCTGTATGCTCAATCCCTGTCACTACTTCATTACACAGTCAACTAACCAGGCAGGCAGTTTTATCATGCAAATAGGACTTGGAAGCTTTTAAATGACACCACTATGATTCTCAAAATCTGTTACAGGGGTACTGTTTTGCTCAAGATTATTAGCAGTCTTAAACTTCATAGAGACTGCTGCAATACAGCAGCCATGGACAGCTAAATACTACACAGGCAATCCTACTGCTCCCATTACACATGAGCAACCAATCCTCCTGCTCACCAATTCTCCTACATTATGACAACACAAAAAAGTAGCATTTAACAAGAACTTAATTTGAAACTTGACACAGGCATTATAAAGTAGCTGCACTGTGATTTTATGAATAAAAATTTCACAGCATATTTTTCCCTTCTTGCTTTTTGAAGCAAGAAAAAGAGCACACCTACTTTGCAATGTACCCAAAAAAAAAATTCCTGAAAAAAATCATGAAACTATGGAGTTAGCAGTTTACAATTTATCATCTCTCAACCATGGACCCGTCAAGTCTGTCACTAAAAACACAGAATTAAGATTCACAACAGCAGAACACGGGGTTTTGACTCAATCTTGCATACTTAATCACAAGTGAAGAAGTGTGAATCAATATGAAGCTACCTTTCCCCCTCTTTGTGTCAGGAGGTTCTCACCTGTCTGAACTTGAAATCTGTTGTCTGGCACAGTGAAAGAAGGATGCAGTGAGAGGATCACGGGGGCCTCACCACGAAGGAGACTGCTGTTCACAAGCGCATTGATGACAGCTATTGCCGTGTAAACAAAAGGACCTGATGTCACCAAGAAAGCAAATTTGGGGGAAATTTTATAAACCTACCAAAAAAAAAAAACAAACCAGACATTAAAAAAATAACAAAACTTCGATGTTAAATTTGGCAACATTTCAGACCTACATAGTCTCAGGCAGTTCAAAGCCGTATCATCAAGAGGTAGGAAACCGCAATCTTTATTTTCAAAGAGCAGCAGAAGCACATGCACTCTGTTAGTGCTGTGCCTTGCAGCCTCTGCTCCACTGCATCCGAGAGGCAACTCCCCTGTGCTAGGTACAACTACTAGAAACTCTTCAGTACAACCCACTAACCCCAACACTTCTTGATTTATCACATCCCCACATAGTAGCAACTCCCCCTCGCCTGCATTTCCCTGGAGTACATAACATTTTCCATACAAAATTTCTGTTTACTTACTGAACTACTTGCACAGCTTCTGCATTTCAGTCATATACTGCATAGTGAATACCTCCTATACCATTCACATGCAACACAAGGAGTAAAATACACATTTATCCATATGTTTTATGGATATAATTTTCACACTCAAGAACACTTTCTTCCAGGGACCACTTCTATCTGCTTATTTCAACACAGTTACCATAATTACAATTTTTGTCTTACAATTCATGTCCTGACTTTGAGTCTTCTTAAAAACCCTGAGGAGCCTTAGAAACCATGTAAAAGAAATGTAAGTTAAATATAAACCTTGGTGAATGTTTCCAAGCAGACACTATTTTCTACTATTTTTCAGTCACCTAAGTAAGAACAAACTGAAGGAGTTTATTTCTGCAGCATTATTTTCTTCTTCTTTGGTTTACTCCCCCAGTTTGCTTTATTTCCCTAAGGCAGTCATATTTCAAAGTATTTTGAGGTGTCCAACACAATGGCCTCACAGATAAATAACCCAGAGACCTCGAGTTTCTAATAAACATTGACCTCTTCTAGATGAAGAGATGCTAGCACCTTGCAGGTGCTCTGCTAGTGAAGGGATACGTTAGATATTACCTTCAGCTTCAGAATCAGCCTTATAGAAATGCACAGTGCTGCTTAAATTGTGTCCCACTTGTTCCTTACTGGTATTTCTGCTGTAGTATAAAGTGATGGCAATCACTGTTTAGATGAGCCAGCAAGCAGCTCTTTCCTTTCCTCTAAAAAAGCATGCATTTCAGAGAGCTCATCTTCATCAGAAGAAAGTACCTCAGAAGCAGAAGGAAATGAGAAAAATAATCTATGCTGCTCATTATATCTTTCTTCCTTCTTAGCCCACAAATATATGCAACATCCAGCTTTTATTTTAAATGGATTTAGACCCAAAAAACTCAAATTTGTTTGATATGAATAATGTGCACAGCTCTTTTCAGTTCCTCTTATCTGAAATTTTATTCTTTTATCTCATGATGAAATAATCTCTGCAGCTTCAGTTTGTCAAATGGAAACAGCAGTTATAATGGGGAACACATGGCAAAAGAAGTTGCCCATTACTTGCAAACGAGACTACTTAAAAGGCAAGAAAAAGAGGAATTAGAATTACAAATTTCAGTGACAATTTGCTGGTGATTTCTGAAGGAATATATGCTGAGGAAGAGAGGCCTAATGTAGCCAGCATACACTTATGCACTAGTTAGTTATTTCAGACACGACAGCAAGCCTCTGATAACTAACTCAGCTGCCTCCATCTCTGACTGGCTACGCTGCACCACAGAGGCTGGCCAGGGTAGACTGAACACCCCCCTGGAATTTTGCATTAACTTTTCCAGCTTAACAGCTAACACTGGTTCCCTTTTGTGCTTCACTGCAGCAGAAAAGCAGCAGCAACTCCAGAAAGGACATAAAACCCCCCCCACTTCTAACAGTAATTTTGAGATAGGCAGATTAGAACAACTACAAGTCAAAACAACAGTTATTTGTGCTTGAGATATTACAGGGTTGTCTAGAGTTAGCTCTCTACAAACTAATTCATATGACAGAAATAACAGACCCATGCCAGCCTACAAGCTAATTCACAGAGAAGCCTACAAATTTACCTAAGATAGATGAGCATGGCTCATGACTCTCAATTTGTGATTCACGAATGAGAAGAGATGCTCTTGGCAAATCTCTTAATGGTTCACAAGCCCAGCTGTCCATCCAACTCTCTCTTGGAAGTTTCACCTCTACTGCCAGGACAGCTAGATGCAAGCAAATTAGGTAGCTGAACCATTCACATTTTAGACTATCACCTATTAAAGTACACAAGAACAGATTTTTTACATTAAACAAGTACAAACCTTTTCACTGAACACTTTGGGCCAGAAAGTCAGAAAAACATGCAAAACTTCATGGGCACTTTGGAGCCATTCCCATAGCAAAAGCAGAAACCTTCAGTAGGAGCAGAGAACCCCTAGAACACCTAAAGTTAAGCTATCCCTTCTCCAAAGCATGATGTCTAACCCAACTCTGCCATTTCCAGGATACAACAGCCTATCCCATTCCCAGCTACCCTCACAGGAGACAGTGCTGCTAGTACAGAAAGCCTCCATTTACTAGAGGCTAGAAGAGTATTTATGAAAAATATCACTGTATCCTTAGGCTGTCCCTTATGTTGTTCGCTAACCATTTGCTATTGATAATTGTCTGCTAAAATATTTGATTAGATGCACCTTTGCCACAACCTAATCCATGCCTACACTGCACTGTACTATGCTGTGTAAACATCTGGCAGAAAGCATAAACAACCAATTTCCTCACCACCACCTTATTAAGCATCCTGTAAAGAACCTGCAGAGGGTGTTTAACTTCCTGAGCACGGACTACAAAGGCTCACAGGTTTTAAAAATTAAAGCTTCTGCTTCTATGCACTTCAAGATCCTAAGGCAACAATTCTCACTGCTTTTACACACCTCAATGGTACCAGCCAGAACTTCAGCAGCCGTGAGCAGAGATGAAGCCAGCGCAAGTCCACAAGGTGGCATCTTTGAAAGGAGTATTCAACTGCCTGACAATGAACTGAACTTACTTTGGAGGCAGAGTTCACTGATTTTGGATTACAGAGCCCAATACGTTAAGAACACACCCCAAAGCCCACATTAAATACAACAACAGAGTGGCTGAGGTGTACACTATCCCGCATGATAAAATTTCCAAGCACAAATGAGGCTGGCAAAAACCTTTTTCCTGTTGGCATGAAATTAATGGCACCAGGGGTCCTGGCAGCAAGTCCCTGCCAACACTATTTTATTTCACACCCCAGTGCAACAAGTCAAGTCAAGGGAACATTGTATAATAGATTTTACCCAAGTTTCATAAGGTTTACATTAGAGAAAGCTGACAAAAATTACTCTTATTCAGACAATAGGGTCTTATTCTTTTGCAGATGCAGTATGTTGAGACCAAGGAGGAAGAACTTTGAAATTTTAGGTTATTCTCACTTTGCTGTAAAGACTTTTCCTAGGAAAAAATTCAAAAAAGTGTGTTTTTTTTTCAGTTGGCAGGATTCAAGTCTGCCTCTTTTTTTTTCTTCCACTTCAACAACTCACAATGTTTGAAATAATAAAAAGCAGAGACCAAAGCTGCAACTGAAAACATTCATGAAAAAAGTTTTAGTTCTTCTTTTAGTGTTAAACTTGTTTCCTATTTAAAGTGAGCAGAAGTTATATTCATCATTGACATGATTTTTATTTTTAAAGCATATATTACTACAAAGTTAAATTTAACTAGACTGTCTCCTGATTTACTGTACATTACATCACAGCAAGGGAACACCTGTAAGCTGTAATACAAGACACAGTAAAAAAGGAGCTTAGAGAAGTGCACAGCTATACCATAACTTGCAAACACACACATGGTTTCTGAGTACTCTTAACTAAAAAAAGTCAGGTCTGACTAATTAAGTTTAGCAAGATAGACAAATTCTGTTTAAAATTTTGCATTACATCACCATTCAACATGCTGCTATTACAGGCAGCTCTTTTTTTTTTTTAAATAACAGATTTTTTTAGTATTTAACTGTTAGAGGTGAAGACATTTGCCAGTAATTATTTTTACTGCAAAACCCACACCCAAGGCAACCACAAAGAACACATAAGATAGCAGCATTCTAGCATAAAATAAGCCAAACTGATTCTACAGAGATGTTTCTTCCTTTTCATAGAAAAGATTTTGCAAAGAATGAAGCTAGACTAACCTCTGAGAAGTCTTAGCACTTCTCAGAAGCTTTTCCTATTGAGAGTTTTACAAGGTAATAGTAGGCATGACAAGAAGGAATTTAAAGGGCAAAAAATACAAAACAATATATCAAATGTTTGCTCCAATCAGCATTCAAATATTTAGCAATGGATTTTGTCTTGCTGCTGTTTATATTAAGAAGGTAAGTGCTTCCATATTACTGAGCTGTGTAAGGTCACTGGAAATCAGCGCAGTTGTATCGTCATGAACTTTTGACCTCTTGACTACGCCAGTTTGCACAATCTGAAGGTATAATTCACAAACCAGAAGAAAAATCTCTTATATAAAAACCTTAGAAAGCTCATGAGCAGATATTGCCAAAAGGAGCTAAACTATACATAATTTATAGTGGCAGCTCACTGTAACTGAAGTTCGGCAGAAATTCATAACACTCCTATCTTGACTGAGTAGTAAAGAGGTATATTCTCAGACAGGAGTTGTTTAATTACTGAGTGCAGTGATTATGGGAGGTGCAGAAGTTAAAAGCACCAAGGGAGTCTGTGTATGGAAAAATTCAAATTATGCTCAACATTCAAATTGCTCCTTGAGTTAATTTCATAATGAAAATGAGATCATTGACTCAAAAAAGAAAATGTGGTGCTGAGCTATGATAACTAGATGAATAGAGTCATGAAAAACTCCAAGTGCAGCTGAACCTCATCAACACCAGCAATTCCATGACTATATTTCCTTTTGTCCCAAGTGCTAAAGTAGATGACTGTACAACAAAGATACACCCAAACTACCTCTAGAGGCTTTTCCTCTCAGACAGAGGGTTTGAGACAGAGGTGGGGAATAGAGACTTTAACCCTCATCTCAATCAGAGAGTCACCTGGAGGTTAGAAAACAACACTGATATATTGTTCAAAGAAGATTCTTAGAGTATCATAGCACGGGAAGCTTTCAGAAAAACCCAACAGCACAGCAATTCCCAGCCCTGTGAGTGTAGGGGAAGGACAGGAGTTACCCATATCTAAAGGCTTAAAAACAATATCTTACTATTGCACACCTGATTTTTTTCACCTTCCTTTCTTAATTTGCCAAATGATGCATTTGAGATTGCACCACCTCCCCTGCAATGTTGATGGCCTCACAACATTAAAAAGCACAAGTCTGTGCAGAAGATTTGTTTTTGTTTATACTGCTAAGTATATAATCAGCTAGCAGAATGAAAAGAACTTCTTAACAGGTATTTTGAAGGGCAGAAGTTCTTCAGTTCAGTTTCAATTCACCAGCCAAAGGAGGTGAGCAGTAGAGTCTGGATACTGTGCGCTTACCTCTGGCAAAACCAAGAAAGTTCTGTCATAGAAAATTACGACATTCTAAAAGTGAAAAAGCTGATATTGTATTCACATTAAAAAGAACCAGACACAACATGACTAGCATTCATGTTAAAATAAACCTCTCTCTGATATTGCACCTCATGGACTGTTTGAATTACCATTTTAGCTTGTGAACTAAACCCACTATTGTATGACATTGATCAAAGAGTACTTGTGCACACTTCAAACCACTTACCTCTAACTCTACTGATCTCCTGAACTGAACTCTGAGCACTCCTCTGATGGATTCACTGACATTTCGTAGAACAGTTCTTCTGGCCAGCACTAGAAATTAATGGCAGTCAGTAAATACATTTTAGCTTCATCTGTCGGGTTTTGATTCAAAGCTGCATTTTCAATTGTGCAGTGCATGAAAAAGCAGGCAATGAGATCAGCTGCATCAAACAGGTAAGACAACAGACAAGGAAACAGGTAAAGGTGTGACTGTATCCTAAAAAGTGACTGTACATAAAGTTTAAGGAACTCCAAGTTTATTTTCTCTCTCATTTTGTTTTTCCACACCTAATGTCTTTATCATTCTAGTAAAAGAATCTTCTAGAGACCCACTGAGGCATTCAAATGGGATCTGAAAGTAACAGCACATTTAGTCTGACCTGTGCACAACAAGCTTGATGCCACAACACAGTTAAATTTCGTAGGCAACGCATGGAATGCAGATGAGGTCAGAAAAAAGCCACAGAAAATATGCATCTACTTTTTTCCTAAATAAAGAGTAAACAAATGTGACACTAATTAATGAAAGGAATATCAACAGAGTAAGAAACGGCTTTAAAATCCCCACATCCCAACGGACATGATGTCTATTACAGTCACTCTTGACACTGTGACTATGGGTTAAGAAAACAACTGAGAAGTGTCATGTTGTCATCCTGCAGTTACTTGTCTAGAAAACTAATCAAATTACAGGTTTTAAAAAATTCTTCCTCATCACTAGCATAGCTAGATCACCTACATACCTGGAGGATGAGATTATGCTCATTCTGCTTTACATATTACAACTAAATCTTAAGGGTAAAATGTGTTGCTTACCACAGAACATGCAGCACTTCTGCAGCTGCCCTGGATTAGTTTGCTGGTATTGTTTTGTTAACAAGCCAGGAAGAGGTAGGAAAACACCAGAAAAGCAAACACAGATGCTAAGACAATTAATTTTGAAACACATTAATGTCACTTTTTCTGGTTACAAACACACCAAATCCAATTGAAAGTAAGTATGGGAGGAGGGAAGATATAAACATAAGCTAGTAAGGGAAAATTATAAAAATGCTAGTGAAATCCAAACATTTTTTAAAATCAGTTCTCCTCTTGCATATTACAACATTACCTCACATGCAGGTGTTTTTTTTTACAAACAGCAGCAACAACTGAAAGGAGAAACTTACTCAGTCAGAACATTTACAGTTTGGCAGTACCATGACAGTAACATTCATTTACAACCCTTGAAATGATAAAGCAGCCTCTAACTCAGCATACTTGTACATACGCATCAGCAATTTTAGAAGATAATTCTCTGTGCAGTGAAAGGTATATGTAACTCACTACCAAAATGGACTCTACTCAAGTGAATTCTATTTTTTAAGAATAAATGATAAATCAAGGCTTTTGCAGCTCTCTGTCTAAATTTACACTGCATTTCTTTGAAAGGTTCACCTAGTAAATTCAACATCTGCAATTTAGCTAAGGAGTCACATTACTGTGGCCTCTAAAAAAAAAACCAAAATAAAAATGTTAGGAATATCTTACCCGCAGTGACTAAGTAAGCATCGGGAATGGTGATGTCACAGACATATGGCTGCTTGGTAGTAGTCACAGCAGAAGTTACAACCACCAGTTCAGATGGAGTAGTGGTCACCAAAGGGGTGGAGGAGAATGTCCCCGGGCTGCCTGCAGCAGCTGTGCCACGGCTGCCTGTACCACTGGTGACAGTGGTTGTGGGGACGCTGGTGGAAGGAGCTGAGGCATCAGTGCCAGCAGTTACACTGCTTCCTGATGGAACTTCATATCCAGTGGGAGGGCTAGAAGTTGGAGGAAACTGTGTGGGAGTAAATGCCACAGTCACAGAGAGAGATGCTGTAGGAAAGGGCATCATGCTGATGGTGCTGGCAGCTGATGTGAGGTTGTCAGGGTCTGTGGGAGGAAGGGCTGTGGGAGCACTGCCCTCGCTGCGAGATGTTAAAAGCAGCGTGGGGTAAACTGTAGCACCAATATCCTCATCAGAAGCCAGTGCAGTTGAGAGCAGAGATGAAGATACATTTAAGACAGGAGTTGCCGGAAAGGTAGTAAACAAAGAGATCAGATTTGTTTCGCTGAGCAAGATGCTGCTGGTAGCAGACTGGGTGTCAGAAGTGGGCAGCACCAGGGTAGGAACCACGGAGTGAGAGGTGGAGAGTGAAGGCTCCAGCTGAGAGGTAGCTGCTGTAACAGCTGAGGTAAACACAACTTCAGAGCCCACTGGCAGTACTGAAGGTGCTTCCAGAAACACAGATGACCCAGAGGGAAAATCTGATGACGGCATTATTTCAGGAACATGTGCATCTGGAAGGGATGATACATTTGAATAAAAGTATGGTGTTTGGCCGAGATCTAACTGAGAAACCTTGGTGTCAGTGGCAGAGCTGACAGTGGTAGCTACGTCCCAGCTGGTAACATCCTCAGAAAGTACTGATGTCCCAGTCAACAAGATCTGAGGTAAGAGTGTTGATAAACCACTTTGCCTGACAGAGGAAGAATCTAGCACGGTCGATGACAAAGATAAGTAGCTAGATTCAATAAGAAACTGTGTTGATAAAAGACTGGATGGAAAATCTGAAATCTTTAAAGACAGTTCCTCCCTCATAGATGTCTTGTCAAGCAAAACCACAGATTCTGATGGCATTAATTCTGGCAATTCCAGCAAAGTTGTCTGACTGATTGAAAATGACGCCATTGGCTCACTCGGGATGATGGTAGAGTCAAACAGAATGGTGGTGGCACCAGGAAGTTCCACATGAGTGCTTAGTGTCAATGAAATTGTTTCCAGAACAGGGAGGGACTGGGCAACAGACATATTCAGTGATGTTCCTCCAGGGAGCTGATGGTAGGAAGAAGAAATTTTTATAGGTGTTCTAGTCTCCGTAAAGCTTACTAAAATGCTTGAATCGGGGATTTCTGCAAATCTTGAAGACAATGAAACAACTGGTCTTGATGGAAAAGAAGTATCAAAAATCTCAGGTGCAGATTCCTCTAATTCATACCCATCAGTAATTATGGTTGTAAATGGAGTTACGCCTTGTACCTCAGAGGCTTTGATGGACATAGTTTCAGCATAATCACCTGAGCCCACATCAGGTTCTGGGGAAAAGCCTGCTTCTGGCAGAAGTGAAACTGAGTCACAATACAGGCAGTAACTGTATGATCTCGTGAAAGGCACTGGACTCGTGAGCTCACTGACAAGCTCTGATTGACTTGGTATTTCTGAACCAGCAGGCAAATTTGGTGCTGTAGTGGAGAATTCATGTGTAAACAGGCTGGCATTAAGAACTGTATTAGAGTTCCTGGAAATGGCAGCTGAGTTAAGTGGGAAAGACACAAGTGGAAGACTGATAGGAAAAAAAGCAGGCTCAGCACTGGCTGCTGAAGTTGGCATGGCCCAGGGAATGCTTGGAGTGGGGTATGTCCTTAGACTGAGCGATTCTGCTGCCCTGCTACTCCCATCGGCGTAAACGCCACCATACAGGTCTGCACTTAGTGCTGTGGCATTTGGGACCACAGGGCTAGTTCTATCCAGCAGCTTGAGATGAAGAGGCAATCCTTCTGAAGCAGCCCCAAAAGGCAGAGCTGTTAAACTTGCATTAATGTTTTCCTGTGCCACAACTCCAGTCTCTGAAGGAAAGGAAGTGAAATGAATAGCTGCATTTGGAGGGTACAACAGCAAGTCTCTGCTTGCTGTTAGCATTTCATGATCCGGTACAAAAGGCTTTAGTTCTGTAAGAGTGTTACTGCGTTCAGGGACGGCGCTCAACGGAGTCTTCTGCTGTGCTGGTTTTGAGATATCATATGGTGAAAAAAGGACAGATAATGAAGGTGTTAGCAACACAGTTTCTAGCATTTCTCTTGATGGCTCTACTGTATTAACTGAGTGATGATCTGTTAAAACTGCAAAAGATTTCAGCGGAGGAGTCCACTGTGCCTTTGAAGGTGAGCTAACAAATTCATCGTCACTTAAGAATGCCTCATTGCTTGTTATGGAGACATCTACCAACGGCGTACTTCTCCCTTCTGAAATCCTGGCTGTTTCTTCTTGGCTAAGTAAAGTCACATCAAAGGAAGTGGTAACTGATGATAAAGCCGTTTGAAGCAAATTACTTTCCTGGGACTTCAAATCACTTTTTGCTAAGGCCGTTTGTGTCCTGCTGCCTGATATGCTTTCATGCACCTTTAAGTCCATTGAGAAAAAGGAAAAATTCTGCTGTCCCAAGGATCTTTCATCTAAATAAAGAGGGAGAGAGAAAAACAAAAGCCACAGATTAGTACAAGTAGTAAGATCACAACCAGCGTACCTCACACACAGTATTGCTGGAGAAACCTGCTCAGAATTCGAGGGTGAAGACAAAACCTCCGTGACCAAGTCAGATCAGACAAACTCCATTTCTTGGAAATGAGCCAGGTAACACAAGCTCCTTTCACTCTGCACCAACTTGTCTCTACAGCAGCATTTAACTGAGCCCCATGGACAGGTAGAAAGTGGCTCCCTCTTACCTATGCAAGGCTACAGTGCATGTCACCAAATGGTCTCACAATGTAAGCACACCAAAATTTTACATAACTTTAGGTATCCTGCTTTCCTTTCATATCACTTCATTTCCTCCACTTATATTATTTCTTAATATTAGGCTCACAAGAAGATCTGTTCTGTTTCAAGGACCAGATCCTCCCTCAGAAATAAGTGACACTTACGAGAGATGAAGAGAGGTTCCCTTTACAGAAGGCAAATGTGAACCTGGTATCAACTAGACAAATTTGCCAAGTAACATGACCAGTAGTTACACCTTCATTGTCCATCATTCATCTCAAGTCTGACCTGTTTGCAGTGACAAACTGCTTCATTATACAGTTGCCATCTTTATTCACAGCCCTCTACACGACTGCTCTATTCATGGACCACCTGTAATAAAGCTTTCACTGCTCCAGTTTCCAGAGTTCAAGTAGTAATGGCCAGGGGAGGAGAAAAAGCTAAGAATCCACCACATACTTTAACAGAATACTCTCCTCTCTCACAAAAGTGTTCTTGGGTTACAGAGAAGAGCTGTATATAAGCTTTTCCAACCACAGATGAGCTTTGCAGAGAAATGTTAGATTATTGCTTGAATACTTTCCTGAAATGTCAAGACTGGATTAATAGCATTCAGAGCTGAATTATTAAAGGAAATCACAGAAAATTGCTGCAGAATATTTTTCAAGGACACACACAAAAAGTTCATCCTTAATTCATCTACCCCACCAGACCATCCTGTTTTCATATAGGAGTGTCCAGGCAGTGCTGCTGGACACAGATTAACAAGGCTGGGGGTGCAGGAATCACATCCAGTAAAAACAACAAGGATGAGTTTAAAATAAAAATGAGCATACACGGAGCAAAGGGCTGGACAGTGATACAGTACACAGCTCAACTGCAACTACATATGTAACCCTTTAGAGGATGCCTTGAACTCAGTAACCCACAGAAGGCCTTGCAGCAATAGCTCATCTAATCTGTTACCTACTGTTGTCAGTCTAACACCACTTACCAAAGGTGATAAACTGCTCTCCTTACTCCTTCCACCCTGGTCTGTTTACTAAACTTTCTGACAGAACTTTTTAGGTGCTGACACACCAACTTGGTAAGTTTTGAAGGTGCTGCTCTGAAAAGCACAATGACAAGAATTAATGCACGGAGCAAATACCACTGTACCACTAATCACACCTAACCAAATAGGAGTGCTATGATTACATCCCTTATTTGACAGATTTCATGGACCATGTCTTGCAGCACTGCAGATACTATTTTCTCAAGTAGTCCCAGTCCATTTTTAGCTCCTGAAACTCACTGTAGGCATTACCAGCTTTATGATACTTAGTTGTGGTATAAAATATACTGCCTTACAATGCTCTCAGGTGAAGGAAAAAAAAAAGAAAGAAAAGAAAAAAATCTCTTGTAAAAGCCAGGTAAGACAATGGATACACAAGTCCATCCTCAGCCTCTTGCACGGAGGTCTACTGTTTGAACACAGCACAGTGCAGCCATCATGGGATAACAGCTTTCATAAGGAGTTAACATGAGTAACAGTTTCTCGCAAGCACAGAACCAAAAATGTTCATTAAGCCAGCTCTGTTTGCTGACCAAAAGCCATTCCATGTTTTTTCCTCACTAGAAGCCTCCCTGGCCTTGTCTCTTTTTTTTGACTTAGGCTTCCAGCCTCTGTATTTCTCTTTGTGACATTTTGAGTAAGCAGGGAGTTACTAAAGGAAAATACTTACAAAGCTATGAAACAGCCAGTGTCAAAATTAATCACTTCTCTCCCTATATGCGTGCACAGTTCCTTTAGCCAGCCCTCTAAAATCCTGTCCACCTTGGTCACACTTTGGACATCCAACCCTTGCTTACCATGAATTCTACATTGCAGGAAAGCATGTTAACAGAGAAAGCAGTTCTTGCTCATCACAGCTTCATGCTGCAAATCCCTGCAGCAGCACACAAGGCAGCTGTGTTAGCTTCAACACAGTATATGCATGACAAGTGCAGAGCTGATACACCTGAGAGTTAATACGATCAGGCAAAGGTGAATACACACTAATTAGTAACTGCACTTTTGATCACACGTTTCCACAAATCATTGTCCCAAAGCTAGTGGCGATTCCATCACTTTAGTGCCTATAAATGCCTATGCTGCACATCAACTTCCTCCTTCACCCATAGAGAGCTCCTTTTGTCTTTGCTCAACTTGATGGGGAGCTGTCACATGGCAAGATCCTGTTGGAAGTGACTACATGTCACAGAAAGATGTTCTGAAGAGTTACTTGCACAACCATAAGCTGTCCAACAGACATGCGGAGGAGGCAAGGCCAGTCTTGGCTTTAAATTCTTTCTGACTTTAGAATTAGCTTTTGGGGTGATTTGTTTGGTTTTTTTCTGACAGTCTGGTAATATTTTTTTCCTTGAAAGACAAAGTAATAGTAAGTAACAATTTTATCATAAACTTCTGCCTCTTAATGTAAAGAATCTTGCCATTGATGCCAAGAAGGAAAGAATACAACTTCTGAAGTAGATATTTCATTTTTAGAAGGAAAACACACTGTGTCTTGAAAAAGTTACAAGCTATAAGACAAGTTAAGAGCAGTACTACTTGAGTTAAGTGGAATGGGAAAAATTCACCTGTGCATATAGGATTTTGAAACAATTCCTCACCAGCAAGTTCACGAGTTGATGTTCCACGCTATTTGCTTTGCTTAGTGTTTTAGAAGCAGGGAGCACCAGTGACATGCCATTAATAACACAAATTGGTGTTTTCTGTCATCTCCAGGGAAAAGTGTACCACTTGAATACTGCTTGTCAGAACTGAGCGTGCCTCTCAGGGAGAGCAGATGGGACGCGTGGCAGATGTGCCTGGGAGCAGCCAGACAGTCCACAAAGAGGAAGGAAAAGCAAAGGAAAAAGAGAAGGAGAAGGCACACCACAGCATGACAATCACCCTCATCAGTGCAGAGTGGCCGATCTGGCTATACCATGGGACAAAGGAAGCAGACAGACTGCACATGTTCTGGTGCATCTCAATGCCACGACTGCACAAAGCTATTGATGAATATCAATGCTGACTTGTTTGTTTGCACAGCTGCTACTGTGGGGTGACAGTTTCCCCTGTCCTGCCGTTGAGTGAGGCAAAGGGGACAGGCTGATGATCAGACAAGCCAGACTCCGCCAAGCTGATAACATTATGAAAAAGAATAGATAGCTTAGGGAACAAAGCTGTGATCCCAAGCTACAGCAAAGGGGAGGAAAGGCGAGCACTAGTGGCAGGGACCACAAGAGGCACAGATGGCACCAGTACAATGCCTCAGCTCAGACAACAATGTTCGGACGCAGAAGGAGCAACAAGCACAGGAAATGTGCTGGTGGGCTTGGGGTGACGAACTCTCTGCTGCTTCTGCCATCCCCCAGAACTGGTACGAGTCACAAGCAATTCACAAGTAATGAAACCTGTCCCTGAACACAACGACCCCTTTAACTGCCAGATCCGTCATTGCAGAAGCACATCCCTGCACCAGTAATGCTGGCGCAGACTTGTGTGAATTGGAGAATCACAGCACTTCCTCATGACTACAGCAAAGGACTGCTGCAGTCTATAGACTTCTTTGGGGACAAAAATATACCATCTCTGCTTGCCAGAAAACTATGTGTGTTCATAAAACAGGAACTAGGCTAGTCATTTTTCCAGAAAGCAATTAGAGGGATGCAGATTTCATCCTTCCTGTAGTTGCAGTGCTGAAAAGTAATATCTGTTCTATTATCTATAACAATAATTTTAAAAAGTTTGAAATATGTAATTGTAATAATATATGAATATATTCAAGTGCTTTCACATTTTCTTCAGTTATAATAAATATACTTTCAAGTATTTTTAAGTGCAGGATCCAGATGTAATCTCACCTCTGCCACTCATGTCTCATGTGACTTCAAAAAAGTTGCATTGTTTTTCTGCACTCTCCTATTAAAATGTACAATATCACAATTCTTAGTAGCTACTAAAATGTAGGTAATCTTCTATATTATGAAGATGTTAACTACAGATGAAAGCTACAGGCATGACAACGACAGAGAAAACTTTACTTGTGATAAAAATTAAACCTTGAGAATTGAACTAGTAATTTTCATTTTATTATTTTTGAGAAACTAAGTAATTGCTAATAAAGTATACAAACATCAGAAAGTGCCACTAGACTAGCAGCAAAACAGTTCAAAGCATACATAATTTAAAAAAAATTATCTTCTGTGTACCAACATAATGATCTACACAATTAAATTTTAGTACCTTTATTTTTTAGGCACAAAATAAAATTGCTTTTTTATTGCTGCCCATTGTTTCCAACTGATGCATTTTAGGTAGAAAGGCAGCCAACATTGCATACATTCCAAATATTATGGGAAAATTCTTAAATAACCACGTAACAACAACTCCCAAATTACTGAAATTAAAGCTATGAACTCACTAGGCACATTCACCACTTGAAACAGCTCCCTAACTTCGGGATAGAGTAGCATAACACATTTAAAGGAAGTTTTTAATAACATTTTAAGTTTTTCCTTGAGAAATGTAAAGTAAGAAATTGGAGTTACTGAATGTATCGTAGGATGAGACCACCCAAGGATAGAGAGAATGATGGATGAAAATGTATCTTCAAAAAATTGTAACTCTTCCTCCTAAAGCTTGACACTTAATAACTTTCCAATTTACTTAACAGCGTTTAGCTCAGCTTCCACCAGAAAGAGCTTGTATGCATTAGGTCATCGCAAAAAATTTACACAGTTCCCTTGTGTAAGCCTCTAACTAAATTTCTTAGGTGTCTGGCTTGTAGGAAAATACCAGTCACAGAAGCATGTACAGACGAAATGCTGTCTGCTTTCTTTTCTGAGAGGCATTAGGCATGGATTGAACAGTGACAGTAATCACCTCTGGCACACAAAAGCCAGGGAGAGGAGGGGATGGGAGCTTTCACCATTCCTCCCTTCCTGAGCTCCAGCTCACAGCTCCTCTGTAGGGCTCTGGACAGATTTTGGAAGGTTGTGTTCCTCAGAGCACGTGCTGCACCCATGCTCAATTCTCCCTCAGGGCAGCACAGGACACAAATCATCCGGAGTTCTAACAGTTTTTTCTCAAAGATGCTTATTTTTTTATTGTAGAAGATAAAGAAAATCTCATCATTTACCAGCTGTACTTTGGAATTTTAACTAATTAATCTGGTTGTACCACCTGAAACACTAAAAGAAAGGGAAGGTAAAGCAACAGAACAATTATGCCATGTCTTGGCCCTCTTTCTCACTGCAGTTGATGCTAAAACTTCATGACAGAAAAAGCAGCATTATGAGAAAAATGTTAGTGTTCATGGGAAGCAGCATGCAAAGCGAGTGCCTATGTACACATGCTCACTTTTGTACACTTCAGTTTTTAATACATAGCCGAGAAAGAACCACATGCAACCAGATGTGGCTCAGCTGCAGCCCAGGTGCAAGTAGACAAGAACCTCCTCCTCCTGCACAGCAAACGAGCAAAAGCTTCCATCTCTGCATGAGAAGAAAAGGTGCACCAAAGTACAGAGGAAAGGGGCAAAGATAAACCCTTGCTCGCTGGCCAGCAGAGATGATGAAGGTTTTGTACAGAGTTTTAGTAGAAAGCAGTCTAACTAATTTCAAACCCGAGACAAAAAAATACACAATGAAATCCTCATGCCCTCTTGAGTATGGCCCTCTTGAGTGCCTGCAATACTAGGCACTAGCATATACATTTTCTTCCTTCTCCAACATTAAAACCACCCTCAGAAGTTCCTTTAGGACACTTGCTGGTAATCATCATGTGAAAGAGCTGTAGGCAGTCTGAGATCCCAGCTTCCACTGCATGGCTGATGGAACAGCTCAGGAGAAAACTTGCAATGTGTTCTGATCCAGGAATCTTTCTAACAGAACCACAGCTGAAGTAGAACAGGATCCTGTGGTAGTTTACAGTAAATGGTAGACCAAAAGAAAAAAACCCCACAGCTTCCCTTTATTTCATACCACATTCTGGTTTGCATGGAAGAGAGAAAAAAAACAAACCCATGCAACCCAAGGAAAGTTTTTTGTAACACTGAAGGAAGGAACAAGCAGACCACTAAGGGCAGGAGAGCATACAGAGGGGGTCAGAGGGAGCAGCCCCATCACCTGCTCCATAAACAAGAGCACATAGCAATATCCACCTCCGAAACATTACTACCACCTTTGGAAAAACCATGACCTTGCCGACAAGTGGGCTGGGAACAAAACCCAGAACATGCCCAGAACAGTTTGTTATGCCTACACAACACCTGCAAGCCCAAATGATACAGAAATCCTCACTCATGGAACTGCATAAAGCTCTTACAGCAACAAGATGCCTCGAGTTGACAGTCCCTCCCTAGAACTCCTCTGATCAGAGACACCGGGAAGGTGAGGAAGCAAATTAGCCATGACAATTCACACCACTTCCAGCATCTCAGTGGGAACAAGAGTAGATGTTTTCCATACGGAAGCTTTCTATGGCCACTATTTCTTCCTGCAGACCGTCACCCACAGCTGAGGAAAGCAATGGCTCCATGTAGAGCTCAGTGCTCTAACGTGACCAGCTGTCTGGCCACAAACACACACTCACAGAAACCACAAGTCAAATCCTAGTTCAAAGTGTAGCTTTTGCAGGGAGCATTCACGCTTTTTTTGGCACTTAGCTGTAGATGACATCATCGTGTGGGAAGCCATATGTTAGAGACAAAGTACACACAAACTTGAATTGACTTTACAAATGTTAATTCTAAGAAAAACTCTCATCAGATTTGCTCATCGGAATAACCAGGTCAAAATTTTAAAATGAGAAGGCTTTCTTTCCCCCACTTTTTTTTTTCTCTCTTTTTTATTGCTCTCTGCACAGAACTTGATTTTTAGCCTCTAAAGAGCCAGTGTCAGTTTTCATCCAACCAAATGACTACTGAGAAGCTTTATGTTTATACTCAACACTGCAGTGTCCACCAAAATGCAGATTCTGGAAGTTTTTGAAAAGAGCAATTAAATTAAATTTCTATTAGCCTTTTTTAGTGCAGATGATAGATCAGTAAGTGGCATTTTGCACACAATGCACTCAAAGGTTTTAAGGCTGTATTTTTTGCTAAAATTTTACTTCTTAAATTGCATTAACACTACAAAAATCTCTACAAGCAATGAAGTGACAGAAAGCCTGAAGACAAGAGGAACTGCCTAATTAAAACAGAAGCTATGCTGTATCCTAGAAACCCAGTTATCCACGGGGACTCTCTTCATTGACACATATCCTTAACTGTGCCATGCTGACAAAGGAAAAATACCCTTGACTGAGCTTTAAGTTGTTCAGGTCAGCAGGCTTGCTTCTCCAAAACTGTATTACTTCAAGGAATAAGTGGAAGTCCCAACCTGCAACACCTAAAAGTAGCTCCTATGAGAGGTTAATTCACAAGGCTTCTGTTACATACACAAAGCACGATGAAAAATCTGAAGATGAGATTTTCAGCTGGCATAGTACAAACACTCTGTATTGAACTCAGAACAACAACTTCATTGCTCCAGGGCCAGATCGTAACAATATGCCTGTACATGCTTAATTTTTCAAACAGCTGTATATGCAACAAGCAAGTAATACTGAAAAGCTCTTGCACAGTCGGATACGAAGGCATTTAGTGGTACTTGCAGCGTGTATCGCTCGGCAAATCTAGTTATATGAGAGAGAATCTGTCAAAGCATTTTCATAGGAAAGGGAGATTTCAAAGAAAAGCTGGGAAAGAGAGCAGAACAGTCCCAGCTACCCTGGCCTTTGGAGCTGAAAAGAAGAGCTTCACCAAGAGAGTGCTGAAAACATGAAAAGAAAAGGGACATACAAAGAGATGAAACAGAAATTCGTGGAGGTTTGAAATAAGCTACCTAAAGTTTTTCTTTACAATGTGCAAGTGTTATTGGCCTTGGCTTCACCTGGGGAAAGAGAAACCTCCTAAAAAATCCTGTAGTAAAGAGAGTAATTGCACAACATCAAAGATCAAACTTCTCCCATAATTTATATACATAGAACTTCCAGAAGACAATTCCCTGGCAAAATTACAAGAAAAAGAAGGCAATAGAAGTATTATTTCAAACCATAAAACCCATACAAAAACATAACCAAAACAAATGAACAACCAAAATTAACACAAAAGCCCCACATTTTTCTGCCTCTTCTCCATAAGCTGTCAAGTTTAGGCATCCACAGCATAACATAGGCAAATTCAATGCAAATATCCCTACTAGAGATTCTGGAACCTCACTAGCTTTAAGAATAGTTATATCATCAACTAGTTTTCCTGTGCAAGTATCTCAAGATTTAGTAATTCATTCTCATCTTTTTATCCTGTTCTCCTTAGCAACATCCTGAAAACATGACGAGTAAAGAAATCACAGTTGCTTGCATCTTAAGAGAAACAAAACTTGCCCAAAGCCTTTTCCTCCATGTCATTAATGCAACACATCAGGCCTAATCACTGCTCTTGGAGCACTCTGCTGGAAACAGGTTATCCTGAGCTTCTGCTGCCTAAGCTTTCAGACCTGGGGCCAAGCTCATGACCAACACAAACGAGTTCAATTCTGCTGGCTCCAGCAAAGTTGCCAATATTGAAGTCGGTTCTGTGAGGCCACCAGATATCAGCCAAACATACGATACCCTTGATACTAAGGTGTGAGTTTTCTCTCTCCTGGTACTCAAGGGTCATGTGGCAAACTTAGGAGAAAGAAGCTGTGGACACTGAAGTCCCCAAGTCGTGGTAGTAAGACAATCCTGTAATAAGTTTCTGCATGGCCCTAGAGACTTCTTAGCCTCAGTTAACAAAGGAAAAAAAAAAAAAGGAGTAAATATTATGCTACCAAGAGTAGAAGAAATAACCCAGAAAAGGATTTGCTAGAAGAAACAACATATAGATAATCCAAAAAGAGAATCTAACCACAGACTACTAGATTACGTATTTCTTACTAGAAATAGGTATAGAACAACTGGGAAGGTAACAAAACAACTGTCAAAGAATGAAAAATATATGGGAGTGGAAAGCATTACACAGCTCTACTTTATGGCCTGCTCGTGGCATTTTGTACAGGAACAATAACGCTTCAGGAACATTACAAACTCATTCCTAATTAATATATTGGGAAATACACTACAAAGACAACAATAAAAACAACAGGAAGGAATGTTCTCTTATCAAAACTTAAAACACATGGGCCAAGTGAGAAACAAACTTGTTAGGAAACAGATCCACTGATGTGCCTTTCTCAGGCAAGACTACCAGTAGAGTGACTGAAACACGTTTCAGAACTGAGCATTGAAGAAACCAGCCATAGCATGGCTTGGAGATGGTTTTGTTATCACTGACATTTATTAGGGGCATGCAAGAAAATACATTTACCTTAAAGCAGGGAGGAGAAAAGGGGGTGGACAAGGCATCATGCACAGGCTGATAACAGCCAAACTCTAACACATTCAGTAATAATCATTGCATATTTGTCACCTTGGCTGCCATAATGACTTCTCAAGATCCTGTAGCATAGCACCATGTTAACTTGGCTGGGAACTGCTGCCAAAGCTATTGACGACATTGAAGAAATGAACCTTCTAAGACCTTACCAGGAATTTCCAGTCCTTAAGCTCCCCGGGTTATCCCTTCACTTCTCCATAGGCTCTACTGTGTAAACTCATGCCATTACTGTTCAGTAAAGCTACTACATGTCACTCAGTAAGAGACTGCAAATTGCAGCACATACTGATTAAACAAAGACCTATAGGCACTACTCCACCTACCACTGATGGCACTGTTAAAGGAGTTCTCCACTGGAAAAAAAAAATTGGGCCAGGATTGGGAAGCTCCTCAGGTCAATCTCACATCTGGTTAAAACCATGAAAGCAAATGGGAAACAGGGCTGAGATGCACTCTGGCTGCACAGCAGCTGAGACAAATACAATAAAAAGAATAATATCCCAGAATGGTAAACATGAGTCTCGTGAGAAGAATACAGGCTTCTCTTCCTTTCAGGCCTTGGTATTTGTTTTTGAGATTGTATAATCTACACTTCAGGACACCCTATAAGTTTAAACCAGTGTGATGAGTTCCTTCCTTATGTGGAACCACTCAGCACAGTACACATTTTTAGAAGCTGAAACACATGCACCTTTGATTTTGAACATAACTTAGAAGTGTGGGTTTTTCTTTATGATGCGGTCAATAGATTCAGCTTTTAAAAAATATTGATACATTGAACCTTGTGAAGCACCAAGTTCCTTTCATATGTGCTACACCTCATGACAGCACATTATGTTTGGAAGCAGGAACAGCTACCCATTGGAATCTAAACTGCATTTAGAAGTTGGGGATTGATGTCATGAATAGCTTTAACCTTCCTACTTGAAAATATCACTGCTTGAAACTGGGGCTGACAATGTTCACCACACGGTATCACATTTGGAGCATTTCCCTTCCCTTTCCGAAGTATTTCCAGACGAAGGAAATAAACTCAGTTATATCTGTAATAAGGCAGAACTGTGGGTAAGCATGAGTACAGTTTTATATGGAATCAAGACCCGAGTTTCAAGAATAAGAACATAAAGTAGACGGAAGGCTGATGCACAATTTTTATTTGCATATAAATTGAAGCAGATATGATTTTCCAAGATAGAGAGAAGACCATTTTCTGAAACAGAGCTATTCTCCCTTACTATATGCTTAGTACAATTTAAAATAATTGTAGGCTTCTTCTGTTGATTTTTCAAAAAAAAATGGCTTAGCAACACAATGTCACCAAACAGAATTGAAATGAAAATGACTGTACATGCTATTAACTACTTCTGCTGTTATTCAAAATAATGTTAATATACAATATTACTGGATAAAGAAATAACACAGATGTGATCATTTTCACAGTGTATCCATTTCAAAAAATTTACTATTCAGAAGAATTCTATGTGTAGTGAAACAGGTTCAAAAGAAAGGGATAAAAATACACTAACGTTCTCTAGTAAGGTATCGGTTACTTGAGATGTAGTATTTACGATGTACATAAGTGTTGTTTCATATCTCCCTTATAGACCTGGAAAATCCACTCCTGCTTTAAATGGCAGAGGCTGCTAGAGGACAGCACATTAGGTACAACCAACCAGACATTCTTTTGGGAGCTGACCCAACTCCTATACATTGGGATCCTTCCCCTTTCTTAAGTGGAAGAGCTGAATTGAAGATCTTGGTTAACCCTTGATGCATTCTTCTTCTAATAAGCAGGAAATAATGTTATATGTAGTAACTACATGCCCACACCTTAGAAACCACCAAAAAGTGCTAAGATGAGATATCCCAAATGAAACTTTTTGAAGCAACTACCTTGAGTACTGTCAAATACATAAACGAGTGAAATTCTCTCAAGATGAAATCCTTTCGTATGGAAAAGAACAGCCCTCAGTAACAGAGGATAAAGTCTTCTATATCAAGTAGATTTCAATTATTTAAGAGGCTGCACCATGCATATGGCTATCTCCTTCCCTTCTTACTACAACTTGGCCTTTCACAAGTCACACTGTTAAACTGTCCACAATCGGCCAATGTTTGTGGATCAGGTCAATGCACACATACTCTCTACTACTTCAGCCTGTATAGCCAAATCAGTTTAAAATTTCTATTTCTGCTAAAGGAAAAGCACATCAATCTTACACAAGTTATGAGCTACAGTCTACTTATTTCACTCTCTGTGGTTTCAAATCCCCCTCCAACAAACAGTCAGTTAGGAGTGGACTTCTAGACTAATTATGTCTAACTGCAATATTCCCATTATCCCATAAATACTCTCTTGCTGACCTCATATAGAGGCTGGTACTAGTACAGTTATCATAAATTTCTCCACTTCCTGCATAGAAAAAAGCACTTCAGGGAGGGGAGTTTTTTCCCTAAGAGTGAGGGGAAGAAGTTCTGAAAACACAGGGAAGTTTCTATTTTCTTTATAAGTGGACTAGATGGGGCTCATAAAGGTCTGAAGAAAAGGTTTTGGAGTACATGGGCTTGATTATCCTTTGCTTTTAACCTTACACAGGTATTCAAACATCCATAAAGTGCTGTTATCCTAACCTGGGAAAGTCTGCACACAGAGAGTAACTGTCTACAAAGAGAATTCAGTCCATTAAATAATACTGGACTCACCCCAGAAGGGATGTGGTACAGATAGAATCTGTTAATTAAAATGAAAAGAGAAAATGTGCTGGGAGTATGATAGTGTGAGTTTTGTTTTCAAATGCAATATATTTTAACACTCCCATCTGCAATGAGCTGAGCCTTATTCAACCTTTGAAACCAGATTTTTCTTTTTTCTGCAGACTCCCTCCTGCAGGGTCAACATTATTTGGCACCCAGCACAATGGTATAACTCAGCCCCTTTAGTGTGGTCCTGAGCAAAGCCCCTTGGGTGCTGTAGGAAACACAGGGCTTCTCGCCCAGCTGACTACACAGGGTCCTATAGGAAGGGATACAAACCCAAGTCGGTTGTCTCCTGCTGTAATACTAAAAAAGGAATTAAAAGAGCCTTACATGTGACTTATTGTCCGGTTTTGGATGTTTCATTTAAAGAAAAATATGGACTAATTATAAAGTATCCAAAAAAGAGTACAAGAGTGGACAGAGGTGCTCTAATGAGGAAACAACTGGGATAAAGTTGAAATTGATCATTCTAAAAGAAAAGTGAGTACAGGGAAGGCGCAGAATAAAACACGCCAATTGTTTTTAAGCTTATGCAAAATTACAGCAAGGAGGAATAATCTATTTTCCACTTCTGTACTGGACAGTTCAGCTGTCCTAAAAGTCATTAGGATGAGTTTTCCAAAGGTCGATGGTGCTCTGTATTGGAAACGATTGCTCCAGATGGTCCAGGAGTCTCCATCAATATAAGTCTTTAAGAACAATTTAAACAACCACATAAGGAGTTATAATTACAGCTGATTCTTGCTTTGAGACTCCTTTCAGACCTATTTCCTCTAATCCAAGCTGTTCAGATGCACTGTAGATGGAAATCAATGTCACATTTTAAAGCTGTAGGACTAAACCTTCAGCTTATCATATACAGCACAGCTGTTATAACGAAAATAAACCAATAGGCTGTGTTTATGAACATCCAAACTTTACTTGAAAAACTAGTACCTCCAGGATCTATTAAACCAAAAATGTTAGCTTATATATAGCGATTTTTCACCAGAAACATGAGAAAAAAGAAAAAAAGAAAAAAAGAAAAAAAAAAAGAAAAAAAGGTCAACTAACACACTTAAAGGTATGCTGAGAAGGGATTTTAATTGGCGATTATGTGGAATTCCCAAATTCTAACTGGCAATTAGTTGCCAGTGGGTAGTAAGCAAAGTGCATACAACTTTAAAAGCAACAGAACAATATGTTCTGTGTTCAGCTGGATAAAAATATATACAAACAACTTCACACCACTGACGACCCAGTAGTGAAAGGGACCACTGTTCCACAGCAGTGTGTGTAGGACTTAGTCACCACTTGTGCATCCTCTGCGGTGAACGTGTTATTTACAGTATCTCTCAACAACCACAGAAACTCATTATAGAAGCACAACTTGTCTAGCTGTGCTGTCAGGGACCTTTCTCAAGTGAGGCAAGCCTCCAAGTTCTCCTTCTTGCCTTCCAGCACTGCCCATTCCCTTTTCAAAGGCCAGACTGTTCAGTCCTTGATTACAACTGGAATAAAAATAAGTCAAACGTTATGAAAGACTCAACTGAACAGAGCAGCATTTCCACCTGTAAGCAAATCACAGCCAATGTTCAGCTCCCAGAAATTTGTTTTCACATCTTTTTACAACCATGACAAAGGAGAAGTTACAGCCACAAACACTTTAAAAGCATTCAGTGCAAACACCTGTACAATTACAATCAAAGAAGTCATCCCCCCATCACAGACATACCACTTTTTAATTCATAAGGCTATTTCACCCTCTCTTTCCCTACCCTGCTGCTTTCCACGATACCTACAGCAAGGATAAAACCAAAGTAATGAAAAATTTATTTTGAGCTTTGGACTCCCCTACAGCTAGCAAAGAGGTTTCTTCAGCAGCCCAGGCTGAATCCTCAGCTGCACTTCCAAGACCTACTTGGGCCTTCAAAACTGAACATTTTTATCAACTAGTGCTGGCCTGCTAACTGAGATTAAGAGGAAAGTAGGACAGTTCCTGCTGCTGTGGAATGCTTTAAATTCCTATCACTGCTGACAAAAATTGTGTGAGATAAAGTTGTGAGCATATACTGCACACTGCACTGAAAATTTTTTCCTCAAACTTATACTAAGTGACGCTTCCACCTGAAAAGACTCAGGTGAAAAACAGGTACAGACAGTTACACTTCCGTGCTGTAGGGTCAAGGTTCTGGCACCTGCAGGAGTGTTGGATGTTTCAGCCTCAGCTGGGAAGCCAAGAGAGGCTGTTCTTTATGTGGAAATAAAACTGGAGGAAAATCTATACGTGCCTTGCCCTTCCAGATAGAGCTGCTCTAACAATGCCATCCTAGGATCAAAGAAGTGTGGTCTGCTTCCTCTAGTTTAATACATTGACACCTGACAGGCAGAATAGTTAAAATGGGAAGTCTTGGTGATGCTTCGAGGTATAGCAGGTGACAGATACTTTGCTGTTACTTGCTGTTCTGTGGCATGTACAAGCCCCTAACAGAGATCCAGACTCCACGCCCTGGTAACACCTGTTCCATGACAACCTGCTCCATAAAAATTAAGTACTGGTAGGAGTTCTGCCTCAGTCATAATTTTCTACATTAAATTTCTTCCCAACTACTGAAACTAGACCCAAAAGACTTATTTTTTTCCTCTAGCTTCTTATTCTCCCTCCCTGCAAAATTAACTACTTGGCACCTCTTCCACTTGAGATGACTTGGATTTTATTCATTCACACACATACACACATTTATTCTTTATTAATTAGGATTTGGAAAAAGAGATAGAAGCATATGGCCATGTAGGCTTCTACAGATTCAACAGTAACACTGAGATTATTTCCAGCAATATTTTTCATTTTGGCCCAGGAGATCACTAAATCATGTAACCCACAAGTAGATTTGCTTATTATTTCTCCAAATGAATGACATAAAAAGACCAAAACATTCAGTACCAAACTCAAGAAAACTTCATCTGAAAATAAATAGCCGTGTCTAGTATACATTTCAGTCAAACCACAACCTGCTTAATAAAGAAACAAAAACCATACAGAAAAAGAGGTATATTAGCACAAGTATTCACAGAGCCAGAGTACAGTCATCTTCATAGGCAGGTAGGTCACCAAAGCACCCATTATAAGCTTCCCTGAGACCCCCAAGGTCCAGGCATCCCTGTAATTACCCCTGTAATCTTCTTATGTGCTCAAAAGTCCCTGCTAACACCAGTTGTCAAAAAAAAAAAAAAATCACTTTCACACATCTTGAAGCACTAACTCAAAAAATAGTAACCGCACTTCGTGGTAAAGGACCAGTTATCTTTTTAAGGGATAGGAAAAAAGTATTGAAACTCAGTGCCCTATCTGCAGTCGTCAGTTCTAGTTTTAGCAGTTTCCATGCCCAGAGACATGGGATGTGCCTTCCTGTTTTCCAGGTCTCTGAAATGTCACATTATACAAGCCACCCTAAGATGAATGCAAATGGAAAGTGTCTCATGCCATGAAAATATAAACAGCTAAAGGTCTGAAAAAAACAGATGAAGAGAACATTAAACATATATACACACATATAACATGTATATATTAAATTGAATATATACATAGTACATAACACATCAACACGAATATGTTCCAGGTCAGTTCTAAGAGTCCTCCCTCCCACCCATACTGCTGAGCTTAAAGCTGTGATATTTTCCCAATTTCATAGCCTGAGACTCAGCTCTTATTTCAGTAACATCATCTTCACATTGTCTTCACACAACAGATAAAAGTACAGGGACTCACATAATGCTCGTATCCAAACTCTGCTATGATTTCATGGAAACTTAAAGTCTTGCCTCCATCTCTCTTTTCCCTCCAGTTCTCCAATTCTCACTCAGCAACTTAATCATGATGAAGATCTTGATGTTTTTGTGAAGATTTGTACCACCCTGACCTATCTTAAAAAATTCTAAGGGCCTTTGGGCATAGTAGGTAAAATTATCACCTTAAGGAAGGCTACAAGAAAACCAGCCAGCAATAACCATTGAAGGCATGTAAACAAAGCAAGCTATTCCTCCTGTCAGAAGGCAGCACTGGAAATGGGCAATCTGAGGAACAGGATTCCCGGCCCAGTCTCTGGGACACATTGTAGCAGCCTCCTTTGCAGATCTGCTCCTAACAGCTGCCGACGATGCACAGTTCTGCACAGACCACAGTGTAAAAATCGCTATACTAAGCTGATTTCCTAAGGGAGTAGAGATGAAGTTATTCTACTTCTTCTCCAGTAACTTCCGAATCCAACGACCAATTCAAAAAATACTCAACAGAAATCTAAAAACTCCGAAATAACCAGTTTCATTCATATTTCATGAACATAAGCATTTGAGAAGAGGAAAGTATAAATTAATCATTCATCATCCCTTCTCTTCACTGAGTGAGGCTCAGGCAAAAATCATGTTTTTAACATGCCTTTTGGGAGCATCTGGCTACTGAACTTGCATATCCTCAGCTCCACACATAACACCACACGTACTGTTTCCTCCCCAGTTCAAATATCTTTTTGATATTGGTCTGTTGTGACTGCCCTGCTTGGACAGAGATAGAATAGAGGGAAACAGAAAACTGGGATTCATAAATACTGGGATTCATAAATTCTGCCCATCACGGAATATATTTATTTCAGTCCAAGGTGCCCTTCCATCCACCCACCTAGTTCCGTCCTACGCAGAAACCCCCAAATCTACCTAGTCACGCCAGGTTACTTCCACATTACTTATGCACATGGATTGAGCAGCCAAACTCTTTCAGATTCAAAGCTCAACTTGACAATCAATCATTGAATTGGCAGTGTTAGGTTAATGGCCTGTCTTTAAAGTCTTTTCCAACCTAACCAAGCCCACTACTAAAACATGTCCTTAAGTGCCACATCTACACATATTTCAAGTACCTCCAGGGATGGTGGTGATTAAACAACTTCCATGGGCACCCTGTTCCAGTGCCTGACAACCTTTTTGGTGAAGAAATTTTTTCTAATATCTATATTCTAACCTCCCCTGGCACAACTTGAGGCCACCATTTCCTCTTGTCCTGTTACTTGTTGCCTGGGAGAAGAGGCCAGGTGATAAGGTGCCCACTGAGCCTCCTTTTCTCCAAGCTAAACAATCCCAGTTTCCTCAGCCACTCCTCGTAAGACTTGTGCTCTAAACCCTTCACCAGCTTAATTTACCTCCTTTGGAGCACCTCAATGGCTTTTTAGTTCTGAGGTTCATTCCCAAAGTCAGCCCGCTCAAGACAAGTTTAAGAAGGAAAAGCTGCATAGGTTCAGCCCACAGTACTTGGGTCACCCCAGGGCTGCCCAACACAAACAGAAAACAGTGGGTTTTCACCCAATGAGAAAAAAGGAAATCTTGTTTTCACTCATTAGATAAATAAAATGATTAAAACAATTACTTGACAACAATGATGATAATATTATGAAACTATTACATTATTCCAATTCTGACTCTTGCTCCCATTACAGAAAGAACCCCCATGCATTGATGCCAGTCCTACGGCAGACTCCACATAAGTCACAACAAAAATGTTCACCTGAAGATCATATTTGACAGTTCCCTCTCCCACTAATTCTTGTATTACTAGGAAAATCTGCCCTCTTCCAAATCCTGTTTCCAGCTCTAAATATTACAAAAACTTGAGCACAAGCATGGTTTCCTTCTTGCCTTAATAACAGAACAGTAATACATAGCTACAGAATTGCCTACACTTCACTCTGCAGCTTTAAGTCCTCTTAAGATTGATGTCCTCTCATGTTGAATGTTTTGTTCACTTCAAAAAGAAAATAATTTGATTAATACAAAAACGTTAAATAAGTAATTTGATTAATATAAAAATGTAAAATAAGTGAAGTAGGGTTATAAACTAAAAAGGTGAAGTACACTAACTACAGTGATGACTTGGTCTGAAGACTGGAGTTACTGATAACAAGCTAAATGTTCTTCTATGTAGGTCTACAGACATCACGAGTCAGATTTAAGTAACAGCTGAGAACAGAAAGCATCACTATACACTAGTTGGGGCACTTCATTCAGCATCACTCAGGATAAGAGAAATGGACAGAAGATATGCATCTACATTACTCTCCAAAGCCTTTTGGCCCCTAATTTATGTGCACAATTAAATTATGTGTACATTAATGCATTTTAAGTTATTTAATAGTTTGACTTACAAAATCTATAATAAGGCTTAGCAGTCCACATTGCAGAGTTGTCATTTCTCAATACTTAAAGCAGCACTGTATTACTGCACATTTGGAATCGACTCAGTCCTCTTAACATCTGAGGATTAGAAATTTTACTTCTATTTCCCAGCCATAAGCTAAAATTTTGCACAATCTGTCACTGGATCTTGATAAATCATAGAACTGTTTAGGCTGGAAAAGACCTCCAAGATCATCAAGTCCAACCATCACCCAGCACTGCCATGTCCCCTAAACCATGTCCCTAAATGCCACATTCACATTTTTTGAAAATTTCTAGGGATGGCAACTCCTTCACTTTCCTGGGCAGCCTGTTCCAATGCCTGACCCCTCATTCAGTGAGGAAATTTTTTCTCATATCCAATCTAAACCTCGTCTCGCACAATTTGAGGACATTTCCTCTTGTCCTATCACTTGTTACTTGTTACTGTGTCAGAAGAGATTGAACCCCACACCCCACTACAACATCCTGTCAGGTAGTTGTAGAGTGATAAGGTTCCTGCTGAGCCTCCTTTTCCTCGGGCTCAACACCCCCAGCTCTGTCACTCATTCTTCACTGGACTTATGCTCCAGACCCTTCACCAGCTGCACTGCCCTTCTCTGGACATGCTCCAGCACCTCCACGTCTTTCTAGAAGTGAGGTGTCCAGAACTGGACACAGCACTTGAGGTGCAGCCTCAGCAGAGCCAAGAACAGGGTGACGATCACTGTCCTGGTCCTGCTGGCCAAACTATCTCTGATCCAAGCCAGGCTGCCATTGGCCTTCTTGGCCACCTGGGAACATGCTGGCTCATGTTCAGCTGCTGTCGACCACCATGCCCAGGGCTCCTTTTCCACCAGGCAGCTTTCCAGCCACTCTTACCCCAAGCCTGTAGTTCTGCATGGGGTTGTTGTGTGCACTTGGTCTTGTCGAACTTCACACAGTTGGCCTCCTCAGCCCATCAATCCAGCCTGCACAGATCCCTCTGCAGAGCCTCCAGCAGACCAACGCTCCCACCCAACTTGGTGTTCCCTGCAAACTGACTGAGGGCGCACTTTACTCTCTCATCCATATAATCAATAAAGATAAAAACAGGACTGCCTTCTGAACATATAAAACAAATTTGAAAATTATGTTGGTGCAGTACTATGACTAAACAGGGTAATGGTCTTTTCTCTTAAAAATACAGGATTCGGCAGACACTAGTTGCATGCCAGCTATAAGTGAGCTTTGATAAGCAATCCCACTGTGGTGAACTTTTCATCCAACCGGTAATTTAATTCCCAGAAGGAATCAGAAAGGCTAATGAATTGAACAGCTGCATAGTGCTATCTCCTGCATTCTCAGTGCATGGATGTTTCTAATGCTGCTTCCCATCTGTGCAAGGACATTTTAGCTGGAAGAAGAGGATGACAAGTAAAAGGCTGAAAAAAAGGAGAAAGTCGGAATTGTTCTGCTTCACCTTGGTCTAAGAGAAAATTAAATTATGTGAAAAGCCATTAATATGTTGAACATTATAAGTGATAGGGTAAAAAAAAATTTCTGGACCCTCTAACTTGCTACTATTTGAACTTTTGAAATAGAAACAAATTATTTTACACTAGTAACAGTTTAATTAAGTTTTTCTTTTAAACATATGAAGTATCAACTCTTGAAATTAAATTGGTGATAGAAACTTCTGTAAAGTAGGTTATTACCTTCAAATAATACTAGTACTGTGCTTACATTTAGAAGAGGATAGAAAAAAGGACTACAGTGCTTAAAACACTCCACACATCCACCTACAGCAGCTTGAAATCCTATCATAAAATGAAGCTGCTAATTCTTCCCCAACAGATAACAAGGAGTAAAGAGAGGAGTGAGACCCAGTACAAAAGAGAAGTCAAGGAAAAACATGCCACTTTTAAAATGTCATGGAGCTGCAAGGTAAGACAAAATCCCAGGAGAGAACAAGACTGAAAAGATGCTCTGTCATTTAATTATGTAGCTGAATAGCTAGCTAAATATAAGTATCATTTTAAGCTTGATATTTGTCCAATAAACCGCGACAGCAGGGAAACACAAATTGGATGTAATCTCTTCCTCATTTCCTTACGCACAGAGGAGTCTGAGACATGCAAGTTGAGATGGAGAAGAAACATCACAAAATGTTTATTGAGGTGCCAAGAACGGAAGTACTGAAGCACTGCAAATACAATGAATGTGAAGTCTGAAACTGCACAGCATTTCAGATGACAGTAGCCAGGAGGACACCAGGCTCAGTCTGGTTAAGCTCAGTTACAAAAGTGAAACAAGCACAATTGGTGCTTTACTGATTAAAAGCATCTCTATCTCAACAAACTTGCTTCTTATGCACTTGATTTCAGAAACTGAGCAAAGATCTATGTGAGGATACCTGTAGCTGTCAACTCTTGATCTGCAACTTTTTTTCACATTCTGGTGCTCAGTTTCTTAAAATCTAAAACCAGTGTACCAATTAGTACAATTCAATAGCAAATTCCACTTGTTCTGGGTGACCTACAGAGCCACCAAAGTCAGTTTAACTACTGCAAATTTTCAAATTTTGCGAAAGAGACTTTAATGTCCTGCCTTCAAGAGTAGCTATGACATAAAGGAAAAAATAGGATGCAATAATTTCAGCAAAAATGTTTGAAAGGCATTAAGCAAGTCCAAGGACAGAGCTAGGTTATACAGGTGAGCAGCCTACAAACAGCATAGAAGCGGTAAAAGCAGAATTTTTGCTGCGTTTTTTGGATGAATTGGCTCAGTGGAGAGCCCAAAGTACACCAGAACAGTTGAAAAAGTGAAGCTGGGCAACAGTCTGAGCACTGGAAGGAGGAAGTCAAGTAAGATGTCCCATTTCAGCAGCAGTAAACAGTTCAGCCAGCTCACTACCCTAGGCACCAAGAGAATGCCAATACAAAAAAACCCAACCCACAACAAAAAAACCAACAGCCACCCCCACCCCACCCCAAAAAGAACCAACCAAACAACAACAACAACAACAAAAAAAAAAAAAAAATCCAAACTATCACCAACAAAAAAAAAAAATCCTTAAAAAGGGAAAACTAAATGAGGCCAGTTTCGGGTTAAGTAGTAGAGCAGACAAAATGTGTCTGGCTTATGCTCTATTTGTAGAGAAATGTAAGTATCTGATCTTTGTTTTTTTCATATGAAAGTGTCCACTTTGATGGTAGATCATTTGGTCCACATTCTTTGGTAGACAAAGTCACTGTGCAGTTGTTGGATTTTGCATCTTCATCCCATTAAGCTGTATCCTTGACACACTTTACCTGTATCATAACTTAATTCTGCCGATCAATATAACCTTCAAGTGCTACATGCATCAGTACTGACCTGGTTATCAACAGAGCTGTATCCCAGTATCTTCCTGCAGCTATCATGCCAGGCATGAAGGCTCCCCATCATTTACAATTGGCTGGTTTCTAAGCAAAAATTTGAGCTGCAGTCCTCAGGGTTACCCTTGGTTAACTCAGCAGGTCCAATTGAGAGTGCACCACATACGAGTTTGATTTCGGGAACACAGATTGGAAGTTCAATAGCATAACTCAAGCACCTTAAACACAGTAGGTTTATCAGTACCTCAGAATAAAACCTTTATAACAAAAAAAAAAAAAAAAAAAAAAAGAATAAAATCTCTGTGCATTTCTTTGACTCGCAGCTCTCATTGCTCCCAGGTTGCCTGAACTCCTCTGGCAGCAGTATGAAACCACATCCCTTACACCCCTCTACCCCTCATCTTCCCCCTTTTTCTCTGTGTACCTCCATCCTCTCTTCAGACCACTCTCCTTTATCTCATCTGTGAACTGGGATATCTCCTTTGATTCCCTACTTAACTTCAAAAAAGAGTAACATCCTGGTTTGGATTATGCCAGCTCATTAAAGCTTCTCCCAACAGTTGGTAACCCAGCAAGTGTTATTTTAGGTTCTTTAAAGCAAAGCTCTTACAAATACTCATCCTCACCACCATTTTCTTTTCTAGCCCTGATAGTGCAACCGAATGGCATTGCTCATGAAAAAAAAGACAGAGCTATATAATAAAAAAAACCAATATGGATTTTTTTTTTTGTGTGTCCAGTTTGTTGCAATCATCCCAGAAGGGCTGAGAAATCCTTCTCAAGACAGAAGTGCTGTACAGGCTGCTCTAACTCCAGATTAACTTCAGTACATTCTACATTTAATGCTCTGCAAATTGTGAACATTTTATTTTGGGTTTTCACATTCCACTAACTCATTAAGACCATAAAGTAAATATTAAACAGCTATTCTTTTTTAATTCGTATTTATTTATATTTTATTTATGTATATTTATATTTAAAGCTGTAACACATGTTAGAACAGGATGTTAAACCCTCGGGAGCTTAAAGGATCGTTTGATCTAATTTTTTTTCCCCTCCTTCTGTAAAATGTAATGACACAGTATTGCAATGTGACAGCTGTGTTGGTGATACATCAAGATGTAATCCCTAAGACTGCACAAAACTATGTATTCTTTCTTACTAGCTTTCCACCTCACGCTACAAATTCAAAGAAAAAAGGGAGAGGGAAAATTGTTTTCTGAAATCTTAACTCTTGAGATCTACCTGCTACTTTACTCTTCCACATGAGCAAGAATAAATCTGTTTAAATCCAAGTCAGCTTAGATGTACTCACTTGTATTCATCTAAATATTCAATGATGCAGCACTTCATTTCTTGCAACAGCTTGTCAGTTTTATAACACAAGAGCATATGATGTTTATCTATTTTTTTAATGCATTAAAGGGTTTTAATTATGCTACCCTTAAGCTGATAAAGAGCTTCCAGAAGAGTCTTACAACAAACAAAAATAAAAAACCACCATCCTTGGTTACCATGGTAAAGAATATCCCAAGTATTACATAAGTATCAAACATGTACATAATTCTAATGAATATATCAAATGCAAGTTTTCACTTAAGTACTAGGTAACCTGTTCCAGATTAAAGGTTCCTTATAGTTGGAAGACACAGACATCTGAACAGAACATACACGTGGCTCGTCACCACTTTGTGAAACCTGCAATAATTTCTATTCAGAAAGATTCAGTTATTAGTGGTTCAGATACAAAGTAAGTGCCACTGTGCTTCCAGAAGACATACTAATCACTGCCTAGAGAGCAAATGCGTTTCCCTAGGAGCTAATCAAGGTAAAACCTGATTGCTTTTCTCCATCTACATGATTATTTCATGACTCCACAATAATACTTTGATATCCGTATAGCCCAAAGGGCTTTGCTTTTCACAGGCAGGTTTAATTTACAGATCCCAGCATTACATGGTTAGAAGTTGAGCAATCTGGCATTCTCCAAGCCCCTCTTACTCTTTAAATGAACCTAAACTCTTGAAAATGGGAATAAGACGACGAGGAGAGTTTCTTGATTTTTAGGTATTCATGTATGTTGAAGAAAGAATGAAACAATAAGAGAACTGTGCAATGAGAAGCACATGTTATTTCAGAAAATGTTTTAAGTTATAAAAAAAAAGAAACAAAACTCATGCAAGGTTTTTGTTAAAGGCGGCAGTCTTTTAGTACATAAAATTTACTTCCATCCCTTCCCCTTCATCAGCGATGGTTTGAATAACCAGATGTTCTTATACACTGCAGTTTACAGCTGCCCCATATGGAACTGCAACACTAAATACACATAACCACGGAAACCAAAGCAAAGGTCATGAAAAAAGTCAGTAGTTTAATAACCTGATACCACAGTTTTAAGTTACTGAACCTATGTCTTTCCTGAATGAAGCTGATTACAAAAAATGTCAAATGTATTTGGCATTCAAATGCCTCTCTCTATTCTTAAAACCTAAAGAACACTTACTTTTTACTGAGAAAAATGTAATCTGTGTTAAGACTCAGCTTCTTCTTACAAGCTTCCAAGTGCTTTCTGCCAGAAACAAAGTGCATTAAATCCTCACTGAATTCAACAGGTTCTAAGTGGTACACCGCAAAACCTAGACCTCACTGAGCCACATCTTCCTTTAAATAATCCTATGGAGACACTGTCGATACAGCAAGGACTTCAGTGAATAAATATCACTTGCTTTTTCTTTTTCAAAACATCTCTCTCCTTTGGTTACAGAACAAAAAGCGGACATTAGTACTAACAGCTCAGTAACACTGCAAACATAAGCGCTCTTACCTTTAAAGTTACAACGAATATTAAAAAATATTTGCACATGTCCCTACATAATCTTTTGGTGAGGAACACAAGTAAAACACACCTGCAAAAGCATGTTCAGCTACTTGGTTTATTTACTAAACCCACCAAATCTGTCATTTATCCAAAGCTAACAAAGGATCTAATTTGCGCCCCCAGAAATACACACAAACTCACTTCCTTGGTATTGGCAGGAGGTAAAAACGAGGAGAAACAGTTTACTACAAAAATATTTTGTTCTTAGCTGTTCTTCTTTCCTTCAGCAGAAAAGGAAGTTTTAACTCCAACTTCCTTCTAATCCTGTACTCAGTATTCTCTCCTCCAAAATAAAGCCTCTCAGACTTGATTGCAGGTAAGTGCTTGAATATGCACGGCTCATGATTTTAAAACTAGGACTGTCAGATACCATCCAGTTGAAATTGGGATGGGGTTTTTTTTGTTTGTTTTGGGAGGTTTTGGCTTTTTTTTAAGCTAAACTGTAGCTGTCTTGGCTCTGGTGCACATTAGAGAATTAACAAGTAACTAATTGAGTAAGGCTTTTAATTCCAAAACCTTAAGGCAATTAAGCCACTTTAAAGAAAAACTGAAGCATTTTCTAAGTGGTCCTGCCCAATCTGAATGACAAACTTCAAACAATGGAGTTCTTCTTACAACAATAAGGTTGGGGCACAATGGAGAAGTTTAATATTTAATTTAGACTGAGCTGTAAATCATTAATTTTTTATTGCTGCAAATCTGCAATTCAGCTAGAGTTAGACAGTTGCAAACTATTCTGGGTGAACACAGGGTGAATTTCTCCAATACAGAATAAGATATAACCCTCCTCTTCCCCACAGCACCACCTGCTTTTACATGGAGATCTCAGGCCATGTCGGAGTCAGAACAGCATCCAGGCCTGGATCAAAGTGCATCTGCTGCTCACCATTTTGCTCACTGTTCAAAAAAAGTGCCCCGACCGTGCATCTGCAATATGCATTTACACAGAACTGCCAAGAAAACTCTGTGTTTTGTGAATGCCACAGGCAGTCAGAAGTTCCTTTGAACTTAGTCCTTGATAGTGACAGAATATCACTTATCCCAAGTCCAACACTGAGTAAGTAGAGATATTAACACTGAAAAATGAAACATATCTACAGTTCTTTACGCACAGTAAGAGAGGTTTTAGCTGTCAGCTCATCTACAACCAGAAGCAGTCTACCTAAAGTAGTTTAGGTTTTTTAATCCAAAAATGTGCCAAAAATGGGAAACTTCTAACCTCTTCCAAGTCCAGACAGTATTTTTATTTTCTTTTTTAATGTATCTTAAATATTCTGCTGAAAGTATAGATGTAAAATTTAAGCCAAGCTTGCTGCAAAGTACTAACAAGTCTTCACATTACATATCCTTCACAAAATTCACTTCTTTTTTGGGAAGAGAGGAGACCTGATACCTGGTCATACTTTTTCAGAAAAAGCCTTGTTCCAACTTCAAAAGCTCAACACTTTGTCGGGATCAAGATTTTCAAGATTAAGTTAAGTTGGTCAGCCAGCTAGTAGTGAAAAACCTGAACTGATGACATATGGTATACTGCTGTGCTCTTAAGATTATACATAAGCAAAATAAAATATTTAGTGACCTCATAGCCAGTTTTGCTAGGAATCTGTTTATGTGCCATTTTCACAAAAAATTCAGAAGTGACACATGTCCAAGAGACACTGAAAACAAGAAGAATGTATATCCTTAGCACCATCCCAAGAGGAAGGAGCTCACAGTGACACGCTGACATGCTACTGCTGGGCACCTGTAGGTGTTACTTGGTTAAGCTGCCTCCTTCCAGCACTGTGGATGCATTGGTTGGCCAGGGCTAGGAGCAGAAACTGCTGGGTGGAAGGATGAAGATTAAGATACAAAGTGAAAAGGAAGAGTGAGAACCTCCTCAAGCATTTCTGAAAGAGTGGAGGGGGAGTGCTGCAGGCCAGAAGACTCAATACATGCCTGCCTCCCACATTGAAGAAGAGGGTGAAACACCTCAACTCCACCAACAGGGATTTGAGGAGGTCTGCAGACTTGGGGATGAGCAGCAGGACTGTCCCCCATGCATAGGGGGGGAATTAGGGGTCAGATAGCAGGGGCTGAGTGAGGTCGCTTGGTTGCCGTGGGGCAACCACAGTGTGCTAAGATTGTGAGACTGCAATGGTGCATGCAAGAGTATCACAGAAGGAGGAGAAACAGCAGAGGCAGCTCTGGGAAGTGAATTCCAACATGACAGAAAGAAAAAAGTGAAACTACAAAATCAAGATGCCTGTGACAACTTCTAGAACATTATCTTTTAAATATTTAAGGTTACTTACTTACAAAAAAAACTTAGAAAACTTTGCAGGGTAGGAAGTTCTCAAGTGGATAATAAATGTTTAAATTCATGAAAATTTACTGCATACACATACCTATTAAATATATATTTATACATCTGTATACATGTACAGAGAAATAGCTGGAAAAAGAAAAACTGAGCCAGCAGTACAGATAAAACAAACAAAATTTTCTGAGTAACTTTTTAAATAAGAATTACTTTTATACTTTGGGGATTCTGTCTTACAAATGTCTTGATCGGGGGCAAGTCATTAGATACTTGCTAATAGCATTTCAGTTTTATTTATGAACTAGGAGGTACAACAGGACACGTGGAGCATGCTGCTGAGATATAGGTGACCTGATTTATTTTCTAATGTATATGGGCCTGCCACCCACTGAAAAATAGAAAAAATAGGACGGCTTTTTAAAGTTCAATTGGACAAGACTGGACTTTCTGCCTTGAAATCAGAGCTCTGAAAGCTAGAATTATTTTGTTCACAGAAGTTGGTTTTTTACACTCTTTATATCAGCATTTAAAAACCAGGCTGCATCACAGGTGAAAAAACTTAAACACTGAAGGGTAGCAAGATTTCCCTAGTTAGTAAAAAACACCAGAGTTTCAAAGAATTTAAGGTTCAATAATGCTAAAAAAATCATATTAACTTAGCTGTGCCAATGAGGACAATGAATAAAGATGATGCAGCAGTATTTTCACTAAAATACTAGCCAGTTTCTTGCTAAGAGAACCTCATAATTTCTGAGGTGAGATTTGGTGGTCAGCAAACCAGGCTACCCCAGGGAGGCTCAAGCTGACTGTGGGTTAGCCCATCTACAATAAGGGCCAGAAGGACACCAGGGCCTGTCAGCCTGACCTCAGTGCCCAGGAAGGTCATGGAGGTCAGATCGTGAGTGCCATCATGCAGCACATAAAGGACAACCAGAGGTCAGGCTCAGCCAGAGTGGATTTGTGAAAAGCAAGTCCTGCTTGACCAACCTGATCTCCTTCTATGACGGGGTGACCTGCTTAGCGCATGAGGGAAAGGCTGTGGACATTGTCTACCTGGACTTTAGTAGAGCCTTTGACACTATTTCCTGCAGCATTTCTGGAGAAACTGGCTGTTCATGGCTTGGATGGGTGCACTGTCCACTAGGCAAAAAACTGGTTGACAGCCTGGCCCAGAGAGTGAGGGTGAATGGAATCATATCCAGTTGGAGGACAGTCACCAGTGGTGTTCCCCAGAGCTCAGTACTAGGGCCAGTCCTGTCTATCAACTTTATCAGTGATCTGGACAAGGGGATCAAGTGCCCCCTTAGTCAGTCTGCTGATGACAACAAGGTGGGAGGAAGTGTTGACTGCTGGAGGGCAGGAAGGCTCTGCAGAAGGACCTGGACAGGCTGGATTGATGGGCCAAGGACAATTGTATGAAGTTCAACAAAGCAAAGTGCCGGGTCCAACACTTGGGCCACAACAACTCCATGCAAAGCTACAGGCTGGGGGAAGAGCGGCTGGAAAACTGCTCAGCGGAAAAGGACTGGGGGTGATGGTGGATACCAGCTGAACATGAACAGTAGAGTGTCCAGGTGGCCAAGAAGGCCAACGGCATCCTGGCTTGTATCAACATTAGTGTCCAGCAGGACTAGGGAGGTGATTGTCCCTCTGTACTCAGCACTGCTGAGGGCACATCTGAGACCCCACATGGAGTACTGTGTCCAGCTCTGGGGCCCCTACATAAGAAAAATGTGGACTTGTTGGAACAAGTCCAGAGGAGGGATGCTCTGAGGGCTAAGCCCCTCTCCTAAGAAGATAGGCTGAGAGCTGGGGTTTTTCAGCCTGGAGATAAAAAAGCTTCAGGGAGACCTTAGAGCACCTTCCAGTACATAAAAGGGGCTGCAAGAGAGCTGGAAAGAGACTTTTTATAAGAGCATATAGTGATAAAGACATGTGGGAATGTCTTTATTCTGAAAGAGGGTAGGTTTAAATTAAACATCAGGAAGAAAGTTTTGAGTGTGAGGGTGGTGAGACACTAGAACAGGCTGCCCAGAGTTGTGGATGTCCCATCTCCAGAAGCATTCAAGGCCAGGCTGAATGTGGCTTTGAGAAATCTGGTCAAATGGAAGGTGTCCCTGCCCATGGAAGGGGAGTTAAGACTATCCAAGGTCCCTTCCAATTCAGACTTTTGTACGATTCAAATGTACATTATAATATAAAACCAGATTTGATGGTGTTAAATAGTTTAAAAAAAATAGGCCAGAAGCACTGAAAAGCTGTATATGCTGTATATGAGGTAATCCTCTTTTCTTTTAAGGCCTTAAGACTGCTATTTTACATTTAAGTTTTTCCTGCATATGTAAAATGTAATTCCAAGCATTTCATTCTTAATGCAAATGAACTGACAAAGAAATCCACAATGCTGCTGAGTTGCTACAAAAGCCATCCTGCCTCCTACAGCTTCAGGTCTCACCACAGACATGACACACTTCTAAAAACTGAATGCTCATTATCTCTTCCTTCCTCACTATATGATGGTCTGAATTTAAAAGCACAGTGGAATTCATACTTGATTGAACCATCTCTTCACTGAGACCATCTCTATCCATATGAATGACAAGGTGATCAGGAGTATTCAACATGTATTCACTAAAGGTAAATCATGCCTGACCTACCTGATTCCTCCTATGATGAAACAACTACTCGGATGAGGAGACAGCAGTTGACATTGTCTACCTCTACTTCAGCAAGGCTTCTGACATTGTCTCAAAATATTCTCACAGGCAAATTCAGGAAGTGGACTGGATGAGTGGACAGTGAGGTGGACTGAGAACTGGCTGAGTGGCAAATCCAAGAGAGCTGTAACCACTGGCACAGGGCCTAATTGGAGGCCTGTCCCTAGTGCTGCCCCTGGGGTTCAATACTGGGCCCAGAGTTGTTTAACTTACTCATCAGTGATGTGGATAAAGGTGCAGAGGCCTCCTCAGCAAGTATGCCAATGACACAAAGCAGGAGTGGCCAATACCTCTGTGCAGCCGTTCAGAGGGACCTTGACAAGTTGGAGAGATGAGCAGAAAATGGTCTGATATTCAACAAAGGCGAGTGCAGGGTCCTGCAGCTGAGGAGGCATAACCCCAGGCACCAGGACAGGCTGGGGGATGATCTGCTGGAAAGCAGCTCTGAAGCAAAGGATCTCTGGGTCCTGGTGGACAACAAGCTGTCCATGAGCCAGCCATGAGTGTGCCCTTGTGATCAAGAAGGCCAGTGGGATCCTGGGGTGCATTAGGATGAGCACTGCCAGCAGGTCAAGGGAGGCGATCCTGCCCCTCTACCCAGCCCTAGTGAGGCTACACCCAGAGTCCTGGGCTTCTCAGTACAAGAGACATGGAGCTCGTGAAGCAAGTCCAGCCGAGGACAACAAAGATGATTAGAGGATTGGAGCACCCTTCTTACAAGGAAAGGCTGAGAGTTGGGCCCATTCAGCCTTGAGAAGAGATGACTGAGAGGAGATCTCATTAATATCTGTAAGTACCTGAAGGGAGGGTGTCAGGAGCATGGACAAGGCTCTTCTCAGTGGAGTCAAGCATTAGGACAAGAGGCAATGGGCAAAAACTGATGCAAAGGAAATTCCACCTGAATACGAGGAAAAACTTCTTCATTGCACAAGTGATCGTGCCGTGGAACAGACTGCCCAGAGAGGTTGTGGAGTCTCCCTCACTGGAGATATCCAAGACCCATGTGGATGCAATCCTGTGCCCTGTGCTCTGGAATGACCCTGCCTGAGCAGGGAGGTTGGAACAGATAACCCTCCGTGGTCCCTTCCAACCAGACCCATTCTGTGATACCATAACAACATCAGAGAATGAAGCAAACAGTACTAGGAAGGGTGCAACTGCCCTCTGGCTTCATAAAGTTATTGTTATTTGTATTTGTGCTTATAAAAATGCCATATTAAACATACCAATATAAAAATGCATTGAGGAACCAGTGTGCTGGCAAATAGCCATAACAGGAAAACCAGCGAAAAATGGTCGGTCTCTCCAGGTTTTGCAAACAGGCCTTGGACAGACAGGAGAGATATCCCATACTATTTTCTTTGACACCTCTCTCTGTCACCCGATTTCCAACACTGATCCAACAAAATGTCTATCTTGACAGAAGTGAATCTTCAGAGGTAACTCAAGAGTGCCCTGTGGATGACCACTAAAAAAAAATTTCCTTAAATAAAGCATGCAGCCACCTCCATGAAGAGCTCAATAATTAACACCTATAGCTCAAAACTAGGAAATTATAAGGAACAAGAAATTAAATGAGCTCTTTCAGTGTTAATGCAAAGCTCTAGAAAGTGGTTTGTAAGATAATTAAAACAGGGGACCCCACCCTGCAGCAAAAGAAGATAAATAATGGAGCAGTTCTCTCCACTGCATTTAAAACCCAAGAAAACACTATGTAAATCACCACTCTAAGCTCTAATTGTTTGTACACAAAAACACAAGTTATTAAAATCTGCATTCTCTTCCTTCCTTCTTTGGAGACTCAAGAGAATGTCTCTCAATCCAATTACTAATGGAATAACAATCACATTAATAAAAAGCCTTTTTGAATAACCAATCTACAGAAACCATTTTCTGCCTAATTAAATGGATAAAGTGTTTGTGGGGGCAGTTTTTCTTCCCTTGCTAGTACATCAAGTGTCTCCTTTCAATACCATTATTATTTATTCAGTATTTTCAGCCAAGCAGATGCTTTGGAAAGATGTGACTGTCGATTAAAGCAATAGATATAAATCAGGGGGTACACGGAGAGGTCTGTAAAAGTCATCTCTGTAAAGCCATTTTCAGGAATCAAAGGCCTGGAGGACATATTAAATGAGACATGCTGCTATGAAAACTCAACCACAATTTCTTCTCCCAAGATTATTATTTCATTTGAGTCTCTCTCAGGCCCACGTTTCCAAGATGTAAAACTATCTGTAAGACAAGAAGATGACACACACTTCTTGAGGGGTAATGAATGTTTCCCTCACCTAATCCAGGACACTCACCAGTGTTAAGTATTACACAAAGGCCTTGGCTCCACCTCACTGGGAACACTCTGGTTTAGCTCACAATTAGTGGAGCAGTATCAGACCTGCTTCACATATCTTACTTTTGCTAAAGGAAAAGTGTTATTGCTCTACATCGATTCTCATTCCCTCTTAGGTCTTCCAAAATATCACTCTCGGCCAACTAAGGTTCAAAATTATTGCCTGTGTATCTTGAACACTTCACTGCCCAGAAGGATTTATTGTGCAAACAAGGCACACTAGTCATATGAAGTGAAATTTAACCTACTATTTAGAAAAGCATTGCCTCAGGAGCAAAGACAGATGGACTCATACTGCCTTCACCACAAGATATTCAAAACATTAAAATAAGCTTTATAGTGCAAAGAAACAGCTCTTACTCCAATGCTTGATCTCTCACAGGATTCAAAGTTTAAGTTAAGAACCTTCAGCTGTGATACAATCTCCAGCAACTAGAAAGAAGGCACAAAGCAGGGCCTGAAAAACTTAAGAGTCCTAGCACTGCAGTCTTCCAGACACTAAAAGAGCTAACAAAGGTTAGTGGTACAAAGATGTCTAAGTCCCCAGCATGGATGAGGACATCTCACTGTTTCCTATTTACTATAACGCTTGGGCATTTTGGGAGAAGTAAAGTTACGAGCATTAAGATTTTTCAAAATATGGGGGAAATTTTGGGAGAAAATTACTCATTTTATAAAACACCCTTTCCACAAACTAATTCATTTAGTACCTGAAGTCCATTTTCACCACTAGCTCAATGACCAGAAGGAATGAGCCAGCATTGTTGAGAATACAATGAGCTGATGCAAAAGGGAGCTAAACTGACCCCACCCTCCCCTCCAGATTCCCCCAAGATAAGGCTGTGCCAAAATCCTATCAGATGTACTTTGATCGTTCTTAATTCTTCAGTGTTTCAGACAGTATGAACTCGGGCACATCTGCATTTCTTTATTGTCAGAATAATGACAGGATAATGGTGCTGGCACTAGGCCAGCCACTTTTTGGAACATTGTTGGCACAGACCATATTTGCAGTACAGAGAGTAAATGGTCTTGTCTGACAGTTATGGAACAAGTCAAGGAAATATCGTAAAACAAAGTTATCCCTAAGTTTCCTGCATTTGTAAATAACTCCTTATTTGTTAAAATCTTTGTTATTGAGTAGTCCACGTAACTTTTGAGACTTTTCTGGAAAGTGACACCACCTGTATACAGAGCTAAGAGTGCTGTGAAAAGAGAAAATGAGTCTCAACTTCCAACACTTAAAAACCAAAGCTGTACCTGCAGAAACACTCAAACAAACTCCCTAAACACTTATGAACTGACTTAATACCAATGTATTTTTGAACTGTGGGAGAAGAAAGCTGAAAAAGATTTCAGTCACATACAGAATATGTCCTTGCAGTGCACTGACAGCCCATAAATACATTAAATAAACTTCAAAGTAGAAGGCGTTCTCTCTCCTCTCTCACGACTTCAGGGAAGAGCTTGTGCACTTCAGGTTTTCTTAGCTTTCCCTCAGAAATAAGTGTATACTGAAGAGCAAATGGCAAAGCAGTAAGTTCAAATCAATACCTACCTAAAAGGCCACAGGACTCTGAAATATGGAAAGCGACTGTGCCAAGGCTATTTGTGAAATTAAGAAAGTGACAGCCAGGCAAAGCAGATGCTTTTAGCACCAAGCAGCCTTCAGACTTCCTGCATATGAAAGTATTTCTTATTCATATAATGGCTTTTAAAAAGTTATGGAGATGCACAACCTAAATAAGCTTTTAAGAGATTCATGTCTGGGTGCTCTTATTTGTAACAGGTTTCTGCTACATATAATAGTCTTGTGCTCAAATAAGGCTGTTATAGAAAAGTCTACAAGTCTTCGCTGTTCAAGCAAAATATAAAAATCAACAGTAGCTAGTTTGATTTTAAAATGAAACATTTAAAAGAAATATTTTAGAATCTTGTGGTTTTAAATTACATTAGCAATATTACTGTGTTTAAGATAAGAAGTTGGTCAAGTCATGTAACATAAGCATAATTAATGAAATAGTATTTACTTTTGTTTGCCTATATAGTCATACCAAAACTACCTGTTTGTTATAAATTACCACAATACATTTCAGCTGAAATCGGTTCAGAAGCCTTATGAGCTCTTTCCAACTCTTGAAATAAACAAGGATAAAGATTCCCTGAAACAAACAGGCTTACCTAGTTGTAACAGAAGTCCCCTAGGAACTCTCCACAGCCACCATGCTGGGAGCTGTAGACATAAGAATTGGCTGGAATAAAAAACAACAGGATTCATGGAGAGAAGAAAAAAAACCCCACCAACGAACAGCAAGAACTAGCATAGAGGATCAAGTGCCATTCAGGACTCACATCAGAAATGTCAATACCATTGCACATGCTTCAGTCTCTGTGTGTCTATCTGGGAAGACGCAAAGAAGCACATACATTTTCTGGAAGGTTTTTTTTTAGTTTAGGCAGCACCAGAGAAGTATCTAGGGAACTACTCCCAAAACAGATCTACTCACTATTCCCTATCTTGCTAGTTGGAAAAAACTGCACGCTATTTCATCGATGTATCACTGATCACACCAAAGCGTATATTAGGGAAATTTCCGGTCTCAGAGCAAATAATTGACCCTTAAAATAAAGAGGACAGGGACCAGGCCATCTTCCACAACAGAGATATTATAGGTAGCTGTGACTTTTAAATGCCCTTGAACCTGGGATCTGCTTGGCCTGGTTCTGCCAAAATACATCTCAAGGATCCCGCACAAACACTTCTGTGGGGAAAAATGAGACAGTCACCTCATACAGGCACTGTGGTCATGGCTCAGAGAAACAAAAACTCCTCCTTCAAGAGTGTATAAAGGCTTTCCTTAGATTTTCCTTTCAACATGATAATAAACCATTTACACGCTCCACAAATAGCAGTTCAGGCACTCAGCTCTTCTAACTGAGCTTAATAACTTCATTTGGTCCAAAAGGTACTGCTTAATTTTGAACACAGCTTTAAATTGATTCTGAAGAAGATGAGACTGAGCAGCTAAAGTTAAGTGTGATTCAAGGTTTCTGAAGAGTTACTGGTGAACTGGCAGTACTGAGGATAGATAAGAGTCCTCCCACAAGTTATAACCATCACTTTCAAACACAGTAGTGTTTACATTCAAAAGCTCTCAAGAATTTGACCATGATGAAGAGCTTGCTATAATTTGGGATCAGTTGGCACCGTACTTCTGGCAGTACTGCAAGGCATTTTCTAGCTCATTTCACTCTTCCATGCAACATCTATGTATTCCAGTACCAGAAGTTTCCCACTGCAATGACTTTGGTGGCTCACATCTCCAGACCATTCCTTGGGAAAGGCAACAGGTAGCAGGCAGGTAAGACAGTGATAGAAAGACATCAGGATGTCCCACCATATCCAAAGCATACCAGTGGTCTCAGTTCAGTGCCTTGAGGGCTAGTGACTGTTATCCACAACCTTCTTCTGTCTTTTCAATCAGCATTTGCAGTGAAAAATCTATGGAGAATAAGGGGTCCTGAAAGTAACACTCTCTCCCACCCTATCACGAGGCAAAATTCCCATCAGCAATATGCTGTATGGGGGCGTTTTCCATCCCCCACTACGCTGCAGCTAATTAGGAAGCACACTGCTATTAATAGCAGCATTTACTGAAAAGAGTTTACAGAAAAACCAAAGTTAAATGCATGTTATTTTACAATTAAAAACTCACTAGTTGCTTTAAGATATATTTCATTGTTCTATGAGGAAAGTGCAAGCTTATGTTTAAACAATGCACCTCCAGGAAAAAATCAGGAACGGACAAGTGCAGTTCTTCACTCAGAAAACCATTATTGGAAAGAGCTTTTGATGTGTTTTCCTACTCAAAAAAGTACTTGAGAGGGAGGCTCCCAGGATGAAGAGGGAGATAGCCTATCTGGATCTTAGCCTTTATTCATATAACCGTCACAAACATGAACTCAACATTTAAAAAGTGATACTGAATTGCTGGGAGCTACAGAAAACTGCAGGTCTTCAGGCCCTCAGCATCTGTGTGATATGAATGCTATGTTCAATACAGACACAGCCATGGCATATCCAGGAAATGGACGTTTGAAAGGAACCTCTTAAAGAAGAAACCAGAAGTTAACAAAGCTACCCAATTGGGTGCTTGTGAAAATACAAATAGCGAGAATGCCTTCAATTATAAAAGCCATGATAGATGTAAGATTTTATTTAATAAATTCATTATTGCAGAATCTTTTTTGGAATAGGGTGGGATTTTTATTTTCAGTGAGGAGCAAGCTGGCTGAAGAAGACGAAGTTTATTAACATTTTTAAAACAGTTTTCAAGTGTTTATAAAATTAATTGCTCAGCTTTATTCATCATTCAAGCCTTAGTCACGCAAGAGCAGTATTCTTCCTCTCTGCCATTTGAGTTATCATAAACCATCAATATGTGATATAGTTATGAAAAGAAAATGGGTCTTTTTATTTTTTAATTTAGATATTTAAGTGCTTAAAAAAACAACTTGGATCAACTTCCAGAGGCAATGGTATAGTTAATATAAACATGTATGTCAACAGAAACAAAACTGTGATTTTTGTTTAGTTGAAGTTTCTGGCAGAGTTTGAGCTGACAAATTTAGATAGCCACAAGAATGTAAAAGGCACTACTGGGAACTGTAGCTGAACAGAGAGCACTAAGAATCCCTTGCCTACCTCTGAAATATTTATGTTATATCAAGCAATAGCTCAATTAACCTCTCAAGCAATAGCCAGAACAGCAGCAAGTTACAGTTTTGCAGTACTGCCCATTATGTAAATCTGAAAGACAATTTACCTTATCTTTTCCTACACGTTGGGATATCTGCATCACTCTTCCTGTAACTTTAACATAGTAACAGTAGAATCAGGCTCTCTCTGGAAACTGAGTTTAATAAGGCTCCCTATATATTTTCACCCATTTTAATAGTCACCATTTAGAGGATGGATCCTCAGTCCCGAAAGTAGTTCCTACAGAAGTTTTTTATCAGAGTTTGGGTTAGTGTCCCTTTTATTTTCTGATGTTATCAATAAGAAGACATTTTAACAACTAATTTTTAGAGGCAGGTTACACCTTGATGCACAACAGATACTCTGCAGGCATATCCAAAGCCAAAATTGTTCAAAAACTCTCACCAGGCATGATAAAATACATCGCTTTAGACATGGAGGCATGACTTGCTAGTTCACTAAAGTTGTCCTTCCTATAACCTGCTATTCACTGTGCTCTGGTAAGGCTAAATAAAGTTTGCATTTATTCAAACTACACATACAAAATGACTAGAACTCATTGCAGCTCAGGTTTCAAAGTATTTCTGGACTTCCAGAGAAGCGTATTAAGAGGAAAAGCAGGCAAAGAAGGGGGGCACATAAATGACAAAGCCCTCCCTCTTTCACACATTAGATCAGGTAAAAAAAATAATGCTGTAGTCCTTTCCTCTTTCTTGAACTTCCATGACAGGGCAAAGGGAGAAAAAAAACCTCACACCAACATGACAGTTCTTTTCTTTATATCATCATAAAATCAAGCAAGTACTAGTGCAGACAGTTCACTTCTCATTATCTTCCAGAGAGCTGAAGTCAAAATAATGGTGCTCAGTCTGAAAAAACAAGCACTTGTATGCTCCCTTCTCCAGTTCTAACCAAAGCAGCAGCTTTAGCTTATAATGCACATCTCACAAGGGAAAAAAAAGATACACACACACACAATAAAAAAAAAAAATTAAAAAAAAAAAATCAAGAACTGCCATACATCTCAACATTTCAGGAAGTTCTTAACTAAAATACTTAGATAACTCCCTGTAGGACTGTCAGTACGAGCACTACCACCACTCTCTCTCAACACTCGAAAGGAACAGTGGGATACACATTGCAGATTACATACTTGAAACTACCACGCCTGGTTTGACTTTGCCTGCTTTGGTACTCTCAGATCAAGAGTTGGGAATCTTTTCCATACTGGAATCACATATTAGAAGACTCCTCTTTTAAAAAGAAACATTATTTCACATGCCATAACCTTAGATTAGGCCAAATATGTTCATTCCAAGCTTTTAAAAAATGGGAGTGAATAAAAAGAGATGACTTATCTTCCTAGGAAAAACACTACTTCTCCGAGCTTTCTTATACTTCATGGCAACAAACATGAACAGAATGACAAACCTCTCCTTGTTTAACAACTTCAGTTTAACTGACAACAAAATGCTCCCTTGCAATCACAGATTAGGTTGGAAGGGACCTCTGAAGGTCATCTTGTCTAACCTTCCTCCTTCAACCAGGTTGCCCAGGACCACGTCCAGATTTTTTTAGTATCTCTGGGTGCTGGCACAAGTTACCTGGGAAGGTTATGGAGTCTTTGTCCTCAATCACATTCAAAGTAAAAAGTGTTTCCTTATGTTCAGGGGGAACTTCCTGTGTTCCCACTGCCTTTGGTCCTGTCACTGGGCACCACTGAATACTGTCTGTCTCTCTCTTCTTTGCACCCTCACTTCAGGTATTCATGTACACTGATGAGATGCCCTCCCCCCCAGGACTTCTTTTCTCCAGGCTGAACAGTTCCCAGCATTCTCGGATTGGAGAGACGCTCCAGTCCCCTCATAAGCTTAGCAGTCCTTGGCTGAATTCTCTCCAGTATGTCTATATCTGGGGAGTCCAGAACTGGACTCCAGACTCCAGGTGTGGGCTTCCCTGTGTTGAGCACGAGGGAAGAATCACCTCCCTTGACCTGCTGGTAACATTTTGAATGCAGCAGGAGAGACCAACAGCCCTCTTTGCCTTTGATCTCAAAGGCCGGCACCATCCTTTCTTTTGTGCCTGCACAGTTAAAAAAAATACAGTGACAGAAAGTTCACAGTGAACAAACATCTGTGGACCTAATTTTCTTTAAATAACACGTTTCCTTGAAAAGAAGTAAGTCCTACCTGGACATTGTACAGCATGCATCTTTCACACACCTATACAAAATACAATGCTAGTGCTGAAAGTTACAGATGAAGATGAAGCGGTCACTTTTCCAATTAAAGGAATTTGTGCCATATACAGTGAAGTATTTCTCAAACAAAAGTGATTTATAACAGATGATCTCAAAATTACCTTTGAACAGTCACAGGTTTTTTGCTATGAAAACCCAGAATAAACAAGAGTGTTTACTCCTAAAGTAATCTTTTCGTATTAAAAAAACCCCAAACAAAAACAAACAAAAAAATCCAACAGAAAACACCTTTTGACAAATCCTTTCTCAAACTCAGATTTTCCATTACCTTCAAAATGGACACGCAAGAACAAACAAGAGCTTTAACTTTCTAGCTAAGATTTTAAATAAACAGAAGTGGCAAAAGATGTCTCATATCCTGTGTGTTCCACCCGTAAACGTACTGTTTCACTGTAGGTTACTGTGGTGCTTTTATCCCCACATCTTTTACTGCTTATTTGTTCATTTTAATTTATAAATGGACTGTTGTGCTGCAACTAATTCCCTCAAGGCCAGCCACAAGCTAAGGACATTTTCCTTGTTCCACCCCATCTCTCTATTTCAGTGTGCGGCTCTTGCTTATGACTAGTAGTACGTGAAGGATACCCTCCCCAACTCTGGTGTTTAAAACTCCTCAATTCTTGTGAATTACTAGCTGCTGTTTAGCCAAGCCATGCACATGGCATTTAGTCATTTTATTTTAAAAAAACCCCAAAACAAAACAAATCCCTGAAATTACTGAACTGGAATTAAGTTAATGCAAAATCCTTTCACAGGAGTAAAAAAAAAAAAGTAACAAAAGCCTAGTTCAAAAGCAACCTGGTGCTCTGACAGCTGAAGCTGTAAACAAGCCTGCCATTAAAAGGGACTGTTACAGCCGCCAAGTCATGAACAATGGAGAAACATTTATCAGAGTACTACCTAAAATTGGATGCGCTTTTCTTTACGACAGTGCTTTGCTTCTCCATCCCCATCAGAAGGACAAATTGGACAGGAACAGGACAATGTAACAACAAGAGACTTGTCTGATACACCTGATCATCCAATGTGTAAAAGAGACACAAGGAAACTGCTTTTGTGCTGATAATTTGCCCCAAACTGACATATTTAATACCCTACAGCATTACCTGTTATGTAACATGTCGTTTAGTCAAATCTTCCAAAGCAACACAATGTCTTGTTCCGAAAGTACTAAATAATTTGCTTTTTTCGTACGTCTCCTGTCACATTCAGTAAATCTACTTAAGGTTTCTTTCCATGCAACAGGAAATTGCCTTAACTCACGCATTCCATTAAAGCAGACAGCCAGTGCTTGGCTTTCAATTGCTCCTTTGTAAAAAGCCTATGAAACGCTAAAATGAGAACTCTACTGTATCAACATGAACTCTACAGGCCAAAGGAAGTCAGATTTAAGCAGATGACTCATGTTAAAATGATATAATATCAAGTCTGCTTTGCAAAGAAAACCGTAGTTTAACAACTGCTATTAGCAATTATGTATCTATATAGATATATAATTGAATCCTGAGGATCCCAGGAAGTCACTTTCAAATAGTAGATGGAAGCAAAGCTTCAAAAGGCTTCCCCCATATGCAAATGTAATTGATTATGTACAATAAATTCTTGCATTTAATCTAACTATACCTCATTTTACACTGTGAAATCAAACCCCTTTTCTTTTCCTAGAGCTTAAGCAGGATAATCTGTTGGTTTATATTGCCCTACCATACCCCAACTGCCCTTTAGCTCTTAACCTCCCAAGTCTGGATAGGCAGATAAAACAGCTCTTAATAACTTTTTGGTTTTCGCTTTTTACCTATTAGAGTCTTGCATTTACAGACACAAGTTTTACACCATATTTATATATATTTCACAAAATACTAATAGAAGGGTTTATTGCTTGCTCTGTTTCATGCTGGTAACACTTCCCTTTCCATCTGATTTGATAACCATTGATTCTCTGGCAAAGAATTTCAGCATATTATGCAAATCAGTTTTTGCTTAGAGCACAGCTTGTATAGTACTTACGATTTACATAAGTGAAATAACTGAATCACTGGTCCAGGCCTGCACAGCTCTGTAGGCAGGTTGGGCACAAAACTTGGACCCAGTCTGCCAGCTCTGCAGCAAACATGTCCCTTTGGAAGTTTCCCTAACAGTAGCATAACAGCAATATGAACTATTATTCTCCAAAATTCAGAATATCCTGTTTCATTAATAATTCCATAAAACTTCGGAAATTTAAGACATAGTGACTCATTTAGGGGCCATATTTGATGAGGAGGCCAACAGTAGTTCTTGGGTTTCAGCTTAAAGCAAAGACAATTTTGAACAGTGGACTCAAATGACATGGCTCACTAAGTAATTTACAAGCAAATGTCAATAAAAACCAGAACCATATACTTCATGTAAGCTTATATATATTTTGAAAGCTTTATGACAGACCTGAAACCAAAATTATTCCAGTCCCTCTCTGTACATACTAACATTGTCACTTCTGTTACGTTTCTTTTAGCCATACATGGTCCCCTTCCTCTTACTTTCTAAGAGCTGTAAAGTACATTTCCAGAGGCTACAGTATTTCACAGAAGCAATGCTTTGCAATTGCCTATGCTATCCCATCATTCAGATACATTGATTTATAAAAGAAATCAGAGCCAGTGTCTTATGTTTTTTCAAATACACATTCTTCCAAAGTCAGTGGTTTATAATCCAAGTTTTGGGAGGGCCAGCTTTGTCTAGCCAGCAGCAGTCACACATGGACTCCACGGTTACAAACCATGGCAGCATACCTTGTGTGCTCCCTGTGAGACCAAAAGATAGCGAGAGGGGATATCTCATATCTGGGACCCCATTAAAGTCTAGACAACAGCCACTTGTGATCAAAAGAAAAAGTCCACTTAGAAAGCACATACACAGAGGCACAAACAGTCATGTCCTTTGCAAGACAACACCAGCTACTGCTGCTCTGCCTATTCTCAGCACCATTGTAAGGGCTGTACTTTAAAAAGCTGGATAACCTGCAACGTATGGAGATTTCTTCAATTACATTCCATAAGCTAGCAAGCAACCTAATTAAACAGATTTTCATCAACACATTTTTATTCCCAATTCTGCAGTCATTATCTATGCAAATAATCTTATCAGCTCTAATAGAAGTTACTGCATGAGACAAACAAGTATTACACTACTTAAACACAGGTCTCACCTATCTCCCATATTAAGGATACAAAATAATATAGATAGAGTAGCTATGTTACTAAACACAGCTAGTATATCTTTATTTGTCTTTGCTCAGGGGTTACAAAAGAAAAACCCCACATTGTAATTATTATACAGTATGTACTATATATTATAAAGAGTAAGAACCCTGTCATCAACAGTGCAATTTGGAAAGCAAGGAGAATGATGCCTTTGCAGAAGCTCAATGGAAAAAGCTAGTGTAAGTCAACACTTTGGGCAACACTGAAGTTACATTCTGCTGCCCCATTAAACAGCAACAATCACAGCCCTAACCAGTCTCACCACATTTATACTGAGCAGGGAACTCATTCACAGCTGAGACAACAAAAAGCTTCATCAATACCAATGAAAAGTTAGCCTTAATATTTTAATTCTAGTGTATTAGGACTTATTATGCACCCAGGGATACTCAAAGAGATCCCAGCAGGATTACCTTTCTGCAGTCAAGTATTTTTATCATGAAACACAGGAACATCTGTATGGGCAAGACATCCTGCTTGGCTGTTATCTTACAAAAACTCAACTGCCCTGAACCAAATGGAAATTTCTGAGTATCTCAGATACAAATAGAGAGTTAAAAACATTACTTTCAAAAAGGACTTTCCAATTAGATGGTCAAGTTTGACAAGTCTTCATGAACATAATGTAATGCTTCCAAAGAAAATGTGGGGGGAACATGCAACATAAAAGGGACAAGGAATACTAGCTTCTAAAGATTTTCTAAATGTAGGGAAATAAATACAGCTAACAAGTATACAGACATGTTACAGTTTCTGATGGGTGATGTTTGCCCAAGTTTTATTCCTCCTACCAAAGTTGCTACCTGCTACCCTTGAGAACTACAGGATTTGGTTTCACCTCACTACAATCATGTTGTTTCAAAAAAACACACATCACTTAGCAATAAATCCCATTCAGACTAATTGTCCTGCTGCATGCTATGTATGTTGACTTTACCACTGACAAGGAATGCAGCCATGAACTAGAACGCTAACCAGCACTGCACTAACTCTATTTTCTTTTTTTTACTTGTAAAGTGACAGAATGCAAGAGTTGAAGATGGATATGCCACTCATTCCATATTGACTGCTCCCAGAAACCATCCATGGAATCTTCCATTCCATTAAAGTTACCACTGGACAGTTTAGAATTTCAGGTATGTGGTTTAAATAGGGACTGTGCTCTAACACCCCTCTTATTTCAGTCAGTCAGAACACACATGAAAAATATCTTCAGGCACTCACTTCTCACACCAGAATTTTAAGGCTCCATTTGACTGCTATGTGGAAACTGGAAAAAATAATGACAAACTGTACTACTCAATTAATCTTTCTTCTAGTAAACGCATTATATTCTTTGACACAGTTCACAGCTCTGTAAGAGCAAGGTCTTGAAGACAGAACAACAGAATAGCTCTGATAGTTTGAGGACATTTTGTCTGGATCATTTTGCTTTCTCTCACATATTATATAAGTTGCCAGAAACTAAAATTTGAGTTTTATCCAGACAGGTCACCTGCAAAACTGTACACAAATGCCAAGATACTGAAGAACGTCCAAGTTCACAACCAAAAAGATGTTCAATATGCAAATTATTTTCAGAAAAAACTTTCCAGTGTACTGCAAGTCAAGGTCTGCAATGAACTCGATCTCTAGTTAGGAGCATCATAGATAACACCCTGAAAATGTCTATTATCTCCTTACTGGTGCCATTAAGAATCTGAATTGCATAGATGCTGACAATATATTAATATTCAGCTGTTCCTGAATGAGTCAGCACTTACTGACAGTTATGTTAGAAACAATAATAGGCAACATGATGCAAAATCTTCTATAAATTTTAAAAAGGAAATCTTATTAAAGAGAAACACTAGAGACAAAAGGTTAAGAGGTAAAATCAAGTCATCACTTACACCTTTATGACAGAAAGAACTAATACACAGTGATTCCTCTCCAGTCCAAACAGGTATTTTCAATCCCAATTCTGAAGCATAAACTTCAAGTGGAAGTACCTTAGGCAAACACTCTTTAATGTTACAAATAAACCAACAAACAGTAAAAAGACCTTGCAACAAAAGCCACTGTCTGGCATCTCAAAAAACAAAAAAAAAAAATCTCCGTTAGTAAACATGACAAGAAAAACAGAAACTGAGAATTTTTTATTTCATCAAGTCCTCCTAAGGAAAACAGCAAATTCCCAATTTCAGCTCTCTATACAGTATCAACCCACAAACTTTATGGTCAGATATAATTTAAAAGCCCTGCCAGAAATAAAAGCCTGGCTTAGCCAGCTGCACGGCTTATCAGCCTGCTGCCATCTGCAAGGATTGTAAACATCAGTTGGGATGCTGTGTATGGTTTGTAAGGAAATTATACGTCCCTGAACATAACCTCCCCTGTTATTTCAAGAGAAGACATGGCTACCATTTAAAATGCTCTCCCAGTATTTCTGTTAATAAGCAAGAACAGATGAAGGTGACAACTAAGTTTATTATACATGACCTTGTTCGTAAGTGGCCTTGACAATCAATCTATTCAGTCCTTTCAGCGACTTCTCTGGTGCCTTCATGATTACTACACTTAAAATGGTTACACAGTTGGAAAAAGAATGCTTTGCATACTGTCTTCACCTCTGGCACATCTCTAGTTGCTGGGACATGGTAATCCTCTTCCTAATTACTTTCACTCCTGCAGCAATCCGTCTCAGATTCCACAACTTTTGCTTGCTAACTTCAGCCCCATGTGAATAAGCAATCCCGCTCCCTCCTCAGATCATGGGAGAACCACGTATAGCCAAAAATAATTATCTAATAATGATGCAAAAATGTTAAGCACATCATTCAGAAATAGACAATAAATCATAGCTTCACTGCTTCCAGACACCTCCCCCCGAAAGTTCCTCCACAGCATCAGTTGACAATATTTGGATGCTATGTATGCACATATGCTGCATACCTGAGATAAACAGATTTCCTATATCAAGAGCCCACTCAAAAGTTGCAGAAAACTAAAAAAAAACCTCTCACATTTTTAAGAGAATGATTTCACAAGCAAATATCCATTACTTAAAGTGATCCAATGAAACACATCAACTCAGCAGCTTAAGGAGAGTTGGAAAATTGTTAAGCACATATGCAGTTAGTTTTTAAGCTATGATACCGAAATGTCTTGAAAATGTATGGGTTTTCAGTAGACATAGCTTTTTTTTTCTGGAATCTTAAATTCATGGGTCATGTTGCATAATACCATATAATTCTTAAGTTCACTGATAAAGCATTTATATCAAACACAAGAAAATCAATCACAGGATATATTGAGCGCAGATACACACCCTATCCTGAGGTTCAACCATTCACTTCTAAATAATTTCAACTATATTCCATTCAGCCTCCTGAGAGAACTGGTATATTAAACATACTGATTCTTCACATCTTTTGTTTCATGGCTGTGCATACACATTCATGCAGAAAGAGAAACTAAAACATTTTTATTCACACGGATCATTTTCATTCTTTCCTAGTGGTAAAAGTAATTCCAAACTGCTTACAAACTGAATGCAAACAGGTGCGGCACAAACAAAGAAATAAAACACTTGCAAACGGTTGCAAATCCCCAAGAAAGCCAAAAAAGGAAGACTTTTTTTTTTCTCTAATGATAGCAGCCAACACTTCAAAGGTAAGTCTCATGAGATGCATTGCTTTTACTCTCACACCCCTGTGATAGGTGTACAACAGCAATAATATACAGCCTTTTCTTGCAGTTGGGTTTTACTGGTAGCAGAGAAAAGCCTCCTTCCCAAGCTTATTCTGAGAATACCTCCAAAAAAACCCCTACTTTTGGAATAAAGCCACTTAACAACTACTCTCATTTAGGTTGTTAGTTTCAAGAGAAAAGAGTTCCTTATGTTCCCCATGATCCATCAGCATTCCTGTCTTGGATCTGCTACTTAATTGCTTTGCACAGATGGACTAAGGACAATGATCTGTGAAGGAGTTAATAGTTGTAATCTCAGAGGTTCCCAAATAATTTTAGTAGAAGCAAACTGCCTCTTACATGTCAGTGACAGTACTGTGAAGAGCAGTGTCTACATAAGATTAATTCACCTGAAACAATTTTAACTGGATTTTCAGAGCCTTTAACAAGGCTCCTAAGCAACACTCTTAAACTTAACTACTGTGGACTAAGTTCAAGACATCAGCAGGAATCAATTAAAAGCTTTAGAATGCAAAAAATATTTCCAGCAGTGTTGCAGCTACAACGCTTCATTATCCTCAAAATGCAATCAGGAGCAGAGAGGTGAGTTTACAACATCTGCCAACAGCATTTCAGAAAAGCCCCAACTGAAAACTGACACTCAAAAGCAGTGGAAAGCTCTTCCAACACCACAGACTTACATCAAGTTCAGTTAAATTCAAGATTGGTGAATGTGAAGTATAGAAAGGAGGGGGAAAAAACCCCCTACCTACAGATGCAACGATAAGCTCTAAGAGAGCTACTACCAACTTGGGAAAAGAGACTGTGAAGTACCATCCACCATGACTTCAAAACAGTTCAGCGGTCATCAGAGATCAAAGACATGAGCAGAATACTAAAGCCCACTAGGAAAGGAATAGAACAAGAACAGAAACGTGTTATTATGCCACACCATGTGCAAACATTATGATTTCATCTCAAGTGCTGCACAGTTATAATTATCACTGCTGAAAAGGAATAGAGAAACAGAGGTGTCACAAAGAAGATTAAGGATAAGGTGTAGCCTACACTGGCTCCATTAGAAGATTTTTCAGATTGAAGGAGAGACAACAGAAGTGAGACTATGAGAATGAGGATTCTAGAGGCACAAGCGGGAAAGACGAGATGAAGTAAAGATAAAAATTATGACATTTCAGAGTAAATTATTAGAAAATTCAATAAAGGTATCAACAAGCATAAGTTTAATAGCAACAAAAGAAATGTTTTCCCCCCAAATGTGATGAAATTGTGAAAATCACTGCCATGGGATGTTAAGAGTCCAAAGAGTATAAAAAGTTTAAAAAAAAAAAAAAAAACTAAACTAAAAAGTACTGTATTCATCCTGCATTCAGTAGCACAAAATCAATCATCAGATAAATGAATAGTACAAGCTTGCTCTGTTTCCTTAGCTCTGAGAAACCAGAATTAATTTGACCTTTGCCGCAAAAACGGCAGAGGAGTAAAGCAGAAACAAATTTCAGTTTCTGCAATGTGGATAAAGCACATTAAAGACACAGCCTCAGGCATGGAAGTTGCTAGGTATGTTATCAAAAGATGTAGTGGTTTTTAAACTATCCACTAAAACACTCCCAACATGCTTTGGTAAGTAAACTTTGACTAGTAAAACATTATCTCTTCCTAGAACTGCTTCCTGAAATTAATCTGAACCTTTACAGGAATATAAACCTCACAACTGAGTGGAATCACCATCCTCCTTTAAGAAGTTTGCAGTTGATCAGTGGAAGTTACCTTTCTCCTCATGTAGCCAGTGCAAGATTTGAGAACTTTTGCTCAAGTATTTTATCTAAACACTTGCTTGAGAACTTGTCCCACAATTTCCATGGCAGCACCATCATTCAATTTAACACTATGTATCTTGACACAGTCTGATATATATCCCATGAATTTACATTACTTTAAAATACCCTGCTCTCATATTGCAACAAAAGTTACAGCCCTCACTTTAATAGGAATTAAGGTTTCACCAAGTCACGAACACATCCCATACCTTTAAAGGTTTATCAGGTTTTAACTGCCCATTAAGTCGGCAGTTATTTCAAGCGAAACATAGGGGACACAGACGTGCCTTTGTTTATTCCACATTGGCAAGTTTTTCTCATCAAAACTTTTTCTAAATGGCAACTTTTCTGTCAGACAACTCCTGCACATTAACATACTTGAATGGTGGGACATTTGAATTGAATAATTTTACTGAAATGCACCACTACCTACTGAACTGCAGACCTCAGTTTCAAGGGAACATAGATCCCTAGATTAACTGGTTTTGAAGATCCTGTTTTAATTCTCTTTTCTTTCTTTTGTTATTCTTTTTGTTCTACTTGCACCTTTATCTGCCATGCCTTTTCAAGTCTCTTTCTCTGCTCTGACTTCTCAGAACACAATCCTGTTCAATCACACCATCAGACATGTTTCCCCTCCCACTTTTCAGATTGTTGCACAGTTTTCATATTTCATGTCAACTGTGAATAAAATAAAGGACACCATCAGTAAAAAGCCCTTCTTAAACTACATTCATTTCTCTAAGAAAAAGCAAAGAAAGTTGTCTCATTTCCATTCAGCTGGTCCTTTTTCCATCCACTGCTTTTCTTGGTCACCCACTGCTCTAAGCTTGAAATCTGGTGCAAACCTGGATTTAGGAACCCTCAGAGGTAATTACAGCATGATTTTTCAACCATTACTTCCCAGTTTCCTGGGGAGACCATATACTACTTCTAAAATATGTACAAAAGGAAACTCAGAAGGGAAAACCTATCACCATCAACATTTCCTAGCTAGGAGGAACCTACAAGTTAAAAAAGAAAAACAGCTCTGCTGCATATACCTTGTAGATAAATAAACACAGTAAGGATTTCTGAACATGGTAGAAAACAACTAAGCTGAACAAACACAAACTAGTTCAGGTAGCAAACAGAAAATGGGCTTGGCCCCAGGGGTCCAGATGAGATGATGCCATCTTCACCAGACCAAGGACAAGATCAACAGGACCTCTCCTCAGAACAACAGACAATCCCCTCTGCTAGCAGAGATCTTAAAGGTCACAGCTGAAAACCATAAACAAAACTACTGAGATGTTGCTGTGCCCCTTTGTTCCCCTCTCCCATCACAGTTTTAAATGACAAATACTCCAGGTTAAATGGCTAACATAGCAATGAAGTGAGAGAGAACCATTAAAACAAATGATATTGGTCACCACAGATATCAGCTTCCATAGTGCTGCACTGAATTATTTATTCAAAAGTTTCCATTGCAACAGAAGTTTCAGGTGAATTCACTCCAGCTTTGCCCCTCTGTGCACACCAACAGTTGCCAGCCTGCAAAACATGCTTGAGGGGAGCTCTACTACAAGTAATACTGGCCAGTAACATTTAAACCTTTATGCCCATGCCAAAAAAACCCTATTTTTTTTTTTGTTTTTAATAGTACCAAATATTGCAAGGAAATTAAACCTTTGCTATTATGGAGTCAATAGGGAAGGGAAGAAGGTGGTGTAATCTGGACCCTTTCCAGTTTTAGTTCTAGAGCTGCCTCTCACTTGCGGTAGCACACATCTCTGGGGAACTTCTTGTTTGCTGGAAAAGTTGACTCAGAGACTTCTTTTCCTTTCCTTCCTTCTTCTTGCCTCTCCATGGAAATTCAGAGTATCATCCAAACACAACCATCTGCTTCTACACCCACAGAACTCCTCCTAGTATGGGTATACAGCAGGCTGTGTAACACCTCTACTCCTCTCTGGCACTTGCTAGAAAAAAGGGAGGAGCAGTGTCAGTCTGGGTGGCAGTGACTGAGCTCAGCTCATCTCCAGCTCCCCACTGCTGAGATCGCCACAGCACTACCAGCATCACACGTTGTACCTTGTCACCCTCCAGAGCATTGCATGTTCCACAATGACACTGTAAAACTGACATAAAAGTCGAAGTTTTATTTACCAAATTGCACATTATGCTTTCAACATCATATTCTATAAGTTTACTGCAACTCCTTACCATCCTGACATTTTTTGATACAGAAGATGTTTTTAAACCACTAAAAATTGTGTATCAATCTCCTCTAAATCTCAGGCAAGGCAGGCAAGCACAACCAACATGCTCAGAGCAGGTTTTTCTCATTTATTCCAACAGAAGTTGACTGAAGGCAAAGGAAAGGAGAATTAGATTCCATGCTACATGATTAGACTACATAACGTCATTCTTCCACACCACATAGCCAAAGGTTTATAAGGACAGAAAGTGACAACGTGGTCTGCCAGCCCCTTCTCTGGCCTAATGTTGTTCACAAATCTTGCCCAAATTAACTCCTGCTTTTTAAAGGTTCCAAGTTGCTCTGCAATTAATTTTTCCTCATTGTTACAAATACTGCATGTAACTCCTACTCTAATGTTCTTAAGCTTCAATTTCCCCTCACTGAAAATCTTTCCTGGTTCAAGGGCCCTTCCACTACAGATTTAATGTTGTCCACAACACAGAAATCTAGTCATCCCTCCTGCTCATTTACAGCAAGTTAACTGGGCTGCTCTTTTTGACATTTTCACCTGGAAACATCCTTTCCTCAGAGAGATATTCTCTAAGCCATTCCTAGTCAATCAATATCCTTCCTGAACAGCTGACCACCCAGACAGGTGAGAAAAACATTCAACTTATGAATGGGAGCTGGAAAGTTATTTCCAACCACACCAATGTACACTGAGCTCCTCTTCAACAGCCTACCAAACTCTTCCTCCTCCACATACAATCCCCTCCAGCCCCAAATCACTGTTTTTCAGAAGTTTGTTTTGTTTTCAGAGATCTTGACTGTTTATCCCTGGACAAATCAGCTTAGCCTTCCTCTGCTATTGGTACAAAAAGAAAAAAAAAAAAAAAAACCACCACCAAAATTAAACTTCCTACAAATATTTATTCAAAATATTAGTGAATAAAGCCCGGTACACTGTGTTAGTGTCTGCTCCATGCCATCTTTAAATAAATGGGTTTAATTAGCTTTTTAATCTAAAGCTAATACCTAATCACAACAGGTGCCTTTGTGGAGTACACTTTCAAGGACTCAGCTCCCAGTGGACACATTACTCCCAATATCCAACAACATCCCTGCAATCCAGCAAGTCACTTCATGTCCTTTTCACACTGCCAGACAAAGCAGCATCTCTGACACACTTAATACACCTGAAACAGGCAACATCACTCCCACGTTTGCCAAGCAGTGTCCTACATTTACCATGCACTGCTCTGATATAGTGTGTGATAGTTTATAATAGTTCATGACAGAACTGCAGTAATGCTGTATAAATGACAAATGACTGCACAGAACACTGCCCATAAAATGCTACCCAGGGATTAATCTAACAGAAACCACTGGAGCTGCAATAGTAGGTCTTTCCATAGTCATAAAAGAAGAGGTTATACTCTGAATATTAAACTGTTCATTCATAAAGCTGGTCTAAAACCACTTTAATAGAAGTGTAGATGCTGTTATAACCTAAAATCTGACTGCTCCCCTCCCCACAGCTGAAGAAAGAATGGAAAAAAGTACTCAATGTTTTTCGCTATCAATAGCTTTAGTAAATTAAAAGTGTTTGCAGTATCTTTCATTAAGCACAATAACACTTGTTCCTCACAGCAAATATGAAATTGGGTAATGCCAACATGCTAACAGACACCTGCACAAGATTCCTTCTCCCTCCTCACCATCATTTTGTTCTATCAACTTGGGTTACTGGGGAACAAAATCACTTAAAAAGGGATTTAAACAAGGGGAATAAAAAAAAAAAAAAAAAAAAGAAAAAAAAAAAAAAAAGAAAAGCCTTCCTTCCTTTGTGATTAGGGATCTAAAAGAGACCAAATCATGACTAAATATACTTACCATTTTTTATCCTACTGTAATGCTAAGATTCAAGCATGGTCCAGTTACTTTCTAGTATGTTAAGCCAATCAGCAAGATGTTTAATTTCCTCTGCCCTTCCTTCCCCTTACCCAGTTCACTTCCAGGTTTACAAAACCAGAGTATTTCAGCAACATTCCCTTCTCCCTTTCATCAAGAAGCATTTCATTTCTAAGACTCAACATACAACAGATATAATCATGAAGAGTAAGATGGAATTCCCTGGAAGACACTAGACCTTTGCATAGAAGGCAGTTTCCAAAGGTTTTAAGTTGGATAAAATAGTGAAGATTATTTAATTTTAAGCATTTCTCAGGTAAATTATATTGCTTGGAGTGTTAATCTCATCATCAACTGATGTATACATGAAGTGAAATAAACTTTTGCACTTAACCAAGCTGAAACCGTACCCTCAAAACATCAAGCCTCTAAAAAGTAGCCCCTGGTTATCAAATACCAGTAGTATGCCAACATCTGTATTGTGGGTACCATAAGGTGACAGTGTTGACATAATGAATTTTCCTTATCTGAAAAACCAGCACCTGTATATCTGACTCAGGCTTGGTCTAGGAAGAAGAAAAACCTATATATTAAAAAACAAGCTGTTGATACCGTTTTTCTACCAAACACCTGGGACATCTCAGAGCACCCTTACTTTGCTGCCAGCTCCACAGAACTCAGTGACTCATGAAAAGTCCTTCACCACATCAAGCCTGCACCACACTTTCCTTACAGAAGACTAGTAAACCTGCATTCAAGTCCTCACACCTTCCTCAGATGCATGTCATATATCACTATTCCCGTAACACAGAAATGGGAACATGCAGGGCATTAAAAAAAAATACTCAATACAGTATCGCTTTACAGCAAAGACTCATTTTGGTGTTTCCTTTACTGTAGAAAAGGTTCAAGTAAAGTCCATCTCAAACATCCATCTAAAACCCCAAAAAATCTAATGAAACTTGGCATTTCCAGCCCTTGCAGTTTTCTTTAAAATGTCAGCACATTCAGATTTCTATGGTGCTCTTGAGCCTCCTGGGTTGTTTTTTTTTTCTTTTTTTTTTCTCTGCAAGGGATTAAGAAACTGAGAACCTGTCAGTTCCCAAACTGGTTTACATAAACCAGCTCTAATTAGACCCTAAGTCTGCTACTGTCAGCATCATGAGAGATCTCCACATTTCCCTGAGTATTTCAAAGACCACTATACTGCCAGACAAGATGGACAGAAAAACACCTATTACTCATCTTCAAACAGTTACTGAAAAGAACCCATGAAAATTATGAGTGTGAATGGAGTGAAATATGACTATGATTCTATGTTGAAATACACACCTCTGGACAATTTTCTTAGTGGCAGTGCAAAATTTTATTATCAAAGCTAACCGTGCAAAACAACAAAAGGTCTAAAGCTTTTACACCATTACAGAGGGACATATCAGGAGGTCTGTTTTTCAGTAAGAGCTTATTCTGGCAAAAAAGTCCTCTTCCATTTTAAGTACCACTTAGAATTGCAACAATGATTTCCTGAAAATCAGTCCCAGAGATGGCTTATGATTTTTAATGCTTTACATGCATGTGATACTTAAATCATAAATTAAAGAAACCACAAAGGTGACACTTCCAGTTCAATACAACAGTTTGTCTAAAGTGACCTACAATATGCACTGTCTCAATAATTTACTTTTGTTAGTTTATCTCTGATGAGGCTTCCCCTCCCCAAGACACTGTTCCATCATTAAGCTAACACTAAGCTAACACACATATTAAACAAAATACTGATTTCAGTATCATTTAGCTTTAAAAAGACCACAAAGACAAAAATAAAAGTCATTTTCATTGCAATAACCAACATGCTGGTTTATCTGTTTCTCCACAGTATTTCAGTACTCTTTTCTGCTTCCAGCCCTTCACAACATCACAACCTTCAGGAAGACTCCTGCATTTTCTACTGTAAAATGCATTAGTTTCCCTCAGAATGGGCTGAGAACCGATTTGCCACCATGCAAAACATTCCTGCTGCCCCTCCTACTCTGGAAGGCAGCACCACATGCCCCATACCATTAATCCAACTCTTCTGCTCACATGAAAGCTGCCATCAGCAAGTTAGTGCTCATCAAACTCCGCAAAAGTCTGCCGGAATTGATGAGTGTGTTCATTACAAAATATTTTGTCTCCAGTACCGACAGTGTTTTCAAATCCTGTCTCTCACATGCTAATATTGAATCAGACAAGAAAATAAACATTTCCACTACCTACTTAATGCCGCAGCTCACTAATTGGGATCTTGCTCTCTCTTGGATGATGCAGAAAACATCTAAAGCAGCAGTAGGTAGACAGCATGATATATCATAGGTACTCTATAACCTGATTTCAGTCAGGAGCTAGACATTTACACTTGGGTCACCCAAATGTGCACTCCCAACACCTTCTTGCTTTTCACATGGTCCTGGACAGCCTAGCTTGTTGAATCAAACCTCTACAGATGTATTTGGGCATTCACCTCAGAACACCCAGGCATGCGTCTGCTGCCCTGCAGACAAGCGTGGCTCGTCAGACCGGAACAAATTTATAATCTGGGCCTGATTTGCACACACAGGAATACAGGTGTAACTACAAGGTGGTTTTCCATTTGATAAATGAGTGCACAGAAATAGAAGAGAGCCAAAAATACAACAGTGATGCTGGTTTAGCCAGTACCTCAGCCAGTCCTTCAGGACCACAGAGCAGGAGCTGCTGCTCAGGGAAGCAGATGGAGGAGAGCCGAGCATGTTGGCAAAGCTCTGGGCCCATGAGGCTGCACAGGGAGAGCGTATGCAGAAACAGTGTGAAGAGAGGAACTGTTCACACGGGGACTGAGCAGTAAATAATTCTGATGCTAGAGCAAGTGTTGAAGCCAGTCCTGAAACAGAAGGCACCAACTGTAAAAAAGGATCTACTAAAATCCATTAGCAAGAACACTGGTTCTCTAGACCTGGCAGTTAGAAATGTGAAAATTCTTTATCTAGACAAATTATAGAGCTTAAACTTTCTATACAAAGTATAGTATGACTGAGGACCAAGGAGACATTTTAATCCAGTCATTCATATAAATGTTTCCTTAAAGAAAAATATTTTACTGTGTACTCCAAGTTGAAGTACTTAAAAATACAAAGCTCCACTTTCAGTGGATAAAACTTCCAGAAAGAGCAAAAAATCATGAAAATTACTACTAAGAAATGGAGTTAAAATGAGAAAGGAGTTGCTGTTAAAACGAAGGTTTCTCAATCGTAGAGGCTATTTAAGATCAAGCAAGTTCTAGTCCTGTTGCTCCTTAACAAATTAATTTCAGAGTAAATCAGAGCTGTGGTGCTATTCTGTCAGTGGCAGCTGTGTTTTGAAAGGTTCTTGCCGCTCCCTTTATGTCCCCTGATACTCATTGCTGTGCTCCAGAGGTGCCAATACAATTGTTTGCATGACTGTGCTCTAAGTCAGGGTTTCAAGAATTATCCCCTTTAAAGGGGAAAACAATACCAAAACAGTAAAAATATCCCAATAAAGCACTTTTTAAAATAATACAGCCTATACAACAACCATCCAAAAAACTGATGTGACAAGTTAAGACAGAACTAACAGAAACATCTTAAATTGAATATTCGCCTCCATGGAATAACATAGTCTCAGCTTCATAAGAGGGAAAATCATTCACGTCTGGTAAGAGACTACACTCCTGCTTTCTTCCTCCTCCCCTTTTTTCCAAGTCTTCCCTTCCCCAACAAGAAAAAACCCCACCCATGCCTAACAAGTTCTACTGTCCTCTTTAAGAGCCTGGAAGAAGTACTGAGTGCAAAACCAACACAAGCTGGAAACAGGTAATTTTTTTTCTGGTTTTCAGTAGGAAGTAAGATGGAACTCCTTGCAACTCTCATTCCAAGACAGAGACATAGCAAATAGGGTAGGAAGTATGTGGAAAAAATAAGAGAAGCACTGAGGAAAGTACAGAAGGTAATGTTGATATATTTGCTCAAAAAAAAAAAAAAAAAAATTCCCACATGAGGATTTTCTTCCAAAAAAGGGGGGGGGGGGGGGAAGAAAAGGAATTGAAGTTTACTACATTGGTTAAAAGAAATCATGTTACCACATTTGTGAAGCAAAATCTCTTGGTCCTGTGTTTCTGCTTGAATAGGTACATATTATGACAATTCAACATTCCAGACAAACAACATTAAACATTGAAATGAAACAAGGCTGAGCTCAAAAAGACTAGTTTTGACTCTATTATTGTTGTGTCTTCTGATTAAATATACATAACACCTGCTGCAATGTGTAAAAATGGGGGAAATCTGGAGGGTTTACTTGTTTAAAATAGAAATTGATTGCTTCATGAACAGCCCACTTATCAAAGCATGATTTTTATTTAGAAATGTGCAATTTTCCACAAACACCAACAGAGAACACTTTGAGGAAGCCTGCAAGATTTTTTGGATGGCAAACAGACTACTGATATGACTATCAGAGACTACATCATCCCAACTCATGCTACTCTAATTCAATTACACAGCCACTGAACAATTTCTGCATGAACACAAGCGTTTAATTAAAAACAAAATTACACTTACCATGTCCTTTTCAACTGCTCAATACAAAAACTATCTCACACACTGAAAAAAAACAACATACCTGTTCCCCCTAAAGACTATGAACAAGAATTTGAGACATGAACAACGTTTATTGTTAATAACATACCACACTGGCTTTGATATTCTTTCAAGAAAGCAAATCAGAAAAAAAAATTCTTTTAAAATATTGAGATTTCAAACAAAACCTCTACTTCAATATTTCCCACCTAGCTTGAAATAATATAACTCCAACTAAAAGGGTCTACATTCTTTAGACTGGAAGAGACAGGATGAAATTCCTGCTTCGAACTTAACAGTTTTACCTTCACCACATTTGAGATATCAGGGAATCCAGTCCCAAAAGTTACAAAGGATGCAATAATGTTATTTTTCTTACACTGTAGCAACAATTCAGAAAGCATCCTGAAGCTTATGACCTGACAAAGTTTCCAGGCAAGATAAACCATACAGAAGTTAGCACAATAAAATCACTGCAGGTTTTAAAGATAATCAGTCCTATGAGAGCTTTAGTCATTTGGGTTCCCCACCTCAGAAACTTCAAATTGCTCCCTGTTCTTTCCTGCTGACAGACTATGTTCACTCTCCTTCACACTGCAATAAAAGAAACATATAAGGAAGGTACTGTAGAATTACCAGAGTAAACTGGAATCAGATTAATGGATGATGTAGCTCCTCAGGTGGGCACAACAGAAACTTGAGGCAGCAGTCCCAATTAAACTTGGGGAGAGTTTATACAGCTAAACTAGCACAGATAATCTCCAGCCTTTATGCATTGTTCAATCACGAAAATAAACCATCTAATTTAATATTTTCCCTTATCTCCCAAAGGAGGGGAGAACCCAAAACAAACAATAAACCAAAACACATGCGTGTTGCTGCATTATGAGGACAAACCAGTACAACATGCCTGAGTGTGTGTGTATATATACATATATATCTACATATATGAGTGTTCCCCAAACACCTGCTGTTTTGGGTTGTTGTTTTCACTGTCTATGACAAACTATATTTAACATGCACCTGTGCTTTTCACCTGTCCTCCTCCAAAAAACTCCATCCACCAGAACTGATCTTAAACACACAGAGGAAACCAAATAGCTGTTACTTTAATTCATTACTTTTTTTTTTTTTTGCAAACTCTCTCAAAACTGAAAGCATGAAATCTCAAAATACGTTTTCATAAAACCCAAGTCCATTAATTCATTAGAAATGTAATTTCTGATTAAGAGAAATGGAAGCAGGAGCTAGAAGGATTCAATCAACTGACAATGCTTGTCTTCATAAAGCATATTAACTCTCACACCTCCATTTGGAAGATGTAAAAGACATTTCTGCTTTTGAAAATATCTAGAAAGTTATTTAACATCATATTTACAAGAAGAAGTTTTAGATGTGACCTCCAAAGTTGACACTATTTAGGAATGAAGGAAAGTACTGCAGAAGACTTCTGAAGTATCTTACTTAAATGACAGATATTCATACTGAATATATGACACAACACAAGGCACTCTATTCTTCAGGGGCTGTGTTTTATTTTAAAATATAAAATACAACCATTATACACTGTCAATGAAACTTCACACTTCAATAGCATGTCTCAGTGATGGTTTTGGCTCATTCAAAAATACATAAAAACACCCTAATTGGAGTGTTATTTTAGAAAAAATCTGAAAGAACCTCTTTAAGGTTTCTAGAACCACCTTCACCTGACTTCTGTGATGACACACAATAAACAGCACCAGTAAATATTAAATCATCGTTAAGAATACGTCAGTACAGAAACTATATTCAGTTTTGTTTCTAATACTCCCAGGATTTTAAGGAGATTATACTTTCAAGTGACACCGTCTGCTTGGAATCCAGTCAATTTGGAAAGAAAGAAAATGGATTTACATTCATTCCACATTCCTCAGCTTTCCTAATCCTGCTGACAAATTTTACAGTTTTAAGAACATGGCTGCAGTAGAAGCAGCAAAGCAACTACTCACAAAAGCAAACAAAGTAAACAGACTAATACAATTTATTTTCTTGAAACTTCCTTGCATTTACTAATACTGCATAAAATATTTGAAAAAATTTGATTACCATCCTGATAAGCAGTTATGTCATTTTTTTAACCAAATTACTATAAAAAGCACATGCACTCTGGAAAGACAAAGGAAAAAAGGAAAAGTTTTTTTTTTTTTTGTTTTGTTCTTTCAGAGTGGAACAAATTACATCTTCTAAAAATTGAATGTCAGTGGCTGGAAGCCCAAATCTGTTTCATCTTTCTGCATAAGGACAGGAAGTAAGGTCACTGACAGATTCTAATGGAAAACATCTTCAAACCAAACTTCTGTTCTTGATCAGGAGTTTGTTCTGTGACATGCAATTTCTGTCCCAATACATCACCTAAGTTATTTCCAATTCAGCAGCAGCTTCAGTTTTAAATACAGACATCCACTGGAGAAGTTACCTAACCAGAATCCATTGTAGCTGATAAACAACCATCTGTCTCCCATTCTAAAAGTAACCTGATACTAGCCCAGAGGAGTCTGCTACATAAATGCTCGGAGCTTTGTCTCCAAATAATGCAGAGCTATATCACTGTGGCTTTGTGGTTGAGCATTACTCACTGCAATCTGCATACAAGTGGTGGAATTTACTTGCAATAGAATTGCAGGCCACAGGAGAAGGTGAGACAGGCTCAACATCTAATCAAGTTCACACCCAACTAGAAGGAGAATAAACTTCCCTGCACCACCCTGCAGCATCTTTACTTAGACTGTCCACAAACTAGTTTAATACATTGTTGGCTGCGATGCAAACAAAAGGAAATCCTTCTTTTTTAAGACATCAGTTTAATTTTCTTATTCAGTATGAAAACACTAAGTAATTCAGACCAACAGAGTGTGGATTAAGAAAAAAATAGGCTGGAAACAAAATATATAAATTGTATCAATACTACTTAAGAAAAAACAACTTTACCTGTGTTGTCCTAGGTGACCATTTATATTCAGCTGCATTGAGAGTTCTCAAATACATCTTACTACGCACCTGTATTTTACTGAAACTGAGACCAGCTACTCATTTAGAAAATGCCCTTCTGCATAGTTCTAAGTCAAGCTCTAAAGTGAAGATGCTCAATTCAAACATTTAGAGAAGCCACAAAAACCCTCTAACTTAGCAGTATCAAGCAGCCCTCCTCTTACCACAACACTTCCCACCTCAGCCTTCCACTATCAATACCCTAATCCATATTCTCAATTTCAGCCACTCCTACAGCAGTCTCAGCTCCTACAGTTATCTTTGCCACTACTTATTTCAGCATTCTCCTGATCAAAACTCCTATCCTCTCCCTCTCTTTCACTCTGCCATGCCAACCAATTTCAGAAAAAGGGCACAAAGACAGCTCCACACTGCCTTAACTGTCCAGAAAACCTTTGTCAGGACACACTCACTGCAGAGCTGAGAAGTGCACACACCTGAGCCAAGGCCAGCGAGCACACAGCTCTGTCCAGGACACCCGAGCTGCTCCAGTCAGGAAGCTTTGTCACTTCGCAATCACCTGCTTTGTCACTTCCCAATCACCAGCTGAAACACCCATTGTCTCTCAGCTACCTAAGAACCAAAGCTTTGCATTCTCCCTTTGACACAGACCCTCGGCCAGCAGCACACCCAACACAGGCAGCCAAGATTTCATCTAATGCTGCTTATTTGCCCAGTCTCCCAATTATCTTGCATCACTTAGGACCTCTTGCTTCCACCATTGCTCCCTTCACTAAGGACCAAGGCAAACCCTGCGTTCTGTGCCACAATGAAGTTCCCAACTTGCTCAACTACACTTTTCACATAAATAGCAATGAAGTGTTTTGAGCATAATACTGCCTCTCTTTCCATCCCACCTGTGAGATATGCAAATGCTAGTAATAACTCAGTCAATGAATAAAGACACACAGACTCACATCCACACCACTTAGTTGTACCTGTCCTCTCAGTGATAACCTATGAAGTATTATGAAGTGCTTCACAACCTGAACGTGTATGGAGAAATAACTTACAAAATTAGTGTGATAAAGACACTACAGCAAGGATTACAAAATGTTCTTTGAAACCTTACAAAACTGTTAAGCCTAAAAATCAGCATAAACCACAGATTGTTTCTTCACTTGATCAGCACACCAAAGTTCTCAGAAACAAAAAAATCCTAATGTTGCAGTCTGCACATAAAACTACATTATTTATATGTTACTTGTAGTATCTCACAAAAACAGAATTGCAAAATATTTCAGGAGGTCCTCTACTTTATCCTTTTACAAATGACGGTTGCAATCCACTTCTGTTAGATGATTCTATAAGCTCATTTTCCAGTTTCAGTGACACATTACCTTATTGCCCCAATCCATGCATTTCTGGGTTTCATTATCCCACTGTTAAAAAGATCAGCAGTTAGAAACCTGTCTCGTTCACTGCAATTTAAGTCTTCTTTCCTTCCTCAACACAAACAACTGTTCATTACACTTCTCTTTATCTTTTATATGTTCGAATGAAGTCCTATCCACCTGGATTTTTTTCTAGATTAGGCAGTTCCAATGATTCTGTGATCTGAACAGACTCCAGTGGCCTGTCTCTTCCTTGAAGGACAAGGCCCCGTCTAGACAGAGCATTCCAGCTGGAGCTCTTCTGCCACAAAAGAGAACTAACAAGTTATCACACAGGATATGTCTAAGATTAAAACTCATGTGTTCACAAGAGCCAGCACTGCTGTGATTCTGTTGAATAACGTTCTGTCTGCAATCGATGATAAACAACAGGTCTCTTTAATACAACGCTGTTGCATTGCCTAGTCCCCATCCTACAGCCATGCAGGCTTTCAATCCCTTTAGTATGATACTATCATGCATGTTCCTTACTGAAAAGCATGGATTTCAGACCCTTAATTTACTGTTTCCACTATTCCTCCCACCTCTTCCCCTTACTTGCTGGTGAATTTTAGCCTCTTACGTATCTCACACCACAAGACCTGATGTACTGTCTTGACCAGATGGTTGAAGCCAATTCAGAATTCTACACAGGATATTAATTCATAGAAGAGAAATCTCTCTAAATCAGAGGGGAGAATGGAAGAGGACTAAAAGGATTAGAAAGCAGTTTATGCATGAAGAACAGACAGGCAGGGGATGTAGGCTGAATCTGCTAAAACTGAAAGTGAGCAAACATCAATAATCATGAGCTCTTTTTAAGATTATTTTATTTAAAAAAAATCAATTAAATCCTAGTACAGTTTGATACAGCACAGTACATCTTCCCATCTACAAGTCTAGTTAGCTCACTAAAAAAGTCTTAATATGATAAATGCATACTGTTACACTACTACCTATTACTTTCAATTTGCTTACAAATAGGTTATTTTTTACACTTATTTTCTGTGGATTTAAGTTCTGCAGACTGGTTTATCACCCACTGGATCTTTACTGTTCTAAAGACAAAAGTCTGGCTTTCTGATGAACTTTCCTTTGCACTGTTACTGCATCTGTACATTTCATAGTATTTTGAAAACCCAACAAGGAACTGCATTTGAAAAAAATCACATTTCACAAATGGTGAAAAGAAGAAACGTCAAATGCCAAGAGCCTAGTCTGAAACATTAATTAGTATTTAGAATTAGACACAACATCTATTCAAGAACTGCTCCTCTTGACTTCTTTGGCAGCTGCAAGCACTCAGCATTTCTGCAACACAGATCCCAGAGGTCTCGCATCCAGTAAATGAGGAACACACACAGCTAGTGACCACCTGTGGGACGCTTGGTTTAAGCAACTTGAGCATCACTGAAAATGTGCAACAGCAACACAATTCAATCGTCTAGGACAACATTTAATTACATTAACAGTGAAACCCTTATTCAAACTTTCCTGTCCCTCACTTCATTCACGTCACACCTTCAAACATCTGCTACAAAAAAAGGAGTAAGAGTCCCGTGGATAACTTTTTCATTTGTTATCCAATACCCACTTCTCCCCAGAGCAGGATCAGTTCTGTACACTGAGTGCAATGATGATCTAGTCTGCGTGCAGGTATTTGTATGTGCAGTTATGTGCAGGTGCCTATGTAGCTATAGGCATTATCCATACAGATATAGGCTTTGTGACCATGTGAGCATGCTCTACTGTAACTTACAGGCACAGAAGTTCAAATTGTGCAGGTTAACAGGTTATTTTAACATCAGTATTTCCAACTTGCTGATTTTTGCCTTTGCAGTCTTCATATGCCACCACAACTTCTGTGGAAGAATTTTACCAGTTTTTAAAACAAACTTGGAAAAACCCTTCTGACACAAAGATGAAGCATATACATTCTGGTATGTTCAAGGACTAGCAGCAGATTATCATGCTCCTGGCTGAGAGGAGAAAAGGGCCAACACTCTAAAGCCCTGGGTTCTGTACCAGATGCTGGAGAAAGTGTCCCAGAGCAGTGGGTACAACACACTTTCCTATTCCTAAATTCCAAGCTTGATGCTTTCGGCATACCTCCACCAGTCTTGTCCCAGTCCCTTATCTTCCCCACTTCTGATTCATCCTTTCAACACTATTTTTTGAGGCTTATTTTCCTTTTTTAAAGTGAGTCAATCTGTGTTTCCCAATGTGCTTATCCTACTACCAGACTGCACTGCTTACTTCATCTAGGATTAATTCCTGCATTACAGTTTCCCTTATCCACAGACCTATTTTCCACTCGTGACCTAATGTCTTGCCTCCTAGTCTTCGTGCCCTGCCAGTTCCAGTTTCTTTTATCTCATAAACCCTCTTGCAATTTGTGTCTCTACTCCTACAACTTCCAGGTTTCTGAACACATCTCATCAATGAGCAGAACATTGACTGGAAAGATCCACAGGCCATTCTCTTTACCTTAGATCCTCACCCCAAACTAAACCCAAGTCCCCTGCTGGCTCCTTCTAAAGCCTTCTCTCTCTGTTTTTCCTCTTAGGCCTAATGCAATCAAATACCACCACACACCACCACACCAGAAGGCAGATGCCCAAGTTCCCCTAAAGAAAGTAAAGCACTGCAGTACATAGCAGAGACATGTCCTTAAACACAGGCAGGCAGGTGCCAGTTCTCAGTCCTAAAGCTCAGTCTAATCCCACTTCTGGAGCAGTTTGGATAGACTTTCACAGCCAAGTCCAATCTTTTACATAATATTTCAGGCTATGGGAAGCCTGCTGAGTACATCTGCCCAGGTGGCACTCCTTGGTTCGTACTAATAAGTAGGTGAGGGCCCATGAGAACAGGATATAGTCAAGTTTTAGCAGACAAAAAAAAGGTATCATCTCTACCACAGCCACGTCTGCCTAAATTCAGCTGTTACAAGGTTTTGAAAAAAAAAATCACTTTCAAAGCAGCAGTAAATAAAACATCCCCTTCAGAGCAGACACAATCAGCCAAAGTTTAACTGTATGCTCCAAAGCATAAGGGCTCTTTTTCAGAAAAGAAGCTGGCAGAACTCAAAGCAGAAACAATTGTTTTCCTCTTGCCTCAATATCAGAAGTAGCTGAACTCTTTCAACTGACATTTTGCAAAGAAAAAAAAGCTTCAGCCCATAGCAAAATGCACACTTTATAAAATTTCAATTGAAATATTCAGGTTGGTTCTCAATGCTACCGCAAAGCAGAAATACTTCTTAGACACATAACATCTTAAAACTTTAGTAAGAGCTAGCACAATTAGGCCAGTTTACCATTTTTCAGTGTTTTTTTCTGAGCATTTTATATACAATTAATTACACCGATAAATCAGGAATAAGAGTACTGATACTCAGTTTTATCTTCCCCTCCCATCTCTAATCACTAATGCATTGCTCTTATGAAAAGTTTTCCCTTAGTCTTCCAAAACAGCTGTCTCCAGTAATATCAACAGCTGAAAATACAGTACATATAGGGAGTGTCAATCAAATTTGTTATTGAGCTCATGTGTGTTCAGCAATCACTAAAAAAAGCATAGAAATATATGAATTTTCAAGGGATTAAAAAAGGCATATCATGTAACTTCAGAGTGAAAAACACTGTCCATACCACACTGAAAAGGACTCCATGAGAACATGATTCTTACACATGAGCCAAAATTGAAATTAAGTCTGCACTGTTTATTTAATGCTACCATTCGACTTAAATTTTGTCTTGTAATCCCATAGTTAAGGACAACCATTTCCTTACAGCTTTTTACTTATACATAGGTTCCCAGGACACAGTGTATTTAATAACTCTTATGCAATTAGTGCTAATGGTGCTGTATGCCACAATGGGCCAGGCTGGAGACACACTGGTAGTTAAGGGCATCATCCATAGTAACTTACGCAACTGGTGTTATTCATACTCTGTGCCACAATGGGCAAGGCTGGAGACTCGCTGGTAGTTTAGGACATCAGCCACAAACAGATTTACTTTCAAATGAAGGAAAGCCATGTCTCCCACAGCTGAAGTGAAACTGTATTATTAAGAAGTCTATTCTGCTTCATTTCTCTCCCAAGCAACTCCCACACACACACACACACACACACACATATTCTGAACTGACAAGTAAGAACTGGGATGTCAGAACCTGCCATTTACCACAATCATCAGCTTCCCAAGATTTCTTGGAATAGATTTGTGCTGCAGCAAGAATCACTGCTCTTTAATGTGCCCAGTTCCTGAAATCTATTACCCAAGGTAGGTCAAAGCTGTTAAAGCCTACTTTGCTAAAGGCATGCTGTATTTCATGTCCCAGCCCTGCCTGAGAAGGCTAAGACCTTGCTTCACAGAAATCAAATGTCACTCACAAAACAGATAAAACTGAACAAAAAGCTGCACTGTCCACTAGCTTGTTTAGCATTCTAACTTCTTGAAAGAACATGCAAACAAAAAACACATTTCCTCTGGCAAGACTACAAGTGTAGCTTGTAGACACGAGGCTGACATAAATAAAGCAAGAACAGCATAGAAAGCAGTCTTAAAGAGAATCCTCCAACCATATGGGTCTTCTGTGAAAATGAACTGGAAGCAAGCTTGACAAGCTGAACAGGCCACAAGAGACGTGATGCCAACTCAAGTGTCTGCAGCAGACTCATGCAATTAACTTGAATAAACAATATCCTGCAACTGTCCCATAAGGCAGCTACATCTGGTTCTTTGCCTGACCTCCACAACTTGTCTTTGGTCCTTGAGTCTCTGAGGAGACTCACTGCAGTCTTTTCAGAGTCCAACATACAGCTCTCCTCCCTCTCATGAAAACAGTGCAGTGAGACAAGATAAACCCTCTTGATTGTCAGTGCGGGAGTTGCACAGATTGTGCAATGGAACAAAAGCAAAAACACAGCCTGGGCTGAGCAGCAAGACATGCACAGAGCCTGGACAAAATCCCTGCTTCACAGAGGTGCTCAAACACAGACCTACCTTTAGCACTCTGGCAGTACAACCACATATTAAGAGTTCAGCATCTGCTTAGCTGTGGAAGCTGAAGCCCTGATTCAGTGGCATGTGACTTCAGTGGGAGCTGGATCAAGCATTCCAAAACCTGAGTTGATTAACTATTAGATTTTCTTAAGTGCTGATGCTGACTTTGCTATTTCAACTGTGAGCAAGTGGTCATTCCACTCTTACTGTATGCCTCCTCTGCATAACTCAGAGCTGTGGGAGAGCTGTTCCTAGACTGGCCAAGACCAAATGGCACTGAAAAGCACATGAACTGCACCCTAGGGAAATACACAAGAGTTGGAAATCTGTTGATCAGGTAAGTGAATGCTGTCCAAGCCTACTGCATATGGTCAGTATACAGGTCTTCCGTTTCACAACATCCGTTACACTATCAAACCATTTCAAGGCTAAAGAAAAGATTAAGGACTGTGTCTGAATTTTCTCAACATAAGGGGCCCCTGACAGAGAAATCAGGCTCCTGCCACACTTTTTAATAAAGCATTTCACCTTAAACAAAAGGAACAAGACATCCTTGTTCTCTGTAACCTGCAGACTTTAAATCTCTGCACTCAGTGGACCATTTCTGAGATGCCTACGAAAAACATCCTCTGGAAGAGCAAGTTTGCTCTTAGTATCCTCAACTTCACTGTACATGATTCACATGCCCCGTGGGAAGAGAAAACTTAGAGGGCTCTCAAATCAAAACAGCTTGAAGGCTACTGCCCTAGAACGAGCAGGAAAGCGTCGCTTTGGGCAAGATCTGTTGTCTCTGAGTGCTCTCTTCCAGTAGCCCTAACACTGGCTGAGTTACATAACATTTCTACTGCTGTTTTTAAGTTATACAAGAATGCACAATAATCACAGAAATGTTTACAGAAATTCGCAGCCATGTTTAATTAAGAGCTGTGATGTATTAGGGAAACAATTAAACAAAAGCCTTCACTGACTTACTATGAAAATACAGAAGAAACCCACCCATTCTATTAAAGAGGGGAAAAACCCCAAGCAAATCTCCAACTTATGAAACTACTGCTTTGCCTCCTATTTGTATGCAAAGCGTGTTCTATTTAAGAAAAAGAACCGCTGAAGTTTACTAGAAATTATCAATTTTCATGTAGGCTGGAACGGAACATCTCTTGTTGGCTATGAGGGAAGCTGGAGCAGAGTGCAACTTCTCTGAAAACCCAGCTAGTCACCACCAGAACCGAACTACTTTCAGAAGTGAAATGAAGGATTATTAAAGAGATAAGCACGTTTTGTAACACCAAGGGTTCTTAAGCACCCAACAATAATCACCACAATTCTCTTCAAGTAAGAGTCAACACTAGTTGGTCCACTTCGTGAAACAGGTTAATGCAGGTTCTTATCACTTCCTACCCACTTACCAACAACTTACTGATGTTGATAAAAATGTATTACTTTATACCTGCTATCTAACAAAAAGAAAACCTATATTGACAGCAAAACTGTACCTTTCCAAGAAATGGTAGTAGTTTCAAATTTGGGAAAAAAAAAAAAAAAAAGGAAAGAAGTGTTATGGGAGCAGAACCAAATGAGACATTTTTGTGATTAAACTGTCTGCTTAACTACAGACTAATTTTGTTATCTAGAGCCACTAGAGAAAAGAAGAGAGAAAAAAAGGGGGTCACTGATTCATGGCTTTTTCGAAATACCTACAGAATACACCACCCCCTGGAGCCCAAACCATTTTCTCCACACACAAGTCATGCCACAGCGGTGCTTGGAAAGTCGCATTGTCCGTTTCGAGGGGCTCCGGTGCTTCCTCACTGGAAAGGCGAAGGAGAGCCAGGCTGCCCTGCACCCCGCAGGTGCTCCCACCGCCTAACACGGGTCACCCCAAACGCCTCGGGCTCTGCGGCCACAACTCGGGGCGCTCGCCTGTAGCACAGGACACCCCATATGCCCGAAACGCCGGGTCCCCCCTGCCCATACGGCTTCTCCCCTTCACTCCCGCGGGTCGGGTCCCATCCCCCGAGCCCGGGAGGCTGCCCGCGGCCCCGTGCCGGAGCCTTCGCCGTCTGGCTGCGAACAATGCGCGCCTTTTCTGGCGGAGCCCCCCGCGCTGAGCCCAGCCCGGCCGGCCCCCGCCCGCCGGCACCGCCGCATTGTTACCGGCGCTGCCGCCCCCCGCACGGCCCCGCTCCCAGCGCGGCCCCGGCCCCGCACACCTGCCCCCCGGCCCCCCTTTGTTCCCTTACCTGCGGCGGGCGAGCCCCGCAGCGCCGGCACGGCGAGCAGCAGCGGCAGCAGCGCGGGCAGCGCCGGCCGCCACCGCGCCGCGGCCACCACGGAGCGTGTCATCCCCTCCATGGCACGGCACGGCCCGGCCCGGCGTCAAGTCATCGCGGCGGCCCCCGCGTCCCCCCCGCGGGGGGCTGGAAGGGCTGGGCGGGCTCGGCGGCTCCTCCCGGGCGCATCCACCGCCAGCGGGGCTGGGACGCCCGGGGACGGGAGGCCGCCGCAGCACCCACCCTTCCCCACGCCCACCCCGTGGGGAGTGTTCACGGGGGCAGCGCCGCGGCGCCTCCCAGGAGCGGCGGGCGAGCGGCGAGGCTCGGCAGGCGGAGGGGCAGCCCCCGCTGCGGGACAGGGGGCTCCGCGCCCGGGCGGCTACGGCCCTTCACGTGCGAGGAGACGGCGGCGGTCAGTACCAGTACCAGTAGCAGCAGCCCGGAGCCCGGACCCACCGCCCGCTCCCCGCCCGCCGGCGACGCGCTGCCCCGGCGGAGCCCGGCCGCGGCGGCGCGCACAGCCGGGCCGCCCGCCCGCCACCTGCGCGCTCCCGGCCGCGTCCGCGTCTGCGCGGGGGCGCGCCCGGCCCGCCCCCTCCGCCGGGGAGGCGGGGAGCGGAGGGGCGGGGCCGAGGGCGCGCCCCCGGGGGAGCCGCGGAGGGCGGGGCGGCCGCAGCTGCTCCCACCGCCTCCCGCCCGCCTCGTCCCGGGAACGGCGCTGGAAGTGCTGAGGGGCCGGCTGAGTCACCGGTGGCTCCGGGTACCTTCTCTGTGAGCGGGGCGGCCCCAGGACCAGCTGTTTCCTGACTGCGCTGCCTTCGTGGCACAGCGAGGTCGGGAGGATGGTTATGCCGTCCCTCAGCCCTCAGGGCAGGCGGAGGGGTGCCTGGGGTCAGCCCCGTCTTCCCACAGGCTGTGCACGGAGTTTGGGAGGTGAAACAGTAATAAAGGTGCCAGCGGGAAAGGAGAAGGCTCAGCAATGAGGACATAGCTACGTGGCAGGACATCCACGCAACATTAGCGTTGCTTTGGGGGATATCGGGCACAAAGACGGGGGACCCTTTTACCACAGAGCTCTTCCTGAGCCCTGCTCTCCTCAGGAGCACGGCTGAGTACAGCAGTCATAAAACTACAGAATATCCGGAGCTGGAAGGGACCCACAAAGCCACCGAAGTCCAGCTCCTGGCAGGACAGCCCCAAGAACCACACTATGTGCCTGAGAGTGTTGTCCAAATGCTTTTTGAACTCTCTCAAGCTTTGTGTTGTGACCACTTCCCTGGGGAGCCTGTTCCAACCCTGTCTGACAACCCTCTGGGGAAAGAACCTATTCCTAATATCCAACCTAAACTTCCCCCCTGAAACAGCTTCATGCCGTTCCCTCGGGTCTTATCACTGATCACCACAGAGAGATCAGTGCCTGCCCCTCTTCTTCCCCTGGTGAGGAAGCTCTGGACTGCAATGAGGTCTCCCCTCAGTCTCCTCTTCATGCTGAACAGAGCAAGTGACCTCAGCCACTCTTTGTATGTTTTCCTTTCTAGATCCTTCACAATCTTCATGACCCTCCTTTAGATGCTTTCTAATAGCTTTACATCCTTCTTACATTGTGTCACCCAAAACTGCACACAAGTGCTCAAGGTGAAGCTGCACCAGCACAGAGTAGAGCAGGACAACCACCTCCCTCAGCTGGCCAGAGATGCTGTGCTGGATGCAACCCAGGACACCTTTTGGCTGCCAGGGCACACAGTCACTAAGGAGCACCAGTGACAGCTGGGAAAAGGTCCCACCACAAATCAGAGCTGTGCTCACAATTAAATAGACTATCAGTTCATCAGGGGACTTCTAATGCTTTTCTCAGCACACATCAGTTGCAACAGAAACAACTCACTCCCAGAGATGGATGAAAAGGGCAAAGGATTCATTTTGCTGACACAGAGAAATAAAGCAATATGTTTTAGCTGGGCATCACAACACAGTATCACTCAGACAGCAAAGGAAAATAAAGCATGGCCAGTCCTTGGCAGTGGACACAACCAAAGCTGAAATCACATCAGCTGAAGCTGTGGCTCAATATAGACACAGGGAGTGGGGGGGGGGCATGAAATCTCAAAAAACCCAGCTGGTTTTGGGTTAGACATTTTCAGGGTTAAAATGCCCATGGATTCCCTCTCTTATCAAAGGCAATTACTCTGATGGGTATTTCAGGCCTTCTAGCACAAGACCTACACTTTCATTCTAAAAGTCTCAGTCAGTACAATATAATTTTCTTTCATTTTGTACCGTGGAGTGATGTTTTATGGAACATTTCATGGGTGTTTACAACCCATATCTTAAAGCTAAGTTAAAAATCTAAGCTATAAAATCCCATGCAAAGATTTTAAACATTGCAAGAAGAAGACCACTGTAGGACACAAAAAAACCCACCCCATGGTTTTTGAAACATCTAACAGAAAACTGAATGCAGAAAAACTTCCATAACATCCACTTTTTTTTTTTCTTTTATCTGAGCAAATAACAAAAAAAAAAAAAAAAAAAAAATAAAAATCAAGGCCTGAGGATTGTTTCTGCTTCATTACATTGCTGATAGAGAGAAGAATGTCTTTGATGTTCCTTTTAATTTTCTAAAACCAGAACCCACTAGGACACAATTTTTTTTAGTTGCTAGTTGTCAGGCCCTGAAAAACAGCTCAGCTCAAAAGAGCACTCTAGCCTTTTTTTATGATTACCTACCCACCATTTGTGGATACGTGCCATGTCAGGTGCTTCCTTGCTGCCACCTCCCTCTGCTTCTCTTGTCCTTCCCGATCTTTCCTGCAAATCTGCAGTGCAGGCTAAACAATAGCCATCTTAAACCCTGCCACATTACTCCAATATGCCTTCATTGTAAGCATCAGTGTGCATGTATGTTTGGCATTGGAGTGTGAAGGTAAATACTCTTTCTGTTTGCAAAAAGTGGTTTTCTTCTTCTTTTAATAAGCTAGCCCTCAGAAGTATTTAGCAAGTGAACAGGAATACATCCGTGCTTCAGATTCAGTGGGAGCTCTGGCAGTTAAGACCCTTGAAATACTTAATTACAAAACATATTTCAGACCCTATCATCTTCACTGAAAGATACCACATTTCGTCATCCTAACAGTGCCTTTAGTAATAGAGCATGTAAGGCTGCCTGTAGTACATTTCAGATTGCATGTAGATAATTTGTTTCACCAAGATCCAAAGGTAAGTTCCCAGACTAAAGTGTGAGACAACTTCTCTCACATTTCTGAGATGTTATCCATAATGAAATACACTGTAACTGCTAACTCCTTCACTGTCTCAGCTAACACGATTTCCTGCTCCAGTTCCCAGAGTTCACGAAAATAATCCTGTCTTGTGTTTGGGTTCTTGTTCCCCAGTTTCTGTGTCTTTTGAGACTAAACTGGCATTTATGTTACTTCCCCATTTCCAGGGCCAATTTAAGAACTGTCACATTCGATCAAATATTCTCTATTCCCCTGCAATTTCACATGTTCCACCAGACACCTCTAAATTAAAGTTCCATTGTTAAATAACAACTGGCATTGAAAGAGGAGCTACGAGGCAGCTACCTGTTGTGCTACATTTCACCCTCTGCTTTGGTCTGTTGTCTCCCAGAAGGTGTGAAAGAATTTCCCTAATCTCATATGATTCTCTGTCCTGCTTAGCCTCCTCTTTCATTGGAGCCATACTTCGGGGCAATCCTTTTGCAGTTGTGGCTCCTACTCCTCTTAGTAATTACATTAACTTTATTATGTTTGTATTATTGTTTAGATTCTTTGATTTTTTTTTTGCAGTCCTTCCAGTCCCCGTTTTTCCTGGAAAGCTACATTGTTTGTGTCAACCTGACTGACATTTTCTTCACTCATTTGCCTTGAACCAGGGTAGGAGTTATCCATATGAATTACCTTTGTGGTAGCTGACTCCCACCAATTTAAGATCAACTACAGGGTTTTTCTCCATCTTCCCTTTATGTAGTCTTCAGTTATTTCTTTGGTGTACTTCTCATTTACAAAAAAGTCCTCTTTTCCTCTGTACAGGAGGAATCGTAACAAAGGACACATTCTTTTGGTTACAACTTCAAGCCTGTACTTCTGTTTGTGCATTTCTCAGGACTTCTACCGGCTGTGTCATTGCCTCCTCACCACCTTCATCCTCTGTTCCTTTTCATCTATTACAGATGTAGATAAAAGGTGCTACAGAATATCCAGCAAGAACTTCCCACTCATATCCCTTGGTCAGATGACATGCTGGGATTTGTGGTGGAGATGAAGTTTTTCCTTTCTCTTTGGAACAGCAAAAAACCCCTGAACACCTTACATGCTTCAAGCAAGTATCTTAAGAATGACAGTTAATTATATCAGTATAAAGAAAACAAAACAAAACAAACAAAACCCCAAAGATCTATAGAAGGCTTCAGATTCCAATAAAATAAAAATCTGAAAAACTACAACAGATTTTGCTGGGACGTGAATACAGGCCGGAAATCCTGGAGTCTTGCAAACCCATAAAGTGAAATTAGCTATAACTTTAACAAAGTTTTACTCTTCAGCTTGCAAAAAAATTCATTACAAGAAGTAACTGATTTGGAGGGTGAGAAATTCTCTTCCCTATGGTACCCTGCTGCAATCCATGGTGCTATGGAGTAAGATATTAGACATATATAACAATATATGAGACTGTTTCAGGGGAGAGTAGAAGTAATCTTTTCTAGGAGTGTGGCTTACAAGGGTTATTTACTTACTGCTGAATGACTTCCCATTGCACATACACCAGGAAGCTTTTGACATTACTGTGCTTTCCACTACAGCGACGGCTACTCTGATTTATTACTGGGTCAAGGCTGAGGATGCAAAAAGATCAAAGGCTGTGCAAAGTATGATTAGATTGATGATGACAGGTTTCACCTGGAAACTGGGAATGTACTTTTTGAAGGATGCAAGGCCGGGGGGAAACCTGCACAACACTGTAGATAGGAACCTCTCAAGTGAGCACACAGAGAGGGGCATTTGGAAGCTGAAACCTCAGCAGTGAAAACCTCCCCCCACACTACAACAACAAAAGCAAGAGTGTCCTCAGAAGGCTCTTTGTGGAAGCGCTCACTTCTAGTTGCCCAGGTTTTGCCGGAAGAAAAGGTGTGAAATTAGATCCTCTTGCCAACCTTGATGTACTTGCCAATCACCTTGCTTTTTGTGGCAAACGTAATACCCAAATCCAGAAACATGATTCTTAGAATTGCACATCAGAACCCTGGTTCAGAGACAATGGAGTGAATCAGAAACCATCAACATTATTTCCAATGGATCCAGACAACTGCTCAGCAATTTAACTTTCAGTTATTACTAGTTTGAGACTCACTGACCAGAAATATTTTTAATATATTTTCCTTCTGTGAACAATATTTGTGTTAAAAAAACAACAGTTTGGATTTTTCTCCTACTCTTTTGCTGCTGCTGAAATTTGTGAAGAAATAGACTTTTGTCAGTGTTTTCAATTGACTGATCTACCCCTCGAGAAAAATGTTTGAGGGCAGTGTTCTAGCATGGCTTTCTGAAGACCTTCTGACAATTTGTTGGGCTATTCCCGATGCTCTCAGATGAGTAGTTTTCTTACCAACACTTGTGTCTAAGGGAGCAGAGAGTGCTTTTTTTTTTTTTTGTTAATGTTTTCTTGATACTTTCTGCAAAGCTGTGTGTAATGGAAAGTCTCATGGTATGTGACATAAAAATGGCACAAACCATTTACAGAACAATACAGCTCAGTCTTATTGTGCTCTTCTGTTCTATTTCCGAACTCTCATACTTTGCTTGATGCAAACCTGTGCTCCAGGTAACGTCTGCCCTGTTTCTTTTAACTAGCTGATGAAGTACAATAGCAACAGCTGCTGGCACCAGAAGCCAGCTAATGAAACACATTGGTTTTGTTCTAGAAAGTCAAAGGAAGGTACTAAAAAGTATGTTTTCTGGGTTAAAAGGTGAAAGGGAAAAAACCCCCCAAACTTCATTAGAGTATCAATTTCTGTATTTGTGTAGCTTAAGAAGATACTCCTGTATGGTCCCAAGTTGCAACTGTTGTAACAGGAGCAATATTGGCAACTGGCACGAGAAATACCCATACAAATACCAGACTGTCCCTACGCAAAAACAAAAAAGACAAGAGAAGCACGTATGCTGTGTTTTCAATCCTGAGCTTCTAAGCTGGAGAAATATATGAATATACGAAGGCAACTCTGAGAAACAGTCTATTTCTTCCCTATTTTCCACTACAGATTTCATTAAGACATTAGAGAGACTTTGCAAGTGCATATTTGTTTCACTGAAAGGCTCGTCATCTCCTTGCAAATATCTCAGGATGTCTATTTAATCAAGTTCCTGGACCTTTGGCTTTGGGTCTGCAACAAATGACTCTGATATACAGCCTCATACTACTCCTCCTAGGAATGGTTACTCTGATTGCCTCCTCTGGCTCCCTCACTTTCACAACCTGCCAAAACCTTTAACCTCAAATTCCTGTCTCTTCAGTTCTTCTGAGGCAATCTTAGAATAAATGGGCTTAGTGTTTCTACAGTAAAGAGCTGTGTAGATCTCTGTGCCGTTGGTCTCTTTTCCTTCATATCTGCAAACAATCTTGACCTTAAGTATCCCATTTTGTTCATAATGTATCATTTTATAACAGAGACATACCATATTAAGAAATTATTGCACCACAGATACATTTTGCTCTCTCAAACTATCCTTCATTCTTACTCACTGAGCAACCAAAAATAACTCTACCTCCAGTTAGCTAAATTACCATATTAAAAGTAATACTATAATAATGCTATAGCACTGTTCATAACAGCAATTAGATTGTTTCTCTTTGTTATGGAATGACACACACAAAAAAGAGCAAGCCAGATCTTGTTCGTGTAGTTTTGGAACTTAAGAAAAGTAATTTTCAAGTACAGTGAATTTACTATAAAATATCCTTAGTAATCTCATTTTAAACGGAGTGTTCACTGAAAAGGTCACTTACACATACATCCTTTAAACTCCTCCCACAAAACAGAATCAACAAACCTTCCTGCCACTTTATGCAATGTCAATAAATACTTCCAAAAAAATACCCAGACCTTGCAAAATCTTCCTCCACATCTGTTTCTAGTCATCACTTCATAATTCAGGGTACATCTCCCATCCCATTCCGGAAACCATTTGGATTTTGTATAAAAAGATAAGGCTTCCTCCTGTCTGGCCCCGATATAGTTTATACCAAAAATTGCTCAAATACTCTCCTAATTTATATAATGAACAAGGCAGATCAGTAAGTTTTGCCAGTCAAGGATCAGTGTTTTTTGGAAAGTAAGATCAATCAGTAGATGCTTTGCCAGATTTTAGCAGGAATAGCTGGAAGGTACACTTTCAAAACCTTGTCCATGACATTCCCCTCTAGTGAGCTTTTGCTCCTGCTGACAGATGCTAGTAGCTTGATCTTCCTGAGAGAAATGTTTTAACAACCCTTTTCCCTTCCCTCAAATCTACTTTGGTTTCCTACTGCTAATGGTTCCTGGTCCCTCTAGAAGTTACAATCCCAGGCTCCCTCCCATTCAATAGCTGTCACAAAATACCTACACTTCTGTTCTTTACTCTTTTTTCTTCATTCACATTCATCTTCCTGCAGTCTTCCTGCCTTTATGTCACCCTAAAGACCTTTTCTCTCCGTGTTGCTTCCCCGTCTTTCAGTGAAATGTCACCATCCAAACCTTTGGAAAGCAAGAAACTCACTTTATGTTACTATACTTCAGGCCCAAATTCCGTGATTCCTAAACCATGTTTCACATTATTTGCTTCAACCAGCATTGTCCCCCACCGAACACCCTTGTCTAGCATTGAACACTGCAGTCAGAGGGGTGTGCAGCTCCTTGTTACTTTCATTGCTTTTTTTCTTTTCCAAAAGTAGAGCTTACAAACCGTGCCTGCAAACCAGGACCCCTTTGTATCAAATTCAACAGACATAGAGCAAAGTGAGCCAGAAAAGATGGTTCTTGTCTCTCTCTATTAAACAGCCAGAGTACAAATCCCAGTTTTGGAGCTGGCTCATTCAGCTTTGCCTCAGGGATATTTGCACCATGGTGTGTCACAGTGCAGCTGTGCCCTAAGTAAACTTTAAAAAAACCATTGTACAGACTTGTGACAGGCAGACATAATAGAGAGGCATAAAACCCTTGAAAAGCCTTAATCATCAAGAAAAAGAAGAGCTTGTTAAGGACAGCATTTGAAAGAGAAATAATTTAATCCAAAAAAAACCGGCAAACCTGAGTTCAGAAACCTCCGGATAAAATTTCTGGCAGTGGGATACACAAGCATGGAAATCACCCTCCAAGAATAGCGACAAAACCCTTGGAATTTTAAGGCTTACGTAGACTGGGTACAGAGCAGAGTCCAGGGAACAACATTAGATGCCATTGAAGACTTACTCTGCTGCTAAATTCAGTGACAGAGAAATGAGCTGAAAGCTCTGGCGTTACTAAGGTACCTCTTATTCACAGCTCAGCTGTCTTTTACGTTTAACATTCATTACAGGTTGCTGATGTGTTTTCTTCTGTACTCTGATACGGATTTTAAGCTGAAAAACACTGGGAACAAGATTGAATTACTGACACAGATACATTAATTGGTTATTTGATATTGTCACATTTTATGCTCATCACAGAAATCATTAAAATTATTTCCTTTCCTTTAAAAATGGGAGGGAAGACACAGGCAAATATGAAATTGCCTCTGAACCCCACAGAGGCATTGGTGACATGGGCATTTGCCTCAGCAGCTCAGCAAGTCATGTGGCTGGCACATGCTCCTGAGCAGCCAAGTTTTCAATAAAGATAAAAGCATTGCTGAGTGCGGTCTTCCTTCTCAGGTGCCACAGCAGCAGGCATTACCCAGACTGAGGTCAGAGCACTAGAATAATTAGCCTGAGTCCGTGGTGGGCCGGTATTTGTCTGCTATGATGACTTTCCTGGAGTGGAGCTGCATTGCCAAAAGCTGCCTCTAAAACTGACCTCTGTAAATGCTCGTTCTAAATACTGAGGTCGAGTCCTAAGAGCGAATGCAGGGCAAAAAGTAAAGACCAAGAAGTTAAGACAAAGGAGGATTTAGGACACCTCTCCTGATAACTTTTCTGCTGAGCTAGGGCAAAGCCACAGGACAGAGTAATCTTGTCCCATGGAAGAAGTTAAAAAGGCATGAGCTGCAGCTGCTGCTGACGTTTGGTCAGGAGAGCTACTGGAGGGAGCATCTGCAATTTGAGACGGAACTCTTTCTTTCTCCAGTTCTTTTCAGTCATATTTTATGCAACATTAAATTAAGGTCAGATAAAGGACATGTTAGCAGTGTCCTTGCCAGTGAAAACCACAAGTTCACTGTTAAATTATGTTTATTTACTCAGTGTTTGATAAAAAGAGCTTCCCTTTGAAAGTCCATTTGAGGAACCTGTGAGGCTGAAAACAATATTTGCACACAGCTCTGAAGAGTTAATGGAAGTTTTCTGTGCTCTGTCTGAAACCAGTTGGGGTTCCCTTTTAGCACATTAGTTGAATGTATACACTGGGAACATTTTTCTTTGTTTTATGTTACTGCAATTTGCAAAACTTACACTAATAGCCCAATTTCAGGCAATTACCTGAATGCAAAACATCGTTCGGTTGAATTCCCATAACTTAATCCTACTAGTTCCCTTGGCTGTCTCACTTTCAGTTATGAACCAAGGTCTGCACATCAGATGAAATGCTGCTATTGTAAAAATGGATCCTTTCTTTAGAAGTTATTTTCAGTGGTCTTCTGCCATACAGGCTGTTTCCATTGTCTGCAACCAAAGGCACTTTAAGGAAATCTGATTTTAACATCACAGGCCTGCAATACATATACTTTAGCTTATACTTTAGTGGTTTGTTGTGTTTCTGTGGTAATGATCCAGTGATGTTTGCACCATAATTGTACCTCTAAATGTCTCTTGAGCTGCACATATTGGGCAAAGTGTGGATTTATGAATACACAGGGGAAGGGGGAGAAAAGAGGAAGGCCATACAGAGAACTACATCCTTTTTTCCTTACTAATATAACACAGCTAACAGAGTTTTGGAAGGCAGGCAATGGATGATGTTAACACTACATTAAAGCCTACACGGTGTTCAAATCTGAGTATTAAGATACCATAAGGCTGGCTAAGGAATCATATATGTCTGGTTTAATATTTGCTTTTCCCTTTTTGGGGCCTTTACAGTTTGTATCTTCAAGTTTAACTCCACAACCTAAGAAAAAAGATTGAGCTTTTTTTTCTTTTTATGTGAAGTCCAAGCTTTTATTAAATCACATGACTCCAAGATCTAGGACTTCAAGAAAAATACCAAAGAAGCTGAGACTTATAAGAGTCAGAAACAACATCCTATGTTCTTCAAATCAAGTTAAAGAATTAACCCAGCCAAGTGATCTGCCTTTCTGGAAGGAAAACGTACATCTTGAAAAATTTGGATAACGTCATACCGGGGAGTGTACTTCCTTGAAGCTTTGGAAGGTTTGGCTTCTGCTCTACTACATCCCTTTCTTCCTGATCCTCTGAAATACCTATCCTGCATTTCCTCATTTGTGCATAATTTACTGTATCCTTGATTGATTACAGACCTCTCCTTTTGGGTAGGAGGAAACCATTCTTACATCCACTTTGTAGAGAACTTGCATTCCTTGACTCAACCAGGATGAATTTAATAGATCCTTTTAAACTGAAATTACATGCATATATTTATTTGAAACTCAGACTCTAAGCTCCATTCCTTTGTTATAAATGCAAAAAAATAATATTAATTGCATTATAAGGTACAACAGATGTCAGCCTCTAGCCTTACCTGACTTTCCCCTTTGTCTATAAAGGAAGGTTTCAATAACTAGGGCTTTTTCTGGGGATCAATAATGTTACATGAAATCAATCTCAACCTTGATGTCACATTTTGGGTACCCATAAATCAAAATAGTGAAATTAAATTCCCTTTTCATTTTCACTGCCTTAAATAGCTTCCATTTTTTGTCTTTTCTTTTTGCCCTATAGAAAGAGTTCCTCTCCAGGCAGTGAAATTTCTGTTCCTTATAAAAGCTACACATTTCACTGACATCATTATTCAGGTCTCCAAATGACCTTCATCAAGGAAGAGGAACTGGAGACATATTTTGGTTATTAAAGGGTAAAAAATAAGAAGGGGAGGGGAGGAAAAAAAACAAGTAAGATTTAAAAAGGATAATAAGAAAGAAAAAACACTGCTTTTACCTTTGCATTTCACCTTTTATGCACTAATTACAAAGTCACACACCCAGATAAACACACCTAGACACCCATTAGTAATCATTTTTAAGAAATACTTCAGATAGTAAGGCAGGATTCTCCCATCTTATTTTTGCTGGCATGCTCTATATTAGCCCTTTCTCCCTGAGCCTGCAAACATGGCCATTGTGGCACTTTACTTACATACTATTTTATTTGTGAAATTACAGGTTAGCCCAGAAGAATGTCTTGGAGAAAAAAAATTTCATTTTATGCTCTATGCCAGCCACCTCCATCACAGATGCCAAATAAAAAAAAATATAGATTGACTCTCTAAGGATCCTTTTTTTTCTTCATCTGCTTTGTTGGAACTGCCACAGTCTTGTGCTCCTCGCAGAGCATCAGACAGACACATGTAACATCTCCACTCCCTTGCACAGGGAATCACTCACAAAGCTGGTTTCCTATCATTAAGGCACTCTGAGAAGTAACTGAATGTGATGCAGGCCTCAGCAATTATTTAACATCACGAACAGACAGAAATAAGTGGACTGGCTGCCTTGATACTGCAGCACTTCATCCTCACATGACTGTCTGGAAATTCTGCTGCCCCGAGTCTCTGGTTTCTAGTGAATGTGTACTAATGCCCCAGCCTCTTGCTCAGGGATGCCTTTCACAGGCATGGAACTGTATAATGCATTTTCCAGAATTTATCTGTTACACGCACTGCTGGCACAGAAGTTTGCGTTGGAATTGGCAAGGCTATTAATTGCTATTCTGATTTAACCTTGCTCTGCTTTTTGCACCTTTGCAACACCCATTTATAAATATACACACACGCATATATATATGTATATATATATACATTCATATAGATGTGTATATATACACACACATGCATTTATATATATATATACATGCATATATATACATGCATACATAGATCTATAAATATACAAGCATTTGAAGCTCTATTTTTTGAGCAGAAATCAATACTAGCTGCCCACTGCCAAGTGGCTCCCCAGAATGCATGGCCATGAAATTCTGCATTAATAAACACCCATACATGGGACCTAGAGAAAGAAAAAGGAGAAATGTCCAAATGAAGGCACCTTTCTGTTTCCCACTTGCAAAGCACTGTATAAAGAGAAAATTGGAAGAGATAAAAATCCACATTCTTAGAGATTCTTGTGTATCACATATTGTATTTCATTATACCTTTTTCAAAAGGCTCCACCTACTCTTTGAGACTAGAAATCTTTTAATAGCATGAAGTTAGTCAATCTTTCTTTCATTAATATTCATATATATGCCCTAGTTCTTACATTTAAATCCACTAATGAAGATTCACTGCTGCTGCAGCCGGACGCTCTGCAGGACTGGGGGACCCTTTTGTGCTAGCAGCCCCTGTGGAGCACTGAACTGTGTGGTGGGCAAACAGCATTCAGCATCATTAAACAGCAGCCACTTCTCCTGCTTTCTGCTCCCTTAGCCCTTCTGCTAATTCCTTGGACATCTTCAGCTCAGTCTCAATTGAGGGGGGTTATGTTTCCATTGCAGAGATGTGAGAGATAGGCAGAGACTTGTAATGTCCCTGGCATCTGTGTTGCAAAAGACATTTTTAATAACCTTTGCTGGGTTATTCAATCTTTTCATCTTTTGCATTGTAAAATGTTCCCCATTTTATGAAAGGGAAACAATAGTGCTTCTCTTCTTCCCAAGGATTTCTTACAACCATACAGCTTCTGGTTTCCATTTAGCACTAACTCGATCCCTTTATGCAGCACCACACTGTGATGTGTAAACTTAGCCTGCAACAGAGTCTGAAGGCAGAAGAGACCATTATGATCAACTAGGATTTTTCTCAGGGATTCTGGCATGAGGATCCACGGTTTCAGTTGCCAAGGAAACGATTATCAATCTTTTCCATCCCTCACCATCCTTATCCCTCCTTTCCATTTTGCTGTTTCTTGCTACAATAAAAGAACCTTGTCAAATGTCCTAGTCCTCAGCACTTGTGTGCTCACCTCCACCCCAAAGAAAAAATAGGAAAGGGTGGCAAGGATCCTTGGCTGGGAGTTCAATCTTATCCTTCGATTTTGTGCTGCAGGTGAACAGCCCTTTGAAAATGATTCTTTCAGCTGCAGATAGTTTATCAAATGCTCTATTGTTTGACTAACACAAGACATTATTTTTGAGATTATCCAGCAGTGTACCATTTGATACATTTTTGGTATCTTTCCTTTTACCACAGCCTTAGCTCCACTACAGCCTCATGCAGAATTGCTTTGGAAAAAAACCCCACACTTTATTACAATGTGCAGCTGAAGGGCAAAAGCAATAATGAGGAAAAGAAAGGAAGATGCAAAGAAATTGGAAACCGTGTAGGAGGAAGATGGAAGGCAAAAACTCTGCATCAACTAGAGAATAAATTAGATGTAGTCAGAGCCAGAGATAAAATTTTGGAATCTGGGGAGGCTAAACTTGGGTACCTTCAGGCAAGTTACAGAATATCTGTATGGTCCCCTAAGGTCTAATCAGTCCTACCTGTAGAGTTCATAGCTTCTGACAGTTGCACTGATTTTTTGCCATTAAATAAAACTGTAGAATGGAAGGGTGCCTCACCAATGTAATTTGAAAGGTACTCCCCTCAAATTCAGTGGAATTACATCAGTGTAATCAGTTCCTCAGTGTGTGCAGGAGAAAGGACGAAAGCAGCAACTGCAGGAAGGGAAAGAAAAACCACATACTCACAAAAAGCTCATGGGTAAGAGGGCTGCCATTTGGCATGTTTTGATGATTCACATCTTAAGGCAATTGTCATGCTTTTATAAGTAGCCTAACAACAGCTCACATAAAGGAAAACAAATTTACAGTGCAAACCTTCGGAATATCAAATAACCAAGCAAAAGTCAGATATGTAGAAACTGAAACATTCCTCAGAGTATGCGTCTAGGCAGAGAGAAACAAGGTACACCACATTAATAAGACAATTACTGCTTATGGTCAGGGAGTGATGCTTCAGCCCTTCCTCTTCTGGACACTCATTTTTGGAACTTGCTGAGGGGTTTTTTATTCTCTGTGTGTATGGAGACATAACAGGATGGTTCTGAGGATGGCCAAACCAGGCATGTGCACACAGAAGGTGTTATGTCAAACATACAGCACCATAGAAATGCTCAGCATATGTCTAATGGATCTGGCACCAGAGCCATTGTGCCTCTGCTGGGGCCTCCATGGACCAACCCCTCAGGATAGGGTTGTGCCACTGCTCACTGTAAGCCTGGTAAATCTGGATGTTGTGGCCATTCGGATCTACTTGTTTAAGGCATTGCACCTAAATGTAGCCCAGAAAGATGCACCATACCAAAATCCCTGATTTTTTTTCCTGCAGAAATCACTTGCCAATGGTTTAAGGTGGTTGTAACAGAAGTATCAAGAAAAAAAAATCTGTGTGTGAAAATGATGAAGAGGACAAGTTATTTTTATGAATGTCAACAATATCTCAGTTTTCCTGTTGGCTATTTTCCTGTCAGGCTGTACAGAAGGATGTCAGAGAGGAGCAAATAGGAAGACAACAGTGACAATACAGCAATACCATTTCAAATATCACAGAGCTATTACAGTAGTGTACTGGGGAACATACCTTCAGGCAGGCGAGTGTTAATTTCTCCTAAGTCCAGGGAGAATAAAGAAGACATTGAACTGCTGAAAACCACAGTTAGACAAAGAGGAATGGATGAACAGCAGTGTTGAGATGAGTCAGAAAAAGCCAGTCTTTAAGAGAGAGCTGGGTTTGGCACTTGACCTCAAACAGGTGTGTTTATGCTCTGTGGAAACTGCTGAAACAAATGTGTTTTCTAGTAAGACTTATGCACAAATGCTCTCTCTTTGTTTCATCTCATGTTTCATCTGATTTTTTTTGGCAGAAGAAACATATTTTCAGTAAAGAAAAGACATTCTTGAGCCCCCTGGATCAGCTGCTGGCCTGAAATATGTTGGGTCAGTGCAGTACAGAGCAGGCACTGCTGGCTTCTCTATTCACGTGTTGACTGCTGGATTCAACTACCCCGGAGAAGACTTATGTGGAGGGAAAAAAAATCCCTGGCTGGCAGTGACATGAGATGACTTAGTGTGCCAGCTGCCTCCCAAGCCTGTGCTTCCTCCCCTCGGCAGTGGTACACAAGTGTGAGAACTCATTATTCTCATACCAGAAAAGCAATTCCCTAACAACAAAACAAAACAAACAAACAACCAAGAAAAAAACCTCAACAAACAGGTAAACCTGAGAAGGGTACTGTCACTTGACCTCACTGTTTCTCCCATTGGGGTGTGCTGCACAGTTCCCAGGCAACCGCTCTCCTGCTGCTACCTGCTCCTGCCAGGTTGATGGCAGGGAAGAGGGTATCAGTTTGCAAAAAGTGATCTCACTCCACAGAGGAACAGCACAATCTTCCCTTATGGCAGACCTGAGCATATTAATCAAGCAAATGGCACCAGAAGGCAGAACCTGAAGGCTCTCTCTTCTGCTGTGCACGTGGGCTTTGAACTACTCAACTGCTGTTCATGCTGTAGGACAGTGGGACTGCATTCCATTTGGCAGTGGGATGCATGCAGCAGTGTCTTCTCCACAGCCCTGGCTGGAGATGCACTGGGGAGGAAAAGGCTCTCTGTTGCTTAGGAAGCTTAAGAGGGGGTCAGGGATGGTTCTGATCATGGAGGTCTTGTGTCCTGGAGCTTCCCTTTGGTCTAAGACAGACCCTTTATGCACTAAGGATAAAAAATAGCTCATTTCACTAAATCTCCTCTAAGATCTTGAATGTTTTAGACTCATCACCACCACCCACTATGCCAAAACTTCCCCATCTACTCCCACTCACATCAGCTTCCCAAGGCTAAGTAGCCCTTTGCTGTCAGACCACGCCTGATCCCTCTGTGTGACTGACTGCATCAGTCTTCTGCCCTGCTATCCATTGCCAACCCCTGCTGTTAGCAAAAGTGATTTCATGTTCATTTAGATCATAGATTAAATTGTTACATCAGTGGACTAAACAGCTTCCAGCATTGCCCTAATCTGCATGAGCGTCTCCCAGACTTCTCGCTGGCTCTTTGAGGTTTATCATTTGACCTCCTCTCGGTGCTGTTCACACAAGCTGTATTGATATTGCACAGCGTTCATTTTTAGACTCAAAATGCAGGGCGCTACTGACTCATATGCCCAACACAGTTTCTCATACATTATTACCATGCAGTTATCTTTGTCAACCAAATATATAGTTCCATCAAAGCACAAAAATCAGCTTTGTTTGGCAAGTTTGCTTATAGTTACCATAAAACTGTTTCAGTGGCATTAATCATGTTCTTTCACTTAGTTCTTCCTTGACTGAATTTCATATGAACTTCCCTTTATTTTCCCAGAAACTGAGCTAAGCCTAGGCAGCCTCCAATTACTGGAGTCACTCCCTAAGGCAAAATTAATACAAGTCCTTTTGTCCTGTTCTTTGCCTTTAATGTGCTCTGGCCCCATCTTGCTGACTGTCCCTGCCCTGCCTTTCTTCACAGAGTAGAATGTCCTTTTTTGCTCCTGGAGAGGTTTAGGAGAAGGGATAGAGGCTTCTTCCTCCACCTTGCAGAGCACTGGAGAGTTATTGCATGGATGAAACTCCAGGTTCTGGGAGGTCAGAGGGTAAAAGAGAAGGCTGTGGGGATCTCCATGCCCACAGTAGCACCTCAGTACCCCACAACATGTTGGTCTGTCCCAGAAACAGCCCCTGGTCACAAGAGGGACCAAACTGCTCAGAGAAGAGGGATGAGCGAGTAAGGGCGGAGCTGGAGAGTTCTTCTGCTGCTGCTTACACTTCTCCTAACCTCTGTCCAAAAGTTTTAACAGTACTGCCATGACTGATGATACCATAATATCATCCTGCTGGTTGTTATCAGCAGTGAGGTTCAAATGATATCATTACTCCTTACCTGCAGGCGTATTCCAAAGTCTGCTGGAGTCCTTTTATTAGCATGAGATCAGAGTTTATGATTGCATTTCCCTGGAGGTGTAAAAGCTGCTTGCACTCCTTCTCTTCCTTTTTTGGGATGCTCAGCCTGATCAGAGGGTCTCCTCTGCAGGAGAGCAGTAGCAGTTGCATTTGCATCTCCAGAGGACTTACAGGGTTTCTTCCCACTCACCAGGCCCCTTTCACACAGCAAGCAGTTGCAGAGCCACTGATGTGGCTCCTTCCCATCAAGCCAGATTCTGTAATTGCAGGATTCACCAGATAATAGATTTTTCCCACAAGTCCTTAAAGAAATCAGTGCTTACTCATCAGGAAACAGACTCAAGATCATATAGCTGTCCTGCAGGGGTAACCTGTCGTATGAGACTGTATAAAGAGGATATGCCAGGCCACAGAGAGCACAGGAGAAACACACACTGCACGGTACAAAGGGTAGATGCAGCAGAGTAGGTTTCAGATGATGATTAGTGCATTCAGCAATGTACTTCGAGTGCCATTTGCTGGGAAAACCTATTAATAAATGGAGACAAAGGCCATAATAAACTAAAGAGCAACTGCTTTACAGTTCAGAGAGTAAATACAGTGCCCTGGGCAAGGAAGCAAGATGGCTTAGTAACAGAGAGCTTGGCACAGACCAATTCAGACCATTGATAACTCTGCTTATCACGAAGAGAAAAATCAGGATGATGGGAGAAAATAAAGAAAATAAAGAAGAAGAAAAGTGAGAGAGAAGGCAGCCAGAGAAGGCTGAGCTTTAGAATAAGTGTGTGCATTGCCCTCTGACCCTGTCTGCCAATAGTTAGAGAGCAAGGAGGCACATACCTTACTAAAAATCTCTTAAAGAACTCCACTTGTAGAGAAGTAAGGTCATAGATGGTTCTGAAACATTTTCTAAAAATTTGCATTAAACATCAGAAGTAATAAAACATTATGAAAGGAACACAAGCATTGTTTCTAGTGTCAACTACAGGTGGTTTACTTCTCAGAAAGTGCTTATCAGGTACACTTTTGCTGCAAAGCAGATCATTGGCTTCTTAAGTGTTTGCACACAGCTCAAAACTTGAAGCATTTCTTGGTGAAAGGCTTGTCTTCTTTGAAAATTCTGAAAGTGGTAACGAGAAAAAAACCAAGACAGACACCTTTCTCCACTCTTTTTTTTTTTTCTCCTTTTTTTTTTTTCTCATGGAGCTGAAATCCAGATGCTGTCTTTGCAGCTGAGGTGAAATATACTGGAGGGGGGAGCTAGGAAAAAAAATACCAGCAGTCCAGATAGTTCCTCATCTTCCTCAGAAGTGATATTCTTCATTACTGTAGCCAGGAGCCTCTTGAGAGAAAAGATTTAAGAAGCCAGAGACTCCCATTTCCAGTGAAAGGAAGGGCAACTGAAATGGATGAATGGGACCCCACGACCTTTTGCCATCCAGGTTTTGCATTCAGGCAGTTCCATCGTTTTGCTGGGAATCTCACAATCAATGGTTCCAGCACTAGATGTGTCAGAGCTGTTATTATTTGATATCCAGCTGAGGTATTATAATATCCTCTGCACGGGCACAGCGCTGTTCCCTGTGATCAAAAGCAAGCCCTGTGATCAAAGGTATGTGTTTGAGGATCTTTGGCTCCTTCTAGAGAAAAGCACCAGTGATATCCTTACTTGAGTGCTGATTGAATATTCTGCTCACTCTTGCTTTACCTTTAGTGCCAGCCATTTTTTTGCCTGGAATCTATGAATACTTTTCTTTTTAGTCATTGCCTGCATGTTCTCTGAATTCTTCTGGTACCTCTGTTTCAAGGCACCTGAATTATAACATCTCTCACAACGTTTCCCAGCTCGATCAAGTTCAGCTGGGATGGAGTTGGTTTTTCTTCACAACAGCCCATATAGGCCAACGTTTTGGATTTATGTCCAAAACAATGCTGATAATATAGAAGTGTTTTAGCTGTCGCTGGGCAGTGCTTGCATGGGGCCAAGGCCTTCCCTGTTTCTCCCTCTGCACCCTGAGCGAGTAGGCTGGGGGTGGGCAAGAGGCTGGGGTGGGAGAGCTGACCCTGGCTGACCAAAAAGGTGTTCCATACCTTATAACGTCACCTTCTCCACAAAAACTGTGAGGGAGAGGGAAATTCCAAAGGCGGTTGCTTGAGGACCGGCTGAGACTCGCTCTGCTGGTAGGAGGTGGTGAGTAACCTTCCATCACTTGTGGGTTTTCTTCTTTGCTGTCTTAATCTCAGCCCAGCTTTCTTTCACCCCTATGTTGTTGAATATTTACTCCGACTGCACTCAGCACTGAAAGCTGTCACCCAGCACCGACCTGCTCGGCTTCATACGGATGTACAGCACGCTGGACAAGACTAACTTTCCAGTGCCACCTGACTACAGCTGAATAGCAGTCATAAGAGAGGATTTTTAAACCCCTCCCTTCCCGGCACGGACAGCGCGTTCCTGTCCCTCAGGCGTGTGGCGGCTCCGGGCCGAGCGGAGCGGGAGGCCGCGGGCGCCCTCTGGCGGCAGGCGGGGCTCTCCGCTCCGCCTCCTCAGGGCCCGGCGCCGGAAAAAAAATCTGATGGCGAGAGGACCTTTTTTTTTTTTTTTTTTTTTTTTTTTTTTTTTGGTGCATACCCCGAGCACGACCCCAGTCTTCTGTGCCTCTTCGACCCCTTGCCTGCTTCCCCCTCAGCTGTGTTTCATTTTCCCTCGTATGTGGTCTCAAAGCGTTTCATCGCCTTTATTCGCCTTTCCCAGTAATGCCGGACCCCAGAATCACAGAATCAATTAAGCTGGAAAAGACCTCTGAGATCAAGTCCAACCTATGACAGAACACCACCATATCAGCCAGACCATGGCTCCCAGTGCACATCCAGGCTTTCCCTAAACACCTCCAGGGACTGTGACTCCACCACCTCCTTAGGTAGTCCATTCCAATGTATAATCAGCTTTCTGTGAAGAAATTCCTCCTAATGTGCAACCTAAACCTCCCCTGGTGCAGCTTGAGTCTACGTTCTCTTGTGCTGTCGCTGGTTGCTTGGGAGAAGAGACTGACCCACCTGGCTACAGCCTCCTTTCAGGTTGTTGTAGAGATTGATAAAGTCACCCCGAGCCTCCTCTTCTCCAGGCTCAACCCCAGCTCCCTCAGCTGCTCCTCATAATCTTGTCACAGGAGACAGATGTGTCCAGGCCTTGCCTCCCTGTAAACGTCATTCCTGGTATTATTTTAAAGCCTTAAAAAACTCAAACCCAGCCTAATGGGATTTGCTTTTCCTCTCACTCTCCACTACCCACCACTGCCACTCACAGGCCACAGCCCTCTCTCTTGTGCCTCTGGGATTAACACCACATCGAGAGAAAATAAAGGGTGTGAGAGGAGAAGTGAGGAAACAGGATCATGCAGGAAAGCAGTCACTTAAAAAAAAAAGAGGAGGTGGTATTTTGAACCCAGGAAAGAAGGTATTGGGAGGGAGATGTGACCAGCACACTGATACAAGGGAGAGCAGAGCTCTGATATCTGCTTCTCCACATCATAAAGTACAGGGTACAGGACAGACAATCTGGCACGTTCAGGTGAAGAATGGTTGAACCTCCATTGATGCCTCCTGTGATCTGCTTCCAGGCCCGCCTTTGTTATTCTTATGACTCTTAATCTGTAAACTCCTGAGGAGGCCTGCTGCTGTCTGAAAGAGAGAGAGAGATATTAAGGATATTTGATTGTGGAAGAAATACCCTCAAGAAAACCCAAGTGAGCTTTTCTTGAGCAGCCCAGCAGCACCACAATGGAACTGTGACCCAAACCCTGGTCCGTGGAGGTGGAATTCAGTAGCAGCCTCGTTCTTTGTGGGTGTATGAATTCTTCTCTGCAGTTTTCAGACTGTCCCTGAGTATCTAGAAAGGATGGGAATTTTTGACACAGGGTCCAGTCACAGTATTGTGAGTTACAGTAAGTTCTTTTAAACTGTACTTTCCCCCTTATTCTCCCCCCTCCCCATGACATTACAACAAGTTTTAATTTATTTTTTAATAAGCTTGAAATAAAAAAAAAGGGGAGGGAGAAGTGACTTTTTTGTATTTAATGAGTTCACACACCAGAGGCAATATGCTGTTCAAGTACAAATGGGAAGTGTTCCAGATGCCTCCTGTGCCCCAAAACCACATGTCTGGATGTGTCTGGAAAAGCCTGTACACAAATGCAGCCTGGAGTTAAGTGTACTTAAGCTACCTGGTGTGCCTTACCCACTGGAACTTCTTACAGTGTTAACACGGGGGTGACGAGTCCCCATGGGGATGGAGTGCTGCTCCCTGGCTTGTGCTGGCTTCCCAGGGTTGACAGTGCTGCCTGAAGAAGCCTGCTCCTGTCCCAGCCTGCTGCTTTGACAAATAGGTTTTAGCATAGCTCTGGATCCGTGCACTGAGCTCCTTCAGTGGCTGCTTCCCTGTGAGCAAAAGCCCCAAACAGCAGAGACTTTGACATACAGTGCGGTGTGGGGGCCTTTAAATAACAGCCTTTATTGCTCATTATTTGCACAGCCACCTAGCAGGAGAAAACATAAAGACAAAGCGCATTGCAGGAAATGCTGATGCAGGCACGATTGCTGTGGCCTGACCAGCATAGTAAGAAGAGAAGACACGAGAATTTACAAGATGCAGATCCAAAACACACTTGCACGGGTGACTAAACGGCAACAGCCTGTGTTTCACAGAGCAGGACCATTTCCCTTCCTTCTCCCAGACACCCATCTCCAATTTGATTTGACATGAATAGCAACTAGGAGGGCAGAGCTGCATTGAAAGTCAGACAAGCTCTCTTCATATGCATAAATACAAATTCAGGTGCCAATTTCTGGACTCTAAAAGAATTAAAACATAGCCACTGCACTGGAAAGCATAAGCAGCACATGCCAGAAACAGCAGCACCACTGTGCATTAGGCCACGTTGGTGTATCACCCACGTTCCCAATTTTAAGCAAGAGCCATACCTACCTGGTATAAACCGGTCTGATTGAGGCAAACGCTCTCAAAGCACCAGCAGAGATTCCTTGTGGCCCAGAAAGAGCTGGACTAGCTCGAGTTTGTTGGTGGTAATCTGTACCAGCTGCTCAGGACTGTGCTCTCCGGGTGCTGACATTTACTGCAGCTCTAATGAGTTGGAGAAGACCCTTCCCAGTCTCTTACATGGTGGCTGAACCCCTCACTGTTTCCTTTCACAAGACACTGCAGGTACATTAGAAGCAGCCCTGCTTAAATTGAGAAACCATTTTCCCTTTCCAGGAAAAGATATTCACAAAGTACATTCTCCAACTAACAATGTATTTTAATCTATTTTGGTCTTGGATGACAGAGTGACAAAGATCTTTTACAGTTTTATAGATAAGTTTTACAAAAAGAAGAAACAAATAAAGAAGACATGGTAACACAACACACACATGGAGAAACTCTGCATTGGTTAGTCTAGCTGTTGTAGATTTACAGCTGTTTCTGAGCTTAGATCACTCACTAGTGTCTCTCATATCATGACCCAGTAAACTCCTCATTTCCAGCAGAGCACCTAATTGTGCAATTACCTGTTAGCTGTTTAATAGGACACATGATTTTAAATTAAACATTGACTTAATTGGTCTGCTGGACAGGCAGAGACGTTACAGCTTTAATTGCTTTTACCGAGTTGGGGTCTCAGTCAGTTCATGGCAGCTGGGAGAAAGGGCCCGTGACCTCCTGTTACCAAAAGTTTTATGTCCACCTAGAAATTCATTGCAACAGTTTCTGCAGTGCTCCCTGCTTATTTCAGGGAGTCTTTAGAGAGAAGGCTGAAAAACCAAGCTGGCAATACTCACTGATAAAACGAGCCTCCTGAAGGTTTGTGTCCTGATGCAATCCCATCGCCCGGCAGTGCTGTGCAGGGCCATCCGGCGGTTACCACACGACTGCAGAAGCCACTTGCCAGACACCAAATGCAAAGTGCAGCCCGGTACAGCTCTTTGAACATGGCTCTGGCCATCCCAAGGAAGGGAGAAGCTGAATTAACAAGATGAATCCCACAGGCTGGAAACCTAGTAGCTTGTGCATGAGTCACTGCGGTGGGAAACGTCAGCAACAAATCCAGGTTGGTCTTACTCTCCCTCCATTAAGAGGAGCTGTTGAGGAGCCACTGGCCTCCTCCAAGGTGATGCTATGGTATAACAGAGGACCCTCTGCAGATGCCTCCAGCTTGCTCCTGAGTGACCCTCCCGGTGAGAATCAGGCATAGCCCAAAAGGCAGGTATGGCAATTGCCAGCAGGTGGTGGTTTCAGCATCTTAATGTCTACTTAAGCCTTTCAAAGCTCAGCTGGGACTTAGCAAAGAAAGGAAAGGGAGCAAATGAAATGAGGGCTCAGGCTAAAAGGAAAACCAGCCCTATATTTGCAGCTGACATCCACCCTCCAATCAGCACTGTGGGATGTGGCAGAGAGCTCTTGACAGAGCTGCACACAGTGGCTCTGAGCAGCCTTCTGTGCTTTGGCAAAGCATCTCAACGCAGATGCTCTTCTGCCCCGGGAAAAAGATACATTTTGCAAATCTAAACATGTCACCTCAAAGGGAAAGCTATTTATTATTAATGATACCATTAGTGCTGTTTTTCCAATAGACTGAGGAGATTAAATAATAGGATCTGAAAACTAACCAAATGTTCAGACCAAACTAGAGAGAAGACATACAGACACACAAACTTTGCAGTGACTTAAAACAGTTTAATGTAATTCCAAGACAAAGTGTGATTACATTTCTACACATATACAATATGCATATGTGAGTTGACAAATTCTGATTAATAACTCGTTTCACCTCAGAGACCGAAAAAATGATCAAAAAGAAACTGTGAATAACAAGCTATAACATAGTTCACCACAACGGGACCTCCTTTCTCACCCTACAGTTAGTAATATTACAATTAAAATAACTATATTCTTCTATAATGTATTTTCTGTTAAAATCATCTCATAAATTTACAATGCTATTATTAGTTTCCAAGACTAATATAAATTCACTCCATTTTTCTACAACGAAAATGATTATTAATTAGAAGCACACAACGTCATGATGAAAAACACAAGCATTTTTTTTTTTTTAGTAGCAAGAACTTGATTGGTTAAGAATTAGTTTTCTTGTAAAACATTCTAAAGCCAAGTAAAATATCCATTCTTATAACATACCTATAATATGAGACTAAGGAATAGGTTACATATAGGTCTACAACACATCAGTTTGTTTTTGTTTTTTCTTTTAAAAGAAGAAAGACATATTACTAAAAGAAAAAATAAAAAGAAAAAAGAGGAAGGAAAGAAAAAAAGAAAACAGAAAAGGGACAATTCACATAGGTAAAAAGCAGTACACAAGAAAATACTGTTGCACACAATAATTTTCACAAAGATTAACATGGATTAACACTCTTATTACAGAAACCGTACAGTGAAGGAACACAACGGCTCAGGGCTTTCATGGGGTTACTGGGCTGAGATGATACTGTAGAGAAAGAACCACTTAAGATCCAGAGCTGGGGCAGGGGCATCTTTTCTCTTGTGATTACAATAGCATTTCACAGCTCCACCCCCCCTTTCCCTTAATAATTTTGGTGCAGTGTATATTAACTTCCACTTTCCATCCAGAGTACGCTGGGCTTGTGGGCAGTCAAAAGGCATAAAATATTCCCTCCATTCACCCCTTCTGTTTTTAAAAGGATTTTACAGCTCATAAAAAAAAAAAAAAGTTTCACCCATTGGTTCATTTTTAACTACCTTAAATCTAGACTTTTCACCTTCCAAGATGCCCCTCCTTCTTCTCTCTTTCTCGCTCCCTCTCTTTCTCTCTCTCTCTCACACACACACTCCTTTATTAAAGCTATTAATGACACTTCCTCTCCTTTCAGAAATTGGATTTGGTATGAAATATACAGGCTACATTCTGGTTCTGCCCAAGTAGAATCTGGTACCCAAAACGCCTTGATTGCTTTGTTGGTGAAACATGGGATGTGGAGATCCTTTTTACACCTGAAATGGTTGTGCCCTGGAATATCTGTGGAAGTTTCATTTAAAAGAATACAGAGCAAAAAATATAAAAGAAAATTAAACAAAGATCAAACACATAAGGGAAAACGGGGGAAAATAAAATTCAGAAGTGTTGTATGTAACCACATGAGGTGGGAGCGCTCAGAAGCGCTTTTTTCCTTGTGAGGGCAGAGGTGCTATATGTAACCATCCAGATCCTACGGGATGTGCGTTGCCAGTGTTGGAAACCCCTTCTTGCCTAATAAGCTGCAAGCCAAAGTATTCATCAAGACTCTCTGGCTCCTTCATTTGAGTGTGCTGGTATTTGCGAGTCTGACTCCTTCCCAAAAGAACAGGAGACCAGGCAGGAGCCAGGGGCAGCAAAGCCTGTGGATTGGGTGGTGGTGCGTGGTGAGGGAGGGTGGGCTTTTTCCATCTGGCCCCAGTGCTGCTGACAATCCTGGCTTGCCGTATGATACCTTATTGCTTTGGGAATGTGGACAGTGGGGCAGGCGCGGCCCCCGGAATGGTGCTGCGGGAGGAGGAGGCGGGTTGCACGCACCTGGCCCCACCGCTGCTGATTGTACTGGGAGCAGCACAGGTGCCCAAGTGCAAAGCATTGCTGGCTGCTCCTGTTCACTGCCTCTGCTCTAAGCTAACTGATACAGCCCCGCCAGGTGTGGTGGAAACACGTAAGGAGCCCTCCCGTGAGTATGCGAGCTCCACTGCTGAAGCCGAGATGTACGTATACATATTTTTAAATGCCAGTTCCTTTACTTTCATGACCTCAAAGTACCATTTTGCCCAGCAGACATTTATACCATGTTCGTTGTTTACCCAAGTGAAAGAACACAACAGAAGAAACTAGACAGGCTAAGTGAGACCAGGGAGTGGGGAATGTGATATATCAAAACACAAATTACAGGGTAACAGCAGTGGAGAAACCTTATCGGGAACTGGCATGGGCTGAGAAAACAGAGTTGACAAGGAGATGGTCAGTGAACTTTGTATTTTGTTTACTGGTTTAAAACATTTCTGTGGTGGTAAGCATCATTTGTAAGAAAGGGGTGAACAGATGAAACCCAGATTACAGCATTGCCTCTGAGTGGCTCACACACACAGACACACATACACACTCTCACAAAAACACCCCCAACCCCACCCCCAAAAATAAAACAGGCATTCACTAACTCAGGAATTAATTGTTTGGCTAATGATTTATCAACAGTACAATACAATCCTTCCTTTGAATATCCTTCATTCTCCTGATGTGGGTATCTTCATCCAGATGAGGATCCTACATAGAACAGTGAATTTCGTGTCGTGATCCCTGCTTCAAACCAGGGACGCCTGATAAAGCATATTATTAAAACAAGAGAACAAACAAATAGCTTATCTGTTGATCTAAATATTCAAAGTGGGTGGAGTGTTTTTTCAATCAGACTTTGGAATACAGTGGATTACTTCATCTCTGGACTGACTTTCCAACACTATGTTATATCTCAAAACAGAATATACATATTAAAAACATACTTGTACTTTTCTATTTTTAACGGGTGAAATTAAAAAGAGGCAGCTGTATTGAGTTTTTGAAGGTGACACTTATAAACACAAGATTTCCCTTAAAAAGTACCAGTTTAAATGTAAACTATAAAACACTGTAATAACTATAAAATGTAGCCAGAAAACTGTTAAGTAGCCACAGTCTATTATTCAGTTCACATTGGTTTAAAATGTGACTCATTAATATCTTCTAGAAGGCCAAAGCATTTTACAGTAGCTATAAACATATATACTTACATGTGCATTTTAACATCACAATTGATTAAAATACATAAAAGAGTAATCTATTCCTTGGTTTATTTTTTTTTTTCCTTTTTAAAGATTCACTGTCTTCAGAATTCACTCAAGCAACAATGACCAGGGTGGGCATTTATCGCTATTCCGCCCCTATGGAGTTCAGAGTCTTTGAATCAAAGTTCAAGCTGGCTACATGATTTCAAAAAGGCTAAAACCAGGATGAATGCCCACATTTGAGGTAATTATTGCCATTAGGTCACAGTTTGCGTAATGTAAGTGTATTTAAATCCTTCTTTTAAAAAAACAAAGGTATCCCACAGTACCAGGGGATACCCTTTGAAGCAATCAGAATCCAGAATCCTGATCAGTGGGTTTGCTTCCAAAGGAGCTGGCGGTCCCAGCGCACAAGGCACTCCTGGGACAGTCGCTGACCAGCCTAGAGCTCAGGCGAGCAAGCCTGCAACAAGCCTTTTTTTCTATTTTTTACTTTTTTTTAAAAGAAAAAGAAAACAGAAGGAAAATCAGAGGTGCCATAAAATAGATGCATAACATTTCTGATCAGAATTCCAGACCAAAGCTTTTCTAATCTGTCTTATTCCTTTCCAAACAGTTTGCTAAAAAAAAAAAAAACAAAAACAAAACCAAAAAACCCAACAAAACAAAACAAACAAAAAAACCCAACATTGGCTTAAATATTAACTCTATGCCAGCACTGCAAAAACTCCTTGGCTATGTTCTGAAAGTGGGATAAGCTTTGCTTTTTTTTTGAGCATTGTTGCCCCATTGCTTTCTGTTTCAAGAGGAAACCTTGTTTGAAAGAAAGAAAGAAAGAAAAGGAAGAAGAAAACGAGGAAGGAAGAAAATGAGGAAGGAAATGAGAGAGGGAGGGAAGAAGAGAGGAAGGGAGGGTGGAAGGAAGGAACAGAAGAAAAGGAAGGAGGGAGAGAAGAAGGGAGAAAGGAAGGAAGGAAAAATAATCCCTGGCTGTCAGAAGTACACACAAGTATTTACAAGGTTTGTGTGAATCTGCACACAGTTCCCCTCAAAGCAAAAGAGTTAAGAACAGAGATGTCACAATATTTATCAGTGCAGTAAAAAATATCATTTTTGGAAAAAAATATACCTTTAGTATTGCCTTTCTTAGATTAACTATGATAAGCAAAAGATTAAAAACAAAAACTTTATCTTCAAACACACATGAATAGTCTGTTATAGCAGCACTGCTAAAACTGGAAGGACAAAGCTAACCCGTAAATGAGAAACAGGAGTTTCAAACCACAAATGCCGAATGCAAAGCCTCCTAGTATGCTTCCTAAGACTTCTGAAGAACCAAGCCAATCTACCATTCAAATTTCACTCTCCACACACACAAATGCTCTAAACCCACGTCTTCCCACTGAAAGCATTTGACACACGCAGAGCTCACCTCAGTTTACCTCCAGACAGGTTCTCACACCTCCACCTGCATCAGCAGCTCCTCACATGTAAATAACTAACTACCGCCTCTGGGGTCATTCCCAGTGATTATGTTTGCCCCAAGGGAACAAGACACCTTCAGCACAGAGCCCTGGGTTGGGAGTGCTCCCCTGCACACTGCCCAGGCTTACTTCCAGGGGCTGCCCCTACAGTGGGTCTCGCTGTGTGCCCGGGGTGGGTGTGAGTGTGGTGGCATCACAGCAACACACAAAGTGTTCCTGGGTGGTGGGAAGGATGGACCATGGGATGGATACCAGCCTGGAAAGCCCAGTGCCTCTCATCCAGTGCAGTACTCCAGCAAGGGAGCCTACACACAGCCTTTGACAATAGGACTGTCACTATCTCTTTGAGCACTGCTGTAAAATGGTGTAAAAATGGTGTAAAAAACCTCACTCTGCAGCCTGCGGTGAAATTCTCACCATCATCAGAGTCAGCTTTGTTGGAGTACAGCAGCGGGAGAACCCCAGCAACACAGACTCATCTTCTCCTCCCTAAGTTTGGAGAGAGCAAAATGATTTGTAGGCACGTAAGTGAGCTTCAAGAAGTAAGATGGGGACTCCTGAACTTTAGACCTAGGCCCTTCTCAGAGGAGCACTGAGGGGGGTGATACAGATGGGTGCCCAGGACCACAGATTAACAGCTTTGAGGCTCTCACAGCACACGGGATCACAGCAGGGACAGTTGTGTCAACAGGAAGGGGGAAAACATTTCCTTCCTACATTTTTCTCTTCTGCATTGCCTATCCCCTGCACACCTTGCATACAGATATCTAGCATTTGGCCCACAAAAAGCAGTTCTCTAATGGGCTGATTGCCAAGCCATAGAAGAACACAAGTGTTAAGTCCAACATCCTTGCCCAGCTGTGCCTGTCCTGACCATGGCACCACCGTTTGGGGTCCAACCCACAGAACAAACCCAGCATCCTAAATCCAGAGAAGGAGACACTACAGAAGCATGCAGAGCATCCAGAAGCTTATCCCCACTACACAGCTCACCATTTCCACACTGCATTGTCACCACTACAACACTTAAATCAATGCGAACAATAACGAGAGAAGAAAAACACTTTTGACATCCCCTACAGTTTAGGATAGCAGCAATATTTAGTGTGAATTTCTCTGCTCATCAAGCTAGTACTCAAAACCATGGTAGAAACTTGAGAGAGACAGAAAAAGAAAACAAAAGGGAACAGAAAAATGGAGTTCCACGGCGTATCCTCATTGCCTGGTGCTCATGACTCGTGGCTTCATTTAATTTCTAAAATAGCTGGGTCTCTTTCTCTCTCTCTTAAAAAAAGGTATCTTTGGTTGAAGAAAAAAAAAAAACAGGTTTATTGCCCTTCAGATTTGCTAATGGAATTGCCTTCAAACCAAGCTAAAAAGACACAATTCCTTGAAAGTAGAAAAAAAAAGGAAAATTGTCACAGTCAGAAGTGTCCCTTTCTTGGAATGTTTTACATATTATGACAAAACTACTAGAGAAAGAGAGAGAGTAAGAGACCTGCCAAGGCCCAATTTGTTGGGTACAAGCAGGTAAAACTCTGCTGAGGAAGATGCAATTGCATTTGCTCTCTCAAATGACTGGATTTGACCCAACCTACAGTGAGAAGTGCTTCCATTTGGGTTTTCCAATCTGCTCATGTTGGCAGTTCTCTCCCCTCCCTCTTGCATTCTGGCTTCACAGCAGGAAATTGAACATCCACCTCTGAGGAGAGGCAACGTCCGTGCTTTCTGCACAAGAAGAATGCAATACAAGATAATGGGGAAAAGGACCACTCTTTCGCTGTGCCAGCCATAAGCCACCCATAAAACTTCCAGCATCTAAACATTCGCCTCCCCCCTCAAGTTTCCATGCCATTTACCCCATGCACACAAGGAACACCAACTGAACCAAACCACACCAATCCCATTTCCTCTCCAAAGGATTCTGCAAACAAGCTGGCTGTTATGTGTGTGGTACCGACAGCATGCAAAGCTTTTGCTTCCTCTGCTGAAATGTTTCCCTGTGACTAACCACACCTTTTTCCACACAATGCCTTTGTACAGGTGTGAGGGAAGAGGTGTTGCTCAGCTCCCTCATACCTGCCAGAAAACAGCTCTCACACAGTGTTTCACCATCAAAGCAACTTGATGGTTCTGCTGTGCATCTCTTGCAATCAGCATCCTATCACCACGATCATCTGACCACCTACAGCTGGCAGACCAGCATCTCCAGGATGGACAATGTGAAAAGTGGCTCCTTTGATAGGCACTGCACCCCTTCTCACAGCCATCCTGTGCTGTTGTAACAGCTCCACTGCTAAAAGCCATCCAAAATCAGAGCTGAGCCCACGTGGGAGAGCAGGTCAGATGGGAACACAGGGAAAATGCAATTAGTACAAAGTAAAACGTTACTGTGATTTCGCTGGCCCTAGGCTAGAGGAGCACATAAACAACTATTTAACTTGAAGGGTTTAAGTCAGTTCTTTAGTAAAGCACTCAAGCACATGATTAACTTTCAGTCTCTGCTGAAGTCCTCTAATTTTTTAATGGAATTTAAATTCAGTCACTGCTTGCTCCTATTCTAACAGAGCAGGTAATGCAAACGAAACCATAAATATCTAAACTGTAGCAACCAGAATAGCTTAACAAAATTCCACAACAAATAATTATAAAAGAAGGGAAAATCTACATCAGGAACAAACAAAGGGGAAAAAAAAAAAATCAAACCAAGCATCCTGGCCCTGCGGATATCTAACTAACCTTCAGTGAGAGTGGGAGAGCAGGGGAGGAACACTGCCCTGTCTGCAGCCACGCTTTACCCAGCTGATGCCAGCCATGTGCGCCAGTGTGCTTTATCCAGTGATGGGACTGAGCCGCACGCGCGGCTGCCGTGGCTCCTTCAGCACCTCTGTTTCTGGAGAGCCACCTACCTGCTTTCTCCTTCAGGAAAACCAAACCCTTAACATGTAGTGTGGCCTTGGACTCATCAACAGGGCCCAGTGATCATGGCCTGGAGCACAAATAAGTCTTAATCTTATATAATGTCCTATCAAACTGAGTTACGGTGAGCTGGATTGTGGGGCACCTGCTTTTGATCCAGCTCTCCTGACCGATCATTACATTAGCTACTGTTGGGTTTTGGCCTCTGAATGAATGTTTCTGGACTTATTCTTAAATGCAGATGTGACCCAGAGGATAATTCCTGTTCCTCAAGGCTGTAACTACTCTCATTGAGTGGCCTCACCTCCCAGATTAGTGGCAGTGTTTTCATCCTTGGAATAATTTTGTTTCTCTTTTCTCCTGCAGTTCTCACAATCACAGCAACCCTTCCAATGCCACTGATGAAGAGAAATAAAATTAAGAACAGTAACAACAGTACTAAGAGAAAAAAAACCCTACAAAATTTAAGGAATGCGTGTGCAATTAAAACCCAGAGTAAAATACAATAATAATAAAATAATAATCATATTCATAACAACCATACAATAAAATAACATTATCTTTCCTTTTCATGACATAAGCAGCATGACGCTCTCGCTCCCAAACTGGTGGGAGAGAAGAGGAATGCAAGAGAGAGAGAGCAGGGCTTTATTTTCCTGCCTCAAGTGAAAGGGGACATGTTGTCTTTCCAAAGGAAGAGGGGGTAAGGTGCATAGGCTGCTGGGAGATTGCATCCTCATCTACAGTATATTGAGCTGGAATGAAGGATAGGCAGGAAAAGAAAACTGTGCAAGGGTAGCCCAGGAACCAGAGCTGGTAACCAGGGAGGTTTTTGGTGGTTTGCCAGAAGACAACAGCCTTGTTGAACAGCCTATGCATAGTGGGATCCCTTCTTCCAGGCCAGCCAAGCACTTACCACAAGCCAATATATTTGTGCTTGCCTTTCTGTCAGCTTTTCCAACCTGAGAGAGCCTTCTTCATCACTTCCACTCAGGGAAACTATCCCTTACCACCCTGCCAGTGAACCTGCTATTTTCCAGCATCCTGCAAAATACTTGACTACTTCATGCTCTAGTTACAGGGAAATGTAGAGTAGAACCGAGTAGCCACAAAGATTTCAGCTTTCATGGAAATGTTCTATCAGATTCCTTTCTCTCCTTCCTCCTCCGGACACCCACAGGCATGGGTACTCTAGAGACATTTCCAAGTACTGATGCACCAGTGAAACTGCCGCTACCAGGGAAACTCCCCTCTGAACCAAACAAACTACAGGAAAGGCTCTCTTTGGAAACTGTTGGAAAACAAGATGACCATGCAGCATTCCTTCGTGTGGAGGACTGCAGCACCACCGTGCTCTCCAGTTCCAGGGTCACTCTGCCACTGCAGCCAGTTTTTCAAGGTGTAGGTGAGAAGAGAGGAGGGGAGGCACACAGTGTCACAGCTCTGTTAGAGTGGGTAAGGCTCGATGTATTAAAACACTCTTTTCACTTAAGAAACCTGAGATTGACTCTCTCAACTGGATTTTCTCATGCTTGCTCTGGGACTCCATCCCTTTCCTAACCCCTTCTCATCAACAGACACAGTGAGAGATGTTGGCAACAACTAGTGTTTCCCCCTTTCAAGGGCTAAATGTTTGTTCCCATTTCAGACACACAACCAGGACAACCCGATGATGAGGGCGGACACTGTCCTCCCACTCCATCAAGAACATCGTCAAACAGCAGAATGAGAATTCAGTTTCCGGGGAGGAAACCTGCTATTTCAACAGGACAGAAACAGACCAGTCCAGAAACAAATCCCCAGACCCTCTGGGAGTCACCTGGGGTCTCACAACTGACCCGGTAACTTCCAGCCCATCCAGTGCTTGACAAAACACTTCTGACCCCAACGAGCCTCCCCCATACCTCGCCGAGTGAGCTAAGGTTGATGACGTGGGTAAAAAACCCAACACCACCAGCAGAAGGAGAAAATCGGCAATAAAAACCTAAAAAAAAAAAAAAAAAAAGAAAAGAAAAAAAAAAAAAAGAGAAGAGAAAGAGCTGAGAGTAAATTCCGACTAGCCTCAGTCAGTTTCTAGGAGTACCAGTGGAAGTAAACCCTTAAACCGCGTCTGTAGTTCGGTAAGGCACTACGAGGGAATGATGTAAAACTAAGACTGTGACAGTTGTAATGGCTGTGCCGAGGAACACACCACAGAGAGAAGGCAGCATCTGCACACGCACACACACACACACACCTGGACAATCACATTTGTTACATGCCTATGTTATATCACTTTTCTTTGTGCAATCACATTGAGGAATAGTCTATTGGTATCGTTGAAGTTGAACACAAAAGAGTAAAAAGGGGTATGACCTGTATAGTGCTACATTCTACCGGGGCTGGGGGCAGCTAAAATGTCTCCTCCTATACTAAAACAGCTAAGGATTAAAAAGGAACATTTCAAAAAAAAAACAAAAACAAAAAACCCAAAACCCCAAACAAAACAAAAAACCACAACTGAAATCCAACATACATTATTAGAGATCTTGTTTAGGAACAGCATTTCTCAGGGATTTATCCAGTGTGTTCAAGAAAAGGGACAAACACCCCCATTGCTTCTGCTCTGAACCAGTGCTCCATGGCCTGATTTGCCCAGGTGGGTTTAAACATAGCAGTGTTAGGTCCGAATTTAGAGCACTGGGACAATGTTTTATCCTCCTACCTCAGCCTCCCCTTACCCACTTTCTTTTTCCATTAAAAATCCCCCCAAAACCTGTGTATACTTTGGGATATGAAAACCACTGCAAAGATGGGGTATAAACCCTTTGAAAAGCTGGATAAATCCCTAATTCATATACCTATAGGATTAAAAACCTAATGGATTTCATTTTAGGTGTTTTGGACAACAAATTTCTAAATGTAGCTCACTATTGGATGAAAATAACCTTTAAAAGTCTGTTGCTGAAGTTCTTCAAAAGACAGGACCCGCTGGAGGGTCCTTCTGCTTCTCTCTTTCTCTCTAGTTTGGTGCAGAATGGTTGGTTTTTTGTGGTTTATTTTTTTTCTGTTCTTTTTTTTTTTCCATTTTCTTTTTTTTTTTTTTTTAAATAAAAATTGCAGAATTGGTTCTCCCCCTTCTTTCCTCTTTTCCTTTTCTTCCTTAAAGTCTCCTTCGTTCAAGTTTCACGTGAGCCTCCCATTGCATTGTTAAGTTTCTCATGTTCTTCAATACAAAAGCGGCTGCCTCACTCCCCCCGGGATGGGTGCGTCTCTCACTCTTTTATTCCAGTGTTTAGATGTAAGGGTACTGGTTCACCTTGGTGGGGCTCAGTGGGTATCCAGTGTAGACTGTGGAGGCTGGAGAAGCACTGATATAGGTCTGGTGGGCAAACTGAGCCTGGTACTGGCTCGGGTGGATGGTGGGTGAGGGCAGGACGCGCGGGCCCATGCTGACGGGGACCTGGTGGACGATGCTGGCGGGGTAGGTGGTGTGCTGCACCGCGTGCCGTGCAGACCCTTGGGAGGCCACCAGGTGCGCGACGGTGCCGGTGGAGCCCAGGGCAGCGGGGGCGGTGTATGTGTAGAGGTGGGGCTGGGTGGGCAGGTGAGCAGCGGCCGCCGCGGCCAAGTGGGGATGAACTGTACCATGGCTGGGACTACTGTGCGGGAAAGAGTACGGGGCCTGAGCTATCGTTGGAGTGATGTAGGCTTGCTGTCTCCGGTGACTCCCTGTGCGGTCGGTCGTGATGTGCTGCTGGGCCTGGATAAAGACAGCAACAGTGATAAGCAGTTACAACTCAAGAGATGGCTCTTCACCTCCTCAGTAGTGCCTGGGAACCTCCCTGCAACACCAGGACAGACTCAGAGAAGTCTCCTGGGCTCCTCCTCACACCCTCAGCACCACCAGTCTTCCCTTGGAAACGGGTGACAGCACTAAGTCCCTCGCAAGCCCAGGTTTCATACCTCCACCCTGTAGTTTCTTACGTTGACCAAAACGGCCCCCAAAAGGCCAACGAGTCCCTCAGTTTGAGCCACAAGCTGCTGGCACAGCTATCACAAAGACACAACCTTGGATGCCCAGCTCCCAGGAACATCTTCCACAAGTCCAGTTGCTCACACAAAACCTGTTTTTTTGTTAGTGAACTCTCTGCTGACAAAATGGGCTGTGCAGATATTGCCTAACTATGCCTGGAACAGGCATTTTATTTTTGCTCAGTTTGGGTGTTTGTAGTTAATAATTTCCTCAGTTAGTAAAAAAAACCATGTTATTTTTTAAAAATATAACCCTTGGTTTGATCAGATCCTGCAGGTGTCTGGTGCCCTCACGTAATCTGCTATAATTACTTGGGCACAGGCAACTTCTTGCAGTGGGACAGGAGGAATGCACTTTTTTTCCAGGGATTTTCTAGGTTGTTTTCTTGCACTGCACAATAATGTAAGGAGTTTTCCCTGTCATTTGTAGTCAGAGAATTAAATTACCCTTAAAGTAGGAATTAGAAAGCAAGAAGGAAAATGCCCCATGCTATTTTCCAGCTCTTGCAAACAGCATCTCACCCAATTCCAAAATTTTCACGCACTTTTATTTAAAATCTGTTCACATTTTTAAATTTCATCAGCATTTTGAGGTGGAGGGGACATTCTTCTCCATCAAATTATTTTTCTTTTTAAAAAACAGCTCTGTTCATCCACCTGTGGATGCAAACTATCGCTGTCCTCTGAACTCTCCTTTTCAAGACCTTCTCCTCATGAAACACTGGTAACTTCTGTAACACTGCTGTAACTTCTCTACTCTTGGAGAGTAGAGAACAAGTAACAAGTATATCTTGTTACCTTAGGGAAGAGAAAGGCCCCAGGTGCAGGATGTGACAAGGCAATTATTTACTGAAGCTCCCGTGTAATCACAGACTATGAAAGATTTTGAGAGCTGCATTTTTCCAAGAAATGGGATTTGCCCAGATCTCAGCTCAGGTTTACCACAGGATGGATCAAACTCCTAGGTCATGTATATGTACAATGAGGTCATATGCTCATGAGGTCACGCATATGAACAGAGGCTTTGCTTTGACTTTCCCAGCTGGGCTGAGGCACTTCACTTGGAAGATATCCTTCCCACAGTTACCTAGAGCTAAAGAGAATCCAGTCCTTCCTACGTGCTCCTGCTCAACTCTGTTGGGGCCAAGCTGCTGCACTTCCCTCTCATATTATTCCCATTCACATCTGACTTCAGAACATGTGGTAAGAGTACCACCAGCCCACTCAGGGGTGTGATCTGCACTACTCCTGCTGCCTGAGCTGGAAGATCAAGGTCTGCAGTCAAGAATAAAACAGCTGATCAAACTCAACTATCACTAGACTGGAACGGGACAGCCCGTGCTGCAGGAGCAGTAGGGAACAGCCAGATGATGCACCACCAAAATCAGTCTCGGTTGACTTACCTGACTTAGATTAAGAGGCTGCTGCTGCTGGAAATGTGCTCCTGGTCGCTGCTGCCTATAGGCAACGGCTCCAGACGAGCTCCCTGAAGAGTGACCGCTGGTGGAGGTCACGGTGCTGGAGGACTTGGACTTGTAGGAGGATGAGTGGTGACTGGTGGTGACTGTGCCAGGAAAGGAAACACATTTGTAGCTTACATCACATTCTTTAATTGCTCACCCTACCTTTTCCTCACTGAGTCTCCTCCAGAGTGGCTTTTGGGAGGAGACATACAACAGAAGCAGGGTAAAAAAAACTGTTTCTCTTAATTAACAGAATACCTCAGCAGTGCTTCGGATACACCACCAGCCTGTTATCCTAGAGGCAGACAAGCAGACTTGATAACTGGACCCAAAGCAGGCCTGAAGAAGGCTTTACAGACCCTTCAGAAGTGCGAGAAACTGTTCTGGCAGCAGAACTGTACAATGCAGGTACAAATCCCAAGGAGTGGAAGGAATGTATGGTGTGCACAGCATAAAAAGTCCCTGACTTGCCTGACATCAAGCTGAGTGGGAAGGGAGGGAGAAGGTGCTAGTGGGGAGCTCACCCTTTGAACCTTTGTTTTCACCAGCAGTGCATCAAAAGCAAGGACTGCCAAGTAGCTCAAAGCCAGTTGCTTCATGCCAGACTTCCACCATAAACCTCTTTTCAACACATCCTACTATCTAGTATTGCAGAGGTTCTGGATGAGCAAACCTCATCAGTCCATAATGAAGACCCTGGGGAAATGTTCTTCTCAGAAACGTCAACAAGTTTGGATGAAAATTCACACATGTTTTCAATCTCTTACCTATTTTACAATACACCTATGGAAAGGCAAGGCAGCAAAGGTTCACACCTGCATTTGTGAGCCTTTAATGTCAAACGCTGAGCTACAGGCTGCATTCTGTTCTTGGGTTTGTACAGAACTAACTGGGTCCGACACTTGCCCCCGTGACTCCTGAGTGAACCAGAGCACATAAATAATGCAATATGGCTCCCAAGAAGAGATGTATCACTTGAGAGAAGGGTATGAGGCAGGAGCATCTTTTTTTTTTGTTAAAAACAAAACAAACAAACAAAATGAAACTGAACAATGAGATTCTTCCAAGATAAATCATTTATTTCTTACTAATTTTCTTGACGGAAGAGGTGCAATTTACCTGGTGCCAGGCTATCGCACTCTACCAGCACCTCACTGGCCTGGGTTTTCAGTGGTGGCACGATGATCGTTCGGGGGTTCCCACTGCAGTGAGTCTCTGGAACCCCTTTGGTGTCGTAGCTGTTCCCGTTATTCTGCCCTGCCCGATGTTGCACGGCGTAAGGGCTGTTGTTGCTGGAGGAGTCGGAGTAGGGGGAGTCATGCACGGTGACACAGCTGATGACATTCTTCCTTTGCTTGGACAAGGTGCTGAAACACAAGCAGACAAGTGGAAAGAGTGATCAGGCAATGATCAACTCGAAACCACTAGAAGACTCTGCCCGTGGCAGACGAGCTCCATAAAGGCAAAGCACACCCTTCAGTCCTCTGCCAGAGAGAGGCTGCTTAAGCCAAATCCCAGGCTTCAAAACTCACTCGTTACTATTCGAGGAAAGCCCTCATGGAGGTCAAGGAGTGAGTAAGACATTGTGGATAGATCTTATATTCACACTGCTGAGAATAGCACTGAACCAGACTGTCAGATTTATTTTCAGACTGCTTTTTATGTATGTGTGCAGTAGAAGCCCAGCACTTATACTATGCTTTGTTGCGAGTCTCACCACCCACACAAAAACGTGGCGGTTTCTCTCAGCCTTCCAGCAATTATTTAATAATAGATGCTATGACTTTTCATGCTTAAATTCCATGAATCTACAAAATACACTCCATTCTATTTACTAATATGGTGCAATGGGCATATATGCTCAATAAGCATCTGAAAATGAGGAATGAATGACAAAGAAATGAGCAACGGATGTAAAGCTTTTGATTTTCTTTCCTTTCTCTGAATAGGCACTGGGTCTCCTGACTCTAGTGTAGAATATCAAGGTCCTGCTGCAACTAATCTATCTATGACATCAAAAAAGTGATTAAAGAAGAACATCAACACTTCCAAGATTAGTGCTACAAGTTCATTAAACTAGACTGCATGAGTACGATTGGGATTTGCTCTGCTATTGTGTCTAATTATTCCTGATGGTTTCTCCTTCCTGTTATGAGCTTGTTTAGGGAGAAAAAGAGAGCAAAAAAGAGGAGGGAGGAAGGGGGATGGTGAAGATTTGCTTAAATGGCTCACATCCTTGACAGTGCACAGACCTTGACTACAGAAAATAGCTGTTATGTTTCACTGATTGCATTATGTTGTTATGGCAACTGAAGTTTTTAAAATGATGAAAAGAAATGGATAGCACATAAAAAGCTAAGTAATTAGGCTTAATGGTGGAAACAGCCCCAACAGGAACAAAAATGACATGGAGAAAAAGGAATCTTAACTTCTTGAGTGTGCGCTTTAAACATAGAGATCTCTTTCCCATATAGTGTCCTCCTCCTTCTCCCATTCTGCCTAGTCCAGTCCAGGGAAGAGCTGTTAAATACAGTCTGAGTCTGTGATGGTGCTGTTTGTTCCCTAGTCTCAGCATTGCTTCTTACCCAAGGAAAGGTGGGTGGACCAGACACTGAGAGCAGTTTCCTTCCACAAGGACACTGTTTGCATATTTATTTTTCACAGTGCTAAAGGAGCACTGGTGGATTCCCTTCCACTTGTCCATTCCAAAGTCTCCCTGTCAGCACTCACAAACTGCAGCTCACCACCTTGCTCCCAAGACTTGGGATTGAAAAACTATCTTTTCCTTTAAAGAACGCTTTGAGGTGATGCATTCACAAACAAGTTACCATCACACAAACTTTCCCTGGGCTATCATAACAGCATGCTGCTGTGTCCCAAGGAGAACACAAAACCATGTCGTTCTACTCACAGTGAAAAACAAGTCTCAAGAGGCCCCTGCTATGGTCACTTGGAACAGGGCAGATGACAGAGAAGGAGAGGGAGCTATTGCACAACAATCTGGAATTGGAAAGTGATCCTTCCAGGGGCAAGGATGTATCAACAGGAAAGATGTACAACACCAAACCCTCATATTCTGTCTTTTCACAAGAAGCTGGAGAGCTCTGGATTAGAAATGAAAAGAGCAATAGCATATCTTAGATGGACAACGACTGTATGTGAAGAAAGATGTAGCAGTTTGGATATGCTGCTACAAAAGAAGAATATTAAGCCAATAAAAATGACTAATATTGCATCAATATTCCCCTCTCCATCAGTAGAAATGCCTGTAATCGCACATTTATGAGTATCCACGAGGCTTGCCCTTTGCAGCTACCCTTGGCTGCCAGTTGGGAAGAGAGATATATTCTTTATCTCTGACAGTTATTACATTTTATAAAGAAAAATCAAGTCACTAAAGAGTTTTCTGACAACTGATAAGGTCTAACTGTTCTTTTACAGTCCCTTCCTTACATAAGTGGCTGAGCTGCTGAACTGGAAATACCTGCTCTCAGCTGACACTTGACATGGGAAGGTTGAGCTGTAGAACTGGAAAGGTAATTTTCTGTGTAATCTGTGCTATTTATTGTTTTAGAATGGACATATTTTTCACCAATTTGATTGAGGGCTTGTCAAAGCAGAGACCATGAGAATTTTTCTCCTTTAAAGTATTAAAGCTCCTTGGTTACAATAAGAAATTCAAGTATAACTGTTTGCTTAATCCAAACCCTTACAGAGGGAAGGGACTGTAGCAGGGTAATAAACTAATTTCATGGATTGGAACCTGAAAAGGACCAGAACTACGGTCCTGCCAGGTCTCACACAAGTGCTTAGCAGAACTAATGTGTCTCATCTCCCAAAGTCAACTGGGCTATTCCAGTAACAGGGCTAAAGCCCATGGGTAAATATTTGCAGGATTAGGGCCCAAGTGATCAGCCTTTTGATTCATCAGGCTGCATCATTTCAAGGACACGAGGAGTCCCATTGAAAGCAGCTGGATTTCTGTCTTTAGGAAAGGTAACAACTGCAGTAAATGTTTCAGCAGGCAGAGAAGTCACTTGGGACTAACCACACGCACCCAGAGCTCAGCACCTGCTGTGCCATAAACTGCCCCAGAGATTAAGGGTGGGAATTTAAAGAACATCAAAGGCCCAGCTCATGCTGAAAATCAGTTGATTCACAGGCATAAAGATACATGTTAATCCAAAATGGAGGCTTTTGAAAATTCAACCCAGTAGAGCTGGCATTCCCCCTACTCAAAGCCTTCTTGCTAGTCTGCAGCTGTTCTCCTTCCAGCTCCCTCTAAGGACTCAGCTGCTTTCCCCACCTCACAGTAACCCAGGAGTTATCTGTGTGAGGTCCAGACTGATGTATCGCCTTCCCTGCTCACAAACTATGAGGACTGAGAGCTTTTACCTGTTGACACAGCACTTGCCTACTCAGCAAGCTTACTGTACTCCTATAACTCAGCCACAGCTTTTGGGGATGTTTGTGCTCACACAGAAAAATACTATTAAAAGTCTTGCCCCTTTCCTATTAAGCTCAGTCCGGGCCTGGTAATTGCTTTCCCTCCTGCAAGCACAGTTGTGGCAGCACACGTGATTTAGTAGTTCTGGGAGTTGGTATGTGTTCCTGGTCAGCTCGTGTGCCTGCCTGCATATGTGGGTAGGTGTATTTTAATTCTCCAGAAGAGGGAGGGAGGGAGGAAGGCTACTGAAGTGGCAGTGAATTCATCTACACAGAATGAAAAGCACTAATCCACATTTTAACCCTTACTGCATGGGGCTGTGTCCTCCCTTTTGAAACAGCAGCTGATAAAATATGCATTGCTTTGCACATTTATTTATTAGTTTGTGAGTAACATCCCATTCCCACCTTGTCCTGAAGAGCTTGTTCTCAAACTTGGACACAAAAGAAAAATTCATGTCTGTCCAATGTGCAGACACAGAGCATGACTATGCCTTTGAACAAGCAGAAGAAGGTCTTGGAGATGGCTCTCTAACATAACATCACCCTCCTGAGCGCACAGCAGAGATGGACATGGGTCCCTATTGCCTCCAGCAAGGAAAAGTCTGATAGAGGAAACAAAAGACAGGCACCAGGCAAGGAACTAAGGTGGGCATCTGATAATGGAAAGGTGCTGAAGGCAGAAGTTGAGAACAAAAAGTGAGAGGAAATAAAGGAAAGGAAGATGCTGAATTAGGTGTTAATGCCAAAACCACATCAGTAGCCAAGGACAAGGACAGGGACAACAATAACTCTTATTACAATGCAACTTGATGATTTCTACTTGCTGAAGGCCCAGCCCAAAAGCTCAGTATATGACAGCATTGCACGAATGGGACCTATTTTTTCCCTGAATACCTTGAGTTACATCAGAATCACAGAAAAAGCAAATGGTGTCTCATGGGGGCAATTCTTCAGTGTATGGTTCACCCCAAAAGCTACAAACCTTTCACTGTGGCTGACACTGTAGCAACATAATCTTACGGCTCTCAAGGTCACAAACTTGGCCTTCCAGTTTGGAGGATGATGGAAGCCATTGCACAGGAGTTCCTTTGAACTGGTGTGTGTATACAACCAGGGCACGTAAGCTTTACCTCACATTACAAAAACTCTGTTCCAGGTCTCTGAAAACATGCAACCTTTTCAGTTTGCTGCTTCAAAATAATCCACCTATCCTAGGAAAGTATAGAGTCAGCCAACAAAAACCCACACTACAACTGCAATCGCTGTCTTCATGCTGAAATCTTGTGCCGTGCATAGCTCAGTGTCAAGAACATGCCCCCCTCTCAGCTCAACTTCCATCCTGACCTGTTAATCTGCTCTCACCTTCTTTGTGAATCTGTAATGGTAAGAAATATTTATCAAGTACTACACTGAGGCCATTTTATTAGGCTACACAGGATGTGCTGTAGCTATTTAAGTTATATATTCTGAATTGCTTAGCAGGTTGTAAAGGTCCTGCTGCTGAAGGTTTGCTGACAGAGCTACTGTCTATCTCTGTTATTTTAAGTATTAGTTGCATGTCATCGGTGTGACTTCTGGAGATGGAAGGCACCGATCTTTTAACAAATGACTGTGGTTAGGCAACATATTGCTATGCAGAGTCAGTGCATTACTATGCACAGCGTAACACAGCCACAATAGGCTACGTGTCAAGAGAGAATTACAGACGGTGTTTTGCCCCTACCACATGCACATCAGCAAGTTGGCAAAAACACCTGGTTTGTGCCTGCCAGCAAATTCTGCGTGTAAGGGGAATTAAAGTCTTCTGAAGTGGGGCCCACCACCATTGCACTACAACGTGAACAACGCGAGTAACAACTTGCATCAGCTTACGCTCCGTTATAAAGACACACTCTGTTTCTCACAGAGACCACATTGTATAGTTTAAAATCTTAAGAGAGAGGGAAAAAACCACAACCCTTCAAAGATTTTGTTGCAGTGAAGATCATCAATGAGCCAGTTACTCAGTATGCCGATGCAACAGCTGCAGTCAGCCTGCCTTGCCCAGCAAGACTGATTACTGTGAGGATCCCATGGAAAACCAAGCTGGAGAGATGTTACTTACCACACCAGCATAGGCAGTGGGGAACTGAGGGGCTCTCTTGTCTCTCTGGGGTGGAAGCACCCTCAAAACCTATCACCTGAAGGCCATAGTTGTATTGTTTCAAGACAAATCATGTTTTTCTTGGCTGCAGCACTCATTGCTTGGAGTGGAAGTATTCTTGGCACATCACAACAGCCACCTCCACTGCCCTTCCTTCCTTCCACCCCTTCCTCCTGCCATGCTCTGTGATGAGTTTCTTGGCAGAATGTAGAAATACCCCTCACTGAACCACTAGTGCAGCCCAATCCATGCCTCCCCAGGACCTTGTGTGCTCTCCCTTCCAGCCACAATTCCAAGATGGCTTTGTGTCTCTCTGCTCCATGTTTAAGCTGTTGCTTTTTTTCTCCACTTCTAAGCTTCAGAAATATTTAATCAAGGGAGGATTTATATTTAAACCAGAGTAACAGGTGAAGTTGCACACTGGGGAGTACTTAACCCCTACTACTTGCTACTCATCAAGTGTATCCTCCAATGACTGCGACTGCAGTGGCACTATAGGTCAGTCGGCCTGTCTGCTTGACTTTCTTGCAGAAGCAAGTAGAGAAACTAAAGAGGAATAAACTTTAAAAAATAAGTATTAGTCTACTTTCTATTTCACTTTCTTCAGTGCTTTACAGGTTAGACCCGAATTCTTCTATGCAGAATAAATAACAGTTGGGGTATTATCTTACAGCACAGCAGTGAATGTCTCTGCAGCCTATGAAATCTCTTTGTAAAGGACACAGAGCTGAGAGTGTACAAGTTCACTGATGACAAACAAACAGGGTGACAAAACTGTTTCCTGTTCATATAATACATTTTATATGCAAATTTTCCCCCCTGCTGTTTGAAGGGACAAAATGTCACATACAAAACTTCGCGGGCATCAGAAACCAGGCAAAACCAAATCCACTCAGTAATTTTTTTCCCCTCTTATTTTGACCATTTCAATCTATTCTTCTTATTATTTGTTTCTATTTTGAAAGAATAAACCCCTCCATTAAAGCAGAAACAAGAACTCTTCTCCTCTGAAACTTTCTCCCCTTAAATAAAGGTCAAAACTTTTTGCAGTTTTGAAGCTTCGCCAGATTTCACTGTATTACTAGACAAAACTCAACGTAGCTTGCAAAAAAGCCTTGGTCTTGATGGAGCTGACTTTTCTATTCAGGAATTCTCCCCCTGAAAATCTCTGACCATCTCTTTGAGGACAGTCCCTGCTGAACTGTACCTGAGGTTCCTCCTTGGTGACTCTGCCCCAGGCTCGGGGCTGGGGCCCAGTAGATGGCCCCCTTTGACAAGGCTCCACTAAGCACGTCCTCCAGAGCTCATCTCACACCACCTCCCCAGCACCTTTATGCAACAGGAGCCCAACATTTTCAGATGACTATTGATTTTATAAAGATTATACCAAGCTATGCACATCAACGGTGCAAAAGGAGCAGTGTGCTGCCCTGCCTTCCTGATCAGCTGGTATTTCACAAACATGTAACATAATGTTTCCTACTTTTCAGTAGGAAAAGGAAAATTCTACCCATCTCACAATAATTTTTTCAGATTTTTCTCTCACCAGTAAAAAATTTGCATCCCCTGTATGAGAAAAGCTCTCTCTGCTGCTCTGGTATTACAGAAAGGCTTTTTTGATAGCATAAATCCAAGCTGTAGGGCTCCTTTCCTGCATCAGCAGTATAATGTTTATCAACTTTACCAGTACTGCTTAAACTGAGACTGACCAACTCTTACATCCTCAAAGGATCTAATACTTCTCACAACCACAAGTAGCTCTAATCTCTCTTCACTGAGAAATCAATAAAATAAGCATTTTTAGTCTCATGGGTCAAAGAGAAATTTCTAACCCTGTAAGAAATAAGAGAAGGAAGTGCTGTAGCAAATTCAGGAGCTGATCCAACGACAGTGAAGTTAATGCAAAGTTACCATTGCTATCAGTAAGATGGGATCAGGCAATTACCTTTGATCTGTCAAGTGCCACATGATTTCTATATTCTAACCTAGAAAAAGCTAATATTGCTAGGATGTGACCAATAGCATGTTTCAAGTGATTCCTTATTTTTCACCCCCACACCACAGCTATTGCCCAATACGGTAATATTTGCATGTATGGGTGAGACAATGCATTCTTTGCATGGTTTCATTTTCGACTCAGATCCTGAACCTTTGGGCACTGATTACATTAACGCACATACTTCACTGTCACTCCCGTTTTTCTTGGAGCCAAAAAAATAGGCAAGTGAGAAAACGTGGAGTATTTTCTTACATGTGACAAACTTACAATGAGAAAGACTCCAACTTCAGCAGGGACAAAGTTCCTTGGTACTAAATGCTGACACAGCTTCCTTGACTGGAAGCTACACTCTCCCTCCAGCTGAGACCATGGTATTAGATATACCCAGGTTAAAAGGCACTGAGTGAACTGATTTCACTCTCCTGGAGACATTAACCAAAAATTCTCATTCTGGACATGCTGTTTTCCACCTGTGCTTCTGCCTCTCTTTGCTCTGCTTACATCTGCACAGGCAATTTAACTCACTCTGGAATTCCAAAAGGTGCCCGAGAACAGCTCATGTCCATACGAAATGTCTCTACACGGCTCAGAAATTAAATCTAGCTCTTAAGCTTTGGCCTTCCAGGAATGCTGGCATCCTGGCATTCTGTATAGATAAGCCATATGGATACAAAAAGTGGCCAGGGATCTGATCCCAGGCAGGAACGTGTCCGGAATATGCTTTAGTCACATCAAAGCCAGTTTGTTTATATAAGTTTGGCTCTTGGGACAACTTTTCAAGCCCCTCTGCAGACCCAAATATTTTAATACCTCAAACTCCCAATTCAATTTCCAGACATGTTCCTGAACTTTGTTCTTGCCTGTCTTCCTGGAGAGGTGTTGAGTAAAGAAACTGGTCAGATGGCAGCAAAGTTGAAGCAGAGGAGACAACCATTGGTTGAACTGGATGCAGTATTCCAGCTCTTCCCTCCACCCCTCTCTGGACCCAAGAAAGACACCCAGATGGTAAGTTTAAGTATTTGCACATAATTTCCTGAAACCTGGGATCAGCATCATGGGTAAACATGCTTGAAAAGAGCTCCCATGACCCTTGAGATACCTGCCCTCTTCATGCTGCCCCACCTCACAACCTCAGTTTTTAGCATCTCTTTTGTTTCATTATTTATAGTGTACCTGACTTTCACACTGATCTTCATTCAACTCTCTCTGGAACCCTACTTTCTCCCCCTACCAATGTAAGGAATACTGTAGCAATTTTTAATTTTATTTCTTTCTATTTTTAAAGTGAAATATGTTACACTGTCCTGTGATCAACTGCCCACGATAACCACCGCATTCATGGCAAGCCTGACTTTGAGAGGCACCGAGCTCTTGCTGCCCAGTGGAGTTCATTGGTAGGGAAAAGGGGAATGGGAAGCAGCAGTGGCTGTCAGAAGGCAGCTTGAAATTCCAGCCTGGATGCCTGAATCATATGGCTCTTCTTTACAGATTTTTAGTTCCTGGAGGCCAAATGCATCTCATCTGTTCTGTGCACATTTGCAGGCTTCTCTTATCACCACAATGCAGAGATGCAGAGACACAGATAGGTATTTCCAGTGATGAAAAGAAAATCTGGCATGGAGCGTATTTTAAATAAATAGAAAAACAATTATCTCTCACCAATATTGGAAGGATAAGGTTAAAAATTTCCTAGCTCAGTAACCAATATAAAGCTGGTAAAATTATTCAGCTGTTTGCAAGGCTACTTCTCTACAACTAACAAAGCAGAGCAATGCCTTGTGACTGGCATCAGATGGGAAATCTAGAGCACTTGCATGTGATGAAAGGTGCTGAAAGGACAGTCCTAGAAAATTAAGTCCTCTCTGATCCACAAGAGATGATCAGCAGTGGCAGCAGTCCTGAGCCACACTGTTCACTCAGGTGAGTTAATTCCCTAAGGAGCAAACTCAGTCACCACGGTGTTTCTAGCCTCATCTATGCCTCTCTGCAGTCAGACAAAAAAAGCAATCAACTTCTGCCACTTTTACAATAGTTCAAGGATGTTTTGACAATGCAATCAGAACTAAGCAAATCTCTTGCAATATATTATTGTTGAGTGTTTATGACAGAACCATTGTTTCTGAGAACCTGTTTAAGAAAAATATCCCATATCGAAGGTGTCATTTAATGCTCTTTGCAGATGCTGCGATCAGTTAGAAAGAGAAGAGGCAAATTTAAGGCATCTTCCTTCCAAGCCCTTCTTTTTGTCTTTGTTTTTAACAGCTGTCTCAGAGAGGCTCATCACCATAGGGTCTCTGAAGCCTTCTTTTAACTGAAGTGAGAGAGAGAGAGAAGTATTCTTTCCTCTTACAGATGAGACACTATGGCATGGGGAGACTACTGCGCTTCTCCAAGGTCACACAGCAAATGTACAGGCACAGAAGGGAGTTTCAACCAAATCTATGGAGCCCTCAGCTAGTATTTTTCCTTTCAAACGAAAGACAGCCTGGATGCTGACACCCAAACATAGCTCCTGGAACCCTACAGCAACTGCTGGGATGCTCCAACACTTCTCTGCCCCTGTCTCTTTCTCCCGTGCACAGGGAAGGGCAGAGAGCCACTGCTCACCTGGTGGGTGCATGCTTCTGCTCCTCCTCTTCGTCCGTGTCGCTGCTGATAGTGATGACACTCACTGCGGGGCTGGGGGTGTCGGGAATGACGATGGTCTGCCGCTGCCGCTCCCGCGTGGTGCTGGTGGCCACGTCGCCCCAGCCGCAGGTGACGGAGGTGCTGCAGGCAGGGCTGTTGTGCACCATGGCACAGCGGGGAGGCGTGTTCTCCTTCACTCGTTTCGACCGCTGGGGTGAGCTGATGGACTGAGAGGATGAAACTTCATAGGTGGATGCGTTTCTGGAAACGGGAAAAGGTGTTAGTTGGTTAAAATTCTGTTTGTTCAAGTTGACTGTCACCAAGGGGGCTTGTGAGTCCTGGTCTCCGATTCAGTGGCACTGGTCTATGGAGTCTTAGGAAAACTGCAGAACTGACACAGGCACCTCTTCAAAGGAGAGAGTGCCTTGCATGACTTATTCATACCGCTGGCTGAAAAGTAGTGGTTTTTTTTAGTGGAAAATTTAAAAATCTTTTTCCTAGAAATTTCCAGATGAGAAATGCTGCCTCTCAGGAGTTTGCACTGGGAGAGTAGAGGCTAGTCACGCAGCCCAGACATACAGAACAAAGGCAGGCACTCTGTGGCTGTCACAGGAGAGAGAACCATCCAAATGATAATCCCCTTCACCTGTATCCTGCACAGATGCATCATGGTGAGATATTTTTTGGCCAGAAAATCTTAGCGATAAAATTAGAATTTGCTGTGGAAAACAACAATCATTTATCAGGAAGGCTGGGTTTTAATTTAATTAAACAGAAATTAATTTCTGTTGAAGAATCTTTTCAATTAGCATTTCCTGCCCCATACTTTGACCTCTAGGACAGTGGTGTCCCATAGATGAGAGCAGGCAGAAGGGAGGACATATATTCAGTTTCATTTTGTTTCCATGTGAAGCAGCATCCAGCATAGGTAAATCAGAAAGAGAAAAATATTCTTATAACACATTTTTTCGCAGTCTTCCTACTTCAGCTTTCCTACCAGACCAAGCGGAAAAGGCTCACTTGAATCAGGGATCTGAACACAGAACCTATCCACCCAGCAGTGCAGCATAGGGCTGCAGACTGGGGTTATTTACCAAAGCACACTGACTAAAGCCCCTTTCACTCAATTCCCACACTTTCTTTCTCCCTTGTATTTCTTCTCACTACTGCAGAACATCTGGAGATTCAAAAAGGAAAAAAACCCCAAAGTTCTGGTTTTGTTCCACTGTGGGGCCTGGGCTGCATGTTCAGCCTAGCCCAAAAGCTAACAAAAGGAATAGGTGGCATCCATCAAAAGGAAGTCACCCTGGCAGTATATCACACTATACCAACTTACACAGGGTCTTTTGCATAACAAATGGCTGCACAGTAGCATTCAAAGTGCTTTTTGAATACCAATGAGCAGCTTGGAGTACCCTCCTCTCCAAAGGGGCACTGTTCCTCATTTGGCTACAAAAGAGTCACAACTAATGAAGCTGTAGAAACCCTTTGCTCTGAGGGTGCCCAATTCCTCCTGGACACTGCCATCCTGCCCCTGAAGAGTGAAGGCAGAAGGGGGGCCCTGCAGAGGCACACTGGTCACAGCAGGCGCTCTGTTTTGCTGGCTTGCTGGGGATGTGGCTGCCTCTCCTCTGTGTTACCGATGGACTAAGACAGCTGGAGCTGACCCAAAGTAAATTCAGCATTAGAGAGCAGATAAATGGGAAGGATTTAAATAGTGGTCTCTTAACCAGAGTCAAATTGGTTGTGAACCCAGAGCTCCTCTGGCCCCAGCGCAGTCACCCAAGAAAATCACAAGCTCCTCTGTTTTTCCTCTGCACAAGTGGTGACCCATTTCAGTTCTCTCCCCTGAACTGTTTTGTTTTGTGTTTTTGTTGCTTTTTCTTTTTGGAGAAGTGTCATAGTTGCACAGCCCAGAGGACCTCCCCCAGAACAGGTACACATACATCTTAAACATCCTTGTCCTCTAGACAAGATTACAGTGCTGTGACAGGCGCTGCAACCATCCTACAATTTGAGTTGTGCAAGAAACCCCAGTCTGCTCTTTGCAGAACCAAATGGTCCTACTGAGAGCCAATAGATTCTAAGGACTGCCCCTGTGTGAGATATCCTTATAAAATGCTCCCTGTTTTATGCTGCCATGATTATATCAAGGCCAGCATGGATATCTGTTGCTGGTGTGTACTGTTGAGATAGGGACTAACCACCTATGTTAGGAGCTAGAGAGCTTGAGGTGGCCCTAAAGCCACCCCAGTCCTCCACTCCACTTGGCATCAAAGCTCAGAAGACAGGTCATCACCCCATTGCTTTTGAAAGGGCAGATCTTGTGTGCACACATCAGGCACATGTTCCTGAAGATGCAGTCAACCCACAGAAGTGCGAACACTGCACCTCAGGAGTGCTTCTTCTAGGTGATGAGGGAAGAAAAGGTGTGGCAACTGGGCACTGCGGCACACTGACATGACAATTCAGTTACATTTTTAATAACAAGGCCTCGTGTGATCACAGCAGCATAACAAGTGTACGAACAGGGTCTGAGTCTCCCACCCTGCATCTCCAGCAGCCCCTGACTCCCACATAAAACTAGGTGTAAAACGTACTGGATCACCTCTAACCCGCCGCTCTCCTAACCTGGGTGCCAAAGCCCTGAAGCAGCAAAGAGTCCAGTCACAAAATGCGTAACTTAATCCCTTGCCGGCTGTGGAACAAACTTTATTTTGCCCCGCAGATGACAGTGAACAGCACCCCGGCCAGCACAGCTGCGTCACAGGACTGCACTCAGAAGCACCCGGGTAGGGACCCCCATCCCACCACCATGCCCGGAGTCGGGATGGGCACACACTCACCGGGGTGCCGACTGGTGCTGTTTGCTCTTCCTGGCGGAGGTGGCGGCGGGCGGCTGGCGCATGACATGGGCGACACCCACGTTGACGGGCTGGGCGGCGGGCAGGGTCACGTGGCTGGCCAGCAGCGTGGGCTGCTGCATGATGGGGTTGTAGTGGCTGCCGTGAGCGTGCGTGTTCCTGCGTGGTGGGGAGACAGGCACATGTTTAACATGCCAGTGGCTGCTCCTCGGCAGGCTCTTCCACAGGCTCCCACCGCTCTTCACCAAGGTACCCTCCCTTCCAGCCCACTGGGCTCCTAGTCCACCCGGGATGGAACGTTTTCCCAAGGGAGCAGACTGAAGAGAGCATTGTGGGCACAGTACTTCACTCCAAGGACATGGTATGGAGAAGTTGCCCATAGCTTTCAGACAAGGGGGCAACAGGCTGCAGCCCTTCTCCCTCACAGCATTTGTGAGACCCTATCCTTCCTGCCCCACTCTCTTTTCAGGCCTCTTCCAGCACTTGTGGGTACTTCAGGGAGCCTCCAAGCACCTCCAGTTTACCTCCAGTCTGCCAGTGGTTGGGTGCCTGCCATGGACTCGGGGATGACGGTCGCATGCTGGACAGACGTGTGGGTGGCCACCCCGGTCAGCTGCTGCCAGGCAGGAGGGAGCAGGATCTGCTGAGTGCCGCTGGGCCACGCTTGCTGTCAGACAGAGGGAAAACAAAAGGCATCATGCACCAAACGTGAGTGGTGGTCCATGCTCACCCGGGGCTCCCAATAATTATCATGGTCATACTACATAGCTCTTACCCTCTTTCAAATACTGTTAGGAAAGCATAGTAAAAGCAATAAAGTCATCAATATAGAGAATGGAAAGGAAGGGGGGGAAAATCTCAGCCATATAAAGCAGCAGCTGTGTTTTAGGCAAAACTAGGAATAGGAGGGATCAAAACTAGTTGGCATTTCAACCCAAACATCAAACGCTTTAGCACCTTTTAGTTTTGACTCTCCAGATCAGCTGGGCCCTATGATTTTATTGTTAATTTCCCCCTCCTACAGCCAGTTTTCTTTCTCACCCCAACAGGACCCAAACGACTTCAGGAACTTAAAAGGAATTAAAAAGTAAAAATGAACTTTTCAAGGACCAGGAAAAAGAACTGGGCTTTAGTGAGGAGGGGAAAAAGGTGAATTTGGGGATACCAAAATGGAACACCTATAAGCCACTGGGTGCTCCTCAGAAGGAGGAGCCAAGAAGACCAGTCGCCTGCTTGCAGCTCACCAGGAGCCTCCCTGGGCAAAGCAGAGTGAAGCCAGGCACAGCTATGTATTGCATGCCTGTCCTCTCCATGTGCTTTCCTGCTCTTTCTGAGTGGGTGCCCCCCTTACAGGGTGTAAATCTCTGCCCTGTGAGTTGAGCCATCGTTCTGGTATGCAATATCCCTCCAGCTGCGCCGCCACAGGCATGACTCAGGTTGTCCTGCTCCAGTGACTCCACACAGTCAGATGATTGGTTTTTTGACTTGAGAAACTTTATTTGCTATGTGCTGCCCAAAGGCAGCTCTGGCAGCTTATCACTGCCTGGGCTGAGGAATGCAGGGGTACCAGCTATGGTCCACCTTAATCCCAGCACTACTATACTGGACCTGTGTTGTGTTATTTCACAGCTCCAAGGAGGGTAAAGTTGAGGGAAGCCTTGTTCCAAGCATATATTTGTTCCCTTCTCCATCCTCACAAGAATCCAGTTAACTGTCCCCATGATTCTCTCCTATCCCCCAGTGGAAAAAAAAACAAAAAAACTACTCCCCATTCCTTTTCCCATTCTGCTCCAAAGTTTGACTGTCTTGTAACTTTCCATGTTGCTGAGTTAGATGAAAAGGCTGCTATAGTGAGGCCTCTCACAACAACTGCAAAGGATGGACAGTCACAAGGCTCCTGCGAGCCCTTCATCTAAGGAGCCACAACCACAGGCTGCTGCCGCTTGGAGCAGGTAAGAGAAAGAGGCAAAGACACAGAAAGATCAGGGTGGAAAAAAGCCTTTATATTCTTTTCTCTTTTTTTCCTCAGCTTTGCTTTAAAAGAGAAGACTAAACTACTCTTGCAGTCAGTCACAGGGGAGTACCTGGATTTACTTGCAGAGAAAACTGCTTCCTCCCTTTTCAGGGAGAGAACGAAACAAAACTAAGCTCCTTGCCTGACTGCAGTGCATAAATTTAGATGCAGTGTCAGGGTCTAGGCACAAATTCCTCACTTATGAGGTAAGGACCACTGAATCATTTAATCTGCAGATAAGACTTGTCTAGGCTGATCCACCAGCACAGTGCGCTGTGCTTACACACGGGAGGCTCGCGCCGGCAGCCGCAGCCTGTTCCCAGTTATTGCATCACTATGAAATCTTGCAGCCGTGGTGGAGCACCGTGCTGGCCCCTGCACTCGGGGGCTGGGGGATCCCCTGGTGCCACAGAGCTCGTGCTCTGGATATAGAGCAGGAACGACTAATGGAATTACTGTGTTTGTGCCGAAAGCCGGTGGCAGGACCTCCGTGGGAAGTGTTGTTGGGAAGGAGTTAAGAGGAGAGAAAAATCAAGAATTCAGGGCATTATTCAAGGACAGGGGACAGTTCTAGGTCACGTCATGGAAGCCTGCCAGAAAACCGTACAGTTTTGTATCTTTTGAGATTGGAAGCCACAAAAAACTATTAGAAAAGACAGGATCAGTCTTCTTTCACCAGTCCCTGTGCATACAGTATGTGGACCACACTTGCTCGAGAGGGTGAAAATAGACCCAGGCAAGTTACAAACAAGTTACTTTAGCCACTGACCCCACATCTCGCAGGCTGCTTGCTCTGCCTTGCACTGCCTGGCTCCATCCCACAGACTACAGACACACAGTTGCCAGAGACGATGCTCAAAATCCATCAGTGCTTCAACCCGGGGCCCCTCCAGCCCCTGGAACTCCTTCCTCCTTCTCTCCCAAGGGGCAGCTGGTCTTGTACAAAATGCTCAGGGGGAACTGGACGCCGGCTGTGCTGGGATGCACTAAGGCCTTACCAGCCACAGGCATCCTGATGAGGTCAAGCACAGTGACCTGTGCTGTGTGCTGGGAGCACAAGGAGCAGCAGTTTGTCTGATCAGTGGGACAAATAAGGCAGGTGGAAAGACAGAAGTGGGCTCTGGAGGCGCTACACTCTCTGACAGGGACAGTCCCTCTAGTAGTTGGAGCAATCCCGTGGTCCAGTCTGAAGAGCATTAGATAAGCAGCTGTGCACGAGGGGAATAGCTCTCTGCTGGGAGAGAGACACGCAGCCGCTCAGAGATCAGATGTGACTACAATGCATCACAAAAGAAGCTGTGTTTTTCCATTCAGGAAACTGGAATTGGGTACAGATTTGTTTATCAGACCAGCTGCTCAGCCCAAACCGAGCGAGACCCACGGACACCAGATGCCACCGGCATCAATCAGAGTGCCCTGCCACCAGAGTGACAGCGAGCATTTCTCATCACGCCAGGCAAACAGATACATCAACAGGCAGACCGCCTCTCTTTTATTAAATCAAAAATTAAAAATCTATGCAAGTGAAGAGAGTTTCTCAGAAACAGCTCGAATTCCCTTTAGAAAGTGGCAGTGAATACAATGTCAGTAGAATGTATGAAAGAGGCAGCCTAAGAAATAGGCATTCATGTGGCAGAGGCAGCACTGAAACGGGTAACCTGTGTGAGGTAAGGTGTTCATAAGGACTTTTACTACCAAACATTCTTCATTTGTATAAAGTCCAACAAGGCCACCTCGAGAAGAAAGAAGGAGCGGCAGGTCCTGAGACCTTTCAGGCTCCTGCTGCCCTTGGGATGCTTCAGATCACTCCTACAAGTCCCACAGAAAGCATGCCACAGGAGGCCTGACAGAATGGTGGGGGCATGTAAAGCTCTGTGTCCTCCTTCATCCGCTGCCTTGGCTGACTCCTTGCACAAGCAATAGGTGCCAGGCTCTGAGCCTGCACAGACTGCTTTCGCTTTGCCATGGCTTTTGTTTCTCCTGCCTTGTAGGGTCTTCCTTTCCTACCAAACAAGAGAGGTGGCCCACGTCAGTTATTACAGCAGTCTGCAACAGAGATGGGTTGGTATATCAGACGGTCCTCTAACAAAGTCTCTGCTACTGGGAAGGGGCAGGGCAGGTGGAAATCACGCAGACTGCAAGTTGCATTTTGATCCACCAGATAAGCATGGCTGGCAGCTGGTAAAGGAAGGCAATAGCACCAACAGTCTTACCGCAGCAGTGCAGAGCACAGGCATAAACCCTTAAGTCTGCAGGTACCTGACTGCAGATCAACCAAGCCTGAGTCAGAGGCATGCCCTTTTAATTAACAGGTCACCTTTTCCAAGCTGCCCAACTTAGTATTAAGTATACCAGACATTTTTTTCCTGCCTGTTATCAGCAAAGGTACCGTGGCACCATCTCTAAAACAGTAGAGGCAGATTCACTGAAGCCAGCACAAGGTGGAATGAACTGTTCCTCTGGTTTATGAAGCTGGGATTCCCCTTGAGAACGTGCACATGATCACTACTACCCATTTCTGACTGTTTTTCTTCTGGAAGGAACCATGCTTTCCCTGTGAGCACAATTTGACGACAGTTGTGCCAATAAGTCCTGCTGACAAGGAGAGCTCCTTGCCTGTGGGGCCTTTGCCTCGGCCCCTTCCATCTTACTCATACCTTAAGAGCAGAGGTGCAGCTCATAAAACAGAATGGTGGAATCTTACAGCATGGAAGACATTTATTGGCAACACACAATTCACCACTGTGACTCCTGACTACTAACTACCACTGAGACTGCAAGTTCAGGAGGATGCAGGAAGGTTATCAGTTCCTCCTCAGCAGAGGCCTGATATAGATATCCCTGAGGCTTTCCCACTGATTCCAGTGGAAAACCAGAAGGAAAGAAGGTCGTTCTGGAGGCTTTTGCAACTCTGATGTAACCTTTGAGATGGGGGAGTTTTGGACATTTCAGAGAAAGCTGCAGACCCTTATATAGCTGCTGAAGTCTCCAAACTGCACCACAGAAGGCCCTTAGATAAAGCTGCCCTTCCTCAGCCTCCAAGAGCTAAACAACACAGTAAATACCTGCTGAGCTCAGTGTCTTCAGAATTCCTTACCTGTGCGAGGAGTCCTGGCTGGATCTGAAGAGGCTGGGCCCCAGGAGCCTGAGTGACGATGGGAACTGCGTTCTCCATCCGAACCGAATACCCAGCATGCTTTGAAGGGGAGGCTTGTAACCCTGTTCCACCAGCACAGAAGGTACAGCATTAGCCATCAGCAGCACTGCTAGGAGCTGGGGTCTGGTTTTCAGAGGTGCCTAAAGGCACTCGCTGACGTCTACTTAAATTGCAGCATTCAGTCCCTCTGAAAAATTATGCTATCAGAGTGCCACATGGTCTACTCCAGCCCAGAGATTTCCACCAAATGTTCACAAACATGATACATGTATAAGGGTGCAGAAAAGACGTTTTCAAAAGCATTAAGGGATTAACTGAGTTCATATTTTTAGTGTACCTCAAATGCACAGGAAATATCACAATACAGTGTGTACAGAGAGAAAAAGAGAAGAGTGGAGTAAATGGCTTCTCTTCACCATATTCTCCAGTTTGACAACAGAAAATGGTATTTCCAGCCCAAACCTATTGCTATGTGAGAATGCTTTCTTTAGACCAAAGTGGGACAGGAATCCAGAACTCTGTATTCCCTCAACCTTGACATGAATAGGTGATTTTCTCTTGAACAGCTTCTTGGGACTCATATTTAAAAGGCTCTAGCACACCCCAAAGCCACACATAAGCCTAACTGAGCTGGAGGAAACTTTCCTCCCCACCACCTCAGCACAGCCTGTGCTGCCTCCTCTGCTTTAGAGCTTTCTCAGGACAGCAAGCTGAAGATGTTAGCTTACATACTCTAGCAATACATTTCTGAAGTCAAACCCTTGAGATGCATTTTAACTACGTAGAAGAGGTCTAGCTAAACTTCTCTAGTTCAAAAGAGCTTTGATAATCTTCCAGAACATTTAACAAGTGCCTAGAGACCATTGCACAGATCGGCTTGTAGAAATGAAGAGTAGAAGTTGCACCAGCTGAACCGAGGTCTATTTAGACTACTTCCTACAGATACCTGTCTAGTTTTCCAAATTGTTGTCTAACAATGGTACTTACTACTGTATACACAGACAGAGCTGTTTGCAGTGGGGCTGGAGCTGAGGGAATTTTACTCATAAATGGTCCTGGGCATGTTATGGGGGCAAACCCTCATGTCCACCCTCACCACGCTCCCTGCTGCATTACCATCCTGAGTTCCCCTTTTAGCAATAGAATCACTGAGAAGTGATGGGTCCATTACGCACATGCTGATTCATTGTTACCATGGGGGAAAGCTTTCAAGTTTACCAAAGTATGGCAGAAGAGCCTCAAACTCTGTTCAGGGCAAAAGATGACAAATGTCATGTAATCTCCCTCAGTCAGCCCCCTTCCCAGCATCTGCCCTGTTGTTTTAGACCAGCTACCTCCAACTCTTGCCTGCCAGATCCTCCTGCACTGTAAACATTTCCACCCGCAACAATCTCACTGCTCCAATTTACTAGGCAAGCCTCCTTCCTGCCATACGACCTGCACTAAGGGAGCTCATTTCCAACACGAGCTCGATGAAACAGCAGTGGGGAGGGAGCAGCCAAGGCCCCGGTGAGGCTGTTCCTTACCTTGGAAGCCTGGTGGGCAGACGATGAGAGCTTGCTGTAAGGGGTCGGGGCGGGCACAGATCTGCGCTGTTCCTGTCTGCAGGGGCATGCTCCGCTGGGCCACCGCAGCCATGGACGCCGCTGAGGGCTGGTAGAGTGCAGATTGGTAATTTAGTATGGAGACCTCAGGGTTGGCTAAGGAAATAGTGGCACTGGAGGAGGTGGGAGCCAGGTTGGTGGTCTAAAGGAATGACGGGAATTAAACAAAAAACAAACAAAAAAAAAATGAGGGAGATGGGTACGTTGGAAGAAGCAAAATCCAAAAACAAAATAAAAAAGTAAAACAGCGTAAGATAAAGTGAAAAAAATACAACCACAAACAAACCAAAACAAACAAAACAGCAAACCAAAACCAAACAGGGGATAGAACAGGACACTGAGGAGCACAGAGACAAGGGCAGTGCTGGGGAAAGGAGCGCACAATCTGTCTGAGTAACCACAGCTGTACCACACCACAGGACCTCTGGCCATGCAGTGCTGCTGTGAGCTGCTGAGAGACACAGCACCTTCTCTAAAGCAGACCTGTAGCCCCATTTCTCACCCAACTGCCTCTGATTTGCAGCATGATGAAGATGGGGTCAGAAAATGTTACTATCCACAAATCATGTTGATCACTCATGATGTACATAGGTCTAGAAGCTGCTCATATTTCTGAGGTAAAATAAACTCAGCACCTCCATGCCTTGTGAAGTCTCATCCCGAGAGAGGAGACTTATTCCAGCCCTTCCTCTTTGATACCTTGTACCTAAGATGGCACATGCCCCTTGAATTATGTTTGGAATTTGAAGTAATCAGAAAGCATAACAGGCGGTAATACTAAATAGTTGCAAAGTCCAAACTTGGCTTGTCTTTAAAATCTCTTAGAGCAGAAACTCCAGCAGGGGATGTTGCAAAGCCGCAAAAATCATTCCTGTGTTCTGCAAAACATCTCAAAATCTGAAGACTTTTTTTATTTGGACCGAGTCTAACAGTTGCAGACAACTAAACAGCTCTGACAGTGGTTTAAGAAAACGTTCTTAGAACTCATGCCTAGGCAGCCAGACTCTGCCCCACCAGAGCCCATCCTTCCCCTCCACCCAAACACACTGGCAACATCGCTGGATGTAGGGTAGAAACCACTTTCTCATGGTAAATGACAGGTCAGACAATGCTTTCTCATGGTGAATATATGAACCCAGGAGGAGGCTCTGATCAAGGCCGGAGGAGACAGCAGGCTAAGCATTTTGCACTGCACTGGTTGCCGCTGGACCCGTGCTGCACTACCACGGCCACAGACATGAAGGATGTAATGACAAAACATTTATTCCTCCTCCTCCTCCCCTCTTCATGCAGAGGCAGTGAAGTGCAATATGCTCTCCTGTGCAACACACTGAGCAGCAACCACAACAGCTCCCACACTCCTAATCTCAGAAGCTGTAACTGGAAGGAGGCAATCCCCAGACATTTTGCAGAGACAGGAAACAAAAGAAAGCTAAGATGAATGGCATGTTGAAGAGAATCGTGAAAGGTTTAGAGCTTGTTCAAACTAAAAACCCTTCCTGGAAATATTTCTACCACTTTTTCGAGGAACACTGGAGATACCGGTTCTGCTCACAACACACACCCCTTGTGAGAATTCAGAAATTACCACGGATCTCCCCAGACAACAAATGATCGTAATGTCAAGAGAGCTGAGAGGAAACGAAAGCAAGTCTGCATTTCCTACTAGCAACTGCGGTACAAATGGTGTCTCTGCCCTGCAGCTGGGGCCTAGGGGAGCCTGTAGTGTGCATTTCTTCAGTCAGCATCTCAGAGACAAGAAAGGGAACTGGTGTTTTTAACTAATACCCTATCACACCAAGTCATGACCTATCTCTGAATCTGCTTGAAATGCTTCAAAAGACCTTCTGTGATCACATGTACCAGGACCTGAGTCATGAAGTCTGGTTTTCTGACTGACGCAGGAACACCCTGTACGTCTGTACAGACTCCTTTAGCTCCCTGGCTTTCCAAACACCATTTCCGCACTGCCACCTGCAATCTCTAGAGTGAATCCTGAGCAGCCTGTTCCCAAGAGGCTTAAAAGACGGTAGCTTCTTTCTTGAGCTTCAGTCTCCTAAAGTGCTCTCCCTGGAGACTTTCCCTTCACTGCTGTAATACAGTACTGCAGTAAACAACTTCCCCAGCTAGTCACATAACATTTGTCAACACAGCACCCCCAACACTGGGGCAAGTAAAACTAATACAAAGCATGATTATAAAGCCAGGGCCCACTGAAGTAGAGTGCAGTGTGTTCAGTGTGGGGGATATGTGCACACAGTCCCCACATCAGCTGTGGCACCTGGAGTAAAACTAAGGCAAGATAAGAATAAACATTATCATTAAACTCTTCTTTCATGTTGATCAGTTATGGTGCTGTATCTGTTACAGAAGGGTTTAAATTCTTTTTACTTCAATGCAAATTCGAAGAAGTGCTGTAAGACCACAAATACTTCTGCCTGACCCAGGGAGTGAAGTCCTGCTTGCTGCATTAAGGGACTAATGAGCTTTTCCCCATAGCAACTTCCCAAGTAAGCAGGATTTATCACCCCAACAACAACATAAACAACACGGGCAACATTTCACCGTCACACAAAATGTCACAAGATTACTGCTTGCCTGAAGAAAAGAGAATGACGAAAGGAGCAGAGGGGAGTAAAAAGGCACCATCTCTTGGCAGGCATGTTAAATGGGATGCTACTTCGCTTTTCATCTTCTAGACCCTGCTGACATAAAGGTTTCAAGCACTGTCTGCTTCTGATCAATGCCCTTACCTGGTTGTGGACTGTGTTCAGCTGGTTGTTAAAAGTCATGGTCAAGTTGGTCGATGTACTTGGGGCTACATGGGTGATGAATGGCGTCTTGCTCTGGTTCACTGTGTCATACATATTCACCCGCCGCTTGCAAATCTCCATGTTCTGGAAGCAGGACTTGACACTGCATAAAGGAAGGGGGGCAAGGAAGAGACAGAAAGTCAACCAACCGACTAACACAGGTAACAGTTCATCACAGTGGCCCTGCATTAGGTGTCCACAGCAGCAGGCTTAGCACTTTCTAGGCTCTTAAAGCCCTTTGCTGTTTTATGCAGGTCTCTCTTAACCAGTTAGAGTCAGTTTAACTCTGTACTCAAAAGGCAGAGATGAGAGCGGCTGCTTTGGGACTCCTGGGTACTCCCACGGGTCTCAGCACTGAAATACAAATCACAAGAAGCAAGCAAATTGGTTGCTCTTTAGGTGACAAGGCAAGAAATACAAAGTGGCTGTTTTTAAAGACCGAAAGAGATTGAGAGCAAGAAGGAAAGACAAGTACTATTTTTTTTCTGATGGTTGAGCCTGAGAGGAAAAGATGACTCATGCTTTTGCCTCAGTGTAAGCCTAAAGGTAGTTTTACACACCCTTTGCAAGGAAGAATTCTACTATTTTTGATCACTGAGACCACTAAAAAAATCTCACTTGTTCCTTTCAAGAAGTAGTTCACTGAGAGCTGAGTCCAGCCAAGCAGTTAAAACATTGCCCCTGTCTGGCTAAATGCTTGTGCAGATGCTTATCTTGAAGCACATGAGACCTCCTCTTGCAGTCAATGGGACAATTCATATCGAAAAAGGTTACACCAAATCAGATTCATCAATGCTTCGAGGCAATCCGGTTCTGAGGTTATCTCACACTGAGAATTGGATCTCTGGGGGAAAGATTACAGCTTCTTCCTTACACTGACTTACCCTTAAATGTTATTGATATAGCAATGGAAATTTTGAGAAGTATCATATTTTGTGCCTCCTGTAAAGGAGATGAAATACTCTCCACATTTTTAGAGCTCACCAGGCATCTAGTACATGAAACAGTATTTCATTTTTATAATTAGGATACCAAAGCATACAGAGGTTGAGAAATAACAAAACAGCAAACCTGTGCAAAACTGTGTTTTTAATAAAATCTCATTTTTGAGATCTAAAAAACAATATAGGTTTTCCACAATTCCTCCATAATAATTGATTTTACAAATGCAACCTCAGAGTCTGAAACTCAACCCCAAAAAGTATAAAGGCATTTATTTTATTTCCATTATCCCAACACAGAAAAATAGAAATTCCAAGCAGTGAAAATCAGCTGTAGCTTTAAAAAAATCAGTTGTATGCTGATTGTTTCATAATGATCTAAACTATAAGAGAAGGTAAACACATCCTCACATAATTTTTAAGAAACGAAATGTCCCTTCAAAGGGACAACCTTGTATGATCCCTAGGGTTGGTCAGGAAGAGGACCTCGATCTTTTCATCCCTATCTTTTCTCTTATTCAAATGGTCACCTCTCTTTTCCTATGAGTAATATCTTGGCAATTGGATCTTGGCCATAAACACCTGCAGACAAGACAGGCTCAGGACACTGTGCACAGCTGCACATTATGAGCATTCACTTACAGAACTATACCTGTTAGTTGCAGAGCATTCAGCAAAATGAAACACTCATCAAATAAATACAGAAGACTATTGGATTGCATTTTTTCAGTCAAGTATGAACATAATTCCCCATTCAAAAAGCAGAAAGCATTGAAATGAGTATATGTTCTCTACATGGTGAACTGTGTGTTACTAAACAGTTTTATGTAACAAGCTGTAAGCTCTACTAATGCAACACCATGTTCTCTGTCCTTACCTTAAAAAAAGGGGGGCATAAAAAAAGGCAGGGACAAAGCAAAACAGAAGTCCAAGGAGTACTCAGCAATTTAAGAGCCAGGCAGCTAATTATGTGAAATGGGGAGCTAAAGTCATTTTGTTGTGTGCTTGCAAGTAAGCAGAACAGCCCATCTCGTGCTGCTCAAACTTGCAACCTCTCTGAAGCGTGCCACAGCAGATTCCTTCCAGAAGCTACAGCTTCCACATATTCTCACTTTCTCTGCTGCCCAATTTACTTTCAAGACAGATTACAACTCCCTGCATCTCTCAAGGCTTTGAAGTTTCTGCTCACCAAACCACAGGCAATCACAGACAAAATTTCCGTCAACTTGCAATGCTGGTTACAGCTTATTGCTCTCTTTTCCAATCACTGCTTCCTATATGGAGGGGCTGTGCGGGGTTATGCACCCGGCTGGCACGGCAATTAGTATTCAGAGACCTGATGCTGAATTCTTTACTTGGGTAAAATCCTCACTGCTATCGGCCCCAGTAATATTTTCAACCTTTTTGGGGCTTCGTCTGAGCAGCCACAAGTGAGCACTTCAAAAATGAAGATGTGGTTACGGTCTGTTGCGTTAGTGGAAAGATTTCTGACGGCAATGCATTAGGTCACAAATCTCTCCTATCTTACACAATCAGCTGTTGCACAGTAAGAAGGACTGTTGCAAATTAAGAGACTTTTGTCTATGATGCTCACTCTGTTAGAAAATACTGTCATTTTTTATTTATGGATGGTTTTTATGTGAAACTTACTTTCTCCCTGTTTAGCACAACAATCTCCCTTCTTGTTTTCATTACATTTATCATTTACTATCTATTTATAGACAACAATGCTCCAAAATGGCTGTGCACAGTAAATCTGGGTCTACAAAGATCGTGCACCCACTACCTTCTGGTAAGCAGCTGCTCTTATCTTGTGATAAATGCAACAAAAAGGCAGCTACAGCTCCTTCAAAAAGGGAAAGCTACCTTAAATGAACTTGAAATACCGCAGCCACACATACAGGCAGGAGAGCTGACAGAGTTACCTGTTGCTCTGCAGCACTCACACAAACATGCTCTAGAGCTTTTTTAAGGAATCCCCTTTAATTTTGTACCTGAGCTCCTGACAGCCTTTAAATGCTCATGCAAATGGCACCCAATGAAGTACAACATTGTGCTGGCAACTGTTCTCCTGCCAAGTGGAAGGGACAGCCTGTAAAAGCACCTTGAACAGCAAGTGTTGTAGAGCAGGGTATTAAAGGCTAGGTGCCCTGAAGGCTTTTGAAAACTCCCACTAAATATCTACTTTTTTCACTTACACCTGAGAAGCCTGGCCCTATGTGAACTGCCCAGGGGACAAGGGCAGTGGGCTGGGTGCAGGTTTCCTGTATTTCAGATTGCTGCACTCTGTAATGCAGCCTTAGGAGAAGGAGCAGTCAGGCTCGACACTTCTTTACATCTCCAGCAAGCCATGGAGCCAATCTCCATTCTACATGGTGTCAGATGAGGTGAGAGAGTGGTATTTAAGGTGACACAGGGAGACAACAGCTGAAAACAGAACTCCTTGTCCTGTTGCCTATGCTTGTAAAACAGAGCTGCTTCAGAACAGCTCTTCTCTTAAAAAGCAAAGAGCCCCAAATTGACCCCTGGAAGATGGGAAGGTTCTGGGAATAAGGGTTGGCTCCCTACTGCAGATAAGGTTGATTATTTCAGCAACAATCAGGACTATATTACTTTGAGTTAGACTGATAGTTTCAGCACTAATTGCATAATTTCTTCTGCATTTTAATGGAAAAATACGTAATTATTGAATATTTACATAATTAATGTAGCACACACTGCGGCATTTTAAATGCCAAGCACCTACAACACAATTCTAACAACCTTGACTTGGCAATCCTTTTTTTTTTTTTAACCAGAAAAAGATTAAAACTTAGGGCTTAAACATCTTAACAATGCCCTTCTGATACATTTGGTCTCCACCACAGCCAGCTCTTCCCTTCACTCCCCAGTTCAAAACCCAAGGGAAACAAAAGCCACGTACTGTGTGCTGTGAGGGAAATCGAGCAAGTGCGTCATGGTGACAAAAGGGTGGCTCAGAGTTTCAATGGGTGTTATCCTCTTATCTGCATCTATCGTCAACATCTTCTTTAACAGATCTATGAACTCCCGCCGGTCTGCCTTTTCCACCAACATATCACTTCCTTCCAAATCCGTTGTCATGTTTACCTAAAGGAGAAACGACAAGAGTGAGCGCCAAAGGAAAGAGCAGATGGTCAGGTCTCCAGCAAACTGTGTTTACTCCTCGCTGGATCACATGCCCTGCAAGCCTCCCTGTCTAAAGGGATAGTTGCTGAAGTCACATGGCAGACTCTGGCTGGTCATCTGGCTTGTGCATGTCAGATCTCCAGACAGACTGTTAAGTGTTCAGCTCGCTTGGGTCAGTGGCTAATGAAACACTTAGTCACCCTCCACTGATGATGAACAGCTTCCATGTGGTAGCAGGCAAGCTCTCATAATCAGTGTATTTATCATACAAAGTACTGTGCCATCAGATACTTATCTATGTGTCCCGTGAGCAAAAAATATATAAAATACATAAAAATTGTCAGTAGGTTTATGAGAAACATCCCATTCATGTATCAGGTGCCAGGAAAAAAAGCCCACGTTATTTCATGCATTTATACATTCTCCCCTGATTCCAGTCCTCCATTTCTTCATGTCTGCTTATCAGTGCTACCATGCCTAGACTTTGCTAGTACAAACTCCAGTACTGCACCAGTTTTACAAAATGATTTGTTTGTTAGCACAAACTCCTGTAGCAGGAGTGGCTATGCTGGGATTAGCTTTCACAGCTATATGGAATTGACAAGTGAATTAGTACTCCCCATCTCCCAGACAGCCACATTTTACCGAGAGCTCTCTTCTGCGGCCATGGGGAGTATTTCCAGCATCACCATTTAACAAATGGAAATATTAAAACACAGAGAACTAAGAGACTTGTCAGTGGTCACACTGGATAGACAAGAGAAAACGCAGGATTTCAACACTCAGAGATGTGACTTTGTCATTGTCCAAGGCTGCTTTACTACGGCTGCAGTCACCCCTACAAAGCTGGATATAACAGCTAATTTGGTAGGCATAATCCTGGTATTTTTCAGGAGCTGGCACAAGTACAGGATACGAAAAGAACTCATGTAATTCCCTTTTTTTAGTGCTGCCAGAAGGCATGTAAACAGTCTTCCTGGTTACTCACCAATGCTCTTACCTGTGCCATATCATCCAAACAGTTGAAAATATACTTTCTTGCTTCCTTCGACTTAATCCCCGTCTCTGCCTCATGATCATCTGGCGTCTGCTCAAAAAAGGACACAGGCATTGACCAACACTGCCCTGCAGTCAGCTGTGCTTATGTGCCCACGTATGCCTCATCCTGTCCTCATCAGAGACCACCGTGCCTCTCTTGCCTGACCCGACAACATCGAGGTGATTTCCGCTACGGTTACGTGACATCTTTTGTGTCACAAGGTGATTTATCTATTCCCTTTCACTTCTGAGGATCCTCCCAACTATGGTGGGTGCCCTACACTCATCCTAGCTCAGCATCCCATCCTTACAGCCAGAAGTCCACTGGCCTCTCTCCTTGGGGGACTGCATGCAGCCAAACACGCTGGCACACGACACTCAGGGCTCACCTCCATTACTAGTGGTTTTGATTGTCAGAATTAAAATGCTTGCCTTTCCCCCTCCCCCCCTACAATGCATTAGATATTAAAGGAAAGTCTGCCAAGGGCATGTTTTATTTAAACTACACATCAATTCACAGACTATTTTAGAGGAAGATTTCCAGGTCGATTCTAGACTTAAATTTCCCACAAAGCAATGCTGAGCAGGTGTGTTATGGGCTGCAGACTTTGGGGATGGCAGTTTTATCTTAGGCCATATCCACCCCAATGTCTGCACTGCACTGCAAAAAGCAGAGACCTAGGCTCTGAGGTGATGTGAATGTCTCCCCACTTCCAACCAGCTGCAAGGTAAAAAAATTAGGGAAATGTCTTCCTACCTTCAGTCTCCACAAAGGATATGGTGAGTCTGTATCCCTGTTGAAAAACCTCGTTGTCTTTGTCCCTGCACTTAACAAATACTCTGCTGGTAAGCCCTGCGTCTGTGAAATGTAGCGAATCTGTAAGAGAAGGGTGAGAGGTCACTGTTCGTCCTGTAAAGATCTCTAGAGGTCTTCCCTGAAGGAGTGCAGGAGGCATTTGAAACAAATAGTAGAATGAAAAGAGAAAACATAGCACGCAGTTAAACTTCACCCCAAAAATTCAGTGCAAAGAACGAGAGGAAAGAGAACAAACTTCCGTATGGAATTCCCTCCATTTATCATGTTCATCACTGGAAACTCATCCTCACAGCACAGTCCCACAAGGCCTAAGGACAAAGACAGGAAAGTCCCTAAGTTTTGGAGATCAAGGAAAAGATCCAGACAGCTATTTCAATGGGGTGCCTCATCACTCTGCACCTTTTTATGTCACCATCTCCTCTCCCGGAAGGAATTTCAACAATTTGCTATTTTCTCTCTAGCTTTTGCTGGTTTTCCTCCACCTGAGTGCACAGCCTGTCCTGGGAGCAGTTTGAAGTTCAAAACATAAGACTTATGAAGTGACTATCTTTGAACTCACACAAAATATACACTCAAATGAACTGACGCCCTCATGGTATGTAAAGTACTTCGTCTCTACTGACAGCTACGTGATGTCATTTATTCTGTGGGTGACATCCACAAGCATGACCTCACTGGCACCCACACAGGTAAAAGATCCTACACACGTTTCCAGGGTCTCCAACTTTTATTTTTTTTATAACGGAGAAAGGGTCTGTGATTACACAATTAAAGACCAATGTCACACATGCCTGGGGTGCCACATGAAACCTTAACTTTGGCACCCTCTGACTCCTGAATGCTTCGTTCTGAAAAATCACTGCAGGCTCTGCAAAACTACTCAGAGCAGTCTAGAAAACTCCGGGGAAGAACGGAAAGTGCTTTTGAGAGAAGAGACAGAGAGGATTAAAAAAATTAATGAAGGCATAAAAATCAGCTGATGTTTCAAAGATTTCCAAGCGCTCAGTGCTTGAAAGCTTCCAAGCCATGCACAGTGAACTGAGTCCTTCCAAGCACTCAGTGCTTGGAAGGACTCAGTTCACTGTGCATGGCTTGCTCAGCTCTGCTGTTCCTTAGGTCCATCAGAAGAACTCATGCACTGGAGAGGCACCAGGATCCTGCCTGCAGCCCAGTGCCCCAGCAAGGGGCCAGGATCAGCCCCTACCCCTTTCCCAGCTCCCCAGGAGCCCTCATCCTACTTTACCAGAGACAGCCTTGTGCTGGGCAGTTAAGCTGGGCAGTAAAGGTATGGTGATTTCTTTTTCAGCTGTGTGTTTTATGGCTTTTGGGGTGCAACAGGGAAAGGAAAGAAATTCAGTCTTCATGTTTGGTATGTGATTTTCAAATGCTTGCAAGTTTTTCAGCTACATCTGATTTCCTTTGGAGTCACTAACAGCCCTGCTCTTCACTGCAAGTTATTTCCCCTGCCAAATATTACCTTTAGAGCTCTGAGTAAAAAAACACTAGTTTCAAAAGAAGAGTCAAAACATTTAAATATATGAAAAACTTATTATCCTGCCTTTTTTTTTTTTATAAATTTATTTCCTAAAAGAAAAAAGACCCTTTTCAGGCTGCATTTGCAGACAGCTAAGATCAGCATGAAGACTCTGGGAATGGAAAGTGTTCCACAGCCCTGGCTCCAGCAGCCGCTGCGTTATCAGTTTTAGGACTACAGAAAGAGCATAAAAGCCTATAGGGAGAAAAAGGACGACAGCTTATATTAACTGGAAACCTACATCAATGGGAACGTTCTCCTTCTTGTCATTGCTTTTAATATGCACTCTCATAAAAGGGTTATGAAACACAGCCGAGTTTGTGCAGTTTCTTCTAACAAATAAACCTTTATTCAGCACTTGCTGTTACAGCAGAGAAAGGGTGCCTGCTCTGCTCAGCGAGGAGAGACATGTACACAGCTCTCCAGTCAATGGCAGCGCTGACTCTTGATTGAGATCTCACTGAGGCAGTCAGGACTTAAAAGCCAGCACACCAAGCAGCACACTGGTTACCCAGAATAAACACCCCAGGTGGATAACGACAGGGTTGTCTTGGAAGGGTAAGAAACACAGACCCCTCGCTAGCAAAAGTGAAAAAGTTGACATCTGTTCACTCTGACAAGAGAAGGGAAAAGCATCCATGCACTTACCAGGACCCAGAGCAATATCCATACCCACCTGATCATACTCCGAAGCTCCCGGGTACAACGGCCAGCCCAAGAACAGCTCTGCAATGACACATCCCAATGACCACATATCGATTGCTTCACAAAATGGTAAACCAAGGATGATTTCAGGGGCTCTGCAAAGAAAGAGGTCAGAAGACATCAGCAAGGGGAGCAGACCCACTCAGCTGGCATAGGGTGGATGTTGGTAATTGGGACACTCACGGAGCTGCTGCCAACAAGTGCCACTGCTCTGAGGGAGCTGAAGGACCCACTAGCCACTGGCAAAGTGCCTGCTAACCAAACATTAGTCAGAGAATATTTATCCTTGCAGAGGAGTACTATGGCTGTATATAGCCAAAAGACAGCCCTATGTTTTGCAGCACTTTGTACAGGAGACAACTACCATTATTTTCATTCAGCAAGTGGGAATATGAAGCCACCCACTTAAGGCCCCAACTCGAGGCTCTCAGGTCCAGCTCACTGTCCTTCGGAGAACTGAGCAGATGTGAAGCATCCTCTGTTCACACAGAGTGGTGGCTTCACAAACAGCCAGATGTTAAATAATCATTACAGAACTGGTATAAAACGATTACTGACTTTTTTAACAAATGGTTGTAACAATAAAACAGTGAAATAACATAATTAGATCTATTAGACCCAAGCCTTTTCCTCAGGAGGAAGTAGCCATGAAGCCTTCCTTTCCTAGTCTGTCCCAGATGCCTGATTAGATTTGCTTTTCCCTTTCAGCCCAAACAGTCAAAATGCAGTGGCACACTGACTATGCATTTACTGTCAGCTTCAGGAGATGCCACCAAAGCACCTCTGCCTCCTCCCCTTCCAAGGGGACTCTTTCCCACTGCTTGGGATAGTTTCAGTCCTTCTTCACTGATGCTGAAAAGATCTGTATGATGAGGTTAGACAAGCTCACTCAACCCCAGTGGCCAAGGTGAGATGAGATGAATCCTGACCTTAGTGCCCTAAATGTTCTGCATTTCAAAACCAACTTCTGTGTGGAAGAACAAAAAGGATTTTACAAATACTGAAAACCTTATACACACACAAACACCCTCCCTACTTTCCCCACGTCTGCCTAAATGTCCACATGCAGTTAAGTGACATAGTTTCTACTTTACACTAGGATCACCTAAAGCTTCTTTGCTGCTTTTTTTGCAACATTTCTAGAGCTCCAGCTTCTGAAGTCAGGTGATATACAGCAGAAAGAGTAACTTCCTTTCCCATACTCCTCTAACTATAAAGAAAAAAGGAAGACAGAGGAAAGAGACACACGTTGCTTTAAAACTCTCATAATTTTAAATATAGCCTTGGGATTTCTTGGGTTCCGATGCATATCTTGGGAATGCCTGGGGTTGACTATTGAGCAAATCAAGTGCCACCATCTGAAGCTTGAAATAGGACCCACGATTCCCAGTTTCCCATCTGTCATCAGGATAAGATCTGACAGTAGTGAGATCATAGTCAGGATTACCAATTGCAGTGGAAAATATTATGTTTTAATCACACCACTACAATCATGTGAAGACAAGTCTTTAGCCAAGAAACCAAGCAAAATGGGTAATTTTTTCCAAAGAAAGAAGCAAAGGTCTTGTAGCAAGAAGGCATGCCCCCTTTTTAGTCCACAAAGTCCCACAACTTTGGGTTGACTTGTAACAACAAAAGCCCCCAAATATCTATTATCAAACCAGCAATGCAGAACATAAAATTACAAGAAATTCTCGGATTTTAAAGTTAGAATGCTTTGTGTCACTACCACAAAAAACAAGCCAGAAACTTAACAAGTGGCTACCTTTAGCCCTTCTAGCTACATCTGTGCTTGCTGTTGTTATACTCTGCTGTTCTTTAGCCCACTGTGACAAACTTTTTATTTTAACATCAATTTCTCCTTCTGAACAAGGGGTTAATTTTCCTCCTTTTCTCCCTATTCCGTCATCCCTGTCATCCCTGCACACTACTCGACACCTAGACAAAATGCAGAGAGAAAAAGACAGCTATGGTGACCTGAATCTCATTACTATGTAAATCCTGCATTCAAAGCCATCTGCCTCTCCCTGTCTGCCTTCCACATAGTGAAGGAAATGTCCCTGGTCACTAATGAGAGCTCAGCCACCAATCTCCCGAACTTCAAATCCCTCCCCCTAACTTAAGTGGAGGGGTGGACTCTTGGTGGGATATTCCCCATGTGATTTTGTGTAGAAAACCCCCTGTTTACCAAAAGCGCTTGCACAGCTCTCACATGCAGCACACACCTCCTTCTCTCTCTCCCCACACTTATGCTGCCAACACCTCCAGACCCCGGCAAAAAGGGATGACCTAGAATCGGAGGTTCCAATATTTCTAATTTTTTTTTCTTTTTTTTCTCCTGAGTCTTTGGCCGTCCAGTGGGTTTTCCTTAAAGCTGCACTTTCTGGAATGCAGTAATTAGGAGAGAATTTCTTTTTTTTACACGCAAAAGAAGATTTTGCATCTCTGATGCTGGGAAGAAAAGCACACATCAGTGTCCATATTATTTAAACACATAAAATGCAACTAAATGGAACACCATTCATTCTATTAAACCAGACCTATCCTTTTAGGGAGGGGAGATGGTGAGATAGTTTTATTTTATTTTACTTTATTGAAAGCTGATATTTGCATTACACAATTGAGCTTAAATGTTAGTTGCAATCTTTGCCTGTTAAATCCCAAACAGATGATCATTTTGGAACAGTGATGAGAACGCCTGTGAGAAGGGGGCCAGATCTAAGTGATATGGTGCCCTATGTACACCACTTGCTGCATCTTTCTCCCAGCCTTCATGTCATAACTGTGAATTTTCCATGGAAAGGGAGGGGCTCTGAGACAAAAAGATCTTGTTAATTAAGCAGTCATTAGGACACCACAAGAACAACAGGTATTGGACACCATACAGGCTCCCAGATTTTTAGCCAGCAGACACCTCCTGTCTGCTGTGTGAAAAGGAGAGTTGGACTCAACAGAGGGAGCAGCAGCCTGCCTGCCTGAGATGGCCAAGGCCAATTTTGGTGGAGGATGCTACAAGTTTTGCAGTGAAATAAGTCGTCCACTGATAAAATACCTCTGAACCTCTCTTGGATGGACATTGTTCTTCATGCTCAGTTAAGGATGCATACATCCTTCTGCATATAGACCTGTAGCTAACACGTGAAACTCCTCTCTCCCTTAACATAAACATGTCAATTTTTTAAGATAAGGTGAGATCCTGACTTCAATCACATGTTGTGGCACAGACAACCTTCTGCTTAGAATATCATCTTAACTCAGTTGTTTAAAGCCTGATTTTCATTAATCATGTTTAAATTTGTTACCTCTCACTTCATGTTTACACAAAGTGGTCCAGAGGTGAAGATGAAAGTGCTTGAATCACCCTTCCTTTAGCACAAGCTATTTTTATATCTTTGCCCTGTTCTCCCATGCCTGTAGCATCTCCTGGCTTCTCAGTGTACCATCCCATGGATGTTTCAATCCACTTCCACTGCCTGACCCTACCTACAACTCCTCTTCCTGACATGACTGCTTGGAGACAGGCTGAACTGACCTAGCAAGAGTTAAAGATGAGGATGTTCCCTAGACTTATTTTACACTATTTGCAGAATGCTTTTGCGTTCCAGTCTTCCCTAAGCTTAATATTTTGTTTGCTTTTGGAGTGACATGAGGCATTTCAGCAGATGTTTTATCTGGGAGATCCTCTGAGACACACAGTCCTCTCTCCAGAAGAGCTGCAGTTAATTTAGAACATAGAATTATGCAGAAATAGTTCATGTTTCCTCTTCTAATGTTTACTGCTTTTCAGTACTGCACTGATCTGGCATAATGTTTTCTTTAATCTAAATAAAGTCCTTTAAACGCTCCTCACTCTTTTCTGCAGCCTAACCTAAGCAAGTGTGTGATATCTGCACACTTGAAGACTTCACTACTGGTCCCCCACGTTTTACAGATAATTAATACATTAAATAATTACGGTCCTAAAATGTGCATGCAGTCCACTCCAGAACTGACCCTTGTATTCTTAAAAGCACTCAGATCTAGCTCAGCAATCAGAATGGTGTAATTCTCTTTTCCAAAGGGATAGAAAACAGTTTCCATGTCTTGGTCCCTCCTTGTGCGGGATTTCTCCATTCTGCAGCTGCTAACACTATGCAACAAGGGAAAATGCCCTATTAAAGTGTGCACAGAGTATTGCAATCATAAACTGAAAGGACAATTGACATGGCAGCAGGTCCTCCTGGAACACCAGTGATGTCTTCAGCAGATCTCTCCATGGCTGCACAGGGAAGTGTTTTTTGTACCAACAGTGCATTGGTGGTTGTTTTTTGTTTTTTTTTTTAACACAGACTCACCAAACCTTTCGATTGTGGTGAGGATCTAGTCTGACACCACGCAACTGGAGACCAGTGCCAGATACCTTGATAAATACAAGAACATTCCCATTTGCTGCTCTCTGCCAGTTTTTTGGCATGTGCAACACCCTCAGCACAGTAATTCCTGTTTACTGTACAAGACACATGGAATCAAAACAGAAAACTTTGCCCTCCTGTCCTTCCTCTTCCATGAGCTGCCCTCTATGTCTCCTAACAAAAGCCACTCCCCTTCTGCATGTGCAGGCACAACCTGTTCTAGACCTCACGCAAATCTCACCAGCATAGACCAAAGATTTAAAAACCATTTGCCACCAACCTGGGAAAAACTGAAGAGCCCTGCCAAAAGCCTCCGTCTCCAGAAGAAAAGCAACCAGCCCATCCCCACTTCCCACATCTGTTACCCCTTTCCGACCAAATTACTTGCCTGCACAGCAAAGGGTGAACTGCTCCTTGGCTCAGCACTGGGTCCAGCAAGTCCCTCACTACTCTGGAGCCCAGCTTGAGTGTGCCCATGTGTCACAGAGAGCTGCCAGTGCAGGGGACCCAGAGCATGAGGGTCCACGTGCTGGCAGCACTTGCAGGTCCTCAGAGGCAGAAGTGCCATTTCATCATTTGCTTGCACCTCACATATGACCCCATCCTGCTTTCAGGCCTGCCGCTGGCAGAGTATTTACTTTAGCAACCCTGCTTTGTGGCAGGGTAATTTCATTGTCTGGTGTTTCTGTCAGGAAAATTAATTACCAGTCTAGCTCGCTGGCTTTTTCACCCACACATCACAGGACATTAAAAACAAATGCCAAAAAAATTCATTTCCACAGACTGGGATTCAGAGAGATGGGCTCTTTCGGAATTTTAAAACTTCCCTGCAAACTGTCCTCCTCAGGGATAATTTACCACCTCTGGTAGGGTCCCATGGCCAAGCGTGATAGTTTCAGCAGAGTCCTTCATGGACAAGTATATGTATAAGACAAAAATATAACTCAAACTTGGTACTTGCTGGCACCTTGAGCAGAAAGTGTTCCTGCTTCTCGTCTTTGGGATGACGCTTCTAGAAGAAGGTTGCAGGCAGCTGCATGCAGATCTCCAGTGATGATGTCTCTGAGCTGACATACACAGCTCCCCTCTTACTCTACCTGCTAAAGCCTGACTTACAGGAGGCAGCAGGTTTCATATCTCCACCCAGGAAGCCCTGAGCAGAGGCAGGGAGGCAGGAGCTGAAGCCCTCTGCCTGAGCAGGCAAGCACTATCCAGCTGCACACTCAGGGCTTGACCCCACTCAGGGCTTGTGCTCTCCCATGCACCAAGATACCTCCTGTGAGGACAAGGAACTGCATCCTTCATGTGTCTTACAAGCGGTTTTTATGCAATTGAGGGGGTTCCATCCTCCTCTCAGGTGAACCCTTCCTTTGGCATCGTTATGGACTCTCATACCCACTCATTTGATTCTTTTGTATTTTGTATCCACTTTTTATTGCCAGATACTGTAGTATGCAAAGTACTCTTAGCTCTTCTTTAATGGAGGCAGAGTGCACACAGCATCTTTTTTTGGTCCCTCTGTACCTCTCAGACCCCAAATCACTTCTTAAGTGAAGGCATGTAAAAGGAGACAGGCTTATATTCTGGAAGTAAAACTTTATCATTGGTATTTCCCTCAGCCCTCCTCCTCTCCACTCTCACAGACACCTGGAAGGGATGCAGACATCAAATATGGATGACCCCCAGACGAAGGCCATCCTCTGCTCCAGAGTGTGTGACAAAGCCAGCCATCAGGGCCAGAGCTTAACACCTAGAAGCATCAACAGCTCCTGCTCGCTCACTCACTCCCTGTCCTGTGCAGGAGAGAAGCTCCAGACCCCACCTCTGTCACTCTCAGCAAAGGAGAGATGGGCTCACCCTCATTGCTGGCCTTACAGAGGGACTTCTGCATTTTTCCTGCATCCCCAAGTTCTGGAGTCAGCTCGAATGTTAAGCTGAAACCCATAAAGAAGTGGTAAAGCTCCGCAGACCATTTGGTGGGGCCTCAAGGACTGTGATGGTCTCTGAACCATGTTGGGAACCACCAATCCAACAGAATCTCAGCAAGGGACATCACTGGACGTCAGGACTTATCCCAGAACATGCAAGCACACCATGCCTTTCAGATTCCAGCACAGAGTTCAAACACTGGAGAGTTTAGTCAACACAAGTATTTATGAGGGAGGGAAGGGGCCACTGAGGAATGCTACCCCATCTATCACAGTTTGCCCACGAAGACGTGTTGGTTTGAGTCATAAGGAGGGACAGCGCCTCTAAAGGGCCTATAAATACACTCTCTACTTCACAGATCAAGCACAGGTACACCTGGTTTCTGGAAAGGACTGTGGGTGTAGCCAGAGCCATTTCCAGGGCTGTCAGACCACCAGCACAACTGCCACTAGAGGGTAGCTCCAACACTGCATTGCTCACATTGCCCTCGCCCATCCCTCAAGATTAGTCTGCAACACATCAAAAAATATCTGTATCAGCTCAGAGGACTGGAAGCTGGATCCCCTCAGCCTTCAGTGATGGTTTATATTACAGGACATAAATATAAACTGGAGGCTGGTAACAAGTGAGGTACTGCGGGGGTTTATCCCTGACCACTTTTGTTTAACATCTTTATCACCGACCCAAAGAGGAGCAGACAGAGTGCATTCTCATCCATTGTATGGGAGATGCCAGACTGGAGAGATCTGGCAATGCACTTGAGAGCAGGGCTGCCATCCAGAGGGATCTGGACAGGCAGGAGACATGGGCCAACAGGGACTCCTGAAATGCAGCCATGACAAATGCCAAGCCCAGCCCCTGCGATGGACGAGCCCTGGTGACAACTGAGGAACTGCTCAGCTGGATTGCCCATCAGCACCTTGACTTGTGGGGCAGTGGGCGTGAAACAAGGACCCAGGTAGCAGCTGCAAAAACAGCCTCCCTGGAGCAGGGCCAGCAGACCAAGGAATGTAGTGACCCACCTCCAGCCACATCTGGACACCACATTCAGCCTGAGGACTCCAGTGTAAGGCTGAGCTGGAGCAACCTCAGTGCAAGGAGGGACAGCCATAGCATACATGACAGCAGCCTGTCCCCTTCTCCTCTGCCACATGGAGAAAATAGTGCCAGGCCCTTCACTCAGGTTGGTAGCAGGAGGTGATGACAGACAAACTGAAACGGGAGGTTCCCACTGGGAACGGGGAAAACACCTCCACTGCGCTGATAAATGAACCACCTGTACAGGCTGCCCCGAGGGACTATTCTTGGAGGCTTTTAAGACCCATCAAGACAAAGTCCTCCTGATCTTTGTCTCATGGCAGACACTACCCTGACCATCAGGTTGGGCTAAATGACCTCCCAAGGCCCCCTCCCACCTGAACTACTCTAACTCTGTAAGGTACAATAAGTATACATTTCTCAATAGGAAAGTCATTAAGATCCTTCTACATACAGGCAAAATACTACAGAGCTGGGAGTGTTTCAGGGCGTACAGATGCAGGTCCCAGGGTGTTTTTATCAAGTGTACACACACAGTAAGGTCTTCTAAAATCAGAGAGCAAGTTACACAACAATTACTCCTGAACTTTGCCACAATTACCAACCAGGCCTAGTGAGCCTATCATTGCTAAGGGCATTTAGTAGTGAATAAATCATAGAAGTTGAATATACCACTCACCCCTTGACACCACTCATGTTCCATCAGGGGAGGGTGAAAATACTCCAGAGGATGGTGTCAGAGGCTGACAGGGTTAGCCTGGACCCCAGGAAAGTCACCCACTCCCTCCCTGTCCTGTTTCTGGGCCATCCAATCAATGCCTGTGTCACTCCTGGCAAGCATTCAGCCAGCCTGTCTTACAGACCTCCCATGGCGGAGCATCCATAGACTCTGCTGTGCCCCAGAGGACCTCACCCCTTGTAATTTTAAGGAATAATACAGCTGTGCATAGCTGACTTTATGTCATGCTTAATTACAACTTGTTGTCAATCTGGCATCTGTGTAATACATATGGAAAAACATAACCTAATACATCTCACTTGACTTTGCCTATACCCAGCTTTCTGCTAGGCTGCTCCCTCTCCTCACCCTGCCTTGGCCTTGACACATACTCAGTACCTACAACCTTGTCTCTTCTTCTCTCTTGCTTACTACGTCTGTCTCCTTTTTGTGTCTCATATTTTCCCCTCTCTTCTTGCATTTACTGTGGATGAAGAGAGAGGCAGACAATCCACACGGGAGCTCGGAAACATCCCCATGGAGGGGATGCACACCATGTACCTGCAAACACAGCCCTACATTGCAGTGCGTTTGCATCCATCTTTAAAAATGGGGTGTCACACAGACACTCACATGCCAGGCACTCCAGTAGGATCCCGATGCTCACTGCCACCATCCACACAAGGCTCTTGGAAAAAGCAATTTCCCATAGGTTAATCCTGGAAGACTTTCAACTAACCCACACTTACATATCAAGCATTTGTCATCACTATGCACCTTTCCTGGGATTAAGAAAGCTGGATTCAGCCATGAACAAAGCCTAGGTTTAAATGGGGAGGGAGGGGTCCCTGCTGGGAGGCTCTGCACCACTCTGCTCTCTCATATACATTGCATATATACATTTCATTTAGGTTGGGGCCTTAAAGAAAACCTCCTGCTCTCTTCAGCTACAGCATGTGAACAAATAAATGACTGAAGCCCAGAGCTGGAGAAGGCAGCGCAGCTGTTTGTGGAAACAAGACAAAAGATTTAGAAACAGTTGCTTTTTTCCCCCTCTCCCATGTCAGGCTGTTTACAGAAACCAAGGGATGAAATTTTGCAGACAAAACCACTGAGAGCAGCCTGTCAGTCTCGGAGGGAAGGAGAAAGGGAGGGAGAGGGAGGGGAGCGTAGGCTTCTTTCAGGATTATGGATCATTGCTAAATTGCTCTATCAATTATTAAACCCATCACTCAAAGCGCAGTAACCAAAATATAGCAGATAAAGCCTTTCTCATCCACTCTCTACCAGCTGCTCTCCTCCTCCTAAAGCCAGAGGGGAATGAAAATTCCCATAGTTTATATTTTATAAACATAATTTTCCCTGTGCCTTGAAAATAAAGATTTTTTGGACAAGGTACAGTAGAACTGAGAAGATACTAAGGGAGAAGTTGCCCTTTTGATTAGCAGACCCAAGGAATAAAACAAAATCTCTCCAATCAATATAATTTCTTAACACTGACAGGTTAAAACATTTGTCTGTTAATAAATGAAGAGGCAGGCCCCAGCCATCAATAGCTGTTGGTTGCTATTTGCCAATACCACTGAACCGATCAACAGCAGGGTGGGCACGATCCTAGGAAAGGACCAGGCAACGTGGCACAAGGCACATGGTCTGGCCAGTGGCTCTGTGGAGAAGGAAACTGCAAACATATAACCAGGATGAGAGAGGAAGCCCTGAGAGCAGTGCTGACAAGGAACCACACGGGAGGGGGGGGGAGAACCAGGACCTGACACCCAGCTGGAAAGGCTTCCATGTGGCTACTGATGTCTGAATGGACATGAGTTTCTAGCAGCACTGTATGCACTTGCTGGAAGCATTTACCATACACATCACCTGAAGCACACACACCCCTGAGTTCTGGCCAGGGCCCTGGAGGCAGCTCAAGTTAAGCATGCATTTAAGTGTTTTGCTGAACCTGAATCCTCCAGCAAGTCCTCATTGCAATTGAGCTGGAAATGATGAAAGTAAAGAAAAGCTATTAAGCCCATAATAGAAAAGAAAGACAAGCCCTGGGTTTGACCAAGAGACACACTAAGCTTGTCCCAGCCAGAAGCGGATCTTTGTGCATCCCTGGAGGAAGCCCTACTGGACTGACCATAATCATGCTCATCTCTTCAGACTCAGAAATGCAGGAATCCATAAACTTTGGAGGAGGTGCACAACACTGAGCACCATGACCATTGCCCCCGGGGATCGTCAGCTCACGCTGACCCAGAAGCCCAGAAACATGCACAGGGGGTGATGCAACAACAGCTACATTCAGCACAGCACGACCTCTGGTTGTTCTCCGCAACAAAGGGCCATGCACGGGGGGAGGGCTGGGGCTTTCCCAGGTTATGGAAGAAATCAGAGAATAGAAAAATCATAATTTGAAAACAAAAGCCCTAACCATGCCAGGCAGTGAATGGATGAGCTGCAACGTATTGGGTGCAGAAATCCCCTGAAGGAGGCATCTGATCAAGAGGGGAAGAATGCCAATTATGCGCTCCCATTCATGCCACTGCAATGAAAGCATAATTCTGACTCTGCTTTCTGACCCGCAGTATGCAATTTATGCAAATCCAAGCTGTTCTCGCTTCCCTCAGAGCCAAATGTCCACCAATGCCAGAGCTGGCTCTAACTTTTTGTTTTCCTTTTCAAAATCTATTGTTTTCACTGCTGAATATTTAAGACCTTTTGTTGTTGCTGCTGCATTTCTTTGGAAATGAAATAATAATTGAAAAAATCCCACAGCACACAGAAACAAACAAAAGTTGACTCCTCATCTCCGACGGTCTCCCAATTCTGCCACACTCAGTTCCATCCCAGCCCCTTATCGTTCCAGCCCAGAACCCCGCCACATATCGGCCAAGTGAAGCTTCTCGTGTCTGATCTGTAACGTTCTCGAGACTTTTGTTCGCAGCCAACACTGAAAGTTGCACCAAGCTGCATCGTGGTTTTATGGGATTAGCCCGAATGCTGAGCCAACTGCCAATATAAGGCTCCAAACGATTTCTATCCTTGGCAAACATGGATATGAACCAGACTCAGGCCATGATCCTAAGACTGGCTTCACAGAGCAAGTAGCAGGTCTGAGGCTAAAAACATCAAATTACTGCAGCCTTCCTTTATTTTTTTTTCCTTTTTTTAATCATGTCTACTGGCCGTTTGTTGTTGGTTTGTTTTGTTTTTTTTTTTTTTTAATAATTAGAAAAAGACAAAGACAAAAATACTTATCCTGCCTGTTCCTCAGAGAAAGGAGCATTGCCCTTTTTACTTATCTCTGAAGAGCCACACAGATTTAATATTATTATTAGCAGCAACTATTTGTATTTCTGTAACACACAGAAGTCCCAGAGCCTCATAACGCTAGACGCTAAAACACAACGTGCTAAGGGACTGTGTCTGCTCCAGAGAACTGATGATCTACGACGATGTGTGGTGACAGGGGAACAGATTGGTGGAGCAGTTCGCCCAAGATCATACAGCGAGAACACAGCAAAGCCAAGAAAAGAAACAGGGTCCTCATGAATAGCGTGCCGCATCTATTAGACCCTGTCTTCTAGTTATGGTATTAGGGAACAGCAATAACAACCCATGGATTTGAAGGCTCTTGCAAAAGAGGTGGGTAGTACTGAGGTAAGGTAGATCTTAGGGTAAAATGACCTGTAGATGTGACCCAGCAAGACAGCAGCCATGTCAGGAACAGCTCATAAAATCCAAGGCTCACTTTTAAGCCCTGCTTGGTGAGTCACGGCACCCCTGCCTACACAATGAGGACCTGCTTGGTCTACAAAGAAGTTTAAAGGAAAAGCCGGGGAATGCCTGCCCATCTGCACATGGAGATATGTGTGGCTGGGAACAGCAGGGACACCTCGGAGCTGCCCCAGTTGGCTATTCCTGCTGCTGAGAGTTGAAAATCTCCACTTTCAACTCAAGCTCCACTTGAGTCAGCACAGTCAGAGGAGCGGGTGACAACAGCCCCCTGTACAAGCAGCAGGGCACAGCACTGGGGAAAAACATTCCTCTTCCACAGATTGCAGAAACACAAATCCACTCTAATTTATTTTTATTGCATTTATATTAGGGCTAACATCTGGAAGTGTTAAGTAAAGCCCTACTGTACTGTAAAAAAATGTAAGAAAACAGTCCCTGCACTAAAAGACTTGCAACCGAATTCGGGATCCCTCATCATCCTGGAAATAAAGGCTGAACCTCCTCTAAGACGGGATCTGCAACTAAGCCTGAACAAAACACAAGCCCTGACTCACTAGGGTGACCACTATGAGTCTGGCTCCTGCAGCTACCAAAAATATCAGGGCCAAAGACTGCAATTGCTCCATTGTCCAGAGATGGAAGAGGTCCCTTGCAGCTGTAGCAGAGGAACAACTCTAACTTCAACCGGTAATGTCACACATCTTTCTGGAGCCGGACAGAAAACCAAAATAAAGTAAGAACGTGATGTGCAAATAGTCCCAAAGGCACCATGATGCTTGTGGGGAGAAAGACACCACTTCAGAAGAAAGACTTTTAAAATGAAGTCTTCTGCAAAGTTTAGTTCATTCTTTATTTAAAACCATCACATGGAAAATTCAATTGTTCTCCAACGCATCTCTGTACCAAATCAGGAGCCTAAATTCAATCATTAAAGTGTGAAGCTGATGAATTTAAATCCATAGTAAGTGCAAATTTCAACACAATTTTAAGTAAGGAGTCGCTCCCAACACCTTCATAACATGTCAACACATAGTCATATATTTGTTTCTGGGACTCTTCAAATGTCTCCTTTTACTGTTTCATTTTTTTCTTGCCAAAACAAATCCCTAAAGCTCTCCCAGTGTTCTGAAAAAAAAAAAAATATAAACATTTCCTGCATGTTAAAAATCTTTGGTGGCCATGACAGAAATTTTGGATAGACAAATCTTGCAGAAAAAAAAAAAATCATTCAAAAGATTTTGCCGTACACAAGGGGAATTTGGACTGACTCCCATCTGATTAATTTTAACTTCTAATTTGTCCTTGGATCACACTGCAGTACAGATGTCATTTCTTAATTTGACTGTTTTGTAAGTAGCCAGTACTGTCCTTGTAAAGGGCGAAGAAATTCCCATATATCAGTAATGCTTTTGGCTGAGGGGAAGTTTAGTAATTACTCCAGAGAAACAAATACAACAATCAAAAGTACTTCCCAGGACATGAAGGCAAAGATCCACCCTTTCTTGAAAGAAGGGGCTTATACATAAGAGTTATGCATACATTCCTATCTTCAATTATCGTGACTGCCTGTAACCGTTTAGCTCTCTGCTAAGTCAACTGCAGGGTTCAAGAACATTTCCTGACATTCTTCACATTTTTTTTACATGTTGCAATTTTATCTGGTGTATATCATATGCTTTCCTCCAGAAATGCCTGAACAAAACCTCCCGACAAAGGAGTTGGGGCTTCATGAACTTGACTGCAGCTCTCATAAACCTCAGCACTGGAGAACTGTGTCAGAAATCAATGAAAGCAGAGCCAGTTTGGCTTTGCAAGGTAAAACCACAGTACGTTCAAGCAGCGGGGGATGCAAATGGACAAACACCTCCCCATAAAGACACCTTCATCCAGTTCTAAGCCCGTGAGTTTATTGCCCCAAGCTTGGAGCTTCCCTGTCCTTCCACCAAAAACCTTACAGTGTACACCTTTGGTTTCATTACCTTCTTTACTGCACCCTTCCCCACCTCTATCCCCACAGCTCCCTGACACCTATTTAAGTTGTGGAAACCGTGTTTTTTGGTTTAACTGGAACTATGGCAGAATCAGTGCTGTTGCCTGCACTGCAACGGGCAGGCAGCCTCCAGCTGGGCAGGGGCAGGACAGAAGGTCCCTGCACGAGGGGCAGGTCACTGCCCGCCACATGATTTACTACCAACACACAGCAATATTTAAGGAGCAATAATAAGATGGTACACGAGTGCTTTACCAACAAACAAGATGGGGAAAGGAATAACTGTATTTCCCCTGTTATTCTAAGGGTAAGTTCACCAAAAGGTTAGTGAGAAAACAATGCAGGCCATCGATCACAGGGACAGCTAACCTAGAAAGGTTACTGCGTGTTCCTGCCTCATTTTTCACATCTATAATTACCCCGCCGCTTCTCCTCACGTCCCACCCATGGCCAAGCAGCAAATGCCAACCACTGCTGCTTTATTAATTATGTATTTTGCTTACGCCCGTTGTCACCGCCCCGCAATGTGCCACGGCGGCTGAAGGATTAAGTCGCACAGCTTCTGCGATCCCCGCAGGGCAGCGTGGCCAGGGAAAGGGAGCTTGAGGGCTTTCCTGCCTTCCCTTCACAGATGTGAGAAGCTATCACCCCTCAGCAGAGGCTGAGGCGGGATGGAGGTGGAAGGGACACGGCTCTCTACACCTGCCCTGTGAGAGGGAGAAGCAATGTAGGGCCATATGAGGGAAGACCATTTCCATTCATGAAGGGCTCAGATTTCTTTTGGATCTTCACCCAACTGAAACAAAATGCCAATATTGCTGAACATACTTAGCACCTCCTAAAGCGCAATCCTACTCCGAACAGTGCCTGTCTAAAAACAGCAATGCCAGGCTCCTTGTTTACTGCGTCTTCCTGATGCCTGATCTGAATTTCTCAGTCTAAAAGGAAAAAAAAAAAAAAGAAAGTAATTTTTCTATCTACCAGTCCAGCAAACCCAACCTAGGCTTTAGGAGCCACTCTGGACTAATTTCTTGCATATTTATGCACACAGACACGAGCAGCCAAATTAAGAGTTACGCAAAGATGGGCAGGGAAAGTGCAAGGCAATGATTTGAAGACAACGAATTTGCAAGGAACTCAGTGTGTTTCTACCCCAGGTACAGCACCATCTTTCTGATTCAGGGAAGCCTGAGGGTCTTTTTATTTTTTTTTTTTCTTAATTATTTTTTTTTTTTTTTGCTCTGGGGAAACCTAAAATAACTTCGTGTGAGAATTTGTGTTCTGTAACCACCATTTCATCCTTCTGCAGTATCTCCGGAACCAGGTTTTTCAGTTGTAGAATAATAGTAAATACATATATAGTAACAAAAACTTCTGCCTGATTGACAATCATTTTCTGTTCTTGCTTTTTTCTGTCCCATCAGAAACTATAATTCATTCATGCTCCAACAATACTAAAATCATTATTTTCTAACTGTAACTATATCTGCAATAGAACTCATTGCTGATGAAAAGTGGAATAGAAAAAAATTGCTGACAAAAGCAAAAAGATTGCATGACAAAAGGCAGCACAATGATACAAAGTTGTATGCATGTCCTGTTTTGGACCCCAGAGAAGTTCAGAGTGGTAATGAAGAGAAAAACACTCTGGAAAAGCCAGTAGGAGTAGACTCAAAAGCAAATTAAATACAGACTTTCTCTTGAGAAAAAAACCCAGAGCAAAAGCTTTTGAAGTGTATTTTGAGGCTGCTGAGCTCCACAATATTCACCTTAGGATCCTGATAGCAAAGTACTAGGCACAGGTAGGATCCAGAAAAATCAAGGAGGTTTAGGCCTCCTTCACACTGTCAAGGAAAACCAAAAGCACAGCACCTGCTAGCTTGCTGCCCTCCAAGTCTAACTCAATGTATCAAATGTAATGATGCTCATCACACCAAATATTCTAATGTGGTTCCAAATGATTGTGGAGGGACAAAAAAACCTCAAAACAAACAAACAAACAAACAACCCAAAACAAACAAAAAACCAAACAAACCAAATAAATAATAAAAAAGAAATCACAGAGCATCTGACCAGCTGGATCCATGACAGACTATGGAGAGGATGCTGGTAAAAATCCACAATCGACATTGGTTCCCATGTCCCAAAGGTGAAGTGCAAAACCTCTCCTTTTCCACATACTTCTCCAAACACTTCCTGAGGCAAACTCCTTGCTCCCATGCCTACAAGCACTCAGATGAGGCTTCCCTCAGCCAAGTTCTCAGGAAAGCAGCACAGGATGGCTATAACCGTGACGTGCCATCTTTGGGACTGACCATGGCACAGATATTCCAGCTACAGGCACAGCCTGTTCAGCTCTTCATCCCCTCCTTACAGCTCCCCCCTTCACTCAGTGGAGTATCTCATTACTGAACCTTTGTGGTACTCCACACCACATCCCTGTTACTGGAGGTGATCCTGGCACCTCTGCCAGACCTGGCTGACAGCTGAGATCAAGGGAAAACCCACCAGGAGCGCTGGCTTTTTGCATTGCTGCCTGTCCTGCATGCAGACAAGGCACGGATGGCTCCTGACCAGAAGTCAGAGCTACCATCAGTACAAAACCTGGATCACAGAGTTCATTTGGATACAAGAGAGTAAAACCCACCTACACCTACTGCTGGCTGTGCTCTGTGTCCTCTTCCCATCGCCACCCCTTGTGCTGGCTACTCCAGGAAGGCCTGCTTTATAGTGATCTTCTTTCTTCCCAATGGAGAGGGCCAGTGCCAGTGCAGTGCTGGTCCCTCCCTGAATCCACAAGGACACATTTACTTGTCACAGCACTGTCAGGACTGACACTGTGCCCAAGTATGGTTTGCTGGACCAAGGGAGAAGAGAACCGGACCAGGAGATATCTAAAGCTTCTGGTTTTGACACTGCCTGCAAGATCCTCAGGGACATCAAGAGGAGAGGAGGAAATGCCCTTACTGTGTCTTCAGGATAATTTATGACAAAATTTTAGTATTTCATGTATGATCGATTTTAAAGATCTAAATTTATTGATAGGGATTTTCTTGCCCTCTTGATTAAGCCCAAGTTCTTTCAGGTTGATGGTTTAGCCATAAGCTCGGGCATATGTGTTTGGGGACATTTCTTGGATTTCCTTTGAATTCCATTGTTTATTTATTTGTTACAGAAACAAAGAACAATCAACAACATGTACAGAGCCGCGTGCTCTGGACTGGAGCAACAGCCACAGACCCTCCAGAATTGCTATGGGTTCTCTGAAGATCTCTCTCATTCACTCTCAGAAAAATCTCTGCCTTTCCACTTCTCCTTGAAGCAGCAAACGAGACGAAGGAAGGATTAATTAGCTGATGTTTGTAAAGCCTTTTGAAGATGAAAAGTGTTATTTTTATTTTCAAGTCTCACCAAAGGAAAAAAAATAAAAAAGAAAAGGCCAGAGAAAGACTTCTGCTGTTTCCTACATAGAGAGGTCTCAGGACTGAGCTCCTGTACAGAGACACTCCTCCAGCACCAGATATTAACTGGCAGGCCGCCACCACAGCCCTTCCCTCGGGGCATGCATTAACAGGGTCTCTGCCCAGCTGCCTATTTTCATGAAACATGTAGAACTCAATACCACTGAGACCTCTCCCCCACCCCTCCACGCATCGAATTTGCTTGAATTTGTCCACCAGATTCTAAAGTTAGGGGCACACAGCAGCAGTGTGATCACACACACCTCATTTCCTTAGAAAAGCATACTAAAAGCAAAGGAGGAAGTCCCTTGAACACAGATGCAGAGTGCCTGGCTACCCAGAACGCTGGTGGACTATTTTCTCCTGAAGTGTAAATTACAGAAGTGATTTATCGTTCTTAAACACTTTTCACCTACTGTTGGAATTTCTCCGTGTCTCCTTTTTCTTTTTTTTCCCCCTCTCCTTGAGCCTTTGGCATCACAAGGATGCACTCAAACAGAGGCATGCTGTGATGCAGGACAAGGATTCCCTGGCAGCTGGAGAGCAACAAGAAGCTTACAGGTGGGCGCCCTGCTCTAGGAAGACAAAAATAGCACCAAGACAGGATTGCAATGTATTAGCCAAACTGTGCTTAACACCCAAGACAAGGACGACAATGAGCTGCTACAGGTCAGGCCTGAAGTGAGCTGGAAACCAAGAAGGGGAAGACTTTCCAGCATGCAGCCCATTTATAGCTCCTTCAACTCTATGATCTCATCAAAATCTCCTGACCACCAAAAACAAACAGGATGCTTGCTTCAAGTTATCCTGTTAGGCAACAGGTAGAATATTAATATCCCTGACGCCTAAGGTCCAGCTTCAGGAATATTCACTCCCTCATGACCAGGGATAGCAGCACCTGTCCTGACCCTGCTTTCACATGAATTCCTTTCCCTGCTCTCAGCTCAGCGAGGCACAATGTGCAAGAGCTGAGAGGTCCTGCATAAAAACAGCCAGCTGGTGAAGGGGCAGGAAGAACCAGTTAAAAACAGAGTAGCTCCACCATATGGAGAAAATAATTCAGTTGGGCAGTGTAGGAAGAAGCAAACCCTATTATAATAATTGTGTTGCCAAGTGATGTTACAGACTTGGTTTTCCCCCTCACAGCTTCAGCACTGATTAAGAACAGAGCTTCCCCCATAACATGGCACCATCTCCACAGAAAGATCAAACTGTTCCCCCTAGTGACTTGTGGGAATACCATGTTAGCACCAAAACATCTACAACGTGAACTGAGCATGGAGACAGGAACATTGCATTCCCTACCACCTTGCTTATCCTTCTATTCTGAGTTAAAACACCAAGACTTTGGGATAAGACAACCCGGTTCAGTTGGATGGCACTCCAGGAAAAGCTGACTCGGAATTAGCACACTAGTGACAAGTCAGGCTTGGAAAACTCCTAGCCCCCCAAACCCAAGGACAGGCAATGCAAACCTGCTAGGGGCTAAGACACCCCTCTTCCTACACATGGGAATTCGGGCCCTCCTGTAATCACCCATGTACTCAGGACAGAGCAAATTAATAAAGCCCTGATTATAAAAGAGATCATTCTAGAACAGCTCCCCTTCTTCTTCAGGCTGTTGATAAAAAGGTACCAGGGGTGCCAGCTCCAGAAGTACTTCTTATCCTGCAGAGTGCAGATAGCTCCTCCCTGGAGATCACCCTAATGGCCTCCCCCCACACGAGCCACTGCTACTTGGGCTTCTAGGGTCCTGCAATCAGATTACCATCATTAAGAGCTAATTATGTGCACATGTCAAGTTTCTAAGGTCCCACCCTGGCTCTCCTGGACATTGGTAACTCAAGGGATCTGTCTTTCCTGCTTCTCCCTGCCCATTCCCCTCACAGACTAACAGGCAGCCCCCCAGACCACAGTGTCAGCACCATCACCTTGGTGAGCCCGGCACACAAGGCAGAACAGATGCCCAGGCCAGGCTATTGCTGGGGCAAGGATAGATGTGGATGTTAAGCACAGCCACCACACTGAATGATGGCAGATAACCCCAACTCTCCTGCCTCTGACGGATCTACTCTGCTGAAAGATTTGTTACAGGCATGAGCTCAGTCCAAGTTCAAGGCATTTAGCTTTCTCTTGGTAACAAACTTGCTCTTTACCCCTTTTTCCTTTGTTTCCACACCCTCCCCTACCCCCTCTCATCCATTCTCATGCTGTGGCTTCCTACTGGATGTGTTTATTTCCATACATGCAGGATTGTAACCAGAGAGATTTCCTTGCACGAGCAGCCTTGCACCTTCCAGCCAAAATGGACAAACCCACTAATACCTCCAAGGGCAAGGAAGACAGAATGGGAAGCACAACCTCTTGCTGCAGACATCATTCCCAAGCAAGTAAAAGCCCACTCGGAGGCCAGTTAACAAATTAGTCATTAATTCTGGATAAAAGGAAATTTATTTGCACGGCCCTGCTTAGACAAGACTGAAATCTTAAGGTGCCCCTCCCCCTCCCCTCCTTTAATACCTTATTAATATTATACAGCAGCACAAGCCAACATGCAAATAGAGCTCTATGCAAATACGACTCAACGCAAAGACAGCTGCACTCGGTTCAGTGCATTAGCGCAACTCCAGAGGAATAGCCAGGGGAAAAATAAATCATATAGATGATAGAGAAAGCATGTCTTAAGCTTCCAAATTTCCAGGGAGAAAGCAGCGTGTGCACGTCTGTCAGAGCAGAGCTTACCAAGTTTCATCAAGGAGATAAGGCAGTTAATACTCTGCTTAATTAGAGGCTGCAATGTTCTTTTAGGGATGGCAAGAGGATTGCCCTTCGAAGTGTCTAAGGCTCTGTCTTGCAAAACCTACTTCTAAAGTGGACTTAAAAGTATAACTCTGCTCACTAAAAGAAGTACAGTCAACTTTTCTGTACGTTGTATCTCTGTTTACTATTTCCACATCAGATACACTCAGTTGTAGACAGAAATCTTGTTACACGCTTTCCCCGAAGCGCGGGCCTGCAAACAGCAGCCCTGAGTTTGAAAGTCAATCACTTCCATGCCTTCCCAAGGACTGCTACCAGCACTGCATTAATTGCTGCTGGCAATCAACAGGTCCCCAGGTATAATGTTGATGAGGGGCAGAAATATTCCTACCAACAGAATTCTGAAGAGATACCTAACAGAATTCAAGTTTTACCTTAACACATATACTGTCTGGCCCCTTGGAGCAGGGTCTAGATCAAGGGTTTTCTCAGAGCTGGTGATAACTACCATTCTGCTTACAGGCAGGTATGAAGTTTCATTTGATTCTAGCTGTGAGAAGCAAGCCAGCAGGTCAGCCCTTAGGGTGTGGGTAGCATCAGAAAGACCCAAGCACTTCGTATTTCCATCAAGACAGCTATTGGACTTCCAGAAACTTTAATATATCCAGGTAAGGCAAGCACAATTTATTAATTCCGTTTCATAGCTGGGAAGACTGAGAGATGTAGCAAAGAAATAATTAGAGCAAGTTCACAGAAGCAAACAAGAAAATAACTTCCCTTGTCCCAACCTCGTATGTTAACCACAAGACCATCTTTAGATACACGTGCCAAGTTCAATAATAATACATATCACTGTAATTGGTGACCTTGCATTTAGAAATACTTCTCAGCTGCAAAGGATAGCTGAGAAGGCATTAAGGTCACTTGGAGCACTTTTTGAGAACAAGCAGTCCAAAGAATGTAATTTTTGTTGAAGAACTATTTGGAAATGAGGTTCCCAGCTGGAAAGCTCATCTGATAGAAATGACAAAGGAACGAGGGCATCTGTCTTACCCAATAAATACTAAAACAACGTGTCCCTGCTCTTAGCATAGGAACTGTGAGTCTCCAAGGAGCTGGAGTTCAGGAAAGAACTAAGCAGGAACACTTTGCGTCCCTCACTGGCAGCTCTTCCAGCTGACACCACTTCAGCAGCAAGCCTGAAGGAAGGGCTTGTAGAAGTTATCTCCACATGCTTCTTTCAGGCATTGGGTTTTAGATGTTATGTAAATGCCAACTTCAAAATAAGGGAGAGGAAAAGGTTACAAAACAATATAACAACTGAAATAAGGGAGAGAAGAAGGTTACAAAACAAGATAACAACAGTAATCTTTACAAAGCAACATCCTGTCTTTGGTGATCACTGATTCAAGCCCAAAATGCACTACTTTGCTGTTAACTGTACTCCATACTGTTATCCCACATACTGCTCTTTATTACAGGCAACACTACAGATCCACACCTGCTCCATGGCAGTGCTTTTATTTGGAAATAACCATAAGCAGACAACTGGCATATAGCAACACATCAGAAGGGGCCTCAGCAATTTTATTTTTATTTTATTTTTTAAAATTCAGTGCAACCACTCTTAACATTTTTCCTCCTTTATGTAACTGGGAAAGGGCTGAGGTGAGAAGGATCCCACACAGAAAAAGAGCTGGCTTGCAATACAGAAGAATGAAAGCACTGCTAAGAAAATGAGAAGACAGCTGTCTTCCACAAAGGGTGCCAGACCTCATCTCTAAAATTAAAGAATCTCATGTTCTGAGGAAAGCACCTAGTCTCACCCTTAAGTAGAAGATTAAGAAGCAAGAACTGGAACACACCATGTTACCATTAGTGCCCAAAAACCTTACAGAAGTCAGGATCCAGACTAAACCCTACACATGTTGGTAGTACCCAACAGGCTTTAGTCTTCAGTGTTTTGTTTCAAGATTTGGATGAATGGAACAACCTTATAGTTACTTCTGGTAGCCCGGCTGGGCAGCCCTAGAAAGGCCAAAGACCAAGAGAGTCATTAGGCTGGCTTAGCCCTTTAGCTAGGTATGGTCTCTCCAGGCCATACAAGAAAGAAAAGAAAGTGGGCATTTTACTCCTCCTTCAATACTGGTCACACTGCCACATTCCCCACCTTCCCTGTCTACTTCCTCAGCATGAGCCTAACTGTTCTCGATTGGAGAGAGACATCCTGATTAACAGAGATGAGTAACAAAGCTGGTACCAATATAGGCAACTCCTGTAAACCTCTAGTCAGATGTGAAGAGCAAGTACCACCTGCAGAACCTGGAGTCCCACCTCCATGGAAAGCTCAGGGAAGCACAGCCCCAGCTTGACTGTTGTGGAGGCTGTGGTTTCCAGATACATCTCCTCCTGGTGGCACTGCTGGTTTAACCAGTCTCTGCCCAAAACCCAGGGTCCCACCTCTGATCATTCCCTGGTACAAATTCTCACTGGGTAAGGCAAAGAGGGACCAGCTCCAAAAGACCAGAGAGGCAAGATGGGGAGAGGGAGGCATCACTGCTCAGGCAGCCACTCACCAAAGGCCACGTGTGTGAGCATGCCCCAAGAAGACAACTTGGTGAGCTCAGGACCAAGCTATTACACACAGGTATGTAAAAATCAAGCCAGAGCAACAAGCAGAGTGACAGACATCAAAGCGGGGGAACCCACTGCTGGCCCATGGCTCATTTCTCCTACGCTCCCAGCAGTGCGGTCTTTCAGGTGGTGCTCAGTGGTTTGGACATTAATCACAGATGAAGGGTATTTTCTCTCACATGAAAGCAGAACCCCCCCCAGAAGGCAGCCTGCCAGAGAGGGCTGTGACTCACCACACACCTCAGAAGGGATCACAGACCTTATGCTGTCCCTCGTCCTTGCCCGCAGAGCTGCCAGAGAGGCAAGCTTTGCTTTTCATATTGATGCATAGTAAATTAACCTCTTTCTTTTAAGAAGGAAGGGGGAAATTGCATCACCTCCCTAGTTTCCCAGCACTTGAATCCTGAATATGTTTCCCACCAATACCACAAGCAACAAATATCCAGAAGGCAAAGAACAGCACAGAGAAGGAAATGAAGAATTTACCACTCCCAATCAGGTAACAAATATGGGAGAAAAATATCCCTGTCAAACAGTTAAAAATACTTTGGAGAAAAATCTCTTAGACTTCATCATCCTCTTCCCAGTTTGCTTCTATTTACAAAAAAAGAAAAAAATTAATATCCACTGTCAGTGATGTAATTTTGAATAATTAGTTTTGCACCTACTTTTCTTGCATTGCTTTTGCACTGACTCAGGGGTTCACACAGGACTTCAGTCTTTATAGATTTCCTTTAAGGCATATTTTCTCCCTGGCTTTGGGCCAAGTCTTGGTATCCTTTTTACTTGGGGAAAGTCCTCAGGAAAGTCTGTCACAGATTTGTTTTGAATTATGGGTCTTTGCCTGTAAAGATTCATCTCTTACCATCACTGACTAACACCTGAAAACAATCTAGATCTGGTTGCCGTAAATTTGGCTGGATCACAGAAATTACCTAGCTACAGCAACTTTGGCCACAGCAGGCTGTGGAAATAACCTTCACAGCCCATGGGTCAAACCAGGAGAAGCCACCTGAGAATCCATGTACGCTGGAATCCATCGGTATGAGAATCAACACTTATTTTAACACTTCTCCTACTTTCCTGGAAACTAACTACGATGACAAGGTCCCAGGCGGCTTCATTTGCTTGCTTGGTGGGCAACCAGCAGAAGGTGGATGCAGACCTTCTCCCTCACCCCCCATCCTGCCGTGCCCCTGCCCAGTCACCCCCTAGTTCAAAGTCGCTGGAGGCCTTGGTTCTTATCATGAAATGTTCTGCCAAATCAAATGTAAACAAATGACATGCACAGTTGACATGGCAACAAAGCAGCCCTGCACGCAACGCGGCAGCATTTAACTCTGCCGGGCTGGGCACAAATTTGCAGGAAAGACCAGAGCAGGCAGGAAACTGCAAAGGTAGAAGATAGTGTCTTCTCTCCTTTCCCCAGGTGCCTGGAGAAATACACTCCTCAGCACCCAGGATTTTGCTGAGAAAACTGCCAGACTGTCTCCTGCAAGGTGTCCTCAAATTTTCAGGCAGTTTTTTGGGTGGCATGAGAAGAACACTAGAGCATCACACATGGTTATAGAACTCAAAGCTCCTCAGAAGGAGTTCAGTATCTCAGATTAGACTTTCCTACTGAAGACCAGCACCATATCCCTCTCCCCTTGTGACCCACCCTTGGGTACAGGTCATTCACAGGAGCAGAGCCCAGGCACAGACACAACGGTGATAAAAAGTAAGATAGAGTAAAAGGGCTTGGGGGAAGGATACAGAAGCCCACCGATACAATCACTTGATATACAACATTGTGTTATTCACCCCCTTTGCAAATCTCCCACCAAAATACAGCCCCAGGCACGTACGTATTTAATAAAAGGTGTCAGAATAAAAGTTGCCACTGCACTTGGGCATACCTTGGACTGTGCAGTTATATCAGCTCCCTTAAAGTAAGTCAGATTCAATGGAAGCTTGGAGCCAAAAGGCAGGTGTTTAAATGCAAGCACTTTGGGGCAGGGACTGCAACAATTTGATTTAACACTGCTTTTCTCTACAGATCTCATAGTCTTCTAAATTTAGATGCCCAGGACAATTTTCATGCTCTGACCTAATAAAAAAAAATACCATGTGCTGTCAAAGAGCATCTCACTTTTATTGTGGAGAAAGCACTGTTCCAGGTATGGGGGTACAAATCCCTGTAAAGCCTGCACAGGGTGCAAATACTTTGGGAGCCTCAGCACTGGGAAGCATCCTTTTTGGAGCAGACTATTTCAGTTCCACCTCTCCAAGGCGGTGTGCAATCTCTGAGTGTCCTTCCAGAAGAGCCTAGCAAGGCAATGTTAAGTCTGCAAGGCAAAGTCCCTTTAAATAAAAGCGGCTCCTGATGTTAAGATAAGCATCCAAGCAGTAAAAATAATGAAGCTGGCTCTTAAATAATGAGTGCTGATGGCCCCCTCTGCTTGCATTCCTAGTCTAATTACTTACATGGTTAGCTCAGCCCTATATGCCTTTCAAATGCAGCCATTTAAAAATGAAAGTTAAATCCACTTGGAGAGGACAAGAACTAATGGGAGCTACAATGTGTGCACATTGCTGCCAGAGGTGAGGGTCTTACCAAAGGGGCCTTTCCCCTGCGTTTCTACTTTCAACACGAAAACACAATTTAAAAATCAAATGAGTTGCCAGCTTACAGATGGAAGAATAGCTCTTTAAGATGGAGGAATCCGCAGCTTTTGAGCTTGGGAATTCAAATTGTTGCCTAGTACGAGACACTATGAGGCTTGGGTTCTGATGCTGATGCCAGGGAAGGCAGGAGGAGGAGCAGCTCCTGATGAATCACAGGCTTGGGTCACAGCCCTGGTGCTGCCCTTTGCCTGGGACCTCCTTCAGCTCCGCCCAGCTCTAGGAGAGCACCTGAGAGCATCCTCACCCCCTGTGGCACCCGTCCCAGCCATGCCCCAGTCACACAGACAGGCCACTCACTGTGCACAAATACAGATGTGAAGTTCCACCAGCATATCCATAGGGTTCCTTGCACAGCCTCCAAGATCAAATTAGAGGGCTAAAGGTTGTTTAAAAAAAAAAAAAAAAAAAGGGAAAAAACAATGGCACAGCACAGACGGAACAGGATCAAGAAACTGCAGGAAGATTTGGTGAAGAGGTCAGGGCCAAGGGCATCATCCCACTGCCACAAGAAGGGTGCCCACCTGAAGAAAGGCTGCAACCCCACAGGTTAGCACCCCAGCTGATGTTTCATATGTGCTCTTCCCATTTAGTTTAGCATCAACATTTTGGCTCCAGAAGCTATCCTGGCAACAAGTCCTTTCCTGAAAATTTATCACATGCCTTTATACAAAGCTGCCAGAACCATTTATAGACAGTTATCTAACAATATCTGCTTTTTCTTCAGTCATTAAAGAAATAAACAGAGGCTGCAAAAAAATTAATATGGAAAAGGGGCCTCTACTTTAGAACAACAGCCTCGCACTATCAGAGACAAGGGAATGCTGCCCTGCCTCAGAGACAGGCTAGCGTGACAACAGTGATGGATTACAGAGAGGGATTGCTTCTCAAAATGATGTCCAATTACTCTTCATGCCCAATCAAATTGGTTTTAAGTTATCCCTCAAGTGAAAGCAGCATTCCTGACCTGGAAGAGAAGGCAGGGGCTTTATGTGTAAATAAATAATCAGAAATAACCATAGGCTGATGGTGCAGTTGCTGGGGTCTATCAGAGAAGAAATGAGAAAAAGGAGCTGTAAGGGATTCCTTTCTTTCTCATATCTGTGAGGATTTTTTTCCGAGATCTGTAATTTATGACAGATTGTTTTTATGAGCCAGCAAACAATGATTTATAACATTAATAAGCAGTGATAGGTAAGTTCCCCAAATATGATTCCCCTGTGTACTTCCCCATGACAGGGATGGAAAAGATTTTTCCTTCTAATACGGAGATTGAACCTCACAAAACCCTTAGCACCATTCGATAACCACAAAAGCAAGTCCTGTGTTTGTCAGGGACACAAATCCAGGGTGCAGCCTGCCTTTGTCCCCATCCCCGAGTGCTCGCCCTGGAGCAAGGAGAAGGAAAAGAATGGCTGGGTTCACTCACGCATACAAGTCCACAGAGCTAGGGGTCCTGGCTCAAAAGGTGCCCAGGGATGTGCTGTGTCTTTTGTAAATAAAGCCCCAGCTAGACATCTATGCCCCTGGATAAATAATGCATTCATTGCAAGCACTGCGTATCTCCGGTGCCAGTTTTCCTGCATTTAACAACTCCAAAATGACCCTGACCACTTCGAGAAGGGACAGAGGCAAGCCTGACAATTAAGGGGTTTTTCTTGCAGCCTAGATTTGGAATAAACAGCTTGGAGGAATCCAGAACTGGATTCCCTTTGCCCTTTTCTCACAAGTCCTTACAAATTTCATACCTCTGAAAAGCCCCTGCAACCAGCTGAGAGCTCAGACATAAAATGTGGTTGTTAATGAAGATGTGCCTCTACTTCCAGAATGTAATTCATTAGGAACGAAGGGGAGAGCAAAAAGAAGGAAATCAAAAGCAGCTCCCTTAATGTTCACAAGTATTCTATGAACCAGGAGTCCAGTTCTGGGGAATACGAGTAGTAATTGCTGAGTGACTTTCTAATCTAATTATTTCACTTGCAATTCAAATTATTTTCCAATTAAAACCAAGCTAATACATTCTGAAATGTAAATCAGACTCTATTACCTCTTTTTAATTGCAATGCCTAAACTATTCCCCTTTTCCCTTTAATTGATAGAAGTCAGGGAGAGATTTCCACACATTCTCCTGCAATCCTGTAGGGTTATTTCATGCTGGCCTTGGCAGTCTCACCACCCTTCACCTCTGCCCTTGTTTCCTCCATAGCAGAGGCTGATGCTCTCTGCTTAATGAAAGTAAAAAGCCTAGAGAAAGAGCCAGAGGAACAGCTCTTTTCTCCTGATGGCAGAGGCACAAAGGTACAGACAAAAGACGTCCCTCAGGTGCCAGCTCTTGCCCTAGAAACAGGGTGTTTGTCCCCGGTCGGTGAGGACCAGAGAGCCCTGGTGTGGTACACACAGCAAGTTCCCATGGCTTTGCTTCTCCTGCACTTGACTGCTGCCTTCTTCCGAAGGAAAAAAAAAAAAAAAAAAAAAAAAAAAAAAAAAAAAAAAGAGGAAATAAGTACAGAACATTTTGTCCATTCAGCCAGCCTAAGTCAGATATAAATACATAAAGAATGAGCAAGGAAGCCTCTTCCGTAAAAGGAAGCTATTTTTTATTTAAGCAGGGCCCTTTCCAGACTGAAAACTTTTGAATAAACTTGCTATGTCTATATTACTTCCCTTTTCTCCCTAATTGATAAAACCAACCCTGCAGACTACCTCTGCTCTTGAGTTTCACTTACATCCTACATTCGCCTTTTTTTCCTCCAAGTTTCTTGCAAGTACTGATAACCAATTTTGACCTCAGCAACCACTCCTAAGCCCCTCTTGCTCCAGAGTGGGTGTCTTCACTCTGCCCCCAACTGCTGGTGACCTCCACAGGAGCTGGGCCCCTGGATCCCTGCACAGCAATGCCACCTGGGAAGTGGACTATGACAGCATGCCCACCTTCCAGAAACACTGGCAGAGGAGCACAGGGCATTCATTGTCACCACTGTTTTATCTGCACGGGTTGGAAGTGGGTAAAATGCCGGGCAACAGTAGTTGACTGTGTCTGCAGTCCCCAGCCTGCGCTCCTGACCCCCACTGATCGTAACAGGATGGATGGAGCTGAGCAAGCAAAAGGTACCATGCAGGGTGGGTGCTCATTCCAGAAGTGAGAGGCATCAGCTCCTGCTGCCTGCAGGAAAAGCAAGTGAAAACCAGTGAAACCAAGCAGTCACATCCCATCTGTGTGGGCAGCTGCTCCAGCCATGATGGGCTGTGCTCTTAAGCTTTCCCTTTCTTGAGTCAGAAATCTGAATTAAAGAGAAAAGAGAAAAAGACAAGAATAAAGAGTGGGAGACAATGAGCCTGGCACACAGTAACCATACTGATGAGCAGCATGAACCCTCACCTGTATTCCACTATTAATGGAATAAATTAATAGAGATTGCAAATGTGGAAAGGCTTACTTAGAATCCAGAAAGTGCCTAATCCAAACTTAGTGTGGATTTATACTTCCCACAGTCACACCACCTTCAACAAGGCTAATGGAGATCCAAGTCAAATAGAACTACCCTCCACTCTGGTGTAAATATGTGCTTTTCTGTTGTTTAATTTTTAAGCGTTATCTCTAAAATGCTCTGGGAATTTTCAAAATTCAGATTCACTTCATTCTTCATTCAGCAAACATCCTTTCCCTACCTGTGCTCTTCCTACAATTGGGTATTGAAGTTTGTATTGCTTTGTAGTTTACATCATTACAACACACTAGAAATCATTTGGAGAATACAAATTATTAATTGCCCTCACATATAGGCAAAAAATCCTGGTATATGACTATTTTTTCAGGGTAGTCCTCAAATGAAGTGTTTAATCTGAAAAAAATTTCCCTAAATATTTAAAGTATTTAATATATACATATATATATAATATTTTAACTATAAATTATGCATTTAGATTCTTGAGCCAGAGAAGCAGACAGGTAGTTAAAAAGTGGGATGCCTTTTGAGTCTGAACTACCAGGACCCTTTAAAAATCGTATGCAGAGATACTTTAAAAAAAGGGACAAAACAAACCCAAATCTTAGATATGAAATTCCCATTTTCAATAAATAGGGGAGAAAGGAGAAGCAAAAATCTCTAGTGGCATTTTTATGTGTTTAATAACTCACTGGTAATCTCTTCATCATCCAAGTGATGGTAATCCTGTTTCTCCCTCTCTAGGGCTTCCAGTGGCAATCTGCAGCTCTCCACGCCGCAATGACACCCTCAAAGCTGCAATGACCCATCATGTTTTTCTCTTCTCAGTTTTAAGCCACATGTTGCCTAGTACGGCCAGCCCACAGATGAAACAACACTGTGTTCATCCAAATCCCTCCTTCCCAACTGGTTTGCCGACCTCGGGGTGGTTTTGCACTTGCTGTCCCTCCTGGGTACTGGTGATTTCTGTGTTTTATTGCTCTGATCTCTTCAACTCCTTCTTACTAAAAGCACATTTCTGCAAGAAGCAGCAAGTGCAGGGGTCAGTGTGAGCAGAGGCAGTGCAGGGTTTGCTACTCGGCTTTTGAAAACAAAGAGGTTTGAGGAAAAGAACAGAGCAGGAATGACCCTGCACTTCTTTCCTGCTCCAGAGTTTCGTCTTGCACCTGGCTGCTCACCCTGAAGGATTCCTGGCACAGGGGCGATCACCTTCCCCTGTGGTTCTTCCCAATTTCTTCCCCCAGTGGATGTTGAGGATTTTAAGAATCTGAAAGCCTCTGGGCAGCTGTGCACAGAGAAAGGATGTCCACCTGGGCAGCTCTCCACTCCCCAAGGCCAGGGCTGGCACACAACACCAACCAGCCCACAGCCCAAACCCCTTTTCACGCAGGATGCCCTAGGGCCTGCCCAAAGCAAGAGCTGTAGAAAGATCACTGGCTCTGGGAGATCCCCATGCAAAGGGGGATAGGTCTGTAAAAATTAGAAAAGTGAGGGAAAAAAAAAAAAAAAAAAGCATAGCCTAGACTTCCTTAGCAGCTTCTCTTCACAACTCAGGAAAATTCTGAAAGCAGATTTTCTAAGAGCTGTCATTGCAGTGAACCTGAACCACAAATAACTCCACAGCTGTTGCACTGGAGATGCATGGATTTAAATCAAGAGAAGCAATTCCTCTAACTTCAATATCAGGGAGAATCACAGAGGTATTCTTCTCCCACCTAGGCTCCCACCCTTCCTGCAGGTTTTCTCCCAGGAAAGGATAACCTAAAACATCACTTCCCCATCTCCAAAATCACAAGAGTATAACTTTTTTTTAAGAATGTATTCAGTTTTTTAAATTTAGCTTGTTTTCAACCTCCTTTTTGCAATAGCACTGAGGTCTAGAAATGCCTCTCCCTTTTTTAAAGTTAAAAAAAAGATTCTCTCAGGTAGATAGGATGTCCAAATAAGAAAAAACAAAAGGGCACATTATAAGACTTGATGAAAACATAACAAACTAACAATACTGAGTGCATCCACACCAGTGTTTCAGTCGGGCAATTTTGAGGAAAAACCTCTCAATTGCTCCCATTTGTTCTGTGCTCCCATTGCAAAGAGGTCTCAGAGTGCACGAACAGGCAGTGACACACAGAACAAGACCTAAGCCAAAACAGTCACCCTTCAAAATGCCCCAAACACGGCTGTTGGGTCCTCGGCACCAAATGGTTTGCTCTCCAAACCGCCTCCCACCTGGCTACCCTTACTGCTAAGGCACATGGAGCCCCCGTCCCCTGGGGTCCCCCATGCATTGCTTGTTCCCTGCTGTCATCCATCAAGAGTAATTTTATGTTTCCCATCTCTCTGCCCATGCCCAGAACAGTGTGAATTTCACTGTGCATCCCTTTACATGGGAGAACAAAAGCACAGGCCTGATTTATCACATTACCCTTCAATAAGCCCAAAGGATTAAGAAAATTAATTGAAAGGGTTAACATGCATCCGTAACAGGCTATCCTGGTTATGACATTTAGCTTCCCGGCCACAAACGAGTTATCCGGTCTCTTCTCTAGAGTAGAGGTAAATGTCAACAGAGATCAACAATCATGTGTTATAAATATACAATGCGCAATTTTTTTCCTCCTGCTGTTTTGAAGCACTGAAACTGCTTTAGATGACGGCATGAATTCTTAAAAACTTTTGGAATAGGCTTTTCTGAATCCTCCTAAACTTTTAATAACTTGCAAATTGTGCTGTCACCCACAGGACAGCACCAGAAAGGTGCCTGTGCCAAGCAGCAACAGCCAAAAACCAGCTCCGCTTTCACTGTGCCAAGCGGGTACCATTTCCCACAAAGCAGGCATTGTACCTGATAGGTGTCAATTTGTTACTCCCAGACAGTGGGGTATGAAACGCAAAAGAAAATCTGCAGAAAAATGTTCCCAGTTCGGTAAAATGTTACAGAAAGCTCTCAGTTCTAATGACATCGGCTTCTCTTGCTTGTCCGAGAAAACATACAGAGCCCACACAGGATCTGCTTCCACACAGGAAAGCAGGATCTGCTTTACAGTAGGCACACATGTGCTAGATAGCTGTTGTTTACTAGGTCATGTTGATTTTGCTTTCAGCTATGTTTTCTTAGGCACCCACGTCTCTTCATGTAGGAGTGCCTTAGAAATTACAAAATATTACTCCCACTCAACATGCACTCGTGTATGTATACATTGGGTTTGTGTGTACACAGCTACAGAGATGCCCACCATAAACAAACATTTGCATCCATAAGCTTTCAGAAAAACAAAGATATTTTTCCATCCCTTCACAGGAAAAGACTGCACTTAAAAAGAGCAAGAGCTACACCCTTCCCGCTTTCATCCACTCCCCCCATCTCAACAGTACTTTGGGATCCCAACCCTTCTGTGCCTCACTTCCAAAGGGACCATACTCAGGCGCAGCTCTGTTGGCCACCTCTCTCCTGGGGTGGACAGAGGAGAAAAACGGGGTCCTACTCTGCTGAAAGCCTTTCCCTGCAATGCAACTCACTTGCAACTCAGCATTTCCCCACAGAGGGGCCTCCAAATGCACGGATAATTTCTCTCTATTCCTTCCCTGCCTCTGAAGCATCCCTTCTGCTAGCTGTGGAAAAGCCCAGTTTCTTGGAAAGCACCAGATTCTTGCTTAAGATAGGAATTCCTGTTACGGAAGCTGATCCCAATCAAGCCCTTCCCTTCTGCCACGACCTCCACCCCAGTTTAGCAAATTCACCTTCCTGGAAATGCCTTGGCTATAAATACAGCCCTAAGAACAGCCCTTGTGACATTTTTCCCTTTACTACATAAACTTTCCACTTGCCTAAATCTTCCCAACAAAAGCCACCGCACAGCACAGACTGAGGAAAGCAGCACTTTGCCAGAGGAGCAGCGCGGGTGGCAGCAGGTGATCCATCGGCACACGTTTCGGCGTGGAGCTACCTTGCACGTGGGTTGGCAAGACCCTAATATAACCTATCCAAAGGATTCACCCCCCTGTGCTCGGTACCCCTTGCGCTCCCCCACCTCGCTGTCACCCCGGGTTTGTTTAATTTCGTAAGCAATGGTTTACAGAAGCCACGCAGCAGAAGTTATTAACGCTGCTTTGGTATGGGGAAAATCTCATTAACGTCAGCAAAAGGAGGAAGAGTTCTGAAAAGCTCCCAGCTAATTTGCTTTCTTTTAATTTCTTGCAATTACAGTAAGCAGCATAACGCTCTCCCCATAAATGAGTCTTTAGCATTGTGGCAGCGGCCTTCTCCCCGATTCGTTCTCGCTCACACTTTTAACCCTTTCCTAGATTTCTGGAGAGCAGAAATGACTGTGAGGTGCACCTTCCCAGAACAAATGGACTTCAGACATTTCCAGTAATTTATCCACATGGTGCAAAGTCCCTGTTTTGGCTGTGCCTTTCCTTTCTTTTTAATTTTTCGCTTTGCAGCCATCACAGCAGTACTGAGCTGGTGCTTCCCACATCCTTTACTTGGTCTAAATTCAGTTTCTCTTACAGTAAACACAGTTCCTAAAGGCTGCAATCCAGTTCTTTTCTGAAAAGAGGTTCAGTGTAGCATATCCCACACACTGGCTGATTTTTAAAACTCGCTATGTGATCTATTTTCCCTTACTGCTTTGAAAAGTTGAAGAGCAACAATTCTATTTCAGACTCCAACTTATTATTTTTACTCCATTGTAAAAAAAAAAAAAAAATTAAAAAAAGGAATAATGTTGAAGAATGTTGAAGCATACAGTCTGGAGGGTAGTAAGAGGAAAGGGTTTTGGTAAAAAACCCAAACAAACAAACAAAAAAAAAAACAAAACAAAAACAACCCAAAAACAACAACAAAAAAAAGTTGTCCTCTCTATTAAGTAAAATTGGATTGATTTTTCAACCACCAAAAATGTTACAATAAAGCCAAACTCCAAAATTTCATTTATTTCATTTGACTCATAGAGGCAGGTTTTCAATTAGAATTAAAGAAAAGGTTTTTTTGGGGGGTTGCGGTTTTTTTGTTTGGTTGGTTGTTTTGTTGGTTTTTTGGCTTTTGCTTGTTTTGGTTTTTGTTTGTTTTCTCTTCTCTCTCCCCCCCCCTCCCCCCCAAAAAAAAAAAAAAAAAAAAAAAGAACTTGGAGAAGTAGAATTTTGGAAGGAAATCATGTTCAGATTAGCCTTACATGGGATCATTTATTCATATAAGAAAGATATAGAAGTCCAAACATTATTATTAATATAATTATTGTATAGATCTTTCAGTCAATTTTTTTTTTTTTTTTAAATTCTCAGCTGTGGATTAATCTAAGAACACTAGCTTTTCATTTAAATTAAGTTCTTACCCATCAAGGCTCCAACCCAAATCTTTAAAGTATCAACCCTAAAATGTAAAAAAAATCCAAAAACACAGAAGAATCCATTGTTATTTTTCCACACACACACAGAGACCAATCAACATTTTTCACCCATTCCTGTGGCAGCACAGAGGGAAGCAAGGACAACAGGGGCCCCTGGAAGGGAGCAGAATTCTTGATGGGACATTTGGAAATCTCTCCCCAGGTCCCACCAAACACTGCAAAGGTCTAGCCCTCCCAGCAGAGCACACTGCAGACACTGGAGTGAAGAGAAGGGATGGATCTAAGCAGCATGAGAAATTTCTTGCCCTGATAGTTAACAGAGGCCTCAACACAACAAAAATGACCTACCTGTCCTGGGTACTTCACAAAGTAAGACGAAAAAGCATGTCCTGGCACATGCTAGAGTACACTGATTTTTTTTTTGCAGAGCTAATCAGCACCCCAGCACATATGAAAAACCTCCTACTGTATTGATTAAAAATAACATTACATGAGGAAATTGGGTGGTTAGTGAACTGGTATTTGACTAAACCCTTTGCTGAACACATTTCAGATGAGGGAAGCTTCTTGCACTGATTTGCAAGTTGCAGAAAACCCCACTGCTGCCAACATGTTTGTTAGAAATGTGTCCCCTCATTTGTAACTGAAATCCAGGAGTGATGGGGATTTTTAAAACAAAAAATAATCAAGAAATCTGAAGTGGGTCAGGAAAAGCAAACTCAGATGATTTCACTGGACAAACCCTATGGTTAGTACCCCAGTAGAAGCTCCCACCAGGAACGAAACACCAGTTCAAGTTTTCCTCTTGTTTGTGGAGACATGAAGACATTAGAAACACAAGTCCTCCCTTCCACTTATCTGTACTCCATCCTGATAGCATTTTAAAATCTACTCTTGTTTAGTCTTGAAAACATAGAGCATTGAACAAACATCTTCTGGTGTTGCAGTCGGTGGGGAAAGGTCCCTTTTTGCCACTCCTTCCTTCCTAAGACCCAGAGCTTCTGAGCTGCCAGGAGTATTAGAAAACCCATTCTGTCATACAGCCAGAAATTTCTGCTCACTCAAAACACTGAGCTCGCTGTGCTCCTAACAAAGCTGTGTTCAAAACAAGCGCTGGCATGTGCATTTATGTGAGATGACTGAATGGCCCTGCAGGTTGATAAAAGGTTCTGGAGTCTTTCACGTACAACTAAAGTCGTCAGCTTGAACCCGACCCATATCAGTGGTGCCTGAAACTGGCTGCAGCTGGAAGACTGCTGGTGTCCTATCTAACAGAGCTGGTAGCATCCCTCTAACTCCTGGAAGACAAATACACACACAGTTTGATGTGCTTTGCACCGTGAGGGCAAGACTCAGAAAGGAATGAATTTTGAACCTCTTTTTTTGTCCTGCCAACGCAGCCTGCAGTGGCAGCTGGTAAGCTCTTTAACTAGATACAAGGCCTGCCATGGACTGTGATACACCCTCCACAGCTAAGTTTTAATTGAGAATATCCTCCACGTTACCATTTCATACAGTCTCACAATTATCTACCACAGCCTCGTGAACTTATGGATGACATATGTCTCCAAGAAAACATGCTGGAAGAATCCATTCCTTCCACATCACTCAATGAAATCCTGAAAAGGTTAAACCTGAAGATCAGCCCTGAAGAAGTAATAAATAAAAAAAACCAAAACAATACCATCCATCTGGAATCTGCCCTTCCCTCCATATCCCAAGACCAATTCTGCCAGTCAACTTTCCCACGGGAGCACAATATTAGTAAACTCAATCTGCCACAAAAGATAAACATGGATACATAAATTCTCCATCCCATTTGTTTGTATATAAATGCTTAGTCTGAATGAAGTCAACCCCCGTCTCTGCTGAAAGTGCCTTCTGAGAGCAAAGGGCTCAGAACCCCACAAGATGTGGCAAATCCAATTGTAAAGTCATACTGAAATAAAGCATGGTTTGGATTATACCTCATTTTACTGGGATCTTCAAACCTCCTATGGGCACTCAAAATGGTCTGGTTTTAGCCCATTTTTAAAGCCTCACACTGACCACTTTAAAAATCTTATTAACCTGGTGAAAAGCATTCCCTAGGGTCTACTTTCTGAACAGTACCAAACTGGTTGTCAGAGAAATAAAGGGTGATCCTCCCTGTGTGAGCCACAAGCTTTGCTCCTGCCTCGCTGAGGTGGCAAACTCTGCCGGCTTGCTCCTGTTCACAGAGACCTGCACATGCTCAATAACACCATTGATTTTGTTTGTGAAGGCAGAGAGAATCCAATTTTAAAAAGCCACATTGATTCCCACCCATTAAAAACAGAGCAAGCTGCAGCATTTGCTAAATGGATAGAAAAAGACTGAGGTCAGGGTGGAGGGGTGGGATAATGTCATTACCCTGAGCTTGCTCTGAAGGACAGGGAATTAGAAAAACAGACAACAAAATAGTAACGGTTTGAGTTTATATTATTTGCTGTAGTTTCTAAATTACAAAAATAGTGAGTCAACAACAAGGGAGTGCCTGGGAACAGTGACAACGGATGCACAACAGAAGGCATCCAAGAGCATGGAGCTGTGATTAGTTGCATTTGGAGCATGAAGACACACACGCACGCAGCAAAGAGAGCACAGACAGAGGAACTGAGAGAGAAGCCCTGAGAGTATCTGTGAGGGCCCTGTCTGCTTTTCAGTTCTTTGTTTTACCACATTAAACAGAGATATCACACAGGTCACTGAGGACCTTCCTTCTGCAACTGTGGCCCCAGCTGCACTGCACACAAAAACTATTATTATTCTCTAATGGCTGCACCTTTTGGACAATGATTCAGTGTTTTGGGGGGTTTTTTTCCCCTCCTTCTGTGCAGTGCCACTTAGTCTTTTGCTTCATTTTATGTTTTATTTGCACACTCTTGAAATCTTCATGTAGTGACTAAAAATTCATGAGGCAGTCATAAGTAGGAGCCTCCACCTCCCTCCCCCCTCTTTTTCTAACCGTAGCAAGCAGTTAAATAGGTACTGGGCATAAATCGGTGCTGCCGCAGCAGCAAGAGGGTGGGAGAAGCTACGGATGGGGAGGGAGATGTTGCTGCAGCCCTGGGGGTGCTTCCTCATCCTGCATCTGGGAGCACAAACTACAGAAGGTTGGGCAGATACAGGTGCTGGGCACCATGGCTCATCAATGCCCAGCAAACACATCCCAGAGCACAGACACCCCACGCTCGATGTGGTGGCTGTGCTTCAGCTCCACCCCGCGCACTGCCCAACCACGAGCCTGCCCGCGTGTGGCAGAGCATTCATCTCTTCAACTTCAGTCCAACAATGCAAACAGGCAAGTGCTTGCTAGTATTAGCGAGGCTTTTGTAATTGGTCCCAGCTGGTTAGTTGTAACATGCCTTGTTGTTGAGCAACTACCTGGTAACGTTCTCAGATATCCCCTGGTTGCATAAGGAGGGTTAATATCTTTATTACTTACGGGCTGCCACCAGCCTGTGTCACTCTCCACAGACAAGAAAGCCTCTAAACTCCTGGTCAGTCAAGGACTCGTTGGAAGGTCTTCTGCCAACTTCAAGCAAAGCAAGCTCTGACTGTAGCCAAAACAGCCTCCTGCCCATTCTTACCAGGATTCCTGCAGCGTCTCAGTCCTCTCTCCCCTCTGGTTGCTGCAGGGTCTGCTGCCAAGGCCAGCTACCTGCCAGCTCTGCGGCCACCGTGCAGAAACCCTGGCTCACGAGTATGTATGATCAGAGCATGGCAGATGTTTCAAAGCATTGTGAAAAAACGTACTCAGTGCCCGGCCATGCTGCTGGTGAAAACCGTGAGGGCAGCAAATACTATAGTCTGGCACAGCTCCAAAACTCTAAGCAAGAAGACACAGTATCAACCAAATGCCCTCTTCCTGGTGTGGAAGGGAAAGGTGAAACAATGAGAATCTCTCAAAAGGCATGAGCCTGGAGGAAATATAATGGAAGTCATCATTTCACAAGATACTTGCATGTATGGCTCTGAAAACTTCGGTCAGAGTTTGCAACCATCCCACTCCCCCAGCCCTCACCTGCCATGCAATTTGACCTGTGTAATACAGCAAGTCAGGGACATTTTCTGACAAAAAACCAAGCACTGTCCCCTTTTTTCTGCTCTGTCACTGGGCTGCTGTGACAGCCCCCTTACAGAAGCAATGACTAGAATTATATTCTGCACATAAGATTCTTACACGATTTCAAACGTCATTGTGTGGGCAGCAATCAGATCCTGTTGCCCCAGGCTAAGGTAAAAGCTGTGAGTGTGTCTAAGGAGCTAGAGCTTCAGGGTTACTCAAAAGCACAGACCTTCAACTGGAAATAAGTCTCTTCAACTCCCATGTAAGACCAAACCACAGAACTGGGCTGCAAGGAGTGGTCTATGTGGCTGCATCATCTATTTGTCTAGAGCAACTCTGACTTTTACCATCCTCGTTTTTCATCTGAACCAACCTCTCATACCCTGGGTTTACTCCTGCTTCTTTTCTCTCCAGCTTCTACTTTGGCTGCCCTTCAGAGCCCAAGATGGGCACCAAGGTGATCTCACAACTCAACATGGGACAGACACCCCTGCACTTCTCAAGCTGCTGGAGTGAAGTGGCTGGCAATTCTTCACTTCTCTGATGAGGCAGCTGAAGGCTTGGGCTTATTCAAGGTCCACTCAACAGCTCCCCAAAGTGACAGGGGGTCTGTTAACTGTGTCTGGACACTCAGCTGCCAAACACTGCAGACGGATCCTTTTCCTTAGACCTGAGGTATCTCCCCATTCATGCCCAATGCCTCCAACAACCTCACACAAACAGCAAACACACCGCAACACTTCAGACCCATTACTACCATTCCTCATTTTAGAGCAGCAATTCAACACAGACTTTAACATTACCCACAGCTCTGAAAGCCAAGAGGGCCATTCACATAAGCTTAATCTTAGTTACTCTTGCTAGATCATAGGTACTGAGGCTGGAAGGTAATTCTCTAAATCCAATGTAAATGTTTAAAGTTTATTCCCAAAGGATTTATGTAGACATAAACATACAGATTAAAAACAAGCAAGACTTCATGAGCTTTTTTACTACCTTCTAAAGTAGCCAGGCACATGGATATTTTATCTCTCCTTTTGTATCTGATTTCTTCTAACTGCACAGTTTAGAGACTTCATACAGATCAGAGTTCAGGCTAGCACTGACAATTTCATTAGAAAAAAAAAAAAAAGCAGAATTGTGTTTTCTTATGTTCTCTGCTCTTTTATTGCTATTTTCAAAATGAAGAACAGACTCTACCAAAGTGCTAAGGGCTGAAAACATAACTCTAAATGATACAGGAAACCCAACTTTGTGCCAATCCATTTTTATCCTCTCTTTGTGGCCATAACAAAGCTGAGAACAAGAGCTAAACAACAGAGAAAAAAGGATAATTTCAACATAAATTTTTTGCGGAAAGTAACATCGGTGACAATAACAAGAATCCATTCAAAAGACAGAATGTTATCTTCCAACCCAGTTAACATGCTTTTCTTTCTGTCGTTCATTATGTATCTTACACATCAAGCTGCATTTTGACCTCACTTAAAAAGGAATACATTTGAAGCCATCACATCTCTGTATGCATATTGGCACTCCTGAGTAAAATCCGGCCCATATTACCTTTCTCTTCCCTGGTGCCTCACACACCTGCCAAGAGGAGATAGGTTACCAAATGAGCCTCCAGAAGAGCATTTCCAGAAACAACAATATGACTACCTTCTGCTTTTGCTTGTGCTCATGCAGCCCTCCAGAATCCAGTCCACTAATTTAAGTAGCTAACAATGGCAAGAGCTGTATATTTGACAGCTATGCAAATAAGATCACTTAGACAAGCTTTTATTTTTTTATATAAGCCTTCACCATTACTTCCTTTTACCTATTGAAATGAACTGGCAATATTTCATCATTAACTTCTTAGCACAGTAACCAGCAAATTCAGCCAGCCTCAGCTGAACCTGTTTACCTTTTAGATTTCATCTGTCCCTCCTAATATGTTGTGAGCATCAAAGAAATATTCCATTTTCCTCCTGAATGACTATTCTCTGTTTGCAGTCTCCCACTGGTAAGTAAAACACTCTTACACTAAATATACTAAAATTTCTCTTAACTCATCAGATCTTCCTTCCACCCCAGTACCTTAGACTTTGAGTGCAAAGCTCTTCATAAAAGCAACTGGTTGAAAAAACAAATTCTTACCATAGTGGATCCAAAAAAAGGCCATCAGCTTTCCTTCTGTATGCCAGCTGTCACATTAACATGCGTGCTACCCCTCGTGGTCATATGCACCATTATACTCTCTATTACCCTTTTGTTTAAAGGCCTCAGCCACAAAAATCCTTGTGCACTAGGTGGTGTAAACACAGCCCTGCTCCAGCAAACACAGCATCCAAGGAGAACAGCACAAGGTAAACAGTGACAGACACCTATAGTCCAGAGACTGGAGAGTACAGGGAGAAAACATTGTGTTGCTCAGCAGTATTACCACAAGCAATCCAACCACACTATCTGCAGCTAAAGCACAACTCATTACAGTACTGCTCCTCCTGAGGCATTGCTAACTTCTCCTTGCCTGCCTCTATGGGAGCTTGACCATCAGGTGCTGGAACACACAATTCTCCTTCTCCTCCAGATGCTTCAGCTGATGATCTCCCTGGGCTCAGAAGCTTTGCCAGTCACCAGAGTTATCTCAAAACCATCCATACAACTTTTGGCACTTTTCATGTCTTATCAGGCCAATTCCCCCATATCTACCCTGCCTCTGTCCCTGAGCAGAAGCCTTTGGAGAAAAGCAGTAGGTTTGGTAGTGTGTAGAAATCTGCTACTCCCCAGTTAATGCAAACCAGCAGAAGCAGAGGCAGAGGGGACAGAACCTAGACATGCACCCAAGCACTGATACCATGCAGTCCCAGCAAAATAAAGGCAAAGTAAAGGCAAAACTTGTTCACACAGAATGACTCATGTCTGTAAAATTAAAACAACGTCTGCAATTACTTCTGTCCTTCAATAGGCAGAAAATAGAGGTCAAGCTGCCACTCAGGGACTCACAGATTACCTTCCAGCCCATCACAGGAGAGGGGTGCTGTCCTCTTTGGAAATCAGCTATCTCTGGTCTTCAAGTCTTCAAATAGTAAGGAGAGTGAAACCTCATCTTCTTTCCTCCCACACCTTTCCTTATATGGGGAACACTAACTTCCAGGTAGCCATGACCTGTAAGAGGATTCCTCTCCTGCCCTTCCCCTCTCTCAGTTTCTAGACCCACTTCTGTTTCACTGATTCTTCTTAGAATTCTCAGTCTCTCACATGATATATATATATGGATGTCTCTCTTCTGCATCCCCCTTTTCCTTATAAAGCACCACAGAACAACTATTGTATGACCTGGCCTAAAAGGCAAAGGACATTGCCTTGACCTTCCTCCTTAAACAGGTAACAGCTGTGGCTCTAACTCAGCTTAAGTCAGGCCACAAGATCAGTGTTTTTCAAGCAAGATAACCACTATCAACTGCTTGAGAGTGCCTCCTTTTCCCCAGCATGACCTGGAGAAGGAGGTAACTACTGAGCCTCCACCTGAGAACAAGGTGTCTTTACATTATCTTAGGCTAATTTGAAGCATCAGTGCAGCAAATGGCTTGAGAAAATAGAAACTGGGGACTGAAATCACGTCATTTAGGGGTCTGAAGCTGCGGGAATGTGTAACCCCATACTAATTGTAGCATCTTCAGGTAATTTATCTCTTCTGGTAATGACTCATTCATTTATAAACCAACGTCAGTCACTTTTCTAACCTCATTGCTAATAAGCAGCAAAGCAGTAACACTTTCCAATCAGAAAATGCTCTTCAGTGTAATACAGCTTTCCAGTACCACTGTGCTGGGGCCTGAAACTTGTGAACCTAATGAATGCACAGACATACACAGTAAGTTTCCTCCATGATGTTACATTTACATCTCTTGCCTGCAGTGAGCAAATGTACAGAGGGAGGTAAAAACCTGATAGGATTTAAATACATGGTACTTGAGCAAAGTATCCCTGAAATCCTGTGCAAACTGTGTTGCTAATGCTTTTTCATATGCAGAAGTGCGGATGATGAATCTCACTACTCATAATTCTTCTTATTTTCACACTTGGAGCACCGATCTCATGCCAACAGCCCCTTACCTCATTTTGCTTCTCAGCAGACACCACTGCCATTGCCCAGCTACTGCCCTGACTCAAACATGCACTGAAATAAGTGTAGGAGGGCACAGAAAATTATACCAGTGTGTGTGACCACAGTGCTTTCACCTTGACTGGCCCCCTATTGCTCGAGTAACATCACCACACCATTGTTCCTATGAGCTGCTGTTGCTGTTCTGTCACTGGAGCTGAAAAAAACCCACCACCCTCTCCCTGCTGTGTTTCCTTTGCACTTGGTGAGGAAGTGACTTGAGTGGGAGGAAAGAAAGAAGAGCAAACATAAAACCACAGAAGTAAGCAACTAGGAGCAGAGACCAAACTTTATGCCTTTCATACACATGCAAACAGCAGATGCTGACTGCAGTTGGTTCTTGCTGCAGCCCTGCCGATTGTACCGTCACTCACAAGTATCGCTGCGGAACCAACTGCTCGTCACCGTAATTGGCCTGGTTATGCCCCAGCCCCAGAACTGAGCACAGGTATCTTTACCAAAATGCAGTAGGTCTTTTATGTACTGCAGAGATGGAGTCTGAAGCGCTACAGCCAATAGCTGGAATAGGAGGGGTTTGATTTCATGCAGGTAAAGCTAGCCATTTGTAGCTGTTGCAGACTTGACCTGGTACAGTAAATACAAGAGTGACCTTGATTTTTCACATCATTTCAGCAGGCTGCAGCCTTAAAAGGAATTACTGTGCTTATAAAGCTGGAGAGAAGAAAAATAGACAGCAGGAAATCCTGTGAGAGGCTCGTTTTGGTGATGATGTGAGAGAAACAGTACAAGGAGAAGAGAAAAAAAAAAAAGACCAAAAAAAAGTAAACTCAAGAACACCTGTGGCCAACCTACAAGCAGGAAGACTGTGACTTCCAAGCCACTCCCTGATCCTCCCAGCTTTATTGAAACTGGTCTGGCAGCAGGTGTAGAGAAGGTAGGGATTGGTTTAGAATTCATTGCTAGGCTTAAAAGAAAAAGGTTGGTGATGGTTTTGTCAAGAGTTCCCAGATGACTTCACGTGGTAGTATATGGACTGGTAACAAGTGTATTTGCACACTGCCTCTCTTCTGCAAGCCCTTGAAATAAGCACGTGGGAACTCCAGCTCAGCCCCTTTTGGAGTGTTATTTATTCCAAGCCATAAAGTGTTGCATTTGGGGAGGTCAGCCCCAGGCAGAGGACTACACAGCACTGGGTGGTGTGAATGCACATGGAGGGAAGGGATGCTTAAATGGGAATGTTTTGAAGTAGAAGGGGTGGAGTGGAAGGGGGAGCACAGTTCTCCAAAACCATGTTCTACTTGAGCTGATGTTGAGAAGGGTGAGGTGAGTTTGGGCAGGACACTTGTGTTGAAGCTGGTGGTTGACCACTGAGCCCTCGTCAGCAGCCATGTCACTGCAGCTCTGCTCCTCTTCCCTGTCCACACAGCACTGCCTGAGCTGTGGGCAGCATCACTGAGCATGAATGGGGCTGCCTGCATCTAGAAGGCTGCCTTTCCCTCTGTGGGGATCACTGATGCCCTTAAAAGCTACAGCAGCCTTTGGAAAACGCTCTTTTTTTCAGAAGTAAAATTGGATTTACCTTTTTTCCCCTACATTTGTTTGCTTTTTTGCACCAAAACCAGAGCTCCTCACCTATGGGGTTGCAGCAGCTGGTAAAATAGCAGTGCTTCCGACCCTGGTACCTGCCTCTGGCTGCCTTTCACATACTCATCTCCGATTCACAACACCCTTAATGAATTGATCCCTGCCGGTGGGCACACAGGTTCCTTCCTTTCCAGCCACCAAGACAAAGCTGAGATCTGCAGAAGGAATAATTACTGTCAGCAATTATGTCAGTGCCCCTTCTCTGCCATACAGGAGCTGTTTTCAGAGAGGAGAGGGGGCCAAAGGGATTGGCTCAGCATTCAGTTATTTGATTTTCCACTTCTCGGACACAGATGAAGCAAAAGGAGACAGATCGAGACTTCTCTCTTCCTCAGCCTATCGAAGACCTCTCTTTGCTGCGGAAAGGTTCCCTGTCAGGTTCCTTGCAAACATGCCTTTGTTACAAATATTCTTGTGCCTGGAAGCACGTAACTGGGCATATCTTATACACTTGGTTAATATATAAACAAAGGCCTTCTGTGACAGACGGCCTTTCTGACTCTACACAGGGATGCAGGGCTCCTCTCAGAGCTGGAGCTGGACAGGGAGATGCTGCAGCATCACAGGGAAAGGGGCAGACCACTAGCTTTGACTAAAGGAGGAGCTGGATCGTCTGCTTGGAGAAAAATAAAAAGCACCTAGAGAAATAGTAAGCAGGTTTCAACAGAGAAAACACTAGGGAGAGTCTAGTCTGATGAGATTGTTTAGGTTGAAATAGAGGCTTTTTTGTTTTAAATTAGACCCCAGATAGGGAGTTATTTTGGAATATACAGTGTGAATCTTCTGTTGGATGCACTGTAAGCACAATGCTGGTTTACCATCCCTGCTCCAAGGTGATTTATACACAAAGGAACTTGGCAAAGAACTATCTTTGCTTGAGTTTTGTAAAACCAAAAACCAACCTGGCCTGACTATCACAAAGATGGGACAAAGCCAAAAGCTTTCAGCTAAATGTCTGTTGCCTTCCAAGACTTGGTGGTCAGGGTACAATGAAACTGAGATTCAATTGACCCTGGTGTTGCTTCTGAAAAAAAAAAAAAAAATCCTACTGAATGTTGGTTCTGAAAAAAACAACTCCAATTGTCCTTTGGAAAGAAATGAACAACTCCTTAAAATAGTAAAGCTTGAAGTCTGCTTTCCTTCACAAAGTCTTCTGCAATGTATTGCCAGTTTTGCAAGCCTGCAGTCCTACAAGGCATGATCATCACTAAGTGAAACCTAGCTTAGACTTCAGCAATGAACTCTGTAGTTTCACTCCAGTTCCCAGAAAAAACTTTCCCCTTCAAACCATATAGCTATCCTGCTTTTTGCCTTGGAGAGGCAGAGTCAGTAAAGCAGTCAATGTTGCAGGTAGGACTGAAACAGATTGGCAGAGCAATGAAGCTCCCAGAGCTGTAAATGCAGTCAAGTCTGAGACAGAGATGTTTTTGCAAGTCCAGAATGGCAGAAGATTTTGAAATGTAAGTGCACTAACACTGTTATACAAGGATTTAACAGATGCCAATTCCCCGAGTAAACAAATAAGCATAGCCTATCCCTGTGCCATTATAACTGCCTCATTTAAAGGGCAGTTTTGGCCAGAATGACACATACTGTGAGTCACATGATGGGGAAGAGGTTGTGACTCTGCTCAGGAATTTACCCTGCTTTGGCTCCCTGTCAGCACAGCTAGAGGACTGATACCTGCCATGGCACAATGTCCGTGTGTGGCAAGATGGACCCAGTTTAGCCCCCTGCACCCTCAGGACCTGCACTCACCCAGCTAAGCATGTACAGCCAGTTAAAAACCACACCTGCACACAGCCTCACTACTCACTCTGTATGGGCGGTTGACAACGTGCATGTTAGCCTTTATGCCTGCATATTTTCTTGCAGAATCTGAAACTAGACTGATAAACACCTCTTCAGACTGATACTCAGCTTCATTCTCTGTTATCCAAACATTTCATCAAAGGCCACTTACCTACAAAGCAGACATCCAAACTCAAGCCAGACACGCCACATACCAAAGCCTTTTGAAAACAAGGAACCAAACCTACACTTATCCACTAAAATGCAGGGGTGACAGCCATTATTTTATATCTGCAATATTTTGCAAAATTCTAAAAGACTTAAATCTTCTTAGGTGATTACTCCATTAATTAGCGAAACGCTATCATCCCTGAGGTGCCACCACAGCAGCTGTTTCAGCTGAACAGAAAAGAAAAGCCAAGAGGGCAAGTTAACATAGTAATAGTGCCCCCATGAGCAGCCCAACTGTTCTGAGCATCCTGGCGCTGCCACTCCATGATAGGGACCCACTCTGGTTCCGGCCAGGGAGGACCACAGCTCTCCCCGCCACCCCAACCATCCCCACCTCCCAGAGGGTAGTACCCCCTCTTCCACTTGGGTACATGAATGGGGGCTTTATCAAAGGACACATCTGATGCAGCCTGTATTTCTCAGGATATGGGTTTTCCCAGGAAGCTGTTCATAGATAGCTTATCAACCCAGAAGGGATCTCTCTGGTCATTCATCCCTCTGACTCTCTGCAAAATCGAGATCATAGAGACTACCTCAGTGATCTCCCTTTCAAACTGCAGCATGAAAGAGAAAAGGAAAAAATAAAATCCCAGGAAGATACCCCGTGACGCAGCAGCTGTCACAGATTTTTGATCGGTTGCTCTGTGAACAGGGCTTCATTTATAGCTTAAGAAATTGTCTGGCTAAAACTGCCAGTTGCAGAGCCCCGCTCCTGCACTGCAGGCTGGGCAGAGCAGCCTCCCATGGGCGGCTTCATCTCCTCACGCAGGCACCTCCAGCCCACGGCTGCGTCACCACGTACCCCCACGAAGGGTCAGTGATCAGGCCCAGGCTGGTGCAGCTGGTGATAAGGGACAAGACAAAGGACTATGGTGGCCATGGGGAAGGCTGGGACCCCTGTCCCAAGCAGGGGATGTTTGGACAGCCACCATCGGGTCCTACACACGCTGCCTAAGGATGCCACATGAGAAACACTGCACCACAGTTAGTTTTGCACCACAGGCTGAAGATGGGTGGGCAGAAGGAGGACGATCCTCTTCACAGCAGCACCCGTTCAGATGACAACTCTGACCACAGACTGCAGCTGTGATGTTCTTTGTCATGTCAGGGCAGGGCCCATGGTGCAACCCTGCTGGGGCTCATTCCCTTCACCAGAGGCCTGGGGCTGCACTGGTGACATGATGGCTCTGCCCTCCCAGAGGGGGATTCTCGGCAATGGGGGAGTTCCTGCAAGGCCCACCTTAGGCTGTCATGCTCTGCTCTCCCTTGGGCCCCTCTATGGACCCAGAAGCAACAGTGAAAGATCTCCAGAGTATCAATTATGGCACCAGATCTAGCCTGGAGCTGGCTATATCCTCTGAGAGGGTTGGGAGCTAAATTCTGCTAGACTGAAGACATTTTGATATCATTTTTGGTACTTTCCATACCACTCTGCCACCTTACAGCCATCACCATTCTTCCAGAGAGCACTTTCTTAGAAATATCCCTGGTAGGACAGAAACATTGCTGAGTTTGGGACACCCAGTGAGGGCCCCTGAGCAGCACCATCAGCGCGATACCAAGTTCTAATCCATCCCTTCCACAGGAAACTAGGCTATAGGATCTGGTTCATCTTCAGACGATGTCACATGGCAGCAATGGCAAATCACTCATGTAAAGTCTGCAAGCAGCCATGGGACTCTCTTAGTTTATGCAGATTCAGGTCACCAAAGAACGCAGTTTTTTAAAAGATACTTTTGTCTCCCAACTCTGGGAGAAGAGGAAAGGCCTTATATTGCCCTAAGAATGAGCAGGGTCCCAAATACCTTTCAACCTTTGAAAGGATTTAGCCATCACATTCTCAAAAGCAGTGATACAGAAAAGAAAAAGCAAGTTGTTAATAAAATATGGGGACAACTTCGGAATTTGCTCCCAAAAGCCCATGATAAAAGACCTCCAGCTGAGATCCAAACTCTACATTATATTCCCCAGTGCTCTGCCTCATCTTTCCTTAAATGCATGAGGCACAGGGCTTCTGTCACTTCTTTGGCATGACTGCTTAGAGTCTGAGAGGTTTTACTACTCTGAGGAAGCTTTTCCTTCACATTGAGCTTAAATGTGCCATTTCCTGAAGTCACCCCCTTGTCTTTTATACTCTAGCAAGCAGAACAAGTGTAAATTAAATGGAAGACACATGAAATCTTTATAAAGTCCAGTGTTTCCCCTAGCATGAAAGTCCCCTCTCTTTGGATTGGAAGAGGTCTTCACTGTGTGCTGTATTTTTCCCTATCAGAAAATGAAGAATATAAATTTTCCTCATGACTTGAATTTAGCTTAATCAGCAGCCCCCTGCTGATGTAATTCAACCCAACAAGATTTTTCTTTTTTTTTTTTCCTGGTGAGCTGCTGCCCTTTTTCCCTCCTCCCACCAATTCAGGCATGGAAAACAAGGGAGGAATTAGACAGACAGAACTTATTATCTATCAAGCTGTAACTTCAGACTGGGCAGGAATAACATTTAAAATATAAAAAGAAAATTTTATCAAGCCTTTTCCTCCCCAGAGACTGACACAAAAATATTAAAATATGAACCATTTTTCTCTTTCATTTCTGCTTTCTGTCACATATTTCATTTTGGCTGCCCCTTCTGTCTTTCAGCTAGGGACCTAGGCTGCTAACGCAGAATCACAGATAACTCAACAACAAAATGCCTGTATTATCTTTTTTTTTTATTTTATTTTATTATTTTTTTTATTATTTCTAGTCTGCCAGGTAATTGCAACCCTAAAAGCTTTTGCATATTTACCACAGAAACATGTCTCTCCTGGAGGATGGGACTGTCATCGGGTAGAATATTTCATTTAATAAGCCTCTTCTGAGGTATAAACTAGGGCTGGGGATTTTTTCCCGGCCTCCTTCAGAGCAAAGGACAAGTAGATAAAAATCAGCTGCTGCAGTGCTACACTGTCAAAGTTCCTGGTCCTGTGAAAATTAACTCTTTCTAAGCTCGGAGTTCAGGTAGGCTTTGCCACCCTGAAGTTTAAAAGTAGGAAAAGGGTCTGATATCAACTCATGTTGGCTTTTTGTCCCCAGTCCTACCCACATATAAGACAGATTTCTTTCCTATTTACAAACAGAGCAACTATCCTGCTTTTCTGTAACCCATCTGACGAGCTGTGGATGCTGCCAGGACTGATTTTCATTAAATCAGTCATCAAGAAGGATCGCGTTTTCCCTCTTCGCCTGTTTCACAGAAGTGCAACAACAAAAACGTGGTCTGAACATTTCTAAATTCAGCTATTATCTAAAGATAAATTCCGTTTCTCCCTCTCCCACTATTTTCCCCCACCCCTGCTGTAGCAGAATTACTTTTCTCAGTCCTTGAGATGTTGACTCAAACTGACTGGTACCAAAGTGAGGGGCTGAGGAGAACATCTACAGAGAGACTTCGTGTCTTGGAGTCAAGACGGAGGGTGAGGATCATCTGCCAGAGGTTATGAAAAGAGACTGCTTTGCTAAAACTGTTCAACAGAATGAAAAGGGATACAGCTGGTTCACAGGTTTCACTTCAGGCACACCTTCAAAGAGGTCAGAACTCCATCCTAGCACAGAACAAAGCACTGTGAGTGGGAACCAACAAACCACACCCGGTCCTCAGTCCAACACCAAATCACTGACAAGACTCATTCAGCTCTACCAACAGCTTCCCACAAGGCAATAGGTTTTCCAGCCCAACCAGGCTGTCTGCTTGCTGGGAGGAGAGCTGACAGGAGCCAGCCAGAATACTCCCATTGACTCCAGCAAGTTGCACAGCCTGTGTGAAAACTACTCCCTGAGAAAGCATCTTCTGCATCCACACAGTTTTCCTGTGGGTCAATCTCATTCTTGTAAAATCCCTATTTTCATATATGAGTAAAGACTGGAAGACATATTTCAAATATGGATTGACTGTTAAGGTTAAAGTAATACTGACACCAAGAACCTACATGCATTTACTTGGAATGGAAACATGGACTCTCCAGAGATGTCCCCTCATCTGGAAACACTCCCAAAGAGAACAAAGTGCTGACAGAGGTGAAAGGCTTTCTAAACTGGAACTGGAAAACTCTATTTTTACAACACTTTATGACTATTTACAAACTTACAATGGTTTTCAATGCAAGTAAACTTCAAGAGGTTAGGACACCATTTTTTCCCTATCACCAGCCATTCTAAGACACATCTTTGTTTAAGATTAAGGGATGACTTTCATTCCTTTGCCTGAATGTAGCAGAATTCCCATAGGTAAAATACATCTAGTAATGTTACATGAGCCCAGTCTCTTACCTGTAATATCTGGATTGAAGGTAGGTAGAACACACAGCTTTAGACACATGGCTAGCTGAACCAAAGTCTATGACCTTGACCCTATATGGCTGTCGGGATGGGTCTACCAACATGATGTTCTCTGGTTTGAGATCAGCATGAATCAGTCCCAGGCTTTTCAGCTTCATTAGGGCAGTTGCTACCTGCTGGAGAATTGGTCGAATGTACTTAAGGGGCAAGGGACTGAATTTATTTTGTTTTAGGAAATCATAGAGGTTCTGTTCCAACATTTCAAAGACCAAGCATGTGTGATTCTTGTGCTGGAAGCACTCGTAAGCACGGACAAAGTTGTAGTCATCCGCACTTTCTGTGCTCAGCCGAGCCAGGATGCTCACTTCAATCTGGCCTTGCCGGGCATAGGAAGGGTGGTTTTTTAGGATCTTGATAGCCACAATCTCATTAGTGCCACGTTTCCAGCATTTGACTACTTGTCCGAAGGTTCCACGGCCAAGAAACTCCAACACTTCGTATGTGTTGGTCATGGAACAGAGCACCTCATGTTGCACCAGCTGGTAATCCCCTTCACTGTTGGAGCCACTGTTTTTGGAGGTGGCTGTGGAAGTGGTGGCGGTGGCTACAGTGGCCCCACTGGCATTGTTCTGAATCATTGGTGGATGCTCCTCGATAATCTGCACGCTGCTTGTGTTCTCAATCTCCTCACTCTTGCGCTTAAGTCCACATTTTTGGTAGGTGTCCAGAAGGCTCACAGTGCTGCGACGCATCAGGTTATGTGGCCCGCCCAGTGTTTGCCCAGACACTGCAACAACACCAGAAGTGCTGTTGGCAGATGTCACCACGATGTGCCCCGTGCTTGCTGGGAAGATGATGGTCTGCTCGTAGGGGATGCTCGGATTGGGGATCTGGAGGGAGGCGTTGACGGCTGCTGCGGCGGCTGCTTGGGAGGACTGCACGTTCTTGCTCTGGCTGTAGACTTTGCTGTGTGTGCCGTACCCAGTCATATCCCAGTTTGAACTCGGCTCCACTTTCAGTTTCTTCACGCTACAGAAGGCACTTGACTGAAGGGTATGAGGAGAGAAAACTTGCACATGCGAGGCCATACCTGCAATACAACATCAGAGGGAAACCACAGTGTCAGGATGCCTTTTTTCAGCCTTTTCCCCAGCTTTTTTCATTTGCTCAGTGGCAGGAAAGGGAAATAGGATACAGGTTTCAGACACAGCACACACACACATGCAAAAATCACATTCTTCCAGAAATATGTATTCAACAGAAATAAAATACTATGCTCTAAATAAATCACTACCCTTGATTGAACTAAACTAACAACATTCAAGATTTCTGCTCTCTTGTTCTCCCCCTTCTCATTTTTAATAACAAGAATGTACATGTTATTTTTACCTCCTCTGTCTAAAGAGACTCCTATTCCCATTGTCTCCAGGAATATATCTAGCTCTCTGGAAGAACTCATGTCAAATACTGTAAAGTATTCTGACTACAGAAGCCAAATCTCAAATCCTCAGGCTCATCCTATATTAAGCACTTTGGTGGATCTGACTTAAGCCCTCCATTTATTTCCATAAAACCACTGTGTAGCTTCTGGCCTGCAGAGAATCAAGATGGGGCCAGGAGATGATACACTGTGACAAAATGGAGGTGCACGGATAAAGTTAAGGAGCCAGGGCAGAAGAAGAAGAGGATGTTTCAGATTGCTTGCCAAGTCTGCGTGTGGGAATCGTGCACAATGCTGGTCTGTGCTCAGGGACAGTGGAGATGGGAGTTACACAAGATGAGCTTCACTGTGTGCTCTCAGTTCTCCCAGATTTATAAAATTGTGTTCATCTATTCTTATTCACAGTGACAATACCATCACTGGAAAGCTGATCCCCTTCAAATTAACAGCATTGTTAATGAAGCAATGTGCACATTAGCATGTGGCAGAATTAGCTTTATTTTTAAAGAAAAGACCAAAACCTATTTTACTGCAAGCTTCTGTGGCTTCAGAAAGGTTAATGATCTTCTAAATCTGTATTTTAAAAAAACCAAACACCAAAGAACAACCCCACAAACCTCATAATTGAGGTGAAAATACAGTATCACTGAGACAGACTTACTGAAGGATTCAGAGTAATATTCCACTGTCACAGAAAATGTGCCTACTCAGAAAAAAAGATGTTGTCCACACAAAAGGGGGCATCTAAGTCCTTACTTGCTGTCAGCTTTCCCTTCCTGGTAGGGATAGTACCTCTGGGGTAAAGGTGTTGTGAAGAACAAAAATCCATAGGGAATCCTAGGGAAGGAGTCAGTGCCCGACAGGAGTTAGAGCAGAAAGGCACAGCCTCCTTCACCTTTCTATCTGTCGTCAGTGTTTCTTTTTAATAAACCAGAATGACTAGGGAAGAAAAAGACAATGTGCTGAGCTGGCACCATTGCTGAATTATTAAGCACAAACATAACCTTGACTTGTTTTCAACTTTAAAAAGTTAAAAGCTGAATAAATGCTTCAATAACAAAACCACAACAAACTTCGAAATGCACATGGATGAATTCTTCATGTGGAGGACTGACAGTATCTGGCACTCAGCTCCCCTCCAGACGATTTTCTGGAGCTCATATAGGCTCACACACATGCATGAACTTATACACTCACATAGAAAAATATGAAAGTTACTCCACACTCACAAAATTCAGTAGCATGGTGAAGCAAACAGACCTAAACACATCCAGTGCCCACTTTCTAGTTAATTCCCAGCTGCCCAAAGTCCAGGAACTACTCAGGACAGGGGTGCTGTGGCAAGCCGAAATCCACCATACATACGTACTAAGAAGGAACCAGCAAAGCAATTGTTCCAGTTTGCTTCAACACCCCCACCTTCATCCCTGCCACAGAGATGCATTTATGAGGACAGGGCAGACGCAGAAGAAAACTCCCATCGGGACACAGGGGAAAACCAACCCTCACCCCTGCTTGAACACGCCAAACAAAACCCCGCTGACCCTGCTCTGACAACGAAGCCCTGCAAACCACAGTGTGCTCCCCTCTGCAGATGTGACCCCTGGCTCTAAGGGGATTTCTGACGCTGTTTGCTGTCATTCCTTTTAACTCCACTCTCAACCTCCTTGGCAGCAATTTCCAAGGTCTCTGCAACTGGGCACTCAGACCCCCTCCAGCTCCCTGCCCCTCTAAGTACTTGCTCTCCTCTCTCCTTTCCACAGGGCAGTGCTGCCACAAACGCTGTAGCATGTGGCATGTGGTGAGCTTGGAGAACCGCAGCAGTATTACTCAACTTGTCATCCTGGACACAAGGATCGTATGTGAGTGAGCCAAAACTGTGTTTGTTCTTCCACTGATTAAGAAGAGTCACGGTGTTCCTTCCAGTACAGTACCAACCTGCCTGGAGAGAGTGGGGTTGGTTTGATGTATGTTTTCCCCCTGGACGCGAATAATGTAGCAGATGTAATTGGTAACATATTGTGGACCTAGCAGAGGTGTAATTTATAGCTTTATGGCTTTCATTCCATGGTGTGCTTGAGCAATCTCTCTTCGTACAAAATAAAAAGGGAAAAAATGACTGACGCAGAACGAGACGAGATGTTCTTCTCACACGCTCCTCTAAAGACAACACGAAAAGACCGAGGCACCCCGAATTAAAGTCAAGGATGTGAAATGCAGCAGCTGCGACCTTCTCAGTGCCACTGTAAAAATCAGGATAATCGCCACCATTAAGGGACAGACTTTCAACTGGTGCAAACTGGCAGTACTCCAGTTGACATCAGCTGACGCTAAAAACAAGGCCAGCAGTCACTCAACATTGTCAATGTCAGATGGCTGCCTGTGCCCATTGGTGAAACGAGTTGTTGTTAGGGACTGGTTTCCACATCAACAACCAGCCCCTTGCTGTCTCTGAAACACTGCTGGCAGCCTCAGCAGGGGGACAGGAACAGGATAAAATCACTGACCCCCACTGGTACCCCAAAAATGGAGGGTGTGGAGGAAGCAGTGCTTTCTTATGGATAAAGAGAGGACTTCAGACTCTTGCTGCCAGTTCCACCCTCCTCAGAGGTTATTTCCCATCACAGGAGAGGCATTTTTTTCCCCTAAAAAATAAACTATGAAATCTTCTTGCTTCCATTCAAAATGATTTTCTCACGTTTGAGGTTTTAGGGGAGGACAACTCAGTGAGTTCTTCAGCATAGTCTGATACTAAGAAATTACAGGCTGATTGACAGCTCAGTGATGGGAAAAAAGGGCTTCTGCAGAAAAATAATTTTTATTGCAAATTTATTGGTGCAGTTAATGCGAGAAAAACACAACCCTAAATTTCCTAAGGACACAATCAAACTGTGTTGGTGGCACATTCTTTTTTTCAAAAAGGATCTTTGCTCCATGGCAATAGCAGAAATAGTAATAAATGTGAATAAAAGTTGGATGGTTTGTTACAGGGATCAAATTCCTCATTACAGCCTGTAATATGATTTACAACTTGAGCCTCTTGATTACATAGGCTGACAACAGCTTGCCACCATGCCTACGAGGAAACAAGCTGGCAGTAATGGGGTGATCCATGCCAGCCCAGCCCAATGACACTGATGCCTCAGAGACAGTGGGGATATCCCCAGTAAGCATCCTCAGTCCTGGAGTATTGGAAAGACAAGAGGGGCCACAAGGCATGGAGGGATGGAAAATGGAATGTTTCACTTTGGAAAAGTTCTCTTAAACCCCCACTCCCAGGTCTGATAAGAAAACTCCTGTGCAAGGCTGGGCCTTTCATATGACCTCCCTTCACCTGCAGGAAGATCCTAGCAGTCACCTTTCCACTTTCTGCACAGAACAGCCCAAGGCTGGCACCCGACTCCTCCCCTTTTTGCTCTCCACCAGGAGCGGAGAGGGTGAGGATACTCAGGTCGAGCAGCTTCTCTCACTGAGCACTCCCGCTCATCTGAAGCCCAGCTCAGCAGCCCCACCTACGCTAGCAAAAGCTTTGGCTGGACTAAAGCAAGTGGCAATACTGGCTGAGCTCGGTGTCTGCCTTGGCAGGGGTGCAGAGCAGCCCCCACAGCCTCAGTTAGCCAGCCAGGACTCCAGAACAGCTAAATGCTCATTCTGATGAGTGCAGGTCTAAGTTTTATATCACCCCGAGCATGGCGAGTTTCTGGGCTGGGAGCAGAATCAAGGTTGGGCACTGTACATTAAATAAAATTGATAGTTCCTTTCTTTAATAACGAGTTTTAGTGTAGCCATTTAAAGCTCTCACACAACTGATAGTAAATGGATTTAATGGGGCCTTCCCTGTCCTTGATACGACTCATGTTAACTCCCCATAGCATCAACATGAGTTGAAGTATGTAGTATGCAGCCAGGGGATAATGTTAAAACATCTGGAACGACTTTTATTAAAAGACTTGAGGGGTTTTTTTCCTGAGAACTCCTCCCACGTCAGCTTTCACTTAATAATAATTTAGCAGGTGCTATTTACAATTCAGATGGCCCTCTTCTGCATGCATACACAAATCACGCAGCCGCCTCACTTGTACTTCTAACAGGTTTCAGGAAAGCAAATGAGGTAAAGCTCCCTATCCACCCACCTCACCCCAAAGGGCAAAAAATACACTTTGGGGACTAGAGAAGGAACAGTTTGCAAGTCATGGATGTTTTCTTCTGCTTTACTTCTAGCACTTACTGTTGATTTATAAGTGTGGCCTTTGTGGTGGCAAGAGACCAAGCCCCTGCCCTGTATTAAGTAGGCAGTAAGACCTTTTGCAGTACCTGCAGAGCTCTGTAACCAGAGGCTGCTTGCTGATGGCCGCCAGAACGACAGTGCCGGCTTGAAAAATACTGTAGAAAGCACATGGCGTGTGTTCAGCATATAAATGATGCACACAAGACACTACTGAAATAAGTATCTTCCACTTCTCCCCAGAGAGGCACAAGCCAGAAAATCCACATACACACCCAGAAGAGAAGGCGATGAAAAGAGGATCTGCCAGGTATGTACAGTAATGTACTGCACCTTCAAAATAGCCATGTCTTCACAGTGGGCTTTGTGTAGCCCCTTTTGAGACACTGTCCCCCAGTACCACTTGGAACCTCCTTAAAATTTACATCCCAGGAGGCTATACAAATTCTTTCCCTTGTGCTACCAAATGTTTGGAGACAGCCTCAGAGTGGAGTTCAGACCTCAACAGCCTCAGCTCCTTCCTGTTTCTGATGAGCAGAAGATGCCAAGGGAGCCTCCATTCCAGGTGAAAATCAACCTGTCTTCCTGCTCAGCTTTTCCTGTCCTGCTAGTAAAACTCTCTCATCCTAATTAGTAGTTTTTTAAATGCTTATGTGCTGCGCAGCAGTTCTCAAAGATGTCTCAGAGATGGGCCAAAGCCCATCCCCAGCACTGCTTCAGACCTGGATTCCCACGTCTCCAAGTTGCCATGTTTGATCCACATCTAATGGCCAAGCGAAAAAGTGAGACTTCCCAATGCACAGAGTACCCATAAACAAAATCAAATGGACAAAGCCAAGCATCTGCCTCCTTCTTGCTCATTCCCACTCAAAACACACATCCCTGCAATGCAATGGCCAAGGAACTCTCATCACCATTACCTTCAAACCCCATATCCCCCTGCCATCCTGACTGCCATCCTACATATCCATCTCCTGCATTTACAGCATCCACAACCCTGCCTACTATTTCATTCTGTGCACCGTGACTTTCTTTTATAGCTATGATAAAAATTATCAACCAGGACTTAGCACCCTTGGGCATGGAGGCGGTGTAGGCAGTTACTCCCTATCACGGCCTGAGCAGGTTATTTTGGCATGTGGCTCAGGGATATTGCTCTCTCTCCTCACCAACCATCTTTTATTCCCTTCTTCATCTTCCTTTTACCTCCTTAAATCCAGGGCAATATATCTGCTGGGTACTGAAAGCCTTCTCACCTGGCCAGGGGAAAAAGACACGGTGAGGAAAATCTGGGGATTTCTTCCTCTGAGCCGGTCATGTCCATCTTGTTCCCCTTGCCTGAGCATCCAGCTTCACCACCTTTAGCAGTCCCAGCCAGCCCTTAGGCTGCCCACAGGCAGAGGAAGTGCTGAGAGACACGCTAAGGGCTGGCTGGGACTGCTAACCAGCATGCCTGGGAAGCAGGGAAGTTGGCAAACCCAGGCTCACAAGGCAGAACTTCTTTTCCAAGGGCTATGGCATGGAGACCGCAAAATAGGCAGAGCTGCCTGTGCTAGGTCCATGTGCTCCAGGAAGCATCTCTGCCACCCTCATGAGCAGCTTGGGGGGAAAATGGGACTACCCAGAGCCCTGGCACATCCCTCACAGACCTAATGAGGCAGCATCACACTAAGCCTGGCCCTGCCCCGGAGCCTGGACATCTAGGCAGCTCCAATCTCATCTCCCACACTCCCCAACACTTGGTGGGTCGCTAGACAATGGCATGTGAGCTGTGCAAACCACAAAACCCTAGTTATCTTCTGTAATCTCTAAGCATTACAATTCTTATTCATCTTTTTGATGTGGGTTAAGGTGCCCATGAGCCTGAGTAACAAGCTGTGAGCTCCTCTGACACATTCCTGGTTTTACACACACGAAGCAAAATCTCAGGGACAAAAATATGTATTTCAATACTTTATTACATCTCCATGAAAAATTCTTTCAGGGTCACCTCCATCTCCCACTTGAGTGAATTGCAGTAATGACAAGAGATATTACAGATTTCCTCAGTTAATCATATGACTAGTTTATGTTTCACATTATAGTTAATTAACTATGCAACACCTGAGAACACAGGTAAAGTATACCTCACCAGAGGCTGCCTCATCACTTCCCTGTAGATGCCATTGGACCTGACACCAATTTCTAGATCTTGGTGTGAAAAAGTCCAGCAGTCAAGTCCATTCTCCCTTGAACCAGAAGGTAACCCCTCTTTTCTAGGGGAAAACCCATCATAGCTGGAACAGTGCAAAACTTCTCTCCAGGACACCTCAATGTCACTGAGTGGAAAGCAAATGAAGGCAGCAGGTGAATACAATCTAATGGTCTACAGTCTTCACAAAACAGAGCCAGACCCCAGCAGATAAACCCCCTTCAGCATATCTGTCAAAGTTGACAGAAAGACTGTCCCCTCCACAGAAATAATGAAATGACACTGCAAATGCTCTGCCAAGACGTCAAAGTGCTCTCCAGACATAAAGTAAGAAACCTGGGCATCTGCTGTGCCCACGTCAGGTCTCTGCAGCTTGAGAAGGCAGATCAATACCCCTGCCAGATGCACCTTACTGAGCAGTAGTCCTCTGAGCCAGGGAGCCAACAGCTCCTGTGACGATTTCTGGAGTCCCAAGAGCAAAATGGCTAATGAACAACAAAGACAGAGGCAGGGGCACAATATACGTGTAAAGACATTTCAGGAAAGTGGGTGTCAGTGAAGTTAGGAAGAAGTTTTACAACCAAAGACTCAGTACTCCCAAGGGCCTCAGATAAGAAGAAAGTCTGCTCGGGAGTCAAGGGATGGGATGAGAAAAAAAGAACAAGACAAAATCAGACAGGTGGGATTGACAGAAGCCCTGCTTTGAAGCTTTGTCTTTGGAGGACACTGAAGGATGTCTAACAAAATGCTCTGCTGAAGAAATCCCTCATTCAGATTTCCTGGAGAGAGGCCCAGCAGAGCTGAGGCAAGTGCGGGGTGCCTGGCTGGGGCTATGCTGCAGGCTGCTGGGGGACCCACGAGCAGCACCACATCTGTGTAAAGAGCAAAAGACTGCAGTAACACCCACAGCACCACTCAAAATGAGGCATGGCACGCTGAGGCTCGTATAATGCCATGCTTAAATGAGCTCCTGAGGTGCTGGGTACATCCAGAGAAGATGAGGAAAGCAATCTACCAAGGAATGTTTCCCCATCCTGAAGCCAAAAGGGAGCCAGATGAGCCCCAAAAAAATTACATCAGTGTGCCAGGTAGAACTGTTTGGCAACAGCTTATGTGTTTTGGCCACCTTCCTCTCTCCCATATGTCCTCCACAGTCACAAAGTGGAACAAACAGTAACCATGGCATTTCTACAGCACCCAAAGTTCCCTTTGCAGAACTACACAAGACAGTCTCTGCAGTAAATGCGAAACTGGCCACAGTTTGCCTTGTAGTCCAGTTTAACGTCTGGGTGGGTCCCTACATTTGACCTCCAAACAGATCTATAAGGCAGGAACCTCTAGGTTCCCACAAGCTCCATCTCTGATTGCTACTTGATAACAGAGTTGCATCCTGAAAGCAGAACTGAAAAAAAGAAGGATCTGCTTTCCAGGCAGCATGGCTAAGGTCACATTTGTTCATCTTTCAAAAAGAGGTTGACCATAGTCCATCTTACAGGGGAATCAGAGGACTTCCTCAATTTCTGACCCCAGATTTCACTCGCCATCCTATGTGGTCCTCCATTATCTTAGCTCCTGGGAAGGAGTACCGAAATGAGGCCTCTCAAAAACAGACCAAAATGAATCGGTTTCCCTTTGCTGCTCTGGCTGTGTCCCCTCAGCCACATAGCACTGGCACACTCATGGCTTCCCACAACTGCCTAGTGGAAAGGATATTTTGGCTTCTTCCACAGTGTCTGCCTCCCCACCTGGATGACTTACCATGTGTAAATATTAGCTTTGTAATGTCAGTGACTCCAACTGGCCTGCAAGTGTGGTGAAACCACAGAGAATGACTGGCACCTCGCATACCTCACTTGTTAGAAGCAACCCTACTTGTGAAGGCAGGACATGGGCAAGGCTTACTGGAGTCTCAGGCTGAGCCTCTCACTCCCACAGGATTTTTTCCTAAGTGTTTCATTTGCAAAGAAGCCATTGCATGACATTCAGCCCTTCCTTTGTTTACGAAATCTGAAACTCAGATCAAGCTCTAGCTGGGCTGAAAAGGTCAGTTTGCCTGTTTGCAAAGTCCCTCCCTTCATTTGATATCCATCAGGATACAGACCTGTTGGAGAGAAACAAGCTCCTGGTGAGGTCTGGTTGGAATACACAGGATACGGTCTGCAAAGGAAGATGAAGGTGCAAGTAGAAAGGCAGGGAAGCTGGGCACAGGGCTCCGTTAAAGCAGAAAATTGAGACAGACTGATTTGTCGGCCTCCCGACAGCCACATATCACTTTCAAATATGAATGACCAAACACAAGACTTACAGCACTTTCAAACCTCAACGGCTATGGGGTGTTTCAGGAAATGAAAAGAAAGGATACTGCAGGTGGATCACCTGACCTTCAGTTTAAGCAGTTAAAATAATTCTGAAAACAACCTGTCCTCACACTAGCACACAATCACTCACCTACAAAGGGAAAAGCCCTTCACTTCCTCAAGGAAACACAATGAATTTTTCACCCTGACTTCCAGACTTCATTTTCCTCATCACTTAGGGCTAAGAAAACATCCTCAAAGTTATGGCCAAACAGTCAGAAACATTTTTTGGTGTCACCCATGGCTTTTGGTTTGCATTCCAAAGTAGAACTATAAACCTAGAAATGTATGACATGAAATGGGCCATGAGCTGGGACCAGAACAGGCACAGTGGGGACTGAGCCAAACAGCGAAAAACAAAGACCATCATGGAGACATAGTGTGTAGGATTTGGGTGTGGACCTATTTTTCCCCAAAAAAACCCTCATTTCTTCCCAAAAACACGTCTCTCTTGATCCATTCACCTTTGAGACTGGCAAGTAGCTGTTGTATGAGACCACGGTGAAAGGGAACTGCTAAAGTCTCCATGAGAACACAGTGTGTTGACAGGTTTATCTGTGGGAACCAATGACTCTGTATTTGGGGTTTGCTGTATTTGGGGTTGTACTGACCTCTGTCACTCAAAACGCACATTCACACTCAGGCACACACAGACATGTAAGCACTTGCACAGCCAGAGGATTACCCATGAAGGCAATGAATCTCATCATCCCCAAAAAGAAATAAGTGATGCTGCCCCAAGCAATCCCATAGAAGTGCCTCTGGATGGTCCACTGCTGGCTTGCTGCTGGGGCTGGGGGCTGGTGGTACATGCCTGATCTCACTGGCTTAACAACCACTGTCTCAACAGGAGAGAGATCTGATCAGTATGCAGAGAAGAAGCCCTGTTTGGGCCAAGGAAGGACAACGTAGGTGATGTTCAAAGCTCTTGCTTACACAGAAAGAAAACCTGGCTTAGGCATGGGGATAAACTGCATGAAGGATTTCAGAGCCTTGAAGAGTAAACATCCAGAAGCTCAGGAAAGGATATCTACTTGAGAAAGAAGGATATAAAGCCCTTGTGTGCAATGAAGAAGCTCAGGGACACCAGTAACAGCCAACTCCCCCTCAAGCTCTACAAGAAAAGAAACGAGACCAAGGGAAGTCATTAAGAGAAATAAAACAGTAAAAATCTCCACCTGTGTCAGCAAAACTCCCTGTTTACCATCAGTCTCTCTCCCATGTTTCTCTTCAGTGCAGGATATGATTATTTATTGACATATTTATTTACTCAGCTCTGTAGTGCTTAACATCATGGCTGCCAGGCTTCTTGCACTGTAAAAACTAGAGCAAGGCAGGAGTGAAGCTAAACCTGGAGATCCAGTATGACACACGCCAAATGCCTTCTGCAGCACAGCCTGAGGCATGCTGCCACTGTGATGGGCTAGAAAAGGGGACCACACAGCTAGTCTGGCCATACACACTCCTCCTCAAGCAAGAAAGACCAAGCAAGTGACAGCTTAGGAGAGGCGTACAGTGAAACTCTTGGTGTAACTTTGCCTCAGATCATTCAGTGCTTTTGAGACCCTGAACAGCACCCTGCAGAGACACAGGTACCTGAGCATGCCTCACGCCCTGGAGAGCTTGGGCTCATTCTATGCTGACCGTGACTAACTGCTGTGTGGCACTCACAGGTATGGCACAGGTGCTGAAACCAAACCTACAGAACCAAAAATCCCCTCCAGGAAGGAGAGATGGCTGCAGATGATAGACTAGCTAAAGGGGCTGTCAGGCCTCCTTCTCACTCTTGATCCTACATTTGTGAACTGACATGTCACTTTGCACTTCCAGCAGCAGGCAGCCACTTGCCGCATCCCTTCCATAAGCACCTCTTTGGCACTACTACAACTGTTTTGCAGGCATGTGCTTTCAACCCAGAATACTTCCTTTTCCTAGAGCAATAAAAGGAAAGGATTCAGCCTAGACACAGGGGGACAGTGAGTTCAGAATCACCAGTGTGCCAGTGATACTGCAGACAACCTGTCCACAGCCACACCTATGGGTTTTGACAAAGATGTAAAGGAAGTCTGGCCAGAGTCACAGCGTAAGAAGAGCTTCTGGGAAAATAAGTTCTGTATGATTTTCTCACAAGGAGCAAATACACTGCTGTTTCTGCAGCTTCCAGAAAAAAATAGATTCCATTCAAGTAACAACGTGTAGTCAAATCACAGCGGCTTTCAATAGGTCCAGGAGAACACCGGGCATCTTAGCTTTGCCATAGTCAGAGAAATGCCCTGTGAGAAAAATGGCCTGAGGTGGACCTACGGTTTTTCCTAGAATGACTGTGAGACTTCCAGCAAATGATGAGAGGGGGAAACTGCCATAAAAAACCAAAACCAAAACCAGCCAGGGGAATTTAGTACCAAAAGCCCTGTGAACTTTCATCAGACATTATGCACTCAAAACTCATTGAGAGCTTTCCAGCATCCATATGGATATAAAATAAGAAAAGACTGAAAACTAGATTCAGCAGAAGCACAATAACTGGGTAAAGAATTTCAAAGGGAAGCAGCAAGTTTACACCCTGTATAAATGCCCAATTAATTCAATGTTTGCAGTACTCCTTTGTGGACATAGTCCTTGGTTTTGGTAATTTTTCATATCTGAAAATAGCCATGCTTCCCTCTTTAGTCCTTCCTGGGCTCATCAGAGACTGAAATGAGTCACCAGAGGACCAGCTGAGTCATCCAGCCAAATCTTGGAAAGCAATACAAAATTGGTCATCACATCCACAACTAAAACGTGGATGACGGCAGCACTCCCAGCAACCAACCATGCATTAGGCAGAAACGGTTGGAGACCACTGACACTATGAGCCATTAACTGAAGCCAGGCAGAAGAATGCCTTAAATGAAACTAGGACAACGCAAAACAAGTGCTGACAAACATGGCTGGAAAGTGGCCCAGTGGAAAAGGAGCTGCGGGTGCTGGTTGACAGCCGGCTGAGCATGAGCCAGCGTGTGCCCAGGTGGCCAAGAAGGCCAATGGCATCCAGGTCAGAAATAGTGGGGGGCTAGCAGGACTAGAGAAGTGACTGCCCCTCTGTACTTGGCACTGGTGAGGCTGCACCTCAAATCTCATGTTCCATTCTGGGCCCTCACTACAAGAAATACACTGAGGTGCTGGAGCACATCCAGAAAAGGGCAATGGAGCTGCTGAAGGGTCCAGACAGTAACGCCTTTGAGGAGCAGCTGAGAGAGCTAGGGCTATTGAGGCCAGAAAGGAAGAGACTCAGGGAAGACCTTACCACTCTCTACAACTACCTGGAAGGAAGTTGTAGCGAGGGGCATGGCAGGGAGGAGAAGGGGTGGTCAGAAGTCTCTTCTCCCAGGCTACTAGCAATAGAACAAGAGGAAATGGCCTCAAGCTGTGCCGGGAAAGGTTCAGGTTGGACATTGGGAAGAATACCTTCAATGAAAGGGTGGTTAAGCATTAGAATGGGCTGCCCAGGGAGATGATGGAATCACCATCCCTAGAAGCATTCAAGAAATGACTGGACATGTCACTTAGTGCTGTGGTTTGGTTGACATGTTGGTGTTCATCCAAAGTTGGACTTCATGATCTTAGAGGCCTTTTCTAACCTTAATGAACTGAGGCCATGAATGGCTATGACTGCTGGTTTTGCATCACAAAGCCCTTCTCCATTCAGTTTCCCTATCCCATCCCAGTTGCATTAAGAAAAAAGGATGACCATCTCCATCTTCCAGATCATGGGATATTTCTAGCCCGTTTTACAACTTCTATGAAAAAAAGTCATAGTTCATTCAATTCCTTTAGAGTATTATCAAATCTTAACAGGACCTATTTTGATATGCAATCTTGCTGAGAAGCAAATAACTACGACCTTTAAAGAACACAGGTCTGCATTTCATTTTTATGTCTATTATCTTCAGAACAAAAGGAAGTGGGGCAATTGCTTTAGGGCACAGAAATGTATTTACCAAGCAGGGGTTTTATGGTGATTACAAAAGTTTTAATGAGTGAATTCAGGACAGTGGAGGACTGATAGACCTGTCCTGAGGAGCTGGGCATGCTGTGAGCAGATGGAGTGCATGCTCCCTTGCCCCACACATCACTTGGACAGCACACCACAACCTTATATTTGGGCACTGAACAAATGATGCTCATCCTGACCAATTCCCCACCCCTCTCAAACCTGCTGTCGATCAACATGCACCATCATGCATGTTGCTGGCACCTGAATAGGCTAGAAGTGCCAAGTGGGACCTCAGTCCTACAAAACGTTAGTCTCAGGCATGAAAATATGTATTTATTCCAGCACCTACAAAATCAGCATCCCGCAACACTAAGCTCACCTTGACCTCTGTTCCCCTTTATGGAAATCCGGCAAAAATAGGAAACAAGATGTAGCTGAGTGATCAAACCACTGAGGGCCACAGAAAGCCCTAGTATTAACTATTATGGAAATACTCACAAAGGAGACAAGTAAAAGCAAGATTTGGCTCTGCAACAAAACAAACAGTTGGTAGATCTCTATGGTAAATGCCTGTTCTCTCTGTGCTGTCATGGAAAAGCAACACTGACCTGCAAGGGCTGGGTCTCATTGCACAGCTGCTCAGGGAAACCTGTCTCGGCACTGCTTGCTGTCACCCTGTGAGCCTCACGCCACAAGTACCACCGAGCCAAGTGTGGAGGACTCCCAAGCAGCAGGGGGATATGGGGATGGCACGTGTGGCAGATCAGCAGTGCAAGTCCCTCTGTGGCTCACCCAGAAAATCTGCTGGCTGGAGGCTTCCGATGATGCTCCTGTCACCTGCCCCAAGCATCAGCAAATGGTGCTCAGGGACTACATGCGAGATGGCACCGAACAGGTTTGCATGAAACTGCTCAGAATTTCCCAACTAATGATGTCACTCCTGTTTTGCCTTGGTCCTTCCCTCCAGCTCATCCCTGGGTTACATCAAGGCCATGATGTATTCACCTCGCTGTGCCTCTGATCCCAGCCCTCTGCACCTTCACTCCTATTTCCTTTGCAAAAAAAAAAAAACAAAAAAAAAAAAAACCAAAAAAACCCAACACTTGAAAAAAAGAAAAGAGCTGAAAGGTTCATGTGGGTATCAGTGAGTGAAAATGAAGAACCCTACCACAGAGTAATATTTGAGCCTCAAGAAGACAAATGTCAAACAGAAGCAGGTGTAACTGGTGTAAACTGGTGTAAAAACAGGTTTAAGTGAAATTCAAGTACAAAGGTTCAAGAGCTATTATGGTGCCTAAAATTCATGAGGTTTTGATCCTACAGTTCCTAAAAACTTGTTATTATTTAGTCTTTTAAAGGCTCAGCAGTAGAGACTTCAAGCTGTTCAAATGAAATGATAACTTATTCCACACGCTGCAGAGGCAGAAAATAAATGTGAAACTGGATCCTGACAGCACCATTAGATCCCAAAATTGACCCTCCTGCTTTTGCTCTGCCTGCTCCAAAGAGCATGCTATTCCTGGAGGAGTTTTAAAAAATAAAGACCAAGCAAGCGTTCTCATGTCCTTTCCACTTCCCAAAGTGAAGGCAAGCTGCTTGCTTGAGTGGCCCTCCCACGCACATCACCCTCTGGGTCCTGGCACTTGCTAACAGCTCAGTACCAGCACCACAGGCTGCCCTGGCACCAACCACGAGCCGTGCAGCAACCGCAGTGTGCAGCTCGGCACACACCAGCTACAATAAACCTGTCAGACTATGCAAGACATGAATCATATGGACTGCCACAACAGCAACACTGCGCGTGCAGCCCTGCTAAAACAAACGAACAAACAAACAAACAATCCTGAGACATCCCAAAACACAGTTGTAGGTAAACGGACACTCTCCTGAGGCTGCCAGTACAGTTATGTGACAGACTTGCCAGAAAATAGATACCCTCCTGACTTGTGACAATTCAGAAATGCTTCATCACGGCTGTAGTGGGGTGCCAGGGGAACTGACTGTGTCAGTCTCTTCTCACGGGGACACGACCCTGACCAAGCAAATGCCTGGGTTACCTGAGATGCTGGAAGTGAGAGAAAACACCTGTAGCAAAGGCTACTCTCATTGGTCACCGAGGCTGCAGAGGTTGCTCAGGGTCTTTTAGAAAAGACATCTCCAAGTCCACTTAGTCAGCTGCTTCTCTCACACTGGCAGGGAAGTTATGTTGGAAAAACAGCAACACCTTTTCCTGCTTGAGGTTTTCCCGTAGCCCTTGGTACAGCCATGAGACTGAAGCATGGAAATAATGCCACAAGTGCATCTAAGAGGCTTATACACTACGTCTATCCTTTGGGGCAGCCTTCAGAGTGGATGACAGCTCCATCCATGCTTGCAGACCATCAGGACAGACTGTTTCAACAATGAACCTGTCACCAGTAACTAGACTTTGGATGCACATACATTGTTCAATTTATTATTGTGATACAGTCAGCAGGGATATGGACCATTTCACCATTCTGTTTTCCCCCTTGCTACTTAATGATCTCACTGTGTAACCTCTCAAGCCATAGTCCTTCAAACACTTGCAGACCTGCCTCACCTTCTAACCAGCAACTGCAAGGCTGTGACCCACAAGATGAATTAGGCAGACAAAAGCAAAGGGGAAAGGTGTAAGGCCAGTCTGTTTGCTTTTCCTGGTGAATTTAGTCTGGAGACCTCAGCTTTTCTAGGTCAAGATACTGTCTGCATCAGAAGATATTCTATAAAATCTTTATTTAACTGTTCCCCTAGGGCAGCTGGCAAGACCCTCACACTACTGGCACGTGGGCCTGTGTCTGAGTTTAAGCACATGAACTGTCTTAACTGACCTCAGTGGGACAACTCATGCACTGAAAGCCCACCACATGTGTAAGTGTTAGCAGAATCAGGGTATTAGTCATCTTCCCTTGGTTTTTGAAAGGGGGTTTTTGTAGGGAAAAAAAGCTAAAAAATTCCTTAAAACTTGTGGATATAATTCAGGTATCCCAGTGATATGTGAATCTAAATTAAACCCCTCTCCTGCACTCTCTCTTTTAAAAAAGTAAGTACTTTTCTACTGGCATATAGACTGTAGTCAACTGTAGTTAACCGCTGTTAACTGATTTCAAAAAGAAATCCTGTGGAAGGTCAAGTCTCCACAGGAGGGTAAAGTGTCTGGGGTGTGCCCACCTCAGCAGCACACTCTCAGAAAAACTACATTTGATTTTCTTGCAGATTTTCCCTTCCCTTCTTTCTCCATGACTAGCAATATGCATGGAAAAATATGCTCTCCGCTCTCTGCAGAGTATTTGCTGCTGCTGCTGCTGCACGTTCTCCACCTGGAGTGAAAATTCTCCGTTGTCACGGCAGCCAACGGTGATGTCACAGACCGAGTATTGTGACTTCAGCTGGAAAAGGAGCAGCGGGAGCAGATGAACTCTGAAAACAAAGATATTGTTTTGGTGTAAACAGCTCTCACAGAAAAGAGGGGGAAAAAAAGAGGGAAGTATATATAAACATATAACATATACAGTTTCCTCAAAGTATCATAAATAAACATATGATAAATAAGAGTTTTCTCTAGGCAAATATCTTAAAGGTCCAACTAAGTACTGAAATACCTGTCATTTTGTTTCTGTTCTGTTAAGAAATTGGATGCTTTTAACTTTTGAAACATACATTTTCTATTTTTTTTTTTAATTTTGTTTTTAATATCTTCACGTCTGGTCATTGTCCCAGAGTAAGCAAATAGCATTGCTGCATAAAGAAATAGGTCTCATGAAATAATGCACAGTGTGTTTCCAAATGTTTCATAAATCCACAGGCAATGTGCAAATACTGCCTGCATTCCTGTGCAAAGGTGGTTGTTTTTCATATAAGTCACGTATTAATGTAATCTGAAAAAAAACTTAACCCCATTCAATCACATCCCCTTCCACCTTTACACTGAAACCCAGAGGTTATAATTAGACCTGGGAGTAGGAATAAATCAAAACAAGCGCTCGTGTTGCCTTGTATTCTTTTTTGGAAAGAAAAGTGATCCCAGCTACCCTGCCTTATGTGCTTTGTCTGACTCAGAACCAGGATGGCTGGCAGGCAAAGGGGCAAAGAGGTTTTCATGAGGTCAGAAATAAAAATAAGGTCACTTTCAGAGGCCAGAAGTGGAGCAATGGATCCTATGTCCTAAGACATACCAGATCTTCAGAGGGGGACTTTATATTCATTACTTCACATTCTGCTTCCCAGGACATCTTCAGGCTGTGGCACCCCAGGAGCTCTGCAGAGCAGGGGGGAGGGAGGATGCAGGCACTTCATGAGTTAGACACTTTCCACCCCTTCGCAAGGGTTATTTAAAAAGTACCACGTCATGACAGTCAACACCCAGCAGTTTGGATGTGCAACACCAGAGGTCAGAGCAACAGACTGATGCATCGCAGCGGACTCCAGCGTGTGAGCCCTTTGCTCGCATGGCTCCACACTGACTTTCAGAGCAGACAAACCCCTCCAGTGTAACAGTCCCTTTCCTCCAAAATCCCTGCTCCAGAACAACTTTGTGTTTCCCTTGCTAGGGTTACGGGAGATGGGGCGCTGCTGGTGATCCACACCAACCACAGTACAACCTGGAGGAGCCCAAAGACACCCACACCACGGGTTGCCCCGGTGTGCAGACACACACTGCATGAAGCAAGATCAAGGGACTCTGATTTCCTTATTCTTTCCTCACTGGGCCCTCAGCTGAAGCAGAATCACCTGCTCCACCCCAGCTTCTTCTCCAGGGTTTTGACAGAGCTGAGAGATCTCAGCTCAGAGTTACACACAGAAAGTTGATGGCTAAAAGGCATGCTCCTTTTGGAGAAGTCAACAGCAGGGCACATGAAATGCATTTGCTATGAAAAGAAATAAAAAAGGGAAAGAGAGAGAGAGAGAGAAACTAATATTGCTTGCTAAAACACAATTGCCTAATGCTTGAACAACTATAAGAACCAGCCAGGGCAGGCAGACTGATGTCTGTCCTGACAAATCTTTCTGAAAATTCACATGCAGAAAAAGTGGAAATACTGGTAGGACTTCAGTTATCAGCTTCTCAGGGGACACCACAAATAATAAGCAGTTCCCTCACAAAAGTACTCTAATGGCATCCTAGCTCTACAAAAAATTATGTTTGAATATTTTTTCTGAAATATAAACTTGCCATGCACAGTCAAAATTAAAAAGAAATATAGGGCATTTTTAAGAGAAACTCCATGGGGAAAAGCAACTGTGAAATAGCCAAACATCAATTATGAAAACCACAGCAAGAGGAGGCCCTTGTGCACGGGCTTCAGAGTTTAGGGATTTCAAGAAAATGTGCATCCTAGTTTTGACTCACAATGTAGGCACAAAATGAGCAACTCTCCTCAACTTATACAGCTCAGTGAGTATGTAACCCTTTAAAGTCACTGTTATCTATACAACTTTCTTGCATCTCCCAGCTCATGGCAATCTTTAGTCTCCACTCCCACCTCCCCCACAGCACTGGAATGACAGGCTTACTCCCATCCTAACTTAGTGCAGAAGGAACAGCCGATACTACTGTGACATGGGCAAACTTCTGTTGACGTGTGCACCCCAGACACCCAGTAGCTTGCTCACTGGTGGCATTATCACGATTTCTACTGCAAACCTTCAACCAAAGCCTCCTCCTCCCCTGCCACTTCCCACATACAACTCTGAACAGGCTGTGGGCAGCACTACTTCCTTCTACCTGAGGGCAGAACACATATGGGAGGAAAGCAAAATGCAAGAAAGTGAACAAAAGCAGAGGGATTTGGGGATGATTCTGCCTGTGAGTCAGGGCTGGATCATTTTCCCAAGCTTAAAGATGATGGTCCCATTAGTGTACGATTTGGGATTTCCACAGGGCAGGATCCAGGAGAGAGAGCAACCAGAGCTGTGAGTACCCAGGGTAAAACCAGGAAACGCCTACCCACACAACCCACAGAAAAAGCAATGGCATGATCTTGTTCTTTCTTAAAATAACTTGCAAGTCTGTTGGTTTGTGGCATTGCTGTTTAATGGTACAGAGCATTATTATAGAGAAACAGCATAAACCAAACAGTTCTCATAAAGGAAAAAAGACATCTTGGTTCATTTTCTTTTTTCCTCCATCCCTGCTGCACTACTGTCTCAAGGGTCACACATGCTCCTACATGGAACACCTGGATGCAAGGCTTCACCAAGAATTTTCTTCTCTGATGACCTATGGCATCAGGCATTTCCCTGCCCCTTCTTCCAGGAGCAATGGCTGTTTATTATTCCTCATGCCCACTCCTCATGACCGAACAACTACACAGCAAACAGAAAAGGTGAAAGCAAGACTATTTAAAGCTGCAAATCAAGAACGCAAGGCTTAGGAAACCTCAGCTTTATGGTTGCCTGTGCAACCTTCGACCCTCTTTCCTGCCTGTGTACCATGGCAGAGCTGTTAATCACATAATCACAGGCTATTTTTCTACGGGACCTCGGCCTCACCCAGTAGAGCAGGATACGCAGTGTTCACCCAGCGAGCACCCAGTCCCTATTTCATCTTCTCGGCACTGTTGAGGTGTGGCCCCAAGCCTTGTTTACCAGGTACCTGCCACGCTCTGCTCTGCAGACAGAATTAGTAATTTACTCATGGCCTTTCCTACAGCACGCATCACTAGAGTAACTGAATGTTTCACAAACATAAAGGAATGTATTTTCACAATGCCCTCATAAAGTAAGACACTGTATTTTCCGTATGTCATGGGCAGGGAACCAAAGCACAGAGGGATTAACGTGAAACGCTTCCACTAATTTTAAACGCCTAATTGAAACTCTTAGGTCAAATCCTTCAGAGGTTTGTTTTGCCTGTTGAGGATGTGGTGACAACCATTTCTTTAAGCCAAGTTTGGGCTGATGTTCTTGGAGACAGAAAAAATGGTGCCCCCGACATACCATTCAAATTTTACTGAGTTGCTAATGTGGAGGCTTGCTTTCTCATTTCTTTGTACATTTGTTTTATTTAACGTGCATCAAAAAATTCAAAAGAGGTATAAAAGAGCTGTTTTCTAAATACACATTCTGAGGCAGGTAGCTGGGATGGAAAATTTCTGCCCAGACAGTTTAAGTTTAGTAAAGTTGTGAACAACTAAAAATGAAGGTCTTAAAATAGGGAAGCTGTTGGATGGCCTCAACAGAAGGTCACTGCCATAACATACACTGTTCTTTCTCTTCTCAGTTGTTGAAGAAACGACACAGGTCAATTGTTACACTAACAGAATCAAGTCAAGCTGAAATAAATGCAAACTGTAACTAAAGCTTAAATTTCTTATCCTGGTTCTATTCAGGTAAACAAGGTCAATTTATTTTTAACCTTAATGCACTTTAAAGTCTTATTATTCAATTCCAAATAGCAACTTTTGCTTAGAGCATAAGCCCCACCTTTCCTCCTGTTCTCTCGAAAAGAGAAAGCAAGTGTCAGGCACTGTAGGCAGCACTGGTCATAAGCTGGATATAGGACAGGCAGATGGACAGTACTCTGAGCTAGTGAATCTTACATTGGTATAAACTGATCCTTCCTCTGATTATTTTTAGGGAGATTCACAAAGTCCTTAGAAAAAAAAAAAAAAAAAGCCCATCTGAAAATTTCAGGGGGTGATTTATCTGTGCTAACACCAGAGAAGAAAGACAGACAGACAACAAGACAGACGGTGGGGGGGGCGTGAATAATTCAACCAACTGCTGGTGCCAGCCTTCTTCAGAGCAATAAAGTAATTTTAGAGACACTTTTGTGGGAGCGTAAAATCCAACCCTGCAACTGTCCACCAAGTGTGTGTAGGACTCGGGGTGGACACACACACGACACCGGACGAAACTGTGAGACAATGTGGGAGCTGGCAGAATTGGTTCCTTGGGAACATGCAAGGACAACCCTGGGATAACTCCCAACAGCTCCTCTTTGCCATCCGAGCTGTATTCCTGGCAAATGATGAACTGTTCCTCCCCTAGACACATTCCACATCCACAGAGAGAGGAGCACAGACCCAATTTCTCTGTCCTACACTGAAAACTCTCACTGTATATCCCTGTTTTTCAGCTAGTGATGTCTCCTGACTGCACTAACATTGACTAATTTAGTATTTTTAATTACAGAGGGATTTACAGCACTGCACTACAGTGCTCTCTTTTATTATACCCACTGTTTCTGCTGAATCTGGGTACACTCTACATACAAAGTTGCACATTAGACAAATTACACTGCACATTAAGTAAATCTCTCTCTAGAAACAGGATTAGATGGAGAGGCAAATCTTCCTCATTCCTGGTGCATAAATTAATATCTACAAAATCAATACAAAATAAGAGCTCCATATCAATTAATGAAAGAAAAATAGTTTAAACATACTCCACAATGAAAAAAATTTATGTAGGAGATGCATTCCTTTTCTGCTATTTTGCTTAACAAATAAAACAGCTGGTCCGAGGAATCAGGTCAATCAGTGTCTGGAAAAAGCCCCATTAAAGCTGCTATATAACCTAGTTTCTCAAGCTGTGTAAGGCATCATAATATTGGAGAGGCAGAAGTCCATGCAGAGACAGTCCGGATGGCTCAGCTTCTAGCCCTTCAGGGTCATGGAGGATATTTATCACAGAAGACAGCAGTAAGTGAGATATGTTGCCAAGATCTAAGGAGACAGGCTCTGAAGGAACACAACAAAGACAACACAATGCACCCAGACCTATACATAAAACAAGGCTAGTAATCCTGGGCACCCAAGTTGAGGTCATCCAGTATAAAGAGACGGTAAAGGACGAGATTTTCACATATGCTCAGATCCCCTCAAAGCTAGCCCAGCCTTGCTGCCACAGTAGGTGATAACACCTCTCCTCATGGCACTCAGTGGCTACATAGTTCCATCCCTGCCATGGAACGTGGGAGGATGAATCTGGCAATGCCCAAAGCTGTGGGTGTGTTGTGTGGGCGCAGAGCCTATTCCAGTGCAGGCAGAAATCCCTAGCACCAGCCCTCCTCCTCCTGCACAGCACACAGCTGTTGTCACAATATCCAGGCCCTGGTCACCTCAGAAAATGTAGCCCTTCCTATCTTCAGTAGGTTTAAAAATGTTTTGCAAAGGGTATCACAATCCACATCCTACAGAGATAAAAATGGAGCCAGAAGACAGCCAAGTGACTTGCTCAAGCCTAAAGAGCAAGGCAGCAGTGGAACTGGGAAATGAAACCTCCTGGCCCACGGCCCTAGGTTTTAGCTTCTTAAGTAAAGATTCTCTTTCCCCATTAAAAAACTAAAAATGGGAAGAAGGAATATTTTGTATACAGAATGAACTTCACCCTCAGAGGGATAATGACCTGATATACTTTTTTTCTTTCTTTCTTTCTCACCTCCATTTCCCCTGATAAAGTTACAGTAACTTCAAGGACTATCCTTCTTTACTGGTCTACTTTAACCTAGCATATTGGCTCAACATCCTTTTCCCAACCATCTGAAGCCAGAGACCATCCTTCCCAGAGAGGAGATTACCTTCTCGCTTTCAGTCTCTCTGGACATCCTTGCAACGTCCTGGACTGAGATTACTCTGCTTTCTGCATCGTGCTGAGGGACTCCAAAGTCCTATCCACTGGTCTCAGCCTGCAGTACATGGCAGCCTGAAAGGGTACCCTGGAGGTAAAACCTGGTTGTTCTCTATTAATTTTTCATTTCAAGAATGGCTCCAGGGAAAGGAGGGAGATATAGGTCAGAGACTTTGGGGGCTGATTAGTAACTCTGTACATCTTCCTTCTTTTCATCACTTTTTTTTTTTTTTTTCCTCTTCCAAATTCAGAAACAGAGGGTTTTCCCTCTGTGTTTCTCATTTACTCCTTGAACATCATCGGCATTAGTCAGCAAACTCCTGCTATTTCCTCCGCAAGCCCCTGATACTTGCAGAGTGACTAACCCACTCTCCACACACACTCTGGCTCCAGTAGTTGCATCTGTGTTTTTTCCTCAAGAAAAATGGGTCTCTGCGTTGCAGTTCTCCCTGTGGTCAGAGCCACATAAGCCCCTGATGCCCTGCGGCTGCGAACACCGCAATTTTTCACGTACAGACCTGAAGAGGCAGGAGGTGATGGCAGGGCCTGCTTTCAGGTCACTTCTTAACTCACCATCACAGCAGCAGTGTCCCTCAAACTGGGAAGCAGTTAGCTACTGCCCCAAGCGCAGGCATGTGGAGAACATAATGGAGAAAGCCTGAAGCCACCTGGCTTCTCTTTGCAGCTCTGCCAGTAACCTGGTCTGTCGGGTCACATTGCCTTCAGGGGTCTGCATTAGCCTCTCCTTCCCAAGACCAAGTGTCTCTGCCCTTGTCAAGTGATGTGCAGAAGGCCTCAGCTGGGCTTCTGAGGCAAAAATGCAGGGTGAGTGAAAACACAGCTCCTCATGACTCAAAGCCACCTCATCAGAGCATGAGAGAAGGCTCCTCCTGGCCAGATGGCCTTTCACAAGATGCCCACCCACAGCCACGCTCACAGAGGACCTCGTATTCGACTCACGCTTATGTAGGCATATCCACAGACCTGCCCACACTGTGCTCAAGCAGAAAGCAAGTTTGTTGCACTGACCTTCCCAGGGTGATGCCAAAAGATGCCACACAGATCACTCTCCCCCATGCTCAACACGCAAAGAAGATGTCTGCCTCCAGGAGAAGGTCATGCCCTCAGGCAATGGTAGGTGCTACCTGCTGCCACCCGCAATGGGAACAACCATCCAGAGCAGAGCATATAATAAGGATCAGTGGGAAGGCTGGTCAACTTGGTGCTGGTTAAGTTTATTCTGCATTTAACCTTGACACCCCCACCCCGGCACCAACCCCACTCCCACTGCCGTTACCTCCATCTCCATTGTAGGAGAGCCTTCTGCATCACTGTGTAGGGAGGCATGAAAATAAACCACAGGCTCCACTGCCACACTCCCTCCTGGCAGATCTGCTTCTCTCTTCTTAACTGTTTCCAAGTGCCTGGCTGTTTTATAATCCCCACTGAGCATTCCCTTAACTCCTTCCTCACTGAGTCCTTCCACTCTTCCTTGCCTGCTCTCTCCTAAAAGGCAGAAAAATCCAAGGCGAGGTAGGGGGTACAGAAAGCAAAGGAGGGGGCCTGAATCAAAGAAGGAACATCTGAATCAAACTGAACATACAGCAGAACCAGCAAATTAGTCACTTCCCCAGCATTTTCTTACACAGACAAACTGACTCTTCTATTAAGATATTACCCCCCGCACCAATGGACATTTGTGTACTTTATAAGCTTACTTCTTTGCTAATCTCCTCCTGCTTTTTCATACTATGAGGTCATATGCTTCTGCTGGTAGCACAATTTTAAATCACACAGCAGCTTGCCCTTTGACGTCTGAACCGAAGTTGCTCTCTTCGATCATAAGTAAATACAAGTTGATGGCTTCATGCCCAGTGTCACCACCACCCCACTTACACATATTGCAAAATTTGAGAAGAATCAAGTGCAGGTATTGCTTCCCAGTGGAAAGGACCTTGGCAATCACTGCAAGAGTTATGAGAGGGCTATGTGGAGGAGCTCAGGCAGAGGAACACGTCCCCTGAGACGTGGGACACTGCAATTGTCCTAAAGTGAGGTGTTGAGAGCTCCACATGCTATTGGTGCTAAAGGCTGTGCACTGCACATGTGTTTGCATGCATGGCAGCGAGTGCAGCTGGTGGGGGAGGGAGTTACTCGGCCTGAGGCATTTTATGAGACCCACAAGTCAGGGCATACCTGGATAACCACACCGTACTGCAGGTCACTGTGTGCTGAGGTATGCCGGCAGCACAGTGTAGGGTGGGACAAGTACAGCGGCCCAGCAGCTTTGGGTTTCACAAACCTGATTACATGTAAAGCAACGTCACAGAACGCTCCACTGTGTACGCTGCTCCTGGGAGAGGATGAATAAAGAACATGGGAGAAAAAAGCATTGGTTTTCACATGTCCCCTCTCAGGTGGGAACACGACACCTGTAGCTGGCTGCTGCTCTTCCCTCAAAGCCTATGGCTGCTTCTTCCAGTGTCTTGAGGTTACCCCTGACAGCTTCCACTCAAAAGTTTGCCAAGGTATCTTTTTCCCTGACAAAATGAGTTATTCTGTCACACAAGGTTGGCCTGCAGGGCTTTTATAAACGGTTCTGCTGATGTTCAAAGGGAGCAGCTTGCTGTGCAGAGGAGTGGTAGAGTTAATAGCAGTAGGATCAGCACAAGCTCTTAGCCTGCCATCTGCCTTCAGCTCAGCCAGGCCTTCTGCTGAACAGCCAACATGGGCTGGGGCCACTGGAGTGAGTAGCAACTCAATGACATGAAAGACTGCCTGGGTTAGTTGATTAAGAATAAGATTAAGAACACAGGAATCCTGTACAGCACTGGTACTGACTTAGTTCAGGGATTTCATGGGGATATTTAAGCCTAGTTTTCCAAAGAAGTCTTTTATTTTGCGCAGGTGGGTGTCTGTGTGCCAGTTTAAACAAGCCCCATGAACTCATGATCCCAGAAACAGGGGTCATCTCTGAAACTGCTGTGCTTTCTTCTTTAGTCACCCCCAGCAGAAAACAGGGATAAATAACACTTAACTACCTCACTCCCCTGTAATGTCGAAGTCCTTCATATTTATAGAGCTCAGGAGGAAACACAGGAAAGCCCACTAGACTGGGCAGAGATGCCCCTCACCAAGTACGGGTCACGGATCTCTCCTGTTTGTCTTGTGAACTCCTTTTAAAGTACTGGCCACTGCCAGCAGACCCCAGCAGAGGCTGCTCAGCTCTGCTCCTACACACACAGATTAGCAGCTGCCTCAAGAGTTCTCCCTTTTTTTAATAATAGAAGAGTCACTTAAGGCTTGTGGATGACCTTAAAGTAACAAACTTCCAACTCACCACCAAAGTCTGATCCTGCCAGTGCAACCATGAAGAGCAAGGCTTGGTCCAGATGGTGAGGGCAAAACAGTTCTGTAAACCCAACACAGAATGCTGGGGTTGCCTCTGATGTCATATCATTTTGTGGAATTATCCTACAGCAATTTAAAGGACTGCTGCCGCTGATGTCCAAACCCAGGAGGGGACAGGTGGAGGGAGCAACAGAAGGGTGCTGGTCTGGAAGGGGGATGGGGGAGGGGGGATGAGCAAGGGCACAACCTCCCTGCTCTGGGAGTGAAAAGAAGAAGAGAGGTTCCTCCTTTCATAGATAGAGAAAGGAAAAAAGATGAGCGAAAAGCCTGGACTTAATAATGAAAAACAATAGCTCATCATTTATTTTCATATCCCCTCGCTAATGCTGGCATAATGCTAACAGTGGAATTCTTATGGCATGCATGTCATGCCTGCAAATACCAAGTGAATTACTTCTCAGCTAGGCTATGGGCTATGGCACTGAGCAGCACATTCGTTACAAGCAATTGGATGATGAACAACAGTTCCCAAATTCCTTCTTCACAATGCTACTTGCATTAGTTGTAATTTAATGAGTGAGAGAGAAAGAGAGAAAGTTTTGGCTCAAACCACAGAAATAATACTGCCTGCTGTTGCTTCCCACTGGGTCTTGTATTAACTCACACCACCTCCATCCCCTACTCCTCTACCTCCTCCCTTTTCACACTGATCCTCAGGTGCTAAAAGTGGTGTCATGAAACCCATCAGTATGGCAAGGGAGGATGCAGGAAGCCCCCCAGCAGATGAAATCCTTCTGGCTAAAAGGCAGGAGAGGACACAAACCTCTCCCTCTCCTCTGCCGACAGTAAGGGCAGGCTGGCGAGGTTCCTCCAGCAGCCAGTGTCTGTGTGGACAAGCCTTCAACTCTGGTTCCTTCCTCCTAGAGAGTCAGTGCAGGTCAAAGACACCAAACTGGCAGTTCTGGGAACAGAGCACCAAGAGCACACTGCATGACCCATGTTGGTGCAGAGTTCCCATCATTCATTCACCCTCTCCACCATGGCCCTCCTGCCTGCCCAGAGGGAGCCACAGTGGAGTAGCCCAGCCTCATCCCTGCCTTGCAGGCTGTCTTAGCTCATTTGTTGCTCCTTTAAACAATTTTGAGATCTGGTAAGCAGCCAGTAAATGTGAACAAAACCTTTGCTAGGGATAAGGCCTTCAGCAGTATAAATGTGCCATCACTGACATAAATCAAATCCCTCTTCTTTGCTCCATGGACAAAAAGGATGGCCACTACAGAGCAGCAGGGGCATCTTGCAGTTTGCTGCCCTGGAAGGAGCCTAACTGGCCCAGCATCACTTCCCACTCCTGTGGCAACCTTGCCACAAAGCCCATACCTCTTCTATGACAGGATATTTATCTACCAGATGACCCTGCATGTAAGGTTCACACCTGAAACACGACCCACACTGTGGGGTCTCATATGCTGGGCCAGAAGAAAGCTGAGAGGTCTCCAAGCAGCAGACCTACGAGTATGAGACTGCAAAAATCATTACTACTCTCCTGGTCTATCCAGTCTCTTCAGTGTTCCCCATCGACAACACATAAATGACAACCATCCACAGATTCCTACCTTGTGGAGCATCCAGAATACTCCTTATCCCTTCTGTACCAAATGTAATTTAAAAGCCTCCTCGCCCCCTCCCCTCCCCCCCCCCCCCCATTTTGTGGTATTTTGAAAAAATAAATCCAAACAAAATTTACATGTTTCTGAAACAAAGGCATACGTACGTGAAGGGAAAATGCCCTTAGGATTGGAACCAAATGCATTTGTGCAAATGAGACCTAGGATTTACAGTTACCTTTCAGCCCCCAGCATGTGCTACAATCTTAGCTTTGACTTAAAAACAATCTGTTTTTCTTGTAAAGGTTGACAAATACGAGCAATACTTTCTCTGGCATACTGGCCAAAGTCCTGCAGCCCTAAGTGGTCAAGGACGGTGGGCAGGATGCCACAGGATGCTTCCAGGGGCATCTGCAGACACAGGTCTGGTGTGGCCACCCAGATGCATGTTATGTGCTTCCCAGCAATACAGCAGGCATGATGCTGCAGGCCATCTTCTTCAGAAGCTATCTGAGTGCAGATATGCTCCTCATCAAAATCCCCTCACACACCCAGGTGCAGCAGTGCACACTGTGGCTTTCCTAAAACTGAGGCAGTGCTTCTGAGCAGCAACAGGGCTCCGAAATAAAGACACCTCGAGCTGAAGGGACCATTAGTGAATGCACTAACCATTGTTACAAATAAATAAACAAGGATCACAGTTGCAAAGAAAATGAAGAAACAGTGAGTTTCAGCCTGCTGTGACTACCTGTGTGCTGCTAGCTCACCCACTCCAGCAGTGTGGGAAGCCAGGCATCTCCCCAAGGGGCACCAAATGAAAGGTGTTCCTGTGCAGAAAGCAAGTGTGGACAGAAGTGGACACAAGCATGAGAGGGAGGTGGGGGACTCTCCCGACAGAGGCCCAGCATAGTGGCAATGTGGCCTTTAGAAGCCTGGCACAGGGGTGCTGATATCTGCTACCAGCCACAGGCTGAGCCTGCTGCCTGCTAAGAGAAGCAATGAGTAGGCTTGGGAAATGAAAAGCAGTTATCAGAGCAGAACTACAGGGATGACCATACCTAAATGTATGGAGACCAGCTGGACTGCCAGAACAGGCCTGTTACTACAACAACTTCTTTGGGCATACAATGCAAACCACAGAGGTTAGAACTGCCAGCCACAATTAATCACATTTACAGATTAAAACCTGACCAAATCCAATGCTCCTGTTGGAACCAAGAAACTCATCTGAAGGTTCCTGGTCCTGCTGGGAATGCAGAGGCTGTCCTGCCCCTTGGTTGCCCTCGTGGCAGGCTGTTACAGCTCAGGAAGGGTGAAGTTCAGCCACAGCACTCGGTGTCACACTTCAGCTCCCTTTAAACCTTCCAATTAGGGCTTACATGGGGCTTAAGTGCAGCCTGTCCCAACACAGGGTTGGATTTCACAGCTCTCGTGTGTGCTGGGTTGCCACCTCCAGCTGAAAAGGGGGCGAGTGCCCTACAGGCTGACTGGCAGGCAGCCTGGCGGGTAGTCCGTCTGCCCAGACAGCCAGAGCAAGGTATGGGGAGAACCTGCTCCCCACAGCCCTCCCTACATCCCTGGAGGGAAAGGCAGGAGGGTAAATATCACCAGGAGATTCCCTTGTCTCAGTTAGCCAAATTAACTCTCAATATCCATCTTCTCAGTAAGCATTTCATGGTAGCCACGGAATGCTTTACCTATGCGACCATGCCTGTGCTCTTCCTCCCCCTACATGCCTGCCGGCCCCCCACAGCTCACCCTGAGCCCCATGGTGACCACAGAGTCCCCAAACTAGCTGGCCCATGGGTTAGGGTTCCCATGTGAGGTCAGTATGTTCTTGATACTCATGCTACGTCCTCAGCCATGAACACCTCAGGAGGGCTGTCACCTTCAACCAAGCACAACTGAACATGACAGGGCTGGGCTGGGGAGGGGGTGGCAGAGGGGAAGATGCTGCCAGGAACAGGAGAAAGGACTCAAAATACCCAAGGAGTACTCCCTTCACAAGCCCTGTAACAAGAACAAGAGCAGTACAGGAGTACCAACAGCAATGAAACAAAAAAACTAGGACCTGCAACTTGCTCCAGTGATGCCAAGTAACAACTGTGGCTAGGAAACATGTTTCCTAGCTCACCATCACTTCTGCCAAAAGCATCTGCATTATTGTAACCAGTAGCAAAAGCATCAGGCATCCTCACCTGAAATTATGCTCTCTCCTGCCATTCACTTACAGCCCATCTTCTTTTTCCCTCCCACTTGATTTTCTACAGGCAGTGGCTTTTTGGCAGGAGTCTCAGTGTCTGTTTGCGACAGGGCATGGCAAGAGAAAGCAGACAACTCCTTGTAAAGCACCCTCTTCCTGAAACCCCTTCAACCCTTCCCGGCTGAGAGGAAATGCAAGGATTGATAATGACTGAAGTGCTCCTCTGGGAAACAGCAATGATTTTGGAGGAACATAAAATAACTTTTAAGCCAAGCCCAGTCCTAAACTCCACGCTCTGCAGCTTGAGTTTGCAGTCGAGCAAGAACAAAACCAGCGTGCAAGTGCTAACCAGCAGGGATACTGGAAAAGATACTTTACTGAGGTGGTCTCACCTACATTAGATACATTGTGATTGATATGGTAAACACATCTAAAGGGATACAGATTCGCCAGGGGATACTGTATTTGCGTACAGAGCCCAGCTACACTATATGACTAAAACAAGCCTGAAATAACTGCGGTCAGACTTGAGACATATAAGCAGAGCTAAGAGATACCCAAGAGCTGGTCCAGTTGGGCAACCACAACCTGGCACTGGGAGAAGATGTATAAAAGATGCCTGCCATGCAACTGTTCTGGATCAGGATGGAGATAAGCTAGTGGATGCAGATTACAGATCACTCTCTGTCAAAATGTCTTGGATGATATTTTCTCAAGCTTGGATTTCTAGTAACCCTTTTGTTCAGCCTGAAAAGTCACATTGCTTCAAAAAATCTCTTCCTGCCTTTTACAGGCAGAGTGGCAGTGTCCCCTCCTGAACACACTGTGATTTACAGTCTTCCACACTCACACTGGCAACACAACCTCTTATGCAGAGACTGCAGACAGCACTCCTGCCAACACATATGCTGTCACAGCATTGCTCCAGATAAACACCCTGCATTCACCTTGTTTATATTTCCTCCTGTACAGGCTAAGACAGCTCACAAACACACACAGAGCCTAATTTATATTTATAATAAATCTCCCTTCTTCATTCCCTGCAGTGGAAAAGAGCCCAGGTACAAATGAAATCTGTTGAGAGAACAGTGTAATAGTTTTAAGGAGAATCAGGCCCAAAGGGGATGAAGCCACACACAGACACATGTGCACCCTCCTACACACGCCTGCAAACATGAAAAGAGTCCCACATAGACACACACACTCTTCCACCTGTATTCTCACATATACTGCTCAATAACAGCATCTGCTGCCCCTTCTGACTTGCACGTGCTTTCAGGCAGCACAGGCTTTTGGAAGGCGCACTTTTGTTACCCAGGTGCTCACAGCCACAGATAAGTGATAAGAAAACGACACTTCAAGAGAAGTATTGTCACTGTCAATGGGGTATGCTTGTGTCTGGGTCTCACATGTCCTTGTCAGGTGGTGCAGCTATTTTAAAATGGGGTTTGCAACCTGTTCCTTCTCTCCACCCGCTAAATACACAAATATTCTGATGTTGAAAGAATGCGGAGGGGAAGCTAGGTGGGAAGGCACGTTTCTGGTCGTGCCAGTGATAGTGCTAGAAGAGATGAAGGAATTTGTAACTGTATTCATGACTAAATGTGATCCCCACTTCCTCTGCAGGCACATGCCTTGGGGGAGTCATGAGGTCCTGTGTTTCTCCATGCTGTCCACAAACTGGCTGTAGCCAAGAGTTGTCCTTTTGTTTCAATCTGGTTTCAGAGTAAAGGTTGAGACCTCTTTTCCCTCTGCAAAAGAAATTGTTCCAGCTTCCTTAGCTTCCATCACCCGAGGCCTGATCATGGAAGCATCTCCCTGCAGGACAATGCCATCACCCCGCTCTGAAACCAGGGCTAGTGTGCTGTTCAGGTGCTGTGCAGGGGAAGCACAACCAACCAGCCCTCTGTGGTCTCTACTGGCTCCCAATAAGCTTTATGAAGATGACCTAGGTATTCATTCCCGTCAAGGTGTTGCGTGCTCACGTATCTTCTGTACAACTCCAAGTCCTCTCCCTCCAGGCAGCACTAAGCCCACCAAGCCCACTAGCAGTCTGTCCAGATACGAGAAAGCTCCTGTGCACTGCCGTGTTGGGAGCTGGAGGATGGGCATCACCTAATCCCAACGCTGCTCCACTGCTGACCCAGGGCTCATCATGCAGCACGTCACTGCCCTCCCATAATGGAAAGAGCCCCATTACATACTCCCCTAGCCAACTGTACCGCTAAAGCAAGCTGGCACGTACCTATTACTGCTGTGCTCAGACCCCTCTCCTGCATTCCCCCTGGGGCACTACAGTACCTCAGCACGGGATCAAACCTGTTTGTAAACGTTAAGGTGCTCAAGAGCATCACCAGAGATTTCCATGTTAGAGACGACCCTACTCTGGATATTTTAAAGACTAGTTATTTAACTCCCTAGAAATTCTGTCATGAGAGGAACTTTAAAGGTTCCACATACACAGGATATCCAAGAGGGTTTTCTTGGGATTTTTTTCTGCAGCTTTTGAAGTCAAACATCTAAATAGGAAAGTAGTAATGACGGCAGAAATTACCACTGTTTGGAGGCAAAACACAGAGGCCTGCTGAAAATCCTCTCCAAACTATTTGGAATTCGTCAACACTAAATGATGCCTAGGAGCAAATAAAACCCTATGCATTTTAGCTGGACATTTTTCACCTCCAGCCTATTGCTTTAAGCAAACAGATAGCCTTCCTACCAATGTAAGTATGGAGCAATATGGACACACATCCTTCTGCAATCCTGCTGCTGTCAGTTCCTGTTAGAAGGACAGCCTCAAGCCATGGAAGAACCATGCACATGGTCACAAACCAGGCTCCTGACCCTCCACTGACACAGCTCTTCCAGAAACACCACTGTGAAAAGCTAACACTGGGATGAGGCTCAGACCACCTCTAGGTAGGCTGGAGCAGTCGGGAGATGACAGTCCCTCCAACATCCATCCTTCTTCTGGTTACTTCTCCCTCGTCTCCCCATGCCAACACCTCTGGCTGATTTAAACACTTGTTGCAACCTTTCTCAAATACAGGTTGCATGTTCTCTGGGTCAATGCCACGTCACATTTGTCCATCCTCTGGAGAATCTGCAGCACAGAGATCCTTGACTTGGGATACCAGCTGCTAGGGGCTTAAAATAATCTGTAATTAAAATAAAAGTGAAGCTGTACCAGGGGATTGTTGTGCCTCCAAGTTTTCTCCAGACTACTCTCAGGAGACACAGGAGAGCTACCAGAGAAAAAAAAACCAAACCTCAGCCTACTAGGTTTACACAGAGACCGAGAAAAATATGCATCTGTATTGTTCTGACCTCTAGATCTTTTTTTTCCTTCACATTTTCTTAACCTTTAAAAGGCACATAAGATAAACAGAGGAGAAGCTAGACAGACAACATCCTCGGAAGAGATGTAGGAATATAATCAAGCCCTCAGACAGACGCACACAAACACCATAATTTATCTCTTCCTCCTCCTGTTTGATATTATCCTCTGTTCTAGTATCATAATCTGTTGCTATGGGAACAGCTATGATGTCACTACAAGAGGTTTATGGATGCCTTGAACAGGAAGGAAAGGTACATGATGATGGGAGAGAAAAAAACCCCACCTACAAACAGCTGCTAAGCAGGAGATGTTCCAGGAACAGTAAGTGTTAACAGGGAAAACATAAATACATCAACGGTGCTGGAGTTGTTGCAGACAAGAGCAGAATATAAACCGTGTTTTAAAAATAAAGAATGCTTACAAATTTTGCCTACAAGTAAAAATATTCTGGGAAAGCTAAAGGACCTTCCTGAAAAAAACAAACTTTCTTTGAAACATTCTGCAAGTTTTCTGGGACTGGATGTTCTCTAAATCTTGCTGCTATAGTCCAAGTCTCCATCAAACCATTCCATCATATGCTGTAACATTCCCTGCAGAAGTGGAATACCCCACCAATGCAGCTATTAGGTAGGGAGCTTGCTGGCTATCCACCACCCTGTGTGCCTTTACAATCTGTAACTAGCAAAAAACTTCATGTCCTCAAGCAAAAATAAATAGAACCATAGAATCACTTAGGTTGAAAATGACCTCTAAGATCAATGAGTTCAACCATTAACCAAACATTGCCAAGCACATAACTAACCATGCCCCTAAGCACTACATCTATACATCTTTTAAATACATCCAGAGATGGTGACTCCACCACTTCCCTAGGCAGCCTGTTTCAGTGCTTGACAACACTTTCCATTAGGAAATTTTTCATAATATACAATCGACACCTTTCCTGATGCAACCCGAGGCCATTTCCTTTTGTCCTGTTGCTTGTTACCTGTGAAAAGAGGCCAACGTCCACCTCACTACCAGCTCCTTTCAGGTCTCCCCCAAGCCTCCTTTTCTCCAAGCCAAACAACCCCAGCTCTCTCAGCTGCTCCTCATAAGACCTGTGCACTACATCATTCAGCAGCTCTATTGCCCTTCTTCGGACATGCACCAGCATTTCAGTGTCTTTCTTGTAGTGCTCCTATGCCTTTAAGATTTGTTTCTTGGAGAATGTCCAGCATTCCTGGACTTTCTTGCCCCTCAGGACCATGTCCCAGTGGACTCTGTCAACCAGCCCCCTAAATAGGCCAGCGTCTGCCCTACAGAAGTCCAAGGCAGCCATTCTGCTGAGCCCCCTCCTTACTTCTCCAAAAACTGAAAATCAATCACTGCACCCAGAAACAGCCTCCAACCACCACATCACCCACAAGTCCTTCTCTGTTCACATAAAACAGGTCCAGCGGGGTGGCTTCCTTTGCTGGCTCACTCACCAGCTGTGTCAGGAAGTTATCTTCCACACATTCCAGGAACCTCCTAGACTGTTTCCTCTCTGCTGTTTCCTCTCTGTGCAGAGACACACTGAATCCACTGAATCACATTCAGTAGCAAACAAACACCCTGACCCCAAACTCTAAGAAAAAAGGAGATTTTCCTGCTCTCTTCACCCAAGACAAAAACCATAATCTTACAGACTCACTGCCAAACATATTGGCATACCTGACCTGCTACTAGAGAGAACAGTATGTTGAGCCTCACGTGCTCAGAACATGCCCAGCCTTTGGGCCATGCACATCCATGTTCGGAATGATGCACATGGGGTTCTCACCCATGAGCTCAGGTGTTGCTGACTGTGCCTCCACGCTCGTACCTTTTTCGGTGACCTGGACTGAGGATGAGAGTAGAGCAGACATGACAGTGGAGAGGGTGGGTAGTCACACATGCCCTTAAAGGCATCATGTGCAGGCTAAGGGAAAATCCAGTAGGCAGCTCCTGATGGGGAGGAGGAGGAGGAGGGAGGGTCGCAGATCAAATTCATCCTGCATAGACACCGTCGTCATGGGAAGAGCGATGGCAGCAAGGCAGGAAACCACAAGGATCTCAGATCAATGGAAAGTGCTGGTGTTTCAGATAACTCTGTCCCATCAGAATTTCTTGAGTGTGGTAAGCAGGATTAGGGATCTTAAGGGAAAGCCACAACATCAGTTTTGCCTCTAGTCTCAGCTCCAGATGGGGGGAATCCCCAGGCAGACACTCTGTTTTGCCTGTGAGCATTAAGATATAGGTGGCATTTCCTGTCCTTGCTCACTTTCCTATCCAAAGATGCTAGAAACAACTGCAGGGAAAAAACCTGGGAGAGACTGAAGTCAGCAAGGGCAGCTGCAAAAACAGTCCAAGATGGGATCTTCAGCATTTCACTCAATTTTCTGTTCCTGCCAGATTTGGCTGTGACAGCCCCAGCAGCCCCTGTACTTCTCAGGGATCACTTCTCTCTTCTGTTACAGTCACATACTCTCACCTTTCCTTTCCACCTCTCTCTCTCATCCTCTTCTCTCTTATTCCTGACCTACTGCCTTACTCCACCTCAATCTTCAGCCCACCCTTCCCTTCCCTGAAGGAACTCCTGTCACAAATGATCAGGAAAACCCACATATTGTGATTTCCAAAGAGCCCAGCCAATTCCTACAATCCATGCTCCCGCGTCTTCACTGCAGGAAACGCAAACCCTTTGGGGTGGGAATTATCTACCCCTTCATACCAATACCATGCATAGTGCAGTAAGGTCCTGTTTTTGTTTGGCACTGGCACCACTACAGCAAATACAACTGCTATTAGGAATACTTCAAAAGCACCAGAGCAAAAGAATAGGAGGTGTGAAAACAATGCCAAGTGTTCTGTGTGTTTTCCAGTTTCTTCTATATTTGTGGGCAAGGTTCTGTTTCTATTTTTTATGAAACAATCTCTTCTGTGTTTTGTATTAGGGACCACAAAGTGCAAAACAAAGCTGATCCTGGTGAAGAAACAAGAGATTGTGCTTTTTAAATTGGCAGGTGACACCAAGCAGGATTGCAAAATAAGAATACAAAACAATCCTGACAAATTGAAGGGTACAGGATGAAATTCAAATGGGACAGATATGAAAATCACACACCTAGGCAGGAAAGCCTGGCTCCACACACACAGAATAGGAAACAGCTCATGAGGCATCAGACCTCTTGGACAGGATCTCGCATTCATGGCACATCACAAGCTGCTCACAGATGAACAATGTCACGGTGCAAAAGTTAGTTAAACCAAACAGGAGCACTGCCTGTAAGACACGTGAAGGAATGCTTCTGCTCTACTTGGTCAGCACAGGACCCAACATACAGCTCCGTGCTCTAGCAATGCCATTCAAAAGAGAGGTGGACTAGCTGAAGGGGGCACAGAGAAAAAGGATGGTCAGAGCTGAAGGAAACAGGACACAGGAGAAAGAGCTGAAGAATGTGTTTGAGATATGATTCAGCCTAAGGGACACAAAGTCAAGGACAGACATGACAAAGACAAAGGAATAGTTTTCCCACACCCACTGTTAAAAGGACAAGGAATCAGAGCACACAAAGCAGAGCAGTTAATGAGGAGGTAAAATCTTTTCAGTGACAAAGCAAAGGGCAATGATGACAGCCTGGGCAGGCTGTGCACCCCATACATGGGGAATATGCTGGACAAGCCTGTTAAGGGAACATGCTGGATGGGCATTTAATATCCTGCCTTGAAGCACTTTTTGAAATCTTTCCTATGCCCACTTCCTACGATTTCAATGATTTTGGTGAGAGGTAATTCTTTGGCATTTTAGCATAGCCCACAGACCAAGATAAACCTGTCAGTCTTTAGGACAGAAAGAGATGTCAGCCTGCAGGGTACTGCTGTGTAACACCATTGTTTCAGTTCTTGCTAATACCTTTAAGGATTAAAAGTTATAATGAACAGGGAAGACAGCTCCCTTCAGAGTTTCCCAAGTTTCTCTTGTAAATACCACTGCCTTGCGGACTGACCTTTCCCACTTTTCAGGGTAGGGGCTGTCTGTGACTGCTCTTACTTCATCTTTCCAGAGACAGGTGTCAGCACGAGCTTCAGCTTCTCCAACCAAATGCCCCATTCAGGGGTAATGCTGAAGAAAACCAAGGGAGCAAACTATGCCATCATTCACCCAGCATGAAACTCCCCCTCCCTCCAGAACACGACACAGACGGGCTAATGCTGGCCACGTGAAGGCGGTGCTTCTCCTTGTGTGGCTCCCCAGCTTTCAGTGGCTGTGGCTGACCTACATCAGAATCGAGCCCAGGAGCAGCTCAGGGGTCCACATCTTGAGATTGCTTGCCTCCCACTGGCTACTCTGTACACATCCTGTAAATAAGCAGCAGATTGTTCCTTGGCATCATTCTGTCAGCAGCTTGATCAGACAGCCACTCTTTATACAGCACCTTGAACATAACACAGCTTTGTATAAACATGCACAATTACAGCTTATTGTTACTTCCATTCAATAAATAAATCCTAATGGTACAGCTTTTTAATTGTTTTAGTCCTGACTCTGGACTCTTGCAGGTATTCTGAGATTTGGCGATGCCTTTGCCAGCCTTCAGAGACAGAGGTTCCTCCTTCACTCATGTACACGGGCAGGTCTTAGAAGAATTGGTTTTACTATCACAGTTATCCAACTGAGAAGGCTGCCTGAATTCAGGAGTGGTCCCAAAACACATGCACTTGTGCTTTCATGAAGATGGACCTGAGTTGCTGATGTGGCCAACTGAGGGAGGATTCAGGTGTGCTCTGTGCTCTTAATGGGGGGGAGGTATCAATATGCCTCTACTCTTCCTGCACGACAAACAGAAAAAGTGCTAAATGTCCTATCTGAACTGAAATTATCACCTGGGTTTATTTTTAAAACAAAAGTTGAACTCTGTACTGCCAGGGGGAATAATTTTAAAGGAGAAGGCCTCCTGTTAAACACTTAGGTTTGTATTAGGGTGTGTAAATAGCTGAAGAAACAACCTTTTCTCTAAATCGTGTTTAATTCTCACTTCTTGTTATCCACCATTTATCCTTCTGAAAGCAAGAAAAAACCCTATAAATAATATCTCACATTTAGAGGGCAGAGATTCCCTAGTAAGGATGAGGAAACAACCTCATTTTTATAAATGGACTGATTAAGCTATAGAGGCCGTGAGTCAGAAAGGTGCTTCAGCGTGTGGCCAGCTTTAAAGACATAAACAATCCTAATGAAGTCACCAGCACTGACTGTGAGCTTAAATTTAGGCACAGACCTTAAAATATCTTCTTAAATTGGGATCAGAGAGGAAAAGGGTGGAACTTTAAAAAAAAACAAAAACAAAACAATCTCAGCCTACCCATCCACTACAGACACAGGGATGGGGACACCGTAATAGATGTCAGCCCATCACTGAATGCCTTTGCAAACTCTCCTGAGGGGTCTCGCCCACAGGTAGCACCATCACAGCTGGCTCAACTCCTACAGCTGAAAGAAGTTGTCTAATCTGCCTCATACTGGTGTCTGGCCTGGTCCAAGCAAAAGATGACAGCACTTCTCCTTGACCTCACCATCTGGCAGCATTGCTCTAACACTATCACCTGGGACCCACTTGGTGAGGTCCACAGTCAGGACAGCGATTTACCCTTAGGCCCAGGTCACCAATTCTTCCATGATTTGACTTCCCAACATTCCTCCTGACCAAATATCCACATACTTTTACACACCATTGCTGTAATGTGGCCAAAATTGAGCCTTATTCATTTAGCCACCCATGTACATTATCTACCTACAAATACACAGTCTAACTTCTCAAGGCTGACCTACATTCAAAAGCCTCACAAGTATCAAGGAGGTCTCTGGGCCATCCCTTGTTGGCTGAAGACCTACATTGAACAGCGTGCACAGCCAACTCTTACCCAGTCTCAATGAAACTGCATCCAGTGGCTTCAAAGCACCATGTGAAACTGGGCAGTAAATAACAACCATTGAGTAAATGAGGAAACCGAGTGATGGGAAAACGAAAATTACTTCATTTTCTAGGCCAGCTGATGTGTCCAGCTGAAGGCACCTGGGTTTTCCCCACCTGTTACAGCCATAAAGAGGAACACAATTCACAAAGTCCAAGGGCCGATGACTGTGGCAAGTAACCGTGCTTGCCTCTTTGTCTGCTCACCCCAGCCCCTGGTCCCAGCAGTGCTCTTTCCCCTTCTGAAAATAAAACAGCATTTTTCACCCATTACATCTCAAACTCATTTAATCGCTAGACAGCAGCATGATAAGAACAATAATTTTAACTGGAGGGGACTTCCTGTTATCCTGGCTGTAGCCATATCCTGAGCAAATAAAAACTTGGGCTTTTGGTCCCAGCACTGACACGGCTTAAGTTCTGATTATTATTTCATAAACAGGAAGTGCCTTTGAGTTATCATCTCCCTGCATGAACTTTGGGGTAAAGACCTTTACTCCGCCTCACTGGGGCCACCTCCCTGATGAGCAAGTTTTGTGTGTAATGAGCCAGTTTTATGTGCTTTAACAAGATCTGAGGATGCATTCAAAACCCAGCAGGGCTAGCCTGTTCTGGGCATTAAATGGGACCTGATCCACAACCAGTCCAGGGTCAGATTTTCAAGCTTTCCCAGCCCCTCGTGTGACAAGCAAAGCGTGCAGGCAGGTCCCTGCCTGCGCTGAGCTCCAGCAGCGGCACCGGTGGCGAGGTGCAATTTACAAATATTACCCAGATTAATTCCATAAGCCACCCACATAGACAACTACCGATGCGGCTGCTAAAAATACACCGTGAGTTGCAAAAAAGTTGTCAAGAATAAGTAAGGAGCAAAGCAAAGAGGAACAAAACCAAAACAGAGGTAATCACTGTTTAGAAAATAAAGATTAATGTATATAAATACCTCTCTTTACCCAATTCTGAAGGATGCCAGGTACCAGACACCCAGGAAATCACTGGAAACAACTGGAGACACCCACCCTAGGCAAAAATCTACCCATAGCTCAGGCACTGCTGATGTCTAGCAGACCTCCTCTTAAACTGGGGTCTCCCTGGTCCACAGATCCTGGCTCTATTCTCTGCACAGTAGAAAATGTCACAGGATGAGGACACAGGTGATGATTTTGCACAGCAAGAGCAACAATGACTAGAGGAGGGTCCAGAGAATCAGATTCTCGCCCGCCTCAAGCCATTCGCCTCCTCTGAAGCCAATACAGCTGCTCCTGATGAAGCCACATCTCTGGTGCTCAGTGGGATGGCAGCCACTTGTTTGCCCCAACTCTGGAGTAGAGGCCATGCAGGATTACACCTGATGAGGTCCGCTTTGAATCCCAACACATTTCCTCGTATTGCTCACAAACAAAACTAAATAACAGGTGAAACGTTGTTTGGTAGTGTTACTTTTGTTTTGTTCTACTTGTTATGTTTCTATGTCCTTCATTTTAGTGCACAGCTCTGCAGCACCCAGGAAAAAAAAAAAAAAAGAGAAAAACCCAGGAGCGGAGAAGTCAACAGCAAAAGCTCCAAATTCTTTAAAACAAATGGGAAAATTCTGCTTGCACAGTGTGTGTGGGAGAGGATTTCACACCAGATATTCACTTATTTATCATGCCTCGCCTATTAATATCAGGTGAGGCACCATTCTGCTTCCCAGAACTGGTATTTAAGCCAGCTTCTCAGAACAAGCATACACCACCCTCACCTGCACGTCAGGAATGGTGGGTGACTTTGTGCATGTGCTCTATGTTATCACTCACCTAAATTTCTACTGGAACCATTTCATAAGGCTTTAGAAGGTGTCACATTTCCTCCCAGGGTGCCTTTTCTGTCAAAGAGCCTATGTTCTGAAATCGGTACGGCAGGGATACGGTTTCACCTACCCTCGCCTCCCTTGCAGTGGTGGCAGTGGGTGTGCACGTGTGCCACCGAAACTGCTCGGTCAAGGGCAGGAGCAGAGAAGCAACGCAATGCTGATCCAAACCCTCGACTCCCGTGCTCTCCTCAGTGGCCTGACCGTACCTGATGCTCCAGAGGAGGGCTACAAACCAGCCTGCTTATGAACATTACGTGAGGCTTGCAAGGGAGGATGGCAGTCCTCGCCTCCTTCCAAGGAGGAAATTGCATCCCCTGCGATAAGTAAGTTTTTATCTATGCACTGCGATATTGCAGGGAATTCTAAGGACCTCTCATGGCAACTAGGAGGCGAAAAACAATCATTAACCCCTCCTCCACCTCCCTCGAAGCCACTGAGCAGCAATTTAACCCGCAAACATACCGCACCACAACACAGATAAAACAATCTCTATCAGCCTTTACGCTATCTACCGGCTCCTGCCATTTGGGATATTCACGTACTTCGAGGCTTAAGGCATGCTGCAGAGCCTGGCTGCGGACCCTCCCGTATCGGCTGCGGGGAGTTTGTTTTTATGGGTCACTTTCAGGGCATTTTTCCCCATCTGCTCCCTTTTCCCAGTCAGGCAGAAGCAGGGGCGCCGCCGAAGTTAGGATGCTCTAAGGCACCGCTAAACTTCCACCGCACGCTCTGGTGCGGCACCGGTGCGGCCCCGGTTGGAAGCCGGCGCCCTGCCCGCCCCGGCAGCGGCTCCCTTCTCCTCTGCCTCCCCTCCCCTCCGCTGCCCTGCCCGGCTCCAGGGAGGCGGCGGTGCCGGCGCTCGCCCGCTGCGGCGCGCCAGGAAGGGGGGGAGCGCGGCCGGGCTGACCGCAGGCCCCGCGCCTCCCGCCGCCCTCGGCCGCTGCGGACCTGCCGCGGGCGCCGCACCCGCCCCGGGGCACCGCACCGCCCCGCACCGCCCGCCGGATGAGGCCCGGCGAGCAGCGAACTTCAGGGAGATCGCCGCATTACCCACCCGGCCGGCGGCGCCCGCCCGGGAGGGGCTGGGCGAGCTCCGCGGCGGGCGATGCGGTGCCGGGCAGGCCTCGCCGGCCCGGGGCCGCACCGGGGGCAGGGGGGTCAGGGCCGGCCCTGCGGGGCGCTGGGAGGGGGCCGGGCAGGTACGCGCCGGGGCTGCGAGCCCCGAGCCGCGGGGCAGCGGCGGCGGGCGGGCTCCCCCCGCCCGCGGCGGGGCCCCGCTGCCGGAGGAGGCGCCGGGGGCGGCCCGGGGAGGGGAGGGGAGCGGAGCGCAGGGGAGGGGGGGCTGCCCGGGCCGGGGCCACTCGGCGGCGCGGCGCGGCCGCCAGAGGGCGCCACCGACGGGCCGGCCCCGACCGGCACCCCGGGCCCGCCGCGGCCCCTCCGCCGGCACCGGCCCGGCCCCGCCACGGCCCCCCCGCTCCCCCGCCGGCCCCACGCTCCGCCGGCCTCGTGCCCGGCAGCGGCGAGCCTGGGCAGGGCCGGCTGCCCTCCCTTCCCTGCAGAAAACGCTTCTCTTTGTCTGCTCGCCTCCGGCGGGGTCCGAACTCCGCGCCGCGGGTGAGCTCGGGGCTGCCCAGAAATAACCCGGTGGGCCGCCGGTAACTTTACACCGCCCGCCGAGCGCCCTCCGAGCGGGCGCCGCAGCCCGAGGCTCGATTTCCTCCTCAGATAAGTTTTACCGGCCTCGCCACGGGGACCAAAGTACCGTGTCCCCGTGCCGCTCCCCCCCCGCTCCCCTCCGCGCCCGGGTCTCCGCCGCCACGGACCGAGCGGTCCCGGGCGGGATGGAGCGGCCGCCGGAGGATGTCCCTCCGGTTTATGTAACGCTCCCCGGGCAGCACCGAGACGGGAGGGGTGACGGGGGAGGATAAATGCGTCGCGATGGGATTTAAATTAAACCCCGATACATCTTCGAATATTTTCTTTTTAAACAGACACCCTGAACTACGCACTGATCTAACACACGCACCCATATACATATATACATATGTGTGTGTGTATATATATTATTTTTTTAACACGGAAAAAACTAAGTTGGGGCACTTGGGCTTCTCTCCGCAGCCCGGACTGGGCTGCAGGAGAAGCCGGGAGAGCTGACAGGCGGGTGCCGGCAGCTCCGTCGCCCCCCGCCGCTGCCCGCGGGGTCCCCGCGCCCCGGAGAAGCGGAGCCCCGGCGTGGGGAACTCCTGGGAAACCGGCGAACGGAGCGGGGTGGCCGGTCCTGGAAATGCGAACTGCGGCGAGGGGCAGACAGGCAGCAGGCGCACAGACACACACACGGAGGCGCAGGGCAAGCTCTGTCCACCTCATTGTTCTGCTCGGCACCGGCACGGACTTCACCCACCGCCCCCCGCCGGGGACCGAGCGCCCGGGACCGCGGGGCCGGGGGCGGGCAGAGCCGGGGGGCGACCCGCGCCTCGCCCCGCTCCCGCCGGGCACCGAGAAGGGCGGGGGTGCCCCGCCGCCTCCCCGCAACATCTCCGGGGGCACGGGGAACCGCGGGCGGGTGGCCGGGGACCCCCTGCTCCCCCCCTCCCTCCCCCTCCGCCACCGGGCGAGGGGTGCCGGCGGGGCGCGCCGGGCCGGGGCTTACCTTCGTACATGGGGGCCATCGGTGCAAGGACGCCTGTTATTCATGGCAACGCCGCCACGAACGACGCGAGATCGCAGCCCCCCAAACTCAACACACATCTGCCATCTTGAGCGGGTGTCTCTCGGCGGAGGCGAAGCTGCCGCCTGCCTTCTGCATCGCTGCCCACCTCAGCGCGGGGGGAGCCGGGCACATCCAGCCCCGCTGCCGGCCCTCCGACGCGGCCGGGGCGGGCGGGCGAGCGGGCGGGGGGCGGCGGCGCCGGGCCGGGCCGGGCCGGGCCGGGGCCGGGGCGAGGCGCGGGGCCGGGCAGGGGCGGCGGGCGGCGGGGCCCCCCCGGCTCGGGACGGCGGCGCTGGGGAGGGAGGGAGGGAGAGAGGGAGGGAGGGAAGGAGAGAGGGAGGGAGGAAAGGAGAGGGAGGGAGGGAAGGAGGGGGGCTGGCGCGGTGCCCCCGCTCTCAGCGCGGCATGGCTGCGTGTGCCGGGGCGCCTGCAAAAGTTGCACTGGGGGTGAGAGAAAGGGAGAGAGAGACGGAGGGAGAGAGAGGGAGACGGAGACCGAGACGGAGAGGAGGAAAAAAAAAAAAGGAGAAAAAAAAAAAAAAAGCAGCGAAGGGAGTTTGCAAATAATCAAGCGCCGATGGCACCGATCGCGGCTTCCCAGAAGGAGCGGGAGCGAGCGAGAGAAACCCTCTGCTGAGATTATGTGGGATCTTGTTTAACAACACATTTCAATCAGGAGAAAAAAGGAACAGTCAACAGAAGTTGGTGAAACACTTCTGTCTTCCCCCCCCCTCCTCTTTATAGAAAAGAGAGGAAGAGAAAAAAAAATAAAAAGGCAGCTGATTGAAGCTTTGCAACTCACTGGCTGTGGGGATCATATAATTTGAGCTCATGTTTTACAATAGCATGGAAAATTCCTACCTCTCCCCCTCTCCCCAAATAAATCTTCTATTCCCTCAAGGCATTTCACAATCTGGTTCACTGACAAAAGTTCCAATTTATCTTTTTTTTTTCTTTTTTTTTTCCTCGTTTAGCTTACTCGCAGTATAAATATTTAGCGGATTCATTTAAAATAAACATACGTTGTTGCTTTTAGGATTCAGGTTGTGGTTTTGGTGTTGATTTGTTTGTGTTTGCTTTTTTTTTTTTTTAAAAAAAAAAAAAGGAACCACATCAACGAAGTGTTTACTAAGATTGACAGTCTATTCTCCCCCTCCCCTTCCCCCCCGTCTTTTTTTTTTTTTTTTTTTTTTTTTTTTTTTTTTTTTTTAAATGATCCATCTCTTCGGTTTAGCTCGTGCTGTAGGATCGCCAGCCCGACTAACATCATTTTTGTCGGTGCACACAGGAAAGCAGTAGGAGAAGCTACAGAAGCCCCTATTGCCTGACAGGAGCTTTACAAAGGAAGGTCAGTCATCAGGTACCCATTACGCGGGCAAAGGAAGCTGAGACTCATGCAAAGCCTCTGGCAAAGGTGGAAACAAAACCCCGGGCTGTGATCCTGCATTAACTGCCGTCTGGATCTATCTGCCTGGAGCTCCTTGCAGATGAGCAGTCTGGGACTGGACCAGTGAAGACATACTCTCTCTGTGCCTGCAGTTACTCCTGGTCCCCCAAAACGCTGCCTCTTGCTGCTGCTGGTGCCAGCTCAGACCTCTTTCACCGCAGTATTTGTTCGCAGCAGGGCTCAACACCCGGCTACTCCCATTGATGTATCAAGGAGGAGACAAGAGTTAGCTTTTACTTGCGGATTTCAGTGAGAGCCAAGTGCTCCTGCCAGTATGGCCCCTCATCTCGTGGTGCTGCAGGTACCTATGCTGGCAGATAAAAGCAGGCCAGGGATCAACCCATGCTGACCGAGCTGATGGAGCGGGATGGCCATGTCTGCACTGTGGAGGATGTGATTCCCAGGCTCTCATGGGCCCTCTTGTCTACAAGGTATTTTCAGTGTTTTGCATGATTTTTCTCCCTCCACTGAAAAATGCCTGAAACTATATGAGAGCTGTCTCATGGCCTATTAGCATTCTATTTACTGCATGAAGCTGAAGATACGTGTTAAATGTGTCGAGGAGTGCCATGCAGGACTGGTGGAGGTGATTAAGGGCTCCAAGTAGGCTGGGATGGCACTGGAAGACTGTGTACAGCAGAGGGAGCAAAACCTGCTCCTGTCTCATCCCTGCTTCATTTTGAGAGTGATCCTGAGACCAAATCTTGGTCCTTTGATCCCACGGTCAAATATTGGAAAAACTTGATGCTGTCTCCAGCTGGGCCACTGTGGAAGTCCAGGCCAGAGGTGGAGGGTAAGCGTGTGGATGGAGATGGGCACAGTACTTGAACTTGCTTCTCACTCCTCTTTTATTGAGCCATGGTAACCGTCAGGGTTCACCGGTAGCCATGAGTCGAAAACCTAACATCTTCTTGAAACATGTTTCCAGTCGTTGTAATTCTGTGCCGCTCTCCTCTTTATGATGGAGAACATGATCCGCTTTCCAAGGCTACTAACACTCCTGAGCCCAGCCTGCCTCCTTGCCCTTGATCAGAGTGGCAGCCATGGAACCCTGTCTCAGAGCCACAGAGGAGAAGTGTTGGAGAAGAGCAGAGGACAAAACCAGAGGAGCAGGCTGCTACAGGAGCTGGCTTTGCGTCTTGCCATTGCCTTGTGCTGCAGCATGGCTCCAGGTTAGTCACATCATCCTTGCTCTCCTCAGCTGCAGAATGGGGGCAGTGGTACCAGCCTCTGCTATGTGAGACTTCACTGATAGTTTTTTTCCCTCTGTTTCTGAGCTATCCCATAGCCATGGGGTCTGCATTAGCTCCATGCCCATCAAAGCTGGCATGACATAGGAACTTAAAACATAAACCAAACTCACTCCTCACCCCTTTTACCAGAAGAAAAGAGGAAGGGGTCTACAGAGGAGTCTGCAGAACTCACTGTGTGTGGCCTGGACATGAAAGTGGTGTCCCTGGCCCTGTGGCTGGTGGGTGGAGCACAAAGGGGGATGCAAGAGCAGCCAAACCTGCATGCGACATACTTAGGCAAATGCTAAAGCTGCTGGCTTCAAAGCACAGGTTATTCTGCCTCTTTTAGGGGAAAGGTGATGAACTTGACGGACTACCTGGCTGGTCCAGGATGACAATTCCTGATTGCCTCTCGGGTTCAATATCACCAAGGACATTACAGATTCTCATCTGCTGATAATGCATCCAAAGTTAGGAAAATTAATAGGGATATTTTCACCAACAAGGACTGTTCTGATTTTACACGTTTTTAAATGTTGTTGCCAAATGAGGCCACAGCATATTTGGTAAACAAAAACCAGCCCTAACAGATCCTGACCTCAGCCCAGACTGGCTGTGAAAATCCGGTGCATAGAGGAAGCTGGCGGTTTGTGGGTGTGCAGAGGGAGCAGGGATTTGCCCTGCCGGGCACAGCCTTGCTTCCCAGCTCACACAGAGGCCTCTGCCTGAGAATCTCCTTCAGAGAGGACTTATGGCACATCATTGGATCCAGGGTGCACAGTCCCTTGCTGCACTTCCCTATTTCTGTGTACAGATGGGGATGCACTCTGAAGACAGCCCAACTCTGAGCCTACAACCTTCTTTCCGTTCTCTCTGAGCATCTGTGCACAAATGTTACACCCTAGGCCCCTGAGCTAGAGGCAAAACCATGGTGTGGAAATAGTTGTCAGGAGCCAGTCGTCGGCAGTGCAGCTGCAACGGTCCTGGGACAAGGCTGCTGGAGAGATCGTGGTCCTTGCACCGATGGACCCCGTCATCCTCTGTAGGCCTGTGGCTGTAGGAGGTGTCACTAAAATTTTGAATCCCGAGAGACTTTCCCACCTCAACAGACTACTTCTTCTCTTTGGCTTCTTCACTCAGGAGAGGATGGCAAACCAGCACCGGAGAAGCACATATTAATGTCTCATCTTAAGATTTTTCATTTCTCCATTTGCATATTTGGGTCTCATGTAAACTCAGCTGCAGTCTGAGTGCAAGTACATAGCACACTCAGCTGTGTCATGGAGTATCATGTACCACCAAGGCAGCAGCATCCCCACCTATGTCCACAATGGCTATGGGGTGGTGGTAGCAGATACTAAGCCACGGAAAAGAGAGGTGGCCTTTTAACAGCACTGGGCTGGCACTCAAGGGGCCTCCATTTCTGCTCCACATACACAAATCTAGGTGGTCTTGGCATGTAATTCACTTCTCCAGAAAGGCACATGGTGTTTGAATGGTGTCTCAGGGAACTGCTGGCAACAACCTCAGCCTTTGCTTAACTGCAGTGGGAGTAGAAGGGGTTACTATTTCTTGCTGGAAATGTGACAGCTTGGGCTTCTCTTTCTTTTCTCTTAGAAACTAATACAGATTTTGGAAGGCAAGATGTAAGAAGGAAGGCAGGTGAGTTTTAAAACCTAGTTGGTCATCATTCCCATTTTAGGGGATGTGTGTGAAGGGACACAAGATGCCCTTTGGTCTCTCAGAGCCAGAAACACCATGGTGGCATCACCTCCTCTTCTCTGGTACCTCCACCAAGCCCTGGCTGTGCCAAGAGCATGCCAGGGGCATTGCCAGAGGTGCCTGCTGCCAAGATGCAATGTCTTGCTCTTCACCCCAAGGAAAGCTGAGGGGGTTTGTGGCTCCCAGCTTTCTCAGTTCATTGTCTGTCCACTGCATTTGTTTCTTTGAAAAGATTGAGCCTAAGAATGTATTAATAAAAGGGTGTAAGGTACATTAAGAAAACAATAGCAATATAACAAACAAAAAAAACCCAGAGAAAAAACCAGGAGAGAAAGGCTGTAATCACACAGGGTGAGGACATCCCCTTCAGTGACAACCTTTTATACCTGTTTGCCTTCATGGTGGAGCTGGAAGGCAGCATGTTGTTAGCAAGGATCAGACCCCAAATCTTTCGCATTAATCAAAAGAAAATATTTTCTTAAAACACCAGGGGAAGGTTTCCCAGTGAAATACACACAGATGTTTTCTTTTTAAATGTAAATCAGTGAGGGAATGGACAGTTTAATTAAAAGTAAAATTATTAGGTAAGTGCTCAGGGAATCTACTTTATTTGCTGGGTACACTCACATATTTTTACTGGTGAGTCAATTGCAATGTTTAATTTCTTTCCACTTAATAAGACCAGCTCAGAGACTAGCCACTGTGATGTGGAATATTTGGGGGAGGATTTTTCCATGGATAGCAGGAGTGTCTGTCCTGTGTGCAAGTTGTGGATGCCTAGGCAGCTTGCTATGGTATGTCCATTCTGAGCCTTACATCGCTGCTAATCACAGTATCACCGAATGTCCTGAGTTGGAAGTGACCCTCAAGGATCCTCATTAGCAAACACTCATTATAGGCTGCTTCTGCAGAGATTTTCTCACCTGGAGAAAATCCTTTCCCTTGTAACAGGGATTTTGAGTCCTATGAACTGAAACACTTGGAGTAATGGCTGTCTGGGATGCTAAGAGAAAGGGGCTATAGTTTTAACTGACTTTACACCCTGCTGCTAGTCTGTTACTAGACTCTGCTCCTTTCAGTATCACCCATCCCTTTACACACAAGCCTTTTTGCAGGCAGGTTGTTTTGTGGAAGCCCCTTCCCTCAAGCCCCTGCATCCTTTTTCAGCATGGCAAATGATACAGGCAAACTCCTGAGCACATCAGAAAACAGTCAGCGAAAATACACTGCATACTTGAGTGGGGTTGAGGACTGATGGCTCAGCCATAGCTGAAGTTCAAAATAAGACCACAAAAGCCTCCAACAAAATTATCCCATGCACCATCGAATGGAACTCTATAAGATCTCAGATATTTTTGCTGAGTCTGAACACCAGTGGCTTCCTCAGTGCAGTTCTTGTGATGTAAATGCCTCTTTCAGGGGGTAACAAATGGATTTATGGTGTAGACGTACAGAGGGATAAGACTTAATTCCCACTATGAAACCAGATGATGCTGATAAAGCCTCAGTGGCTTCAGCAGATGTACCCCGATTCAGACAGGAGTGTGGCAATGGACAGATGTTGTGAAACGCTTCAGGTACCACGGATGGCAGAAAGGTGCAATGAAAGCACACAGCCTGATTAGTGCCCAGGGGAAGGCAGAGATCTGGGTCACCTCATCCAGGCCTACCACCACATATGATCACATTTCTGAACTTTCTTCCCCATCAGGAGTATCACTGAAATAAATGCCCTAAAAATGATGTGGCCTCTCTGTTTGAGGGGTTAAAAACAATTTCCCATCATTGAGCTTTTGCAGTTGGCTCAGGTATTGTTGCAGGGTCTTGGATCCTTTTCTTCTTATTATTAATAAAAGAAACTTTGAAATATATTTTAAAAAGTGCTTATCAGATAATGAAATTCTAGCTGTGGTTGTCTTTCAAACAACCAGGGCCATGATTTAATTGGAAGTAATTATAGTCTTTTCTGAAGTATAATTTTTAGGGTATTTTTTCCCCTGACATTTTCAGTGTGGAAATTAAAAATAAAACGATGTCAGAATCACAAGATTTCAATCTGTCTTCAAACAATAATGTGGGCTAGTGTCAGAGGTTTGTCCTTGGCTGGAAGGAGGCAAAACTCACTGAAAAAAATCCTTATGGTGAAAATCGCCAATAGCACCCATCTGTACACTTTCTGTGCTCAGAAATTCCTGTGAGACTCCTGCTTCCCAGAGCTCACTAGGAAGCCTCCTAGCTCTGGTGCAGTGGGAAAGGGCACAACAGTACCTAGCTCCTGAAAGCACCACATTTGTGATGCAGGCTTTGTTAATTATTCCACTGGTAAAGGCTGTGTTAAGAGACACAATTAGAGCAAGGAAAAAACTTTTCCCATTCTACACAACAAATATTAAATGTAGTCCTTATATCCCACGGAAAACAATCCAGGGTGTAACAAAGGTATTTCCATGATTCTTTTCTCCCCAACACTTTTTTCAGATTTTAAAGAGGAAGTTTTTCAAATTATCTCTAAATTTTGCCCTGTTTTCACTTTGCAATTCCTCAGCTTCCTTCAGTGAAACCACCAGTGCATCCTCTAAATTCCAACTCACACACTCTGCCTTACTTAAAATGCTATTGCCAAGGGAGAGACAGTCTCCACCAACATCAGCTTAACTTTTTTGGTTACCAGTGGCATCAGCAGGGCCCTATGGTCAGGCCCTCAATTCCTATCAGCTTCTGTGGTTCTACTGGTACTAGATGCTATGATGTCCCGGACACACATGCTTCTCTAAATACAGCCACTCAGAAGGAAAGTTTGGCCCAGACTTTTAAGTCACATTCTTCAGACTCCAAATAATTTCTGTATGGATGCAGATGTGCACATGAGGAATTATCTTGCAGTCTGAACTCTCTGCTTCTGGATCTGAAATTTTATATGTAATGACCATTTTAAATCTGTTCCTGAACACCAGTCAAAGAAACTACTTCAGATTAAAAGGGCAACACGTATGAAAAGAAAAAGCTACATATGAGGCAGATTGTGATTATAGCACTGTATAAAGTGCTGCAGAGGAATGTATGAGGGATGCAGAACTGCAAAATGTGTTGACTTTTTGAAGAGGCATCAACTATCATTATAGACTCTATGGAGTTATTAACCAGATGATTTACAAACCAAATTCCTACTGTGCAATACCTGCCTGGTCCACTTACGTGTCCTGCCTCACCACTCAGCTTTATTTATCCCATTCTCCACTCTCCTCCTTAAAAAATCCCATTGCGCGGCATTACCAGCGAAGAACAACTATGTTTCATCTCAGATATGGCTTCAACAGTAAGGTAAGAGATTTCCATCTATTCTTCAGCCTCTGAAACAGCCTTTTCAAATAAAGGTGTTTTATTAAATGGAAAAAAAATTATACAGACTGAGGTAAAATTTTGGTCAGGCCTTGTAAAACAAACTCAGTGACTATAAAGTAGTAAAACTTTCTGTGGCACTTAGCCTAAGCTGATCTTCTATACTGTACTTCAGGGATAAGTGCAGATGTGCTGACAGAAACCTCGTGGCTTCCAACCCATAGAGTCTTGAGGGATTTTCTGGAAAGCAACTACTCTTCCTAAGTTAAACATTTTTATCTCCCCTCCCAAAATGTCCAGCAGACCAGCAGTGTTTCAAAGACAAGCACACGTGTTTACTTCCATGACTTTCATGCTGTCAACAGAAAATATTTGAAATTGCAGGCAAAGTTTCCAAGAAAGCAGAGATGAAGATTTTCTTTGCTTAGATTAAATTTCCCATTACCTTCCAGCAAGACTCTTGCCTTTGCACCGCTCCCTCACTCAGCTGGAAGCCTGGAGGTCTGAGCCCATTACTTGACCACAGATCTGTTTGGGGACTTGGTATGTTTAGGCATTGCGGGCCAAGGAGTATATTTGGTACACTCAGTGCCTGCCACAGCACAGCACTGAGCTTGGTGGGATGGGAAACACCTCCAGTATTTGCACTTATTTGATTACTTAATGGACATTATCTCCTTCTCCAGCCCAGATCTCTACAAGAGCCAAACCTGACCATGATGTCCATCACTGTTAATGCTGTACCAATAGTAATAGCTAAGCTGTTGGTGATGGGTTCTCACAAGAGCATTGTTCCTTGTTGGTTAGCTGCAGCCCGGGACTGTGGCTTTAACAATTGTGATGAGCAGGTCTTGTCTTGGGACCCTGCTGCCCACCCACTTCCATGCTGAGAAAGTCGAATAAATATTTACTACTTCTCAAAATAACACCCAGCCACATTCACCCTTACCACTGCAGAGTAGTTCACCTAATTGAAATAAGAACATAAGTAAATTGTTTGTCAAGGCAGTTTATTAGGAAAAGATTGCTGTGTCAGGAGCTCCCTCACTGCGAGAGATGCTGTGTTGTCTCTCTTAATATTTAATGTCATTTTAATAATATTCCTCAGTTAGGGGGGCAGGCTGGTGCTATAGACTAAAGGCCAAGCCTGCCAAAGTGGAGAGGAATAAAAGCTTGAGGTCAGCTTCACTCCATTGACTTACCCACCTGGAGGCTGGGCAAAGAGCAGTGTTGCTCTTCTTCCAAGGGACTCAGCCATGCCCAGGTCCTTCTCTGCAACTTTATTTCAGATTTGTGGATGTTGCCTTTCCTTACTCAGACTGACACTTTAAAAAGGTTAGGGCCACATCCTGAGGTGGTGGAGATGAGAAACACACATTTTTCCTTTGACAAACCTATTTCTCATTGCAGTGCTGCTCCATTTGGGCTCGTTCATGAAACAGTACCATAAACTACTGAATTTCTCCCAAGCTTGTGATTGCATCTGCAGCTACAGCACTCCTGCCTTCTTTGGCAGGTCTTGTTTTGGAAACCTCTGGGTTAAACTCAGAGGTGTTTTATCTCAAGGCATGGGGAACTGCAGCTTAAGCATCAAAGGTCCCCACTAGTAAAACATACAACAATGCTGCCTCTGCGTTGCGCTCCAGCCCTCACAGACCTGCCTTGGCTGCAAAGCTGCTGCACAAGAGGGTGCCCCAGTCCCTACATCATTCCTCCAGACTTCTGGCAGTGATGCCCAGCTCAGGCTCTTCCTTATTGTGAAAGACTCCCTGCTGAAGGACCATGGAGTCAGAGCCTTTTGAAGCTACTGCATAATAAGCTGGATTCTTTTTCTAAACATCACTAGACAGTTCAATAATAATTACATGAACTTTGTAATCAGCCAAACCAGCATCTACTGACCTGCACATACCACTTGTGAGTAATTTTACATAAAGGGCAGGTACTTTTGTACTTAGTGCACAGGACTTGTGCACAAACAGCTATAGAAGGAGGGCCCAATTATAAATAAACCATCCTTAGTTGTCACTTTGCTGTCTCTGACTTCCCACGCATTCAAATGGTGAGACTGATTCATTTAATCTTACTCTAAAGCAGCAAGCCACAGAGGCAGTTTCCCGACAGTTGCTTTAAAAAGTGTAGCTGAGCTCTCTTAAATTGTCTTCCCTTGTATTATATGTAGACATTGTGATTAGACTATCTGTCACGATATGCTTTAACTTTAAGGCAGAATTTCGAGCTGCTTTCTGAAAGCAAACAGAGATGCTCCTAGGAACCAAAGGGGCATGAGCGCCAGGTTTCAGCATTTAGGAGCAGAGATCTTCAGTGCTGCTTGCACTGCCGGCTCCCCCGGCACAGCCAGCCTTATGAAACCTGAGTTTTCAAATAAGTGCAACACTATTTACCGTAATGAGACTTCTGGGAAGGGTGGAGGCAATGAAAGACTTAGTGGCTGTTTCCAAGCATTTTAGCAATATCAGCTGAGCAATTTTTATGATCTTCCCTTCTGCCCTCCTTCCCTCTTCTCCCCCCAAACCTGGCTATTCTTGTCAAAGGCTTGGATGCAAAATCTGGACAGTCCTGTCATATGAACATGGCTTTTACACATTTGTGTCACTGCAAAGCAGATTATAATGACTACATTCATTTGATTCTGATGAAGTCAGTGGAGGTTTCAGCATAGATACTAACTCGATGTGCAGCTCTGCCCTTGACAATTGCATGCCAAAGAGAATAACTGAAAGCTCTTGTTTTGCTAAATATGCTATTTAATGTTTTCTAATGCTCTGGTAAAAGCAGTCAGTGAATGTGGAGCCTTACACATTTCTATATTATTGTGGAGGACGTTACTAGAGTTACACTGAAGGAGGTTTCCTTGTTCTGTGACTTGCTTTGCCAGAGCACTTACCAGACGCTAAACTGCAAGTTCACCTGCTGACCACCATCTGTGATGAGAAGACCCCCAGATTCTGTCAGACTCTCAGCCACTGCTCTGGCTGCGGGAGCCTCTAGCAAATATGACCAAAATCTGGCAGACAGGACAAAGTGAAAGACCCTCTGGGCCCTAAGGTACATGGGGAGATGGGGAGGGTTCTGTGAAGAGGGCAAATAGTAGAGAGCAGATGCCATACCTCTGCTGCCTTTGGTTAACCTGGAATAAATGCTGCTGTGGAATTTAAGACACTGAATTAAAAGGTGAGTTTCTCCCATGTGCCATGTATAGGATGCCTGTCTCCTCTAGCTGGTCTACAGAGAACTGTAAATCTTTTATTGCTTCCACATACCCTCGTAGAAACTTGTGTTTTTAATTTAGTGTGTAGAAAACTTGAAGTTCTACATCCAGATCTTAATGTTGGTCCAAAGATGAATGGATTACCATTCTTTTAGGATCTTCTATATTCCTCTTCTTTCAGATAAAAATGTCATGATAGAAGTTTTCCACCATCCCTGTGTCTCTAGAGAGAATCTTGGAGATTAGAAGGTGACTTTTCTGTGAAATGGTCTCAATATCATTCCAAAAATACTTCATAATTTGGAATCTGCGCCTCAACCTCCAGCAGAGATCAAAGAGATCCCAGAAAAAAATTGAGCAACATCCATTCCTAGGAGCTGAGCCTTTGGCTATAATGAATCAATCAACTACCCTTTTATCAGCCAGATATAAGTTGACCTGGGGCATTTTGGAGCCAAAGGCTAGTGTAAGGCTGCTGGTTTAGGCTTTTTTTTCCATCAAAATATTGAGTCCAAAGGAAGATCTTTGTTTTCAAACAGTGTTTTTTTCATCTTGTTGTTATTTTCACCTTCAAGCTTGCTTGGCCAGTTGGATATGAAAAGCTTGTTTTTGCTTCCTAGTGGTAAGATCATCTGTTAATGGTATGTATGGGGTGCTAATTACTATCTGTCATTGGTATTTATGAGGTTCCAATTGCTACAGGAACTAAGTGCCACGTAAAGTACTGAGATAAGCATAAATGTTATTGAGCGTGCATTCTGCTCTTCCCACCCTAGTGCTTGGTCCCTTTGACTTGAATACTTTGTCCTCTCCCTCATGCTCCTTTTCACACTTGCGAGGCATCTGAAAAACACTGAGTTATGTGCTTTGCTGTGAAGCAGCCCTGGCTTGTGAGTGAGCGAGCTTGAGAGTAGCCCATGGCTCCATCTTAGAGCTTCTGTCCCTCACGCTGGCAGGTGAGCCAAGGCACCGGCACTGTGACCAGTAGCACTGGGAGCAGAGCCCACAGAGCCTGGGTCTGCTTCGCCAGGAGCCTGGGCACCAGCTGCTGCTGAGTTGCTTTCCGTAGGACGTCTTCTAAAATCCAGCAAAGTGTGGCAACTGGGAGAGCTGAAATCAACTGAGGTGCTGCTTCCCAGCCTGTGCACAGTCACAGAAGGTGTACCAGTCAGAGAGTGTGGAAGGCTTTGAACTATTTGGACCAGGAGCTGCTGAGAAGCCGAGAGCTTCTGGAGCCTTGCTAGTGTTAATGTGAAGAATTTCTTCTGGCTACTGGTGCTAAAGAGGCAGTTTGCTTCTCAGACAAACTAGATCCTTTGACCAACTTGACCACTGCTGTGGCCAGAGATACATTCTCAGCCTGATTCTGAGAAAAGCAAGTGCCTGGAACTCAATTTCTACCACTACAGAGAAATTATTATGATCCCACAAGAAAGCTGATTTGAGATGAAAAACATACAGGTCACAGTAGCAGCTAATTCTTAAGTGGGACAGGCGTAAACTTCTTTAATGTGGATATTGAAGGGGACATATTTTGTTTCTATTATTACTTGACTATGAGAGACTAAAGGGAAATTTTTTCACAACCAAAGAAGTATTTGAAAGAAGTTTTTAAAACGTGTGAAAATTGAAACAAAAAATTAGGAAGGAAATTGAAATGAAGCATCTGTGTAAAAGTTTTTCTTCCTCTTTTTGATCAGTTCTGATGGTTCTAATTGATGTCCAAGGAGAAAGCTGGAAGTGATTTAGAGATGAAGAAGAAAGGAATGGCACTGCTGTTTTAGAGACAAAGAAGAAAGCTAAGTCCTGCCTATGGGACAGCAATCCTGGGGCACACCGAAAATGCTTGAATAAAGAAGGTGCCATGAACCAACATTTATCTCCTGCTTACCCTTACAGCTATTTCCTTACTCTCAAATTTTCAGGAATGAAAAGCTGTAAGGATCACTCATTACACTATGACTTTTCCTTTATGTATCACTGCTCACTCAAGACTTTCAGACTATTACACAAATAGCAGTGACGTGCTTGGCAGGAGCCCTTTGAAGCACATACTACAATTCCTGCCAGCTTGGCCTCCCCAGCGGAAGAGCAGTGGTCGAGGGAGATGAAGGGATGAAACCTGCAATGCTGGGATGCCCTCACCTTCTTCACCCTCCCAAGTTGCTCGTGTCCCCCTTGCTTTGCCCCCACGCAGGTTTCTGGCCTCACAGCCCACCTGAGGCCAGGCTCTGTAGGGATGACAGCTCATTGCCAGACGCTGTGGTACACCAGGCAAACAGGGAGTGGGCACCCAGCAGCCAGTGACCAGCAAGCCAAGGAGCCCTTGATTGCTGAGGGCTACTCCATGACGCCAGTAGGTTTGCAGAGAACAAGCAGGGCTGGAGTCAGGTTACACTAAGTCCCAAGGACCAGGCAGCAGCTTCCCAGGGAAAATACATGCCCACGTAAATAAAGAGGGAAATAATTATAAGGGTGTAATTAACTGAGCAGAAGCAAAAATGGAAAGCAGAAGCAGAGCTGAAAGACAAAAAGAGAAGAAAAGCGCTTGAGCTTTTTTGTAGATGCAGAGGCTTGCATTTTGCATTTAAAGAAATAGAGGAAGAAATTTAAATATGTATTTAGGAAAAAAAAATTCCAGTGGGAAATGTGAAAAGAACCAGAAGCTTTTGTGAGGCAGCCCGCAAAGAGACAAAGCTATAAATGCACAAATCCAAATATCAACCTTTGCTTCTTCAACAGTAAAAAAAAACCCAACAAGTAATTCGTTCAGTACAGAGTGAAAGTAAACTTCTGGGAAAGCACTGAGGACAGTGCTGGGAATTGCTTACCCTGTCATTTTTGCTCCTGTCACTGGGCAGTATAAGTGAGGTAGTTATTAGAAGTGTTATTTATTCCAAGAAACATTGCATTCCTTTTTTCTCCCCACTACCTTGCTTATAGTCAGGTGTATTTATTGAAACATGCTCAAAGCCCTGAGCTGCACTACCATCAGTCTCCCAGCATCATCCACTCAGCTGGTCAGTGAAAGGATGAAAGACTCCCATCCAGTGAGAGACCCTTCTTTCCCATAGAATCATGGAAGGGTTTGCATTGGAAGGGACCTTAAAAAGTTATCTAATTCAACCACCCTGCCACAGACAGGGATATCTTCCTCTAGATCAGGTCACTCAGAGCTTTATCCAACCTGACCTTGAATGTTTTCACAGATGGGGCCTTCATCACCTCCCTGGGCAACCTGTGCCAATGTTTCACCACCTTCATCATAAAAAATTTCCTGTGTATACCAAAGCCTGAATCTACACTCCTTTAGTTTAAAACCATCGCCCCTTGTCCTGTTGCTGCTGTCCCTACTAAAAAGTCTGTCCCCATCATTCTTATAAGCCCCCATCAGGTACTTGAAGGCCACTATAAGTCCCCCGGGGGCCTTCTCCAGTTAACAACCCCAATTCTCTCAGCTTTTCCTCACAAGTGAGGTGCTCTAGCCCTCTAATTGTCTTTCTGGCCCTTCTCTGAACCTGTTCCAACAGGTCGATATCCTTCCTGTGTTGGGGAACCCAGGGCTCACGTAGTCTTCCAAGTGGGGTCTCACCAGAGCAGAGAAGATGGGCAGAATCACCTCCTTTGACCCGCTGGCCACACTCCTTTTGATGCAGCCCAGCACACAGTTGGTTTTCCAGGCTTCAAGCACATATTGCTGTCTCTTCATTCTTCTCATTAAGGAAAAACTGACAAAAAGGGTAGGTCTAATGGCAGATCCAGAAAACCAGCAGCTGCCAATGAAAAATCTCCCTTGGACTCAGATACAGATGATGGTTCTTAGTCCCTTCCTAGAGCGATGTCCTACCCCATTAAACAAGCTGGTGGTGGGTGAAACTGGGGCAAGCACTAAGTAGAAAATGGCTTATCAGGGAAGCAGGATCTCACTTACAGAGCTCCTGACTGAAAACCTAATCTTTAACTTTCTTCCAAAAGGCTAGGTGGAAAACAAGTCTAAATATGCTTTGTTTGCTCAACGACACAAGATACCTTCTGTACTCAGATCTCTCATGTTTCAGGATGAAAGAAAATTCAGCAGGCAATTTGTCAACAAATTAAAGTCACCACTATCAAAATCATTCTGAACCCAAAAGAAAGGAATAAATTTGATTGTACCTGTAGAAATGTATTCGGAGCAATGTTAAAGAGCCTGGACCAGCTGCTTCTTGCTTAGCTCTTATCGAGGAACACGTGCATGGATTGCAGTTGTGGATGGCTGAGTGAGGGCTGGCTGTGCCATGAACTGAGATGGAGGGACTGGTGCTTGGAGACCACACTCTGTTCCTCTGCCTGGCATACTCCAGAGTCCCCAGAGACAGGAATGTCAGGTACATGCTGCCTGTTTTCTCCAACCCAGTTAGGAGATAAGAGGAGTGACACTGTAGGGAAAAGATTCAAGCAATGTGATTTAAAAAAAAAAAAGAAAAAAGTAAATAAGATAAAAACTCCTCCATGATTTTGTGGGTCTTTGAGCATGCTGGGTTGTGGGGCTGGAAGTGGGGAAGCACAGAACACAGACAGATTTTATTAATTTGATAAACTAGAATGAGCGGTGTATTTTGGCACTCCATCATTGTAACTAGCTTTTGGTGAGACAGGGGTTTTGGCCAGTGCTGTTTCTAAGGAGGATTTCTCTGTCCTTATGCTTACCCTGCCTACCAGCCACATGAGAGCTGTGCTGTTTAACCCTCCTTCCCCTCATTTGTATTCCCCATTCCCACACAACCCATAGGCAGTGTAGCATTACTCCCCTCCCCCAAACTTTCCCTCTTTCAATTGGTGTCACCACAAAGGAATAGATTATTACTGACACTGATTCCAATTTAATCCTACCAATAATCTGATTTTTCCAAGCCTATTTATATCCTTGAAATGACAGTAAGGTTTAAAGTGATACAAATATCTGAGCCTAAGTGCTGTTACTATCCACACCAGTCTGTTCCAGTTTTGACCCTCCAGAATAAAGTGTAACCTCAGATATTATTTGATAAATCCCTTCCCAAGTGTTTGTAGTGCTAGACTGGTCCTTGCTTAGTCTTTTTGACTAGTTTTTTCACATTACAGGTTTGCTCTCTGTTACACTGGTAACAAGCTGAAGTCCCAAAATAAGTTTTAAAGCTTATATAAATGTAGAATTTCTTTTCCCTTTGTGGATTTTAATAACTTTCTGGTGTCTGGAAATGATCAAGAAGTAAAGCTTTCATAGCAATGTAAGAAGTATAAACCCACTCTAGTTTGTTATTTCATCCAGCAACCTGAGAACTTTTTTTATTTTCCTGGGCTTTAAGGTGATCAGCCAATGTTTTCTCCCATCCCCAATCTCCTTAAGAAGCTTATTAATGTTTTACATTCAAAATAAAGACAAACCAATCTGAAAACAAAGCCATACTTAGGGCTTCACATTGTAAATGTGCTTGCTGGACTATTTCCACTATTTGTAACCAATTCATTTTAATATTGCTCCTACTTCTTGCTAGATCTGCAGAACTTCAGCTCACACATAGCCAAGGAGTAGTTCAACCAGAAGTCAGCAGGTTTTTGTTCTTTTTTTCCCCCCACTCTTATAATTCAATGCACTGACTTGTTTATATAACCGAATCCTTTTGTTTCTCCAAAAGGGACTTGGCTATTTCACTGAGCGACAACACCCGTGGTAGGTGATGGTCTGTTTTTTCCAAAGCAAAGACTTCAGTTTTCCGCAGAATTTACATTCCAGTAATAAATATTTAAAGGAATTATAATGGAACTGAAGCAAAGAATGTCTCCCTGAAACACACACACACGTGTACACACACACACACAGACAAGGACACTCACAGTCAATTAGTCTGGGGTCGCTCTGATGCAGATGGTGCCTCTGCTCAACCCCTGAAGTAGTTTGCTTTTACCATTAGAAAACTTGGCTACTTTGGATTTTTAATACCCCATAAAAAGCTTATAAAATGTTATTCTTTATTGTGTATGTAGCAGATCATTCAAACATCTATGTCAAAGGCATTTTCTGCAGCAGGGTCTCTTTCTGCCCCTAAAATAAGTGCAAGAAAGAATACAGTCTGTGCTGATTTCTTGCTGTCCTTTCTCAGGTATGAGCTTTAGGATTTTCAATCATCTCTATTTTATTTTGCAACAGACTAAAATAAATGACAGCAGAATGGCAGTTTTGGAACATAACAGGGCTACACAACTACCTTTTGGCTTCAAATGTGTAGTCTACTATAAAGCAAATAAGACACTGATGTACTTTTCGATTTACAAAGCCTGTATTTGCCCCTGTGGGCATAGCACCAGGTGATGTCTTACTTAATGATGGTGAAGATTTTATATATGACATAAACAAAAGAGCTGCTTTTAAAAAATATTTTAAAAAAAGAAATAAAGAAGAAAATATTTTAATGCTTTTGATGAAGTAGAGTGAATTGACTCCAAAAAGCAGAATAATGAAAACCAAAAGGCGAAAGCAGGAACAATGTAGCATAAATATTGGAGTTACCTGCAAATGTGTCCCTCTGCAAACCAGACAGTATTTATTCTGTACAGTTTTATCCTTATCTTTTCATTTGCATTGAATACTGCCCACATTAGTAGCACTACAGCTGGCTAAGTATAATGCACACTGAACACTGCCCACCCAGGACGTCTCAGAGCTTCCTTGTCCCTTCTCATGCCCTGGACTGCCTCATTCCATGACCAGCTTCACCATGAGGAGGCCTGTTACCCATGGAGGAGTTAAAGGGCTGTAAGACAAGAGGTTGTGAGGAGGAGGGTTAAATGTCGTGTTTTTTTTTTTTTTTTCCATTCCAGTGTCTAGGGCTAAGCAGCAAAATAGTACTTCTTCTCCATTTCCACCCTATCTCTGTTTTTTCACCTTTGAAATCTGGTTATTCTTAGCTCACAAGGTTTAATTTGCTGACCTGACATGAACATATCCATCTTTCATGTTGATCCTGGCTTAAACTCAGCAGAAACAGAAATAAGAGTGGAAAATAACCCATCTGACAGCTAGAGACAATGACACTGAACTAGTTCAAGACAAATGGAGGGTGGTCATGGGTGTGTGGAAGGTTTTCTGTCTGCTCAAGGTAGTCCACAGCTAGAGAACAAAAGGGTGGGTGTCTGTGGATATGTGCGCATGGATGTGCACACACCAGTGGAGAAGCAGGGATAGATGCTTTTATATTCATCAGCCCTTATGGCTGGATTCAGCTTTGTACAGGCATCAGTGCAGGGAGGCAGCCCTGGAAGAAGTTTAACTTCATTGAGAGACCTTTGGAATGGATCAGCTGGCCAGGAGGGGGAATGATCAGCTGCAGGAAAGGGGAGATTCATGTAAGGTGGGAGAAGCTCCTCCTAGGAGAGGGGCAGGCAGGGATGGAGGCAGGAGGGCCTCTCACTCCTACAGCACACTCTTCCCATGCCAGCCCTGCTCCATCTGCTGGCAAGAACAATGTGAAGACTCTACCATTTGCCCACCGGGATCCAGCTCCTCCTGTCCTCCTCCTTGGCCCAGATTCCCTCCATGTCTTCATTTTATCTGCCACAAGTGGCAAGGGTGAGATGAGCAGAGCCTTCCTCAGGCACAGGAGGGGCAATAACCCTTACTCTTGGATTCTAGGACAAGGAACTGCTCTCCCATGAACTTCCCTCTACTTTAGACTCTAACATGTTGTGAAAGTTACAAATTAAGTGTTGTGCACACTGGGTATTTACCCAGTGTGTAAATAGGTGTGTAAACAGGTGATCACTGCTCACCTACGGTCAGTCAAACCCCAGTGGAAATACCCTGCAAATCCCCTGAGGCTGCATGGCAGGCTGGGATAGACGGAGTGACATGGCGACATCAGCTCCTGCCTCAGCAAGTCCCCAGGAAAGCACGGTGCAGCTGTGAAAGGTGTTCAGGGAAAACTCCTCTGCTTTGCTTCTCAACAGTTTGCAGGGTTATTGTGTTGGCTCTGCCTCCATTTTTCCCTTGCCTGCTAGGTGTTTAAGAGAATGTGCTGAGGAAAGCTCTGGCTTTTTCAAAATATAGAAGCAAAATGGAAAGCTTTTGCCACATGTGAGCCTACATGGCATTGCAAACTTGACTCACTGTTCTCTGCACAAGGAGTCGCAGGCTGGTTGCAGCTCCTCTATGAAATGAAGTGGGATTTTTTAGCTCTGGCACCACTGCCCTTAAACGTTTTTTTCCTCTTGTTCTGACTTTTGCTAATGGGAAATCATCTGCACCTGGATTTTGCTTCTCTTTTCCGTGTGGGAGAAGAAGAATATTCATCCTGCTGTGGCTCTTACATATGGCTACTCTTTCAGCTCTGCGTTACAGGCAGTCAGGTGAATGGGGTGGGTTGTGGTTCCCCATGTCATCCGGCCCCTCAGGGAGGGAAGGAGGGCAGCCAGTGTCAGACCAGTGTTTACAGAAAGTTTAGTCTCCAGTGGATTTCCCTACTCCAGTGAAACAATAGGAGGGTCTTGTGCTATATTATCCACGCTTCCTCCTTATTCTGATATTATCTGTGAATTCTTGCAAATAATAGATGACTGAGACCATTATTGTTCTGGGAAATAGGAAGATGAAAACATTAGACAGACCATAGCAGTTTCAATAGACTTATTCATGGCATATGTAGTTATGCAAGTCAGTAACTAGCAAAATACCTGTTGGAATAAGTAATAGTTCTGTGTATTCACAAAAGCAGTTCTCTTACATCTCCGTTTCAGTAAGAGATATTGTCTTGGTCAAAACAAAAGAAGAGTTCAAAACAAAATGAAAGTTCAAAACAAAAAAACGAAAGCAAACATAACTCCACTCTTAATGCCACAAGATCTTGGGAAGCAATCCATTCCAGCTCCTCTATGTTTCTGCTTTAATACAGGCATTCTAATGTTCTGATGTAAATCGCATGCTGGTGATTAATGGATCTTCTATCAATTGGACTTGAACTGAAGTCAAAGGAACATACTCTTCCCCTCCCCCCCCCCCATCTTCTTTTCCTTTCCTAAACCTGCATTAAAATAGATTATTCAGAAATCTTGGAATGAAAAGTGCTAGGTCAAAACTCACATTTTTTCTAGCAAGCCTATGAAAACTTACTTTGAAAAGTCACATACTGTTGAAGGACAATTATCCTGGAAGGCTTATGGCTTAAATATGCTTTTCATGGGCTTGTTCTGGAAGTACAAAATGAGCTGTAGTGCTTTGCAAAGCAGCTAAACCCTTCCCTGGGCCAAATGGAATCCAGAAGCCATTCAATGGATTGACTTGGGTGCAGAAGTCCTGCAGCATCCCTTCAGTCCCGTGCAGAGCTGGGCTGTGTCTCAGAGCTAGAAGCCACAGAGCCGTGGTTCCTCTACAGTTCTGGCAGGACTCTGTGTCTGCCTCCGTGTCACGTCCCCCTCATCTGGGAAGTCTTCTTGCATTGTCAGGCAACTGCACAGAGATGGCTGTGGTGTGGTGCTGCGTAAAAACTTTATGGGTACCACCTGTCCCCACGCTAAAACCTCCTGCCTCACTCATTATTATTATTATTTCCTATTATCTAGAACTTCCTTTCCTTTTCCTCCTCCTCTTCACCCCAAGTAAAGGGGGCCTGTTGGTATATCCATGGGCTTAATACTTAGTGGTCTCGGAAGAACTTCTCTGGCTCATTGTACATTAACATTGTTGACATTTTTTATGCATATGCAATTAATAAAAACTGGGCAAAACTTCAAAGCTTTGGCTATACTCTGGACAGATTATGAATTTTATGTTCTCTGTGAAGTATTGTTAATACTTGCTACCCACAAGGACTAATTACTAAGAGCAGATTTTACTCTGAAAGGAGGGCTTTCTCTCCTCTGCACAGCCTTCCTCTCCCCATTTTGTAACCAAAGATTCCTAGTGAGGAAAATAGGGCCATGTTCCCAAAGAGGTTTTTTGTCAGTCTTGTGGCATTTAGTGTTCCTATTTGATCTCCCAAATTCAGGACAGCAGTGACTGTGTGAGAAACTTCATATCTAGTTTTCCAAAGAAATGCCTAACTTTTGGGAACAGATGCCTAAATAAAGGCTCAAACACAAGGTAAAAACAACTTGCAGTTTAGGCTCACCTTGCAGAAGTCCATCAATTTGGGTGAAGGTAGCTTTTGAACTGAAAGCCTGAATGGGGCAAACTAATTCAGAATAAAGCACTGTTAATGGGAAATCCATGTCCAGCACAGGGAAGGGGAGTTCTGCAAGTGGAGCTACTCTGCAGCTACTCCCAATGTGGATAAGCTCTTAATGACTTTTAAAATCTCACCATTACTAAGACAGGCTTATAATTTCTAGAGGCCTTGAGTTTCTGGAACAACTGGAGTATGAGATTCAATTGCATTCACTTCAGTGGAGGATACAGTTAAGTATTGGCACGTTTGTCGGCTTGAGGCCAGTCATTAACTAATTAGTGTATGGGAACATTTAAGTTTTTCCCATTTGATTTTGCAAAGTTGTTTGGCAATACTTGCTTACGAGCATTTTTTTTTCTCACTTTTCCCCCTCTCCCTTCACACCAAAGCAAACACCCACCAGAAGCAAAAAGAGAATTGGAATGCAGTTAACTTCCCATTTTCCCCTTACTGTAGGCAAAAATATTTGCTGATTTTGCTATTTTTTTTTTTTAATGTAGACACACACACACACACACACACACACACATATATATATATATAGCTTTTCAAAAAATATTTAAAAGGTTTCAGAGTGTTAGTTTCCTTGGCGGCCACGCAAAGCCTCCCCTCCCAGCATGTCCGTGGGAACGGCGAGGGGGGCGGCAGTGGAACTACAACCCCCAGAGGGCGGGTCGGGAGGCAGCCGAGCGAGAGCAGGGCGAGAGGGCGCGGTGCCTCCTGGGAGTTGTAGTTCCGCGGCCCCACCTGGCCCCTCTCCAAGCACCTGTCTGTCCCGTGGGAGGCAGCGCTGACTCCGCGCCCCACCGCTCCCCTCAGGCTGCTCCCTGCTGGCAGCCCAACCAGGAACCGCTGGAGGAGGCATGGAAGATACACAAAGGTAAGGATCTCGTAGTACTTGCCGTGGAGTAGGTGAAGGAGCAGTGGTGTAAAACCTGATGTCCCCGCGAGTCCTCCTAGCCCTGTGCTTTTGGCTATGAGGTGTTGCCGTGTCGTTCCCGTGGCACATTTGTTGGGCAAAGTCATCGGGGCTTGGTTGGCTGGCAGAACTGTCAGCACGTGGGACTGGCTGTGTGGAGATATTATTCTCCCCTGCAGCCATGCAGAAGTGTGGCTGTTGGCTCCTTCAGACAAAGGTTAGTGGGATAAATTAATCATTCAATCTTAAAAAAAGTGGGGGTGGGAATCCCTCTCCCTACAGCAAATCTTTCTGTAGTGAGCAAGGTTCTTATAACATCCAAGTTCTTGCTGAATTTAAGCTTGCTTTTTAAGTATCTTTTTTCCTCTTAAGCTGACTTTCTAGGTCTTAGTAGAGAGAATTAGCCAAATACAAATTTGCATAAGTGGCTGCAATAGCCTCTGCCTGTGTACATTTCCTTCTTCCAGTGTATCTGGTGTTAACTGGAGGCAACTGAAAGTCTCAGGCTGTTCAGATCACTACAGGGAAAATCCTTGGAAATGCTACTGTTTCATCCTGCTGCTTAATAAAACAGAGCGGTGGTCAACATAGCACAGGGAGAAGAAATGCCTTTGTGTGCTTCATGGGCCAGGTAAAACACTCCTGAACATTTTGGCCATGATCCTCTGGTGCCTGGGAAACTATTCTAGCCTTGCTGTTAGTCCTTACACCTGAGTGTAAATTTACCAGAGAGTTTTGGGAAATACCTTGCAAAAGGATGCTCTGCACACCTTCCATGGCTGAATATACACAAGATCCCCCACGCATAGAAGCTTGGTTCAATAACACAGTTATAGCCTACTGGTCCTTTCCAATGAATAATTTACTAATTATTCTGAGGACTGTAGATTTTTGCAAAACAGTAATTTGCATTACTTATGGTCAGGGTCACTGGTTCTCAGCTATTGCTTCTGGGGTGAAACAGCAAACAGTGGGCAGGCTGAAAACTGTGGGAGCAGAGTGGGAGTTTTTAGTTTAGGCTACCGATGCAAGACCCTATTTAAACAAAAAATAAGTGAAAGTGAAGACAGGAGTTAGTCCTAGTTAAAGGTCTCACCCAAGAGAAGGTGTGAAAGGCAGTTCTCAGTTCTGCTGGGAATTGCATTTTAATGCCAGCAAAATAGCTTTGCTGTTGATCTCTGCAGATGTTGCAAAATGCTGAACTGAACAGGTCTGGACAACGAGGCAATTCCCTTCCTGTTCAGAGGCTTGGCAGCTCTGGGTCAACATGAAGATACGGCTTTTGGGTGTGTTGGGTTTGTGCATCATAGGCACCAGGAGTGCTGTCATATGGAAAGGTGGAAAGCAGGAAGCTAATGAGCCGGTGTCCTCCATGAATCAAGCGTGCAGAAATGTTAAACAGTGCCCTAGGATCTAAAATGAGGATGGTAGAGGTGTTGGTAAGAAGTGCTAAACTTTCTACCATCTAGTCTTAAATAGCTGTAATGGGGAGGGTCCATGGGCTGCTTTCTGTGGGAAGTTTTTCATATACCTCATAGACCTATGGTCTATTTGATGTCCTTGCTGTTTACAATATTAGTGGCACTGCTAGTGTGCTTGTAATAGAAACCAACTTATGGAGGCATCTGAATCTAAGAGCATTCCCTACACATTCAAGAAACTTTCTCAAATGTGAACAGCACTAATATAAAAAACAGAGATCCCACCTGGCATGCAGCCTTGCTGAACTTTGAATGTTTCTCTGTACACTGACAGTACCTATGGCAACTTAAGCCAGGGTATGAGAACCTTTGCAAGACTGTCTCCAGAGAGGCATGAAACCACTGAAAACCCTGAGATGAGGCAGGTGCTGGAGGAGGAGGATACTGGTGGTGGCAACAAGCATTGTGCAGGCAGAAAAAACAGGTGGTGGGTGCCTTTCCTCCCTCCCTTCTAGTGGCAAAGGCTGTGCCCACAAAACACATGGACCTCCCTACTCTACCTTTCCCCAGCAGCCAGTCAGGCTGCAATGTTTAAAACAGGCATGGATTTTCCTGTTTACCCATCAGCATGCCTCCCAAATGGCAATTGTGTTGGTTTTGTTTTCCTTTCCTCATACATACCAGAAATCAAATAGCACGATATGGCTAATGGGATCATACTGACTCACCTCTGCCATTGCTGTTAATATCTGGAGAAATTCCCAAATGCCTCAGCCCCAGTCATAGTACAGTTGCCTGCTCATCTTTCTCTTGCCAAAACAGAGCAAGGTCTTTTTACATTAGCAAGTCCAGTAATGGCTAGTTGAAATTTTGCTTCTTGGTAGTGTTAAGAAGCTAGGGACCAGATTACATATAGAAGAGAATATATAGAGAATATCCATTTATGATTGGATAGCAAGTTGTTTTGCAATGTCATTTGAACAGTATTCAAATAGCCAATTTCTTTTTATAAACAAAGGAGGCTGAGGAGGCTTGGGGGTGCTCATGCCTTTTTCTCTCTGACTGTAGAAACATAACCCTCCCTTTTTAAAAAGGTGCCTTCCCAATGCAACCCCGGTGTACAGGCTACTAAATTTCAACTGCTGGTTTTATGTCATTATTGCAATTGCAGTAACTCTGTAAGAGATAAGACGAAAGATTGCTCTTTCCACTTTGAGCTCTTTCCATCCTCCATTTTTACAGCAAAGGTTACCCTAAGCAGTGTGTACATCTGTCTGTTGTAACTGTAGAAATACCTATTATTCATAACTTGCCAATGTATATGCTGGAAAAGAGAAGCTGAATTTATAGCTGTATTTCCTCTCTGCCAGGGCTTTTAGAGTTGAGTGTTTCAGTGTTTCCATTATAAACCTCTGTTTTCTGAGGTTTATAACAGTCTTGAAGAGCGTAGTGGTCTTGAACCATAATAGAAAGCGTGTAATGTTGCATTTACAGTACAGTTGTAACTGCACATTAAGGAGTGTAATCTTCTCAGTGTACCCACAATGCTCCAATAAGGTTAATTGGAGTTACATATACTAAGAGAAAAACAATATTTTACCCTTGGACTTGGTGCTCTCTATTCAGAGAGCTGAGTGCATCGCACAAGAACAGAATGCATCTCCCTGCACCAGACTAACAAAAACACCAATCCTTGCTACGCTCTTAAAATACTTGCATGCATCTGTAGGGGCCCCTCTGAACACCTGCATCCCTTGTGTGATGCCTCACTGCTTTACAGACTTGGCCAAAGGAAGCCAAGGTAAAGAGGACTGAAAGAAACTGGATTTTATTGAATGTATGGTGAAGCTTTTGTCCTGTGCAGTTTTTCTGCTGTTTCTCTGCCTTTGGCTTCTAGTCTTGCATAAATATAGGTCCCATCTGAAACCCATCTTCTCCACTTCCAGTCAGCTTACTCCATCTGGCATCTTGCATTCATGTGTCACTTTGCTTATGAATATAAGGTAAATGAGTTACAGTTCATCATAACATCCCACTGTCCCTGGGCTGTCTGAAGTAGTCTCAGCTCCTCTGTCATGCATCTGTGTAGTTGCTGGCATTTCTAGTTAGTCTGAACTGCCACAGATAGAGCAGGGGCTCTTAAGGAGGAAGCTCCCCATGCACTGAGAAGGATACATATTTCCTTTTCACACTTGCTCAGCCACAATATAAGGCTGGGCTTATCTGCCACTTGGCAGAAGGCATCAGAAGGTGGGAGGCTGGACTCCATGAACCTTAGGCTCAGATCCCAACTACACTAGAGTTTGGGAGAGCAAGTTAAAAGGAGTGTCAGCAGGGCTGAAATCTTGTTGAGACTAAGTTTTTCTTTCTGTTTCAACTCATACATCAGGTTATTTACTCTTCCACTTAACCTCTCTTCCCATGGTTAGCAGGTCAGTTTATTGGGTTCATGCCTTTTCACAAGTATTGCTAACCTCAAGCATTGAGAAATCACAAATTTACTCTCATATTCATGAGACTGCAGGAAGAATATGCATTTTTTAAATTAAGCAATTAAAATAGTTTAATTAGTGTTTTAGCCCTGATCCTTCGAGTTTCACAGCTTTGGAGCATTTCTTTCCTTGCTTTGAGCTTGACTATCTTTGCCCCCTGTAAAACTGTATTTGTCACAATTGCACAAATGGACAACTAGTGCTTTAGCAAAAACCTCAGCTAGGCCAAGACTTGCAGAAATAACCTGAAATTTGGAAATTCCTGGTTTTGCGATTGTGTAAGTTTCATTTTCACTTTTTTCTGTCCCCTCATCAGTTATGCATGTCTGTGTTACAACATATCTGCTGAGAATGAGAGAGCTGAAGGGATTTCTGATTTGGTGAATTAGTGTACAAGTGGTCAGCAGAAAGGACTGCAGCAAAAAAACCCAATGAATGAGAAAGCACAAAAGGCTGAACTAGACTAAAGCCACCCGTACGTCGCATGTGCTCTTCTGCTGCATATAAGGGGGCTGCAATTTGCATGTTAGTTGTCTGTGATCCCTTTCATATCAGTAAGAAGGCCTTTGGGAAAACTTGGCATGATCTACCAAGAATTATTCATCATGTGATGCATACATTTAGGCAGTGAATATCCCCTTGATAGGGGCGTGAGTGAAAACAAGGCTTTTCAATGTACTTTATATTGTCCCTGCATTTGCCCTGTAGTCTGAAGGTGCTGTATGTCTTCCTGCCTTGTGTGTTCCAGTGCCCCATATATTTTGTGTTCTTACTGCCATCTGAAAATATTTTTTCACAGTGCAGTTATTGTTGTTTTGAAATGCTTATCACATGGAACATTTTGTAAGGCAAGGGAGGCAATAGGGCAACAACTTCCCCTGGCTGTGTACAGGACTCAGAGCAGCATTACCAAACCCTGTACCTGGTGTTCTCCAGGAGAGCTTCCCACGTCCTGTGAAGGGATGTTTCTGTATCCTAAGAGAATGGCTCTGTGGATGCCACTAAAGAATTGCTGAAGAACTGGGACTGTTCTTTGATGACTTTGAGCTGCCAGGTTGAGTTTCTTTGCAGTCAGGTTGCCTTGCTACATCTGGATGTAAACTAATAGCCTTTGGGCTTCTTGAGGTGTGAGAACCATTGCTGTGGCAATAGTATTAGTCTGACTTGCTCTATTGTGACCTTTCTTTTTCCTTTGTTCCAGTTTACTGCCCTTTTGTGCAGAGACTAGGTGGTGGTGGTGCCTGAGATGTAGTACCTCTTCTGTTTTTGGCATATTTGTATCATCTAATACATCACACGTTCATTTACTCTTTCTTTTTTTTTTCCTCTATTATTCACCTCAGAGACCCCAAAACAAAGAGGCATTCAAACCCTATGATTTTAGACCATTAGAGATAAAGCATGGAAGAAAAAAAGGAAGAACTGACACTGCCCACAGTTCCCGCTTCTTGTCAGGCTGAAGGCCATAACCTGTGGGGACATTCTCCATTCACGTCTGTGAGGTTTCTCCTGGGAGCATGTGGTATTTGAAAAAACAGTGGTGGATCCCAGGTGAAGAATACTTTTTTACCTTTTCTGAGGTTCTCGATTTTTGAGACTTTTGGTGCCTTACCCTTTTGTCACAATGGCTTTTGACAGGGTATTGATAAATGCCTTGTATTAGGGAATTTACTTTTTCAATTACCCTACTCCCATGTGTCTGTCATTATCTTTTTACCTTAGTACTGAGTTTGGCAGGGCACTGAGGGCACCAGTAAATGGTAATTGTCCTGACTGATCTCACCTGAGACTCCCCACTGACACATGTTCCCAGGGACCCAGGACCCCACTGAAGTTTGGGTCTGGGTGCTCAGTGACTGACTTGAATCCCTGTGCAGCCCCTGGTCCTGGTTCACTCTTTGCTGTGCCAGTGAACCTTGTTACCTGCCTCCAATGTTCAGCCTGGTGAGCTTTCACCCCTTGGTGAGGGATGGTCTATGTGGGGGTTGCCCTCAGATCTCACTCCAGCCCCCCTTCTGGCCCTGACAGCCCATTTTGAGGCCACGTGTGCAGGCTGTTGATGGTCTGCATCAGCAATCAGCTGCTTTTGAAAGAGTCACTGAGCAGCATGTTCATGCAGCTCTTGGCTTGTCCTTTTCCCAGGCGGAATGTAGGGTGGACAGCTGCGACTGTCCTCCCGCAACAGGATGGTCAGGTCTACCTGTTCTTCACTGCTCTTCTCCCTGTTGTCCTTCCTATTTGTTCTTCAGCTCCCCTTCTCCTGTCAGGGCACCTAGAAGGATGTGATGTCCTGGGTTTCTTCAGCTGGCAGTTCAGGAACCATTGCAGTGCTCCACGTGGTGCTGGTTGCTGTGGCTAATTGCCTCTGAGGTGCCTGCCCTGGTTTTAAGGAAGCTGCATGTAGTCATCCTCTAATATTTCTCAGTCTGTTTCTCTTTGTATCGTATTGAATAGATTCCACAGTAAAATTATTGAACTGTAGGCTGGAGAGGTAAGGTGGGGAATGTAGTAGCTAGAGAAAGCACACTGAGCTCTCAAAATATTTCTACTAATTGGGGAAAACCAGCAGGAAAGGACTAGGCTTGATATGTTGTGGTGTCAATCCCACCAGCTAATAGATGAAAGAGAAGTCAATATGCACAGTTTATTTAATTAAGTTATAGAACAAGGTACTTCTGTTAAGTTTTTCAGAGTTCTTTCGACCTGTGATCAAGCACTGAAATGCAGTTTGGAGAATTCAAGCCTGGAATTTGTTATCTAGAGTAGCTTTTCAGTCAAAGAAAGATGGTTACGTATTTTCCATGGTGTTTAAAAACTGAACTTCACAAAAGAAATTATATTTTACTAGTTTTTAGCATGGTATTGTTACAAAAGCAAACAGCTTGAATATTAGGTGCAGTTTTGGTCACCACAATGTAAGAAAGATAATAAACTTTTAGAGAGCTTCCAAAGGAGAGCAAGGAAGACGGTGAAGGTCCTTAAGGGGAAGCCATGTGAGGAGCAACTGAGGTCACTTGATCTGTTCAGCTTGGAGAGGAGGAGACTGAGGGGAGACTTCATTGCAGTCACAACTTCCTTGTGGAGGGAAGAGGAGGGGCAGACACTGAGCTCTTCTCTGTGGTGACCAGTGACAGGACCTGAGGGAATGGCCTGAAGTTGAGTCAGGGAAGGGTTAGGTTGGATATTAGAAAAAAGTTCTTCCCCCAGAGGATGGTTGGGCACTGGAATAGGCTCCCCAGGGCAGTGGTCACAGCACCAAGGCTGAGAGAGTTCAAGAAGTGTTTGAATGATATTCTCAGGCATATGGTGTTACTATTAGGGATGGTCCTGTGCAGGGCTGAGAGTTGGAGTGGATGATCCCTGTGGGTCCCTTCCAACTCAGTATATTCTGTGATTTATATGTCTCTCTGCATCTACAAGACTAGCCTAGGCAGGGTTCTTTGGCTTTTGCTGTCAATCTGGAGCTATTGATCTATCAACATAAATCCTTACTTATCTCCAGTCAAGTTTATTGGACAATGAAATTACAGGATTGCTTGAATCAATCAATGTTTCTAAAGCAAGCTATAGAAATATAAACAAGTTACCGATTATTTAATAAAGTCAATTTGCTTAGAAATGCCTGGCGACGGGCAGCAGATGTTACAGTAATTTCTGCTTTCTCTGGAATTTCACAGGGGATGCAAGATCTTAATGTCACTATTAACGAAGGTAACTTTATTTTAGAAACTCATTCTGAACTCTCACAGCCAGAGAAAGAAACTGTCATTCCTTTTGACCACAAAACCTGTGCTATTTCTAAGTGGAGTTCTTTGAAATAACTAGGATATCTCCCAGCTTGTTGCTTTCAGAGGGGACTTAGTACAGTGGCACGACATTTAGTTAGCATAAAGAGTTTTTTAGCCCCTAAGATACTGAATGAGTTTGAAGAACCAAAACTTTTAGTCAGCTAAGATTAAATTTGTTAGTATGAAGTACAAGTTTACATAATATTTTAGCTTTCCTAGAATTTTAAGCAGGGCACCTGTTTCCTGAGAAGCATTTAGGTTAATATAACCAGGTTCTGACTTGGCAAAACAATTTAAGTGTAAAAGTGTCTTTCAGTTTCTCAGCTGGAAGTGTCATGAAAGTGGCCTCCTCAGTGTGGTTTTACAGTTACTGTGTTTGCCTTTTGAGATCCAGTTTATTGGAGTGGTTTTATTCAAGGTGGTTCAAGAGCCTTCCATGCGCTCATGGTGTCCTTTTGGTGCTCCCATCTGTATTGAATGTAGAGCAAGATCTTTAGTAGTAGACTCTGGTGCCTCGGTAGTCTGTGTGTTGGGTAGCTTACCATAGTTTGTCATGCAGGAGTACAGAATCATCTGATTAGTCTGCCTAATCAATCTTGAACAGGGATAGTAATAATTAAGTCACAGATGGCCATTATAAATCCCTCTATTCCAATACATTAATATTCCCGGTACTTTGGACATTAGGGTTGCTTTAGATTTTTAAAAAATCCGTGTGAAATGGGTCTTTGATCTTTTTGATTGGTCTACCTTCAAGAAGTTAAGAATTCATTTTGGCTTTGGAAATGTTTCTGTCTTTAAGATAAATTATTATCATATATCTGTACTCATTTTTGTATGTGGGCTTTGTTAAAGCTTATACATAAACTAGTCTCTGATTAAATTTTTTTTTAAGCTATTTTGTGGTATTTTGGTCTGCAGTATTTTGTTGCTAAGCTGTCTATAGCAGGATGTAGTTGATCTGTGCTAGAAATTTCTATAGAGCCTGGGCTTCCTTCGCCTATGATAAAGTTGGTGTGGCTCAGCCTTAATTAGATTATTATAGACCTAAAACATACAAGGTAGAATAGCATGAGAGGAGTTAAATTTGGTCATTAGCAGGAGTGTGTGGTTAGTCTAGCTGGTGTAGTCATTAGCTTCTAAAATAGATAAGACTTCACTTTCCATTTGATATGCTTTGAAGACAAGTCAAAAGTCCTTAACATGATTTAGGTTTACTTGGAAGGTCTATGATCCTCCTTTGTAATAAGCTCTGTATTTCATGTCGGAATGGTACTTGTCTATGTCAAGCATTGCTGACATTCACAGCCACAGTTGTATTCATTCGGATGTTAAAATGCATTGTTTTTGGAAGAGTGTTTACAGAAAATATTATTGCAGTCAGACAGGGCTTAAAGGCACGAAGGCTTTCTGTAAAACCTGGATTGTCTGGATGCCAGACTTTTTTTTTTTTTTTTTTTTTTTTTTCCAATTGAGGAACAATTCAGTTCCTCAGACTCTGAATGCTGTTATGTACTTCCCTGTTTAATACTTACTGCTGCCGACATCTGTGCAGGCTGAAGCTCTGGCTGTTCAGGATTGAATTGCTTCTGTCTTGTAGGTCTGTCATTTGCTGAGGAGCTCCAAGGCAGTGCCGGGGAAGGAGGGATGTGAGGGGTGTCTTCTTGTAGATAACATTTTGTTTGTGACGAGCAAGGCAGTGATCTATGGAATTTACTTGCTGCAGGAGAGAAGAGCTCGGATGGCACCGTGTCAAGGAGCTGCAAAGCTTGGTAGATGCAATTTGGAGTGAAGCCTGGTGGAGGCAAATGCAGACAGTGCTGCTGACTCATAGCAGTCTTAGAGGAAAAGGCTCTCTTACACTTCTGCTTGCCTCTGGCTTCCTCCAGCATGTGGTTAGTGGGGACTTTGTCTCCCTAGTTCTCTGATGCTACTATAATATTTATCAGCTTGGCTCAACAAAAGGAAAGGAGATTGGTGAAAAATATCTGTGCTATTAACTGGTTAATTAGGATGACATTTCTCATGTAAACGACCTCTAAGGAGATACTAAGGATTGATAAATAGCTTGGTTTCATTGCTGTCTGCATCCCTGACTCCTTTTCCCCACCCTGCAAAGCATCATGTGGATTTATGTGACTCTTCACAGAACTGAGATCCTTAACTCTGAGATGATAACTATGAGTGCATGGGTCTGTGATGAGGAGTGCTCCGGGTAGGTTTTGGAGTCGATGCTATGTGCCACCCTGCCTAATGGTTGGAGGTGTTAAAATCCTTCAGCTAGTAACAGGTGATGAGGCTTAAGAAATAAAACTGAGGCTTAAAAAAATAAAACAAAACAAACACCAACATCAAAACCAGAAAAGGATGAAAAGAAAAGCTTGATTATATGTTGTCTTACAAATTGTATGCTGATGTGAGAGTCTATTTTCTTTCGTAATCCATGCATTTGAGAACTATTCATCCCACCTATTTCCTAGTGTGACTGGCAAAGGACTGCAGTGTTTCTTAAAAGACAAGTGAGTCTGTACTTGAGTCTGTACTGTGCTGATAGGAGTTATGCAGTTGACTTTAATAGGAGAGCATCTGCACTCTGTATGCAGAAAAGTATGTCTTTAAACTAAAAAGCCAAGTAAATAAAAGTACCTTCTATACTTGTGGTGATTAGTTTAGTTTTTTGAAGAGACTTTAATGCATATGTAGATTTTGTTTTTCTTAATTTTTTTTTTTTTTAAGTCCCACAAAATCAGTTGCTGATTGGGGTTAGCTTGTGCCTGCTGATTAATTCCTTGTGTCACTGGTCTTGATTCCTGTTGTAGTTGTTCTCAGATAACTTGTCAGCAGCAGCAAACCAGCAGAGCTGTTATTGACCCAGAATAGCAATAGAGTTGTTAATACAGTTAAGGTTTTCTGTGAACTACGTCGCTATTCTGTGGAGCTGATGAGCTGGTTAACACCTTTTACTTATTCTGCAAGGATCTGAGGCTGGAAGGGAATTAATGCAGCTGTGAAGCACAGGAGAACCAAAATAGCAGTGATTCAGTTAGAGTAGAGCCAAATCTTCTTAAAATTAAACTCCATTGTGTTAGAGACTTTACTTTTTTTGATACCTATATTATTAACTTCTCTGATAAATGCAGGAAATGTAATACAGTGATATTGGAGAAGCCTTGCACATTAAATCTAAGCTATTGTCTTGGGGTTGTAATAGAAGAAACCACTCTTCATCTGGTGTGTTATGAGAATCAGATTCTACAGAATTTCTGTTTCTCAAGGTTACCATATAATTCACAAGTTTAGTTTTTGCATAGCATTGATTTCCTTCACTTTTGGATACGTTGTTTAGAATGATTGGGAAGTCTGCAGTACATATATGAGTATTTATAGTTTCATAAGTAACAAACTGGACAGTTCTGGGAATTTTGTCATGGGCAAGGGCATTTACTTGAAAACTGCTGCTGTTGTTATCCTGAAGATTTTTTTATTATGTAATTTGATTACTTTAGTGTGTAACAGGTTGATGGTCTTCTCTCACAGTTTTCCTCTAGTTCCTCCTTTTAGTTGTGATAATTTAAAGTTTAACCTGTTCCTTTCTTTCAAGATATAACCAGCTTGTAAACTAAGTGCTAATGAACTTTTATGTTGCAAAAATGCTCTGTTTTTGGTATTTTAGAGAATTCTACTGTTTGTATGTCAGGGCCCCCCTGAAAGTGTCTTTATATTTTTCTTCCAGTATCTGTAACATGGCCAGGTTCTCTTCCCCTCTTTTTTCCCCCACACATTCCCCAGTTTCCCATACTTGCTGTCTAAAAACCTATTCAGCAGCACCGATGTCTCAAGCGGTGGGTATGTAAATATTTACAGGCATGACAGTCAACAACAGTGGGAGGGGGGAAATTGCTACATTCTACCATTCAGGGAACCTTCGAGTTCTGTCTGAGTGTGCAGTCGATGAGAAGAGGAGAGGCTTGCAGTTTGTAGTTGACATGTTTTTGCTCTCTCGGTTCCTGTTTTGTTGCAGATGTCACTCATGTAGCAGTGGAAGGCTTTATCAGCTCTTGCGGAGGCTTTCCCCTACACTCAGAACTCAAGGCTGGAGCTGTAGTGGAGGAAAATGGAGCCTGCAGATCTCCTGGCATTTGCCTCTGTAGAAATGAATGGTACAAGAGTCACCTTGGCTTTGCTGGTGGTCTTCCTGGTCCTGCTGTATTGGTAAGTGATAACAGTGGTATGGACTGCATATCAGACACAAAGCCTGCTGAAGTTCTGCCAGCATCTACAGAGTCTTTTAGTCATATGGGGACACTGGAAGATAATTGCCTGGGAGGGAAATGGAGGGGAAGTTGGTTTGGATGCAGAGGTTGTAGTAAATACTCACAAAACTCATGATGCTTTTAGAGAATTCTCTCCTTGCAATATTGTCTTGTAAGAGCTTTACCAACAAACTGCTAACAAAAATTGTCTTCAGAATCAAAAATATCCAACTTATCTGTTAGTTTCTGTGGGCAGCAGGAACACTGGTTAGAAAGAATCCATGTTTTCGTTGGACTTTTCTGTACTATGCTGCACACTTGTCCCTTGCCAGGTTTCTTGGCTGAAGTGTACAGACACTTAAACTGCTGCTTGAGCTTCCTCTCTTGTTGTTTCCGCACTGACTAGTGGATAAAAATCAGAATAACAGCAGCCCTAATGGTTAGCACAGTAGGCATTGCAGCTAGCTATGCTGAAATGAAAAGAACCACCCTGTCTCAACAATTTATTTCAGAAATTAAATTAACTGAACTGGGAGTACTTTTCTGACTGTTTTTACTTGTATACATTCTCAAATCCTGCTTTCCAGTCAAAGAATCTCTTTTTCTCAACTGCATGAGTGTTCAAGAAAAAGGTGCAGGTATGATTGTAGAGAAGGAACATCTGACAAAACCCCAAAGATTGTCTAGAAGAGAATAGTGATGCTAAACCATGAGTTTAGCACAATCGTTGTGGCAATTTAAGTGACAGATCACTTCTGCATGTATTTTGTCATTGTTTCACCCTGTTGAGCATCAACTTCCTTCTGTGTCCAGGGAGGGTCTTGGGAGACTAAAAAGAGTCAAACTCATATCTGACGTGCAAGGCCACATCAGGTAAGTAGGTGGCCCTGCTTTCTTAACAAGATCTCCGCAGATCATCACAAATGTCCAAGTCTTACTTCCTTTGAATTTTTACCGGGAAAAGAATGGCAGCTCTAGATCTATAAGTAAGACCATGTTGTTTAGCTGCCAATTTGTGCATCTCTGTGAGCTTAAGGGGAAGAGAAGGAGAACAGAGGCACATCCACAGTTCAGAAAAGCAGCAGATCAACTGGTGAGGTCTGACCACCTGTGAGTTATCTCAAAAAGCCTGATACTTCCACATAGTACGTGTCCAGATATGCAGAGATCTCTGAAGACAGAGAAGTGCTTTTGTAAACATTGGATACATTTTGATGTATGCTTGTCCAGGGCCTCATTTTCCTGTTCCATTTAGGGAAGGCAGTTCCTCCCCTTGAAGTTATAAAGTGGTGTTTTAGTGAACATTGAGTCTCGCCATTAACAAAACTAGTTTTAACTGCAGAGTTAGGGCAGGCTCATGGCTGTGGGCAGTCACTGCTGAACTGAGTCCCTATCATTAAGGTTTCAAAAAGTTTAATTTAGCAGTGAGATGGGAAACTGTCTAACAGTAGAGACACTCCATTCAGTGTGCCCCCTTTGCTGGTTGAAGGCAAATTCTGTGAAAGCATCAAGAAAAGGAAGCTGAAGTTCTATATGGGGAAAGTGTTATATACTCTTCCCTGCCAATGATTACTACTACCCAGTCTTGTTGATCTACAGATTCAGGTTGATTTTTAAGCAGCTTATTAAATACAGGTATCTACAGGTCACTAATCAAATGAGGAGCTTAAAACTGCAATGAAATATGCTGGGCAACACCTGTGGGCTATTGGTGGGTTTGCCTGGTGGCTAAGTTGTTCAGACCCATTTATCTCGGTAAAATGCAGTGACCGAACTGGTAAGGTAATGCCTTGAAGCACATCTGCTAGTGTGGTGGTTGTTTGAACTTGTCAACTTATTCATTTTGAGTCTATTTTGTACAGTTTTTTTATACTGCATGCCTGTTTGAAAAAATGAGTAAAACTCAATGCATGCTCACAGATTCCTTTATTCATGGCTGAAACCTTGGGTTCAAGGAATTATTTAAACGGTAAAATGGTTTCCCGTAGAAATGCAGGTTGTTAATGCTAGAGAATGTTTTTATTACAGTCATGTTGCATACCTGATTATCTGGCTCTTCTAGGAGTCAGAAAACATGAGTGTTGTGTATGGCAGGAGTGATAATAAAGTAGTAACCCTTAAAGTTCCTTTGATGTTTATGTTTTCATTCTAAGCCTTATTCTCATTTTTTAATAACTCCTGAATTATTTTTTTTCCTAGCTTTTTCTGCTAGGATTGTACCTTTTCAGAGGGGCAGTCATGAGGGAAGGGAGAATGAATATTTTCTGTTGTAAATATTGTTATGGTAGTAGCTTATGATTGATTTGGGTCATGTTGTGTCAACTCCTGTGTGGAGTACAAAGTACAGGCAGTTTGTCCACCTTGTTGCCTGCAAAAGGCTTAGTAAGGCTGAACAGAAGGCAGTTTCAGGTAGAGGAGAGAGTCAGAAGATCTCATGCACACTGGAATAGGAACATGGTGATGGCAGCTGTCACGCTCCTGAGCTATTTCCTTCACATGATTTTTGTGGGTGGGGGTACTCAGTGGTTTAAATGACAGCCTTGAGCTGCTGTCCATCAGCTCGGCCTCAGTCACTGTTAGTGTGTGTATTGTAAGGCCAGCTGTGATTTGTCACAGTTCAGCTGCCAGGTGATATCTTGCTAAGCTGTGATAAGACCAATCTCTTAACATTTTTGGGTATAGTGAGGTCATATGAAGAATGGGTTGATTGGGAAAGGGAGGATAGGCTATAGCTGCATAAAAATAAACTTCTGGGGAAGATAGAGTTCTTAGGAAGAAACTTGAATGATTTGATAATTTTTTAGGCTGTTTTTTATGTTACAATGAAGATCATCAATAACTCTGTATAACAAATCATTTAGTAGCATATCTCTGATTCCTCATGTGTTGTCATCAGTGTAAAATAAGGGTAAGGCTTCTGGTGCAGCATGTCAATTTTAGGTCAGTGCAAGCAAGTATAATCTCTTTGTTTGTCTTCCACATAATCTTAAGTCAGTTATAAGGAGAGGCTTTTTGAGGTAGTTGATTTAATGCAGGGAGTAGAAATAACTGAATAGCTTTTGGACACATAGTCTCTTCAGACATGAAATAGGAAGAACAAACCTGAGGTTGGTTCGTTGGTAATCTGTTAATTTAAGAGACTCAAGAGATCCTCAAACCTGTTTGCTGTCCCCCACTCCTGAAGGACTTAGTTGTCTGCTACCCTCCTCATTCTACTTGTTCTCAGTAGGTCAAAGTCTCTTCTTGCAGACTTCATATCACGGATTCTTCGATGCCTGTTGCTACATCATTGCTATTGTGATAGACAGCTAAATTACTTTTTTATCTACCACAAAAAGGCATAATATGGCTAAATACCTAAAGTTCAGTCATACCAGTGGCACAACACTTAGCAGTCCTAAAAAAATCTCTTGTCCATGTCCCTCCCGCCCCTTGTGATTTTTTTTCCCAAACTGTTTATCAGATTATCTGATTATCAGAGCAGTTTCTTTTAAGAGCATTTTCTTTCTCAGTTGCAAGCACTGCTGTCTCTATTTGCCTAATCTCTGTGAATCTCAGGGTTTTTTTCAGGCATGAAATAAAACCAAACACTTATGGGAGGGATGAGGTTAACATTTACAAATCCCAGTGATATTCTCTATTGAAAAATACAGTGGTATATCTATGCAACATATTGTTCATTTTCATTTCAAACATATGCTGAGTTGGATATCCCATGCTTGGCTGTAGCTGCAAACATTGCTTTGTGTCTTTCTTTTTGCTGTCTGGGTAGATGTTTGATAAAATGAAAGCAAGAGTTTATCTTGCTTTAAAGTTTAATGTACCATAAGCTGAGCATTATGAAGAAGCTGTCACAGCATTCAGATACCTGTGTTCAAACTGGATTATCAACCCCTTGTCTAAACAAACCTGGGTTTTTTTAGAAACATGGAGGTTGGATGGGAGTGCTTGTTTATGTTTGTAAGATACACGTCTAATTACATGCTTTCAAACATTGCAAAACATATACTAATGGTGTTCTTGTCTGTTTCTGAAAAGCTAAGTAATTCAGAAAGATGTCCCTTTCACATTTTTACATTCTACATTTTTACAGTAATATTAATAATCACTTGTGTAACAAACATGTATAGGGAGACTAAGAGATTTGGGTTCCACTGGATCGAGGTACTGTCCACCCATTGCATAGCAAGTCAATCCTGACCCAAAGCATTTGCGGTCTCTGGTCAAAAAGAGAGAAAACAAAGTATTTTTCTTCCTCTGATCTTAATTTTAGACGTTTGCATACAGGTAGATGTGGGATATACTTAGACATGGGGGATGTGTTAGTACCACACCTGTACTAGACCGCATCAGAAGTTGATCTCAGGACAGGTGGCATTTCAGTACAGGTGACTTCAGGACGATTGCTTGTTTGGCATTACTTGCATCCTGTGATTTTGGAAAGGTTAGAGCTAATCTTTCGCCAACAAAAACTTCATTCTGATTTTGCAGAACTTTGCTCTTTGGGCTTGAGTTAGGTAAAACTGAGGTCAAATAGATCTCAGATGTGTTTGGGTTTTTTTCTCCCCGCTCCGCCCCCCTCCCCCCCCAACTAGATGCTATCTAATACTAGATCTTGGTCCAATTTTTGCTCCTCGAAAAATCAGTATTTATCAAAGATGTTTGATAGCCAGAGCTTTAGGCTTATGGCCTGAGTGCAGGCCTAACATGAGCAGATTATTCTCCCTAATACATCCAGATAATGCTTCTGGACAGATCCAGGGAAAGGCAGTACAAAGCTTAGATCCTTTCTGGATCCACCACTGACTGTGGGTGGGTAGACCCTAACTTTTCTACCTGTCACTGCTGCCATCAAAGGCACAGGGTTGCAAGGACCACTATGGCTGGAAAGAGGCCTGAGTAAGGACCGACAGTATACACTCAGAAAGACGTACAGCTCCACTCCCATGTCAGGCTCTTTGAGCTGAGAGGTTCAGAGAGACATCCTAATTCTCAGGTGTTTAAGCAAGCTTGCTTCCCTTGCTGGCAGAAAGCACAGCTCTGTAGACAATGAGTGCTCAGGGGCTGGTGCTCCTGCACTGCTGCTGGGCTCTGCTGTTGAACTTGTCTCCATCTTTCACATCCCTGCTGCAGCCATGGCCGACCTCTGAGCTGGGATCTACGGTTACAGTCCCTAATGAATCTTCCCCTATTACAACCTTGTAGCTTCTCAGTTTACAGTGAACGCAGCATCAGGTTTACAGGGTCAGAAGGCAGGGAAGTTTGGGGGGTTTTATATTCTGTTAACCCCAGCTGGTGTTTTTCTTTCTCCCTAAAATGGCTGTTATGTCAGTGGAAATCATTCTGCTTCCCTCTCCTTCATTCCAATGTCCCATTGTGAAAGCTGGGAGGATCTGACTCAACAGGAAACATCAGCAAAGTTGCTGTTGATGACACAGAAAAAGCCTAAAAGATTCTGAATTGTCTTTGTCATGCAGTTTCACATCAAGCAAATCCGGAATTCCCACTAATGTGTCAAACATAATTTGATCCCACAGCTGTGCAATATAAGCCTTGTCTTTGAGCTAAATCAAGCATCTCTAGGTGAGCCTGAGAAGGAGCAGAGTTAGCTGCTGAATTATAATTTGGAAAAGTGCCACATCACAAATGACTAAATACATTCTTTCTCTGGAAAAAAAAGTAGATTTGAGCACCCAGAAAGAAGTTCACTCAGTGCCCTGATTATGCTGCTTTCAGGTAAACAAAGTTACCGTATTTTTTTGGGAAGAGGTAGAACAGTTTCCTGTTGCTATTGCATCTTCAGAGCTTAGATTCTCTGGGATGTCCTCAGAGGCAGTTACAGGACCTTGGTTATTCTGATAAATGTAGCTGGGCCTCTAGTGCTGTGCAGCTTTGGTTTTGCTTGCTTGCACTGCACCTCAAAACTCAGAAACCTCTTACTTTCAAGTTGCTTTGTTTTAAATTTAGATATTACATGTCAAGCAGTGTTTATTTGAAGGCCCTCAAGGGCTTGCTGAGTTTTTGGCTTTTATGAAGGTGAATTTACCCTAAAAACTCTGTGTTTTTATATCCAATATCCAGCCAATTAATTCCTTGTGGCCTTTGTTTTTCCCTAAAATTTTTCATGCCCAGTTAAATCCCATATTAAAGCAGAGTTTTTAGTGCATGGAGATTAGAGTATTAATATATTTAGGTAGATGTACAGGGATAGGATAATTTCCTTCAGTTTTCCTTTCCTTCCTTCGCTTATGGTCTCCAGATGTAGTGTCCAGTGGAGCATGCTGCAAATGCACACAAATGATGCAAGAGCAAACAGGAACTGGATGCAGCCCTTGAGGCATCTCATTTCTGCATTCCCTTTTTGCAGGGCTTGCAGTGGACTTGGTCTGGTCTGGACTGGGTTGCAGAGGCAGGAGAGATTGTTAAGGGGGCGAATTACTCTTGACTTCTTCATCAGGCAACTTCTGCCTGGAATTCTTCTCTGGAGCTTCACTTAGCTCTTCTGGACCAGCACTTTGGCTTTAACTTTTAATCTGCTGTTTACCTTGGGGCAGGTTGCTTTGTTTAACTTGGGATATTTTGGCACCTCTCAAACTGATTTTGGGGGCTCCAAATTAACTTTTAGGAGCTCCTGCCTCCATCTACTGACTCTATTAGGAACCTGCTGGTAGTGCTTTAAATGGATTTGAAATTAGTTGGTGAAAGAAGGCAATATAAAGAACCTCCTTAGGAGGAGGCTCTGCCTGTACAAGCAGTGGGGCACTCCGTGGCACTGCACTGGGGCTGTCTCTTCTGTGTCTATGCATTTAATTGCACGTCTGCTGCAAAGTCTCCAAACAATGCCATGAACTCTGCTCTTTCCTGAACCCCAGGGGAGAATACTGGCAGGTCCTGTGACTGCCCTGCACTGAGGTGCTCCAAAGTATGTGGACTTGTCACATATTTCAGATAGCAGACCAAATGTTCTGCCAGCCTGCCTGTCTTCCCTCTTAAATGAAAAGTTAAAACTTGGGCAGTTTTGACAGGTTAGAACTCCTCAGTGCTGAAACACAGACCTGTGTTCTTCCTTCTCTTGTTTCCTTTAACACTTTAACACATCACTTAAAGAAAGTTGCCTATATTCTTCTTCACTCCTTTTTGTCCTTGCATCAGACTTCAACCATACCAATGTTTGCTATGTTTTGTCCTCATTGCTGGCTCACAGGTAATTAATGCCTTTGATTGCCATGCCTTGTTCTTCTGTGGGGAAGTTTTATACAGTACTTGATGGAGTTGTCTGAAAAATATTTTAAAATAAAATATTGACAAATTATTGAGAGATTGCCTTTTATCAGCTTGCGTTGACGTACCCAAAATCTTTAGATGGATTTTTCTATCTCTTATCCCCTGGTTTTGTTTTTGGCTTTTTTTTTCCCCACTGAAAACAAAGTTTACTCTTCCACGAGCTTAATGTGTGCTAACTGAGCGCACAGCAGAAAGAGCTCAAACTATTTTCTGGTTTGGTTTTGGATATGCATTTTTTTCACATTTGCAGTAATAATAGAGGAGCTTAAGAAAATGATGTTCAGTGTCTGCCTCTTCCTTCCCTCACTTTTATGTGCCATTGCTTACACTGGTGTTATTTTCTTTTAAGCTTTACTTGTTAATTTGACATATATTTTCTATGACTGGAGTGATATGCAGGTACAAGGAGTGCAGGAGTACAAGGGTTTTAAGGCAGGGGTCACCTAGAATGTGGGAGATTCTCCATATCCATATCTTTTGGGAGTTTCTCTCCTGACCAACTTTCAAAGTTCTGCAGAACCTGTGAGGTTGTTAGGGGAGTACGGAAACAACAAACAAGGGAAAGGGCAAAACCCGTTATTTTACTTTGTTACTTGGGTAGCAAAAGAAGCTGGATGCCCAGCAATGGCTGGAAAAGGACTGGAAAGAACAGGCACAGAAGGATAAGACTCCATATGAATTCATAGTGGGTCATTATGGATTGAGCCTGGAAGACAGGAGCTGAACTGAGATGTATATTGGGAGAGGTGAACGGAGCAGTCTCTGGGTGCTTGTGTTGACAAAATAAAGTCTACTTCCTTGGAAATAGTTCCTGTCAGCTAGTAAAAGCCTTGTGATACTCATTAGGAGTTGAGGGGTATGGGAAGCATGAAAAGGCAGTGGACTTAGAGGAGATGAGTAATCGGTAACTGTATGATCACAAGCTCCTGCTGAATGAATACTCTTGGGTGAGAACTGTTGGCAGAGTTCTGAACCTGTAATCCTAAGTATTGTTTTAACTTACTTGGTAGCAATAAATCTGATGTAATCTGCACATGCATGTTTGTGGTTTCTCATCCAAAAAGCTCCAAAGAGCTTTTATGTAAACACCCTCTCAGTAGAGCTATAACAATTGAAGAGGTCGTCAAGGCACGTGGTTTGAAATGTGGGAAAGAGATGAAATAATGCACCCTGGGTGAGAAAGGAGCAGCTGAAGGATCTTCTGTGGGTTGCATGCTGGCATGAGAGACAGAGACTGATGGTGGGCAAGGCTGCGAGGGTCTTCTTCCATTTCTTATAAAGTCAACATGGTCTGTTTGTTCTCTAAAGACTTTAACAAACCTCTGGTTTAAGATTTTTCAAAATACTCATCATGGGTAGAGATGCAGCAGTCTCTCCAAGACAGTTCTTACTATAAACTTCAAGGCAGAAGAACTGAGAAGCTGTATGTTAGGATAGATTTCAGTGAGTATAACACTATTGTACTGGATTGATTAATGTCTCTGAAAGATATGACGAATTGTACCCAGTATAGGACTCTGAGTTGACCGACTATTTCCTCGGTAGCCATTCAGGTCAGAGCTCTCACCAGCAGCTTTAGGAAGAGCAAATACCTCTCAGTGGTTCCAGAAGGACTTTAGATCCTCTCTTTAGCTCAGGAAACAGGGTTGTTTGGAGTAACGTTCAGCAATCTTCACCTCTAGATATGTACCTGACTTGCTATTTTCTCATCCCCTCTTTAGAGCTAAGAATAGGTGGTGCAAAGATAAAGGATCCTCAGCTTTGTGAGAACTGTACCTTGCTAGGACAACAAACCTTAAGCCTTGCTTGTTTCAGAAGTATCTTAGAATTGGTTTGTCTACTTGAATGTTTCACACCTTAGGTAATTTCTCACAGTTAGGACACCATCCTCAGTGGCTGTGTTTTTAAACTTTAAAAAGTTTAAATTTTTTGCAGTAGTTCAGTATTCAGTGGTTTTACAATTTATTTTCTTTCCTGAGACACAACTTTTGGGTAACATAAATGGAAATGCTCTCAATTTAAGTGGAAAACCAGCCATCTGGTGTTCTCCTAGGACTAAAAGCTGTGTTATTAACTCAAAGAGACCATCAGATCTTGAGTGTCAGGCACAGAGCAGTGAGGAGCCTCCCCAGAGCAAGGCTGCAGACAGAGCTTGGAATATTAACTGTGGGCAAGAGATGGTGGAAGGACCGTAGGAACTTGCACTTTCACAGGCCATGAATCTCATAAGGACTGGTGTATTTACAGTGTAAGGGTATTCATCCTACCAGGACTCAGGCTGGGATTTGAGACTTGGGATTTGAGTAGTTTATCCCTAACCTGCCTTCTCAGCTTTAGTAGGCTCAAGCTATTAGCAAGCATGGTAAGAAGGCCTTTATTTCCTTGATAGCTGGTGACTCAGTTCCTCTTTCAAGCTTTAACTGTATCACTGGCAGACATTTTTCTATTTAATTTTTGACATTGCTAGGGATTCTGTGCATTAAACCCTTTTTCTCCCTCCTTATCCCCCTTTTTATTTACGTTCCTGAGTGAGAGCATAGCCAAGCAGTGAGCTCAGTGCCATGGAAGCATTTTATATTTTGAGCAGAGATAAAAATCTCATTCCTTCTATAAACAAAACAAATCAACAGATGATGCCCAGGAGAACCATTTCTCTATAACCATTTTCCTCCAGCTGCTTTCTATTCTGTGCAGCTTGCAATGCACCATATGAAATACGTGTGTGCCTTTCTGTGTGTGCAAAGCACACGTTTCCCCCGGACAGTGGCAACTTTATTATTTAAAAAAACCCAACAAAACCCCCAAAAAACCCCACTTTTCTTTTTTCTGTTACAATGCTGTAATAATAAGATTACTAATAGCAAGTTGAGACGTTTTGTTGTTTAATAGTGTATACTTGCTAGAGGATATGCTGCAGGGACTCTGCAGCCACAGCCACTGCATCTTCCCTCTGAATGGCTTTGCACTATTGTCTGTGCGAGGATGAGGGACAGAAATAATGTGAGTCTGAGTGTATCATAAACATGGCAGAGATGAAGATACAGCAGAATAGCTTGTTCAGAGCTTGCTGCCCTGTGTGTTCTTGCCTGTGTCCCTGTGTCAGGGAGGAGTTTGGCTCTGGTGCTGTGGCAGCTTTGTGGCTGGGGACAAGCACGGTGCAGGGATAAGACTGGTGGAAGGCAATAGGAAGTGGCCCCTTCAGCCTGTTGTAAGCCCTTGGTTGATGGCACCTCTTGCTCTCCTGCTTCTATTTAGTTATAGTGAACAGTTCAGAGGCTTAGCTGGATGGTCAGAAGTTGCAAGGGGGTGGGAGCTGAGACCCACAGGCACCATGGAAGGAAATCCTGCATGGGAAAGAACAGAGGGTTGTCTGACTGAGGAGCTGGTAGATAAAGTGCACAACAAGATCTCTCCTTCTTGGGAGTAGTTGCTGATGAGCCCTTGGCAGAGGTGCAGCTGCAGGTATATCTTAGCAGCATCTTTCTGCTCACCTCCCCCTGCTGAGATGTGCTTTGGTATGGCAGGATGGTGGCTGTGCCAGATGTTCCTAAGCTGGGGCCTGGGGGAGTAGTATCTATCCTTGCAGGGGCAGGGAAAGGTGATAAAAGTTTGAACATTGCTAAGTTAATGGACTATCTTTTAGCCATAAATAGTCAGTAGCCTCTGAGACATGAAGAAACTTGGAGCTAGTGGGAGGGGCAGGAGTGCAGTAAATTTGGCAACCCTACTTCTGGTCGTCTAGATAAAGCATGGCTTAGAACTGAAGGAACATAATGTGGTTTCTCATCCAAAACACGCCAAAGAGCTTTTATGTAAACACCTTGTAAGTATATGTGTATGTACACACATATGTGTACATTTACACTTGTATATAAATATATAGAAAGTGACTCAGAACAAACAGCTTCCAAATAAACAGCCAAATATAACTGATCTTATCCTTGGATAGCTCATGCTCAGTGCCCAAAGCAACCCCCTTATCCCATCTCTAGCCAAATGACTTCTGGCAGCTAAGGAAATAACCTTGGGTAAAACCAATAGAACTTTTATAACAGGGATGTTAGCTATTGACCCTGAGTGTATTTTATGACACTGCCTTGGTTTTGCCTTGTATATCTTCATTCTGTTGTTGATGTGTTCTTCTGCATTTTTGAAAAACTGCAGCCTCTCCCCACCACTCCAGTTTCTGTCACTGCAGCACCTCGGCTGTGGGCTCAGCCTCATTAGCACCAGATCATTCTCTAAGGTAGATCTCATCTAAGCCAGGGTGGGCACATGAGAGAATTTTGATTTATTTAATTGGAGTGCAAGACAAATAATTTATACCATTTCTGCTATGCTACTGGGAGAAGATAGACTGTACTTGATCTGGTTTGAAATTCACTTTTTCACATTAACAAATTTCAGTTATTGGAGTTTTTTCTACCAAATCTTGGTAGGCTTTGGGTGGTGTGGCTGAGATGGTTTTGATCAGAAACTTCTTGCCCTGAGTTTGCTGAATCATTAAAACAGGGTCTCAGACTTGCTTAAGAACTCAGTTCCATTTACTTTGCACAAATACTCTGGTAAAGTTAGGAAGCAGCAATAAAAGTTCACTAGAAATTTCCCTGACTGCCAAGTGCACATAAATCAACTTTTTTTAAAAAAACTTCTATTGCTGAAAGTGTTTCCCAAGGTGATTTGCTTGTGTCTGAGCATTTCGGCTTGTAGCCTCTATGTAGTTTCAAGTCAGAGCTTTAAGGAAATGAAAGCTAAGTGCTGTAACATAGGTGACTTTTTATTTTCTTTCCCAAAGAAGTAAAATATTTTAGGTACTTAGTTCTTTTGAAAATTTGAGTTAAAAGGGGCTGGTTAACAGACAGAAATCTCATTGCAGTTGCTGGAGGCAGGGGCTGGCTGTTTTTCTGGATGACGCTATTTTGGATCAAGTTATAGAGCTGACTGTAGAGTTTAAAAACATTTTGGTAAAGTTTACATGGTCAGCTTGTCTCATTAATTATCCAAGAAATTCTGAAGTCTTAAATAACTGCTCTAAGCTGGTTTACTAGTGCAAGCCCTTTAGATTCATAGGCTGAATTTGGCTTGTGTTGCTTAGACCAGTGGTAAAACAGTATGTGGTTTTTCTTCTTGCTTACCTGAGAACAGTTAGAAATAATGCTCTTACCTTTTGTTATCTTTCAACTTTCACGTGGACTTTTCTGACTAAAAAAAGTTGTTAAACATAATATTGATATAGTAAAAGAGCAACCCACACAGAAACCCAAGCTGCACCATAAATCCTTTTCTGAAGTTGCTCACACTGGTTATGTAAATAAAAGGAAACTGATGCTGTTTGCATAACTGTGATCACGTAGGGGAAATTGCTCTTACGTGACAGAAATGGCGTATGTATATGTGTGCCCATCCACCTGTCCATCCTCCCAGCTCTGCTGTTTTGGTTAGCTCTGTAGCTGACATAGGCACCACCTGAGGCAGAAAATGTCCTTTCTCAAGGTTTCATGGAGGATCACTGCAATGGCTATTTTGTCTTTTCCTTTCTTGGCAAAAACCTTTTGACTGAAAAATACACTGCTCTGTTCAGGAGAAATTACTGTATGTAGTCAAACACTAATGACTTTCTCTTGAATGTGGTGGATTTTGGTTCCAATTCCAAATAGTGCATTATATCTCTACAAACTAAGGGATGTTTCAACCCCTGTGACTGTTGATCCCCAAGGATGCAGCTGATGCATCTATGGGTTTTTTATTTGTAAATTGCATTGCATTTGGAAATAGCTGGTGGCCAAAATCATTATCATTGTGTTAATTTAAAGATCAGTCAGCGTTTTCAAGGGCTGGACAGTTTCAAGAGCTTTCTCTGAGCAAGTTGGAGGCTTTGTCTTATAGGCTGTGAGCAAATTGTTACAAAACACAAGAGAGTTGGTAGGAGTTTGTGGAATCATAATTAATTGACAATAGCTTTTCAAAAACAACATTTTTCAATTTAAAATAAGCTGTTAAAACAATTTAGAACAGTGTTGTGATGGTCCCTTGACACATATGGGGAGCTTTGGGTTAAACATATAAATAATGCTGAAAGGACTATATTTAGTTCCAGACTGATCCAAGGACAACTGAAAAATTGAAGGTCAAACAACAAAATGACAAAAAGAAAATTATAGCCCTCCTTGTTCTGTTCTGCAGCATGCTGCTTGGCAGCCATGAAGGTTCAATACTGGGGAATTTGTCACATACAACTATTTATGATTTGTACTTTAAGCAGAGCAAGTAAGCATGAGGTGTGTGTATTTATTGACAACAGCACATCACTGAGTCTTGTCACACTGAATCTGGACAGGAGGTCCCGAGTATTGCAGAATTTTGGGGGACTGGATATTAAAAGATCTATGAAAACCCAATCAATCAATCAATCAATCACAGTTTTCCCCATGCTCTGTCTTGACCCTTGGGCTCTAGCAGTTTCTGCTTGGAACTGAGCTGAAGTGTAACCAGGTGCTAAGTGTTGGGCTAAGACCGTTGCTTGTTTTATTATTTTTATTTGTACAAGCTATTAAAACTATTGAACAAGAGGAACTTCAGTTCACTGCTGGTTCGGGAGAACTTTTAGTCTATACTTTAGCAGGAGTTTGTTTAAACAGCCCAAGTGTAAAGCTCAGTGTTTCCAGTTGCAGACAAGACAATGACCTTCAACCCGTCCAAGTCAACCCCCCTGTTGTGGTGAACTTTCTTTCCTCCTTTATGGGCAGACCTAGTGCCTGCACTGCTGATCCAGTCAGAATCCGAGCTAGGTCCTAGGCTATATCTTCTTCCCCTAAGAATAGTATTTCATTTAAGTGGCTGCAGGTAACACAGGCACTGTTAGAGCCACAGGACCAGATCTCAGCAGGTCATGCCTATTTATTCAGCTGAGGTTCTGCACAAGGACAGCGAAACCCTGGATGCTCAGGCTGATAATACATTGATGGAAATTGTCAGTGATGTGATTTGTGCAATCATGTTTATGCAGTGTTTCACTTGACCTAATCTTGCCAAGCCTGATCATGCCTGCCTGTCCTCTTGCACAGCTCCCAGCATGCCCAGAGCACTTGCCTACTGGCCAACCAGGCCACAGTTCCTGAGGCTGGATCACTTCCCTGGAGTATCCGCTGGCCAGTTTGCTCCTGCTGGTTGACACATGCTGACTGCTATGTCTTTATTAGGGGATTTTGGTAGTACATGGTGTAATTAATTATATTCTGAGACTTTATTTCATTTAAACTAGTCTTGCACTAGCCTTCCTCTCCTTGAGCTGCTTGTGAAGCTGAGCAGTGGGGTCTTCAAACTTGCTAATACACTTTAAATTTTTCAAATGTGTGTGTTGTATGGATAATGCCTATTCAGACAAAGATTTGGCTACCAGTTGGGTGAAAATCAAATGCATCCCTAGGAGTGTTCAAAAATGAGTGGAAATACATGTGGTCCAACTTAGTTAGCAATGTGTCCCAAGACAGATGCACTCAATTCTGAAACTGCAGCATTCAGAGAAACAGACTTTTTTCTTAGATGGACACCACGTCTTGCATAATCTGTGTTTTTGTGATTTCACTTTAAATCCAGGTTTTGCCTGTCAGAGACAATGGGAAACAATCATTCATTTCAAATACTAGCTGACTGTTTTTGACATTTTCTATGAGCATCTCTCTCTCTCTCTCTCTCTCTCTCTCTCTCTCTTCTAAACATCCTTGTCCCCCTTAAAAACATCTTTGTACATGCTGTATCTAAAAATAAGTCAAAGTGGAGGCCCAATAATTAGGGTCATTCCTTTAGCAATGAGGTAATCTCTTTAGAGAAGTGAAAACCAAATCAGCATTGTTCTCAGCCCAAGTCCCAGATAATGCATTGTTTTTTGTCTGGTTGTTTCTTTAGCTCCTGAAATTTATATGTTTAATCTTGACTGTGTTTCGGAGTAAGATGTAAACTCAGTTACAGTTTAGAAGATTGGTTGAAGTCTTATGCTGGTGAAGGCCTGTGTAAACTTGAAATTTGGCATTAAAAAGTTGTGGAAAACATTAATTCTTGCAAATGTCTCTCTTAATAGGCATGTTTAACAGGTGAATGTTCGCCAACTCTTTTTTTTTTGTTCCAATATTACAAGGAGCAGTTACATGAACAATGTATCTGGTTAGTTGTCATAAGCTATTCACTTACAACTTCATTTCCTTTACCTCCAACTTTTACAGATTATTTATAGACTAATTCTGAGTTCATAAACTTGTATATGTAAACGTATGATTTTTATTTTTTGTTTAACTATCAGATATTCATGATTTGGATGAGGAATCCCTGAGCAGAACAGGGAGTTCAGCAGTGGCACAAGTGAATGTGGGTAAAGGTCTGGCTTTGCTTTAGTATATGAAGCTTGAGACTTGGATGTGTATGTGCACAAAAAGAGGAAGAGGAGATAAATTCCTGAAACCATAATTTCCTTCACTTGTGACTACCAAAAAAGAAATGAAAAGACAACTCCCAGCCTTCACTATTTATGGTATGTCACCACAGCATATTTTGGAGTTGTTTTTGAAGGGTCATTAACTTCACTATCTAAAAGTAAGCAATCAACCAGCATTCTTCTAGCTGTCAAACCAAAGTTAAATGGACTCTTTTAAATTAGTTTTCATCTATGAAGAACATTTTGTTGTTCATGTTTAGTCTGTAAGGGTGATCAAATGCCCTAGTTAAAGTCAGAGCCAGCCACATCAGGGGCAATAATCTTTACACATGTGGAATCTAACTATGCATGCCTTTATGATGAGAGGAATACACCTTTCTCAACATAACCAAGTAAGAAATACCTTAGCAGCATAGAAGGTTTGATTATGATCTTTATTAGCTTGCTGTAAAGCAAGAGCAGCACTGCTGAACTCTGAGTTGCTCTAATTTGAAGTGTGAACTCTGAAATACGGAGCAGAATAAATTCACTTTATATGCCTTAACTTGGAGAAGACAAGTCCATGTGGCAGTCCCAGCAGGATTACCAGCATTCAATCAGTTTTGGGGCTTGTATATCCCTGAATCATAGGTAGGCTTGGGAAGCTTAGTTTGCGGTAGAAATGTCTCTGCTCTTCTACAGAATGCTCTGGTAACAACCAAACTTCCTAAATAATCATCATCCTTACTGTTCAGTGTGTGAGTGCTGGGAACAGAAGTGTTGGGGGAATCTTTCACAGTTCTGGCAGGAAATGTGTCTCTTGGAGAATAGGGAGTCTTTCCACTGGCTCAAGTCCTTACTTTCAAAGACCTGTCTCTTTGCTGAGACAACCATCTGGCCATCTCTGAGGGATGGCAGTTTGTGCTGCGTTGCTGCTGGGGGTGGGTGTTATCTTTCCAGGTGGCTAGGAAAGCCTCTTACACTTGTGTGCTGTTGCCGTCGGCAGAGTGCACAACTGCAGGATTTTGAATGCTTAAATTCATTATTCAAACTCCAAAATATTGTGCAATTTTTTTTTTTTTTTTTTGTCAGGGAGTGGGGTGATCCCTAATCCTGATGACTCCCACTTTTGCTATTCAAGCCATACGCATGTCTTTACTTGCTCATGGGTTTCAGGACTTTGAGATTGCTTTCGGTTCTACCTAGCAATGACAAGCCTAGAAATGAGCTTCGGTTGGGGCCCTTTATCCATGCCAAAACTCCACTTCCTTATGCAACCATGCAGTTTTAATATTGATGCTTTCATAAAAATCCAAATAATGAGAGATTCATGATAAAGCTGTGAGATTTTGTTGCCAAGTTTATGCTTGTGGAGCAGAACTAATAAAACTTTAAGGAGGAAGCCTTAGCCAAGTTTTTAAAAGTAGGTTATTTTTATTGTGAAAAACAAAATTTTAAAAACCCAAACAAACCCAAGTCTTGGAGATTGAAACTCAAGTTAATTTAATTTATGTGGCCAGTGTATGCTTTTTGGTGAGCTGGAACCAGACAAACAGGTGTCAGGTGCATAGAAAACAAAGTAGTATCAGTATGTTGGCTGTGAACTGATCTTGGCTTCCTCCTCCTTGCATGCATGATACTACAATGAAAGTTGGCAGAAAGAAATACGATTGCACGTGATTAAATGTTGACAGCTGAGGAGCCTGACTTTCTGTTTACAGAGGTGAAAATGAGAAAAAAGAAAAAAAGGGGGGGGGAGTAAAGCTTCCTGTGTATCGTTATACAGTCCTGGAAAATAAAAGCTAAAAAGATATAAAAAAGGCTGTAGTACCAATGTGCTCAAAAAAAAAAAAAAAAAAAAAGGATTTCCAACATGTTCTAATGAAAATAAGTACTCTGATACAAACTGCAGAAGAAAAATCACTGCTCCCCCCGGGTGTGTGCTGTATTCCAGAGTGATTGAGAAATGCATGCTAACGGGAAAGGGGGGATAAGTTTTCCCCTTTCCTGGACTTCTGATATTATTATTTAGCCAAAGCTGAGAGAATCTCTGCATACTCTAAAACTTCAGTCATTTCTGAAATATATGTATCTGGGAAGGTCACTAAATTCCAGAGCTGGTGAGGTCAGGGTAATGAGATCAAGTGACAGGCCCAGTGGTACCCACTGATTTAGTTGTTTAGACACTGTAACCAAACCATGACCTTCTTGATCCACAGCCTCTTTGATCTAACTGTGTGAAAACACAGCTGCTTACTGGATATTGCATGTTAGTGTGCATGCAGGAGTCAAGGCAATGTTTTGTGACATTTACTTTAATCATTCTGGTGTCAATTTATAAAAATGAGTATCACCCACCTGCCCAGCTTTATCTGTTACTCAGAGTCTTGTTTTTCTCTCCACTGATATAACTAGTGAGAAGAAGACACTGCAGGGTCTGTGAGATACTCCCCCATTTGACTTGGGTGCAATGGGGGAAGATGGGGGAAAAACCCCCTCCTGAATAAGGCAGGGAGAAAGACCAGATCTCCACAATTTTCTAAGAGATGTTAGTGGAACTGGGGGGAGCAAAATTACTGCCAGTTTAAATCCTGAGAGCTTTGCTGAAGAACTAACCATGGATCAAAGTTTCTTGTAGTAGATGGGTGACTTCAAGTCACTGTGGCTCATGTAGTGTGCACTGGCAGAGGACCCTCTGGCTCCCAGGCTTTGCATGAAGAGATTCATGGATTCCGCACTCCCACACTCAGTGCCAATTCCTCGGTGCCTGCTTTCCCCTGTGCCTCTCAGTGCAGCGCAGCCCATGGTACTGGTGTTGAGCAGGCAGGCAAAGCCTCGAGCGTTTCGCTCTCTACAACTCTCTGAAAGGAGGTTGACCCCATGGGGGTCAGTCTCTTCTCCCAGGCAACCAGCAGAAGGACAAGAGGGCACAGCCTTAAGATGTGTCAGCAGAGGTTTAGGCTAGACATTAGGAAGAAATTCTTTACAGAGAGAGTGATCAGACACTTGCATGTGCTCCCCAGGGAGGTGGTGGATTCACCATCCCTGGAGGTATTTAAGAAGAGACTGGAAGTGGCACTCAGTGCCATGGTCAGGTTGACAGGGTGGTGTTGGGTCATAGGTTGGACTCCATTTCAGAGGTCTTTTCCAACCTAGTTGATTCTGTGTGGGGCCTGGGTCTGCCCCGGCTTCTGCTTCTGTGTAAAACTGCCTGTGGTCCAGGGCTGTTCAGGGAAGAACCTGTGCTTTACTATTTTTTTGGTCAATCTTTAAATTTCTCTCCATTTTGGGTAACTCTTTGGTTTTTGACGTCTCTGCAACACAATGGTTCCCTCTGGATATGCTCTACCACCAACTCTCCACTGCCTGTGCCAGAGTCCACACGGCATTTCCTTCCCCCCCTCCAGAAAAACACAGGTATGGAGCAGAAATTAAGCCTGCTAAAGCTGTACCATGCTCCCATGGAAATATCTGCCCAGATCCACATGAGATCATACGCTGGAGCCCAGCTGCTTCCTGCCCCAAGTTTAAACACCATGAGCCCAGTAGTAAAGTTCCCTGATGTACGTATGTGACCTGGAATCACTTAGAGCAGAGGAGCAGGATGGAGAATTTATGTCTAGCCCTGGGCAGAGCACGTGGGCTCCTGGCTATTGTGTACTGTTGCCATTTCACTTGCACACAAGCTTATCAAAATGTTTTTCCAGGCTTGCTCCAACTTTCCTGCACAGCTTTTAACTCTTCATTTGAGGACCTTTGTGAACTAAGCAGTGGCTGGCAGTGCTCAGAGAGGGCAAATGGTGAGAGTTCAGCTGGAGCCAGGCTAAAGAGGCAGGCTGGTGCAGAGCTTGGCAGGAGCTGGGAGCCCACAGCAGTGTCTCTGCAGGCATGCTGGCTTGTCTCCTTTCCCCACAGACATAAGAGTAGATGCATTTAAAAATAAACAGGAAGGCAGTGTGGAGTGCCACTGGTGTGTCCCTCTGAACATAATTTGAAAGCATGTACTGGGGAAGTTTAAAGCTGATTAGATATATGGACTGGTGTTAAAAACATAAAGTGCATCTAGAGAGGCACCCCAGCTCTCCATGAAGTCAAGCAAAAATAATCCCGTGATGCTTTCTCTCCCCACACACATACACATCCATGGAGACTGATATGGGTTATGGAAACCTGGCCCCACAGTACTGAATGCCGAACAAAAGATGAGAAGATGGTTGCTGGCTTAATAATCTTGAACAGATTGAAATGCAGTTTAGTTTGTAGTCTCTTTCATGTGTACAGTAAGCCACAAGTTACAGATCCTTAAAGTATGTTTTTGTTTAGTAGAGAGATGGCTGTCTTCTGAGGAAGACAGGCATTACCTCAAGCTTTCTTCCAAAGTGAAGTAAATCATTGAAGCACCTCCTTTATATAATTTTTCTGTTTGTTTTTAAAAACATTTTCTCTCCCACTTTGTGTGTAATGTTTGCACAGTGCAGGCATAAAAGGTGATCAGGATAACAGTCTCTAGGCACTGGCGGGTTCTTACAGTGTGTACAGGTCTGGAAGAAGCAGTTTTGTGAATGTTTTCCCTCTTACCACAGAATGCTGCTTAGCTGCAGAAAAATAAATTACTTTAGGTGGAGGCTTTTTATTTTTTGCGTGACTGTCTAGATATTTGATGGTAAAATTAAGTAATTGGAATGCTCTGGTCTTTTTCTTCTGGTGTTTATGTTTGTTCCTTGCTGTGGTTACCCATCAAGCACCAAATCAAATTGCTAAACATAGTAAAACACAAAAGCAGAACTGCCAAACATAGCCCAAATTCATAGCAAGGCAATAAGTATCATTATTTTTTATTTTATTGTGGATATCTGAGGAATCAGCTGAGCATTTGTAAAGTACCTGTCTAAGCTCTTATCAGGTTTATTTCTAATGTGGATTTATATCAGAATTTGTATTATGAAGGAGTATGGAAGGAATTATTTCTGCTGCTTAGCATTATCTGTGTGAAATACTCACCTAGAACAGAAGACCTAGTTGAACATTTCAAAGAAAAATAGCTTTCAAAGCATGCACTTTCTCTCTTCTGGGTTAAAAGAATTATGCAGAGGCTTAAATAGCTATCTGTATTCTGCCCTTTCACATAATGCGATAGGGAATGATAATTTACCTTTGTGTTTAATATTGTGCAGCTGTGAGTTGGCTGTAAAGTCTGGAAACACGCTTACACCTATAAGAGAGGCGTGCTCCAGTTCCACTGTCTGCTAGAGAGATGTAAGAAGCATTGCTAGAAAACTCCGTGGAGTGCTGTAAAACTGTGTCAGGAGCGTGTTGCTGCAGGGATCAAATAACTAAATCTGCAAAAAGCTGTTGTCTGCTCCTCTGATATGATGCATGTACATAATAGTGTACTTCTCAAATAAACTTTTGAAAAAGGCCAAATCCAAATGGGACCGAAAAGTCACCTTGAAAAGTGATGAGCAGTTCGTGTTTACTTGCTTTGTTACTTGTATGCAAATTGAAACCATACCCACATGTATAGCAGGAAAGGTATGACCTGAGCATTTTCACATGTGGCTTCTGAGGTGTTAAATCAGCCAGCACCTTGAATGGCTGCAAGGCAGGAAATTGAAGCTGGGTCCTGGTGTAGTGCAGGGTGAGGCTGGGCTGCAGAGGAGACCTCTCACTGGGCTCAGGGGCAGCTTTCAAGGACCGAGGTACTTGATTGTAACATGTGGTATCACGGTCCAGCACGAGTCAAGGAAATGGATTTCAAAGATGGTGTAGTCAAGGGAAAATTAGGAAAACCAAGGAAGGAAGGAAGGAAGTTAGTCAGTATTAAGGTACCTGAGCAAGTCACTGAGAAAATGGTGTTCCAGTAGAGGGTGTTGGGTTGCTGTGGAGAATGGTGGTGGTATTTTCTGCTTTACTAAAGATGGAAAGACTTTGTTTAAATTTAAACTCTTCCCTAACTTTCAGCTATATGGTTCTTATAACAACCCTATGAAGTGTGTATGTGATATTGAAATGGATTAGATGGGTTGTGATAGAGGCTGTGGGATTAGAGTTCACTTTGCAACACTGATCCTCTTGCTTTGGACTGCATTTTTGCTCCCTGTACAGCAGTGCTTGGCTATGAGCATGCTTCTTCTCAAGCTCTTCCTGGAGTTCTAAATGCCACAGTATTGCTGGCATAACACTTCCAGCTGTGGTGCATGTATAACCCCAGCAGGCTCTTGGTATACCTTCTCTTTTCTTGAGATCCTGATGTTAAGGCAAGGAGTAAACATACAGCAGGAGCCAGGCAGGAGAGAGTGGGATGCTCAGGAGGGAGAGGGTGCTGCCATGAGAGGTCACATTTCTGTAAGCTTTGTTCTTCCCCAGTTTACAAGCTGTGCTGGAGAAAAAGGCTGATGCACATTGGTGTCAGACTGTGCCAAAGCAGAGTTGTGTTCTTACATAGCTCAATATTATGCCGTATCTGGGAAGAAAGCCTGAATTATTCACTCACTTGCATAACTGCATGTAAGAGTGTTTATAATCAAGGACTTGGGTTCTGTCCATATTTATGAATGACCAGGGCTGAGTCTGGGCGTAATTCCAGCACTGATACTGTGTGTGAGTTGCACAACTGTTGTGAATACATGACATTGCTGCTCCATGTGAGGCCATGGGACGGTCGGGACATCTGGCAGAGTTTGTGCTCCCTGCTTTGAACAGCTCGTGCACAGTGGGGACTGCTACTGTACAAGCACGCAAGCCTAGCACACTTAGAAGTCCTTCCACTGATTTAGCCCCTGTCTCTGGCTAAATCAGAGATCCTTCTCATTCAGATAATTTAACTAGTTACAAGCCACCACTTGAATTTACTAGGAGCCTCTCTTCAGCAAAAATAATAATAACCCCCATTGCCAGCGATTAACTTCCCTAAGTACTAGTTGTTTGCTCTTTTTGCCTTTTATTAATGACATATGGATATAGGGTCTTTACTGTAGTTGATGAAATGTTGGGCAAAGTGTTGCAATTAGTTCCACAGCTGCTTTGGTCATTGATGTTAAACACTCGCACTTCTCTAGAGGCCGCTTTAAATGGGAATCTGATCCAGACCACTATTACCAACCTCCTTTGCTTTCACCTTCAGCTGAAGGAGTGGAAGCCTTGATGTTACCTTGGGGAGAAAAGTAGCAAAACTGCCATGTCTGTTTCACTCACACCTCAAGACTCTGCTCTGTAATGTGTCTTCCTGCACCACAAGTGGACTCCACCTCGCAGAGAATCAGTGTATTGCTTTCATCCCCTACTTACCACTTTGCAATGATCTGGTCACAGGTGGTCTGTTTGCTCTATTTTCCTCTTCTTTGAGGTCCCCTGTGTCAGGTGAGAGCCTCTTCTGACAGGACTAGTTCTCAGAGGAGGTCTTCAGCCCCTCCTGGAAGTAATATGGATCCTCTCAGCCCGCTGCATCTGATCATGCAAGACACGAAGCAGTGAGACCTTCCTGTTTTGCAGATCCTGTGATCTAAAGAGGACTACTGATACTGTTGTATTCATTATCAGCTAATAGCTGTTGGCCAGTGTCCTGGATGGAGGCTCTGCCTGCTGTACTGACACCCATCCAATTTGGCTAAATACTGGATTAAGGGAGAGAGGCAGTGAGAAAATGTCACGCTGATCTCCCAGAAACAGCCTGTGATGTATGACTTCCTTGCCTCGCCCTAAATGAATTAACACCACTGTAGAAAATGGAAAAAACAAGCCTCTCTATGCTTTCTACTTGTACATAATAAGAGAGGAAATCTGCCTTCCTGACCACATGTTGGCAGTCCAGTAGATCCCTTCTGAAATGACACAGAATTAAGGATGTAAGATAATGATCCTGTGCTTTCATCACAAACTCTAATTTCACTTCCTTACCCCAAATAATCTTGTTTTTTAAGAAACACAATTCCAAGTTAGTGCAAAGTTTTATCCTATTTATTTCTAGCAACTGTGAGTAGCTTCTAACAGCATGAGGAATTTGTTTTGAGGTGGAAGGATTATCCCCAGTTGTAGTATGTTATGGGTCATTTGGTCATAGAAATATTCTGTTGTTTCTCTTCTGGTGATAAAACAAAGTTCTCTCTGTTGCTTCTAAAAATATGCATGCACAAAGCACACAGCAATGGAGCTCTGAAGGAGCTCATCTTTTCAAGTAGGTGCTTATCCAACTCCTTTTCAACTACATTTTTGTCCAAAGCCAGGATGTAGCATCTTGCTTATGCACTCTGCTTGAGGAGTTTTAATTCCTCATAGTTTTCCAATGGCTGGACCTGGTCAGCACAGCATCATCTGCATCTGGCAGCAGGAATACAGTCCAGCCCTAAAGGGGTAACTTCCTTGCGATAGTCTGTCACAAGAATGGCACTTCTCTTTGAAGACTAACTCTCTTTGGGAGGAAGATGGTGGCTGTTGTTTTTAGAAAGGACAAATTACCTTTACTGAAGGAAGAGAGCAGCTCTAATAGGATTTTTTTATCACACTGTGTTTTTCGACTATTTGGGTAATTCACTGATTATTACTACACAGCTCTTTTTCCTTAGGGAATTCTAGACTGTTCCAAAAGCGTTTGTTAGTTTACTTAGACATTTAAGGGGTCCTTATGAATTTCGATTATGCTAAAGTACTTCAAAGTGTCCCTAGAGGTTCAAACTGCTTTGAACTTAACCTTTTCTGCCCAGTCTTGTCATATGTGTGAGCCCAAAGATTTTAAGCAAGAGGTCAGTGATTCTCAGTCTTTTTAATACTTTGACCTATGTTACAACAGGAAAAAATAAACAAACCAGATTCCTTCTGATCTAGCTAGGAATAAAGAGAGAGGATGGTTCCAGTGGGCCTCTTTGTAACCCTCTTCTTAACCTGCTACCTCTCCTGACCCATTAAATAGGACAAGCAAGGAAAAAACAAACAAAACTCAACTTTAAATACTCATTGCCTTGCTTCTAACTGCTTTCCTTTAAAATGTGTTTGGTCCTCAGGGCACCTTGAGAACCTGATGTCTTTTTTTTTTTTTTTTGTATAAAATTTGAATAATGAAGCATGTGACACACTTGCGATTGCAAAATATGAACTTTAATAAAGCTGGTCACGCTGCCTGTGAGCTGTGTATATCACACAAAAACGTGTGGCTAGATCGTCCGCTGGGGCTGTTCAAAATAACTGCAGTGACTCCAGCAGTGCTCTGCTGATTTACGTGAGGTGAGAATCTGGCTCGCATCCCATATTATCTTGCAACGTGACTGCGCAGCTGTAATGCAATCTTATTCGTTGGGTCCAGGGGCAAAAGAAGTGGCCATGGTTATTTTTAGAAAAGCACGTCATCAGAGAGGTTCATATGATTCTCTCTCTCTCTCATATATTTATTTTTTACTGCTGTTGACCTACTGCCGTGGTTTAACCCCAGCCGACAGCCAAGCCCCACGCAGCCACTTGCTGGCTCACCCACCAGTCTCTGGGAGATTCACCAGAATAAAAGAAAACCCATGGGCTGGGATAAAGACAGTTTAACAGGTAAAACAAAAGCCATGGGTGCAAGCAAAGCACAGCAAGGAATTCATTTACCACTTTCCATGGGCAGGCAGGTGTTCAGCCATTCTCAGGAAAGCAGGGCTCCAGCACATGTAACAGTGACTTGGGAAGACAAATGCTATCACTCCCAGTATCCTCCCCTTCCCTCTTCTTCCTCCATCTCTGTATGCTGAGCATGGTGCCATATGGTGTGGATATCCCTTTGGTCAATTGGGGTCAGCTGTCCTGGTTATGTTCCCTCTCAACTTCTTATGCACCTCCAAACTCCTTAATGGTGGGGTGTGGTGAGAGGCAGAAAACGCCTTGACTCTGTGTAGGCACTGCTCAGTAATAACTAAAACATCCCTGCATTAACAACAGTGTTTTCAGCACAAATCCAAAACAGAGCCCCATACCAGCTATTAGGAAGAAAATAAACTCTATTCCAGTCAAACCCAGCACACCTACATGAGTTCTTTTGGTGTTTGGAGACTTTAATTTTAATAATTCAGTATTTTTCTCCCCTAAAGGGAGCTGGATAATTTGTCTTTCCCCCTTTCTATTGCTTCACAGTGTTCATTGCTATACAGACAAGGCACTATTTTGCATATGATGCAACTCAGCTCTTACTTTTCTTGAATGGTGGGTCTGACTGCACCTCTTCAGTTTTTAGGTGTCTCTGCTCAGCCTGCATTCTCCCTTACTGTTTAAAATAGAAATTGGACTGCTTGAGGGTTCTGTGGGTCATGTTCTCATTTTTCCATCTGAAATCTTAGCCCTCAGACCTTACAATCATCTTGGCTACAGATAATTGTGACAGTTGTTTTTCCCATTGTGACCCTTTGCTTCAGTCCCTGGGCTACAAAGGGAGCATAAGGGCTCTTGATGTCCTTGGGATAGGCTCCACTACTGATCAAAAAGCCTCTTGGACATGGGCATCCTGTTCATATGCCAATATCTCTCCTAATAGCTTTCAGGAGGAGGAATTTTGGAGAGTCAGTTATTTTTGTAAGCACAAAGTGCTGCCTATTTCCCCGTAAGCTCTTTAAGAACGTTTGGAAGCATGAAGCAACAAGGTACAACGGGGTGTTATCATCAGCATTCTTCTTTAAACTATTTTTATTTGCACATACTTTATCTCCAGCATTTCTTCAGTCTGAGAAGATCAAGCAGACGCCATATGTAGAGTGTAGCCCAGCCAGCCAGATGACACAGTACTGTTTTGATTTGAAAGTCAGACTTCTGCTAAGCATCAAGGGGCAAACCTTTATCTCTGCACATATTGCTGAGGGGTTTAGAGAAGAATTCATTCCCTCTGTCAGGGGAGCTGATCTAGATTTTCCATTGCAGTCTTTAACTACGAGTCCACTTGCTACAAGGGTCCTTTCTCTAAAGTAGCTCTTGCCCCCCCCACCCCCCCAAAACATTGATCCACCAGCCCTGTACAGGTTCCTCTCCCTCACTTATTTTTCCTCTGAAATTCAGTTGCTGCAAAGGAAGTGCAGAAGCCTCTCCTTGGTGCTCACATAAAGGTAAATGAAAAGGCTTTGCATTCTTTTACTATCCCACCTCTTAATGAAGTGCAGTCACCACCTTGGTCGTGCTGAAATGAAGATTGCCAGTGCCCCAAGTTACTGGCTTGCTCCCAAGAAATATGTAAACCATAAAGGTGGTTCTTGAAATGAAGAGCTTTGAAAAAAAGAATTTGTCAGTAGATTGTAATGTATTTAGTCACTTGGACTGACATGGGTTCTGAGTTGCAGCTTGCTGTTAAAGGCTAAGTCTTGTCCCTTACAAAAATTCTTAAAATAAAATTTCTTTTAAAAGCATGAGGTCATCTTGTTCTATGGAAAATATAGTTCATTTGTCTTCCCTGCTGCAAGGTAAGCATAAATCAGACTGTGTTATGATAGAGGTGATCACTGAAACAAATTCCTAATAAAAGAATAAACATTGAAGCAATCCATCTGTACCCTCCACATTCCTCAGTGAAGCCTTCCTAGAAGCACAGCTTGGAAGGGTACTGGTGGAGTGGATGGGGGATACCACTTGCTAGTAAGTACTGAAAAACCAGGAGATGTGTTTAAGTTAATTCTGCTTCCCAAAGGGTAAATCAGATTCCCAGTGTACTTTTATTTCGCCAGCCAAGCTAATCCAGCCCCCACAAGTCTTTGCTTTCAAAACCTGGGGCGCTAATGCAATGTGGAAAGTTCCTTCCATTTGTTCAGATATGCATTCTCTGGTCTTGTTGGTTGCAGTATAGTTGTGAATTTAGCTGTTGAAGCTGGTAACCCTGTGTATTTATAAATACCCTTATTAATCCCCTTCCTTGCCCACTGTTTCTCCCCTTGCAATAAAATCCCACTGTCAAAACCAAACCACAGTCAAACAGGTCCAGATACAAGCATGTTATTTTATCTAGGTTAAATTTTGCATAGTCTTTGCTTGGGTTTGTGTCTGGCTTGCAGTCTGTCTTGTTCAACCAGAAGACTGCATTTAAATAACACTTGACAAATGGATACTTACAACAAATGTCAAGAACTTAGAAGGTATCCCCTGTAAGCCACAGAGGAAGCACAGAAGAAGCTTGACCAGTTTCATCCTCAGTTCTGAGTTATTGATCCTAAAAATTAAATTGACTACTGAAAAGTGTTTATATTTGAGAGTATGATCATTGAGAAAGAAGAGAGAAGTAGTTGTTCTTTAGGGATGAGGAGTTACTCTAATACAGCTTTAGCAGAGAATTGTATTTCTTGTCCTGATTTGTGCAGCAGCTTTTGCTTTATGACAAGTTCTAAAGTTCAACAGATAAACCAGGAATTCTTGTGAGAGTGTTGTTTTTCCCATTTAAAGGTGGGACAGCTTGAATGCAGGGAAATTACTTGTACTGGTACACAAGTCCATGTCAGATCTAACAGTGGACCCAAAATTTCAGGCTTTCTTGGCAGTGTGCCAGGTCTTGCACATTATATGGTGCTTGTGTGAAGAACGAGTCCCATGAAACTATCTCTCCTCACCACTGTAGCTGCAGTGTTTCCTGCATAATGATAACAAAGCAAATCCTCTATAATAAATTCCAGGAACCTTATTTCAATTGTCCTGCAAATGGTGATAACAGAACAAGGGGAAAGTTGTGGTAGCAATGAATGCCTTGTCACTGTCTGAAAGCTGCCTTGGCTTGTCTGCGCCTTTCCTGCTCTGCATCATAAGGACTCAGGCAAGTTCCTAGTGAGTTTGATGCATGTTTGGCCTCTATGTAAAATGACATGAACTGCAAGGAAGAATACACAGTATTTACCCAAACTTTATGCCCACCCTGGGCTGTTTTTGAAAAGACATTTTCAGCCTTCAATGGCTGCTGTTGCTCTATACTGTTAGAGAAAACATAGCTTTTTCTTATGTTTCATCACCTGCTTATCTGCTGCTGCTCCATGTTTTCCAATCCATGGGATTGTTTTCCTATGAGGGCCCCAATGCTGAATTATTAACACAGGCACTTGCCCTTGCAGACTGGGGCAGGTACCCAGTGGTGATCTGGAACTGTGATGGGAAAAGAAGGCTGTGGCCTCAGGTTTGCATGTACACTTCGTATTTCTTTGCCCATTTGAGTGCCCAGAGGAGCCACCACAGGCACTCCAAGGTGTCCTTTATACCATGTCTCTGTACTTACTGGCTCTTGCAGCTGTGGCACAGCAGTGCCCTTCCCTCAGCACCGTGGTGTGGCTGCCAGCTGAGCTTGAATACTGCCTCAGTGGTCCCTTAGTAGGATCTCCTGGTGCACTTCCAGCCATGCCTTTCAGAAAGAGCATCTGTATGGGGTGGGTGGTATGGAGGGAAAAAGGGAGAAGGGTTGTGTAAACTCTCTCTAAATAAAGATTTGCTCCTGCTGTCTGTGGTTAATATTGATTTAATATATTTTTGCTACAGCTCAATTTAGGCTTTACTCTCATCCAGCTGTGGGAGCTATGGTTTGCAACTGCCTGTGTGATTAATCCTTTTGTGCATTCGTGTCATTGTGTGCATAGTGTCAACTCTCACCTAGCATATCACATGCTGAAAAAATCCAGAAACCTGCCTTGTTTTCATTTGCTGTGCTGTACATATACATCAGTGTGGGGTTTTTTGTGTGTGTGTGTTTGGTTTTTTTTTGTTGTTGTTGTGGGGTTTTTTTTGTTTTTTTTTTTTTTTTTGTTTTTTTTTAACAAAATTATCCATGAAAACAATGCTGTAGTGTTAAACTTATATCCCTCCCTCCTTCCTCTTCTCCCACACCCTTCCATCCTTCCTAAACCCGTTAAAGGTATATATAACCATTTGGCTTTTCTGGCTTACTGCCATATTTATTACATGAACAGCAACGCAGACCAGCACCTGTGAGCTTTATAAAGGTCTTATTCATCTGATGGGCTTGTGCAGCACTTGGCATGGAGAGAAGGAATATGTACAAATGCAGCAGGAGGAAATACTGAGCATGTAATCATGGGAGAACGTACGAGGAGCGCGGGAAGAAGGGTGAGGGGATTTTTTGAGTTGAGATCTCTTTTGTGCAGTTTCTGATGACTGATGAAGGTGAGTGCTCACCCCAGCCACCACCCTCTACTCTGCCTCATCCAGGCACACTGGTGCCTATAGATCATGCTCCCCACTGGATGTGTGCTAAAGGGCAGAGGCAGCCGTCAGCTCTGGTGCTGTCCTGTGCCTGCTGGGCAGGGACTGTCCTGCCACCCGTGCATTTGAGAGAGGTGGCAGTAGGACATGATATTTGACTTTATATGCACAGCCATGCTTTTTGCTCTTTTTTTTTTTTTTTTTTTTCAAGTAAATAGGGGATCATATAAAGAGGGAAAATAGTTGATGGAATATTTCTCTTCCTGTGGGTATGCACGCGCACCTGTGCAGGGTTATCTTGAAGTTTGATATTCTTTATGCTGAATTATTGAAATAGTTGCCTGAGTTTTGTTGACAATTTTGAGAAACATTCTTGCGACGTTTTTGTCAATCCATGTAAAGAAAGCCCAAGTGGTATAAATTAAAGGTGTCCACACTATGTTGACTGCAATGAATTTAATTAGTGGAAGTTTTATGTGAAGGACAAGACCTACTGAAATTAAATGCTCAACACACTCCTCCTGTATTCTCTCTGTTCTCACTGTTTACATGCAGGTGACCCTTAGTTTAAGATCAGTGAGATACTCTTGCTTGCAAAGAACATGATTAATTAACTGAAGGGCAGTAATTTTGTAATCAGTAACCAGTACAGAGTGTTAGCAGCCCAGATGAATCAGCCTGATTGTGCATCCACAGGAGCACCATCGTGGGCATTTCTCTTTCTACAAAGGGAGCCTGTATTGGTGCTCTTGGATAGCAGAGTCACTTTCTGGAAGGGGCAGTGAGAAATTGTGGTAATGAAATGCCCGAGAAAGACATTGGCTTTTGCCAGTGGGAAAAGTCTGAAGCTCTACAGGGATGTGCCACCCCTCTAGTGTGAGTTCAAAATTTGATGGAGTAGTACTTTAATTTGCGGTGAAATGATTAAAAGAGCTGTGGATTTTTCTTCCCCTCTGCCAGAAGAGAAGCACCATCTGGCCAGGGTGGGATGTGTCCCGCCTTTCCATAGCAATGCTCCTATCATGCTCTCAGAGAAATGAACTGGGCTTAATATGTGATTCTGTACTACAAGATGGTGATGTGCAGGGAGTATGAAGATATGTGGTCCTTGATGGACACAGTTCTGCTGGCAGAGCTTTGAGTGCTCTGAATCCCCCGATAGGGCTCTACTTGGTCCTGGGCTTTGCTATGCAGCAGTGGAGCTCAGCTTTGCTAGTGCAGGGTGCATGGTCAATTTGGTGTACTGGTAGTACTTTAACAGTATGAATTTGTACTACAGTCATATTTTTTCCTCAGCTGTACATGAGGGAGAACAAGAGAACAGTGTAGGTTGCCTCCCCTCCTACCCTAGGCTCGGGCCAGCTGTAGTTCTGGGTTAAATCCTCAGCAGAAAACGGGAGACTGTGCAGGACAGTGAGTTAGATAATATGTGAGTTGTAGATTTTTTCAAGAAGCAGTTAAAGGTATTTTTTCCTTTAAACACAAATCAGGTTGATTTTTTTTTTTAATCCACAAAAGTCAGTAGAACTCTATTGCTATAAAACCCTATTAAGAAACATGATGCTTGAACTCCAGCTTCTGCTTTTAGTAGGGTTTTCCAGGTCTTCCCTAAAATTGTGTTCCTGTTAGTATATCGGTAACAAAGATGTGCATTTGGAATCTCATGTAGTTTGAGAAGCCTTGAAGGTATTTTCTACTGGATAAGGTCTGTTTTTGAGAACATAATGTGTTTATTACAGGTTATCAGATCACATTCCTTATAATTTTCTCAGAAAAACAATCAATTTCTTGGAATAAAATAGCATTGAAAAAAAATCCCCAAACCCAAACATTCAAGTGTTTCCTAATATAGTGCTCCTTAGGCTATCTGTCGAAGTTTTTTTTCCTTGTAAAATCTATTTGCATAGTGCCTAAGTGCTGAAGTGCATTTTCCTAGTGTTATGGTTTGCATGAAATGTAACTCAGAAAAAGTGCAGTACACCTTCTATAAAGGCTTCATATAAGACTTAAGCACCACTTAGAGTTTAATGTAAGCCCTGTTTTGATGGGCTGAAGTAGGATACCTGCTGATTCTTTGCACAGTGATTAATTTCACCTCTACAGTTGGAGTTGCAATTGCTGTTAATAAAGGGATGGCTTACAGAGAAAGCAGGCAGCATGAAGACAAGTGTGGAGGCTCTGCCTTCAACTGGAAACAGTAATAAGTGTGGTGTGCTAAATTTGACATGGCTTTTTTATAGTTTCTGAAATACAGGAAGAGGTAGGCCTGTCAAAAAATAAATGAAGGTGTGTTTTCTGCCTTCCACTGCTTCGAGTGCAGCCCAGCAATAAACAGCAGTAAGCAAGCCAAAGGTAGGGATGAGAAAGAGTGTCAGGGTCATTCTGGGAAGAGGGTTCCTGAGATGCTGAGCTCAATCCCCAGCAACTGCAGGCACCTAAGCCTTTTCATAAACTCATAAAGAGTTTATGAGCTCTATCTTATTAGGTGATTTTGGCTCCTCTGTGCAAATAACCTCAGTAACACACGTCCTTGTCTTCATGCCTCAGACCTCATTAATTTTAGGCAATTTATTTAGGAGACCAGTAAGAGATATGGTTAGCAAAGAGGTAAAAGGGCCAAAATATTCAACGTAGTCGATGGGTTTTGGGAAGACTTTTGCAGAGGTATAGATTTCTTTGTCATCTATTGAAACAGGAGAAAGATAAACATGGCAAGACTGATGCCTTTGTGAAGACAGAAAGGAGAGAAGACACAGAAAGAGAGTAAGTGAAAGATACAGGAAAGTGGTGTGTGATTTTTTTTTTCAGTCCATAAAAACAAAGATGAGAAGACTTAAATTTTTAATTCTGTTTGCGGAATATAAATACTGTGTTGAAGGGGAGCATTTTTTTAATTCACTGATTACAGCTGGAAATTCAGGGATAGTCTTCTGAAAGCTGAGCCCTGAGCTGAAGTGAGTGCTGCAGAGCAGTTGTGTGACAGCCAGCGGATGCAGAAAGCAAGCATCTGCTGTACTGCCTCACACTCATGGGCCAGCTTCATGCCTGAAGAACAGGCCAGGGTCTGTGTGTATGTGCTTAAGACTTTGAAATGCCATTGGCAATGGGCAAGGGAACATATCTGAGTCCTCTGTGTCACCTCCATACAGTGCTCCTCTATGGTACCCAAGTGCACGCCAGGGGATGTGCAAGATATCCCATTAAAGTGCAGGAAGAAAATACTTTTGTACCTTTAATTAAAAAAAATAAAAAGAAGTATTAGTACTTCTTTATTTTATCCTTTTGTAATTTCTATTTTTGTATATGCTTTATAATGTACATAATTTATTAGTACATGTATATACTTTATAAATAAGTATATATCCATACCTTGGGGGGATGTGATCAGAAGTGTTCTACTGAGAAACAGGAAATGTAACAAATTAATTGATACAGTATGACGAATTGGACAATGCATTTTTTAATGCAGATCTACAGTGTGCTGTGGACATTGTTTCTCTGAAAGTCTTATATAAGGATGTTCATCCATCAGAGAAGGGCAGAGCTAAAAGGGCTTCTTCAAATTGTTTTTGGATATGGCTGAGGATGGCAGTGAAGCTGAGTGTTGGCATTGCCCATTTCTACATCTGGGTAAAGTGTTTACAAAGGAGAAGGTGTTTCAGAAGAGCACCAGTGTTGTCACAGTAAATTTACGAAGTGGGTTAAATCACTTATTTGGTAATTAAGAAGTAATCTTCATGTTGTCTGAACTATTGATATTCTTCACCCTCAGTCACCCTAGTGCCTGTACAGCAAGGCCAAAATCCTTACGTTGCCTTTATGATACTCAAATCTTATTGCTGCTTTCCAGAAGTCAGATTTCGTCAGCCCTTCTAATGCTCTGCAATACTTTTTTGTGCTAGCAGTACAGCCAATTAACACAACCATATCAAATGAGATTACTTGTGGAGTGGGTCTGATCCAAACCCCACTGAGGTCAGCTGGGGAACTCCCTTGGTCTTCGGCACATTTGGTATAAGGCCCAGGATAAAGAGCTCGTTGAAATAGGGGTGGCTGACTGAGTCCCTAGCTCTTTTCAATAGATTTGATTGAGCTGTGCTAACAATTTTTTCCAACTGGAGAGAAACAGATAACAGCGTGTTTGCATACGCGCCTGTGCCCTCCTCCTTTCTCTCCCCCTCCTCCCTGCCCGCACATGTGTTTAGCACAGAGGCAGACGCGTGGTTGTGTCAACTAACTGACATGAAGCAGCATATCTCTGATAAAACTGGGACTCTGTTTGATGTAGTTGCAGTCAAATGTGCTTGATTTGAATAAGAGATTTTTTTTTTTTTTAAATCTATTTTTATGCAGATTTTAAAGCCTGTAAGGTAATGAGTCAATAAGACAGCTATTAAGGCTTCAATCTTCCTGATATCTGGAAGAAGAGAAAGAGATGGATAAGAGCTAGCTGTTGTAGATTTAGCCAGCCTTTTCATGCTTGGGTTAAGTTAGCCCTGGTTTATATGCTGAGTTTTGCATTTGAGTAGTTCCAGATTTTTGCAAATGTGAGGTTCAGATACATGAAAGACTGTTTCGGTGTGTTGAGATGTGCACAGTGCTGATTCTTACTGTGTCCTTCCTCCATTTCCATGTTTATTTCTCTGATAATGTTTGTTTTTTGAAGCAATCACACAATAACTTTCACTGACCTTAAAAATCATGTGATAGGACTGCCGCTCATGACTGTCCTCGTGTTTTCTCTGTATTGATCACAGCAGGCTTAAATAATGAGCTTCAATTTCTGTCTTTAGTGCAGGCCGTGGAAGCACTGTGTCCAATTATTTGAAAGAAAAAAACCCACAGAAAATGCTTGATTATATATTTCAGAAAGGAATTTTCTGTTTTTCATGTAGGGTTCCAGAATAAATGACATATACAGTGAATCTTTTGTTTATTTTGCTTGTCCTTTCAAGGTTTGATCTTAGCTTAGTTAGTCTGAGAGTTGCCTATGTACAAACACAGGATGCTATTGAATGTATGAAGTGTGCCTAACATTCACATATTTATGAATACTACATGTTCAGACTCGCTAATTATACATGACAGTGCAGATAATTAGGGGTTCGTGTAGGCACGCACTTGGTAAAATGGTACAGACAGTTGTGTGTCTTGGCTGTGTGAAAATTGTCTCTACTCTTCAAATTACAGCTTTTGAGGGCTAAAGAAATTTTATACACAGAACAGGTAGGGCAAACCCAGCAGATCACTTGTTGCCTTGCAAGACGCACAGCAGACATGCAGCAGGCTGCTTCTTGCTGACTCGGTGTTTCTCGGGGCTGATCTGCAGGTCTGTGTGGTGGTGAGATGGGGCACCCTCTTCACTGTGCTCTCTCAAAGCCCTGTCCCCCTTTCTAAGATGCACACAAATCCCTCATTGTTCATCTCGTGCTTCCTCTCTTCTATTTTTCCTTCCTTCTATACACTTTTATTTCTTCCTTGTGTTACAAGTGCAGCAGCCAGCAGTTTCAGCTCGGTATTTCTGTCATCGTAACTCTTCTGACCAATGTGGTCATAAGTTATTTCCTCTGCTGTCTCCAGATACCTGTATTAGGACACTTAAACATACTTAATGCGATGATTTCTTTTTTTCTTAAAAAAAAGTTATGTGCCTGCAACTTCCCTTTGTTTCTGGAGAATTTCTGTCCAATATCTTATTAAGAGAGAGCCCCTTTATTTGGGTGGCTTAGTGTTGATTTAGGAACTTTGTCTTTTGACACCCAAGTTTGGAAATTGTGGCTGCAGGCAGGGATGCAAACTATATAATCTTTCTCCCTTATTATGAGAGAAACACTGAAATACATTTCGAATAAGTGGGGATAATGTGCTGTGGAATATGCAGCAGCCTCTGGGTTATTTTTTGTTGTGTGGTGTTTTTTTTGTTTTGGTTTTTTTTTTTTTTAATTAACTGCAGGAAAGTTTGTTTTGGTTAAGATCCTAGTAAGCTGAGAGTTGTGGAGTACCATTTGTGTGCAGGACTGCTGTTTTGCTGCCTGAACAGAAACAAGACTACATCCAATTCACTGGCAAAGTGGATAAGTTGGAGCAGCTAACATGGATTCTGTAATTACTGCATGCTCGGGGTTCCTCGGCTGCCTGAGCCACCATACCATGTTTTGTAAGCACTGAATTATCTTTAAAACCAAACAAAAGCTGCCACATGCTTGCAGCATTTGAGAGACACAACCTATTTTATTACCAGCCACGACTTGCTATTGGAGCAATAGGAACCATGGTAGCCTTGGATGACTGGTCTGAGGATGTTTCATAAGGGCCTCTGAGTCATCTCCCATCTATTTGTTGCAGTGTTTCTCCAACCAGGTGCTGGCAAGTCTCAGACGCCCTTTGACCAACATGCCAGCAGCTATAACTGTAAAAACCCCTTTGTCTAAGCTCAGACATAAGCACTTCAGATAAGCCAGTACCTAAATTTCATCCCACTACCACATACTGCCATCAGACTCTTCCATTTTTCCTTCTCAAATGATGGTTTCCAACATCACAGGTCAGTCTTTTACTGCTTTGCTCCATAGCAAGGAAAGCTACGATAGGGTGGTTGCATTTGAAAGCCTATGCCAGTGGTCAAGCAACAGGAGACAAGTTGCACACCTGCATAAAAGGGCTGTGCTCTGCTGTAAAATATAACCCTGTTCAAATAGACTTGTTTCAGAATCAAAAAAGGAACCGTTCTTCTGGCTTTGATCTGTCAGGAGAGAAGAATAATAACTCAAGTTTAATTTTTAGGAGGTTTAAGTCTACAGATGACCTGGTCATAGTAATAAGTCTGAGGTGCAATATATGCTGCTAATGGAATAATTAATCCTGCTTGTCTGTATCTCATAGAGTGGCAAACCAGTGCAGGCATGGCTGCTGAAGGATATGTGGTCTCTTCTGGATGCTCACTTTTTGGAGTTGAGAAAATATTTCGAGTAGGTCAGAAGAATGAGCTGTTTCTCAGTTTATATTGGAGACAAAACTTTGTTAGAGGTTCATTATGCCAGTATGTCTTTTAGAAAGTGCTCTACGTACTGGAGAGTGTGTTTGGGTGTGCTGACTTTGAAATTGTCGGGTTTTGCTACTTTTTTCCTCCTTCCTTAAAAGATGCTTTAGATTACTGGAAGTTAGTGTAAGTTGGAAATGAAGCTTTACAGCTGTTGATAAAACCACACACACTCATGCCCCTGTACATCTACAGGGTTGCACAGAGTCCTCTGATGATGTTGTACTGTAGTTGTAAGCTTCAAAATGGTGATGAGATTGCGGTCTGGTATCTCTATCTAAATATTCCCCTGTGCACATGAAGATGTTTTGTTTGTTGCTTTCCTCCTTTCCTTCAAAGAATCACTATTCCGAGTACTTTTGTTGTTTGTTTGTTTGTTTGTTTGTTTGGGTTTTATTTATTTAATTTTGGGTTTGGTTTTTTTTAAGTGAAATATTTGTGGAATAATTGGTTTCCCAAGTAAGTTTTATTTGGTATGAGGAATGACTTTATTTGGTATGACTTGTCTTTCCTCCCAGAGGTTTTTGTGTTGTCTTTAAATAGAAGGCTACATGTCCTAAAATATGTTTAATGAAATGATGTGGTAGGATAAGGTAATAAATTGAAGACCAAGTGCTAGATGCTAATAAACCTTTCAATACAGAAAAGCCGAAACATGTCTGGAACTGCTTGGCTAATTGTTAGCTGACTTGGTATCTTTGCATAGGCTTTCATTAAAGAGGCAAAGTATTTGTCTTTGCAGATAAGCTGTGGGCAATTTATAGCCAAAGCCTTTTTGTTGCTGTCTCTAGGTGTGTGACTGTATTGGTGTGGAAGTGGCCACTGCCATGACTTTGTCACTGATTTGTATTGGTAGCACAAATCCCTCCCTGATGGAAGAGGAGGAAAATAGTCCCTCTTCCATCGATAGCAAACAACAATTAGAGCAATAGTTAATCACTTGTTTATTTTTAGACCAGAATGAACTGTGGTTCCATCTAGTTTGACTTCCTGTTTTTTCAGGCTCTGTGTTTTCCTTTAGACTTTGTAGGGGGAAGTGCTATGTGGTGTGAGGTTTTGTTTGGTTGTCTGTTTACTTTTTCACTTTTTTCTTTTTGGACAAAAGAAAGGGGAGTATTCTAAAAGCTGAAACCTGCAGTGAGTCCATTAGCCTCCCTGGTAAACTGTTTTAATCTCTATGTGCCCTCCACCCCAAGAAATGGTATATGAAGTCAGGGTTTCATTTCTGTAACATCTGTACCCAGCTCTGTGAATGTTTTGGCTTTGTCCTGGAAGATAGGGAGCTGCTTGCTGTTAGAGCTTGTCACTGTGTAAGTATTTCTAGGCAGCAGTCAAGGCACTTCTCAACTTTCTGCTCAGTATACTGCACTGACACTTAAAAGCTTGTTTTATTTTTTCTTCCCCATCCTTAGATCTCTTTCAAAATGTCCTTTGAGCTCTATCCTCGTGGAGCTCCCACATCTTTCCTGAACAGTACTGTGTGCAGCAGTTGTGTGGTTGTTTTACCGATGCTCTCCATGTTATTTCCTCACTTCTGCCTGGTATCTCCTCTTTGTACCCCTGGGGATTAGGTTGGTACACCAGCAATGCTCCCAGCTGTAATCGAAGCAGTGACTCAGGACATGAGAAAGGAGCTGTACCTGAACCTGAAAGGAGACTGTAATGGTTCCTTCTCCCAAGGAACAAGAGATAAGACAAGAGGAAATGCCTGAGGTTGCGCCAGGGTGTGTTTAGGTTGGGCATTAGGAGCAATTTCTTCACTGGAAGGGCTGTCCAGCACTGCAATAGTCTGCCCAGGGAAGGAGTAGAATCACAGTCCCTGGAGGCATTTAAAAGATGGAGATGTGGTGTAGGGACAGAATTTGGTGGTGGACTTTGGAGCTAATGGATGGACTCAATGATCTTGAAGGTCTTTTCCAACCCCAAAAATTTTATGGTTCCATGTCTGTGACTTTTCCAAGCAAAGCCTTCCATCCCGGACATATGATCTGCATTTCTGCTTCCTAGATGTATCAATAGGCTGTCAGGTGAATTTAGTTCCCTGTTCAGTAGCTGCAGCCTGTCTTTTTTGCTCTGTGCTGTGCTACCCGTCTTCATGTCAGTGATTAACTTTATCAGGAAAGAGATTTAAAGCCACTGTGTGACAGACACTGAGTTGTGCCTTTGGTGGACCTATCCAGGGAACCATGCAGGCACCCTTCCCTCTCCTTCTAGATGCAAAACCACCAGCAAAATATGTTCACTTCTCCTGGGCTAGTTTACTAGTTTAGTGGCTGCATCAGCTTGAGCAGGGACCAGATGAACATAAGGAAAGCAGCAAGAGGGAATATGTGGGAGGTGGGTGATATGGAGAAGGGTGCAACTTTTTTCAGTGGTGATCAGCTCTCAGATTGTCTCAGCTGCCTCCTGGCATCCCTACTCTAATAGATGACCTGCTGGCTGGATTGTACCCTTATAAATGCCCCAGCCAGGATGGATTGGTCATAGTTCAGGTGAGCGGTACCATTGCTGGTGGTGTGTGATGCCCAAGAGCTATGAAAAAGCTGCCAGGACAGATTTCTGACAAACAAATCCCATGACCGTGCTAATGACTCTATGGCAACAGGATGCTTCAGAGAGCCTGTGGACACATTCCATAGCACAGAAAATCTGAGGCCAGATTTAAGTGGCTGTAGCTCGTGATTCCTTTTATTAGTGAATAAGAAGCTATCTCTGTAAATCCGCCTAGTAAGAGCTCCGTGGATCAATACCTCATGATTATCAGCCACATTTTGTGGCCAAGCACTGATCCAACTTTTAGCTTGTCTAGATTGAGGTTTTGTTTGTTCTCTGAATAGTTCTCTTATTTTCCTATGTAGTGTGATGTCTTTTAGGAGAGTTATTATGTGGTCCAGTGCTTCTAGTACTATGGACTGGCCCAAGCAGATACTATTGGGACAGTTGTATTTATCAACTACATCCATATACCTATCAAAAAACCCCAACCCTAAACCCACGCCAACTAAAAATGAAAATCTTGTTTGACAATACTGAAAGTCATTAATTACGTTTTTAGCCTCTCCTCACAGTTGGTAGTGGCATCCCAAAATGATAATTCCATTATTTTCTCTAAGGATGATGTCAGGCTTATTGTTACCTCTGTTTTCCTCTTGTCCCTTTACATTTTGGGATTATGCTGACAGTCCTTCAAATACTCTGAGTTGTGCTAATGTTAAAAATCAGTACTGTTAGTGCAGAGCATCTCAGCCATTTTTTAGTCATATGTTATGTGATGCTACTTAATTTTGGAAACATTCACCTTCATCGGGATGCTGCCTTGTTTTTTCTTCAGTTACAAGTTGTATATTTTTGAAAGTATTGTTTATCTCTTTTGCCTGTGGATGCAAAAGAGAAACCAATCAATTTTCTAAATCACTTTGTGTAGGCATCCACCTGATTCCTTCTTCACATAACTTCCTTGTTCCGAACATTTTCCTTGTTCTGCTTCCAAGAATCTTTAGGTCTATCTTTTTTTTTTTTTTTTTTTCTTTTCAGTTTTTTCTTGAGGACAGAGACATTGCCACAGCAGAGAGCCTTCCCATCAACTTGCAGGTCCCTTGGCTAATGTGTAGACATGGGTGGACTCTGGCCCTTTGCATGGACTGGAAATAAAAGGAGTTAAGAGGGGCTTGATTCTCCAGTGGGTAGCCCAAACAATAGAATAGAACATAACTAACTGTAATTGCTGGGACCATGACATGAAAAATCTTCAGCCTTGCATTTTAGGCTTTCTTTGAGCATTGATCAGTAGGGGAGCTTCCCAAGGAGGAGGAAAACAGTCCTTTCTGGAGGGGTATGATGGGAATGCTGTATAGCAGAGTATCATCTTAACGTACCTCTCTCTGCTCCAGATGCATCTTCAAGGGACAGATTCATGTCAAAGACAGATGTTTTGTGTGAAAAACCCATTAGTGGTGTATAGTAACCCTTGCAGAAAATGAACAGTGTCCAGAACATGAATACCTAACCATTCTTTATTTTGTTCTGTGGGGAAATGAATAGATTCAGTGTGAGTGTATGTATATACATGAATGTACATATGTGGATATATAAATATAAAAATAAGTATGGTTTCCTTAAGGATTCAAAAGTATCTCAGCTTGAGTTAGCTATTCCTAGTGTAGTGTCAGAGTAAATAAGGTAAATAAAGCAGCCAGTGGTATGTGCAGTGTGGTATGCCTGTGTAGGAATACACCACTTTATGTGGGCCTTTACATTGCAAACAAAATTTCACTTACCACTTGGGGGAGACATTAAAAATAAAGCTTATCTTCAGAGCTCTGGTAGTGGCCAGCGAGAATAACCATTTTCCAGGCTGTTATGTTTGACACATGGTGCATTACACCTGTGCACTACTACCTTTTATGTGGTTTGAGCAGATTTTGCTAATGCTTTCCTGAGTGTCTTTTTCATATTCCTTAAATTCAAAGTTTCCTATCCATTGTTTTGGGTTTTTTGTTTTTTTTTTTTTGCCATCACTGGATCTCCCAGTCTAACCTCTTGTAAGATAGGCATTGAACTTAAATTCCCCAGTGATAAGTAAAAGTATTTGTTTTAAGACATCCAACTTCGTCTTATGGTTAGCTCCTTGGAGATAAACTGAAGCTGGAAATAATGATGCAGATCTGTAATGAGCCTTAAAAAAATTATCATTGTTTTACTTAGCACAAAAATACACAAATTCAACTGCAATAATATCATTCCTCATATGTGGCTCAAGGTGATGTTGAGATCCTGTATCTCCTCTCCCCTCTCTGAGACTTAGTCTGGCTGAGAGGGTCTTTTCCTCTCTGTCAGCAATCCTCCTTCTTCCTTCCAGGATTTTTATCATTTGTATCACATCTTGCTCTTACTCTTTTCTGCTCTCAATCCCAGTTCTGTTGTAATTCCTTTTATTTTTATCAACTTCTCAATGCCTCTGTATATCATCATCTAGTGCCTTTGTTCTGCCTTAGAAAAGATCACCACTCTGCACCCAAGCGCTTGCAGAGATGGTGAAGAAAACTCGCCTCTCTGGGCTTCAGCTCTCCTCTTGCCTCTCTTTGAAGGTGAATCGTTCATGCTAATGACTTGCTATCATTTCCTCCCTCTGGAATTTTAGTTCATTGTGGTGGTTAAAAAGTAATTGAATGACAGTGTGCAAACTTCCCTCCACTTTAGGGGACCTAGTGATGATGATTTATTTATCATTTTTGTTTCAGCAGGAGCTACGAACCCCTGTCAAAGATCAGGGCTCTGCTGTGCACGTGAAGGGTGGGCTGTGTAATGGAAAGATGGTTGCTGTCTCAGTGAATTTGCAGTTGAGGCGATGAAGCATTTTGCTTTCATGTGCCAGGAGCACTTGAGACTCTTTGACTGAAGGAGAAGAGGGTGAGCTGGGACAGGGGTGCAATAGCAGGTCCTTTGAGAGATGCTGTGAAGGGGGTCTTTAATGGATTCGTACGGTACATTACTCGTGCAGCAGTATGTCAGATGTTAAAAACTCAGGAGTCAAAGGAACAGGCAGCAGTAATAGACTTTCCCATTGTTAGCAGGGAGCGATGATTACAAATTGCAACCAGGAGCCTGCCAGATAAACAGTTTGAGAGAGAACATGACCAATACAAGAGCAAAGATGCTTTATTAAAATTAGTTCTTCCTGTCATGTGCACAACTGCTTCATGGAGAGGCTGTGTGGATTATGGAAGTTCCAGACAAGCAGGCTGCAGAGTAAGCTGTCATGTGCTATGACACCGAGTAATGCAAATCAACTCTGTTCCAGGAAAGCCATTTCCATGTCAGCCTCTACATGAAAATTATCAGACTTGAACAAGGGTTTCTTTATGAAGTTAAGGGAATTATTCCTAAGGATTGGAATTTGTCTCTGTCATGGGGGAATGGCCAGAATGGACTTCAAAGTGCAGTCAAAAGATGAGATAATGTGAAACAAGCACTTTTTTTTTTTTTTTTATAGCCAACAGCCCTGAGAGGAGTATGTCAGCTTAAAAAAGTATATTTCTGTCTGAACAGTCCAACCTGCTGTTTTACAAGTAATGCATGGTGTTACTGCATTTTTCAGTATTTAAAGAAGAAAAATACCTCTCAGTCCATTCTGCTCTAGGTTTGACACTTTGTGCATACCTAGTGTTGCTATTCCTGTGTGTTGCTCAGTCTTCTTACGGCTTGAATGGGTGATTCAGAGCTCCAGGAAACCCCAATTGCCTTTGTTTTGCTTTTAATCTGGATGGCACTTGGGAGTAACACTCGAGCCTGCTTTTTTTAGGCAGTTTTTCAAGTTTAGAGAATCTCCTTGAAGTTTGCTTCCTGCAATGCTTTCATCCAGCCTGTTTGAAATTCTGCTTTTCCTTTGGCTTTGTTTGGCATCTATTCAACTATCTCCTGTTTTGTAGTAGGTATCAGCCTTTGTTAGTGGCCCATGATAGCTTGCTCAGGCTGGTGATGGTGGTTGACTGCTCAAGCACTGAAAGGTGATTGAAATAATTTCACTGCTCCTCCAGTCTCATGCCTGTGGTTGCTAAAGGGTATTCTATTAGTGCTGGGGTAGGGAATAAGTTATGCACATTCCTTGCTCTGTCTGCTGTGTCACTTTTATAAGATGAACTCACATTATGAAAAAGACTGAATTACTCCTCTTTTCCGTGGGCTCAACTCTTGTCAGTCCACTGGTACTCAAGATGTCATGAATAAGATGCAAAGGAAAAGAGGAGGCTGAGTTTATTCTCTGTATTGCCACAAGGCTTTGAACCCCACTTCTGTACTTCCCCTCACTGTTCATGTGTGCAGGAGCCCTGAGGTTGGAAGGATTTTCTCTTCTTCCCTTCAGAAATTAATGATGTTTTTCCCTGGTGACTCCAGTGCTGTGCTTTGCTTTTCATGAAAGGAGCTCCACACACCCTTTGCTTTAAATCTAGTGGTATTGAATCATGCAGTGGAGCAGAGCTCTGGACTTGCAGTGTTTAGATGCATGTATCGTAGCTTCTCTTGTTCAATTCTGAGGCTTTTGAGCCAGCACCAGTGCTATTTCATGATGTAGCAGATTGTCACTTGTTCCCTGAAGCATTCTCACTTCCAAAGGGTCTTTCTATGCTGCTTCATGTGCCTGGTTCTGCCACCTGCCAGGACATGGGATTGCTCCCCTAGAGGTGTTTGTGTGTCTTCTCTACCCAAACGATGTGAAAATGAAATGTGTATGTGTGAAATAATTTATTAGATAATTGTTGTTGTTATGTGAGAAAATGAGAGAATAAGTGGAATGAAAATCTGAGCAAGACAAGAAAAATAAAGAGGCACCTTTTCTCCTCATGGCATCAGAGTACTCCTAGTTTTCAAGTCATGGGGAGCAGGCAGTCTCTCCAGTATTAATTTCAATTTTATCATAGGCTGTCTGGTATGTACAGACATGATAGCATCTTTCCTGTAATTAAGGGTCAGACAACGTTGTCATTGTCACCCCCCTACTATAATGCATTAGAACTTGCATAAAATAATTAGCTATGAGCTGAGATTTTATGGGCGCTCTCAGACCAAGAGCCAGCACTGCCTTTATTTTTAATCTGGTTTACTTAATTATAGGCAGGTCTGAGAGCACCACAAATTAAGGGTGTGTGATGCTCCCATTATACATCTCTATTCTAAATTGCTTTATCCAAGTTTAAGTATCTAGGCTTGAAGTTTTCCAGGGCTGCTGTGTGCCTTAGGTGGAGTTATTGAAAAATTTCTGTTAAAATGAGCTCCATCCTTTCTGACACAAATGCTAAAGAAAAATATTTGGTTTATTCTGGGAATCTTTTTGGGATTTTTTCTTTATTTTTTTTACTCTTTAGAAATGATGTTTTGATTTTTTTATATTAGCTTTGAAGCAGGGATTCAATATTTGGTGAGAGGAGTTTGTTGTTTTTTTTTTTTTTTGTCAGTGGATGTGCTTTTTCCCTTTCTCATGCAAATTTGGGCAAATTGTAAGTCTTTGAAAAATTGCAGTTAGCACATATTCACTGGAATCTCTTACGTTTATATATAATTTTAAGCAAATATTTCTGATTCTGTCTTTGCTAAGCATATTCTCTCCCTTTGTCTGTGCAGAGGGTTGACCAGGCAGCAAGTCCCTAAGAGCAGTTCAGCTTGCTCCGATTACAGGGAGTGAGAGAAGGTTTCTGTAGCAGGATTGCAATGGGGTATGATAGCATCAGTGAGGCTTGGGCACAAGAACTGCAAGCTGGGAGCGTGTCTTACCTCTCCACCAGCTTTCTTCATCCACCACCTGAGTGCTATGCTTCTGGGGAGGAGGGAAAAGCTGTGTACTGTGACTGTCAAAGTGATAAGGAAAGTGGGGACTTTTGCAAGAAGTCTGGTAAGAATGGGCTTAGGTGAGGAGAAACTGGGATAAATTGCTGCTGCATGGAGGAGGGTAAAATGGCTGATAAAAAACAGTGTGGGACTGTGTTGTGAAGGGATCAACTGGGGAGCTCGTGATAGAGGGTAAGAGGGGCAGTGAAGTCAGCTCTGGTGAGAAGAAGAGGTTAGGGATGATGGCAGGTCCATGACTGAGGAAGAGCAGGGATGTGGCAGTGCTGCCAGAGGAACAGGTGAGGGCTCACTGGTGAAGTGTCAGCACCTAGCAAGAAGCCTAGAATTTTGGTTCCAGAACTCTTCAATTTTGCTGAGTTTTCTATCTGAGGAAGTATTAGAGAGACATTCTGGCAGGCTGGGCCTCGCAGATCCCTGGCGTGAAAGACAACCAGCTCACTTGGCTAAGGGCTCTGCCATAGTCCTAGGGCCTTTTGATGACCTCTGGGAATGCAAAATGATGCAATGTGATGTATTTTTAACAGGCTTTAAAAAAAACCTCATAACTTACACAGAAAATTACTTTAAAGACACATTATTGAGGTTGTGAAGTCAAGCCCAGACAAGTTAGGAAATGCCAGAACAATGTTGTGCTGTATACCATTATACAGCACAAAGGCTCTCTGAACACTCTGAAATGATCTCTGTTGCTCTGATCACATCTGTCTCTGGCTGGTAGGACCTCTGTCATATTCAGAGGACTATATGGGTAACTTATGTTTACTTCCTTGATGTTAACTTAATGAATAAATAGAATTATTTCATGTGCTGTGTAATTACGAGGTCTGAGCATTTATCCAGAACTGTCTAAAGGAAAGTGAATTGCCCCTGCAATCTGTCACAGCTGCTCATTTGGGACTACAAAGAGCGAAGATACCTGGAGGTTTGTTCCAGTAACTCTCTTTGTCCTTGCTTTGGTACCTGCCATGTGTATGCTGACAGGCTGGTCTCAAACAGAAGGGTAGGACTGTGTTTCCACCTCACCTTCAGTGAAGGAAGATGTCTCAGGCCCAAAAGCACTGGGAGCTATTGAGCCTCTTGAAGAAATTTTGTTTTTCCCAAGGTGTGACTCCATGAAAACCTTGTTACCAGGTGGTTCTTAATAGCACTGATTGGCTCTGCATGCTGTTGAGGAGTGTGGCATAAGAGCTGAACTCTAAAACCAGTTCCCTGACAGCAACATACATAGAGCAAATTGTGTGATAGACCTCAACTTCATGGATTAAAATGTGAAAGGCAGCTGAGGTAGGTATGCTCTGGTGGGAATGCAACATGGCTTTGCCTGCACAGAACATCACTTGATGTGTATGCTAGATAATGTTTTGGGATTTCACCTGCTGTAGCACTGCAACCCCTTTTTGACCCGAGGAAATTATGACCCCATGGTCTAAAGGAGTACTTCCTCTATATCAGTGAAAAGCCAGAATGATCAGACTCCCAAGCAGACTTTTCTCCCTCAATTTAAATATGAAACTACATCCTGCATCCATATAATTATTCTTGGTATGTAGGAATGGTTGAGATGCATATAGAGACTGGTGCCATGTTTTCTGCAAAGGGAGTTGCATCACTAGGATATGAACTCACGTAACAATTAGGAAGGCTAATTAAGTTGAAACTTCATGTCCTTTTAATTAAGCAATTAAGGTGTCCATCTGCAAAATTAAGATATGTAATTACTTGAGGAGGGAGGAAAAAGGCTTCATGAAATTTTACTATGGTTTTAAAAAAGCGTGTTTCTAGGAATGCGTCTGTTTTTGCAAACTTCACTTCCTGGCTGAAGCAAGAACATTTATGGCCTTGAGGTGGTACAGTTTTCTTCTGTATACCTCACAATATCTGTTTGAATAAACACAGGCACTTGAGGAAATTAGTCCTTAAAAAGGTATAGTGCCAGAGGTCCTAAGGAGCAAAAGGAAGGTGCTGTGGTTAAGGCAGTGGGGTTGAGAAATGAGAGCTGAGCTTAGCTATGAGCTCTGACCCAAGCTTCCTGCAGACATTGTGTATGGCCTCATGCATGCACCAGACCTCAGATCTGCTGAGGACAGCCTTCCTGCTCAGGAGACCACCCTTTGTGCTCATGTGGCATGGAGCTCCCACCTCCTTTCCCAAGGGTTTGTGTTGCTATAAGGAGGCAACAGCCTCTGCTGCTGTTGACATCCACCGTTCTATTTAAAGGTGTTGCGCCAACAAAGAAGGGCTGAAGCTGGATTTATGACTCTTGTTCGTTTCCTCTTTATTTGAAAAAGTCACCGCCCAGTGTGAAGAGGTTGCACTCTGAGAGAGGTGATGAAATATTGTCATTGACCTGCTGTACAGACCATCTGTCTCTCCCAGAGCTACTCTGGAAGATGGTAAAGCGTGCTGCTTTTTCTGTATGGGCTTTTTAATTTAATTGGCCTTGATTCACTGCTAATTTTTTAAAACTTAAATCAAAGCCACCCCCAAAACTTTAAATGCACTGAGACGACCTGAAGCCTTATTGCAACCAGTCCCTTGAGACTATCGGTTCTCTTACGATAAGAGGCACTAAAGAAATTGCTCAGCAGACCAGAACAGTATGGATTAAAAGATGATTGCTAACAGATAGATGAGGTATAAATTTAATATTGGGCATATAATTTGGCCTTTCCTGCACATAATTCCTGATGTATTACCAAATATTTCAGTGTATTTCAAAATAGCATCCTGTGGTCATTTAGGTTTTGCAGCTGGAAAACATCTGCCCCAGTGGAGGCAGATGGTGCAAGAGTGTGCAATGTTTTCCTTTTTCTTGTTCAATTATATCAAAATTAAGGCACTGTGAGTGCATGCAAGTGATTAAGGAGAGCAAGTGTTATGTGGAAGTGCTCATTATCTCTGAAACTGTTGTTATAGACCTACAAATTCATAGTTAAAAGGTGTAGATTTGTTGAGCTTGAAAATTAAATTGCAGTACTCAAATATCCTTATCCTAAACTGACTAAAGTATTTCTTAAAGATTACCTTTAAGAATGAACTGAAATTATGCTTGTGGATATTCTATATCTCTTTTTGGAGGTATAGTAATAATTCAGTGCTCTGAGCTTGATATTCTACACAATCAAGTGTATTTTAGGTCAGAAAAATGCTCTGTTTCCATTACGGGTACTGCTAGGTAATAGTAAAGGGCAATTGGGTAACCTGTGTTGACCAAGGAAAAGGGGTTTACTTTCTCCATTTTTCTCTCCTCTGTTTTGTGAGAGTGTGCTTCAGGACCTGCCTGTCTTTTGGGGATGGACAGCTGCTTTAATTTGTGGCTTACTCTGTTTTTTCTTTCTGTGAGTATGCTTTTTGGAGGTAATAAGCAGAGGTGGCTGTCTCCTGCTGGGGTGGCTGCAATACTCACCCACTTGCAAGACCTGGGTTCTGTGTGTTCCTCTGTCAGAATGGGACCAGATAATGATTTTCTATCATAGATATCCTGAGCATGAGACAAGAGGAAAGACTTATGTGATGGCATCTCTCCAGTGACCCTGCTGCAGTATTTATAATGGAAAATTTCCTAGGGAGGGTTGTTGAGAGCAGAAAGTCCAACTCTGTAGCCAGCTTGGGAATGATATCAATGTTTTGATGAGACTGCTCCCAGGAATGCTTGTATATTTTTTCACAAGCCCTCATTGTAATGCTGGGGAGGCTACCATTATTTTGTATATTATCACTACTTTGTGAGCAAAATACATCCCAGTGTTAATTGGAATCTGGTATGGGTATATATAAACAGAGGCAAAGAGGTAAAAATGAATGGTGATTATTCCTTGTTTGCAGGAAAGATTTCCATTATCTCAGCAAAATACTTTGTTTTCCCACTCAACCTCGCAAAATAATGCACCTCCCAACCCTGAGATTAAAAAAAATCACTTTTTTTGTCTCAGTGTCCTAGTTTATAGTTTTCAGATATTATTAGTTTGTTCATTGCTTACATGTAGAAGGAATGACACACTTTTTCTATTGAGAGAAATTTGGGGTAATTTCAGTAGTATGTTGAACTCTATGATATAGAATTGGAAGCTCTGTAATGTTATCTGCTACACAGATTGATGGCAGACTGTGTAATACTTGTCCTTGCAGTACTGATCAGTACTGACCTGGCTGGGCTAGTTCTGTTGATTATATATCCATCCCAACCTACTTATATTAATTATCAGTTTCTCCTTATTTTTTTTGCATGGTGTTTTGTGGAGAGAACTTATTTTTGCCATGCTGGTGTACAGGAATGTATTTGGCATGTTAACTTTCTTTTAACAGTTGTCTTTAATATATACAGAGAGCATCCAGCTCTGAGAGGCCATCTGAACATCTTCAAAGGGTTATTGAATTGTTTATCGATCTACTTCATTACTGCTGTTCCTCTGGTTCCTTTTGATGTCTTGTCACTTTGTTCAAAATATAATGCCAAGCTTTTAAATTAATAGTTGTGCAGGAAGCCCTACGTGTGTAAATATTAGGGTATGTTTCTGATTTGAGTGAGAGCGTGCCAGATTGTCCAGTAAATATTGCTGCCATCAGAGTGTTATCTTTTTCATGCCTCTCATTTTACATAAAGATTCCTTCCTCTCTTCCCCTTAAGAAGGCTGAAGTGTCTGAGGTTTTATCTTTTAGGTTTTATAACAGTCTAATCTCTTATTCTGCCAGTAGAAGCTTACAGACCAGTTCCCTGATTAGGAAAATAAATTTGATTAATTTTCCCTCCTTTCCTTTAATCTTTTCCATGTGTTTCTCTTACATTTGTTGAACTTACTAGCTAAAAGTGCCTGCTGATTCCCCCCCCTTCATTAATTTATTTATTCACCTTTTGAAGCTTTTAAAGTTCTTCTATAGACAACATTCCCTGTCAAGGAGTTTGATAGTTAGTATTTATTTCTTGGGAAAATGCTTAATTTTTAGTCCTGCCAACTGAAAATTAATTTCTGGATTTTATTAATTTTTTCATCAGTGGGTAATAATTCTTAATTTATTTTCTAAGCTGTGCAGGATCTTAAATATATTTTTCATAGCCTGCATCAGTTGCTTCTTTTTTCCATGATAAGATTGTAGCCTGTTTGCTTATTCCTTGTACAGAAGTTGTTCCATATCTTTGGTCATCTTGGTCACCTCTCAGTATGCCTTCTATTTCTAGATTTTGCATTTGATTTAGCCTTTATTGGCTGATCTTCTATGCTTAGTGTATGCCCACAGCAACAGCAGGAGGTTGCCTGATACCAGATTAATTTTTGTGATAAAATAATGCAGAAGTGTGTTAAGTGGCAGAGTGAGAAATAAGACTTCCTGCTGGTGATAAGGCAGGCTTGGAACTGTTTCATTTAGATGTCCAGACAAATGTCTTTGCCTACAAGGCAACTCTGTCCTGTTTGCACTTGTCCAGCTTCTAGGCCACCTGCCCTTCCCAGCAACAAAACCTGGATGCTGTTTGCCCAGTGAGCTGAGTTACTGGGTAAGAGTGTGTCATGGGGGTGCTGAGTAACTGAATCACATAAATCAGCTGGTTCGAGTTATCCATCTCTTCTGCTGAAAAGGCAAAGGGTTGTGCCACAAAAGCTTTCGGATTCATGTATGGTTGGTGTTCACTGTGTGTTATACAGGACAATTTTTTTTTTTTTTTTTAAAGTTCACAAGCCACTCCTTCCTCTCTCTCCCCCACCCAAAATAGTGGAAGTGAGCTGAAATATTGCAGAGATGTGGGGAAGCTCTAAATATTTAAGGTTGCAGAATGTAAGCTGTTCCACTAGAAATTTTCAAAGTCAAGGCTACCTGTGCAGTGTTAGATCCTCCTCCTTCGGTTCATGGAGCCCCATCAGTCTTTGGTCACTTTCATATTCTTTTCTGTAAAACTGCAGGTATTTCAACAATATCAGAAATACTGTGAAATCATAGGCTAGAGCTGGATGTGTTTATTGATGAGATTCTTTTTTGTTGGTTGGTTTGTTTTTTTTTTCCCTCCAGCTGGGCTCACCCTTTCGTTGTTATATTTCAGTGTGTAGCTTGACTACAGGGCTTATTTCTCCCATCTCATTGTAAACTGTGGCTCCTTACCTTTCAAAAACCTACTTCAAACGTAACTGAATAAAAAGCAACAGAGAAAACCATGTTAGGAGGGGGAAAAGGAAAGCAAATTCTCAGCTATGTGGAGCTGTCAGTAATGTTCAGAAGCTGACAATGATGAACTGCTCATCTAAGCATAAATAGCCTTCACAGTCTGTGTGTTTCTTGCCTTGTGAAGCTGGGCACACTGTACTCATTAGTTTTGTTCCTTTTTAAATATTTGGTGATCACATAGTTTACTTTGCCTAGTGTAAGCCTCTGTTGCAGTCACTCTTCCCTTTGCTGTATATGAAAACCAGGGGTCTACAATGTGTCTGGTCTTCAGTGAAATGAGCAGTTAACAGCAGCCCAGTCTGGTGTTTTGTGATCTGCCATGTATTTTACAGTGAAAACATCAGGATAGAATGCTGCAAAATTGACAGGTTTCCATTGACAGGGATTTTCATCTTCTTCACTGTTTACAGTGAAGATGAGGACTTTGCTATGACACAAAGACACTTTAGGAAGATTTCAAAGAGCAGCAAAAAAAAAAATCCTGTCTTGGGGGAAGAAGATGTATCATGTAGGCTATTTTGTCATTTAAAAGTTAAAACATTTCTTTTCTCAAGAGTATTAGCTGAGGAAAACCTCATATTTTTTAAAGCAGTTAAGTAGCCAAGAAGTCAATAATATGTATAAAATGTGTAATAAATGTTGACTTCTGTGCCTTTACTCCACGATACCCTGTCATACTTGAAATAGTGCCCTTGCAGAGACTGAAGACACATCATTTCTTTTGAGAGGGTTTGGGAAGGTTTGTTCTCCCCCATTAAAAAAAATAAAATTTGTTATTTAAAAATTATTAAATCCCTATCTTCTGATTATGATTTTTGTAAAATATCTTCACAAAAGAAAACCCATGAAGAGAATAGGTTCTGTGCTCAGCAAATCTCTGGAAATGGAAGTACCAAAAGCTACTAACTCAATATTTAAGTCCCATTTTGCTTTCCTGATCACGTGAGATCTAATTCTCTTTATTTTATATATTTGACTTCACGGAACCATTCTTGCCTTTCCTTCTTGCTGGAGGACAGGACCATTTTCTAACATCAGCTCTTCTTTTCTCTCCTGCCTCCTCACTAAACCCCAAGAATTGTGTATGCTGTTTGCCCATTAGGTTAAACCTGCCTGCATCGTGTAAGGTCATTTCAAATGAGGCATATGTTGGTTGCTGGATCTGAAGGAGATGTCCAAGTCATAGCAATGCATTAGCATAATCTACAGAGTCACCAAGGCTGTTCACTGGGATTGAGAGGGAGCCAGCCCATTGGGATCTGAGGGCACTGCTTCTTCTATGTCTCTCTGATGTCATCAAGATGGCCTGTGGACTCCGTAGACTAAAGCAGTTGGTGTTGCACACCCACACTTTATGCAGTTCACAGTTTTTATTTTGCCTTAGATTTAATTTGCTTCCCAGGTCTAAGCAGTCTCACTGCACTTGGGATTCAAGCTGAATAACTGCTTATTACTGCCTTGATAAAAGGTGAAAGACTGGAACAGAGCTTTGAGTTCAGTTTCCTCTCACAAAAACGTGGTTTCATGTGACAAAACTGCCCTGGGCACAGAACCATCATGTGGAGGGAGAGCTTTAAAACAATACCATTGCTCTGATATAAGCTGTTAGTATTGACATAGGCTTTATTAATCTTAAAGATCTTTTGCTCAGGTCCTCTCAGTGATGGTGTTCAGCGTGATAGTATTCAGTGTTATTGTGCCTTTTGGTAATCAGAGCTGCTGCTGTTAGCTCCTGCTCTTTCAGGTTTCACTAATTGAAGTCCACTGACTTAAATCCATTGTTTGTATTAAGGAAGGGGGAGGGTAGGGGGAAAAAAAGGCCCTGGGGTTGGGTTTTTTTTCCCCTTTTTTTTCCAGTATTGTCCCTGTCAATGTGCCACAGTTTCATCTGAAACAAGGGATGCATGAAGCTTTTCATTCTGGGTTTTGTTTTCCTGTATTTTTTATATTTGTTTAATTTGCTGACTGGCAGTTTTAAAAATCACTTAATCAGCATATCTGGCCCAAATACTAGGCTTGACTTGAATGTACTGATACTGTCTTGGCTCATGGACAACAGAGACTAGTTTGAATTCTTGTTCTGTGATCTGTATAGGTAGAGGTGATTGAAGAAGAAAATAATAGTCTGAAAATCTGTCTTGTTCCTTTCCCAGCTGTGCCACAAAAGTCAAACCCCAAATGCTTCTTTTGATCTCATTTGTAACCTCACGTAGCTTTGGAGAGTCACTTCTAACTTACAAGACCTTCTGTGGGAAGAGGAGCAGTTCTCTTAATTCCACTGCTCAATTTGCAGGCCCGTGTTTGAGACCCTTGATTCTTTTGCCCTCTCTGAAGCGCCAGTGTATTACATTTATTTCTGTGACCTGAGGAGCTGCTGAGCAATGTTATCTCATTGGCAGTTCTGTTTAGCCAATACAGAAAGCGTCTTCTCCCTCCTGAATCTAGGGAAGTCATCTAAACTCATTACTGTGGCGAGTCCTATCATGAAAAGATCAAAAATTAACTTACTACCTTGTGTTTTTGTTTTTTTTTTTTTTTTCCAGGTACTCCACATCTGCATTTTCCAAACTAAGCAGAGTAGGGATCCGACATCCTCCACCTCTTCCTTTCATTGGAAACCTGCTCTTTTTCAGTGAGGTAGGTTATGTTTTTCTTTGTGTTGATCCAAAGTGATGGGAAAAGTGGACAAGGTGGTAGGAGGAATTGAAGGAAATCCTACACTTCAGTGGTACCATCTCTTCCAGCATTTCCCTCTGGAAAGGACGAGCAAAACTCAGCTTTTTGAATTAATTGATAGAAGCAATTGTGTGCAAGCAGCTTTAATTTCAGGGTAAAGTAAACTTGAGGGAAAGAAAATGTGTAAGCTCCTGCAGTTAATTACTTGAGCTTTTCCAAGAAAGTTCATGCCCTCAGTGAAACAAACTAAGTTATGTGAATAGAGAGATTATGTTAACTAGCCCTAACTGGTTTGTTCTGAATGTTTTTGGCTCCTATGACCTTTCTGTTTGTTTGTACTTTTGCTGATTGTATACATTTATTTTAAAGCTTTTGATGTAGCTTTCTCCTAAGCAGTAACTGGAAATAGATGCTGCAGAATGCTGTTTCTCTGTGCCCCAAATACTGGGACTGGGAGAAGGGGATGTACTGGGATTCTGCCTCCAGATTTCGTTCCCTTATTCTTCTCGCCCATCTTCTTTCACTAGCTTGCTAATGCTACATTTTGTTCCTTGCTCAGCTTCAGTAATATTGCTGAGAGTCCAACATATCTTAATAATGAAGAGTTGCCATTTCTCTGGTTGGATCTTACAGTAAAATCTCTCTAGTGTGTCTCTGTTGCAGTCCAACAACTTTTCAGGAAATCTGGGCCAATTCCAGCTGCTGCCCAGTTTTCTCTTTTAAGTGCATGGTCATCAATATCCATGCTGAGATTTGAATTATTAATGGGAATATATTGCTTCTTACCTTGGTCTTCATGGTGATTGTTCTGTCAATATCTGACTCATTATTAGATAAAACCCTTTTAAATACCGCTTTTGCATGTACATCTGATTTCATTTAGAAAATAGCATAAAAGGTAGACTTAATCCACTCTAGATTAATTTGAACTGGAATTGGCAGGGTGACTTTAACTTACAAGTGTTGCTGGTGGTGGGGAATACAGACCACTTTACCTTCACTCTTCTGGTTTCAATTCAGCTGGATGGCATAAAGCTACTCATTCTGTAGCTCCTTGGTGGTGAAATCCAGGTATCATTAGTCACCTGTGAACACTTGAAGTAGGTAAAGGTGCCTAGAGTTGAAATTGTTTTGATAAATTGTAGATAGGGTTGCCCTGTACCAGTGTACCAGTGAAATGTTTTTGGGAACTGTGATCCAAAATGATCATATCATCTGTTAGGCAAATTTCATTACCAGAATAGCATTCATTAAATTAACTTAAAGCAGGCTAATGAAAAAAAAAGACAAACTTGATTTTACTAACTTTTAGGAAGAAAAATAAAATAAAGGTAGCTGAGAAATTATATCTTGAGGTACCAAGAAATAACAATTCCAGATAGGGTTTTGAAACAGTCGAGTGATGCAAAGCCACAAGCACTGCCAGGCTGTATGTCCAACACTGTGACATTTCACCATCCATCTTCCCTACCATCCTATCGCTGCCAGTAGGAACAGGCAGGGATGAGCCCAGGCTCTTTGCAATTTTTCTTTCTTCCCTCATATATTTTGCCATTTTTTTCTGGATCTGCTCCTGTGTCTGCTTTCTTAGAATAGTGCCCATAGCAACGCGCCAGTAATGGGAGCACTGCTTTTATACTGCAGGCTGTTCTCTATGAGAGCATTTTCAGGGACAGAAGTGCTCTCACTGCAGTCAGTAGAGGACATCATCCACTTTCCCTTTCCCAGCAAGGGGGAATCAGAGGTTGCCTATCACCATCCTGGGAATAGGGGTGGTTTTAGGGGCTTAGCTGCAAGGGGCACAACTGTGCATAAGCAGTGGCTTGTTAGGGCTGGATTTATTTTATTTTTTTTTAATACGAAGTAGCAAAAGGTTTATTCCTTTTTTTTTTTTTTTTTTGTCTGCATCTATAATGTTAAGTTCTTGCACTTCCTTGTTTATGCAATCATGTCTTTCCACTGAACTAGCTTTTTAGAGAATCTCCCTTTTAAATAGGCCAGCTCTTTCTTAGTATTGCTAATGTTGAGCAGGGAAAATACATGAGCCACACTCCCACTAAATCATCAGACTGGTGCTTTCCAATCCATGAACATTTATTTCAAAGGAATTAATGAATGGTGACTAAGAGGAATGAATTGATATGTGCTGTATGGGAATCTGCATATGTGTAATTCATACATTTCCAGTGTCGAATTTGTGTCTGGGAGGTAACATAGGTTGAAAAGCCCTGAACACCACTGAGATCTAAAAGAGAAAGACTGCAACATATATAGCCTTGCAGTCCAAAAAGTGTCCTCATCTCATGGTTTCTGGCTTTTCCCATAGAAAATGATTGCTAGAAACTCTTAAAAAAAAAAAAAAAAAAAAAAAAAAGAAAAAAGGAGAGGGTGTTCCTTTGACATAATAGAATAAATCTAGGACCTGGGAATTTAAGAAAAAAAACATTAAATATCAGAAGCTTTCAAGAAAATTGTGGGAGTAAGCAGTATTTTTGAATTTGTAATGGCATAAATTCAAGGATCTGCTTGTCTTCTCCCTTACTTGGGTGTAAATCACTTTTACTGAAATAAATGGAGTTTCCTGTTTTGCTCCACTGTACATGTGAACAGAGCTTCAGGCCTTATAATCTTTTTTTTTTTTTCCTTGCAATTTTACTTCTGTAAATATGCCTGAAAACAAATGAACAAAGCAAACAGGATTTGACTGGTAGTACTGGGTTGTGGGGTATTTAATAAACTTTCAAAGGTATTTTAAACAAGAAAATGTTTTGCCAATGAGACTTTTTTTGAAGGAATTATTTTAGGGATTTCTTGGACAGTATATTTTCTTTGAGTAAAATAAGAGTTGCTCTTAGTATAGTTCTGAGAGAGGGAGAGGAAATGTGGAAAATTAAGGGGCTAAGGGAAATGCAACAGCAAAGACCTATCTCCATCACAGAGAAGCAGACTTTAAGAGCTGACTTGGGGAAAACCAAAAAACATTTTACTGTAAGTCACCCCTTCTCTCTCAAGTACAATAAAGGGAGATAATCCCACTCTGAAACTAAAACATATCCAAGTAAGTCGGCTTATCTCAACAATGAGAAGATAGGAAATTATTGCAGTTCTGCAGCTGGGAAATTATCTGAGTCCAAGATATTAGATTAAAAATTCTTCCCTTGCATGAGAACAATTTGTGGTGGGCAAGTCTGATGTAACAGCAAATATGATTAGGCTGTTTAAAAAAAGCAGCATGTTCAATTTTTTCCAATAACTGAGCAGACTTGCAGCCGGCAGGCTGCTGTTTTGCTACAAACTCCTGACTCTTCCCCCACCTCTCCATTTACTGCATTTTTCCTACAGGTCTGGAAAAACGTGAGGGTTGTTTGTGATAGCTGTGTAAGGGGAGACACAAGGGTATACACACCATGGACTTTCACACGTGGATCTGTATGGGCTTCAGAGCAGCTCGTTGCAGAAAAACTAAACCAAGATTTCCTATCCGCTCCCAGGCTAATGATTTCATTACGTGGCAAATGCTCTGAAAACAGAGAAGGCACACGCGCTGCATCACCCTTTCTCCTCAAGACCTGCAGCAAACACTTGACCTGTTGCTATGGCTGTGCTGTGCTTTTCTCTCTCTTTCCCATCTGTTTCCTAAAGAGACAGCTACGCTGTTTTTAAATGTCACAGGCTCTGACATTTGCACGGCCCTGGTCGTCTGGTACCGTACCTGTGTGTGCTGCTCCCTACCCAGCCTTTTGGAGAGCCACGTCGTGCTGCAGCAGGCTCGGGACTGGCCTCTCTGATGTTTTGGGGTGGTGGTGGGCGTGGGGGTGGCTGCCTTGCTGTGGTCCTTGGAAGGCAAGATATGCAATTGCACCCAGTGTACAGTTGGGTGGTGTGTTTTGGGTCCTTGTAAAAGCACGATCATGTGTTTCCTCCTATTACTTTCCTAGCAAGCTCCAGTGATGCCTTTGACTGTCTGTGTGCTTGCATCCCTGCCTTGCATGTTAATGAAAGACATCACTCTCTTTAGCTCCTCTCTGCTTGGACAGGATACTCTTTGTTTACTCTGTTTATTTCTGTCTGGCCTACTTGTGGATCCCGGGCTACCCCAGAGCGGCCCATTTCTGCTGAATGGAAGTGGGGGCTGTGTGGGTGCTTTGTCTTGCTTTCAGTTTGGGATCTGGCTGGGCTGTGTTGTTTTATGGCTGATGGGTGGGAGTGTAGAAGGGGGGAGTGTAGGGAGGAAGCAGAGAGCAAACATTTTTTTTTCCCACTATGCATCTGCCAAAAGCATCCTTTGAGTTGGACGTAAAGAAAAATAAAAGGCAGAGTCCTTGCAGGAATGAAATTAACCCCATGTCTAATTTTCAGCCTAGAAAGCAGTGTGGGGGTGCTTAGAGAGGCTGCAGTGTTTACTGTTCTGGAATTTAATGACACAGCATGTAAACCTAAACAAGGTTGGAGAGAGGCAAGTGGTGAGGGGAGCAAAGAGGGGGAAAGGGAGGAAAAGGAGCTCTCAGACTGTGGACCTGGATTGAATTATAAGAATAATATGGCTTATATTGACAGTGAAAGCCTGCATATGGTTTTGTGTTGCTTTGTGCAGACAAAGGAAAGGAACGGGATAGGGAGTGTGTGTTTTGCAACTTGATAGCTATCTGTGTGGAACCAGAAAGGGTGGCTGTGGCATCACCAACCAACCTGTCTTTATCTCCTCCAGTTGACTGTGTACATCTGCTGTAGGCTGCTGACTGCCTGAACAGACCTCACGGGGTGCTCCAGATCTTCTCTTATGTCCTGGGAACACCCCTGCCCTAGGCTGGGAGGCCCGCACATGCATGTGGTGCAGATCTAAGCCTAGCCATGTCACAGTTTGCAACATGACAGAAAACCTGGGGTTAGGTGTGGGTTTATGTGTATATTTCTACATCTATAAAGCCAGTCTCTCTCCCCTTCAAAAATGTGTATTTTCCAAGTCTCAGCTGATACTCTGTGCTAGCTCCTTTGATCAGATGTTAGCATTGTCACATAACCTGACAAAATCAATGCAGCATCTGTTTGTGGGAACGTAATGCAGGAAATCAAGACATCACAATTGTCTGTCTCTCACTTGACTAAATGCTATTTGCTTCAGCAAGAGCAGGACTTCTGTTTCTCAGAAGGGCATTGGGTGGAGCTGTGCTGTGGTTCAACCCAGCTTCTCCCTGATGGGGTGTCAGGAGGGTGAGCGGCCGTCTGGGGGAGCAGTGTGTACCCCTCAGAGACTCCTCTGTAGAGGCACGATGTCCTTGGCTTTTTTTTCATTCAGTGTTTCTGATAACTGTGTTTTGTGAGACATCCTTGGATGTGATGTCAACTTTAAGTAACATTTATGGGAGCTGGAGACAGTATTAGGATATGCAAAACAACTGGCAGCTTTTATGTGTCAGGAAAAGGGGGGGTGAATCATTACTGCTTTGCTGGTGAATAATAGTGACCCAAGCAGTGAAGGTGGTAGTGGTCGTGACAGATGCTTTTGCTCTTTTGGACTATACCATTTTTCCTCTGAGGGAAAAAAAAAAGTCCTTTTTGCATTCCAGGGAATGGTGGCTTTTGCCTAGAGCAGCTCTGACATCTAATTTGCCGTGCAGGGCTGGGTCAGTGTTTGCCACAGACCTCAGCAGTTGCCCCTAGAAGGAGATGCAGACTTCACTGATGAGCATCATCATGGTTTTGGTACTCCTTAACCCATGTTTTGGTGGTTGCTCTTGTCATACTTTATGCTTGCTTTATTGAACGCTGCATGAGGTGAAGAGGTGATGGCTGAGGCAACTGCTAATTGTTAAGTGGAAGGGAGTTATGTTCTCTGTGACAGCACAGCAAGTGATAAGAGAGATTCCCTGATCATGATGCTGGCTTTCCCCAGACTCTAAATGTGATTTTGGGCAAGTCTGATGGAGACAAAGCTTTCTTCTTTTCTGGCTAAGCGAATCTCTTTCTTTTGCTTCACCTTGGGCCTCTTTTAGGCCCCTGCAAAATGGCATAGGTGGTGTTCTGGAATAGATAGGTCTACTTTTTCATCAGGTTGTGGTGAAACACTTGGAACAACTTCTCTGGGGACTTGGTTAGATTTGGGGAGGCTGGTATCACTGCTATCTTGAATGGACTGGCATGCTTGAAGACTGGAAGGAGTTTAAATGTTTTCACAATATTCACAGAGCAAGCGGGGCTGGGAATTAATGCCAGGCCTGAATTCTGGTCTAGGAATGAAGGTGTCTGAGTGAGGTGGGTCCCCAAGGTAACAGTGCTCAAGGATACTTCTCTGCCGTTCTATGCTGGCCCGTTGTTTGAGGGTTTTTTGGTGGCAGCAGCAAATAACTACCAAGGATTTGTCAGAGCAGAGTTCTGAGTCATTAAAGTGACACCTCGCTCGCAAGAATGGTGTAGGGGAAGTTTGCCACACGTTATGTCTATTAGAGAGTGCATTTGCATAACTCTCTGGAATTTGCTGTGTAGCCTCCTCTTTAAGCAACATGCACTGCTAAATTAAAACCAGCTCTGGCATGACATGCAACAGCAGTGAACACAAAAAGAGGTTCTACGCAGTAGTTGGATTGATAATGTATAACTGCAATGTAGTAGCATACAGGTAGACCCAGTGTAGTCACTTAAACTGCACTTTAGCTTGGACTCCAGAAGAAGTAGAGACCTTGAAGAGCATTGCAATAAGTGATATGGTCGAATAGGAGAATAGTAGCTGTTGTAGTAAACTCAGTGGGCTTTTATACACGGACTTAAAAAGGCAGGACTATTTCTTAGGCATGATTGTCTTCTCTTCAGTTTTGTCTGTAGTCACACCAGTGTGGCACTGGCCTGGAGAGAATGGGGTTGGACTAAATAAAATCTTTTAGTTATTGAAATTAAGAGAGCAGTAACTCAGAGCTGCAATGAATAAGAGCAACTCTATTATTTTACATGAATTTGTAACTTCCTTGCGTTACCTGTCTGTTTGGAGTTTAGTAGCTTCATATGCTCTTCACCTTCTTGTTGTGATGTGGAAAAATCCACATTCAGAAAGCCAGTTCTTCTATGTCAGTAAGACTAGTACATATAATAAGGGCCAGGTATCAGTTGTAATGCTAAAATTGTAGCAGGCTCAGATTGGTTGTTGAGAACAGTTGTTATCCATGAGCCAACAAATTTAGCAGAGTCTTAACTTCATTAGCAGTGTCTAAATGCATTAGCCATATGCTCCTCAGCATATGGGTAAATACATAACAATTTATTTTCATTAGGGTTTTCTTACAAGTGCTGCTAACCCAAGCTCCACTGGAAATGTTTACAGCAGGACATGTCTTTTCACATAAGAAGCTGGCCTTCTGTACAGCAAGTCATCCTGAAAGGGTGGCAATCAAGGCACTTCCCCTGTCCTTTCTGGGAGTAGGTGGGTATAGAAGCTGTGGGTCTGATCTGCTGCAGCTATCTAGGCTTGGTTTCTGCAAGGCTTTATATTTAATGGTGTAATCAAAGACTTTGGAGAACTGCCTGTTCAAACATGTGTAGTTAATTCCCTGGTATTTGTGTGCTGCCCTCTGGTTGCCTACAATGTACCTCAGCTGGCATCACCTCCTGGTATCTTTACTTGGATGTAAGACTCATGACTTCTGGGTTCTCCCTGCTTCCTGCTGTCCCCAGGAAGGATGTAGAGTTGAAAGATAACTTTCTCTAAGAGGGACTGAGTGTGAAATTAGGTCATACTCATAACCTGTGATGGGAAGGGCAGGGTGGGTTTGTAGGGTTGGCACTGGGGCAGGGCTGTGAGGGGCAAGTGTAAATGTGCTGTTGTGTGCTCAAGATTCTCCTAATTTCTCAGAAATAAATGAAAAGTAATTTTCTTGAGTGCTTTTTTTTTTTTTTTTTTTTTTTTTTTAAAGTATTTATGCAGCTTGATCCAGAAATGTAAGTTGCCTAGAAAGACATCAAAGTATAAGAAAGGACTGATTTTTATCAGAGAGATATAAAGTTCAAAAGTTAATCTATTTCTCCATGGCCTTAGAGGCCTTGGCACATGTCTAAATTTAGATGGTAATGTGAAACAAGAATCAGCTAGAGTTGGATTCTAATCAGGTTTGTTTGAGAACTGACTGTGTTTTTATTGGATGGTTTCTTGTTTGGTTGGTTTTTTTAGAAAATAAAATTTCAACAAAAAGTTTAAACAAACCTCTGTGCTTTAAAAAAACGTATTTCAAATTGCTCTTTTTCCTTTTTGCTTTTATCATCATGCAATGCAGTGAAGTGAATCATAGTATTGGGTTGTCCTCGGATTTTTTCATTTTGTTTCTTAACTATTAACTTTTCTTCCTGCTTAAATTTTGTAATTTTTAAATATTCTGTGAATTTTAGATAATTTATAATAAGGCAGGGGGGAAAAGTGAAGTGGTCTTTGGACAGTTGCACAGGGACAGTTTTAAATATTCAGGCAGCAAAAACAACTCACTGAACACTGGTGACTTATTTTACCCTACTAAAAGAAAATTGAAAATTGTAAACAAGAGAAAAAGAAATTGAAACTGAGCTATATGTTTCAAAATATTCTCAAATTAGTCTTGACTGTTTGATGAATTTCCATAGTTTTTGAGCATTATATCTGATGGCTTTTTTTCAATTCTGTGAGTATACAAAGCTGTTAACTTTCATAAGCAGTGTGATGCCAGAGGTGATTTGGGTAGGATTAGTGAAAGCTGGGCTAAAGGAGCCATAAGAAGTCACATATGATGATGAGTTGAAATATTCTCTGGGAAGTTGAGTGGGACTTTTTTTCTGGTTATTTTTTTCTGCTGAGGGGGGCTTTTCCTGTTCCACTCAGGAAAAGGGAAGAAGGTACATGGCAAGAGAAGGTGTTGGAAGGAAGAAGTGTCTCTTCGGGCACACAGAGGAAGGGGATGGGAAACCCCAGTGTCTCCACTGATTTGCCTCTGTTTGCTTTTATGTCCATATATTGAGAGGATGATAAGCTCTGGATAGGGTAAGGGACCTTGTGGCTCTAGAGATAGTCTAGGGAAGAAGTACAAAGAGGTATGAATAAGAAGTTGGTGATTGATATATGATTTTTGCAAAGGGGTGAACTCATCTACCTTGATCTGTAAATATGCTGCAACATGTGATGTACAGTCAAAAGTATGTGACAAGGCAGAAGGAGGAAGGGTAGCATTTGATGTATCCTTATTTTTGTTCTGATTCTGAATGCAATCTAGGACAGGAGCCCCTTGCAGCCAAGATGGAGTGGGAAAGGTGCTTGATCACACAGAAGGGGGAAATGGGAGAGCTTTGGGGGGAAAAAAAGCTGCAGTTGGTGACCTTATACCAGAGGTCTCTATTTTAATAAAGAGTCTCATAAAGTTCATCACAAATAGAATTAGGGACCTTGGAAGTATCTTGTAGTTATATTTGTGTTTATATTTTTCACTGCCTTTTTTTTTTTTTCTCCCCAATGCCCCAGGGAGCCATCTCGAAGACCTCATAAACGCGAGATTTCATTTTCTAATGCTATTTCATTTCCTGGATGGAGGACCTGCCACAAGAAGACCAGACCTCAAATTATAATAGCCCTATAAATAACTCCCTAAGGCAAAGGGGAAAAAAGAAAGCCTTTGAAAGACATCCGCAAATGCAAAAATGGAGAATTTCAGTTCCTGCAGAACCAGACTAAGCAGCTGTAGTTAGGACGTGGTTAATTTTTGGGTTTCCCTGTTTATCTCTTTGCACTGTTTACTTACAAAGTTATAGCTCAAAAGTCCTCAGAGGTCTTCTGCTTGAGCTTAATTTTCTACAGTGTTTTGGTGCCTTTTGGCCTGTCTTTAGAGCCTGCTAGAAAATGGAGTTTCCAGGTAAAATTGAAAACAATCCAACAAAGTGGCTGAAGCAAATACAGTGATGGATCGCACAAAAATAGTCTGAAAATGCAACTTTTTCTTCTTTCTGGGTGAAGTCGTTTTATTTCAGCAGACCCAGACAGTCTGCCTCCTTTCTACTGGAAATCTGTGCAGAATTGGCACATCGACTAGAATAAAAACATTCCCGAGGAATCGGCGTGTTCTGTCAAAACATTTGAACAGCTCCCGTCTCCCAGAGCACAGCACTGCTCCGGAGCCGGCATAGGGAGCTCTGCAATGTGTGGTGCAGGCTTCCCCTCCAACCTCCCATCTCAAATCTACCTTTTCACATAATTACGGGCCAAGTGTTTCAGGTTCAATTATTTTTAGTTGTGGAGGTAGGAGAGAAGGAAGTTTACAAGAATTTTTTGCGCTGTGATGTGTGACCCGTATGAGGGCTGTCTTTTCTTTGTTCCTCTAAGGCTGTGTTGTACAGAGAATCATTTAGATTGCAAAAGACCTTTAAGATTGAGTCCAGCCATTTACCTAGCACTGCCAGGTCCACCACAAAACTGTGTCTGTAAGTGTCACATCTACTTGTCTTTTAAATACCTCCAGGAATGGTGACTCAACCGCTCCCCTGGGCAGCCTGTTCCAGTGCTTGAAAGCCCTTTTAGTGAAGAAATTTCTCCTAACGTGTGAGGGAAAAATTGTGAAGGTGAGGTTGTAGGATCCCAGTATCTTTCTGTAGCAGGCTGGGTCAATGTACTGGTCAGGGATAGCTGGGCTGCCAAATCTGAGTTCCAGGAGAAGTCCTGCTGTGCAGGGACGGGATTCTCCACCAACAGATGCCTCTGTGCCATGCCTCTTTGCTGCTGCATGACTCTGCTTCATGTGAGGTCAACTTCCAGCAGCAAAGTTCAATCTCTGTGTTGTGGAGTAATGATAATTATTTTTTTTATTTGATTAATTTAAAAAAAATAAAATTGTAGCCTTTGGCTGGAAGGTAATACACAGCAATTACAGTATTTAACTGAGCAAAGTGTGATTAGACTCAACCTTTGCAGCAGGACACTGATTACTTTTGCTAAGTAGTATCTTAGTTCCCTAGCACTGAAATGAAGGGATTTTGCTGGTGAGCTCCATTCTGAATGAGACTGGTAAATTCAGGCCTGCAGCCAATTTACCAGAGGTGCTCTCTGTCTATTATTGAGACCAATTGCTTAGGAATGTAATTGTATCATTCTTGTTACCAAAATTGATATCCCCTGCCTGACTGCAGCTAAATGAGTTTTTATTTTTGCAGAATTTCTGGGCTGTTGTGTGATAAGGCATTGTGGTGGACAGCATGCAGTCAGTGGTTTGAAACAAATGGGGTTTTTCTTCATATTTGACACCAAAGTGTGTATTAAGCAATACTTTACTGTGCTTGATGCACTAGCAGATGGTGTCCTTTAAGGCTGCACGTGTGACAGCAGCCTGTTTGAATGAGTACCACACCTACTTGTCTAAAGCCTTATGTAGCAGAAAAATAATTTATAAATTGACGTAAGAGTAAACAAGGTGGGAAGGTAAGCAACCCGACCTGTGTGCTTATCTTGTCCACTGTGGCACACACCCTCGTAGCAATGCAGTGCCATTTTATACAAGTGGCATCACTGAGAAATGTGATGGAAGAAAAAGATCTGTGCCAATCAGAGCAGGGAGGGCAGAGGTGGCTCATAAACCAGCCCTAGATCTGCTTGGGTTAGTGTCAGCACAGCGATCTTGGAGGGGGTGGGCTGTGAATGTGCATTCCTAACTCTATTACTTATCCCCTGGGCCAGAGGGGCCAGATGTGTTGCATAGGCAACATATTTAATCTGCGAATGATCATTCCTGATGGATCCTCTCCAGACAGTCCAAAAGTTACATTACTGAGCCCCAGCCCACTTCATACAGAAAGGCAGGACCACCCAATATAGTGCCTTTAGGGAAGGGAGAAGGTGGAATTGCTGTGATTTCACATTTTATCAAGCAGCTGTATGCTCTATGGCCAAAATGCTTATATACTAATGTCCAACCCAAGGCAGCTAAAGCCATGCTTAGGCACCTAGAAGCATAACCATATGACTGTCACAGGAGTTAACAGGTGTTGGTAGTTTGTAACTCCTTTTATTGTTGTAACTCCTTTTATTTAGTTATGCAAAGTCTAACCTGCTGCACTTAAAAATTTTGTCTTGAGCATATATTGTGCTGAAAAAATACGGTCAACTTTGGGAGTCATATTTCTGGAAACTTGAGGTTTCCTATGCCTGGAAAGTTTCAAGGTCATAGTGGACAGGACTCTGAGCAACATGATCCAGTTGAACATGTCCCTGCTTCTTGAAGGGGGGTTGAACTGGATGGCCTTTAAAGGTCTCCTCCAACCCAGACTATTCTATGATTCTATGACTGAGGAGAAGGCAATTTACCACAGTATGGCCATATGGGAGGGAAAAATCTGATAAAATCCTTCTATGAACAATTATGGCAAATATATATGAAAAGGCTTTGAGACCTTGCACAATGATGAGTCCATCTCTTGCTAGGAGAGGTAACAGGCTGCAACGACAATGTCAGAATTGAAGCCTCTTATTATATTATTGTCTTGTAAAGATCTGGGATTTGGTTTTGTGCAGACTTACCACTGTCCTGACACAGGTGCATTCACTTGATATGCTAGAAGCTTATCATCTGCAGAGGCAGACTTGGAAGACAGGAAGCATGCTTGCAGTTTTATGGGCAAGGAAACAAAGGGCTGTGGCTGTAAGAATTTTGCTTCACCCACCCACTGAGACCCACAGCCAAGTGCCTGCTGTCTTCACTGGGCATGGGAGCAGGTAGCGAGTGACTTCTCTGAATTTGTGCAGGAAGAGATGGTGACAAAGGCTGTGTACTGTATCTGCATCCAGTGGGCTCTGGCACAGTACCACAATTGATGCCACCTTACCAGTCCCCTGCTGCTGCAGGAGAAATTTATATTACATGTAGTAGGATAATGCCTCCAAATATCCCCACTGGAATAAATAAGCATCTTAAATTGGGAGTTCAAACACAACTTCCTTTTTTACTGCTTTTGTAGTCAGTCTGGTAATTTTAGTCTGGCTTAGGAAAAATGGAAATAAGTGTTAAATTCGTGCTTAAAAGATTGCCTCTGTTCAGAGAAATTTGTTATCCTTTTTCTCATTTTCAATAAGTAAACTTGCTTTTGCAGCAGAGATTTTGACATTAAGTGTCTTGATAGAATAATAGGCGTGCAATGGATTGCAATCTATTGCCTCAAGACTTTGCCAATCATAAACTAAAATCAGTTAATGCATTGAGTTAAATCTTGCTATATTGTGCAATGTGCTAGTAGTATTAAAAAAATCAATCCAGAAAATATATTGATTATATTATCTCCATAGCAACAAACAATAATAGAATAATGTTAGCTTAATAATTGTGCTTTGTGAAAACCTTTCAGAATAATTACTGCATTGTGGTCTTTTCACAACGTGGAATGCAATAACGCTTCTTCCTTGACTGCAGTCACCATCAGCACTGCGTCAAGAGATGTTGTTTTTGTGTGCATGCATATGTATTCATGGGTAATTTTGCTCTGGGTGAAACAATTCAGGAGACTATTTTGGGATCCATTTTTAAATGGTCAAGACCACAAATTGGCAATTGTTTTCCATGTGGTTTGTTTTCTCCCACCTCCTCTGACAACTAGCTACTGTAAAAAGAGGTCATTAACATTCCTTCTCCTGCCTCTTTCTTTACAAGGCACAAATATTTTGGCATGTAATGAAACTAAATGTCCAGCTACTGTGTTAAGCATTTGTGGGAGAGAGGAGCCCTGCTCTAAAGACAATGCTTCATATCTGTTCCTTTAATCGAATTTAATCTATCATCCTCTAGGAATGACTTGTTCCACAGGAGCTGAGATATTTGCCTATATTTTGGGGGACCTGATTCTCTTGCCATCCTACATTGTCATATAAATAATAACCTTAGACTGTAATGAATATATAGAGATATTTTCTTACATATAACTGGGGAGGTGTGTGTATAACATTTTTAACTTGAAATTTTGGCAGGAGAGTCAGAGGACTAGATATATACACTCTTCATCTGGGTCTTGCTCTTACTTTGCTTCCACATCAACCCTGTAATTCTCATCCTGAGTTAAAAAGAGGCATTGACCCAAATCTGTGTTGAGAGGCCAGGATTTTAGAGTGGTGGTGTGATTTAACCCCAGTCAGCAACCAAGCCCCATGCAGCTGCTCGCTCACTCCCCCACCAGCAGGATCAGGGAGAGAACTGGAAGAATAAAAGCTTGAAAACTCATATGGTGAGATAAAGGTGGTTTAAAAGGGAAAGCAAAAGCCCCACACACAAGCAAATCAAAACAAGGAATTAATTCATTGCTTCCCATGGGCAGACAGGTGTTCAGATATCCCCAGGAAAGAAACGCCCCATTGCGCATAACCGTTACTTGGGTAGATAAACACCATCACTCCAGATGTTCCCACCTCCCTCCTCCTTCCTTGCTCTTTGTATACTGAGCATGATGTCATATGGTATGGAGTATCCCTTTGGTCAGTTTGGGTCACCTGCCCTGGCTGTGTGTCCTCCCAGCCTTCCGTGCATCCCCAAATTCCTTGCCAGTGTGCCAGTGTGAAAAACAGAAAAGGCCTTGGCTCTGTGTAAGTGCTGCTCACCAATAACAAAAACATCTCTATATTATTAACCCTGTGTTCAGCACAAATCCAAAACATAGCCACTGTTAGTAGTAGCCACTTTGAAGAAAAGTAACTCTACCCCAGCCAAAGCCAGCACAAGTGGTCAAAAGAACCCCAGTTTAATCTGTGAAGTTTAAGCATACCCTAAACTGTCCTGTCTCTATGAAAGCTCTCAGGGACTTGGCATGTAGCTCTGGAGTCCGTTCACCTTCTAGTCATGCCAGTATTTCCTGATGTACCTATTGATCAAGGGCTGGGTTTAGAGATGAGCCAGCAGAGATTGGACTGCTGCCAAATCTTGCACTGACAGAAGATTCTCCATGGCTTTTACAGGGTGGCCCATGCTATTCCCAGTGGTATGGTGGAGTGCCCCTTGAACATTCAAGGGCCCCTTCACTTCCAAAGAGTGGATGCCACGTTCTCTCATGGTCACTCCTCCAGCCTTTCCTCTGTGCGACAAACATTCATGTCAGATAGGTTAAACTTTCAGCACCTCTTCTAACTGTGCATTGTTTTATTTTGATTCTTACTTCTGGAGAGAATTTGTCCTTCAGATGTCACATAATTTGATTTCTTACTGTTTACCAGACAAGAGTCTCCTTTTCTTTGAAGACCTCCAGGAGAAAACCCCTTCTTTGGAACCACTACCTATAATATGGGACCCTCTTGGAGCTGGGAATGTGTGAACCCTCTATTCTGTAGAGTATAGGTATACTGTATACATAAGAGAAGCAGTAGAGTGCAAGAGTGCTGACAGTGTTCCATCTGAGATGATGTCTTCATCAGGAGCTTGATTGTGCTGCTTTCCTCTACAATCCCTCCAGGTGGTTGCTTTATGGGGACAATGTGATGGAAGAATTGTTTTATGTCCCTGGCAGTGGTTACTTTCTGCCAGTGGCCCAGTCCCCTTGGGACATGGTTATTCACAGGCAGAGGAAGGAGCAGTGGTTGCTCTTAACTTTGTGCCTTATGCCAAAGCATCTAGTCCTGGATAACTGCTGTACTGAATGAGGATGCCAAGCCCCTCTCTCCTTTCCTGAGTGCAGATGAATTCAGCTATGAAAGGGCAGCTAAATTCATTGGTTCTTCTGAAAAATATCTGATATTTGCAGATGTGCAGATTCATTAAAAGAAAGAAAAGGCCAGATGGTTTGGCGAGGTGGTTTTTTTTCTGATGCTACTGCAGAATCCAGTCCTGAGTGATGATCTAGAAACAGAAACAAATGGCTGATATGAGCCAATTCAGTCCCCATCTCTAAGCCTGAGCTCTTTGGTTTATGAAATTGTCACAGTTGAAACTGTGACTGTGCTTCTGCTTGGCACCCTCTGTGCTTGCCCTAGGTGCTGGCCAGTGGCCTTGCTGATTCCTAGAGCTGCTCCAAATTCTCATTGCACTGCAGCCTCCTGTTTAGTTTCCTCGTGCTATCTCAGCTCCTACTGCTTTCTGCAGTCTTCTCTCCAGCCCACGCAGGAGTTGGCACTGTGTTTCTGTCTACCTCTTCTTAATCCCTTGATCCAGAGAGACCTGATTTGGCTTCTAATGTTTCTGTTTTCCATGCTCAGATGCTACCAGCTACAGTATGGGTGGCTTGGGTCTTAAAACAGTGTTTGGCTTCAGGACAGAACATGAAGAGTAACTTACCTTATGAAAACAGGGAGGTTTTGTTGGAATAATTATTTTAAGATAGCTGAAGAGTCAACTGCCTAATGTGGCTGTTGGGGCTGCAGCTTGTCTTATTCCTGAAGGAACGAAAATATTCTGTTCTGCACAGGATCTTACAGCACATCTCTGTCTATGGTGGCCTAGGATAGGCCTGTCCCACCTGGTGACCTATCAGTCTGTGACCAGGAAGAAGCACACCAAGTGTTTGTTTCCATGGCCAGCGTGAAGATGCTTGTCACTCTGCATACATGAGCCCCCTCATGCCCTGCCAAATGTATGGGCTCACCTCACAGCTTGTGTCTGTCAAGCTGATATGCCTGCCCTTAACCTTGTGGCTTTTACAGAGGTGCCATGTGATAGGTGGTACTAAAAAGGGACCTGTCATGCCTTTGCTTGGCCTGTCCATGCTGCAGATAGCAGCAAACTCTTTTCCGCATCAGAGGCCAGTAAAATCTATTGGGAGGTTTTTCTCTTTTTGTGCTTGAGAGCTGCATCCATTCAAGGTGGGAATTAGACTAGAGGAAACCTGGGCTTGTCCAGCTATGTTAAAATACAGAAATAGTCCTAGTATCTTTCAGTAATGCATTAAGTGGCATGATTAATGTCTGTCACATGTAATGCTGTTTCCAGGTCTCTTTGCTTGATGCAGCACTCTGCTGTCTAGTGCTTGGGTTTGGGCATTGTTTTGTGTCTTAGTTTCATCACAATAAAAGATCAAAATTTGGGAGCTAAACATAGATAGAGTTTGTGATAATCTTTAGTTCTTCCATATGTATGTTTCATAGTTTCAAACTCATTGGTCACAGATAATTAAGTGGCATTGATTTTATGATCAGTTCATGAACAATGGCAAAGACCTCTACCACTATACAAAGGCGATGTCTCTGAGGAGGCCAAGATATTATCACCCACTGAATGAGTAATCTTCATTCCCAAAGATGAGGTTTTCTTGAAACCCACATGTCTAAACAGTACCCACTTAAGCACTAGTGAGTTAAGCAGTAAGAGATGGCCCAGAGCTTGCATCAGAAAAGAAAGCTTAAACATTGTCATCCTAATTCTGTAGGTGAAGACGCAAGATTTTCATGTGGACATGTAATTTTTCCAATACATATTTCAAAGTCTGTTTGTACTTTATGGCAGCCAAGACAGATTATTGCACAATGGGTTTGGTTAATATATTTTATCCTTTAAAATTACATTTTCGTAGTTTGAAGGAATCTGCTGTTGATGGGTCTGAAAATGAAGGGGATGGTCTTCTGAAGTGAGAAAACTCCTAAGTTAACTTTCATTTCTCCAAATGCCAATTTGTTGCCCCCAAAAGCTGTGCTCCCCAAATATTTGTTTTCCTTCGATTTAGCTAGCATGTCTGTCTGTCCTACAAGAAATTGTTTCCATTTCTTTAAATTATGCAATTACTGTTTTGCTTCTCTTAAGGGAGGCCAGCAGAGAAAATTATTAAAGTTCATTCACCATTAGTAAGATGTGCTGACTGCTTATGCTAGTCCATCTGAGAGACACTGGGCTCACAGTGAAAATCCACATTGCAAAGGTGTTCTATTGCACAATGAGTTCCCTCCTATAGAAAGTGTTGTGATTCTCTGTTTTGCTGTTGTAATTTGAGGATGTAGTAATATTAGGAAAGGCAGCAAAGTTGGTTAGGATTTAGTGGAATTACATATAAGTAGAGATTGTGTAGGAGAGAATTACACTCAGTTTGGAAAGAAGACAACTCAGAAGACATTTAGTGGAAATTACATATTCCAGTAAAAAAATAAATCCATCATTCCTTTATATTTTTGTCTAGTTTCTTATTTTAAATATATGTTTATAGCAGGATCAGAAACTGCAGTGAGTCTGTAAGACCTCATATGGAGCCTTTCATGAACACACATTGAACAAATTGTATTTCTCTTTGTACATGTCTTCATAATGACATGTTTTCTGTTTTTGATAAAGGTTTCTAGAAGCCTGAATAGGTGTCTTCTGTGACATTTACTATGAAGTAAAATAAGGGCCTAGCAGGAGTGTTATCTAGACAATAGTTCTAATAAAAATAGTAAGTTTGCAATTATATCTCTATAGCAGATATAAACAAGGTCTAAGCTAACAGCAGGTAACTTTCAAATAGATAAAAAGAAATATTATTCTAACCAGTATAATCAGACTGAAGAATTCATCACTGCAAGAATGAGGGAGTCGAATACAGCAGCTGGAATAATTTGAGAGTCTGGATAATTTTATGACTAATTACATTTGTAGCTATGCATACTATGATAAGAGTAATTGAATCTCAAGCTAATAGCAGGGTGAGGAGGAAACCTCCCTCTATTTAAAGCATTTTAGAGTAAACTGTGTATGTAGGGTTCTTTTCCTCTTGCCTTCCTTCAAAGCCTCAGGCATGTGATATGTCTGAAAGCTCAGAAATAGATCGACTTTGTTGATATTTCTTTCCTTTCTCATATACTGTCTGTGTTTCTGTGGCAGAGAAAGAACAGTTTTATAAGCTACCAAGGAGGAGGACTGTGAAACTTTCAGCTTGTTTCTGGCTCTACCATAGACTTCTTGTTGGCATTTGGCAAATTGCTTAATCTTGTGTACTTCCAACTCCCCACCTGTCACAGATGGGCATTTACCAACTCAGAGATGTTGTGGAAATGAAGTTTATGAAGTGAAATAAGATTGAAAAAAAAGAGAAAAAGAAAGCGAGAATCTCATTGCAGTGTGCCAAATTAATGTATGAGACCACATCTATATAAGAATGAGTTGGAAAGTTAAGTTGATTCAACTAGAAGAGTGAATGTAGTGTGCACATAGAAAAGTGAAGTAAATCATTTCCATCAGAAGAGTCCCTCTTGTTCTAGAAGTGACTGCATATGACCTTGAGGGTCTGGTGTAGATAGGCTGTGGGTTATTCATACTATAATTCATTTTTTTCTAAGTATCCACATCTTGTCTCTTGTGCCTCAAAATCCTTGAGGATCTTGTCCCCACTATTCTGACTAGAAAGCTGCTCTAAAATCTTACTACTGTGATAATCAATAACATCCATCTAATTTCTACCAACATTTATCCACAGCCAGTTTATACTACTTTGATCTTTTAGTAATGTAGACCTTTATATTAAATAGATATTTTTCTCTCCCTAGTGGTTACTCCCAGTACAGTTATAGACAGCAAGCATGTCTCCTCCCTTTGGTCTGCTAAAATGAACCTTTGGTTAGCTAAAATGAACTCTCCTAATTATGACTTGTAAGATAGACCTTCTGTTCCCTGGGGATCCTTGTAACCCTTTTTTCCACTTGTTCCATTTTTAATTCATTCCTTTTGAACGTGGCTCATCAGATTTACAGGCAGCATTCCAGAGAAGGTGTATTCCAGATATTCTACATCTTAGTTTCCATCATACTTGTTGTTCATCTTTATCCTGTGGTTAACATGTCCATCCAGGTTTTTCCTTCTCCGTTATTTTCAAACAATCATCTACTACTGCAGAAATTCTTGGAGTTAATATAGTCTCTCTAAGGGCGTGAAGCTTTGCTTTCAACTAAAATCCCTTCTCTATTGCAGTTGTTCAGGTTCTTTAGGTCGTCCAGTTCTTCTGATTTGATAATCTCAGTCTCTCTGCCTGCTGAGGAAAAGATCTGTCTTTACAACCCAGGACCATGTACTTCACTGAAGCCTGACGGCCTTTTGTGCCAAACTCAGTCCTCCAAAAATCGAACAAGGTTTGTCCCAGGACTGACCCTTGAGAAAACTATGGGTTTCCTCCTTTCCTGTACCTTTTCTCTCTACTCAGTCCATCCTCATTTCCCTACACCTGCAATGTTTACTGTTTTTCATTATTAATTTTGATTTTCATCCTTTTGGGTATGATGATTGTTTGCCAGCCACCAGACCAAATGCATTACTGAAATCTGTGTACATCTTCCATTGTTCCCTCACCTAGAAAATAAATTATCTTCCCAAGGAAAGATAACAAGCAGTGTTATCCCATTTCCCATTCCTGTGATCCTCTTTAAGTATCTGCTGAGATGCAAGGTGCCACACTGGTACCGGTGGGGCCAGGTGTAGTGCCTAAAGGGGCTGTTGAGTGGCTGGAGCTGCTCCATCCAGCCATGCCACTTAGGCAGTGCAGGTGCTTATGACTCAAAACATATGGTGGGGTTTGTGAGGAAAATTTGAGGACTGTGAGAGTTCCACGCACTGAGAAATCTCGCACACTATTGAGGTCAGGCTTGCAGTTGCGTATTTACTTGCTTGGCTTCCCCTCCCTCCAACTCTTCAGTTACCAGCCCATTAGAATCAGCCATTAACCTGGTTAATGGGGAGAAACAGCAAATACCAGAAAGGATGCTGTGCTTTTCTTAATTCCCCCTTGGAAATGTGACTGTTATAAAATGTAAATGTGTCAAGAAAAGGTTGCAAAGGGTTCAAAATATGACTTACTTCTGTAATGCAGTCACACCCAGGCAGAGGAGATTGAGATGAGGACTTCACTGGCAAGTGGTTTTTGGGGGCCAAAGCTGCCAAGGTGGCTTTAAGTTGGCTGAGTGCAGGCTTTGGGGTGCTGAATCAGCATGACTGAGTTGTATTTTGCCTTTTGATCCTTTTGGGTAATACTATTGATTAAGGTGATATCTGGATGCTTTCTTATCCTTTGTGTGGTACGACTCGAACTCAAGAGCCTTTGCCCTCTCTGTCTGGGGCAGGTGACAGGGGGTGGAAGGAGGAGATGGAAATGAAAAGCATAGGGTAAGGGCAGAGAGAAAGGAAAACAGTTGTTTTCCTCTTGCTTGTACAAAAAAGGAAACAACCATATTCCAGGGAAGGACTTGAGCCGTTTCTCTGAACAGTGAGACAACAGCTCTTTGTTACGGACAGCGAGAACTGATACAGCACACAGAAATAAACCTGCCTGCTTAGTTTCTATTAAAGAGCTGAAAAGGTAGAAGGAAAGAAATTTACAATTTGTTTGGTATTTAGTTCAGGTAATTTTTTTTAATTGCGTAATGAGAACACATTGGCCAAATTTTCATATGCAGATTCAATTAGTGTTTAGTTAATTAGCCTTTACAGATGAGGATTAACTTAATTACATAACACTAACCTCTCTTAATAACTATTAAGGGTACGAAGGCTGCTTTTAATACATTTAGAAGGGCTATATGTGTTTTTTAAAATCTGAAATGACACACACATAAATTAAACCAAATTACACACAGAGGACAACCATTAATGGTAATGATCAAAGGAAACAAACTATGTACATAGCTCAGAATCAGGCTGGTTAGAAGTTCATGCTGTTTTCTTCGTCTTGTCTGCTGGCATCCTAGTGTTTTCAGTAGGATTATTACTGGAGATGGTGTACAGTCTGGGGTCATTCCTTCAAAGTGGGCTGCAGCCTGCTACAAGGTTGCTTTAATTAAATGTTAGCTTGTGTTTAAAAAAATCCCTTTGGGTAGTAGGTTATTAGCAATTGGGATTTTTTTCTGGTGGTCTAAGGAAAAAAGACATGTAAAGCCCACTGAATACTAAAAATCTGATCAGTAAATGTCATTCATTGCCATTTTGTACCACAAAAAACGGCATAGATTTTTTTAATCTTTTGATATGAGTTGTGCAATCAAACAATGCTTCTGCAGTTAGTAATATCACAATGAAACAGAACATCACATCTGACCATAGGGTGGTGAGGGTGGAGCATATATGGGACTAGTTATGCAATGTGGCATCTTTGGCTTCTGAGCCACAAGTCTGAACCCCAGGTGTCCTGATAAGTGACTGATATCAGGTAATATGTGATACTTTTCAGAAAGGGGCAACAAAGGAAGCCTTTTCCCTTAGCTGTTCTTGCATGGGTAATGTTTTCCATTTGCAGTGAATTTTGATGGACTCATCACATCCACCTCCACGGAGCTTAGTAGCTATTGTGGCATTCATACTACAAAATTCAAGGGCTACCGTCATTGTGTTCTCCAGGACCCTTTTTTGGAGTCCAAATTTTGAGTTACTGTCAGGAACATGCATCTGCTGGATCCCAGCTTTGTGGCCCTCTTCAAACCATTTTATCTAGCGACCCTTAAGGACTATAGCTAAGTTCATAAACCATAGGATTTGTTTTCCAGCTGCAACAAGATGAAATGTTCAAAGCCTCCTCCATGCAATCTGAGTCAGTTCCCTGTTGCAGCCATGAGATCTGCAGGTACTGAGCAACTAACAGGAATAGTTTGGCCATGCCTCATGTTAAACACCCCAAAAATCAAAACGCACTGCTGCTCTCTGAAATACTGCCTCTTTCTGAAAACTTTGGCTTAGTGCCTAAACCCATTTTCAGCCAGGAGGGAAGATGACATTGCTGCAGATTTTTTCCTTGCTGTGAGGAACTAGCAAGGTGAATATGCAATGAGGAGGAATTTGCTGAGGTATCTGTCTTGGAGTGGCAGAGTCTATTTAAGAAAAGGAGAGGGGATACTTGAGCAATTGAAGCCCTTTCATGTATGCTGCTCAAGCTGAAGCTTCAGCATATGATATCTCAAGACAGATGGTTGGCAATGACCAGACTTTGCTCTGGCTGATGCAGACCCGAACCTTGTTCTCTTCCATAGGGATTGTACCTGTATCCCTGAGGGCAGGACTTGGCCTTGTGAGTGGTTCTACCCACAGATGCAGCTGATGATACATGCTCAGAGGAAGGGAAGAATGCAAATTCCCTGCAGGGAGGCAACTGCCAGCCATGTAAACAAAGAAGCCTTCCGGGTGTGCAGCAGTCCCCCCACTTGAGCTGCTGTTTCCATGGTATACCAGATGCTGTAAAATATGCTTTCTGCAGGGAAAGAAGCTTTTCATACTCCTGTGTTATTTTGTTTGATAATGAACTATCATCAGGCTGGTATCTCAGTGTATGGGCCACATGCAACACGTCCTCCCTGGCCCAACCCTTTTCTGAGTTGTCGTTGATAACAATTCATATTCGGCAGCTTCCAAACAAAGAAAAACCTAAGTGACTTTTTTTGGACTTGGAACGCATTGCTGACTATGCTTTTAATTGCTGTGAGTGACTATTTAATGTGCTACATTTCCTCCTGATGCACGTGGTATCATCTCATGATACTGTGTATTGTTTTGCTTTTCAGTTTCCTTCTGTTTTCCTAAAAAATCAGAATACATGTTTCCATTTTTCCTTTATTATTCCCTTCCTAAAAGCCATATTGCTTTGTTATTATTCCTGTCTTAGGGCTGTTAAAACCACTGGGTACAAGTTAGAAGGTACCTGTGTTTGCTTGTTCTCATATTTATCCACTGGATGATCTTCAGCCAAAGAGAGGTGATCTCTACATCTCTACCTCTATTTTCCTGTAAGAGAGCTGCTGGTGATGGGCAGGTGCTTAGTTATACAATATATACCAAGTAGAATTGCAGTTATAAACCTGGACAAGTTTGCAATAATAAGCCGTAGAGCAGACCAACCTCAGCCAGTGTACATAAGTTACCAAAAGCTTCCTGTGCTTCAAACATGACTCATAGGAGGAGGAGGATGTTTTCAGGGTACCTGTCTGCTGGAAGCCGTGTTCAGGGATGATGCTGCAAAACTGGCAGAGCCATGTGGATGTGGCATATCCCCTCACTGTGTTCTGAGTCCATTGCAGGAGGTCCATTGACCTTCCTCATGGCTATCAAAAGCAAACGCAGGCACCTTTGTATGTCTCCAGCTTCCTCCAGCTGAAATGTGTGCCTTGCCTGGTAAGGGATGCGCGCACATGAACTCTCTGCCTTTCCCATGCTCAGGGCACCGCAGCCTCACAGGGCTCTGTGTGTGCTTGTCTTTGCCAGGCAGCCCAAGGCTTACCAGGGGGCCAGGGTAGCAGGGGGTCCTGGGGTTGAACAGTGGAGACAGGTAGTGGGGAGTGTGTGTGTGCAGTGGTGCAGGACATGAGAAAGTGTCCTGGGGTGCAGAGAATGAGGGCTTTGTTTTACTCCTCAGGATGCTTTCTCACAGTCTCTACCTAGGTACTTTTCAACTCCTTCTCTCCCCCCATCCTGCAGGCTTGTACTTCTCACTTTGGGGAAGAAAAATTAAGTGTGGTTAATTTTAAGCCAGTGCAATCATTTAGGAGTCCTGGAGGTGGAAAACCAGTTACTGGTTAACAGACCTGAATTGAAATGCGTTCTGCCTGACCCCTCTACTGTAGTGAGCCAGGAGCAGTTCTTCCAAGAAGCCGACTTTCTGGAAGGCTTTTTCACTGAATCATTTAAAGCCTAGGCTTTTTGAAAATGTTAATATCCTGCTGGCTCACTGGAATGCAGCTGGTGGGTACAGCAAGTGCAATACCTACGTGCGTGCTTGCAATCCAAAGCACAGTTTAGCAGGCAAGGTTCAGGCTGTGGTTTGGGGTGTCCTCACTAAAGGCTCGGGCTAGGAAGAAAGAGGGCTGGAGAGCAGACCTGATTTGGCATCCTCTCACAGGACTGGAAGTCCCTCTGCCCTGAGCAACCAATGCAGTTAGAATACAACTGTATTGTTTGCACCCCTTGTTAGACTGTGCCCAGTGACCTCAAGCCGTGCCCTGTGTTGCGCTGGTGCCTCAGTGTGGCTGTGTTTGTGCAGGTTGGAGCTGCTCTCCCAGGCAAAATGGTCAGAGCGTGCCCTTGAGCTGGGCCTGCTGTACTCAGTCTTAAACCACCGCCTGGAGAATAGCGCTGGGGGAATGTGGCCCTAGGATTTCCCCTTGCATCAGCAGGGGAAGGCAGTAGACAACCTTTGTAATGCTGAAATCATAGCAATTGCAGGCTGAAATACTGCAACGACTGAAGTGTCCCTATAGCAAAATGCAGGTTGGTGTGAATGTGTATGTAACTTTTCCCCTCCCACGGTGTCTGCAGATAAAAGCCTTTTTGAGTTAGCTGTGTGTATTTGTGGTATTACAAAGGCTTTGTCCACCTTCATTTCTGTGTGCTAATGGATGAGGCTTTTCTGCTTAGCTTAGTAGTAAAGAATTTTTCATGTGAGAATATGTATTCTTTTCAGGCAGTGAATATTCTCTTCAGGCAGTCATCTAATTCACCTCTTTCATGATTTTATCTTTAGTGTGTTTTCTTACACATCATCCAGTGCTTTTTGTAGCTAAAGGAAACCCTAAAGTTTTTGCCTCCAAACTAGAGGCATATTGTCCTACAGAATAAACGTATTACAAGTCCAGGGTTAAAAAAAAAATAAATAAAAAGCACAACCATACTATAAGAATGAAACAGAATTGAGGGGCTCTGTGAGAGGAGGACTGCAGGTGGTGGCAAGTGCTTTGCTGATTTGAGTGATAAGTTAGCACCCAAGGTCAGATAACTACTTCTGATTACCACATTTTCTTGTGCTTAGCGTGGTAAAATGCTCTCATAGCATACACACATTTCATGGTCTGTTTATTTATGTCAGCAGTAGATGTACTTACAGAACTTCATATTGTGCTAGCTAATACCTGCTGAATGTCATAAAAAATAAGAAAGATTCAATACGAGGCATAAGTATTCTACTTTGTTAGTAAATTTTCTCTTAGAAATGAAGATAGATCATGATAGACTTCTTGAATTGAAAGAAATGCACATTAATGTAGTTAAATGTGTTATCTTTTCCATAGACATGTTACAAACACAATGGAGCATGATTCTCAAATATTGTAGTTTCATTAAAACAGAATTTTTTTATGTTCACTTTTGGGGATATATTTTGCACACCTTCTTTAGATTAATCAATTTGGATTCATTTAGGACACTAACAGTTTAGTATAGTGGCAGGTTTATTTAGATAAATGGCCACTAGTTTGCATCGATTATGACAATGAAACACAGAAAAAATTCTAAAAATTTTTAAAAATATATCTGCTTACTATTCTGCAGTCTTAGGTGACTGCCTTGTGCTAAACTCCAACTTTGCAGATTTGTGGGGTTTTTTGTTTGTTTGTTGGTTTTTTTTGTGGTTTTGTTTGGGGATTTTTGTTTGTTTGTTTTTGGTTTTTTTTTTAAATAATGTGACTAAAACTAAATCAAGATGACCTCACCACATTCCCTGTGCAGTAAGTCAATTATTTATCCTCTGTTAATTTCTCTGTCAGTTTTTCCGTCCATTCACGTATCTGAAAAAAATTGAGTGAGGACCTCAATGACAAAATTAGTTTCAAAAAAATAAATCATCAAATGGTAACAGATTTTGGAGTGTAAAATTTTGATGAAAACAAGCTTCATGTATTTTCAGGTTTTTTTTGGGGTTGGGATTATTTTTTCCTTTTCAGTTGGCATTTCTAGACTATATGCATGGCACAAATGGGCAATAGGAGAAAGGTGAGGTTATGAGTTAATACCGTGGATGAGGTTCAGAGCTTTGTGAGAGTGTTAGCAGCACTGAGTAAAGTAGTTTCTGTTAAGTACTGTTCTAAACCACTTTGTTATTTTTATTTTTCTCCAGGGTTTTTGGGAAAACCACACAAAACTCATTATGGAATATGGACCTGTTTGTGGGTAAGCTTAGCAGTGCCATCAGCTTTCTTCTTTCCTGGCTGGCTCTGGCTGTTTGAGTTTGTTGGGTGGGAGGGGAGAAAATACCAAGATAAGATGTTCATTAAAATGTGGAGTGCACTGTTTCAGCCTGGGGGACAGAGGTGGAGGTGGTTTGATTACATGCAGTAAGTACTCTTGCCTTATTTTAGTTCATCCTTTGGTGTTGGACTTCATTCTTCTCTTTCTTATTTTAATTATGCACATAAAGTTTAGTCCTTTCCAGAACTGTACAAAGCTACCAGCCTTCAATATTCTCTTTTCATCTGCATATTCTCTATACTTACAGTGAACAGTGGAAATAATAATTTGTCATCTTAAAAAAACCCCTCATTCAGTTTATGAAATAGTAGGAATTTGGTTCCGCTGTTGCTATCTATATTTATGCAAAATTCCTCAACTTAAAATACAATGAAGTATAGATTAGAAATGAGGCATTCCTCTCTATATAGCTCTATATAGCTCAGCTGTGCTATCTTAGCAGTTTATTAGGAGTAAAGAGGGTTTAAGCAGTATATCCCTTCATAGAAGCCCTTCCACGTTTCTGTGAATGTCATTTCTGTTCCAATAACTACTTTCCACTTGTCATCGTTTTAAGTGGAAATGCAGTTATTTTGTGGTAGCTTCTGTTGCTGTGGTTATTTGGTGTTTGTAGCATAACTATTATTTCAATATATAGCTATCAAGCAATATCCACAAAGTACAGAAAATGTCATTTTCTCCCCACCCCCGCTGTGGTCTGCAAGGGCTTTAAGACACTTGCAAGAGAGCATATATGAATGTTTGTATGTATACACATTTGATCATAAAAGATACCAATATTGCTTTGTATGCTCTTCCAGCAAAAAAGCTCTAGCACAAAGAAGTCAGACCCAGGCATACGAAGCATTTGATGCTCCAGTCACAGTCGCGTTGTGGCATTTATGCTCAGCCCTAAGGAGAAAGTGCTGCAAGAAGTGATGAAAATAATGAATTCCAAGGGTTAGGTGCTTGTCTAAAAGGAAATAATACAGTGCCTTGGCTGGCCACGAGTGGGAAAAGATATTCATTAATGCTGTGGCAATTTGTATGTTGTGCAACAAATGGAAAATGACTGAGGCGTATTATCTCTGTGACCTTTGGTGTGATGCCCTTAAATGACAATAATGTAAGAACACTGGCATCTATTCCTCAGTATATTTCCCTCCTTATTAATATCATGCCTATTTTTTCCCAAGCCGAATTTGAGACAAGTTGCTATTTAGTCATCTGTCTGCTCGCTCAGCCAGGCAGAGGCTGTGTCATTGGAGAAAGAGATGTATAATTACAGTGTGTGAGCAGATAGAAAGTTTCCATTTCTCCAATCTACTCACAGCTGTTAGGGAATGAAACCTCTGTGAGACTTGCATGGACTGCAAAGCTGGATGATGGTGGTAGCGGTCAGCCAGGACAGCTCTGCCTCTTTGGATTCTGTAGGCAGGAAGCATGAGCAGATTGAGCACAGGTATACTTCATTTATTGCATGCATGGAAAACTCAATTTGTGAGGGACCTAGGAGGCTGGAAGAGAAAAAAAATGCTGCTTTTTGGTATCTCCCAGGAAAACAAAGCTGGATGCAAACAATACTGTGTTTGAGGTAAGGTCTATGTGTAGTTGAAGGAGGATGTTTTAAAATCTGGCTTGTGAACTGCTGTTCAGTAGGTGTGCTATGTGTCAGGGGGTATTTATCATAGTCCTGTCAACTAAAGAAATTCCTTCTCTTTCCCTATAAGTCTTCTGTATGATTCTTTCTGTGGTCCTTTGAAAAAGGCAAATAAATGGTAGGTGTGTTCATGTGTATAGTCCCAGCAAAGTATTGGATCTGGCAGATGGAAGAAGATGTGGCATTTTTCTTTTCCCAGATTGAAAACTGCTTTCCAATAAGCATAAAGAGCAATGATCTTTATTTCTACAGTGGTGAAGTGAGTTGAATACAAATCTTTGGAACTGAAGCCTTTTTTTCTTTCTAAGGTCACTTGAATAGTCTGAATGATACCATCACAACTGTTTTCTTTTGTGTGTGAATTGGTTTCCTTGACAACAGGATGTCAAATCAACTTTTCAGCTTTAATCAAGTCAAAACAATGTATCCCTTCCATTCCAAAAGGCCTGAAGTCGTAGAGAATTATTTCAAGTAAGGCTTTTGTAGGTCACAAAAGCTTTTTATTCCCTTCGCTCCTGTGTGTGAATCCAAAGGCGAGGTGATGGTATTGGTATTTTATAGAGAGAGACAATGCAAATAGTTATCAGCTGTGAGTGTGTGCAGTGAAAACTGTTTTCATACAGAGGTGGCCCAAGATGGAGGCCAAGGCAGAAACAAACAGCTCTGAGATGGAGCATTTCTATTCAACAGGGAATCCAACCACTGACATGACTTTTGAAGAGATCCTGCAACAGAGTGGTAGTCTTTGGTTTTGCTATAGTTCAGAGTGCCTTCTACAAAAATGCTTTCTTTTAAATATATGGGCTATATCTCCGTAACAAAGTAAAATTGAAAAATATCCTATTTGGAAAACAATGGTACCTATTAAGATTTGCCTTGAATATTCTCCTTTTCATGTAAGTGTTTTGCAGGAGAGTAGTCCTGTTTTTTTGCAGAAATTAATCACACCACTTATTTTTTTGATGAATATTGATGTTTTGATACTTTATTTTCACCTCCACCATATCCAATTGTTCCATTTCAGTTGTAGGTTATGGCTACTGATCAGAAATAAGTGGTAAGAGCAGACAGAGAAACAAAGAGCTCCTGGGTTGAAGAGGAGAAATAAAGAGGGTATTTTATGGAATCAGAAAAGCAACTGCTGCAATGTGAGCAGAGGTATAGAGACAGTGAGTTAATTTTACTTTATATATACGCTTCATATGTGTTTGGCCACTCTACTGCAATTGCATCATTGTGACTTTGCAACACTGTAAGCATGCATGGCTGATTTAAAGAAATCTGCCAAAATAAGTAATATATTCTTGGCCCAACAACATACTACCAGTGAAGGCAGAAAATACGATACAGCACCAAGTGGGCAGGTGATTGCTTTGGGATGAATGAACTTATTCTGCCTGCAATTATAGCGATGCATTTGGATGTGGGGAAGAATGTAAGAGTTCATAACACAGACCTCAATGTGTATAATCAGAGTGAGAACAGATTAAAATTCAGTGCAATTTGTGGGGTGACACTCTTTCTTCATGTTGTTTTGCATCGGAAACAGCTTGCAGCAGGTCAAACCCTGTTCTTACTCTTCCTTCACTTTAACACTCAACTTCAACCTGCTGTGAGGAGTCTGAAGAATTATGCAGTAGAAGCTCTAAAAAGGACAAAAACAAGTAAGGCAGAGATGAAGAGATGGGTCTAGAAGTAGCAAGAGGATGGAGTTTGGATTAAACCAACTCTAGAATGCTGAAGACAATTGGGACGTTGGAGTTCAGGTAGGTTTGTCAGGCTGTGAACTGGGAAAGGGAGGCAACAAGATAGAAATCTGCATTTTCTTAATGTGGGGAGGAATTAATGAGAACATTTCTGACAAGATTCAGTTGTAAACCATTCTCAGTCCCAGTAAAACCATCATCAGCAAACTGCATCTACCCATGCTGAGCCTCTGCTGGGCTCCAGCATAAGCATACCAGAGTCAGCACAGCACCACAGGAAGCAGGTCAAGGTGCACGCATTCCTCAAGCATCTTGTGAAAACATGGATGTGAATGGAGCTCCATTTCTGTATAAAGACTATCTTCTTTTGCAGTGGGTTACTTCACCACATTTTTATGTATTACACAGAAAGCAGCTTAAAATAGGATAGGCAGTTTTTCTTTAGGTGTCTGTAGGATTACTCAATGTCTGATCTGTGTGTGATGGTTTGTTGGTTTTTGGTTTTTTTGCTTGTTTGTTTTTTTTTCCTTTTTCTTAAAGACTTCCTAATATTCCTTACATGATTTCCTAAGAAATTATTATTGAAACCAAGATGAAGCCTGGTTACTTAAATGATTGGGTGGTTTAAAGGATTAGGATAGATCATGGAGCCAGTCACTGACTTGAAATGTGTCCAGGGGTGAGTTGTGATTGTAAACTATACTGGCAGCTGACAGCTTTTCAGAAGTCTATGCAGCCAGACTTCGTTCTGGCTTGACTTCTCCTCTCCCTAAAAAATGCCGCCACAGATGGTACTAGTTATCATTTCTGCAGATGAGTCCGTAACCAAACAGTTGTGAACAAGAAACAGTCTTTTCTTGCTGCTGCTTCTGGCCTCTGCATCAGAGCTGAGGCACACTGGTTAGTCACTGTGAGGGTTTGGAGCTTTCCCCTTTTGGGGACGGAAGAGGGATGTGTGCTTCTGGGATTTAGGCATATGGAACTTTTTTCAAAGACTTTTCTTTCCTTCTGCCCTCATCAAACACCTTGGGACAAACCCAAGGTGAATAGAGCAGGATCTCCTCCTGCAGGGAGCGGCATATGTCTTCATCATGTGGCTAATTTAACTGAAGAAACAGTATCTTTATTACTGTTTTAATTTCACAAAAGTTTTTTTAACCTCTCTATTTCTAGCCTTATTCTGCTTTCTGTGGAAAAAGTAATCCCAGGACAAGTATTATCATCTTTGTTTCTCAACGCTCATATAAAGAAATAACTTATGAAACAATCTTATCCTGTTTTATTTCGTCTTTATCACTGGGAGGGGTCTAATGGACTTATTGCCTCTCTTGTGGTCCTTCCTTAAGTCTGATATTTTATTGAATTTATTTTTCTTATTTCAGTTAAAGAAAATCATAGCTGGGCAAGGATAGGGAAAAACAAGCTTCCTGTTGCTGATCTGTAGGTCTTCATAATCTCTGTTTCATGTATAAACTGATAGGGAACTTTGGTAGTCTAACTTGCCTGGATTTTGTTGCCTTAAAGAGTGATAGATTTTTTTTTTTGCCAGTGTCAAGTCTTTTGTATTCCAGCAAGATTTATTTTACCAAGATTTATTTTCTCCTGTATGTGTTTTTCTCTATGTTTTCTCCTCTGTTTTCTCCTCTATGTATTTCAATAAGGTCCTTTGACTCTACAAGATTGTTGATCAGCCCCAGAATTGTTGTTGTTAGAGTTATCTCTTTCTCCCTTTAAATACCTGCAAATTGTAGATATAGTAGAGCAGAACCATTAAATATGTGCCAAACTTTGAGCACATGAGTAGTTCCACTGAAGTCGATGGTATTAGTCAACATGCTTCAAGTTAGGCAGAAGTCTGTCTACCTTGCTGAATCAGGGCCATAAAAGAACCGATTGCATTTGTGCCTTAAAAATATTTTTACTACTGTTGGTACACATAAACACCTAGTTCTATTGTATCTGGAAAAATTTAATGGGGAGAAAAATATTTCTTTTTCCTTCCTCACCCTGTTTTTGCATGTAGACAATTTTGTTGCTTCTCTGTGTAATGTGTTAGCCATTCTCTCTGAAATGGAAAATATTATCTCAAAAATGGACAGAACAATAGGAGAATCTTAATGTTCTTAAATTAAACTTTCAGACCCCTCCTTTCCTTTTTTTTCCCCTTTAATTGTATCTTTTAAAACTTGTTAATAGTACTCTATTTTTTTCAAGTTTTCTTTTAAAAAAATAATTGAATCCTAACAATAGTCCTGGCAGAAGTTCCAGGGCAGAAGTCACAGTGCGATCCTACATCTCCATCTGAATCCCCACATTAAACCATAATTAGGTATTGGTTATAGTTAACTCCAGTGATTAAATCAAGCTGCTGGAACTCCTGTGAGTTACTTATGGGTATATCATCATCAGTTTCTCCACTTGTCTCTAGAGCTAATTGTCTTAAAAACATAGCCTTCCATGGGACTGATGCGTACAGATTTACCCAAAAGATGGCATACCACACTGTTTTGAGAATTAGAGTCTAATGTTACTGTTACAGTTGTGATAATTTTTGTGGGCTGCCTGGTCATTTTGGAGTATTTTACATTCTGCATATGCAGACCTGCGGGCTGCAGTTTATTGGCAAAATTTATGGTAAATTAGTTGACTAGTTTAATTCTGGCATGTTTCAAATGTACTTAGGTCTCTGGAACATTGCAAATTGATGCTTAGCTACTAGTAATGTCGAAGGTATTCATTAATGAGTGGCTCTTAGCCATAGACACATCTAATGTGTGGACTGTGACCTCCTATGAGAACTGTGCAACTTGAGCATCTGTGATGGCTCTTGACTTGTTACTACAGCCTCTTGCTGTCCCAATAAGGTCCAGGGACACTTGTATTCTATGTATTCACAGGCAGAGACTCAAAGGCCCACGAAAATGTCGCGGTCCCAGCCCTCAGTGCAGGCAAAGCCATTTGGATGAAAACGTTTGGTGCAAGAGGTAACTTCTTTTGCGTGCCAAGCTCTTGCACCCTGAGGCTCCAGACGTTGCCCTGGGGTGGCTGAGCTACAGGCATGTGCTCACTGCTGTGCTTATTCCCAAGTTTGTTTCCTCCATGAAAGACTGCTCCATGGCTCTGCTGCAGCCGTTTAAGCCAATGTAAGTCAAAGACCTGATGTAATCTTTTACACCTCTGGAAAGAGTGTGAAATCCAACCCTGTGAGGCAGATGAGATTTTATGTGCCCTTGGCAAGGCAGCAGAGGACATTACCCCTCACCTGCACTGTGTTTCTGATGTTTGTTTCTGTATTTATTGTGGAAACTGCTGTGATCGTAGCTTCTGCAAATTGCTGTTTGAGCAGAGGAAAATCTCTTTGTTGGTATGGCTCCACTGAAACAGCACTGGCTGGACACAGGAAGGGTCTGTGAGAGTGTCCAGAGCTGGGTCAGTTCCTTGGATTGACCATGGAAGCAGAGAGCAGGCCCTTGTACCATATCTTAGCCTTTGAGGAACCTGATTTAATCGTGGCATGCTTCTGTGTGTTCAGGTAGCAGCCTTGGCTAGGAGAAGGTTTCACCTCCATTTGCTCCTGTGGAAGTGTTTCTTCTTTCCTTTGTCTCCTTGCACATCATTTAGCTGTTAAAGCACAGTACTTGTCAGCTCCAGGTTAGGATTATCTGAAAAGTGAAATTTCTTTTGAGAACATGGTGTCCAAGGATTGTTTTACAGCAAAGATACAGCACAGGTGATCTTTTATCTCTACTGCCTGCTTCTTAGCTAATTAATGCTAAAAATTATCATTTTAAAGGACTTGGAATGAGACTGTTAAACAGATTGCCTCTTCTTATCATGTTACACCTTTGTGATGAGCACCTGCATACTAGACTGCATCATCTTCATTCAAGGAAGGGGGAGGAAATATTCCGAGTTACAAAGACTAGTTTCCTAATTTCACCTTGCTCTACCATCTTCACTATTTAATGGAGCCTATATTTCTTAAACTTCTTAATGGGCTGTAAAGTCCACCTTGTGATTCCTCCTCCCCTCCCCCCCCCCACACACACACTTTCCACCATTTGGAAAGAAGGAGGAAGCCTTTTAAAAGACTGAAAAATCTGAGGCATTTTTTCAATATACCAAGCCCTCTAGGAAGTATGGGAAAACAGCAGCATTGTAGATTTTGCTGTGCATATCAAATGCTTTCATTAGAATTTCCTACAGCACCCAGAAGTGTTGATGCAAACCTGAAGTGGATACATACAATATGTAATGTTCAGTAGCTATTAATGGCCTCTGACTTCACTCACTCTGTATCTGATTATGAACTGGTGTTCCCCGTGCCACACATGGTAATTTTTTAATGAATTTCCTCAGTTGTTTCCCCTCATGCTACATAAAGGGAGGAAAATGCATCATGACTCCCAATGTGTGTGTGTGTCCTTCCCTTTCTTGGCAGACTTTGAAGCAAATCAACTTTAATGCTCAACTAAGGAGCTCCTCCTGCCCTCCTTGGTCATCCAACACTTCACAGGAGAGTCGAGTTACTGCCTCTCCAGGTGGTGTCCTCCTGCCAGTTTACCTTTCTTTCCTGCAGCCCAAAGAAATCCAAAAGCACCTTGTGATTATTTGTCATGTGCCGTGAGAAGCATCAAGATTAGGGATGGATTTCCCTTTCCCACTTATCCCATACTGGGGTCTGGAGAAGGATGCAGAGAAGAAACTGCAGATCAGCAGCTTGTGATATGTGCCTGTTGTCTGCAAGCCAAGCACAGGCTGAAGCATCCATGTCTCTGACCCTTCTCATATCTATCTGCTGAGAGCTTCTAGATGCAGATGCTGATGAAACCCTCTCTCCCCATGCTGGGAAGCCCTTAGATAAGACTCTTAGGACACCAAAGCAATGCATGGGAAGTGATTGGGGATGTCTTTTATTTAGTTTCTTAGGAATAGTCATATTTTCCTCTTTGAGGATGACTACACTTGGCCAGGTACCTATGGAGGCATTTCCTATCAAGTGCTGCCTGTTGTCCTTTGATGGTACCACCACTTTTTTGGGGTTTGTTCTGTTTTTCTTTTTTACATTGACAACCTTGGCTTGTGGGCTTTGTATTCAGGCTTTTCTTGTTCTCCTTCCCTCCCCAGATATTCGCTCTGGCTTTGTTTTCTTCCTCTTACTTCTCTCCATCCTCTTTAGCCCTATGCTGTCTTTCCTCCATGCTCTAATTTTTATTGCTCCCTGTTTTTCTTAACTGTTTTGAGTAGAAAACAGTAACGTGAGCTGACAATTTTAACATCATTCCAAGGTTTTTATGTAATTCCATAAATCTCTTCATTACTTTTTTATTGTTTTGTCATATATAGGTTTTTGTTTTTCCTCTACCTTATTAGTCTGGGGATCAATTTTAGTCCACTATGTTTTATTAGCAGTAAGGGAAACAAAAATCTCCTTTTTTTCTTTGTTGGTTTGGCACCAACTTCAAATTACCTTTTTTTCTCTGTTAGACTTCCTCTCTTCTTTCCCTGGAGAGTCTGCTTTATGTCAGACCTTTTGCTGGTAGTGAACTAGGTATGATTGCATCAGGCAATAGGCAACAGTGTACCCTGCTGCAAAAGAAGTTGTTTTCAGCTGCTACTCTGTTTTTTTTTTGTTGTTGTTGTTTTTGTTTTTTTTTTTTTCTAGTTTGGGGAGCATGGAATGAGCTGAGCCACCATTACCCTGGGGATTGTGAATCTTGCTTTCCCTCAAGTAAATTTCGGGGCTAAACCTGAAGACTTGTCTTTTATTTTAGTCATACTGATAAAATTGTACTGGTATAATTAAACATCTATACTAATGTCAAAAAACCTCTCATGTCCAGACACAGCAGTTCTGAAATGACATAAACTACATCAGGGAAAAGACTGACCATCTCCCCCAGCCATTATAGGGGTGTGCTCCCATAGGAGTCTTTTCTAGTCTAACTTTATTAAGATTCAAATCATGTCTTGTCCCAGAATCTCCTCTCTCCCCCATGTAAACAAGCCTAAAAAAGGTGTCTGGACCTTCAAGTTATGGCTTACTTCAGTGTAGCTCCATTAAAGGCATAGAGTCATGGCTATTTGAGGATCTTGCCCCAATGTTTTTAGGTCTCTCTCATGTTATATAACTTCATTTTTTGGATGATGGTACCTATTGAATAAAATTAGGTTTTGTACAGCAAATTTTAAGGTATACCCAACCCTCTTAAAGTAGTTTACAGAAAAAGGAGTGAGCTGGGAGCAATGTTCTGACTCTGTAAGGGATAGCAGCAGACATTTTATCACTCAGCAATAATCTGAGCTTTTCTGTCAATGTTGGAACCTATTTCATTGAAAAAGGGTTTTGGCAAGAACACTGGGAATTGCTGCAGAATCTTTCAGAGTGACATTATGAGAGGATCTTGGTTCTTTGGGACCTTTTATTGCATGGAACATCTTATGAAATACTCTGTTTGAAGGGCCAAAGCAAAATGTTACCAAAGCAATTACCTAACAATTTTATATGTCCACTGGCTGTCCATTTGGACCAGTAGGAAATAAGCTATGTATGGGGCAGGAGAAAGAGAAAGTACGTTCTGCTAATGCAGTACAGAGACAAATGTTAAAGTAGGTCAGATGGTAATGTAACATCAAATGGAAAGGCATTAGCTCTTAAATATTAAATTCTATTAAAATAATTTAAATTTTTATTTTTGAAGCAGAGAAATATACTGCAAAATGGGATGATTAATATTTGAAGTCCCTAAAGTTATTCTTACTACAGACCCATCTTTTCTTCTGCATCAGTGGCATTTTATTTGCTTTTGCCCAATAATTAATGCAATTGGATTTTCATCAGTAGTGAAGAACAGAATCAAGTTTGTGAAGCTACCAAAATATGCAAATACTTACTTGTAAGCCTTCAAATAGACCCTAAAACTGCTGTGTTTATACATACCCACAGGACTGGTCTGGGCATTGCATTCAGTGTATTTCCCAATCCCGTGCCTCTTCTGAGCTTGCCATTTTGAACCCTGGATTTCTGCAGGCAGCTCTGTTGGCACTGGCTGGCACCCCCAAAATCCGCAGGCTGACCCTCCCACTGGAGGAGTGGAAGCAGCAGATTGTGATGAGGTCAGAGGACAAGCGGGTGTTGCTGTCAGGGCTAAACGTGCGGTGCAGGCAGTGCTGCGTGTTTAACTGGAAGGTCTCTGCTGGATTTAAAAGGCTCCAGGTGAGAAGAGCATGATCAGTAATTACAAATATTAAAAGTGGTGCCTTCTTTTGCTTTCCTACCTTTTTTTCCCCTTCCTTCTTTGCCTACAGGACACGAAGCATCTGAATCCCCCAGACAATTGCCGATGCATTTACATTTTGATTTGCTTGGTTTATAGCAGGATTGTTCCAGCTTTTGGGAGGGGCAGCTATCAAAGATGTACAGGCACTGCCATTGTGTTCTATTATTCCAGTCCATTTTTTCCTGTGAATGTAGGTGGGAGTTTTTCAGTGGATTGGTTGTGTGGTTTTTTACTTTCTCTTTCTTCTAAGAATTTATAACCCTTTTATTGTCAGTCTTCAATCATTTTTGATAGATCAATATATTTACTTCAGTGATGGTTCATCCTACAGTTGTGCTTGTATTACTTTTTTTGCTTTGTTTATAGCAGTTATGAATAGATTCAGTGGGTTGTACCTCTGCTATACCTCTATAGTTGTGTGAGGATCAAGTTGCTTGAACTTGCCTCAATACCTTTTATATTTAGAGGGAATATTGTTTACTTTGGTCTGTGTTAAAATCTACTAGATTTTCCATTTTTCTAGGTAGACTAAGCAATGAAAAATGTCATTTTTGTTTCAGAAATGTTCTACTCAGAAATCTTAAGTACAACTGGTATTTCATGTATGCTCAACTATTTTGAGGAAAGGGCTCTAGGAAACCGTTCCATCCGACTCCGGAGATCCAGAGGGTTTGGGGAATAACATAGCAAAGTGGTGTTGAATGATAACATTGACTCAAAAATGAGGACGGTCTATGGGAGTCCTGCAGTCTTTAGCCAAGTAGCTGTTACTGAGGCAGAGGGGAGAAATTCTTCAGCCTACATCTCACTCATGTCCCCAGACAGCCAGATATGGGCCTGGGACATCTGCTTAATGCAGTTGTGAAGAGAACTCAAAGGTGTGCAATGCAGATGCGGTGCCAGCACCAGTGTGACAGGCTGCACTCTAGCTAGATGTCAGTAGAAGGTGGTAGGTGAACAGGACCTGCTGGTGAAGGTGGAAGGATATGCCTGTGGAAGAGAGGGTTAATGGACTCTTCAGTCCTTGAGGATTTGGGTTGTTTCACGATACAGTGATGCATGTGCTATTTGTTATGCCATTGCCCCTTTCTCCTCCCACAAAAAAGAGAGCAGCAAAAGAAGTGTGTTTGTTACAACTGATAATATGTACAACATGGTAAATGCAAAAGAGGTCAACTAGGCAGTGCTTTTACTAATACTAGTGTTTGAAACATGATCTGTATCTTATGAATACACATTAAATATGGGGGGAAAAAATCCCTGAACTTGCATGGATTTCAGGGAAGTTTAATAATTAAAACCAGGTGAGTGTATTAGCTGTTTGTAGGATGTTGTCCCCATAGTTACCTTACCAGAGCTGTATACATCCTGGATTTTGGTACATTCATTTTTCGGCTGAAATCTTTTGACATGTTATGAAACTTGTGACTCAACTACCTCTCAGCAGTGTGTTGTCCATTTGTAACTGCAGATTTTCCTGAAAGTCATTACTTTGGAGTGCCATTGTCAGCTGTACACATCACTCCTGCTCTTCTTGTCCTTTGTGGTGCAGAATTGCTCACTAATGTTAGCGAGGATGTTACTGCGGATACACAAGCTATCAGGTTTTTCCATTTTTTTCTTTCTTTTCTATCCCTGTTGAATTGCAGTTTCCTTTGTCTTCTGCGTGGTGCACTGAAAGAGGTTGAGAAATTTATCATGGTTATTTTTAATGGGTTTTTAAAGTCCAGCACGACACAGATTGAATTGATTCAGGAAAATTTCCTGGAGCTGTACTGTTTCACTATTAAAAATATTTTTATCATTGCAATTTTTCTGTAAGAAAATACATCTATTTTTTTCCTTCTAGACCATAACAAAGCCCTGCTTTCTAATGTTTCCACATGGTCAGATATTAGCCATTTCCCTAGATAATTTAGGTTGGTCATGTGTACTGCTAGCATTTTTATTGTAAAGAATTCTGCTAGTGGTTTCATGATAAATGCATAAAGCACTGGGAAATTACTTTTATTTGGCTTAGTGTACATTTAATAATGCATTAACAAAATAAATGGTTTTGTGTGTGTGTGTAGATCCTAAGAATGTATAGAAAAAGTACGTGCTTCTATAGGTAAAAAATTATTCTTTCTTGTGTGTATGTTGCATGCTGTAACATAAAAAAGTACATTCCCAGGAGTAGGTGGTTACTATCTTTTTTTTCCCTCTTTGTTTCGACATGTAGGGTTTTTTCAGGCAGATTGTGAAAGAAAAGTGAGTCCCAGTGACTGTCCCTCTGATCCCAGTCTGGCAAATCTTTCCTTCCCTGAGTCGGGCTGTCCGTCGTTGGCTGGGATGTGTGTCGATATTGCACGCAAACCAAATGAGTGGGTTGCCCATTGCTTCCCACTCATGAAACCCTGCTTTCATTTGCTTAAACTTCGGGTAATTTCAGGCTAGTAACTGTGACCAAGTCAAAGTGTCATTTCTTATTCTACAGAACAGTCTATGTATGTGAGGTTACACAAAATTGAATTTGTCTTGCTCATTCCGTTATGTTTATGATGTAAAAAAAAATCAGTCTATTTAGTCTTACCTATTATTGGAGAATTAAAATATTCTAATATTAAGACTATTATTTCATAAATGGGTGCACCTGCATTAACATAAGCAGAGCAAAGGAATTAAGAGAGGTGGCGAACAATGTAATGTAACTCTCTAATTGATTTAAGATCAAAATGCCAGTAAGGAGGAGTAGACTGAAAGACAATTATTTACGTGTTTATTTCAAGTACATTCAAAAATAAAATATTGTATCGTCCACCACTGCTGATCCTATTTACAGGAGGCAGATGAGCTGTCTTGACTATAAAGAAATGAAAGGTAAAGTGCAGAATTAAAACAAGCAGAAACAGCCTACTGATTTTGAATGCCTCTGTTCTCAATGCTGCTTTTGAACATATGTATGAGGAGGACATGACTTTTCAGCAGGTGGAGATACTCAGTGTTTCCCAAAAGCCTTTTCTTTTCTTCAGGGCTAAAATGGGTAACCAAAACCAGAGAAGTGAAAAACTCCAGTCGCAGTTGAATTCTGGCCATGATAAGTGAAGTATACATGAGATGAAGGTTGCAGAAATGCAGAGTTGGTTTTCAGTGTACCCTGGTATCAGGTCTCAGGGAGGAAAAATAATACAAACCTCAATTTTGTCATGGTCAGAAATGCTTTATGAGAGGCAGAAGTCAGATCACATGGTTTTGTTTTAGTCATCCTGAACTGTGTTTGCTTATATGAAGTTTAGTGATAGGCATGTAAGCAACAACTTTATTACACTTGTGCTTTTATTACAGTCAACCTGTTTTATCACTTGCTGTATCTTGTGATGTCATAGTATCACAAATTATATTTAAATCCTTTGACCTCCTTCCTGTTTTGTTTTCTCCGTATGGTCACACATATGTTCTCATTCTTTTGTCCCCTGTCCCCAAATTTTTCTTGGATCCTGCCCCGTGTCGCACACATGCTGCCCTGCTTTCTGGGACACTGAGAGTCCTCCTTGGCTTCACAGCCACCTGTTCAGATAGGTCCCCCATACTTTGCTAGAAAGCAGCCCTGCACTGCAGACACCTCTTCTTCGTGTCCTCTCAGTCATGTTATTCGATATAGCATCACAGTCCTATCCCTCATCTTCTTCAAGTGCACTGCTCTGTCTCCATTTATCTTGTACGAAATGGCTGTAGCCATGCCAGGGTAATGCTGCCTGTTGTTTCCCAGAAATTGCTTACCTGCCTGTCAAGGGAAACTGCTTAGAGCTCCCGACTAGAAATCAGGATAAGCACTCAGCAGATTCCTCTCCTTTCCAGTGTGGGGAAAAAAAAAACCCAACACAACAAAACAAAACAAAAACAAACAAAAAAATCCCACAAAATAACAACAACAAAAAACAACAACAACAATAAAAGAAAAACCAACCAAAATGAGGAGAAGAAGAGGCTACTCATCTTTAGACCAAGTAACATTGTCTACTTCTCCTCCTCAGCCATATTGTAGATTTTTTCTTTTCACTGCATCACTGCACTGATCAAAATAGGTAGCAATGTTGAATACAAATAATAGACTCATACAAATCCATACAAGTGAACACTGTGTTCATAACAGTAAGTAAAGTTTGGAGACACAGAAAGTTTGTTGTCTCCCAGAGGTAGCCTTCCCTAGAAATGATATTCCAGTGATCTGGAAATAGTAGCCTGATGGTTTTTCCCTTAGGATATGGCAAAAGAGTACTTTAGTAGTGAATTAGGTGCAAGGGATGAGACTGCTCTCACGCTGCATCTCAAAAAACAGTAGAAAGGCCAAGCACAGAAATATGCTGAAACCCACAGGAAACGCCTGCTGCACCATCACATGAGGTCAGTCAGGCATACTGCGCTTTAGTGAGTGCAGACAAAACAAGCTTTGGTGAAAATGTCACAGTCTAAACACGGGTAACAAAACACAGACTAATACAGTCCAAGCTTGGTGGGAAACACCATGGGAAAAGTTTTAGAAACCACCTTCTAGCGCTCTTACTGAGGTGAAGAGCTGTGAGCACTTTGTGTCACCCGGTTGTGATAGCACCACACACCCTATACAGGAGGGGAGCAACTAGTTTCTTGTTAATATCACAGTATTTCTCGTTTCCAGTAGCATCCTAGAAAAGCAGTACCCTATTTACAGCTTTCATTTCGCATTAATGAAGTGGAATACTGATGTAGCTAATCAGCACTAGTGGTATGATGCAAGCACGCGGAGTGGCGGTGGTGGTGGCAATCATCTTAGCCCAGTTGGCAGGATAAAAATAATCCCTGCCAGCCCTGGGAAGCAGCAGCTCCCTGACTATGGAGGAGCACAGCCCAGGACCCCATGGCTGTGCACTGCTGTGGAGCCCAGCTTCTGCTGCAGCCCACGCAAACCGAGAAAAGGAACAATTCTGTTATCCCTGTCCATTTTGCTGAATCCCTTTTGCTGATTCTCTTCCCAGCCTCTGGACATGGGCATGAGTTTTTGTACTTAGATCTGGACTCAGATTTCCTTCAAAAACCAAATGGACATAGATTGCTAAGTATGCTTGTATAATTCAGATGCGGGGTTTTTTTCCTCTTCATGGCACTTTGTGAGCTTAATTTAATCTCTGTCATTTCTTATATGTGGGTAAATGTCATCTACTTCATTTCATGAATGAATTAACACAGCCATGCAGAGTCTGTGTCTCCTGCACTGCTCACTTGGAAGGGGGAAGGGATTAGTAAATGTGTGTGACACCCTGAAGTTGCTAAACCCTGGGGTTAGAGATGCCCAGAAATAGATCTCTTTTGCACCCTGGTGTAAGGTAGTTGAAAGACTCTACCAGCTCTGTACCTTGTAATGGCCCCAATCAGCCCTCCTTCCTATTGTCAACCCTAAATATACTACTTTGATACCACAAGTCTCTTACTGCACCTGACGAGGGAGGATTTCCTTTAAAAATAGCTATGCTTTTAGTGGTGGGGAGAATATAAATAATCCCAGAATTTTCTTCCTTTTTTTGATACTTCCTTAAGCATGTCAGAAAGCAAGAGACCTTTTGGCAAGGTGCAAGTCTGAGATAGCACAGAGGCTGTTGGTATGTAGAAGATAGCATTTTTAATCCCGGGTATGTGGACAAAGAGGTGGATGTAGCCGTACGGAGCGGTGCAGAAAGTGTGCGCGAGCAAGCATCTTATGTTACACGGTATTTTTAATACAGTCAGGAATTAAATTAATAGTTCCATGTGCTTATTTTAAAGCTTTCACGACATGAAAAGAAATGTAGTTCATCGAAAAAGAAAATGAGGAACAATTTATTCTTAAATAGAAATCACTGTGGCCATGTCTTTTTTTTTTTTTTTCCCCATGAATTTATACAATGGGTTGGATTAGTCTCTGGCTGAGGTGTATGCGTGTGTGTGTTGGCAGAGCTGTGCTTTGAAACTTTTTTCCATTCCTGAGACTGCTCAGTGCTACTGGGGTTTCATTTTCATGTGCAATGAGTTCACCTGTTTCTAGGGTGTTGTGGTTTTGAAGCATTGTCTTCTTTTTCTTCTCTTAAGTGATAGTGTGTTTCCCAGTTCTCAAATCTGGAGATACTCAGTTTGTAAGTGCTTTATAAAAGCAGTCCAGGAAGGCACCTGGCCAGCTAGAGTCGCAGCCCGGGAAGCAGGAGAAATGCCACAGCCGTTAGGTCCCAACTTTCCTGAAGAAAGCTGGCACAAGATTTCCAGGTGTACGTGGCAGCTGAGAAGCTCTGTTCTCACAGGGTGAAAACAGAAAAAAAAAAAAAAAAGGTGATTGCTGGCAATTCCTTTCTCCTCTGTACCTGCCTGTCCCCCAGTCCCTCAGATGGACAATGGAGGACATAGTTTGTTTTCCTCACTGTTCGTCACTCCAGGCTATTTAAATTGTAGGCTCCACAGGCCTAGAATAAGCTTTCTACTTATGTATATTAACCCTGTCAAATTAGGGCACGGGGACCTTGGAGGCCTCTAGCTGCTAATATAACACAAATAATAATGGGACTCATGGTACTTGACAAATTTGTCCTGCTCCTTTCCTTTCCTCTCAGCCCAAAATAACCCTTTCTGTAAAGATGGTGTTTGGACTTTGCAGCTGTTCATTATTTATCGCTTAGTCCGACCACATCTGAACTGGCTGTGAGCACTGAAAGGGGACAGTGCTCATGACAAATCAGTTTGCTCTGAAATAATTAAGTAAGTAATGCCAGGCTTCAGTGATATTTTAAACAAGCAGTGTGCTGTTCGTTTTTACATTTCTTTGCCTGCAATTAATGGATATCTCTAAACAAAAGAGGCAGAGTGATCGAGGAATTTCTTTTAAGGAAATATCTCCTAAGAAAATTAGCCTTTCCCCCTGTATCTGTATATGTTTGCATACCTCTCCTTCCCCTTCCCACCTTTTTCCTTTGTTCGTTGCTCTTCCCTGGGGAAGATAGAGATAATAAAATATTCTATTTTCATATGGCTTTGCAGATGATCTTTGTGTACTTTGCCAGACCACAGCATAGAAAACAAAGCCTTGTTTATCGTCTAACAGCATGTATATGTTTTATGATTAATATGATGTGTTTATAATACATGGGACTGATAATAGATAGGGAGATCAAAGTCTTCTGTGAATTGACAGCAGCACTATAAACAAGGTGAAAGGGTTGCAGGTGTTTCCCACATGGGTGTTATACAAAAACATATGGCCCTTTGCCATAAGGTACTATACGTGCTCTTACCTTTTCCTGCACAACAAGGCAACGTTGCTGTGAGCACATCGATGGCTCAGGATCTGAGGGATGCTGTCGGCAGCTGATGACCATGCAGTGTTTTTAGGATGATCTTGGGAGCACAGAAAAGATAATGCTAGATTGGGCTCTCAAATTAGAAGTAGCTGATTGATCTGCTACATTGTCTGAGAAAAGAAATCTGCATTCTGGGGGAATCCCTGGCAAACCTTGGGAAGGAAGATGACATACTTGGGTGTTGCTGTGGCCACGGCAGGCACTAAGTGTAGTTTCAGACACCTAGGCCACATCTCTGTAGCCAGCAATGGTGGTGCATGAGCAGAAAACATTTCTAGATTGATTTTTATTCTTGTAGATAAAAAAAAAAAAAAAAAAGATGCATTTTCTAAATTACTAAATAATTGTAAAGAGGACTACAACATCCTGGGTGAAACCTGAATGTAAGGCAGTAGTCTCTGCCCTTGTCATTAATTGCCTTAAGAGTGGTGCTTCTCTGATCTTATGAACCAAATTGCTGCAGTGGGTATTTATTGCCTCTTCAGTTGTTAAAACACTTTGGATGAAGATTAATTCATTTTGTTCAATATCCTGTAACCTAACCATCTCCTTGACCTGTGAGCCCTTTGGTAACCTTTGCCTTTTCCATAACTTCTGGGAATAGATCCATGCCTTCTGTTGAACACTTGTGAAAAACTTCTGCCTGGCCCTCCTGAGGATGATGCAAGACATGGCTTCCTGCTTCTGCCCCAGCAGCCTGCTAGGGCAATGGCTACTGATCTGCACTCTCATTTGCTGGACGAAGCTGACACTGTCCTTGTGCCATTAATAGACTGGTACCAGGTTTTTTCTGTCTCACCTTCCAATGGAGCTAAAGCTACTGGTCCAAAAGGTGGAATTTTTTCTCTATTTTGCGCAGCTGCGGTTTAAACTGAAATATAATGGAAATTTCCCCAACAGCATAACTTAAATAACTGAGGCCTCATCTACACAGGAAAATTGCCTTTGTGCATGGCTGATGAAATTTATTTTTACAGGTATGGCAGTAAGTGTTTCCACAAGTGTTTTGATGTGGACAGAGTTGCATCACCCTGAGGATGCCAGACTACATGCATGTGTTCTTGCTTCTCTGCAGGAGTGCGCTAGGTAGTCCCAAGCATTTGCATTATACCCTGAATGCCCTACATGAAAATAGTACAAAGTGTTGGGTCAAGCAGTGTAATGGTACTGTAGCTAATAGTAGGACTTTTGCGTGTGAATGAGCCACGTGAAAAGATTAACCCAAGAAAAGTTAATAAAAAAGTGCTGTCCTAAATTATTCATGAATCTATTTGCAATGCAGTTGCCCAGAGGCTTTTGTTTTTCTCAAACTCTTATTTATTAAAATCTGACAAGAATATCAGGTTTTGCTCAATAATAAATCTGAGTCTATGTGAGATTGGTGATATCCTTATGTAGTAATACAGAATCAAAATGAAGTTACATGGCAGAGGTGAACTATGTTATTTACTTGGGAAGAATAGATTATTGTTCAGGAGGATTTTATCTTTTACATACCATTTTGAAAAAGAAGTGAAAAAACCCCCAAAACGCCTAGTTAGGAGATATTCTCTTGGCGTGTGACTGAAGCCTTGATCCTGCAAAGGATTTTAAATATGTTAAAACTCAGTTAAGCATCTTTCTGATGGCTTTGCAGGTTCTGAGCTGCTGTCGGCTGAATGAAATAGCTCAGATGATCTTGTTTCATGCTTAGTTCTACCTGTCCTTTTTCCTTAACTTGAAGGGAAGATCATGTAAGTCATGCTTCTAGCCTGTGGATCTTGAATTCCAAAGCATGTCCATATACACACTCTTCTTTTTGTGTCCTAGAAAAGTTTAGAGTGATCATATACAGAAAGCAGGAGAATGGAAAAAAATGCAGGAAGAAAGCCTCTGCTGTTTGGGATACAGTAAGAGATGATGGTGTGTGCTTTACAGCAGTCATTCCTTAAAAACATGCAGAACTTTGCTTAAATAGCAATTTATGATTTTTTTTTCCAGAATTTTCAACTTATTGGTCTTTTTTCCCTTCTTCTCCTTCTCTGCTCTAATTTATAGCTGGATAAGGAAAGGAAAAGCAGGTGCTTATAGCTAGAAAGTTAGAGAAGAGTAAATAAAAAAGAAAGAGCTTAGCTGTGGAAGCAGAACTGGGAGTTCGGGTGACTGGTCTGAGTTGGAGGATGATGAATAGATTTGTTTGCATAAGCTTGGCTTGTGAGTCACTTTCTCATAAAAGCAGCTTGAGTAGGAGATGCTCCTGTCCCAAATTTTTAGTCCTGAATGCTTTCAAGCACAAAGTGTGCCGTGACATAAAGACTCCTGCTGTGAGTACTGGCCTGTTATTCCATTGGACAGGAGCTGGAGCTCTGCAACTTCCCAGGTTTGAAATAAATTAGAAGTGTGTCTCTCTTACACACACATGCTTTGCATGATGTATCATGTGGTGCTTCTTCCTGGTCAGAGTTAGGCTATCTGGGTAAACATAATCAGCTTCTGATTATGATTTGGAATCTGGTGTCAGGAAATTGGTCCCTGTAAAAAGCTGTGTGTTGCAGGACCATCAGTCACTAACCATTAGATGTGACAAGGAACTTGATAAACTTGGAGAGAGGAAGAGAAAAGCCAAGTATGAGCATGAGAGGTCAGTATTCGTGGCTGGGTCTTTGCCCTGAGAGCTTGCTTCGTCTCTTTGATGCCAGAAAACCTTTACAAAGTACATGCAGAAGGTGCATGTAGGGCATTATCCTCTTTTGCCAAAGTCTGTGATCAAACCCCTCTTTAAAATGAGGCCTCAGCTCTTTTGTATGCACCTATTGGGATTCTGAATAAAAGTTTGATCGTTAACAGACAGCTATTTTCCTGTGGTCGAACAAACTGGGAGGGGTGAAAAAGGCTTACTTTCACAGACCTCACCACCCACATCTAAGTTTTGAGTAGAGCCTGTGGATTGCATTTGGAAAATAAAAGTTTCCTCTAGAAACCCACCAGAGAAGAAAAGATGATATCTTTCTTCCTGAAGAAAATTGTGTTCTTACTCTTCTTCGCCATTTGTTTGTTATGAGTTTTGGTGGTAGGGGGGTCAAGGTGGTCTGTGAAACCTTGCTTTGGAATTAAGATATTTGTCTGATTTGTTTGCCCTTGGAGAAATTGGGCTGCTGCAGCTTCATTGCCATGGGAACCTCTAGTTACTATATTTAATTCAGCCCAGGGTTTGCTTGTCTATTCAGTTGCTGCAATGTAGACAGGTGATAAGCAATATATTGATACTAAGCTATATCATAAAAAAATGATTAGGCACAGATATTACCACGGTTTTGCAGCATCTGTGGTGTTGCTCTTGTGTTCTGCTATGAGCTGCCTATCCCTCCTGTGCCTGCCTCCAGCCTCTTCTTCCTTTCTCCTGGAGGAGGAAAGACGGCACCGCCTGAATAATCTTTCTGGTCCAGCAATCAACAAAGGTAGGGACTGCAAGCAACCTCTACTTGCTGGTGGTACTTCTTCCTCCCCTGGCAGACCAGTCAAGCAGGAAGTGCCTGTGGGCCTTGGAGGGAAGGGTGCTGGAGAAGGGAGCTCTGCACCCCTAGGAGTTGTGATGTTGGGTTGGGTACCAGTACCTCTGCAGCTTCCAAAACAGTGTGAAGACACGCAAGGACATACCATAGCTGCACAAGATCAAATTAAACTGGGAGCAGGGAGATAGAGGGCATACAGGCAGAGACACCCCATCACCTATTCTTCTTCTAAAGCTTTATTAATTTCCTTAGACTTGGTGAACACTTTTTTTTCCCTTTTTCCCCCCTTCTTCCCCCCCCCCCCCCCCCCGCCATTGGTATAACGTAAGGTTCAGATGGTATCTCTTATGTCCATGATGATGCAGAGCCTGGGATCTGAGATGCACACAGTTCCAGTGCTAGTAGGAGCAGTGGAAGTGTGCCTTTATTGCCGTCACACTGCAGGGGACTTCTGGAAATGCTCATTGTAGACAAGGCTTTGCCATCATGTGGCTAACTGCAGGAAAATCTATTTTGTAGGTCTTCGAGGATTATTTGGGTTGTTGGTTGCTAATGTTTTGCTTCTCTATAGTTTAGTTTAGTGATACTACATCACTTTGTACAGCATTCAGAGTGCTCATAGGGTGTACAAACCTTTACATTAAAATGTTGGCTGAGTATTGATTAATCAGTAAAAGATTTTAAGCTGTTTCCTTTAAATTCCATGATCATGCATCTTTATTTAATTGTTGAGAGGACTGGGGAAAAGTACTGCTTACAAAGGGAATATGTTTTCTTTGATATTTGATCATGGTAAGTATTTTCAAGCAAAAAGAGCTCTTTTAGGGAAGGAGATGGTTCTCTCTTATCACTTTCTGCTAAAATGACTCTTTCTTTGTAGGTATTACATTGGTCGCCAGATGTTTGTGGTGGTCTCCTCACCAGACATGATCAAGCAAATCTTAGTGACAGACTTCAGTAACTTCACCAACAGAACTGTAAGTACATAAAAACGTTGGCTTTGTGGATGAAGGTGGTAGCACTGCTAATTTGAGCACAGACCAAAAGTGGCTACAAGGAAGGTGGAAATAGAGAGAGAGAAATGTACAATGTGGTGTACAATGAGACTTTAAGCTGTATACACTCAGTATATACATTCAGTCTAAGACTTGTTATCAGAACACTCTGAGAATGAAAGGGAATGTCCTTATAAGAGATACACTGCAATGTGATGAAGCACCAGATGGATATTGAAGTGAGAGGATTTCAATATCCAGTTTTGCCAGTGACTTCCTGGGAAATCCTGGGAAATTCACTTCCTAGCTCTCTCCCTCAGTTCTCAGTTTGCAACAGGGAGATGGTATTATTTGCTTTCTCCCATCCATGATCTGTTTTGTGCTTTTAGACTTTATAGGGCGGGAGAAGTCTGCCTGGGACAAGGATATGCCTCTCACAGTCATTGTATATTACTTAATCATACTTACCACTCTGAAAATAATAAATAGCAAAGAAGGAAGTTGGACTTAGCAAAAACCTATACATATGCTGTTGGTTACAAACTTACATATTGAAAAGCTCTTTTTCAAGCACTGGTTAGAACAAATAATGAGGGGCAATGTCCAAAGGGGATAGTAAAGATTTCCAGGAGTTGCTCAGCATTTTATGAAGAAATACTGTCACTGTGATCACTTGCTGCCTCAGTGTCACTTATTCCCATGTTTCCCTCTGGCCCTCTTATATGCTCAAACATTCTCAAATAAACTCACATGTATTCTGGAGGGTTGTTTGTGCCCTCAGGGAAAATTTCATCTCTGATCAACTGTCTGTCTCCTCTGCCCCTCTGATCCTCTCTGCAACAAGATAATCTGTTTGCAGACTGCTTGTCTTCTTTGCTTGCTTCTTTTGGTACATGAGGTTCTACTTGTGACTACCCGTACCTTACTTAATAACTACTTGTACCAGTTGTCCTCCATTCTGCCCACAAGTCACACCTGAATGTATTAATCTATTCTTAGGCTTCTTAGGCTGAAGTTGTGTGTGACAAGGGTCTTTTCTCCATTTTCTCTGTACTTGAAGAAGTTTCCCAACCCTTCCTTTTTTCCACTGCAAGCATAAATCCTATTTCTTCTTGTCCATGACTTTCCCATGCTTTTCTCATGTATATTTGATACTAATAGACTGTATTCATTATTCCTAGCAGTGGCTAGTAACCACATAACACCTCCTTGAAATTAGAGGGCATTCCTTTGCGAGTAATCTCAGAGATTTCTTCTGCTTTTAATTATAGTCAGCCTTATCATTTGAATATACCTGTCTCTCTATTACCACCCTTCTCAGCTGGTGAAAATTTTCTTCTTCAGGCTTTTTGTGCTCAGACTTTTATCTTTCTTGTGGTTGTATGTCCATCTGTCATGGGCATTTTTGTTCCTCTCTAACATTCAGGTAGGTAGGTCGTCATTGTAGCCAGTCTCTCTCTCTCTCTCCCCCTCTCCTCCTCTCTCTCTTTTTTGTTTTCTTCAGCAGAGATCTGTGAGGTATAGCTGTCTCTGTAGGCTTATATCTTGCCCTTATCAAGTGACTGTCACCTGAATCATTTGTGGCTTTTCTGTACAAAATCCAGCTTTATCGATGAGGGACTGAGACATAGACTGAGTGACATCCCTGCCACTAACCAGAAAGCCTATGACAGATGAGAAATTTAACTCCTAGCCTGCCCTTTAGAAAAATTAACAGTTTCTGACCTGTGCAGTGTTGCTATTTCTGGCTTGCTTAATGCCTGTGAGTCTGATTCAAATGAACTTGCTTCATCTTACATGCTTCTATCTAATTGTTCTATGATCATCTCACATACCTACAATCTTTGATCATTGTTTCTCACTTTCCACTTTGTTCCCTGCTTTTTCTAGCCATTACTTTTCACTTACTGAGGATAAGCAGCCCTCTCTTTCTGCATCCTCCCACATTTAACTTGTGGATCTTTTTCCCCTCTGGAGTTTTCACAGTGGAAGCTCTGTCTCCTGTTTAATTTGCAATCAGCTGTCTGGGTGAAGTGTTAGGATATCCTGTACATTAACTGTTCCACATGAAAATAAATAATAATGGTGTGTAAGGAAGGCCAGTGGAATTTATCCAGGTGTGATTTGGGTTGTATGCAAATAATAGTTGAAAGGTGAGGTGAGAAAAGTGCTTTCCAAGTAATAGAATTCTTTCTTCTCACATTGTCTGAATAAATGTAGTTTTAAGACTCTTAATAGGGTTGCTTCTGTTAGTATATTTTTAAATTAGTCAAAGCAAGCTCCTCTACTTTAAGTGAGGGTTTCTATTTGCTAGTGGAGAATTCAAAACACAAAATAGATCCCACTACTTTATTTTACCAATCCTTTCCCAATTCTTTACTGAAAAGTGGTTATAGAATTTATTTTGGAGTCAGTGCTATTCAAAAACCTAGGCTAATATATTTCAGTCCAGACATGGCACATGCTTATTATTTCAACCCAAACCCTTTTTTTAGCTTAAGAGTGTCAGCCTTTTAGAGTAAGAAGGATAGGAAAGTGGGTAAGGCTACTACACGCCTCAGGAAAACACACATACACTTTTCTTCCCCACCTCTCCACATGCCTAAACCAGGATTGTACTTCGTCCTCCAGATGTGAGAGTTGTCTAACCCACAATGTTGCAAAGGTTATTACTCAACACATCCAGGAGCAGTTGTAGCAATTGTATGTTAACAAAGTGTCACTGCGTTTCAGGATGTGGTTCTAATTCTAGAAGCGAAGTGAGGAAAAGTTTATATTTCATGTTTATTTTGCTGCTTTTCCAAATAATTTTAGAATATGTATGGATTCAGTTTAGAGATGATTATTGTGAAGAGTTGTAAATAGTGGATGTACTTGATAGACAGAAGCCAATAAGATGATGATTCAGTGAACTCTAACAGCTTTTATTGAAGCTGTTTGTAATGTGATGTCATGCCTTTGAGTGCTTGTGAGAAGGATGACCTTAATCTGGGATTATGCATTTATGGACTACTTGCTAGGAAGTCACCAGAAGGCCTTTATGGAATCAGAGTGGTTTTAGTCTGCTGAGAGGATTCTTTTGGATGCATCTCTTGTCCTTTTTCACATCCAGAGAGACCTGGACCATTTGCGCACTTTTCTCACATTGAATCTGCCTGCTCACTGATTATACAGACAAAGCAGACCTTGCGTGTGAACACAAGCCAAACTACTCTTAATTTTATTCAGTTATGTTTCCCTTTGATATTATACATATCGCACCTTTACTATTAATATCTTTTGAATATTGCTGTAAAAAGTCTTTTAGGTTCCCTTGCTATCTTCTCTTATTTCTGAATTGCTGATTAGTAATTCTTGCAACAGAAATGTATGGTGACTGCAGATCAAATCTGCACTAAGGTTCACATCCTTCTAGAACATGCAACCAAATCTAGCATGCAGGCTGTTATTGCCCTGTAGGCATGGGGTATGTGTATGAACTGTATAATCACAGAAGGCAGTCATGACATTCTACTTTCCCACTTAATTTTGCCTCAATTAAAGTAAGCATTGTAGCAATTTAAAACCAAAAATGTCTACTGTAATATACCTTCATACTTGAGGCATATGAAGCCTTTCCCCTATGTTTTTAATTATAGTTGAAGAAGAAAATATGAAAATTAGTTTATAGACATTCTGCCAAAAAATATGGAATTAATTTTAATTTAGGTTAACCATGGAAACCTCAGCCAGTGTTTTAGGCAGGGCTGTGCTGCAGTAAATGATACCTTTTTCTCACAACTGTGTTGTCTCTTGAATGGAAGTTTCCTTTTAAGAGCACTAGGACCATTTTTAACTGCATTACTGTGCTGCAAGTGAGATAGGATAATGATTTTTGTTGCATTCTGCCAGGTGGGATAACGATACATAATCTGTTTTGAGATAGTTTTTAGTTTCTGCATTGTAAATTTATTTTTCAACAAGTACTTGAGAACCATGAAAGTGTACTTTTAAAAATGTAGGAGTAGAATGTTAAGGTGAAACAATGTGAAGAGAAACATTATGTCATATATAATTCAAATAATTCAGAAGCTGTATGTCAAAATATTTGCTAAAAATGTGGATCAACGAGCCCTAAGACAAAGGTAAGTACTGGCTAGTGAAGGTTTGCCAGGCTGCTGGAGTCAGTGTTCTGCCAGGATTCATGTGGCTATCACAAGTGGAAACTAGTGGTTTATTCAGACCAGATCCTTAAATCTGCATGCATACCAGCTGGAGGAGGATGACATTTTTAAATTAAAAAATCTACACCCATTACAATAGCTGTGAGAAAACATCACTGTTTTCTCATCAGGAGTTTTGCTGCTACAGTGGAAAAAGTAATAATGGATTAACAGCAAACAATAATGAAGTTGTAAAAGAACAAAGAAGTAGCATGAATGTTGATAAAATATGGCAGTACAAATTCCTTGTATCCCTCCTGAAGGAAAAGCAAGTTGCCTGAGCTTCTTTTCTTTTTGCTTCTCTATCTTTCTAGTTCATCCACATGAGATCTGATTGCTCTTTTCACATGTAGAATTTGTCTGTTACACTAAGCTGTTGGCTTCCTCTTTATTTTGGTAGATCTGTAAAGCTTCAGGCTTACCTATGCTATTAAACAAATAAAATACAATCACAAAGTAGGAAGGATGCTATTTTTGCATCTTGTTCAGTTGTGGTCCAGGATGTCTGACATACCCCTGAATTAGCTGTTCTTTCTGATCTCACACTGGGGGGGAAGAAAAAGTGTCTTCATATTATTGTATCAAAAGATCTATCCAAATTTGATACAAGAGGCCCTCCAGAGGTCCCTTCCAAATTCAACCAACCTATAATTCTGTGGATTTTGGGTCAGGTCCTCAGTCAGCATAAATCAACATACTTCTATTAGCTTTAGATGACTGTACACTGGCTGATAGTGATTATGTGTCTCCAGAGCAGGACTGGGATGTACAACTGGCTTCAAACAACTCGGTGTGGTGCCTCAGGAACTGACTTGTGTGCCTCTGTGCTCTTGGTCTTCTGCAAGTAAAAGATCACTTGCATGTCTTTTGCAAGATCTTACTTGACTTTTAAAGAACAGGCATCAGCCCCACAGTGCTGTCTTTCAGTAAACAGTGCTAATGCAGTTGTGTATCCAAACCCAGAGCCTGATCCAGCTTGTGGGCTGGGCTCTTTCTTCAGTATCTCTCTCACAAATGCAGTTTTTATTTTGAAAAATGAACCCACTAGCATACTCATTTGGAGACATGTAATGTAAAAATAGTTAAGGCATGAAAAATTGTGTACTGTTGCCAAAAGACACATATACATGCTGATTTGACCCTGTACCCTTGGTTGTTTGGTTTAGAAATGTTTCTTTTCTTCAGATGAAACTTCCTAGGATTATTTCTGGGTGTGTCAATGCTATCATCGTCATCCCTTTCATGTGAATTTCTTAGTGTATTTAGAAATTGTTGTTGTAAAGTCCGATGAACTCACTTTGTAAACAGATGATGAATGAGCTTTGCTGTAAGCTTACCTTCGTGTGGTGGTTTGGAGCACCAGTGACACACAGTGTGACAGCGGGTAAGCCAATACTTGGAAAATGATTCAAACAAATGAGAAAAAATGATAAATGTATATTAAACAAGGTCTTAATTTTCCTGCCCTTTAAATTGACTTTTCAGTGGGGTGGTTTAGTAGACAAGTGATGTTCTGGTGCATGCAAATAGTTTGATTGTGATATTTAGTTTTGAAAAGTTCTGGGGTTTTGTGGCTGCAGAGAGAAGGAATGTGCTTTAAATTTGTTAGACTGCCTCAGTCTGCTTAGATGTGTTTTGTTTTTTTTTTTTCATTTTTCCATCTCTTCATTTTGTTTCATCTTAGTTTTTGTTTGGTTCACATAGGACATGAAAGGTGACCAGCACACCACCTCTGGAGACACCATGTCCCAAGATTAGTTGCTACACCTGCATGTGGGCATGTGTGCATACTCCTGTATATATTTATGGATGCATACAGATGCACATATATTGATTTGGGGTCTCTTTGTGATCTGAGGAGAGACTGAATCTCTTCTCCTCACTGGAGTGTTGTAGACATCAGCTGTGCTATATCTTATTGTGGAATCTTCACAAAATGTGCCTCTTTGTACATGCCATGGTGACATTTCGGTTCGTGATGCCGCAAAGCTGTCACGCCTGATAGCAGGCCATGCCTTGACCATCCAGTTGTTTGTGATACAGAGCTGTGATGTTCTTCCCTCCCTGGCTTTTTAGGACTAACCCAAACATCGGCCCTGCCACATGTACAACAAGCCTTGGTCTCATTACCTAAGAATATTTGGTGCTTCCAAAAATCATTCTGTGCCTTATGAGGAGAAGTGAAAAGGTGTCCAAGCAGTGAATTTCTTGCCTAGCTTCTAGATCATAGTTGGTTTGAAATCTTGGCTGGTACAGCATCATTATAGAAAGGGAATTATGTTAGCAGGGAATGCATTTGACTATATAACACTTATCTGTTTAATATTAATTTGTTTGACTGCGTATTTGTGGGTGCCGTTGTACAGCCATGTAAGCCCAGATGTCTGAGTAATTTTCCAGTGCCAGTCCATGCCAGGAAGCTGAGAAAGGGCTCTTATCCTTGTTTTGACCTGATGGTTCAGGAGCACTGAGGCTCAACCACCATAATGATGTATCTGCTTGCTTTCCCAAGTGAGTTTCCATGGCTGTCTTCTAGACATGCTAGAATACCTTTCTAGCCTTGTCCATATACATGCAACTATTTTCCTGCCTTCTATACCTGGTAAAATAGCTTTTAATTCTGGATTTCTTTTTTCTTTCCTCTTTTTTGCTTTCAGAGCTTGCACGTTAATTTTTCTGAACAATTAAATTCAGTTTGGTTTAAATGCTTTAAAGTAGCAGTGCATATGCCTGCAATAGAAACTTGAAAATTAAAATAATAAATTTTGAGACGGTCATTTCTTTCACACTATGTAAGTCTTTTTATGCATGCACAACAAATCGCCCCTTATTCCCCATATGCTGAAGCTAATAGCAGAAAACTAATGTTCTCAAATGATCACTGCTGTTGACTGTAAAATTAATCAGACTTTGGCTTCAGTTACCCTTAAAGAAAGAACTGATGTATTAGTAGACCATTCTGTGAACCACCTGATCCTCTGAATCCCAGTGAGATGAAGTCTGGTTTTGTGATTAGGGCTCTAGGTTGGGATTTAGGAGCTCTGAGCTCAGTTTTTGGCTTTGCTGAAGAATTCCTGTGTTCACAAGGGCAAAGCATTTAGGAAGTGCTTTGTCACCTTAATACATGTAAAAGACTATATTGGGAATTTCCAGCTGAACAGTATCATTAGCGAACGTTAGTGCTTTAGGACTGATGGCAATGGATTGGGATTTGGTTTATCTGTTAATTCAAGTAGTTGTGGTGGGAGGGTTTTTTGTTTGTTCTTAAAAGAAGCTTCAGAAATGTAGATTAAAAAGTTTCAGTGAAAAGCTCCCTTTTTTTTTCTAAGTACGTTTCTATTTTGAAGTATTAAAAAAAACCCGCTAAAGTGGAGCAGTTAATATTATCAGATTCAATTGGATGTATTTGAGGATTATAATCTCTAAAGCTTGTAATTTTTATTTGTCATTCTAATTCAGAACAGGAAACCAAGTAAAATCTCTGTCCTGCAAAATGGGAAAGCTCCTCTGTACTTACCTTGGAACACCTGGCATGTGCTTCTGCTGACCACTTGTCCTGATCCCAGCCAGGACAGGCTGAATTTTTTGTGATAATTTTTTGTGATAGCCAGGTAGGGGCATGGCCAGAACCCATAGGTTATTCTATATCACCTCATGGTTTTGGGGACAGGGGAAAGGAATGCTTTTCTGGGGAGCCATACGGTGTTGTCTGTTGCCAAGGGGTGTCCGTGTGAATAATTTCTTTTCTTGTACCCTCTGTCAGTGTTTTTGCTACTGTTCATTTTCTGATATCATTACTATTTCCAGTAATTTGTTCTCCTCTCAACCCACGATCTTTGCCTTTTTGCCTCCAATGCTCCTCTTCATCCTCCTGCAGGGAGGAGGGGAGGGAAAGTAGGGGAGCGAGAGAGTGACAGTGTGGTTTGCAGAGTCTCAGTGGGGGCACTGCACTGGGGAGTACCATTCCTAAACCACGACACCACTATTCATAATAAGATGGTAGCATTTGCTTACTTCTATTCACATTCTTCTCATTTAATTCAGTGGGCCATGAGTGTGTATGTACATAAGTATGTTTATTCATAGTCTGCCCAGAATTAGGATATTCCCTTAAATAGGAGACTTTGTTTTTTACTATGCCTCTCGTGGAAAAGATGGTGAAACCTCATTGCAGTCTACAATTTCCTTATGAGGGGAAGAGGAGGGGCAAGCACTGATCTCTTCTCTGTGGTGACCGGTGACAAGGGAACAGCCTGAAGTTGTGTCAGGGGAGGTTTAGGTTGGATATAAGAAAAAGGTTTTCCCCCAGAGGGTGATTGGGCACTAGAATAGGCTCCCCAAGGATGTGGTCACAGCACCAAGCCTGACACTGTTCAAGAAGCATTTGGACAATGCTCTCAGGCACATCGTGTGATTCTTGGGGATGGTCCTGTGCCAGGCTAAGGGTTGGAATCAATGATCCTTTTGGGTCCCTCCTAACTCACTGTGATTCTTTGATTGTCACACATTTAAGTATTTGATAAAGACTTCTGAAAGTTTGGGAAGATATAAATAAAAATGAGTTAGAGTACCACTGAACAGCTTACAAGCAATCAGTCTTTGAACACTGACTGTAGTAAAGTCCAATTATCTAAAGGATGGTCCTGTTGACTGACTTGGAGAGGCGCTCTAGCTGACAACATATTTCCTCTGAGCGATGACTGAGGTAGTTTGCGGTTTGAGGAAGGTTTCCTGTGTTGTTGTGACTGGAGGAAGCTCTCAGCATATCCCCAGCAGTGGTGGCAAGGCTGTAGCAGGGCTTTTGAGAAAGCCACACTTCTATTGAGGCTGCTGGGTTAACTGGCTACTGTACTGTTGTCCAGGTAGGTCATGTGAATTTGTTTGCTTGAGATTTACGGATCTCTAATTGAGTAAGTACACACTAATATTTGTCACACTTCCTGGTAAGATTGCAAATAAAACTGGCTGCTACCTTCTGTATGAAGGGCTAGCAGTAGTGGTGAAAACAGATGGGTTACACACAGATGGAATACAAAATAAAAACTTTCCACTTTTTCTCTTTTCTAGACATGCATTATCTATTTTCAGATGCTATAGGCCATAAACCTTGGCAATATAAAAGCAATGCAACTGACTGTAAGGAGACTAGAAGACTTCAAAACAAGTTTCCTCTTGCCTTGTCCCCATTAAGAAATGATGAATCAGCAGGTTGAGACCACAGCTGAGGTTGAGATGTACAGTCCTCTTATTTTTTCCAGGAGTTATTATGAAATGAGTTATTTTTCAGCATGGGTCTAAGTATTTGAATCTATCCCTGAGTCTTTCTCTGGTTTATTAATGGGCTGCAGTGCTGCCATCACCATGGTATCCTGCTACCTCTTCCCCTGTGAAGACTGCAAAACCACATGTTGGGGAAATTTACATTTTTAATTCTCCACTCTCCACGCCTATACATATAAAGATGTTTTGTGGAACCATGGGAGAACACAAACGCAAGGACAGTCTCGTATCGAGAAATGACTGGGGTTGCTGTGTTGTTTTGTTCATTTTTAGCACTCTTTCTCTGTGCTATTATACTGCAGCCATCATTGGTTCAATACCTGCTCCTAGGTAGACACCAGAACACCAGATGGATTACGTACTTACAGCACTAATGATAGTGCCTGATAATGTGTGCAAATCTCCCTTTCACTGCTTGTTCAAGGCAGTTAAGAAATACTGAATACAGCTGTACATAATTACGCTTCTTTTGAAACTAACTCAGCCTGTGAAATTTCTGTTCCTGGAAAATGGTCAAAATTAGTCAATAAAAAAACCAACAAAACAAACAAACAACAAAACCCCAAACCCTTTGCATGTACTTAGTTAGTGGTATATTATGACGTTCTGTTTCTTAAATGCAAGGCTTCCCTGCCAACTCTATTGAGACTTAAAGAGTGTGTGTGTGGGGGGTGAATACTGCATAATGAAACTACAAAAAGGTGGTTTTGCTGCAGGTGTAGGAAGATGCTGATTTGACAATATGCTGTGCATATGCACTTGTTTATGCCATCCGAAGTTTGTGTAGGACTAACTATGCATGTGCCTTAATGTGTTGCAGGTACATGAAGGGCCACTTACTCTTTCTACCTACTCCCTGTTTCTATCACATGTTTCTTCGAGTTACTAAAAGATTAGCTTTTGAAAATACCTATTTTGGCATGTTTATCCTCACCTCTTTTTTCTTTATTTGCAAAATTTTCTTTTCTAAACAACTGAAGACAACAAGATCAGAGTTTTATTAGCTTTTGCCTTCCCTTCCCCCAGTTTTTCTCCCATTGAAACTTGCCAATCACTTTTAAAGCCTACATTGGGTTTTTCTGCAGCACAGGAGATATCATTAAGGCTTTAAACCCACTAATGAGGGAAATGTGCACTGCTTGAAGGCTCCTGCAATATTAACTACATCCAATTATGTTAGGTAAACGTATGAGTATAGTCAAAACAGGATGAAAGCATATCTTTCTATTCAGGCCAAAAGCAGCCTTCTGAGCCAATCTTTCATCAAACTTACATTGGCTATTTATTTATTGGGTTTGCAGCACTTTTTTTTTTTTTTTTTTAATACTGAATAATAATGCTGAAGACAAGCAACACTTACAGGCAGGAAAGGACTATCTATTCCTAGGGCTCTGTTCCTTATTTAAAGAACATGTTTTGCCACTGGATAAAATATGTGAAATCTTAAGTCTGAGGAATATTTCTTCCTGTTTAAATACAGCATTGCTTCCTTATCTAATCCTGTACTTAGTTGACTGTGTTGTGAGTAGGTGGATAGAGATGCAGTTTGTGCTGGTCTTTGCTGGTTCTGACCTTTGATTTCTGTTGATTTGTTGTTTTTTTAAAGGGAAATTAACTTATCCTACTTCTTGGGACGTATGCTGTAAGAATATTTTTTCTGAAGCTTATTCAGTGTAATAGCACAGGTTTTTAACAGTCCCTCGTTTCTGTCTTCTGATACTGTTACTTGACAGTAGCAGATTGGTTGTTTTGTTTACAATTTTCTCACTTTTCTCTATTCTTGACATACCGTAGAGTGTCATGTCCTTTGATTCCTGCCTTTCCCAGGCTGCTTTTGTTTAGAAGAGTAATTAGTTTGTCACTTGTTCCAGAATTGACATAGACTTAGATCACAACATTTGAGTTGGCCTTTTTTACATGCTTGAGCAATCAGAGTTCAGACCCAGCACTTTGCTTTGTTTCCATGTCTTTAACCACATTTGGAGGTAACTCAGCTGCTCCTGTACAAAAAGTCTGTTTGAAGCATCTGATGATAGATGAACCATCTCAGGTCTATGCAAGTCATGTTTCACAGCACAGAGAAGTGATTTACATGTGCATACCTAGAAGCCTGGAAGTTCAGCACTGGAGTGGATGTGACATGGCAATAAATGATATTTGAATGGTTGTCGTGTATCATGCCTAAGATCTGTGTAGCCTCGTTGAGTATCCTCTTTCAGAGGTGGCCAGCAGCACAGTTCAGAAAACTCTGAAAACAGCAGGACAGACAGTGACAGTAATCTTCCTTCTGGCTTATCTGCCCAGCCTCCAGCAACCAGTGCTGTGGTGACTTGCAGGGCCAGAGGGTGCATCTGAGCATCATTTCTCCCATTGGCTCCAAATCTGTTCCTGCTCCACCCTATTTTGAGGCTCTTCTATTAACTGTTGTGCCAGCAGGTGAATTTTTTTTTTTTATTTTCATGAATAAGCTTTTTGTTTTGAATGTGATAAGACATCTATCTGGGGACTTTTCTGTGTGCAAGTGAAGTTCAGTCCTCTTCAGTGAGAGTTAATGTGATACACATGGACAGTATTATAATAATCCTTGCAAGCCTCTGCTCTTCATTTAAAGGTAGTATTGTCATCTTCAAAATAGTGGGAATAATTTTCTCTTTAGACATTCATCCAGATTGCTTAATCCATTTACCTGTCTTTAGGTTTATACTTGAACTTAGAAGCATGAAAGGTTTCTTCCTTTCCTTTTTTTTTTTTTTTTTTTTTTAAAATGATATAATGATAATATTCTTATCTAGCACAACGCTAACAACCTTTTGTTAAGATGTCTTAGCCGGACTTACCATTCCCACAGCAAGACCTACAAAATGGATCATGCGAGCATTCCTCATCTGGTTAAGCTAAGAAGCTAACTCATCTTAGTTTATGTGTCAACGTGGACTTTTTCAAAACTACACAGGCTGACTTGGCACTGAAGCAGATGATGAGTGCTCACAAGGGCGCTCCACCAGCTCCATTTCAATAGTGGTTATCTCCAACAGAGGGGGGGCAGTGAACAGCTGGTGGGGTCGTAACATCTTAAATTGATGCAGCTGGTTTGTAGTGGTTCTCTGACCAAAGCGTGGAAAGTTGTCTTCTACCCGGTGATTAACTCTAGTAGATCTGTTCTAAGCAAAAATTGTTGCCATCCTGTTTTTTTCACTTGTGACCTATGCCATGGAACATTCGTTCTGTGAGAATGAAACCTCCACAGGAGAGGACGTTTAGAGACCGTGCACTGCTTACCACTGACTGCATGTTACGGCCGTAAATCTTGTGGATCATAAGTGAAGAATGAGTCGGCAGGTATTATTTCAGTCTCTGGTGAGAATTCTTCTTTGTTTATATAGCAACCACATATCTTGGCACCATTTGTTGTAAATAATTGATAGCAAATAGTTGGCTGGTCTGAGCCTTGGGAAGGGAAGACGCTGCTGTGTGCTTTGCAGGTGCTGTGGAAGTGCTACTCTGTTCATGCAGAGCTACTGACCATAGCCAAGGAAAGTTGCAGGACATTTCCTGGCGCTACTGATGTGTTTTCAGTGTTACATCCACCAACTTAAAAGGGAAAGCAAGGAGGATGAGGGGTGTAAAAGTCAGGTTTTTACACTGCATGGCTCACTCCCAGCTCTCTAGCATAATGAGTGCTCCCTACTTGGAGCACACCTGGACACTGCTCATTTTCACATTGATTCTTCTGTTTCTGATGGCTTGAGAAGATACTGTTTGGCCCCACAGACACATACACAGCAACATATTTACCAGGATCAGGCAACAGCTATTTTGCAGTAAAAGTAAAGGATTGTTGATTCTTGTTAATTATTTACTCCTACCAGCCTCTTCTCACTGGTGCTAAGCAATAGAAACAAAAATAACTACATTCTTTACTGAAATAATATTCCATTCCTCTTCTTTTCCTTTCACGCGTGCTCTTGCAGAAAAGGGTTTGAGGAAATAAGCAGTAAAAACAAGAACTATCTTGCACTCTTCTCCTTTGCTAGATAAATTGTAAGTTGAAGGTACACAAGATATTGTTTTTTTCTCTTTTTAAGGCAATTGCAGAGGACAATTTCCCAATTTACTTTTCCATTCTCAGTATGTGCATTCAGATGAAGCTAAAACTGCACTCTTGCACTTTTTATGCAGCTTTCCTAAAATAATTCTGAATAATTTAACAATGGCTCAGAAACATTCCAGTTTAACCAGTCACTGCTCTTCAGTCATATTTTAATGTCATCAGGACTATACTGGTATTTCATCAGTTCCAAAGAAGCTGTATTGTTGCAGAGGTAATGGTGAGATCTATAATTAAAGTTGCTCATGTCTTCCATTACATTTTCCTTTCAGTAGATTATCATAGTTTAACTGCTTCAATTAATATTTTCCATTTAGAACTTTTCAGTCAAAAAGGTCTTGCTATTTTGGAGATGATGCCTAGGGAAAAGTTAGGGTTATTTATCGACTGTGAGGAAAATAAACTCAGACTCTGTTTCTTTGGTTTTGGCTTTGTTCCCTCTAGTGTTAAGGGCTGGATATAAAAACCACTTTGAAAATCTGACCAAACTGCTTAAGTTTATAAGCCCCTGAAGAATCTCAGTAAACACAGACTCAAAAAAAATTATTAAAGGAGACTGACTTACTACTATCTGTCCCTTCTGACAGGACTCTACAGATGACTAAGAACTTCTACAAGTCTTCATGTGAGCTTTACATTTCAAGGATGAGACTCCTGAATTTGTGACTGATTCATTTCACATGAAAGGGGTTTTTTATGTGTAATACTAAAACCTCCCAGGATATTTTTTCCTCTAGGAATCTTATATTTGAAAAATCAAATGGAGATCCTATGGCGAAAAAAGTAGGAGAACATAACTGAAAAATTGGACCCATTTGGGCCCATTTTTGCATATGCTTGAGGATACAAAAGCTGCACTAAGCCTAAGATTTTCAAACTTCTTAATGCTTTATTTTGCTCTCTTAGTATCCTCCTAATATAATTGTAATTGATTTCAGTAGGAATAGATGGCACACTATATTGTCAGAAGCAAGAATTAAAAAAAAAAATCACCTTACTGATTTCTAAGATTTGATTAAGAAATGTGGGGAAGGCAGATGTTTCATGTTGTGGCTGATTTTGAAGAGTCAAAAGCCAAAATAAAATAAAAAAAAATATTGATTAAAGTAATTTGTTTCAGTTACAGCTTTTAATGTAAAAAGTAGTTTCAATTTATAAGGTAAAGTTATTTTGTTCCAGAAACATATATAACAAGATATTTTGTTGGAGTTTTCTCCTTTTTTTTCTTCCAGAAAGCCCAGAGAAAGAAATTGATTTTGCACTTTTTCCAGTTTCATGCAACCACACGGCTTTATTTAAGTTGCTATAACTGGTTTGGTTTTGTTTAATATTTGATTTCAGTTTTTAAAGGAATATTCCCTCTTTAGTTGGTGTTTCACTGTCTTACATTAGATGTTCTTTAAATGCTCTGGCTGTTGGATGGCACGGCCTTGGTTTTACCCTCCTCAGTGGCCAAGTGGGGCAGCTCTCATGTCCTCACTTTTTTTCAGCAGTTCCCTTGGTGCCTGTGGTAGTATTTTGGCAGTGACAGTCATTTCTGACTGTAAGAACTTAGATTTGTCCTAGCGTTAAGATTTAGTCTAAGTATAAAATCAGCAAGTTTTTAGACATGTCACAGAGGGGTTTGTGGTTTTTTTTCAGTTTCAAGATGTGTTTTATTTTTCAGACTGTTGGATCCTGGGGGAATTCAGCATGAACCTCAGGTGTGGGAGAAGCAGCTGTACAGATGCAAAATGAGTTTTTGTGGTGTGGGAATGTGTGTTGCGCTGGCCAACACTGATGGTTGGGAGCTACAGCTTCCACCCACCAATAAAGCTGGGCTTGGAAGTACAGATATAAATAACTTGCAAACAGTAATAATTTCCTGGGTGCATGCAATCAAGTGTGATGTGTGTGCCGAGTATGGGTACGGCCTGACAGTTCCACTGGTGCGTGGTCCTTCTAGAGAGTGAAGCCTCTTTTCTTCACATGGGAAATCCCAACAGGCAAAACTAGGGCAGCCTCCACTCAGGTTGCCCACTGTCTTTCTGTGTGTGCCTGACTTTTGTGGGGTTAATCCTCAGTGCAAGGTTGCAGGTGTCTCATTCTCATGGCTGGCACACACTACTTCCCTGGGCACTCAAAGAGAATCTAAATCCCAAATCCTGCTCCGTCGCTGTTTTGATCTGCATTTGCTGAGCTTCCAGCTTGTCTGTGACTGAAATGCTAGCGCTGGCTTTTTGGGCAACGTAAGTGGGGAGATCTCAGGCTCTGACCCATCCCCTTAGTTTTATGTCATGGTGACAACACAGTAAAACTGAAGCAACAGAGTGTGAAACAAGCCCCCTAAATTATGCATTGCCTTAAAGGAGGCCTGTTTGTCAAGAAAGGGATTGGTGAGCTCTGGGGTGTGGGCTCCAATTTGTGGGGTTTTGGTTGTTTTAAAGTTTTATCTTATCCGAGAACTCTTAAGATGACAAGATATGGTGATGTGCTTTATGCTTCATACTCTGCACTGCTTGCTACTCCAAGTCTAATATGTTTGAGAATGCAAAAGTAGCTGATACTGTTAATATGTTTTGAACAAGGTACTTGCTGATACTCAGAGGAACGTTTTAGCTTCTCTTCTTGAAGAAATGAAATAAGAGCGATGTCAGCAACACTCTGCTTGCAGGTTGTTTGTGAAGTGAGGCTGTTTTACTGAAATTATAAGCTCCAGGGAACTCATGATAAGTCCTGTAATATTATCTGTGTGCAATAGGTCTTTATTATTCTAGAAATTATCTTATGACAAACACTTAATTCTTGATATGCTCAAATTAATTTGTAAGAGGCAAATGTACAAACACTATTTCATATAAGCATGCTTTGACATGCTTTGATAAATTAGGATTTATTTTTTTAATTTGATTGAAACCAGACAAATAACCACAAATATGAAATCTTGGAAGATAAAAATCCTGAAAGTGTGCTTTACAGCTACTGAGAGAGTTTTATAGCCTAGCTCTCCTTGAGGGACAAATAAATGAGCAATGAAAACAGCTACTGTGATCAGGAAAATGCATTAATGTTTTGACATGTAGATATGGAGATCCTAATACATGAAATTTGGATTTTTTTTCCCTGATGTGTAAATATCCACTCAATGTAATTAGAAACAATTGTGAAGTAGCATGCAGGGAATTCAAATTCTTCAGCTGGGTAGATACTGCAAATGTGATTTGTTGACAGCTTGTCATCCTGCCATTACAGCTGACCTGGACTTTTTTTTTTTCCGAATGACTTTTTAAAGGCAAAGTAGCATAAAAAGTAAGTATTTGGCCGGAGAGTGTTCTGACTCTGACTAGCAGCAGTAGAGAAACAGTAGAAGAATAGGGCAAGTGTAGAGCAATATTTCCTATAGAATATCCTCTGGACATCTGACTGTCCATGACTGACTTCCTAGGCTGGAAACTGCATCCATATTTTTAATAGCCCTTTTATTCAGTAGTTTGATTTAAATAGCATCTTGGATGCATTTCTTTGTTTTGGTTTGGTTTCGGTTTTGGTGGGGTTTTTTTAAGCATGAGAAGTCTTCACAAGCAAACTTGTATCTGCTTTGTTTGGCATTGTTTTCAAATTTTCTTTTGGCATTGGAGGGAAAAAAGGTGAAATACTTTTTCCTTCAGTTGTTTTGCACATATTAGAGATCATTGGTCTGAAGTATTAATCCCAAATGTTCTGTTTCAAAATAGATAAATGACAGTTTGAAGGATGTCGTCACACAGGAAATGGGATACTAGGCAACAATTTTTAGGTGTTACGTGGGGACTTGGAAGACTGATAGAAACCCTTTAAAACATCTTTGAACTTTCATTCACAGTTTGCCACTTACTCACTTGTTTATTTTTAGTGTTTCCCAGTGCTTTGAGAGATTAAGCTAGACTGACCCCTCTATAATTTTATTTCTGTATTACAACATCTGTGTGAAAGGGGTCAAACCAAAATTGTCAATAAAATATTAAATACATGAAAAAAATGACGTTACTTATATATACTCTTCTCTGAATAAAAATTTTGCATACAAGCGATATTTTTAAACTAAGCTATGGCTTAGCCTCCCCTTCACCTGGCTAGCTTGCCTCTGCTAGTAGTCAGAAAGTCCTAAGCATTTAACCCCTATTTGAGCTCCTCCCCTATTTGAGGAGCTTCATTTGGCAATACATATTTAAAACTCTTGCTCAGCCGTAGCTAATGCATGGAAGTGCCTGGAATCCCTTGGAGCAGCAGCTGGAATCACCAAATCAGCTTTGAGACCTATCTTGTATCCAACAAGAGAGACCTATGAATAAGATGTTTTGAGAGGAGATGGTCCTCACAGGTACCTTTGAAACTGGCTGGTGGTTCAGGCACTGCAGAAAATGTAGCAGCAACAAACATATTTCTTTGAGTCACAAGGTGGTGGGACCAGGCCGTTTCAGCATAATCCCCCATGAAAAGGGAAGCTGCCTGGAGTACAAGGGAAGGGCTTTCATGCATTTACCTGCTGGAAATAGTTCCAAGACACTCACCTCATCTCATCTCTCTGTGAAGTGCCCTACCTAGAAACTTAGAGGTGGTTCTGTGGGAATATGCACTTGCAGCCTTATGTGTTGAAGCTACTCTACATTTCATGTGGTCCATGGCATCTGTGGTAGAGAAGTTAGTGAATCTCTGCAGCCTGATAGGACAGTCAATCTGGATCAGGGAAGTCAAGTTTTCAGACACTGCTACAGAATATTGCTGATCATGAAGGCTGAGGTTTCAGATAGCACTGCAAAATATTACTCATGTATGTTTCTCTAAGAATAGTTTTATGTAAACAGACTTTGTAGAGGAACTGGGACTTTAGACCTTTTCACAAGGGGAAAATGAATGCTTTAAGTCCAACTGAGTTCCCTTGTAAGTGATACCTTAAGGAGGTTCAGTACTCTTCCTACATTGCTGTCGTGGTAGCTTGGACAACTCTGTGGTCAGCTTTGGTGAATTCTTTTTCTGAGGTGTCTAACACCATATGAAAAGCATTTGGGTCAGGATTAAGGGAGCAGCCAAGAGCACAGTCAGTAGGAGGCTGGGTAGTACTTACAATCACTCTCAGTACTCTCCAGAAGCTTCAAGGTTGCTGCAGACATATCTCTGCATGAGCAGATTATGGAATACAATGGTCCTGTGTAAAATAAAAGATCTAGCCAAAGTTATTATGGGCATTGCCTGTCATTCCTTTGTATGCCAGTGACTGAAAGCATGGAAATCAATCTGTACCAGAAGTTACTGGGGACTGTGTTTTCTCCAAATACTACTTAAAATCTGTAAAGGGAATGTTCTGGTCCTCAACCTTTCCTCAAGGAAAAGTGTGGATAAACAGAGAGGCTTTTAATAGTATTATAACTTTATCTGATATTAAAAAGTCCAGTTACGTCAGCTGGAAAGTAGATTTAAAGATGTTCAAAAACTGCTTCTCGGCACAGCAGAAACTGTGTATAGAATATGGGTTCTCTAGTACAACCTGCATTTTTTTATAATACTCAAAATTCCTAATTAATGAAGAGTACTTGGGTTTTTCTTTGGTTTGATTGTTTTGATCCGAAATATGCAAACTGACCACCATACGCAAACTGATGAAGGTGCAGACTTAATTTTGGTCTTGCTTACACCAACAAATGGAACATGTGATTTGCATCAGTCGGGGTCAGACTGCAGGAGGCCATATGTGTTTGTTTTAGCATTTATGAATGGTTATATTTACCTCATTGCAATGACTCGCTTCGGTTTCTATTGACAAAATCATGACTTAAGAGAATGTTTGCAAAGACAAGAACAGATGTTTCCAGGCTGCTTGCCACAGAGAGGGAAAAAAACCTGGTATATGCTTGTAAGCTGGTGTTGGCTGTGCCATTTTTCCAGTGAGTAATTGTGAACGGTAGTCATTAGTCAGTTATTGAGGATCCTGACTTGACAACGAAAGAATGGGCTTGGAGATGCCTTTTTGTATAGTCTCATCTATATAGTAGAGTAAAAGGCAATTGCTGTAATCACTGAAACCAATTTTTTGAAGTACCCTAATGACCAAGGAGAACCTAAAAGCTTAATGAAATAGATAATCCATGGATATTTTCTCCTCTTCTCCGCAGGCATGTTGGTTTCAAATGAAGCTGAAAACTTTTACAAGATGCTTTTATGAAATTGCAAAGCAACATGAGCTTTCTGGAGTCAGTTTGATGATTTTCTTTTTCCCTCTGCAGTTGTAAGATCACCTCCTAAATTGTAATACTAAAATTGAACTTGTTTTAAACAAACTTTTCTAAAAGGGGGAAAATGGTGTAATAGACTCTCAGCAAGGCTGATGATCTGGGATGGTTTTGGGCAAAGTGTTTGTAAAGTAATATCTGTGCACAGAGATGGGCACGGAAGGACTGATTTCAGCTACCCAGGAGCAGCAGTGTGGGGTGCATGGCATCTGAGGATTTGGAAACGGAGTTTTGAAAAGGCAAGTGAAGAGAGAACCTGCTGTGGGAGAGACACCTGTGTGTAGCAATTGCTTTGGGTGTTCTATGGATGGGAGGCCCCTCACAGATAGAGCAGAGGAGTGGGAGCTGCTCAGTGGTCTCCCACGCTGGGGCACAGCCCTCAGTGGGCAATGCCAGGCATCTGCCCTCTGTAAAGGCTTTTATTTTTAGGTAAGGATTTAGGTCTTGCTCCATTATGAGATGATGATTTGTGAAAAGAAAAAACTTACGTGTTTTGAAGAGATGTGGCTATAACATATGTGTACTCACAGACCTTCCAGATGAAAAGGACAATGAGCTACAGGGTATGTGACATATATGACCTCTATTTTGGCTTTAAAAACATGGAATGCAGAGCTCTCCTGGCTCAGTCAGAAGCCACTACACAATATGTCTTCAAATGTCATGAATGCAGGGAGAGCTGAGCATGACTTAAAACACCAAGCAAGTTTGAAAGAATACACTGTATCAGTTTACCAACAGGGAATTTTTAGAACGAATATATGGAGGCATCTTCTGCCTTCCCACTTCCATGATCCACATACTGTAGGCTTGGTAAGATGTATTCCTGGAGATATTTCAGATTTGTTTTTTTTTTTTTTATAATGTTACTTTTTTTAATAGGCAGTGTTATGTTGATCTGTTCAGTGTCAGGCCACTGCCACGGACTAGATGAAATACCATATGAGCAGTTCATGGGTTTGCTGGTTCCACCTGCTGGCTGAACTGGTGTTGATGACCTGTCAGTCAAGTGGAGTTGAACAAGTAATCTTAAAAAGAGATTTTATTAATAATTCCTGTCTGAAGTATGGGGATAGTGTCTTGTCTTCATGCTACAAACTTTATTTCTAATTTTTTATTAACTCTCATTTCATTGAATTAAATTTAAAAAGGCAGTTTCTTAAACAGGATGAAAATATTTCACCACAAGCGCATTTTTAGCAGGAGCAGGACAGCAACCCTCTTTCAAAATAAGAAGATGAACAAGTTAACCCAGTGGTGTGCAAGCACTGCTGCTTGCTCATTGCTTCTGGAGCTTGCCCTGGGAGAGAAAGCCTAGAGCTGCTCCCTGCTAGAGCTAACACAGAGAACTGCATAGTGTGCATGAAAGCTGGGAGAAGAATGAGCCCTCATATTGGGAACGTACACCAAAAATTTCCTCAAAGAGGGAAAAGGGTGAGGGTGGGTGAAGCCCAGAGTTAGACTTGACTCTGGATACTGCAGTGCCCATAGTGCCAAAGGAAGGCTAGAGGAAAGAGGAGTGAATGGCTCTCATTAGCATGGGTTGTAGGGTTGAAACTAGGGCTAAAGTTCGGGGATCATGGACCTGGGATTCTAATTAAAGCTGGATACTGCAAAGCCTGCAGGGCTGGAAGAAAGCTTACATGAAGCCAAAAGCTGTTTGCTAGGTATGACTAATGCCAGAATTATCATTGGAGTTACTGTTTGGATTTGGGATTTTGGGTGCTCTAGAGCTCAGTTCCTTGTTTGAATCTCACCAAACTGAGGGCTGGGGTTTGACTCCAGTAGAAATAAATATTTTTTGATTAGTTTTTGTTAGCATTATGCTATGATTAAGTCTAACTTTAAGATAAAGTTTCTGAGATCCTATTTTATAGGGTTTCATTTCTTGCCGTGTTGTCAAAGCACATGGAGTAGATTAGCAGCTGGTTCTGTGGAGGTGAGTGGTTTATATTGTAGGTTTCCAAGCTAGTAGGTTTTTAAAGGTCTTTAAAGGTACACTTTAGGTTCCTCAAAGATTCAGCTGTTTAGGATATTTAAAGAGTGCATGGCTTCATTAATTTTCTTCTGCTGGCTGTAAGCCTTTTCCCTTTTTTTCCACCAAAGGAACAAGAAGGGGTTTCTAAGGGAACATCATGATGCTGTTACCTTTCCTCCTGCTCCAGGCAGTCATTCCTGGCTGCCAGAGGTTCAGTCTAGCCTGCTAGTGACAAACTCAGAGAAGGAACAAATGATGTATGTATCACAGAAGGCTACAGTTTTACACCAGGATAATGCAGGGACAGGATATTAGTGCATGAGTAGGTCCTACAGATAGATGTCCATATTGACATGCTTGTTAGAGTGGTTTTGTCATTATTGACTACTCGTCCCCCAGGCGTCGTCTGGGCACAGTTCGGGAGGTGAAGATGTACCATGTCCATAAGCAGTTTGGATACATCCATTCTTTTCAGGAAAGGGATTTAACCTTGGGGACTTGTTCCACTTGGCCTCAGAGCCTGAGAAGAGTCACTTTCCTGAATTATTTAGCAATACAGAGCAAGCCAAATTGACTCAGGGATGAACAAACCAAACCTGGGTCTGAAGGGTCAGCCTAAGGAACACCTTAATGGGGAGGGAATTCTTGCGTTAACTGCAGAGATGCTGCTCATCTGCAAATATTATTTTCTGTTTTAAAAGCCCTGATGTTTTAAAGGATTTGTTTGTAAGCAAATCCCTCCAATTTTCCTCATTGTTGCTGATGGCATGTCTGTGATTGTGGAAACTCAGCAGCACTTATAGGTACACTGCAGCAGATTACCATGCTGCCAGTATTTTTCATGCAGCATTACTGTACCACGGTCAGAAGTGGTTGATTGCACAGGAGAAGGAAGTGTAGAGGAATCAGTGAGTATTTAGATAATGACAGATGGAACATGAGCCTGATTGCATTTGACTTAAAAGCAACCTCCTTTACCACTTAAAAACCAAGATTCCACCCCTGAAAATATTACACCTGCCTCCCATGGTAATCTTTTTAGTGATTTTTATAGAGAAAGGATTTTCAGATACATCTAGTACTTTGTCCATTTGGAGAGAGGTGACACTTCATCTTTCACTAAGACACTTCAGGCTCATTCTCATAGCAAATCCATTTTCATTCCTGCTATGTGAACCTGTAACACAGGTTATACAATTAGGAGGAAAGTGTTTGCAGGAACAATAAGAAAAACGTGATAAATGAAATCTGCTATACACTGTCAGTCATGCTGATGCTGTTCCAATAAACACAAACATATTTTTGCATACCCAGTTTAAAGACACAGAGTAAAATAATTTATGGCCAAAATTGTCTTTCCTTCCTTGCAGCATTTGTATGTATAAAATATTACACACACAAAAAATATGTTAAGGGAGCATTACTGACATAAAGTAGAGTGCTAGAAAGGCAATGCTATAGTTAGTGTTGTAGTTATAATATTATAGTTAACAGGCTTTTTGTTCAGAAACTGGGTTCCTCTCTGTGAATGCTCTATATACAGTCTTTATGCAATTATGAGCATTTTTTAAGGCGAGTGTTTGGTTTTAGGGAGGGAATTTGCTTTCAAGGCAAATGCAGTGAGATTTATATCACATCTGTTATTATCCAAGTGGAGCCTTGTCTTGTAAAGGAGATTTGTCTTATAGAGTGCACAGTTTGGGCAGCCTTCAATTTAGGAGTGGATACAAAATACTTTTCCAAGTGTTGCTCTGTAATTTTTTCTATTTTTTTTCCCCTGTACGCTATTCAAACCTTTGGAAGACAAAATCGGTCATTTCCTTGTGGGAATTGTTGTTCAGCTCTTTCACTGTAGTTTCTGAGTGCCTCAGAAATGTTAATGTGTTGTTACCAATTCTGAGGAGATGATGTGATATCTCCTCTTTATAAAGCAGGAGTGAAGGCTGGGGGTTGAAACGCGGGTCTGAGAGTGCTTGCTAATTTGGGGGCCACATTCAGTGACCTGATTTCTTGTACTAATGCATTTCTCATGACCAAGACACATTCCCTATTGTTGATTTCAGTGAGTGCTCAGGAGTGCTGCAATCTGGGCCTCAGGGTTTGAAACTGAAGACCAAAGATATAAGGAACAGTTATTTGGTGACCAGCTGAGTCAAGATTTAGCATAAGCAGCTTCCCTAGCAGCACATAAGAATTGTGAAGCAGAGGCTGGCATACAGTGCTTTCTGAAAGGGTGGTGCTCATTTCCAATTGTCTAGAGCCTCTTTCTTCTGATTCTACTGTGTCTTTGAATATCTGTAACAAATGAGGGAGAGCTCCAGTGAGTCCTTGTGGCTGCACTTCTGATCCTCAGGAAAGATACCTACTGGCAAGTTAGAAAACAGATTTTTTATTTAAAGAGGATACTCAGAGAAAACAGTCCTACTGCTTCAACTTTGACAGCTTGCCCCAAGTTTTCCTTGTTATTGCACAAAATAGAATGGTCTATGTATACATTGAAAAAGTACCCATGTTTTGTCTTACAGTAGTCATCTGATCACAGTACCTAAGTCAGTCTCTTCCTTCAGCTTAATATCCTGCTATGTAATTTTCTACTTGAAAACCGCTCATCTATGCTCAAAAGTGGTCTGTAGTGTCAGACCAGTGACATTAGTTTACTACACTGAATGGTGTTGCTGAGAATGTAAAACTATTCCATTAACCTGTTTGCAATATAAAATAGGCTTCTGTGTTTTACAAGCTTATGCAGCGTAGTAAGAATCTGGCAAGTGTAAAGGAAAAAGGTGTTAAGGAGAGCTGGCAGCTCCTTAAAGAAACAATATTAAGTGCAAACTCTTCCAATAAGGAAGAAAGTTAAGGAAATGCAATAGAAGACCAGCATAGCTAAATTGCCAGCTCTTCATGGCTCCTGAAGAGAAGTTGTTTTTTACAGAGTGGAAAGTAGGTCAAGTTTCCAAGAAGAAGGATAAAAAAATAGCATGTAGTGACAATAAAATCAGAAATATTGAGGCACAAAACGATATTAAAATATCCAGGTTTGTAACAGGCGATGAGAATTCATTTTTCACGTACATTAGTAATGAAAGAATGACTGAAAGGAAAGGTTAGAGGGTGAAAGGAATCAACAGATGGCATTGAGAAGGCCAAAGCATCCTTGGTTTGTTTGGGTCTTTCCCAGTAAAGTGAATACTGTTACTACTCATAACAGGGAGGACTGTACTGCCACTGCAGTATCCAGAAAATCTCACATGCACAGATAAGTGCCTCTGTACATCCTGGTAACTAGAGAAGTGTACACCTTCCACCTGCACCCACCAATCTTAGGATGGTTTATCCAGAGAACATTGCTATACAATGCCTGAAATACCAACTGAAGGTGACTTGAAACGTGTTTGGGAAAGTGCACTGTTGGAAGGAAAGGGAGGAGCCCAGAAGTGCCTTCTTTGTAAGTACTGATCTGTAGTTTTTGTAATGAGTTAAATGATGTCACTGAGTGCACTAAAAATTTATGTAGAAAGCTGGTAAGGATGAAAGAAAGGGATAAAATTCAAAGTGGTCTTGATCAGCTGGAAAAGTAGTCATAAAAAAGAATGGTCACAGTTCAACAAGGACATGTTCTATATGTGACTTCTGGGAGTAACCAACTTCAATGATAAAGGCTGGGGAATAACTTCCTAGGGAGTAACTATTCAGAAAAAAAGTCTGAGAGTTGCAAGGAACCACAATCCAGTACATGAGTACATTGTCATGATGTGGTATGTAGTATTCTGGGGTGAAGAGGAAGGAATATAGCTTGCAGAACATTTGTCTGGAAACCCCCAACCTTCCTTGCCTGGAGCACCGTGTCAGCTCACAGAGACTGTACCTTGAGAAAGAAGTAAATCAACAAAACTATGCAGAAGGACAGTAACAACACTGAGCAGTTAGTCCCAGATAACATGACTGATAAGTATGTATTGAGCACATTGGTGTTATGTGGGATAGATGGCAGCAAGTGGTTATTACAGTCTTCTGTATATATGGGCTGCTGCAAAGCTGGGGAAAATAAGCTGATTTCTATGCCTGTGAAAGCAGAAAGACTAAAGACTATATGGTCCAGCAGAAGAAATCATGCAACCACAGTAAAAGTAGTCCAGCACTGAAAGAGTTTCAGTGAGGAGGTTATTGAATCTTCATAGAGCCTTCAAGAACAATTAGGAAACACCTTCTGACAATAATGTAAGTTGTAGTAGATTCTGCTGTGGTGCTGGACATCTCCTGATGCCTCTTTCAAGCAGAAGTGTGTTGTTTTCTGACACACTTTCATCTTTTATATCCTTTTACTCCTTGGTGAATATCACTGTTCTCTGGATAGGAATTTCTTAAATGGTGGGGGAGATTAAAATTTAGAAAATCCATAGTAGTTATCTTGGTACAGAACTTCACAAGGCTATGCTTTAAGCTACTGTATTTGACCGTCTGCTGCAGCTGTAAGAGTCACAGGTCACAACTTCTGAGTGAGAGTGTTCCTTATAGACAGAGTAACGACTGGGACTTGCTTTCTAATCAACATATTTTCTGAAGACTTTTAAAATGCATGTAGCAGTCTGACATACCAGCTGTCACCAGAAATCATGTCCCCCACCAACACCCGCATGTGGTGCGTTGGCACTCATGTCACACAGAGAGGGAGTGTTGACAAGTCCTCTTGCTAGTCACCTTAGGAAGGGAGGAAAGAAGCCAGGGTTCAAAGAAGGCAATCTCAGGAGAACACCACGAACATCAGAACTGGAACAGTCTGAGCAAGGAGTAACCAGGCTGGCCCAGGGCTTTTACAAGCCCAAGAGGAAATAAGTGCAGCAAAAGAGAAATTTTCTCCAGCCTCATCCATGTTTAGCTTGGTGTTTGGGACTGATTCGAACCTCTCTCATCATGGGACAGCAATGCAACGCCATTCCTTGCCAATCTTTCCAAGTTTCAGAGTCTTGAGTAGCTATAGTTTCCTTTGTGTTAAAACTGAATTGTGCTTTCTTTTGATTTAGAAGCCGAACTTGATTTCCAAGCCAATGCTTGATAGCATCCTTTGTCTTCGAGATGACAGATGGAAGTATGTGCGGAGCCTCCTGACCCCAGCCTTCAGCGATACCAAACTGAAAGAGGTAAGGTGTAGACAGTTCTGATTTCATAATTTTGAAGACTAGTTCAGTCATCTGCTTTATGTAGGTCCATATTAAGGATAGGCAAAACTTGCTACTTTGTGCCAGTTTACTTAGGCCTGAAGAGCACGTGCAGTAGAGCATAAGTACAGCATGGTCCAGGTCATAGACCGGCAAAAATCAGAATGGCTTAGCTGAGGACGTGATCCTCTGTCTTCCTCTGTGTGGGCCAGTTTGTCCATGAAAGTGTAGCATACTCAAGAAGGACCCTTACATCTTCCTCTCCCCTACCCTGTTAGGAGTAAGCTAGAGTACAGGAAAGGTTATTGCTCCCAGTTGGAACATAGCTTTTCATGATGTGCAGAGTCAGCAACTCTCACATTAACACAGGAACTGCTATCAGTCTATTTTCATTTCTCCATCTCCTTCCCCTCCCCTCCTCCTTTTATTCTTTAATCCTTTCATATAATAAAATAAGTCACTGGAACAGAATGTCATTGCCAGATAAATACCTCTGACTGAAAATAAATGTCTCTGTGCTGACCTGCTGCTAATTTCCTATAAATGTATCAGCATTTGCTCAGCCATAGGAGCCCATTACCTGGTAACAAAGTCCTGTTCCAGTGACACGATACCTCTTAATTAAAAGCAGATAAATGATTGACTGGTTAAAGTCTTCTTTCAAGGGAAAAAAAACCCAACTCCACAACAAGAAAAAAATCACCTTTTCCTTCATGTGTTTTATTCTGAAAGGGAATCATGCCTCACTCCAGTGCCCAGTCCTGGGTTGTAAAATTTTCCACTGGGCAGACGCTTGTGTTGTTTTGACATGCCGCTGTCGAAATCCACAGTAACATCTAAATGTGTCTGCCTCTCCCAGCTCTATAGACAGCGGTTGCTTAGCAACGCCGGCTGTCACCTCCTTATTATGGTAAATTCTAATTGGCTGTGAGCCTGGTGGAGCTGCTGATTAATCACGACTGACAATGCCATTGGTTATGCGCCCCGACATTTGCTCTGTCACCGGCTCCATCACAAAATTTTAGCAAGGCAAGGGTGTTTAAATATGCAAGCGATTAGTTGCACATGGCATGGTGGGAAGAGGAGAGTTTTGCATTTTCCTGGCGGAAATTAATCTTGCTGCAGGTCATCGGCTCTTTGCTGGAGGACTAACAAAAGATAACGCTGCTCTCCCCTCAATTTGTGGAGAGCAACCTCTGCTGGCACCAGCCGGGCAGGCTTGGCTGAGGAGCACAGCGAGGGCAAGCGAGTGGAGCCTCGGGTGCCCTGCTTGGGCACACACAGGTTTGCAGGGTCTGACTGGTCAAATTGACTTGGGAGGAGAAGTCATGGCACTCCCTTTGCACTGCTTGGTGGTGGAAATGGAATGAAGGAATAGTGGTAGGAGGTAGAGTTGAGGGCTGGACAGTGCCTGGTAGCCGTCTCGCATGCAAAGACTGAGATCTTTATTTTTAGCTGGATAATCACCTTTCCCCATGCTGCCTCTTCCAAACTCTGTGGAAGGGCTGTGACTGTGCATGGGCTCAGGGTGACCTGGAAATGGTTACTTTCTCCTCCCATTTTACAGTAAGTGGGAAAAAGAGGAGTGGGGAAGGTCTCTCTGAAAAGCTCAGCTTTGTTCCTCTCTGTCATGCCTTCAGCAGAAGTCTCTCCATCCTGACACAGAGAGACACTTGCAGTAAGCCCATATGAGATTAAGAACTGCTGTTGAAAGGATGTGCTCCTCAGCCTCGCATTTCATTTTCTACCCAAATACATTAACAATCCTGGGATATGAAGTTAATGCAACTTAAGTCCTTGCCCATGTGCTTTTCTTGCATTTGCTTAATTTAGAAGCCATACCGACACTTCTCAAAGGAAATTGATGCTCATTAATTATGATCTCACTTTTTAACTCTCCCATATTTGGTACTCTCTCAGAACCTCTACAGCAGCATGGAAACAAAAATACCATATTCTACTATTGGCCATACTACAGAGTATTCGGAGTTATGCAGAAGACATCCTGTTTATAATAAACCCTTTCTCTGTGCTTCAAAGCAGTTACAAACAAGCTAACTTTGGTATTAATTTATTGCATTATAACCTGGATATGTAATTTTATACATATTTTAAATACTACTAGGCACTTTTCTTATTTTTTTCTCCCAAGACATTGATTTTTTTGCTACAGAGGTCCAAGCTCTGATAAAATTCCTCACTAAAGTCTTCCTCTCTGGGTGTCTGCCTTGCCTTCATTCCTCTGTGCAAACTGCCCAGTGATGCTGGAGAGACTGCAGACCTCCTGAGTGGTTTCCTTGAGTGCTGCAGCCCCTAGTGCCGCTCCAAACATAGACTTGTCTGTCTGGATGCTCTGAGAGAACTGAGAGCTATTAGCCTGTGACAGAGCAAGAAATGTTAACAACTCCTTATGCTCCCCATAGCAATCACTTCAGATAAAAGATGCACCAAGGGCCAGAGACTGGAGGTTCCTGATAACTCCATTTCAGAAACACAAGAAGGGACAGTTTCAGTGCTGGTAAGAATAAAAAGCTGGTATCTACTTTGACCTGGCTGCTGAAGGACAAGAGCCAAGGCAGAGCTAAGATTCAACCTGCAGTGCTCCACCTGGCTGCTGTGGCTGTGACCAAAGGCATACTTTGCCCTTGTTGCTCCACAGAAGTGGTGTAATGTCACTGAGAAGTTTGCTGAGCTTGAGGAATTTCCCCTTAGTTTGGCAAAAATCTCCAACAGCCAGTCACCAAATGATAAAAAAGTTAGTTCCACAAATTTTTAATTTTTCACTTACAGGAAATGAACTGAAACTAGAGGTTATAGAGCTGTTGGGTAGCCCATATAGTGATTGCTGTGTGTGTGCAGAGAGTTATTTTTGTAACATTTTTCAAGAGTTTCTGATATCTTCTCTAGCTTTCTCTTTCTTTCTCAAATTATCTTTAAAAGCCATGCACTGTTTTGCTGTTGCTTTTATGGATTTCTATATATTGGGTGTTCTCCCTTTTACATTTTCTTTTTCTAATAACCATGTGAAGATTAGTAAAGCAGTCCACTCCAAGAGAAGGAATTTTTGGCTCCAGATAACATTAAATACAAATACTTTAGTGGCAATGAGCATAGCATAAAGCAATAGACTTCCAGGCTTGGTCCTGCAGTAAGATTTGGTAGCATCCCATGTGGCATGCCACTGGACTCGGTAGCCAATCTGATAATAAGTTCTTTCCGGTAAGACCCTCTCATAGTGCCATTGTTATGGGAGAATGAGAATGAGAAATGAGAGACAGGAGGCAGGACACCCAAGAAATTCGAGTTCTGACATTGACTGCCTATGGGTGATCTGACAGAAGCTACTTAAATGCTCTGCACATGAAACAGTTTTATCTCTAAATGGGAATAATATGAATCACTGAAAGTTGATCCAAGATGCAATTCATGAGGAATTGATGAATACCTGGAGGCTCTAAGTAAAAGAATAATTTCCCAGTGTTCCTGTCATGCTCTCCTCAGCTATTATGTATTGAAACAAACTGACATGTTAGTGATCTTACTGTACCAATCTTGATTCCCTATTTAGTATTTCTTATTTTGTTCCTCTTCTTTTTGCTGTGGTGCCTGTGATGATCCTGCAGTTCTGGACCCCTTGTCAGACTTGATAAATAGCTTTGCTCTCTTTTACAGCCAACACCAGCAGAAAATCTATTGATTTTTATTTATTCTGATGGTGCTGCAGTAGTCTTGTCATCTCCTATCAGTATGCTGGGAATCCTCTCCTCCATTAACAAACCATTAAAACAAAGCAGAACACAGAAATTAGAGGAGAGAGCACAGAATAATGTAGCAATGTCCTAAATAACCTGTGGAGTTTGTGTTGAGGCATTTCTTTTAAATGGAGACACACAAAGCAGAACTTGGGATATCGTGGCAGAACAGTGCAGGAAAATCCTCTAGTGTCACTCTCAGGCATGTAGATCTTTCATGTCCCACTAGGACATAGGATCTGACAGTCCAGCCATTAAGATTTCCTTGATTTGCTCTTGCTCTGTTTGTGCACTTTGGTCAAAAGTGTTTTGGAAGGGTCTCTGGATATTGTTGTTGTTGCTGGGCAAAGCAAGTGTGCTCACCTAAGGCAAATCAAATAACTAACAGTAAAAACTGATATATGGAATGTATATATCCTTGAGCCACAGGTCAGTCAGTGTCTGGTTGAGTTGCTCATTTTGGTAAGTTGTGCCCAGGAATAGCAAGGCCCACTGTCAGGTGATGGAAACAAATCCGCTCACAAAACATCTTCCTGACACTCCGGTCTTTTCCTGGTTTTATTCAGGGACTTTAAATCTGGAACAGAAGCAACTCTTGTTTTAGGGATATATTCTTTTTCCTTCTCCGTCCTTTATATTTCATGACATTTGTGGGACAAGAGGCCCAACGTGACTTCTGCTTCTGTATGCGAACAGTAAAGTCTCCAGTGTGTCTGTCTACAGTGAACATGATCTAGCCTTCTACTTTTTAGTTTACTGTGCTAATAATAAGGGCAATAATAATACTAATGAATACTGAGGGCCACATCTAACTGGAGGAATGTGACTCTGATGCCTTTGAAAAGTGCAAACATCCACACGTGCTGTGTGTATATGCAGAATCAGAAGCTAATTGTTGTTATGTGCCAAATAGCATGTTGGCAGGATTTATACAGCAAAGCCCCTGGCATCATGAAAACCCTAACCCCAAATGCTCTTCTTTGGCAAAAAGAAAGAAATTTGGACTCTGGGCTACTCTTGCTGTTAGATAACTGGCAGATCAAATATTTACAGGGACCATATTGTTTAGATTTTTCTTCATCCTGTTTCTCTCAGCCAATCTGAACACAGAGCAGCTGGGGTTTGTTTACCTACCAGGAACTGAATCTCAGGCAGGTTATGCAGGTTTTATGTTCTGGCTGGCAAATGAGAATGTACAGAAAGTCACTGATACCAAGGCGGTGTAGACCAATGTGTCTGTTTCTGTGCTGGTTTTCAGTGTTTGATATATTTCACTTCCTCTAACACTACTTTATTTTTCTTGACAATTGGGCAAAGAGTTTGAGGTGTTAAGGGACTTGAGAATGTTTCAATCTGTGGTCTTTGTAGTTTGCTATCTTGAACTAATTTATGCCCCCCAAGGGGAATAAAAACCCAAACATAACCTATGGTTCCTGAGTAGATATTTCCTGTAGCTTTCATACGCAAATAATTGTCTCATTGATATGACTCTGTCCTATCATGCTAACAATAAATCAAATCCATGTGCCCCCCTCCTTATTTTGCTGGTTAGATTTACTAATAAAAATACCTTATGGCTAGAAATGAATTGCAACAGTATTTTGAAAGCTGGTGGAATGAGGAAAGCGCAGAGGTGCTGTGGGATGCCCTAGCCAGACGTGCCCCTGACAACTCTGCCAGCTGTTGAAGAGCAATAGCAACCAGCTGGGTGGTTGCAGATCTGGTGATGTGATGAAAAAAAGAGAAAATAAGGCAATAACAGGAACATCTGAAATGATCACCATCTGTTTAGGAAACATCATACCTGTTAAAATACGGATTTACATTTTGTTCTCCTTGACTAGTTCAATTCATTGGAGGGGCTGGACTCATAGATTATAAAATATTTCATCTTGGTTCAATCTGTTGAACATAAATGTGCTAAAGTTGTTGAACCATTTGAGAAGCAGTTCACTGCAGGGGATCTTTGGAAAGCTGAAAGATGGAGGGAGCACTGCCACATAACATGGTGTGCCCCTCCCAAACACGTAACAGCTACTGGTACCAAATACTAATCTGTCGTCAGAATTGCCTTGTGAGACTGTGGCAAAGCCCAAATCACCCTGGCTTTGAAATGAAATTTCTCCTGTATAGGCACGGGACCTCGAGAGCAGCTAGACACATTCTTGACTCAGACTTCTGCCTTTGGAAAACATATTGGATGCTCCCGCGTTGGCCTTTTGACTGTGTATAGTCTTGCCCATGTGTTAGGATGGCAGTGTGCCTGTGCACAAAGTGTTATGCCAGTTTCACAGAGGTAGAAGTGCCAAGCAAAATGGACTTGGCTGGGCAGGCTGCACAGCTCTCGGAGAGTGCGGCAAGGCTGCAGTAAGTCTTTTTTGGTAACAAGAATGTCAGAGGAGTAGGACAAGTCTGTTCTCGTGTTTGTTGACATCCGTATGCTGGAGGAGGTTGTTCAGGAGGGAGAGGCAGGTTTCTGTGTGTATGTTGCGGGTGCTTGGCATAATTATTGAGGCAAGACTGCGGTATTAAGTTGTAGGCTGTAAGGATCTCTTGCCAGTCTTTATGGGAAAAAGCTGTAGGACATAATTCCTTTAGGTTCAGAGTTGGATTGCTGCTATACCCTTCCTCTGCCCCCGAAATCAAGGAAGTTCTGATGCCTTTCATATGTAAAAAGTTAAAGAGAAAGAAAGAGAGACTTTAATGAGGTCTTCTTGGTTGCCTGTGTTATGGCTTCGCTGAAGCCATAGAGGAGTTAAGAGGAGACTTGCACTGTGAGCTACAGCCAGGCTATGGGTCAGTCTACCTGACCGTCATGTGTCAGTGACTGGAAAGAACAATTAGTTGAATAACTCATGTGAATGTCCATTTAGTGGCATCACAGCTCCAGAAAATCCTTTCCTCATGTAGCAATTGCAGTATGCCCTCAGCTGCCTGTAGTGGTACACAGGGTGGTTTTCTAATGTGTATGTTAAATACCTCAAACCAAGAGACAGCAGGATGGAAGTGCTGGGCCTCTGATGCCAATATCTATACAGGACTTTGAGACTTTGGAAAATATTATTCTTTCTGCCCTGGAGCGTGTATAACCTGAATGTAATGTACTCTAAATATGGATCAAGATAAATCATCAGTTGCAATGATTAGAAAGAGAGGGGGATATTTTTCCTTGATAGCTCTCTGTGTGTGTAGTCACAGGTAGGCAAGAAGCATAGGTCAGGTAAGTGACAGAGCCTCTTGTATTTAGACCCAGAGCTGGAGAAGGTCATCCCTATAATTTGTAGGTTTATTTTTCGCAGACAGTGCCAACATTTCATCTTACCTGTGCCTAAGTGCCTAACCACACTTGCAGAGGAACCTGAGAGCTCCATCCCATTTACAAGATAAAAATAATTTAAAATAATTGTTTTTGCTGGTTTCTTTTTTCCTTAACATTTTCGTGGTTTTCATAATTCAATGTGTTCCTTTCTAGATGACACCACTAATAAACCAGGCCTGTGACATCCTGCTGTGTAACTTGAAAGTCTACGCAGATTCTGGCAAAGCTTTTGATATCCAGAGGTATGTTCAACATGCCAGAAATTAGTAGCAGATTTAAAAAAAAAAAAAAAAGTCAGTAGCAGCAGTTATTCTAAACATGCACTTACTGTATAAAAGTTTTTTTTTTCCTCCCTTATTTTTAAGAGTGGAGATCATAGTTTAATAGAGGATGTGTCTGATAAATTCCTTTTCTTCCTAGGGGCAGTCATTGCATACTTGAAAAGTAATTTTGGTAAAGCATCTAATGTATTTCTAGCTGTTGTTTAATGAAGTTTTAACAGCTGGAAGCAGAAAGGAAGGCTGCGTCAATCCCTGCCCAGTCTGTTCTCTACAGTCTGCCAATAATGTACAAGTATAAGAATTGATCTGATATCAAATATCTCTAGTCCATCACCCTCTTGCTTTTTTTTATAGGATCTTTTTTGAGCACTTAATCATTCTTACCACAGTCTTCACATCCTCCCTCATGGCACACAAGCCTTTTGTGAAACAATGGGATCGGTACTCCAGATGAGAATGCACCACTGGTTTATAAAATGGCATTTTAATATTTTCCATATTGTGCTTTCTCTCATTTGTTATGCATTTAATATCCTATTATCTTTTTTGTTGTTCTTTCATCAGAGGTTTTCACTGAACTGTTCACAACACTTTCTTCTCTGAGTACAGACGCATTTCCTGTAGGACCCTGTGCAGCATATGAGTAGTTTGAATGGGTTCTTTCTAGTAGGCCCTACTTTGTGTACACTTCATTTGCTGGGCTGGTCAGTGCCTTCTGAAGTTCTTTGTGATTTCCCCCAAACTGAAGAGGCACAGATAATATTGTTTCATCTGAAGAAATGGATATTTAGCCACAATTTGTTCATCTCTTTTCAAGGACACGTATATATGCGCACATGCAAGCGTATATGTGTGCACAGAGATCTCTTTATTAAACACCTGAAGAGATGCTATAAAACCTCAAGATACATTACACTAGCCGAGTGCTCTGATGAAAATTGACCTTTTGAGTCCCTCCAGACTTTTCTCTTTTTTCCATTTGTCTTTGCCTGGTCTCTTAGCTATTGATCTATTATAGGGTTTCACCTCTCAAGAGACATTTTGGAAAAGAACTTTTGAAAGTATAAATGAATGATGTTGACCATCTCAGAACATGATCTTCCAGTTGTTTTACCATATTACCATTCCAGCAGGTTTGACAGTTATAAATGTGATTCTCATTCCACTGCAGTTTCACAGAATTGCCTTGGGAGCTGTTTTTGGATGTAAATACCCTATCTGTAACCTCCTGTGATGTTGTACATTAGTTGTCTTCAGTCATTTTGTGTTTTGCCAACAAGTCAAAATTTAGTTTTTAAGTTTTTTTTTCAGTACCTTGGAGAGATAAATGATTGAGTGCCTCTGAAATTATTGTTTTGTAGCAATGGACGCTCTTTTAACATTTCAGCTTCTAATAATGCTTTTGTGTGTGTGTGTGTGTTTGTAAGAATTGGAGACCCAAAGAAGCTACTTCACTTTGCAGTATTGCTGTAATCTTTCAAATCTGGTCTGGTGTCATCAGATGACAGCAGCCAAAGATCATAGTTTAGAAATACTGCTGCACAATGTACACAGGATATATAATGGGCCTGACTCTTGACCTTCTCTTCATACATGCTCACTCATGTTAAAACACCAGAGATTGATATTAGCCTTTTGTAAGGGATCATAGAAAAATATTCATTGTAGGCTTGACCACAGATCAGAAGAATGAAATTTCAAGGACATTTTACATTCTCCCATCCACTTATCTCAAAACTAAATAGCTGCTAAAGCCCAGTAGAAAAATAAAGATGGTGAGGCAACTGGATAGATGGTTAGATATGCAGGGAGAGACTCAGTAACTTCTGAAGTTTCTAGATCATGGTCCACAGATGATTTGTAATTCTTGAAGCACTGGTTGTTCCTCTGCAGAGATACAGATTTCACATGGTGTCAGTTCCTCTTGGTTTTGTCCATGGATTTACATTACAAAGGAGGTATAGAGAAGAAGGAAATCCTTAAGCAATGTAATTTTATTTAAGCACCTCTTGACTCTGAGAGTTTAGATGGGACTGGGAATAGATATGGTTCTCGCAGTTTAAAATGAGAAAGGAGTGATCTCTTTTATTAGGATGTATACTAAGAAAATGCTTATGAATCTCTGATGACGTGTTTCCTTTGATTTCTAGGTAATAAAAAATTAAACGTTTATTTCTAATAAATTTTTGATGGAATTATTGAGCTAAATGAAAATATGTTCATTTTATATGCGGAGAGAAGGTGACCATTATTAAGCATCAGCATTTGTCAGAATGATGGAAACATCTCTTGTTGGCAAAGCCCAAATCTAAAAGCAAAAAGAAACCCAGTGGCAAAAATTAATGCTTTGTGATGTTTGTAGAAGCAAGATATTATTGGATATGTGAATTGTAGATAACAATGTATCATTCTTCAATTCAATGCAGGTGTTACAACTGCTTTACATTGGATGTCGTTGGTAGCGTAGCTTTTGGTACTGAGGTGGATTCCAAGAAGAATCCTGATGACCCGTTTGTTAAGAATTGTAGAACATTCTTTGAAATGTCTTTGTTTAAGCCTCTCCTCATTCTAATCCGTGAGTATAGATGACATTTGTCTGCTTCCATATAGTAATTTCCTAAAAGTCATTCTGAAACTACTGAAGCCATAGCAGGAAGATTTATAGCTGACTTTATTTCAGAGGTGTTCAGAAGGCAACCTACAGGCCAAATATACCCCTGAGATTTCCACCATATGCTCTGCAGCTCTTGTCTCTGTTAATGAAACTTACTCCACAAACTGAGAGTCTGGGAACACAGTGCTCCAGGATCATCTGAGAGGAAAATTTCTGGGTCCTGCAGTTTTTATGGTATTTGTAGACTTCTCATTAAAACAAAGTAACAACCTGTAAGTGTAAAGTTTTTGGGACTTGGTTTACTTGGTAGAGCAATACCATCTATTAACCACATTTACAACCCACCACAGAAAAGAGGTGGAGGAGCATAAGCAGATAGTATGAGCCCTCCCAATTATTATTTGAATAGCATCAGAAGCCTGGTTGGTGGCTTTGAAGGATAAAGATAACAGGCATCATGAAGAGAATGCACTTCTTGTCAGATGAATAGATAGCAATGCACAAGTGGGGTATAAAGCCATTTAATTCTAGGACACTGAAGCTAAGGCTTCATGGTGATGATGGTCTTGTTAATTCAAGGGCAGTAAGAATTGTAGCTGAGGAAGCCACAGCATAATCAATCCTATTGAAGTTTTATCTTCTTGAAACCTAGACCTGCACACAGTAGTGTCAGGTGGCACCGTGGCAAAGTTTTCTGTGCCCATCTGATTGTGCTGGCATTACAGATTGCACCTGTATCATAGCACATGAACTGTTCCCTTCTGGAGCTGTGTATCCAAATTGTCCTGGGATTAATGTCTAACCTGATTGTGAATTGTGATTTATGACCCTTTCTTAAGGGATAGAAATGTGCCCCTATATGGCTAAGAGCATGTCCTTCATTAAAGCAAATCTCTGTAGGGTTTGAGGTTGGATTCCTTGGTTCATCTCTTCCGCTGATTCATTATGTGGTCTGAATTTCCACACTGTGTTGCAGGACAGGATTTGTCCAATGACTGATTTGTTAGTCTTACATTGTTCGTAACTTAATGAGGGATTTATTAGGATGCAAGACTTCACTCAAATTTCCTGACTATGAAGGCCATGAACTGAAGACAACTCTTCCAGAATGTTTGGCCTGTTTAGAGAAGTAAGATAAAATATAATCATAGAACAGTTTGGATTAGAAGGGACCTTTGAAAGTCATTTAGTTGTCCCTCCCCCGCAAAGAGCAGAAATGTCTTCAACTAGATAGGTTGCTCAGAGCCCTGTCCATGCTGACCTTGAATGTTTTCAGGGATGGAGCATTCACCACCTCTCTGGGCAACGTGTTCCAGTGTTTATAACCTTAATTGTAAGAACCATCTTCCTTATATCTAATCTAAATTGGCTTTCTTTTAGTTTAAAACCAGTAGCCCTTGTCCTGTTTCAACAGGCCCTGATAAGGAGTTTGTCCCCATCCTTATAGGCTTCCTAATACTGAAAAAATGTAAATGAGAATGAACACTTCACAGTTTCACAGATTGGTGCCATAAGCTGCTAGGCTAGTTCAAGATCTCCCACCTTCTCTATGTAATTGGGTAGGCAGAGGAAATAATGCTTCTCTTTGTTGTGGTGGCTCTGTGGCATCAAAAAGCTGAACCAAAATCCTGAAGCATTGCGGAAGCAAGCTTGGACGGCATCTGTCTGACAGGAGAGTCCTGGCCAGCATGACATTTATAAAAGGAAATCCTCTACCAGCCTGTGGGGGTGGAAGAAAAAGAGGGAGAGGGAAAGAGGGAAAAAAACAGGTTTCACAAAAGGAACACATCCCACTTGATGAGTTTTATAATATTAATGAAGGGGGGGGAGACAATTGTATGCCTTCACAGTCTGATTCAATGTTTTCCTCTTTAAAATATCTTACAGTTTCTTTCCCATTCATAATGATTCCACTGCTACGCATTTTTCCAAACAAGAAACAAAAGGAACTGAATGGATTTTTTATCCAAACCATAAAAAATGCAATTGTCTACAGGCACCAGCAAGATGCAGCTGAGGTAAGGCTATTTCTGTGAGAAATATATGGGTAAGCAAATGTTTTGAGGGAAAACTGTAAGTGACATAAGCCTCAGTTTAAAAAGCAAATTCAGTCTGTTTGAACAGTCAGAGTATTTTAGTGAAGATTTTATTAACTTTTAGCTTTATGTGCCATCAGGCAGGGTTGGTGTTTATGTAGAATTGTTAACACATTACAAGATTGCTTCTCTTAGTATTTCTGTTCAAGTAAGGATGCAGAAAATGCTACATCTAGGATGACTTTTCAACCTAGTTTCTAGGCCCAGAAGGAAGGATTCACCCTGTAGAATTTCTTCTTGTCTTAAACTCAGGTGTTGTATCTATGCTACTTTTCCTTAAGGACCGGAGAAAATGAAGCCCCCACTGAGTGTTTCAACCCAGTCATTACCTAGGGGCTGGGGAATGTTTTATATAGTCCTGTCATGGTTCCTACAGCTTCGCAATGTGGAAAGAACCTGAATGTCTGGCTAGAACAGTCAATTGATATGGAGATGGCTGACTAGAAAGGCAGTAAATGCCACCTGAAACATGCAAATAAATGGGTATGCATTATTAGCAAATAATTTGTTCCTCTTTTGTTTGGTCATAAGGCAGTCTGAGGGGATTTTTTTGTTTGGTTTTTAATCACTGTTGTTTGTTAAGTATCTGAAGGCACATGCATTTTTGTAAGCATCTCTCTGTTTTTGGTATATGAAGCATTTGGAAATAGGCCTGTGATTCAGTTCTATTACACAAAACTTCATCAGGTCTGCTTGTCTTTTTGGATCATTTTTTACTGCAGACTGTGCACAGTATCCCTAAAAATAAGTTAACCAATTAATTATGGATGTGTAGCGAGAAACAAAGAATATCAGTGAGAATTCCATTTTTAAGGTAGCTGAGACAAATTTTAACAACTGAGATGAACCACACCACAACATACAAATTAAAGAAGCTGTTAATATTGAAATATAAGAGATGTTTCTGAAAGAAAGAGCAATGCTGATAGGCTAAGAGCACAGGTGAGACTGGGTCCTCCCAGCCTTTTACAGCTTGGCCCCACAGCTTCACCCCAGCTGTCACCTTTCAGGATAAAATGAATTTTAGTTTATCTTACAGTACCTCCAGTGGACATTTAAAAATAAAATTGATATTCAGTAGTATTGCTGCTCTTTGCTGTATTGCATGTTCTGCTCTTTGACTTTTTCTGCAATGAAGTCTTACTTCTGTGTTTGTTGCACTTTGTCACCATGTGCTGTTGGTCATTCCTCCAGCCCACCTTCATCAGTCTTTGCCCTCACCAGACTTTAGGTCTTTGTCCTTCTTGACATCCAAAACATGGTAAGCACCACTGGCTGGCCACAAACAACTCATGATTTGTAAATATTGCTGCTGGCCCAGGTTGAGTGGTGGAGGAGTATTTTCTAACAGGAATGCTGTAGCTAAAATGCTTTCAGACACCTCATTTCTAATGCACAGGTCCAGTGGGAACTTTTAATGGCATACTGATTTGGCTGTATGTATGGAAAGATTTGGATCAAAGATTCATGCCAAAGGGGGTCTGCATGAAAAATCTATTCTGTGTAGCAATTGTCAAAGGACAAAAGGGACAAAGAAATAATCCAACATGGATTAAAAGTAGTTACTGTATTAACTATTATTAATAAAATGCAGTGTATTTCTGTGGCAGTAGCACAGAGGGCTTCGATCATGGGCTAAATCTTTCACTATACCAGAGATGCTCATATTATTAATAAAATGCAGTGTATTTCTGTGGCAGTAGCATGGAGGGCTTGGATCATGGGCTAAATCTTTCACTATACCAGAGATGCTCACTCCCTTTTAAAAGGGAAACTGCAAAGAAAAGCAAGATTAGTGACAACAGGTTAAGCATAGAGAGTAATAATAGTCAGTGGGGTAACATCAGTCTGGTGACCTGTCACTAGTGGGGCTCCATCTTAAGGCCTTTGCTCTTAAAATCTTCATAAAGGATGCAGGACTGGAAGGGATACTAAGCAAGTTTGTAGACTACACAAAACTGTGAGGAACTGTTGACTCCCTTTAAGGCAGGGAGGCCCTGCAGAGAGACCTTGATGGATTAGAGCACTATGCAATCACCAACTAGATGAAGTTCCACCAGGAAAAGTGCCGTATTCTGCACCTGGGATGAGGCAACCCTGGATGTAGGTACAGACTGGGGAATGAGAGGCTGGAAAACAGTGCCAGGAAAGAGACCTTCAGTCCAGGTCAGTGGCAAGTTGAATATGAGTCTGCAGTGCGCTGGCAGCCAGGAGGGCCAACTGTGTCCTGGGGGACATCAGGCACAGCATCACCAGCTGGTTAAGGAAGGTCTTGCTCTGCTTTGGTGCAGCCTTACCTTAAATATTGTGTGCAGTTTTGGACACTGCAATATAAAACTTCCTCATGAGGGGAAGAGGGGGGGTGGTGATCTCTTCCCTGTGGTGACTGGTGACAGGACTCAAGGGAACGGCCTGAAGTTGTGTTAGGGGAAGTTTAGGTTGGATATTAGAAAAAAGTTCTTCCTCTAGAGGGTGATTGGGCACTGGAACAGGCTCCCCAGGGAAGTGATGACAGCACCAAGCCTGATAGAGTTCAAGAAGTGTTTGGTTGATGTTCCTGGCACATGATGTGACTCTTGGAGATGATCCTGTGCAGGACTAAGGGTTGGACTCAATGATCCCTGTGGGTCCCTTCAACTCAGCCTATTCTGTGACAAGAGCAGGAGGCAGAAATCTGTGCATATGCAGCCTGTTTGCAGGTTTTAGTGGTTGATGGAGCAGAGCTATAGGGTTATATTGGAAGAGATGTAGGGAGATGCTGTAAGAGATAACACATGGCAGTAGCTGCCCAGTATCAGGGCAGTGTGGAGGAAAGTACAAGGTCCGTGTTTGCCTTAGCAGTGTATGCATAAGTCCATGGACCCATCTGCTCCTGGACTTTTGCCTAGTTTGCAAAATTGGCATGTGGGAACTATTTCAAATCCTGGGAGTGAGACACTTGGACCAGATTTCTGAGGGCACATTAAATCCCCTTTGCAGTTCAGGATCATTACTGTGGCTTTCAAAAGTGGCTGGAAAGTTTGGAGCTTTCTCTTTTTCCCTTTTCACTGCCTGTCTTGTTACGTGTTCTTAGAATTTTGACTGTTTTAGGTTGGTGGTGCATGAGTCTCGTTACAAGTATGGACAACTTAATAATTTGCCAGGGACATGAAAATGGTATGTGAAACAGTTCAAAATGCATTTTTTTTTAATTAATCCAGAAATTACATCTGTAGAGATTAGGTATCCCAGAGAGCCCTGCACATGAAGGAGAATTATGTCCTGTGTCCTAGGTCTCAAGTGATGAAATGTACCCACTGAAGCCACTTGGAATTTTGGCACTGAATTTTAATGAGGCCAAGATATAACTGGTGGCTACTGGTTTGTGCTAATATTGAGAGCTGTAAACCAAGTCTTATGATCTCCCTGAGGTGCATTAGGCCAATGGGTGTTCCTTAGGTTGCCACATTCCTGGATGTTACATTGTATGCATCTTTTACTCCTCATTGATTTTAACATCATTAAAAATACTTTTGGGTTCTTTTCTTGAGGCGGGGGGTGGTGGAAAGGATAAAAAAAGCCTTTGGAACAAACAATTAAAAGCTCCATGACAGTGATTCAGCTGAAGCTTGTCTTCCTCTCATCTGCCGCTAATGTGAACAAAGAATAAAGAAAGGCCAAAACACAACGTGGCAAGCAAAGTCAGCCTGTTATCATCCCTGTTCTATCAGTAAATGAAACAATGCTTCTGAATGCCTAAAGATAATCCCATGGGTAGATAGTAATTTTACAGCCAGGTTTAGATCTAATAATATGCTTGCAGCTTACATGAGATCTGTGATGTCACTTTCTCTCATCCCGTCGCTTAGTGGTGCAGATGTCATTTTAATTACATATTATCTTTCTGTGGTCACTCGAATAATTTTAGTCCTGGATATTCAACTCATTTGGCTTATGTACAAAAACATTTAGTGGTTGTACTTTGTAAATTTTAATATGTTACATTTATTCATGGATTCAAATTATTGTAAAAGGCTTTTTCCACTATTTACAGAAGAGCGAATTTACCCTGCTCAGAAGAAAAAGCACAAATTTAATGCACCACTTAACACCTACTTTGAAGACTCCAGCAGGATTTAAGTGTTCAAATACCTTATCCTGATTATCTGCCCAGGCTTAAATTTTTCCCTGAGGCAAAATATTTCCAGAAACAGGGCAGATAGACTGTTTATTTTCATAAATGATCTTTGATAGATTTTCATTTAATAATCTGATATGCAAATCATTCATTATTCATGTAAGAGTTGTTTTTATATCATGTTATAGCTCAGTTCTTAACCTACCAATTCCTTTTAAATGATATCTAAATGAAGAAGTCTTTCATAGTGCTCAAAACTGAGACTGCTTTCTAAAACTGTGGGTTGAAACTAAGCCCCCTGTCAGCAGGTGGAAGTCCAGAGTTTCATTTGTAATCCATAGTAATAGCACTTGGAAAGTAACAAGAATATTGCAAAACATTATTTTTGGAAAATCACAACAGATCTGTGGCAAAATTCATTTTTCAAACTATGCATCCTTTAACAAGAAGAATTGGAGAATTTGTAGAGGCTTCAGCACATTCTCTGACATCTCCTGATTTTTCCAGTCATACTGTCTTCTGTGAATGCATAATTCAAGGTCACAGATCCGTGCTAGGACGGTAGTGATCCCGTATGTTTCTGATGATCATCAGCTCCTTCTTGGTGGTCTCAAGCTGATTTGAAATGAGAGGGTGACAAAGCACAGGGAAGTATCACCAGAACTGTTTTCATTGGCATCTTGGTTCGCAGTTTAGTTGATCTGGGTGGAGACCTACAGACTACCTGAATGCTTTTAATGTAAATGCAGAACAGACAGAGGGAACCGTGGGAGAATTGTGTGTATACTGTGCTGCTGTAAGCTATGCTTTCCATTGAGCCACGTGCTGTAAAGCCACAAAAACTGTACAGTGTTTTCAATCCTGGTGATGATCTGGCGCCTGTGGATTGGTATGGCCCTGGGATGCTCTGTTACTCTGCTGTGCCAGGCAGAGACCAAAAGAGGTTGTCCTCTGGTAAACAATTGCCACTGAACAACTGTGGACCTCTTCAGTTTTCCCCACTTCCCATTCTCATTCCTGGCCAACCTTTTCCCTGATCCCTGGTAGCTACAGTCAGTGGCTCTGCTGTTCCCAGGCTGCCTGTGTGCCTGGGCAGGCACAATTGATTCCTGGTGAGTGGAGATCCTTTGGTTTGCCAGCATCAGCCAGGTCAGGAAACTGAATTTTGAGTAACTCTGAAACTAAGGTATTTAAATACTTGCAAAGGAAATGGGACTGCGCTCGCACTATGAACTAGCAATTGAAATGTGCTGTAAGGAAGAGGTATCTTTTAATATCTTTCTGGGAAAAGATGGCTTGGTTAGAACTTCAGTCTCCAGAACACTGATTTCCAGGGAAAAACAGGCAATGAGCTCCCCTAAGGAGAAGAGGGACATATGTGTGTGTACCTGCATTCTGGAGGATAAGGGACAATCTGAAAACCTAATTACTGTGACATTCTGTTCTTTTCTCTTCCTTCCCCAGCAGTTCCCTGGAGTTTTTCCTTTTCATGAACTAATGAACTATTTTATTCAAGAGCTGCTTGAAATGAGTTGAGCAGAGGTAATCCTCCTGAAAAAGTCTGATCCTCTCCTTGTCAAGGGAAAACTATACAATTACAAAGAAAACTTAGTTAAAAATTTGCTAAATACTGTGTACATTCCAGGGGCTATGTGTGTGTTTGAACTGTGTAAATGCAGTACAGATGTTAAAAAGTAAATATTTTTCTACAGAAAGAGCAGATGGGAGGATTACACACCTTCTACGAGTGTGCAGTATTCTTGCCTTTATAGAAAACCAAGCAAAACTTGTTTATATTTGGAAGAAACTGATGTCCATATAGGGATATTGCAATATCTGTAATATATGGCAACACTGAATAATCCCTTTTTATTGATTAGTAAAGTCATTAAAACAAAGGATCATTCTGGTCCTTTTATTTTTCTAAGTCTTTAGGAGGGATGCTGTAATTCTGTTCTGCTGGGTGGTTCTCACGGTTTAATCATCTCATTATCCCCTGCCTTTGTCACGAGGAAATGCAAAGTGGACTTTCAGAAAGGTGAATGTGTGTCTTAAAGATCTAGAGGAAATTTGGGCTAAATATGTAGTTTGAATACAATTCTCAACCTGTATTTCTGCTGCTTTAAGCAGAAGGGTGCTGTTCCTCTAGAATATGTTAAAAACCTTTTGAACATTAAATCTGGTGTCTGTGCTTGGGCAGCATATAGTGATTCTGAGAAAAAGAGGTAGTATTATGTTAAAAGGCATTTTAGTTATTCACCTTCTTTTAGGAATCAAGCCATTTCCTTGCTTTTTAAATTGTGTTCCTTCTTTCTCACATTAAGAAAAATACTTTTTTAAAAATGTACTTTATTTATTTCTTTTTCTTAAACATGTGATTTGTTTTATGACTTCCTCAGGATTTCTGAAGTGGGTCTTTAAAAAGCCACAAAACCTTGAATAGAGATGAACTTGAAATCCCTATTACTTTTGGGCACCGGTTGTAATTTCTTGATCAGTCTGCTGTTATCTTTCCAAGGATGAATTGTAGGCTTACCAAATGTGATCTTTGGGTTTCAGGCCTGGGCTGAAGTGTCTGGCTGAGGTGCTTTCATCATGAAATGTAGTTCTGCAGTCTCTGTGCTCAAAAGAGATCAAGGACAGAATAAGTAACGAGAGCAGCGACTTTCTCGCCTCCCCGAGGAGTGTTGATAGGGAGTGCAGGAAGAGTTTTGCATTACTGCTGCATCTGTCCCAGTTCTACAGCCCAGCACACCTATGAGCCCAGCGCTTTCTGAGCAGCACTATGGTCACAAGAAGTCAGCAAATATCTGCTTGGTTACCTGCTGCCAGCAAGCATATACCAGATCTGCTTGCTATTGGCTCACCCTTTGCTCTAACACAGCATTTCTCCTGTCTCCTTGGTTATGTCTCAGAGTACATTATGGATTCTAGGCAAGGAATAGGCAGATGGTATCACGTATATATTATCTGCCCCACTCTAGCAAACCCTGTCACAACCCTAACAATATAATCTTGGCATCTGGGACTCTTTCTCTGATGCCTCCATCTCTTCCCACTCCCTTTTGGTCTTTCTCAACTACTCCAGTGTATCTTAATTTCTTCTTCAGGAGGTGATTGGAGTGGTGTCCCTATCTCGTATTTCACGTGTCCTGCCTCAGCTATAATCTGGGGTTCAGAGTGCCATCATGTACACGAGTCATCTCATTGACTTCTTGGAGCATTGCTCACACTGAATCACAGAATCATTTAGATTGGAAGAGACCTTTAAGATCATTAAGCCCAACCATTAACCCAGCACTGTCAGGTTCACCACTAAACCATGCCCACCAACTAAGTTCCACACCTACATGGCTTTTATATACCTCCACAGTTGGTGACTGAACCCCTTCCCTGGACAGCTTGTATCAATGACTGACCACCCTTTTGGTGAAAATTTCTCAATATCCAGTCAAAGCCTCCCTTGGTGCAACTTGGAGCCATTTCATCTTGTTCTGTCACTTGTTACTTTAGAGAAGAGGCCAACCCCCAGCTGGCTGCAACTTCCTTTCAGGCAGTTGCTGAGTGATAAGGTTTTCCCTGAGCCTCCTTTTCTCCAGGCTCAACATGCCCAGCTCCCTTAGCCATTCCTTACAAGACTGGTGCTGCAGACCCTTCACCATCTCTGTTTCCCTTCTCTGGATTTGCTCCAGCACCTCAATGTCTTTCTTTTGGTGAGGGGTCCAGAACTGAATACAGTTTTCTAGGTGCAGCCTCACCAGTGCTGAGGACAGGGGGATGATTATGCTTCAGTTTGCAGGAACATAGACTTGTACCAAAGGACAGAGATGAAATCAAAACCCCAGGTTGTTCATGCTAATTAGTCTGGTTACATTCTTGCATATCCAGATGTGCCAAGAATAATCTTGCTGATAGTACCAGGAAAATGTGACTATCTGTGCAGGAAAAGCTAACTTCAATTTCTAAGAGGCTTGTTGTGGAACTCCTCCAGAGGGCCTTCAAAGAAATCATAACTTTGGGCCTTTCTGGGCAGAACAGGGGAAGTTCAGATGCTCCCTGTAGCTGCATTAATCCACAGGAAGTTGCTAAGTCAACAGGATGCCTTCAGAGTTAAAGGGGGAAGGACTTAAATGCTTCTGTCAATAAGTTTTGCATGCATTTTCCTCCTGTTTTCACCAGCCGGCGCAGGAAGTGAAGATGGACATTTGGCTTTGCTAATCTACAGCATATGAGAAACATCTTTTAATTGAGAAGGGTGGGATCTTTAGTGTTGAAAAAAGGCTTTTTCATCTAGACTGAAAAAAATAAACCCACATGCTCAGTTGTTGGTAATGTCAAGGGTTTTAGTGACTTCTAAAAATTGTGTTTATTTTAAGTGACTGATTTTACCATATACTGTTTAACAAAAATCCAGGCCAAAAGATAGCTTAAGGACTCTTTCATACAATGTTTGCAGTAAAATTTCTCAGAAAAACTGGAAGATGAAAGAATTGAAAGGCAAACTTGCCTTTTCAAAAAACCTGACCCCATCATTGAAGGGAGAGATCTAAAGTGCTCTTTTCTTCTTTTTTTTTTTTTTTTTCCTTCCCGCCCCCCTCTTTCTAGATGCTGGTTGTTGTGGCTATACCCTGTTTTTCTTCTTGATACTGAAGGGGGAGGGAGCAACCACAGCTGTTTTATGTGTTCATAAAAATAAGACAAGCAAGCGGTCATTGTTCTTTGAAGGTGGGATCCAGAAAACACTGCTTTGTGTCACTGAGTTTTGTGGTGGCTTGACCAGCACAGCCTAAAAAACAGAGGGCAAGGAAGCCAAAAAAGAGGTGGTTGTTCCTTATATGGTCTTTTGCTTCTTCTGGCCCACCCCATCATGAATTTTTTGCTTTACCCTCCTTATGATGAAAAGGGGACCCTGTGCTTGCTGTCCAAAGAGAGGTTCAAACATAGAAAATCATGTTTATGCCTGTGGTAATTCCCTGTAGGCAATAACATCAGTGCTGGCCACTTGTCCCAGCCTGATCCTGTGCTAGTAATGAGTATTCGCAGCATGCATTTCAGTGTCTGATTAAATTTTTCTGAAAGGCCATCTGTTTGAGGAGGATGTGGCATTGGCTTTAATACTTTTTATACCTAGTACTCAATGCTGTTCTTTCATGACCTTAAACATAAAGTTTGTCCCCTTGGTTAGGTAGCAACTTTCCTGATACTCTGATCAGAGAGAATAATTGAATCAAAGCTGTTACAAAGCTGTGTGTCTTTGGGGAAACATTCCTGGTGTTGAAGCCATGGAAGTTACACATGTCCAATGCAATTTTGCTGTGTCTAGGGCTGAGAAAAAGATATTTGTTTTCTGGGAAGGAAGTAAAACATCTCCACCTGCCTTTCTTTTATAGCGCTCAGAGTAGAATCTGATGTAGTCATATATCTGTTGATACATGCCAAATCAGCAAGTAATCTGGCCTTTCTGCTGCATGTTTTCATCTATCCAAAATATCCAGCCTAAGCAGTGATACATCTGTCTTTCAGGGTCATCTTCCTATAGGCCTGGAAGCACAGTTTCCCTTTGCGATTCTACTGGCCTAAAGCAAATCTTGTTCAACCTGTCTCTTCCCACTTCCTGTCATTTGCTTTCTTCATGGTATGGTCTCAGTATCCACCCCTTTGGCTGAAAGGAAAAATTTTCACCCTGAGGTTGTACACATTCCCTTTCTTTTGTAACTTCTCTCTCTTACTGTTCCTCATCTCTTCTGTATGTTACCTCTGCAGTCTGTTCCCCACAAGTTTCTCGGAAGATCCTGCTGAAGGTCACTGAAAGCCCTTGCTTTTCCTACTTAATCTATGATCGGGGTGGGAGTTTTCAAATCAGCAAGCAAAAGGAATATTACATTAATTCAAATAATCTGGAGGTTAATTTTCTGCACAACAAAGTGGTGGCCTTTAATGCCAAGGTGGGATATAAGATCTAATCTTTATTTACATAGTATTTTATTTTGTTTTGTTTTTACTTATTCTTGATCTAAATCTTCAAGGGATCTATTGAGTGGGACTGGGAATTTCATGTATTTATTTTACCTTTTTTGTAATAGCACGTTTGGGTGCTTTCCCTCTACAAGCAGACTTTCTTCTGACATGTGTAACTGGAGCATAGCATCTAAATTCTTAATTGAGAGAAAAAATCACAGATTTACTGACCTAATTGCAGTAACAAAGCTTTCTCTTTCTATGTCAGTTTTAACAATTTCAGTTTTGTCTTTCATATTTCATCCTTTTTTTCCCCCCTTTATCTGTTATTGGTTCACCATTTTTCCTCCCTGAGTCACTTCCAGAATGAGAAGGGGAGTTGCAGCACTTGCGGTATTAGTGGGTGATGTTTGACTTTGTTAGTCTTTGTGTTTCTGTTTGCCTACAGTGACCTCTCTCAGCCCCCCACACTGCCTTCTTTTTGCAATACATGACCTTTTCTGAAGCAGTTATGAAAAAGCCATTCCATGATATTTCATACTTGTTCAACCATCTTGTCCATCTTTTGGCATGTTTTGATCTCTGGAGGTTTTCCCCTTGATCTGTCTCAGCTGTTGCTATCTGCTTTGCACTCCTTTGATATTTCTCCCTTTTCTCTTGTGTCTACTTACCTTAGCAGATCCATACTCCTACTTATAAGAGACACTGACAGTCCATCTTGCCGGCAGGAGAACCATTTATGTGGCCAGCATTTGGATGCCAAGTACCTGAAGTTGCTTTTCTTTTGAATCTAGTGACGAGTCAGTCTGACCATCTCAGTGCACAGAGGTGAACAACTTGCTTTTCTGGGGTAATTCTCTTCTTGCCAGTGTGTCTAGGCTGCCCCAGGGGCTGCCTCTGCCCACCTACCCCCCTGCCTCCAGTGCACTGGAGCCAGCAGAGTCAGAGGATTTTGCTAGACCCCATCCGCTCATGCCTGTATTTGGATTTTGAGGATAATTTAACATTAGAGTTACTTATTATGGAAAACGACAGATTGTCTGTCACTGGAAAACTTGAGGAGAGGCTTTCTAAAACGTGCCCTTGATGTCAGCTGGCTACGAGGCAGGAATCCCTGCGTGGCGTTCCTCCATCTGCCTTTTGTTAAGAGCAGCCTGAACGATTGTGGTAATTCCTCTTCTTCATGAAAATCTGCATAGGAAATCCTGCATCTGTGGCAGTCAATGGCAGCCTTGCCCTGGCTTCACAGCCTGTGACTGTTCAGGGCTTTCTCCACTTTCTTCACAGCATCTACCCTTCATTTTTCCCTCCCACTGGGATAAGCAAGCTGTATCTAAGAGAGACAGAGACTAAAGGGGAGCTGGACACCTCCTTTCTCTCTTCAACGGAAATGTACACTTTTTAATAATGTAATCTCAATTAAAAACTTACCAATTAAAATTGGCTTTTTTAGTAGCTCTCTGGGGAGAGGGAGCTATAATTCACATTAAAATGTAAAGCTTTAGAAGCAGGGAGAGCTAGGTGCATTGCAAGTGCCCAAATATTCAGTGATTTTAATTACAGTGGAAACTTGATAAATTGCTTTGTGCCACAATCCATTATTAACAGCTTAATGAATATCACTGCTGCCTGTTTTAAAGTGCTCCATGGTGAAAATGATCGTCAGCATTTTGGTTGTGAACTCTGATTTTTTTAGCATGTTTGTATCTTGCCCCTTAAAAAGAGGAGGTGGGTGAAAGTCTGCAGGTTTGGCTTTGGGTCTGGGTAAGTTCTGCTGGTGGCAGCATCCTGAGAGAGAGAGAGGCAGGAGGAAAGATGGAGCTTTTGGGACTGGCCAGCGTTTAAATCTGCTCCTTGCAGTTTAAGAACAATGTCTTTGAGCATGCAGAGAGCCTTCTGCATGTCCAAAGCTGAGGGATCACCAGATCATGTGGCTACCTTTACATGTGCTGTTTCTCTGCACAGTCCACATGAAGGATAAATGACTGTTTGGGGTGTCTGCTCAGGGGTAAAGGGAAGCAAGTGTAACAGCTCATGATCAAGCATGCTGCTGCTGAGCTTATTTTGGAGTGAGCAAAATGCGAGCTGGTTTGAATTTTAGAAATTTTAGCCAGCGAAAAGCTGATTTGAGGCATGGAATTAGTCAAGTCCTTTTGGAGTGCTGAAATGTAAGCAGTGATTGTGCTCAGCTTTGAATAGGGACTAACCAGTTATTTTTTTCTTGACACTTATTATGGCTGTAATTGTGCTAATATTATGATGCTACATATTTATATGTATATTTGTAGCAAAATGGTACCTTTACCCCACTTTTTAAAGCAGCTTAATATTTCAAGGATAAAGGTTATTATTAGGAATGTTATTATTTTAGATGCTAACAGCAGGTGTAGTGGGCTTATAGCTGTGCCCCATTGAAGTGTTAAGTCATAGGAATTTAAAGAGCCATGGCTTTGCTTCTGTGAGATTTATTATTTAATGTGGGTGTTCTGTTTTGACTTGATCATGTGGTTTGACCAGAGGGTCACAGTCCCCAAAATGGGATTACTGCCAGGTGTTGACAAGATCTTGACAAGATCTGAATGAGGTGCAAGATAGATCTCAGGACAGAAATTACTGGGAACTGCTCTTCTGATTCAGAGAAGTTCCAAGTGCCTACATGGGATAAACACGATTTCTCTGAATGTCTTGGGGTTTGCTATTATTATTCTGTTATGTTTTTCTGTAAATCAACAAAAATGTATTCACTTTCACCATCTCAGAAATGTTAACATTAGTCATGATGATGTTAACTTGTACCCTGCCAATTACACAGAGCTCTCCTGCTTCATTGTATCGATAATTACACATAGGACTTTATTTTTCCTTTTGAAAAATCTTTTATTGACAGAGGAGTAATGATGCCTGCAAGCTCCTGAAGTATTGCTCAGTCAGGGATATGTAAGATGCAGGAGATGTCCTCATATTTTTGGGGAGAAAGACAGCTCATACTTGGCATGCTGTTAATATTCATGTGGTTCTGTGGTTGTATTTTTGTTTTTAGTTTGATTTTAGGAAGGATTCCAGGCCACAGGGCTGCCTGGCTGTCATTTTTCATGCATCCCTGTACTGGCAGAGGACAAAGCGTCATGAAGGATATAAAATGCCATCTAATTTTTCTTTTGTTCTTTAATTCATACACACATGCTTCTTCTGTGTGTTTATCAGTGTGCACAAAACGCCTATATTTGCAAGATAATAGCTGTGTAAATATTAGAAAATCATATTGAAACTCTGTGAAGGAAAAGAGAATCCTTCCTGCTACCGAGGAGCCATCTATTGGATAAAACTCATAACGGAACTAAGCATCCATCAAACTGCAGAGGATAACACAGTTTGTTATTGGTCACCAGTAGCTAAAAATAATCTTTTCCTTCCCAATCCCACTTTCACCCACTGTGTTAGAAACCTGAAAAAACCTTTATCCCTTCATGTACACAAGTCATGAGAGTCAGATATAGGAGTCATTTATGTACTTCAGGTAAAAGCCAGCTTGATATAGCTGAAGATCCAGGATAAATCCTAATGTAGAGTGCAGGTGTGATCATGAATGGATAAGCCAGCAGTAGGATTGCCTGCCAGCAGTGGAAAGCAGTTGCTCAGAAAAGTGATAAAGACAAATGGTTTTTTCTATTTTATTAATAAAGAATGCAAATAACATTAACTGTAACTGTACCCTTTTTTTTTTTTTTTTTTCCTGGTAACAGCACGTTTATATCAGTCTCACAACCGTGATTAGTTTAGTTAAAAAAAATATATATTTTTTTTTTTTACCTGAAATTACTTCATGGCATAATAAAGCCAAATAATGAGGTGCTCTTTCCCTCAAAACATATGCAATCTATATATCCTGTAATGCAGAAAGAGAGGATCTTGAACTAACCCTGGGGAGAGATAAGAGAGGGCAGGATGTGAAAAGTAAATTCCCAGAATGGCCCGGAAACATCCTGATGGCTCTTCGAAGTGAGTGGTGAGGCTTTGCAAGTATGTTAAGAGGAGCATATGTGGCAGGAAGAACAAAGGATAAGGAAGCAATAATGACATTCCTGTGCATTTTGTTGAATGTCCTATTCGGGAATTAAATTTAAGCAAATACAATTATAATCTGTGGCAAATAGAAAAGGAACAGAGGGGCTGCCTGCAACAGCAGCCTTTAGTCAGCAATTTAAGTCAGCGGAGGGTCAAGCTTCTGGGTGTCAGATACTTAGCCTAAAACACTCCCTTCCTGCATCCACCCTTCCTTGTGCAAATAACAGAGGGGAGGAGTGTCAGAGTGTTTACTGGGAGGCCAGATAAGCTTTGGGAGATGATGCATGCACACAATGTGAAGTAGAGTGGTCAGCTCGTTGCTGATGTGGGAATCTGTGCCTGTTCCACACCCTGCCATACATGAGTGGGCCTGGCACAAGCTATTCTTTTACCCCATCACTCAGTTAGGTTTTCTCTTGCTCTGTTTTCCCACTGTGTATTCTGATAAGCTCACTCCTCCACCTTCAAGCTGCAAAACACGTGTGGGGCAGGAGAAGCTCAGCTACTGCACACTCAAATCCAATATTTATTGTTTGTACTGTGATAATGCCAGGAGTCATTATCAGAGTGTTGTTATCCTAAATGTTTTGCAAATACAGAATGAGGAGGTTGCTGTCCACTGATACTTGCTACCAGTGTCTCTTGCTCACCACAATGCAGGGACTGTGAAAACTGCGTGGGACTCTTTAGCCATTGAATTTTGGGCTGTTTTCTGAGCCTTCCCCTTGTGTGCACGCAATGGAGGGAGCTGTGCTGGTTGTAATGCTGTGCTGTGCCCTGGGCTGAGGCTGCCAGGCCAACATGGCAGAGGGGCCAAGCAGCAGCCACAAAGTGCATGACATTTGTTTGCCATTAGACTGAATTTTGTGGAGAAAAACTTAGTGTTTCTCTTAGACACCCAGCTCATCCTGCTCAGCCTGGTATTGGAAAGAAACTTCCCAGAGTGAGAGACAGGGGCCAGTTCATTAAGGGTGTAAATGGACTAGGCTGTGGACAATCCCTTGATTTTACAGTGAAGAACTGCTGGGAGGGTTTCCAGCTCTCTGGGAAAGCCATGGGTTTCTCTGTGGGCCCACACAGTTAATGAAACAGTCAAATAGATGTCTGTCTTATTTTCTCTCAGCCATAACTCTTGTATTTCTTTCTCCTACAGATCACTTCAGCCAAGTCAGGCCTCTGACTAGATCTTAAAACCAGTCTCCTTCTAGAAGAGTTATAAAGACCTATATTAAGATCGCCTCAACTAGAAACGCTTCTTTGCTCCCTCTTCATTCACTAACAATTAGATCTGAAATTCGAATTTCTTTTCATCCCTGCTCTGTGTGAGAACATGTGGAGGAGGCGGCTGCTGTCTTTCAAGATGTGAGCCCTCTAGTGCCACTTGCAGCAGTTTAAACTGAAGGGAGATGGGTTGCTAACAAAACCTTGGTTTTAAGAATTGCCCATGGCTTTATTTTCAGGTTGAATTAGGCTTACCCATGCCTCTGTAGATTATTAATGCTCTTTAACTTTGTATTTTGAAAGTCAGAAAAGTGCAAAAATTTTGTGGAAGAAACCATCAGTACCTGAACACTCTTCTCCCTCACCTTACGGGTGGAGGCACTACTACATGAAAATGGTTTTTGTTTTTCAACACTATGATTTTTCTGTTAACATCATGCTTTGTTAAAGACCTATGGGACCTACTGAAGTTATATATATATATATATATATATATACACACAGAGAGAGAGAGAAATATATACGAACACAGGTTGTGGGTGAAATCTAATGATTTACAATATCTGCAGTGACTCACAAGAGGAGGGGAAACCTCTCGAGTGACGAAAAATGGTCCAGTGCTGGGGTGGACTGCCTGGGGAGCCTGTGGGAAGTCAGGGTTTGCTGGGTTTTTAAGAACAGGTTAGACAAACAGCTGTCAGTGCTGGTTTGGCTGATGTTGCCTCGTGGCAAGGGGATGAAGTAGATAACTTGCTCAGTTCCTTCCAGGGCTCTTTTCCTCCTATGATGATGCTTTTGCCTTAAACTCTTTGAGTCTGTGTAAATCTGTTTTCATCCTAGGTCTTAAAGGGTTTTCTGAGAGCATCATTAGCTTTTCTTCACGGGGTTTTATAAGATTTGATGTCTGTTGTCCCGATTTTACAGATGGAGAAGCTGCACCAGTTATAACTGTGCTTTAAAGGCAAAAAGGGCAGTGCAGCTTTAAGCATCTCAGCGTCTGTGTAGGTCAGTGCTTAACCAGTAATTCATATTGGTCACTTCGAAGATTTAGTGGGAAACTCAGCCAATAAAATCCATATCATACTCTAATTCAGGCTTAATGTTGGCTTTATTTTTATTTTTAAAAGGAACATTGGTCACACAGAGGAGATATGTTTTGTTACCATGTTTAATACTTTCTACTGTCAGGTGCTTTCATCTATTTGCTGACATACCTGCCCCTTCTGGGCCTGGTCAGCATTTCATGTTGCCTTTTTGCAACATTATTGAAGGGACACTTCTTTTTTCTTTCAAGTAGAAAAAGGCATTGCTGGAACTTCTGATGTCAAATGCGGTATCATGGAATGCTCCCTCTTAGCTGTGAACTACTGCCAGAAACTTGCACAGTAAGTTAGTGATGATAATATATGAAAATATCAGAAAAAGTCTAAAGATATACAAAATCTTTTCAGTCTGGGATTTTAACATAAATATTAAGATCAGATCAGGATGGCAAAAAGTGCTCCACTTTCCAGGTAAACACTTAGTGAATTTTTATTTTTTTGCTTTAAATTAAGTCATTTTTTAAACACAAGTTAAATTGCTTTGTAAAACATGCCTGCCGTGGGACATTCAGCCCATTTGCAATAAAAACATTGCAGTAGTTTCATCAGCTGGTGTTAACAAATGCAAACTAAAGAGTTTTATGTGCCAGACTGAAAAGTTTCCCAGCCACTCCTGAATAATGACCATACCCTGTAATCCTTCCAGAGCTGAGCATCACCTGTGTCCTCAACCTTCAGACGCACAAATGTGGGGGCTGTCAGCTCCTGCTTTCCAGTTGATTCAAGCTTTTGTGTTCAAACACAAGGCAAAAGGAAAATCTCTCTGAAATGTTTTGGAATTGGATATATTGTCAGAGAAACTGCCTTGGGTTTTTTGTTGTTGTTTTTGTTTGTTTGTTTGTTTTGTGATTTCACTGAGAAACCAAAGGATACCTGCAAGTGTTAGAGAGAGTTTGAATTTGATCCTTCTAAAGAAGTTTGGCAAAATAATACTTTTTTTTGCTTTTTTTTTCAAAAGGACCTAGGTAGCTACAACAGTGCTTTACAGATAACTTCCTGGTGACAGAGGTTGTCTCACTTAAAAAGATGTTGACAAATCAAGCTTATAAAAAGTGACCTGTATATACACTGATATAGCAGTGTGTACAAGTTTGCTGAAATAATGTGAGATGTGATCTTCCTACCTGTTAGATAAGGATTCTGAAGCCTATCTTTTTTGAGCTGCCCTCAGAGCATTTGAAAAAGACTAGGAGGGTCTATACAGTTTATTGTGAATGGTATTATTTTACCATATAGCATTCATTGTATGAATTCATTGCACCACAGCAAGTGCTTTACAGAGTACTAGCCAATTATATAATTTATTTTTATTCCTTGATTTAACTTAAAGTTGCTTTTTGTGACTCTTTTGAGCTCAAAATGAGGAGCTAAACTATTAGAGTGGTGCAAAATTTGAGCATAGTTTGAAGAAAACATAATTGAAATCACAGCATTAAGAACAAAAATTCCAACTGATTTGGTAGTTTTCCTTAGTAATTTTTGACTTCACCTTGCAGAGAAGTTGAATGGCTTAATCTCTCTACCAAAAGCATAACCCAAAGGCCCTCTGGACCCCCAAAGCAGTGGTGAATTTGCCAGAAGGTCAGCTGGCGTGTCAGTCTTAGATATGAAAACACAGTTCCCTGTTTAGGATAGAAAGAGCTGGAGATGTTCCCCCACCCCCCAGGACGCTTGCCTCCTGTGAGGAAAGTCACGATGCATCTTGCGTGTGAGGGATACATCTCTCTCCTTCTGACAGCTGCAAAACTTAAAGGCAGTGATTTGAGGAGGGGAGATGGATGCTGTGGATTGGCCTTCCCCAGCACAGCACACGTCTATTCTTCCAGCACGTAGCACAGCGCTCGTTACGGTTCTGTGCAGAGTGATTTCTCTGCATGGCCAGGTGATGTTTAAGGAGACTAATGAGAGAAATGATACGGCCCAGAACACTGGTGTCAGGAAATATATTGCAAGGTGTCTATCTTGGGGAAGCTAGAAGCGAGGCTTGTCTTATTATATATTTCAAAGGGTATGTCTGTGTCACCACCAAGTCAGATATGCACCCTGTCCCGTACTGCATTCAAATTACTTTTTTTTTTTTTTTTTTTCAAATCATAGCTTTCCATTCAATTATTGTTGGCTTAATGACAGGCTCTGTGTTGTACGAGGGCAAAAGGAGAGTCCATTGCGTTAGCACACCGTACTTTTGTGGCAGGAACTTGTTTCTGAGGCCATTGTAACATAACTATGCAAGTGTCAGAGGACAGGATAGAGGCTATTATGGGCTTCTGCTTTTTGTGAGGAAGATCAAACAAATGTCCCTAATAGAAAAAAGGAAGCCAGCAGCTGGATGTGATGACCAGAGAATGTTTTTGTGCAGTGACACTGTCAGTACCTGGTCTGTTGTCAAACTGAAAGAAATGCCTTTTTAAATGTTTTTCTCATTCTGCTGGCAACCCAAGTGGAGAAACCCCTCCTGTGAATTTTCATGAGATACCTTTTCCTCATTTCTAGTACTTAACAATACAATTATATTTGGTTTTATGCTAGTATTTGCCTCTACTGCTATTGTTAGGTTTTTGAATCAGAGTGATTTTTCCATCCTGATGGTGCGGAAAAAAATATGTTTCATTATGACTTGTTATATCCCTGGAAATGTCTTCTCTTGCTTGGGATGATGATTATTTTTTATGTTGCATTCTATACTGATGCCTAAAGTGAAGTAGAATGAAGCATAAGGAAGAGAAACTTTGCTAAAATATCACTCCTTCCACTGTGCAGAATTATCTTGGAAAAAGCTTGCGTCTTTCTAATGTTGTGCTTTTCTTCTGCCTGCTATTATTCAAGTAGTTTTTACAGATGAATGTTGTTTTTGCAAGGGCTGTTTATGAAGCCATTGCTCTTAGCAACACCTGCTCACCTGTGAGCAAATTATATGGCACAGGTAAGGTATCTAGTTGTTTCTCGATAGGGTGACCTTAAAAACAGATTCTGCAACAAGACAAGCTTTTAAATTCCTAACCAAATATATTACGTGAGTAATAAAAAGAGCTCCTCAAAATGGCCACAGAGGCATTTCAGAGCACATTCTTGGGAATATTCACTCGTGCTAGTATTCATTAAGTTTGCTTTCAGCAAAAATTCTTGTGAATGTAATTTTATTCTCTAGTCATTATGATTATTACTTTACTATCATAGCAATAACCACATGCTTTGTATAAGGCCAGAACCTGATTTTGTCTAAGGCTGGAGAAACATCTTATGGGGTCTCCAGAGAGTGTATTTTCTAAATATAAGACCAGACTTGGCTAACAGCTTGTGACTGGGAACTGCAAACCCTCAGAGAGCAATGGGTTTGTTTACAAGAAAATTCACAGATAGAGAAGGATGGTTACAGAACCACACCAAATATTATACCTTTTGAGCTATAGGATACTACAGTGTTACAACTCCACTGAATATGAATGTAATTTTACATTTTTATGTTATAAAAGTAGTTAAGGTAATGGTGACTGGCTTTACAAATAAAAGAGAATATCACTACCAATGAAGTTCATTACTACATTGAACTAGTTTATCCACACACTAATGAATACACTGGATCTAGACTCTCTTGGCTGTTTGGGTTTTTGTTTGTTGTTTGTTTTTCTTTTTGGGTGGGGGGTGTTGTTGGTGTTTCTTTTTCATTTTGAAAATGGCCTAATGCAAATATGTATTCCAGGGAAATCCCTGAAACACAGACTATGCCAAAGAATTGGACTCTGAGTTGTGCAGTACATGGACTCCCAGGATGTAAATAAAGCCCTTCCTGGAAAAGTTAAATGAGATTTTTAGCTATTCACAGCTGAAGTCTGCATGAAGTCTTGTTTCCTCCAATCTAGAGGAACATAATGAAGCAGAGGTGGAAATTGTGCCTAAGTCTAGGCACAAGGAAGTATTTGCAGAGCTGGAGCTCATTTGCTGAGCACAATGTGTATAACATTGCTTTGTGTGCCTCTACGTACTGGTGGAAAAGCATATCTGCCATGCTGTGATTCTGGCTGGCCAATGTGCAGAATCCTTCAGCATGCAGTGACTGGCACTGGCTGCTACCTGGAACATTGATTTTTGGGTGTACCAGGGTGCAAGATGCACTATGGCCATGGGTACAAGGTGCATAATGTACACATGCAAAATGAAAAGGTTCTGTGGAGGGAAGGAGTGTTAAAGAGGCAGTGTGCCAACCCCTTGTGTTACTCAAACCCCAAAATAACCATTCCTCTCTGCCTGTAGATCGATCAGAACAGTTTGTTGGCAGCAGAACTAAGCACAGGACACTGAGTATTTCTCCTGTTTTGTTTTCTAACTGCTCTCTTTCCCATGTCATGAGAAAAATAAATAATCTGATTAAGTCCTTAGACATTTATAATTAATTAGTTCTTCCTTACTCTTATCTTGTTTGCCTGTCCTTTTGTCTGGCTCTTTTTTCTACTTTATCTATCAATCGTCAGATACAAGAAATCATTCAAATTATTTATTTTTAGCAGAGAAATGCAGCTTTACAGCGTGTTCTTTTCTTTTGAAGAAAGACTTGGTCCCTTCTTTTGTCCATCTCACTGCACAAGTTGTCATGTTCTGGCACTGCAGTCACTTTCAAGTCCTTGAGCTATCATGTATTCTGTTGGTATTTGAGGAATTGAAAATCAATCACACAGCCTTATGGCTTGGGTTCAGCACAATTCTATTATGCCCACTCGCAAAAGTCAATTCAAACCTTTTGGATTATATTTCAAAGCCTAATCAAGCTTGCTGTCTGGACTGGTTTGGAGTCAGCTTACTCTTGTCCATAGGTCTGTTTATTAGAGGTTTTGTGTCAGAAACCAGCGTAAAAGAAAGCAGTTTTCATAGCAGTAGAATCACTCCGTGGGCATTTTGCAAATACAAACCACCTAAACAGGTTTTATGGTAGAGGAATACTTACTATCGTAATACAGTTCTGCAAGTATGTTTTTAAAAATTTAAAAAGCCCAAAATTATGTTGGTAACATAAAGCTATGCTTATATGTGTACTTAGTCATAAAAAGGTGTCCCAGTTTACTGAGATTAGTTTTTAGTCCTGTCAGGTTAAGCTGGTAAGAAAATACTGAACTTAGATGGTGACTTTCATGCTTTGGACCATATGAACAAATGAGGATGGTGTACCCAAGCAGATGGACCAACTCCTCCAAGAATGAGTTGTGTCACTTCCACTTGGCGGGTGCCCGTGGAACTGCATTTACAGTGTCTATGTCAATTCCCTGATTTCCAGCAAGTGCCAAAAGCTCACCCTGAGAATGAAAGTAGCTCTGTATAGAACTGACCATTAGCAATCATATGTGAAAATGTGTACCTGTTGTGTACTGGGGGCAGATCAGTCTCATACCTCTCTGAAGAAAGCAGTGACAGGTTCTTGGTTATGATATTTCCAGCTGATTTCTAGAAGCCTTCTCATTCAGTGAAAGACTGGTGGTCGTTTTGTGGGAGCCAAGTGTGCAGTACAAGTAGGAAGCAGCTCTCTCTTGCCATCCCCTGTGGGTGGATGGCCTTTCTCTGTGACCCATTCATGTTTCTTCTCATCCTGTGTTCTGCAGAGGCGCGGGGATTTTCTCCAGTGGATGCTTGACTCCCGTGACTCAGCTGACTCCCTGGCAGCCGGGTGCTCTGATGTGATCAGCCCATCTGCCGCTTCCAGACAGAATGAGGCACCTCTTCCTGGCAGGGCCCCATCTGAAAAGGTTCAGAAGACGTTAACAGAGGATGAGATAGCAGGCCAAGCTTTCCTGTTCCTGATTGCTGGCTATGAGACCACCACTAGCACACTGTCCTTTGCCACGTACTTGCTAGCCACCAACCCAGAGTGCCAGGAGAAGGTGCTTCAGGAGATTGATGAGTTCTCTGCAAAACACGTGAGTATGATGTCCTTTGACTGTGGTGTGGAGCTTCCTGCAGGAATCAAGGCAGTGTGAATGCTGTCATGCCACTTGGCACCTCCATGACCCCTATTTGTCTCAGCCATAGATGCATATATTAACACTGTATTAATATTTTCAGTAAATAATTAAAAATCTCTATCGTTTAGGTTTTTTTGGAAGCTGTTCAGTTATATCCCTTTACAGCAACACAAGAGATGGCCTAGAAACTTTGTGTCACAGTGAAAGCTTAGCTTTTTAAAAGTATTTTACATTATTTAAATCAACCAGCTGTTGTCAGGCTCTAAAACTAAAACATTTCTATTTTTCTTCTTGTACAAATACTTTTATTGGTTTTGTTTTCAATTTTATTTACTGATCTTTGTAGGAAAATAAGCAATATTCTTACAAACCTTAAACTGGGAAATTTTGCTGTAAATGTTCATAATTTTTTTCTTTTAGCAGCAGAATATATGTGTAAGCTTAAAAAAAAAATCTCAATATTTAATTCTCTTATACTGTGTTCAAACTGCTTCTCCTTCACTATCTGTATTTGCTAAGGGCATTTATGTTTCCTGGATAACCATTGACCATATTTGGTATAATTAGCAGACCATGCAGCAGCCATCGCTGCTCTCTGCACAAGTTGGTGGTTATGGTAATTCAGATTGAGGGTCTTCTTCTTTTCACAAATGCTTTTATAACAGAACATGAGCCTAACAAGAATAAAATTACACAGGCATGGCTGTCTTGGAGGATTTTAGCTGCGGGATTTGCATGCTGAAAGCCTTTACTATACAGTTTTTGGGGTTTCATACTTTTATGCATTCTATTCTGTGTTGTACTTACAGAACAAGAAAAGAGCTGTATAATTTTCTGCTTTGCTCGTGGTAGAAAATTCTCAACTATGTACAGTTTGTCCATTCAAAAGCTGCCATTTCCCTCCTTTTTCTTGTGGAAACATAAAAGCCAGGGTTTGTGTACACAGAAAATGTCGTCTGTTGTCTTTAACAGTGAGGTTCTGAGCATGGTGGTTCCCACCTAAGACTGCCATTGCTCTGAGGGTGCAGATGGATGACAGCAGTGGAGGTTAGGGTTGTGAAGTCAATTCCACAGAGCTTTTTTTCAGTGCATGCTTCATACCTACCACTGGTATGAGCTAATTTGATACCACGAAACCATTGATGTTCTAACCGTAGGGCTTGGGTTATATCCTTAGTTTGTTAGCTCTCCATCAGTGCAGCTGGAATGTATTTACTTGTTTCATTCACATATGGCAGACCTATTTGTGCCCTCGTGTATAGTTAGGCCAACTGACTTCCATAACGCCTGCAAAGATGGGAAGGTGCAACTTGGCCTGGAGGATGTGGAGTTTGCTGGTTAATACTGGTGGCAGAGTTGCACACAGAAGCACTTATTATTCAATCCCAAGGAAAATATGGTTCATCTCCTCACCAATTCCTGGAAGCTGACAGCCTAAGAAACCAACGTGAAATTGCTGAGAGAGGTATCCAGTAGGATAAGTTTGTGATGTCATTCATGTCTGTCTGTAGATGGTGATTTGAATTAGTGACCTTTTCCATGTAAGTGCATAGAAAGCTGACTGCAAGCAGTAATTAACTAGCTGGTTGTTTATGGATATTTCATGTAGGGAGTCCATGCATATGGCCATGTCCACATTAACTAGTAGCATGCTCCCATAGACAGATTCGTCCTCTAGCACGGCTGGTAGTGAGGACTGTTGGACGCCCAATCTGTGCACCTCAGGAGTTTATTTTGGGTTAGTCTAAGCCTGGCTCTGTGTACCAAATTCCTCTAAGCAGTTGGTCTGATTTAGTTCTAGTTAAAGGAGCCCTTGTTGCGTACTTGGAGACTGCAGTGTGAACCAGTGCAAGAGATTCAGCTGTGAGTCTGCTCCTGATCCAAGCTCAAGAACTAAATAGAACCTGTATTGTATATGGTCTGAGTGAGCTGTCACTCACCATTAGTAATATTTCAGTAATAATCCAACTCAAATGCACAATTCTTGACTCTCTTGGTTCTCTAGGAATATTTTGCTAATGATTTCAGCTTTTGCACTATCTAGGAGACCTAAGGACACTTGTGGTAATGTGTAGAGAGATGGCACTCAAAGTAAACTAATAATTTTTTCAGGTCAACACTGTATACAGTCTATGTGGTGCCTCAGCCGAAACTGGTGTCCTCATCCCAAACCATGCTGTCCCACATCGCATATAATTATGGAAGTATCTTTCAAATAACTTCCCTGTACTTTATGAATTTTCAGGTTTAGCTTTAGATGATGCATATTTTGCTGCATGGCCAAGGGTAAGAGGGAGAGAAGGATAACTATTCATCTGCAGTCCCTGATACAAGGAAATTCATAGATCTGATCTGTGCAGCCCCATCCTTCAAAAGATTTCCTTTTATAAACAGTTCATGATTTGGCAGGGGAGCAGAGGGGCAATACACTACTCAAAGAGCCCATCTCAGAATAAGGAAAAGAGTGCAGCAGTTCAGTCCCCTTAGTGACTGTAATTAACTACTTTTAGCCTAGAAAATGAGATCTATGTGAACAGTTTGCAAGTTACGGGAGCAGAAGCTATTTTAGAACTGGGTATATATAGATGCTATGTTCAGTTGTCATGCAAGAGAGAGGAAGGGAGAGGACATAGAAGCTACAGGCTCACAGTTAGTTATCAAGTCAGTTGCTAAGAAATTTGATTAGGTTATTGCTTGTATTCAGCACATCAGCTTTGCTCTTATAAAGGTGCTTCGCAATTTTCAGAAAGGAAGGGCTTTAGAAGGCCAAAACATGGGGAATGATACAGTCAGGTTGTTTTGACAGGTGGTAGAAGACTGATTTGATTTGCAGATATGCAAGTATTAAACACAGTACCCTCTTCAGCCAAATTTATACTCAGGTAATTATAACTACAAAATGCTCTCCACCACATCCCCTTCCTTCCTTCAGCCATTTCAGTTGCTTCATGCAGCATGTTTTATTACCCTAATCTGTGGTGTAGAGCTGCGGTATGATTTTACAGCAGCTGCTGTGTATCATCCCAGAGATGGCTGTACTTTGGTGGTGGACAGAGTGATTTATATACTCATTTACCAAAGTTTATAAAGACATGTGAGAGCCATCTGAGAAGAGGTGCTATAAATGACAGGCACAGTTCCAGCTTTTTGGCACTCCAGCTAAAAACGCAAAGCACGGTGACCTTGTGATAGTCAGTAAGGAAAGAGAACAGGGTTAGTCCATTTAGGTGTACAGCAGTATTTTGGTGGCTCTGGGTGTTTTACTTGAGGATACCCTCGAGTTTGCTGTGATTTTTGTCTGTCTGTTTTGACAGTGGGTATCTTAGCAGGATGGGAGTGCATAAAGGGAATGGAGAAAGCCGAGGCACTGCTGGGCTAGCAAGTGGCTGCAGTATGGTGCAGAAATATAAGACTAGGTGCTGGAAGTGGTCTAGCACCAGCAATGTGCTGGGAATTGGGAGCCCAGAGGAGAGGTAGGTCTGACTGATCATGTTGTCCTGCTGTGTTGTGTCCAGTGGAATTTGTTTCAGAGCTGCCTCAGGAGATCTCACTGCTTCTCTACACTGCCTGAATACATTGTGGAGATGGCACTTCCAGGCAAGTGTCCTCAGAGATCAGTGCCTGAAGTGAGTCATGGATTGTCATCTCTTTTTTTACCTCCAGGTCCATCCTTATGTGTTTGCTAAAGGACTTTTTAGGTCTTTCTTGACTGTTATCTTAGTGTGGAGATGGTACATCTTTCCCTCCAAGTGAGAAGAGGCACCTGGCCCATTTCACAGCCTTGCAAGCAGAAAACTCTAGTCTTGGTTATTCTGGAGGGTAGGATACACAGGTTATTTCTCTTCTCACCTCTGTCTGGGGTTTTGGGGCGTAGGGAAAGGGAGTGCACAGCCTTTTATTGCCTCTGGAGAAGCAGAGAGACAAGGTACTGAGTGGTGACTACTGTCATCACACACTGCATCTTCCCATTCTACCTCTGAATCCCTGTGTCTGCTCTAACTGCACTGGGAAAAACAAGTTTAAGCATAATTCCTCTAACACACAAATAAAAATTCAAATTTTAGAGGTTTTGACCTGATCCTCTTCATAAATCCCTCGAGGGTGTAGTATGTGCACTGTGAAGGGCAATCCACTGAAAATAAGATGTACCTATTTGCTCCAAGCTTGTTGCTGGGTATGCAGCTTGCTTTGATACCATGAAGACAAAATAAACAGGATGAAAAGAGAGTTAAATATGAGCTAGTGGGGGCAGGACGCCTACATCTGTGTCTGTATAAAATAATATTACTTTCTGCAGAGACCACAGATCTGTTTCCAGGACAGCAAAGAGGGGTCAGATCTTCAGAAGGCTGTAAACTGGCACATGTTTGGTATTAGTAGAGGTATGGTGATATGCATCAGTTGAGAAGCAAGCCTGGTATATACCAGTAAAGGAGCACAGGGGAAAAAAAAAAAGGAAGTCTGCTATTTCAAGACCTCATTCTTTTTATAGCATTTGTGGCTAACCATCCCTAAACTGTTAGAGGCTATACAGTTGTGAAAGAGATGTTTTTATCCTTATTAACCCAGTGAGAAGGAATGCACCCATGGTCTTCACCCTCTGCATTTCAGTCAATAATGATCCCTGTGCAGAGTTTTTAAAGAACAAGATGTGTTTAGGAACAGTTCTTGTGCTTGTGACTGATTATTTTGTTGTAAAAGCATGTTGATTTTTGTTTATGTGTGTGTGTGTGTGCTTAGCAAAAGCATAGCAAGCCTGCAGCACAAATTCGTTCTGAGCAGATGGACACTTGCTTCTGAGCACCACTGTGTGCTCTGAGCTGCTCTGTGTGCTTTGTCCTAAGCCACAGTGCTTAGGGCTTGAAAAATTGCATCTTCCATGCTGGGGATTCCCAGCCTCTTTTTCTTACCTCATTTTAGCATTTACATGTCTCTCTCCCTTCCTTCTTCCTACTCTCAAGCCTGAATAATTCACAATTATAATTTTTTTTTTTGGTGGTAATTTATTGGACTGCGTAATTGTAGACATAAAGAGTTGTGGCACAAAATAGATTGTGAAAACATAGGCAATCAAGCTATAGTTTCATGAGAAACTATTTGTTACCCTTAGGTGAAATGTGGTGAGTGGCTATGTATGTTCTCCTGATCTGTTGCAAAGTAAACACAACAGGTTAAACAAGTGAAACTACATCTTTTTCTTGAGGGAGGGAAAGCAAGAATGCTTGGGGCAGCTAAGGAGGGCAAAAGAAGTACAAGAATAAACTGTTCTGTCTCTATGTAATAATGAAATCCATACTTGAAGGTGCAGAGCATAGTGAAACCTGTAGCAAGGAGCACCCTGAATTCTAATCTTGGCTTCAGGAATAATTTGCTGCACGTTCTCAGTAATAGATAACCAAGCCTTGCATTACCAAATGGGTAGCCTTGGTACTACAAGTTTTGGGACCTTTTTAGCCCATCATGACTTAAAGTACCACAGGAAAAAGTTACATTGAAGGGTTAGTGCTGCTTAGTGACTCTGAGATGTGTTGCTGCACTGATACACAAGGCTTAGGGTCTGATGAGGGACAGGGTAGCAGCTCACTGCTCCTTGCTGCTGATGCCTAGGAATACTTTCAGGAACCCTAACAAAGGTGTAGCAGAGCACAGGAGTAAGGAGTGGCAAATAAAAGTGAATAGAGGAAAGGGCAGCTATTACTGTAATACAGTCATTGGAGACTGCAAGACTGTGTTTTGCATTCTATTTTTAAAAAGCCGTGTACAGCTCCTACCATTGTTTGATATGATACTTAGAAACATCAGTGTGGAGAGGAATGAAGAGCTGGATAAGACCCAATATGCCTCTACTCCATCCAGTTTCATATCCACAGAAAGTACTAGTGTAATGATTCAGTTCTGGTATGACTTACCAATGTTTTCACCTCTGGCTAGAGGCCATAAAGTTCAAGAAACTTCAAAATCCTGTCATACCTTCTCACTATTTTAATGGCAATTTGGAGTTTTTTTCTTTATTAGAAAGAAATCTTCCTGTTCCTATAAATACTTGATTTTCTATTGCTCTAGGGCCCAGGAATATTTTCAATACATTTAATTGAAAATGTTGACCAGACTGTTTCATCTTATTCTTTCATGTCAATAATATTGATTGAAGTCATTGCAATCCATAGTTTTGTTTATGAAGAGACACTGCTAAATTCCATTTTAGCTGCTGTGTGAGGTCAGCTGTGCATGGGCCAGGTTCAACCAGACCGATACACAAACACCTCCTTTATGATTGATGTTTCTGATGCTGTAATTTATCAAGCTTAATGGATGTGGCAGTTGCTCATCTTCGGTAATTGCCATCCTTGACTTGAGTGGAATCATACTACTTTACACTGGCTTATGATTCTGTTCTTCACGCTGAAAAACTCCTTCACTAATATCTCTGCAGTCCAATGGAGATGTCTTACTGTGGAGATGTCTTATTGTAAAGAGATTTTACCATTTCAAAATTTTCCATTTCCATAAAATTTCTAGAGAGCAGAGAGAGGTAGGACCATTTTTATGGTGCCTCTCTGCCTGATTGAGTGCTTTAGACTTTTAAACTGTCTGTGCAGAGTCTCCCTTGGTAGGACGGAGAGTTTTCTCTGAGCATTAGTGAAAAATGAGAGGTGAAAGTCAGAGAGATAGATGTCACTGTCAGGGAATTACTACAACAATCTGCATGAGTTTGGTGCCTTTCATGCAGTATCTCAAGGCTCTGTGCTCTCAGAAGCTTTCAACTACAGAGACTAAGCTTCACTAAGCAAATATTGCTGACAGTGGAGGCTTGCATTTATCAAGGGAGATTGAATTGTAAATAGTGTGCAGAAAAAAGTCCACAGCAGAGAATCACAGTTACACATGCATACACATGCATGCACAAAACACACAGTACCAGTAAGCACAAGCAATACTGTGTCTTGTTGCTGTTTATTCTCTTGATGGAAATGACACTCTTTGATTTCTTTTTTGTTTAAGAAGGTGTTGCAGAGCCTCGCAAGTGTCAACTGTCAGCAATTGGTTTTGTTGTAAACAAATAAAAAGATGCTTTTAAAGATGTAGAGAGTGAGTACTGTTAAGTTATATTTCTGCACATCTTCATGCAGTCGCTCAATGTCTGAAATCAGTTTTTTATCTTAATCTCTTGGTGCTTCTGTACATACAGGTTGAAGATTTCATTGTACTCCATCCTTGACTTTTCCAAGAACTCTACCAAACCCACAACCTGAGTATGAAAAAAACTTATTTCATTCCTAGGAAAGTCCTTTTGACAACTGGTGATTCTATGTGGCCTGAAATGGTGTTGTTGAGATGATTAATGTACCTTTATTTCAAGGAACTTCTTGCTGTTGACACTGCAGGGTTCATTTACCCCTTTTCACTCAAGTAAAAAAAAATAAAAAATAAATAAAAAAAAACCCCAAACACCCATTTTTCCATTTGTTCAGGCTTATCAGTTTCTTGCCCATGAAGACTAATTTATCTTTTGCTTGCAATGTCACATGTTGCTCAATAACTCTGCCTTATTGCTATTCTTGAGAAAAACTGAGTCTCAGGTAATGTATGCTAGACAGATACTCATTTTCACCCCTGAATTTTCCTGGTATTTTGCCATCCTCATAGTAATTGACCCACTATCACTGCTGTAGGGTTCATGTTAAAGAATAAATTTTTCTAGTGACATGGAACGTTTAATGGTGAAGATGTTAATAATGTAGCTCTTTAAATGTGATTAGGCGGATCTGTCTAAAGAGGAAGTAAAGGGAAGGGTGCATCTTTCCCCTCTTTCTATTCCTTCTCTCCCTCACCTCCCTCCTTTCATCTGAGGCTTTTATGGAGGAATGAGCATATTTGCTTTTAATTTAAGGAAAAATATTACTGCTGAGAAAGAAACTGGTTACAGTTTTCCTCAGGATTTGTATCCAAACTGCTCCTGCATATGGCAATCAACATGCTGCCTCCAGGGACAGAGCAGACAAATTAGTACCAGTATCAATGTCCAGTCAATGTTAACTATTTATATCAGCATTAACTTTTTGGCTACATATAGGTAACATCATTTTCAGGATGGAGCATCATTCCAGGTAGAATTGGTAGATCAAATTTGCACTGTGCAGTTGAGCCTTGCAGAAGGGAGTAAGGAGATAAGCTCAACCCACTACCCACCACCACCCACCTCCACAACTTTGAGAGGGACATACTCTCACCAGCCTAACCAGAAGGCTTACATATGACAGGAAAAGAAGTGAACATGGCATGACTTCTCAAGAATGGGTGTGCCTTCATAGGTATAGGTGCCTATTCTTTCAGTGGCAGCCTGTCTAGCACTTAGGAGCTTTGTCAGAGGGAAAGTAGAATCCAAGTCCAGAAAAGTATTGTACTAATGTATACATATATATATAAATATGTATTTATTATATAGATTTTTTCATGGAAGTAAGGCCCCAAAAGTTTCTATAAGGTTTATGCCGCTGAATCATAGTTAATTAGCAAAGAAAGAGAGAACAGTAGCCATAGGCACAAGCTCAGATGCAAAAAAATATCAAAGAAACCAAACCATCTGGCCCTTGAAAGAACTTACAAATGAGAGAGGGTGGCCTTGGACATCTGAGTCAGGACCCCACACTGTGTCTCAGCGTTAGTAGCCAGTTGCATTCAACAGGCAGGAAGTTGTCTCCTGAGGAATATTAAATATTAAATACTAAGCAAAACAAAGGAGCATTTTCAAGCTTTTTGTTAGTTAGCATCCATTTGGAATGAGATCCCTCCATGAACCCAGACTGACAGGTATATTCTTCAGAGGATGAAGAGACTGGGCCATTCCTCACATCCTTGTCTAGTGCAGGGATCTCCACTGAACTGTCTGCTTCTGAGAGGCCTTCAAGACCAAGAGATAAAGTCTTACTTTAGTAGCACTTCCACTGGTGAGGACAATAGAGAGTCAAGATTTGTGAAAACAAATACCATTTTCATGATAAAGAATTCCCATAAGACCTGCAGCAAGGGCCTGTAGTGGCAGGACAAGAGGTAATGGCTTTCAACAAAAAGACAATAAAAAGTTTCAGATTAGATTCTTTACTGTGAGGGTGGTGAGACACTGGAACAGGTTGCCCAGAGAAACTGTGGATGCCCCATCCCCGGAAACCTTCACGGCCAAGTTGGATGGGGCTTTGAGCAACTTTGTCTAGTGGAAGGTGTCACTGCCTATAGTAAAGGGGTTTGAACTAGATTATCTTTAAGGTCCTTTGCAAGCCAAACCATTCTATGATTTTTTGGGCAGAGGAAGAGAAGTATTGGAGAACAACTTATAAACCAGAAGTGACTAACAAGTCATGTTTGTGCATGACTGCATGAGAAAAAGAAGGAAGAGAATGGATCATGGCTGAAGAAAAGAAAGTCTTTCATCTGAAAGTTTCACACAGACTCCTGAATTGCACATTATTATATGCATAAGGTGCAAAAGTTGAGCTGAGGAGAACACATGCCTAATTTATTAAGAAACAGCAAATCCCCAGCAGCAACCAAGAAGAAATTAAAATTGTATTCATCATATTCATAGTTTAAAAATGATCTTAGCTTGGATGAATGTGAGGTCAAAATGGAATTTTTCCTCCAGGTATGTACATAAATTAGGAAGCATTAATAGGAAGTAACCAGTCCATTTATTTGTCAATAAGCATTCAAAGTGAAGGCTGAATGAGCTGGTGCCAGAAGGAATGGAAACTAGTTTGCATTTCATGACTATGTAAAGCAGTTCTTGGTAGAATGAACTTCTTGTGACCTCCCCTCCCTCTTTTTTTTTTTTTTAATCCTTCTTTACCAACCTGCCAGCACATATGTATTTAAATAATTTCCATTTCTAACAATGTGTTTGTGTTACTTTTAATCAACATGACATGGCTTTTGTATTATTTATCCTGCTTCATCTTATGCTTTTCTTTTAATATGGAAAGAAAGAAAAAGTGGTATTTTTAGGTGTGTCCTTGCTCTAGAAATGTAGTGGTCTTCTAGTGATAGGAGTGAACATTACTTAACCAGATAGAAGGACTGGGGCAAAGGGAGTAGTCAGGAAAACACAAAGGAAAGTAGTAAACACGTGCTATCTGAGGAATGTTCCATTTCACACCAGTTAATATATTTTACTGTCTCAGAGAACTAGATGATACCAATTTTTCACTAATATTCACAGAATCAAAGAATAGGCCAGGTTGGAAGGGACCACAGTGGATCGTCTGGTCCAGCCTCCCAGCTCAAGCAGGGTCATCCCAGAGCACATGGCACAGGATTACATCCAGACAGTTCTTGACTATCTCCAGTGAGGGAGACTCCACAACTTCTCTGGGTAGTCTGTTCCTGTGCATGGTCACCTGGACAGTAAAGAACTTCTTCCTCATATTCAGGTGGAACTTCCTGTGCATCAATTTCTGTCCATTGCCCTTGTTTTCCTTTTTTTTATTGATGTGTTTGAAAAAGTTCTTCTTGTTGTCCTTTACATCCTTGGCCAGATTTAATTCCAGATGGCCCTTGGCCTTCCTTGTTTCACGTCTACTTACTCTGACAAGCTCTCTGTATTCATTCTAAATGGCCTGACCCTGCTTCCATCTACTCTGTATTTTCTGCTTATACTTGAGTAGTGACAGAAGTTCTTTATTCATCCATTAAGGTGTCTCCCCTTCTTTGCCCAAATTCTTGCTCATTGGGATGCACCATTCTTGAGCCTGGAGAAAGTGATCCTTGAATATCAATTAAGTCTCTTGAACCCCTCTTCCCTGCAGGGTCTGTTCCCAGAGGATTCTTCCAGGAAGATCCCTGAGGAGGCTGTAGTTAGGTGTCCAGAAGTCCATGGCTGCAACCTTACTTATTGACAACTAATCTGATGCCTGGTTTTAATAAGAAAGGTTTATGGGTCTATTCCAAAATCAAATCCTTTAAAGCAACCAAAAAATCTTGTTCCTCTGTGTAACTGGTCATGTTTTGAACGTTGTGGTCAGTGTTCCACAATGCTTTCTATGTAAGTGGTCTGGCCAGAAGAGGAATTTCACTACTGCAGCAGCAACTGAGATAGGCATGTGGGGCCTTGATCGGGGGAGGCTCAGAACTTTTTTACATTGGAAATGCCAATAGCTTGTATGGACTGGAATGTTGTTTTTTTAGCCAATACTGAATGGATAAATAGATGCTTGAATGAAGACTAATTTAATAGCTGTTACCATCCTTAGGTCTGAGATATAATGAGACTGGGAAGTTAGTTACTTTCTCAGTCCTAGGAATTATCCTTCCTGGCTGTCACTGAGGCATAGTACATTAAGGTGTGGTTTGCAAGCAAAATAATTAATTCTTTAGTGCTGTTGACTCAGTGTTTTCCACCTGTATGAATTGTGTTTTAAAAACTCAACAAAATATAAATATTATTTTCCATGTAAAACATTTTGCTTTCACATGCATCTTAAAATTGAATTTCAGAAAAGTTTCTGTTAATATTGGAGGGGGTTAATAATTTTTTTTAATGCTTAACACTCTATCAGGAACATATTAAAGATGGAACACATTAAGATGATTTTGACCTTCTTGTTCAATAGAAACTTTGAATAAAGTTTAATATCTTTCTCAATACTCCTAGTTACACTTTGAATTTAAAGGAGAAAATTGAGAAATGAAAAAGTTCTGAAAATTGGGCTATTATCCACACCCCCCTGCTGCTGTGGTTGATCTAAGTGAAGAAACAAGGAAGTAGCAAGATGTCAAAAAGTCATTGTATTGTGAACTGGAACAAAACACTTTTAAAAACTCTTGCAATTTGGAATTTGTTTTCAAGATGCATCAAGTTAGTTTGAAATCAGGGTACAATATGAAGAAGAGTTTGTGCAGTCAGGAATTAAGATTTAATAGCCTGATAACTAGGCAACCTTACAGATAAAGTCAAGGTGTTAATCTAACCTTGCTGTGCCTTTAATCTCTTGGAGTTCTGGAGAGTGTAAAAAACAAAAGCTGGCTGTTTTAATATCATAGAGTAGTCATGGAGAACAATTTCTTCCATCAGAGCAGCTTTTAAATAAATTATTGGGTGGGTTTTTTACTTCGATGGGGAAAAATAACTCTAAGATGGATATAGAGGGAGGCAAATTTAGTAAATGTCCTACATCTTTCCCTCTTGTTAATTAGTAACAGTCAAACGCTCTTGTTCTGCAGACAGTGACTACAAAGAAAAGGATAAAGAACTTGGGAAAGATTCTAGAGCTGAAATAATTAGGCAATTTATCATTCAGGGTAATTGGACTTGTACAAAGCAGCATTATTTACCATAGGTTTCCATTTCTTCTCACTGGTTGTGAAAAATACAGCTACATTGATTGGGAAACGCTCTCACTGCTTTTTCCAATATGCACTGTGCCAGGGACGCTCAGTTCAAAGTGTGGTGTTCCTCCCAGTGATTTCTTTTCCCTCAGTGATCTTCAGAAGCAGCCTTCAGCTTCTAAAACCTCAAACCAAAATTAGATTAAAGTGCCCAATATGGGGTCAGAAATGGGAGGGAAAGAGAGAGGGGTTTCCACAGGGGAATTTTCACTTAACAAATGAAAGCCTTTGCTTTGTTTCAAAGGAAAAATTGCGAAGTGGAGGCACATCTTAATCACATTGGTAGCCAGCTGAGATGTTTATGCTAATTTCCAAAGGTATGTAAGTATAGGAATCAGGGGGTCCAAAACTCCTGCCTCTGTGATGTGAAAAACACAAGCATTTAAGCACCACCAGCAGATAGCTCTGATGTTGTTTCAGCATCAGGGAAGAGCTGGAGAGTAGCCGTGAGGGGTTACTTGGATTTCACTTCTTGATTTGCAGGCAGTGTGAATGCCCCTTCAACCAAAGGTGAGGTTTTCCATTGTTTTTCTAAGGAGGAGGGCCCAGCTATTTTTTTGCAGTTTGTCAAATTACAGCACTCTCCCAGCTTTGTGCTGTTGCCCTCCACTCTTGAAGACTACATCTTCACAAGCAGCTTTGCTTGTAATGTGTGTTCCAAAAATGTTCAAACTCCCTGGACTTCATCACCAAAGTCTCTATATGTGGAGATCCATGGCTGGCTTTCTGCCAGACCCCCAGGGTGGTCCGGGGTGTCACATCCTGCTCCAGCACACGTGGCTTCGAGCTCTGGGTTCTTTGTGGTGCTGGCATCCCAGTGTTCAGATACATTTCCCTAGGCTTTAGGGCAAGGAAATCAAGTAGTGGGAGAAGTTGTTATTTAAAAGTGATAGTGCTTTACCTGCCTGGTAGAAACCAGCCAGAGGAGATCCCTGCTGGGAGGAGAAGTCAAGAGGGGAATAAGATGATGTTTAAAAGCATTTTACTCCCTGCCTGTAAGAAATTCACAAATATGCACTGCCAGGCTGTCTTAGGAGGATGCTGCAAAAATGCTTTAAGTGTCACAGCTTGACACCAGTTGCATGCATGTCTTCAGGCAGTGTCACAGGTTGCGGGGTTTTCCCCCAATGGCTTGTTATTTTAAAACTTTTATATGTGTTTGATGCCTTCTGTAATAAGAAAGTCATGACTACCAGCAATTTCCTGTGGAAGTACAAGGAGCAAGAAGTAGTAGTTGTTACCTAAAATACTGCCTGTTGCCTGAGCAAGCTCAGTGGGAGACAAAATGCAGTTTGGATACAAACTGAGAGTGCTTGATCTCTTACAAAGGAGTGTGTGAACGCCCATACTGAAAGGTGGATGTGGCTGCATTGCCAGCTGAGGAAGGTGCCAACATTTGTCAGATTTTGTGCCATGTCATAATTTTTTGGCTGTTTACATTGATTACCTGTGCTGAGCTGAGCAGCCAGCTGAAATTTCAGAGCCTTTGAATTGTTTGGCTTAGAGCTGAGATCCAAGTATCTTTGAAGTGACACTACTTATTTACAAGGAATGTGTATGCTTTCTTTTTGCCCATCCCAGCAGGAACTGAGCAGCAGGATGTGTCTCCTGCACTCACGGCTCCATGAAGTGGCATGGATGGTGGCAGTCCCTCGCCAAGCCATGTTTGCCATACTTCTGAGACCGTTCCTGGTGCTTCCTTGTCTCCTCCTTTTTTTTTTCCCTTTTCTGATCCTTTTCCTACTTTCCTAAAAACACTGTTCACACTGGTCTGTGCAGAGAGCTACCGTGAGAAACCACTCTGCCCACAGGTGCTGTCACTGCTCCTCATTTTGTGTTGCAACCATCGCCTGCAACTTTGCACTTTGCTGTAATCCTCCTTATTTGATTCTGTAATGAAGCTTATCTGTTTGTTATATTTGTCCAGAGAGAGGAGTGGTTGCTTTACCTACAGGTCTCAACAATGTTTAACCCAAACAGTAACTATCAGGGAAATGATTTTCTTTTCTTTCAGTTTGGTAACCTAGTACCCCTTCAGCACAGCAGACTTCTGACAGTGGAAACAAAAATACTATGTCCTTTCTAGATATTTTAGGTTATTTTAGCAGTTTTCATATGATAACGTCCAAATGATACATAAATACTAACCTCTAAAAGCACCTACAAGTCCTAAAATATTATTAGTCCTGTTTCTTCAATGTGAGTCACAGAGAATTTAAAAGTTTTAGCATGGGAAACAGAGAACTCATTGAGCAGTATTTGCATGTTCTGGGTAACTTGCATCCCACCAAAAAATACTTTGTAAAATCATCTGGTATTTCTCCTGTGGATTTCAGTGAGAATACAATGATTTTCATCAGAGATCTGAACCACAGAATTCAACAGGTCTCCTGGGGTGCACAAATTAAAGGCTGTGCATGCATCACCGTATGCAAGTACAGAAATGTAAACTGTTTTCAACAGAGTTTTGACTAGTCCCTACAAAGCACATTCTTTTTCATTCTGCAGTGTGGAAGAAGAGGTATTGTCTATGAAAGTCATTAAACCATACATTTAAATTTTAGGAATTTGTTACTGTGCAGTCTAATCTTGTGTACAACCAAGGACAGAGAGCTTCTTTGAATTAATTCTGTTTATTGTATCAATTTAAAAAAAAAAAAAAAAAAGCCTCCCAGTTGTTTTAATTAGATGGCATAAAATGTCTTTCTTTACTTTGAAAAACATGCAAAACAAAATGCTTTAGTAATCTTTTTAATTGTTCCGTTGTTGCAAGTTTTGTTGTTCTAGAAATGTTGGGCAAAACTCTGTTTAACATATTGTCTTTATAGGGTTATGGAAGCTTCTACCTTTTGCGTTAATTAAACATATAAATCCCACAAACTATATCCAGGGTAACTGCAAACCCAGAGCCTGATTCTCAGTTTACATTTATTCCCTCTTTTGCTATTCCTGTAGTGGGAATGGACCATCAAGGTGTGTGTACATCAACCTCACAATTTGTCTGCAGCAGGATTATCATCACCTCATTACTGCTTGGTACTATCTTGTTAACATATAAACAAGCGCTTGCAACTGTGGTAAGGCCTGTTAAGGGGGTTAATGAAACTGAGAATCAGGCTCTAAAGACACTTCTCTTTATTCTTACTATCCAGTTATTTAAAGGAAAGGAGCAATACTCATCATGCTTTCAAGGAGCACAGAGCAAAACCGGTAATACAAAAAAATGACAAGAGAAAGACAAAGCAAAACATAACACACTCCATTAGGTTCTTTTTCCTCCTATATTGCTGGGAAGAACATGGATGTTTTTGTCATGCTGCGTACTGGATTTGATATAAGAAGAGTAGCCCATGCTAAATAATAGCTTTTCTTAAAGAAATTAAAGATGGAGTGGAAACAATTTTTTTGATTCTTTTTTTGTTCACACCACCTACTTTTATATTCTCTCTTGGACTGAAGTAGGAACCTTGATATAGGAATGCAGAGGATTTGATTAAAATTTGGATCTTACAAGAAGTAGGGTTCAGCTTGTGACATAGAGGTGCCTGTCATTTAAGAAATCTGCAAAGACTTGACCTGAAGCCTTGGAAGGGTGTTTTTTTAGTTCAGATCCTAAGTAAGAGCCAGGCTGTGCTTTTGTAATCAATCAAGAGGTTTCTGTTGCTGGGCTCAGGGTTGCAGTTGTACCAGCAACCCCAGAGGACCAGCTGCTCTGCTGCAAATTTGGGCTGGTACTGAGGGGGAGTGAGAGGCACAGTAAACACACAGGGTAGCAGTAAATGACAAGAGGATATGATATGTAACATTAACCAGGCTCAGTGTTTGCTTAGGTTGTAGAATGGTCTTTTAAATCAATCTTTTATTATCAGTGGAGGCTTAGCAGTGCACTTAAACAGAGAACAGTGCAAGGACATAGAGACTTGGTGCAAAGTGAACATCCTGCTTTCTTTCCTAGCTCTGCTTTTATAAGGAAAAAAACAGAGATAGATCCAGGCCATAACATTCAGATGTGGACTTTTTTCATTTTTGGAAGCCTTTGGAATTGGGCTCTGATTTCATCCCCATTCCTGCCATATGGGTTCGTATCACCTTGAGTCCTGACATCCTGCATAAATATAGCTGGGAATATGTGGTGTCATTCCCTCCTGCTTCTACCCTAACCATTCTGGCAACAGTGAATTTACCCCAGTTTTGTTTCACCTCTTCTCATAGGTAATTATCCTCCTAAATGAAGGTTAGGTTTGTTTCTATTTTCAATTTATTGCCCTTAGATTCCCTTAAACTTCCATTGATTTCAAACTGCTGTACAAAAACCCCTTTGCACAGGAAAGGCATTTTTTCTTTACTGTGTGACTACAATTGTAAACCACAGTGTAAACCGCCTGTTAGTGTTTTCTTGTGTTAAAACTGTACGTTCTTAACATTATTATTTTTTTAATTTATTTATATTTTTTTTTGGAAATTGAACAGTATGTGTGCCTGCTTTCAGAGGTTCACCTATGGGTTTTTAACATCCTCTGGAAAAATGTGGATATTAGAATTGGATAGAGTATTCTAAAAGCAATTTTCCACCAGTGTGAAATCTTACCAAATTTATCTTACAGACTTGGTTTTGCTCAGTATGCCTTTGTTTTAACTCTTGCAGTTGTTGCTGTAATTAAGTGTTTCTAAGTGTTGTTAGATCCTTTCTTCAAGGTATTACTACCAAGTTTCTATGATTCTATAAATACACAATGAGAAATTAGATGAGAAGTGTTACCTCAAGCTGGGGCTTAAGGTTTTGTTTTGAAGGAAAATGTTGTTACCAGATCTCTTACCAAGTCAAAACTAATTGCTGAAATGGTTGCTTGAACTGAATAGAAATCTGAATACTGCCTTTTTGATTTTTAGCATTTCAGGTTAAGGAAGTAATAATTTTAATGCCACTAATACTCAGGCTCTGCAGACCAACGTGGTAGAGAAACATGCTGTGCTTGGGCAGATATGCAAATTATACGCTGTGGTATTTTTACCTCTTCATTTCTGGACTGAAAGAGGCAAAGAGAGAATCAAATAAGCCCATGTCACCAGCTAGAGCGAGGAGGTTTCTCCGCTGTGCTAAGAGATATTAGACTGAATACTGGTCCAGCAGTGAACACTGGAGCTGTTTGGGTCTGCTGCAGAAGGGAAAACTGTAGGAAATGGATTATTTACATTTGTTACAGAGTGAGGTAGGAACCAGATCTCTAAGTTAAAAATCAAGCAAGGCTTGTGGATGTATTCTGTCCAGATTCAGAGCAGGGAGAAGCAGAGCCACCAAAGGAACACTTGGAGATATAATATGCAGTTAAACCCACAGCAATGGTTTATGGACTGGACAATCACTAGTTAAAGTTAGTTAATTATTTAAGAAAAAAATTATGAATTATAAAATATTCAAACTGCATGTGCCTGATGCATGCCACTGCCACAAAGGCACCTGGGTTTTAAATTCTTGCCTGTTTATTACATGTTTTTTGAAGCAAAGATATTTTCATACTAATGATGGGATAAAATTTTTTGTAAAGCATTAAAAATAAACAAAATACAGGTGAGAATATTCACTATCTATTTCTTCCAGAAGATGAATATGCCTGCTTTCTTTAAAATGAAAATAATTTACAACGTTTCTTAGCTCTCTCAGAAATGAATAACTTACTAAGTGTTGTGATAATTGTGCGGAGAACCCCTTACGGTAACACAGTGTAGCTACAAAGTGACTGGGAAATTGGTGCCTTGAGTCTGAAATTAGATGTTGCAGTTACCAGGCATCATTTCAGATTAGCTGTACCTGTCTCGTGGGCAGCTCATCGGGAGCCGCGCTGGTGAGTCAGAAAGACCCACCATTTTCTTCACTTAGAAGTTGGGCTGCCATAGACAGCTTAGCTTAGAAACAAAGACTAAATAAAAATTAGGCTGTGCTGAGCTGTTGAGCCCAAAGACAGGGTTTGCTGGAGAATCGGTTCGTTGGAAACCTCAGTAGAAAATAAATCCTGCCTCCTGCAAAAGCTTGGAGATGATGTGAGGCAGCTTACATACCCAGTGACAACTCTCGAGTACCTGGCACTCGCCTGAACTCGCTATCGACATCTGTACACCTGCTCTTAGCAGGCAGAAGGCAACATTTCTCTGACTGTACCTAAAAATGGCATTTCTCACAAAAAAAAAAAAAAAAAGACTGTTAGTTGCGGTATCTTCGCCAAAACCCATTTACATGTTGGCTGCTTAAAGACCCATCTGCAGTGTCGATTGCCTGACACCAGTTCACTTCCTGTCCTAAATTGCTGAAAAATCCCAGTGCATAAAATGCCGGCACCGTGAGTTTTTTGTTGGATCCGTGACCTTCTTCCTCCCCATGTCTGCTCTGTGTGTTCTTGTCTCACTTTCCTGTGGCCTGCCCTTCTGTGTCCCCGTGATAGAGCTGGGCTGGGACCTGTCCCTGCAGATACCAAAGCTGGCACTACTCACCTTCCTGCTTGTGATGCTGCATATACTCCAATTTTTGTCATCGTGGTCTGAATTCCTCACCTCTAATCTGAGAACCTTTGGTGGGTATGCATGAGTAGTTCGAGTCTCCTTGGGGAACAGGACTATCTGAATGTGGAGGCACATGTTTTGAAAGTGCACTGAGATCCTTCAGGGTGTAAGTTTTATAAATGACAGATATTATAAATCCTGACTGCCTAATGGCAGGCACTAGAGTGGAACATTTTGTTGTCAGTGCTTATTATCTCAAGATTCTTAATTAGTTTCATTGATAATTTTGTCTCACTTCAACGTTTCAAATGATTAAATATATCAGTGCTTGTTTAGTGGAAAGTCTTCTGGTTGTGTACAGCGGGACATAATACTGACTCCAGATAGTTGTTGGAGAAGTGGTGCTCACTGTTCTTTTTGCAGCCCCTTGTGGGAGCTGCTCCCTGGGCGCTGAGTTTGGGTCTCATCACAGCTGGTGGCAGAACACTGAGGTGGGTGACTTAGGGGTGCCAGAAGGGGGAATATTGGAAATGCCTAGTTTTGCCTCTCACCTTTAACACAGTATTTTTCCTCCACTGCCCAGTCCACCATTCAGGTGTCCCAGCTGAACGCACAGGAGTCATTTGCCCTGTTCCTGCAGAGAAAGATATTTCAGCTAGATGGGTTTCCCAGATTTAAAAAATTATACCTGGAGGAGGCTGTCTGCAGTTTCCTTTCCATCTCCTTCACACTTATGCTGAGGACAGCAGGTTCCCGTGTCATGGCTGTGGATCAGTGAGTCTCCCTTTTGCATTTGCTGTGCACGTCCTCAGCTCCTTCCCACCTTCCTGGCTGAGGTGAGATGTGCCTCAATATCTGCTGGGGACCAGGTGGATGTTTGTGCCATGGGGGTGTGCACACATAGGCAACCCAGCCAGCAGAGCACAGGGCATGTGTTAATACCACAAAACACTAACCATAGCTCATGTCTAAAGTAAAACCTGTCCTGAATCCCAAGGATTTTCACCACAGCATGGGGCATGTCTAGTTCACATAAAAGAGAAAAAAAACCCAAAAACTGGAATCAAAGCACGAAAGCCCTTTAAAATGCCACTTCTCATAAGTATTTACTTAAGCCATAGGCCTGAATCCTGAATATCTGCTGTAAATTGATGGTATAAATTCTCTGCTTGCTTCAGAAGACAATTTGGCTCTATGCCTTGAGACTTGTAAGAAGATAATGTTTTAAACCTATGGTTAGGAGACACGGTACGTTCATATCATTGCTTTAATCAGATTTTTTTTTTCTTTTTAGACAGAGTTGTGGGGTTTTTTTCAGACCCCTGTTCCTTAAATGTTCCCCATAGGTGGAATGTAATTAAACTCCCCTGGCATCTCATCCTGCTGGGATTTAGACTAGGAACAGATCTTTAGGAATCATAAAACAAATAATGTGAAACCTTGTTAGAAGAGTTGCCAGAGAATCAGCTCTGCTTCATTTACAAGCTGATAGTTTTGAAAATCTGCCCTTTCTCCTTTTATGAATTGCTTTCTAGAAATTGTTAATTCATCATTTAAGCACCGGGGGTAAGGGGGAACCCATGAATCTTTTGCTCATGGGCTGAGAATTCACATGTCAAGAAGCACTTTCTGTTGCAAACCCTGGCTTTTACTTAAAATAATTTTATAGGGAAGGCTCTGCCCTGGCAGAATTGAGGATGGAAGGCTCTGAGAACAATGGCACATGCAACGAGTACTTGAGCCTTCACCATGGTGGCATGACAGTGACCTGTCACCTGGAACAGTCCCAAGACTGAGGGTGTGGGGCAGCTCCTTCCCCAGGTAAGTCACAGGTAGTTCCCCTCCACATAGCCCTGTGAGCACAGACAACCCTGTGCTGCTTCTGTCCATGAGGCTATTCCCTCAGCTACCTCCAGCTGCAAAAACAAAATAAAATATGAGACCTACCTCTCAGTTCTAGGGGTATAAACGTGGAACAACCTTGCCAGCTCAGGGGTTTACTGTGCTGTAACCAGGAGGAGAATCTGTCCCTAGATATTGCTTGACTAATGGGTATCAAAGGCAAAAGTGATAAGAGTTTGGGAACAGCACCTAGTGAGCTAATGTCTATTGCAAAACAAACTATACCATAACTTGGACTGCCTTTGATGATCTTCCTGCCTTGGGATTTAAAATGTTTTCTTTGGAATCAGGAAGAGACCTAATGCTGGGTATGATATATTTCTCACCTGTCTGATATGACAGTGGATATGATTCCACTTTTCTACAAACTCTTGCAACAATGAAACAAGAGTCCTTCTTGGTTGGCAAAGTCTGTTGCTGTGGATGGTAGAGCAGAACTCGCAGCCTGGTAGAAGTAAAGAGTGTTGTGCTGCTCTCCTCGCAAGGCAGTGACTGCAGTTGCTGAGACCTAAGGTGGAAATTAGGTTGTCTTGCAATAGTCTTTTGGTAGGTGGTGATAGGAGAAACAGTATGAAGAGATTTTTTTTAACCAGTTGGGGAAAAGCATACAGCATACATGGCTAGGAACATTAGTAGTCCAGTCTAAAGCAGTTTTTTAGTGGTTTATGTATTAACTCTGCTAATTTCCTTTTATCCCCCCATCTTTTTAACTATATCAATTGCTTTAGTGTCTGCGTGTGGATAAACAGGTTAGGGTTAGGGTTAGTTTACAGTCTGCTGTACTGTAAACAGAGTACAGGTCACCACAAAGTCATTGCTCCCCCTTCTTGCCTCTGTTATCTCTCCTTGCTTCCATGCTCTGTACCTCCCTCAAGCTCTTCTTTGTAACTTTGGTCTCACCATGACTCCTCACCCATGAGAGTGCTGGGCTCTGAGCTGCTCTCAGTTTGTTGAGGAAACTTTCTTTGTGTCAATCATGTGTGGCATCAGTGATCATATGGGAAAATACAAAAAAAAAATAGGACGTTCCCATAAGTGCTATGTTCTGAAATCACACTCACTCCAGAGACCACACATAATTTAGGAAAAATAAGTACCCAGTTTCAATATGGATAAAACAATCCTGTCTGTGCATCTCTTTGCTGCTATTAGGAGTATTAGTTTTCAAGAGCAATCCATTATACCGTGAAGTACCTTACTTTGTTAGACAAACAAGAAAACCCACACTTTTAATCTCCTGAAGCTTTTAATGGCATCACAGGATGCAGGTGCTTGAGATACTGATACCTACAGCAGAGGGATGAAATGGCCTTAGCTTCTCCTTACTGCTGGCCTGAAACCAGCAGAAAACCGAGCAGTGCCATTTTAAGAGGATTTTGCCAGCAAGGACGTTTTTTGTAAGCACATCAGGTGCATGCACTTGGGCAATAACGGCTATAGATAAGAGAGAGGTCTGTGCTTTGAGCATTCTGGATTCTCTATAACTGTGTGTTAAATTCAAAATAGTGGTCTAAAAGAGTACCTTCCGCAGCAGAAACTGCAAAAGGGGAGAGTGAGAGTATTGTGGGAATTAGCTCAGGCTCTGTCACCTCCTAGGTACAGTATTTGGGGGCCATGGAGGCTTCAACATCAGCTGCTAAAGTATGGTAGGAGAAAGAGCAGCAGCAAGCTGGGGAGCTGGCTGCTCACCTCTCTGTGTAGCCAGAGATAAATTGCTGCAGCAAAATTGCGAGCAGTGTCTTGTAAAGAAAACGGAGGAGCTGCTCGGGGGTTGAGGAAGATGAGCTGTTTTTTAGGGCTGTCTGGAGCAGAGTAGAGTTCAGGGTGTTCTGACATGTTCCAGCTGCAGCAACAGTACAAAATGGGGGCAAGGAGGCTCACCCACGGCCAGGGAATTATACTATAATTGTATGTGGCTATACTTTATGGATTGTCTCTTCGTGTACAGACTGTGTGGAATGTGCACGGTGTGGGGATGTTTCTGTGCACACAAAGTGGCAAAGCCAGTGTTTGCTGCCACGCTTCTACATTTTCTCTAATGATCATTGTAAATTTGCCTCTTCTCTTTTTGAACTACGCAGCCAGCACGGTAATAAAATGCTCTTTGTGAAGAGAATATTGAAGAGCAGGGGGGAAAAGGAGGGCATGGGTGTGCTTAATAAAAAAAGATTCTCTGCACTATCGCAGGTGCAGTTGATGCTGTTTAGAGCAGTCACTCATCTCACTCCAAATAAATAGTAATGACTGTTTCCTGTTACTGTGCTGTGAATCATACTCAGTCCATGCAGGGGAGTAGAAAATAAAGCTGCATGCAATCCACACGAGATGATGGCTCTTGTAATATTCAGCAGTTGGGCCTGGTTAGAAGCGTTTCATTATCTTAGAATTAAGAGAGAGCTTCCTGCTGTCGTGAAAGCTTGTTTATTCTTCTGCCTTCCCTCCCCCTCCCTCCCTTTTTTCTTTCTTTAACATTTATCCCCTCTCCCTTTCTCCCATCTCTGAAATGTTGGCTTAATGTTTCTGAGCAGAACTGCAAGGTCAAATTAGGGACAGTGGCCCTGGAAGTACATTAGCCATTTATAGCATGGTTTTTGGCTTAATAGGAGGGTGCCTGAATTTTCTTTTATCTTTTGCCCTCTGCTTCTTTTCTTAGCTTATACTTAAAATTTATCAGGAAGAAGCAAAAGAAGCTGACCTTCTTTCCCATTTCTCAGTGAGCTTCAGAGTTTTTTTTCCTTATCCTTGGCTTACTCCGAAGTAAATCAGTGGGAGTCTTTCAGTGAACTCCAGTTGCTGTTGTTACCTTAAGCCACAACGGAGTCACCTGCAAGTAGCTCTCTGTGGGTGCAGATCTGTGCTTAAGCTGGATTTTCGAGGTCTGCTAGCAACCACATAGTGAAACCAGTCAGATTCCCTCCTTGGCTGGAGAGGTGAGCTAGAACTTCTTGCTTAGACCCTTAAGGAGGAGGCCAACAGCCAGAGCCTGCTCTTCAGGTTCCACCATCTCTGCAGAGTGGCAGCATGGGATCAGTAGAGCCTCTGTGAGGCTCATGTTAACCTACACCATGATCTTCCTTTGTAGTTGGTGGGGAAGGACAGGCAGAGAGGGAACTGTGTTGTATCCTAAGGTCTGAATGATCCCCTGAAGACTTCTCTTTCCCTGTGGGTTAGGGAAAAAGACAGCCTAAGGTAGCCACGTTTCTAACATAGGTGCCAAAATAAGATGTGTTGAAGCTGCATATTCTTTGCTGCTTCCAAAGCTGTGGAGGATGAGACACACAAAGGTTTCTAAACCATTGTATATCCTATTTAGATTAAGCATGGATGATGTGTCCCTGTGTGCTGTCCTCACTGCAGTCAGGATTGCTGAGGCATCCCACTTCAGTAATCAGTTCCAGTCAGCAGAAGCACACAGCTGGAAAGTTGAAGGTCCATCTCAAGCCAGGTGTGATTCATAAAGCATCTCATCTCAAGAAGAGCTCTGATTCAGGTTTTCACAACTGGATGATTGCTTTGATTCCTTACGGGTGAAGGAGGACGATCTGGGTTGTGCAGCCCTTCAATATGGCCCTGCTGTGCTTAGTGACCTGCACATTTGACACCAAATGGATACAGCCAGGGTTTTTATAGGGTATCCAATTTCAGCTTAGAGCTGCAGTGATAGAGGGACCTGTGTGATCCTTCCTGGCTCCTCTCCAGCAAGTTCTGAAACTAGAGGAAGAGGTGTACTACCCTAAGGACACTGGCTTACATGGACAGTGCCATCCTCGAGGGTGAATTTGTGAATATTAATGAATTCATTAGACCTCCTAAAGCATCTCTGTTTCAGTAGTGTTTGCCTCAGCAGCAGTCAAGATGGTTAAAAGGCAATTGCAGCCACTGAAATACGTAGCAAAACTATTATCAGAAGATGTCATTTTTTGTAAATGTCACTATGTAGATTTTTTATGGAGATATGGTGACAGGTAGTGAATAATTTAACATAAATTTACATAATATAGTGCAGCTGTTAATTTATGGCCATATTAGACTACAAGGTTATGTATCTAATGGCTTTTGGTCTCCTCTTTTTTTTTTTTTTTTTTTTAAGTTAAAACTTTCCCTAAATTGTCCCACTTTACTCATAATTCATGAGACACCTATCTTCCCTCCCTCGTGCCATAGAGAAGGCTGTGCATGTCATGCTCTTTTTGTAGCCATATGATTCACAGAAAACTCAGTCCCATCTCCAATCCCAGTCATTTGAATTCAGTGTACCCCTGTTTTTATTCAAAGCAGGCCTGGGAGGGTCAAGAAGTGCTCTCGCTGTTAGTTGACTTGCAAAAGCTGAAGATGTCCAGCTGAAGCTTGCTGCTCAGTATTCAAGGTGTCCACCTGCCTTCCCTTTCCAAAAGAGTCAGAGGAGTTGGCTTCCACTCAGTGCTTGGCATTTGCAACTGAGGATAGATTCTTCCAAACATTTATGTGGTGACTTTCTATGGTACAAATACTTGCCTAAATTTTAGAGACGTGTCCGTGCATGACACTAGTATAGAGGTGAGGCTGTGTACTGGGTTTGTGTGGCAAGTTTTTGGCAGTGGAGGGGACTACAGGGGTGGCTTCTGTGAGAAGCTGCTGGAAACTTCCTCTGGTGTACAACAGAGGCAATGTCAGCTGGCTCCAAGAAGAATCCACTGCTGGGTCCAATAGTGATGATGGTAGCGCCTCAGGGATAACACAGTTAAGAATGGGGGGAAAAACTTACACAATAGAAGCAGCAGTCAGACAAGAGGGGTGAGAGTACAGAGAGAAACAGCTCACAGACACCCAGGTCAGTAAAGAATGAGAAAGAGGAGGTGCTCCCGACACCAGAGCAGAAACTCCCCTGCAGCCCATGGTGAAGACCATGGTGAGGCACGCTGTGCCCCTGCAGCCTGTAGAAGTCCACGGAGGAGCAGAGACCCACCTGCAGCCCATGGAGGATGCCATGCCAGAGCAGGTGGATGTGCCCAAAGGAGGCTGGCCCTGGGGACCTATGGTGACAGGAGTTCATTCTGGAGCATGTTTTCTGGCAGGACTTGTGACCCCATGGAGGACCCACGGTGGAGCAGCCTGTTCCCAAAGGACTGCGCCCCACAGAAGGGACCCACGCTGGAGCTCTTAGTAAAGAACTGTGGCCTCTGGGAAGGAACCATGTTGGAGTATTCAGGGAGAATTGTCTCTTGTGGGAGGGACCCCATGCTGGAGCAGGGGTAAAGTGGGAGGAGTCCTCCCCCTGAGGAGGAAGGAGTGGCAGAAACAATGTGTGATGAACCTGCTGTAGCCCCCATTCCCCATTCCCCTGCACCACTAGAAATGAAGTGGAGGTAGGAAACTCTAGAAGATTGAGCCCAGGAAAAAGGGAGGGATGGGGGAAGGTGTTTTAAAGATTTGGCTAAAAATACTTTTTATTATCCTACTCAGATTTGATTGGCTTTAAATTCAATTAATATTTCCAAGTTGAGTCTGCTTTGCCTATGATCCGTCCCTGTCCTTATCTTGACCCAAGAGCCTTTCATTATATTTCCCTCCACATCCAGCCAAAATGGAGAATAATAGAGAAGTTTTGGGGGTACCTGGCATACAGATGGGGTCAAGCTTGAATCTAGAGAGGCTTGACAGGGCATATGTTGTGGCAGGATCTCAAGGAGTACTTGATCTCTGGATCAAGTATTTATGGACCATGCTGCTGCTTCCAAGCTGGCCTGAAGCTCCATGCTGATGCCAAAAAGGTATGTGCATAACTGCACTTGATGCCTCTGAAAGTTTTCCCCATTTAGACACTTGAATAAGACTCAAGCTTTCAGAAGATGTGCACAGTAATACCAGTGTGATACCAGCATGCCCAGTCGTTTGAGTTTCAGATCTTTGGCTGCCCCTTGCATGACATCTAGGTGGGAGGTGAGCTCACCCTGAAAGCCTACTGCAGAAATTAAATCCTCTGCACATCCAGGACAAACATGCATCATAGGACAAATATGCATCCCTATAGTAAGGAATTAGGATTAGAAGTCAGTATTCTAATAGAATTCTAATTAGAGCACAGGCCTTTCTTGCGAGGCAAGTAAGTTTGAGTCTACTTTGCTGCAAATATTCCTTGAAATATGTTTAAAATGTCCAGCTATAGCTTTCCTCCCCTCCACACACCTCCAGATGGACATGAGAAAGATTCATGTCCAGCAGGTATGTTTGCTCTAATGTGTAATGGAATAAGGTTAAACTGTGTGCAGTTTTACATGTAAACTTTGGTAAAAGGTAGCTGGGGCAGAGGGCAAATATTTGTCCTTTTGTCAAGGATAATGGAGTGAGGGTTTTTTTCGTTTTCTGCAGAGAATAATGATAATAATCAGCAATATTTTTTTTTCAGATGTTGTACAATGTGTGTAGTTTCATACCCTGTCTTATGACAGTGGCATACACCCTTGCTTAATTTGCAAGCCTCTGCAATCCTGGAAGTGGGGGGAAAGAGTGGTTGTTCCATTTCACCCTTATTCCTGCCTTCATCACTGTGCCTCTCTCGAGGCCTTTTGGGAATTAGAAAATCCTGTGCCACTGACCTCAAGGACTACCTCCATTCTGCATGGAGTCACAAAAGAAGTCATCTCCTCTGCTAAGGTAGGTAAAGCCCTGAGAGCAGTGGGAGCACTGTTTGTTTTTCTATACAACACTGTGGAAAACAATTGGTGTTTTAAAGAACAAGTAAGAAAAGTGTAATTGTTCTCTACTGTCTTACAGTGGAGGGGAGAGCAAAGGAAACATTTTGCTACATACGAAAGGATAGTTCACCTTCCTTAAATGAAATATTATTTCTTTAGTTTCAAAGTTACCAGCAGACACTGGCTTCTCATCTCTTCCAACCAAGAAGCAACTTGCCTTATTTTCCTAAGGTGGTTCTCCCTGTGCTTTGTTTCCTCATGCAATGGGAAACATCATGTGCTCTGTTACCCCTCTGAGTCTGATATGTTACACCCATGGCTCAGTGTAGAGGTAAATTGTGCTGATGGAGCTCTGTAGACCTTCTCTTGGAGCTCATCACAGCATAGTGACAGCAAGCAAATGTCTATTTGCCTCTCTAGGGAAGGGTCTCCATCAAATACTCAGTATGTTCCTAATTGCTCCATCTTGCTGTCCCACCTCCGGTTTAAGCTTCTCTTCATAGCCAGATAGCAGGGAGAGTTGTGGTATAACAAGATATCCCTGCCCCCCATGCCTGTTGTGTTTCCAAAACTCCTGATTCAATAATGTATTAGCTTGATTCATAGAAAAACAGTGGACCAAATGCCTGCCTCTCTTCTCATGTTTCTACCAGGCTTCCAGGAATGAAAAGAATTAGCACACAGACAGCTGATTTCCCTAGCATACCACAGAGCTGTATTTAGTGTGGCCTCAAACCTAGACTGGATTCCCCCTGGACACCATACAAATGTTTAATGATTAATGTCTCTTTTTAAAAAATCAAAGGGGGTGAAAAGAGGTTGATCTATCCCAGCAGTTCTTAACTGAGGGATGGTAATGGATTGAAGAAGCCTAAATTCTTCCTACCCTCGAATATGTCTTGTCTGGCACAGTAAACAAGCCCTGCATTTTTGGGACAGTGTTGCTCAGCATTCCTGGAGCACTAATGGGAATATTAAGTATAAGACAGCTATGAGTCACTGTGGTTCTTATTCAAGTCAAAAGCATAAATAGCACTTCTCATATATCCATGCTGTGTCAGTCAAAGATACTGCATTTCCTTTCCCCTCTGCCTCTAATAAACATCCGCCGACCTTAAGCTGCTATATACAGGAAACAGCCTGTTGGTTATTGTGTAAAACTGATAAGGTCCCCTGGGATGCTTTATCTGTCTCTGTTGTGTGTATAAATTTAGCTTCAGTCATTGTAGGTTTTGTTCTTTTACCCTTTTTCCTCTCCTCCTTTTTTAATGCCTGCTAAGTAAACATGGCATTGTGGATAAGGGGATAAAGTAATTATCTAGCATAATAAGATCAACACCTAGAGACTTAAGTTTCCATCAATACACTTTGCCTTTCAGTTCTGCTGCCTGCATTTTTCTTACAAATCATGGGTTTCTCTGTTTTGAAATGTAGATCTGTTATTTGTTACTGTACCCTGCTCACATCCCCATTTCCTGCAGTTGTAAACTGCAGCAGACCAGAGTGCCTGTCACTATGATTTTTCTCAGAGATGGGATGGTATTTACAGAAGTACTCTATTTCTGTCTTTGTTTATTGCAGGTTATGGAGGTTTCTTCCTCGGCACAGTGCTGTGAGATGGTAGCCAGAATTATCTTTTTATGTAATGCTCTCAGGAGGTTGAATTCTCGAAGCTGTAGAGCAATTAACATTCTTAATACTTCCAGTACTGGTTAAGGGTTTGGTGTTGGGAAGGTGGAGCTAGGGTTTGGGTTTGTTGTTTTGTGTTTAAGAGAGTCCTATCTTTCATTCTTAATTGTTGGTACACAAGCCAGAAATATGGCTGGTTGTGTCTCAAAGGTGGCTTCAGCTTCTGGGTGTGATGTGTGTGGTGCAATGCTATTGTTCCTCACTTTTGCCTGTGGTGTGCTCCATACTGAAAGCATGTTGGAGAGCTGAAGGATGTGTCTGGATGCAGCAATCTTTCCTTACTCTGCAGTCTGTCAGGGGCTGTTTGAATTGAGTTGTCCTGAGGTGACTCAAGCTCTTTTTAAGATTCACTTACAGCCTTCTGTTATCACTCATCTTCCATTCAGGAGCTGGTGAGCCTGATGCCCTGGAGTATGTCTTTTGTGTAATTCTTCCTTATGCAGCTCGGAGGTAAACACCTCAGCGTGCATTTTATGCTCAGTTTGTAGAAGTACAACTAATTGTGCTTTACAAAGAAGATTCAGGTCAAACGTTTTACCAGCTACTTCTTAAAGGCTGAAGTGGTAGTTGGACAAACTAACAGGCATTTGTGCCTTGAAAAATCCCCTTCAATGTTCTAGCCTGACTCTCACTGTCCCTTCGTGGAAACTGGGCACCTGTATACTGGTTTTAGCTTTCAAAATGTCCTCTTTGGTCTCTTTCCCTGAAGATGGCTGAGTGACTCCCCTTATTGCTAAACAAGCCAGTGGGGTCTTGCTACTGCTCCTATAAATACTGTTATGGCTGCATATGGGGTGTGTTGAGGAGCAGCAGAATTACTCTCAATTCCACGGCAGAACATCAGTCTCTGTCCTGAGAAGATAACAGCCTACAGGACTAAAGAAAGTGAGGAGCATTCAAAGGGTTATGCCTTTACCAGCTCCAGACACAAAAAGATGCTGTGTTGGGATGCTGGTCATACACCCCGTGTGTGTGATAGAATTACTGCTGCGTAACCAAGAGAATGAGTTTGTTTAGCTTTTGGTTAGCTAAGTAACCATGGTCCAGATGGCAGGCCAAGTTAATTATCTGACCACTGATCTAGTTCAGCCCTCACTGACCTTTCTGCTTCTGGTGTGGTTTCCATTACTCTTAGGTTGCTCAAAGCTGTCTCAGCAGGTATGCCTACATTAGTGGCCTTAGCTGCAGTATAGATTTAGTCTAAGAAGCTTGGTGTGGTTTTCCAGAAAATGGAGATGGCATCAAAAAGTCTTTAAAAATTGTAAGCTAAAAAATCCCCAAAACATCCTTTTGGCATCTTGTCCTTATGTCAGCTTCCCAAGGGCAAAGGCACCTCCTTCAATATTGAGAGGTTTGGGAAATCTAACTGAAAGCCATCTAAATGAAAAGGTCAGATAAAGTTTTCAGGGCACTGATGTTTCACAAATTTCCCCCCAGCCCAACATAGTACCTGCATTTAGGCTTGCAAGACAGTTGTTGGAGGTCTTCCATAGTGTTTGGATGAGGGATTTGTCCAAGCCAGCTAGGGGTAAGGAGCTTGTCCTGTTTTCTTCAAAGATGATTTTGTCATGAATGGTACATAAAAATGCATTAGTACTTTTTGTCAGTAATGAACTTCTTTGTTCATTAGGTTAACATTGGCTGTTGTCACTAGTAACTACATTTTGATGAGGAAGAGAGCATTCTGAAATTGTGGAAACCTGGCACTCTTGGGTATAATTCACAGCTCATTGAAGTCAGTGAACAGACAGACTTCTGAATTCAGGTCCCATTCAGAGCTAAGGCAATTTACCCTGGTTGAGGACCTGCCCCTGGTTTCCCCATGTGGCTACTCAAGTGTAAAATGCAGCTGCTGCTGGCAGGTTTTCTTCTTCCATTTAGAGTTCTGAATCCATTCAGCATTATTTTCAAGGCAACAACACAGCAATTGAAGCTTTGTTCTACCTCCCCAAATTAAACATAATTCTCTTACATCATTTACTTCCACTTGCTGGTTTGCTTTCATTTGACCTGCTAACCATGTCACACAGCATTAGCTTTGTAAATGCTGTCACGAACTTGGTTTGAAGGTTTGTGCCAGGTCAGTTGTAATTCCCTGTTTTTCTCTTGCATGCCAGAAGAAGCAGAGAAATGTATATCATCAGTGTGAGCCCAAGTAAAATGAACTTTAAAATTTAAGGAATTTTCTGTTAGCAAAATAAGTGAACAGGTTCTTGTTTACTGTCATGGTTTAAATCTACTCTTTTGCTTTAAAGTCCCTCAAACTTGCTTTGTATCCCTGTTTAGGGTGTTTCTGATTTAAAAAATAATACAGATTTTTATAAAACCTGCAGAACTGACTTTCACAGTAAATAGTTCTGTGTACAAATTCCACTTGTTGCTTTGTGGAAAAATTACGTATGTGTTTTAAAAAGCTCCTTCTTCATTATTTCCTTCTCAAATAACAATCGTATTTATTTTCATACAAGCCTTCTTTTCCTGCACAGTACATTTTAATAATTTACACATCCCTCCTGCATGGGAACCAGAGAGCAAAGCAGACTTCCTGAGGGAGTGTCGCTGCAATCCCTATTCCTGTGATTATTGCTACGGTACCACTGAGAATTTCCACCCTAGATCTGGATTTTATTGGAGCATATGATGTTCAAAAAACCTAATAGGACATAGTTTCAAGAAAGCTTACAGTGTATACTTAAACTGACAAAACAATGTGGATTTAAGATTGTATATTGCTGTAAGAGATGTTGACTCTTTTCCTAGTACAGGAAAAGAAAATGGGTTGCTCAGCAGTGAAACAACACTGAACTGATTAGGACCCTGAATAAATACTCGAGTTCCCAGTATCCCTTCTGTGGCACTAGGGCTTGGATATTTCCTAAGGTCACCATCCAAGTATGGTCATGTAGTTCTCTAGGTGCATGTGAGCTGAATGCAGGACAGCAGCGGTTGGTCAATCAACCTTTTGTCTGCACCAGTTTACATTCCCTACAAATCTGCAGGCCTGCATAGTTGCCCCCCACACCTGCCTCGGTCAAAACAACCCTACTTAGCATGAGGAAATTTCTATTTAGTGTAAGGCTTCATCATAAAGTAGTAAGGATTTTGGACCGAGTGAGTGGAGTGCAAATAACTGAGCAGATCTGCTGTCAGGATCTGAGGGGCTGGCAGCCTGCAGGTGAGGGTGGTGATGAGCGATGGAAGCAGTAGCTCCATCCAGCTCAAATACACACACAGTGCACAGTGTGCCTGTGACCCAGCCTGCCCCATGTACTACCACATGGCAGCACTGTCTCATAAAGCTGCTTCCAGTGGCTGCTGTGGTGCATCCCTGTGAGCATGGGCTGCTGGAATGAGACTCCTGCCCATTCTGAGGAAAGAAATTGCACAAAGGGAAAAGCAGTATTAGATTTCTACACCCCTTTCTTAAGAACCCAGGACGACCGTGTGAGTCATCATAATGCGTGCCTTCACATGGAAGCAGACCCTTGGAATCTCATTTGAAAAGATCCACAAAACTCCTTCTCCACACAGCACCAACATGTTGTGTCTCAGGCCTTCATAAACAACTAGAAATCTCTATTAAAACATCACTAGCTGCAATTATAATGTATCACAGGAAGAAAGAAAGAGAGATCAAGATCTCAAGTCCTGGCATTAGCAAGGCATTTGTTAAATAAAACTCATCTTTAATGATCAAAGCTGTTATTAGTACATTGGTGAGTGCAGATATCTTTTTAACGGTTTTCATTTTCAAATTAGCCTTTTAATAGTGAATGAAATCTTTCTAAACTAGAGAAAGAAATTATATGTTTGCAGCTTACAATGTCAGTGGAAGTCATAAAAACAGGGCCTTTTCCAAGTGCTAGTTTTTCTGAAAATTTAATTTCGCAGGATGCTCCCATTAGGCAGTGGTTGAATCTGCCATCACACAATCCAGAGTCACTTCCCCAAAGCCATCAGTTTACTCAAGGTTTCCCTTGGGTTCCCATAGACAGCTGCTGCAAAGGATTCTTGCTTTACTTCTCCAGGCTTATGTGTTGTATGGTTGCTCTTTTAGTACAGCCTTGACCTCCAACATCTTCAGATAGGAACAGTGCACATCACAGTTGAGATAAGTTTTCCTTAAGGATATTGTTTTGTGGCTCTTTTATATGAGTGGATTGAACTTAATTTAAGGGGAGCAGAAGTAGAATGAAAGGGAATTTTCAGTTTCCTAGGGTAAAATGAAGTGTGTCATCTTAACTGTTTGTTTTAACTCTTGATGCCATCTCTGGCTTTCCCTAAAGAAAATCCTTTGTCTGCTGGCAGTGACTGTAGAGTGGTTTATAGCTTCCCATGCTTTAGCTTTGCATCATAAGAGAAGTGGTACATATAGGCAGTGCTGCAGGCAAGGCATTTTATGTTGTAGTGGGGAGTGTTTTCTCCTTTAAAAATGTCAAGCTTAATACAGTGATGCAAAGGAGCAGGGCCTCCATTAACCCTCCCCAACAAGGAATGATCCCAAGATCCTACTAGTTCTTTATTAGAGCAGTGGGGTTTCCCCATAAGGCATCATTTGTTATATTACTTCCACCCTGTAAATTACATTTTTTTTTTCTTTTTAAATTATGCTCTGGGGAGAGGAGGGTAGGGAAGGGACAAGGTACGTTTCTGAATTAGGGTTTAGGGGGTGGGGGGTTGAAAGGAGCCTAGTGAAATACTTTCCATGCAAACACAGGGAATAGAGCAGGCTCCATAAGGAGAAATTGTCCTGCAGAGGCATGCAGAACAAAAGAATTTTAGGAGAGTTTTTGAATCAACTGCATCGGGATTTTTTCAGCCAGATTAAGTGCTTTTGGAAACCTATAGTATTTGCACCTTTATTTTCCGCCTAGTTGGCCCTTTCTTATATTCTTGGGAGGGATCCCATCATCCATCGCATTCTTGAATACAGACAGAAAACCAGTGATGCTCAGTGCTGAATGAATGAACTGCTTTGCTGTCAGTGGTAAAATCTGTGTGGTGATGAATCTGGCATTCCTCATCCCCTTTTATCCCATGCTAAGGTCTTTGGGCTGGTCAAGGACTGGATTAAGGCTGAGGGCACTGATTATTAAGCCAAAATGAAGGAATCACTGTCTTAAGAAAGAAAGTGCATGTAAGCCTGAAAACATTTCTGAACAGCTTCTTTAGCCAGTGTCGGAGTCCCTTCATACTTCCTTTTGCAAGCAGAAATAAAAGCAACAGGGATAAAACCTAGTCAGTGTTTTAACAACACCTGTCTTTGTAAGATGTTGACATGCAGAAACATGGTCGCTTCCTTGTGCCCTTCCTGGATACTATTAACGTAGATGTGATACTGTGATGCAATGTCATATAAATCAATCCTTATGCATCCATTGTTGATCGATTAGATTACTACTGTTAACTATTCATCTGGTATTTTTTCAATTGATCCCACAGTTTCAGCATCCAAGTTCCTTACAAAGTGTAAATAATCTCAGTGACCTCTACAAATACCCAATTAAATTGCATTTTTTTCTATATGTGTCACTGGCTTCAAAGAAGCCATGCTGATTTGTGCCAGTTGACTCCCTGGCCCAAAGCCTCAGGCTCACAGGGTTCACAGTGGAGAGGGATGTGTAGCCCAAGGGCAGAGGGCAAACATCTCTGCTGAAGCAGGCTTTGATTGTAATGTATTAGGAAGATCTTTTAACTACTTTTAAAAATCGTAATGTTGAAATAATGACATTTAACAGTTGCATATTCTTCATTTCTTCATTGCCATTGAATATAATGAATACTGGATCTTTAAATTCTTGCAAAGGCAGGTAAATTGTTATTAATCATGAATCATTAATCAATAACTAATTATTCAATTACATTAAAGATAATCTTGTTTTCAGTGAATATCAATCATCAAATGAACTGTTGTTTATTTCTAATTCCTAACATCAACACTATTAATTCTGTAATTGCAAGTGTCATGAAATGGCCGGAGCATAATAAAGCATACCTGCCCTATAACCTCCATATTAAATCAGAATGTCATACTGACAGATACTGTGGCATTGCAAATAAGTCACCTTTTGCAGCCACCTTTTTCCAATTGAAACAGCTGGGATTAAATGAGAAATAAATACTGTCTGTGTCCTAGTTTAGCCTGTTTGGAAAAGTCTAAAGAAGCAAAGTAATAGTTAGCAGACTGATAATTACAGATGTTTAAAAATAGATATGTAACTATTTATGCTGTCTGGACTATTAATAACTTTGTTTGCCACTGGACTAAAGCTGAGCTGGGAGAGCTCTATGACATTTCCTTGTTTCATGTGGTAGCAGAGGTGGCTCTAATATTCTTAACTAGTGGAAATTTCACTGGCAAATTTTGTAGCAGATCTTAGGCTTTGAATCATGTACAAATAAAGCAATGGGGATTTGAGAGAGCATTATTGTGCAAGACAAAAACATACAGATTATTCATTATCCAAACAGTGTAAACAAGGTGAGAACAGTTTGTTATAATATGCTGGCAAACAAAAAGAAAAAAAATGCCTTCTAAAGGACCTTGTAAGGTTTTGCAATGTACTGTGTTCGTGCTCAGCCCATGTTGGCATATGTTGTTTTTATGAGCTTGGAAGTGGTCAGGGAAAACCCTGCTGTGGGCTGCTGTGCAGGTCCTGCATCCTTCGTGCTGTGGTGGTGCCAGGCTAGGTGCTACCAGGGGCACTGTCCCCACTTAACAAAGGGGAAAAAGGTGCTTACAAAGATTTTACTAAAGGTTGTAAAGTTCTGGTGAGGGTGGACCTCACCTTCCCAAAGGTAAGAGCCCACTCCATGGTGGGAATAAGAAAAGGATGAATTCATTCAGGATTATCAGCATTTAATAATCTGGAGGCTCAGGAGTTCATTCAGGTGAGACGAGCTTGCAGGTTGAGCAGGTCTGAACCCACAGAGCTCAGTGCCAGCTCCTTGGTGCCCACAGTATCAGCCCCAGCAGCACAAATGAAGAGATGGTCACCTGTTCAAAGGCTGATCCCAGTGATCTTTTTAATTCCTCTGTGAAATGGAAGTACACATACCCATCAATGCCCAGCTTTGCTGCTTCAGCGGGGCAAGCTGTTTATATTATTAAAAGTTGGGTATTTGAATTTGCCAAAGCAGTTTTCCCTGTCTCGTTCAATCTTTCTGCTGCAGCAGTTTCTGTCACTGAGCAGAGTCTGTGTGTGTTGTTAATAGTTGCTTATGGAGAAGGCTGGAGGAACAGAAGAGAGGGTAGCGAAAAAGGAAGGGCTGACCCTTTTCCATCCACAATCCCCATCAGCCCAAACTGCCCTGCTGTAGGCACAAGCAGCCAGATGCCATGCAGAGCAGCCCTCTGCTCTCCAAGAGCCATCCAGGACTGGTGTTCAGCCCACTCTCTGGTCTGCTTGAGGGCACCTTCAGGACTTGTGGAGTTCAAACCCACCATTTGGGTTTGAACTATCAGAGCCAGCAGGCCTTCTGTTTCTGTTCATCATGCTGTCTGTCTCCCAGATGAGATTCATTACACTGTTAATGAGGACTTAGCGCTTTCTCTGGGCTGTGCTGATGTAGTCGCAGGGGTACGTCCTGGCCCTGGGTGCAGGGTGTGGGATACCTCTGTGTCTGGCATTGGTTGTGTATTGGCTCAGATCCTCTGCTGGTGAGTGGGCTGAATTAAACTTGCAGGTCTGCTTTCTCATTCCCTGAATTAGCCAGACCTAAAACTCCTATAGGAAGAGCTCAGGTTGTTTGTGATGGAGAAAGGCTGTCTGAAAGGACTGCAACTGTCTCCCCCCACTAACCTAGGGACAGCCCCAGACACCTCTGGCAGGAGGCCCCTCAGGAGGAAGGTGCCAGCAATGACCTTGCACAGGAGCCTTCATACAGCTTTGGCTGTTGGCTCCTGGCAATCAAACTTCGATTGTACAAGCACAATGGGAAGAGGCTAAGATTTCGAGGGGTATAAACCCCTATGTCTCAAGTTTCTAAAGTATGTAAGAAGTCATGTATCTGTAAAGTTAATGAGTGCTGAGATGTCCCTTAGGTCTCTTCTCTATCTGATGCTTACCACTTCGGTACTGTTGGTGTGTCAATGAACAATAGGGACTTTGTTTGTTAGATTGATATAGTGGCGTGTAGTTTAACTGCTTAATCAACAGTACTGCTCCAGAAGCTGTAATAAGCTGATCCTAATAGCTGCACCCTGGTGGAGAAAGAGAGATCTGGCTGCTCAGCAGAGTGGCAAGTCAAAAAGCAGACCACCATTTCATGGCTTAGTTGTAGAAACTGGAGTGGGTGGGTGACAGAAACAGCAACATCTTCAAAGTCAGGAGGAGATGTGGGCCAGGCTTTTTGTGCATGACTGCCCCTCTTACCCTGTGCCAGCTGGCACTGGGATCATCTGCAGAAGCATATGTTTGACCAGCCCTCCTGCCAGGGGAAGGTGGTAGCTTGGGCTGGTGTAAGGAGAACAGATTAGTAAAGGGCACAGTGAGCAATGCAATTATTTCCTTTGTCAGTATGAGTGTTTTTTTAGATAACTCCAAGATGAAAATATTGTTCCCTTTTGATTAAACTTTGGCATGCCCTCAGCCTGACCAGGGAATTCATGATCATAGAATAGTTTGGGTTGGAAGAGACCCATAAGATCATCAAATCCAACCGTAACCCTAACACTGCCAAGCCTACCTAAACCATGTACCTAAAGACTGTATCTTTAAATACCTCAGTGGATGGTGACTCCACCACTTCCATGAGTAGCCTGTTCTAATGCTTGATGTTGGTCTTCTCAGAGGGACCATAGCAAATGTGTGTTCGTCCACCTCTGAACAGAGAGGAAAAGGGAAGTGGTAGCTGGCAAATGTTATTTGAACTCCTTGTTTCTGACTTTCTTAACTTCTGACTTGCTCTAAGACGGTTCATGAGGTAAACAGAGCATTCTTATCTTAATGGGTGTTTGAGATCCTCAAATAAAGGGCGTTAGAGAACATATAATTTTGTTATATCTCCTACTTTTTCATTGCACTATGAAAAGGTCATATTAATATTTCAGCATCAGCCTGCACAAATAGTATTTAGTGGTAGTATTTTCAGTCATGGGTGCCTCAAGTTAGTCCCCTAACTTGTTAAAGGGACTAACCACTGGCAATCTCTATACCAGTGTGAATGAGAGCTTTACATGTTCAGTGCCCTTTAACACACAAAAAAAATTATTTATGAGGGTTGTCCCAATCCAGCATCTGATTCAAAGTTTGAATATGGTATGTCGTAGCTGATTTGCATTCAGCATCTAACTGCAACGAAACAATAGCTGAGTGTCAATGCAGTTTATGCAGTTATCAAAGACAGTTGGTGTCTCTTTGGGGCTTCTGCTTAAATCATCCGCTCCAGGAAATACAATTCACATGTTTAGCAGTCCTAATGTAAAAAATACTGTATATTTTTGAATAAAGCCAGGCCCTGAAGTGTTTTCTGATTCTAGTATCGCTTATCTTCCCCATCAAGGTGCATAGCAGTGAGGGCAGCCAGGCTGTTATTGCTTTTACTGTATTCTAAACACGCACAGGCGTACACACACATCTGTATCTTCAAAATCTGCCAAGAGTATTTGTTGTTGTCTCTAAGAAGAAGTAATGCTCTCCTACAAAGTGCAATTCATAGGCACTAGGTTTTGCTGCCTCTTATTATAAAAGCAATTCATCTCATTGCAGAATGTGTGCTTAATTATAATTTCCTAATGCCCTTGAGTTTTTTTTACTCAAAATTTACTGCTCAGGTATACTGCATCCAATATAATCTGGTGACAAAGCAAGGGAATTAGCTTAAGAAACTGTTTTTTCTAGCCCCGAATTTGTGATCTGTGACCCTAAGCAAAACATTTTACCTTTTTTCATGAGTCAGCTTTCCCATCTGTTTTTTTTTAAATGGCTGGAGATTACTAGTTGAATGGTGCCATATTTTTATTTTGTTAAGCGTCAGAGCATAGGATATATTCAGCACATTATTTATAATGTACAGCTCTGCATCTGAAACACCTCATCATATTTACACTTTTAATTTGGCTTTACTTTTGCTATCGTTGCTAAACAAACATAAACCACCCACAGATTAAGGACATGGATGTTCATAGTAGTCTAAGTCATATCAGTGACTCAACATAAACTTAGTGCTACAACCAGTCAGTACTGCTGGTGGTCTCAGGGCTCCATCACACCGAAGCAGTGTGAAGAGTGAAACCCATTTTTCTCTTGGCTTCTGGTTCAGACCAAACCAACACGAGCCCACTTGTGCAGGGCACATGGCCTGCAACCCTGTGGTGTGCGGGTCTTGTCTGAGCTCTTCATCAGTCCCAAAGACCCTTTATCAGCTGTGCCGAGGGAGGACAAAAGATGGGGATGTTGTGCATGATGGAAAGCAGAGAGAGAGACATCAGCTTTTTCCTCCAAAGACATGAGTTTTTTCTAGTTTGTGGCAACTTCAAGTAGCTTGCTAACATATCTGCGCTGCTGCTTCTGTGGCAGAGGGCTGTGGATGTCATGTCAGTGACTGCTTTCAGAGCAACCCCAGGGGCATTTGAGTGAACATTTTCTCCAACTGTTGACGCCTTGGTGGCCTCAGAAAGCTGGCCCCCTGTGGCTCATAATGGGATGGCGGCTGGATGAGATGAAACAGGGCATTTAGACAAACCACTGTTGTTTTTTAGTTCTTGCATGCATTCCTGCTTACCTATGTATATATCATATCACATCATGCATATACATCCCGTGAGGCATTTGTAGTTGACAGAAAAATACCTTTGATGGGAGAACGCAAAGAAAACTCCACTAGTTTTAAAGCAAAACTGCTCCGAAAACTTTGTTTTGCTGCCCACAGCGCTGAGATGTTTTCTTTTACAGCTACAATATGAGAAGCACTGGGAGACACTGTATGCCCGGGGGGGTACACATAAACTCCTGACCCTGCTTAAACTGTGTGGCACACAACACCGGGCACACGTCAGCAAGATTCGTGTGTTCGGCACCACCGTTCCAAACCATGTGTTATGACACATCATTCATATCCAGCTGACCACAGGCCCAGCAATAATGTTGCAATCACTGGTCCTGATCACTTCCTGCCAAATAACAAACACAGCCTGTCCTCCCTAAAAATAGAGACCTTTCTTACTGCATAGTAATCCCAGATTCAGCACCAGAACCGTACCTTTCTGCAGTCTGCTTCAGGCCTTAAAAAAATTTTTGCCTAATTTTTTTCTGGCATAAGGCACAGTTTGGGAAATCTATTAGGGCTATTAATTTTGTTTCAGGGAGCGCAGGGGTGCTAGTGTTTTATTAGCCCAGTAGCTTTGCTCAATGGCAACATCTGGTTTTCAGTGAGGTTTCAGGGTTGGTTGTTTTTTTTTCTTACTCCATTTTCCAGCTGTGTTGACTCAAGTCAGAAGGCAGTCAGCCACTTGTGAGACTGAGGTCTCCAAACACTTAAGGAGCTGAGATATTCTCTGAAACTCCTGGATCTCGGAAAATTAGGGCAGAATCTGACAATACCAATTTTTCCTCCAGAGACTCACAGCACTCACAGTTCTGATTCCAGCCAGGACCAGGAAATTAAAAATTACATAGAAACTTTTGCAGTGTTTCAGGATGGCTGTAGGTTAGGTCTCCACAGAGGCAGAAAGTGCAGGAGGGAGACTTAGTTTTCCCAGGTCAGTTGTGTTGTGTTGTTTGTGTATCCTGAAAGATGATTTACCTTGCTCAGGAAAACATGTAAGCTAAAAGAATAAAATCTAGGTTGTCTGGAGTAAAGAATGAGAATGCAGCTTTGGTGTCAAGGCATTAACAATTCATTAGGCTTACCTGTGTCACAGCAGTGGGGCCAGCCACGAGACAGATACTCTTATAGATAACAGCAGCTGCATTTCTGATGTGAGTTGTAAATCCCATTCCTTTGGGAGTTTTGTTAGCCAGGTGTGGGTATGCACTTGTGGCTTGAGCTTCAAAACAGTAGGGAATGGGTGGCCAGAAGGATGCATAAAACGTGCACCTCCACTCTCTTCACCAGCTCTCCTGCTCTCTGCTCCCCAGCACTGCCTGGACCCCAGGCTTCCCCTAGTCCAAGAGCTGTGGTTCCCTGCTGAATCTCAGGGAAAGGCTGAGGTACCTGAGAAGCCTTGAGTGCTGGCAGGGTGGCTCCCCTGCTATCTTGTCCACCTTTGCTTCTGTCCTTGCTTCCTTTCCTCTATCCCATGGCATTCACTTTTAATGCATCTCTCCTGTTTTCTGCTCCTGTATTTTCTTCTTTCCCCGCTTCTGCATTATTCAGCTTTCCTTCTCTGGCAGGCTTTTGCCCTTTCTTTTTCACCTTTCCACTCACCATGCTCCTCGTATACAAGGAAAACAGCAAGCCATGCAATACAGCCTTGTAAGACTTGACTAATGGCAGAATGAAAGGAAGAGGAGGGAAGGTGGTTTTAATGCTCAGCATTTGAAAAATAAATGTTTGCTTTTTTCTTCATTCAGTTTTGTTAGAAGTGCTGTAGGATTCCTTATTCCTGTCCCAATTACCTGACTGAAACAGGAGGCTGTGCCAGCTTGAAATGTGGACTTTAAGTCCAGACTCTACCTCTGTGGCATTGTCCAAGGCCAGAGGAACTTCACTGATGCAGCAGAAATTTGCCCAGTGTCAAGCCAGCATAGGTGGCATTTACTAGCCATGATGCCTTCTGTTCTCAGTTTTAAGTATTTAATGTTGCCCTTTTTCCCTATTCTCAGCCTTCTTTTTTTTTTTTCTTTTTTTTAATTTCATGAACAAAACCATAGCCGAGCTGAGGAAAATCAGTCTGCATGCAAGGAACCATTGAGCTGTTTTAGGGTTAAGTTACAACTGTGTTGGTTTTTTCCATGTGTGATTTTTTTTTTTTTTTCCTTTCCCAGACTGCTTGAGTCCTAAATTCCCCCTGTAAATCTGCTTTCTGTACCATCGGTTCGCAGAACAATGAACTACTTGATATACCTGATAAGAGTTAACATGAAAAATGAATAAATCATTTGCTACTCCCTTTTCTTTTCTGCTGAAACTGGGTGTTGGTCTATAAAATGAAGGAAGTTACATTGAGCAGGAAGTTTAAAAATGCTTAGACAGATGTCATTAAAAAAAAAAAAAATCAAAATTGGCTTCCTGCCAAGTGTCTGTAATTAAAATTATTCTTCTTAGTGAGAAAAAAGCAGATGCAAAGGGAGGTTTCCTGTCTCTCAAAGTAGGAAATACAAATAACTGTTAGTCTCGCCTTTGTGTGTGCATGTGTGCACGCATATGTGTTTGTGTGAGTGTGCGTCGTAGCGTGGGACTCTGATGCTTACTTCTGAAGTGGCTTGTGATAGAAAACTTTAGTCAATACTGTGTGGATGGGTGCCTTATTGTTCTAACCCTTTTTGGTTTTATTTTTAAATTACATCTTTGTTGAAAAAATAATGTATATAAATTGCCCTTTCCATACTACAGATTACAGAAATGGCTGCTCTTATAGAAAAGAGGAGTGAATTTTTGTGTGTGGTGTTGAAGGGAGGACAGGATGTGGGTGAGTGTACACATGTGTGTATAGGTACACTCATCTATATGCATCATATAGCTATAGCTGATAGCTGTATTAACTTAGAAACCAATGCAGTTAATGTCATGCAACTTCTTAGCATACATGGATTTATACAAATATAAAACTGCTTCTAGGGGGGCCGATTCCTTTTCTCTCCCATGCATAGATAGACTTACAACTTACACAGCTTACAATCCATTCACTGTGTTTTTTTCTGACATTGCACTGAAGTATTGAGTTTTGTTTCTTTTTAAAAAGTTCTTTTTGAGGAATGGCAGACAAGACATGTTCCAATGTTGATTCATGAGGACATTGGTGGAGCAATACCTCTTGGCAGTAGCAAGGGCTACCTGGTGCACTAGTCTGTGTAGTGTGTGTTCTGTTTACATATCTAGATACATATTTGCTGCTTTTCGAAGCCTCATGTTTACACAGGACAGATGTACTGTACGGTTCTTTCACCAGCACTCATAACCAGCTTTACTTATTGTGTATCTGCATTCATTATTGTATATTTGCATTAGGATGTATTATAGCATAGAGACAGTTCCCTGGAAAAAGTGTCCTGCTAATATAGTTTATTCTCCTCACTGTATTGGGACAAATGGCTCCAGTAAAAAGAGGCAGTAAAAGTTGGCTTCTACTGGCATGGAGTTTTCCTGATTTATTATGCTATCCAATGTCTTTAGGTAGACTGTGCTTGAATTTACCTCCAATTCTGAAAGTCAGGTATAACCCCAGCACCCTTCATCAATCAGTACATACTGCTCTAGCGTATGTCAGATAACATGTGATGACCATAGGCATACTTCTCCTTTTCCATCAGTGCATGACAATGCAGAAAGATAGCTTTGTTTTACTGCTGTTTTCTTCAGGACTCCACAATGCTCAGCTTCTGTTTGTGGGCTGACTGGCCTCAAGTAAATTAGTTTTCTGCAACAAGAACCACCACTCATATTGATAAACCCTGGCTGACCTGAGTATCAGAAGCTGGATGGTATGCTGGTGCCATATGTACTGACCTTTGTAAACAACTCTTCCATGATTCTGGCATCTTTGAGTGCTCCTGGAAAAACTTCCCTTGGAACAGATAACAGAATTCGCTTCTATACTTTGAGTTGCCAGATTATCTGGCAAGAGAGCTGCTAAAAAGAGGTTCTGAGAACAGCTGAAAAAGAGCAAGAACATGCCTGCTGCAAGCAATAGAGCAACTGGTACCCACTGAGCAATAGTAGCAGTGATCTGAAAACACAGGAGAGGAATATGCACATGTATGTCCTATGGGTGTTGCAGTACTGTGAGAGCAAAGAAGAGTTCTTAACTGCTCAGAGAAATATAGAGGGGCTAGTCAGAATGGTCAAGGAGTAATATAGGCTCTAGAGATGAGATCAGGTTACAAAAGCTATGCCCAAGAATGCTGTTAGAAACTTTAGCAACAGCTAAGCTTATGGTTCTTTCAGAAAATGAAGCAGAAACATTTTAAACTCACAATCCATTTTATAGCACAGCCCAAGGCTATAGGTAATCCATCTCTGCCAATCCTAGGATGACCCCAGTAAACACATGTTGAAAGCCAGCCTTGCAACAAACCTTCTTGTGTTTTAAAAAGAAATTCTGGTTTCTGTTGAAATCCAGAGACCCTGTGAAAAGATAGGGAAAGTAAAATGTATGGCACTAACCATGAGAAATTCCTTGTTGTTCCTCCAGTCCTGACTCTGTGCTTTTCTGAGGGGCAACTTGCCTAAATCTAATCTGTTTGGGTTTGCAGTTACCTGGTGTTCCTGGGAGAAGACTACCAAATGCAGCTTTCAGAGGTCCCGGGCAATCTGCTGGAGAGGTTTTATTTCTGCTTCCCAGGTGGGAAGGGGAGCCATGGCAGGATTAAGTGGCCACATCTGTGGCAGCACCCACAGCTCCCAAATTCTCATCTGATGCTCTCCATGACATGAGGGGAGGGAAATGGGGCTTATTTATTTAGGGCAAGCAGAGGGAAGACTGATCCTTCTTCTACTAAGAGTATCAAATAATACACCAATGGTTTTCTCTCTTGTGCTGCTCTGCTGCAGATATTTTGCAAGCAGAGAAGGAAAGCAATGGGGTTTTTTGTTTTGACAAAGCGTTTTCACGAGCATGGCTGCCCGTTGAAGACATCTGTTTAAGTTCCCACCCCGGGATAACAAGCAGATCTGGGCAAATATTTGGGATTGCATTTTTCTGGCAGGTTCGCTTATGATTCATACACATGAATCCAGGGACAAGTAGCAGATGCCCTGAGAAGGCCTAGCCATTGCTTTCAGCTGAAATGTGTATTTTGTGTCCAGCGCATTCTCAAGGAGCTCTTTTGAGGAGTTCTAAGTAAACAATAAATCTCTCCACAATGGAATTTATACAGAGTGAATTATCAGGGTTAAAAAAATATTCTGTTGCTTTCAGCTCTTATCTTTGTTTACCGTATCGCCAAGGACAGTGACCTGCCTTTGTGCCCTAATAGTGAACCGTCAGCAAGAGAGACAGGAAATGCTGCCTTCTCTATAGGCTCAGCATATAGGCTTAATGAGAAAAATAACATCTCAGCAGCAGTTGTTAGTTTTGCTCAGTTCGGTTTATTCTCTTTTGTTGCCTTACTTCAGTAAACCTAGATAATCTTAGAGAAAGGCCTTTGTGCCAAGTTTCTGTACTCTAATTTAGTGAACTTCAGATATTTAAACATTATTAAGACCAAGTCGAGCTGACAAAAGAGTCTATATCCCTTTCATTTCCCATCAAGCTGAGCCTGCTGCATCCTGTCTGGAGCCTGGGTGCGTGCAGCACTTTCTGAACACGAGCCATCTTTCAGCTGGAATGAGAACGGAGTGCACCAACACCAAGCAAAGCACTGGCTCTGTCCCTCACTGGAGTAATGCTGGATTCACAGGAAACCCCACTACTCCTGGGTCACCTGATTAGTAACTCCCCTTAATGAAGTAAGAAATGCATGATGGAAAAAATAGTCAAATAGCGAAGCGCCATCCAGGATGGAGCAGGAATGTACAGATAGCACTGCACACTGTGGAATGGCATTGCCTTGTCCCAACAGCCCACCCTCTGGATTTTGGGGAGCATGGGACATGAGAGCAGTGTGAGCCTGACTTTTACATCCTGACACTATATGCAGAAATCCATCCTGGTGTCTGCTCAGGGACCACTTGTGGTGCAACTCCTCTTCCAGAGGTCCAACACCAGCAGTAGTTTCCCTGCATGGTTTTCACTTCATATTTGAGAGAGCAGAGGTGCAGGGAAGAGAGAGAATTCCTATGGATATCAACCTCTGTTTGGAACCCAAGGACATAATAGATAGATTAACCTTGTAAGTAGGTCCCTTAAACTTCAAACTGTAGCTATTTTTTCCATGCAAAGGTAGGCAAACACTGAGTTCCTTTACTGGTGTGTGGGTGTGTAACACTTATTACAACTATTTTCCCCCAGCAACTACACATCGTAAAGCAAAGCTTTAATCACAGATTACGTTCACTTCTTTATTTACGCAGAAGGAATGTGTAAAATTTCTGTTCTAGTAGTCTATCCACAATTTTGTTTTCCATTCAAGATTTACCTTTATTTTGTATAATATCAGTATTAACTGCCAAGACTTGACCTTAATCATGACATAAACCCTTTTTTTAAAAAAAAGCAGGGGATTTGCCGTTACTACCATGTAATGATCAGGCTTTAAACAGGACCATCATTTGCTGCCATCCTCTGAGCGCACCAGCAGTATCCACACAATCTCATGATTAAGGTTTATAGGTCTTTTTAAGAGTGCTGAAGGAGAGGAAGAGACTTTCCCAAATTTGCTTGGAAGGCTGCGTCAGGACTTGACCTTCTGATAACAAGCCCCGTGGTTGTGCCACACAACAGCTACTCCCCGCACTCCTCCTGCCCTCGCAATAATGTGCCTGGAATCTGACCCCGCATTTCTTGCTGTCATGTTGGTATCAGCTGGAGATAAATGAAGCCTTTTGTTAACTTGTTCCTTGCTTTGCAGGGTGCTTTTCTCTTCTGCTTTAAAGAAGAGCCAATGGTGATGTGGCACTGCGGCAGAGCTACATATAGGCACTGTCAGCATGGTATTTGTAATATACTGACCAAAGCATCTCTTGTGGTAAAAATGAGACAAGACTCCATTATAAGGAACACAAAAGGGATTTTTTCTATCAAGTTCACTGGAAGCAGGGAGCAAGCTGTCATCTTTCCTGGCTCTTCAGCTCCCAGCCTGTGCAGTACCAAGGAGCAAAAGCGGTGACGTGCATATGCAGAACACAAAAAAAAGTCTTCCCACATCCTGACCTAGATAAATAGGATTTGGAATGAATTTTCCGACTTCATAGCACTGACACTTTGAATCTTCTGAGATTTAAAGATGATATATATTTTTTAGTCATTCTTATTCTACTTCAAATAGATGGATGTGTTACGGAGAATGCACATGTACACGTGTGTGTGCACGTGAAGAGAGGCCAAAAGTACTAATACCAATCCCTCTTACTGTGCTGTAATATGAAATAGGAAATGAATGTGTTAGCAAAAGCATTGGGTATGGACAGAAGTGCAAGATGCTCTGGCCCTTTTGAGCTGCATCACAAACACCCTGGGACCTAAGGCAGAGAAAGCTGCGAGGTTGCTCCAAGTTATGCTGGCAGAAGGCAGGTCTAAGTATGCAGGGGTGCAAAAGGGGATCACATCCACTTGCACTTTTTAGCAGCACGTTTCTTACAAGAGGTGTAACTCAGGCAGAATATGAGAATATGATCCCAAGTAACCTGCTTTCCAAAATATTTTCATTCATAATTGAGCCAGCCTCTCCCCCTGCTTTTTTTTTTTTTTTCCTTCCATGTAATGTAAGTAATACATGACTGGGGCTACCAAGATGTTGCAAGGTGTCATTTAAACCAGAGCAGCAAAGTTGGAATAGCAGAAACATAGGATTGGCTTTTTAATTATCCTGCTTGTTTGCTAAAAAGTGTTGTAGATTTCTTTACACACATAGAAGTCAAAGAAATAATAAGCACCCTTCATCAGTCAGATAGTCTCTATTTATATGTCCGGGTAGGTGTGAGAAGCAAGAAGTCGTGTTCTTTCTCTGTTTTGGTTTTTTAATTTTTTTTCCTGATTTTAATTTTTTTTTTTACCTTTAAGTTAAATTTCTTCATTTAGAATCCCACAGATAATTAGGCTTTGGCCATAGATAAGTGCGTCTACATATAACAGCAGTGACCAAAATTTATCTTCCTTTTCCCTCTCTCCCCCTCACTTCCTCCCTTCCCCACCTCCCCCTTAGAACCCAGCAGAAACAAAATGCTATATATAGACTCAGCACAGTTCCCCCACCACCCCCCCCAATTACTTTATCTGCGTGTTTCAATTTCATTCTGTGTCAAGCTTTGCCAAGGTACAAAATTTGGCATTTTCAAGAGGAGGTTGGATGATTAATCCCTGAGGCTCCCCCTTGTAGTAACACTCCCCAGCCACCCTCTCACCCCTCTCCCCCAAAATGTGGGCTACAGTACTGTGGGCACTCTGAGGGGCAGCTCACGCTTGTCTGATGTTTATTCACATGAAGTTCCTGGTCTTGTAGACTTTTTTTTTTTTTAAAGTCTGTGTGATTTTAGTCGTGCACTAGCAGCAGATGGCCAAAGGGCAGGCAGGGATGGCCCATGGTGCTCTGTAAATGGAATATTACCGGCATCCTGCCATCACGCTGCAAGTCTCTGGTGTTTGTTTTGTATTCTCCCAGATCGCTCAACACTGAAGTCAGGTGTATCACCAGAATCTCATATTTCATTATTAAAAAAATAGATAACCAAAAAACAAATAATAAAAAAAAAAAAGAAGAAGAAGAAAAAAGGTTTCTTGTTGAAAGGTAAAGACTGAAAACATGAATCCCAGTTCAGAAGCCAGAAGGCATATGAAGTTCAAAATACTGTTATTTGTCATAAATCTCATGTGTTTTCCAGCCAATTTCTAAGTATGTTGGTGCATACTCATAATGTTTGAGTGATCAGGGTTGGTAATACGGTAGGTGCTCTCATGTGTGTGACAGGCCCTTTATGGGAAAAGCCTACAGCTGTGCTTCATATTGGTACTTAGAAAATCCCTCCCCACAAATTAGCCCATCTAAAATATCAATAGATCTTTGTGCCCCAACTCATGCTAAAAGGGCAAAGGATACCATCCTTTATTAGGTATTTTATATGGGCAAAACTGCTAATGAACGTGCTGCAGAACACTATGGTTTATGCACTTTTCTGGCCTAAAAGTGCTTTTTTTGTGTTGAATGGTTCTATGAGATGTGTCAGTTTGTGGGCGCTACCTTTGTGGCTCAGTGGCATCTGGATTGAGTGGCCTCCCTGTCAGACCTGGCTCATACCCAGGTGTGCCACTGGGTTCCCCAGGTTGCCCTGTATCCCAGAACTTTTGAGACTTGATGCACGATAGAGCTTTGGAAAAGAAGACTAAAGAATAAAATACTGAGCATTAAAGTAGTGTGGCCATAAGTGAAAAGACAGCACAAAGGTGAGGTATTGGAAATTGTAAAAATAAGGGTATCCTTGGAAATACAGAGGTAAGTGAGTGAGGTGGCCAGGCACTGAGACAGGAAAGGATCAGGTTTAAGAAGCAAAAGCATTTTTGAGAAACAAGAAAGAAAGAGCAGCAGATTGGTCTTCACACCAGGACGTTATGGGACTGTGAGGTAATAAATAAATAAAGGCCAAAGCAGCTTACTCATAAAGCAGAAGAAATGAGCAATACTTTCCATTTGCCTTCCCTGTAAAGTCTTATATCATCCTAAACCATGCTAGAAATGACCTTGTTCAGACTACAAATGAATTCTGTATTTTCTCACTGCTGACCCTGTGACTTCATCCTGCAGCTTTTTGAGTTGTGCTTTTTTTCCCCTTCACTCCTGTGTGCTCACCAGGGCCAGTGAGTCAGTACACGTGGAAGGGCTTCCTACCCATGGCAGTACATGGTGCCCCCCCCAGACAGCTGCATTCACTGGGCTCTGTCCTCAGCTCGTGCAAATGGATGCAGTTCCTCTGACTCTGTGATTCAGGTCTGTGCTAAAGGAGACTGTGAAAGATGTGGTCTCCTGAACTGAATACTATTCTTTATAATCTCTTCTCCAATGCGCATCTTTAAACATCAAAAAGACCCAGTCTCGGTTTCTTTTCTTGTCATATCTTCAGTTTTTGTGGATCACTTGGACACTGATACTTGCAAAAGAATTCCAGATAAAAATTTAAAGTTTTGTTTATACTTCCTGGGATTAAGGACACAAAGGCTCTCCTTGGGGAGATCCTGGTAGAATTTTTCCACTGGTCTTTTTTCGTTTGGAAATGTTCACACAACTTGGGTACTGTTTAAGTGTCATTACAGAGGTCCAGTTGGACCTCAAATAACCTACTGTGACTATCTGTGTAATCAGACCAAGTCATTGTGAGAATTAAATCATAAACAGATGGACAGTCGTGCCATGCTGCTCTACAAAGGGTAGAGGAGAGCAAAGACACTAAACAGCACCAGAATATGACACCATGATGGCTTCACTAAATCTAAGCGTGAACAGGCTTAGGAAAATTTCTGTGTTCCCAGATGGAGAGAGATAGAGTAAGGGAATAAAAGGAGAGAAATCCTTGAATAGGCATCTGTCAGGATTTGTTGCAGACAGCTTTATCTGAATATCTAGAGAGGTTTTTCATAGGTTAGTGTCATGGTAGCAGACACCCCTGCTCACAGCCAGCTCCCACGGAGCTTGTGGTAGTGGGTTTTCGACTGGCATGTAGTTTTGTAGTTTTTTTTAAAAGATCTTTTTCATACACTGGAGGAAGAAAACACAAAAGCTGTTTCAAGTGCTATCAATTTTTTTCACATACCAGTTGCAAATTGCTTTTGTTGTACCCAAGGCAGTCAGCGCTTTCCAGAGGGAGCAAAAGAGGAAAAGGCATTGAATAGCTTTGGTTAGAAAATAATTTTTTCCCTTTCTTTTTTCCATTTTTCATATTTTCACTTACACTGTGAGAAGTCTCAACAGGAACGACCTTTTCCTTTGTGCTTTGTAGAAAGGACACATGCTAAAATTTGGAGCTCGGACTGGACGTGGCTTTTACCTGTAGATTTTACCTGTATTAGGTAGGAGATGCAGAAGTCTACAGCAAAGAATTGGGAGCTTTGACACCAGAAACACTTCTTTATGTTCTGTACTGTTAGTACCATCAGTTTCTCAAGGACAGGCTGAACCTTGAGTTACGATTTTGGCAGCTGAAACCAAACAAAGTTCTTTTTTGTTTAAGATGTATTTAAATGCCGTGCAGTGGATTTCATTCTTTTTTTGGTCACTTTAAGTCTATGCATTCAGAGCAGTATTTGCCTGTTTACAAACGGGAGTCATACTGAGGTTGGAAAAAAATCAGGCTACTTATGCAGGCTTGAGTTGGTGGGCGCTTGACTCTCAGGGTTGTAAATTGATGGTGTCAGTCTTCAGCACCTCTGCTGGTCCCTTGTGTAGAGGGAGGGAGTATTTACCAGGAGCACCTCACACATGCATTTGGAAGATGACCAGCTAATTAATGTTTGCTAAACACTTCGTGAGCCTCACAGGAAAAACAACTACAGAAAGGCAAAGTCTTATTGTTGTTGTACTGCACCTAATGTACATAAAATGTTTTTAAGGCATCAGGCACAACATAAATGTTGTATGGTATTAAAACTGACCTGCCCTTGTCAGAGCAAATAATAATTATGCTGAGTGATGAGAGAATCTTGCAGTTTCTTTGCTATGAATGTTTGCCATGTTTACTAATTCAGAAAAGGTCTTATCCAGCAATTGCTGAAGCCAAATGACTTAAACAGCCACTTGCTCAAGAAGGGTGAATTACAGAAATAATTTATTTTGTGTAAAATCTTCTGATCTCCTCATAGGTTGGACTGTGCTCTCTAGGACATATTTCCCCAAACTGCGTGCTTGAGGCTGAGTCACCTCTCAGTCTGTAAGGCTGACATAGAGTTGAAGAACAACCAAAGACGACCTCAGTTCATAGCCCTTAAGATAGCCTGTATTTGCAGAATGAAAATTCATGCTGATGCCCTTTAATATAAATATAACGTGAGGAAATGAACATTTGATTAAACTAAACACACGGGCCTTTTATATGCAAGGCCCTAATTTAAAGCACTGTCACCTCCATACAGAAAATACCAGCTGGAGCAGGAATGATTAAATTAAATCATCTGGCTCTTCTGTGATATCATAAATGTCTGCTGAGAGGGGAAAAAAAATCCCTCCCCTTTATTCCTGTAGATCTGCAGCAACCATCAAGGGACACTTCCATGGCAGGAAGGATTAAGTCTTGCACGAACTTCAGTGGTTAATGTGCTTTGGACTGGTGACATGCCCTTCGGACAGACCTACCCCAGTTTTATAATTCTCTTTCTCAGCCTTTTGGGCCTCTGGCAGTCCTTTCTCCTGTTTAATTTCCTCCTTACCTCCCTCCCACTGGGATCCTCCACCATTCAGCATTTCTGCCACCCAAGTAGGAATTTTGATTGTGTCAGACAAGTGTAGAAAGAGAGACTTTGAGCCTCGGTGGGCTGCAGAGAGAACCGGGGCGGATTTCCTGGGGGCTGAGTGTTTTTAAAGGAGGCAAGAAAGAGGCAATGTCTGTGCCTCTGATGAGCTTAGCTTGCTACAATGCATGGCCAGGGATTATATCACATCCACAAATAGCTGGAGCTAGGCAAGCATCGCATATGGGTAGGGAGCCACTTCGAGAAAGAAGCTATTCTTCCCCACCCAACTTAGTAAAAGAATAAAAACTAGTATAGTTAGGGCACTTGTGTATGAAAAGGTGCCTGGCTTGGCAATATCAGCATAATGGGGACCTGGCCCTTCTTTCATGACAGCAGAGTACTCCAGGCACCTAGTCTCACAGTCATTTATTTGATTTCTATTTGAGGGCACAAACTTCTCTTGGCATGGGAATCTGGGATTAGGCAAAGATGACAAATTTACAAAACCAAAATTGAAACAGTTTTTTTTATTGTTTCTCTTTGTTTGTAGTTTGCCTCATAAAGGATTTCCTTAGAGGTTTTCTTCTCTTTTCCTGACTTTTTTTCTGGATCTTCTACCTGATGGCACTCATTCTGTTCTTGCTGATCACCATGTGTCAGTAGTAATGTAGGTGGAAGAGAATTTCTGACTGTTTTGATTGCAGCTTTTATGTTTATCTGTTTGGTTCCGGGACACTGTTCAGTTTCAGGAAGTATTTTTATCTCACAGAAGTTTCCTTGTGAGCAGTGATGCTACAAAGACCTCGTTTTAGCACCGTGAAAGCCACTGGAAGTAATGCAGGTCTGTCTTCTGTCAGGAGCTGAAGTCTTTGATTCAAAAAGCAAAGTAGCATTAAAGTAAGTTGACATTGGTGTAACCTTATACCTTCTGGCTCTTTCCCCAGCACTATTTGGTGCATACTTAGAACCGCATTTTCCTCTCCCTTACACTGATACAGCCCCAGGGAGCTCTGTGGATTTGCACCAAAGTAAGGGAGGGAATTTGGCTGCAAGATCTGCATGTAATATGGTTATCAGTGTGAAACTGGTGCACCGGCCTTTCCCACCAGCTCTGAATGTGGCCTGCAAGTCAGCACCTTCTTTGGTCTATGCTGAGGGGACTTGCATGGTAGTGAACCCAGAGAGGGGTGGAGTTAGAAGGGAGGTGAGTGGTAGGTGACTGGAACAGAGATCTGTAATGCTACGTTTGTTTGGCACTCACAGTCTTTAGGAGGAGCTGGAAAGAATTTGTTTGACGTGTCTGAAGCACTTTGACTTGTCACATCTTGGGAAGTGCCTCAATGAGCAAAGTAACTTTCCCAAACCTAGTGAGCATCCACTGAAAGTGAGGATGAGAGGCTGACAAACTTCCATTTGAATGACAACTGAGGCAGATGAGAAAGGTAGCAGGTACCCCACATGGAATAAAGGAATAACTAGAAAGCTTAGGAATACATGTTTTGGATAGCCTTTCCTTGCTTTAGGGAAAAGAGGCATGAGGGGATGGAGCTGAAGACTTGATTTAATGTTCATTCCTGAGAGTATCTGAGAAGGCACAGTGCCGCTGGTAGAGGCTTCAGTGCTACCGAGGCATGTTCTAAAACTTTCAGAAGTGCTAGGCAGCTCAGAAAGCCTCTTGCTGCCACATCTTAGTCTGGAAATGAGGCTTGTTGTCCTATCTTCCATTCCTGAACCTTGTTCTCAGTTCTATATTCAAGAATTTAATATTTTGCTCAAAGATTCTGTAGGCCTCTATCACTGGAAGTGGCTAACAGGCACTTGGTGATTTTAGGCAGGCTCTTCTGTATCTTCTGCCATGAGCTGCCTCTCAGAATGAGTGGGACTCAGGAGCTTCAGGGTCCTGTTTCCCCAGCAGCATGAGCTGGTTCTGCCTGGTGCCATGCCTCAAAGGGACATCTCACTTGGCAGGTGCAGGCTAGACCACAGACAGAAAAGATTTCCAGTCAAAAAGAACTTCCAGAATTTCCTTGCATGAGGACTGTCTTAAGTACTTATTAGGTGTTTGGTTCAAGTTCTGAGGATAGAAGCTAAGAAATTTTACTTCATCAACTTTGTCCCTATCTTGCTGCCTGAGATTGTAGGGAGGTTTTAGTTTGGTGCTTTACAGTTATTCCAGCACGGTGTCATGGAAGTGGTAAAACATGAGACAAGCTTTCTTTAAGCAAGATAAAAATAGGTGTCTGTTAAACCATCCTAACCCTTTTTTTATTGATCTACATTTTCAGTGTTGTCCTGGCTCTAACCTTTCCTTTCTTAATATGGTTGTTGGCAAGATTGTCATGGGTCAACCCCAGTTTGACATTGTACTTCCTGTTCTTGCATTTCTTCCACCTCTCAGAGGCTGAGTGAGGCACACAAGCTCTAGATCTGTTAGGGGATGAGCAGCTCCTAGAGGTCAAAACCCCAGACAGATTCTTTGATCCACCAGCAGCCTTTGATCCATTTGATCAAGAAACATTATTGACCTGTTCGTGAATGCCTGTTGTCTGAATATCTCTTTTGGCAATTTGAAAGGGGGGTAGGTGAGAGAAGTTGGGAGTGCTGCTGGCCTGTTTTTGACTCCTATTGCTATCCAAAGTCTACATTTTAGGGAAGAGCCCATGTGGACCATATCAGTATGCCTACACAGATAACTCATAGATCTGCATCTGCACGTCATCTCTCTGATATGGACTTTGTCACAGCCACACCTGCCCATGAGGCATCAAATTTGAATTGTAATTTCTCAGAAATCTCAGCTGGTTCAGTATCAGGCCATGACTCAGCAGCTCTTGTTATGAGGAATGTGGTCTCTCGCAGACTTTGCTGCTTCCAAATTGATTTCAGGTGCACGTTACACTGTCAGCTACACAAAATTTTCTCTGATTTTTTTTTCATTTCTGGATGCTGAGCATTACTAGACCATGACCAATAGGATAAGTGGAAATCTCTTATATACTGATGTGTACTTTGGATTACCATTCCCAAAACAGAGGCAGTAGAGGAGGATGATCTGTGCCTCACTCATCAGCGACTTTGGGGAGAAGTTAGTATCTTGTCTTCAACTGTCACTGAAGATTGGTTCATTCTGGACGTTGTATGGAAGCAACTGAGGTGCAGGCATATGTTCCCTTCTGCTGACTTGGCTGTGGTGATGCTAACCACAGCCAGCAAAGAAGAGCGAGCAACTGGGAACAGTAACATCTCAAACTGCAGCAGTGATTGGCCAGACTGCTCCTGTCAGCACTTGGATTTCCTTACTGTTCATTGAGGAATTAAAAGTTAACTGAGGGTGGTAGTAAAAAATAGGTTTGCCTGCCTAGAAAATGCTAAAACCAGTTCTGAAAAGCAGAGGTGGATCTGAAGGTAGTTATCTCTCTTGGAATTTATACGGGGATTAAAACACGCGTCATCATTGTAGCACATAGGCAATTTTATAATCACTGCTGGTATTTCACCTCAGGGTACTCTGTGGGATGAAGAATTAATTTTCCATCTTTTTCTAAGGAAGGGAGGCCTGTGATTTTCTGTCAGTCATGAAGGAGAGTTTGCAGCCAAACTAGATGCTTTCTGGACCTCAGAAGTAATTAAACGGTCTGGGATTGGTGAGGGTGTACCATCACACCTCTGGAAATCAAACTAGGGAAATGTGCATGCAGAGAAACACTGCAAGATGTTACACGGCCACATCACTTCCACATCAACGGGAAAAGACACTACAAGGCTGTGCAAAGCGTAAGAAAAGCTGCTGTGCAAAGCAGTAACTGCAAAATTAAAATATAGCATGGTTAGTTAAATGCAACGTCTTTCCCTCACCCCATCTCTACTTGTTAAAGACAGGAATCTTTCTTAGTGAAAAAAACACACGCCATCTTGAGTCCAAGGTACTTTATCCTTTTTTTTTTTTTTTTTTTTTTTTTTGCTGAGGGTTCAAGTGGCATGTTTGCACAACACCAACCCTCACCCCAGCAAACCTGCCAGCAGTTGATAGATATAAATAGGGACATTTAGGGAGAAAAGCATATTTACGTTCCTTTGAAATGTGCTAGGCTAAAGGCATATTTTTAAGAGAGGGAGTGGAAAAACAAATGGAAAATATTTTCTTTGAAAGGGAAAAAAAAGCAACAAACTGTCCTTCCTAAACAGAGATGCTTGGCTGGTGTGTACTTTACGCAGCTGTAGGTCAGACCTTGCAAACAACTACTAAATTAGGTCCAGCTACTTTGATGCTAAAAGCATGGAAGTGCCAATAATTAAGTTGCATCAGATGTAGGAAATGACTGATGTGTCTGTTGTGCTCACGATAGCAGAGTTCACTCTGCTGCCATTTGACTGACCCCTCTTTATGTAAGTAAAAGCAATTTTGTTTTAAGGAAAATCAGCTGGTTTTACACCTTTGTTTTGTTTTCTGAACTGCTAATCCCCTGAAGGTATAGAAGCTATTTGAAAGAGCAAATCAAAGCTCCAATAATTTAGTGTTATATTATTTGCTGATGTATGGTTTGATTTAGTGGCTACTTATTATATCAGGTTACCATATAATTATCTTAATTATTGACTCCAGAAGTAAGTAGAGGGATTATGAGAGAGACAGAAAGGCCCAGTGGAAAGAGCATGGTTCAGAGAATCGAACACATCTTGGTGTGCTTTTGGCTCCTCCACTCATTTTCTCTGATCCAGAACTCTGCCCTCAGCCAGCCTGGCCATGAAATCAGGATGGATTGCAGAGACAGGACTCAGATGCTTCCCCAGGATTCAAAGACATGCAGGAAAACAGTATAAAAAGAACAGAGTGAGGTTCTGAAAGACAGTTGTAAAATTGGCAGAAGAAAATAAAAGAATACCCACCACAGCATGCATTTGCATCAAAGAGTGGACCATCTATGTGGGCATGGAGGAGGGTGGTATTGTCGTGGAGGCTTGAAATTTGAATCTGCATTTCCAGCCCCTGCTATTGATTCTCATCCACCTCCCCTCCACCACCCTGCCCTCCAAAGTTACATAGCCCACAGATCTCTTTCTGCAAAACAAGGATGATAAAAATCATCCTCCTGTTGTTGGTTTTTTGGTTTTAGCCACTGACATTATTGGAGCACAGTTCCTCACACAGCCTTCAGCCATGGTTCTCACAACATTGTGGCCATGTTTGGCTTTTAGTCTCCTAGTCCTTTGTTTGATAACCACTGGCTGAAGCCAAAGGTTTGAGTTAACAGGCACCACTGCAATATAAAAAATGCTGTCAGTGCAGTCCATACGTCCTGTATTGATAATATTTGGCATATACTGACAAAATACTTCATCTATTGATAAGCTGAGTTGCATCTTTTTCCCTAAGAGAGGAAAAAACATGCTGGTTCTGTTCAGCCTGTGCACATTATTTGCTCTGGTTTTGCTTTCCTTTCCTGAGCCAAAAAATGGGGATAATAGAATGTATCTATTTCCTTCCTAGAAAAGATCAGCTAATGTGAAATGGTGCATGGTGGCTTAGTGCTGAATAAGTGGGATACCCTAATCCAGCAAGGTATCCTTGTTCTATTGTACGCCTTTTCTGCATACCATCTGGAGTTGTTCTCTGCTTAGTATTTTCAGTATGTACCATATGTTTTTGCATGAAAATTCAATAAAATATGCATTATACATGAAAAGTGCTGTAGTAAATAAAGGAAGGATGGAATCCAGTCCCCTTTGTGAACGGCAGGGGCCCCAAATCTTCATAAAAGGTTTAGTCTAGTCTGACGTCTGTGCTTTTCTCCAATTTACTCTGTGTCAGTCTTCAGAAGATGCTCTAATTTAAAACAAAACTCCACTTTCCTGATGGATGAGGTTATTCGATGTTCTTTGGCTGCCCTCTGCTGAGAGCATTGAATAAGACAGGGAAAATGTCGTCTTTCCAAGGAAGGTTACATCGGAGGAAGTTCCCTGTTTATCCATGCGCTGAGTTCTGTCACTGCTGCTGGTGGACAGCCGTGGTTTGATGTCTCTCACTGTCTCTTTGCTGCCAGTCAGAGGGAAAAGTCTTCTGAGCTACAGTCCTGTTCAGGTTTTAGTGCCCACCACTCATTGTCAAGGGCTGGGTGGCTTTGTAGACTTATGAAAATGTGGGAACAGGCATCGACCACCACACAGAATTAAGCATTAAGCAAGGGGTGGCCGCACGAGGAAATAGGCTTCTCACCCGCCTTCCTGGCAGAGCAATTTCCCACTGCCTGCTGTTCCTCATTGGGGTGCCCATTTCCTCCAGTGCCATTTCCAGCCCTCCACAGGCATCACAGCACTTGCTCTTTGCTTTATTTCTGTAACTGGTAAGGGGCAAAGGGTTTGTTCCAACATCATCAAGAGTAACTGCTGGACTTGTTTCTTGTGAAAAAAGCGTGAGCTGTGCTCTTGTCTTTGGGAAGAAACAAGGGTGCTGTGCAGATTTTGGTGCACGTATAAAGCAATAGCTCTGTTGTAGCTATTAATGCTCTGTGTAATGCCCTGTTTTTAATACTTCCTAGCAAGTTGATTTATTATTATATCTTCATCTGGGCTGTGCACCAAAGCATTTTGATGATGAAAGGAATGTTATACACACATTTAATTACTGCCCACATTTTTGTATAATTTTATCATTTACTGTTTTAGATAAGACATCAAGTTCTTCTACAGAAAAGATGCCCAGTAAAAAATAGATGATTTAAAAGCTAATCTGAGATGATTTGGGCTCTTAAATATGAGAAAATATAATTGTTCCTTTCTTCTTGCCCTTTCAGATGGTCCCTGATTACCAAAATGTACAAGAACTCCCTTATCTGGACATGGTGATTGCAGAGACATTGCGCATGTACCCACCTGCTTTCAGGTATCTGGGGTTTTTTTACTTCTGATTCCACAGGCTAGCTCCCTAGCTCTGTAAAAATGGAAATCTGTTGTTGGAAGACCTACGGTCTCTTCGTCTCTGTGCCGGCATCAATACTGCTTTGTGCATTTGAAAGATATAATGCAGCCCATTGAAGGAAAGCTGGCTAATTCTGGTATTTCTAAAGTGCTTTTTTACAGCAGATTGGCCAAGGTTGCTTCCTCACCATTTTTGAAGTCCCCCAAGGTTAGAGGATGGAGCCATTTTGAAGCAGGCCTGGCCTTAGAAAGCCAGATGCTGCTTCTTCTGTGTGCCTCAGGCTTCAGAGATACAGACCAAAGACCTGCCCCACCTTGTTGGTCATTAAGGCCCTGATCTGTCGAGGGTTGCACATCCAGAAATTTGTATTTTACATGTGTGTTTAACTTCAGCCTGTTTTCACTTAGTACTGCATTATATTAACATAGCTAAACTAATGGCAATATCCATTTATGTCTGAAAGTTTTGTCCCAATTCACACAAGACTAATTTTACTGTGCTGATGAACTGAAAACAAGGCAAAACGAAGTTAGAAAATTCTTAGATTGTTGAAGTTCTGACTTATCACAAGTATAAATGCAAATGTTAAAGAATGGAACTTTTCAAAGTGATCAGCCCATTGCACTGCTTCTCGTGAAGCTGGAGGAAAAATTCAGATGACTGGAAAGGAGCTAAAGCTGAGCTTGCTGTGAGAGCCTTTGAAAAATTTAACTCATGATTGCACGCACCTTAAAATAGAAAAACTTTAAATCATATTCTCTTTTATATGTTCACAAAGATTGGAAGTCAAGATTTTTTTCTGCAGGACATCTGCAGGATTGTTCAGAGAGTAAATGTCAAAGCTATTTGCTCCTGGATGAGATGATGGGGCTTTACTGTGTTATACATGGTACATAAGTGAAAACGGTTTTGCTGGTTAAAGCAACAGGGGTCTTTGAGTTTTGTCTGGATCACTGGGAAACAATCAATGTTTGTCAGATAGGAAAAAGAATGAGAATAGAGCAAAGATATTCTGAAATTTTTGTTGGCATTTTCAGTGGTGTTTATTGATCTGGCTTTTACTCTGATGGATGTGGAATGGATAGGACAGCCCAGTGCCTCTGAAAGATGTTAATTGCCTATGACAATGGTAATGCTGAGTTAGGGGAAAAATCAGTAGCAGCTAAGTCTGTTATAAAATGAGTTGGTTTTCCTTTTTTTAATGAACTTACTATGCAGAGAACTTTCTTCCGCAGAACTCGTGTTTCCACTATCACCAAATTCATGTAAGAATGAAAAGAATAGCTTGTCAATGCATTTTTTAGCATACTGGTGTTTTGTTGCAGGCTTGGAGCCTTTGTTATTTATTTGTCTGTGAGAAAGAGAGATGGGTGACAGCGAGGAAAGAATGTGTTTCTGTAATGATACCAAGCTGACAGCCCTGAAACTGAAATCTTTGTTCAACATTTTAAGCAGAGTGTGGGAAGCAGGAAAGGGAGCTCCTGCACGTTGTCTTGTCCCTGTGCTCACAGCTGGTGCCAGGGAACACGTAGCTCCCAGACTGACGTAGCAGGGCACCCACCTGGCTCTGGGCTGATTTGGGATCTGTAGTGACCACTGAAGCACCAAAAGTTCTAGATCAGAACCTACCACCACCCATGCACACCCACACACATTTTTTTTTAAGGTTTACAGACCCAAGCTTGGCTTTGGCAGGCAGCTTTTTTCAGTCTTCTTGTCACAATAAGGTTCCTAAGTACAGTCCTACTCTGTCACCTGTCACCAGGGGGTGGGAGGAAACTGCAGTTTTTTTGCTAACATCATGCCTGTTTTTGATGGGTCTGTGTGAAATGAGGTTTTCCAAAGCTTATGAATTAGTTGTATTTTTCTAGTAGCAGCGGCAGCAGAACATCTAGCCCTAATACTAAAACCATCTCTTGTTAAGTTTCAGGTACTGTAACAACATGGGGGAGCTTCTCAAATAAACAAACTCAAAACTATATTTGTTATCCATTTTTTTTCCCCTGAAAACAAACCAGCATATTTTTTGTCCTTGTTTAATTAGAGATTGTAGATACATCTCATCAGCAATTTTCATAAAAAATTAGTCTAAATCCAACATTCACAGTTGCAACTTAACACTTATTGCTTTGGAAAATGTTACATGTTAAGAAATTCTCTCCTATGAAAAGGGCAAAAATTAGCTGTCTGGGCTGGAGCTACGGTCTTCTAACTGGAGAGGACACCTGAGAAGACACTAGCATCAGCAACAGTTGTATTTATCTACTGAGAAAGTGTTACGCTGGAAATTGTAGGGTCAGCTGAAGAGATTTGCTTTTATAGGTCTCTCCTGTTGTGTTTTTAACCTTTATTAATCATCTGGGATACATGACATTGCAGATTCACTCGGGAAGCAGCTAAAGACTGTGTAGTGCTGGGACAGCATATTCCAGCTGGGGCTGTCATTGAAACTGCAATTGGACACCTCCACCATAACCCTGAGTTCTGGCCAGAGCCTGAGAAGTTTATTCCTGAGAGGTATGTGAAATAATGCTTTTCATTCTTAGGTAGAAGTCCTTAATTTGGCCTATTTAGATGAATGTTAAATGCTGGTTTATGCATTAGGGTGTGCACAGAACTCCAGCCTCTCCAGTGGAGACACCAGATCCTTCTGCTCTTTCACAGTCACAGTCACCCACTATTCATCCAAAGCAGTATTTCCACCCAGAGTGGAATTTAGTTCAATTGAGACCATAAAATTATGTTACTGCGACCACATTAGACAAGCAATGATAATGACGCATCCCACAGATGGTGTGAGATTTGGTCAAGGTTGAAATGTGGCATGGGTTTTCAGACCCACTTCCAAATCAGATCCTTTGAATAATGTCTCTTCTGGATGCAGAAATTCTGAAGTGAGATAGCATATTCACTGACATGGATGTACCTGGGAAACTCATCCAGCTCCTGGCTGGTTTAGAGCACCCTTTTCATCTGAAATCTTGTAATGGTGTGTGTCCACTGTGAGTGGGGAACCTACCTCATCTCCCACTGGGAATTTGCTCTCCATATTTAAGTTAGGATCCTTGGTTCTTTCTTGGCAAGACATACTTTCACATGGAGCATTTATTCTCTTCAGCTGGTAGGGGGGACGCTGTCTAGTTGTGGTTTTGTACTGTGACTTATCTTGCAGGGAGAGTTTCAGCTGATGTGGTGCCGTGTGGAAGCACAGTTCAGTTTTGTGGGCAGCTATATTTTTAAGCTGTTTTGTGGGCAGATGCATTTTAAGCTGCCATTACACTGAAAAGTTTACTGAGTAAAAAAAGTGACTGCTCCACAAACAACTGGATGTGAGGCAGGCAGCCCAGAACCATCTTTGCCAGTAAGACAACACATGTGTGGCGTAGGTGGGTTTGCCTAATGCTCCTTCTGGAACAAATCTAAGCATATGCTCTGTCAGGCTCTTTTGGCCATGAAAAAGAGCATTTTCAGGGTTAGAGAAGCTCAGAGCTTTTTCTGGAGAGGAATCTTAACAGTAACTGAAAGTCTAGGGTGGGGTTTTTTAGTAATGCTTGTCTATAAATATTTTCTTAATTGTTTATTCACCACTTTACCGATAGTATGAAAGCACATTGCAGAGTAAAATGGACAGTGGGGGCTGCACTCCCCTGGACTCACACAGTGCTTTTTGTTATGAATCTGAGATTAATTCCCTTTTGAAACTTCCCTGAGGAATGATGCATAATTACTAACATTCTCCTCGGCTTGTATCATTTGGTAGTGAATTAAAAAATTTTTAACAAAAAATAAAATAATTTGGCCACAGCCTTTTTACCCCTAATATTTAATTTTGAAATTGGCCTTTGGATTAATACAAAGGAGACTTTTAATTTACTAGAATGATATATGGGGGTGAGCAAGGCAAGAATTGCATTAACCTGTTTGGATGAGATATGCATCAGTATATAAGTTAATGGTCCTTCAGTCTCAAATTATAGGCTTCTCTAGTACTTTTTGGAGTATTAACTTGATCTTTTTTAGGATATCTAAGCATGGAGATGGGATTAGTGGAAATATGCAAAATTATTTTTTTCCAAAGCTCAAAATAGTCTGTATTACATCTCATCTCTTTCTACCCTGCATGAGTTCTCTCGGGCTTAGCAGTCTGAAGTTCTGGCAAACTATATCCAAAGACATGAGAGATTTTCAGGGATGACCCCATACATGAAGTACAGAACCTGTATACAAGCACAGAACTGGAAAAGTAGCTCAGTAGTACAAGAAGAGCTCCAAATACCTTAGGACATGGGAGGATTATGTAGATTTCCAGGGTGATGCCATCACTGTAAAGGTTTGCTTCTTTCAAGGCACCACTCTGCATAGTGACTCAATACAGCCCAGGATTAGCCTGGCCATGTTGATTATGCACTGGCCCTAATAACTTGTACTGACTCAGACACTGTATTCTTGTCTATGAATGCCAGTAGGCATTCATCTTTGCAGATGTTGGCAAATAGTTTTTACTTTTTTTTTTTTATTTGAACTGCTGTTAAAAAATAGAAATTTTGTTTCCCTCCTAGGGAAAAAAAAAAAAAAGGCTCATTTCTAATGGGCTGATCAAGTATTTTAAAGCTAGCTAATTTATGCAGATCTGCATACAGATTGACACATTAATCAGTCTTTCCAGCTGGACTGAGGTACTGAGATGGCTCAAAGAACAGAACCATGTGCAATTTTAATGTTTCCCAATTGTGAACCTGGTCTCTCTGGGCCAAGAGCAGAGAGAAGGGCTGTACTGAATTGTAATAACCATCTTCCATGGCCTGTCCAACACCACGAGATTTCATCTCCCCTTACAAGCCTCAAAGAGCAATTCCTGTTGACCTTCATCTGCAGGGCACAGCAAGGAATGCTGTTGCTAATTCGAGTTAGTTCAAGATGCAGCCTATTAGTTTCCTTTTAGCTGTGATTTCTCCCTCACACGTGCAAAGCTGTGAGGGACATGTCCCTCGTCACCCTAGCATGTCTGCACCTGAAGTTATCATTCTTCTGAGCATGGTCCTCAAATGAACACAATTCATGAAAGATAGATTGGAAGTAATACTCATGTCTGCATGTCCTCTCCTGAAATCACCAGCTGACAAAGGCTGAAAAGTCAATTATCTGTTTACTTAAGATATCAGGACATAATCTGTCAATAGTCCCCTTGACCTGTCCATTTATACCAATTGAAATAACCATCTTTTGAGATTTAAATGAAAAATGTGGAATCAGGAGCAAAAAAGCATTCCTTGAACTGGTTTCCATCTCTTCACTTTTTAGGTTTACAGAGGAGGCCAAGAAGAAACGACATCCCTTTGCATATCTGCCCTTTGGGGCAGGACCTCGTGGCTGCATTGGCATGAAAATGGGTTTGTTGGAGACAAAAATGACTCTGCTGAGGATTTTGCAGAAGTTTCAGTTCAAGACCTGCCCAGAGACTGAGGTTTGTACATGCAGAGAGGCTAAAAGATCAGACTTGTCAACTTGAGAGGGTTGATAGTGTGTCTCAGACAGAGGACAACTGATTTGCCTTTGTGACTTCATTTGAGAAAACGGCTGGAGACACTTTCATAATGAGGAGGGACAACAGGCCTAGACTGCATGTTTTAATCAAAAAGTGATTCAAGATATATAATTTTTCCAACAAAAGAAATGGTGACACAGCCCTACCTTAGTGGAGAGCAGTATAGCAACATCACAGTCAAAATATCTTGATTTATAGAAGGTGAGAATGAGTGTACATATTTCATAGGATCTCAGCACTTTTGTATAGCCTATTGCTATGTACATTGCACCTGCCACTCACTCAGCAGCTCTAGAGTTTACAGAGTTAATTTCTTCCTGTTCAGATCTACAGTATACCTGGGCAACCACTGCCTCAGCCTCTGGCTGTAGATTCTATTTAATACTATACTAGCACAGCTAACTGTAGAACAAGTACTTTACAGCTTCTGCAGTAATTGTGGTATGAACTGAACCCCCAGCAAAAATGTCTATCTGTATTGTGGGGGGTGTTATACACACAGAAACAAACACATACAACTGTACATAAGATGCTCTTTTTTTTCAGATTCCTTTGCAGCTCAAATCAAAAGCCACACTTGGACCAAAAAATGGAGTCTACATTATGCTAGAATCTCGCTAAAAGAAAATGTACATCCTGAAGCCTACTAGGATGAGACCCTTTGTTAGTGACTCACTAACCAAGTACAATTATTTTTTAAAACCCCTAAGACAGGTAGGAGCCTAAGTCCCACTGATGGTCAGTAGGTGCTTCCTCACTGCCCTCCTGTGGGAGAGCCTCCAGTCACCTTTTAAAATGGGCTCCACAGTCTTTTTTGGCAGTTTTCAAATTACTGTGAATAGCATCTGTAAAGGAGCCTCCCACTTTCATTTGCTTTTCACTTCCTTTCCCTCATCTTTAGGAATGCTTTCCTTCTGCCCAATTTCAACAAATGGAGCAGGTGTTAAGTGTGCACGCAATTTAAAATAGATTTTAATTACAATTCATTGTATTGCACATCCTTCTCATGCACTTAAAAGTTTCTACTCTAGAGAAAGCCCAAAAGGCACCACAATTACAGCAGAAAACCTGGGATGCAGTACATTGGATTTTATCATCAACTCTGGTAACAATCAAAGCTGAGGTTCCTGCCCAATGCCTGATCTCTTCCTGTGTCTGTAAAATGGAAAGGCTTACACCTCCTTCATGCTTTGAAGTGATTTTATATACACTTAAATTAACAATTTGCACTTGGCACATTGCATTGCTGGAGGAATGAGGAGTTTCCCTGCTTACCAGTTAAGTTCCAGTCGCTAAGATCAAGGAAATGAGGTGACTGCCATTTTGCTGGCTACTGAACTGCTGTTGGAAAACTGGAGAAAAAGAAGATACAAATTTAAAGCAAGCAGGAAGACTGAAGGAAACTGAAGGGTAATCAGAAGGTGTTGTTACAACATCTGCTTCATAGTGAGGCTTTTCCTTTCCAAGCACTGCAGTTGGCACCATCCTTATCTAGCTCCTTGACTCAAGGAAATTAAGAGCATGCATGCACTAGAGCCAGTGTCAGAGGAGTGGAATCCAGAATCATCAGTCCAAGCAGCTCTCTTGACTCCTTATGTGACCCTGGAGCAGCTCATGTCCCAGGTGCCTTGCTCCCTTCAGGAGGGAACTTGTCTGATTTCCAGCTGCAGCAGCACCATGGATCCACTCAAGCTGAATGGTTGTTCACATGCATCTTCACAGCCAAAACAGCCGTACACTTCCAGTTTTCACATTTTCTCCATCCTTTCTCCTACTTCTCTACAAAGTGCTTCAACCACCACACAGCTAGTGGAGCAACACACAGCAGGGATCAACTGACAAGGAAAAATCCCACACCTTTCCTTCAGTGGGTGCCACAAACTGGTTGTCTGTACAGTTGTGCTGGTTTTATCTCAGATAATTTTCTTCATAGCAGTGTGGAGCTCTGTTTTGGATTTGCCTTTCATTATTAGCAGTGCTTGAACAGAGTCAAGGTCTTTTCTTCTTCTCACACCCCTCCATCAACAAGGAGGCTGGGGCTGGAGAAGCAGTTGGGAGGGGACGCAGCTGGGATAGCTGACCCCCATTGACCACAGGAACATTCCCTACTGTATGGCATCATGCTCAGCATATAAATCTGGGGGAAGAAGAGGGAAGGGGAGGACATTTGGAGGGATGGTCTTTCAAAGTCACTGTTATACATGCCAGAGCCCTGCTTTCCTGGGGATGGTGGAACACCTGCCTGCCCATGGGAAGTAGTAAATTAATTCCTTGTTTTGTGTGTGGCTTTTGCTTTACCTAATAAACTGTCTTTATCTCAACCCGTGAGTTTTCTCACTATTACTCTTCTGATTCTCTCCCTCAGCCCACTGGGCTGAAGTGAACTGGTGGCTCTGTGGGGCTTAGTTGCTGGCTAGGATTAAACCACAACAAAACCATGAGAAGAAATAGGTGCAGTCTCAAGGTCCTTTTTTTTTTTTTTTAATTCTGTCTTTTATTTTTTTCTTTAAAAATGTTTTTATAGAACAAAAACTCTTATGGCACTATAAAAATAAGGAAGCAGCTTTGGTTCTTTGCAAGTCTTGACCTTCTGCCTGCTTGACATACTCTGCTTGAGGTTTCCTTAGGTACAGCATCTCTCTTGGTGGTATGCACAGAGAAGTGTCATGGCAGCAGGAGGAAGAGACTGACTGCTCATCTTCATTGCAGGGATTTCTGGAAGGAGCCATCTGCTCACTGATCCCTGGCTAGGTCCCTATCTTTTGCTGCCTTCTTCCCACATGCTGCCTGAACACTGATCAAATTACTGTATCTCGTTTCTCAAAGATTGTGTCTTTCTCTTTCATGTCGTGGGGTATTTTTGTTGGTTTTGTTGTTTTTTGTTTGTTTGTTTGTTTGTTTTTGGGTTTTTTTTTGTTGTGTGGTGTGGTTTTTTGTGGGGTTGTTGTTGTTGTTGGGGGGGGTGGGTTTTTTGTGGGTTTTGTTTGTTTGTTTGTTTTGGTGGGTTTGGTTTTTTTGGTGGTGGTTTTTGTGGTTTTTTTTGTTTGTTTGTTTTGTTGGTTTTTTTTTTGTTTGTTTGTTTGTTTTTTATTTTTTTCTTTAACCAGAATTTTATAGGAACTAGTGATGAAGTAATGATCTGGCAGTTTTGGAATAATTCTTATTTCCATGGAGCATCTCTGGCATGCTAAACAGTAGTGCCCTGTTACACTGCGTATATGAATTGCTGATGGAGTGATTGCTATTTATTTAAAAAGCAACACACTGTGTATACCTTAGTTTCTACACATTATCCATAATTTCCTCCCTTGAAAATAGTGTGCTGGAGGCTGATTTACTGTGTAGCTTAAACATACACTTGGCAAAAAGCTGGATGGACCTTGCCTGAAAACTTCTTACCTACCTGAATGAGCAGAAAGCTTATTCCATCTGAAGTCAGCTGCCAAAGGCTTGTCTTCCTTGCATGAATTAGAAGGTTGTGTGCTTCCTTTTTGACAAAATACTCCAAGCCTAAACCAAACTTGTCCCTTTCTAACACATGATTTTGCATCTATGTGCTAACATTTTTTCAACTGTTCTGCAAAGTTTTCTGGTTAGGAAGTGTTATCTGTTTTCACCTGTCAGTTTGTAGTAGCATGGAATAGAGGAATTATTTTTGCATCTGAAGTCAGATTTCTGGAAGTGCATCAACCCTTGTTCTGCATGCAGACTGAGGGAGACAGCTAGAAAAGACAGAGAAAAGGCTGCCAATTTTCCAGTAATATAGGAAGAGCCCCAAACCATTTGTTCCTTTTAAATAACAGTTGGTGATACAGTCACCAGACACTGCACAGATATATACCAAGATACTTAATGACGCTGGACCTCAGAGTGGTTGTGTGAGCTCAGTGACACACCTAAAGAGCAGGCTGTTTTGAGGGATCAGCGAGCCCCCCACATTTGCAGAAAAACCACACTAAACTGCCAGCAGCTCTCCAAAACAGAAACTGGTAATATCATGATAGTCTGTGTGTTTGTGCACTTATATAGCATGGTCCCAAACTGATCCTGAGGAGAGTTGCCTTTATAATTAATTAAAAAAAAAACCCAAAACCACAACCAAAAAGAACCCAAAACCTGCCAAGAAAAGAAAAATAGCCCACACACACTTTCCCCAGTATTATGTTTATAGTTGTAAAATAAAAAAAAAAAAAAAAAAAACACCTTTATGTCCTTAAGTTGTGGTGATTATTAGCAGTTCTAGTACAGCATCCTTCAGTCAACAGCATTTGAGTTTAGGGAGGAACAAAGAAACCAATTTAAACTAATTCCTCTCTTCAGAAACACTGTGTTGTCTTGCATTGCCGAGCTGTGGGTTTGTTTAAAATTGGGCTCATCTGTTTTACAAAAGGGTTTCAGTCATTCTCTGACAGCTGATGCAAATCAAAGGCTGTTTGGTAAAGGAAAGCTTCTATTAAAAACATCTTCTGATCTTTGTAATGATTACAGAAAGCTGTCAGTATAAAATGGTATTTTTAATAAGGCTGCTGATAGAAAAAAAGCTTTGCAGTTTTGTACTTTATTATAAATAGTATTTCTAGAAAAGTGGAGTTGCACGTTAAAAATCATTATGTTTCACTGATTGCAAATTTGAACTATCTATTCTTATCTGGCATTAAACTGCAGAATTTCCTCTGTGTGTGTGATACTTTAGGAAATGAGCACCTTCTCATTTCCCTTTGTTAAATATCTTGGACGTAGCTTCACCTGATACCAGACTCCTCCAAGTGTTTACTGCAGAAAACATGGTAAAAGAATTTAAAGCTGACTTATAAACTGTTTGTGTCATTGCTTGGTTCATACTGGCCTTGCTCAGTTTCTTCTGACCCTGAAAAGTCTCATCCATCTCCAGGATATTTTCTCCGTGCACTACTGGGTGCTGGGCCTGCTTTCAAGGAGGGAGCAGGATTCCCTCAACTGATAGGATAATTGCAAGTAGAGATGAATTCGTGACTGGGCCTGAATAAAGAAGTGCAAGGGAGCTCTGGAGGCCCAGGTAGTCTAGCCCTTGGTAAAACTGGTAAACACTGGGAATCCTGGCCATGTAACAGCCATCCCACCTGGATTTTGTGCTGGATTTACTCCAAGTTAAGCAGCATTTCTGCAAGTCCCACCTGCCCTTTGGCCCAAAGGCAGCTCTGAGCAATGGCTCCTAGAAGCAAAGTGCTAACTTTCTCCAAGCCAAGCAGCACTGAGCACACCACCATAGCTGGTACGTGCCATCCACCCAAGATCCTCTTCTCCACCACCCCCTACTTCACCAGGCTGCAGGTACCTGAACCACAGAGCGTACTGCCAGTTCGACAGGATTTTGATACCCACATCTTATCAAATCTGGGCAGAATAGCATCACAAACCTGGTTACAGGTAAAACTCATTAGATGGTGCAGTGTATTGACTTTGGCAGACTGCCAGATCCTTTCCCAACCCAGCAGGTGGGGAGTCAGGAGTTCATAAAGTACCATCCTCCATACCACACTGCTGGCATCGCACTGTTTGGCTTCTGCTGGCATTGCCGTCTGTCTTGCCAGGATGGACCTGTTACCAAAAAAGGAAACAACCTTCACAGCTTATCTTTCTCCTCACATGGCATAGGAACAAGTGACAGATTATTACACTGTTCCTGCTCAGTTTCTTGTCTTAAGCAGCCAAAAGATATCCTCCTCCCTCAGAAAAGAGGGTCAATATTATTTTTTGTCTGAAGTTTAGATTTAATGCAAACATCTTTTTAATCTGTTCATTTCCAAATGCAATCCAAACAGATGTAAAAGGACTACTACTACTACTACTTAACGACTGCCTCTAAGAGTTTACAAATACTCACAAACCTATTGAAACATGGGTGTTTTCAGTATTGACAGAGAAAAAACCATTAGAGGGAAGTTAGTGGTTTGAATATCTGTTTATTTAGTACACACAAGAAAGTTACCACTGCAGTTTCAAAAGTGGAAAACATGGCAACTTTTCTTTTTCCGTGGTAACGGAAAAATAACAGATGACAAAGTACTACAACCAGGCATCTTATTTGTTATTTTACTCAGACACATACACACACACAAGCATACATACATCCTCTCCAAGAATTAAGGTAAAGGTTTTAAAAATATAATAAAAAAGTCAATTAAAAAAATATCAAAACTTTTTGCATTAGAAAGATTGTTTCAATTTTCTGGCAAAAGATGACCGTGACTGAAGCTATTCTCGTTCTTAGCGGAAATGCTGCTTATGTTGAGAGGAAGAAAGGTACACTACCAGTATTCTCATTTGTCATGAACATGGGGTTTGTTTTGGAAAAAAACCCTTATTCTGCACAGGTATGAAAGCTTTCATACATACATGTTATCTTCCTCAATGAATGTACAATAGCTTGCTGACAAGCTCATTTGCTGACATGAGATTTATTGTCTATGTTCTATTACAGATCTTTCAAAAGAAATAATACAGTCAACTTGCTTTTCCATATCCAGTGTTTTTCTGGGATTAAACACAAATGGGAGTTAAATTTTCCTTTAGGTATCATGCTGGTAGTTTCACAGTTCACATAAAAAGGAGCCTTACTCCAGCTAATCATGGTTATACTCCTAGTTCACAGTGCTGAAGTAATAAAGAGTTACCCAGTGTATACCTGTCAGTCATCATCCAGATGAATTAAAAAGAAGTGGTCCTAGAGATGAGCTTTTTTAGGTCATGTAGAAGGTATATGTTAAGGCTTCTGTAGTACACTATAGCTAACCAGTACTCACCTAAGCACATTAAATCTGTGATAAAGTATCTATGCATCAGCAACTTACATCTTAAAAAAATACAGTTAAAGTTTTTTGATTGCACACATATATGCTGACTGCTGAACACTATTAACATCTTATGCTGGGAACAATCAAATATTCAACTTAATCTTCAGATTTTTAAAAGTTTCAGCTCTGTGGCTGAAGATTTCTTTCCAGGTAAGCACAATTCTTCTGCAAAAAAGGTCCAAAGACAGCTTGATGACACAGGTAACCTGTGTATCTCCTGCCAACCAAAGAGGCAGTGAACCTAATGAGACAGTCACTCACCATCCTCCCCAACAGCTCTAAGAGAACCAGGAAGTTGCTCCACAGAAACAAGGTACTGGTAATCAAGCAGTAAAAGGAGTGTATGCCACTCCTAAGTAGGGTATTAAATAACAGCATGAGGTGCCGCCTCTGCTTCCTCCATGGCACCTGCTAGCATTCTTTTATTTGTAGGCACAATGAAAGTCATGAAAAACTGGTGTTCTCACCGACAGAAAATACAGCATTTATTTGATAGAGTAAATCAACCAAATCACACAGCACCAAGCAACCCTTGTTATGCTTATACCTTTGGTATTTGTTTTAAATGAGAAAAATTACAAGTAAAAATAAGTCTCTGTTCCTTTTCAACAAGCAAGTTTAATTTTGAGGTTTTGTTGGTGAAGATTAAGCAGGAGTGCTAATAAGAATTTATGCAATGAGTTGAGCACGAAGATTGTACAACACATTTGCAAGCATCTGAATGTCTACTGTTACAGGAGACAGATTACTAAAAAAAACAGGGTTTAGCCAGTTTTTAGTTAAAAGATAAAGAGGTAGAGCAACACAGCCAGTGACCAATGAGCATGTGTAAAGATCTATCCTGAAACATTTCTGTTTCAACTTGTTGAAAAAAAATGTTTGAAATTGTCATTAATTGGTTGCTGTTATAGCCAATCCTCAAGCTACAAGAATCAGCAATTTTTTCTAATAAATTTATGAAAGTCTCTAGTAACATAGGGAAATATAAAAGCTGCTAAAGGAGACAGACACAGGATTTTTGGAATTATAAAACATCCTGTGTCTTTTTATCACTTGTTTTCTATTGCACAGAAAGGATAGAGAACAAATGTTTCTAAGTATTCACCTATGTGATCATAAAACTTCTATAAAAATCACTTTTTCCCTCTTATGCCAATACTAAAAAAATGCTTATACCAGTCAAGCATAACGATGACAGGTTTTGCTGCTATATGAGATTTACTGATGCCCTGTATTCTATGAGATACTCTGGATAAATTTGCTGCTTCTCAAAGATGACAAAGATAGAAGGGTTTAAAGAGTCATTCACACAGCTGTCGTAGAAGCTTTGGCTGTTCTTCATGGGAGGCCGAACATAATCAGAACTACCACGAGTGAACTCCCCCACCAGCACTCGTGCCAGAAACATGGTCTTGCATGAGTCTGTCCCACAGTACTTGTCAGAGTAAGATGCATCCCTTGCAAAATAGCTTCCTGCAGAAGAGACACCAAGACAGAGTTGATAAGTCACCAAAATTGTAGGGAAGAAAGCGTTAACAGTGTGAAAGTGAATTAATAAACAAATCCATTAAGCAGCTCATGAACAGCCTTTCCAAAGCCTTCACTTGTTCTATATGTCCCTCTTAGTGAAAATGATCACTGTGCATTACCTACACTTTCTATTTTTCACAGCACACATATTTAAAAGCCATCCAAGTAATGTTTTAAATGTCATCATATTCCTGTAGAAGATTTTCTCCTGACCCTAGATGTCCACCTTCCCCAATCCTACCCAACTTCATCTCCTGACAATGGCTATTAACAGTCATCAGAATATTTCTGAGACTTAAAAAGTATTCAATCAGAAAGCTGGGCTAGTCAGCCAGTCAGCCTGTCTTGACTATTGTACCTGGTATGTTGGTAATTTCCTGTACACAGGACAATGTAAAGGAATATAATTTGCTAACAAGGCATTCCATAACCAGAATGTCATTTAGATTCCTTGGGAATTAAAAAAAAAAAAAACAAAACAAAACTAAACAAAACAAAAACAAAACAAAACAAAAAAACACACCGCCATGTTGCCTTTCCATGGGAGTTTGGAAAAACTGAACAGAAGTAATCCTGGAGTCTTGCAGAAACCATCCCTAGATCAGGCCTCTCCTAAGTCTGTCTTTTCTTGCAAGGATTGAGTGGAGCATAGAGGTCAAGGCCTTTCAGTATGCCTTAGCTCCAAACGACCATTGCCAAAGTCAGCTATGTTGCCCACATCATCACAGAGAGAAGCCCTAGACTTTTTAACTTTACACCTCTGCAGTAAATATTTTTTAGCAAGTCTAAGATTAATGAAAGAGCTGAAAAACAACCTTTGCCGTAGACTGTCCCATTAAGGCCACAGATTCTCCAGTCGAAGTTTTGCTGACAGATGGCATCAATGTCTTTTTTATTGGTCCCATGGAATAAAAATCGCTCATCTGCTGCCTTTCCACCATTGCTCTTCTGCATTAGCTCCTTCTGCCTGCAATAAGAAGCAGTGTCTCTGCAGTTCCACAGCAGCCATACCCACAGGTTCCAGCCATGCTCATTATACAGAAATGCCTCCGCATACTTAACATTAAAAATGTGGGTTTTTTCATTCACTGCCTGTGGGGAGGAGGAATCTTAGCAGTAGTTTTTTTTCCAAAACATAGGAGTTCATGGAGTTAAGGCTTTCCCTCCATGAGTTTTGCATTTAATTTTGGAGGCTGTTTTAGTTTTCACCAGCTGCAAACCAGTGTTTTTGCTAGATGTGACTGATAAGCAGCTCCAAGGCTCCACTGGAAGGCAGCTGTTCTGGACACAGGCCTGGCAGAAGTCAGAACCACTTACTCAGGAGCAAGGATTCCTCCCACGTAGCTCATCTGACTAATTCTATGTCTTGAGTGAGTTTTGGTTTTGTTGATACCTCTTTATCTAAATGTTGATAGGTATTTCAGTGGGAGAGGGAAAGCAGATGCATTTCAGGAATGTATGTGTCTATCTTTAGCACACAGCATACAGCTAACAGCAGAAACAGCAAACTTCATGCATACATACCAGACCAGTATTTTACACGTACCATTGATAGAGTTCCCACAGAGATGGGTTCTGAACTCTACAAATTCTTTTAATAGCTGTTTTGGGCATTGTACGTTGAAAGTCCACCTTGACTTTCTTGTATTCTTCAGAAGAACTGTCAAGCTCAATCAACTGTAAAGAAAATTATGAAAAGTTACTCTCCTCTTTTACTAAATCATAACAGAGCCACCCTACCTAGTGCACTACTTAGACCTTTTAATATCACACCTGCTGTGAAGCAGAGGTATGAACAGTAGAAACTATCTTGGAAAAAAAGCAGATTAAAGATCTCTGCTCTGTAAAAGTGAGCTCTTATCTAGGGAACGTTAACTCCTGGTGTTTATGACACCCAAGTTGCTCTCTCACAGGACATTAAAGGGTGCTTTTGTGCATGCTTTTGTGCACCCACTCAGCTACTCTTAATATTTGGGTCAAGATACATATGTATGCATATATCAAGCAGTACCTAAATCCACAGCAGAAATGAGCAGATAAATAAAAAAGTAACAGAGAATTTATGTTGCAGAAAAACAAAGACTCTTTTTTTAGATTTTTTTAGTTTATACTCCCTACAGCCAGTTAACACAAACTGCACTGCCTGTTGTGTTTCTAAATAAAGAGAAAAGGCTTTATTTGAACAAACATTTTTAGGGAAGAGCATAGTCACACAAACAAAAATCAGTTCCTTATGTGACTATCATGTTTTCCATAGGAACATAAAAAAATGTCAACATTAGCCTTCCCTACTTTTTATTGCCAATTTCTTGAGGATTTGCATTTTGCAAGTCAGCAATTTTTAAGTTTCAGATAAGATCTTCTCTGTAGGTAACTGGAGTTGACAGAGGAGGTGGTGCAAGCACGCAGGAAAAGGCAAACCATTCAGGTATTATCTGGGCTGTGTTACAAAGGTAAACAAGTTCATCCTACTGGAGTTATGGTATGTATTAATAAAGGATCCCATCCTGAATAGGCTGTCCAGAGTGGTTGTGGAGTCTCTCTGGAGATATTCAAAACCCGCCTAGACACAATCCTATGTAACCTGCTCTAGGTGAACCTGCTTTAGCAGGGGAGTTGAACTCAATCTCCAGAAGTCTCCACTTCCAAGTCCAACCATTCTATGAACTCTCCTGATATCAAAAGTTCTCCATAGATGCATAAAAGTCTACCTATACACAGCTCAGGGAATGGTTACCCTGAAGTTCAGGTTAAATCATGCGATTTACTTCTGATACTTCAGTGCATGTTGGACTTCAAAACTATGTATTCTGGGCACCAATAATAGGCTTGTTAACACGATAGAAGCTTCAGGCAAATTTGCCAAGGCAAGGGATCAACAGCAGCAGTGAAAGCCAGTGTCACCACAGTTATACTGCCACTATTTGTTTAAATTTGAGTTTAGTTTCATCTCTAGGTCTGCCCAATGTGATATCAGGCTCAAATTTACCAACACCTCTTCATTACATTACATAAGAAACAATAATTTACAAAAGCCAAGAAACACTGAAGTTGTGACGTAACAAACCTTACATGACAAAATTGATAGAAAGAAAAAACCAAAAAGCTCCAAACCTTGAATCCCAGTTCAGGCAGGGCAGATTTGTCCCAGTGAGCTGGAATGCCCTTAAACTCTTCTGTATGTTTAATGCCCCTGTAGATTATAAAACATTACAAATAGGCAGTTAATATAAAACAAAACACTACATTTTATGTACATATGATACTAAACATTTTTGTCAAGCTTAGAGAGAGTATAGGCAACTGAACATATTCAGAAATACTTCAAAACTGTCATTTCAGTTCAACACATGAAAATATTTGTTCCAAATCATCATGTCAAGACTTATGGCAGGAAGAAAGATGCCAAGCAAGTTAAAAAAAACCAAAAGATATACACTGAACTAAACACGTAATGATTTCTCTTAGTTGCAGAGTTGAATACATAAAAGCTCTGCTACACTGGAGTAGATAAATAAAAATGCATCCGGTATCACATCAGTACGACAGAAACAGCCCTCCCTGCTTCTTCCACCCTAATTTTAATTAGTGTGTTTAGCTGCTCTTTTTGGTGGTGCTTAAGCAAGCACTGTGTGCTGCAAGGGAATTGGCTGTCACATGCAATTATATCTCCTTGCAAACTCCCACCTTTTGCTCCACCTTAACAAATAGTACTTTCCTCTCAGATTGTCTGGTTGCTCTCAAAAGAATTATTTGTAAACTTGTACTTAGCTTTGAAAATTATTCATCTCACAAAGAGCTAATAAGCATAAACATTATTGCATCCATCTGTATTAGCTGTTCTAGTCAGCAGCTCCCTAAAACATTGCTATATGTTGAATAATTTCCTATGTTTCAACACTTTCTATGCCAAGCCCAAACTTTCTTCACTCCTAAGGTTTCTGAGTTGCTTGAAAAGTGTTGTCCAGGCTGCAATACTATCCTGGCAAGACAGTGTACGAAAGGTATGTCCCTTTCCCTCTCAATGCCTTTCACAATTGCCTTAAAAGCTACTTCTTCACCTTATTTACACCCATGGAAGATGCTGCATTCACAATGCACTAAATCCATCACTTCAGAATAAGCAGCTGCAGTTTACCTGGCTCTTGTGTTTTCTACCTCTGTCTGAGAGACAAATTTAGGTCTTCTGCAAATCTTTCTCTCTGTTGTGAAGCGAAGATTTTTCTGAATCATGGCTGGGAAAACAAACAAAACCCCCTGAACAATCACAAAGATGTTTTAGAAAGCTTTCACACTCCAGCAACATTTGTCACTAAGTTGTTTTGTCAAAAACATATTGACAAAAAAGGCACTGAGCTTTTTTTTTTTCTACTCTTGCTCTTAACTTTACAGAAAATGACAGACATTGGTAGCTATTTTCCCTTCATTTTTCCATCAGCCACACTTAAACAAAAAGGATAATTTTAAAATACGTATTTACTTTTTCTCCATGGATTGCATCCCTCCTTCTCAATATGCAGTCAAGATACCAGTTCCCTACATTTAGTCATAGATTTCAAATCTTATAAATAGAACCTAAGACCTATCACAGGCCATTAATTTTTATTGACCACCAACAGAAACAAGTCACAGCAACCTGACTTTTAGAGGCATTCCTTCTGGATCTTGGAACCTCTGCAGCTATTGCGACATCATACTAACAATTAAGAGTCAGTAGCAGCCAGGACAATGAGGCCTCATCTTCAGAGATACACAGGAAAACAAACAAAAAAACCCTCTTGGCACCAACAAGCCTAGAAGCTAAGTTTTGGGGAATATCTACACAGCATATATTTGTCTAAGTCACTAAAAAAACCCAAACCTCAGAAAAGGGATTGATTTACTACTCAGTTTTCCCCTCTAAGCCAGACAAGTTTCACCAGCATTGTTTCTGACTGAATTACAAACAGGAAATCACATGCCCTTTCTGTTTTTCTGTGTTTTGTTGGGGTTTTTGGGGGAGTTTTTTTTTTTTTTTATTTTGGGTTCGGTTTTGGTTGGTTGGTTGGTTGGGTTTTTTTCAGGCAGAATTAGACAGTAATGGAGAGTTGGATCAAAGACAACTACACCAAAATGATAGTCTAGGCAGGCTGATTCCCACCACTGTTTTCCATAATTTTGAAAAGGATATCAGGAAAGGCAACAGCTCAGAGAAGACAGTGCCATTACAAGTGGCTTATGTGTCCTGAACACTTGGGAAACACATCTTTCTACTTTGACATAGTCGAGGTATTTCCTCAGTCTTTCTAGGCAGGATGAAAATATCTGCATAAACCTTCCAATGCTAAGGATTGTCTGGACCCTATATCTTGCCCAAGTATTTTTTTTTTTTCTGCCAACCAGTGATTAAAGCAGACCAAAAGTTGGCTTGGTCAAGTCTTCTAGAAGTTCCTCACCATCTGTGTTGGTGCCAGCATAAATGACAATGTCACACCAGCACCTTCTGGCAGACATTCCGAAACCTAGCACAGGAACTTCTCAAAAATAACAGGTCTGAAGGAATAGGAATGCCACTTTGCCTGTGTGAACAGCTCTTATCCTGAGAAATTTGATAGAAGCTCTAATTATTGCAATTCAAAGTTCAAATTTCTCTCTTCTATCTCCTGTAATGAAGTAGTTTAAAACCTCAAGAGACCTTGGAGGGAGGGACAAAATCAAAGAACAAAAAAAATGGAACCTACTTTCAAAATTTAATTCATATTCATGCCTTCCAGCTTTGAAGTTCAGCTTTGGAGAACCTTTGGCTATATAAGCTTTCTCCAGGTCATCACTGGAGACCGTAGCAGCTACATGAAGATCATCCTGTCAGGCCAAAAATAGAGAAGAAAAGTTTCTCCTGGTCTGTTATATGCAATCAAGTTTAAAACCCAACAACTCTGATATCTACAGTAGCTGCAGTATGTATCACCTTTTGGGAATTATTGCAGCTATCAGACAAAAGCCAATGTATTAAACAGTTGCAGATGCCCCAAAAACAAACTAAACACTGTTACAAAGTTAAAGTTTATACTGCAAAGGGCACCCTGTGAGCACTACTGCTGAGAGTGCTGTGGTTTAACCCCAGCCAGAAATTCAGTACCAAACTCAGTACCATGCAGCTGCTGGCTCACTACCACCCCCCAGCACCCTGCTGGGATAAAGAGGAAAATGGAAAAGTCGATTAAGAACAGTTTAGTAATTGAAATACAGTAAAATATAATAATAGGAGTCATAATAATAAAAATAATTGTAATATTTGTAAAGGAAAGGAAAAAGAGAGAGAAAGGAATAAAGCCCAAGACAGACAAGTGATGTACAATTGCTGACCACCTGCTGACCAATGCCCAGCCTGTCCCTGGGGAGTGATCAGCCTCTCCCAGATAACTCCCCACAGTTTTTATACTGAGTGTGATGTTCTAATGGAATGGAATATCCCTTTGGCCTGTTTGGGTCAACTGTACTGGCTTTGCTCCCTCACAGCTTCTTGCACATCTCCTCAGTGGCAGAGCAAGGGAAGCTGAGAAATCCTTGATTTAGAGTGAGCACTACTTAGCAACATCAGTGTTTGATCAATGTTATTCTCCAAAAATCCAAAACCACTGTGCCAGCTACGAGGGAGTGAATTAACTCTATCCCAGCTGAAACCAGGACAGACCACACATTCATCAACTAGACCAACAAAGAGGCAGAGTACAAATCAGAGAAGGAAATTTTAGTCAGGAGCAAAAAATGAATGTATTAATGCGATCCTATCCGATGTGACTCACTGAGTAATTATGTGTTGATAATACTTATGACTCAACAGTGATCACTCCCCTACCTGAACCCATCAAATCCCCAGGGAAAAGATCTCATTAGGCCTTTAAAGTCTATCTGTGCAGTATCAGTGAGAGGAAGAGGGTGACAAAAGAGGGAAAGGATATAAACACACTGTACTTTTCAGAAGTTCTGCATTTTTAACACAGAGTTGAGAGTCTCCCCATTCCTCCACACTTACTTTTTTCCCATACTCCTGCCACATGCCATATTCATCTTTCCAGTACCAGATCCATTCTGTTGTAAGAATGAAGTGAGGGGGTTTGGTCACAGAGGAGGCTGTAGAAAGACGCCTAACCTTTGCAAAACCACAGCACATACTGAGAAAACAGATACATGCCATGACAGAGCCACTTTCAGTAATGCCATTAGTAAATCTATTAAAAAAAAAAAAAAGGAGAAAAAAATCAGAACTGTTTGTGAAGCTTTATTCAGAGGTTCAGAAGCCCACCACAAATTTGTGAATTAAGCCAACATCACCAAAAAGCAGAACGCAAGCCTCCACTTTCCACAAAAATCCCAGCTCTGTCTTGTGTTGGTACATATTGTGCGTTACAGTATTACATCTCACATTGGTTCCATGGGCAGTAACCATTACCCACTTGTAAATCAGTGAGTTACATCGGATGAACAGAAACAGTGGAAAACATGCATTGCCTTCTTCTTGCTAACCAATCATATTCTACACAGAACACTGTCATAACTTAAGTAGTGCTTCACAGAGCCTCTAACATAAGAGGGATAGTTAAATTTTCCAGCATGAGATGCAGCATATTGGTGTGAGCCCCTTTCAATACCCTCTTTGTGGGATATAACCAGTTCCAAGATCTTAAAAGGTATTTTCATATTCCTACTGTGCTCTGCACCCAAGAGTATCTCTCTCTATCTCTCTCTCTCCCCAGGTACACAAGGTTCTGCCAGTTCAACAATACAGACTGCAGGAAAAGAGGGAAGGAGGGCAAATTTCATGCAAAGTGAGGTCAGCAGGAGAATATCAAATAAAGCTACTTATGTAATGACTGCAACAGAACTGTCAAAATTTATAGCCACTAAGGGCCTGGTACAATATAGCAAACTCAAAACATTATTAAACCTTAAAAGAGTTTATACCTGGTCTTATTTGGGTCACAATATGCTTTTTCTATTTCTTCCATATTCTTCAAGTCCTTCCAGGTATTGCCATCAGAGATCTGCCATCTATATGGCAAGTGAAAATGAGTTCTGATACACTTTTCTGAAAAAGTTTTTAAAAAAAGAAGTATTTATTATATTATATAATTATATATTTATATTTAATATTTAATTTATATAATTTAATATATTTATTTACAATTATATAAGTATATTATATAATTATATATTATATATTATATTTCAAGGCTGTACACTTAGCTGGTAAAACCATAAAAAGCATAGTCAAGGAAAGTGTTTACCTATGGAATCATTACAAGCAGTAGTTCAGAATTTTTCAGCATAAGCAAACAACCTTTAATTTCTGGGCTTAGGTAGAAATTCAGTTTCTGTACCCACTAGATTCTCTTTGCCCATTAAAACTGCACAGACCATTCTGTCTTCTCAGTTTCAGAGACAAAAATGAATTGAGATCACAAGCTCATGCAGGGCTATTATTTCATAAACAGAATAACACTGTAGACTCAAACATCTGTGCTTAAAATACCACTTCACAAAGTGTTATTACTAAGGAAAAAAACCAAAACACAACAGTGCTTAGTTTTAGGATAAGAGGAGAACTGTGTGGTTTAATTCCAGATGGTAAAAAAGCATGACACAGCCACTCCCATTTTCCCTGGTGGGATGGGGAAGAGAACAGGAAAAAGGTAAAACCCATGGGTTGAGATCAGAACATTTTAATAACCAAAATAAAGTAAAATACAATAACAACAACAATTATATATATACATAAAAGTGGGATAACAAAAAGCAAGGGAGGAATAAAGCCCAAGACAGATGAGCGATGCACACTACAGTTGCTCACCACCCAGTGACTGATGCCCAGCCCATCCTCAAGTAGCGATCAGCCCCTCCCCACAGTTTATATGATGTTCTAATGGTTCTATGCCCCTTTGGCAAGCTCAAGCCAGCTGTCCTGGCCATGCTCCTTCCCCCGTTTCTTGTGTACCTTCTTGTTTGTAAAGCATGAGAAGCAAAAAAGTTCTTGACTTTGGGTAAACATTACTTAGCAAAAACTAAAACATCAATGTGTTATCAATGTTATTCTCACACAGAGGTATAGAGCTATATACCTTAAAACTTAAAACTATGTAACAAAATCATGTAGTTTAACCTGTATAGCTTATCATTAAAGGTCAGGCAGTCTCAGCAGAAAGGAATTTCTTAAGAGACAGAGAGTATCTTTATTTTGAAGCAAAGCTGATAAAGGTGATGAGCTATCCTCATGGTTGTACAAAACTGTACAAAGTGCACAGCCACTGATTTCAAGGGCATGAAAATGTGCCTAAGTAAGAGTTCAGGAAAAGGACAATGTGAGGAGGACTAGGGAACAAACAAGAATGACCCCTCCGAAGGACCACCGACTCAAAATGGGAGGCTTGTCCCAGAGAGGAACATTTCTGGGAAAGGAGTGGAACAGTATTAGGTAACGCTTTGAATTGTTAATCAGGTAACTAAATAAAAGCAAGAGGCTTTTATGCATTCAACGTCATAAATAAAGGACTACTGCCTGCTGAAAATCCCAAATTGAGTCTTAGGGGTTTTCTTCTAAGACCTGATTTATGGCATCACTCATACTAAATCCAAAATACAGCACAGTATCAGCTGCTAGGAAGAAAATTACCTCTCTCCCAGCTGAAACCAGGGGAGTATCCATCGCTTATTCCGTACTATCTACATCATGCTTGGGTCCCACACTTTCCAATATAATCCAGTTAATCACCATCACCTTTCCCCTCTTTTGATATATATGCAGATATCATTCCCTTAGTCTCCAAGTCCACTGCCCTTCAAGAAGTCTCCAAGGGTCCAGGCCTCAGCAGGAACAAGAGCAGTGGTAGCAGTGACCGAGGTATCACAAGTGTTATGTGGAGTTCAAAGAGTCAGTATGTAGTCACTTGTCAGCAGGAGCGAAGGTGACATCTCCAATACAGGTATGTATAAACCCAAGGGCAGTTTTCACAGCAGAAAAAGTAACTTAACTACAGGGAAAGTGAAGGAGGCTGCACCACATAGGTCATGTGAGAAAGTGTGCAGTACTTCAGGGAGCTAAAGAACACTAAGAAGGAAATGGATGACAGAAGGACAAAAAGAAAGCTGGCACAGCAGCCTTCTTCCTGGACAAGCTGGAACATTTTGAAAGGGAGAGAGCTGAAACAGAACAGAGGAGTACTAGAAGAAACAAGGGAGTATCTGTTGTTTCTTTCCTATTTAGAAATGTGAATCCTATCATTCAGCAAGTACCTTAGGTAAACACAGGTGGAATAGCCAATCTTCAAGCACAGGTAGATATTATACATTCCAGAGGAAAATCAAATGGCTCCTTTGTTTGGTATACCTGATAGATCAAACACTTGCCTACCAGCACTCAAGACTGCAGTGAGATTTAACTAAAGATAAGCTCTTAAGTTTCCTGTTTCTGTGAAAGATGTCGATCACCTCTTTATGAGAAAGGGAAAATACAGTGGGCTTGATACAGTCTATCCTGATACTTGATACAACCTACCTTTAAAGCCACAACTTTTGTACAGATGATATAAACAGATCTGTTCTGATTCATCATCTTTTGTAGTTGCAGACTCTCCTCTAGAGCTGTGTTTCTCTAGAGGGGGAAAAAAACTTATTAATATACTTTGTATAAAAGCCTTCCTAAAAATGCTGCTATCAGTAGGGAAGACACCTAAAGCCAGTGTAACAACATAACTGCATTTAGCCTGAGAGAGACATTGTAGCCTTTGATAATCTTGTATCCTCAAAAGTTCCATCACTGTATCCATTCTTTCTGAAGGAGACTTTCCTGTAACTCCTAAATTCTTCAGATACAGTTTTTAGCTATCACTGCAAAACAAGAATAGAATCTAATGCCTTTCCACTTCCAGATGGACTTGAGTTAACCGTGCATTCCACACAGCTGATCCCACTGGCAGCTATAAAATATGAAGCTTCAAAATTTGATACGTGTGTAAAATAAACCACTGGAGGCAGAATAGTGGAGATGAACATACACGCTTGGATTTTCCATTCTGTTATCCTTTTTTTTTTTTTCTGCTAAAGTATACTTAACTTACAGTTCTAAGGAACTTCAAAAGAAAAGAGCAAACAAAATATTACATCTCTAAGAAGTAACTAGGATAGTGCTGTCTCTGAATTCTTGTGATAGACAATTGCTACATTACTGAAAAAAATCGAATAGTTATAATCAGACACAACACTCCTATTCTCAAAGTTCTCTACTTTTATGTTTTTTTACAAAAAAAAACCCCAAACTATAGACCTCCCTATTTCCAGTTCCTGTTACGCTCCCAAGTCTTGAAATTCACATCACTTGTCAAGACACAAATTTCTGTCAATGAGATAGGTCCCTCCTAAAACACAAGTCAAAATGTGAATTCAGTTTTCTTAATGACACCTGTGAGAACTATAGTGACCCTTCTTCTGTCGCTTTCAAAAGATGGTATCACTTACCTTTGGATGGTGAAGTCTTGGCCTCTTCTATGTCATGCATGTTCCTGTTGCCGTTTTTGATGTCATACATGTTTCTATAGAGAGAAGGTAGTTTCTCAATGTTGTATGAGCTCAGTCCCTGTTTCAGCAGTTTCTCAAAACATTCTGACTTTAATAAGTCATGGGATCGTTTGCAGGTGTTGCCAAATCTGCACTGTCCCCGCAAAAAGTACTGGCAAACATGCAGTTTGGTGCAGGATGTTTTAAAGGTACAAGATCCATAAGGTCCATCACCTTTGTTATAATGCGAGCAGACCTTGGGTAGAGAAAGAAAGATTTTAAAGATTAAGGTACAGTGTGCTCATATAGACTGTTTGAGTTCATGATTTTTAAATTTTTGCAACTGTGAGTAGACATTTGCTTTTAAAAGATACATTTCTTCTTGTTTTCCAAATGATTGTTGGTTTTTCCTTTGCCCTGCTAATGTTTAGAAAGATCTTCCATTAGACAACGTTCTTGCAGATATTCTCAAGCAGCTGGAATTTAGCGCTAAGTCACATAAATGTAGGATAGTGGGTTTTATTGTGTCACCACCTTTTGATTTTCTAGTTTTTGAACACATAATTTTTTTGACCTGTGTTGATAAAGAGGTACTGGATCTGGCTGGGATGGACTTAACATTTTTCACAACAGATCATAGCATGCTACATTTTGGGTTTGTGACCAAAACAGTGTTGACAACACATCCCTTTGGTCTGTTTGGGTTAGCTGTCCTGGCTATGCTCCCTTTCAGTCTTTTCTGCACCTCCTCTTTGGCAGAGCAAGGAAAACTGAGGAGTCCTTGACTGAAGGTAAGCACTCTTCAGTAACAATCAAAATGTCAGTGCATTGTCAATCTTATTTTCATATTAAATCCAGAACACTCTGTACCCACTACTAGTAAGAAAATTAACTCTATCCCAGCTGAAATCAGGAACAGCTAAACACCTCACTCCCCCAGGGGATGTGGGAGAGAATCAGAAAAAAGATAAACACAGGACATAAATGGAAGGGGAAATAATAATTATGATAAATGAATATACAAAACAAGTCATGCGCAATGCAATTGCTCACCACTCCCTGACCAGCCAGCCCCCAAGCAGCGTGCCACCACCCCCTGGCCAACTCCTCCCAGGTTTATTGTTCAGAATGATGTCATATAGTATGGAATATCCCTTTGGCCAGTCTGGGTCAGCTGTCCTTGCTATGTCCCTTCACAGCTTCTTGTGTACTCCCAGTCCATGGGCTGGCAGGGCAGTATGAAAAGCTGAAAAGTCCTTGACTTTGTGCAATCACTGCTCAGCAACAACTAAAACATGACTGTGTTATCAACATTTTTTCTCATCCTGAATCAAAACACAGCACTGTATCTATCTTATCCAAAACTAGGAAATAGTCCAAACTGGCCAAAGGAACATTCCATGTCATATAATGTCACAATCTTAAAAAAAAAAAAAACAAACGGAAGGGGACAGGGGGAAAGAGGGTGAGGAGGAGAAAGGGGAAAAGATGGGTCTTCCTTACAAAGTGGCCCTTGCTCAGAGACCTGTGGGGCATCAGTCTGCTTAGGTGATGAAGCAGAAGTGTTCCTTTGATACATTTATTTTCTCCCCTCTTTCCTCCACTTGCTAAACCGTCTTTATCTCCATCCACAAGTTTTGTCACTTTTGTTCTTCTTGTTATCTCTCACGTGTTCTGCTTACGACAGGGGATTGAGGAGTAAGTGGGGGACTGTTCAAGGGCTTTGCTGCCAGCCAGACTTAACTCACCACAGGTGAGAACAGAGGATGCATATATAAAGTTTTACATTTGCATTAAGCTAACTGACACCTAACATCTCCATCTCTATTAAGCCTTTGCCACTAGGTGATGCTCACTGAAACACAAGGCTCAGAAACTATCACAGTAATACTCACCTCTGGTAAGAGGGAAGGGTCATTTTGGAGCAGAAGCTGGGTGAGTTCATCACTGTCTAAAATCTCAAGCCCATAGTGTTTGAGAACACGGAGATTGTGGTCCGAGTAGAAGTCGTGAGCAAACCTGCATTCTTTCCTACAAGTTAAGAAACCCAACTGCAAAATTAGTGTAACAGACTAGCACTATTTTGCTATCCCATGGGCATTACACTAAACAGTTTCAAAACCACACTTTCAGAAAAATCCATACTGCTCCTTTATAAAACAATTATGTGATTTGCAAAACAGATTACACAATTACTCAGAGGATGACTGCCACGCTACTTCTGATTTCCAGTCACAACAGCATCTGACAATACTGGTGTTCTTAACCTGCAGCTCGCAACCACGGAAACACCGAGACACGGGAGTAACGCTCCCTTCCCACTCCACGAGCACATTCCCCAGCATCCCCCCCGCACAAGCTGCGTGCGGGGGCGGGACGGAGCTGGCAGGGACCGTGCGGGAGGGAGCGGCGGTGAGCTGGGCAGGAAGGGCTGCGAGACTCGCAGCCTGTGAAACCACCGTCCATGTCTGTCACTTTGGAAACAGGAGCTCAAAAAAAAAAAAAAAACACCAAACCCCAAACAAAACCAAACCAAACAAAACGAAAAAAAAAAAAAAAACCCACACACACATACCAAAATACTCAACCTAATTAAAAAAAAAAAAAAAAAAGAAAAAAAAAAAGGCAAACCCCAAAAACACACACAAAAAAACCAAACAATCAAAAACCCTACAAAACAAACCAAACCAACCAAACAAACAAAAACAACGAAAAAAACCCAACAAAAACCCAGGAGGAGAAAGGAGCATTTCGGATACTATAAGGGCTGCACGGCCCGTACCGAAGCCTCTTTCCACTGCAGGAGCACACCGTGCCCAACGCCGAACCCCCCGACCGCCCTTGGGCCCCCTCGGCACCCCCGGCCACGGAAGCCGCGCCGCTCGCCCCTCACCTCAGCCCGTGGTTGCGGCAGTGCCCCTTGAGGTGGTACTTGCAGAGGTGCAGCTGCCCGCAGTGCCCCGGGCAGCCCGCGCTGTACTGCTGGCACAGCCGCACGGGGCTGGTGGCCAACACCACGGCCACCTCCGCGGCCGCCGCCGCGCCCGCCTGGCCGGGCCGCTGCACCAGCGTGAAGCGCCCCGTGTCCCGCAGCACGGCCGCCAGCTGCTCCGCCGAGGGCGGGCCCGGCAGCCAGCGCTGCAGCTGGGCCGGCTCCAGGCAGCCGCCGAAGCCGCACAGCACCCGCAGCGCCTCGGCCGCCAGCGCCATGGTGCCGGATCGCCGCCTTGCCCGACTTCCAGGGAGCTCCGCCCTGGGAGAAACAACGGAAACGGAAACGAAAGCGAAACCGCCGGCGATGGAACGGGCGCCACCCGAAAGGCTTTGCTCCCTCCTCAGCGGGCCTCGGGGGTGTGGTTTGTTTTGGGTGGTTTCAGGCTGGTTGCAGAGGCTGCGACGCGTGCAGTGGTACTGTGGGAGGGCTCTTCGCATCCCTCTCCTGCCTGGCTCTTAGGATGTGTAGACTTACCCCAATTTCACCAAAACGGGATGGCAGCTGCAAAGTTGTACAGTTCCCGCAGGAGAAAGTGGCACAGGGAAGAAGAGAGACCACAGCCAAGTCTTCTTCACCGCCTTCAGTTACAGGAAGAAGGCTGGTGTGCTGGCGTGTGAATGCAGCCGTTGTGAGGCACCAGAAAAACATCTCAGTCAGGGCTGCTGGCCTGTGGGGGGTTTTGGTGATAAATCATGAAGGCCGCTCTCACACTCCTTTCCTTTCAATATCTAAAATAAAAGCTCAGTCATGGTCATGCATCTGCTGGACATGCAGCTGCTCTGCTTCCAGTGCTCACAGAACCACGGTGTCCCTGCGTCTACTTGAACTGCCACTACACGGCACCAGAATGGGGCCAAACAATGTCCTCACCTTTTAGGAACTCGCAAACTCTTTAGAAGGGTGACCATTTTTTAATTAAGTACCTTTGTCTGGGTCATTTCGACACTCCTGGTGCTGCATCACAGTCACTCAGAGGCATGTTTTAAATGATGGCAAGGCAAGGTAAAATGCCATTGTTTAAGTCCCACTGGCAGCAGTAGGCATGGGGATTCTCTTTGATGGTGATTCTCATGGAACAAAAGTCTTGCTTCCTTCCTTCTTTTACCAGTCACGTTCTGTTGCCCCTTTCCCCTTGTCTTGTCTTACTTCCTGTTTGTCCCTTGAGATCAGGAAGGGAATGACAAAATGAGAAGCTAAACATGTACAGTGAACAGAATAGCTCTGCTAGGTCACTTACAGGTTCATATAGATCTGTAGCCTGCCTCTGACAGGCTATCAACAGATGTCTAGGAGGCAACATAAGAGGCTATAGTGTTACTGTCCTTCATCTCTGCTTCCCAGTGTCCACTGATAAGCTTTCCTGAAAAAAAGGAAAAGCGCTTTCTTGTTCAGTTTCTGACGACTGGTCATATACCATTTTGTTATGTCTTTTCTAAACTGAAGCATTTTCGTCTATTTTAGTCATTTGTTCTATGGAAGTAGTTCCCTAGCTTGGACTGTCTTTGTCCTCTTTTGTTCCTCAAGAGTCTTTTTTTGAGAGGCAGACCTACAGATGGTCCTCTGTCCAGTGCCCAAAATCCATCCTATCTAATTCGTGCCCAACCTTTTATGTCTTAAAGACCTGTCCCAGCATCACTGTACTGTCTGGGTAACTGTTTTAGCTGGATCTCCCTTTCACCCTTTCTTTCCACATGCCTCTGAAAAAGCCCACACATTTGGCAGAAATATGGCATTTTTATAATAAAACTTGCATGAATGACTACACTAGTGTCAGCATTATATAGAGAGAAGTACAAAGAAGGAAGAGCAGTACAAGATCAGGGTTCTGGAGGTATTTGCAGGTAGCTTTATACTACTGCAATTCATTCCAGTGTGTTGGTGTGCATGTCTAAGAAAAGTCACATGGCTGTTCCTGCTTTGCAGTTTTTTGAGGCTCTGGAGCAGGGCTGTCATTCTACCTCTTTTAATGGAAAGGAAGTAAAACTAGGAAAACAGACAATGATTGATGTGGAGAGAAGATTTGGAGAGTTTGCCTATGAATTACAGCACCTTCCCATCCCTGAATTCATCCCCAGAGAAAATCATAGCTTATTCTTTCTCACATAAGTTTCTTGTATTTTTGTGGCATGTTCCTCAGGAAGAAAAAAGTACCCCTTTGATTTAATAGAACTTCCCCACCTATGAATTATATATAGGCAAAATTGTGCTTTCTTCAGAAGAATTTTCTGCTAATGGAAAACTCAATTTACATTTGTAAAATTAATACCTCCTATGTCAGAAAGAGTTATATTAGACATCAAGGGCACCTAAGGCAAGTGGCTCCTCTTCACCATACAAATACTGTAACTAAAGGTAAGGCTGGAACTGTTTTCTTAAATGCCACTGTAGCATAATTGCATATGAGCTATTCTACCTACAGGTTATGACTGCTCTGTGCATTGGCCCTGAAATAAGCTCCCTCTAAGCAGTGCCTGTGGTTTCAGAACAGCTGCTGAACTCAGAGCACATGAGTTTTTAATAATTACGAGACTACAGGTACTGCAGTTTCAGTGAGCCACCTTTGTTAACATTTGATGTGTTGTCCTGTGAAAACTTTACTCTAAAAATTTCAGATTTCAGTCATTCAGTCATCACTAATATCTTTATTTTTAGGAACAGTTTATGGATACTTGTGTTAATTTGAACTGTGACATCATTTCTTAATCTTACTTGCATCAATCTTCAAAATGTAGTAATTTAAAGATTTTCCTGTTAATTTTTGTATGCATCCTTAAAACATCCACTGCTGTTATAGTGCATGGTATCTTCCACTTCCCACCTTATCAACGTTTCGGCCTTTCTCCTACCTAGCATGCTGAAGCTCCTAGCTTTATATTGTCTATTCTGGAAGATGATGCAAGGAAAATGGGCAAAACAGGACACAATTTAGAAACAATTATGACCTGGAGTGTTCTGTGGTGAAACATCACCTTCTGGTTGATACAGCAGCTTTTCTGACTCTCAGGGGTTCAGAAGCTTAGAAGTGTGATATGTTTGCTTGCAGATGTTTTTGCTTGCCTCTCAGTATACATTTAAACACACATTTGAGGGCTAATCCTTGTGCCAGTGATGGTCTGACAGAGTGGTGAAACACTTGACTAAACTTTCCATATTTTCTCTGCAACTGGTTGGTTTATAATGGCTTTTATTTGCTATATATTATTTCTGTGTGCTACTCTAATTTCTTCACTTATGACTAGTATTTCTGAAATCTGTACTAACTGACAGCATATCGAGCTTACAGCTACAATCCCAAGAGTTTTCCAGTGACACACTAAACTAAAAATCAGCAATCCAAAAGCTAACATGTAATAAATACCGGTTGTAATTCGCGTCAAATAAGTGAATACAACCCAGGAAGGAAGAAAAAACAAACAGATTGTGAAGCTTACTTACACCCCCATAAAGAAATAAAGCAGACCCTTTGTAAGGCCATCAAGGTCAAAAGCTACAAATCATCTCTGCTTTCCTAAAATGAAATATATGATCATTTAGGCGTCTTGTAGTCTAAGAGTGTATGAATTGTAGGAGAGCTGCTGTAAAGATAGCCAATTAGTCTAAACTGTGAAAATAAACATATGGTGAATACCTAGATTAGCTATAAATGTATATGTATGTGATATAATTAATATGTATGAAATGTTCGGAAATAAAACTCGGACTTTCACCCTGTATGAGGTGTGGCTGACTTAGGAAGATTTCCTGCCTGTACACCCAGCATGCTGTTTGCTTTTACCATATAATAAATTCCAATCTGAAAACTAATTATATTTTGAGACTCTGTTTCCCACAAATTGGGGATATTTAGAAACTGTTTCTCACATAACACAAGCACACACAACTCGAAAGCAAGAAACAGGAAACTCAGTTCTGGTGCAGTATGTGAGTAGCACCAGACTGTGGGGCTGTTGGCTGTCCCAGGGATCTTGCAGCCTCTGCAAAGAGCAGGACAAATCCTCATTTTTTGCTCTTGCCTCAGGATACAAATATAAACATATATTTTCACATGCAAACAGTCTGGACAGGATCTAGGACAAAGTGTTTATTTTATAAGAATAAACCAGCCTAATGTAACATGCAAGGATTTGTATTGTGCACAGTTTCTTTCATTGCAAAAATATGTTTCAAGAAGTCTTGCCTATGAAAATAAAAATAATTTAGGCTGAAATTTCATTATAGTTACTGATGCTGTTATTTGGCATTGGCACACTTCCAGTCTTATTCTGTTAAAGATTTTATTACTTGGTACAGAGGTAAATGTCTGTTTATTGTGCAAGCCATAGGCTTTTGTTCTCAGTTACATAGCCTCAAAGAGGTATTATATTCATACAGGCCATCTTCTGCACTGGCTTCCTCCATCTTTCAGAACCCTAATAAGAACCTCTTTTCTCTACTCTTCATTCCTCTACAGAGCACGTGTTTCCCCTACATTATTCTTGCAAGGACTGAGTTGGGAACTCTACTCCAGGGATTCATCCTAAAATTATGGGAGTTAATGTGGGAGGAAATTTTTCCATTACTTTTGAGACCACAGGTCTCATTCCTTGTGGCTGTTTCCCTAGTTCAGTATTTCAAGAGCCTCACCTCTTGCTGGAAAGAATGCACAGCCCTGTTCGATCACATGTAGTCATAGCCCTAAAACTTGTGTATTTGCTGGCACCAAGCCTATGAATCACATCTCTCTTCCAGAACTTCTTAACAGAGTTAATAACATCCTTAATACTGTGACAATCCTCAAATGAGCAGTAAGTGAACCATATTCTTGTAGCTGTGTTTTGATTCACCCACGGAGAAGCTATGTGAGTGGTAGCATATATGCTGACTACAGCTATGGAGAATGCCCTGAACAAGAGGCTCTGTGTGGTTTTGTCCAAATGTCTTGCCACAACCATCTTTATACCTGTGAAAATATCTTAGCCCCCAAACCTGTTCCTATAAAGGACAGGGAAGGTGTCATGATTATGGTAAGGGGGAAACATCAAATCCATTGATTTCAGTAATTTTTGGCGTTCCTGTTTCTCCTAATTTAGAACAGAAATTCAAGGTGAAACGTGTGCAAGGTGGAGGGGGAAAGCATAGGAACTAACCAAACCAAAAAAATAAATATTGAAAAACGCAAATAAAGAGGGACAAAGTCTTGAAGCCTATTGCTGTTTTACAGCAGTGTTGCCTGCATTTGCCACCACGTTATCCATTATCCACTGTTTTAAAATACTGAATGTGCCTGTTAATTCTTCCTTTAAGCGTTCCACTTTCTGATGAGAGTGACCTGTTGACAGCTAGTTAACAGCGATTCTATTTTCTTTAAGGTAGGAGTTGCCACCGAACCACTTATCTTTGTTATTATGAGGATTTGCTTAACAGGCCTACATTTAAATTAGCAGTTCCAACAGTTAAAAAAGTCCCTCTAAAACTCAGCACTCTTTTCAAAGCACTTTAAAATCACAAGGCTTCTTGTGATTAAAAAAAAAAGAAAAAAGTAATTTGCCAAGAACCAGAACAATCATTGAACCTGTCATATTTCATTTCGCACTGCAATCAGCAACAATACAGAAGTGGCCTTATCATACGGTGTTTCATCTTGCGTTAGACAAAATATGAAATTCCACTGATAAGGACTTACCTCTGCTCAGTCCCTACAAGGTGTTTGAAGAGATATGTTTATGACATGCAATACTTAGGAATGAAAATGCTGTCTGCACACAGTAGCTCAAAAAATCCTTGCTGCTTGATGGCAGTTTAGAACACGAGACAGAAGGGATCAAATGGATCATCAAGTCTAGACACTCGCAATCTAAATTTTTTGGATACCCAGTTCAGAAACGGAGTGCCAGAAAGCTCTTCAGCACTTTGTAAACAAATGTGAGACCTGTGGTCTCTGAACACACCAAGGAAAAAACAGGATAGGAGAAAGCATTAAATTTCAAAAGGAGTGGGTATATTTCCTAGGCATTCTGCCAAAAGTCTTTGAAGATGGCAGTCAATTGCATATGGGAAACATCCCAAGGAAATATATATTTTAAAAAATCTTAAAATTGCTTCTGCAAGAAAGCAGAAACTTCCAGCTTTATTTTCCAGTTGCTAGTCCCTACTTTTTATTGAAACTTCCTAGTTTCAGTGACAATTTTCTGAAGTTTTCTTGTCACTTTTTCTTCTTTGGGTTTATTTTCTTCTCTGTTCATCACCTAAATTCACAATTGTTCATGCAATGTGTCACACATCCTTTATCATGACAGAGGATAAACAGAAGGAACAAAGGATCAAAAGCAAGCAACAATCAATGCTTTCAAAAGCTTCTTACAATAGTACACTAAGATGTATAACTAACATGTTCATATTATCTTAAACATCTATCTTGATTCACATACAAAATAGATGCTTGGTAGAGGGAGGCCTAAATTACACATTATACTCAAGCATGTATAGTTTACCTGGAAGTGTAGCAGAGAAATGGGAGTTTATTCAGAGATATTCATCAGATAAAAGTGCATTCTGCAGAAAAGTACTTCCAGTAGGACCAAAGCCTAATATGCTCTACATCACAGTTTACTGCTGATGAAAAAAAAAAAGGAAAAAAAGCATTGTCTCAGAGAAGTCTGCTGCTCCTTTGGTTCTTTTGTTCGATGATGACACATGAGAGAGGTTTTTTTGCCAGGCACCCATTCCAACCAGCAGGATATGCTGGCTAATAGGGATTATCTGTGGCTGATGTGTGCAAAGAAAATGTTCTACATGGATATAGAACAAGCACGTATATCAGCTCAGCTGCTTTTAGCCTTGTGTACTCCTCCTTGCCACACAAGGGCAATCTACTGTGTAGTACTTTATAATTTCTGTATAAAAATACATTCTGTATATTTTTGTCTAACAATGACATTTACTTCTCCAAAAGAGTCTTAAAATACAAACAATATGTCTGCTGAACTCTAGCATGTGAAAATACTGCTTTTGTTCTGCAAGGATGGTGCTACTATATGTTAGCAAGTTTCAAGCTCTATTAAAAATGAAGAACTTATTTGCAATAAATATTATGATGAATCATATAAGTCTTCTGAAAGTAGATTTACAATTGTTTCCTAGCATTCTCATGGGAATTCCATACTTTCAAAAAAAGTTATTTTAATCAAAGCTGATGACATTCTTTTGGGTTTATTTTCCTTTCATTTGATGCCTTTCAATTCCCAAGGTATTACCAGTCTATGTCATTTTTACAAGCAAATGTTTTATTTCATCAGGCTTTGAAATACCAAAGAGAGAACTCTGGCAAGCCACTTGTGAGATTTATTATCACTGATGCTTAATATTTAACTGTAGGTAAATAATACTGAGTAAGAGACTGATTACTCTGAAATGATGCACAGAGGAAAATACAGACATATTCTTTTTCTGCTTTTAATTTTGCTAATTAGAAATAAATCACCTGATTTCTCTCTTTCCTCATCAGTATGTAAATGGTTTGGTTTTGCACTACACACGTCAAGATTTTTATGTCATGTTTGTGTGAGAAGAGCAGGGGCAGCTACAACATAAATGAAAACATGAAATGAGGAGAGCAGATGTGCCAACTCTCTGGCTTCTTTTCCAGAGGCACAACTCAAGCTCTAACTGGGGTCTCTGTGAAGACAGAGGACATTAGGATAGTAATCCTTAATTCCTCACATGGTGTTGCTGAAGTTGATGTTACTGGGAAATTTATTTACAAGCCCCAGGCAACTTCACGAATGGAACACTAGCAATATATTTGTCAACTCTGAACTCTAAACATTCCCAGAGATTCCTCTTCCCAAATGTTTACATTTACCAGAGTCAAAAGTCTTCAAAACATTTTGGAAAAAAAATATTATTGTGCTGTTGAAGCATCTCTGGAAGGATCAAGAAGTTCCTTAGATGTCCATGTGGTTTTTTTTAAAGAGGAAGAAACTAGTTAAAGAAAGGTAGCCCTCCTGTCTGTGCACACAGTGAAATCTCCTTTAAAAGGATATTCAGATTGCAAATAAAGAAATAAAAAGTTAATTATAATATGACCAAATTAAATTGACTGGTACAACTTTAATTTGTCCTCACTGTGTTCGTGTGTTATGATATTATTCTGACATGATCACCATCTGTTTCTGCTACAAGGGTCTGTCCTTCATTCAGTGCATACATGGGATAGTGCTCTTTTAGTAACTAATTAGCCAGTGGGGTTTCAATCTTGATTGCATCCCCAAGCTTTATTCACTACAGTGTCAGATGTTGCTTTCAAGAGAGAACTGTTAACCTCTTTCTAGATTTTTTTTTGTTATGCTTCCTCCATTACAACATACGTAAGGATTAAGATATTTATAAGTGGATTGTGATGTGAAGATAATTTTTTTATCCTTGCTTAACAGGGATGAAGGCGCAATGAGATTAAATTAGAGCATACCCACTAATTTAGTGTTTTGTTCTAAGGTACCTAAGAACTCGTATTTTAGAGAGCTCAGCATTTGTGGGTGGTTTGTGAGCCCAGATCAGTGCTCAGTGACTGCTCTTACAGCTAGTACTGCTCAGCATTTCTGCAAATCTGGTACCAGGGTCTCAAGTCAGAAATGAGGAACATACAGAGAGTGACCACCTGTGAAAATTTCTTCAAAGGGACTTGCCTAGCATCATTTGGGAACTCTGTGGTAGAGACAGGCTCAGAACCCAAACCCACTTCTCCAGGGTAGCATTCAGCTGCCTTAATTTTGAGAGCATCCTCTCTCTTCCTTATTCACAAGACAGTTTATAACTTCTGCAACAGATGCAGCAAGGTTTCTGCAAATGACAGTCTCATTTACTGAGCAGTCCCAGCTCACTATTAGAGCAAGATTTTTTCCATGCACTTAAAAAAATAGGGGCCTTCAGAGGAAAGTGTTGAAGGATTCACCCAGGGAGGGGCAAAGAGAGATGATAATGTTTTGATTTGATATTTTCTGTCTTTGGAGTACTTCCATACTCTCTTGGAAGAGGCTCCCCCATGCCCCACTTTAAGATGCCTCAGTTAACAAAAGTAACATTTGGAAAAAGCCTGGCATGAAAAAAAATCCCCCAGACTGCCGCCTGCATCTCCACTATTTGAGTTAACTTCTCAGCTGATGGAAATAGCCGGTTGCTATCCTCTTGCATCACTGAAGAATGTCACCAGTATTTGCTGCAGCAGAGAAGCATTACCAGTCCAGGTGAAATCTTGGCCTCCATAGTAGTCTTGGGAGTTTAAGAGTGTGAAGAGGATATCAGTCCTTCTCCCTCCACTCCCCAAGCTTGCTCCCTCCTTCCCTTATCTTTCAAACTCCAGTCTTTCCTTTACACTTTTTTTGGCTTCTATTCTTCTTGCTTCTCAATCCAAGATACGTTAGTCCAATCTTCTGATCCCCAATACTACACTCTTCAGTCAGGTCTCACAAAATCAGAGCAGATTCTCAGATGAATCTTAGCCTTACTCTTATCTTCTTGTCAAATAGGTTCCAATCCTCTCTTCTCAAATCCTGGTTAAATCTCTTTCTGGCATCTCTCCCCACCACTCCCCTAAGCACACTGGAGTTCAGAGCCACTGTCTGCGCAACCACTTTCCATCTCAAACAGTCTCCAGCTCTCAGTCTTACTTCCCAGCATCTTCTGCTCTTTTCCTTTTTATACCTCACTTGGTGTCCTACACAGCAATCTCTGGTACTGCTCTGCTACTGCTTCCTCCTAAATTCATCCCTTCATGCGACTGTATTCCAGTCAAACTGCTACTTGTCCCATGAAGCCTCGGCACTATCCAGGTGTCAGTAGAAGAAAAATTTGATCTGAAAGAGTAGCTAAAGAGTTCTTGAACTCTAGTGCTTAACCATATCCTGCTACAAACCTTCATTTACAGCGTAAGCCCTTATTTGCTCTTGCAGTACTTGTTCACAGCATGTGCTGGTGGAAGAGTGCACAGTCCCACACCTAGGAAGAAACTGGAAAGAAGTGTCCCCTTGCCAGTAGTGCTCCCACTCAGACACAGAAGTATAAAAATTCACTGAGCATGGGTGAAGTCGCAGTGGCTTACAATGTCATTTAAGTTCAGATGAGTTTTACGGACTAGAAAAAAAGAGTTCCCAAAAAAACTGTACCTTAGCTGTGAGATTTTCTGTGTCTGATCAGTAGCATAAATAAAGAGGCCTAAAGAAGACATTTTTTAAGGACAATGCTTGCCATGCATTTCATTTAACACGGTTGAACAAGTGTTCAATGTGAGACACGCAGTGGCATACAAACATAGCAACTACCCAGTTACTTCTGTTATTATTTGCATTTATGCATCTTTTTCAACATATATTTAGAATCAGCCTTATCCCCCATGTTGTTATAACTCCCTGACATAAAATGCAGTAAAGCTTCGCCTCTTAGGCTGTGCATATTAAATACGTAATGCTGCTGTTGTACTTAATTTAACTGAGTAGTCACTATATTCCCTGAATCTAAAAGTTGCTCAACATGTATTTTGCACAGCTAACGTTAAGATCTTGGCTTAAAATGAGAAAAGTATGTCAGACAGGTGAAAAATACTATTTGATTTGAAGACTGATGTGTAATGTAAAATTCTCCCTTTAGACATTATGTTAACAATGTAATTTGGAGGCTGCCTTCTCTGGAATCCTATTTATATTTGTTTCTGTGAGGTGTTTGACATCTTTTGGGGGAGCTGTAATACAAGGTATTACCTCTTACCATGCAGTAGTCAGGAGCTCAACTTGTCCAGGCATATTAAGCAAATACTCAATTTTAAATTAAAATATGCTTCTGATTAGTTATGAGTTTAAGATCACCTCTGAATATTTCTTAGAACTGGGTCCCTTGCTCTATCTTTGAAGTGATCTGTAAAGACGCCGCTTTAAATCGAGCCTCTCCCATCTTTATTCAAGATTTTTTTGTGTGACTGAATTACACACTTAGCTGCCTAACAGCTTAATAAATGGTTCATAAAAGAGACAAACAGGGGCCTTAGCTTATAAACCCATGATCCTATTTCTTGATTAATTTCAAATTTTTTTACATTTCTTTTGTGCCTTTAGCAGACACATCCTAGAAAACATAAATGAGCTAAACTCACTGAGATCACGTAGGTGTGGATTGGGGAAATTCCATGGAGACCATTTACAGGACATATGTAAGGCTAAGTAAGGTGTTGTGTAACTGCCAGCTCTCATGCTTTTTTTTGAATTCAATGATAATTCAAAATGAAGGCATCTGGACATCCTTCTCTTGTAGGTCTCTTCTAAAGGAATTAATTTTGATGTGTTTATTTCATTCTGTGGGCTTCTGTGGCAGATAAGTGGAAGTGTGAATGGCAACAGGGCCAAAAAAACATTCCTAATTTTTCACTTTAACTGGTAACTTTTCCTCTTATACTTTTCTAGTAATTTACCCAATAGTATATAGTAAAAAAAACAACAAACAAACAAAAAAACCAACAACCTCATAGACAAGCTAGTTGTTAGATTTTACCATTTCTTTAAAAAAAAAAAAAAAAAAAAGAATGTGGACAAATAGAAGCCATTGCTGAAAGACAGTTTCATTTGAAATTTAAAATGAAAAAACACAGCTTTGGAAAATTCTCTTTCAAAGGAGATTCCAATCCAGGAAACCATTCTACTGGCATGCCTCCTACCATCAAGATACAGGATTTTATTAACAACAGATTGCAAAAATCCCCAAAGCCCAAGTACTTCTTCAGCACTTTCCCGACAGTATAGGAAGCATCTATTTGCTAGTCATAGCACTTTATGCCCACATAACTGTTTGCCTCATCAAAGCATAAATCCCCATTATTTGGGACAGCTGTTTTTCAGTCACCTTCAGAGTATAGTAGTGACAGGAATTCTATTTTTAAAGAATTTCCTTTACTGCTCTGAAGTTCCTTAAAGTGTATTTTTTAAATATATAATTTTAGCAGAAATCTGACCTCCTTCTATTCCTTCAAAAAAGACAGAATGTGCTGGATTTTTTTTTTTTTTTTTTGGTTGGTTGGTTTGGATTTTTTTTTATATGGCAATTGTAACAGTGAAAATGGCTTTAAATAGGTTTTGTATTCTAACTACTTTTTTTCAGAGCATCTGACTATAAGGTTAGATATGTTTTTGCATGTCTAAGTGAATTTATAAACTATTTACCTTTCACAACTATTTATTACCATCTTCCTCACAACTTTCCTTCATTTCAGACGACCTGTTTTCAAGTCTTCACTACTTTTTTTTCATCTCAGCCCTGTGTAGGAAATATCTGCCCAACTCCTTAGTGGGGCTAAATGTAGATGTCTATCCCTGAAAATGGACATTCTGTCAGAGGCTCAAACAGCTGTGCTTTTGGTGCTTGCATGCTTAAACATTTTCTTAATTTGTGGCACCAATCATGTAGTATAGTAAAGGCTTGCATGGGAATGATGACAGAATATGATCCCACATTTTGCTTTAGTAGAAAAAGTTGGTGCAGATTTACTTTGCAACGCGTCTGCCTGGGAAGAGCAGCTGACCTTCCTGTTGCACATGGTGGAATTTGGGCCAGCCTGTCAGGGTACCCTATTTACATTTATTTAAGACAAAAGTACCTGCAGCTGAAATATCTAGAGGAAAACACCTACGGAACATTTCATGTTTTGGTCAAAGACACAAAACATTTTCTTTTTTCGGTTTTGAGGAGGTAAATGTCAACACACAGCTGGGTTTTCTAACTCTTGGTCTTCTGATGAAATTGCACATTTTCTATGAAAGGTGGTGCAGAAAACTCTTATTTATGTTAAAAACATTTATCTCCCTTTTTAAGTGGTGATTTATTTCTTTCATACCGTCATAAAATTTCTGCCTATTTTGAAACTATAAGTGAAATACATATACTTCATAGGCCTTATACTAGTATCCTGTAAGGTGTTGAATTTCATTTAAGGTGAAGGTCAGCTTATATTCTTATAGTGAAAAAAAGCTTGTTATATTCTTCTCATGCATAATATCAATATTTTGCACTTTTTATTTCTATCCTCAACAGACTAGAGGATCCCAGGCTGGTCCCATGATTTGCTTCCACTGCTTTTTGTTATAGGCATATCCTTTCATTGCTGGTAATTTACACAGGATTTAAAGATAATTTAGTGTCTGCATTATAATAGATGTTGATTTTTCATCCTGTTGAACTTCAGATGCAGTGCTTCAAGAGATGCTTACGTGCTCAATCTGCCTGAACCTGTTATGTATCTTGTCTTAAATATGTTAGGACTCCCTTACATGGACACTGTTTGCTTCTATACGTCTCCTACAGGTCTTTTAATTATAGATTTCTTTTCATCTGCTACAGAGTTTCCAAGACATTCTTTTCCTTTTCCTTTTTTTTTAAAGTCTGTCCAATCTTTTTTTCCCAATTACATCTGTTTTGCCATAACTATCATTGTTGTATCCAAAACCTTGATGCAGGTCCTTCAAAGACAATGTATTCTGAGACTTGATAATAGCTATTAGTGATTATTCTACTTTTTTCATATGCATGCTAGAATAAGACATTAATGAAAGCAAATACGTTAGCCACAAGAAGGTCTGTGTGCAACTGATCACCGGGTGAAAATGTGCCATAGCCTGGATTTAACAAACAGGTCTGTTGTTCAGGGCCTTCTCCTGAATGGTGCAGAACATGAGGTTAAAGTCCTGAAACCATGGAGGCAACTGAACCCACATTACTGCTGTCCAGGGCAGCACTGCAATAACTCAGCTGCCATACACACCACTGCCCTGCTCCCCAGTGGGGCTTTGAAAGAAAAGAAGGGGCTGGGGTCTTAGGCAGCTTGTTCCTTACTAGCTGGATAAAGTGCTTTTACTTCCTGCATGGTGCTCTGGATGCTGATTTGATTTTGAGATACAAAACTGCCTCCAAGGGCTTCAGAGGAAAGTAAAGTTCTGAGTTCTGGAGACACCAAAGCATATGTGTTTCAGTACCTAAATTGTAAACTCTGCTTTGTATTGACCTGGCCATAAGACTGTGAGCTGGAAAGGCAGGGTTTCTATGTTGTAATACGGTTGCAGGTGCTACAGCAGCTATTATATGTCCATCTTTCCAGATTTTCTAAAAAGAGAAACAATTGCTTCCATCCATTCTTTAGAGTTTGGAAGACTCTGTCACCTAGTTATAACATATTTCAACTCTCAGCTTTATGATTTAGGAGGAATGGAATTGAAATGCAGTATTGAATTAATCCTGTATGGTCTAAATGCCCCTTGAAACTGAAAGCATGTTTCTTCTACAAATAGCTCAGTTACTTGGAAAATTGTTAGCTCATATTTGGCTTCCCCAGTTTCACCATTAAGGGTTATTAAAATACTGTGTTCTTCTTTCCAAATGCTTTCTCTTTCACTAAAGGACTTTCATTTTTACCCTTGATGCATTCTTCACCCTTGAGCTTCACATTCCCACCATCTGCTCATTGTTGGTGAGCATAACATAGCATTCTTTCCTTTGTCTTTTGCTATTTTTATGAAATACTCTCATATTATTCCTGTCTTGTGCTGTAATTTTTCCTCTGAAATATTAATGATTTTGTGTTTTATTTATCCTAATATTTGAGAGAGTACTCATTTTATCTGTAAATTAATCAAAATAATTATTTCATATTTCACTTTAGAGTCTTCTTTTAGGGGTTCTTGGTTTTTTTCCGGTGAACTTTTTGTTATTAGTTCCTTGTGCTTCTGTTGTGGTTTCTGGTTTTCTATCTCAACGGGGCTTCCCAGCAGAAATTCACTTCCTTTGGTTATATGGAGCCAAAGAAGAAGCTTCCTGAGAAGCCTTGCTGACATGAGCAACTGGACCAATATACTGGGTCTTGCTGTAAAATGGGGGCTTTAGATGTGGGTTTTCCATTGAAGAGCTAATCTGCATACTCATGCAACTTCAGCCTTCATGCTGCACTTCTCTTTTTAGGCCCCAAAAGAGGCAATTCCATGCTTAGAGGTAACCTCTGCAATGATTTCTCAAAATATCTAATTTTATGACTGTAATTATTCAGTGGCTCTAAGTGAAACATATTACAGATGTAATGTTAGCCAAATAAATAAATAAATCTTAAGGTTAGATCATAACTTATGATCTACATTGAGATCCACATTGAGATGGGAATCCCAATGTGATATGCAAATGTGTTGTGTTTAGAGGAAAGGAAATGAGTCTAATGGGGATAATCTCTCATTTTAGGCTTAAAATTCAACTTGTAAACCATTTTCAATTTCTTTCTTAAGATAAAAAGCTTCATACATAAGATGTACTTGGAGGTAATGGTTGGACAAAGCTCCTTTAAAAAATGATGTTCTGTAAATAACTGTAAAGAGCTCTCATATGAATTAAAATGCAAAAATACCACTCTTTCTGGTAACCAAATGTTTTATAAGGTAGACAAAGAATTAAAACAAATCAGGAATTCAGGGAAGAATGTGTACCATTAGTGCTGGCACAGTAAGTTTCCCCTTACTACAGTGAAAATAATACTGGTGCCAACTATAAGCCAGAATCTCTGTTTGTAGATATCAATGATCCTTTGGCTTTGGTGGCTCTATACCAATTTCTAACAGCTAAGGAAATGATACTATAATTCCACCAATTGCAAGAAAAGCCTGTATTTTGCATTGCAGAGTTTGCCATTTGAAGAATAATTCGTAAGGCAAGTGAAGCATTTGAACTTATGGTTCTCATCTTCTGGTATTTGACCATGTTTGTTGAAATGTATAGACTAAACTCTTCCAGCACAAATGGAATCCTGAGACCCAGTTTAATAATCTGATTTGCTTATATGATATGATGCCATAATTGGGGTTTTTTTGTCTATATTCTACACTAAATTATCTGACCAAGATCATGGTAAGAATGCTTTGCTAGGACTAAGCTGCATTTATTTCCTTTTTGTGTTTGGTGGTTTGCTTTTGATTGTTTGGGTTTTTTTTTTAAGGAGAGTTTTCTTTATATTCTGGGGCTGGGAATGTGAATTCAGGGATTTTCTGAGCCCACTGATTTGAAGTTCAGACTGCAGACTAATTCACTGTGAGACACTCATGCCTGGGTTATCACCGCACACTGCATGTAAAAGGAGAGAGCTCTCCATGTGTTGATCCCTGTTCTTCTTGCATAAAGAAAAGACTGCACAATTGCTGCAAGAAACTTTCCAGTTTCCTTTGAACATTGAAGGCAGCAGACCAGAAGCAGCATTATGGCAGAGATTTGAAGGTTTGCTGGTCAACATGGTTAAACTCAGAAGGTGAGATCAGACATATGACCTCTCAACCTTTTCACTTTCAGGGAGAAAGCATCTGCAGTTGTGTAATTATTGTGAATCTACATCCATGAGGATTCATGACAAAGATTATTACAGAGCTGCATGGCCAGATGAGAAGTGGCAAAGGCATCTGACAAGGGCCAGAACAAGTATATAAACACAGAAGCTCTCCGTGGCTGTCTCATTCAGCAGTTTCTGAGTTCTGGAGATTCTTGAGCCAGTCTGTTATGTGTGGGTAAATGACTGCTCATGACAGAATAATTTCTACAACAAGACTTTTATTTATTTATTTATTATTATTATTATTTTTATTTTTATTTTAAATGAATTGCCTTCTATTGTGAGGGGTCTATTTATGATATTTGTTCAGTTACAAATTGCTGGATGTTCAAAAAACCTGAGACATCTACAAATACCTGGTGAGGAAACTTGCCATTTTAAGTTTGATATTCGTTTAGGAAAAGACAGACTGTTTTTTTATTCTACATTTGAACAATGTCTCATGCAAAAGTCTTTATGCTTTCTCAAACTCTCTGACAAGTGCTGTAATACATTATTTCGTTCTGAGGTTTATTCAGAGGTGAAAATGCTTCTACTTCACCATCACTGTGAGCTAGCTTTTAGTGCCAAGAAAGGATGGAAGTAAGTTCTGAAACTTAAACAATCGTTCTGTTTGAAGTTTATTTTTAAAACACGGAGGAAGGAGAAGAGCTCGATGTTGTGGTTTCTAACTGATACTAAAATTTTATTATCAGGCACATCAATTGTTTGAGACATTTGAATGTGAACAGTAAGTTCTCTTTCTCAGGCTTGTATCTGGAATCCATCTTCCCATTCAATGAAAATATCAAAGCAGGATTTGCTCTGTAGTAGTAGAGGTCATCGTGCTGCCAGCCTTGACTGTCCTGGGATTGGCTCAGAAGTGAGAAGTCAGTGTTTACTGTCACTCATTCCTCAGCTCTACCTTACTGTGCTTCTTCTAAACCCTTACAGGCTTCCCAGAAGCCCTTGCTCTGAGCTTGTGGTGGCCCAAGATTCAATATACAAATGGGTCACAGAGCTTAAAACTGCCCTATGAGACATCATCTGTTCTTGTTTCTCTGTTGTGTGTTTGTGCTGTGCATGGCACCTTCCCATTTCCTCTGAAAACAAACTTTTGCAGACCTGTCTTATGGTGTAGCCTCTTACCTGAAATGAGAACTCTCTAATCAAGCAGTTTGATTTAGGAAGATGGACACTTTTACTGATGTTAAAATCATTTGCTTTCATCTCTTGACCTTCACTATCTTTTTCCACACCCAGCCAGCAGCCACAAGCCCACACAGCTGCTCACGCACTTTGGGAATTTAACCTAACTTATTGCTATAGTATATTTATTTGCTGATTCAGGTATTGGGAAGTGAAGAAGACAAACAATAAAACATCTTTCCTTCCCCTTTCCCAGGCTCAACTGAACTGCAGACACATCTCCTCCCCTCTTGTTATCTCCACAGGTTATACTCAGTTCCTTTGGTGAGGCAATGAGTGGTAACAGAGGTTTGGGGTCAAGATGTAGCGGTTTCTCTCTGCCTTTCCTTGTTTCTCACCCTTTTGTTCCACTGCTGCTTCCTTCTTACTAATTTCCTCTGCACCAGTGTGGTCCCTCTGTGGGCCACAGTCTTTTTGGGGTTGTGACTGCTCAGTTATGGAGCACATCCAACTCCTCTGACCTCGTCATCCCCTCATTCCCTTGTTTCTATCCTTATCGCCTGGTTCTCTTGCTCCTTCCTTGTCTCCTCTCACGTTCCCTCACAGGTTTGTCTCTTCCCATTTGGCATTTTCTGCCCTTTGTTCAGTGTGTTTTCACAGAGGCCACACACATGTGGCTGATGGGCTCCGCTTTGGCACGTGGTGGGTCCATTGCAGAGCCAGCTGGAATTGGCTGTGACCAGCACAAGAGAGCCCTGACCTCCCTCCTCCCCTGGGGCCACCCCTGCAGTTTCATGACCAGGATGAGTGAGGAGCACAGGAGGCCAGAACATTCATTGCCCAGCTTCAGGTAGAGATGCAGGAGTAGGCAGGTCTGATTATATCATCAGAGGGCCTATTTAGACATAATTTATCAGAAAGGAACCCAGGAGGAATCTTGAAACTCATTCATAATTGTAAATCCAATACATATCTCCACTTCAAGAAAGAACTGAACCATGAAATCTGTGATTTTCCATGTAGCGAAGTAAAGTTAACTGTATGTGGAAAGAAAGTTAATTGAGTAATTGTATTTTGGCCTGAAATCCGGTACTGTGTCACAACTTGATATTTTAAAACTACAGTGACCAGTTAATTTTCCTCTATAAGCTCAAGCCACACCTGAGAAGTGGTGCAAAAAAAAAAAAAAAGATATTCTGAAACTTTGCTGTGCAAATTTTGAAAATGCAGTTTGCATCTGAAAACAGCAGAAATTGTTGATGCTAACCTTGGCTTCAAATTGCTTTCAGTTTTCATAACCAGGGTAGTTCTTGACTGGGTTTTTCATTGAGGGAATATAGATAAATAACGTAAGAGATAATTACTGTTTTACAGCAGCTGATGGCCAATACTGAGGAAATTCTGCAAAATGTGTCTCTGGAAGACTTGGCTGGAAAGAGCTTTGGCACATATTAAATTATATCAGCAATAAGAAGTTTTGTGCTGAAAAACACAGAGTTCTCTTCCTGTAGGATGCAAGATCATATCTTAGAGCTGCTCAGATAGTGTTTGGCAAATCATCGACTACAGCTTGTCTGAATCTTTACTGAATGCTTTAGTCAATGCTTTAGTTCTGGGCTTGGGCTACAGACAAGAGCTTTGAAGAAGAATTCTGAAATTCCTTCAAACTCTTATTTTGAGGTCTAGTTTGGTCTACTTTTTACACTGAGCCAACAAGGAGGTTCCGATAAAACCTCTAAGTCCACTGCAGTCTATATGGGACAGATGAGGGATGTAGGTTTTTGCCCTGGATTCACCATACCACCATACTAGACACAGATTTGTTAGGAGGTGCCATACCCAAAAGGAATCTCTCCCAGTGTTTAAAACCTGCATGTTTTGGACAATAGTTAAAACATTTAGTTTTGTTAAATCACCCTCTTTAGAGCAAATGAAGGGCCAAGCTAGCAGTTTACTATACCTATACTTTAAAAAAAAAATCCCTAGCCAAAACACTTCCCTAAAATCAGCTATTTAATGCAGCCCCTTTGCCAGCTCATTGCTGTGGGAACTCAGTCTTTCATTTATTTATGAAACCAGACAGATTCTTGTCTTGTCTGCAGAGCTGAAATTCTAGGTAAGTGTCCAGATTTTTTTTAAGTTTACTTAAGGTGGGACTTTTTCTTTTTTGGTGTGAATTCAGTGGTGTAAATGGTATGACCATTCAACAGTACCTTGCCAATACTTGTACATTATAGGCTTTGAAAAGTCTTGACAGTGACTTTAGACGTTCTGTTATGGTTTACCAGATATCAGTTTGGAGTCTGAGTTAGAAAAAATGAATTTAAGGAAAATGAATTACTTACAATTACAGGGAAACTGTGTGAGGGTCTTTCAAAGCAGATTCCTGTCTTTAATTTCTATAGCCCTATAGCCCAGAAACCTGTGCCCACCATTGCAGCTAAATGATTAATGTGGCCCATTTTGGTTTCAGAATAAAATTAGATCAGTTTGTTGAAATACTTGTCGAACTGAAGTCAAAGAGAAAAATCCCATCAGTGTCAGTGAGATCAATTTACTGAGTCACTAGGATTTCACCATATATGCTTGATGTCATCAAGATTTAAATGAAAAACCTCGGAAATTTTGACAGTACACTATAACATACTTACGTGAGGGATAATTAGAACATTCATGGTTAGTCTTGGATAGAATTCTTCCTTATTAATATTTATGTATCCTTTCTCTCCTTTGTATTTTAAAGCATAACACAAAGTAATCAAATATTTAATGAGTAAAATACTGAAATATTGATTATTATATTTACGACTTTGAAAAAATGTAAATTATAACGGGGAAAAAAACCTGCAGGGCAATAAAACCTGATTACTGTTTTCTGTAAGAAAAAGGGATATGTTTCTGAGTTCTATGTAAAGTATAACCCGCATTAAACTGGCTGAAAATGTGTCTATTTACAGTGTTTATTAAACAATCAAATTTGCTTCTGGAACTCACAGTTCATCTGAGTGTTTATGTATGTTCATATACAGTCATATGTTAGTCTGCATTAGGAAATAAAACATAAGTTTGTTTCAACTGGTTATGAACCAAAGTGACTTAAATACCTGCATTTAAAGCAGGTCAGTATTTTCTTTGGGAAATTAGTAGTTATGCTAAGTAAAACTCAGTATCAACAATAACACATTTTCACTTCATAATGTCTTTTAAAAATGTATTTAAATTGATGTGGATGATAATTAAAAAGTTACATTTTTGATGAAACTGGAAGATTAGTTACAAAAAATACTATTAATTTAAAAAATCAAAATACGCCACAAGCATTTAATTTAAATGCTGCCTTCTAATAATAAATCCCTTTTATCTGTTTTATTAAAAATATTTAATCTTGGATTAGAAGTAGAACTGGGTTGTTTCATTTGGTTGGTTTTATTTAAATTCAGAGAATTATTTTTTATTTTGAAACATACCATTTAAAAAATATTGTTCATTTTCAGCAGGTTTCAAGTTTTGATATCTAAATAATGGTAAGTCTACAAAACTTCTTTTTCATTACTGAGTGTTTCAAACACTAAGAGTCTAAGGTAGACTCTTAGTCAAACTCAAATTTGGGGGGATTTTTTAGCTTTTTAGAACAAGGTGTTCTAAAGTTACAATAAGCAGTTTTCTGAAAATCCACACTTGGTTTCCTGTACTGGCATAGTGTGGCATTATCTCTGCATAACTGCTTCAGAAATTACATGTAATAATTTTTGTCATGTCAATGTTATTGAATGATGACTTTGGCTTAATAAATCATGTTAGACAATTGATACATACATACATATATAGTCTGTGTTACAGACTATAAAACTCTCAAACAGTATTTATGTAAACTTCTGTTGTAAATTAAGGAAATTAACCTTGAAACATTAGACCAAGTGAGTAATGTTACCCATGTGAGCTCTCCCACTGACCTCAGACAGACCTCTCAAAGCAGTGAGAACTTTTTCATAATAGTAAAAAATTATGGTAATGCCTCAGTGCCTGCAAAATGCCTGTTCCAAGAGGATGTGTATTCTATACAAGCACTGTATTTGTTTGGGATTTGCTGATTGACAATGCTGAAAAAAACAGCCCGGTCTTTTCTGGTTCCTGATCAGAAAAATGTTCTTACAGAGTTTTCCTGACCAAGATGTCCTGGGCCAGGCTTTTGAAGATGCATTAGAAGTACTGCAGCAGCACTCTGACAGAGAAATGCAGTATTCACCAGGTAAAAAAGACCCATATTCCACTTCATTCACTACTTCCTATTTTTTACAGGAAAGTAGCTTGTAAAACGTACAGGTGGGAGAGCAATTTCGAGATGAATTAATGGAGAGCAGAGGGATGTTTTGGGAGGATGAAAAGGAGAAAGAATGTTTGGAGGGTTTCCACCCCACTATTAGTACAGCCCAATGTGGTGAATATCCTCCAGGTCACAGGACAGGGAAACTGTTGGACTAGCCCTCTCTACCTGCTCCCTAGTACTAGCTCAGGAACACAGAGCTCAGATTTCCTATAATCAGAGTATATATGACCATAATGCAACAGCCATTTTCCAGTTCTGATGCTTTATCTTAAAAATGCCCTTCTGCTATGCTATGAATAAACTCATGAACTCCAATGAAAAAAAAAAACACAACCAAACAAAAAAACAGCAGGTGAAATTAAGTTCCACATTTAACTTTTTTTTTACATTAATATATAAATTTAAAATATTTTATTCAGGAATGATAGTTTCAGTCTGGACAATTAATAGAAAATTATTTTCCTTGGCTTCAAGAGTTTTATATCTTAGGAAATATAAAGTGCAATTAAGCTCTACATTGTTCCAGTTCTGGTAAGGTTTTGGCACTTAAATTACTATAAAATTTAAAATCTGTGTTTGATGTTTTCACACTGTAAACAGAAATGGAAGGAAAGGAAAGTAGGAGGCTGCATCACAAATTCTCTAAGTTCGTAGTAACCAAACTATTTCATGGTGCTATGAAATATCTGACATTTTATCTCAAAAAAATTGCTTTCTCCCTTTTACTCACTTGGTTTCTGCTACGTCCTCCTAATTATCAGGTTATAAGAATTGCCTGACTGTGATCAACCATCACCACCACCTCCGAGCAAGTCCCAGTTACTGTGTGGCACCATCTACGGAGGAGCAAGGGTATAGCTGGAGAAATGTGATTGTAAGTGAACTGATTATCAATAACAGTCAGACATAACTGGAATAATGGTTGCTCATTTGTGATTCCTAAAACAAAATCTTTATGCTAACACTACCAGGAATTTGGTCTGGCCAGGCATGATTCAGATGAAACTTCCTTGGGATATATTTGAAAAACATGATTAATGGTATAATTTTAGGAGTCAACTTTGCTCTTTGCCTCTGGTGCTCTTCTGTAGTTCATCACGTCACATGACAACTAACAAACAAACCTTCAAGTATGACAGGGAAAAGGGCTTCTTTTTATTACCTGGGAACAGGCAGAGAACAACAAATTCCAACCTCAGCATATCTTTTGCCACTGTGAAAAAGTACCACAACTTTGATTTCTCCAACGGCTGTTTGCTTTAAAAGTTCTGGAAAGACCATGAATATCAGGACTCTGAGCTCAGCTTCAGCCGATAGAGTCCATATTCATTTTTAAAAACACTGGGAGTGTGGCCTCCAGGAGTGATGGAAAATGCAGGGGAAATAATAGATTCCACAAAAGCCCATTTTCAACCAGCAGATTAATGACAACATGACATAGGAACTACAGAGTCTCTAGGGGACACTGTCCAGGTGGCTCTTGTGTTTTACTAACTCCGGAAACTGTTCCTCCTCTGCTTACAGCAGAAGGGTAATAATGCTGTTTTCCTTCTTAGTTTCTCCCCTAGTGGGCAGATCTTGCCCCTGGACATAAATTAGTGCTGCTTTTTACTGGTAAACCTGCCTTCCTGACTGAGAAAAATCTTCCATGGATGAGGTGATGAAAGGTTGCATTTTGAAGGCTTCAGGCAACCAATTACCACAAGTTTCTTTTTCTTTACGGATGTACTCTATTAGTAACTTTTTGTTGTCTTAATTCTTGAAGAACAGTGCAGCGGATTTTTGTGCAGATGAGACTGTCTACCATACACTGCAGAATACTCCAGAAAGTCAAGTGATGCATACTGCTGCTGGTCAGCCAAAACCAGGGAAAGGTCTGTAGAAAGATAATGTCTTGAGTCTTGAACATTACGTTACTTCAAAAAATCTCTTGGCAAATCATGCTTTCTCCTTTTCTCTCTCTTTTTTTTTTTTTTTTTTACTTTCAATAGGAAACAATAAGTGAACATTTATTAGTAAGGAAAATGCAACTGCTAATGTTCAGTTCCCAAGAGCTAAATCTTATAAGATGTGATAAATCTATTATTAACTTACTCTGTCCTTGCTTAGTACCTGGAAAAACAAAATAGGGATTTTTTTTTCACTCCAAATCATCTGGGATGAAGTCTGATGCAGAAAAATAAATCTAGCTATCAATAACATTGTTATGGACTTACACAACTTATTTTATTTCATGTGGTTCAACAAGCAGTGATTTTCTTGAAAGTTTTTTACATATGAATATTTTTGCACCTGACTCATGCCTGTCTTTGTTTACTTTTCAAACTACCTTTTAGCTTTTGCCACTTCCAGTGTGCATTTTTATAGCTATTTTTCTGCTCCTTTGGTTGACTTTACTTCAATGGATATCTATTTTGCAAAGAATGTGTTGGGTGACATTGGTTGTGCTTTTTTTTTTTTTTTTTTTTTTTTTGGTGGGACACAGCATCCTTTCTATGAATGCTAGATGAGATTTCCACAGATTCCACTCTGAAATGTTGTACCTACTTTTGAGTAGCTTCCTGGTTTAGCCACTCTTTGAAATCCCCTTCTCTCAACATTAACCACAGAGTGTCAGTTTTTGGTATTGTCTCTTCCCATTGATGCTGAACATTGTGGTCTCTGTTGCTTAATAGCTACTACTACTACTACTACTACTGCTACTACTATTACTACCACAGACTCTTTGGGACAATAGGAATAGTAGCCTCTTTTTTATAGTTCTGTACTTCGGATATCTGAAATTCACCATTGCAAATGAGAACATTTCAATCCAGAAATTTTGCTTTTCTAGGCCTTACCCACTGGGGTATTTTGCATGTCAGTATCTGATTTCACCTTCAGTTGTTACTGCTGTGTTAAACTTCATTTCCTATTTCCTATTTCTTTTCCTATTTCTGTTGCCAATCTTTCCCAAAAGGCAATACTGCAGAAATTATTTGAGTAACTTACTATTCCTGTGGGGTTATTTTCTGTCCTTTTACGGGTTTCTTTGTGTACATGGTGATATTCTTGCCAGAAACTGTGATTTGAGGGACTATTTCCCCTGTACCTAAATAAATTTAGTCCTCTTAGTTTCTTATTGACACACGAGAAGTTTTTTGTGCTCTAGCAAGTAGTGTGGCTCTTTAGGAATAGATCTGTAGATGAAACAATCAGTATTGAGGGCCCAAATCCTGTGTTTAAAGTGTTTCACAAAGGTTCATTTAGGGCAGTCTCTAGGCTGGCCACAAGTTCTTAAAGCTGCACTGATTTAGATATGCTTCTGGAAAGCATCTTCTGAATTAGGTTTCTTCTGAAAAGAGTCCAGTTCATGCCCATCAAGACCATTCCGTGAGGTACTCCAGAAAAGTGTTTGAATTAGTCACATTCTCCCTGAGAGAATTAGACTGCTTCAGGATAATTCAGCTCAGAAGTTTAATGCAGATGCTCTGAAACACCTTCTGGAGGAACCTGCTTCTCTCTAGTCATCACATAAGAAAGCTGCAGGCACTTACCTGCTGGCTTAGACTAATATTTAGGTCCTGGTACTGAACTAGCTTATGCAATAAGGTGCAGTACACAGGTCTGTAAACTAATCCCAGCTCAAATTGGTGCCCTGTCCAACCAAGATATCAACTGGAGGCAATGTGTCTAAAATGAAAGTATGGGCAGAAATGACAGCTGAACTTAAGAGAGCAGACAGCATGAAATCAGATGCTGCTGTAGACATGGCTACGTGATCCTTTTCCAGCAGAAATTGAGTCCACAGTAGTCTGTGAATTTCCCCCTAATCTTATTTGTTCTACCACAGGTTTATAGGATAATTAATGTTGGCAAGGACTTAAATAGGTCACCTACTAAGAACTGTCTTCTGTGACCAAGCTTTTAAGCTTCTTGTCTCAGTAATATTATATGTATTTCTAATAGCATATGTACTTCCAGTAACAGGCCAATTTTTATTTCAATAATGAAACTTTATTAATTTTTTGGAAAGTACCTCTGATTTCAGGCTCTTCTTTTCTCCAGTCCAACTGTTACTTCTCTCCTCTTTCCTATCACCAGATACAGAATTACCGTCATCCCTGACAGATGTCTTTGACCTCAGTGTTCCTTAGCAACTGTTACTTTTCCCCTGTTCCTAGTTTAAAATAGCCACACAAGACAAGACTTTAGGTTCAGCTGCTTGTTTGCACTTTGGTTAAAGTGGAAGATTTTCTTCTGCATAGATTCTCCTTTCTGCAAAATGTTCCTCTTTGTCTCACAATCTTAAATTCTTCCTCCTTACAGCAGCTTCTTGATCACTCTTGGCTTTGTGAAAGGAACTAGAAATACTTCAGAGAGGAGGATCCACAAGATCTAACTGAAACTAAATAAGCCCCACTAGTAAACTTAAGTTTAAAAACTGAGCCTATGGAGAGAAAAACTTAGCTGACTTAGTTACTAAGCTTGCTTTATTCTGCACGGGAATGCAAGTTGATATTTTTGCTGATTTAAAAAAAATTACAGGGTACCAGAAGGTTTAGCTCCTTTTTGAGAAACCTACACGAGGTTTCTGGTTTAAAACTAGCCTGCTTTTCCTGCTCACCCACTCACCATTTCTTATATCAAAGACTACCTTGCATCCCCAAAACATTCCTGAAGCAAACCTGAAAAAACTGAGCCATCTCAAAATCTTGGAGTTTTGATTAAACAGGGAAACCATTAATCCAAAAACATTCTGACTGGCTCTCCAGAACCTCTTTCTCACCCTGTCTGAGGTTGTATTTTCCTAGTATGTGTTCCTTCACCATGCGTCTGCACAGCATGTGTCTGAAGACTGCTAAAAGTGGCTTCTGAGACCTAGTGAAGGTCTACACCAGCGAAGTCACCAGATATTTGTCATGATCCCCAAATAACCTGCTCTTGAAACTCTAATTACCAAATCCCTTTCTGTCACCACATGTTTCAGAATAATGATCCCATTTGCTGTCACTGGTCTTCCATTGAATAGTTTATACTGATCTTTTAATTTGGGACAGGGTAATAGGTTAAGCTATGCTTTTGTCTGTAAGATCCTTTCCAGGAAAAAGACAACTGCTCATCTTTGAAAACAAGCATGAGTTCTGTTCTGACCTTTTGTGCTTTATCTCTTTATAGGTAGAAAAAAACTACGACTATTCGAATACCTCCATGAGTCCCTGTATGATCCAGCAATGGCAAACTGCATCCAATGGGTGGATAAGCCAAATGGTGTCTTCCAGTTTGTCTCCAAAAACAAGGAGAAACTTGCAGAACTGTGGGGAGAAAGAAAGGGAAACCGCAAGATCATGACATATCAGAAAATGGCCAGAGCACTGAGGAATTATGGAAGAACAGGTGAAATAATTAAAATTCGTAGGAAGCTGACATACCAGTTCAGTGCTGTTGTTCTAAAGAGACTTGCTCCATCTTATTTCTTAGGAAAAGAAACAGTTTATCATCCCTACATTCAGTCTAATCAAGAATATCAGTGTGCAGATGACTGGACCAGTTACAATAATTACATGTACAACAATGGTTATGCATTGCAGCGTTCTAACAGCTAGACTTATCCTTCACATAAATAGGTCTTTGTTATCCAGCAATACTTTCCAGCACAGAAACTCTTCTCTTTACATAGCTTTTCCTTTATGTTATCATACATGGTACATGAAGAGGAGGGTTTAAAAAATTATGTTGGCCTAGTTTTGTTCCTTTTGAAGTTAATGATCTACAGTCATTGAATGCTGAAGAAAACCAGCAGCTGTAGGACACATTCTATTCTCCATTATGTTAATCAAAGGAATTACTGTAGTTTCAAGCTGGTATATCCCAGGTTAGGAGCAAGGCTTTTGTCTTTTAGTGGACACCAAAGATCCCATCCTGAAAACACTCATCAGAAGTTTTATGCATATATCTAATCAGAAATTTAGATGACGTTGTGCTATGGTTGCTTTACTCCCCTAAAGTAGAAAGGGAAGAGGTTTATCAACTGCATGAAGCTACTATCTCCTTTTTTCATCAATGTTCTTTATTAAAAGACATTTTCTGAGTGAATGCCTGGCTGAATGATAGAGTCAGCATGAGGGTGCACCTGTTGACCAAGTTTTTAATCCCTAATCACTTAAATTAACATATCCTAGCACAGATCCTGATGTGGTATTTGGATTGCCAGGTGCACATTTCACTGTTGGCAGTGGATTCACTGGGACCATGAGTTTGTAAAGGATTGTGCTTTTCATGAAGTCATTTACAGTTCTTCCCCCACTAATATGAGAAGCTCAACTTTTAACCAGCAGTTCTGTACTCACCTAACAAACAGAGCTTTGCCATGTATTTTAGGAGTTATAACTTTATGCATATAAATACAATTTCACTTCTCCATCTCTTTTCCTACATGGGAGTGTAGCTGTAAGGCTCAGTGATTTTACAGTCTCTTCATGGTTAAGAAGAACTACATTTAGGTAAAAATAGAGTAGTAGCCACTTATTCTGGGAGAATACCTATAAGGCTACTTTTTCTCATACTTCTGTTACTTGATTGACTCATGTCCTCATATCAGCTGTCTGTTGTGCTAAGATATTTCCATTCAACCATGTTCAATTTCAAGTTCTGCATTTTGCTTCAAGTGAGTACAGACACGGATATTAATAAAGACAAAATTAATTTCTGTGGAGAGGTGTAAATGATGGCCTGATATGTTTGATGAAATTCGGTGACTTTGATAGCTGCCCCTTGCTCTGACTCTTGCTTACTTGCACAGGGATATAATTTTATGTAGCAGACACAATGCAGCACACTTGGCTTCAAGGTTTAGAAGGAGTACTTTGGTAAGAGGAAAAATGTCTACTCTTTGAAATACGAAGCATGTTAAATAGCACTAAAAAGAGATTTTATGTCAGTAAACATGTGCCAAAATAAGAAGGTCATAACTGCATTGTTAATATTTCATTTTGAGTGTATTGCCTTATAAAATATAAACATTGACACAAAATAGACACTAGAATGCATCTGGCCTTACAGAACTGAATCTGAATCCTGCTGCAGCACTAAATGCAGTGGGAGTTTAGGTCTTACAAAGGACTGAGGTCTTTCATTTAGGATCCTTCACTATGTGGACATGTGTAAATACAACCCCTCAACTGTCATAATGTACATAAATTGCCAAGGAACCACACAGTTTAGTTACTTCCCATCTGTCACCCTTTGCACACTGGTAACGTACACTGGATTAAGAGCCTGCTTGGTGTAAAATGTTTGCATAATCAGTGTAAAAAGCTAACTTAATCAGTATGTTTAGATTAATTTCCCTCTAATTCATCTACTTTTTAAGGAAATAAATACTTATTAAGACTCTTTCTTATCTTTTTAACTTGGGTATAAACATTAGTATTTTCTTCCTGTAAAACTGGTAACCAGATGAGATGTTATGGTTCCAACTGGGAGAACAGTAGAGAGCTGAAAGAGAAGAGCATAAGGGGGAAGAAGAACTGAAGGAAATTCAGGCAGACTACAAATGAGGCAATCATAGTATCTGTGGATAGAAGGATAATGATTTCAGCCACAGGAATTAACCATGGGAACAGACAATGTCAGAAAGTGATTTCTTTGAAGAAAGGTACATGGCACCCCACCTTCTGCCTCCCCAATCAGATGGGAGGATTTAGAAGCTGCAACTGTAGTTCTGTGGATATCTGACTGTGCAATGCACTAATACTGAGCTAACAAACATAAAAAGTTCTTGACTTTTAACAACACTTGAACCTAGCAGAGGCAGGTTAAATTATAAGCAAAAGCATAAGGTTGCCAAATATCTCAAGCACAGATTTAAGCTTACTGATGTCTAAAATAAGGTGTAGCTGTTTTCAACTGTGCAAGTGTTTAACCACTGAAACGATACAAGGGTTATGGTAGATTAACTGTTTCTCAATGTCTTTAACCCAAGACCATGCCCATTTTTAAGATATACAGTACTGCAGTAAGGTCATGATAAAGTCATAGCCAAGGACTACAAAACACAAGACTGAATGTACGAAATTGGAATTCTGCTAGTGTCAGTATTTGCAGGATCCTGTCATGTAACTCCACTTAAAAAATTCAAGGCTATGTGGGGAGATCTAAATAGAACTGAGGTGGGTGCTTGTAAGGCATTTTGATTCCCAGTGCTTGGGCACCTCACTCTCCCTTCCTGTCCTCCCACCTTCAACCTCTGTGTAGCATCTCTGATCTCTCCCATCTGCACAGGATTAGACACAAAGTGTGATGGTGCCAAGTACCCAAGGGAAATAGGAGAGACCTTTCCCAAAAGAGCATCTTTATCCCATCTATGTAACCCGTGATAACTGGCCCATTGTTCCCGCTGTTGACTTCTCCTCTGTCTCTCTCCTGTCTTCTTTCTCATCACCCAGCCAAATCAGATCAGAAAGCAGTCTGTCTGCCCACCCATCTGCCTGTATTTCAAACACATCTCTGACTTAGATGCTGCATCTCACCTCAGAAGAACCCGGGAAAGGGCATAGGGGTGGGGAAAGATGCTGTGCTCCTTCCAGCTCCCACACTCAGTGCCCCACTTTAAGCACTACCCCAGTCTGAGCAAGGTGCCCCATGCTGAAGTCCTGCATATATCTACCCACTATGAGAAAGACACTGAGATGCTGGGATGAGTTGAGAAGGGAAACAAAGCTATTGAAGGGTCTGTAGCACATATGAAGGATGGCTGAGGGAGCAGGGGGTGTTTAGCCTGGAGAAAGGAGGCTGAGGGAAGACCTTATTGCTCTCTAAAACTATGTGAAAGGATGTTGTAGTGAGGTTGGGGTTGATCTCTTCTGGCAATTACCGAGCATTAGGACAAGATGAAATGGTTTCAAGTTTCACCACAGGAGGTTTAGATTCAATATTAGGAAATATTTCTTCACTAGGAAATATTTCTTCATTGAAAGGGTTGCCAAGCACTGGATCAGGCTGCCCGGGTAAGCAGTTGAGTCACCATCTCTGGAGGCATTCAAAACACATGTAGATGTGGCACTTAGGGACATGGTTTAGTGCTGGGACAATTGTTGGACATAAAGATCTTAGAGGTCTTTTCCAACCTAAACAATTCTATGATTCTGTAATACTTTGCCTCATGACACTTCAGGCACTCATGAGCCTTTCAGAAGCCTCTGAAGGGATGGCAGAAATCATCTTGCACGGATGTAGCTAGGCATGTGGTTAGCCTCCTTGCTCATCCCTTGCACCAACTTTGCAGTCTGGTCTCTGTTCAGACATGGCAGACAAGATCAGAGAGTCCCAGGGAAGAGCTGGACTGATGCCTGTCCCCAGCACACAGCACTTGTTTGCTCAAGTGATCTCAGGTATGATGTCATGCCTTCTACATAGAATCACTGAATGGTTTGGGTTGGAATGACCTTTAAAGGCCATCTCATCCAACCACCCTGCAATAAGCAGGGATGTCTTCAACTAGATCAGGTTGTTCAGAGCACTGTCCAACCTGACACTGAATGTGTCCAGGGATGGGGCAGCCACCACCTCTATGGGCAAACTGTGCTGGTGTTTCACCACTCTCGTGTAAAGAGCTGTAGAAACATCAGCTGCAGCTCCAGCATGTGCTGTGATGGAAGGTCTCTGTGCTACCCTCTAGGATGGCATGAGGTGGGGTTGCACCACTTTGGACTGGGTGGTGGCTCTGGGCCCACAAGATGGCACCAGTGGACAGCTTTTCACAGGGGGGTTGTGACACTTGCAGACCTTCAGGTCATTTGTTCTCTCAGCCTCCCTGCTATTTTTTTCCTTTGCCCCCCTCCACGTTTAATTTTTTTCATCTTCATGCACAGCACGGCTGCTGATGCAGCAGAAACAACACTCTGCCTTTTGAAGCTACTGCCTGTCCAGTTCCAGCTGTGGCAGATACAGAAAGTGTCATGATACAAACCCCACAAATTAAAGCAGATACATTATGTCAGCAGATCACAATTCCTTGTTGAGTACCTGAAAAATTGTCAGGTTTATATCTGGCACTCAGTGTCTTCTCCAAAATAAATATGTCTGCAGTGGCCTCCATCATGGAAGAGGGTGATGCATGAGGAAGAAATAAAGTTTATCTTTCAGATTTAGACTTTGGGATTCCTGCAGGCAGGGATTTCATAAACATCCTTACAGATTCTGTGAAGGAGTCAGAACTAGAGCACCTTTGTAATGTATTTTATCTACCTCATCTTTCCTGGCCTGTGCAATGTTTATGTATGACCTGTTCAGTAGATCAAAAGCAGGAGAGATTCTTATCTTCCAGCTGAGAAATTATTTGATCTGATTTAGTTTGATTTGAATTTGACTCCAGTGAAACTTTTCCAGCACTTTGAGCACACATCAAGTACCTGCCTCCACCTTGTCAGACACCTACCAGAAGTGCGTTCCGGTGGCAGATGGTCTTACTGCCCTACCATCCCAAGTAAAGATGGATGCTATCTCCTGGAGAACACTGAGTTACCAATTCCCACTATTTCCATGCTGAGATCTTCTATCCTCTCACAGATCTGTATATGTAGGGTTATCATTAGTGCATTGCTTAGTGAGTATAAAAATGATGCAAAATACTTCAAACAGTAGTGAGCTTTTTTCCCCCAAGAAACTACCCCATGGATTCTTTCCTAAAAAGCATCCTGAGTGACAAATGTAAACAAAACTATGTATTCTTCCTTTTTTTTATTATTAGTGAGAGCTGCCCCTTCATTCTCAGCCACATCTAAACAAATATAGTTAATTGCCCAATAGATGACTGACTGCGAACACTCACTGGTGAACTCACAGGGTAACACTGGAGCTCAGTATGGTGCTCAGGCTATTTTCTGGTTATGTTTTATTGACCTTGGAAATTTTCCTATTTCCTAGTTTTTGAGCTTTCTTTTATGGAAAAGGTCAAGCCCAGACTGTCTCTAAAATGCAGGAGCAGATTCCTACATCCATGCCTAAGCTGAGGGCAACATGTGCCTTCTTCTCTTTTCATGAACTGATTTTCTCGGGAAACCGGAGAGAGTCTGGGATCATAAAACAAAATTTGTATTTTAAATATTTTTTTGGATGATGGTCTTAAATTCTGCTTTCAGTCTGAATTTCAGACTGAAATATTTGCTGTAATTTTCCATTAAACAACGTGATTAAGGGCTCACATACATTTTAGAAGACGTGGAAAACTTCACAGTCAGTGCACTGTGCAGAGAAATCCCTTGTTGATAGTGACAGCAGAGGGCGTCTGCCAAAATGCATTGTTTTCTTGGGTTTTTCAGGTCCAGCAGAGCTCCCTGTGAGTAACCATCTGGCCTCCTGCAAGTGGCACTTCATGTGCAGTTACTCTCCACCCATGTAAGGACCTCTGCCGAAATCTACCACTTGCTTTAGATCTTATTTCATCCAACTTCTATCTGTCTTACCGGCTGTGAATTCCATGTGGCATAATCTGGAGCAAAAAGTGGCAGCAGTACCCTTTGGACTCACCCTTGGTTTATAAATGTGCATCCCCAGGAACACAGTGCCTATGCTATGGTATGGCTGACTTGTCCTGTCTTTTATCATCTCACCTCAGCCTTCCCTGGTAGATTTCAAAGGGCTCTGTAAAAGTACCATTATCGCTGTTGTATCTGCAGGAAGAGCAGAGCATAGATGAGTTATGGTCACTTGTGTAGGGACTCAGTGGCAGATGAGCCTGTCCTGCAGCCAACAGTCAGGCCCACCACGTGCTGATCCAGTTTCCTACTGTTTCTGAGACATCCAAAGAAACAAGAAAAATAATTAACTGAATCCAGTCCGTGCACTGAAAGTGTGCAAAAGAGAAGCGAGCAGTGCTCCACTGAGACATACAGCACATCTGGAGGCAGCATAAGCTTTTCATATTACTCCACAACACACATCAGATTTGAAACGTTGTATCATAGAATCATAGAATTGCTTAGATTGAAAAAGACCTCTGAGATTGTTGTGTCCAACCTTTAACTCAGCACTGCCAAGTCCACCACTAAACCAGGTCCCTAAGCACCACATCTACATGTCTTTTAAATACTTCCAGAGATGGAGATTCAATCAGTTCCCTGGGCAGCCTGTTCCAGTGCTTGACAACCCTTTCAGTGAAGAAATATTTCCTAATATCCATTCTAAACATTCCCTAGAGCAACTTGAGGCCATTTTCTCTTGTCCTACAGACACCTTTTTGCCAGAGCAGAGTATTTCTTTTTTCTGGTCAAGGAATTTATATCTAATTTTGACAGCTGGGAACCTCTATGCAGGCAGCTTTTATCCTGGACATATGTTTTAAAATACCACTCTCCCAAGACAATATAGCGGCTAAAAGGCACCAGCCACCTTGTTAGGAAATTACACATTGAACAGTCAGTGTTGATACAATGGATTATAAGGTGAATTACAGTGCAACCAGGCTGTATTAGCAAGATGCCATCAAACTGCATGCAGAGTGTAAACTGGTGGATGGAAAAGTAAATTCCTTATTTGACATTCCAGAAACACATAACCTGAGCCAAGAGTTCAAGAACCACAATGAAATAAAAAGATAGACAGCTGGTTGTTTGTCATGGTATCTCTGTGTAGAATTAGAGGCTTTAATTACATATGGGTAATATTAATGACAGTTTAAAGTGGAATGTAGCTAATCATTATGGTACTGTCTCCAAGCAGGGTGCTGGGAAGCAATATAATATTTTCTTTCAAAGGAAATGAAAACTCAGCAAATCTATTTTTGAGTACTAGCAGTGTGTCTGAGGATCTAGGCTGAATTTTCTGCCTTGTTAGAGCAGTATCCAGTCACAATTAGAAGACACAATTCTTAACAGATTTGGCTAATCTCTTTAGTCACATTGAGAACCAGAAAGCACAGGAGATGGCTTAAAAATAATGAGATCAGCTTCAAATAATAATATTTGAATAATTTGGTTTGCCTTCTAGTTTTTAACCTTTTTAATTTTAGGTTCCCAGACTGCACCTGACAGTGCTGAGACCAACACTCTTTTCAAAAAGGGAACCAGAGGCTTCCAAGCAGGAGCTGTTGAAAAAGCAGCACCTTTGGAGAGATGCAGACTAAAGAGGAACACCCCACCTTCTGTACAAGTATCAGCTTGCTTTTTAATGGAGGCAAACCCACCCACTACAAGTGGTTATTGACTTGCAGACAGGGATGAAGGAAAAACTGCAGCACCAAGATGGTCTCTGGCTACTGGAAGTCTGTGCAGTCACAGGGGCAGACATGTTTTCACCCAGCTGTGAGAAAGCTGCCACTGCTCTTGGTTTCCTCTCAGCTGGTTTTAGGAAACTGATTTACTTTGGACCTCTGAGGTCTGCAAAGCCTCTCAGTCTTCATAGACTGAGGCATAGGATTTAGGCAGTATTTTGGTATGCTGGGACAAAATCCAGAGAATCTAATTGTCCATTATGCTGGTTTAACAGTCCACAGTATTCAAATCAGATAAGAATCAGGACTAAACATCTCAAAAAACCTTGAAAGATCTGAGACTCTTGCTAAGAGCAGTCCTGCAGGAAAACTGCAGTTTTCATTTGGTCACATTATGCTGTGTCCTGTGAAAAGCATGGTAGAAATGGAAAGTGCTGGGTTGACTACAGAGCTTCAGGGCCCTGCAGTGCATGTTCCCCTCTGCCATGGTTTTGGCTGCCTGGGCTCACAGTCAGGTTTGATAAACAGTTGTCTAGACTTGAAAATGTTGTGAAGAAAGAGTTGATTGAGAAGAAGCTCAAAGAAACCTCAGCAAGGGCTCTCGCTCTTTTCTTGAGAACTACATTTAATCTGACTTGGACCCTGCCTGAAATGTAATTCATCCATGGCCTCTCTGGCCGTGTATCTTATTGATCCTGACCCATGGACTGTCTCTGTGACATTGTCTCAGCCATTGCTCAACACTATGGACTTGTCTGGTGTTCACTTGACTGAGTCTGACCTGGTTTCTCTATTTGGTCCACCTTGTTATCTAAGCATCCTCCTCCCTTTCCCTTGTGGAATAGCTTGCCCTTGCTCATGGACACAAGGGCAGCCGGGCTGCAAATGGTACTAACACATCCTGGGAAGTGTAATGAAACACAATCTCAAACGGAATTGCTTGAAAATAGTATCTAATTGGTTCTTCAGAGTATTGTTTGGTGTATGGAAAGCATTTAATTCTCTCTCTGACCTCTGTGCAAAAAAAGCCACCTCTTACACAGCTCATGCCTACAGAGGGAAGTTTTCTTGCTTGGTGCTGAACTTTGAATTTAAACCACTGTCGTTAGGCTGGTATTTTCCTCTCCTTGTGTGAGTTCTTATTCCTCTGAGTTTCAGCCAAATTCACATTTCTCTGAAATAAGCATTAACCTGAGTATAATGTCAGTGGTGTAAGTGGCAGGACTTCTTTATCTGAACTAAGCAAAGAGATGTTTTAATGAAATAGCTCTGCAGGATTTGGACTGTTGCAGGCTGCAAGTAACATGGAAGATTTGTTATGTTATGGAAACGTGTGTCTTTCTGCTTTCCGTATTGATCTCTCTCAGATAGAGCTTTCTTTAATCTCCAGTGTGTATCTGTCAGTTTGATTTCTTCTCATATTTTAGCTGTAATTCACCCATTGGTTTGCCCTCTGGCACGGTGAGGACAGCAGCACATAATCAATGGCAGGCTTTCTCCTATTAATCTTGTTCAGTGAGATCCTGATGTTCTTCCTGCAAAGGGCAAGAGGACAGTTCACACCGGCTTCAGTGTAGGCAGGAGTGCCCCAAACACGAATGGTTTCAGCAGCAGGTGTTCCAGGGTATCCACATTAATCTTCTCCTTTGCTGAATTTAGGACTTTTGCCACCCTCTACTGGGCTGAAGTCAAACATCCATGGAACCTGACTCTCCAGCATTAGGTGTTGCCATATAAAGCTCTCCATTCATTTTAATTGCAATAAAAAACCCCAACTAGTTCACTTGAAAGCTTGACACCTTTAAAAGTGCTTACAATTACCTTAAGCTGATCTTCTGAGGCTGAAAGGAAGAAACCATGACAAAGGTGAATTTTTTACTTTCCAGTGACAAGAATCTCCCTTTCTTACATTTTTTTATACCTGGTAACAGGTACAGATGGGGGGTTTGGGTCAGAGAAATAACTCATCAACCTGAGACTTGGGTCAGAACCATTTGGAAGTAGAGGAGCCCTGATTTCGGAGTCTCAGTCTGCCAAGGCCATGAACTGCCTGCAGTGGGACTGGACATGAACATATGCCTTTGTACTACTGTGTCATAGTTAATTTTTCAACAACAGCTGTTCAAAGATATTCAGAGGCCTGGAATGCTGCAGTACTTCCTGGGGAGGTAGATTAAGCTTCAGTTCTACAGGGATTTTGATCTGTAAGTCTTTATTTTGTATGTTGTACAAATCGTGTAAGTCCTTTCAGGCACAGGCTTGCACAGAGATCCATTGCCTAAATGCAGTCCAACTGGTCAGGAACTCAACAAATATGCAATTTATGTGATTACACAACCAAACATCACATTTATTTCATGTGTATGTTCATAATAACTCAATATCCAGTCTCCAAAGTTTTTATATATTAGCATCATTTATGTTGCATAATGCAATACAGATGCATGCATGTAAAAGTTTATGTGTGATTACTGGGCACTGATATAGTAAATATTTAGATTTTCTATATAAATTGAAACAGCAAGAGAAAAAGGCATGGGCTATTTGAACTCCTTCTAACTCTTTAATATGATAAAGGTTTGTTGCTGTTTTGAGTAAGTGGTTCATCAGTTAGATGAACTATATCTCATGAAAATACTTTTCATATCATGTTGCCCTTTGAAAGTGAGCCTATTTTAAAATTTTTGCATGATTTATGTGTTTTGGACAGGATCAAATTTTAATTTCAAGGTAGTGAGAGTTGTGTCTGTAGAGATGCAGATTATAGTTACTCATTACAGCTTGTAGTAGTACTCAGAGCTGTTACCGTCTTAATTGTTTTGAGGGCTTTGCATTATATTACAAAAGGAGTAAAGCAATAAAGCTTTATTTCTAGCTGTACTTTTGCTAATACTTGATAATAGATAAATAAATGCTTTGTAGGGTAGTTTGAAATAAAACAATGCATAATTAGATCCTTGCCTAGAACTGGAAGAGAGTGCTGCTTTGAATTGGTTGGAAATAATTTTACTCAAATGCAGGATAGAAGGGATCTTCTTAGTGAATACATGTAAGGGAACTACATCCATACACAACACACATGCTCATAGCACCTTGTAGATAGGATATCTGAAAAAAGTGTGTGTTTTGGTATTTATTTCCTGATTCAAACAAAGGTAAATAGTTGGATTCTTTGCAGTGATTTAATGTCCTGTTGAGAAATTCAGTTTTATTTCCTGTTTCCCTAGACTCTGCATTGCCCCAAAGTGAGTCCAGTCATCCACCTCTGAGGGGACATATCTAACTGCATCCCAATTTGCCAGAGGTGAGAGGGTGTCTGTGAAGTTCAAAGGTCTGAACAGTGTTGAGAAAACACCATGCTGGGGACAAGGTGAGCTGAACCCCAAAATTCCTCCTAATGACTTTTGCTCAGACCCTAAAAGTTAAAATAGAAGTGGGAGTTTGCTCCAGTGGATTAAGTCTTTTGTAGGCACCAAAAGTCCAGGGCATGTTTTGTGAAAAAACACCAGGGTTGGTAAATATCCTCCCACACTTCATGCATCCTTTACCTTCACATACCTGTGAAGGGAAAGTCTTCCCCACCCTGAGCTGCCATGTGGTGGCTGCAGGAGTGTGAGAGAGGAAGGACACTGAGGTCCCCAAAAGCAGCCTGGTGGGGTTGGTCCCTGCAAGTTGGAGTGCAGGAGTGCAGGATTTTTCTTTTCTTTTTTCTTTTTCCTGTGTCAGCAGCTGTGACTGTCTTTTCATTTGCAATCAACTCCTGTGACAGGTATTGCAGAAATCCATGATGTTCCTGAGCTGCTTCAGTTTCTAGTTTCCAGCAATGTACCATGATGAGATTTTGGGGAAAGGTGCAAAAAGGTTGGCAGTAGTTGAAGGCAAGGCCAGCCTGCCTCTTGGAGGCACTTCTTCTTTGATGCTATTTGGTAGCTGCAGCATTGCAGGAGGGTTGAAGTTCTTTCCCAGTCCCAGGGGTGTTATTAGTGTTTCATCAGAGGATTTCATAAAGCGGCATGCAAAGGCTTCTTATACTGCTTTGATCATGATCTGAATACTCCCAGTTCATTAATTATCTTGTTATGACTAGTCTGGCCTAGGAGTCACAAAATCATAATTTCAAATTCCAAGCAGTGTAGCTTGCCTGCTCCACTTAGGGATGAGCACACTGTGAAGTCTGTATTCAGACCCACCTCCCTTGTACTCTATGAGAGCAAGGAGCATTAAAAATTTGTGCTTGCATTTGAACCTCTCTTCAGCTCAATGTTGCCATGGAAGCACTCTTTTGGATGGGAATATTTACTGTTATTTGTTTTTCACCCTTTTTCTCTCCTGCCCTGTACCAACATGTCATGCTCCTAATACCTTGCAAATATACTCACTAGGTAACAGAGAAACAATGCAGGCTCTTGCCAGTTGTCAATCATATGATCAAAGAGCTCAGCACTGTATGTCCCAGGTCAGTGATGGATTTACATCCAGTGTTGTCTGACACTTTCTTACTCTGGATATAAAAGATAGTATTTAGATGTTGAAAAACTGGAATCAGAGTCTCTGTCACAAACTTATGATCTTAAGTCCTTAACAGGTTGCTGCAGAGATCATCACCTTTTTGACTGAGCCAGGTAGAAGCAATGTCACCTTCACCACTTTACCCTGCATGTGACTTCAGTTGATCTTGATCCACAGCCAAGATAGTGAGTGTTAACTTTATGATTCAAGTTTTGGCATGCTGTAGTTGGGAAGAAAAATGTAAGACTTCAGATTACACTTTGGCAAGGCCTGTAAAATTCAACACTAAACCCCTTTAAATCCTTTTGGTTAAAACTTCATTTTTTAAAGGTTAATGACCATTTAATCATCAGAATGAGTTGCTGCTGCAAATAAAGAGCATAAATTAGATCACAGTAGATCACAGTAGAGCTATTAATATTCCTTTCATGCTCTTTGTATGCAATTTAAGCTTTAGCTTTAAAAGATGGGTTTACTCACATGGACAGAGGACTTGTTATGCTTTCCTGTTTAGGAGCAGATTTGAGATGCCAGCTAATTGATGACTCCTACTTGTAGGGAGTTGAGAACTTCATTAGAAACCATTGTCCAGGGACATTGGTTCTGTTGTACGTGCAGTACATAGGACAGATAAGATGCAAACAATGCTGGTTAATTTTGCCAAAGCTTTTTTTCAGAGGTTTGCAGACACAAATATATATGGACAGGAAAGATTCACCTTTTGGTATAAGGCAATTGTGGTAGTGCTCTGTGTCCACAAACTTATGTATATTGCATTTCTATAAGGAACCTTAGGCTAATGTATGCTCAGCTCAGTGTACTGAGAATTAGAATTATTCTTAATGCCTTTCCCTTCATCCTTTTTGCTCCTCTCTGGTCATCTCCCATGCTTTGGTCCTTTCCAGTCCCACGTTCCTATCACCCAACACTTGATAATGTTCTCTCTCTGCAGTCCTTCCAAAAGCTTCCTAGTCTCATTATATACTAGCCTTCAGTGGTATGGGTTCATGCTTGACATTGGATGGACCTAGAGAAAGTTTTAGCATGCCTTTGATCCAGAACAAGTCCATGTTCAGTGTGCTAGCAATGTTAACATATCAGCTTTTCACTTTTCCAGTAACTGCATCACATATCTGTGTGTAAGGTATACCTCATCTGTTTCCTCTTGCTAGACATGAATGTTTTATAGCTTTGTATAGAAATTTTTCAGCAATGAAAATAGAAACACTGATGTCAGTTCTTGATAAGTTACTCATATCAAATCACATCCCACTGGTAATCTGGCATAGCTTTCTGACAAAAGTATTATGTGAATGGATGCCCAAAATAACATTTGGTGTTATTAGGAATATCAAGGTCTCATCTGTAATAACAATAACTAGTGAAAATCCTGCAGGAATAAAACAGAAAATGGTTCCTAAATAAATAGAAAAAAAGTTTTCATTTCCTTGTGTGGCATGACTTATTGAGATCGTTGCAACCTCATCATTAAATTTCACCAGTGATAACATAAACTTCAGAAAAAGTAATATTCATGAAAGTGGCAGGCCTTTTATCCAGCAATAAAAATGATATAAAAATAATTTCACAAATGCTGAGATAAAGAGTGCATTACTTTCTCTCATATTTCCTCTGTAAGTTTATCCTGAAAGCATTATTTCCACCACCTAAAATTCAGCACTTGCCACCACAGTACCAGGTAGGTTAGCAAAAAGGATTCAAACCAATGATTAGGAAAAATTTTGGGAGTGTGAGGGAATGAAGCAAATAAATTACGTCTCTTGGGAGGGTATATATCCTTCAGCACTGGAGGTGTTTGTGATCAGGTTAGAAAAAAACAGGAATCCTACTATGGTAGGTGATTTTGGCTTAGGATAGGGGCTGCATGAAGCAGTCTTCTGAGATTTCCTCTAGCCCTATTTTATCACAACTTTGTGTTATAGCATTTCCTATTGCAAATTTATATGAGTAATAAGTAATATTAAATAAAAATTTCAGGATAGGAGCTGTCAATAATCATTGAAACCTGTAGGTGCAAGAGGATCAGTGACAAAACTTATGAAGAGAATGAAATAAATTACCAGTTCAGCTTATTTAGTTAAAATTAAAATTAAATTAAATGCATCCAATGGAAACTGAAATAAAATTCTGAGGAGATCATTAGAAACTTAGTGGTGCATCTGTTTACATCTAAACACCCACTGATATATGTGTAATATACATACAACATGTGTACATATGCATAAGGATCTTTATTTGGGCTGGGTGTTAGGGCCTAACTGTATGAACATAGGCCCTACGTGTTACCTTTGAGACTAACTTGTCAGGTCATAGGCTGGAGGAAAGAATACTTGGGTAATGTTGCTTCTGTCCTCAAAATATGCTAAGGCTGTGCTCTATCTATCTGTGCAATACATGTGACAGGAAGCTCTGTTAAATCTGTCAGGGCTCTATCTGCTGATGCACACGTGGGAATCAGCTGGGGATAAAGGTTCGGTCATTTGGAAAGGCATCACTAGACTCAAGCAAAGAAAGCATCCCGATTCTACTTGATTTTGAGAATTTAGGTTCCATCATTGGTCTCTGTAAGTAACAATATGCTGTGAATGAACGATTCTGCTGCTCAGAAACTATTAGGCAAGCCTTGGAAGAGAGAGGAAATGCAGCATACCTGTGTGGCTCACAATGTGTTCTTATTCAAGTGTTTGCAAGATTTTCTAGGAGGAGGGAAAACTTCACATTTTTTTGCCAGCTTACTATTGCTTTGGCTTCATCCCAATTTCTGCAACAAAATCTCCACCCATGGAGAATTATTGAGTGTTGACCTCAGCATCTAGCCTGAACTGTTGCTCTCAGTTTCGACTAAGTCACAAGTCCTACTCTGAAAGTCTAAGCAAAGAAGGCAATTGTATGTTCCCACCAGAGCAGACAAAACCAACTTCGTGTTCTGTTGCATATGTTACAGCTGTGACGGCTACTCACACTGTTGTTCTGCAATAAATACAAGACAGAGAGAATTACCCTGCAAACAGTTGCTCTATTCAACATGCTCATGTCCATGGAGAGTCATTAAAGCTAATTTTGCAAAGGATTGTCCTCAAGGAAGTAAAACTGGTGCTTGAAGCAGCCCAGGTGAATATTCTTCCAAGAAGAATCATTCTCAGAACTTTCTGCAGCTCTGCACAGTGTTCACAGAAGTGACTGCATAAATTTTGCAGTGCTAGCAGGGATTAAATTCTCTGTACCAGAGACTGAAAATTTTAGAACCTTATCCTTTGATTTTTTTTTTCTTAGATCATAAAGGGCAAAGAAATTGATATGCAGCAGTTAGGCACAGAACTATGCCTAATCAGGCAGTCTCTATGTATTAGATTTCTACATACAAATTCAAAAGCAATGATGACATTTCAAGGGGTTTTCTAGAATTTCCATAACCTTTCTGTCTCTATCTGCTGTGCATGCTAGTAGAGACATAAGTAAATGCACAACAATGCTGTTCTCCTGAAATTTTGCCTGTGGTCCCATAGATCTAGCCATTAGAGGTATCCAGAAATCCTAGAAAAATATATTCAGCTCTCAAAATCTACCTGTTCAAAATTATTAGAGCAAATGGGTTGTGCCGAGAAATTGCAGGTGTATGAGAAGCTCAGTTGTTCAGGAAGTCTTAATAAAGTTTATTGGATCTTGACCAAATGCACGTGTAATTGCCTTGCATTGCTAGGAGAGAGAGAGCAATGCAGAGCACAGTAGAGAGAATGGCAACCTCCCAGTGGCCTGCTGGCTTGCTTTGTGTGAGGCACGAAGCTGCACCACAGCAAATAGATAACACTTTGTTTGAGGAGACTGAGGAAGGGAAATTAGCTAGCCCATAGTTGAGCTATGGCAGCAGCTGAGGTAAGAACATTCCTTTTCAATTGAATTTTCCTGGCATGCAGTTTCTAATGCGTTCTCCCCTGGAACTACAAGAAAAAAATCAAAATGGTTTTAATATCTTCCAACATGAAAAAAAGAGGAGATATTACCATGCCATTCCATTGCTTTATTGGCTTATAGAAAGAAAGAAGAATTTCTCTTGATACCACACAAGAAGAACCATGTCTCTTTCTCATTTTGAATTCAAATCCCATGCACAAGGAAAAGGAAACCAAACTTGCTGTAGCTCTGTCCACGTACATGTAGGGGCATACACATAATGCCCAATTTTACCAAGAAATGCTTTCCACCAAGCCCATCCCACACATAGTGGAGTGGAGGTGGTCTGTTCTGATGCAATTTTGAGTCACTTCAGTAATGCCATGGGTCTATTGCAATAAATAGTTTGGTGTGAACATAGTAAACCCATGGGTATATTTCAAGAGTAAATTGAGCATTGATTCCATCTCTTGGACATGGAATATTGAGTTTCTCTTTTTTTTTTCTAAGTTCTTCTAATTGTGCTCATTCAGTGTTGCTCATCTCAGCAGCTTGTGGTCAGCATCTCTAACAAACCAGTAAGTATGAAGGCATGTGTTTGTATGCAAGGTGTGTATGAGAGAGAGTAAATAGGGGAGAGAAAAAGAAAGGGAGAAATAGTAAGAGAAAAAGAGAGAGAGAACAGGTGAAAGAGATGGATGGAAGGAAGAAAGAAAATGAAAGAAATAAAAATGTTAAGCAGGAGGGTAACTGTCTTCTACTATGCCTACCCCATGTTTATTTTCTGAATTATGTTGATCAAAATACATTTTGCCTGGTTATGAAGAAAATACGTGGGTAAAAAGATACACTTTAAAGAAGTACAAGGATATTCTCTAGCATATGTGTAAATGCTTTCTTATTATTTTATTGAATTCTTATCCAGGCGTTTTTTAAACTATTTCCATATGGCACATTTCTTTTTTGCAAAAAAAAGCACCCACGCAGATACCATATTAAAAAAGGCTATCACATTTCTTTGGCATTGTCTCTTTCACAAATCCCACTTGGCTTTAAGCCAATAGGTTTGTCTGCTCTATCCAAGTAAAAATAGATGCTCCTCTCAGGTTTAGCTAATATTCTACCTGGAACTGAAGTCAGGATGCCAGATCTAGAGTTACGCAGTTCTCTCTCTAGACGTTTAAAGGATTGCAATATTTCTGTTCTTTCGCTTTGTTTTCCAGATTCTGACATTTACACAAGCTTAGGCTTTCTTCTGAACATGTGCAGAAGTGTCAATGTTGCTAGAATAATCGTATGCCACCACCTTTTCAACAGTAACCTAGGTTTCCTTTTTTTTTTTTTGTTATTGTGCCCTCATAAGAATTAATTAATTCTAAACCTCCTGTTGCATCAGTGCTGTCCTATGCTGTCTTCCTCTACAATGTTAGAGTTTCCAATTTTTTTCGCCCTCTCTCTATTTTTTATGTAACTGGACTAAGACTGCAACTTTTGGGCACAGCTCTGAGAAACAGGTGGTAGATAAGCTGGGCTGGGGCAGGAGTGACCTGACAGTCTGAGCTGGAGGAAAACCTCTGAGCAGGAGGATCCTTCTTGCATCACCCTTGCTTCTAGGAGTTACAGAGAAGAGGGGAAGTAATCTGTCACTAATCTGCCTTCTCATGCTAGCTTAGCCACTCTGCATGGAAGATAGTGGTGAAGGGACAGAGCCAGACATTGCCTGTCTCTTCCTTCCCAGCTCTGAGTTGGCCCTATGGAAGGCTGCTACTTGAATCCATGGTCCCAACTGCCCCTGTTGTGTGGAAAAGGCTTCTCAATTCTCTGTGCAGATATTTGCTCTGGATTTGACAGTTAGATAAGTGTCTAGTTATAGTTTAGATAAGTGACAAAGCTGCAGTGGTTTTTCAAATCTTGTCAGAGCCTCTTGGCTGGAGTTATCATGAAACCTCTCATGAAATAGAAATATTGTGGTTTTGGCACAGTATGTGCTTATAGTTTCTAGCAGGGAAACAGCTGCCCTTCCTCCAGAGCTCTGGCCCTAGCCATCAGTTGGGAATAAAGAGATAAACACAAACTAAAAAGATCTTTAACATAGCATGCAGGAAAGGCAAGGGCTGTTGCAAAAGTCTGAACCCACTCCTGTTTTACCTGACTTTGGATATATCCTCTCTGATTTCCAAGAGCACAGTGACTACTATGCAAAGTAGACCTTGCCTGTGGCTGCCCAGACAGCGGGTGTCTCCTGCCTTGCAATTCCAGGGATAGTATGAAAACTTCCATCGTGCCATCACCTTGACATCATCAGGAACAGCAACTGCTTGTTCTCCTTGTGATATGTTACTCCGAAGCAACATAAATGTCAACTGGCTGACTGCATATAATACACTGGGAGAAAACAGCATTGCTCTGAGTCTCCAACTTAGTTCTGGGCAAGTTGAAATGCAGGTAAAATTAAACAAAAATAGAATATTGCAATGTAAGTAACAGTCAAAATCTAAATAGGTTTTTATTTCTTGTGCCGTCTCCACTTTCACAATGTTGGGATGATTTTCCATACATTCTTATCTCTTGGTCCCAAGAGGTTGGGACGTTTCTTCTGCTGGTCCTGGTCATCAGCATAAAGCTGCATCCATTTGTCTCAGACCTCTGTCTGTTTTATAAGAAAATGATCCTCAACAAAAAATGAAATGCTGTTGCCTACCCCACTGCAGAGGGTGCCTTGAGGCACTGTTTGGTTTTGAAGAAAATGGTTTATAAAAAAAGTGAGAGCCAGTCTCTGTATTCTTATCAAACATCAGAAAGGGAACCCAAGGTTTGGCTTGAATGATGGAATTCTCCTTGGCAGAAAAATGTATAAAATCACCGAAATTAAATAGGAATCTTTCTGTGCTCCAATAAAGACTTATTATATTGCTGTAACACCTTCAACAATTTTGTAAAAGATGAGTTGCTTTTACAGAAAGATGTGTTTGATACTCCATAATTATTTTAGTTTGAAATTGCATAAATAATTATACATGAGAAATTCAGTTAATTTAAAGAGTGCACTTACAAAAACTCAAGTTTTAAAAGTTGTCTCTTAAGTAGGCATAAATCTGTTTTCTAGCTTTGACAGTAGACCTAATTTTTTTCCCCAGTTTCTGGCTGGGACAGTGGAAAGAGATTCATGACTGTTCTCAGGACAGTACATAAACAGTAGTTTAGTAGATCAGTAGAGCTGAACCACCAGATATTCAGAGATTAGGTCTACCCTGTCATGGCTGCAGTTTCAAGAAAACTATTTCAAGGAGTGATTTTAGTAGTCACAGTGGACACAGAGCTCTGTACAGCCTGCAACCTCCACCCAAATATCTATCCAACCTCTTGTATGGTTTGGCATCCTGTACTGTATTCCTGCCTGCCACAGCTAAATCAGCTACCACTATCCAGTTTAGATACAGGTAGGTATCCTTTAAATGGGTAGGTTTGCATGGCAGAACCTACAGTGCACTCATCACTATAGTACAACTTCTTGTATTTATGTTAGTTGACCTATTCTTGCAAGCCAAGTTTTTCACATGTTTACGTTTTCACTGGGTGCTGATCTTGTGCATGGGGCTCTTTTTAATAAAAGGAAGGAGTCAGCACTTCGCAGAGTTTGCATGTGCATATCTGTAAATTTGATTCATATGAAAAATTGTCACCATATGTAAAATGGAAATCTTAAAAATTCCAGGAATTATGCTGAAGTAAGAAGTATGGCCTGTTATTGTCCTCTTAAGAAAACTAAAGGGAAAAAATTATACTCACGAAACACTCTCATTACACAGAAAAATAAATTCAAGTAATGGCAAAAGATTAAGCTGTAAAGATGTCTGCATACATGTGTTATATTATGCTGTATAGTATTTTGCAGTTCTGTTTTCTGTCTTAACTGTTTTTCTTGTCACCATGCAACAGGGTGTTAGCTTTTGTTTTGTAGTTATGGATTACTGTGCAATTGCTCAAAGTTGGGCAATTCTTGGGAATTGTGACCATAACACATTGCAAGAGACTTCATTTTTTGTTCTTTTCTTCTGATACCATGGAGGCTGCATATACCAGAATAATCTCGTAAGCACAGTTTTATCATAATGCTTCAAAGTAACTGCAAACCTCTGACAGCTGCAGCTGTTTTCAGACCCTGTAATGAAATGGAAGATGAGTCAGACTGACACTGTGCCAAGGGATACTGCCAGTGCAATACAACCTCCGTGATACCTCCAGTGAGGAAAGCAATGTCAGTGAAGAGGAGGTGTCTAGAAAGGTTGAGCCAAAATATGCCTCAGTGACAGATCTGAAGAAAGGAGCTACATCCCCCAGAAGGGAAGTTAGCAGATACAAACCTGATCATCTGGGTTTGACACTATCAGCTTCACCAGCTGGATGGGCAAACTGCCTCTGCTACACAGTGATCGATCACAGGAGAACGTGCTTGAAGACGTGCAGGTCTGCTGGTAGCGGAATCAACAAGTCCAAAGAGCCCCACTGACTCCGAGATACATCCTTCAGTGCCTTCTCCCAGAAGCTTCACTGCATGCAATGTTGTAAAATAGAAACAGGGGTAGACTGGAAAAGTGAGACAAATGAACAGCATTAAAGTGGGGGACTGCACACACAGCGTAGAAGATTCTAAGATAGAGGGTTTTTACTTTAACAAAAAAGAGACAAAAAAGAGAAGGTAAAAAGTGTAAAAAGCAACTGTGATACATTCAATCAATAACAGAACAGCATATAGAGAATTGAACTCACGAAAATCTAAAGACACGATCTTGTAATCTTTGCTATAGAGAAAATATTAGAAAACTATGAGGTTTTTGAAAAATATAGCTCAGTTCTTAGCATTATAAGTTTTTATCAAATGGTGTGTGCAGCCTGTTAAGCGACTCAATAACGTAATCTGAGATACATATGCAAATGTCCAAAGGGCATCTCAGATAGGGATTCCAATAAACTTAGATATTAAATTGTTATTAAGGAGGAGAGAGAGCACATTTTGATCCCCCAATCATCTCTAGCAAGCACACTTTCCTCTTTGATATGCTCTCAGTTGCTGAGTAAGTAAAATAGTACTTGGTGTGAGTTTGCTGGCTCCTGGTAGCACCATTTACTAAATAGTGGCAAAATTAAGGGCTAGTATTATTTACAGTAGACCTTTCCTCAGTAAGTTAGTCAGTTTTTCCATCCAAAATGCTAAGGGCAGGAAGGTTAATTTAGTGTCTAGGACAGGATTAGAAGTCAGCTTTATAAAAATACAAGAAACCTGCATCACATCAGAGCCCACTTAGTCTGCAGTGTTTGCTAGAATGAGATCCAACAGACAGAGGGTTAAAATCTTGTTTAAGATTTTAATGTCTGGGTAACTGGGCAGCTGGATGTTTCCTAACATCTGGAAAGACGATGGTTGATACACACTTATTTTTTTTTTAGCTTGTGTAACAGTGGGAGACACTATTTAGAATTCTGAAAAATGGGCACCTCCAGAGACAGCTAAATTTGTTTTGTCAAAACTTCTTCCTGTGCAAGAATCAAGAGCTGTCCCCCCTTGCCCTTCTTCCTGCAAGTGCTGGGAAATCACACCCTTACCTGGAGGGTAGAAGAGTTTCTTTGGAGTATGATGAATTTTTGCATTCTCTTTGAATTCCCAGATGGCCTTTTCATACATTCCCACCAGCAGCTGCATCAAGGAACACCACTAGGTTCAGTGGGATAAGTACTTGGAGAGAAGCACACCTCTGTGCAAATATGTTTGTTCCTACACCATAACTGTGTGAATGAGCATGGCTAATCAAACGTTGTTTGGCAGAATTGTGGCTTATACCAATGCTATTTCAGTTATTCAATTATTCATATCATCTTAAGACTAAATATCCCCTTTATACTTCAACCTCATTTTGTAACTCAAGAAAGGCTTATCAATAAAATCACTCCACTCTTTGGTACTTTACATCACTTTGAACCTTTTCACTGCTTTCTCCTTTTTCATCATGCCAAACTGCATTTCATCTTCTCACTTTTCCAAACCCTGAAGGTGCCATAGTCCAGACGTAGCTTTCTTTGCTTGCATCTCCTTCATCCTACCTATCACAACATCACGATATTTTCTTTCTCTTTTTCTGAGATGTCTTATAGAAACTGAATTACATCTTAGTTGTAGTTCATAGTTCATACAAGTCTTTCATCTTCTTGTTTAAAATATTTTTCAAGTTCTTATTGTCCTGAAAAGACTAACTCCCTCTGAATTAAGACTTTGTGCCAGTAGCCATCTTACAGATATCTGCCTATCAGGACAAAGACTGTCACCCTGAGAATTATACAACTCCCAAATTGGGATAAAATTGACCTGTGTGGTGTTCCACATTCCTGCCTGGCAACTGGGAGAAGGCAGGTAGAATTTTAACTTTCTAATCCGTTGTATATGTTGCTCAGTTCCTGAGGATGCCATGTCTACTTCAGCTCCTGGGCCTAATGGCTTTCAGTGATGAGGAAGCCAGAGGCCAACTTCTCCCAGCTAACGATTTTCATTATCATTGGCAAATGGACATGGAGATTTTCACCCATTTCATTCAGTTCTTTAGGTATGAACACTACCCTGGCTTCTTCAGGGGGACAATAGAGGATGGATTTAGAAATTCTGCTCTGCATATTCATTATTATGTAGCATTAACTCCATTGGCATATCTGCTCATTTTCAGTACAATAAAACTAGGATTTTAAAAACTAGGAACCCGAATTTGGGTTCTTAAGCCTATATTTAGGCGACTGTGACAAACTGTGACAGTGTTGTATAGAATGCAGCTGCTCCTCATGACAGTTTAGGGCTTCTGAAATCTAGACTAAAATTTGAATATTGGGTTTGGTAGCCACCTTTAAATTCTGTATTTTTTTAATATTTTTTTTTACATCAAACAGAAGCATATTCAGAAAGTGATGTGACATTCACTAATGTGACATTTATCCTTGTTCATGATGTTTAATGTCAAGGGAAAATGATAGTGCTACACAGAACATACTGACTGATACTTTTGACATTGCAGAAATCTGATAGTTTGGTTTTTTTCCTCTATTTTTATAGTTCTCTACAGCTTGATCCTTGGCAAAAGCTTATGACACAACAATTTGCAGAACATGAAGAGAGGAAACAGGAGAGGGGGAGAGATTCGAGACAGGAGATAGGACTGAGCAGGAATAACAGTCTCTTTTGGAATACACTGGAAGTCCCTCGACATGTTAGCTAGATGGCTGCTGGTGAAACTAGCCTAAGGGTTTAAGAAGAGGTCATTTTCAGGTATCCCCAAATGCCTGAGACAGCCTGAGAATATGAAACAACCTGGGAGTGCTCCTGGTCTGCTTTAGTGCGCAGTTAACCTCCCTAGCTGGAATCAGGGCTGAAGCCAAGGGAGGGTGAGAAGAAACCAGCTGAGATGACAGTAACTGCTTAAACTGCTACCCCATAACTGTGAGAAGGCAGCAGAGGAGGGAGTCTTGAGGACTGTCCAATTGAATTGGTCAAAATGCCCATAGGAAAGGTTTTCTTCATGAGGAAGAAGCATTCCAAGTGGGACCGTGGCTGGTTCTTTCTGGGCAGGGCAAGGGATGGACTGACACCGCCTGCCTGAGAAAGTTATGCAATAAAGCATTTTCAGCTATAAAAATGATCAGTTTGTTGCTGATATTTTTCAAGTCACAAGAACTGTTTTTTTAAATTTAGCACTTGAAAGAAAAAAAAGGTTTGTCATGCTTGTTAAGGTGCCAGTAGATAGCACACAGTCTTCCTGCTTAGGCAGTTAATATTCAGGCAAAAATCCTGTAGAAGCAATCCCATAAGAATTATTGAACTAGTAACAAGAAAGCAGTGATGGCATAGTGCACAATTGCTGTTCAGCCCTCTTTGGGCTTCTCATATGTTTGTATTGTTATGGTTCCAGACTGCTAATACCCTAAGCCTCAGGCTCTAACTTGAGCCGGAAGGATTTATTTTTGGAAGAAGAATTTTTCCCATAGAAGAGTGCCTACAATACCAGCCTTTTTTTTTTTTTTTTTTTAATAAACCAAACAAATTAAATTTTTAAAAATGGCCCAAAACATCATTGTACCATTGAGGTAGGACTAGTTAGAACTCAGACTGTAAAGTCTGGACACTGAGATGCTCTGCACTGACAGCAGCATGTCCAGGAGGTGAAGAGATGGAGCTGAGTGGCTCATGTGTGAACAGATGAAAGACTTTGGCTCACACACAGTTCTGTGGGGTGCACTGCCACTGCAAGGCTGAAACACCAAACTGAGCTGATCTACTGTGGCCACTCAGGGAGAAGCTGCACAAGCACTGGGGTTTGGTACACAAGGCAGCTTTGAGGAGCCAGTGGGAGAGGGGAAGGGCACATGAGAGGGCTTACTTTGGGGCATCCAATGTATTATTGAAGTTATGAGCCTAAAAGTCTCTCATAATCATTAATTCTCTGGAAATCTGTGCTGGAGCACTGACATATAGGCTGGTCACTGTAAGGGGCATCACCATTGAATTCCAGAATAAGCAATACCTTATCCTAAAATTCACTTCATTGCCGTGTAAGCCCCATTTGATAAGGGCTTAGTTTAGCTCCCTGAAGATAGGTGTCTAGTGCCATCAGAGTTATCTGTAGTTACCTAATCATATGAAAGAGATGGATTTGATACCAGACTTGGTGCAGGGACAATGGGAGGCCATGGTGGATATGAGAGGGCACTCTCACATAGCTGTACATGATCATGTTCAAGTAACTGAACTGAGACCTCTGACTAAAACTCCACTGGCTGAATGGCTGGGAAAATTGAGTTCAGATGCAGAAGCTGGCACTGTACTCACTAAAACTGAAGCACAAAGGATGTCACCCAAAAGCCAAAAGAAGTGTCTGTTCTGAACGTCCTGCAGCCCAGGGCAAAAGTGAAATATATCCCCTTGGGGTTTCTCTTCCAAGTTTCAAAGATCAAGAAAGCAGTACATACCTCAGACAGACTAGAAGCTGAGGAAAAAGACTAAGAACCAGATCTCTGGGCTCCTGTTCTTTGATGTTCTCAAGTGGATCTTCAAATACCATGACTTGTCTTTGTTATTCCTTTATATATAAAATATTCTTTCTAGCCTATTTTAACCAGGCTGTTTGTGGTGCTTAATTAATGCAGTAAGTCCATGTTAACTAACCTAACAGAGTTTTTTAATATTTAATCTTAACAATTCATGTAACTTTTTGAGACACAGCCTACCTTTAAAATTAATGCTGGATGATCTCCAAGAACTTCGTCAGAATCTTCTACACAAAGGATTTTCCCCAAGGAAATCTCCTCATAACTCTTTTAAAAGATACCACTAATATCCAGCCCACTGCTGACTCAAAGTGGACAGAGGTTACAAAGACTCTGGAAATACTAGCATGAACAGGCTGTTCCTATTAAAGCCAGTAGGTGTTCATAAATAAAGCTAAGGTCTTGCCACCACATTGCTGTCATTCAGCCATATTAAGTATGTTACATAAAAGATGAACATTTGTTAGAGCAGAAAGGGAGTATGTCATTCCTTTCATTACATAATGGACATAGGAAGAAGGTACATCATCACCATCTGTCAAGGTCGGGGGAAACACAAAGTTACAAGGGTTCATAGAGCAAGTGATGAAAACTGAATAAACCTCCCTTCTTAATGAGAAGGTGGAGGCCTCCATCAAGGCAGATTCACAGCTAATTATTGCAGGTTTGCCTTGTGCTCCCAGTGGATGGTCCTGTATTTTCAGTCATGTCCCCTGCAGGCCCTGCTCACTCTCCTCAGTGAATCAGTGGGGCCCCTGAAGTTTGAAAGGAATTTGACTTTTTTCATCCAATACAAAGGAAAAAAGATTTGGTTAAATTAAAGAAAATCTCTCCACAGAGCAGATGTTTTTGGAATTAAGAGATCGATATGCAGTAATTCACACGTATCTCAAATATCTTCCAGAATGGGAAGTGGATGTTTATAAACTGTGGACCTCCGACACAACGAGAGTATAACTTCCTGTTAAACCTAACACTATGTGTGTGTAGGTTGCAGCTAAGAGAGACAGTCCCACTCCCCTGCCGTGTGTTCCCTTTGCCTCACATCCAGCAATCACAGGGCTGATAGAGGGCATTGCTTCAGCCAGCTCAGCCACCAGAAATAGTGTATCTCCTGCTCCGAAAGAGTAAGATACGCTCAGATCAGTAAGCTGAACTGACTCATCCTGCATAGGGCCAGCACAAGTAAGGGAACAAGGCCTCCTGGCTGAGGAAAGAGGAAGAGGGAAGGGAGGGGAGAATGGACCGATCCTGACAGCAGCAGTCCATAGCAGCACTGGATTGCATGTCTCAGGAACTATACAAATAATATGCCAAACAAATTAGCCCAGTGTTATAATTATACTGCAGTTATGCTGTATATATATCTTATAATTACTCTGCAGTTATGCTAAGAACAAATGATTTAATAGATAAAAGATAATACCATCTCCAGTACTTGAGACCTTTTATTCCATCTCTTCATATCCAGCAGTATCCTTTAGTCATTGTAAATAGTAATAACATATTGTAATAGCAACTAGGATTAAGGTTCCACTCTGCAAACCAGTACTGATGCACTCTCCACTAAGGAAGCAAAGATGATGATAACTGTAGGGTAAGAGAATGGGCTATCAACCCCAATTTACAAAGAGAGAACTTAGGTATGTCCTGGTTAAGGAATCTGCCTAGGATGATGTGTGTGAATTCCTTTAGATACCTGGAAATTTAATGTATTTCTGTTAAATACCTCCATAGGATTATTATAATGAGAGGGTAACCTTAGATGGTGATAATCTGAACAGAAACTTTCACAATATTTCCAGGCTATCAAATAGTTAATTTTAGTTTTCAATCCCTTCATATTGGGATTTGGATGGTTTTCTTTGAATGTTAATGGATTTTGACACTTAGATTTATATAATTTATTCTGAGTTTTTTAAATACTCATCTACCTCAGTGAAGTATTAAAACTTGTAAGACTACAATATTTAAAATTCTAAAGGACACAAAATAAGGACTTTTAATATCAGTGTATTTCTAGTACTTCCATTTGGAGGCCCTGTACAAGTAATTCCCATAATACAGAGGCTGTGCATCTTTGGTATAAGAGGTACCTGCAGCATCCTGATACTGGAACATGTTACTTGTAACCAGTAGGGAAACAGACTCAGAAAAAGAAATTTGGGAAGATCTGTGCTATTGCTGGAGTAGTTATGGATTTCAGGAATTTTCAGGGCTGAATTTCTACAGCCATGTTTTTGAAATTTTGCAGACTGCTAATAAGAGAGATCAAATGAACTGAAAGTAATTTAAAATGAATCCACCAACCTCAATGGTGAAATGCTATATTCACATCAGAAAAAAAAACAACAGCAGCAAAAAATGCAATTCTCAGAAAGAACCCTCTGTTTATAATGATGAAGTGACATTTTTCTCATCCCAGGCCTCACTGTCCAGTGGTGGTGACACATCACCAGTGTGACACACCATAATCTGCTGGGTCAAATCACATGCTCTTTTTAAGCTGCTGAGGTAAATTTCCCATACTTAATGAAGGGATCAAATCAGGGCCAAAGAAACCTCTGCTTGATATCCTGCATTAGGCATTCACAAACAGATTCCAGTACAATGGAGCATGTAAACCCAGCATGGGTCTTGCTTACCTAGGCATAGCTCAGGTGAGGAGCTGCTCCCAGTTTCACCTGCAGAAGCAAGAACAAAAACCTGAGCTACAATGTCTCTCTCCTCTCCTGTCTGCAAGGTTGTCTTTCACATTTCCTCCTAAAAACAGAGCAAAACAAACACTGGCTCTCTCAAAGCGCAGTGGCAAACTTCACCTTTCCTTTCTTAGCAACCCTCATCTTAACTTTTTCTGAGTGATCCAGCCAAGCAGTTGACACAAAGAAGCTGCTCTCCTTCCTCCTCCTGCTGTTTTGCCTGCTGCCCTGACCTAGGGATTGGCTCTTGACTTTGGTGCTGAGTGCCTCAGTGCACTGGAATTTGCTGCCAGAAAGGAAACACTCTGACTGCTATAGGACACCATGGGGCATGTGTTGCTTACACAGTAATGTCACCCTTTGGGTCACTGCAAGGCAGAAGGTAAAGCTGAGAAGTGGTGTTTATCTGTCAACGACATCTTGTACATGCCTTGAAGTGTCTCCAAGCCGACTGCCTCGGAAAAAAAAAGCAATGTGGGCTTTAAAGTTTAATCTTCCCTCGTCTTGGTAGATAGAGTAAGACCCCATTTGTGGATGCTACATCAATACAGAAAGTATTTCTCATCACTTCTCAGCAAAGGTCATGTGTCATTTACATGGCTGAAAAGTAGGGCGTGTGACAGGGCAGGAAAGTTTTTTTCTTCCTGGTAGGTCTACACTGCAAGGCTGTGATTAAATTGAGCTGTACAGGTAAATCCAGGTGTCTTTCATCAACACTAACAAGTTCAGTAAAGATGTCAGACAGAAAGGACTGCCTTCACAAATTAGATGGAGATTTAAAAAGTAACAGATATCCAAATAAAAAACATTCTTCCCTTGCAAAACTAGAAGTTCTGCATTTTTTGTTTGTACATTTTTAGCTTTCCACTTGCCAGCATGATAAAAATTCAAATAATGGATTTGTTATTTTCACTGGTAAAAAAGAAAAAAAGGCTCTGCAGATTATCAGTGACATCAAATACCACTGAAAATAATAAATAAATTCACAAGATGAGTCTATAATGTCCTATTTTCATAGGACTATGTGGTAAAGGCAGAATCTGAGCATAAAATCTCATCATTATGATGCAATTCTGCTGTGGACATGGAGTGTTAAGGAAACTTTCCTTTCTGACTATCCAGGAGCCACTCTGGCAGTCACAACTCACCATCTGAGCTGGGACCTTTGCAGCAGGTGGGTCCAGTGAGTGATGAGTATCTTGCTTGACTCCCTACACACACCAGCCTCACAGAGTCGGACAAGGTTTCCTCACCAGACTGACTCCAGGTTTCCCATAGTAGAGTCTCAGATGTCTGGATCCTTCAAATAATTTAATCAGGGTACAATAAAATAATAGCTTGAGCTGGATGCCTCCAAGGAGGGACACAAACCAAGGATTCCCTTGGATCACAGTCTAAGAGCGTGAAACTCTGTGGTCCTCCAGCTGAGTCCTTTCCTCCTGCTGTGTCTCTGGGTCTGGTCACCTGGCTGGGACCACAGGTCCCCATGCCCTTTGTTAGGCAAAGGGTCAGTGCCAGGTTACAGCCTCTTGCTTTGGGTTCCTGCCACCCAGCGCTCAACCTGCAGCTGGCACTGCAGCTGCACACAGACCTACCTGCGATAAATGTATTCTCAGCATGGAGAACAGGCTTTTCAGGCCTGGTGGGAGAGGATGCTGGACTTGGATGGGGCTTGGGCACTGTCAAACCTCATTCCTGAAGAAGCATTTTTATGTGTTCCTCTTATCCTGGTTCTTATCCTTTATCCTTCATTCTTGGGCTCTGTAAATAACTGTTTCCTGAAAGCTCCAAAGCTCCAAATATTAAGGCTGGTGGAAAATTGTTTTTTAAGACCTCAAAACTCTGCATCATTTATTAAGAGCAAAACCAAGATGCTGCTTATTTTTTTAACATAAACACATAGACACATTAGCATTTTGGGCACTATTTCCAGATTTTTTTTCCATGCAGACTGGGAATCCTTTCCTATTCTCATCTAAACAGATCATTTCTGCCCTGTATTATTATCTCAGTTGATCAGCTTTTCTCAGTATCGATGAAACTTTTCAGTGGGAAAATTTTAAACAGAGCATCTCAAGCTAGAAGGGATCCATAAGGATCACAAAGTCCAATCTCCTCCTCCTCACAGGACTACCTAAAACTAAAACATATGACTAACATTTGTTTAAATACTTTGGTAAAAACCTGTCTCTGAGGTCTCCCAGGAGTGTCCTGATCTTTTGGCTTGGTGACAAGATGAAGATTTTTCTCTGGTCACAAACAGACAATTTACTTTAGACTGAAGTATGTGAGAGAGTTCAGTCCTTGAAATATCAGCAAATATGAAGCTATTGATGCAGATCTAGCAGCTGCAAGTGCAAATAAGGGCTTTGGATGTTTAACCAATAAGGACTTTGGATGTTTAACCAATGGAATTTATTAAAAACAGATGAGAGAATGATTTAATTATCCGACGCCTTGATTACCTGCTGTTTGGAAGCTGCTCAAGGAGCTGAACAGAGTTTAAATAGGATAGTCATGCTTTGGAAACAGACCACAGAAGATTAATTGGGGCAGGCATGGAAGGGAAGGCTCAGAGAGCTTCACATTTTTGGCCTCTGAGGTGGTGGAAGAAGAGGGCTTGTGGTGGTACACAAAAGCCATGCTATGATGAAGACAAATTTTGTTCATAAGACATTCACATTATGGAAAGGATAAAATACAAGGTCACACACCAGTGTGTTGAAGGAGAATATCAAGTTATGAGAAGGACTGTTTCCATCCAGAGACATGAGGCAGCTTGTGCAAATAGGGGTGCTTTAGCAATAGGATAAGTTAATGAAAGGATGATTGGGAATGGCACAGCCTTTAGTTCTATCTACTGAAGTACAGGAGGTCAGCTAGAAAGAAGGTGTAGCTCAGCTCTCTCTACCTCACAGTTTCTGTGAAAGGTTTGGCTCAGTCATTTGGCAAGTAGGCTGGCAGCTGAGTCCAGAAATGGTTCATGGCCTTTTCTCTCACTCAGAAGTCAGCACAGAGGAGCTAATTGCTTCCTCTTCTGGTTCAGCTCCTTCACAAGATAAGCTGCAGTGATCTCCATGTACAGGGAAACAGAGCAGGACTGCAGAAAAATATGGTTAAAAATTTAAGCTTCATAGAATGAATAGATAAATGCATTTATTAACAGAAAGTGCACACCTTTATTAAGAAAGGTTAATAACCTATATACAGGTTGGGTATACAGCTTGGGTGGATGTATAATTTTAAGTATATTTAGACATTTCTAATATCCAAGAACCGTAAGATTAGAGATGACCATCTGGAATTTCTTTCTTTACAGTTTTCTTCTTCTTCTTCTTTAGGTAGTCTTAAAACAATTTGGACAATTTCTGGACAAAATAAATTCTTCTTTTCTACACAGTGATCAGGCAACCTTGATGAATACCGTGCATTCTGCATATGTGGAAAAGAAGTATAAGAATGAGAGTCCCAATAGTACTGAAGCACTAATTGTTACAGCCCAAGCAAGATGGGAGTCAACATTGTGACAGTATTTTTGCAGGGAGAGAAATAAACTAATGTGACTAGGTTGTTTTGATTGGAGTATGAAGTATCTGTGGGTGCTTAAGGCACGAACTCAGCTGGGAATTAAACTGAAACAAATATAATATGGATTACTTTCTTAGGAAATAAACTACTTTCCCTGTCAATTCTGGTGCTAAGGTACGCTGACATATCATATCACAGTCTAAATCTAACCCAGTGGCACTTTCTATTAAAAATTACATTACAGGAAAGTTGCAACACAGGAATGTTTTCTCAGAGTAAAAACGAACATAACATGAAATGCAATGAATTATGCAAGGATAATGTAAGGGTAGGAAAGAGTGAAAGGTTGAGCAAGTTCTCATATGGCTACTACTCCACTATTTATTTTGTGGAGCTGAAGAGCCTTTTGTTTGTGCTCGCAGATGACCCTTACAAAATAGAGACCTCAAGAAGAGTAAATCTTTCAACTGCCTACAAAGGCAACTATAGTATTTCATGATTTTTTTTCTAACCACAACTTATCTTCATCCCTTGCTGCCTAGCAGAGGTTATAGAGACAATTTAATTTTTCTGGCTATGTCTATACCTGTAAATAAAGCAGGGCTAGGGCAGGGGTTCCAATGTTGTCCTGTGATTATAATTCTGGGGGATGATTAGCAGGCTCCCTGGTAATATTTTGGCTTGGGCCAACTAGCATTCTTCCACCGATGCCTAAGCACAACTCAGGCACATGCCAGCAACCATTCCCTGTACATCTTTTGACTGCAGTCTCACAGTTTACGGGTGGTGAGGGAGTTTTGCTGTGCAGATGAGAACCACGTACTTTCACTTGGCCTCTGGTTCCAGTGAATGGTCTCAGTACTGACTTATTTAGCAGCATAAAGGTTGACTGCGAATGAGATTCTGTCTTCCGGAATATCCTTCTTCTTCTTGCTGTAAAGGAAGCCCTGTAGGCTGTAAGGATAAGCAACTGTTGATGCTCTCCAGCATGGTGTTTCCTTAGTGGCTCTTTTGTAAGGGCTTTGCATTCCACCCATCATGTGCCAAGAGGTGCTGAGAACTATGCCTCTGGAGATCCCTGTTAATACAAACAGGATTAAGTATGGTCACACTCTAGTAGTGATGGGTTAGAGAGGACCTCCATTGCAAGCTTACAGTGAGAAAGAGTTGATGGCAGGTGCGTATCCAAGTAGAAGAAATGGGAACAAGAAAAAGTAATCTCTGCAATGTTATTGAGTCTGTTAGTGCACTGATTCCCCACTGGTACCCTACTGCCACCTCACACAGAGGGAAAAAATACTTTTTCAGGGCAGTGCTCTTTGTTTTTCGAAGACGGGAATTATTGCAGTGATATAAGGAGATTTACCTAGATAGTGATATGAAAGAAAGGAAGGAAATAGTGTTAATATTCCTTGTTTAGGTTCATGCAGACAGAAGTCTTGCCTTTTCTCTGCATTTTACAGGCAATGTAAAAAATACTGTATTTGTCTAAATAAGTCAAATAATAAACACCACAATGAGCACAGCAGAAAAATGTCAGATGGTGGTCTGGTCTCTTAAAAAAAAGAAGGAATGAAATGCTCATCCTTCATAAGATGTCTGTAAAATGGCTAAATAGATAGGAAACAACGTATTGCAGAGGAAGCCATCATATATTGGCTATAGAACAACCAGGCACATGACTGCTCTTACATCTCCTACTCCCATTCAAAGATGTAAGATATGTTTTCCATAACATTTGCATGTATTCATACACTGAGAAGTCTTTCTAGTAGTCTGGTTCTTATTGATATGTTCTAATGATATGAACATGTGTTTCAATAGCGTGAAACCTTCAAGGACCACTTCATCTATTGTGCTACAGTCACAACCATTTTGTTCCAAAATCCTAAAAGAGTGTAAGAAAGTAAATTCCAGTACCCTCTGATTACTTGACCTGCATATCCTATTGCCTACATGCTCAGAGTCTAAGTGGGGGTTTAAGAGGAGGGCAACCCAGTGGCTTAGTTGAGTGGCTCTGTGCTTGTGCTACAGATAGGATTTCCATTCCTTCTGTCTAGTTTCCTGGCTTGGCAAAGGCAAGCAGTGTTGGATCTCCTGGATGAGTGGAAAAGAGAGTATCTCAACTCTCAGCAGTGATCTCTCCAGTTAATGAGATAGTCCTGCTGAAAGGAACATTATAATGCCTACCAAAGCTGGAATGAGGGTGGCTACAGGGAAAGGACCCAAGAAAGTGTAGTAAGTGTAAACAGAATGGAGATAGGGAGGTTCTTCACTGCTGCAAACAGTTTTTTCTTTGTTAATCCTTTTTTCTTCATTAATACTGAAAAGTACTTCTCACTTTGTCTTTACACACGAGTCTCTCTTAAAGGAATAAAATGAGGTATCACTGAAGGCATACTGTCTGTAACTATTTGTCACTTTTATGTTGTGGAAAAAGGCACAAATATATACAGGCATTTCCTATAAGTTCTGCATGCAGGAAGGGCTCTTTAATAGCACTTTTTCAACCTCTATCTGCGTGTGTATACGTGTCTGCATGTTGCAGAGAGGACACAGAGAGCGAGCTGTGCAGCTGAATTTAGAAAGTTATAGATGTTCTCATCAGCCCCATGCAATGCAGCAGAGATTCCTTCCAAAAGCCAAGGGAGCAGAGGCTGCAGACAACAGATGTGAGAGGGTTTCCCATAACTGTCAATTTTCAAAGTGTTTGCATTGAAAAGAGAGGAGGTGCTATTTTGATTGATATTTTAGCCGCGGTATATAAAGCAGAGGAATTCTTCTTACCCTCTGCTTGTCATACTGATCTGCATACTCTCTCAGCTGGACTTGGGGCTACTACTTACTGCATCTGAAAGGCTGAAACTCACTGGGAATAAAGAATTCTTGTAACAATGCCGGAACCCACCAAGAAAGATGGTAAGCATATCAGACATTACCTGAATGTTTCTTAATTACAGCAATTATGAGTACACACACACACAAAACATCTTTTATACCATCTTGCATATATCAGCCACAAATAATATCTAAGAACAATAGCTGTGTAACATCATTATATCATTAGATATCACTGATACTTTAAAACTAAGAAATTGCTTTCAGGCAGGGGTATAGCACAAAACAGTTTTAGGCAAGAAATAATGACTTTGAATGGATATTGAGAAACTACTTTATTGGGCAAATGCTGTGTTTTTTAAGGACTGCAGGATTTCCATAGTGCAACTTGTGGTTTCTCTGTTCTAAGCTAACTAGACTCTGGAAAAGAGGGAATAAACATTTCTTATGGTTTAAAAAGCCAGGACATTGATATGTTTTTCATACAGCTATTTAGTAGTTATTGAATGGAAAGGATGTGTTAAGGTTCTGATGAAAATACATCCTATACATCGAATGCCTCAGTGAAGAATGTAATAAGTTTTGCTGTACAGGTTGAACTGGAAAGATTCATTTTGCCACAATACAGAAATTATTGTTTTATGTTTCAGAAGGGTAGTTAAAGGCACTAATACTGGCTCTTTTTGTGATGCTATTAAGTTCATAACAAAGAAACTTAGTATATAGTCTGCTAGTGAGTTACAGAATTGTACACTGTACGCTGCACAAAAAGGTGCAAAGTGGTCGGAGTCTATTAATTAATAACCTTTTGAAAACTAGAATTTATTTTTCTACCATTTTGAAAATATAAACTAAATAAGCTGCTTCTATCTGCACTACTTCTATTGCCCTTCCTTTATTTTTCTTTCAAGTTTAGATGTTTTGGTAAGAATTTTTGGAGATTTATTTTTAACGCTGACTATCAAAATAGCTTTCGCGAAGCCATGAATGTACAGACTGTATGTGCTTTGCAAATATTGGTAAATGAAAGGTGCAAAGACAGGTTCTCTAATGAATTCCCAAATGCAAAACTGAATTTTATCCTTAAGGTAATCTTGTGGAAAGAATAAAATAGACTTTATTTCCCATTAATTCTGAAAGATCTGCTAGGCCCACGTCTGTAGTTTGAGGAAGTACATTGGATTTAACACTGATCTATCAATAACGCTTGATTTTAAAAGTCTTCTTGAAATATTTTCTTGTTTTGTGGAAGGCAAGAGCAGAGCAACTGTCAGGAACATTACTCACCTTTCGGCACCTTCTTTGGTTGGGGACATATGAAAACTAAACTTTTTGCACGACTGAGTCTTAAGCAAGTAGTGTTGACAGACCAGTGTGATCACTTTACTTACTGGCCCTCCTTAGTGCTCGAGGACAATGATAGATGAAGTATCCTTCTGAAAATAGCTACACCAAGTGCACGTATTAATACAGGAGCCTAATCCTCTATATCAAACCTAGAGCCAAGCCCCTTCTAGAGTGTCTTATTTGTAATTCAAATTATTTACACATGTATTAAGTGTCCTTTTTATTTGATCTGTTATTTGACTGGATATTACACACTTTAATCAGAATGCATTCCCTGGCTGCCAACTTGAAAAAAAAAATCCACTAAAATATTTATGCACTTTCAAAAGATATGTGCTTTGAAGAAAATTAGTTTGGAGACTCATGTTTATTATTCTGTTTAAAATTAGATCATTTCAAAGATGTTCTTACAATGCAGTGATTACCAATGCAGCTCTGTGTTTGCGTTACAAAGTTTAGCAACTCTGAACAACACTGACAGAGGAATAAATGCGATTTTTGATGAGTCAATATTCAGGACCTAAAAATACTGAATTATTCTCTCTTGAAAGAGCTAGAATTCACAAGCAGTAATGAGCTCTGGAGAAGTGATACAATTGGGTTGTACACTGGTTGCTTCTTATTGCACCCAGTTTATTTGCAGCCAGTAGATCAGTGGAGTAACAGGTTTATTTTATGATATTTAAGAGATTAGTTGCTTCCTAAAGATTTTTCGTTGATCAAGAACTCACCTGAGCTGATAGCAGTACTTGTACAGTAAGTACGGCAGGAGGATTTGGTTCCAATAATAATGCAATACCACTGCTGCTACTCATATTAGCTCTACTCATACTAGGTCTACCGGTAAGAATTCAGAATCTTACATGTTCATCAAATGCTTGTTCTCAAGGTAATTTCCAAAGTGTGAAGGGTTGAAGGCAGTTAATTAATGAAGGTGAACCTTGGACTGACTAATTCTGGAAAGTATCACTGGAAGGACTCTCTGAGAAACTTTTGATGAACTTGTTGGAGGACTACAATAGAAAGCAGAGGGGGGGAAAAAAAAGAGGCTTAAGTCTTCTGCATCACATGAGCACCTGAGCAGTGTTCTTCTGACATTTCAAAAGAAGCAATCTACTTAAATTATCCCATACCCTTTATTCCCATAGGTTCTGCTACTTAAAAACAGAACACACAAGAGCAAGCAGCTGAGAAATCAGAAATTTCCTAACACTTGAATGTTAAAAAAACCCTCACGTTTGCATTTTTATAATCTCTGCAGTCTCTGAAGTGCATAACTAAATTTTTCAGAGGCAGTGCTGTAGCAAGCTCCCAGGCCTTTTTTCAGGCCAAATGCTCTTTGAGCTATTTTAAGATTATTAGATTAACAAAGTGAGAAATTTCCTGACTTGGTGAGACTGTAGCCTCACAGAGTGCTCTTAACAAATAGGATCACCAAATTAAACACACCACTCAGCTTAGAAAAGTTTGCTGGAGAGCTTCAACCTGATGGAATTTGTCACTGTAGAAACAGGCTTCCATGACTAATGATTTAAGGCCTTTATGGTACTCCTAAAAAGTTGAGTCCTGTATATAATATCAACTGTGGCTTCTCTGCAGTAGATGGTCATGTTGTTGTAAAACAGTTTTGTCTTATCTGGTTCAAAATATCCTATTTGCAAGGTGAAGTTTACATCGATGGGTTAACTGATCCCAGTGGACAACTAGGATACGACTGTGATGCCAAAAAACTTTACTGGTGCATCTAAATTCAATGGCCTTTAGTTTTCCTGGTGGCCAATAAAATAATCCTCCCCCATATAATTACTTCCTGTAATTTATTGCAATCACTCAGTCAATCTTTCCTCTCCCCTCTTTCCTTTAACCAATATTCATAAGAGCTGCTCATTAATTAGGTGCCCTCTTAAGCTGTCACACACCATGGCATTTGGATATGCTTTTGTAAAAGTGCCAAGTCTCTCAAGAGCAACCTTTTCAAACTATTTGTAGGCATCATCCCACAGTGACAGGTGCAAGTCCGTCCCCAGTAGGCAGCTCTGTAAATTTGCCTTATTTATTCTTCCCAATCTAGGAAATAACTCATGGCCACGAGTTAAGCGACCATTCCAAATTTTGAGCCAAAGCATTTATTGACTGTCTGCCAACTTTATTTTGTAAGGGTTTGCAAGCTCTGCTTGAGTAGTGGCCTGGAGCATCCATATACTGGGAAGGAATCAAAATTGAAAGTCAGTTTGTTGTCTTTAGACAGAGTTTTAGTAAAACTTTATTCAATCTATAAACAGGATACATGTAAAACTTGTGAAGAAAATTATGTGCATATATTGTCTGTTAGAAGAACAAACTCTAAAACATGAGGAAATTTGTGAAAGGAGGTAAAGAGACATACCAATGGAGACTGCTTTGGAGATATAGTAACATTGTTCTCTCTGAAGATGCCCTGTAACAAAAACCTTCATTTATGTTAGGTTTAAAACATGACTGATTTTGTTTGTTGTGTGATTTTTTTTTTTTCCTATCACCAAATTTGAATTATATTTGAAATATTTTAAGCCATATCACAGTCTGGTGTATCAAAATAATAGGCACTGTCAAACAAATCACCTAGTCATATAAATCATACAGGTAGATACATAGAGCAGCATTCCAGTAGGTATTGAATCTAAGCATAAAGATCGGTTAAGAGCTAATTGAAGTCAGACTCCTTCTAATGTTATATTTTCAGGGTTAGGTAATTTTTCAGAGGTGAAAAAGAAGTTGAATGGGAATTCAGTTTCATTATACAGAGTTGGCTTGTGTCAAAATTAACACTGCCGATGCAAAGTTTTCCTGAAAATTCAAGAATCCAGCATGTGAAGCGTTTATAAAATTGTTTAGTGCTTTCTATGCAGGAGACTGGACCTGTATCATCATTTCAGATGCCACCACACTGGGTAGTGCAGCTGCTGCTCCCCTTATAAAGTGAGGGAAAAGAAAAGCATACAGACATCCACCTTCTGCCATCATCATTGCCCCTCTGCAGCACTGACTGTAAAATGCAGTCACATTATTTCTAACTTCCTTCAGTCTCAGAGCCAAATCACACTCCAAGTCAGGCTCATATATATAATTTCCAAGCACCGTATCCAAGTCACAGGTAAATGAGTTTTGGTGAACGAGGGAAGGATGAAACCCTAACCCCTTAAATTATTTTCCCTCTCAATTCTTTAGAAAGTTTCTGTTCATCACCTCTAGCTAATAAATTAAAATCCCTCCACAAATGGAAAGCAAACTTACGCCTAACTGTTGTAATTAGATCTGTGAGGGTGGGCTGTGCTCCCGTCCCAAGCCCCACGGAGCAGCGTCCTCCTGCACAGATCGTGTTGCACGCTGGGAACTGAGTTGTTCTTAGACTGCCTTTGCCCTCCCATTGCTAACTTCTAAGTGTTGCTCCCACACTTCCTTCTAAGATACCAGAGCATCTCAGATTTACTCTTTGACCTTTTGCCCCCATCGTTGCTAAGATTCAGACTACTTTTTCAATCAAATTAATTTGATTAAAACCCCTCTACACTGGCAAAAAAAATCCCCTTGATTTATTTTTAAGTTTTTATGGTTCTGTTTCATTATGGTGTAAATCAAGGGCACTTCATTGATTTTTTTTTTTCTTATTCAGTGTGTTGACTTTATTTTAATATTCTCGTAGGAGGATAATGCAAGATTGATCTGTCTTACTTGATGTTTTTCTTACTTGAAAAGCTTGTCCATACTGTGTAAAAAACAGTCCATCTATGCACAGGAAAAATATTTAATATTATCACTCAAAAATAAAAAGATCATTGATTGTAGGAGGAAAGAAAGGAATGGTCTTCCAGAAAATCAGAGGGTGCTTTGTACTTAGCAAAACTGAAATTAGCAAGCGCTGCCTTTGTGCCTCCCTGTACTGCACCTGTTGGTAAGATAAATAAAGGCCTGCCCAGTTCTTTCCCCTCATACCTCCTAAATATATCACTTTGAGAGAGCTCTAAAAAAACAAACCATGCTACAGTACTCCTCTGTTCCACGAAAAACTGGAGGAGTTTTTTCATATTAGTTTCAGGGATCTACCAAACAAGATGGTCTCATAACAAAGCAGCAGCAGAGAGATCTGGCGAGACTTCAGTCGTCAAAATATTAGTAGCTGCCCCACACATCAATGGTACTTCCAAATAAGTTGTAGAATATATTTCTAGTTTCATCAGCGGACATCCAGAATGTTCCTTGAAAGGGAAGAGCAAATCAAGTTTGAAAATAAATTGCCTGCGGAAATTTCCCTTGGGATAGGAACAAATAATAGACTCATCACTCATGGAAATGCAGAGATTCAACTAAGTTGGAAGTCCTAATGTAATAATTGCTCTAGAGTGAAACAGAAAAAAAAAAAAAGGTTCTCATTTTGACACTAATGTGACTTTGAACTCAATGTAAAAATCTGTAAAATAAATGACTAGGCAAATGGATAGGATTGTGAACTTTAGTGGTAATTAGAGATTTCTCATACCTACTGCAAGCAGTTTTGTTGGTAGAGTCTGAGGAACTGCATGACTGAGAAACACTCACTTCTCTTCCCACCCTCCCTTTCCACCCAGCCCTCTCTTTCTGTTCTCAGTCACTAAAGTGCTATTTCTGAAGACTTCAAACAAAAGATACATGCAAAGTTTTCTCTTTTTCACTGTTGTTAGGGAACAAGTACTTGAAGCTGTTTTTCCATCATTCGATCATCATTCACTTTATGACACTGTGAGATTTTATTCTTTTGCTTTGAAGAGTTGTTGGTGTTTCAAGAGTTAGGGAAGAGAGGAGTGGTCTGACATGAAAGTCTGTGTTAGACCACCCAAAATTTTGGTAATTTTTGCAGCCGCAGAAATCAACCTATTGTCTTTATACTGTGGCAGAAGATCTCTGAGTTAGGAATCAGATACCCAAATGGAAGTATGTGCAAGTGAGCTTGGTGTACCCACTCCCAGTGGAGTCAGGGACAGCAGCTCATTAAAGTCAGAGGTTCCCAATCTGCTGCTACTCAGCTGACCAGCCAGTAAATGCCTAAACTTAGGTGCCCTATCATATAAGATGCCCTGGGATTCACAGAATACTCATCATAGCCTGGCAGGACCTGTAGGAGGCCTGCAACACCACAAAGTAGCAGCTAGAAAACAGAAGGCTACGCTACAGGATCTGAATGTCATTAATCAGCTGTGAAGAAGAAAATTAACTGAACCATAAGGAGCTATTATAAGGTGAAAAAAAAAAAATCTAATTCCGTTGATTATAATGGCAGCTTAGACTCTTAGTTCATAATACAGACACATTCATATGCCTCCCTTTTTCTGAGTACTGTAATGATAATGCTGCAGAGCTATCCTCTACAATTGGTTCAGTTGCTGTTCAAGGATTTTCTTCAACTAACTGGTAGTTTTACAAGAAGACAAGGAGAGACTTACATTCCACCTATATTTTCATATTCAGATGCTCTTCCTCAATAAATAAGGAAGTAAATTAGGCCCAGATTCTCTGAGCGGAGTGCATCCTTCTGTAATCTGTAATATGCTTTGTGCATTGATAAAATAAAATAATAATAATAAAAATACTGCCTTTTTTGTTATTTGGGAGAATTTGATGCTTTTACTTGTTATATTTTTATAAGAAGGAGTCAATGTATTTTATTCCATGGCTGAGCATTTAAATCAATGCAAAATTAAATTCCTACTTTACATCAGTGAGAGGAAACAGAAAGTTGAATTCCTATTCAAATTAGTATTAATTTATCTACTTCTTTTTTATTCAAGCTTATTCTCACTTCCTCCAACAGCTTTATGCTGTTGGATGAATGACTGGGTGCATCAGTGATCTTTGTACCTATAAGCACTTTTTATGTTAAATAATACAGTGTTTCTGAATGTTCTATGAAATGTTCAACAAAAACATGTAGATTTAGGAATTTCCATGAATTCCTTTTTCTGGAATTTGCTCTCTCTAATTCGCTAGGTGTGGTTTTAGCTCCTAGAGGTCACTGAACTAGCAGATGTTCAGTCAGGATGAAGCACCTCAGAGAAGAGAGTTCTGTGTTTAACAGGATTTTATGTCCTGAGAAGTCATTCTAGCAAGCATGTGTTGGGAGAAGTACCAATCAATATTTACTGCTTCCTGAGATGCTGTAGGGACAGAAAGTTCCTCTGGGTTCAATAACTATGAAGATAGATTTCTGCTCAGATAACTCTCAGATTCTAAAAAATGCAACATTACACAAAACAAAGTGGTTTCTCTCTGACATCCCTCACCTGTTCCCTGTGCCTGTATTGCTAACAGCCTGTCCACAGAGGAGTCAGTGGGACCTAGGCTAAGTGATGAAAGATGTCTTACATCCATATGGCTTAGAACAGCCACTTCTGAAGATCGATAACACCCCCTTTCCTCTCTACTGGTTGATCAAGTGTCTTTGTGTGTACTTTCAGTTCTAAGGGACAAAATAACCTGTGGCCTCTGCTGCAGTTAGTAATGGTGGGTTTAGAGGTCATAATACTGGGATATTGCACACCCTGCTCTTTCTCAGTGATAGATGGAGGTTAGTTTAGGATATTAGACCTAGAATAACGTTGAAGGCTTGCTGAACAGAAAGTCAAATAGGGTGCAGTCTCAGAAAGCTTAAAAAATTTAAAAAAAAAAATCCACCATCTTAAAATTTGCTTCATGGTCTGCCTCAGAGTACAGTTGTTTGTTTCAGCAAAGACCCTCACAAATATGATAACTTGCAGGTTGGTCACTGCGTGTGTTTTCTATGCAGAGCAAGGATGTGCAATGCCAGGACCTGGGAGCATGGCTGGATGACTCATTCCACAGTTTAGAGCTGCCCCCTCTGCCCTATGTACCATCTCTGTGTTCCCAAAAGTATGCAGACACTGCATCAAGAAGGGAGTTCTGCAGCAACAGAATGTGTTTGAGATAGTAATTGCTTTCCCTTCCCTGGAGATTAGGAAATAGTTCTTACATAATTTGCCCTCCCTGGCCCTATTACTAATTGAAAATAGTATGTGATCTACTTCGTAGGGTGGTTGTCCTTATATGTGATGGCTCCAGCAAGTTATTTTGATCAAGTGATTATTACAAAAAGTTCTGTTCTAATTTAATTCTCTGTAGGATCAAATGGTGGTTTAAGTGAGCATCTGAAAGAATTATTCAGTAGTAGCATTATGCTTTCTGACATAGATCTATATTAAAATACACTCATCATGTCTTTACAGGCTCAGAATAACTTCCTAATTTTGGTCATACATGCAAAGAGTAGTTTGAAGCCAACTCCAGTTTAAAGATCTTGGCTCAAATGCATAGACATTAATTTCAGAGACATTTGCTGCCCGTATTGAACCAACTGGATGCAATAGAATAGGTAGTGGTTGAGCAAAAGCAATGCACAAACAAGTAATTTTTTCTTGAGGAGGAGTCATGCTTTGCTCAGACTGCCTGCAAATCCAGTCCAAAAGCCTATTCTTTTATCTCTTCCCTCTTCTCTCAGAGCCCTGACATTGTGATGAAATTAAACTGAATACAAACACGGCTAAACGTGAAGGAGACCCCAATGAAAAGTTTATTGGCTCAGCTGATGAGACAGACCTTACTCCTTGATAGTCACCTAATCCAGTATGCTTGTGGACTAGAAAAAGCAGTAAGACATAGTTGTTGAACAGTTGTTGAATTCTAACCTTTGGATATTCTTATGTTTATTTTCATAGCTATCTGCCACAAGACCTTTTCAAATGGGAAAAAAATGCACAAATTATGGCACTTAGCATCAGTTACAACAATTCTAGAAAGAGGAAATACTTCCTCTTATCAGTCTGAGCTGATTGTGCGTGTGTGGTACTGCTTTTCACAGTTTTCTGAACTGAAATAAAACATTTCAAACCATTTGCACACCTCGATGTACACGTTGCATTTCTATTCTTTTTCAACAGCTTCATTCATTTTCAGTACCACTAAAGCATTATTCCTAACAAAAGTTACACAAACCACTTATCCCTGGTGATGTGGGGAATATCTGTGGCTTGAGATATCCAGGAACAACCACACGAGAAATGCCATGCAGATGGAGTAATTCATGGCCCAATAGCTTGTGTGTCTCATCCTGTGATACTCACGTAGACAGAGATACATGTGCACACCCTGTAGCACATTTGGTATCTTGTGTCTTTATAAGAACACAGTATCTAGGCCAAAAACCTTATTTTAGACCCAAAAGAAGAGCCTAATTCCAGTGGAGACTGTGGCTGCCACTCCTCCACAGATGCAGACTTTAGTGAAGGCACAGAGGGTCAGATGCCTGATGACATTTTTTCCATGGCATTCCCTCCAGCCTTACTAATCTTTCATCTAAGCTTTCCTTAGCCCTATTTTTAAAGGGGGAATCTGACCTCTGTCCTGTGCCCCTTTTTTCTTTGCCCTTGTTTTGTATTTCCATGTTTTGCAATAAAGTTTTCTCTCTTACCAAGAGAGAAACCATATACAGTGAGCTGTGACTGCAATTCATAATAACATCTTAAATGCATTTTGCTGTCATGCTTTGTAAGAGCTTTCTTTTATACATATCACTTACTGATATGTATAGACCCCCACAATCTGCCTACAAACATCCTGCTGTGTGCTTACTCTCTAAAGGCAAAGCTAAGTGATTTTTTCTTTTTTAAAGGGAAGCCCTATAATTCTCACAGTTATCTTGACTGATGCAGAACGAGATAGAGAGGTCGAAAATGTTAACAGTATTAACACAGAGGGGTGTATGCAATTTTGTATGCTGAACACCCACAAAGGGACATACATGACTTTCCTGTACGTAACTATTGCTGCAGGACCCACCAAAGGTTTGCCGGGTGCCATAAGTCTCTGGCACTTTAGATCACTTAAATTTTCACCTATAGAAAGAGTCTTTTCTTTCCACTTGTGCAAAATACTCCAAAATACAGTGCTGAATCCCAGGAATCTGAGCAACAATAAGTATTTATGTGCAAACAAGCTTGCAAAAAGAGAGAACTCAATAAGTCAGTACATAGAAATCCTAATAAAGCAGTAAGTTTCTGAGTTGTAGGGCAATTGCTGGTTGTTAGTGTTTACTATCAGCAATACTACAACTCTGATACAGTACTTTCCCATATTGTGAGTTATGTTTGGGGTTTTTTAATTTTCTCCAAACTCGATTCCAAATTCATTTTGCTTAGCATGTACTTGGACATCAACACTTACAAAAAGTAGCAGCCACCGAATTTCGCAGCCCATAAATTTGATTTTACTCTTGGTAAACAAAAAAGTGGATGCTACTACCCTCTTTTTCATCTTAAGTGAGTTGTTTTCCACAAGTCTGATGGGTAAAAAATTCAGAGTAACATAAGTAATGGATTATTAGTGATTAAATACTCGAAATGATCCCTAACCAGCTAGGCACCTGACAGCCCTGAGTCCCTGCTCCTGTTACAATCCCATTCTGTAAGACATTGTCTCTCAAGAGGACTGAAGTGCAGATGACAGAAGAGTGCTCTTATCTGGAGGAAGTCTGAGAAGGCTCTTCCTTCTTGAAAAGATCACAGAGTATCAGATTATCTGTCACCCACTGTCAAACAGACTTGAAGCAAATATTTTTCTTATTTGGTATTTGGATAGAGTCATGACAATGTTTAGACCTAGTTGTAGCATATATTACTCTGACAAAGAGCTGATAACAAGCTGATAAATTCAATCCTTCGGAAATCCCAACATGTGCATGTTTAATTTTGCCCTGATTCTCAAAGAAAATTGACATTTCAGAAACCATGGAATAGGAATACAAGTAGGATTTAATTTTAAATTGCTGAAATGCTTTATTCTGAAATTTGGTTAAAATAAATCCTATCAGCACATCTCAAATGTTTCCTTGTGTCCGGCTGAAATAAGTTAGATTTCATGAATGGACACCACCATGGCATTATGCTGATGTCATCATTTTCCCTAAGAGTCAATCTCTCTAAGTAGAATGATTTCCCACTATCTGCAGATAATCACATGGCTCTCAGGACTAACCTGAATGCACTGAATGGCAGGAGACTTAACTCTTTGTGGAATTCCCTCCAGTTATGCAGAGCATCCGGTCCATCCTGAGATTTTCATGAAATAATACAATTTCCTTGACACAGAGTGACATATTTCAGGAGAGCTCAGCAAAATAACTCTATCACAATTTGGGTTGAGCAAGAGTGAAGATATTTTTTTATCTAGTAAAATTGGTTTTCTGAACTGGTTTGGAAATTACCTGGACAATCTGAAAGGAAGTTCATTACTGGTTAAGTACTCATCTCTGGAAACAAACGACCTTTCAATTTTATTACCAACTTTTATTCTATAATTAGAAGGCAACTGTCATTTAAAACACATTGAACACTTGAGGAATAAATTACTGTCATTCCTGAGTAGCAGTTCCATGGTTTATGAAGTGTTTTCTCCAACAATGTGGTCCACTTTATTACATTTTGCATCTTTCAGAAAGGAAGCTACCATCAATTAGTGCATTGCTATCTCTGATATCACGTTATGCTGTCTTCTGCTTTCAGTTTTCTCACAGGAATCTCTTGAGCTAAATGAAAAAATTTCTCTTCCTGAGAAAAATTATTAACAAACTCTTGCAAGCAGGATAGGAAACCGAGAATAAAGTCTGTATTTTTTCATACTTTTGTAACATGGGATCAAAGTATTCTGATGAGTGGATTGATTGATTTTAGTAAATACATAACAAAGATTAATTAGATTTGGGTCATTTAAAGCAGGATTGCACTTGGCTGTGCTGGGAGTAATTTTGAAAACTTGGTTTCTCATTAGCACCTACTGCCAAAAAGGAACTGTATTATGTTCAGGGCAATTTAACACATTAAAAACTAAAGAAATCTGAAGCATGTCGAGCTCCTGCCTTTTGTATTTATGCAGTTCAGATCTGGAGTGTCAGAACTAACAAAACCTGGCTCTCTGTGTCCCTGCAAATACTAACACTCTGATTTTCCACCTATGAGCCAGACCATTCATTTTTCCCCCTAGACAGGAGTCTGAGACCTCCCTGCCCTCTGGACATCACTCGAGGGCCCCGCAGCACGGGCGGTGTCACTGCTGCCCAGCAGCGGCCCCGCGGGGCGGGAGCGACAACAACGCAGAGTGGGTGCACGGTGGGATTCTCTTCCCTAACCTCACTGGGGGGACCTTCTCATGCATAAAAAAAGTGGAGTGAATGCCCACAGCTGAGCTATAGCACAGTGGGAGTGATTCTGCAGGGCTTCCATCACACCTACAGCCCCCATCGATGACAGTAAGCTGTGCTGACTGCTCAGGTTAAGAGCTGGGGCTTTCAGTATGGGGAAACCTATGAGGTTCAGATCAGGTATTTTGTTTTATTGTTGGTTTAAAACAGTAACACTGCTTCTGTCCTTTAGACATGAGCACCCATCTCGTTGGCAATATAGACACAGCCATTTTTCTCATTCTCCTCTTTAAATGGCACCAGAACCATGTAGTGCATAACATGAAGCAATATTTAAGAATGTCCTGGGTGACCGTGAACAGCTAGGTGAGGAACACAGAATGGCAGGAGTCATAAATCATTTCAGACTTACACTAAATTGGTGGCATAGTAACTGAGATGGCACCATAATACAGGAAAAATTGAGACTTTCTATCATTTGTAGTAAGAAGCTGACTCTGGATGGAATTTCCACAGTTTTCACTATGTAAATTTTAAGAGGAAAATGCCTACTAAGAATTTTTCCAGCAACATTTAATAGCAAGTTTTGCAGTGATATTTCAAAATAAAATGTTTTTATTTCCAAACATGGAGATAAAACTTAACACATCAAGATGTGGAAGAAGTGATAAATTGATATTGCCATAAATAGACTCAGGCTCTGCAAGAGCAGCTGTGCTGACAAAAGTCTTCTCATAAAGGTGCAATAGTGATGGCAAACTGAATTACCTTATGAGCACAAGTCACACTGGTAAATGCTATAACACATTTCAGCAAAATTCTTCTCTTATATAGATGGTTAACCAGCAAAACTTTGCCTACAAGAATTTGCAGGATAGAGAGCATCACAAAATTTCAGTTCTGGAAGTTAAAAAAACCCACAAGTGTTTATTGTTTGCTTGTTTTTAACGATGGAATGAATTAGAAAACTGCAATTGTGAAAAGATCAATAGAAAAAGATTTAGTGTAAACATTTTGATGAATTTTGGCACTCAAATTGTAGTCTACTACTATGTCTGTGAAATGTGAGATACCAGTATGATACCCTTTTGTCTCTTAGGTACTGAAGTACTCAGGAACTAACTTTTATGTATTATTTTATGTGGTATAAAGTAGGACAAGAGAGATACTATGGAAATAGAAATGGAGTTTAATTACTCCATGCTGGTGCCTTGTGGGCTGAGCAGGTTAAAAATGAGTTTAAGAATTCATGGGAACTTGATAACCAGAGTGAAGCCTCCAACTTTAGCTTTCTCCATCTATTTTAAATACTGTTGATGCTTGGCAGCCTTCTAGATCCCAGTTACAGTACACATGAAACTTCAAGTCTGCAAGGGAAGAAACTTAGAAGAATATAGATATATAAACATACATTTTATTAAATTACTTTTGTTCAAGGTCATGGTTACAGTGTTCTTTAGAGATTAATTCCTATATGAAAGACAAGTTCTCATAAGAAATGAAAAAGATGTGGAGGCTTACATATAGTCAGATTTGATTTAAGAGCATCATTTTAGAAAAATAGGAACAGCAAGGACAGCACACTAAACAAGCAATGGTTGCCTTGTGCACTTCCATAATTATGGATGATAATGACGACAAAATCTGGAGTGACCAACTACACTTGAGAGGATTTGTAAACTATTTCTTTGGTGGCTAGTCCATTCCACAGAATTCACTGTTACCAGACTTTTGTTCCAACTGTTTATTCAGTTTTTCAGTCCTTAAGTCAGGGAATGTTTCAGCATATGATGATTTGATTGACTCCTGTGGCCCATAAAATCATTTATCATTTAAAGTATTTAGATTATTCCTGAAATAGGACTATTGTTGGTGAGATTATATTATTATCCTAATTAGGACTAAGTATTATATTTAGATTGTTTGCGTTTTCTTGGTGTTTTTTTCTACAAACTGAAATTTGTTAGGATTTCTTCTCTAGTCTCTACCTAGAGATGCATCACCAGACTGTGACGCTTTTGGTTGTTGGAATATAAAATAATTTCAACTTCAGTGAACATGCTGCTTTGTTCACTTTGCCACAATTAAAGACTGTATTTAACCTAAGGTTGCTGTTTTAATCTTTAACCATAAAGAGTCATGAGTCAAAACAGGCAGTCTTATCTGTCTACTCCATCAGTACACGAGGAAACAGAAACTAGAAATACATTAATGAATTTATCAGTCTGGCTCTATTACACTGTTGACAACAGTCATTTGGCTAGCCACTAAAGCATCAGAGCTTATTTACTTCAGTCTTTAGAATGACTTTTGATCTCAGGACTTAGGAATGAAATCTGTTTAGAACAGTTTCTGTAGCTGTGCATCTTTTAAGAGTAACATGGAAAATGTCCATGGACATTTATAAAAACAGGTAATGATTTCAGCTGGTACTGTAGTTTCTTGCTTCCACTCAGACTGGGAGCTGTCTGCAGAAGTTGCCCACAAATCAGATTATTTCTCAGTGAGCACTAGAGGCTCATGAGCCACTGGGCAGACCCTGCCTTCATGACCGTGCTTAGGTTTTGCAGAATGATGATTACAAATTACTTTGAACCAAGACCTCTGTTTTCCAGCTCATTTTATCTGAAGTCTGCTAACTGTATCTTTCCCCAATGAAATACTCATGATGCTGTGGTAATCTTAATAGTTTATTAAGCAAGTTCCTGTCTTCTGAAAGATGAGGCTATGGCTTTTAATCACATCACTGAAGCCACTCTAACTCCATATTGATCTGGGTGAAGTGACCCACAAAAAATAGTCAAATCATTTTGAGCCATTTCTCTTCTTCAGAGCACTTTTTTATACTCCCTGAAAAAGGGAGTATAAGGAATGAAAGAAAAAATCCTTACTGAATTTGTCTGCTGATGATCTGTACATGAGGTCTGCCAAGGAACCCTTCCACATCCTTGGTCCTTCCCTGCCCACCTATTTCAGTGGAGTATCTACCCCAGGAGAGAGCCGTGTGCCACAACAAGAGTTCTTGTGTCTTACAGTGGCCAGGCACAGGAGACAATCCTCACACACAACAAGTGCACAAGGGCTGGGGTGAGCCATGCTCTCTGCCCAAACTAGCATTTTGTCTATTTTTGTCTGACTAGCAGAGTCAGCACTTTAGGAATGCCTACGTAATAGTTATATTTGTCTGATCCCTCGAGGCTATGTCCGCAAGCTTAATCCACATACTTAAATTTGACACAAGTTGACGCTGACAGGTCTTTGTGACAAAAAGCACTAAGTGACTCTTCATGCTCTTTGACATATGAAAGTATCTTTAATATGCTGCTGTTAGCACAGACAGATATCATACCTCTATCCATGATGGTGCAGCCATAGTCCTGGTTTCCTTTTCAGGTAAATGGGGGATAAGTCCTTTGGTCAGACTGGGTGAGATTCTGAATCTCTTGGCTATTCTTCACTGGGTTGTAAGTGATCTTATATACATATGTATATAATTGCAGGGAGAAATTAGTGAAGGAGACTTTTCTCCTCCTTCCTGTGAGTGCCCCAGGCCAGTGATGGTGAAATGCTATCTTTGGGCTTTCTGCAAGCCCTGACTTCATGCTCAAGGTCATTTCCTTTACCTAAGGAAAAAAAACATTAAAAAAAACAACCCACTACTCTTTTTCCAAAATCATTGGAAGTTCCTAAACCTACCCAAAACGAAACTGGTCATGAGTAGAGCGTTGGAAGATGAGAAGGATTATCCAGGCAGACCTCATTCCCAGTATGCTTGTTGATAAGCTGTAGTTCTTGAACGGTCTGAACTGCAAGTCTCCAAGATGCTTTGCTTCCAGCACAGTAGTAGGGTAGGACCTGGAGACTGTTTTAGAACTGTCAACATGCCTCATTATGATCACACTTCAGTGTGAAAATTAATATATATGATGTCAGGGAGTTTCCATGCTTGGTGCTGTCAGAGAAGCCAGTGGAAGTGGGAATTCAGAGCCCTTGAAAACTGGCCACCACACACAAACTGACATCTGTATGTCAGTTCCCTGCCAAAGCTTCTTGTGGCTATAGCAGGTCGGATGTCACTGCAACTAGACCTAAAATGGAATTGAAATCCTAAATAATGATGGTCCCACCTTAACATGGTTCTTTAGCATTTCCAAAACTTTAGGACATTGATAATCTCATGGAAATTTTAAGCTTAGTTATCTGTATACATAGCGAGGGATTTTAAGTCTTGTTTTATCTGAAAAACTGAACATAGTAAATGTGAAACAGTGATGGAAAACTTTTTGTAATGGGTCAAATTGCATCTCCTGCTGATTTTCAAGAGTGTATGCGCGCATGTATAACTATAAATCACAAATAAAAATGTCTTGGCTCTTAGTGCTCATATCCTATATCAAACTGGATCCTGAATGCATCTCATGACATGCATGAGGCATGAAAGCATTTCTGGAGATGTTATCTAAGTGGCAGTTGTGCTTTCCCTTTATTTGCTAACTACACTTCTTAATATACTCTCCTTTCTGAGTAGCCATGTAAAGAGGACTGTTATGTTAATTCCTGTTCTTTCTGAAGAATTACATAGACCCAGATGCGTTACAAGTTTCACTAACAATGACTAACCCAAGGTCTGTGTTTCGCATGACACAACCCACTGACGTACAACATTCTCGACTTCTCAAACAAAAAACTGTAAAGAGATCTTTGTTGTCTTAGAAGTTGCAAGGCACAAGTTAACTTTAGTTGCTCAATAGAAGGTCCAGGGAACACAGTGGTATCAGTTCAGTGGTAACTGGACCTTCAATAACCTCTTTTCCCCATAACTCAAGAGGCATCATTGCAACCCAGTGAACAACACTTCTTCTCCAAAGGGATTGAGGACTGTGTGCTGGAGGCAACACTTTCTCCACCACCAGCCCCCCTGACAATGCCTCAACAGAGCACCATATTAGGCAACAGACTGTCAGGAATGGCATCTGGGGACTCCAGTGATTATGCCTCCTAGGGAAGGAGCACAACCATAAGCTGATGGTTGAGTGTACAGAGCCCTTTCCTGGCTGACAAGCCTGTTGCAGAGGTCAGCCAGAGAGGGCTATCATTCTTTGGGGAAGTGGAAACCACTTGGTGCTATTAATGGTTTTTTTCCTGGCTGTCCTCAGGAATGGAGCTGTAAGCCACGTATGACCATGAAAGGGGTTGCACATGGCCAAAAGATTATGTTGAAGTATCTCCCATGTCTCTGTCACATCCAGTGCCTGGAACTGTCCCCTTTCTTTTTCTGCCCACACTATACTTCAGATCTCTCCCTTGAGCTCATTTCTTTCCTTGGTTTTCTTGGTAACAGTTGAAAACAGCCTAGAATTATGGTTTAGGAAAGAAACCACTGACTTCTTGGTTTGGCTTCAGTCATTATCCCATCACAGAATTACAGAGTAGCTGAGGCCGGAAAAGACCCTTGGAGATTGTCTAGTCCAACCTCCCTTCTAGGAACAGGGTCAACTCGAGGCAGTTGCCCTTGAGAGTATTCAGGTTTTGAATATCTCCTTTTTTGCCTGCATGTATAAGATGAAGTTTAGACTATAATAATAGTGTTTCAGGTCTGGTTTGTGCTGTAGACTAACATGCCTACTGCTGGGTAAGGCAGGACTTGAAAGATGTGTTATTTCTGAGCAACATTACTGTGTTGGTGTAGCCATGAAATATCTCTCAAAATGAAAGAAAAATTCTAGGCAAGTCCCTCAAAAGTCTCATAAGTTTTTCATCTGAGTCTGGAAAGTGCTTTATTTGTTGAGCTTTTGTTTATACTGGTGAGCCAGGGAGAATTTTCTAATTCAGTGTTCATAAGAATACTCCCTGTTTCTATCTATCAAATTTCGTAAGGAAAATTATACAGTCAGTAATTTTCTGCTATTACCTTTCCATGAAAGAAATATACTTCCATGCCATAGAGATTTATTTTATTCTCAGTGGAAGTAGTGAGAAATGTCATGGTAGCAAAGGGAATATGTTCCAAGGCGTACTTTTTGTGTTGTAATTTTCATATTTTCATATGAGAATTTTTCTTATTTTTCTAGGGCACTAAACAGAACTTAGTATGTTAGTAACTGGACCAGAAAAAAATTAATTTCTATGAACCTAAGATATTGTACTGTTTTCACACTCTGTGTGTTGGTCTCTACTGTACTTCTGCCATCACATTCTGTGTGATGGGTGCAGTGAACAGAATGTACAACACTGGTTCTTTGGAACCTCCACAAAGATTTGCTATCGTATCTGTGTATGTGACTGGAAGTTCCTAAACCATATCAAATTCACACACTCAACTTAAAATTATTATTGCACTAAAAATATTCTTCCCTTTCAAATATTAAATGGATTTATTAAGAATGAGAAGTATGTTTTAGTTATATTTAGACCTGAGTGCGGAGGAATAGTCTTACCCCTATTTCTGTGTGACAGAGATTGAAACTTTATTTTCTAAATATGACCTGAGGTGGGGTCCCAAATATTAATACCCATAACATGACAAAGGTTAGTAAGACCCATCTACTGTTACAGTTAAAGACTTCAACTTTTTAAATCTTTGTTTGTTGTCAGTAGTTAAACTATAAGTCAATGAACTAGTTCCAATAAATATTGCTGGTTTCAACCAGTATAGAGTCCCAAAGCTTTTAAATGTTGAAAATAATCTTCCTTTAATGTTTTAAAAATAAGTTTCAGCTCTTCAGGTTGTTATTATCTTTTAGATGAGAATACATGTCATCCCAAAAGGACAATATTTCCACAGGTTAAAAAGCCTGGTTTCTTCATCACACATCTGAACAGGAAGTGATTTAGATTAAAAACCATGACTGAAAGAAAGAAATCCCAAACATATTGTAGGTCCTACTTAGAGCAGATTAACAGATTTTTTACTTTCTGCTTGCACTGAACATTGATCTCCAGATCTGATCGTTTGGTGAAAATGAGATAAAGGTCTCTGGATTCACTATGTATGATCCTCCTAAGTTAATGGATCAATTACACTTCACCATTAAAGTAATATCGGATATTACATCAGTTGGTGGAAATTTTGCCTAAACATAAGGTATTATCTGACAGAAGAATATTTATGCAGTAAGTTAGACCTTTAAGCATAAGTTCAAGCCAAATTGACTTCAAACCCAAACTTGAAATTCAACTTGGATTCAGTGATATTCCGAAACTGTCCTAAACTATAATTGCCAAAAGCTCCTGAAAGGTACTGGGGCCCAACCGATAAAAATACATGCAGGTAGCTGACCTGCAGTCAAGGAGAGACCTTATCACTCTCTACAACTGCATGAAAGTTGTACCTGAAATGAAGTTAGGGGCTGACCTCTTCTGCCAAGTAACAAGCAACAGCACAAGAGGAAATTGCCTCAAATTGCATCAGGAGAGGCTGAGATTGGATATTAGGAAAAATACCTTCACTGAAAGGGTTGTCAAGGCTAGAACAGGAAGTGGAGTCAGCATCTCTGGAGGTATTTAAAAGAAGTGTAGATGTGTGCTTGGGGTCATGGTTTAGTGGTGACTTGTCAGTGCTGGGTTAATGGTTGGACTCGATGACTTTAAAGATCTTTTCCAACCTAAAAAAAATTATGATTCTATGAATATTATATATCTCCATACTGAAAAAGTTCCTTGGCCTATCTTCGCAGAGCATGAGCTTTATACCTCTGACCTTGTCACTCTGAAGTTGTCATCTGTTGCATACATGAAAGCAAAAATATATTGACAACTGCATGAAAACATGGCATGAACTCAAACTATGTCCAAAGTAAACAAATGCATATCAAATGTGTGAAAAATATTTGCTTTTATTTGAAGCTCAGTATCTGTCTTCTTTCCTCATTTTTCAGAAACTGAAAACGAAAGTGCACCGCCACCTCCAGGTCAGTGTTAAAACCACTAATTTGAGCTGCAACATGAGCAACAGTTGCATTAGACCAGAGACTGCATGCCCATAATATGATTTGTGTTTATTGTCCCTTTCAAAGTAAGAGGACAGTAAGAAAAGTAAGAAAGCCTGCCCAAGTAAGATGTATTCACTTTGCTGGAATGTTGATTTTTCAGACTCAATTTTTGTTTGCAAAAGACTAGTTGTTTGCTTGATATTGCACTTGTCCTTCAGGATAAAGGTAAACGATGACTATTAAATTCTGTGGCTAAATCAGGCTGTCTTCTTTGATGCTGGACAGCATTTAATTACCAAAGTATTCTCTTTCATTTCTTCTCAAAGGCACACTGTGAGTAAAGCTGACAGAATCAAGCATGGGATTCATTTCACTTTGTTCTAGCCATTTGAAAATTAGGTATCTTTCCTAAATAGTTCAATAGTGCTCCACCTATGACCACTGGAGCAGATCCTGGGTCATACGTGCTTATCCAGTGGGCATTTCCTGGATAACATATCAAAAATGTCACTGGGTGTCTGTGTATGGGCAATTGTCCTGAGGAACCTGATTGTCCAGAATGGAGTGGGTGAGTAACTTCCAGGAAGACAAAATTAGGTGACCTGAAACTCGCTGGTAAGGACTAGAGCTTCAGGTAAAGCTGAAGCTCTGCGAAAAGCTGCTACATTCTCTTTAGTGGGTGTAGCAGTTATTAATATAATAAATAATAAGTCCCATGGGGACCATGAGGACACCAGCATGGTGTGTAACGAGATGATCTTTATTCCCGGGGTCCCAACTTAAATAGCAGTTTCAAATGCTGGCATGTCACAACATGTGACCATGTCAGCCAATCCCATACAAGCATCCAACTGCATGTGTAAGGGTACCTGGAACTACAATTCCCAGAAAGCCTTGCGGCAGCTGGTATAACCACACCCCACAAGTGGGAGCTGGAAAGATAGGGAAGCCTTTGCCTTGAGGCATTGAGTAACTTCAATTATATTGACAGATATTGGTTAATACATATATATGCATTATGCATGTTTAATTTAACAATTTTGTGAGTTTTATTCTCTCTCTAGCTAGTTAAACAGCAATTCCAAACAGAACAAATACTCTACTGGTGTTAAATTTCATTGACTTACAATCTTGTTAACTGGCATTTTAAGAGCCTGGTTGAAGATGTTTTGTTTCAACAATACATGTTTTCATTAAAAAATTACAAAGGTAGTAGTATCATCTGACACAAAGAGTTTCATGTTTAAATGATCCATGTATTATTTTTATGTGATGAACTCTTTCATATTGCATGTATTTGTAAGGAAAATTAATTGATATTTCATTAATGATGGTTGTATTTAACTCAACTGAAACATTTGTACAGTTAATACTGAAGTAATTAATTTCCCACTGAGGCTCTTACCTGTTGTACTTGAATTCATGCTTTTCATCAATCCTAACTTTCAAGTAGAACTGAAACGAGAAACAGCTTTTTGCATACAGAAAGGTACAGCATCTTTGAAGCATTACATTAAAAACATCTATTAACATAGTCAAATAATTAACATCTTCATTTCTACTTAAAAACACAGGATTAAATGCAAAATTATTTCTGTAACCCCTTTCTTTTCCTCATACCTTTATTTCTTTGCTAAAGTAACTAAGGTGTCAGCAGTCCTTTATGGTTAGGCACAAGCCAAACTGGGATATTTCCAAGCTGGAAGTCCCTTCTACCTTTCTTCTGCCTGACTCAAGATGCTGTCATCTTGGATTACCAAGTGCTATCACACAAAGAGAAGTTGGTTGTTCAAGAATCCAAATTCTGTAACATATAAATAGTTTATTGGACCTAATCAGTGTCTTGAACTGCACCCACTTACACTGGGAAGCCCTTGGAAGTGCTCCTTCCAGATCTCAGTGTCAAGCCATGGGATTGGAATAATTAGACCTGGTGAAGTTTTCTGATGGGATGTAGCATTCTACCACATGCCAAGAACAGTGAATTCTCCTAATCCCAGTTCCTGGTGGGTAAAGGGAGTGTTACTGTAGCAGAAGTCCCATTAAAAAGGAACAGGCTTGGCCATCTAGGCAAAATGGACAATCCGACAACTGGAGCTTGGAAATTTAGGGAATATGGACAGGAGCATCCTGCCTGTCACAGAAGTCTGTCACGCTTTCAGAATGTGGATTTGCCTTCTAAACTTCAAGTTTTATTTTCATAGTTACCATGGCTACACACATGTGAACAAGAAATTAGGGTAATCACAATATCAGATGGCTCTTGCCAATGTTTCCTCCATGGAATAAAAATTACCTTAGCTCCATCTTGATAATGTTAGTCCATTGACCATCACCTAAACCCATGTTTTATCAGGCAGCTGACAGGTAAGTCTGCTACAGAAAGTCACTGTTCACAACCAATAGAATCTTGAGTGTTTATACCTTGAAGGCAGCACACTTGATGGGATTTGACAAGATTCTAGATGACCTTGTATGCAAATTGAATGAGGTAGGAAACCAAAGAGAAGAGGAATCCTGCGAAATTCTGAAATAGAGAAAGTGTAGAAATTTTTATCTTGTTGGAGGTACAGTCCAAGTTTTCTCGTACATCTGAGCTCAAAAAGAAATCAATTCACCTGCTAGGAGTAGAGGACAGGCTGGCAATTCTTCCAATTCAGAAAACTAAATACAAATAGTCTAGGAAAGACTGCTGATAATGATGATGACTATAAAGAATTAAGAAAACCCTCAATACACTCTCTCTGTGCTTTGTCTTAAGGACAAACTGATTCGTGTAGTGGAGTTCTGGATACCATTAGTACTTGGCAGTATCTCATGTCAGGTCAAATTCCTTTCAAATTAACAGTGATATGTAACTAATTTTAAAATCTTTTGCAAATAAATCCAAAAACAAGTGACTAACAATTGTTACTTCTAAAAAACCTTGTATTTTCTTCCACTGAGTCCAGGAACATCAATCTTACATGACTAGTTCAAAACATAGAAATTGCATTGATAAATGCAATTGAAAAGTGCTTTAGGGGTTTACAACTGCTTATTACTTAAATAAATATATCAATCATTCTTTAGTGTTGTTTTTTCAAAACTAGCAGAACCTAGAATATGACTGCATTTTTTAATGCTGTGTAAGTTTTTCTTTTTACTTTAAGATCCTCTCAAAAATATACTTGTACTTCCTACACAGAACAAACAACACCACAGGAGGGTGGAAATGAAAAGGGTAAAGGTAAGTCTGAAATCATATTTTAAAAATTGTCAGTAAAGGCAACATTCCAAAATACCATTCTGAGGCTGAATTGCTTGAACTTTAATTCAGAATTTTGATGTTGCATTTCAGAAGTGTGATGTGAAGCTTCCTAGATCCTTTTCATGCATGACTTAGCCAGCACGAGGAAATTATGATACTTATGAATATTTTCAAAGATTCTGTGACCAGACTGGCACTTTGACAACAGTTTTTATATAGATTGTTTAATTAATAGATCAAATTACAAGTGATTTGCATGAGTAGAAAGACACGTTTAAACAAGCCTGGATGTTGCCACTTACCAAGCTTGCTTAAACTCAGATGCTGTGCTCACTGGTAGCTTTTAAATAAAGTGTACAGTCTCCTGCTGTCATTCTAAGCTGTTTCTGTTCTATCACAGAAACTTGATATTGCCTGTTTTACTTTTCAAAAAGCCCTATAGATTTTTTCAGCTGAAAACAGAAATCACACATTCATCTTTCTGTCCTCACCAGGAACCCAGCAGCTGAGCTCATTACAGGTTCTGAAAACTGTCTTTGAGGGCTGTTGGCTGTGAACAAACAGATAACTGTTCCACTAGCAATGCATGTAAAAATCAGCTCCAGTTTTACTATATATTTTTGTGCTGCTAAGATTAGATTCCAGCTCTGTTGTCATTTCTTCTGCTTACTAAGAGACTTTTTTGAGGAAATTGGGCCAAATTCCCCTCGTTTTTTGTAAGACCCCTGCTGAACTAGAAATCAAACACCCCATCAGTTTTTTTTGAAATTAATGATCTTTTTTTTCCTTTCATTCTGATAAAAGGATAAACCAGACCAAGATATGCTTACAACTGATGCAATGCTTGCTTTTCATTTGGCACGGTTATGCTTTCCCATGGCAAATCAATAAATGGCTTGCTTGAAAATAGGTTCTGGCTTTTGGTCTCTTTCAGATAAAATCTTGTCTTTTAGACAGACTGGATGCCTACTGGATACTTGCAGATTCATTTGGCAAAGCCATGCATGGCAACTTTTCTCACTAAAGTAAAAATATGAACACCGGGAGTGTGTGGTTCAAATACCCTTTTGAAAATAAAAATGCTGAACCAAGATTCAGTGCATGTTATTTTGCCGGTTATCTGTGCATTGAGCAATTATTTTGACACAGAAAGTATTGTGTGAGTAATCACATCTGTCATCTTGGTAATGGAAACGCAATTCAGGAATAATTTGCATGCTTAATGATAGGAAAATAAGATGAAAATTTTGCCTCAAGCTATTCCAGCAGTTAGTTCTGCTTGCTTTAATTTTGACATGAGAGAAATATTTGCTTCCAAACTGAACATGGATGGCGTTTTCCCCACTGCTCATAAGCCTACGTTTTACTGAATAAAAAAGAAAACATGGTAGGTAACTTATCAAATATTTCTACTACCTTCTGCATTATTGTGTTTCTGTTTTAAAATTAGTGAAGGACACAGGTATTTCCTAAGAGGAAAAATGTTCCTCCTAAGAGGAACCATTTGGTGCTAGGAGGATTTTACTACCAAAAAAAATTGTTTGGAATCCTAGTATGGAAAGTGTTTCCAATTTCAGACCATGGTGGCAGCTGGTGCCTCAGTAAAAATTCCAGTGAAACTCTGAATACTCGTATGTAGAGGACCTTCTGCCATGCTCCAATGAAACTGTCACCTCTGCAAAGCAATGCAGATGTCATTGCCAGACACGCAGTAGTAACTTTTTGGAAAAAGTTAGTAATAGTGCAATTGTTCCTATTAGCTCCTCTTTTGTTGCAGAGTATCACTTAGTAAGGGAAAGTATATTTTCTTAGAGCAATTTCTTCATGTTTGTCTGCCAGAAGAAAATCTTTTTAATGGTGAGCATAGTTCACAAAATGGGAAAAGGTTCCATTCTTCCAATCTGTCCAAAATCATATACACATCTAGGAAAGAAAACTTGGTAGTTCATGTAAATCCCATAGTCCATAATCTTCACCTCATTAGTAAGAAGAGTATAACTGTCTTTGTGTCTGTTTTGCTGTTCTATTTCTTTTTGGTAGTTACTGTCTGTGTGAAGTTACAAATTTGTGTTCCTTTGTATTCACTGTGAAGTTAAGAAATAGCAAAGAGTGCAATAAATTCTTTGTGTCTTGTGGTTATTTCACCATAAATTAATATCTCAGAGCAGTAGACATAAAATTTTCTTTCACAGAATAAACTAGTTAAAAAATAACTGAAATAGTGTTGTAAAAATTCAGGATTATAATATCATCCATTTTATTTTCAGAGAAAAAAAGTGACTCAGCAGAAATCCCTCCAAATTTACTGCATTATCTTATATTCATTCAATTAAAATGTTAATGCCTTTGTTTTGAATTTTAGCATTATCTTACAGATTGAATATTGTTATTATTTTGTTCCCACTTGCTGGAATTATAATAGAATTTTAATATCAATTTGCTCATTCCTTTTTGTTTAGGTCCCCTCCAGCCATTCAGAGAGCTACTAAAATTTCTGCATGCTTTACTGATACCTTTTCTTTAGGTTTCGTACAACCATCTACTAAAATGTTTGCATGTGTCACCCTTGTATTTTTCTAGGTTGCACTTATCCATTCATCTCTCTACTAAAACTTCCATTGCTATATGTATGAACTTCATTTACTGTTTTCAAAATACCAAGTCCCCTTGATGGGACTGCTGAGTAATCTTTGAAAATCAGATGGGTAATTGCAGTTGACTAAATTTCAAGCTCTCAGCTTTACTGTGCTCAGTAATTTCATCATAAACCAAAGTTATTCAGTTCATATACAGATCAGTAATTTTTTCTGTCAGATTTTCCTACATTTTACATGTCAGTGTTCAGAAATTTTAATATTGAGGTTCCACTAACTGTGAATATAAAAAGATTTTACATTAGGTACTTCTGAGATATGGAGAGTTCTTTTGTCCAACCGGACTCTACTCCTAAAGAAGCTCAGCCTTGTCCTCAGTTAATGTCATCATTTAGATACAAGGAAAAAAACATAAATATCCTATTTTACAGTGAAAATGTACCATAGACAAAGAATAAAGATCTCTATAGAGTAATACATCTTATCAACTTATGTATGACTCTGGGCATGCAACAGATTACTAATTATACTCCATTAAAAGTTTACTTTCACAAGATAAGGATAGTGAATTAATGATCATAGTTCTACTGAGAGGCTTGATATTTTTGGTCATTTTTTAATCTTTAAATATAATTCCTTGCCAACATAAATAATCATTCATCACATAAAGCAAATCAGTTGTAGTAGTTTAACCAGTAGTTGGTCCATTTTCTCCTTGAAGCCTGAGATATGGAGTGATGGATTGTTAATTACCCATTTGTCAAAACAATCCAACTGTTTTCATACTCCATCCATTTCTAACACATTCAATTGTGCTTTCATTTCGATACTTCTAAAAGGATTGTTTTTTGGTTTGTTTGTCTTTGATGTTAACATATTGTTAAAAAAAATGACAGGGTAATCTCCCTGGAGAAACCCCAGCAATCCCTCTGCAAAACTACTAATATGTTTTTGTTTTTTAGTCTTTATTTATTTTAATTTAAATTATTAAATAGAAATCAGAGTGGTCCTTCCATAACATGATTAGGATAAATCGTCATGTAGGAGGCATCACATCAAATGTTTTATGCCTATTTTAATTTTTTTTCCAGCCAGATGGCTCTTCCAACCATCATCAATCAAAATGGTGACATTATTGACAAAAAAGGATGAAAGTACACTTTATGCTCTCATGGTATATGGAGAAAGATTTACAGTGGAGTTATGAATCCTTGTATTCATTTAGTTGCTAGCACAGTATGTTAAAACATCTGACATGGCTTTGTCATTATTGTGCTTTCACTGAAAATCAACATCTTCAGCATCTGCTTATGGCATTGGATGATGCAGGTCATGAGAACTCTTCCATTAAAAGAATTCAGGTTTTTTTTGCTAAGAATGAGATTTTTCTAAGATAACACATTAATCCTTCATGTGCAGGCATACCTTTTAAAACTCTCATCCTCCTCCCAAGAGATTTCTAAAAGGAAGTTTGATGAATCATTAAAAAAGGAATGGGTAAAATATTGCGGTTAAGTACTTAAATTCTATTAACAGACTTTCAATTAACCTTCAATGGTTTAAAAAAACCCACAAAAATCAACATCATCAGTGTTTATAAAAGTGCAGCTATACTTTATCTATGCTTTTGTCATAGTTGCCATATTTGTCCATGACAAAATACAGACAAATTATAACTTTAAAGTTAAAATCAAAGGATAACTTCAGATTTAAATTTTGATTATGGAAACCCACATAAAAAATCTGAAAAAACCCAACTCCCAAAAAAGTACCTTTAAATATGAAGGTGAATGTTTTTCCAAGGTTGTTCTTGTTCAACTCTCTTCTCCATTTTGAAATGTTCTTCAGATTATTTTCTGATACTGTATTAAAATCATGTTATCTTACATATGCATTAAATCCTAAATATATATAGTTTTTTCTTGCTTTTTGAAGGATACATTGGTAATTTTTTTTTTCTTTACCATTAGGCTTTTAAGACACTAAGACTTTTTGCTTATTTTTGTCAGAAACCGAGTTTTCTAGTCAACATCTAAAATTCAAAGAGATGTAGGTGACTCTTGTAAAGATATGCTTTAGCTTATTCTAGCTTTCTAATAATCACAATTACATTATTTCAGTTTAATGACAGTTTCATGTTTTTCCAGGCTTTTGATTTCTATAAATATGTACTCTCTGTGATTAAAATTTTAAAATACCTGGTTACCAATTACTTGCAGTGATTTAAAACAAAAATCCAGTATGATGGCAATAGTTCTTTCCTTATTTTAAATTATTCTCCTATAATATGGAAAAAAATGAGTTGTTTATTCCTTGCGTTTTAAATTGATATTCTACAGAAATTACAAAGTTAAAATAGAGGGGACTATTTTTAAATTTTGCATATCCTGATTTAATAATGCTAAATGCATGTATGGTGCGCGTTTTAATTGCAGACACAGTCACCAGAGAAATGGCGTCTTCCTCAGGTTAGATATGTGATTGACCTTCATTTCATTGTGGCTTTTTCTTTTGTATTTACTGTGGATTACATCTCTAACAAACAGAATCACTCTGCAGCTTTCATATAAACTCATGATTTAATAACAGATCACAGTCCACATCTCATTTTTCTTTTACTTGCTTGAAACATTAAGGTTTACCATTTCAGCTACTGAATTATGCAAAGCTTTCCTCATCAGTTTGAAGCTTCCATTGCGAATGCCTATGAATATTGTGATTTCTTTCCCTTTCTTTTGCAGGTTTTACATTTTACATTTTCACGTAGTTGTTTTAAAGCAGATGATCTTCTGTGCTTTCAGTTTCTTTACGTACCTTTTCATTTTGTATTTCTTTTCACAGATGAAGATGACACTTCAGTTAGTACTCCACCAGCAGGTTAGGACTGTGATAATGCTTTGAGTGTGTATGTATGTATGTACTTTTCTCTTGACTGTTAATGAAGAACAAGTCTGAACCACTGCACTGAACTCAAAACACACTCCTTAGAGAAAAAGTTTTTTAGAGTGCCCTACGTTATATTGATCTTTCTTCAGAGGTACAAGACTTTAACACTGGATAAGTCCCTTTCCAGTTCTGTCTTGAGGTCTTTGACAGAACTTCTACCAGTGGAAGGTAAAATATTGGTTAGTAGATCTGAAAGCAATTCCAGATAAATAAATAGACTGTTTAAATAATTCAAAGTACTGCCTCCTGGATAAATATTGAAGAACATAAATTCATCTGTTACCTGGAACTACACAAATCATGGAAAAAAGACCAACCTCATGTAACCTTTCTAAATACAAACTACTAAAAATGAAATCTTGAGTGGGAATTAAACTAATTTAGATTTCCTAGAGAAAAAGGGGGAAGATTTCTGTTTTGTTTTTTTCTTAGCAGTTCATTTTTTTCTGGTATTCAAGTAGTTTCTCATGGATATGGTCCTAAATATTTAGTCTATCTTTCATGAAGAATCAATGTTCTTGAAATCATAATGATCTGAGGTCAGTTAAGCTATGATCTCTGAGCTGGTATCACCTAAATTGCTCTTCCCTTTCAGATGGGATGTCTAAGCCAGCGGAAAGAAAAGATTCAGGTGAGACGTCCTGAAAAACATGATGGAAGACTCCAAAATGACACAATAAAATATTAGTTATTCTTAATTTCTTAAAGATAATACTTTATTTTATTTTCATTGTTTAGACAGTAGCAAACTATAACTGTTCAAATGCTTCTAAGGAGCAGAGCAAGTAGGTTTCTAGCAGCTAAACCAGGAATAAGAGAAAGCCCTTCTGTACAGGACAGGACATGTACCAGTAATTTACACATACATACATACCTATCTATCTATATCTATTTCTGTATAGATAGATACATAGCTGTTCCATTCCTCCTCAGCCTACAAGGTGACAGTGGCTTACCTGAATCCCAAACACAGGTCCCAGGAGACTGTAAGAGAATGGCTTCCGCTCACACCTCAAAGGACAGTGGGGAAAACTTAGCAAAATCATAACCTCTTTCTTCCTACCCTGGCAGGTAACGCATACTACACCCACTTTTGTGGTTTCAGGATTTGCAGCCTCTGGAACAAATTGAGCAGCAGGTACTTCAACCATGGTTATAGACCTGGCATAGCCGCCTATGCCAGCCCCTTCCACCAGCGTCAAACCTGCCTTCTGTTCTGTTTGTTTAATAATTAGGAAAATGTTAATATCTAAAGGTGATGGTAATATTTAGGTGTTCTTCTATGTGGTACCAAATTAACGACTCTATGTATGCTTTTCCCATTCATTAATATTCTTTTTCCATTTATTAATATTCTTTTTCCATTTATTAATGTCCTTTTTCCATTTCACCCCATGGTGTGTTAGGTTTGTTACTGCACGTGACCAGGTCTTGTACTGAGCATCATCATTTCATTCTGTTCCCACCAGTAACCTTCACTTGCTCTTACATTGTTTCCATATACTACCATGTAATACTGGCATAATCTAAACATTTATACTATAGAGAGAGTATATATAGATATGTTTCTATATATATTTGTGTTCATTTATGTCTACGTGATTTCATGTATGTGTATGTATGTTTTCATGTATGTGTATATATGTGTATATACATGTGTATATACATGAATGTCTTTACCTATGAGAAATATTGTACAAGCAGAAATATGGGCACACCACCTAAAACTGACTGAAAGACTAAAGGACAAAGATTTTATAGCAAAGCTATCTAGAATTTCTATACCTTTTTTTAAATTCCTAATAGACTTTAGGATAATAAAAACAGTTTGGTTGCATTTTCTCATGGTTGTCATGAGTTGTGTTGCATTCGTGAGTGATGGAAATTTTCATGAGTTAAAAAGGTTCCCACAGCAGTAATCTCTATATAACAGAAAGACAATTCTGACCTCTGGTAAATGAGTTTCTACAAAAAATACTGAGCAGGAAAAGGAACTTTTAATTTCAAGACCAGGGTTTGACTAAGTGGGAAGTGTTGTGTGACTGGTTCCTCACTTAGGTTAGTTAGGAAACCAAAACTAAATGAGCATTATATGAACTATAGAAAGATAACTTCGCTTTTGAAACAATTAGAAGTTGAAGGGAAATAAGGGAGAGGCAGCTCTGTCTTAAAAGAGACAGATGGCCTTTATTAAGTACAGCTGTGTCTTTCCACATTTGCCCTGCTCTTCAGCACCACCATGACAGCACTCAGTTTCCCCTGTGCACCTCACAAAAAGAAGATGTGTCATTTGGACTGCAAGTCGACAAAAGGAGCACACCAAGGAGTAAAAAGCAAGAGAATTTAAACATTGAAATCTACATAGACCTGCCGATCTAATACATAGTTACTGCCTACCTTTTGCATAATTGTTTAGTTGTTGCGCAACCTTATGTGTCTCTGTGCCTGTGTGGGCCTCTTCAGGGGTTTTCAGTGGTCATTTGAGGAGGTGCCTCCTACTCAGTTTTGAGTAAAGTTCAGTTTAGGATGCGCAGAGTCCCAGGTTAAGTGCCAAAGATGTGATCTTCTCAGACAATTGCCAAGCAGGTAGTAAAATACAAAAGCTTCCCATAAACCTTGACCAAAAGCTGCTTAACGTGCCTGATAGCATCTTCTTACATTCAAAAGAGGAGTTAAAGGTGAGAATGATACCATCAGGTTCCATCTGCAACAGAGATCAAAGGAAGGGACAGGGATAGTGAATTCTGCATAGACTCAGAGATTAAAAATACAGAGAATTCTACTTAAAATACAGAAGATTCTGCTTAAAGACATCAGTAGAGAAGTAAGCTTCATACCTGCCCTATTTTGCAGACAAAGAGGAAGAACCAGCTTGTACAATTGACTTCATTTGAGAGAGACTCACAATGTGGGGGTTTTGTATGTGGGTTTTTTTGTGCTTGTAGCTGTTTGTGTTTTCAGAACCTCCACCTCTTCTGAAAAACAAAGAGCTGACCTTTGTACATCGCCTCTGTAAAGCACTCATGGTTGAATGCTCAAGTTGCTCAGTACCCATCTTGGCTGATCAGGTTCCCCTCTCTTCCTCCCTGATAGTTTCATTTTCTCTCACCACAGAGGTAGTGTTCTTGAAGGAGCTGTACACAATGTGATAGCCAAGCAATGGATGTCAGTGTGAACAAAAACTTACATATCTTTCAGGACATCTGAAGAGAGAGGTGATAGGGCTAGAGAGTTTAGTAAGTTCAGGTAAGTGTACTTTGGAAGGAGTAAAACACATTCAGATGATTGATATTTCCCCCTTTCTCTGCATCTCAGTATGGTCTCTTGGAGAAGGAGCTCCAGAAGAGTCAGAAAAACGAGATGACTCCCAAAGATCTACTTTATTCGTCGAAAAACCTCAGAGTGGTACAGTGAGTGTCGGTAAGTGCTTAGAAACAAAATTAAAAACCACTCCCAGAGAGACAGGGGTTGAGGCAGAGCTGGGAATGGTAGGTGTCATTCCTGTGACACTCAGCTTCTGCCCTCGGCTGCAAGTACTGCCACTGGTTTTAGCTGGATGTGAACTCCACCCTGAAGGAAAAAAGGACCATGCAGAGAGAAGCAAACCCCAATTGTTTAATTCAATACAAGCTCAAAATCTAATAGTTTGCTGAGCACAACGGTAAGAGGTATAGTTTCTGGATAAGACAGTGGTTACTGTGACACTGTTGGCTGTACTCTTACTGATATATCAGGAAGATCTTCCCAAAGATGTGCAGCATACCTTAGAGGTTGACAGATACCCCACAGCTCTGCATAAATTAGCAAGTAGCCTGATGGCAGCAGCTGCCCACTGTGACCATTCCGGAGGACTTGCTCTGGACTGGCTTTGGTTTAGTCCAGTGGGCTACATACATATTTGCAGTTGGAGCACAGGTGGTAAACTCCCAGAGCACATATTTGGTTTTAATTTCACCCCAGAGGAATCCAGTTCAAACACTGTGAGGACTTTCTATGTTGTGAACCACAATACAGTAAATGGGGGTAGTTAAGAGGTTCACTTCCAAACTGCACTCCTGAGCCATGCTAAGGTAGCCACTCCTAGTAGTAATGATGATAAGTTCAGTGCAGACTACTTAATATGCCTGTTATTTCATTAGGTGCACAAAGATGTGGGCAGATCTTGGAATTTTTTTTCATGCCTGGATTTTTTTGTCAGTAGAAAAGGGGATTTGAGGAGGATTTATTTAGAAAATAAATATAAGGAGTTGGTTGTATTCTCTTACAGATGAATGTTAGGATGGCAACTCAAGAGGGGCTGTGCAGTGGTCTTCTGAAAACTGAGATAATATTTACTACTCCCAATTTGCTGTTTAGAGAAAACTCTTTCCTCTACCTTCTCAGCTTAAAGAATTAATGATAAAAAAGGCATGAATTGCTCCAGGCTTTCTTTTCCAGACTGGAGTTCATCTATGTTACAGCTGCATGGTAGCCTATGGTTCAAAAGAACCTGTGCTTCTTTTGAGCAAAAAAATTCAAATATTAGGAACAATTCACCCATGAGAACTTGGAGCTTTGCCTCAGATTTATCCTGCTTCTCAGTGTCTCTGCACTGACATGCACAGAAAGCTTCCAGACCCAGAATCATTAATGTCTGTATCACTGCACTACCTGCAGAGTCTGTGTGACTCCAGCTGACTCTTAGTGCTGTGGTAGAGCACTTGGAGACTGAATGGAGCAGCAGTGAAAGAAACTTGTACAGATGTACCTGACCAACCACATGTTCCTCAACAGCTGCATTATTCTTTCCTCTTTTTAAAAGGTGGGAATATTACATTTATAGCCAAAGTAGAAGCCAAAGATCTTCTCCGAAAGCCAAACGTTAAGTGGTTTAAAGGAAAATGGATGGACCTGGCCAGTAAGGCGGGGAAGCATCTCCAGCTGAAAGAGTCCTTTGAGCGTCACACTAAGGTGTGTCTTTGCTTTTCTTTCTTATGGGGGCAAATCTCCAAAGAGAGCTTAAAGATTGGTTTAAGAAAACAGGTAGAAGTTCAAGAGCAGTGGATTCTAACCCTGTCTTCCCCACACAGATTTCAGTGATGATCTCTGACCCTGCACAAAAACAGGCTTTTCTGCTCTACCAGTGCAGAACAAGCAGTGATGGGGGAATAAAAGTCGCCATTTCTGGGTTCCAGATTCTTTTCAGAACCCATTATTTGAGTTATTCCTTGTTTTTGATTTAGAACTGAAAGACTAATGTTTTAATTTGTGCTTTGTGCAAATGTAACTCCCACATTAATGAACAATTATGTTTTATTTTTAGATCCACACATTTGAGATGCATATCATCAAAGCTAAGGAAAACTATGCAGGGAACTATCGCTGTGAAGTATCTTACAAGGACAAGTTTGATAGCTGCTCTTTTGACCTTGAAGTCACTGGTAAGGTTCAACTTGCGTCTGTAAAGTTTTATAAAGATTTTTTTTTTTTAATTTTCTTTTTTTTAATTTGAAATGCCACTTCATTTTGTTCAGAACCTTTAAATGGAGTAATGGTAAAGTGAACATCTTTATCATAGGGTTCTGAGAATTTTCTTAAATGTCTGATTTATTATTTAAATGAACATTGGGATAGATAGCATGTGAGACATTTATAAAAAAAATTTGAAAAGCTGGCAGGTAAAACTAATATTGAGTACAGGCTCTGGCACACACAACGTTTGATATGTGCCTGACAGCCCAAGAGGCGTAATACACACCTGTGTGTACTCAGAGGTCAGCAAGGCAGGGCAATCTGTCTGCAATCATTCACTGGCTGTGGATCAGAACACTTAATCTGATTCAGGCTGGCACAAATGGGTAATTGCCACATAAAATCAATGTGAGTTTGTAGCTGTAGAAGAAATTCTCTTTCCTCTGATGTTGAGCTTACAGAGAAAGTGCAAGATGCAAGCAGGAGAGAGAGCATAAAAATGGGAAGATGAAAGGGTCAGAGCCTGTGTATAAGGTGGGAAGGGGAATGGAAACATCAGAGAAGCATCTCCTATGCAGAACTGCAGAAAGTAGTTTAGAGAAATATATTAATTACACATAGCTTAGCACTGAGCATCTTTGCCTTCATCAGAACTTAGTATCTTAATGAGAACTTAAAGGGGAAGCCCAAACTCTGGTCACTTAGCAGGAAACTGAACAAATTTTGTATTCCTAATTACATTGATTACATAAATTACATGAATTTCAAATTATGTTTTTAATTCTTGAATTACCATTATTTTATAGAATCTTCCCAAGCTGCTCCATCCATTGACATCAGATCTGCTTTCAAAAGAAGGTAACTTCAAATAGTGATGTCATGAAGCTCCTCAGTAATGGATACTGGTAGCATACACAGAACTTGCATCAGACAATTGTATCGAGTACTTTAAAAAACTTGTTTTGTAAATACAGATTAAAGAAGTGGGATTTGGGGTAGTTGAGAGTGGGTAGAATGAAATAATTATGACACATATATAGTACATATGATATTAAATACTCTACTGTGAAATTACAGTGTCATTGCATTAAGGAAAGAAAGAATATTTAAGGTAATTAAATATGTTTTTCTTTAGCAGTTTTAAAAAATGTACTTTCATTCACTAAAATATTCTACTGCATGTTTCCTGGAAGCTGTCAGCTACAATGTGAAAGATCCTGGACCCAATCCTCTACTGATTAAAAGCAGAGAAAAAAATTCACATTGATTTCAAGAAGACAGGATCTGGCTTTATTTTATCTTACAATAAACAGTAAAGGCCATCATTAATGTATTACATCTATACATATTAAATCTATAATATAAAATATTATGTTACAGAGAATGTAAGATAAAGCATTGTCTTAAGTTTTGTTACCTTTCTGATAAAGTGGCAACTCTAATCAGTATAGATGTCATCTTTATATGATGAAATATATAAAGAAATATAAAGAAATATACAGACATATTCAGGATGAAAATGTTTTACAAACAGAAAATTAATGCAATTTGTTAATTTACAAGTAAAGGTATGATTCCCAAGTACCTGCTTTTATTTAGAGGGGTTTAATTTAAAGAGAAAATACAAAAGGTATTACACTCAAGGTGCACTCCTTTCTTTAGCACATTTAAAAAAACCTGCAAGAACTACTCTGCCCAAGCAGATGAAGATATCTGAATATTTTCTGATTTTCTAAATAATAAGTTGCATGCAAAATTTGGATGAAATATTGGCATCATTTAAGTTAAGATTTGCAGTATTTTGGCCTTTTTACAAATATTAGGGGCATTTCTTTTGTTTATATTTGCTCTAGGATAAGGTAGTCCTGCTTAAGGTCACTTTATAGAAAGAAATGCACCTTCATAGAACTATAATTCTATCTGTAAAAATGTAAAAATGTACAATGTCCTGTTTCTTCTTTTTTATCACTGATTCCTCCCTTCATTTAGAGAAAGGTTAAATCTAAATATAATGCTGTAAAGTGTAATGCTCTACAATCAGTATTTGACGCAGCTATGCATTGTTAAAAGCACCACCAAGCAATGCAAATCTTTGTTTTCTATTCATAGCAAAAGATCAGCACAAGCCCTTTGTTTTTATACACATTCACTACAGAAATGAAAAACAAAGCTGGTTGTGTTGACTAGCTCACATTTGTTTGTGTTACTGAAATCTAACACAAACCTTGGCAAATTTATGTATTCAGTTACAAAAATTTGCCATCAAAGTATAATAAGAAACAATACAAACCTTTGTGTTATTTTTCACACGTGCCTACGGAAACATAGTTCATGTGAAAAAGGATACAAGTTTGTGTTGATTTTATACAATTATTTGTGTGTCTGGACAGTGTTGAATATATGAGATGTGTAGATCGTTTCCAATGTGTGTTGTCTAAGTCTTCCTGTATTAAACAAAGATTTGATCTTTTTCTATTAATAACAGCGGTGAAGGACAAGAGGATGCAGGAGAACTTGACTTTAGTGGTCTCCTGAAACGTAGGTGAGAACCAAGTGATGCAGTGAGCAGGTGTGGATTGCAAACCATTAGGTTCGCACATAGAAAGAGTCAGGCGTAGCATTAATAACTTCTTAAGAATTTTCTGACTATTTTTTAATGTTTCTAACTGTCTTTTTTCATATTATAATATGCAAATATTGAGTTAATGTTACCTTTAAGTGTACGTAAAAGAAACCTCAGATTTAAGTGCACTGGAAAAAAACGTGAGCCACAACCTAAAGAGGCAAATAACATTTAATTCACTTGCTATTTCTTTTGTGTTTGCATGGAAGGCAGAGGGGGGAAATTTCCTACACAGGGATGAGCAGTTCAGAAAATTGAGTCTGGTGCAAAAATAAAAAACTGCAAGGGTTAAATTTACCTGTTTGGGTACATCTTAATTTGATGTTATAAATATTCTGATATTAAAAGTCATATATCATGTTTTCAAGCCATAGGCATTGGTATTAATTCTTTGTAGCTTTTGGTTTCAATATGTGCACACAAATGCTCAATCGTTTTATTCAACTTAAATGCTTTGATGGAAAAAAACTTGGGCACTTGTTTCTCTGGTTTGCTTTGAAAATCTGGTGTTATGATAGTTATATCTCCAGCTGTTTCAGATCTTAAACCCACTTTAGTGTTTTACCAGGTTAAGACAAAATAGTTCATAATTTTTTAAAATTGATCGCAGAAATTCTATATGCTGTGGAAATCAATGGCAATTAACCACAGAGAACTGGAAAAGGAACTAAATCCTTTTTGTCATCTACCACTTACTCTGAAAGAGGAAAACTCATTATGCAGTATTAATTACATTAGAAGTTCACAACAGGGTCATTGGCTTTGAGGGTGAGGATAGCATTTAAGCAACTAAAGCAAACAAGAAAAGCTGAAGGTAAAAGTACACAGGGAAAGAATTACCTGAGCCAATTCCAATCCACCAGGTCTTTGGTTTTTTAATCTTCTCATCCCTAACTAGGATCTTCCGTTTGACTTTTTATATACTAATACAACTTACCATGCCAGTTCTCATGACTGCCTGTGGGGTGTTTTATTAGCAACATGAGAATTGCATGTTAGAGGTCTCGGTGTTTTTATGGGAAGAGAAAAAAGATTTAAGAGGCATTATCACTTCACTAACAAGTAACTCATGTTTTGTAAGCTAAATACTGTATAGCCACATAAACATAGTATACCTATTGTGTGGTTAATGGATAAAGCAAATGTTTAGTTTTTAAACACCATTATTTGACATTGGTCAAATTGGTTCATCACCTCCTTGTTTCAGTCACTGAACTGCAACCTCATATTTCTGAGCTTAATTGAATGAAATAGTTAATTAAGCCACATTGTGGATATTAATATCCATGTGTGTGGATATTAATATCCATTATTATGAAGACAGATGTTTTCATTTCAATTTTTTCAACAGGCAATGTTGGAGGTGCATTCCTTCTCTTTTGTACCAAGGTGCATCCCTTGGTTGTATGACCAAGACCTAGAACTTTTCACCTTTGGTGCATACTGCTTGAAAAATGTTTTTTTAAAAAAAACAAACAAACAAACAAACAAAAACCGTAAATACATAGAATTGATATACTATTTTCCAATTTCATGCTGGTTGGCAGGCAGAAAAACCAGTTCTTATCTCAGTAAGCCATTCTGTGACTGGTTATGCTTCGTCGGTGCAATGGATCAGTAATGGCACGACATTCCAAAAGGAACAAGATCTCAAAAATATTCAAACATTTGGGTCCTTTTTTTAAAAAAAAAAAAAAAAAATCATGTACATCTTTCAGTGAAATGCACATTTTTAGGGTAAAGATCTGAAAGTGATCTTGTGGTGAGGTCAGTTTGCTTAGAAAATACCAAGCACTGTGTGCCCCCCACCCACAGCACAATCTACTGAGGAATAAGAACAAAGTTGGTTTGCTTTAAGTGTCAAAACTTGTTCTTCAGTAATGCAAGAGGAAAATGAGCCTGGAATTATCATTTCAAGCTGCTTGAAGATCAGGATTGTCTAACTGATCCTCATTCTCAACCACTGCCTGATTCAAAGGGGTACATTATCTCAATTCCCACAGAGATCACCTCTCCTTACCACGGACAGGCATTGCATGGCTTGTGGCCAGCCCTGGAAGGGGAGAATGCACCCCATGGGGTGTGTCAGCTTTTATATATGTTTGCAAGCTGATCTCAACTTGCTGCCATGCAGAAGGAATCTCACTGAAAAGCCAGTGTTCGCTGCACATAGTCACCCTCCAGAAAGCATGAGATAAAAGCAGATAAAAGTGACAGGAACAAAATATGAAATTATATACCTGAGATTGTGTAACAATAATTCTAAGATAAGACTGAAAGTATTTCAAAGACTCCTCAGGGAGAAGCTTTCTTCCTTTTTAAAATAGCTCTGATGTATTATGAAAATTAATAAGCCTCATGGACTAAACAGCAAAGTGGTTTTCCATAGTTCCTCATCCAACATAGGGATTCTCAGGGATCCCTAGTGCTATTCCTGTATATGTCAAAGAAAATCCTCTGTCAGACTCAATAGAGCTCAACTTTAACAGTGTCTCACTGCAAAGCTCAGTCTTTTTTTATTTCTCAAAAGTTTATTTTCTCACTTTGTTCTCAAAAGTACTGATTTTATTAGATCAGCTAGATCAAATCAGAATGATACTGGTCTGACCCTAGTGAATTTACAGGAAGAAAAATTATAGGTTTCTACTCCAATTCCTGGATTGTTCTAGCAGTTCACTTTTTTGAGCTAAACTGTAAATCTGAAAAATTATCATCACTGTTCTCTCATTTAATGGTTGCCATTGTAATAATAATCATACTTCTCTTTATTAGTTGTCTTAGCCTGGAGTTGCAGATAGTAAATACAGTATTGAAACTTCTGTAAAGGTGGTGCCTCACACAGGTCTCTGAAAATTTGTCCTGCTCTTAAGACTGAGATGCAGATCCATCCTTCAAGTCGAAGCTGGGGTGGAAATGTTCAGTTCCTATCCATATGACAACTTTAAGTAATGCTGAGAAGCACCGGTGTAACTATAAACAGACACAGATTCCCCTGTATTCCAATGTCCTCTGATTGGTAACCCAAAGTAGCAGTTACAGGGACTCAGGGTTGAAAGCATTTTTACTTAATTATGACATATACAGATTAGACTCAGCTCTCAGAGGTGCCATCATAAATTATAACTGATTCCACTCAAGTTGCAGCAGATAAAACTGATTTAAGTGGGATTAGCCTGTATGTTATTATAGTACTACATTTTTCAAACCGTATATATTTTTTTAAGCAATGAAACAATATAAAATCCTCATAACTGATTGTATCAGCAAAGGCCAAATTAAAACTTATATCCAAATTCTCACTCGAAGAAGTGTAAAGTAAGGTGTGAATGTCATTCTGAGCTGTTCCACTCATTCTGAGTGAAATAAAAAAATAAGATGGCAGCCTTCAAATTTTGGTCAAAACATTTCTAGCCTCCCCATAGACTCAGCTCCACCTATTTTTATGGTGTGATAACTGCTAACTCTTCACCCATAATTTTATTTTGCTAATGTTAGGGAGGTTAAACAACAAGAGGAAGAACCTGAGGTAGATGTGTGGGATCTCCTGAAGAACGCGAATCCCAGCGAGTATGAGAAGATTGCTTTCCAGTACGGGATCACTGACCTGAGAGGAATGTTAAAGCGCCTGAAGCGGATGCGCAGGGAGGTGAAGAAGAGCGCAGGTATGGATATGGGAGAATATTCTTATGCTCATTAGTAATACACCACCATCTACCTTAAAATGCTCAATATGCTTTGTTTCCATGCAAGGGAACTTGCACACTACAACTCAAGCCTCATTACTGCAGGGGGTTAGTCAGAAAGCTGCTTTGTTCTGCTGTGGATAGTGTAAGCACCCTGCCCTGTTCAGTGCTTACCAAAAGAATCCTGCTCTCTCAAACACTTGTTCCATCTGGAGCAATGTCCCTCAGTTGTGTGGTAAGGTGTTATCTGATCAAGCAATATGGAAATTAGACCTTGTGCTATCATCAATATCTTCTGCTCAAAATAGAGGTCACTCCAAACATGTTGTTTGCTCTTCATAATTTCATTTTGCACTTAATCTACAATTCTTGGAAATCCCAGCTGTACTAAAACCCTCCACTCTGCAGTGGGTGGGGATATTCAGGCCTGTCTTTCCCAATCTACCCTATTGAATAGTATGAGTGGTGTAATTATATATACAGAAATAAAAATATGTGTTTCTATGTATATAAATATGTGTGTGTGTATCAAATATATGTCACATAATATGCCTACACATACATATAAATACTACACACTATCCATTATACTATCGTGCCTTCTGCTTGTTCCTGGACGGAATTTCAGAACTGGATGCAATATACACATTTGCTGTTTCACTGGATTCCTGGAGGAGTCCCTTTTTTGTAGGTGAAGTCCTCCACAAATCCAAGTGTAATTCAGCTTCCTGATATACCCTCTCTCCTTATCCATTACCTCACATAATAACGTGTGTTATGCTACTACACATTAATTTTTATATTTATATTTTTAATGTATATTTTTCATTTGCTGGTATATTTGATTCAGGCCCCATTGAGGGAGGGAGGGAGGAATGGAGTCAGTGGGCTTTGGCTGAGCCACTGGGGCAGTTTTTGGATCCAGTAAAGCTCTCTATGGAGCTGCAGCCCAAGGAAACCCCTCATCTTCCCCCAGGAGTCCAGAGCTGAGGGGAAGGTTTGGTGGGTCTGGAGGCTGGAGCAGGAATTGTGTGTCTGGGAGGAAGAGCTGTTCCCTACCCAGGTGCGTGGCATAGAAATGCCTGAATGTTTTCCTGGGAAAGAAGGATCTCTCAGCACCTGAGAGACAGTTTGTCTGGCCCCTCTCCCCCATTCCCTTTTGAGTAGGATGGGGCTGTCAGCTAAACCAGGATTTTTTTCAGTGGACAGAGATTTTCCTACAGGAGGGGCTCCAGATACTGGGGAAAATGCCTATAGTAGTGACAGGATGAGAGCAGGGCATTTTTCCCCTCATGTCACCTTTATTATAAATTGGAAACTTTTATACTGCAACAAGATAAATAAAAAATCCTTTTTTTTTTTTTTTTATAATAACACTTGACTTCCATAACAGCTTTTGCCAAAGGTCTTGATCCTGCATATCAGGTGGACAAAGGAGGTAAAGTAAGATTCATGGTGGAGCTTGCAGACCCAACAGTGGAACTCAAGTGGTATAAAAATGGCCAAGAAATACGACCAAGTGCAAAGTAAGTGATTTTATCATAGGTAGGCAATAAAATGGGTACATGTGTATTTCCTTGATAAGAGTGTTGCATAGATCTCTCTCTTCTCTCAGCTTGCACTAATTTTATTCCTGAATTTCATTAAATGTGAAGAGTATGCAGATGATGCTATGTTGCTCGTGACCAAGAAAAGTCCACTGTAGGCTAAATGTAATGCAGATCGACTTCTTTGCCTCAACAAATCCTCAACAAACTATAGTGCCATTTTCTACTTAGTAGATTTTTAAAAATCAGGAAGCACTGCGAGTAAATAAATCACTTGTCTTCAGTCTTATGTCCAAAGCTGGACACAATCTTTCTGCAGTAATTGTGTGCTAAGACGAGACATGTTTGTCATCATATACTTACCCACCTTGCTCATAACCACCTGATAAAAGGGATGTGAGGTTTGTCTCGTATTCTACTACCCAGTTAATTTTCACACAAAGAAGTCATCAATGTTCTCTATCAGTCATGAGCAACAGGTCTGGTGTACCCAAGATTCTTCATCTGTATCACCTCAATTGGTTTACTCTCTAACCTTACCTAGAAGAAGTGGTCTTTTGGTTGCAGACATTTGAGTACATGTAGAGCAATGGCTGGAAGTTGAACCCAGTCCCTCCTGTGGGCACAACCAGCTCTTACAACCCAGTGCCAAAAACCCCATTTCACATTCAGACACAGCTTGGAATGTTGATGTGCATAACAATGTAATGCTCCTCAAACATTTCTCAGCAGCACAAAATCCTAGCAACTTTTTCCTCTGGCCCTGTCGAAAAAAAAAAAAAAGTAGTAAATAACAATGGCCCTCTTAGAGAGAAAGGGCAGATTTCCTTCAATATGTTGCTGCAAAAGTCAATGAAGGATTTTGATTAATCTTCATAATTGGCAAAAAAAATGGATGATAAAGAGGGTACTGTTTCTTTAGCCCCTTTATCTTCCATGAGCAGTTCAGAACTGTTTTGCAGGCAGCTCTATGGATACCTCTCCAGCAGAAGGGCCTGGATTGAGTGTTCCAGTGCATTTCTACCAGGCTGCTGAAGCAGCTGTCAGATGTTAATAAGCTTTGGTCATTACAAACCTGGAGCAGATCTAAACTAGTGACATAAAGGTGAAAGGCTCCATTACCAAAACCCCATATCCCATTACTGATATCTTGTGCCATCTGGCCTACCAACAATATTAACTTCTTAACTTTGGCTATTATTATACTTCACAAAAATGTTGGAATGAGTGATGGTGTCCTCTTACTAGTTATTTTCAGCTTTACTCATCTAGAGTTTCAGACTCCATTTTATTTGCCATCATTCCATGCCTGCTCTTCTTTTTTTTTTTTAATTTGTATTTTTTTCATATCACCCAAGCCTGGGATTTTGGAACAAGCCAGAAGGAGCTCATTGTCCTTCTACACCACAGCTTTTTGTTAGAAGTCTATGACAGCACTGCTGAAACTCGGAAATTCCTTCTAAGGACAATTTTTCCAGTACTGTGCAAACCCCAGAAATTTTGCCTCTAATAATCCCTAAAGCACTTTCTACATAAAACAAAAGGGGCCCAGCAGTTTTGCTAACATCTCTTTGCTGCATTCCCATTCAAACAGATACATTTTTGAGCACAAAGGTAACCAGCGAATTTTATTCATCAACAACTGTTCGATGACAGACGATGCTCGCTATTATGTAACAGCTGGTGATGAGAAATGCTCTACAGAACTCTTTGTGAGAGGTAATTATGTCAGCCTGATGCTCTTTCACGTGCTGTAAATTGATGTGGCTTCTTTGGCTCCAAGAGAAATCAGCAGGGAGGAGGGTCTGGTTCAGTATATTTTTGTATTTGTATTAGCAGCCCTGAGGATTGTTCTGTATTTCTGTGATCCCTGGACATTTCGTTTTTCCTCATCCTGTGTTTAGTAACTTAGTGAAAACTCTAAAATAGGAATATGGTTGATTTTATCCTGTGCATTGGGATCTAGTTGGGCTTGTGGAGTCCTTCATAGTTTTAAGCTATTTTGGAGACTTGTGTGTCATAACATTTCCCTAGCACCACACTTTGGTATCTGAGGACTTCGATACTATTAGTCCAACTAGTCTGTCCCAAGTACCCTCAGATCAGGCTTTTTAGCAGTTAGTTTTAATTCTGCCTGCACTAATTTAAGGGAAGAATCTATCAAATATTATGAATGGGTGGCCATATCTTCACTCTCTTTGCTCCCATGGTGTTGATTACCCACACATGCACAACAAAACAAACAGAAAAATTCAGAAGAGAAAAAAATTCAGTAAGAGAAAAAAAAATCATAAAATATTTCAAAAATCCTTTTTAAAAGAATGGAGTTCATTTACCCTATAAGCAGCATAGGATAACTCTTGTACAGTCTCTCACTATTAAATGAACTTGAGTTATGACATCAGGAATGGATTAAGCCAATAATGTCACCATGATATTCCATCAGACATCTTACTGTGCAAAATGGGCTATAGGACCTAAAGAAAACCCAGTTTTATGAGAAGGATCTGTGGGAGGCAAGAGGGGAATGTCAGGGTCTCATGTCAAGCTGCCTGGACAAACTGTTAACAAAATGGGATCCAAGGCAGATATTAATATGAACAAATATTATTTTTTTTTATTTAGCATATTTCCTACTAGCATCTTAATGAGTAATCACTTTTCTGATTTAGGACAGAAAGAGCTGCCTTGATGCTCATATTAGAATTTTAAAGGAGTATCACCTTCTACAGCATGATTTAGGAAACCTCTCTCATTTAGTTTTCTCTCTCAGACCATAAACCTGTAACTTAATCTTTCCAAAGATCCTCCAATTTTGGTGACCAAAGGCCTGGAGGATACCAATACCTATGTTGGTGAACGAGTAGAACTGAGCTGTGAAGTATCTGAGGACGATGCAAATGTGAAATGGTAAGCCACACATAGTCTTTTCCTTGAGAATAAAACACAGAAAATGTTAATTGTGGGCAAAAATGTAGGCAGCTTTTTCTATACCAGTAAACCTGAAAATTGTTAAGAAAATCTCAATAAAACATTATGCAAAAATGTAACAACAGCAAAAGTATCATCATACAGTCATGGATGCATTTGTTTACCTTTTTTTAGTGCCTTAGAGTCTTGTAAAGTCTTCTCTGGGAGTTTCAGTCTATGGAAGTTTTATTTGAACAGGACTTCTGTTGGAAAATGAATCATTCTTTGTTTTTCAATAGGTTTAGGAATGGCGTAGAACTTACCAATGATCCTAAATCTCGGTATCGAATCAAGGTTGAGGGTAAAAAACACACTTTGATCATAGAGGAAGCTGCAAAAAATGACACTGCAACTTACTCAGTTATGACAACAGGAGGGCAATCAGAAGCCAAGCTTGCAGTTGACTGTGAGTATCATCCATCTTACCCTTGAATTCATGTCTCAGTTTGCCGGCATACAGAAATAAACAATGTGCTTGCTTTTCCCTGGGGGTTTAAAGAGAGACTTCACCTCCAGACCAATTTCTTTGCTGCAAATCTCCAGAACAGTGACTTCACTTTAGACAATTTTTGCAGTAGCAAGCAATGAAGTAGTTCTGCTTGATAACTTCCTATCACTCCATTAAGGTGGAAAATAAAGCAATCCATCCAAAGACACAATAGATCAATAAAGTGAAATTTTCAAGGAAAGCATCTGCTTTTCCTTAATCCTTTCAGGTTTTTGCAGGAAAGACAAAGCTAGGCACAAACATATGGCTGTGTAGCTCCCTCAGCTTTGTGTGATATCTCTTTAGAATATCCATGTTTTTTAATAAAATGTATCTGTCCATCCTCTACAGTTATCATGCATTATGCATAAATGTATACTTTTTTTTTTTAATACTCATACTGCTTTTGACTATTTTATACAAATTGGCATCCTAACCAATCCGTGCTATTTTATTATGAAGTTGGAAATTATCCTCCACAGCTACTGAACTCTATCACATTTCCTTTCTTGCACCTTCTTCTGACAAATTTCCAACTGTTTTTCTACAAAACACTGCCTTTCCTATCACTCTTTGTTTTCTATGCCAGATTATAGTCAGGGATATTTACTGCACACTGATTGTACTGTGTATTCAGCCTGGACTCTGCTTTGCAGCATCTCATCTTCCAGAAAGTGGAAATGTACTAGGGTACCAGTTCTCAAACTCGAGTTTCACCAAAGCCAGTAATATCTGTGGGTGTTCATAGGGTGAGTTAAGGCATTTCAGCAAACATGAGAACAAGTAGTGTATGAAATTAAGCTTATTGGTCAGTCATCCTTTGCCACAGGCTTGATTGCAGTTGGATCATAGGAAAGGTGGGCTGTAATCCCTTCTAGTGCATAGATCTGGGGACCCAGGTCATTCATTTCTTGAAAGTTTCTAACTGGACTCTGGGAGACAGAAACACCCTACCTCCAGCACCCAAACATCAGAGAGGGGACAGCATGTAAAATTATGCTCCTGGCCTAAGTTCTTCTACTGGCAATATCCACAGAATTTCCCCAGTTAGGGTATTATGGATCATCCTTTCTAAGGCATCAGACTGCATGAAGATAGTTACACACTGCATGAAAATAGTTAATTTATGGTGCTTACATGTACATATTACTGGTATTTCAACTTGAGAAATGTTTATTATTGGAGGCATTTTTCTGTTTTGAAGCCTGTTGTGATGGCTAGCATCAGCTCTGTGACAGAATCAGGAGCTGCTGTTTGTTAACACCATTAATATCTCTGCCTCTGTTTTCCTAAGTGAGACCACTGAAAATATCACTTGCATTAGAAGACCAGACTGTGAGGCTTGGACAGGAAATCCACCTGAAGTGTGAGATATCTGAGAACGTGGAAGGGAAATGGTACAAAAATGGACAGCTGATTGAAGCTAGTGACCGTGTAAAGCTTTATCACAAAGGAAGGTAAGCCTGCTGTGTGTTGATTTGGCTTTTGATGGAGTGACACAGTAGAGGTGTGCCAATATGTGGGTTACTTCACTGAAAATCATTTGCTAATCAAGCTAGCCCCTGTCCCTCAAAACATTTATTTTTATCATCGTAAAAGCCATGTCTCCTTGTTTCTTTTACTTCTGGCTGTGGAGGAAAATAATCAATCCTTGATCCATCTAAGTTCAAGCTGTTATTTTTTTCTTGACACTCCTATTCCTGTTAGCATGGGATATTAAGTAATAACTTAAAATAATTCTTAGACACTATTAAGAATACATAGCTTTTAAATGCCTCTTTTTCTCATAGTTCCTTAGACCATGTAATTCTGCCCATTCAAAATTTATGGAAATATCAAGTTACTCTGCTTTTATAAGCTGTCCTTTTTCATGTGAAGTAAGAAACCACAAACAACAAACCTCAAAAAACCCAAAGCAGGTCCTACCTTCAACTACACACCCTTCACCACTCATACAGCTGGGAACTGCTCTTGTGAAGGCACTCCTAAACCAGCTTTGAAATGTTTGCACTGACTCCCTAACACTCCCTAAGTAGTAAGGGACAAGTCACACAGTATTTAATCAGCTAAAATACCACTAAGTGACCAAAAACGGATTTTTAGTCAGTAATTCTGCACGCTTGAACTGATCTCCTTAACTTTTCAGAGATTTTTTTCCTTACAGCTTCAAGCAGTCTGCAGAAATAATTTACATTGATTTCTTTTCCAATTTTTTTTTTTACAGAATCCACAGATTTGTTATACCAGCTTCTGCTGTTGATGATGAGGGTGAATACATGTTTGTACCAGATGCCTATAATATTAATATTCCATGCAAAGTACACATTGTGGGTAAGTATATTGCACAACAACTTATATATAACCTCTCTTTCTCTGAACTTTGGTAATTGAAAGCAGCATGAAATATTCCTGATTTCAGTCAGTTAGTATCCTCTGAGCAGGCATCTACCAGAGAAAACAGACTTGCTGCTTTGGCAAAGTGCAAGTGAGCTGGTTGAGGAGTTCGTTGCCTGTCCTCAGGACCTGCTCATAGTTTACACACTTGGGGGAGCTGAAGGCTTCTTGATGTTGAATTACTAAACTTAAACCATTATGAAAAGTTTGTGTAAAATACCTGTTGCTATCCACTTCTCAAATATATTGTGTTGTCTTTGAAGAACTGACTCACTAGCATTGTAAAACGTGATTTAATTTGGTAAAAGATTAGTAGAATAAGCACATATTTACCTATTCACTGAATATATTAAATGTTATCTAAAGGAAAAAAAGTTTCCAGCCAGCTTTCATTCACTCAGTAAAACAGAAGGTTTGTTAATGATCCCAGTCCTTCAAACAAAATAAAACCAGTCATTGACTCTTCCCACAAAAATACCTCACCAGCTTCTAACTGCAACCACTTGGAAGTCAAAATGACCAAAGTTTTAGAAAACATGTTCTTTAATTGAAGCCGAAAGAAGTGGGATTTCTGTGTTAGAAAAAGTATTGGTAAGACTTAGGGAGAATGAGAAGGGAAGTGGTACTAAAGGGGAACGCCCACTGCTATATTTGCAATATGTTAAAAAAAATTGTAAGAGGATACTCATCAGTTGTTCTCCATACACATGAGGTACAATAGGAGTGATAATTTCATTTTCAGAAAAGGATTTGGGTCAAGAAAACTTAGATTTGTAAGAACAGTGAAGTCCCGAGCATAGTAAAAGTGTGGCATAGAGTCTGCAATGGAAATTCTCAAGAGCCACTTAGAGAAAATCTTTCTCAGAATTTGCCTGATACAATACACAATTCTGCTTCAGGAAAATTTTTTTCCTATATGGTCTTCCAAAATCTCTATGGTGCCATGATTTCTTTTTCATTAGATAACTGTTTTCTTAAATAGATTTTCTTCATAAATTTTTTTCCAAACAAAAAATCAGTTGCCTAGAAAAATCAAGAAAATCTGAAACATAGAGCATGTTTCTTTATGTTGCAGACCTGTGTAAGGTCACTGAACTCTCAGAGCAGCAGCTGAATGACAGATTTGGACAATCTCTCCTTTTTCAGATCCTCCTAAACTTCACCTGGATGGTCTTGGAGAAAATAACACTGTTACAGTAGTGGCAGGAAGCAAACTACGACTTGAGATCCCTATCACTGGTGAACCAACTCCAAAAGTCGTGTGGAGTAGAGGTGACAAGGTATATTGTCATCATACACATTTCTTTAGCTTAACAAGGAGCCCTTTTTTTCCAAAAATAACCTTTAGCCTCATGAATACCTTGATTTTATCAGCAGAAAATAAGGGGAAGATACCCTTTATCTAAAAGCTCTCCTCGCTCAAGGATAAAATAGATAAATATTTTTTAATATTTTTGGGGTCTTTTAAGGAAAGGCTGAAAGTAATGAATTCAAAAATATGGATTTTCTATAAATAAATAGTAAAGCAGAGGGATATACAAGATGCTGAAAAAAACTAGCTAAAATCTACCAAATGGCTACTTTTTCTGTACATACTGCCCAGAATGGCTGCCAGGTTTTGACAGGAAGCCATGATATGCTCTGGTTCTGGAAAATGAATGACACATTGTAATGCAGTGTCAAGTCTCAAATGAAACAATAGGCTGGGCAATTGACATTTTGCATCTGGTCTCTTTAAACAAAACTTTTGCACAGATTAATCCCTGGATGTGTAAATACAAAAAAAAAGTCACTTTTCACATAAAAATTTTCATTGTGGTATGTGGAGGCTGGAACATATTATCATTACTGCACTCAGCATACCTGTCTTGTCAAATCTGTGACTACTATTTTTCAAATATTTATTTGAAAATTAATTTTGGTGTCCAAATAGGGAATTATACTAAGAGAGCTCCTACTCCAAAATATGTGACAGCATCTGAAATCTGTTAGGACAAACTACTTACCATTACAATCACTCTGACCTTTAAAGTGAATGAATTAAAATTTTATTTGACTTTTGGAAAAATTCACTATTCTTTTTCCATCAAATTAATGTCAGGTGGTGTTAAAAAAGTGTGTTCTTACTCACAGCACAAGTAAGCCTAGTGCCTCATCCTTTATGGTGCAATGGCTGAACTGAGTACTAAACAGTTACCATATTGTATTTATTTTTACTTATTTAGTTATTTTGTCATTTTTGTCACCATTAGGTGACTAAAATTCTGAGGTTTACTGTGGTTTTTCTTACAGTTGCTTTAAGAATTTTGCTGAAGTGTACTATACCACCTTTAAATTTTGATTTTTTGAGTACTTTGTTCTCAAATACAGAAAATATGACTTTTCCCTCTGCTTGCCTTGATTCCTAGGGGATCACGGACAGCGGAAGAATACGGGCAGAAACATATCCAGACAGCAGCTGCCTGGTCATTGATACAGCTGAGAGGGAAGATTCAGGTCCTTTCAGAATAACTTTAAAGAATGAGGCTGGAGAGGACACAGCTCTAATCAACATCAAAGTGGTTGGTAAGTCATGTGGAACTGTGCTCATGAGCCACGTCTTTTATCACAGTCATTGCCAATAAAAGCTCCTTAAAGGCCCACACTTTTCTGCACTCCAACAGGAGACAAATTTTCCTTTCCCTATCTGAAGGGTCTCTTCTGTAAATGCTGTCCTCCCTAGCTACCAAACTTCCATCTACCTCTTTGTCTTCACTGTCAGGTGAGGAATTGAGATGCAAGGGTTCTGAGTCTCAGTGTTACTGAAGGACACAGGAGCTTGGCATGGGATTTAAGTAGGACTTAATTATCACTCTGCTGTCACCTTACACTGCAGGGAACAAACTTCTGTAGTTCCCTCAGGATGCCCTTATCACTCACTGTTCTCTATTCTCCTGGGGCTGTGGGCTCTGTCTTTCCACATGTCCTCAAGTGCCTCTCAAGTGTCTTCACTGTCCTGAAGAACTTGGCACTTATCCATTCCCAGCCACCAGCCAGGATCCTCAGACTTTCTTTTTCTCCCAGGCTCTTTTCATTAGGAATTCTTGTTGCACATCAAAAACTATTCATGTTTGTTTCTTATATTATATTTTTAATTCAACCTATGCAATAGGAAGATTTTTAAAAATAATATTTACTTTATTTACAACAGATGTCCCTGATCCTCCTCAGGCACCAAATGTGACTGAGGTGGGTGAAGACTGGTGTATTATGACCTGGGAACCTCCAGCAAATGATGGTGGATCACCCATTTTAGGTACATTTGTTTTTTGTGGATTTTTTTGTTTTGCTTTATTTTGTTTTGTAGCGATGTTCTAATAAAGACAAAAGAAAAAAATCCCAAATAATGGATGAAATAGGATCAGAGTTTAGCTCAGGCCCTAGAGGGTTGCACTGGGAGTATCCAGTTGTGAGAATGTTCTACCTATTTGACTTTCTCAGAAATTTGGTTTTCTATTGTGTTGAATTTTGTCACTTTGTATGTTGCCACACTCTCAAGCTCCCTACTTGAAAGACAACCTCTTATAAAATAAAACTTGTAACTGTTATTAGCCTGTTTGAATGTTGGAAGGAACTTTAGAAACAATTTACAGAGTAAATTGGAGTATCTTCTAATACACTGTACCAACAGGAAAGGCCCAGAGGCCAGTAGGCTTAGGCCCTTTTCACTCTGAACTAAACACAGCAGTATTGTAAGTGAAGTCCAAAAAAATGCTCCCATGTGGCCATGAAAGCAAAACAGGTGACTGTCAGATAGTTGCAATGGGGAAAATTTAACAATAATCCCTGAATCACTCTGAGACTAGAAGGGAATATGGAGATGTATTCAGAAAAAAATGTCATTTGGAAGTCAAAAACCAGACTCTTCTGGGGACTATTGACCCTTATACCATCACTTATTATAATAAAATTTTGTTTGGTCAATAGGATATTTCATAGAGAGGAAAAAGAAACAAAGCTCCAGGTGGATGAGGCTGAATTTTGAACTGTGTAAAGAAACAACTTTTGAGCCAAAGAAGATGATTGAAGGTGTTGCTTACGAGGTCCGTGTATTTGCTGTTAATGCAATAGGCATGTCCAAACCAAGTATGCCTTCAAAGTCCTTTGTTCCTTTAGGTAAGTAATCAAGAGCACAGAGACAGGCATGCATTTAGAACATAATTATTAACACATTACTATAGTCCTCTAATTACATAACTGTAGTTCTTATGGCACTTATGTTGCTCAGGACCTGTCTGTATGAGGTGCCTCATAAAGTAGATGTCTATCCCTGGAACTACAGTCTTTTATAAACAAGAGACAAGGATGCATAAACAGAAGAATGGTGCACTAAAATAAACCAGTGACACACCATAGGTGAGCCTGATATGGTCAATACTGCAGTCAATGTGTTTTAAGGACCAGAACTGACAGTTCCACATTTTTGTGTATCATAGGCACATCCTGAATCAACAGAGTCAAACTATTGCCAGTCAAACTGGCAATTTAGAGAAAAGGTAAAGATGAATCACAGGCAATCATGGGCTTTTTGGCCAAAAATGGTCAGGAAAAATGAGAAGTCTAAAGATCACTATTTGCAGGCTGCACTGTAAGATAATGAGGCTTTCTTTCACATTTCACTATTTAGGCTTTGCTACACAGTAGATTGCCATTTTAAAATGTACAGGTAGTCACAAATAATTCATACATTTCCATTTTTAAAAAATCAGGGGTCATAAAGGTAGAAACCTATGAGAAAAAAATTTGTCAAATTTTGCAACTAATCACAGGATAAGATACATTGTAACAGTCCCTACTTTCACTATATGCCTCATTAGCTTAAGCAGGGACTTTTTTCCCAGAAAGGGATCACATATTTTTAATATCCTTTTGCAGACAATCCAAATTTACACTATTCTAAATGCCATCTTACTGCTTTTTATTAATGTAACAGCTAGAAGGCCTTGTCATTCACCTAGTGACAGACTAATTCCATGGCATCTTCATATAAAGAAACAGATTTTCAAACTCTTGTGACAACCACAAATCCCTGTGAAAGAATGGTCTCTTGTTCTGTAGGCCAGCAAAGGTTCCCACCTTGCTCAGCAGCACCCCTAGAATGAAGATGAGAGGGAAGAAGGTGGCTGTTACTGCTGCAGTATGCTGCCTTCTTGACAGAAAATACCTGCTATGGTAGAATACACTGCTCCAGACTTCTCTGCTCTACCCTCCACAGTTCTTTGCCCTTCTCTCTCCTCAGCAGGAGGAATTTATCTCTGGGTTAGGCTGTGAGCCGCTATGGGATGAGGTAGCTGCTTCTCCTCGTGTGGTCCTAGTTGAAAGAAAGATGTGCCAGGGATGATTTGAAATCATCCCAGTAGGCAGGATTTAGCCTGTCACCTATGACGCTAAATTAGAGGAATACAGACCATAAATATTTAATTGTAACAGTTTTCTGCCCTCTCCCTGCTGCCTGCTTGCTTCAGCTGTTACCAGCCCACCGACTCTCCTGGCAGTGGACGGAGTGACTGATACCTCGGTGACAATGAAGTGGAGGCCGCCAGACCAGATTGGAGCGGCAGGGTTAGACGGCTATGTTGTAGAGTACTGCTTTGAAGGAAGTAAGTGAGAACACCTGGGTATGTTACTCATGGTGAAAGTAGGTGAGACTTTCTCCATTTTTTGCTCTACAGGTGTCAGATGCTCTCACTGTAAGGCAGGGACCAGTTAAGAGCAGGGTTTTGTTCAGGCTTCCTTTGGTTTGTATTCCAGATCCCACCCACTGATTGTAATTCAACATATCTTATATTTGATCTGAAATCCAAATCAAAAGCCATATAATCTGTTGCAGTGTTAATAGCTATCTTCTTTTAGAAACTAAGTGACAGTCAAGGCAGTAAAGAGTGGATGGATGCATTAATGTATAGGGAATAATGAGTGTGGTCTAAAGTATGTTCAGGTGGGGTTTAGGGTCAGGAAATCCTCAGTGTGGTAGTCCCTATGTTGACATATCACTAATTGGCTACTTCAAGCACAAGTTCCCAACACTAAGGACAGACAGCCTCTCCTATAGTTTCCTGTAGAAGTTATCTAGGCATGTAAAGTTCATGTCTAGATATTTAATTTCTCCAATGTTTCAGTGCAGTCATATATGGGCTCTTCAACTATGTCCATCTAAGACAAAAATTGATATAGAACCAAAGGAGAAAGACAAAGATGTAAGAGACTAAATAAACATTTGAGAGTAGGGAAATACATTTTACAACTATTATGTTGTAAGTATTGTCTTTGGTGATCAAGCAGCAGAAACTTGGTATTTTCTAGCAGATTTTTTTCTTAACTGGCATCAAATGAAGTCTATTCTCAAAAAGTAAAATCCATCAGCATGTGGGTAAGTATAAAATAGCCTGGAGTGGTATGTGCAACAGCCAGCCTCTGTGGTCCAACTCCATCGACTGCAGCAATGTTGTGGATGTGGATGAATGGGACACAGTTATCTTCAGCTCCACTAGCTGCTTCTCTCAACTGTGCTGTAAATCAAGTTATAGGTTGAACATCTTTTTTCACAAAGGCATTTGTTTCAATGAAAGCTTCTCATGAATGCAGTCCATAGCCTGGAGACAAGAGGTAGAGGACATTGTCATTCACACTGTCACATGTTTCAGATTCAGACAACCCAGGAAAACAGTAGTTCATAAAAGTGGCCAGATGCCACAGGATAAGAGTACACTCAGCTCTCTCTCAGGCGAGTGCAAGAGGGTGTGAAGAAGAACCACTGGCTTTTCTTAGGAGCACTCAGCATCTTGTAGTATTTAGCTGAATATCTTTAAGGAGCACAAACAGACTGCAAGAAGCTCAGAGACCTCGAGAAGAGTACCTGAAGGCAAACACAGCTGGAATGGTAGGAAAGGTTTTCCTTGTGTATTGGGAGGGAGCTGCGGGAACATCTCAGAACGAGTAAGCATGCAGTCTTCCATTAAGATGCAGTATTCCTATATTATTTTCATTCACAGGCCAGATGTAGGGGAATATAAAGGGAACTGTTAATGTGAGGTCTTCAGTGTATGCTTTATATTCTGCTTTGTTCAGCACTGGTAGAATGGCAGGGAAAAGTTACAAGTGCTTGTAATATGCTACTTTCATAAACCCCTTGACATTACAGTATGTGATATCCAAATAAGGGGACAAGAGAGAATGAAAAATATATATACATTAATTCAAATGATGGCTTTCAGAGGAATCTTCCTAATCTGTCTTTAAAGGACTGTTAGACAGAAGATCATTTTATACCTGTTGAATGGAACAAATTCTTTTACTTTTTTTTTTCAGATAGGCTTAAAACATATGAAGATACAACAAAATGGCAATCATCTGCCATTTTATTGTAACCCACCTCAGTTAAAATACAATGGGTACAATGTATTTTACATAGTTTTCTGAGTGTTTATGTATATCTATATATGCCTCCTATATATGCATATACATCTATATATACACAATTGACATTATGTATATATGTTATAAAAATGCTTAGGAAGAAGCAAGATAAGTAGAAAATACCAATTTTAAAAGTCATGTTATTGCATTATAAATTTTTCTCTATATATAAAGTCTTTTTTTCTTTTCTTGCAATATCTCAGTGCCTCTTTTTCTTGGTCTTTTCAGTGCCTGTTCTGCCTCAAACTAATTTCTTCTGTAATATTTAATAACTGTTTTTTAATTTCAAGGTACTTCTTATGACTGTCTATATTCATTCTAATGTTCTGTTCTCTTAGTTATCTGTTTGTAAACTCATTTGTCTTTACATTCTCCATTCTTTCATTGTTGTCACTGAACTACTTTTAAAGAGGGATTTTTGACTCTTCCTTAGCATAGCAATCATTAGGAAAAATCACCAGCTGAAAAGAGAAAGACAAAAATTATATAACAATAATTCAAAAGAATAATGAATCACGAACATTGGTTTGGCTTTGCAAAAATTGATATTTCCTTTTAGTCTGAAACTTGTAACTTGATTGACTTGGTGGACTTTTGGACTTCCTTATCAGTTTTGACAGCTCTCTGTGTTTATTACTGAATTAGAGTCTCATCAGGAGTATCTGGATCCAGCATTGCATAGGTGTGACTAACATGAATATAGAACTCCCCAGGTCTAGTTTTCAATGTCCAACTTGAACCTTTTGCTACGGTGATGTGGAGTAGACCAAATCTTGTTGATACTGGAGAAGTCAGTTAGTAGTAAAGTACGCTGATGACTGGTTCTTGTGGGCCATTTCAAGGGTAGTGTGAGAAGCTGGGCCCCAGTGTTTCCTAGGACACTGTGTTTATCTGCTTTTAATGAGCTATTGTACCTGCAGATGATCTGTTTTCATAGCTAGTAAATAAGCACTTCAGAGAGTGTCTCTTGGCTGAGAACTTTGCCAGTGTACTCATCCAGGACCATGCACAGATACTAGAATAGTATTTTTATTGTCCTGAAAATAGCCAACTCCAGGATTACAGGAAATCCAGGACAGTGATAGCTTCGTCCAGGAAATAAAGCCTTAGGGTTTATGTCATATCTGTCATCACCCATGAGTTTGGTCTTCTTTAATCTTCTATGTTGCCTTTAGCTAAATGTGTTCTCTTCCTCTGTTTCCTCAAGTTTTTTTCCAAGACCTCTTTTTTTTTCCTGTCTCTTTTACTCAGAATTTATCTCTGAATTTCTTATCTCTTCTATGATCTGTTTTCTTCTCCGTCTACACTCTCTCCTATCATCACTTTGTTTCATTTCTCTCTTCCAAATGTTCCTTTTGTCTCTTCATTTTCATATTTCTAGGGCTATGCTCAGGCCCAAAGAAAAACATACAAACTTATCTCCTCCTCTTCCTTTATCCTTTAGCTTTCCTGTGGGCATCACATATAATTATGCTGTGATCTGGATGCCCTCTTCCCATCTCTCTTCTCCCTGCAGTCTCTCTAAATATGGGTCCTCTAAATCTTTAAAGCCCAGCATCTATCTTTGCATACTTACTAACAGGAATTGCTAACCACTGACAAAATGCTCCATCTATGTGAAAGTGGGTGTCTCTGATTAATTTTAAAGATGGATTCTCACAAGGTATATCGACAGATCTGTCTGAGGAATTGCTGGAGCCACCTTTTAACCTGGAAGGTACAGTATTCCACAAAGGATACAAATCTTCTTTAACAAAAGAAAAACTCTCTTCATAAAAGTAAAGATAAATTCCTGAGAGTGAATTTTAGGGGCAACAGTCTGCAGAATTTTCTGTAGTTCATGTATAAGGGGAGGGGGAGGTTCTTGGGGAACAGTCATCAATTGCAATCCTTTTCTGCTAGAAGCTGAAAGAAGCAGCTTGAAGGAGAAGTTTATTCCTAAAAGTAAGACACACAGTTATGAAAAAATATTGTAGCATTATACTCTGAATCTGCAGGGCTCTCTAGTTTGTAATAGTTCTCTTGTCTTCTGTGCCCATTTTATAATGTTATCTTTATATGACATGGAAAATACTGATCCTGACTTGGTAGTTCATAAATCTGGCTCCAGTGTCCAGGTGCCAGCAGCGTTAGAGCAGCCTATGTTGGGAGGACAGGGTGGATAAAAAAGTGTCATTTGTAACTGAAGCTCTTGTAAGAGACTGTTAGGATCGCTCCATGAATTACATGCAACTGCCTAGGGGTAGGATTAAAAATCCAAGAATGCTGTAATGATGTGAATAATTCTGACACAGCCTTCCTTTTTTAAAGGCACAAGGAGAGATGGCTTTTCATTGCAATATGTAAATATTCTGTGTTTCTCTTATTTCTCAGTTCTACTTTCAAGGCTACTCAGTACTGGTTGAGATTAATTGCAAACCCCATTTCTCTCCAAGGAAGCTGTTAAAGAAATGATGAGTGCTTTTGGAAATATACCCTTTGTCTCCCTTCTTTTCTACCAGCTGAATTAAAAAACTAAACAGTTTCCTTTCTGCCACAATTAAATTATAGACATATTCTAATAACATTTGTATCATTATATATAAATATATAATCATCAGGAACCCCTTAAGGTTTGAAACATTATTCCTATGTATGAAAGTGAATCTATATTGTGTTGCTGCATAATTAGAAAAACAAAATAGAATTATTCATTAGAATCTAATGAATCTATTACTGGTTTGTAATTTTCCTCATCCATGTAGTGTGTGTATTTATAATTCCCTGCTCTTTCAATTTGTCCTCCTCCCTCCATTTCCCTAAACTAGCTGATGAATGGATCGTGGCAAACCCAGAGCTGACAGACAAAACGAAGTTTACTATCAATGGCCTGCCCACTGGCTCGAAGATCCTTGTGAGAGTAAAAGCTGTGAATGCTGCTGGTGAAAGTGAGCCCAGGTACCACCCACAGCCTATTTTAGTCAAGGAAGTGATAGGTAAGATCCTCCTGCCTACATTTTACCTGCAAAAACATTCTGTTTTCATACTGAGACCTGTTTTTATTAAGACTAATTCTTAATTGTTGTTGGAAAGTGATGATATAACCTTACAAAGCCATTGTGTGATGGCTAGAAATCATGACACCGCCTTTAAAAAATTTCACAATTATTTTTATTTCTTTAATTTCTGAACCTTTATTTCTCAGTTTTTCAGGGCTTCTTTTTTTTTTTTTCTGCAGAACTTGAACTTGATGGTGCCTTTTTTTAAGTTGCACTAAGTTTCTCACCTATTCCTACCACCATAGCATTTGTTTTTCTAAAAGCTGATAGTGTACTAAATGTAACACTCTGGGACAAAGAAATTTAAGATACATCACCTCTGCGAATTGTAGACCACAAAGTCTCCTTTTTATGTTGCTGCCCACCAGTGCTGCCTCAGTTAGAAAAGAAGATAAATGCAAAGCCCAAGCTTTTTTTTTTTTTTTTTTCCCAGAACCTCCTAAGATTCGTCTACCAAGACACTTAAAACAAACTTATACTCGAAGAGTTGGAGAAACTGTGAATCTTGTTATTCCTTTCCAGGTAAGAGTTAAAAAAAGTATCCTTGGTTTGTTTGTTTGTTTGGGGGGTGGTGGTGTTTGTGGTTTTGTTTGTTTGTTTTTATGCTGATGCTTTTTAACTTACTTCTCTGTAACTTTAGCAGGGTGGAAGCACACTGAAGCACAAAGGTGTTTGAAAGCTTTTGCTTTGACATCTCAAAGAAATTATGTTCAGCCAAGTAATGAATTGGGTAGCTAGATCAGACAGACTGATTGGTCAACGTTCATCCAAAGAACACTTATAAATCCTTACAGTAGATGTTACATGTGAGATAATTGCTAGCACAATGCAAAGTGCTTACACTGTTAGATGTAGTTATCACGGGTGGAACAGTAGCGTTTAATAATTTTCTTGAGAGAGGAAAACTGAGGGGACGAGTGGGTAGACTGCAACTTTTCAATCCTTGTGATCACAAATATGACTATTTCTAAATATATAGTGTGTTTTCCCATAGTGTCCTGTTAACCTTCATTCCCATACCTTTTACAACAGTGACTGCCTCTCAACTTGCAGAGCCCTTCTGGATACAACAATTAAGGAAGAATTCATTTCTATTTCATATTTGCACACTTAAAGATACTGGGAAGGCATAACTCAGCTTTTATAAGGCTGATTAAAGCCTTATAAAAGTTTGATCAGCAATACACTGCAAGCTATACTTCTCTGGAGAAATTAAAGAAACATTAAAAGCTACGGTTAATTAAAGAAATTAAAGTCTATGGTTATTCTTTAAAATAAGGCATTCAAAGCAGTGTGAGAATTACCCTTTTCAGACAGCATCTACAGACTTACTCTGGAAGGTAAGTCCCATGGTAAAGCAGGTGGAATTCACTCTAAATTAAGTACCTAAATTGGGCACTTAGACATAAAAAATTGGCAAAAAAAATATGTCAGTCCAGCCTACCTAACAGCTATTCCAGCTTCTTCTGCAATGAAAGAAGAGAGTTTAGGTTCCCTAGAGGCTTAGTCTACTATTTCCCTCTTTCACTGGCAGTGTAGAGAATGCAAGAACTTCCACAGAGTGAATTACTTTATTCTGTATTTTCTGTGAGTAATTTTTTCTCCTTTTTATTTCAGAAAACTGGAAATTATCAAATTTAGCCAGAAAGATAATCGCTCAATATAGGCAGAATGTGCAAATATTTTCAATGTTCTGGGGTTAAAAAAAAAGGAAAGAAAGCTGTATTTCAGATGAATTGGTATGATTGCATCTCTAAATGCTGTATATTTTAAAAAAGAATTTTTTGTTTCTTTCAGGACAGACAGTTTTTATTGCCTGTTTGGGAAAAATGGGAAATAAACCTGCTTTCTTTTCTTCCCATTTCCCTCCAAAAATCATATAAAAATTGTTTCCTGGCTTCTTGCAGGGAAGACCAAGGGCAAAAGTATCATGGCAGAAAAATGGTTCTCCAATTGATAAGAATGAAATCAACATCCGCAACACTGAAAATGACACCATCATCTTCATCCGAAAGGCAGAGAGGGGGCACTCTGGAGAATATGATATGACAGTGGAAGTAGAGAACTTGGTGGACAAAGCTACGATAGATATTCAGATTGTTGGTATGTTTTGAGAACCAGAAATAAATTCAGACATTCCAAGGCTGTAAGAAAAACAAGAATCCCAAAGAACATCTTTCTTGACAGTGGTAACTCCACATGCAATTACTTGGCTAGAGAATTGTGGACTCTAAGTAAATCTCTATATATAATAGAAGGTGCTTGTTGAAACATGTCAGTCTCTTTTTTCACTGACATGCTCTTCATGTTCTTGTATATCCAGGATGCAAGCTTTTTCCTGTTGAGGTACCCACAGCCAGAAATGGTAAAAAATTCATATTAAGTTTGCCACAAATGTAGTGTACAAGAAATTTTAAATGCTGAAACTACATGAAGGTAGGAAACACAGGCAATAAAACACACTTACTTTTCATTGTTATCAATCTATTTCTTTACATGGTGGTCAAAGCTGGTAGCACAACTTTAAATATTGAGTCTATTGCAATTCTCAGGCCATAACTTTGGAAAGTTTTATTTTCCAACCTTTGTTTTGATATTGATTTGGGGGTTTTTTGCATGCTTGTGTTGCAAGAAAGAGAGAAAATAAACTAAGTGGAATATGTGTGTAGGAAAAAGATAGAGAAAGCAAACATAGAAAATGTCAGCTGCCATATTTTTGTTACAGATCGCCCAGGCCCACCAGAGATTGTAACTATTGAGGATGTCTGGGGAGAAAACGTAAATTTGTCATGGAAGCCACCAAAAGATGATGGAAATGCTGCCATTACTGGGTACACTATTCAAAAAGCAGATAAGAAGAGTATGGTAGGTAAAAAGGAGATGTTTAAAAGGTTGATGTACTCATGAAATCTCCCTTTTAAAAACAAAAACTGTTACATGCTTAAAATTATGTAGGTGGGCAAAGCATTGATTTATCAGCAGAGATACTGCAAGACATCTCTAAAACCTCTAAAAATCTCTTGTTCACTATAACTAAAGCCTACAAATGAAAATGTTTTCAAATTATGCCAAAGAAGAGGACTAAAAAAGGACAGATGGATTTGAGAGAAGTAATTCTGCATTTTTCACTTGTCTCAGTAGAGAAAATAAAAACCCAAAAATATTAATTCTCAAGTCAGGATGTTGCTACTAGAACAAACTGTTGTACCGGTGCTGCTGTTTTCAAATCTGTAATGTCACACTGTGTGAGTCATTGCCACTCCTTAATACCCCTGACAAAATGGTACATTTTAATTCCTATACTGCTTTGAGATTTACAGATGAAAAGTGTAATACAGAAATGTTTAGTAATTTCATTAAACTAACAAGAATTTTATACATCCCTAAAAGACAGTAGTTGTATTCTTAGAGTTAACATTTGCTGCAAATTTAAACAGCGGAAATCCAGGACAACATTTTGGGAGTTACCTTATCAAAGAGAATCTTTTGGTGCCCTCCCCCTGTCTCCTTGCATTAATATGTTTGTCTGTTTCATGATCTGATCAGTTCATTCTTCCTGTGCCACTGTTTCCATTTCCATCTTTCTTTTTTTTTTTTTTTTTCTTTTGAGACTTTAAGAAGATGTGGTCTCTGGTACAGAAATCACAACAATGTCCCCTCTCCCTAAATTACTGTGCTAAGGAGAAAGTAACAACAGCAGCGTCTAGGGTCCAGTGTGACATGGATCATTCAGGTCACAGTTTCCTCACATTATCTGTGATGGTGCATTTTGCAATTCTGGCACAGCTGGCCTTCTACAGGAAACTGTTTTCCCAAAGGAACTTTGGCTCTTAAAGTTGACCAAATATCAGTGCAAACTGTGGTACAGGGAACTCAGCAGAAGTTCATCTTGAGAAAAGCAAGAAAACTATGCAGGGCAGAGTAAGGAAAAGCAAAAACATTGCTGTGGTCACTTTATATTAATTGAATTTTCAGCATTAATCTCTTTCATCTCAGATTGCTATTTAAGCATTGTGTACTAGGACAGAGTTCACATGTCCTATTACCGCTGCAAGACTAAAGCACTAAACCCCACTTCCCCATATAAGCCTTTAGATATCAGAGGATCACCAGCATAAAACTACATTTCTCATGAACACTCAACCTGTGATAGAGAGGGTAGATTAGTGCAGTGGCCTCTTGTGAGTGCATGTTACTGCACAATAGCATGTGCTACTGCCTTTGCCCCAAGGATGCAGATTTCTTATCTGCAACTGTGCTTTCTCTGTCAGCAGCCTGAATTAGGAACGAGGGAGCCTGCCTTGCTCACACAACGCCACCTTTGTAATACTGGATTGCCTAAAACAAACCCTTCCAGCTACCAGAGTGTAACAATTCAGGAGGGTTCACTTTCCATTTGGCCTTCACTGCTCATCAGTGTTCTCTCTTCCCTGCAGTGTTCTCATCATCACTCATTTCATCACTACTTCAGTGTTCACTAACATTCCCTTTAAAAGAAAAACCTACTCCCACAAGCTTGATGATTCTTCCAGTTGATGTCTGCGAGGTGCAGGGTGCAGTGGGGAAGCTCACCCTCTGTGTTTGTGCCTTTCAGGAATGGTTCACAGTGATCGAGCACTACCATCGCACCAGTGCCACCATCAATGAGCTCATCATAGGAAACGAGTACTACTTCAGGGTCTTCGCTGAGAACATGTGTGGCCTCAGCGAGGATGCAACGATGACCAAAGAGAGTGCTTTGATTGCAAAAGATGGTTAGCTAATTATCCATTCCTCGTCAAAAGGGAAGGGGTGGGGGTGCTCAGAGGCTGGAGGGTGATCAGAGGTAAAGGCCATATTTCTGAAGCATTCAGAGGCATTCCTAGCACCAAGACCAGGTGCAACCAACAGCGAGGGCATTTCCTACTAAGACTTTGTGGTTTGTCCACACAGTTCACAGGCATTGTTTTTAATCAGGAGTGGGACATTTTTCCCGTGTTCTGTCATTTCCTATGGTCTTGGATCTCAGACTTACGTCACCACTGGCAGATATAAGCTGACAAGAGCTGGAAGAGGATTAAAGCAGCTGTTCTGTCAGAAGCGGTGGGTCACTGCCTCCCAGTGGAGACTTGGCATCAGCTGTGCAAGTGCTCCCTCCATATTAGGCAGGATCCAACAGAAAAGCATAAATCCTGCTTCACATCTCTTGAGGGTGAGGCTGGACAAATTCTGATCCTGCATTCAAAAATCATGACATTTCAGAAGCTGTCAGTTTGAAATGGTACTGTAAACTTTGAAAAAAACAAACCAAAAAACCCTGCCCATTTATGGAGGGGCAATTCTACAAACAAGTGGCTCACAGGGAGAAAATCAAACTAGATCACCTGTTTGAAAGGAAGGAATACATGACTGCCATGATGCAGAGGACAGACAACCTGTGCAACCCATACCACCAGACTGAAGAACTGAAGGTCTTCTCTTTTAGAAATAGGGCCATGAACAAAGGAGTAGCTATAGAAATTGATTGTCATTACTGCTTACTTGCCCTTGTCTCATGAGAGCAAGTATCAAGCCTAAGCTGCACAGAAGTCAGTATGAGAGCTTGGATCAGGTTTCAGTGAGGCAATGCTGCTTGATCATACCTGTGCACAGGAACAGATGTCTACCTGTCTGTCCGGCTGTTTTAAATGCTGGCTGAGTTTGTGGCTGAAGAGGATTTACTGATGGTAATCTTTACTGCAGAGCAGGGATAAAGCGGCAGTGAGAAAACACATTTTACTACCATGTTTTCCTTGTACAGAAACTACATCCCCTCAGGTGTCTGTATTATTAGTGCACTGTTTGAAGCAGAAAGAAAAATGGATTTTCAGATACAGACACAATTTGTAAGCAGAACAAACTGTGAAAAGTAATTGGCAACAGAGTGAACAAGGCTTGTCAAAGGTAGGCATCTTGCAGTACATCAGTCATGATATGTCCTGTTCTGTAACATGCAGGGTAAGCAGGCAAAGATGCGGAATATACATGTGTTATTTGGTTATATACCACCTGCACGGGAAATAAAGAGAAGCTCTCAAACATCAACACTGTAGCATGGCCAGGGGCTATAGTCACTTTGCAGGTGCACTTCCAGCCTCCCCTACAAGTGCAATTACTAGAGTCACAGTGCAGATCAGAACTGACTCCTTGTAGCCACTTAAGATTCTTGGGTATTTATCTACATGCCAACACTCCTTTTTATATTTTTTTTTTTTCTTTTCATAGGTAAAGTCTACAAATATCCAGTTTACGATGATTTTGACTTCAGTGAACGGCCGTTGTTTACTCAGCCTCTAGTCAACACCTTTGCTATCGCTGGTTACAACGCTACTTTGAACTGCAGTGTTCGGGGCAACCCCAAGGTACAGCACAGCTCCTAACAACATCACTTAAAACATGAGAGAGTTTAACCTGACAATGCAAATTATAATACCACTTTTGCCATTTGCCTCGCTCACAAGCCAGGCTGAAGGCAAAAATACAAAAAAAAAGACCTACATACTTGTGCTGTAGGCACCATAATAGTTAATCCACAAATAACTCAGTGAAAGGGCAGAACCTCAGGAAAAGACTGGGCTATCCTGGGACTCACACTGACAACAGCTGTAAAATAAATATATCAGTAAAGGTTATTACAAAAATAAAGCCATAATTATTCTATAAAAAGCTAATTATTCTTTAAGTAAGCACATTGAAGGAATACTCTGGGGACCAGGTTGTTTCTCAGACCCACTGCACAATGTGTCTCGTGATTTCTTTTGAACTGTGTTTTTTCGTGATCTATTCTGGATTGTGAGAAGCTGGCCTAGTAAAATGAGAACTCCAGAGTGTTTAAGAACATGTTTGCAGTTCACTCTTTACCTTCACAGTTTCTGACTGCACAAATTGCTGTGGAAAAACATGCTTTTCTTGTTAACTCAAAGTAATTTGGTGTCAAAAGCTATTGCTCAGATGTTTGCTATCATTGCACAGTCCTTGTTGTACTGATAACAGGCTTATATTTATGACTTTAATTGTGTGATAGGAGTTGCACTGAAAAAAAAATCGTGCTTAAAAACAGATGTATGATGCAGCTCATGTTTATCTTTGAGTTAAGAATTAGTTTGCCTTCTATCAGTACTTCATCTGTTTTCCATAATTTCTGGATTGCTTTAACTGATAAAATACTTCAGTTCACAATTTGTGCATGTGGGCTTTGTTTTCTTTTTGTTTTTGGTTTTGTTTTTTTTTTTTTTACCACAGCCGAAAATAACCTGGCTGAAAAACAAAGTCCTTATAATGAACGACCCAAGGTACCGAATGTTCAGCAACCAAGGTGTCTGTACCTTGGAGATCCGCAAACCCAGTCCCTACGATGGAGGTACTTACACCTGCCGAGCAGTCAATGAACTTGGAGAGGCAGAAGTGGACTGCAAACTGGAAGTAAAAGGTAAGGTCTTTAAAACATTGCAAAGGCCCCGTTTGTATGAACTGGAGCTGAAAGTACACAAGGCAAATGCAAAAGGGAGTTCAAAGAGCTTTTTTTACCTTCCTATATTCAAATAATAACTTTTTTAAGGGCAAAAGAAACTATGTTGTTTGCTTTGTTTTCATTTTGAGGACCAGCCTACTACGCTTATGCTATTATTTCATTTTCCTCAGTGCCGATTCCCATCTTCAGTGATTTCAAGGACTTCTTCGCAAATGACAGAATGGTAGACTGTAATTCTCAGAGCTGTGACATTTACCTGAGACACTCCAGTAAAACTCAGTCATAGAGCTCTCTGGGAAAACATTAAGAAAGCCATCGCAGATAAGAGGCATTTCTCTGAAGGAAATGGCAAGGGGAGAAGGAGAGAAAGGAGAAGGATTAGTTCAGGGCAGAATTGGTCTGCTTTAAAACTATTTATTATACAAACCAAACATTTACATCCAAGGAATTTTGTTTGCAAATCATGTAGCAAAAAGTAGTATTGTTTCCAAGGACACAAACTAGTTGATATAATTGCTGCATTTTCTTTAAGAACAGAGTCTATAAAACCATGGATTTTGCAAAATCCTTCTACAACTGAAGAGCTATTTTTTAGTTTATTACCAGATAAATTATATTAATTTCATGTAGTTTAGAACTGACTGGAATATTATGAATGGCAAATGGATCTAGACTGGACTACTAACGAATAATCTCACCACCATATTTTCCAGAAAATTTCATCCTAGGAAAAGATAGGGTTGTATTTAGCTGGACTAATTCCCACCAAAAGCTTTAGTTTCAACTGTCAAATAAGCTAAGTATTTCTGAAAAAATTAATCTGAGGTTATAAGTAAGGAAAGCTGGCTAAAGCCAGCTAATAGGAAGTGTCTAACTAAGGAATTTAGAGGGGATTTAGGTGATATCAATATGGCCCTAATCATATTACTTCCATCATGCTAGTCTATAATGAAAACTACACTTAATATTTTTATGGATTGTATTGTGTTTACTTCAATTTCTATTTTCTATATTTTCTGATGTCTCTTGTCCTACAGCTCAAATTTGCCAGGAAGAAGACACTTCAATAAATGTTTGGATTATGAAGTTGAACATTTAACATAATGGAAATATGCATAATATGTTTCTTAGTTTTTATCATTTAAGATCCTGTGTTTAAAAGGTGATGCCCTTGTACTGCAAGTAAGATTCTTGTCCTTAATCAGAAGCAAACTCTCTATTTCACAGTATAACAGAAGACCTCATCATCTGAGAAGATTGCTTAGCCTATCTTTTTTATACTGAAAAGCCAAGTTAGGCTGCTACTTCATTAACCCTTTTAAGTTCCCAAGCCCTAAGATTCTTATGCACATTTACACTCGGTTGTAGTTTTTCAGTCTTCAGCACTTCGCTTATAGTACAATCAAATACTACGTTTTAAATACAAGAAGATGATTATTTATGTCCTTCGTTTTACCAAGAAGTTTTATGCACATAATGTTCAGAAAATAATGTGTTGTTTATCTCTTATTAGCCATATGATGGGCTGCTTCCTTAACCTAAACCCCACCTTCCCTAGCTCATGGTTCAACTGACGGATTCAAGGTGAACAGGATTAAGTGAATACAGCAGCTGGGGCTTAGCAAACCAGGGTAGGCTCAGGGTTTGCAAATATAGCAAATTCCCATTAAACAGCCAGAATATAAAAACATAATTACATCTTATTTCTCTCTTCTACTGACTTACATGTTGAATTATCATTCTTTTAAGTTTCCCAGCCTGTTTGTTCATTTAGGAGGGCTCTTCGGATGACTGCTCATCACACTGATGCAGAGCAGAGACCTACAGATTTCTGACTCACTGGAAATGAATTACAGTGTGTGTGTGTGTTTGTGTTTTCATTTGTATAGCTTTAAATTGGTTCAGCTTTATTCCAGCAAGTAACAATTAAGGCCTGGATTTGTAAAATGATGAGATAGTTGAATGTTTCCTGAATAAGACTAACAGGCTCAAGGCTATGCTACCTATCTGGTGAATGCACAAGGTACAGTGCTATTACTACAAATAGTAGATATTATTTACTTACTAGTAAGTCATGTTAAAGAACTCTATGCCATGCAACAGTACATATCCTAGCAAGCTATTTTTCCTTACATTGGCTAGAATTCCTTTCGGCCATCTATCTCTGACGTATGGGAGATCTGAAATTTATCGTGCACATACATGCTCAGCCCTAGGAATGTCACAGAACAGCCTAGCATTTCTGATTTTGCATAATATTTGAATAACTGCTAAGAACACTCTAGCTATGAATGCTATCAGGATGCTATATATTTCTACATTTTTAGCCATTTGCTTACACTACTTTAGGTGTAAAAACAATGGCCCCTAGTCATTGCTAAATTTAATTCTCGTTTCCTGAAACTTATGAGCACAACAATTGAAATAATAAAAACCAATTCTGTCCTCAAAAGAGGTTTTGCATGTACTGATGTTATTTCAGATAGACAGTATTTTGTTCTTTGGTTTTAAATTTTGCTGGGTGAACTTAAAGATGGCAGTTATACGAGCTGCTCTGTACAATTGCACATACAGTGGCCTTTTTCGTAAATAGAAGTGTGCTGTAAAAAGTCATGTAATAGACCTTAGAGAAGAGAACAACTCTACCTCATCTATCTTGAAAGATAATGCATAAACAGAATCTCATTCCATGTTTCATACTCAACACAGAAAACAACATATATATCTTCTGAGTTTGTTGAGGTAGATACCTAAATTTGGCTCTAAATCTCAAGTTAGAAGCAGTAAGGAACTGATTCCTTATCAGTCTCACTGAGGTCAATGAAAAGAATTAGATAAGGCACTGTACTTCTTTTATCACGAAAAAAATGGCGTTGGAGGACTTTTATCTTAAAAGTGAAATCCAGGTTGGTGATCACTCTGACTGGTTGGTGATAGCAAACTTGCTGTATAAGAAATATTTTTTTAAAAGGTGTTAAGATCAACTGGGAAGAATTTCAAATGTGAATAAATACCACTGTAAATATTCTAATTCTGCAGTGATCTATCATGGAGTAATTAACCCAGGAGAACCAATCAGCTTGGCGGGGAATAATCAGGTTTATAATGTGCATACTCCTCTGGACATTCCATTTCATTCCCTTCCTCTCTTTCCACATGCAAACGCATTTTCTGCATGCAAAGTGTGTATTTATTTCCTTTTTTGAATAAACTAGCTAGTGTCTCATGGCATAGATTGTCTATGTCACATGAGCAAAGAAGGCCAAATTAATCAAGAATATGGGTATTTAACTTCAGAATTACTAAGGTTTTAGACACATTTCATAGGACTACCTGTTCCTATAAAGAATTTATTTAATAACTGTGAATACCTTTGACCACAACACTTAGACCTTTCCAGAACAATGAAATTTGCATTTGAAAAAAACATCTCTCAGTTAGTTTGTAGAATTATTGAAGGAACAGAAGTATCATAAAGTCATTTGCTGCGCTTAAAAGGCATTCTTTATTACAGATTAGTTTTTGGCTACAAGTCAGTGCTCAGAATGACAATTCATACCTGAGCTTAACCTACTTAATTTAAGGATGAAATCTTGACTTAATTACTTACAAACAAAACATTTTACTTAATTTACTTTATTTCTTCTAGAACTTATTTTACATTCAAGTTCAATGGGGTTCAGGGATTTTTGCTCTTTATATGGAAATGTGTTTTGTATGGAAATGTGTTTTCTTGCAACCTTTCCCAAATGTCAAAATATTGACAGTGTAGGTTTAAAATTACAACGATGCCCAGAAACCAGTCTGTAGTACATTATAATCCAAACTTACAATTCCAAACCTAAAACATGTTAGATCAGACTAGATAACGTTCCTGCAGCTTTTGAAGTACTAGGGTCTTTTTCTTAAAAGGCTACAATAGTTACCAAGTTGAGTGCCTTTACATAAATACACATATATAAATGTATATATATGGTTGTTTTATAGATTCAAAATGTTTAATTAAAAGTAAGGGCTCCTTCAGAGTAAATAGCATGCTTTAAGTAATGTAAATGTGGATATATGACAAAGTACATACTCTAGTGCACAGGTATGTAATTAGTCTGTACTTGATTATTTTGCCTTACAGAGTTTCAACATATATATATATATATATCTCCTTCAGTGTTTTCTGTGTGTGCTTTTTTCCCTGGTGGAAAATACTATATATATATATGTGTTAGCTTCTTTGAAGCTACATTTGGAAACCCTTGTCATAAATATAGTTTGCATAATTTGGTTCCAATCTATACTTTAGACTAATTACAGGTTTTATAGTTACTTGTACATATTAATATAACTTTTACATATTAATGATAATTTTGAAGTGGAACTGGATCCCTACCTTTTACTCTTCATGTGCTTCTATTCCTACATATTTTACATGACTAAGGATTAAATTATCATCTTGACATAATTGTAATAATAATTTCACTCAATATTTTCTCTCTACTTTTGTGTTTGCAATTAAATTATTCCTTCTCTTTCTCTCTCTCCCTTAGTAATCCCACAGTAAGGATTTTTGAATGTATATTGTCATCTAAGGTAAGCTTTCATATGGTTCTTGCATATGAAGCTTATGTCTGTTTACAGGTCATACAATGTCTGCCTAGTATGGCATGATTTTCATTATGTCACTTAATGAAAATGTTTTTTACAGTTAATAGCCTGATAATTTTAATGTATATAAATTCAGATTTTTATAATAATTGCTTGTTATGGTAACTCTTCTTAGTAGTACATCCCACTATCTTCTAATGGTGCATGTTTCAATGAAATCTAACAGTGCATGAGTTAGCATGATTAATTAGCATGAATAAATACAAGTAATAACAGAGCAATTTGCATTTACAGTAAGTTATTTTTTATAGGAATTTACCTCTACATAAACGAAATATTTATTCCACAGTTAACTTCATTTAAAAATGAGTGACTCGTACTCGGACAGCTCATGCATTCCATGAGCTGAAAGAATGCCAAAAAGCATGCTTCTTTTTTTTTTTTTTTTTTGTCTGTATTGTGCATCTACCTTCGGTTGGGAGCCAACAGTTCTGCCACAATGACGGTGTTAAATGAGACAGTGCAGTCTCATAATCGCTAGTAACTAATAGCACTTTATTGGATAATCCTTGTGTTAATAAAGATTATAAATTCTTAAAAATCCGTACTCGGGATAAAAGCTGAGTGTAAGTATCAGCTCAATTGCATTTAGCCGAAGCACTCAGTGTTACCTTCATCTGGCAATGTACTTTTGCTTTAAAGCTTTTGGTGTGTTCCAGGAAAAAGCTCAGAAGGTAAGTGCAATTATCAGCGGGTGGTTTTCAACCTACAGAACACAATGTTCATGCAGAGTTGTAAGGGGAATAGTAATGGTATACAGCTTTTTTATAAGCAAATGACACCATTTGTCTGGAGAAGGGGCAGATTCTAAAGTTTTTAGCAAAATATTTATCTTTCCCTGTTTCTTCCAAATATCATTTGGAAATCATCTAATTAATATTATTTCAGTGACATGGGGCACCCACAACCTCTCTGGGCAACTTGTGTCAGTGCCTCATCACTCCACTCTCCCAGTAAAGAATTTCTTCTTTGTCTCTAATCTAAACACATCCTTTTTCAGTTTGAAGCCATCACCCCTTGCCTTAGTACTACATGTCCTTGTGAAAAGTCCCTCTCCATCTCTCTTCTAAGAGGTACTGGAAAGTGCTCTAAGGTCTCCCTGGGGCCTTACCTTCTCCAGGCTGAGCAACCCAACAAAAAGCGAAATTCAAAGTTGAATTTAAAAGCAAATCCAAAATGATTCTTCAGACTTACCCAGCAGATGAAAGTTTCAACTTTCATCATCTCTCTCTGGAGGCTAAAGGTACCTAATCTAAAATCCTGGCTTTTTTCCACATGAAAAATTCTTTCACATACATCATCCCAATTGTTATTTTCAAGCAGCATGGTAAATATTTTGCTAAATACATATAAACAATTCTAAGACCCGAAACTAGGATAAACTAGTATCTCTGCATGTTTTCCAACTCATCCCAGTCAGGTGTTTCCTACACTGTTGCCCCTGCACTGACTTCCATCTCTGACCATACTCCACCCAGCCTGATGGAAAGCCAGGAGAGTCATTTGAAGTGAAGCTTATCATAGACTATTGCATGGGATAAATGACTGAATATATGAAATCCTAGAAATTAAATTCCCCCTGTGCAAGAGGACAGGAAATGCCTGTATAGCACCCATTAAATAACGGTTAAGTCTCATGCTGGACTTTTGAACAGGGTTGAATTTTACCACATCTCAAAAGTATGCAATACGGACTGACTAAAACTTGTCATTTATGCCAGAAAATAAAGGAACTAAAGCTGTTGCTCCAGGGACCTTCAACCTGAAGATTATCTTTTTTCTTGTTTGTAGGTGGGCTTTCGTTCTTCAGACTATTGATGGATGGAGTGCCTCCGCATATCATTGATTCGTATATGCGTGAAGTACAGGCAGACAAAACTGAAGCCAAGTGAGAGTCCGTCCACAGTGTGTCCTCCCACTGCACTGGAAGTTGGTATCAGAGTAACAGCATTTGAGTTCTTGCAATGACAGAAAAAAAAAACGTGCGGTTGGAGATTTTTTTTTTCCTTTTTTTTTTTTTTTCCTTAATTGTTCTTTTGGTTTCCCTATCTGCTCTTACTGAAAAGAAAGAATACGCATGGATTGCTTTGGGGTTGAAATTAAATGAACTGAAGACAACACACATTTTGTAATGTTCAGCTTTATTTTCTGTTTGATATTGTGTTCTGTTTTTTAATGAGGAAAGAGAAGAAACTGTGTAATAAACATGAGGAGGCAGTCAGAGCCCGTACTCAGTGGCACAAAGCATATCTTTCTCAGACTGGAAGTACACAGATTAACCAGCAGCTGTGCAATAAGACCCTTGGAATACATACCTCTTTGATAATGTATCTTATTCACCTGGGAATTGTTTAACACAATATGGTTTTACTATAATGTAACTAATACGTATGTACTTAATGATCATTTAAGCTGAACATATCTTCCTATAGAAGTTCTGATTTCCTAAATCCAACCCATCAGTCTCTCAACTTAAGTTGTTTTATTTAATGTACAATAAATATGAAGTGTTTAAGATCTACTAAGTTCTTGTTTACTATTTGTATGGGGTTTTTTTCTGTTCTCCTCTTACATATACATATTTCAACATTTTGAATATTATAAATACCAACCACAATGCCTTTCCTCAGCAATTCATGGAGCTCTTTTAGGTATCATATCTGAAAAGGGACTCAGGCCGGAGCACTAGTGAGTTCACTGTGCAAGGCAAAAGTGCCTGAGGTAGGGTAAAACAGCTCCATTACTTCTCCAACTCTGGCATCGTCAACCTCCAAGCATTTTAGGAGTGGGGGTGATTGTCCCCAAGTCTCCAGCAAACTCTGAAGCACGTGAGACACAAGGTCGCACATATTTCAGCCGGGTTGTCAATTCTCTATTGCCCTGTCATTTATTTACCAGTTCTCACTCTGGCTGTGCAGACAGGGCAGGTTATGTGCTTACTGGCTAATGATTGATCTCCAATTACAGTTTATAAAGATAAAGGTCTACTTAGACCAGTAGTACATTACAAGATGTTTATTTGATGTAAGTGCATTTTCAAGCTTTCAGTAGTCAGTAATTATGCAATAATAAAGAATGTGCTACTATGAACTGCCAGAGCTGAACTGGTGTTTTTGCAGTTTAATTAGCACTTCTTTCACTCTGGGCATCTGAATGCATTTTCTCTCGTTCTTCTGTGAATCTTACTTACTCACTTCTCTCCCTCCTTTCTATCTTTGTGATTCCTTCTGTAGTGCTATCTGTACAGGGAAGCATTCTGCATTTCCAGTGATCCTGGACACCCCCTCCCACACACACCTGCATTTCACCCCGCTCCTGCCCAGACCAATACCCTCCTACACATTCATTCACACCTACACATGAAAGAAAGCAACACATCTAGTAAGACTAGAATTAATTAAAGGATTAATAATTTCTGTTTATTCTGTATGTCACCAGTGAATTGGGACTCCATCTATTTTGAAGCACAGAAGGGTGCGGGAGTGGGTCAGTCTGAACAAATGCCATGGAGGTTTAAGCATTTAAGCACATGGCCCTCATTTAAGGTAGTACCAGCCTGTTACAGTCAGCACCAAAAGCTACAGTTGTTGTGAGTTTGTGCTTGTTAATACACCAAAAATGATGCACACAACCATCTCCACTTTGTATGCAGTGATGTTTACAGCTCCAGGTCTGTGTCTATTTGCCTCCTTAGTCTTCATAAACACACACATAATAACCTGGAAGCCAGCATAAACCTCAGCTCCTGTAGGCCCTCTGATGATGGAATTAGCTGCTCTAATTTCTACCAGATGCCAGCACTGTTAAACGACAAGCTGAGCTAAGCTACTTTACCCCATGTGAACGTAAGCCTTATACTCAGATGTCCTCAATTCCTCCCCAGTTGCATTTCCCAGCATTTGCCATTGGCCATCCCTCAGGCTGGAGATACAGCACGCCAGCAGGAAGTGCTGGGTATCAGGCCGTGGGTGGAACTGAGATGAGTGGGCATTAGTGTGCTATAAATTCATGGTCTCACCAACTACGCTGAGTGGCCAAGCCTCTGGACTAAAAATTAATTGACTTTGACAGGAATGATTGGATGGGGTGGGACAGCAAAGGGACTTCTAGTAGATCTAAAACAGGCTGCAGAGCCTTATACAGAGAGAATAATAAAAGATAAAGTTTTGATTTATGATGATTTGTTTAATGGGATTCTCCAAGGATGATGTTTGATAAAGGAAATAGTGACCAAACCCACAGACTGCAAAAAATGCTAATGAAATCTGCAGCTAATACCAGCTTAGGAGAATAAAAATGTGCCAAAGACAACAACAACTACAGGCAAAACAACTTATGGAGAAATAGAAGCAGCAGAATATCATGCTGTAGAAGATGTGGCACAATGCTCTGAAGAATAAATTTCTCCAAAGTCACATGGAATTTTCAGGTAATTTGTGAACCTGAAAGAGACATAGGAGTAACAGAGGGCGGCAAATAAAACCTGGTCATATGAGACAAAGTAACAGCAAAACACAAAAGCTCAACAATCAGTGAAACTAATTGTAGCTTTGTGCATCAGGTTGTACTCCCTGATGCTTCATAATATGTGAAACCAGTTTATTAAGTCTTCAGCTAGGTGCATTATTCATATTACCTGTTTACTACGTACAGTCTCCATCAACTAGTATGTGCTGAGGTTCAGTAGAATCTTTAATAAGATTTTTCTTTTCTGCACACCTACCCACATCTACCAGGAATTCAGTATTTTTGACAGCTCTGCCTTAGTGTACATAAGCCAAGGAAAATCAATACTTGAACTAAGAAAGCAGACCCAAACATATAAACACACATAGATACACACATACACAAAGATGAATCAAAGTTAATTTAAAAAAAGAGGTTTATTTTTAAGGAAGCCAGAGGAAAATATTTTATCTTCATTTGGCTTGCTCTCCTTGCCCATGGAAGGGCATTTGGCATATAAATGTTACAGTTGTATAAATACAGATCCATTCTCTAATTGCTGTATGTGGAGCTTGATACAGGCACTGTAGTTATCCATTTGCATTGCAAGATTGTGGCCACTGCCAGCACACTTCTCCCTCACCAAAAACAATCTCACAAATACAGGAAGGGAAAGAGTAAAAAACTACATGTAATCTTTTAAAGCTTATTTAAATTGGGATATACTGTTTATAAGCAGGTCTTTATGAAGAGTCAGAAATTTTTAAAAAATTCCTTTTATAAAAAAATGTTTCAAGCTTCCTGAACTTCTTTTCGGGGGGGGAAAGAAAAGTATAACATTGCTACCTTTTACAGAGCATTGTGAGGGGACTCTTTATGAAAATCTTTTGGTGCATTTTGAGATTCTCGAGCAAAAGGCATTCTATTTTAAGCACAGAGTGCTTACTGTCACTTGATTTTCATGTCCTGCTTTCCTGACTGACAGGTGAAGCTGCTGCTTTGCTGAAGCAGAGAGCATTTTGAAGCAAAATGTGTCCTGAATACTGAGGAAGCAGTGGAAGTCTAAACACAAAGGACTTTAAATTCTATGTGCTCTTGTCCTACACTTTCTTACTGAATATTTTTTAAATTAAAACAAACCCTTCCCCAAGGCCAGTGAATAATTCAGTAGGGAATTTGTTTCTTCCTCTACTTGTGGCTTTTTACACCACATATTTTCCCCTCTATTTTTTTTCCTAGTTTCTCTTCTTTAACTTAGTATTGGAGCTTGAGCAACCTCTCCATAAATACCAGTACCTTTATGTTCATTGACAACAGTAATGCACAGGGTATTAAAAGAAACAGAGTTTTACCTTCTTCCAAACCCAGTGATCCCAGCGGACTGGGGATCTGTCTGGCTGAGAATTTGTTGCATTTCCCTTTTGCCATTCTCTATTTGGCTGCTATTGATTCTTTCTTTATTATATTACTCATTACCTCTTCTTTTGCTAGCAGTTCCTCTCTTCTACGTTTTGGCCTCTAACGACCATTGCTGTACCATATTGTTTTTAGTGATCTATAAATTAAATTGGCTGATGAATGGCGTAGCATTTGGAATGTGAATACTGCGTCATGGGATTATGAAACCACCCTTTAGCCTGACTCATGCAGTAAAGAAACCTACTCAAAACAGTATTAACTTTATCAGTTCAAGTGAATCAGCTCCCTTTGAATAACAGGAAATGGTTTTGTCTGGCCAGAAAGCTGCACCCTCTGGCTCATAATGGAGCAACTTAAAAAAGAATTCCAAACTAAGATGTCATTTGGGTTTATAATACGCATTGCAGGATGTATTTTACACTTTCTACTTCATCTTTCACACAGCTACACAGGGCTCACCTTTCCTCAGCCTCCCTCAGAAACCACACACCCTTCTAGAGATTCAGGGATATATCTAAAATCCTTCACATGGCAAATTCAAATAATTTGATGTGCCACAAATTGTGTATTTGTGTAAGTGTATTTGTTTTGAAGTGCTTTCTCTATACAGGTCAAGGAGGTAAATTAAGTCCTGTGCTAACACCGTGTTCGGGTGTCCCACAACACATTAAGATCAGAACTCCCCAGGCAAACCAGACTCGTCTACTCTGGGTGGTGGAGGGACCCTTGGTTGACATAGTGGGGCCACCTCCCTGCAGGCCCTGTCCTGCTGGCTGCAGGGAGGTCATCTGCTGCCCTTATACTTTACTACAGCAAAAATCCCTGCCGGCCACCTTCTGCGTGTCCCCGCTGTGGCCATCATCTGCACGATGAACCGCGTGAAAGCAAAATAAGGTGAATGAGGAAAATCACAAGGGAGAGAGGGATTCGACCCACGCTGCCCGTATCCAGGAGCGGCGAGAGGTGGGCGCATCACCCCGGGGACCAGCACGGCCCGTGACTGTCCAGGGTCCGGGGATGGACAGACCCTGCCGGGGAGCACTCCCTCCCGACGACCGAGGGCTTCCCCCGCTGCCAGGGAGATTCCCATCCCCGCACGGGGAGGCGGGGCCGTGGTCGCTGCGGGGACGGGAGGGCGCGGCGCCCTCGGGGCGATGGAGCCTGAGGCGGGCCGGGGGTGAGGACGCTTGCCCCGCGCTGGCGGGGGCGGCCGCTGCCCTCCGGCCAGGCCGCTGCTGGGCGTCGGCCTCTTCCGCCGCTGCCCCCGGCCCGGCCCCGCCCCGAGCGGCGGCGGCTCCGTGACCCCGGTACCGTCCGGTGCGGCGGTGCCGGCATGGCCGTACCGTGGGCTCTGCCCGCGCCCCTCAGCCCGGCGCAGCTGAAGCGCCTGGAGCAGCACCGCTACAGCGCGGCCGGGCGCTCGGTGCTGGAGCCGTGGCTGCAGCCGTACTGGGGCTGGCTGGTGGAGCAGGTCCCGCTGGGGCTGGCGCCCAACGCCATCACCATGGGCGGCCTCCTGCTGAACTGCCTGACGGCGCTGCCGCTCATCGCCTTCTGCCCCAGCGCCGCCGAGCAGGTACCGCCCGCCGCGGCCGCCGCTTCACCGACACATCCCGACCCCTTCCCCTCCGGCCGCCCCGCGGGTCTCGGTGCCCGCTGGTGCCTCCTGGCAGCCTCCGGAGCCCGCGGGGTGCGGTGCCCCGTCACGGGCGGCTGCACCGGGCGTCCCGTGGGAACGAGCGCTGCGGGTTTGTCCTGAGAAATCAGGGGAGCGGCGGTGCGAGGCTCACGCTTTGGGGCAGCTGGGGTCGAGCTGGAGACGGGTGTTAAGGTTTGAGTGCCAGAATGCTGTGAAAGGACGAGGTTCAGTGGGCTCCGCTCTCCTGCCCGCAGAGGGCCCCGCGGGGCCGGGCCTTCGGTGGGCACTGTCCTGCCCTGCACGGCGTGGGTCGCGCTGCTGCGTGGGACCCCCTGGCTCCTCCACCGACCATCATATCCCGTGTGTGCCTCAGCTGGCTGGGTAGGAGAGGAAACCCTAGGGGCTCAGGAGGAACGCTGTAACACAGGGGCCGTGGGGGCAGAACCAGCTGCTGGTCAGGAGAGAGGGTGCGGGATGTGCCCAGGAGCAGGGCAGGCTGGCTGGAGCTGGCCACGGGGCACGGCTCCTGCCCCTTCAGCATCGCTTGGTTCACAGCTGCGGCTCGGTGGTGTCGCAGGTGTGTTAGCTGCTAGTAGCTCAAATGTTTCCCTTCCTCGTGTGGGAAATATTTAATCCCTCTAACTTCTGGAGGGAAAAGAGGCTTGTTAACGTGGGCTGGTGCTGCTGTCACTTGAACAGCATTGCCTGCAGTTTCTCTGACAATTTCAGGAACTGTCAGCTTTGCAGCCTGTTACAAGTTTCCCATTGCAGTCTCTTTAACGTAGTTGGAGTAGCAAATATCAGGGGAAAGTTGTTTTGGGGGGCAAAATACCTTGAAAGGTGGCAGTTTTCCATGTGTTCTGGTGGGTTTAAATCCTCATAGCAGAGGTTGGCTGTTAGTTGTTTTCATTTCTTTAACAACACAGATTTACTTTGGTGAGTGTTCATGTCAGAAGAACATTTCTTTTTCTCTAATTGCTTTGCCCTTTGTGCTAGCAGAGGTGTTTATGACAGACATATCAGGAATCTGATCCAGATCAAAATTAACTTTGCTTTGGTCACTGCCCTGACATACATCACCAGGTAGAGGCACTCTGGCATTGGGTGGTAGGAGAAGGGAAAACAGAGGTAATACTGAATGGCTGGAAACCACAGATTGTCTTCTAGTGGCACTTTCGGAATTAAAATGCTTGTGGAACTGCTACCTTTAGCTTAGCTCTGTGATGAAAATATCAATCGAGTGCCAGCTAAGTGTCTGGATGCTCATTTTAGCTTTTTTCTCTTTGGTATTCACCTATAAAAGCAGAAATTAAATTTTAAGTTATTTTTCTCTTGAGGACTCTTGTACCAAAAGAAAAAAGTTGTGTTGCAGACATCCAGGGAATTATTCCTTCCAAGAAAGCTTAGGTAGATTTTAGAAACTTTACGGGGTTTGTGGGTTTTGAGTTTTTTGGTTTTTGGTTTTGTTTTTTTTTTTAACTGTGGAAGCTGAATTTTGTAAGAACCTGTAGTTTGGACTACACTTTTTTTCTTCAGATGTCAGTATATCCTTTAAAAATATGTACGGTGAAGCCAGACTCATCCTGTTGTTTGCTGCCTCTGCACTGCTGAGAGTAGCCCTGATTTTCTCTTGCAGCATCACTCTAGAAGCATCATTCTCCTTGTTTAATGACTCAGCTTATCCTCCACCGAAGTTGAGGTCATGTTTCTGGATGGCTTTTTGAAAAAGCTAAAACTGTTGCAACACTAATAGGTGCTATACGTGCTGTTGTAATATCTGCTTTGTAGTTTTGACTGGGATGTGTAGACTGGAGGGTGTAGGTGGAACTGAAGATGATGTTAAAGATGATTGAAATCGCAGACTGAACGAAATATCATAGTGCACTTCAACACCACTTCTCCATATGGCCTGGGCAACTCTTCCATTCATGAACAAGTCTTGATTACCTGATGGACAAACAAGAACTTGTTATATTCTCTTGGTGGAAGGGTGGGTGCACTGGATAAGAAGACATGGATAAAATAACAAGCAGGTTTTTGTCTGAGTTAAGGGTTATTTTGGGGGGAGAGGGGGTGGTTCTAAGTTGGTTTGAGTGGTTGTTTTTTATTCCCTAACCAGTCTTAAGTGGGCCATTTTGGTTAGGCCTTTATTAAAATCACAGAAGTCTTGATGTTTGTACAAACTGTCCAAAATGAGTAAGACTGGTAGCTGAAATCCCTCAGAGAGTAGCTACTGACAGATGCTTGGAAAAGACATATTTCTCCAATACACCCTTCGAGCTGCCAAGACTCTGGTTTAGCAGTTTTTTTCGCAGGGGATTCTACTTGGGTTACCTACTAGAACAGCAGCTGATGGATCTGTTTCCCCACAGACACTTTCCACTTCGTGATTTTGCCCTGTGAATTAGTTGTTTTGAACCTGTTTGTTCTTTCAGCTTCCATTATGTCCTATTGCAGTGATTTCCGCAATTTCATACTGCTTACCCCAATCCCAGTGCAATTAATGTCTCAAACCATACAATGCTCCCTTGTTCTCTTAATGTGAAGGCATTATTTCCCTATATACTGTTCTTTTTATCTTCATCAGCATCAGTAGCCACTAAAAGCCAATTTGTTACTGACTACCACAATATGTTTGGAATTTACAAAATATTGTCTGTTTCAGTAATGTCTTCTTGTCTAGTAGGAACATGGGTTGTTTCACTGCCTCCTGTAAATGCACGTTTCAACATAAGCCTTCTTATTTGCAGCTAAGCCATTAGCAGATTGCACCCTTCAAGCACTGTTGTAACCAAAATCCATGTGTGTGTGCTTTTGTTGAGTGTTTGTCCAGTTTTCTACACTCTCTGTAACTTAGGAGAGTAATCCATTAAAATAATACACAGGTGTGGTGGTGAGGAGGACACCTGCACATTTCATCTTCTATGGAGGGCTGGAACATCTCATTCACTGTGACTGCAGCCTGGGTTGTATTTTGTTTTGGGATTGTTTGTTTGGGTTTTTTTGACACTAATTGTAAAATATTTAGGAATGAAAAGTTTTGCTGACATTAACTATGAGCAGTGTGTATTTGCTGTGTTAGAGTGTAAAAAGGAGGTTTTTATCCCTACCGTTTGTCAGTGCATTGTTTTGCTCCACTGCTAGGAGACTTCTCTGAAGTAGCTACAGTCAACCTCATATACTCCTCCCAATTCTGGGAAAAACTGGGAAGAGAACTGCCTAGACATAATTCTCTATATTTCTAAAAGAGGGAAAGGTAACTTTGATCCTCTACTGCCATGGTTGCTCATGGAAGGGCCTAGCTTTGATAATCCTTCAAACTCAGCCACAGGTCTCCCTAAAAGCAGAGAATAGTTGAGTGGAAGAGACCTTTAGAGGCCATCCTGTCCAACACCCCTGCCATGAGCAGGGACATCTTCAACTGGATTGGATTGCTTAGAGTCCCATCCAGCCTCACTTTAAATATTTCCAGGAATGGGGCATCCACAGCCTCTCTGGGCAACCTGTGCCAGTGTTTTACAGCCCTCATCACAAATAAAATCGTCCTTATATTTATTCTAGATCTACCTTCTTTTATGGAGTCATAGAATATTAGAATGGTTTGGGAAGCTAGAATTTTAGGACAGAAATGCACACTAATTACTAACTGTAATTATTACTTTTTATTGAATTTATATCTATTTTAAAAATTTCGTAGCAGTTACAGCAGGATCTAAGCACAGGACTGGGAATAGATCGCATACAGGAAGACAGGAAGAGAAAAGCATGGATTATGGATATGCAGTTAGGGCAATTATAGCAAAAGGGGCTCAAGAGTTCTCATGCAGAGAGCCAAGGGAAGGAAGGGAGGCTCATGATGGGTAGCTCTGTAGAAGTGTTTAAGAAACAGTGTAGTGAATTTAAAAAGGCTGTCATACCTTGCTGAAACATGCTGTTTAGAAAGCCATACATCTAGGGAGACCAAAAAGCACTGGAGGGTCTAGGTGACTTCAGCTATCTCTACTATTAATTGCTTGCATGCAGAGGAACATTGGTGAGATGCTGTCTCTGCTTCTCTCTCTCTCTTTTTAAAAAACTTTCTTAAAAAACCTACCAAACAAACAAACCACCTTTAAAACTGAAAGAGGGATTGTCTTGATGTTTTTCCTGCCAGAGGGAAAAAATGAGGGGAAGATATTAACAGGCATGATATTATGTAAACAGTAAGAGCACAACTGAGGTTTTTGGGAGAGAGAAGTAGAAGAGGTAGAACTGGAGAAGCTGCTATGAACGGTGGGGCGGGGGGGAGGGAATGTGAAGGAGGAAGCTCCTGACTTGGTAGAGAAGTGTGAAGCACTGAGTGGAGTGGGAAATTTATCCAGTACCAATCAGTGAGGAACAGAGCAATCAGTTGTGAATGGGAGATGGAGGTTATTTGGCATGAAATAAGACCATGAAGGTCCAGGAATCCTGACACTTCAAGGAAAGGAGCTCTTTCAGAGGGAGCTTGTTGGAGAGAGGAGGATGCTAAAGGAATGCAAGGAGTCCTTGGACTGCAATATATTTTGGTTTTGGGTTTTTTTTTCAACTCTGCCCTCTTCCCCTGCTGTAGTTCAGGTTTGAACAGCCCCCTCCCTTCTCCTGCTATTAGTAGAGTTGCACACAGTGAAGGGAGGGAAATGATCCATGTTTGGGGGTAAGAGGGGGGGAGTCCAGTCAAAATATCTCTCTCTGTTCTGGATTGGTTCCAAAGAAGGGCCTTGTAAACTGGGGCAAAACTATTAGCTGTGGATTGAGGAAGTGAGATTATGGCTAAATGTGATGAGTAATTAAGGGGAACTGAATCTTTGAATAATGCAAGAGCTTGGCCTGTTGAACCCTCTGGACTTGAGAGCTTTGCTTGAAACGAGTCATAAAGGATCTCCCTGACACGTGTAGTCTTCTGCAGCTTTGTGCACTCTTTCATGAGGAGGAATCACAGAAGCAGGAGAACGGCTGCTCTTCTACCTCCATTGTGTCTGAAGGAGAGGTCATGTCACACATACCTGTCAAACACTACAGGCACATGGCTTATTGTTTTGACACCCTCTGGTTGAGTAGATGACCAGACCTGCTGTATCGAATCTGCGCGTGACAAGAGTCTGTAGCATCTGTCAGACATCCTTTTGAATTGAAGCAGAGAAGCATCTCCTCTACTCCTGGCCTCCTTCACCCAGGTTTCTGTTCTCTTCTAGTTCTGTTAGAATAGCATCTGGCTCTGGCCAAATAATATATTTGCTTGGGCAGGATATCACTTTGGGCAGAGATAATAAACACCTCATCAGTGAAAAGCTGATGATTATTGGGAGCCTCCTGACCTTTCTGCTCAGTCTGTCAGCCATGTCAGCATTCTCAAATGTTCCCACTTCTCTAATTTGCAAACTACTTGGGTCCAGCGTGGGAAGCTGTCAGGGGACATCCCTGGATGGAGAGCCAGGCATGTGAGAAGGCGGAGGAGACAGCAGCTGTAGTTGTATTGAGAGGGTGGATAGTAGAGAAAATCCGCAGTTATTAGGAACTTTGGAAATCTCTGTGTACCATTGGTGATTTGGAAAACTGTTTTTTATTGATTAAAATATTAGAGCATTCATTTAATATGCTAAATGCCAGTTGATCCCAAATGAATTTTGGTTATTACCACTTTGGGTTAAATTTGAACTGACAGCTTAGGGATGAAGTGCTCCAGATGGTGTTTCTAAGCTCTCTGACACCTGTTCCCCTGTTCTTAACTAGGATTTTTTTCCCCTTATCCTCAACTGTGGGAATACTGATAGATCTGCTACAGGTGCTAATGGATGCAGATGATCCTTACTGGGAAGAAGATGAACACTCTCCCCCTGCCTTTCCAGATCAGGGGGCAGAGTGCTTTAGTTTTGGAGTGTAGGAGGACCGTTGCTTTGATTTGTCCCAGTAGGAGCTATTGCAAACAGATTTTAATCAGCAGTCTGATTCAAATATATATATTACTATAGCTTGTAACTAGACAAAAGCCACTGCTTTGTCAAAAAGACCTAATAGAAGTTTTGAGTGAAAGGTGATTTATTTGATTATTTTTTACATTTTAGTGTATCACATTTGTTTTGTAGCAAGATAAATGTAGACAGTGTTACCTTGAACAAAAAGTCTTGCTTCATGTTCTGTGGGTTGTGGAAACTTTCATAAACTAACTACAGTGACCAACATACAAGCCCTCTGTTTTGGTTAGAACTGAGGCTGTATTTCTCATGGAGCTTGCATTTCAAAAGACTGTACTGATGCTAGGTAAGCAGCATACAGCACTAGAGCTAATGATTAAAAATTGTGCCATAACACATTTCTGTACCTGAGTGGTGTTTTAATGATGGAAGTGATCCAGTTAAGTAAGAAAGTGCCCATGCTTTGGCATTTGCAATAATTGGTGATGTGCCCCACACTGGGGTGAATGCTGTGTGACTAAAGGATTTGGCTACCATATTTAGCACTGGGTACAGTCTACTTTCATCAAACCTGATAACTAAAGCAAGCTAAAATCTATTTCAGTTAGAAATATATGCTTGCAAAAGAAGGGGAGCCTAATGCAACCAAAAAGTCAGTGGTGTCCTGTGCAGAATTGCCAAGTGTGGCCTTCTTTACTTGTTAAAATCCAGGGATTAGGATGACAAGTTTCGATAGACCTCAATCATTTCATAACTGGTAGAAGTGTGTCGCAGCAGGAACGCCTTGTGAAACACTGCAGGTTGTCTTAAGGAATACCTGAAATCATGTTGGTCAGTGTGTTGCAGGAGAGGAATTGCAGAAGTGGAGTGCCACAGCAGCTGTCCCTGACCTGGGAGTGGGAAAGGATCCAGCCCTATGGGTGTTCAAAAGTTGCATTTCCAGCATTTATACCTGACTTTTCATGAACAGTGCTTCTAAATGCTAAGGATACCACTCGACAGTACTTGAAGCAAAATGTTACCTGTGCTTTGTTCAATAGGTGTTTTACATAATTTTTAGCAAAACCTAATTCCTAGGCAAAGTCACACTGACTGTGCATGTGGAAATAATGCTTTTGAAAGGAGTGACTGCAGAACAGTTCCTTTGAACCTAAGACTGGTGTTAATGTAACTAATTCACAGCTCATTTTGAAACTGATAGTGTAAATTAAGTAGATAGTTGCTCCTGCATATTTAGTGAATGACTTAATTTCTCTAAACCTCAGCCAAAGTGCCTATGTAGTCAATTTTTCTATGTTTGAAAAAATGTCTTTCCCTAGAGGCTGAAGTCTTTATTTAGTAAAAACCATAACAGGTTTTTATATCTGTATGTTGTGAATCTGAGCAAATCATCTTAGTGTCTATCACATAAAACACTGAGTTTTTAAAGTAAAGACCTGTGTTCCACTGGTATAGCTAGAGTAGTTCATTACAGTAGTTATTACAATTCACTTAGAAATTAGTGCAAGGTGTTTGGTTTGCCCATTATTTAAGTAACAAATAGCACAACATAGTATAGTTTTCTACTGAACAGTATTTTACCTTTCATGAAACAGGTTATCAGCTAAGAAATTGGGAATTACCTAGTGACCTTTTATGTGAATCTCTTTCAGGCACCTTCTTGGGCATACATCCTGGGTGCAGTAGGACTTTTTATCTACCAGTCTCTGGATGCCATTGATGGGAAGCAAGCCAGAAGAACAAACAGTAGTTCTCCTCTAGGAGAACTCTTTGATCATGGTTGCGACTCCATTTCCACAGGTAGACTTTACCTCCTGTTACCCATCCTAGTTTGTAGAGGTTACCCCTGCTCAGAGCAGGGTCAGCATATTCCCATCTTTTAGTATAAATTCTCCATCTCCTGGTCCATGCAGCCATGTCTGCCTCTGATATTTGCACCCCTGACCAGTATCAGGGAGGATATTTCAGAAGTTCCTTTGGCAGATGTTGGGTAAAATGCATTCTGGTCTTGCGTACCTTCATATACAGTGTTCTTTGAATGAGCTATATGGTGAACAAAGAACTCCATAAGAGCATGCCTAAACATTCTTTGTAAAGCCTGTGTTTCCCAGTAGGATATAGGTGATGCCTAATAAAGTATTTTAAGGGCAATCAAGACTGATGCTGGCATGTGAAACTAAAGATTCAACTTTAGGAGTGAGGTGCCAAAATATCAGTTTGGTAATAGGGCATCCAGCCTGGCACTTAGAAGAAGGATAATTCTGTAGAAGAACGAGTTTTAAAATAGTTGTGAGTCCTTAAGAAGCCTTGCTCAGTTTCACTTTCCATAACTTAGCAGCTGTTGGTGCCAATGCCTGCTTAATGGCTGAAACTAGTTGCCCTGGGAATTAGTACGTTCTTTATGCCTCACTTCCCAGAGGAGTGCAGCTGCCAGTCTCTCTGAGCTGGGCCCTTCAGCTAAAGTTGTCGGTGTTGCAGAGAACAGGTGATGACAAGGCCAGGAGAAGGGAGAACCCCTGAAGGCCAGAAGGCAGGGCCCTCACTTGGCAGAAAAGGAGTGCTGTGTTTTGGCCTCTGCTGCCAGGACTGTCCCTGAGGTTAGCAGCTTAGCTACTCAGTCAAGTATCAGTCATAGTATTACTTTGTTAGAGTGATTGTAAAATGCCCTGTGATTTTTTTTTTTTTGTAATTTCTTTGAATTTCAAGCAAAGAGGGTATGTAACTAACATGTTCATTTCTGCTTTTCAGTTTTTGTTGTCCTTGGATCCTGCATAGCAATCCGACTAGGAACAAATCCTGACTGGTTGTTTTTCTGTTGTTTTGTGGGACTGTTCATGTTCTATTCTGCTCACTGGCAGACATATGTATCAGGCATACTGAGGTTTGGAAAGTAAGTAGGTATCTTTAGAAGCACATGTGGCTTATTGTCTGAGGCTGCTAGCTACTTTCAGTTTCTTCTTGGTTTACTCCCAGCTTTCTCTTACTTTCTTTCTCATCTCCCTTCCACTCTCGTGTTTTACCTGGCAAGAAGTTTAAACTCTGCATAATACTGAGGACTTGTTCTTTTAGCAGCTGTTAGCTGTATACGCTTTGTTTGCATGCATTTGACTCTTCCCTGCAGATTTGTTCTCAGAACCCACAAAAGCACCGTGCAGGCTCAGGCCAGAGACGTCTTGTTTACATTGCAGACAAGTGCTCTGTGTAGGAGTAGGGACACACCAAGCATCTGCAGTACCTGCCTTTGTAATCTCCCAGCCACAGAACAGTTTCAGCCCCAGGGGACTCTGAACCACAAACATTTTTAGTGAAATTCCCCTGCTAATGGGTTTCCCTTTCATAGACATCTTCAGTCTTCCTTGGAACAAACTCTCTTCGTCCATTGCATCCTTCAGCAAGGAGCTCCACCGAGCTAAGACAGTGCTTGAAGAATTACCCCATGTTTATGTGGGGGCCTTGCTTTTAATCTGGCTCATACTGGTTTGATGTCCTTTAGGTTTTGTGTTAGGTCACAGTTCTAGAGATTGCTGTGATGCTGTTCATGACCTGATAGACGTTTCATCTGTTTCCACTGCAGCATAGGAGGAAAAGTCATGACATTCATGTAGAAGACATGATTTCAGTTTAACTGCTAATAGTGTGGGGATTGCTGCACCCTCCTGCAGCTGTGGTGGTGCCTAGCCAGGGCCTTTGGCTGTTTTTAAGCAATGAGCTGCAGTTTAGTGAGGAAAAGATCAGAGACTTCCATGGCAGCAAAATTGGAAATAAGTGATAAATGAAGGCTGTCCTTCTGCTAATCCCAGTCACTTTCCAAGTCACCTGTTCATAGTCCTACTTAGCTTTGCCCTGTGAGAAGCAAATTTGAGCATCCCTGGGCACACAGGCTGGTGACCAGCTGTCCTTGTGTTCTGTTTGATGTCTGCATCGAGTGCAGGCTGTCCCTGCCATATTGCTAAGGGCTCTTTTTAGTTTGCTGATAATGCATTTTACCACGCAAACTATAATTGTTCTGCCTGCCTGCACATCCTAAATTTTTAAAGGACATCTTTTGCTGTAAACAAAAATAGGTGCTTTAGAGTGATGGCTGAAATAGAATCATTTCTGTGCTTGACTGAAGGGAGATGGACTGTGGTATGAGCTCTGGCATTTTGCAGACATGATTGCTTTTCTGTGCCTTTTGTTCTTGCATAAAGTGTGAGAATGATTTCCCCACATCAGGAAGGCACTCCTATACCACAGAAAAATTTCATCATTAAAAACTCAGTGACTTCTGCTTAAACACACTGGTAGTGCATAGTGCAGACAGTTCAGAATGGCCTGGTGTTCCATGCCTACTGTTTGAAGTTAAACAGACAAAACTTTTCTCCAAGATAACTTATTTCTGTTCAGTGAAAAAAGGCCACAGTTTTTTTCAAGGCTTGCAGTTTTGTTTCTCTTAAGAACAGAGATGTGAGCCTAACTGAAGCAAGCATTAATATAGTGTTCTAAACATGGTAATACACAATAACGTGGATGGAAGCTCTCACTGATGCTGTTCCTGAACTAGCAGCACCTGATTTTAGAAATCAAATCACAGATGGGAGATTCCTACTGCTGATGGCCAGGAAGGAGCAGAGAGCTGCATAATGTAACACTGTCAGGTTATGTGGAATACTGCACAGTGTCTGATTAAAGTCCTTGGACTCTGATTTGGGCTCTGTTGCAACCAGCAGTCTAACCCTCTGTAAAATTGAGTATTAAACTTTGGCACATATAATAATTCAAGTTCAAGCCTCCTCCCACCACCAGCAACAACAAAGCAAATACAGATTAGAAATAGGTGTTAATAGTGCAGAGTGCAACCTGTGAACACTTGCACTTGCTCATGGACACTTTTGAATGATGTAACCAACAAGTTCAGCAATGAGTGGGTAGATGTAACACTTTATGCCTGGCAGAGAGGAAAGAGCCCACTCCCAGCACCACTGTCGTGTGATAGACTGTCATTTGACTTCGAGCCAGTTTGTGAAATGGGCAGAAGATGAAAAGCCTACACTAGACTGGCAAGCTGAACTGGCTCACCTTGGAGTCTGATTAGCACTACAGCTGGTAAAGTTGGAGGAATGCAAAGGTGTAGGAAGACAAGGACTCCCCATTCTAACAGTTTTAAGCAGCGACAAGCACCTCAGCTTATTACCCAGCTGCAGTTTAAACTTTGGCTCTAAGAGTCAGTCCCATATGTTCTGCAGGCTTTTATCTGTCAGGTTTTCATGATAAGCTGGCCTAAAGAAATCGCTTCTGTCCCAGCCTGCTCTTTACAGTCTCTGCTTCTAATGGTTGCTCTGCTTCTAATGGTTGATTGCATTTACCTGTGAGCTTCCCTTAAACTTTGCTTTGATACTGACATACCAACAAGTCTATAAATTTGTACAGAATTCTCAAATAGTTAACAATGTATTTATTAAAGATTTTCCACCATTAAAATTATGTGATATGCAGCTTGCTCCAGATAAGGAGCTTTAATTTTACATCTTGGCCACAGATGTGTGCCTGCACATAGAGTACCTTTCTCAATCAAGGAAAGGTATTTATGTACACTGATGTAATTTGAAGTACAGTTACTGGGGTTTTATTCTCCCCTCTCCCTCCCCCCCCTTTACACTTACAGCAAAAAGGCCTTTCCTTTAACTAAATCTCTTCTTTTCCTTCATAGAATTGATGTAACTGAAGTTCAGATAGCCATAACAATGCTGCTCTTGATATCTGCATATGCAGGAACAGCAATATGGGACTACAAGGTAAGTGTGTTAACTGTTCAGAGTTCCTGTTGAGCATTCAGTTCCTGTAAGTGCTCACAGTTCCTGTGGTATTTGAAGCTGTCCTGTGCAAGTGCCATTGACAGCTGCTAGTTGTCTAATGTTCTGTTTTAGCTTATTGTACAAATGCAGGTTATTTTGATGTTGTAGTTACCTTAGATGTAATGATGTGACTCCCTCTGCGCAATTTAGAGCTACATAGAGGAAAAAAGACCCCATCTGCCACTTGTATGAACTTCTGATCTGGAACTAATACTCTGCATGCCAGCAAATAGTTTTTGTTCTGGTTTTATGTATTTTGGATATTGTAAGACATATGTTTCTTTTCAGTTAAACAATCTATTTTAAAATTTAAGGATAAAATGTTTTAATCTAATGAAACCATGGGATGAAGTCAGAGGGGTTTTGGTTAATCCATATTTGTGTTGATGCAGATACACTGATTTTTAACAGTTGTGTCACAGCCACATAAATGTAAATATCTCTATTTAAAGCATTGCTTTCTGTCTCTAGCTTTTATTCTGATCTTTAGAGATGCACTTTAGTGGACAGTATCAGAAGTATATGAAACTTAAGATCTTCATCCTTTCTAGGGTCTTTACTCAGAAATTTATAGTTCTGCTTGGCTATAGCACAAGGAAGAGCTGAAACCATTCCATACTATTGATAACCAATACAAATTAACCTAAATATAAACCACCAAGAAATTAAAATAAATTCATAAGTTTACTCAGGAATTAAGAAATGCTTAGCTAAAGTTTTTCCTTTCCCCATACTGCAAGATATTTTTGTTTGTTTTCAAAAAGCTTATTTTCGTGTTGGAAAATAAAGTAGGTGCATTAGACTTTAATTATGATTGATTTTTTTCCCTTCACTATTAAAATCTGTTGTAGTTATGCTGTATCTCAAAACACTCTATATTAAAAAATATAGTCAATGGTTTCAATTTATTATTACTACTTTTTTTTTTTTAATCCTCTGCTGCCTTTGGAAGGTTCCTTGAAACTGCAATTGATTCCAAAAGGTAACTCTTTAATTAAAATTTGTATCTGGAGACTATTCAGGATAGTCTCATGATATGCAAAGATACAGCATACAAATAACATACCAAAACACACAGCAGGCAGATGGTGTTTGTGTTTCCTGTGGTGCAGTGTTGTGTTATCCAGTGAAATAGAAGGAACTCTCCTCTTTCCCCCTCCCATACCATGGTGATGCAGTAGTCTGTGTCAAGTTTTTGCTTATGTAGTAAAAATGTTTGAAGAACATAGGAAGGAGGAACAGAGTAAGATCTAGCTGAGTCTCAAGAACAGAACTGAAGTACTCAAAAGTTGAGTTGAAACATTACAAAAGATATTTGTTGTTTCCTTAGTAAGGAAACTAATTCCAAGCACTGTTGTCCTGAGCTTTTTCCTGGGAAAGGGAGAGTTGAAATAAAATGTTTGTTTAGTAGGCGTGAGTGGCTTCTGTAATCCCTTTTTTTTTAAAAAAAGGTGTTGTGCTTAACCTCTGATATCTTTCTCTTGTCTTGTTGTGTTTTTTTTTTGTTTTGTTTTTCTGTGTTCTGCTAAGGTCCCTTTGGTGGGCTTAGAACTGAAGTTCTTTGCAGTTATTGGCATCCTGTGTGGAACAGCACTTTCTTTTTTCAATTATTTCCGTGTCATCTTTGGTGGAGGGGTTGGAAAGAATGGATCTACAATAGCAGTAAGTTGCTCTAAAAATCTGAATGATGTTTGAATAATTTATGCCCATAATTTCTTGCATTTCAGATGATCATAAGGGTTTTATTTGTTTGAGCATTTAAGCAGACAGGCATATGAGTGTTGGGTGGCTAAAGCAAAGACTTCATTATCTACTTTCTCTCTGCCTGTTACTGGATTTCTTCTGTCGTGGGAACCAGCAGTGAATTTTCTTACAAAATTAATTAGTGGTCACTGCAGAGGATTCCAGTAGCATTCCAATGGCTTAATGCTGATGGACTTTCCTGAGCTTTGGCAACTCTGGTTTTGTTTAATGGGATTTGCAGTATTTATAAAATCTGGATGTTACTGTGTGACTGAAGTCTAAGACAAATTTTCTGTCCATTTACATTTTAGGGAACAAGTGTTCTTTCGCCAGGCCTGCACACTGGACTACTTATCACACTGGCCATTATGATTTATAAAAAGTCTACAACTCAGCTGTTTGAAAAACACGCTTGCCTGTATGTCTTAACATTTGGGATTGTGAATGCCAAAATCTCACAGAAGTTGGTGGTAAGGATTTTTCTTTCAATCCTAAACCTCCTAAAACTAAACTGGTTCTTGGCTTAACACTTGCTGGATCAGCAGGCATCATGCAGGTTTTCCTATTCTGCTCTGCCACTGTATTTACCAGTTTCATTATGACTCAGACACTGAACTATACTCAGGGTCCTACAGAGAAATTCTATATGATACTGCTGCAAATGCATACTTCCTGTTGAATGTATTGGTTGGAACTTTCAGTTTTGTTTAACTTATTCCTAGAAATATACTGTCTATCATTTAATATCCCAACTCTGGCCCCTCAATCCTTACTAACAGTGCTGTGACTTCTGATTTCGTTATCTGAAATAGGAATTTACTTTAATCATTAAAATAATGAGAGAACGTTTCCTGTCTTTTTTATCCATAAAAACTTCATCAGTGGATTAAAAAAAAAAAAAAAATCTGCCTTACTACATATTTGCTAAAAACAGTAATCCAGCCAGCTCATTTTCTTCTTCTGGTGTGACATTTTTCAAACACTAGAAAACAGGTATTGGACAGACTTTCTGGCTAAACAGGTGTTCACCTAGTGAGCTACTACCTGTTCAAGAGAGAGAATGCTGATACGAACACTGAACCTTAAGACTGAACTTGAGGCAGTTCTGTCAAACACATGAACTGCCCTATTCGTTCCTTGCTGATTCAGAGGAGCCATTTTTAAGCTTCCTGGTATGGATTCTTCATATGTCTTTTATTAAGTCACCAAGTTCTTAAAAAGAACTCTTAGTTAAAGGTGAGCTCAAGTTGTCTCTAAGAGTGCTAAATATGGAAGGAACAAGGGGTGTGTGGGGAGAACAGATTTCTTCCCTTCACCCCCAGCAATGTTCTCTTGGTCAGTCTGTGAAGTGTCTCTGCGCATACATTATCTTTACTAAACACTGAGAACAAGTCTTGTTACCTAAGCAAAAGCCTGCTTCCTACTTAGCTTTTGGCTAGGAAAAGCCAAAATTTTCAAGTTATACTTGAAAACAACATTTCAAGTGGATGGTATTTGTTTTCAGTAATACACCTGCATAGTCTTACCCTTTGAATACAACACTGAAAAATTAAAGATTTGGAAACCCCTGCAGGTAGCTGTACACTGGTACAGATTAACTTAGAACATTGCTGGGCAAGGAGGTCACGCATGTTTGCTTTTATTTTTTACATAGGTGGCTCACATGACAAAAAGTGAAATCTCTCTTCAGGACTCTGCATTTATTGGGCCAGGACTTCTGTTTTTGGACCAGTACTTCAACAGCTTTATTGATGAATATATTGTTCTATGGATAGCACTGGTAAGTGTTTTATACTTCTAATTTGGACCATAGTTTAAGGAATGGATTGAGAATTGTCCCTGTAATTCTGCTCTGCCATTTCTGACCTGCTCCCATTTCAGCTGTCGCTGTGGAGGGAGTGCCAGGGTACCATGTAAACTTGTATTTTGGGAGCTGACTGGTTTTCTTTCCTTGGAGAGATGTGAAAGTAAATTTACAAAATCTCTCTTGTAATTATGTTTTAGGCCACGTGGGTTTAAATTGTTCTGTGAACTGCAGACTAACCTTTGTTTATCGGATTTTGTACATGTTTAGTGGTGTTGGGGTGTCAGGGTTTTGGGGTGGTTTTGATTTTTTCTAAACTAGACCACTATATATTAAGCTATATAGTAAAATGATTGTTATACTTGTCACGTGGGTAGATCCTTATTAAAGTATAACATATTTATAGTAGGGATAACTGAAAAAAAGTTTGGATTTTGTTTTAACCTGTTCTGTTTTGCTCTTTTGAAGTTCATATCCTTGTTTGATATGCTGAGATATGCCACTGGTGTGTGCCTGCAGATTGCTGCTCATCTTCATATACATGTCTTCAGAATTTCATCTCATCAAGCTCCTGAACAGGTTCAAAACCATAATGACTGATTAAATAGGTCAAGGACAAGAGAAGGAGCAGTTAGGGGAATGTTGAATGAAGCAGCCCCTCTGTTTTTGGGAAGACAGATTAAGCTCTTGAAGAAAACAGTTTTATGAGAAAGTTCACCGTATCCCAGACATTACCAGATGTTAGAATTAGTAGATAACAAAGTTCTGCAGATGCTATTGTGATCAATACTTTTGAACCAGCATGTATTTGAGACCTTCAATACCACATTTGAAAATGTTGCCCTTTCCTGTTAGGTAACTTTAATTTTGTTCTTCTCTTTTGGTGAATGTAGGCTGCAAACCAAGGTGCTACCAACCAGAATTTAAAGAGGAATTTCACGTTTCCCTAGACTAAGTGACTAATATTGTAGCATTCGTTTCTAAAGTTTTCGTGAAAGTGCTCTGAAGTGGTAGTCAGATGTACCAATTAAATACGGTACTGCAGCATTAAGACTGGTAAAATGAGGCTGCCATGAGGCAAAACCACTCAATCTCTCTTCTGATATTTCTAAGGAACAAGCTGTTGTATCAGTAGATGAAGGAGGTACAGCTCAGGAAAATTTTATTCTACTTCAGAGTACTGTTATCAGTGCCTTTAGGATTCGTGCATTCTCTAATATCCAAGCACCTAACTTACTGCTACCAGATAAAACTGGAGCTTGTACTTTTTTTCAAGGCCAGTATCTGGTTTTGTAGTCATAACAAGATTTGTTTCATTACACTTCATCATTATCTGGACTAGAGGGAGCTGTGTAATTCAGGGATACTGACTTTAGTTACCCTAACGTGTATCTGTGAAACTGTGCAAGCAAATGACAGAGGTCATTAAATGACTGCAGCTCTAGCAATGTAACCCACCCATGTGTATTTCCCCATATGGTATTTTTGCTATTGCTGTGTTCATCTTCCTTATAATTGATCAAATTGTCTTGTAGCTACTGCTGTACTTTATCCAAACAAAACAGCACAAAACTAAACCATAATGTAAAACTCCAAACCAGGAAGTCAGGCCCGCTCTCAGCCTGTCTCTTTAAGACCAGACCCATTGGCTGATACAATGTGCAAAACTACAGGGCTATTGTCATTGGAGAAAAGTAGCTTATCTGTATGAATAAATCAGGACTTGCACACAAACCCTTTAAACTTAAGCTCCTTTAAAGAGGTACTTTTGAATATGATTTATGTAAAAAGTTGTTGAATGTAAGGGTCCATTACTACTTTTCAGTTGTTGTACCTGAGCTTCGAGTTCATGAAGTCCTTCCCGAACTGTTCAATAAAGAATGCTATGGTTTGTTTTAAAAATTCTACCCCTGCAGCCTCCAGGCTTCACGTTAATTCAGAAAGACTTCCTGAGGAGTTCAAGGAACTTTAACAGTGGTACATTGTCTGCTAATCTGGAGGGAATAAAATAGCATCTACCACACTAACAAGAATTTAGTGATACTCTTGAGGGATAACTGTAACAGTTACTGCCAAAGGACTAGAACTCTTAAGTGGCACGTATCAATTCCACATGAATCTACTACTCCTGTTTGAGACTGGGAAAGACACAGCATCCACACATGAACTTAGCCTGAACCCAGGCCACGGGCAAATAGAAAAGAATGCTTTAAATAACCACCTGATGAAAAGACACAGGCACCTTCTTCAGAGTGAGAGGATTGGGTTCCCCACAATGGTCAAAACTATTTCATGTCATAGTAGGCATAAGTAATTTTAAGGATATGATTGAGGCTTGTGGATGATTGGAAACTAACGCAGAAATCACTCAGAAAACAAGAAACGTGAGTCAATACTAACAAAACCAGAAACAGGAGGTAATACTAACAAATAAGCTCCTGTTGAAGATAGGAAACAAAACCTGTTAACTGTTTCGTAGCTTCTAATCGTCCTTAGAGGGCTGAGGCACTCAGCAGCACAGTTATAAATCCTCCTAGTCACTGGTACCCACCAGAGGCCCATATTGCCCTGTGCATCATTGTAACAATGTAACTTCTATAATTTCTCCTTCCCTGAATCCTAGCAGAGGCAGAACAAGGAGTTCCATACTGGTTTCTTATTCGACTTCAGTTGCCACCTGCTAGCTGAGTTTCCGTAGGTTACTTTAATCTGACTTCCAGAACTGAAGAACCATCAAATGACTTGATTCCAAACTAAAAATGCTAGTAAGCTGAGGAGAAGAATATGGTTTTGAAATATATTGCTATGAAAACATCACATTTGTGTGTGTGGGTGTGTGGATGGTTTTTGTTTTATCTACTGTGGTATGAAATCAAAGCATTAAATGTGTTAGCAACTATGTAATTTGTGAAAGTGGATATTCAGGTGTAATGGTTTTCTGTAGAAACAAACTGCATGCACACTAAGCCAATTGTTTAATTTATTTACTGCAATGAGATACATGAAAGATAAATGCTTTACCCTTAAAACTCAGGCCTCCCTAAATTGCTAGTCATTTGGGGTTGCAAAAAGTAATATTCCATCTCAAAGGCTTGTAATAGCTTGTACTAAGTAAATGAGGTAAATCTACCCCATCTTCTTGCAGTGGCTCTACAAGAAGTATATACCCCAAAATGCATAATGTTCAGTTATGCTTACTGGAGCTGATACATGAAGCTCTTCATTCAACTAAAAAAAACTCTAACGTTTTCTGGACAAATTACAGCAGTTCTTAAATGTCTTACTAATACAAGGATATTACAAAACCTAGAGTTAACAAAAGAGTTAACAAAATGTTTTCCTGTAATAATCATTAAACAATCTTACAATGAGCTATGTCATACCCCATGAACTTATAACTGCAGATATGTCACTTACTAAATGCTGAAACTACAGAAATCTACATCTTGTGAAAAATGCTTCTATTTGCACAATTTACCTAAAGGCCTAAGGTTAATATGTACAATCTGACTAAAGCATTTTTCATTCATTTTCCCATTGTTACAATTTGCCATTAGAAAAAGTGAAACAATTTCAACAGTCGAGTGCTATTAAAAGTGAATATTAGGTAGTTAAAAATTAATTGGACAGACAGTAAATGGTTTTGGGTCCACACTGCCCCCCCATTAATAAAATTTACTAATCTATGTGCTTACAACATTATCAGATACAAGATTAGAACAATCCATGAGAGCCTTTAAGAGGAACCTTAAAACATTTTTATCTTAACATCCTTCTCTGTGGCTAATGCCTGTACTTGTGTCATGTTACTTAGGTACAACTTGTTTCTCCATTGAGCCATCAGAATAACATGGACTGAAGAGACTTGCGAACAGTTGCCATCTCCTGCTGTTGCTGTGACGAGAAAAGGAGATAATACTGAATAAATGCCGTACCAATATGAGTCCTTTGAATTAAATGAATGTCAAATGACTTTCAATAGAATGTTCTATTTTTGCATTTAACTGACTTCACGGCTCTGATACTTACGGTGTCCATCATAATCTTCTTCTGCAACATAGCCATTTCTTTGCGGAGTTCATTTTGGGCACCCGCCAGAAGATTTTCATTGCTCTTCTCCAGCTCGTCCATGGTCTGAAGTTAAGGATAATCTTAATTCAGAACTCTTCAGTGTCAAAGTGTTCATTTAAAACAAGCAAACAAACCAACCATTCATTTTCTTACTATAATTTAATTTTTAAAGTATTCACTGATAATTGACTAGTTTTGTCACAAACTTGACAGAGGAATCATACAGGACTTCACACTCCAGTCTACATTCCCATTTAAACACTGTGGACCCTGTGAAGGAAATGGTATCCTCCAGGCAGCTTCTGTGAGGTCTTAGCTAGTTATTCTGCATTTTAATTAAAAGTTCCACAAGAAGAACTTGAACAGACATCTGTCAGGAATGCTAGGGGTTCGATATTATGGCAGCCTTGAGGGACTTGAAGTAGGGACTATAAAACCCATTACATGTCTTTGCACACTTCTCCCCAAATAAAACTGATTATTTTCCCTTTTGTACCTACAATTATGCCTACCACTGTGTATGTGTCTAGTTGCATTTTCTTTAACTTACATTTACTTAAACATATTTGAGGCTTGACTTTTGATCTTGTTTGAGGAGAAAAATCAAAGTAATACTTGACCTTCTGTTCAGCTTTTCCTCTTTGATGAAGACATTTTTGACATTTTGGAACAGTTATTAATGCTTCTGTAATATCCTCTATAAATTTTGACTGTCTTAAACTAAGAATTGCACTATTTCAGATTTATTTTCCTAAACTACCAGACTTTGAAAAAAACCCACAACACCAAACCAAACCAAACACCAAGCTTATTGTAACTAACTGAAATTTCAAAATGGGACTAGTTAGAAAATGACTTGAACAGAAATTAGTAAGAAACTGACAGACTTGAATCCACTCCATATACTGGGGTCATGCAGCTGGAAAGCAGTTTGGCAGAAAAGGACCTGGGGGTCCTGGGGGATACCAAATGGAACATGAGCTAGCAATGTGCCCTTCAAGCAAGGCAACCAACAGTTTCCTAGGCTGCACTGGGAAAAACGTTGCCAACAGGTCGAGGGAGGTGATCTTTCCACTCTACTCAGCACTGGTGGGTCCACACCTGGAGTGCTGGGTCCAGTTCCAGACTCCTCAGTACAAGGGAGACATGTACATACAGGATAGAGCTCAAAGGGCCATGAAAATGATTAAGGGATAGAAGTGTTTCTCATGTGAGAAAAGTCTGAAAGAGATGGGACTGGAAAAGAGAAAGGAAGGGGGATCTTATCCATATACACAGTGCCTGAAGGGGAGAATGCAAAGATGGAACCAGGCTCTTGAGGTGCCCAGTGACAGGACCAGGAATGACAGACAAACTGAAAGCAAAGGAAGTTCCCTCTCAGCATCCAGAAACAGTTTTCCTCTGAGGGTGACTGAGCATTGGAATAGCCTGCCCCAAGAGGCTGTGGAGACCCCATCCTTGGAGATACTCAAAAGCCGTTTGGAAGTAAGTCCCAAGCAACAACTCTAGGCAGCCCTCCTGTACTGCCTGCTGGCAAGACCAGATGTCCTCCAGAGGCCCCTTCCAACCACAGTCCTTCAGTGATTCTATGGTGCTGTGCCTCTGCAATCATTACAAAATCAATCATTTAGGGTATTTTCATTTTTCTCACAGTTTAATTCTCATATACCTTAGAAAAAGTGGGCGAAGGACATTCTGTGAATGAAGTGCTTTGTTTTGGTGTACAATGAAAGGGGAAAACCTTAACTAAAAAGTAAACTTTTTGTGTAGTTATACTCAAAATATTTTTTTGCTTGCTTTCTAGTATGTAGCTACTTTGTTACAAAAATACCAAATAATTAAAAAACCTAAATTAATAGAGCTTTCTTAAGTGATATGATAAGAGTCAGCTGCCTTCCAAGGAAAAAATTTACCTTCAAGAACTGCTCGTAGAGTTGCTTAATGGTTTTCAGTCTCTGACTTTGAACTATTCTTGCCTGTTGAAAAACTTTTTGTTGCTGACGAAGCATATTCTGAAGTAGAAGAAAAAGGAAAACATAGTTGCTATAGTTGTTAACCAAAGCACTTTGACAGCACACCAATGTCATTTTCCAGAGTCAAAGATTCTGCCTTCACTGGAAAATCTGTGCCTTGTAGATTTCTGCCCAGAGAGTTACCCTTGCTCTTAGTAATTAAAGTAAGGTGAACACTGGATTAGTCACCTCCTAAGGTCCCTTCCAATCTGAATTATCCTTGTAAAATCCTATGAGGATTGCTATCCCCTGCAGCTCCTTAATGTGCTGCCTAAATGTGCTGCCTGGGGAAAAACAAAATTTGCAAATGTGTTGGAAGTACAAATACAGCAACATCACTTTTTTACATTCCATTGTATGGTTCCTATCCCCTTCCAATTATCAAATTCTCTTACATTTACTACATACAGGCATATTTTTAAGAAAACTACTTTTAATAAAACTACTTTCCATTATTCCTTTGTTCCCTGAACTGAAAGACTATGGATGCACAGAAACAGCACACATCTTTCTTTTCAATAAATGGTCTTGGCTTTTCTCAAGCCATATGCTGGCCTAGGGCATCACTTAGGGCCATTTATAAACTTGCAACAAATATATGATTATGTTTTGCAAAGAAGGTTGCATTTATAAACTTGCAATAAAGTTTATAAATGCAACCCTCTTTGCAAAACATAATCATATATTTGTTTAAACTACATAAAGTCTTTTCACATTTCTTGGGTGGCTAAACAAGGGTATTCCCTCCTTGTGAAAATACAGTGAAACTTATACCATGCCAGAAACCCACCACTAGTTTTTCTTCCTGCTCCTCTGCTTTTTGCACATCTGCATCCCATTGCTGAAATAAAGTCAGGAACTGCTGGGAGAACTCATGATTGAGCTTCTGCCTAGAAACAGACACTATCTGTAAGTATGACAAATGCTATAAAGAATTACAAGGAAACCTAAGGTTCAGCGTACACATGGAGTAGGATAAAAGCTGACATAGATAAAGAAACAGGATATTTAGACATCTGACCCTCATTGAATAGAGTGTGTTTTGAAAAATGGAACATACATAGGCACACACTTTAGCTGAATGTGAATTTTATATATATACACATAAGGAGACAGCACTCACATAAAAAACTCAGGTTAAAAAGAAATATAACAACTTTTCTTCCTAACACTGTCAGGTTTTCTGAGGTTTACCAAGTCCTTGTAACCCAATTCATTTTAATTTAAGAGGTTTTTAATGCAAGGTTGATCAGCTAATGAATGCTTCTTCATTAGTTTATGATGCTCTAAGTTTGCCTGTGTAAATTTAAATTTTGTCCATAGAATTTTCAGATAAATATATCTATATATACACATATACATGTAGAACAACACTAAGACAGTTTTAAATATTGCTGACTTTCAGTTTTTAGCTGTCTCATTTTTCAGTTTGCTCTACCTGTAGTATCAGATGTAGTAATTAAATATGTGTTAAGAGGGGAGAGGAATATTATGTAGGGTGAAAATTATTTTCTTTCTTAACTTGAATAGCATTAAAGTTTTACTGAACATTTTTTCAAGTTTTCAAGTAGAAACAGAAAATTCCAAAGTGGAAAACAACCCCCACATTGTTCTAAAAGACAAAAATAACATCAAAGGTCACTTTCCATAAAAATAAAACCAGCTCTTTAACGTACCTTGCTCTCAGAATTCCAGTTTTAAAGTTTCTCTGTTCAAAAGAGAATATGCTAAACTATTACTGTCAGTTTTGCAAAGTGGACACAATTGGAGGCAGCAGAGACCCTGAGCAGATATTGAACTACTAGGTACAGTACTTGCCATTTAATTGCAAGAAGATGGATCGGCTATCATTGCTGTGACACAAAAGGGAATCTGGTTCCACAGGTTTGAAAACCAAGAGTAAATGTTACCTTTGCTCCTGCTGGGTTTTCCAAACATGTTCAATCTTCTGGTTACTGGTTTTGAGTGAGGCTTTTGTATACATTTCTAATCTTTTCCTCTTAGCTAAGAGAGCCTTGTTAATGTCAGCTAAAAGTCAAAGAATATTTAGAAATAAGGCATAGTGGATACATTGTGCCATTTAATAAAAATGCTGAGAAGCAAATGAGGTGTGTTCTAAGGGAATGAAGCCGGTGTGATCTGGGCTGTGTCACTCAGCTGCCGTTGCCCAGCCCCACAATAAATGTGGCATCTCCTTTGAGTTCCACCTCCCTCAGATGCCAGACCAAATAAGACCTGCTGTGATGTGACTCAGCTGTAGCTGCTTTGATTCTCTCAGGCCAGTGGTAGGTCCAGTGTCAGACTGGCTTTGAACTGACACACACAGTGAACTGAAACTCCAGTGGCTTGAACTCAGGGGAGCTGCCACTCTGTACACTGAGATCGGGGCCTTACACGCTGTCATTGTGTGCTTCACTACAGATTATTGTGGTCCAACGTGGTATCAGCTGTGCAGTAACTACACACACATTCTCACAACACCAGAAGCACTACTCAATTCACACTGTGTAGGCATGTTGTATTTGGACATATCACAGCCTATAAATTCTCCATTCAAAGCTAGAGATACCTTGCACAAACTTCCTCCTTTCTCTAGTATCTCATGATATTTTAGTAACATCATCAAAATCTTCCTGAGTTTTTTCCTGCATAATTGTGGTGCTAGCTCAGAGTTTCCAGACTTTCAAGGAATTTAGTTATGCTGATACTTTAATTATATTTTTCCTAGAAAAACCACACCTTTTTCAGAGTAATATTCAAATTACTTGGATTTCAGAAATAAATTAGAGGTACTATGTGGTTACTATCACTGTGAACATAGTGAATGAACAAACTATTTTTTATACTTCAGAGACAGTACGTTTTAATACTTAATATAAATTAGTGTGTTTCACTTTAATTTACATTTGGAGACTTAACAAGTCATAGTTTAAGGGTAATTTCTTTTCCTTCTCACTATAGATTTCAGGAAAACACCTGCCAAACCTCTCTCATTTGCTGAGGCATCTGCCCCTGCTAATACCAAACATACTGTTTTGTGCAGACATCATCCTCTCTCTGATCCATTAGTTTTCCTTCCATCCATCCATCCATCCATCCATCCATCCATCCATCCATCCATCCATCCATCCATCCATCCCTCCCTTCCTTTTTTAAGTCTTAAGTTACAAGCAATCATAATTTTTAACATCCTCCTCTTATCTAAATTGCCAGACCTACAACAGCATTCTATTATGTAATATAAGATATGTCATTTTGTGACAGCAAAAAGTCTTAATTCGTGCATTAAGGAATCCCTTTAACTCCTCTTTCACCTTAAGATTGACATGCAAGTAATGACTCTGTACAGCTTTTTTATTACATACCATGAAAGTATTAATCAGCTATTGAGTATGGAATAGTGACATTAAGGTGGTTTCCCTTCCTTCCATGGCTTTTTAATGTTTTCTTACCCTGTGATAGGTATTACGCATTCTTTACAAGTGAAGGGTGGTTTCTCTCTAACCTGTCAGCTATCTAGACTTTAGCTGGTAATTTAACTGTAAGTAAAGCCATCTGAGGATCTGACTGTGACTATACTAAATCTTGCTAAGTGACACACATAAATCTCTCATCACTGGATGACTGGCATTACTTACCCTCATTATGTGGTTCCTCTATAAACTCCTACTCATCCTGACTGCCGAAATTCTCTTATTTCCCCTATTCCCTATTCTCTAAATTTCTGAAGGTGCTGAGTACAGACTACTCTCTCATTCTCTGTTGCAACTAAAATTTATTTCCAAAGTTGCAGTTATTCCCTTTTCTTCTTTCCTTTTGCCCTACGTAGATATAACTTTTTTCTCTGAAAACTGGCTTTACTCAGAAATGCTGAAAACTGCTACAAAACTGATCGCTTTATGTAAGTCTTGAAAGTTATTCTACGGGAAGAAATTACTGCCAATTCTGCAAGTTGTTTTTTTGTTTGTTTGTTTGTTTTTAATTTATTAGAATGTAAATGTACTTACCTCCAAACCTTTCCAGCATATTCTGTACTTCACCCCTACAAAACAGCGTTTAAAATTTTTATTTCCCCATTTTCTGGCTTTAGAGTAAGAGCTGTTTTATATGCTTAAAACTAATTTTATTCATGTGTCTATTACTTGTAAGCAGTCACAGAGCTGCTACTGCTCTACAAGATAAAATAATTATACTCCTTTTTTCCCTCCTCTGAGAGGTCCCTTCTTCAGACTGATTTGCTTGTTTAAAAAACCCCCACTAGAATCTATTAACTTACTCCTGAGTAAAAAGACACTATTAGGCATGTAAGGGGTCTTGAGTGAGGGCATTCAGTAAATAAAATTGATTATTCCCTAGACAAAAAGAAAACACAAAGAGTATTTGGAACATCAGATGAAACGAGTCCATCCCAGGTAGCATAACTGACACAGTAAGAAAAATCCAAGACGAATGATATCAAAGTTGTTTTTACAGCACCTTTAGGATGATAACACCAGCGTGTGAGGCAGTGGTACAATACAGTAAAAACAGTATCTTCAACTCAACGGCTGTAATCTCCTACAAAACTATTTCAGCATACACTTTTTAATTACATTTACACTAGCCATAATTATTAAATTTATTATGATTTATCTGTTAAAAGAATTTATTTTTCATGCAATATTTGGATCGTTCAAAGTATTGGTAATATCTTCAAGCAACCAAAATCAGAGGAAAAAATTAATGGAATTTGATGAAATTATCAATAATTTAGGATAATAGTGAAATATTTTTTAAAAGAAACAAATATTTTAAGAACTCAAAACAAATATATCAAATTTTTCACGCATGTTCAAAAATATCTACAAAGAAACTGCAGAAGTAATTTTAAAATGTTACATTTTCTTTTTTTACCTACAATTGCTGTATTGTCTGTCACTTGATTTTTGAATCAAATACTAACCAACCCAGAAACAAACAAAGTAAAACAAGCATGGTGAATAACTGAAATTGGTATCTACTTGCTTATTTTGGTAAAAACCCTCCAAACTCCTAACCTTACCCCACATCATCTGGAGCCACATGAGTAGTTGCCAAAGGTCTTTTCTTTCCATGCTTGTCCATTACTGGTGTGTCGCCTTTAGAAAAATCACAGAAATAGTTACAAAAATGCCTTCTATTTTGTGCAGGTGGTTTGAGTTATTAAAAGTGTGATTACTTTTCTGTAATGTCATTTTTCTGAACATGTCTCATGGGTCGCAGTTCCTGTCAATAACACATGGAGCTTTAAAAAGCAAAATCAGAAATATATATTTATATTATTTTGAAAAAAATATATCCTTGGCTACCAGATTTCTTTTAATGGCGGGGATAAGTGGGACAGGAATTTAGTCTAAACAAATGAAGGGACGAAATTAATATATATATATTCCTCTTACCAATCAAAATCACACAGTAGGAAGCTGATTGTCTTAAGCATTATAAACCCTGCTTGCTCAGACATTGGCTGACACAGAAGCATCTTTCCTTCTATTCACAGTCAGAGATATGATAAACTTCACATTTTAAAAATGTGCTAAAAAAGGGCATATAAGCACCTTCTCTGATATCTTCCTCAGATCCACTCAGTTCTTTTCTATCCTCCTCAAAGTCATAGGCAGGTAGGGTCTGTTCTTCTGGTGCTGGTTTACCAGCTTTCCCTCCATGCTTTCTTCCTGATGGTGCCATAAGGAGATCTTTTCCTGCTGAAACAGTATATTATATTTGTTACATAACTTTCCCCCCAATAATTTGAAGATAAATGTTTTCATGCTTACATGGACCTGTCATGGATACCTCTGTAACAGTCTCCACATGTAAGAATATGAAGTCAAACTGTTCTAGTTTTGAGGTGTTCCACAGCATTACCCATCAGGGGTGTTTTAAGAACTCAGTAAAAAAGAATATGCCAGGGCTAATAGGAACACACTTGATTCTGCAGAAAAGGAAATAAATTATCCATTTTCTTAAAGTGCCTGCCTGCTTACCTTCCATGTTTCTTATACATTTTGTCATATCCAGTCCTGCACTTCCCAAAAGCTATGCCACTATTCTATTTTACAAAATATAGATATGGCAAACCATAAAGAACGATATGATTCTACAAGCCATTTTTAAAGGTTCTGGGCAACTTTCAGGTTCTGAATGATCTTTCATTATAGCTATTATACCTCTGCACTCTGTAATGTAACTAATGCCATTTCTACATTGGTAAACATTTTGCACATGCACTACCCTCTTAAAACTATTAATTGATTTACTTTCATAATACTAATTTTTACATATTCTGTGTATTTTTATAAATACTCAAGGAGAAAAATATCTATGTAGAAGAGAAAGAGCATACTTGTAGTCACTAGATGCATGAGTGATGAAATACTTTTCCTTTGCATTTTATCAGCAATAGAAATAATATACAAATACAACAGGAAATAGAAAGCTACTGAATCCTTGCTGAAATATTTCTTCTTTTCTGATTGCAAGACCTATGAGGTATTTCAAGTTAGGTGTCCCATGACATTTTCTTTTAAAAATTCTTCAAAAAATAACAGGATTCCTTGGAAGATGGAAAGATATTGGCTGCTAGTACCCTGTTTTCCAAATTGAGCAAGACATGACTCAGTAGTGGGTAAACTTCTCATTCTAGACACAATTCAACACAGCTAGAAATATATGTAGGTTTTCCACAAGCCAGGGCACAGATGGATCTGAAAATTAAGTTCACACAGTGAAACTGGTAACTCCAGCAAAGGTCTTTTGAATTTCCACGACTGTGAAGTCGTCCCAACATTAACAGCTCTCACACACCTGAGTTTCCTATTTCTGGGGTTTGTTTGTTTGTTTTTTTTAATTATTTGTCCATAATTGTGAAAATATTTTTTAACCACACATTACACAGATCTATGTACCATGACCATACTAAGCTAAGGAACACTGCTTTGTAAGACCCAGCTTTTTCTGAGGTTGATACTTCTCTCTGTGGTATGAAGATTTTTAGACCTTGCAAGTGTCTTGGAAAACAAAAGCAAAACCTCTTTAGATTATTAACTGGAAGAATCAAGAAAGTCCTTGCATTAACATTATCCTCAAATGAGAGAGAATTTTCAAGACTTGATCTGCTTTTCAACTACTATGATTGTTGAAAACACGACATGAGGAGGGGAGTCCTGGTGCAGCATCTGGCTGCGCCTGTTTCTGGGCTGCCGAAGCACTTCAACATTTTACTATTTTATATGAGTATTTTATCTGACACACAGACGCTTTGTCCTTAAAATCAGTTTACAAAGCAGGACTCCCCAGCAACCCCCCACAGGCGTAAAAACTATCTCGCCACCTCGCAGCCCTCGTTCCATCCTGTGTGCCTATTTTGGCCGATTGAAGGATCTTCAACCCCGAGCAGCCTATTTTAATTCCCTTTTTTTTTTTTTTTTTTTTTTTTTTTTTTTTTTGAGAAACTCACCTGTGTTTTTCACCCTGCCCCCCAAAAAAGACATGAAACAAAGCGGTTACTTCTGTGAATCTCCTACGTGGGGCTTTTCACCGCGGGGACGCACCTGCCTCCGCCTCAGAGCGGCGGGGGAGACTCGGGCCCTCAGCCGCCTCACCCTGAGGGCACCGCGGCCGGCAGGGACAGGGCGCCTCGCACCTCCCGCCGCGGAGGGAACTCCGCTCGCCCCAAGCCCCTTTGTGGCCCCACAGCCCTCACGTTCCTCCCGCGGCTCCCCCAGGCGACAAAGGCTGACGGGGACAGCGGGACGCGGTGCCGCCTCAGCGCTCCCCCCACCCGCCCCGGGAGAAGGCGGGAAAGCGGGCGCAGCGCGGCAGGGACACACACGGCGCTCCAGGGCGCCCTCAGGAGCAGGGGGCGGGCCGGGCCGGGCACGTCGTGCTCATTCGGCATTAAACTCCTTTAAAGCTCACCTACCTTCACCTGGTTTTTCCCGAAATGGCTTTATCATTCAGATATCAAAAAGCCTTCAGAAAATATTCTGGTGGATGTAGCTAGGGTACAGTATCACAGGAGGCTTTTTCCATAAATCACTGCAAACATGCCATTATTTTTCTGCCGCATGTTTCACGTTTCTAATGTTCTCATTTTCTGCCCTCAGCCAGTTAAGGTTTGTTGTTTTTTTTTTTTTTACTAATGAAAACCAAATACAGAATCTAAATTAAAGAAGAATCCTAATGCTATTTCAATTTCCATTCTTCTCATCAACCCTAACCACTTGAGAAATTTTACTTGCTACGTCCTTGACCAAGCTTAAGTTTTCCTTGGGTCTGCCTGGGGTGGAGTTGACTTTCCTCACCGCAGCCCTGGGGGTGCTGCAGGGCCTGCATAGTAGTCCAGGTCTTGCTCTGTCCCTGTCCTCCCAGCCAGGAATTCAGTGGGAAGGTGGGACACGCAGCTGAGACAAAGCAGCTTTGCTTAATGAAAAAGGAATTGCAGTGAAAACTGAGCTACCTATACAATTATTTACACATAACTTCATTAGGAAAAACTGCCTTGAAAATTTCAACCAAGTTTTCCCAATTATTTTGATTAGAATGGTAAATATAATTTAAAAAAAAAAAATCCTAGTCAAACTTGAATCTACCTAGTATTTTCAAGCGTAAGAAGTTATAAAAGCTTTCTTGTATCTCTTGAAATGTCTCATAGGCTGACGTACTGCAGATTTAGACTACTTATTTATATTCTACATTTTAGCATAATACATAGTGCTACCGTGAAATATAACCCTAATAATTATAAGTGCTTGCATTTTTTTAGTGCTTAAAAGTTTGATTCTACTTCAAGAACAGAATCATGCTTCAAAATAATCCTAAATTACTATAGTTGGAAGTTTAAGAGAAAAATAATATAAGGATTCATACACATTACTGGCTAATTTATCAAAATGGGTGAGTTTTTGTTTACTTTAAAATAGAAACAACAGACAAAACTTTCATCACATTTTAGTTAATTTCAAGGCAAACCAAGTATCTTACAATACATATTCACATACATTTTGTACATCATCTGATTACAAAAATTAATGCTTTCTTGAATACTGTTCACACGATTAACTGAAGATACACCACCAAAAGTTTCTGCTTGAAAAGATTCAGTACCCTTTCCCACATAAAACGACATTACTCTGATGTCTCAGTAAAACACAGGGCCAAACGTCTTTTTAAATTTAAAAACAACAAAGCTTTGCATATCAGTACAAATATTGTTTTCCAAAGTGAAACATTGCTCCCAAACTTTTCTACTTTAGAAGTTTGTTACTCATTCATATAGAGAGGCACTTTTGCTTTTATACTTACAATGCTTGTAAAATATTATTCCTTGATCATTTTCATTTCATTACAACCCTCTCTTTGTAATCAAGGCAAGAAATAACATCATTGTATTCTTTTGAGTAGAATACACCAGATATAAAATACCTTTCCAATAACCATTAGATGTTTTATTACTGTGTAATTTTTTATTAGCATACATTTCTTCCAAATCCCAGTTAAATACTACAAATAGGAAGATGAATTGTCACTGTGCTTTAAAGAATATCAACATCTATAAATGTATACTAAATTTAAATGACAAGTCACATAATTATCAATTTCCCCATAGGTCTAAAAAAAGCAGCAATGACAGAAATTTGCAAAATGCTTTGGAATGCAAGACCAAGGACTTGTTAGGCTGATCCCAAATAACATTTCCTTCCAACATTTTATCTCGTTGGCAATATCCACTGCAATAAATGCAGTTACATTTGTTTAGGTAACCCTTTTTATAAAAAAGGATAACATGGCCATGGAACTAAGAGTCATAAAATAAGATCTGTTGAAAACTGCCTATGCACAGGTTTCCTGCAATTATTTTTTGTTATTTTGCGTTATCACAGCTCCAACAGCTTTTATATCATGAAATTACTGCAGAGATTCTAACTAGATGCATGATTTTTTTCTTCATATCAACGTAGCTAAATGTTAAACCAGAAAAGACACTTATGAAAGAAAGATTTAAAATGCTTAATCACATCTTGAGGTAGACTGATCTCCAAAATAAAGCTCTTCTACACTTTGATTCGTTCATGACCAGCTTCTTTTTGGATCCTTCTCCTTGGAAAAATCTTTCGTTTAAGTGCAATTAGCTGAGGAGAGAAAAAACACAATATGTAGTTCTCTGCTGGGCTAAAGGTCCACAGCTGGTCAGGTTTTCACCTTACCATCTGTACCATCTACAGTAATTTAGTCAATACTGTACTTTTTTTTTTTTTTCATTGCACAGGAAAAACATTTTATGCTCAAATTAATCTATTAAGTCTGCACATTTCCACTGGACTTCTCAATAATCAGAATAAAAGCAGAAAGTATGCCTGTATTCTGGTTATTTTAAAGGAAATTTGTGTGTTTGGGCTACATTCAATTTCTAAAAGATCAACACAAAGTTGGCATCTTAAAACAGCATTTATATTCCTAACTGTAACACCAAGTTGAGTATCCCCTTTCAAAACCAAGTTACTAATGGAGTTTTCTAATAGATACAAAAGGCTGAAAATCAAGGGAAAGAGTCATGCAAAAGTTACAGGTGGGAAAAAAATAATAATCAAAAGCCAACCTTTCAAGAATTACACCCTCTTCATCAGACCACGGAAAGTGTTACTTAAGGCCCCAACCTGCAAAGAATTACCCATATGATTTGTTCCATTGACTCCCTCTGAGTTTAGAAGGACTAATCATGTTTAAGAAAGCCATTTAAAGCTTGCAGAAGTGGCATTTTTTTTTTCCTTCGAGTCAGATTAAAAACCTTTTGAATTCAATAGGAGTCTTTGCAATTAGGTAGGGAAGAAATTTTGAAAAGATTCTCTTCAGGACTACAGTATTGCTATTACTTAAGTTCCCTTTCTGTTACTTTACTTTGCACTTTTACCAATACGTATGTTAATAAACGAAGAATTTCAAAAACAAGTACTCATTTTAAGCTTCCAAATTTAGCATACTGATTATGAACTTGACAGTCACAAGGTACCTGAGAAGGGAATATCATTCTTTCCCCCATATGACTCTCTTTACAAGGACTCTCAACATGCTGACTTAAAAATTGAAGCAATCTAATCATTATTCATATAACACCTTTACTTCTTTCATGAAGAAAAAAATCCTAGCTACTCTTCAAAACCTATTTAAAAGAAATCTATTGGATGTTATCCTGAAGATTCCACAATCTGTTAAGCGTTATATAAATTTGATAATACATTAACTTTACCTGTTCAGCAAAAAATGAGATGACTGTAAATACAATAAGTGTTACTAGAACACAATGGGTCCAAAACTTGAGCTTGTCTCTATATGCCCTCCTGGACAAGGAAAGAAGGAAAGAGAAAAACAGTTTCATATATTATAAATTCAAATTTTCAAACTTTAAAGACTTTCCACTAAACATGCAAAGAGAGTTTTTTCCAGGACTTAAAGAGTGACTGAAAAGATGACAGAGGCTCTCTTCACAAAGAGCCCTATGGCAAGGACAGGGGGCAACACGTGCAACTTGGACTGGGAGAGGTTTTGTCTTGACATAAATGAGTTTTTTTGCAGTGAAAACAATCATTCACTGGAGCAGCCTCCCCAGGGACATCATGCAGTCTGCACCACTGGAATTTTTCAAGATGTGGCGGGTCACAGTGCTAGATCTTAGAATCAGTTAGGTTGGAAAAGACCTCTAAGATCAAGTCCAACCATTATGGGAACACTGCCAAGTCCACCACTAAAGCATGTCCCCAAGTGCCACACCTACACATGAAATGTTTCCCATGAAATGCTGGAACAAAATGATCTTTTGAGATCCCTTCCAACCTGGGCTGTCCTATGATTCAGAAAACATTTTGATTTCCAGCAGCACTTCAGCATGCTTTAACCCATCCCGGTAGATTCGTCTTTGACTATGAGCAATTCAAACTGTCTTTCTGAAGCTACGAAAAGTCTTGATGGAGGTTCTCAAAAAGGGAGTCAACAATATGTCTATTCCTCCAGTGCCAATTTCTAAAGCTAACTGCTGAAATGGGTTTGCCCCCTGCTCCCTCTGCCACTATGATCCCCACCTGTTCTTGTCACCTACAATCCTTCTGACTCCTTCCACAGTTCCTCTAATATTTTATCTTTCCTTATTAATGGTTATTTTTCATAATGTGCTGATCAGCAACAGATTCACTATATTAGACTTGTCTCATTTTCTGTCACTGTACTTCTCAACCTTTTGCTTGTATTCTCCAGTCAACTACCCCAATTTCTGAAGTTATTTATAAAATGGCAAGAGATAAACACACAGAAGTCTCACATTTCATGTACAAATGAGACACACATATATCTTTCCTGATTATTATCCAGATGGTTTGGTGTTTTTTAACATTTAAAGAAACCCATAATTCCTGAATTACCTAAACAAAACAACACTTTTTCCTTGAAGTAGGTTAGGGCCAGTTAATCAAATATTAATGACTATTTAAGCACAAGAAACATTCAAATCCTGCAGACTTCAAATTTTAGTCTATTCAAATCTTTTTCACTGTTAAGTCCTTCATGACAATAACTTGAAAACTTGTGTAACATACCATTCTTGGAGTTCATGCATGTGAAGGAAACGATTCCGATATTCTCTTGGCAGTTCAAATTGGGAAGGTATGGGAAACATTGATTCATAAAAATCCCTAAGCACTGCTTTCACTGTTTGAGCATCCTTATGATTGTGATCAATATTGTCATTTAGGCAAACAAATTTTCTAGAAAACAAAATGAAATTGTTAGAATATTTCTTTAGTAATATGGCAAAGGTATTGGCAACCCAATAATACAAACAGAATCCTTTTTTGATAAAGTATCCTTTTAAAACCAAAATGATCCATTTTTTATTGTTGCATTACTTTAAATTAATTTGGTTTGGATTCTAAGAGGAGTAAGGTTGACAGCAAGTCAAAACCTCTGAGGAATCCAGTGATAGGCCACATTTCTCTCTTCCAGTTATATAATGCTGCCATCTAATGGGCACCAGTGTACACCCATCATAAACAGCATAATGATTTGTGCAAGGATTTTTAAATTATCACGAGTACCTTAAATAACAAAGTGAGCTCCACTGTAGGAGATGAACATACTCAGTAATATTTTACTGTGTACGCTGCATTCTTTAGAAAAAGTCAACATAAAAAGTATGGAAGATAGTATAAGAGAGGGTAAAGCTTGGTCCCCGGGCTTTGGATTACTGAGAACATTATATAAATTGGACAAGGCATGGCTTGAATCACAGATCCAAAGTTAGACTTGAATAATCAACCAAAATACAAATTACAACAGCCTGGATAGAATTTATATGGAAATCACTGTGACCAAACATGCCCAGTAATGCCTCTTGCAAAGAGTTATTTCTTACATATGAAACATACAACTATTTAAGTTACTGCAAAAAAATTGAAACTAAAGGAGCAGTTAGTGTGCTAGTCTGTTGTGTACCCTTGGCCACTCTGACCTGGTGCTTGACAACAAAAATTCCGCTTCCCACATATGGGCAAGGTTATGTGCTTTATTTATATTGTGAGATACAAGACCCCTACATTTTCCCCAGAGGCAGAAATCATATCTGGTGACATATGCCTTGTCATTGCTAACCTTTGTAAATAAGTAGTTCTGGTCAGCTGTATTCTCTATAGTATGGTATGCTCTTTCAAAGAGCAAAGTTCAGACTTCCTACATGAGGCTGGAAATAAGTAGAACCCTATAGCACGTGTAGCAGCCCACACAGGGAATTACCACTGAATGGTAGTGTACTGAATCTGGCATAATTGTTAACCTCGCTCTAAACAGTTACGTGCAGGGGATAAACAGTCATTCGAATTGTTACATCTGAGAAGAACAAAATACGCCTCTCCAAAAACGAGCAGGCTCTATCGACCCTATCAAGTAATACCATGCAAAGCAGCTGGTTATGGCAATCATGTCTACACTATAAGCTCTTTGGGAGTTCACTCTGGACTATCTCTGACCTTATCCATTGGACTGGCAGCTCATTAGCCCTGGGAATACAGTAGCTGCACTCCTGGAGTATATATCTGTTTAGCTTCATCTAAAAGAGATGCAACTTACAGACAGAGGTTGCTCCCACAGTACATGGGAGCGATGAGGATATTAGCCTGTTTCTAATGGAAAGACTGTTTTAATCCATTCAAAAGAAACTAAACATGACATTCCTTTGGATATTCCCAAATTAATGCCTAGACAATTAATGCTCACTTTGCCTTAAGGATGCAAACCAAACATTTTAGGCAGATCAGTAAGTGATTAGTTCATTCCAAGACAGGCACCAAATGCCTGTTTTTAGAGACTGGGGGTAATTATTTGTTTATATGCAATGAAAAGATAGCAAAGAGAAGGAAATGGCATGCCTACATAACTGTGCCAGCTCTCCTTTGCTAACAAGGTACAACTAGAGTATTGCGCTATATTTTGCAGGAATGCAGTCCAAGAAATTGACTCCACCTCACTTCATGAACTTGAACACTGAAGGTGAGAAACTCATGTTACCTGCCCTCTTTGGGCCTGACAAGGCTTGAAATCACACCTACCTTGAAAAAAACCCCTCCTAGCCAGCAGACAAAGAAAGAGAACAAAGGGAAAGCAGAAGGATGAGCTAGAGCACTGCCTACTTTTCCTTTGAAACAGGTCATTGTGGAAACTGGAATGCAGGAGTTACGTGGCCAGAAGGCACTCTTGTAGCAATAGATACAAACCACCTTAAGCTGAAAAATGTCTCAAGACTAGCATTTCCCTTTCTGAATGAATGACCTAGTAAAAGTAGTACAGTATGAGAGGAAAGTGAGAACCTGCTCTCTATCTATAAATACAAATAATGGTGTAGTGTTAAAGGCACCTGAGATTACCCAATAACTTGCTGTGACCAAAGGAGGTTTCACTTTCCCTGGCCCAAGGTACCTGGTTCTACGTTTCTCCTTGCTCTGTCTTTTGACACTTGTCAGACCCCTTCTTGAGGCCAAACTTGTTAAACTGGCAGAGAACTCTGGTTTTCTAAAGACAGAAGCAAGAGAAGGATGGAGAGGAGAGAAGTGGAGGCACTGTCCCACTTCTAAGACAGTTAGCTACTAAATTATATCACAGTGTCTTCTCAAACCCCAGTTTTATGCAACGGACTCAGGTCTACAGTGAAATGCTTCTGCAAAGAAGTTTCAGGCTCAAGTCCCAAACATAGCACACTTTGCTTTGCAAGGTGGTTGCTGTGAAATATATTCCAGGACACAGATTTTCTCCATTTAGCTCACAGTCATTTCAGAAGCCTAAGTCAACACTACAGACTCTACTCTCAGATTTAAGTATCTAAACCTCTTACCCCTGCAGAGTAAAAAACAGAGGACTACCTTCCAGCTTTTACTTGTTTCTCATCAAATATTAAGAAATAAAATAATATTAATACTTCTTGCCATATTGTAAAAGAGCACGAAAGCACAACAAATACGCAAAACTGATTTTGTAACAAAATAATACATACCTAAGTTTTAGTATAAAATACCTACACAAAGCAGATCCAAAAGCTTTTCCTTTAAAATAAAACTGGCTACAATATAAACTGTATGCCCTCTAAAATGGCAAAAATGAAAGCTTCAACAATAGCTGAAGCTTAAGTTTTCAAAGACTTTAGATATATAAAAATATAACAAATTACTGAGATAACCCTTAACATAACAGAGAGGAGAGTCACTTAGCTTCAGTCAAACAAAAAATTAGAAGTACTTTTGCTTCAAATTGGGCTTAGTTTGTTTAGAAATACATGACAATAAATTATTCTTTCAACACACAAAAAGTTTAAACAGTCAAAGCAGAAAATTAAAACCACCTCACAACTTCATCACAACAATTCACAAAACAGGATACCTGGGATTTTTTCGTATGTCATCCAGCTGACCAACTACATGAGAAACATTTGTGCGAATCATTTTGAAGGCAATTTCCTCTTCTCCCATGATTTCAAACCTTAATGTTAAAATAATATTTATACATTAATAAAACAACCTGAAGTCTAGTTCTATAAATATTAATCTTGAATTTAACATAACTTAGTAACATTTCTAATCTGACTGGCCAATCTTCATTAGAATTTGCCATTTGCTTTCTATCAATATATTTACATTTGTTGGCCAACGCTCTTGCACAGAATCACTTTCCTGTAGATTTATTAGTAACCGCCTATAAATTGAAGATCTGAATTCTAAAAGAAAGTATAAAAACTATGAGCATCTGACCCAAGTTTAACAGTCTTACTAGTGGGACTACACTTATATTTTTCACCTTTCTTGTCTTGATATAAAAAAAACATCTTGCTGGCTCCTTAAAGTCTCAGTGGAAACAACCTAATCCATTTATAAAGATCACAAAATTAATATAATCATTTAGCACATACCCTAATGATATAAATACATTACCATAAGTCAGTTTAAGTACAGCAAATCCTTGCCCCTCATTTTCCAATCTCATTTGTTGGTCAGCTTTTCAGTTTTAGCAGAAAATCTTCTGGGAAGGGAATTAATTACAAAGTTTACAGCACAACTGGATGTTCCATAAATTCATGTATAACAACATCCAGAAGTTGTCCTAAGTAGCATATGTAACCTTCTTTCATTCTACAGTTTTGAATTTTTAGCCACTCCTGGGGCAACCACATGTGTCAGAGACCACCCGGCCCTGCTCAACAATGCTGGTGAGAACAGGAGCCAAGGCTGTAAACTCCAGCCAGCAAATGCCTCCCTGGCCTGCAACTGGTTTGCAGGTTTCATAGAGTCACAGAATATGCTGAGTTGAAAAGGGCTCATCAGGGTCAAGTCCAACTCCCAGCCCTGCACAGACACAACATGTGTCTGAGAGCACTGTCCAAACACTTCTTGAAATAAGACAGGCTTGGTTCCATGACCACCTCCCCGGGGAGCGAGTTCCAGTGCCCAATCACTCTCTGGGTGAAGAACCTTTTCCTGATATTCAACCCAAACCTCCTCTGACTCAGCTTCATGCCATTTCCTTGAGTCCTGTCACTGATCACGAGAGGAAAGAGATTGGTACTTGCCCCTCCACTTCCCATTTCAGAGAAGAAATATTTTAGAGAACGTGATCTCAGTCAAATCTCTGCAGATACAAGCATTCAAAGAAATGTATGGTCACGATTATGTTTGTTCTGTCCTTTTCCAAGGGGGATGGAACAGCTTTTCTCATCCATCTCCTTCCCTCCTACTTATCACTCCTCCTCCTCATAGGAAAACAAGGTCATTAAGTCTAAAACACTTTTTCTGTTCTCTTTTTTATGCTTCAGTAGGAGAAAGGATGAAGTAGATTTACAACTTCTAGGTACAGGACCAGCTCTGTCCTCCTTTTTATGCTACTTTAACTGTCCTCACTTATTACACACAGTGAGTTTATACAGCCATCTAAACAAACTCTGGCTTACTATTGAACAACACAAATTAGGATATGGCCCAAGAGAGCACAAGCAACATGGAAATATTTAGTCTACTAAATAACAAACCACCTCATTCTGCACAATGAAATATCCATAAATTAATAACTATGCTTCTTTAGTTCCACTGTTAAAATAAATCAAGCTAAGATTTGTTAGCAGACACATACAATCTTTGTTTATATATGCCTTTATCCTCTTCTTACAGCTTTACAAAATGTAACACAGCTTTTCACAGCACTACAACAACATACCTGTATTTGTTTTTGTCCTTGTATGCCTTACGAATTCTGTCGGTCACAGGTTTGCAGTTAGTCACTAGGTTTTTGGTTACTGGAGGCTGCAAGAAAACAGTTTAGATTATAGGTTACTAAAAACCAGAGTCTGTTATAAAGATGTACTTTGTAGAAAAACAGTTGGAGAGGCCTGCATATGCTTTACTCTCCTCAAAGCAAAAGCAATAGTTTCTTGATCAACTGTTGAGGGAAAAACCAAAACAATACTGGTGCATAACATCACAATTTCCCATGCATGTAGGTAATATATGAAAACTATAGTTGTTTGGAGTTTTGGTTTTGATTGTTGTTTCTTTTTTTTTTTTTTTTTTTTGGCAAAAAACATTGCAACTTCTAGATTTCATTCTCAATCAAATATTCAGAAATTGTAACTCCTTTGACAGATATTCCTCTGATAAAGGCTACCAGTAAAACTGGCCAGGTAAACTCTGTGCAACAGCTGATTCGTATGTTGAAACATACATCAGTTCATCTGGTCCAACTTCCCTGCCCATGCAGGGCTACTTGGTGACAGGACTATGCCCAGACAATTTCTGAATATCTCCAAGGAGGGACACTGTCCATAAACAGGCAACATACACCCTCACATTAAAAAAAAAAAAAAAAAGTTTTCTGATGTTCAGAGGGAAACTCCTGTGTTCAGTCTATGCTCAGTGACTCTGGTTCTGCTACCCAGCACTGCTGAGAAGAGCCTGGCTCTGTCTCCTTTGTGCCTTTTGTTCAGATATTTTAATACACTGAAGAGATCCCCCCTTGAGACTACTCTTTAGGTTTAACAGTCCCAGCTCTGTCTTCTCCAGAGAAATGCTCCAGCCTCTCAGTCATGGTCCTTCACTGGACTCCATCCAGTATGTCCATGTGACCCTTGTACCGAGAAGCCTGGAACTGGACCCACCACTCCAGATATGGTCTCACCACTGCTGAGTGGAAAGGAAGGGTCACCTTCCTTGACCTGCTGGCAACACTTCCTGTAATACAACCCAGGCTACCATTAGCCTTCTAAGCAGCAAGGTCACACTGCTGGCTCATATTCCATTTGGTGTCCCCCAGGATCCCCAGGCCCTTTTCTGCCAAGCCGTGTTCCAGCTGGGTGGTGCCCAGCATAATACTCCTGCATGGGGCTTTTCCTTCCCGGAACAGGTTTTTGCACCTTTCCTGGGTGAACTTCATGAGGTTCCTGTCAGCCCATTTTTGGATATTAAAATACGGGAGTCTGAAGTCTTCAAATTCTAAAAATGTCCAGCTGGTAGTTTGGTGGGGTTTTTTTTTTGTTTGTTTTTGTTTTTTTTGTGTGTGTGTTTGTTTGTTTGTTTTTTGTTTTGTTTTTTTATTTTGCTTTGGTTTTATATACGTGGGTTATAATTCAGATAAAGACTTGTCAGAAAGGTACTGATCTTTATCTTTTTGGTTCACAACATAAATTTTCCTAACAAGGATGGACTTTTTGAATCCCAATTATAATAACATTCTAAAGCTCAGTTTTCCTCTGCTTTAAAGGAAAATTAAGGGGTTTTAAGGTAGGAAGTAGCTTGTAAAATTTTCATTTTGTAACACTTCGTATACACAAAAGTAGTAGTTTTTATAACTACTTTCCCTCTAGAAATCAAACCAGCTTTTAAACCACAATAAATACATACTCAAAGAAAACAAGTATTTTTAAGACCAGTGTTTCTTACCAGATTTGGATCATAATACGCTTCCTGAGTTGGAGGAATAACATGGATCTGAGTAATGTTGGCAGGAAGAGCTTTAGAGCAATTTATTAGCATTTGTTCTAGACCTGTCAAATCCTAACAGAAAGAAAAGGAAAAAAGCCACATATAATCCTGTTTTCTCACTGACATAGTTCTAAAAATCCAGGGTACACAGACATATTAAATGTTATCTACAAAAGAAATTTCCACAAAAAGACTAAATATTCAGCAGATCCCATTTCAATAATTGCTAAGTCATGGGACTCCCTATACACCCAAAGCAAAGTAAATGGTCAGTGCAAGGTTGAATTGAGAGCAGATAAAACATGACTTAATTTCATTTACAATTAAAAACACACCTGTACTGACAGTGTCAGGACAGCACAGAATTCCCAAATCCACACTGGCATATTAAATCCCAAATTAAACAGACAGAAAAGTGAACTGAAAGGACAGGAAGATTTTCTGATTACGGTACAGGCCAGAACACACTAAAGTAGGGCTGTGTTCCAGCTACGCCAATCATTTTGTGCACCGTCACAAACAGATTATTTCACTGGTTTGTCCCACTTCCTCTCTGTAAAGCAGAAACAGTCCATTTCATTCTCTACCTGCATCTCTAAGAGAGCAAGTCTTAGTGTCTCTGTTTAACAGATTCCTAGAAAAACAGAGGCATGACTCTTTGTATATGGGCATACTGTTTATTAGTATGACTTCTTTGCTACCCTTCTTCTCAATTCTTTCTTTAGACCTCAAGTTCCTCAGGGCAAGAACCATCTTTTACTGTGTGCAGGAACTAGACTAAGCACAGCAGGATCCCACTCCACAGTGAACATTTTTTCTGACAAACTTACACTGCTTTCTTGAGCTGGGATACCAGTGAGCCATTTTTATGATGCTGCTCTAACTTAATTTAATTGCAGACTCCACAGAACACTGATAAAGTAGAACACAATGTTATGTGCTCTACATAGTATTTAAAAATTGCTAAATGTTACAGATGCTATAAGCAAGGATAAATAAAGATTTGAATCCTTCTATTTTAAGAATTTTTTCCTTTAAAACTGAAATTACTCTGAAAGCTATTGGTAAGAGTACCTGCAAACTTAGTGGCAGTTCATGGATTCTCGTGGCCAACGTGCGAATCTCTCGGTCAGACAAGATGCCTGACTGGTCTGTATCAACCTCATCAAAGATCTGAGAGATGTTCAGTGGCTGAACTGCACTCATCAGATAGTAGAAGTATGAAAAAGCGAACTGCATATCTTCTGAGTGCCGCACTTTGTGAAATGATGTCTTGTCAAACTCCTCAGGAAACCTAGATAAGATAAAAACTAATGTAGCACTCTAGTTCCTTGAAGCGAAACATTTCTTACCTATAAATAAGTTCTTATCTAGAATTTTGAAAGGTCTTCAAAAGTCTCCTTATTTTAGCACAACTAGCATGTGGTAATAAATTTATTTCTTTTTTCAAAATCTAATTTTAACAAGTGGCCATTAATACACTGGAAATAGCTCCAGCAAAGCAGCAACAGAAAGGCAGAATTACTCACAGCTTTTCATTATTCCAAACAAAACCACACTCACATATCCTGCAGCTCTTGCATAACAGTGCGGTCAATCATGTGAGGCATATGAGCGGGGACTTTACGAGACGTAAATCCAAACTTGCTGTTTAAAAGCTTATTTACATATCGAAGGGAATCAGCAAAGGTATCTTTCAGCTGCCTTCCAAAATGCTTGCCTTCAGTAAAGTACGACATTTGTTTGAGTAATGACTCTTCTTCCTAAAGAGCAAGGCAGGCGTAAATCAAGGTTACCTTACTGAAAAAAGGCAGAAAACATTAAACACACAGGAAAAATGACATTTCAGCCAGGTGCCAACTCCTTGAAACATGTGGAAATGGGAAGAGAACTTTTGAATATTTTTCTTCGCATTCCTTAGTTCTCTTTAAAAAGAGAACATAAAAGGTAACCTTTTCCTTAAACCTTTCATGCTTTGAGGAAAACTATAAAAGGTGTCCTTAATATTTATGGTCCGACACCTCACACACAATTAAGTCCTTGTTTGTCATCAGATTTATTTGTAATATTGCCCTCTTTTTTTGCTTATTATTCATCCATATTTGCTAAACTGAAATCCTATGCATAAAAAAAGATTCCTCAAGCAAAATTCAATCTCAGATGAACAGACAGTATTTTAAAAGCATGACCCCTTTGCAATTTGGAAAAGGGTAAAGCAGTTGCTACCAACTGAAGCACAGTCTGTCTGCTCTTCTAGAGGTTTTCAAAACCAAGCCAAAATGCTTTGGCTGGAAGCAGAGGAAATTTCCTACACATTTTCTTGACTCAGTTGAGATATGCAGCATCTTTGCAGGCTTTCAATTTCGTTTCTAGAACATTAGTATTTATTATTATACCTATTTTTTACATTTTTTTTAAACATAAACTGGATCCAAATTTGTATAAATGCTATCAAAAAAAAATTTAAGCTTTCTTTTATAGTGCAATATATGTCTGAACAATAGCACTTTGCCAACATACAATGAATAAAAAGTGAATTTCACCAAAAAAAAAAAAAAAAGGCAGTAGAAAGGGAACAGAAATGGCTATTTGGCTTTAACCACCTAGCTAAGAGAGGCCCACATCATAAACAAATTAGACTTTATGTGAAAAGTAAAAGTAGCTTTCAAAAAATATCAGCATTTGCCTCAAAGGCAAAACACATTCCAAATATATAGACCACATTAACAGTATTCCACTAAATGCAGAAAGATGTAATTATTCCAATAAGCAATGACATTAAGATACTCACATCAAGAAGGTCCTGGAAATACTTCTTTTTCTCCCATGGCAAAAAGCCTTGGTAACTTCCAGCATAAGACTGTAATTTTCTTCCCACTAGCCCCTCCCTTTTATTTGTATCCACCTGCTCCTGCTCTTTTCCGCCTTCCATTCCCTGTACGCCTTCTCCAGTATCTAAATTCCCAGTATGTTTTGATTTCTGTGTTTCCCTTAATATGAGTGCATTCAATACTTTTTCCCGAGTTTCATTTTTTTTCCCCATGCTCTGGGAGGGAAGTGTGGCTTTAGGCCTTGCTTTATAAATAGATTCGTTTGTGTTCATTGTCATGAGAGTCCCCCTTGTTCCCACTTCTTCATTTGCTTTTATTGTTTTTATTTTGCCATTATTTACATCTTTATAAGGCTTCTGCAAGCTGGTATGGTTCTTCGGATCTTCTGAATGATTATGCACACCCTTCTTTTCCAGGCCTATAATACTCTTCACTGTAGTTAAGAACTGGAAAGGTTTCAGGAGAGCAGCCTTGGATAGATTAAATCCTTTCTGAGTGATATCACCATTTAGTAGTTTTAAGTCCAAGTTCTTCAGTTCCAGCTGAACATTTTCAGGAAGAAGAGACACATTTACTGATGGTATTATCACCTCTTCATGCAGTCTCTCTTTTGTGCCATTTTGACGTCTCCTGACTTGTGGAAAGCGTTTTTCTTCAGGAATATCCTCAAATATCATTTCAGCTTCTGGTACTGAAGTTACACTTTTAAAATCAGAGTTGGATTTTTGCGTGGAAGTTGTGTTCGGTTTTGGTTCCTCTCTAGTATCAACTTCAACAGCTACTTGGATTTTAAACTCTTCATCATTTTTATTTAGGAACGTAAGGTTAAAATAGATCACAGTTGCATTCATGCCACTATGCATTATGAGGTGGATAGTCTTCCATTTGTTAGCAATTGAAGCATGTCGGATGATTGGATTATCACTATATGAACCCTCAATTCCTTTCTTGGCTATTTCGCTGAAGCTGAAGTAGGGCAGACATTCACCTTTAGGAACAACATAGTACGTCTGATTAAGCTGAAGTGTCACCTTGTACATCTCTTCAAAGTGATCTGGAAAAGAAACAAAACCATGAAAACAAAGCAAATTTCTGTCAATTTCCAGCATGACATTTATCTTTCACTCTTTTTTAAATTGTAATATGCCCAGCTAGGTTCACTGTATTAGCAGGGAGACAGCTCTGTGAAAGAACACTGACTCTAGCTTCCAGTTACTTGCTTGCTTATCTTCAATAATGGATGACTAGGACATACTCAAATATATAAAGCTCCCAGACATTCCTACACTAATTCTAAAACCCAGTATAATTTGTCACTCTTTATCTCCACCTGAAAAGCATTAGTGGCTCATTATCACATGCCACTTAAAATTCTGTATCAGTCATAAGTAGCCTGCCCCATATTACATTTTTATCCCATTTTAGGAGATTAACATTACACTGACTGGATTTCACTGCTATACTAAACTTCTAAAATCAGATAGGCTGAATGGAAGTTCTCCCTCCTACAGCACAACAGAATAAATTCTGTCAACTCTCATATGACCAAAACCTCGCTGCCAGCAACAGAATTGCCAGTAACACATTTGTCTGAGCTGAGATGCAGGAGAGCCTCTACTCTTCCAAAGAGGCCAAATTCTTCCCCTGACTATACTAGACAGCACTTTCAATCACTTCATTCATTCCTGCTAGTCTTTCATAACCAAATAAACTTCAGAAAAGTTCACAGGTGACTGAGAACAGCCTTTGGCAAGAGCCCAGAGGCAGACTTGAACTCACACTGTCAGCATCAGAGACGTTCTTTAATTTTTTTAAATTGCTAAAGGCAATAAGTTCAACTGTCCCTATTCAGGTAAAGACACTTTGTGTAACTGAAATGTCATTTCTCCACTTAAAATGTAAGTCTCTTGGGGCAGGGAATGTAATGCTTGCTGCTCCGTAAGGTATCAAGCCTCCACCCATGCTTGGTCACTATTAAACAAAGCAGCACATAATATTGATCCAGGTTTGGATTAGTGAGTACAAGAACCACCTGACTTCTTTTTCAGCTGCTACCAGCCCTTTTCCACAGCACTGTAGAGGGCATCTTAGCCCAGTCTGAGAGTAATGTTGAACCAAAAAGGTCAAGCAGCTCAAGAGAATCCCCACAGAAAGTTTACCAGTGATGCATTTTACATACCCTGGCCACAGTCACCAGCATCAAATCCACACGAGAGGACATTGCAGGCCTGATCACAGAATTTGTCTGCCAGCCAGGAATTAGCACAGCCTTGGTTACAGTATGAAACACCACTTATTCCTGCACCAAACTGCCATGGTGGTCCATTCCCAATGCCTCCAACTGCACCTCCACCAGCAACATAGCGACTACCCCCACTGTTACCTAAAGAAAAAAAAAAAACCACACCAGAAATAAGAACTTCAAATGAAGGAAAAAACTCACATTTTAATCCACAGTGTTGAATCTAGACTGAAAACTCAACAGTGAAATTAAAAAGGAGTCAAATAATATATAAAACTGTATATACATTATACAATAATACATCATACATTTCAAACCCCCTCCTTTCAGCTAAATTTGGTATCTAAGTAAGAATTTTCCTATGCCCTCCTATTTCCTGTCATTTATAAATTTGTATATAAATTTGTAGTTTGCAAGAAATAAGGTTTTCATCGGTAAGTCAACTTCTTTATTATTAAAGGAGGCAAATTTTATAGTTAGAGGAAAATAAAAAATTACAGAATTATTCTTGTAAGGAAAAACAAACAGTTCATTTTTCTAAATTTAACATTGCTGTCTTACCAATGCAATCACCTCCATCCCAATCACATGCTGAGTTATTACAGGCTTTATCACAGTAACCATCTTTAATCCATGAGCCAGGACATCCCTCAGCACAGTTTGGCACAGGCCAAGTCAAGTAAACCTGGAACAATATCACAATCTGAGACAAGGACTCAAAAAACTGAAGTCAATTGAGTTTGTTTCTTGAAATATGGAGACTTAAAATAATGCCTCCCTGTGTGCTGTGCCTTAAGATTTCACAAAGCTTTACAAACAGCATTTAAACCCTATCATATGTGAAATAAATGTTATTAGTTTCAAACAGAAGGAAGAAATGAAGAATTCTCAAGGCCGTACAGCCAAGCAGCAATAGCCAGAAATAGAAAGCAGGACTTCCCAAATCTACTTCTGCAAACCACAGACCAATGAAAATTAGCATTTTCTCTTTTGTCAGAGAGGAAGGGTGAACTTTATTCTGAAATAGCTGCGCAGTTCACTTGTTCTCCTGACTCAAAATGTTTCTTCATTACTAACCAGTCATGAGATAAGCAGCAAATGTTGAACATAATCCCTGAAGCATCTGATCCTGTGACTTAAATAATTCCGAGAATTGGCACGATAAAAAAAAAGTGCGTAGGTGTGTATATTTTCAACTGGGGAGGCATTGAAAACCACACACGTTTTCCTTGAGGCCTTACGGTTTCAAGATTTTAGCAGCACATTCCCTACTGAAACATGTGCTGATCAGGTTATCACACACAACGCTGCACCTATGCTGACTCCATCATAACTGGGGTGAATAAATGAAGAACAATACAAATGCGGTAACAATATATTTTACAGTTATACGTCTATATCCTCAGAGATTTAAAACAACTAAAAGCTTCCTAACATCCTCAAGTACTGAAGCAGCTATTTTGGTGTAGCTTAAACTAATTTTGTGCAACCCTCCTGTGTTTGTGCCACAAGTGTGCAGATCTGCCTGCATGAAATGTTTAATTCAATGGTGTCTAGTGCCCTGTGTACTCACTGCTTTAATATAAAAAATATATAAATCTTTACTTTTTTCCTCCATACCACTCTTGTAGATCAAGCTCATGGATGAAAACTCTGATGGCAACAGAGCCTTTATGCATAACTATTGCTCATGTTTCCTCAGCCTGCTCTTCTTGCTTAACCCCAGTTGTTGATAATAGGTTTGTTGAAAGACTAAATTACTTTGTGTTCATGAACATGGAAAAATATCCATTTCAGTAAATAATTATATATATGATTATACACAGATTGAGTAAAGATATTCCTGGTGTCTGGAACAGAGGTAATTAATGGTAAGTTTAAATATCAGACCAGTTTAAATGTCACTGGACCTCAGCGTTCCCACAGAAGAATTGATTCTGGTTTGAGTATTTCCCACAAAACAAAAGGAATATTCAAGGAAGGGAAGACTGATAGCTGCCAAACACCACATCAGTCTTACCAGTGCTCTAACAGAATGTGGGAGAATTAGAGAACACTGAAACTAAAGCATGAAGCCTGACAGAGGAACCATTATACCCCTGGAAACCTATGAATGAATATGAAGAAAAGCAATTCTGCAACCCAAACATCAACACACCACACATAAAAATAGAGACAAGAGCCTTCCCCACCCTGCACCTTTGCTAACAATTGTCTAATTAAGAATAATGAACCCTTTGAGACAAAAGGGGGAGTGGAGAGCAGAAGGAAATAATCTTATATTTACTCTGCCTTTCAAAGTAGCGTTTCTGTGATTTTCACTATATTAGCATAGAAAAGTTCTACGTCTACTTCTGATACAATATCTTTTCATAACGGCTTACCTTTTGACCTTTAGAGTGACTGTAAAAATCATCAGGCCAAACATCCTTCCCAAACATAACATCATCATTGAGATAAATAAACTTCTGAGAAAGGCCACTGATACGATGAATATGACTTTCAATAGCTGGTGAACTGAAAGTAGGCAAATGACTCACATTCTGAAATATTTCCTGAAACAAGAAAGTCGCCACTAACAAAAAACAGTTTCAGAAGGAAAAAAAACCACAAACAAACCCCAAACAACCCCCAAACAAACAAACAACAACAAAAAACCCCAAGGTCAGGCACATCACATATTTGATACTTATCTACTAAAAAAAAAAATTATAAAGAACAGGAGAGATGAAAGAAGCAAAAGTATTTTAGCAAATGAAGACATCAATATTCTCATTTTTCCCACATAAAATAATTTTCAAGTCTGCTGCTTAACTAAGAAACTGTACCTGGTTCATTACAAAGACACAAACTTTCACACACTCCTCTTTCGTTGGGTAGTGGATCAGTCCCAATGTACACATTTATTAGTCTCATGAAGTACAGGCTGCACAAAATTTCCAGCAAATTGAACCTCTTCCAGCATTCAAAAAAATCAGGATTATACCATCTCTTTCAAATAAGTTCACAAGCAGACAGCAACAGAACTTGAATTAATATCTTTTTACCACTTTGAGCTCAGAGCTCCTACGGCACATCCAGATGCCAAAATTACTCCCAAATTTGTTAAGAAGCTATTTGATTATTTTTGTTTAACTTATTCAAGAAATTTGAAGTATTTCTTTTCTCTTTTTGAATAACACTTTTGGAATGCATAGATACTTTTTTTGTAGCACCTTCTCAGTTCCAGTAATTGTAATCCATCCTGTCTCAACACAAGCTTATTAAGATTATTACTGGTTCTGACAGTGTCTATGGATTCAGATTACATTTTCTTCTCTCCAGGTTTTTTATAAATAGACTCTATAAGGAAATTAGACATAGGTATACATAGCTGAAGCCTCAATATTTGAAAAAGTGGACTAAATAAAAGCTTGACATGTATTCAGTTATGTGATTAGCCAAAACACAAAGACATATTGGGGTTTACTAAAACCATGGATGAGACAGGGAAGAGGTTGTCACTTCTTCCAAATAAATGCAGCCTTCAGCTGAAAGTAGATAACTGCATTTCCAAGCAATCACAGCATCTTTACTAGTGGCACTTTCATACCAGTGTTTTTGTTTGGGGGTTTTCTGTTTGGCTTTTGTTTGGGTTTTACCTGATGTGTCACTATAGTTATCCGAGGATTATCCAGGTTAAGCCAGGAAGGAATCTGCCCATTGGTGACGATGAAAATATGTCGTACCCAAGGGGCATGCCTCTCTATTGATCGTAAGGAGTATCTCAGCTCTTCATTATCTTCAAAACGGCTGGCAGAAACATCTTCATCCTGTTTGGACTATAAAAAGGAAAAATCCATCCTTAGATTCTAAACAGAACATTCAAGTTCTGATCCAGCTAGGTCAGGATAGTGTGCTATGGGTGTATAAGCACTTCAGGACTTAGCCATTCAAAAATTAAAAGTACATTGGTCAATAACAACTATTCTTACAAAGGATCGTATTCTTCTGAACTATCAGGATGAACAATACAATCTTCTGACATCATTGGCTGACCACCTGGTATCATTAGGATGTCTGCTGACCACACTGCAAGGTGACGCTGCCTTGTGTGATACTAGTTCTTAAAGAAAGAAGCCTAGTTAAAAACAAACAAACAAACAAACAAACCTCCTACATTTCAAATCAGTAATTTCAGAAATCCAGTTTCAAGAGGCTAGGACCTTCCAACTACATTGCATCAAAAACTGTATTTAAATGTCACCTAATATAGATATACTGGAAGTGTCATGATGTAGCAGCTCTGCAATTTTCCCCTGCTCAGTTATTTTAAAGAATTTAAGCAGGAGAAAATTAACAAAACTTAGCCTATACTACTATATAATACTCACTATCAAATAGCTTAATGTGTCTATATGTTTTTATTAAAGAGAAATTTCTTCAATTAAAAACTCATTTGTTAAGTAACAAAATTAGGTTACACGACACAGTAACACACCTCTTTTCTCTTCTATGAGAACTTAATGACCTCTCCTAAAACCTACAATTAAAGCCTACTAACAGGAACATTTCTAAAGTCCAAATGAAACAGGAAACTTAAGAAAATATTTGAATGTTTAACAATTACCATTTTCACTTCAAATTCTAGACACAAAATGAGCCTTCTTTTCTAGTATGTAACACAGCTTTCACATCATCAAAGGCGTAATACCTGAAAACATTTCAGCAACACCAGCAGCCATCGCCTAGGTATCCATTCCCAAAAAAATGCATAATTTCAACATGGGGAAATAAAAAGTTTGAGTTCAGGGTTGGTAGGCAGAGTTCCCTAAAAGCCCAGTTGACAGGACACAAAAGCAAGCTTTTCTGGGTTGGGCACATTTATTTTACCCAAGCCACTTGACATTTACCATAAAATTAAATTCCAGCAGGAGAAAACCCCCAAGATTTTAGAAAATCTTATCTTGAAACAGACACCTTGTTATTTCATTTCCTGTTTCTAAACCAAACATCCTTTCTGTATCAAAAGCATTCAAAGTAAGCCTCCTTTCCTTACACACACCTGTATTTCAGGACTTCAAGACTTGTGGAAGAGAAGCAATTAGCATTTGCTCAGCATAAATGATGCTGCAAAGCAAAAAATTACTAAGAACCATATTGGGAATGAGATAATCATGTTTGCTAATAAAAGCCTTTATCTGCCCCACACAGGAAGCCTGCTTATCAGCCAGTCAGTATCAGTTAAGACTTTCAGGACTTGACTGCAACACAACTTTATCAGAACATGTGCAGAGGGCAAAATTTTTCACTTAGTGGAGAACACAAAAACTTCAATTAAATGTCACACTGCTTGATTCTTCCCTCTCCTTTACCTGAGAATTGGACAGTGCTCTTGTGATGTTTCTCACAACCTCATAGGCACTTGATTCTTAATACTTCCAAGCTTCTGGAAGAAATCCCATGTTCCTTGTCATAGGTAGCCTCTACTTGCAGTTTTTAAATGCTGTAACCTTTATGTGCTGTAACAGATTTTACCTACCTGACTGACAGAGCTGAGGTCCCATAATAAATAAGCAGGATTAAGCACCAGTTCTTTCCCATCTATAGTCATGTTCTTCTTTGCTTGCTTGTTCAGTTCTTGGAAACCCTTAGGGTTATTCAGTTGCAAGAGAGCCACGCTGGCTTCTGAATAAAGCTGTAACTATACAAGCAGAGAAAACAATTTCTGGCATGTAGCACTCTTTCTTTGCCAATTCCATATTTTTGTTGTATTTTTCTTACTAGAGTTACTAATAAGAATGACTGCTAAGTAACGTATTTAAAGAACTACAATTTTGTAAGAACACAAAAAGGCATAGTAAAATGGGAAACGAAAAAACATTTAAAGGTACAGAACATTTCTAGATGCTTAGCTTTCACTTCACAAAGAAAATTTCTCTTTACACAATGATCCAGTCAGCAGTAAAGCTGTTCATGTTATAAATGTTTCTGGAGCAAGTAAATTACTAAGTCCCCATCCATTCCTTCCCACCCCAATAACAAAATTCATGTTTTATTAAAATTTTATTATATGACTGGAAGAATCATGCTTTTTTTTTTCCCATCTTAATCAAGCAATGATTTTCTCAGAAAGTTAAGGGCACCAATGTATCGTCACTGTCAGACGTGTGAAATTTTCAGAATGGTTTACAGTTAGTTCAACCTACAGCTCCGAAATCTGAGATACAAAGGGCTCCAGAGCTAATCCATGTGGGTCTCCAAGCCCTTAATGATGGTTGCCAATATGCTGTTAAGGTCATTTCTTAGCTAAGGACTGTTTGATCTGTTTGCTGTTTTTATCTCTTGCCACCAGTAGGTCTGTATATCAGATTTCATAATGCACAGGATGAGGGGCTTGCACTACACACCCGCTCACCCTTTCTCTAACAGCTTAAAAATGACAGGGCAACAAAGCATCTCCCCAGTAACATGGCATAACCCAATAAAATGCTGTGTTTACCATATGAAGTAGCGTGAGCAGATACAATCAAGCTAAAAGCAGAACTGCACTTTGATTTTTCAAGGGCATGCCTGATTAAGAATAAATGCAGTTAATAATTAACGATATTTATTTGAGCCTATGCTTAATTTTTGTTCCTTCAGGCAACGTAAGACAAATAACTACATCTACCAGGTTTTTAGTTGCATAAGATCCGTAAATGCAATTCATAAGCTACCAAAATTTGAATAATGTCAGGTTCAAAAAAAGCCAATCCACCAATTTCTTTCATAATAACATTAAGTGGTTTTATTTATTTTTTATTAAATGTGACCCTTTCTGCTCATTTTAAAACCCCCCTTGTCCCAGAGTTAGCAGCCCTTCCCTTAGTAAGACCAGCTGTTCCACTTGTGACATTTCAAAGCTGTTGATGCTTTGACTCATATGCTATTTGCGATCTTTCAATCTGACTTAAGAGGCCTGCCATTAGAAAAATCTGATAAATCTCAGACCTTCCAAGGAATCATCTGAACCTATGGGTGGAAAGGATGGCTTCAGTAGAGGGCTGAGGTATAGTTATGGACTGCAGCCAGCAACCTCCAAAAATATCGGGATCGAAATGCTACAGATTACAAAGCTGCCATCACTGGGTATGTGCTTTATTTAGGAATACAACAGCGTCACACAGTCCTTTAGAATCTGTTACTTAAAACATACATATAACAAACAAAAATATTACCATTCTAGAGCTTTGAAAGCATTCGAGAACATTCAGTTTAACTTGTTCCCACCAAACTCAGCAAAATAAGTACCTGTACTACAGACTCCTACCTAGATTTATTACACACACTTCCCTTTCCCCCCACTAATACAGCATATATGCTGCAGTTTTTTTAATTTGTAATATTCCAAGCACAAACAAGAAGTAGTGGAAAAACACTCCACTGCTCAGCATCAGTTAAGCTAAACACTGAAATAAATAGATTATTTTTATTACCTCAGTTTGGTTTTTTTCCAGTAGTATCTTTAAGAAACCAGTATTTTCCTAAGCAGAGCTTAGATTAAGTTAGATTTCAATGAAGTTATCTGGTGACATTACTAACTAGACTCTAATAAATTGCAGGCTCTGCTCCTAGCATTTTGTTGCTGGTACATTCAAACTGGAATTTTCTGGCAGATTTTCTACTGTCTCACAGGTATCAACCTCCTCTCGGTAGGGATGCACACAATTGCCCATTCCCTTGGAATATTACCTTATACAGAACATCTTCATCCTGCCAAAGCAGGTCAGCAGATCCAAAGGCATTGTAAAGGTAGAATGGAAAAACTAGCAGATAGATGGTCAGTGTGACCAGGCGAGGCTCTGCTAACCCAAGTGGGCTGAAAACACACCCAGACCATCACTGCACATTTCTATCACACACTTGAAAATGAGAGAGGAAAACTGCATTTTCTCCATCAGGTAGCTTTAAAAGCAGGTTCTCCTTTGGAGCCAGCATGTTTGGCATTGCTTACTAGGAGACAGCCTAGATGAGCTCAGACATCCCATGTGGAAGTAAACACCTTCATTTCCATTTTCTCAAGGTAAGAGGCCTTGAGCACTTTTTTTTTTCTGAGGTGGGGCTAAGACTCTTAACCAGTCTTCAAATTATTTTGCTTTATCTTTCAAGATAAAGCTGATTGTCAAAGAAATGAGATGCTCCTATTTTCACACTACAGTATGGATACTGGGAAAATTCATTTGCCCACATAGCAGGGGAAGGGGGCCATGTGTTGTGTTAGAGTTAAAAACAGTTTCATGAACATGAAACACTATTGTCTTTACAAACGTCTCAAGTCCCCTTTATAAAGTAATACAGTAGGAGGATCATCTCTGAGCCAAAACTAATGCAATGCCTTAAAGTTTTTTTCTACCAAGTTTACTTACTCCATCTGTGTGATCATACAAAACCAACTCCTAAAGCCACCTGTCTGCTCCAACAACATTGACAAGCCGCAGTAACAATCCCAGACCCCTCATCCTCAAGGCAGTGAGGACAGCAAAACACCCAGCACCACTGTGCCTGCAGGTTCCCAGGTGAATTTTCTTCCATTAGTAAGACAAGGTCAATAAGATAGCCCTTAGTTTCTAACATACTTGCTCGTATTTGTGTATATGTGTGCGCATGTGGATTAAAGGAGAAAATATTTTGCCAAGAGGGAGATCTCAGTTGTCCTTGAGGCAACCAGGATATCAAATCTTGAAAGAAAATCACCTTTCTCCAAAAATTTTCACTTCTATATATAACCTCAGTGAAAAACTGTTAGCATGACAGCCTCAAAAAAACAAAATCAAAAAAATCAAATCCTTTTGCCCAGTCAATCCTTCCCTTGTCAGTCTTTATATCATGACTTAAAAATTAAGTCACAAATATCTCTTTAAAAGGGGTGGGAAAATGAAAACAAAATGCTCAGTTGTTCTTCCTGTATAGGTCCAACATAATATCCTTTAAACAGCTCAGTAGCCATCAGCTGCACAACCAGAGTAACACCTCCATCTAGTGGCTTGTTACGCTCGGTTAAAAAAGCACAGACAATAAAAAGCAGCCAAATATAATTTTCAACCTCATCTGTCATAAAACTCACAACGTAGAACAACAAGTATGACCAATAGGCTGCTGATTAACTTGCATTTGGAAATAAAATTCCATATCATTACATCACAGCGTAGGCCATAAGTACAAAAATTCAGTAGACCGGAACAGACATAATTCACCTCGGAAATGAAACATTATATCACAGGTCTTCAATTTTTAACCACTTCTAGTTGACCTCAGCTGTTTTTCTCAGAGATTTTTAGAAGAAATATCTGGCCCAGATGTCTGAACAATTTCTGGTCCTCTTTGGACTCAGAGGGGATTTGAATCAAACTAAAGCAATCCAACTAAAACAGCATTATCAACATTCAACACAAACTCACTAACAGCTATGCTCCTCCTACTCACCAACAGCTATACTGCTCCTTTTCTCACTTTTCTTCCCTTCTAACAGCAGCATTGCTGGAAGTGTTTTTCATCACTTCTTTACTTCCAGCATTGCATGACGAAACAGTCCCTCAAAGCATGCAGAAACTCATTAAGCATCAGAGGGCATCTATGAGACAAGTCTAGCTTAAACTCAGGTGCAATTTTCTTCCTCTCCATCGGGCATCTCACACCACTTCAGAGAACTTAGATTAAGAGATATGATAACAACAGAGGAATTGCTTCAGATTTCAGAGAGAGACTATACACAACCAAAATTTCTCCTACTTAACTGTAGCATTAACGTAGCATATCTCTCTGATAAGAAGAAAACCACACTTGGCTGTGTTCACAACTGCCAACCTATAACATCCACTGAAAGGACGGACTCTGAGCTTGGACCTTAGCAAAGGCTTCTATAGAAACAGCATTTCATCCAAACTTGTAAAAAATTTTATGCATGCAAATAAAACATTTCTTACATTTATTTACATATATTTCAATGTAAGTACAGCATACAAAAATCACTGCTATCAAGAGTAGAGAACTGGTTGAGAAAGAACCACATGTGCTATGACCACATGGGGTACAATAATCCCAAATTAATTGTTCTAAAACATCCACCACCAGTAAAACAAACACAGAAAGCAAAGGTGACTGGAAAGAGAAACTGCAGAATGCTGTGGATACCTGACAAAAGATTGTGTTTATACAGAGATACGCCTAGCCAAATTGCAGAAGAGAATTCTTAGGATCAGATAATGAGTTGATCACAATGGCAGTGTTTACACAGAGATAAAGACACACTAAGGAAAAGGGAACCAGCACAAATAGATGACACATGACTGATCAAAAGGAAAAAAACATAACCAAGACAGCATAGGGAAAAATCATGTAGAAACATGATTGGTATGGGATACCACTTCCATAAAAACAGAAAAGGAGATGGAAAATGTATGTAAGACAACCCAGAGATATAGCCTTTATGTTCATCTGGACAGCAGTGAAAAAAAAAAACAAAAAACCAACACTGAGAAACCACAGTATTTGTAAATTGGCTAAAGAGCTAACCTGTTGGTCAGCCTGGACAGAGACAACAGATTAGCCAGCTGCTTGGATATGAGAAGTACAACTGAAATACAAAAAGAATTGATCCATCATGTTTTCTACTGGACTAATACTGCTAGGAGAGCCTACTGAAATGGAAAAAGAGAGGTTGAAAGCAATCAGCTGATCAAATGAAAAAAAAAAATAATACTGTAATCAAAAAACTAAGGTCCAGGCAGAATTGTTCCACAAGTCTTAAGACCACAAGAAAATAATAAAACCAGCAGATGGCTCAAATGTAATTAGGAGAAATCCAGGTATTTCATTCTTCAAAGGTGTCCATGAAAGATGAAGTGCCTCTGCTCTAGTACATGGGCTAGCCTAACGTCTGTGCTTGACACATTCACAGCGGAAATCCTGGAGACAATTATGAACTTCCCAATGCTGGAAGCAAAAAGTCCACACAGGACGGAAAAAAAAAGGAAAAAAAAAATATCAAAACTGGCTTTGCAATAGTCAGATAATGCAATTAGAGAAATAACTACAATGAACAAAGACAGAAATTATCTGCAGAGAGCTGGGGAACAAGGAAAAAACCAGAAAAAAAACACCCCTCAACAGGAGGTATTCATATACTAAAAGTACTGTGTTTTAGCAGCAAAATTATTAGTAGAGGCCATGACAACAGACATCAGAGCAAAGAAGAGAAGGTGGTAAAATATCAAGGACAGAAAGACACTAAAGGGTCCAAGAAAAACACATAAAAAGTTACTCTGACAAAGGAACACCAAGTGTTAATGATCCAAGACACCAGAAATAAAAAATAAAAAAGTAGAGTACTATGGCACAAAACTGATTTAAGTCAAAATCATTTCAGAAAAGAGCATAAAGCAACATCTGCTAAAGGACAGAAAATGAAATTCCAAATATTGTTTGGAGGGAGAACATTCTTCTCATATGTTACTATGAGAGCCTATGTCTATGATGTTCAGCCAGAGAACAAACACTGCCAGGGATGATGCTCCAATATATTCCCAGATGTGGTAGCACACAGATTTCTTTTCCACAAAATAATCTGTGAACTGAGAGAGGCAATATAATTTCCTATACCAATTTGGTGATTAATGAGAACATTACAGAAGAGCTGCTCCTAGAAAATAACCCTATGTCAGGAAAACATAAGCTAATTGATTTTAAATTGAAACAGAAAAAAATAATTAAGGAGTATCAAGTTACTAGATTTCCTGAATGCTAAAAGGGCAAATTTAGCAAATGAAAAGAGCTGATACAAACACATTCTGGGCTCTTCAGCTACATCAAGTCAAATGTGTTAAAACTACCAGGAATCTGTAACTTAAGCTGTGGTTCTAGAATAGGAACTAGAATAGGCTCAAAACCCAAAGAGATGGACCTGTGCTCTAATAAGATTGTTCAGATGGCGCAAAGTCAGGAAGCATTTAACTAGCAATGTTCCTCATGCAAACTTGAAATCAAGAACCTAGCAACTGAAGTACCATCTCTTGTTGGATAGTAATCTCATTTCTCTACAGAAACACCATTTCTTCAAAGTGATTAAAAAAATACCCACAGCTTATGAAACAAGCAGAGACTGGCAGACTGACCATATGAATATCCACTGTTGTTTAACCCAGTGACACTAGAGATGTAAACAAAGGCCAAAAAAAAAAAGCTATTCAAGCTGAAATGGCTATTTAAAAGCTCTATTAAGCTGTTTTAGGGAATGTAGGAAGAGAGGTACACGTGTTTACTTTGCAAGGTTTCTACCATTAGCAAGACTAGCACAGCCAGCTAACACAAGCTGAGACAAGAAAGAAAAAATTCAGCTTGCGTTATATTGCATTGTGACCAGCCCATGAAGAGGATTACACAAGACAATTTCTGCAATAGAAAACGTGAGCTGTCGGTCCAGCTTGCCAAAGAAGAGGAAAGACTTTTCCTCATTTGAGCACAAAGAGCCATAAAGTAAATCAGCACATGCTAGAGGTAGACATCAGACTAATGAAGACAAATTACCTACGGATTGACATCCCTTTATCCCTGCTAACCCCTTCTCCTCCACAAACTCTTTAGTCTCAGTCCTTTTCACACCATGAATCACATCTCTCTTCAATATATAAGCCAATGACTTTAACAAACTTCTTAAACTTTTACCTATCTGTTAAACCTGGCGTAGCTCAAACAGGTGTCCAAATATCAGAGAAGAACAGGAGGCGCTAAATGTTAGTGGATGACAGTCACCCAAGTTGTGTGATCTGCTGCCTTGCAGATGGGTCAACTGAAATGCAACTTGCTCAAGACCCTACAGAGTATGTGGCAGAGAGAAATGCAGTGTTTGGTGCTGTTACTATTAAGAGAATTCCTCTAAAAGCAAAGAGGGAAGAAAAAAGCCAAGAAGCTACATAAACAAATTCTGTCACATTAAAGAAGTCAGTGATCTAGAATCCTAGAGCAAGACAACAGCCTATAGCAAATGGCTGAGAGAAACTGATAAGGCTGGTTCCTTTTAACCAGTTGCAAGCTAGCAAATCCAATGCCCAATAACTTGCAGTCACAGAATGAACAACTGGTCTTTTGAAAGCAACTCTTTAAGACACTATTTGCTACTCTTCACTACTCAGGAAAGAGTCACACAGAAAAACCCCAGATTACTATCAGAAACATTCTAAGTCTCCTCAGTGAGTGAGATCCCAAACGTAAGCCATTTCAAAAGACCAACACAAGTAGGGTACTCTTTCTTCCAGACCCTTACCAGTTTTACTTTAGAGGCCAGGCTCTCTGGTAGTTTTGTTCGGAGCTGATTTGTTTCTTTGAAGGTAGCTGGAAATCCACTAAGGAAGGCCAAGTCTTGCATTAATACCAGACCTGGAACTTCTTTGTCTGTAGTCTAAAAACAAGAATGAAGGGTATAAAGATCTTTTCACACTTACAGTAAGATTTGTTTTAGAAGTTTTCGCTTTTTACTACATGCAAGTTATGGAGAAAGAATAGTCCAGAAACTTTCTAAAAATTTACAGAATGTTTAACACACAGAAAAGCTAATCAACAGATTTTAAAAGAACATACCAAGTAAGCCCTCCATACTATCTGTTTGCTGTTGTCTTTCATCATTCCAGAATGGGCAGCTTCAACTAGAATACATAAAATGTATTGTAGATCAAAAACTGAAAGTCACTTCTTTTTCATATTCTATTAATCAACATATATTTTTGCAAAGTAAAATGATTTCAATATTTATGGCATGAAGAGTTATCTTTATAAGTAGTAAAAAACTCTCAGTAGTAAAATAAACACTAGTGGTTGGGCATTACATATTAAACATATTAAACAAAACAAGAAGCTCATACCTGCCCTAAGATCCTACTTATATTTGCTGAACACATGAATAATTTTGTTTTACAGTATGCAATCCTTTGAGCAAGGGCAGAACCTATTGTGCAATATTTAAACTAGACTTCACAGCAATTAAGGGAGGACATCTAAAACTAATCTTCCTCATTCTAAACCTCAGCCTTCTGAGATTACACGTGCAAGACAGATACTCAGATATCAAACCTGTTTTGCAATAGTCCTTTAAAGCATGGAACTCTAATTGTCTGTAATCAGTTGTCTGGGAGGTAAGCAAATGGTATCATTAATGTTATCATTCAGAGGAACAGATCAGGGGCTAGAGACACAGAATGACTTGCTAAAGTCAAACAGAAAATTAGCTGCAGAGGAGGTAATTGGAGGAAAAAAGAACCCCAAAACTAATTCACGGCAGCTTACCAAAAAAAGCTTCCTCTAGAAAACTGGACAGAATCAGACAAAGAGGTTCTTACCATCCTTAGGGCTATCAAAAACAATTACTGTCACATTGGTAGAAGGATTTTTTGGTTTTGCTACAAAGAACATATTGTTAGCAGCTTGTAAAGCAGGATGAATGGAGAGCAGGTCTTTCAGTGTGACGTTGATAGGCAGTGCAGGATCCAGGACAAGCATTGGCACTTTGATGCAGTGTGTCAGCAAACACTCCAGTTGCTTCTCGCTACAGCAAAATACCAAAGGTATATTTAACAACAGTAGAAAATTTAGGACAAAAATCAATGTCAGATGCAACTAGATGTTTTTGTAAAATCAGCTCAGTTTGACTTTAACACTTGCTGTGGTTTGGGGACATTGCTGAAATCACACTTATTTTGATGCAGAAGGGGAATATTGGACTGTTAGTGTTTCGTTCATTCCCATAACTGTTTTTCCAGAAGTTTCCAACATTTCAAAGTCTGCCCACAGAGAAGTCCTTACAAAAAAATCTCTAAATAACAGAAGGACCAAGCCAAACGAGTGGGATGGACCAGGCCCTGCCACCTCCTGGCAGCAGAGCCACAAGTGGCCCTGACCCTTCACAGGCAATCACCTGCAGTGCCATGTATACAAACAGCAGGTGAAAGCAACACTAAAAAAACGTTCATGCTTTTGAATCATAAAACTTCAGGTACATACACATTAAAAATTCATACTAGGAACAGGGACTGTGCCTAAACAGTGAAAGGATATGCTTTTAAAACTCCAGAAATTGTTATGTTTTAAGAGGGTCATTCAGACAATGTCACAATAACATTACTTTTATTCACCATATATATATATTATCACGCTGTCATCTTTTCTTGAAGTGATATAGGAAAGCATGCATAGACTATAGAAGACCAAACCACAACCCCAACCAGCATCTGCTTTCAGCTAAAAATGAACAGATTATCACTTATTCCAATTTATGCCCCAAATCACAAACTCACCTCTTTTTTGTTGGTTCTGTTGTGTTCTTTCCAAGGATTTCCCTATTACAAAGTTAAAACAACTATATTAAATAACACTGAGTTGACAGTAAGGAATTTAGTCTAATTTCAGATTGTTAATTGAGTCAGGGGCGCATTGTGAAAGCACTGCTAACCCAGTTACAAAACTGCAAAGGCCCTGCCATTGGCCTTGCCAAGGCAAGCTGACACAAGTGCCCTTCACTGCTCACACTGGTGCAGTGTGGAGCTCATAAATTCGTGATTGTGCTGACAGCTGCGGCAGCAGGACTCTTTCTGCTAACAGGATTTTATGGGTTTATTATTAGATTACTTAAAAAAAATGATGTTGATATGAAAAGCACTGGTAAGAAACGAGGATGAAGTGACCTGAAACTAGGTTGACTTGATTGTTTTGCCTAAATATTCTGATAAGGACTACGAAAAGCTCTTTCTGCAGTAGTGCTCATTGATTTCAAAGTACATGAAAAAAGTTACCTACAAGAGAGGTGCCCCTGTAGATAGTGAAGGTGGCATGGATATGAGTCTTACTCATAAGCTTGATATCAACTTTCCAAATCAGTTGTGGAAGAAAACAATACGTGTTTTTCCCTTTCCAAAAAGGGAATCACAGCATGAGTGATGACAAAGCTCCACTAATATCAGCTATATGAATTGCTAAGGAAATAGTAGCACAAATTTGAAAGCTTTTCAGAGCAGAGACCATGTCTATGTTTAATATGTTTAAGGTCAATGGATTTAAAGTTCTACTAATGTTTTCATTGTTTAGGTAGCAAGGAAAAAAAAAATCCAGAATTTCCCTTATGATCACATTATCAGTGGTACCTAAATTGCAAGACGTAACATCCACCAAAAATCAGATCAATATGTTTACTTGTGGATTTCTGATTATTCTGAATTCAACTATTACAATCCTTAAAATATGAACTTGTTCTTCTATTCAGAATACTTTCGGCCCAAAACAGATCATGTGAACAGAGCTGGTTAGTAAGAACTAAATCAATGGTTGCAAGACACAATCCAAGGTGTCTGCAGCAGCGTGTGTTTGAAGGCTTAGATCAGTAATTATGCAGAACTGTATGCCACAATCTATAATACCAAATGCAGTAATACATGTCTTTGCTCCTTAGTTAAAGCACAACTCATACCTTTATAACATGAACAAATTATTTTCCTATTTATTGGTTTTAGTGTTTGGAGACAACAAATCTACCTTAAAAAAAAAAGCACTTTTAAGAAACATGTGCTTATAATTTTATTAATCCCATTATAAAAAGAACTGGGGCAGGGGATGGCAGGAGAAAAAGGAGATGAAGAGAGGTTATACATTTGAGATACAGTTTTATTATTATTATTATTTACAAATTGAGCTATAGAAATCAATACAAAATTACATATACAACACACAGTTCTTTGGATGGCATTTAAGAAATTCATGACAGCACAGCTCAAATTATTATACTTTATATCTTAAGCAGTTTTCTTATTACACAGTATTTCACAGCTAAAAGTAGAACTGAAACAAGGTTTTGAGAATAATCAAATGAAGAAGTGAGAAAATGTGCTTTGAATTTTCATGTTGAGTAACATAGGAAAAAATAACAACAAAGGGAACTAGTACTGCATTAGATTGTTGCTGTTGGTTAAGGGGAAAAAATACATAAGATCATTACCTCATTATTTTTTGTTCTTCCTCCATCTGTTCCCTGACCTGTTGCAATTCTTTGATCAGTTCAACATCTGTGCCGTTCACCCAGGTGTAGACCACATCAATTGGCATGGGCAAACACAGCCTACATAATTCAAAGGAAAGCTACATGAGCTGTTTAATATTACATTACAAGTGTTCGTGGCATCCTACAATAGCAATTTCTGTCTAACAGCAGAAATACTTGGTGTCTGGACTGCAACTAAGACAAAGCAAAAAGCCTCTGTTTAGCTGTATATATCATGTCTTAATTATACACAAGCCTTTGAAAAAACAGCACAGGCACAAACCAAAAACACAAACTGGCTATAACACTTCAGTAACTAAAGGAAATCTTAGCTTTATGCTCTGAATTTCACCTACATAAACCTATAACCCAATTCCTTCAAACCTATCAAATATTTTTCAAGTCAGCACAACATCCAGCCACATTCTTAATTCACCAACTACATTAGATTGGACAGCATGAAGTATAATGACTTAAATCATACTTGCTGTTATTTAATTGCACAGAGCCAGTAAGATCTCAGCAGGACCAGGTCTCTATCCTAGCAATGTCTCTTAGTTATTATTAATAGAGTGTTTCATAAACCAAAAACTTAATTTGGGTATAAGAATTCAGACTCCAGACAAAGCAGACAAATTAGTTCTTGACACAACTGAATATCCTGGAGCTATTTCTGGAGAGCAACAGATTTCCTAATATACCCAAGGCAGAAGAAATAGGTTTGGAATCCTTTTTCTATTTTTTTAATGATAATCTCCTCTCCAAGGCCTAAGGTCCACTGCTTTGTGATAGCAGGTACTCCAGGCTGCTGCCATAGATGAACCTCTCAGTCCCAGAAAGCAGTAGGCTGCCCCAAATACTATTTTCAAAAGTTCCACTATCAAGCTATTTAATATCTCCCTAAACTGTAGATGGCCTAGCAAACACTGAACACTTGTCTAATGCTGAGATCCGTGGGGTCATGCAGTGATGTTTTCCAAAGGTGTTCCCTCTCCACCCACTGTACTGTTCAAAAAGCATTCAAATCAAGACACAGCTTACAAGCAATATCTCACCCACATTCCCCTGCACAGCACGCCAAGCAACTTCCACCCAGCTTCATTTTCTACTGGCTCAGATTCAGTAACCGAAGCACAAAATTTGGTAAAAGGTCAGCCAGTAGCTGGTCACAGCACAATAGACAGGAACATTTTGTCCTCAATTTACCACTGTTCCTAATGAAGCTATGACACTTAAAGAATAATGGTGGGTCATTCTGGGACAGTTTGAACACCTGAGCAACAGCGCTGCCTTTCCCAGAAAGTCTCTCTCACCTCTGACATGTAACACTGTGCAGAAGGCTACCCTCTCAACTGGCAAGAAAAAAAAAAAAAAGTCAATTTACTGAATACAAATAATCCTCCAATCAGATGTTTCACCTCTTTCCCCAGAAATGACTAGCTTCTTGTCCATTAACAAGGCATGTTTTGAACTAAAAAGTTATCCACAGGAGTAGGAATTAAATGGCAGTAGCTCTTCCAGATTTTCTACATTTGTTGTGATCAGTTAAATTATTGGTTTGAGAGCCACTGGAATGCTACAGCTAGGAAAGGAGTGTTTCAGGTGGAAGCTACTGACACAAGTCAGCAGATTTCCAAAATGCCCAAGCCTCAGTCTTCTGGGCAAAGTGCAGAGTTTATTTACCCAGGCTTCACTGAAGAATATAAAAAAAAATATTTATTCAAAATAAAAGCCTGAATTCCAACTCTTTCAATGGTATGAGGCAATTCTGACTTCTGTGAAGCCTCTCTCCAATTCGTAATTTGTTTAAAGCGTGTCTATGCAACAGCACATATAACTACATAATTTATTGTGCTATTGTCACACGCAGTCAAATGCTGATAAATTCCAGAGGAAAGGCATTTTTGGTCAGGTGCAGGTATCCCAACTCTGAATTAACTCTGGCATGGCAAGCTCATTATTCACTACCAGTGGCAATAGAGATAGACCAGTAAAAAAAACAAGTGAACTGTTTGCAGATCCACTAGTCCAATTGCTTTAAGTTTATCCAAATAGTTAGATGAATTTTCTTAATGCATTTTTACAGCATCCATTGTTTCAGAAAGTTTATGAAACATAATAATAAAAAACAGATATTGCACAATTCAATTTATTGCTTCCAATTGGGCTAAGTAGCACTGCTAAGACTTCACCTTTTTGGGCTTTGTCAAAGCTTTCTGGATGGTTTCATGGCTTCTTAAATAGTATTGAGAATTTATATTTTGACAGGTATGTAGAAGAATTTTGGTTTAAAGTGAAAAGGAACAGGAGAGCCACTTCAGTAGTATGGTTCTCAAACACTAGTTTTCACGTAGAGTCTTTTACAAACATTTGAAGGTCAGAAAAAAAAACCAAAAACTTTCTCCCTCAAATTCTGTAGCTGTGTTTCTCCCTCATGTGGATTTATACATTTGGTCTTCATCAAAAACACCAGTCTGGCAAACAGGTTAAGCCCAAGATGAGCTGAGTCAATTTGCTAAATACCCTTCTAATCAGTAATTTCCCCTTTTTGAGATGACCAGCTTCTGGTTCATCAATAGATGCAAATCAAAGTGCTCTTTGATTCCAAGTGGGAATTATCTTAACACCTTTCTAGAGAAAATCATCTGTTTTTCCATTTGCTATTGATTGTAATATCAGCAAACATGGACTTTGGAAACTTCCTTGGAGACTACTAGACAAGTTAATTAAGTTGAGGCTTGCTGTGGATAGTCTTTTACATTTTTCTCTTTCAAAAACGTACCCATTTTTAACTTGAAAATCTAAAAACATCAATAGGATCCTGCTTGAAGGCAGAGCCACCAGCTCCCCCAGATGGGACAGGATACACACCTGCTGGGAAGTATTTTCCATATCCATGATGTGTTTACATATGAGAACCACGTTCACAGCCAAGATTGCAGCTAGAAGACAAACCTCATTGTCTCCACCCCCACTGCTGCTGAAGGAGCACAGCAGACTCTGGATCTCCTCCAAGCTGCCATATGGTCCTTGCTGAGCCTCTTTATGAACAAGGTACGTCTAATCTCCTCACTGTAAACCTCCCAGCCCTCCTGCCTGTTACAGCTCTGTAACTAATGCACCAACAGCAACTCACCTGTTCCGTTGGTATTCCTGTTCCCTAATTTGTGCATCTTTTCCTCTCTCCAGCCTCACTCAGCTCAACAATTATGGCTGGCCAACCACTGATAGCTCTCACTTGCTGTACCATACTGAAATCAGTCTGTACATTTTAAAAGCTGAGGATTGTTCCTTCACATTTTCTTTCCGTACTTTTTTTGTAGTTTTAAATATGACTTGGTCACATCCTGGAATAGCAAAGTTACACTTCAGCATTTACTAACATACAGAATTTGTGTGTAGAGTAATAAAATACAGTTCTCATCCAAGACACTTGTGCACACAATTCCATTATTTAGTTTCTTTCTCTCCCTTTTTATTTTCATATCAAATCTAAGTCTTCAAAAATGGTTTTGGATGAGGTGACTTGGTAAAAAGCCTTGGGACTTCTACTCCACTGTCTCAAGCCGTGTAAGAGCCTGGGCAATGTAAGTACCAAGTTTAGCAGCTGATGTGACAACCTGGAAAGTGCAGCAGTTGAGATGCCAAGGGTGTGCAACAGGAGGGAAAAGCAAACCAAAACAATGGCTAAACTTCAAGGCAAAACAAGAAATCTTCCTTGGTCTGGCAGAGAGGAGTGTTCAACAGGTGTCGCTAATGATGCTCTCAGCATCAGTCTTTTTATGTGATGAGTTTTTGAGTTTATACTCATAAGGAGCTTGCCCACATACACAAATCTGTCTACATTTTACACTGAGGTTCTCTATAGAAATTCATAACACAACAGTTACACAATATGTTTACTGCAAAGCTCGTAGAAAATAACACTATTTAAATTCAGTTGAAGATACATTAATATTTCCTAACGGCCATGCAGCTTTTACTTTCTGCGAAGCAGTGGATCTGCTTTACTTCCCAACCAACAAGCTTCCTGTTATGCAATTCTGAATAATGTTCTCTAACACTAAAATAAGAACTGATTAAAATCAATGGATAACGTAGATTCAAAACTGGAAGTCCACAATCCCGAGTTTACGCGTAGCCCTACATGCTTGCATTGATACCAGTCTTAAAAACTCCACCAAACCACCAGAGATACAAAGTGCATCCCGCAGCACAGGGTCCACTGCTGCATTTGTGCAGTTGGATAATAAAAATAAAGTGAAACCCCAACAAGGGATGTCTAAAAGTTAACAGATGCATAAAAGTATGTATCCACAAAGGTTTTTTGTTGATATGAGTTTTTGCAGGAAGTTGGTATCTGCACACAAATATGCCAAAAAACTTCCCTGGCACGCCTGATATAGGAGTATTAAAGGCATATGGGTGAACTGAAATAAGCACCCATCAAGAAACCCTAAAGCTTTTGCTCAGGCAGCCAATAGCTCCTTCCTAGGCACTGGATGTTTTGCTCACAATCCACAGAAGTGAACACTAGTAAAGGAGCGCTTTACACAACCCAAATGAAGTAAGGAGACACACTGCAGAAATGGGAACTGACTACACCTACACCGCAACAGTAGGATTTGTGATTTCGTTTTGGACTAAGTCAACTATTTTATAAAAAAACTTCAGTTTAATTATCACAAAGTCAGGCATTTTAGTCCTGACAGGAACAAACTTCCATGTTTTCACTTCAGTACCACTGAAACATGTAAACATGAAGCTAATCATCCATATGAGCTGTATCACTCTGCTTTCATCTGTCACCCTTTGGAAAATGGGGGAGAGGGGTACGAGATGAGATTATAAAATTGTACAGTATTCAATGACTCAACACAATGTACTTTTATAGAGTTATCACACACCAACTAAAGCATGACAAATTGATCCGATGATTTCTCCTGTCTCGTGACTCAACAAACCTCAAGGCAGATTAAAGCATCTGCTTTCAGGGCTGTTTTTTTTCCCCAGTCAAGTGTATCAATGTTAAGAGTCAGATAACTTCTTAGTAGCTTTCTTCCACCTACCAATTCACAGTCCACTGACTTCCTGAGCAACAGACCCCAGGCTACTCACACACAAACCATGAAGCCACAGGAAGTCATGTAGCAGTTAACACAACTGAAACAAATGACCCATATGACTTTGTTCCTAATTCGCCGTGAGAGATTTCTCCCATGCACTCAGCTTTTAAAAGCTTCTTACTAGCTTTGTGGCTTCTCTGCTAAATAATGTTACTCATGAGACATCGCAGAAGACTTAAGGTAAATGAAACATAACTTTTCAGAACACTGAAAGTTGGAATTTTAAGCACACAGGAACAGCACTTTTTCTACCTTTATACAGAAAACGTGTCATGTCCTCCCTTTATTGTTAGCATTGTCACCATTTTGATGTTTCATTAGAGATGGGATGATTCAATCACACTGAAAGCGTAAACTCCATTATATGACTAGAGCTTCCAAATGTCAAACATCTTCCAAAATAGGAGATTATGCACTGACTATGCTCTAATTTTAGGCATTAACTTTAAAATTTGCTGCGGATTTAGAGCCCATACATTAAGGTCCTACTCAAGAGGATGTTATTTCACCTAAAATATTTTACTTAAGTATTTAAAAATTCATTGAACAGTAAAATGTACAATATGTCAAGTGCAAGTAAAGCTCACCGATTCTGAAATGATTTGCCAGCAACGTTGTCTCTGTATGAATCAAACATAACATGATACTGGTCTCTACTCCACTCCAAGACAACCTGCAAAGAAAAAAAAAACCAAAACAAAACAACTTGATGTCACCACCTTCTAAAGTTAGATACTAATTTCTCTTTTTGAAATGTTTAACCACTATCAATCTAATTGGAATTGATCTATGCATTAATGTACAACTGACCAGACCATAGTCCCAAATAAGTTGTTACACCGAGTCAGCAATCAGATCCAGAACTGAAGAGCCCACTTAATTTAAACAAACTTTGTTTTGCTCTGCATGAAAGGATTTCATGATTTACAAACACTTTTTAAACTACTATTTATTTAGGTTACCTCCCCTTTGTCTCCAAAAATTCAGGAATGTTTTCCCAAAACTGAGACCTAAATCAAACATATGTCAATACAAGCAGAAAACCCCTAACACACACACACAGACCTGCATAGTTTTGCTCATCTTCCTTTCTATTCTCATACAGGACATATTGAAGTATACACACCTCTGAAATGTGAGCATTGCAAACAGCCGGGCTAGGCCATATCAAATTAGGTGAAATGACACAGCTACAGACTTAAAACACAACAGCTCTTTCCAACAGAAGTGAAGTCTTACATTGCATCCCAATTAACCCAACAGCACAGTATTTCTGCAGGCTGCAGTCCCTTTTCCATCCCCTTGCATCCCTGCCATCCCCCTTTAGCTTGACGTGAGTTCACCTGACCCCACAGTGAGCCAAGTCACAGCTAAATCAACAGAAAGATGAACTTTCAAAAACCAGAGCACTTGATCTTCCTCTACTTGGTTGTTGGAGCAGATGACAAATGGTGGTGACAAACACACAGCTAATATCTTTTAAAGGGAAAGTCCCACCTTAAAAACTAGAGAAGCATCTTGTGCTGTTTCAGAGAAGAAAGCACAGTGGCTAATTTTACTGGGGTAAATACATATTTGTATATAGTGGAGAGTAAACAAAAACAAAACCCAAACAAACAAACAAAACCCCCAAAACAACACAAAACAAGGAAAGGGTAATATTTATTTACACCACTCTTCCTAGATATAAATTTTACTAATGCTTATTTCTTGTATTATAGGAACTATGAAATATACTATTTCTCTAAGGTAGGGTTCAAAGCCATAACATAAACCTTCCTCCCTTTTCTGAGGATACACACCTCTCTACCATGATTGACAGTAAAGCAAATTAAAGCCTTCTAGAGAGCAGGGAAGCTCCATCATGTGCCTGGGTGACAAGTGCACACACACGCAATTCCTGCCAGAGCCGCAAATGGTCTCTGTAACCGAGATCACATCAGAACACTTCCATTCTACTCACACAAAGCACATATATTTCCTAGGTAGGCATAAAAATCTCCTTCCTTAAATACCAAGGTCAGGAATTGTCTTAAAAACACACTATTACACTTTTTTTATGCACGAGTCATTACATCCTTCTGCCAAATGCCTGGTTTAATACAGCACACACTAAAAGATCGTATCCATGTGGAAACTTTTGTTACTACTGACAGTGATGAATTGGTACACACTGATCTGCTTCTAGAAGAAATACAGAAGTATTTGAGTAAGACTGTAATATATTATATGAATAATATGGCTCTCCACAAGAAAAAAAAAAATTAACATTCAAGCCTTTGCCTTCGGCATTTGTGTAACCATAACCAGAAAGGACCAAGGGCAGACCTCTTAGAAACACATTAGGAAGTTAAGCTCTTCCTACCTGATACAATTTTTCCCTGCAACTGTTTCCTCCTGACACCTTATTTGTCTTGCAACAATGCCTGGAGGCTGCCTTAATTTTAAATACTGATATTATAAAACCACAAGGGGAACATCAAAAATCAAAGGGAAGGACACCACTGCCTATTAGGAGATACTGTATCAGATATGTGATAACAGTGGCTCAGGCATGTTCTGCCTATAAAACTTTTATACAAAGCTGACCAACCATTAGAAGGATGGCCAAGAAGTGTTCTTATAACCAAACTGTCCTAAAACTTAAAGTTCATCTTACAACTAGGTTGCAGCATTGGCTTAGACATGGCTACCCTGTACGTTTTAAAACAAATATTTCTGAATCACTCCCAGTGCCATGATATTTTATTGAGCTCAAGTTTTTCCTTGAAATGAAGCTCATTTTCAGCTTCTGGCTGCACGGACATCATTACCAATCTCAAATTATTTGCCCTAACCATCCATTTTTACTTCACCGATATTACTGATATTAGTATGAATCTAAGAAATCAGATCTAATATTGCCTATTAGGACAAAAAGCTGGCTCTGGGGGTGGGGGAAAAGTAGAACTGAAGATGCTGCTCAGACACCAGGGTCTGATAAGCGCTGCCTCACACTGCTTTTTATTGCTTGAGTTCGACACAGATGGCTAAAAATGGTTGAGCTGTTAATTTCTAGAAAGACTTCTTGGTTTCATTTTCCAAACTGTTTCATATTTTTTATTAGCTGCTGCTTTACAGACTCTGTATGGGAGAAGTGTTTTCCGTTCCCACTATTGTTGCCAGAAGACTTTAACAGTGTTTGTTCTCACAAGCCTAGTCTCCCTATTGAACTACTGCTGTTTACCAATGTACAAAGGCAAAAAGCAAAATGCATGCAAACATATCTTACCAGGCTAATTTACCATCATTGTGGGGGTCGGGGGGGAAGAAGTTTTAAATATTCCTGTATGGTCATTCTATAAAGGGTGCAGGTTTTGTTGGTGTTTTAGGTTGGTTTTGTTTGTTGGGTTTTTGGTTTTTGTTTGTTTTGGGTTTTTTTTAAACATTGCTAGTCACTTTTCTTTTTTCCTAACATATAATTTGGAAAATCTACTCCTACATGAATTTACCAGTTCTTTTGCTCACTGCCTAAACAGCATCTAAGCTTTCCAAATACCTTTAAAAGGGTTGGAAGCATCAAAGTTAGTAAGAACATAATTCTGAGCAGTGATTTCAACTTATTCTCACCAAAATCAACAAAAACTTGGACAACTACTGAAGCAATTTTAAAAACTTTCAAAGTTCTATGGTATCCTAAAGTTGAGTTTAAGTCCCCATTCTCAAGAGACGCAAAACTATACTCAGTTTCACAGCACCAAGAAGTCTATACCAAACTAAGTTGATAATCATGTACAAACAGGTGCCTAAGAGTACTATATAATTACTTAATTTACTGATGGCTTTGAAGTGTCCTTGGAATTGTGAACCCTGCAAGAAAGCAGAGATGAAGTACTTTATGCAAAGAAGATGTACTGATACAAAAAATAAAGTTCCGGTTGTGGCACACTCTAGAGTTTCAGATAATACTCTTTATGGCTCTTCTTTTTTCCCTCTCTTTTGAAAGAGTCCCTCAAAATAAAACAGAGAAGAAACAAATGAAGGAGAAAAGAGAAAAAAAAAGAGAGAGAGAGAGAACAACTTAGGAATCAGGAAATTCCAGTCTGTTTGCATTTAACACTGCCATCCTTTTAGACTGACAAAAATACTTGAATTCCCTGGATCCTTACTACATTCTCAAACATCGTACTGAAGTAAGAATGGGTTGGTTCTTTCCTCTCCAGATTCTTTCACTGATAACTTCCCAAAGACATTGGGCAATACTAAATGAAGCTTTAAAATATACTTCTGCATAAAATCATATTTAGAAAAAGGGTAAGTTACATTGCATCATCTACAAAATAACGGGGGCAAACTGAGTAACAAGTAGCGAGCAAAGTAAGGCAGACCCCGATGAACTGCAGGCAGCTTGGAGGGAAGATACACTTAACTCCTTAAATTCCTGAAAGGAGAAAGATTCTGTCGCTCCCAGTAGCCGTGTGAAGGTTGCATCCAGCACAGGCTTTACGAGACTCAAACAAAAATACAGCACTAATAAATCACCTGATAAGGAAAGTGGAAAAAATTGCACAAGACCAGCCAACAGCAGCTGGTTTGTATCACCTCTGCTCCGCCGGGCCCGTCAGACCCCACCTAACACCCCCCGGGGCACCCACAGGGAGAGCGGCCCCGCTGCCCAACAGGTGGGAACACGGCGGCCCGGGGAGCGGGAGCTGCCGCGGGGCTGCGCTCCCTGCGGGATGGAGCCATTCCCAGCCCGGGGCACAGCGGGCCCGCACAGCGCGAACGGCGCCCGGCGGGCGGGGCGCGGCACTGTCACCGCACGGGCCACGGGGTGCCGGCCGGGGGACCCCACTGCTCACAGACAGCACCACCGCCCGGCTCCCCAGAGGAGAAACGGCCCCGAACCGAGCGCTGCCGCGGCCCCCGGGCCGTGCAGCCGCGGGGCTGCGCCTTCCCCGCCGGCACCGCTCGGCTCCGCACGGGGGGACGGAGAGGAAGCGGGGCAGCCACGCCGTACTGACCTCCCCGAACTGCAGGGCGGAGACGATCATGAGGACGAGCCCCCCGAGGCAGAGGCAGGGCCCATACCTGTGCGACAGGCAGGTATAGGTCTGGCGCTGCAGGAGCTTTAGCAGCATGGCCCGCCGGCGGCCGCCGCCCCGCACGGCCCTGCCCGGCCCGGCCCCGCTCCGCTCCCCCCGCGCCCTGCGCGGGCCGGGGGCGGGACCCGCTCACGGTGCGCCCGCCCCGCTTCCGGCAGCGCCGAGGCGCCGCCTGGCGGCGGAGGGGGCTCGGTGCGACCCGCCCGGCCCCGCTGAGGGAGCGGCGAGACCGCCCCGCACGGCCCCGGCGATGCTGGGCTGGACTGGACTGGGCTGGACTGCGCTGGGCTGAACCGCGCTGGGCTGCTCCCCCTGCGCTGCCCAGCACGCGGGGTTGCAGCCGAGAGGCATCGAGAGAAGCAGATGAATTCTCACCCTCGGCCCTAGTGAGGCCACAGCTGCAGCGCTGTGTCCAGCTCTGGGCTCCTCAGCACAAGGAAGACAAGGAGCTGCTGGAGAGGGACCCAGCGGAGGGCAACAAAGAGGATGAGGGGCAACAAAGAGGAGCATCTCTCTTATAAGGAGAGACTGTGGTACCAAGGCCTGTTTAGTGTAGAGAAGACTGAGAGGGATCTCATCAGTGCATATCACTATCTCAAAGGCGGGTGCCAAGGGGGATGGTGCCAGACTCTTTGCAGTGGTGCCCAGTGACAGGACAAGCAGCAACGTCCATAAACTAAAGCACAAGAAGTTTGATCTCAACATGAGGAAGACCTTCTTTACATTGAGGCTGGCAGGGCACTGGAACAGGCTGCCCAGGGAGGTTGTGGAGTTTCCCTCTCTGGAGACATTCCAAACCCACCTGGATGTGTTCCTGTGTCACCCGCTGCAGGTGGCCCTGCCTTGGCAGGGGGGTTGGACTGGGTGATCTCCAAAGGTCCCTTCCAACCCTAGCAATTCTGTGACTCTGTGACTCTTGGATTTCATAAAAATACAGTCAAGCTACATGCTGAGGTTTAATTTAAATGTTCTACTGCATGTTTTGGCACAGAAATAAAGTGCAGGGATGGGTTCATGGAATGGGAATGAGTAGGCTAGAGAGGGTTATTCACGGACTTCTTCAAGAATAGCTCTGGAGGAAAGAACATGAAAACAAGAAACTAGTTAGCAGTCACTAGCTGACAGCACACTCTGTAAATCTTTAATCTGCATCAGTCTGGTTTCTGCTGTGAAGTTCAGCCATCTACATAGGACACTGCTGTTATAACCACTGACAAAAATTGCATCAGGCAGAGGCACTTCTGGTTACCAGAGCAGAAGGATGTGGTGTCATAGGCACTCATGAGGGGCCTAAAGACAGTAGCACCTATCTCTGTAGTCTATCCCTGCACTGAAAGTTCTGAGTATTTCTTAAAAGTCCCTGCAGTGACTTTTCTAACAAACATCTCCTTTGTGATCTTATTTTTCCCTATGTGAAGTAACAATACTTCACCACTTCCAGAAGTTTGTCCTAGTATATTTACACAGTTGGTTGTGTGAGAGGACTACACCTGGCTGTACTTTAAAAAATAGCCAAGAGTGCACAGCTCTTTGACACAGCTCTCCCAGGCCACTGAGCCCCACTTCAATTTACTTTTTGGGTGTCACAGTATTTTCCCTTTCTCCATAGGCCATAGATCAGGATTGCAATTTCATTAGGGGCTGCCTGTAGAGTCTCAGAGCCCACCACTCAGTGCTGTGTTCCTCTTCCTTACTGTGTATCAACCTGATTAGCCCTTCATAATAACCCAGCCCTCTAATTCTTGGTGTGCAGAAGCCTCAGCTAAGCTTTTGTCACAGCCAGCACTTTCTCCTCACATGTCTTCTTCCTTCACAGGCCTCAGAAAAGTGCCAAAGTACTACCCTGGGGGAATATAATCTTTACATATTTGCCGGTACTTCCCTCACCGGCCCCTCCTGCTCAAGCAGTGTGTTATTATTATTGAACTATTATTACTCAGCTATTATTACTGTGCTGCAGCATCTCTTTACCACCACCTACAGCACTGTGGCTGCAGTACTAGTGATGGCCTAGTATTCTGAGTCAGCAGACCGAGGTTTTCAGTGAGAACTGAAGTACTGTGTATATGCAAATTATGACAAAAACCCATAATTTATGGTCAACAATACAGCATAAATGCAGAAATGGACTACTGTGTGCTGAAGAGATGAAGCTGAAAGACATAACACCAAAGTAAAGCAGAAAACCAGTCAAGGGAAACTGAATTACTTCAAGACCTAATTAGTGCAAAGTGTGGGATGATACATTTACACAGACTAATAAATGATTCCATATGATATCGATGTGATAAAACCATTAAAATTCACATATTCTTCAATTTATTTAATAAGGTATCAGCCAAAGAATTCCAGTAGACAAAGAGATATCAAAAACTCTGAACAAATCCTGATGGGACTATATCTGTCCTTGTTTGTAGAACACTCATGTTTAATGAATATATATTTAAACTGAAATGGGTGCATGAAAGGAACAACTAGATCTTTCCTTCTGAAAGGACACTAAAAGATTTTGACTTGTTCTTATCACAGGAATGAGGATCAGAAACCTATTTAAACTAAATGCAATACTGTCACCAGGTTAAAACAAAACAAAGGAAAACCCAAAACAAAACAAAATGCAAAACAAACCCAAACCCAAACCAAAACAAAAAAGGAGAGAAAAGCATGTTCTGGAATATACTTGAAATAGGAATAGCAGGAATACCTATGAAGCCTTGAGAGACAGCTGAGCCAGCTTATGATAGAAGACAGGACTCTATACTCCAGATGCTCCCCTGTAATTCCCATATTGCCATAGGCTCATACACTCTTGCCATCTTCAGTCCATTGAAGGCGTAATTATTCCATACAACAGAGAAAGAGGGATGCTCAGTCTGGAGAAGAGGACACTCAGGAGGGATCTCAATGCTCTCTACACCTATTCAAAAAGAAGTTGTAGTGAGGTGGGGGGCAGCCTCATCTGCTGTGTCTCAGGTGAAAGGACAAGAGGAAATGGACTCAGGTTTTGCCAGGGAAGGTTCAGATTAGATATTAAAAAAAAAAATTTCACTGTTAGAGTGGTTAGGCACTGGAATAAGTTGCAAGTGGTAGAGTCACCATCTCCAGAAGTGTTCAAGAGGTGTCTGGACATGGCACTCGGGGACACAGTTTAGGGGTGATTATGGCGGTGCTGGTTTGGCAGTTGGGCTAGATGTTCTTTAAGGCCTCTCCCAGCCTTGATGATCCTGTGGTTCTGTGCAAGGCAGAAAATGGATGAAAACAAAGCCACCCTTAATTTGCTAATTAATTGCAAGCTATTAAGGTACACATAGTAGACACAGGTTCAAATCTGTTTTGAGATGATCTTTCCAAGTTGCTCAGATTCTTCTACAGCTGTCACTAGAAATTATTTTCAAGCTCAAAACCAGAAACCAGATCAGGGACCTTGTATCACTTTGCAGCTGACTTTGTAAGCATGTCTCTGCAGGGGGCAGGCTCAGGCCAACTTTTTTTTCACGTTTTATCTAATGCATTACTTAGGCCGTTCTCCAGGTGAGAGCCTTGCTGTTGAATCCAAGAATGGGATACTTACCTTTCTCCATTTCCCCCAGTCACTGTAGATGCAGATGAACCTAGATATTCTGCTCGGAGCAATAAATTCCACTAGATGTCAGGATATCTAAAAATTAGACCCTGCCATTATAATCCAACATATACTTAAGGGCCTTGCTAAGTCATTACCCTTGTGTACCACTGAGCTTTAGGAATAATCTACTTGACTGTACTTGTATTTGTATTTACTTGAAGATGGACATAGCAGCACTTTATGCAAAGGCGTGATTTCAGTAAATTATGATGTAATCTAAATAAGCAGTCAAATAGTTATAAACACACTTTATGTTGATCCTTATTTTCTACAAGTTGCCTTCACCAACACTTTCTCTCTCTTAGGTCTTAAAAAACCCTGAATTTGTGATATTTTTCTCACTATAGTTAGACCTTTTTAAGAGGGCATTGAAGCTACTTTAAAAAGGAAAGAAATGTCTACTTTCAATGGCAATGGAGATCCTGTAATATTCAAAAGCTTGAGGAAGGCAGAATTTGCTACTGAATATGATAGACTTGTCCAGTAGCAGTTCTTTCCAAATCTTTCACATTCTAATTTGCTGGGAATGGAGAACGGTAAGTACTAAACATACAGGGCAATAATGTAATTATCTTTGTTTGAGACAGGAGAGCAGGAGTAATCCTCATAGCATCTCAGGCTTCCCTGTTAGCCAAGAATAATATTCACTGCACATTCCATCAATCTTGCACAGAGAATTAATATCATCATAGGTTTCCTGTGTCCATTGTTGCATGGTCTTTTTCACAAACATGAATTAATCTTATAGTACCTCTGAGAAGCAAATATTACTGGGCACACAGGTAAGACAAGATCCAGCAAGTCTGATGCCTGCTTCCACTTCAGGACTGAGTTTTCACAGTACAGGAGCTAACTGGTAGTACTCTGAAGGCTCAGCAGTTCGCTCTTAAGGACTTAGGTTCCATTTGTGAATGCCTTGAACTTCTGAGCATTCAGAGGTGTCTCAAGTCATGCAAGAAAAAGTTAAGAATGGAGAAGTAATGACTTGCCTGTGGAGAATTTGTCTGAAGTAACTTGGCTATCATCAGACGAGTTTTGCAGTGGAGACAGGGGCCACTTCATATTTACTTACTGTAATGATGCAGCCATCATTTCTATTCCTGCCCTATTCATTATGTAGATCTACAATAGATGTACTAAGAACTTTCTTTAAATCCTAGAAGTTCTTCCACACAGCTATGAACAGGTTTGCCCCATGAACTGAAGAATGGAGAGGAGAAAAAAAGCCAATTATTTCCCCACTCATTCCTGTAATGTATTGTATTTTCTGTGCACCTAGGAGCCAGCACATGATGTTGTAGAGGGCTAGGCCCTAAACAGCAATCAAAACAAATTGGTGTGCTTGTCAGTATTTTGAAGGGCTGCATGAGCACTCTTTATGGAAAGAAAATGGGAGACAACAGAGCCTTCAAGTATTTCTCTCCCTGCCCCTCCACCCCCAGAAAACATATAATATCTATGCTTTAGAAATTTAAATCAGTAGCCTTGGGAACATTGGAATTAATAAATTCACAGCACTGTGAATTTGGTAGTACTCTTACATATCAAATACAATAATTAAATCACATTAGTCACTCAGAAGATAAAAGAGTAAAAGACAGTGACTGAGCAGTATTCTATCCTTCAAAACATAATCTCATTTTGACTCACCATTTATAGAGCATATTATTGAGTCTTTGATAAGACTCAATGCCACTGACATTACCTCTAAAGCAGAGATTGAATACAAGTGATTAGTTTCTGAGAGATGATGTTAGACCTTGATGCCTTGTCTTGTAATGGATTATCTCTTAATCAGTCTGCAGTAATTTTAGCCTCAGGAGCAAATGCATTCTAATTATATGCAGCTAGTGAGAGTTTTCACTTAGTACTCCAGCAAAAGTGGAAATTTTTAAATTGTGCTGAATACTTCAGTACTTCTGAAGTATGAACATCCTCAGATGTTCAGCTCCCAGCCGTCTGGACAGGTAAGCAAGGAACATTTATGACTTGTTACTTGAAAATTTTGTTGATAGAATATAGAGTCTTTTTTTTTTCTTTAGGAAATAAAAAAATATTACCTCTTAAACATCAGGCAGATCCCACCCTTTCCACTTCTTTTTTATTTGTAGAGATACTAGAAAGGATGCTTACAAAAATCTGAAAATCTTGGCTGGAAAACATGAGATATAACTGAAGAAAGAAGAAAAACAGTAATACCTTATAAACAGACAAGAAAGCAGTGCCTAGAGAACAAAGGACTGGAATAATGCCATTTCAAAAATCTCTGAAAGTGAACATCTAGATGAAGCTGAGGCAGCATGTGCACCTGGCAGCACAATCAATTTTCTAAGAATAATACTCACCAACATTTTACTCTGAAAGATCTGTTATTTCCTGAGCACTTCAAACTAAAATAACAAATGCTTGCAGAAAGCCAGAAAGAAACCTTCTGAAACTCTGAAGAATCTGGCATCTGCTCTTGGTTTTGGTTGTTTGGGGGGGTTTTATTGTTGTTGTTGTACGAGTTTATTTGTTGTCCTTGGTTTTCTTCATGTAAGTCCTTGCTTTTTAAAGAGATATACTCTTAGCAATGGTCAATGACAATTTAAATAAACTGTGGCCTTCAAACCAAATCATATCTGTATGTCTGTTTCTAAAGTCCCTAATGAAGTGGATGAAAGATCCTGGACAGTCTGCCCAAGGCATGATTTGATATATATATATATATATATATATATATATATATAGATGTGATAAATTGAGACCACAAATCTCTCAAGCCATTAACCAGAGCTTCAACTGCTGCCTCACTCAATCTTTTTCTGACCTATAAACTGGCCAGAAAACATTTGGTGAGATTTTCTTCCCTCCCCATATCTTAGTACAGTATTCTATCATTTTTCGTTTACTTTTCCCTGTCGACCCAGGGAAATGTTTCCAATTGTCTAATATATATGTCAGAGGGGTATTCTTAGGTACAGAAGGTACCCTTCCCATGGGAGCCGAAGGCTTGCTGCCCTTCGTCCCCATCTTCTGGAATATCCACAAGCACACACACACTCGCTCCCTTTGTTCCTGGCCCAATCCCTCGTGGGAGATGGGAAACGCAGTACTTAAAGCTCCACACTCACTTGGTTCAGTATGTCGAACCTCTCAGTCGTTATATTCCAGGAAAACCCAATCCCGCCCGAACGGCAACCTTACGAACTAATTCGCAATATACTTACGCTTCCTGCGTCTTCGTCCGGACTTCTGTGCACAGAATCTTTATGGGATTCTACCGGTTCTCTTTTGCTCAGTATTCTAGAATTTAGGTTCGTCGGTGAGGGTGAAGTAGGCTGGTAGTCACATACGGGACCGCGAAAAAACCGCGGGGCGCCTTCCCGAAGGACCCCCAGTCCACTGCTCCTTATCCGAGTCACGGCACCAGATTGTGATAAATTGAGACCACAAAGGATCAAAATTCAATTGAATTTTATTGATTATAGCAAGCAGAATATGAGCAAATGAAGCGCTGGACGACAGGGGAGTCTGTGCTCCACCAACTGCCGTACTAGGCCGTAAAAACAGTCTCCTTTTATACATCTTTACTTTTGTGGTTCATGAGATAATGGAGGTACTCTGCGCATGCTTCAGTTGTTGTTAGGGGTTATTTTCTGCTTCCCGGAGGTCTGTGAAGCTGAAGTAAGAAGTTTTCCTCCTTTGTTCCATAGTTGACTTCTCATCCATATGTCTTTATGGGGTTGTTTGCCATGTTTCCGCTAGTTCTTGAACATCTGGTGGTATTTTTGTTTGCACAGGTGGTATTTGGTAATCGTCTTAGTTTACGTAAGCAATTCTATATTCTTTGTGTTTTGACTTTTACATTGAGCTATAAATTTTAATAAACAATACCATAGCTTATAGTTTCCCACAATCCCCCCTTTTTCTTTTTATACTATTATTGTTTATTAAACGCTGCTTTCATCTTCGGCCATGCAAGCAAACTTTTTCCCACACTCCCAACGTTTATCATAGCATCCGCAATGTAGTACATCATCGCAATTACAATAATCATAGTTTTCGTATGGCACATCGTATTCACAATTAGTTTCATTTTCATTAACAGGTACACTCTTATATCTTGCTCTGGATTTTGCAGTTAAAATAAGTAATTTAGTTACATCAAACCGTTCTTTAATAAAGCGTAAAATATAGCGTAATATACAAGGTCCAAATATAAGTCCTAAAATTAACATAATAAACGGTCCTGCTAGAGCAGACAACAAAGTAGTTAACCAAGGTGAAGCATTAAACCAATTTTCATACCATGATTTGCCTCAGGTTCCCAATATCCAATATTCCTCACTCTTCCTACTAACTAACTTTCATCTGTAGGTTTTTTATTTTCAATATGATGTGTCTTATAGACAGCTTCTTTTTAATCCTCCATCATAAGTATGTTTCGGTGGTGTACATCCTGAAGGTCTCCAGCTAACCTCCAAATATTCATCCTTAGATTTAACTTTCTAATCAGAAGCAATGGTTTCACATCCCCAATAGCCACAATAGAAATGTCCAGGATAATTACAATATGATTTTCCAGGATTGGACGCTGGACAAAAGTAATATTTTATGAGTCTCTGGCAGGATTGTATGGGGACTAACTCACACAGATGTACTGGAAAGCCGGGCGCCTCCGGAGTAATGAGAGTTTGTATCACTCGACTTGTATCAAACTGTGTCAGCAACCATTTAAAGGGTTGATGGCTGATGCTGGACCCCTCGGCTGCTTTAACTATAGTAGGGGCAGATAGTAGTAAAATTATCCAAATATGGAGTGATAGTGGAACCCTCTGGGGAATACAAATCCATATATGTGTCAATTCCCGTCTATCTCTACTTGGAAGTGTATTTTGTCTCTCATGAGCACTTGCCAAGAGATCAGACGACTCACACTCCTGTTCCGACACGGCTCTGCTCCCACTGCCTACCACGTGGCCTGAGGTAGCAGGGTTATCCATCTTCTTTGCAGCAGTCGTGTTTCTTAGGGGCGAGTTTCAGTCTGTCATGAGGCTCCACAGTCCTCAGTTTCCACAGAGAGACTATACAGGCAGGTGTGCTACGTGAGAATATAAAACACTTGTAGGATTAGATTCAAGCGGGGATATTTGGTGTAGTGTGGGCTGCCCCTTCTAATAATTCCTCCACCCTTAGGGCCTATTCGTTTTCGGTCCCTTCCCTTTCTGGGGTAAATCCACCAACATTCCTTACTTGGAAAATAATCTGTTCAATTGGTTATGAAGTGAATGAAAGGTACAGGTGAGTTTCCTAGATACGCTATAAGGGAGAAGTACAGCTTTACAATATTGTACAAGTTAATATTCTCCAAAGAATTGCTCCCAATTGGAGGGGCTAAGACCGTGTTCTCTCAGATACTCCTATTCATCTTCAAATATTTTCCAAGATTGTGGAATTCTCAAACTCCTCCCACAGCGAATAGTAATTATTTTAACTTTTTCTAGTTCATATCCAGGCAGGAATCCACTTTTCCTACAAACCATGCAGTGTATATGACAAAGTACAGAATAACAAAACCACTTTACCTCACATTGCTGGCATTTACATTCTGCCCAAGCATCATGTCTGTGTAAGGATGACACAGGCAAGGTATAATTCAAAAATTGTGATGTGGCACTAGTATATCAGTTTTTACTTTACAGCAGAAAGGGAGAAATATAAGTTTACCAAGTATACAATATATACCAGAGCCTCTCATTTGATGTGGGATTTTTCCTGTAATTTACGGAGCACAATGAGTATATATTAAAGTATTGTCAGACAATATTTGAAACCATTGATATAAATCACGCTTCACAGTCTTATTGGCATTCATTCATTTCCCTTTGTTGTCTTTTAGAGGTCCTTTGATTCGCGAGGCATGCATTTACCCCCATTTTGCAGTCCGGACAGTAGTTTCTGTAGTAATTAAAACAAGAAAAGGTCCTTCCCACGTGGGAGTGAGAGAGGCTTCTTTTCAGGTTGTTATTAACACTATGTCCTTTGGTTTCACAGAATGCATATGCATACTTTGAGTTAGTATATATTGTGCTTTTTTTTATTTCTCAGAAGCTTTAATGCTTGAATGTTATGGGGGGAATATACTTTCAAGTCTCTTTCAAATATTATTTTGTTTATTTCTTCTATAATTAGAGCAACAGTTACCACCGCCTGCAGGCAAGTAGGCCATCCTTTGTTAACCAGATTTAGTAATTTGGAAATATATTCTACAGGCTTTTTCTTTCCCGCCCATTTCTGGGTTAGAACTCTATATACTGTCTCATCATCTGTGGCCACAAATAGATAAAAAGGTTTTGTTTTGTTTTGTTTTGTTTTGTTTTTTACATCAGGTAAACTTAAAACGGGAGCATTCACCAAATCAGTTTTTAGGCACTCTAACTTTTCTTCATCCTCTTGAGTTTATTTTAAGGATTTATTCGTTGTCAGTTTTTGGTATAAAAACCTCACTTTAGAACTATAATTTTCGATTTACTGTCTGCAGTATCTAAGCAATCCCAGCAACTGTCTTACTTGTCGCTTACTATTGGGAGCTTTTAGTGACAGAATTCTATTAACTCTCTCAGGATCTAATTTTTTAGTACTGTTGTGAATCCAATGTCCCAGGTATTTTACTTTCTGTTCCACAAATTGTAACTTAGATTTAGAAACCTTGAGACTCTGGATACTCAAAAAGTTCAGCATTCTAACAGGTGTTTTTTTGTTTTGGTGTTTTTTATTTTTTTTTTTTGTTTTTGTTTTTTTTTTTTGTTTTTTTTTTTTCCTCACTATGTTTTGGTTTTTCTTTGCTAATAACAAATCATCTACATATTGAAGCAATACTACCCCCTCAGGTAGTTGATATTCCCGAAAGATTTGCTCTAAAGCTTGTTCAAAAAATTTAGGTGACTCAGTGAAGCTCTGGGGCAGCACACACCACCTAAGTTGCTGCTTCTTGAACGTATCAGGATTTTCCCACTCGAAGGCAGAATAATCTCTGTAATTCTCTTTCAGGGGACACGTCCAAAATGCATCTCTAAAATCCACCACACTGTACTACTGACACCCAGGGCTCAATTGACTCAGCAAAGTGTGGGGGTTTGCAACCACTGGAAATCTACTCACAGTTTTTCCAAGAATTTCTTTCAAGTCGTGCACCAACTGACAACTGCCATCCGCCTTCTCAATTGGCAGGATGGGAGCACTAAAAGGGGACATACAGGGCTCAAGCAGCCCCTGTCCTAGCAATCGACTCACTTCAGGCCTCAGCCCCCTCCTGCTTTCGCTAGGCAAGGGACACTGCCCGATTCTCACAGGGACCTCCGGGTTTTCAATAGTTACTTCAAATGGCTCAATATTTAGTTTTCCCATAGTTTCCGGAGTGTACCAGACTTCAGGGTCAATCTGGTTTTCGTCCACTTCTGCAAGGGGGCACAACTCAATTCTCAATTTTTTTTTTTTTTTTTTTTTTTTTTTTCTTCAACTCCCAATTTTATTCCCAACTCCACAATCAAATCTCTCCCAACAGATTATATTCAGCCTCAGGCAACAGCAACAGCGTCCCAGTCCCACATTCACAATTTGACTCCACCAATACGCTTTTCACAACAGGGACCTTGAAAGGTTCCGCCTTCGCTCCAACCACACTAACTTTCTCTCCTGATATTTCACATCTAGGTATCTACAAGAAAGGTCACCTCCCGGTGCTGGGGACTCACTTTCAGAGTCACCAAGGGCTCTCCTTCACCTGGAGTTCCTAGCGTGAAGAGTCCCCGACTCCCCCAGTCCTCCTGAAATTCCTCCTCATTTTAATCCGTCTCCTACACTCCCCCCTCACATGTCCTTTCTCCTTACAACATCAACATTCCACCATCTGCCCGTCCACTGTTCTCTTCCTGGTTTCGCAGCTCTCCTCACTTCTTCTTTCTGTCCTGCTCAAACCACTGCAACTAAAAGTCTTGTTTGCCTTTTCTCACTTTTTACCTCCCGTCTCACATACACCTTCTGAGCCTCTTTCAACAATTCATCTAACTCTTTTTCCTCCCAATTGTCCACTTTTTCTAACTTTTTTCCTAATATCCACTCAGGACTTTGCAACAAACTGAGTTTTCAGTAAAGCCTGGCCCACAGGTGTAGCAGGATCTACCCCTGAATATAATTGGAGATTTTTTTTTTTTTTTCGTAATCTCTCAAGCCATTAACCAGAGCTTCAACTGCTGCCTCACTCAATCTTTTTCTGACCCATAAACTGGCCAGAAAACATTTGGTGAGATTTTCTTCCCTCCCCATATCTTAGTACAGTATTCTATCATTTTTCGTTTACTTTTCCCTGTCGACCCAGGGAAATGTTTCCAATTGTCTAATATATATGTCAGAGGGGTATTCTTAGGTACAGAAGGTACCCTTCCCATGGGAGCCGAAGGCTTGCTGCCCTTCGTCCCCATCTTCTGGAATATCCACAAGCACACACACACTCGCTCCCTTTGTTCCTGGCCCAATCCCTCGTGGGAGATGGGAAACGCAGTACTTAAAGCTCCACACTCACTTGGTTCAGTATGTCGAACCTCTCAGTCGTTATATTCCAGGAAAACCCAATCCCGCCCGAACGGCAACCTTACGAACTAATTCGCAATATACTTACGCTTCCTGCGTCTTCGTCCGGACTTCTGTGCACAGAATCTTTATGGGATTCTACCGGTTCTCTTTTGCTCAGTATTCTAGAATTTAGGTTCGTCGGTGAGGGTGAAGTAGGCTGGTAGTCACATACGGGACCGCGAAAAAACCGCGGGGCGCCTTCCCGAAGGACCCCCAGTCCACTGCTCCTTATCCGAGTCACGGCACCAGATTGTGATAAATTGAGACCACAAAGGATCAAAATTCAATTGAATTTTATTGATTATAGCAAGCAGAATATGAGCAAATGAAGCGCTGGACGACAGGGGAGTCTGTGCTCCACCAACTGCCGTACTAGGCCGTAAAAACAGTCTCCTTTTATACATCTTTACTTCCGTGGTTCATGAGATAATGGAGGTACTCTGCGCATGCTTCAGTTGTTGTTAGGGGTTATTTTCTGCTTCCCGGAGGTCTGTGAAGCTGAAGTAAGAAGTTTTCCTCCTTTGTTCCATAGTTGACTTCTCATCCATATGTCTTTATGGGGTTGTTTGCCATGTTTCCGCTAGTTCTTGAACATCTGGTGGTATTTTTGTTTGCACAGGTGGTATTTGGTAATCGTCTTAGTTTACGTAAGCAATTCTATATTCTTTGTGTTTTGACTTTTACATTGAGCTATAAATTTTAATAAACAATACCATAGCTTATAGTTTCCCACATAGATATATATATATATATAAAGAAAATATGTTACATAAGTATAATCTTATTTTTTAAATATTAAATTTCATCATGCTTTTGAAAAGTAAACAATTAGAATTCATTATCCTTGATATTCAATTATCACTTTGTACTAGAGTATAACTGAATGGAACAGAACAGAATTTCTCACAGTAAAGTCTAGTTCTCTGAAGTGTTTGATTATTCTAAAGAGTAAAAAAGTATTATTTTTTATTTTAACACTAAAACCACAGGGCTTTCAGTACACTTATGTCGTTGTTACAGCATTGTGCTGGAATTTGCATTTCTTTTGTTAATCCTGCCAAGTTGTAATAGCACAGGGGACAGACTGTATAGATTAGATAATTAGAACGGGCAGGGTGGTCTTTTAAATCCACTCAGCAGCACACAGCAGAAAAAAATGGAGGTACCTTTAGTGATGAACAGTGATCAATAAGATTTTGTGGCTGTATCAAATAGCAGGCACCTTTTACATTACAGTAGTAAGATGAAGACTCAGAACATTAAAAGAACACCTAATTTCGGTTAGTTATCTCTCAATCATCTGAAATGGATCACAGTATCAGACAGAAGGATGAAATACATAAAGGACCTCTTCAGGATGAACAATTTCTTTTGTTGCTTAGAAATATACTTTCTATGTTTAAAAATGCTTAAGAGACTACTAAGAGAGTAGAGTGGAAATAATTACTACAAGATCTTTTTGGAAAGTTGTATTAACTGTTGTTCTTCATATCTATTTCATTTCTATTTCATAACACAGAATCATAGAATCGTTTAGGCTGGAAAATGCCTTTAAGACAATCAGTTCCATCCATTTACCCAGCACTGACAGTTCCACCAACCATGTTCCTAAGTGCCTCATCTACTTATCTTTTAAAAATCTCCAGGGATATCTCCAGTATCTCAGCGCATCCTATTGAACAATACTGCGCCTCTTTCACTTTATTGTTAGGTGGCATTCCCCCGTACTAAACTTTACACATCTGATGGAAATTCATCATGATTTCTTTATTTTCATGTATCCTACACCCGCAGTGAATTACTCTGCTATCCCCAGAAAAACCAGACTTGGAATTCCTGCCCCATGAGCCTCCATGGAACAACCTGAATCCCATAAGGCCCACACAGGGAGAAAGACTGAGAAGGGAGGTTTTCTCTAAAGGGATGGTGACAGGTGGCCCTATGAGATGGAGCAACCCACCCAGGTGGGCTCTAATGGACAGCCTTTGCCTGCTGCTGCCTATGGCACCACTTCCCATCTCCCACTGAACCCCGGCAGTGGACTGCAGAGACACACAACTTGAACCACTGGAGAACCTGATGCCCCTGTCTGCCACTGCCATTTGTGAGTGTGAAGGAGCTGGTATAGACAAGACACATGGTCTTTTCTCTGGGATTCTCAAGTTGCACCAGCTTTTCCTCAATCCAAAGTTCCTCAAACAAATAAGAAGCTCCGATAGGTTATCGCAGTGCTCATGGCAAGCTACAAAGCTGAGGATTTGCTTATGCGTCATGATACTGATTTCACTGAATCATTTTTACTGAATAAGAACAATCCCTCTGCCTTTATTCCATACTGTTTGGGGTCTTAACAGAGTTGCTATGCAGCACAAACCTTTGATATAGAATAACTAGGAAGGACATGGACAAAGGCCAAGAAAGGATGGAAAGCACAGTTTGTTAAAATTGAAACGATGAAACTGGACACAATATTTAGGTTTTGTAAAATTACATTTTACTAATTAAGTTGATTTTTTACATTTTTATCAGCTTAAATAAAGCAGTTTCAACATGAAGAGATTTCCTAATATTACCCTGAAGCACATGTAACTATTTGGCCTTTTTAGAACTTGTTGTCAGCTGTGTCCAGTCACAAAAGGAAGTTTATGAGAGAAGCAAATAGTAATTAGATGTCAGCAATGTGCAAAGCATGGTATACACAGGAAGAAAAAGTTGAGTGCCCTATATTTAGCAAAGTGATGTGATAAAGGCAGACAAACCAACATCCCCAAATTGTTATGGCAGATCTAGATTAACACATGGAAATAGGATCTGATTTTTCAGCAGTGAGTACTCCCCATTTGTAGGAGGTTTTATGTTGGATGTAGCACATCATTAGCCCCTTCTGATTTCTGATATTTCTGATAGCTTATCCTAAGACTGGTCAACTTCTCTCAGTTTAGACTCTGAGTCCTTTAATCCCTTTGCATCCTAATTGGACTGAAGGTCATGGATTTCATTACTTTCTCTTACTCTTCAGCAAGCAACTTCCTTTTTGCTAAAAATGTACTTCTGTAAAAATGCACCATCAAACTTTATTAATATCCTAAAGCCAAATTCTCCCACTAACTGCTTCAGCATGTTGCCTAACTCATTTAGAGTGAAGGAGACCAAAGTCACCGAAGAATGGTTCATCTGCAGCTAAACAGTCTCTTCCTTGCCCTTTATAGCCCAAATAAGTCTACAGCTCATGCACTCTGGAAACAAAGATTTCTCCCAATAAACACTTTAAAAAAAAAAAAAATTGAGAGTACAGTAGTCAAAAAATGTATTTTGAGAGCTAGTCTTCTCTAGAAATTCTGAAATAAACCTTTTCACATCTCGTCATTATTAGAAGGTATTGATTCAAACCTGTCTTGCAACACAAAAAGCTTCTATTTTTTTGAGAAAGAAAGTCACACAATTTTAACCCAGTAGTTACCCCTCTTCATTCTTAAGGGACTTGTCTTTTTGACAGATGAGACATCTTTACCTGCATTTTGGTTAGACATTTATCTAGATACTTTAATCTAGATAGCTAGAGAGGACCAAAACAAACGGAGCAAAATAAACCATCTCTTAAACAGTAACATGTGACAACTACTTTATAATTTAATCACATTTCTTTTTGGAAATACTAATGTCATGCCTTGAATGCCTCACAGCATAGGACTTCACAGAAGTTGTAGATTGTTACTATTGCCATTCCAGACTTCATGTCAGAAGTGGGAATAGCTTACACATGCATATGTTACAGACACTGCTATGTGACCAAAGAGGAAGGGAAGAGGTACCACAAACCAGCTTGAACTCTTCATACAGTAATTTGAAGAAGTTACAGGCAGTGTATTTGATTCCTTCTGCAAATATTCTTGTACAACCTGTGTCTGGAAATGCTTTCCTTTTTTCCATCCAGTACCATCTTTACCACAGCAGTCCCCAGCTGTTGCACAGTTCTCACACCCTCTTTCCCTTATTTCACCATATGCTGCTTTTCTCTTTACAAGCAACAAATGCTTCCTCTTCTCTCTCACTTTATTCCCTGGGAAGATCAAGTTCTGCTTATGAGCAGGTCTTATTACATGTAAATAAATTCAACAAGTAATCTGGGAGAGCGAAACCTGCAGACCTTACATTTTTATGTTGTAAATGTAAACTTCTCACAGACTTTTAGGTTTTTTGTTCTACACTGGAAGCACTTTCAAGTTAAAAGAAGGGGTAAAAGTTCTTGGAGAACAGGGAAGTAACCAACTAGAATAAAAACTTTACTTGCAATTTTATTAGGGTTTCGAATACCCGTGTATGACAGCCAAAGCAAGCAATTAAAGATCACCGCTCAAATTATATAGTTACTGACGACCTTCTACAATAAAATTATAAAGAAAAAGAAACATCACATGAGCTGTAATAAATGTTTACATAGCAACAAAGTGCCTTTCCTGGTGATCACCAGAGAGTAAGCTGCCACCTGCTTGAGCCAAATGTGTGTCTTTCTTTCACTCCAAATACTGTTCAGGCACTTCAGAAAGTCATGTGAAGAACTGAAATACTCAACTCACACTTAAGAGAGATTTACTTACTACTTTCAAAACCAAAGTTAGTATAATGACTTTGCAGAACGAAACATTTTTCCAAAAATGTGACTTAAATGTTGATGCAGTAATTTAGAGTCCCTTCCTATTTCTGCAGGAAACCAAACCAGAATACCAAATTACTGACACTGACATGTAAAATTCTACTTCCATAGATATAATAAACATCAGGACATTTCTGCAGTTTGTTTATTTACAAAAGAGACTAGATGTACCGCCTGTATAGCATTTCTTTGATTTTCTGTTTCAAAGGAAAAAAACCCAAAGATACCTGATACTGAAGCATAATTAAAGAAGAGGTTTTTAAACCAGCACATATTAATACATCTCAAATATTAATTTAATTCATTTTTTTACACCTTTAACTTAAAAAGAAATAAACCTGCTCTTTCAGCTAGAAATTTATGTCACTCAAAATTACTAGACGACAGACTAGCTATTGAAATATTAAGTATGATTTTGTGGTTTGGTGTTGATTTTTTTCCGCCAAACTCTTTCTTTTGCTATATATAAAATACCTCTATTTCTGATAAGTACAGAAGTATTAGCCAATATGAAAACGGACGGACTTTTAAAGTAATCAACTGTAAACATGAAGTATCAGTGAATTATTACACTCAAGTTATATGGAAAGAATACGAGCAACGTGATACTGCCAAAAGGCATAGGGTGTAGAGTACCTCCAGTCTTAGTGATACAACAATTTATTTTATTACTTTTCTGTATTTGTACCAAGATACACTGTTCCAAGCAAGTCATTTTATTAAATTTCCATCTCCCTTCCTAATAACCTTCAAAGGCATGCCAAGTACTCACCTTATACGCATCCACCACAGGGGATGTGTACCAAAAGCAAGATTTCCAATACATTTTCAGGGAGAGAGGCAGAGCGTGCACATGTACGTCTTTGTTGCAGAACGGTGGCCTTGCGTTTACGTGATAGTTTGGAAGGCAGATAACTGTGAGCAGTCAAATGAAACATAAACAACCTTGACAGGTTGTCCATGGCTTCAGGTTAAGCCAAAGCAAAAATGCTGAACGTGGCATGATTTTAAATTAAACAAAGGTTTCCCTGTAAGCATGTGAAAAAGTAAATCTCATGGAAGATTTGCAAATCAAGGCTACATTATGTGCTTGAAACGAAAGTCCCAGGTGGATGAGGTGGGTACCATGCAGGGCTCCACAACACGACCTTCAAACCCCGGGGTTTCTGAACTGGTTTGCACCTCCCGTTCCGCGCCCCGGCGAGGACCGCCTGCCCCCGAGCCGCCAAGAGGCGAAGAGCCGCTAAACGAGCACACTGGACCACTTTTTAATCCTTTTTAAAGAAGGCACAAGCCGGCGTGTCCCGCGGCCCCCGCCGAGCTCTGCCCGGCAGCACCGCACCGCCTGCTCCCTGCCCCGACAGGGCGTGAGAGGCTCCGAGAGGCGGCAGCCAGCGGGGCTGGGGCTGTGGAGAGGCTTTCTGCGGTCAGAAACTCTCCCGGGCGCTGTTTCCAGGTGTGGGGCCGCGGGGCCGCCCGCGGGCGGGGCGGGCGCTGTCCCGGGGCACCGCTGAGGAGAACCGAAAGTGAAGGGAAGTCGTGGGGCGGTGGGAGATCCCCGAGGCCGCGGGAGGCGGCAGCGCCGCTGCCTGGAGGGGAGACACACGTGTGAGTGCTCCTGTGCGCGTCCCCCAGGTCCTCGGTCACGGTCCGTGCCTTCAGGGCGCCGCCACCGAGCCCGTCCGGGCGCTGCCGCCCCGCCACTGATGCTGCGGGCAGGGCCGTCGCCGGCGATGCTGTGCGGCATGCCCGGCGTGGCTTTGGTCCCCGCTTTGCTCGTCACCTGGTCCTCGGCCGCCTTCATCATCTCCTATGTGATCGCCGTGCTGGAAGGGCACGTCGAGCCCCTCGTCCCTTACATCAGGTAAGGCGAGGGCGCGGTGGGAGCGCCCGAGGAGCGGGGGGAGTTGTGTGTGTGTGTGTGTGTGTGTGTGTGTGTGTGTGTGTGTGTGAGAGACACACAGGCATCGGTTCCGAGGGCCTCCCCGTGGTGGAGGGGCACGCTGTGCCCTCCCAGCACCCATCACACCTCCAGGGCCCCCGGCCTCTCTGAGAGCCACAAGACCCAAACGCTGGCAGATGCAGTGGAAAGGACCTGAAACCAGTTTTCTGCTGGAGCCAAGGTGTCCCGAAGGCCTGATCGTAGCAAAACTTTACGATCAAGTGGTGGAAATGTAGTTTTGTTTGTATAACTTCAGAACTTGGCCAAAGTGCAGCAGATGATGGCAGGACTTGAAGCCCTGTGATGGTTTTTGCAGCACACGCATCCCCACAAACACGCATATTGAAAATTTCAGCATAGGATCAGTCAGTGTAAAAGACTACCCAAGAGGTGGCTGGCATCTCTTTTGTAAAACCTTACTAATTTAAGTGCAGTTCTGTATAAATCATTGCTTATGCATTGCTTATGTTAACATTTAAATATAAACTATGAAGTTGCTGGTATTTATCTCTTAATAGATTAAAGGTTAGCCAGATATCCAAGTGTGCCTCTGATATACAGAAGATCTAACCAAGATTTTAAAATACATCATACATCTAGACCTAATTCCTTGAAAGACTTTATGGACATTCATAATTTCAGAAGACTGCTAACCTGCAAACACAAGCAAATTTGATCGAAAATTAGGGTTTGTCATCATAGGCAAGTGCAAATGACACCACAGCCCACAAGAAAGCTGAGCTTCATTCAAATTGAGACACAGAAAGTTGGGCTATATACTTATGTTAGCAAAACTTTTTAAGATTATCTGCACAAATCTGTACTCGGCTCTTGGAAGGCCTCGCTCTTGTACTTGAACAAATACCCTACTGCTCGTCCTTGATTACATACAGTTTTAGTGACACAAAAGCGCTTGTGATGAGTGTAATTTATCCATTAGTAACCAAGGGGAAAAAAACCCATTTGATATAACTGTCCATTCTCTGTATATGGCTTGTGCTCAGAAGGATTTTGAGGTCCTGTAGTAAGAAAGTTGACAAAATTATGTTTCTTATGTTAAGCCATGTCATAGAATAAAATATATGAGACAGCAGGATGTGGTTTCTTCTGTATAATTGTGTTTGCAGTCAAGTTTTTGACAACCCAAGTATCTTAATTGTGTCATTCTTTTTAAAGAGGTAGATCAAACCTTTAAGTTGCTGCTGTGTAACTCTGACCACCGTATTGCAGCTGCCATAGTTACATCAATCTACTGGACTAGCTCACAGAAAGAAATCATCCTTTAGCACGGAATCACAATAAATGTCAGTATGCCCCAAAAGAACCCGAACAAAACAAAGACCTAAGAGGCTGCATCAGTGACAGCCAGTCACATTTCAGGCCCTCTGCATTTACTGGTAAAGTTTTTTAAAAGTTTTGTTTGTTTTGCATCCATATAACACAACATTTGTACTAAAGATATACATTGGCTGTTGTTGAAGAACCTGTAATAATTCTAAAGGCACATGGTCTTAGTGTAAGATCTTTGTAAAAGGTGCACTTGGGAGTAATATGATATTTCCTTTTAAGTACTCAGGCCAATAGTCATACCATAGTTCATATTTTATTTTGCAGGTCATTGCTTTAGCCTAAGAATCTGAATCATGTGATTAGGAATGTGATTTAGTAAAGATTGGAATCATAAAAAAGAGGAAGAATGTTGCAACATAAAAGTTGTGCAATGTCTTAAAATGAGCTTTAAAAATTAAATAGAGATAGTATGGGAAAATTCCAGTTACACAAAGGAGAAGAATATGGAGAAACTTTAGTTCAACATTTCTATAAATCTTATATACCTTCCTCAAGTACCCTGTGTATGCCTTGAGGTAACTTATTAATTTTTATTTGTTTACCATATAACAGCTGTCACAGTGAGAGACCACACCTAAATTTGTCATTGAAACTGTGCTAATGTCTCATCAAATAAAGCCAATACATTTCTGGGATAAAATGAACATGATTTTGTGTTTTCTAGCAGTTGATTCCTAAAATTAGGTTATGCCCAAACTAGTTCTGTTAATATACTCAAAATCCAAACTAAATTGGATGTGCTGGTGTGGCTGTTTCGTGGTTTGAATTCTCAGTGAAAGTGTAAAGGGAATTTTCCTAAAAGTATTTGCTATCAGGTAGTACCTCTGAATCAATTAGAATCCCTGTAGAGAATAGAATTTACTTATTTTAAAAATTTGGGACTTAAGACAGGAGAGAAATAGTTTATGATGGCTGTGTAGGAATTAGATGATGATGAGTCTTTTGACCCTAAAATATTTATTCCTTGTCTCCTTCACCTTCTTGTCTTTCCACCCTTCAGAATATTGTTTGGTTTTAGAATTCTATTGCATGAGATGGTAACACAAATAAAAGGTTCCTCATCTTTTCAGTGGGGGCAGAGCTCACCTATGCCCCACCCCAAATAAGTGAGCACATTTTTGTTTCAAATATGCCATTTGCTTTTTTTCTTTTTCATAATAAAAAAGGGATTGTCACCAGTACTTTTTTTTTCTAATCTTTTTTTTTCCATAGCAGCAGACCAGAAGTAAAATGAAAATGAACCTAAGTCTTCATTTAGCTTCAGGGATTTTTCAGTGGAAAATATGACATTAAAAAGATTGTGTCCTTAAAAGTCCAATGCAGTACTTTGTAAATAGACTGTAGATGCAATATAGTATTCTTGGTATGAAATTTCTTTAAAGCATACATCTATTGAGTTTAAAAATCAGCAGTAGCAAAATTCACCTGTAAAGCTTTGGCTTGGAAAAAAGCTTTAATTAAAAAATGGAGTCCAGTGAATTTTTAGGTTATTTGAATTGCTCTTATGATGTGTTCCAAGAACTTCAAATGGCTTTCTATGCATGTGCCAATTCCATTCTCTTCTCACCTAAAGCCCTTCAAAAGCTTTGAAGTGATTACAGTCCTGTACTTACCACAGAGCAGTTTCTAATTTGAAAAAGTCCTTGAAGATTGTCACAAGTGGCTGACTTTTTAAATGGAGTCCTTTGTCATATTAATGAAAACACTCCAGAAACATGAGGAAAAGATGTGAAGTTGAAGGTTAAAAAATGGGCTAAATGAAACATGGATTAAAATGATTTTCAGATGTGTCAAACAAACAAACAGTTTACTGTTTTCATCAATTCCACTATCAGAGAGGAACAAGACTAATACAGAGTACTGCTGAAGCAATTTTTCAGAAAGCATTACAACAAGAACCATTCTAGTAAAAATGAAAGAATTAATTTTCTCTGTTTTTTTGCATCAGCTTTTCATAGAAAAGGATCCTTCCTTTATCCTAAACTTCCTCCTGTTGTTGATAAAGCATCTTAGCAACTGGTTACACAAATCCTTCTGTACATAAAAGGTTTTGAGAGCAAACATTAATTTCTAAAGAAAATCAAGTCTTTTTGAGATAGACATACTCTTCTGTCTTGAACTTAACAAAATTGTCAAAATCTTTAAGTTTTTTAAAATTTTTAATTGCTTAAGTAAAGATTGCTTTCTCTTTTGGGTGTTGAGAGCACAAGAATTCATGCTGAGCAGCTGTCATTTTGGCTGCGCTCAGCGGTAGGTTCAGAAGCTTAGCACTGAAACCTAATCCAGCCTCACGGTTGGAATGAAGAATATTCATCTTCTTGAATCACATAAAAGCCCCACATATAGCTAGTACCTACTTGTCCCATCATACACAGAATCACAGTATCAGTTAGGTTGGAAAAGACTTCTGAGATCATCAAGTCCAACCTAGGACCAAACACCACCAAATCAATTAGACCACGGCATGAAGTGCCACACCCAGGCTTTCCTTAAACACCTCCCCGGATGGTGGGACTCCACCACCTCTCTGGGCAGTCCATTACAGTGTCTAATCAGTTTTTATGTGAAGAAATTCCTCCTAATGTGCAACCTAAACTTCCCCTGGTTCAGCTTGAGACTATATCTTCTTGTCCTGTTGCTGGTTGTCTTGGAGAAGAGTCTGAGGCTACAACCTCCTTTCAGGTAGTTGTAGAGAGTGAGAAGGTCCCCCCTGACCCTCCTTTTCTCTAGGCTAAACAACACCTACTCCCTCATCTGCTCCTCACAGCGCTTGTGCTCCAAATCACTCACTTTGCTGCCCTTCTCTGGACACACTCCAGCAGTTCAATGTCCTTCTTGCAGTGAAGGCCCAGAACTGGACACAGCACTTGAGGTGTGGCCTCACCAGTGCTGAATACAGGGTGAGAATCACTTTCCCTGGTCCTGCCAGCCTGTATCAGAAATAGAGATATTTCTGAAATGTGTGTACCTGTGCACACTGCTGGGTCATCTTCAGCTGCTGTTCACCAGCACTCCGAGATCCTTTCCTGCTGAGCAGTTTTCCAGCCACTCTTCCCCCGGCCTGTAGCTCTGCATGGGGTTTTTGTGGCCAAAGTGCAGGACCTGGCACTTGGTCTTGTTGAACTTCACACAACTGGCCTTGGCCCATCAGTCCAGCCTGTCCAGGTCCTCCTGCAGAGCCTTCCTGCCTCTCCACTCTCGGAGAACAGTTAATTCTCAGAATCTTTGCTCAGTTTCCAATAAACTTTGGCATTAGCTAAATCTCTTACATGTTTATATTTCTGACAGTAGAGTTTGTTGGGTGCCTCTGTTTACACACAAAATTGTGCCTCCTGGTACTGCCCAGTAACTGAAAACTCAGCTCATACCCAAATTATGTAAAGATTTAAGAACTAGTTGCTTTCCATTGGCTTGGCGCATGTAAAGAGGTGACAGCATCACAGTCTTGCTCCTTCAGCAGAACACTCACCTTCTATAGAAGAGTCCTACTTGAGGGAGCTTGAGCCCACGTACTCCCAGGCATATGTTCATCCTGTGAAGAAAGGGCATTCTTTGGAGTGGGTGTTTGTACATACATACAGAAAAGAGAGAAAAGGATTCTGTGATCAAGGTGTTCCATTTTCTACACTACAAATATTTTGTATGTGTGATGGTTTTCATATATATATCAATGCATGCACATAGGTATAGAAATTCTGTAGATATTCTCACACTCATGCTCCCTCTTTCTGTCCCAGTGAATTTCTAATTATACCCTATAAAGGTGAATTGCTTAAGCAGAAGAGACTTAAAACACCTTGGATGTAGACTAGTCTTTAACTGTCTCTACATTAGTAAATTAAAGTGCTCCTTGGAACATTCCTGAGCATTACTCTCATGGGGTAAGATCCTTTTAAGAAAATCAGGAAATTAGGCAAAATTCCCTCATATCTTAAGAGATGCAATGCCATTAGATATGTTTTACTCTATCACAGTATTAATTCAGTGGATAAAAGAAATGCAGTTTCTAAAATGTCATTTATGTAATCACGTAATTCATGAGCAAAGTATTGCTTTGTCACATCTCTGCATATTGGATACAGAAAAGGAAGAAATACAGTTTGAATATTATGCTCTCAAAATACACTTTCTTTTTGGAAAAAAAAAAAAAAAGATTCACTACTACAAATGCAGCAGAAGATATGTTTAAATGCCCTACTCCCTTCACACAAATTATATTGTTCTTGGGATTTCCCGTGTACATCTCCTTTATGTTTCACAGATTTCAATTAACTGTTAATTTCTTTCTCTTCCTGCTTTAGTGACACTGGAACAAAACCTCCAGAGAGTGGTGTCTTTGGTTTTATGATTAATATTTCCGCTCTTTTAGGTATGTATAAAGTACTTGGTTTGCCCAGAATGAAGAAATGAGAATTAGCAAAAGTTGTCTGTTTACATTGCAGTCCGTTCAGTATTCTGCAGAAAAACCATTCCACAGTCAAATGGTGGTGTAGATAGATATAGGTAATAGCCAGAGGGCCAGGTCCTTAGGAGGCACTTACGTCTCTTAAGAGCACCTCATCAGTGCAAAGTAGTCAACGTGGCTGGAAATAAAAGGGGAAGAAAGATGGCATAATTACTCTGCAAAAACTTTGTCTCTGATAGGGGGATGCTTTAGTTTCTAATATGCTGCAGCAAAGGGGAAGAACAGTGTTGAAGCAACACCTGGTTTTCTCCGCAACGTTCCTACTCTTCTACGAAATGACTGATGGGAATCAGGAAGTTTGGCATTTTCTGTTCACTTTTAGGGGATGGAGGATGAAGAGCTGTGTATCTCTGTATACATATAGTATACCATGCCCTTAAGGCAAAGTAAAAATCTCGTATTTTACTTTCTCTAAAAGGCTCATTCACTCACACTGTCTTGGTGTGTTTCATGGAATCCCACAGTGCCTGGGCAAAGCTACCTGATTATTTTTCCAACTGTAGATAGACTCAAACTTTGTTCTGTGTTATTTGTAACTGTGGAATCCAGTCTACAGCTTATTATTTCCTGATGAACCACGATTTTCTTATCCAGTACAGGTGTTTGTCAGGAGTGAACTGCATATCAGGGTCACATATGTAGTGACTGCAAAAATTAATTGATTCTGCAGACCATCCATTATAAGGAGATGGAGTTCTTCTATAAGACTGCATATCAGAGCAGAATGAAACCTTCCACTTCCAGCTTATGGTTCATAGCCCTGTAACATCTGTTCCTAATGTGGAATGGCAATGCCTCTGCCCAAAACACCCAGGAGAATGGGATTTGAATTGGTGTTTTTCTTGAAGTGATGTACAATTATTTCTAGATAGCAATAATGCGTGATGTTAAGACTAAGATAAAGTTTTATCTGAAAGTAATATATCTGAAATTCACTACCTGTTTTCTTCATCCCAGTAGATTTGAAGGCAATATTAGTTACTATATTATGCTTATAATTTCATTCTACATGCTCATTTGTTACAGGAAAAGGTGTTAAAATGTAAGCAATATGTGATCATTGAACAAAACATGTATTTTTTGGTTGGGTTTTTTTCAGGTGTAATTACAATGTACATCAGATATTTATTAATAGAGAAGCAAAATGAGTCATCGCACTTTGTTAGGTCTTCGTGCAACATGTTTTCATTATGTATTGGATTGATGGGCTGTACTGGAATGGGCATAGTTGCAACTTTTCAGGTATGACCATAAATCTCATATCATAAATGAAACTTAAGTTGTTTTACCAGTTAAAATTTCAAATAGGTAAGAGTGATTGACATTATCCCAAAGTGAATACCTGGAGAATGAAGTAGGAATTCCTTCCTTTGCTCCTGCCTTTATTTAGTACCTTTAAAAACACAGATTTGTTTTCTCCCTAGATACTTGATTTTTTTGCTTGTGCAAAAATGTTATGTCAGTAAGGGGTTTTCTGTGTGTTTGTCTGGTAAAAGGTCTGTACTATAAACCAACTTAATATGGATGTTTTTGCTGTAAAATTTTTACAGTGAGAATTTGACTGTGAAAAGCTTTGCTCTTCAAAGTTTAGTTAGGGAGGGCAAAATAAGTAGGACTGACAGACAAATGCATCTGCATTTTTGCCTGAATGATGGCACACTCACTAGCAGAACTTTCTACAGAATAAATTAGACTTACCTGACAGGTGAGAACATTGAGCACAATATCAACCTGTCATTTTGAGTCTGTAGGAGGTGGCGTAACAACATGTTAAGTCTTTTTATAGAGACATGTAGAATTACTGCTTACTTTGCCCGAAAAGATTTGACATCCCATTAAAAATCAAAGTCCATTCCTCAGTGTCTGAAAGAAAATTCAATAGAGACAAAAAATACTGAAGCAGATTATTAATTTTACCTTTTATAGTGAGACAGTGTGTAATAGGGTAGATTCTGACACAAAGAAGTATTAGGACAATTGCACTGAAAGCTTCAGCTTAGAATCAAGTAAAATTGAATTTGCAGGTAGTTTGAGATACTGCCTTTAAATCTACAGAAACAGCTAAATCATTTCTTTTAAAGGATGGCTTGCCTTGGAACATTTTGGTAAATACTGGTGTGCTCATACAGTGACCTGACAACATGCAGAGGAATTGAAAATAAGGAATGTCAGAGCTTCAGCAGCCAGTGCAGTTTTACATGTAATGGGTATGGTATTTTCAGACAAAAATGCTGCCTTAGATTGATACCTTACCCTTTTTAAGTTTTACATCCAGGCAGTATGTGTGGATTGCAAACACCACAGGCACTGCAGTCTATTCTAAGCACACTATTTTACTTTTAAATATCTGTACTCTTATTGATAAGATTTGTATGTGGCACAAAAATGTTAGATAATGGGGAACAGTGTTGCTTGACTGAAGTAGAAAACAAACTCAGCTTCATTAAGGAAAAGGCAAATTCAAGAGTGCAAAATAATTGTGACAGTCAGGGAAGCAGAAACTTTGATGCTAACGTTTCCAAAGGGGTCCCTTGAGAGTTATAACATTGGTTCTTATCTCATCTCTGTTTTCTCTTGTTGCCTATTTTAAACTCTTTCCTTACCTAATTTCTGTTTCCTCTGCTTTGACCTTGCTTTCCATGCTAAGTGCAGTTTGTAGGAAGGGTTCAGAACACAGTAAGTATCTAATCTAGCTAAGCATCTATCTAGCAGATTTTTGAGAATGCTTACTTGCCCAGGAAGCTGGAAATGGTGGCTTGCAAGTCTTTAGTCTTTTAACTGTATAGTGTTCAACCAGTGAACAGTACATTCCTACTTCCCTTTATGCATTTAGTAGAATAACTGAGACATGAAGAGGATGGGAGATTTGCTTAAGGTGATTGTTTCAGGTCAGGAGATCAAAGTAAAGCTGGAATTAGAAGTTATTTCTTTAGTATTCTGTCTAGTCCCTCTAATCAGTGTGTCATGCAGGAAATTTATGTTCGTGTGCGCTATTTATGTTCATGTTAGTTTATTAACACTCATTTTTACCCAGCAGGTGAGTTCACAACATACCTGAGTACTGTAGTAGAGTTGACTGACACTACTGGGCATCAGTTCATTTTCTCCAAAGCAAAATACCTAGTCTGCTAAAAAGGCTTCAGTGTGAAATTATACTTGAAATATTTAAGGTTTGTTTATTTTTTTCATCTTTTTTGCTTCAAGAGACGTGGTAGGTAGCATGAAGGTTTAATGGTATTGGTGTCTGAACACTTAGTAAAAGTGAAGAATAAAATGGGACAAAAGACTAAGAAAGTGTCCCTTAAAAGCAGATGATTTTTTGAGAAAATAAGCAATGGTCATGAATGTTTGTTCTCTGTTTTAAATGACACAATGCTTGAAATACAGAAATGAAAGACAGTGGCGGGTTAGCTTTAAGAAGATAGCTGGATATGGAAGGCAAAACCCTGTAGTCCTTAATGAAAAAGGCAAAGTGAAACCCCAGGTGTTAGCAGCTCTAATTTTGCTTGTTAGACGTTACACATGATTAAAGAGTGATCTTCCTGCCTTTGCCTGCAAGATTTAGGAGGCTTACTGTAGCACATGTAGTAACAGGTCCCAGGTTCTGTAGGGATTGAGTGTGATGGGCTTTTTAAAGGAAACTGTGGAAGTTTGGCAGGAGCAATCGCGACAGCCATGTTAGCAAAGCTCTCTATATTGTGTACAGGGCTAAATGCAATGCTTGCTTAATGCTTTCCATACCAAATCCTGCCATTCCTGTATATATGGGAGGCAAAATCTGGGACAGAGGAGAAGAAAATTCAAGTATAGATGAGCTGCCATGTAAACACCTGTGTGAGGAACATGCTTTAAATTCTGCTTAAACTTAATATGTCACAGAGAGATAGAAGGGAATGAGTATAAAGAAAAGCCTGGGGAAAAAGAATTTTCCCCATTAGAGTCTGGCCACACAAATGCAGATTAGAATCTCAGTGTGGGGTTAAAATCTGGCAGAGTGGGGGGAAGTAAGGAACTATAAGAACCTTTCAAGAAAAACGCAAGCCAGTTCCTGTTTGTGGAAACATTAATTGGTAATAGAGCAACTGCTGAACAGAACTAAAACTGATCTAAACTTTTACATGAACATGAGAAAGGACTGACCCAGTGGCTGTAGACACAGTTTACTTCTCTGAGCTATTCTTTTTCTATTTTCTTTCATCTTCCCTGTGTAGACTGTTTGGAAAAGGGACTGTTTCCCACTCCTTGTGTGTGCCCAGCATAATGTGGTTGCTGTCTTCTCACGCCTCATTGATTCCTACCACTACTCAGATAGTAGCAGCTAACCATTATGCTGATTCTTTTTCCAGGAGCTGGCTGTTCCCAGTGTCCATGACATAGGAGCTTTGGTGGCATTTGGCTCAGGTGTTGTATACATTACACTTCAGTCTGTAATCTCTTACAAGTCCTGCCCAAAGTGGAACACTTACTTTGTGTGTCACATAAGGATGGCCATATCTGCAATATCATGCATTGCTTTCATTCCCAGTATCCTTTATGGTGGATCCCATGGTTTTCCCCTTATGCGTTCATGACTTTTAAGTTAGAACATTGTTGATAAAGCATGAAGTTGCACTCTCTGCTTAGGACTCATTAATGCATATAATATAGCACGTTGAGACACCACTGATAGCATAAGATGAGGTTTAGGGTCTTCTAAAAAGCTTCATCTCTTATTTCAGTGGTATATTTCAAACCAATGCCCCAATGTTCTTCACAGGATCATACGCTAATAAACCTAGACCAACTTTCCAACCTCCTTCATTTGAAGGAGAGAAGGGAGAAAGGCCTGCAAAATGGAGGCCGTGAACCAAACACAGAGATGTACAAATACAGATGGCAAGATTTCCTTCAAGCCTAAGCAAATGATTTTGATCATGTTGGTTGGTGCTAGTCTTCATTAGTTGCCTCCTCTAAAGACATACTTAACACACTTAGTGGCTTTTCCCATGGCATGCTGAAATTTAGAGTAATCCCATTAATTTTATTGGCTTTGGGTGATATGCCACTGTTGAAAACTGGTCACAGCAGATTCATCACATCAGTCAGCCAGATGCAGCCTGCTTTTGGTTTCAGCAGCTGGGAAAATGTTTTTAAAGATGGCCCCAGTTCCTAAGAGGAAGTTGTACAAATATGTCAAGCACCTGTTGTGGACCAGTGGAAACCAACATAGTTCCCCTTCCAACAATGAAAGACTCTGCTCCTACAGTTCTTGATCACAAATATGATTTAAGTTTCGGAGTGTCTCTCCTTATTGTCTGTACTTTGAAAGAACCAACAAATGTGTTTTGATTGCTGCTACCACTTACCTTGCAATAATGTGTTTCATTTACTTGTTTTCTTAATATCTTGATTTGATATTCTGGTGGTTCAGGTGCTGCTGTTTTCTGGAATGAGAAGATGGGATGTTTTCTTGAGAGCAGATATTTTCACTATTACTCACTAAAATGTTATGGTTTTCCTTTACACTGTTTTTCCCAGTGATTGTGTTTGCTTCTCAAGTTTCCATGACAAAAATTGATTGGACTCCAGGTGAAAAGGTAATATCTTATTAGGTAGCCAACTTACCCTCTATCATATTATTTGGGGAATGCTGTTATAGTGATCTAAAAGTGTCTAGCAGTACAAACATTTTAGAGACTTTAAATAGTGCATTATCATGAACAGATTTGTGCAGTGCTGGTTACTTCCTTTTCATTAGAAAAATGTATGTGGGGAAACTCGCAAGGGAGGGTTCAGTCTTTAGAGAGTGAGACTTTCATTTTAACCAAGCATTTGAAACCTTCCTGTAGTAAAAAAACCTTTCCCGCTGTAAAAAAAAAAAAAAAAAAAAAAGATGTTCTGGAAATTAGTTGTTCTACTTCCTCAATTTCTTGAAAATGAACTTTGCACATGAAACAAAAGTGGACTCATTTGATTCTGAAGTTTCTGAGGTTTTTTTACATCGGTTTTTTCAGCTTTTTTACCATTTTTTATTAAAAAGTCTTTAATACTGTCATAAATATTTAGGGTTTGAACTGAAGCACGCTAAAGTCAATATTAGGTATTTTAATTGATTTCAGTGTTCTCAGAATGATAACTATGATAAGGAATTTTTATTTTTGGACAAACACAAGGAAGTACTAAAAAAAGGAAGCACTAAAAAACAGGTTAAATAACACAGAGAGTGCATCCTGCTTTAAGAGCCTTAATAAAAGCAAACTTAGCAAATGCACTTCAACCAAACAGTGGCAAGGCAGCCATGGGAGAAATCTTTGCAAGTTAGGCAATCTTAAGGTTTTGTTTGTTTGGTTTTTTTTTTTACTTGTGATGCACTTACCATGCTGTAAAAACTAAGTCTGAAGTGACTTTTATACAATGGGGTATTAGAATGATGAGACATAAGTCTTATAATATTTGTTGAATTTACAGAAGGAAATGCCTATAGCATTCCACATGTATTTTGTTTAGCTGTTTTATTTGAAAATTTGTTTTATGTCTGATCCCATCAGGATTATACTTATCATTTTATGAGTGCAATCTGTGAATGGACGGTGGCCTTTGGTTTTATCTTCTTCTTTTTAACATTCATTAGAGATTTTCAGGTGGGTATCTACATATTTTAGCAATGACTAAGAGTTATGAATTGTATAAGAACAAATGCAATTGAAAATTACCATTCTTTATGTTAGACAGATACACCAAAGCTGTACAGAAACAAATTTTACCAATGTTAAAACTGATTTCTTCACCTCATTTTTAAAACATAAAATACAGTTTAATAGTTTAATATGTGTCTGGTGTGTACAATTATTCAGTAAATTAATATGTTCTACTTATTTACCAATCTTTTTGAGAAAGAGGCCTTCTAACTTTGACATAATAAAAAAATAAATAATGCAACTAAACCTGAGAGTTTTTATACAATAATCCAATGCATTTCAACAACAGATGTTTCCTTTCTTTTTAGATATTACAATTTTGCTTGACAAGATTGCTCATAGGCCAAAAAATATAAAATAATTTTTGGAAAATTATTGACATAAAGACATTCTGGTTTGGGTAGCTGGATCTGGTGATGCATCAAGCCTGAAAGTTAAGGAAGAGAAAATACTAGATTAGTTACAAGAAAACACTTTTGTATGACTTATGAAAGGCATTCCTCGAACTTAGTTTCCCAAGCTTTGCCTTAGCAGCTCTTGTTGCTTACTGAGAACTGCTGCTTTATACCAGTCACAAAGATGAGCTGACTCACTTGTAATCACTGTAGATCTCATACCTCATATGTAGGTCTTTCATTTGTAGCATTGCCTCACACAGGTCCCAGAAAGTTGAAAACCAGATCCAAGTAAGTATATGCACAAGTGTAGAATGTGAGAGAACTTGGTGCTGTGATAAATTGCTGGAAACCATATCCAGAATTTGTGGAGGTGGGAAGGGTGGAAAAATAGTGAGAACCCTCCATGTCCTCTGGTGTAAAAGCAAAGTTTGGCATCAGATCACGTAAAACTTTGTCATTAATTCACTTCCTTCTTTACAGCATGGAAGTAGTTAATACTTCTATATAATATACACGTAGCTTTCTAAGCATGTACAGAAATCAGTTTGCAACTAAGGATTCTTAGTTATTTTTTTTTACTTAGTTATCTTATTTTACTAATGAACAGCAAACATTTCTATGTCTATTTAGTTTTGACTTAGTATAGACCATGTCTGTAGGACTTTTCCTTATTAAGTAATAATAAACCCCCCTAGCTACAGCAGAAAAAAGCACTTATTTTTTTTAAAAAAGCAACTGTTCAAAATTACACAATGCATTATCTTAAAGGTGTATACTTTCTTCTAAAAGGACAGAATTATTGAAGTACATTCAGAAATGCATGCATCATTTAATGCATCATTTTGTGGGGAGGTGTTTATTGCTAGTCCATCACTCTGATGCCTGCATATATTATGGCATCTCTTTCATCAAAGGTCAGACTCTTCCCTTGGAGATGGATATTTGCAGGACAATGCTGTAGTCCTCAGAATACTCCTCAACAAGTTTTAGTTGATAATTTTACTTCTGATCACAATGTTAAACATTCAAAGTTTAACTATACATAAATATTGTGAACATAATAAGAGAAAACGATGGAATTAAGAAAAATAGGAAAAATTAATAAAAATTATCCCCTTTTAAAAAAAAAATTTCCCATAAGATGTATTTCACTTAAACACTTTTTTCTTTTGTTTTTGTCTCCTTGTACTTTAGATTGCAGAACTGTAAAATTATTTTATCTTAAGCTGATCTTGTTTTATTTTTCTTTTAGAGATTTTCTGTAAGGATATCAACAGAAATACATGAAGACTCCTGATATGAAGAAGAATATTTTATATCTTGAAAATTCTAGGTTTCTTTTTACTCATAGAAAATGTTGCAGAGGGACAGGGATTGATAAATTGCATTAAGAAACCATGTCATTAACTCTGCAACATCTACAACAACATCCACTAAAAGATGTTAAAACCACACAGCGACATTCCTGCTGTCTTTTTGTAATATTTTGTAATTTTTATACAGTTTGTTATATTAAAAATACTGTAATAGAAGCAATCTCTAGAAGCACTGCAAGGTCATTCAAGAACTTGATCTCCTCAGATCTTCCCTTTTGGACATGTCCATACTTTATAATTTGCTGTAGTCTAGTTAGTAACATCAGTTTTAAACTTGAGAAAGTACATTTTGCAAATGGTTAGGAAAGTCTGAAGGCAATGGAGATCACTAAGGCTGAATTCCTACTCTGTTAAGTTGCAAGGGCTATGGAAGATGTTGAGAGCATCTTTGTTTCAAGACTAGAAATTAAGCACTATGCTACATGTTTCTGATACTGGGCATTGTATACAAATACAAATGCTAGGACAAGTTTAAACTAAATTGCTTGAAAAAGTGTTTTCTAATCATCACTGCAATTTATAAAAATCTACCCCTTTTTCCCTTTTATGCACGGCTGGCCATAGGAAACTTAAAACTAAAGTGGGAATATAAAGTCAATTTACTTTTATGCATTCCATAGTAAAGAGAAATCTTATTGCAATTTGGTTAACACAAAGCAGAAGTTTCCAAAAGCCTGTGTTTTAACCTACAATGATGGAATGAAGAAGGTCTCCTAAAAGTCTTTGGAAATGAATGGAAAACAAGAAGAGGCACCAATAGTTTTCAGGTGTTTGGTCATATGTATATGAGTATTATATCCATAAAACTGAAGGAAAAAAACAACCCAGAGAGCATCTTTAGTGAAGATATGGCGTATTTGCTGCTATAGACATACTTCTGTAATGAAAAACTGAGAAAGGAGCTAATTGTGGAGTCAGATGTTACAGGTGATCTGCTACCTCCATTCAGTGCATTAGCCACTTGACTGTCGATTAAGTTCTTGAAAATTACATTTGCCATGCTCTGTCACAGTTTATGCAGAATTACTGATGATTTTCAGTTGCTAATTTTCCACAAAGTAAAACTAATTTGTGTTTTGGACAGTGATGTCTTAAGATTAGTCATCTGTTGATATTTCCTTTAATGTGTATTTTAAACTGTATTAAATTCAGCTACTTCACAACATAGAGTCCATGTTTTCTTTATAAGTTCTTCCAAATAGTAAACATGTTTTTCTCTAGCAGATTTACTTTCCATAGTAATCAGGTTATCTTTCAGAGGTTTGTAGCTACAGTCAAAATAAAAATCAAATCTAGTACTGACTAAATAAAGGACCTATGTCTTGCTATTAGATATCCTGCAAATGACACATGTCCTTTCAAGAGAAGATCAGAAATACTAAAAAGAGAATGTATATCCACCATAAAAAGTGACATCCTGTTATTTTGAAGGCCGTGTTAAGAAAAGACCATATTTCTTAGTACACTGTGTATTGTTCTTCTATTGTTTTTTATTCCTAGATTTCGTAAACTAAATGATAAGAAGCTTGAAGTTGTTATAGAAGCTTGAAGTTGTTATTTCAAATGACAACCAACCTCTACAGTGATTACAATATCCCAAAGGGGGAAAAAAAATGTTCAAGATAATCTTGTTTGCTGAAATCAATGTGTTAATTCAGGTACTGAAGAACTACTGAATAAAGTACACATGGTATAACTCTTGGGGATAATCCTGTGCAGCGCCAGAAGCTGGACTAGATGATCCTTGTGGGTCCCTTCCATATATTCTCCAGCATATTCTGGCATTCTGTGAAATTCTTCACCTTTTTCTGAGTTTTATTGTGATACATTTTAATGAGAGCTATACGCATGACCAAAAGAATACACTGTCAACAGTGTACCTTTTATTAAATTTGTTAGGCCAAAAACATCAGCATGCATCAACATGCAGATAGAGACAATCGATTATTTCCTTTTTATTTGTGCAGTGAACAACTATTGAAAACACTGTGATGATTCTCTGGCTCCAGGCAGATTTTCAGTCAAAACTTTTTCAGTTGAAGTGGGAGTTGACAAATTGCAAGCAATTGTGAAAAACTATTATTCTAGCAAGGTGTACTATTGTAGCTGTGGCTGACTCTTGTTAGTTAATACCCTTTCACTTTTTATAAGCAAGACAACTCTATAGGTTAGAGATTTCTGTTGCTTTGCTACAGGCCCTTTTTTCTATATTTTCCCATTTCTTAGCAACAAGAAATAGCTATTTTCTCTTGGACCCTATACTAGAAATATTTTCATCATCTGCTCTGCATGATGTTTTCTATTTGTCAGCCCATCAGGAGCGATTGAGAAATTCCTTTTGCATAAACTACAGTAAATCACATGACACATGCTGTTATTTTTAGTGGTTACGTTAAATCATTCTGTCCCTTCCAAAAGTGCCAATTCTCATTTTTCTAGGTTGTGCAGCTTGATCTGCTGATGAAATACCACCGGTGTGGTCTCTGTCACAGTTCCAGATCACGTCACGTAAGGATGAAACTCAGTCAATTCAAAATACCGAAAACCAGCTTTGTCTTAGAACTCTGTTACTGGCACTGCTTTTCCTTCCCATGTGCGCTAAGCCAGTGATCACCATGTGTTGCACCTTTGGCTTTTCTCGTGAGGTCTTCTGAATTTCAGTTTCTGATCTGCTCTGTTTGCACACTACCCTGTGTGTGACAGCAGCATATGTTTGACAGCAGTAAAGTAATCTTGATGGCAAGGGATTTATTACTTTGTCCTACTACTTGTTGCAAAAGTTTCAAGCGGAACAGAGTGATTATGGTAACATGTCAGTGAATTTTGGGCATCCTGGTATGAAGTTTGTAAAGACATTCAAGAGCCTGGTATTTTAGACTGCTCTATAAATAAAGTCTTAGTCTCAATACTGACCACATTTTCACAAGCCTTGAGGTTTCAGAGGGTCTGCTTGAAGATGACAGTGTTTGGGGTTGGTGAACTGTTCCTAGCGGTTTATGATGTCCACTAGAAATACTCTCTCTGGAAAAAGCTGGAAGGGCTGTTCTTCTCCAAGAAACAGTGAAAGGCAGCATTTTAGGAAGGGATAATGTATGTTTCCTTGGAAGAATGAGCTAAGGTCCCTTTATTTGGGAGAAATTCAGCATAATGTAGGGAAGTAGCAATAGGTTTTAATTTATAATTAATTAATTTTATTTATCTGTAGCTTTGACTAAACCCAAAACAGTTGGGTCCGTCTTTCACTGCATTTGTGTGCGTGTGTACGAGCTCATATGGCCAACACATGCATTTATAAACAGTATTGGCATGATGAAGCCTGACAGTGGTTAGAGTCCTGTATGTTGCTGAAATACACATAAATAATAATAAGTGCTGTATTTTATAAAAAGCAGCAGGGATTTAATGAGCTTTGGCTACATTTTTTACTTGGTATTGTAATGCAGAAAGAGCATTTCTCACATCTTAAGGAGAAAAGAGGTAACTCTAACATGCAGTATCTGTAGTTTTCCCTATACACAATAGATGGCACTAGCAGACCACATGATCCGGGTTCGTTACCCACGTTCAGGCTGGCAAGTCCAATAGCTTTAATTGATTTTATTAGTCGTCTGGAGGCCCAGTTAAATGATTTTTTTATTATGCCTCTGTGGAAAACAAGTCAGATCTAAGTTTCCTTGCCATTCCTTCCTGCCTTCGTCTAAGTAAATATGTTTTGCTACTGCAACATGTAGTTTCATAGCAACTTCAATTTCAGTTTAATTTGTCTAGGTCAAAGGAGCCACTTGCTGCAGTTAGCACTGGTGCAAGCTGCAATCCAGCTGTCATTATTGAGCCAGTTCTCTTGGGAAGGTTTTCCTACCCTATTACAAAGAAGGTGCATTTTTTTCAGTTGGTTCAATAGAATTCTGTCAGCTTGCAATGGAGCATCAGAAGACAATATAGACCTTATTTTCATGAGACAGCAGTATAAAAAGAACAAGATTTTAACATTTCAAAATTTCATCCAGTCTGCACCCAGAACGAGTGACTTGTGAGGTCATAAAAAAAATTCCAAGGCAGCTGCTGTATCTATTTAAAATGCACTTTTGTGTATGTATAATGCCTTTTTTTTTTTTTTTACTTATTTCCTTGACTAATTAAACATTTAGTTAGCATTTACTGCATGTCTTCTGTGAGGTGTAGCAATAATCCAGGCCTCTGAACATTATTTCACCTGCAATGATACAAGCTCAGTATCCTCAGTCTTAAATAAACCACACTGAGCATGGATAAATGGATAATCCTCTACAAACTCCCATAAAATGTTGTTTGGATTTAAAAAAAAACCAAAGCAGTGCTCTGAAAAGTAAAAATATGTCATTATTATAGACATCTTTAACACAGTAGAACCTTCTTAGTCCACAAGAAGTCCTCTCCCAACACACACTCAAAAATATCATTGTAAATAAAAGGTGCATTTCAAAGAAGGTTTCTCTGATGAACATCTAGACTTTCATCATAAGACATGCAGGAACAGTCTCTGTAGCCCTATTTTAATTAGAGCTATTAGCAGCTGATGGATCTCCATGCAAAGAGTTCTCTTTCATTCCTTTCACACTGCATCAAGTGCCTGAAACACTTTACATCGTTTGCTTGGAGTTTTTTTCTTTCGGTTTGAATTATTTGAGAGCATTTTGCTATGGCAATGGCAAGAAGAAGAGTGTTGGCAGCACAGACTAACATCAGCTTGGTAAGGTGGTCACAGCAAATGTCACTAAAATATGCAGTGTCACAGACAGGAAGAGACAGCTTGGTATGAGAAGATGATCATGTCTGCTATAAGGGTTTTGCTTGGTAAAAGTGGAAACCATGCAAAAAGTAAACAGCTGAAAGTTAATTTGAAAGGTCTTGTGGAAGATTAGGGAAATTCTAACCAGGAAAAAGGAAATAATACTGTTAAAGAGGTATAATACATGCCTTTGCTTTTATCTTTGAGCATAAAGGCTCTTTTAAAATCTTTGTTCATTTTACCTAGAATATGGAACTACTTATGTGGGTGACTCGGTGATACAATTCTTGAACAATACTACAATTCAAAGATTTTTTTTGTTGTTTTTCAAATCAACAAACTTCCCCCCTAAACATCCAATGTGTAGATACCTCAAAAACATTGACTATGCTCCAACCAAATGTTCTGAAACAAGGTCTTATGTACACAGGCTTTGTCACATCCCATCATTTCTAGACTGGCTCTGCCTTTTCTAGTCTTCTGTGCTAGATGTGGGAAAGACAAAGGCTGTTATTGTGGGTTTACCATAAACATTGTTTTATACAATTGCTAGTCCAAGGTTTGTTTTTGATAATAAAATAATCTGTGGGTTTTTTTCTTTTAAGAAGTTATAAATAAAATTTTGTACACATTTGAACTTTCAATAGGATTACACGCAAAATCTCGCCTTTACTGCTTAGAAAGGATTTTTACTAGATTTTTTTATGTCTTGCTGTTCAGGTGAAAATGCAATGTTCAGAAATGCCTCTGATGAAATACCCTCTTTTCTTATAGAGAGCTATTTTAGTCTTTGAAGATCCAAACTCAATAGAAGATAAGAATCTTTACTTGAAGGAAAAGTGATCTTCTTTAATCAACTAAAATCAGATTCCAAGCCTTCTACTGGCTTTAACTGTTAGTATTTCTTGCTCTGCTCAGCAAGTGCATATGCTGTTCAAAGAGCCTGGGGATGTTTCCTGAATAGCTTCTGGTGTCAGCAGAATAACCTCAGGGATGAATCTGGAAAACAAGTTGTCTCCCTGTAAGCAGTTTGAAGGAGACGTTAAGCTCTAAGACTCAGTTTGTTCTGCTTCCGCTCCTTAAACCCAACTTGTTTTCTTACTGAGGAAACAGAAACACAGTGTTCAAAGTGAAGTATTTAGACTTGAGGTCTCAGAATGGATACCACAGCTACAAAAGGATGTAATTTTTATTAAGCCTCTAACAACATTTAATTTGAAATTCAGTGCAATTGTGTGTAAAGATCATGGCACTGTGGCAAGATCTGAAGTAGCTGTAACAGTCTTAGAAGCAACTGAGGAGCCAGGAGCCAAGCTTCAGCAAGCACTTGTTTTCTCAGGAGTGTGGAAGCTTTCCATTGGCATGGCTTCCTCTGGGTTTTGGGGGCACGGAGATGGCGCCATTTCTTATTTCTCCCTTTGTCCTCTGTCCTTCTGTGTTACCTAATACTCAATTCACACAAATTGTGTTGGCAAACAGCTCTCTTAGTATGTTAGTATTAGGATGTGGTTTCTGTGATTCTATTCCAGAAATCATCTTTCTTCATGACAGTCAACAAATTAGCCTTACTTTCCTCCATTTTGTGGTCTCAATCTGATGTCTGGGGAATTTAAACGTATGCAGGTAGTAAGTCATGGGTGCTCTCTGACCTGACTGCAGACCAAAATCAACTCTCAACTGAGATCTTGCGTACAGCTGGCATGGCTAGTTAGCTTTAAAGTGTTTAAACCAAATATTTGGGGTAATTATAGTATTATAGAAGATTTTAAAGGGTGATTGCCAGTGCTGTCAAAGGGTGAAGCTGACATTTTTTCAGTACCCCTCCTTGCCAAAAAGCTTTAAAATTTGAACGCTATTATTGTATTAGTATAGGTTTTTAGTCTTGAACTGAATTTAAAACATGCTTACTGTTTAGGGTAGGCAATACAAAATCCTGATCTCTACTTTCCTGGAATTTCAACCAAAAGGAATGGTACAACATTATATAATCATATTTTTTAAAAATCAACTTGCAGTTTTACATGGCATCTTGTGTCTGTTCGTGGCAGCCAGAACTGAGCGTTGCCATTGAAAACAGAGAGTCATGGCAGTATATTCACTCCAAAAATACCTTCTGGTTGCAAAAATATTTAACAATGTTAAGACTAAAGAGGAGTGAGAGGAAACTAAAGAAAGACAGGATTGGAAACTGTTCACTGCACAGTCAGATAAAAATTCACTCTTGAAAAATGCACAAACAGGCAAATGAAAAAACAATTTCTGGAGTAAAAGTGCAATCCTGCCGACCACTGAGTCTTCTTGAGTAGGGGTTGAAGGATGAAAGGGGGTTGACTCTCAAACCACTCGGTTAAATTCAGTGAGCAAAAAGCGCTGGACATCAAGCGTTCAGCTCGGGACTGGGGACAGATAAGTCTCTCATGGATTTCTAGGAAGAACAGAAACACTGCCTTTGTGCATACCTCTGGGTTTTGGAAAAACAGAAGCCTCTGAAACCAAACCCCTAGCAATACCATGGATGGGTTATTGAAAGCATCCCATAAATCATACTAGCAGTTAAACAGCATGACAAAACAGGAAATAGTGATGTCTCAGTTTTCTTCAAGAGGATCTGGAGATGGGTCTTCATCTGCAATACTAGATTATGTAATCGTGTTTCAGAACCAGCAGTTCCCGTGTAGTTGTGTTGTGTTTGTGTCAGTTACTCTCAAGGCACACAGACTCAGAAACAGGTCAAAAGACTGTAAGCTGAGAAAACAGGTAAAAAAGAGGAGAGTCCCTGTACGAGAAAAGAGGGAAAGGAAAAGGTAGGACTACAGGAGTTTGCCTCTAAACATGCTACTTATCCCTGGCCTTAGTGGTAATGAAGAAAACCAGAAAGATTCTTTTATTACCTTGCAAAGAATAATTACATCAAATGACAACAAATCACATAGAGGAATCAGGAAGCACTTTTTGTCCATTTTCTGAATACTGCTAAGGCTCAATACCCTGATAGGTTTCTTAGGAGCAAAGTTATATTGTAACTTCAGTCACACGACCTGGAGAAGAGGTTCCTTCTCAAAGACGGCAACAGAAGGATTTCCCCTTTCCATGGACTGTCAGTGTAGACTTTGGGATAACAGGAGGTTGTGCTTGCTTGTAAAGGTCCCTTGTAGCTGCTGGAGGGAAGACACCAGCTTGTTTGGCACTCCCATAAGGAACACAGAGGAGTTTTTTGCCAGCAGAATCACAGAACAGAGGAGGAACAGGGTCTCTAAAATGAAACACTGAGGAATGAGCTACACAGGAAAGATGCTTGTGGTGATCCACTCCAGCCCCCGGTGTCAGGTTAGGGGACCCTGAAGTGGGTGTCACTGAGGGTGCAAGGAGGTTTGCTTGATTGGGATGGGTTCTCCATTCCCAGCAGCTAAGTGATGGCTGAAATACATCTCAAGGAGTCATAGGAAAACAGAAACCTAAGTCAGGAGCCCCAGGTTCATAACTGAAATTAAAAAAAAAAAAAAAAAAAAAAAAACAAAAAACAAAAACCAAACAAACAAACAAACAAAAACAGGAAAGAAAAACAGTGAAATTGGAAATACAACAGATGCAAAACTACAAACCTCTGGTGAGTCTAATGGACCAGTACTGGTCTGGGGAGAAGTACAGGGAAGAGAACTATGCTGATGCAACTGGAAGAGCCACAAGGTAAATGATCACCCACCAAATAATATGTAATGAAGTCTTAAAACATCTGTTGCCGATCAGGAGGATAGAGACTCCAGCAGAAAACAGCAAAGATAGCTTTTCTTACCAGTGTTTATACTGGCCTGCATTAGGATCAGTCATATGTGCAGTCATACTTCATTCAACCAAACCTATGGAATTAGTCCTCATCTACTAAATACTCAGTGCAGGGACAGTTATGTTAGTCTACTGCTAAACCACTGTTCAAAATAAATTATTGCTAATCTGAACTCACTCCTTAGCTTATATTTGTTGCTGCTCTGAAGATTTCTTTCTGGGTTGTTGCGAACTGTCAGTATTGTTTTTTTTTTTTGAACAAGGGAACACATTATTCAGAAATTACCAAACATCTTTATAATTATCATGAAATCTCCTATAGAGCGTTTCCTGTTAACTTTCATAGTGTTTTGAAGAAAATTCTTTTGAAGGCTTTTATAGGCTCTTTTCCAACATATCTGGGGAGTCTGTTTTTCAGCATCTACTTTTACTCTTTAACATTTATTTATGGCCATTTCAGTGCCTTTAACTTCCTAGGATTGTAAAATATTTTTTTAAGCAACTTACTGATTTTAGATTTACACAACTTTGGACAAAGATCAGCTGATTCACTGATAATTAATGTATAATCACAAAACTTGTTCTTAAAACAACTTCATTTACAGCTTGTGTTCTTCTTTCTAATGCTGCATATGGAGAGGCACACAGAGCTGGCTTTGTTTTGGCTGTGTACAGCTACACCTTGGGCAGGGTACAAGAAGGAAGCTATAGAGGCTGAAGTTCACAGCAGATATTGCAAACAGGACATGAATTCCAGTACAAGTTCCTTTCAGGAATCTAGTAATTTTTGTCACTTTTTTTCCCACACAATTTTTTTAACTTTGTTTTTAAACCTGCTTCTTTTTAAAGGATATGCATTGGTGTAAATGTTTTTACCCATGCACTTAGCTACCAGCCCTTATCAGGACTACAGTGTAAGAACCTAGAACAAACTGGAATGATTTAGGCTTCAGGTATTTCCTGGCTGCTTATATAAATCAAAGGAGCCTCTGACTTCTTATATCTGTATTTACAGTGATGGGAGCAAATATTTTGGTAGTGAATTCTATTTAACTGGAAATACAAATCCAGTCACATTCTGAAGTGTCCATTCCCTTAAGATTGTGTCATGGTTGCTGCTGCTTTTGGTTCTACATATTGTTCATGGCAATTCTTCTGCTGGTACAGTGAAAACTAGTTCTCCTCTGCCACTCAGCTCTGCACATAACACACTTTGTACACGGCTCATTATTTCTTTACATCTACTTCTGAATAGGGACAGTGCTGTTTCAAATAAGGCAGAAATTACTAAGCCCATCATCCTACTGCCCAGGTACCCTTAAGACAGCGTGTGTCTCTGCAGACCATATTGCATCTGACATCTGGCATCCTACACAGAAAGAGAGGATCCTTTGCCTAATGGTTGAAATGTTCTCAATCAGTAAATACTTAAGCATAGCTGGAAATTGGAAGAATATGAGAGGTCTCCTGTGAAGTAGGACATCTGCCTGTAGGATATTTCAAAAGAAGGCCCTAGGAAGGAAAATCATGAAGTGTCCAAGGCTGAAGTGTCCAAAAAACAAGTATTGTTATTAGTTTTGAATTAGCTCCTCTGATGTTACATCAAACCTTATTAGCCTTCTTTTAGCAAAAAACTAAGGCTGTTGCTTAACTTTCTGGAAGAAGCCATGAATTCCTGAATTCCATTGTTTTTCAGAGGCTGTGGTTCGATTCCCAGAACCAAAATGAATCTGATTCTTGAGCTGGCATATACCATTAAAGCATTCCTAGATCAGGGTTCTGAAAAGGGAGGCTTTGGTTTCAAAACCTCCTTCACGTTAATGGGTTCCTTATGAGTTATAATGGTGCAGTTATGACAGATGAAGAACCAGACTGAGCAGTGGGCTACGCAGCACTCGCTCTTTTCAGATTCATTGGAGGGAAGGAGTAGAGACTGAGGGTACTTAAATTTAGCCTAAGGAGGAAAACAAGACCTTCTAACCACGCTACATGGCATCTGCCACATTTAGAAGACTGTTTACAAGAGGACTCATTCAACAACATCGAAATCCTGTGGAATCTTTCCACTCTGCTTGAATTTAAATTAAATTCTGTTCTTGTCATGCTTGTCTGCTCAATGCCTTCGAGAGATATTTGCAGAAAAAAACCTGCTGCTAACTAATTTTTGGCTGACAGTAAGTTATGAGGCAGGTAAACAGTGGTTACCAATACCACTTTTATCTACTGACTGCTGAAGTACTCATGGCACACATGTTGCTGGTGAGGCTGGTCTGTGTAATTTCTGTTTTCTATTTGTCATCACCTGTCAAGCAGTTGAATGAACTAACTAAAATTTGTCTTCAGTTCTGCAAATATATATGTGCTTATCATTCACCCTGTGCATGTTTGAACGACTGCCCCTGAGTTCTGTGCGCTACAGTGGAACAACAAATAAAAATGAGCTTCTCCTGAAAAGAATGAACTACCTGTACTATACAATGACATAATAGTAAGGGTATCACAGAGATCAGGTTGGCTGGCACCATGTGCCCTGGGCTATTCACTTTGATGCACTGGGTTAATTAGCAGATTACAGCTGGCACTGCATCTACCATTATTTCCAATCTCTTATCCAGAAATGGTGCCTCATGTAAATCAAGACCGATAAATAACTATTCACGTGAGAGAAAACCCAGAGCCAAAGCTAAAAAAGGTTTTGTGCTCATTTACACTCTGCCAAAAACTACAGTCTTCACTAAAGGACTTGCTGATACCTTCCTGGCAACAGTGTTGAAATGCCCAGTCGAGTTGGCAGGTTAAGGCTTTAGCATTCATAAGGCTGCAGAAGTCTTGGACAGCTGCCTTTGTCAGTCCAGTCTGCATATGTGACTTCATATTTGACCTGGCTGTTGGAATAGCTTCTAAAAACATACCTTACTTCCTTAGGTACCAATCAGAACTATATAAATAAGTTCTGGACCATGTATACAGATTCAACAATAAGGATTCCTTGATGGAAAATTTTCAAAGGTGTCCTTTTTAATGTTTGATACTCCTGATGTTATTAAATTAGTAAATGTTTGTCTTGGTTTCATGACATGGTCTCCAAATGGTTGTTTTCTCCTTCTATTTTCTTTTTTTTTTTTTTTAAAGTCCTGTGTTTAAAATTACACTAGATAAGGGCAGAAAATGAGAGACCAGATAGCCAAAATCCAGTGTACATCAGATTTGATGGCAAAATCAAACTCTAAAGATTTATACTGTGATTAGAGTAGATTGGGAAAATTCTTTCATGTGCCTGGACCAAAACTGCTAGATTCTGTCTTCTAAAGCTATTTGGGGCATCCAGGCTTTGATATTCTTGTGGAAGAAGCCCTGGAAGGCTGCTAAGCAGATGGGCTTCAAAGCTCATGCCTTTATTTAGGAGGGCATCCTGAAGAGTACAGCTGCATTTCTCTCTTACCCAGCACATAATCTTTCTGCAGTCTCAGAACAGATTACATCTGCTGTGCAGGTTCAGAAGGCATAGGGTGTCACTTATGAATAGAGTAACTAATACCTTCATACAGAAAACAGATCTTCCAGTCTTGTTGCACAAGGGTGGAAGTGGAAGTGAAGAAATTCTCTCTTCTTATGATGCATGAATTCCAATACCATTCAGCTTATGAAAATCTACACCCTTTTCCACCAGTATTTAATTACCCTAGAATAGAAAAGTACTATATAAGAATTATTATTAGAGCCAAGGAAAGTCTTCCCTAGGAATGAGAGTTTTTCGGGGTGATAACATGAGGCTACACCTCGTGAGATGAAAGAGGAAAGATGTCCTTACAGGAATCACTTTGAGCTTTTTGAGGAACAAATGGCATCAGTCTGGGCAGGAAAGTCCATTTGTTCTGAAAGAATACACCTAAACCCAAGAACTTTTCTGGAGGCAGGCCAACCAAATGAAGAAAATAGAGCTATAAACTCAGTGAACTTTGTATGATGCTGAGAATTGTTTATTTATAACAAAATGGAGAAAAAAGAGGCAGGAGCACCTATCTTGTAACATGAACTTTAAAGTGTAAAATAAATATAAAGCTAAGAAGCAGTCAGGCCCAGGAATCCAAAACAAAGTTTGCTCAAAACGTGAGCAGAGGCACAGCTGTCACAATGCTGACCTAGCATTCTTCAGGTTTCAAAGGAAAGTCAAGCCCATCAGTATTTCCATATCCAAGTAAACCCATACCTAGTCTTAGCTGCAGACACTGCTCTCATTTGTAGTCCTTCATCAAGGAAAAAAACAGAATGTCAGTTGCCCTTAGACATGAGAAAAACCCCAATAAAACCAAATCAACCAAACAACATGAGAATAATTGCATAATAATATCATATTTCTTCCTTTCATATAGAAGCCAAATTGGACTTATAAGTTGTCATAATTTCAGTTATGGCTTGGAAAAGTGATTCCCAAGCAGAGTTTGTGGACCAGTAGTCACCCACAGCAATCCACAGAACCACTGACTGTCTGGGCTCCTGACAGACAAAATCTGCAGGTTGACAATAACTCACCGCTTTAGCTTTTTAAATTATTAAATTATAGAATATTTTTTCCCAATTCTTTTTCATAAAAGCCAATTTTTTTTTCTGCAGTCACTTAAGTATTTCACTGAGTTTGGTCCACAGCATGTAGTTTCCAAAGCACAGGTTTTTTTGTCCTTACTACGTCACTGACTATTGCAAATTGCCTGCAGGAAATTTAGAAATAAGACAAGTTTTTCACGGGCAATCAATGTTTTACCTGGAGGAAACAGGCTTTATTTTGCACTGTGTACATAATTTCTTTCAAAGAATGGGTGAAAGTTTACATAGTTCATTTCCAAAATTATAATATGCTGACAGATCAGTAAATATAAAAGCTGAGAATTTGAGTAATTCGCTCCATTTAACTGGAAAGAGAATTTGGTCCCTGAATCCTTGCCTTTTTCAAGCTCGAGGTCAGTGGGGTTATTTTCCAAAGGCTTGCTGACACATGAAGGAGGACAGGTGTTTCCATGTCTGGCCAGACTAACAGTGGCAGGAAGGATGGAACCACGCTACATTGACTTTATCTTAGTTCACCAAAACAAAGTTTCAGCTGTGGTTTGAAAGAAGCAGAAAACATGAATGGCTGGCGGCAGCAGCTAATGAGAACCAGAGCAGAGGGCAGCCCGCTGTGAGACAGACGGGGCTACGTGGGGTTGTCTCCAGTGGGCTCCATAAATTGTGGCTGGGACAGACACCTGTGGGCTCCCAGCTGTCAGAAAGGTTTGTGCCATTTGTGAAAGCTGAGCACAAGAAGGACAAAATCCCAAAGAGGACCACTTTTGGACACCACAAAAAAAAAAGGCCAGTTTTCCTTACTGCTGCTCTCATGCTAACTTCAGTTCATCACTTGCAAGACTGTTGTAGTGTAAGACTTGGCATTATTTCTTCTATAACCTCCCATTCTTGTTGCTGTTTTCAGTGTCTTGATGACAGTGCTTAGCTTGGTTAAGAAGCACAACTCCTCCATAAATCTCAGGTATAGCTCTATTCTCTGCAAGTTAGACCAAATGGCAGCTAAAAATTTGGCAACTGCCTGCAGTCTGCCTGCAGAAGGACTCCAACTTCTCCTGCCTTTGGTGGATTAAAATCAGTGGGAGGTAATTATTGTTATTTTTAGCAGAACACAGAGTACAGGAACCATAAACTGGCTGGAAAAGTCTGAAATGTGGAAAATCTGAAATTATACAAAGGCTTGTTTCCAGTCCTCAGTTATTATCATAAAGCAGCAAAATCTCATTCCCTATCGCTAAAGCTTTCTGATTGACCAGTCTGCCACATTTCTGCTTGCACCTCTCACCACAGGTGTCCTCGATCCAAGGGTTGTATCTGTGATTCAAACAGTAACAAAGAATGTAAATATTTTTCATTTGAATTAGTTTGGATTGAATGTGACTTCTGAGCATTTTTTGACAGATTGCCTTTAAAAAGAAGCAATATAGAAGCAAAAAAAAAAAAAAAAAGAAAAAAAAGGAACCCCCCCACCTTTTAAATTTAGCTTTCTACCCTGTCCTACTGCCCCTAGTCACCCTGTGTATTTACTCCAGTATTTGCAGCACCACTTTGAGAGTAAGCTCCTTATGATTTTGCTTCGTGGAAAACTACACGCCAGCTTTAAAACTTCTACAGTAAGTTTTTATTTATGAGTCATTTGTACCAAAACCAGACACTTTTGGAACTGAATGCTGCCCAGTTAGGACATCTAAGGAAAACAAAAGTGAAAATTTAATATTAAATCTTTTTAAAGTTCCTTACAATGATCTGACAGCAGGAAAGCCCCTGCCTCACAGGATATTTAGAATTTCATATTTTGTCATATATTCACCTAACTGTATTGAAACACTCAGACATGATAATTTCTATTTAGATAGGTCTGCACTTCTGCAACATATTAGGCATTATTATGCCTGCTATTTTAAAACAGGTGATGCCAAGCAAATTTTTGGAGCAATCACCCTTTGGCCACATGTACAGATGTGCTGATGTAGGACAAAGGTTTTCTCAGCTGGAAGTCATACTTTCTGCTCTACCCGTACCTACTGGGGACCTTAAGGACATTTATCATGCTGGTCTAGGTTGTTCTCTCTCTTTCTGTCTTGCCATGATTTGCATACAATCAGAGTGAGTGATGTCAGGAATGAAAAAGTTTGTACCTGCAACATGGTTCCATAGTCCCATTTTTTCCTTGGGTCTTTCTCCCTTATGTGACAAATCATCTTCTACAAGACAAGAAAAGGATCGAATGCAATAATCAGTAGAACTTTGTCAATAAGAAAGGCCTTCTAGCATGAAATGCAATCCATCCTTTTGAAAGTACAAGCCTTCTTTACTGCAAGGATGCTGGGGAAGTCAACAAGCAGATGTTGCAGGTCTTATACTGGTGGTGTTAATAAAGACCAGGAAGACTCAGTGCTTTTAAAACGGGGAAAATCACATAACCTGCATAATGTAACACTTCCATCCCTAGCAGTGTGCAAGGCCAGGCTGGCTGGGGCTCTCAACAACCTGGTTTAGTGAAAGGTATCCCTGCCTGTGGCAGAGGGGTTGGAACTAGATGATCTTCAATCAATCCAAACCATTCTATGATTCTATGACTCTATGATATTTCCTATTTGCATGTTTTAAGTATGCGACAAAGTATGGGCTGTCTTGATCATTCAGTTCCTCTTTGATAATAAAATGCTTCTGTATTAAGTATGAATTAATCTAAAAAGATACATATATAAAACTAATGTGAGCGTCTCCACTCCTATTTCTGAATTTAAGACAGGATTGGGATGAAAAGGAAGCCCAAACAACTCACACTATAACATAAAGAGAATAAAATACATCATATCTTCATTAAAGTGATGTGAGCAGCTTTACATAAATGTTTCTGACTGACTATAAGGATTTGTAATATTCCAAAGGGATTGTGACAAAAACCATTGTTTTAAAGTTTCATACAAATCAATTATATCTCCTTCCAAGTACTTGGAAGTCTTTCAAAACCAGAAAACTGGTTAAAAAGTGTTCTTTCCATATATTTCCATTAAATCTTTCAAACATCCACTTGGTCAGATAAATTGAACTCGCTGAATACAAAATATCTACACATAGATGAACATCTTTGCATTTGTGGAATTCAAGCTACTGCCCCTGTAGAGCTCAGAAGATGCAGAGTCATACTGGCAGTTGTTAGTTTGTTTCATTGTGTGTTTTGTTTTTAGGGAAAACTAACTTTTAGTGTCTCCATGGTTCCACCTATCTAATTAGAGAAAACTTGCTACCATATGGGACTTACGTCACCCTTTCTGTGTTTAATTATTCACTACTATCTTTTTTTCTCATTAGGAATCCAAGTCACTAACCACGTTAGATGGAAAAATACAAGTATAATGATGGCTGCAACTGGGTTTTGACTCAGGAAATGCAGTTCTAACACATTGCCTCAAGAGCCTGCCTATATATTTGGAGATGGCCAAGATACACAATTTATACCATTCAGGCATTCTCCAGACATTAGAAATGGGATAGAATTTTCTTTAATCCTAGATTTGCCCACTTTTCCGCTTCACCAGCCAAAAAAATGTGTTTAGAGGATGCGTTGTAGGTGCCTGTGGCAACTGGATGTATTTATCAGGGCATCTGTTGTTGCACCTTTTTACTGCTCTGTCACAAAAATATTTCCTTTTATTACAATTGAAGTTTTCAGTTTTCTGTCAAGAAAGCCCTTCAATATTCAGAGAGCCTTTTGGTGTGTATTATTAGTGCCAAAAAATAAAGTTTTACCAGACCTCTTCCCAACATCTAATTTATATGCATCACTGCCTATTTTTTATTAGGTGTTATTTGGTATCTTTTCCACTCTATCCCTCCTCACACAAGAAGAATGAGTCAACCCTTTTCTCTTAGTCTCTGCTGCATATACGTATTCCAATTTCAAGCCAAAAGTGGGCTTTGTGACCGTTATGTGGTTTTTTTCTCGTAAACATGCAAGCTGTAAATCATCAGTTTTTAAAGCTACCTGTGCAACAGTAAAATATGAGCTTCCTCTGTAAGTGTACTGCCATTTGTGTTTTAATTTTGCAGTTCTGCCTTGTATTTCCATAGGGAACCTCCTATTTCATTATCTCTCCTGGATGGTGGTGCAGGGCACCAACTTCCGTGATTCCTGTACATGGCAGGCTGATGCTTTTAAGCTGAAGGGGAGCTGAGCAGAAAATGTTGTAGCAGAAATGGACAGGCTGTGGTTGCTGCACAGGTCCCATGTCCCTCTCACTCCCACTGCTGTGCCAGGTTGGGTGCTACCATGGGCACTGTCCTCACTCTGCACACAGGGAAAAATAGGCTTACAAAGGTTTTACTGAAGGTTGTAGAGTTCTGGTGGGGCTGAACCTCACTGGGAGGAGAAAGACAACTGAGGAGGCCAAACACCAGTCTTGTAGCTCTTTAAGAAGATCCTCAGGTCTGATTTTCTAGCTTGGCTTCAGACTTTCCTCCACACTATGAACGTGCTTGGTGACCGCTGGAAAGTGCAATGACCTGGTGTTTGTCTCTGCACTGGATGCTGGATTGCAAAGTCAACCTGACCTCAAACCTGACTCACCACTACAGACTTGCCTGTGACCTGGACTTTTGGTCAAACTTGGCTCCAGTCACTGGACCCTGTCTGCTCTCCTCCCCCGGGGGCTGTGGCACTGTGCCAGTGCTGACCTGCTCTGCTCCTGCCTTGCCACCAGCCTCAGTTCCTGCCTTTCCCTCCTCAGGGGAAGGGAACCTGCCCTTGCTGCTCCCTGGCAAAGGCTTTCCCTCTGATCTAAACAAAAGAACACTGAAGTTTCTAAAAAGTAATATATTTTAAAAAAATACAGGAAAAAAAGCAACTAATTTTCTCCCCCTAACTTTCTCAAGAAGGTATTTTGAATGAGAACAAATAATCCCAAGAAGGGCACCTGGTCTGGAACATTTCACCCCAATGGCTGGAACGTGGCAGGTCTAAAAATCTGCTCTAAGTGGGTCCAAAATTTGTATAAATACTTCCCTGGCACTTTGCAAGAAATGGGTGCAGGGGATGAGGAGAAGCATAGAAAGAGGGGACTAGGTAAGTCAATGACGCATCGAGAAGGAGCTAGAGGAAGCAAAAGGAGCAGGTCAGTCTCTTCTCTGCAGGAGCTCCAGTCACTCCTATGAAAGAAACATGAACTGAAAATTGACTCAAGCTGCTGTAACCAGATCAGATTCACCACCAGGGTGTAAGAGAGCAGTCAGGAATTTCAAGTGGCATCTTGACCAGTCACACTCAGAGTTGATGTACTTTTGGGAAGTCTGGATGAACACTCTGGTTTAGAGAGCTAAATATTATTCCTGCTATTGCCATGGGACTGTTTATGAAAATGAATGTCATGCAAAAAGGGTTCAGCAAGAATGAAAAATACGACAGCCTACAAGATGCAACATTGTATAGGGTAGTAGAAGTGAAAAGGACTCTTAAGTCAGATTCCTGAACTTAAGACTTTGTTTAATCTCAGTGACTGATTTAACTATGAGGAAAAGAAAGCCTTTGTTCATGATGTATTCTTTTGTCTTTAACTGCAAAAGCTTCTGCATGTGAGACACAAACTCACAGATAAACACTGAGAAATACTAGCACTGGTGTTTCTTTTATTTGCGGTTCAAATGTAAGTTCAATAAGCACATATGCCATCTTGGAAGTAAAATGCAGCTGACAGTGCTTAAAGCAGCTGTAACTTCCCCCTCCCCACATACTAGAGAACCGAAAACTGGAGACATCCCTCCTTGAAAAACTAAATATTTTCAAAAATACTTACTTTACTGTGTTATGTTCAGTAAATCTTTCTTTGTTTATTTTTGATTTTGTTTTGGTTTGTTTTTTTTTCTTTCCCTTTTTTCCTTTCCGCATTCACATCCAGCATAGATCATTTACAAAGAGAATTACAGGTGGCTTCTTGAGAATAATGAAGAGGGGAAAAGAAGGAAGGGACAGCAGACTTAGGATGTTTTCTATTTACAAATCCTAACCAAGAGGTTTCTGTTCCCTCTCATGCAAATTTATAAAACTATCTTGTCTTGAAAACAACCACCAAACCACAAAGCCATTCTGCTACTACTTTTCCAACCTTACTATAAAATAATTCAGATATTGAATACCCTAGTGCTTTGGGGCTTGTTTATTTTTTCACTTGTGTGTTGTTAAAGAACAAGTTTTGTAAGGCTGACCTAATCTATGTGTGATTTCTTGTGGGACTCTTGAATGGAAGTTCTAGGGAGAAGAAAAACTTTTATGTGGCTTTCCCTTCCCCATTTCTTCTTCCCAATCTAGAGCCATCTGACCAAAGCTGTAATTGTGGTGTAATGGTGTCAGTGACTTTATAGAAGGAGGTTTCATCACAATGTTCCCTCTTCTTCTCAGATCTTGAGTAAAAAACCACTAGAAACCAAAGAAAAAAACACTTCAGAGCAAGGTGAGGAGAAGCCAGAAAATGGTTTGTGATGGCAGGAATTAGGGGAACTTAGTTGAAATTAGGGATAGCAATGTGTATTGCCATCACTCCATGACTTAATAAACTTCAACAACAAGCCTGAGTATTTTTAAAGGTCCTTGGGGCAGCGGAAAGAGAGTTTTAGATCTCTGAAAACACTGAAGCTTACTGGGGAGTTTCCATCAGATTACCAGCTGCTCTGGTTAAAAACAAACCCTGTCATAACCTACTTTGTTAATTGTTTTTAAAGAAAAAGAGTAGTACTTGTAGACAAAAATCTTAATGTAGGTCACTAAGGTTGCAAAAAATACTGTGTAAATGCTGTCATAAAACCAAACAAAGCAAAATTATTCTGCTGTGAATAACATGTTGTTACCATTTGTTTACAATTTAGTCCAGCTATCAAAACAAGCTAAACATTTTGCTAAATGGTTCACAGTCATTTTAGAAAGAACACAGATTAGGGGAGGTATATCCAGGATTTGCTCTTCTAGTGTCAGCAGTGCTGCTGAACCGCGGCTCCCTCTGCCTGGGCAATAGGCAAGCTATGCAGGCTAATTGTCTCTGCCCCTCACTGTGCTGTCCACTGGTGAGCTGATCCCACTGAAGCCATCCCAATATTTTAAAAGAGAAGAAAGAAATGCAGTGAATTCCCTCTTTGTTTCATTTAATTCCTTATGATAGAAAGAATTTAGAAAGAAGAGTTGGATCTGGGGTTGACAACACATCATTTTCTTGGTACACAAACGACTTAAGATCAGCAATTGTAACTTGTCTGGAGGATAAATGGGGAAATATTTTGCACTGCAGAGCTGTTGGAAGTGATGTGCAGAGGGGGAATGTCTGGTTGCCTGTGGAGGCTGAAGAGAGGCTTGCCTCAAAGCCAAGTTTCAAATATCATCTGTTTTCACTATAACACCGTGTAACAAAACAAGCCTCAGTAGAATTTTCATTTAAGTGAGGGAGAATTTGTTTTGCTTTTTTTCACTGTCATTTCTTCTCTAATTCAGAAAGATGTTTGAAGGAATTTTGTTTGTTTGGATCTTGAATGTAGATAAAAGATGTTCATTGTCCAGGAAGAGATTAAGTGTTGCAAATTGGAACTAAAAATATAAACATATTGGGAAGTTAGGGGTGCGTATGTGAGAATGTGCATGTGTGGATGCAGTTTTTTTGTGATGTGAAAGAGCTTATACAACAAAAACTTTCAAAATCTAAGGATAAAGATTCTGTCCACGATGAAGTTAAACATCAACAAAAGTTTTTTTTTCTCCCCAGTTCACTGTGTTTTCATAGGTAGGCTAGACAAAAAGAGATCAAGCAAAACTATTAAGTGAAGACTGGCACTAAAGAGAATTTGCTATGCAAACCTAAAATCACAAATGCTGTCTATCTTCTAGCTAAGCTGAGGTGAATGTGTTATTGGAGAAAGGACATAAAATGCACTCTTGAACAATTGCTTGCCACTGACAGATACAAAACCTGACACAGATGAGCAAAATGACAGCTGATCCCAAGTTTCACACAGCAGGACATTGCTCTTGGCAGGTGATTCCTGTGTGATAAGGAGGCTCCCACAACAGGGATACATACTGAAAAATTGCTGAAGTATGGCATCCAAAATTGCATGGCTGCTACCTGAACTGATTGTGTGACATCAGTTGTGGCTGTGGCTTGGCTGTGCTCTGTGTGTGAATAAAATGGTAGTTTAGATGCCCAACAGAGACATACTAAAAGCTAACAGACACACACACACAAATTATAACCTCTTTTCAGAAAGGCAAAAGGAAGCTCTTTCAGGGGCAGGTGGGGCTCATGGCTTCTCAAGTCAAGTTTTTGGACCAGCAGAGCCCCCATTTTATATCATCTGGCAATCCCTGCCTAATGAAGCACATCCATTACTTATCACAGTGTCCTAGCAAAGGCATCTGAGGAAAGAATCCAGTGCCAAATACTTGGGCAAGATTGAGCAATTCAGTCCCCTGGAGAGGTGAGATTAGCAACACAGGGAGCAGCAGCCAGCTGGGGCCAGAGGATGGGTAGATGCATTTGGTCCTACTGGTGGCTGAGGCTCATTGCAATGCCTGGACATCCTGTGGAGAGTAACAGCATGTAATGGAGCGAAGGGATGGATGCCCAGGAGAGACAGGTCCTGGAAAAAACAGCTAGTGCAGGCTGTGCTGATATGTATGACGATATAGGCACAATAATTGAAATGGAAAAAAAACATCCAGAACAGGAGAAAGTCAAATTCAGTTATGCAACCCACTGTTTATACAGCAAAAAGGAAAGTTTGTACTCCCACCTGATTTCCTGAGGACTGCCTTACACAACACCAGCACAGCGTGGTCCACTTGTGAGCACAATACAAATAATTCCCGAAGAGAACTGTCCTATTGTTCCTGTCCTCTCTGCCAAAGCTTCAGTTACCACAAAAGCATAGCATCTCTCTTGATCCAAGCTGGTCACATTTTGAAATGTTTTCTGGTAACTGAATCCTTAGAGCAAGAAGTTCACGGAAATGAACAGAATTTGATTTTCTAGGGAGCTCGAACACGTGCCTGACTGGCTTTGATTTCTAAGATGCAAGCTCTATATTTCCTACAGCAGGGCTACAGACCACAGCCTTATGTTCATAAAAAGCTATGGAACACAATGGAAACCCTGTTAAACTGCACCTCAGATTCTAGCTGCTGATAAGATCAGTTGCCACTGGTTATAATCTCACTGGCAATTTATCAGTGTTGTACTGTCCTGCTGATTGACACAGGGCTTGAATGAAGAAAATCCAGGTGACAACCCTATATTTGAGTTAGGGCTGTGACCAGAGAGGTCTAAAAGCTTCTAATTGATGAGGGGCCCTAACCTTAGGGGAAAAGCATGAATGAGTACTGGGTAGCACCTCTTTCTGTCATGGACCACTTGGGGTCTAAGAAGGCTTCAGCCAGGGATGCTTCAGCTCAAATACTCTTACATTATCTCTCCTGTTTACTTAGTCAGTTATTTTCATCAAACCCATAAGGACCCTGATCTTTGAGATGTCTTGCTCTCCCCAGCAGCCAAATGTGACTGAAACTAGCCAGTATGCTCTGAAAGTTGAGGGAAGCTAAGGACAGACACATGTATATAGTGATGGTTTTTCCATACTAAATCCAGCTAAAATACTTTCCTCTATTAAAATATAAAGAAGCCATTGGAGTATTCCTATAAAATGGAAATGCTCAAAAAATAGCTTAGTTTTAAATATGGTAACAAGTCAGCTCAATAATGTTTGAAGAGCAAGGATGCCAGGAGGCTCGAACAGTAATGAAGCCTCACACGTACAACAGAGGAGGAGGCAAATACAAAAGCCAAATATGAGGCAAGGAGAAGCTACAGTAAGAAAAATGCTACTAATAAACTCCCACCCATGATATTTTAAATGTATTCAGCTGTTTTGAAATTTTCTTCTTGACATTTGCTTTTATGCAGGCAGACAAGCTTTTGAGATCAGTTCCCTAAACCACATCAAAGACATGATAAGGTATTATGGACCTAATTCATTTTTACAAAAATACTGGCTGTCCCATGAGAAAAAGCTAGTGATGAAACAACTGAGAAAAACACTACTCATTCTCTCTGTTTATTCCCCTCCCTACTTCTGATCTACTTTGAAAGTAGGTGAACTGGATCTCAGCATGCAAAAGTATTCCTTTTTTAAAAGCTGTTGGGAAGCATTAAAGAGAAATCAGCACTGCAAGATGTTCATTGTGAACATCTCATGTTCTTACCAGGGAAGGATTCCCCATGCCCTGGAAAAATGGTCCAAACTGTGCTACAAGGAATCCCACCAGGATTATGGAATCTGTTGGGAGCATGGAATCAACTGAATGCTAGAGAACATTTGTTTGAAAGAAAAAAGCATAATCACAATTCTTAGGAGAGTTATTATTTAAAATGGACCTTACAAGTTTTTTCCCACTGTCCAATTCTTCACAGCTTGTTAATTCAAGTGTACTCAAGTTCTCACCACTACAAGTGACGTAAAGGATAAGGTTTATTAAACAGTTCATGATAATCACCTATAAAAAGAACTGTTCATATAAATGTAAAAAATTACTCTCAAATCCCTTTCTTCTGCCCTGTATTTTCAGCACTCAGCTACATACTCTTTTCAGTAAAAGAGTCCCAAGCTTAGCATTCACTTTACTTCAACTTCCGACTCTACAGACCAAGACAGAAGCGATAATTTATACTGTACATATATTAGAACATACAAGAATTTGAAAAGCAAAAAAGATATTACCTAAATCAGGGATTTATTTACCAATTCATTCCTTCAGGGAGAGGGCACCAGTTTTGAAGTCTGAAGCAAAGAAAACCAACTGTCTGCAAAGTGAATGTTTATTAAGACTTTTCCTTTCGACCCATTAACCTGAAAATGGGAAATACACTGAATGAGTAAATAATCCACTAGTTTAAGATCAAGACATTGCCTTTACCTTTTTTTTTTTTTTTTTTTTTAATGCAAATAAAATGAGTGCTTTGTGCTCATCTGTTCTCACCCACTGACCTGCATTTTAATTTATGGCCATTTCAGCTAGTTTCTTCAGAATATGTATAAGTATTTGCAGACACATCCTTTGCTAAGCTTGTTTCTGTCACTCATTTTTTGTATAGTATGAGGTATATTATTTACATTTTCTGCTTGGTTTCCCTCATAATGAACTAACCCATGGAGCTCCCTTAAAACAATATTGTATTAGGAAAGTTAGACAGTCAAAAACAAAGCAGGAATATCCACGGCTTCTTGAACTAATGCAAATATTTTTGGAAGCACTAGCAAACTTGTAATTTAGCACCAAACATCAGTCTCTGCTCACAGCTGGAGTAAAATCTTGATGTCAGGAAAAGGGACTGCCGGAACGCTGTGGTGTTCCTCACATCTTCCCTGGAAGAACTCTACTGATTTTTACCAGAGACAGAAGTGCAAAATTAAGCAAGCCACAGGCCCCAGCTAATGTGGCAGTTCCTGATTTGCTTGTAAAATGGCCTGAATGAAGACACCATTACACGAAGCAGCAGAGTAACGCTTTGGACACTAACGCCGGCTTTTGACCTGCGGGCGTCTCAGGCAACAGGATGCCAAATGTTTTCCAGGGTAAGAAACTACACATCCTTTTTTTGCAGACAAATCCATTGTAAGACTGTTACCTCATATCAGCTTTTCAGAGAGAAAACTGGATTCCCAGAAAGATTAAGCCTATGATATATTTAAGTTTCATGTTACACAACACTATGGAAAGCAAAATCGACCTGATCACATGCAACTCAAAGTTCTGATCTTAGTGACGTTCTCTTTCTCCAAGTATAGGCTATAGCTTCTTATAATTTTTTTTTCACAGAATGTCAAACTACACTCACTATAACTCACTGGTGTAAATAATACACACTGGAAAGAAAAACAAGAGAGAGGAAGAGACTCAGCTTGGAAAAAGAACCATCAATTTTCTTTTCAAATGTAGCTGAACAGAAGAGTTGAGAGGGAACAGATTAATGATTACAAGTGCTAAACCAAGACTTCACTATCAAATTATTATCATGTCCAGATGTTGGCTTTGCCTTTGACAGTTTTTTGAAGTTTCACTTACATAAATACAGATATGCATCTAGTCTAAGGGCATCTACATGGATTTAAAATGCCTGTAAATGCCTTTAAGAAACTGGTCTTCATGCATTCTGCACTCCTGTTAACCCTCAAAATGAGAAGTATGGTGATGGGATAAAAAAAGTTTGTTTAAAGGGTGACTATAGACTTTATTAATAGTACATAATTACTAGTAACAGATGCATTCAACAGTTTTTTCCAGCAACATATCGTAGTAGTTTTCATGCCTACAAATTGTAATATTGCCCCGGATGATGAATTTAAATCCATGCAATAATTAGGTATATTAGATGTGTATTACTGACGCCTCTTAATCTATACTGCATCTTTTAAAAGTTCATTGCTCTTTGAAGCTTTTAAAAATAAAAGTCTCTTAAAAATGGACTTCTTCCCTTGAAAGTATTACGTATATCTGATTACTGTGCAGCCAAGTTGAAATACTCCCTCCATCTTCTATTCCAAAACAGATGGCAAATAATGAGCAAGTTGGAATATTCTCTGCTTATAGTATTTAGCTTGTGGTTAAAGACTTTCCAACTTTCTGGGTTAGCACCATCTTACTAGAAAACTGCTGTAGATCAAGGAGGACTAGCACAGCTGACATAATTCATTCTCAAACCAACCCTCCCATACTTAATAGCTCCTTGTGTCATCATGTGTCCTAAGCTGAAACATCTCAGATTGAATTTGGCTGCAACTTGAGAGTAAGGGGATGTGTTTAGCAGATGATACTGGCAGGAACAGAGGAGCCCAATGTGGTCTGAGGTTCTGAAGGCAGTGTAAGCACTATGGTTGCTGATACAATGAATGCAAAAAGGGGAAGATTTATCTTTTCTTTTCCTCTGGTTCCTCACAATTTAGACATTTGGATTTTTTCATTGCAGTGTGCCACCACTAAACTGGGAAGCAAGATAAAGTGGCAAGATTTTTCTTAATGTTTCTGCAAGTCTACCAATGTTGCACTATTCCAAAGGAAAAATCTACCTGGAAAACAACCTGAAAACCTTAAGCAGTTAAATTCACCATGCCTACTAATGGAATTATTATTCAGTGACATATATCATTACCAATTAATTATCCCTTACTCTAACAAGTGACTGTAGGCTAGAGGCTTTTTTGTTTCTCATAAATGTACATCTGCAGTGATGCAAAAGTGATTTTTTTTCAGACTAAAATTATTTTACACAAAAAGTTTTTTCAGAATGTTAAACAACTGAAGCTATACCTCCTTAAATGTCTTCCAGTAACCTTGTTTATTTGTTTAGAAAAATAAGTAACTACTGTGTCTCAAGTCAACTCTTCAAATCATGCTACTTCCTTATATAGGTTCATATCAGTTTAAAAGTATCGAACATACAGTCCTTGTTAATTTCAGCCTTCCTTAAATTAGCTTAAAATAGTTAAAATAGTGCTTATGGGATGTTCAGTTCTCCTCTAGTCAAAGCACCACCGTGGATTAGGTTCAACTCCAAACCCCAGTTTTCAACACTCTCCCCTTAGGCTAGCAGGTTGATGTAACTTCAGCATGATTAGTTTTGGAGACACGAATTGCAGAGACTCCAGAGGAATTTTCAGTATCTTGTTTAGGGCAACATACAGGAATAAAATAGAACCACAACTCTGGTTTACAAAGTAAAGCTTTAATTATACAGACTGCTTAAATGAGTTTTCAAATATAGATTTTAGAAAGTCACCAGTGTTTCAATATATACTTTCTGAAATACCATTATCACATTTACTTCTGAAATACTTATTGCTAATATGTCAACATTTGTCAAGTTTTACCAAGTGTTAACTATTCAATATTTTTGTTTAAGTGTTCAGTAATTAACCCATCATTGAAATACCATCTCTAGACATTCTCTAGTGCATATATGCTTTTTTAGGGATTGAGGCCTCTGATTTACAGATTATGGAGAGCATAAATATATCTGCTAGGCTCAGATAGGAGCCATACTTAAGTTACAGAAAGAAAAAAAGGCAGCTAACCTACTGAAGTGGCATAAGTAACTAAGAGAGAAGGTACTGACCCAGTTGTAAGGCTAACAAACTTACATACTTTAGTTTTAGTCTTTTCTTGGTCTCAGAAGAATGTGAAATACCACTAAATTAATGGTTGCCTGTCACACAGTGTTCTGGTATAATCACAATAATCTGGGGAATTCAAATAGATTCCAAAGAATTTAATGTGGAACAAATCATATTAAAGAAGATTCTTTAATGAAATGTCATTTTTGACTCGTGGTAAAAAAGTCTTCAGGGCCAGTCAGGGTCCAAGTGCATTTCTTTATATTGTTCCCCAATGCATACCTCAAGAGGTGGCAAGGTAGTTTTATCATTATATGAACTGAATTTTGCATTCTTTGCCAAAATTATCAGCAAAGGCACCAACTTGGAGGTGATTCCTCATCCTATGCAAACTGCTCAGCCACAGCTTCTTTTGAACAAGCCCAACAGCAGCCAGAAAGTGGTTTCAACAGACCCACATGACAGTGGACAAGTACTGAGAATCTGGTATTCTATTAATAATCACCCAGTCCCTTGTTTTTGTCACAGTATCACCTTCAAACCAATCTTGCAATGTTTGTAGCTTTCTACAACACTGTAAGCTGAATTCCATACATCAACTCTTCTACAGAGTAGGAGCCTCTTTAGCAACTTTGTACAGATTCTACGGTGGCATCGAATAGCAGGATATGCTTTGATAATAGATTCAGATTGGGTTTTAATATTTTTTCCACTTGTATTTTAGTTTCTCTCAAAACAGAGTGTCACTGATTTGCAATCACTTATAAGACAGCTGACTTATATGTGATTCTTGTCATGTCACTGCAGATATAGTGTACTGGGAAAAAAGTACAATTCATCAATTAAATAATTTCATTTCCAAAGTTACTTTACCTGTAAGTTATGAGACAGGAAAAAGGCAACTTAGGTTAAATGTGTTACACAGAAAAATCTAACAATGACCAGAATGCAATTTTAGAGACCTGGAGGTTTAGAGGTGTGGAATTCTTAGAGTTCAGTGAAGTAGTTTCTGAAGAATCCGAAACGAATCTGAAATGATGCAGCATAAAAACTGCAAGGATCTCATGATTCATTTTTATGGTGGAAAGGTTCAGGTTGAAACATGCTGCCTGTTCAAAGTTTCTGGAAGAGAGCACAGAGGATCTTAGTTCTTAAAAACGCTGTTGGATAAATCATGTCACCCATGTGACCCTCGCAAAACCACTGTCCGTTAAAGCTCCAAACACATGAACACTTCACAGGGGTTTCCAAAGGCTGAAATCAGTCTCTTCAGTCACTAAATGAAGATTCACTATCAGAACTGTCTTCTGCTTTGCCATCATCTCCCCAAGCAGGCACAGGGGCATCTGGGGTCCTGCAGGCAACAAAAACATTCTGTGTTGCAAATCCAGCTGAGAACAGAAGCAACTTAGCATTTAAAGCTAACATGCTTTCACTACAACTGCATACACTTTATTTCCACAACATTTAACACATTAACTGTTTATGGTTCACAGACTCATACCTTAGTGGTATTGCTTCACCTACAACTGAAAGATAAACACTAGAAACTGTACCTCACTGGACATCAAAACTTTGTAGACATCAGTCTGAATGCAAGCCTTTGAGGTTATTTGAAGTAATGACAGATCACTAAGAAGTGGCAAACACTTGTAGAAAGAGTTGAAAGCAGGCAGTAATGATTAATTCAGTTTTTTTTTCAATCTTCAGAGGTTCTAGGGCTGAAAGGAACATTCTGTACACCACTGAGCAGTGTAAATAGCACATGAAAAAATAAGACAGGAAATGAACAATACTGTATCCAACTAAAACTGCAGGGATAATTTAGAGAAGCAAAAAAAGAATTACTCACAGTGGAATTTGGCTAGAACATTGGGTTAAATCTGACATGCAAGAACAGCCATGGGATTTTTATGGACTACAAATGATCAAACCTCTTGTATTTAGTTTTAAAGGGAATATTTAAGATGGATCTTAATATCATGGCAAAACATTTGCTTGGGGAATCTACTGGAAATGAAGGGGAGAGAAGCAAGCCATCTAAGGAGTAACTAACAGTAAGATTCTGGGTTTCTGGAGTCTCCCTTCTAAGTACGTAATGAGTTTGACATACAAGCAAGACTGAGCCTGATAAATTCTGAAAACAAGGTAGAATGTATACACATAATTATAGTTGGGAAAGAATGATATTCAGAGAAACTAGCTTCCTGTATGACAGTTAACATCTCTTGGACAAAACACTACATTTTAAACTAAGCTGATAATTGTATTTTTCATCCTGTTCTTATTTATCTTGGGGGTACAGAATTTCTTTTCCAACTTTAGTTCTGTTTATTATAATTTCTTCTGTTGTGAATCCCCAAGGTACCTTTAAAGCATTTCTAAACATTTTGGGTGCAAAGATGAGAAAAAGTGTGTTAAAGAACTGTAGAAGAGCCTTCTCCCTCTCCCTCCGTGCACACCTCTAAAACAAATTAAGAAAGCATTTGCTTTCTCATGCAAATACCACTTCACAATATTATTCCTTGTTGCCGTGGTAATGACAAAACAGAAGAGCTGTGCAAAGACATGTGATCTGGAGGGAACAGTGCAAACTTCTCGTCTAATAAGAAGAGGAAGATGGCACTGAATTCCTTTAGTTTGTGAGAGGTGGACAAACTCTTCTGGAATTGAAGGCAGGCAAGAGAGGAAGGGTAAGAAACAAAAGTTAAAAATAAATAAATTGGGAGCTTGATGGAATAGGCAGTTACCAAATGCTGTAAAAAGCTGAGAAAGGAGCAATAACAGTAGTGGAACAGCCAAAAGAAGAGAGGAGAAACAACTCTGCATTATTAGAATTAGCAAATCTACAGCCACAAAACCCATGCTCAGTCACTGTCAAGTAGCTGAGAGAGTGTGCAGTGAGTGACTGAGCCCACAGCAATATGTACATTTTCCTAATTTTCTCTGGGACTGAGTGAGTAGGTCTAAGGAACCTGAAGACCCAAGAATTCTGGTGTGAATGGCAAGATACACATAAAAAAAGAACTCTATAATATCGAGACAAGAAAACAAGAAAACTGAAAGAATGGTCACCCTCACTCCCTAAAATACTCTGCATTGTGCACCTTGCCAAATAATTAGCTTTCTTTATCCAGTTTTCAAGCCCATAACATTTTAAAGAAAGTCTGACTAAGCATTACTGTTGCACAGAATCTTTTGAGGATGGACTTTGGGACCAAACCCCAAACATATTCTGCAAGCCTCAATAATGTTTCTGTCTTAACCCAAACCAGACAACCCAGAAGCAGATACTTTTTTTAAAAACAGCTTTTGAAATTTTAACCTTTTTTTAATCTACTACAAAAATCCACCCAAACATGAAGAAACAGCAGCATTTACAGAAAGGTATGGACTTGAAATGCCGAGTAAAAAATATAACACATTTAATACACATATAAAAAAACCCATGTTTGATAACCCTACCTTAGACTTGCACAGGGTCTTATTCTACTCTTTTTCCTATTTCTCATTCAATCAGTAAAAAATATCAACTGAGGATTAACTATTTTAGGTTTATTTAGACATTGGGAAGTAGCTGGGAGATAAACTGACTCAGCACATGATGATATTTCAGGTTTATTTTATTAAACAAGTTGCTAGTTTCAGAATAAGTCTTTACAAAATGTAAAAAGACTTCACTGGAAAGGAGAGATGGACTTTCTAATACACTGACAGTTTCTGAAGAGGATGCAAAAGGGCTTCAAACAGTTTGGTGGCTATAATGTAAGAATGACAGTTAATACTTTCATCAATTTAACAAATTCTGTGAAATAATACAGTAAAGCTAAATTAAATGTCAAATGTAAAATAATCCTAAAATTAATGTTTACAGCCACTATGACAAGTAGCTTTGAAAATTAGTATCTATTCTTAGTAGTCTTCACATCAGATTAATTCAATCAACAGTCAAAATTTCAAGTGTCTGACTTCAATTTACACTGACAACACTGAAGTCAAGTTGTACACTCCATCTACTAAGGGAATCTGGAAACAACTGTGCTGTCCCTCATGCATCCAGCAACAAAAGTGAGTTTGTTCTTACTAGTCTACAGTTTTGACATTTTGTTATTGAAGTGTTGAAAGAAAATATCTGGGAAAACCTCACACCCTAAACAGTGCAGTGAAAATGGCTACTGATATTTTATTTGATTCCTCATTGCTAAATGCACGCTGTCAAATGCTACACTGCCACTGCTATATCCTTCTCCCTGAATCTCACCACCTCTGCTTGGCTTGGAAGAAGTGCCTTCATATCCTCTTAAGCCTGGATGGTAAAATCCTGCAGCTTGCTGTTGGGAGGGTACAGTATCAACCCACATTCTAGTCTCTGTATTTTCAGGGACATGCCTTGGACTAGACAATGCTGAAAAGACAGCTCATACTTGAGATTATATCCCTTCTCCTTTGGTACTGATGGACCCCTTCAGACCTGTAAAATGCCAAAAAAAACCCTTTGTGGAAGACTTCAAAACCTCTTTTAATGCTGATAGTTTAGACTCATGACATCTTGAACAAGATTTTCTAAGCACACTTTTTTTCAAAGTTTTTTAAACACGTGCTGCACACCAGACCGACAGAAAGTTACAGATTACTTACTCGAGAAGATCTGGATTTAGTCCCTCGGAAATCATTTTGTTTCGTATTGCCATTACAGGAACACCCTGTGTAGCAGGAGGAAGAATAACATGAAACTGCTGGACACAAACAGATGAACTAAATTACACAGGTTCATTTAAGTCCCACTTTCACACAAATTTATGCAGGTCACTTGTCAAACAAGAGCATGGAACGATAATCTTAGCTGCCATCAGTATGAACCTAGAAGCAAGGAATGATTAAGATTGAAGGCACTTTTAATCCATTTTATATTTATGGCAAAACATCTACAGAAAGTTGCAGCGAGAGAATCAAGACTGGATCCCTATATTTGCATATCATGCAGACAAAACCAGGAAAGTGAAGTTATCTGCATGGATAAGAATGTGCAGAAAGCACAAAGTAGCACAAAGACACCAGAGGACAGCTGTGCTAGGAAGATAAAGAAGACTTGGACGTGCTGAAGGTATACCCAAGAGAGAGAGGAAAACCAGGAAAGTGCATCTGCTACCACTCCAGAAGGATACCTTAAGGCAGTGCTAAAAACTGGAAAAGTCTAAAAAGCATGCAGAAAACAGCAAGCAGGACATGAGAACAGAAGCACAATTTAAAAGTGACTTGTCTGAATACAAATGTTTGTGCAGTCAGGCTTAAATTTTCTATGACTTGTGGACAGATTTCAGACAACTATGTACATGTTAAAAAAAAAAAAAATCCTTCCTTTCACTGCAAGTCATTCCACAGCTTTTGCACTTTATTTTATTTATCAACACCTAAACATCCCCTCATCTTGGATCACATACCCAAGACCCACTTCATCTTAGGAGATACATTCCAACAAACTGCTCCTATGTTTCCACTAGAGTCGCTCAAAGGCAACTTGTTGCATTGCCATCTCCCCTTGGAAACCACCAGAAATACCATCTGGATCACTCCATGCCAGTATAGAATATGGTGGGGGGGGAGGTGGGCGGACAGGAAAAGAAGGATAACAATTTCTGATTTGAAAGGAACAAAGCTAGAGCTATTGTAGGAAAGGCAGGAGAAGCCTCACAAGCTAAATGAAAAGTAGTGTAAGGCTTTTGCATAAAACAAGTATCTTTAGTCCAAAAGTAAGCAAAATAGTGATAAAAAAATGGGCAGCCAGAGGAATATGTGGTATTCTTGACTAGCTAACCTGACAAAGGTAGCTGCTTGCTCTGTTTTGCTTGTGCAGTTTCACAGTAAGAATCACAATCAAGACTTGTGCCTGAACGTTCTGGAATAGCACACAGACAGGTACATGGTATCAGGCATATCAGCAAAAATGTCACTCAAGTAGCTGCATGGTAATAGCCTGAAATAAAGAACTTCTCAGTACTTCACAACCAGTGCACAATATGGAGGCGAATATTTTGAATGTTCACTTGAATATTTCACGACAGTTTAAAAATTCACTTATTATAGTATAGATATGGACACCATCTTCTACTAATGCTCTTTAAAGAGAAAATGAAATGGAGCCAGATCAGGCAAAGCAAAATTCATATTTGCTTTCAGTCAAAGGGAACTTAGTACAGGAACTTCTAAGAATGGGTTGTTCTTATGGTCCCACTTGGAGCAGTGTTTTATTCCAACATTGTGCGCATCAAAATCCGTAAGAAGAAAACCTCTCAGTACCTTCATATATCACAGATTCACAAAACTAATGCGAAGTTTAATCAAAATACCCTTTAACAGTGGACTTTTTTCCTTCTTTCCCCAAAGGAAAACAATTACAATTGAACCTATATCTGTTTATAATACAATCAAGACATTACAACTAGTTTACCTTTCATGTTTTCATAAGTTTTAAATATTCTAATACTAATATTCTAATACTGCTAAATCTTACTAAAAAGAAACAGAAAACTATTTTAAATCTAAAGACTGAGCTAAAAGTAAAACTACACTGAGCATACAGGTCCACTGAAATGGCACATGTGTACTTTTCTAGCCTACAACCCAGTATTAAATTTCCATTGCGTTTGTCTCTGTCCTGAAATAATCCAAGTACCAACATACTCAACAGTGCACTCCAGCCCTACTCCCAGACAGATCCTGCAGATCAGGAAGCGTGCAGGTCCTGGAGAAGCCACAGTGCGAGCAGCAATCTTGTTGTAACACGGGTTTTAGATTTCCATAGCGCACAAAGAGACCACATCCCACGCACTCTCCGTGTTTGGTTTTTATTTCAGTCCTTTAAAGCAAGGACCAATCTATTATCAGGCTAGTCAGGGTCTTGGCATCTATACAGTCATTTCTGGTGTTTAGAATCAAGTAAGACTATTTATACTTTAAACACGAAGTTTATCTCAAATCACAGACTGCTCCTGTCACACTGTCAATAGAAGCATTCTGAACATTTATTGTAGCAAATATGATACTGCTTTTTAAAGACTTGTTTGAATATTATTGTTGTATATTTTAAAAAGTAAGAATTTGGTATGTTCAACTGCACTCCATCAAAATGAGTTTGTTACTATTTCACAGGAGAACTACCTTTAGTGTGGAATGGTGCTAATTCTTATACACTACAAATATAGTAAGCAATAAATAAATCACCAGTTCAAACAAATCTTCAGCTAGAAACTTAATTTGGGCAAATAAATGACACCAACTGAAGACTTGACCGGAGGAGAAGACAAGTTTGGCAAATACAAAAAGACACATTAAATTGTAGTATGTTAGTTTGACTTTCCTACCACACTGTTTACAACTGGCACAGGAGTCACCAGGAACTGCCAGTACAAAGGAGAAATGTGGAAAGTGAGATCTCACTCCTCTAACAGTCACAAAAAATTCAAAGTAATTAGACCATCCAGCACTTTCACATCGACTTTGAAGTCTGGCATTAAATCAAAACACTAACACAGTGTTCAACTCTGCTACTATCCCACTGCTAAATTTTCCAAATGGTTTGTAACAAGCTACCCATAAAGTGCCAATTTGTGATTCAAGTGAAAAACAAGGTCTGGAACATCATCCAAAGGATCAAGCACACCAATTGTAATAATTTCTCTGAAGAGTGAGTGAAATTGAGAAGTTAGGTTTAACATTTTACTAATACTATGACATAGTCACACTTTCCAGAATTATAATATATATCATAAAGGAAATTTTCCACTGACAGATTGAAAATAAAGACAGGTTATTTTCTTTGCTTCCAATCTCATTTATAATTTCGTAAATGTGAAAAAAAGAGCTCTTAAAAAAGTCACGAATAGTTTCCCATTCATCCTTCCATTCCTTCATTAGCTTTCACACGTGTAAATATTGATATTACATTCATTTCTTTCCTATTTATCTGGAGAACAGAACACAGATAAAGAGGTTAACAAAACCTGCATCGTGAATAACAGGAAACTGAAGTGGAACCACATAGTGAAGCAATCCTTGCATCTCTATTTTAGTCCCTACAAAAATATGAAGTACTCCTGTTCTGGATTATACTAGCAAAGCTGTATTTTGTACCCTACAGCAAAACCAAACTGTAATCATGTCTATATGTAAGGAATGACTCCAATTCTGCCAGAATAACTACACTTTCAGTGGCATCTTCTGTGACTCCAGCTAATATCACTTTGCATTACACATTTCACGCCTTCAGTTCACAAGCATATCAGCAGAATTTTGTAGAAAGATCTTGCCAGGAGCTGTCTGAAGGAATGTATGACATTAACTCATTTATTAGAGAAGATGTGCTAGAAATATTGTGATATTATCCTAGCTTAAAGATTACTGCTGCAATACATGTTTTCAGACATTTAATGTTCACTTACAGCTGTTTGTGACGTTCCACCTAAAAATAAAAGAATAGCCAAAGAATGACATGAGAACTGACTTACCACTTGTACCATTTTGAGATATCTGGCGTATCTTGGATCCTTGGCCACAGTTGTGACATTTTCTGTAACTACCTCCGTTTTCTGTAACCCTTCTTCCTGTACACTGTTCTGCTGTATAAGAAGAAGACAACCTTTAATGGGTAGGTTGTACAGACGAGGTGCGTGAAGAGATTTCAATCCATGAAATTTGATATTTAAGGTAAAGTGCAACTCTTCTTCATCAAGATTACTCTGATCTACACTCATAGTATTAGAGATTTCCAAGATGTATTAATACACAAAATCCAGCTCTTTTGTTATTCACTGTTACAAGTGTGTCTGTTTACTTTTAGTCACAATTTTAAGTTATTGAACAATATATGAAAAATCAAAAAGCCTCTAATAGCCCTGTAAAATCGTACTTAGTGAATAACACAGCACTAAATGTAAATGTTTCTTTTATAAAAAAGTACTTTTAAGGATTATATCTATAAATCTCCAGTAGTCCAATGCATTTTTTCCTCAGAATATTTACTTGATCCCCTAACAAGTGTTTCATACAGATGATATATCATAACTTTTAAACTATATCTTTTAGTATAAATCATTATCTAAAGGATAGTAGATAGATGTAGTGAAATCAAAGAATCCTTGAAAGTATTTAACTTAAATAAAATAAAAAATGACAAGAAGTTCTAGAACTATTTAAAGGAACACAGAAAACTGTATTTTGCTATAAAAGTGACCATCTGAAAGCAGCGCTGGAAACCTCCTTTCAGAAATATATGAACTTTATACACTTAAATATACTTTATATACTTTAATATTTGTGAGGAGGAACATTTTAAAGAAAAATAAAATACTGGTGAGTCATTTTCTAACATGGCTGAAACACACAGTGCTGTCCATTCTGTCTCCCATGCCGCTGCCTGCAAATCAGGCAGGCAGAAGCAGCAAAGCACTCCTGCTACTGCTGCTCCACAGCAACTTCCACCAACTAAGAGGAGGAGCAGAGACTGAAGATTCCCTGAGAAGAAACCATAAGAAGAAACTGGGAAAAGAAGTCCACCTACAGATGGACCGAAAAGTTTCACTTAAGTGGTGATCACAGGATTTATGTCTGGGTTAAAAAACCAACTATCCACACACATAAAACCCCCAAACCAACAAAAAACTTAATTGCAGGGATAGGATCTTAATGTTGATTGCTTTTAGTAAGTTGGCATTTTCTGTACATAGAGAATAATACATAGACTATATGATAGACTATTTGTAGAATATATATCTATGCTTCATTACTTACTCCAGATTGAGGTGATACAGCTGTCTGTTGATCTGTAGTAGCTTGTGCCACAGGACCATTTGTAACACTATTTGTATTTACACTGGACACTTCAAATTTGACATCTTCTAGGCCAGGAATAGAGGATAACTGAATGCATAAAACACCATCAAATAAGCAATGAGCACATTATAAATCTACATGTACAATAAAACCTGCAGCATGCTGCTTACCACATCATGCTCAGCTAGATTTTACATTAGTAAAACTGTAATTCTTTATCAATAGTTTTGGTATTTTGAGTGGGGGGGAAAAACCCTAAAAATCTTTCTATTCAGGTGGCTTCTACAATAAAAACCTCCCTTGATGGGAGCTTTCACTGTTAACACAGGGCCGCAGTGCAGGAAAGGCTTACAAAATTCTGCTACTGCTCTCACCAACCACACAAGAGCCACGCCATCTCTGCTACTTCTTCTGCAGTGAAAGAAATCCTGACAAGAACAGCCCTATCACCTAACAGATGGATGACTGGTTACAAATTTTTTAATTTTCTACGTATTTCACTCTATTTTAGGGAAAAGTTGAGAGTGGATATTAAACACACTGCATATTTATTTGAAGAAAATTCTATTTAACACGATCATGAAGAATTCTGCAAAATCATGAACGCTGATAATTCATAAATATTTTGAAATAAATAAAGAGTTATTAAGCACTGTTTGTTTTATTATGCTTTTTTTTTTCCCAAAGATCTTAATGAACAGCTTCAAAATGTTCCACCCTTGCTCCCAGAAAAGCCAACCAAAACTGCCTCCCTCGTTATTGACAGAAGAACTGGTTAAAAAATTGTCTTTGGGATTTTGATTTTTTTTAGGAAATTATATACTATATAAAACCCTAGATCCTTTTGTCATTTCAGCTAAAGAAGATACATCAGACCCATTTGCAGGAGCTTAGACTCACATTTCAACATCAAAGGCTTACAAGGCTTCCATCTAGTTACTTATATTAGTTGAAATCCTTATAGCCCATACAAAGATAATTCTGTTTTATAAAGGGAGCAAAAATGTTTTTATTAGAATTTGCATAGCAAATGCAATTTCGTACTGCAACCCTGCAACACAGGCTGTATATCAGAATATCCGAAAACGTCTCTCCATTTCCTTAAAAACAAACTTTGCAATAAAATCAACACAAGTAAGGTGCCATGTAGTTCAGCTGCCTTTTCGAGATCCATGTGGTCCTTTCCTGTTCCATATGCTTTAACAAACTGAACATTTCTACTTTATGCTGTTGGTTCCTTTCTTCCGTATCAACTACATGTTCAAATGTTACACAGTATAAGTAGCAAGGCAGGCAAAGAGAGGATTTTTGACATCAAGATTCCATATTAGCTCCTTCAAATCATTATGAAAACAAATTTGCTCAATTCAGACTATGAAAAGGAAGCTAGTTCATGTAATCTAAGAGGCTGTCACTGCTAGAAGACAAAGTTTACAAACCTTTGCATCCAGTATATTGAGTGTTGTTTCGATCTGTTGAATACGGAGAGAGAGTGCTGACAATTTCTAAAATAGAAAACAGTTTGGATGTGAAAACACTTCCCTAGGCAATATAAAACAGTTTGCATCTAGTTAAAAAAAAAAATCACTTTTGTCTTCTACCTGCTGAAGGCAGAGTAGAGTGTAAATGAGATGATCACATTATGATATAAATGAAGCAATGAAAACCCTTCTTAGTACAGTAGCTACAGTGGTTCAAATTTTAAATAATTTTACTCTACAGTTAGTTTTCTCAAATAATGACTGACGGAAATGAAGACAGACTAAGTACAAAAGAAAGCCAAAGTAAATAGGGTATTCCTTTGGGGAACTGGAGACTAATGGTACACATACTGTACTCTCACAGTTATCAAAATATCTTTCTTCAAAGCTTTTTCCAAATGTGGAAGATGAATAGATGTGATGTGTGCATATGTAACAGAGTAAATACAAAGAGAAAATCTGATAAATACGGCAGATAATTCAAAGTCTGCACAGTCAAAATGCACAATGAATCAGAACTAACCAGACACTTTACATGCTCCAAGAGCACCTCAATCAAATTTCGACACTTTTTTAAATACAACTCAAGTTTTTCTAAATTACTCTATAAGAACTGTCAGTCTTTTAACTAATCATTACCATACTCCACCAGACCTGTCCAAGTGAAGTTGGCTAGCACCCTGGCTGGCAGATATGTACCACTCTGACAGCTTTCTGGCATGTTGGCAAGATTCTGCCTGGCTCTGAGGCAGAACTTTAACACCCTAAGAAAAAGACAGTTCTGCCAACATGCTAGAAAAAGTAGAAAGAGACTGACAGGAGTTAGTCTTTTTGGATAGTGCACTGACTTGTTTACAGATGGTCCTTTGTTCATGAAGAGGAGTTAGTTCATATTGGAAGGAACTTTGTGCCCTACATGTAGCTGGCTAAGGGGGAGGAAAGATGTACAGAAGGCAATTATGTAACTTTATGGGTCTGACTAGACAAGAGCCAAGAAATTTAGAGTTAAGGACGGTGTCAGCCCTAATTTTGAATTTCTTGGCTTCTGCTCACTTATACTGTGACCTTTCTCATTAAAACCATTTCTGTACTTCATAGACACAAAAACTTTTCAAGTTTATAAAGCAACTATTTAGTTTCTTTGGGTTAGCTAATAACTGTTTTATTAGATAGACTTCACAGCCTGCTCCATGCCTAAAGTGGCTTTAAATATCCATGTTCTGATTCCCAGAGTGCCTATATAAAAGGCAATTCTGAGACTGTGTGGCAAGGGAGTTTTGGACAAATGACAACAGCATCATCAGGCGGTGTCCCACGTACCAAATTTCAAGGAGTTTAAAAATCTAGGAAAAATTACTTTTTCTCCTCTGAAGCAGCATATATTGATGTGGTGGCCAAATTTTATACTTGTCACGGGTCTGGCTCTAAAGTTTACTAACAAGTAACAGAATTTCTCAGATTACATGGCTTAGTCTAATTGGATTTGACTGCTGCCCTAGCCCAGCTGGCTAGGGCTGTATAGAAGTCTTTGCTGAATAAACTAATGAACAGTTACAAAAAAACCACTAAAGATAAAAAGGTTAAGCTCAAAGCCACATTAGAAAACACCCTTTCTACAAGGGAGGAAACACTTTTGTTGTGTTCAGTGGACAATTCTAGTCTTGTTGGTCTAGTATATTTCCACTGAATCCAAAGTCACCACAAAAATTTATTAACTCTAAATATTTTTATTTTTCTCTTTTTTAAAAGCAAACTGAAGTTAAGGGCTTCAAGTTCTATACTAACCACTTACCAAAAACCTCATTTTTTCTACATCAAAATTATTTACATTCAGAGCTCAGAGTATCACCCTTTTTAATTAAAGGTGGAAAATTCTGAAAGTAAGTTCTGATGGACCATAGCAATATGGCATCCTTCTTCTACAACAAGTCAATAGATACAGATGAAGCTGCTCAGAACAAATTCCATGTATCAAAAAGTTCAACAACACTGCCAAATGCAAAAGTTTAAGGAAACAGGATCGAATGTGGCATAATCAACAGTTCATGTGGATTCCTTGGGGGAAAAAATCTGTCTTAAACACTTACTCAATAGAAACCTTGAATAGAAAGCAGACTGATTTTTTTGTTGTAAGCTACCAGTGTTACTGCATCAAAAGTATTTAAATGAATGGTTCTCATTTCTAGAATTGTTTTAATTGTAAAACTTGACAGCTGGGAAAATAATAAACATACCTCTTCACAAACAGTAGAAAAGCGGTTCAGAAACTGCACTGTGTGAACCACAAACTGGTTTAGGAACGCTACAGTTCTTTTCTGCTGAATAGCAGGAACCTGCATTAAAAATATAAGAAAATTAAGTTACACACTTATGTCAATTTTCAGATTTGGATTCAAATATCATTAGCAAAAATGCCAATGCTTTAGAAGAAATGACTTTGGAAATCTGTCTTAAGTGTGCTTGCTATGAATGCACGCATTTACAAACCCTTTTTTAATACACAGATACATATATATGCATTCATACAAATCCCTTGCCACTAAAAATCAACTAACATGACAGTTGAGAATTTGCAGGGTACACAGAAAAGGCAACAAGACCTACATAAGTGTAGGGCTGTTATCTTGTTTAGGAAAACACCTTTGGATGAAATTGTGAAATTTCCTGAAAATCTGTGCAAACATTTTTTAAAATCAGTGAGGAAATTATAACCTTTCCTTCTGAATTTTAAGAAGGAAAAGCAAACTTGTTCATCCATATTAACAGTCAGTTACAACCAACAGCATCACCAAAAATAAAGTGATGCTGCTGTCTCAGTATTTAGTGGCCACCCCTACTGTTTCTTACTTGAAAGCCCAGACTACCCTAAAATTACCAAAAATTATCTTCCCAGTGAGATCTGATACTCACATACTTTTCAGACTAAATGGTAGAATCTTAAGCTTGTCAGAAAAAGGTCTAGTGCCCATAATGTAACAGACAATTGGCATTTTTATTTAAATCATTACAAAATACTGGAATCAGGAACTTTCACACAAAAGTTTATGTATAAAATTATAGTGCCTCAGGGTTAAATACTGGACAATTGTTTTAAATCTTAAATTTCACAGAGGAAATTTGCGTATGAAATTGTTAGTGGCTGAAGGGAAAGATTTACAAGGAAAAACATTTGCAGCCAAGCTTCAGCTGCACTGAACATCAGTTTGTGAACAGTGAACTATATACTACACTGTGACAACCTTAAAACGTCCTGATTTTTTAGTGACACTTTTGTTGCTACTGTCTCAAGTCTCCAGACTGTGTTTCAGCCAGTATAGCAGGGTTTGCTAAAGTTCAGTTCTGCGGTTCCAAAACTAGTCAAAGGGTGCTTTACGACCTTAGCAGAAATCGGTGGGGTGTCACAGAGGATGGAAGGACCACTGGGGCAACTGGAACTGCCCAGTCTTTATGCTCGGTATTTGGGAAACTTTTTGTTTTGTTTTGTTTTTTAGTTTGTTTGTTTTTAAATAGGTTTTGCATCCTTAGATACATGAATAAGCAGCTTTGCACGGGATTTTTATATATATATACATATATATCTCTAAGCTATCGCAGACCTTGTGGCCAAACCCACTGGAAAAGGTGAACCCAGGAGATATGCAGGAGATGTGGCTCCCGGAGACACAGCTAAGGACAAGAGCCCTCTTGTTCCCGCTTGTCCCGGCTGCGGGAACTCAGCCGGCGGTGCCAGGGCGGCCCCGGCCCCTCATCCCACAGGGAGCTCCCCTCTCCTGCGGTCCCGGGCCGGGACGCGGGGCTCGCCCAGCACCAGGGCCAGCGCAGCCGCCGCCGGGGGAGGAGGCGCGACAGCTCCGCGCCCCCGGGCCACAGCAGCCCGTACCTTGGTGAGGTCAATGCCAGAGCCCACGATGGGCAGCCCGTCCTCGTCCATCCCCGCGGGGCCGGGGCCAGGGCCGGGAGCAGCCCCGAACCCGCAGCAGCTCCGCACACCCCGGAACCCGCTCGGCCCGGAAACAAACCCTGCGCTCCTCGGGGCGGGGCCGGGCCCGCTCCCGGCGCGGCTCCTCCTGGGAAGCGCAGTTCCTCCTGGGAAGCGAAGTCCCGTCGTGGACCAGCTGCTCGTTAAGGATAAACGCGCTGCTTTTCGCCGGGCTTGTGTAGTGTCTATGATCCCATCTGCCGGCATGGTCCAATGATCCCATCCGCCGGCATGGTCCTGAGGATCCCGCTGGCTCACGGCACTCCACAGCCTCAGGACGTGACTCTGGGTTAATGCTGTTTGGGGAGATAAAGTGTCATCCCCTGCGGTCAAAGGTCAAAGAAAGAATGAGAAAAGCCAGTGAAGAAACTGCATCTGTGCTCGTATGCATAATTTGGGTGGGGAGGGGCCTCGCTCTGCATGCGGAGAATAAAAATAAGGAGAACTGAATGACCTTGGGTTTTTCTAAAAAGGATAAAAGCACGGCTGCAATAATGTTATAAATGATTCCAGTACCTTAATGCTTATAGAAAAGGAAAAAAAGGAGTAGGTAAGCATAAGCATGGCCTGTCTGTTGTTTTGTTCAGCAGTACCTGTCACTGCTTTCAGCCCATCCTCATGTTCAGGGAGAAGGCAGGTCTACTCTTTCAGCCAAGGAACCTCAGAGGGTACCCTAGAGGGGACTAGACCACAGGTTTTCAGATGTTCCTCTGGAAAAATTTCCTGTGTTGTGCTTGATTGAGCTCTACTGGCTGAAATTGATGGGCGCGGTGAAAGCTTAGGAACAGGACCTGAACTCCTGGTACTGCCAATTTGTCTGCCATCTGTGCTAATAAAATTTTGAATGCAATGTCTACAGTTCTACACAGTTACATACAACAGACTGTGAGCTGAATAGAAGGTATACTCAACCCCATCTTGTATATTAAATAATTTCTGCATCTTCTACAGGTCTTCTGTGACCTAAGACATCTATTCTCTGGGACAGCCAGACAACTGATTGGGATCAAAACCATTAAAGAGCAAGTCATTAAAAATCTGAGGACATGTTGCCTCTATGGAGAGTCATAGAATGCATATAGAACATGCATTTACCCTCCCCCCATCCCAAACTGATTAACTATGACTGAAAGTTGAGAAATGACCTTTAAATCCCCAGAGATGTGGCTCCAGACAGAACATTACATGCACTTGCATCTGTAAGTAAACCCAACTCAAGCAGTATATGGAAATAGTATTTACTGAGTTATTCCATGGAAACTGTCATTGACTCTCAGAATTCATTTTCACACTAGCCAGGAATAATTGAAAAAATCTATCCTTTGGAAAAGGCATGAGATGTCAAACTGTACAATGGATTCCCAGTTCTTATGCCTGTGCTAAGTTTTGGAGAATCTAGGCTAAGCAATGAAAAAATCCTAGAATGATGATAACATTGGAACAAAAGACTACCAACAGTTCAATCTGTTACGTAAAACTTTGCTTCATTTAAATTCAAAGGTTTTGTACTACTGGAAGGCAAGACAACTTGGGGTGGTCTGGAATCCTTGTTTACAGCAGTAAATCCAAATAGATTGTAGTTGAGAAAATATTTGGTGAAAATTCTCCATGGTTATATCTAAATACTGCAACATTAAATAAACCCCTCTGAATTCAGGGCAGTTAAGAAATGACCATAGTCTGAAGCTATCAGTTGAAAGCTTCTCATGTGATGAGATGGATAAGGATGCACTAATTACTGTAATGCTCTGAAGAATAAAACCCAAATGTACTATGCTAGTTTTGGTTTAAAAATCACCAAAATTCTCAATTTGCTTCCAAATTATTACACTTTGATAAGCATTCTACAAATCCACATACAGAAACAGTGGTGGCTTACCTACAGCATTTAGTTCTGTTACTCAGGTTTACATAAAATTCTCAATTATTTACCGAAGTAGCTTTTTTGTGACTTTATTACTTTCACAATATATTTACTAATAACCTGCTGTCAAAAGCACATCATTATTACTCTCTCACTGAGATAGCATAGCAAAGGTTTTTGTCTATACTGCTTGAATTACTGAAAAACTTGTGATTCATTCTATGCTTTAGAGCACTGATGTGTTGTTGGCAATTTTTCACGTTTCCCAAAGGAAGGACAGTGGGCTAATCTACAAAGTTCAGTGGATTTAGCTTTCAGTTCTTAGCCTATAGGCATTGTGCAAATTGGTGTTGGACAAAAAAGCTGCTTGTTTAAATTATTTAAGTGAATTATCTTGCCACCTTAATTACCTCAAAACTCCCACTAAATAATATTCAAGAGTTAATCTCATTTATCATAAAGTGTCTATAATACAAGTTTTCCAAGCAATGGCACAGAAAATTAATAATGTAAGTGCATAGTCAGATCTTATCTGAACGTTTTGGTCTGTAAAGCTGGATAAGAAATCTCACAAGAATATGCTCTACTGTGAACTTTCTGGTACATCCTGCTTTTACTTTGGCCAAAAATACTACATAAAAAAGTGCAACACAGCACTTTTTCTCCCAGCTGGAGTTAGGAAATGCAGGGTATGAAAAGTGAAAAACAGAGAGCAGAGGAAAATGATCCAAATTTTCCAAAATCTCTTACAGAAGTTTTAATTGAACTGGTTTGACCAACTGTAACTCTAAATGACTGATCTCCCGATGAGAGTATTTATAAAAAATAATTGAATTATAATATTTAGAGTTATTGTGTGTATGATTTGAAAATATACTTAGTACCAGCACCCATACTGAATGATAAATGTCAAATTGAGGATTTAGGTACTGTACAGTACCTAACTGCTGGCAGTTTATACCCTATGTATGTGCTCATATATATGGAGGCATTTAAAGGCCTTGTCAGGTAACTTCCCCTTTCAATGAAGGAAAGAATAAAAACTGTTAAAGAGTTACCAAAATGAAGTGTGGTTGAACATTAGTATTTTGAAGATGTTAACTTTCAGGATGCTGAGGCTAACTTGTAGTGCAAAAGCCATGTGTACAGAAAACTGATCAAAGCTCTGTCTTCATCACTAGTAAAAGAATTCTTGTCTTGTGATAAGGGTACACTGAAGAGTCAAGGGAAGAACATGAGTTTCAAAGCATTGAAACTGGTCAGCTACATATAATTTTATATTGCACAAAATCAGAGCCTCTGGTCAACTGCAGAACAAAACTGCACAAGCTGAGAAAAACTGGCAAGTTCTACTGTAGCTCACAAGGTTCAGATGCATCTTGTGTGCTTATATACTGTTACAGATCCCAGGACACAACATTGGGTTAGAAACAGCCCAGAACTCAAATAGCTATACAACTGAGAGACAAGTTAAACAGAAACAAAAAGCTGATCCAAAAAAATCTCCAGACACGCTGTCACCAGATCCTCCACAAGGGGCAAGAGTTGCTTTTAATAAGGTGGTCCAATGAACAGCTGAAAAGGTCGGTGTGGATTAACATTTGGTTGATTTCCCACTGAGTCTTCTAAATCCATGCTTGCAAAGGGTATTGTAGTAAAGTTTTCTCTATGACATTGATATTGTCTCAATGATTTTTTTCTCAACTGAATTTAAGCTAAACCACCGCTCCATCTCAATGATCTTGGTATGTCCGAGTAGGTACAGAGTTCAGAGAATTATCAACCCTTGACAGTTAAACAGACTGATAAATACAAATGTTAGGTGTTATGTAGGTTTATTTAAAAAAAAAAAAAAAGAAAATGGAAAGCAAATGATATATGGTTTGAAGTTCTCTGAAAATGGCTCGACATGTTTCAGTTTTCCAATTACTCTGCTAAGGCAACATCAGAGGATCAACTAACTATTTTGTTCTGTATGGAAGAACATGCTAAAAACATTAAGTGCTTGTGTTTGGTTTTTTTTTTTTTTTTAATATCCATATTACTTTTTTCCAGTATAAAATGAAGAGCCTGGAACTTGGCAAGATCATTCTTTGGTAAACAGTTTTAAGTAGTCCTTAAAAACAGTATTAAAACCAAGCATCCTGGCTTCTGAATTAACTACAGAACAATAGAATTTCTGCCCTTTGCCCTCTTGAATCTTAAGCAATTCTAAATCAAAAAAGTCTCAGAGTGCACCTGCACATACCTAATGCAAATTGCCCTTGTCAATATGAGTACTGGGTATAATGTATGATATTCTGCATAGCTCAGAGCTCTGTAAAGCTTTGCTCTGAGAGTGTACAAAAAAAACCCCAAATCTGTTTCAGTTTCACTACACACCAGAAGGACAGCAGTGCCCCAGGCCAGTCCATCCTCCTAGACCCACAAAGATTTGTATCTGTCTGTAAGCACATTAAACCTCCTGTTAAGCCTGCAATCTTTTCAAACTATGGATACAAGATAAACAAAGCACTGCTATCTTGAAACATCCTCCACTCCGCTTATTTTACAGTTTAAGCACACACTGATCAAGACTGGAACTTATAAGGAACTTTATATTCATCTTTTAGGTAAATTTTGATGACAGTTGGAAAGCAAAAGTTCTCAAGGATAAGGAATGATGAGAAATAAAATATGTCTTACATTTTAAAAGGTGACTGTAGTCTCACTTACTGTTGTCCTACTTCTGAATTGGTTTTATGTGTCCTGCATAAATAGGAACAAACAACAGAATATTTTAAAATATTTTAAAATCTAACTACTGCTAATAAGGATGGCTATGATGCTATAAGAAGCTTTTGCACTAGCAGAACATTTTGATATGCCTTCACTTGCAAAAGCATGCAAAAAAGATACTGAAGATGGGAGTTATGTCTGTCTTTTTCTTCTTTACTTCATTTCTGGATCTTGTATAGGAAGGACAGGAAAAACACACTTCTAGAGAGCAGAATGTCTTTGGTTTTCCTGTAAAGGCTGAAAGTAAAAGGCTGTAAACAGAAAAAACCCCACCATGCTGTTTGACATGATTGAAGTAAATCCCTCTGTCATCTTAAGAGAAATAATACTGCTGCAATCATTCTGATTTTACCACTAGCTTCTTCACTGTTAGTGGTAACTAGTTAATTCAAAAACGTTCAGGGACAACATTTTATGACAGTACATTACTGCATTTTTTTTTCTTATAAGATAGTGATGGTTGGGAAAGTTAATACAGAGACAGGTGTTCTTTCTGTAGGTACTCTGGACAATTTCAGAGTATTTGAGCTGTGTTAGTGAGATTGCCAGACTGGGACTGCTGGACATAAAAACTCCTAAAAAACACTTAAAATTAATTTCACACAAAATACTATATTTAAAAAGTACATTTTATTTTAAGAGAAATAAACAAGTTTCAGATGTATGATAAGTTTACAAAAGCTCTTACACTTGCAAGGTAAAAATCAAACAGAAATGATTCATATCTTACTTGTTCCTTTCTTATGTTCTCCAAGTGAATAAATACCATTACAAAGAGTAAATGTTTTCATTTTACTAGAAAACAGGCATTATGCTGTAAAGTTTCATATTAAAGGGAAATGCTTATTTTACATTTCAGTTACCCAGAAGAAAATTTTATGATCTCCTCCGACCGCACATAATGGAAGAGTTCTGTGCCATGTCAAACCAGACCCTACTGCTGCAGTTCCAGTAAGAATGGGCTTCAAAAAAAGACAGAGAGAAAGAGAGAAATATCAATACAACTTCCCTTATAGATGATTTCTATACCACATATACCAAGTTGCATAGACAAATAAACATTATGGATTAAGTACTTCTTAACAAATACAGTTAAAATACAACAGAAATTAAACTGAAAAATCTGATTCTCTGCTTAGTTTCAGTAGCTACTTGTCACATTTAAGTACAGCAAAATAGTCCATAATAACAAATTGTTTCAACTATTTACATTATTGTAAATGTTATTGTTATTTTAAAGGCATACTTTCAAACTTGAAAGCTTTTTAAAACGAAATTGTTTCTGTTATTTCAGTGTACTCACAACTAGTATGTTTGGAGGTAATACTCTTACTGCAACTAGTATAAATGTATACTGACTCCAGCAAAACAAAAATATTTCCTATGCTTTGCATTTTCATTTATGATTTTAAATTCAATTAGTTCAAATCAGTAAAATACATAACTAGTTGTTTTTAGTCTCCTTAGTATTAGAAAGATTGACAAATTTATTAAATAACAGGTTAAACGTGTTTTTCTTCCCCTTAGCACTGATATGGCAAAGAAAACTAAAACATATAGATCAAGCTTTTAAAATAGCAGGTTAAGTGTGCTGCAATTTTTTTTTCCTTAGTATGGATGTCACAAAACAAAATAAAATAGGTACAACAAGAATCATTTCTGGATGATTTGGGCTAGTTTTTAATTGTAGCTTTTTAGTATATATGAGAACAGAGGAGACTCCAGTCAATAACTGAACTCAAAAATGTACCTGGGGATGTCCTAAATGATGAACCAGCAGTTGAGTAGTTGTCTTTCCTGGATATCCAGTGGTTGCAAACAGATTTTCATTCACTCGGGACCACCTATGAATAAAATGAATGTACTTTTCAAATACCCCTGTCACATGATCAGTAATGCACACAAAGTGGAGTTCTCTCCCTTGTGACAGTGTGAAGATGGCATATATTCTACTAACAGCAGAGGAATAAATTTAGCCAAATGGCTTGTAAATGATTCAGCACCCACAGCCCCATATGCATGTTGTTGTTAAAAAGAAAAAAATCATGGGAATGTTACACATATATAATAAATGTGGGTCTATAAACTTTAGTTCATAGACCAAGTCCCCCTAAAAATGCCTTAAATGAGACCAGGTTTTTAATTCACCACTGCTTACATTTATACAGACAAAACCCACAGAATCCAGACAACACATACCTGAACAACCTGGCTCGATCAACATGGACGGGTCGCTTGTCCTGTGGATAACTGAGACAGACATTCAGGGTAAAAAATTGCTCTGCAAAAAAACTACAGCTCATACAGTAAGTACCAAAAGTATGTATCATTTAAACTGTGAAGGGGACATATTGTCTAACTCTCTGTGAAGCAGCTGAGGAAAAACCAGAGCATTCCTGCAGCTTACATCTCAATTTGGGGAAGGAAAACTGAAGTAGTTATCCAGTTTATTATGGATCAATAATTATCTATTTATGACTTAGTATGAAACTTTAACACATAAAACTTACAGTGAGAGGTAAACAGTAGTGAGATTCTGTCTCAAATGGACAAAAAAACAGACAATGTTCTTTTTAACAGATAAATATTGATAGATAAAGATGAAACAAAGAATACCAGGGAATGGTCTGTATTGATATAGTAATTACTGATAATTGTTCATTTATTTACTGAATAGTTTATACAATATATAGTGCATTGGGGCTACAAAGATGATTAAGGGACTGGAGCATCTCTCTTTAACAAAGAAAGGCTGAGGGAGCTGGGCCTGTTCAGCCTAAAGAAGAGACGACTGAGAGGGGACCTCATCAATATCTATCAGTATCTGAAGAGAGGGTGTCAAGAGGATGGAGCCAGGCTCCTCTCAGTGGAGCCAAGCAACAGGACAAGAAGCAATGGGCAGAAACTGATGCACAGGAAGTTCCACCTGAATAAGAGGAAGAAATTCTTTACTGTGTGAGTGACCATGCACTGGAACAGATTGCCCAGAGAGGCTGTCAAGTCTCCCTTGCTGGAGATATCCAAGACCTGTCTGAATGCAATCCTGTGCCCTGTGCTCTAGGATGACCCTGCTTGAGTGGGATGGTTGGACCAGATAACCCACTGTGGTCCCTTCCAACCTGACCCATTCTGTGACTCTGTGACTGACGTGCTGTATTAGCCAAGTAGCTGCATCTCCTCATGTATTGACAAAGAAGAGACTAAAGAAACCTCTCTCGTGGGTATAAAAATACCTGGAGCGAGTGATATCCCAGATCAGCCAATCACTTCCAGCAACTGCTCCAATTTTAAGAGTATTTTTAAAACACCAGTCTGCTGACATCAGTGGCGTTTGTTCACACTCTAGGGAGAGAATGGCCTGCTGTGTAATTAGATCATAGAATCGTATTGTTCCATTCTTCTCTGCTACCATCAGCTGTTAAGAGAAATTAATAGAATGTGGTAAACTTAGCATGTAATGAAACTTAATACCTTTTCTACTCTATAGCAAACTTAGAGTACATTCAAGTAAACATTAATAACACTAAAATAAGATACAATTTTTCACTCTGTACCAGAAAACATTCTCCCGGACTCTCTTCTACCAATAAATGAAAAGCACTTTATGGTACACTGTTATACCTAATGAATACATTATTTTATCTCTGTGTATCTGTAGTTATCTATGTATATAATTTTGGTGGTTAGAAGCACTGGTTCTTAACCACCAGTGCACTGTGCTTTTAGAATTTTAAAGCAAAATCTTATATTAAAATGGAAAAGTTTTTTTTCCGAGTCGAAAGAACTGACTGACAGACACAGTGCTGTAAAAAAGAAAGGGTTATCAAGCACTGGAACAGGATGCCCAAGGAAGTGGTGGAGTCACCATCCCTGGAGGTGTTCAAGAAACGACTGGACCTGGCACTTAATTGATATGGTGGTGTTTGGTCAAAGGTTGGACTAGATGATCTTAGATGTCTTTTCCAACCTGAATGATTCTGTGATTCTAAACATAGTATTAATCAATGTAACTGTAGAATCTGGATTCAGACTAATTTATATAACATCTCTTACTTCATCCTGTAACAGTTTGCAACAGATTTTATCTAAACTTTTTACATTAAAGTAATACATTCAAGCAGTTGTTAATTAAATACTGTAGAAACAGCTTCCTGATTAAATGATAGAATCATAAAAGGTTTGAGTTGGAAGGGACCTTAAAGATCATCCAGTTCCAAGCCCACTGCCACAGACATGGACACGTTCCACTAGACCAGGTTGCTTAGGCCTCCATCCAACCTGTCCTTGAAGTCTTCATGGAGTGAGGATCCACAACTCTGAGCAACCTGTTCCAGTGCCCAGATGACGAGATTTTTCTCCATGAGAAGCATTGGTTCTTAGATAGTCGTGAACAATAATTAAGAAAGGCAAAGAAGCATAAGAAACACTATTCTGATAACATTCAAGTTTGTTTGGAAAAACAGAACTGTCACCAAAACATGCTTTTCTGCAAACTAAAGGACATGGTGCAGTAAGCATTTTGACCTGCAATAAGCTTTTCAGCAACCACTAAGGTCTGTCAAGTTTTGTGAGCTTTTTGAAGGGGCTTTTCTTTTAAAAAAATATAAAATCCTGTGCCTATCTCTGATAACAATCAAAGAAAAGATGTGCTAATAATAAGTAAGATCATGTACTATTGCAATATTTTTGAGCAAATCTAGTAATTTTGTTGTGCTAACAAAGTTGCCCATTAACAAATAGCAGCTAATACATTCAAGTGTGATTCTGTCTGGATCAACAGTTTTCCAGGATTTCTTAGTAAGTATAGATACTGGTATTGGTGGAAATGTGATGAGAATAGTGATCCTTCTTCCCTATTGCTATGTAAATACTTTGATATCTCATTTGACTGCTTTTCTCTGTTTTAAATATGTTTTTGTGGTAACCTGAGCAACTATTTGTAGCTGCTTAAGGCAGTTATTGATAGGCACAACAGGAATAATAAATCCAAGACAGCAGGGACTAGACCCTTAATGAAGCTGGATGTTTGGGTACGTATCAGCTGATTAATCCTCCCCAGTACAATAACCAGATAAGTACAAAATTACAGTCTCTTGATTTGATTTTTCAAAACATATTTCATATATGGCAAGCAAGAACAACAATAAAAAAATCCCTTGCTAACTTCGAACAGATACTTTTCAAAGCTTGGCATGCTCTGTTAGTCTGTGTTACTGGTGAACTGTGTTACCATAACTGAGTAAAACCCAAGCTTTTCTCTGGTAACTGTAAGTTAATGTGGAATCAGCAGAACAGTTATCAACAACAACAGATGTATGTAATAAAGAAGGAATATTTCTGATGGGAGGAGTAAGGGACTGAGGGTAAAGTGACAAGAATGGTAATAAGAATGAATTTACAGTCACTTCACATTAGCAGATCTAAACAATATCCAGTTACAATGTACACTAGCTCCCCAAACTTCAATGCTATACAACATCAAAGGTTCATAGTTTAGTTAAGTCCCCCTCCTGTTTTTTTAAAGGTGATGAGGGTGAGAAGCTGAAAACCACAACCTTAAAAGCCTCCTCAGGATGCCAGCAAACACTCATTCCAGGAGATCGTAGAACAAAATGGGCCTTCTCATTTCCTTCCAAATCCCAGACCCTAAAAAAAAAAAAAAAACCAAAAAAAAACTAACCCCTAAAATCGCCTGCACAAACATTAACTTTCAATTCCTCAATACATTCATAAAGGAAGTGACCAAATAGTGTTCATGCTGTATCATTTCAGGAAGTCGGTAAAAGTGGTCAGTGCTGCAGACAATGTATTTTAACACTGATGAGCCAGCCAGAGCCTCTGTTCAAGTATCAAAATAATTTGACAAGAAATCTTGATGAGATACTCTGACTTTTTTCATAAGTCACCACTACAACCTTTGTACTGTACCATAAAGTCAGTGTTGGTCCAGTCAGTACAAACAACCTAGAATGCAGTACCAAGCAACTTAAATCATCCACGTTGCCATGTAAAGGATAAGGCCATGCATTAAAGTAATTTTGCTGCCTAATTTATGAGTTTTCAGCATTTCTCGGTAAGACAAGATTGAGTAATGGAAATATAAGAATCCAGAAATGAAGCAAAGTAAACAAAAAGATATATGACAGAGGTAATGTGAGGCAACAAAGGGTCTTGACAAGCTTTCAACAAATAAATCACATGGGCCAGTTTGTTCTTTTCCTTTAGAAGGACTAGCAGTAAATATCAAGCAGCCATAAAAATGTTAAAAAATCAGCAATATTTGGACAATATGGATTGACAGGGAAGTGTATGCTGAAACACTGACATTAGGTGATGACTGAGTTTTCTTTGGACACATTTAAAATTGGTGTTAATGAGCCATGAAGCTACTTTGTTTATAAAATGCAACAAAACCAAAACTGAGCCTATTTTATCTCAAAGCAACTGACTCTTTTCCTACAAAATCAGTAGCTCATTTGTAGGACAAGGACATCATAGTTGTGAATATCAGTCTTAACCACAAGGTTGCATACTATTTATATGCATTTGGACACTGAAACACAGACATATACCCTTCCTCTCTGACATACAAAACCTTAGAAACAGCCAATTTTTAAAGTAGTCTTCTGCCCAGTCTTTTGAGTTAGATGAGTGGCTACATACTATTATTGTTTATTTTAGAGGATTTTTGCTGACTTCCTCCAGACTTTTTCAGTTTATATCTCACCAGGGTGCTTAGAGCCTTATATTTAAGAGATTTCAAAAAACTCTTAAATAATACATCATAAGTCTAGACAAAATATATGGGAATAAAGTAAATATATTTAATGAACAATGTTGTTTTCTTGTGCCAAACCACAACAGATCAAATATTTGTTCTCCCAGTAGAAAACACAGGGTCTCTAATCTTGAAGAATCAGTGTCCTTATTAAAAAAAGTCAAAACAAAAAGCTGACAAGTGTTTAAAAAATGAAATATCTACTTGATTAGGTAATTTAGAAACATACAATACTTTCTTCTACTGCCAAAAATTTTGCCTTGTAGATTTGTCCAAGTCAAATCAACACTTTCCATGTGTATTTACTGTGCAAGGAGAAAATTATGATACAAGAGAAGATGGTGAATCATTTTGGCAAAAGGAACAAGCCATAATGTTTCCTTCCCTAAGGTGAGTGATGTTATTAGGTGTTGAAACAGAAATTTATGCTTTTTACCTCCCTAACTTTGTTATTTATAAAGTTACCAAACTTGTATCTTGTACTTTGTAAGAATGGCAGGACTGCTTGTAACAAACAGTGGAGGGGTGAGAGGAAGGGATAAAAGCCCCTCTTATACTTTCTTCTTTCTTTATTGATACCAAAGATGGTCTAATTTAGTTTTGAAAAAAAGAAAACACAAACAAACCCCCCCAAAATTAAACCAGGCAATATATATCAAAATAGATCTTTCTCTGAATGCAGCCAATCTATACAATTACATATGTGTTCAATTTCTTTGTGACTAACCCAAGTAAAAAATGTGCAAAGACCAAAAATTAGCCAAAATGAATTTCAATTACTCAGTTACTCAGTAATCATAACCAAATCAGCTACAGATGCTATAAAAACCCTCTACTTTTGTCTACATTCCTATCATGTAAATCAATCCAAGACGACTGAGCATTTTGTCTCCCATTCAAAGCTCTTGAAACTTTACTAATATTACCACAATTTTATACCAAAGTAAACTACTGTCTACTTTTCTCCAAACATCCTTATCTTTTGTAAACCTGCAACGTGTCACTGTCTTAATTCTCCTCCTCCCTCCATCAACCATTGTTGTATAGACTTGTTACTGGGCTTGTGGTATTTTTTTCTGATATTTAAAAAAAAGCTCCACAAAAAATTTAATGTGGAAAAGTTTGAATGATCACAGTTGAAATAATGGACAAAGTTTGAATAATGGGAAGTCTCAAAAATAATATACAATCTGCTCAGTAAATTAATAATTTTTTTAAAGTAACTAAGGACTGAGAAATGATATACTGCAACACTCTCAAAATTTAAACAAACACAAAATACAGACAGTTGCAAATGGTGTTAAAGAAAATTCTTGAGATATTAGAACATTTCTCTTGTTACTCACATCCTCTAATTAAACAAATGACAACTGAAGTTATCTCAAAGCTTGAAGATATTCAAGCTCCATTGGATCAACTATGTTTTATGTCATATGCATGAATAGGGATAATGACATGCTGCATATGTGCATTAATTTCATCATACAATGGACTTTTATTACAGTTGGCAAAGTATTTATTAGAATTCTGAAAACCTGTCTTGTGGCAATGGAGATGATCCTTATTTTATACTCTAATTTTCTGAATTATGAATAATTCTAACTAGCAGGATCAAATCCTAACTGGACTTACTGCAATAGTAAAAGCACAAAACCATATTTCAATCTTCAGGCATTTCTCAAATCCCCAGAAGATGGAAGTAAAAGCAGGAATTCTTCCAACAGAAGATTTCAAACAATTTTAGTGAGTGGGGTGGGGGCTAGAACAAACCTTGACATCTGATAAGATTCCCAACCACAAAGAATGATCAACTATACTTGAACCTTTACTCAAAGATTACTCATATCCAATGTGGTTTTGTTGTTTTGTTGGGGTTTTAACGTCCTAACTTTAATATGTTTCTTTATACTTCTATCAGACGTATTCCATGTGTGAGGAAAATCCTATCAACTTCTGAAAAGCCTAGAGGACTATGGAGAAGTAAAGGATTCCTGTTGCTGAAATCACACAAAGGTAGAGTGAAATTGTTCCTCACTGAGGGAAAGAAGTGAGGAAATCTCACTAAAGGAAAATGGAAGCGGACAGATTAGGTAACACTGTAGAGAATACAACCAACACTGGCCTTATCTAAGGTCTTCTGCCAACTCCATACGGAGGTGGTTATCAAAGATCTGGAGGGTACTATGCAGGACATGAAAGAACAGAAAGCTGAAGCAGAACTGTAGAAATTCCTTCTGTCTGGTCAGGTGAAATATTCAAGATAATTTCTAGTAATTTATTGTATTTTACTGACAAAGAATTTAAGTTATCTAACGCAAAACCAGAGACCACAAGGCATTTCTGAAAAAATGTGAAGCTTAATTTCTATCCTTTCAACCAAAAAAAAGACTGCTAAGAGTTATCAGCTTATTGTTTCCAGTGTAGATGTAAAAACTAAATGCTGCTGTGGTATGACTTTTACTGAGAAACTCAACTACAATTCTGCCAATGGCTTTCTAAAATATAAAATATAAATTAACTTCTAAACAAATCTAATGCAATTATTTCTATTTAAAAACAATTTATAGGCTAGACTATGTTCTAGCACTGCATGACCCTTAACATAAATAATAATACGCCACACAGGAAATTAGTACATCATCCTCGTATTTTGAAGAGTTCCTAACTAAAAGCTTATTCACCCACACTTCAGACGAGACTGAAATAACATTCCAAATATTTGATTCAGAAAGTGTTGGTTTTTTTTTTTTTTCTTTAAGCTGACGGGAGAGCAGTTAATGTTCACACTGTGGTTGTGAAGTGCAACACCAGTTGGTTAATACTTGCATCGTGGCTGTAAAGTATAACAGAATCATGTAAGATCCCATTCAGGGCAACAGGGATACATGTAGAAAGTGGGCAAATTTAAAAACTGGACTCTTAAAAAAAATTCAAGACTCTTTCTTCTTTATTTTCATCAATTATAATGCATAACCAGCTTGATAAACTGCAACGAGCATACCTCAGAAAGGACAAAGTATTTAGGTATGACATTTCTTGTATGAAGAGAGACTGGAGAATCCAATAACACAAATGGATGAAGATAGAACAACATGAAAAAAGACACCTTTTATAAAAGCATTGATAAAAATTCATAATTGACTGCACTAAAATAGGAAGATACAAATAAAACGTAATTTTTAGAGGTAGAAATAAGTGATAATGACAACTTTTCAATACAGCCAAAGACTGAAATATTATTGAGTAAACAAGGTAAGATTCAAGTGTAATATGTGCAACATGTGCTGGCAATATATTAAAGAACACAAGACAAAAGAAATAAACAAAAGTTACCATTAGCTTTCCTTCATATTATCTAGAGAAAAACCTACACAAAATAACTGGGGCATAAGAATACCATGAAAAAAAAAATGCTACAGATTAACCCCCCTAAGAGCAGATGGAACACATTTTGAGAGTCTAGTTGATTTAGCTTTCAGTGATATCAAACCTTTCTCTCACATCTCTGTCCAGGGAGCAAAGCTAACCTTCTGATGGACTAGCATTTGTGTTACGTGCAACATAACACTGAACTTGACAGTGACTGATAAATTAATTCACAAAATCCTTCTCCATGAAGTGACATGAACCATGGCCTAAGTAGCTGAACAGAACTCAAAAAGGAATCAAAGGGAAAGTATATTCACAGATAAAGTGGAAGATAATGCAACTGTACATTCTTTTGCCCACAAAAAGAGAGGAGAAGGATGTAGTTTAAGAATAATTAAAATAAAAGAAAAAAGAAAGAGTGAGGGAGAGAAAGGGATGAGTCCTTTTCAGTTTTTTAAAATACAAATTTTTATGATACCAAGAAATGGACAAGCAGATTAATTACACATAAACATTACACAGAATTTTGAAAATGAGATATGAAAGATCATGAAGGAACTAGACTTAAAGGAAAACAATTAACTAAATTCAAGAGGCAATTTACTTGTCTGTGAAGGCACATAACACTTTAACTCACAACCACCTGACACAGATGACCACTGCAAATATTTTTATGCAAGGGTATTTTTAGTTCAGCTCTACTTCACAGCTGGAAAAAAGTCTTGTGTTGTGAGATCAAGGCCAACAAAAACAACATGCAAGAAACAACAAGAGTTCCTGAGTGACACAGCAGCAGCTGACAGGCAAGAACACTGAATATAACCAGTTTCTGACTTACACTCTCTGTCCTCCAGCCAAAACGACTGAACCCAGCTCTGAGATGCCACTGGTGAAGCAGCTTGTGGCAAGACTGTTGAGTGCATGAAAACTGAAAATCTCTCTTTCCTTCAAGGTCTCTGCAAAACCTCCTACTAAACTTTCTACTGAGTGAAAGCCAGAGAAGACCTAAACATGTTTGTATATATTCCTTACATATTGAAATATTGTATTAAAACTTTATTAAGACTTAAAAGTGGAACTTAAAATTTCGTGTCCTTGCACTAACTGTTCCAGAACTTTATTCCACAGGTATTAACAGATGATGTATCCCAAGAACAATTTCAGAATGGAAACTCAGTACAGAAAGAAGAATTATTCCTCTTCTTACATTACTGCTGAAGCAAATTACATAGTAAGTTAAGAATGATTTTGGTAAGTCCCAAGGAATGCATTTTCCATTAGTTTTGAAAGTGTAACCTTTAAATTCAATAGAAAAATCCTCATGCCCCACATGTATGAATGGAAAAAACAAGAACTCAAATAGCCAAAAAAAATTCTACTTATTTCCCATGGATTTTAACCAAAGACTTTATGGTTTATGGCATAAAATGTCCTTCATAGTTACTAAGCTGAAATCTTGTTAGTATATATTAATTATATAATTTTTATTTCCTTTTAAATTAGTATCAGTTAAACTACTGGTTTTAAAACGGTTTTCTTTCATCCCAGGAACACTGAGCATTTCATAAAATAAACAAAAAAAGGCCACGGTCATACAACTTTTTGCTGAATAAGCCAAATATGAGTTTAGATCTAATAACGAAATCAAGGAGAGGAAATAAATCAGAACAAGCTGCACATAAGTCATACATTTCTATTATTCATTCCTAATGATTTTTTTAGAAATATAGATGGGGCATCTATGGAGAATCTGCCTACTTGTCAAAGCAGCATTTCTGAGTTCCTCAGAGGTGTTAAAATCACAGGCCTTTAAGATTTTCTATTTAGGTAGGACAGAGCAGCTCAACTAAAGCTACTAAACTATGATTTATATCAGTTGATGATCTACCCTTCACAAAACCTCATACACAGAGTAATCATTCTAAGAGCTATTCCACTCTTTCCTAACAGGTGGCTTAAATGAAAAATGACTCTTTTTTCCCCCCAAGTCATTCATACAGGAATTGATATGGTGGTAATTTCAAAGAGCAAATATACAATTCATATAATTGGAGAAGAAACTAAAACAGTTCGTCAGCTGAGAAAGTTTTGAATTATCAGAGTTATTACAGAGAAAAGATGATGCTTTCTCAACTCTCTTGCTGCTCTGCTGCAGTGACCTGCAAAGCCTGCACAGCTGCCCTCCTGATCTCTCCAACTGCTTTAGAGGGATAAGAACAGCAGCTTTTAGCAGATTCAAGCACTCTACTAGAAGAGGGAGATGGGTGACCTTTTGATAAAGAAAAACTCTTGTACTACAAAACTTGAACCAGCCTTTTCCAAAGCATTAAACCATGTTTCCCTTCTACTTCCAGTAATATATATCTAAATACATGGGTTTGAAGCAGCTATAATCATGGTACTTTGAGCTGCCAGTACCACTGTGGATGTATGGTAATGTTTTTAGGCTATGACATCCCATCTCCTGGTAAGGTTACTAAATTTGGGTAAGCAGACAAGTTCACATCTGTTTATTTTAAACTTGACTTGTCTGATGACAGAATGAGAGGGTCTATATAATTCAGAGCTGAGCTATGCATGGCTTTTATTCTTGTCCAGCAGGGGAAAAAATAGTGTATGAAATTCCAAGACAGAACAGTTTTCTTCACATTGAGTCTAGTTGATTCAAAATACTGTTTTGAAAAAAAAAAAAACACAACCCCCAAGTCACACCAAAAAGCCAGTCTGCAACCTGAGTTAATAAGAATAGTCTATTTCTTGTCTTGTTAGTGGACTGGTCTTGGCAGTGGGCCATGAAAGCCAACTAAAAATAAAAAAATAAATGCTTATTTATTTAATAAGGCATTCATACACAGAAAAAGTCAAATACTACTGTTTCAATAGTGTTTTGAACCAAATGCATACCTGCAGGTGTGATCATCACTTACGCTTGCAACCTCTTGACCTTCATTGGGAGAAAACACCAGATCATTAATGTAATCTGAGTGGCCATCAAATGTCTGTCAACCAGAAAACATAAATACTTTTACCTTAGAGCTGCCTGCTCCATCAGAACACAATGTATTTAATAGACCTGCTAATGGAAAGATGTATGTTAAGATAAAACTATCATTTTCATAGACGTGTAAAACAAATGTTTATCGGTAACTAAGTTTCTTTAAAATATCTAATTCATGTGTAGATCCATACTGTAGGTGAAAATATCCCCCCCACTATTCCTTGAAGTTACCACTGAGGTCAGTTTGATGCTCTTGCTTGACAGAGATGGGTGAATCATACTAGAGCTTTTTATTTTTCTTTTAACCACTGAATTTTGAAGGTATAAGATAATAAATCTCAGAAAGAAAGAGGAGAATGAGCAGTAAGTGAATGTGCACTTGATCTACCTATTTAAAGAACTGTGATTACTGGTAATTAACTCTGATCTCTGAATAGTAATTTTTCCTAGAGGTTCCTGCAAGCAGCAATAGATTTTATCTTGAAGGAGCAACAAACCAGACACTTAACCAACAGATGAAGGCAGTGCACAAATTGCCTAAGAGGATATGTCTACTAAAGATGGCAGCACAAAAGGCTGCCTTTAAAAAAAAGAGTGAAAAAACTCTCAGTGAAAGAAGAAGAAACAGAAGACTTTGAGAAAATCAAAAACAACGAAAAGCAGTAGAAGCAAAATCAAGTAAGACATACAGTACCTCAGCAACTATCCACAATTTTTTTAAGCATTTGAGAGAAGCATTGTGCTGTTATTATAAGCTGTTGTGCTTAAGAGGAAAGAAAATGGGGTATAGTTCACACTCTTTTAATATGAACTAATAGATCATCCATTCTCAAATAATAGGATACGAGCACTTGTGAACACACATGAGAACTGTCACTCAAAAACAAACATTTGATGTTCTATCAGAAAGCATGAAGTCATTTCAGTGGAAACCTTTTTACTGTGTAATTCTTCTCACCTGATGCTTCTTACCCATGACATTTTTATTTCTAACTACTGCAAATAATTTATCTGTATCAAAAGCCAATTTAGCAGTACAGCTTTTCTAAAGAAAAACAAAAATCCCAGTTTTAGTAAAAATTAGAAGTTTTATAATTCTTATGTATTTTTAAGACTCTTCAGTTATTTTGGCCATAGTATCAAAACACCTTTCCCCCTGCCCTTAATTCTATTGAGTGTTTTTTATTTATCTACAGACATCAGTAATCTTTTGAGGTTTGCAGTATCATCAAAAACCTAAGTTAAATAACTTACAGACATTTAACATTAATCAAGTATGCAAAAGTCATCTCATTTAGGGTCCAGTTAAAATTTAAAGTACTTTCAAATTCATTCACATGCAGGCTAGGTATGAATAAATCATCTCAGGTCTCATTAGTAAAAAATCAGCTTTCTCTGTCTTAGCATTTATACATATTTGCTCTCACTAAATACATCCAGGTGTTTTTAACAGGCAAATGTCCACATGCAGTTATATCTGTTATTATTCCATCCTCTATTCAGTCCCACTGATTAAGTCTCCAGGCATAGCTGCTCTTCTTTTGCCCAGCAAGGAATCATAAAAATGAGACAAAAATATCCTATGGATAATAGCATGGGATGGAGAGATTGCAGAGGAAAACAAGGTCAAAGGAAAACAAGTGTCACAATTTTCTGAAAGAAAAACACACTACCTTTCCTCTTAGTGTAGCTATTCTGAGGAACAAATGCAGAACTGATAAAAAAAAAATTTTTCTCTAGCACACACAAGAACTAAATCCCCCTCTCTAACAAACATTTTCAGCAGCCAACTTTATTTTTTCCAATAGGTCCTAATTTTATTAAAACCTAATGGATTTTACCAGAACGAATATATCCTAAGATGATGCTAAACTATTTAGACAGAAATGCCCATTTTTAAAAAACTTTCAGCATACTGAAAAATGCCTGATTTTACTCCCACAGTTCTGACGAAATATGCTTTTTATTAAACAAAATTTGAAGCAAGAGAAGGAAGCCATAACTCATTTCCAAATGAAAACCTCAAAAGAAGAAAAAGGTTTCATGAAGATCCATCGGTCATATTTTACCTTTTGTTTTTTTTGTTCTGGGCTTAATCCAACCCATAAATTTTGGATTAGTTGTGTTGACAAAGTAATGGAAAACTCGGTGTGCTTCAAGTTCCTTCTTGATAATTACATCAAGACAGCCTTTCCATGGGGAAAACAGAGTAAGATTACTCAGTCTATCCCTCCAGAAGCAACACATAGAAATTGTTTACTATAAAAGACAAAATGTTCAGAGTTTACATTGTGACTGTAATCACATACTTCCTTCAGCATTGTTTGCACGTTCTGTACCTCTCCTGAAAATCCCATGTGGTAAGTGTGCGCTATATGATGGATAAAAGTTTTCCATGTGTTCATCCTCAGTTCAACCTAAGGTTTATGAAATAGGCTTCCTGAGGTATCAGTTAACTGTTACTAAGAAGCCACTGTATCAAACTTTATTGAAAGCCAGCTCAGTGTAGTTCACCGAAATTTGTGAACAGCTGAGACTCTGCATGTGCTTTAAATCAGTCAGGTGTTATTTTTCTCTTGACAAGAAGTCTAATGATTGTCCAGGGATAAGAAATTAAGATCATTACCCAGAGAAAGGATTTTCCAAACTTTCCATCAAAAAACCCCAGAAGACATTTCTCAAAGACGACTTTTACCAATACAAACACATTAGTTTACATTCTTTCTTTTCATTAATGAGTTCCCTGCTAATAGGTAAAAAAAAAACTATTACAGTACATTCTTAAAAAGTTCTTAGACAGTTAATTCCAGTGAAGGAGCTGGCATAAACAAAGCTAATAGCTTTACTGTTAAATTCAAGCCATTTGTGTTGAATACACACAAACAATTATAGAATCATTAGGGTTGGAAAAAGACCTCTGAGATCATTGAGTCCAGTCATTAACCTAACACTGCCAGGTCTACCACTAAACCATGTCCCTGAGCACGACATCTACACGTATTTGAACACTTCCAGGGACAGTGATTACCTTGGGCAGCCTGACCACCCTTTTAGACAAGACATCTTTCCTAATATCCAGTCTAAACCTTCTCTGGCACAACTTGAAGCCATTTCCTCTTGTTCTGTTGCTTGCTACCTGGAGAAAAGACTGACCCCCACCTGGCCACAACCTCCTTTCACGCAGTTGTGGAGGGTGATAAGGTCTCCCTTGAGCCTCCTCTTCTCCAGACTAATCATCCTCAGCTCTCCCAGCTTCTCCTCACAGGACTTGTGCTCCAGACCCTTCACCAGCTTTGCTGCCCTTCTTTGGACACATTCCAGCACCTTCAATGTCTTTCTTGTCATGAGGGGCCCAAAACTAAACACAGGATTTGAGGTGCTGAGTACAGAGGGACAATCACTTCCCTAGTCCTGCTGGCCACAATCTTTCTCATGCATGCCTTGTTAATCCAAAATAAATAAAGAAAAATAGAATTTAGAATCTGAATTTAACTCAGTGAAGTCTGTAGTACCAGACTCATCCCACTGTTGCATTATTTCCACTTATTAACCATCCATCAGTTACAATGTTAAAGTAACTTTACATTTTGCTAAAAAGTTAAAAGATTTAATTCACAACATTAAAGCCTGTTGTCTGAAGTATCATAAAACTGGCAGATATCACATAAATAGATAACTTTATTAAGGAATGACAGAACTTCTTAGAACTATTTTGTCAGAAGTGCTACCCAAGTTGATAATAAGTATGTTAGTTATTCCACTGCCCTGGTGGCAAAGTCACATAAATTGACTAAAAATGAAAGAAGGAAATTAAAGGTATGTGCATTTATGAACCAACATAAAAAGCATTTTCTTTGAAGACATTTTGGCTTTTGTAACATCCATCTTTACTTCTTATGCCAAGCTTTCATTCATTCTATTGTATGACCAGATAAGTGACATCCACAATTCGCTTAGTTTCTGTATGGCAAACTGTCTTACTAATACAAGTTAACAGACCACAAGAAAAGTCTATTATTTTCTCTTTTGTATCCAACAAACCACTCTCACCAAAAGAGGCATTATCATATTCTAAAGCAGTAAAAACCAAGGAACACTCCTCCAGGTTTCTTTGTATTAATTAGCTTTGTTTATTCTTAGGTAAGACCTCATAAAAAAAAAAAAATTCAAACTGGATAGCACAAATATCTAATTGATAGTAGTACTTGGACTGGGACATTGTTTCAAAGGACGAACTTCAAAGAAGAAGAAAATCAAAAGATCGTGTAGCTGATAATTACAGTTATTCCCACTTTAAAAACAGAAAGGTATATACAATACAACAATTATCCCTAAAGATTATGGATATAGGATATGTTACAGTTCTGTGCTCTGTCTCATAAAGTACATTAAGCAAAATGAGGAAGAATGACAGTTAAAGATTAGACTTCACTAAAAACTAAATTATCTTTTAAAAATCAGCTTAGCTGCCCTTACCTTAAATTCATTCTTGTCCTGAAGGTCTGAAGTAAACAGCCTTAACTTCCTATCAGAAGCTGCAGTACAAAACCTACACTCAACAGACAAAGAAAAAGCTTTTCAGTCATTTAACATTGCAATGGTTGACTTTTTAGCAGTTTCCCTTCAGTTTAAACCTGCAAAGTGACACGCAAAGGAAAAATCAGATTTTGAAAAATAGCAAAAGCATCTATCTAAACTTTTCTGCATTGGCAACAAGCAGAGTTATAATTGGAACTTATCAATAGTGTGTATCAAGTGCCAAGAATATTTTTTCATAGATAGAAATGCAAAACATTTCAGAAAGCTAAATCTCAATCAGTTATCAGTTATCCATTATCTGAAATATCTTTCATAACTGCCATTGAAACTTCCCTTGGAAGAACTTAAGAGGCAAAGCACAAAAAGAACCCTCGTTATCAGTGGTCTAAAATAACAAAACATGAAATTCATAAATCAATTTCTAACATATTTCAACCAAAAACACTGTAAAAAATGCAGCTGTAAGCAACTATCATAATTCTGAAGAATCATACCAGCTATTGAGAACATTTTAATTCTTAAAAGGCACATTTAATAGCTGACTATCTTTCTAGATTTACACCTCAGTGTCTCTCACAAATAGTATTTGACCTGCTCTAAAACAGAGCACAGACTATGCAAGCCACTACAAATAAACAGCTTTATAGAGGAGGCCATTACAATGATCTCGTACTTAGAAAAGTTCTTAAATCCTTTCTCACAGATGTACAAAGAATGAACTAACTACATCTGAGGTCCATGAAAATAATGAAAAAAGGATTATTTACTGCTTATTCACTGGGGAGAGGGTCAAGGGGCACAAGAAGTAGGACAAAAAAACCCAAACAAATGAACAAAAACAAATTAATCAACAACAAAAAAAAATGTTCTACTGAAGTGTTCAGAGACTTCATCAGTGATTTCTCAAGAGCTAGGTTTCACTCATAAGCTTTGAACAGTCCAATATTAAGGAACTAGGGAAAACAGGTAGGAGACAAGGACTCATTGCACTTGTTTATTGTAAGTACCTTATCTGGGGAGGTATAGCATCAAGTCTAGTTTCAGGACTCCATGCTATGGCATCAACTCTGATTCCGTGGTGGAACGTTCTTAGTGTCTTATATTGCATGCCTTCCACTTCTGCATCCTCCTCCTACAGAAATATTGCAGTTAGCTGATTCAGAATATCTTGGTGACTTCTAACAAATCAGACTGGTATGAAATGGAAACGCTTTCAAAATTACACGTATCTGGGATCTTTTTAGATCACAACATTGTCAAAGTGAAAACCTGGAACATAAGGAAAGTATTAACCTGAAATATTTAAGTACTTAAAATTACATTAAGTGACTGTAGTCTTGAGCCAGAGGCCAGGGCAGAGCAAGAACTGAGCTGCAAAGATGCTGAGCTCATTCTTTGTCCAGGTATCTTCACAGACACAACTAAAGCCACTTATAACAGCATGGTAAATAAGTACACACTGTAGTGAGGAGAAACAATGTGAGCAAAAGCAAGCATGTCATTTAGGCTCTCTTTTTTCTCAGTCTTCAAACAGCAGGAGCTAGAAAGGTGCCCTCTGTCATCTAACCATAATTACAAACTTGTTTATTCTTCCCACTGGTGAGAACAACAGATGGTGAGAAAAATGAAACGAGCTGGGTTTGTGGATGCCATCAATCAGTTGACTTCTAAAAAACTTTCATAAGTTTTCAAAACATCTAATGGATATTTCTACAAAATTTTCTCTATGTCACAATTCTGCTTTAGGGTAAAGAACCTCCTGTATGCCCTCTGCATAACGTAGAGGCTAAGCAGCACCTAGCTGAGGATGCTCGACATTATCCACAGTTTTCAATGCTTCTCAACAGGCAGCAAGAACAGCATTTTCCTCCCCTACTCTGAAATAGTCAATGACTCCACATGTGGGAGAGAAGATATGAAAATTATAGAAAAACTACCTTGAGCCAGTGATTGTCAAAATTTTAATTACTTCATTTTCAAGGCCTACACTGTAAACAAGGTAGAGAGCAATACAGATGACAGTATGTTTTTGTGGTCAGCACTAGGTGCCTTTCCAAAAAAACTCCAACAGTAAGACTCCAGAGAATAACAATAATAAAAAATACCAGTCATGCTATTATTCATAATAGACAAAGTACAAAAATAATATTGTATAATAGAGAAGTGAGATGAAGAAAAAATGTTTAAAAATTTCCAACCACTGTCTCCAACTGATTTTCAAGCATCTAGGCAAAAAATTCCACCGAATTAAAAACATCTCATACAGCATAATATATAGTATTTCACATTTTAAAAACTTTTACAATATGATGACTAAATAATTTCAAGGTAAGAAAGCATATTTTACTGTTTCCAACAGCCTGTGAGAGAGATCCAATGAAAACAATTGGGAAAGAAAAAACATAAAAATTAGCTAATTATTTCTACAGTCCTTCCCTAAAAGAAAGACCTACAAAATTAGCACAGACATGTTAGTTCTAACCTTGAAAGTGGTTGTAATCTTTTTTGTTTCACATGCTAGCTGAAAGCTTTAGAAGATAAATAGCAAATCTAGTAGAACGAAATATAACTGTGCAAAAATGTGCCAAATTCACAGTAATAATGATTATTTTATATATATATTATATATATATATATTACAAAGAGCAAAGATTAAGTCACATATTTCCAAAGTTGGGCATTTTAAGTTCTGAGACATTCACTAACAGTAGCGGGAGATATTAACATGAGATTATTCTTCCAGCAGAACACTTCTGATTTCTTTGCAGTCTACTCAGAGTGTAGTGATAGAATGAGGGATAATAATTTTAAACTGAAAGAGGGCCAGTTTACATTAGATATTAGGGAGAAATTCTTTATTGTGAGGATGGTGAGGCACAGAAAAAGGTTGTCCAGAGAAGTTGTGGATGCCCAGTCCTGGAAGTCTTCAAGACAGGTTGGATGGGGCTTTGAGAGCAACCTGGTCCAGTGGAAGGAGGAACTAGATGATCTTTAAGATTCCTTCCAACCCACACCATTCTGTGATTCTATGATTCTAATCAAAAGGAACTTTATACCATCCCATTAATTTCAGCAGCATGGTATCACATCAGTGTGTATTTCATATATATATATACACACACACACATATATATATTTCTATTTTCCTGAAGAACAGTATTCCAGACTTGTTAATGTAATAAACAAGTAAAATTGTCCCCTGTTTACACAGGGAGGGAAGGAAAGAGGAAAGTGGCCAGTCTTCCTGCAGTAGAGGTGCTGGCAAAGTAAGTTTCAGGACATAGCTAATAAAATCAACAGTAACACAGACTAACCTGAAATCTGCAGGTCCCAATAACTACGTAATTATTGCCACCATAAGCAATGAGGGAACACGCATCTCCACTATCAAAGGGATTGAATTTTACCACATGTACATAATCTTCACAATCCACAGTGTAAGCAATGTTTCTAGTAGAATCTTGCTTCATTTTCAGTGGACTAAGTCAAGGTATCACAGAAGCAATGTCTTCTCCAGGATGAAAATCTACATTCCTACACAGAAAGTTTTAAAAAGTAAGGATTACTCATTTGCATAAAGAAAAAATGTAAAAGGTATTTGTGGCAGAGCAAATAAAAATTTCCTGTAACACCATATTTAAGAAAACAAAAGCTGCATCTAAGTTTGTTATTTTTAGATGTAATGTAGTTTCATCAATCACAATATTTACTAACCTAGCATACATTCAAAACTGTCTCTACAGACTTCAGCAATGACTGCAGATTTTGTGCTACTCTAGGCTACCCAACAACAATACAAGAAATGAAGTAACTGCACACACCAAAAGTCGCATACTGTATTTTAAAATTTTCAACAAATGACAAGAAACTATACATTACAACCTTAAAATTCTCTTTACTTGTCTACCTCTTTAAAGACTGTCTAACTAGAAGCAGACAGGTTAACCAAAGGTACAGAACTACAGAGTAATCATGCATAATACTTAAACATGGTTTCATGATTTAAGGCTCCCCAACTGCAGAGCACCTAGTACCTCTGTGTACTAGAACTTGTACTTTACCGTATTTAACCAATTTTTAAAAAATCGGGTTCTTGTGCTAGAACACAGGAGGCTGAGATACTCAACTGATTTCAGAATCACTCCTTTTAATAACAGTACAGATTTGATGTTAGTTTATGCCTTTTTGGGAAATCAGACTTATAACTACACATCTTGTGGAAAACCAGCTTGAAATCTCACACCTTTGATGTGTTAATGATCTGAAGGTCTCAGCATTCAAGCAGGACTGAACATCTTGGCTGGGAGCCAGCCAGGTTTGACATGGGCATCACTCAGACCCAGAGAGGCTCTCGATAGTTGTGTGTTTATTTATCAATTCATCAACAAATCACCACCATAAACACTTAAGCCATGTAACTTGCATAGCTTCGGTCCTAAGGCCAAATGCAAGTTCTAACCCTATCTGTAGTTTTCTTCCTTTACGGCTTCCCACAAACACAAGCCGATATAGAATGATAGTGCTAAGGGTTTGGAACGGACCTTAAAGATCATCTAGTCCCAAATCCCACTGCCCTGGTCAGGGACACTTCCCACTAGACCAGGTAGCTCAAGGCTTTATCCAGTCCGGCTTTAAACACTGCCAGGGTTGGGGTATCCACGACCTCCCAGGGCAACTTATTCCAGCGTCTCACCACCCTCACAGTGAAAAATTTCTTCCTAATATCTAACCTAAATTTCCCCTTTCAGTTTGCACCCGTTACTCCTTGTCCTATCACTACAGTTCCCGACAAAGAGCTCCTCTCCGGCTTCCCTGTAGGCTTCCCAAGTGGAAGGTTGCTGTGAGGTCTACACGCAACCTTCCCATCTCCAGGCTGAACAGCCCCATCTCTCTCAGCCTGAACCATCAGCCATCAGACTAGCTTCAAGTGAAAACACCAAGAATATTATCAGCTCCATTTCTTCAGGAAACACACTTTGGGCAACTGAGCCGCGTGGGGCGCCCGCTACCTCCCCCCGCATCCTTCCGCCTCCTTTACGCCCTTACATCCCGCTTTGTCCCTTCAGGACGCAGCTGCTGCTGCTCCCCGGGGAGGCTGCCCCAGTTCCCCCGAGCCGGGGGGTCCCCCTACCCGCACCTCAGAGGCCCCTCCGCTGCCCCGGCCCCCGCTCAGTCACAGCTGCTCCCGCTCGGCCGCCGCCCCTGCCGCGCCGGGAGCGCTCCCTGTGCTTCCGGGGCAGCGCCGCCCGCGCCCATTGGGCAGCGCGGCACATTTGAACGGAGCCCGCGGCGCTTCGGCACGCTCGGATCTCTCCCGCAGGAAGAGCCGCTGGAGGAACGGGAGCGCCCCGGCCGGCTCGGGCTTGGGGGGTAAAGGCGCTCCGGGAGGGGCGCGGGGGTTGCGGCTGTTCCCGGGGTGGGACCGTGGGAAAGGGGAAGGGGCTCCCTAGGGCGGCCGCAGCGGGAGCTTTCGGGTAGGGGAGCTGTATTAATGATGCCAATGCCGGCTCTCAGGGATTAGGGTTTGCTCCGCGGGGTTTTTGGCTTGTTCGGGCTATTTCCCCAGGAGTTTGCTCGGAGCCAAGGTGGTGTCCCGTGGAAACCTCTCGGAGCAGGGAGAAAGAGAAAAACCTTCGGAGAGGTTTTAGCGTGTCCCACGCTGACTGGCAGCTGCCCCGCTGTTTCAGAACTCTGTGGCCCCCATGTGACTTCATGTCAGCGTAAAAATAATAAAGTAGGTTGTCGTCTTCAGTCGTTTTGGAGAGTGAGAAGGTGTAGTTGCTGTTGCAGTCTCGGTTGTTGCCTAATGTCTCCTGCTTTCCCTGCACATGCTTCATCCCTTTTCCCAGTCAAGCCAATCACCAAAAAAACAAACACAAGTGTGGGCTCTGCCTTAGCTAGGTGAAATAAAGCAAACAGTTGGTTTTGTGTTCTGGAAGTAAGCAGTATGGGTATTGCTCCTTTACGGCCACTGTGGTATTGTGGAACTTTGTTTCAGAAGAGAAGTTTAAAGGCAAATTTTTACCACAGCGTCTAGTACCTATGTCTTGACAAATGCAAGAAGATAAAATCGAAGCTTGAAGAAGTCCAACTACTGTCAAAGTAAATAGAGGAAATAATAACTTACAGAATTAAAAAAAACCCAAAAAACCCACAAAAAAACAAAAACAAACAAACAAAAAACAAAACCCAAACAAACAACCCCACAAACAAACAAAATCTCCCCTGCATAGGTAACAAAAGTATTTAGAGTTGTCTTTGTTAGTAAGTCTTGGAAATACTAAATATCTTTTCTCTAGGTTTAAAGCATCCTCATATACCCTGATCTGAATGTAGGATAAATGCAGAAACTACAGAAGACAGTCCTAGGCTGCTTTTGGAGACAAGAAGACCATCATATTTGTGGTAATGTTCTTTTATGTTGGTATAACGTACAAGGAAAATAATCTTGGAAGGGATCTTCATGAAGGCATGACATGCTTTTAACCCCATATCTTCACAGTTGCTTTGCCACAGTGAGGCAAGTCTGGTTTAGTGGGAAGAGTTTATTGAAGGAACTTGATCTTTAAGAAGATACAACAGGAGTTGCACAGTTTATTGGAAGGTGAGGGCATGCATATGCTGTTTTGCGTAGTTATGTTAATTTTTCTCTTGATTACCTCTGTTTTCTGCTCTAGACAATGATTACTTTCCAGCAAGAAATGTTAAACTTGGTCAAGTGTTTCAGAAGACAATGGCATTTATTTTCAAACTCTGAAAGGACTACGGTATGTGGAGCAGACTGCATGCTGATGGCATTGCAGCTGTCCATGGCTGAAGTCAATAAACAGGTTAGCATTCTTTTCAGTATGTTCTTGGTACTTAGTTTATCTCAAACTTGGTTCACTTGCTGCTTAGGCACCAACGTGAAATAGCAGTTTTGGTCACTTCATTGCTGTTTGTTAAAACAGGGTGCATCTGAGCATCAGATGAAGCAAGGCACTTAAATTGATATGATTATTGAATCAGAGCTTAGAAAAAAGAACTGCAAGACAGATTGGAGGATGGAAACGCTTTAAGTGTATATTTGAGCTCCAAAATTTAATATTAAATATTAGTATATTTCTGCTGATCATGTAGCTTCTACTTATTTCCATCAAATGTTTCTTCTGTGCTGTAGATCAGAATGGCAGAACTATGGCATTTGGGATACATTCTTTTTCCCGAGTGCTCCAAAAATTCTTTGGAATGACATGAGAAGAATATCAGTATATAGCTGATTTGGTGTAGTCTGCACGAGTTGTACTTGCTAAGTCCATTTTTAGCTGCCTTTTTTCCTGCCACTCATCAGATGAAGAGCTGTATGGACATGTAAGTTGTGAGTATGCACCCAGTACCCATAGGAATTATATGGCTTTCTTTCCATTTGTGCTAGAGGTGTCTGTCAAATGATGAAGAGGAGGTGTAACCCTAAGGTGTCTCTGAAAGAAGCACTATGGCTTGTCAAAGCAGGACATTTGGGTGGTAGCAGTCATCTGCAACGTACAATTAGGCCTTTGCATGTGTTTCATCTAATAAGAACTATTGCAGTAGACATTTTCATAACCTAAAGATATCTTTTTGGGTCAATGAACCTAATTACTGATGAAAAAATAAGTCTGTTGTTGGAAGACTTAGCCAAATGTTGCAAAGTAAATCAAACAGGGAGTACAAATCTTTACTTTGAAAAACCAAAGCAAACATACCAAATCAACAAACACAGCACAAATGACAAAACCACACCAAAGTCAAATCTCCAAACCAATAAAAAACCCAAACAAACAGAAAACCTGCTTCAGTCTGTGCATTCCTGGTTGCAACATATTATTTTAAAAATTGCCACTTGTACTGGAAGAAGATTATATCTCCAATTAAATATTTCCAGAACCACTTTTTAGTGTAACTGAGTTCATCACCAGAAAAAACTTTGTAGTCTAAAATGTGCAGACTGGGGGTATCTCTTATCTAAACATTAAGTATAAAACTAGACAATTCATCCCAATGTAATAGATGCCACAGCAAAAATATTAGAATCCCAAGATTCTACATCTGTACTCCATAAAATGTAATATATTCCAAGCAGGAACCTGATGTCCTCACAATACCTGTGTAGGTAAAATCAGAAGATTAGCATGCATCAAAATGAACTCCTGGAAAACTAATTCCCTTCGGAGGCAGTCACTGTTCGTCATATTTGTTGTGATTCTAAGGGAAAGCTACAAACACTTTTCCAAAGCCAGGTCTGAGAACTAAAGTGTGTTCTGTTGGATGCCAAAAATTGCAGACATGAAAAAGATGTTTTTATGGTTTGTTGCTCCTTGTTTCCTAACAGCTTACAGTAAGTTTTTCCCTTCTACCAGAGGTAACTGGTTTATTCAACTATTTCCTTTTTCCTCCCGTGAAGATTCCTCCCTTCTAATGCTTTGAACTCCTCTGAAAATACTTCATTTTATACCACATTCGTGGCCCTCCGGCATAAAGACAAGTGGCATAAGGTCTATGGAGAAATACCTTTTACCTAGATTTGTTAGTCTAGCTTTAAAACCTAGGAACACTTTCAAGAGAAGAACTTTGAAAACAGAAATAATGGTTTTCAAGATGAAGTTCAGTTGATGCTAATTGTTTTGAGTGTATTTGTGCACTTGGAGATCAGAAGGGGTAGAAGATAGGTTATTTGGTCAAATAATTAGCTTGTAATTTTCAGACCCTGGTTGTTTTAGCTAGTAGTGGGGAAAACCAAAATGTATGAAACAATTATTTTTTCCTGAATCTGAGAGTTTAAATTCTCAGACTACTCATAAAGGTGTTGTAAATCTCTTCTAGCACTAGAGCTGTGATACTGGAGGAAAAAGTTCTTTAATGTTAATTTTAGAAATATATTTTTCCCTTTGGAAATTTGTGTTTGTATATTTCTAGTCTGTACAAAAGCAATTTTGGTGTGTAGTTTGGTTCTACTCTGTGCTGTATTTTGTATACTGACTGAAGAATATTATGTTCTGCTCAGTATCTTGTATTTCTTGAAGTGGTTCTCCCAAATTGTCCTGTTTCCATGTTGGCAAATGAAGAAAAATACAGAGTTGGTTTACAGCGTTAGTGCCTTAATCTGTTGTATCTGTCTCCCTTTTGGTAATGAGACTCTCCTACCAACTTGGAAGCAATTTTATCTAATATATTGCTTGTAACATACTGTAGTGATGGTCTGAAGTCATCTTATCCAGACTCCCTCTAGCAGAGCAACCTGGCAATGCCAGTTGCCCAGGACTATGTCCAGATGTATTTCAAATCTCTTTGAGGATGGAGACTCCATAACCTCCCTGAGCAACCTGTGCCAATATTCAGTCACCTTCAAAGTAAAAAAGCGTTTCCCAGTTTTCAGAGGGAACCTGTGTGCGCTTCAGTTTGTGCCCATTGCTTCTGGTCCTACCGCTGGACACCTTAAGAAAGCCTGATTCCACCCTCTTTGCACCCTCCCTTCAGAAATTTAAATGCATTGAGGAGATCCTCCATGAGCATTCCTTTCTCCAGCCTAAACAGCCCCAGCTTTCTCAGCCTTTCCTCATACCTGAGGTACTCCTGTCCCTTAATCATCTTTGTGGATGAATAACTGAGCTCTGTTGAACTCCCTTCAGTATTGTCAGTGTGTCTCCCTTGTGCTGAGGAGCCCAGAACTGCTCGCAGTACTTGAATGGGGTCTCAGCAGTGCTGAGTAATCTCCTCTACAAGAGGGAGGTTCTTCTTTAGCAAAAAGGTTGAAGTAATAAATATTTGTTGTGTTTTTTTTTTCTTTAAAGCAAATAATATACTGAGACTATACTATACTACTGTAGTTTCCCACAACCTCTGTAACCAAATCATAAATATTTAAGTTATTCTTCTATTTTTGTGTTGCTTAACAGCTGGAGTTGTTTTGACTGTGTGAAAACTCTTGCTACTTAAATTTTGAGGCATCTTCCCCATCTTATCAATAGGACTGTGTCTTCTACCTCCCACCCCTCTCCTCTATAGTATTTTAGGTTTCTGTTTTAAGGGTTAGAAGGGGGAGCATGGATATGGTGTGTGTGGGATTTTTGTTTTGTTTGTTTCTAGCCAAGAGGGTTCTAAATTTTCAGTCATGTGTTTTTATTACTGCTGTAGTTGATAGCGTTGACTTTAGAAAGTAGTGGTTTGTTGGTTGGATGACTACAGTTTTTACTTTGCCTGTTTCATGAGTCTGTCATTGCAACTGCTGTTCTACAGTAGCTCTCTAGTCCTCCTTAAACAGGACTTCTACTCTCTTTGACCCTAGTGCTCTTTGCCTTGACACCCCCCACTGTCCAACCCTCCACCCTCCCTTCCCCAAAACAAAAAAGGTCTTCAGTACCCATGCCAAGTAATACTGAAATTCCTCTAAGCCTGGGGTATCGGCCTATACCTTCACTGCTTCTGCAGATTGCAATATAACACCTATCAGATGTCAGTACACTTGTGTTTACACGAACCAGTTTCTAAATCTGTGCACAGCAACGTCAACATTTACTGTTATAGGATACTTTTCAAAATGCTGCTTTATACTACTTCAATGTGCCTTTTATACCACTGTTTGGGAACTTCTCTGTGTGAGAGTGTATGCAAGCAACGAAGGCTTAGTAGGACTGGAGGTGACAAGACTGCAGAATCTCACAGAAATTCAAGGACAAAGCCAGAAACAATACTGCAGTCTAGGAGCATGCCTAAAAATAATAGAACTAGAGATAACACAGGGGTGGTGGTTAAGCACAGCAGTCTTTTACACGCATATTCCAAAAATGGTTAGTGATGATGTTTGGGGAAGGTGGGAGACAACATATTTTTGCCGAAATACACAACTTCCTTTTTTTAAAACAATTTTCTGTCAAAATAAAGTAAAAGAGTTGATGTACAATGTAGTTAGCCCTAGAAAGCTTGCAATACCTACAAAAATACTAAAAAAATGGTGTCTTTAGGCATGTAACGTTGCTACTGTATTTCAGATATTCTAATGTAAGAGTCCAAGGAAACTTAATACATGGCACTACCAGGAATTGAAGTGAATAGAACCAATAATATCTTTTTGGTTCTATGCATATGAAACAAAATACTTGCCATGCCTATAATAAAATGAAAGCATGGGGTTTTTTGAATTTCCTTAAGCTATGAGCCAGCTGACATATGTTTACTGCAAAACACCACATTATTTCTTTAATTAATTTTAAAACCAGATACTTGACTAGTGGACTGCATAAGTAATAGAATACACCATCACAGTGAACACCTGATCACGAAGATTAGATCTGGAATGCGATTTTATTTGGATTTAAAATATTTTTGCAGCATTAATATAAACTTTCCTGATCTCTGCAGGCCCTTGATCTGGTGAGGGAAGGTTTTGATTTATTAGATACTATATGAAGTAGTACTTTAACTTAATAATTCTGGAGGATTTTGTTTCAAAACAAAGTGAGAAAACTTTTTTTTTCCCAATCTACTGCTGTTTTGATCTGTTTAAATTGGGTTATAATATGATTACATGTTTAATTTTTCAAGAGGCTAAAATGAGATTCAAGTGCTTTTCAGAAAACATATTGCATTTTAATATTCTGATGATATGTGGAATAGCATGTAAGTTCATAGAGCTGATTTGTCATAACCCAGGCACAAATTAGAAGGCAAAAAAGTACTCTGAAAGTAATATGTATGAGTACTCTCATTTTCATTCCTAATTCTTTTCCTAGACAATATCAAAATAATTGACTTTCAGGATTTTGAAATCCTATGTTTAACCACGTCTATTGGAAAAGTTGTGCTAAATATGCTAGAACTCTCAGGAGGGACCATTTGGGTTGGAACAACTTAAGTTACTGGGCTTTCTCATGTTTTTGTGTTTAGTGTTGTGTTCCCTTGCTAATGGTGTTTGCAGGTAATTGATTTGCCTAATGTGAAAATGTCATGAGAGAGAATTAAATCTTGCCATTAGACAGGCACTATCTGCCATTATGGACACAGCAAAGAAAGGCTTGTTGCTCCGTTACAGGGCATTTATATTGTGTTACATGATGAATTACACAGCAGCTTCTTTTTTTTTTAGTGTCATATGTTGGGGGGGGTGCTTTAGACACCAGTAGTGTGGACTCTATTTCTCTGAAAACTGGAAAATTTGCTACAATTGTGAAATTACTTATTGCACGTATTCTGAGGTCTAACTCAAATAGAAGGAGCTTGGGTGAAAAAGTTTAGCAGCAGGAAGTGGGGCCTGGTATGTAGATCAAAGTGCAGAGTGTGGGTGAAAATGAGGAGTCTAGTTGTGAAGGTGGTAAGAGCAAGGAGGAGAAGGCAGAGGGGCACATGGAGCATAATCTAATAATTTTGACAGGGAGCAGAAGCTGGGTGTGAGTTTGGCCAACGCTGTAAAGTTAATGTTAGTTGTGGTGCTAGTAACAGATGTGTGTGCATTGCTTTAATGTACTTATTAGAAGGATCTAGCAACAATGTTATGCTAAAGTATAGCTGTACTAACACAGGAAAAAAACCTCCTTTTTTTGGATGTATTTTCCTGTATTACTGTCTGAAGTAAGGTAAGAGAGCTATGTTTACTGCCTTTGGGATGTAAAAGCCTGCCATGCTGAAAACCATTTCTGCAAATAAATAACTTCGGGCAAGAAGTAGTCCTGCAACATTCAGTGTCTTTTGTTGTGAGTGAAGACCAACATACATATCTGGTATTTTAAAGATCTGGAACAAATACTGCATATAACAAAATTCAACTGTAGATGCAAAGCACTGGAAGAAGTTCAACTATAAGTAAGAATTTGTTTATTATAAACTTGATAATAGTTCTTTCAAAAATAGATATGCAACTTGTTTTAAATTTATTTTTTAAAGCTATGCTGAATATTAAACAGTGTTTTTTGCTTTTTTTGGTTCTATTAGCACCATGGAGACTTCACAGTGTCACTTAGTTATGTGCTGGAAACTTGGAACTATTTGTTACATGACAAACTGGGATTATCATATGAAAACATGAAAGAACCTGAAAATTATGCTGATGTAAAAAAAACCTATCAGGCCTTCTTAGCAAGAAGCAATATGTTAGATCTAGTAGACATATGTCAGAAGTGCTATAGTCTTGGACTTTTACCTGAAGATGAAAGCATAGCCCCTGTAAGTATTATGTTTGTTTGATCTCTAATGTTGTTTTGGCATATTTTTGGCATATTTTTGGTTCCATGGATTTGTGACAGGATCTCTGAGTTTTTCATAAGTTACTTAGTTTTTCTATTGGGATAGCATTTGAATTTAAATTCCTAAATATTTAAAAGAAATTTTAAATTTACTCAAAAATTATTTATTCCTTTCGTCCTGCTGGATGGGTGAGTTTCACAACTCTTCTATGAGTATATTACTCTTTGCCATAAATGGAAATGAAAAATGAACTGTAGAGGCTTGATGAAACTGGAACAAAGCTTAGTAATTAGCACATGCCATGGAGTTTTGGATGTATCTTGATATGCAGCCATAATATTTTTTATTATTACCATTTTGAAAATACTATACTCTTTAAGCAAAAACTTCTGTTTATAATGTTTATTTTTAACATAATAAAATAGCCATGTTAGATTTTTTTCGGAAACCAAAAGACATTCCACTTCACCCACTCAGTTGCAGTTTGTTACAGGTCTTTCATTTGTTTTTTTTCTAATATGTTTTTTCCTCACTGTTTTCACAGGGAAGACAGAGAACTCGAGTGGGTTAATGAGCTCTTCCTAAACTTGGCATAACATATTAAATGTTCTCCAAAACATAGGTTGTACTTTTAAAGACTAAAACCAAAAGTAGGTTGTAAGGTCTGTGTTAACCTCAAATACGACCAAATTGGCAGAGATGCAGGTTTACACCAGGTTTTAAAAACACTTTTGCTTTCTAGTCATCTTCATATTGAAGTTTATTCTGATCTTTTTATTAAAGGTTCAGCTGTTGGAATTCATTTCTGGCATAACGAATGTACAAGAAAATAATGATTCTGTTCCTTCTACTCCTTCTACACAAGTCAACAGACAGGGCCAGGAGAATGTGAAGGTAAAAATTATTTCTATCTGCTGTAATGTTCTGTATATGTTAGAAAGATAAAATATAGCATCGTTTCCTTTTCCAATATTGGTATTGAAATGTGGCTGGTTTAAAAAATATACAACCTGTGTATTCAAACTCTGTATCATTTGAGCACATTGTAGGTGTATGCAGGGCTACGTGCTGAAATTTATATTCTGGGAGACAGTCCTTTTTTTGCAGGCACTTGATGTAGACTTAATCTGCATTGAAACACCAGGGAATAAATTTTTCTACAAGTACACCATCACTCAGACATTGTCTTGACTAATTGTTAAGTGATTTTTTCCCAACGCTGCAAAATGAAGTAAACTTCTCAAATGTTTTGTGAATATTCAAGAACAGTATATGTAATTCTTAATTATTTGTCATGTTTACTTTTCATCAAGGCTTCCAGAGTCCTCATGAATAAAGTAGCATTTTGAAATTATGCAAGGTGAATTTCTTGTTCTTCTTCTTACTCTTCCAGAAATCATATCAGTACATATCTAATTAGCTTTAAAATAAAATGGAACATAATTTAGCATTGGGATGACCAATTTATTCTCTTATACAGGCAGCAATCCTGGCAAAGAAGTCTGTCTGTTCATATTTAAGCCTGTTGGTGAATTCTAAGGATGATCTGTCACTGGCTCATGTTCTAAATGTTCCTGACAGAGGACTTGGTAGAGAAGCCTTCACTGACCTGAAACATGCCTCACAGGAGAAGAAAATGTCCATTTTCCTGGTATGTGTGTCAAATGAAACTTGCTGTAGATCAGAGTCAATGAACTTCCTCTGTAGGGATAGGACTCCTCAGACTCTTTTCCTGCTCCACCATGTCCCTCTCTTAGGAGAGAGTTCTCTGCAAACTTCTCCTTCCTGTGGGTTGCAGTTCTTTGCAAACTGCTCCTTCCTGTGGGTCCATTCCATGGGATGCAATCCTTTAGGGACAGACTGCTCCAGCATGGAACCCCTCCAGGATCACAAGTACTGCCAGCAAACCTGCTCCAGCATGGGCTTCCTCTCTCCATGGATCCACAGGTCCTGCCAGGAGCCTGCTGCAGCACCGGCCACATAGAGGGGTCACAGCCTCCTTCAGGCATCCACTTGCTCCAGAATGGGGCCCTCCACAGGCTGCATGTGAAGATTTGCTTCCCCTGTGGACCTGCATGTGCTGCAGGGGCACAGCTGCCTCACTATGGTCTTCACCATGTGCTGCAGGGGAATCACAGCTCTGAAACCTGGATACTCCTCCCCCTCCTTCTCCACTGACCTGGGTGACTGCAGAGCTGTTTCTCTTACACGTTCTCACTCCTCTCTTCAGCTGCTGTTGTGCAGGTTTGGTTTGGTTTTGGTTTTCCCTTCTTAAGTATTTTATCCCAGGAGCTGTTGCAGATGAGCTCATTCTGTCTTGGAGCTGGCTGACATTGGCTCCATCACACACAGGGAAAGCTTCTAGCAGCCTCTCACAGCAGCCTCTCCTGTATACCGCCCCTCCTGCCAAAACCTGATCATACAAGCCCAATACAACGAGCTTGAGTTCAATAAATATCAGAATGCAGTATTAATAGTAACGAAACCAAGCCATTAATGATGTATTACAACATATTTCAGTTTTGAAGTGCTGTAGGTATTTTGGTTAAATCAGAAACCAGAATTTTTTGGTGTGTTCGTCAAAGTTTAGACATCTGGAACCCACAGTATTTCTGTGTAGAAATTTCTTTTCTTAGAGAAGCTGGTGACAAAACCCCTCCTTTGAAATGTAGACTAGAACAGAGGCCAAAGTTTGTAAGGGCAGTATTGCATTTTTTTCAGATTTGACTCAGAATTTGGGGAAGGTAATGCTTTCTAGTCACTTGTAGCTTGATCAATCTTGAAATACTCTTTAAGATGAGATTGATATGGGACATTTCTGTTCCTTTTACTCTTGAAGGCAGAGAACTAGAAAAAAGACCTTCAGAGAGTAGCATAGTCTTTCTTAATGCCCTTGTATAGGAATTAAAAAAGCTACAGCATCAACATGCAGTGCTCCCAGAAGCTTGCTGCTGAAGAATCTAGTTTGGTATGTGAGGTGCATTTATCCTCACAGTAGCTATAGTCAGCACAGAGCCATTTCAAAAGTAGTTCAAATAGAGTAAATAAGAATTTTTTCTCCCAAGAATCACTGTAGTCCCTCATACTCAAAATAATCATCAAACTGTGTGTGCAGAATAGCCTCAGAGCAGACAACAGCAGTCAAAGGAAAAAACAATATGAGTATGTAGTAGGCACTGAAGCAGCTGCATTCTCAATTTTTATGATTTAATAAATATGGAAAATTTGAGAAATCTCAGTTCCGGTATTAATTATTTTAGCTCGTAATGCTCTGTTAACATTATTAAAAAAAAAAGTATGTGTTTGGACAGGATATACTACCTCTTCTTCACGGTTTCCAGAGGGGAAACTTCTCTACCATGTAAAAAGGTCTTCTTTTCTGGCATCTGTGTCTTGTAGAAATCTTGCGAACCTAGAATATTTTCCATTGGGAAGGCAAAGTCCTGTGAACTGTGTATTTGATCCACAGGAAATCTTTAATACAAAGACAGGAACACTGGCAGGTTTACTTTCTTTGCTGGAATAATTCCAGTTTTACTCTTTCCAGTCTTAAGATCTTTATGATTTAGCTCTGCAGTCGGAAATTAAAATTTACATGTAGAATTAATATTACTGAATGTGTGTCAAATGCATTGGATTGTTATCTTTACTTTCACCTTTCTGGACAACTGCTAGGATTTTTTTTCTGACTATTACCTTAAAATTTCAGGGGCTGTACTCCAAGGTATACTACTTTGGCACATCTCTTATTTTCATCATCTTATAGCATATTAAAATATATAGAAACGTCCAGAATGATAGAAACCTTGTCATCATTTTTCTTAAGATTCGAGTATACATCATTTGCATTTCTAAAAATAGGTATAATACTGAAGTCAACTTTTACATGCTTATGTTAAAATTGTTCTTGGGTCACAGACACTCAATAGAAGAGTAGTTTTTGTGAGGCCAGCATGAGCATTTAAACAGCATCAACAGCAAGAGTTCTATACTCTGTTTTAATAAGTTTTTTTTCTGAGCTTTCAAAGGGCTAATGCAAATCTCACATTCACTGGGTCATTTTAACTTTGGCTTGTATTTTCTTTTTTTAATACTATTGTAGTATTTAAGTATTGATCTTGCAGATATTTATGGTGAGATGTACAAAACTTGCTATTTAGAGGCATTCTATTGACTTCAGAGAAGTTATTTCTGCTGTCAACCAGCTGTTATACGCTGTTTACAAAAAAAAAGAAAACAAAAAAAAATCATGTACAGTTCATGTATGTCTACAGTTTCATATTTCTGAATATTTCTCCTAATAGATGGCAACATCTTTTATCCGAACCATAGAACTTGGAGGAAGAGACTGTGCATCTTCTTTGTATGACCCTTTAAGAGCCCATGTAAAGGGGCTCTCCAACTTTGTTAATTTTATTGACAAGCTGCAAGAAATTGTTGGTGAAATCTTAAATCCCAGGTAATAGATTTTCTGTTATATTTTTGTCTCGTTGAGCACTTCTTTTTCTTGTGCATGTGTCCCAGTGAGAAGGAACAAACCAAAATTAAATAATGTATTTATTAAATAATTCACAGGAAGTGTTTGAAAATTAAACCTCATTATACAATATAACTAATTGAAAAAGAATTGGGGTAAAATTATGGCTTTTTGAAGGTTTTTTTTTTTTTGGTGTTAAATATCTGTCAAATCTATGTATGTATGGTGATTTGGTTAGTTCCCTAGTTGTGAATGAACTTACAGAGATTTCAATCTTCTGAGTCTGGTAAGTACATAAACTGACAAGTGCTTTACTTCTTGCTAGTTAATGGCTTCCTTTTTGTCATTTCATTCCATTTACCCTTATGTAAAGGAGTCTTTATTGCTGTTAAAAAATGACAATGTTGGTTATTTAGCCTTTATTTTTTCTTCTTTTTAGCTACATAAGTGAAACATATGGATTATTTCTTAGGAGGGCTCTGGTGGAGTAGCTGATTTTGAATGTTTTTGAAGACTTGAAGTTAGTCTTTTGGGTAGGCTTATAAATGTGTGATTAATTAGAGAAGGGTAAATGTAACACAGAGATTTGAAGTGATAAGTGCTGGCATTGCTACAGACAGAAGAGCTATTTTCTTAAGCTTTATAGAAATTAGTAATTTTTTTCATTTACAATCAGTAATTTTGCCATACAAAACTTAGGCAAATCAGCTGTAATAGTTCTGTCCTTTATACTAAAGACTTTTTTTCTAGTTTGAATTGAATGTAATCCTCACAGCAGAAAACAAAATGTTATAAGCAAAACCATAAGTGTTATTTAAGTTCAGTTTACATTGAAGTTTGAAGTGGAAGTATTTCTGAAGTTATTTTTCAGTTTTTGTCTTATTTTTTTATTCTGCTTCTTTGTTCTTTCATTTCAACATTCTGGATGCCAAAAACGTACTGTCTGTGCTGGTGATTAAAGAAAACTCTTAGCTCAATGTATACTATATGATTTTTTCTTTATTTAAATCACATCTGACACTGTCCATTGATTAAAAAATGAGAAATGGAAGAACATTCATGTGCATGAGCTTACTTTTTAGGATGGAAAGACCACATTTTCAGGTATACACAGTTCAGAAAAGTATAACATAAAATGCTACGTCTAGTTGCTGGGAATTATCAGTTTTTAACTACATGAATTCTCTAGAGCTTGAAAATTCTTTTTGGCATTGAGATATTTATTTTGTAGCTTTCCCTGCTGTACTTGCTGTCCCATTTATTCTGGGATATCAAACTTAAGTTGAAGTTAGTGTGTTCATTAAGTTGAGTAAACACATACAGGTATCACTGGTGGTCTCGCTGAGTGGAAGCTGATGGTCCTGTGGTGTTTCTAGTATCTCTCTGTATGGGCTTTATAACCTCACAATGTCAAATGCTACTATTTTCTTTATATATGTGTCTATATAGTAGCTCGGTGCTTATAGAAACATACCAATCAGATGGTTGTCTTTGAAAGAATCTTCGTTACTATGCTGATGTTCTCAAATTATATAGGTCTGGTATATACAGCTCAGGAACAGTGGGGGCCTCAGCACTGGTCAACAAAAAGATGTTTTTAAGTGTTTGGTATGTCACATGAAGGAGGACTGTCTGTGTGTCCTGCCTGTGATGTGGCAGTTGTTGCAAATTTCAGGGGATGCAGTTTTACACAAGAAATTTGTAAAACTCCTGCAAACTAAAGAGCGGAGTAAAAAAGCAGCAGTGCAACAGAAGTTTCAATTGCTTTGTCTTCAGAAGTCTGCTAAGAAACCCAATAGCAAACTGGACAACCTGTCTGCTGCACTGCTGCATCTCTGCTGCAGAGATTAGCAAACCTGCAATAACCAGGTCTCTGTATTTGCTATGCCACTAGAAAAATGCAGTATTTTTGGTTGTTTACTTAATAATTGGAAGTCTGTTATTTCAGTTTCATCTTGGTAAAGTGAGATCTTATGAAACTTGTATCTGCACAAAATACAAAGTAGTTAAAAAAGTGCTGGGACATTGTGGGGCATCTGCTGAAAAAGTTTTCTTCATCTGCTTCAATCAAGTCCTTTGCTTTGGAAATCTAGAAACCAAACTGAAGATGTTGGACTGTGGTGGGATGTGCTTAAGGATATCTTGAACGTAGTGGGAGATATTGCGCAACCAAGTAACTCCTAATCTGTGGAGAATTAAAAAAATGTGTTTCTCATCTCCTCATCATTCAGCTAAGAAAGCGAACAGTAGATGAGATGAGGGAAGGAAAATCTGTCAAACAGAGTGGAAATTTAATGAAACTATGATGATTTGGTTCAAATATGGCACTCCTGATAGCAGGAGACAGGGAAAGACAAAATGAACTTTGGCAGTTTCAAGGTGTATTCACTGAGCAGAACGAACATTCTCACAAATCTCTGGCATGCTGAAATAGTTCAAGTTTGCCTCTCCTCATTCTCCAGATGTCTAAGATTAGAAGAAATCACTAATCTTTCAAGAATCAGTAACATGAACATTCCTTAACATTTGAGGATGCTGTTAAACTTGTAATGCTAAAACTATTTATAGATACTGTACATATAAGACTTGGACAATGTTTATACAGTAAATGGAGAGCTTGGATGTTCTTCTTTTTTGTGACTGCTTCTTGTCAAGGAACATATCAACAATGTATTTGTCAGTGAAGTGGATGACTATTATACACCTTAAGATCTGAAAAATCTTGTTGGTATGAATGAAAAAATGCAGTCCTAATTAATCCTTGTGGAAATTCTTTTCTTTAAGGCCAGAAGAAAGTAATATATTTCTGGAATGACTTTTTTCAAGTTCGTTAAAAGTGTCTTCTGCCATACTGGTTGCTGCACCTCATGGTTTGTATAGGGGAGGTGTGCATATACATATATATACTGATTTCGTGGAGTAGGAAAGTTGGGAGATTGGCAGCACATTTTCTCCTGGAGTTAGGCCCTGCCCTCGGTGCAGGCAGCGACCACTGGGTGTCACCATTGCCCAGCTCACGTCGGAGCTGGTTCGAGCTCCCCGTGTTGTTTCACTCAACTCTTTGGAACAACAGCGAAGCTTCAGAGCGGGTTTGCGTTTCGGGTCCCTGAGCAGCCTCCTGCAGCCGGTTAAAGCACTTATACAGCTCGCCTTGATCATATGGATTAGTGCATTCAGCTTTCCCTTGACAGGGAAAAATGCTATTTCTTGTATGTTGCCTTTGTGAAACTGTGATTGCATCTGGAGATACGGTATTTTGGGAGAGACAGCATATTGTGCTTTATCTGGACTTGTGCTGAACGTTTGAGTTAATTGGACAGCTTTCACACAGCACTGGAGTTTTGGGGTCTAAAGTTACTGGAAAGTTGTGTGAGTGTATGCAAAACATTGTATATAGGATTCCTTAAACTTAGGATCATAGAGTAATTCACGTTGGAAGGAACATCATGAAGTTTTTTGTCCAACATCCCACTCAAATCAGGGTCAATTATGGGGTCAGCTCAGGTTAATCAGGGCTTTATTTAGTTAAGCTTTGTGCAGGCTCCATCCTTGGAGGTTTTCAAACTCCCTCTTGGCAACCTGTTCTTCTGCTTGTATCCTCATATGCTGAAAAGTTGTGGGTTTTCTTTCTTATATATAGTTAGGACCTCTCTTGTTTCAATTTATGTCTATTGTCTCTTTTCACTAACTGTCAACATGAGGAGGCTGGCTCTGTCTTCTTGGTTGCCACCTTGTAGTTATTGGAAAGCTGTCAGTAAATCCTCCTGAAGCCTTCTCTTCTCCAGACTGAACAAGCTGTTCCCTTAGCTGCTTCTCACAGGGCATGTCCCCCTGACCATCTTGGCAGCCCCCTGCTGAACTCACTCCAGTTTATCAGTGTCTTTCCTGGACTGGGGGCCCAGAACTGGACGCAGTATTCTAAATTTGGTCCAATGAGTGCTGATTAGAGAGGGATAATCACATTCCTCAGACTACTGGCTACGCTACTGTTAATGCAGCCAAGGATACTGTAGGCCTTCTTTGCTGCCAAGGCATACTCCTGGCTCAGGGCTAGCTTGCTGAACATGCACCAAGACTCCCAGGTTCTTTTACACAGAACTGCTCCCCAGCCTGTATCATTGCAAGGGATTATTCCTTTCCAAGACTCTGCATGTATTGTTGAAATTTCATATGGTTCCTGTCAGCCCGTTCCTTTTGTCTGTTTAGGTATCTTTGCGTGGCAGCTCTGCCCTCAAGCATATCAACAGTTCCGTCCAATTTGGTGTCATCTGCAAACTTGATGAGCATGTATTTTTGTCATCGAGTCACTGCCAAAGACAATAGAAAAAAGCAGGTTTCAGGATAGGCCCCCGTGGTACTCCATTTTTAATGGCCTCCAGATAAAGTACAACATGTTTACTATTTTTTATTTTTTTTTATTTTTTTATTTTTTTTTTATTTTTTTTTGTTTCTCTCCATTTGTCAGGGACCTCCCCTGGTCACCATGAATTTTCAAAGATGGTATAGAGTGGTCTTATGAGGGCATTTGCCACTTCTGCTGATGCTCTTGAATGCAGTCCATTTGGTTCTGTGTACTTGTATATACTTAGTACTGGCAAGTAAAGTCTGATTTGATCTTTATTCACTTCTGACAGTTCTTTTCTGAAAACTTTCTCTAGTCAGGGGCCTGGGAGTCTATGTTGGTGAAGACTGAGGAGAGAAAGCACAGAGTACCTCTGTTTCATCTGTGTCCACACTGTTGGACTGTGTCCTCCAGCAAAGGTTCTTCATTATCTTTGTTCAGTAGGTGACGCTGCTTTAACGTTCCTTGTGATTCTCAACTCCAGCTGAGCTTTGGTTTTCCTGACAACAATCCTAGATGCCCAGGCAATGTTTCTAGATAATTTGTAGCCCATCCCTTCTTCACCATCCTGTGTGAAGCCCTTTTTTCATTCGAATTGTCATCAGCTCACTGTTAGAGCCAAGCCGGTCTACCAATATTTCTACATATTTTCCTAAGCATTGTGATGAACTGTTCTTGTGCTTGTAGTATTATTTTTGTATAATATAATTAATGTTATTATAATTAATAGCATCAGATTTCCTGAGCTCCTTTGCCTTTTATAACTTTCTCTCATGGGATTCCATGGCTGCTTATCAAGAATCTTGTTCTGGGAAGAATACTTGTTTAGTTTTACAGTAACTTTATTGCCAGACTTCAGTAGCATAGCTTGGTATGGAGAATATGAAGAGTCTTTCTAGTTTCTTCCACCAAACTAAAAGAGAAATTTTAGCCAATACAGCAAAATCAGTAGCAGCAACAACGTGGAAAAGTGCTCAGCAACAGAATTCTTTTTTGCTTTGTTTTTTATTGTGGATCTAATGATCTGCAAAACTCCAAAGGGTATAAGGTAGAGTCTTCAGCTAATATAAACTTCTGTAGGGTTTAAGAGATTAGAGTAATAATGCAGGCATCCATTGTTTGAGGTGGAATTTTTGTATAAATTCCATCAAAACACTATAAGTATTTTCATATTTTTTTATTTTTCAAATATATTTAATATCTAGATGAGTATGATTTTATTGTTGAAATTCTGATATATAAATTAACATGATCTACTAATTTTGGTAATTTATTCTTATAACATAACTGGAAAAAAACCCACATTAGAGTTGCTTTAAAGGCACAGCTACTGCTCTGTTAGGAGCATTTGTATTTTGTACTATTTCCCAGATACATTTTGTCTACTCTTCTACCTAGGTAGATGAAGCTCTAGCTGAAATCTGCTGCTTTGTGTCTGAGAGTGGAATTACTGCTGCTCTGTTTCTATAGCTCCAAATTAAAAAATTTAGATAACTGTTCAGTTCTTATCAAGTTCTAAGACATCTTATAAATCCATAACAAAGAAAAAAGGCTATGATCTCCACCCCACCTCGTAATCACTAGGTGTTTTTGTGTTGTAAGACATTTGTTCCTACTACCTAAGTCAGATAGCTATACACTTGTCACCTGTCTTTTACCTCTGTTGAAGTTGAAATAAATGAATAAAAATCTTGACCTTAGTATAATAGAATATTTATATATTCTTTTCTGTTCTTGGAATAGGCTTCAGAAGCCTGTTCTGCTTTTTATCAGGTTGTGAGTATTGTCAATTTTCCTCAACTTTTTTTCTTCTTTATGCTACTTTAGTCTGTTCCACAAAAGATGTATTTCTAGAAAATAAATAAGAGTGCTCTTCATCATATTAATTTTTCATACTAAAGCCTCAGTTCTGTAAGAAGAGCTCTTGCCAATGCCATTTATATTTTTGGTAAGGAGAGCTTATTTAAGTGTAATCTCAGTAGGAATCAAAAGACAAAGCATGTATTAGTTTCTTATAAATTAGTTACCTCTACATAAGAAAAGATGGTTTGCTAAGGAAAAGGAGGTAGAAATAATCAGAGCTGGGACTGAAATCATCTAAAGTGAGAAGGGTTCAAGTGAGCAGAAGATCTGAGAATATTTTTAGTAGGAGCAACCAATGATAGAAGATATGATTAGTGTGATGCCTAGTTAACAGGTAGAGTTTTACATTGTACTATTTTTTTAAACTCTTTAGAAACACTGATTCAAATAAGGCATTTTTAGTATATGATTCATTTTATCTACATACAGACATCTGTTTTTCTCTAGCTACAAGACAGGTGAGCTGAATCCCACCTGAACCGTCTACTCTTTTAGTGCTGGTTAAAGCTGAAAAAGTTAAGCTATTCTGTCTGTCAGTTGATCTAAAATGTTTATGAATTTTTTAATTGAGAAACAATAGTTAATTTGACATTGTAAAACGAACTGGCTGCTAGTGAAGTCTTAATTCAGTGGCCTGAAATGTGTGCATTAACGTAGTCTTTAGTTGTGCAATCACATGCTTTCCCCTCATCCACCCACCCAGCAGTCGTGGCTGTTGTGGAGAGGAAATAAGAGTGTAAATTTAAACTGTGTAATGGAAGAAGGTACTGTTTGACCCTTTGCAGCTGATGAGGCAAATGAAGAATAGCAATTATCTTAATTAACTGTGCATGTGCCAAGTGCTAGTTGTATAATAATACCTTTTCTTCCAGCATACATACATGTATGTACGTATTAAATGTGTGGAAATGATAAAGATGTAGATAAGGTCAATGTATCTGTAGACAGAAAGAACTGAACCTGGTTTTCTCAGGGAATTTCAGTCAATCCTTTCACCTGCTTTTTTGTCTTGGAGTTCTAGGTTCAGCACAGTATTTATGGAGCAAACACTCCTCATTTAATACAATACTTTTCTCTTTTGAGGATATTATTTTGAAAAGTGTAAGTTTAGGATTGAGGAAAATAGAGCAGTTTGGGAAGAAGCATCAGGAGAATTGGCTACAATCACTATGTGCATCTCTGAAACAGAACTCTCCTTCAGTAGTGCTCTCTTCTTACCTCTGGACAGCTTGCAGTGGATTTTATTTTCTTCCCTTTGAACTTTTCATTCTTTTGTGGTTAGGTTGAATTCTGGGGTTTGGAGCAGTGGTACAACAGCATCTTTTTTTTTTTTTTTTGAACTATCCTTTCTAAGATCTGTATGGGTCTTGACTTTTGTACAGAGAGACTTGACATGATGACTTTTCTTTTGGCCAAGTGCTTACATTGTGCTTAAATTTCTGCAAAGCGTAAAGTTTTCTGCTTAATGAAGCTGCAAATCTGATGTGAATTGAATAATCTTTAATCTGTAAAAGTGTGGAATTGCTGAGAATTGTGTGAAAATACTTGGGTTTTACCCAGAAAAAAGAAAAAAAGAGAAAAGTTTCTGTTAACTTCAAGTTTTCTAAGTTATTTGCAGGAGTCTTGTTCAGCCAGAATAAGCCAAAACAGTAAAGTCCCTGGCCCAGTTCCCTCCATGTATTTTAACTGGAAACAATATCAACAAGCTATTTTTCCTCTGACTCAATTCTTATTCTTACCTAGTTCTGCCCAATTATTTTATATGAATGTAGACATGCAAAGTGTCATGTGATGGAGGTTCTCCCAACTAGAATTCAAAAATTCATCTTCAGAATTTAATGTGTACAAAATATACCTTTCTTGGAATTTGTAAGGTTACCTTTTAGGATAATTCAGTAGGAGCATGAAGGACACCTGTAAGCATAGAGGAAGTTGAAAATGAGTCATCATGTCACTCCTGGCTGTGTGACCTGGAGTAATAAAGCCATGGCTTTGGGTTTTTGACAGAACCGTGATTTGCAGTGTTATAGATGTATCTAAAAATTCAAATGTAAGTGCCAATAGCAGCTCAAGAGGTCAAGGTCTGTGAGTAAATATGGAGTTGTTTTGCACTGTCCATAGTGTGGTTAAATCTGTGGTGTCTGAGCTAGATTGATGTTAGGTTACAGTCAACATGCTGCATTTCTGCTTTGATCTGATTTATAAACCTAACTAAACAAACAAACAAACAAAAAAAAACTACAACAAAAAAAAGCTTTTGGGAAGAGATATGTTCTGATGTAGGAGAATTGAGTGGTTCTTTTAATGCCTTATTTTCTTTGCCCAAACTCAAGCAATAGTAAAACATACTTAATGCTTTCTGCAGATAATAGACAAAATTATTAAACTTTTAACTCAGGGGGATTTATTCTGTCTTTCACAAAGTCAAGACACATTTGCTGAAGAAAGAGATTAACAGAGTGTACCTTTATAGCAAACAGTGATGTTCATGTGGTCTAATTACTATCTATTTAAATAAAATTGAAAGCAGATTGGAATTTTGAAGCACCTTCACAAAGCACAAAAGACTCAGAAATCTAATAGGGTATTAAATGGGAATGCATGTTTGAGTGAAAAATATTTTTTATTCTTAACAGTTTATGAGCAAAACAGTAACTGTAGGTTTAAAGAATGTACTTTTCTTTGAACTCTAAGGAAAAGTTAGTTTTGTGTTGCAGCTCAGAGTATTATTAAATGCTGAATTCATTACCTTATAATCTTTGGGGTTTTTTATTTTTTAGCGAACTATTATGTTGGACAATACTTCTACACTGCTGTTTGATTTAAAAGATCAAAGCTGTTCTCTTTGATTAACTGTGAAGACTGGCTATGTTCAGCATTAATAGGTATACTAAAGTGTTGCCAAGATTAATGTGGAGATGACCCTGTGCCTATTTTCAGAATCGCAGGGGGGCGAATTCTGTCAACAGTGAAGATGCATTTGATAAAAGGCCGAAGCAATGGGGATCCTTTCTGTCAGGCAGTAGAGGAAGTTGTACAAGATTTGGACTTGAAGATTAAAAATATTATCGATTCACAACAGGAAATCTTGACTGCTAGCACTACTGGAGTCAGTCCAACACGGGTAATGGGACTTCTTTTGTTCTTTTAACTATTTAGCTTTATAAGAAAGCAAATGTCTTTCGCCTGTTTTGTTTCTTTTTCATTTTTTAAAGGACTATCTATAGAGTATAATCTTTTCCTAACAGTACTGAGTAGTGTCATTTCCTCTACACTGTGGTTTTAAACTTGTTGAAACACTGTGGATTTCAAATAGTGGATTTGCTTAAACTGAATTTCTTACCTCAATATTGTAAATAAAATACTCTCCAAAACTTACTTTATTTGTGCAGTTTTATTATAGGCATAAATACTTAGATGTGTTTGGTTTGCCACTAATTTAAAGGCAGTAAATCTCTAACAAATTTCCAAACAAAAGAACCTCATTGAAGTAGAATTAAGATTTGAGAACATGTATCAGTCATTTTTGATTAAAATACACTGGTTTTAATTAGTTCAGCATCAAGTATTTCTAAGGGTAAGGCATTCAAAATAAGGGTAAATATGAAAAAAGTCTGAAACATGGTGAAATGTGGAGTGGGAGGGGAATAAAAAAAAAAACCTCAAGAGTTTAAAGTATATTTTTTTTGGTGTTTCAAGACACTAATGAAACTATTAATGATTTAAATAATTTTAATTATTTTATTCATTTTAATCATGGAAAGAATCAGGATATTTAAAAATCTCTAAGACAAGTGTAGAGAGCACTAAATAAAGGATTCTGGGAAGAAGGGATGGAGGGGTCCTATTCTGATTAATTGGCAATAAATTATATTAATTTCATAAAGTCAAGTCTGTTTTGCCCATGTTGGTAAGTGGTAAATGAACAACCTGTTCTCATCTCCACCCCATGAGCTATTTTTCCAGATGGTTTCTCTTCCTATTCTGTGTAGGAGGAGGAAGGATAGGAGCAGCTTGGCGAGCAACGGGCAGCTAGTCAGGGTCAACCCACCACAGCTCTTTGGGGTGCCCAGTGTGGGCCTGTGGAATTAGAGATAAGGACAGTAGTTGAGAGAGGTAATGGGCAAAATGTGGACTGAACACTGACAGAGAGCAGTGGAAGCATGGGAACTGTTTGGTTTTGTTTTTTTTTTTTTTTGTAATTGTGAAGGGATGAGGGGTAGAATGTTTGTAAATTGTTTGCCTTTGTCAGTGTTGTGTTTATGCTATTTTGGTTTTGGCGTAGGAAATTCTTTTTGTTGATGTAAATGAAGTCTTGTGAAGATTTGTGATGAATGCATATTTTAATGATTGTTCTTAAACATGTGATTCCTAGAGACGAGGGGTGGAAAAGGGAGATTAGGCAAATGTTAAGACAGTGATATCAAATGGCATATTTTAGTGGAGCTTGGTGTGGAAGAACATTTTACTAAATATGTAGAGCAGTAGGTTACATTTTGTAATGAAAAAAGAAAGCAAAATTGAAAAAGTCCCATAAGTTTTCCAAATTAATTAGAGCTCTATAAAAAAAAAAATAGAGCATCTGTATTGTTCCATTAGGACCTCAGGACAGCAAAGATTAACTCTTTGTGCTGAGTTTTACATAGAGCTTGGGGGTTTTGTTTTGATTTTCACTTAATAAAGAAACCCCCAAACCCTGATGCTATATTTTTTCAGAAAAAAAGTTATTATATTCAGACTAAGTTCTGGTTTTGATAGGATGTTATGTTTTTTCATGTGTAAGAGATTGAATTATTTCTTTGAGTGCGAATTTACAGTATGATCTTAAATATAGAGGTGAAAATGATGCCTCCACTAGCTCCTGGGAAGGCTGTTTCCTCATAAAATGTACCTGAAAAGAGTTACTTTGTTGGAAAAATATTTACTTTTCTCCTGGCAGTGGCAGTTTTCTTCCCTCATTGCTCAGTTTTCTTGCAAATACCTGTTTTATAAGAATCTAGAGCTCCAGGAATAGTTATTACTTTATTCAGCAGGAAGCACTACTTCATATTGAAACCTGCACGAGTGGAATTATGGATTAATCATAGGAATTATGATTAATTTCTTCCTAAGAAAATTACTGCTGTAAATGGAATCTGGCTGGTGTTTCTGGAAGTAACCAGAATAATCTGGAGTAGCCAATGGTCATTAGCCTTGAAAGACTGAGCAACTATTTTATTTAAAAAATAATTTGATTCATGATTTTAAGCTTACTGATTAACAAGGTTTGTTTTTTTTTTATTACAGGGTTTGTTGTTTCACCTAGGGTTCTTATTGTGCCTTGGACAATAGGATTATTGTCCATGCTTAATTCAACGAGGCACCGTTGTTGTTGTATTTGAGATTTCTGAAGGTTATTTTTTGGTAGTTAGGAGGTCATGGTATTTTCTAAAGATTATTTTTTCTTCTTTGTATTATCAGTCAAAATAATTCCAAATTTATACTTCTGTCATTAAGACAAGTTTACCAGGACTCACGTGCCATTTAATAAAAATCTATGTTGTGGTGATGTAACGACTGTAAAGGTTCTGAATAAATTTTGAGGAAATTAGGCGGTTCCGAAATAGGCCAATTCTGTAAAGCCAAGTAACAACCATTTCTGTAATTGCTATTTCTAGCTATTGATTATAACTTATAGTGGCTGACTGACATGTGTTGCTATGGTTTCTTGAAAGCTACATACACTAATGGATGTAATCAAATACAGAGAGAAATAGAATTTTATCTTTTCAAGACTGTGTTTAAAAGCAGTTAACTGATTAGATAAATGCAGTTCACTGCTTCTCTTGTACTTCAGAATACAGAGTATTCAATGTTTCTGTGTATTAGTAAATAAGAAAGCCTATAGTTTTTAAAAAACTACTACTGTGTACTAAGCCCTAAATCTCTCCATGGAATTCCTAGTACCTTTAAAGAAAAATATAGCAAACTTGCAATTCTTATAGTCCCACAGTGGCTATGGATTTCTCCATCTGTACTGCTGACTGTTGCATTGAGCACTTCCAGATGTGGATTATTATTTTCTTTAAGGAATTCTTTATTCTTGTGGAAAATTGTGAGGAATTCACCCTGTTTCAAACAACATGAAATTGTGTCAAAGTACCTCTGTTGTCAAATATTGATGGAAATCTCACTTTTAACCAAGTGCTTTAGCAGATTCAGTTAGTCAGAGGCGTTGGGCTTCAGCAAAACGTGTTTGTGTACCAGAGAACAGTATGTTGATTTGTGCTGCACAGTTTCATCACAGATTTGTATATTTTTCTGTGTGACTTGCTCATCAGACTTGCTCAGTGTGTACTTCTAGCTGGTAGTGATCTAAACTCTACGAATTGCTTGGGATAAGAAAAACTTTCCCATGGAGAGGTTTGCCATGTTTACTGCGAAGGGGAAGGAAGGGGTTCTCACACCTTGTGCTGATGTGGGTTGCTTTTGGAGCTGAAGTGCTGGTCTGACTTGTTGACCTTTCCTGTTTTTTATGTTCCTTCTAATTTACTTTCAGCCAAAATTGCATTCCATTAATCATGGCACTGCATATTGTGGCAGAGATACTGTAAAGGTTTTACTAGTTCTTCTGGATGAAGAATCCGTCCATCCTCCTACCCAGAACAAAGCGGATCTGTTATATGACAACGAAAGCTTAGATTTGTTTGGAATCACCTCTGTTTTGACACTCTTCAGGTGAGTGTTAAAAGGTTTTTTGTGTTTGTGTTGTGCTAGTTTGTTTGGATTTTTTAAAAGATCTAATACTGAGCGTCAAACAAAGCGTTGATGTTTCTTACACAAGGCAAATGACCAAAGTGCAGTCTGTCGTGAAATTAGAGGTAAAAGAAAAATGTTTTTAAAACAGTCTTGAGTTTTCAAAAGTATTCTGCCTTTTAATTTGGATTTTCTGTAACTTCAAGACACTTTTGTAACGTGGACTTCTAGTACATTTCTGGGCTTCACAAACCCCATGAAGGTAATTCTCTGCAGCAAACATTCCAGATCCTCATCTCTTGAGTTTGAATGCTTAAGTTCAAATATGGGCTCTCCACTGACAAATTAGATTAATATTCCATTTCAAGATGCCTAAACTGGAAGATGGAGGATCTTAAAAGTTAAAGAATTGAAGAGTTCTACTAGATTTGTTGTTCAACCCCTTTTATGAAATGAAAGGAGCAAGCACATTCTGATAAAACTTTAAAAGAAATTTTTACTATTAAGAATTCTAAAGAAACCTATAATAATTTTAATACAAAAGACAGTATGTAACAACATACCATGGAATATTCCTTTCCTCAAATAATTTTCCTCAAATATTTCTTCAAATACCTGTGGATAACTTTAGCTATACATTCCTATTTCATTATGTAACAAGCTTAAAATAACCCTGATTTCAGTCTTTTGTTTTTCCATTGCTTCAGATTCAGGTTAATGCTCTATGTGAATAGAATCAAGACCCACCTGAATTCTTCTGAAATAAACACTGCTATTCAGAGCTAGAATCTTGACTTTTTTTTTTCTCTTTAAAGCATCTCTCCAAATTAAAATAGACTTTAAACCATTTATTTCTGAAAAAGATTGCCCACTGAGTTCTATGGTTTCACTTACCTTACTTAATTTTTCAGCTGAATTAATTTTCTTTGGATATTGCCCAAAAGGATAAGACATTTGTTTAACTTCAAGTCTTCTCGATGTAGGTGCAAACAGGTACTGCTGTATGGGAATTTATATAATAATCTTGACAATTCTTGTGTTTTCCTTAGTAATTTTTATTGATCAATTTGGTTTAGATTTTATGTTCCAATATATAACTTCTTAAATATCTATCTATGTGTTTCCTTTTACAAATTGGATTTAGGATTAATTTGCTCTAAGAATTGAAATCGTGATCCTACATAATTACTTCAGGAATAAAAAATGAAACTTGCAAGCAACACCTATCCTCAATTTTTATCAAATCTGTGTTCTTCATCTATCTAGCAGCTGTAAGGTTCCAATTGCTTTATGAATGCTGAACACTTCAGTATTCCACTTGATAGCAGCTAAGATGTCACTCTGATTTGTGTCACTGTGCAGGCACCCCTACAGTTCACTATCTTGTTAATGCCTATGTCTCAAGTATTTAATCAAGAATGTCTGCAGCTTTTTTTGTCAATCTGTTATTAAGAGGAAATCTATAACATTTTCCCCTGTCTGTGGAAGTATCTTTGGAAATCGACATCACCACAGTTTTCAGATTCTCGCTAATCTGAGTTTGTGCATCAGATGGTTGGTCACCTCATATGATAGTTTTTGGTTTATGCTTCTTGATCGTATAATAGTTATTATTCTGAGGTTTTACAAAATGCCTTTTTTTTTTGTTTCTAGAGATTTCATTACTCAAGAATCCCTGAATATATTTAATATGTTGTGAGTAGTTTTGTCTGGATTCTGGTTGGAGAGAGTAACAGTTACTTTTCAGGTGAAGACTGAAATTATATGAGAGCATCTTTTTTCTCAAAATGTCAGCATTGCAGGAAGTTTTTTTCTTTGCTTTACTCTTAGTAAACTTCTAGATAGATTTGGTAGATTTATCTCTCTGCACTGAAATCTTGAAAAAAGCTGCTACTGACAAGTGGCTACTCTGTTGTTTCATATTTTACAGGCTGTAATTAAAAGTATTTTCATTGTAGTTTGGAAATGCATGCTTATTTGGTTACTGAAAATATAAGCCCTGCAATACATCCCTTTGTTTTAGAACTTCCTAAACCCAGCTGAAGTTTTTCTTACTTAATCTGCCCTTTATATCCTTTACATATTTTCCTTCTGCAAGCACCTCATTCCAATCTGCTGTATTCTTCTTAGATATGGTTATAGAAGTTCAAATAAAATTCTCTTAATATATTTATTTTGTATTTTGAAGCTCTATGCAAGGCAGAAGTGTGCTATTTTTACCATAGTATTTTAAATTTTTTTTAAGCAAATATAAAAATGTAGTGATGATATTGAAATCAAAGTAAGGAGATTCTGATGTAATTAATGATACTATTTATGTTTTAGAGTTAAGTTTTGCATAACCATGGATTAAATATTTTCATGACTTTTTGCAATAAAGGTTCTCTCTATTTTTTTGCAAGTTCAACAGGTATTCAATATTTGAGGCAACGGCGTGTTTGCTGCTGATTTTTATGTCCTTCCCATCATCTTTCTGTCCTGCTAATGTTAAAGCCACTAATTAATTCCTGCTCATTTATTTTCTTGCTTTTTTAAAAATTTCCTTTTATTTAAAGAATACCCATCTTGATGTGGTGTTCTAAACACAGAATCTCTTCAAAACCCATTTCTGTGGGCACTGAGAAGAAATTAACCTATCCATGCACTGAAGAAGCAGTGATGACTTAATCAATCACTTGTCTTGAGGAAACATCAGTTGTCAGAAAAAAACAAGATGCTGAGAATTTTTTTCACGGATTGCAAAGAGGATTCATGAACCAGAACCATAGCATGGACATTAGCATGATGAAGCTACATCTATCGGCAATTAAAATAGCAGAACCACTGCAGGGCCATGCAGAAGTTCTTCACAACAGATAGCTAGAAATAAACAAATAAAGAAATTTTATTTATGGAAAAATTGGATAAAATTACCTAAATAAATAAAATAGAGAATGAATTATTGTTGATAAACTTGTCCTCATACTCACGTTGGTCTGCCATGAGCATTAACAGGGAAGTAGTTTTTGACAAATGCACAGATTCGTTCTTATTTCAAGACCAAAAAAATCCTCCTTTAAATGCATCAATAATTTTTTACCTTATATATGCATCAAATATTTTCATTGATATAACTATTTACATACTGCAACGTAAGAGGGTGGAAACATTTTGTGCGTTTCTGTTGAAAAAATCTGTAAATATGTGGAAAATTATATTGAATATCAACCAGATGCTGTTGAAGGGTGTGTAAATAGCATGGTGGCTTGGAAACTCATCACCAGCATGACATATAATAATCCTGTGTCTGCAGAGCTACAATATTGTAAACATACTGCAAAATGGTAGCAGAAATTGGAACTGTGGGTTTGGTTTCATGATACTCTCTTCAGTTGTCACAGTACATGTGGTTATCTAGGAGGATAGAGAAGATACTTGTCTTCTTGTTCCTGAAGAACTTGGTATATGGTAAAAGTTTTCCTTAACTAATTGCTTACATGTTCTAAATACTTCCTATCTCCTTGTAATTTAGATCTCCAGCACAATCCAGTGGATCTTCTCCAAAACCTCTTAGACAACGTATTCAGAAATCTATGGAAAAGAAAGTAATTAAGGTACTGTCCAGAAATTGCTATGCAAATATGAAGGCACTAAAATAATAGAGATAAAATGAAAATAACAGTGTTAAAATACTCAAATACCTGGCTGAAATGTATCCCATAGCTAAAGAAATTGTAATTGTGATTAACTTGTGGTAATTGGCCCAACTTGAACAGTGTTGTAATATGACTGGAAATATCTAAAATTCCAGAAGAGAAAGGCTTAAAAACTTTAAAACTCTTCCTAATGAAGATTTCTTAATGGAGGTATACTGGTTAAATCTTTACTTCTCCATTTACCCATCTGTATATTTCAGAACCATAGCAATAAAACAAGCCATAGAGGTACAACTGAACACAGGCCCCTGATTTCAGTTCTGATGATACAGGCATTGCAGAAGTGTAGTAATGACTTTTTCATTGCTTTTTTTCTTTAGATGCTTTTTGTTTGCACCAATCTGAGGACATTTACATAACATTGCTCTCTGAACAATAAAATAAAGATGTTCATGTTTGCTATTTTGTAGATGAAATGGAACATTACAAGGATATGTTGGTATTGTGAGAGACACTATTCAAAAGAACAGCTTCAATGTTTGTGAAAATTGCCATCTTCCAGTGTACTGCATTTTACGTAGTCTTTTTTCTCAAAATGGCCAAACTTGCATGTTGTGACTATGAAGGGAGGCACAGCTTGTCTTCCACGTTATTTCAACAGCGAGCTAAATAAAAGTAGTGACATAATATTTTTTTACAAACTGACAACATGTAAAAACACAAACCTAATTAGTATCTAAGGAAAGGGTGTTTTAAGCCATCAGAATTAGTTCCAGAACAATGGAAAATATCTTTCTGTCACTGGACATAAGGTAACCTTGAACACAATAGTACATCCTTAAGAAGTAGATAGACGTTAAAATTAAAAGCACTGTCAGTATTTCCAGTGTGCATTTTAAATATGCTCCAAATTCATTCTGAGGGATTTTTTTGGGACTGAGTGAATGATGGGCATTTTAGACACATACACTAATTATGGTGAAATTTAGTTTAAAACCCATAGGGAAATTATGGAAGATTGAATTTGATAAAGAATTTTCTTTTTATTAATTTTATATGAAAAACACATTTAAATTGCAGCTTTACTTAACAAATAGCAAAAATGTGTTATGGTGTTTGCATAAAATGTTGAAATAGATAATTTTCTTATCTAAATTGAGGTTTTGTAACTGGATGCATGAACAGCTGTGTTCAGTATCTAAGTGCAAAAATTATTATCTAAAAGTAATTACCTGTCACATTTGAGACATTTGCTGGGAACATATAAGGTTTTTAACAGAAACAATCAAAAATATGAGTTTAGAGACTGATTCATATTACAAAAATATATTTTTTTAAACAATTTTATAAATTTAAAAATAGATTAACTACTCTAATTATAATAGTTCTTTCAGAGGTCTCTGAAAGAATAGTCAAATGATTTCTACTTCAGGAGTAGGAATTGCTTGCATAAGTTCATTATGACAGTCTGCTGCTGCTTTTGTGGTGCCTGACTCTGATAAGGGTTCTGTGACTCCTATAATCATTGGTAATTTAATACCTGTCCTAGCCTTGCTTCACTGTGATTGATGAAATAGAAATACCTGTAGCAAAATAGAACAAAACATCTGGTTTTAGCCAATAATTTTTGATATTTTTCAGTCAACTTGTGGAACTGAGTTTGATGCCCACCAGGTGCCTAATATAATCGAGAAAGACTATATTAAAATTACCTTTTGTCTTATGGAAACCAAAATTCAAAGAGAACAAGTGACAGGTCTAAGGTCTGTGGTTCACACTCCTAAACTTAATTTGGCATCTTAGAAGACTGTAAAAGTTACTCAGTATTATCTTTTTCTGGATTAAATTAGTGATGGTGAACTCTCTTCCCTACTTTAGCAGTGTGGCTGGTAACATGATCAACATGTTGAGCTGAATAGCTACTTGGGGCTATACAAGTCATATCTTAGAGCAACATTTAGGCTGCTTAACTGCCTCTAGTAATCACAATCAGTCTTCTTGATGGCTTTCTTCCATTGTATCCTATTGTACCAGTGAGACCATGTATAGCATCAAACTGAGACCAGATATCTTGAGATGTTTTTCCATTTAAAAAAGTGAAAATAAAATTGTTCAGGTCAGAGTGTAAATATTCCTCAGTCATACCCTCAGTGTAGAGTCCTCTTACTCAAGATAAGATGTTTGAGTGTTTCACAGTATCATTGCAATTCTTTTTAGTATGTATTGGCCAAACATTGGTATCTAAATTACACTATATTCCTGTGAAGTATGGAATTACTCTTCTGGTATTCCTGTGCTCACCTTAGTCTTGCTTTTTCTTCTAGTCAACTAAAATGGCTGTTGCCAAAAAATTAGTGGCTTTGTAACTAAAACTTGTATAGTTCTCTGCCATTCATATTTGATCTCCATCCTCTCACATAAAATCCTACTTTCTTTCTTGAAATGTTGATCTTCCATTTTGTCTTTTTCTGTTTTTTTTTTCTCTCTCTACCTTTCTAACAATTTTTACATTTTCTTTTGTGTGTTTCTAACCCTTCCTTTTCTTTTTTTTTTATATGAAGACATTTTTAGGTCCCTGTCTTTTTCTCTTTCTTTGTGCCTTCTTTGTGGCTGAATACATCTGCAATTGGAAGTTCAGCTGTCAACAGTTCACACACCTACAACTGACCTAAGTGTCTCTTGTGTCGAAACTGACATATTTTTTTAATTCTATGCCATCTTGTGAATACCCAGCTCTTGATCTTGAGGTGATAATGTCTGTCTTTCCTGAAACGTTTAACACTGAAGATTGTATCATACATGTTGTATTTCCACTCCATGACACCTCTGGGATATGTTTTTCTCTATCTGTATGGCTGCTCATCTGTAGTTTATTAAGTGCTTATTTTACTTTTTTGAGGTGCTGCTGTGTATTTTTCTTGGACTTGATAGTTGCGGCTTTGGCCTACCCTTCTTCACTGAGATTGCCATACAAGAAGTTATAATCATAGGGATTAGACACTAGATGCCATTTACTGTTTGTGTCTCAATCTGTTCCCTATTGTGGTACATATAAACCTACTTATTTTAACTTCTCCAAATCTATTGATTACTTCTGATTTGCTGCTTTGAGGTATCTCTTCTTGCATACATTTGACCTGCAATACCGGTATTCATTGTTCTTTTGTTAATTTTCAGATGAGCCCTTTTAGCTGTCTTTTATACTGTTTCTTATGGCTGAAGGGATTTCCTATAGTGATCTGCAGAACTCATTATACTCCTTTAAAACCTTTTTCAGTACCTTTAAATCAACCTTTCCCCAAACCTTAGCAGTGCTTTGTGTTGAGATGGATGTCTATTACAGTGACTAATTTCAGTTCCTTACTCTGTGAATCCATATATTTCTTGTCAGGAATTGTATTGTCTCTTGGTAGAAATAAATTTTGTTCTGTCCTTACTGTAGAGCACATAGCACAAAGAAACCTTGTCCATGACCATAGATCTGAAATCCTGTAGTAATATGTATCACCTTCATATGCTGAGTATCAGTCTTCGTTATTATTCCATGCAACCCTCTTGAAATGGGTACAGGTTGCTGGTAAAATTCACAGTTATAAATTTTGTTATGCAGAATGCACTTGTGTTAGCAATCAATTCAGAAGAGATACCAGACATTTGTTTTTTGAACAAGAGAATAGCAGTATGATGTTTCTTTTCAAAATCTGTGATTCTTCAGAGAAGTTTCTTTTGCTCTATGTGTGATGGTAGCTTCAGTTACAAAAGATTGCCCTAAGGACCTTTTTACCATGCTGCCTCTGATAGGTGTTACGTGGTTAGTCTATAGTATAGATTAAGACCTCTCATTAGAACTTGTCCCACAAAAGTTTTGTTTTCCATGATAGTTGAGAGAAGAAGAAAAACACACTAGTGGTGAATAGTTTGCTTGTATGCTGAGTCCCATCAATATGTATGTGCTGAATAAAGAAATTTAGAAGAATCTAGAAATTAAAAAGAGAAACAACTAAATTAAAAATAAACTTGTAATAAAAAAGTGAGAGAGAAAATCGTTTATGCCCTCTCCAAGAGGAACTGATCTCTCAACTTCCATAGAATTATGTGTAGGAATGCAGATTGATACTATTTAGACCTAGAGCACACCATCACGTGTATGTGTTTTAGTATCTGAAAATATGGGCAGTGGATAAAATAAACAGGTAGTTAGTTAAGAACTGGAATTGCTGTTAAAAAAAAAAAAAAAAACAAAACCAAAAACAAAACACAAAACAGGCTGTGGATATTTCCATTGTGCCAAAACAAATGCCTGGCAACGGTTAGTGACAAAGAAATATTTTTGTCTTTCAATCCTCATTAAATACTGGAAGAAATGCAGAAAGATCACCTAACTATAATGGCATTTATTAGGAAGAAAAGCTGTTGCTCTTACTCCTTGATGAGAAAGAAGTCTGGGGAACAACCGTGTTGCATTGTTTCATTTTCTCTAGCAGAAGTAGGTAAGAAAAGTAATAAAAAACTCCTTTCAAAGTCTACCTTTGAGAGACAATTTAGTTTCAGGTTTGTTATCGTTTAAGTCAAGTGTCTTCAGGTAAATGGTACTTTGTAGAAGGAATCTTTAGTACAGAAAGTTCTGTAGAACATCTATTGAGTTATGTCTTGTCAGCTGTCCTTATCACTCCTTTCTGTTTTACAGAAATATGTAGAAAACTTAATTGTATAGGAGAGAATTATTTTATCTGAAAAGGGTTCATCCAGCCTTATGTCTGCTTCTTAGAATCATACTTCTATTTATTTGACAGGGGTAGGTACCCCATTGTCTGACTACTTATTTTGTTGATTTCAATGGGGTTATTAAAGTCCTGCTTAGTGGTGTGAGAGGGGAATGGACAAACTGCTACCATAAGCTGCTTTGTTTTGGTTGAAGAGCAATTTAGGACAACAAAAATATTGCATAATAGAATTTTCATGTTTCTTCTGCACTGCAAAATATGAATGAAACTTTCAAGTTGTAGGTAAAGTACTGTTACTGAACTAAGGGGATTGGGTGAAACTGAGAACTTCAGGAGTTAAGAAGGGAAGGGCAAAAGTTATTAGGCTGTGAGCGTGCAGTATACAAGAGAGTAACAGATCTTTTTTTTTGTGAACTTCAGATTGTTTTGGCCTTTTGATATATTGCTTTAGAAATCCTACTGCATTGTTAACACACTTACCCTGAAACAGCTGCAAGGACTTTCAGTAGTTTGGCTTGTTTTTTTTCTTCATGTAACCGGAGACAACCTTTCCTATATGAGGCACTATTTCCCTCCAGTTGGGAACATAACTGCAGTTTTAGTTTTAAAAAGAATTTGTGGCTTAAGAACTCTAACAAATCTTGGCATGCTTGAAGTTCATTGTAATTTTACTGTGTATAGAAATCCTTCCAAGAAGAAAGCTCCACAAAGCAAAAAATCTGTCTGCCTTTCTCATGTGACTTTTTCATGTCTCTATAAAATGACTTAATATCTAGCTTCATGCACTGCTCTTATTTTTCATCGCTTAGTTCTGTAAATGCTGTTACATGAGAGAATTGTTTTGCTTGTTTGTGATTCCAGTACAAATAAACTATGACTTGGAAAACTGTCAACAGGAAGTTTTCAAGAGGTTTCTTTATGCCCACTGTAATTGTGAACAGAAAATTCATAGCAATAGAGAAGACAATCTTCCTCAGGTAGTAGTTTCATCTATTGTAGCAAGAAATATTTATTTCCTAAGTGGACTATAATTATGGATAACAGAGAACACTAAAGACACTAGCAGTTTGGTAGAGGATAGAAGGGGAGGAAAAGGTTGTGTTCAGCACAGTATCTGAAGAAAGACTTGGTGTCAGTTGATAAACCACATTTATATAGAAAACACCATTTTTGTTTCTACAAGACCCCTAAATTACTTTATTTAGGATCTGTGGCTGTGAGTTTTGAATACTTTCAAAGGCCAGTAATGAAATGATTTGAGATTTATGTTCTCAGAACGGTAGCAGGTTATTTTGGGATAGCACAAGGCTGGTACAATGTCGTGCTAAAAAAAAAAATAAAGTTACAGTTTTGGTACATTAAAACCTGGGCTCTTCAGGATATATTTTGTGTTTGAATAACATGATGTCTTGGTTTGGCAATGATACCATTTATTGTTTTGTTACTCTTCCCCTTGGACCTTCTTCCCTTCTTCAACTTTCTCTTTCAACTTACCTTGAATATTTTTTCTCTAAAAGGACAAGGGTAAGGGTGGAGAAAATAAATTTTCTTTTTATCTCTTTTTCTCATCCAAATAGTGCTCTAGTTGTTTGGCTAGAAAATAAAAACATGTGTTTGTTGTTACTGATGCAGGTTTTCAAATTCTATTATGCCATTCCAGTGTATAAAACCCAAATCTCAACATTCTTAGTGACTAAATATTGGCAGTACTGTCTGCATGCAGATGCTGGAAGGAGATCTGGAATAGATTATAATCTAACTTTCAGAAATAAATAGAGCATGCACCATTAATATTTCATATAAAAATGAATGTTTTATATGGGCATCTCAACTGAAAAATTGCTTTTGATACAGATATCAAGGTGGAAGAATGTCCTGCTTTATCTACTCATTAAGACTCCTAATTGACCTACTTGTGCTGAAACACTGCCTTAAATTCTATTATACTTTCTTCCAGCTGAACAGTGATAACAGTGAACCCTTTTTTTCTTAAATGCAGCAGTATTTCTTTCTTTGTATAGGTATAACAGCAACATCCCACTTGATTGTGAAGAGGAGAGGGGATACTAAATCTTGAGTTCATTGCATGCCATTTGCATGCAACTACTCAATTAGCAAACTGATCTCCCAACATTTTTTCTCTCCCAGAGCTGTGGATCGTTGGGGTGGTGCTCTTAAAGCAGTGAATTTCAGGGAATTTAATATAAAAGAACTCTAAGAGGTTTTTCTAAGAGTTGTTTTTTAAGCTTTTTTTTTTTATTATTCTAAGAGCTTTTTCAAGCTGCTGACTGCCTTCATTATGTGTGCTTCAATCAAGTTTTAGGCTGATCTTTCTTAAAAACGTTCCAGTGAAGCTCTATTTCCTAATTCAGTGTTAGGCTTGTGCCCCTGTGAGCTGCCTTCAGGCTGTTAAAATTTGCTTATTGCTAGCTCACCCAATGTAATACAGTTCTTTTTATTACTGAATATACATTTCTACACTAGTTAGAAAGTTTGACTCCTTCAACAAATTGTGTCTCACACCCTTTAAATATACCCTCTAGATTAGCATTAGCATCAATAGTCTGATTTTTGTAGGGCTTTGTGTACTGTTTGCAAATGACTAAATGGTATGTCATGCAATACAGAGTGGAGTTTTGAGGCATATTTCAAGGCTCAGTGATGTTGAAACACATGGGTTTATGCTGCAAGTTTTTCAGTATTTGAGCTTGACTGCTGTCCTTTGACTCCACATATTCTACCCTTGCAAACTGAATCAGTGAAGTGTCAGATGGGAGTGGTAAAAAGAAACCCTGATGTTCATAAAAAAAATAACTGGATTTATTGTTAGTTATAGAATAGTAACTATCAGGCTTGCTTGCTCATGTTTGGTGTTCTTCATGCTGTATTTATTATAGATTCATCAACTTAGCACAAATTGAAGCTTACTTGCCTCTTGCAATGTGGATATGCAGTAGAAATCTGTGAAAGTTATTGTTGCTTAATTTTTGATGTGTCATTTGATGAATAGTAACTGAAAATTGAGGAATTTTTAAAGGATTAAGATGAAGTTCTTCAGAAACATATCAAACACAGTTAAATATTTTTCATTTATATTACAGTAACCTTAAGCCTAAAGGAAATGTAAGTCCTTTGTAGTCTTAATATTGTAATTGTACAATAGTATGTTGATTAAATTTAGACTAGACAGCTGCCCTATCCTTAAAACACTTTCTGAAAAGAGTATAAAGTTAATGATATATACAGTCTAAAGCTTTCTCACAAGGGGAAGCGGAGGGGCAGACACCAATTTCTTCCCTCTGGCAACCAGCAATAAGACCTGAGGGAATGGCACGGAGCTTTTTGAGGAGTTGGATTGGATGTTAGGAAAAAATTTTTTACCTGGACGCTGGTTGGGCACTGGAACAGCTCCTCAGGAAAGTGATCACAGCACCAAGCTCAACAGAGTTCAGGAAGTGTTTGGACAATGCTCTCTGGCACGTGGTGTGATTGTTGGGGCTGTTCTGTGCAGGTCCAAGGGTTGGACTCTATGATCCTTGCTAGTCCCTTCCAACTCAGGATATTCTATGATTCTACTTAAAGAGTCAGGCATGATCTTGAAGCATACAAAACCTTTTAAATGTATAAGCTATGTATGAGGTCTTATTTTTTGGTAAATGTTTTAAGTATAGAGCAGATTAACACTGAAAAAAATATTTGATTTGTTGAGAGTCGGGCTAGCTGGCTCACGCTGTTAAATCTGCTTTTCTTTTTTGGTCTGTTATCTGGCACAGATAAATTGCAGGTTGGGAGTGATGGGCAACGGGAGAATTGGGATGTTTTAACTCTTGGAGGGAATACCGAGGTGTAAAGCAAAACTACATATGTAGAGACATATTAAACTAGAAAGATCAACAATGTTTCTGTAAATGAATGAAAATATTTTTTGCAAATAGACTAGGTGTGTTCACCCAGCCAACAGCAGTATCGTGAAGAGATAATTAAGTTGCATTTCAGTGATAAGCTTGGGTCTATTAGCTTATATGCATGAAAGCAGTATCTGATGAAAGCGGAATAAATTGTGACTGAATTTTGAGGATGGAATCCTCTGTGAAAGGAGCCTTCTGAGAACACTATTTTCTTTCCTTCTGTCTAAATCCGAGAATTTGAGTTGGAAGAAAATTGTATCTCTGAGGGTCAAATCCGAACTGTAAGTTTTAATCATGCTTATACTATGAAGAAAAGTAGACTTGCATAATGCAATCTTTTTAATCAGAAAAGTGGCTATAAACCTCTTATTTAACAAATTACTCCTGCTATCTAGTTATATAGCAACATTTCTTCTGTAACAATGTTTTTGCTTGTTCTTTTTCCCCATGTTTGTACTGTAGCACCTGTTCAGCTTAAATTTATTTGAATTCACCTGTGCTGTTGTAATAGAAGTATTAGCTAAAAATCAGGATTTATTGTAATTATCTACTCTGTGCTATATGTTTCAACATAATTTGTATAATCCAGTACACTTTCAAATTGAAGTGAGGCATATTTTGACTTTCAGAATCTATAGCATTTATGATCAGTTGTACAGAAAGTACAAAGCTTGACCTGAAATTCTAAGCTGATGTGAAGCTGTGACTTAAGTGTAAACTGTGAAAATTCGACCTGTAACCGCTCATTCCATTATAAATGGATATACTGAAAAAATTTATTTAATTTTTTTATATTTGAGCCAAGTATTTTGATTTATCTGTGCTATAAGACTAGGTTCCCTGCTTCCGAGACTAGGATGTGGAGATAAGCAAGCAGAATCAGATGCAGGTTCTTCAGTACTGTAAATTTCTGGCAACTTAAGCTATTTATTATAGGTATGTTCTGACAAACGTGGAGTTAGACATTGGCATTCAGTGTTGAAATGGCTTTGTGAGTAAATGGGAATCTGAAATAATACTTTGTATTCCACTTTTAGATATAAGTATAGAGAAGCTTAGTTTATATTATCTATAATTCATTTTCTGTGTTGCTATTATGCTTTCTTCTATGTATAAATTGGTTAACTGGAGAGGCTCATCCTATGTTTGGCACCTGTGAACTGACATCCCAAAGATGATGACCTATAGAAATAAAAAAATTGACTGTAGTAGCTGTGAAACTCAAATAGTTGTCTGTAGCTTGTCAAAAGAAGGGGATAACTTAAGGCAAAAAGCCTTAAATTGAAGCTCTAAGAGTGTAACTTTCTCAAAGAGCTGAAAAAAAATTTTTTAATTATTCTAGGACTTTTAATAGCATAATAAATGAGTATGCTTGAAAGTCCTTAACTTCATAAATGAACGCTTCATTATTTGTTTTGGTTTTTGTTTTGTTTTGTTTTTTTAATGTAAGCATACTCTGTTTCCTGGTATTTTATGTGAAATGAATGGGAAATCTTATTTTACTAATCTTGCAGGTGTTATTTTTTACTTTTGTAAATACTTAAAGCTAACAGCAGATTGCTATTTGCAGATGAAGCAATCTTCAATTAAATCCCAGTTTGCATGTACATATAAAAATGATTTGAGTGAAATGAGTCGTCATCATTCCCTTGAAATTCCAACCTGCAAACATCCTGCACCAAAGCAACATTTGAAAGCCGGATATGGGACAGGTAGGTTGTGGTAGGATTGATTAAGTAAATGTGGGAGCTAATATTTCAAATGTTATCCAAAAAGCCTTTAGTAGAGCTCAAGTATAACTATGTTTTCAAGCAAAAAAAGTGTATGCTATAATCAGTTAAATCTCTTTGAATTAAAATTGTAATGCTAACGCTTTGAAAATATGTTTCAAAATTACATGTTGATGCTATCTTGAGGTAAAAAAGTTATGTACTACATATATTACATAAGGTTTGTTCTTTTTTTACAAAAGTAAGCCAAGTGAAATTTGTACTTTTGCAATTAAAAGGGATGAGAAATTTGGTTTAATTCACTACAAATTATATCGTACATAACATTTCTATGCCCTTAAAGCCTCTTTTCCAATATCTTAAAGTTATGAATCCACTTCCCTAAGTTAGTTGCTATTACATGTTTTTGAGCAATGTCATTTCAAATTGGCAATACAGTTATGAACAAATAGCAAATGTAATTGCCATGGCCAGCATAGCTTTGTTTTATTGAGGGAACATTAGTTTTAATTAATAAAAATAACTTGGCAGTCTTGGTATAAAAAGGATGTATATTTCCAGGTAACTTTTTATTTCTGCACATATTTTTTTTTATATTCTTACATGACAGAAGGTACAAATTCATGTCTTGATGTACCAGTGCTTGGAACTATTTCTGAAAGTCTTCACCAGACTAGAAGTTGTACAGAAATGGGAAAGCTGAGTTGTCAGCCAAGGAACAAGAACTCCAAGAATGAACAGATGGATCTGAATCTGAATAATGACAAAGTAATCTGTGACAAGGAAAGTGAACCATCTTTGCAAAAAAATGCTAAAAGACTTAAGACTTCAAACAACTCTCAGAAGAAATTGGACAGTAAAATTAGTGGAAAAAGAAAACAGACCAAAACTTCAAGTAAGAATAAGCTGATTGCTGGTCAGGCAAAATTAACTGAGTTTTTTCGACTATAGGTTTTTGTTTTGACATTCATGGTATGTCAACAGTTGTAGAATTTTTTGAGAAAAAGGGTGAAATTCATGAATTTTTTCCTTTCATACTGAAATAACTGAAAGTAGCTTGTGTACAATATTAGACAACTTATTACAAGTCTGGATTATGCTGAAGTCTTTTATTTTATAATAACAATACATTGATAGTAATTGCAATTTGTTGTTTTTGGTAATGAATTATGTATCCCTCTACAACCCGATGGGAAATTATTTTTGGATGCATATGTATAGCCACACTAAAACACAGTAATTCAAATTACATTAAATTCAAAATAAAATGTGTAATCTTCAAAGATGGTGGTGCAGATCAGTAGTTTTCATGCTTGCCAACAAGGTCGATAGACTCTTCCCAGCATACACCTGAGGACTACAGGAGAAAAAAAAATCTGAAGGTTTCAGTCTTCAAAGAATGAGAATTCTTATGGCCTCTGAAAACATTTATTTTAAAAATGACCCCTCCCCTGTGTACCGAATCACAACAGACATGGAGTTTCTACATGAAATTTTATCAAATTGATATATTGACATTGCACTATACTTTACCAGAATGAAATGATTTTTTGCGTAAAAATAAAATTTATTTACTGTCAAAATCTCTTCTTCCTATAGGGAATTTAGCTGAATTTTCTTCGTCTGTGGTTTCTCTTTCCTGTATTGACCCAATATTTCGAATTTCAGCATCAGCTGGAAAAGCCATGGCTCCCTTCAGTAGTTGTTTTCTACCTAAGTTGATTGGCCTAACATGATTTAAGAAATCACGTCTGGAACCCGTGTCCTGTTTTGAGGGAAAACAAGAGTAGTGGTTTATCTTTATTCACAGTCAGTTGTGTTCAAATTTTATACTTTATACTTCACAGTGTAACTACTTGATGTTGCAAGATCATATGCTAAAAGTAATGACCTGCATTACATCTTTGGCTGAAAAGGTTTAATGGTAAAGAACATAATGAAATAATGAGCCTCCTATTTGGTGAAGTTAAAAACCTGTTGCTGCATATAGGGACATGCTGAATCAAACATAAATATAGGCTTTTTTCCCCCCACAAGCTTTGGATACATATAGTTCTGTAAAAATCAGATCTAATTCAACTGTCCAAGTTACACATTCAAAATCCTGGCACCAGATACTTACAGCTGAAAATTTATTCTTGACTATGGTATGTTAAACTGATATTTTTGTATATTTACCAGCTTGTTGCTTTAAATTATTATACTTGTTTTCTAAAGGGGTATAAATAAATTTCCTTTTTATAATTAAGCCAAAATGTAAAGCTGAACTCACCAAAAACTTCATGTTTCCATCATTCTTTTCACTGAAAACAATGCTGTCTTCTGTCTTGTAATGCTTCAGCAAAGGTATAGCTTCTCTGTTCATAGCTCTAGCTCCATTTTGAAGAGTTTTTCCTAGGTTTAGTGTGGTTAGCAACATATCTTCATCTTCTACCTCTTGCAGAGATTTTGAAACAGAGAGTAGAAAACCTTGAGAAAAAAGAGAGAGAGAGAGAATTAACATGTATGATGAGATACACATTGTTAGTTATTTAAGGCTTGCATAGAAGTTCAGCAGTTCTCAAATTTTAAGAAAGCTTTTCCAGTTGTAAATTAATACGTTCTCCATTTGTGCCTGCTTTATATATTTTACAGGTTGAATGGAAACTACTTCAGTGGCTGATGAGTTCACCCTTTTAAAATGACTCATATTAAGGAGTAACCTTTTCTATAATCCTCCTAATCCCATCTGTTGTTTAGAACTAAAACTTTTCTTTATCACGGATAATTTGTTTCTTTGTATGTTTTCAGAACAGCGCAGATTAGTTCCTTTTGATGGGTCGGTATAACAAAGGTCACAGAAAACGTGATGTCCATTTGTGATGTTTATAAAGCCTTACCTCCGTTTAAGGCAGTTCAAGAAAAGGAACTAATCTACTTAAGTAAGGAAGACTATTGTAAAGATGTGATCTATCATAGCTTTTGATCAAAACTTGATTCACTAAAGAGTTGAAAATCTTGAAGTTTAATGATAGCTTAGACTGCTACTGTGTTAGAGCTGAAATCATTAGTTTGTATTTTGATGTCCATTGTATGAGGTTGCATTATTCAGAGTTATTGTCTAGAAATATTTATTAATACATAGTATTGTCTTTGTCTTTATTTACTTACTGAAAGTGGACCTTTCTCATCTGCAAATATAACATAGTCAAATATGCTTGCTAAGAATGTAGAAAGAAAAGTAAATTTCAGTTTTTCATTTAAAAAGTCTTTAAAATGTATCTGTTACCCTGTGGAAGGAAATGTAGAAATTTCCACATGCTGTGTGTGGGGTTTGTTGGTTTTTTTTCACCTTATCTGGAAAGCAAATGGGCCAGCTGAAATGTAGCTAATCTCTTAATGTCAGTGATACAAACCACCTATTCAGTGGCTGTGTGCCTCTTAGCTAGTAATTCATGTTTGTTTTATCTTTTAGCTTAGTGCAGATCAAACATCCTGCTATTCAAGGCAAACCACTAGGAAACTTAGCACTGATCACGGGTTACTTACTGGACAAGCACCTACCTTGCCAAAGTAACTTCCTGATAAGTAGCTTCATGGCAAAATGTGTCATCCAATCTCCTTTTGCTGCTTTGTGGTTTTCCCTCTCATTACGTATTTGTATAATTTTGTTCAATTAATAAAGCACTGGAGGAGTGCTTTGGAGCTGTGTTGGCAGCAAACTTTTCTTTTTATGTTCTGGTATGCATTGGGAGTTGGGGAAAAAGCTCTCAAGCCAATAACTGTGTGTGTGAAATGAGCTTATCTGAAGCTATAGCACCCACAGGTAATCAGTGTCTATCACACATTGTTCACTTTCAAATACTTCTCTTATTTAATACAAAGAACAGTTCCAATGAGTACAGCTGGCCTGGATCACCATCTACAGTGTCTGTCTAGTTATGTAATATGAGACACAAGCCCCTGTATGTGAAAGAATATAAGATCGGGGCAGACTTGTGGTATTCCCCCCAGTATACTCTACTGCTTCTTGAACTGGTTGTTAATTTTTGAGTTTTGTTGGATATCTAAGGTGGTTCTAGTGGTACTTAGTAGAACCTTCTAACTGGACTGGTAAGAAATCAAGAGCATATGTCTATAAATTCAATGACTTATCTAAACTGCTGTGAGCAGGCATAAAACTTTTGTACAACTGCAGATTTGCAATGTGTGTGGCCGTGTACAGCTCTTCATAATGCCTAATACTCTGTCTACATATTTTCCCTTTCGTCCCGCAACTTTCAATTTTAGTACAAATGTATAATGTTTTAATACATCAGCTTCTATGTTTATCATTGTTTATGAAATTGGTTTTTTTAAATTTTTAAATAGTAAATAGTAATCCAGTACTACTTCCAGAAGAATAACAATTATTTTGAGAAACTCTTCTTGCTTCTACATTACATCTAGCTACAACAAAATAAAAACTCTTAACATCTGAAATCTCACATGTTATATGTGAGTAAATAAAATCCAGGTGATAATGTGCCTGGAATTTCTCCCATACACATTTTAAATTCTTTTAGGAATGGGTTACAAAACAATTGTAATAGTTTCATTTAGTCTTATAACTACTGGAACTGCCATATGCAAGTGTTTGAACCTAATGCCTAGTATTGACTGAACAATAAATAAACCAGGTATGCACTGTATAAAGTCTGTTTTGTTTCCCCCTATTATCAGAATTGAAAAACTGCAATGCAAGAGAGACTATTAAAACAAACTTAATAAATCCTTTTAGTGAATTGTAAAATAGCACAAAAATACTTGGTCAATATTAATATGCCCAATGGCATACTACTTCTGATTTTAAAATATGGTTTGGGGTTTTTTTTGTTTTATTTTTAATTTGGATCTTGTGCATTTTATGCAAACAGCTGTATTTTAGTCCTTTTAGAGTGCAGTAAGAAGATATTTGACTTTTGAAGAAATGCCACACATACTGAAACTTTGGAAGACTGATTTAAAACCAAACCCAAACTCTTCATAGTAGTTGTTCATTTGTGTGATCCTCTAGTAGCAGAGGAGGAAATGTAGACTCTTTCTTATCCCTGCAGAGTGTAAAAACACGGAGTTATGTGCATGATGTGTATTTCCAGGCTACTTAAAACATTTGGTTATTTTTAATAACAACATAACATCCTCTTCAGTTGATAAATAACTGAATATATTATATTTTTTGTAGCAGAATGAAGAAATCTGTGGCATGAATTTTATTCAAAGATCAATTTTAGCAGTAGAGTTATCAGTATGCATTCTGTATTGTGTCAGACACCTAGGTGAAACTGTTTTAATTTCTCAGGCATAGATTTTATTTTTTCCTGAACCTTTTTCTTGTGATATTGGACACAGTAAAAAGAGTAGAATGGTGGTATAAATTGATCTGTGCATTTTGATTAGCACTAATACAAATGGAGGTAAAAATATTCCAGAAAGGATTTATAGAATCTAGCAAGTACATTTGCCAAGAAGCTGGCTATGGCCACTTAGTAGGAAGTAATGAGGTTATGAGTTGTATCTGAAAGCCTAATCCTTTCCTGGGTGTTAGCTGTATCAATTGTATTTGCTCATTTTGGAACCAGGTCCTGGATCTTCCTTAACGAAGTAGGTACTTGCTTTCAATACCCCCATGATACAGACTGTCCATCTAAATACCTAAATGTTTTAGTTCCAAACCACTCCCACCCCAAATCCAACAAGCAGGTGCTGAAGTGGAGATTCTCTGTGCAATAATGGAAAGAACTTACCAGCTGTTCACAGGACATATCAGAGGTAATTAGCATGCTTCATTATATTGACTGTAGGAAATTAAGACTCTTGCCTAGCACCATTTTGTTGTCCCTCCCTGCTGAATTGGTAGTCACCTAGAATCAGCAAGTTAATTAAGCATAAAGTAGGCACAATGCTGCTTATAATAGGACAGCTTTGAGCTCGTGCAGGAGCACAGCTCCAAATATTTTGAGAACTTAAAGTCATTGTCTGTATATGTGCCTGGAGAATGTACAAGAAAAGAGTGGGGGCAAATCCCCACAAACTAGATGAATTTTAGTGAATTTCTGCCCAAGATCAAGAGTAGCCATTTCAGTTCTCTGTTGAATTATCGTCTATGTGTTTATAGAATGAAATGTTGTATTTGTTTGTGTTAAAAATTAATTTCACTGTTGGAAAAACTTTAAAATATTCTCTGCTGGTTTTTTTGAAAGGCATTTCAGAATTTCATTTGGAGAAACTGCATAGAAATGTACATAACGTCCTTAATAATACAATTAAATGGTCTGTTGTTGTAGGAATAATTTGCCAATATGCTATATTTAGAATTAATTGAGTTGTTCCTTTTACTGTTTAAAAATAATTGAAAAGCCTCTAAAACCTGTGTCATCCCCCCCTCCAACAACTGAGTTTCTTATTCTGAAGGACCTTCTGCAAAACAGTCCATATGTAAGTCTACTAAGGGACTCCCAATTAATCAATAAAGTGGAAAGAGGAGGAGGGAAGATTCCTCAAGCAATATTAGCTTCTTAATAAAGAAAAAAGCAGGGGTGATAATGAATGTGCTGAGTAAAACTAGACTACTAGGCAGAAATCGAACAGCAGAATTATAAACATTGACCTGTGGGTTACAACAGATAAATTTTTATCTGCTGTTGGCTTCACAATAAATCTGTAAGCAGAAAACCTTATTAGTATCATAACCTAAATAATAACTTTGGACTTTAAACTATAGATGAAATTGTTATATCATTTTTTAAAACATTATTAACTTCAGTTTCACTTTAGAATACTTTGCCCTGATTTTATGTATATCTTTTTAGACTATTTTGTTTCTCTTCATTCAACTGTACTTCATAAAAAAGCTGTATCTTTGTGGTGGTTAACCCTGGCTGGACAGGGGAGAAAAAAATGTAACTTTAGGCTTGTGTGTTGAGATAAGGGCAGGGAAAGATCTCTCAGCAATTACAGTCGTGAGAAAGACAGACTCAATGAGGGGAAATTAATTTTATTTGTTCCCAATAAAATCAGATTAGGATAATGAGAAAATAAACCCAAATCTAAAAATCACCTTCTCCCCAACCCTCCTTTCTTCCCAGGCTCAACTTCACTCCCTATTTTTTCCCCTTCCTCTCCCTCAGTAGTGTAGAGGGATAGGGTTTGGTTGGTTCATTAAATATTTTCTCTGCTATTCCTCACTTCTCAGCAGTAGGACTCAGATTCTTCCCCTGCTCTAGGGTGGGGTCCCTCATATGGGAGACAATACTCCATAAACTTCCCCTTCCCATGGACTGCAGTTCTTTACAAGCTGCTCCAGCATGGGTCCCTTCCATGGTGTGCAGTCCTTTGGGAACAGACTGCTCCAACATGGGTACCCCGTGGGGTCACAAGTCCTGTCAGCAAACCTGCTCTAGTGAGGGCTTCTCTCTCCATGGACCCACATTTCCTGTCAGAAACCTGTTTCAGATTGGGCTTCCCACAGGGTCACAGCCTTTCAGGAATCAACTTGGTCCATCAGGGGGTCCTCAATGATCTGAAGGTGAATCTCTGCTGCCCTTTGGACCTTTGTGGGCTGCATGGGGACATCTCCTTCACCATGGTCTTTACCACGGGCTGCAGGGGAATCTCTGCTCTAGCACCTGGAGCACCTCCTCCACCTCCTTCACTGAACTTGGCGACTGCAGAGTTGTTTCTCTTAGATGTTTTCATTCCTTTCTCCAGCTGCAGTTGTGCTGGGGTTATTTTTCCCTTTCTTAAAAACGCTATCAGAGAGGCACTGCCACTGTTGCTGGTGGAGTTCAGCCTTGGACAGCAGTGGGTCTGTCTTGGAGCCAGCTGGAATTGGCTTCAAGGACACACAGGAAGCTTCTGACAGGTTCTCACAGCAGCCACCCCTGTAGTCCCCTCTGTCCCCACTACCAAAACATGGTCATGGAAACTCAAGTACAATTTTATGTCTCTCTTTGCACTTACATTTATATTCTCTAAAAAGGGTTTGAAATATTCTGTATTCATATAAAAATCTGTGGTTCTGAGAGAAGTCCCTAGTGCACAAAATTATTGTGGATGAACCACTGTCAATTATCCTGAAACCCACCAACAGCAGAAACTTCTTATGAGAATAATAAAGAGAATAAGAAAGACTGGGCCCCTTTTCTTTGCAGGCAGATGAGAGGATTTCAGCCTAGAAAAAATACAGAAAAAAGCAGGAGGTACAACTGCAATTTTGAACTCTGAGTACAGGATATCTGGGAGAGGCTATGAAGCTGGCTATCTGGTGCAAGTCCGCTAACATTCCTGGGATTTCTACTCATCTTTACTGTTCATATGGTTTTGATGGTGCTGAGGTGAGTCTTTTTTTTTTTTTTTGCACAACTAACACTAAGGCAGGAGAATTTCTTTAGAATTATTGTCTCTTGCAAGTTCTTGACTGATGCTACTGGGACTGCTAGTGGATTAAGGCCTCTAAAGGGCAGTGAATTCTGTTATTACACAATCATAAGACTGACCATGGCTTGCATTTGAGAGGAGCAACAGTTCTCTTTGCTATTACATGAAAGAAATCCGGATAAGGTAAGAGAACGTTATTACCAGTGTTGTCACAGGTCTTATCCATAAGTTCTACAGAAGTGGTACCTTTATTCCACACAGGTCAGTACAGGTTCTCTTACTTAGAATCCTGTATTTGCATGATGAAAGTTGACATGCTGCTCTCGTGGGCCTATAAGAGGAATGAAACCAACTCTACCACAATTTCTCTTTCTCAGAGCAACTGTACAGTAAATTGGCTATTTGTAAAAATCCAAATAACTTGGCAATATTTTTTTATCCAATAATGTTAATTTTTATTTAGGGTTTTTTTTTACATTTCATTCTCTTTGAAAAAGAATTGCATTTTCATCTGAATTGTTTCTACTAATTTTTTTTTTCTTATAACAGAGTATAAACCTAAGTTTTTAAGAATCTTGTTTCTTGGGAAACAATAACATTACAAGTCCATGAAGTACTTTTACTCTGCTTTGGATGTGAGGTACATTTTTGAGATATGCTATTTTGTAAGTAATTCTTTAAATAAACACAAAAGTCAGAGGTGTTTACATACAGAAATGCTGTAGTATTCTTTTAACGTGGCAAGCTGAGTCACATACCTAAGGTGTGGTTCTGAGTTTTTCCTCCTGCATTCTGGCACAAGGAATCAAGGGTTTTTTCAATTCTGTTTTGTGAAGTGAAATTCAAACCTACAAAGGACCCACCAGGTATTCTCTCTTTACTTTGCCATACTGGTCCTTGACATCGCTAGTCTACTGTTTACTCCACAAGGGGTGTGGAACTAGATGATATTTAAGGTCCTTTCCAACACAAACCCTTCTGTGATGTTATTCCTGCCATCCATATGGTATTAGCACTATGGTGTACAGAATGTTAAAATGTTTATGTTCTCCTGATTATTCCAATGCTTGTGATTGTTATTCAAGGTGTAGGAGTGATGTTATGATTTAGTGACTATTGTATCCTTGCAACATATTTCTTTTACGGTTGTCTATGCCAGCAATCTAACCAAAATGTATTTGCTTCAGTTATACCAATTACATTCAGGTCTTTTTCATCCCAAGCATGTGAAGTTTGTATATGATTGAAACATGTCTCACAGACTCTGAGGAAGAGTAATTGCAGTCTGTTAATTGTACAGTTTCTGCTCTGTATTACCTTTGTCTGCAGATGAGACTGTGCCACCACTGATGCTCAGAAGTTCAGCCAGATACTTATGAAAGTTTTCAAGCGTAACTGCACAGAATGGCAGTCACACTGGAGGTTCTCATGGAAGCTGTCCAGGAGAAATCAGCTAAGTTTCTGGACAAATTATGTACCTCTATGCCAGCGTGCCTTGTAATTCCCATAAATGAGGGCCTGTTGGAGTCAGCCAAATTACTCTGGCATATGTCAGCTTCTTTAGTGTTGACAATCCAGATGGGTGAGTTGTTGCTATCCAGTGCTTTCTGCAAGCTTTGAACAAGTCTATAAGCACTGGCGCCAGGATTAACTGTGGCAACAGCCCACTGGACAGATGAGCATAAAGGTCTACAAAGGTCAATGCCACAAGGTTTAATACTCTTAATCAGGGATGTCTTTTATGGAAGATAGCATTGTTAGTGAAATATCCATTATTATTTGCATTGATCTAGAATCAAAGTTCATCTTATCCAGAGTTGTGTATTTTATAAGACTCAGTCATTTCCAAGCAAAAAATTAAAATGGGTTAGCCTAGTATATCCCTATGTTTAGCACTTGTTTTGCATACTTCGTATTTTGAATATCGAGGGTCATTTTCCCAAAGGCAATCAGCAGCAGCTATGTTCTTTGATAAATGTGCTGCTTCAATGACTTTTGCCAGACATTATGACTTCAACTCGGTCATTCACTTAGACGCCAAGTTTTGGTGAGAAGTATTATTTGCAGCTGAAATTACTTTGTCTCCCCATTTTGAGGGACGTTGTCTGCCATTCCTGGTTTTATCCACATTGATTCACATTCAAAGAATAATTACTTTCCAGTTACTTGTCTGATTCTCTGACGTGTTACAGCATGCATCCCATATCAGACTCTGTTTTCATTTTTACTGGCACTGCCTGCTATGGACATGGAGTTGTAAATGACTTTTAAGTGAGCAAAGTAAGCAAGGGTTCCTGCCCTCTATGCTGTACATTTGGGTATAAGGCAGCTGAATATACATGATATTTCTATATGAGATCTAAATTTTTTTTAAGTGGAAGTGCTACATATATGCAAAGAACAGAGCCACCATGGATGACAGATCCAACCAGAAGACTCGTTGCTACTTTGCATGGATAGTGGTTCTTTTATGAATACACAGTGATTTGCCAGTGTTGTTCTACTTAGTACCTGAACATTCCTTACCATCTACTGAACCCTTGTTTACTGTATCCCACTGCAAACCATCTAGCCCTTCAAAATAATGGGACTATTGGGGAGAATCCCCACTACTGTCTTTATTGGTATTATGAAGGGATGGTACAATCTGAAATCTCACCTATGTTTTTGACAAATGGTTTTCTTGACCAAAATGTAAGACAAAGATTGCTTTTACCCATTGCTTACCCATGCCTAATTGAAAATATGTGGAAACTTGAGCTACTAATAATTTCGCAGATTTCATGAGTAAATACTGCTGTTTATTGAAATTTTAGCCTTTAGCTATTTTTCTGAACTGCTAAAATTGGATTCAGTTGAACTAATTTAAAATTTCTAAGATATTACTAATATGCAGTCATGGTCAAATTTGGTGGCCACTACCTGTTGGTTCAGAGTTGCCATCTCTAATTGTAATAATTACTTTTAAATAAACATGTTAGGCAATTTCTGGCAAGGGAAACGCAGACCTTTTTATCATAAAATCTAAAAATTCCTCTCTGCTGGAAGGGCAACACAGCAGGTCACAAGCATTCCAGGAGACATCTGGAGTGAACTAGTGATGCCTTCTTTGACACAGGCTGACTGAGGAGCTGATGAGGTGAAGCACTCTAATGGGCCTGGTACCAGTAATTAGGAACTGGATGTGAAGATTGTTATGTCTTTTATGTTTCAATCATATGTCTTTGGCTGAAGTGGCCATAAATTGATGGTGTTCAGGACCCTGAGGAAAGATAATGGGGCAAATAAGATCACAACTTTGAGTTTCATAGGAATAAACTTTGTTCTGTTTAGAGTTCTGCTTGGGACAAACCCATGTGATTGTCTGGGAGAGAGGAGGGATCCATGATTACTGGGTCACCTCCTCTAAACTCAAGACTTGTCCATCTGAAAATCAGGAGAAGTTGATGGGAGGCCTATGCTGGTCAGTAAGAAGCTCCTAAGAAAGCTCAGTCAAAACCATACAGGATGTGGAAGTAGGGACTTGGGAGAAGAGAGGAATGCTGCCTGTGTGTGAACTGGCTTGGAATAAACAAAGACTAGATGGAATTGAAGCTTGTGAGGGGTGTGAAGAGGAAAACTAAGTTCTTCAGCTTTATTGGCAGAAAAAGAGAAAGAATTTGGAAAATATGTGTCTACTGCTGAAGAGAGAAGGGTGCTGGGCACCAAAGGACGCAGAAAAGCTAGGATACTCAGTGCAGACTTTATAGGATTTGCCCTCAAGGGTCCCACGTTCCTGAGTCCAGGGGGAGCATCTGGAGGATTAAGAACTTTTCTATAGAGAAGAATCAAGTTGGCTAGGAGGTCTTTAAAGAAGGTGGACATACATATGGGGGGGTGTCTCTGCTTTGAGCAGTGTGTTGGACTAGAAGATAACAAGGTCCAGTCCAACCTCAACTATTTTAAAATTCTGAATTCACTTTTACATCACAGTGGAATATGTTTTCTAAATTTAGATTTTCCTAAACAATGGTATGCTAAACATTAGTTTTTTTTCATTTCTATCTCCTGCTTCAATAGATCTATATTTAACCTGCATTGTCTACCTGATTTATTAGTTCATCTAGAAAGGAATCTAATATTCAACAAAAATGCTTCATTTAGAATGTAAAAGTGAGTAGAAGCAAGTTCAATAACAACATGATTTGTAAGTGATTGGAGTGAATTGGTTTTCTTTCTGATCTTTTGTAATGAAAATTATTCTCATTTATTTATGTAATGAATAAATGTCTGAGTTTGACATTTAGCATAAATACTTTTAACCTGAAGTGATCAACTTTTTCTCTCTCTTGCAAGTAAAAAATATCTCTCTATCAATATTGCTGCTCCCTGCATGAACCATTATAATAATTAGCAACTTTTCTCAGCATTTATACTTGCGAGTTCTACCTTTTACACATTTATCATGATGTTTATGTTAAAATGTAATTTCATTAATGTATTTTATGTCAATATATTTAATAAAGCCATAGAACATTCTAGATAATGTAACACAAGACTTTTGACTATGGAAACATTATGTTTATTAGTGGGAAATGATGAAGAGCCACATATATAGCCATATATATTCACTGGTGGAAAGTGGCAAAGAGCTTTTTTCTCCCCATAATGAATGTGCAACAAATTCCTATTTATTACATTCATGGGGTTGTTGAGCATGACTAGAAACAGAATTTGAAGAAAATAAAGAGAAATTAATTCACGTGGTATAGTTCTATACTTTTTGTCAGTTTTGTACAAAGAGTATGACCAACTTGGCTTCTGAATCTGACTCGATTTCTTATTTATGCATAATTTGTAATATTGGCTCTAAACTAGCGGCAAGATATGAAAATGTCCACGTTACAGGTCAAGCTGTTTCATTTGCCTCCTCCTTACACAGATAAGTTAAAAGAGAAAAAAAAAATGTTTATTAAGATTATTGTGATATTTTGATAGTAAACTACTGCTTAAGGGCAATTACGTATTAGTCCTTTTTTGGAACTCTCACTGCAGCATTATTTCTGATTACATAATCTCTTGAGTATTTTTGTAGATGAAGTCATAGATAATCTAAAAAACCAACAGTGTTTTGGTGCTAGAAAATGTGTCAGTTGCAATCATCTAGATTTTTTCCTGTTGTCGAATTTTCTTTCATAAATAGGCAAACATTTCTAGAATGGTAAGGAAATTGTTTATCATCAGCATACTAAAATGGGTGCAAAAAGCTAAACAGTTACATATGACATTGATTATATTGAATAAGATCATCCCTGCAGTATTTTCCACATGATGATTGTGCAAAATCATGCTTCCGATGACTTAATTGCAGTTCTTTACATAATTTTTCATTAGAAATAGTCAAGCTCTACATTTTGCTAGGTATTGTCATTAACTTTACATATTTTTGTGAGAGCTGTAGTGCCTAATGAAAAGTTGATTTTAATCACCAAGGGAAGCTGAATAACATTTCCTTCCCATTTTAAACACTAACTTGTTACTTCTTGTAATAATTTAGAGATTAGGCTCATCAAATCAGTAAGCATTTATCAACCAAAAGAGGTCACTGAAGTGAAACTTATAATTAGACATATATCAGTTTTAGAAAACAGCAGAATTTGATCATCAGATATTGAACTAGAATAGTGAAAATGTGGTGAAACAGTAGGGTTTACTAATATAAAAATTAATTTTTAATTATAGTTTAAAATACAAATATAAGGCATTTTTGTGGATGGTATATTTTGTTGTTTATTTATTTTGATAAGTATGATAAATAATGAACTAAGCCTGCAAATGAAAATACAGTGTAACCTGTGTGTATATGCCAAGATTTACAGTAAAACACCATGGGTCTCTGTCATAGAGAAATTCCACGTGTGGGATTCTGAGCTCTTAGGGTCTCAAAAATGTCAAATCTATGACATATGTAAGTAGGGTAATCAAATACATTCTGTATATACCATCTCCTACAGAACAATTGTTTTGAGAATTAAAAGGTCTGAATGTAACTTTCTTGCATTCCTAGGTCAAAAACAGACAGAATATTTAATTAGTATTAGTCCAAAAGACCTCAGATGTAGAAAATGAATATAAATACAAAATACTTCTGACACTGACCAGCAAGAACTTTTTAATTAAAGTAAAACTATCTGTGTACACATACACATAACAAAAACCATAGGAAATTTAGTTCTTTTCGATTAATCTGAGACTGGAAAATGGGTCTCATTGAGACTTTTGCATTGGCCAGACAATGAAATGTCTGATCTTAAATGTTACAATGTCACAAACTTAGAAAGAAATATGTTGGCATATGACTGCAGAGAACACAAGCTAGAGGCAGAGTATTTGGTATCTGAGGAGAATTCACATGAGGAAGTGTAAATATTTCTCTGTCATGATATTTGTTACTAATAACAGCAGTTACTAACATTACATATTATCTTACTGAAATTCCCAAATTCTAGGCATGTTAGTGTTGACAAAGGGTGTCAAAAGGCAGATAATGCAAAGATCAGTAATAAATTTTCTAATGTTGCATCCTGTTTAAGTGTCTGACAATACTGGCTCTTGGAGACAGCTGGCTACTTTTTTAAAAGAGTAAGATATCAGATATGTAAAGAGTTATATTTATCTGTGGTTATAAGTCCTTTCTTGATGCGACCTCTGCATGCTGAACAAACAGAAGCTCTCCCTACCTACTGATAGTACCTTGTTACCTGCAGGTCTAACATCATTTTTCCAGCTGTGAAGAGAACCATGGTTTCTTTTTTTCTTCACCCTTGCCAAAATTGTAATCCTTCATTTTTCTTTAATCACTTCTTATAAACATATCTTGTTTTTAAATTGTATGTTATTTCCTAAGATTCCTGGTTAGCCTGTAAATTACAATCAAGAATGCTTATTAGCTCCAATATCAATGGAACTGTATCTTGTTTAATGAACTTTAGGGAAGAAATGCAATTTTTGAATTAACATTAATTTGAAAATGCAAGATAACTCTGGAAGTTCATGGAAGATGGCCTTGTGCTTTTGGGAATTGGTGAGCTTTCTTGTATAGATCAGTCTTGGTTTAATCAGAGGTTCATATAGACACCCATGGTAAATTATGCACTTGCTGTTCTTATAAGTTTTCCAGTTAGAAAGGAGATTTAATTGGCAAATAAATTTTAACGCCAAAAATAAAAGTAAACACAGAAATATGTTTATTTTCTCTGTTTTGCCATATAAATCTTGGGTCAGCAGGAAGTATGTTCTATGCAGCTTTTCAAATGGTCTTTGATAGTCACAAAACTAACGAGAGATCACCCCTCTTTAGTCTTTGCAGTCCCTGTATTTGGAGATGAACTATCCAAATGACTACACTAACAGCAAGAAACTGAACTGCACAATAGTTACATAAAAATCGTGTTTTAGCATGACTGACTGCATATTCACCCACTGGAAGATGCATCCCATTAACAGAGGAAATACCAGCATAGATGATTAGGTGCATACACACATATCTGTGGGCAAGACTGGAGCCCAGTATTTGCTTTTTTTCATGTAAGCAAAAATCTTTGGAGTTAAGAGAATAGAAGATATATTTTCGAATGGTAACAGTAACAACCAGAGATCTTCTGTTTTTTCATCTGCCACAGGTAGGTATGCAAGAGGTGTTATATTTGATTTTGCATATATTTTTCTGGCATACAACATACAAAAGTTTGTTTCCAGATATTATGAACCATTCATTCAATTCTACACCTTGATTTTTCTCTATCTCTCTTATAATTTCTTCATTAGTGTAACATGGTCCACTTCTTTCTGTATTATATATTCCTAGAATTGGAATGCTCTCTCCAGTACAGCATCCTTGAATTTTTTATAAGAAACAAGCTTTAAGGTTCCATGATAATGGTTTTTTTGGTTGGTTGGTTTTTGTTTTGTGGGGGGTTTTGTTTGTTGGGGGGGGTTGTTTGTTTGGTTGGTTTTTGGTTGGTTTTTGCTTGTTTGTAATAAAGCTTGTAAAATTCTCCAAATAATTTCTGTATCTGCTCTAGTAATTTGCCATTATTCTAGCATATTTCAAATTCACTTTCAAAAATCTTAAGATATGGATTAGACTGTTTCAGCCATAGGATAGTGAAAAACACGGGGGGATTGTAGTTGCCAATGTATACTGTATCTTTTAAAGTTATAAGGAGCAGAGGTTACAAATAATAAGGCAATATTAAAATTATAGATTGAAATAGATTAAAAAGGGATTTGGGGCAATAATTCTGACCCAAAAAAAAAAAAGTTAGGAAATTATAGTAGAACACGTTTTATTCTTTTTTTAATTCATTTGTTTACCACATAATGTATTTGCAGTCCTTGAAAATTCTCTGAGTTGGGAGCGTTAGGTCCTCTAAAATAATAAGGCAATGAGTAATTCAGTGGTAGGAGTTTAAACTATGAATGACAAAGTTTAAAAGAGGAGCTGGAACTGTAGTTGGCTAATAAGAGAAGCTTCGAGCTATATCCTATAACTTCATTCTTTTATTCTTGACTTCCCTGATGTGTATGGTGGTTTTGGCGAGGTAAATAAGATAACTAGATGTTTTGTAATTTTTTCAGAGGGTTCATTTCTCACTTTCAGAAGTGAAATGAGTTAGTTAAGCACTAAGCAGAAGAGTCAAAATAAGGTCTGTCTGAAGCATTCACAGATACACAATTATCTTGTTTTAACAAGAACACTTGCTCTAGTGTGACCTTTCATGTAAAAAAGAATTACGAATTTATTCTGTTGAAGTGTATTTGTGCTAAGTGCTTCTGAAAGTGAGAAACTACTGGGAGCAGGAATACTATTTATGAAAGGGGTGACAAAGAACTGCTGCAAATGAGATGGTAAATAATCGCTTTTACTTCATCCTGTTTAGAGAATAAAAAGCAAAGTGGATTTATATCAACAAAGCACTTAACCCCATTTCTAAGTTATTCATGTCAGTAGCATAACCAGTGATTAACTCTTGTAACTCTTGCATTCTACAGTGGTGGTGCTGTTTATACCCTCCATTTACAATGATTACACTGTTCTATTGCCATCAAAGTTCCTAAAAATGTTTTTTAATGTCACTGTATATCTGCTATTGTATAGCTGGGGCAGGTAGTGTATTACAGTAGGATTGCCAGCTATGTTGTAGCAGCTCTTTCCCTGTTCCATTTGATTATTTCGTACCTAATCAGAGAAATTTAGGTACAATTATGGTGAATATTATTTCTTGTCACTGGCATTTAATTTTATCCTTAAAAGAAAAAAGTTAGTGTAATACTATCCTACGCTGATTTGAAAAAAAGTATAGTTTAGCAGAAAGCTGGGGAACAATACTTTTCTCTGACATGCAACATCCTGTTCAGTTCTTAGATTTATATCTATCTGGCTCCAGAAACTGATAGGAAGTAAGAAGAGCATTTACACTGCATGTTTTACTTGTGCTTCACTAGGCCTAGGTGATTTATTCACCTGTAGATTATTCACTGAGAAATGTACTTGTGGTTTAACATTGTATCTGAATAGAAACTGAATTTATTAACTAACCTTGTCTGATCTGCAAACAGGGGGACATGATGCTGTTCTCTTTCTACCCATGGCTCAGTGGTCAGGCAATTTGCATGTTGTTTGGTTTTGATGGAACATCTTTTACTTTTCACTGAGTGAAAATAGTACAGATGATCACAGCTCATGTTCTACCTGTCTGCAGAAGGTCTCATCCACTTGTTCTTCCTTGCCAGGTTGCTTAGAGCAGATATTCAATATCACTCACATAGATCTGATCTTTAATGCTTATTGATAAACTCTTGGTTGCCTCCATGCATAGAGGTCAACTCAACTGCCTCATCTTCCTGGTGTGTCCTTCCTAAAGAGCCTATTTCCATCCATTGAAACACAGTAGATACACGATCCATCATACCATGGTCATAACAAGATCATAGTCCTGTAAATGCACACAGATCTCTTAATTCTTCATGTTTATTGCCCATTCATCAGGCACTGGTGTACAGGCTGATTTCCTGGAAAGGGTTTGAACTTTTTTTCCATACTATTGCTTTACAAGCACTTCCCTGCTTACATACAGATTCTTGAGGTGATCCTGCTTAAGCTGTTTTGTGGTCACTTTCATTCACAACACTTCAGGCCCTTTGCCAGATGGGTCCCTCAGTCCCTCACACACCTGCTGGGAACTCTCTCCCTCCCCTGTCAAGACCTAAGAGCTTGAATCTCTCCTGAAAATGGGTCTTCATTTTCTGTATTGCTCAGGTGCTCTTGGAAGTTTTACAGAAGAGATGTTGTAAACTCATTAGTAAAAATCATGCATGTCACATTTGTTGAATTCATGTCTGTATCTGGAAGACTGGGGAGAGTGAAGTTCAGCATCTAAAATGCTTTCTATGATAATTTCAAAATTGTTTGTAAACATTTAAAGCCACAGTAGTTCAAACATATCCTAGGCGATAGAACTCCGCTTGCTGATTTGTGTGCCAGATGTATCTGTAAATAACCTTCAGTAAGGATCTTAAATATCTCCTGCGTCCTTGTTTGAAGATTCAGATTAAAGAAACCCCATTCTGAAATTGTGCTCCTTAATTCTCATATGAGTTTATTTAGTTTCTTATCATTAATTTAAATCTCTTTGTTGGCTAACTACTCTGGAGAAAAAAAATAGTATTAAAACCTTTATCTTCCTATACTTGAAAAAGCTACATCATCTTTTAACATTTATTATATTATATAAGTTGAGTTTCTATAGTTCAGTGTCTAATGAAAAATCTTGATTTAACTGTATAAGTTGCAAAGTTTATTGTCATAATACAGCCTGCAAAACAGCAGTTGAGGTTCCTTTGCTGTAAGTAGTAAAGTGTAAGCTTCAAAACCTTGCACTAAATATACAGTGAAATTAAGAACTTAGGGAAATTTTGCTCATTTTATAACTTGTCATCCTGTTGTTTTCATGTAATAACATGCATAGATTTAATATACCTGGAACTTTAAGCCTGAAAATTAAAATACTACATTTTGCCGTTGCTCACAATAAGGCAAATATTGTAAAATGATAGAGTCATAAAAATAATAGAAATATATTTTAAGAAGGAAAGCATTTATTGTGTTCTATTGATACACATTCAAACCTGTGAAGTAGTGTACCATATGCAAGAATGCCACAGCTTTCCAAATATTAAATCAAAGCTATTCAGTATGACAATAACTTTAGGAACAAAATAAAACTTTGAGTGCCATTAGTTTAAACTTATGTGGAAAGATGTTTATGGTACTACTGGAAATAGTCCATTGAATTGCACTTATTTCCTAGGTTTATATTGGGCTAAAAGAAGTCATTAGCAATCTGCATTTTGAGAGCATGGTTGGTACAATATGGTGATGTGAGTCACGAGAGTCTAAGTGTCATAAAAATTGCAGCCTGAAGGAAAAATAATAATAGTTTGGCCAGAGTAGTGCATCTCATTTAGTGTATTGTATTCATTGCCTTTTTATGTTGTTGGTTTGTTTTTTTTTTTTTTTCCAAAATATGAATTTAGTGCTGGTAAAAGGTATTGACTCGGAGTTTTGCAACTTTTCCTCTGCCCTTGAAGAGACACAGCACAGGCAGCAGCAATTTGTGTCTGTGTACAGGCAGCAGAATTGCAATCTTCCCCTCATGATTCAACGGTATGCCTTGGCCGTGACTCTAGATCAGTAATGCCAAGCTTCTGGGCTGCATGTGGAAGCTGTCGTGCTTTCCTATTGTCAGTAGATCACAGTGGTACCTCTGCTGCTGCTGTGTCTGAGTTCACTTTTCCATTTCCTGTTGCTCTAGTGGGTGAGAGGAACTGATATGATGAGCATGATGGCAATATTAGCAGGTGATTAAGAAAAGTTAGTCTTCAGTTAAACCTTAGTTCCTTTAAGAGGCAAGATAACCCTTTAGGAAGACTGGGCATATCTTCATTTCTGATTTACTGTTTGCTTTTTAGGCAGTCTATAAGTGTAACCTCCAATGCTTTCTGATATACACAGATCTTTTGCTTTGTGATTTAATTTATGGGGAGAAAAAAGAAAATCAATTTAGGGTCCATCCCATGGAAATATAGTATCTGTTAATTGATTAAGTTCCAATGTTTTGGCCGAATACAGATAAAATAAATTATTTTGGCAAAGTAATAAGCTTTGATTGTCATACACTAGAATTGACACAACAGTCTCCAATAGGATGATTTTTATGTAGATAGGGAATGTTCAGTATAACTAGATGTAAACCTGTAGCAATAGATTGTTTAGGATCTTGAATAAAGTTACATCTTGAGATTTGTTTACTGATAGGCATTATATATGAATATATTTCTTATTCATGTCTTGTGGAAAACTGAGAGGATATCCCCCACACCTATTTTAACCTTTCAGTTATTTCTACTCCAAACTTCATGAACTCTTACAGTACCCAGTGTTCATAACACTGCCATGGCTAATTCTTTTTTCCTGGAGACTTCTTCTGTTTGCAGCCATGTAGAGAATGAAAAAGAAGGGATAGTATCAGCTTTTTTAGCACAGGCTCCCCAGACTGCACAGTAATTGGAAAGGCTGCTGCTAAAAATCTCTGCTGCTGGGAGGCCTCATCTACCAAAAGTAGCACTGTTGGAAGTCCATCATTGACTTTGTAGATTCAGTGATATGAACAGCATTGAAGATACATGTTTTTGATGGTTTTGTGTTCTATAATCTTGATATGTACTGATGATATTATTTCATGTTTCACAACAGTTCTTGACTTGAAGCTTCATGAGTAATTTTTAAAAGCACAGGCACTTTAAAATACATTTAATGGAAGGGGAATGTTCACTGGATAGCTTTATTTCTTTAATGTTAAGCTGCACTTTTGCAAAGTGGGATTTTTATTTTTCCCTTACACGTAAGTAGCACACCAGAGAGCAACTTCTTTTTCATTCAAGGCAAGTTGTAATAGAGCATAAAGCATGGCAAAAGCTTGTTCCTCACCATAAATATTTCCACAGTTTCTCTCTCTGAGAGAGAATTTATAGCACCAGCTGCCTAAAGGAGATAAGCAGATAACTTCATATATTTGTGCAAGGTCCTAACACCTAACAAAATTGTGCTCACCATAAGCACTTAAAACATTTATAAGAATTTATACTATTCTAGCATCTCTTACAACGTGCTTATGTGCTGGTTTATTTTAAAAATGTTTTTTGATTTCTTATAACAGCAAAACCAACCAAAATCATAATCCAACCCCAAAAATCCTGATCAGTGTGCATCGGGTAGGCTAGAGCTGCTTAAAGTTAAATTTAGACTTGATTGAAACTGGGCTCCAAATCTTGTTTAAAAGTGCTCAAGTATGGTCCAAAAATACGTCTTTGGAATATGTCTAGTTGCTTAAACTACAGTATTTAGAAGCACAAATAATTACTCCTATTGAAGTTATTATGACTTTTAAATATATTATTTTACAAGTAAAGATACTAACTTTGCTGTAGCTACTTGCTGCTGCTATGTACTAGTATACCTGGATGACTATCAAAAATCTAGAAAGTTACTAGAAGTCTAAGAAGGCAAAAGGCATACTTGAATTACAGCTGAGTTTTTCAGGTTAATAGCTGCATGAATGGAAAATCCTCATTATCTTTTGGATAAGCTCTGTGTAAGAATTGTGCCTGTGAGACTTGATCTGGGTGATGAAAGTAATTTTTGGGTTTTTTTGCTTTTTATCGCTTAAGTTTGCTTTTGATTATGATAGCATTTTGATAGCAACAAAAATGAGCATCTTATTTCTTTAATTTGACAATTAAGGGAGTGTCATTTTCCTTCCTTTTAATTTTTTTAGGGAGATCTTAACTTTTTTCTATTTAACACCAAAAAGCTAGTCAGAAGAGCATTCGCACTGTGTTTGGCTATTTTGTAATTGGTAGAATAATATATTTGTTTTCTTGGAGTATATTGTGGATTTCAGTGTGATGCAAAAACACTGAAAAAGGTTGTAAGAGAAGGTCACAGAATTGCTGTCTGTAGCAATCTCCTAAGTCAGTCATGGCTAGGTCCATCAATATCTTTTAATTCTGCATGTCACTGCTTTAATGAAATAAACATCTGACCCCAGGATTTTAGATTTTTAATTGTTTTGTGCCAGAGACCTTTCTGTCCCTTTTCCAGATGAATGCATAGTTAGGCCAATTCATTAATAAATAATATATTTAGCCATATTTTGTGCCAAAAATAATTAAAGGAATTCAAGTTTAGAACATGGATCCAACAACTAGATTTAGTTTCTTGCATTTTTTTTCATAATTCTGACTCATATGTCCTCCTTTCTTTAATTTTTGAATACAGTCATTAGAGGTCTATCTCTCTTGTCTGCCCATAATAATGTTTATTAAGCAAATTTCCTAAAATTTGAAGAATCAATTAAAGCACTAAAAATTTCAAATGTGGTAAGAATTAGTCATATATATAAATATATATATGTATATAAATAACATAACTTTTTAAATTAAAATCTTGACTTGTATGAAAATGTAGTTTCCTCCTTGTGGTTGGAGGAAATACATTGAAACACTTTAAAATTGGCCATAATAAAGGAAAAACTATCTTTAACAGTTTTCTCCTGCAGTTACTATGTACAACTTTGTCAGAGACCTAAGTAGTTCTTTATTTCTTTGGATAGTCACCTAGCTTCTACTGCGTTGTCTGGTTTTGGAGGTTAGCATGGGCTTTTGGGTCCCCAGGCAGAGGGCAGGATCTGCAGTCATAATAAATTTGAGAAAGAATCCCATGAAAATGCTAATTAAATAATGGAAAGCAGGTTTAAAAATCCATGTTCAGTTTTTTAATCAGCTCTTTCAGAATTTAGGAAGCAGCCCACCCATGAATAGCAAAGTCAGAAAAATGGAGCTTGTACTTCGAAAACCTTCAGCTGTGAATACCAAGGTGGAATTTTCCTGAATGAAGCAAAACTATTTAAGATCACTGAAGTTTTATTGCATCTCCTCTACCATGAGTAAATGGAAAAGATTGTCAGGAAAAGTGGAATATAAGGTTAAGTGTGTCCCATCAAAAAGTATCTAGTTCAGATACAGTCCTTACAACTCAGAAATAGAAGTAAGTTGTAAGACCTTAAATCAAGACTCAGCTTCTGTCTCCTCTGTCAGGATCCAAATAAAGTCTGGCAGCACTTTTGGCCTTTCGGAAAATATACCTGCTGACCTACCAAAACTAATCTTATTTTGGGAGACTCATATAATATCAGCTGTCCAAAACCAGGCATAGACAGCACAGTGAGGTGATATTTCTCTCAGAGATAAATAGTAGAGTTTCACCCCGAAGGGCTTTTGACCTCTTTAGCTGTTGTCAGTGAGTTAAGTGTTTATAGATTGAACTTGCCCCAGCTGTGACATAATTGAGTCAAAGTAAGGTTGAAGAGTTCTTTTCTTGATTCAGCTATTACAGATACTGCATCTTGGACTTTAATAAGCTTTAAAGACTATCTGTCAGGTTTGTCAGTAATCCCAAAGAGGCTTTTTTGACAGAAAATGTTGCTCTCCTCTTCTTATCTGATTGATTTCCCTTAAAAAGTTTAGAGACAGTGATGATATTGCTCAGTCATGCAGCTCATCTCATTAGTTTTGAGTAATATCGACTGGGTTAAATATATGTTCAGAAATGAAAAATTCCAGTTGTAGTTTATATCAGAGTTCTAGGAGCCTATGTGATAGGCAGATACATTCTTTAGAATTTAGATGTCTTTCATGACATCATTTTGTTCTTGGTGACCTGAGTTTGTCTTAAGTGTTCACTTATTCCCATTTTTTGCCCTCCCTTTCTTTTTATTAAATGAGTTTCTCTGTAGTTTAGCCAATGTTCCTTGACTATTCAGAGATGATCCAAACTTTGTAATGCTCTCTCACCAAGAAATGTGAATTTCTCTTCTATAAAACTATCTACCCAGTAATTTTTCTTTGTGTAGAGTATAAAATCTATGTTTGAAAATAATTCATCATTCCCAGCTTGTAAGTTATATATTTCTTCAGAGAACTGTCACTTACAGCAGCCATTGTAATAACTGTCTGCAGATTTATCTTCATTGTACAAATTTGATAAATTTTGAAAACTGCACAAAGGAGTTTACTTCAGTACAACTAATGGTTTTTTTTAAAAGATGTTAAGTGTTACAATCAATGTCAGTATTTCCAAATGTGTAAAATTTTGCAACAAGATTCAATTAATTATTCCTCTTAAGATGGCTAACATCCTGTATTTCCTCCAAGATTTTAGTATGACTTCATTCTGCACCATGTCAAATTATGTTTCTACTGTAGGCCAACAAACACTGTGTAAGAACATATGTTCATGACTAATTACTTCTTGATTGATATTTATTTTGCTTTTACCTTTTTTTTTTTTTTTTGGTGTTGACATTTTCTCTGCAGCAAAAAATCTCCAGTTTTCAATCAAATATACTTGTGTGTTTTAAGAAAAATTGATATTTCTTTTAGAACAGAGGAAATTAGCTTTACTCAAAAGATTTGTAGCTGTCAGTGGAAATTAGTCTCAAGCAGAAGAAGTTAAGGAAAATAAATTACATTAGTAAATTAACTTAAATTTAAGAAATCTCTACTTGGGTGTTGTCTGATTGCAATTCCTATTTCCTACCAGTTAACTGAAAGCTTTATATAATTTCCACTAACACGGGAGTCTCAGCTCATATTGTTTGGCCCTTAGCTGGATTTCTTCTAATTTCTTTTCAGTTTCAGTCAGAAACCCTGTTGGCTTTTTAAGAGATTTGCAATCTGTAGCAGTCATATTATACAGAACAAGAGGAAGAGTCTGTGCTTGGTCTTCTGTTTAACAGGAAGGCTGTCTTCAACAGAAGTGCTCCACTGCTATTGCTTCTGCAACATATCATTACAATCAGTAACATTTGTTCCATGCTTTTTCAGCATCTGTGAAGCAGCAGCTGGTTACTGCTTTCTTCATCATCAAAGTGCTTTCAAGGACGTTGGACTAGAAACTTCTAGGAGAATTTTATTAATTTGCAAACACGGGAATGTGAGTATTTCAGTGTTGGTTTCAAATGTAGGTCAAGTAAGATGTTAAAAAATCCTGGGGAAGGCTCATCCACCATGGCAATGTGTTTGTTGACCAGATATGAAAAATCTTCTTGGAAGCGATGGAATATTCTTCTTATAAGTTTGATGGCTCTCCATTATTTTGATGGATTTAATTTTCTTCTTTATGAGTTCATTTTATTTTGCTGGGGAAACCAGAAATAAAACTGGTCCCTTTAAATTTTCATGTCCACATAAAATGTCTACATTTGATACACATTACTCCTGCAATTTACACAGGTCTGACACGAATGAATTTTCTTCAGAGGCATCTTGGCACATTCTAGCCACCTGTAATTCTTCTGCAACACTGAACATCTACAAATTGCACCTAATTGATAAAAACCAGTCAACATTTAACTTATGTGAAGTTTGGCAGTAAAACCAAAAAGATTTGCGCATTTCAACTTAGAAGGCATCTTGCTATTGACATCTCCTTTGCCTATTTGTTCTCACATGGAAGTGGAATTCCATTTTTGTGGCAAAACTATCAAGACATATATCAAGAAAAGGAAATTTCTGTCTCAGCTAATTGGCAACTTCTTTTTAATTCAACATAAACTTTGGGAAGTTCAGATACAGAATGAGAATGATCAACACTGAAATTCTTTAAATAGGTAAGAAAAGGTAGTAGAAGCCCTGTGGGACAGAAGAATATTAGATCATCTCAGTGCTCTGTCACATTCTTTATTTAGCAAAGGCCAACCCATTGCAGATGGTATTAACAATAGCTAAAGTTGGATACCATAAAATATACAGCTAAATTGCTTTGAACATACTTTAAGATGATGTGTGTGCTACTTGTTAGACCTAGAAATTAAAATTAATTCTTGCTTTCAAAGTTCTTTTAGAATGGATGAGACTGATTGTTTTGGAAAGAGATACAGTAAATTTGCTGTTCAGATTTGTCCACCTACTGAACTTATTGCTAGTGTCCATAATTCCACTGCACTTCCTTTGATAAGTATAAATTCAGGTAATTAATTAGCTACTATAAAATCCTAGAGTATTGAGGTGGTAAGGGAGCAACCTCCCTGCTCAAAGCATGGTCAGCTACAGCACATCGTTCATGTCCGTGTGTAGGTAGGTTTGAACATCTTCAAGAGTGAAGACTTCAAAATTTCTCTGGGCAACCTGTTCTGGTGTTGTTCTCTGCTGTTAAAAAAGGAGGGGTTTTTACATGTGAGTGCATTTGCATTATTTTATGATCCACTATCCTCTTTAACTTTCACTGTTACTATTGGAAATAGTCTGGCTCTGTTCTTCTCCACTGTCTTGCGTCTGATATTTATACAATTTCATAAAATCTCCCTGAATCTTTCTTCTCATGGCTAAGTGGTACTAGCTCTCTCTCCCTCTCCTCATATATAAAAAATTATTCTGGTAGGTGAGGAAGTTATATTTTATATCTATCTAGTACAATTTTAAAGTTGATCCCAACTCCCTTATTGGTGTATTTTTGTTATTCCTAATAATTTTATAATATGTATGTTGTGATTGGAACTAATACTGTGGAATACTAAAGTACATTTATTTAAAAGGTATTTTGATTTCTGCTACTAGGAGGTATGTGTCCTTTCCCATAATCAGCTCTAGAAAAATCTTGTTTTGGTTCACCTTGTTCATAAGACCATTTCCTCTTGGTTCAATACTCTGTTCTTCACTCCCTCAAAATGGCCTAAAAGCATTTCCTCGCTCTGGTTTTTCTTGCATTTCTGCATTCCTTTAGAAAATAAAATTAATAATTAAATCTCCAGTCTAACCTTTCTAAATTACAAAACCACTGACAGAAGCTATGTTTTTCCCTAACCTTTTTTTTTCAGTAACAGCTATCATATTTCTGACTAGCCCTCCTTATTCAAAATTTCATTCCCCTGAATTAATTTGCAACTTTTAAGGATAAATATTCTCTAATTGCAAGTTTGCACTGATATCCAGTCTCCTCTATGTACTATCTTTCAACAGATGAAGTTCAGTGAGGGGCAAGAAATGTGATCTCGAAATAGATCAGGCAAAAGACTTTCATGGGACTTATATGCAGTAACAAGTGCTAAATGTTAAGACTTTTTAATGCTAATTCAGGTTCTTACAAAAAGGCATCTCCCTCTGGTCATGCATCCTAAAATCTCATTCTGAAGAAATTTGTAAAAGACTTTCAGTCCCTTTCTTGAAAATCTTTGTACCTATGAATGAAACAAAAAAAACAATAGTTGAACACTTAATTTTTTTTCTTAAATTTCAATATGACTTAAAAACCAATCACTATTTCATACAAATTGTAGGATATAAAAATAAGTAATAAACACATTACTCTGAAAAATCAAGGTGTTGATCAAATACTCAGGATTAAGGATACCCCATCTCCCGTTCTTTCCACATTGATTTCAAAATGTCTATGAATTACATTTAGATGTTAAGAAGAAATTTTTCACTGTGAGGGTGGTGAGGCACTGGAACAGGTTATCCAGAGACGCTGTGGATGTTGCACACCTGGAAGTGTTCAAGGCAAGGTTGGATGAGCCCCTGATAAAAATGATCTAGTGGAAAGTATCCCTGCTCATTGCAGGGGGGTTGGAACTAGATCATCCTTAAGGTCCAGTCCAACTTAAGCCTTTCCATGTTTTGCTATGGAATTAGAGGGTTTTTTTTCTATCTTACTGGTTTGTCCCATGTGCTGTTCTTCATGTTAACCTTTTCATTTATCAAATAGACCTTCATTTAGAAACTCTCCTAAGATAATGGTTAAAATCCTAATATCCTTTATTCCTCCCTTTCCCCCTTCCCTATGTGTTTATGAGCTTTGCTATTGTGGGGAATGTTACATTATCCATACAACATTTTTCAGTAACTGCATGATACTGCAGATCTTGTCTTGCATCAATAATATCGAGCCAAAATCTATGATTTATAATCAATAAGTTTCTTGACTATAGTGGGAGTTTTGCTCAATTTAAGACCTGCAGCATTTGGTCTGTAGTTTTTCCTGTACTAAAAGAATTTGATCATGTTTTCATGAAATAAACCTAGTGTTCTTTTCTATTGGTTTTTCCTTTCCAGGATCTCGTTTCCTCTAAGACATCTGGCATGTAAAATTGGCTGACAGGAATGTTGCCTGGTGCATGAGCCTTGGAATGTTAGCACTTTAAAGCTCAGTGCCATATCATGAGCATGTTTTTCATAATGTTGGGGAGGATAAGTTTCCAGTTTATTCTTGTGCACAGACTCAGGATTTTTCTTTTAACAGTGTCTTCACCAGTTATATGTAGGAGCTAAACCTGTAGTTGGTAATGTACAGAGAGCCACTACGTGTTCAGTTAGCCGCTCTCAAGGCATCAGAGCTGAAAGGCTTGATTTCCTATCTGAATTGAAACCCATGAATACATTCAAAATGACTTTAGATGATTTTCCCCCAACTTGTGTTTTTACTTATCTGTTACAAAGTTGATGGATTGTAAAAATATTTGCTTTGCAGAATAGTCATGCTCTGTGTCTTTCTAGCAAAACAAACAAAACCAAACACCAGTTGACCAAAAATCATTCTTTGCTTCCATTAATATGAGAGATTTCCATTGATCATACTATGTATTGGATGGGGCTCTTAGGCAGGCTTATAGTTGATCTATTTTTAGTTTTCTAATATAAAGAATATATAACTGAAATATTCCAAGCTGCTGTCATCTGCTGCATGTATATGAGTGGTATTCCATTAGTCGGACTTGCATCATATTTGATCTGTAATACATTCAGATATACTGAAGTTAGAGCGCTGCAGCTTCTCTCAAAACCCTCTAAAGGTTCTGTGTCTGCCATATTAGATGGTCAAGTGAATGCCAAGTTCACTGAAGTTCACTGAAATGAGTACACTCAGGTTAAAATGGCTGTGAAAAGTTAGAAAAGTAAAGCTACGGAGCAGACAGGCACAGTGTGAGGTGGCAGAGGAATAAAAAAGCAGGGCTGAAAGCAAGCAAACAGAAAAGGACTTGCTAAAATCAAGGAGGAGAGAAACCAAATGTGCACTGCTTAAGCTTCCTCAGAGGTAGTCTGGTCATTCATCCCTGGTATACTTTCTTATGCACCAATTTCTCAGGCTCTTCTGTCCTTGGTAGCACCGCTCTTCTTTCTTGCTTGTAGCAGGCTGATGCTTTTTCACGTGTAGGTTCCCACTCTGTTGGCATATTTGATTTTCCTTTCCCGTATGGCTTTCCTTGATTCTGCACCATGCAAAGATTTTCGCTTTTGACTGCTTTACATCTGTGGAATTACAAGGGGAGAAGTCAGATTTTTTTTTTTTCCAGTCAACAACAAATATAACAGTGAAGCATACTCTACTAGCTGTAAATATCTTCACACTGCCTCTGCAATAAGTGTTTAAACTTCTGGTATTTCCATTGCTATGAAGGTAGGGGACTTGATATGTGTGTTAATGAAAGATAGCAAGTCACCAAATTATGCACTTTTAAAAAAAGTCTTATTTTAGAGAGCTGAACATTTTGCATGCCGAGCATAGCCCTGAGTCTCTGCTGAGAATTTGCTCCAGAGACAGAACCTAAAATAATATAGCCACAGAAAGGATACTGCATGAATCTGATATCTCTGTCTGCTTCATATTTCAGCTATTGGTTTTACACAAAGGAAATAGTTTCCCATTTGTCAGATGTAAAATAAGGCTTACTATATTACAGACGTGTACAGTTTAGTGGAACATCTTTTAAAAAATTTGAAGGTAGGTTATTTATAATTTCCAGGAAATTACATAGTTTTTCAGAGTGCTGTGTACATAATGGATTTCCAAATTGACAGTAAAAGCAGATTTCAACAACTACTCTGCAGAATTAAAAAGAAATGTGAAGAATATGAATTTTGACCTCAAGTATGCATATCTATAATATTCTGCTAAATTTTTAATATTTCTTCTGCACTGTTCATTATTATTATTCATTAATGTCACTTGCCTGTCAGACAATGTAGTTAATGGGATGCAACAATCTTTTAATGTGTTTTATTTACTCTGCCATGTCTTTCCAAGACTAAAGAAACCCCAAGCTGTTCATGTTTTCTTGTATGTTATGTTTCCTAGACCAACAGTCATTTTTGCATCCGTTTGGTATTTTCCATTCAACACCATATATGGACTTTGATGCAAAAACTGAGTACAGCACTCCAGTGGAAGCCTAATGCTTCTGAAATTGCTATATTTTCTTTCCATCTCCCACTCCTCCTCCCCTACTTTCAAAGATGCATTTTACTATGAACTAGCTCCATCAGAAAGGAAAAAAAAAAAAGTTAAGTAAATTTAATTTGTTAAAGGTAAAGGTTATTTCTTCTCATACAATTAAATTTATGTGCAAAATATAAGAGCCTTTTGTTTTCTTCACTGTGATCTTTTAGTATTAGAATGTGAGAAATTCATCACGCAGGGGTTGTAATTTTGAATCTGGACCATGATGTTACATGAGTGAAAGTTGTTCTTTGAAGCTGCTAAATGAGAAGGCCTATTAAAATTTCTCAGTCCTTGATTTTGGGCTGGTAGAGAGGTGAAGCATTAATATTTAAAATGGCTCATCCTCTGTATAGCAGGATAAATTTATGACACTTTCAGAGGACAATTTTCTCCACTGTTTAAGAGTAAGGCTTGAAAACTAAAATTTTCAGTAGTTACAAGTAGTTGTGATGAATGAGTGCAAATTCACAGTGGAGAAAGATAGAAATTTCTTGGAAATTCCTCTTGCTTTTTTTTCCTCTAGTGAATCAAGCAGATGCTAAGCTAAAGTTGGAAGTTAAAGTTAGCAGAAGTGACATGTAATAAAGAAATCAGAAATCACTTGTTCAGTGTTTCTCTATCTCTCTACAGAGAGATAGGTGTTCATTTGTTTATATGGATGACCAAAATTAGTACTTTAACCTCTAAGATGTAACTGGGTCAGCTGGCATTCTTTTTCAGGTCTCTACTGTGGATTAACTCCTCTGTATGCCCTAGAATAACAAAATGAGAACGTTGAAACAAATGTTTTCACCTCAAAATGCTGCTTCACCAATACAGTATAAGCTACGCACATAATCTTCTATATCAAAACTTTTTTTCAAGGACAAGTTTAAATTCTTGAAATGTTCCATAGTATATTTTCCAAATATAAGTTTGAGGCAGTAATCTGAAAACCTGAACTATAATTTCTTTTGTCTTCAGATCCTAAAGTAAAGTGAAATGAATGGCTTTAAACTGAAATAGGGTAGGTTTGGATTAGATATTAGGAAGCAATTTTTCACTTGAGGGTGGTGAAGCACTGGAACAGGTTGCCCAGAGAAGCTGTGGATAACCCATCCCTGGAAGTGTCCAGGGCCAGGTTGGGTAGAACTTCGAGCAACTTTGTCTAGTGAAAGGTGTCCCTGCCCATGGCAGAGGAGTTGGGACTAGATCATTACGTTACCTTCCAACCCAAGCCATTTTATGATTCTATGAATGTTTCTTTTCAATCAGTGAGGTGATTCCATGCCTTTACTGCTTTCTTCTTGACACAGTATATAAACAGAGATGTCATTACTATGCCTTTAAAACAACCAAAACCTTAGTCCTCTCCAGAGCAAAGAGCATGACAAATAATTGGTATGTGAATTTAATGTATTGAAATTTCTATATTTAAAAACTTCCCAAATCTCATTTGATTAAGCACAAAAAACCTCTGTGAATGCTATTAATGGTGTTAATGAATATTCAGATCTTCGTTGTCTCCATTTGGTTTTGATAAGTCATTTTTAAGTTGCACGTTAGTCTTTCCTCTTATAGAAATACATTTTTATTCTCCAGAGATTGAAGGTATTGCATTCACAGTGAGATTTTATTTAAGTACTCTCTTTTACAACTGAAGTTGAAAACTTTAATCAGCTAGTAAATGAGAGAGTACTGTGACAGCTTGTTTGTCTGAAGGTCTTGCATCTCTTGGAAGTACATTACAAGACTCTAAAATATTACTGGGGTCTCAGTAATGATTCAGAACATATTGGTTGAGTATTTTCTTGAACTAGCTAATTTTTCTTATTTTTCTGTTTTGAAGTTTTTGCCCTTTTGACAAAGAGTAATGTCTGTTGTGCAGCCCCATGACAAAGCAAGGATTGAAACATATGTACCCATTGCTGATTTCTTCTAATTCAATATCACTTAATTCCTGACATGATTTAAGTTCTTGTTTTGATCTCAAAGATTTTTCAAGAGATTTTTAGGGAGAGAGACAAAATCCCCTCACCATCTCTTTTGACAGCTGAATTTCTATCTGTGTTTTTTCAGGAGACCAATGAGACTTATGTTTTGACAGAAGAATAACAAAAATAAACCTGTTATGGGTACATATGTAGTTCAGATTGTAATTGAAACTGGTACATGGTAAGTGTTTACACTGACTGTAGAAACCTATATCTGTTTTTGTTTACAATCCTATTCAGAAGTCTATGAGGTCCAGTAGGAGGACTGTACTATATAGTATTTTCAGTAAGATTTCTATGTTGATGCCAGGATGCCTTGCTGTCTTTTGCCTTCTCAATTTGCAGCCTGGTTGATTCTGATGTCTGAGACTTAACTTTTAGGATGTTACTAGTGGGATAAACATGTTCCTCATATATATACATATATATTCCTTATAAATGTATATATATACCTTTCATATTTATCTAACACTATGTTCAAATGAATGGAATAGCTTAATTTTTCTTTCAAGTTACTCTGAAAAGTCTGGGTTGACTTCATGTATACATTTTATCCCACGAGTTAATTTTTTCAACAAATAAAGAATGTGAAACAGAGATTAGGAATGATTAAAAGGAAAACTTAAAGACATAGGCAACAAACTTAAACATGTGACATAACATTGTCTCATGACATAAAGGCAGATAATATTTTTGTAACTGGGTAAGGACATCATTAAAATTTTGAAGGCCTTGACAGCACTTTCTCTTGGTTTCAGTACCTTTCTCATCTGATGCTCTACCAAATCCAGAATAATAGAATGGCTGCAGCAAAATATTTGATTTTAAGAGTGAATATGAAACCAGAGTTGGACTTCTTGAGCGCTGCTCTTGGTTTTCTTACAGTTTAGCTGTGTATTTTTTAGCAAGTTAGCTATAAGAATTTGGTCTTTCCATTTTGTTGGATGCAAAATGAAGATAATTCGGCTTCATTTTCTTCTGAAAAACACTGTGAGATGTTCCAGAAGTAGAAAGAATTATTCATTCATGATCTCATAACCTAATTACCTGTTCTAGTGACTGTCAACTTTTTTGTTGTGTTCAAATTATCTGGCATACCACCTTGATAATGTGTTCAGGCTTCAGTAATCTGTGGTACCACATGACACATTTCTAAACCGAGAGTTTTAGAGGGACCTTCACCACTGAGGATTATATATTAACTGTTATATTTCAACTTTTACATTTTTACTTCTGCCTTTCAGTTTCCCGAAACTTTTTAGATTATAATTTTGCAGATTTATTTTCCTGAGTAGTATCTGTAATTGTATGAACACTCTGAAACTGGGCAAGTAATAGACATTTCTGCATAAGGGGGCAAGCTGGGTAGGAAAGAATCCACTGTATTATTATAAACTATTGAGGATTGTTTTTAGCCAAATATTGAACAAAATTTTTTTGAATGGAAGAGACATTCCAAATAAAAATTGCCTTTGTTTGTTCCATTGTTTGTGTTGAGAGATTGGTAACCCTTTTAAAACTGTATAATGTGGTTGAGAGAGTTTAAGAAATGAGTGTAACGGGTCAGGAAGAAATCACAAGATACTGGAGAAACACTGTGATGTCATTGGTTAAATTCTGATTTTTTAATCAGGGTGCCAGGGAGAATTTACCTCTATCTGGCACTAGTGTGCTGAGTGATATTGGAACTTATTCTGTCCAATCCATAATAAAATGAAAACATTGTGAATAATCTTCTACATTTTGGGATATGAGAGGCATAATGAAGGTTGTTTTGTAATGTTCTTTGGAACTTTATCTGCTGCTGCAAAAGCTGAAGGAGTAAAAAGCACTGCAAAGAGGAAGACAAAAGTTCTTCCTTGTGGCCTAGAGTTACTCTCACATGGAAGAGAGATAACATGGAAAATGCTTTCTGAGGTATTCTCCGGATATATAATTACTAGAACATGAGGGATGGAGAACAAATATTTAGCACTGATATTTTTGTACAAAGGAACTTGTTCACACAGAACACAGCAGGATGTATTTCTGTACTGATTCAAATACCTTACTGAGTCTTGGCCAAAGACTTGGATGACATTTTAGTACTGCTAATTCTGCTGCTAAACTGCACTGGTGCTTAAAACAAAAAAGTTTTAATATTAACTGGAACAGTTGTTCTGGCTGGCATAGCAGAGAACACGTAGTATTCGAATGAAGATTGAAAGATGGGTAAAAAATTATAAATGCCATTTAAACAGGATAAGAACAGCAGGAAGTATGTTTGATAGTAAGCTTTATTTGCAGAAAAGGCTACTTGGAGTGTTTTGTCTGAAGTCAATTGCTTATTTATTGATTACTAAAACAACAAGGAAATGTGCTTGAAGCAGTACAGGGTTGTTTTTCAGCATGTTAAACTACCAAGAAATTTACTGACTGATTTGGCTCTAGGATTGTACAAAAAATATTTGAAGCTGGGAAGTACCAACAATGATAACAATATCCAGATGAAGATCTGCAGAAAAGGCAATAATATGAAGCATTTTTTGAAAAGCAGGGATTTGGAGAATGTGAAATGGAAAAAAACTCTGCCTTGCACAGTATGAATACTCATTCTGGTAGGGATTCTGCAGTCAGGTAATTTTAATAAAATCTCTATGAATCCAGACAAAGGTAACAAATTGATTATCTGTAATGTGTACTAGAGTGCAAATTATGGATGTGACAGAAACATAAATTATTTGAAAGAATTAAGGACAGTGATATCTGAAATATCAATGCCTAGGCCAAAACAGAACAAAAATTGGCAGCTTCTCTTTGGTCTGTTAATGGTAGAAATAACTGATTTTCCCTGCTCCATCTGCTTGTGAACCTTAAAGATCTTCAAGTTATTACAGTTGTGTGGCATGTTTCGTGCCCAGAGCTGTACCATGAGAGGCTGAGAACATGCCTTATGGTGTAGTACTGGACACCCAAAAAATGCTGGCGCTGTGGCTATCACCTTACCCCCCCATTTTAAGCTAATTGCATGCTAACTATGTGTAGAATCAGTGGGAGATCTGATTTTCATGTTTAGCCTGATGGCATTCAAACCTTTTTCTCTCACTTCTTGACAGCGTGCCCAAATAAGTAGACTTACCAGCTTTTTTTGTTGCAAGGACTGGGAAGGCATTTGCTGCTTTTCCGACGGCACTGGGTTGCGATGTAGCAAGAGTAGGTGATATATGGAACAGAAGGAAAAAGCAAACAAAAAGAGTGAAAACATTACTTAGTAGAGAGAGCACACGCTGAGAAGTGAGTCCTGGAGAGCTTGGAGTCTGATCCAAAGACAGTGCATTTTAATCTAAATGGTCCAAGTGCTCCCCAAACAAACAAAACCAGCCCAGTGGTAATCTGGAAATCCCGCTTTAATCTTTGTTTTATCTCAGTTTGACTAACACTTTTCTTCCTGTTCTGTTCAATTTCTTCTCAGCGTTTTGGTTGTCAAAATACAGAGATGACAAATGACTTCTTTGCAGAAAGCCAGCAGAAAATCTGTGTACTTTGATGCATCGTGCAACATGTGAAAACTGTTATGAATGTTAATAGCTCTGTCACCCTCTCACTTGGTAAAACATACTTCTCAGAGGTGAGATGAAAGACTGACTTAAAATCAGCACTAATTGACTTTATCTAAGAAGTATGTACAAAACATAAAAGTAAAAATACAAGGTTGTAATCTAAAATTAAGGCAATAATGTGTGAATAAGGGTATTTTTAACCAAGTGTAAAGCAGAATGAAAATACAGGAAAAAACCCACACATAGCTAAATGAAGTTACCCATGTAAAAAAAAAAAAAAAATCAGTTTAGTTCTCCACACACAGTGTAAACTTTGCACTAATAAAATAAGAACATCTTCCGTGACATAATTAACATCTTATGTTGATAGTCCTAATTTTTACTAAATTTCCACAAGCCCTCTGGCTTTCAAGTAGCAATGGATTTTTAGACTGATTTTTGTCTTTAGTTGTGATCCAAAAACTGTTCCAACTTAGGGCAATAAAGACTGTTATTTCCAAGTAAGTCAATATCCAGACTTGGTTAATCTGCAGCAACTCTTTGATCAAAAGCTCCTATAAATTAAATTCTCTATATCTGAGGAAGTGCACAATTGAAGAAAGAAGGTGACCACTGAAGTTTTGTTTTTTTTCTTAACTATTAGTAATTTCTTAGATATTTCCTCAATCTCTGTGGAGTGTTTTTATTTTGCTTGTGCTACCGTAGCTTACCATACAGACTTACATATTTATTAAGAAGTAATGTTGTAATGTATTCAATGATGATAAAATGCAATATGATAATGTATGCAATATGATAAAAACTTTAAAAAGTTGTGATTAAGATTACAAACTAATGGCTTTTTAAAATTTTCTTTGGCCATATTGCCAAAACCACAAATTGTGGTCTCTGTTAACTGCATCTCATGAGAAAGTAAGGATGAAAGTATGTCTATTATTGTTGAGTGATTATTTTTAAACAGAAATCTCCATAAATTGCTCAAGTAGTATGATAAGACAGCGTGGGTTTATGCATTATTGCCTGTGAATTTTTAAATACAGAGAATTTTGTGTGAAGGGTATTACTTCAGGGACTGTGCACTTAGAGATTGTGCATTTGGAGTCTAGAAGGTCTACTGTGCCAGCAGGATAAAAACACAAGAACTTAGAGTAAAGATAAGGTGGGGAAACCAGTCCAGGAAACTGTTTTGCCCTGTAGCCAAAATCAATATCTAAGGAACAATGCCAGAACAAAGCAACATGTAATAAAACTCCTACCCTCCCCTGATGTACAATTTAGGGGCTTCCTCAGCCAGAGACCTTTTTTTTTCAGTGTTTTTTTTCAGACCTGTTTTTTTTCAGTTTTTTTTCAGGCCTGTTTTTTTTCAGTTCTAAGGCTGTCCTCAAGCCTCCCAGAACCACGAGTTCACTGGCAGAGTGGAGCATTTCCCACAACAAAAGGAGATGGAATTATGGAGCACTTCAGACAAATGAAGATAAGCAAGTGTTTAGAACCACGTGGGATACACAGGAAGCTGGTAAGGGAGCTATGCACTGTTGTTGTGAGGCTGTTCTCTATCATATTAGAAAGATAATCGCAAGTATGTGAGTTTAGTGACTGAAAAAGGGAAATACTGCGCCCATAAGAGAGGGCCAGGATCTGTGGAGATGTAAGCTGGCCTCAGTACCTGGAAAATTGTAGAAAAAAATCTTCCTGGAAGTTGTCTTGAAGCACATGAAGGACAACATGACAGAAGGGAAGAGTCAGCATAGATTTACCAAGGCATCATCATGCCTGATCAATCTGATTGCTTTAATATCACCTATAAACTTTGTGTTCTTACCTACCACTCCTTCTCCTGCTCATTTAGGAAAAGATTGAACAGTATGGGTGCTAGAACAGACTAAAGCAAGATTTCACATACAGTGCCCCTCCACTATCAATTGGCCATTCTTGTTGGTTTATCTCTTCTACTTTTTAATCAGCAGTGTGGAGGTATGAAGAACTTGCCTCTCATTACATAATAGTTTAGTTTTTTAAAGAACTTTGGGTGAGGGACCTAATTTACAAGAATTTATGAAATCCAAGGTCACCCTGATCTTCCTTTACTTTGTGCTTATCCCTTCTTCCAAAGAACTCCCAATACATTTCTGAGGCTTGACTTCACAAGAACCATCTGCCTTTTCCTGCAAGATACCATATTCATCATATAACATTTATTCACATACACACCTATTCTGTTCTTGAGAACAGAATAGAAGAGATAAAAGATATAGCAGTTTGTAGTTCCTTCAATGTTCCTTGAATATTTTTGAAATAGTCTGTATACATTAGGTACCATCTAGTTCTAATTGAGCAAGGAGGTTTTGGGTGAGTGACTGTATACCAGAGTTCAGTTATCTTCACCTGTGGGTGAACACAGTTGGCTCCTGGTCATTCATTTCTATTAATTTTATCTATAGGTTCCACAATTTCATCTGCTGATACTTCCTTTCACTGAGGCTCTGGAGCCACTAGTTAACTTTCTATGTCAGCTCTATTTTAGGATGAATGAAGCCTGCTCATCCTGTTAAGGTATGTCCTGATTTTGGGGTATTCTGAGAACTGAAATGTATATGCCAGGGGAGAGAAAGGAAGAATGCAAATTGCTGCAAAATCTATGTGGATGAGGAATTTTCAACGCATTTTTTATTAACCATAATCCTTTATTAGACCTCACAGAGGTGTAAACTATACATACAAATACATTAGAAAGATACCCTCTTAACAGTAATGCTTCACATTTTGGACCTGATACCAAGAGGGTTGCAAACATTTCAGTACATTCTACAAACCAAAGGGTGCATTAGCCTTTATGTATACAGAGTGACAAAGCCCTTTACTGAAATCAAAGTAGATAAAAGTGAAAATCAGTCAACTACCTCTTCCAACCTTTACCTACCATAAATGCATATAAAAGCCTTTAAAAGCATGAATACACTATTATTTATGGAGCAAAGTTTACTGTTCTAGACAGCTCATAGAGAGAGGAAAAGAGAATGGTCAAGATGGCATTACATGAACTGCAAACTATCAAAACTTCTTGGTTTTTTTTAATATATCTGTACATATCAGCTCCATTTTTGTGATTTATTGGTTGTTACTAGAAAAGCTTATAAGTGCTAAATGGGGACAATAGCGCAACAAAGACATTGTTGAGGTATTTGGGGGATTCTGCAACACAATGATGTTACATACACAGTATGAAATATTATTTGTCATCAAGTAGTGACATTGTGTTATGAGTAAGCACAAGAAAATAAAAAAGAAAGAATAAATCCAGTTAGAACTTTAATAGAGAGTTTAAATGGTTTTTAGCGAATGAACATTTAACACTTGTCACTGTTCGGTTATAATGACTTGAAATGTTAATAGTAGCATTATTCAGTAGTGAAATCAGAAATTCATGTATCCACATTCATGCTTTGCATCATGGAACCCCAGTGTTAGTCAGGATACCAACTGAACTCCAACACTGAAGAAAGGGAGGACAGTTATTCCTATTGGAAAGGCTGTCTTCCTGAAAACCAAGTGCTGTTGATCTCTTCATTTAGCATTCTGAGTGGATTTGCAGATAATTTTGAAAGAGAGAAAGATAATATACAATTTGATCCACGAATTACAGAATATGCTGAGTTGGAAGGGACCTGCAAGGTTCAGAGTCCCACTCCTAGCCCTGCACAGGGCCATCCCCAAAAGTCACACCATGATTATCGGCAGCAGGTGGTGCTGCTTCTTCTACTTTACCTTTGTTTCCTATAATCCTTAGGCTTGATAAGTATGTTTAATATTCAACCCAAAGACTCCAAGGATTAAGAAACTATGAAACAGAACTATCAAATTTTGATAAATGCAACGTGAAGTGACAGACTATAGGTGAAGCTGTTCAGATGCTTTCAGTGCAGCGTTTTATGACTCATGTTTGATGAGGCTTAGTTTAATCACGCAACTATTATCATTATACACTTTTGACAATTATTTTTTCACCTTGCACAGAATTTCTATAGAATTCTGTTGAATTAATTCCTTAGAAATGGCAATAAATGAAAAAGTATGATTTATGTACTATATTGTGCAGCGTCGTTTCCATGTGCTTTATTTGAACTTGTCTTTAAGTGAAAATAATAGAGTACCCTCATTCTTCTGCAGTAGTTATACCAATTTCGTTTGAAATTCTAAACTGTAAAAAAAAATTAAGCTAGAATTTGTCTCTGTGCACAAAATAAGGAGATTTCACCTCTTTATTGGTAACACTTTAGTCTATTGGTCTTGGATCCTTTGTCTTTGACCATTGTTAAAGTGAGCTTTTTTTCATACCACAAGCCAGGTTAATGGCAGTAAACCAGGAAGAGTGAAACATTATTTTGATTTTAAATTTTACGAAGTTAAATATTTCACTAAAAAATATGAATTTCATTTAATCAGTTGTATATATGGCTATCTGATTAAACTTTTTTCTTTAACATGAGTACATGAAGCATGATCCTATTTGTCATGATAGAGTCCTTTTTGCTCGTTAGGTATTTTGATGTTGTTTTAGAGGAATGAGATGATACTAATAAATGGAAAATACAATAAGATGAAATGTCCCTGATTTAGTAAAAAAATGGATCATACGTTTAAAATACCAACTGTATTTGTTTTGTTTCTTGAGAGCATTAATCAAGTGTGAATATGTAAGTATTTCAGGTGGGTGTAAGTATGTTAAATACTTGTGGGAAAGAATGTTTAGCAGCAGAAGTCTCATGTTGATGCTTTGTATGACTTAAGAGAGCCAAGCTGGCAAAATAAAAAGTTACTGAAAAGCACAGAAAAATCAAGAATTATCATAAATAATTTGGGATATAAGAATTTATAGTGCTAAGTCTTTTCCACTTCTGAAATAGCTAAGGGTGCTGTAGAGAAATATGAATTATTCTTGCAAAACCCATATAATTAACAAATTAATAGCTGAGGTGATGACAGAAATTTTCATTCTGCTCTGTTTATATTACCCATTATTCTTTCCTTGAAGAGATGCTTACACTTAAAAAATCTCACTTAACAGAAGTTATCTGGAGAAAAATGAAATAAAAGATACAAATTTAGTCTGTTTTCAAAATGTGGCTCTCAGAGTTAGTATTTTATATCTGTACTTAAACAGATAAATATGTTTACCTGATGACAGCAAAGAAGTGTCTTACAGTTAAAATATCAGGTAATTTCTTTAGGTGTGAAAAACAAAGATAAGATCTAAACTGTGACACCCATATTATACAATGTTCTTCTAAAATTAGATTCCAGTTGGATTACTGAATATAATCCATGAGATTTGAAGAGTAAAAAGCAAGAATTTTAAATTTTACTTGACAGGAAAAAGAAGAAAAGCATAATATACATGTGCACACACACACATGCACATAGACATGCACACATTCTAACAATATACATATATATACACATATATACATACATATATCTATATATGTGTGTATATATATACATTTACACACATACACACACCCTTTATGCAACTAGTACAAGATTTCCTAATGTAAGCATCAGGGAGGTCCTCATTTTGGTTTCTGCTAGAATGGTATCTCTGTACTGTACTACTTGTAATCAAGCTTCAGACATTCCCATAACACCCTTCATGTAAAAAATCAAAAGTATATCAGATACTGTGTGTTTGGACACTTATAGTCCAGTACAAATATTCCAATGCTGTGAGAAGCAAACTGTGTAGTGTAGGATTAGAATGGGTAAAAACTTAGTGTTAATTTTTTTTCGTTCTTTCAAGATAACTTTAATCTAGTTGTTTTACTTAAGGCTACTTCCACACACGAATTAGATAATTAGTAATCTCATTAAGAAAAATTCTTTATTTTACGTGGATTGTGCCCGAGAGGAAAAAAATCTCAATCAATTGAAAACCTCTTCTCCTCCTCCTTACCCCTCCCTCCGGAATCAAAACAAAGTGAATCAACACAAAACATCCCCCCCCAAACAAAGAGACAAAAAATAAAATTATATTGCAATAGTGTTTTAACTCGGCTTGCTGGGGGGAGGGAGGAATAAATATTAAGTTTGAATAGAAGTTGGGTGTTTGGAAGACTTATTTGCACTGAACAGTATTCTTAAAAGAGGGACCAGTATAGGTAGAGTCCCCAAATAAATTATTACTATTCCTTTTCAAACTAAAAATAAAATATTTTAAATATATTGATTATACCTTCATCAGCATGTAAGTATTCTATCTGGCCTATAGGTTCCAAGAATCTCTATTTGGGCTTAACTTACCATAATTTCAAAACAAAACAATGAAATGTGAAATTTTGCACATTAAGATGTTCATAGTGACCACATAAAGTAATAAAAAAAAATAATTCACAGACTCTTAGCCATATATTTCAACTTTTTCTCACAGTTTGAAACTGGTGAAAATAATTAAAAAAAAAAAAAAAAAGCATCAGTTTCCTGTTAGGAATATTTTTTTTTTTAATTATTATTATTCCCTATTAAAATCAGATGTGTTTATGTCCTTCGGGGCTTTTTAAAGAATGATAACTTTTAGGGAGCATGTCATGAGTGAGAAAGTAATCAGGTAAAAATTAAAATGTATTCTCAATGAAAATCTCAATTGTATCATGCCACTGACTAAGCCACACTCTCCACTGATTTCAGGCTAGAGTGTGGCTTGAAAATCTCTGGTATGATATAGGACTCTCATTGATCTGAACAGGCTTTCAGTCATATCCATTGTTCCCTGACTTCTGATGCTTTTCTTCATCTATATTTCTTTCTTGTAATAAAGATTCAGAATTGCATTTAAAGTGTATGAATATTTGGGTCATTTTGACTCTTATTCCAGCCCCACCTCCATTGATACAAGATTTTTTTTTGCTGTTTTCCGAGTGACAAAAAGTTGAAAAGTTATGGCTAGTTTTATTTCTATTTTAATAACCATACCTATATAATTGTCATTTTCATACATTAAAAAAATATTTATGCTTTCTTTTATATTTTAGTCAAGTACTTTCTTAAACAAAACAATAGCACCACTTTGGCATTGTTGGCCAAGTCAGTAACAGGTAAAGCAAATATGTGTACACTTTTCTGCTCTTGTCATTTCCTGAACTTGATAATTAAAGGGAGAGCCAAGAAGACACAGTGCTTGGCCTAAAGTCCCCATTAATCAATTTTAAATAGTGATACTGAGAGAACAACAAGCTCATGGGGCAACTGAACATAGCCACTAGTTGTGTATGAAATTCATTTCTGGAAAGAAAGTCCACCACTAATTTATTTACTCTTTAATCTTACAGAAGGAATTGACACTGTAAGCTGCCTTGGAAAAAAGGTGCCTATTTTGATGTGTCTACAAGGACTGGATGCAATAACCCATAGTTTGATTTTCTTCTCTCTCTTGTCTGAATGGCACAATTGAGCCTCATACAACTCTTTCACAGAAATGTAAGTGTAAGTCTGTAAGTATATTTTGAGCTAAAGAAGGAATTTATTAATTTTCTATTTAAACTCTTAATGATTATGTTTACTGTGGAGATAAGGCTCAACTTTTGCCACCTTGATGAAAGAGGATATATTAACTTCAGTGGGTTTAAATTTGCAGTGCTTTTTGAACTGACTGAAAATAATGAGGCTTAATTAACTTTTTTTTCTTATGCATTTCAGTGACATTCCATGTAATAATTGGAGTTTAAAGTCTACTCTAGAATGCAAAAATCTATTACCTCTCTCATGTGACTTACATGATAGGGAAGGATGGGGAGTGGGCTTTTCTGTACCATTTAAGTGATTTATGAGAATCAATGGCATCCAGTGGGAGCCTTGTTCCTAAATATCTGGAGTGCTTTTGAAAATCCAGCTGAACCTTTCAGTTTCTCTAATTAGAAGTTTTTTGAGTCAGACTGCTTTGTACTTTTGGGAAGGAGATGTTTTGGCTCATGCTTCAACTTCTTTAAGCAAAGGATTTACTAAGATTATTAAGCTAATACAGCCCTTTATCTTTCACACTAACTGGTATATCATGTGCTCCTGGCCATATGACTGGATATTTCTTATACAAAATGCATTTCCCATCCATGTATTTCTCACCTCTGTGGGGCTGGAGCTACTTTCCATTTTGTGATACCATTTATTTGCTAGTAAAGCAAAATGTTGCCTTTGAAGTTTGTTGCTATTCATTATTTATTTTAGTTTCTTCCAAGAATTGTTTTGATTTGTTTAGACAGTTGTCAGGTTGTGATGTTAGATACTGCTGTGTCTGAGTGACATTTTCTAATTATGATTTCTCAAAAGGAGAAATATGGTGGCATGAATGTGTGTGAATCTCAAGATAAGACAAAAAATTTGAATTAATTCTCAGGAATTAATGCAAAATGATGTATAATTATTCAGTTATGTTAACAGTGCATCAGTAAAAACGTTATCTGCAAAGAAACTTGCCACTACAGCTATCTGCAAATTGCTTTCTGCATTCACATATTTCTTCCTTCCTCCCCTTAGAACTTCAGAGGATATAGGGGACAGAAAGGGTCATGGGACATGAAATGGAAATATGTATTATGCCTGTGACATCAAAATAATGGCTTATTCTTCTATTGTATTTCAGAATTCTTACAGCCAAAAAAAAATGTCTGTAGGAGTTGTGGCAGGTATCAGAATTGCTAACTCTGTCTATTGAATTGGTGGTAAATAATTCAGGTTAGTTTTCACACCTGTTTCTCTTTACTCACTTCCTTTTTCAACATAACTATCTCAGTCAGTGTCAGCTGTGACATATTCTTTTTATTCATTTACTGTTCTACTTTTACATTGCTATGGCAGCTTATTGTGCATATAGACATCCATCTCACAGAAAGCCGAGGGTTTAGGGAATTGCATGGGAATACATTGCACTTGTTAAAAATACAAACCACAAATTTTCCATGGGAATAAAAAAGGAACTATAATAATTTGTTAGACTTTAAAGACCTACCTTGTTTCACAAGGAACTATTGAGGAGCTGTATGTATGCAGTCTGCAGAGAACCTTTTCCTGTGTTTTAGTCAATACTTCAGTTATCTACTCTCCTGGATGTGGTAGAAAGGAAGGCAGATTTGAGCCTTGTAAAAAGGGATGCTTCTTTTACATGTCTAATCTAACATCTCCCTAACTGCTCACTTCAAACAGTATTGTCCAGGTTCTGAGTTTACCACATGCAGGAAGGTGAGGAGAAGAAGTCAAGTGGAACCACATTAGAGTTCTTGGACAGGGTGGGACAGTGCATTCTCCCCCAGGCCCCTTTCCCTCCATCCATCTAGTCTTCCATTCTCTCACAGAGAAGTTTATTGCTCACCTTGGTCACCTTTGGCTACCCATCCCCCTTCACTGCATGGCCAATCTGGCATTCAGTTGATGTACAAAAATGGAGCACAGGACACGGTGTTATTCAAGGTAGAACCAGTGCAGTGCCCATCAAAGTTATGTAATGGCATTGTAAGTAAGGAAGTAAGGATTTTATGGTTAATCTCTTCTTGGGGACTCTTTCTACACTGTAATTGGGTGATTAGATCAGCTTTTCTGATTTGCAGAGAGACGCAGAAGCCCAATGAAGAGTCATTTAAGTCACATCTGATTGTGAGAAGAATTAAAATGGAGGGGAACTTGAGTACCTCTCTATTACGTTTGAATAGAATGATGTTTCAGGAAGTTTCAGGCACTGATGGACTAACCCTTGAAATCATTTGAGGGCTGTTTTTCAAATTGTTTTCTCCGGGCCTAGACATCTATGAATTTGTGTTCCACATAACCATAAGTGAAAACACTGTTTTCTTTTGGAGATGGGAAAGTTATTACCATATTGAAATCTGAAGCCATTTCAGTTGATTTAAGCTGAATAGTTTTGTAACTATTTTGTTATTTAATCTTTGGCTTGGTCCTTCCACATTTGCTTTTACCTATTACTGTTTTGGCCAGACCCTTTCACGTAACAAACTATAAAATAGCACCGTTGTACTATAAAACAGAGATTTTTACATACTGTTTGATATATGTGTATTACTGATATGCTAAATTTTACATACTGCATTATATGGAGGAAGAAAGAAGTTACCTATACTGTTGCAAAATAATTACCTGGAAGAATCATTACTGGTTTGAGAGCCTATGTATGCTTTAACTGCTTTAAAAAATCTTTTGTCTCACAAGTTGCAATAAATTGCATGTTTGTAAGAGAAGGAAGAATAAAACTGTTTTAAAACAAATGCATCTATAACCCATATTCTGTTGAAATGCCACAGATGGAATTAATGGATGTTTAAAACTGTATATGTTACCTTACTGCTGCTGTTACTGGGAATGCCAAACTGTGCAAATATGAAGGGGTAGACAAACAATGTTATCAGACACTGTAAAACAAACAGCTTGTTGCTTGTATAGAAGTGCAAATAAAAAAAACACCACTTAGACAAGGCTGATGAATGACTCCAGCAGCCAGTGTTCATAGGTTAATTTAGTGCAATTGGATCCATCAAAGGCCCATAAATTTGTAAGCATTTGAGGGGCACAAGACTTTAAGAGTTTTTGTGCAGGACATTTAAAACAGGTTAACAAACAGTAATATATCAACCACAGAAATTTTAGCTCTGGGCTGGTTAAAATGTTCTGTTCTCTAAAGACTTAATATTGGAATGTTTAGTTGCATTGTTCACTGGGAGAATGCCCATTGGTTGAGATTGCATCAAGCTTTTTAAAACAAAGGTTTTTTTAAGTCTTCCAATGTTTAACAAATAATTTATTTACAGCAAAGTATCCTGCAGATGGCACATTCATTCTTCATTCTTCTGGATGGCATGTTCTTACATTCTGTAGTTTCTGTTTCCTGTGTTCCCTCTACTTGTATTCTTCAAATGCACTTCCTGAGGGTTTAGAAAAAAAAAATTTATTACAGATAGGGTTCAATACTTTGTATGACCAGAAAACTTATAATAGTGGGAAAACAGTTACCCAGAATGCTGGAATTGTTAAAACCCCTTTCTGCCAGTTCACAAGGAATAGTCTGCAGAGAATCTTGTCCTGTGCTTTTTTTAATCAATAGTTCAATTATCTACAGGGAACTTAACAATACAGAACTTTTGAACCCTAAATTTCCAGTTCTCTTAGACATAAACGATTGCTGTCATTTTTGATTCTGGCACAGGAAGCATCTACATACCGAAACCTGGATGGGCTTAGGCATAAAGTAGGTACCAAAGATTTTCTTTCACAAGTACATTTGCAAAAGCAGGATGTGTAGGGGCCAAGGAACTATGGAGTTGTAACTGCAGGATTTATAGAGTCTCTTGGGCTTTGGTATCCAGTGTTTTCAAAATTGCTCTGCTAACTACATATTGCGTAAATGGCTTATTAGATATGTTGGATTTTGCTGGATAAGACCTTGAGGAGGATAAAAAGTGTTTGTTCAGTGTAGGAGCTACAGTCTAATAATTTGTATTTTAAAAACAGACAGGGTGACATGCCAGGCAAATCAAGAGAGCACTGGAATGAATAATGCCCTGAGTTCACTGTCAGTCCAAGCACAGGCCAGTTTCCAGCAGCAGTGATGGGTGTGGCATATACACTTCAGTTTGATTTCCTTATTTACCATCCTGGTAAGTATTTGCTGGGCCCAAAGCTTTGTCCTTTCTGTATCAGAGTAAACGCAGAATTTTTAAGTGACTCTCCATATTTATAATCCTCATCAGAAGTCAGATTCTTAGTTCACTGAAATCTATCTGTTCTAAGAAAAGTCAAAAAGAAAAAACTATCTGTGAAATGTGTAGCATGTGCATGCAGCTCTGCCACTGCATTAGTCGTTATTAAAGCCCTAAAAATAAGGAAATGTAGCCTCTAAAATTTAAAAAGTGATAAGATTTGTCTGCTTTTCTGATAGACAGAAAAAAAAAAAGGAAACTAATTTGGAGTGTTACAGTTTTGTGGGGTTTTTAGTGATTTCCCAGATAACAACCTATTCTAAATATAACTTTTCCATTTCCTTTCAGTATCTATTAAACATAAAATAAATCAGAAACTGGCAAAGGATCACAAAACTTGAGCTCACTTAAGCTTATTAATTTTTTCTGGATTTGGATTGGATTCTCATGGATATGAGTTGAATTATTATTTTAGGTATATAAAATAAAAATTAGGCAGTACTAGTAATTGTTAAATTAATTATACCATTAGCAAGTAAAAAACCCCAAACATTAGGCCAAACTAGAACTTATTATCACTGACAAACCAAACTTGTTGATAGCAAAGGATTCATAATAAGAAATGTCTCTTTTAGGAATGTGCCATTCTAGACTAGATTAACCATCTAGTCCCTTTTCCTGTGAAAAGTCCAGAAGGATACTGGCTTGTCTTCATCCAGTTTTGCCAATACTGCTGTAGAATGGCTTCCTTAGCATCAATCAAATACGGAAACAGAAATGTCAACAGAATTCTGCTTATCCATACACTAACATATTTTTTGCTTTTCATTGCCTATTTCTGTTCCAGCTTTTCCAAAACTACCTTTACTGTTTTCAGTCTTCCCTAAGTTGTACGTTAGTTTTCACCCTGCAGTACTCATTCTGGGTCAGCCCTTCAATTTTCATTGATTTTCACAAAGATCATCATTGCAGCGTTTCAAAGAAATCTGCCAATATTAAGGATCCTGCCTTATTCTACAAAGGCTTATATCAGTTACAATGAACTAGGAAAATGGGAATTTCTTTACTCATCTGCCCAGCTTTTTTCTGCACAGCAACAAAACAAAATATTGTCCTCAGTGCTGACCCTAAGTGCTCCTCTTTGAAGATAGTTTATCAGCACATAGGAAAAGTTATATGTTACATTATATTTCCAAAAAGTCATACATTCTCAAGGACTGAAAACTTGTGATCTATAAAATGGACAGTGAGAGTCTTATAATGAAAGAACAGCCACTTTGCATTGCAGTGACTTTCAAAGTGTATTTAGATTGAAAATTACCTAGATTTTTCTCAAATGAAAATACAAATTATCTCCACCACTCTTTTTTCTGACTTTAAAACAGCTTTATCAACCAAATAAAGCAGATAATAAGATGCAGCAGGGTTTCGGTTACAGCTTTTAGTGCTGACATGTAGGTTAAAAAAAAAAAAAAAAAGCTGCCATGATGCACAAACTAGCTTTGAAATTGAAGGAAGATAGCAGGTTACTTTTAGAACATTTTCCTCTTCAGATTCAGCATTTTGATGAATAACTACAAATAAATGCCACTGGTGGTAGTAGCAGTAACATGCATGCCAGAAAATGCTTTGACCCACATAACACACTTTCTCATGTATGCAGTGCTGAGACTGTTGGGAAAAACAAAACAAAACAACAAAGTTGTGAATGTTTGAATCAGGTTCTCAGACCTGCGTTTGTACTGGTATATCAAAGTTTGCCTCATTTCTCAAGTCTTGGAGGACAAGGTAGTTAGAGATAAAATTCCACCTATGATGCTTCCCTTAGTGTCAAGTCCTCTGAACTGATATTCAGACCCAGATGAATAAAATCATAATTTTAAGGTGAGAGGTGCAAAATGTGAACTTGATATAAGTCAGCTCATGAAAAGAAAAGCACAGACTTCTAACCCTTCACCTACAGCATGGATCTTTGGAGAAAAGACAAAAGGATAACAACTACCTCAGTTATGGTAATAGTAATTTAACTGAGATGGCAGGATATTGGGAAGCATACAGCAGCATTCTTATCCTATTAGGACAGACATTTAAACCTCATATTGGCATTGAAAGTTCTCTTGCTCTACTGGTAATAAATGGAAAGTCTAGTGTTTGTAGTAACAGGCATGATACCTTAGCTATGAACTCTCTGGGGGCTCTTTGAAATCTTTTTGGTTCTGTGGGCAGTATGATCAGTAATATAAAAACAGGGCTGGAAAGTAAACAATGGGAGAAAATAACTATCTGAAGAGGCCAAGTCCTTCTATCTGTTACACCTAAAAGTTCCCTCATTGGCTTAGTAATGTGGCATGGCTGCAACAGAAATTAGGATTGGTGCCATTGTGCATACTTTGGCCTGTAAATGTATCTGTGAGTTGATACTGAGCCAATTACAGAAGAATCTGCCAGTCTTAGAAAAATTAACAAGAAATAATGCAATACTTTTCCTGTTTTCTTAAAGGCATTTTCTTAAACTAAAAATTTTAATATCTTTTCCCTTTCTCTCTCGGTCTCACTCGGTATTTATTTAAATTTTGAAGAGTAGATAAAATAAGAAAAGTATTTTTATGAGAATCTACTTCCTATTCATACTTTGTTGGTATATATATTCATATGTATTTTTCACATGTAGGCCTAAATAAGAATAAGGACTGAAAATTTGAGGAATAGCAAAATTATATCCAGATGTGCACCTCTTTTCCCCCTTTCCTTAGGATGCAAGGGAATAGCATGGCACTGTGTTCATGAACAAGTTCAAGTTATGCCAGGAATGGTTTAGATTGGATGACAGGAAAAATTTCTTCACCAAAAAGGTTGTCAAGCACTGAAACAGGCTGCCTAAGGAAGTCCTGGAGGTATTTAAAAGATTTGTAGATGTGGCACTTAAAGACATGGTTTAGTGGTGGAGTCGGTAGTGCTGTATTAATGGTTGAACTCAATGATCCTAGAGGTCTTTTCCAACCTAAATCATTGTATGAGTCTCTTTTACTAAATTTTAAAATCAGCCTTACCAGTGTTTACATTCATGTAGTAATTTTCAAGGTAAATTAGTAAGAACTTTTTTACATTGATTCTGTGACACTGCTTCATTTAGAAAGGTCGCAGTCTGCCCTCTCATATATAGTTGTGGAAATTGCTCAGTTAGTTCTTTTCTAGGGGAGAGTTGTTTTTCAAAGTTCTACTCACTGATTTTCCAAATTGCTGTTAATACTTAGTTCACTTTTTGACTAAATTTTTATTATCATTTTTCAGAAGAGAAAGATAAATGGAAGAAAAGCTAGATGGGGCCATGACATGAAACTCAGGATTTACCTTCCTTTCTTGCTCTTGTTTTGTACTTTAAAACTCTAAACATAAACTTACTGTAAAAATAGGTGAAATCATTACTTTGCTTAAAACACAAATGCTGGATTTGTCATTTAAAAAGTTATGAGAAGATTCTAAATAAAGACTATATCAGATATGTGAAAGGCATAAGAAACTGATTGTCTATGAAGTCTGAGAGTAACTGCACAGTACTTTATATTCCACTTAATCCTACCTTAAAGCTAGCATTTAAAAAGAAAATTTTAAAGAGGTCATATATAGTATCTCACATACATATATTCACTTTCTATGTTTAAGATATATATCTCATATATAACATATAGTATGAAGAGAGAAAAATATTCTAAAGCAGAAAAAATTGCTTAACTGAAAAATAATTTTACTGTAGCATAACTACTTTTTAATTATTATTATGATCAGTGACACTATGAACTACCTAAATACATTCATACTGGGAGAGCCTAGTTAAAGAAAATATGAACATAATTGCCTTTCTTAATGGAGGCATGTACAGTTGAATGCAAAAAGAAAAGAGAAAGAAAAAAAATCACAGGGGAATATGTACCTGACTTTTTCCTAATGAAGTCTGCTTCCTTTCCTTTCCCTGTATTTTCCTTTCATCTATCAAAAATATGAATAATAGTTTCTCCTACTCTTTCTGTAATTTTTTTCCCTCAATCTAATTTTCTCCATCCACAAATAATAATGAAAATTTCAGTTTGTTTTCCCCATCAGATTTCTGTTATTTTATTGCCGAGTTCCTATTAGGAGGCATTTATGATTTTTTTTTCTTCTGTTCAATTTTCTCCTCATTTTCACATACAGTTTCTCTAAAGGTGTTATTTTCCTTAATATTAATTTTCCTCTAATTTTTTTTCTCCCTTTTTCTCAGAGTCTCGTGTTTTCTGTGTGATATTCTTGGTTCATTCAGTTTTTCAATATTTTACATCTTCTCAAACCCTTTGATCTAATTCCCTCCCCTTTCTTTTCTTATACTCCTTATTGTCCCTTTATTGCTCTTCTCACCTCTTGATTCTTTCACTTTTTAATTTCCTGGATGGTTTCTTTTGCAGCTAGGCTCTCTCAATTACTCAGTTACATACTCTTATTTTTTTTCTACTTCCAGTACCCCTCTGGAGCATCACCTCCCCTGACTCTGGAGGAAGATGCAAGGCCTTTCTTCTGGTCCTTCCTGTTTGTAAGAAAAGTGTTCTCCTGCCTGAGTTTTGAATTGGGAAGAGGATGGCTGCTTAAAGTATGACATCATCATTCCTTAGTCCTCCAAGGAAAATGGTGTGGAGATCCATCAGAGAGCTGGCAGGTATCTTGTCTCCTTTACTTGAATGTTTTACCAATCACCCTAGCAACAAGTATGGGAAGGAGAACACGGATTACTGGCCAAGACTGTTTTCTTCTTTTCCAGCAAGCCTTAAGTTTATGTGTGCCCAGAGAGGAACAAACCACAGCATTTTCTTGTTTATAGCTGAGCTCTACCTGAAGAGGTCTTCACTCATTGCCCTGTGTGCCCTTTGAGATATTAAGGGCTAAGGTGATACTTCCCAGGAAATATCACACAGACACTGCTTTAAAAGTTTGAAAACTCTTGAAGAAGAGGTGAAAGGATTCTATTCTGTGGATTGACTTATGGAAAAAAATGGATGCTGGAATGATTGCAATTGTTCTTTTCATAAAAATGTTATTAAGGAAATTATTTTACAGTACTGGTTTCCTTACTTCCTATGAAACGTTAGGTTTTCATGCAGTTCCATTTCTTATAATCAGAAATTTTCAGATAACTGCAGGAGTGGGGCCAACGTATGTGTAGGACAGACAGGGTCAACAGCAATAAAATAAATCAATAGAGACTTATAGCAGAAGACAAATAACATGTAAAACAGATGTTCAGAACTCAAATAGGAGAGAGGGTTGTACATTAAATCAATTGTAGCCCAGTTTAGATGGGTTTTCTGAACTATAGACTCTGTTGATACATATATATATACAGTATATCTAGTAGCATAGGAACAAAAATCTGGATACTCTGAACTCCATGACTATATGAAAAAAATCAATTAATATTTGAAGTGCTTGAAGAATATATGTATTAAACTTTAAATACTTAAAATGAAGTATGTATTGAATTGCAGTGAGTATCCATTTACTTTAGTTCTGATAAAGAAAAAAAAATTCCAAAATAATGAAGAAAGAAAAAAAAAATTTCATTACATGCAAAATGAATAGCAGAAGAGCTGTATTTTCCTTCTTGAGCGCTCACTCTACCTCTGCCTGAAAGGGAAGGATGAGTGAAGAGATTCTGGATAGATGAGTTGTTAAACATTCAGTGTTTGGTTTCTCTTTTGAAAGTCTTAGGTGCTATTCATGATTGGATGACGTGAGTACTTATCACTTACTACTCTATAGCAGGATAAAGCCTCACAACTACTAGCTTAGCAGTTCCATGTTTTATTCAGTGTTTTGAGATGAGATGAAATACACCATTTCCTACTCATTTCCTACCATAGAAACTATTTTTCAAAACTCCACTAAATCTAGTAGGCAGAACACATCAGTTGCCTTCTGTTACCAGCCTCGATAGAATTTTCCTTCCCTAAAATACATAGGGTTTTCTTCATTGACATTTTTTTGTTTGTTTTGTTTTTGTTTTTGTTAGTTGTTGTGAATTTTTCCCAGCCTGGCCTACCTTTTGTGCTTTTGGCATATCAGTGTGGCGCTGAGCACGTACAGATCGTGCAGACTTGGGTGGCTTTATTGGAGCACAATACATCTCCAGCCTCCTCAGGTCACAACTCTGGAAGCAGCATTCATCCACTATTCCCTTGTGGTGTAAGCGTCTACTGCTGGATCCATACCCTGTAGGCTTACCTATTCAAAACACAAATGGAAAGTTTTTTCATTAGAAAGAAAGTGCAAACGTCTCAGAAGCAGTCACATCATCAAGTTGCATTATTTTAACTAAATCACCAATGACCATTGTAGAGCCTGTCTGTATGCATCTCTTCTAAGACCCTGTTCTCAGACACACTTTTAAAAAAAATTCTAGCTTTTATCTGTGTCTATGGGTGTTCACCATTTAAGCATTTGAGCAAATATATGCATTCTTAGAAAAATCTTATTAAAATATTTTCCTGAGCTGTCTTAGCATTGAAAATGGAGAGGGAGGAATCTGAAATCTGGCATTCAGAAGCCTTACAAAGGAAATTTGCCCTTTAGCTTTAGGATGAAAACTGATTGTTGAGCCAACTGAGGCAGCTGGTGTGTAAAGATCATAGATCATGACTGTGTTGTAGACAAATATTTCCTAGTAAAAAAGGCTGCACCAAGGTACTATGTGAAGTCAGAATGTGTTCCAAAGGGGAAATAAATACTGCATACAACTGCATAGGCTGTAAGATCTGCAAGCTCAATAGCTAGTGGGAAGCAGGAAATAAGGTAACAAAGTAACAGATGAAATGCAGCAAAAATAGGAAGGTGGGCGATGGAACAGATAAAAGCAGAAGATTTTATATTCCATAGATTTGTACAAGATAGGAAATGGGGCTGACATTTTTCCTTTGTTTTGCACCAGGCATCTGTAGAAACTACTTAGTTGGCAAATATTTTCCATTTTTCACTCAGCTCCAATAAAGGGCAACATTTTCATTCATACAACTCTTACACACATATTTTTGTCTTTTTTTCCCCAATGGTTTTTTATCTCCTTAGTAACTGCTAATTTTTCTGCTATACTATGCAGAGATTAAAGGCCCACTATTTCCTGGGCTTGTTTGTGTGCAACGCAGTTGGATATGTAGTTGCCCTGTTATGACTAACTAGAAATGAAAGAATAGTAAATTCACAAAAAGTAAGTACCTGCTTACTTTCTATATCTATTATAAATTCTGATAGAATTTGATTTCACACACTAAAATTCTGAAAAGATTAAGTGTTTTGTTTTGATATTTTTCAGCATTAAATGTTTCCATTTACAGAATGATCCACATAAGCTAAGAACTGAAAAATATCGGGGGGGGGGGGGGGGGGGGGAAGGAAAGAAAATTGCACCAAGAGCCAAAAAATGAAGTAACTCAGTCAGCTCTACCAATTTCTTTTCATGCCTTTTTTTTTTTTTTTTTTTTTTTTCTTTCCCTTCAGTTTTATCACTGAGACCAAAAATCTGTTATTCACAGACTCTGGCAGGAGTTTGCGTTTTAAGAATTACTCAAGCTAGATGAAGGATAAGGGTATCAAAAATTCAGTTTCTCTTTGGGAAATTATTGCACCAAATGCTTACACAGCAAATTCTAGGTTGATGTCCAGGTACTTGTTCTGCAGTTGTCGATTTGAGAAGACAACGCTGCATTTTGCAGTACTCTGTGATTAAAATATGTATCCATTGATGAAGAACCCTTGAGGCCTTAGAACATCAGTAAATGACAAGACCTCTAATGGTAAATTATGTCACATTTTAGCCAGCAATACAACTAGCTAAGAAGCAACTATCCCTATGAGCTTTGTAAACTCAGACAACAGGTTTTTAAATGTCTTTTTCTTTTTTTTTTCTTTCCTGGGACTATAAATTAAATGAAAAACATGCTTACTTAGTATATTACAATCCACTGAGGGCCTCTATATTGTACATTGCCTGCTAAATCATTTGTTTCATAAGACTAAAGAGAAGAGCAAGCCAGGAACAGATTACAGTAATATTTTGGTTTGTTTGTGTGTTGTTTTATGTGTATCACTGAAAAGTATTATAAATATTAAGATGTAGAGTTCTGGGTTTTTTTTCCAAACTATTTTCCCTCACTGACTTATAATATAAATTACAAGCTTTCTGCTGAAGATTTATCCTGAATTCTGTTAATCCAGTTGTTTTAGCCTACTACTTTTAAAATTTAGCAGTCAAGATAATGTGTGGAATGCAATTAATTTGCAGTATACCCAGAGCTGTGCCACATTTTGTCTTGCTCCCATTCAAAGAAAGGTAGGGCAAATTCTGTTCCTGGATATGCAGGTGTAACTCTTGCTAATAGATCTAGCTGAGCTATAGGTACAAAGAACTCATTAGTTAACCTTCCTTTTCTTTTCTTAGTCTGTCAATTTTTTGTAATCAAACATGCCTTAAAAACTTCGTTATTTTGTCCTTCAGTGTCTGAACTTAACCATTAATAAATATTAGGATCTTTGTAATTCATAAAGTTGATAAAGTACCTTTATTAAGCACTGCCTGCCTTATTTAGTAATCAGTGGCAACATTTCTCCTTACTATCATATTCATAAATATTAATACAAATCCTAAATCCTGGAATCTTTCTGGTGCAAATCTCAGTGCACTTCAAAATCATTTTTAGTGTAGCCAGACCAAAGACATCTATAAGTTACTTTTCTTTCTGACAGAACAATAATTTTATGAAGGATTATATAAAGTCTAATAGCCCTTTAAAAAGCCTATATGGTACATGTTACAGCACTGGAATGGAACCACTAACACATCACTGATGTGATCAGCTATGAAACTTAACATTTTTTTATTTATTTATAAGCTTAAATATTCATGTATCACAAAGCATACTAAATGCTCATCCTTCATAAAAAGATAACATTAGTACTGTGAAGTTAGACTTTTTCTCTTTAAAAGTGTTTTCCTAAGGTTTTTGAAAGATCTAAGGTACTTAAGATTTGGGTGATATAGAAAATGCTGTACAACAGAGAGAACAAATTAATAGAAAAAATATTCTTTTTCAGTAATCATGATTCTCAATCATGATTGAGAAGTATCTGATGTCTAATGTAATTTTAAAGCAATAGATTTTAAATTGCTCATGTCCTCTTAAATGCTGCAGTTTACAAAGTACTGCTATTACAGAGAAAGCTGAGATAAAGAATTTCAAGGAGATACTACCACTTCTACAGATGTTATCATTATTTGGCCCATCTGCTTCTGGAAGGACTGCAGGACCAGATGGTCCCAGTTCATCAAATTACCAAAATATGAATTTAGATCTAGGTAAATGTTCAAGCTCCTTTATAGTGTATTTGACTAAAGCACATATTAAACAGTGAGCACACTCCTGAGTGCTCTCCAACATAGGGAGCACTGATGTAACTTAGCACTTATGATAATTTCTAGACCAAAATCCATATTGGTAAATAAATGGCTGGTGGTTCTGCATTTTTAATAAGATTTTTATTCTCCCCTTTTCCTTTATTTTTTTTTTATATAATGTTGCCTGCAGTATGGACTGGACCTTCTGTGTCACTATACCGTGAACCCATATAGTTCTTTCTCCTCTTTCTGATATGAGTGCTGCCTTCCAACTGTTATCAAAAAGTTCCTTATATTTACTCAACCTTCAAAGTGCTGCCTGTGGACATACAAGAGTCTTAGGCATTCCTTTTTGCTAACGTACACTGATTTTCTTGGAGGTTTCTTTCCTTTTTTGTCAGTTGCCAGCTCAAGAGAATTTCATATCATGTAGGTCAAAGTTTTCTTAATAGAATATTTGGCACTTGTTTGATCTACTCTATCAAATATGTGAATGTTTCTTCCAGTGTGCGACAAGCAGATACAAAGTCTAGTCACACTATTCTGAAGTCCCCTGAAAGGAGACCAAGGTACAGAACTGCAGTAGTTAAAGAGCTGACTTCTGTACTACCAGCACTTCCCTCTGAATAATGCAAAGTCAGAGGAGTAATTCAACAGGACTTGTTTACACTTGATTTCTCTGTTTCTCCCCATCCCTCCAAAATACCTTACTGGTATAGGTGGACTATAGAAGTATCATATATCAGGTTATCTAGGCATTCTGTGTAGAATCGTAATTTACTATTGTAGTATTAACATTAGAAATTACAAAAGAAATAGCCCAGGACAAACACAAAGCTAATCTACTCTTTAGGGGACTTTAGGAAGAGCTGGGGATATGTGCCCTGGAACTTATATGTGACTCTTTATATTTGTTGTACATAGTGTCTTTTTTTAGCCGAGCATAGAACTCGAGAATGCCGTGTAGACTGTAATTCAGAAATACATCATAAATCTGAAAAACAGTGACCTTATTCCTAACCTGCTTTTAGAGTAAATCTTCAGCTGTAACTGCAGCTTTTAAAGTATTGTGAAAGGCCTTTAGTTGTGCTGTACCCTTGTAGCAAGATACTGACAATGTTTCCATCAAAACATCAGGGTAATATAACTTGTACAATTTTGAAACATTGACAGCAGCTTACAATATTGGAATGTATGTGAGCATGCTATAAGGCAGCAGGTTGATCAAACAGAATTTTTCTGTGGCCTGAACAATAAGATTGAGAGATTTTGGTGCTATATTATAATTCAGTATCTGAACAAACTCATCCTGTCTGCTAGATCCAGACTGGAAGCTGGTGGTTAGCATGTTTTTGAGTTGCTTGTGCTGTCTGCCTTATAGTGGCACAGACAACAAGGATACTGAGTTTGAGATTCATCTAGCTCATCTTTGCTACCTGAAAATTAGGGATCTAGTTCAAGATAGTGAACTCAACAGGGAGATGTGCATACAGAGTGGCTGATCCCAGTATTGAATGCTTTACGTAAACGTATCTTTGTCCTCTGAAAGAGGCGGTGTTCTTTCACGGACTACAGATAAAGCTACTTGACTGAGTCTTAGCAACCTCCTTCTAGGAGTTCTTCTTGAAAGAAAATTAATTCCACTCAAAATGATTCGTCCTAAATCACAAACTATATGCCCTGGGTGGAGTACAAAGCCATTCTCTTTCATTTCCAATTTAACAATTAAATATAATGACAAATTGTTTTAAAAAGCACACCAGCCTGTGTACTGTTTAATTATATATCTCCATACCTCTTTAAATGTATTCTGTATGTTAAGCTACTATTTCTGTGTATTTTTGCATTATAAATGCATGCATATGCAAAACAAGAGATTGTTGATATCACTTTTCATCTCCTTGTAATCTTAGACAAATGATTTAATATTATATTGGTGATACTTCTTGAGGGTGCTCTGAAATTTCTAATCTGTATTTGGAAAATTATGAGTCAATGTTCAATCAGCAGGAAATGCCTGGGTTTTGATACTTCTATGAACTGTTAAAACAAACAAACAAACAAGAAAATAACAAATCTTGCAGTCTGTTGTAAAGTCCCTTAAAAGAAATACCTCAAGGTTTAAATGTGCAAAGTAGGCAATCTGATTTTCATGTAAATAAGTTGCATGCATTTTGAAGCGACAATATTTAATATTTAGTTTCCGTTTTCCTTCAATGTTTTGTTAATACTAAAAAATAATTATGCTTAGACTGATTTTTGTTTGTATTCATCAAAATGAGCATATATTAGCATTTATAAATGCTCAATGAATGTATGCCCTAGCTCTGAAATCTAATTTAATATGCATGAGAATAGAGGATAAGCTTTATCAGTATTCACAAGTAAAATCTTTATGAAAGCATATGCATTTGTTAATATTGAGATATTGCACTAGAGCTACTGCTTTGTGGAATACTGGATTGCATTAATTACTGAGTCCAAAGCACGAAGAAGTTTGCTCATTGCTCTGAAATCATAAGCAAGTAAGACTGGGAAAACATAGGCACTCAGTATTGATCTATAAGAGAAACCTATCGAGAATTCACAGAGGGTTTTGCCTGAATAAGTATGATTTCTAAGCTTCCCCTAATGAAAAAAATGATAACCCTTTCATGTTTCAAATTGAGAGTAAAATAACTATTTCACTTCTTTAAAGTCAGTGAGACATGTGTAGCTTTATTCCAGGTGTCTTAATTTGTAATTTGTATGTCTGTGTTTATTTAGTCTGTCACATAGTTGAATAAGGTATTTTTTTCTCCTAGAAATATGCTTTCAGAGGCATTCTTTTCCTTCATTGTGTATTTAATTGGGAAAAAATTCTCTTCTTCCCCTAATTTATTTCCAAAATACAGCACTTGTAACAATTTGCTCTCACATATAGGTGTGCTGTACTCTGCCTTTTTAATGGAATGGCTGCTTTGGAGGCTGTCAAGCACACTAAGCATATGAGAGAGCCATTATGGTTCACACAGTAGTTTCTGAGGCATTTGCAATGTGTGAAGAGAAAGACCTATAGTTTTGAGTGTTGCACTGGGATATGAAACAGGGATTTCAGAGTTTAGAATTCTTTTGAGGGAAAAAAAAAATTGGACAAAGAATGGGAAACAATATAATGTATTATTTTACACCAAATCAGTGCTCTAGAGGGTGAAAACCTTGCCGATCTAGCACAATTTACAAGCCTACGTCAGATTCCAGGGCTGGAAAGTGCCAGATGCTGCCAAAAAATATATACTTTGGCAAAGGAAATGCTTTGCTGAAAGGAAATTCACTATTGCAAGAATAGCCAGGTTTATCAGGGTTTAGGACAAGATAATTAGAAGCCAGTAGGTCATTGTTACATTTGAATATTGCCCCTGTAGTGCATCAAGGAGGACAGTGTTAATACAGACATCTGTCCATAATGAGAATACATTCTCTCTTCTTCTTATATATGCTCTCATGGTAAATAATTACTGTTTACCTTTGTCTGTGCTGGGAGGAGCAGTCCTGACAAGACCTTTCATATCCTTCTTATCCCATAGCCAATGCAAAGCTGCCTTTTATTTGGATTACCAAATAAATAACAATGTAAACCCCCTAACTGGGTGAAGTTCTAGCATCCCTGAAGTCACTGGGAAATCTTTCAGTGCAGTCAGGATAATGGCTTGATGAATCAGGTGCCAGAATCTACTTATAAATAACCTCACCCAAGGTGTATTAAAATAAATGGAAAGCCTTCTATTGACCTTAGTAGGCTTTGCAACATGCTGATAAAGAACAAACACTTGCTTTTTCTTCCAACCTTAAGGTTCAGTGAGTAAAATGCCATCTTAGTGGCATCTAGAGAGATTGCAGGGAAAGGATGTGATGAGATTCCTTGAAGGAGATAAGAAGAAAAGAATACTGATGTACAAGCAGATTGACTGCTATGCAGGTAATACCACTGACTGTACAAGAGGTGGTACTTTGCTTTGCGCTGTGAATTTTAGCTCTATAGTTACTCTTTCTCAGCTGTACACTGAGAAATTGAAGCAAATAAGAAATAACAAACATGGTTTGTAAACTCTTGCTCTTGCAATTTGACATAATCATCTGATTAAAGGCAGAAGGTGGGAATGCCCATCATAAGTTCCTTCTAATACCTTTCGCACTACCCAGGAGTGCACATATTGACACATATTACAAATTTTATTTTTATTTATACAGCAGTAGCCCTTACAGGACAATAAGCAGGTGAACAAAGGCTCCTGTCACCTACTATTGCAGTAGACAATTTTCATTCTTTTATTAGAAACGAGTACTGGCTGACAGATGGCTGAAAACAAGCCCAGGTGTGCCCAGGTGGACAAGAAGGTCAGTGGCATCCTGGCCTGTATCAGAAGTAGTGTGGCCAGCAGGACCAGGGCAGTGACAGTCCCCCAGTACTTTGTTTTGGTGAGGTCACACCTGAAATACTGTGTTCGGTTTTGAGCTCCTCACTACTAGAAAAACATTGAGGTCCAGAAACATGTCCAGAGAGGGGCAATGGAGCTGGTGAAGAGTCTGGAGCACAAATTTGATGAGGAGTGACTGAGAGAGCTATTCAGTTTGGAAAAAAGGAGGCTCAGATGAGACCTCATTGCTCTCTAAAACTACCTGAAAGGAGATTGTGGTAAAATGGGGCTCAGTCTCTTCTTCCAAGTAAAAAGTGATAGGAAAAGGCCTCAAGTTGAACCAGGGGAGGTTCAGGTTGGCTTTTAGGAAAAATTTCTTCACGAAAGAGTGGTTAAACATTGAACAGGCTGCCCAGGAAAGTGGTAGAATCACCATCCCTGGATGTCACTACTTTAATTACTTAAAAAATTACTTTAAGCATGGTAAGGTGACTTAATGCTTTTGGTGAAAGTTCAGCATGTAGTTTTCTTAGGGCAAACATTTTAGATCTGAATTATTTCCCAGAAAAAATATTTTTGATTGTCTGTTACTTTTGCCATATTGGGATACTTTTAATTGTGAAGATTGACTTGCAAGATTCCTGATTAGAAAGGACAAATTAACCACTACATTCAGAAAGGAAATTAAGACAGAAAGATTAAGAAACAGATTCTTTTTTCTTCTCTGATGTTAAACAGTACAGTCTCCTAAATTAAAAGAGGTCTTAACAGATTAAGATAGTATTAATTTGAGTAATATTTATGGAATCTAGCTATCAATTATTTGCACAGAAGAAGGCTGTGTCAGTGTCAGGAACTGAACCTACATCAACATAAACACTAGACCAATGCTTTAACCACGTACCTGTCTTTCCTTAACCTTATATTTGAGTCAGTACAGCATGTAAAAATCTAATCTTGAAATGAAACATTCATTTGAGGTCATGATGCTCTTGTTAAAGTTGTCAAAGGAGATAAAAGAAAAGTGAAGCTTTCCAGTGGAGTACATAGTCATTAGGGAGTGAGGATGAGGTCATTGAGATGAGAGACAGTGAATTGTGCCTGGAAATAAAACCAGAACTAACCAAGCTAAAATATACTGTTACGACTGGTTCATCTTTCACTTACACTGGTTTTCTACCAGTTTAAGCCCCATTCCTTAGTGATTTAATATAACAATAGGAGCTAGAAAAGTCAACTCTACTGACAGGAACATAAAGAAAAATATATATGTGCTGAATAACAAATGAAACTGCACTTTCTCTCCTTATCCTTCCAGTTCACCTTGTTGTCACTGGAGACATGCAGGGGATTATGAAGGAATACTGGTTTAGTGCAGAGAGAAATTAGATGCAGTATAGCACTTAAATACCGAAACTTCAGTTTCTGTAGAATCCTTGAGACTGGAAGTACTTGTAGGCAAGTAGAGCTGGTTTATGAAGCAAATAGGAAGTAATCCCTTTACGGGGCTGACAATGCCCTCTGCAGTCACAGTTTTTAAAAGGGAATGTGGTTTCTGAGTAGTTTTTTTTTTTTTTAATTTCTCACTTACTAAGTTTCAATGGCTTTTCAGGGAAGTTCAAAGGTTTTAAAAGTTCATTTCCATTTAAAGAGGAGTTTTTCTAAGTAACCAGAATTATTTCTTTCTTTTATTATTTCCTTTCCAACTCATTTAGGCTTGATTAATGATTGAAACCTCTGTATCAGTTAAAGATGTTTTTCAATGGCTTCTTTTGTTTTGCAATCTTGTCGTTCTTTTGTTTCACCTGGCTTCTTCTGTGGGTCATACAGGAATACTATAAATGTTAAAAGGGCTATAGCAATTTTGAAGTTGATCTGGCCTTTAAATCACTGACTTTTTGAGCCACAACATCCACAATTATTTAAGCAAAGGAATCCAGTTCAGCAGAAAAGCAGGAGGATGAATAAATATGCTTGCAGTGGTGTAGACTTTTTCATTTTTCTTATTGGTGTAATATGTAAGCCCAATGGTGACTCTGTAAAATGTAACTCTTAGATGCACTTTGTCTGCAAAATTATTGTTCCCAATACTGGGACAATGGTTTTGCACATCATGTCATCCATTTCGTCAGTCTAAGCCTATGCCTGCTCAGGATCTATAGTGGTTATTAAAGAAAACAAAGGAAAAAAAGTATTGTAGAAAAAATTACTTAAGTGTCCTTGGCCAGTGGAGGGCTTACATGGTATCACAGAAAATGAGAAAGATGAATTAAGTAATTTCCATGAAATACATTTCTAAAGAATCTCTTTTACTCTTGTATTGGTTTTTAGAAATCACAGCCATTTTTAGTTCTCAAGTCTTCAACACCTATCATTCAATTTTTGTCCCTTTAAATGATAATAAATCTCATAGCCTGGAGGACTTTAAAGAAATCTTTTGATCATCTGAAAGCATAGATTCTGAGTTGTGTCTTGGACATAGGCATCAATATTACAGCCTTTTCAAATATCTTTGTTGTGAGTCTTTGAATATTTAGTTCTGTAGTCATAAGTTACTTAAATATTTGAAATTAAGAATCAGGTATTTAAATTAAGAGTCAAGATATAAAAAGGAAAATTACATTCTGGCATACTCTGTTGGTACCCAAAATGTGACTTAATAAAATCATAAATATTTTCAAATAACTATCCTTATGTAGTTAATTGTAGGTAATTCTACAATTAAATCTGATATTGATACACATAAACTGAATCAAATAGGTTAGAAAACTATATTTCTGCACAAGAAAACCTAAAAATCCTTGTAATTTTTCCTTGTAATGTAACCAAAATCCTTGTAATTTTTCTTCTTTGCTTCTTCTGTATGATTTGGTAGAACTAAAAGAGGACAAAAATGTCCAGGTAAAGTTAATTAATTTTCAGATATTATAGATGTGCAGTTGAAGAGCTTTTCTTTTAATAGCATATCCCAATTAACTTTTTCATTATCCACTCAAATGTTCTTGAAAAAATGAAGAAAATAATACTTGCAGCCTCCTGCAGTATTAGTATTTATACACTTTCAGTGTGGAGTAGATGCTAGCAGTACTATGTTGCTTTCTCTTAGGCCTTCTGGAGCAAAATGTCTTAGAGTTCCTTCCACTGAGAATGATTTTTTGGATAAAATATCTCTTCTTGAATAAAACGTTGCTCTCATTGAACCTTTGGACAAAATGTATACCAAATGAAATTGAACTTTCTGTGGTTTGGAAAAGTTGGATTAATTTTTTTCCCTTGTTTTTTTGTTTTACATTCCTCTGAACTCCTCTTTCCTGGCAGAACAGGAGGTGCCAAAATAATCCGAGGAGGCTGTGCAACCTCTCCGGAAGTGAGAATTTCAAGTTTAGTGAGAGTGATTGTTCATGTAAGATTTCCAATCTAAGGGCCTTAAACAGGACAATGCTTTAATTTTGCCAAACTCTTTTTTCCCATTTTTGAAGTTCAGAAAAGTTCTAGGTCTGCATCCAGGATAAAATCCTGAATGGAAGTACAATGAATTCACTTTCACAATTCTGCTTGTCTAAAATGGGTCTGAGTTTCCAATTCTGTGTTTCTAAATGATTACCTAAACTGCATCTCTTGTGATTTGGCTTAATTATTTGCAATTTCTCGTCATCTGTCAGTTGCTTATGCCTCTCATAGATACCTTCTTGACTTCTTCTGATGCTACTTCATAACTTTTCTAATGAATTTTCTGAACTCATTTCAGCCTTCTAGTTATTCTTTGTTTATCCCTCTAGCAGTTAGACAGCAGGGCATTAAACAAGTTGTTGTCAATTTAAACTTGATAATTGTGTTGACTTTCCATTCAGCATCATAAAACTGCTATGCAATCAGCTGTGATCACTCTAAAGATACAAAACACAAAAAATAAACTATTGCGTATCGTTTTCTTTATGCAACTTCAGAACAGTATCAGTTTAGATTAGATAAATTCAATGTAGCTTTCATTTAGAATTGGTGACAATAAAATAAAATACATCTTTGCTATTTTTTTTCCCCAATCTTAGTGATACAAAGCATGAAACAAGTTTCTTATGCAGGAAATAGCTTCATATTATGGATCTATGTGGGATGGAATATCTTTCTCTTTTTATGTGTGTGTCTCTCTTTACTTGTATGTAGATCTTTTGCTAGCAGCTAATCTGCAGCGAGTTGGTAGCATACTACAGGTACCACAGAGGCATATACTGCCTCTCCAATGGCTTCTTGTCTCATCAACAGTATATATCATGTGAATATTACATTAATTACAAGCTGTTGTGAAATACAAGTTGGTTTTTTTTTCCCCCTCTATTATATGAAATAGAGTGGTGGAGCTATTGTAATGAAGTTCTATCACTAGCAATTAGATTTGAGCACCGGAATTTCCTGGATATGTTTATATTATAGGGCAAACCAGCTATGTCTCTGGAATATTTGAATGATTCCATGACAAACGATCAAATTTACCATAATACATAAGGTTTACAACAAGGCTTTCTGTCCTTTAAATGTATCTTATCAGTTGTTCTTAAATTTTTCAGTAGACCTTGACCTTAAACAAAATAATTACCTGACAGGAGCTGTCAGGAGTTTATTTCTACATCATTCTCAAGTTTTTGGATTCCTTTTTCAATAACAACTGTCTTTGTGGCTGGTCGTACATTAGCCTTGAAATCACTTCATCACATATATAATACACACACATATTTTTTTGCTTCGGGGTTGAGATCCAAGAAGTTTTATGATTGTTGAATCTCCTGGGCAGTGTGTGCTGCTGAAGTGCCTGGAGACTGACAGAGGCATTGTTTGTAGTTATTGTTTTCCTGTGTTATTTTTATGCAAAATATGGGTAGTAGGTCCATTTCTTCTTCACACTAGAGGGCTCCTTCACCCTTGGTTAGCAGTGTGGCAGCACCTACAAATCGGAGCAGCAGAAACAGGCTGCAGTGCAAGGGTTTGCTTGCATTATAGGACATAACAGGCTCACTGTGTCTTCCCTTCACAGAAATTGCTTCTGTGTATTGTAATACTGTCACCTCATGAACAGCATCAGAGTGGCCTGTGATAATTTTCCCTCCTTCTTATCTTAAAGTCGGAAAAACAGAAACACTACGGAACTATTTCTGAACAAAGAGAGGTTGAGATATGCTCCCTGATCAGTTTAAAGATACTCATGAGAACAACAAATGTCGTAATCAAGCCATCTTACTTTGAATGTTTCCTAAAATTATGGCCACCAGGTAAGATTGTTGGAGGCTATTGAAAATAATGTTGGCTCGTCTTTGTGCTGTTGGAGTGGCTGAGTTGATTAATTTCGGTAGTGGGACCGGTATTTTTACAGGTTGAAGAAAATGCTTGTGCTAGCTCTGCATGTTGCAGTAGTTTTTCCTGTCAGTATTTGGATCTTGGACTATAGTGGCTCAAATAACAGACAAGAACTAGAAAATTAGAAAAAAGCTTAATTGTTGGAAGAAGGACACTGCCATGTTTAACTCTTCTTGACCATTTTTTTGACCAGAACAGCAGATCATTTTGACCTCTAGATACAGCTCTGAAATTGGAAAGATAAACTGGTAAAGAAGATGTGCAAATCAGGAAGTAAAACACTTCTCAAATATCTGTCTTGTCCTCTCTACTTTGCCCTCTTTTTCACAATAGTAACAGCTTTCTTAATTCCCTGTACAGAAATTTCTTAGTATTAATCAGAGTAGGCTTTTTAAATGTCTAGTTTACATGAAGTATTAGGGTAGAAAATCATGAAATTTACTGACAAAATAGCTGTAGTTCAGTAACCTTTCAATTTTCTAAAATAACTGAACTCTCTTCAGTGTGAGAGGTTGTATAGCAAACAGTGTCAATTCAAGTAACAGTGTAAGAAATTGTTCCCAAAACACTGAGTTATGTTGATATTTTAAAGTATTGCTACTGTTCTCACAGCTTCAGCACTTCAGCTCTGCCCTGCTACTTGTCAGCTTCACTCTCAGGAAATGTCACTTGAGTGACTTCTGGTAAAGGCAAAGAGCAGAGAGGAACCACTGAAAAATACTTGGGACGTGTTCCTGTGTTGTAGGGAGAAAAGATATCAGAAATGTAGAAAGCAATACATGGCTTTTTAAATCCACAGAGTGTTCCATCCTATGTAAAAGACTGTTCAGTATTGGTTGTATTTAAACATACATGCATGATGGGCAGCATATTTATTACAACTCTTTGCCATTCTTCAATAATGCAGCAACAAGGAAGATTATCCTTCCTCCTACTCCAGGATGACGTCATTGAACTGATAAGTAGGACTTAGGAAAGGTTTATGTTCTTAGCACTAGATTTAAAGAATATAATACCCCTTTTAATATAGTAATTTCCAGCTCTATTAATTTTCAACGTTTATCTCGCAAGATCATTAGGAAATTCAGAAATCATTTCTCTTGTTTGAGAGAAAAAGGAGCGGGGTGATTTAAGGATAAATAAGCTCACTGCTGTAGAGCTCCTCTACCACTGTATCACATCTGGCAAGTATCCACAAGGTCTTTCAAAGTGATATGCTGTAAAATTGCTAAAATATGCAGTCTTAAAAAATTCAAACATATTGTTAAAATTTTAGTGTTGAAGCTGGTAGTAATTACTGAGTACCTGATTTGTTCCCTAATAGAACAGATGTTTTTAATTTATTATTTCATTCACACTGTATATTTTCACATTAGATACCATGCTGGATCAAGATAAAATATCAGTGACAGGACACTTGTTCTTTCCTTTAAATCAGAAGAAAAAAAGATATTATTGTACCATGTTCTGCATCTTGCTCGGATTAATTTTGACTCATTTCCTTACAGAAATTGCTGAAACCTCTCCAGAGTTCTTCACGGACCATTCATTCATTATTGTCTCAGTGCTCTGGCACAATTCTATGAAGTTGTATTTAGTGGATGTAGAAGAAGAAAGATTAAGAGTTAGCTCTTCTGGATGGGCTTTATGGCATCTGGTATAGCTCAGGCTGGAATCAATAGGAGGCAGCCCAATCCCTAAAGAACAATTCATCCTGACTTATTGCACAAAGTTCATACAAGTGTTTGAGAATTAAATACTTCTGCAAAAGCAAACTAAATATCCCATAACAGTATCATCAACTGAGCAGCAGAACATAAAGTTTGGTAATCAGACGTATAAATTCTGATTATTTGGCACAGTAATATTGCCAGTAATTGTTGAAACAGGTAATGACACGTTATCTTCAGATTGTCTGACACTTTCTAATGTTAATCTTTGCCTTAATGCTGCTCTAACTTAACCAAACCTTAACTGTTTGGGCTTCAGGTTTTGTGAATTGTGCATATTTGATAAGTTCTTAAGTTTTTTGTTTTCTTGATGTAAAGGAGGTGGATAGAGAAAGGTGTAGCTAAAACCATTGAGTCATTTTCAATAATAAGATTAGAAGGCATATGGTTTTGCCCCTGTTAAAATGTAACCCTCTCTTCTCTGAAGTGTATGCCTGTTTTACTGATTAACCCTTGTGATTCCATCATGTGAAGGTGGAATCTGGGGAGGAGGCAAAAAGGAATCACAGAATTGTAGAATGGCTTGGGTTGGAACGGACGTTAAAGATCATCTAGTTCCACCCCCCTCCCCCCAAAATTACTTTGTTCAGATAGGTACACTTGTGTTCTGCATGTAGAAAGTCACTTAAAGACTGCAAATTTCCAAGTCAGTTAAAGTAGGTATAGGTATTTATCAGTCTACCATAAGTATTTACTGGTGCAGTTTTCTGAAGAGTTGGGCTGCTGCTAGTGTTTTTCTTGTTATGCTCCACTCATGATAATTTCAAGGAGTTGTCACTATGCTATCTAACTCTCCTGCTCTTTAGAACAGCTGCTATCATTTGTTACTGCTGCCATAACTGAACCTGCTGCCTGATATTGCTATTTCCCCATGAAAACATTGAAGTGAGGTTTCTCTTAAAAGCATTTTTTTCTTGAACTCTACTGAGATTGAAGTTAAACTAGATGTGGCTGCTTTGTGGTTGGTTAGGTGAGCTGGTGTGGGTATTTCTGTAGAGATGCTTCACAGTCTGCCCTAACCAGGACTGCAGAATTGATATCTCTGTAGCTCTCCACTGACATGCAATTGCTGCCACACAGTGCGGTCACTGCCCAGCCCAGACCTGGTGAGAAAAGTTTGACAAAGCTGCATGTGCTGTGCGTTTGTGAGAGGAGAACTGTCCTTGAAACCTGGTTCAAAGATGATTCACCCTCAAAGGAGTCAAAGTCCTAGTTCAGGTAAGGTAGCTGCCAAACACAGAACTCTGTTAGCAACTTTTAAAGGCTCCTCTGTCTTAAATAACTTTTTCTTCTGATTCATCGTTTTCACCTCTTTCCAGATGAAATTTTTTCTGCCTTTCTTGTAGCACCTTTCTCTTACTGCTAATTCTCACCTCCCTTTCTTCTATGTGCAATTCTGTTGTGTAATGACTGTTTTTAAAAGAAATATACTCTATTAACTCTTTTAAATTCATTATGGGTATCTCCAAGATCAGACTAAAGGATTTGGTTTTTATTGTTTCTGCATTAAGAATACTGGAAACTTTTGAACAGAATTTCAATTACATTTTAAAAAGTAAGACTTTTCTCAACTGATTTTTACAAGTCAAAATTACTTAGCACTTCTGAAAAAGAATGCCTTCATCACTCCCCAGCACAGTATTGACCCAGAACTGAGAGATAGCCTACCTACAGGGAAGCCAGTGACTTCAGGAAATTAACTTTGTGGGAATATTGATAGAAATGGGGCTAGGAAAAGAGCGTGCAAGGCAAGTATCTTTTCAGTCTTTTAACTTATTGGCAGAATGTTGTGAAGAATAAAAGAAATTGCCTACTAGGCTCTACCACTTTATTGAAAGGATGCAAAGGAAGTGTGAAAAGTGGAATGTGTGGGGAATTAGAGTGAGAGCACAGTATTTTGTTGCTGGCAGATGTGTGCTAGGCTTTACCATTTTACCGGAGTGGTACAATTCAGTTGTTATGACACATCCAGGAAGAAAAACAGAAAACACGAGCTGGAGGCTTGGAGAAAATTAAATGGTGATGACTCAGAATTTACACCCCAAAGTAAAATGAAGATTAAACCACTGCATCAATTTGTTTAGCAAAGGAATACGAAGCACATATGAAGAAATGGGCTTCCAATTTATTGAAGCTTTGCACTGATCCTCAGATGAAAAGGGTAATGTTAGAGAGCTAGTGTCAAGGTGAAAAGCAAATATGATTACAGATAAACTGCAAGCTGAGCTTATGTTTTTGCTGTCACGCTCTTTTCAAAGTATTCTTTTTGTTCATTGTCAACTCTACATCTGCTTCTGCTGAAAAGCAAAGCAAAGTGTTTCAGTGCCTAAAAGTGTTATTGTTTGACTTGTTTGGCTGGGAGAATGAGTCTCAAGTAACCTATGAACTCTGTGCCATATCCTTGCAGTAAGCAGAGGGCCTGCTGGGGTGATCTATTTAACTTGCCATTAAGTTTTATGTAACTGTTATAGTATTGTTTAAAAATGGTTTGCGGGATTCTCTGCAGTAATATGGCATATATTAACTTCTAGTTTGAAAGTAGTAGCCAATTTTTATCCCTTATGTAAACAGATCTATTTTTATTGTATTTACTGAACTGTCTTCCTAAGTTTGGTAGACTATCACCTATAATTTATCATCCTTGCTGCAATGTGGTATTTTGCTTAAAACTTTAACCCTTGCAGTGGCTGAGTTATATGTGGGTAAGGTTCTAAAAAATAATAATTAGTTGGAAGTGAATTGTTACCTAAATCAGAGGATTTCAAAAGCATTTTTAAAAGGTGAACAAATATCATTGCCTCATTTTCACACATGGTGAAAGACAAATACAGATAAAATTAGTTGGTTCAAGGTTATGTAAACAAGTTAGTCCCACAGCCAGAAATAGTCGCAGCCCTCCCAGCTGCTTTGCTCTCTATCCATTGTCTATCTAGAGAAACACTTGGTCTGTCCTCTGAAATCCAAAAGATGAGAGATGGTTTCCACCAATTAGGCTTCTCATATTAGAAAGTCTAATTTCTGGATTTCAACATCTCACTATTTCTTTTTCTGGATGCAAAATTTATAATTAAGTTTTCTGTATGTATGAGGAATTCGTTAGCAACAAGATCCTCTTATACAGCATATCAAGAAATCAAGTGACTGTGGCTTTGATTCTGGAAATAATCTGTGTCAGGAATTCTTATGCACGTAAAACAGTTATAATTGCCATGTGTTGAAAGGCAAGATGGTGGTCTTGTTATTTGGTACCAGAGAAATTCAGGTCTTTTTGTCATTGTCAAAGAAGCTGTAATACTGACTACCCCAGATGATGATGTTTTATGGAGCCTTATCTTCTGAATGCAGAGGCTAAAAACTCACTGAGCACAGGGCAGCCTATGGGGCACCGTGATCCCTTATTTCACATTTTTATGCATCGTAATGACAGTGCTAGTCTCCTTGGTGGGCTATCAAGAGGGCAAAGGCTACATTACACCACTGTTGATGACTGTGATCACATAAAGGCACAATCAGTCCAACATTAGTGCCTCTGGCTTACAGCTCCAACATACTGATATTCTAAAAAGACAGGTAATAGATAACAGCAGCTACTCCGTACCGCATGTCACCTGAGGCAAAGGGTACGTGTCATTCCCTTTACTAGTACCTGGCAATACTGAACTCTGTTTATCACCAGCCACTTGGCAACAAGAACTATTCTTGGTCAGTGTTTTGCTGCTGCCCTGCTCAGAAGCTGCTCTGGAATTTCTGCAGCTTGCAAGAATGAGGCAATTTCTGTGGCTCCAGTGAGAGCAGGAAGAGGCAAGTGATTCTCTGGAAGGGCACTTAGGGTTTAAAAATGAGTGGAGGATTACATTCCCAGTTTCTCTTACATGTTGTTTTCCATTGCTTATAGTTGTTGGGCCCAACCTGTACTAAGTTAACTTGTGCTGGTAGCTAGAACATTTACTCAGCAATTTGGTTTTTTTATTGACCACCTACATTCTGGTGCATTTTGGCCCATTTATAATGTAAAAGCTCAAGTTTATTCTTGGCCATTAAAATTATCAGTATAAACTCTCTTACTAGACTATATCACTGTGAAGTAGATTGGTGATGAAACATGTTCTTACTGTGTCTGTTGTCTGAATCCAAACTTCCAGTGCTAACATTGGCTTAACAAGCTTTACATTTTCTGTTAAAAAAAAAAATACAAAGAGCTCATATTTCAAAATAAATCTCCTGATTTGTACTTTATTTAACAGCTGACACAGCTGAGATTTTAAGCAGCTGAATGCACATATAATGCATTTTAAGAAGTGACATTGCTATGGTTATGAGTTACACAACAATATGATGTCAGCCCTCTGATTGGTGCCATGGTATTTAGCAATGCCACTTGGACAGGAAAGTTCACACACAGAAGCCTGTCCAACAGTTCTAAGAATTTTATATCTTTTGAAGTATTCAGTATATTTCTTTATGTGTTGAAGCGCTGGCCTTCCAAATCCCCTGTTTTCATTTTCCAGCAATCCCAGTGAACTGGGGGTCATTGGATTGTTTGCTTTCTCACTGGCTGCACTGAAATCAAGCAGCCGTCAGCTGAATTACTAGAGTTTAAATGTGTCTAAAGAGAATTCAAAGTGGTGCTTTAAAATAGCATTATGACTGTGCTTTTAACACAGCATGAGGATATAACACAAACCTAAGAGGTAGAGGTGGTTCAAAGAAAAGGTGGATTTTCAGTACTGGCTCAAAGTAATAAATGATGAGACTTCCAGTTTTCAGCTGCCTGCTTCAGCCAGAGGTTTTCTGTGATTATAATTGTTTCAGCAATAAAACAATCTGCTTTTGATACACATTAGGTTTTAGTTTTCCAAGGCATCTTTCCATCTCCTGAGATCATAGGGAAACACCAAAACAAAAACTTTATCAAAATATTATCAATCTATACTGGCATTATGGCAATGATGGCCTATCAATTCCTTTGTCTAAAAAAAAAAGACAAAGTGAGGCCGGTTAGGATGGACTTAACCAACAAAATCATATTTATCTGTTTAGATTGTGCAGAAACAACAGTTTTCCAAATCTTATGTACAATGTAGTGATGCAGAATGGGGAAAGGAAGAAGGAAACCAGGTGACATATAAAGTGACTTTTTATTTAGTAGAGTACTGTGCATTGCAAAGAAGGCTTGTTGTGCGATAAACATTATGTTTTTATAATGATTGTTTAGAAATGCTCTGGTAGTCTCTGCTAGCACTCACATCATAAAATCACTTGAATGAATTCTCATCCAGCTGGTAGTTTAACTGACTACTCATGGATGGATAAGCCTAATTCATGTCATTACAGAAGACAGGAAATTGCTGAAGGTTTTACACGCAGCTCTGAGCTGACAGAGTGCTCTTTCAGCCAGGAAGGCCATTCAGGCAAATATATCCTGGGATGCATTGTGAAGAGTGTGGTAAACAGGTCAAGGGAGGTGATCTTGCCTCTTTACTCAGCCCTAGTGAGGCCACAGCTGCAGTGCCGTGTCCAGTTCTGGGCTCTTAGTGCAAGGAAGAAAAGTGTCTTTTGGAGAGGCTCCAGTGGAGGGCAACAAATATGATTAGAGGTCTGGAGCATCTCTCTTATGAAGAGAGACTGGAGGAGCTGGGCCTGTTTAGTGTAGAGAAGAGACATCTTAATGAGAGGGATCTCATTAATGCATATAAATATCTCAAAGGTGGGTGCCAAGGGGATGGTACCAGACTCTTTTTGGTGGTGCCCAGTGACAGGATGAGCAGCAGTGGCCGTAAACTAAAGCACAAGAATTTTGATCTCAACATAAGGAAGAACTTCTTTACCTTGAGGGTGTAAGAGCATTGGAACAGGTGGCCCAAGGAGGTTGTGGATTTTCCCTCTCTGGAAACCTTCAAAACCCACCTGGATGTGTTCCTGTGCCACCTGATCTAGGTGGCCCTGCCTTGGCAGGGGGGTTGGACTGGATGATCTCTAGAGGTCCCTTCCATTCTGTGATTCTCTGAACTCTGAGAGGTGTTAACACAATTATAGTACTTGATGAACTTTTTGTGAACTGATTTAGGGTTTTTGTGTACTACCTTTTATGGGTTCCTTCATTAGCTGAAAAGGAAAATTAATGTTTTTATCTTCTTTCTTAATTGTTTTTAACCTTTTCATCTAAAATCAGATCTCTTGACCAAGAGACTAGAATTTCAAACTTTAAATTTTTCTGCACTGAATACTGTTTATTATGAGCCATTTGACAACAAACGATATTCTCGGTCAGTGCTTTGCTGCTGTCCTGCACAGCAGCTGCTCTGGAATTCCTGCAGCTCACAAGAAGGACGCAATTTCTGTTGCTCCAATGAGAGCAGAGGAAGGCTAATGATCCTTTGGAAAGGTGTTTGGATACGAACAAAAAGAGAGGAGGATGACACTGCTTTTGTTTCCAGCTCTTTTGGCAAAAGTGCTTTGTTAGTTCAGGTAGGATAGGATATATGCTGAAGCTGCTTTTGAGGTAGGGGAACACTTACAGCTGCATGCTTTGGAGCTGGTTTTGCCTTTTTCCTTAAGTTTTGCCTATATAAAGGGAAGGTACTACTTTACTGTATCTCTAGGTTAAATTAATTGACATTTGTATTCTATTTTGAACCTGCAAAGTACTAGAAGAAATGTTAAAATTATTTTGGAAAAAAAAGTCCTTGCCATCTCCAGTTGGATATGAAATCACTAGGACAAAAAAATTACAAATGCTCAGAGAAACAGATGATTTTCTGGGATATTGTAACATATGCATTTGTCCAAAGGCTGGAATCAAATACTTCTGTGATGAGCACTTTAGAGCAGTTTATGGGGAAAATATTAATTCTTATTATCTGCAGTGCTTGGATCTTGGAAGTCAACAGGGTATGAGACCACCCATTACATAGTGAAGGCAGAATAAATATTTGAGTGATTATTATTCCTTCTCCCAAAGGTTTGTATTCTGCATAACTATTGATAATAATTTTTTTTTAAGACTTTATTCATTTACTGGTGGACTGTATTATAACATAAAACTCATTGGCCTGTGACTAAAATTAAGGCTAAAAGTCCCTGATTTTAAGGAGTTCTTCAGACACGTCTTCTGTCACTGGTTCTTTCATTAAGCTCTTCTGTTTGCATTGCAACACATTTAAAAAATAAGTTTAATTCATATATTCCTACATTATTTGTTGTTACACTAAGTAATACCTTTCAATAAAATGTACTGTCTATATTTCAATGTATTCTGAATTATTGCAGTAAATTTAAGTGCTGTCAGATAGTCCTATTGCAGGGGAGACAAGGTCTAAGTCATAAGTACATGAAACTCCAAAATAAGACATCGTAAAGGAGTTTGAGAGAATTTAAATTAAATTTTCATGGTTAGAAGACAAAGAAAACAATGAGATATGCATTGTCTCCAACTTCCTGCCATGATTATAATTTTCCTCATGTTCGATATTCATCCAGTATTGTTTGTAGTGCATGCTTATGCTTTGGCATGTTGCAAATGAGGTTAGTAGAAAGGTAGCATTTACAGTACTTATTAACCACTGTCTGTTCCAGAATGCCTCTTAGAATATTTATTCAAATTCAGCCATCATTATTTTTAGCTCACTTGGGAAATTATTAGCTTTCATCTGATGCCTCACATATTTATGCTAGAAATAAGAAGATTTCATACTAAGCGTATTAGTATGTTTAACGTCAGAGAGGAAGCCAACTCATTATGCCAATTCTTATTTTGAAGAGCTTTTAATAGTGATAGCTTTTTCACAAGTAGTCAATAAGGTCCATAAGCAAAATTTAGACAAGTAGCTAAAGACCCTGACTGATATTTCCAAAGATGCTGAGGCAACTAAAAACACAAGCATATGCCTAGAAGGATTAGAATAACAAAACAAAACAAAACACCTGCCTGGGATCACCTATCATAGATTTTAATGGAAATTAGATACATGACTGCTTTTGAAAAATCTCTTGAGTGTCCATCTGCCTCACTAGTGCCTAAAAAACATTGGAAATCTGACTCATATGCCTTTAGGAGCCTCCAAGGTCTCACTGGCTGTTCATGAGATTTGTGCTAATTTTTGAAAATACAATAACACTTCTAAACAGTTAAGTTTTCAATTTCTTAGATGTAGTCATCTACCTGCAACAAAATCTAGACTCATTTAGGCACTGCAGAAAAAAGTTATGCATGAACCTCAACAAATTACAGAGATGGTCAATCACCAACCACGTGAAGTTTAACGAGGGTAAGTGGCAGATTCTGCACCTGGTATGGAGTAACCCTGGTTGTGTGAGTATAGACTGGGGAATGAGAGGCTGGAAAGCAGCACTGTGGAAAAGGACCTGGGGGTCCTGGTCAGTGGCAAGTTGAATATGAGTCAGCAGTGCCCTGGCAGCCAGTAGGGCCAATTGTGTCCTGGGAGGCATCAGGCAAACCATCACCTGCTGGTCGAGGGAGGGGATTATCCCACTCTACTCTGCACTGGTGTGGCCTCCCCTTGAATATTGTGTGCAGTTTTGGGCACCACATAAATTAAAAGAAACCTTAAGCTATTAAAGAGCATCCAAAAGAGGGCTATGAAGGTGGTCTGGAGGGGAAGCTGTATGAGGAGCAGCTGAGGACATTTGGTTTGTTCAGTTTGGAGGAGATTGAAGGGAGACCTCACTGTAGTCTTCAATATCCTCATGAGGGGAACCACAGGGGCAGGCACTGACCTTTCCACTCTTGTGACTTGAGCAAATGGCATGAAGCTGTGTCAAGGGATGTTTAGGCCAGATATTAGGGAAAGGTTGTTCACCCAGGAGGTGGCTGAGCACTGCAATGAGCCCTCCCCAGGCACATATGGTGTGATTCTTGGGCTGTTCTGTGCAGGCTCAGGAGTTGGACTCGATGATAATTTTGTCCCATGAATGGTAGATGAACTTTAAAATGACACTACAGACCTTTCAGGTTGGTTTGAGTAATGTTAAAAATGAGGAGTTTTTTGATGTGCAAGTACCCTTTTCAAATCAGAAACAAATAGTACCTATTGATTGCTCAAAAGAGCCTTTTTTTGGCTATATTTATAACACAGAAAGAAAAATATCAGAAGTTCAGCTGGTATTTCTTAGGAAAAACAGGTGACTAGTTAGAAAACAGTGGGAATACAGTCAAGGGAAAATATTTGTGGTGCAATGACACTTATGGCCAAAAGACCTAGGAAAGTCAATGATCAATGTTTTCTTTAGTGAGCTTAGAGAACTCATGGAATAGATTTCCTCAGACTAACTCCTGCTATCCTCAGTGAACTGAGCCGAAGCCAATAGAAGTTTACAGATAACCTTAAGTGAGTATCCATGGACTCCCAATTTTGGATTATGAAGTGAATAAACTCCTGGACAGGGCCAGCCTGGATTATTAACATTACTATTTTCCCCTCCTTTGGCATCCTCTTTGTCCTTTCTTCATTATACTATCTATCAACTTTTCCTTGTCATTGTCTCTATCCTCTGCCCTATGAGAGTGTAGAGACACATTCCAAAAAAAATTACATCCTAAAAAAAAATCAACAAGGCATTCCCGCCTGTTTTGTAATTCAAATATGATTATTTTACATTTGAAATCATTCACAGGTTATTTGATTCTTGATTGGGGGAGGAGGTGTCAAGCCTTATTTATTAAAAAAAATTGTTCTTTTTTCACTGATCTGAACTTCATCCGTTTCTTATCAGAATATAAATTTCTATTTGAAAAGAATAGCAGACAATAAGAATATCACCAGTTATGAATTTTGCTCATTTTATTAGTCTTCATCTTAGTGATAACAGGAAATAGTTGTATTTTGTTTCATCAAGTCCTGTTGCTTTCAAAATAGAAATAAAATGACTTTGAAAGAAAAATTAGGGTAGCTGACTTAATACCATTAGAGATGTAGTTGTAGAGTTTCATCCCATTGTTTAAAAAAAGAAAGATAAGAATCATTTTCTTGAATGAACAGTTTATCTTGACCATTCCATTCTTTTTAATGTTTTATCTTGGGATAGCTATATTAAGTCTGCTGCATGTAATTCCTGAAATAGTGGTGGAACTCCTTAAGTGTATGAAAATCATTCATGCATCTCATATGAGATCATCCTTCATGCATTTTAAATGCAGAAGTAAATAACTGTGAAGTGAGAAGATGTTGTGGAAACACTAGCCTCATTTCTATTCCATTTCCCTCAAACCAAACCAGCTGGGAATGGTACAGTGCACAACATTAAGAGTACCTTGAAATTATCTAAATTGTATACGTATTTATTCATTATAAACATAAATAATCCTTTCTTGGTTTTAGCACTGTACTCTGCTTCAAAACAATACAGTTATTGAAAAGATTTATCAATATCTGAACAACCTAAAATACAGTTCCTCCCCCTGTAGATGGTTTGGAAATTTTAACTACTGTGATTACTGTTCCTTGCAAAGGGATCACTTTAGAGAAGATCATAAAGTGTGGTTATCTTTGAAGTGGATGTGTGCTTTTTCTATATTGCCTTGGGTGAAGGGGGGAGCTGAAGTGAGGAGTTAGAGGTACTTTGTTTTATCAACTCATTGAATGGCTTACAACCATAGATGGTGTTCTTTCTTAATTCAGTCAGATCATTGCTTTTATAGATGAGCTCTTTAGGTCAGCAGCCACTATTTTTTAAATCTTCGGATTCATAGAATAGTTTGGGTTGGAAGATACCTCTAAAGATCATCTAGTGCAACCCTCTGTAGTGAGCAAGGGCATCTTCAACTAGATATGGTTGCTCAGAGCCCCGTTCAGATTGACCTTGAATGTTTCATTGCCTGAGTATCTGAAAATACTGTGGCTGTTGTATCAATGAATGTCTCAAAACTGTACTTGAGCATCGTCTTTTGTCCTTTCTCCATGATGATACCATGATAGAATGCACAGCATTCTAACAGAAAATGGTTCTCTAACAACGTCTTTAGTAACATTTAGATGCCACTCTAGGTTTTAAATGTTATAATTATTGTCTCAATTTCTTAAAAAACTGCTGAGAGATGAATATTATTAAGGAATAGAAATGAACCTGTGTGGACAGAAGTGTAAAAAATTGCTTCCTTATTTATGCGTGGATAAGTGCACCTTGTCTTATTATGCAGGAATAAAACATGGAGTTTTACTTATTATGGCATGTAAAGGTATATTCGATCTATTATATCAAGAATGAAAAGATAGATAAGCTTTTCCCTTGTACTTTTACTGTCTCAGGGTGGAGTGTGCTCTCCAACAGGATTTACACTTTGACTAAGGCCTGGGAGTTCTTACAGACCAAAGGAGCAGCTCCAGCTGGTGCTACCTGGACAAGGCACGTTCTGGGTTTTGCTTAACTGTATAATACCATAGCAGCTAAGATAAGCGTGGTTTTGCTTTGATCTGAAATGTGGTCTGTATAAGTACATCCTTACCTCTACAGTGAAGTTCATTTTGTGGTTTTAAATAGATTAATCTCACCAAAATTTAGGCTCTTAATGGAGGATCTTTACTTGACTGAACTAACAAGCATAAGGATACGATTGCCGTAGCTTCCTTGCTTAATTTAGTGGAGAGGGAAAAGTATCTCCTAATGGATATTCATAACTTAGTGAGAGCTCTGAAAGTTTTTTAGTCCTCTCACTGACTGCAGGATGAGCTTGATTGCAGGATTGCTGATTCAGAATCCTCATTTGAGTGTCCAAAAGTAGATGGAATTAATATGTACCAGAACCTCCTTGTTTTGGATCAAACTCTGTTTAGTCTTTATCATTCAGAAGGTTCATTCTGTATGTAGGTAAATGAAAAGGATGTATATCTAGAAAGATCTGCATTTAAAAATCTTTTGTCTGAAAAGACATGAAGGGAACAATATAGTCAATAATGTAAAATACAGAGGAGAACTTTTCTAATATATCTCTCCTTCTCTATCTGAATCATGGAGGTATAAGAACATCCTATTCTTCCTACACCCCTATCCTTCCTTGAAAAAAAGAGAAAAAAATCCAACAAAACCCCACAAAAAACATCATAAGGAACTCTTTGATATTACTGAATTCCAAAATATAAGTAAGGTTGTAATACAAATTGTTTCCCTAGTACCTCTGTTTTTCATTTGGGGCCATTGATTTAGAGTAAAATGCCAGAAACCATTAGAAAAAACCCAGAAATGTTCTAAAAGCAAATATATAGTGGCTTTGCATTTAATCTTAGCTATATATTTCAGAAATAAACATGGCTTTTATTCAGGACATGTATTTGCCAATAATACATCTGATTAAACTAGGAAAATTAGCCATACTATCAGTAGCTTGCTCCCAAATTACACAAGAAGAAATTAGATACATTTTCAGTAGCTTGCTCTCAAATTTCTTCAGTCTATGAGTCACCAGATTCTTCCTGCCAAACTAAATATGCCTGTGAAAGGCTGGAAACTTTAATGGAAAGAAACATAAAACTTGAAATACGTAGGAAAAACTAAGTTTTTTTCATGGAAGACCTGTTGACTAGTAATTCAGGAATTCAGGGGATGCAGAAACAAATTATTACATCTTAGTTGTCCACAGAAGTTTCAAGGTATGAAATGTATTCAGCTTAGATCTGCTGTGGTAACTTAAAATAGACGTCCTTATTAGCTTTTATGTAACCTGAAGTAATTAATAAGGACTTACAAAAGGAAGCTGTAAAAATTTCATAATAAGAGTAGGAACTCATGCCTAGTCATTTTGATGGGGCTGAGTTAAAAGAAACCTTCAGTATACTTTGGGCAAGTCTGAAAAAAAATCCCTTTTTTGTAAATTGAGTTTATTATATGTGATCTAACGTAATTAGCAATGTACTCATCTTTTTAGATCCTCAAGCAGAATTGCATCTTCTCTACGATTTTCCCTACAACACTTAACCTTTTTATAGCTTTGCATAAGCCATACATTTTAAAATAATCTTTAGAATACAACTCATGAAATACAGAGTTTCTGTGTGTAATTTAAGTTTTATTCATTGCCTCAGTAGGATATGGCTGTTAATTAACATTCTTTTGAAGTCAAAACAGTTTTCAGTAGTATTTACTTTACTTACAACTTGCTATTTGTGGGATTTGGGTGTATTAAGTGTTTGCTTTTTTGGAGATAGAAATAGTAAATAAGTATTCCTAGAATATTTATTTTAAGAAAGAAAACATGCATAAGTTTTGTTCACTGAGCTGGGTTGAGTCAGAATGGTTTGAGACAATCCCTTTTTTTTTATAGCAGACTCAGCCTTGTGTAAATTTCTGCCTAGCATACAAAGACACAGGCATCATAAACAATCAGTTCTGTATAAAAAAAAAGTAAAATAATTTCAGGTTTGTGTGCGAGTCATAACTTCCTAACAGAAGTCCTTTTAACAGGGCCCTCCTTCCCTACTTCCATAGTTTTATGGGCATATAAGGAAGCAGAAGGTTCTGCTGCCTGGAAGCATCCTATCACTCTAGAAGACTTAATTTACATAAATGGGAAGACTGGGATCCCAGCTGAATTTCAGAAGTAAGATGGGAAATTTAAAAAAAAAAGGAAAGAGAGAGATGAGCTCTAAATTATTTCTTTGATGAAAGGAAGCTATTCTAGGAAAGGATTTAACATGAGGTAAGCAAACACCTTTCATTCTATCTTGTATGAGCAAGAACACTGAAAATATTTGAAATTTGTCTGCACATGGGATTCAGTCAGAAAACACAGCAAGTATCTTAGACTTGAATCTGATTTTTGTAGGAATTTAGGTAACTGTCCATAAGTTGGAGTGACCCTCTGACCCCTCCAAATACTACAGATGTATCAAAATTCCTATTTTCAGAACCTCATTCACTGATGCAAATATGAAATATGCCTATCATTACCTAACAATTAGACCCAGTACTTTGGCTTTATCTTTCATAGTGGTTTTGCATTGAATGCACCACAAAGAAAGTATGAATTAATGGCTTTTTCTTCTTCTTGTCAGTGAAGTTCCTGTGGTTATTACCAGAGATAAATTTAGCATAAATTCTTCAGTAAGTATACATTAGTGATTGTCATATTTTTTAACAATTAAGCTTGTAGCACAGGGAAATAGTGGCATTTGGGTCTGGTCTAGTAAACAAGTTCAGATCCATCCTTTTTTTAAGCAAAGCTCTGAGACGAAAATGGCTCTATTGGATTTTCAGTGGTCTGAGAGGTTTGAAGCGTGCATGAGAGCTGAAGTGCTGAATAAGCCCTAGAGAAATGGCCGTACGAACTTCCGTCTTTGGATGAGCGCTCTGTATAGATCGCCAGTGATGCACAAGTAGTCAATGTGAAAGGTTTTAATTAAGAGGGTGTGTAGTTCTGCTAAGCTGGATAATTTGCTTTGTGACTTTTGCTGCTGTTGATCTAGCATTGCAAATGCTTTATTAATACCAGAACAAATGCAGAGGTCTATATGCAAAGGTTTTGGCCAATGGCATAAAGCATATGAACTGAAGTCAGAGAAGGGTTTTTCTTGGTATTTAAGATTCAGTGGAAAAGTAAGAGGGGTAGCTATGCCAAGAATTCATGCTGATCTTGCCAAGTGCTTCTTTGAGTGACTTTATCCAACATGAGACTAAACAATGTATTAAATACACACATAGCAGTTAGGGAATCAAAAGTCAAATAACAGCTCCCGTCATTTGAAACCAAATCTAAAACTTGGTCTAGTGCATAAAAAAAAAGGTAAACATCATAAAAAGCACTAGCATCTCTAACATCTAACAGCTAATAAAGACACATATAAATTGAACTTCTGGAGAAACTGTACTGCTTTGGTTTTGGTAGCAGACACTTTTTGCAGAGCTGTTTCTTACTGAAATTTTGATCAATTATTTGCTTCCAGTCACTTCATTGAAATTATCATCACCATTACAGTCCCTCTTAACGAAAAGGTTGAAAAATTATTAAATCCTTGGTGATCTTAGGAACTAGCTGCAGAGAAGACCTGTTAGCAGGGTTTAAATTTAGTGTGTTTTAGAGCATAAATCCTCCTAGACTCACTCTGCGATCCACGGAGAAAGAAGGCAGAACCTCTCTGTTATTAAAGAGGTAGCTTAAGTAGATTAACCTCACTAAACTAAGGTTAGCCTTTATGAACACTCCCCATCCTTTGTTAATGTTGTAAAAAATTAGAAAATTCTTTCAAAGACTGGCGTCTTTTCAGAGAACTTCTTCAGTGTTTACTACCGGGGACAACAGAGCACATCATCAAACTTATGTGTCAGCTATTTGGCTATACAGTGATACCATTCCAGAAAACAGAGCTGTCTTTCTGACAGAGGTATGTATCAGTAAACATGCCTGTAGTTCTGGTTCTCTGAGCACTAACTCTGCAGACTTGGCTAGAGCTTCTTTCCAGGTTAGTTTTCCTGTAAGGAAAGTAAGGAACCTGGGGATAAAGATTGACACACCCAAATCTTCCATGGATACAGTATTTGGACATGAATGGGGCATGTAGCCAGACCGAGGAGCTTAAAAACACTCTCAGATCTTGCTGTGTGAACATAGCCAAGATGACCAGCATTTGTTTGCAAAGATTTGTAAGACTGTCAGTGACACCACAGTCTGTGTGTGTCCGTGGCAGCTTTTCAGTGTTCCTCTGCTGGGCTTCTAACATTAACGCTCCTTTCAATCAGGGATGCAGAGAGGAGCTAATGACTCATAGCTCCTACAGGTATGGAGTACTTAAAGAACTGAGTGCCATGCCATCTCTTGTAATTATGTTGATAGGTTTGACAGGAAGAGAAACTTTAATAACATCTTAAAAGCAGATTTTCTGAAGTAAACAAGGAGCTCTTAACTAAAGGGAAATGGAAGAAGCAAAACCTAATTGCCCATTGCTATACCACTTATTTCCTCTTTTCTAAGGCAGCAATTCCTCCACATATACCTTAGTTCCACAAAGCAGTGAGATCTGATGACATCTCAGTTATGTTCCCGTGCTTATCCTGATTTTCTGATGATTACAAACTAATAGTCTTACACTGTGCACATCTGGGGATTTTCCAAAGGACAACACACAATTTTGTTGTCTTATTGGACAAAAAAATGTAGTAAAAATCCGCTGTGATTCTCCATAAAGAAGTTGACACAGGGAACATTAGGCTGTATACCAGAAAAGCCCATCTTTTACGGTGTTCACTGTTTCACATAAAGAAGCATTTGCTAGATCATTCTCCATTCTCTGAAGAATAATCAGAGGAACTTCATTGTCTGGGGTATCTAAATTCTGCTCCTTCTTTTCTACGCAAGTGATACTTTAGAAGATTCAATACAAGACCAAAGCAGTTTTTTTAACAGAAAAAAAAAAAGGTGGAGTTTTAATTCATGAAGTCGATTGTTGTGATTTCAAATAGATGTTGCCATCTAACTGGGCTTTAGAAATTAGAAGACCGAAAATGTCTAAGGAAACAAAAGACCTGTTTCTTTATTGGCACTTGTATGTATTATTAGCCAGACTGCTATGTATTTATTGGAAAAGGAAAAGGTGTATTTTCAAAGGAGAAGAAACTAGATAAAAAGGAATATAGCATTTTCTTCTTAGAGCAAACTACATGAGCTTTATTTTCTCATGGTAATAATAGTCCAAAATGATTGTCCAGCAGATTCAACACATACAAAGAAATAAATAATTTTTTTGTCTAATCTACGAAGTAAATTCCTGTGATAAGACTAGACTATTTCAAGCAAAATTTACCCCCTCCTATGTTATCACATCTGTAAGTTTCCTGTAATTTGTCCTTTTAGTTTTTCCAACATTCTTTGCTCTCAGCAGTGTTTTGTAATAAGTGTATCATGGTAGACCTTCCTAGACATTAAAATTCAAGTGAATGTTGAAGTCATCCCATCATCCCACTTTGCTTCATGGCTGTTGAATCCAGAGATTTTGAGACTAGAGAAACATTAATTGAGAAAAGCTGAGTTTAAGTGTAGCCACTTGTGTAGCGGTGTCCGGGCTCTCTGTTGGCTTCTCCTAACAAAACCTACCACACAGGAACTTGAGTGGGAGTTCTCCTAGAGAGATGTTCCTAGACAAAAGGTGGCAACAAACTGCTTTTTTCTGGTGAATCATGGGCGAAAAAAAAAGCTGTCTGAGAAGTAGCCAGTGCCTGTTGAAATTAAATGTGACCAAGAAAAAACCAAATGCTCTGTTTTGGGGTTTGTTTGTGCAGTGTCCCCCCTTAAAAAATCTTAAAAAATGCTCCTTGATAGTCTATCTCATGAAGAAATAAAGTGGTAGAAACCACATTTGACTTCCTCTCGAATTCAATACTTTTCTTTGTGTGTGGTAAGCAGCTGGGGCATCTCCTGAGAAGCTGTAAAGAGTTTCCTTTTATAGCTAGAAAGTTTTGCAAAGTAGACTACATAAAGGAAATTTTTGTCTTACAGTCCTAGCCATAGATATAGCCTTGTGGTTGTGAAGTACAGAGTTTCAACAAAAAGTAAGACAGTTATTTCTATCTTCATTTCCACCCACAGCTCCCAAGAAATAGTCAGAAGCTTTGACCTTGACTCTGAACCAGGAGTTCCACCTCAGCCAAAAGGTATTCTTTATATTTGGAGTCTCTAGTGAAATATAGAATGATGGAAGAAAAACCTTCCCTCACAGCTATTTCCTGTGCAAGTTAAAGGCAAATACTACCATTGATTATACTATACTTATATTTAAAGGAACCAGAATATGAGAATACAAAGTTTAAAATGCTACTTTAATTGACATAGTCTTTACGACAAAAGAAAAATATTCACTAGATTTTTACCTCTTTAAATGATGTGTCATTCTTCAAAAGTCCCAAGAAATAGATCAACATTTTTAACTTCCAACAGTATGCTGCATTCAGTAGTACATTTGATGTTTTTTTTACCAGTGTTACTGGGCTTACTTTTCTCTAGTTATGTATTTTAGATTGAACTCTAACAAGAAGGAAAAGGCTAAAACAGATTAAATTGCTTCCTTGTGAATCAAAGTAGTCAGGTAGAGAACACACATTACTTAGCATCCAAGGGGCCACATACATGTCAGCTTCATAAAATTCCTATTGAATGATGCAACTGCAATATGTTGATTACAACTTTGTGAGACTTTCCTAAAACAGGGTGGTCATTCATAAGTAAAATCTTCCACAATTTTCCATATAAAACAAGGTTGACATTTATATTGTGAGCAGTTACATTATTTCAAGTGAAAACTCAGAATGGGAGAAAGCAACAGAGAAAACTTAAGAGAAAATCTTAGCTGACAGCAGATAAAAAAAATCAAGATTGCAAGAATAATGATCTCCTTTGAAACTTTGGAAACCTATCCAGGTATTTTAAAGTAAGGATGACCTAGCTTAGGGCAAAGATTTGAAACAGATTGTGAAACCTTAGAATAACTGAGATTGAAAACAAAGAGATTTATAGCTAATGGTTAGAATTTCACATAACCTCTTACCTTGAGGAACACAAAGTACACATAACAGTAGGTCTGATAGCTTGGCAGTAACAGTTACTCTTGTGGTAAGCAAGCATGATAGCTCTCTGAATAAGCAGCAAAGACTTTGCTGGGAGAGAAACATCTAAGATACATCCACAATAAAAGAAAAAATGCTATACTGTTCTGAGGATGTAGTATACTATCTTATCGTTTTCTGGTGCAGAAACAGGAGTGGGAGATGCCAGCCTTCCTTTACATTCATTCTGGCCACTAAGTATCTGTGTGGCACTCAAATAACCCCTTAAGTGTAACTGAGCTGCTGATAAATAAAACAGATTTTGGTGTATGAATGAACACCTAAAGAGTTGGTAGAAAAATATAAACTCCTTTATGAGAGATTCCAGTAGTTTCAATATTGTGCTGAGCACCAGAATACTAAGTTCAACAGCACCTTAGAATAGATGTTCATTAGCAATAACTAAAATGTTAAATACAGAAAAGGAGGGCTCTTTTGTGAACAGTGAATTATACAAAAGTAAGGTGCTCAGTTTCAAAAGTTAACTTTAATAAAATTTACCAAGAAGATAGTGAAAATGTGAAAATTTCTACAGTTTATACATTGAAGAAATTAGGTTTTTTTTATAATTTAGAAGTGCAAGAATCTGAGCTTCTGCTTTTATTGCAAGCAAGGAGAAAATATGGAAAACAATAACTTCATGAATAGAAATTAATAGCAATAGGGTGGATAAGATCAAAAACCCCAAAATGATAGCCTAGAAGACAAGAATTATTGTTAGACATGAAGGATGGGTAATTTAGAAAAGAACATCAGAGAAGCACATACTGTTATTAGAAGTTAATGCTAGCTTTGGAGGCTATAAGAACACAATTTCTAGTATGTTTTGAACAAACATGTTAATGAATGCATTCAGAATGAGTATATATTCCTAGCTGAAAGTTTCATTAATTTTGTTATTTGAATAGCAAATAGCTGAAAATCAGAAATAGATTTCTATTACTTACAAGGTGAGTATTTCTTGATCCACACTACTGCAGAGTTACTTTTATCTGTGGCCTGTACGGGTGTTAGTCTTTATTATCTCACCACGCATGAATTTTCCTCGACCTGTATTTAACTGATGAAGCATGTGGATCCTTGTACGTGGGAACTTTCTGCTTGCTGCCTTCCAACTTTTCTTTTTTTCGAACCAGATGTTGAATATGGTACAATGTGTATTTAAATTGTTTACTAGTAGTCTGACATAACAGGTACATGTACCTCTGCCTCATGAATGCCTTGGGTCTAGTATGTGCTTTCAGTAATTTAATTTCAGTGACAGGTAAGTGGAAAACAGTAATATAGCAGGTGGAATAGCAGCAGCTGGAAAGTGGTTAAAAACAATAACAAGTCTGGAAAGCAAAATTTGTCAGAAACTCAGAGAGGTTGAACACAGGCAAAACTGTATTCTTTTTCGAGGCTTCATGATAACTGAAGTCTTGAGTGTCTCTGAGATAAAGGAGACTAGTCATAGTCGGCAGTCTCGATGATCATAGTTAAGCTCATTTAGAGGAGTACCAGACTCCAATGGATTACATGGAAAGATTTGGCATTTGAATGAAAGAAAGAGTTGACTTACTGAAGTAAAAGCCTCTGTCTCCACACACGAACTGAAGAGCATCAACCAGCTCAGCACCACAGAGCGTCTCTGGGCCAGCAGCAACAGAACTGGTTAAGGTAAGCAAACACAGCCCAAGGTAGAAGAAATGGGTGTAGGACACAGTGTGCATCTTCACCTGCCAAAGAAGCAAAAGCAGTTTTAGAATTTGCCAACAGAGTCTTAAACAAAATGACTCCTGCACCCTTGTGAGTTGAGAATAAATATGTACTCTAATTTCTTGGACGATAAACACACTATCAGGAAATGTCTCACCATAATTTTGTAATGGTCTACATATTCTAGTCCATGTATTTTGTGAACTGGATATTTCCCCTGGTGAATATTCTTGGTTCACATTCACATGTAAGTTAGGGAACTTAGGAATCATAGTGACTACGATTTATGGTTGCTCCTGCAAAAGGAGGATATGGGGGAATGCAATAGACAGGCAAAGGGAAGCCTGGAATGATAGGAGTAAGGAAGGCAACATGGAACTGGTTTGTCTTAGACCAGATAAGCTGAGGGAATACAAGAGCTGTCTGCCAATGTACTGTGGGAAATGGGGGTGGCATATGATTAAGATGAGCTATTTAAACTAAAAGCCAGCATTGGCACAGGAATAAATGGCTGTTAACTGAATGCAAGGAGATTTGGCCTAATAGGAAGAGAGCTCTTTATTAGGACTTCATTACTCTCCAGCTACCTCAAAAAGGAAAATACCAGGATAAACCAAAAAAAGTTTCAAGGTACAGCTTGCCAGTGTTACTGGAATTGATGTGGGACCTTCCGTAGTAGAGGACCACAATCAGTGACTCTTACAGTCTCCTGTTACTCACAGGCAAACATCTGGAAGCATTTGAGAAATGCAGCTATGCTTCATTGACCTCCGTTATATCCTCTTAGTCAGGTATAGCTATGAGGTATACACAGAGGTGATAATTCTTTTCTCATTTACATTTGGTTACAAACTATCTTTTTTCTGTACTTATGATTGAAGAAAGGCCAATCCTCAATGGGAGTAAACTTGCACCATTCCATTTATCCACTTCCTTTAGTATCAATTTATGTCCACCAAAGATCTTACCCAAAATATCAAAGAAGATAGCCTTTTTTTTTTTTTTTTTTTAATATTAGGAAGAGCTATTTACCTATAGTAGCATAACACTGAAGAATGTGCTTAATGCATACTCTGAACTTACTCAGATCACTTGCCAAAAATGCTAGTTTCAAAAGGTGTGAATCTGAATTTAATTTCATTGTCTTTCAAGGTTATCATTAGTATTAAAGTCAGGTAAGAAGTTACAAATCTGTCTTCCACATACAGTTAAACTTGGCTTAAAACTGCTTTGTATTAGCAAAGTAGTACAAAGCAATTGGAGTAAAATGATTAATCTTCCCCAAAGTTTCTTTCAGGGACCATTTAATCTTATTTCTTCACTGAACTTTTGAAAAACGGAAGAAATTATCTATTGTCTGATCAACTGGGATCTGTTCCAGTGGGGTATTGAGTCTTCTCTAGTCAATAACTTTTAAGAATTCTTATTTTCTTGGCAAGAGATCTTAGTACCTTGCTAGATGAATCCCCTATTTCCACTATGAAAATAATGAATAAATCTAAATCCCATGATGCATTATAAAAAAGAGTGAATAATTATTTTCCCATTCACAAGAGTCTTTAACCAACTTTGCCATGCAAAACCCACCAAGCTTGAATGCACAGACATGACTTCAATGGCAGATGGAAAAAGAGCAGATTATAAATGAATGATGATAACATGAGGCATTATTTCCTGTAGTGATTCCGTATCTTAACAACAACAATTTCTTTTTTCCTTTGCCATATTTTTGAATTTATAAGATAAATGTGATGCACCTGCAGTTTAAGATGGTTCCCAGTTCTGAGGAGGTAAAGCAGAAAGCTGTTTAGCACACTGCCTCAGAAAGCTGAAAGACATTACAAATACAAGAACATTACGTATTTAGCAATTTGTTCTCGTATAACATTTGGTCCAGAAATAAACATAAATTTTAGACATTTAACAATTTTTTATTTTTCAAGACTTCTCAGCTGGCTTGCATTTTCAGATAAATATCAGCACTGAACTACGACAAAACAGATTATCTACTGTTTTTCCTTTAGTGGAAGCCAAAAAGGCTGCACAGTATAAACCACAGAGAATTTCTAACTTTATCTCCAAATTTAACAACAGTCAAGAACTTTCAAACACGTAAAAACTTTGCGGAAAAGAAAACAGACTCACATGTTTCTGGGGTTCAATCAATTATTTGATTAATTAAGTACTGTTTCATTAAAACTACTTCCAAAACATAGTTTAAAACTTTAACTTTACCTCATCATTTTAATTAAACACAACATTAATTGATTCAATATGTTTGTGATAAAATCAAAGTTCCTCTCTATGTCTGAGGGGAATATTCTTAAGAAAATACAGAGTTGTAATCCAATATTGCTTCAGGTTCTCTACAATCAAGCAGGATACTTACATTATCCCAAATTTGACTAGAAAGTTGAGAGCTTAAAAGAAAAAGCTTTGCCATGTGGGTGGGGTTTACTGAAGCATCTAATTACATTAGGAAATTGAATACAGGTTCAAGATGAGCCTGGTTAAGCACTTCTTTTAGTTGCATAGAATGACCATATTTTCACAGCTGGAATTTCCTTTTTTTTTTTTTTTTTTTTTTCAGTAAAATAGCCAGCTTTTGCTGCATTCCTCTTTTAACAGTCCAGAAGAGTGGCACCACAAAGGAATGTCATATATGAACACTCTACATCTCATTTACTTCTTAATTCTTCTATGTAAGTTCTTTTTGCCTAAAAAACTATTAGTTGACAAAAGTTGTACATAAGAATTCTTCACATACTCGGTCATTTTAGTAACATGTAAGAGCATCTGCAATAATTAAAAATACCTGGAGTGGGGCAACATATTTATGGACAGTATATTCTATAGAAAGAAATCAGAAGATATATATTCAAAATTACATTTTACCACAGGGAGGGTGGGCCTGATTATCAAATCATAGTAGAAATATGCAATTATTATGCAATAACAGTATTTACTAGTAATTATTATATAAATAAAGACTATATACTCTAGAGTGGATCAAGGTTTAAATACTGCTAACTTTGAGTAAAGAATCTGGGCTACATGCTAACCTAAATCAATATGTTCCATTGATTCCAAGGAAGCTTGGCAGGATGCAAAGCTGAGGAACTAACACATTACTTTTATGTCTCTTAGTACCTTGCTCAATACTTCTAAAAAAGTCATCTTTCAAGTATATTGGAAGGGATGCCCACTTATACATTAAGGGAATGATTTCATCCATTACAATTACAGACCTGTAATTAGGTCATTAAGGAATGAGAGAAGTGTGTTTTAAGTGTGAGACTCTCTAAAAAAAAAATAATTAGGCCCTAAAAAATTAAAACAGGATAATTCTTTCAACTGCATAAATGTCCTTGCAAAATATTAAAGAAAAAAAAGTTCTTGAAGGATATAAATTTGCTGATAATGGAAGGCTGAACTGGAGCCAACTGACAGAAACAGAGGTCAATGCACCTATTGAAGTCAAATTTACCTAAGACAGCTTATATTATTGTGCAGAAATTATAGGGTCATAACATGAAACTTCACATGCAAACTTTCCTGAAACAGCCCTCCCTAGAAGGGAAAACTTGGAGATGAACATGTAAGGGAATTTCCATTTTCTTTATGTACAATTGCTTAAGCTGTACAAATATGCAAGGTCAGCAAGAGTCGCAGCTGGTTTCTAATGTAGAAAACAAACTGAAGTTCTCATTTACTTTTAATTTATGAAAGCAAAAAACAGGCAAATGCTACGATGCTGCCAGAAAATTGCTGCAGTGACAACATCCCTTAAAAGTTTCCTTGTGAAAGCATGAACATTTTCTCAGTAATTGTGCATAATAAAACTGCAGAAACTTAACATGTGAATAATATCTTTTTTTCCTATAAAACCCTGCACCTGCAGAAAATAGCTAAAAGTTCTTGTTTTCGAAGCATTCATTAACAATATAGACAATGATGTAATTGGACCTTTTAATAATGACATAACTGAAATATTACAAAGTTCTCTGAATAGAAGTGAAATTTAAGACATGTATCTGCAATAGTTTACCCTTACAGTTATCTATGTAATTGCAACTATTACATACAGCCATTTTCCAGATCACATAAAATTGCATGTTCAGCAATTTATAAATAATTCTCAGTTCTAAAATAATGTTATTGAAAAGTGCACAATACTCTTCAAACAAGAAGCAGACAATACACAGCAAAATAAAACTAAAAAATTATTTGAAATAGTAATAAAGATTTACCTTCAAGAAATCACACAAGCAGCACTTAACTAATTGTGTTGAAAGACTGTTGATTTTTTCCATTGCTTCTTAAAAGTGCAAAGTCTGGAAATGAATTTGTTAGCAGTAATGATGAGAAAAAAGAAATCCAGAGAGATGTGAGATGTTGAGAGCAATGTCACATTTCAATATTGAGGACTTTATTCCATTGCGCAGGCTCTATCTGCTCTGATTTTAGCAGTGACAGTGAGATTTAGCAAACAGAAGAGGGATTTAGAGAAAATCCTCACATTTATCTACATTACACAGACACTGTAGACAGGAAACAGCTGGGGGAGCATTTGCCTTCTCTCTCTCTCCCTCTTCTGGCAAAGTTACCGAGTAAGGACTTTTTTGGGCATGGTGACAAATAACATCATACCTTTGCATTTTAAAACTAGAGCACAGAAGCATATTTTTTTCCCTTTAAAAAAATGTGAATTAGTGACTGAGGGGTTAGCAGACAAAAAGAGCTTGTGCTGCCACGAAAAATAAGAAAATGTATTCTAGCTAACTTTTAGATAGCTATGTGCATTTGTATTTATGTGTGTGTCTGCATTTCAAATACATAAAAACTTATATACCTAGGGGCAATGTTTGTATATGTGCATATCTTTGTGTATGTACACACATTTTATTTTTGCATAGAGGCATAGGTATTTTATTTATATGGTACAGAAAGACAGGCAGTCAGTTATCTATGTTTTCCTTAATGCGTCTTTACGTTATTAAACTTGGCATGCCTATATGCTGAGTAACAATTAAAATCTCCAACTCTCTGTGTGATTAACCCTAAAATAGCAGTTTGTAATTTGCTAAAAATGACAGAATTGTTAAACATTACTTGTAAATAGGGCAAAATAGCTTTGTGATCTTTCAGCAACCACACAGGGGAAATCGTATAATTTCCTAGAATTTACAGTACTATGAATATAGTAGCAAAAGTAGCCCAGTTTGGGGGGCTTCCATGATGTGTATGTTAAATCTGCTGTTGTAATTATAATGTGAGTTTCCCCCTTTTGAGTAGTAATCTTCAAATTACTCTTGATAAAAATTTACTTGACACCGGGAAAGAGAGAATTCAACTTCATTAGTTCTGCAATACCTAAGTTTTGCCCTTTTTATTTTTCCTCAATTATGAGTATATTATAAATAACACCAGCTGGCCAGCAACATGCTCTCACGGGTTATGATGTCATTCAAATCCCTCAACTGTGTTAGTGGCTTGCAATGTGCTCCAAGCCAGCTGTTTTTCTATTTATAATGTATGCTTGCATTTCAATACTTAGCTATTGAGAATAAAGTTGGGATGTTGTTTTATAGATACAGTTTGTACTTGTTACCCTTTGGGTTTGGAAGATGGCATTTAAAAGTAGAGGACTAAACAAGAATGCATCTCCAGAGACCAAATACATGTCACAAACAGTGCATGATTTCCATAAAAGCTGTTTCAGAACATTGCATTTTGTCCCAGTTTGCTTCCACTCAGAGTTGCATGCTGAGGTGCTAGCTGTACTTTATGATTGAAAATAACAATTGAGATCATGTTGGCCCAAATCTGTTCTCAGTTTTCAGATCCACCTTGAACTATATGGTGCTTGCCAGGCAGAAAGGACACATTTAGTTATTTGTATCCTCTATGAATGGCTAATACTCTGCTCTGTGCAGTTTTAAACAGTGTGTGGTTAGCTAAGCTGATTAATCTTTGGAAGGGATTTCTTCTATGTAACATAATGGCAGAATCACAAGGGGCTTTGAGGTAAGTTTGCTTAGGTCAGGTAATGCTAATAGTTCTAGTATTCTAATACACATTTGTACTGCAGGTGATGTATTTTAATATTCTGGTCAGTTTTATTCTTCCCTCTGCATTTCAGAGGTCACTGCATAGTGGTATCACTCTACACATAGCTTGATAAACCCTGATGCTACTCATAGAACATTTATCACTTCTTTGACAAGCCTTTTAGAAGAATGTGGGATGACAAATTAGCAAAGGTCTGATAATCTCTTTTTTTTTTTTTTTTTTTTTTTTTTTTTTTTTTTTTTTTTTTGCTTTTACTGTACTACAGATGGGTGCACATACTTCTGCCTTTTTCTTCCTGAATAACAGAAGGAATATGTTCATTCATAACTTCCCTGCTGCCTGAGCTGCAAACCCTTGCCTCACTCGGCACTGCTTTCTTTCTCCTAGGTTTCACCAGGCCTTTCTCGGCATGAGAGCAGGATGCAGTAGAAGATGCAACTTTTGGCTCTCAGGGTAACCAGAGAATCATAGTGTCTCTAAAAAACTGATAACTGCCTTTGCCATTCTGAACACTTTTCCTCTATGCACCTCACCAGCCTGAGGTTCTGATACACTTCTCTTATTTGTTTTGGATCTTGTTTAAAAGTGCTTATCCAGTTACATACATTCCCTTGAATAAAGTGCACCTGTAAACTACAGAGTTTATGGTAGTCATCAAAATATTCACAAAAGATGTCCCGGTTAAAAAAAAAAATATTTAATTGGAATGTTTAATATGACTTACAGTGATATAATAACCACAAGGGCATACTAAATGAGTGAGAGATGTAACCAGGTATTTAGGATTCTGTGTCTTGATTCTCATCTTTTGCACTTTAATACTCATATGGCATAACTAATATGCTCTAAAGCTATAGAATTCCTGTGCCAGTTTTTCCAGGGACAACTCTATTTTGTAGAAGATAGCAAAACTAGAAATAATCATTTATTCAAATTAATATATTGTCCCTCCTTAAATCCTTTTCAAAAGGGTAGGAGCATTGCCACAATTCCTGAAAAAAGTCTGAACTGTACTAGAGCAACCAGTGTGCATGCCTCTTGCATTCTTCTGTATTAGATCAATCTTACCTATATGCAGTTACTTGTTATTTGTAGCTGTTGTTTGTTTTTTTACATTGGAATTACAAGTTTTCTGGAACCAAGATAGAACCACTATAATAGATATCACCTGAGAGGGTGATAGGGTGGAGAGCATGGTAGGATAAAGGATGGAAGAAGACAATAAACACAGTGGCTGGTGAACAGATGTTTTTCATTATATGAAAATAGCAGAGACAAAATTGTCTTTGGAGAAAGACTTGAAGGGGAGTATTTTATTAATACGAAATCTGTGTTGAAGTTAGTGATTAGTCAGGTATATGGTGGAAAATTCCTTTCAAGTTAAAAGTTGGGAAGTGGAGAACAAAATCACCATGCTAATTCATTTGTTTTTTAAAAAAACACCCTCAAACGCCTTTTTTTCATGGTGACCTAAGTAGTGTTGTCACTAGATGAAATCCAAGGAACAAATTTGATGGGAAGGATGAGGGCATGCAATTTGAGCTGTCATTACATTGCCAGTATTGAAGAGACACTAAGGAGAGAGCAGTGCCATGAAATACAGTTTCCCACTTGGGTGAACAGGGAAAGTGCAAGCTTCATGACTGAATTTTAGAGAGGATTATGTAAATTGAAACCTTTCGTATTCGTCGATGAAGAAAAACATGAGTGTTTCAATAGCAGGATGGATGTGTAAGAAACTAAGGCCAGAACTACTGCTTGTAGGTAGTAGTGGTGGAAAGAATCGATGTTACTAACAGCTCAGAATTAGTCCAGGGACTTGTAAACTACAATTACTGAGTATTTCACATTTTGTGGAGTAAGAATAACGGCTTTGCTGAGATCAAAAGGCAGCAAGGACTTTACTGCTTGCAGCTAGGATGCAGAGAGTATGGTGGGAATGCTCTGATGTAATAAAGTACTGCATAGTTTTAATTTATAGTATAAATTAAAGTAGCTACTGTTTTGAATATCTCCATATTAATATAGTTTTCCCCCTAGTTTTAGAAACAAACGATGCTAAGAATGATAGAAAGCCAATTATTGAACTTATTTTCCTACTTAAATGAGATATTCATCAACTACTGGATATATTTTATCACAATTTAAACAAATTTTAAAAATGATAATATATTATGGCAATTACTCATTAAGTGGCATGAAATGAGGTATAGTTATGAATGTGATACAAAAATACAAAATATGAGAAGTAATTTTAAATAAACAAAACTAAAAAGCTCAAACAAATGTGTTTCAACATTTCTGAAAGCATTTTTTAAGTGTTTGTTGTTTTTTTTTTTTTTTTTAATTTCTGCTTTGTGGGAAATTTTGAAATAGTTTGTTCTGATTCAGAATAATCAAAATACCAGAATTTTCCATTAAACTGGAAATTCCCAGTTTTAGCTGTTTGTAGTCTTGCTCTCACTTTCCCAGTGTCAAGCCCTGAATAGATGATCTTTGGTCCAAAAAAAGTTGCTTTCTTTCTTATTCCTAAAAGCAGTAAAAAAGTCAGAATTAATAAAGGAAGAAATTTAGGTGATATGACTGCATAAGCTCTATGCTTGCATGTATAGAAAGAAGGTAAAATAAGTGGAAATTGTAATGGGGAGCAATCTGCATATATGTGCATATCTTCCCAGTAGATGAGGAAGATCACAGGAAGTGAAATGCATGGCCTTAGATATTCCTTTTCTTCCACATTTAGGTGAAATGTAGAGAATTTTTTTTTTTTCCCTGAGTCATCTCAAGGCTAAATCTGTGATCATAGATTTTTATAAAATAGGGTCTGGCAGATATGTTTAATGGTACTTTTGCTTTTTCTATGAATTAGACATAGAAATGCCAATGTCTTTGTGCAATTTTTTTTTTTTTTTAATTGATAGCCCAGAAAAAAACTGTAAAGACAACTGAATACTGTGAATTTTATCACAAGCAGGATGTATACAAAGCAAACAGTGTGAGCACATGGCAAAAATGCCTATCTGTTTTATCTTGGCCTGCAGAGTTGTTGCATGAGTTACAGACTTCAGAAAGTATTCCTCATTATACTTATAAGCAAACTCTATTTGGAGATGAAATAAGATGTTTTTAAACAAATTAGAGCCTCTGCCTCAACCATTCTTAATTTCTTTAATTACAATTAATCTGCTTCTTACTGTATGTCTTAGGACTATTCTGGTTACATTGCACTCTCATGATTTACTACACAGAAGGGGCTTATCTCATAAAATTTATTCAGTGTTTAATGGACTGAAACTGATTCTGCACCTTCGAATACTGAGCTCTCTCACTGACATTTTCCTGTATATTTTCTTCAAATAAAAGTTACAGATAAGTCAGTCACCTCTGATTTGGCCTATTGATACAGTGATACTCTGGGTTATTTGAACAAAACATTAAAATGGGGAACAAATTAGCCCAAACCCATAAACAAGCTCACCTAATTATGATTCTTAGACTTTGGTCAACTATGCTTTCATTAAGAAAATACTGAATAATTTAAGTACTAAAAAGAACCCACAGAATTACAAAGTTGCCCCAAATGAAAGCTATATTGACTCTGATTCATGAGTGCTTTTCTGTAATGGACTTCACTCTGTCAATCAAAGCTCAGACTTCAATCCATACTGTAGCCCTAGAACACAGCAACCATCTCTCCAACTGTCATTTTAAACAGTATCATTTAATCAAATGACCAAATCTGATTTCCTTTCCCTATTTTCATCTTAAAATACGAAATTGTTGAACTATAGCAGAACTAGACTCCACATTTAGCAAAGTAGAAGGACTTACGCATGACCTTTGTGGTTCTGAATGATATCTGCTTAGTAAGCTTGATGTATTTTACATCATTTATTTTTATCTCTTTGCTTTGATAATGTTATTTTGTTATTAGATATGTTTTTAGATTCTTCTGAAAGGCGAATTTTAGGCGGTTTAGGCCATTAAGACCAATTTTGCAAATCCATGGTTCTGGGTTTCAGGGCATCCTCCATGTCAGTGCATTAGAACAAACAAAAATGTATCTTTGATCTCTAACAGAACTTATGTACAATTTCATTGGACTTGGGTCTTATTATAATTTCTACCTCTGAATTACTGTATTACCTTGAGCCACTTGAGTAATTTCTCCAATCAGTTCCATATTTTTCTGTCTGTAAAATAGGAATAGTAGTTCCTTTTAGGTACTTTGAGACTCATAGAGGAAAAGCAGAGCAAGCCATATCATGTATTTTTTTGAAAACATTATCATGGCCCAAAAAACACCTCGCTATGTTTATAAGAAGTGACAAGCTACCGTGTTAGCCTTGCGCACATTATGTCTCTGTCATCTTCCAAATGTGTTAAGCATAGCTGGAAGAATTCCCAACAGATGCTTCCTCTTACTTATTTTCTTATTTTTTTTCTATTACAGCATTCTCAAGTGTTCCTGTTGAAGACCTTCTTCACAAAACCGTTTCTGGAATGATTGTTCTTTGTACAATACTAATATTGTAGTATGATCAAAGTTTATGTGTCATTACTTTGCTGCTTATTTAAACTTAGGTAAGTGAGGAGTAACATTTCTAAAAATAGTGAAATATAACAGTTAAAGGAATTGCATCCCATCAAGTCAGAGACACCAATGGCTACCTGTGTATTACTGGGAATGTAAGGGAACTTTTTTTATAAATAATCCTTAGTTTGAATATGCACAATGGCTCGTTCATAGAATAGGGTCCTGGTTCTACAAGCAGACTCGTTAACATGACATTTTTTCCAGCCTCTGAACCTGCCTATGGGTTGAGCCATGCTTCTGTGCAGAAAAAAACCTGCTGGAAAAGAGGCTACTGTCTGGGTTGCTTTTCAGTGGTAATGAGCGCCTGACTTCTTTTGGTGCTAATAGGTGGTAAATACCATTTAAGATTGGCAAGAGCATTTTGAATCTTTGTACACTTTCTGTAATAGCTCCATCTCTTTTCCTTCGGTGTTGTATAGAATCTTTTTGAAAATGAAATAAAATGTCATGAATATGAAATGCTTTGTCATATGAAAAAAACAATAAGACATAAGAAAACATGCTTTATCTTTATTAAGGAGGGGCAAGTCCTGTGAGAAGTGTCATGGGCTGGAAGTATAGATGATGAAGAGAAATAAAAGTCTCAAGCTATTTTATTTCATTGTTTAGAATTTTAGGTTCTCTCAGAAAAGATTAGGAGAAGGAGAGCACATTTACTTCATATTTTGTATTATATATTTAAACAGGACCCTCCTGTTCCTATGTCTACTTTTACAGCTATCATATCTTTAGTTTGCTAGATCTTTATTTTTCTTGTCAGCTTTTTTGTTCCATAGACATATTCTATAAAAAAGATTACCATTGCTTTTTTAGAAAAATGTTACCATCTAAAAGCTTTCTTTTTTTTATGGGCAACAGCATCAGCATTATGGTAAAGAACTGAATAGTGGTGCTGTTTTGACATGGTTCCAAACATCATCACTGTTTTAAAACACTGAGATTTGCAAAGCATAGCAGGCTGTGGAGCAGATTTTATCAGTGAAGAAAAAAAATCTTAGCTTAGTGTTCGATTTTAAAGGTTTCTCATTCTTTATAAATTTCTGTTTCTATTCTTTTGACTTAAAGTATATATGCAAACATGGTATCTACCCATACTTTGTAATGCTTGTATTTGCTTGGGGTTTTTTGTGCTTTTCTGTCTTTGTGTGAAGGATTTGTATTTTTAAGGGATCTGGTTTATGTGTCTATAATCATTAATATTGGATCTGCACGGTACTAGGTCATTCAGAAGCACAAGTCTGAGCCAGATCAGCTGTGAACACAAGATCACATTTCAGCTAATAAAGCAGAGTAGAATTCAGTGTTGATGTGGTTTTTTGCTGGATGCAGAAGGATGTTTTTTTATTCTTCATACCATTATAGGGGTGAAAGCAACTGTTATGTGAGACGGCATAAAGACTGCAGGTACAAAATTAACCCGTCAAAACTTCAGCAAATTTTAACGGGCACAGTGAGTTTTGTTTGAAGCTTTGTGTCATGCATTCTTGGAATATTTATATCTAGCATTAAAAGCCCTAAAATTCAGTACTAATCATTGAACCGTAGCCTTTGTCAAGTCCATGGAACACACTGGCTTAGAATCAGTTGCACTTTTTAAATTCTAAAATTACCTTTGAATCTCTTTATAGAAGATTACAGTACTCTGATAGGTGCATTAAGTTTCTGTTTCTTTTATTCCAGTCTTTACTGATAATTTTTGTAATTTTCTTCTATTCTTATTCTATAAACATATATTGTTTACATGAAAACAAAAAGGTGCTTTTTGTTGCCATAGGTATATATTATAGACATATTGAAATACATGTAAACTTACTGTTCCGTTTATTACTTGAACAGCATTTGTCTATTTTGCCAGTATTTCTTTAATCAGAAGAATCTGTAACATTGCTACTGTATAAAAATAACATCCTCTTCCCTCTAAATTAAATAAGAGGATTTCATAGTTGAAAAATCAAGCACATGGTATGATAAGATACATCTGCACCTGAACCCTGTTATCAGCCCCCACTGTGCCTTCAGTTTCTTTCCTGAAGGAAAAAGAAATTTTCTGGGGGAAATACTCTGTGGTCATGTAATTACAGGTTAATAAAATGATGGACACAAGGCTACTTGAGTGACCACATATTTGGCATCTCAAAGCTGCTTTCTAGTCTTGCAAAAGATCCATCTGAATAGCAAACATGCCATTTCTTGGGCTTTGAGCATGGAAATCACTCTTTTTTCTTCATACTTTACTCCTCCTGCCACAAAAGTGGGATCTCATTAAATATTTGGTAAAAATATTATTGCTGCTCTGTGGCTGCACATGGTGTGCAGTGCCCAAAGACTGGAAAACTGGCCTGTATTGTTGTGCTCAGTGCTTTGCTCACCAGCAAGGCTGGTTTTGGAGTCTGTGTCTATACTTCATTGGACAAGTAACCTAGGCACTACCTTTCTTTGGAAATACAGCAGAGAAGGGTGAATGCTCAGGTCCTGAGCTCAAAATGTGCATCTCAGCTGGGGAACTCAGATGTGCTTCTTGACTTCCCTGTCCATATGTAGTCAGAGGGACCTCACTGACTAAATATTGCCCTTGAAACAGCCTCCTGTAATTTTTATGTGGCTTAGTCTTCCTGGAGGCAACCATTATATGACCTTGCATGTAAGATCTGATATGATGCAGATGCGTTGTGTACTGACTTGTTGCACTTAGCAGTTACTACTAGGTTTTCTTGACTGCCAGGTGAGTTGGGAAGTCTGGAGCAATCTTCATTCCAAACTCATGAAATCCTTTCATAGCTCAGCAAGCACATAGCCTTTGGCTATCACACTACTATATAGAACAAATTGACAAAGGTGTTCTCAGGATTTAGTTGAGAAGCTCTGTCAAGAAGGTTTGTCTGCAAAAAAAAAAACGGCTTAACCAATATTGTTACTCTTCCAAAAGGTGTGAAGGCATACATTGATGGCAAAAGAGAAAGTTTTAGCAGGTATTAGTGACTGTCTTGCACTGGTGCACCATGCTATACCTAATGAAAAGAGAGCTGTCACGTTCCACTTGGGTTCTATATTGGTAGATATTTTTAACACAGACACATACTGTTTATGACAATTAATTGATTTAGAAACTAATGAAGTCTGTATTTGATTTTAATCATGTGTGCCTCTTTTTTTAAGGGTGTTGTTTGAATAACAGATGAGACAGAATGGTTTGATAAAAAGAAAAAAAAATAGGTTTTGTCTTTTCTATCCAAACTGGTTGCTGGCTTCCTTACTACCTACAGAATTGTAAACACATTTACATTTGTACTTAAATCCTGTTCGGTGCTTCAGGGGTAGTGAAATCTGTCCTCAAAATAACTGCTTGAACTGGTAAGTAATCCTAATAATAATGAAAATGTTCTCAAAATCATATTTTACAATACAGTATTTTAAATATGCATTATGTGAACACGTCTGTTTTGAGTTGATTATGTGTTATAAGAACCAGCTGAAGTTCATGATGTAACCATGTTAACACGTTTTAATAGCTTTTCGAGAACACAACACAGTTGTGTTAATGATAATCAGTTAAAGCCTCTATTTGTTCCAGATGTTACTTTCCTAGGAAAAAAGGGAAAAAAAATTAATTAAAAAATTTCCTCTATACCTCTGTTTAATATCAAGTACTCAGAAAAGTCCTAATGTAAACCTAATCTCTTTCTTTAGATAACATACTAGTGAGCCATAGGTTGAATTGAAAATGTGAATACAATTGTGAAAGAAACATAGATGCCTAGAAAAGCTTTTTTTTTTCTTTTTTTCTTTTTTTTTTTTTTTTTTCTGGCATGGGTCTTTAGTTCCCAGTGGCCTAAAGTCCCACACCACAAAATCACTATAATTGGCATGGCTGGCAACTTCTTCTCTCATTGTCAAACAGATCTTTTACAGTAAATTTGTAGGAACTCTGAAATTGAGCTAATACCAAAAGTATCAAAAGAAAAAAAAGAAAGCAAACCACACACAGATTCAAGCATACCATTACATGACTGACTTTTGATAAACCGTAAGATTAAGTGGTCTATATTAACAAAAAAAAGTATTTATTAGTTGCTTACATTTCAAAGTTTCCTCCAAGATAAACTTAACATTCAATGCCTCATCGATAAGATGGGTACATTTTACTAGACTTATGTTAGACATGTCCAGGCTTGTTACTGATGCTAAATAAACATTGACCTTGAGGGTTATATCTTCAGGAAAGAAAATAATCTGAAACTTTGAAAGTGGTGAAACCTTAGCGTGTATCTCTGTGTTGCAGTAGTAGCTGGAAAATATCTTTAGTCATTATGGTAGGCTGTAAGAAGTACCTTTTTCTAAGACTTTTCCTTCCTGCTTAAATTAGGAAACAGTATGATGGCCTAGAAATTCTCCTGCACTAGAACAAGCTCAAGAAAGGAAGGAAGTTCTTTATGGGTCCTAGATTCCTACAGTTATGTACTCCTCCACATTGCTCCAGAGGATCTCCCCAGTAAAGATATCTCAGGCAGAAGACATATACAAGGCCACAATGAATATCCCATGATTTCCAACCACACCATTTATTCATTTTCACAGGATGTCCTCGGGATACAGTCACCTCTTGTAAGGATATTTACTCCCTTCTTCGCTCTATACCATAAACACTCTGCAACTCATCATGCTGCTTTGCATAAAGGAGCCTTCTCACTGCTGCCCTCCAACACTGCCATTGATCTTTCTGTGACTGTATGTTCTTATTAGTCATGACCAACAGCGGTGGAGAGGAATGAGGAAGGAAGAAGGAGGCTCCAAGGAAGGACGTGAACCTACTGCCCAGAAGTAATTATTCTGCCCTGTCACTGGTCACCCCAGGCGTGGTTTGTGAGTATCCTTGATACTACCAGATGAGGTGACTACAAGAAGTTTAGCTACGTGGAACAGATGCCACACAGCTGCTGAGGTTTCCTCTGGTTCAGTCAAAGCACAAAGGCATTGCCTGTGAAGCAGGTGGATTGACAGAGCGCTATAAGGATCACTCAGGATTATAGAGCTCTTCAAAATGCCTGTAGGGAGAGCATGGATTGTCACTGTTTATATGAATGCAGGCAAGATCTTGACCTTGGTGGATACTGCTCTTGCAAGGTAAGGGAAATATACCATCTGTATCAACATATATTGGGCATTGGGCCAAAGTGATAGTCTCTCTACAAATAGAAAAGTCTTTTTTTTTTTTTTTTTGTTTAAGTGTAAAAGTGTCTTCTGCTTCCTAATTTCACTTCTGTTTTACAATTTCAGATGATTTTATTAGCCTTACATGGAGAAAAGAATCATAAAAACTAGTAAAACCTGAATCAGACCTATTTTTCTCTATTGGTAAATACAAATGCTATCCCCCAAAAGGCAGAAAATTATTTTTGCCAATACAGTCAGAATCTATATAAAAAGGCTACCCATATTAATCACAGTCAGATTAAGCACTGACTTTTTTTAGAAGCACTATAACGTATTCATGCCCTTGATGGGCTGCCTTATTTGGATGTTTTCATAGTGTTAGCAAATTTTGCAGTTTGATCTGGGAAAACCAGAAAATTTAAATACCAGTCATGTAGTGACAAGGTTTGGGGTTTTTTTCAAAGTATTTAAGGAAAAAAACATCCCCTAACAACCATATGTGTTTGTGAAAGAGTAATGGGCAAAGAGTGTCAGTAGCCTTCTCTGTCATACAGAATTCTCCACTGAGTTGTTGAATTCTCCACTGAGTGTGCATTAAAAATGTCAATTATCACAGTTTCTGTATATGGCTATGAACAGAACATACTGCCTTACAAAAAAAAATCAAGAGTCAAGAAGAGTGCCTTCTCCATGTCTGTCAATAATCCTTTGGGGAACCTGTATCAAGCAGTCATTTTACTATCCAGTGTTGAGGGTATTCTGGATGCCCCTTCTGTACTTTTTCCTTGGTTGTGTGGGTAAAATCACTTGCCCGGACTCCCTGGTGCTGTACATGTATAAAACTAAAGTAAACAAACAGGTGAGCTGAGCTGTGCTACTCTGAGTTTAATACTACTGACAGTGGCCAGTTCAGTTTACACTGACTGAGTTTGCTGAATGGGGATCCCTTCCGTGTGCCTTAGAAGGAAGGGGACTGTGGCCACATAGACAGGAGATATGGCCATATAGACAGGATACACTGCCCTCATCTGCATCCTCATGACTGTAGACCTGGGCACTGGCTTCACTGAATTTCCTCTTCCAAGGAATTATGTGCTCCACTTCCTCTTGCTTGTCCCTGAGATCACAGTCACCCCCTTCTCCCAGTTTTGAACACCTTGTCTCTAAAGGAAAAAATGCCTGCCTATGAGTTTGGTCTGTTCAGCAGGGTTTTGGAAGGGATATATCTTGTGTAGAGGTACAGGAGTTAAGCAGTCTGATATGAGATTGGGGCAGGATGGGCTATGCTGTGTTAGGCGTGATGTTTTGGAATACTGGGGTGGGCTGGTAGGAATGCAGATTATCTACATTGTGTAAGAAATTCAGAGCATGCTGGAGAACAACTCTCTTAAGGTTTATTTCTTGACATTAAATCTGCAATGCTCTCAATTTCACATAAAGGAGATGTGAAGTGCTAGACAATGTGGGCAGTCAGAGAATCTGGTCTTGAGTGTGTTGCTGAAACTGTAAAAAGGCAACACAGCAGTTGACTTGACTTGTTCTGGCCATAGCCCTGGCATGGGTGTTTTAACATGTGCCAAGCTGATTATAGTCTGCAGGAAACTATGTGCCAACTGAGAATTGCTGGAAGGCAGGCCAACATCAAAACAGTTAGAGGGTAAACTGCTTGTTGACTTTGTGAGTGACTTCTGGGAAGAGGGGCTGCCTCTGGCAGCCTCTGAAAATTGCTGAGAATGGAAGGAAGTAGTGTCCTCTCAGAAATGCAGTTTGGGGTGGTTATGAGAAAAAATAACCCTTGTGCTTCTTTGAGACAAGAGTTGTGGGAAAGATAGGGTGAGTACATGGACTTAGTGTGGGGGGAAGGGAATGAAGAAACTTGCTGGTTTTGTTAGGAAACTGGTTAGTTTTGCCTTGCTCATTCCAGTTCAATCCAGAGGATTGGGACCCTACATATAAGCCAGTGAAGTCAGAAGGGTTTGGGATACATTGGTCCTTATTTGTCACAAAAGCCAAAAAAAAAAAAACATATATAAGTACAGCCTTTTAGTGAAAATGGGCACAAATCATGCAGATACCTTCAGACTTTATTTTTTTCTGCTGGTAATAGGTTGACCAACACCCCCCAGTCAATCCTTGCCAGTTTCTTAATAGAGACTGAAATTCATAAGTCATAGCTGAGTTTCTTGCCTTTTCTCTGTGCTTAAAATCATTGCAGATGGAGCAGGAATTGATAGGTAAACTTGTGGCACTTAAATCCAGGCACTTATTAATGATAAATTGCATTTAGTTCATTAAATCAATCTCTCTGAGCATTTTTTCTTCTGCCCTCAATTCCCTGTATCACTACGACCAAAGGGAGTAGTAGTGTCTGCATGTTTTTAAAATAAACAGAAAAATCCTTGATGGTGCTGGACTAGATGTTCCTGATAACATGTTGCCAACAGAAAAGTTCTCATCCTTGAAGAAAGTTTTTCAAGTGGTCATGACACTCTCAATCACGTAAGTCTCTCTTCAGAACAGACATTCGGTGCCCTCAAATGACTCTTCAGACTTGGCTCAGAAACAGGCTGACACAAAAGGGGCTAATTAACACACACATTTTCATGTGGAGGAATCTGGTTTCCAAACAGATTTTTACCAGTAATATAGCTGACAAGCTGAATCTGCTAGGACTGTTTCTTCCGTCCAATTTGAATGAAAATGGAAACAAGGGATAGGAGAAAGAGGCATTTCATTCCAGTGACGATACAGACATGATGAATTTCTTTGAGCTCAACCTCTGTCATGTTATATTTCTTCTTAAAGTAAGCAATGCACAAAATATCAGAGGAAATAAATCAAAATATAAATGTTGCATGTACCATCCACAGTACATGTGTGTATATACATTTCAGGAGTATGTTTGCATTTATAGAGAAGAGAGAAAGGGGGTAAAAAAGTGGTTCTGCATTTATAGCAGTGGCACATTTTAAACTTGATTTTTCACTTCTGCTACAGACTTGATATCTTGTAATTCTCTAATAATGGTTGCAGCAGTACAGCCCTACTCTGCATAAAGGTTTTAAGGCTGTATGTGGATCTGTCCAGACAATTGTAACAATATTGAGTCAAAAGCACTGAATTTAACAGAGCCCAGAAATCAAACACCACTGCCTCTACTCCCTCACACTCCCCCAACATTCATTAGGAGAACACATCCTTAATGTGCAGGGCCTTGGGTTCTCTTACTTACTGTCATATTCTCCCTGTTCTACCTATATTGATTCTAAACTAATTATTATTTTACTGTCACCTTTATGTGAAATTATATGTACCTCTCTCCCCACCATAGTAACAACTACCAAGTGTTGTTAGCTAATTGCTCCAGACTAATCCACTGCCTGTACTCCTGTATCTGGCAGGGTATTGTAGTGGCTGCTAGTAAAGGGCTCTGAAGATAAGAACAGATTTTCACATGTTTTAGTGTATCACAAGGAGTCCATTGTAACATTGTGCCCTTTGGATTAAGATTAAAGAAACAATTTTTTTTGTCAGTTTATCAAAGGAAAATTAAAGTTCCTTAGACATCAGTTACACTGAATCTGAGCCTTTAATCATACTGACAAAAGATAGAGAATTTGAGCTAAAGAATGTGTTCATAGCCTTAATGTTGGATGTTTGGTATTTAACTCTGTGTAAGCTACTAAATTTTACTGGGAAGAGTTTTATCTCACTGAAGTTATATGCTTCTGTATCACTTCAGTTTAAATATTCTACCCTATATCACTCTATACATTTACCAATAGGGTAGACTGGATCATTCCAAAGACTATCAGACAAAATTCTGGAAATGTTCAGAAATCTGTTTGTTTTCCATCCAGCAACACAAGCAACTCAAACAGAAGTTTAGGGGGAAAAAAATTCTATTTGCAGTATTACCAAATATTAATGTACCGAAAGCTGTTATAAATGGGTGCTGGACCAACTCCCAGAAAAACCTTTAGGAAATGCTTAATGAAAAAAAGTGCTGAACTTGAAGCTTATCTTCGAGAAAGGAAGAGATTGTTAAGTGAAAATCATATGCAAACAGAATGTGATCTGGTTAATACATGAATAACTATACAACTATTTCAGATTACAGGCTTTCCCACATCTGACCAATAGAAAAGTGCACAAACAATTTATAGTTCTAGAGAGAAAGCTTCCTGGACAAACAGCTGGGGGTAATTATAAGACCATGATCAAGCCATCAACAACATAGGTGTTACTTTCAATTTGGAGTCAAAGAGAAAAGGAGGCTATTAAAAAATGCCCTGAGGAGGAGTAGGATAGAGCTGTAAATACAATAACATAAAGGGCCACCTTAAAATAAATAGTGGGAGTAGAGAGCATACAAGGAATAGAAAATATATATGTTAAAAAGAAAAACACACTTTTAGAAGCAAAAAAGTGTAGAAATATCTTAGGAGTTGTCCAAAGTCAAGCTGAATCAGATGTTACAAAAGATCTGCACAAAACCTAAATAAAATACTTATCTGGTTTTCTCTTCTACTCTTCCTTGTAGAAGGCTTGTGGCTTTTTATCTCTTGCCATACAATTTTCTGCTTTCTCCTTCTATATATTTTACAATGCACAGTGTGTTTTGTTATTCCCCTGTTTTATGTACTATTCTTCACTTTTATTAATGTGCACTTTCAAGGGTTGTCTGCCTCCTCTAGCAATAATTCTCCTTTTCACTGCTATTTACTAACTGTACCATGCTGAGGATTTGGGATAATGAAGTTCAGGTGGAATGAGGTATACAAAGGATTTTTCTTAGAAAAGCTTTACTTCTAATTATTTTTTAAATTTTTTTTTTGCTATGAGGCTGTCCAGTCATTGAATGCCATTGTAACATGAATAGACATTCACTGAAAGTCTAACATCTACATTTTGTACAGATAGTCATCCATTTAACATTTCTCATGGTCTTTACTCAACAGAATAGGGTTATTAAATAGCTGAAGGGACTGGAATTGTCAGTTCTGCAGTGATGTTTCAGGTCCTGGAGGAACTTTGAGATGAAATTCAATCTCTCATTCAGAGCCAAGGAAAACAATTATGAGAGAAGGTTGATATGCATCCATACACAAAAATGTGTAATGAGAATGAAAGAAGCTAAGTCCTGTCACTAAGTCTCATCTGAAACATGATGAAGGCAGACATGTAATTCCCTAGTTTTGTTACAGCTTGATTGAATTTTAGTTGATTTTGAATTTGCAGACTATTTTTCTACCTTTAAACTAGTTCATTTTTTTTCCGTTTCATAGATTGCTTGCCTGTTCATATTTGCAACTTGCTTTTTGTCTTTGAAACTACTGGTTAATGGTCTGAAATTCTGATTTATGATTTAATAGACACTAGAAGGCATCAGGTACATCAGGTATGGGCTTGAGTGTTTTTTAGCATAAGGTCTTGTGGAAAGCACCATACAAGCACCGGGAAAGCTTTTGACAATAAATCTTGAAGGCTGTTGAAAATAAATGTTGAGCTACAGAGAAAAATGAAAAAAAAAAGTTGTAACTTTAACTTGTTGTGTTTGTGGACTAAGCATGTATTCCACTGTTTGGGAGGTGTCAACTTGAGCATGCTATCTAACCACAGCCCTTTGTAGTGGCTGAGGTTTAAACTTGACCCAAGTGCATGTTTAGCCAGATGTCATTTGTGATTACAGGAATTTCAACTGACTTTCAGCTAAACCACAAACCTGGATGAATGAATGTTGTTCCAGATGCATTATCTCATAATCCTAAAGAAAATAAGATCTCAGATGAAAGGACTATAGAACTTTTCTTTGTATGAGCTTTGAAAGCTAAGGCTAATCCTGAGATCATTGAAAAGGTTTAACCTACCACTGTGTGAAATTTTAGCTAAACAGAACTTAAGAGCTTTAATACTTTTAGAATCCCCTCAAATTAGTAAAGGAATATTCAAAATTATTTGAACTGGTTGAGTGATCTTGAAACTTATAACAATTTCTCACTTTAAGACACTTCTAGATATTTTTAGGTGTTTGTTAGCTTACATTGTTCCAGCAACATCTTGATCATATATGGGATATGATTCATTGTGGGAAACTCTTTAGAGATATAGTATTATCCAGAAAGACCTCAGAGATAATATAATTCAATAATCATAGAATCTTTTAGGTTGGAAAAGATCTTTAAGATCATCAAGTCCAACAATTAATACATTGATGTAAAGACTTGTATTGAATCTAGAGAAAAAGAGACTGGGAGAGACAGTTAGTGTTTTGGAGAGCTCCAATCAAATAAATAGCTACTGTACATTTCTAGGAGTATATATATGTATTATGTAGCGTATTGTTACTCTCCATCTTATTCATATGTGCTTCAGAAGATGGTCCAGGTTACTAGTTTAGTTACTAGCTTTTAGCTAAAGACCTTGGATGAAATTGTCTCCCCCACAAAGTATTTCAGGAGACACAAAAATCAGCAGGGCTTTCAAACAGAAATATAAGACCTATATGCTCAGTGCGCAGCTAAAGGTGCTATATTGTTAGTGCTACTCTATCAACCTGGATTTCAGATGAGTTTATGGTGTGTTACTGTCTGTCAGCTGAACTATGGCAAATATAAGTGGGTCTTCCTCAGCCTGTAGCATAAGCAGAAATTAGTCTCAGTTTTGGTTGTTTTCTTTGTGGACTGAGCTCAGTCACAGTAATTTGCCTTTGTTTCTGTCTGAGCGAATTGGCAAAGATCATGTGCTGTACAATAATTTGTAAAGCAACTTGATGGTATGTCTGAGTCTTTATTGAGCGATATCTTAAATATTCTAAAAAAATTTTATGCCTGGTAATACTTACAAAGTAAGCTGATTTACATAGAGACGCAATAATTAACAAAAGAAGGCAGATTTGTTGGATTACTAGAATAACAGAATTAAACCAGGAAAAATAATATATATTTCCCCAGAAGACTATGAGTATAATTGTTGGTTTCTGTGGTGTGACCAGAGTGGGTAATAGTTTTTGAACTTCAATTGTGGAAGCAGCCAGAAAATGAACAGATATAGAGGTAGGTGAATCAGTGTCAGGGGCTAAACATAAAAGAACTGGAAATCAGTTATGCTGAAGATATTACTGTTAATATCTTACAAAAAAATATTTGGCTTTGATCACACTACATATATCTTTGAGATGCACTCATTCATCTAATGATAAAAGATTAGGCAGGTAATTAAAGTAACCAGTTCATACAGGTTTGTGACAAAAAATAATTATATTCTTTTGGTTTGGGAATTTGACACCTTGTTGTAGATAATTTAGAGTGTATGAGATGTTTTTAATGCCAAATGGAAATCTACAATAATGACCAACATTGTTATAATGAGCATCACAGATTTGAGTAGTTACTCCTTCCAAGTATACTCTTTTGGAGGACAAATGAGAGTCTGCTAACATGATACTCAATTATTTCCTTATCCTCTTAACAGTTCATCTGCAGCAGCCAAATTGGTTTTCTCTCTTGTTGACCATTTACAGAGCTAATCCTTTCCCACCATGGACAATTTAAAATAAATAACAGCTATTTAGTGAAATAAACTTTCTTCTGTTTTTTTTTCAGGATTTATTTGAACTCAGGTGAGACTCTCATTATCTTGGGAAACACAGGAAGAATAAATAATTACTGGCTTCTCTGAGAATAGCTAGTGAAAGAATTAGCTGAAGTAAATTTAAATTCTTTACCTGTGCAATATAAATCAGAAACCACAGCTGTCACACAATTAAAGGTTTGTTTTCCATGTATACATATAAATTAGTTACAGGAACGCTTTGATAGTGTTTTCTAAATGTGTTGTAATACTGTTAAGGAAATAATCATTTAGAAGTGCTGAGGTAGCCATCCAATGTCATTGCAAAGCTGGTCAAAAAATCTCTGAAAAGTCATGGCAGCTGGGCAAGATTCTCAAGGACTGTCAAAGACACTCCTGTTTTCGAGATGGACCAAAAAAAAAGGAAAAGCAGCTGATACTGTTTATTTTGACTTCTTCAAGACTTTCAACACTGTCCTGTATAATATGTGCATAGACAAACTGATGAAGTTTGGATGACATAAACAGAAAGGGAGGTGGATTGAAGACTGGCTAAACTGCTGGGATCAAAGGGAAACAGCATAAAGTTGTACTGGAGGGGAGTCACGATTTGTGCTCCTCAAGACCAGATCCTGGAGCTGATGCTATTTAACACTTTCACTTGTGATATGGATTAAGGGGCATAATGCACACACAGCAAGTTTGTGGATGATGCAAAATTAGAATGGTTGACACACTAAATGGTTATGCCTTTCTTTCAGAGAGATCTTGAAAGGCTGGAGGAATGAATCAACAGGATTTCTAACAAAGGCAAATGTAAAGTCCTGTGTCTGTGAAGTGTCATGGTTTAGGAATGGTATTCTCCAGTTTAGTCTTCCCACTGAAACCACTCTAAGCCATGCACCACTCACTTGCTCCAGTCTCCCTACCCCTCTCGACGGCAGCCCAGAGAGGAGAACTGAAGGCACAAAAGGTAAAGATCACGGGTTGAGATAAAGACAATTTACTTGAAACAGCAAGGAGATAAGGAAAGAAACAGCATCAACAATGATACTAATGACAGAGTGTACGAGAAAAGAAAATGTTATTCCTCACCATGGAACCCCTCAGCAATAGGCAATACTGGAGGGCTCCCCCTACCACATTACTAAACTGCTCCCTCTGGCTCGGATCCAGCATTTCCCCTCCACTCCCTCTGCCACACTTGCTCAACCAGAAGGAACCCCTTCTCCTCAGAAGAGACTCCCTTCCTCCTAGCCCAAGCAATGACATGAGGTGATATAGAATAACCTCCACTTCCTGGCCATGGCCTTTCCTGGCTACTGCAAAAATTAACCCCATCGTGACTGGAACCAGAATAAGCCCATTCATCAGCATAGGCTGGAGGCCAATCAGCTGGAAATCAGATTTGCAGAAAAGATCTTTGTGACCTGGGGATTCTGGTGGACAAATGGACCATGGGCTAAGATTTTTGACCTTGTGTCAAAGAAGGCCTGCAGATTTCTGGGCTGTATTACCCAAATAATTGTCAGAAGATGGAGGGAAGCTACCCTTTCCCTTTGTGCACTCCAGGCCTGGACTCCCCCATATACAAAAAGGATATTGTCGAACTGGAATGAGTCCAGTGACAAGGTTTGAAGATGATTTAGGGATTGGAGCATCTGACATGTCAATGAGACACAGAAAGCTGGAATCATTAAATCTGGAGATGTTTTAGGGAGATCTTTCAAAGTGGAAAGGGGGAGAAGGAGCAAAAAAGGAGAAGTTCAATTCTTTTCAGTGACATTCTGTGAAAGAATAAGAAACAATGGAAACAAACTGAAACACAGTGTGTTTAGTTCAAATATAAGAGAAAAGTTTTCATAGGAGTGTGTTCAAAGTCTGAAAGAAGCTGCCTGCAGAGATTGCTGAGTCTTCCTCTTTGGAGATATACAAACCCCAAATGGATATATTACTGAACAACCAGCTTTAGTTGGCCCTGCTCAGATCAGCAGAGGGATGGATAAGGGGAGAACAGCTGATATTTTTAGAGGATTGATAGAAAATATCCAGAGGTCTCTTCCAACCCCAGTGATTCCATCACTCTGTGAGATGACTTTGCACACACTCTCCTCAATGTAGGCTAGTATGCTGGCGTACAAATGTCATGACTTACATGATTGAAACTGTCAGAAAATGTGTCTGTTTAGGCAAAATGTTGTTTTGTGAACCACGGTGCACAAGAACTTAACGTTTTTCCTGAGGTTGTGACAAATTGGTTGTGTACACAATGCTAGGGCAGTTCTTTGGAAGAAGCTCATTTGTTTCCTCTTCTCGCTTGTGAGAAACTTTTGACACTTGTGCTGGCATTCAGTTTTTTGTAGGAAACAATATGCAGGACATGTAAAACAAAAGTCTGAAACTCAAGCATTCTTCAGTTTTCCTGAGCCCACAGTCCTACAGAAAAGGCAGACCACATTTATTGACTAATTAATAAATAAGGTAGAGAATATTTTGTCTCTTCAGAAAAAGGATTTCTGCTAAAGTGATATTTCCCATTCCCTGTGAAATGCATAACAGGGTATTTAAGAAAATCGAGAAGATCTATATTTTTAGTTCTCAGTATTAACTTTTTCATAGTAACATTTTTTCTTGTATTGATACAAATTGCTGGGAAAAAGCATATTATTATTATTATTATTAACTTGGCTCAAGTCACAGTTATGATGTTCAAAACTAGACATACTTCTACAAATATCTTGCTTTTTTCACTGTCTGAAGTTTTATGTGTTTTAACTTTCAGCAGTTAATGTGTCACTCATCCTGAAGCTTCATCCAAAAGTCGTAGTTGGCACACACTCCATTATACCAAATAATACTAAATAATGAAGAAGAATGGAGACTGATTATTAATGCAAAATGACTTGAATAAGCGAATGAATAGAATGACAAAAATAGATTAAATAATTAAGTCTCAGAAAGGATTTTAAAATGTACGTCTTACATAAATCAAAAATGAAGTGTGTACGACACAGAATGAGTCATCCTGTGAATAAGAGGAAGATGAATTCAAATGTTACTTGCCAGTAGTAATAGATGGTACCACTCTGGTTCCGTCAATCTGCTAAATAATAAAGATGGACCTAATACAGGAAGTCAGTAGGAGTTTTGCTTGGCTAAGGAATGTTGCATAGAACACCAGGAAAGTAATGTATTTAAATACAAAATATCTGTTGTGTTGGCCTACATTCTAATCCTGTCTCTAGTGAATTAACTAGCAAAATATTTATTAGCATAACTGAGAACAGGGAAGGACCCCCTCTTCTCTATTACAAATTAATTTGTTAGCAGCAAAGTACAATATAAAGTAATCTGCAAAGAGCCTGTAACGTGCTAATTTTGCTCATAGTAGTAAAATCAATTTTTTTTTAAAGTAATGTCCGTCAGTGAAGGACAAGGTAGAAATATTGTTAATAGTTAATAGAAATAGTTTTACAGACAGCAGAAATTTAAATTTTTATCATATGTCACAGTATATATAAAAGGAACAGCAAATCTGTAGAACAAGAGACTTTTAAGAGGTAACCTTCAGATAATATTGCATTAATAATATCAATTATCTGAATTATATAAATAAGTATTATTACATTCAGCACTGAACATTTCATTATTGGATTAGAAAATATAAGTGTCATATTGAATGGCACTTCCATATGGATTTCTGACTATGCATAAGGTATCACAGATGAGGCTTGAAAGTTGCTATTGTTTTTAGCAATGTCTATATTGCATCAGTTTTTAAGAGCCTCCTTCTTTGTTGTACATACTCTTCCGAAAAAAAAAAATGTGACAATGACTGCTATTTTATTGTTCTTACTAATCTGAAATCTCAAGTTTTAGTTTTTCAATGCTAAAGGGAAAATAAAAGAAGAAATGGGTTTAGTGCACTGAGAGTAGAAAAAAGTCAAGAAGTAGAAAGAGTCTAGAGAGACAAAAGGGAAATAAACTTGGCAAAAAAATAGTCTTGAAGTGCAGGAAGGTCAGAACAGGAGAGAAAGCTTGGAGGAGACAGATGTGCTTGGGAACAAAAAGGGTAGATGCAATTTCTGGAGTAGAGCAAAGCCTTGCATTCATTAAAGCAGAGCAAAACAATCAAGAAGGAGACTTTGGGGAGCAAAGAGAGCAATCTCACCTTGGAAGGAAAAAGAGAAAGAAACTGGGAAGTGGGCCTGAAAGAGGAGAGCAAGGGAGAGTTGAAAAATGAGGTTTTGGGAGAAGAGATAGGGCTTTGCTAGGATGGAGTTAAGAAAAAAATATTGCTAAAGGCTCCAGCTCACTGAAATGTCAGCCAAGGTGGCTGTCTGTAAATCTCTGGGTTTATTTATTTGTCTTGCCACAATATATGAAGGAATTTATTTAGCTAGTGAAACAGATTTTTCTTGTATTCTGCAGAGCCTATTCTCACTTTAGTGTACATGCTAACAAGAGATTGTTGGGGAGATTGTCGATGGGAGAACAGATGTCTCTGAGTAGTTTTCCACTGACAATTTTTTCTTGCTATTTAGAATTTTTAAGGATATGCAAACTTTTGGAAAAGTTCACATAGAACGTGCCGAATTCATGCAGGCTAGAAACTCAGACATTTATACCTAATTGAGAAATATGGAGGGCTGACAAATGGCAAGATGATACAACCCTGAATCACTTAATCACTAACACGGTTAGATCGTCAGTGATATTACTCCAACAGAAAGTGCTCCCCTACGTGAAAAACAGTTGTACACTGTATTCCCAAAGACCTTCTTGGACAGTGAATTAAGCAGTCTGAGTGATTAATGGATTTGGTGAATGCCGAAATACATTAATCAGTCTTTGATTATGGTGTTCAGAGAAGTAAAGAAGTTATGAAAACAAAGATTTCTGTGAACAGAACAGATCTGTTCTTCCATTTAAATTTATAGTTTTATAGAATTTGTTCAATTATGCAATCAGATATGTCACATTAGGAAAAGAGTCTGCTTCTTTGCTCATAGCAATTAGTATGTCACTCTTCAGATGGGATACCTGAAGGCAGCAGAAGGCCTCCAGAAGTAATGTACTGTTCTTGATATAAAGATGAGCAGGAAATAAGGAGCTTAAAAGCTTCTCTCAGTATTTCCCTTTTTTTAACTGTATATCAGCACAGTGCTTTGGAAAGCTTTCTTCCTTGTTTAAACAATGTTAGTTTACATGACTCTACAGCCACGTAAACCCCATTGAGTCTGCAGTCTCATCTACTAATGCCCGCATTTTTTTCAGAAGTTTTATAGTTAAGTATGTAAGAATGTTGCTTGTACCTGTTAGCAGATCTATAGCTGATCTATTCTGAAGACAAAAATGAGGAATGCAAAATATTTTCACAGCAATTACCAAAATACTATTTTTCTTCTAATATGATGTGACAATTGTTGTTATATTTTAAACAAGGATATTAAGAACCAAAGATTTAAGTCCTTCTTGTACATAGGAATCGTACCTTGTTTGGGGATCCTTTTTTGATCCCATTCTGTTCCATTTAGTAAAAATATACATACATATATATATTACATATATATATACACAAAGTTCTTTCCTTTGTTTAGTGTTACACTGACACACATGTGCATCAGTTAGTATAAAAGGAAGAAGGTGGATGGGTTGCACAACTTCTTTTAATTTGATGTGATGTGGGTCGAGATGACAAACCATACTCAAAAATTAGAAGCATAAGGGTTCTCTGCCATGTCACTGAGTAGAGGAAAGGATGGACTTAGATATGCCAGGTGCAGGAATTATCAGGTTCTGTGTTTTGAACCAGCTACCATGAGCAGAGCGCTTTCTGATGTCTGGTAAGAATCTTTTGCTCATGACTGATACATGGAACCATAATTGTCAAAAAGAGAGAAACTTGTCTGAAGTCCATTTGAATGCTGACTGCTATAAAGGGTTTTTGTCTTTAGCAGGGATTGCAACCCAGGATGAATAGAATCTTGAACTGTTAATTTAAATCTTGACCACAAGAAAGACTTTTTTTTTTTCCTTCATTATTTTGACTAGTCTAGAAAAGGTGAATACGATCCTTGTTTTGAATTTTGTCATTTTGGGGTACCCATCTCAAAACCAGACTGAGCAGCTTGCACATGGTATGCATAAGAGTAAGTGACTGATGCACAGAAGAGGCCGGTATCACAAGACTTGCCTTGCAATTGACCTCTGTGAGGCTGCATCCACAGTCTCCCATAGGGATCTGAGTGAATGCTAGACCCCCGACAGGTCAGAGAGTTCTGCCAACTTGCATCAAGTTTACATTAAAACAAGAAAGGAAACATAAATTCTCAAACCTTTCAAATGGAGAAACATTTTTTGAGTTAAGATTTATTACCAGGTTTCATAATCTGTTACTTGACAGTGGCTGACTGTACAAAGTGTGGAGTCTATTGGATTAGTCTATATAACAGATGGTTCTGTTTTCAAATTTACTCCAAATGTTCAGATGCTTTAGTAAATTAATATTTCCCATCTGATAATAGCTCATAGGCTCATCTTTAATCTTTGGTCTTCCAAAAAAAACCAGAAAAAACCCAACAAAAAACAACTAATAAAGACCACTGGGAATCATTGACAGTCAATTTGAAAATAATAGCCTGGGGAGTGACAGGATGGGGGTAAAATGCATAACCAGTGACAGTAAGAGTATTGTAGTGAGGTTTAAGCTAAAATAATAGTGTATGCAGTGTTGCAGTTTACTTCTCAAAATAATTTTATCCAAAGAATTCAAAACCTGTTTCATGTCTTAGAAAGTTGTGTCTGTTTCTTGTACTATTCATAAGTTCCATTTGTGTAAAAATTAGTCTTGAAAGAGTATAAAAAACACAAGACCAGGAAAATAAACTCATGAAGCTTCATGAAAGCTCTGTAAAATAGGAGAAATTGTCAGTGTAATGCAACACCCTATTTTAGTGTATTAATTGTAATAAATGGGTCATCTTATCTGTTTTTGAATTATTGGAAGGAAAGGAAAAAAAAGAAATGCAAGACAGCTTTCAAAGACCTACAGGCCTTTTTAAAGACCTACTCTGTTGTCTGTTTTTTAATCAGTAGGCCTATGGAGATGTTCTATATTTGCATGTTAACTTTTAAATTTCAACAATTTTCTTTCTTTGTCTAAACTGACATCTAAAAAAACCTTACTAAAGGATGTTAAGAAAATAGGAACTGCAAAGAGTGGAGTTGCTGTTCCAACATATATTTGCTCTCTGCACATACATGCAATATGATACCAGTTTATATTGCATAGTACTTTTAACTAGACAGCCACAATCCGCTTTTCTACAGAACTCCAACTTCATTAATGACTATGACAAATGGTGCTCATTGAAAATTGGTCTTTATTTGGCCGTTCTTCACAGTCTCATTTTTCAATATATGGTTGTATAAATTATTTAATGTGCCATCCAAACCCTGTTCTGAATATAGAACTTTCACTGTGTACAGAAATATTTCTACTGGGCTCTTGCATTAGTGCCAGTGGATCAGTTCAAAAGGAATATGTGCCTGTAGACAGGATTTCAGAACCCTGGAGTTATGTGATCAGACTCTATACATGATATAAAGAGAGAGTAAAGATATTTCAGAGGGCTATGCGAGTTGAGTACACTGCTGTCCAGGGATGACACATAGAGGGTTGCTTGAAAGAAGAAATGCAGTTAAAGACATTTCAACTGTGGAAACTTAAAAATCTTACTCAATGATACAGGATTGCACGTCCTTGCACTTTGGACAAAAGTCTACCTCTTGTGTTTGGCGAAGTATCTAAGTTCTTGCTTCCAGTAAAGAGTAAGGAACATTATTATTTCAAAATTTTACTAGAGGAGGAGGCAGCAAAGGATTTGATGTTACTCTTACCATGATGTTGGTTGTGCAATAGTTTACTAGTTAAGCATTCACTTGGCATGTTAAAAATCCTCTCTGATAGAGGAGTAAAATGTGGACTCAACAGCCACTCCATTGTGCAAAAAAGCAAATTCTACATGATCAGGCAAGAAAGAGAAAAAGGTTGAACCATTTTTTCTTAATGTAATGCCTAGAACATGCAGCTGAGAATGAGGGAGCAAAAGAGTGAGCAGCTGCTACTCAAGATAGGGAATATCTATTTTGCTGTTTTCCTTTAAAAAATATGAAAAACCTACAATGGCATGCAGGGCTTTCTGATCCAGTCCTGCTGTTGCCTGGATCTTAAAGCTTGCCCAGAAAATTTATACGCATCGTCCTTTCATGTTGTGGCACAGCTTCAAAAGGAACCAGTGTTTTTACCCTCCCTTCCTTGCAATCCCCAAAGCCTATTGTGTGGAAGCTCTGAGTATGACTCACTTCAGAAGAGAGGGGAAATTGAGTCTGTACCTCCCACATCCCTGAGAAATGCCGTACTGACTAGACTATTACCTAACAGCAGGCACCACCTTCTTGGCCAGTTAGGTTTTAACAAAAATCAGCTGGCAGTAAGCCTTTTAAAGACATAGATGGGAGTTTCTAGAGTTAAATCAGGCTGAAGAAAGCGTGTTATATTGGAATAGACTCCATTTACACTGACATACCTCTCTGTGAATATGCAGAACTAGAATTTTAGATACTTGCTACACTGTGAAGTAAGTGAGACTCTTACGGAGATGAGGTATTCCCAAGATTGGATGAAAACAGAAATGGGTCTTAGAGGAGCTCAGAATTAGAAATAGTCTCTGGCTTAAGTTCACATATAGATCTACTCCCGTTATTGTAGTCCTTCCAATCTCTCCATAGCACTTTGAGATAACTCTTTAGTCTCACTGACCTTAGTTACAGGAGTAAGAACTTGCACTTGCTGTGTGGTTTCATACTGCACAACAAACAAACAGCAACCACGTGTACTTCAGAAAATATCAGATTCTTTGACTTTCCCAGCAGCACCTACGAGGTCCAATAGAAGCTGAGACAGAAGCAATTTACCTAGGGAAGCTTTAACTTCTCTAATTTGATTGTTGCCTCCGGCATGTTTCAGTCTCAATGTTAGGTTTAATGGCAAGACTCTGGTAGCTCTCCTCATTCAACAAAGAACATTGAGCAAAATGTTCCTGCATTAAGTAAGGCCTGGTTTCACTTGGAAGAACTGGATTGTCATGGACTTTGATTGTATCTACATATGCACGAGGGAGGCACAACACAACTTCCTAAAGCAATTTATATTGCAGCAACACAGGAACAAAAATTAGACCAAAAAAACACCGAACATTCAATCCTGAAATATATTGCGGATTCTCACGTGGGTCATCAGTGGGTCCAGATTCTTCTAATTTGTAACACAGCTGTTTAGCACTTGAGCTGACAAAGTAATTTGTAGTAGCAGAAGACTTTTATCTTCCACTAGGGGGGAATGGATACACATGCTTTGCTGGTGAATTTAACAAATCTTTGCTAGCTCATAAAGAAATTATGAGACTTGGGGGTAGTAGGTTAACTGGTCCTAAAGCAAAGATTAAGAAAATCATAGTCTGAAAATAGAAACACACTCCAAGAATGATGCTTAATTTCCTTATCTGCCTGGACTTCTGTGAGCTTTTCGAAATGCTTTCAAACTGTTTTTCTACAGTTAAGGAGGGGAGAAGAAAAAAAAAAAAAAAGAAAAATTAGGACTTAAAGAAGAACAGCAGGTATTGTAAGATGCACAGTAAAAGTGTCTGAATAGGAGAAACAGATAATTTATTTGGTGACTGAAAGCAGGGTAATCAGTTAAAAAATGCTGAGCTGCCTCCACTGTAGACATCAGTCTCTGTGTTACACAAAATGGCTTGAAGCCTCCTGGTGCTACCATCAGTCACTTCCCTACAGTCAAGGGCAGCTTACCTGACCAATTTTCCCAGGTGCCTCTACATCAAATTATGGTGAAGCAAAGGTGACTTGACCTGACATTTAGTCAAAGAACTTTCCAAAATCACTACTGATGTGAAGATCAAATTCTGGGATTTTTGGTTACTAAAGGTGAGAGGGCTTTTGAGTTTGAGTCTCAGTCCTGTGATGTGCCGAGGGCCCTCAGTTCCACAACAAGCCTGGTATCTGGATGCTCTTCTGAATGTGTCATCTTGGGCCTTAGTTACTGTTCTTAACTTTTATTTTCCCTATGCCTGTTCATTCTTCTGTTAATGCCAGTTCTCCGCCCTATCCAACACTCGTGGGAATGAATATTCATTCACTGTGGGCCTCTCTGCTTCCCTCTGTAGTCAGTGAGTGCTTTGCCATTGACTTCCATGGGAACAAGATCTGACCTTTCCTACTCTTTCTCTCTCTTCATCACAGCTGTCATCTATCTATTCTCATGCTGCTTCTCTAGATTTTTTTTTAATTCTGTGTCCAATATTATAAACTTCCTAATTTTTTTTAATATTTCTCTGGCCTCTTTATGCATTGTAATCTGAACCTTTTGCTGTTCAACCTCCCTTACTTTTCACACACCCATTCCCATGTTCCTCTCATTTTGTTTCTTTTCCAGCTTTTGGCTTTCCTATTTTAACCTCTCTGACTGAAATAGGAATCAGAAAAACAAACAAAAGTACTAAGACTTTCACACAGTAGCTGGGTGAAGTGGTGGTTTGGATTCATCAAAGGGTGTTCGTTTTTCAAATTTTAATAGCCTGGATAGGAATCTTGTTCATTATTAATCTGTGTTAGAATTGTAATGAAACACTGTGGTGGTGGTAATTAAATTTCGAGACAGATGCTTCATAAATAAAGAAGCATTTCATAAATATCAAATTATGCCATTGTCTTAGCATGGCCGGTTCTCTGTTATTACAGAAATGTGATAATTATCTCTGGTTTTTCTTTATAATTTAAGAATGGATAAAGAATAGATAATGTAGGCATGTAGCACTGAGGTTGCACCGTATCTCTTTTATATGTGAGTTTTAGACAGGCTTGCATTTTAAATTCAGCATTCATTTCAGCAAGGAAAATTAGTATGTGGTTAAGTAGTATCTCCCTTCACCAGTACATTTAACTGTATGTTTCTCTAACTGCTGAATAGTACTTTTTCTTTGCAACAGACTCTTTTCTTTGAGCAGTACTCTGTTCCCACTGATGCTTTCATAGGTACGGTCAACTTGAAAACTTATTTTGTTGAGTTTTAAAATAGATTTTATGAAAAGAATTGAATAATTATATTTCCCAGGGTTTTTTTTTTTTTTTTTTTTGTATTCCAGACAGATCTAATCTATTCACTTCCTAAACAGGTCCAGTTCAGGCAACAGCAATATGAAATTCTCACACTTTTTCATGTCAGAGTATCTCCTTTTTAAACCCAAGGGCCACTTAGAGGAATAAGAGCTGAGACAACTGGCCAAAGTACAGCCCTTCTATGAAATCTCTACTGACCTATGGTATTTGTGACAAGTATTTGACTGACATTCCCTAACTTAATTGATAAAGGAATGATCTGCTCATGGGAAGCTATTTAGTGTATAATATATTTCTATCACCACCTCCTTGAACTAGGTTAGAATTGTGGTCAGATTTAAGAGAGATATACACAGGTAATAAGACTATAAGTAGTAATGAAAGTTTTTTTCAGCAGAGGAGGAAGTTTTCACTGTGATGAATGTATTTTGTTAGAATTCCAGGAAATACGATGCGAGGCCTAAAAGGACAATGAAGGAATAAGAGAAGAGGATGGTATAGAGGAAATTGATCTTCTCATACAAGAAGAGGTAACAGAATGTGCTAACACATCTGCAGTAGCTCAGCTGAGCTACCACAAGTAGCACAGGTAACAAAGGAGAAATAATAAGAAAGAAAACAGGAGGCGCATGGCTCCTGGACTTAGATGTTCTAGAAAATCAGGTTGGAAGATACTTCAGGAGAGCACCTAGTCATGCAACCAGGAAGCATATGCCATCTTGGAGGTGCTCTGAATGGCAGATGAAACATGAACATTGTTTTGGAGCCACGTTGTGATCAGGCACAAAGGAATTTTTTACTGGAAGTGAGACATGAACTAAAGAGAGTTGAGAAAGACTGCCTTTTAGTTCAGTAGTCATTTCCCCAGCAGGTCTTACTATCCCCAAATCATTTTTGACAGAATAGTTCAAATCATTTACCACTTGGTGAAGAAATTTTTATTTCATAGCAAAAATTCTTATCCTTTGTCCATATTATATCTAAAATGCAATGAGATCTTTTATGATTTAAAGAGGATTGTTACAGAATCGCAGGCTGCAAGTCTCACCACATGCTTTAAGATACCATATAAAATCTGCATGTGTACAGTGTTTTATTATCACATGATCAGATAGGAAATTTAGACTATTCATCATTAAACCACCTGGGAAGTAGGAAAAGAGATTATGAAATTCTTGTCTGCCCTATGTATTACCAAAGTGTTACAGTAAGATCCATTTTGTAAACTGAAGGGAAGTTTCAGTTGTGCATCACCTGGACACAATATTGATCTGGCATATTTGCATTTAAATATAGTGATAGATTTGTATTGATATTTTGTGTATGCAAAGGTGTCCTTAGTTGTATAATTCTGAATCATGTGGTACAGTCCAGTCAACACCTTTGTGGATTTAAATGCAAATCAAGTAGTTCTGGCATTTAATTTTTATTAATCACTAAGTACTCTAAACTTTCTCAGAGTCTGATCTTTTCATCCTAAGCTTATTTGATCTTCATCCAAGTAACCAGCATGATTCAGTATTCTCCCAGGATATAATATTATAGTTTGCAAAGTGATTGTTAAATGCATTAATAATTTCAATGGGATCATTAATAACATCTCTTGTCAGTGACCTAGCTCGGATAATAACTTTCTTGTGACTTGCATGAAGTAAATTTTTTCTGGGGGGAAGGGTATCCTTTTTCCAGAGGTTTCTAGATGTCTTTCAGTTGTTTTCCAGTGGCTGAAATAGCTTTTAAGTGTGGTATGTCTTGAGGTTTACGCACTCATTTCTAAGAAAATGTGATAATTGGTTAACCAACCATTCCTCTGTAGTTGTCCTGATTGCTTAATCTAACAACTCCACCAATATTTTCTGTAAATAACAGTAATTATATGTAGTTTTCATAATAATGTCATGTTGTTACAGAATAATTTAAGGCAGAAAATGTCTATGACACAAGTCATATTAATCTATTAAAATAATATGGCAAAGAGATCTCTTGTGGACAGAAAATTAATTTGGCACAATTTTAGGGTTTTTAGAGTTTTTTAAATAATTTCTAGTATTTTTGTGTCAGAATGGTCTGGGTGTTGGCATATCAAGAATGCCAAAATACACTGTATTGTGGAAGGAGACAGAAATTTCTTTGTCTCCCTATTTATCCCTTGCCAGTTTGATGGATTGCTATCTTGCAACATTCATCTTGCAGATAACCATATCCTCCTTCAATGACAGCAATCTATATCTGTACATCTCTATATTCTCTGTATTTCTACCTCTTCTTCACCCTGTGTAGAATAAAGAAAATTTGACTACTTGTTGGGCCTGCAAAGAAGTTTATGCTGTTCAAGCAAGGATCACTCTTTCTGCTTTATCTACCTTGCTATGGTGTGTAGCAATGGACTTAAGGGTCAAGGTGTCGTCTTTTGTCAAAGGAAGTAAGTTAATTAAAAAAAATTCAATTGTGGAAAAAACAATATAGCCTGCTAAAACAGTGAGAGAGAAATCCCTGCCAAATGTTGACACAACTCACTAGCAACCAGTTCTGTAAGTAGTTGTCTCTGTGCATTGTCTGGAGCAAGAAAGCCAGATTTCAGTGTCATAGGAAAATGAGAAAGTCCTTTGGTAGATATGCTTGTAACTGTCCCTCACTGAAACATATTCTAGTTACTCTTCTCTTCTGTCTCCTTCCATCTGATATATTCAGTGTTGTATGGCTGATAAGCAAGTTTATCAGCAGCAGTCCCGCCTTTTTTTGCACAGGCATTGAAAATGGCAGAATGGCATCCATAGAAATATGAATGGTTTACTGTGGTTTATGAGGTTTACTATGGCTGGTGTTCTTTGTACAGTGAATGAAGCAGCTAAGCTAATGTGAAAGTAATTGCATATCATTTATTCACTGTCCCATCCCTACCAGTGTTCAAGGCCAGGTTGGATGGAGCTTTGAACAACCTTGTCTAGTGGAAGATGTCCCTGCGCATGGCAGTGGGTTTGGAACTAGAAATCTTTAAGGTGCCTTCCAATCCAAACCATCCTATAGTTCTGTGATTCTATGATTTTATGTCTTCTGCCTTTCTAAACCTAGAAATTTTAATAACATTTATCAGAGGCATATTGTTATTCTTGTGCTTTCGGGAGGTTATCTTGGATCTATTATTCTTCAGTCTACTCCCTAGGGCAAGTTAGAATCACCCATAAGAATCTCTCTCTTCAGTCACCAGTGGGTGCAACTGAGCTGGTTGTAGGAGCTGGGAAATGCAGGCATTCTCACAATGACTGTGTCACTGTATGCACTGGCATAAGCATCACTCTTGGAACTTTGCAATTTTGTGCTTACCCTCTTCCCTTACCTTTTCCCTCCCCAAAAAAAAGTCCACCATTGGCTGTTTTACTGGTTGCATTACTCTTCTGAAACGTTTTAGTGCAGCAATGCCTAAACACAAAAGGAGGGTTCCCTATTAGCTACAAACAGAATTTGCCAATATTCAGACTACAATTAGTAGAGTGGAAAGGAGGATATTGAATCTGGCCTTGTCTTACACTTCCCCTGTAGCTGTTGTTGATTATCAAGGTACTAAACAAGATACTTGTTATGCATTGTAGTTTCAGTGCTCTGAAGTCCTGTAACCTATAACTTTAATTCTTCTTTGCATGCAGGCAAGCTGTGTGTTTATCTCCTCTATTCAGATGAGAGGCTGAAACTTATGTTGTTAGCGTTACAGAATCACAGAAATTAAAGATGGAAAAATTTTATTAGATCATCTACAGTAGTAGTTCATCATCTTGCCAATACAAGCATTTTACTATAGAACAATGACTCTTTGCCCAAAGCCACAGAGAGAATCAGTGTCAGAGCCAGGATTAAAACTCAAGGAGTTTCTGGCTCCCTGTCCTCTACTCAGATGGCAAGAGCATACTGAAGAAAAGCTAGATTGTCCAAACATTAACAAAAAACAGCAGGGATGATTTGATTAATTCAGATTTGTTGCTAAAAGGCCTGTAGTGGTTTTGATTAGCTCTTGGGCCCTCATCAGGCTTAGAGGGGTGTGTGTGGTAAATTTCCTTTTACCAGTATGTTACCTAGAAGATCCTGAAGTGATATGTGTTCTTGAGAAACATGCAATTAAACAGTACTTCAAGCAAATCCCAATGAATATCTGGATCAGCATCTTTGTGATAAATAGGTCAGACTTAATCCTGTAAGCTCTTGAAGACAGGGGCTCTGTTTTCAGTATGTCCACAGAGTGCCTTACTGGACATCTTGAACAGTACTATGATATGAATTAATAACACTTAGTATTTATTTATTGGACATGAGAGCTAAAGTTGAAAGCTATTTCTGAGATGTAGGTTCACTTGTTCATAAGCTGCTGCACCATGATAATTCCATATGCTTAGTCTGCAGGGCTATTTGTGAGTACTAGTTTTTCTGTATCCTGTCCATATTTGCAAGGATAAGTAGTACATGGGATGTACTTAATACTGTTATTATTACTGCATAGTTATGTAAATACTCAGTATATAGACTTTACAGACACTCATGTAGTACCTGCAGAAAGAACACTTAAAAAGTCAATACTTGCTGCACAGTTTGATTTTAACTTCCATACTAGAATTTTCACACACAGGTTTGTACAATAACAGTATTATTATTGTTATGATTGGAAAAAGTGCCTAGTTTTACAGATTTCAGATGTATCTTGTTATAAAATCTTGTTTTCAGTAGCTAAACTCTAACTATGTAAAGAAACTTTTCATTTATATACATCCACCTCAGGTATGATTTTTTTGAGAAATTTTTTAAGAAACTGAGAAGAAAAATTGAAACTATTTTACTAAGAAACTTTGTGTTTTGTAATATATAAAATTTGTCAAAAGGTGATCTTTATTTTGGATATCTGTTTTCTTCCTGTTTTGAACAAAATTTTCAGGATATTATGAGCTGTTCTGGAAGCAGTTTTTCTTCACTTAAACTTTTCCCACTTAAAAATGAAGTTTTTCACTGATCTGATTCTGTTTACTCTTTAACACCCAGGTTTTTACCTCTTCAGTGCTCTTTTGGTCCTTCCCCCATTGTCAGATGACTTCTCAGACACTAAAAAATGACACTCAGTGTTGAGTTTTGCATCCCATTTTAGCAGGAATCTGAGAATGAGTGGTTACATGCTGTGGCAATGCAGAAGATAATGAGAATTAACTCTGCATGCAGCTAAGGTTGTTCTTTCACAATCACTTGAAGATGATCTAAGTAGATGCTTCTGCCAAAAGTGGTGACCTCACCTATCCCCAGACAATGGTGGCATGTTCCTGCTTCTTGACTTTTAGAGAACTAATCCAGATAAAGGCTACTAACTTTTCAGATTAATTACTTTGCTAAGACTGTAGCCATGCAGATGTCAGCACAGGAGTGGGAGTAAGACTGCTTGCCTATGGCAGGGACAGGGAATGCTACCTCATATAGCCAGCAGCTGGAATTATCTTTAGTAAGTACTAGCAGTCATGTCCTTCTCACCTTTCCATTGACTGTATATAATCTTCACATTCAGTCAACAGTTTGTTAGTATAGAGATAACTGATCAGACAGGACTGGTAAACATGAGCAACTTCTGAATAAGGTACTTGTGAAACTTATCCATGACTTGAAAATTATTAGGGATAGTCATTGGGATTTTTTTGTATGCTTGTGTTTCCTTTATTGAATTACAGACCACCTGATTTGCACATATAATTTGGCTGTGGAGGATGAAATTCATTTTACTCAATTTTTACATGTCTGTAATGTAACTTTGGAAACTGAACTGGCCACCTAGGCATCCTTTATTCATCAATGAAATGTTTTTGGAACTATTAGATTGGGAAATTTTTCAGTAATCTGTCCTTAGAAGCAATAATCATGGTCTAGAAATGCCTACCTTGCTCTACTGAGTAAATAAAAAATTAATCCTGTGAGGATGACTAGTCACATGACAACATATACATTGTTATATGAAATGAAGCCAATCAAAAAGCATATCAGCTAACCTGGTAAACTCAAGGACTGGTTAAGCAAGCACAAAAAGATAAGGCTTTCTTATGGGCACATCCATGCTAACATTTATGCCTGTCATCTGAGTCTTACCAGAGTAACATTGCTGTACCATCAGCTCAGATCTTCTGGTTTACTTGGAGCAGCATTGTCCAGGTTGAAGGTAATTAGATATAAGGAATCAGTTCTTCACTATGAGTGTGGTGACATGCCAGAACAGATTACCCAGAGGACCTGTAGATGGCTCCTCCCTGGAAGTGTTCGAGGCCAGGTTGGATGGGGCTTGGAGCAACCTGACCTAGTGGAAGGTGTCTCTGCTCATGGCAGGGGGGGTTGGAACTATATCATCTTTGAGGTCCTGTCCAACCCAAATAAGTCTGTGATTGTGTGAGATTTGGTCAGAAAGACTGGAATTGGTTGGAAAAACCATGATTCAGCTGGGAGTAAATGGGGCTGAAGGCAAGAACAACCAGTAAGAGCAATCAACTACCAACTTACCTCCACTTCTAAACAATGGCCTGTGCCATGCAGCAAGATATATCAGCCCCACTCATGACTCATGGGTGTCAAAACAGTGCAATGTGAGAGATGTGATTTTCCTACTTGGCTGTTTTAAAAATATAGGCATCTATTCAAAGTCAAGAACTTAAAAATGAGAATTACCATTAAGTTCATCCCTAAAGGATGTTACGCTTTCTATGAAAGGGAGATCTCCAGTGCAAATTCGCACTGTTTCTGTTCAAGAGCAGCATATTCCCTTGAATTAAAAGGTTATACATGCCTATGTAAAAAAACAAAAACCAGATATGCCTGGAAGAATGACATTAGTAGCCTCTTCCTGCATTTCAAGAGGAGGAAAAACAAACAAGCAAGAACATGTAAGTCAGTCAAGTATGCTGTTGTACCGCTGCATGCAAATATCTTGAAAGTATTTAAAGAAATAGAAAATATTTTTTAAAAAACCCAAAAAAATTTAGGAAAAAATTATCCTTGCAAAATATAAATAACTTTTAAAAAGTTGTATAAGGTTTTTTTTTTTTTTTGTTTTGTTTTGGTTTTTTTTAAAAACTAAATCTGACATATGACACTGTGTACAGTAATATTGTCATGCTTTTTTTGGTGTTATTTACTATGGACCAACTGAATCAGAGATCTATCAACATAATGAAAATGAGAGATATTTTAAGTATTCATTGAACTGAAGCCAAAGCAAGTAATGTTAACATACAATTCAGTAAATTATGTTTTAGATATAAAAATTAGAAATATATTAACTGCAATTGAGTAATCTGTAAGAAATAAACAACTCACTTTCCTGCTGGGCATTTACAACCTTTGGCATGTAACTGACAGTAACTTCAGTGAGATTTAAGTGTTTTGGGTCAAGCACTATGCATAGGAGCATGAGGCATGAGAACAACTTCAGCATATGAGAACAGGGAATGGCCCCAATGAAAAGCACATCTGTAAGTTTCATATACTGTGAATTCCCTGGCTCCAGCTGGAGATCATGTCATTGTTCTAAATAGTTGTGATATTCCCCCCCGTGCCAGTGCAAAGCATTGTTAAAGTTTAATACTACTGTGCTGCTCAATTTTTTAGTTTCCTTGGCACACTCCACTGAGGAAGAGGAATGCTTAGGGCTAAAAATGAATAATTTAATTAGAGTAAGGCCTTCTATTACTGGACCAAATTCTGAGTCCTTCAACTGAGCAGAACTCCCACTAATTTGAGAGGAACTTCTGTTCAATTGACTGCATAACTTGAATCATTGTCCCATGTTAACCTCTGGTGGCTTAGTTAGTCTCACTGCAGATACACAGGGAAAACATCTTAATCCTGAGGAGTTCAGTCTAAAAATGTATCACGAAATCCATCTTCTAAAAGGGCTTTTCTGTCTTAGCTTCAGCTAGATTTGATATTCTCAACTGCTGGTGATGCTGAGTACTCTTTTATGTTAGCCGAGGGTTTGGTTTTGAGTTGCTACTGCTGTGTTCTAGGAAAACAAGAGTAAAATTCTTGACTGTTTTTCAGTTGAAACAAAATCTATTTGGAAATTGCTTGCATATTCTTGCAATATGATTGCTTTTGCTAATCCAGCTAACTATCTTAAATTCACCATAATTTCAGGTGAGGAAGTCACTGGGAAATTTTGTTGGGCTGCACTCAAGACTGGCCGGATTTCACAGATGGATAAAACAGGGGTTTCTCCCTCCACTTCTGTTTATGACAGTCAGTTAGCAATATGTTCTGTAATACTATTGGAAGAAAGAAACAGTACTGCAAGAAATATGGCTTAAAAGACTATTTTTTAAGGCTTCTAATCTCACTGCCTGCATTATTGCTTTGCTCTCAAAGCAAAAAAACCTTATGTGAGAACTATTATTGACATTTTTATTGCTTAAGGAATTTATTATTAAATGAATATAAAGGAGAAAACCAGCCAGTTCCTTGTCAAATGTCGGCTTTTGTGACATAGGGGTAAGATTTTCAGAAGTCCTCAAATTTGCTTTACATTGTGCATTTTCAAGCCAGCAGGAAAAATAGTATTGATGGAATTTAGATCAGAATTAATAAAAAATCATTAGAAATTTCAGAGAAGTTGAAAATTTCAACTGGTTAGTCATCTGTTGGTCTCATACACTGACATTTGTGGGAATTTTTCCATTCTGTTTTGCATGTCTTGTGACTGAGGTTATCACAATCTTATTTTAAATCTTGTCTTAATAACCTTAGTGTTAAGCTCCTTTTGATGGATTTAGGAAAAACAGTTTAAGACTTTTGTTTTTCATTCAATGACTTAAAGTGGTGAATGATTTCACCATAACAGTTGTAAGTTATTTGTTATTATCTTGATAATCTGAAACATGCACCTTATGTTTGTTCTCAATTTGACAGGCTTCAATTTCCAGATATTAGTTCTTGATGTTTATCTTTTTTAATTAAAAAAATCAACAAAACTACTATCAAAAGCGTTCTCATTTAATCACTAATAGGCCATTATCAGGTCATCTAGTTATCTTCTCTTGGGCAAACTGACTAGAATGAGCTTTTCTGTTCAGTCCTTCTATGACTAATTTTCCACACTATGATTCATTCTTGTTTTGCTTTCCTGAGCCCTGCACAATTTTTTTAACATCTTTTTTTTTTTTTTGAAGTGTGGGCACCAGGAATTACACATAACATTCTAGTAGTGGCTTGACTGTTGAGAATCACATGTAAAAATCACTACAAAATGCATTATTCAAATACTATTACCATATGGGCTAGATAGTACCTAACTGCCCTGATACATATAAAAGCTGTAATAACATTCCATCCCAACCTTTTCTTTGGTTTTGGTTCCTGTGGTTCTATGCACTCACCATGCTCATTTAACTTTGAGTTTTGGTTCTTCCAAAACTGTAAAGTGAAACTCATCTCAGCCCACAGTTCTTCCCCTTTCTGCCCCCTGAATTTTGTGCTGAAACTATGCAAAAATGTGCATTTTTGTTATTTTTATTTAAACAGCAAAAATAGTTTGGCTCAACTGTGCTAAAAACTGGGTCATGGCTTGTTCAGAATATTTGCAGCCCTTTCAAGGAACATCGATTGTACTTAGGGCTTGTAATGAACTCTGAATTTAACAGAGCTTTAGGTGACAGGTGAGAATATTGTCCTGAGTTAAATGACTGTGCTTTTTAATATTTCAGAACATGCTACTGTAAGTTAATTCCTGTTCATTTTCTTCTGGTGAGTTAGTGACTGAAGCTAAAGGTTAAAATATTTTTCTATTCAGAAGGTAAGTGGCACATAGAATTTAAATTAAGTTTACTAAATAAGAAAATGTCTCCATAGGGACTTAAAACTCAGGTCAATTTTCCAATAATATCTGTGCTTGTGATTTCCTGAAAACACTGCCTTGTACAAACTGGCTTCAGCAAGGCCAGGCTCACAACAAAGTCGCATTAGTTTAACAAGACATCATGCATAAGCAGAACAACAGTTACAGCATGGAGGATGTTCTCAACTCAAAGCAAATACAAGGTCATCCAACATGAATGTTCAGGCACATGGTTGAATTACAGAAGCTTTTTTAGGTCTTGGTAGCTGAATTTCTGTATCCTCTGAGCCAGTCAGTCATAAATTATTAAAACCTAGCTTAAGTCTCAAGGAAAAAGGAGGAAAAAGGTTATATTGCCTTGCATATGAAAGAGGCTAGCTAAGAAAACAAACAGAAAATGTAATAGAATTTCAACTGGTGCATGGTAACTTGATTGTCTGCATGCTGGTAACGTAGACTGCTGTCAAAAAGTTTATCTCTTGTGGTATGTGTTTAGTATTATGAAACTTTTTGTAAATGAACCCCAAGTCATGCAATTTAACAAAGACTGCAAATGTCTTGGCAAAATAAGCTGGAATTCCAGCAAATATGGAGCGATTTATTCTTTGGAGGGGAACTATGTGTAGCCTGCCTGTTTCAGTTATTTTTTTACTTTTGATCTGATGCAAACCTATAGGCTTAAAAGAAAAAAAACCTTTTCTTTGGCAACTATTCAGTCTCACTCTGAAAACTGAATGAGACTGGACTTCATGGGAAGAGTAGGTTCTATACTTTAAATGTGAATTGGGAGAATGATGGCAGCTTTTTACTGCCATCATCTTCACTCTGAGCATAGATGACATAATCCCAGCTAAAATAAACATGTCAGTTCATTTGTGCTATTTCTATAAATAGATGGCAGTATGTTTACAAGAATTCAGTTTATTCAATGAGTAAGGAAATCAAACCTTAGATATATACTTTGAGCTGATAGTAATCACCACAATTTCAAATTAGCACTGAAAGATTTTTAAAAGTGTATCCCATGTATATCAGTTCATTTTATTAAATATTTATGCTATGTCTTGAAATTAAAATACAGATTTCAACCCAAGAAGTATGGAGCTATTGTGCGTAATTATTGCAAAAAAGCACAGAATCACAGGTTACTGTACATCTCACATGAAGAAACATGGAATTACTTAAAACTCATCAAGTTTTGAAACTCATTGCAAATTCTAGACACATTTCAGCTCTCTTAAGTGCTTGGGAAATCATAAAATAACTCATAGTCTGAATTTTTGGAAAGCATGAATCAATACCTGAGCGAACCTTAGAGATCAGTCAGCACATAATTCTGCTATGATGAAGTCACTGATGTGCTTCTCGGAAATGTAACGGAGGGACTGACAGTGACAGTCTATTGGACCCAAACCAGCTGTTACTGACTTCCTTAAAAATTATGTAGAACATGAAGCCGAAGTCCTGTGTAATTTGTGTGTGTGTGTGTTACATTATTAGGAGTACAGAAAAACTTGAGTAAATGCCCTTATGTTGGCAGAAAATTACGTTTTTTCATGTAACTTCATCTAAGAATGTAATACCTCTCAAAGGCAAGATGATGAAATATGGTGTATCTGCAGAGATGAAGGAATTACTCGTAATATTTCCTAGAATGATTCAAAGGGTGGATAAACCTTAGTGAAAATCCTGAATATTTTTAGACTCGTGATAGCAAACATACAAAAGCTTAGAGTGTCTGAGAAAGTAGTCACTCTTCACTTTAGCTATAGCTAAATAAAATGTATCTTTCTCTGTTTCTCTTTCCTTACACCTTCAACTCAAATTGATACAAGTCATATTTTTTCTTGAGTATTCCGACAAAATTCTCCTTCAACTCAATTTTGTAGCTTATTATCTACTTCAAGTTGCTTCTCAAGCTCATCTCTTAACCAGTTACTAATTTTTAAGTGTCCTTTTTGTTGAATTTCATCACTTTTATCAAATGATCACATATTCTCCACTAGAGATTCATAGCTAGTTATCAATCAACTTTGCTTCATTGGAGTTTTGGCTGCTTTCTTCAGCATATTCAAATATCAGTGACTGTGATCACCTGCTCACTCATCCCAGAGCTAAATATGTGGCACAGGCTAATCCACTAGTCAGCAAGCATCTCCAAAAAGAATCAGCTCTCTGAAGTCCAGGAATGTGGATCACAAAGTTAATCAAGTAAAGGGATGCATGCATTCTATTATTAACACTTAATGCACAGAGGTGGTTTATTTGTCATGTAATCTTCCACTCCATAAGAAGGCTTTGTCGGCTTTTAACAGGCAAGCTCTACCCAGCACAGAAGAATACCAAATTTTGGGCCATCCCTTGTAAACCAAAACCTTAATGTTTCAGGTAGCTCTCTTCAGATCTGCTATATACCTAAAGAAAATGGGGTGAGTTGAGGACAGACTTGCAGCCCTAACTCTGAATTTCCTGGCTTTTGTGGGCTTAAGTCATACCCTTAATGTTATTTGAAAGTATTTTTTTGTGGTTTAATATATACTATAACTTTTTCTTTTGTGACAACTGGATTTATACTGGCTTCATCCCTAATACCACTGGAAACTGGAAGCAGGTCATAGTGTGAGCCTGTCTTCCAAATATTTTAAGCAGAAAGTCACCATTCGGCACTCATCGCTCTTGTTCTCCAATAAAAGTTCAATGTTCCATTTTAATTAGAATGATACTGCTTGTGTCAATACCACAGCAAACTTGTAGACTATTTGTCCTCCTGAATGTTAAAGGTGACCAAATGCACAAAAATCCCTTTGTACTTTTCTCCTTTCTCTTTTATTCATATGAAAAAAGCTGTGTTTAGTGGGGGGAAAAAAAATCTTTAGTAAAAAGAAAGAATTTTTTTTTTCACTAAAGATTCTTTTCTTGTCTTTCAATTTGATTTTTCGTGGTTGATCCCATAGTTACTCTGTTCTATGGTCTAATATTTTAATGCTATGGGCTGTGGTCAGATTGACAAAATTTGTCTGTCTCTCTTGTAAGTACTGTCTAATGTCTTCATGTTAAGGTCGTAGGTCTTAGCAGTCTGCTTAACGTTACCTCACATAGCAAAATAAGTTCATGTTTACAAGTGAATGTTGATGTGAAGTCCTGCCTCTGAATGACTACAGATATAGAAGACATGGATACTTCAGAGACCTGAAGTATATTGCTAGAAGTCAAATCACTTTTAGCAGAATTCTCTTAACATATGTTCATTATCTCTTATTTAAAAAGAAACAAAAACATTGTCACACCAATTCTATGTAGGACCGTGTAGGACTGCCTGCAGAATAAAATATGTACAAACCCGTATGCTTCTTCCTTGAGGAGTAATGGATCTTCTCCTGCATAGATAGAACCCAATTTCATGGAAACAAAGGAATTGAGCCATCTGTGCTAGAAAATGAACAAAGGGAACAGTGGAAGGACAATTGGAGAAGATAAGATCTTAAAGAGTCCTGGGTGTCTTTGTACAAGCAGACAATAGGAAGTTCCAAACTCAAGTGTCACCCAACCACAGTGCCATACACTGCTTTCTTCTCAGGGAGTGATTTTATGGTCACTTGAATGCAGCAAGAGTGAGGGCTGTCACTGGAACTGCAGTCTCACCCTGTCCCACCTTCTGATGGTGTGTCTCTGTCCTGCAATCTCCCCTTTACAGGCATTAGGGGCAGACCGCTTCACAGGATCACAGAATATGCTTGAGTTGGAAAGGACCCACAAGGATCACCAAGTCCATCTCCTATTTGCACAGTAAGTCAGCTTAGTGAACTAGCTGCCTTTTTTTTGCTACCTTTTTCACCATGTTTTACCATGCCAACTGGAATATGAGTTGGCCTAAAAAGGTTTGGACCTTCACCCTCCGTTGTGCTGATAGAGCTACACGGCTGGCCTTTTTTTTTGTTTGTTTCAATGATCTGTTTACAGTGCACTATAAACAGTTGAGATAAGAATGAGGGGGGAGTGGACAGAAGCATTTTAATTTTACTTTACCACTGAATTAACTGTAATGTTCTCATTCGTACACCATTCATTCGTAAAGCATGCATACAGCCACTGGGAGAAGCTGAATGAAAGGAAGTATTCCTGAGACGGAGAGATCAGAAAAGATCTTTAACAGCTGATCTGATCTCTGTCTGACCAAAAAACTTTGCTGACCTGACTTTTGTAATTCTGGAGCTTTTGTTGTACATCCAGAAATTCAGTAAACATTGACTTATTTTTGGACAGGCAGCTGTTGTTGGCAATTTACTTGGTTCCTTGTCTTTTCATAAAGGTGTAAGTCAGCATTTCAATGCAGATTGAGACAAGAAATTTTAGAACCTGTCATTTTTCAGGTCTTTACATCTCTGCCTACTTGTTTTGCCAGGAGAATACCATCAGATTTGGTTTCTCTTTCACGCAAATATTGATAGGATATAATTTCTGATGATGGGCATTGTGCTGAGTATGTAATTTGCGGATGTGCTAGAATCTGTCTCCTTTAAGGCTCTCTGCAATTATTGTTTTATAAATTGGATAATTAAGCAATAATTATCAGTGTCACATAAATGGAAATCTAAATTTTTTCCCACTTCAAGAAGATGAGAAGTTGAAACAGTGTAAGCCTTATGGAGAATGGTCAAAGTTAAATTCTGGAAGATCTTATCCCTGTGCCAGCCACTGGCTAAAAGGGCTTGTTCAGAATACTGTGTAAGATCTATATTTGCAGGAGAAACCCGTTTTCCACAAGTTTAGGTCTCAGCTCAATACTGTCCAATTTCATTAAGGAGCATTTAAGAAAGCTTCGTTTTTGCAGCTGTTTTAAGAGGATTTTTTCTCCATTAAAGCAAACCGCTATAAAACCCCTCTTCTTTTTTGTCTGATGTAGCTTTGTCTTTGCAAAACATCTGTAATAATGGGGAGAAAAATTACTTTTTTACTCTTGAAAGTCAGTTGTGAAATTTTGGCATTTGGCAGATTAGATGCTAATTTTTTTGTCATTTTATTGGACCCATTTTTCTCATCTATTTTTAGTTCTACACACTTACCCCTCTTATCACTTCTACTTTTCTGACAATAAAAAGAAGTCAAGATTTTTTTTTTTATATGGGGGCATTTCATACATTCCATACATTTGGAGATTGTCATTGTGAGCCACATGTTACCAGACCTATTTCTTCCACCTTTCTGGTGGCTAGCAGAAGTGTGCACAGGGCTCTGGGAATCCCAGACTGAAAAAAATATTTTTCTAGTAATACTGGTGCAATCTCCATTAAACTTGAGTTTTTCGTCTGTATGGTTTTGCAGAAGTTTGTAAGACTGTGATTTTGTCAAAAATGTAGTAGTGTTCTGGTAAAGGGGAATCTGCCCAGATTATCAAAATTGAAAGACCTTACCAAAATGACAGGGGTGATAACCGTGGCAGGTGAATAGTGGTGTCACTGTCTTGCTGCTTCAGCAGGTGGCAGATCAACTCTTTCATCTTGTATCCATTCTTTTGGGCCAGTCTCTAAGTAGCAAAAGGAGTTTATGTTTGCTATCTCAAAATACAGTATGGAGGAATTTGTGTATGTATGGACACACATAAAAGCACAAAAAAATACAGAGGTTAGTTTTAGTTTACCTTAAGATGCATAAGTGTAATTGGGAGATGGACACTAAGAAAGTCCATAATAAGGCTGAATGAGTTTCAGGTACCTCCTAAGATCTGAGAACAGAAAGCAGTTTTCCAGTTTTTCATGTATGGAAATACGAGATGAGTCAATGGGTGTTCTCTGCACTTGGAGCCTCCAGGACTACTTTCTGTGTGTCAGCAGCATTGCCTTATAACTTGATTTTAAAGACCACCCAATACCCCCAGCCACTACTGATTTAACTGGAGCTTTGGGTGCTCAGTACCCCTGAAACTGGGCTTAGGGCTTCTATGGTACTTTTGGAAAGGCTGTCACACAAAAACAGTTTAGGGAAATTAACATTTGGCATTTTGGCTTAATGTAAGACTTGCTCAAGGTGACAATTCCTGGTAAGAAATTACACTGGAGAGGAAAAACCGAAAAGAAAAAAAAAAAAAGGAAAGAAAACTTGACTTACTCATCATGCAATAACTCTGTGCTTTTAAACTGCTTTTGACCACAAACAGTTTGGAGCAACCAACTGCAATCTATTAAATTTCAGCTCACAGGGATTTTACTTTTTCCTCAAACTTTTCTTGTATGTTATATAAGTATTTTTAGGAAATTCACAGTTCTTACTGAATATAAAAGAAACATCTAGCTTTATGAGGAGAAACCAGTTAATATCCATAGCTTCTAAGGAAGACTTTGAAAACTGATGAGATTTTTCTCTATTGATTGATACATATGTTCTATGTTAAATTATTTTTCTTTGTCTTTATTGTATTTTAACATCAGGGGCAAATCCAGCCTAATTTATACAAGTGTCATTATGTAGAATGTTCCAATTTTTATTATATTTCTTGTTTTAGGATGAATAAAGTAAGCAGAATTTGTCTTAGAGACTGTGTCTATCCAGAGCAAGAAATGTTTTACTATCTTATATGGGAGAGATTATTAGATATAACGTACATTTATCCTTCATGAATTAAGTAACATAGGCAATATTTGAATACTATATAGGTACTTATAACTACAGTAATTCTTTATCCACATACACCTTTCAGAAGCTTCAGTGATAACTGAAGTCTGTTCGTCTCAATGGTGATGGAACTAATTATTTTTGCAAATGAACAAAAAAAATCCAGTAAAATTCTTATTGGAATAATATCACCACACATTTTTTCATTTCAATTTTAGTATGTGGTTATTTTTTCTGATGTGCAGTAGGCTATGTTGTTCGCATAATCTGCTTTGGAAGTCAAGAAGGAATGAAATCTAATGACTAAATTCTCCTTTTCACAGATTCTTAGAGGTAGTCCATTATCAGATTTTTAGAGGTAGTCCATTATCAGCTATTCTACTTCTGAAGGTTTATTAAATATTTTATGGAGAAGGCTTATTTCACATGGCATCAGACTCTGTCAGGATAGAGGTTCTTGTGTCTAGGAATAGAAGTATGGTTAATGGCTAGAAGTGTTCTATAATGTTTCTTGGAAACTCATTAAAGGCAATTAGTGTTCGCTTGGGAGCTGTGATGATTTTAAGTGCTATTAGAGAATTCACCTAGCATCCTTCCTCTCCCAACCATTCTTATTCTTTTTTTTTTTTTTTTTGGCCATGCCAGATATAAACAGCTGAATGACTCACTAGATGAAATTTATGAACCAATTTTTAGCAAAGATGCTGTCAAAACAATATTGAGTGGTTACAGAAAAGATGGGGATGTGAGGGGGAAGACTGGGCCTTTCCTTACATGGAAGAAATAGTGGTGTTCAGATAACAAGTCTGAGGTGACAGGAGCAGAGGGAGAGAAAGAAGCTGCTTGGTGAAACAAGTGCAATAGTATAGTTCATGGGAGAAGAGGCAGTAGGAACAGGAGGCAGATCTGGGAACCACTTCCGATTTTGATACCTAATTGAGAACAAAACTGTTTTCAGCTTGGGCCTGGTAATTAGCTGATGGAAGAATTAAAAGAAAACGTAAGTAGTGGAAGAAAAAATACTTGGAGGCATTTCTGCCTCCATATTTTGCCAGGAGAATGCCATCAGATTTGGTTTGCATTTCATGCAAACATTGATAGGATATAATTTGCAATGATGGGCATTCTGCTGGGTATATAATTTGGGGATGTGCTAGAATCTGTCTCTTCTAAGGCTCTCTGGACTTCTTGTTTTATCAGTTAGACAATTAAGCAATAACCATCAGTGTCATATAAATGGAGGTCTAGATTTTCTCCCACTTCAAGAAGCTGAGAAGCTGAAACAGTGTTAGACTTATCGAGAGTGGTCAAAAGTCATCTGTACTCTGATCCTACTTGAAAACAGGAGAAATTTGTTCTTCGGATATGAAAAAGTACATTAGAGCCTAAACAAAACTCTGTTTATTTCAGTGGAAATGCTCTACATAAAAGAGTGGATAAATCTTAAGCCTTCAGCCTTCCCATCTGCTGTTCTAGGGATAAATTTAGACAGAGGTAAGTATGTCTGATACAGAGTCTATGAACAATAATGAATGAACACCTTACACAGTATTCTAAATTCATATTTTTCTAGAGAAAAAAAAGGTAAGTGTAATAAATTATCTATCAACTGTAATTCAGTATAAAGTAATTTTAGTAAAATTCTTCTAGTAATGAAGCTATTCTAGAATTAGACATTGTTTTGTATTTTATGGAGCTTTAAATATTGAAGAAGAAAGCAAAAAACCCCATACTTTGGAGTAATTTGAAAGCAGGGCATGTGAAGAGCATCATATTAATGCTGTAAAGCTTAGCAAATATTTCTGAGATTTCCAGGAACTATCTTCCTGCGTAAAAAAGGTGGTAAAGGAACATTTTCTGCTGGTACTGAGGTTACTGGGGAAAGTTCATGGACTCAGGGAGGTTTTCAGGGTGATTAACCTCAGTTGTCAAGGCTGATCCATAGTATGTTTTCTCTGAGAAATAAATCATACAGATCTGATTAGATTAAAGAGGTCCAGCAGATCACGTTCTTAAAACTGTCTGTACCAACACTTTTGGATGAAATGTTGATGCTGTATATTCTAATATAGAACATGGCTCTGTACTAGGCAAAGAGACAGGTGAAAAGACCTGAATTCAAAGAGACTCTCCAATACTTCTGTATGGGTTCCTCATGTAGAATATGATTGCCTTCCTGATAAACTGGATCTGCAAAGAAGTTCTTCATTGCTTTATGAATTGGTTTTTTTTGAAGTTCTTATTGTTCTGTGTAGGTGATGGCTAACAGGATTACAGATGACTGCACTTATTAGTCCTGACATTGTCCCTGTGAGAACATGGATAGAAGTTCCACCATGAAGTCAGCCTTGCAGAGAGCATCTCAAGGACCCATAGGCTCAATTTCCTCTTGGTTGGAGATAAAATAAAGGTCTTACTATCAGAATATTGTGTCATTTCAAGATTTTAAGACTTAAATAGGACCAAGGAAAGAAATACAATGGATTAGAGGTGCATTAAACACAGAAACTGTAACAGAGGTCCTCTGGGGCACACCAATCCATAAGGATTTTGTGAAGAGGAAAGATAAAGGAAAGGTTAGATGGTTCTTCAGTGTGCTGAACGTGCTTCACATTTTTTATAGAATAATATAACTGAACTATGCTTAGCTCAGTTTAAAATTTTGTTTTGTAGTTGACCTTTTCCAGATTAATGACACAGTTTCAGTGGTAGCACACAGGAGACATGCCAGTTACAGTGATTAAATAAAAAAACATTAAGAGAAACCATATATATTGTTGCCTAGCAGAGAACCAAAACATTTTTTTTTCCTGAAAGCCACATGAACTTATTTTCCAGGTCTTAAAAATGGCATTGGACATCAATAGAAAGGAATTGAAAGAGAGAAAAGATTTGTAGTAGTTGTGCTTTGGATGGTGATGATAATTATTATAATATCTCCAAATAATTTTTATATGAAAATAAACACTGAATTTGAAAAATGGTGCCAGAGCATTAGGGTCATGCTCCAGCTCGATATTTTAAAATGTGCTTCACTTTACTGACTTAAATTACTGTTTCTCTCTACCTATTTCCAGATGTTACCTCAAATCTGATATGGATAAATGAAGACTTAATCTTTTCCCTGTTAATCCCTTTTGCCTTCTTTCTAATCAGTATGAATAATGCTAATCTGTTTACTCAGTCCCAGAACCCAGGCATAACCTTTGGGTTGGGCTTTTTTCCAGATCTTCACATCCAGGCTCTGCATGTGTCTTTGCCATCTGAGACCTCTGTTCTGGGCTGGGATAAATCTGTCTCTGAACTGTCTGTTTATATACTCTAGCTATATATAGACAACAAAAGCAAGTAGTTTAAATTAGATAAATTTTTATCAGGACGCAGTTGGATAAAGTGAATCCCTAGATGAGATGATGAGGGCCTGGATCAATGATTTAGCAATGGGGAAGAATAGAAAAGGAGGAATAGATGATCTGGAGAAGGTACTTTTAGGCATACATCATTTTTAGACATCTAGGAAAAAAGGTTGGTTTTATTCTGTCTGGAGTTTAATAAGAGCTGCTTCTTTCCCTTTTTTTTTTTTTTTTCCTCTGAAGAAAGGCAGATCCATGGCTTCTGTTCTCTTCAAAACAGAATTGAGATACAAGTGTTGGAGGAATATTACTGAAGTCACCCAAAGTGTGAGTATTCAAACAGCAATGAGCTTTGAAGATGGCATTGAAAACCACAGTTTTTGCATTAGACAAGGAATAGCTGCAGGAATTTAAACCTCAGACAATGGATTCTGTTACCTTTTTCTAGTAGAGGCAATGGGCTTATTACTACAGGATATATTCTCTTCAGTCCCTGAAGGCTTGAAGCTTTAAGAGTAGGCGACCACCTGTGAGGATAATGCTGTCTTCATGGCCTAATATGCAGGTTTATTTTCCTATGACTTGGAGAATTGCTTTTAAGTCAATTTTTTTAAAGCACCAGGGCAATTTCTTCCTTTTGGAGACATTTGATGTGAATAATCTGTCAATGAAAACGTTTAATTTTCTAAATGTGAAGTCATTTGGCAGGGGGGAGAAAGGCCTCCAATTTGCTCCTGTTTTATATTTTATATGTTCATTTACATTTCTGTGTGAAAAGAGCAGGGTTTTTAGTAATAACTTTTGGGTTTGTTTTCTTATTTTTTTGGGGGGTGTGGGTTTGTTTTTTGTTTCTTTGTGTGTTTGTTTGTTGGTTGGTTAGTTGGTTGGTTTTGTTGTGGTTTTGGTTTAATGTTTATTGTAAATGATAAAAATAGGAGCTCAGTTTGAAGCAGGAACTCTATTCTGTCATTTCTTTGAAACTTGAGTCCAAGAATGGCTATTGTTTCCTGAAGATCTTCAGGTAGCTTTCTTCTTTTTCTTTTATTTGATTTTTGTCTTCTCATAAAAAAAATTAAATAAAATAATAATTAAAAAAAGTTTAGTAAGCATACTAGTGGTGAACTTACCAGACTGAAAATATGGCTGATGTACTCCTTTTGGAGGTACTTCTGTAATGCCCCCATACAAGGAATATATCTAGTTGCATTCATACTACAAATATATTTAGTGTGCATCCATCTACCTTGTGACTGGGTGTTGTGCTTCCTTCTCAAAGGCAACTTCTTCTGCTCTAAAATTACCCCATCAATACAAGCAGAGGTGGTTCCAGTCTGGCAGAGCCAGAGACTTCTGTTTCTTGAACACCAGGGCTTACACATAGGAGGTATTGATTAGCAGTTGCAGATTATTTTTTGCTTCGGTTACATGGACTCCAATTACAACTGAAATGGATTTTTATTTCTTTAAAGAGGGCTATGAATGTTAATAGGATAGATATTTTACCTGAAGGAGTATTATTTCTTCAGGCAGACAAGGCACATAAATTTATTCCATGTTTCCAGATTGTTTGCAGTTGTCTGGCAATTCAAATATAAAATTCTCATCTACCTCTTTCAGAATTACTGGCCTTTATCACACCAGATAAAAAGCCCAATAAAAATTACATGAAGTCTTTTTCAAAATCTCCATGTGGTATTCACTGCAAAAGATAACTCAGTTTCAGGAAGACTGAAGTTAATAGGTTTCATGGGCATTACTCAAATAGAATTACCACCTAAGTGAAATGGGAAAACATTATATGAAAAACAAACAAAACTGTCTTGTAAAAAGATGTTTTAAGCCCAAATGAAAGAAAAATATCATTGACTCTAGTTAAAAATCGAGGTGAAAAATTGGAAGAAATTTGTAGGGAACTTTACCAATTTGCTTTACAGAAAATGAATGGACATGTTCCTATTCCAGTGGAAAATTCTGGAGGTACCTCACATAATTTATAATTGATTTTCCACTAAACTGTTGAAGAATCCTTTTTTGCTTCTGCTGGTAAAATGCAGCAGCAGCAAAAAAAAACCTGCAGAACATCTTGGCGAATTCTTCATAAATTACCTCAAAAACCTGAAACTATGATTTTTTTTCTTATTATTTTTATTTTTTGAAAAAGAGAATACCATAAACATGTGGAATACATTAGCTCCATAATTCATTAAAGAGCCATAATACTGTAGTTATTGTAGTACATTTTAGCAGAATATTTCAAATGACACTTTAAGGTAAATTTTATACCTTTTAGATTTGAAATTTAATAGTTGCTCTTTAGGGCTCTTAGATCTAGTTTGCGACTTAGAAGCCATACACAAGCAAGTGTCAAACCTGCAGTTGGTTTGCTGTTTCCTATCTTTCTATTAGAACTTTTAAAGTAATCATCTCATGGGTTTCATCACTGTATAATGAGTCTTTCAGCTTTGAGTTGCCGACTGAATTTTCTGTAGCAACAAAAATGCTTTATTATCTGGAGAACAACTGAAAGAACTCTGAAGTTTCATTTATTGTGTCAGAACTTTGCTCACAACTTGAGTGCAGTACAAAAAGCCATTAGACTCAACCTTAATGGGTGAGTTAACTAGAAATCAAGAAGAAAATTATCCTTTCATCTGAAATATAGTTATATCTACACTGTTTTGGTGTCTCATGTTTGATATAAACAGGAGTGAGATGTGCATTTTTACTGCTCATTATCGTAGTCGTGCTGTGAAGCAAGAGGACTTCAAGTAAAGGTGAAGGCTCTCTGGAATTAAATACACATTTTGCTGCTGGTGTCAGTAGGACTAGCATTTTGCCCTTAAAAATCAACCTGGAATCATTCTCCATTTTCGTGGTTCAACTCCAGCCAGCAACCAATCACCACACAGCTGCTCACTTGCTCTCCCACCAGAGGGATTGGGGAGAGAATCAGGAGGGTAAAAGCTACAAGACTCTTGTGGGTTGAGGTGAAAACAGTCCAATAGGGAAGACAAAAACCATGCACACACGCAAAGTGAAACACGAAATGAATTCCCTGCTTCCCCTGGGCAGGCAGGTGTTCAGCTGTTGGCAGGAGAGCACGGCCTCATCACACACAACAGTTACTTGGGAAGACAAAAGCCATCACTCCAAACGTCCCCCCATTCTTCCTTTTACCCCCCATATTATATACTGGGCATGATGATATATGGTCTGGAATATCCCTTTGGTCAGTTTGGGTCACCTGTCCTGTCTGTGTGTGCTCCCAGCCTCCCAAGCACCCCTAACTTCCTTGCCAATGTGGCACTACGAAAAGCAGAAAATGCCTTGGCTCTGCTTAAGCACTGCTCAGCAATAACCAACACACCTCTATATTATCAACCCTGTTTTCAGCACAAATCCAAAACACAGCCCCATACCAGCTATTGTGAAGAAAATTAACTCTACCTCGCTCCATACCAGCACACCAATGCATTACACTGATTTTTCAATATTCTCTCCATGGCATCTTTTGCAAAATTACTTTTAGACTTTAAAGATAGCTAAATGAAAAGGTTTCACTTTCTTTCTCAAGCTACAAGCATCAAGCTGCCTTTTACCTCCTAAAGCCTTGAAAATATGTTTTAGCTTAGCTGTGGTATTAGTTCTGGTCATAACATTGATACGAGAAAAAGTGTAAGGTTAGTTTCCCTGTTAGTAGGCTTATCTATACATTTCACTTGGAACTGGTGAGATTTTCATATACTCTTAGAAAAATATTTCTGACAGTATTTTCTGTCCCAGTAAAGCCATTATATAGCTTGAAAAGTGCTGCTTGAGAAACAGGTGTATACCTTTGTTTCTCATTTCCTAGCAGCTAGTACTAAATTATGCATACTATGTTGCTAAGACCTAGTTTTGCACAAGCTTATTTTTAAAATGCCCACTTCTATCTGTATCTTGATACACAGCCAAGAATGGATATTATCAAGTTTTCTTAATTGAAAACTTTCAAATACATACTAGAATATTAACTGAAAATTCTCAACTGAAATAGTGGTTACTTGACAATACTGCTACTACATGATGTTCAAGCCAGTGTTGACTACTTTTTACCTGTAAATGTTTTATACATATGAATTATAGCCAGTTTTGCACTTCAAAGAGAATATTTCTAATTTAGGTGTAATCTCTAATTAATAAGTTGATTCCTGTCTTCAAATTGATTATTTAGCAGCTGATTTTGGAAGGAAAAATAATAATAAAAAAATCCTACTTGATCTTTGACATAGATTTTAAGAGTTTTTCCCTTGCAATGTATATCTGTTACTCATACTTTTGGTCATTTTTGGTGATGATTGATTGCTAATTTCTTAAGCTTTAAATACTTGTTTATGTGACACAGATCAAGTGAGCTTCATCTTATTCAAGGTGACAACTGTCTGTAAGACACTAAAGGGAAAGTATGAAATCTGTCTTCAGGTGAGCAATCTATTATTGTATAATTTCAGGTTACAAACAAATTGTCATCCACCATCTAGAACCTGAATCCATGCTTTAAGGCTTCTCTGCTCAGATATTCTTGCTATGGTGTAGTTTGCCTGTGAAGCTTCTCATGATGGTATTTATGAGTGTGGCATGGCTCCATTTCCTGAAAATACATTAGAAGCTTATTTGATTTAAGTGACTTATAATTATGTGCAATTTGTTTTGTTGGTTTACTTTTTTTAAAAAAAGAGAAACTTTATAACATAATGAATTTTATGCTGGAGGATACCTTTAACTAAGACAAATAGACAAGTTGGAAGTAGGAGAGGGCAATTACATAAAGGGCTTAGGAGTGTGTGATGGGATCCTTTGCTATTTTAAACATGTCTCTGAACTGATTCAAAGTGAAGAAAATAATTCTGGATGTAAAAGTGGTAATATAAACTATATAAACCTGTCTTTTATATATATATATAAAATCATTTGATATATGCAAAAGAATTTCAAAATACTCCAGACTGAGTTATCTTCCCTTCTTATGTTTCGTATTTTCATCTACTGTGATGCCTCTTGGGTATACAAATTCATTCTAATTCAAATTATTATTTTTCTTTTCATTCTAATTTCACCTTGCCTTTTACCTTTAGTATTCTTTTCTGTCACAAAATCTGCAAACACTATCTATCCTCTTTGATCCAAATTTATACCCAAGCTGCTACAAACAATAAGATACATTAAATTATCAAATAATACAATATTAAGTTCTGCACTGTGATTTGAGGTGTAGAAGGAAAATTATTTGTGTTTTTACAGCATGAAAGAAATTATTGTGACTTAGTCGCTTGCTGCAGAGATTAATACAAACAGCTGAAGCTCTTTTGACATGTTAGAGGCTTTATATGCATTTTGCCATTTCAAGGTGCCTTTTAAAAATTGTTTTTAACTTTGCTAAAATGAGACTGCTTGAGTTGGAATTTCCTTGTCTGACTGGGGCTGGTTTTGTACATTTTAAGTTTCACTTTTGTGGAAGATAAGTTTTACACATCATCTTTCACTTGTTGCCATGCCAATGATCACGGAGCTGGGACTTGTTGTGTGTGAGGAGAACTGTATGAGTTTTAGGAATAGATCCTACTTGCCCTTGAAAACTTGTTCAGTTTTGGCCAACTTGCAATTATCTGAGTAGTCTTAATTTACACATCCTCAATAGAATTTTGTTAACAAATTTTCACACACATTTTATGAATATTCCCTATGTCTTAGATATGCCTTGTCTGCTCAGAGACCCAATGGACAATTCATACTGTTTGAAACATCTTCAGTCTCACTGAGGAACTAATTCAAATCTACTCAAATAATTCAAGTCTATTATATTCTACTCTAAACTATGCAGCTAGTTTCAGGACCCTGCATGAAGAACAGTGTCTAAACTGTGCAAAATTTTAGTGTTTTCCACACTGACTTGGGATGACTGGCTATATCTGCATTTCATAAGTCAAGTACAGCTATTCTTGCTTTTACACTGAACTGACCAGCACTGCTTTTGATCCTGGCTTAGATAGCTAGTTTAGGTATCTCTGCTGTAATTATATGTACTGCCTATCTGGATTCTCCATAATCCAGCTCTTGAAATGTCGTTGAGAAGGTAGAGAGGAGGAGGGGTGTGCAAGAAAAAGAGTGAAGGTTAAAGTCAAAATCCTGGAGGTGGAGATAGAAAAACAGCACAGAGCATAGAGATGTGCTGGACAAAAAAGGCTCTGGAGACTGGTAGAGAACTGCCTGCAAACACAAGAGCAAACACCTTAGATACTTTGCTCCTTGCATTCCTGTGTTGTCTCTTAAGCAGGTATGGAAACCCCTACTAGATTGCATCTATTGGCACCCACTGATGGCAGGCTCAGACAGAGGGTGTTAACACTTCTATAATGGAGTGACTGCATCAGTGGACCAGGTAAGGGCTACAGATGTCATCTACCTAGACTTCTGTAGGGCCTTTGTGTGGTCCATGACAACATTCTTGCTGCTAAATTGATGAGGTATAGGTTTCATGGATAGGCTGTTAGAGGGATAAGGAACCAGCTAGGTGACCATGTCCAAAGAGTGGTATTCAACATCTCAGTGTTCAAGTAGAAACTAGTAATGAGTGATCTCCATCCAAGATCCATACTGGGACCAATACTATGACACTGGGATCTAGTGCACCCTCAGCCAATTTGCAGACAACAATAAGCTGAGTGGTGCAGTCGATTTGCTTTAGTGAATGTAACTTTAAGCAATTTGCTTTAGCGAATCAGACTTTTCACCGAGGTCTGTAGTGACAGTACAAGGGAAAGTGGTTTTAAAGCAATAAGGAATTTTTTACAAGTAGAGGAGTGAAGCACTAGAACAGGTTGCCCAGAGGACTTGTGGGTGCCCCATCATTGGAAGCTTTCAAGGTCAGGTTGAATGAGGGTTTGAGCAAATTGATGGTGAAAGATGTCCCTAGAAGAGTAGAGCTAGGTGATTTTTAAAGGTCCTTTCCAACTCTCAGTTTCTCTCTTTTTACACTTGCCATTTATTGCATTAGTTAAGGTTGTAAGGGGCTGTGTTGTGATTCCCAAAAGTTGTGGTTCAGATACAAATAGACTACTTCAGGTCAGACCTCTGGTTTATAAGATAAATTTCAGGAAATTACACTAAAAATACTGCAAGAGTGTTATGGTTAAAAAGCCAAATACTTCAAAGCTGTGCCAAAATTTAAGGTATTTGTTCTTTTTCCAGTAGACCTCTGTGTATATATTACATTGATACATTTGACTGTGCTTTTGAATGCCTAACCCTTTTCTTTACTTCACTGATGAAGCAAAGTTGTTAATGAGTGGTAGGACAAATGCTGGATGTTTCAGCTGCTGAAAAGGATTTATTTAAAAATGTTGGAAATCACCAAACAAGAAAGTAAGAGAGGAGGCTATGGGCACTGTTTGCTCTTCATTTCACTGGCAAATGGCAAATGAGAAAGGGTTATGAGGGCAGGGAAGTAGGATAAAGTTAGTAGTACTTTGCATGACTTCGTGTAAGACTTTGAAACAGCTGGCACAGTCCCATCTGATTATTCTGTGTGGTGTGGAAAGGTACCCTAAAAAAGGAAGCCTTTTACCCCTACTGAAACAAGAGCTTTTCTCCTTCTGTTCCCTTTTTTTGGTACTTCAGTGAAATGATTAATCCATCTTGTGTTTATGCTTTTGGCTGAAGCACCTATTCCTAGAGCAGCTACGCCCTTCCAGCCTAATGATGGGCCATTAACACCCCATGGCTTGCATACCCTGCCCTAAAGGTCCTCACAGCTGGGCCTCCTCAGTCCCAGCAACCACCTCCATCCTCCCACTCATGGTGCATTCAGGAGCCAAGGTCTCTGCATGCCTATTCCCCTGCAAAGTCAGAAAGGGACCACTGTTCAACAACCCATGGACCAGGCATGTAGCTTTAAGCAACAGCCAAAAATCTGAGTGGGAGGAACACCTGCAGCTGAACAGAAATGTGTCAGCAAAAGTGTTCAAACAACAAATTTTTATTCCCTGAGGGGGCCAGCATGACCCATAACTTGTCAGAAGATGAAGAGGAAGGGAGATCTGGGGGAGTATGAGTGAACAGGAAATAGGAAAGGAATTAGGGCAGCCAAAATGCCCTCCACTCAAAAATTCCTAAGTAGGTAGCTTGGCCCACTAAGGATTAAAAACACCCTCAAAATGCCTGTTCTTACACACCACGATTCTTGAGAGGACTAGAAAGATCCCAGCAGGTGCCCTGCTGTGTAAATCCTGTTGACATGCTTTGCTCCCCTGGGCCAATTGGGAGCCTAAGTGGTGTTTTTGAGTACTGAGGATGAGTGACACCCCACCTGAGTACTGCATACAGTTCTGGTGTCCCCAACAAAAAAAGGACATAAAACTGTTAAAACAAGTCCACAGGAAGGCCATGAAGGACTGGGCCACCTCCCCTAAGAAGAGAGGCTGAGAAAGTTGGGACTATTCATCACGGAGAAGAGAAGGTTTCATAGCAACCTTCTAGTATCTGAAGAGGGCCTACAGGGAAGCTGGAGAGGAACTCTTCATCAGGAACTGTAGTGACAGGACAAGAAGTAATGGGTACAAATTGAAAGAGAGGAAATGTAGGTTAGAGATTAGGAAGAAATTTTTCACTGTGAGGGTGGTGAGACCCTGGAATAGGTTGCCCAGGGACGTTGTGGATGTCCCAACCCTGTCAGTGTTCAAAGCCAAGTTGGATTAGACCTTGAGCAACCTGGTCTAGTTGGAAGTGTCCCTTCTCAAGGAATCACCAATTCTCTCAGAGCCAGTAGCAGTTGCACAGTCAGTTGTGATGCTTCTGCTGGGGAATCCTGCTGTTGGAGGAACTTTTGGACCTCTCCTAGTGCAGGCTGACAGGTGTCATGTGCTGGGAGGTTTATGTGACACCTTGAAGTGTCATCTCAGAAGCTTTCCCTTGTTACTAGGGAAAACAGCATTTGAAGATGTGGTGGGGGAAAAAGAGATGGTAATAAAAAGAGTTTAAGTACAGGAACAAAAATAGTAAGGTCAGATAAAAAAAAGAAGGGATACTGAGAAAGTCTAGATGGATAAAGAAGTACAGTTATACAGTCTTGAGAGCTAGTGTACAATAGCCACATTAAGGTATGGACAAATTTTGTCACTTTATATTGTATGAAAAGTGATCCAGAGTATTAAATCTCAACAGTACAAAAACACTCTTGTTTGTGTAGTTGATGCAACCTGAAAGACTTCACAATAACACAGTCCCCTCATCAGCAGTTGTTCTGCGTTGGTAGGTAGTCACCTGGACCAAGGTTTCTGACTCGGCTTCACAATCTGAATTGATATCAGGTAAGCAGGGATAAGTGGGATATGTGCTTCAAATGCCACAACAGAACTCTAGTTTAGATGCATACATACTACCTTTCTGTCTGTCTGCAAGGCCTGTTGGTTGATCTAATTTACTATCAGTTTTTATCTTCTGTTTCAGATGGATATCTCTTAGATTATTGCAACTTACCAATAATTTTTCTAAGAAGTAATTGTGGACAGAAACAGGACATCTTATTGGATTAATCAATGAAAAATATCTATGCTTATGTCATGCAATTATTGGAGTTGCCACTCTTAAGGAGTCTCATGTTATTAATTCAAATTCAAGCTAATTGTCTTTAACTACTTTATAATACTAAGATGTGAATTTCAGATATTCATTTTAATTAAGCTATTTTCATCAGCCCTTTATAAAGGTTATATGACTACTTTGCTTATCTTTATAAGACTTATCAATGACATTTTTGCTGGTTGTTTTATTTTTCAATTGGTTTTATCTTCTAGGGCCAAGTTATTGATTCCTTTATTGCCACTATTCAGGTGGGTGCTGTTCACATTTTGCATCTTAAATAACCTAGTTAAAATAGTTGGTATTTTGCCTTAGTAAATGTCACTCTCTTGGTAAGGATAAAGAAGGTAAACTTCAAGATTCTCTCTATGACTATGTTGTCAAATTTCCAATCTTCTGCAATTTTTCTAGTGCTCTTTAATGTTTTCCAGAAAATTATACTAATGATTTAGAGGTTTCCTTAGTTATTTTATGTAAGATTCCTGAACCTAAGATGTCTGAGTCTGTGGTTTTGTAAATGTTTAATTGCCACAGAGACTACCTCACATTCTCCTCTGTTATGCAGTGTTAATTTTTTTGATCTATCAGTAATACATTAAGAAGTAGATACAGAGCTTGTTTCATGCCAAATGCCAAATTGGAATACTTAGTGAACATTTCTGCTTTTCCTTGATCACACTTCACCATCCTGCTGGCTGAATTTAGCCATAAATCTATGACTTATAATTAATTAACTGAGTTTTTGTTTCTGGAATACTCATTATTTAAAATTTGTTGATTCATGATAACTCATTCATTCAAGTTACTGACTTCCTTACCTACTTCCTTCTGATTTTATTTTATAATGATTTCATTGATTCTTTTGTTCTCTCTCAATGGATACATACACATACATGCACTATATTCTTGTGTGTGTATATATATATATATATATATATATATATATATATATATATATATATATAGGTGTAAATACAACATTTTTTGTGATTGCTTTCATCAAGAAAGAAATTGTCCTGGCTCAAGAATGTTCTTCTTGAATCTGAGGAATTCTGTCTTCTTGGGCATCCTCAAGAGGCTCCTGAAAAATTCCCAGTTTTTTTATCAGTTCTTCAGTTAAATGAGTTTTCCTAACTCTAATCTCAGCTGTTCCTGAGTTTTAAAAGCTGCAGATTTTAAAAGATGCAACAAGTGATATTTCAGGTTGGTGACATATCCTGTTTGCATTAAATAAATCAAACCTCATTTCATTGGGCAATTTTTCAATTTTTGTAAAAGCCATTAACTGTTCCTTACTTATCATAATGAGGTCCATTATGGTGAGTAATTGATAATGGACATTACTGAGTTACTTGATATCCCATGCAGGATTTCTGTGTTAAGAAAAAAAAATCCATTACTTTTAGAAATTTCAGAACTTATATTACTGGCTGTGTATACTGAGAAAATGATCTACAGGATGAAAGTCACTTTAGGTAACAGAATTTTCCTTACTGCTCTTAACAACCTGATTTTTTAAGGGGGAGCTCCTGTATTTTGTGAAATGTGGTGGTCTGTTAAAGATACCTTCTAGTTTCATTTTGTTTGTTTAATTAATACTTTAACCGCAAACACTGGGGAGTCCACTCAGTCATTTATGACTTTCTAATCATGTAACAGGATATTGGATTCAAAATATAGCCACTATCTGATCTGATTTTCCACTGTAGCTTTTATGGAACACATTAGACATGAAATGCAATCCTCCTAAACCCACTGAACTTACCCATCAAGTTTCTCTATTATTAATCACATAATTTCTTTTCTCCTATATGGCCATTTCCAGCTACCCTTGTTGGCTCTCTAGGTTCCACACAGTAGTATTCATAATACCTCTCAGCATACTTATTTGCTTTTCATTTTGTCATAAAAAATGATGGTTTTAGTTGGCTTATGTGCTTGGATATGTATGTCTTGTTCTGTCATCATGATTCTCTCCTTTCATGTAGTTTGAGTATATTAAGTCTTCCTAACTACTTCATCTGTCAACCAGAAGAATGGTACATATTTTGCTGAAATGAAAGCCATAATACCATGTGATCTTCTATTTCTATAGAGGTTACCACGCTGTTCTATTGAACCAAAACCTTCCCTTACTTCACCTTCCACCTCTACTATTGAACTACATTCTTTTCTGCCTGATTTTTAATTTAACTTGAAAATAAGTTTAGAATTCTAAAGTATCAGCTGGATCAGCTTTTTTCACCTTTTCTTAGCTGCATGGTTGACAAATATTTTTAGTGAATGTACCTTATATCAATCAATAAATAAACAAAGACATAAATAAATAATCAATCCTAGCTTCAAAGCTTATTAATTGCCCTTGGTGTTTTCTGCTGGATGGGAGAAATCATCCTTCTTTCTGTGGTGTAGTTTGGAATACATCTTAGGCACATGTGAAAGATATGTTTGGGGCACTTGTGTATATTCTGGTTTGAGCTGAACTTCAGGTCTCTGAATTTTCCTCTGGTAAACTAACAGTTCTTACAGGCTGTTCTTTACTGATATCTCACATACTATCAGGTAATTAGTGGATACTTCCAGCTGGGAAAAATGGACTCCAGACTCTCAAAATATACAGTGAAAACAGACTAATCTTTGTATTTTCTCAGTTTGACTTTATTACTTGACATTGGGAGACTGGAAGATCTGCTGTCTTACTGATTGAGCTGATCTGCTGGGGAATCCCACATATGCATAGTATATAGCTTTGGTATCATGGATTCCTTCCCCATTTTGACTAGCAGACTGAACCTCATGAAGAGGAGTAATCATTTCTATTCATAAGGAAGAATACAGATAATACTAGATTTGGTGTCGTTCACAGAAAATGATGACTATTCATCTTTGTTGCTATAGCAAAACCACATGTATACAGCAAAGCTTATAAACACTGCTCTGCAAATTCTGATGGAAACTCTGCTGCTAATTCCTCTATTTATATTTCACAGTGTCTGTATTAGCTAGCTTTTATTCATTGTTCAAGTCAGTTCCATCCTGTGTCAAGAATTGTCAGCAAAGTTCAAACACCAGATGAAGAGCACACACCTCAGGTGGTATGCATGAAAACCAATAATACATTCCTGTAGTTGTTCAGAAAACATCCAAACAGGAGGATTTTGCTGAACCATATATTCAGCTCTTTCCTCTAGTGATGATATACTGCTTGAACTCCGCCTTCCCTGGCTGCTTTGTAGCCCTGTTCTATTCCTTATTGTGGAAGCATTTTGAAATCATTATGCCTTTGTTTTCTGAGATGCAAGATTTATAGGGAAGGTAATAACCTTTATTAGACCATTTGGTTCATTTGGAAAAAATGGGCATTCTTTCGGGGTCAGAGTCCCTTCATTACACTTGTTTTCTGCCTGCTTGGTTTTTCCATCTCTGAGTGCACTGCTTAGAGAAAGCAAGCCTGTTCATTTTGTTCTTTTCAGTTTCTACATTTTCTTCCAGAGTAATAGAGAGAACACATTTACTTGTGTTATTTTGTGGAGACTTGTGTTCTTTTGCAGAGGCTTGTGTGCTTTTGTTTTTCCAAAGTCCAAAATAAAAATAATAAAACCAATTTTAGGCCAAACATCTGTATTTTTGCCCTGGTATACGGAAACCTCATTCCCTCCAGGTTTTTTGGAAAAAGTCCTGGACTGATATGACCAACTTCTCTTTTTCTTAAAGGAAAAATAAAAGTCCGCTTTACCAGTTACATAAGAGGCAGAGGGAAAACCCTACGGAGAATTCCAAGATATATGTATTGATTTAAAAATGACAAATAAAAACGTTCCAAATATTTGCAAATTATTTTTTCTGCTGCTTACCCCCAAGTAATGGAAAAACAATGCATGCTGAGTAAGAGACTGTAGATTGTGAATATTTCTAAGGTCTAATGCAGTCCTGAATGTCAGACCCATGCAACTTCTCAGATATCTAGCAGAGTTTATGTAAGTTTTAATTGAGTTAAGTACCAATATACTTTTGCTTGACAGCGTGGCCTACACATAGTGGGCAAAGAGTTCTTACACTCTTCTAGTAATCCCATTCTATGCTTTTCTCACTCTGTTTACTTCTCCCTGAAATGACCGTGACCTTCTGCCAGATTTTCTTGAAGGTTATGCTAATCTTTATTGGCAAGAGAAACAGTAGCTGGAGCAAAAAAAAAGTGAAAGAGAATGCCACATGAGAATGAACAGCATGTAAAGCGTGAGAAGTTTCTGCAATAACTGGAACTGGAGCAGCTTTGTCAGCATGAAGTCCCTGGAGCAGTAAGTTGGGATGTACACACTGGAATATCCAAGAATGAAATCTTAATTAATTTTCTGGTACTTGGAAAGGCATTTGGGTTAAATCCTTTGCTTAGGCAGGTGGGTGCACTTCAGGTACTTTCTATGAAATTTTGTGCATTTCACACAACCCCTCATTTGGCCCCACATCTCATTTCTTTCACGTTTAAATCCAAATGAAATTGTCTGTCTGCCTGAGAATTCTGTGTACAGCCTTTCACACATAAATGGCAAATGTGTTTATGTGCAGGGTCAAAATAACTTCCCGCAGAATTTTCTGACCTGATATCAAATAACCACAGCTTAAAACAAAATTAAGCTGCCTCATGTTAGATTCTTGCAGATCAGTATATTTAACAAGATGAAAGTAGTCTCAGAGGAGGGTAAGGGTTAATGCCACTCTCTTTAAGGAGCTGGAATTGCTGCTGCTTCCTAGAAGATCTGAAGCATTGCAGTTTAAGCCACTTCAGGCTCTTCGACATTGCAACATCTATAGCATGGTTCAGGGCCAAAATGCAAACAGTTATGTCACATCTACTTTACAAGATGGAACGTGGTTTAACCAAGTTGAGGGGCAAGCATGCTGTAAGGAGGCCCCACAATATGTTTGTTTTTGTAGAGCAGATGAACCCTAAATTAGAACCAGATGTCAGTACTAGGTCTGCTGTATGGGGAACACAGCAGGGAACTAGCAATTATGGTGGAGCCACTGTGAGGCCATATTTAAGGTTGCATTCTGTTTTACACTTGCAGTGAGAACTCAGTCTTTTTTTATTGTATTAAAACACCATCTTGCACCTTCAAGTGCTGGTCCATGTGTGTATCTACTGGGGGATGATGAAGTGCCTTCTGCTCTCAAACCAAGGTACTATTTTCTTTTGAAGTGCTTAAACAGCATATATGAGCCCTATGTCTATTTGTGCTCTGCACTGAGATTGAGAAGAGCTTCTTCCTTCTCGGTTTGCTTCAACTGCCTTTGGCCTCAGATGTAGCTCTGCTCTCATCACAGCCTGCAATGTTTTTGGCTTTATGATCATTTTTCTGTCATTTGGCTTGTTAGTTTGTTCATTGGTTACTTAGCAATTTTCTTTGTTTTCCCAGACTTTTTTTGTTGCCAAGAACTTTCCTCTTGGCAAACAGGGAAAAGAGGAGATTTTCAGTTTGAGTTAAGCCATGTGGCTTGCAATAGCCTTTTAGTTCTCTGCCTCAGAACAGTTTAATCCCCTCTCCCACATGGCTTTTTTTGTGACAAGGTCTTCTTGCTTGCACTTCCCATCACAAATGTTGAGGGCATGTGTCGGGAAGAATCCTTATTGTCAGGAAGATAATTGCTTATTGACTTAAAGAATCCCTTACTCTGGAGATTCTGCTAACTCCAGGTCCTTCACTTGCTCTGGTAAAAAAAAGATCTTCAGTACTATCTCTTGATCTTTGGAAATCTATGGGGATTTCTTCAGACACCAGTGGGACAATTCAGAGAACAAGGACTCCACGTTTGGACGACCTTTTTTTTTCTCATTAATGTCTGAGTAGTTTTCCTTTAGTGCAATAGAGTGCATGGGGAGTTCAAGGAAGGTAATTTAATCCAAAGCCTTCAAATAAACGTCTCTTGTTTCTTCCTTGCTTTTTAACTTCCGTGACTTAGTGGTCCCACAGGCTACATCTATAGAAGTATGCTGTAAAGTGCCATGATTTAGAATTTGGCTGCCATTCTCCTACTATCCACGGTGTTCAGCTGACAGCACACACCTTTGCATAGTTTTAGTGCATGTCAACTAGTATTCTCCAAAGTAGTACTCACTTATGGTTGAGGTTATAGTAAGGGCCAGGGATTGTTAGTAGACAACAATATGGATAAAACCACCTGGTTTTGGGTAGTTATAGTGCATGGCTATGAGGGCACAAGTTTCCTCTCAATAACATGCCATTTCTTCCAAAGAGTAGGAAGTAGACCCTGGGATGTTTTGTTTGCCCATGCAGCTATAGATATGTTGGTCCTGAAGAGGTTCAGATATATGTTTGTATTAATAACTCAATGCAGATATATGGCAGTGAGCTCCTGTGATGGCACAAAATCATCAGAAACAGCAGGAAGCCTTGGTATTGACCTACCAGCGTAAAAATTTTTGCCACTCCACGACAGCACAGGCCTTATGTCATTCAGAGAAAGTTCTCCACATTGTTTTGCCCACTGGGAATTATTCTTCTAGTAGCACATACTCCTTTTACAGGATCAGAAAAACTCTTTCTTTTAATAGAACCTGATTTTATTTCTCTCTTCACTCTTTTTACCGTAACGAAAGAGATTCTTAGGCTATTGTCTCTACACACTGCATGTCTTCATTAGCATTGATGGAACTTCCACCACTACCATTTAGCTTCCTGTTTTACGACTTTTTGAATGCAATTTTTAAGTAAGAAGCCAGTTTTATGATGTCTCCAACCACATAATTAAATCTGACTCCCCCTTAGACCCTCAGAATTGATAAAAGGTGCTTTTTGCACTTGAGATTCTCAGAAGAAAGACACTCATACTCAGTCCCCTGAGATCAGGGTCCATACTTACATATGCCTCCAGATTTTATTAGCCTAATCATCTCCACAATCAGGCAAATTCAGTGGTACACATCAGATGTCTGGGTTGTGAACACAGCCTTGCAACCTGTTACTCATCTTCTTCAGCTCAAATGAAGCTGTTTATTTAAAGATAAGTGCCACCTAATGAACTTCAGTGCCCTAAATCAATTGTTTTCATCTCCTCTAGATGAGTCTGTAGTCTCTCTTGATACTTAGGAGATTCTTAAAAGTGGTTCCAGAAACTCATAATGGTATCCAGGCTTTTGTGATCATAATGGAGGAGGGAAAGGTTGTATTCTCTTTTATACTCATTCAGTCTGTTTTTTACTGTCAAATATAGTATGTCTGTGAAAATTTACAGCTCTTTAATCCATGAGTAAAACCTGAACAGCCTGAGAAGGTTTGAAAAACGGATCAGTGAATGTCTGAGTGAACCAATTCAAAATTTTCTTCAGCATGTCACTGCATATTTCAGAACTGCATACTTTTTCAGTACCCTCTGCCTTAACATTTCATAAAGTAAAAGACATGTATGGAATGAAAGTTTGATGGATTTACTGGAGTTAAAGCATATTTTTTCTCTGTTAAACAACAGCATTTTATTTTTCAGTATCAGTTTATTTATGTTACAGTAAGATAATGGTAAAACATTCTCCTCAACTTTTGTCCCCTAGCTCAATTTCAAGAGACAAGAAGAGGAACCCACAAAAGCCCCAGTAATACATTACTTTATTTTTTATTCCCTGTATCTTTAGGGATAAAACCAGAATTTTGCCTGTTTGGGGAAAAAAGAAGTAAGAGGAGTTCTTAGCTTAGGAAAAGAAGATATTGATTGTTGAACATTAGGATGTTTTTCATTTTTAGGTGAGACAATTCTATGTGCCAAGAGGCAAATTACTTGCCCTGCTTGTGGGGGCAAAGTATTGATGAATTTAAAGGAAGGCAGCCCTGAACAAGCTAAATTGGCGATGCTATCAGGGAGACGTGCTGCTGCCTGTGGAACAAAGTTTTGTGCTACTGGTAGCTCCACCTTTCCACGTTTTTCTATTCTGTTTTGCATTAAATGTGTTACACAAATAACTGGTAACACCCTTACGATGTGGTATTGTGGCCCATCAGCCTAAGGGAGCTATGGAACCACATACCTCCTCGGAAGGGAAGCATCTTCACCTTCAACATGAGAGATGCTAATTTGAAGAACCTCCTGTGGATTTTCAGTGAAGGAGAAATCTCGCTCATGACTACTCTGAGCGTAAGACACCTCTATTAAGGTTTGAAGGATCCTGCTCTGGATCCACAGTTTTATAAGTGTTGTTCTAGCATGCAAAGGAGGTGAAGAAATGTTTGTTTGCTCCTGTAGGTAATCGTGCCTAGCATGCCAGAGCCCAGCCTCCATTAGGAGTATTGTGCAGGGAGCTTGCCAAATGCAGATTCCATGGAACGTCGGTCATTAGTCTAGGTTAATGGAAAACTTTTTCAGGGTGAGAGAAAAACACACATAACACTAATGGTGGTGAAATACATTGTGTGATTTGCCCTGAGCAAATGCTTGCCAGCCAAGGGAATAATGAATGGGATTTCTGATACTTCTATAATGAGAGGTAGGGTATTCTGAATATTGATCTCTTGGATCATATTCCAGTTGATAACCATGCAGATGAATGAGATTATAGAGTAGAGGAGATACAGCCTTACACAATGTTGTCTGTTTGAAAACCCATGGATCAATTACAACACACTGTAACAAAAAAATTAGTCCTGGAGCTGTCAGAGATTTAGAGCTCACATAACACCTAGCAGTTCACCTAACTTTTGAGTTGTTTCTCAGAGAGAAAAGAGGAAACTCCCAAAATAGGTTGCTGTCAGTGTCTCAGATGTTTTTTGCTGTGAATACTGTAAGCTTCTCCTGTCTGACCCCATGGTTCCTCTGTTCTTCCCCTCACATCTGTCCTAAATGTTTCTGCTAAAGTCATATTCGTTTCCTCCCACACATTAGCACTCCATTGATTTCCTGTCACTTGTCATGTCGAATTCAAGCTGCTCATCTTTACCTACAACGCCCTTATTGTGTGTCCCTGCCTATATATTGTTTCATTTCCTCTGACTCCCCCTCCCACATCTTTTATCTGGAAATGACCACAGTTCACAGGATTTTTGGTCCACAAAAGAAAAGACAGAAGTGAAACTATTTTCAATCAAAGCCCTGGTTTCCAAAGCAAGTCATACCTGCCTAATAGAATTGTATTGACCTAATGTTTTTAAGTTAATATAATAAAACCAAGGCAGCTTTCTTTTGGGGTATCCCTATTATTATTGTTCAGCACTATGATACATACATTATTTTGCATTATCATGTGGAATCTGAACCGATAAAAACATTTTGAGAATGAATATGACTGCTGACAAGTAATTTCCTACCGTTTTACACTATTGAGATCTAAAAAGAAATATCCTGTCTTCCCACTGAAACAAAGCTCTCAAAGCACTGCTAGAAAGGAAAAAGACCTACAACATTAACATAACAGTGGGCATGATAAGAAGATTGATTCCTTGTAAATGAAACAGGAGAAAGTCTTGATCCTTGGTGTTGCCTGATTTCTCACACATTGTCTACTAAGTTTTTATTGGTTATAATCTGAAGGGAAGTTGCATCTTCCTTTCTGTCATTTTCTCAGCTCCTCTTCCTAACTTCCCAGAATATCTTTTGGATTTTTTTAATCTCTTTACTTATTGCCTTTCTAGCCAGGATATAGAAGAGATAGACATCTAGAGCACCATTAAGATAAGACTGGTATAAATGAGAGCTTTGCATGGTTCGCTTTAGCAGCTGTTACCATGTACATTTTGCCCATGGATTTGCTCCAATGTAGCAATTAATTTACCTAAAATCCCATGCATGCCTCTGTGGATAGGTACACCTGATCCTTGCTGTGTCCTAATATATCCTTTGCTATGTCTTCTTCTGCCCACTTTTGATGCAGGCAAAAGTTAATAGTTACATCTAATTAATTGATCTTAACAACTAACGTCTAAAATAACACAAGCTTTCTGATTTTCCTATCAGTTTCCCACAGTGAAATCTGATTATGTGGGGGATAGGGAGACTGGCCTTCTTTTCCTGTCTACACTGAAGCAGAAGGTACCTACCTACATGTACACAGCGAGTACTTCAACTTCTAGTTGCTCCCTGTTCAATCTCATACCTAGTCATGTCGCCTAAATGTTTGTATGGAGGTTTTTTCTTTAAGTCCTACTGATTTTTTCTCATGGCCAAGAAGATACATATTTGAGAAAGCTCTTCTCATTTAGAGACACTAAACAGTGGCTAAATAAATTTGACACTGTTTTCCTTATAAATCTCCTGCAAAATGCATCACAAGGTGGAGGTAAGAAATATCCTGACTATTGTCAAGCTTTTGAAGCTTGTGTAGGGCAATCGTAAGGCACAGTTCTCTTGAAATAAAAAGGAAGAAGGGAGAATCCGAGAACAAAGCACACACTGCCCATGTGTTTTATGTTTGTATGATGGTTAGACTGGGCTTTTTACAGGCTTTGTTGGCTTTGAGACTGAAGGTGAAAGACAAGTGGACCTGCCTTTTATTAAAGTCAAATAGGTCAAGTACACTCATGGTGTAAAAGTAGTTTGGCTTCCTGATTCTCCTCACCTGAGCTAGCAGTGGCTATTTATCCAGCATGTTTATTCCAGTATCAGCAGAGAGAGAGCAAGTTGAGGAAGAAGGGGTGGGGTTACACGAGAGGCCAAGGACAGGGAGCTTTTCGTGCAGCCTCTCAAACACATTGATTGTAGTTTGGGATTTTTCAAAGCTGCACATGTTGGATAATATCTGCCAATAAACACAGCTGAGTGGGTGAGAAATCTGTCTGCCTCTTGCTGAGGTTTAGAAGAGAAAAGACACCAAATGAGCAGTTTCTTCACATGTGGGTCATGCCCCTCACTGGGGTACTTGCCCCTGACCTAATCCTGTTCTACTTTGTCTCCCTCACTCCCTTCTGTCTTCCTTCCCCCTTCTACTCCTGTACTACTGCACTACTGGTGGTCTGGTGCATGCTGCACAGATGTTTTCCCCATGCTATTATAAGATTATTTTTCAAGTGGCTTCTTGGAACAGATGTTCCAGTGTGTGCACTCGCCTTCCCCTGGCTGAAAGTGCTCTGTGCAGAGAACAGATTGCATTGCTGCTCCCCTTTTGATCTAAAGAGCGAGCGCAAGGAAAAAAACCCACACAAATGATGCTGGTTTTTGTTTCAGGCTGCTTGGCAATGGTGCACCTGGGTGTGTGTCTCCTGCTTCTTTTCTCCCCATCTCTAGTGCTGCTTGCAGATGTTTGTTTCTGTGCCTTTCTTCTTCAGCCCATATTTTTCCCTCTGTGATCCAATACTTTACTCCCACTGCCTTTAAATTTTCTTTCATCTAACACCCTGGTATTCATGCTTCCAAAATCATTCTCTACCCATGGCCAGCACCTCATCTTCATCTTCTCCTTTTGGCAACTCCTGGACTGTTAGGATGGATTAGTCCCATGAGTCTGGGTACAGCGCCTGTCCCCCTTTTTGTCTTTTAATTTTGAGTTCATATTCATTGCTTAGTTTCTCTTTCATTGCCTGAGTGAATTTACCTGAATATTGTTCCTTCTATTTTTTCATGTCGTTTCTCCTCTTGGGTCAGGAACACTTTCAAGAGTCAAAGGTCTTAGGATGTCAGCGGAGCATCATTTTCAAATTCCACTAATTTATGGATGCAACAAATGAATGACACAAGGAAGCTGTGAAATGTGTGTTATATTAGACTTAATCCACTGAATCTCATCTTCTGAGATAAAAAATAAATAAATTAAAAAATCTTTATTTGCTTACATCCAGTCTCTCATATAGACAGTATGTAAGCTTCAACTCTGTCTGTTGGCATTCCTTAAAAATTCAACTTACATGAATTCAGTCTATAGGGAGAAAAATACATGTTAGTCTTTTCTGAGCCAATGAGATAGAATTTGGAAGTGAGTTTCTAACTTACTGTTGATATGGTTCAGTTGATTCAGGATGATTTACATCAGCAGCGAATTATTTGTGGATATGTCTTCAAGAAATCTGCCCATTATTATTCTTGTTTCAGTATGGCCAGCCCTGTATGTACCCATTACTTCTTATATTGTCCTCTTATGGAAAAGTCCTGCAGAATTTAATGAGAATTCTTGCATAAGAATGTATAGGATTCTTTTACGGGAATATTACTCTCTGTTGCATTCCCAGTCTGTCCTAGATTCCTCCAGAAATGTTAATACTATTGATTTATAAACTTGCAGAGAAATTTCTCTAGAACTTGTTGGGGCTAAAATTACAAAGTATCATACCTTCCCAGAGAAGATTTAAACCACAATTATAATGTATGAACCCTTCCCTTCTCCAGCTTCCCTTGTAAGATTGTTCTATGGCACTGTACTTCAGTGTGTATTAGCAACAAATAAATAAATGAATAAACAACAATAAAAAAGGGGGCATATATGCTTTGGCAGCTTTTCCCATCCCTTAAACTACTCCTATCTGTGAGCTGAGCTAGCAAGCACAGCCTGGTTTTGATGCACTGCTCTCAAACTAAGAATACCTGTAAATCTGACCTATGGCTATAAAATTACCGACAATCCAAATAATCAGTTTCAGATAAATTATTCTATTTCCATTCACATTTGGGAGCAGTCTAACACATATCCTTCTCTGGAAACTCAGAAAGTTGGCCTTTCAGTACTATTGCTGGCAGCTTATTCTTTGCTGGTCATGTTCTCCACTGAAGTATCAGAAAGCCACCTTAGCCACCTCTGTATTGTTACTATCTAAAAGCAGAGGGAAAAGGTAAAGAAGAAAACTGATTGGTTTAATGATGATTTTCAACAGGCTTATGACAGGAAGATCATATGACATAAAGCACGTGATCACAGGAAATTGGATTCTCAGGCTACTCAAAATCCAGTCCTATTTCCTGACCTTTGGTTGGTGTTGCAGGTGACATTGCCACATCCAGCATGAACCTAAGGTTTGCAAAAGCCCAACAATCTATTTTTTCAGACAAAAAAATCATTGAAAATAAGCTGAAAAAACAGCCATATATTGGCCATCCAGGGACTTTCTTCTGCCCCAAGGCAGACACACGTCATTCAGAACAAATGCTATTTTTCATTCTTGTTACAATTCTTTGTTGACAGAGATGCCATACGATTGCCAGCCTATTACAGTGTTCAACTATTCCCACTGCTCATAAAGTTTTCCTAGTGCTGAATGACATTTATGGTTGCCATTGTACAGGCAGCTGCAGCAGGCTTTCTTCAAAAACTCAGTAAGAGTAGAAATATCAGGACTATTTCAGCTGGGCTTCTTCAACCCTCTGATTTAGGTATAACCTGTTACTGTAAGCTCTACAGCAGAAGCCAGGGGTTGCTTTGGTTCGGTTTTGCTTATTTAGATTAAATAATAAAGCGTAACCTATATTTGCTTCCTTTTTTTTTCTTTAAAGAAATAACTACTTAAATAATTGTGTCAAAATAAAAAGTTAGGGGTTTTTCTTTAGTTGCTGCTTTGCCTTTTAGCAGATCTAAAAATAAATGGTGTGGAATTATTATTTTTAAAATACGTAAAAATTCTGTGTCATTGACACTAATTTCTAGCTGACAGCGTTCTTTGTGAGGATGGTATTTTAGTTGCCTTTCTGTTTATCCTTCTTCAAAAGAATATGGAGTGTGAAAGAGGGTTTTAAGGCAAAGCCTGCTGTTTAAACTGTTTCCAGAAGATGGTTTTACAGATGGCTCTGATGAAGATGTCCTTCCACATTGGATATCTTCCTTGCTTCGTGGTCCAAGGAGGAGTTAATCTTAACACACTCTTGATACAAACTGATCTGTGGACAGAAAAATGTGAAGAACCAAGAATCCTCTTGCTGTGGACTTTTGCAGAGGTAAGCAGCCACGAACCACAGGGATCAAAAACTGCACAGCCCTTGTGGAGATGGTTGGAGATTTGCTAATACTTTTAATTATAATCTAGAGAAAGTAATAATCTAACCTGTAGTGACTGACAGTTATTTGGATTTGAATGAGTTGACAAATGTCATGACTTTATTCATAGAATCATGGAATAGTTTGTGTTGGAAGAGACCTGAAAGATTATCTACTTCCAGCCCCCTCTCCTGTGGAGCAACCCAGACCTGGTTGCTCAAAACTCCATCCAACCTGACACACTCACCTCCAGGCATCTCTCCTATCCCCATTCTTTTCCCACTCCTTCATAGCTCTGGATGTACCTTTCCCTTTACCAAGCAAGCTGATCCAGGACCAGTGCTGATGCTAATCTTTCTGGAACTGTATTGCCCTTGGATATCTGAGGGTGCAATCTAAAACTACTTTGTAGTAAGGATAGGGTTAAAAATCATGGGTTTCACGGCAAAGTGTTCTATGGGCAGGGATAAGGCACATCTAATTTACAGGATGATCTTATTTCATCAGTACCTTACATGTTGTCCTACAGGACTAATTATAAATATTCAATACTCATCAGGTGGGAAATGTTTTTAATCACAAACGTTTCTCTCAAAGGTTCTATGTCCCTTCCCCCTGGACAAATATGTGGCAATTCATTAATATTAAACCAAATGTTGCTTATTTAACTGATAAATAGAAACCATGTTATTGGTCAACTTTTCTGTTTGGAAACAGCAAGAGGTGATCATGTAACAAAATGGGAGGAAACCCAAGTGGCAACACAGAGCTTTAAAACTGAGGGTGGTAACAACTGCAGTCAGTCAGATAGGAAAGGCTGTCAGAAGTTACAAAGAGAGGAAAATGAAGCTGTTTGATTTGGAAGTCACATTTTAAGCCATATTTTCTGATTGCACAATTGAGTTTAACTCTTAGCTAACAAACAGCATTTGAAGTATTTGAAGTTGCAAAGTCCATCTGTTTAGAGCCATCTCACAGGATCACAGGACCTTTTCCTCCTAGCTAGGAAGTCAGGCTTTTTTTTTTTTTTTTTTTTTTTTTTTTTTTTTTTTTTTTTTTTTTTGCCACTGCAGTGCAGTTGATTTCCGAGGAGGCTTAAATAACATTGCAGAAGTCTTCTTTTCTAAGGGACAGCCAAAACTTCCTTGGCTCACCTGCCAGCTCTGTTCTGACTCTTGTGTGTCACACAGCTGTTGGTTCACACCACACTGTTGGATGACTACTGAGTTTATGGGAATATTTGTGACCACTCCTAATTTAGATGAAAGCTATGACTCCAGCAGCCAATGGCAGCCAAAAATTGGCTGTCTAAAAGATATGAGCACTTCATTTTATAAAAATGCATTCTAGTTTCTGGCACTTCCTAGATGGCTGAGCTCAAGGGCTGGACACTGTAAGGTTGGGACATTGTGATTCAGCTGTTTGCTGTATAGCATTCATTAGTATCTTGTGTATTTTTCTGCAAGGACAGTTATAAATAATTTTGTAGTGATCAGATGGGAAAATGAAGCACAATCCTTACTCAGCACAACTGGAGAATAAGCTTCCCATCAAACCTCCCCCACCCCTTGTTCTCTCTGACACCCTTGTTCCCTGACCACTTTTACTACTGGGGTAGTGGCCTCAACCTGGGTGCTGATGGGGCAGGGACTCCTCACCTTTTGGGGTGAAGAGGAGGGCAAAGAACCATGAGGAATACAAAGAAACCTGACTCTGTCCCCACCTCCACATACATGCTAGATCAAATGGCTGTAGGTCTGATTCAGGGTCCTCTGAAGTCCATGCAAATATTTGTGTTGATTTCAGGGGCTTTGGATCAGCACCTATGTACACAGATGAAAGTAATTCCCCCCCCCCATAAAAGGACAAAGTCATGTTTTCTTTTCATAGAGAGAAGTGGAGCACTGATACCATCTCTCATGCTCTTGCTCCTGGGATATTCCCTCTAGACACTGTTGTGCATCCTGATCAGTTGTTAGGGTTCTGGCTGATCCCTAGAAAGTCTTCCTCATGTACACCCCTCCATTCTTCTTATTATGAGACAAAGGAATGATGCATAATATTTTCTGCCTCATAGTTTTCAATGTTAAAGGGACAATCAAAGACCAGAAACATTTTAAGAAATGTGTCCATTCCCAGAGAGGGAAAATTAAACCTTTATTACCCATGGCAGCTGTAAGTCAGTGCAAGTGGCACAACATCTCAGTTCTTTAAAGTGCATCCCACTTGTGCTACCATGCAATTCCTATTCTTTTCTTTAAAACCTTTGTACCTGAAGTTGTGTGGTTTATCTGATTTGTTTGCTTTTTTTCTTGGAAGAATATAGATAAGGAACTCACAAGCAAATGAAGTCCAGATAAGTTTACCATTTCACAAGTCACTTAAGTTCAAGTTCCTACATCTCTGATAGTGTGCATCCTTCTCTGACTTGATGTAGAGCGTAGCTAATTTTCAAGTTATGTCTGTTGCATGCTCTAGGCATCACAACCAATGCAAAAAAAAAAAAGTGTAATAAGCCCCATAGACTTCCATGATCTAAAAAAAAAAAATACAGCCCATGATTTGCTAGTTTGATTGCTGTTGAGTGAGTTAGTGGTCTGTGTTTAATCCAGTTTCTTCTCTTTAATTCTGTGGTTTTAAAGTCTGTCTTGTAGGTTGAACAAGTCCCTCATTATAAAACCCTGCTTTCAAATTTGGACCATAAAAACATTCTTTCACGTGTCATCAAGATCATAATGAAATAGAACTGAAAAAGATTATGGCAGTAATTCTGTGGGATTAAAAAATTATTTCATATTGTTGTTCTTCAGCTGGAAGGAAAAGATGGCTTTCTTTATTCTTTTGAAATGCAAAGGAGTTCAGTTATTCTATTCCTGGAGTATGTTTCTATTGATCTCTTATGATTCATCTCTGAAGAAGTCTCTAGATAAAACACTTCTGAATAAAAATCTTTTAATTTGGGGGAAAATGGACATTAATGGAATTTTGAGAACTCTTGCAACGCTTTTATAAGTGACAGTATTCTGATGAAGCCTAAGATTCTGTGTTCTGGTCACTAATACAAAATTTTTCAACTCTTTATGAAATACGAGTTCTCTTTGGGGCAAAGTGATAGTGGTGAAGGATTGCAGGAGGTGATGAAGGTAAGAATGTTTGTGTGCAAACAAGAAGGAATTAGGGAGATCTGGGTAAGAAGACTAGGCAGCAATGACAGATTTGGAGGTCAGAGAATTGTGAACAGTCAAAGATAGAGAACAGCATCACTTTGGAAACCAGGAAATTAAACACAGAGAGGGGAAAAAGTGAATGAGAGGAATGAGATTTGTTGACTCAAGGCCAAAACTACTGTTTAACCATGGAAGAAACATGAAGGGTAGCTGACTAAATATTAAATGAATAGCTGGAGAAGGTGAGGACATAATGTTGGGCAAGAGTTGTGCCATTGATCAGAGCAGAAATTGATGCCGTGTGATTTCTGCCAGGTTTCTAGAACAGTCAGGGCAGAAATTGCTGGCAGATATCCTATGTCCTTCCTCTTAGGCTATCTACAGATAATTCTTTACATTCCCTAGACCTTTGTGAGCCATCTTCAAGGTCATCAATGGCACTGTCCAGAATCTCTCAGAAGCTCTAAGGGTGGGTCTAGAAGTACCTGCTGAGCAGATGAAAGAGGCCTGGCCAAAGGGTAGGACTTAATTGTTGGGGTTTTTTTAATTATTTATTTTGATGTTACAGTACGAGTAAGGGCTAGAGTTGGAAAGGCTTCTCTTAATTTTCCATGTTTTTTTCAAGAATAATTACTTGAGGACCCAGCAAACCTGATTTTTAAGCTCCTTACTAGTTCGGGAGAATTCTCAGACACTTTATTGTCTCCTTTTCCAACCTGGACTCTGTGTTCCTCATGCTGGTAAACTTTGCTGCCTCTGATCCAAATCTTTTGGTTGCCTCTAAGGAAAGGCTGGTTGGAACCCAGATGTGTGGTAGGGAGCTGGCAGAGAGCAGAGCAGAGAACAATGGCTCCAAGGTCTCAAAGTAACATGTAGCTGATGCATTTATTACACATTAGTAGGGAGAAACAGATAATTTTGACTGCTGTTAGCCAGCTACTGCAGGTGTAGTCAAGCCACAAGGAAGTCAGGAAGGCAGAGTAAAGAGACAAGGTTTCTTGGCATGGATAGGCATAGGCAAAGAAGCCCATTGATTTTGGTGTCACCTCTGTAGGACCAGGTGAAACCAGCAGCATGCATTTCTGATCTGGTAAAAGACCAGACTAACATCACTGTTGACCATTCCTGTGCTGAAGTTTATTTGGAGAGGGGGGATGAATGGTCAGGTTGTACTTGTTGTCACAAATTATTAAAGAAGGGCTCAAGAAACGCCTTCATTTGGAGCCTGTCAAAGTAAGCAAGTTTTGTTTGTTGCCATCACAGCTTACAGATGCACCTATCCTCCTCACAGACTTCGACATGAGCCTTGATGGCCAGCTTGCCTTATCCACTAGGGACGGTTGCTCTTTGATTAAAACATCCTGGTAGTTCTGGGTTGAATCAAAGTTTTGATATAGGGCAGAGTCGGAGGTTTTAGGGTTGCAAGGTGCAAATATATCAGAAAAAAAGACAGTGTATATTGAGTAGAAAAAGTTTGAGAGTAAGAATACCTTTCAGTGAAAACATAGTCTAAATTTGGCTTATTTAAGGTATGTTAAAAGCCTGGTCTCTGAGGACAGATGGGGCATTTCAGCCAAATATCATAACAAGAACAGTGCTTGTGAACACTGTTTTAGTGAGGATGTGACCAAAGATAATTTATGGTGAGTATCAGAATCCCAGTGCTTTCAAAAGGAGTGATTTTGAGACTGGAACAACATATTACTGTGACAAAACACTTGTACTGGTTTATCCAACTGTCTTAACTCATGCATAAGAGACAAAAATAGGAGAAGCTAGAAATAATGTAAAGCGTCTAGCATATGAGAAAAAAAGTTGTAATGATAATGAGAAATAAAACTGAAATATAACTTTATCTGATTATGAAACCACATAGTGGAAGGAGAGTGACACTGGTACATTCACGAGTATGTTCAGTGAGAGGTTAATAATGGACAGTCTGCTGGAGAAAATTAAGATTCATGGCTGTGAATCTGATTCAAGAGGAACACTGAAGACTGGCTAAATGTCACAGAGCCCTGGAGATAGGTGGGAGCTTGACCAGGCTCATATCCAGTAGCCTTTCTGACAAAAAGACAAGCAGGTTGTCGTGGCTTGGATCTTAGCCCTGAGCATCAACAGGACCAAAAAGTCACTCTTGTCTCTCTCTCATTAGTGACTGGAAAAGGGAGACCTTGAAGTTATGGTTACCTCTCATCCTCCTGCTGCCACAGTTGCCTGAATATGGTTATAAATTTATATTGTGTCCCATTAAGACTATACCAACCTTCTATCTTCCTAGTGCTACTTCAGTACCAGCTGGTCTCTGCACACTGTACCCACTTGTCCTTGGCTCCTGCTTGTCTAAGGGAAAGACACAAGTGCTGCATATGAAGCACCTATATATTCAAAATAAGAAACCATAGCCTTCTTTAATGATGTACTTTAGGATGGAGAAATATCCATAAAAAGACAAGCAAATTTATTTTAAAATAATGTTTGCCAAGTTGGCACAATGCACTTATTTTTGAACATGAAAATTTTATCCTGGAAATGTGGATATTCAAAAAATACTCTTCCAAGTATTGATGTCTTCTGAAAGTATGGTTTGGATAGTAGGTTAAGAGTGAAGGATATGAGTTCTTCTAAATAGTATGCTCTAAATCAGTAGTGAGGAATCATAGTTTCCATTCACATTGAACAAGTCCTTTCTGTAAGACCTGTCTTACAGTAGAATTTGAACCGGCTCATCCTTGTGGATTTTCTCTAATAGTAGTTGTGATTTACTCTAATAGTAGAAAAATTAAGATGTGGAACTAGTCCCTTAATATGACAAGCAACGCCAGCTATTATTTCACATATCCAAGGTAGTTAGGTAAAGGCCAAATAAATACCTGCAGTAATTACTCAGCAGAGAGGGAATTGAATGGAGTGGAGCAAAATTAATTTTGACAGCAGTTTCAGAAAGGGCAGGTATGGGCAATTGAGGCATGATTCTTTTAAGAAACACAGACTATTGCTTTGCAGACTCATCATAGTTAAACACTCCTTTCCCCAACTCATATAGTGATATTAGGGATTATAAATTTCAACTGAAAATTAAGAGAGTGGATGAAAATGAGGTTCCAACAGTACTGTGAAATAATGAACTGAGACAGACCAAAGTCCTAAGACTGTAAAAATATAAATTAGAAGGGAGAGTTGAGATGAATGGTCAGTATTTTAAAGCACAGATTCGAGGAGGAGACCTGTGACAAAAATTATACTCAGGAAATATTTCACATTTCAAGAACTTTTGGATTCTAAGGTCTAGAATTCATTCTTTGCTAAAGAGATTTTTCTGGCACAATATTTTGCTATACTTCTATCTTAGTTCCATTTTGGAATATTTTTCTGTCATTGTGGTATCTAAATTCCATAGACAAAGTAGAAAATCAGTGCAAACATACTTAGATGACATAGAACTAGTGACTATACATGGAAAATGTTGTCTTGATGTGAGCAAAACTCTATAAAAACCATAGTTAAATGACACAAAAATTATATGTCTATAACTGTGGTATTTCTTCATGTTAAAAACTTAAAATTTTAGACATTGAACAGATATGTAGGAAAACACTGTCTTGATTTCACACTGCAATATCTGTGATGGCTTTTCTTTTATAAGTAACTATAGTTCAATGATTAAGACCCCCATTCTGCAGCACTTCACTCTGCATTTTAGTCCATTTTGTTTAGGAGAGGCATCAACCTAAATGAGCTGCATATTTGAGGTCAAATTCCCTGAAACCGTAAAAAGTTAAAATTACTCACATATATAATAGGTTCAGTGTAACTGCTCAGATATGGACAGATATTTATGAGTCTAAGAATCTGGAGAAGGGGGTCATTAGATCTGGATCTTATTTTAGATTCTGGTCCCATTTATTACTTTGTCTGTCTAGAAATAAATACATGCTTTAGATTTTAGTGCCTAATCTTGCAAATACTAAATGCAGGTTTAGTTTCACCATACCTGAAAAAGCTTCAAGGTATGTTAATATCAGCAGGTTATGGTTCTCTGGGCAAGAAACCTGATTTTCTCATTGAATTCCCATCGGTATCTGCAGAGTCAGGATTTGCACTGGTATCCATGATATATGAGCTTCCATAAACCATAAGGGATACACATATATTTTTAAGTTTACTTTAGGGACTCTCTGACCACTTTCCTATCATCTTGTATTTTGTTTCAGATCTTGCTTTCTGGCACATTTCTACTCTAAAACCAAGACGCAAAAAAGTTTAAGGGAAGTAATAGCTATCTCATTTGTTGTCTGAATGATCATAAGAATGGGTCAGTAATCAGAGGAAGAGTGCCTCATGGTTCTTGTGTAAACGGGACACACCTGTGAATCACATTTTAGTTGGCAGGTCCTTAACAGACCTCCCTAGGTCACCATTGCTTAACTGTCCTAACACAGAATGCTGCTGCTCAGCTGAGCAGGGTTTATGTGCTTTGTTAGGGCATGCAGGGGAACAAGAGAAAATGGCTTTCCCACATGAAGTTTTCAAGAACCAGGATGAGAAGCTCCCTGGGAGAGCACAGAGGAAAGGGAGGTGAGTCGCAATCTACTTCTATGCATTCTGTGTCTAAAGGTGGTGGGTGCTTGGGTGTGGAGCAGCTGTGGGTTCAATGGATGTGATTATTCCCTGGTATGGCACGTCTGCTCTCTTCAGAATAGTTTTGTAGTAGCAGCTGTGCTTGGAGAGTCAGTTTTGAAGCAATGTAGTTGAAATACCATTTAGTTTATGGAAAGGTTAGTGGTTACTTGGTATTAGAAAGGTAAAATTATTTTACACAGCAAAGATAATGGGCACCTGAGCGACAAAAATACAAATACAGTAAAGCTAAATGACCAGCAATCAGCTTTTATAATAGTTGAATGTCATTCTGATAACCAGAAGGTGTTTAGCACGTCTACTGAATGGGGCATTGATTGTCTTATAACTATGTGAGCGATTTAATGGTGAGAAATGTATTAAGGATGTAACACAACAATAATTCAGATCCTGGTTTTCTGCCAAAACTTACATAGAGTGCAAATAGTCCTTTCAGTGCCTTGTGGAAGAAAGTTAAAGGGTTAGCAGGATTTGAGTGAGCTGAATGGAGTCAGATGTTAGTGGACTGAAGTGGTGGTATGGTCACTTTATACAATTAGAAAAGAAGGCAAAGCTATCAAGTCATCTCTTAGCCTGTAAGAGGAGGAGAAAAGGCTCTGGATTATTTCTTCAAATTATTTTATTTTGTAACTTTTTTTTCCCCCCCAGCCCTTGGTTTTGGTGTATTGAGTTCCAATCTTTTCCTTGGGCAGATAAATTGAAGTGCTTTCACTGCAAGATTCCACTGACACATAAGATGTACCAAAATCTCTTTGACTGGAAATAATGATTGATGATGTGCTTATTTGGGACAGAAATTATTATGTGTTATAAAAATCTATGTAATGCATGCCAAGCAAAAAAAGCCTTAAATTGAGTGAGAACTAATATCCAATTGGGATGAGTAAGACTGGTTATTTAGGAAACCTACCATGATTTGTGCGTCGTGACAAAGGAATTTGACTGAACATCAGTAAGGTAACTGGACAAGTGGAAAGACTTCAAAAGAAAAAGGCCACCCAGAGACTCACAGGCTCATTACTATTTCTAAGCAGACCTATTCCCTGATTTATTATAAATATTTCACTGGGAATAATGCTAGGGGATGATAGCAAATGGTCCTGTGATCACAAGGGGAAAGACTCGAGGAACAGCCACAGAGGAGCTGAAACTAATTTTTCTCAGTTTGAAAAAAGAGTCTAAAATTATACAAGTTTATGTGGATTAGAGACTACTCTTCTGAAACAAGATAATCAGGGTCACATCCTTTCAACACACAGATTTGACTGCAATAGAACCATACTCAGATTGGGAAATACAACTGCTGGTTATTGGATTGATTTATGAGTGGTTTCATGAATATGTTCATAAATTGTTTGAGGTAAAAGCAGACCATAATACCACGGGAATCTATATAATAGAAACTACTTTACAGATAGCTCTTTTACCCTCAGAAAGTGTCCATGAAATTTATTTTAAAAAAAGGCTTCAATTTGAAAAGGGTATGATTAGAATACCCATGATTATGAGAGGAAGCATGAAGTGGTCTATGAGGGCTCTTTTCAGGGAGATCCTTGCCTAAGCACAGATTTTTGCAAAGGTGTTGGAAGTGAAATGGAACATGCTGAGATCGGGAGGGTGTCACTAGGTAGTGTCAAAATGTCCCTGCGCTGACTGCTGGAGAAGCGCTAATGGAATTTTAAATAATCTTTTCTGCTCCTTAGGTCTCATAATGTGTAGTTTTCTTTACTCCAAGGACCGTACATTATCAGTGTTTAAGCATTAACATGTTTCTAAGAAACAGAACGTGATAAACAAACAATAAGTCAAAACAATAGGAAGATCTTGCTTGATTTTGTCTGAAGCAAACTGTCACAATTTTGAATTACATTATTTTTAATGAGAAAGGTTTTGTTTAAATTTAAATTGCTGCATGTTACATTTCATAAAGCAACCACTTATGAATTTATAGTATAATCTCCCTTCCCCCCACATACAGGATTCCAGATGAATTAATAACCAATTGTGTTCAACAGTCCATAAATTTCTACTCTTTTCAGCCAAACTCTTATGAATATTTGCATGGGTTAGCAGAAATAGTTTGGTTATGAGAATATATTCTGGAGTGTTTAACAAATTTATTCACATTGAACACTATTGCAAAACATATCATACATCTCACTGCACAAAGATGATGTTAGAGACTTAAGGACAGAAGAACAGAAGTTTCAGTGCCAGAATGTAATGGGTTTCTTGAACCCAAGGTGGTTAACTGTGGTTAGCCAAAAGTACTATACATCAAGAATGACAGATAGGGCAGAAAACTAACTCCAAGAATGTACAATAGTTACAATTAGTGTGTCTGAGTATATTTCAAGAAAATCAATGGGACTTCTGCTAAGGGAAAAAGTTGATGATATTAATGCCCTTTCAGACAAGCACTCATGAGGGTGAATGCTCTCAGAAGAGAACACCAGGAGTTACTGGCTTTTTGTTTCTTGAGAACAAATGTAAAGAAGCCAATTCAGCCATTAGAAATGGAAAGCCACAGGAACACTAAGTGTGAACCTCCAGAAGTGCTCCCACTTCCAGAGTTGGCTGGGCAGCATCCTGAACTTCAGAGTGCACAGTGACACTGTGATAGTAAATCACTGAGGAATGGAGGTGATTATTGCTAACAGAGATCCAAAAGACATCAGTACAGTCTGCGCAGTGCTGTGGGGAATTCTGACAGTTTACCCTGTATTCTCTTCTACAGTTATTGATTTATGCTTTACCAACTGCATGAATTCTTCTGTGGTAGTTGTTAGTATTGGTTGAAACATTTGCTTTTCTTATCTAACTTTAAGATTAAAAAATACCTGGAGGACAAGGGGATATAATTTGGCCACTAAGTCCAGGGGCTGTGTCTTTTATGATCCAACCCATATGCTATGGCTAATATGGCTAACATCAGGAAATACCAGCACTCCTTTGTGTTACATTACAAGGTCAAAAATGCTGAAAGAATATTGTCTTTCATTAGATTAAACAATCTTTCAGCAACTCCTCAGGTGAGTCACATAACCAGTAATTTTATGTTCTGCAGTAAGGGCTGAGATGCTCACTTTGCTGCTCAGAATCTTTGCCCAGCTTCTAAACTGTAATAGGGCTCTTTCAATGGGTAAACTGTTGTTGCCCCAGAATTACCAGTGCCTACTAGGAGAGGGCTACTGGTGTCATGTAACCATAAATATTTGTGTGAATGAACTCCAAGTTGTTAGCAGTTCCTCTGGCAGATCACGCCCCTTTTCAATGAAGCCATGTACTGAAAAAAACCCAACCAGTTTTAACTCTTCAGTGGCATTCTGTTTGTGATGCTTCTCAGAACCAAAGAACTTTGCCTAGAAACATTTAAAGTATTTTTCAAAATGTATTTGGATATTATTAGTTCATATCACATATTTCTGGATTATTGATCAGTATTTTTAATGTGATGAGACAGCTGTGGTCTTTTCCAATAAACTTGCTTTTTAAAGTATGTCTTCATGGTCTACTGCAGAACACTGAACTTTCCTTCTTTACATTCATCCTTGCTGAAACCTTTAATATTAAATAAAGTGTAAGCCCAACATTCTAGTGGAGAACTGTAGTAACTATATTCATAGAAAATAAAACAAGTTCAGATGGCATTTTCTGCCCGTAAATAGAAATGGTAAAGCGGTTTCATAGTTAAATTGCACCTTATTAATTAAAATACTTATTTTAATTTACTTCAGTTATCTACTTAAGAGTCTTTTGATGACTCCTAATTTTTTTATTATAAACAGTGAGAACAGTGACTTTATAAAAGCTCTTGCATGTCTTTAGCTCTTATTTGTCTCTTTTTTAAGGCTGAAGACGTCTAGACAGATTTCTCCTCAAGCCTAGGCTTCCCCACACTTTTCATACCTCTTGTCATCCTTTTTTATACCATTTCTAGTTCTACGTTTGTTTTGTTGTTGTTGTGTTTTTTTGTTTGTTTGTGCTTTGTTTGTTTGGTTTTGTGTGTTTTTTGTTTTTTGGTTTTTTTTAAATGAGAATTCACCATTACCACATGGTGGCTTCATAACATTTTCTGGTTTGTTTTTGAGAGTAGATGCTTAGAAAAATAAATTAGGGAAGGTTGTTGTATGGAATCGGTCTATTCATCCAGTGCTTATAGTTTACCTCAGCGAGAGAATAGCTCTTTTGTCAGAAATGTCTGTAGCAAAGACTAACTCCACCTCTCTTACCCAATTCACCATGTAGGCCTGCATTTGTCAGGGCAAAACTGGTTCAGTATAGAAAGGCAAAAAGAATCAGGAACTCTTTAATACAGGGGGAGGAAGCAGTGTGAAACTCTGACCTGAGAAGTACATTCTAGATTAGAATTGTCAAAGTTGTTACTTTTTTTTTTTTGTTTTAATGTTACTTGGGGCTGGAGCGGGGAGGTGCAGTGGTTGAACCCAAAATAAATAAGTACTTGCGGTCAGCCCAAAATCAAATTTTTGTGTGAATTGAAACAAATGGTCATTGCCAGTAGGAATGTTCAAACCCACATGGAGAAAATGCAGTTTCTAGAGTCTGATCTCAACAGCAGAGGTTCTCAACAAATATTCACCTTTTGTACCATATGCTTTCATGACCTATTGTAACCCCACATCCTGTTGCTGTGAATAAGAATAAAGGCTTTCCTATACATGTTTTCATTTTTCCTGTTTCAGAAAGAAATGGGACGTTGTTTAACAGCAAATCTAATTTGGACGTGATTATTACTGTTGAGAGAATAAGTGCTGGCTGGCTGGGTAGGGAGCCAGAAAAGGTTTCTTGCCACAAGCAAAGTAATCAGCAAGATGGGACTCTGCAAGTCCATGCCCTTGGTGAAAAGGGTAATACCAAGTTGAGGGAAGGTCTCTCTCACAGGCATAAAGAAAAGACCTTTGCATGTTGGGTACTGGAGTATGTCACTAGTTTGTTACCATCCCAAAAGACCTGTAAGCAAGTGGGAAGAGATCATAAGCATCTGGTGTTTGTAATGAGAAGATAAGGTAAGAAAGGCACATAACTGTTATTTCCTTAAATTTTGTGTATCTTCAAAAGAATTAGGAGTTGATAACTTTTTCTGTGGGAGTAGACTGATGCTTTGCTCCATTCACTAGTACCATCCTGGCTGTGGTTGGTCTGAAGTTACTGGGGAAAAAAACCTGAGCCACTGTGTTTCACCCACCCCCACTGGTATTACAGCTGTATCCAACTCCTGGCAAAAATATCCTAGTATGAGAAAAGTAAATAAACACACAATAATTGTGTGTTAGGGATGAAGGAGGAGAAAGTGAGGAAACTGGGGTATAGATTTACTCCTCAGCTCCCTCCATCTTTGTAGAGGACCACTTCTGTAAGAACAACCAGTGAAGTATAAGATTTTAGGCCTCGATAAGTAAATTGTTAAACTCCACCCTGAAATTCCTCAGATTGCACACAGTCCCCAAAGTCCCAGGTTCCTTGGAAATTTTCTTTGGCAAAATTTTTAATGACAGTAGAGAGCAAGTGCAAGATGAAGGGAATGCAACAGAAGACTGCCAAAAATTAGTGTCCAATGTATGCAGTCAATAGATTGTATAACCTGCAGGATTGCAGAAGTTGTGTTTCACTTTATCTCATGTGGCTTCCTCCAAGTCAGTTACAACCTCTCTGTATTGCTCACTCCTCCACTGCATGTCTGTATCCCTACAAGAAACAGAAGTGGTTTCTTTTGTAAAGTCGTTTCTTTTGCAGAGAAAGTACCGTTTGTGCTAAGCCAGTAGCTGTTGTTGTACATGCCTGGAGTAGTAGCATGACTGTGAACTCTTCCCCAGTTAAGCTGAAATGGAGCATGTTCAGTGGCTCTCTGTAGGACCATGTTACTTATAAAAATAAGAATGCATTACTTAAAACAAAAGTTGTTATTGTCTACACACATCCATTAACTTAAATAGGTTATGAAGAACTTGCCACTGAAATTATTTAAGCAGTTCTGTTAGAAATATTTTTCTTTAAAGATTTCAGCTAGTAAACTGGATGCATTTTTAATTTTCTTTTTTTTTCTTTTTTTTTTTTTTTTTTAAGAAAACACTAAAAAATCCCCTACAGAAAGCAAGTATCCTTGTGAAAAGTTGTTGGTTTTGTTTGTTTTACTTGCCAAATCCCCAATTTTCTATCACATAGTTTCAACAAAAATCTTTCAGAGAGCCCAAAGACCACGAGAGATCAAATTAAATCTGTGAAGTGCTCTTCAAATTGAGAGGAAAGTTAAAATCCTACAAAGAAAAAAAAATGTAAAGCTGTTTGGACCACAAAAGAATATTTTGGGGGTTTACTAAAACATGTCTGTGCCTTGTTGATTTGTCCTGAAACTGCTAAACAGCTAATGAAGCAAAAGTTCAACTCAAATAGTTTAATCTAGAGCTGACTGAAAAAATACTTGGAGTGAAACATTTCAATATAAAATGGCTTTTTTCCAAAACCAGTACTTTTAGGAAAAGCTTTTGGTTTCTTCTAAATTTCAATTTTTTTATTTTTTTTTATTGGAAACAAATATTTTGGTCTTCTATTCTACTTCTTGTTCTTCTTCTCTTCCCCCCCCCCCTTCCTTCCTGCACCCTTTCTTTTGCCACTGAATGCAATTTAAAAACTATTATCTAAAGACTATTCACTTCTATAATTTCCTTTAAATTTTTTTCTTTGTTTTGTGTGTGGAGTTTGTTTGTTTGTTTGTTTTATTTGTGACCTTCCAAAACATTCTCAACTTTGAAAATGCGGAAGATTAACAAAGAGGGGAAAATATATAAATATGTATATACTTTGAAAAGGTTTCAGGGTTACAAATAAAAAAAGCTTTGAAAATTCGCAGATTAGGTTTTCTGATGAACAAAATTGATGTTGTCTAAAGAATAAGAACGGGCTCAAAAATGGAAATGTAATTTAAAATTTGACAAAAACTGCACAGTTCAAGCCACATATGAAATAGCAATATCAATATCTTATATAAAAATGTTTTTTCCAGACAATCAGATTATCCAGTTTTCCTGTAGACTTCAGGCCATAGTGTACCACCAAGCCTCTTGAGCTTAGTAACTGTGCCCAATAAATGTGGGATTGTTTGTGGACCTCCCTTTTGTCTGTAAGCCTTTCAAGGTTGGCAGATGCTGTTGACTACCGCTAGAAACTTGACTAATAATCTTTCCATTGGCCAGCAAAGTCTGGAGAGCTATAGGCATATATTTCCCTCAAACCAGTGCATTCACAGTAATGGTTGAATTTCAGTACAGACGTGCCTGGGCTTCTTCAGAAGCACCTGGCTTTGACACCAGGATTTGTGGCTGCAGAACAAACCTAAGGACCTGGATATGTTCTTAGGCATTTTGTCTGTGCTTAACTTTGCTGCAGATGAACTCCTGCCTGAGGTACCTCAGGTCTCTCTATGACGGTTCTTACTGTTGAACAGAGATATCTCTAGACACAAGCTTAAATATTTTACTGACTCTAGACCTTAGTTAATGTAAAATATCAGTCAGAGAAGTCAGGGACTCTCAGAACACAATAAATTAGCATCATTCATGGACTAAATGCGAATGAAACACAAATACTAATTGAACATCTGAAGCAGGCCCCCAATGAAGGACAACAAATAACTGCTGGAGTTTTTAAGGGAAAATAGGTGTCAGCTGTGGATGTGCAGGCTCTCACCAAAGTCTCACTATAAATTTCAAGGTTTACCAAGTTTTGTAACCTGCCAGTTGACAAGCACTATTGCTGTGGTTCCACCATGATGAAACCCACTGGCACTGATGTAACTACTCCATTTCGCTTCCCTTGGCTGTGACTAACTTAGGTGTTCACCCTTAGTATTATTTTTATTTGAGAATAAATCTTCTGAGGGAAGAATCAAAGGACACAGAGACAAGTAGCAATAGAATGGGGTTATGGAACAAACAGGAAAGATTTTTGCTGTATTCTGAATTTTAAAGGGTAGGTGCAGGAAAAGTATGTCAAGAGAAGGCAACAAGTAACTGGGAGGACATGTGAGAATTATCCTAGACTTTACAGAATATAAGAAAAAGATTAAAGGCTAAAGAAAAGAAAAAATTCAAAGGAGTAAGTGAATCAAGCAGAAGAGCTTTTTGTAATTTTGAGGAAGGAGGAAAAATATGTAGGAGAGAAGAATTTAAAGTAGAGAAACATAAGATAGGAAAGAAAAGTAATGATTCGAGAAATGTGTGTCAAATTTGATTCAGAAATAATTGCTTTGAGTAGGTGTGAAGGGAAGAAAAAAGATCACAGAGGAAGTGGCAGGGGATGCAGAAAACACATGGAGATGTGGAAGGAGTCAGGAACTCAGAGAACTATAACAAAGAATTGTGAGGAGGAGTATTTTGGGTTGAAAGACCAGCTGATGCAGGCATATAAAGAAACAATTCTTTTTTTGGGAGGGGTTTTGTTTTTTGTGTGTTTTTTTTCACTTTATTTTTTCTCTGCTGTTTGTTTATATCCCACTGTGGACAGTGTGATCTTTGTCTCTCTGTCAATGCTGCTGAAGCTCTAGCTTTGCTGGTTTGGTAGCCATACCTATTGCTGGAAGACTTGGTACATAGAAACTAGAATAATATGACTGTACATGCTGTCAACTGCATGTGCTTAGCTAACAGCACAGGAATTAAGCCTAGACTGACTCTAGCAAATTAAGCAATGCCAGGGAATGTTCCTGAGAGCTGAAGACCACTTTTTGCTATTAAATTATTAGCATGGATGCTGGCAACAGTCTGACCCAGGTCAGATAGCACTGCCCTAGATGATTCCCAAATAAGGTTCGGGAATTAGTGCATGCTAAGGGCAGCTCCCAGTAGGCAGTTTGGATGCACTCGCCCCAGTTTGGCAGGTAAGGGAAGTGAATGGGATTGAGGCTCTCTGTTCTGTGCCAGATATTGCTGTGGGCCAGGGAACATTCCTTAGCACATTTAGTTTACTAGAATGGATGCAGCCAAAGAGTGCATTGTTTCACCTCTTTAAGAGAGAGGATGCAGTTACTCCTTAGCTTAGAACAAGGTCACCTTCCTCTAGATAGGAAAAGGTAAAGAGTTGGAAAGCTGTTGGAAGAAGCATCTGAAAGGGAAGAGGCAAAATACACACAGAGCAGAAGAAGCAGCTCTAGGCAATGGAAGGATGAGAGACCATAAACTTAGAAGTGTGTACAAATATTGGGTGGGGAGGGGAACTAAACTGAAGATACAGCTGTATCTAGATATGCTGAAACCATTGCCTACCATGATGAAAAGTATCAGTGCTGCATTTGTTGGGTGATGACATAAGGGGTCTTGTCTGTGCCCACATGTATAGACACTAGGACAGAATATTATACATGGGAGTGGACAGTGTTACTTGTTTATCATCTTCTATAATAGCTATGCTTATGAAAGTACATGTAGTGAATTATGTTGCTGTAGGCAGAACACACAGTCTAGAAGCAACATGAATCTAGTGGAAAATGTGCAAATGCTGAACCTGCAAATTGGCAGATGATCTGATGGAGGTACTTGGAAGTTAGGTATGACTAGACCTGGAATAAAGGACACAGCTTTCATGCCTTTCTTCACCTCCTGTTAGCATTAATTAAGGTCCACAACATGCTGAAGATGAAAAATGCTTTATAAAATTATAATTGATGTATTGAAAAAATTATTTCATTTTACTGGCTTATGTAATTTGTGGCTTTGTACCTAGTTCCAAACAGTCAACTAAAAGAAATTATTGAGTAAAACCAGCTTTTAGTGTGAATAATATGTCAAGGAATACAGCCTTCTGTTGTGCCAGAAGTGTTGCTTTTCTGTTAACAAGGAGAGTCTACAGGAAGATTGTGCTTGTTTGCAGGACTTTGGAGAGTTAACAATGGAGTGCAGTGCTCTGATCTTGTCAAGTGAAATCCTCTGGACTTGTATTCTCCATCTGTTTCCATTCAGGTCAAGTGCACGTGCTTCTCATTTATTACTGTCTGTCATCTGTGTGACAGGAACACTGAGAGGCCCCACCTGAGATCAGCTCCTGACGATTCTAGATACTGTGCAGAGCCTCATATTGACTGAAATAGTTTATAGTCGAAATGGTTATGACAATAAAAGGATTAAGTAAAGGGCTTCAGGTGGAAGATCAAGAGCTGCAATGCAAGAAGATTAAGATGAAATCCTGCCCTCATGTCAGTGAGAGTTTTGTCATTCATTTCCGTGTCACCTGGATTTCTTCCCTCGCTGACTTGCCCAAAACTGTAGGGGAAATCTGCATCAGAGACAGGAATTGAACTTTGAGTCCTTGTTCCATGACACTGCCCTTTCTGACAAAAGGGTGGGTTAACTGGAGCTGCTGCATTTGTATCTCAGCAAAACTGATGAAAGTTGTGCAAGTTGAGGGACTGCAGGCTTGGTCTCTTTGTCCCTTGTATATCCTTTCCTTTCACCTCTTGGTAGAACCTCTGAGTTCTGACTGTGCAAGATGAGTAAACTCAGCAGGTTGACAAAGAAGACACATATGAACTTTTTGCAGCCTGAATGAGAGCTTAAGGTTGGAAGGAATCCAAAACCTCAAAAGGAAATTCAGCTGAAATGACCAACTTTTGCCTGGTTTGGGGTCAAAACCTAGTGAAAACAACACTTCAGATGGTTTCTATATAAAAAAACATGAAGCCACCCAAGTTTATAGAAAACCACTTCAAATTTTCTTACTGTGCAGCCAGGTTCAGAGAGAAAGTATGGAAAATTGAGTAATACTTCTCAACTTCCAGATTGATGGCACAGATTCAAAATATTTTAAACCTGCTCTACTCTAGGTTCATTTCACTTTCAAAGCTTGGCATAAATCCAGCAGCTACCTCAAATGGTATAGTACCAAGATACTTACCAGACATTTGTAGTCTTTGCTACCAAACCATTTGCTAAGATGTCTTTTTTTTTTTTTTTTTTTTTTTTTTTTTGGCATTTACATTTAAACCTCAGGGACTTGTGTTGATCCTGACAGAAAACTCCTGACTTCCACTGTTCCTTGGAGTTTTATTCTCCAAAACTGTATTTTCAGACAGGTCCACCCCAATAAAGAAGATAAGATGCTAAGGGATAAACTAAACATAATCTGTGAGTTCTCCTAAACGACAAGCCACCAGCCAGTGCCTGTAAAAAGACAAGGCTATAGAAACACAGCAAATGAGGTATTTTGTTAAAGCCAGAGCTCGTGAAGTCTTGTTCTTGCAGCAGTTAACAGTTGTCAGCTTCAGTAGTATATGAAACCCTTATTTTCATGTTGCAATGTGATACAATAATCCTTTCTGTGCACTAAAAATATGTTTGTTGAAACTTAATGGTGTTAGATAAGGATCTGCAAACAATATATTGACCACTTAAGCACAGCAAGAGTCCTGGAAAAGAACAAATCTCTTGAGAGAAAAGGGTCCTGGTTCACATCTCACTGAAAATATTTGCACTTTTTTCTTCATTCAGTGTGAGTACTGAGTTTAGGTCCAAACTTGATAGTCACTAGCTTGGAATTAAGACAAGGGGAAAAAAAAATCACTACAATTTCTAAAAAGTCTGTCTTCTTGAGAAAGTCTACTAATGATGACACTAGAATGAAGCATTCAAAAAAAAAAAGTGAGAATTTGAATTCACTAAATGTGATTAAAAGCTCTTTTTAAAATGAAAACTTGTGTGCACAGACATAATTGAAGGATTCTGGGTAGAAGTTCTATTACCTCTGGTTCTTGTGCAACTGTTATCCATAATGAGCAAAGAAAAGCTACTCTTCATAATATTTGAGCAATGTTCTTATCACAGATGTGAATCAGGATAGTATCCTTAGTCCAGGAATAAAACATAAAAGCAGGTAACACAGAGATGAAGAGTAACTTCTGAATAAGACAACACAGTAGTTATTCTCTGTGTGTTTTCAGTAGTCTTTTGGTTGCCTTTAGCCTCCTCTGAACCAAAACCAAAGTTTTCGTAGAAAATCGGCACTGTTTTCAGTTTTTCTGAATTTAAAGTCTACTAAAGTTAGCAGTAGCAGTCACATTATATGAATACCATTCCTTCTGCTAGTCTCTTTTATAATGATAGGAAACAAAATTAGAATGGAGGAGAAGAAATAAGGAGGATATAAATTGCAAGCGAACTAGATAACACCCTAAACCATGAAAGAAGAGGGACCACCTTACGTCATTTTACTTATGTTTATATTGTGTCAGACAATATAGTAGCTGGTAAGATACAGACGACTTAGAGAATTACTTGCAATTAGGTCCTACAACTACTACAAAGGAGGAATTTTGTCCAACCTATGAGAGTGATAAGTGCTTTGATAAAAAAACTCCTGTTTTCATTTCAGTGCTACCATCTGGTGGGCAAAATGCAGACAGCAAAAATCCCATTGCTGTAGCACTGGAACATTCTGATACAGAGAGTTTTTGTTTTATTTTGTGAAGGAAACATAAGATATTATTAAAACAACTTGAACATCTGGTTTGGGGATAAAGTCATTTTGCAATGTTGCTGCCAACCCTCAGGGCCAAGTGCAAAGAGAACAACCTTCCCTTCCAGACTCTCCATAATGCATAACACCAAACTAAAATTTCATGTCCAACACAAATGAAGAACAAAATATACTGGAGCTATAGCTGTACACATCTAGAGAAATTCAACCGATATATTGAAATCCAGAGAACTGTATGAGATTAAAGCTGCAGAATTTTAAAAAAAGACAGCAGGGAAGAGGAATCATGTTTATTTTAGTATGGGTAAGTTAAAGAAAAAGTTACATCAGGCATTTTGAGGAAAAAGAAGTGGAAAGGAAAATCACTGGGAAATGTTTGTAATTAGTTATAGAAAGGATCTGTTAAGATGCCATAACGAAGAGCAGTGCTGTTTTCTTTGGTACACTTAGAACTTACAATGTGAAGGTGGAAACAAGGGTCAGATCTGATCTTCTCCAACTACTGCCTGAACTTTTGGGATCTGGAAGAAAAGGGACTGATTGTTCCAATTTCGTGTAACTTGCTTTCAAATGAATCTGGCCCAAAACCTCAAACATTTATGCAGACTTCTTGCCTATTAAAATGTACGTAACTGTCATAACCACACAACTTTAATTTTTACAAAACTTTGGGAGAGATTTTACTGAAAACCCTTCTTCAGGGTTGAAATTCTGGTGTCATTTAACCTTAGTATGGCTGAGATTTTATCCCTGGCATCCTTCATCTTTCCTAAACTGTTATTTTCTCGATGTAAATAAGACCTAGCCACTGATGCTTCAAATGCCTTGAGTCCTTACTTGAATGTTCTTTTTGGCCATCTGCCTGCACCCAACAATGAACTACCTTTTAAAATGTGACTGAAGTTCTATTATACCATCTGGGATCACTGTCACCTTTAATCTGGCATAAATCTATTAAAATGAAACCCAGCTAGCAAAATTTAATCAATAATGAGGTTTTTTGAGCAGGTGTGAACATATTATTACTGGTCTCTAAGACTGATACACTTAATCCTTTGATTTACTTTGGAAGACTTTATATAATAATCTTCTGCATTTACATGTTGCTATTGGTATTTTTTGAGTCTTGGGTAATGTAAATCTACTACTTCGAAGGTCAGCCAGTAGGTGACTTACTGTCTCTAACAACTTCTGTTGCACTAATGTGAATTACAACAGTAATTCATGATAACTTCAACCTTGGTGACAAGGTTCACAGAGATCTGGTCAAGCATTACGAAACTCCAGCTTCATCAGGAAATTTGTGCTGGAGTTGAATGAGAATAAATAACCTTTTTCTGAGATTTGTCTCATATATTGCTCTTCTGACTTCCTGCCAGCCTGTCTACTAGAACAAATATCCATTCTTCCAGTATAGATTAAAGTGATTTCTATTTTTCCTATTACAAACTTGGCCCTTGACTTAGAAGTGATAGAGATCAGATGCAAGAAAGACTGAGATGAGTTACTATATTACATGTAAAGATGAGGAAACCATTTTTTAACTCTTGATAAAAATATATTCCTGAGGTTTCTGAGGTTTGAGCCCCTCTACACATTTTATGTTGAAAAGGCTAACAAATAATAGAAATTCACAGATTTTAATGCCAGAAGAACAGAAAGAACAACTGCTGTTCATTTAATCTGATTTCCTACAACAAGCATTTCAAGGGAATATGGAAGTTTGTGGTTTGCTTTTTTATTTTTAATGCAAGTGTATTACCACTATTTGTGGAAATATCTCTTTTTGCTGTACCCCAGAAATTCAATCATTAGTTCCCTTAAGACCTTCTATGCTTAGGAATTGACACATGCTGGAGATGTTGCTTTTCCCATGTATGATGCTCTGTATTCTTTGAGGAGCAACACTGACTGGAGTATCTTTTGCCAAATGCTGAGCTCAAAGGGACCTCAGCATCTACCTGTGGGTTTGATACCACGTACTTTCCCTTGGGCTTAAAGAATTAACTAGGCATTTATTGTGAGAGACAGGCTACTGGGCTAGACAGAGCTTCTCTGAGCCTGTTCTTGTGTTTCTTAGCACATTTATGTGAAGCCCAGTTACCTAGGAGGCAATATTTTGCTTCCCTTTATGGCAAAATCACTTCAAAACCCCTGAGCCCAAAAGAGGAGCTGCTGCAATACAGTATGGCATGGACTTGGCTGCCTACCTCCCTAGACTGATACCTGAGAGGAATTTGGGGGTTGGGAGCAGCTGCCTCAGGCCAGAGGCTATATCCCAGCTCAGTGGTACTGGCTCCTGGTTCCAGCTGAATTCAAAGTTTACCATATGCCCTAACTCCCATAGGGATGGAAGGAACCTTCTCTGTGTGAGAGGCAAACTATTTTAGATCCCCCTTTTACTGACCTATACTGAATTCATAATTTTTCCCTTTCAATTCAAACCCTTCCTGTGTAACCCCAGCCATGAATTATTTCCCTTAAATTGCTTTATTTAACATATTTTTTTCTTTTTGATTACTATGGTATCTTTTAGAAGGAAATCTAGTTCTGACTGGAAGACTTGATCTGATAAATTTTTTATTCCCTCTTCAACATTCAGTGACCCTACTACATATGTGTGCATTTATTTATTCTTTGGCTTTGAGATAGAATAGTACATGTCCAGGGAAAAGACATAAGTAACATGGCCAAAAGAAAAGGACAAAAAGAAAACTGCAAGTATTACTCAGGTTTTAGTGCCTGAGTAAATTCTTTTTGACATTTTTTCACAATTTTTGGCTTGTGTTTTGTGATAGTTTATAATAAACATTTTGAGATAAGTATTCCTTAAAGAGCATGATTGGCAACATCTCCGTGTCAGGATCAGGTGCTGGTAGAACTGTAGGAACAACATTCCTTTGAGATGATCCAGATCCTCTAGGTTTTCCATTGCACAATACCATTTTTTCTGATGACCCACACAGATGGGTACATGGAAGTTGCCTTGGGCTCTGATCTTGCATAGGTGGCATGACTGTCACCATTGGAATGACCCACTCCTTTAAAGAAGCTTTTCTGACCTTCGTAATTTTCTTCATCGCAGGCTACAGTAGCACCAATCCTGCTGCCAGTGTCCGTGTCATTAGATGTACTCACAGCTATTCTGAAAATAAGCAAATAGAACTGCCTGCTTCCTCCACAGGGGGTCCAAACTGATTTTTAAACTGAGAGCAGCAAAGATGGAGTCCTGCAAAGACTGTATATTTTTTGATATGTCTAGCAATACTAGATTTGAGAGAGGCAATTTCCTGTATTTAATGTTTTAGCATGCTGAGTGGTGAAGTAATGACTATTTTCAATAACAGAACTCTTTTTTTTTTTTCCTCCAATGGAAGCTCATTCCCTTTTCATACAGCAGCTGCTTCCTACAGGGCAACTTTAAGGCTGCAGACATTACAAAGAGGTATTGAAAGTGACAATGGCTGGATGTGCTTCAAGTACATCGGAAGAGAACCCTACTGGCCCTCAAAGTGCCTGAGATGGGTGGCATGGGATTAGAGGATGGAGAATGGTACTCCTATTGGATCTGAAGCTGGATCCCAAGAGTCCATCTGCTCTGGGCTTTTGTTATTTATCCATGCATTAGCAATAATTTCACATATATTCTGCCAATTCCCCAGGCTTGTCTGGTTGTTGGGTTCCTTCCGCCAGATTTTTCCGCCTGTCTTCTGGAGCCCTTCTCCGGGGGATCACTCCCACTTCCTTTATGTCAGAGTGGATAACAAGGCACTTACCTCAGCAAGCCAGCAGAGTCTATACAACCTTTCCCCACAGGCTTTGGTTTGGATAACGAGGGGGATTGTCTCTGGCAAAGACTAGTGGCTTGTGATACAGTCCTTTGAAAAGCTGTGGTAAAATAGGGTTTATAGTGATACTGGCTATTGAGAATTTGATTTCTCTGGTGCTGTTAAGAGTTTTTTTTTTCTCCTTCAGCTTTTTGTCTCATAGCAATACTATCCATTCATTTCATGAACATGTGAATGCTCTTATGATCCTTTCATGGCCAACAGTGATGTCTGGCACTAGAATATTTGATTATGAACAGTAGAAGAGAAAGTGAAAATGTAACCTCCCTACAGAAATTTTAGAGATTTCAGGGGAGAAGATGTATTGAATACATGGATTAGAGGAAAACCTTCCTGAGTAACTGGCTGGCTTCCCAGCCTTTTATTATTGGTGCAGTATATAATAAATGGCACTGTATCACAATTTACCTTTTTTTTCTGCTGTTTTTTTAGTAGTACCACAACATAATGAGTGAAATTCTTGGATTCCAGTACTAGCTTTTCAAGACCCAGTAGACCCTAGTGAAATTCCTTTTTTTTTTTTTTTTTTTTTTTCCTATAACATTAAGCTATAGACACAAGCATTTCACCAGACCTGTGGAACACGGTCTAACAACTTTCTTGAGTTTTCCATTACACTTCAGCTCTATAGATTGTGGGGGGGGAAGGCCAATCTTTTTTAGAAGGTGTAATTGAAAATAAATTAAGTGGGTAAAAGCTGCTTCACTGGACCTGGAATCAAGATTGTGAATAAATAATATTTCTCATGTAACTCCTCATATATACCTATGTTTGTAGATATAGTGTCTTTGTGTGAAACAGAGGATTACTCAGCAAGTCGCAGACATCTTTAAGAGAGACAGTAGACAAAGCTACAAGTAAACAACCAAAAAAAAAAAAAAAAGGCAAGATAAAGTTCAAAGAAGAGAGCTAGACTCAGACATTTAGTTATGAGAGATTTATGGCTGTACCGGAGAAATCTTTAAAATGTGACAGTTCCCTTGTTTATGGGCAAAATAGCATGTTCCCATGCAGATAATTAAAATGTATTTCAATATTCCAGCACTAGGCTCTGTTTATATGAGTTTATTCCAGAATTCAGACTAACGATAAAGATTTGCTACTGCAAACAACTAATGATTAATACAGATGTTAGTGTTGGTTCTTACAGGAGTTGAAAGAAGATTTATTGAAAGCAGTGTAGCTGCTGTTGATGGTTTCTTATCTTTAGTATAATATTTTGTAATGTGTGGTAGAGATGAAAGCAGGACACATAATGGATGAATGATATTTCAGTAGTTGGTATGAAGCAGTTACTAGGAAACCCATTTTGAACTGGATGGTGGATATTCTTAAAGCATGCAGCCTATCTTCAGTTATTCTGTAGAATTACATGCTTTTATTAAAAATCTGATTCTCCTTATGTCTTTTCCATTGTTATAGGGGAAAACATTCTAGCTTTGCCATTAAGAGTTGTGCGATTTCTTTTTGACATATCTGTGAAAAAAACCACAAAAAACAAACAAACAAACAAAGGCATTTTTTTGCTTCGTTACAGAATGAGATCTCTTTGACTTTACTGTGGATTAGCATATAGGGCAAAACCTGTTCACTTCTAGTGCACAGGACAACTGCTACTCATGGAATGTAATTTCCTGGGAGCCATGGAAGCTGGAGGCCACAATCAATCCGATAACCAGTTGGTATCCTTGGTTCATGTTTACATACGAGAAATAGAGATAGCCACTAGATGAGACCATGAACAGCAGAGAGTAGGGAATGCTGGGAAAGGAGCACCAAAGCTCCACTTATTCTCCCAGAAGTTTGAAATCTTTTCATTTACAGCCTAAACTTAATCCTAGCCAATTTGCAACTACTGATGCTGTTACTGTCTTCAGATTTTCAAATTTCTTTATCTAGTTTTATACTTGTCCTTATCTCTACTGAACTTGCAACCATTGGGACATCCAGCAGCCCTTGATTTGCTAGGCTGAACAACCTTCTGGTTTAGATCCTCTTCTACTGGGCAGGTTCTGATCAGCTGTGTGACCATTCACTGTACCTGCTTCATTTTCAATGTATCTTTGTAACACATGGGTGGCCAGAATTGTATTGTATTCACAGTGGAGGCTTGCCAAAGCTTTTTGCAATGACATTAATACTTCCCTTTCTTTAGCAAGACACGCTAGAGTCATAGCTGTCATCTTCTTTGTGGCTGCATTACATTAATGAATAATCATCAACCCTTTCCCTTTTCTGTCCTGTTAGGGCTGTCCTAATAAGATCTGTAGCTGTGGACTGTAACTAATAGGATAGATTTTGGTGCAAGGAAATATTTGGGCATTGCCATAAAAATTTGAAAAGAGAAGTTAATTCTGTTCACATTTTTTAGGCAAAATTCGCTGCTCACTCTGACCTCAGTAGCCAAAGATTATTTTAATAAGTGTAGCATTTACAGGTAAAGAGTCAAATAAGTGAAGTTGGTTTTGTGGTTGGATTTTTCACCGTTTTTCATTCTTTGCTGTGATTATAACAAAAGATCCAGGGAGTAAGATGAGTAGAGTCAGCTTGTGACAGATGGTCCCATTTCCTCTTGATTCTCAGAGCCTGAAGGATTCACCAGCTGAGTAACAAGATCACATTATTTAGGCGATAGACACTTTCCTTAGCAGTGCCACTTGGCAACGGTGCACACGGTCACAGCTGGAGCCTGCTCAGCCCTTGCCTGCCTTCCCCCGTATCAACCTGAAGGAGCTGTCTGGGTCAGGCATCAGTGCTGTTCTTGAGGAATGCACACAAAACTCACAGACATGGAGGAATAGAAAAGCAGAACAACAGCTAGCAGTCTCCTCATTCTCTCACTAGCACACACCTTGATGTCCCCTGCTATCCCAAATGACCATCTCCTTCCTAGTGGGCCCCAGTGCTCATCTCTCAAGTTTATAGCTCCAGAATGCTTATGCAACAGCAGAGATCATAGAATCATATAACGGCTTGGATTAGAAGGGACCTTTAATGGTCATGTAGCCTAACCCAACCATGTGTTGTTTCATCTCATATCAGGGAAACAAATTCAAATCAGTCTATGTTGTTCTCTATGTTGCAGTCGTGATAGTCACCATAAACTGGAGTCTCGTTCATTTGAGTAATTGCTGCAAGCTTTTGTCTATAGGTCTGTTGAAATGTTACCACCAGCCCCTGACTCCTCTGGTTGACATAATGACCTGAGACTGTTTCCCTGTATTTGCAGGGAAGAAGTGTCCAAGTGTCCTTGCAAGGATTCTGGAGACACTGATTCTTCATAAGGAAAGCAAAGTCAGTGGAGAGACAGACTGGATCTTTTGTTAGTCTCTAAAGACATCCTCTTTCCCTTAACCTGGGAATATCTGCAGGCATTTGCAGAGTGCATCCCAGTCTGCTAGTTTGTATTCCTCTCCAACTAAAGTATAGGAAAGTAAGAGGAAATGCCAGGCCAGAAGATCTAACAGCCCACAAAGCCAGGCCTGAGGACAGCAGAGAACTGGAAACAACAGCATCTACTTTCCCTTGCCTTTGCCTAACCCTTCACCAGTTAGAGGATTTCAAGAAGCCTGGATAATCCTCTGCCTCTGCTTCCTGTGCTAGGAGCTTAAAACTCTGACAAAATAAGCCCTAGTTAATGTTTTCAGAATGGATTAGGTGGAGTCCATTAGGATTCACTAGAACTCCATTAGGAATTCATTAGGAATAGAGTTTATCTCTTCAGAGCCTATTGATATATTAATGCTGCTACTGCTCCTGCTATAAACACCAATAATCATAAATATTACAGCTTATAAAGTATCTGAAGGACACCTAAGGCTGATATAAAATATCATGTATATTTTGGATAACACTTCATTCAATATTTAATCTACTTCATGTTCGTTTTCCTCGAGCATTTGTTGTTGGCATTGGTTATCTTGTCACTGTAGCCCAAGTTGTTCTTCGAGGCATAATTCTTTGCCTTCCTCTTCTGAGTAATTTGTTTTGATTTCCAAATTTGGGGGTTTTTTTCCTGTGGGAAAAAATTCAACCAGCAGCAACAACTGACTCTTTTGTATTTGTGGGGCTCTCTTTTGTGGTAAGACCACTGTGGTGTGTAAAAGTGGCTTTACTGCTATGCTCACAGTCTTGTGATCCTAGAGCATTTTATCGAGTCTCTCAGTGGTTTCTCTACCTGTGTTATGCTGTTTGTAGTTCCCAAAGGGCTCTTTCTGTAGCTGAAGGGCAACAAGGCTATAAGGTCTTTCCAGTTACACTGCCATTATCTCACTACCCTACCCAAGACAGGCACTTGATCTGAGTGCTATAATATTCCCAAATTGCCATCCTCTATAATACAGGGACCTTCCCGAAGGCTGTGAAGCCAGGTGTGAGGCGTGTTTATGTCACTGGGCTGCTGCACAGTAGTCTTGCTGGAGCTGGCAGGCTGGCCTAGACTGTAAGTGTATTCTGAGAGGCAGGCAATTCAGAAACTCAGGAGCCACTTCTCTGTGTGCTGGCCACAATTCCTGCTGCCCCTGCCAATATGCTTATGGTTTGGCATTTGTAGACACACCGCAGCTGTCCAGTTGATAAACTGACACACTCTGGGTGGCCCTCATCTCTTGAGATTTTACGACTGCTGTTTGCTCCACCAGACATGAATTGAAGGCTTCCAAACTCTCCCACAGAGACTTTCCTGGTACTCTGGTGTCAAGTTCAGAACAAGAATCTGGAGCAGACGTTTTATTCCTAGTAACACTTGTTTTCCTATACTGCTCCTCTCCTTCAGCTAACTGGTGCCTGTGATGAACCCACGCTTCTGTTCACTAGTCCATCCTGCTCAGCAGAAGTCAAAAGTTATTTATAGAACCCAATCCATTAGCCTTCTACTCTTGAAGGGAAAAGGACTGTGTACGCACAGTCAAACTCAGGATTACAGATCAAATCTACTGCTGTGCATGTACATTTATGTGACCCTTATGACTCTTCCTGATGTTTCCTGCATGCTTGTTTTCCTGGTTAAAGAAAGAGACATCACCCACTTATGTACAGTAAAATAACACTGAAAGATACCATGTCTGTAGCAGCAATCTTGAGAAATACAACTGCTGGGCTGTCTGCATATAAGGTAAATTGTGTAGTAGCTTATAGTGAGGGAGATGTGTCTTTGATCTCTTGTACAATTCTTGCTTTACTCACACATTACTGCTGGAATATGTAGCTACTTCATCTAATGGAAAAGGAGAAAAAAAAATTAATACCAATAGGAGATGATGTTTCAAGCACAAGGAACTGAAATCGCTTCCGTTTTTAGTGGCCACCATCAAAATCTTGTCAGTATTGTTCTTTTCTAGCTCCACATCATGACATTCAGGTATCAGTGATACAGACTTACTGATAACTGTCATTTTATGCCAAATTGATACCATGGTAGAGCAACTGTTGGCTTGCAGACAGAGGGAGAGGTATTCATTTCCGTTTGCTTCTGCAGTAGATTCATTGAAATGTGTTAGCTCAGCTGTGTGCATATATGCTGATGTAATCAAGCCAGGTGCATGCACAGGGTTTTCTAACAGGAGGTGGAGATGAGTCTGGATCACGTAAAGAGGAGATGGAGAGCTGTGCAGGATGTTTAAAGGTCACAAGGATGCTTAACATTTTGTACAGATGTGAGGAGGAAAAATAGCACGGGGGCAGAGTTGCTAATGCACTAAATGGCAAGAAGGGTACAAGTTAGGTATTTCAAGGTGCAGAGTTCCAGATAATGTATGGTGCAAGGGAGAAAGAAGGGGATTCTGCCTCTTTCTGAGCTTTGATAGAAAAGATTAGAGAAACTGGGCTACTTACAGGAAAGGCAAGGAACAGAGTAAGGATTATTTAGAGAACAATTTAGTATGCCACTTGAACCTGACCAGACTTTTAGTAGGCAAATATTTGTTTCAAGCGAAACAGACCCAGAAGCAGCTTTTATAAAATGTATAAGTTTCTTTTTTTTCAGTCATCCAAATATTGCATGCTAGTTCAGTCTGTTGTTTTTTAAGGGAACGTATTTTTTTCTTTGCCTTCTCAGGAGCAGAGAGAGAGAGATGGGACAAGGGTGTACAAGAGGACATGCAGACAAACGAGGTTAAGCTTGTAGAGAAGGCTGTCCAGCTTGATTATTGTCACCAGAGGCTTGTATACCATTAAAATTCTTTGATATCTTCTCAAATTGTATAAGTGAAAAAGACATTACATAAACTGCCAGCATTTTTCTCTTTTTCACTTTGAGAACCACCCTTGTGGGACAGTTGTAAGGAATTTAGTAGGGTTGGCTCTAAAAGTTCCTGTGGACAGTACTCTAAAAATACAGACATAAGAGGAAGTAGTGTTGTTTTTTTCTGGTTTTCTTTTAAGGAGTTATAGAATTCTACAAAAGGGATACAATTCTTTTAAACTGTTTTATAGGATGCTGTGAGAAACCTTTAATTTTCATTGCATTCTACTACTACTTTCAGGAGGTGCTGTCAGGTATTTTCAGTGGAATTGAGTATGTATTTTCAGCTGGATTATGTGCTTAATCCCCAAAACTTCCTGTGACCTTATACTGCAGACTGCTTCAGTTTCACGTTCTTAACAGCAGTCCACCACTTTGACAGGGATTGTTATTCTATCCGTACAAGAAAAGACATATTGCTGCAGCCTCAGGAAGCCTGTGTGTCCAACTACAAGTTTGCTGATAGAGTATTGAACAAAGGAGTAAGTCCCAAACCTCCATGCTGGTCAGCAAGAGTGGCCATCATAAATGAATATCACCTTTGGCCACTCCAAGCAATAACTCTCTCTGTTCACTCTTTCTTCTAGATCACAAGTGCAGTCTCTTAATATTGACATCTCATTAATTATTCCATCTTGGATCCCAGTAGCCATAGTCTGGGATAGAAAAAAATCCTATTTTTTTCTAGTTTCAGTAAAAGATTCGTGACCCATGAAAACTTGCATGAAATCCAAATCCAGCTAGTTTAGTTGCCAAGTTATACAGAAGTCTGAGATAAGTTTCTCCCAAAGAAGAAGAGTTTGACATGCCATGAAATGGCATGTTTTTCAACCTAGAAGGTGCCACACTAGTGCTTGCCACTACCTCCACAGAGAATGCTGGGCAATGCATGGTCACACAGAGAGCTCTGGCACCAGGTCACTTAGGAAAGCCCTGGCTCATACCTGTCCCACCTTAGGTGTCTCTCGTTACCCCACTGGATTGCTTAGAATCAACTGACTTATGCAATGGAAGTTGACTGAGGTCTTTATTGGTAAATCCAGTATTACAGGCCTTTGCATAATATTTCCAGGACCAGACTTGCTCTCCATCTTCCAAGAAATTTGATAGTTAAAGATTATGGCACCTTTGCAGAGTGACTTTTCCAGATCAGTGACCATTTCCTATGAAGGTTTCATCTGTCCCTGCATGTTTACAGTAACTTTGGAAACAATTTCTTCTATCCCCTTTTACCTACATCAGTTTGATATTACCAGTGTTGCTTCGAAGGTCAAATCTATAGCGGTATTCATTTTCATGTGGATCCCTAGTAACCTCTTTAAACAAATGACCTCATAAATGGCAATTTTTGTCAAAGGCATTTGGGGAAGAGGAGTACCATAGACACAGACACACACACTCTGCAGCTGGGAAAAAAAGTCTCTTCTCAGCACTCTTCTCCATGTATATTTTTTGTAGCCAAAAACTAGAGTGGGAAAGAAAAAGATAACATCTGAGTTGGGATGAGCAAAGAACATAGAGAGAACAATTTAGTCTCTTAAAACAATGCAAGAAGTTAGATTCCAGTAGTAATTCAAGTGAAGGCAGGAGGCTGGGCCAGATCCAAACATCTATGCAGTCCCAGTGACCCAAGCTATCACATGTGATATACCTCACTTCTTTATTTGCTTGTTTATTCTGAAGGGCACTTGATGTGATAAAATGTGGACAATGTCCTGTGTTCAGCTGGAGAGAGTTAGGACATTATCTTTCTGGAGCTTCTCCCTGCAGTAATGATGATACACGTTTTGGGGTTAATTTTCTGTTGGATAAGCACGTCAGGTTTTAAGGCACTGGTCCAGACTGTAAACAAGTCAGTCTCTTTGGAGCCTGCTTTGGCAGCTCTGCTGAGGTTGCTATTTGTATTAAAATATTTGCTAACCTATTCTTCATAAAGCCAGGTATGTTTCCGTGAAAAGGAGAGGCAATGTTGACATCTGTCCTCTTGCCAGCAGCAGCAAACATATTACGTTGTTATCTCAGCTAACCCTCCCCCATGCTGATGCCCTAAATAAGGGACTGCTGAAATTCTAACCCAGGGCTCATTGCGTTTGTGCTCCAAACACAACTCTGTGAGAAAGACAGGAATAGCTCAGTGTCACCATTCCAGTGGCACTGAGATCAGAAGAAACCTTACTGCTGAGAGAAATCAGTGATAGAAAACTCTGGAATGTAAATTTTAGATGAGGTAGATATTTTTACACGTGGCTGACAAGCAATTTAAAGCACTAAGGAGAGTTCAAGAGGGAGTTAAGTGGTCCACGTAGATACATGGATCCTAGAAAAATTTGGATGCATATATAGGATACAGGATAGACAAAGAATTCATCTCATCCTTAAGCTGTTTGGAGCTGTGACTACAGTTTGGTTCTCAGTTTGCATGAAGTTTTCTATAGTGAGTCTGGCCCCAGCTATAATAGATCATTGTAATAGCTCTGCTCATATTACGAGGTTGGGGAGCGGAAGGAAAACAATCTAAACAATGTAAGACCACCACAATTACTTCAATTGTTTTTATAGGTTACCCATAAAACTGTGGGCACTTTTCAGACATAGAAAAAGGCACAGTCTTGGACTTAGATCTTATAGCTCTAACCCAGTGCCTATTCCTTGCACTTTCAAAACTCACGTTGATGGCAGTAGTAGATCTAGGATAAAATGCAGGAAGTTCAGGATTATTATTTGTTTTCCAAGATTAAATGAGGTGTTTGCAAGAAGGAAAAGGGCTGGCTTCTGGGGGACAGAAGGTTGCTGCACCCTTAGTACAAATGTGCAGTCTGAATACATGGGAGGTTTTACCTGGTTGGGGTTTTGATCCTTCCATTTGCCATTGTGTAGAATAGTTAGTGATAACTTTGCTTTCCTGTTCTCTATTTCTTTGCATTTGATATACAGTTCAAAGTGTGATAAAGAAATGTGAGAAATATTCTAAGATATATACACAAAAAAGTAGTTAATTCATGCACTCTATTGTTTGATTTCTAAATGATGGATATATCTACAAGGTAGAGAATTTTTGTCTTTTTAAATAGGTAAGATTTTTCAATGCACCTGCTGCTGGCCTCATCCTGCTTCCACCAGTGACAGCTTATTCTTTCTAATAGGAGTAATAGAAGAAACATGATGAGCATATTTTGGAGCATTCCCCACCAAGCATGCTGCTAAGCATGCTGCTGGCTAGATCCTGAAGCGAATTATCAGCTGATTAAAATTCACTTAGTGTAGCTGGATCAATTTGTATCTGACCCTTTGTTATGGGAATTCCTAGATGACAGTGTTGATATGGTTATGATGGACTAAGTGTACAGGCAAAATCAATTTTGTGGGAAGTGGTGGAATGCTTATTACTCCAGCTTATATTGTTGGAAATTCAAGCAAAATTTGGGGCATTTAAAATCCTTTTTCCATTTCAGATATGAAGGTTGGTCCATAGTTCTGAAGGCACGCTTTTCTTTTTTTTTTTTTTTTTCACTGATGGTATTGGTGGGACTGCTGGGAGATACTATCTTTCTCTGCAAACACAGATATGGGGATTTCTTCCAAAAGTGACTATCTATTACAGTTCTTTCTCAAATGTGTGTATAGTGCAGGGCTTCCTCACTTTTTTCATTCATTACTGTTGTTAATTTCAGCCTTTTTTACTTATCTCCTTCCTGCTGCTGCCCATTCCCATCCATTATGGTTCCCTCTTTGTAATCATCATGCCAAACTCCTATTTAACTTTTTTTTTCCTTATTTGGTGGTATGAATGGGCTTGCTTCACAAAAGACAAAGCACTCCACAGTATCTTTATTATTGTGTTTTGACATTTTTTCATTCTCATGTAATTATAGACTGAGTTACTTTGATATGGACCTGGTCCAACATCTGAGTATTTTATTGGTTTGCATACTGTCAGTTTAAAAATTGCTTTTTCCTTTTAAAGGGACAAGCTTCCCATATATTTCCCATCTTTTCTTCATTAGCTTTTCTTGATGGTAGGTCAGGTTAGGTGCTTTGCCATCTCTGCTGCTTCTGCCATCTTGTAATGTTGCAACTGAGTTTTACAGAGGCTGTTGTTCTTATCTTTGAGCTTTCAGAGCAAGGTTTCTATGAGAGGTAGATTTTTTTTCTCTTTTTCAGTCTTCTTTGCTGTCTCTGCTTCTTGTCTTTTTGTTTGTCTTTGGCTTTTGTCTTTCGTCTTTCTGTTTTTTTGGCTCAGATGTTCGGTCACAGAGGCACAGTTATTGTGAGCTGGCTGAGAGAAAACAAAAAATGGAGATGCTCTTTCTTCCATAATTTAGTTTGATGCAAGATCTTCCTTTATCAGGCTGATTTTGAACCCTACCCTGACTTTTTCAAGCTGAAGTTAATCCACCTGAAATTGCACAGGCAAACTGCTATGTCAGACTACAATTTTCCAGGAAAATGTGATTGATACAAGGCAAAATATTTGGGAGATAGAAAGATATTTTTGAAAGTGGGGTGATCTCACATTTTGGACAATTTCCTGATATTTATTTTAAAGTAATGTCATGACTCAAAACTATCTTGACCGAGAAACTCCAAATTTGGGTTACTTTGTTGTCCCTGGTCAGGATAGGTATTTTGGACTCAGCTTGGAAAGTTGTGCTGGTGGTGGGGTTTTAATTTAAATATCAGTAACAACGTCAACATACGTTAGAAACACATCAGTTTACTAAATACCACATTCTAGCTTGTGCATTGTTTATAAACCACAGACCCAGCAGCCTTTGTGCTCTTTAACCAATATGCAGTACTACACACTCTTTTGGAAGCACATAGCCAAAGGCTACCAGATGCCTGAACATTTGCTATTATATCCGTCAAGCAGGATGTAAGAAGCACTCAGTTTGAAGCATCTTCTGATCTCCACGGGAGTTTCTACAGAGTCTGTCAGCTTCTTGGGCATTCTTAGGATTGTGCTGGCTAAGAAGACCCCTCTGTCAGTGCCTCTCTGGGCATATCCCAAACATGAGGTCTCAATGAACCCTCCTCCCAGCCTACTGCTTGATTGTGAGTAGCTCCCTGTATTAACTGTGGCTTTTAGGGAAGCACTTAGACATTTCTCTTAAGCCCGAGAATGATGAAATGTGAAAGTTCTCTAACCTAGAACTGAATCTTAAGAAAAAGAGGATGTGGAAGTGCATGTGGATAAAAGGGTAATTCTGAAATAATGTCATTACTTGAACTGTTCAGTTACTGGTAACTAAACACATGAAAAGTAGAGAACTAGGAAAAACTGGATCTAAACATCTTGATAGAGAAAATTACTTTGTTATGCCTGAATTTTAGAACACTTAAAGACAACTTGGTCTGCCATTAGAGGTCTGCACAACTTCTAAATATTCTGGTCCATAATTTCTGGAGTGTCAAGTCTGTTTTTTGGGTTGCTCTACTCCTAATCAAAACTGATGTAGGTCAGGCAAGTACTTTATTAGAGTATTACTATGGCATGTACTAGGACATCTTAAGAGTGAGTTTTGAGTGAGCTGTGATTCCACTGAAACGTGGAGGTGGCAGACTTGGCCTCCAGCTGCAGATGAGTGCCAGGAGGGCGAGTCTGGTCATGGGAGCAGGAAATTCAGCAGAGGCTGCAAAACTCTCCCAAGATGGGCAAATTAGCCCTTACTAAGCTCCTTGCTGGCACTGTGAGTCAGCTACCAGTGTGCAAGCATGGCAGCTTAGGTTAGATAAGTTTACATTGCAAAACCATTCTGTCTGCCACGTAGAGAAATGTTGAAACATTTTGAAATTCTTCTAATAGCAGTACCTTTATTCATTATGAGTCTGGGAAATTGTTCCACCTAGTAAAACCATAGTCCAGACTTATTCAGAGTTTAAATAGTCATAGTAATTAATTCAAACTAGTGTAATCAAATCCATTTCCAAAAAAAGGAGACCACACACCTCCAAGATACCACTTTGAATGCTTCCCTTTTGAATATCCCGGTTGTCAGGGGAAAGCAGAGAAACTGAAGTGCATCTTTCTGAAATCCTCTGTAGAGCAGTGCACTGATGAAGTAAAATTGTTTTGTTGTGAAATGCATGTATTTTGCTATTTTTATTCCGAGACCTCTGTTCCACTCTGGGGGAATGAAAAACAAATTTATTTCACGAGTGAAATGGGCAACGGCTACCTCTTCAGTAGAGACCTTGTATACTCCAGTGATTAGATTTGCCTGGACAACTTATCCCAAAAGACAAATGCAGCTCATAAATTTAAGTGCACCTTTTGAAAAGCACTAATGAGCTTTTATCTGGAGAGGGGAAATTTTTTGACAGGTTAGGATTTTCTAGAACAGAACATTTTCTTCAAGAAGAGTGTTTCCTTCAAAATCAGTCCCAACTGCGTTTGCTGTCTGTTTCAAGCAGCATCAGAAACCCTTTGGGGATAAAGGATCATTTTCTAGAGAATGCTCTGGTAAAAGAGGGGTCTTTAGCCAAATATGACAATAGTCAACATAGTTCCTTGTGTACTTCACAGTTAAGTAATCTTATTGAAAGTTCAAAGGATTGGATTAAATTCCTCTTGGATTTCCTGTGATAATCTCAGTTGGATCATCTGCTCATACATGTTAGAGTTCAACAATGTCTGATTCTGTTAAGGAAAAATGACATTTATTAGACACAACTTTCTTTTACAAACCTTCCTCATATGAATGGGACAGCATATACTATTTAAAGGACTGTCTTCCAACTAGTGAGAATTTTGTATAGATAACAAAGAAATGCTGTCAGACGGGAATTAATGAATTCCATTAACCCTTTAGCTTAAAAAAAAAAGTTATGGTGACTTTGGACTTGGTTTCTCACTCTCCGTGTTTTGGAGTCCTTTTAATGTATATTGCAATTTTAGTCTTTTGTTAGCAAAGATTAAATTGATCCTGCTTTGCATTGTTTCATGACAAACAGTTCTATGAATGTTAAGGATCAGAGTCCTTGGGTATAGACTTATATTCCAGGACGTGGTTTGTGGGTACTAAAGGATAGAACATCAATTAAATGGACAAATGCTTCTTTTGGGCAGAAGAGTTACTGTTTGGATTTGCTCTTTGTATATTTAGTGGCAACCCCCACTAGTTATTTTTAAGGGCATTAGAACTTTGGGAAGGATGCTTATATGTTTGTTTTGTTCAAATCTAAGTGGGCAAGTACTAAATGTTTAGCTAATACAGATCAGCCTAGCACCACTGATAGTTTACTCAGCTAATTATCTATTCTGGTCTCTGTGAAGTCATTGAAAATTTTACTGTTAACTTTAGAGGATCAGGTTTTGCTCTTTTAAATATTTAAACAATTATATTTAGGAATCGTGAGCTTGGTGTGCGCTTTGAATACACGTGATAAAGGAAGTAAGCTTGTGACGTGTTGTTCTGTGTGGTGAGAGTGCATATATTGTTATTTTGTTCGGTTTAGTCTATTTTTATAAAGTACTTGAGGAGAAACACATAAATTGTGTAGTTAAGTTGTTCAATTAAGCAAGTGTAGTGACTTCTTTTGGGCTAGATCTTAGTTTCCCGATTTCTAATGCAGAATTTCCCTTGTAAAGATTTACTTGGATGACAGAGGCAGGGTTGCTAATTCTGTCTATTAACAGATGTGGATTTTGCTTGAGCAAGGTTAAATGTCTGATAGTGATCTATGTCATGACACAAATATAAGTATGGAAGAAAGTTTGTGCTGGCTTCCCTGAAAGAATGCCTTTGCTGATTTTTATAGGCTTCATCCAAAACCCAAAAAGAGAACCCTTCAGTGCCATTAGAGAGGCAGAAGCATTTCCAAGAAAAAGGAAAATTTGAAAATCTGCATTTTCAGCAGTGACTAGCATTGGTTATTTCTCAGTTTCAATGTTCACAAACCGAGAATTCATAAGAAAATTTGGAAGACAATCCAAATGAAAAGAGGCCCCAGTTTTCTGCTTTTCAGACTCCTTTTGAAGTACCTCCACCCAGGCAACTGTATCTCTAGTCATTTTAGAACTCTCAATCTCATTATTCTCTTTTCCTCATATTTTTCTCTTTTCCTCTTTTCTATTAAGGTCAAATCTTGCCTCTCTTGATGCCAATAATAAAACTCCCATTGATTTCAACATCAGCAGGAAATATGCAGTTTGTTATTTACCACAACCACCACAATGAATCTCTGGGAAGAATTCATTTATATTCATTCCAACGACGCCATGAAAAATGGGCTCTTGCTATTTTATCACATCCAAACTGTTGCTCTAACTCTAACATCCTAGCCGTTGCTAACAAGTCAGTGATGATTTGTAAACCAACAATTTATGGTAACCACATTCCATCCCCATTATGATGTGTGGTTTGGAAATGGAAAAGTAATCAAGACCTCCTGTTAAGAGACTTTATTTCAGTTGAGGGTTTCTGTAAATAAAAGCATTTTGAAATGATCATTGCTATATGATTCTAACTCCAAATTGTTCATTTGATCTAGGCCCCATCTATGCTCCAAATTCCTGCCAGGCTCTATCTGTCAAGAGTGTGAGATCTCCAACAGTGGCATGAGCATACTGACAAAACTGGTTTTATCAGTACAAGTATTTTCACTCAACTGGATAGTTTCACCAGACTGGAACAGCAGTTCCATTTCTTGGAGACAGCTATGTCCATTCCCTGGAATACTTCATAATACTTTATCAGCATGCTATAAGGGTACTCAAATAAATAAAGGCCTCCTACTACAGTTACAGTAACAGATGAAGAACTGTAGTCAGACCCATGGTATGTAGTAATGCTCTTGGGAACTACGAGCCTGCGTAATTTGTGCAACATTTTGTCTTGGTTGTAAGGATTGTGGGCTGTCACTATGACTCTAAGGAGGACTTTCCAGCACTTTGATGGGAGACCACCTAGAATTACTGGTAAATAAACTCAAACAAGGGAATTTTGTTCCAGTACTCGGTTCTGGTACCAACTAGGCTGAAAACCTTCTTTTGATCTCTATGACATTAATACACTATATCCTTCCAGCCCTGTGTAAGAAGCCTAGCAACCTGGCTTTGAGGCTAGAGCCACTTTGTTTGGTAACCTGCTGAAAAAGATATCAATTTAGGCTGTCTAGAGAGTGCCCCAATTAATCAACCCTAACTATTATGTGATATGAGGATTGAGACTACACTAATTAGGAGATAAAGCTCTCTTCCTACCTCTTCCTCTCCAGCAAAAGTCATTACCTGATTAGGTTGCATACCCCAGGACTGAGCACAATTCACTGGGGGTAGGATGTCAGCTGAAAGGGTTTATATGTGTTCTCTGATTTTCTATTGAACAAAATGACTATTAAAAATAACTCTTAATATTGACTTTTATTTTGTGGCCTAATACTATTTTAAAGGATTTGAGCATGTATGAATCTGCATGAGGTGTTCATTAGCTTGCCTTTATTTTAATAATGCTATGAAAATTAAGAAATATTTTGTTATTAAGTAACTTTGTAAGTTGTTATCTCCATAACATTAAGTTGAATTACATGTTTTAAAGGAAATTTTACCTCATTTGGTACAACAGACTGAAAGATAAGACACTAACTCTGGCAGGACAGTTTATTCTCCATGGCAGTCTAAGCACAGGTCCATGATAAAATGGGTCCATGGGCTTAACTCTGGTTTAATGTGTTCCTTCTCACTCCTAATCCTCTGCTACAAGCACAATGCCTTCTTGATGGTCACAGCACAAGTGTTCATGAGTCTGCATTTTGAACTATAGCTCTGAAATTTGGTTGAAGAAAAGCAGTATGTGAGGGAGAGAATAATAATGGGAAGGTAGTTTCCCAATCTGTCATAGTCCTGCTGCCAGGTATGGTGAGTAGCAATGAGTGGTGGAAAGTGGGAGCAGGTTTTAGATGGAACTGTCTGAAACCAGTAGTAGTAGTAGTAGTGCCAAGGGCAAAACTGGCAGCTAAACCAGCTTTAGAAAAGAGGTGCCATATTTCACTAAAGAGATGACCAACATCTTGTCCTACAAGCTGCTAAATATGCGTTTTGGTGGGCCTTGAAAGGAAAAGTTCTACCATGTCGCACTGTGCAGCCAGAGAGTCACTTGAGTGAGAAGATAGGGACCAATTCATCCCCCTTGAGCAGCATTTGATAATAGCTGGCCTCCCAGTTCTGGAAACACGTCAAAATCTCAAAGCTGGGTTATATTTTGTCCCTATCACTCGTTCTTTTCACATAGTCCTTTGGGATATGGAATAGATATCGGTATCTCTTCTTTCTTTTCACAAGTATTTACTCTTCCAGTTTATATGCCTTCGGCCTAATATATCACGGTGTTCTTTAATTAGAAAGTTAACGAAAAGGAAGGCAATTGCCAGTATTTGTGCCGCAGCAAGAGTCTGTCAGGTTTCAGGGCAGGATCTCAGCCAAGCACCATATTTACATTAATGCTGATGTTGCGCTACCACCTTGTGGGCAAAGGATAAATAGCGCTGAGCTGTTCGACAGGCAGGGACAGGGTCCGTGTGGAATAAACACGTCTGAGAAGGTGACTGGGCAGTTGATAAGGACAGTACAGTTTGAATTCTACAGGCTGAGACAGCTGGGGATCTGGGCAGCCAGCAAAAGCCAAACAGATTGTGAAAATCTGCTGGAGCTCTGAAGTGTGATAGCAGGTGAAGGGCACCCTTCAAAGGGATGCGACAGTCTGGTTCTCCTCTAGGACATAAAAAGAAGCAAGTAGGATGAAATCATGTTCCTATCATACTAGAGTACCAATGCTTTTATATAAGAAGCTCTTCTAATCTGCCTGCTCTTAACCACAAACCTCAGAGCTGCTTACAAGTTCCTTGACTCTCTTCTGCCTGCTAACTCAATAGACAAGTCCCGTGGCAGTGTCCTTGGAGTCCCAACACCTCTGTGGTCTTCTCTCCAAATGCTAGGATTACAGCAGCTCTCTTGCATTTCAGTGCTGTGCTTCAGGGAAGAATAGAAATCAGAGAACCACCTAAAACTTTGGTTATTTAATATATTATTATTAAAAATATTATTGGCATCCTCATCATCCCATCAGGATTCAGTGCCCCATTGCACTTAACAGATTGCAAGAGAAGAAGCTGTGTTCAAAACATTGTCTTCCTTTTCCCTAAAACTGAAGGAATCCCCTCTGCACGTCTGAAACTGCACAACTACATGACTACATGTATTGTCTGATGTGCCTCCTCACGCATTAATACAGAAGGATTTGCAAAACAAATGTCGCTCTAACTTCTCCATTACAAACCAAAGACTTCCCTGGAAATGTTCAAGAAATAACTGGACCTGGCACTTAGTCCTACTCTTCAGTTGATATGGTGGTCTTTGGTCAGAGGTTGGACTCAATGATCTTGAGGTCTTTTCCAACCTTAATGATTCTATGAATCTGTGATTGGCTGAAGGTGAAAGCTTCTGGGGGACTGAGTCTCCTGTTATTCAACAGGCTAGAGATCCAGATTTACACTGATACCAAATTCTCTCTGTGGTCTGATGTGACGCAAAATCTTACTCAAGGTTTCTGCATCCAGAGAATATGTTGAAAAAGCCCAATTAATTTGGTGTTACAGACCAAGCCTATCTCAATTGCTTTTGTATTAGAGCAGTTCTCTTCACATGAAAAATTACGTCTGCTGGAGTAAGCACATGAACTTGGGTCTCTAACATGACCACAGATTGCCTTAGTGATAGGCAGCAGAATTCTTTCTGCTTTCGTTCTGCCTCACCTCCCCCATCATCTACATTTTCATAAGACAGTTTGGGCGTTTTTACCAGGATTGTCTCTTCCAAGCTCAAGAATGATCCATCCTGACAGACAGGAAGCTAAGGAAAGGTGGCAGGAGGCCTGCATGGATGAAACAGGAGTTCCAGAAAAACCTGAAACGTAAAAAAGGAAACATGCAAGAGATGGATTTAGTTTCAGATCTCCCATACGGCATATAGACATATTATATCCTTGAAGGATGAGGTTAGGAAAATCAAAGTCCAGCTGGAGTTGAATCTGGTGATAGATGTAAAGGAAAACAGGAAGGGTTTCTACAAGTGTATCTACCCCAAAAAAAATGGGGAAATGTAGGCATGCTGCTGAATGGGATCATGGAAAAGACTGAGGAACTCGTTGACTTGGCTGGATAAATGGAACAACCAGAATCTTAGTCAAATGCAAAATCCTTCACCTGAGGATGATTAGCCTGACCAGTGCAGGGTAGGGTTATGCACCAGCTGAGAAGCAGCTTGGCAGAAAAGGCCTGATGGCTAGGGAGTACTGGTGGACAACAGATTGATTATAAGCCAGGAATCTGCTCTCAAAGCAAAGATAGCCAACAGTACCCTAGGCTGCATTAGGAACACTGTTGCAGGCAGATGGAGAAAGGTGATCCTTTTTTTCTGCTCATCACTGGTGAAACCACATTGCAGCCACAAGGACAAGGACAGACATACTAGGACAAGTCTAATGAAGTAATGTGAAAATTATTTATGGATTGAAGCATGTGACATACAGAAAGATACTGAGAGAGCTAGATCTGTTCAGCCTGGGAAAGTGAAGACAGTGGGATCTTAGTAATGTGTATAAATACCTGATGGGGAGAGTAAAGAACGTAGGGACCCTTCTCAGCAATACCCTGGGACTGGAGGAAATGGGCATAAAATCAAATATTTGGAATTATGTTTAAATATGAAAAGTGGGTGTTTTGTTTTGTTTGTTTTTTGCTGTGAATTATCAAACTCTAAAACAGGTTACCCTGAGAGATTGTATAGTCTCTGTCCTTGGAGATACTCAAAGCCTGACTTGACACAATACTGATCAACATGCTCTAGTTGACCCTGCTCCAAGTAAGGTGTTGAACTAGGCCATCTCCAGAGGTCCCTTCCGAACTCTCTGATTCTGTACAGTAACATATTCATTATTCCAGACATAGCTCTGATAGGACCAATGCCCCTACATACAACTTCTTGTTCCCTTTTTGGCAGAGAGAGGAAAAACATTTCTATCTCTTGATTCCACTTTCAGGATAACATTCAGCCCGCAATTACTGTGGGATGTGAGTCCTCATGCTCTCTTCAGCACTTTTCCCTGCCTTACTTCTCCTGTTTCCCAAAGAAACTTATTGAAACATCACAGCTCCCTGCAAGCCCCCAGCTTCTTTCTTACAAGGACATGGAAAAGACCAAAATCTATATTATCTTTTTGTGTGGCATAAGCACAGGATATGCCAGGGGCATGAAGAACAGTAGGTGCACTGCAGGTGGTCTTCCACTCCAGCTCTGTGTAAGAGTGATCCTTTAATTTAGGATTAGATTGCTCCCCTCTTATTCTGTCTCAAGCACAGCAAAATTGCTACACAGGACTGCCATGAATCTAGGACTCTCCCACTTTTTCCTCACCTGCTGTCCTTTTGCTTTTCTCTTCCACTGACCAATAGTGTGAAATAGCAGAGCTGCTGTGGAATAACATGTTGTGCACTATGGAACTTAATTTCATCTACCAAGATCTTGCTAGTGAATGTTTTTCATGTAATGCTGAAAATAACTTCTTTACTGAGGGTGGAAGTCTGGAAATGTGACAAATTCTGAACCTGTTTCTCCAGAGAGAAATTGGTAGCAGAAGACTTTGTGAGGGTTTTGTAGGAGGAATTCTGAGTAAATCAATCCTTCATATTTTTTGTTGGTGTCCTCAGCTACAGGAGTACATTCTTCCTCACTTTTTTGAGTAAGGGTCCTTATGTAAAAAAATATTTCTTATTGCTCCATGTTTCCTAAATGATATAATTTATCTTTCTCTGTCTTGCACACAAATAGAAACAGGATTCCACAGTCTCAAAACTGATATATTAGAAGGTAAAAAACCTGAACTTCCCTTCCTGTATTCTCAGGTGACATAGTACACCATGAAGCACAGCCTAAGACAGCCTTCTGAAACTCTGTTGTACTACCATATTTTAGTAACTTAGGATACAGAACTAAGCCATCAGTAGGAAGCATATGGGCCCTTCAGTCCACTGTAATAAATTTAGTGTCTTCAGCTGTTAGTCAACACTTAAAGGCTTTGTAAACTGCTTGAATGTGAGGAGGAATTTTCAGAAATTAAGCAGGAAAATATTTGTACAGACCATCTTTCCATTTAAATAGTAAAGAGTCATGTGTTCTCTAGTTTTCTGTATAATGACAACATTGCTTCTATTCTTCATGTTTTCAGTCTGGTTCTTTGACAAATAGAGATGTCAAGGTAATAGGAAGTCAATTTTTCTCCATGAAAAAAAAAAAAATCTATCTTTAACTCCATTTAACCAAGTAATATAGCAATACAGAAACAAATGGTGTACTTCTCTGTACAAAATACAGAGAAATTGTGCTTGAATGGATTACTCACAACCCAAACAGGTAATATCATCAGAAAGCCAGTATCACAATAGTGATGGGGTGGAATTATTCCCAAATTGTGTATGCAACATGATAGCAATATTAGATTATAGATTTGTAATAGAAAGCCCATTTTGGTAACTTTTAACTTGCTTCCTGCCCAGGGATAAAGATTGGTAATTGGAAGAAAGTTATAACAAGCAACACTGGCTAGCAACTTTCATTTGCAAAAACGGCTTCCTCCTCAACCTCTTTGCAGCTAGCACAATATTTCATAAAGAGACAAAACTTCAGATTCAGTTGCAAAACTTGCCTTTGTAGGACACTAGAGATGCAGGAATTGAGCTAAATAATTTTGTTTACTCAGATTTAAACCAAGAAATATGAACTAATGCAAGAGTCAGAACTAAATGAAATGTCTGAAGTACAAGACCTAAACACTGTACAAAATTCATATCATCATCCAACATGCATTCCATTTCTAACCCATCAGTTTTGGGATTCATTCAGGAAATACTTAAAAACAGGCTTTTTTTATGACTTCTATTGAGACTTTCTAACGGTCTTGTACAAAACATAATGATGATCATCTGTGTCATGTTGTGAGATGTTATTGAAAGACAACATTTGACAATTAAAAATTAATAAATATTTTCCTCCTGCAAGTTCATTGTAATTGTCTATTTGTATCAGGGTATATAAAGTGTGCCAGTCTACCACTTCAAGGAATATTTCATAATACTGACAGTTGGAGATTTTTTCTCAGTCAGTAAATATAAGAGAAAAGTACTAAATGCTGCACAGTGATATAATTATAAAGGGATCCTTCACTGTTACTTCCAAATTTTAGCTATTATCCTGCCCAACAGAAATTTAGTTGTTGATTCTGTGGGATCAAGTCAAACTGACTTCACTAAAGTCAGCAGTGTATTCTGGTTTATTGCACACCATGCTCAAACTCCACAACTTCAGTAACAGCTTAAATAAGCCACATCACTGGAAATGGTATCTAAAATTTTCATAAAACAGCCATTTCAGATACTCAACTTCCAAATCAGAGAATTCTTTTAGTTACTGTACCTGACAGGTGTTATGTGCAATGTTTTGTATTCAGTACTTTAAGTTTAAATCTATCACGGTTAAAGTAGTGAAAGATGTACCTTGAAGATTAACACCACTAGCTGTGGATGGGAGTAGAGGTTTGGTTTGGATACATCAGATGGTAGCTGTCACCTCTTTTACCCAAGTGTAACCATTTTGCCTTCAGGAAGGGCCAGGTTTAAAATTAAGAGTGTCCATGTGTTGCTCAAGTTTCACCCAAACCCCTGAGAAAATAATACTGAGCTTTCTCGTGCTCAGTGGCCTAAATTTCCCCATTTGCAAACACAAATCAAAGGGAACAATAAATAAAATTTTAATTTAAAGGAAAAAGCAAAACTTGGGACAAACTAGTTAAACAGGTTAAAAGACAGCACCTAGCATACAGTTCTGGAGGGGCAGTGCTTTTCCTTCCTAAGGCAGCCTTCACTTAAAATTTAGGACTCTTACATCTCACTAGGCAGTAAGGCCCAGTCAGCTTCAACTTTCGTAGAATCATAAAATTATAAAATCATCAAGGTTAGAAAGACTTTCAAGATCATTCAATCCAATGGTCCACCCAGCACTACTGCTGTAACCCCTAAACCAGCACCAGGACCTGATGCTCCTTGAATACCACCTCCTGGGCAACCTATTCTGATGTCAGCTCTCCTGGTGGTTCCTCATAAGAAATGTTTTCCAGACCTTTCACGAACCTTGTTGCTCTTCTTTGGTGTGATCTTTTCTGCACACCATGTAAAAAACTCTTCCAAAACCCCCTTTTCTACTTTTCAAGTTTTGCACTCCATGTTGAAAGTAAATGCCTTAGATAAAGCTAACACTCCTCAGGCATGATTAAAAAGTCTTAACTAATCTAAATTCCTCCACACTTTCACAGGTACCAAATTTCCTCCTTTATGCTAGAAAGCTCCTTTTCAGACACAAATGTTTCTCAAGTATAATGGGACAGCATATGCAAAGCAAATACGTTTCAGGCCTATCTACCGGTGCTTTCCTTTCCTCATCCCTTTGCTCTGCCAGGTGTCAGCCAGACTCTTTTTCTAGTCTGTCTTTCTTTCCCCTGAGGAATTTTTGTGGTGGGAGAGGGTGCCAGAGATTTGCTTTCACTTTGGGCCTCAGCCACCAGCATTACCCAAACTTACTGTATATTTAATACGATACAGCCAGTAACCCTTTCTGCCAACCTCTGAACATGAGCCAGCCAAAGAATGCTGCAAAGTAATGTCTTCTAACTGAATCTCAAAGCCCATGTATAAACTCCTGATTAGTGGTGGGTGAGATTACTAGGGATGTATGTATATACCCCTCTGTTTCTATGCCAACTGGAATTTCTCCATGCTGTAGGATATCTATGGAAGCAGGCTCCAGGGAGCCTTATGTTTTTGCAGTATGTGTGTAAGGCAAAGCTACTGGAGGGTTTTTCCTGGTAGCTTCATTTCCTGACTCAAGAAGTCGTGTAACACTTCTGTGCATGGTTAACTGATGGTCATAGTTTGCTGGGTAAATGATGGTATTTCAGTGATGGGTGTAAGGAGATCTTCATGTGTGTGGTTGTACGTGGAAGAATTAAATGTTTTAGGTTTCTTCATGAATATGGTATCATTTTGATGGAAGCTTGCTTTGATTTGTTTTCTTCTTCCTTCACAGATTATCAGAGATAAGGAAGACTGAGGGTAATGAAGTTTCCTTTCTTGAAAGGTCTTTTTTTTTTTTTTTTTTTTTTTTTCCCCTCCCCCTGCTGGCCTTTCTTGAAGTGGTTAAATAAGGTTTGCATTCACTAGGTAGTATAAAGATCAAAATATTAAGGGAACCAAAGGGAAGTGATTGAGAAGGTCTTTCTGAGGATGACAGCTCTGCATTGTAATACAACACTGTTTCTCATGGGAGTGGGTGGGAGGCCAGCCTAAATTTCCTCTTCCTGTCCTGCCAAATTCCCCAAATTGCATAACTGTGTATTCTCCTTACACAGTGGTACCCTTGGCATCCCTAGCAAATCTGCAGGGAAGCAGTGAAGCAGCTGGAGACTTGAAGGTGGACCAAAATTGGTAGAGGACAGACTTGGTTAGCCAAAAAACAAAACAAACCCAAACCCACAAACTGAATTTACTAACTCTCCCATGTATAACAGAACAACACAGTACAGATTTAATAACATACACTATTTTGTTCTAAATGCACTCCATCTAGGAAAAATAAGTTTATCAGGATAAGCAAAGGACCCATGGGGAGTTCATCAGTTCAGTTTCAAGTCACAAGATGTGTTTTACTTGGCTTTGGAACCTTCTTGTGCAAGATTAATATGAAATTGCTGAAATGCAAACTGACAAAAAGACATAATTTTACTGGTTGGTGCTTTTTCCTCTGTGCCATTATTTTCATCAGGAGGCTCCATCGCTGCCTTTCCCATCACTGCTGCCTTAGGCTGACAGGAGTATGAGGTACTTCTTGGCTTCTGTGAGGAAGTGAAAGAATGACTATTGGAAGAGCAGAATGACTAGTGTAACTCATAAGGATGTAACCCTGAAGGTTTTTGTTTTGTCACTACATTGAATCAAAAGAAAAGAATTTGGACCTTCTTAGAGGGGAGCCTCAAACATGGCTATCCTGAGGTAGGTTCTGCCTGAGCAAGGAGGGAAAGATTTACCTCCTTTGGAAAAACATTTACACATCTTAAAAGTTCAAGTAGCCAAATCCATTACTTTTGCAGCTCCACTAAGTTTCACTGGAGCCTCCCCTAGTCATGTATGCCAGCTGACTATCACTAAGACAATAAAAAAAAAAAAAACAAAAAACAAGTACACCCCCAGAGGTTTTGATAATCCTGCTCTTGTGGCCTGTGTACAGCACCTTAGACAGGCTCAGTACTGTCACTGGGATTGCTCGAGAGATTGGGTACTACTCAACGTGTGTAAGGGTGAGAGAATCTGGCTCCAAATGGCTTCTTTTTCTCTCTTTGCTACAGGAACTGGAAAAGACAAGGGTGTGTGGGCGGGCCTGGAGTCCCTCCAAGGAAAGTGTGAGGCCTTGGGCAAAACAAATCCATCAGGTCTCTCATTTCTTCCAAATATAGGTCTGTTCTGAGTAATAGCCAAACTCAAGTCTAAATTCCACATTCAACCATTTCAGAGGGAATACATGAAAAAGACCCTATGGCCTACAGAGTCTGTCTATAGAAAATATTTTGATAGCTCTTCCGCTCTGGCATTATCTTCCACTTAAAAAGAAAGAAAAAGAAAACACGCAGAACTGGAGCACATGATTCAATTTTCACTGTAAAAGGACTGATTGATGAAAATAATACTTCTAAAAACAATCTATTGTGAGCTATCAAACATTTTTGCCTATGCACCAATTGGCAGGAAACAGACAGATAAATTATTACAATATGTAAAAAACCAAATTGCTCTGAGGAGAAATGGTATTTCTCTGTGTGTGTTTATGAGCAGGATGAGTAGAATTAAATCCAAAAAAGCATGCTGAGAGATCGTCCTCCATCACAGCAGAAATATACTGGAAGGAGAGGAACTCACTTCAGTTCTGTCCCTGGCTGAATTTCTAGCAAAACAGAGTTTATGATATGCAAGTGTTCTTCTGGAATAGAATAGAAGAATCCTGGACTTGAAAAAAAAAAAAATCTTGGGATGCTCCTGCTGTTGAGAGACAGGGGGTCTCATAATCATTTTTGTCAAGATACTTCCAAATTTTTCAGGCATCACCACACTTTAATAAAATGGAGCAGTTGCAACAGCTCCCCAGATCTTGCGTATTACTACCCATGAGAAAAGTTGCTGAAGTGCTTGTAGATGTGAAGGTTTAAGAGACAGCATTCCATTAACTTTCAATAAGACAGTTTCTTTAGAGCCTGGCACGTGGACAAATTACAGTGAGATAAGCTCTGCATGAAGTAACTGCACGTGGATTGCTCTGTTGTGCCTGTCTGTGTACATGCTCCTATCCCACAGTGACCAGTTCAGGAAGAGATGATGATAACTCCTTTTCCATCAAGAGCCAAACCACCTCACATTTCCTTCAGCTTTCAGACCCTGTATGCTGGCAGCTGGTGGGTAACAGTGGACAGGGTAGCTATCTGCCACATTCTAAATACGCTTTTGAATAAATGAGTAGAGCTTCTAAGCTGTGCAGGATGAATCACATTTGTGGATCACTATCACCCAGCTTAAGCCATGAGATCCACATTTTCCCTGCTTATGCCATACCTGTAACCTGCATCAACCCTGTTTGCATTGCAGTTGAGAGAGAACCCTTCTAGTCCTGAGCATCATTTTCTTCTCCTAAACTTTCTATTTGTGAATAGTAGAGGAAGGAAAGGGGTATGAAGAACATGAAAGGCACATATTAGATTGATTCTAGGAAACACAACCTGCAGGTTGTAGATTAATTTCAGGAACATCTCAGAGAGAGGCTAGAAAGGCAAACAAGATGAATTGGAGCACATATCCGATACTTTTTCCATAGCAAGGCTATACAGCTGCTAGTGGTTGATCATAGGTTTTCCACTAGATGTTCTATATATTTGGCCTTTTGATTACTACTACAGTCATCATGACATCAATAAGAATCAAACATTTTTAAAGATATCCTGGAGAATCTGAATCTCATGAAAAACCAATAGAAGCCTATTTCTTAAAGACCTCTTTGCAAATCATTGAATCATAGAATCAGCCAGGTTGGAAAAGACCTCTGAGATCATCAAGTCCAACCCTTGATCTTTCCTTACACAAAATTCTCTTCCTGAGAATTCAAATTTCCCTATTCAAATTAAGCATCCTTGTATGTGACAGAGCCAGAGTATCTTGGGCCTTTTATTTTCTGCTTTTTCTTTTAGCCAAGGTACAAATATTCTGTGATCTGAAATGGGACAGGAAACTTTTTGTCATATTTGAAGGCTACTGAATGAGATGAGTATTTGAAAAAATAAATAATGAGCAGAAGTAAAGTGTTCCTCTTACAAATTCTTGTATTTGCCCGTTGTAAGAGGAACCATTCATAGTTTATGGGCACAATAGTTGATAGTAATTATTACCAGCAATGAGCCAGCTGCAAGGACTGCTAACCATAGGCAGATAGCCAGCCTAAGAGGTTGTGATCATGTCATGAATGCAGCAAGTAAAAGACAGTGTGGATGAAAAGTTCCTATGCTATTTTGTGACAGATAACTTGAAAAGGTGGCAGGAGAATAAAAAACCCTGCAAAAGTCCAATAACAGATATATGTACTGCAAACAGATGTAGGTCATATCACCTATCAAAAATTGGAGTAACTTGGTCTTTCTTATCATTGAAACATACTAAATAGGAGCTTACTAATGTGTATAAGTCAGTAGCATAATTTATGGTGAGAAGATTAGATAAACTGAGCTGGTTTATACATTACAGATTTTTGCATCCAACTACAACTTCATCACTAACTCTTCAAGTGCTGAAACCACCTTCAAGTATCTCAGGACAGATGAGATGAGCTGCTGTAGTTTTAAGAGAGGTTTTCAAGGGCCAAGTAGAGGTTTTTTAGTTCTTCTTTCATCTGACAGAGTGCCTTCTTGACTTTCTGTAGTGTGTTCACAATCTCAATGCTGTTGGTGAAGGGGTCGTGGTGCAGAGCAAAAGGCTTCTTGATCTTCATCGCGTAGTTTCTGTGGGGGGGAAGAAGACAGAGCTTCTAGTTTAAGAGGCATTTCCTTAAGCATAAAACCTGCAGGACCCAATTTCTCAGTATGTGGTCATGGACTTATCAGGGAGCAGAGGCTGCTCTGACACATCCTCACTGGTACTCTTTAATGCTGTCTGGTGCAGTACATTCTCCCCATGGCTGAACTACTTACAGCTCTGAAGATCTACAGTGCCTGCTTTTCAGTGAGGCTGGCTTAGACCTGTCTGTGCTCTCACAGCTCTACACTAACACAGTTCAGAGTTATTACAACCACAAGCTGAGGAATGCAGGAGCACAGCATGTCTGCCGCCTTCACTTCCAAGAAATAACCTGGAGTAGCTCTTTCTGAGTAAAATTCTAAAAACCTGTTGATACTAGGCATCCTCTATTTTTCTGTCTCTATTAAAAGAAAAAAACATGATCGCTTGCCATTTTCGACAATATTTCCATTAAGTACACGCTGGTAGGAAGCCCCTGTACTGATGTTGCCATATGTTTTCCGTGCTGACAGATTCTTGTGCCTTTGGTTATTTTGAGCAGCTTTGGCTCTGCAACTGTCTTGAAAAAATGTATTAAAAAGCTTCAAGTCTGAGAATGGTGTATTCCTTGTCCTTGTATGTTCTTTTCAGGTTTGCCTGAGTCAAATGCTCTGCAAGTCCTCTCTCTTCTGCCAGTAAGTTCTCACTTACTTTTTTACACATATTAAAAATTTAATGTGAACATTCAGATTTAAGATGAGGAGCCTAATTAGCCATTGCTATAGCCCCAGCAGACAGTGCTTCTGGAGAAGAGGGGGGAGAGTAGGGAAGAAGTCTGGCTCAGGTTCTCTTCTTCTAATAAATTCCTCATTTCAGCTCCTTCATGCTCCCCAGTAGCTCTACAACCAGCCTCCAGCCAGAATTGGTCATGTTGTTCTAACTGTTGGAGATGAAGGCCAGAATTTAAATTCTGCTTACTTTAAAAAAAAAAAAATAAAAAAAAATAATAAAAAAAATATCCTTACTGTATAACGTAATACATATAAAGAAATATGTTTAGAAACACCTCAAGCTACTTTGAAATAATGTCATTTAGGTTGCAGTCAGCTACTGTGTAGAAATTATATTGCCTGTGAATGCTGATTCTGCATTCCTGAGCAGATATAATCGAAGGAGAAAGGCAACCTTGTTTTTAAGCCCCCTGCTGATCCATATTAATTCCTGAGACTGCTATAAAATTTCTGTGTGACCTTGGGTAAAACAGTTCTTCATGACCTCCTATTTGTATGGACTAGCACACAGGGTGGGATTGCACTCTCACAGTTACAGACTTTACTTAAGAAATTGCTAAAATGAAGCATTGTTAAGATTTAGCATGTAACAGGGCATAGCAATATATAATTCTGATTTTTTATGAAGCTTTTATGAGATAAACAACCTCATGTTTAATTTTGTTGTAAAAAAGCCACTAAGCAGATGCAATGAGTTAGCCTGGCATGGTTATTGCAATAGTCGTAGATGTATTTGAGATTAAGACTCAAGCCAGTGTGACCCCTCAATGAAAATACCCCCAATCACTTTACTTACTGAAGCTTGACCTTGGCATCTTCAAAATTTTCTGCGATGAAATAGACAGGCTGGAAGGCTTGATCCTGATAGGGGTGAACTGCAGTCACTTCTGGATCAAAAGGCTTGTACTCTGGCTTGTTTGACAAAGCATACTTTGTAGCAGGAACAAAACAGGTTAGAGCAGGTGAATGAACAGAGAAAGAATTAGTCCCTGATGGACTGTGAAATTCTCTTTGTGGAAGAGTTAGGGGTAATATCAAGCCCTGTTATTTCACAGATCAAAGCTGATTTTCATAATTAGCAGTTAATAAATCAAATAATAAATATTTTTTAAAAAGAAATAATAAAAAAGACATATTTCCTATATTATAGTGATATCACAGTCATATTTTCAGACATGGAAGGGAAAGTCTATGGCACTTCCCAAAAAAATAAATATCTAAAAGAAAATAATATCATGCTTCTTTTCTTCAACTAGGATCAGAGAAGAATCCCAGTCCTGTGCAGCATTACTTCAAACTCCCCTGGCCCATGTCACAAATCTCACATTTCCTGCACTGAAGAACAGGCAGAATGCCTCTGGTATTTTATGCACAGCTCCCAGGTCAGTATAGCAACCTAAAATCTTCCTTGAAGCCCAAAATATAAATAAGCAGTATCCTCTGTGTGTGCCTGTTTGTGTCTTTGGACTCATAGAGGTTCTTCTATATGTTCTTCTCAAGTTCTTTTACATTGTCCCTCAGGCAAACACGAGGATTATGGAAGCCACTTCTGTCCACACTGCAGTCCATAGGCACATTTTTATCATTTGTTTACATATACTGGAAATACTTTAAACCAGACACCAGTTTAGTACCAGCACAGAGTCCTAGGAAGGCAGCACAGGTCAAACTTAAACTGAGTTACTTGAATTTATTCCAGACAATTTATCTGCCTCTGAAACCCAAATGAGGTCCTTTAAAGCTGGCTTAGCTCCAGTGACATTTGAACTGCATCACAGATGTGCCTAAAAGCTGGTTGTGCCTCGTTGGCCAGGTTGGTGTTCCACAGACACTTTGGTGAAGTGTCCTGGGTGCAAACAAAAAGGAAAAAGGACACCCATCTCAGTCAATGTTAAGACCTTTTTATCCACCTTCAGACAGTCCCATCCACCTAGGGACAGTCTTTTAGTACCCACCCCTTCTTTGATATTTGCCTCTTTGCCTTTCTCTCTTCTTCCTCAGTCTTCACTATTTTATAATCCAAATGCCAACTCTTATGGTATTTGTAAATAACTGGTAAGAGTGGGTGACACTGCAGAAGAGTTTCAGTCCAATCTGCTAACCAGAAAAATTCAGGCAGTGTCCTTAAGCCCATTTTTAGATATTTCACTGAACTGGATATTTCTCCATCACTGGAGGCCTGCCTTAAGCAGGAGACCAATATGCTGAGGAATTTGTGCAGAAATACATGCATGGCTTTAAAGGGAAAAAAAAAAAAAAAAAAAAAGGACAAGAATATAAAATGCTAAAAGATGGCGCTTTTCTTGCTCTTCATTTGCAGTATGTAATTGAAGAATAAACTTTGGAGAGCACTCATACAATCTAAGATGGCTGATGTATACACAAACATGAGGCTGCTCTTAGAATCTTAGAAGCTCTGGGGACTAATGGGAAAAGATTTCAGAAACTCAAAACCTAACAGGGGTCCCACTACGGTGTCAGTGTTGAAGCAGAACTGAAATCCCATTGATTTCAGTGGAAGTTCAGCTTGAAACCGGATGGCCTTAAAGGCCTCTACAAGTTAAGTACTAGTTGTGCTGCAAGAAAAGCATATGTAGCACCGAGTGTTGCCAGAAGTGCGGTATGAGCCATAAGATTTTACAGTATGTAGGACAGAGTCCAGCTGAGTGTTAACAGAAGAAGCATTTTGGATAATGTAGAACAGCTGACAGAATATAGTGAAATAAACTGTGCAATACTGAGAGCTGTCGGGGAGGAATTCTTACAGTTCAGAGGAGGCAAGTTTGGCCAGCAGTCAGACCCATTACAACTGTTCAGTTTAGACTCGGGTATGGTTATCCCTCTGATACATAGCTGCTGTTACTAAATCATTTGTTAGATAACAGGGATTCAAGTGCAAGACTCACGCAGATATTGTCTAGCTCTACCTCTCATCCTCTGCCTTTCCCCCAAGTTTTGCCCAGAGTTTGGGCAGAATCAATTAATCCAAAGCAAATATCTACCTGAAGCTGAGTTTGAACTGCTGAGAGAGTGTGCTGTAGAGCAGAGGGAAATGTTTGGAAGATTTCATAGTCAGGATGTGGTTCCCTGGGTTGCAGTCACACAGTCAGTCCAGGTTGCAGTTCAGGGATGTTCCCAGGCTTCTTGGTGATGCTAAGTTCTCACACCACATTAGCTGGATGTACTGGTGCTCACCTCTCCAGCTCCTTAGATGTTCTGTTCTTGTAGCTAACCATTTAGCCTTAGTAAGTGCTGTCCTTATTGCCTCCTCAGTGATTAAATCATCCTGCTATGCCTGGTCTAAAAGCATTCAGTGATGAGGAAAACCCTCCTTTGCACAGGCTACTGCAGTGTGTCTCCTCCAACACATGACCTGCAGTGATAATCCTACAGTACTTGCTATATTCACTGCCAACGAAGTGCCAAAAACTTCACTGCCCTTGCCAAATATGTCTATCAGCGAAATGATGGGGAATCAAGTCTGGGAACTCCATGCAGAAACCTACCTCTGGGCCCATGCTGAGAAGACTGGTAGATAATTTTTAGCATGGATAATGGCTTTCTCCTAAGCAGCAGCAAAACTTGCCTAGAGCTTTTTCAAGAGCCAGTCTAAAACTGCAAAGTGTTTTTTGCAAGAAACTGAAGTCTATCATGAGCCTCACTATCTTCCAGTTGTCATCTTCTCAAACAGATCTGTATAGCCACTGCTTTATTTCTAAAAAAAAAAATAAAACCCACCCTTCTATGAAATAGTTACTGCACTACACATATTTCCTCTCTTCAGCCATGAAAGAAACAATTGGTATACATTTGCAAGTTGCTAGCAGGTGCTTAGGCACAGGACCTCACCACTTTACTTGCACTGTTACTGCCTATACTGAAGTTAGAATCACATGCTTATGCAGAATACAGGGATGAAATGGAAATATTTCTGTATTTCAGTTTGGTTTTAAATAAAAAGATAAATCTGCCAGCCATAGAAGGAGACTTCAGCACCTAAAGACATAATTAACTTGTACATAAAAATTTTCAGATGCTTAAGGTGAACAGAACCACTAAGCTGTTGTCCCAGCTATGCAGTGATGAACTTGCAGAGCTCACACAGGGATTGTACAGGATGCATAACAGCATCGCTGATTAACTACTTGCCCATCTTCAGAATTAGGTGTTATGTACAAGATGGACACATTGTTGGAAGGGGGATAATCCTTCTTCATTACGTATTGAATATAAATGCCGTCACATCTGCACGTATTTTCAGTAATATGATGGATGAAGACCCAGGTTGACCCAGCCTTATCAAAAGTTTATGTAGTAGCTTTACCCAACAACTACTGATGATACAAGTATGAGAAGAAACTGCCATTTATCAATGCAATGATAGTTATGACATCTATTGTCAGCCTCGGAGGTAGGGAGTTCAAGATGCAGTTTGTACTTTTGTGTGATATAGCAGTTTTGTGCACAAGTTCTTGCCTACTTCTTTAATCAAAAGCAGAAACACTTGTTGCTGTCTGGGGAAGAAAAGGATAGAAAAAGAGGGGAGAGAGCATGAATCTGTTGCACTCAAATCCAGACTCTCCAAAAGCAAGCATTTTTATGATGAGATTTTTTTACCTTCATCTGTGTCAAAATTAAATGGAAAAAAAAAAAGGCAACATCATGCAGATAGATTCTGGGATGCATATTGCTATGAAAGCTACGTAAGTATTAGCAATATGATTACCTCCACCCTTTAGTACCCTGTTTGACATGTAAATGAATTTTATTTAAAACTATAAAATATTAAGACAAGCAGATTATAATACATATTGCATCGAATTGTGCTTTGGCGCTGGATCTTTATGGTTTTACCAGGTAAATAAATGCAAGTTTATATTTCTAGTTTGTTGGCAGTGAATATAGCAAGTACTGAAGGATTCTCTTATAAACAGTAGCTTCAGACTTATCCTAGAACAGATAGACATGTAAACAAAATGCATTGCACTGGAGCCTTATTTGTAGGGGAGCTTACTGGTCTGCTGTTTCAAAGCAATACACTTCATTGTTCTACGGATGCCTGCCACAGTAGTGCTAGCACACTTCTGCTGAAGTTCATGAGCAATCAGGCCAAGATCAGGCTGCTTTGTAGAAAGGAAGTCCTGTTTATTTCTCTAGAGGGCTGAGGAGCATGCAGATCTCTCAGCTTTTCAAGAGAGAAATCTCTCTACAGAGTTTGCTCACAAAAATCTCCAAATTGCAAGTGCTGGGAGAAAACCAGCGCTAAACTCAGCAAGTGGTAAAATGACAGCTGATGTCTGGGAGGGTTCCCCTTTCTCTGTGTTAGTTTCAGCAGCCCCTCTGTTTGGTCTCCTACTTTAAATGTCTTGAATTGACACGGGAAGTGGGCTGACTGCACACCATTAGGAAAGTTTTGTAATATGTTTATTGTCATAACAATCCAACAATCTCCAGTTATGGGAGTCCAAGCTATGCAAATTCAGCAATGGTTCCATGTGAACATAGCTCTGTTAGGCTGCTGGTTTGTGTGTTAAGCTTAAAATATATCTCACATGGGAAAAAAAAAAGTTTCTGGTTTATAAAAACACTTTGAAAGAATCTTATTTATTTTCCTTTGGCTCTTACCAAATTTAAAAAAATCATCCAGTACCTGCACAACCTGAAGCAGTTGAGACTTAGGGATACCAGTTTAGAGGTTTTGCAACTAAAAAATCATTACCTGCTTCAGTGCTCTGCAAAAATAAGTTAATATGTCTCTTATCAGCTGTTTGTCCAAAGGAGGGGAAACCCATAAGCTTTCTGTAAAGGTGTACAGTTCCTTTTTCCACAGCTTATCTGTCCAAGCAGGGCATTATCAAACCTCTGTACACAGATTTCCATCTATGTAAAACTGGAGTTGAAATTAGTGTTGAAATTTATTTAGGAATGTAAAATATTAAAGCATTTTGTTTTTGTAAGTGTCCGTGTTGTTTACAGTTTCTTTGCACTTTATTTGGTCCAGTCAGTCAGTGCCTTTTTGGTTCATATCTATGTAAATGTCAATGGCACGGATGAAACAGCTGAGTTCATAATAGGCATAATATTGCCCTCTAGTGAGTAATTCAGAAAGGTACGTGAGTTTTATGTTAAAGTCAACTGCATTACTACAGATCTAACACTTTATAGGATGGTTGCTTTCATTGCATTTCACCTCTAGATGGAAAACACGTACATTACCACAGTAATTTTCCCTCTACTCAGTAACTTCTGGGAAGGGAGAATTAATTCCTTGGCAAAAGAAAAATCTGAATTATAAATTGTACTAGTTTATGCAGAAGAACATAGTTTGCTTTTACCAGAGAGTTCCGAAAACTGGATTATAGAAATCTGTCAATACTTTGCATTAAACACATACCATAAGCTCCCCATAAGATGAAAGCAGTCCTGCCCCGTAAGCTTTGATCAATCCATTTTGCTTGCAGAGACCAAACTCCACAGTGAACCAATAGAGCTGGGAAGAAGAATAGCTTGTGAAAAACTTTGAAAAAGAAGGGATTTTTAAGCTTCTCATTTTTCCTTTAATTATCTTTTATCCTTATTTCTTAGTATATTTGTATCTTCAAATTTTATAGTTGTATATTTTAAGAAAATTATTTTTCTCCCAACATATAAAACACACTAAATATTACACATGTATTTTCAAAACTTGTCCCACTTCCAAAAAAAAGAAAAGGATGACTTATCCCTTAGTGGCAAAGTACCCTTCAAGATTACAACCCTTTGTCATGCTCCAGTAGAAAATAAAGACACATTTCTCTGGGCCTTTTTTGTGATAAAGCATGCTTAGGACCATACTTCCTTTACCTGCTGGACAGTACTGGGATAAAAGCAACTCTTGGCTCTGCCAAACTTTTAGTCCTTCCCTTATTATAAAATTAAAGGAAATAGTTCTGGTCAAGTAGTAAAAGGCATTTCAAGAATATGGCTTTGTATCACAACTCTTAAAGTTCCTTTAGAGACCCACAGCCCTTTGCTGCCTCATACACAGGGATAGACCTTGACTGCAGATTAGCCATAAGTATTGCATTCTGAGGACCCTGTGTAAAGAGCTGCAGAGAATTTGTAAAAGAATGTAAAACTCCATATTATTCTGTCTATCCTGCATCTTACATACTCTCTCTCCCATTCTTTTTCATATGCCTTTTAATTTTGATGACTTGGTTTTAGCCTGAAGATTTATCATTAATGAAACAACATGTCAGGATCTTTCTTTTTGGAAAATCCTGAGCCATTTTCTCTACAGTTCAGCTAATAATTACTCTTTTTTATTGTGTTAATAATCTTGATTCTTATTATTTCACAGCGAAAAGTCTTTCGGGTATCTGCTCATTTTGCAGGAGGCCTTTTTGACTGCAGAATGGGACATGGGAGGAGGAATTTTTTTTACTACTTCTTTAGATATCCTGTATTCAGATTTCAGTTAGTGAGGTTCTTTTAGCTCTCACTGTTTTAACAGGCTACAAGAAATGGTGCTAGCGGCACTCTGTGGATGACATGAACACTGGTAGTTTCTCATCTCTGGTGCATGGATCCACCTGCTTAGAGAAGTCATGGGGCTGAATGAAATAACGGCACTTTAAAGTTTGTGTTACAAGTGTTATAGACCATAGTGACAAGCAAAGTTGAGATTCTTTAAAGGAACTTTAATCTTAAGTGCTGTCATAGCATCTAAGCTAATTGTCTACATTCTCTTTATAATGAACAGAGAATGAAAGGGACTTCCAGAGATAATCACAGGACTGACGTTAGATTTTTATGTCAGGGTAATGAACACAGTATAGATTCTTCTCTACCTTCACTTACTAAAAAAGGAAACTCAAACAGTGAGCCTAGATTAGATGTATGAATTTTAAACATTTGAGGATTGAGGTGTTAATCCAGAATATGTTTACTGCTCAGAATACTTAAATGATACAAATTTGTATTCTCACAGATCCTGAACTGCAGTTAGCCCTTTCAAAAAGATGCCCTTATTCTATCTCCTCAAACCCTAGAAGATCCGATGACAATTTCAGATATGAGACCCATTATTCTTCTAATTTAAATCCTATCTCTAGTCTAGTCTTATTCAGTCCAGGATCAGGGAGGGATGCTTGCAGGGAAATGCTTTATAAGCCATCAGCCTTAACCCAATCTCACCAAGACCTGGATAACAATGCAAAATGGCTCTCTGGGACTCATAACTCTTTTCACCCTAGCAAAGGTATGGACCTTAATCTCACTCTAGCCTTTCTAGACCCATAGAGTGGAAATTGCAGCGGAAATGTGAACTGTCACTGTCATGGTGTCCTCACATCACCAGACCAGGACCTGGATAATGTTACAAAAAATTCAGCACTGATACCTTTTGCTCTTCAAACTCTAAAAATAAGGCTAATCTTACCTGCTCCTGACCTAAGGGTGGATTTGTGCAGATGGATTTGAGCAGCAATCTCTTTCCTGAGTGGGGCTGTGGGCTGGGAAAGGAATTTCAGGAGTTACAATTCCCTCCCATCCACTACCTTTTCTAGATGAATCTCACCCACCTGGGTGACAGTGAGGCCCCTCTCCTTCTCCGAAAAAGTCATCAAGACTGGTAAATGGCTGTCATTATTGAAAAAAATCACTGGCCTCCAGAGGACTTTCAGAACAAGTTAAGATGACAGTATAGGACTTCATGAGTTGTTTTGACAGATGTATACAGTCTAGTGACTCAGAATAGACAATACCTGCTCTCAGATTGCTGTTAAGTGCTCACCTATTTTGTGGGGTTAATTAATATGGGGTGAATCAAATCCTGATAGTTCTCTGCACCTTGTTTAGGAGAAAATTCAGGTATGACATTTGGTATCTAGTCTATTGGGTGAATCTGGAAAGTGAGCTGGGACCATCCTGTGGCTGAAATTGTAAAAACTCAACTTAAGAAATATGTTCTTATAAAATCAAGAAGTGTGAGCATATCCTCAGGTGGAATTACACGCTTCTGGGCTCCCCCACAGGGACTCCAGTCCCTGCTCCAGAACCTGTGGAGGAGGAGCAGAAAATCCGGCTGATGCTCCCATTCTGTAGTTAACCTGAGACACAAGAGGAGCTTACCCTGCACAGTAAGGGATATGCAGTGAATTGTTTGGGGTTTGCCTCCAATATTAAACTGCCATCTGTACTTACTGTGGCCAGTTTCTCAATCTCCGCTTCAGATGATCCAAGAGAAGCCAGTCCAATATCCTAAAGCAAGTAAGCAAGTAGGCAGTGTTACACTAGTGTGATTATTCAACCCAAGGGAGAGAAAGGGGAAGGGGGAGGACCACATAATTTCTAGCATGAATAGCATGAACTATTCATTGTTTTTGTCACCCAAAATGACCTTCTATGGCTTCCAGGATGCCTACCTCTCCCTGGCCCCCAGCTACATACCACTGGGAGCCACATTAGATGAGTGTTTAATCCTCAGTGTTCTCTGTGTAAAATTAACCATCTCTTGGCTTAATCCTAGACTGTCCATCCCAGGCAGAGATTTAGAGGGAAGCAAGAGAAGGAAGGACAGCAAGGTGGGTTTTATCTTTGCCATTCCCCTTCTGTCTCTCAGTCCTTCTGACAGCCCTTACGTGTGGGTCAGAACCCTTCAGGGAGGGTTCTGTTTACTTTCATCTGTGCTCCCTGTTAAATGCTATTCTCACTATAGAAATCTGTAGATGTCTCTTTTCTCCTGTCCCAGAAGCCATATCATGCAGCAAACAAACAAAATTAGGGCATTTTACCATTCATCGTCTCATGGTGAATGGAATAAAAAAGAATTTTCATGGGGTGAATTTCAATTGTGAAAACACTTTGTGGAAAAAATAAAGTGAAATGTGAAAATTCACTTAATGTGATCCCACGTTGTATACTGTGTGTTATTGATGGGAAAAGAAGAAAATTGAAAGCTGTGAAATTGCTATAAACTTTTCTTTCTAATGTATCTTGAGTTCTGGTACTGAACTGAACTGGAGAGATTTCTTCCAAAATAAATTATAGAGGAATAGGATATTTAAAGTACTACTCTTCTGATTCTGATAATAACCAATATTTATGATCAAAATGGTAACTGGCATGTATTCAAGTTGATGCAACTGGAAACCACATTATATGAGGTAAGCTGATTTTCTTTTCAAAATATTCTGACAGGAACCTGCATCATAGTGCCCCTCTGATCTTATTGCCAGTTTCCACACTAGCCACTGATTGATAAGCCTGGAGAGTGAGCTACCTCCTTCCCTCTGCTATGGTTTTGAGGAACATGCATAGTTCTGAAGTCCTTAATTATGCGAGGTCGTTGAGTTCACTTGGGTCTGACACTGACTCCTCATACTAAATATTCCCTTATTGTACAAAGAAGCTCTGTTTGCTTTTTGGAGTGTCCTCACCAGTGTGAGCAATGCTGTGAGAATCTGGTGAGTTGTAAAAGGAAAAACAGCTCTGATGAATGACATGGTGATGCACAAAATTAAAGTCTCATGTGAGATAAAAACGTACATCCAGAGGCAGAACCAGCCTGGGGGCTCAGCGGCTGTTGCTGTTTAGATTCATGTGGTGCAGGACAGGAAGCCAGGAGAGCAGCATAGTCAGTAAAGCTCCACCACCAGCACCAGAGTGACATCCTTCTCCAGGGCTATTGACACAGCCCCCCCACACAGAGAAGTCCCACAAGCACTCCCTGCCCTTCCTTTTACACCATGTCCATAGGGAGCAGCGCTACCACTCCCTTGGACTAAATGTCTCCCAGAGTGCTGCTAGAGCACCACCACTGCAGGTCATGATACAGGCACAGCCCAGTCTTAAAGTTGCATTTTATGGTAAACTGCAGGTATTTAAGGCACATTTAGCCTGCTATCCAGAGCAGTTGCCTGAATATCCAGTAGAACAAGCTTCTTACCTGTGAGAACTGGGCAAACTCCTTGTCAGCTAGCATGGGAACATGACCCAGCAACTCATGGCAGCAGTCTCTGAAAAATAAGTGACCTTCATGTCTATTAAAGGCTTCCTTTCCTGCACTTCATTAACTTCCCATAAAGAAATTTAACCAACAGACCCCAAAGGGAGACAGTGTGAGGGCTGCTTTGCAATGGATGCCTCCATACCTGTCCCGGCTCTACAAGGAGGGTGACAGAACACTCCCTTCTGCCATGGGAGCCTGCTGCCCCCTGCTACCTTGTCTATTGTCTCACTTGGGATGGCATGGGCACCAACCTTCTATGTCACAACATCTTTGAAAGGCCCCTATTTTGCCCCAGCATACAACAAAAGCGTCTGTGTGAACTTGTAATTTCTCATGAAATGTAATTGCTGTTGTCTGGCCAGCACTTACTGGGAGAGTTTCACAGCAGGAAATCAAACCCCAGCAGATGGTAACTGAAGGCAGGATGAAAAGATTAAACCAGATATTCTCCAGTCTTTTCCTTCCCCAGACAACTTCCAAGAGAGACAGAGAACCACACCCTCTCATGCATGACTTCCCCTTCTAACTCACCAGCTACCAGTTTCTTAAATTGTTTCATTCTGTGGACTACTGGATAGAGCTCCAGGGCCATTCCCAACACATTCAGAAGGATGGGATTACTCCAGGGCAGTGAACTTACGGTTCTGGGGAATGCATAGGAGAAGAGAAATGTCTTATGTACTGTGTGCACTGGAAGACACGAAATGCCAGACTGGCAAGGAAGTCACGAGCAGACAGGAGTCCTGCAGCTGGTCTCAGCTGGAAACCTGTTCTCTCTGCAAAGGGAAGAGAGACCAAACTTAGGCATTTCTAAGGTTAACTACCCTAGAAATAGGGACCTAATATGTCCCTTCACCAAGTATAATGGGTAAACCCTAGCTTATTGTTATTGGCTTGCCCCTGTACTGCGATGGGACTAGTTACTGCAGCATCAAATCACTTAGCCATCCATCCGACATGCATTCACACAGCCATGATATGAGATATTGGGAGTATTGCCTATCCCAGTTCACATTTTTAGCCATTTACACATATTTATCTACTATTGTCCCACTCGGCAGTGGTGTGTCTGAGGTCACACATGATCCTTATGATCAAGCTGGGAACAGAATCTGCATTTTCAGTTCTGGCTTGTCTATTTATTCTTGGATTATCTCTATCACTTCCTGTATAGCACATGTAAAAGAAAAGCAGGAGTTAGACAAGTGACACACCCCATCCCTATTCTTGTCTGAGAGCACCTGGCTCTTCCCTGAGTCCAGGTTACTGTTTACCCCTCTCCTGAAAACTTTCTTTTTCCCTACAGTGAAACCCCTGGTACCTTGCATTGCTGAAGACAGAAGTAGGTGTATCATGGGTCTGCTTTAGTCAGGACAATTCTTCTGTTGCTCAGTTGGCCTAGTAACCCAGAGGTAGAACTGGAGCATACTAATCAACTTCATTTCCCTTTGTCAGTGCATGCTTCACATAACTAACTGGGCACGGTCAAAACTTGCTATCAATTTTGCCTTTCTGCTTGAAGTTCATTAGAATGGGAACATGCAGGAGAAAGAGCTGTGGGTCATTGTCAGAGATAAGGGTCCTGGAATTTGGGCCTTAGCCATTTAACATCAATCTCCATCAGTGCTTTAACTTGTCTTTCCCAGGTTTTGTTTGTTTGTTTGTTTGTTTGTTTGTGTTTTTTTTTGCTTTTTCCATGATGTTTGTCTAGAACTACACAGCCTCCAAGTGATGTGATCATACACATTTTGCTTTGCATGTGTCCATAGAACAGTAGAGAAGAAGGCCATACTTTTGCACTGTGATTCCAGCTTGTGCTACCAGTGTTACCCCAGGACACCCTGCATTACTATGAAATGTCTGTGAGAGACGACTAACAAAATAACCAGTCTGATAGTCAACAGAACACACAATCTACATTTCCATGGGAAAGATGTTGGTGGTCTGCAAAGCTAAGAAAACTGACAATCACTGCTTTCAAAGTGAGCCAATGATAATCTTTTGAAGTCCTATATTCAAAATCTGTGTTGCATTCTCAGCTCCCATAAATGACATTTTGTCTACTTTAAAGCATAAAACTACATTTAAAAAAACCCAGAAATGGCTTTATTCTCCCTTCTCTACTCATATTCTATTGTGTCATGAAGCCTGGAACCTAATTTTTTTATGTAAACAAACAAAAAAAATCCCACCCAGAAACCAAGCCATTTACAAGATTTGTTTTGGTTTGGTTTTTAATGTTTCTTTCAGAATTTCTTGTCTTACTCTATCAGGCTAGTTCTCATTAAAAAAAAGAAAAAAAAGTAGAGAGAGAAAGAAAAAAAAAGGAAAAAGAATGCTTTAAAGAATTAGAAGTGACAAACATATGAAGCAGTACACAAATGAAGGGACAGCAAGGAGTGCTTCTACCTGACATTGTGATGGACTAGGTGGTGGGCATTTACCACAGTTTCCTTCTATTCCTCCACTGAACTCAAAGGTAATGGGTGCAGAACTGCCACAAGGCTGAAGCAGAAGTGGTTTTATTCTCCCCCCTCCTCAATTAAAAAAGCAGGGAGGTTGGGAAAATAGACTGGCAAAATGTCTATGTCTCCTTAAGTACTGGCCAGCAACTGACACAAGAAAGGTAGGTAATCCCTTGTTGCTGATGCCACACTTAACCAATCCAGAAGAATGTGAAAATCTCAGAATGTGGTAATCTTTCAGCTGAATTCTGAGACTCAGTGAACTGAAAACTGCACTAGCTGAAAAATACATTGTACGAAAACCAAGACCTAAGTAACTCAGTTTTGGAGAGACTATGAAAGAGTCTAGGGAAATTTATATTGTTATAGCATCCATGTTGGAAGAGCAGGAGGGAAAATGAAAATTACAGCCTATGTTCCCTGAGATGCCCTTTTAAATACAGGTCAGTGAATCAGACAGTCTACAATGAAATAGACTTGGCCAGTTGCCTTGAAAAGCCGTAGGAATAAGTTATCTGCTGAAGGTAACATCTGCAAAATCTGAACTTCTACACAATAAAACCAGCAATCAGCAGAAAATTGGGGGTGTGGCTGCTGCCCAAAGATCTGTGAAATCAAAATGAGTTGAAAAAAAGGTCTTGAGTACTTGACCTAAAGTGATCTGCAAGGCTCAATTCTTGGCCTCAAAAAACTGGCGTATAGACACAGCCTGTGCATCGTAGTAGGAGCTTGCTTGAGTTCACTGGTAGTAATCTCTTCCAGCTGCGGAGGACAATGACTGCCTAAATCCAAACATCTTTCCTAGAAAGAAAGATGTGCCTAGGTTCATCTACTTAACCCTTTAGAAAAATACTTGCCATATTAAATGGTCACATCGTTGACCATTTAAATCCCTTTTAAGTAATTATGAAATATTTATGAGATACAGTTCATTTCTGTTCAAACCAATGTCACTAACAGCCAGGTAACACTAGAGAAATCTTGTATTGAAGTCAAAAGCAATTGCTTTCCTAGGTTCACAGATATTGCTAAGTAAAAGAGAAGATGAAAGTTTATCTGGTTGCCTAGGATGGTTATAGCATGATCACTTTCTCTCCTCTGTATCCCTTCTTCTCTCTCTCTCTCTCTCTCTTGTTCTCTCTCTTTTTCTCCATCCCTGTAGTTTATTTTTCTCAAAGCTGTTCCAGAGGAGGTTCAGAATGGAAATGTTTCTTCACCAACAGAGTGGACAAACACTGGAATAGGCTTCCTAGAAAAGTGATTAATGCCCCAAGTCTGTCAGTGTTTTATTACAGTCAATGCCCTTAATGATATGCTTTAACTTTTGGTCAGCCCTGAATTGGTCTCGCAGTTGGACGAAATGATCACTGTAGATCCCTTCCCACTGAAATATTCTATTCTATTCTATTCTATTCTATTCTATTCTATTCTATTCTATTCTATTCTGTTCTGTTCTGTTCTGTTCACATCTTATCATCGTACATGCTAAAGAATATTCCTGTCCTTTGAGGCAGTATTTAGCAAAGATACATGCTGGGATTTATGTCCAAATGGGAAAATGGGACAGTTCAGAGCTCACCAGTGACAGGATGATCTGTACTATGCATCTTCACATAGGTTGTAATTTAAATATGTGCACTGTATGGCAAGGACTTCTGAGAGACATGTCACAGCCTATAGTTTGATTAAGATATGGTTGGTTGAGCACTGCACAACTAACACAGGAAAGAGGCTAAGCACACAGTTGATTGATGACTTGTGAAGGAGAAAAAATTCTGGTCTTGCTAACTCTGGTGGTAAAAGCCAACAAAATTAGTAATAAATCACTACTTATAACTCCTTATAAATCATATGCCTCACCCAGTGGCTACTTGGCATGAGATTGTCTTTAGCACAGACTTTTAGACCTTGCAGATGCTTCTGATTCAGACTGTTTGTTACAAAGGAGCCTTGCAACCATGTCAATATTCATACTAGTCTAGAAACTATTCTACATCATGATATGACCTTATTAGAAGAAAGCTAGGTAAGATATCTGTTCAAAGCCCCACATAATGGGAATAAAATAATTTCCTCAGTCTTAATTGTGTCTAGCTGTTAACACAACTCTTTTGAAAAAAAATCTTGGGAATTGCTGCCTTTTTTCTTTTTTTTTTTTTTTTTGCAGATGACAACTTGTATGACACAGAGAAAATTTAGAATCAGAACCTACAAAAGGAGTGAGCAATCCAGGCAATCAAATCCTGTTAGCCAACATGAATAATGCAAATAGTATTATGACTGGATAGTCTTACATTACCCTAAATTCTCCCACTTTGAAATCATCTATTCCACTTAAAGAATATGAATATCTGTGGTAATCAGATTAGGATCACATGATTTCCAGAGCTCCCTGCTCTCCCCTACTGCGTAAACAAAAAGCAATGAGATCAACTACTTCATGAGAAAAAATATTAATCATCCCAGTTACTCTAGGAGGGGAGTAAGATGAACATCTGAATAGAAAGGAAAACATATGAGAAAGTACATAATGTATACAAAGAAAAATTCCTACAGCTGGGTGCGATGGTGCTCATGGGAGATGCTTTTCGTATGGCAACCCTCCCCTCCCTTACACTAGAGGTACAATTAAAACCTTGTCATTGAATAGCTTAATCTTCTCTAAAAACCACAACATCTTAGAAAACTCTTCAGCAAAAGAAAGTTTATTCAAGCTTACCAGCATCCCCTGCGGTTATATGGAGCAGGTCACTTGATGTCCTGAATATTATGTTTAAATACAATTTATTTAAAGTTAAGCCATATTTTTTATTATTTATTTCATCATAGTGATTAGCTGTCTTGTCTCTAGCACATCTTCTTCTCACTGAGAAGGAGCCAAGCAGATAACCAACCTTTCTTTAGTCAGTCTTGACAATCAAGTGATTCACACAGAGCACCTGGCCTTGAGCATCTATGCAGCCTGTAGCCTCACAAAAATAATGCAAGCTCCCTTCCTCTTCTGCTCTTTGCTAGTCAGACCCCAGGTAACAGCAGGCAGGTCAGCCTAGCAACCTTTTGTGTCCTTTGATCTAAGGTCACTTCTTCATGCCACCACAGCCTTTGGTAGGTACTACAGAGGTCAGTGGAGCAAGTTGTGCTGTGGAGACAGAAAGAAGCAGAGCTTCTTTCAAAGCAGCTGCTGATTGACCAGCAGGATCACCTGGAAATAATTTTCTCTGGCACTCATTGCTATCCTGTCTCACGCATTGGAAAAAAAGATATACTTAGAGGTATGCACCTGTACTTGTCTTTGGCTCTTACTAGCAGCATGGCTTTTAGAAGCATAAAATACAGCCAAAAGAGTAAAAAAGCCCTGTGTGTGGAAGTCATGCTGAGCAGTGTGCAGCTGTGACTGTACTGCTGCTAGCCCTGGGATCAATCGGTTGGTGCCACACCAACTGCAGCCACTCACAAGCCTACTTACCACCTGGTCCCCAGATACGCCTGGTACGAATGTCCTGTGCTACAGCTCATCTTGCACAAGGGAATGTTATAGCTAATCCACTCCACACACCAGCTTATGTCCTAGGAGGTGGTTTGTGTGTGTATGTGGTGCACAAATATATTCAGGAAACCCTGGAATAAACCATGGTTTATAATGACTAACCTTTTAAAAATCTGGAGACATCCTGAAGTTGAGGTATGTTATCTTCTTGGTAGCCACAGTACTTCTCCAGCTGCTGGAAAGCGTCCAGGTACTGTGTACAGGCATGAGTAGGGTAAAGGCTTCTCAGCTTCCTGTAGACTTCTCTCCTGAAAAGCAAAAACTATATGGCATGACCCACCTTAATAAAGCAGCATTATCTGTCCTGTCTACAGATCCAGAGAGGTCCAAAACCCCAGTACATGTCATGGTCTAAAAATCTGCACTTGGAACACCTGGTGCTTGGAAGCTGATGAGTGGGAGGATGTAGCAAACCAGAAGGGGTTTTTGTTTCACTTTTCCTTCAGCAAGTGGGTTCTGTTCAGAAAATCGTTTTTATGGCTTTCTACACTGTCCTTTAATGTAACAGAACTCTAATTCCAAGACAGAAGTGTTTCTTGCTTCTTTGGAGGTACCAGAGAAATCCTAGGGAGAGAGCTGAGCCTGTGATAGTTTGTTGTTCAGTTTAGGAATGGAATGCATCACATATTCTCTCCCTCTCTGCCTTGGGGTAAAACTTGAAATGCTGGTCCCTCTTTCTCCATGCAGAGGCCTAGCCTGCTAGCCTGTATTTGCCACTTTCAAACCTCCTCCTTACATAGCACATCTTCTGATACTGAAGAGTAGTATCTGGACAGGCAAAGAGATCATACTTTTGCAGTTCAAAATGCCTGGCACAGGCTATGTATTTCAAAGATATGCCGGTTTCTTGAAGCATTTAGCCCATTATACAAAAAGAGACAAGCTGAGGAGAAATATATATAACCACATTTGGGCACAGGCTTTAAGTTCGTCCAAAACTTGATGGTGCTTGGATTTAGAGCTGTGGTTTGGAATATATTTAGCTCTTGAAAAATAAACAAGTAGTGATAGGATGGCAAAGAACCTTATAGAAATAGTTATTTTTGTTCACACATGGCCCTAGGGTGTTAGCGACTTTATAAACATTGTTTTATGAAAATTGAGATCATTCTTGGAAATGCTGGCTACGGGAAATGACCTTTTGTTGTTTTTGTATTGTTGGGGTTTTTTTTGTGATGCTATTGTTGCTATGGAGGTGATAGCCAGTCCCTGGTAATGGTTCTCTTAATTTGTATGAACGTCTTACATGGTGTGGGAGTAATGAACCAGAAGTAAGTGTGGGGGGGGGAGGAAAACCCCCTTAATTTAAAAGAACAGAGTGGAACAGTGGCTGCTGTCACTATTTTAAAAACCACAGGAGACTGGGTCATTTCCAAGGAAGAATTAGGAAAAAATGAGGACTAAAGTTCAAGTGTTTCCCTGGCTTATTTCCTCACAGAACACTACTGACTTCAGTGGGATTGCATGGGATTTGAACCAGTATACAGTTCATACCCAGACCAGAGTCTAGAGAGAGCAGCCTTGTTTACACTTCTGCACATATGGTCCCTTTTATCCAAGTGTCATTCTACTGTGTGTCCAAACACTGACTACCACAGAAATGTAGGCAGTCTCAGGGACTGGTGATGAATTATCCAAAGCTAAGTGTTCCTCCTCTCTAAGTACCTCTAAGGCAATCATCTAAGTACGCTCCAAAGTCAAGAGAGCAGCAGATATTTCCAGACAACGATTTAGCTTGCCCTAATGTAGTGTCTCAAATAGTTGTGATGCCTACTCTAAGAAGGTACTATCACTCAAAGGACCATTAAGCTGCTACTTGATGGCACTTCAGTTTAGAGAGGGCAAAAGGAACTGGTGAAAGCACAGTCTATGAAGTACTCTTGAAAGGAGCCTCATAATGAAGCATGATGTCAGCCACTGGAAAGACTTTAAAGGTAATAACCTTATTTAACATAAATTTCATCACTCTTTTAGAAAAAAAAGGGGCACAGTTCAGCCTTATTATGAAGATGTGACAGGTGCATCCCCAGAGTTTTGTCCTGAATTCTCCATTTTTCTTATGTTACCCATAAGATGTCTTCTATGACTACTTAGTTTCAAGACCTTCCAAGAAGTTGCTTTGAAAACAAAAACTCAAATCATCTGTACCCTCTGTTTTCTGAAAGTCGTATTTCTTCACTGGATTAGTTTTCATTTTTATAACCATGTTGCTACAAACTGAAGGCATCCAACAACTCGTCAGTGACACCAAGGGAATTTAGTCTGTGCTACAAATTTCCTGTTCAGTTGCATAGTGCTCAACTAAGTTGTGCTGTAATGCAGCCTGACCTCAGGGCACAGTCTCAGGGGGCTGTGAGAACAATTGGGAACTCTAATTTTGGAAACAGCTTTACATAACAGGACAACCTGGGTTGCTGAGGCCTGGCTGTATGGGGAAATGGGCAGATACTCCTTTGAAGGTCTATTTAGTTACCACAATGGGTCTAATTCTAGGTGGAGAAGAGCTTGAATGACGAAGGTTGGCAAAAAAAGACAAAAACAGGAAAGAACACAAAATTAAATTTTCTTAAAAATTACATTCCCACGCACCATTCTATGCCAAGGTTGTTGGCTGGTGGTAGCAATCATGAACATGACACCGACCATCAATCTTTGACTATTGAAAGATGCTATAAAAAGCTACTTGAGTTTAATAAAAATGTGACCTCCTGGATGAGTTGGATGCAAGGTTTATATGCGGTTGTGGATTTCTATGGCACAGTAGCTTTTATTTAAAATAAAGTAAGCATTGAAAACAATGGAATGGAAGCATGGTTGAGGTTCTGGCAAGAGACATCTAGTCTATGGATTTAATTTCTGGCCTTGAAATAAACTTTGCATATAATTTTGGGCAAATCACTTAAGCTCTGGTATTTTCAGTTGCACATTATAAAATGTGGTCTTTGTTCTTCCTATCCCCCACCTTTAGGCTGTCTTTCCATTTAAATTGTAAACTTTTCTGAACAAAGACTCTCTCTTATTATGTGCACGTGGCACCTTGCACAATTGCAGGATTCTGCTTTTAGTTGAGAAGTTTGGACATATTTATGCTTTGTATCATCATACAAATGTGTAATTATTACTGCTTACTGACATTTGTTAGTTAGTGGGAGAAAGAGGAAAGAGAGGGATGTGAAATAAGGACTCTGCTTTCTTTCAAATCTGCCACATACGTCACATAACATTTACAAATATACTTTGAATTGACCTAATTTTTTTTAGTTCTCTGGTGGGTCTTTGGGTTGTGGTTTTTGGGTGGGGTTTTTTGTGTTTTGGTGTGTTTTTTTGGTTTGGCTTGGTTTGGGTTTTTTTGTTTTTTGGGGAGTTTTTTGAGTGGCAAGAGACAAAGCTCCAGCGATGAAATGCTGCACCCTTGTAAAAAACTTGCCATCATTTCGTATGTTATCAAAGTCCCTTGTACCGTGTAAATAAAGTATCCTGGAAGTGTAATCCAGAATTTACCTTCATTTTGAGAGAATTATATGTATTCATGTTAACAGGAATAAATACCTGAAGGAGAACAAGCAAAGCTCCTCTGTTTGGTGACTATTGAATTAGCCACATCCTGTGAGTAAACTTCCATACTGCTGGTGGGCATTTTTCCTGGTAACAGACTTAGAAAGGTGATATTTCTGGAAGCATCCTAGTTGTGGTAGATTCTAGTCCATTTAGAAGAAGTTATGCTATAGGCTTCAGGTGTTTTCTGGGTTCTGATATTTTGATGGGATTAGCGGGCTGGGAGAAGGTCAGGAAAATTCATTTTGCTCTAGAAAGTGAAGAGTTAAGACCAGCCCTGAGAAGGGCTTTCTGCAAAGCAAATGACCAGAAGATGACTTTTAACTAAGGAGTAAAATTTGAGATGGATAAATACAGTCTCAAGATATTTTAACTGTCTCCCATTGCATGTCTTTCCTGGGACTGCAGTGGAATGGTCCAAGAGTTGGACCCTAAGTAGCAAACTCACCAAGTTGCAGTCTCCTGTGCTGTGTACTCGATGCGAGGCAAAGGGTCTCCCCTGAAATGAAGAGAAGAAATAAGACGTGTCTAACAAAGGTCAGTTTCCAGGTATAATATCCCACAGCATGAATATTTGTTGTAATGAAGACAGAAACAGCAAAATAGTAAATAATTAACAACTTATTTGTCTTGGTAGGCTCTAATGTGTGTACTGTCTCCTCTGTTACAATGTGGGGAAGAAACAGAGGGACATGGTGAGAAAGGGTACTGTGTTCTGCTTTACAGAAGGAATAAGAGACCCTCAGGCTTTCTCTTACCTCTGCTGAAGGTAATCTACGAGCCAAAATGCAGTGTGTGCCTGGAGGGTCCATCCCTGGAGGATGTCATCAGCACAGTACCATCACAGAGAAGCATTCATAAACTCATTAGCAGAGCACTGCCCAGGCATAGACTGTGTGGTTATCACTGACTTCTCTGACAGGTGGTCTTCCCTCCTCTTCCTCACTGTTGCTTCTTCAGTAGCTCTTAGTCTGTTCAGTGTCTGCGTTTGTGCAGAACACTTTTTGTGCTGTTCTGAGCTGTGCTGGCTGTGATATTTGATAGCGGAGAGAAAACCGTACTCAAATGGAAGTCTCACAAGACTTGGGAGATTTCACCAGTTCTTGGACACCATGAGGCTGGTAATCTACAACCAGTTCTACCTATACATTTGATTTACTCTGTCAGACAGTGGTGTAATTCTGGTGAAACTTTGTTTAGACATAAAGGTAGAAACATTTTCAATCACCTACATGAGAACTGAGAGGCTTTAAGGATTTAGGTAGCTAATGTGCATAGACAAGCATTTAGCAAAACAACAAAAACAGTAAGTTGCTTTTCATTGTCAAAAATATGTTCCTAAATATTTTTCATTGTATTTCCTTGAAAAAGATTAGCCTCAGCTCATAAGCTAGTCCTGAAAAGAACTGCAGAATTGAAAATAAAGAGTCATATTGAAATCACTTCTGCTAAGACAAAATGCAGCCCTGAAGGAAATATGAATGCAATTTTAAGATTTTTATCTTAAGATAAAATATTTGCTGTGTCGTGACAAAAGTCTGTTTCACATGGAGTGAAAACCTTCGTGGCTGAGTTTTGTTCTCTTAAAAAGTGTCCCCACTGATACACTGACAAAAGATTATATCTGATATTTCTTGCACATGAAGTCTGAAAGCATGCACTGAACTCTCTCTTCAGCAATCTTGTACTTACCCTCTGTAGCTTAAGGCAAGATCAGCAAAGAATGCTCTCCGTTTCTTATACTCCAGGTCAGCAAATCCCTGTGTTAGAAAATAATTTGAAAAAAATTTTACATTAAGAGAGATTTGTGGTCATAAATAAATGTGCTAAAAGAGGCACTCAGAAAAACTAGGCCTCGAATAGATTGTTTTCTCTGAGGCAATGAATCTTGAGCATTATGAACAGGGTAAGCCAAAGTCTGCAATAAGTTATATCTGTGACATTTTGATGAAAATTTGCAGGCTGTGAGTAGAAAGGTAAGTAACATGGGTGGGTGGGAGGGAAGATTTTGGAGTTTATAAACACTTCATTGCAGACCATTACACACTTAACATCAGATTTAGATGCAAATCACATTAAAAATGGGATAGAGGGGTATTGCTTACACTGGGGAAGAGCTGAATCTGAATCCTTTCTTTCCTTTGCTAAGCGTGAAGGTTGCAATAAACAGCTGTGATGGACATGATGGTACCAAGCCTATCCAACTCTCCAGAGAAAGTATAGTGCACCTGCCCTGTGCTTTGGGCAAAGAACAGGCCTTCACTGGCTAGAAATTATTAGAACCACCACTAGGTGTGTAGGAAATACAAGCTGAGCACTCAGTTGCCCCTTGCCCATTTATTACTATGTTATGATAGAGATAGATTCAGAGGTATCTGTTTAAAGGGGAAGTTTACCCATTAAATACCAGAGTATTCTTTCTGCATCTTCAGTGCTTAAATTTAAGCAAACTTTGGCAGCTATTGAATATGAATAGAGCTGTGGAATCATGTTCCTTTTAACTTTACATCATTCATAATAGGAATTAAATCTGAAATCTGGAACTGTACACTAATATAACTCATAAAACAGCGTTGATCAGCATCACTGTGCAAATATTTATGATTCTAAACTATTCAGAATTTACTGGAATCACTTTTCATACTACAAGCCAAATATGTCCCTTGGGTTTAGTCACATAATTTTCAGTGCATCAATAATACCAGTAACACTGCAGTTAATGAGTATTGTGTGCGTGAATCTGAGGAAAGAGCTGGATCCTGAGAGTGTGTTTATTTTGTCGTGTTAGGGATAACGTGCACTCAGATGCCTCTGTAACAAGTCCGTTTAAAACACATGAAAAGCCATTGGGACAGACTCAACATAGATGCTGTGACAGTTCAGCTTTGTCCCTGCTGTTCCAAGGGGTCTGTACCCACCCTCTGAGCAGCAGGAGCCTCTCTGGGAGACCACTGCAGCCAGTATCAGGGTGCTCCAGAAATTGGTGTCACAGTGGCATCAGTTTGATTTTTTTGGCCATTAAAGAGAGAGTAAAGAACAAAACAAACCTGTGGATATAGACAGCCCAAAACGTGTATTTGATAGCAAATGTATACACAAAATCTTTCCTGAGCTACCTTTACCTCAGCTTATTTGGTACTTTCCTCTAACCTGTTCATTTTTGAACCTCGCATAGTAAATCAGCCCACAGGCTCTCCTTCCATAGACAAGTGGTGTTCAGTGCCTGGTCTTCAGTGCTCACATCTTTGGCAAAATAGGAGGGGAACTTAATCCAATTCAAAGAATTCGCAGTGTGTGTTCATTCATCTAAAGAGAAACGGCCTCAGAGATACCTCAGGAAAATTACAAAAACTTGGACTGTTTCTATCAGAAAGATATGAGGAAAAACGAAAGATGTCCTGGTTAAGGAGGACATTAAGCTCTCCTAGAGGATTACAATTTAATAAGTGATTTTCAAAAGTAGGACAGACACTTGTAGACTTGAAAAGGTTTTTTTTGGTATTACACATAAATGTATGTAATGCACAACATAACATTGTGTATGTTAATGATAGGACCTAAATAGAATTCAGGCACGCAGAGAAGGGAATGACAAAATCTTTCTTGTAGATTCTGTTGACAGCCATATAAATTTTTTCCCAACATTTTTCAATGCAAAGTATGTGCTTTTTTTCTCTGTCATGCATCACTTCTATGTGACGCTTGACAGAACACAATGCTTCTGGACCTACTTTCTCAATTTGCAAATGGCTCTTTGGAGCCTGTTTTGTGTCTGCACCTAACTCATATCTCATCTGTACTAAAGCTGGAAAACTTTGATGAGAAACAAATGTTTGTTTGTTCCCAATATTTTGCTTTACTGGTATTAATACTAGAGCAGGACTCTACATTGCATTTTTCCTCTTTATTCTCTTAGAGTTTGTGCTTGTGGTGAGGCTAAGAGTATACACACAAAGCTTGTGAGTAAAAGCTTTTTTGTGGTCCACTCATGTAGGGACTCATGCAGTCTCTAAATTCACTGAATATCAGCCTTTATCTGGCCCTTTATTTTTTCTGTTCTTTCCTAGGTTTTTCTTTACTCCTGAACCTTTCTTACAAAAATCTCCCTACAGAGAGCTTCTGTTTTAAAAATGAAACAAAAGTAATGTCAAACTTACAGGGTGGCCATGGTCCAAACTGGGATCATACTTAGTGATCAGATGGTGACACTTGTCCAGATCTTGGATTTTTCTGGGGAACCAGGGTACTGGAGAAAAAAGCAGGAAGAGTTAAATGAGATAGGATCAAATATTTTTTAAAAGACACATAAAATAAAAGTTGTGCTAAAGATTACAAGCTTTCTTTTCATCATTATCTAAGAATATTCATATTTACATATCACCATCGTTGTCATACATGCCACTAGTTGACTTTACTGATCGAAGTGGAAGGCTAAATGAAAAATTATCTGAAATTAGCTTGCAGTGATACTCTCTTGGTTTTTATTGGTAAAGGCAATTTTTAAAGACAAAACCACTTTTTTTTAGAGCAAATGTGATGTTCTGTTTGACAGAGGACAGCAAATTTATTTCTATATTTTGATCTTGTCTAAAAAGTAGTCTCACATTTTCATACCTTTAAAAATGAAACAACATTTTAAAAGGCAAACATGAAATTTCTAAAATTCCTAGAAATAAAACAGGTCAAGAAGTATCCTGACTTCAAGTTTTTTCCTTTTAGCTCTTTTTTTTTTTTTTTAAACATTATTCTAGCTTTAGCTGAATTTCCAAACAGCTTCTTTCCCACGACGCAGGGACCTTTTCCAGTGACTAAAATAAAAATAAAGTTTGATCATTTTAATATAAGTGCCAGCATTTACAACCAATGAACTGAAAAAAGTAATGAAAAAAGATAAGGTTGGTATCACTTTCTGAGGTCAGACTGAGACTGTAATCAGACTTTATCTGTTACAGCTGAGAAAGGTCTATTTGGGGTTACCTTAATCTCCTACTTGACAAGACACCAGACATCTCTGTACTTAATGGTATTTTTAACTATTGCCATATTATACTATACCCAGGCACAACCAGTTTAGAAAGGTATAAGGCTACAAATACACACTGAGGTTTGGGAAATTCCAGCTCTTCCATGCATTATGGCCAATTCTATGGGAAGAAGTAAAAAATACTAGTCTGACAGATGTCTTATGTCTACCTAGAATTTTTTTTCTGAGCCTTTGTCTCTGGCTATACCAATGGTTCTGCATGCAAGATTATCATCCTGCCATCTACAGTCATATCTCCTCAAAACCTGCACCTGATCACATCTCCTCCATTCCATGTCCCCATACTAATCTTGCCTATTCCCTCTGGAACTAGACATAAATACACCTGTTTTTAACAGTCCCTTCTTTTGATTGTAGTTCCTGGTATACCTGAAACCTCTCAAGTCACAGGGAAATCCTGAAGAAATGCTTCTTCATCTCCACAACCCTCTTCAGCTCTCTAGTTTCCCTGATAATAGCAATGCCCCTTTGATACCCACCCAGTCCCAAGAGTACAGCTTGCCATGGGCTGCCTCTTAACACTAGCCTGAAAGTGAATTTCAAACACCCAAGATGCCCAAACAAGACTGTATCAGTAAAAAGTGCTCTGGAGATATCTGTCTGGCCTTGTCAAGGATGGGAAACCCCACAGTAATTCTGTATTCAGAGAACTCAACTTGTGAGCTGGACCCTCAGCTTTCTCATTTGCCAGGGAAAACTCTGTCATCCTCAGAATTGTATTAAAGGTCTCTTAGCAGCTTGCTGTATTTACCCATCCCCTACCTGCCTGTAAACAGGAAAAATGCCCATCTGCCTCTGGCAAACTCATTTCACATTCTGATGACTGGTAGGGATAGTGGAGTTACTCCAGCACTCTGCCAGGTGAAATATTGTCCCTGAAGTGTAACCTGTGAAGCTGCACAACCCCCAAACCTCTAAGCTTTTCATGTGCTTGGGAAAATGCATGATACTCTGTTAGTACAGATAAGGCAGCAGGTCTGTTCTCTTCAAGAAACTCATTCTGTGTTTCTCCCAGCCTGACCAGTACCTTCTGATACCTGGCCAGACTTTGTGTTGGCCCTTTCCCTTTTGCACTCAACAAGCCTCTCACAGCTTGTTGCATTTAGCTCTTTCCAGTGAAGAAGCAATCTACCTCTGAACAGTCCTGCTGGACACAGACAGCAGAAGCCAGGACGCCATAAACAGGCATAAACTGATTTTATCAAAACCAATGCAATACACTACAAGCAAATGAAACATTCAGACCCTTTGCTATGTCACTGCATCCCCATCAAGTGTATGTGTTTGTCTTGAAGCAGTCAGTTCTCTGCACACAATCTCACTCACACAATCTCTGCAATCTCTCTGCGCAATTTCTCTCAGTTCTCAGCACATAATCTTCCTGTCATTGAGCAGATTCTGGTTTGTCCTCAGTTTTGGTTGGCTGCTCCCTCCTTCTCATCTCCCTTTTCACTGGAACACTTTTTTCATCTCAGTTCCACTGGCTAGGATGAAGTGCCTCTCATTCTACAGCAGTGGGAATGGAAAACAGTCAGGCAGTGACAAAAAATGAATGCACACTCACCTGCTTACCAGACAAATTAAATTACTATTAAGAAGCTGAAGATAAATCTGAAGAACTTCATCCAAAAGAATGGCACTAACAGATGCATACATTTCTTACCTTTGTCTTTTCTGCTGGTTTTCACATCATCTGCTACTCTCTTTAAGGAGGTGATAAGGATACTAACATCAGCACTGTGAACTTCACATTCAACAAAAATGTCAAGATCATCAGCAGACTTCTTGGGCTTTTTGGCTCGTCGGGTTTCAAAATGAAACATCTGAGTTTCAAACATCTGCAAGAGCAAAATGTTCACATGATGAAACTTCTCCAAATCCAGCTTCTGAAAATCCATGTAAGTCTACATACATTTCTATGATGTTTCTAAAGGTAACTAAAAGAGGTATTAACAAGAAGTGCATGTCAAGCAAAGAGATCCAATAATATTTGGTTTAGAAAGAGCTAAATACAGACAGTACTAAAAATTAAACACTGTGAAGATGGGTAGAGATAGATGAAGATGATAGATGAGGTAGTGTTGACTGTAGAATTTTATCTGTGCTGAAATTGCAAATGAGTGGCTACACGGGTAACTCTTAAAACCCTGGCAGCATGAAAGCTGATCTATTGATGTATAATAGCACCATAATCATTAAATAATGGTGAACTATTAAAAATAAGTAATAAATAAAATACTTTTCTTTTGAGTTATTCAGTTTCCCAAATGAGAGTGAGCACCTGGTAGGGGTACTTCAACTGTCCAGACTACATTAATGCCTATGTGTTTTACAGCTTTTATACTCTTTTTATCTCCTGCCAAATATGCAGAGAAAATTCATTGGCTTCTAACATCCCCACAGTGCACCCATCTGCCAGCCATCACAACTGCTAGAAAGAAATGATAGATTGGTATCTGCTCTAAACTTCCCTTACATAAAGCGTTGATTCTTCTAAAGTACTGTGTGACCAGATACTCCCTCCCTCCAGAGCACTCTCCTTCTTCACCCATGAGACCGGATAACTTCTCTTAGCAGCTGTAGCAAAACCGGGACAATGAGAAAAGGGGGAAGGCAGGACGAGGCATAAGTCAGGCAGGGAGCAGAAAGGTGAGAGAGGGAGAGATGCAGAGTGGGAGATGTGAAAGCAGTAGGAGCAGAAGAGAGGGCTCAGTGAAGGAAGTGAATGGTGAGGTCCGTACCTCAAAGACTTTGGCTGCCTTAGAGAGCTCAGTCTTCCTCACATTGAAGAGAGTGAGGGTCAGGATGAGAGTGGCTCTGTCATCCTCCCTGTTGGAGTCCAGGCTGCCTTGGGTGTTCAGTGACTCTATGCCACACATCTCCTCTTTGATGGCCTCTTCTTTTGGGCCTGAGATGCCCACCAAGTCAGCCTTCATTGTGAGATAGGGGAGTGGATGTTAATTGCAAACTGCCTGAGGGTGTGAATGCTTTCCCCAGAGAAACAGCCTGGGGAACTGTTGGGACTGAAGAGGCAGTGTCTATGTGGTTGGTGAGATCAGAGCTGCCAGACAGCAGTGAGGCAAGCTGGTTTCTACTGTGTTAGGTGTAGGGACATTTATGTTGGCCATACCAGACACATCAAGGGAAACCGCCTGCGTAGCATGTGCGCAAGAGCCCAAGATAACCCTCCTCCTCTGGGTAACTTCAAAGTGCTGTCCTCCCACTCTGTTTGAAGGTGTTTGCAAGCTGTTCAGTCCTTGAGATGGTCTTCTTTGTAGAGAAGCAATTAGCCTGAGTTTCATTTACATCTTCCAGTCTGGACTGCCCTGCACAATGTATCTGAGTTTGTCCTTCCACCCCACTCTCTTACCTCACTGCATGGAGCCAGCTCTGCATGGTCCATACCTCCTGTGAAATAATGGGCTCTTCCCCCAAACCCTAGCCCAACTGAAGTGTTGTCACCTCTGCACTGACTCAATTGTGGAAGTGACAGAGAGACCTCAGCCAGAATCACAGTTCATTGTCTACTTATGAGCTTTTCTTGACCTCAGGATCTGAACCTTTTCTACCCTATCCCTAAAAGGGATAAGTGCTGCCTTCCAGGCTAGGTACCCCTGTTGGAACTTGGTTTTGTCATGATTTTATCTCCAGTGAAATAGACCCTTAAAAAGACCAGGGTCACATCTTTCTCACAGGTGTAGGGCAAGCTCCAAGGGGATTCAGCTCTGTTCTGACAGGGCATGTTTTCCCTCCCCTAACACCTGACATCAATAAATCTGTTTCTGGATATGAGTACCTATATCTTCATACTCCAAGTTACAGTGTGCCAGACCTCCTGTGAAAATCATCTTGCAGGCCCAGAAATAAGACCACACCTCTGTCCTGCTTTTGAGATGGAGTAATTTTTTATGTGCTCCCTAGCTTATCTGGCTTGGTCAACCCCCCAGGTGCTGTAGTGCCCTTGCCTTCTCTCTGGCCAGGGAAGATAAAGAAAGTACAACAAAATTTTGTTCTCCAGAGACCATGACAGCATCATGTTTCCCCTTGGCCCAAGACAGAGCACTGGGAAGGTCTTGATTTCCCCATCTATTGCCTAGCTGACAGGCAAACCCAAGGTGAAATTTGCAGCGTGATGCCCAGGAGCATGTCTCAGCATCCTGAGGAACACCCTTGGGCAGTGCAGCTTTTGCAGGGTGTGGTGAGTGCCAGCCTGGGAGGGGGTTGAAAGGCAGCTGGAAACTGAATGAGTTGGTCAGAAAAGAAGTGGGCTTTAAGGGGGAAAAAAGTTCTTCCCACTCCCACATTCCCCCAGCAATGGTGGCAAGGCTGGGCACAGGAGAAGCTGAGCTGAGTCTGATTATCTGAGTCAAAGCTAGGCCTTCTCTGTGAAGAGTTGGTGCACACATCCCACATCCAAATCATAGGCATGGCACAAACAGCAAATGGCACAAGGTCTCCTACTCCAGCTCCATGTGGCTATGTTGGCAAAACTCCTAGGGCTCAAGATGTATGTTTAAGGCACTGGCCCCAAATACTACTAGAGCAGGGACATCAGGCTCCCATGGCTGTCTCTGTGCTCTAGTGTCAGAGTCCCATCTCTGTATGTTTGCACAGCACTGATTGGGTTCTGCATATGAATCAAGGTTTCTCTATAGAGGCAGACTGGACTCACTAGCCAGAGTGACAGCTGGAGCAGCACAGCTTATGACACAGCTTTGCATCCCTCTGCAGAAGTAGGACAGAGATCCCTGGCTCTCCAAGTGGTGAAAAGTCCTTGCCCAACCAGTGGACACCCCAATAACACCTCAAATCTGTGCTTTGAACAGATCTAGGAAGACCTCACCTACGATGTAACTCAGCTTCCCAGAGTTCATTTTTCAGCATCCTTGGGAACATCTAGGAGTGCAGGAGAAGAGGTCTCAGGCTGGGTACTGCATTTTAGAGGGCTATTCTTGTCCTGGAGAACAGTGTACCATCTATTTCCATAGTGAAAGGCAGCTTCTCTTTGCAGAAGGTGAAACTCTCTCATCCCAAGAGTTGGCTCCTCGTCTCTCATGCAGTCCCTAAGGGGGTTCTTTAAAAGGCCATACCTGATCAGCACAAATTACCTGTATGTTTTTCATCTGTTACCATTGCAAATATCTCCACCCTGTATGAGCAAAGTGCCACTCATTTGAGACAGATGCAGCATTAATATTTCTGTTTATTTAGGTTAATTTGTGTGGTTACATTTCAACATCATCTCTGACAACTGCCAGCATGGTTTGAAGCAGCAAAGAGACAGGTTTAAAAAGAACACACTACTGCAGAGTGCTCCTGTGCTTAATCCCCCCCGTTTCAATAATTTCTGCATTCTGGGGGGAATAAAGTGTCCCTTCTCCAAGCTGCTGTCAGATCTAGGCATCTTAAGACATCCAGAGGAGTCCACTTCCCTATGTAACCTCTACCAAGCCCCCCCTTCATCACAATCATTGACCTTGGTCCAGGTCACTGTAAAGGAAAAGGGCCTCATGAAAAGGCTTCTTTGACCACCTGAAACAGATGGAGATGGAGACATCAAGAAATGTGATCGTAGTGGAACAGGACAGAGGAAGTGTTACTTAAAAGATTACCTTTGGATAGGTTAGTCAGAGTAACATTCAAAGATTTATGGTGTATGCAAATATAAAGCAAGCTAGGCTTTGTTGTGCACATAGTATGACATTTTTTTTTTTTGCTTATATCATTTTCTTGACCTTGTCTAGATGAGTGATAGTTAAAAAGTGCAAGAGAGCCTTTTTTTCTGCTGGAGCACACCTCAGATGGGCATTCCCTCCTACCTGGGTATTTAATTCTGACTGACTTGTGGGGTTACCTTACAAAGATGAATCCCACTGGTCAGATAATGCAAAAAGCATTTTCCTACACACCTTTAATTTTCTTTAAGCATGGAAATAAGAAGTCACCCATTAAGGAGTACTATTTAAAATGTGATTTATTTGTACTATTTAAAGCACATATGTAAAACGTTAATTTGTTCTGTGAGAAAATCTGCTTTTTGTACAATTCCTCTGCTTTTTAAATACCAAGCATTTAACTTTTTCTCATCTCTCAGTCTTGCTGAACGGCTATTTTATGCTGCTTTGGCTGGAGCTACTGCTCATTTAAACCTGCATTAAGGGACACAGAATTAAATATGTGGCATCAATATTCTTTAACTATTCTGCTTGCTCATAAAAGACAATCATGAATCCTTGGTTCTCAATATCACTATAGATCTACTGCTGCTATCACTCATAACAACAGCCAGAAGCAGAGGAGCTGGGAAAGCTGTCTGAGGATTACTTTGAAAGACTTTACCTCTGGGATGAAATTTTCTCTTTGTGGCATACAATCACCTTATGGGTCCTATTATATTAAAAGAGAAAAATGTGGGCTACTTTCACACTGAAAATACATGCCAAGCAGGAAGTAAAAATCTATACAGAAATTGTCATGAGAAAAAAAAAAAGGAATAAAAAAGATACAGAGATAAAAAAGGTTACTTCAAAGCACCAAAATGATACTACTTTGCATAAGTATATGTCAATTGAAAAGGGCTCCAGCTGGTATCCTTAGACTGATATTATTACACACCATAAATATAATGAAAACAGCTTTACTTTCTATCTTCCTAAAGGATGATGCTCACACTGAAGTTCTATTGATTTTCAAACTACAAATACAAAACTAGTACAACAGAAGGTATGAGACTCATTGACTTTCAAATCCCTCTCCATCTTCGAATCTTCTAACAGAAACGTGGCCCCTGATTTTTGTTAGTATCATGATGTAAAATTGTTTCAAGCTAAAAATACTGTTCAGTTTTGCTCTGCTCCATTCTATTCCAAAGTACAAGTGCTGATCTCCCTCCTCCAAATAGGGAGCTACAAGGAGGCACTACACAATGTAAACCAGTTCAAGAAGTCATTTAGCTGATTTGAGTGAAAGGTACTGGATAAATGCAGAAATAGCTTCCTGAACAGCAAAGCTATCTCTCCATGCCACCCATTGGGTTAAGCTGAAATCACCCTTGGTTCCATTTGCTGACTTAGCTGAGATGTACTCCAGGAAAAATAGAACTGCTTTCACCAACAAAAGGGAGATTAAGGCTCAAATGGGAGATGAAGATTCAAAAAGGTATCACGACTTAGGACCTGTCTTGAAAAATAACATTTGGGTTTGAATGCAGTCAGACTAGGAAACAAGTAACCCAGGTTTTCCATGGCTTTAGTATGGACTCTAGCCAAAGAACCACTTCCTCTCCATTTCCAATGTGCTGATATACACCTTCTAGATTGTGAGTCCAGAAAGTTAGGAGACACCTCATACTGAATAAGGCACTTTCAGAGAAGGACACACACGGCAAAAGGGAGCCTTCACATGTCAGCCTTCCACAGTGAGTAGCTGAGCATGTCTATTAAGAGGGATCTCTCCGTTCCACAAAATTACTGTTTCCAAATCAGCTCTGAATTCATGACATTACACAGCATTACAGCCAGCACAGCTCTGAGACTGGACTAGTAATGAAGCCCTGTTGAAACATCTACATGGTTTCTTCCTTGTACAGAGCAATGATGAACTGACCTCACATCCCACTGCAAAAAGCCACAAAGACTTACCTAAAGTTGCCTTTAGGTAACTCCCCTTTGAAGGGGCTTTTGTTGTGGATACTGTATTGAGGCACAGACTCCATGTTCTGGATAAGCAGGTCAGTGGTTTCCATTAGGATTCCACTCTGCAGACCAATGACATATCACAGCATGCAATGTTCTTGACTTGCACAGATCTTTTGAGATTGGTAAAATAATTCAAGATAGAGATGTTTGTGTGTGGAAGTAAAAGTACAGAGGGCCAAGAAGCACATGTATATGCCCTGAAAGGTATAGAGAGTTTGAGACTCCATGGGAACCTTGGACAAATATGAGGGACTGAGGGGAGAGTGACTGTGAGAGAAAGCGAAGAGGATTAGTCTGTTCATCACTGACATCCTGTCCCTGGTCCCAGAGTGGTAATGCAAACTCACAGGAGCAGAAAACTATAGATCTGCATGGTGAAGATCTTCTGCTAACCTTTGGAACAAGACATATGGAGGCTTTCCCCAGATTCCCAGAAATAAGGTAATTTTTCTGCATTCGTGAGAAAAAATGGATAAGTATCTGAAGGCCAAAAGAGTCAGGGGCCACCTGCAGATGTCTATTTCTCTGCTAATCTATGATAATTAAGATATATAACATAAGCATTTATGCAGTACACTGGAATATAACAGACTGAGATTAGATGAAGACTGACATTTGCACATGGCAGCTTCTGGCCAGTAGCCAGTAATTAGGAAGTTACAGCAAATCTTCATTTTATCTTCTGGAGGGCATTGCAAAGGATTCCAATCTCACCTGCAACGGAAATAATCAGAGTAGTTACTTCTAGAGCTAATACATTTCTAACACCCCTGTACATTTTTTACCCCTTATATCCATTCCCTGGTGGGCAAAAGAAGTGCTAGGTTGGACACATTTATTTCTGGAGTAAGGTCTGCAGAGTCAAGCCTTTGCCTTCAGCAGCCATACAAGGCTGGCTCACAGTATCAGAGGTGCTGGTTCTTGGCAGGCTAGCCAACGTGAGAGGGAAAACATATCAGGAAAAAGGCTAGAATGGCCCAGCTTCTCCTTCTCTTCCTTACTGAAAACAGCTGGAGCCACACATCAGAATTCATCTCAAGGCCATCTGACCTTTCCTTGCACCTCCACTAAAGCTGGGTATTTCAGATTAAAGAAGTTGCGATCAAGTGAAAATGCTTATTGAAGTCTGTCTATAATTATTTTTTGCATGAGAAAGGAGATATGAGCTGCTTTGTCTTGGTCAGACTCAGAGTATTACATGCAACCAGACAGAATCTGCTTTGTTGTTCCTCTTTCTGACCCAAGCTTGGACGAATTCAAGGTAACAAATCTGTAATTGCTTACTATTGATAGTGTCAGCTAAGTTCTTCAGCTGCTTTGCGTTGTCCAAGACTTCAATCCTCTGGGTGTAGGGATTATACCGAACAGAGAAAGGACGAGGGATCGTTTGAGCAAATTTCCTGAGGGAAAAATACATTGACAAATATTAAGTTGAAAATCTATTTTTTTCCTAACTCGCTCTTTTCTTGGTGCGTGCATTCGTTGATCAGGGGGATAAGAAAATCCATCAGAGGAAATATCTGAAATTCCTGCTGAGCGATCTGAGACCTACAGCATTGTGCAACACACTTGAATCTGCATTTGTCCTTACCACCTTTAGTTTTTCCTAAACAGGACTAATTCATTTGTTAGCATGGTGACGCTGCTCCTGGTATAGGCCAACTATGTAACGCTGGGGTCTGCTAAACTTGAAAACCTCATTTTCCTTTCAGTGATGCAAAATATAGAGATTCTGATCCAAGTCTGCAGTTTCTGGGAAAATAAGGTCAAGTGCCTCTGCCATCCTGGCATAATAAGGAACAAGCAGAGAGGTAACTTCTGGCATGGTTGGTAGAAGTTTCCAGGTAATTTCAAAGATAAGAGATAGTCAATGGAGTGAAGCAGCATTCTTTCCACCCCTTATTTGCAGTGTTCTCTGTTGCAAAATAGTTAATCCATGGCAGAAGCATTAAGATCTTGGTATCTTGGGAAAATATTAATTTGCATAACCACAGAACTGTGGAAAGAAGGACTCTGAATGGAATGAGACAGTTAGAGCTATTGTTCCAGGCTCCTTGTAGACCCCAGCAGGATACTGGCTCATATATCTGCTTTGAATTACTGAAGTTATTGCTGAAAGAGGAAGGAAAGCACGCAGCAGCTGATTATGAAGCCACACTATACAGACTGTGACTCAGCATGGTAAATCTCATAGTACAGTGGAATATGCTGCATGTCCCCACAATGTTTCTTCAGTTTAAACCTAATTATTATCAGGTAAGGACACCGTCTCAAACAGAATTCAGTTCAAGCAGGCTACAAGATGAGATTGAAAAAATACTATGTTGACTATGATGAATTTAGTGGCATCAGTCTAGTTTTTCTAAGAGGGGAGATCACATTAGAAGAGGTCTTCCTAAATTTCAGCTGAATGTAGGACCCTAATCAGAACATAAATGCCTTAAACTGAAAAGTTTTAGGTCAATCTCAGAATAATTTTTCAGGAATGTTTTTTATTACACATAAACAATATGTTCAGGTGCAAGCCACTAATACAGACACTCGACCAACTCCCAGGCCTCTATTTCAATTAAACCACTTTTTCAATCTGGTCCTTGAAGCAAACAAAAGAAGCTCCAAGATGTTTTGTACTAAGTAAGGCAGCATCTTCCTCAAGGAAGTAGATAGAGTAGATAGAAGTAGATAGAAACAGAGAAGAAAGAAACAAGAGAAGAGAGAAACTACCTGCAGGATGTTAGCAGCATAGACCAGAAGAGAAGGACATCTTTCTCAGCTATTATCCCAGAGAAAAGGGCAAAAGGAGAAGCTGCAGGCCTATCATGAATAAAGAATCAGCAGAGGAGGTAGCTAGGAAGACCTTGGAGCAGAGGAGCCTGGGGGAGCAGAATGTGTTTATCTGTGAATGGTAGAGAGAACGATAAGAAACTGCCAGTCTGGGACAAGTCACTGTGTGGTATCTCCAAGTGAAAAATTTGTTGAGTGTGAACCAAGGCTAACCTCCAGTAGCTTGACTAATATCCAGAAATATGGTGGTGGTTTTTTTAAACAGGAATAGAAAAACTATTGTGAGGTGAAATCCAAGCTGAACTCCAAACACAGTCTGAGCCATTCTTGTTTCAAAAACCAGAACTGAACCTGGACCACTATTTCAAAATCTTATTGAACTGGAACTGAAACTGTGTTTGAGTTACAGATGACTGAAAGATTTACTGTGTAGCCTTGTAAACACACTGCTGGTAACAAGCTGGAGGCTTTGTAATCAAGCCAACCACACAGGCCTCAGGATTGGGGATATTAGGTTTACTTGAAGTTTTGTTTCTCTGGAATAACAATTGTCTAGTGACCATGTAGCTATTACCTAATTTGTTTTAGTTTTGCTTAATTCTGAATAATTGTGAGGTATAATACCTACTGGTAATAATTTTTATATAGGCAGGAATAACAAATAGTTATACTGTATATAGTGAATTAAGTCTGACCCTCAAGTAATGATGCAACACAAAGGAGGATCAGCAGGGGCTGATAACAGAGGCATTAAAGGCTCAAGCATGATGCTGCTGGTCCCTGGGCTATCAACAATTCCCACTTGTCCATTATTCACAGTATAGCAAATTTAGGAGTTGAGAAAAAGCACTTTAGAGGAAACAAAGGGGATAAATACAAAAATATTTAGCATAAATTCAGAGGTTACACAGATTTGAAGGCAAATGCAGGAAAAGTAATAGATAAATCATGTTACAGAACATAAAAATGGTCCTTAGGGTTGAAGAAGAAGAAAAGAAGCACCAATACTGTACACCTCCTCACAAAAGAGAGGAAAAACTCTATTCTTTAACATCACAATCCTGCTCTGAAGACTTCAAGGTGCTTGTCACTTGACAAGGCCACCCCCACCACAAGATTGAAACTGTTGACTTAAGACACAACGTAAAGTTTAAGGGTGAGCATAAACTCAGAGGTTAAGGAGTAGATGCTAGAAGACTTTTTTCTTTTACAACAACTGTTAACTCTAGTAAAGTTAAAAGAACTTGTTTTGCATTAATTAGCCAGCTTTGACCCTAAGTGTTAGTATCATTGCAATTGGACTGATAAAATTTTTTGTTGCATTTTGATGAAACTCTTAGTTACACTAAACACAAATTCTTGGCTTCATGTATAAGGTATTCCCATTATTGCTCATTTTTGCCCAAGATTCTGAAGATATCAACTGATTAGTCTCTTAAAGCAATGCAAAATCTTTTTCTAGTGCCTCTCAAAACATTATTGTCAACACAAGATCCATTATGACAATGGGATGCACCGTATTTGCAATGGAGAAGAAATGGGATCTTCTCTGGAATGACTGGCTTACCTTAGCTTTTCTTTTGCATCTTTAAAACTTTCAGCAACATAGTAGATAGGCTGGAACTCAGTAACAGGGTACTTCTGCACAGAAGTCTTCTCCAGGACTAGGGGCTGAATCTCAGGCTCACTTGATAAGCAATACTATATTAAAAAAAAAAAAAAAAAGTCTTTAAATGTGCTGTGAAAGAAATATAGGCCCACTGAATGGCATCCAACCTCAGACAGGGAAAAGTTGCTTCTGTGGTATACAATGATGATGTCACTCACCAGGAAAGAAACAGGTATGGGCTCCCTGTGTTTGCTACACTCTTATCAGAGCACTTCAATGAAGTACAACATTTCATGCTATTTCTATGCATAAAATATGAAGCAAAAATAAAGATCTGAAGATACTTAGGTGATAAATTTTAGTGATTATAAACATATCTAAAATGTTTTCTAAAACACACCTGAAGCTCCCCGAATGAAGACAGCAGCCCTGCGCCATACGCCTTCAGCGAATCACCTTCCTTACATAGTCCAAACTCCACCGTAAACCAATAAACCTAGCAAGAAAATTAGACAGAAATTATGATTCCTTGATCAAAACCAGTATGTCTAAGCCATTTATTTGAATACATTTGGAGTTTGCATTTCTATTTAAAATGCTGTCACGTGTCAAAATCAAATGTGTAAATGCAATGAATGTCCCCTCAGACTGAAATCCTTCTCCTGGAAGGGGCACAGAGCTAGACTCCATATGCCTGAGAATCAGTTCAGTTCCCTGACAAACACTATTGTGTTTTACTGTGTTCATCTTTTTCAGCAGAGGCAGTGAAATCAGAACAACAAAGCTTCGCTTTGGCTGTCCAACAAAGCAGAAGCTTCAAACTCAGTTTATAAAAGTTTATATCCTGTTTCACGCGGAAGACATCTAAATGCAGCAACAAGAGGATGAACAGGTTGTTAGTGCAGTAGTGAAGGAAGATGGTGTGTAGTTTAGTCTGACTCCTTGGTCTGTCATTTTGAAGAGATACCTTCCTTGGCTCAAAACAACTACCTCATTTATTAGAAGCATCAGAGCTGATGCAATGTTTTGCCCAGGTGGATTTGCACTGGTGACACTAATCTCACAGGAATATCCTTGTTTTTATTTGAAGTTTGCAACTCTGGATCTCAGTAGTCTCAGAGTAGCATTCAGGTGAGTGACGTTGGCTACAGAGGACATTATCTGCCTGGCAGAGTGGAAGAGAAGAGATGCTTGCAGCTAGAACAGCTACTGAAGCTGCTTCCTGAAATTTCCTGTAGGGATGTAGTAACATACAATCTTTTCTTGCCCAATATGTTTGTGCTGGAGGAAATCTTGTCTGGGCTTCTGTGTTTAATCACAACTGTCACTTTGAATAAGGGGTGCCAAAGCTATTTTCCTTTAATGCAACTGTTTCAGGGTGGGGTTTTCCAATCATAGTCTTCACTCTGTTCCCACTCAACTCAATGGGAGTTCTATCAGTGACTTCAGTGGCAGCAGAATTAAGACAACACAGGGCGCTTTGGAAAATTGATCCCTCATTTATTAAATTACCGTAGCAAGTTTCTCGATGAAATCATCTGGAGCTCCCAGAGATGCCAGTCCAATTTCCTGTAACAATAAAACATTATTCTTCAAGCTGTTTATTGCAAACATTCTTCCTGTCCCATATTATGTAATTGCTCACATTTTAAATGTTACCATTGCTTACTACCACACACAAATGTTTACAGGACATGTTCCTATCATGCAAGATCAATTTTAAACCAGAAATCTCTCCAAAAATGAACAAAGGGTCTTGTCCAAATGTCATTTACGAGGCACTATCCTCTGTGTCTGGTAAAAAGCCCACTGAGGTCAAATAACATTTTCTTCTTGCTTTGACAGGCTTTTGATCAAATCTAAAATGCACATCTGAGAGAATGATAGGGACAAAAGGAGGTAAATCAATCACACCCACACACCTTATATATTCCTCTCTGTTTTGATGGGCCCTGATTAAAGGAGTTTTCCTGGATCCTTGAATGAGCTGTTTTGTCTGAATGACAGAGCATGATTTGAAAGAGCTTATTTATACCTTGGGAAATAATGGAGGCTTTTCCAGGAGGCATGTAATAGTTGGATTCAGAAGGCAGACACACAAGACTATATACAACCAGTTTCATTTCTCTATTTGCTCTAGTGAGGACTGCATAGTGCAAAAATTAGAGGGCTTCCCACACACACTCCAAAGACATTGGAGCAGCTATCACCATGTCAAATCCTAGTAAGCCAAGGTACAATTGGGCTTCTCTTGAAGGAAACCCCAGTTCTGGAAAAGGGGTAGGCAATACTGAGAACTTACTGACTAGTTCAAAGCAACTTCTTTCACTTGAGATGTTACATAAAGTCCATTTTCCCTTCCTTCCTGCCTGCCTTCTTGCCTTCCTTCTTCCTGCCTCCCTCCCTCCTTCCTCCATACTTTTCTTTTCTTTTTTCTTTTCTTTTTCTTTTTTTTTCTTTTTTTCTTTTCTTTTCTTTTTTCTTTTCTCTTTTCCTTTTTTTTTCTTTTTTCTTTTTTCTTTTTTCTTTTTTTTTTCTTTTTTCTTTTTTCTTTTTTCCTTTTTCTTTTTTCTTTTTTTCTTTTTTCTTTTTTCCTTTTTCTTTTTTCTTTTTTCTTTTTTCCTTTTTCTTTTTTCTTTTTTTCTTTTTCTTTTTTCTTTTTTCCTTTTTCTTTTTTCTTTTTTTCTTTTTTCTTTTTTCCTTTTTCTTTTTTCTTTTTTTCTTTTTTTTTTCTTTTTTATTTTTTTCTTTTTTTTCTTTTTTCTTTTTTTCTTTTTTCTTTTTTTCTCTTTTCTTTTTTCTTTTTTCTTTTTTTTGTTTTTTTCTTTTTTCTTTTTTTCTTTTTTTCTTTTTTCTTCTCTTCTCTTCTTCCCTTCCCTTCTTCCTTCTCTTTCTGTTTTTCTATCTTTGTGTGTTTTCATGTTTTCTCATAAGATGCAGGCAAAACTTTACTCCTTCACCGAGGTTTGCCTTCTTTTCCAGAGACATTAACACTATCAAAAGAAAACTACTTTCCAGCCTTCTTCCATGTTTACAGCTAGGACAGTTCCTCACTTTACTCAGCCTCCTAAGTGGCTTCAACAGAAAAAAAAAATTTTAAAAAATGCCCACTTTCCCTAATATTTGGACAGCATGGCGGAGTAATAATTCATCTGACTCATGAGCTATTTTGCTCAAAAGTAACTCTCCTTTGCTCAGAAGGATCAAAATTTGCAGAAAGGTTTTCAGAAGATGGCTTCACAGAAGGGTTGCCTGAAAAAAACCAACTCACACAAGGCGATATTGGGACTTGCTGATTTCACCTAATTTTTGAGCAATAAATAAATAATCTTAGCCACTCTTCAACAGTACGCTTAAAGGCAAATCCACACCACCCTTCATGGCTCTTGGATCATCCTCTGAATTACCTAGTCTCTCGTGTGTTTAATCATACAAATAATATCACCATGAGCAACTTACCTGGGAAAACTGAGCAAAACTGGGGTCAGCGAAAAGAGGCACATGTCCTAGCAGCTCGTGACAAATATCACTGCAGGAAAAGATGACATCTGAATAACTGTGATTCAGGAAAAGTCCAGCAATGCTGGATGAATGCCCTAGAGTCAGCACACAGGCAAGAGCACAGTGCATTTGCTCCTGCAAGGAGGTATAGTTCACAGGAACACATTTTGCTCTAAAATTATTCTCATGATGGAAATGTTTGCAAGCTCCAGGATTTTCAGTGCTTTTATCATCATGCATCCCTCAGCAGAAGGATGATAAATTATTTGGTTTTCCTTATGGAAGAAAACCATCCATTCAACTGCCCACCCAGCTCAGGAAAGCCCAGAAAGAGATCACCCCATCAAAGAGAACATAGACGTTTCAGTCTCAAGGACAAGAAGACTTTTCAGATGGAGCTCAGGCAACTAAGACAACTCACCATAGTGTCAACATGTACCTCAAGAGCTTAACTCCAGTCCCTTTTCAGACCCACAGCCTCCAGCTGAGATGTGAAAGCTACCTATGATGAAGTAGGTAGGGCTATTTCATCACTAGTTGAAGTTGGCAGTTGGACAGGCATCTCACCTAGGGACTGTTAGAGTCTCCAAATACAGAGAAGTGATTTGGTGAGATGGAAAAGGGAGAGGGATAAGATGCTCCCAAGAAGGCCAGAACTGTGGAAAGCATTTCAGCCTGGCTTTGTGCAGGATGAGAATAGAGTGAGCAAAAGCAGAAAGGAAAATCAGAAGAATGAAACTAGAAAAAAGGAAGGGAGAAGAGGCTGTGGGAAGTAAGGAGAAAAGAAACAGCAAGGGAAATGAGGAAGAATTGCAACAATATGAAGCAGAATAAGAAATCTGCTTTGAAAATGTCAAGTGGAAAAGGACAATGGACAGGGACAGAGAGAAACATTCCAACATAAACTGAAAAGTGATGGGTTCAATGGTCTGGGCTTCCCCTATCTTTCTTGAACCTTGCTTGCAACATGTTGAGTCATTCCTGAACTAGATTTCACACCACTATTTGGGTGTTAATAGCTAAGCTAAATGTGTTAGTACACTGTTCTCTTGCATCCCAGCCACCACACAAGCTTGCTTTCAGTAGCAAAACCATCTCATTGGCCCCAGTAGAACTTCCAGAAGAGGATGCAAATTGTTAAAAAGACTAGAAATGTTCTGGAAAAGTTTTCAGAAGATAGTAATCACTTGGCTGCTCTCTATCAGCTCTGTTCCCAGGAGTGCTCCCTATTCCCACATGTTATCAACTGGGCTGACCCTGCTGTTAATCTGCTGCAACTTTACTCCCTTTTTTGTGCCAAAGTACTTACGGTTCTGGTGTGTACATGGGTTTGGACCCATGGCGAATATACTGTGTAGAGTGGAATACTCGAAACGCCAGCCCAGCCAAGAAATCCCGAGAGGACAGCAAGCCTGCAACAGGACGCAGGCGAAATCCAGTGCAGCCTGAAGGGGGAAAAAAAGTGGAATCTTAAAAACAGCTAATGTGTTTAATTTATCCATATCCAGACTTCTGACAGTGGAAAAAGTTTGTTAATTGTTTTGGGGTTGGTTTGTTTTCTTCTTTTTTTTTTTTTTTTTTTTCTTCTCTCCTTATGTTAAACAAGAGTGTAATTGTGAAAGAGCAGGGAATTTGTTACTCATATATACCACCAGCACAGTTTCTGAGCATCCATCCAACTGTACCCCTGGAACCAGTAGAGAGGGACTTGGGGCACAGGTCGTGTGCCCAAACATCAGAGGGACTGTAAAAGCAGGGACTGTTTTTACATCTCTGGAAGCATCACCCCCACTGATTACTGAGGCCTTTAATTTCATTTTTTTCTTTTAGTTGCTTCAAACTTACTCTGCAAGAAGTTTGAAACATCTTCAAGCTGGGGAATATTGTCGTCCCGGTAGCCACAGTACTTCTCCAGCAGTGGGAACACATGGTTGTGTTCATAACAAGCATGAGTTGGATAGAGACTCTTCAGCTCCCTGAAGACAGTGCCCCATGTTTTCTTTTCTTCTTCCGTATAGGTGATACGAGGAATAGGTTGGCCACTAGAAGGAAAATGGTACCCTCCATAGCAGCGACACAGAAAATGTCATATGCCACCAGCACCACGCTCTTTCTCCTTTTACACTAGCCATTGTCAAAACACTTTTCTTATTCTGCTTCATATTGCAGCTTTACTTGGGCTGACCAGGAGCTGCTGGTGCAGGAGGGAAGATGCCTTTGGTCTGACATGCAGATGCAAAAGGAGCCTCACTTGTCCCTAGGCACTGGCTGGAAAGGACTCTACTGACCTTGGCTGAGATACTGGCCATTAGAAAGCTCCTTGCGTTATTGTGTTAAAAATAAATCAGTGTTTCTTTGCTTTATCAAGATGTTCTTCTTTTTTTTCATTTTTAGATATGAAGTAGCTGTTTTACTCCTTGCTCTAATGTGCATTATATTAATTGTTTTTGTAACAACAGGGAAACCATCAGCTTAATAAAACTCTGTTGGAGTGGCAGAGAAATTCTGATCTGTGCTTTATGCTGTAACAGATGCAGACTACAGCCAATTTGACTTTTTATAATTGTAATGAGCAATTTTGAATTAAATCTCACCCTCAGGCCTCCATGTGCTTAACTCATGTTGAAGCTAATAGGAATCATACAATCACAAGCAATACAGTCTGGCCTCCTGTGAATAGCCAATTCCTCAGCAATAATGTTGGGGCCATAGGTGAATCCAGCAGCTTTGAAAAATCAAAGGGTTTTAAGTAACTTAATAGGGTTAACATCACTGCTGGAATAATGCTGTAGCTTTCCAAGCCCCTGAGACCCATTGTTAAACTCTTGATGACACCCTACCATCTCCCACTCTCTCATTTTTTTCTTGAGCCTCAGGGCAGCTCCTCTGGAGTACCATCATTTTCTGACTCTCTGTATCAGCTCTCCTTGATCTGTGGAGCTTTAAAGCATTATGTTGAATTATGAGGATTGCTGGGGGATTGTTGTTCCTATAGTACTCCTAAGTAATCCTCAAACACCTTCCAGCGCTACAGGGGGAAGCCGTGGCTTGAAAAACCTTCCAAATTACAAATAAAAAATTTTAGTATCAGCAGGGCTGGGGGCAAAGGAAAGCAGAAGAAAGAAGCAAGCTAAAAGTAAAAAGAAGTCAGGGACACTAAGCATTCAACAAAAACAATGGGTAAATCTATCAGGAGAGGAGGCAAAGAGCAAAGGAAAAGTAGAGGCAAACATCATAAGAAAGAGGATAAAATAGGTGCAAAAGAAGGGATATAGAAAAGGATGGAACTGATGACAGGAAGAAGAGTACAAGACAAGCAATTGCTGACCCATTACATCTTTGCAGCTGGGTAGCACCTTCACAAGCTAAGTACATTTGCCTTTTCAGATACTTCCTATGAAGCCTGAAAACTTTGGTTGTGCCTCCCCTTGCCCGCTTCTTGGTGTCTCTGTCCCCCTGTGCTGGAAAAAACCTCTGACCTCTCCTCCCCACTGCAGAGCCTGAAAGGTGTAGCATTCAGGGCAAAGACATCACAGATCCATTTGCATGTTCCTGAATTAACACACAGCCACAAAACCCACACACCTTCTTTCCATGAGCCTCAGAAGCCCAGACATGGGCTTTCACACCCTATTTACTGAAAGATCTAATTGGAAAGTCTGAGAACTTCCCCTAAAAAGTTCATTTGGGACTTAAGTCCAGGTCTATATAGGCTCTGTTTCCAGTGTGTCTGAAGATCTGGATAACAGACTAAATATTAATAAGTTACATCTTGGAACATACTGGTTTAGTTTGAATCTTGGAGGGAGGGATGGTTAGCTTTTTTGTTTTATTTCAGTGTACAATTTGGTGAAAGCCTACAAACTAGAGAACAGAATTTGCTATCCTCTATGCAAGAAAGGTACTTCTTTCGTGAGATATCTATCAATGCACGTTAAAGCCATTCATTTCTGGACACAACGTCTTATTCAAATTTCCTAGCTGTGAACTGGGGTCCTGACAATTTTACCTGACATCTTGCATTTTCCATCAATCAGTTCAGTTTTCTCTCTCATTTTGTAATTGGATTATTAGGTCTTTTGTTTAGGGGCTATCTTTTCATCCTATGCAAAGTGGAGTAAAAATTGTAAAATGTAAGTTACTTTTTTCTTTGCAATCACAATTTTTACCAGTCCCAGCAAGAATCAGGACTAGTAATACTAATCTTATGTGTGAGTGGCTCTGGGAATAGAATTTTTTTCTCCTCCAGATCTGATCACTAAAAGCAATCAAGCAAGCCTGTTGTAACTGAATTTATCATGTCTATTCATTCATTTTTCTTGGGAAATGAGAGCCCAAATTGCTGATTGCAGCTGGATCAGACATGATAAAAGTAGAGTATCAGACCCTGGATTAGCATCAGAACCATAAGTTATTCATTATTTTAATAGTGTATGCAGCTCCTGCTTTAATGTTAATGATAGGCACTCCTCTCCCAGCCCTGGTTTAATGGGGAGAATACCAGAAGCTTCTTTATTCAGTGTTCAGGTCTTTGTAGTAGCAACAGAGTCTGCTGCTCAATTAGACAACAAAGCCAGGGAAGAGGGGTGTTGAGGGGAAAGAAGGGAGGTGATGTTCTCTTCTGAACATGTGCATGGAACAATTTACTTTTGGTTTGCCATGATTTGGGGATAAGTGCATGAACAGTAAGATTTAAACACATGGTAGAGAAAAGAAAACAGCAGAAGGATTCCTGTGGGAAAACGGGGATTGCCAGCAGGGTGAGCACCCTAGGAGAGGGCAAGAGATGTGGGTTTGCTTTCTGCCCATGCACTGGGTACTCACTGTCTGTAGTTGTAGGCGATATCTGCAAACTCCTTCCTCCGGGCCCGGTACACAGGATCTTTGAATCCCTGAAGAGAAACAGGGACGGTCAATCCATACATAAGTACGAATGGTGGACAGCCTTCCTCCCACTGAGCACCCTCAGGCATGGCTGCTGTAGTCTGAGAAGGGCAGGAAGGGCAGGGGGAAAGCTGCCTCCGTTCTGCCAGGCTCTGTCACAAAGGGCACCACTCCCTCCTGGTCTACAGAGCCACCAGAGCAGCCTTTCAGTCACATCTCACAGCACCTCTTGTCCCACAGGTCCTTTCATTTTCCCACGTCTGCTTGCTACAAAACAGGGAAACATGCTACTTTACAGCAAGAGCAATACATAGAACTAACAGCACTCAGATAACCATGCCTTTCTGGTTTCTCTTGAAGCTTATTGCTGTTCCTGGCACAGCTGGGATGCTTCAGAGGAGTAGAATCAAAACACACTAGAAACACATTCATCAACTCAATCAGACTTTTTAGGCAGATTTTCAGCATGAACCACACTTAAAAGTGCTCATTTTCAAGCTGCTAGAGAAACAGTAGGCACTTAGCAGGCCAAAAAGGCCTATTTGTACTACAAATTCAATCATTTGAAGGGAATTAACGACTACAAAGAATGTCTAATAGACCTTGTGGTTGGGAGCTTGACCTTTGCAACTAATTACCAATAAACCCGAGGATAAGAAATAAAACCTCTAAATCTTCATCTAGGATAACCATTCTCCTACCCCAGTGTGCCTGCTTTTTAGGCTAAAAGTTCCTCGGGGCTAGGGATGCCTTCAGCATTTGTAGTATAGAAAAATCCTCCCACACTAGGATGCACTTCGACAAGGCAAATGGGAACAGCTCACCAGGCACCATGGTCATTCATAAATGTATCTCTTCGTGGTGAACAGCACAGCTTGACTGTGAGACCATGAAACACAATGAAGTACAGGAGAAGGCTGAAGTAGAGTGTAAATCTCAGTGTGAATTAAAAAGAGGCAGTCAATGGCCAAGACTAACCCTTCACAGAGGTCACTGTGATCAAATTCCTTATATCACTTTAACTACTAAAAACACAGGTTTCTCTAATTTCTCTTCTGCACTCTGTAGACCATCATACCTATTTACCACATCAGCTGGCTTTCTCTTTTAAGGCACAAGTGCTCACTGAATAATTCTAGGAACTGGAGGAGAGATTCTTCATTCCTTTTAGTATATTTTTCTTTTTTCAAATACAATCTTGGTCTGTTCCCACATGACACACAAGGGGGCCATTGGCTCAGTGTATCTCCTTTCATTCTGCCTTTCATATGACCACACTGAACATCATGAATCATTGTACATGGTACATAACACATCTTGAATTAAGCAATAGGTAGTGAATGACTAATCACTCCATCTCAATTAAACTAATAGCAGCAATTTTTGTTGCGCTGCATGTAATTTATTTATAATCACCCTATCTCAATTAAACTAATAGCCGCAATTTCTGGTGCACTGCGTGGAACTCAGTGTGTTTTAACAATGAAAACAAGTTGTTGTTTGCTTGGAGAGGGAATAGAGGCAGAAAATATTCTTGTATCTGAAAAAACTGAAAAACCACAAAACAGATTTTTTTTATCAGCTAAGTCAATGAACAAAACTTTCTGATGCTACCAGTTAAACCACAAACTTTTTGAACCAAGAACCTTTCCTTTTATTGTGCCTCACTACACAGGTGAGACACATCACATTTAACAACTGCATAACAAGACACTGAGTTAAATCGTGTGTATGTAATCAAGGATGAAAAAAGTCTTCCTATCCCTGGGCTATGATATGTTGCTTCTGAAATTTTTCTTGTTAGTGATACACAAAATGAGTCTGAAGTGACCACATCAGAGTCACCTGGGAAAACTAGATGTGCCCTTCCGGTTGCTGTGCTCTGATGACCACTGATGACTTTTAGGTACTCCTGGTACGTGCTCAGTTAAAGCAACCTGCTGTTTAATTTACTTCATAACCAGGGATTAGGTTGGTTCTAACCCTAAAAATGTGGTCCCACCCTTGTCCTATTCCATGTGAGACTTAGTCTACTAGATCTGTACTAAAGCAGAGCAAATGTAAATGAGAGAAACATCTGTCCTAACAACTAGAAAAAAAGCTAAAAAAAAAAAAAAAAAAAAGAGCTCTTACAGGATGATCAGCATCCAGTTCTGCTCCGTAGCTTAGGATCTGATTGGCAAACCTGTCCAGCTCCTGGATACTTCTTGGGAACCACGGCACTGCAAAACAGAAAAGAAATAGAGACTGCTATGCTTCTTTGTAATTTGGTTTGGGGGCACTTTCTGATCTTTCCATTTTTTCATCATAAACATAAAGAAATATATGCAAGGGGCTAAATTCTTTGGGCAGCAATCCCTTTTCCTGTAGTAGGAAAAAGAACCAACTGTGCAAGTTGTCTTGAGTTTGTGGCTGTTTTGCACTGTTGGAAGAATACAGAGCATCAAGAGTATCTAAGCCTTGGTGCAGAGCTGCCTTGTAATGTTTATGATTTTCTGTTTACTACTTCTGGTCTCTTGACATATCAAAATGTAGGAATTTTTCACAATAGCTAGAATTATTCCCCCTTTCAAAGGGACAACAAGAAACCACACAACAGGGATACACAATTATTTGACTCTCTAAAAATCTCTTTCTGAGACCTATATGGTGACCTCACTTGAACGAGAATTCTGAAATAAAATGATAAATGGCACTATAATCCTCCCAACCAGCACTGTATTACTACAGTCATTATACAATAAAGCATTCACTTGATTAACATTCTTAGTCTGTCTTCTATTGCCTTGTAACTCATACACTGTACATGCTGCCTGTGGCACAGCCAGCATGTGAAAAGGGACCACACTGACTACACAGCATGTAATGTCCATGGGACCCTCCCCTTAAATAAGAATATAAAGTGAAGGACAAAGAAAAATCACAGGGATTTCCAAATGTGACATGTTGAGATTGAGAAAAGGAGAAGTTAAGTGTTTTCATGGCAACTGCAACACTTTGCACCTCTTAGGAACATAGAGCAGTCATCCTAGGTCCAACTTCCTTCCCAGAGCCAGAAGTGCATTCACCCAGTGGTGTAGGCAGTCTCCTGACACATATCCCCTTGGCAGAAAGAGGCCTGTCACACTTGCAGTGGCTGTACCAGGCAGCAGCCCTCTCTTCTTCTCCTCCAAGATGATCCAGTTGTATATCAAGCCAGGCCACCACGTTGAGACAGGAAAGCTCAGTGGAGGGAGCACAGTAACCATGGGTCCTTGCCAAGTTATTGCTTTGGGAAGTGCATCAGTAGCATCACTACCAGGTAGCATTGGCAGCTGAGCATATCTTGGGAGCTGCCAGCTCTGCTGTGTTCAGCTTGCTTGGGCCTCCCTTCTGTTGCCTCATTCTTAGATTTTTGCCCCTCTGATCAAGGCTGCCTGCATCTTTCCCCTTTCCTTCTGCCCAAGTCAGAGTCAGTTGTCAAGTCTAAATTTAATAGCCTGTGATGAACTTCTCACAAATACAAGTAATTGTTCTTTGAGCCCAAATATACATCTGTCTCCAGGAAACTCTGCAGCACTTAGGTCTATCATATCTTTACATGTGATATGAAAAATTACTACCTTTTTTTTTAAACTTGATTATTTCATGTGTTGTTAATTAGATCCTGCATATAAACATCATTTTTGTCATTCATCTTTTCCAGGCCACCTAGGAATTTATATCTCCCTGTCAGATCCTCCATCTGTTCTCTGTTTTCCTAGCTTTTCCTGTGTATTTTAGGCACAGAAACCATGTGCTATCTCATGGCACTCCCGTGACTTCCCTCTGCACCACTTTCAGTTCTACTTTTTCTGTGAAAAGGATACAAGACCTCCATCTGAGGATGTATGCCATGCTCAGGCCATGGAATTATGTCCCACGTGCTCCCCACACTAAGTACAAGTCAGCAACATGTACTTCAAATCTAACATGACCCAAAGATCCTCTGATCCAAGACCAGGGGCAGCCTCTATTAATAAAAGGTTTGCAAATATTTTAGTGACTTCCTTGCACAAATAGGCGTTGCTTGCTAAGCCAGCACTTGGAAAACAGCTCAACCCCTTCTGTAGCTTTTTGCTTAGCTGGGAGCACTGCCACTCAGCCATATCCCCCCATCTTGTTTTGTGCCAAGTAAACCTGATCCCCAAGACTATTCAGCCATGCTTTCTGCAGAGCCCAACTATATGGGGGGAGCACTTGAGGGTTTCTACAAGTCACCTGCATGGAGGCGCCGGAGCACCAACAGCAGGTCACACTTTGGCTCAGCCCCATGCAGAGTGCCCACTGCCCCTGACTACTGTCCCACAGCCAGCCTGGCTCCATGCAGCACTCGCACTTGGGAACCTTCAGATTTATTTCAGGCAGGCCACAGAAAGCAGGCTGGTGGCTGCTGGCCAGGAAGATCCCAGGCTGCCTGGGCTTCCCTTCTTCCGCTCAGCAGAAGTGGGATTTGGTCCACTCTCTCGAAGATGTGCGCCCTCATGATTTACCCTAAAAACCAGACCTAAACAAGTCACTAGATGGCAGCAGCAGACCCAGGAAGGTCCTCCCCACATGCATTTCTTTGCTGCTGAATGTACTGCTACTTCTCTTATTTGCTCCAGAAATACTCTGTCACCTTGTTGTTAGAAACTTTCCTGTACTTCCAACCCCTTGAGTTAAACTAGTCGGATGGGGGAGTAGAAAAAGGTGTGAATGATCCCTAGAGAGGCATTACTTACATCATGCGTAGGGTGAGCACAGGCAGCCATCCTACCCCTGTTTTTTATGTGGGTTTATCTCCTGGCTCTATCCCTGAGCTTTGTGGGATGGTGGGGGACTCTCTCCACTGTGCTTCAGACTCCCCACTATCAATCTGGGCTGAGATACAATGGTAAATATTTTTAGATTAGGCACTGCCTGGCACTCCCACAACAAAGGACTTGACAGTGTCAGAATGAATAACCACTCTTCTCAGGGATGCACCATGACCTGAAGGGTCCAAGCTACATAGACAAATTGGTGGGGGCTGAAGTCTGAGCTGGATTTTGGCAGGGATGGCTGTGGGGCTTTGCTGGCCTGAATCAGAAAGGTATCAGGAGCAAGGTTTGAATCACTGCAACTTCAAGGGATAAAATAGATGTATAACAGTGACTTACTTTCATTAAATACAATTTATTCTCAAGATTACCAAAGTACTTTGTGCGGAGCTCACAATAAACTCCAAAAAACTGACTCCAAGATCATATCGTATCAGTTGCAGGTGTGGAGATGGGTGACTTGTTTTTTCCCTACACAGGAGCAGCACCTTATCCTCCTGGCATGCAGCTCCTGCAGGGCAGAAATCTACTGATCCTGTCTACCCAAACACCAGCAGTAGCTAAAAGAAAGCAGCTCTGAGTTTGGAGCTGGCTGAAAGTGGCAGGTTATGAAAGGGAAATCCTAAAGATATTTACTGTTACTTGCACCAGCATATCTGATGTTAAGTTGGGTCCTGGAAAGTCCTGAGCCTTCTCAGCTCTTATGGAAATCTGAAAGATTCTGAGCACAGACCCCGGACAGACACTGCATCAAGTCCATACAGACCTTGCACGGGGGACCAGGGTGCACAAGGGCTACTGGGTTTTTTGCCTAACTGTGGAGTGCCGGGAGACTGTCCCCAGCCCTCTCAGAAACTATTTAAAAGAACTAATCAAATTACCCCCTGGCTGCTACTATTCCATATTTTGTTTGCAACATCCTCCTCCAGCCCGTTTGCCAGACTCACTGTCTGTCTGCACAGCCATTAATGAATTGCCAGGGCAAGCTGTTGCAACACAGGGTCTCTGTGAAGGTCTGAGGAGCAAACGTGGGCTGATCAGTAATAAATATTGATTTGTCTGTAAATGAAACAGCAGCATTTATGGAACCATGCTGGACACCCAAGTGGTGACCAAATTACCGTGGGGTCAAATGCTTAGCAGAATGCTAATAAGCCATTTATATGAGAGGCAGCAAAGCAGGGGCAGAGAGGACTTCTGCAGAACTCCTCCATTTGGACCATTGTGAGGAGGGTCAAAGACAGGTCTATGCAATTTATAGCAGTTCAAGGCCCAGGTTTATCCCAGTTTTAAACAGTCTCAGATGCTTTAGCCAGCCTCAGGGTTTAGCAAACAAGGGCCCTACAGAACCTCAGCTCCTAGCTTGTCTTAGAAATGCAATAAATTGTCTGCATTTCCCTAATGCTGCAACAGAATAATATTTAATTATTTTTATTCATGGGCTCCAAGTGAACTGCAGATAGCCAGCTTGTTTCCAAAAAGAGCCATGAACAGATGCACTGTGTTTGCACAACAAATCTTTCCGTCTGTACAAAGGGCTTTTGGTCCAGGAACTACCAACCCTTCTCATCTGAAGCTCTAAAGCTACATTTGGATTTAGAGCATTTTGCTGGCCTGCTCTCAGCTAAAATTACACTGTTGAACCAAATCTGGTATTTGTGACTATTCGAATGTGTTGATTATATTTTGCATTTAGTTGAGAGAAAAAAACAAAAACAAAACCAAAAACCACCACCAAAAAAAAAGAAAACACCAAAAAAAACCAAAAAACCCAAACCAAAACAAACAAACAAAAAGAACCCTAAAAGCAGCTAAAGTGACCAAAAAAAAAAAAAAAAAGAAAGAAAAAGGAAAAAGCCATTCATTTATCCTTTGCCCAATAAAGCACATACGTGTGTGTAACACTGAACTGTAGAGAAGGGACAGAATACAGAAATTTCCTCTGAGTGTCCACAAAGCAGTGCCCTAAGAACGATACTGTGTGCTTCCTACAGGAAACAGCAAAATAGTTTTTTTCTTTCTCAAATCATGAGCATGAGAAAAATGAATACTTAGCAGGGAAAGAATGAGAGCATCTTTAGGCAGCAGTAAAAGAACCAGTCCCATGGGATCCCAGACTGTCTGCAGAAGAAAACATTCTCAGCTTTTACCTGCCCACTGAGAGAAGTGTGGCAATATCCCCATAAACTATATTTCTGAGATGTTGCTCCCTGGGTGCATACTTTTCTCGTTCTGTGTTTTGGGAATAAGATTTCACATAAGCACATCCATGGACTGTGACCAGATTTGCCAGGAGGATACATTTGAAAGGCAAGCTAGCCAAAAAGGCACCACAAGGCCTGTTATTTGTTAATGCCATCACTGATAAAGGACAGCATCTTACCACACTTCCTACAGCTTGGGTTGTTCCAATCTCAGTCTGCCCTTGTAGCTGCCTCAGACCAGAATTTGCCACCCACAGTTCATCCCCTAAGCAGGACTTGTTTGACCTTTCAAAATATGGTTCTTTGGGGATTTCAGTTTAACTGGACCCTTACTACTTGTGAAAGGAGTTGAAACTGAAAAAAAAAAAAAGGGAAAGGCCAAAAAGAAGTATCAGTCTTCCTCTGTCTCGTCAGCAACAGATTGCTCCCACTTTATATTATTTCTGAATTACTGAAACTAACAAACAAACACAAGCTATCCTCTCAGAGTGAAAGGGATAAAGTCCCTTTCTGAAGCACTGACAGGATAATCTAGCTCAAAAAACCCTTTGATCAACACAGTAACATGCAGTGAAATCCTAATCCTACAGCTGACCACAGGAGTTTTGATTTCTGTGAGGTCAGAATTTCACACCCAAGACTTTCTTGGATGATATTTAGAGCTGTATCTCTATCCGACTCTGGCCTATGCTTATACAACACTTCATTATTTATAAAGTTTATTATTTACTTCTTCATAATAACTAGAAAAATATAAATAATGTTAAGTCCTGCTAGGTCCTGTAGCTTTCTTCTCAAAATTAAAAAGGTCCCAAAAGTGAACCTCTTTGATTTGACATGATCATAAATCACCTAATCAACCTTTTGTCCCTTCATCTCATGAATGGAGAGAACTGACTCCAAAGAGTATCTGACTTCTTCTTTTTCATCTTCAAATGTAATGTCATGGCTAGGACACAAAGGAAATGGTAAAAGGATTACCAGCACTGATCTCAAGAAGGTATTAAAGTCCTTTCATGTTGTTCCTAGGAAGGAAGAGGAAGATCCAGACCTAAAGTATTTAAAGTCTGAAATCCTATTAAAATCACATCTGTTATCTGAAGAGGCGTTTAAGTATGTCTCGGACTAGCTGCTTGGCAGCCACCACTCTACCAAGCAGCCTCAACTCCAGCAAATCTCTGAGAATTAGGAGCATGAACAACTCACAAAATATTTCCTTATTTCCCTCCAAAGGTAGAATTGCAACTGGCCTCCCCGGGATTTCCTACAGTAACAGAGTTAGTCTTGCTCACACCAAAATGGGTGGCAGAGTCTCCCTAATTTTCCAGGAGACCTAGTCAGACACATGGCAAAAGATGAAGCATGGCACTTTACACTGCCAGAAAATCTCCAAATGAGAAAGCTTACAGCATAGGCAAAATAGGCAGAGAGAGAGAAATGTAGCCACAGGTTCCAAGAGGATCTCCTTTACTATGGGAAAAATGAGTAATTCCAGTATGTGACACAAATATTCCTTGTCAGTGTTAGCCTTGTCTGTGTATCCTTACCAGTGTCCTTCTTCTTTGTTCGTGAAAGCTCATGGACTGTTGCTCCAATATCAAATCTCAAGGATTTGATGATCTTATCCAGTGCTGGGACATTCCTGCCTTCTAAGTTAATGAAGAACTCGTACTCATCTTTGTTGAGACGGGAAGGTCGGGACTCAATATGGGTCAAGTTTATACCTTTTTCCTATGAGAAAAAGAAATTTTATTGCCACAGGGTTTGGGAGAAGGAATATGACATATAAGCTAGATAAACACCTGTCAGTCAAAAAACCATACTATACAATCCAAGTAACTCAAAAGCAGACACTCACCTCTTGGGGCCACTGAACTGAGGATTTTCACAGCAGAGAGTGGGACAGAAAGGAAGAATGAAAAGTATGTGGGATTCCCCCTCATAAAGCTTAGGAAAAGGTGGAAGCAGGATACAAGTTGTAAACAAGCTTTGTATTGTAAATGGTGACTCCAGTACCTCAAGTACATAAAGAGAGCCCGCCTGTGTCGACAGGCACATTTCCCAAGGATCAACACAGAAAGTAGACATTCCACCTGTAGGGTACCCTCTCATGAGAAACTGAATGGTGCACTTGTGAACATCTTGAAAGAAGACTGGAAAAGCAAGCAGCTATGCACCCTGTGAGATAAGCTTCTGACAAACCACTGCACAGTCACCTGCAAAGCCACCTGCACGATTTCCAGGACTGTGAGCAGCTGCTGGACAGAGATCCAGTGGGAAACATGGATCTGCACCAAAAAAAAAAAGGCAGCCCAGGTTTTTGCAAATAAAAACATGGGTGTTTTAAGTCAAAGAATTACAGAGTTGCTGAGGCTGGATGGGACCTCTGGAGATCAGCTAGTCCAAAAAATTGCTCAGGCAGGTTCTGCTAGAGCAGATTGCTCAGGGCTGTGTCCAGTCGAGTTTTGAGACTCCTCAGTATGTCTGGTACTGCTCCAAAATCTAATCACAGAAAATATTTTCTTTATCTTGGGAACTGGTATTCTGTCTCACCAAATGTCTTTGCTGACCATCAGCAGTGTCTTCTAGCTCTGAAGAAAGAGTTCATTGGCAACTACAGTCTTGATGACTAGAGACAATGGGAACCTGACCTCAGGCATGCCACCATGCTGACATGTGAGCAACAAGTAGCTAAAAATCATATTTTTCCAATCACTTCAGCAAAAGTCTGGGACAATCTACCTCAGTTTAGTTGAACTCAAATGTTTTCCTGAGCACTGTAATTTGAATATGAAAATATTGTTTTCTTTTTTTTTTTTTTTCTTCTGAGAAGAACCTTTTAAACAGGTTTCAGTGGGCACTGACTGACCATCCTGTCAGTCTCACACTGAAGCTGAAGACACAGAATGACAGGGCCAGGTCTGGGCTTCTGTCCCCTGAGAGGAATATATAAATCCTTGGAGGAAATCTGGGCCTGAAGATCAGAAAATCATAGAATCATTAACCCCAGAAGAGTCAGAGGAGGTGACATATGGTGGTCAGCAGTTCTGGAGAAGCTTTTGTTCTGCTTCTTTCAAACTAAAGAAGACCCCAAACTACACGGGGTGAAGTGATGGCCCTGGTGGTGTCAGTGTTAACCCCCTGCTGCAGAGAGGTCAGGAATTAATCCATGAAGTAACACTGTGAGGATCTACTTGTGACCTACAGGGAAGAAAGAGGGAACCTTTTTTATTTCTACATCCCTCTGTGCGAGCCTCCAAATCCTTTAAGGTTTTCTTTTCTCCTCTCAGTTCTTGCACAGCACAGGAGGGCATCTGGCCATCAGCAGCAAAGGCCTCATTTACTCCACCACAAAAGGCAGTTTATTACTTGGTAGGAAACATGCATGTGATTCCTCTGTTTCCTGAGCATTGCATGCTACAAATGAAGTTAAATTGTTTGGCTAGATACCAATACAATAAGTTGAAAAGGTCAAAAGCGCATTCACAAACCACTGCTCTAGAGAGATGATGGGGGTGGATCCCTCCTCGCGGGGCCATCTGGGAGGGAGAATGGCTGCCACTGTCCTTGGCCCCCAGGACAATTTGTTTTAGGCCTCCAAAGCCCCATTTACCAAACAGGCTGCACATTGTACCCTCTGCTTGGTGAGGGGCTGGGAGCTTCTGACAGAGAACAGGCGCAGGGGACTTGCCAGCCCCTCTGCCATGGCCATGCTGTGGGGAGCAGTGTATCGGCGTGGTCTGGCACCTGGAGCTGGGGGCATTCTGCTGCTCTGCACAGACACTCAGGAAGGTGGAGGGTGGGTGCAAAACCTCTGCCTGCCAAAGGCTCGGCGCAGGCACACTGAGGTATTGCTTTACTTTCACTTTGCGGTGATTTGTAGGGGTGTTGTATTCTGTCTCTGTGTAGATTCACAGGGAAATGGGGTCCCAAGCCCTGACAAGGCTTTCTACATCTTGCAGAAGCTGTGATAACATGGACCTATCTTCAGTGACTGTTATTTCCTACTTCCCTCTTCCACCCACAATTGTTCATCCCTGCCTCAACATCCCTCCCCCGAAGAGCTAGCAGGTAGCAGAGCTGTTTGAGAGATCATAGAATCACAGAACCATAAAATAGTTTGGGTTGGCAGGGACATTTAAAGGCCATCTAGTCCAACCCCTCTGCAATGAGCAGGGACATCTTTTGCTACATCAGATTGCTCATAGACCCATTCAGCCTGACCTTGAATATTTCCAGGGATGAGGCATCCACCACCTCTCTGGGCAAACCATGCCGGTGTCTCACCATCCTCATGATCGAAAGTGTCTTCCTTAAGTCTAGTCCAAATCTACCCTCTTCTAGTTTAAAACTATTACTCCATATTCTGTCTTTAAACAGAAAAGCTGAAAGGTATGTCTCCATCTTTCTTATAGGCCCCCTTTAAGTACTGAAAGGCCAGAATAAGTTCACCCCAGCACCTTCTCTTATCCAGACTGAAGATACCCATATCCCTTCTTTTTTTTTTTTTTTTTTGACCAGATGACTTTTCCTCCGTACCAGCTCTCCAACCTGGCTCAGTGAGCAACTGCAAAGACAGCAGTGCCCACAAAACTAAGGGTAAGAAAAAGGGTGGGGGGGAAAGGAAGACAGGTAGGAAGTAGCTCATGGAGAGAGTGACCTCCTTTCTTACACTTGAGATAAGCAGGACACCTTCATGCAGACTGTCAAGCTGCTTTGCTGTTTATTGAGGGATATCTGCCACTCAGCAATATGTGGAGCCAGCCTGTTACCTCTTTGTGCCAAGGCTTCAGGACCTCACAACAGAAGAAGCTGAAGGGAGAACCCTTCTGGTGACTGTTTTCAGAGCAAGAATTCAGCAGCATATGTCCAATTTCCTCAAGTGGCACTCCTGGAGAAATGTGTTCTCATATGCTGTGCCTTGCTACTAAGCCACGGATTTCAAAATATTTACAGTGGCTCTGTTACTAGAGTTGTTTTACAAATCTCAATTTCATTCTAGTCCAACTACTCCATCTAGTGTTTAATCTTCACAATTTCATATTGTTCAGAACTATTTTGTACCCTTGATATTGGCAAATCTTGCAATTGCATCAGGTTTCTCACAGTAGTGATGCTTGTTTAAAGCTCCAGCTTCTGGAGGCAAATGGCAACTTGCGAAAGTCAGCTAATAAAAGTTCTTCCAGTTTTCTGAGCTATTTTTTGTCACTGGAACCTAATTTCTAACCTAACTGGTTTGGGAAGATCTGGGATGTCATATATTCGAGGCTGGATTCACACCTGAACTAGTAACACTGGTCTCTTCTGACTTTCCTATTTTAGAGCTGGTGGGAATCAGATGAGCCCAGGGATTGAGATTATAGAAAGAAGTCTCAAGACACATTCTCAGAGCTCAAAAAGCAAGTTAGAACTTAGTTCTAAGCAAGTTAGAAGGGGACAGTGACACAGAAATCAAATTACAACATGGACAATGGTGGAAGCAGGGAGGAGATTGCCTTACCCCACAGTGCTGGATCTCAGCCTGGGTTCCCTCTGGTTCTTTGGTTCCCTCTGGTCCCTTGTAACCCTGGGTTCCTCCTGCTGTGAAGCAGCTCCAGCCCCTTCCACAGGTTATTCTAGTTATGCCATCCCAACTGAGCATCTCCTACACTGCAGCTGCCCACACCAGCAGGGTAAAATCAGCCTGGTGTTACACTACACAGGCAGTCTTGCAGAAGTCATTGTAGGAGAGAATTTAGTCACACCCTCAGAGTTTAATTACCTGGTTGTTGGAAAAGGAAAGTTGTGTTTTTATAGCTACACGGGGAAGCCATCAGTAGGGATGGATACTTTTTGGGAAAGTTATGAGCTACTACTTTCCATGTTATTCATATGTCCTTCTGTTTATGCATTACTAAATGCTCCTGTACACTGTTCTAAAACTAAGTACAGCTGTTAAACTCAGCTGCAGCTTGTTTTCATGACTTTTGTCATTAATTAAGTTTGGCTTCATCAGGAGACACCATGTTGTTACCAGATGAAGAACTCTTGACAACACTGGTGCTGCTAATCAACATTCAGTGAGAATTTGGGTGAAATCTCCCAAGAAAAAGATTTGCTTGCACCTTCTGGTACCAAAAAAAAAGGTGACTGTTCTTTTAACCCTTCCTATGGTGTAGTTCAGGGTTTCCTGGAGGAGGACACTTTCAGAAGCACAAGTAGAAGCTCAGTGCCTAATTTTCACAGGCGATCAGGGAACTTAGGAAGCTACAGTGGTGGCTTCAGCCACAGATTCCCAAAATGAAGGCAAAGGCAACCATCTGGTTCAGCTTTACTGCCTAAGGGGCTGCTTCTCTGTTGAAGACAGTACTTCTCCGTATTCTTAACATCTGCTAGGGTCTTCCTTCCAAGCTTGTGGAGGCAAAGTAACCCAGAGCAGGTCCCTGCCAGCAAACAGCTCCAGAGAGCAGCAGGCCCTGGAGGAGCCCCTGGTGTCCATCACTCAGCAGTTCTGTTCCAACCCTGAAATTTGGCATGAGGCTTTCAGCACAATCTAGCTACAAAACACATGGAGCAGGACAAACCAGAAACATTTGGCACTGCACAAGCACCTACCAGGAGGGCACTCCTCTCTTTAAACTCATATTGGTTTGCTAGATCAAGAAGTCCTGCTCTCCTGCCGCTGGGGCCAGAGATAAGACTGAGGACATGGCTTTGGAGCAGTGTAAAAAAAGGATTATAGCTGTGCATATGTACAATATAATGAAAAAATGGGTCTTGTGGTAGGGGCATGCCTGGCCTGTTCACCTATCACTGTAGACACTTCCAACACACCCCCTGGCCAAAGTGACTGCTCTCTTCCACTTATTTGGAAACAACCCAAACCACTGCAGAGCCAATACCTTCCCAAGGGACAAACAAGAGATAACAGTCACGTTGGACTTTCTGTTGGGTGAAGTTCCTAAACAGAAAAAGAACAGAGCCATCTTTTCTGGCTCTTGAAGTGCAGAGTCTCATTTAGTACAGCCTGTTACTCCCATCCTGTCCTACCATGGAGCAGTAACTTCCATGAAACAATAACTTACTCTGAGAGCAGGAATACTTAGTGCAAATCAATGGGGCTGCTTTTGAGCTAGAGCCCTACCCACTGATGGCTAGACCTTCTACTGGAGTCCTGCTCTGTATTTGAGAAGATTTCATCAGTGAAGAAAAGACAGAAGGCTCCTCTCTGAGAATAGGTTGAGCAAACTTGTAACATATTCCAATGTTTGCCACTTAATACAGCTGAAAATCTCCTGCTACTTTTTCCATCAGAAAAAGAACTTCGGAGAAGATTAATGTATTCACAAATTCATGTGGAAAATCTGCAAATAAGACTGAAAGCAATCCTTTTTACATATGGAAATGTCCATAGTTTTAATGATGAATTTAACTATGGAAAGGCCAATCTTTTAGGAAGAACAACTTTTTTTTTCTTTCAGAATGGAAAAAGTGATCTCGATTTCAATAGGCTTTTATCATTACAGAGAAAAAAACATTTCTACCAAGGGTTAACCTGAAATGCTCAGGCTTGCTTTTTCAGTTTCAATAAGAAATGTCAAAGATTTCTGTCTTTTCTTGACCTCCAGTTATACTCCATAACTTTTTGATGTGAAACAAAAAAGAAACATAATTTCACAATGGCTATTCTGTCTTCCTTATTTTAAGCATAGTTTACTTATTTGCGATGTGCTGTTTCAGGCTAAAGTATTTATTCAAGACTTCCTAGTTATCATGTTCTGTAATAGCATGACACAAATAAACAGCACATGGCTGCACCAAACAGCACCTCAGTGTATAGCAGGGCCTATTAAAATGATGTTAGTGTAAAAACCCTGCTGATGGGTTTATGCTGTCTCTACAGCCATGCTCAAGCCTGTAATAAGGACTGAGGTGTTGGCCCAGCAAAGCCCATAAGGAAGCTGTATGCACGCTAGGATAGATAAATATTATGGACAAATAGGCTTTTCAAGTGCAAAATAATTGGGTTTGATAAGCAAAAAGGGATTGTTTGCCACATCCCAGTATAGAAACGGAGCATCTGGTGTGGAAGCAAAGTGGATTCAGTTTTAACAATCTGCTTATTGCAGGACATGACTGAGCTGCTGACATGTTACAGCACATGCCAGAGTGAGAGTCTGGCCCTGCAGACACGTGTCTCCATGGGAAAGGTGAAGAGACTGCAGAGACTGTACTGTCAGCAGCAGTCCAGGAGGAACAGATTCATGCAGTCAGGCAAGGATTTGAAAACCGGAGAGGGGACAAGAGCCAGGGGTCAGAAAAGTTTAGGAGCCTGCTGAAGTCTGGTGTTTGGAGGGGTCTTCCCAAGTACTGGTTTTTGTTAGAGTGTGAAACTGGGAAAGGACTCCCCTCCTGCTCAAAGTGGATGTTAAACTCTTCCCTAGACATGGTCTGTGCTTTTAGAGATGGAAATGCTTTCCACATATGGTCTTTCTTTAAATGTGTGACCATCCTTCTTCCAGGCACACTGTTTGCCCTTTATGGACATTGTGCATCGACCTAACCCTGAAATGCATAAAAGAGAATATGAATTAAGACTAAATATGAGAAAAAAGTGGAAATAATCAAGTACATTTTGGACATAAAGCCAGCAGACATAAGAAGCTGAGTACATGGAGGAGATTCCTCAGGAAAAAAAGCCTTCAAACTACATAGGAAAACCAATAGTTGTCACTGTAGATGCATACTTGTGTGCAACTGGGACCTGAACAGAAAACTAGAGTTTGGGTCTTTGAGCTAAAAAAACCCATACATGAAAGCATGCAGTACTCTGTCAACTGCATGAGAAACCCTGAGAGATGTTTGAGTAGGACAAACATTACTGCTTCCACAAAACACACTGATATTCTCTTAAACTTGGTGTCTCAGTTAAAGGACATAATTCTGTGCCATGAGTACTCTGTAGCTGTTGGTCTTGTGCCTTGCCCTTTCTGAATTAGGCTCCCCTACCTTCAGTTCATCCTTGCCTTCACAATGGGGGCTTACCCAGTTCATCTGGGCTGTGTTTGGACACTACTTCCTTCCCTGGGTGAGTTGACTCTTGGAGGAGTACAGATTATATCTGGACTGGGAAAGAGTCATGATGCTTGATGAGCCAGCAGTCCTGGACCTCATGATATCTAGGGGCAGGCTCAGGCTAGAGCACACCACAGCTCCTTTGGGCTCTTGCTGCCTGTATAAAACAAGCTGCGACAGGAGCTAAAGTCTGGCCAAGTTTCACCCCAGCACAAGAGTAGAACATGGGTTGGATGTGAACCTGGAAGTGAAAAGCTGCTCCTGCATCTCAGGAAGGGACTCAAGAGTGACTGAACAGTCCACCTAGAGTAACGGAATTCTTTTTTTCAGCTCTTAAACCAAGGAGAGGATGAACCTCCACAGGTCCACATAGATACCTCCTTTTCAGAAAGGCAGCCCATGTGCTGATGGCACCTCAAGATCTCTCCTTTCTTTAGGTATCCCCTCAATTCCCTGTGTCTCAGTCTGTATTTTGCTTCCATGCTTCCTTCCCTGTGAGAGAGGGTTTATTTTTAATCTTTCATATTTACAGCTCACTCAACCCACCTTCTCTCCCCTTCATGTCCAAGAGTAGTTTTACAGATTAGCTCAAGAAGACGCAAAATCCTCAAAGCCAGTGCTGGAGGCGCTGTCTCAATCACTCTCAAATGTGAGCTGGGAGAGAGTTGAACTGTTCTCTCTTCCTTCCTTCCCAGGAATGAGTGCCCGGAGAGACCTCAGCAGTCTGGGCAGCTCTCAGCCCCAGCAAGGAACAGAAGGTCTCCAAGCATGCCACACATGGTCATCGGCACCAGCATCTGCACGAGGTGTGGACCCACTGCATGGGGGTCAACAGTTGCAGAGCCACATCTGCTCCAGGGAACAGCCTGATCATATTTTGCGGCTTTTTTTTCCTTGTTTCTTACTTCATGTGGTTGCATGAAGCAATGACAGACAGAGCAGCCATCCTCACATCTCCCTGTGGTGTCCCCCTGGAACAAACCCACTGCATTTCCTCAGGCCAGCAACAAGCTGGTAACAGAAGACTGGGGACAGGGCTAGGTATCTCCCTGTCTAGAGGAGCCCACCAACAGCGAGTCTGAACTAACTCCCATAACATCTCACAATTGACCTTCCTAAGCAGCGAAGGAGTACAAGAGGAAAAAAAAATCTCTCAAGCTCTTTCTCCTTGTTCCCACTCTTCATCTGCATATTACCACTATTCCTGTCTCTTCTGTGGATCTCACTGAGCACAAAGTCTGTGTCTCTGAGGCCCCATAGTTATGGTCCAGGTGGAAAAGGGAGGAGGTTACCCTGTGCATGCGTGTCTTACCTCACTGTGCAGAGGGTGAGGTTCTTTGAACTGAGTTAGAACAGCCCAAGAGCTGCTCTGGTTTATACAGGAATCCTCTAACAGGAATTCACTAACAACAGTCCTGAGGAGCTGAAGCAGCAGGTCAGGCTTTCACCATTAAATCCCTTTCTCCCAGCCCTACATCCACTTCCACACTATATTGCCAGCAGTAAAACTGATATGACAGCACCTACGCACAGGTCTCCTGTCAATCCCTGGTGCTGAAGGAGACTAAAAGTTAGCACAGAAAGAGTTAGCTTCATTGGGATGGAGAACCACCCCAGCCGATGGTGCAGACATCTTTAGCTGAGTCCCAACTCCTCAGTTGCCATCAGGGTCACTGAGAAAAAACATGACTCAGACGGTCTAGTTTAGGTATCTGCTTTGGGGCAAGAGAAGTCACATCCAAGAACTGGCTACTTCTCTCTTTTCTATACTAGCTCTCCTACATATTTTTCTTTAGAGCTGACAGCAATTTGGATACTAGACAGTAATGCCCTTAATAAGAGAATATCAACAGTCTCCTTAATTTACTTACAGATGTGCACATCACTGACATACAGACATTTTGAAGGATTGTATTACAGTTGTCAATTCACAGACAGACTTGCTCTGCTGTCATTTGTGTGAATTTCATTTCATTCCAATGAATAAAGTATGTCCTATAACTCATAATTATTTTTGTTTTATACCAGTAACACACAAACCTTTCATTTCCTAGTAAATTCAATTTATGAATGGAAAATAATCAAGTCACACCTTCTTAAATCAAAATAACAGTGTTTTTGCTTGGGAACACAGAGTACACAGCTGCGTGTATTGCAACACAACCATCGTGAATTGCAGGGATTTTGTGCTTTTTAAACATCATTCATGACATCTGGGAAATATTTCTACAAGAATAAATAGGCATACAATGTCCTGAAAGGTAAATGGCTTCTTTTTTTCCCCAGAAAGCTTCCCAAATCAGTCAGTACAAGTTACACCTCTTTGGTGTAAAAAAAGTGCTGTAATTTTGACGCTATTTTGCAGGTAGCCTCTACTCACTCTGTAGAAGTACAGGTACTTCTCACAAGTGGAAGGTGGTGGGTTTATTTATATCAGATTTACTGAGGTGGACAAGAGCCAAGATGACAGTAGCTGCCCCCAGAAGAAATGCTTCATGCAACGTGCAGTATGAGTCACATGGCTCAAGTGCATGTTATATTTGCCTTACAAGTTATAAGGCAAATTATTTGGTTATAAGTCAATCTTAGGTCATGGCCCAATTCACTCCTACCTCTTACTCAAGCAGTTACAGTGGAATATTTCCTTCTTAAGTGAAAAAAAATGCATTTTTTTCCACTCTCATGCCAAAGGTAGAGGTTTTAATTTAAAAGTTTGAAATCAAATTTTAACTTAAAAAGGCTAATTCTGCTCCAAGACTTTAGGCCCAGAAGAGAAATGCATGCTGCTTTCCCGCGTAATGGCAATGAAATAAAATAACAAACGTGATCTCAAATACCCTGAAAAAATGTTACTGCAATATAAAACTGTAAAGACCTGGTCAGGTTTCCTGAAGGAAAATATTTACCTCAAATGTGCGTAGGACTTTAGCCAATGCCCCAACTTCTTCTTTCAGAGAGAAAATCAAAGAAATGACACCATTTTTATTTTGGGACTCTTCAATGTACATAGATTCCTGAAAGGACAGAAAAGAAAACATGCAAACAAAAAAGGTTTACACTGGAAGTCAGTTTTACTTTTCTCCATTTCCCTTTTGCACTGCATCAGCAATGTAAAGAGGGTATACAATAGCTTTAAGTGGGAATCAAGGCAACTTGATGCCAGAAGTAGAGCAGCTCTGGGGCTGCTCCAATTCATGATGGTAGAGACACAAATTCTTTCTCTCAAACTTGGGTCCCTGTGGGAGCAAGGCAGTTAAAAAGGACATGAAAATAACCCAATATCATCTCTGCCTGGCTTCACCTGTCAGGTATATCAAGCTCAGGGAGGACTGGAAACATTACTGCACTTTGGTTTCAGCTGCAGTGCAAAGTCCTTCCCTCAGGCTTTCTTTTCATTAACACTCAGGATTAAACGGAGCAATGTAGATGAACTCTGCAGAGGTGCAGACCATGATCTGTGACTCATTTCATTTCTCCTTGTACCTTCCAGGTATCCCCAGGAGAGAGGACGTTTTCACAAGAGGTATATGGAAGGTGATTTAAAAACAGAATAATGACATCAAAGAAAGTAAAAGAAACAAAAAAAGAAAAAAATGTTGGATCAAACATTTAGATCTTCCCTAAATCCCACAGTCAGTAAAGACTCAGTTAGGTCAAGATATGTTTTCATTTATGTTTGTTCTCTCTTATTGATTTTCTGCTCTGCAAATTCCAAAAAGGAATTTTCCAGTGCTCTCAAGAAAGAAGAATGTTTATTTTAACTATTTTCATGGTTCTCATCACTAGAATGTCTTTGCATGCCTCAGTACATGTGTTTCTTTTCACAGAAGCCCTGTTAAGCAGGGAAGAGCTATTTCATCACTTAAGAAATAGGAAACTGAGTCCTGGAGTGGAGCCAGATTTTCAAAACTATCTGAATATTTGACATGGCCTGCTGAGATTTCAAGAATCAATTAATTTTTTGATGTCTGAGTAAATTTGATGCATAACCATCACAAACTTTTGGGAGTCACATTAATGTCTTATTTTGTTTTGTTTCACTTCTTTTTAACTTCTACTGGCCTTGGGCAAATTGCCTCAATTAGTAGTTTAAAGATCACACCAGACATCTGCAACACAGATGGGTCCTGGTGTAACAAGTCCTGGGCCAAAACTTCATTCAAGGTACCCAATCAATTTTACTTTATGAAGATCCATATTTTCAGTCAGAGCCTGTCCTCTCTTAAGCTATTGCTTAACTGAACACATAAATTAGAGTATAAAGAGTCTCAGTTCCCAAAAATTGTCCTCAGAAAAAATAGCCTTTGTAGAAGACAAATTAATAGGCAAATCCAGTTGCTCTGAAGCCATAAAGTTCTTGGTGGGAGTACATTTCCAGAGCTATGAAGAACTGCCTTCTCTTGTAAAGTAAATAATTGCTGATTCTTCATGCTATCTCCAAGGCTGCTGCTAACCTGAGATTTTATTTTTAGAGACTGGCAACACATTTTTCTATCTGGCTGTATTTCCAGAGGCTGCAAAGGTTTTCCAAATGTTTTTTACCTTTATGGGGAACTTCTACTGGGAACTAGAATAGAAATACTGCCTTTATGCACTGGAAGGAAGATTTCCATCTGTTCAACTGTGACACTTACCACAGCCTCTCTGTGTCTCCTGGGTCCTCACTCAGCCAGGGAGTCAGCCCAGCTCTTATATGGTGAGGACCAAGAGGAGAAGCAGCTGGAAGTGGTGTGTCAGCTGGCTAATGAAACCCATTTACACCTCAAGCAACCACAAGGGAAAACAATGACAGGAGTCTGGCAAAAGTCAAACCAAATGACTTCAGTACAGAAATTTTGTGATGGTGTAACCAAAACTGTCATCTCAAATACTGTCCATGCATTGCTTTATGCTTCTGTTTTCATGCAGCAAAGCCAAAACTGTGCTACACTAGTGTCTGCCCAATGGATCAAGAATTTGGTTTTTATGGTCTGAAGTGAAACTATTTTAAAAGACATGCAGTATATATTTAAAATATTCTTGCCAGGTCATGCTGTGAGAACCAACTCCTAATGATAGATTGACTTGAATGTGCATGATGAACAAAGAATTTGTGGTTTGGATACTCACAGGGGATATAATGCAAGGTTTAAGTCCTGCAAGGTAATTCTGATGGTAATTGATCTCTTTATATAATAAGAATACACAAAAATGCCTTAAAAAAAATCTTTCCAAACTTATTGGCCACTAGTCTTGGTGTGTTGAGATCAGCTGCTTTCAATCTGTCTCCAGTCATTTTCCCACTCTTGTTAATTGATTTATATTGGTGCTTAAAAGTAAGACACATTGCAGTGGGAGTAGGCACCAACACTGTAAACAGCATCATACTTGCTTAATTTCTCTCACATCTGCATATGCACTCAGTTCACTGGAAGGTCTTTTTACAAGCATCAGTTCACACCTGAGTCTGTCCACAGAGGTCACAAAGGGCAAGAAGACTGAAATTATTGTTTTCCTGGTACCCAGTTCTTATCAATATATATGAAGGCAAAGTCCATCAATACACACTGAGGACAATAGCAAAAAACACAAGCAAATGTAGTGCGGAATAAATTAAGTTCTAATTTTCTTCTAGATCATTTTTTTTTCTAGGAAGTAAAATAAGAATCATTTGATGAGCATGAACAACCATTCCTGGACCCAGTACAAACTCAAAGATAAGCGATGTGTAGATGCAAGGATGGGTTTACCTGAGCACCATGCCAATCTTTATTTTCAGTTAACCACTTTGCACATAGATTGATATTGCAGTTCTGACACGTGTGACAGTATTGGGGCTCAATAACATAATCTTGTCAGCCTTCTAATCCATTTATGAGATGTTTAGATAAAGCCCTTCAGAGTGAATTCCAACACTGTTAAAGCCAGAGAAAGTTTTTCTTTCAATTTCATGGATACAAAATTTTTAACCTCTGTGTTGTAACGTCCAGACTTACTAGGTACACAAAATTGCAGGGGAAAAGAGTGAAAAATATTTCAAATTAAATAAGATTCCTAAGTTACTTCTGAATATGGAACTACTTTCCAAGTCAGATTTCTTAAGGCATTTAAATGCTGATCTCCCACAGATGTCATTGGAACCAAGCAATTACACAACTTGGATAAGTAGCAAGGTGAGACCCTATAGAATTGTTGCAGGAGTTCAGCCTCAGCATACAAAAAGCAGTAGGAAAATAGGCTTCCTTGGCAGCTCTTAAAAAGGTTTGTATAAATTGGAGCCCCTTTTTGCACATCTTGTACACTTGGTCTCTGGCTTCAGAAGTGTTGCATAGGACACATACGTGCAGAATGTGGTCCTAATAATTAACCATGCTGGCCTCGGGTTACGTCACTTGTCCTTGCAGTAACATTAGTTTCTGTAATCGAAGGGCATGGGCTCCAGGACTTTCCTGTATTTCCCAAAACAAAGGGTTCAAAGTCAGTCAGTAAACATTAAAGAAGAGGACATCAAAGTCCCAAAATTTAACAAACAGCTCTACTAGAAGAAACAAAACTTCATCTATTTTCCTTTAATAGAAGAAGACAGCTTGCTTTCATCACACAGGTTTAATACTTCTAATAACTGCTGGTCTTTTCTGCTTCTTATTCTCTTTTCCATGTATGCAAGGATAATGTTGCAATGTTTATTTGCATTCTTACTGCACTTTTGCAAGCACAATTAACAACAGACAAGGATAGGGGCTACCCAAAGAGAGCACAGTGGCAACCAAACACCATAAAGCATCAAAACAGGCCATGTCAAATCCTCCCATATTGGGTCAAACTGGCTCTCAAAGAGTGGGGGACAAGATTTGCAAACAGGATTGAGGCAAACAGGCACTCCTCTGCAAAAAGCAGGCACACAGACCCCATCACCTACCTGGAAAGGGTCGCCATTCATTTTGCAGTGCTGTGAGTCCATGTTGCAGAGGCAGCGATGCCCACACAGGGAGGCTCCTTTGCTGCAGCAGGTGAAGCCTTCTGACCTAAGTGCAGTGGACAGAACTCTGTGCAAAGGTATTTAAAGTGGAGCAAGCAAGGCAAAGCCATCCCCTCCCTCCCCTTCCCCAGCTCCCTCCCCTGGACAACATGCCAAGGGGGCGTTCTCCCTGCACGCCCACCCCACCCACCCCTGGCACACAAACAAGCTGTTCCAGGCCGGCCATCCCTTGTGAGTCCCATGCCTGCGCACAGCGGCTCTCCAGCATATTGTTTCTATCTGCACCCAACGTGGATGAGCAGCATGCTCTGAATTAACGGTCTTCCTTCGGCTGATCAACATCAGCTGTTTTCATTTCTTCACGTCAACACATCGTTTTCAGTTCAGCCTCCTGACTATCCATTCCCACAGCAGAGTGTGTGTTCAGCCTCAAGTGGGCTTCCCATTGGAGGTCTCTCTACTTGAACAGACATTAGATGTTCTCCAGGACCTGCTCATTGGATGTCAAACGCCAGGCACATCAGGCTCTGCCACAGCACAGCAGCTGAGGGATTTGTCCTTTAATAGGGCCTTTTGGGGTGCTTCCAAGAGGTCAGAGAGCAGGAGACATCACTCATCAGACACTAGAAAGAGACACCCAGTGTAAGGGAAGCATGAGACAGGATTTAGATGCATGAACCTCACACAGGGATATGACCCTGAACATGGAGAAAAGGAAGATCAAGGAAGAAAAGGAAAAGGGAAGAGTAGGTCAGAGCTCTAGGGCAGGAGGATGTAGAAGATGTATGTACTCTTGTACGTAGTGTGAGCCATGGAAAGCAACAAGGGGGACAGGGTGGGGGACATAAATTATTTCAGAAAATGTTACATGATGCACATGTAACACACTGGGCCCTGCTGGCATTGTGGAAGCAGGAGGGGACAGGAAAGATGGAGCAGTAGTGGAAAGGGAGGCTATCCTAAGTAATTGCCAGCAGTATAAAAACTACTAGTTTTTATCTACTTACACAGTAAATTCACTACAATAGCCAGTATTTTGTGTCATGTGTTTGTGCAGCTTGAGGCATAGTCTTATCCATGATAGGAACACTGAAGGCCACCCTAAGAAAACTTCCTACTTGGTTTATTTTTCAGTGAGATTAAAAAAAAATAAAAAATAATCAAATGCATGTCTTTTGGCTGGCCAAAGTAACAGTGGCATCCAAAATCATAAACTATGCTTTCTGTCATTAGTTTGTACCTTCCTATTTCTTTATTCCTTCTCTTTTCACTAATTTTTTATCTGTTTTACTTCTCTGTAGCTTTTTATGTGCTTTTGGCCTTTGTTTTCCCTTTTTTTCTCCGTTTTCTTATGTATGTTCACGCTACCTGATGATAATGGCAAGGAAAAGTGAAACATCAGGTATCCAAAATATTGCTCCTCCCAATTATTTATTTTGCCTCCTTCTACTCCCTGCTTTTTCTACATATGTTGCAATCTTTGCCCTTTTTGGTACATAGACATAACAGTATCACCAGTGCATTGCCACCAGTTCACTGTTTAATCAGTCTGGACTGTCAGAGGCTGCCAGGTAGCAAAAGGCACTGGCTAGAGGAAGCAAAGCTCCTGCTTGCCAGCAGGAATTCCCTAATTCTCTTCTTCTGGAGCAAAGTGGTGTGTGTAGGGTGTGGGAGTGTGTGCCCAGTGCTGTTACATGTAATTGTATCAGAATTGGTTTGCTTGGACCATTTCAGAGTCCAAACTGCTAGAGCTTCCCTGTCATCTTTGAAGTACTAGTTCAGCACACCAAGCACAGGTTCATCCCTCTGCAGTGACATTATTAACTGTGAATTCCCACTCGGGTTTCAAGTTGCGGTGGCCCCTGTGTGAGCACTTGAGCTTTGAGTCTACTAATCCTGCTCTAGGCTCTTGCTGCAGCACCATGCAGCCCCACTCCTTTCAAACATATGCAGCTATTTACTGGTGTCCCACATTGCTTTCACCTAAAACACACTTTCTCCCTCGGAAACACACACTTTCTTTGGGTGCACACACACACGCACACACACACACCACACGCATCCATTCCTGGCTGTGCTGCTCAGCCTAACAGGGCTCTTTGCACTGAAAATTGGCAGGTTCCCCTTGCCGGCACAAAGCAAGTTCAAAGGGCCACGGACTTTGGCTGCTTTTCAGACTGCTCTTTCCTGCCTTTGCCTTTAGCCAGTATTTGCGGAGTAGTGGCTTTCCTAGACCTGGGAGTCTTCTTATCTGGTGTCCCTTCCTGTGCAAGGCCACGTTCTTTCTTTTCCCTGCTGGTTCAGAATGTCCCAATCGATGTGAGGGAGCAAGGGGAAAGAGGGAGAGGGGAGATTTTCTAGCGAAAACAGAAGTTCACGGAACATCCCCAAATTAGGAATCCGTGAATATCTCAGGCGATTTGTGTGTGAGCATGGCAGGGGGTAGTTCACCTTTTCGACATTGTGTGTGCGTTTACCAGAGGTGTCGGGGTGCTGTAGCTTTCCTTTGCTCCCCAGACAGGCTGAATATCCTCACACCCCAGTCTGCATCGTGGTTGCAAAACCGCCCAGCCGTATCCCCTCTCTTTACAGATCCGGACTGCCCAAAACCTTAATGCTTTTTGGATGCACCCCATCTATCCCCTCCCCGGAGGATTTCCCCTGGCTTCTTACCTCCAGGGCGCCAGTGGCCGGGAGGTGGCACTGTGTCCTCACGGCAGAGACCGCTGGCGACAGCGGGGGAACCTCGGCTGTCCCCGCTCCTGCGCTCCCCGGGGAATAGGGGGGATCCACCTCCCAGGCTGCGGTAGGCATCACCCAAACCCTCTCCCACCCTCGACAGGGGACAGCCGCCTCGGAGGTGCCGGGAACAAACACCCTCCACCCCCCACCCAGATCCCAAAATTTAGCTCTCCAAGAAGTGGCGCTGAGGGAAGGCGCGGGGGGGCAGCCCGGTGTAATTTATCCCCCGGGGCTGTGACGGACGCGGGACTCGTGGCCGCACAATGGGACCACCCGGCGGGGCCGGCGGGCGAAGGGCCCCGCTCCGCGGGCGCGGAGGGCGGTGGGGGCCGGGCGGCAGCGCCCGGCGGGACCCGCGGAAGCTGCGGAGAGATTACTGCGGGGGGAAAAGCTGCGTCGGTGGATAGCTAGCTGCTTTTTTCTTTTCTTTTTTTTTTTTCTCTCTCTCTTTTTTTTTTTTTTTTTTTTTTTTTTTTTTTTTTTTTTTTTGCAGCCCTATATGCAAACTGTCACTTCAGGTTAGCACAAGACCTGATGTAGTTCATTAGCATGAGCTGTATCTAATATGCTTAAAACCTCTAATTATTTATTATGCCCTAATTGGCAGCCCAAGAAATGTCTGCAAAGTGATGAGTGTTCATCCCAAGACGCCTTTCAAGGAGAATGCAGCAGTGTCCCTGGTCAAACGTCATTTTTAATTCTTCATTGGAGCACAGGCTTTATTCGTCTTATAGATGATACAACGCCAAGAAAACTCGAACATCTTGCTGTCCCAAGAACCACGCTGGGCAGGATGGGCAACAATTACTCACGAATACAGTTTAATGCTCAAAGTTCTTCTTTCCATAAGGTGATGTTTAGAAAGAGGCATTAAACTTTATCAAGTATGCAAAAGTGTAAACAGATGCTCCTTGAAAATTATTTACTCGAAGGAAAAACCGTCAGGAGAAAATAATTTTCGTGATTTCTGAAAGCAGCGAAGTTTGGAAAACTATATTCACATAAAAACTGTTTCAAAATAAGTTTGCCTCCCTGGGGTCGTCCTTCCTTCCCCCCACCCCCCGCCCCTTCTAAGTGCCTTTTTTTTTTTTTTCTTACAAGTCTGTATTATGTTTCTTCGGGCTGCACCAACTATTTATTTATCTTTATTCTTTCTCTCTTTCTTTTCATTCATTATTCTCTCTCCCTCCTTTTTTTCCCTTTCCTTGTGTGTGTGGCTTCTCGGTCTGATCTGTAGCTTGTTACCACCCACTGCACGCTCTCTCCTGCAGCCGAGGTGTTTCTATACAAACTTCAGCGTCCAGTTGTCATATTAATTATTACACTGAGTAATGACTGAAATAGTCAAAATAAGGGGAGACTCAAGAGAGCTTTTTCTTGCTGCTCAAAGATTCAGCAAAGAAGCCTTGCAACAAAGCACTAATTGGTCCCCAGAAATACTCTGACAAGGCATGGAAGATAGGTTTCATAAAGCCCAGCAATTGTGAAGGGGGAAAAGATCCTTGAATAGACCCCACGCTTCTTTTCTAAACTCTCTTGCTGAGCAAAAAATGGACTGCTTCTTGAATACTGGACTGATCTTGAATGCTATACCCAGCAGAGAAAAAAATGCACCATTTATTGTAAGTTTTTTTTCCAGCTATTCATGTGTTCTATGTGGAGAATAAGCTGGTTTTGTTTACCATGAAAGACCTTTTACTTTATTTTCACTCTTGGGGGGGAAGCTGGAAAGGGGAGGGGGAGGGCGAGGGGAGGGAGAGAAACACATGTGCCCAAATCCAGACGAGCTGCCTACTGTAACAAAATGGAGTGTAACAAATCCTACAGAAGTCCCGAATGTATCGATTCTTTGAAGATCTATATAGATTAACGACTTTCGTTCTGCTTTTCCAAGACAGCATTTAATCATAACGTAAATGGCCTTTAAAAAAGAAAAGAAGTGGAGAAGAAGAAAAAAAAGAAAAAAAAAAAAAAAAAAAAAAAAAAAAAAAAAAAAAAGCATACCAAAGTTTATTTAGGGTTTGGTTTTTTTTTAAAAAAAAAGGCAAGGACTTCAAAAGACTTCATGAGTGTGGCTACCATTTAGGCACACACAAAAGTCACTATAAAATAATGACAGTTCAAGATTAGAAAAAAAAATAATAAAAAAAAGGAGAGAGACAAAAAAAAGCCCAATGAAAAGGGGAAGGGCTATTTATCATTATGTTAGAATTAAGAATTTCAAAGTGCAGGTGCAGGACTGTGCATAGGAGTGGATGGAGGCGGGGGACCTTGAAACAATATTTATTATCTCCAAATCTGGCAGCCCTAGACCCCTTAGTCTGCACAGTGAGTAGACAGGAGAGATGGCAAGATTGGTATCACCTCAGACAACACGAGGGGTGAGTTTGTTCCGTGGCAGCAGTGGATGGAAAAGGATCATGATGAGCCAAGGGAGGAAAAGGCTCTGCCCCACATCCTTACACGCACACAAATACACCCAGAGCTGGGGTAACCAAGAAGGTACAGGACCACAGAGGAAAAATTACATGAGAGTTACACTTCATGACCTCTGGAACTCGTGGGTTTTCCCTTTTCAAGAGCCCTCTGAGACTAGAGAAGGAGGGACCCAGAAACTCCACTCCCATTCTACCATTTCAGGGGAAAAAGGACAGGAATGTCCCTATGTGGTGTTTCCATGCCTCTTCTGGAAGTGGGTTGCTCCAGAATAATTACGTGGTTTAGATATATATATATGTAGTTTGCAGGGCTGCAATTATTTTGGTATTTCTTTTACCATTTCCCAAAGTCACAACGTGGAGCTGGTGATGCAACAGCTATTTCCAGCAAATACAATTCTGACATCAGACAAGGGATGTTGAACAAACCATTCAGAAGACTTGGAACTGAAGAGGGAGAGCTTCCTAAACAGAAAAAAAAAGCAAACATTTTTTCCTGCTTAGAGTTGGCTGTCCTGCCAAAGAGACAATAAAATAATTTGAAAAGTTTCACATGCAGTTAGACAGTAGGATAAAAGTCAAACTCAGTGGCCAGTGAAGAGGGCCCTGACATAAGTGTGTCAGAGGTTAGACTATATGGAACTACTTCACATTTCTCATCACACGTGCATTAAAAGCTGCCATGTTAAAAAATTACTAAAATACTAGCTAACAGGTGCACATTAAGGTTTTCCTGTAAAATGTTGCTGCTTAAACTCATGTGCAGCACTGTTTAAACTCATGTGCAAAACCAGGGTCAGGGATCCAGTGGCAGATGAGAAGTGATTTCTACAGCTCCAGGCTGCTGTAATTGAGGTCAGCAGCAGATCAGGCCTTACTTTTGCACTCATTTCCACTGAAACCTGAACATGGACTGTGGAGGTCCCCTCCTTCCACACTTTAGAGCTGGTGTGAGCACCAAGGATTAAACCCCTGCATCAGGGACTTCCTAGAGCCATAAGTGTTACCCGTGGTGAGACTGTCATACCATGGCTCTGCTCTTGTTACTGCGCTGGAGAGCACACACATCTGAGTTTACAGAATAGAAAGGTACAGAGAGAAGTGGAGATGAGACAGACCTGAAGGCAGAAAACATGTTAAAGCTTCCAGAAATACTTGGATATGTGAAAGGCAGGAGGGCAGTGAGAGAAGGCCATGCCAGGGTCCTCACTACTGCTCATGCCAAGAGCAGGTCTACCAGCACGCCTCAGTGCTGAGCCTCACCACATCTCCCAGGCTGCCTATACTCCTGCAGCCCCCAGGGTCCCTGTGACCCCCAAGACCTGCCAGCCTCAAGCTCTCAGCACCTCAGACCTGCTTTTCCACATCTGTCCCTTTTCCACATTTGAGCCACAACTGAGAGTTCACCTGGGAGCAGGGATAATGTCCCCTGCATAGGCCAGGTCCATTCTGACTCCCCAGCAAATGCCATTGCCTGCTTGGACCTGCTTCCACTTTGCAGGGTGCCAGGGGGATGGGTTGGGGCTCAGTGACTTCCTCGGTGCCAGCAAGCAGACCGTGGCTTGGGAATGGGATCTGGCATTGAAGAGTGAGCTGACTTCACACCTGCTTGCTCTGCCCAGCATACCCATACTTTATGCTGCTCTATGAAACAAACCTCCTCCCTCCCGTGCCGGACCTTGGCAAGGACCATCCACTTGGGACGCGCCCAAGAGGGGTTTGTTCTTTCTCTCCAGACAGGCTCGCCCCGTGGCGCTCAGCATTCCAGAGGGGTAATTCGAGGTGACTTGTCCCGAAAAGCCTGCTCTGCCCTGCTCTGCGCTCAGCCGTCCTCCTCCTAACACCCACACCGGCTCACCCGCCGTTGATGCTGGCTAATAGAGCCATCAGCCCGTCCGCGGGGCGTGTGCGGTGCCGGGCACACGCGGCTCCGTCCGATGGAAGCGGGGGGGACGACAGCCCCCGGGCGGCGGGTCGCAGACACTCGGGCTGGCAGCGCCTGGTGAGCCAGAGGAGCGATACCAGAAGTCCCGGTGCTCCCCAAGGAAAAGGGAAAGCCGCACTTCCATGCTCCCGCACGCAAAGTTTCTCTTCCCAGCCGTCCCAGCAGTGGCAGGGCCGCTTCTCCGGTGGGCACGCACCGGCCTGCCTGCCCACGCCACGGGCCGCCTCCCCGCCTACTCTTCCCGCACCGCGGCTCTCCCTCCCCTCCAAACCCTGGCAGATGCCTCTAAGGTGGCCCCAGACCGACAGCGCCCCGACGACAGCCGGCGCAGAGGATGCTCCGCACATCCCAGTACCGCCCGCACCCCCGGCTGCTCCGGGAGCCCCCCCTTTCCCTCATCCCGCCGTAGCAGAGCTCCGGCTCGGCTCCCGTCTTCGCGGGGAGCGGTGTGACACGGCAGTGAACGGCGCTCGCCCCCGTTGCCGAGCTGGGCTCCCCGCTCTCCCGTTCTACCGCACACATTCCCTCCCCCGCCGGCGGCCCGCGCGCGCCGCCTCCCGCCCCGCGCGGCGCCCCGGCGGGTGTTTGCTCAGGGCCGGGAGCGCGGCACGCGCCGGGCGCACGCACTTCCAACAACAAACCGCGAGCGGCGGGGGCGGCGGGGCGGGGGCGGGGGAGCGGCCCCGGGGGGCGGCGGGGGGGGCGGGGCCGCGCCGCGGCCAGCGCGTGTGCGGCGAGGGCACCGGCGAGGGGGGGCCGTGCGGTGTGGGTAGGGGGGTGTGTGTATGGGGGGCGTGTGTGTGTGTGTGTCTGTGTCTGTGTCTGTGTGTGTGTTCGTGCGCGCCCCCCCCCCCCCCGAGCTCCCCCCGCGCTGGAAACGCGGCGGCGCTCCGCGGCTCGCGGCCGGCAAAGCCGGGGAGCGTGGAAGGCGCAAGGTGCAGGGTGTGCGTGTGTGTGAGCGCGGGGGGGCGGCGGGGGGAGACTGCGTGCGTGCGTGTGTGTATGTGTGTGTATGTGTGTGTGTGTAGGAGAGGAGGGGGGGGGCGAGCCCCGTCCGCCCCTTATAAGAGACACAATCCTCAGCCACTTTTTTGCAAAAGGGGCTTTGCAAAGCAGCCTGCGCACACGCGAGCGCCACGAGCCTCCCCGCGGCCGCCGCACGGAGGGCGAAAGGGAGGGGGGCGGGCAGAGCCGCCCGCCGTCCCCGCCGCCCGCCCGGCTCCGAACCCCGCTCCCCTCGGTCGCCGCCGTCCCTGTCTCCTGCCGTCCGTCCGTCGCCTTGATCTTTTCTTTTTTCTTTTTTTTTTTTCCCTTTAAGCGAACGTCGCAAATTTTTTTCCTTTTCCTAGTTTCGATTTTTTTTTTTTTTTTTTTTTTTTTTGGTGGTGGTGGGGAGACGGGGACCGGCCGCCGCTCGGGCGCCCCCGCCTCGCAGAAGACGCCCCCGCGCCCATGGCCAGCGGCAGCCCCGCCAGGATGTCCAGCGCCGCCGGGCAGCCGCCCTTCCTACAGCCGGCGTGCTTCTTCGCCGCCGCGGTGGCCGCCGCCGCCGCTGCCGCTCCTCCGGGGCCGCCGCCGGGGGCGCCGCCGCCGCAGCTCAGCCCGGCGGGCGGACAGCCCTCCCCGGGCGGCAAGCCCTCGGGGCCGCGGGCGGCCAAGCGGCAGCGCTCGGCCTCGCCGGAGCTGATGCGCTGCAAGAGGCGGCTCAACTTCAGCGGGTTCGGGTACAGCCTGCCGCAGCAGCAGCCCGCGGCCGTGGCGCGGCGCAACGAGCGGGAGCGCAACCGCGTGAAGCTGGTGAACCTGGGCTTTGCCACGCTGCGGGAGCACGTCCCGAACGGCGCTGCCAACAAGAAAATGAGCAAGGTGGAGACGCTCCGCTCCGCCGTCGAGTACATCCGCGCCCTGCAGCAGCTGCTCGACGAGCATGACGCCGTCAGCGCCGCCTTCCAGGCCGGCGTCCTCTCGCCCACTATCTCGCCCAGCTACTCCCACGACATGAACTCCATGGCGGGCTCTCCCGTCTCCTCCTACTCCTCCGACGAGGGCTCTTACGACCCGCTCAGCCCTGAGGAGCAGGAGCTACTCGACTTCACAAGCTGGTTTTGAGCGCCGGCCGCCCTGGCGGCAGGTGGGTATGCGCCCGCGGAGGGCCGGGGGGAAAGCGGGGGACGGACGCGGGGCGGCGGGGGCGCAGCCACCGGGGCAGGGGGTGCAGCCGCGGTGCCCCCGCGGGCGGGCGCCGCGTGTGCCCCGGTACTTACGGGCGGCTCCGCGACCCGGTGCTGCGCTGGTCTCGGCGCGGCTCTGATCTCCTCTCTCTTTTATTGTTACAGGACAGTTACAAAAGGGAAAAAAAAAAAAAAAACAACAAAACAAAAAGCAGACAAACCAACCCAACACAAAAGCAGATCGCACACAGAGAGACAGAAATCCACCCAGGAAAAGAACCTGTTGCGTTTCCAGCTCCCCCGCCGTCGGAGGGCGGTGCGGGCACGTCTCTCGGCGGGCGGGCACAGCGCTGCGCGCCGCGGGGGCGGTCGGGGCGGCCGCCCCCGGCCCCAGAGCCCGGCCGGCCTTTGCACTCCGTCGCACTGCCACGGACAGTGCCCCGGCGGAGAGGGTGTCCGGCGGGGGAGCCCCAGGCCGCGGGAAGGGCGCTACGCTCCTTGGCCGGCGGAGGAGCTCTTCTTCCTCCTCCTCCCCAGCAGAAAGGCGGGGGCCCCCCGCACCTCGCCGCCGCTGCGGCCCTTCAGAGACTGGCGTTCATCACCTGTGGACAAAGTTAGTTTCCCGATGTTTGTGGAGATGCTGAAGTTACGCTATGCTGTTCTCAAAGAAGTCCCTGGAGCCCCGTCTACCCTCTACCTCCCGGTGCCTCTCCCTCCCCTCGCTCCAAGCTTTTCCTCTCGTTTCCATCATAGAATGCTTCCAATCTTTTTTTTTTTTTTTTTTTTTTTTTTTTTTTGGTGAATTTTTTTATGATAAGAAAATCTATTTGTATCTATCCTAACCCGGTTGGGGATATATTAAGCTATTTTTGTACATAAGAGAGAGAGAGATTTATAGAGGTTTTGTACAAATGGTTTAAAATGTGTATATCTTGATACTTTTTTAATATGTAATGCTTATTACCTCTTCGTGTTTAGACTTGTAGTCAACGTTACCTTACAACTGCCATTTTTGTATGTGGTTTTGTAAAGGACTTGGATTTCCTCCAGATGTACTTTAGCACCAACGTGTCTTACTTTATAGAAACTTTGTTAATGTATTAATAATGTTATTAAACAATGTTCAAAGTGAACAAAGTTTATGCAGCTATTGTCCAAACGCAAAACGGTAGCCATTTGTTTTTATATGCTGCCTTTTGAAAGAAAAAAAAAAAAAGAAAAAAAAGAAAAAACACACAAGCAAACAAACAAACAAACCCCCTACATCACTGCCTTTTCTTACTGTTTTATTACAAACTTACAAAGGTCCTGTGTAACTCTGTTTTATACAAACTAGTTTCGTAATAAAACTTTTTTTTAATTAAAATTATCACCTGCCTACTGCATGCAATTTTTTTCTTTCTGCCATTGACAACGATGAATGTAAGGACGGAATGTTAATTGATGTTATACCTGAGCTCAGTTGCATATGAAGTGTTTGTATCTGATGGATGTAACATATATATCTTTATCTATCTCTATATAAATATGCAAAGATCTAGCGGTATCACCATTGTTTTCTTGCCCTTCTGTGTTGCAAAAGTGTATCGAATTCAAAAGGCGAGGGAATGATTAATGATTGCATTGTCCTTCCTGAAATCACTGCACATTAAAGAATTCCCCCCAAAGGCCAAGTATTAAAAAAAGAGGGCGCTCCATCCCGCGTTTCGGCGGTGTGACCCTGTCCTGCTCCGCGGCTCTGACCCAAAGGGGCTGAAAAACACGGGGGATGGCACAGCCGCCGCCACCCAAAACACGGACTGCTGTGTTGCCGCTGCAAAGATAGTGGCTGGGTAAATAAAACCGTCGCGGGGAACACGGGCAGCGAGAGGCGAAGGGAGATAAAAATAAATAAATAAATAAATAAATAAAGTAGTAGAAATGGATGGCAGCTTAGAGACATTGGTCTTTCTAAGCTTGTTATTCTACCCAGATAGCGTGATCTGCCTGTAAAAGTACCCAATTACCAAGACTCAAATAGGAATTGGACTCTTCCCCCCATTCCCCGCTTTTCTTTTTTTTTTTTTTTTTTTTTTTTGGCTAGCCTGCTTGTTGTCAGTTAGCAAGGACGTGACCAGAATTCGCCTTCTTTTCGCCTGGCTCCTGCATCACTTGCAAATTCAGTTTGCGTGCACCAAGCCAAGCGGAAAGCAAAGTGCAAAATGCATCTTACAAAAAAAAAAAAAAAAAAAAAAAAAAAAAAAAAAAAGGCAACAAAGAGCGGGGACAGCCAGTGTGGCGTACGGAGCTAAAAAAAAAAAAAAAAAAAAAAAAAAATCTAGCCAGCTCCGCTACAAATGCGCCGTCGAGTTGCGAGGGATGCGCTATTTTTAAAAAAGAAGAGGGAAAAACTTTGGTGGAGGACCCCAGAATTTTCCCTGTGGGTGTGTGTATTTGTGACTATATATGTATATGCACAGATGCATATGCACACATGGACATTGATACGTGTGTATATCAATGCATAGTCCTTCCTGCATTGCTTTAAAAGTATACCCACATTTGCCCCTTCCCCTCCTCCCCTCACGCCCTGAAATGATCAATACGTGATTTAATCGCGAGGAGGGGGGGGAAGGACGGGACGGGAGGGGACGGGACACGCTGGGGTCACGAAATCCCTCATTACGTTAGCACAAACACTCTTTGTTTTAACCGCTCGTGGAACTAATGTTTAGTTATGAAAATAATAACCGTTATATGCCGCCATCCGCTCTCCGTTTACAGCATCTCCCTTTTTATTTACCTACTTTTGCAAGTGTACAGATAAGGTATGCAAAGAAAGTGTAGAGAGTAATTTATAGCTATGAATATAACATTAGGATAATGTTTCATTCTGTTACAAAGGCGAAATTTCTCTTCCTTGTGTAGACAGGTGTTCTTTTTTGCTCACTTCTGAATAGTAAATATCCAGACTCATTAAACTAAAGGCAAAGTTACGCTGTTGTTCGCTACAATGTATAAGACAGGCTCAGAAATTCACCACCTCCTCCCTCCCTTTTCCCCTCAGCCCCCTCCAGAAAGAAAGAAAGAAAGAAAGAAAACACACACACACAATTTTACTGAAGATAGGGAAAGGGCAAAGCAGGATTGGGGTAAATCTCATTACATCTGCTCTAATCGCTTAGCAACACAAAGCCTTTTCTTGTATTAGCGCGGAGAGCCTTTCAGCGCTGCCTGACAGACAGTATTCAGTTAGCATTAGTAAACTCCATAAATCAGGGACTTCTTTGGGCGCAGTATAAGTTTTAGAACTACTCAGGATTTGGTGGGGGGTGGGGGAACAGAAGCGGAGAGGGGCGTGTGTGCAGATGAAGGTTGCTGGGCCACGGATTTATTAATTCATGTACTTACTACCTATTAAATTCATGTACTACCAGCGCAGTGCTGGAAAGGTTCCTCGTTAACAAATGCTTCTCTCCGAGTGTGTGCCCCCGCCACTGCTCCCCCAAATCAAGACCCTTGGGCAGCGACGGGGTAGCTAGGCCGAGGTACCCACGGCGGCCGCGCTGGGCCAGGGCGGTGGGCAGCACTGCCCCCGCCTCTGGTGCGGGATCCGCGGCCTCGGAGCCAGGGGGGAGCCAGCGTGGGGTTTCCCCTCGGTCCCCATCCCTGCTGCGCCGCTGCCCTCTCCCCACAGGCCCCTCCTCTGCCCAAACTTTTTTCCGCACGCGGGATCAGCGCCGTCCCCGCGGAGCCTCCGCGCCCTCCCCCACCTCCTCTCTCGCAGGTAAGAGTGGAGGGGGAAGCGCCCCCGGTCCTGCCCCCGGAAAGGGATGTGCGCACCCCGGAGAGCCTCCTGGTGCCCCCAGCCCGCCTCTCTCACCCTCCTCTGCGAGAGAGGCGCCAGCAGCAGCTTTTGGGGGAGCCCATGGCTCTATCCCTCTTCTAAAAATCTCTTCTTTTTTTCCTTTCTTTTTTCCTTTTTTTTTTTATTTGTTTATTTGTTTGTTCATGTCCCCCTCCTCCCTTGCCCTCCTCCATTCCTTTCTCCTTTTTCTTTCCCTCCACCCCTCCCCTCGGCGCAGGTCCTGCCTTTTGTGTGCGGGCTCGCAGGGGCACAAGGGGGGGAAGGGGGGACGCGCCGGGGCCGGGCAGGCAGCGGGCAGCGCTGTCCCCGCGCGTGTCATGCCTCAGCCTTTATCGCGGCAGCGGCGGCGCGGCGGGAGCCCCTCCGGGATCGGGGGGCAGCGTGCGCCCTCCGCAGCTGCCGCCCGTCCCGTCCCGCTCCGCGCCCGCCCCGCTCCGCTCCGCAATGCCCGGGCCGCACGCGAGGACAGCGGGCACCTGCCCAAGGCGCGGCGGGCGCGGCAGGGCGGGGAGAGACACACACACACACACATACATCCACACGGGACGCCCTGGCTCGCCGCTGCACGCCGCTCCATAATGCAGTGCCTATTACTCAGTGCATTCAGGGATTAGCCCGGCTTGAAGTGTGTGGGGGATTCTATGTCTCCCCGCTCCCCTTTCCAAGAAGCGAGGAGCGGGGAGAAGCGCCCCCCTAGGCCGCCACCCCGGTTCGTCCCAGCGCGCAGCAACTTCTGGCTCCCAAGCGAGCTCGCTCTTAGCGTGGCAGCCCGCACAATGCGGAGCTAATTCCTGCTGCAAAAGGCAAGTGGTGAAGAATCAATCGCAGGCTTTATACAATCAAAAGGGATGATGGGTTTGGGGTTGAAATTTTTTTTCTTTTTTTAAGTTCCCTCCTGCCCCAGTCTGAATTTCTTCTCCTCCTTACCCTGTCCTATTAATAATCCCATGCAGGCGACTGCAGACCGAGGTAAAGCTATCATTTGTATGCGCCTGAAGATTAATTTCCCTCATGTACCAACTCAACGGTATAGTTATCTCTTTAACAGGGAAAACAGTTTGGCTCCATTGTCGGGTTGCCAAGACCGCCTTTTGAGAAAGGGAGCCCGGCTAGCCTCTGATCAAACTCAAAGGTTAGTTAAAAGACAAAAACAGCTGAAAATCTTCATGAATAATGCTGTTTCCCCGAGCCCAGTGTAGTGCAAGCGCACATTTCAATGCCAGAGCATTTTGTTATGCTGCTCGCCTAAGTCAGAATTTCACAGAAAAGGCAGAGAAGAAAAGCTCCAACAATTAGAGGGGGCCTGTCAGAAAACATTAACGCCTTCCTCGCCCAGCCTGTCAAGCGTGCTGGAAATAAAAAACGGGCATAGCGAATCGCACCTCCACCCTCCGGAGCTTCAGGAGGGAAAGGGAGGGGGGTTTGGGGACAGAGAAGTAAAGAGAGAGAGACAAATGAACAGGCCCAGGCAGTTAACAGTCCCCCTCGGCTTTGCAGTTCATCCAAAAGCTGGAAAAAGAAGGGGAAAGGACCTGCAGCTGGATGTTCCCACTTGATAGTCATCCTTCTGTTTCATGCTCCAGAATTATATTTTCTCTCAGGACCATCACATACATATACTCACGCTGTCTCTCTGCATCTTCAATCCTTTCCTGCAACAGTCCGGCAAAGCACACGAGGTACCTGGTGAAACAGCAGCACAGCAGAGCTGTTACCTCTTTTTGCTTTCTTCTTCCTCCAAAGTCTCACTTTTAAAGTTTTCATGTCTGTGGCCATGCAGATGTCCAGTGTGGCTGACCTGCAGTTGGCCTGAGGCACCTCATGTCAGAGAAGCTGTGCTCATGTATAGTACCAGAGCTATCTTACCCTTTGGATTTTTTTACGAAAATGTGTTTCAAATGTACACCTTTACCTAGCCAGACCCACTACCCACACACTCGAGTCCTTTTCCCTAACTAAATATCTATTGGACAAGGACATTAACATATTTAAAGCTTCTCCTCCGCTGATGTTCATTTCTTTAAGTGAACATTCAGACTGACTTTCCTTGATGAAGCACAGATTTTTTACCATTACTTAAATAACAGAGCTCTCTGGTCCTTCTCTTACTGTAATCAAAAATCAGACCATCGTTAAATAGTTCTTTTGCCCTTGTTGCCTTTGTTGTCTCATTGCAAATACATATATATGTTAATATCTGATGAGGACCACATTATCACTGTGCAGCTTCTATAGCCAGGCTTTTGCTGGCTGGTAAAGAGAGGGGGAAAGTATGCAACAGTATACTGTTGTGTTTTGTAGCATTCATGTGTGTGTTGAAAAAAAATTAATAGCAAAATACCAAGTGACTGAAGAAAAGGAGTATCTTCAAACCTCATCTAGGGTGTTCAGGGGATTAAATCTCTGAAGGGGTACAGCAACACAGTTCAGACTTTGCCCACAGTTAGAGAGCTGTGTGATTCCTACATATTCCATGGGGAAGAAATTCTAACCTTGGGGATGGGATCCCCAGTCCTCCATGCCCTGCACACCCAGAGCAGCACAGTACATCCAGGTAGCATGGTGCTTGCTGCCTTCTTTCAGGGAAGATAGGTTTTTCCGACGGCTTTGGAGACAGCTGTGTCCCCAGAAGGATGTAAGCAAAAGAGAAGCCCCATTGGGCACTGGGACTTTAACTGGCTCTGACATTCTGTCTGGGAAAACACAAGCAATCAGAAGGAGAGGGAGAAGTTTCAAGAGATCCCTTTTCTCCCTCTATCTGGCTACCTAATTCTAATTGCAGAAGGAAAAGATGGGTAAAACTGCAGGGAAGGGAAACTAAGGGCATTGATTATGGACTGAGGCAATCTAGATTCATTGCTAGCTATGATTTTGTCCTGACTCAGTTCAGTTTAGCCTGAGATCCACAAGTGCTAAACACAGACCATAAGTAGTTCTTCTGAGGTGCCTGGGGATATGCAGCATTGGGAAAACATGAGAAAACTGGCAATGCACAGGGAGTCTCTGATCCAGACTCTTCTCTTGTGCAAGGTGGTCTGGGATATTAATAGTCTGCCTTGTTTTTCTGGGGGACATACAATCCATTTTTCCTTTTATCCCACTGCAAATAGGATTCAATCCAGTCTTTTTATTTCACCTACTACCCAGAAAGGGACAGTTTTGTATCCTAAACATCTGAGTGCACATCTGTATGTTACTTGGAAGTTGCTTGAGCATAAAATTCCTTCAAAACTGTCACCCATCAGGTCATGTGCTGCCATTTTCTCTTAGACCCTGTAAACAACTACAGCAGTCAAGTTGCAAAGTTTTCTGTTGGTCACTCCCACTTTGCAGCAACTCTTGCTTTCTGATTTTATAAACTCCCAATAGCACTGGGGAAGGAAAGGTAAAATCCACAACGACCTCTATAACCAGCCCCAGGGGCATAATCCCGGCCTTTGCAATAGGGGTGGGCATTGTCTTCTGAAATGGAGCCCAAACTCATTTGGTCCAATTTCACAGAAGTAGATCACAGAAAGAGAACAGGTTCCAGTTTTGGGATGGGGTCCTCCTCCCTCCCCACCAGTCACACCACTCTCTTGCTCACTTTCCCCTCCTCCTGCTGGTCACAGCTTGGGGCTGTTTTAATTTGCACTTGCTGCACTGGCAGGGCTATATTACTCTGGAACAGGAAAGGAAAAGCCCCATATTAGTAAAGTGTGAAATGCAGTTTTGACTGAAAAGGGAAGCCATTTCGACAGGATTATACCGTGACAGTGCAGATTAAAGCCCTGCCATATGGCCTAAGATAGGCTTGCTCTTACTTTCAGGTAACAACGCATTGCTAATGAAGTGGTGATGACATTTCCAAATGAAAAAGAAAAAGGAAAAAAAAAGAAAAAAAAGCAACCTGGATGTGAAATAAAGACAGTCAAGTGAAGGGAAGACATTAATCGGTGCTGATAACAGTGGAAGTCAGCCCTCTTTTATCCTTGCGGTTTGCTTTGAATAGGAGAGGGAATTTGTTTGACTTGTTATTGAGTAAACAATAATTCATGTATGCACTTGTAGAAGTGAACATGGTGCTCCTGAAAGGCACCCGACTGACAGCACAGGAGAGCAAAGTCCTGCATCACATCCAGGACAAACACAGCCTGGGCAACAGCACGGAGAATTTCCCCACCCTTCTTTGTTAAGGACCTGCAAGAGGGTGATGGAGGTTTTCCCTGAGCAAGGCAGGAAGCCAGCCTGCCTGCTTAAGTGTCGGTTACATTTAAGCCCATACTTTCGTGTCTCTCTGTATCAGAGATCTTCACTTTTGCACCTCTGAGGATACAGCAGTGAATGATGGTAGAACCAGCTGAGATAGAATCTACAGTCCTGCCTACATCCACTACTGTGTCACTTGTGGGACAGCAAAAGCTGTAAAACAATAAATGGAATGATATTATAATATCAGACAGTTGGTCTACAAGAAAAGGGTCACTGGTAATAACCATCCTTTGAGACTTTCAGATAAAGGATGTTCTTTAAAGACCCAAGATTTTTACTTGAAGTTTCTAAGCAATATCTGTGTATATGTACTTCGATACCATATGAACTCCATTTGAAGCAGTCAATCCAAAAGTCTGAAAAACAGGCAGTGGGACACACTTTGCTTAATCCTGTTTTAGCTTTCATAGAAAACCACATTTAGATCTAATGCACATCATGTGGCCTGCCCAGCTATGAGCCCTGAGCTAGCAAGGACATTTACAGTACCATATCAAAAAAAAGCTCAACTGCATGACTTCCTTCTCTTCCTGGCTGTGTTGCCTCTCAGATGAACTCCAGAGTTTCATGTGGTTCTCACAAATTTTGCATGCTCAATGATTTGAAGTTGTAATTTAGCAGCACTTAACGTTCTAGACAGATGTACATCTATGGATGAGCCTGGCAGCACTGCTTTCTGCTCTCAGTTTTTTTGCTTCCTTCTTCTTGACCTCTTTGGCCTCCTGCTTCTTATATCTGGGGCTGCAGCAGTTTCCAGGGTAAACGACTATTTACAAACATCTCTGTGCAGACACATCTCTCACTACCACAATATATGGAGAACAAATGTGGATTGGAAGGAGACCAGCAACCAAGAAGAAAGCACAGACAAAACCTTCAGAAACATCTAATTGCAGATACTACCTACCTGAATCTAAATCACCGTGGTCTTCACTGAAAGTTTGGGTTTCTGACTCTTAGGGACTTGCTGGTGAGGATGGTGGGCAACTTCTGCCTCCAAGGCCAGCAAGCTGGTAGAAGATGGGTAAAAATGCTGCAGAAAGGAAGATGGAATAGACCTGCAGTGTCACAGGATGCAGTACAAGATGCTGTGTCAGAAAGTCACAGAAATCACAAAAGGGAAAGAGGTCCCTACCAAACAGCTGTGCCGTGTCCTGCTGGGCAGAACATCAGCACAGAGCAGGGTTGCTGATGGGCAAAATGAAAGCACATAGAGCAATGCTGGGCAGATACTCCTGAGACCCAGGCAGAGTCAGCCCCAGAAGACTGTCCCATAGCAGCCAGCAGCACTCTGGGGCTCCCATAGGTCCCTCTCCTTGTGTCAATGCATATGTCAGAAGAGACATGCTCATGCAAGTGGCTTGTAGAGGAGACTGTCAGGAGTGTGAGACAAGCACAGGAGGAGCATGGCTTTATCCTTAATTCACCTGCCTGGTCTCTTTCTGAACACAGATATATTTTCAGCTTCTACAACACCCTGTGGCAATCGCTGTTTGGAGATTAGGATGTGCAGACAAATAGAAATAAAACAGCTGCTGGAGAAAGCAGTGAGCAAACCTCCTTCCCTCCTCCCCTGCTCCAAAGTTTCATGTCAGAACACCACTACAGCCATAGGGGCAGGTGATGAGGAGAATGACAGGTCCATGAAGGGCACTCTGCTCAGTCTGGGTTGTCCCTTGGCTTCTCTGCATGGCCAAATTCCGTCCTCTTGGCACTTCACTTTAAGTTACCACTATTCCCCTCTCTGTGTGGGGAACTGCTACTGACCAGTGGAGCATTTATAAATAGAACAATGTTTAATTAACACAACAGTAGGACAGACTTGTTGAAATACTTCCCAGACAGCAGGCAAGACTCCTGACAAGGAGACTATTATGGGAATTTTAATGAATCCTTCCAGAATGGGACAGCTTCCATACACCTACATTGCAATGACTAATTTTGTTTGTGAAAATTGTATTGGTAAATGATGCAGAGTGACAATAACGTTGGGGACCAGCAAACTGAATAAAGTCACTGGGTGACTATGTGAAATACTGCCTACAGAGAGAACAGAGTGCTTAGTAAATGCAATGCAGTCATGGGTCCGAGTGCCCAAAAGCCCACGTCAGACCCAGCTACAAATGTAGTTTGCATAAGGCAGGCAAAGAAGCAATTAAATAACCCAAACAAGGATCTAGCTGTGCCAGATGACACCACAGCATGAAAAGAAACAAGAACTGAACAACTACTTCTGTGAGACACAACCAGGAGCATGTGCCTTATTAACACTACTGTTAAATGCATGCCTGCTAGCTGCCACTGCTGTAACTGAGACCACTCACAGATATCCTTGCCATTTCCCTAAGAAAACAGGAAATTAAAATTGCGTGCCTCAGTGATGGGCCTGTGTAAGGTTCTCACCTAAGATACAGCAGCCTACTTCTTCTAACAGGGATGTGTGAAATGTGAATCAAGGGGCACTGAAAGGACAAGGTGTACAATGTCAGTGCTCTCCCTTGAGCCCACCTCCTCTTAGCTCTGTAATCCTCTAGCAGAGACATTGTACATCATCACTAACCCAGTGGCCATAAATAATCAGTGATAATGAACTCAGAATTTCAGAAACACCTTCCTATTCTTAAAAATCTTCAGAAAGGAATCTCCCAGGAAGAGAGTCCACAATGACAAATAGGCTATTCTTGAATTTGCCAGTTCAGCTGCCCACTGCTGTACTGTATGGACAGTAACCAGCAAGGTGTTCTCTAAAGACCCTGTTCTTCTGACTTAATCATTATACATCTGAGGTTCTTTTTCCCCAATGATCTAGATTTTAATGAGTGGATTTTGGTGCATTAGTTTGCACGTTCAGGAGCAAAATCATCTCTGAATTGTTCAGTTTGACAACAATGTACACAGAGCAAACCAAGAAAGCCAACAAAATTATTGCTGAAAACTTCAGTAACACATAATGATTTCACTGAACTGGAGTCAAACTTTGCAAACTGTTTGCCATCAGCCTTGGTTTGCTGAGGAAAAGAGATGAGGAAGGAGAGGCTATGTTCTTTCTACTGCTACAGATGCTGCACTCAGAGGTGCAGGTTGCAAAAACATTGACTAATTTTTTATCCACATGCATCTGTTTCCTGTTGAATTATTCCTTTCGCATAATGTGGAGTCTTGCCTGTCAGATTAACGCAATGCTTCACCCCCAGACAAAAGTGCTGGCCTCTGACAAATCCATCTACAGCACACCTAGCTCCATCGGTGGGCATATTATGAAAGGTAATGAGCTTGACACTCCCCTCAGCTCCAGCTGCTGTAGCAGCGTGTAATGAGCTCTGCTCTATGGACTCTGACGCTCACACTAAAACACCATTGAGAACTGAGACAGCATGCCACTGAATTTAATTTACTGCTTAGCATCAGCTGGCCCCAGATGATGGAAGGTCATCTGGATGGAGGGTCAAGTGGGATAAACAGCTCCAAATCTCCCTTCTGCCCAAGGGTTTGGAGCCAGTAAGCCCCAGGGCAAGCAGGCACAGACCTGACAGGGGTACATTGGCTGATCAGGCTCCACAGGCAAATACCTTTGGAGCATCTGGTCTCCCAGATGAGTAACCCCTCCCACTGACTGTATCCCATCAGCATTTTCACAGCAATTTAGAGAAAATCCAGTGCAATAGGTCAGGCTCTCTGGAGGAGTTAGTCTGCCATTGTAGGCACTTCTTTTCAGATGGAGTAACTCTCCTGGTTTCATAGCATCACACTTGTATTTTACTTGTAAGGTATCAAGAATTTTCAGATCACAAAGTACCGTCATTTTGTTTCAAGAAAGTGAGGCTGGAGGGAAGGTTTGAGTAGTTCAAAAAGGGACAATGCCAGAAGTTGAAGGAAAAAAAATAAGAAAAGGGGAGCACCTGCTGATACCACTCAGTGATGTATGGCTCAATGATGTGTGGAGCCTAAGGCAGTAACACTGTATTTAATTCCTCCCAGAGAATTTTTCTGCCATGGACTTGTATAAATATGTTGTGACTCTAAGCTTTGTGTGTATTTAAAATTCGACTCAATCAATGAGAAAACTTAAAAGATTAATTTGTTATGTTAAACCTAAGGGTCAGACCTGCCTCTGCTGACAAAAACTAACTAGTCATCCCATGCGCCAGAGGATTATGATCCTGGCAGAATAGGACTGAGAAACACCAGCTTGGCAGGGGAGAGGTGCTATTTCCTATACTCTTTAAGGATGTCCCAGCCTTAAACCAAGAGATGTGACTCTGCAGTGAGAAACGGCACAGCCAGATCCAGGTCTCTGAAAAACATAAAGCTGCTAGTGGGGATGGGGCCCTGGGGCATGATGTGCTCCAGGCAATTTCTGCATCTGCTCTTCAAAGACACAGCTATTGAATCCAGTGAGACCACCTGAGGAGTAGGAAACCTTCCTAAGAGAGCAACACAAGCAGAATCAGACCCCCAGGGAGTGAATATAGGGTCTTTAAAAATTTATCTTACTGTGTGGTGGCAGGTTTCTAGCTGGCTTGTGTGCCTGCATGCTCGCTTGCACGTCTGTACTGCACAATGCTTGTGCTTGGCTCAATGCACACCATACTTGTGCATGTGGTACAGGCCACAGACTCACATGTAGGGCTGGCAGGGCCCAAAGACAGAGCTGCACAGCTGTCTCCATGTGGGCAGGCTGTGCGGCACAAAGACAGGTACCACTGCTTTTTCCACATACTGGTACTGCATGGACTGAGTTCACATCCATGCCCCAGATGTTTCCCTTTCTTTAGATATTGCCACCTCTTCCAGCATGGACAAAGACCTGTTTGTGAGGCTGTGCTCCTTTTCTGTGGGGATAACAGGTGGGAATGGAAGTTTGATGTAAATATACCCTGATTTGAAGTGGGTCGTGAGCAGGATCTAGTCTAATTTTCCACCTTGAACAAACAATTTTACTTCATGCAAACTTTCTCTAAAGAGAATAAGCTCAATTAAGAAAACCACAACAACACGAGTTTTAAAAAATACCATCGTTTTTGTTCGTGTGGGTTTTGGGTGGGCTGTGGAAATTGATTTACGAGTCAACCACTTTTCTCTTTTCTTACCATCTCTCGCTTGAGTGGTTTGTAGGCCTTGGCCCTTTCTTTCACTCAAGGAGAATAAGGTTGTCTATGGAAGAGGTCAGCATTTCAAATTGGTGGAGTTCAACTGCACAAATGACATAGAACTGACAAGAAAAGACAGGGGGTTTGGAGGTCATAGACTGCATAGGTCCTGGTTAGGGTTTTTGCTTTGTGATGGGACCTGGCACCAAAATGAATTAAATAACAGGCTTAAGGACTATTGAGGGAGGGCTGAATGCAAATCAAAGATAAGTAGAAGTTTTCTTTCCTAAAAGGGGAATAATTTTTTTCCTTACCTCCCCCTTTCCATATCTGCACAGGCAAGGTCTGCATGTTAAACATGATTTAGCAGGCATTATTCTGGAGCCTTTTCATCAGGTTTCTGCAGTGATTGCCTATCTTGGCCTATGATTAATGATCTGCTGTGCAATTTGGAGGCTATAATGACTCAACAATCCACACACAAACTATATAGTCGCATTCCTTTTGCAGATTTGCCAAGCTGTTACCAAGGGGCCCACAACCAAGCAGGATTGTTAGAGAGATAGCTAAACATTTCTGCAAATGCCATTCTGCCCTTATCTTGCTGAGATGTGCGTTGGGCAGCAGGCTCATTTACAAAATTCAAAGCCTAGATTTTAGTGGTTCCTTAAAAAAAAAAAAAATTCTGGACTGAAATAATCATTAAAAAGGCTGGTAAGAAAAGATCCTGGTATATGGCCTCTCAGTGATTATAGGGACAAAATACTTTCTTTGTTTCCAAATTTTGAATCTGATTAATTGAGGCCTAATGCTATTAATGCAGTTTGAATGAGAAAAGGTAATCTTTGGAAACCCATACCATAAATGAAATCTGAAAATCTAAGCAGATTTTGAAGTGGAAGCTTTGTCTTCATTTCAGTTTCTATACAGGAATGGGTTATGAGGATTTATTTATAGACTTCAACTGGATCTGTATCGACTTAAAAACTGTCTGTAGAGTAACCACTTTATAAACTTTCTTTTTTAAAAAAATTGGTTCTAATGAGACACCTTAGAAAATCTAGTATCTGTTTATGAGTTTGTTTTCAATACAAGTTAAGTGTAATCATGAAAGGTAAGGACAGAGTTACAGATGGACCCTGTCTTCTAGATAGAAGTTATCTTATGAAAAATAATTTTAGAATAATCTAAATATGTCCCTGTTTCCATTATTAGTTGTTAGATGCAGTCCAGATAATTCAGTCATTCATTTGGTCATAATATAAACCAAAAAGATTTTGGGTATTAGTAGGTTGCAGTCCCACTCAGTTAAATAATTCATCTAGTTTTGGTTTCCATTTTGTTGTAGGCATGAGGGGATGAGAACTAGAAGGGCATATTGTGTGTCCATCCTGTTCACCATATAGATGATATTATTATTATTATTGTTATTATTGTTATTGTTATTATTATTATAAAATGCTTGGAAGCTTTAAACACTGTGATAATACCAAACCTTCTTAATAACACTGAGTCCTCATAATGAATGATATCTTCTAGTCCTGTATGTAATGCTCTGAGACCCTGATTTTGGACAGCTTTTATGGTTTCCTATTTAAGAACAAGTGTAAGTGATTCTCTGCATCCAGGCTTAAGCAGCTACATCACAGTTTAGTCTATGTCCAGAGTGAAGCCTGAGATGTCGCCAAGCTATTTGGGAAGAAAGCCTTTCTCTAATCCCACTGCAGGCAACAGCAACCTCCCCACAGCTCTGGCTTCAGAGCCCAACATGCTAGAGAGCACCTGTTTAAAGAAACATTTTTAATACTATATACAAATAGGAAATATATAATATGCAACTTGAAGGCTCAGAGCCATCACAGTTTCCTACTGATGGGAGACAGGAACAAGAAACATCCAGCTATAAACGCATTCAAACAAAGCAGCATTTACCCTCCCCTCTCTTCATACAGGCTTTCATCTTTATGCCAAGAGCCAACCCACAGCTATGTGCTGTGGATGTCCTACTGTTTTATAGGTTTTAAACTAATCTTTTCCTCAAATACATACATAAATACATAAAATCAGCTGTGAGCACACTGCTGTACAGCCATGATAGTGTTGCTGTGCATTTAAGTCTATTAATCTATGAATAGTTGTGTAGCGGACACTGCCTTCAGGGAAAAGGAGTGAACTACATCAGGGTCAACAACTTTTCAGTGGTGTTCTGCTAGCCTGTGGTTATCAGCCCCAAAGCAGAGGTTAAGCAGGACAGCCAGAGATCATTGGTAGCTGGAAGATATTGTCTCTCAGGCAAAAACTTGCTGCTGCAGGGGCATCATTTGCCTGTGTGAAACAACCACTTTCCTGACTCAGAGGTTGAAGCAAAGGCAGCAGTGGGGAGCTCTGTCACTCTCAGTATGCCATGGCCTCTAGCTCCCAGCCTTCCCTGTGCCTCTGAAAAAGATGAAAAAGTCAATAAAAAATGAATGCTAATCTAAATGCATCTTTAGTTGCTTCCTGTGTAAGTGGAACTTCCTCTGCACCTTCATATCCATATGGATAGTAACTTGGATGGGAACAAGACAAGGATTCCCCCTGGCATCAGACCTTCACCAGCCTCTGTATAAAATGGCACTAAAAGGGACACAGAGTCTCTGTAACAGCCATATCCTTGGCTTTTCTACTGGAACCAGCTGTTACAAATGTCAGGCATGCTTCCTGTGAGACAACCAACAGCCTCCTAGGAAGCTTGATGAGCTCAACCTGATTTCACACTGGTCACCATCTCTCTGTCTCTTCTGTTTAGTGACCTTAGTTTGAACTGTTGCCTTATGGTGAACTGAACTGAGATTTTCAGAGATCATGGCTGAGTCTGAAGACCATGGTGTCTGGGTATCCAAGAGGGAACATTTCAGAAGTTTAATTTTCTTGAAAGACATTTTCAATGTTTTCCAAAAACCAAGCTCCTTCAAGATATCTCTCCCTCAGTGCTCAGAATTACTTGTCAGTTTTTGAAAAGCTTTTTCATGAATTTTGTCGTAATCCCAGTTATCTGAGTGAGTCAGTTTCACATTTGACATGAAGCATGTACACCCACAAATTGAACTGGAATATGGATGACAAGATGAATTGTCCATTAGGTTTCTTAGTACACCACCTTGGATCCACTCAGAGTAGAAACATGCTAAAACCAGGTCTTTTGAAGCACTTTGGCATTTTTCTTTCCAACTCAGTTAAAGGAGAACAAACAGAAGAGACGGGGAAATAATTTATACCATTTCAACATTCAGAAAAAGTTTGACTGAGGTGTGGCTCAGGTATTACCATTCATTATTAGCAGGGAAAGAGCAGGTTTCTTTCCTTTGATTTCTCATGCCAAGGCATTCTGTACACTGCAAGTTCCCAGGTACTGCCTGTCTACCTATGTTTGTGCTCTGTGTGCAACAACTGTAAGGATGGACACTAAAGAAAATACTGAGAAAATTAGTCACTCTCACTGAAAGTGGGTGACTTGGCAGTATGAAGGAGACAGAAGCTATGTTTAATATGGACATGCCATACTGAGATCACCATCAGTTTGCATACACAATAAATTTAACTGGTAGGCACAGTTTATGTTCCAAGAATGGCTTGCATGTCAGCACAGGAGGAATAAGAAACAGTCCAGCTTTACCCATGACAACTTCTTGAAGTCCAAATGTTCCAGGAGGAAAGACTGTCTTCCGTGATGGCTCAGCACTCCTGGAGGGCCAGAGTTCAAGTGCTTGGATTCAAGATTTAGGAAAGTGAGAGACTTTTAGAAGTGTCTGCAAGACACACAGTAGTGTGTATTGGAATCTGAGAATGACTTAAGCCAGACCTCTCCTCTGATGAAAGAGAAAGTGAATTTTGTAGCTTAAAGAATGTGGATAAGTGGGTAATTTTCCACATGTCAGTAAGATGAGATGAATTTCATCAGAAACTGAAAAATATGCCCCAGGATCACCCAGAATTACTTCAACCATTGACATATATATCGATGATAGTTGCCAAACTAACACACAGTGACTATCTCACCTAGTAGATCATTTATTCAAAATGGGTTTAACAAACAGTCATGCTGGCTGTTGGCAAACAGCAGATGACAATTGCAAACACTATTTTCATGGGTTATTTTAAAAGTCAAGATTGTGTAATGTGAGACAGGCAAGCACGGATGATCACATCTATTTCTAGGTAGGCCCAGACACAGAAGAACAGCTTGCCCAGAGTTGTATCACTTTGTTCACTTGGAAACCATAATTTTTGCCCAGCTTACAGAAGCACATTTAACATTCATGTCAGCCAAAGACAGGAACTAGAAGTTAACTCTTTTAAATAAATAGAAAGCACTGAGTGATCAGTCCCTCTACAGAGAATCCTTTCCTCCATGCCTTTTTAAAAGTTATTTGAGTAACCTTATATGTTAAAAATAGGTTAAATGGGGTCATAGGGCTAAAATAGCTAAGAAATTGCGAGAGACTTAGAAAAGAATATGAATGCCTCTTTTCTACACTGCCTCTACTCATGCAGAAGCACAACAGTCTATGTTCCAGGAATAATAATCTTGGTGTTCTGAAACATTTTGCTATACAGTTGCTAACTAAAGGCAGAACAAGACAGAAATCTCTACTATATCCTGTGTACTCTATTGGCTGTAATACGAGCTATGAGGCTGACCTTCCACAGACCATACTGCTAGGTTTTGCTGTATTTGCTTTAAGCCAAGCACTGTAATTCAGAGATTAATAGAATAAATATCAAGGGCTAAGACAAAGTATTTTTCAAAGCTAAGAACAGTTGTGTTATACAGGTTGGACCAGAAATCTGAGCTTCAGATTACCTAGTTAAGGGATCAGAATCACAAAAAGGGTTAATATCTGCTCCTCCAGATGTGAACTTCATTAATTTAATCTAAAACATCTTGAGATAATAATACACATATTTTCAATTACGACAATTATTTAAACAGCCCTAATCTCGCACTTCATGAAACCATTTACATTCACTGTAACATCATGCTCTGCAGGGGAATATGTTAACTGAGGAAATTTGGCATCTTCTAATTACAGTACTTCTATGAAACAAAACTGAGTTTTGAAGGCTGAGCTGAGAGCAGGAACTATTTCGTGGCAGACAGGAACGGAGAAGCACCAGGGCCAGTGGCAGATAGATGGGTAAACTATATTCTACTTCTCTGGGGAGACATTGGCACACATGTTCGGGAACAGATGTATTATCATAAAATGTGCGTGTCATTTTGGAGTAAGAACACACTCTCATCAACCAAGTAGCTTCCATAGTTAAAGGTCATAAAAGAGAACTACTATGTTGTTATACGCTCTGATCTTCCAACAACCCTGACAGAGCTCATCAGAGAGTCACAAACCAAAATCATATACAGAATGAATAGCATCTATTCAATATTATCAGTTCCCTGCTCAAAACAAGAGAGGCAACTCTGACCTTGGCCATCTACTGTGAAGGGAGAGCAGCAAAGGGCAGCAAAGGATTTCCTTGTTGGTCAGACCTGAGGCTATCTGAAAGCACCAGTCACATTTCACTACTGGGACTTTGCTTTAGCTCTGAAGGGCTCCATGCCGCTCACACCACAGGCAGCTGCCTCAGGCTGGCCCCCTGCATGGTTCTGTGAAGCTCAACTCTTGGGATCACCACAGCAGCTTGAAGGACACAGCTAAGAAATGAGTTCCCAGGCCAGGACATCATGTTACTATACTGAACCTTTGAAGGAAATTTCAGGGAAACCGCTGTGAATTTGCAGATGGAAAAACTTCACATGATTACTCTAGACATGGTGCTGACACTGCATCAGTGTGTTGTCCTCCATGCAGTGGAAAAGCATCCACTGCTATCATGGATACGTGGATGGGCAGCTCAGAGATTTTCATGATCCCTTGAAATTCCCTGTAAGTTAAGTACCACATTGCTTCAACTGTCTTTGTGAATCCCGGCCTTACATTTTCTGGTTACCCAATAAGATTTTCTGAACAGTGTCAATGACTTTACTGCTTTGTAACAGTAACAATCTGCAAGTAATATGATGATAGTAGGCAAAGATACCAGTTTATGCTGGAACTCATTGTATGACATGTCACACAAAGAACAAAGATTATTTCTATCAAGTGAAGCTTGCTGTAAAGAGCTTTTCTTGTCACATCATTACACTCAATCACCAAAATATGCCTGCAACTTTTTGGAGGTGCTGCAGATTAATTCCCTCTTAGAACTTGACTGGACCACTGACTGTCTACAGCTGACAAACTGGCTGCAGAAATGCAAGCACGGAAATATGGCTTTCCTGGAATAAATACATATGTGTGTGCATGCGTGTTGAAACCCAGCATCCACCACCCTTCGTTACCTCAACTGTTTTCTAATGTAAGTTAGTGGTGCTATGTCTATGCTGTACAGGTGTGTTACTGTCCCCCTTCCCAACCATACACCTCTCCTGGTAACAGGTCGTTTGCCGGTGGACAACACAAGAAGAGTGGTGCTACTTGTAAGAAGAATGTGGCACACACAAAGAAATCAAAATGTGCCTTAAAATAATTAATCAATCTTTTGTGTAAAAAGTTTCCAAGTGTAGCAAAGGCTCATCCATCTAATAAATTGCCCCCAGCCCACCTGCCAGTGGAAAGGCTCAGCAGTGCAGGGGACTGGGGCTGGTAGAAGGTGATGGGGAGGGATCTTTTTTTTTTTACAGATTGCAATTGTTTGGGTTGCTGATTCAAGGTAAATGACAAGAAATCGAAAAACACTCCCAACACACATATTTCAACTAAAGCAAGAGCTTGGGATTATTTTTTCCCCCTCTGAGTCTGTTTGAAGGTATTCTCTGAAGTTGACAAGCACGTGTTTTGGAGACCATTGAAAAGTTTCTGCCATAAATAGAGAAGGCAGCTTGGCTTAAGTGTTGCTAGGGAATACCTGGCAACAGGAAACAATAGTCCTTTTAGAGAGCCCAGGGCAAACAGTGACCGTGGTAATGGGGTGGGCTTAAGGGAGGCTCCTTGCCCAAAGCCCCTCCACTCACACTGCGCCTCCAGCCCTGGGCTGTGTTCCGGAAATTCCCTGCACAAAGCCCGCCATTCAATGGGAGGTGGGCCCGTGCGTGTGCTTTTCTGGCAGGGAGGGGGTTGCAGAGGGAGGGGGCCTTCTTGGAAAAAAAAAATCAAAACCTTTTTTTTTTTTTCCAAAGGCTAAAAGAAGCACAGAAAGTGCTAAGTTTGTAAAAGAAGCTGAAAAGGTTCAGAAAGGAGCATAATGGGGCCAGGGAATGCCCCATGAATTTTGAACAGAGAGCAGAAAAGAGACCCTAAAAAGCAATTAGTGATGCTGCTTGTCGCTGAAGAGGGAGCTTGAAGGAGGTGGGAAGGAGCAAAAGGAAGAGGGCAACTCCAATCACTTAGTAAAGTACGAGGGAAAGCGGGGGCAGGCACAGGGAGAGAGAGAGAGAAAGATTGGAGCGTTCGCGAATTTTTATAGTAAAATAGATGGAGGCACACGGCAAAGGCAGAGTCCAAGGAGTGTCTTAAGCCAAAGGCACATGCCAAGATGGGACTTGGCTTTGTCTCCCCTGCCCATTTCTGCAAAACCGGGGAAGCAGCCGGGTTGGGCTGCTGTCTCTGCTAGCCCAACATGCCACAGGCTCAGCCTCAAATCCTCACCCATCCTTCCTCAGCCAAGGGTCTCTGCCTGACAGAGGAAGGAGAGAGGGACATTTCTAAAAGACCTCCAATCTCTCTTCCTCTGCTTTCCTCACCTCATTCCATTTCCAGAGCCATGCACAGACGCCTATTTAGCCATACATTCCCTGCACAAAATAAAAGTAACGCTGTCTGCTCATTAGCTGGGAGTAGTTAGGGGGAAAAAAAGAAGGAAAAAAGGGCTGTCTGAACAGGGCTGAATAGCTATAACCTTAATGGGTTGTCAGAAGTCTGCAGGCAGCAGGGTGAGGGGAGCCAATCCCCCTCTAGTCTTTTGTCCTAGACATTGTTTAGGATCAGTGGTAGCTCATTAGGTCGGGACAGTAATATTCCTAACGATCCTGTGGGGCTGAGGCTTCAGAATGTGTCTTCAGCTGTTTTCCTGATGTCAATCTGATTCATGGAGAGGCATTTATCTCGACAGAGATCCTTTGGTGGAAAGCGTTATTTACCTTTCATACCCTGATTACTAACCTTTGACAAAAGTTGCAGCTGGAAGGGTAAAAGGGTCCTGCCAGCATAAACTGAGGTGTGTTATAGTGAAAGGCAAGCTGGAAAAGCCAAGTAGATGGGGCTCTGGCCTGCAATTTGACCCTACAGTTTGCCTGCTTGTATTTCAGATTCCATCTGTAAAGTAAGGATAATCACTGATTTTGCATGCTGGCGATAGTGGAGAAGAAAACATTAGATTGTGAGGTTTCCAGGCAATGGGCCAGATAAGTAGCTAAATTAATACCTTTCCTGTATTCAGGAGTTCTAGAGGGGCTGGGATTTCTTTTTTCTTTTTTTTTAGTTATTTTGTTTTTATAGTTCCTAAAAAAAAAAAACCCCAACAACTGAATTAAATTGTAAATCAGAATGGATTTTTCAGTTATGTGTAATTTCCCTTACATCCTATACTTATTTTCAGCCTAGAAACACAAATCTGCTGAGGAAGAGAGCAAAGTTAAACTCCCACTTTCCCTCGGGCACCTTTACTTCTGAGATACTGTACTCAGGCACACGGCTGAGCAGATGCTGCTCACTGAGACAGGTCAAATCCCCTGCACTGGCCATACATGTTGTCTGACAGTGTCATAAATACAAAATAACATACTAGTAAGGTGAGGAAATTAAAGAATAATTGATCATATGGCAGATTTCCTAGTGACTGGGTGACACATTATACATCCACTTGCCAGTCTTGCCAAGCACAGAGAGCAAAGTACATTGTCATTCTCTGCCCTCTCCAAGACTTTGTGTCTGTATTTAAGGCCCGGGGTTTTCTAAAGAAACTCTCAGGGCTCTGTGCAGCTGCCCTGTATCCCTATTAAAAACAGCCAAACTAACAAATAATGATGAAATTATTTCCTTATTTATTTTGTGTTAGAAAACAGAGAGGACAATGAACTGCTCTCTGAAACAAAGGGGCAAGAACTACTCATCCCTTTCACTCCAGTAAGAGTAAGTACGCAAAGGTCAGCATACAGACACTGAAAGGTTCAAACCAAGAGCATGAGGCAATGGAAACAACATCCCCAGATCCTCAGTGAGTGCAAAACCCACTAGCAGCTGCCTCTGTGGTGCTCCAGAGCTGGCCAGAACTGGAGCAGCTGCTGTGGGCATCCTGCGAGCCAAAATAGCCCCCAGCAGCTCTGTCACATTCCCTATGCTAAGATCCTGGGAAAGGATTTGGTGTCCCATAGGACACCATCAAAACACATGGAGAGACACACAGAAAAAGGCTTTTGGCTTCTCCACTTTGGCTTAGCTGTGATTGCATTTAGATAACACTGCTACCTGCAATGAGTTGTAAATGAGAATTGGGAATGATGAGTTCTCCATGAAGAACCCTCCCAGCCACACCAAGGAGGGATGGAATTTCATACTCACAATAGTATATTCTTACAGTGGGAGGCATATTCTGCTGTCAGTGAAAAGCCTGTTTGGCTAATGGTTATTCTTCATAGGTTACCTATTTATAAGAGAGCATGAGCATCAAGAGGTGCCTGCCACCATCAGAACATGACAGAGCCATGCCTCTTGAATAGAATGGTTTTCTAGCTGGTGGACAGCAGAAGAAATGCTGCTCACAGATGAAGCAATGGGACACATCTCATCAGCTGCAAGAAGGGTTTCACTGAACAACTTTGCTGATTTTTCTGATACCCCAGAAATATTAAATATTCAGTTCCATACCTGGGCTGTAGCTGACAGAAGTGCCAGCTGTGCCCAAATTCACATGAACTATTCAAGCTTGTCAAGATGTAGCAAAAAGGGTGGGTTTTTTTCAGCAAGTTATTAAATGACCAGCAGCATTACTATTATATGACTTAAATACTACAACAACTAATGGAACACGTTCTTCTCTCTACCAGAACCAAGCAGAAAAAACATGATCACCAGAATCACTCACAGATTTCTGAAATATTTCAATCTATTTGAAAACAGTCTCTGTGTGGTACTTCTAACAGAAGAAGGGACATGAAGACAATGGTAACTCATAGAGTTTCCCCTGGTTCATACTGATTTATCTGTTTGGAGAAGGATTTGAAAATGGCAGGCCTGCAAGGAACTTGTGAGAGTTGCACTGACAGCCTGACTGTGTGTAATTACAAGATACTAACATGATAAATTTTTAAAATTTTATCAGAATAAATTTCTTCTTGATATCTAATCTAAATTTATCCTCTTTCAGTTTAGAGGTATTACCTCTTGTCCAGTCAATACATGCCCTTGTCAAAAGTCTCTCTCCAGCTTTTCCGTAGGCCCCCTTTAGGTATTGGAAGGCTGCTCTAAGGTCTATATAAAAAAGTACAGCTCAGAACATGCACCCATGCACACACACCTCTGTGGGTTCTCACTCACTTGCAGGCACACGTACACCTGAATGCACACACATACAGATGCACAGCTTTGCACACACCACACACATCCACTTGTGCTCGCTCACGTTAGAGCACACCCCACACACACACCTGTGCACACAGACATGTGCAAAAAGATGTGCACTTCCACACATGTATGAATATGTGCCCACATACACACACAGGTTTGCATATGGGCACATATGCAAAGCCACATGCACACCCACACTGATGCTTCACCACCCATATAGTAAAAGAATTCGTTCCTGTGAGAGTGGTGAAGCACTGGAACAGGTTGCCAGGAGAAGTTGCAGATGCCCCATCCCTGGCAGTGTTCAAGGCCAGGCTGGACGTGGCACTGAGCTACCTGGTCTGGTAGCCGGTGTCCCTGCCCATGGCAGTGGGGCTGGAACTAGATCCTCTTTAAGGTCTCTTCCAGCCCAAGGCATTTTTTGATTCTGTGATTCCATGACGCACCTTCGCACATGGCCACATACAAGACCGCAAGTGCACGCACCTATGCACCCACTCACGGTCCTGCACGCCCACACACACGCTTGCACAGACACGCACCCCCGCGCCGCCGCCGGGGCAGCACCATGGACAGCGCCCGGCGGCCGCACCGCGCCCCGACCCGCCCGGCCCGGCCCGGCCCGGCCCGCTGGCTCCGCTGTGCCCCTTCATCCGCGGGCTTGCAGCCCTGCTTGAACAGCATGGCAATTCTGCTGGCACTGAGAGGCAAAAGGCACGCTGGAAACGTTTCCATTTCCCAGCAAAATGCACGAGACAAAACCCCTGCCGAGTCCCTTTGTTTTCAAAGAGAACATTTTTAGAATCACCTGGTTAAAACGCTGAGGAAACACAGATACCTGGAAAACTTTCCCCCAGCTAAGCACATCAAGAGCTTTATTTGCACGCTGCACCTTAGGGCAGCAAAGGCACAGGTATTTTCCCTGCAATGGTCATGTGTTCTCAATGTACATTTCTAATACCTTGTGTGCAGCACAGTGATAAAAGCCATAACAACAGTGAATCTCCTTGTGCTCCAGCATGAAGCCACAAAATACCTTCTCCCTTAGCCAGTGAAGACTTCAGAAGTGATGGCCTGGTTGAGATGACACTCCTAGCTTTCAGCTGAATGTGGCTGTGGTTCTTGCCAAACATGTAATGGCACTTGGCATTATCAGGACACAAGGGCTGGGGTTCAACAAGTCTTAGTGCTAACTACTTGGGCAGAAACCAGGCTGTTTCAGCAGTGAGATTAAGTGACTTGAGCCTGCTGGAGATGGTCAGAAAAGCAGATTCATATGTTTTAGAAGGATGATATACAGTCTATGTGTAGAAATTAACTCCATAACTGGCAGGCAGATCTGAGAGACATCAGCAAATTGAGAGTGACTGACTGTAGGCTGTGCTAATACTGCATTGGTCTAGATGTAGTGCAAGATTCACAGAGTTGAGGTGAAAAGTGTAATCTAACATCTTCAAAATCAAGTGCCCAGTCAATATTTTTATTGATCAACTATACAGACACTACTTTCTATATCAACACCACCTTTCACGGCATCAAGAAGGAAACCAATTTTGGATGCTACACGGTGGTATTCAGCTATCCAAGCCTCTAGATTTGTAGAACAAGGAATGTGGGACTAAACACAGTTACATTGTGATTGTCAGATTCCTTGCCTGGTCATTTCTTTAGGATTTTTAAAATATTTCTAAGAGAAAGGGTATTCTGAGTTTGTGAATGTACTGCAAAGAGCGCGGGTTTTGTCCAATGACCATGAGACCCTTCACAGTGCCCTACGGTGTTCTGCCATCCATAAACATACCCGGAATCTCTTGAATTAGCAATGCTCATGAGAAATTTGAGTGTATATGTGGCAGATACAACCCCTTCACAGCTGTAACAGATCTGACACTTCAAATGGGCATTAGGTGAGAGAAAGGAAGCTTTGCAGACACCCTTTTGAAACTAGAGAACTGCCCATTCCCCAAGTCAGTTGGAAATAGGGGCAGAGCCCACGGGAGGGCAGTGCCCATGGGGGCTGTACCTCCCCATGGGAGAGCATGCTGCCATGAGACACACAGCAGGATCAGCAGCTTTATCAGCTTCACACACACACAGGCTTTTCCTCTCAGCCAGGAGCATTAGCTTGGGTTCAGCACTCTGTCAGCACATGCACAGCCTTGAACTAAACAAGTTCAGAGCCAACAGGATGTCTTTTCACTGAACTCCCTCACAATACAGCCATGATCTCTCTCACTCTGTCTGAGACTCAGCCAAGCATGCAGAGTAGAAGACACTCCACTGTCCCTCCCCCTTTGTGCTTTCTGGTTGTTTTTTGATGCATGGTGTGAGACAGGGAAAGATACTATCATTTATTACCAATCCTAACTTTTTGTATTTCTTTGCAATCATCCTCCATGGCACACACAGTACCAGATACTATGTACAGCACTGTATTAAAGTACTGATTTTATTACTGCATTTTTATTTTCAGACTTGTGGCTGTCACCTACCATTTGGGTCTCATTCATGGCATCCCCACAGAGGCTGAATGCAGGCAGTTAGGAGCTGGGCAGCAAGGGATGCAGCATGTGCTTGAAAATCCCAAGTTGGCATTTGCTCAGAGAGGAAGCAAGTTTGCAGTAGCCCAATCCCTTAAGCAGCTTATCTCCTCCTCTGCTGCAGCACAGGGGGATACAGTGCAGTAAGGCTTCCAGTCCCTGCCTGCTGATGCAGAGACACTTTGGACTAGTACAGGGTTAGGACATTCAGCAGAAACATAAGAAACTGAGGAGGGAGACCTCTGATCTGCATTCTCAGCAAGGAGAATTGAACACACACCTCCCACAGGCAAAGAGCAGATGCACAAACATACTTGGAGATCAGCATCACTCCACTCTAGCGAGTAGCTGGTTAGTGATGCAGACTCTGACATGTCCAAAAAATGAGTACAGATCCTATATAGCCTGGTGAGCAGGGCACTCAGTTACAGTTTGAAACCCCTGGCTGGGACTGAACATCCTGAATATTACAGCCTGAAGAGATGGAAAAGCCTTCCGTGATTTGAGTCAATCTATTCCTACCTAGAAAATCCACTGGCAATTATAACATCAAAATTGCAAACAATAAAGTCATATTCCTGATGAGTGCTAACAGTGGCCTACAGTGTAGAAACTGTGCAAGGTAAAACACACAACCACGACAATATGGGTTAAAGCTCACAGCTGGTCATTACATAGCAAATGTACTTCAGTTTTGAAGTTTTGCCATTCCTGAATACAGATCCTATAATGAACTCCAGAAGAGACCTTAACTCTTTCCCCTTAAGGGTGGGTGGGCAGTTGTGATTTGTAGAGCTCACCAAAAGGAAAATAGGGAGATGAAAAAGCATGAAGGCCTTAAAAGAAAAATTATCATCTTCCAGCCTAAATCATTAGTCAAGAAACTTGCTACAAAAGGAATTAGCATAGAAAAACATTTTCAAAGTAACTGTGGAAAAAAGGTGAATCCTTTTAGGATTAATGTCCAGTAAAGTATTAGGAATATTGTTCCCCAAAGTAAGATAGAAAGTGACTACATGAAAGAGAGGAAATGCAATTTTAGGTAGAGCCATCAGAAATGAATCTGAAAAAAAGGACCAGATCAAATTGCTTGTTTATATTGTATGTAAAACTGTTCGCCACATTAGCTGTGATGGTGGTGTGTGCTGCCCTTATCTCCACATGGATGCACAGTGGCTGCACAGAGCCAGGCAAACATGGGAGAGCCAGTGCCAGCTCTTCAGAGCTCACACTGGGCCCAGACCCACCCCACATCTGTTCAGGCCTTGAGAAGGGTCACATGGAGACCCCCATCAAGCAGTGGGGACCTACCCTTGTGTTCACCACCACGTGTTTAATCACTTCTCCCTGTACTCTGACCATTACAAGCCGTGCCCTGAAACATGTCAGCAACTAAAACACAGCATCTCCTCAGTGGCTGCTCTGTATCATAGGGGACTGTGTGAACATGCTGGTGAAGAAAAGGAAAATCTTGTCCTTGATTTTAAGTAGCCACAAGGATATAGATCCCAGCAGCAGCAGCCAACTAACAGTCTCTCTCAACCAGGAAAAAAGTGAGACAGAAACGTCAATTTGTTTTTCTTTGTCTCAGCTGTTGGATGAACAAATACTTTCAGACCAGGACAGTTGGATTCTGAAATAACTAATTCTTGCAGAGATAAGAGGGATGGATTTACACCTTCTTCTTGCTGAGGTAACTACTGCAAAGGTGAGCTTTTTCTTGCAGGATCCCCACTTATAAATAAATTATGTCATTTCCCCTCGATGCTGAAGGTAGGTCCATCATTTTGCTTAGTTCTTCAGTGCCAGTTTAGAAAGCCTTACTTGTCCAAGTAAAGTTTCTCTGTTCCTACAGTTTGCCTGCAGTGATATCTGTTCAGTGGTGACCCATCACTATGGGACAAAAATTTCATCTCTAATTCTTGCAAAAGACTGCTTTCAAGTACCACTGAAGGAGAAATTGAGGAACCCTATATTTTGGGGAAGAGCAAAACATTCAAGAAACAAGTCAGAAATCATTGTTTGGCTTTTTTAATGAAGGCTATAGAACAATATTTAATGAAAGAAATGACCAGTGCTTGCTGAAAATTGATCTTGAAATTTTCTTGAGCAGTTTTCAGCACTGTTACCAAGTTTGAGGATAATTTTTCTTGCCAGAAATTCAGATTCCTTCTCTCTCCCTCTCTCTCTTTCTCTTTTAAAGAAGAATATCATAGCTCTTTTTAGTAAAGACAATCAGTGAATTTGGGATTCAAAGCCATTTTAACAATAAAGGATGCTGTCCATCTCCTCCAAGAAGAAATTATGTCCTCACTCTGATGCCCCATCTTCCCAAAGACTTCACCACATAAAACCTACTCTTTTTGAAGTTTCTCTTGGCTTACATCAGTCTCTAAGAAGGAGAAGACTCTTCCTGTCCATCCCGTGTAGGGCTGGCTTTTTATTCCTTAAGAGTTTTTTGAGTAATTAATTTCTAAAAAGCCTGGCCCTCTATTTGCACTGTAAACACACACACTGCATCAGAAACCTCCTTTCAGTACATTATGCTAAGCTTAAACAAATCTCTTGATTTTGGAAACACTATACAGGACATTGTAAATCACCACCTTTGAAAGCATAAGTCAATGCCTTCCTTTTGCTAAGTACACTTGTAAAACTGCACACAGACATTTTCCAGAACTTTGAACAGTTCAGTCTCTTGGTAAGACAAAAATGGTTTGCATACACCTGTATGGAAAGTGGTATCTAATCTTTTATGTTTACTATTGGAGAGTGCTCAGGTCAATCAACAGGCAATAGAAGGTAGTGGTAACTTTTATTTTCTATTTTATTTTATGGTCAAAGTTGAGTATTTGTTTTTGAAAGATTGGAGGACTTGGTTGGCAGTGCCAGGGAATCGGACTCCTTTTATCTGCGTGCTTGTTATGAGGAGGAGGCAGGTGCAAAGCAAGCTTTCTAACACCGTCGGCAGCAATAATCCCCACCTGAACACTGACTGGCCACCTGCTCTTCAGGCACACAGATAATTCAGGCTCTAAGTTACTGTAGTTCTAAGTCTCTGCTAAGTAAAGATTCATAAATGACTCAAATTACACTAACATCAGTGGGTATGACAATATATCAATATTTGATCACTGACAGTGATTTCTTCTGGATTCACCTGAAGGCATGCAGCCCAACCTGAAATGGCCTAACTCGCCATGATGCACCTGTGGTTTATGGAGGACCTGTTGCTGAAGAAGGATGGCATCTGACTTCCTAATAACCCTCATGCCACCAGCCACCTAGCTTGTGATTAGAGCCAAGGCACCCTTAAAGCTACTTTTGTTTTGCTTTTCTTTCAGTCAGTAGTCAAAATCCATAAGCTTTTCGTGCAGAGATTGGCCCTCAATTTACAGTGGGATTTATCATTTTTATGGGAACTTACTTTCACACATCTAGTGTTACATGCATCCTAAAATACACAGTGTGAGGCAGCTGCTAAGAGGCACGGCAGACAGAAAAATGCAGAGATGTGCAGAAGCAAGTTTGTTAGGAGGCAGTACAAATTCTCCTATGCAGGGAAAAAAAAAGACATATGAGGGTTGGCCTCGTTCTTCTGTTATCTAAATTGATTCATTTATTGCCTGTAAATTACAACTGTCTACATGGCAAACATTCCTTGCTTCCCCGTCCTGATACGATGCCATTCCTCCCCACTGATAGAAATAACAGGCTTTACTCTCCTGAGACGTTTTAAAGCTGTACATTGCGGAAGTGCCACAAAACACTCCAAGGAAACCATCTGTGGCAGGGAATCCCTGCAGAAATAGAGCTCCATGCTCAACCTGCTGGTTTGTTTATTCCTTTCAAAGGAATACTCTGCATTCCATAGAAAGACCCCTGTTTACATCACTGTCCCTTTCCTGCAGGGCAACCATCCCTGGACTAAGGTTAGGTGGGACTAGGCAAGCAGTTCTAGAGTCTGAGCTCAGCTGAGTGGATTGGAGGAAGATCTGTGAAGGAAGAAATACTCAGTAAACACCTCATTAACACACAATTAAGAAGCAGGGAAAGTTACTTGAGGCTGATTTTGCAATTGTGCCAGATAAAAATGGAATAAAGTAATTGGCTTCTGCAAGTTTTCAAGGGACAGACTTGTTCAACATATGATGGACATGATAAAAACGAGACAGTAAGTGAACTGATCTTTTCTGACCCTACACTGACCTAACTCAACAAAACCTGCCATCCAGTTCTCCACCTCCACCATGATTCGGAAACTGCTAAAATTCAAACCTACTGTAGGAACTGCAGGTGAAGCACAGAATTACCAATACCACCTTTTATGGTGCTGTTGGCTTCTTCTTAGATATGATCTGCAGTGAGCTGTGGGTCTCACTGTCACCACAGTGCACATATATAGAGGATAGCAAAGTTAGAGGAAATGGGGGAAAAAATGAAGAGGAGAAAATGAAGCTATCTGGTGAAAGTGACAGGAATGTACTGCTGGTGAGAGATGGACTAGCATGAAATTGTGAAGACTTTTCATACTCTTTCTCTCCCGATGATGCAAAAAATAATTTTAAGGATCTTGGGTTTTTTTAATCAAAACATTATCTACTCCACCCCACTTTTTCAAGTAAGGGGAAAAAATAATTTAAAAAATTAAAAATAAAGAAATCAGCAACAATTCTGCTGACAGGTCTATAATACCTTTTGATGTTACTGTCCTCATTACCTGTAACCCCTTCAAACCTCACAAAAATATTAAAAATATCTTAACAAGTCCATTTGAAAAGCCCCGTCAAGAAAACAAAGTCATGATCTCATGTTTACTAGGACTCCTAAAAACTAGTTTATTCTGCAAACGTTGTTGGTCAGCTCAACAATATCTTCATGCATCTCTCCTTCTTATTGATATTGTGTGTTCCCTTTGCCAGGGCTTTTATTTTGCAGATGCATGATACCTCTTCAAAACAAGTGCTGCTAACGGGTGATCGAGGATATGCAGGCAATAAAAGCACAGAAAACTGCAGCAACATTGTAAATTACATCATTTCTTAATCAGGAACAAGGCCAAGAATATTTTAGCATATTCAGGAAGAAGAAGGAAAAAAGAAAATGGCATGCAGAGAACAGCTCTACACTCTGAAGAGAACACAGTTACTTCATGCTGGATTTATTTCAGCGCAACATAACAGCTTTCCACAAAGTGGTTTAGATGGAATTCCCAGGTGACTTGTTGTGTACTTAAATACTGCCTGCCTAGGATTTAAATAAACAGCTTTTATATTAATTAGAAACAAATCCTCTCAATTGGAAGGTATTAACTGTTTCTAAATTGCACACACAACAGTTACTCAGACTTTGATTCAGTTACAGGCTTTTAAACTTGTCAGCCACTCGTAGTCTAATATGCTATAACTACAGTTTTCAGAAGTGCAATAAAATATTGATTCTGTTTTAACCTTTCATCGATCAGTGTAACATGTAATTAAGTCCTAGGAACGAGCAAGTAGCTCATTGCTAGCACACCAGCCTAGGTATATATTTACAGCCTATGCCTAGCAGAATTGTTTTACGTGTGTTTTGCGGTAATACATGCGCCAATTATGTCCTTGCTAATTTCTGATTATAGTTTAATCAAAGACACACAACACTGTGAAAGTAGGACCTGAATATAGATTGCCAGGCTCTTCACTGACCAAGTACAGTGATTTTACCAGCTGAGAACCTGACTCAGATGTTTCAAAACCCTGATGGCAAAACCCTTTTACCCTTGTAAAAGGGCCTGTGGCAGCCAGAAAGCACAGGAGTTGTTGTTAGATCCACTTGATAGTGGTAGTACAAAACTCTCTCTGAAGGCAGAGCAAACCTCCCTCCTTAAATTCTCAGGGTTATTTAGTAGCTCTAAAGTTTATAGACCCTCAGAACGAGTAAGATAACTGCCTTGTCTAACTCCTCGGAACAACGCTCTGTTTTTCTCAGCTTTGACCCCATTAGGTAAATTCATGTGGGTTTCTTTTCTGGCTGACTAGCTGAAACAAGACGTTTTTTCCCTTGGTTTACCTCACACCATACAAAAAAAGCTAAACAGATTCTCAAAATGTTTGTGATCAGACTGAATAGGCCAAATTAATCCTTTGTGCTTGCAGCCTGTTTTTCATTAATTAGTGGAAACCCAACCTGACAATACTCAATATCACAGTCTCCAGACTAAGAGTGCATTGCTGAGATAAATGGAGTAGAAGGAAGATGTTAGTTCCTGGCATTATCATCCTCCTGTACAATAGCAGTTTGTTTGTTTGTTTGTTTGAATATATATGATAGTGGAAGATAATAGGTTGGTTTTTTTGGGGTTGGTTTTTTTTTTTTAGTGCCTAGGACATTTCAATGAAGTCATGTAAATAAAATATACAGACCAAGAACAATTGTGGTTGTCCAGCTCATTTGGAAATCTCCACAGTCTTGTACAAAATTCCTCTTTTTTAAGTGCCTTCACAGACATGTTGAATTCCTGGGTGTATTTTCAGAAAAATAAACATACAGTAGTCTTTTCCTAGGAGCACCTTTTGTCTCTCAAAATCTACAGTTACACAGAGCTGGTGTTATCCCTGATCTTGGCCCCTCTTGGATGAGTGAACACCAATTACAGTTGTTGAGCACCCTGTGCCACAGCCTGGCACAGCTCTTGGTAGAGCCAGGCACACACATTATCTGTGCAATCAGCACCAGCTATCTCAGTCCCACACAGAGGCAATGGCCAAATTACTAGTTCCTGATGCCCGTGGTCCAACACCACAGAATCATGAAATGGTTTGTGTTGGAAGGGACCTTCAAGATTACCTCGTTGCAAGCCCCCTGCCATGGGCAGGGACATCTTCCACTACACCAGGTTGCTTGAACACTTCCAGGAATAGGACATCCACAACTTTTCTGGGCAACCTGTTCCAGTGTCTCACTACCCTCACAGCAAAGAATTTCTTCATAATATTTAATCTAAACCTATCCTCTTTTCTCTTTTTAAAGTCATTTTCCCTTGTCTTATCACAACATTCCCTTGTAAAAAGTTCCTCTCCAGCTTTCTTGCTGGCCCACTTTAGGAACCAATGCAGCTGATCATGTGCAAGTGGGAAAATCAATCTTCTCTCTCAGCCTCCTAAGGCTTGAGCAGAGAACTCTGCTTCAGCCAGCTGTGAAGGTAAAGATGACCATGGGAATATCACTTTTTCTAGATTTTGTTCCTTTTAAAATACACACACTGACAAGAAATATTAGAATTCTTTAAAATGGCTCCAGAAAAAAAATTCCAAGTGAGGAGCAGTTACTAAAAAACCCCAACTCAACAAACAAAGAACCCAACAAAACAAACCTAAAGTCAGCCTGTCTCCTTTGTAATCTTCCTCCCTTGCTATGGAAGAGTGAAAGCTTTGCTTCACTCTGAGGCTTGAAAACCAAACCCCTATGGGTTTGCAGATTATTCCCTGCACACAGAGATCAAAGAGCAAGCTGTGGTTCCAAGCAGACCACAGAAATGATAACCAGAGCCATCCCTCTGTCAGCAAAGCTGACATGCCACGTGCTGCCCCAGCAGCGCTGCATGACAATGCCTCCATCACACTTCCCAGTGGCTGGAACACCCTCCTTTTTGTGCCACACAGGTAAGTCAGTGTGACAGCCAGCACTTTTCTCACCCATTTTACTCCCTTGCACCTGGAAAGTAAACCACTGTTTCTCTTTTGCAAGGACCGATTTTTCCATTAGCCATATTTTCCTGGGGTTTCACACTACTTCCAGACTCAGTTTTGCTTACTAATGTGACAAGTGCTGTGCTTTATAACCCATGCTTATTCCTGGCATACAGTGCTTTTATAAAGCACAATTTACCTGAAGATTTTAATTGCTGTGTAAGTGGTACATCTCAACCCACTTGCCCAAGTCATCTTTATTTATTTAGAAGAAATTCTTCATGCTCTAAATGGGTAATTTTGTGGCCAATGTGTCTGAACTGCAATTATAACTTCAGTGTTTAACAGCTGGGAGTATATTGCTGCTGGTAATCTTCTCTACAACGTCTTTACTCTCCTAACTTTGTTTGATCAGCCCAATGAACACACTAATCCAGAATCTAAGCAAGTCCTGTGGCCAGACACATTGCTAATGGAAAATGAGACTCCTCCATGGAGAGCCACTGATTTGTGTCCCCTAGCAATCTGGCTTACACAAAATGAGATAAAATAGTGGGTTTTAAAGATATTGCAGAAAGCACTAGGAATTACCTTCTCAGGCTCACAACAAACTCCATTTTGCTGTCATCCTTCTCAGTGAAACATCCTTGAAAGACATGATGTCTCACTGTCCAAGCAGGAGATATGCATCTGCATTCTCCTCACCCCCATGCAGATCCTCTGCTATTAATAGTACAGCTGAGATTAGGTTTCAGGCTTTATTCCAGTAAGAGACATTTGTCTGGCTGCTTCTCTTCTAGCCAAGCAGACAAGTTCAAACAATTGAGTCCTGGAGTCAGCTTAATCAGGTATCACTTCCTAGGGAACAGGGCTAAATGGGAGGACTACAAAAGAACATCACTATATCCATATCCAAGCATCAAACTTCAGGCAAACCAGTAAGGCAGAAATACTTTGCTTGGTGAGCTCTGCTGTCAGCCGTATTTAACGGAGGAATGTCTTTTCTTGGACATCTCAGCTTATCCCAGCTACTGCGTTATCACACAGGAGATACGAATTCTCATGCAGAGCTTGACCTCCAGGAGCACAAAACTTTCATCTACTGAAAACTGTCCTGAGAACCATGTAACTAGACTTACCCTGCATTTTCAAATTAAATGCTTTCTCGTCAGGCAATACAAACCCTGTCAAGCAAAACTGAGTTTACTGATTTTTTTCCCTAAGAATAGTAAAAAAAAAAAAAAATTTCCTTTTGATAATACTAAAGCATTTTGTCTCAGTAAAGTTGTTCCAAAACACAAAAAAAGTGCTATTTTTATATGCATAAACAGAAATGAAAAAGTTACTCAAAGGGAATGAATTTCTGATTTTTGACTTCCTCTAAACTAAACATGATCTCAGATGTCCCCTTTAGGCTATGTTATGACACACACAAAATAAGATAACAATGTCTAGTTACTGTCATCAAGTCAATACCACAACTTTAAATTCAAATGGAAATCAAACATGATTCACCACCAAGTCTACTGTGTGTTATCTCAGGCTCTTTCTGGGACAGGAAAGTGTCAGTTCCTCACAGTCCTGCCTGGAGGACTTGAAGCATGTCAGCTGAAGAAGTAGGATCAAAATGACAATCAGAAGGGTGATTGGTCTTGCTGGGATGACAGGCAGGGCATGCATGTGGAGTGAGCACATACATGTGTACTCTGTTGCCCCTAAACTCCCTGCTGTCCCTTTTCTTGTGAGCCAGCGGGGCACTAAGCCCGCTGAGAGGACTGACTTGCAATTTCAATGCCCTTTAGCGATGCACAAGAACAGAGCTGACAGGAAAACAGGGGATGGGGCATCGCAAGGCTGCTCTTTATTTGCGTAGCCATGAAGCCCGTGATTTGCCCACACCATGTGATTCAGGGACGAGCAATTATAGATTTTTATAATGACAATTCTTTATAGGAAGTATTCTAAGGAGATCTCTTTTCAGGAGCTGCCACGTTCTAATTGCAAAACAAAGCCATAGATGCCATTAAGGTCTCGCTTAGAATCACAGCAGTCCCACTGTAGCGCATTAGTGAGGGGGAACATCAATATGCCATCCCAGACCTGTCCTACTCACTCTACAGAGCTTCTGCAACTTCATGGCATTGTGGGTACTAAAGATGTTTGAACAAGCCTGTAGTTACCTGGAGGCTTACCTCAAATGCTGGGCAATCAGTAAGCTAAACTATGCCTCTGTTTTCGGTGACAGCCAACAGAGATGACGTAGAAATCTGCACGATGGGACAACTTCCCCAGTGACACAACTCCCTAAAGTACTGCTTCCTTCCACCACAAAATATTGCCAAAGCTACCATTTGAGAGAGAGCTTCCCATAAGGAAGACCTAAATGCTCCCTTCTCCCCTTCCCAAATTATCCTAGATGTCCATATCCAAATCTTTTAACCTTAACAGCTCTGTTTGTGGTAATCACCAGTAAATACTGAAATGCATCTCTTGATAGTGTTTCATACTCAAAAGTAGCACCAACAACCTTCTCTTAGTTTAATCTTGCAAAAGAACTGTGCAAAAGTACATAATTATTTTATGAGCTGAAAGGATTAGGAAATATCCATGTGGCTCTAATGTACACCCAAAGACAGATTAAAAAGGAAACACCAAAACCAGAATAATAATGAGCATGTGCTTATGTTGACTTTTTTGCTTGTAAAGATATTTTAACTTCATTTAGAAACGCCCCCTCTCTCTTTCTGGATACAAAATGTGGAACATTCGAAAAAAAAGTCCTGGTTTGCAGGATCTAGTTTGCAAAAGGAGCTATTGGGAAGCAAATTTCTTCTTATGAGTCATTTTCTCTGCTTCAAAATTATTCCAATTAAAAGATTTTTTTTTTCAGGCAAAGCACAATTAAAGTGGCCCCCTTTGCTTAAATTAAAGCAGGAGTGAAATGAAGAATCTGACCCATTCCTCTAATTTTACAAGCTCAATAGTAATCTAGCTATACTATTCACTTAGAGAAACCATTAATTTTGCTACGTGGCTGAAACTAGAAGGCCTCAGCTTTCTTTCTCTCACTTTTCCTCTCTCTTTTTGCTCTTTGTCTATGCACCTGTTTGCACCACTTTACCATCCCATTTGAAAAACTTTGTGTAATCCTCTGGCACTAACCCTGGTGTGATAATACTCCTGTTATTCAGCAGCATAATTACAAAGGACAACACAGATAAAACATGTTTTTCAGTTCTGCTGTGAATATACCATTTTTGCCTGTCTTCAGGTTGAATGATTTCTAAAACCTTCTGTATTTAATGTTAATCTAAACTCTCCACATAATGAAACTTCCAACACCTTAGGGAAAAATGGTTACTTTTGACATATCGAAGTGAATGCTAATGGTCAAAATTTTTACAGCAGCTCCTTTAGCAGCAGCCCCTTCTCCAAAAAACTTTATGAACCTTGAATAGACCTGCCTAGGAACAGTTCAGTGTTAGATCTTACTTTGACAAGGAAAAGCTACAGCAGAAGGAAGTGAAATGCTGGTGGCAGGCAGTAGGCCAGTGGCATAGGCAGAATACCTCTAGCTGCTCCATCATAACCTTTGAGCCTGGTAATGTCACAAATTTATGAGCTGGGTATCCTTTGCTTTCTTTTGGTATTTTTGGGGCAACTTGAACTAATCTGTCACCTGCAGGAAAGTTTGCTACCCATTAAATATGTGGAAAACTCAACAAGACAATTAAATCTCACCTAGTTCCCCGATTAGGGATAGGGAAAGTCAGTGTCTTCACATCCCTTTTCCCCTCCCACTTTGTCCCTCAACAGGGAAGGCCAAGATTTGCTCTGTTTTGTGTCTCAGAGCAGGTTTAGACTCATTTGGGTTGGTATCAAGGGGGAAGAGTAATGGTGGCTTGGGTGTCTCCTCATGAATTCCAGACTGGTGGCTGCTCCTGTTAAACCCACAGGAGCATTTGCCTGAATGTCTTATGTGGGTGCAGTGGCTGAAACATGATCAAAGAAAAAACCTCATTCAAACAGGTAGAAAATAGGGACCACGTGGAGGGCTATAAAAATGAGACAATTACCCTGTGATCTCTTTTTGATACCCTAAAAAAAAATATCTAAGTTTAGAACCAGTTTTTCTCCACCCCAGGATAGAAAAATGTTGTTCCCTTACGTTCCTCAGGCATATTGTTTTATTTTTCTCAGACCACTGAGCTATTTGGGGCAGAACAGCTGTGGGCCCACAGCTAGACATGGTGATTATACAGTGATGACAACAGGAGATAACTTGAAAAGCAAGAGGAATAGCCTTCATTTCTTGGGTGGGGAGTTTATCTGAAAGCATTGCACTCTCACTCTTCAAGAGCACTTGGCAGCAGCTCAGATCAAACTTCTACCTCCTGCTCTACTGAATCATAAACAAGTACACATCCTCTGTGAATCTTTAAAATATTTGTGATTCTTCCTGGAACCTTTGCTCAGCCATAAAAACACACGTTTTGCCTGTTTTTACTTCTACACAAACATAGTCAAATGCTTGTCACCAATGCCTGGCAGTCCCTAAAACTTGGTGGCTGCCTAAAAGTGTAATTTCTCTCAGTCCTGACTAGAACTAATGAATCCAAGACTGAGAACTGAAAATAACCAGTAGAGTTATCCTTGATCCCTGACTCTCTTACCTAACAGTTCTCTGGACACACTGAACCAAAAGGGTGACAAGAAGAGACACAAATGTCCCCAAGGACAGTGCTGGCTGGATAGGAGCCAGTCTAGCACAGCCTTCTGTGATCTCTGAGACAGAAGGATAAAGTTATTGATCAGTTCCTGGAGCAAGTCAACCACATCATGTGGTCCAAGTCAGCAGGAAGACCTCTGTGTACTCTCAAGGTCATCTCCCAAACTATCAGATATTACTCTGTCCCCCAGAGAACTGAATAAGGCCTAAGGAGAAGAAGGACATCTTCAGTTGGTTCTTCACAAACTTCTCAAAAATCTTTTTAGCCAAAATAAGAAAACTGTCCTACAGGAACAATAATTAGCCACATTGTCAGCAAAGAGTAAGACAAGACAGAGAGAAAGATTAACCTCTCCAGCTATGGGGTTTGCTCTTCACAGTCTGTCACAGCATCTCAGATTGCTCTGTAAAAATGTCCAGCCTAAATCAAACTGTGCAATGGTGAAGATATCTCCATATATTATTTATAATATTTGCAGAAATTGTTTCCTAATCCTCACATTTTCTTCTTGAGAAAACCCAGTATTTCCTCACAGTGACATCTGTTTGGTATCAGCCAATCTGGTTTAACCAAGATGTCCAACGTTCAGATCAACCTGCTGATCGAACATTTGTGGGTGACTGGTATGGACAAACAAAAATTAAATTATTCTTACTTTCCATGCATCTACAGCACAATATTTAAAACATGCTTATGAGCCTTTCACAGACTCACAGAATATGACGAGTAGGAAGGGACCCACAAAGATCATTGAGTTCAACTCCTGGCCCTGCACAGGACCATCCTCAAAAGTCACACCATGTGCTGAGAGCATTACGCAAATTTTTCTTGAACTCTATCAGTCTTGGCTGTGACCACTTCCCTGGGGAGCCTGTTCCAATGCCCAACCACCCTCTGGGGGAAGAACCTTTTTCTGACATTCAACCTAAACTTCCCCTGACACAACTTCAGGACATTCCCTTGGGTCCTGTCACTGGTCACCACAGAGAAGAGATCAGTGCCTGCCCCTCCTCTTCCCCTCATGAGGAAGTTGTAGACTGTGGTGAGGTCTCCCCTCAGTCTCCTCTTCTCCAGGCTAAACAGACAAAGAGCCCTCAGCCGCTCCTCATACGGCTTCCCCTCAAGGCCCTTTACCATCTTCGTTGCCCTCCTTTGGACACTCTCTTACAGTTTTCTGTCTTTCTAATATTGTGGCGCCCAAAACTACACACAATATTCAAGGTGAGGCCGCCCTGGTGAAGAGCAGAGTGGGACAATCCCCTCCCTCTTCCAGCTGGCGATGCTTTGCCTGATGCTCCCCCAGACAGGTTGATCCTCCTGGCTGCCAGGGCACTGCTGACTCATATTTGACTTTCCATCGACCAGGACACTCAGGTCCCTTTCCTGCACTGCCTTCCAGTATCTCATTCCCCAGTCTCTCCATACATCCAGGGTTTCCCCATCCCAGAGGCAGAATTCGGCAGTTTCTCTTGTTGAACTTCATATGGTTGGTGATTGCCCAGTCCTCTGATTTGCTGAGGTCTGGTACAGCACTTCCACCTCTGGATGGTGATACTCTCTCCTCTAGATCAAAGTTACCAGTCTCGTGTACACAATGTGAGCTGAGAGCTCAAAATGTAGAAGAGCAAAAACTTTGTGTAGATGATAAGAAGCCTTCCCTGACTCACTATATTCAGAAAATAAAGAGGATGCTCAGTGGGCCTACAGTAAGTGCTAAAACTGAGAAATCTTCAAACGTAGTCCTGGGTAATTTCCAGGGTTCTCCCCTAGAGCTGCCTGAGGTAAATCAAATGTCATTAGCTGACTAAGATGGCCTGTAAGATCTGGGGTTGAGGCGATAGTCTTTAGTGACAGGTCCTCATCAGAAGAGATAAAACATTCATTTGGTCCACTCTTACATTAAGCATGAGGTTGAGAATGAGTTTCCGTGCCTGAATCAAGACAGAAGCTGTCTAGGTTTGCATCTTATTGCCCATGAAAACTTGAAATGCATCAAAAACATCCCAAAGAGAACACAAGCAGCCTGTGTACAGGCTGTTTCCTCTGCGGAAAGCCTTCCAAAGTCAAGAAAGAATAACATCTTCTGCACAAAGAGGCAAAAGAGAAACTGAATGACTTCTCTGTACACAGGTTCCTCAGGTAAAGGGTGTCAGTTATTTTGTGGATGGGCATATTTTCAATGTTTCAAGATAATTAGGATAATTTTATAACAGTTTGGAATCTCTTCAGGATAGAAACTGGGCAAAAACCTTCTAGAACAGACCTGATTGTGAGAGATCATTCATTCCATGGTCCTAGCCAGCTGGAAACACTGTGAATAGCCTCTTCAATGATATTTCAGTCTCCTGTTTTTGGACCCAGATGAAACCAGGAAGTGCTGAGAAATCATAAATACCATTAAAAGACAGACAGGGAGAAATATTAACCAGATTTTGGCCAATCTCCAAAACTCTGCATTTCAGTTTGGGGCAAAGGTTCAGGCTGGTTTTCACAGAAGAGTTTGTCCACCTCAGTCATTTCCCAGTATTACATGGTATAAAGTGCATTTGCTTATCTTTCACTCCCTTATGCACTTAGTGCTGCTCATATTCCTTATACATCAGGCAATGTGTGTACAGAAAGAGAAAGAGGACTGAAATCATGGCAAGACTCCACAGCTAATTTAGGATCAGAAATAGTGGGCGGGAGAAGCTGATTCCAGCTGCAAGGGGTTATATGGAAATATCCCTCTCAATTTTTCAAAGTCTTGTCCCATGTAGCCCTCTTGGTCATTAGCTAGAAATAATAATATGTATGATTGATCAAAAATGAATAGAGAAACTCACCGCATAGGTCAGCTGAAACAAAAAAGTTTTTTGTTCTGACTGTTAAGAGAGAGAGGGGCCCAGAGGCCTCCATTCCCCCTCACCCTGTCCTGAGAGTCAGACACAAGGCTAGGAGTCAGTGGGAGCAAGGAAAAAGGGCTACTTACACCTTAGCCTCATGGGTTTTGAAACAGCTATTCAAATGCCTATTGAGCACAAATCTAAGTGGTATTCTGAGCAGAGACTGGTGTCTTCTCTTACATTTAGAAACACTCTTTTCAGGTGCTGAGCAGCTCCTGCACCCACAGGGTGCCTTCGGCACCTGGCCTCACACTGCAGTAAGGGGCACTGCCCCAGGATTTGAAATTATCGTGTAAGATCATCTGAATTGGATAAACTGACGGCACTAATGCCCACAGGGCTCCTGTGAAAGTATGGCCACAGATGCTGAACGTACCACACACCACTGCTGCAACAATACAGCGTGGACAGACACATCCAGAGAAGACCAAGGCAACAGCAATAAAAATAGCAGGTAGAAAGCAGCATATGTTTTCCCAAAAATGATTTTCAGACAAATACATTTTCTTTTCCTTGTGGGGAGAAGAGGGGGGAAGCGAGCTGCATGTCCTTTAGAAACAGTGCTGGTATTATTCACGCTGCCAACCAAACCACTTAAGCTACAGAACCTTTGCAGTACTACAAGTGTAATACAAAAAACAACCAAAAAGCACTTACTTCCTTTTTTTTCCCCCCTGAGTATTGACATTCTTGTGCAGTATTAGGAGAGCTAATTTAGCTTCCAGTTCTAAGAATTTTTGAATCTATAGCCAGTAATTATTTGCATTCAGGGGTACAAAAGAGGAAAACAAAGCCCACAAATTCTAGCACATTCATGTGGGATTGGGAGTTGAATTAGGATCCTCACACCCCATTGAATTATCGGCCCCCCTATTAGAGCCTTATTAAAATGGTAATGATTATAATGCCAGTCATAGGCAGGCTGTAGCACCTGTCAAAAAAAATACCCCGATTATCCTGTTCATTCAACTGTCTGGCATTCGAATCTGTGTCTCAGGTTTACTGTTCTGTGAAGTTTTTCTTTTTCTTTCCTTTTTTTTTTTTTCCTTTTTATGAAGAAAAAGAAAAGATACAGGAACAAACACTTCCACTAAGGTGATAAAAAAAATCCCCTCTAATTTAGCACATCTACTACCCATGTGGTGTAATGGTATCTGGGATAGCAATCTGAGGAAATAGATACTATTTCACTGTATTTCTCTATAGTGAGGAAGAATACAGAGGGCTACACTAAAATCTCTTTATAAAAAGGAACATTGGTTTTTAGGAACAAAAAGAACAATAGGCCTTCCTCTTTCCCCCCACCCCCCACCCCTCCATTTCTACACACAGCCAGGATTATGTTAGTCAGAGCAGTAAAGTCTTTCTTCATACACAAAATAAACACCTCGGATGGTTTAAAGGGACAGTTCTCAAAAGATCAGCATCAGTCCACAGGCTTTGCTAAGGAAGAAATAGTATTAATTCATTTTCTCTAAAATTTGTGAACATATAATTCGAAATAAGCAGTACAAATCTAGTGTCTAATCCTGAACACATTTACTAAAAGGACACTGGGGTTTGGAGACTTCAGCCAGCTTTCAATTTAAAATCCTACAGGGATTATTCCAATAACCTGTTGTTAATAGCAAAAACATCAATACTTTTAATAATAAAGATACACGGATACTTGGCTTTCCCAAATGTAGAAAACAAGTAGAAACTGCACAGACAACTTGCTGAGAATTTAAGTGATAATCAGGTGGAGAGAAGATTAAACATTTTCCACCCTATTCAAAAGATGCCTTTTTTCCTTTCCTCCAGCGCAGTTGTATGAGTTTGTCAAATACCACAGCGTAAAAGAATGTCAGTGGAAGAGCATTTGGGGCTGAATGCCTTCAATAGCATCTGAGACAGATGCTGTGTCACCAAGTGCCCTGGACCCTTTTGGGAAGTGGAGCAACCAACAAAAGACCAGTTGGATTCTGTTTGTTTTGGTTTGTTCCAGAAAAACATTTCTGAGGAAACATTAAAAAAAGAGCTAGGGTTTTCTTAGCATTGTGAATAAAGAAGTGTGTAAGAACTGCACTTAGCACACATCAGCTCCTGAGTGCATGAAGTACTAGATTTGATCCTATTTTCACAGAACTAAGTACGAAAAAAATCCCTTTATTTTAAAGTCCACTTATTAAGTTGCATAATGATTCCCACTCTAAGATGATAGGGACTGTAGCTACATTTTGGTAGAAACAGCCTCTAAATGTCATATTACTTAGGTAATTCACTGTGTTTCTAAATACAATTTTTCTGAGCTCACAACATGTAAAAGAATATCTTCAAGGTGAAAGGGAACAGAATTTGATAGGATGTTGCAGTGAAAAACAAGAAGTAACCATAGAATTATAGTCAACAAATAAGTGAGCAAACAGTGTGCAGCTGCTGCCTATCATCTCCTTGGTCTGAACACACACACATATTTTTATTTTTGGACCTGATGCTCCTCAATATTCTGTTTTCTGCTTTTTTTAGATGATAAATACTTAACAGCAGGGATAGATGCTGCTTGTTCAGTGCCTGCAAAGGGAACACTGGGCCTTAAAGAGGACTTGGGGTTCTTTAATGGTGCAGAGATCCCTTCTTAAAAAACCTCATTTATCTCCATGTAAGTAGAGCTGAGCCAAGCTCAGAAATCCTGTCTATAAATAATCACAATCACTTTAACCCAATCACTCACATGATCAGAGATATCTGAACAATGTGGTTGAACAGTGAGAAATAAGCAGTCTACATATATTTCCGTTCTCCACTCCTAAATTCAGAGGGTGACCAGAAGGCTGAAGCAGCCTTTGGATAATATTCAAGAAGTTTGAAGGTCAGGTAAGCTTTTGGAAGGGGTTAAGGATGTTCTGAGACCATACCACTAACCTCATAGCATGTGCCACCCTGACTCTGCTGCCTGCTCACTTTTTACTGCCTTAATTGGCCTCTGTCAGCTCAGAGCTCCTTAAACCTCATCCTGTCTCCCTAAAGTGAATTGCTGAAATGAGAGAAGCTACAAAGGATGGGGAGACTGTGACAGGATAGATGCAGGTGCTGCCTGAATGTATTTCCGCAGGTGGCACTTAGCTTGAATCAGGTAAGGAGCAGCTGAAGTAGTGGAGCCACAAGCTGTTTCCCACCATCTTATTGCACCTCATCTCAGATGCTTCAATCTGCCAGAAAACCAGCAAGAAAATGCAGCAATCTCTTCTGAGAGCATTACTGAGTGAACACTGGAATTGATTAAACACTACCATAGCAATGGAGACTAACAGCTTCACCGAGAAAGGTCTCCAGATCACTTCACCAATGACTCACTCGCCCAGAATTTGCCTGCCAGTGTTAAGAATGTGAGTATTTGAGGGGATGCTCCAGGTTGCATCCTCCTCTTTGAGTCATTTTCCTGCTTGAATTTCACCAAATCTCTTGTGCTTCTGTGGCTTTTCATTTCGAGTGAATGAATGTTGCCACCCTTGTTGATGTGGTAGCTAGAGAAACTATCCATTCCTTCAAAAAAATCCTCAACCAGAAACAGACCACCTACCCATTATTAACCAGGGTTACCAGTTAAAAATGTATGAAGGGGGTCACATGAATGGAGAGCAGTGTGCATGTTTTATTAGTTTGAACAACAAGGGAATAGATGGATGAAAGATAAGGTAATGATTTGTGACAGGGGTCCAAAATTTGATTTCAACAATTAAATTATCCTTCTAAGAGATCCCCAAGGAAATCTATTAAAATACCATCTTCCCCTATCCCCAAAGTATACAAAAGCTGCCTAGTAACTGTCCAGTATCACTGCCTTTGTGACATGTTGGATGATTCCCAAGACAAAAACCATATGCTGTCAAATGAATGGTAGAGCAATCAACAAGGAAAGGCTATTCTTTAAACTACTTGCCCTGAAAAAAAAAAAGAAAAAAAGAAAAAAAAAAAACAAACTAATGGCTATGCCACAAAGTTTGCACTAGAACATAGGGTTTGGTTTTGCTCACTTGGTTTTTCACCCGAGAATCAGAATTTCTCCCAAGTCACAAAATCACATTCCTAGAAAGAGTAAGGATTGTCACTTTTGAGGCTATAAAACTCTGCACCAAAGACAATCCCCCACGTTCAGAGGGGCATGTAGCAGTGATAAGTGTGTTGGCTAATGCTTGATCATCATATTAACCCTTTCATCAGTTCCCTGGGACTGTTATTGAAGTCTAAGCTTTCCCTCTCACTACCACTCTTAAGCTATCTTACACTACTGTTTTATCTAAGCTTACCCCTCCTTCTTACTTGCCTATGTTGCATCTCAGGTGCCCAATTTATTTACCACTGAAAAATGTATCTGCTGATGATAAGAAAAGAAGCTCTGGTGCAGATGTGGCATTTTGAAGTACCAACATGGTATCTGATACAAGAAATCAATGCCATGTACTGATGTGGCTGGTATCACAGACAAAGCTTGCTCCAGTCAGTGGCTCATTATAATTCAGAATACTTCCTTATAAGCTACTTCCATCCAACATTATATTGAAAAAAACCCAACTTACAGTCATCAACTCTCTATATAGTGCAGCATTATGTGTTCAGAAGGTATGAATAAAAAGCATTTTTTAGTGAGAAACCTCCACTTTGGGACATAATATCTCTCAGTTTACTGCTTTGTTCACACACATGCTCCAAATCCACAAATTTAGGCATTCACATAACTTTCACTGAATTCCTTTTTCAGAATAACAAAAACTCATCACTATGTGCAGAATTTTAAGCAAATGAGCAGTTTCTGTTTAGACAGATGCGTACAGTTAAGTCTTTGCAGGACCTGGACTTAAGAGATCTGGTATCCAGATACAGAGGGCTATATACAGCTCAGCTAGAACATTTTCAATACCAAGGCCTTCAAGTCTATGCAACTTATCAACAATCTCATAAAACTTCTGCAAAATTCAACAACAACAGAAAAAGAAAAAAAAAAAAAAAAGATAATTTTTTGCATACTGTGATTTCCCTTCTCTTAGGGAAAGCTTCCAACTTTTAGAAAAACTAAAGAAATGTCAGAGTCTGGTATCTATGAATTTTCCAGATAAGCTTTACTCTATATATTATTATTTATGATCCTGACACCAAAAACCCAGGTTTGAAAACCGCCCAAACCCTTCTTCAGTCTGGCCCCAAGTCTAGTTAACATTCTGTTCAGAATATCCTACTTTGACTGTGAAAAGGAGCAGTTACCTCTTTCATAAGCTGCTTTAGAGAGGGAAAAAAAAAAAAAAAAAGAAAAGGGAAAGAAAGAAAAGAAAAAAGAAATATTCTGTACTTGAAAAGCTTGAATAGATGAATACCATTATGGGTCTGGTAGGAGTGACTGCGACAAGTACCTGAAAACACACTGAGGCCAAAACCTCCTCTGATTTACCAAGGTCAGGATTTTACTCCATTGCTCCGTATCTGCACATACATTCTGACAAGCTGCTGCCTAACCCCAGGCACAGGTGGGGTCCCTGTTCTAGTATTTCTAAGGATCTCTAAAGATGTTGTGTTGGCATGGGTATGCCCATTTAAGTCCTGGTGTCTGGAATGTACTTAGACTACATCTAAACCTGCTGAGATTTCTCGTTGTGATGTTCTCCTGCTTATCTTGTCTGCAAGACATGACAATCTGCATTTTCTGTGCCCATCAATAACACGCAAAATGCAGCAAGGAGTTATCTGTAGCCTATACAGTTCCCCTATTTTCATTTCCATTCCTGACTGCATTTGTCTTCTTGGTCTTTCTTATGCAGCTTTAGCACCTCACTTGAATCTGGGGATGCTCCTGGATCAAGAATACTCTGGGCTCTTGAAGGTGCAGTTTATGGATGTAGCTGTGAGTCTGTCACTTAACAAATCCCACAGGAGGTCCTACTGTAGCTGGGACTTTACCTTCATGGTATTTATTTTATTGTGCTTCCTGAAGACTTTACTACTAGTGATGACTCACTCAAGAGTTATACATGGCAATTACCAGGACAACTGGAATTCAAGATTTTCATGCAAGGGTTTGACTCCTCACAGGTGTATATACCACACAGGAATGAAATCAGTGGGATTATTCCAGCCTAGTTTCGAAGACCAGATAATGTTCATTCATTTATACCCAAACTATAAACAGCACTGAAGCATACTGTAGACAGCTGTTTTTCTTTGAACATTCCTGCTTTTCACCATGGGAGGCAAGAAGAAACACCTGCCCTGCTGCAGTATCAGTTGGGTGTAACTACACAATAGATAACTAGGAATTACACAGAGCCTGCTTTCCAAAGTTAGTCCTTTAAGATTGCAGCAAATCTTAACATGATGACAGGAAACACAATATTGACAGAATTAGTGGTTTGTGACTGTTTTTGAATGGCAATGATCACATAAGACATGGAGTAAAAATGGTCTGGTGTTTCCTACCTGTGACAGTGGAGCCTGCTGTCTCTCTACACACAAAACTCTTGTCAGAAGATAAATATGCAGTGCTTCTCGGTACTTTTATAGTAGCCTGGGCCATACACTGACCTGTTGGGAAGAAAAAAATTAAAACAGTTTAATTTTTTTTTCCCATTCTGATAATTTCAACAGGTAAAAAGAGAAGTCTGTAGTCAATATACAGTGTACTGTGGAATAGGAGACCATTTCTAGGTGCATGTACTGAAAAGCATCTTTTGACTATGATTGTGGTTTCTGACAAACCTAATCCTTCAGTGACAGACAAAAAAAAAGTCACTTTTACTTTTCTTATGAACACTTTTTGTCACCTTGTAACTTTCTGGCACGTTAAAATGACCAGGAAGAAACTGTAGGATACTCACCGGGATTTCCAAATGTTTCCAAAAATTTCCAAGTCAAATCCTTTTAACTGGGATTTAGTCATTATTCCTTACTCAGGGGAAACCAACACAGTGTAAACTCCATGAAACAACACATGGTGAGGAATAGGTGGAAGAGTCCAGCAAGCTCTCTGCCATGTGCTGAGCCAACATCTGATGGCACTGTTATGCACTGTGGCCTCAGTGCACTCTTTCTCTATCATCCCAAGTGGATCATTTGGAGGATACTTTGGGTGCATTGAGCATGTAGCCAGTACACAATAAATGAATATCTGTTTTGCCCAGCATTAAAGCAGGCAGGATTCAGCCCAATGACTTCAAATGTAGAGAAGGACATGACACTGTGGAAGTTATGCACAAAATAAGCTGACAAACACACATGCACACTTCAGCTTTGATTCTCATCTCTGACTTTCATAGTATGACCCCGGTAAAGTCACTACATCTTCACATCTCATGTTTCCAGGTGTAAAACGTCCATTCATTCTCTATTTAGCACAACAGGGGCTAAATGCTGACCTAATACAAATAACAAGCAGCAGATGTATGCTTCTAGAGAGCCTTTTGCCAGCCATGTTTCCAGTAACCAGGAAAAAACGCTGGCTATTTCCATGAACGAAAGGAGGGGAGCTCACTCAGGGGCACCCTGTTCCTATACCTCCTGGATTCCAGCAACACAAGAGCCTCCAGTCCCTCCTTGCCAAAGCCAAGGGATTGTTTCCAAATCTGTGAGCCAATAGTGTGATTATACTTTTTTGGACACACCTCCATTTCCCTGGTTGCTCCTTTCTACACCTCTCGTTCCAGCAGAAATCTCATTGTCTCTTATCTCCCCTCCACAGGATCTTTTCTATTTTTAGCCAGAGCAATGTCAGGTTTTATTTCCTCTTCTTTCTCTCCATCCAGTAGCCCTTACCACAGCCCCCTCTCCTCCCCCTCCACCACCCTGTGCATTTGCAACAAAAATGTAAACTTCAGAAACTATTTGTATTTCACGGGTATTCACACATTATGCCAAAACGATGGCCCAAAACTTTGGCGGGTAATCTCAACCCCAGAATTCGTGAGCTGATGATGAATGGCTGTGAAGCCTTTGTGATTGCTCAGGCTCCATTGTGGCTGGAACAATGGAGGAGGACACAAGTCTGGCTCAGGAGAGCAACGGATAAAACTGTTGGGGAGAATGGCGGGCTCCTGCCGACATGACCACTTGTTGACATTGAAAGGATTCAAAAACAAGTGAGCAGAAACAGAAACGATTCTGTTCGGCGAGGCTATTAGTTGCAACGTGTGGCAGTGGAGCGGTCACTCCTGATGTGTTTCCTCGCTAATGAGCCCTGAATGCCCTATTAAACTGGGATGCTATAGGCCCAGCGCCACTGGGACAATGCTATGCATGAACGACTTCCCCAGCACCTATTGGCTGCCCGCATGAAGGAAGCAACTGGCAACACTCAGATTTAAACAGGGCTGACAGTACAGTTAAATGATCATTAATTAGAGTTGCTGAACAGATAGGGACTCAAAGCAATTCTTAATGACAAGATAACAGTCTAGTATTACTCAGCTTTGGGCAAGTTCAAGCTTGCACCCCATCTCGGTTTTTGTACTGTACAGACGGGTGTCAAGTTGATTTCGGTTTCGTTCATATATTCATAAACCAGAAGAAGTCATGACTGTGTGCTGAGGCAGTAATAGAGATTTTTTATAAGTAAAAATGAAAAGTAGTCTGTGCTAGGAGTAGATTTTATGCAAAAGAGTTCACATTAGAAAATGGAAAAGAGAGCAGAGAATCACTCTTCTATTAGCATGCTTGTAAATGAACCCATAAGGAAGCCACCACTCACCCTTTTTATGTGCTCTTTCATCAGCCTCTCTCCCAAGGTCTTAATATGCTCTATTCATCCAACTTCACTCCAGCCTTACAGTTCAAACCTCTGGTTTGCTTGATCAGTCGCTGAATACTTATCTGGAAAAACAAGAGAATTCAGCATCAAAGTATCAAATATTAAAAGCAAAAAGTCAGAACAAGAGATGAACTCTGGCTTGAGGGCATCATCCCCATCCGTCGTTCGGGAAGAGCCATTCCCCAAGAGCACCTTATCTCCTAATCACCAGCTTCTGGGCCGTTTACATCCTTCTGCAAAACAACTTGTATGGTCTCTTCTTGCAACAGGATATCAGATTAGCACAAGTCTGATTTCCTACAAGAAATCCTGTTCACTGAGGATTATTGTTGACTACAAATAGTTCAGTATATTGTATAGCATATAGTATAGTATCAAATGGTTCAAAAACACACAGTATGGTTCTTAAAGACTTACAGGCCCAGGGCATTTGTGCAAGTTCTCCCACCAGGGAATGAGGTGGTGACATAAACAATGTACATTTGTGACTAGAATAGTAAAGACCAGTATTTGGCATTGTGATTTTTTTTTGGAACATATTCTTAAACTGTGAAAAGTATAGTTTTCTTTAGTTCCACAATAGGTTATATAGAAACATATATGTATTTATTTAGTACTGTTAACTAAGAATAAGTTTCTTGATTGAATCATAAGACTACATAAACTCTTAATAATACATTATTCTGAAACTTTTTATAACTCTATTTGCACATTTTAAGAAACAAAGATATTGTAAAGAGGGAGGTAGATGATGGCTATGATGAGACAGTTGTAGATTTTTGAGAAACTCACTTTCGCAATTATTCATATTCCATTTGAAATTCTTTGATATGATGTATACAATACAACATGATTACATTCTATGATTCAGCACATCTCCACACAGCCCCTAATACAAGAAGTCCCTGGTCCAGAGGGTTTCTGAGCTGTCACTGAATACAAATGCCAAATAAACAAATTTTTGCTTTCATCTCTTCCCTCCTCATCTCTGTTGAAGACTAGCCTTTTTAAAAGAAATAATAATTTCATGGTAGGTGCCATATCATCCAAGAAATGTGTTACATTCTTAACTGCTTTTAATTTTTTTTTTTTTTTATGGCAGATTTTCTGAAGGGAAAGGAGGAAAATGACTGTCAAGCCTGGGATAAGGGGAAGAGTACGGTTTTCCCTTTAGCAGCAGGGCGGCAAGCATTGCTCCACAATAACTACTGAGGTGCAAAACAACTTGTGAAATGGCATACCGCTTAATAGGTTTCAAATCTTGCTTTCTATGTGTAAAATTTTCCCAGCTAAAGAGGAATCCGAAAGGTAATAATGCAAAGGATAGTATCACTTTTCAGGTGACGTGAGTCTTAGGTTTCACTGATCAACAGGATGGGTGGAGAGAAGTATGAGGCTGTCTCTCTACCTCCCTCTTTATTTCCCCTTTCCCCTCAACAGTGCTGCCAGCATCCCTTCCAGCACATACAGACAGACTCAGCAGCAGAGGGTGATGAACTTACCCATTTTGATCCATTAAATGGTGGGCCAGGATATGGCAAAACTCACTCTGACACCATGAGGTTGGGGGTCTATTTTACAGAGGCAGCAGGTGGTCATGCTCTTTGTCTGGAAGGAAAGGCAGCCTATCTACATCAAATTCCAGCACTGAGACTCTAAATCACATCTGAATTTTCAGATGTCCCAAGAAAATCTGTTATTTAATTTCTGACTCATAGCCTCAGACAGTAAATCTCTAGATTTGTTGAACCTGTCATAACAATTTTTTTTTTTTTAATGAACAAATCTTAGTCACCTCCCTGGAACTGTGAAATAACAGGGTTGATTGACAAAATGAAAACATAGCCCAAACTCTTGCTTTATTCTAAAGACAATCACTGATTTTATAATTCTCTGGAGCTTTACATGACATATTCTATGGGACTTTCCACAAGTGAGGTGAAAACATGAGGGAGTCTGAGAAATATGAGGGGAGGGAGTGACATAGATACGGATTTGACTATTTGGGGTTTAATTGCTATTTAAAATTTTTACAGAAACTGAAAGACGATCATGCTGCTGGGCACTTGCCTCAGAGAATTTTTAAACCACCTTGTTGTGGTGATATTTGTATTATAATCCCTATTTTACTCTTTCAGCTCAGGCCTCCATCATTCAGGTTTTTGCTGTGATGTCCAGAAGTCCCAATGAGAGAGTTCCCAGGATGAACATATAGGCTTTATTATGTTAAAGCCCAGACAATAATTACATCCTTCTCTTGGCAAAGGGACCATCGAAGATGAGTATTGTGCATTTGCTATTGTTTCTCCATCCTTTGATGCCTGGGCTGAGTTCTCATTAGGTCTAATTGGACACTTGCCCTCAGTGGAGGATATACCTGTGTGTTCTCTGTGCCCAAGGACTGCCTGGAAAATGGGATGGGTCCTCTGGGGAGGTTTTGGGGCCGTATCGTGCTGGCCAGATGAAGGCCTCTGAGGGCCAACACTTCCAGAGCATGGCTGACTGGCCCCATGAGCAGGGCCAGGGCTGAGACCTCAGCAACAGCAAGGCAGAGAGCTGCAACATCCGAGAAGCCCCTTTGCCTGGTCTGGACAAAGGGAAAGATGCCTGGTCCGAGCACAGTTTGTCCCAGTGGGTTTAATTTCTCCACTTTTTGTAAAGCAGTGTTTCAACTTTCAGGTTGGACTGTGCTTTGTCCATGGCACTCAGGCAGCCTGTTAGACTGGGCTTATTTATGACAAAATCAAACAAACCTTGCTCTTTTGCATATGCTGCTTTAGCTGTTTTTGCTGTTAAGAGAAGGATAAAAAACTTTGCATTTAAGGTAAGCTGGGAGGCAATGCATGGCCAGCTTTCCTACCCACCTTATGTATCTGTTACATGTTTCCTCTGTTGATATAAATCTCGCTCTCCATTTATACTTTGTCTGAAATGAAAACCAAAACAAACCTCAGTTTTGTCAAGGAATATTCAAAGGAATGTCACGTCAGCAAAACTTCAATGAAAGCAAGGAGCATTGAGATGCATAAAACTATAATGTCTTCAGTCCCACGTACTTCTATACCATATGGCCAGAGAGAAGCAGATGGGCTGGGTCACAGCGGGGGAAGAGAAGGAGAGACTTGGGATTGTTTTCTGACCCAGTGGGCCAACACTAACAGGCTGTCCCCAGTGACCAGGTTATTATTATCAGAAAGAGGTGATAAGAATGTGATCCCCACATTTATTTGCCCTCAGGTAGTTCTCACATATGACGCCCCATCAAAATGCCTTTTTTTTTTTTTGGTTGGTTGGTTGGCTGTTGGAGTTTTTTTGTTTGTTTGTTTGCAGATGTTTATTTTGGGGCTGGAACATTTGACTCACAAAGAAGCAATGAATTGCACTGCACTTGTCTTTTATTGATTTTAGATGCCAGTTATTCCTCCTATCTGTTTACTTGACTAAAGTTCAGAAAGTGGCTTGTCTAAACAAGATAAATTAAACAACAAATAATGTAAAAAGATTTTTTAAAAATTTTTATTATTGCTGTGACATGGCAGTGTAAACATCAGCCCAGCAAAAATGAAGCAGAACAGCATGGTTTCACTCAGAAAAATTCTGGGATATCTGACATCATTTCAGCAGGAGATTTCTATGTTACTGTGTTTCTCAGTGAACTGTCCATTATTAGCAATAAGAAAAGTTCCCTAAACTATTAAATTGCAAAGTGTAGTTACCTAATTATTACATGGAAAGAGTTTTGGAGGTATTGTTAAAGGAAACAAACAAACAAAAAAAAAAAACAAAACAAAACAAAAAGGTACAAAATTGCATGGAAAATACTTGCGTATCAAAGTTGGAGACAGAAGTCAGCTATTTCTGTTTGTGATTCAAAGATGGTAAATATTTTACCAGCATTGCAGAATGCTTAGTCACACTGCAGGTTTTACTTGTGAGTAAGCTTACCTGTGTTGGATTTTACAGCTCTTCTTCTCAAACACCTTATAGTCCCCACCTGAAGGACTAAGTACTACTACTCTCAGCTTTGCATCTAGCAGACCTCACCAGAGGAGATTTCAGCATCTGCTCTGCAGTGCAAAGCTCCTGGCCTCCCAGATCCTGGCAGCAGTCCCCAAAATCACAGCCATCCTTGTTCCCACTGTTGAAAGAGGGACCTCAACAATGAAGATGAGGGACCAATGCTCTTGCTAGAGTCAGGTCACCCTGTACCTGCAACATCTGGCTCTACAGGACATCCAGCATGCCCAGTGGAGCAGTGGATCTCATGAAGTGTTCAGCTCTCCTTCAGCATCTGGGCTGAAGCCAAACTCATTTTATACAGACTGTCCAACAGCTGCCAGACTGTCATGACTTCTGGTGAAGCAAGACCTTGGTAGCCTCAGGTTGGTTAAGTGGAGACAAAAAACACCCTGAACTGCCCCTGTGCTCTGAGACACTGCAGAGAACAGGTTACACATAGAGAGGAACTGCAACTGCAGAAGAAGGGGCCATGCACACTGCCCAGGCAACAGCTCCCTAAACCTGTTCCTTTTGGCCCTCCTAAAAATACAAGCAACTGAAGCACATCCACAGCCCACTTTTGTCTGCTGTCCAGAGACACTGGGGAAAGTTTTGCGTTTGCCTGTACTTGGGGAAGCCAGCACTGGCCATTGGCAGCTACCAGCAGCACTCCTTTTATTGGGCCACAGGTAGGATTAGGCCATGTGTTGGTACTGGGGAGGGAAGAGCATCCCTCTCTGCCTCCCTCCATCTCACCCTTGCTGTACTGTGCACCCAGAAACAGCTGTGACATAAGAATGAAACGTTTATATCTAATGACTGAAAAAGATCATGTTTGACGTCTCTCTTTCTACACAGAATGAACAAAATTATCATGTCACTGCTTGGCATCTCCAGCCAGCTGGAACGTTTACCAAGGTTTCTTCTGCCCAAGACTGGATGCTGATGTTCCTTTTAGGGGAGTTGTTTCATAGCTGTGTCACTTGGCTAAACAAGAGCAGAGAAAGAGAAGCCAATTTTACAACAGTGATACCATTTGCAAAGCTATTTTGCAAAATGAAGACTTTGCTGACCAGATATTGCTGTTTGACCTTGCACACAACTAACTAGTTCTTATGGGTTGCAAAAGCAGGAAAGCTCTGTGTCCAGAAGCTCTAGACCTTATTAAAATGGCCATTTGGGACACTGCCACTCTAATTAAAACAGAAACTTATTGCTGCTAAATGATGTTACCAGTGCTCATAGAGCCTAGGCAGACTGTTACCTCTTGCTGAGCCTGGAGCCTCTGGCTGACCTCTGTGTGCACCCTCTCTTTGATACACCATCCTTGGGAAACTCAACACTTGCACAGAGCCACAGAGATTTGGCCAGAAGAGAGGTGGCCAGAAGTACAATGGAAGGTCTCTGGGATCTCCCTGTATTACAGAACTTACTTCAGGCTGGAGGTGTGCTGAGGGGAGGGGTGTATGTCTGCAGGTATGTGTTCATCTGCATATGGGTTGGGGCAGTGGAGAAGGGATAATCAAGCCCTTCAAAGAGAATTTTGTCCCTCCAGGATAGTCTATACCATTTATCAGTGTTTGGGGCTGTGGGCTAGCTCTGGGTCAGGGTCCAATGCAAAATGTGGCTGAGCACACATTTTGCTGAGTGTTATATAGTGGAGTTATTCTTTGCAGATTTTGTGGGCTGGAATTAAACTTTTCCACAACTGACTTTCAATGAGACAAGTATTCTAAACTACAGGAGCATGTAAGGAAGGCCTGTTCCTCATCTGTAGAGGTGTCAGAGCACATCTAAGAGAAGAAAGGGGAGATATTTATTGGCTTACCACTCCTGGATTTTCTCCTCTGCTGACTTGGTAAGGCTCCTACTGAAAATTAAGGTTATTCAAGGTAATTCAAACATTTCAGGTACAAAAAAAGTTCTGGAGTCCCTGCTGTGAGCATGGGTGGGAGGACATGCTACGTCTGGACCTGCCCCAGTAGAGCTGGTGACCCTGTCATGGGAGACACACAGCACCCATCTCAGCCATACACTGCCTGCTCAGACAAGTGCCCAGCTCTCTTATGCTCCTTGGCAAGGTTTTAGACAGGTTACGCAGACTGGCATATAAATACAACATAGTCTCAACAGTCTACCGTTATTTTCAGTTCAGTGGAGGCTCGTTTGACCTCTTTCTTTTCGTGCTCTTCTGCCTCTGAAGTACCTTAGTCCATTTATTTTAATTCAGTCTAATCTTAAAAATAATATAAACCAGCTCTGGTTTGAATACCTGATCAATTTGCTTTAAAGATGCTCTTTGCTCTTCTGAACAGACTGTCCTTTCTCCCCACTTCCCCTACTTTACAAGAAAAAGCTTCCACTGACTGGTCAGTCACAGAAAGACAAGCAGCTAGATTTCTGGGAAAGGGAATGATATATTCAGAAACTTCTTAGAGATGACAAAAAGCTATATGAGAGTGCCAAAACTGTGGTTAGTCACAAGAACTCTTTTAACATACATACAGAAACAAGAATGACAAAGAACAAAGGAGACAGAAGAGGTAAAGAGGACAGGAAAACTAATTCCCCAAGCATTAAATGTTTATAGACAAAATACTTGTCTGTTAATGCAAGTGATTTCCCCTGCTAACCAGGAATGTGATAGAGACAAAAAGTTTAGCTCTGCTCAATATACATTGTTCCAGCTTGATGCTGCAAAGTATGTTTCATTACAAGCCAAAAGAACAGCCCTTAGTGATGCTTACTTGAATGTCTCAATTTCTGGATTAAGCTGTCCCATTGTTTTGAAGCATAGTTATGGTTTAGAGATCAATGGGACATAGACTATCCTAATCTACTATGAACAGCCCGTAGCTGCGAAGGGATACTCTGCACTAGAGAGCCATCTAAGTCTTCTAATTACTTCTGCTACTGATAGATTGGCTCTTACCCCCTTGAATTCCTTTGTCACTGAGGAGTTAAAATTCATGAGCGTCTATGCTGCTGAATGCTTACTCCAGTGCTGCTATTTTCTGCGCCAAGCTAGCCATCACCGCAAAGAGTCGGAGGTCTGTCAGGCCATCTGTTACATAATAGTCAACAATCTCTAAAATCTGGGGAAACTGAGATGGAGAGAGCAAAGATGATGAAGGGTTTAAAGAGAACAGATTGCTGCCCTGCTTCAAGGGGAGGGAGCCAGGGGGAAGGGGGGAAAGCTGAATAATAAGACCTGATGGAAGCAGAGACAAACCTGATTAGCACAGCCAGCAAAACAATCCCCCCAAAATATTAATGCTTTCTCCAAAGAAGTTGACAAGGACACCAGGCTGGTGGGGAAAAAATGCTTTGGGGTAAGAAAGCTGAAAGAGGCCTCAAAAAGTTACAGCTATAATTTAGGCTTTGCCACACACAACTAGGCACTGATGATGCTTCACAAACATGCACTAAATCAGTAAAGAAGACCCCCCCAAATATTTCTGCCTCTCAGTGTTATACAATACACTGTCTGCTCCACCACACAAAAGTAACTGTAATATTTTCATTCCACCCTTTTCCTTTCCTCCTTTCCTCCCCCTTTGTAAAGGAGGTGTTTGCTGAGTTTTAAGGCATCAGAATGGTGACAACTTACAAGTAGGACACAGCTACATTTGTCTTGCTACTTGTCCACATTTTAAAAAAGACTGACTATATCTGGTGCAAAATGCTTCTGGGACATATTATCTATTTAACTCCCTCTGCAGCCACTGAATAGTGAAACCCCCAGCTGCATTAAAACTCTCCTAACGCGAGCTGACTTCCAGTCTGTTCTGTCTGATCTTACACTTGCTCCTCTCGCTGATGCTTGCAGAGCTTACTCTACCAGCTATAAGCATAATGCTGGTGTCTTCTCAATTTTCTTGGCATATGGGGATGTGCCAGACTAAATGCACTGCAGGCCTCACCACTGGACTCCTTTGAGCTTCCTCCAAATGGATGTTCGTTCCACAGCAAGGTCCGAATTTTACCTCCAGACTCTCTTAACATGAATATCATTGGGAATCAAAGGCCTTATGGCAGTCTGAGGCAGTTGTTTCTGCTTGAACAGCAATGTGAAACGACAATCAGAATCTTGGTTTTGGTTCTGTCAGCCCTTTGTCTTTTAGGGGCTAGTTCTTGCCCACAGGACTTCAGTGGTCTCTCACAACATGAAAACACATGAACTTAACTCCTGTAAAGTTCATTTCTTTCAGAGCATCTTGTCAGACCAAATTGGAGTTGTACGTGCTCTGCTTTATTATCTCTCTGAGCAAATAATTTTTAAACTATAACAGAAAACCCAATATATGGCTGTTGAGGAAGGGAGAAAAAAGGAATATTTTCTGAATGCACATATATAAACAACTAAAGATGTAGGGATAAGTTTGCTGGTTAACTTTTCATATGACAATAACCACTGCCAAAGCAAACACATCATAATGGAAGCAATTAAAATCTGTATTCATTCATTCACTGTTGTTACTATAGGGTAAGGTGGTTCATTAACTGAGATCCAAGTGTATAGCATAATTCATCCCTCTTAGCTGTATTAATGGATCACATAAGATAATGCTGACAGATGGAAAAGATGAGCTTTATAAGTCTGATAAAAATAAACAATAAATGCAGGCACTGCTGAACTGGATTATCATAGTGCAACATGAGTTGTGTAATGATGTTAGCACTGGCGCCTGCCTTAGAGCTGATGCCTCAGAATACTAACATTGAGCCACTTGATACGTGTTTGATGTCTAAACAAGTCACATCCTTTGCCGAGAGGAACAAATTGCAATGGAGACTGGCTGCGGGGCTCCAAATTTCAGATAAAAATCTGCCCAGAAGAACTCCATACAAAATAATTGTCCAAAAGACTTTCTTTTTTAATTGTATGAAATATGTGGTTGAACTATTTTTCCTTCTTTTTCTTTCTTTCTTTTTTTTTTTTTTAAAAAACATCCAAATAACTTGGTCCCTGCTCTAGTGCTAAAGCCTTGTCTAACATTTCGTGCTGGGAATGCAAAGCAGGACACCAAGTACAGTAGTACAAATAACACTTTATTTACAGTTTCATGGCTTTCAGATTTCCTGTCTCCATAATCACTTCCTACTAATTTCCTTCTGTTTTGTTTGAAATGGTGGTCTTTTCAAAGAAAGTGCCCAAAGAAACAACGCCTTTGTAAGGTTTGGATTAAATCACGGAGGTTTTTATACTTCTTTTTCTGTATTTCCTAGTACCGGTTTTCTGCATTAACAGAGTTTGTGCTGTATGTCTGGATAGTTCAAACAGGATCATGATAAGAGAACTGCAAAAAGGCCAGCAGTGAAGTGCCGAAGGCTCAGCTGGAGGAAGCAGGCACATCTCCATTGATGTGCATCAGCTACAAACCAGCATCATTTGAAGAGCCAAATGCTTTAATGCTGGACATGAAAAACTTCCAAGCACTACCAGGAAAATTTGCTCATACTTGAGCACATGCAAAACATTTAGATAAAGTCAGATGTCTTTGTTGTGAGAAGTAAATAACAGCAACTATCACCGAAGTGCAATTTCTATACAGGGAGACTAGCTCGGTCTGAAATTAAATACGCAGAGTATTTGACATATTTTTATCTTGTCTAGTGGTTTCAATTGCCTAATGAGCAACATCTCCTATGGCTATATTTAGACTTCTCTACATTATGCCAAGTTGGCTGACCAAAACGGGACAGATCCCAAATCCCCTGTCACTTTTCAAAATGTAGCTAACAACTGAAAAAAGAAAATCTGTGCAAAGACATAACATTGAGTAGCGTTATTAGACTGTACCCTTAGTGCTATGTCTTGGTTCTATTCCAACTACTTGGCCAGAATTACCTGTATAAGAATGAAGGTACACACACATTTCCACTGCTAGCCTCTGACCTTCCCCTTCAGAGCTTTGATTTCTCTCCAGGTTTTTCAGACCTTGAGCATTACTGTTACTTCCAGAAGCTGAAATAAAAAGGAGGTGTGGTATTTAATTTTTGGGTTATGTATAGAATTGTTTAATAAATAAATAAATACCTCATACATGCACTAGTGTTGCTGCTGGTCAGGTTGCTTTCCTTTATTTAGGGGAGCACTGACCAACCAAATACCACAAACAAATGATGAAGGCACAAACACTGGAAATGTTTGCCACCCTTTCTCACACTTTTCCATGAATGAATCTGTTGGCAGATCCATTACACTGATTTACGTTGTAAGTCAATGCATCTGGAGGTGGCAACTTCTTTCAAGGCCATCAAAATTTGCTAGGAATTCAAGTACCCATCTCATCAGTAAAAGCCTGGAAGGATACTCACAATATTAGTTTTCAGAAGATTAGACAGTAACCTCTGATCAGAACTCCAGTGTCTTAGAGTGTGGCTTTGACAATGCGTAGTTAAGGTCTGTTTTCGTTTTGAGGGAAACTCTCAAAACCTCTTACTCTTCCCCTTCACTGAGCACAAAAGTACAGTAGTTTAGCTTTTTTTGGCTCTATACCACCTTCTTCACCAATTACTCATTTTCCAATACATAATACAAAAGTAGTAGCAGGAGAAGAATAAGTAAAAATTCAAAAATCTTATGAAAATATAGAAATTCTAAAAGAAAGGAAAGATTTGACATCTCTCTATGACTTTCAATTATACTGAGCTCAAATACATTATAAACATTACAGCCTTTCCACAGAGACACTAAAGTTCATTAAGTTTCTCAGTGAGATGACACATCAGATATTTACAGGCACCACGCGGGCTTTATGATCTTCTGAGGAAAATATAGATAGAGAATAAAGGACCTGTACAGGCAAGAATTTATGTGGGTTTCAGTTCCTTTTATCCAAACCAACCCCTTTTACTTAAAAGTAATTCACATATAAGACTTTCTTTTTTTTTTTTGTTATGCCAACTGCCTCTCAGAGTGCACTGCTTTCAAGAAATAAGTCAGAGTAGAGGAAGAAACTGTGCAACTCCCTGTTATCTGATGGTCTAGAGAAACTCAGGGCATCCTGAAATAAACAGCCTAACTCCTGTCATAAAGCTTCAGTGCTTACCTGCCTAATTATAAGGAGAAACCACTTTTTGACTGGAAACGTCATTACAACAATCCACACCACACTTACTAGATTTGGAAGATCTAAGTCACACAGGAGATGACTGTCACATCTGCATCACCTCCCTCAGCTGATGGAGAGCTGAACTGCTGTACTTACATGTTCCAGTGCACCACAGCCTGAGCCAACCAGCAACTTATCCACAGTCAGGGGAGTGCTGCTTTTGAATGCACACACCTCATCCTCAGTAGGACATGTTAGGCTGTGCACCTTTCAACACAGCTGCTGAGCTTCTGGGCCTGCTTTGCCTCACACTGAGCTGCATTGGCTCTCTCTGCACCACAGATCCTTACACATCCACTTAGACATTTGCATGAATTTAGGAAAGTAAATGTGATCAGTGGGGAAAATCTGTTCACACTAAGACCGTGTTGTCTTACTGCACTTGAAGCTTTACCAGTCTCATCTGTCTTAGCCAGACAGGCATACTGACTTATACATGTTCCTTATTGGTTCATTATAAAACATTTCTTCTTCAGATTGAACAATCCACACATGACATGGTTTAGGATAGTGAGTTCTCTTAAAACCTTGTGTTCAGTCCTCTGCTTACTAGTTCTTCAGGAGTTAGAGAATAAGTAAGATCAGTTCTCTGTCATTGCAGGGATAGATGGAAACTTTCCTTAAAAAGAGCTTAAGCAGAGGCAGCACTGATCTCTTAGAGACTTTTATCAATCTTTGATGGTGCTTAGAACCTCCAGAAATAATTAGTAATGGCAATTAAAAAAAAAAAAAAAAAAACAAACAAAGCTTACTCCATGTTAAAGCAGGTCTTGCTTACATTGGCAAGGAAAATCTTTTGTAGGAAAAGTGCATGATCACTAATGTAATGCAGAGATTGGGCAAAAAAGAGCATAGTTTGTGTTTTGTGGAGAGAGAGATTGAGAAAGAAATATGGAGCATTCCATATGCTTCTTATAACCACAAAGTTGTGGATTCCCTCCCCTGCTCTCAAGTTCTTTCACTGTGCTGGTTTATGCTTGTACTTCAATCAAGTTGACAATGAAGTAATAGCATCAAGGGAATGACACACAGAAAGGAAGACCCAAATGAAAAAGTAGTCTCAGGCATAATCTGAAACTTGAGCATCCTACTTCAATCAACTTTTTATTCCAAGTAAGGAACTTGCAACGGTGAGAGCTTAGCAAAGCTTTTTAAATATGCCTTTGATCTGTTCAGATGCCCAAGAGACAGTTCAAGGCCAGAAATCTGGCACCCAAGGGAGCTTTTATCCAGAGAAAGGTGCTCTTCAGGTCCCTACTGAATGAGGAGAGGGGCTGAAGCTGTGTGGGAGGTGTTCTTCAGCTGTGGAGAGATGTAAACACTTTGCTGCTGTCCTAATATTTCACATCCCAGACCAGGCCACAAGACAAACAAACCGGGTGTTGTTTCAACTGTCTCATTTGACATGGTCTAACGCTACAAGAAGTGAAAGAAAACCTTAGCACCCCCTCCCGCCCCCCTCCTTGGACCAATTGAGCTGTCACTGTCTGCACAGAAAGTGATTGTTCAGTCGAAAACACATTTCGGCCTGATGCAAACTGAACAGTCTTGAAAAGTGGAGTTTCCTTTTGTGCCTCCCCTCCAAGGAGAGTGAAAGGCAGCAAGAAGAGAGGCAGGAGGGAGGGAGGTGACCACTTTGCACTATCAGCACTCCATGCTGCCTGTTCTGTTGCCAGTCCTCAGCAGGCAGCCCCAAAGGCAGCTGGCTGTGGCCTTACCAGTGGGGTGAACAGCCCTGTGCTGGCAGTGACAGATATTTGCAGGGGGAAATGTTCAGAGGGAGCTGGAAGAAAGTGATGGAGTTTCAAAACCAGAGCTTTGTTAAGCAGCAGGTTACAACCTTTGGTTAAAGTTTATCTTACAGAGGTTGGTAGCTTAGCAACAAGGAGTTTTTTCATTTGTTTAATACAAACAGAATAAACATCATCAGGCATGTCAGAGTACAGATGTGACAAGGCATCAGGAGAGAATCACAAGGGAACAGTGATTTGCAGCAGAAATGAACAGGGATACCCATCTCCAGCAACATATGACTTCACACATGAGAATGAGAATGACAATGAGATTGTCAGGACAAGATCCCATCCAGATTGAAGTCACTCCCATTCAGTTTTACCAACAGATGCTAAGAGCCTATTGTCGGTTTTAAAGATGTCCATGAAGTATCCTTAATGGAGTTGACTTCCTATTTGGAAGAGTATCTTTGACTATTAAAGCTCACTTTAACTTGGGTGTAGAATAATGTAATATATGAAATAAAATTGGGGGAGTGGGGTGGGAAGCAAGTAGCAAATAGCTGCTCTGCCATCATACAAACTGGGAATCTGTGGTTTTGCTGTATTTTTGGACCATCACTGGACTATTGATCTCTGCCCCCATTCAACATCTATCCAGGCAGCAGTTTTCACTTTACGTTCAGCACTGAAAATCAACAATGGAGAAGCTGTCACATCCCATCACATCATTTTCTTCATTCTCTTTCTGTTCAAGTCAGTAAGTATTTTGATGTCTGAATACCGATGCACTCCACAAACTCTCCACAGAGAAAGTACAGCAGCAGAATGGAAAAGATGTCATAATTACCCACAGGTAATGATCTTAAGTTCTCACTATACATTTACATCCTTCCCCTCTGCTAATTAATTCATTATATAGTAAGTGTTGAGCAACACAGGGCAAAGCATGCCTTACACAGCTAGTCTGAGGTACAGCTTTGGCACTGTTCCATAGGTCACCCTCTGGTCCAAAAAGTTTTCATCTTAAAAAGGTGAGAAGCCAAAATCCTCCAGAGCTTTCAATTCAGCAAAACTTCATTTAAACAATGCAGGGGTATCCTACCCCAGCACATACCTGGGGACCACTCAGTGCCCCCATGGGGGTCTGCCTGCTCTCCATTTACCTGCCAGACATGCAGTGAATAAGTAAGCACTCCAAAGAAGAGGAGATCTTTCACCATTCCTCTTAGACACTTTTAAAGAGAAGCAAACTGTACAGAAATGCCCTCCCAGCTAAACAAATTTGTGCAAACAGCCCTCAGATCACAGGTTGACACAGGTCTTACTGACACTGGCAGCACCACAGGGTCATTTGCACCCAGAGGATCTAGGCCTGGCAGCACACTGGGGACTAAGGTTTTTGTTACACTGCCACAAAGCCCTTGAAAGTTGTTTGAAAGTTGCTTGAGCAACCTTAGTTGACAGCATGGAAACTGATGTAACCAAGTGACTGGAAAACATAGTCACTTCATCAGATCCTGTCACCACACTGTCTTTCACTGCCATGGAAAGACAATTTTTTCAGCAAAATTATGGAAAGAGAGGAGAGTGGACTTAGGAAACCACTAGGATCAGCTTGCCAACTCCTAACATTCAAGTATCTTAAAGTGGATCATCCTAAATCAGTAATCTTGTGAATATGTTGTGGTTTTGTAGTGCTGGGGGGTGCAGGGGGGAGGGGGAAGGTAGAAGTCTTCATATACTGCTGGTTTTAGTTTTATGTATTCAACTTAAATCTTTTTTACACACACACCCACAAATACACACCTCTCACACTTTACAGGATGCACAACGTGCATTTTGTCAGGTTGCACAAACATTTATGCTAAGAAACCAAATATTTCTACTTCTTGCAAGTGCTCCCAACAAACAGAAGGTAACAACAAACCTACGGTGCCACTTCACCTGAGAAAAATGTCAGTGCCCAACTTCAGCTCACCTGAAGCTTTCAAAGGATCAGAACATGGAAGTAAATCTTCAGACCTAAAGAAATTAATTGGATTCAAAACTTTGAACCTGCCAGATGAAAATCTTCTAAAAGCAACGATCCATGCCCTCAGCAACCGAAATTTTAAGAGCAAACTGGTTTTCCTGAAAGGGCAAGCTGGTTTACTTGAGCCAATTCTTGATATTTTTGCAGTCCTGCAAAAGGGCTTCATTGCTACGGCAAGGCCAAAACACCCTCATCACTCAAAGCACAACTCAACAAAGTGTCCCCACCATGGCATAAGATAGAACTCTCACTAGTCAGTACACTTCCATAAGAGCACAGCCCATATTATATGAAACAACATCTAAATGCAATTCCATATTTTGAATTAAATGTGACTCCTAGAATTATAACTATTCTGTCCTTAAAAGGGTAAGTGGAGAAAACAAGAGAAAGGAAGGGCATGGAAGAAAAGAGAGGGAAACAGAAAAAGGACATCTTTGTCATAGTGAGTCACAGATTTGTCTAATTCACTAATATTAGAAAAGTGATGTTCACAGGATAAAAGAATCTTGCAGTCCCTTTCCCCTTTCTGATCAGCAACACTAGGCTCAGGTGAGCAAATATGTAGCAGGAAAAGCAATCATTCAATTTCCAAAAGGTTAAATCAGAGAAGGATCAGAGTCTCTCATAGAACTGGAAGTTATTGAGGACTGGAGGGGCAAAGTTCAGGTGAATGTCTGAAAAGACATAATTCAGGATTAAGAATAGGATTCTCTGTGTTAGTCGGTGACTTGACAAAAAAAGGTGACAGAGGAGACTGAAGTTCATGTGAGACTGACCAAGCAAGAGAGATCTCTGAGCTAGAAATACAATGCAGATGTGAAGAACACCATGTAATCTACTGAGGGGGATATTTCAAGTAGAGAATCACTAGTTAAGTAGCAGTGGATTTGCTGATGGCTGCAGGTCTGCTTACCCCCTTTCCAGACTGCCAGAGCCCTCTCTGATCACCCCAAAGGGCTCTGCTGCTGCTCTTCTGCTCCTGGGGACTGAGCTGCGGGGTCAGCCTTGATGTGGCACCATTGACTAACCTTGCTGATTGGACTGCATGGGGCTTCAGTGTGGCCTCTACCTGCTGGCTCTGGAGCTGTGTTTAAGCTCCCTTGGGCCCCACACAAACGACGTTGTTGACCTTGACCTGTGGACTGACTTCTTAGCTTGACCTCAGACCTTCCTCATTGCTATGGATGTGTCTGCAGCCATTGGGCTGCATCTGACCCTGGTGACTGCTGGTGAACATGCCCTACTCACCTCTCTTCAGCATTGTGGGGCTTGCCAGTGAGTCCACTGCCCTGTCCACACCACCACCTCTCCCGCTCTCACTCTTGACTCCTGACTCACCTGCCCTTGCTGTGCCTCAGTGCAGGAGATAGCCTGGAGCAGGTTCAGGGTGATGAGCACAAGGGAGACTGAAGAGCTTGCTTTGGTCAGCCTTGCAATACCACAGCTGAGCTGGAGCACAACTGCCTCGCTAAATATCTGTAAGGCAAGCAGGTGGAAAAAGCAAGCTAAACCAGCTGGCAACGTTAGCATGAAAACAAATGTCATTTGGAAATTAGACACTGCCTTCAGACAAGCGGTTTAAAATTGCTTTTGGATAGGGAGAAAAGAGGGAGCAGTCTTGAAGGGAGTGTGGTCTTGTATATTTGGTGACTGCTGCAAAGCTGGAACAGCACAGAGAAGGAAGGGCCTGTTTTTTAATATCCAGAGTAAGGAATTTAATTTAAGGCTGATGTGTTGCTGGTTGGAAATACGTATTAAATGCCCAGATGCAAGAGAAATGGGTGCAGAAAACAGCAATATAAATACAGGATATTGGCTCATTTATGTGGAGGGCTGATTTCCTAAACCTGGCACATTGGGGATTCACTGCCTGCCCTGATTTTGTGTGTCACTGATTTGGCTAGGATCTAAGCACAGAGCTTCACAGTTACTGAACCACTGTCCCAGACCCAGCCAAGGCTGAGCACAAAGCAGGCCTGAACAAACCAGCAGGCAGACTACAAAGGAAAAACAATTGTTCTGCTTAGCAGCAGCACTGTTTCTGCTATGCTTAGCATCAGAACAAGTTAATTTGGGAGCACAATCTTCTTAAAAGGAAGTGCTGCTCAGCTCAGCATCCCTAGGTTTCATGCAGTGCACTGCCCTTTTCACCATGCATGAGCCACGGATGTTACTCACAATGTATTTTTTTACCAGTCAAACAGTATAAAAGCTTCTGATAAAAATCAGAAACCTTAAACCTCTGGCTGGCATCTTGTTAAAAACTGACATCATGTTTGCCTGTCATCATTGGCTTACAAGGAAGTTTTTGCCATGATTTAATAAGCAAGAGGAAGGATTTTACTGTTCAGACAAAACAATAAACTGCAATATCCAAACACTAACACAATTTTGCTCCAGTGCCTTTGGTCTAAACTATTTGGTCTTCAGTGACCCTTCACAGAGGTCAATATAGATCATCGTAAGTAAAAAACATGCTCAAAAAATACAGAGCAGAGCCTCTGAGTCCATGCAAACTGTCCACAACTCCATCCTGATTAGCAGAGCTGGAGAGACCACCAGTTTCCAGAAACTTGCCCCAAGACAGTGAAACAGCTTAAGAGCAGCAAGGAGGGGCACCTGAGCACATAGACTGACCATGCTGAGCTCCCCAGTGTCCAGTGCAGGCCAAGGGAGCCCTCAGGGTGAACAAACTCCCTTGGCATAGGGGATGGAGGGAATCATCCTGCCAGCCATGCAGACAGGTCTGTCAGGAAAAAGGAGATACAACCTTATCTCTTGTTTGCTGTAGCAATCATCTTCAGATGTTTTTGCACTTCCTGGGGGGAAATTAGACCAATTTTCAACCGTCTCTAAGACATTCAGGGCACCCAACATTTGGCTGCCAGAGAAGTAGCCTGCACTTTTCACTCATTTCTGGTTTTTAGCTGTGCACTCCCCAGCTGGATTAACTGCTCCTTTGGTACTTATGGCACTCTATCCCATAGCTCTGTACCACTGTATACTTTGGTCTCCCGTATTTCTGTGTAACAACAGCATTACAAAATGCCACAAAACAAGGACAAGCAGTCCCTTGGACCCTGTGTGTCTCACCTTCCAGGGAGCAGGGGACACTGTGGGAAGCACAGAGCAAGAGGGGGTGGGAGCTCCTTCCCTCCTCTGCACAGCAGCAGAGGTCTAAATTGCAGAGCAGCCTCATTCAGCAGAGCCAGCCAGCTGCACAAAAGCTGAATGAAGACCTCCAAACCCAGCCCCACAAATGGGTGTTGTGGGGGCAGTGGGGCCAGCGCTGCCCCTCAGCCCTGCATGGGGACTGGCTCTGGAGCCATCAGCTGGCACAGCGCACCGAGCAGAGGCACCGAGCCTCCTGCTCGGGCACTGAGGACATGAACAAAACAAGGGCTGGATATAGCACCCTCATTCAAAAAGCACAGTATTTTAGCACCAGAAATAGTATCTTTTTTTTTTCTTCTTTTTTTTCAGTGAAACTACTGGCAGAGAAAGATACAACTTAGCATGAAAATAGGTATCAGAATAAGGCCCTAGCTGAATAGTCAGTACTCTGCATAATTCTCTCTTTTCATCCCCTCAGCCTAGATCCTCTCCAAATATTCAGATCAAAATTTGCAAAGGAGCTCCAGCATTTTGGCCATTAAAAGTAAAAGCTGGAACATTTGGATTCTACCTCCATCATATCCCTCTGGTTGAATAAAATCATCTCTCTGATTTTGCCATCAGGTTAATTACGAAGTCCCTTTCCCTTTTTCCTCTCTCTGTCAAGGATCAAAGAGCTGAAAGAGATACACTGACTAGTAAAAAACAAAAAGAATATACTATTTTAAGGAATGCATTCAATTCCCCTCACTGCTATTTTGTACATGCAGCATAGTACTCTACCTTCAGCATACAAAAAAGCATGTAAGAGGAAAGACAGAGAGAAAACCAGAAGGCAGGATAAACTGTGGATAGATATTACTGCCATTTAATGGCAAAAGTCCTTTTCAAAGATCCCAACGTGCTTTAAAAATGTCTACATTTGAATGATGCATTGTTAGACAATGGAGAGGACCAGCAGAAGGGAGAAGTCTAAAACTAAAAATGAAAATTACAAATTACAAGCAAAAATACAGAACTGCAGACAAACCCAACTATGCAATTTTCATTTTAACTCTCTAGGCAGTGCAGTAAAAGGGTCAGCTCACATTCCCATCAGAAGCAATGGGAATAAAACCCAAAGAGCCATCTTTCTCAAATCACAGATGAATTCAAATGGGAAGAGGCATGCAACAACAAAAAAAATAGTTGTTAATGCATAAAACTACTGTATGACTTCCAATAGCTGGACTCAAGAACCCTGGTTAAATACTGACTTTCTTTCAGAGTCAATCAGATAATAAGACCCCTTTAGAAGCACAGAATAGTTAAATTCATCACCATAATTTAATTGTAGAAGGTTATTAAAGAGCACTTCGACTCCCCTCCTGCTTCGGCGCTGCTTTTGTGTATTAAACTCAGACTAATCAAATTGCAGATTCCAAGAGTACTGTATTAGTCATCCCCATCCCTTTTAATTTGTTTAATGGCCTCCTTTTTTCTCCCTCCTCTTGTGTGTGTGTTCTGACTGGCTGTGCAGCGCTTAGGCTCACGACATGTAAATAAAGAATGGATAGGGGAACAGTTCGTCGAAAAGAATAAAGCGTGCCTCCATTCTAAAGTTACATTTGATGTCAGCGTAATTCATGGGACGTGTACTGCAAGCAATGGTGCTTATTATTTCTGCTTAACTGTCTACAGACACAGGAGGAGAGGGAGAGGAAAAAAAAAGGAAGAAAGAAAAGAAAAGAAGTCTGAATTTACACTTACTGCTTCAAAAGCCCTTTTGTGCTTCGCCAACTTCTCCTGGCTGAAGATGCAGTATTTTGCCAAAAAGTCGAATGCAAGAGCAGACAAAAAAAAGGATAAAATAGCCCATAAAAGAACTCCTTTCCACACTTTTCCATAAGCATTTTTGTAAATTGCCATAAAGAAAAATATTTTTTTAAATGCACAACCACACAGGCCGCAGAAGACTCCTCTGGTAGAAATTCCGATTTATGGTTTTCTTCTTGTGTTTTGGTGGGTTTTGTTGTCAGTTTTATTTTTTTTTCCTTACTCTTTCTTATTTGGAAAAGTCCTTTCACCTGGCCCAGGGCACAAAGTCAAAGTTAGCTCTGAATAGGGGATGTTTAACATGTATAAAGCATAAGAGCTCCATCCTGGTTAGGCAGTAGTCTGGGAGCGTGGCGAAGGCTTGTTGTTGTTTGTTTTAAATGCTAAAGAAAAGAACCTCTTCAAGCTCAAGTTCTACAGAGCAGCATCCTTCATAGATACTCCCAAAGATACCAACAGAAGTGAAATTGCTTTGGTTTGTTGTAATCATAAGAGACATGTACCAATACAAACTTTTCTCTTCCAGTATTGAGAAGCTATATCAAAGAAATGACAAACCTTTTCCTATTCTTTTCCTTTGACTGAGATCAAGTAGGACACCACCATTAAAAAATACCCTATGGAATTCCCTCCCCTCAATTTTTTTTTTTTTTTTTTTGTTTCCAGCTGCTTGTTTCCAGGTCTATCATCCAAGAAGACAAAGACCTTGGGTTCCTGGGCCGTATGAAGCTGATCTTGCTCCCTCACACCTAACACAGCATGAAAACCTACTGGGAATGGGATACGAAAACTGGAGGAAAAAGTCAGGTCATGCCACAAACACAGACAGAGCTCATGAGTTCTGTGGATTGTACTAACTCTTTTACCTCTGCATTCAAACTCCTCCTAAGTCTTATTACGTGTTTTCTAAAGTCTTTGTCTGTACCTCTAGACTGCCATTTCTACCACATCATCATCACATTCATAGGAAAGAAACTCTTATTTTCACATCAAGGGAAACTGCCAACAAATTCAGGACCTTATGGGGGAAAAGTGCTGAGACTCAGCTTTTCTAATTTCCTGTTCATTTAGAGTGAGAACTGAAAAAAAAGAGGTAACAATTTGCAAAAGGGTGCCAGAAAAAAACCCTGAATTATCATCATCGCCATTATCAGTAACATTATTTTACTGTAAAGAAAAAAGGAGTGATTCACAGTGTTGTGGCAATGTGGTATTCTGACTGGTATCTAAACAAGCTTGCAACATAAATCTCCTGATTCTTTTAAAAGAGTACATTTGTCTTCAGGTTGTGTTTTGGGCCATGTGCAAGAAGGATTCCTATTGGGAGGGAATGCTCATTGTTTGTTTATAGCTGTGTCCAAAACAGTACAAAGGGACAAATAAAGATGCCTAAATGCCATTGTTTCTTATCCTATATACTCCAGATGAACCAAATCTGTGTGATAAAAACAACAAATATATCTTGGCTTTCCATGTCAAAACAGCAACAGAAATTTCTATTTCAAGCACAGATAGACAGATGCTCCAAGATTGTTGTTATCACATGATGTGCTTCCAAATTCCAAACTGAACTATGATACTGAAAGGAATGAGAAAACTAGTTTCTGATAAAATTGGTTTTGCACAGTTCTATCTTACTGTCAGCATCTAAGAAAGATTTAAGTCAAAGAGGACCAATGCACTAGTGGGCAGAGGTTCTGGAAAAGATTTGCACCATGCTTAGTACTGAGCACTTCCCCAGAACCCAATACCTATTTTTACCACAAAAATTTTCAAAATCTGGTTTTTTTTTTGTTTGCTCACTGCCATGGGCCTGGGAGATGTAGATGCTCCAACCCACTGCAAAGCATCACTTCCAGGACAGCCTGTGTTGGCGCCATCTGGTGATTCTGGAAAATGTCAAACCATAAAAGAATATCTGTCAATTTTCTCTCAAAATCTTGGAATTTCTTCTCACCAAGTATTTCACAACGTTGTGACTTCACTTGCAACTGAGTGGTTAACCATATAGCCCTGTAACAATTTTGGGAAGGGGCAGATGGAGGGTCATCTCTCTCTCAGAGAATAGAGGATAAAGAAGGTAAACTTTAAGGTTTATTTAATCAACTTCTAGGGTTGGATTTAGGCTTTTTGATCAGCTACTCTGATTTGCTGCACAACAAAGGCCAAAGGATGTCATACATCCCTGTGTAATCCATCTAATTATTTTAACCTAGCCAAAGCACACTTTTCCAGAAGAATGTCCTGTGTCTGAAGCTGTCAGAATATGGAAATCCCATATGGACATATTGTGCATTATTTCTAAGACCAGTGTTTGGCTTACATGACACTTGAACTTGTGTTGTCTCAACAAAATCAGGTTTTTGCAAGGTTAAGGAACCCTTTAATATCCAGTATATCCTCCCTTTAAAATTACTTACATTCTACCGTAAAGCTCATGCTCAGAGGAAATTAAATGAAGCTCTGTCAGTTTTTATGCCAGAAATTTTTACCATTCCTTAAAGGATTTTTTTTTTTGGTGATTCTTGTACTTCCTAAAAAAAGTGGACGTCTTTTCAAAACATGGACACCAAAACTGTATAGACAGCGTCACCATCACTACTGATCTCCTCTTAATTACTGCTTTCCTCTAATATGGCCAAAAGGGGAAACAAAGACCAGTTTGCCATTCCAATCTTTGGCAATAATTTCTACTTAAGGAAGAGGATTTTCTCCAGCCATGTTCCTCATGCATCTGTTTCTCTCTCTTTGTTTATTCCCCCCCATCCCCAGGAAGTTTCCAAATCGTCGATCAATTTTGACCAAGTGCAACACAGGCGTAGAGGGTTGACAGGAATTAAGTACCTACAAGTTTCATGAAAATAGGCAGCGGAGTAGAGGGAGGGAGGGAGGCCCTATTAATTCCCTCATTGAGGGAAAGACCTCAGCATGAGCTCAACCTTTGTTACAGCCTGGAAATCCACACGAGAGAGAAACCCTGGAAAGCAGCCATCATTAGTAGCACCGCTCATGGAACCACCTGTTTAATTAATTATTCTCTGCTGTAAAGAACCGTTTAAAAACACCTCCATAGCTTTCAATATAAGCTTGCTTGCAGTGCCCCCAGAAGGAGTCACAGAGACTGAGGTCAGGGGAAACTGGGCCCCACGTGCATTGTACCTCTCATAATATAAACCCCTAAAAGGCTGCTAGAGGTCTTTGGGCTTGGGCAGACCCAGATGTGGGTTCTCAGCTGTTCCTCAGCACTTTACTGCCAGGCACACTCTTCTGCCTTCCCACCAGGCTCTGTCTCCTCTCCCTGTCTTTACTGGAGAGCCCACAGCTGGTGATAGAAGTGACTGCATCCAAAGTAATGCTCAGGCCCTCACTCCATAGCTATTCAGTTTGCACAGAGCTGAGGAAAGCCTAAGAAAAATCAGCTGCCAAACTCTAAATAAATCTGTACTGAGCATGTATGTAGTGAAACAGTGTCCTACAGGACAGATTTATGGGACAGAGAGAGGGTGCATGCCTCAGGATGGACTTGTTGGTCACCCAGTGCCAAATGTCAAGTCATAAAATCACAGAATGATAGAATATCCTGAGGTGAAAGGGGATCCACAAGGAATATCGAGTCCAGCTCCTGGTCCTGCACAAGACAATCCTAAGTCTTACTCAAAAGCATGTCAAGATAGCTTCTTCTATCTTCTAGCTTTGCAGAAATACAGTTGTAAGGCTATTAACTCCTTAGGTACAGGTAGAATAATTTACTTTTGCCTAACGTTGAGGATTAAAAAGACTGTTTTTATTGAAATCAGAAATAATTTTACCAAATATTTCAAACTAAAATTGCAGCCTTAAAAGAGTAAAAGGTAACTAGAACTAAGAACACTTTTTAGTCCAGTATTAAGATCCTACCTCAAAAAGGCACATAAGAGAAAAACAAGACATATTACAGCTGCAAAGAACAGGAAAATTAGTCTTTGCTTTTTTGTTCACAAGGTGGGCACCCCCTGTAGCATTTTCTCCATACTCAAAGTCATGTCTGTATAATCTGTTTTCTGAACTCCTCTTGTGTGTTTCATAGAATACATGGGGGGTGAGCCATGAAAATAGGCACAAGTTTGCAGAGAAGAGGGCCCAGCAAATGGGTATGAACAAGGGTAGTGAATGAAAAGGCCAGGGAAATATAAGAGGATTCCAAACACACTCAAGGTAGCACCCAGGCTTAGGGGACACTTGCATGGGGATCTTGTGGCCATGCAGAGCTCATGGGCCATGTCAGCTTTGGCAGTACGCCCCACTCCTGAGGAGGGGAAGGTGGCTTACTTTGCTTTCGTAAACTAAAACTTTCATAAGCTCCTCGTATTGAAAGAATATTAAAATTGAAAAGTCAAGAAGTTCAGGGCTAGGAAATTATGGAAAATACCACAGCACTGCATTCTGAGAGGCCACATCATGATGCAAGAAGGAGGGCAGAAGTCAACCATACTGAAAACTTCAGCTTTGGCATTTCAAAACAAGAGAAATACTGAGGCAGCTGTGACATGAAGTCAGTAGCAACCTGTACTGCTACCCAGCTCCATAACTTCCACTTAGTTTTTTATTACATTTGTGGTCTGTTCTTAAAACTATAAAGAAGCTCTTGTAACATTTTATGAACATCAAAAGATTAACCCTCTTAACCTTACCTGAATAACACATTATTCCCGTTTTACAGATAGGGAAATCAAGATATTAAGTAGCATTTCCAAAGCCAGTGAACACAGTGATAGCAGATACAGAAAATCACTGCTCTTCAGCACTGTGCTTTAACTAGAGAAAATGGTCTCCCATGGGATATCTGTGTCAGAGCTTTGAAGGACATCAAACTACACCAGGCTGTCAATAGAGATAATGGAATAATTGGCAACTGTGTCTAGGATGCTTTTCCTTTCAGGAAAGCTAGATTAGAATCTTCAGCCAATCAAGTAATGCTGTTGACTGGGCAATCATAGATGTTTATGAGACAGATAGAAAGGAAACTACTAGGGGAAAGAATAACCAGGGGCTCAATTAAATTCTTAAACGGTATACCACTTACAAGAAGGTGAAGGAGCTTTGCTGGAGTAGAAACTAACTTATGCTGGGACTTGACCATTAAAACATCAGGGCTAGCAACGCAAACCTTCAGGTTCCTAGCAATAATTCTGAATTATCACTGTGCAATTCATTGAATTTGTCCATGCAGTTAATACACTTGCTTTTCAAAATGAAACATTTCAAATGAAACCAGAGGGCAGAATAATATTGTATAAAGATGTACATTGAATGTCAAGAGTATGTGCACAGGCATACACATCCCTTTCTAAAAATCAACCTCTTTTAAAGAAAGCTTGTCAATGTTTTGTAAATACAAGGAAATTCTTATCTACATTTGACTGACTTAAAAATTTCATGTTAGCATTTTTAACCAAAATAAATCTTTTTTTATGTACCCTGTTGCAAGAAAAATATGACAATACATTCAACCAAAAATGTTTCCTAAAATGAGACTTTCCCATACTTTTACAGACTTTCATTGTTTGCAATGAACTGTGGGCAGGGTACGATTTAACATACCACCACTGACAGATAAAAGCATAGAATAGGTTCAGGAGTCTCTAAAGTTTGTACTCCTGTGCTACACAAGTAAAAGCAAACTGAGGCACACAGCAACACTTTCATATGAAACAAGAGAACTTTTTTCTGAGGTAAGGGGGGTCCAAAGGGCACCTTGTTTTACAGGCATCCCCAACAGAAAGTCCTGTAACTCCCAGGTGTGGAATCCATGAGGCATTGTAAATAACTCGCTTTATTCCCCCTTAAAAAGAAATGCACCTTATAAATTTAAGATTGGGACTTTGATCTGAAACTAGTTTCTCCATGCTCCTCTCCCTTTCTTCTCTCTCTCACACATACACATAAACACAGAATTCCTTCTATTTTGGATACCTCTGCCTAGGATACACAAATGTTACCTAGTCTTTGCAAATAAGGGTGTGAATGTCATTGTAACAGCAAGGGACAGCCTGTCTGCCATTCCTAAAGCTCTGCCATGTATTAGGACAGGCCAAGAGGGAAAAAATTCAGCTGTATATGATCAAACTCAGCCTCCCTGAGCAATAAATATATAACTGAGATCACTTTGATAAAGATTGAGAAGATAAGATTCTCAGAAAAGCGGGATTAAATTGAAGGTGGTCTATGTGTACCCCTCCCACACGCTCAGTAGATGGGCAGGACAATCCATTTCACAGCACCTGTAGCCCTTGATAAACTTACACATTACTGTATTGTGTAGCTCAAACAATGACACCTGTTGAGAAAAAATGCATTTCTCTCAAGACTCCATTCTTTTGGAAAGGTTTAATGTTTTAACACCAGTTTTTCCTTTGCTAGCCCAGTTACCAAGTCCAGTCATGTTTTGCTTTCATACTTTGTCTTCACTTCTGCCTAGATCTGCACCTTTTTTACACCCTCCTAAAGATTTTCCTCTGACTTTCAAAAATGTCTGGCTCTATAATATCAGGCAGGCTTTCTGATTCATGCTGCTCCTGTCTCATGCTTTCTTGGTTAGGCACAAGTTCAAAAATAAGGATTTACAGAAAGTTACGATGTTTTACCTCATTGGGTCTTAACCTTTCAGAGTGCATTAAACTTCAATAGCATTGTAGCTTGATGCCTGGCTTTGCAAATAAGGTTTCTTTGAAGATGCTCTGTCCACAGAGTTGTGGGTCATTAGACACTTTTCAGTTTCTTACCATCAAAAATGCATCAGCAGGAAAAGCTTCAGTGATCCTGCTTTACAAAAACAATCAGGCAACACAACTCACAACAGCTACTCTCATACTTGGCACCAATGTGAAGGTTTACTAGTGAGTATGAGAGAGCTTAATTTTTCACTTGCATGAACTTTTGGGGTCAGCTGGCAAAAACTTGATCAAATCAAATCAATTCCAAGGCAGCGCCTGTCTTGTCAGGACAAAATGGGAAGCCTTTTGTTTCTGTGGGACTCAGACCTTATCAGCTCATTCTGTCACTCATAGTTCCTCAGCCCACTTGAAAATCCTCCTGGATTTACTGCAGATGTATGAAGCTTGCTGGAAATAATAGTACAAGCAAAGAGGCTAGTCCAGCTATCAACTCCAAGCTCTGGGTAATACCAATGGGAAATTATTCACACAAAAGGTGCGCTGGGGTGACAAATGAAGAGTGTGCTTTGGCCCATTGAAGATGCTAGGATCTTGGACAAAGCTAACACACTAATGCCAAACAGCTCTCTTTATCTGATTACATACTGAGCACTTGTCTCCCCTTCCCTGATACCAGCACCCTGCCCACCCCCTCACTCTAGCCTTTAAAGGACATAGGTTGCTTTCTTGAAATGAAATTATAATTTACAGCAGAGATCTGTCTAAAAAAACATTATCTTCTATTTTCCGAAAAGACATCTTTAATGTTTAAATACAGCAAAACCAAAATATTCCTCAGCAAAATAGGAGGAATGTGAGCAGAGATTTATGCCATATTTTCTCATATCTCCCACCTACACCACAGAGGAAATCATTCTTTTGCCCCTCTTTTAACACTTGAGAGTTTCCTCCCTACCATTATTGCCTTTCTTTTTTTCCTGAAGGTCATGAATATATTTCTAATGGGTATCCTGGAGGGACTGCATGGAAAGAACAATTTGGTCCTTGGGTCAGTTAGTCACCCTCACCACTACTGCTGTTTCACCCCCAGGAAAGGATGCAGAATGAAACCAGCATGGGCTGAGCCTTCGAAGACCTGACTGCTCAGGCTCTTCTGTGTGAATCACACAGTGTTGCATTAGGCATGACAACAGCATCGATGTGTGCTGTGAAGGACCCTGGGAAATTTGCTACTTGCATGAGACTGAGCTCCTTAGTCATAGTGAGTAATTTCAGTACTTTCAGAGTTTCAAGGGAGCTTATAAAAAAAAATGGTGAGCAACTTTTTTGCATGGGAAAATAGTGATAGAACACTAAACTAAAAGAGGAGAGATTTAAGTTAGTTGTTAGGATGAATTTCTCCTCATGGAGGGTGGTGAGGCACTGGAACAGTCTGCCCAGAGAAGCTGTGGATGTTCTGTCCCCAGAAGTGTTCAAGGCCTGGGTGGATGGGGCTCTGAGTAACCCAGTCTAGTGTGTAGCATCCCTGCCCATAGCAAGGGGGCTGGAACTAGATGATATTTAAGGTCTATTCTATTCTATCCCATCCTATCTTTGGAAGCCTGTTCACAGGAAGCTTATAAAGTGCTTTGAGGTAAATTAACATAGGGAAGATTTAAACTATATCAGAAATAAAAGAAATCCTAACAATGGCATTAACCTACTTAAGGTAAGAAGAAGATACATCAATACCAATAATAGCAATAAAGAGAAAGCAGACATGTTCAATATATAGCCCTTTGGTGTAATTAGAAAAACAAAACAAAACAAAAAACAACAACAACAACAACAACAAAAAACCCTCCAAACCACAAAATTACTATACTGACCTTCATGATGTAAATGAAATCATGAATGATCATGACATGTCTTCCATTGTAGTAACAACTTATAGGGGTATTAAAAAGCAAACACAGAAATTAGATATCAGCCAACTTGGAAAATTATTTCCAAGAGTTTTAACAGAAATTGAAGCAGTTCTTTGGGTCCTCATTTCCCAAACACCGAGGAAGCACCAGAGGTTGGAAGAAAGCTAATATTGTGCCACTGTTTGAAAAGGGTAAATGGCACGACCCAGGTAATTATAGACCTGTCAGCTTGACATCAAATCCAGGCAAAACAGTGCAGCAGCTGATAAGGGATTTGATTAATAAAGAATGGAAGGAGGGAAATATAATTAATGCCAGTCAACATGGGTTTATGAAAATAGATCTTGTCAAACTAACTTGATTTGTTTTCTGGATAAGATTACTGGTTTGGTTGATATAGGTAATAGACTTACGACTTCTACTGTGTATTTCACTTGGTATCACATGAAACTTTGATTAAGACACTGGAATGACACCAAACTATTGTGCTACTCATTCAGTGAGTTAAAAACTGTCTGACAGATCTAAAAATGTCATTATAAATGAAGAACATTTATTGGGCTATATCTTGGCCCACTCCTTCTTGATGTGTTTTCCCATAATGCAGAAGAAAAACTTGTCGCTAAAGACCACAGAGGGCCAGTTGTTCAGGAGGATGATATATTATTAAGCAGCTTTGCTGCTGATCCAGAGTAATTGGCATCATTTAGCTATCTGAAAACAGGAAAGTGGTATGAGCTTTGAAGTGACCAGATGAGGACAGAAAAGATAGAAAGATCTGAGAGTCATAATGAATAGTCCACCGAACATGAAATTCCAGCTCAGTACCACGGCCAACAGCTCTAACACAATTTCACATTAATAAATCAGAAAATATGAATGAGGGCTAGATTTGTTACACTAGTTCTGGTTTGGAAACAGAGTCCCTGGAGATGCTCTCAAGGCCTGGGTTCCTAACCATGTACACTGTAACAGACTCAAGCATCATCCCTAAGTGTCCTGTCAGTACCCAGACTATGGAAGGCAGGGCTACAAGGATGGTGTCTCTCCCTTACTGCGTTGTTCAGCACACCTACTCAGCAAGCACTGATTCCATCTGAAGCTGCCAAAGTTGGCTAAAACATCTACACCATGGCCTGGTCACTTCCATCCACATTGCTCCAAAGGTTGTGTAGTTTTCCATGAACATAGTCCTGCTTTGGTTAGTCCCTTTGCCAAGATTTGTATGGCCTGGGTTGTCCCCTGTTCCGAAAAGTAGGCCCATGACCTTTTCCCCATATGGATGGTGTACAATATCTATAGATGGCATTACAAATTTGTCAAGGTCTTCCAAAATCAGAACCTGCATGAGCACCTTGTTACCTGGCTGGTCCAACAGGGATAGAGGCCTGGAGCAGTCCAAGGCACATCAAGGGTTTTTTGTGTGGATGATAGTTCAGGTGATGACGTGCTCACAGAAGCAGCACTCAGAAGTGAGCAGTGTCCACCTACCCTAATGTGATATTGATGTCAATATCACAGAAAAACTGTTCAATTCTCTCTTCACAGTTCAGTTTAGAGGGGACCACAGAAAAGTCATGCCATGGTCAGCAGAGCAATGCTCATAACTACATGGTTGTCTCTTTGTGATACTGAGTGATGATTGTATCAGACAGGCTTTGAGAAGCAAAGGAGTATCAAGGCACCTTCCCAGCATGAAAGTACAGAGCTGCTCCAAAGGTCTTCATTTAGGGAACTCTTTCACTAGGCCAAGGATTAGGACAGGGCATTCACTGACTTTCACAATTTCCAGGAAGACAAAGCTGAACAAGGGACAACATCTGAGATGACAACTTGGAATTTGCCCATCATATTGAGTGGCTTTCTGTTCTCTGTAAAACAGGCTCATGACTCCACACAAGTGAAGATGCATTCCAATTGTTGTTGCAACTTCTTTATGGTGTCCCAGATGCCTCATGATGGAAACAGATTTATAAGCATTTGCTAAATTTCTGACTTCATGCAGAAAATAAATGAAAGCAACTTTTCTAGTTTATTTTAGGATCCTGCTAGGTATAGATCTATTTTAGACTTAACACAAACATTTCTTTCTATCAACACTTTTGGCACTGAACAAAACTTCAGCCTTTGTTATATTTTTATGAGGCCTGTTGTTCTTTCAGAGGTATTTTAATGGATATTGTTGTTTCTGTTTTAGCGAGTGTTGCTCATTTTGCCAGAAGCAGATGGTGTTTACTGAATTTTGCTTGTTCCAAAATAAGCAACATCCAACTGTTCACTATAGAGGTGTGAAAGAGGAAAGGCCTGATGCATAAACATTGTTTCTCCCTCTTACTTCCCCTTGCTATTCTTCTGGTGAAAGGAACTGCCAGAATCTCCTTACAAGCCTCCAAAACTTAGGAGTTCATGCTGTCACTCTACCAGAGAGGGCACACAGCTCCAAGCAGCAACACTGCCAACTGCAAAGCAGTAGCTAACAGGTCCTGTGGTGCCAGCCCTGAAGGCTAGGTAACAGCTTCTCTGCAGCCCACCAAAGGAGGAAGACACTTCCTATTAGCTAGCATTAGTAGCCAGCCTAAATTAGGACACATCAGGTTCCTTATGTGGCCAGTGAAGAGATATAGGCTTTTCCAGATGGGTAGCACAAATCATGTATCTCTGCTGACTAAAGAGACAGCCCACAAAGATCCACTTCCAATTTAGAGTTTCATGGGCAAATGAGGTCTCCACTTTGCTGACCCTGGGCAGAGGCAGCAGTGCAAAGGCTACACAAGATCCCAAGGGATGCATGCTCCTGTGCATCTTCCAATTGCTCAGAAGATTACAGAGGAGCTGCTGTTTTCCAGGACTAGGCCCTACCAGGAGGAGGGACATGCATGAGGGATTAGATGATAGATGTATGTTGGCTTTCATCTGGAAGCTCAGAATGGCACAGAGGAGTCACAGGGAGACCATTCTGGGTTTGGCATTATAAAAATTATCTATAACAACCCGAGCAGAGACAAAAACCTCTGATCAGTACATGCCAGGATCCCAGTCAACAGCTCCACAGCTGAAGTTTACTAGATAGGGTCAGGCACAGAAGTCCAGGAGCACCAGCTATCCACACACACCTGAAAACACCAGCATTAAGTCCTCCCTTGGTATTTGCACCTCTGCTGTGGGCTCTACCTTGTTAATCCTCCTCCTGATGTGACTAAGTCAAGAGGAAGTTGCTTTGCTTTGATTAGACTGTTAGAAAGTGCTAATTCATCCTGACTATCTAGCAGCACACTCTTAAATCCTGTGCTAGATAAGGCATCTTAATGACTCCTGAGGGCAGCCACTTGCCTACAGACAAGGCTCAGAAAGGATCTTGGAACACCAGCTATTAAGCAGTGCCAAACAGGAGACTCTGTGGCATCCAGGAATATTTTTCCTGAATAAAGTATTAAAAAATATAACCACTGCAGGGTGCCCTATTATTTATATTTTAAAACACTCCCAGTTTGCTTAGCTTTTATCCAGAAAAGCTAATGATACTTAATGTAAATTGCTGGATAAATAAACACAGAAATAGGAGCTTAGTGACTGCTATGCTTTCTTTAAACTGCTGTCTGAAGGTTCATTATGCTGAACACAAAAGAGAAGGGAACTTCTTGCAATGCACTTATTAAAGGCACATTTTCTACAGAAATGATTATAGCATGATTGCACAATAGCATATAATTTGCTTTGTTGGCATTTTCAGTGTGAATCTTGCTGACAGCAAGCATGGATGAGAAAAGTGGCTGCAGGGCCACCACTTGCGTTGTCAGCAGTGATTCAGGAGAAGGAAACCCCAGCCCAGAAGAGGAGCCCTGGCACAATGTGCATGGCTGAAAACCGGGCAAGAAACCCCATGCCCCATTTGCACCCAAAAATATCCCTGTGGTAGTGGAAAAGCTCAAATTCATGCTGGCACCTCAAAAGATTTACATGTCACTGCTACTGTCACTAACAGCAGAACATGCTGTGGTAGGTCTGCAGGTCTACAAATAGGATCCAAACCAGGCATATACATGTAGTTGTATTTCTGTCAAGGCAGCCAGAAAGGTAGAGCATGGAGTGATGTGACATCAGTGTCTCCATGCTTTATTAATGCCACCAGAAAGAGTTTAAAACAGGCCTGATAAGGGAAAAAAAAAGTGTTTCAGATGATAATCACACTGCATGACATAAAACTGGCAAGTACAAAACTGATGCATTTAAAACGGATCATGACTTTGCATCACAGCCACTGCACTTCTGGCACAGCATGAGCAGGCCTGAAGTCAGTGATACCTTGTCCACCCACTGCCTTGGGAGGGATTTTCCAGAGAAGCAACAGGTAACACATCTCAGTGGGATTTGGCTTGTGGGTTTTTTTTCTTGTACAGATACAACCAAATAAAGGGAGCAGCTATCAAAAAAGGTAAACGTAAGAATAATAAACTTGAAATTGACCACTGAAATACCTATTGAAATTGACCACTGAAATACCTATTGACTCTAAACAGGAAACGCGGATGGATGTGCGTTTGTTCACACTTTAGTTAAACATCTACAGGACTTAGGTGTTACTTTCCCTACAAGGCACCAAAACAACTCCAGAGCAACCCGAGCCTGGGCATACACAGCAAGGAAAAAGGGCTGCCAAGGCCAGGAGGGCAGGGACTGCTTTGGGCAGGCTGTGCTTTTCGTGCCTGGCAATGGCCAGGCTGCAGGTCACTGGGTAGATTGAAATACTCACAAAAGAAATTTGCCTTTCACCTTTCTAGCCTCTTGAGAGACTTTTATTTGCCACCAGTTTCAGTCTGATGGATGTTTTAACTTTGTCAAACTGTTCCTAGGAATTGTACATTACTTTGCACTGCCTTTGAAACAGGGTTGTTATCCTGAAAGGGCAGGAAGTGGGGATTAAGTCCATTAGATGTTGTTTGAACAACTCTCTTTTCACTCAGCGTTGTGACTCTGCAGCTTGCCAGCACATTTCTGCCTCTTTCCAGGAACTGGCACTGCAGGATGAAGCATGGCTGTCTGAAGACCTGGTATCTGGGCTGACTTTATTAGGTACCACACTGGAAAGAACTAGAGAAGACAACTTGACAGAAGAAGAGAAAGAAATGTCCCTGGCACCGCCTTGTGCAAGTGGAGTACAGAGGACCTGGGTTTCAAAGAAGCCCTCTGATGCTTGTGGGACACAGGAGCAAAGTACATTATTCGACTGGAAAATGTGACAACCCAATCATCTTGAAGGGTACTATTATTGTCTGCTTAATATGCTTTACAGTCTGGATAAACAGGGAAGGCTGGCTGACAAGTGTAGGATGATGTATCTAATGGCTCAATACTACCGTGATTGATCCATAAAAGGAATCTAATTTCACACTTTGCGAGGAATACAGATCATACAGTCGGCACTTTAAGGCCACTGATTTCAGCAATCTGGACAAATAGTTCCAGTTCAGGATATTCTGGTCATTCAGCATTTTGCTTTATTTGTTGCTGTTTAATTTAAATATGGGACTAATTCCAGAATCTGTGAAAAATTACACATTGCAGCACGTAAGTCATATTTGCCAATCAGATGATGACATCAACAAGAATGTTTTCAGTTCTAACCAGATAAAACCATGCATTTGAAAACTCCTTGGGTCAGGATTATACAGCAGAGTAGCTTAAACTGCACATGCAAAAAAATCGTAACTCTCATACACGTCCCTGGTGCAGAATCTGAATTTCTTCTGGGCAATTGCACACGACATCTAATTATTTCATAGACACAAATAAGTTTAATTGTGTAAAAGAAATCAAAGAATTATAGAATCATAGAATCAATTGGGTTGGAAAAGTCCAACCCTTGAAGGAAGACTTGCTCAGGTTTTGAGTGCATTATTTAGTTTTGAAAACAGACCACCTCTCTTCTGCTATTGTGAAAGACATCACTTTAGAGAGGGCATAATCTTCAGAAGTGTGTTTGTGATGATTAAGAGCTATTTGATATTCATGATCATGTATGAAGTATGGCAATTAAACAGAAAATGGTGTGGGCAGGATATTGATTCTTATGGTGCAGCTACCCTCTTCTCATTTGGTCTCTGGAATCAAGTGCAAGCTTAAACATATATACTCACCCTCTTGGAATCTGGAGATGGTCATGTTTTCAGTACCTTGGCAAGGGTGATGCCAAGGTTAGAAGGGCATCTTCTTGAGTCATGAATTGACATGAATCAGAATATGTTAAGTTGGAGAAGGGACCCATCAGGATCATCGAGTCCAAATCATGGTCCTACACAGAACAGCTAAAGATTTGTGCTTCTTATTATTATTCTTCTTCCTATCAGTGCTCCACATCTTGGAGATTTTTTTAATCCAGGCCAGGAGGCCTACCAAAGTCCACACAAAGAGCCTCGTGCAGGCCTTCTGCAGAGTTCAGAAATTTTACCTGAAATGCAAAACCTGTCTCTTCGTCTGAATTTTCAACTGGTTCTTACACCAGTAGATGACTAAAGGTGAATTATACATAAAGGTTCCCTGTTTCAAATTGGGGGGGGGGGGGGGGGGGGAAGATAAAATACAAGAGACTAGGGATGCATCTCTTTTGGCTTTTCCCTAGTTAACAGATAAGAAAATCAAGATATTAACAGTTCAAAGCCCTGAGTGTTTGTGCTTCTCTTGTCAAGCAAAAAATGTTCCTGCCTTACATTCCCAGTATTGTGAGTTCATTTCAGCTCTATCTCCAGAAATTTTGTACAGTTATCTTGGTCTGTGTTATTGGACTAGTAAATGTGTATGCCATGTTCATAAAATTCTAGAAGATTTATCTTAGATGATAAACAGACTACTAGAAAAAATTTATCAAAGAAATCCATCTGTAGTTCAGCCCTATATCATTAAAAGTTGTGTTCATCCAGTTAGTTTTATTTAACACTTTATTATGTCCATTAGGAAGCCTTTAGCTTGGTGACCATTGTTGGGTGGAGATGAAGGACCTTTGAAACCCCCTGTGCACTCTGCATGTAAGAAGTCAGCCCAAGGTAGCTGTTCCTTTCAGATAGCCAAAGATTTTCTTCACTAGTAATTAAAAAACAGAGCCAGACAATGAAGGCTGATGGTTGGCCCGCTAGGAACTCAAAGCAAATACATCAACACAGGGGCCAAGATGATATTTTTCCTGCTAACTACAGTCAATTGTAATGGTTGTAACTGTGTGGGAATCATGGGCTTTGCTGAATGATTTTAAGAAGTTAAGTGCAGAACTGGACATCTAATCCTTCTAATCCAAAATTTATGCAATTATTTATTTCAGTGGGTGATTCTCGTGAATAAAGTGAGCAGGATTTGGCTTTGGTTATGGATAAGCGAAGAGGACACCAAAGCATAAAATGGCAGCTTAGAATGACAGAGGAGCTCCTAACCCTGGGGAGCCCATTTACGCCAGCCAGCATGGTTCAGACAAAGCACTAAGAGGGGACACGGTCCCTTTCTGAAAAGAAAGAAAGAAAATTGCCCCTAAAAGAAAAATCCATAATCAGGATGACCATCAATAGAGGAGATTCCCTGTTGGTGAGGTACCTTCTTTCGACTGAGAAAATTCCCTGTGTTTGTTGATTCTGATCCAGCTGGCCTGACTTGGATTTGTAACCACCAGATGCATTGCAAACAACTATGGGTATTCTAAAGAAAATCAAATAAAGGCTTTTTTAAACCAATAAGTAGCATTCTTGCAGATGGATGCAGAAGACAATCAGTCACAAAATGGATAAAATTGCTGCCCCCCCTCCAAAATATTTAAGACGTCTGCATCAAGCTGCCTTTGGTTTGTATACATATCAGATTATAGAAGATCTGCCTCTTTATAATTTTTCTTAAAAAGGATGGCAGCCTTAGTTCAATAGAGTTAGTGAGACAATCCTTTAAGCTGTGTCAAAATGCCAGTTATCCTAAGATGCCACCCAGATTTGAATAATTTAGAAAGAGACAAAAACACAGAAAGAAGGAATCATCCTTTGACTACTTCTGCTTTTGACACGGCTGCCTCCCTCTCCCTTTTACCAAAGCATCTTCGTCTCTCTATCAGTCATGACAAGTGCCAATCAAACCTTCTGTTTCTAAGGTTCTGGGGGAAAGTGAAACATGAAACATTTTCTAACAATCAGTGACCAAAAGTCCACTATCAGTGTGTGGTCTGGGGAAAGCCAGCCTTTTCCTTTTTCACTTCTAATCTCTGACCCACTGTTTACCTCTTCTTTTTTTATATACTTTAATCTCTTTGTTGCTCCAAAGGATCCTAAACAAATTGTAGGTCAGTGTGGATTAGGCAGCTTTGTTACCAATGATTAGTACATTTACTTTTGCTTTAACATCTTCAGCAACAGCTGAATGTCAAAAAGATCCAGCAAGAGTTTGTTTAATGACAACAAAAACTATACCCACATAGTCTTACACTTGCATTGTCAGACTCAGCATAAAAAACTAGGATACAATAGGAGACAGTGACCATGGACCTGCGTTGTTAACATGAGTTTCCAGAGATACTATTCCAGTAATTCAGTATTATTATAATCAGATTCCCAGTAACCTTCATCAGATCAGGATAAAAATTAAGCTTCAGATATTTGCCTAAGAGTCTGAATTCCACTCCCATTTGCACAGCAGTTGCACTGGATTCAGGAACAGTTTATACAGTTTGGCAGTTGTGGGAATGGATTCAGTAGAGAATGATATGAAGTTGCTCAACAAATCATGCAAAAGTGTGGATCAGAATTAAAGAGGGAATTATTGAACACTGCACGAATTTCAAAAGGTTGTACAAGGATCAGACCACTTAAAGAAAGTAGACATCTCTAGACTCATGTAAGTTTTCTTAAACCAGCATTGCATCTACCCAGGCTTTCTGCAATGGAGCATATATTGCTGGGGTTTACATGTAATAAGTCATAAAAAAATAAAAATGGGCAGAAGAGAAGAGAAATTCTATTCAAAGTCCCTTGATGCTGAAATTGCACCTGTTTACATCACCTTATACTTCAGCAAGGCCAGAGTCAGGAAGTTCTTGTATGAAGCCCGGAGCAAACAAGGTCATCTTTTTACTCTGTTGCCCCATCTTATCTTTCCACATCAAATTCAAGGTTTTTGTCATCAGTTTCAAAGTGACATTACCAGTCTTGACAGTGTTTTTTCTCTTACCTGGCATTGCTTTCCACACTTCAAGCACCACCAGAAATACTAGACGTGCCCCTCTTTGCACATATCTCTGATAACTGCTGCCACCATGTTCTCACATTTACTTGATGTAGGAAGTGAGAGTCCCAATCTGAACTATCAAATCTCTAAAAACACTATCACCATGCAAAATCCCTTCTCATTCACATGTCTATGGGAAATTGCCCAGAAAATACTGCTAGTACAAGAGGTTGTTTGTAGTATCTGATATAACTGACAGCTTAGTAAGGACTCCAGTTGCTTTTAATTTCAGATCTTTAGTTGTTTTAGAGTTTTCACCAATAGTGATAATGTGGCCATATGAAGGTTCAGCAGCCATTCATACGTTTCTTTTCAGTGACCAAAAACAAAACTCACACTTTTAGAAATTTTTGACTGATCTGGAAGTTGTAAAAATACACCCAAATACACAAATCCATATAGAGCATCTTATAAGACTCATTCAAATTTACCTCTTATAGTTTATGAAATATGCTATCTGTGTAAACATGTCACTTTACTTAAGGCCAGAGAAAGAACATACGCAAATGTGTGCAATGTTGGAAAAAAGAAAAACTCAATCGTTGAACTATAAATCATTCAAGAGCTTTTAGGTCTCCAAATCAAGCAATCAAACTTTCAAAAGTGAGTGCAATTTGAGACCAGCCTTCCTTCAGCAACCCGTGTGATGTGCAACAAAGACAAACTGAGCAAAGATCAGATAAGAGAAGGGACTAGAACCTAGGAGATAAACCAGCAGTTTATCAAAGGGAATTAGTGCTGTTTATTATTAGATACGCAGGCTGGTGCCCTTTAACGAGAATGTAAACACAATATATAAAAATTAAGGAGGCCTTAAGAAAACAATCCTCAGCTTACCTGTACCATCCCAAGTCTTAGGCAGTCGTGCAGTAAAGAGAGCGTCTCAGTTCTCCAGGCTGGATTCAGCTTCATGCAAAACTGTCAAAAAGTGTTGCAATAAAGGAGACTGAGCAAGGATCAGGAGATTTGTGTAATTTTCTAAATATTAATAAGTTTATCAGCAAAGTTCACTAAGCCCTTATTTTACCATAATGGCCTTTGCTTTTCATATTTTTCCAGTCAAAGTTAGTGGAAGGAATATTTGACAATAACAGTGTTAGAAGCTTTCAAGATCAGTGGAATAATTTGGGGTTTTTAACAAACATACCTAACATTTAAAAGGCCTTTTAAGGGGCCTATTTTTCTTTTTTTTTTTTTTTCTTTTTTATATACCTCAGAAAGGAGAATGAAACCATATCAAAAAAACCCTTTCATCTGGATGATTTTTTAGTCAGTTTTTGCACATTAGCAAGAGTTTCTCTAACGGAGGTGATAGACACAGTGCAAGTTTAGCTCAGACTGTCTAAAAGCCCTAAAAAGTCTGCCAGCCTCTGCCCAGGGACTCATGGGGAAGCAAACCCAAAAGCAAGGACAAAGTAAGTGGATGTTGCCTACATGGCTCCAGGGCAACTTCTCTCCCCAGCCACTGCAAAGGTGAACAGGGCTGTGCAAGCCATTGGAAAGCAGTTTGCCAGTGCTTGCAGCAAGGACCACGTCCTCAGCACAGCAGAAAGCTGATTTAAGAAGCTGTTCCTGCTGGTTGCCATCACTTCTTGTAAATCTGTGTGTGACTTACTGTTGCTTCATCTCACTGGTGTGAGCCAAGCTGCCTCTGCCTTCTCAAAGCCCTCAAATCTGAACTATGGGACACAATACCCTGGCTGTGAAGGCATAGCTGGATAGATGTTACATCATAAATTTGGGTTAAGACCTGAAACTAGCATACAAGGATAGTGTCCCTCAAACTGAGACGTGAGCTTGCAGGCTGCATGGGTTCAGTCACTTCACTTCCATTAGCTCTCTTCCCCCAGTTTGGCCAGCTTTCATTGTGTATTTTGCCCTGCCAGAGGCAATGAAAATATTACAGTTAGGGGTCTTGGCTCATACACAAAATCCTTTAGCCTTTAAAAAAGCTGAGGCTGAGAGAAAAGGTCTTTATCTCCCCACAGTACAAGATGTTGAGGACAGATACCCAGTGACTGAAAATTCTAGAAAAAATAATTAAATACCATATTAATAAACAGCAGCAAGTACCATCATCTTCAAAATAAGCTGTACCTTCAAGTTACTTTATGCAGGTAAAAATGCAGGGAACTGAAAATGCTTTACTTCTGAATGTGAGAACTCTCAAGGGATCTCAGGAGAATAAATGACCATCTGCATTTTGTTCTGCTGCTGGGGCATCTTAGAAGAGCTCATGTTCAAGTTGCAGTTGATCGCTTGGCCTTCAGATAGGCAAAACTTCGTAAAGTATGAGGAAGTATGAAGACATTATCTGTAAAGATTGAGATAACCCAAGTGGCCTGTTAGCTAGAAGTACATTGCAAACCAAAAGAGAAAGGGCTAATTTAATGATCTTAAGTAAGGTTTTAAGCCTGTTTCCAGGCTAAGACCTTTGAGATGTCTGAAGAGAATAATCTCTTCTATATATGCTCTCTAAGCATGGCCCATGCAAGAAATAGGGAGGATATAAAAAGTTCTTAATTCAAGTATCTACATAAGTAACACTGGTTTAGCTGAAAAACATTTACAGATCAGAGTTTTCTTGCTCACTGTCCCCTGTAATTACCTTTTTGAAACTATTTTTTTGCCAATTCCAGCTCCAATAAATTATTGTAGGTAAGTTGGCCTAATTCCAGAATGTGAACAGACCTTTCATAAATAAAATACCACTGATGTCTTCAGCCTAATTGTTCTGTAACTTTAGCCTCGCATTTCCAGGAGTAGCTGTGCTAAAACACTGTAAATCAGTTTAGCAGTTCCGTTCACGCATTGACAGACCCTGTGACAAACAGCGTCACATTTCTTACCTAGGCAGCCCCTGCAAAGCACTCAGATTGAAAAGAGTAATTTGAACAGGCTCACATACAAAAATGTATGATACCGAACCAAGGAAACTGTCATGCTGTTATTTCTGGTTCCATCCCTACAAGAATATATTATTCTGTTACATGGCTAAGTGTTCCTTTTGTGGCCTAATTCACTGCAAAACCTCAGGAAAACAAAGTGAAAACACTAAGCAATTAACAAAAACAACGGCTATCTCATTCTTAGTAGAGGGCAGTTTAAGAGCCAGCAGGTCTCAGTGCAGTCCCCAGGTCTGCAGAGGCAAACCTCACCCAGGAACTACCTGTGCTCTCATCAGAGCGTCTCTAGGTGCATGTTCCCCTGTGCAGGGCAGGCATGAGGTAGTGATGGGGGTAGGGTGTGTCTGTTTTTACCCAGGTACTCCAAAGTTTGACTTTCATTTTCTTCTTTAGTATCAGTGTCTTTTGTCCACTACTCAGTCTCCTGCTTCTCTCCAAAGAAAGAGTAGCCACCCATTATACAGTTGTTGTGCAGAATTCTTCCTTTAGTAAGTCAGCTTCAAACGTCTAACATACCTGAGCAGTGCTTACTCAGGGCTTACTAATGTATTTATGGAGAAACTCTAAATATGTTAATTTCTTTTTGCAACTAATTTTAATACACTTCAAATTTTACACTAGAATTTACCACCATCACACCAAAAAAACCAACAAACTAAACAAAATTCCTGTATCTGAATTTAAGGACTTCTTAACAAGGGACTTAAAATGTAATTTAGTAAAAGTGATGTGAAAAAACAAAGTTCACTGCCAGACAACTCCAAAATAGAGGGTGAAGAGTGAAGACTGCTTCTGGCAATAGCACCGATATTTGGTTATTTTCAGTGACATTTTGCAGATCATGAGCTGCAGACAAAGGGTTGCCACTCTCCTTTGCTTCCTTTCCCATATTACCTGACAAAGAACCACAGGTCTAGTTCACTCTAGAGCCTGTGGCTGGCTGTGATCTGAAGCAAAGCTCAGCCCTGCTGCATGAAGGTGGACAACAACACAGCTCTAGGGGATTTGGTGTAGTAGGAGACACGAAATGCAGATACTAGATATTCACTTAACTGAGCATAATAGTTTAAGAGCTACTGAAAGGATGTAAAAGGATTTGACTGTTGGCTTTCTATACAATCTTCAGTGTCTTTTGCTGCAGTTGAGGGATTTGAACTGCTTCCCCACTTTAAAAGAAACCCTAAGACTAAACACAAGTTGAAGGGCTTAATGGGGGCTGAAGAGAAGGTATTCCTCACAGATTCCTACTGAGCACCCCACAGACCCTGCACAGAGCCATCCTGCTCCAGAATTGTCCCTTCTTCACTTGTTCCTTCACCCTTTTGAGCACCAACATACCATGCTTCCAGCAATTCTGCCCTCATTGGTAGCCTTGCAAGGCTGATCCCAAACCTGCTCTATTCGTGGGTATTCCTGCATTACTACAAAGAGACCAAGCCTTCAAATAGTGCTTATTTCTCAGTATACATCCTTAATAGTGAATTCAGGTCATGTAGTTATTTGCCTGTGATGTCACAGCTGCTAGACTTCCTATGTCTAATTAGTCTAAGTACAAACATCTTATTTTACACATTTAAATATCTCCTAAGAGGGAAAATGTCCCTGGCCATACTTCCATTAACTATTTAACACTGAAAATTACACTGAATTTATAATAGTTCAATGTTATGTGGAATACTACAGCACTTGCTAGAGGGATTATGTTCAGTGTTAAAATACTGTGAATAGCTCACTGTCAGACACAGGATCACACGAAAATTTTTTTTTTTTTTTTTGTAGAGGTAAAAGTGCAGCCCATAAAACAAGCTGTTCCTGATGTCTTTTCCCATACAGTTGGAAAATTCATCTCTTGTTCAATATGAAGTCATTCAGGTAATTAACAACTTACCTGCTACTGCTTACTACTTACCCGCTACTGCTTACTACTTACCCAGTAAGTAACTTTAACCAAAGCAGATTCAGATATATTTATCTGAAAGATAAAGTTGAGAGCTAAGACACCAAACCACAATGTTTCCCCTTCGCTTGTTCCCACCAATCCGAAGAAAAATGATGGTTTATATGGATTCTGTGCTGCAGTGTCTGTGCTAGTGAGTTAGCTCAAATATGTGTTAGTTATCTGACTGCTTCAGTGAGAATAAAAGTACTAACCCTAATAAAGTACTGATACAAATCCTCACTGTGGGAGCTCTGAATTATGAAACCAAGCTGGTGGAGCTACGTTTTGTTAACATGAACAGGAAATAATTTTTTACTGCCTTGTTTTATACTCATTATACACTTAATTTACTGTGGTTTCTTTTTTCTTTATTCTCTCTCTCTTTGTGGTTTATAAAACACTTCAGTAATAGAGAAGTGTAAAAATGTATTCTTAAGTACTGATGAAAACCAGTTCTTATTCTCAAAGAAGCAGCAGAACCCCAGTTCACATTCACACTGCTCCAAGGGTCATTCACTTCATTGTTAAATATATGCCAAAGTACTGTTATCAGCAGTTATTTGCTTTGAGCAATATCTGAGGTCTGCAGGCACGGATGAAGACTTCACTGCACTGTGACATATATGCCTATGGAGCACATGTTTTGCTAATGTTAGACTCCCTTCCTGTTCAGGTAGGATATGTAGCACACATTTGGAATTCAGGCAATCCTTTTTCTACCTTTCCTTACTTTATTTGGTTTTGGTGCTGATGGCTTTTCCTGATTTTGATGTGGAAATTTTTAAAACAATTGGCTTACAGGATGACAGAAATGCTAATAATTTTAAAATATCTTTAAAATAGTTTGCAATTAATACACTAACAAGAATAAAGCTTTTTATCAGCTAAATTTCTCAGCATTATAAGGAATATGACTCAACTGGAGAGGTTTATTTTGACCACTGGAGGGCTCCTGTATTTTTTTCTATTACTAAATAAAAGCACTTAACAGTGGCTGGCCTCACTTAAAATTACTGAAAGAATAATAAGTTAAGAATATAGTTGATTAATTTCACCTGTATTTCTACTTGGATAACTGTGGGCAGACTGGGAAAGTACTCAACTTGTAAATTATTCAAATCTAACCACAAATGCTTTCAAATATTTTTTGATTTGCAAATTGTTTATCCATTGACATTCCGGTTGAATATCTGGTTCATGATTTGCATGGTTACTTCAGATACTAGTGCACCAAAGCCAATCTAAACTTTTAATTGTTTATTCATCTGTATGAATTGTTTAATTTGTATGTCATTTGCCAAAAATGGCCATATAATGGCCATATAAAAGGCCACTGAAGACAAAGGATAAACTGCTGATTTACGTTGCTTTTGGATGAGGCCAAACCTGCATATTGCTCATTCCTTCTGCAATTCCATCAGTGAGAAACAGAAAAAAAAATCACTACACTCTTCTTAACTGCAAAAACCAGTCAGAATTTGCAACTTTTATATCCTAACACACAATGAAATTGCTGTTTTAAGGGACTACTTCAGCTTTAAAAACTGATCTGCAAGCCTGTTCAGTACAGGAAGGCAGCCTCCTCTCAGATCTTTCCGGAAAATGAGCATGAAGTCATTTTCAGAGTCCCCATCAAACATGTTGCTCTCAAGTTTCTGACCCTCACCTGAAATGCACATCAGAGACTAATTCACAAGCTCCCCTCAGCCTTCTTATTGATAACATTAGCACTGACATGTTTCACGGAGCTCTGCTGATTTAGAAGATCTGATCCTATTTATGGTTTAACCCAGTTTCTTTTTGTTCCAGACATCCAGCACTTTCCAGATCAGTGGGGCCTGTTGACACTGCCTGAAACATCTCACACGGTTTTTTCTTAGGCTACCTTTGTGTGGAAGACAGTGTAGCCCCAAATCCCAGTATTTTCCATTTCCAGTGTGTAGAGGTTGTCAGTCCTTTGGGATCTGCCCCTGGGTTGGTGCTGCTCATACTACTAGAAGTTTTGCTGGGATGTCATGATGGGGCTACACCATTTTCCCTCTTTTACTCATAAAGTTCTTCATAAGAACATCTTGGCTTTACCAGTACTTAGAATCATAGAATCACTGAATAACCTGAGTTGGGTTGGACCCACAAGGATCACCAAAGCCCAACCCCCAGCCCAGCACAGGGCAGCTCCAAGAATCCCACCATGTGCCTGTGAGTACTGTCCAAATACTTCTTGAACTCTGCCAGGCTTGGTGTTGTGATCACTTCCCTGGGAAGCCTGTTCCAGTGTCCAGCCACGCTCTGGGTGAAGAATCTTTTCCTAATATCCAACCTAAACTTCCTCTGACACAAATTCATGCCATACTTGCAAGCTACACTCATGAAACACACCTTTGGCAGGCATTTTCCAATTGAATGTTGTATGGTTGGCATCATTTGTATGACAGAGTCAAATATGTCAAGTTGACAAAAATCTTCTACTACAAATTAACAAACTACTTTATGCACTTCTGATGAAAGATGAATGTTCCATACACCTTAAAATGAGAGGTTGCTGGGAGCCTGAGGAACTAAACCCCCTTCGTTCTCTGATAGAACACTGGATCAGTAAATATTTATCATAATCATACATCCAGCCCATAAAGTATCTGAACAACAGAACATCTTAAAAATTTATTATGGATCTTTAATTTTTTTTTCAGTGTTCTGAAGAACACAGCACAAGACTTTTGCCCTCCTTAGGCTTTAATTCTGCTTTAAAAAAATCCACTCAATAGAAAGACCTGCCTGGCTCATGTTTTGGGTCTTTTCTTTGTCCTCAGACAAATACAGCAATTCCAACCCCAAAATTGCCAAAATCATTGAAAGTTACCTTTTCCAGGTTTGGATAAATTTTTGAAAAAAAAACCCTCCCAACAAAATAATTTTTCATGTGCTGGTTGCTAGGTTCTATTTCCGTCTGTCAGATCCAGGGCATTGCACAGATTGCATCTGCTTATAGACCATGCAGGCCCACAGGTCCCATGTAACTTCACTGAAAAACAAGAGTGCCCCAAGGGATGCAAGGCTGTTTTCAGCATCATCACTCTCTTCCCAAAGGCTCTCACACTGGTGACAATCATGTGTATGAACTGAACAAAACACAAATATCTGCAGTGACAGCAGGCAGAGAACACTGTCACTTACTCTCAAAAAGTGCACACAGCTACAGCTCAGGTGTCAGGGTGACTGCTGGAAGAACTGAGCCTATAACCCCTGCACGGGCTATTCTGATCCTGTCTCATCCCACATCTTCGATGTTAGCAATCCTGTTGTATGTAACACACTCTCTTATTTCACTCCCCTTTTTAATTAATGGTAGTAAAGGTTTACCCCTGAATTAAATGGAGTTAAGAAAGCTTCCCACCATCGTGGAAAAGAACCCCTCCATGTTTTGTATTTCTAATACGGTTAATTTACAGGGTTCTTTAAGAGCAGCTGCTAGTTTCATGTGTCAAACGACTGCCACACAAAAGAGAGTGTGGCAGCGAGCTGTAGGTTTTGCTGACACAGCACACTGTTTCAATTGAAAACAAGAAATAGAAGGAGCAGTTTGGGAAACCTGACACTAGCTGTTACCTTTAGAAATCAAAACTTAACAAAATAAAGGCGAGCATATATATCACTTTTTTTTTTAATGAAATATTGTTAGATGCTGTTGGAGACACAGGTGATCAGCAAGTCCTTCTGAAGGAACATCTGTTACAGAGGGGAAGAGAAGGTGATAGAGAAGGTGCCATTTTAATATCACTATAGTAAACACCTAATGCACCGTAAACTGAGCAAGTCATGCGGTAAGACATGAAGAAGCTCTTTTTTAATCATCTGAATAGAAATTTAATATCTTTGCATTTGCTAAGTAAGGCAACTTGCCCAAGCAACCAGATACACAAAGCCTTATACGTTTATTCTGCCTTTGTGGCTACTGAACAAAGCTTCTAAGTCATAAGCATTAAGGCTGGTATTTACTAAGCAATTGCACACGAGGACTCATTAGGAATATTAGGGTATCCAAACATGTAAGAAAACTTGAGAAATCAAATAGCCACATATACAGTAAGCCAAAAAAAAAAAAAAAAAAAAATTCCATGAGCATTTCCAGTAGTTCTTTCTTCTCAATTCTGAGGTCCCACAGCTAGAATCAACACCCCAGGCCAGCCCCAGCTGGCCCAGTGCAAAGCACTGAGCAATACCAGCACAGACCTAGGTCACACTGTGAGGAGCACAGTGCTCTGATTTGTGAGGAAATGAAATGCTACAGAAAGCCTCTGCTACCAAACCTGCCCCCTGTTACTGAGCTGCACCAGAGATGTGGCAAATACAGGAAAACATCAAAAAATCCCTATGCATTACCACCCAGGAAATATATGAACTTTGGTGGTTCCATCTAAGTATTATATTGGTGCTGTCTGTCAGCTTCCAGGAGTCCACAGTACTTCACCCTGGCTCTTTTTAAAGGATGGTTTCAGAAGTTAAGAAGTGCTGTTACTGTGCAATTGAGATTGGCTCAGTTGGTTAGAGCATGGTACAAATAACATCAGGGTTGGGGGTTTGATCCCTGTATGGGCCACTCACTTAAGAGCTGGACTCAATGAGCCTTCTGGGTCCCTTCCAACTCAGAGTATTATTCTATGACTCTGATCTACATGCTTTGGTTTTCTCTTCTGCTCTCTTGGGGGGAAAAAGTGGCCTCTCTCAAACCTCAAGGTCACATCAATGTAGCAAAATTCCGGGCTGGAAGAATGAAAGTCAATTTGGTAGTCAAAATGGAGTAGCAATAAACAGGCTCATATTCAGCATACCAGAAAAACTCTCATATTGCAACAGAAAGACAGTTCTACACAAGCTTTTTGACACTGCTGTTTGTACCACTGCAAGCACTACAAGAGGAGAAAATCTTCCAAGAAGCCTGCCAAATATACAAGCACCATCTCACAACCCTGGGAATAAAGGCAGGACCAGATCTGCGAGTCTTCACGAGGCAGCAAATATTTCCAATGCTCAGCACTCCATAATGAATTAGAAACCCTTTTATGCCATAGCTATAGAATTAGTTTTGCAGAAAAAGAGAAAATCTTCCTTTGGGGAAGAAAATAAAACAGGATCTCAGCTGAAGACCAGGCTATGAAAAAAAAAAAAAAAAAAGGAAATTTCCAATCAAAATATCAATATGAAGAAATCTTTCAGAGACAGAGAGCAGGTTTAGCCTCTAGATCGAAGGGCTCTCTCAAGTGGTATTTCAGTAGGCAAATGTGACCTTCTATGCTACAGTGTTGCACAACATGAGCATAATAAACAGCTCGCCTTAATGTAAGTCGTTGTCACCATTGTAGTCCTCCTGTCTTGTCACATTCAAAAGTTTTAGGTACGACTGCAACAGCTCTGAAAGGACAGAGGGATATGGGCATCCCAATGGATGGCATTTGCCTGGCACAGAGATTCCAAAATTCAAGTTTCTGCTTTGATATCAGCACCTGAAAGAAGCATTTTGTCTTCTAATGATCTGAGCAGCTCTGCATGATACACCTTCACTGTACAAGGTAATTCTACACAGTACCTCTTCACCTACACTGCTTGTTTGCAAATTCTCAAACTCTTGTCATTTTACTTTAATTGCTCCATTTTCACTGAGTGTTTCTACCCCCTCTTTGTTTTTCTCATTAAAATGAGAGCTCTCTTAGTTACAACTCCTAACACAGTGGGTTGTTGATATGATTTTAACAATCATAGATAGTACAGTATTCTTCAATGGAACATAAGTTGGCTTTACACATCACCATGCTACCATATGCAGCTCTATTGTTCTAAAATTCTAAGTGCTCTGGGCCAAAATGCTCTGGGCCAAATACAAGAGGTTAACTGGTGCCTGTGCATGTCTTTGATAACTACACATACAGACAGTGCAGAGGGAAGGGCTACATTTAATCACTTTACAGATGGGAAGTGAGGCTCAGAGAAGCCCAGAAGACAGTCTCAGGGGATCAGTGGCACCACAGAGAACTGGTTTCCAAACCTCAGGCTAATTAATGCTTTGAGGAAAAAAAAATGCTTTCCATGCCAGCAGGAACATGACATCCTGCATTCTAGCAGTTATGCATTTTGTTTCCAGTGAGGCTTGTAAAATGCAAATTCCTGGTAAAACACATGACCTTTTCTTCGTATTTGTGAATAAGATTTGATGTATCCTTTTTCTTAATAGTTCCTGTGATCCTGTTCACATCCTGACTCACAGATACAGCTTTCCTTTAATATCTTTATTTGTGCGTTAAGGACATAATCTGGTCTTCAGAAAGTTTATGTATATACACACCCACGCTTATATATATATATAAATATATATATATATATACACATATACACACATATATATGTAACAGAAGTATGTATCATATGGAACAAATGCAAATGAACATACAGTTTTGAGTCTTCTCCCACTTTGTTTGCCAGAAGGGAATTACTAAGATGTAGTAGTTTCATGACTTGAAAGATGAGATCATGATACTGCTATTTCTGCACTTCCAAGGAGAGTGCAGGTGTTTCAAAGCATTTATGAAATTGCATGATTGACTCATATAGAAATCTATTGACAATAAGTTGAACCTTTGCAGCTAGGCTGTAAAAGATTCGATTATAGTAACAATAGTAACCGTCATGAATGTCATAAATCTTAAGAGAAAGGACACATATGTCACATATAATGCATGAAAAAGTTGTCCTTTTATCATGGATAACTTACCATTGTGTAGATACTCTGCTGATCAGCTACTGCATTATTTGAATAAGTATCTGATGTCTTGTTTTCTTTCAAGGAGGCAGGTGCAGGATGAAGCAGGAAGCCTGCCAAGATAGATGATAAATTGCCACTTGGTGCTGGGGACCAGTGCTTAACATTAATGCAATGCTGCCAGGAATTAAAGCAGTAGAGTAATAAGAAACTAGGAAGAAAATAACCTCTCATCCCCCATTAAACAGATTGGCTCCATTTTCTTTATCTATTAAAATTCCTGGTAAATCTAAAACAAAATATTGTCATTGTCTTACTATAAGCAAAATATAATAGGATTGGAAAACATCCTATGACTGACAAGCCATGGGACTATAAAATAATGATACCAGTTGCTTTTCTGCTAGGGGAGCAATCTTGAAGCCAACAAGTTAAAATAAAACTATAAAGAAAAATAATTGCAAAGAAGTATAGCCTAGATCTGGAAATCCCTTGCCATTTTGTTAAGTGTCAGTCCCTGGCTGAACTGGCTCATTCAGTGAGTAGATGATGGTGTAGTCAGAAGTGACAGAGGGTCTAGAATGTCCCAAGTTTCCTTGTCTACTGTTTATCCCTTACCGTACTGAATTTGGAGTAATATGAGATAAATTTAAAAAGAACTTCATGTGATTGACCTTAGTTTCTACGAGAAACTAAGAGAAGACATGTAGCAAAATTGCAATCAGATACCCCCAGGTGAGTTAAATGCTTCCCAAAATGCCAGGTGAGAAGCTTGTCATTCATATTGACAAAAAAATAAAGAAAATGCTTCATGAAAAATGGGTTCTTAAGACACACTTTCCACTTACCTAAGACAGCAAATGAAAGCAAAACAAATACTTTTTATCTTTCCTTTGTATGTGCCATAGAATATGTGGGGAAAATTTAAGTTTAGGAACACTTTATATCCTAAAAACTTTGACCTCTGAGGCAGCTAAGAGCAAGTTACAGTCAAAGAGACAAGCAGCGTTGTTCTGCTAGCATTTTGCTTCCCAGGAACAAAACTCTAGCAGGAATAAGAATATTTCTTGCAGATTGAAGCAACTCATTTGTTTTGGTCTGTTCTTTCCTAGGTAGCCAGGTCATAGGTATTCTGGAAGATAACTGGAAGACTTGGCCTTGGAAGGATCCCTGGTTTATTTGGTCTGGGCAGTGGTGAAGGATCAGGTCTATATGTGTAACCAGAGACCCTTTTCAGGTAGTGAAACAGGCTTCTCCACACTGTAAGCATTCTGTATGCTTACATGTATGCTGCATGATTTGAGATCAAAATCCCAAATGATTTGGGATCACAACTGGTCCTGCTCATATGGAACCAGTTCAAGAAGAAACTCTGTTCAAACCAGGTATTTTTAAAATAATCTGTGTTTTGCCATCTACTGAAAATACAGGTGTTGGATTTCTTTCCTTCCCTGTATATAATTAAAATATAAATACAAATATAACTTTGGGACATCCAGCCCTGACCTTATCCAAATCAGTAGTTACTAGAGAAACCCACATCAGCATTTTACTGGGATGCTGACATGTAGAAATTAACCAGGGCTGTTTTCCATCAGAAAAATTAAAACTAAAATGAACAACAGATGATATATGTCATTCCTTGTCTTGCACCACAATAACTTACAGTAATCTCTTTTTTTGAAATTGGGCCATAAGTCAAACATTTCATCTTCAGAAATCTTCCTCTTGATGTAGGAAACCTACCTTAAAGCTATTAAGATGAAAACCGTTTAAGAAACATTTTTTTCAAAGCTTGCACAAGATCTATATTCTCATCTGTACCATGTCCAGAAAAGTGCATGATGTTCAAAAGGGAAGTTGAAAAGCTATTTAACGTCATCTGCATTTCCTCCAGAACTATGCATCATACCTCCAAGACAAAGCAATGCTGAGACAAAGAAAGACAGCTCACCATTTAGGTGTTGATTTTTCAAGTTGCACATTGCTCTGAAACAATTCATTAGCAACTGTAGATTATGTTCTACCTTTACCTGTTACATGTACAGTCTGCCTGCTCATGCCTCCATTTATTTTACCAAAGGCAAATTTCCTCTTTGCAGATTAGACTTTGCCACGATTAGTTCAGTTTCTCCCACAGTGTACATAACAGCAAATCAAAGACAGCAAAAACTCTCAAAATACGTCTCAAGACAATATGAAACATTTTAGAGGAGGAAGAGAGTAAGGCTGTGGGAAGTCTGAGGAAAAGTGTGCCTGTGTCTGAACCTATGCCTCGGAACTAGGAACTGTGATGGCACCATAAAAGAGGCAACTCATCACCATAGGAGAGGCACAAGTGTGTCCTTTCTGAGTTACACTCAAACATCTTCATGATATCATTAGCACATACACAACCAAGGAAAATACCGGTCCTTGAGAACACAAATTATGGATTGGCATCTCAGTGGTTCTGGAGGAAGGAGGAGTCCCCAGGATCAGAATTTCCAATTTATGGGTCTTGCCAATAGGCAGTGATAGTTAGAATGAATATAAATATATATTCTTAAATAACATTAATGATTTTACATCCTCACCCACTGAGGTGCTATCCTTGACCAGGGGGAATATAGAAGGGAATAACAGATGTAACAGACTCACAGTGTTGCATCAGTGTAAAACTCCCCCAGCCCAGGGGAGGAACCTGGGTGTTCACCTGAACCTGGATGTATATTAACTCATTGAAATCTAGGTTTCATGGGCTTCCCTGACAGATCAAGACTGCAACCATCACTTCAACCAACAGGCACTGAAATGGCAACAATCAAGTCTCATCACTGGATCCACATGTAGTGACATCTTTTTACTCTTATCCTTTCTTCCTCTTTCTTTTCCTTGTACATTTTCTTAAGTGCTATTTTTATGCTTTTACATTGCTATATTACTATAGATAATAGTATATACATAAACACCAGTCATTCAGTCTCATTTCACTCTAATCCACCCCAAGGGTTTTATTAAAAAGAACCTTAATTACCCTTGCCTTCAGGGATGTGTTGTAACAGTCCTGTTCCAGGATCATATGATCCAGACTAGCACTCATTGAAATGAATGACATCATTAATATGATTCTCAGTTAAATAGTAAGAGCTTAATGCCTTCAATTTACCTATCAGCTACCCTACTAATGCTATTGATCCCCCTCAAGACTTCAAACAGTAAGATTAAAACCCAGCTAAGCAATTGATTTCAATTCTCAGTCAAGTAAGATGATCAAAAAATCCTGAAACAGTAATCTGTATGCATAAACTAAACTCAGTGGGACAAAGAGAAAGCAGCAACTGCTTGTTTATTGGTTTTCTATATCCTATTCAAGTCTGAGAAACCTGAAAAGAAATACATACAGGAAAAGTGATGGGCAGCATCTATTATGCTTCTAACTTAAAATACGTTATGTTGATGTTTCCCATGAAAGCAGAATCAAAAAAATTTATTTCAGAGATTCATACAATGATGGACTTCGTTTTGACATTATCAAATATTTCACAGTGATATTTCATCTTTCTAATTTTTTTTCTATCTTGTATCATAAAATAAATTATAAAATAAAGATGAGTAAGAGAACCTGGAACAAAGTGGTACAAACTTGAAAATAAAAATTAACTTTGGAAATCCTGGTTAAAATAATACAATCAGTATGATTCTGGAAAACCTACTGGTTCTCCAAAACAATCATTTTCTAAAAGGAAAATACATCAAAGTAGAAAATTTTCAATCAGCCCAAATGAAAAGTGCACAGTCATTCAAAACATTTCAGAAACTATCTAAAACCCACATAAAATATTTCAGTAGGATTCGAAGTAACTTTGCTTACCCTTTGTGCATCATCTCATTCTGTCCATCTTTAATTCTTACATGAGGGAAATCATCCATAAATGAAAAATCTTAATGGTTAAATGTCATCATTATGAAGGAAAGAAGAGATTAGAGGCAATTAATTCTCAGAATTCTCCTCACTACATAAAAAATATTAGTCAATGCATCAGTGCATTTTTTATTTTTATGGGACAGAATATTGTAGGGTTTTATTGTAGCTATTAATTTATAAATTCAATTTTGTTAAATATTTTTAAAAATTACAAATAAAGGATTATAGAGTATAACATCTTAGACTAACCACGCCTAGAAAAAGGGATAAACTTTTGACTTGCATGTTTGGATACAAGGCTATAAGGACATCTTAACAGTTTTACCACATCTCAGCAGCATCAAATCAGTACTGAACTGAGAAAATTGATAAGAGAATTTTATGCTGACTTACATAATAATGAGGATGAAAAATTATGTGTTGACCCTTTTGTCTGAATCTAGTCACATAGAAGTGTACGTTGTTAGCCAAGATGCTCTACTAAATATAGTAGATCTTGATTCCTACAGTTTCAAGCCCTCTGATGGGGTTTTCCTTATTACTCTTAATTTTATAGCATCCTAACATGTTTAGAGTAAAAACTTGAATAAGTAAATGCTGACTTAGAGACTTAACTTTGCAATTTTGTTCATTGATTTTAAATCTTGATGAAGAATGCATTTACAGTTCTATAGTATCTGCTAATATATCATAGGGCTTATGAGCAGGAATTAGCAGAAAAACATACCTAAAAGCTATGACTGCCTGGATAGATGGGTCATTCTGTGCTGGGATGAAGAGGAGCCTGTGTATGGATGAATATCTCCAAGTTCATTAAAGGCCTCTTTTCAGCAACTAAATTTGGATGTTAAGAGTGCCATCTCACTCGTGGGACCTAAGAATACAAAAATATATGAAACACTCCCGTTAGAATAAAGTTCAAACAAAAATACATTCAGGTGATGATACTCAAAGTTTCATAAAACCGAGAAATGTCAAAGGTTTTGACTGGAAAGCAGCTGTCAGGCACAATACTGATGCTCTTGAGTATTTCTTAACTCAGTGCTGTAGAGCTGGTCTGACAAATTACTCCAATTTGTGGAGAATTAGAACAGAACAGAAGAGAATAGAATAGAATTTCAGCTGAAAGGGACTTAAAACTGCCTGAGTCAGTAGTAGTTTCTTTCCTGTCCTATTAGCATGGAATGGTTCCTGAACACAAACAGGGAAAAACATGCTGTTTCTCATGCACTGTCACTCTAAGAAAGCCTGGGTTAATCTAGTGTCATTTTGCCAGACAGGTAAAATGATTCCTGTGGAAAATAACATGCCCAGCATGGTTTTCTTGCTAATGGGGTGATCCAAATTTTAGCAAATTGATGGAAAGTTTCACAGCTGACTTGAAATATCTCTTCATCAGTGGATTCCTCACAGATTATTTCACACTCAACACTTCTAGGGTAATGGAAAATGGTATCAGGTGGCAGGTGCATCTTTAGTGAGAACTCAAGGGTCCACTTGATTACCTGAAGGGCAGCCACTGCCTTTCTCAGTGGTGGGAACACACGGCTTGGCCTTAGCCAGCCTTGGGGCTGAGTGTCTTGTTCATATTGCATTCGCTCACAGGATTAACGTGGGAATTAGCACAGTCAGCTCCCATATGAGCAGCATTCTGTTATCCAATTTGCATAGTCTCCCCGTGCTCACAACACGATACCAAGGCTGACAGTAGGAGCCTATGTGTTTGAAGCAGAAGGTACAGCGCTCTATCTCCAGTGACAACCATGACGTCTATACGGCAAGGGCAAGCAGAACACTTGACAACCATGAAGTTTGTATAGCCTGTGAATTGTTACAGTGGACATATTTTGAGACATCATCAGCCTGTGAGAACTACCCGCATATTTTCCTACTCAACCTGATCAAAGAGCAACCACCTTCATTTTGTTGATGAGAACCCTATAGAAATTTCAGATACTGATCGAGTAATAAATAACCATCTCAGTGATGACCATAACAAGGACTCTGCCATGCTTACACTAGATTCCTATGAAAAAGGCGTGGGTTCCCCTTCAATCTATTCAGCTATGCAATGTCCTCAAACAGTGAAAGGGAAACCATAAAACTGAATGTGATGCACATGATCCCAAGAAATTCATGCCCTGTAAGTCCCTTGGCAAAATTCTCCCAGCTTCAGAAATGCCCTACTTTGCAAAAGAGCCTGAAGCAATTTAACATCGGATCCGCTTGGTTCTTGCCTGAACAATATCAGGTCTCTTAAGGCGAGAGCTTTCCATGGCACATACCAATTAGAGATGGTGTCAGTAAATAGGCCTCTTGTTAAGACCATCCAACAATCTTCATAAGAACCTGCTTTCTGCTGCCTGCACCGTATAACTACAAAAATTGGTTTTGAAATTTCCAGTGTAGCAAATATATTTTCTACCGCTTTGAGATAAGAATTTTCAACCAGTTATCAGTCTTATAACTGAATAAATTACAACCAGAGACTAGTGGTAACAGACACGCATAGAACAGAGATGGCAAAAATACCATGCTAAAAATTCAGTTAAGAAGAATAGATAATAAAATGGAGAGATTCTGCATCTTGTTTGCATGACTGACTTACAAAAGCAGAAGTTACAATATAAATAAGAATTACTTTTTAAAAAAGTAACTGTAGAGATGGAAAATGTCAGTGATTCCAAAGAAGCACTTTTACAGTCAAGTGTAACAATTACCAGAGCCCTTCTCTGGTAGCAGACAGCATTTCAAACAATGTTTTATCCACCTGTTTCAGATCCATGATCTCACATGCTAAAGTACTGCTGTAGAACAGTTTGTAGCACTGAGGCATCTACTAGTAAAGAGAAAAATATAGCTATGCACTCTTTGGCGCATCACAAGCACCAAACAAAAGCTTCCCATAAATGTTATAATTTAAAAGAAGTACTTATAGTATTTTGTAATCCAAGATTACCCACTATATACCATAATGACACATAGAATTTTAAAATTTTCTTGTAGGCTAAAATGATAGAGTGAGCTACTCCAAAGCATTCCTCAGAATGCAGCAGATGAATGTGAAAAACACAGTTTGATGGGTTCCCACCATTTTAAGAAATCAGGCCACCAGGTCACCCATCTATGGTTTACAGAGATTTAGCTGCTGATTTTAAAAAATCTTGATATAAATATTTTAAAAATGTATTCCATGAGCTATTAAACTGAGTTCTCAGATGTTCTGGAAGGATTCATGAAGCTAAGCTTTCCAAGTCACCTCTCCCTGTTACAGTAAATTATGTTGTCCATTCCTCTATTTGATTGGCAGCCTTTAAATCTCTCTTCCCCATTGAGTTTTGTGCCATGTGAAGCAACTGCAAAAGAAGATCTTGTTTTCAATTTTTCAGGGTCAGATTGTCTTTCAGTAACATGGATGTCATTCATGGCACAATGAATGAGAGTCGTACTCAGGCCACCAAAAGAAGGGATGTTAACTCTGAAACTGAAGAGAAAACATCAAAGGTAATAGTAAAAAAGTCTGTTTAAGTCAAAAACAGGCAGGCAGGCAGAAGCAAAAACTGATATAGAAAGCTAGTATCAGGCACAAATCCCAACATCTTCTCTGCATGACCAGTTCACTAGTGCTGCTATTTACAATACAATAACTCATAGCAAGACTAAAACCCCTCAGAGTTGACACTTCAAAAACATTGACCACAAACACAGAACCTGCTCTACACACTCCAAATTAACAAATCCACCTGCTTGTGAAATACTTTCTGTGGTAATTTTAAGAGTACTAAGAAAGAAAGAAAACATTCTTACTAGGAACAAGACAAAACATTTTATAAGTATCAAAACTTCAGCTTGAAGTTCTTCTTTTCCCCTCAAACAGTTTTGATTATGTGATGGGACTACAGGTTTTTTTCATCTAGGCCAATGCTCAGATAACAAAGCTAAATCTTTCCTGCTTTGAAGTAAGAACCCTTAAACCATGTTTTTTACACAAGCATAGTTCATTGCAGTCAGAAATGAGATTATAACATGATTTTATTCAAGGTCGTGCTTTTGTGTGTCTTTACCAGCTCTTTCTCTATTACCATTATAATTTCCTGAGTTTTAAATGTCAGTTATCATGATCAAAAGTTTGGAGAGAGAGGTTTAAGTCATGGTCACTCCGCCTTCCCATCTGGGTTAGCTACATATATGCAAAGAGCCATTAAAAAAGTTAGAGAGGGAGAGAGAAAAGGAGGATGGAAGGCTTCACCACACTAAATGAAAAGCAAACAATATGCATATCAGCATCCTAAGGAGATGTACCACTCTGCTGGGAAAAACCAAGACAAAAGAATTATCTGACACAACAGTTCAAAGCATATTGCACCTGTCAAAACGTCTGTCATCTTCTATAGAAATGCACCATTCTAAAAGAAAAAAAGGGAAACGCTAGCAAAGTCACTCAGAAACAACAGACCACTTTGTCTCCTTCCTTCCAGCCAACTCCTCCATCTGAAAGCCATTTAACTCAATGCTAAAGATTGCCTGGAAGGACCAGACAATAGGAAGGTCTCTTTCATTGTCAAGGACAGTTACACTTTGAAGATGATGCTCAAAAGGGGTTAAAATGGGTCAACAAGCAATTGTTGGGTCTATCCAAGGAAATGTGAACAGAACATTGTTGAAGTCACACACACAAAAAGTCTAAAAGAGCACATCTTTAAGCTGGGGAAGTATGGGGGGAACACATGCAAAATGTTGATGTAATGTCCAAGTGAAATGGAGACAAAAATCCCCTAATAGTACAAGTGGTAAAACTGAATTTCAGTAGGTATGGCAATTCTTAGCCACATGCATCCAAAGCACAGTAAAGGTAAGAGACACAAAAGTTGACTAACAAAGGGAAAACCAACAGCAACTTTGAGAGAATCAGATGCCATTTTTCCATAACTATTCATTTCTCTGCTTCCAACTTTCACAGCACTCCCTGGAAATTGCTGTGTGTTGCACAGCTAGATGCAATGGATGCATCCTACATATTGAAATGGATTGACTCATTTGTATACAACAGCTATTTTAAAGGAAAAAAAAAAATGGAAAATTGCAAAAATATTTTTGTTTTAATGCAGATTATCTAAATCAATAGTTATACAGCCTACTGAAACTTCTTTCTGTGTCCATGTTCTCTTTATGCATATGTGAAAGATAGAAGTTATCATTTTAAAAAACCTTCTTGACTTAATTTACATGAATTAAATTCCTAAGGTAAATCTTCCATTAAATAAAAGATTCATCTAAAGCAATTTATTTATCAAAATCCAATTCTTATTTTTATTTTTAAAAGTCTAATCTCTCTGTTAATCAAATTTTGGCTAGTTTTTGATTCTCAAATGAATTAATCATTGCATAGGAATATAGACACCGAGCCTGAAAAAGCCTCACTCCAGCAGAAATAGTCATGAAGTGTATTATTTATATCTGCATTTGCACAAAGGGACATTCCATTATGAGCAAATTCAGACACAAAAAATACCTGAAATTTCAACTCTGCTGAAGTTAGTGGCAAAACTTCCAGCAACTTTGCAGGGGGCAAGAAGTCAATCCTGCTTTCACACACTTCTACTTCTGAACCAGGTCAGTGATCATAGATAGAACTGTAGAATAGCCTGAGTCGGGAGGGACCACAAAATCATCAAATTCCAACTCCTGGTCCTGCACAGGACAGGCCAAGAATCACACCAGCTGCCTGAGAGCATTGTCCAAACTCTTCTTGAACTCTGTCAGGCTTGGTGCTGTGACACTTCCTGGGGAGCCTGTTCCAGTGCCCAACCACCCTCCGGGGGAGAACCTTTTCCTAATATCCAGCCTAAACCTCCCATGACACAACTTCAGGCCATTCCCACAGCTCCTGTCACTGGTCGCCACAGAGAAGGGATCAGTGCTCTGCCCCTCCTCTTCCCCTCATGAGGAAGTTGTGACTGCAATGAGGTGTCCTCTCAGTCTCCTACAGGCTGAACAGACCAAGTGCCCTCAGCCGCTCCTTGTATGGTTCCCCTCAAGGCCCTTCACCACCTTTGTTGCCACCTTTGGACACTCTCTAATAGCTTAATATCTTTCCTATATTGTAGTGCCCCAAACTGCCACAATATTCAAGGTGAGGCCCCCCACCCATGCAGAGTAGAACAGGACAATCCCTTCCCTTGACTGGCTGGCAATGCTGTGCCTGTTGCACCTCATGACCATTTCAACAAGAGTAAGAAATACTGAACATAACGCTATTTACTGTATCTTCCCTCCCACTACAAAAGCAACTTCAGTCACCTATAACTTCTATAATGATTTTCCCCTTGTATTTTCTGTAAATCAAAGCCAGCTATTCCTAAAACGCTAATGGAAACTCAACATTTTCAGGAGTTCACAAAGTCATCTTTTAGGTATAAAATCTATTTCAACCATCTTTTTGACAAAGAATTTAATCTCACATAACACTGGAAACTTGTCCTGTAGCAAGCCCCAGTAGGTTTTCAGAGACATGATGAAATTCTTATTTTATCTGCTCGGTTTCTTTACTTCACATTCATACACTGGATTCCAATAGAAAAAAAAATAAGATTTTCAAGAATACTGATGTCTCAGTGTTCAACCTGCACCAAACATGTCTATGAACATAAGCTGAGTTGAAAGCCCTGTAGACTTATCCTTGGTACTTCACACTCTTTGCCTCTGAATTCCAAACTTGTTTTTTCATAAGCCTTTTATAGCCCAATGGAAGTGACTATCCAGTACTAAAATATAATGGAAGCCACAGTATTATTATCAGTGCCTCTTTCAGAATCAACCATTTTCAAAAACGTGTGATTTTTAAACTTGCTGCAAAAGCTATCTCAAACCAGACCACTCCAAACAGTAATGAAAATTATTGTTACAGGATGGTTGACCAGTTGTGTTACTAAGACATATGTGCCTAAAGGAATTTCACTAGAAATACCTTGACAAGAGTGAAAGTAGAGAACTCCCCACAAGAGCAGCATGGGGCAACTCAGGTTATGTCATTCCTCTGGTTTTCCTCCTCCATCCTCCCTTTCCTCCCATATTCTTCTATTCCCCCACAACACTCGCTGCATTTCCTTCAGGCAACTTCTCCTCCATGGCTCATGAGTCGCAGGAGACCCAGAGTGCAGAGAATAGGAGAATCATTGTGCCCTTGATGGGTTTTGATGTTAAGGATGAGAGCTGGCTGCTGCAGCCAGAGGCAAAAGAGGAGGAAAGCAATGTTTGAGATCATGAAATGGGCGTGCAACATACAGAGTAGTCTTCTCAGGATATGCGAAACCTGAGCGTGCTCAGGGTCAGCGGCATCTCAGGAGAACGAAATGTTAAACTCTTCACAAAGCTACATTGCACATGTGAAAATCCTACCTTCATTACCTAAGACGGAATCTAAACTCACATTATGTATAAGATTCCTTATATAAGTACAGACACAATCATTTTTCCCTCTTTCTATTTACTACCGTCATCATGTACATTTTTTCCACTGTAAGAAAAAACAATATCCTGTCTACATCTATTTCTATTGTAGGACATTGGTAAATAATACCTGATGAAATTATCCAAAAAAGTTTTGTCTTAGAATTGACACCTGGAGAAAGATAAATCAGCTTTAACGTTAGCTTGGCTAAGTGGCACAAATGAAAAACAAAATGGTGATGGTGAGTGTGGAGGTATATCACTAACAGCACCATAAATTGAATAAACTGAAAATGTAGTATCAGTTACATAGACTTTTCATGAAAAAATGTGGGTTTGAGTTTGTTATGGTTTCTTCTAGTTAGAATATAATTAGGATTTAAATTTTGCTGTGATTGATAGCACTCTATAGATAACACAAAAATGCGGGGTCAATTTTTCTGCTGGTATGTCTCTGTGAAAGGCAACTGACAAGCAGCAAATTTGTCTTTTGGTTGTTTTTTTTTTGCCACAATCATGTGGATTTCATGTATGTCTGTACATTATTATAGCAGACATACTCTCCAATATTGACCATTCTCCTCTATTCATGTATGAACATGTGACCAGGAACAATCTTTAATCACAGTTCATTACTCTACAGAAAAGCCAAGTCCTCAAATCAGGGGAAGGAGACAGTCACATGTGACTTTACAAAAGCAATTATATTTCATGAATAATGACTAGCTGTGGGTCAGAAGGAGCAGTTGACACAAAGCACAGGTGTAGTTCTCTGAAACAAGATTGTTGAAGGTAGTAAATATATTCAAAAATCTGAAGTCTTTTAATTAATGAAAAAAAAGAAGAAAAGTGCTAAGTCCACCTGATAACGTATTTGCAATTAATCACTTAACCAACTAGTGCATTTCAGATACACTTCTGAGAATGACAAGTGAAAAAAACCACCAAAATCAAACTAAACCAAACCAAAAAATCCCGTTTGGATAGTTGTTTCCAGTGTTTTCATAAGATATCAGGGGTTTCCTCACTAGAAAAAGCCCATTTCCTCTGATTTCAGGAGTGTGTACCTGGCTGACACAAGGCAATTCACACCTCTCATTAGAAGAACAAATACAGCTTCTCTTTTCATGTCACCATAAAATTGATTAGCTAAATTAATATTTCAGGATTTTTTTTAGGATTCTTTTGTTTCTGTCCACCAAAGAGAAGAGGGAATCACATAACAGTCTCTTCCTTGTTTTTCCAAATAATTCCCCCACAGGAGCAAGGTCCAAAAAGGCAGCAAGGCCAGGTGCACATCGCAAACTCTTGCCAGCCAAGCCACGGCAGCGGGGGTATGAAAAGCACACAGCCAAGAGCAGATGCATAACACCAGCCAAACTCCTGGCTGAGTTTCATTCGGCTCCCATTCTGCTGTCAGAGGAGAGCTCTGGCCACCTGCCTGGCCAGCTCAGGAGCCACAGCACTGGAGCCCTGGCAGCATTGGCTGCACCTCCTTGGGGCTCTGCCATCAAGCAATGCTAATAACCATCACAGTAAGGCAAAGGCTCTCAAAACCAGAACAAATGAAGAGGTCACTGAATGCAGCGCAGGCAGGGAAGAGAGCAGCCAGGAACAACAGATAACAGCCACGTGGCTTAATGCAACATTCAAATATACGGGTTCTACGGGAATGGAGAAATGAGGGGAGGTAAGAAGAGACGAGTACTTGATCTCTTCTGAGAAATTCCACAGTCTCCTGGAAAAAATAATCTACAAATTGCAGAAAAAGGCACAGCAAAAGAAATGGCAAATCTGAATCATAAAGAACTCCCATCTCTGAAAATTCTTATCTTTAGATTCTCTCTAACATTCAACTTAATATTAAGGTTTCCTTCTTCTCATCATCAGCAATTGTATTTTTTTAAAATGTCCTCTGGGTTTTATGCACTAATGAAACATAGTTTGATAGAAAAAATATGTCATCAAACCCAAGGAAGATTCCCCACAGGAATTATATTTCATATAAAGGAAAACTATTGTGAAATGTGTAATCTTGACCTTGGAAATCTAATATCATGTTTGCATCTGAAAGGCAGTGAGTCTCCGTTCAAATCGAATTTTGTATAGTTTCAAGCAGTGAACATGCACAGACATATCAGTACTCACAGCTGGATTTTCAGCACATGACATTCAGGGCACCCACAGCACTGCCAACAGCTCGCCAGTGCTCAAGGCTATGGCTTAGCACACCTTATGATGCCCCACTGCTTGTGCTGGAAGTTAACCAGGTTGCTCAGATCCGTTGCCCTTTTTCACTTTTTTCCAAAGCCTGACAACAGTGAATAGAATTTTCCCGTCTTGCCCTCCATGGGACCTCTCACTTTTCTAACCCACCAGGTAACCTTAATTTTTTTAATTACTGAGCTAAACCCCACTTGTAGGGCCGATCTAGGCCTCTGCCCATTGCAGAAGGACTGTTCTGTATCTATTATTTGTGCTACAGGTGCTCTTCTTTGAATGTGAACAGTAAGGTTAGGCATGTTGTTTGGGGGATAGGGAGGTGGAAATCTACAGATCTCTCAAGTCAAAGGAAAGGTGTTTCATGGGAAAGACAAGTACTTTTGCGTTTCTTCCAGCAATATAGTAATTCTATCAATCATTTGTAAATGTAAAAAAAAAAAGCTCCTATATATCCTAATTATTTAGGATGTTCAAGAGACCATTTTACTTCTTTAACTCATCAAAATCAAACTATATGGGTAGCTGCCCTGTAAATGAAAGTATTAGAGGTATATCAGTCAATTTTTACTGTGAGGGTCTTCAAATCTTTCCCAGAATTCTTAAATGATTTCTCAGAAGACCATATATATTTTATTAGACACAGTCTTACTACACATCATGTGAACCTTCTTTTATTTTTTTCCCCAGCTGTTCTAAAAATACCAGATGATAATTTTTTAAAATTTCCATACTGTGAAAAAAATCATTCAAACTCTGACCTGTTTGGCTGCCTCTTACAGTACCTAAAAGTGAACTCAGAAAACAATATCTGTTAGCCACGTAACTGAGCAAGCAGGCAGCAGAGACTTAAGGTACCCTTGGGGATTAATGACTATGCATAGAGACACACTCACGTTACAGTCAAAATAGCCACCTCGGGTACCAAAGAAACATCAGCTTCAGTGAGGTCTACCTGCCCAAACACTTACTGGGACCCATTTTACAGTGTGTTTCTGATGCTGACCACATTAAAGTAAGCTCATACACACCATCCTTTGTGCCTCCAGGTGAATTGCTTAATAAATTATTAAATGTATTCCTCCTTCTGAGATCAGAGACCTCGGCAGGCTACAGCTTCTGCATGCTGTGTGGGGGAAGGCAGAGACACTGGGTCAAGTCAGTTTGAAAAGAGGCTGGGGACTGCCCTATTCCTCTTGCCCATAGCGCTAGTAAAAGCAATGGCCAGCAAGTGTCAGCCTTGAATGGCTATAGATAGTCTGAAGGAAAATAGGACAATGCTGTTAAATGATTATTACTGGTTTCATTCAATTTTTCAACAACTGGAGCACCCCCTGGCACCATCGCCTTAGTACTATTCAAATCACAGGGATTTCTCTACCCCCAAGCAGTAGCCACCAGTATTCTTTTTAAGCTTTCACACAACTTTTAAGGTGATTTTTCTCTTCTTTCCTTTGATAATACTGTTATTTAAATCCTGACAGCAGACAATTATTAATAGCTAAACCCTTCTTTTATTTAGGTTTAAGCTTACAAGTGAAGTTTGGAAGACAGCAGTTAAAAAAACTCTACTAAAATTCCATTACTAAAGTTTCTGTTGAAATTGATTATTTCCTCCATAGATATAACATGCATCTCTGTTTTCAGAGGACCTTCTTCAGGTGTTTTTGCCACACCTCAAAATTCATGCCCTTTTCCTACATCAACAGATGAAACAAAGATATTTCAGAATTTATCAGCACTTTAAAATTCCACTGATAACACCCATTTTTCTCCCACTTCAAGGAGCTATTATGTGCCATCCTGCACTCAGTGTCTCATCAGGTGGAACCAACAGCATTCCCTGTTCCCTGGAGGAGCCATGACAATCACTCATTGCTTGTGAAAAGTGACTGACCCATCTACAACCTCCTTTCAGATAGTTGTAGAGAGTGACAAGGTCTTTCCTGAGCTTCCTTTTCTCCAGGATAAACAAACCCAGTTCCCTCAGCTGCTCCTCATAGGATTTGTTCACTAGACCTTTCACCACTTTTGTTGCCCTTCTCTGGACCTTCTCCAGCACCTCAATGTCTTTCTTCTAATGAGGGGCCCAAATCAGAATTCAAGGTGCAGCCTCAGCAGCATTGAGCACAGATGGACAATCACTGCCCTCATCCTGCTGGCCACACTATTTCTGATACAGGCCAGGATGCCATCGGCCCTCTTGGCCACACACTGGTTCATGTTCAGCTGCTGTCAACCAGCAACTCTAGGTCTTTTCCCAATGGGCTTCTTTCCAACCACTCTTCCCCCAGCCTGTAGCTTTGCATGGAGTTGTTGGGACCCAAGTGTAGGACCCGGCACTTTGCCTCGTTGAACCTCATCAATCCAGCTTGAAGGTCCTTCCTGCCCTCCAGCAGATCAAGACTCCCACTCAACTTGGTGTCACTTGCAAACTGATTAAGGGTACACTTTATTCCCCTATCCAGATTGTCAGTAATAAAGATAATAAACAGAATTGGCCCCAGAACTGAGCCCTTGGAAACACCAAGTAGTCACTGGCAACCAGATGGATGTAATTCCATTCACCACCACTCTCTGGGCTCAGACATCAGCCAGTTTTCCACCCAGTGAACAGTGCACCCATCCAAGCCACAAACAGCCAGTTTCTCCAGAAGAATGTGATGGGAAACATTGTCAAGGGTTCACTAAAGTCCAGAAAGACAACATTCACAGCCTTTCACCCATGCACTAAGCAGGTTAACCTGTCGTAGAAGGAGATCAGGTTAGTCAAGCAGGATCCGTCTTTCACAAACCATGCTGGGTGGGCCTGATCCCCTGATTGTCCTGTGTGTGCTGCATGATGACAAGCAAGATGATCTGCTCCATGACCTTCCCGGGCACCAAGGTCAAGCTGACAGGCCTGTAGTTCCCCAGATCCTCATTCCACCTTTTCTTGTAGATTGACATCACATCAGATAACCTCCAGTCACTCAGGACCTCCCCAGTGAGTCAGGACTGCTGGTGAATGGTGGAAAGTGGCTTGGTGATCTTTTCTGCCAGTTCTGTTAGTATCCTTGGGTAGATCCCATCTGGCCCAATAGACTTGTGTGTGTCTAAGGAGTACAGCAAGTCTCTGACCATTTCCCCTTCCTAGAATCATACAATCATAGAATATGCTGAGTTGGAAAGGACTCAGCAGGATCATTGAGTCCAAATGCTGTACACTTTCAGGATCACATCATGTGCCTGAGAACATTGTCCAAATGCTTCTTGAACTCAGACAGGTTTGGTGCTATGAACACTTCCCTGAGGAGACTGTTCCACTGCCCAACCACCCTCTGGGAGAAGACCCTTTTCCTAACATCTAATCCAAATCTCCCCCAACCCAGCTTCATGCCATTCACTTACATCCTGTCACTGGTCACCACAGGGAAGGGATCAGTCTCTACCCCTCCTCTGCCCCTCACAAGGAAGCTGTATACTGCAATGAGGCCTCCCCTCAGTCTTCTCTCTCAGGCTGAACATTCCAATGGACCTCAGCTGCTCCTCATATGGCTTCCCCCTCCAGACCCTTCACCATCCTCGTTGCCCTCCTAAGAATGCTCTCTAGTAGCTTAATGTTTCTTTTTACATTAAGGTGCCCAAAACTGTACACAGTACTCAAGGTGAGGCTCTATCAGTGCAAAACAAAAAGAGAGGAACAATCACTTCTTTTGGCTGGCTGGTGATGGGTTATGAGGGTTTCATTCTGCTCCCTGTACCTGTCTTCCAGTTCAGGGGGCTGAGTATCTAGAGAACAACTGGTCTTACTGCTAAAGATTGGGGCAAAGAAAGTCTCAAGTACCTCTGCTTTTTCCTCATCCTTAGTCACTATGTTTCCCCCACATCCCATAAAGGATGGAGATTCTCTTTAGCCCTCCTTTTGTTGTTAATGTATTTATATAAACATTTTCATTGTCTTTTATGGCAGTGGCCACATTAAGTTCTATTTGGGCTTTGACCCTTCTAATTTTCTCCCTGTATAACCTCACAACATCCCTGCTGTCCCCCTGAGTTACCTGCCCTTTCTTCCAAAGTCATAAATTCTCCTTTTCTTCCCCTCAGTTCCACCCAAACTTCTCTGTTCAGCCACCTGCTTGTCTTTTGGCACCTGGGGACAGACTGTTTGTGTACCTTTAAGATCTCCTCGGAGACTGTCCATCCTTAGGCCTTCAGGTCTGCCTCTCAATGGACTCTGTCAAACAGGCTCCTAAACAGGCCAGACTCTGCCTTCTGGAAGTCCAAGGTAGCCATTCTGCTGATGTCTTCTGTAAAAGACACTGAACACAGACATAAAGCGACTGGATTATCACTGGAAGTTTCAGAAGTTGGATTTATCAAGCCCCAAGGGAATTTTCATTCTCTACTATGATTGCAGTAGTAAAATTTGTTTTAGACCCTCCCATCTAACAAAACAAACAAGCAGTTCCAGCTGTAGATCTAATATTTATGCCTACTGTAGATGGAAAACAAGCTAAAATATCTCTTTTAGCTCTAAGCTGAAATGAAATAACTAAATAAAATCCCACAGTATAAACAGCTTTTTAATACCAATAGCATCCAACAGCTTTGGTGGCACAGAGAAAAGGAATGTACAGAAATGTGGGGTTTGACGTTTTTCCCCAGAGTCCAATTAAGCAAAGTAAAATGAACAGAAATAAAATATGTCTAGCAAATATGTTTCATCCTAGCTTGATTTGCTACACACTATTGCACCACAGAAATGGGAATATTATACATAAATTAAACTTCATATTAAGGACATAGGAAATGTATTGTTAATAAATACTATATAAAGCATAATGAATCACAGTCTCCAATTAAGTCTTTTTCCAGAATAAATAGTCATTAGGGTCTAGATTAACAGATATTACAGCCAGAGGGGACTACTATGATCATCTTTGACCATTGTTATCATTGCTTTTCAGTGCATAAATCAATTGTTAAAAGCTTACTTTAGACATAATTTGATTATGAGTTATACAACAAAACACAAAGGAGGTTCACTGAAATAGCCCATAATTAAGTTCAACTATTTGCTTTCCTCCCCTTCATGCCATCATTATTAAGATTTTTTTCCTCCTGTAGTTTGTGAAATTTAGTAGCATTTACAGCACTGAAGTTCCAAGCTATATGATTATTCAAGAAAAAGCAACATTTATGAAAAGAAATAGGAATAGGAATGCTTGCCCGGAAAAGAGGGGTGCACATCTTAAAATACACTAAAAAAAAAAAAGGAAAGCGGCACGCGATATACCAGATTCCTATTGTGAGGCACAAATTCTTCACAACACTGGGAGACATTGCAGAACAAAAATACTATTAGAACTGTTTCAAAGGGAACATTTTTGGCTAGGATAGAGACTTTTGACGTTATTTATTAGGTTCAAAAATGCTTAACAAAGGCCTAACAATAGTCCTGTGGAAACCACTACATCTGAGGCACTTTCTGTTGTTATGTGCAGGCATTGATTTGAAGATGGCCAGCATTAGTAGAACAATTCCCTCACAGCAGTCAATGCAAGCGAGCATTCATACAGACACAAGCAAAAGCCTGTGAACAAACCATATGGAAACAAGAAAAAAAGTAAACATTTATTAACCTCTTTGTGGGAAGATGGGTGGAAGAACAGGCCAACAGCGAAGGAGACGGTCATGCCAAATTTCTGCGAAAGAAGGTGTTTGCCCCAAGCACTTTTTTTTTTTTGTGGAATATGAAAAAGCCTGGAAAATGTCTTCAGTGCCATGGTAACTGGGGCTGCTGGGGCTGCCAGCACTGCCACCACCCTTGGCCACCCAGATACACACAGCCTATATGGGGGGCAAGTTGCTAGGTTTGGATGCTGCTCCTGCCCCCTTCCTCACCCATGGCTGAGAGGACACCAGCAGATGTGGAAAAAGAAGAACAAATTTATGGGGAAAAAAAAAAAAAAGCGAGGACTTCACTCAACAACTCTGACAGACACACACACAAAAAGAAACAGAAAGACTTCTGTACTATTCTCACTGCTTGTATACAGAAATACATAAAACCTGTGCAACTGGTGTAGGCAGAACATTTGTGAATGATGGAGGCAGATAAAATGGTGCTTGTGGACCAACTGACACACAGACAGATTGTATTCCTACCACAATGGGGCCAGGTGGGGTCATCTCCATCCTCACCTGAAAGTGGATATATTGAGATAAACTGAGTGACCAAAAAACATCATGAGGTCACCAGGGACCCAAACGTGAAGAAGCAGAGTAATGTCTCACGACTAAACTGTTCAGGGTTACAGCTCTTCTTTTGCATTAACCTCAATATAAGCTTCCTTATGATAGGAATTTCTACTTTCCAGTGTAAACAGTATTTGAATTGGTCTTGGAGGAAAGGGAGAGGAGCTCCAAACTATGGTAAATGCACATTTGCATTAAAAATGTGATGAATGGGGCAACTGTTTTCTGAAATGTGCTACAGAATACTAGCTGATATAAAGAAATCTCAAACAAGCTTGGTTTGGTGCTGCCGAAGATGAGATTAAAAGTAAAATGGAGGGAACGAGTCCATACAGGGAAGGAAGAGGTGCAGGAGAGGTCCCAGGCCCAGCCAATGCTCTCTCAGAGTTGAGCACTGTCCAGTTAATCTGGGCAATGCCCTACCACAGCCTCAGGGAGCAGTTCACCTCTGCTCTCACCAAGCCAAAGCCTCCTGAAGCTTTGCTAATGCCCCTAACACAGCAGCAATTTTTATCCAATGCCTGTCTTGACCCACAGGATATAAGGAGTTTTGGGTCCTTCCTTGTGCTCATCCTGTTGAAGGAAGCCTCCCGTGGAGGATGACTTGGAAACGCTGTGATGGCACAACTCTGTTTGTCCTCTCCCCTAAAACAGACTTAAAGAGATGGTGAAAAAAACCCCAAACACTAAAATAGAGTGGATCAGTAACTTCCAAGCTAAAGTTATTAACCCACTAAGTCTCTTTCCTTTCACATGAAAACATTGCCTTTCCAATATCTGTAGAATAAAGCCAAAGATCCTGAATTTCTAAATGCCAAGTTAAGACATGATTTAGTTCACGATTTCTGAGTGCTGGGAGACAGAAGTTCTGTTTGCTTTGATCTAGCAGCTCAGAATCTTTAAAATTAGCCCATATATCCACACAGCTACCCTTACTTCATAATCAGGTTGTATACAGAAACCCTGAACATCCACATAGAATCATAGATGACATATGTTCTTCATTTAACTTTCATTTAATTGTCCTCATTCAGACCTTTTGCTGCCAATAGTTTAATTCCCCACCCAGTCTGTCTCTTTTTCTAATTATTTTAAATTTTGCATGAGTTCAGTGTTTCTAGCCTGGTCAAAACAGGGGTTTTGTATGGCTTGCTTCAATTCATTTCTGCAAATGGGAAGATTTCTAGCAGTGAACGCTCCTGTTTCCTGTGCAGTAGACCTTGAAAAGCAACGGCTGAACATTTTCCCACACCACCTCAAGCCTGATTGGGAGGGACATGCTTTTGTATGGATGGTTTAATATATTAAATATACATATATGATGTTACTAGGGGGGATAGGCTGAAAACTTTAAAAAAAAAGGGAGTAGCAAACATGGAATTTACATTCATTAGTATGTGCACTTGGAACAGCAGAAAATTTCCTGAGTGCATTCAGCAGTTCCATGTTTTCCGGGCATATCTCATTGCACTGCCTTAAAATGCAGTGAATCATAGGATTCCCATTCCTATAGTAAGTAAGCTCTTATTTGGGAAAGTATTGCCGCTGAAGGCAGTTCAAACACGTGCTTTGAACCTTAACTATTCTTTTAAAGTCAAGTCCAAGATTAGAAGTGATTTAAGGAATCTTTTCCTTTGAATGACAACTTATTTTAGCAGACCAGCTGAACATATTTTTGCCATTATTATACTAAAATGAATCTAAAAATAATAATGAGTATTAAATTCTAATATTATAATTATAGAATCATAGAATGCCCTGAGTTGGAAGGGACTCACAAGAATCAACAAAGTCCACTTCTTGACCTGCACAGGACATCACCAAGAATCACACCATGATTGGTGTGATACTACACCAATATTCTATTACACTACATTAGAATATAATAAAATATATTACTATGCATTAAATTACAATACATAGAATTAATAATTGGTATTAAATTCATACAAATCAATTGAATTTAACTATTAAAATGCTGTTTCAGTGATTTTAATTATAACAAGAGACAATATGTTATGAATCTTGCTGTACATTTTAGCTTAGGACGAATTTTAAAGTTTTTAACATTTTCATAAATTGTTTACTGCCTACCGTACAAACTAGCTTCAATCATTACTAAACATGATGATAATTTTTAAAAGTCACTAAAAAGGAGAAGTTATTTATTTTTAGTAGTCCAAAAGGCTTTGGCCACATGGTATATGTAAAAAAATTGAAACTAGTAAACATTTATTATAATAACAATAATCTAAGTGTAGACATACCAGAACCTGGAAATCAGTAGGACAGTGGATCAGAGATTTGCTTAGAGATTTAAGTCCCCAGCTTATGTGCAATTCAAGAGGAATTCATTGCATGAGTATTTCCCAAGAGCTTCTACAAGACTGTAGTAGAAGCAGTAAGAAAAAAAAAGTAATAACAGGTCTTATACTGAAGTTCTTATCCACACATCTCTTGAGAGGAACATATACAATTGATTTGACATTAAAATTACGCCATTAGCTGCTCCATCACTCATTAAGTTCATGTCAGGTTTAAAATACTGTTCTGGAGATGTCAAACCAAAAAGAAAATGAAATATCTTAGCCTATGACATGCATAAACAGAAAAATGGAAACACTCAGGAAGTTTGAAGCATATTAAGGGTTAGGAGAAGGCCAGGAGCTCTCTTATGGCTGTTACTTGAGGATTGCTGTGCAAATGTATGTTCAAACCTTAGTTTTGCCAGCAAGCACCTGGGAAGTGGTCAGCAAAATAAATGTGACAGCCCTATTCTTTTCACAAAGTGATGCAGTATGTAAAGAGTGAAAATAACCATCTATGCTTGATTAATTAGGTTTGTAAGTATTCTTCAAGAACTGAACAATATTTCTAAAGATTTCAATAGTTCAAAGATTGCCCTATGGCCGTCTGGCCAATACATCTTCCAGCACACACAGTTTACAAGCATTTTTCTTCCCAATATGTTGTCTTCGTTTGGTGTGACATTGTTTGAGCGCGGGTCTGTTTGGGTCAGCGTGGTTTTCTTCGCATCACAGCAGTGGTGCTGAGGACAGCACTCAGACCATACATCTTCCATGTCATTTCAGTCAAAGGCACATGATGCTTCCCGGTGCCCAATCAGGAAGGGTCCGGCGCTGGAACAGGGGGGCATATTGGCAAACTCAGCTTTCTTAATGACAGCCATTGTTGCAGACAAACAAAAGCACGGTTCTGAATATTAGCGTGCGGCCTTGTGTAAAGGTCATCTGTATGGCACATTCATCATCACCCCAAAACAGGGGGGCAAAATGCTTCAAAAAATCTGTCAGAACATGTTATTTCCAAAGTATGTCTCAAAGTTGGCAACCAATACTAGTGCAGTGACCACTTTGAATGGTCCTCCCCCTCCTCCTTCCCCTCCTCCTCAGAGGCAGTTCTGCGAGGGGCTGAATGCACAGTGGCAGTGGAGAAAGAACACAAGATAATAGAGATATTCTTTCTAACTGCTAGTAGGGGGGCTACTTTAATTAGGCTAGTCAATTAAAAAAATTAATCTAATAATCTATAATAATTAGGCCAAACAGCAGTTCTTCCTGTAAGTTTGAGCTCCACAATAGCTCTTGTACTGACTAACTAGTAGTCAGCAGCAATGATCTGGTTTTGAGGTTCGCTATTACACTATCCACTTGTTAAATTCAAAATAAAAAGGGTGTAACACAGCAGGTTAAAATCTCTAAGTGATCCTTTAGCAGTGACAAAAATAACACCAGTGAGGTTACATAAATTAAATGTCAGGCATATTACTTATATCAGCATCTGTTCTCAATATATGACATTCACAGTCTGACCCTTAGATGGCATGGAAGGGACAAAACCGTTACAATCATTTTAGAGGTCTCTTTAGTAAAATTAATAGATGACAGGAAAATTCCATTATCGGTGTTCATTCATTTAGTTAAATTAAATAGTTTGACTCCTTTGTTCACTGAACAAATACTGGCTTCCCAATAATTTTCTGCCCCACTAAACAGCTAAAAGCCAGAAATATTATTTATTGGTCCCTTTGGTTCTAATAGCTCTACAATGTATAGCAGATACATACTAAAAGAAAAATGTGAATATGACACATTTCTGAAAAATGCTCTTTTGTTTTTTCCTTTTTCAATTTGGGAAGACTGTTCACTTAACAGTGGAATGATTAAGAGGAACAACACTGAAATGCTCTGCTTACAGATCAGCTTTACAGCCTTACACCAAGCAGTCCAGGAAGGAATCCTGGGCAGGCAACAAGAATGATGTAGTTGGGTTTCCATCATCCAGGAAAACACTCTGGCTGTACACAGAGAGACTGAGGACTGGAAGGAAACTGCTTCTCTTCAACCCACAGAAAAGATTCAGCCCAAGCTTGTGCCTCCCAGGCACCAGAGTACACGCAATTTTGATCAAGGCTCGTACTAAGTGGATCCCCTCTGCTCTAATACTTCAGCACATGCTCTGAGGGAACAGTGCTCCTGAAAAAGTAAAATGGTAGCTCTAAGCAAAATGTGACAAATAGGAGATTCAAATTCGGTGGGTGCCTAGCTCTCTCCTAAAACCCAGAGGCAGATAAGTTGCTCCTGATCATTACTATTCTTATCTCCCCAGGTGCCTGCCAGGAGCCAAGGTCAGGTTTGGTCACTAACCTCTCAATCCACCATTGGTGACAGCTCATCCCACATTCCATGGCCGTAGGCAGGGGTCAGTGGGCACCAGCAGTACCACCCTGGAGGGGCACAGACAAAGGGCTGGTGTGTGGGAAGGAACCCCACTGCCACAGCAGCGGCTGTGCCAATAGGTGTCACTGATCCTGCCACGGAATGGGAAGGGACCCCTGCTGTGGGCCCCACAAGGGCTTCAACACTGAACACCAGTGTTATTTTACAAGCAGGCAGCCCCTGAGAGCTCTCTGTGCTGAAGGGACATCCACACGCTCAGGGGGACATCAGGTGGGGACAACTTGCCAGCGAGCAGTTAGTCCCTGCCACCCCCAGACAAGATTCCCACCTACATTTCAGGTGGACGCCCACCTGCCAACCAAATTACACCCACAGAACCATCTGAGAGGCTTTCTCTCAAGTCACATTAATAAAAACCCAGATGCAAACCCAAACATCCTACACAACAAATATTTTCATTATAAAAGGGGCAGGTTCTGGATTGGCTGCAAAACATCTCTTGTTCAAAGACTGAGGGAACAGCCAAATAGACAAATGTGCATGGAAAACAAATCTAGGCATAAGGTACTTCCCTATTTGAGCCACAGAACTGATTGAACTTTCACAGATGGAATTTGCTTTGGCAGTGGATCCTTCCTTGCTGTAAGTGTCTGAGTTTCTATAACATTCTCAGAACAAAATTAGGTAGCTACAGAAAAAAGCCACAACATCAACACACCCCAGCTGTCAACGTGTATATATACATATATCTCCTGTCTGATTTTTCCAGAAAGATCAATTTCTCCCTTCAAAAAAGTCATGTATTTTGGAAAAAACCCCACAAAACCATGTAAAGTTTTCATTAGGAGGATGAGGAAGAAGTATTTTCTCCCTTCAAAATCATGGTTTTCTTTAAGCTTCTGCTTCTTTTTTTTTTTTTTTCCTACAGAATAGTTCATGAGGATTTCCTTAGGAGATAGTGGGTACCAGAAATAACTTGATTAGGAAAAACTGTCATCTGCACTAAGTGGCCAGAGAAAATTAGATTCCTGTCTTGTAACTACAGCCATATCACAGAGTTATACCAATAAGCTCAGAATTTATTGAGACTTATAACATCTACTTGCCTGTGTGTGACTGTATATGTAAAGTTTACAGCACTGAGTGTTATAAGTGTGCATAAGAATAGAACTACATGGAGAGAAAAAAAAAATGTTTGTTGGCTGAACCATGATGGACTAAAACTGAGTCTTTTTAGACGCAAAACGCACAGACAAAAATACCTATATCCTCATTCTGTCACTAAGGCCATTAGGAAGCTATGACCCTTAATACACCCTGGTTTTTGTCATTGCTATCACTTCTGTCATTTTATTAAATCCCAGTGTCCACCACTTTGTGTTCAGCAAGTTTATCTACATAATAATAAATAAAATCAACCTACCATAAACGTTTCTCCTATTTATTGGTGGATATATATATATATATAGATTTAGACTCCTGCAATCTATACAAGCATCTGACTTTTTTTCTGAAATCTCTTCCTCTTATCCTAAAGAAATCTTCTCCACAGTCTTTCTGCTTTTGTTTTTGCCAACTTTCAGCAACAGTGAATCACATAATCACAAAGAGTCATATGGCATAAGTTGCTCTCATATCCATAGATAATTCATGCAGTCTTTGTAAAATGCAAAAAGTGTTACTGTAAATGGAATGGTATCACACGCTCCCTGGCAGATAGAAGAAAACCACAAGACCTGTTCACCACTGATCTTTTTTAGGTCCACTTGACACGTGCTACAAAAAGCTGAGGCAGACACAGACATCAAATGGAATACGTGTAAAGGTGCCCAGTTCAAATAACAAGCAAGTGATTTGGCGGCATTAGGGTGAGCATACGTTTATGAGACCACAGAATTATTGACAGCACGGTAATGGGATTAACCTTATTTGTGTTGGAAAAAAATCCCTACTGTGCTAGGCCATTTACAGCTAATCTGAAGCAACCTGCTTTGAACTCTGACCTCCAGACACTGCTGTCTGCAACCCAAAAGTCTTGCGGGACTCGAAGTTAAACCACTTTCAAGTGCAGCAGCAAACCCATGAAACAGCCCCATGCAAGAAGGGGATGTGCAACTGGGTTACATTGCCTGAGGGGGTTGCAGAGACCCCACCTCTGCAGGGCTTCACAAACCCATGAGACAAATTATTCAGGACCAATATACAACTAGATATATAATATATAATGTGTTATATATATATATTATAATTTTATAATGTTATATATTTTATATATAGTTGAATATTATATGTATATAATGTGAATACAGTGTGTATATAATATGTGTGTGTATATATATTATAATATATGCAACTATAGCTGTTCCTTGCTTTACTAGGGGCTCCCCGACACCCTGAGGTCCTCTCTGACCATCAAGTTCAGTAGTAAGTGTTAGCTTTCTGATAAATTTTCTTCTGAGAATAATGATAACTAACAGCAGGAAGGTTTCCTCTCGGCCCTAGTCTAACTGAAATGAAATTCAGGTTGAATTACTTCCTGGGAGATGGACACAAGTATTCTCTGAGATTCAAAAAAAAAAACAAAAAAAAAGGCTGTACAGTCCTTGTTTAATCTCCCATTTAAACCAACTGCTTGAACTTAACTGCTGGAGAAAAAAAATTACAGTGTAAATAAAACATAGCGAAATATAGAAATAACCATTTTGGGTTTTTCCTCTTTTCATTGTTTGTGACCCTGAAACTGCTAATGTGTGACAGGAGAACGACAGCAGAATATTTTACAAACTATATTGAGTTAATGGTCCACTTCAGCATGTTGAGATAGTAACAAATCCAAACCATCCAATAAGCATTTCGTATGATTAAGAAAATAAGGATAACAAAGCTAAAACAAGGCTAATGCAAAAAGTATGTAAGACATTCTTCTTGGAAAAAAAAAAAATCCCTGTATTCTGAGTAGGGATTTCTTATTACTCTCTATGTGCATGAACTTAGAAAAGATATATGCAGCAAAGTTTTTAATACCCAGACTAACACTTAAAGGCACACATAATCATAATCATCACACATCCCCCACCTAATCTCCCATTTAAACCAATTTGGTTCATATAATCTACATAAGATGTGTATCAGACAAGAATGAGAGCAACTCAATGCAGCTGTTCTTAAAGTATGGTGCATTTTATCCTAGCAACAGAATAAACAGTATATCCTGTCCAAATAGGAGAGTCCATCAGCTCAGAAAACGACTGTGCCATGATTTAGGAGACCTGGATAAAGTAGAAAAGTCTGGGCTGCAGGGCTTAGTCAGAAATGCTTGCATTGCTCTGTAACCATGATTTTTGACATTTTCTAAAGGCAATTGTTTTGCCAGGCAAGTATTCATCAGTTAACAATAAGAAGGTTGTGGCAGATCTGATGCCTTGAAACAAAAAGAAAGTTTTTCTTTATATCTGGAGCTTCAAAGCTCTTCTCTTGCCTGTAGCATAAGGAGGAGTTAATCAAAATCTAAACTTAAACCCTATTTTTCAATGTCTGGATGTTTGGAATTTAGTTCAATTAAAAAAATTAAAAAAAAAAAAGGAAACCCAAAATTTTTCCTGCAAGTCATCTTCATTCATAAGACAAAACATTATGCTCATCTACCATCATCTGATCATTTTGGATAAGGTTCTTCTGAAGCAAACTTTAAACAAAACTGTACCATGAGTAGAAAAGTATCAAAGCGCAGAAACAGATTCATTTTCACAAAAACAGACATTGTCCAACTCATCCCCATCTCTACTTCATGTAGGAACCTGAGCAATAAACAGCAAATTCTGATTTGAGAAACATTTCTGTCGAATTTCAGTCTTTCAAGCACTTCAAGAAAAACAGTCAACATAATAAATATTGTCTTTCCCTCAGTGTGGAGTATTCCAGCTGATTACAAATGACAAAATGTAATCTAAAACATAGGTATTTGGGCTATTCACCTCCTTCTTACCAAACCATCTTTTAGATTTTAAAGTCTAAAAATTGCCTTACATGCTTAATGGGTTTCAAAAGCAGATGGGGAACAGATTACACTTTCCAAATTGGACTGTAAAAAAAAAAAAAAAAAGAAAATACATTTAATAAAATACTCAGGCAAGAGTCTAAGAACAGACAAAGAGATGAATAGTTGTGAAGAGTGAAATCACTTCAAAATCATATTTTGGATTAGAAGCACCTTATGAAGAAATTGCTTTGCAATGTTTTTCCATCATTGTCTTAGGACCACATCTGGTGTTCTAAAAATAGACCTCTCTTACATTCAGGTTCTTTGGCTTTGCTCTTTGTGACATGCTGTTGTGAATATGGACCTTTTATTTTTAAAATAAATCATTTTCCTATTCTTGTATATGTATATGTCTTGAAAATGACATGGTAATGTGTATGTATCACATGTTTAAGTATAATTGTACATACAGACACACTTTCATGTCATCTTCTCCTCTCTTCAATTCTACAAAACGCCTTTACACCTGAGGCCTTAGGAATTGTTGAATTTTCGTAATAATTATTTATCCTCTTCTGGACTTTTTTCATGAAAAAAGACATTATTAGCCATCACATCTGGCAGACATTCAAGCTTATAAATTGTAGCTATTACAATTCTTTTCAAATCCCTACGGAAAATCTGAGGGACATTTTCCAGCCAGGTGAGCAGAGAAATCTGCAGCCTGAGATGAGCAGCAGGTGGAGCACATGTGGAGGAACACCTGAATGGGCCCTGGGGCTTTGGCATGACTTCCAAAAGCTAAAGAGAAGCAGTGATATGAAAATCCCACCCTCTCTCTAGCAGTCTAACCCTGGCAGTGCATTGAGACATGCAGATTTTCTGCAACATCTGCTGGATGATGGTCCTAATCTTCTGCTGGACTGACTTCTTGCTAAAATCAGAAGTATTGTTCTCATTAACACTGATAGGGAAAGCACTGAGTAAAGATGGGAAATGCACTGACTGAGCAAAAGATTAGCCGTCAAGAACCAAGGAGATCACAAGAGCTCAGAAATGCAGGTGATGCATGATGGGATTAAGGAGAATGCAGCATATCCTCACATTGTGCTTGCTCAGATCACTGCAGGGGAAAAAATGCTGATTAGGAAGTTCATCAAATACAACACACTGGTTTTCTCCTTCTCCAGAAGAAAAAGTCACTGCTGGCAGCATTATAGGCTAATGAACTTCCTCCTCACAGAGGAGATAGAGCCAGTAAAATGTGTTCCCCTGATCACCTATGGCAAAGCATCACACCCTAATAAAAGCTCTCACCTGCAGAAAATAGCAACAAGAAAATACAAGATAAAAACACAGTCTCTTCTCTGTGTGTACTTGCAACAACTGTGAAGAGGCTCCCTGTGAGCACCAGCACAAGAGCAGCAGATCCCACCTCTGAAATCAACAGGCCTAGTTTTGATAGGTAGGAATGAAAAATGGGGTTTGCTGTGAGGACCCTGGAAGCCACATAGCATTCAGCTGACAGCCTGCCCTATATCACCATGCCACCTCTGTGGCACACAGACAGGGAAAAGACAGTGCTGGTTGTGAAGAGCCAACAGTGTAATGTCACAACAACAGGCCACAAGTGCCTGCTTGCTTATAAAGAGAAATTAAAAAAAACAGTGAATTGTAAAGTATTGCTTGAATTTTGCTTTGCAAGATATTTCAATTTCTTTCTGCCTTGTTTTTTTTTGGGGGGGAGGCAGGCAGAGGGAGGGTAGGTCCTGTGTACATTTACATAAAATATGAGAATAAAGAATGCTTACACAATAATAATCCTGGATCAATACCTCACATATAATGTTTCACCTAAGAAACTTTGTTTGTTGTTCTTGACAAGACAGACTCAAATCCTGAATGATTGTGAATGATTCACCTGCAATGATTCACCCTCATGCAGGGCAATTTCATGCACAGTCCTGATTTCACTTAACCTTTCCTTTCCCATCCTACTTTTGCTGCATCCAGTCTGACCAGCATCCCTCTGGGAAGGCTGTGCAGCTTCAGAAGGGATCTGGCAATACATCCATTGATTGTCAACTCTTCTTCCCAACTCCTGTGAAACAAGACATGAGAAAATTCTCAACTGCCACAATTCGCTGTAATAATTAAAATTTAATTTGCAGAATGTTCAAACCGACTTCATTTAATTTTGAATGACACTAAAGCTCAACAAATCTCTGCTTGGAAACTTTCAAGGTCTTCCCCATTCAGGCACTGTGGGGATGATAAGAAATCCAGAAAGCATACAAGTTGCAAAGGCAGCATGCTCAAATTAATCTTACCCTCCCTTACTAAGCTCCTCTGGAAAAAACACTAACTCATTTCAGATTTGAGTATTCTGAATCTAAAACAGCTCTTATCTAAACTTGCTTATGTGAGATTTACAAATGAGAAAAGAACAAATAAGGAGTAATTTAAATTTTAATTTAAAACCCCTCCATTTTCTTATCCCTTATCAAACTGCCAGCATTTTTCCTGCTAACAATGAGCCGAGTGTCATGGGCACAGCACAGCCCCCTACCACAAACCAAGTAATCTCTTTCATCTAAAACCCTGATCCCTTTAATAAACAAAATACGAAAAGGCAGTCAAAATTACGCTCTGGCTTTATGAAAGAAGCAGGGAAATCCTCAGAGCACAATCCCCTACTTGTTATTTTCACAGCCCATGTGACCCAAAGTCATTCTGAAGGATAAAAAGACAGAGGCTGCCACCAGATCTCTGCCATGATTTTTCCACAGTTCCCAGCCTTAGCCCATCTGTTATGCAGCGACCACATGAATGGCATGTGTCAAGAGAGTCATCACTGTGCAAACTGTCCAAAGAAATCAACCAGCCAACTTCCTTTTGCTTCCATGGCTTCAGCAATTGTTGCTGAGCCAGCCACCATATGGTGAATAATTAGTTTTTCGACCCCACTCTAGAAAAATGTTCGCCCCATTGCCAGCATTAGCAATATGTGTGTTAATGAACAGCAGATGATGAATGCCTATACATTAACAAAAGTTGAGGTTTTCTGGCAGCAAACTGCACTCACCGCAAAAATCCCAGTTACTCTGAAGGAACTGAGAGATGGATGGCAGCAAGTGATGGCTGAAAAGTGCAATCCAACCAAATTTCTCCATTTCTCAAACACTAAAGGAACCTTGCAATAAACCATCCCACTCCTCTCATCTTGCCGCTCCCTTTCTTAAAATGATCAATTCGACCCACAAAAAGGATTGGCAACGTAAAGCTCTCAAACAGACATCTTCTGTTCACAGGCAATCGAGGTGCACTGTGTAAATACCCAGGACGCAGGTTCCTCCACACTTCTTTTTGTCTGAGAGCTTAATGCATCTGAATTTTTACTGAATATCTGCAGTGTGCAAGCCCCTTGAGGAGTCAGTCCCAGACCTCTGAGCAAACACTCACCTCCAAGGACCGAGGCTGGTAAATATGTCTGATGGTTCCGTCAAATGAACTTAAAAACTCAGCTAAGACCTCTAAGTACATTTCGCTCCCTGAAGTGTTGTTTTGGGGTTTTTTTCTGGCCCTCTAATTAAAACGAGATCTTCCCTACATTCTTGTGTGGGATGAAATATCCCCATATTGTGCAGGCATCATGAACTGAAGATCACGGTCAGGAAAGCTGACAGTTATGGCTCTTGCCTGTCAATAAGAGAGTTCCAAATGCAGCCCAGAGGCATTTTAAAATAAAAGCAACTATTTACAAACAGACGTGGGGTTTTTTTGCTGGGAACAACTACAACTCTGGCATATACATTTTGCATAATACAGATGTTTTAATATGCATCATGATTATAACCAATGAAAGCTACTCTTCAGAAGACAGGGAACAGTACAGGTAGCCAAGACACCTCAGTTTCCTTCATGTAAATTCAGAGGTGAAAGGCATAGAGGCAGGGGTACAGCATGATCCCTCTTCAGATCCTGTTGTTGTCACTGGCAAACTTTGGACAAGTCAGTCATCCTTTCTGCACCTGGCTGTGCTGGACCACTATACCAAGGGTGACTAACTCTCTCCCTAAAGCATCTTTTTGGCTGTACGAATAATGCAGAAGCAAGCAGAAGTGAACTGGACCCCAAAGGGTAGCTGCACACATGTCTGACATCACTTTCCAGATCTGACTAGCAGGCAGGTCTCGGAATCTGTATCTGCACTTTTTATTTTATCGTGCCCATCTGACAGGTGAATATTCCACTAAATCTTGCTGATAACAGTCACTAGCACAGGCAGTTCACCCTGCTTAGTTCAAATAGTGGTGCTGCCTATTGAAAAGTGGACCTTATCTGTACCTATTCCTTTTCTATTATTCTTTTTCATTCTCTTTCCTTCACTACTTGCAGAAATTTAAAGTTTACAGGAGAAAAGGACTGCAGAAGTACAAAGGTAATCCAAGTGATCCCATAAGATCCTCGGTAGCGCCTCACTATACCAAGCACTCACCTATTTTAGACGTGATCAGCTTCTTTCAGTTGACCTTTCTGAGTGGTTTGGACATTCTGGGAATAGTATTTTAATTTTGATTAACAGATAGCAATGACATACAAGGAAAACAGAGTAGAATTATCTCAACACAAGAGGTGGAGTGCCAGGACTCTGGCATGGAGCTCTGGTCCAGTTGCCAGGCCAAGTTTGAGATCAAGTTCGATAACTCCAGGATATAGTTTTGTGACTCTCAAACTTCCAGGCAAAGTTGATTTAAGACATTCTTGTCCTCTGTGCTTGTCTGTGCTACTATCTTCAAACTGCTTCTACCATTTCCTCCCCTGTGCCTGATAACAGGAATGTTCTGTGTTAAAAAAAAAGTAACTTAAAAAACACCAAAATACCCTGGAACTCCACCCCAATCAGTAATTAGCCAGAGGAAGAGTTGTACTATGGAAATTACCAGCACTCAAAGGAAAGGTTAGCTGTACCAATAGACATGCCTAATAACAACATCAGCCCAAAACAGTAGGCAGTTATTAAATTCTTTACATTAGTAGGATTTTTACATACACAAAGTACATTCAGAAAATACATCAACAGTCTTATCTTTCAGTATTCCAAGGTATGAGAACTCTTGCATTTTATTAAAATGAAATTCTGATTATGGTTGAGATTGTACTTCCAATCAAATTCTTCCCTTGTTCATGCAAAAGTGTCCTTCCCAGAGTTACAAAATTTTGAATATTGCAACAAAAGTTTTCAGCCTTTTTTTAATTGTTCAAGGAGAAACATCCATCGACTTATGGATCTCATATCTGCTGGCTTTGACTGGTCACAATGGCTACTTCAGTGTCCCTGAAAAACTGGTATGTTTATGTCTTCACTTTGTGACACAGCCAATTTTCCAGCACAAGTGAAACAGTAGACTACTGTCTGCCCCCTGTCAGATTTCCAAAAATCTAACCACCTAAAGCATCCAACCAGGACACCAGCTATAGCAGCTACAGAAGCTAACCACACTTTGCTGAACAAAAACCTATGCTTTCCTTCATTACTCTCAATTTTTCAACACATATTCTTAATAATAATGATAATCCCTGTATTACCCTGGAAAATTTCAAGCTAGACCATGTGACTTCACCCCTCTGTGCAGAGAGGGCTGGCCATGGTACCGTGAATAACTAAAGAGACCCAGAGAAGGCCACAGAATAGCTCTTAAAACTGAAATGATTGGCACAGTTTACATTTGAGAGGAGATATAAGTGCTTAAAACAATAGACAGCCTAAAAACTGAGAGCTTTTATGAATGCTTGCTAAATACCCACGGGAACAAGGAGACAGTCCGTTGTAAAGTTCCTCCAGTTACTATAGTGCAAATATAGTGATATTTTCCTAAATACTAGCCTTGGAAAACATTTTAGATGCTACAAACTGCCTGGGGTCTTATCATCTTGTACGTCAACAGTAATAGAAAAGAGAAAAGTCAGTCATTTGCAGAGATCAACAGAGTCTTGAGGTGGTGGTTTCAGTAATATCTGTGGAACTCCACTGTGCCTAAAAGGGTTCACAGACATGTGATTATCAGGTAAAAATAATACTTCTGCACAAGTGGAACTGCAGATCGATTTTTCTACTGCAGGATTTCTACTTCTATTGGTGATACAGGAAAAACACATCTCGATTCTTAACAGCCAAGAAAACATATGGCAGTAATATCTGGAAAAGATATTTGCTACCTAATTGAATTAAAAATCAATGTGACTCCATGAACGCAGAACCTTTCATGCTATTTTATTGTCATTGTTCAGGTAGAACTAGAATTTAAATAATGATTTCCTGGAAAATATATGAAATGTGATCTTTGTGAAAAGAATAGAAGGAGGAAGAATAAAGTATCTTCATTATCTTTAAAGAAAAAAATATTAAATCTGACTTTTTAAGAAGAACAGCTTATACCCAGAATAAAACAAAAAACTGCTAGAGTAAAAACATTCTCAGAATAATTTTAGGAAACACAAAAACACAATATCCTTTTGCAGTCTAGAAATTTTAACTGTTTTGAAAAAAAAATCAGAGATAAAATTAAGATACTGCATTGAAAAGCTGTGGAATACCTTTTTTCAGCTAGGCTGTGAAAAAAAGTCCTTCCATTTCAAAAAGAATACCTTTAAAAGTCATTATGCAGTTAAATGATCTTAAAAGGCCACATAGAGGCAGCCAAGGAAAATTCCTGACATGCATTTTAATGGCACTGGTGCACTGGCATTTATAGTAACGTTCAAGATAAGCAGCAAGAATGTATACCATTATTTTAGTTATTTGTTGTTTATTTATCTATCTTTAGGACTACTCTAGTGGTTAAAGAATGCATCTGTCTAAAAGATAGAGATTTTCTTAAGTATTTGTCTTTAAAATACTGAAATATTTGCCTGAACAAAGGCCTTTAAAGCAAAAAGGCTAATACCTTTCTGCCGATGAATCCAAATTTTGCCAAAGAGGGCTATGCTGGCAACCTGCCAGGAGCTTTAAGGCTGAAGCTAATTTGCATGAAATGGAGGAAATTGCAGCTGCCCTGAGAATTAATATGGAGACACAGACAGCCCCAATTGAGACAGAACATTGCACAACGGGATTTGTGAATACAAACATGCCACACTTCCTTATTTAAGATGAAAGTAGCTATAGGCAACAGAATAAGTCTCCATGAAAGCTACTTAGATACCTTTACCCCCACCTTTCAGGCCCAATGACCTCATTTCAAACCCAGGTGGGGGCTGTCACTAGACCACAAATGGAAATGAAAGTTGATTCCAGAAGACAACCACTTTCAGAAAAAGTGCTTGAGCATAGGATTAAATCCCATTCAAATACTCTCCTGGAGAAGAATACAACTCAACGCGTCCTTAAAAGCACTTAAAAATTCCTTAATCAGGGCCTCAAAAAGCTCCTCCCAGTCATTCCTTTTTGTCACCATCAGCACATGGCAGTATGGCTCAGGACTACATGAATCACTGAAGCTGGATACAGCATATTTGCACATCTGCTCTGAACAACTCTTGGAAAAGTGCATCAGTTTATTATTAGTTTGATCATACTGACAGGATTTCATGCTCTTCATATAACCTCTTGATGTAATTTTCAAGATTTCTACAAGATGTCTTAACTGCTGTGTTTACAGAATTTCTCAGTGTAATAACTCAAGTACTATTTTTATGACTTGCAATTGAAAAAACACACATTGCAGTAGGTTTTCATCTTACTGCTCATCCTACACAATGGTGGGCTGACTCTCAGACGTACAAAAACCTGTACAAGTGCATCGCAAGAAGTTAAAGACAATCTCAAATGCAAAAGGACACTGGCTGCAATTCTCAGGGACCAGAACTCGCATTATCAGCCACTTCTACTTATTTTCAGTTTGTACTTGCTACATGCCTTCAAGAGGTTGGGTTGGTTCCTTACTCCCGTAACATACATTGTCTCAGAATAAAATGCCAATGAAATCATGCTCTTCCCTTCCTTTCCTGGCTGTAACAATTAGCTTTTCCAGTGCTGGCTATTACACTGAAAACAATCACTGCTCCAGAAAGAGAGGCCTTTTACAGTATGGTCAGTTGTAGACTTTTTGGCATGTATTACGGAGACTGTGAGGCTTCTTCTCATTAAAGGAATGTTCATCTTACTTCTGACTGAGAACAACGCTCTTCCCTCCCCTCTGTCTTCTTACCTTTTTTCCATATTCCAGTCTGCAGCAGCTTTAATACACCTGTAATCAGGTACTCAGATCTTGTTTTATCTTGCAAGACTCATTGCTACTTTTCTGTAATTTCAAAACCCACTCAGTGATGGACAAGACAGCCAGGCAGGGTCACTGGGCAGAGACCAGTACTCCTGCTTCTAAGGTAGATATCTAAAGCAGAGAGCTGGGATGACCTCAGAAGGTGTTTATCATTCTCTCTTGTCCATACAAAGAATTTGGACAAGTAGATTAGTTCAGATTAGTTGTCTGACTTCTAGATAACTAAAATCCAGGGGGAGAAAATATCTAGAGCCATTAATGGAACAAGACAGAGCAACTACCGATTTCTGCTATCCCATTTTCTTATGGAACTCCTCTAGGAATAGGCACATACCCACACTGATGTCCTGCAACTGTTGGACATATCTCTACAGACTGGTGTTTCTGGTGTGCCTTCTATGGAGCAAGGCTGTGTGCCAAGGTTGCTGCAGTGTACATGAGGGGTCTCCTCTGCTGACCACCAAGTGCCCTAAGTTCTGGAGCAGCTCCCTCTCTGTCACAAAATGCTGCACAAATCCTCCTCAGCCAGGGTGAAAAGCACATATTATGTTATCCTTTCATTTACAAGTAACCAGGATAGCCAGAGCAAAGCTTCATTCTAGTCATTATGTACAAAATCTGTATGTTCAGCATTCAGATACTAAAAATGCACATGCTAAATGTCCTGGACCAGCAGACAAAAACCCTGCAGTACAGAAAAAATATCCCCAGATCTAAAATTCAGAAGGTAATATTTCTGGGACTGAGGAATAATTTGGGAGCCTGTGAAGCCAGCCTAAACTGACTGTTCTTCCGATTTTGGGAGATGAGACTGACCTAAAGCTGGCTTACATTGTTCCTTCTGTGCTTAATCACATTAACATTTCACCTCAGGCAACAAGAACAAAGAAAAACACTGCAAGAATGCACTGGAGCAATGATTTTGTTATTGGTCCTTTCAGCTACAGTGACAAAAATTAGTATTAAAAACCTGAACAAAAATTATCTCACCACTTCTTTGTCAGCTCACCCAGAAATGTATTTGACATGATAGAATAAAAGTTTTATGTCTTCTATATGTGAATTAAGTGGTAAACACTCAACAGTTATAACAGATGTTCTTAGTCAGATGCTGAAATATAGATTTAGAATCTAACCCAAGGCAGTCATTTAAGAAAATAACTTTATTTAGACCTCATGTCTTTAAAGAAGCTCTAGCTTAACAAAGCATTAAACCTTGGGTTTATGAGGCTTTGCCTGACAAGAGGCAGAATGCCTACTCCATTACTGGTGGGAAATGTGACAACACTGTTGAGAGAAACACTCCTGAATGCATCTGTACAGGATTATAGGAGGTCAAACACCATTTATTTCATCCCCCGTTCCAAGGCAGGATCAGCTTTACCTGTCCTAGTCCTGATTTCCATCAAAGTTATTTTGAGAAATTATGAGCACTTAAAGTATACACACTAGCAAATAAATTAAAAAAAAAAAAAAAATCCAAACTAAATTCTGAGGCTGTAGTTTAAAAGTACTATATCTTGGCCCAACAGTCATGGACAGGGAGAAAAAAATTACTCCCTTCTTCTTTGCATCAACCTTTCATGTTCTTGAAGGCTCTTACAGGATTTGTCAACAGCCATAAAATCTTTTCTGCTGCAAAGCAGGTACTACATCTCTCCTGAGATCTACAACCCAAGCCACCAAAACATTCTAGGGACCAGGTCTGAGTAGTACAGACAGTCTCTGTCCAGTGTTTTGCAGGGTAGGCCACATTTATCAAGTCACCATCTCCACTACTGCAAATTGCAGATGCTCAGCTGGCTGAATAGCTCTGCAGTCAGTTTTGCACCCAGTCCATTCTAGAATAACCTCGGCTATAATTCTCTAGTTGCTTAGAAGAGTGTCACATCAGGTGCTCTCTAAAGCTCAGCACTTCTCATCTAGCAATAGAAAGGAATATACACGCTTCGTTTATGGCACAAACACCTGCGGGAAGGAAGTGGATTTTTTTTTTTTTTTTTATTTTGGTGGATGAGAAATCCCTTTAAACAAAGCAACATTACTGCAATCCCTGGCAGTCACTGCTCACACTTTCAGCAATTCTAACTCTACAGTTTTTGCTCGTATTGTCAGTAGTAGTAATACATATTTGGATACCATATGTGAATCCTTTGCAACACATCACATATGTTAGAAGCCTTACCATATTGTCAGGACCATTGCTTCTCCTTTCGCCACAGGGCTTTGGTCAGCACCTAAAAGATGAAAGGAAGATGTAAGAAGCTTTATAGTGGGTACTTATTTGACACCAGTCTGTAGGAGAAAATATTTCTACATTCATCCTTAATGAATGGCATTTATCACAGTGAAAAAGCTTACACCCCATGTGTTTAAAATTCTGCTTATTGAGCAATTCTTCCCATGTTGTTACCCTTTTTCTTTCAGAATTTCTATAGAGTTATGTTGCACGACCCTGGAAGTACTCCTCACCAACAATTAATAGTCTCAAATAATATTTTAACATTAGTAGCTTAAAAACATGATTGTAGAAGAAGGTACTCAGCACAATTAAAATCCTAGAATAAAGTGCCACAATTTTTGCAATACATGTTAGAAAAATGAATTTTATGCAGCATGACTCAATTGTACAACATGAGTCATAGGAGAATTTCTAAGACCCAAAGAATAAAGCAGACTATAAAAAATAGAATCCTAGGCAAATCAGATATGCTATGAAAGTAAAGGAGGAGCTCACTGCGGGATGTTCTGCTGCTTGAAATTGGCCTTATCGACCTGAAAGAGATTTCTTTTCAGAGCAGCATTTGAAAAGAAAAAGTCAGGTCCCTTCTAGTTTAATGCTACAGTCAATCAAGCACCCATCTCTGGCAGGGGGCAGGAAAGTCAGTTTTGGCAAAAATAAATGGTAACGCAGAGAGAAAAGGAGTCTGAAGACCTGTGTCCTACAAAGTTCAGGGGATGCTGTAGGACTCAGTGGGGCTGGACCCTGGAGCACTCTGTAAGTAGTGGGTACAATATGACAGTCACCCAGCACTGTAGCAAAAAGTGTGTAAACAGGACGCTGCAGGAGCATGTTGGGACAAAGGCATGGGTAGGAAGGTAGGAACAGAAAGAATTTTGGGAGCCTGAGAAATCATGAGGAATATAGTGAGAAAAGTGGCCTTGTGAAAAAATGCCCATCTCCACGAGGAGACAGAAACTCACTGTCTGAGAAAATTACTCTGCTGGACTGATTTGCAATGGCACCTACATCCTTTATAACAGAACTTCATCTATAGGATAGATAACTTAGTGTCCAGAAGGCCTAGGATAGAGTAGCAGTTCATATGCATGCTAAGTTACTATAACAGACCATGACACTGTAATTTGTTAGGTTGAATGTAACCCAGGTGTCCTGAAAGGCAGAATGACTGAGACTGAGCTAACAGACAAAGGCCAGAATCTCTAATTATAGTGGATAACAATAAACACAGGCATGTATGTAGACGAAACATGGATATGCAAGTCATGAGCAGAATATTTTAGAAAGCCTTCAAGTTATTTTTATTAGGACTTTTTTTTTTATTATAACCGTATACCCAACTCTGTGCCTCATAAACATAAACACACCAAAAATCTTCAAGTGCATTCTACTCAAGAAAAAGAAGTTATTTAGTATCTTTGAAATTAACTCCATTAGAGTCAACCCAGGACCCTATTGTGTACTCTTTGCAAGGGTAAAAGCTTCAAATTGAGCTTTGCTACACCCTAAAATTTCATATCTTTAGCTTACCTATAACATAAGATTGATCTCTACTCGTGGTACTTTCTGCATTGATGAAAAGAAGGGGGGGCCTGCTGCAGAGGACCGGGTCAGCCTTCATCTACAAGGCATAAAAGAATGCTTTTTGGAAAGCAGATGTTATTAAAAAAAAATACAGAGAGCAGGAATCAGTGGAGAGAGAGAGAGTTGAACAGTCAGATGCCGGATGCTGGCAGCTTATCATATGGCTTCCCAAAGGCTAACATTAGGATGTATTTTCAAGTGTGAGTATATATTAATGAAAAGAGTGAGTCTGTACCTCCTGAGTCACTTCTGTGCATGAAAGTTGCTAGAGTTACATATTTCTCTGAAGTTGGCCCCTGCCCACCAGCTCTACTCTCCAATGAGTGACAGAAATGATACACAAAAGTGTTTGCTTCACAAGAGCAGCTAGATGAGAGCATTCCACATGTGCTCTCTGCCACACTCTTTGCAGAACTAAACAGAAACACAATGAAAGAAAAAAGCATCAGTTTTAAACTCAGTGTATTTCAGGCAGATAGGAACACTAGCACAGGGCTTAGTACACAGAAAAATCTGTAGCGTATGATTCACGTGGAAAAATTCAAGAAGCATACCTTATAGAGGGAGAGGTTCATAGAATTCCCAGTGCCTATGGTACTCTTATAAACATGCCGTCTTTTGTTCCTGCAGGGCTCCAAAGAATAATAAAAGAAAACACAAAGCAGAAGAGGCACCACTGAGTGAGTGCAACAGTGTTTTATTAATCCATGTGATTAATCCAGCATGCTGAGGAAGATTCTTTACAGAATCAAAACGTTCATGTTTTTTGATCCACATGGATTAAGGGAACACTGTGGCATTTGCTCAGTGGTGCTGCCTGCGCTTTGTGTTTTGGATTTATTCTTTGGAGTCCAGCAGCAACAAAAGAGGGAGCATTTATATGAGTACAGCAGCATGGAGACTTGGATAACCTCCCCTCCCTTCCTGAAGGATGCTGCATGAATGTTTCTGAGGGCTACGTCTCTTGTTTGTGTCTACAGCCTGCCCTTCAGAAACCAAATCACTAACAAATAATAGAGGGCTGTTTCTGCCAAATCCTGAATGACAGTCGTGCTGCTAAGCGAGTTTTCTATAAATCAGGCATATACCTGTGTAAAGTAACCAGACAATAATTAGAAACACTGGCTACATTCAAAATTTATGTTGGAGAGCAGGAAAAAAATAACACAATTCAGCCAATTTCTTTTTGGCAAAGCAAAGGATTCAGGCATCATACTCGGGACCTGACAAAATACTTAGGTCTATGCTTAGGGTTAAAGCCAGATCCAGACTTAACTACTTTGCATTTAACTTTTTATGTGTTCAAATGCTTTGCTGTGCAGAGCCTGAATTTATTCTTGTTTGAACAGAGAACGACAGCAACAGCAAGTTTCCTTGTAACTAAACCAGATTTAAAAGCCAGAGGACAACCTTTCAGCCTGACAAATAATTCAGCATCCAATTTCCAGTGAGCGATTCCAACCACATTCAGAGAACCACTTACTTGCTAAGCATCTAAGCAAAAATATGAAAGTGTTTATAAGCTCTATCCAGTACTGTAGCAGATCATTTTCTATGGTAGTGCCTTAGTTCTGTATTGCCATGCTCAAAAGCCATCAGCAGTCTCTTCATCTATTTCTGAATTTTATTTGCAGGCTTCTTTATACGTTTTTCTTTTCTTGTGAATTGCTTCTTCCTTACCTCTCAGATCTAGTTTCTCCCTGCTACTCCCCATTATTTCTGAGTTTTATCAAGTTGGACTTTTCCCTGGGTAATTAACACACTGTCATCCTTCCTATGCTCAGAACTAGGGAAAAAACAAGCCACATGCTACTAAATACAAAGTCTGACTTAAGCAGACCACCCTAAGAGGAACAGTTTAATTTATTCATCTCTAAATAATGACACATAAATGTCTGGCACACACCACTATGAGGAATGTTTTGCCTTCAAGTGATGTGCAGCGAAAGGGAGGAAGTGTCCAGGTCTTAGCTGGTGGAGAGGAGCAGCAATAGATCTGAAGCTCTGGAACTTCCTACATTGCTTCTGTGGTTGTGCAGCATCTTCAGCCTCCTCTGTCCTTCACAGCTGTAATAAGAGACTACCTTAACATGTCTCTATTCCCAAGGCTGTCAGTCATGCACCACCAGCAGCTCTTCCTAGTCAGGCAGCCCCAGGGAGGAAAGCTCAGTGGGGGATGCAAGGGAGGGAGCTCTAAGGGTCTGTGGACTTTTCCAAGACTTTAGCTGCCTAATCATTCTCTAACTGCAGATTTTTCATTTTTTTTCCATTATACTCTTGACAAAGTTGAGGACTCTTGCAAAAGGCAAATCCTGGATAGAGGCATAAATCCTGCTTGATATCTAGTCCCTACTCCCAGGGAACAACCATGTTTCTCAAAAAAATAGTTTCAATCTTTCCCCATTAGCCAAGTAAGGTTATTTTCCCCAAGCTTTTTCAGAAGCAGTATGACTGTTGCAGCTGAAACTGTTAAAAAGACAAGCAAACACAAAAAAAAAAATTAAATCAAAGAGTTAAAATTTGGCAACATGTCATTGACTTCCATCACTGATAACACAAAATTTAAAGAGTAGGATGCCCATACCTTACAGTAATGAATAAAGGTCACAAATGCAGAAGCAATATCCAATAATCAATACATCAATAAACCCTTTTCCCTCTTATTCTAGGTATTACAACTTATTATTATTACAACACACTCATATAGGTTGAAGTTAGTTCAAGTTGTAATTTGAAAGCCACTCAGAATGATCCAGGTCTTCTGTTTTCTCAATATTCTTTTTGATGCCGATGAATCAACTATTTTTCGTATCTACCAGTCTTCTCTTTATGTCAGACATTCAGTTTGTGATCTTTGCATAGATGCAGTCTGAGAACATTTAAATACATTACGAATTAATGCTAAACAATCTTGCAACCTAACACAAAAAGCAGATTTTCATTTTGCCCTCTACGTTGCTGGAAATTTCATGCCTAGGTCCTACTTTCTCTGTCAGTTTTAAAATATACTTCTCACATCTCTCAATCTAAAAGACATAAAAATGCAAGTTTATCCTAAGGAAAAAGTGGACTTGTTAAATGAAGAAACTCCTCTCTTGTTCTCAGCATGTATTTCCAGACACCTATTTCTAAGGATTTGCCACAATTCCTAAATTTGAACATCTTATCAAGACTTCCCTTATGAATCTCTGCCCTCTCTTGGCAATAATTTGAGATAAACTGTAGTCCTTAGTCTACCAGGAGAAATTTCAAAAACACTTGTCATTTGGCCTCACACCAACTCTCTTTTGAAGCTGGAGACCATACAGAAAACATCTTGCTCCCTACTGAGCAAACATTTGACCCTAGACGACTGGGAAGAAACAAACTGGACCTTCTGCTTTTCAGGGTAAGCTAAAAGGTTACACAGTCCCTCCTGCTGAGTCCTAACAACTCAAGGCAATATTCTTAAGTAGGTTCTGCATGCCGAGGTGTCGTCATGGCTCTTTCCAAGACACAGAATATGGTATTCATGGAAATCGGTATGACATGTTTCTGGTGCACTTCCAGCCCATCTTGAAAAAAAAAATGAAATTTTGTGTCAGAGTCATACAGGAAGATGGAAAGGAGAAACCATAATGAAAGCCTATAGACTACACCACTGCAGGAGAAAAAAGCCAAAGTTTATACCTGCAAAAATTACCTTGAAGCTGACTATCTTTGGGAGATCAATAAATTCACAGTGTTATCCTAACGTGGGAAGGTGGATGTAGAAAACCAAAAGGTGGTGAGGATGATGTAGCTGTTGGGAGATTCGGTATAGGGAAAATACATCAGCTTCTTCACTCCTGTGAACTCTTAAAATGGAAATTGGACTGCCCTATTTCAATGCCATTCACCAGATGTCTGTTCTGGACTATAAGGAAGATTAAGCCAGGTAACTGAAATAGTTCTTCTTAGCATAAAAAAAAATATACTGCTATGTTCAGACAAATTATAACTATCATTGCTAAAAAAGACAAGGACTGCAAGAAAACAATGCAACAAGCAACACATTATGTCTTTATACTGCTAATAATAAGCAAGAAAAACAAATTCACTGCCATATATTTTTAAGACATTTGCAATTTTTTAAAATTAAAAAATTACCACAAAGATGGCATACAATCTGATTCTATTGTATGTCCATGTCACAAGATGATGCTACCACATGCAATGCAAGAATAATTTTATCATACAAGTATAGCTACAGCAAATAACTCCTCTCCACTTTGAGCCTTGATAAACATGTACACTGAATATTTTTGCTTACAATATGAAGCCAGACGTATTTTTCTGAGAAGAAGAACCTCCCTCAGGTTTGAGTCCCCTGTTTAGCTTAATTGCCCTGGAACTTGGTGCTGAGCCCAGGACCATACAGCATTTCCAAAGTGTCAGGAATCCAGGGTTAGGCAGCAAAGATTTCTCTGTGAGTGCTCTATAAAGTGAAACACAAGAGTGATTACACACCTCTCTGTGTGTTGCATGAGACACTGTACTACTGTCCTGGACAAAGAGCACTGAAGCAGAGGTGTAGGAAGTATTTTTCAGCATAATCTGCCTTTTTAAAATTCCTGGCATAAGAAGAGTTTATAAAGAGAAGAAAGATATATAGTTTCAATACAGTTTGAGACACAGACAGGTTTTTTCATTCTTCTTCACTTCTTGTCAAACAAATAACTTCATTCTCCTATTTAAAGTTGGGCTTTTTAAAGCTAAGCATCAGAAGCTGGGCAAGATAAGGCCCACAGAACAGCCTGAGCTACACAGAGACCAAATAAACATCACATATGATGGCTACTGGAGAAACTGTTTTGGTTTATGCAGAGCTAGTGCTTACCAAATGCACAGTAACTGTACATTTAACTTGGCATATTGGCCCTCTTGTGTCTGAAGCAGCTCTTACAAAGTCCTTACCCACAGCTTTAGGACCTCAGTGAGCAACCACGACCTTGGCCAGTCCCCTGAGCATGCCGGACTGACCCTCCACATCCCCTTGCATATCTCCATGTTTCTCAACCCTCTGGTTGTCAAGAGAGGCATCAATGATTGAAATAAATTTTTCAGCTATATTATTTGTGCCATCCCTACTGTTTTCACCCTGGACACGTGACTCCAAACTCGTGGATAAGCCAGAGAAATCCTAAAAATATGAAGTAGGAGATTTTGGCAGCAATAGGGGGTGAGGCTCATGGGTAGTTAGTGCAAAGAGGTAGCTCAGGGTGAGACGTACCTCCACTAGCCCCCAAAGCCAAGCCCTGCTCTTTGAGCTGGGCTCAGGACTTGGGGCAATACAGCTTCTAAGCTCCCAGGAGAATGAACAAGCATCTTTAGCACCCTTCTCTTCAGACTCTCATTCTCTATGCATAACATAACATGTTCAGAAACATTTCCACCCTTTAGTTGCATACTGACTTCCTCTTCCCCTCTGGATTCCCAAATCCCGGCAAAAATGACAAGAGAAAAGTGAATGTACTTAACAGCAACAAGGGGACTGACTTGGGAACCCTTGGGACTCTCCACCACTGCAACTTTTCATTAAAGTATAAGCATTCATAGTTTCTGACACAGTCAAGAGCCTTGCACAAGTTCAAGAGTTTTACAAAGTAGAGGTTTATGCTCCTGCATAACTGAAAGTCATAAACATTTGAAGTGTGGCGTTGTAAATAGCATCTGCCTAATAAACCGTGGAAGAAGAGAGAGAAGAGCAAAGAACAGTGAAATGAGCAATCATTTCCATTCCATGAGTAAATACCTTCCTGTTTCATCAAATTGGCCTGCAAACTTCATAGCTTCCCTATAGCCATTTCTAACATCTGTTTTCCTCATTTATACTCCACCACTATGAATTAAAAAATTACGGATGAAAGGCTCAGTGCAGGAAAAGGTAGCATGAGAATTTATCACAACAGATTAAACTCTCTTTTCATAATGTAGAGTGAAAAGTGGTGGGGGAGGAGGAAATCAACGCAAAACAGAGATCCAAGTCTTTCCAGCAAAATGCAATCTCGAAAAGTAAACCATTACTACTGGGAAACTGTTCCTGAGATTTCTCGATTGTCTTATTTAATATGAATGATTTTGCCCTTGAGGGCAAAAGTTTATTTCCCCAAGTAGAAACCTGTATTTCAACATTTCTCTGTAGCATAGATTTAATGCATCCCTCTCTGGCTGTCACTGCAATCCCTTCAGATCTCTGCTCCCACAGCCTACTCTCAGTGCCTGAGGAGGCACGGGTCTGGGGGTCTCTGCTGGGGGCAAGGGGCTCACTATGCTAGTGAACAAGTACTGGTTTTAATCATATTGATTATGTCCGAACAAATATTTTCAAAGAAGAGAGTGACTGCAAGCACCTCTCAGATCTAACCATTCAGTTGATTTTGGTTTGATTTTTTTGCATAATAAATGAACAGACCAGAAGTATAGGACATGGAGGGTTAAGTGTGACTCATTGTAGAGAACATGCCCTTTTCGATAATACCCCTCTTCTGATCAACTAAAAGCAAGGCCTTATATATTATACACAATCCACTTTTTAAACAAGGCAAACTCCCACACCACTAAGATACTAGAACAGTAAATATTGGTTTTCTTGGCTGATGGTGCACCTCATGCCACATAGTCCACTCAAGCATCTGCTTGTTACCACAAGCTATTCCTTTTGTAAAGGGAAAAAGAAAAGTGGCATTATGCGCTATCAGCTGTGGATAGCAAATATTTAAAAGAAATAAATTTCTCAGAATGAAAGGTACCTTCTTTTGATTAAAAAAAAAACCAGCTAACTATTTACTTTAGGTCTATACCCACTCCTAGCACCTGTACTTTTCAATTGTTGGCTTGCCAAGAACACAGTGGTTTTCTTCCTGGCTTTTCTCTTAAATAACTATTTATTATGCACAAAATATCTATTAAAGATGAACAATATTTTACTAGGAAATGAAGATAGCTTGAAAATGCTGCAGAAAACTCCAGCTATTGATAAAAGGTTTATGTGTGTGCTGGTACATTAGAAAAAGCTATACATATATATGTTGTGAAACAAAAAGGATTCACTAAATAAATCATTCATGTACTCTCACTCTTATGCTTTTATGGTAGACTTAAAGTTATATTTTTCTAAAGTTACACTTTACTACAGCAGTAACTACGGAGGTAGATTTGCAACTATATCAGAGTGGAATAAGAGAGATAAGATATCATAAGATAATCTTTCTGGCTTTTTACACAGAATAAAAGAATAAAATATCACTGAAAATTAAAAGATTGTATTTGGTGGTAGAAAAGGTGCTTCCAGGCCTCTTAACAAATAAAAAGAGCCAAACACAATGATTTCCCCAGCTACACATTAAAAAAAAAAAAAAAAGTTTTTACCATGTCAAGAGTTCAGAAACAAGGAGACAGTAAATACAAAGGATTAAGAAAAAAAGACAAAGTCTGTAACATTTGGAAAGACAGAAACAGGCATTTGCCAAATGCATCTTTAAAAAAAAGTCCTACATACAAAGAACAAGGCTAGAGAACAATGTGTCATTACTTGCCCCAAACTATGGTATAGGGCTTCCTATGGGTCTCCTTTTCTGCTTTATTAATTGGATAAAAGAATCATAATTCAATTACTTAACGATTTATTACAAAATACTTTGCCCACACAAGATTTTTCAGCATGTAAACACCATACGATTAGACTATCTACTGTTACAGGCCTAGCATTTCAGATTTCATTAGTAAATAAAGCCAGGTTTATTTGTAATAAAGTTAAGCCCTTCCAACCACTGACCATGGAAACCAGATTTTGAAATAATTCAGATTTGTGTTTCTGTTCTTTCTAATTAAGGGTAATATCGGGAAGGACAGACAGTGGGTAGCATTGTTCGAGCACCACGGATTTAAGCAAGAAAATCTGATTATCAGCTCATGTCAGAAGCCAAGCGATAATGCAGCTTAGCATTCGTTTGGGCTTTTGCTTTAGCCAAAAGATAATTACTGTTCGTTAAGTCTTACGTAAGTGTATCTAGTATCTATGGTCCTAAAAAATTATGAATAGTAAAAGCACACAACAGGCAAAGAAGAGTTATTGTATCTATTATTTACTTGGGCTGTTCCATCATGGTAATTTCATTAGGCAAGAAAGTTAAACTCAGTGTCAAACTATAATTTCTTAAAGGCCAAAAAGTTAAACATCAACTCTCATGCAAGTGACACCAGAAGTTACATTTTTTTATGAAGACACAAAAGCCATACTAAAATGACCTCGAGCCCTTTACTTCAGGATCTGCTCTTTGGGCTGACTGTCTGCAGAGTGCCCATAACCCTCTGCTTCCACTACAGTCAGCCTGCTTAACTCCTAAGTGTTGGAGTCCTCTGACAAAATGTTAATATTTAATCATAAAAGTTTATGATTTTCTGGGTAGTGCAGCACTGGCACGATGTGTCAAATGAGCTTTGTGTCCTGACAGCTTCTCATTGCACAAGGTAGCCAATCTCACCTGACACAAGGAGCTGAACTCAGACTCACTGTCAACAGGCTGGAAGGGACCGGGGGCAAAAAAAAAAGCACCTTGGCCAGGAAGAGCTGGCACTGCAGGCAGTATGGCACCCAAGGGAGGGAGCTGGAAGTCATGCCATCACTGTCGGGGTCTCACAACAGGAAATCCAGCAGCAGAGTGCATATTTAGCCACCTAAATAAGGAGGCTCAGCTTCCAAAATGCCCCGTGATATAATGCAAAAGAGAGCCATCTCTGGCAGGAAATCCAGAGTAGAGACCTGACTTGGACACTTGATATTGCAGCAGCTGCTCCCTTAAAACCACCCTCCATTTAGCACCTCTCAGGCATGAGCCCCTGGAGCTTCAGGGGTGATCTCTGTGAGCAAGTAGAAGAAAGAACCTACCTACCTCACTGGAAAATAACAGGCAAGCTACCAATGCTGAGATCTGTAGGAATCTTTAAGACTTCAAAATGCCATTGAAAAATAGAAGAAAATTTACCAAAAAGCACTGACTGTAAAACCCCAAGCACCAGCCACCTGAAGAGTCAGGGGTTAGGTCCCTTAGGCAGCTTATTTGGCCTAGTAGGTGGAATAATTCTAGCCTCCCTGTTAATGACAGGTAACAGCAATTAGGAGACAAAGTAAACAGAAGAAAAGAAAAACCAAGATTGCCTAGAAAGTAAGTCACTTAAAAAAAAGATGCCATTTTCATTAATATTAGAATATCGTGCAGGGAGAACAAAAAATTATCAGGCAATGAGAAGCACAGGTGTAATCATGAAGCACTACCTTATGGTTATTTTTTATGTGTGCATTTTATGGCTGACAGAGATCATTAGGATGATTTACAATTACTTTCACCAGGAGGCAGGGCATAGATTTCCCACCTTTGAATTGAGTCAGTCATGACTGCAACAGCACAACTGCTAATGCAAAAATCCTTTTGCTTCTCAGAAGAGCAATCACTGGGTTTGTAACCATAGGTTCTTTCATGCAGAGGACAGTTCTTCAGAAAGAGAGCAAATGAAGCACCACAAAACCAATGAAAACCAATAAAAAAAATGAATAGTAGTTGGAGAGTGATAAAAAAGACATGAAGTCAACAGCATAGCAACAGGAATGAGAGACATGGCTGAACAGCCATCAGGGAAAGTCCCTCCTGGAAGAGCTGTCAGGCTACAGCATCAATACCATACTCACACAGGATGTTGAAACTGGTCCTCTACAGTAAAACAGAGTAAAAACTAAATATGGGTGTCCCGCATCACCTCATAAGACTTCAAACTTTTTGCCATGGGCAAAGAAGAAAAAGCCAGGTGTGCTATATTAGTTATTCATAGGAGGTTCAGCACTGGCACTGCTGCATTATGGAACTGTTTTGAACAGCCTTCTCTGGCTACACAAGTGACTGCTAGACCTCCTTACAAAAGCTGATGCTTCAGAAGGCAAAATAGTTTATTTTGGATAATTTTGGACACTAAAGAAAAATCTGTTGGAGAGAAAAAAATAAGCACATCTTTTTAACCCAAACATGATTATTTTAAAAGGCTCTATTATCCTATAATTATTAACACTTTGTAGCTAAATAATAATAATTATGAGAAGGCAAACTGCTAACCAGGGAGTCACTGCTCCTGCTAAGATTAGCTCATAGCCATGGAGCTTTTCAAGCACCTCTTCCCAGGAAGCATTGCCTGGATGCAAGTGGGAGTCCTCTCATTCAGGGAGACAGTTCACAGTACTCTTTGGTCCTGAAGATTCTAACTTATGACACATAAACCTCTGAAGAGGTGACTCTCTCCCATCCGAGGGATGCTGCCACCTTGGAGGTAATGGACAAAGCTAAGCCCAGCGTGGGGCAAGCAGAGTGGGCATCACCTATATGGCTGCACTGGCCTTCCTCATGGTCCTGGTAGCCACCTCCTGGAAGTGGAACCCTCCAGTGTGTGGTCTTCAAAAATCATACTAGGTTTTCAGGACCAAGTTTTACTTTTCTAAAATAATTTAGAAATAGTTTAGTTTTCCCTGCTGCCCAGAAACATTTTATGGGTCAAAAGCCCAACTCAGTATATAAATTTCTTGCTATCTAAAATTGTAACACACCTCATTACCTTCATAGTACCATTACAAATCTCACCCTTATTAATTAAAAAATGCTTGCTCCAAAAATTGACCAAAAACCCTTTTTTCTTTCTCTTGCAAACACTCATGACTATATGGTGCCTCATTGTTTTCACTCCTTGAATAAATGTCCTTAAAAAGCACAAATAAAGAGAATTAAATGCTGTGTCAAACCACTGGTACCGTGTGTTTAAACACCTGCTCCCCTTCATCAGCCCTTCATAACACTGTTAAATGATGATTATACATACTGATGAGTAACGAATCAAAATACTGTAATCTATCTTGAAAGAGGTTTTGTTAATATTACACATAAGGCATTAATGGAGTATTTAGACTGTTCTTGTGAGAGAAAACATACCTTTGTATACAGAGAAAGAAAAACACCAGGAGAACCTACTGCATTTTTCTCTCTACAATTAACTTCATACAAAACATGGGTTACTGCTCCTCCAGGATTTTAAATACAAAAGGAAGAATTTGGGGGTATTCTTGTGCCTTAGCTGGAATCATATATTGCAGTTTGTTTCACAATTTTTGCTACAGGAACTGTGGTGTCCTAAGGGCTCCTCCCTATCCTTGCCTCCTGGCACTGCCCTCCCATATTTGATCCTGAACCACGAGTTTCCCAAGGCAGCAGCTGTGGTCCAGCCCCACCATCTCTCCAGAGCAGAATAGGGAGACCAGGGTGATGTGCTGCCCACAGGAGAGGGATGGTCCCGCATTTCCACCCATCAATTTGGCTCATGGCCATTGCTAAGTCTAGGGACATAGTGATTCAGGGCAAACAACATAGCTGCTCCAGTAAAAACAGAATTAACTTTCATCTTCTACTCATCATTTCATTTTCTAACAGCTAAGGGAAAAAACCAAAACACAGCAGATTAATTTCTTCATATTTTATCTGAGCTTGACTGTGTTGTACAGTTCTAGAGAAAAAAGAAGTCCCTTTCAAAACGGTAAATGAAAAACAGGCAAATGTTTTCCTGCTGTTTGCCAATATCCTTTGATTTCAAGGGTCTGAGGGTTGTTCTGCAGTTCTTAATAAAAATAATGCAAAAAAAAATCAAATTCCAGAAATCTGTGATGAAAACGTGTGAACCACTAGGAGGCTGGAACCTTGCAGGTTGAACACCTTTTAGATCACAGCTGAAATAATTCCCTTCAGAGTTCAACCATGAATGAGAGTGTCTCAGTGCCTTAAATTCACCCAACAGGTGATTTTAAGTTGCTTATACCTGGGTGGAAGATTACATAGTTCTACCACTGCATCTCTTTTTTCCCCCACCATTTATCCCCATCACACCATATAATATGTAATAGCCTCACACAATACTAAACTGCAATTTCACCTCATTTTGTCTTTAGAGGTGTCATTTTCTCTTGAAGTCTTCAACATAGAATAAATAAAGCATCATTGAGTTCATCACTACAGAGCTGCTCCAGCAACGTGCCATTGTCTCATTCAGCAGATTGTCTAAATCAATACACCTTAGACCAACATAACTGCTTCACACTGTTCAGAAAGTTCCTGGTTTTATGTTGCATTCACACAAATTTAGATGACAAATTTGGTGTGCCAGCTCATGCATAATTAATCAGGTTGGCTTCAGCAATCACACAGCACTTATGGGATTTTCAGAACTTTCACCTTATTTTAAAGAAAGCAGCATTAAGCCAACACTAAGCATTAAGCCAGCACTAAGCATCTGCTTTAAATGTTACCCTACCTGAGCCTGACTAAAAGCCTAGGAAGTAATTTTAAAATCGGATTCCACAGGAATTTAGGTAGGTAACCTAACAAGCCTAATTAAATTTGTTGTTTTCAGAGGTGTAAATCTAATGTCACTCCACAGAAGTCAGTAAAACTATGCCAGGTGCCTCCTGAATCCTGGGCACCCTCACCTTGGAATGAAAAACATCTAGATCAGAACATCACATCTCAGGGTGTGGACAACCAGGTTGTACTTTATGTTCTTTTCAGTTGTATGCAAAACAAAGTGATACAAGCAGAATAAAAGTTGGTCTTTGAATACAAACAAAATCCAAAGTCATGGAAACTTTTCTCACTTAACTAGATACTCAAATCAAAAGGCTAAATACAGGATAAGCATTGATATGTTAAGCATTGATACTAAAGGATCAGCATTACTCTTTTCCTATTATTTTTGATTCTGCAATACCTATAGCAGTTTGATTTATTTTTTTAATAATGTAATTACTGATATGTTTTATGTGGAAATGTTTCCCTACCTGCAGCACCGACAAAAATCTTAGAAAATAATATCAAAATTATGTCTATTGTGTTATTAAATAAATAATTTCTCACGTAGCTTTCTGTGAGTGAAAGCTAAATTGCAAACTTTCTCAAGAAGCCAAGTATCATAGACCTCCAACATAACATATTCCAATTTAAAGTAATATCCTTTACTTCAGTGATAAATTATTCAAGGCAGATGCTACAGATTTTTTGATTCATGTATACTAGCCCTCTTTCAAGCCTTTTCCACAACACTGATATTATCTTGTAGCAAGAGGCATCACAGAACAGCAGCATATCTTACCTCTGTTCATACTAAAATTAATGTCCTTTATACCAGAAGTAGTGGATTTGCCAGAGTAGTAATTATTGCAAAATATCCAATCATCCTGGTATAACATTGCTATGAATCTTGATAAAATACCATGCAACTTTCCACACGCAAATTACTTAGAGAGTGGGGAAAAAAAGTTTTCTTATTTATTCAGCTGTATCATCATCTTTTTCTTTCTATTTCAGCAGCAGAAATCTCAGTGTTCCCATGGAGTTTGCAGAGAAGTGAAGCAATAATAGAAGCAAGAAACAGCACACAACAAATTCTCACCTATGTTACCTGCAGTCGTCAGGAAAGCACAATTAAAATATTAAAAAAAAAAAAAGGTCATAACAGCCTCAATGTTGTGTAGTTGTGTTTTAAAAACTGAGTACAAATTATTTGCTTTACCCCCACGTATAATACCAAGAATGATGTAGCAAGACATTGGTCTATGCTGCACAGCTCTGCCTGCCTCTTAACTGTAGCTAGGAGACTTGGAAATGAACCATACTCTCTAACCACCACAAGTACTAGTAAAATGTTTCCCATACACGATCCTACAGCAGCCGTACAGTATGTGATAAAGCTGTCCTGAAGCTCTTCACGTTGGTGTTTAAGTTTGCTGGCAAACCCCCTCCTCTTGCTGGCAGTCCTCTTGTCTCCACTAGAGGGTATTACCAGTATGTCTATACTTCCATAGGCACATCAGCACTGCCTGCTTCCCCGATTCCTTTCCAGAGTCAGAATTTGCACCAATACCTGCAGGTTTTGCCCATCATGGACCAGCTGCCTGCCCGCAGCTCTGCAGTCAGTTGGAGTGACACTCCTGAGATGCTGCTTTACTGAGACATGCACTGAGAGCCTGCAGGCTCCTGTAAACCTTGGCCAGCAAGAAATTATTTAGTTCTAGGTGCTTTAGAGAGCCAGGACTTAACCAATCAGTGCAACCCTGAAGACCTCTGCACACACTGGTTCTGACTCCAGCAGCACATAGCACACCTCAGAACATGGAATTTACTTTTGCTTGAGCTTTGGAAGAAAAAATGAAAATTACATATCTTGCTTTAAGAGCCATTTATAGCAGAGGAAAACACGATGTGAAGAAGCTGTCACAAACACTTGGGATTATTTATACTGCAGAGGACGAAAATGCATGGTGACAGGCAAGTGGGCAATCTTCCTTATGCTGGACAAATAAAAGTGTAAGCCCACTGGAAGAGCAACTTATATTTATATAGGCAAATGTTGACTATGCAGTTCCTTAGGCTAAATTTTACCAGACCATCTCTTTTCCTATACCTCCCAGACAGATTGCTATGATTTTTATAACTGTGCAACTTGAGGAACAAGAACAACCCAGGTCTACCTTCTGCAACTTTTCACAGAATGCTAGTGTCAGTTCTTACCCCAAAAACCTCCCAGCCTAAACAGACAGCACAAAGAGGGAGAAAGGCCTGTGAAGGAACAAGGTGAAGGAACACCAAAGCAAAGGGCTAGGAACAACTACCACTGTGTCACTGTCACAAGAAACGTTAATAATAGTGTTCGCAAAAAGTAGAGAAGTAGCATCTTAAATGATGTTTCATCAGCTGCTCCACCAGCTTTACCTCTGCCCTAAAAAGCTTATGGGTGAACAAATGCAGAGGGTGACTACAGTTTGGGACTGTCATGAGAAACAAGAAAGAAAGTGGAGTAACTGTAGCCTGAATCCTGCCTACTCCTTCTACAATGTTGGGACACATCACTGGATCACTGTCTGAGGCCAGCCTGAGTCTTTTGGGTTACATGCAGTCTTAAAAAGGTTAGATGCTGTCACTGAGTGAGATGCTCGTTATAACTGAGTAAAGAAAGGAGAAAGAGATCAGGTCCCACTTTCCAGTTCACACAGACTTGAATCAGTGAAGGCCAGCCCACAAGGTGGCTTTTGTTATGAACACCATTATTAAAATTATAATTATTCATAGTTAGTGAGTAATAAATACCTATTTTATCTTGGTACCATTATTAAATATTGCTTCTAAGCAGAACAGCTTAAACATCTCCAGCCACAGCAAAGTCACAATACTCATCCTCAGAGTAAAATACCACTCCTGACCTTAGAAGCTGGATTCATTTACATTAATGCAAATGCTCCCACTTGATGAGCAAAAATGGCTTTGTAAAGTAGCAGTAAACCAGATTTACATCACTTGCAGTCTCCTCATATTTTCCTAATTTAGTAGAGTAAAAAGGACTATAGCTGCAATGAATACGAGGTCTAGCAGCTCTTCTGATACACAGTAGTTCTCTATTCATACAGGAGAAGGTCTGGAGAAAGAGATGGGAAGCATTTCTGCACAGGTGTAGCCGATATGGGCACAAGGAATATGCAGAGATAACACAGGACCTGCAGTGCAGGTGGAGTTCAGACCAGCAGCCAACGGCTTACCAAAAATCTGATTCTTCAGACCCTTTCAGAATTTTACACATTTCCCTTCTTTCATTGCAGACCCCATAGTAAGGCCATGCTGGGGGACACATTTGGACACAGATGTATTACTACTGCCTGTACAGGGTCAGATACCCACTGACATTTTGTCTCCATGACAGTGTCCTACACTGGCACAACAGTTGGGTACCTGCACACAGCAGCCTGTGTTCAGCACTAACCTGGTCTCAATACAAGCAGCAATTTGAAATACTAAAGGGTGTATGTCTCTATTTAAAAGACTGGTGAATTTAAGTGCCACAGCTGACCACGGTGGACCATTCCCCCGCATGGTGGAATTAAGCACCATTTATAAAACTAACGCTCAAAGCACTCTTAGTTCTCACACAATATTTTAGAGGCGATGAGCATGTATATATCTAAGGTACAGCATGCTGCCACCCACAGGCAGAGCCAGGCAAGCTAAATTCTTTCCATGCCAAAGCAGCACAGGGAAAAAAACGTGGACAGTGTGTGGCCTGAGCGTGAAGAGCATAGTGGTCACCACTGAAGGCTTACTCCTCTCACCATTCATTGTAAATAGGAAGGAAATTAGGACAATTAGAACAGTTAAAATGTAAATGACAGAAATAGCTGAAAACCCTTTTTCCCCCCAGTTCCTACTTGTTTAAACAAAGCCCTAACAAGCTACAATCAGAGGGGTCTGCAATGGATCCATGGCAACAGAAAGCCTTGGCCTATGGCTACCATCTTCCCCAGCACACTGCCATTAATTTACCAGATATACATGTACACATTGCAGGAAAAATCACCAGGCTCAAGCTTCATTCACTGAAAAAAAGAGATCATTAGCAAATGAAAGAAAAATTATAACAGGTCAGCAATTTCCTTGATGAACTCATCTATTTATTTTTATTTGAAAGAAAAAGATGAAATTATTCTTGTAATTTTTGTGCTTTGTACTTCTAGTGAAGCGAAAATTGCACCTATAAAGCAGATTTTGATTCTTACACAGCAGATGAATAATAAAATCAATGCTTCAACATCTATGTATTCCTCAAATATTCTTCACAGAACATCTGAATAGCACATTAAATGAAGAAGGTGATAGTACTAGAAATACTACGAGAGATTATGCCAAGTGAGGTTTTATTTGTTGTTGTTTTGTGTTGCTTTATAATCCTTGTGTGCAGAAAAGGGGTTATTTAATCAGTCAGCAGATCAAGAGCTATCCAACAGCATAAGAACACTCGTTCCAAGCCTGATCAGAACACAAATTCCTAAAAACACATGAGAAAAGAAGTATACACAAAAAAAAAATAAGCAAAAATATCTCCCACAGATATGACTTTTGGACATGCTGTATACTACTGATGTGGAAATAGTGCTTATTAAACAATAAGATAAAAAGTGTTTAACTTTGTGGGTGGAAAAGGGAGACTATTCATGGACACAGCAGTAAATGTCTCCAACCCCTATACTCCACTCACATGGACTGTGTAATAAGGGACAGCCTGCAATGCATTTAACAAGTAGTTTAGTTTACTTTTATTCTGGTTTTGCAGGCTGTGCATATCACTTCCAGAGGAGATTTCAAAAGCAGATTACAAAGGTAGAACAGATGTAAGGAGGCTCTCAAGTGTCACAACAGAAATTTTAACTGATATTTTAGTCTTGCCTCATGCAGATTTGCAGGGTGATCTGAAACACAAAGCATAATATTTCTCCATTATATATTGGCTGCTATTCTTGACCCACGCAAAATAATAATAAATAAAATTAGATACTTGGGACTTGACTCAATATTATTCTCATAGTAGCCCCATGTCAGTATTAATTGCTCACCTTTCCCTTTCCAGGCCAAACCCAGGAACCCACCATACATGTGTTCTAAAGCCACCCACAAAACACTTGCCTCGAGGTACCACCATGGTGTTCCATATTATGTCTTGCAGCTATTTCAAGCTGTCTTGGCCTAATGAGCAATGCCAGCACATGTCTACATTTTGGCACTTTCATTAAAGTTCAGTCATGCAAAGTGCTAAGCAGACAGAGGGCTGATGAAATCTGGAATGTCAGCAGAAATTATTCAGAATAAGATCCCAGGGCACATATTCAACTTTCAACATATGATATATACACCCTTGTGAATCATTCCAGCCATAAGCACTGCTAATTACTGCTGCTAGAGATCAAACAACATATGTAATACACTTAGCTGTTATGTTGATACAGGACTCTGATCCTGACCGGGTTACTACCAAACTACCAATATTAACTAAAAGCAGATAATGTCTTTTGATACAGCACTGTCACTTACATACTTTCACTAAGTAATAAATGCAACTTAATGTCTTTCATTGCACAAATTCTCTCATCCTATTTCATGCTGTAATTTGTTTGACAGGAATATTATAAAAATCAATTACATTTGAACTGTATTGTGTTTCTTTTTTAAATTATCTGCAATATCTGACAAAATGCAGTCTGCACAGTCAGACTGAGGATTCTTTTTCACACCATTTGTAATCAGGGCAAATGCATTCTTTCAAGATTTAGTTACTAATTAGAAGTAATTTCTTTATAACTGTACAGAGCCGTTGTGGTTGGGGTGTTCAGCAGGACCATGTTCATTACCATTGTTCAATCTGTTTGTGAAGTTCCTGAAAGGTCTAATAAGGCAAAACAGGAAGGCTGTTGGTGGATATCAATGCAAATAATACAAAGTCTTTTGTTTCATGAGTTCTCAGAAGAGCTATAGCTCCAGCTTAAATTCCTGTAGGATCTCCAGGCTGTCATGTTACCATGGCAGAAGTGATAGCAAACAAAGATGAGCCAACGCTTTATAAAACAAAATATGAAATACAGCCTAGTTATTATGGACATATGACTCCAAATAGACAAATCTTTTTGGCAGGCAGTGCCTTAGAAAGCAAGGCAAGAGATATTATTCAGTGTTATTTTTCTCTAAATATCTAGGAAAGACACTACACATGCATGTACATACACACATGTGCATTTGGATATTCTAGCATAATCAGGATTACTGAACCCTTCTAGGCCAAAATACAATATTTTAAAACTTTTCACTAGAGCCAACATCTAGGAATTGCTTCATCCATCAAAATGCAACCACAACTGAGGCAGGAGATACCAACCACGCTGATGAATTAACATAGCATATAACAGCTACAGGGACCAGAAGTTAAAATGCACCACCTCTAGGAGAGACAAAAGAATGTTATTAGCAATCCGGTCAAGGTAGAATCTCATATCTGTTCTAGGATAAACTCAAGTGAAATTTGAACTATACAAAAAGTCGGGGCCCAGTTTTACCTTTAACTCAAATAAGGTTTTTGTAAAGCATATTTTCTTAATGTCTCAGGTCCTATTCAACGTTCAGAACAGAACTGCATTGCCATGCCCAGAAGAACTGTAAAGCAAATCACTTCCTAGAAGAAACTCCACACAGCACTGGCTATCAGAACAGGGCTTGCAGCTGTACAGATGTATTCTTCCAATGATGCTTTAGAAGTTCATAGGGTCAGATCATCCTCATAGGGTTAGGCAATATACACCAGCTGAGGACCTGAGGTCTAAATGGTTTAAGACCTGGTCACTCTCACTGATCTTTGACAGCACATGAATATATAGATCTCTTTGAAATAGTACTATCTAGTCAAAGTTTAGCTAGTATAAAACATCCCTGCTTTCACTTTGAGTGCTCACCTGTCTTGAACCTTAGTGGCTTGTAAAACTACGTGGAAAGATTAGAGCTCGCACCCCATACTGCTACAGTGAGAAACATGCTTTTTGTTAAAATCACTATTTGTCTCAGTATGTGCCAGCAACTGACACTAATCCTGCATAATCATAGAATCATTAAGGTTGGAAACGACCTTTAGGATCATCAAGTCCAACCATTAACTTTCTCATGGCTGTAGAAAGGCATCTAGGAATGATCATTGTCACCTTGACTAGCATAAAATGGATTTAATAACATGAGAAGTCCCCTCAGGTAGATTAATCACAAACCGAGGATAAGATAGCAGTTACCAGTTGTCTCTCTTTGTCAAATATCTTTAGCATTCCACCTAAAGAGAAGGCACCTGCAATATGAGAATGGTTGGGAGCTTTTGCAAAGTTTTGACCTCATCATGTTTCAGTTGGCCTAACACACAGGTATGGTTTCTTTGCAGATTAAAAAAGTATTGTCATCAACAAGGGAAAAAACATACTTGAAAGTAACAAGTAGCTCAGATATTCATTACTAGCCATTAACCTGATTTTCTAATGAATACGACATTAGGCATTCATTAACGATCATTTGTGTTTATGTGGAACAGTGGCTGTATAATGAAGGTTGATAAATGAATAGAAATGAAATGAGGGAATTTTGGACACTTGTAAAGCAATTAACTTGTTTGGCATTAATTACATATTGAAAAGCTAAATCAAGTACATTTGGAAAGCTACTAGGACAGAGACACAGACTAAGGGTAGATATAAAGACTAGATATAAAAGAAAAGCTTTATTTCTTTTAAATAAAGAAATACAGCCAGAGGTATGGTATAATGACAAAGTCCATTTTTAGCAAAAGAAATAGGATAGCAGCCTGCATGCTGTAATAATAAAAAAAAATTATGAAAGGCAAAACAATGAAGCCAATAAAATAACCCCTCACAGTTGACAATGAAGTGCAAACAGGTGGTGTACTAGAGGGTTAATGTTTTTGTTTCTTAAAGAAAGAGCCATACAAGTGCCCACACACTTGAATGTATGCTAATAAATGAAACCACCTAGCAAATTAGATGCTAGAAATGAGGGAAGATGGAAGCTCACTTTACAGTTACCAGGACACATTCCCTCTAATGAGCTGGTAACCTGATATTTCCAGGCAGTTTTGACAGCATCATTTCTGCTAAGTGTGGCCCCAACCTCAAAAACAGATGCTTTCCATACCCTTTGCCTGCACAGAGACATATTAACTACAAGGAAGACAACACAGTCTCAGCAAACACCATCCACACATCTCTTTTGCAGTATCAAAGAGCAGGAGCAAAAGGAGGAAAGAGCTGACTGCAAGGCAAAAATAAAGGGAACATTGTTGCTTAGCTGTGATCTGCTAAAGTGGGTCCCTCCTCAGCAAAGAAGAAGGGAGCTCCCACAGCACACTGTATTCCTTTCCCCAGTCTCTTCCCACAGTCCATCCCTCTGCTCTCAATGAGGCAGTGCCATTTCACCTTCCATGGCAACACCCAGGACAGCCAACAAGTGCAGGAAATGCTCCTGTCTGCCCTGAGAGCTCACAGGGAGCTCCTGTCCCAGTGAGAAAGGACTGTCAACAGAGCAGGACCTCGGCTGCCAGACAATCCATTAGGTTTGACCCAGGAAATAAAGTGAGACACTGCAAACTGAAAACGACTTGTTGTGCTATGGCAGCAGGTAAAAGCTGATGAGAACTACCTCTCTATTGGGACATCACTCCTCCTTTCAGAGAGCTGGACCTTCTTCCCTGCCCAAACCAGTGACCTAGGTGCTGGCAACTCCCAGGCCATGCCACCAAGAAAACAAAGGGTCTTTCTTCTGCCAATTTCTAGTGGAGCAAAGCTAAAATTTTAAGCTTGTCTCCACCAAAGGTTCATGCAGCCACTCACACTCACACTACTCCTGTATTAGACCAAGAGACCTGCCAGTATTTTCTGTTTCAAAAAGATCCTGCAATCATTAAGTACAGAACACAGCTACATTTCCAAGTGTCATTAACAGTCTTTCTCTCTACTCAAATGTTCTGCCACTGGTTTTACTCACAAAATGCCGATCCGATCACACTTGAAAAAAGCATACAGAAAATTACTTATAGATGGATATTTTTCAAATGAAAAGAGCTTCACACATTTTACCTGGCAGGAGCTATCTAAATTCAATCAGTATTCCAGATTTCTAACCTATACCATAAAACCTGCTTGTTGTCTCCTGTGTGGGAAGCACATTTCCCCAGCAGAACTAACTAACTCCCATGTTACTCCAGTTAATTTTGCTTGGGCTCCCAGTCAAGCCTTGGTGGATTCATGTTTGATACTTCACGCTTCATATCAAAGACACAGACTACCATGGACACAACAACTCTACAGGGAAAACATCATTTTATTTACCTTGGATCACGCTACATATCACCCTCAATAAGTAGGAGTAGCCTCATTTAAAATGTATTTGAAACTTGCTCAGTGAGCTTTTCCTCCACTGCTCCGGGGCTAGATGAGAACCTCAATGAATTTTCAGAGAGACCCAGCACCACTATAGGAAACCACAAATCCTTAACTAACATATGCTAACTTTTCTCCTCGGAACAAAAGCAGCATCTCTGTTGTCCCCTCAGCAGAAAACACCAATCAAAGACGATTCTTTTCAGGAACAAATGTTAGCCAGGAACTTCAGTTGTGTTTAATTAAGTTCTTCCGAAAGAAACTGCATGCTGTGGCACTGAAAAGGTTATCAGAGGTCAGCTGCCTGCCATGACTTTGTGACCCCCAAAAGACAAAATAAAAGGTAGTGGTATCCCTGCTGGTAAGATTGGCTTCCACATTTGTTTCCCCCCCTTTCTGCTTTAATTTAATAGCAATCAGCACAATATGGCTGCTTTTCTTCCAACAATAGGATGGGCAGAAGTCAGATTTACAGCACTGCAAGGGGGAAAGCAGGAGAGAGGGGAAGCACACTGTGGCTCTTGATCTACAATAGGAACATCACTTTGATACCCATAAATAACTTGCAAACCTACTTAAGATTCATTACTGTCAAGAGCTGACAGATGTGCAGTTTTTTAAAATTTAGTATTGCCTTATGGAGCCTCTCAAAGACACCACTGGTAAGTCAAACAACTGAATTTTAAAACGGGAAATAATTCAGGGTGCAGATCCATGTTGAATATATAATGTATTTGCAATATTTCTCTGAGCCACTAAATAGAAGAACTACCATCATAGATGTACAAATCCACTTTTAAACCACTGCCACAGAAAATGAAAATACTGAGGAGGTTGAGGCAACACTGTCAGCAACCTCTTCCAGGTGGCCTTGGTCATAGAAAATGTGTGCTACAGTCTCTGTGATTATCAAAGTACACAGAAGAATAACAGGATCCTCCTTTCAGGATTTCAGCTGAAGGTTCCAAGGGAAAAGTCAGTATAATTCCAAATATTTCAGAACATCAATTATTATACTGCCACCCTCATCATATCTTTAAAGAACTCCATCAATATTAATGAGATTGCCTCCTAAATTTAGTTATCCTTTTAGTGATGATAAGGTAAAATGGACTTGTTCAACCTTCAAATTTTATTTTATCACTTTAAAGTGCAAGGACTTTAGACACTAAAAACCGTTACTATTATTGTCTTAGAAGATGCAAGCTGAGTAGTGGGTTGATTTCTTTTTTAACACTATTTCCAATCTCTTCAGTTGTAGTCCCTCATGACTGAATATTTCTCTGTTTCATTGCTGTCCAGCGAACTGCCTCCTGTTGAACATTTCCATCATAAACTACTTTTCAGGAGCTTCATTCAGATCCAGCATGGAATGGCATCTATGGCCTTGATGATAGATTCCCCCATCATACCACACCACATTCTGACCTTATCCAAGTCCATGCCAAAACTCTCACTAACTTCAGTGGAGCCAGGACTGATCACAGATCTTTGCTCAAAATCAGCCTCTGCCCCTCTCCTTCTCCATTACCACCAGTCTGCTTTCTGAGGCGTGAACATCTCAGCTCTGCTCCTAAAGCCAAGGGGCAGTCTCAGCCCAGACAGGGAGCCTGAGAACACATTCACCACAAACATCATGCAAGCTGCTAACCCCTGTTTGTTCTTATCAGTTGAGCCATTTACCAAAATAAAGAGAGATGATTCTGCCCCCTTGTTGGGTCACATTCAGTTCAGGCTGAGGAGAGGTCAAGTAACAGGAGGATAATTTGCTGTAAAACTGCAAAATCTCCAACTGAAATCCATATGATTCATGATACATTTGGAAGACAATGTATTTGTACTTTGAACATTGCCTTCATTTCTAACCTCTAGAAATACAGAAAATAACTTTTGTACTTTCTGTATGTATAATAGTATTGCATCTCAGGTCATTACCCTGCTAAGCAGCACAGAGCAGAAAGTTAAATATGTTACGGCAGGACCCTGGGGTTTTTTTTCTCAGTAAATCCCTTTAGCAGCTAAGTATTAGTGCTTTTGTTTGCCAGGTGAATTGCTCTCAAATGCAGGCCAAATGCAATTGGTCTTCCAAGAAGGATTATCTCTGCACTATACTGAGGTGCAAAATTATTATCAATAACGGTATCAATTCCAGCTGCAAGATGAGCTTTGCTCTTCAGAAACTTATATTTTAAAGTCAATCACAGTTAAAACACCAGGTCTAAGATTAAAGTTATCAGAGATAAAAAGGCACAAACTACTGGTAGTGTTCTGTAGCAGCAATTAGTTCTTCCCTCTGCTTGAATTTTCTTCTCTGTTGAAACACTGCAGTCACGAGGCTTTAATCAATAAACAAAGAAATTACTTTCAAAAGTAAAACAATCTTAGGTCAACTAAAGATAATGAAAGTCACGTAAGCAGTTATTCATGTCTCAATGCCAAGCTTCTGGTTTCACTTCCAGACAAATCCAAATGACAAGGATACAGTATTTGTTTTCCCTAGTAACATTCTGAGATACCACAGCATACACTTTGACTGAGTACAGTCTCCCATGTTTGTCCTCAGCTTGTTCCACATAATTCAGTAAAATACACAGACTAGTGCCACATCTGGATTTGTTACCTAGGCAGCAAATAAACTTCATCTGAAACCTCACAGCAAAATAGGCAGTTTGAAATTTTAACTGGTGTAGCGAGTGCCTCATTTATCAAACTCGCAAGGAGAAAAACAAAATACAAGTGAACAACAGCATCTCATTTAAAATGAAGTTGCACTGGGGATTTTCAACTTTACACTTTAATTTTTCTAGCAGTTACTTTCGTAAAACAATGGAATATTGAAGAGAGCACTGGTGTCTATACACATCAACGTGACAACAGACTCCTGGCTCTATTCAGAGAACAAGGCAAAACTATACTCACAATAGCAATTATATTAAAATACCAGCAGAACTTTTGGTTCTATCAACTCTATCAGGTGTTTTTAATAAAAATCACATTTGGGAAAAAAAAAAAAAAAAAAAAAAAAAAAAAAAAAAAAAAAAGGCAAACAAGTACAGCTCATCAGTCAGAAAAAAATACTTAAGAAGTCTTGATCAGTCCTTCACAGCTCTTTATAGTTGTATGAGGTTAGGAAAACACTTTTCATGTTTTCATGACACTGAATTTGAGCTACTATGAAGAAGTTTACAAACATCTTGACCTTCATGAGACTTTGAAACAGTATATGAATACCACCTTCTAACTCACACTCACTTTGTTTTAAATAGAGTTCTTTAGTATTACTTGCTTCAAAATATCTTTGTGCAAAAAGTGGCCAAGCTGCCATATTGAGTCACTGGTCAGTTTAGGACTGTTCTTATCCCTCTGAAAATAAGGCATCTTTCCTCTCCCTGTAATAGGAAGTCATTTACACATTGCATAGCAGATTACTTGGTCCAATTTCTATCAGGAAGGAAAACAGGTGTCTTTGATGGCCCTTCAAAGGATTTCATAAGTGTGTCTTAACCTTCTGTGCTGTGGCTCAAGACATGATGTCTAGAATCTTCAGAAAGAGGCAGTACAGTGGTACAGGGGGGGCAAAAATGCTTACCTGATTATTATCCACTCAATGCCAGTGGCAACCAAGTGGTTTTTCACAGGTACTTTCAGCAAGAGTATGAGCTCATTATGTAAATTATGAACTAAAGGAGGAATGTACACTCTTGGGATTTGAAAAAAGCGAATAAATGTGATTATAGGCAAAAACGCTAGCTGTTCAAAGGATAAATAACAATAAGAATAAACTAACGTTTTGTAAAAGAATAGATCAAATTTTCCAGCATATGAAAGTTCGAGATACCATTACTGTTTGCAGTTAATAAAGAAACAAGAACACTTGGAAAATAGATTTGTACTAGCATTAGTCAGGGATGTTGGCAGAAAATCCTAATTTCTTACACATCTCAGGCCTTCACACTATCTTTCCAAGGAGAGTAAAGCAATCAGATCTCATTGCTGAGATTATCTAGGATAAACTCAGTCATCCCTGGAGCAGAATTCAAGAGATTATGGGGGAAAAGGGAGGGTTAGATCTTATAATAAATAATAAACCAGCTTACATCATCTCAGATCATTTTGCCAATTGGCAAATTTAACTGTGTGAGGAAGAGATGCAGTTATGGACCCATTAGCTTCCAGTCTGAATCTTCTAAGTGTATGTGCATCACCCCCATGTGTACCAAGAATTGTCCTAATGTCCAACTGAATAAATCTAGGTTAAGCCCATGCATAAAATCAGGGTATATGTGGGAACCCTGGTAATCATAGCTAGATTTACTGCAGAAAAGGATATTGATGAGGGCACCAAAATTATATTGGTATATCCTCAGAGACCAAGATTCCTTTCACACCAACAAGCACAGCTTCCCTTTCCTCTTTTTACTCCAGAGCCTTCTCTGAAGAGTCTAAGTCAAATCCAGAACCTTCCATAAGGGCTTGGGTGAGACAGACCAGTACCACAGAGGTCCCCCAATGCCAGTGCCACCTGTGGAAGGAGGAGGCAGAGAAAGGTGTTCCCCTTTGAAGAGCTGGCAGGTTTGTGATGCTGCCCTCTTCCAGGTAAACTGTGTGTGAGGGAGAGACCAGGACCTCAAGCATACAAATTCCTAGACTCCATTAGTCACCAGAACTATGCAAGTCCAGAAGCAACGTCACACCTATCACGTATGTTGCCTGTCACAACAGAGTTCACAAACTAGTACCCATCACAGTTTTTTCTGCTAAGTTTTACCCAGCTGATAAGCTGTTTTTCCAAACTCTGTTGCTTTAGCATGTTTGACCTTGGAAACCCTGCCCCAGAGAACTCCTCCCCATCCAACAAGGGCAGGGCAGAGAAAACTAAGTACATTTCCTACAACAGCTGTTAAAATTCCAGTGCACTGGAACAATACATTTCAGAATAAATCCTTTGAAAAGGTAAATAAATAGTACCAAAACAAGTAAAAAGTGTCTCAATCTGTTATGAAAGGAAGATTATAATATTCCACAATATATTTCTTCCTTACAGTTACAACATAGCGATAGTTCATGTTCATCATTTAATAAACATATACTCAACTTTCTGAATATTAAACTTAGGACTATACATTTTGAAGTCCTGGAATATAAGACCACTTTTCACTGCAGAATAAGAAATAAGGACTGATTTTAAAGCAGCACATCTCTATCAACCTCAGCACGGCCATGCTTCTGTGAGAACTAGGTAGAAAACTTCAGTTTGAATATTAACACAAGTGAATCCTGGGGAGAGAGCAGCCCCTGAGCTGTTTCAACAATGCCATGCAATTTGGTGGCTGTGGTCTACACTGCAGGCTTCAAATCCCTTCTCCATCAAAGTGGAGCTTGAACTGCACTGCCTCAGTTCCCTGCCTGAGAAAGTCTCTTCTCCCTGAAGGAAGGTAAATTTTGTATGCTTTTTACTTACTGTAGTAAAAATGTAATCATTTTTAACTATGATATTAAATAATTTGTAGTTAAAGTATTCTCTACTAGACAAATCTTGCAAATAGCATACACATCTACCTTCTTTTCCAACATGTTCATATTACAATTTTCATTCAAACAAGGGATTTCTTTTGTCATCTTTTGTCAATGCTCTTTAATCACAAACAACTACAATTATGGAATTTCTATGCCTACATTAAACAAAAATTCACTAAGTTTGTTCAGGATGACATGCAAAACAAAACAAAATACAAGCACCAACTGAGCAAGCTAGCATAGGAACTACAAGTGCCTATTTAAAACAATTTTTCCATACCTGCAGTATTAATCGCAGGGCATAGCAGGCGGGGTTTTCTGAAATGCTCTGTGTTGCACCAATTCCCAGTAGGCCAGCACAGAGTGGTCTGTAAAACATGATCAGATGTTACTGAAGATTATGGAAAGCATTGCCCTCACTGGCTGATCCTTTCTCCTGACTATGAGAGAAGAAAGAATTGAGCAGGTAAGTGCATCAAGATCAAGCCACATACTTTCGATGTCATTTATTAGTTTTAAAAATAAATCCTTGTCTTTCTGTGTGGCAGTAAAATGGTTGTTTCCTATGAAAACAACATAAATTACAGCTGAAAAAAAAAAATTTAGTGGTCAGTCCATGGTTAACGAGAAGAAGGATGCTTCCCTTGCTGCTTCTTACCACTCTCTCCCTATCCCTTTTACTGTGATGGTTTGGGATCAGTTTAACACAAGTTTTGCTATTGAGGATTCTTATCTTCTCACGCTAGGCATAAAAACCAGCAAAAATCTTGCATTTTCTTCTACCAAATTATTTTAGCTAGTTTTTCTTTATTGTTGATCAGTCTTTGGAACACCAGAACCTCCCTGATAAGCTGTAGCTACCTTCTTTGGCTTTTCTCAGAGTGACTGCAGGGGTAGGGACATCAGGAATGTGACAAGAGCCCTCTATCCCAAAAAAGAAGGGCAAGAACTATGTACTTTATGTAGAGCCTATGAAACAATGGTTGTGCCTTGCTTTCCAGGTAGGACTACAGGCCACCTGTGAAAACACGAAGCCTTATCACAGAAACGTGTTTCACTGAAACCTAGAGCCACAACACTTAGCAAATCCCAGGAGAAATGTGTGCTAAAAAACAAGAGCCTAAAGCTAAAATAGGTCTTAAGCCTAAAGCTAGAACATACTTCGTGGCGAGAGCAATAGCTGAGTAGAAATCACATTCAGATTCTCAACTCTGTAGCCAACTGATTACAACAGAAGCACGGTTTACAATGGCTGGACTGAATCATCTAAAAGGTCCTTTCAAACCTAAATGATTCAATGTTTCTATGGCTATTCTGACTAGTGGCACCCACTCTTCCTGAGTTGTTTTCAATCAATTTTTTTTTTTTGTTTAGGAACTTCTGAATTTCATCACAAGAAATGATAAAAATTTTATGGTTTTGATAGCATCAGGTGTTTGTTCCCCCTTTTTGCTTTTCTTTACCAAATAGCTTTACAGAATAGCCATTCCTGGGCAGTGTTTGTGAAGCTTTTATTCACTGCCTGAAAGTGGAGAGGATGCTTTGGTCTTCTGGTTTTGCTCATAATTTCTCATTTGGCAAAGTTTGTTCAAATCCCTTTAAAACCTCTAAGCTTATCTGCAAGTCAAAAAAGTACAGCTTCAGAAGGCAAAAGAAATAAATCTCTTTGAAATGCTAATGGAGTGGAACACTTTCTGCTATTTCAAGAAATAATGTATCCTTTTGGAAAATTTGTAAGGGGTTTGCTCTGATTAAGATATTTTAATTTATGACATGCAATTACAGTTCAGTGAAAACAATATTGCCCTGTCACAGCCTTGTTCCTTGTCCTATGGAAATAGAAATGCCATTATGAGAGAGAAGCTGCTGCTTTTAGGAACACAGTGTTTCACTAGCTTTGTCGAAGATGAACAAAGCACTGAGCTCTGTGTAGATATCTAAAAGGTACGGTTTTCTTTTACAGTGACACTTCAGTTACTTTGTTTTAAGCATTTTTCAAGGGGGAAAAAGGCATCTAGCATATGTCTGTCAAGAGCCTTGAGGAATTGGAATAAAAAATACACATAGAAAGTACAACACTTGGTATAGTACCAGCCATCACACATGTGACTAAAAGCCTACTTAGAGCATCAGGTTGGAGCTGGTGATGGAGAAAAGATGCTATGCCCAAATATTGCTCATTGCACTATGATATGGATGTGGGAACATGAAAGAAAAAAGGTTCAAAAGAAAAATAAAACAATGCTGCTAAAATAGGCCTGATTATGTGGGTCACTAAGTACTGTGTATTTCCCCTGTAGCATTTCATAGTCGTTACTGTTGCCAGGGGAAGCTTGATCCTCTCATTATGTATGTTTGTCTTTCACATCAGAGCTCCTCTCTTTCTTTCCATGCCCCGGCACTGTAACAGAAATAAAAATAAGGAATGAACCCCCATTATTACCCAAATACCTACAAAGCAGAGGGAGTGACCCCGGTGGGTCGGAGGGTCAGCCCCCTCATCATTGATGCACTTGCTCCAGCAGACCCCTGCCTTTTGTCACGGGGTCAAAGCCAAGACCTCTGCTGAGTGTCCTCAGTGAAGAATTAACAAGTGTGACAATTTGCGGTCCCTCCTCCCCCAGCCCCCGGTCTTGCCTGTGTGAATGCTGTAAATAGAGACATCTGGATGGAGGCCTTTCACTGCAGTAATTGAAAATGAACATGGATCAAGTTCTGGCCTGTTGTATTCATAAATCTTCAGGCTTAATTACATTAAAGGGAAATCTAGGGCCCAGCTCTATGGAAACGGCAGATCCTATCAGGCTCTCAGATCATGAATCTTTAGGAGAAGTGTTTTTCCTCTCTTCGGGACAGTCGGATGAGAAATTTTGATTGGGTCTTTCTAGCGTCACAAATCCGTCAAAGATCCATAATTGTTCTTTTTGTTTTACTTTTCCTTCGTATGTGGTGTGTTTCCACTGGCAGAGGACTTGGATGTGTGAGGCATCAGGCTGCCATCATGCCAGGCAGTCAGGCGACAGATCTTGGAGGGCCACGCTCACCCCTCCATGCGGAAATTTGGGAGAGGGAAAATTTGTAGCTGGCTCACTGTCACAGTTTTCACTTAAACAGAGTCCTTGGTCCTGCGTCCCAGTGAAGAGCTGGGGCATGATAAGCAAATGAGATCTACAGTTCTGCTTGCTCATTTCAAAAAGGAAAAGGATTTTGAGTTCAGTGGAAACTCTCTTCACATCTGCCTTTTTAAAACTTAGCTGTACTTGAAGGAACAAAGTGACATTCTGAAAAATCAATAAACAAACAAACTAGTGGCAGAAGGGCAAAATGTTTGGATTTTGAATAAGGCTGCTAGTTGTCAAGAGCTGGTTGTTTCATAAAAACATCAATCCTTCCAGTAGCATTTCTGTCTCTGAAATGAGCTCTCATCAGTTACAAACTTCACAGTGAGCTGCTACAGGATGAAGACTCCCAATGCCGCAGAAGCTTTGATTAAAAAAACACCCAAAACAGAATAAAGACACACAAGAGTCAAGATATTTTTTATGTGAAGGAAGGGTTTTCCAATATGCTACCCAGAAAAAGTGCTGGTGTAGACAGACCTCTTTAATTAAATTCTACAGGAACTAATTTGATAGCGTATAAGTCTGACCACCAGACAATGCCACTGATCCACAATATGGCTATGTAAAACTGAATACTCCTGTTCATTGTAAGACTGTTAGGATATTATGGCACAATAAATAAAGAAATCATGCATCTTTGCCTTTATAAGCATTCTGAATGGTGCTGTGTGGTTTATTTCTGAGCATTGCAAAGAAAAAATTAACATCCACTAGAAAAAAATTATTCCAACCAGCTCAAAAACAGCATAAATGCTGAAGTGATTTTTACAAAAAGAAAGGAAAAAACCCCACAGAATCAAGTGACTTCCCAATTGCAACTCTGACTTCATCAAATTTCAGCCTGAATGAACCTCAATACCACAATTACAAATTTTCAGTTAATAATAGCAGTGTGAGTTCCACGCAGAAACTAAAATTCAGTCCTCAATCCCCATGGCTGCAGTTTCCCCCTAACCATACCAGTTTCTCCACCCCACTCCTCAGAGATCAGAGAACCTGTGCAGAAATAAGTGGCAGTAGCTAGCAAGCATGGCCTCCAAAATAACACCTCCTGCCTCTCAGCTTAGGGGTGTATTGCAAGAAATGCAAGTTCCTAAAAAAAAAAACAAAACAAAAATCTCCTGGACTGGCAACAAAAGTAACCTATCCTCTTTAACAAATCTTGATTTTCTTCCAGGACTTGTACAAACTGCTGTGGCAGAAAACTATCAATAACGTTTGCTCTGCAGGAGAAGGGTGGGGTTACAGCCTTTAAAGAACCAGTGCCCCAGTAACAAGTGGTTTCGCTGACAGCATCTTCCCATCATATTGACAGAAAGGGCTGGGTGATGACTCAAGGATTATTTATGTGAAACCTAGAGCTAGCAGCATGGTAAGTTATGGAAAGAGGACAAGTTCACAAAGCAGGGGCTGTGTGTCTGAATGACAAGGGACACTCTTTCTGTCATCAGGGTTTAGGGGCTGCAACGGAAATTGGGAACTACAGGCTTCCACTTGAGCTCATCCATGCATTTCCCAACAAATTGGAAGGGAAACAACACTGCCAAACAATTCATGCTGCAGAGAGACCAGTCCTCCTCTCTGCAAGGTCTTCTTATCTGACAGGTTTACTTAAGTACCTTTTGTCATTCTACAGCCATTCTGCTCCTGGATTCCACATTTCATTTTTATCTTGATTGTAGGTTTAAGTGTTGAACCATTTAGGTGTAATCCATTTTACAGAGGTCTTTCTGTCACATATTTGAACAGAACTCCGGATCCTAAATCTCCCTGCTGTTGCTTTTGCAACCATGGAATAAGGACCACTCTGGCAGTAGAATTAACAAAGTTGACAGAACCTAATCTTGGGAAATTTAACCATCCACCTTGTTAACAGCATTTGGGAGATGCCAGAGTTGTTTTCAAATGCGATACATTTTTCCAAGTCCTGAAACTTCCAGGACATGATGGTGATCGGGGCCAATTCCTACTACACCTGGGCTCATACCTGTTCCTGTATCCCCTTTCTCACTGAGCAGGTCAGAATTCAGCCTCTGTGCCACAGGGAGACTCCTCTGATGTGGAGTCAGGCAAGCCTGGAGTGTGGTACTGAAATATACTGTGGCATGGGCAAATGCTTTGAAAGGAAAGTAAATCACCAGCTTCACATTCCTCTTCTTCCTGGCAAGGACCATGCAAACCCAGAAAATTAATAATAAATAAACAAATTAATTGAACTAACACTATGATTTTAGTCCTGCTCATAACTAATCAGTGTCTATCTGCTTACTTCAGAGCCAGTTGGCTTCTATCGGGGTATTTTATTGACCTTAAATTATTAAACGCATGATACAAAGCAGTCACTGTGCATGTGTACTGCAGCATTTTGTACTCTTTATTGCTGCCTGCACTGTTGCTGGCTCTGAGTTCATTAGAGAAGGGAAATCGATGTCTGCTTATTTCTTTTTTCATTGTACTATGTGGTAATACAACTATGAACCAGGAGACATCCTTTCTGCACAATTTTATTTAAAGTCCTTGGGGCCTGGCCACTTGACTTTCACTGACATCTTCAACAGTATCAGTTTATGGCAATCACAAAAACAACCAAAGAATCACAGAATGAGTACGGTTGGAAGGGACCACAGTAAGCCTTCAGGTCCAACCTCCCTGTTCAAGTAGGAACATTCTGAAGCACAGAACTGAATAAAGACTGTTCTTCAATATCACCAGTGAAACAATCTTCAAAAATGTAAAATAGGGTGGATTCTCCAGAAATAATCAATGGTAATAATAATAAAGTCCATTAAAAACAGTTAACTTTACAACAGACAACCCATAAGAAAACCCAATTGTAGCAGTAAAATTTGATAAAAGTTTTGTTTACTTTCATTCTTTACCAGTGCTAAATGTACAGCTGCCAGTGAATCCCACCATGTAAAATTCAGGTGAAGAGCCATCAATAATGTGATGGATACTAATGAAAAGTATCTTATACAGATCCAGCCAGCCAAAAGTCACACCAGGAAGGGAGGATATAATCTCTCTAAGGATCCCAGTTTCCCTACCCTCTCAGACCTCCCGTACACTTGTTCACATTCCAGTTGCCATATATATCTATTCCCTCCTTCTACCCTCAGGACAATTACTTTGCAATAGGCGATTATTAGGGCTCTAAGGCCACAGAAGTAACTTCTTTGTTTGAATTTAAACCAACGCTTTGCCCAGGGCAGTTTCTCCATAGCATAATCATACTGGCACCAAACTCCACTAAAGTCTTCAGAGGGAACATGAAATTACGGTCTAAATGCATGGGAAGCCTCGCTAAAGACCTCTGTGGATACTGATGCATAAACCTATTCAGCACAGAATTGGGGCATTTTTCTTTCCCAAGGTACAATGTCTACCTGAGGCAGTTACTTCAACAATACCTCAAGCCATATATACCCTGCATTGACCTAGGAGTCATTGCTATTCCTGGGATGCTGGAGCCTGCCCCACAGGAGGGAGACATTGGGAAGACAGTATTGCAATAAGTACTGAGAGACAGGTAGAGGTGTCTCCATTTGAACAAAGGAAAATATAAAAAGCCTCTAAACACCATAAAACTTACATAGAGTTTTCAGTATTCTGCCAGCTGTATGAGTTAGGAAGTGATTCCAGGCATCTCCATATTTGACAGTTTCTTATATATGTTTCTTCTCCTTTTGACTCTACAAACTTCACAGTCTGACACACCAGGCATAAAAGTAAAGATTCTTTATGTGGTAGCTGTATTGTGCCTTTACCATCAAACAAATTGAATATGTCTGTTACAAGTCCAGAAACCTTGGAGGACAAAGTTCAGGGCAGCAGTATATTAAATTTTTCTATGACTGTACTGCCTGAAACTATATATATATATATATACACATATATAAATATATATATATATAATAATAGTCCAAGAATATTTGAAGCTTCAGTAAAACTATGGTCAAAACCCAGAATCCTCTTCCACTTGCTGGAGACATTGCAGTTTCTCTGCATATGCTGAAAAGATCCAGTGACAGCTGGCAAGGTCATTGTAAATGAGGGAAAAAGAGAGTCTTGTCTCCATTACCAAATGGCAGCAACTAATCACTGTCACATCATGATGTGGTTCAGGACTGTCCACAGGTTTATTGTGGCCATTAACCTATTCAAATATTCTACTTGAGGAGAAAAAAAAGTCTGGGGCCCAGTCTAGATCCTTAGATCTTCTGCAGTAATTTTAACAAAGCTACAACAGCACATCAGATCACATTTATACAAATACACTGAGGCAAATTAGAGCTTGAATGTACATTATGTTACTGTGTACAGCCCTCACAAGTGCTTGTTTTTTTCCTGTGAGCAACAAAAAATAGCTTTTGCAGCTTGTGCTGAAAGTCGAGCCCTCTGGTATTTACTTCACAGTCAGGGGATCTCACCGGGCAGTGTCTGAGGCTCTGCAAACTCACACTCCACTCTGCCCCACAGCAATCTGCCCATGCCACCACACTTTCAGGGTGATAGTAATTTATGGCCACCTCCCTATAGTGCAAATAATTACCCTAAAGCAGAGAAAGGGTAAAACAGACTGCAGGAAGGAAGGACAGGAATTGCCCTTTTCCTCCCATTTTGGAGTTATGGCACTTTGTCTTGTATTTACATTATCTTAACAATAGGGGGTTGATTCCCACGCTGATTTTCTTATGGACTGACAACACTGTTGAGAACTACACATAAGCAGTGAATAGTTTCTCTATCCACTACAGTTTATTTTAAGTGAGTCTCATGAAATCAAAAATGTGTTCAATTAAAGCTACACAGGTTTTTTTATTGGTTTGGTTTTGGTTTGTTTTTTAATTCTCAAGGCAATGAACTGCATGAATGTAAGAAAAAACAATATTCCTCTGGCCATATGCCTACACTGGATGAGGCTGACACTCTCTACACATCACATGCAGCCACTACCATACCAAGAATAAAACCATATCTAGGAACCAGACAGACAGCAGGTCAACTCATGAGTGAACAACACACAAAACTTTAGACACGGAAAAGTTCCTAACGCTGTTTAGTCAACACTCTATGGTGGTCTAACACAGTGGGAAGTCTCTGCATCTTTGCGGTCCATTGGAAAACCCAGTTTATCCTCAAGGATAACTCAGGAAAGGAAGAAAATTATTACACAAGACTGAGTTTCAGAAACAGTGGTTTAAAATTGCCTTGGGCAGGGCCCTCTGACTGACCTTTGGAGATGGCATCAGGTTTGTCTGATAACACAGCTGTAGTAAGTGCAGAGGCACCCCCCAGCTGAGCCAACCACTGAGCTCAGGTACTCGGAAGGGGCCAGGAGGGGAATCAACACAGTGTACCCTCTTGGGTGGATTTATTCAGCCTCCCAAGCAGTCTCTCCTGCCTAACCACCACCACCAGCACTACCTAAACTACCTCATGAACATCTAGGTGATATATGTTCACACATTCTTCACAGAGACTTTCAGTTCTTGAAGAGGCACTGAGACCATTTACCCAAGGAACCTTAGTGCCTTAGTTTTCCCTCACAACATCTACCCACCTGAAGCCATGCTCCTGACTCTGGACCTCAGATCTCTATCTCACCTGTCTAAAACTAGCTTTGTGATGCACCTCACACTGGAAACTAGAGGAAAAAAATACTACTTTAGATAACTGTGTAGTGTATGATCACTTTAAAAGCTCAGTGCCACTGCAAATTTTTATGGTATCTAATTCTGTAAAGGCGTGGTCTCAGATGAGCTTCCAAGGTGATTCTCTAGCAATTGTTAAAATACTGATCTTTTGCAATAACTAAAGCAGGTATCTCACGGACAAATGCAAGCCCCTGTGCTCTTCTTAAGTTGATGTCTTAGAAAAGTTTTCAGAATAGAAGAAATTTCCAGGAAAATATCCATGCAAATCTGAGTAATACTTTCTTCTAAAATGGGCGAGTTAAAGAAACAGATACAAATAATTTATCAGTGTATGAACCCAAACTCTCCTGCATGATATGCAGTATATTGCAGGCACTTAACACATCTGCCACTCTGTAGCTGCATTTTGTTTAGTGCTCTGGAAGTACAAATGCTTCCCCACTAGTGGAACCACATAGTTTCCAAAAGCTGTCTTCCATTGAGAGGACAATTGTTTTCTATAGAGATGAGAAACAAATACCCATGACCCACGTCACCTTGCCCCAGCAGGCTTTTGCTGCGGCTTCCTCTGTGCAAATACAACAAAGTCTGGCAGCAGTCAATCCTGCCAGCCCACACTGAGCCACCACAGAGTGCATAGCTATTTACCCTTCCTATTAATCTGTCAGTGTTCTAGTCAAACACGTAAAACAATATGGTGTGTGCATATCTTGACTTGTCATTGCTAAGTTACTGAGGAGCAACATGAATGAGTGGAAAATCACGCAACAAACTATAACACTAGATTTTTAAAGTATGGAATATTGGAGTTTTCAATTGTCAGCAGAAAGGGAGCAGCCATGGTGTCCGTAGCATGATGACAATAATGCAAAAGCCAGAATCTATAGCCGGTCTGCCTCTTTCAGCTTACAATAAACGGGTCCTGTTTGTTTTGCTTAGATGCAGATTTAATCCCAGCTCTTTCATAGGCTCCCTGCTCTGTGCAGTCAGAAAACAATTAGGAAACTTGGGATCCTGTCTCTCACAAGAAGTGTGCTGCAGTGCAGAAACCAATGACTGCAGTCACCAGGGATGTGGCAGGGTTATATTTTGAAACATTTGGAAATTAAAATACTGTTTACTTACAAACCCTGTTAGAGAAACCCTGTTGAATCAAAAAGCTCTGTAGTGGATATTGCCATAGCATCCACTCCAGCAGTCCTCACTCAGATACAGGCAGGTAATTGGTAGTAATTCTTGCCCAGGAAAGCACCTTTAAGAACAAGTCAGTACATGCTGTCAGGCTGCTGAGCCGAACACCCTGCTTGCCCTTCTCAAAGTAATAATCTTATTTGATGATGCTTAAAGGCCCTATTAGAGCTGAAAATTCACACTGCCTGCTATCTCTTTAATCCGTTTCCTTGCTACGAACAAAAGGAAGAGTGTGCATATGAGAAAGCAGAAATAGAGGATATAGGTCAAAGAGTATATTCTGAGTGTCAGGAAGACTTTATCTCAAATAGAATAGTCTTCCCACAGTCAGCAAACTCCCCAGAGCCAAACAGAACTGCAAAAAAGCAGGACTGCAGATGTCACAAAACTAAATGACAAAGTACAAATAATAGTATTTATCCATTTTCAAAAAACCTTGTCACATTCTTTGCTTTATTGGCAGGAGTTCTACTTTGGCACTGCTGGAAGACAATATACATTTTGGTGGCATGCATAAGCACATATATAAATATACGTGTCTGAAGGTATTTATATATATACGCCAAATATGCCAAGCAATTCATAACGAACAAAGGCACATTATACACTCACTGCTGCAACCATTTCCATAGTTTCATACTTTTAATTAGTCCCATCTACTACAGTAATACTATTTATATATGAAAGTATTCAGATGGATAATCCTGAAAGGTTTTAGCCTCATGGCTATTCTTGATTGGTATTAGCAGAACTATACAAAGCTGTAAAGAATTCCTGGATAAGGCTGCAGATTAGTGATTTACAAAGTGATAAATTGCAAGAATTAATTATGTTGTAATTGTCCTAGCCAATACCCATTTGAATATGAGGCTCACAGTCTGATCAACCTCAAGTTGACCAAAATAGGCCATAGTATACCTCTCTTTGGACTTCTGAAAGATGAATAGTCCAGAGATGTCCAAAAAACTGTCTGGAACAGATCCAAAGGCAAAGAAAATATCTTAATCTCAGTCCATGGTCAAGCAACAACTAATGAAGCATACAGAAAGCAGATCTGCCCCACACATCCAAGCTATCAGTCTCAAGTTCTTACAGGAAAAATATCGCCCTTCCAGTAAATCATCGCTGGCCACACTGAACTTATTTAACCTCATTATCACAAAGTACAGGTAAGCACATCAGCATTTCAAAAGGAATTAGAGAACCATAGTTTTGCCAGTCACATAATTAAGGTGTAAAATCCCTGACTGCATGTGGCACTATAATGTCTTTAAACTTGCAAGGAAATGCCACTTATTCCCAACCCTGTTCTGACCAAGCCCACAGAGACTGGGAACAGCAATTGCTCACCTGTCCCATCTGCTGCTGTGTGCTAAGGTCTGTGAGTGATGGTGTTATCACCAGCACACCAAGACAGAAACAATTTTTCACAAAATATCCCAAAGCTTGTCCTAAACAAAAAATTTCAGTTATGCTTTAGCCAAAGATAACAGATTGCTGTTTAACTCAGGGTAATTAACGCAGGTTCAGATTGTAAGAGAAGCATATCTAACTTGCACCAGGACAGGAACACATGCATGTACATTTGATTTAAAATTCCTGGATGTGATACACTTACTGTTCTGATAAGACTTGCCCAAAGGAGTAAAAACTCACAGAATCAGAGAAGTATGTTCCTGCACAGCAATTTCAGTGAAGTTTTAAATGAGCCAAAGCCCACCAAGGTCAACAGAAAGATTCATTGTCCTTCGATTCAACTCTAGAGTTAAGGTCTATTTAAGGAATAAAAACCCATTTTTTTCAGTCATCTTAATACAAAAGATAACTACTAGAAAAGTAGAAGTTTTTCAGCAGGAATCAATGTTTTGAACTATAGAACTTTAAACTGTAGGTTTAATAGCACGTGCCAGACCCCTACAAGACTAAATTGCAGTTTTAGAGTTTTCGTACTTAATTCTTCTTGTGCAAGTATCTCCAGGGTTCTTAGACATAACTGGAAGGCTTCAAACTATCTTTCAAAAAAAAAAAAAAGCGTTCCTTTTTTAACAAAGCATATTCAAATTTTTTAGAGAATAGAGAAGATTATTTCATTTCTTAAGATGAAGTAGATCATATTGTTCAGTTCATCTTTTACCATAAGTGGCTCAGAGTTCGTTCCAATTTGCAGGAAAGTTTTACAAAGGAGTTGCAAATCTCAGGTTAGTGATCTTGAACTGCCAAGCATTCCTTTACTTCCATGGAACCCTCAGAAAAGCAACTCTCTATCTACCAGTTAAAAGAGTCATGCTTCAGTCCAGAGACTCCCCAATGAAACAAGATGTGATAGTTAAAGGCATTGAGGAGTGTCACTTCCCCACTTTTGATTAATGCCCTAGCCAAGATATCAGATCACTTTCCAAATGAAACATGCAGCAATCTTCTCTGGTTCAAATATACTATATTTCAATCAATCAACAAAGTTGCATGCACAACTATATTGATAATTGAAAAGAGGTGGGAAGAGGTAGGATGAAGTTTGGGGGCAATAGAGGAGTCTTTTTCTTTTTTTTTTTTTGTTTTTCAACAAAGTTTTTAGCAACAGAACTAATCAAGACAAGGAATGATGGAATTTTTATAATTTACCAAAATAAGACAGGTTTCAGTAAATTTGAGACTGCAAAATAAAAAGAAAAATCTACCAAGGGAAACGTGATATCTTAAGGAATTGAATCCAAAAGAAAAAGAGTTTATTGTGAGGAGCCTTTTCTTTGCCACTTGTCCTGAACCTGTTCGCAAAGTGCTACATGCGTTCTACCGATCACCATAAAAATCAAGGAACAAGAAGTCCTCTGTAAGCCTGCCCAGCAGCCCCACTATGACATTGGTTGTGACAGCTTTGTGACCCTGCATTGTTTTCCATTCATTCACAAGCTTCTTTCTTTGCTTTTCTTTTTTTCTTTTTTTTTTTTTCCTCTACTCCCTCAGGAAAAAAAAAAAAAAAAAAAGGAGGGGGTGAAGCCTTTATAGGCATTTTTATCTACTGTAAAAAAAAAATGTGTGTCCTGCCATAATAGATTTTAAAAAAAAACACACACACACACAAAAAAAACCCACTATGTAATAGCTACTTTAGAGAGCACTGAGTGGAGTTACAGTAGTTATAGTTTCAAAAACCACCTGCAAACAAGTGCAGATACCATAGCTAACTGCCCTTAGGATTTCTTTTTTCTTTTTCCTTACATGGTCCTTTTTTTTCTAAAGTTCCCTCTTACCATTCTAAGCCTGCAGTCAGTAATGAATTTATGTGACAGCTATGAAGTAGTATTAAAATTGTGAATAGCGGCTAACAGTGCCCAAGCCCTCGGTGTTAGCATCTTCACACAGCAGTGAATGCAGGGCTGAGGCTGGTGAAAGGCAGGGGAGGGGGGGGGGCAGGCCGGCAGGCAGAGGGCCTGGGTTTTCTCTCTTATTTATCTACACACTAGCGTCTGAGAGGGACAACACATGATGGAAAGAGCAAGGTGCAAGCTCCAGGGCTTCTTCTCGTTAAATGCACCAGCTTTTGCTTCCAATTAAACACGTTTGAGCAGACAGGGAGTTGTGGCCACAGGGAGGTACAGGAGAGGGCAGACACCCGACAGGGCAAGTGGGAGCAAATTATTTATCTCCTCAGTCTATTTTCTACACTCATGAACAAAAACAAGGTTAAGGGGGCAAAAGGAAGAGGGAGGTGAGGCAGTGAAGGATGCTGTGCCTCGGAGGGTCGGGCTGGGGAAGGGGGCAGAGGGAACTCGCAGTCTCCTCACCCCCCTGCTGAATGGGAAAGAGGGCAGGATGGAGAGGGGGGCAAGGCAGGACAGGGTTAAAGGGTCCTGGGGAGTAGGGGAGGTGGCTGCATCCAGAGAAGGGAAACGGTGAGCTGCCTTCGATCCTCCCTGCTTGCAGAAGGATTTCAGCAGGAGAGGAAACAGAGCTGGAGCTGGGTGGGCAGGCTGGAGGCTCTGACTCCTCTCTCCCCAGAAGTGCTGGCAGGCTGTGATGACGGGGCAGGGGGCGAGCCGGGGAAGGGGAGGGGGGAGATGTTATTAGCGGAGAAACCTCAAGACCGAAGTTGAAGCTGAAGAAGATAAAAGGAGCAATATGATCAATATGGTTTCATTGTTGAGCCCCGCTTACCTCGGCGGGAGACCATCTGCTCCCTGTCAATGCATCACCTGCTTGTCTGGGCTGTTGGCTGGGCAACGCGGGCGGGGGGATTAAGGGGGCAGGGAGAGTCGGGGGGCCCAGCCAGGGGCTGTCCCCCTGTCGCCGGGGCAGAGGGAGGCTCACCCGCGCTAGGTGGGAAGCCGAGCGGGCTCCTCGGGGCTCGGCTATTTCCAGAGGAGCACATAAAACAAATGCAGTGTTTCCAGCCAGCGGGGCGGTTTCAGGAAGGCCCTTCCTGCCCCTGGAAGTCAGCATTTTGCTGCACGCGCTGGATTTAGGGATGCATGAATGAGCCTGCCACAATGGACACCAAGGGAAGAAAGGGCAGCCGAGGGGTCCCCACAAAGCCAGGCGCATCACCACCCCAGTCACAGAAGGGAAACAAGGCACAATGCTCTCAAAGCCTCCCCACCTTGAAAAAAAAAATTTGCTGTGAAAGAAGATATTGAAATAGTGCTAATATTTCACAAAGTCATTTTAATGCCACGACAAAATCAAGACATTCCCATAGGCTGAATGTGAGGCAGGGAAAAAAAAACAAATAAACAAAAAAAACCTTAAGATGTTGTACAACAGTGAATGCAAACAGGGTGTTGAGTTTGTGCATGTGACCCAAAATATTTGATTTTTTGATAATTTTGAATATGTTTGATATTAAATACCATCCACTTAACAGGCAGATAAATTACAGCTCCATGGAATCCAGACTGGGCAGTACCAAAGCACTTAACCAGTCCCTCAGAAAATGTAAAAGGAGACAAAATGCTTGAGTGTGGAGTACCCTTGGCACATGCATGAGGATGGGGCTACCTCCTGCTCCTGCCTGCAGCCAGGTGCACCCCTGCACCAATCGCAGGAACATCTCTGCTCCTGCTGCATGAGCACACTGTTCTTTGCAATACACAATTGCACTGACCGGAGGGGGAGGTTAGATATCCACACAGAGGGTTTTATTTACATATATATGCATATGTTTATCCCTACACACTCCCACACACATCATCCTCTCGAGAAACCCTACGTCTGCTTTATCCCACATCACCATTGCCAAAGCAGTGCCTGCTCTCTGTGTTTTACAGCTGCATTACAGCCAGCAGCAATACTCATAATGATCTTGTCTGGGCATTTGGTTTCAAACCTCACCTGTGAAGCAGATTCTCTCCAAAGTAGGCTAAGGTTATTCACCCACGGGAATCATTGAAGATCCACATGGAGTTACACTTCTAAGTCAACACCACCAATATTTTGGGACAACATCACAGCTTACCACCTAACAAACAAATTGACAAGACCCTTGGCAAATCTTTGTGATCTGCTGAGTTTCTCATTAGCAATTTTTTTAAATTTGTCTAACCCCAAATAAGAGGTCCAGGCAAGGATGAGGGGTTTATAAAGGGGAGTGCATGAGAAGCCAAGCTAGACTCTTGCCTCTGCAGAGTTTTCTTCTCTATACATCAGTGATCGGGGAGCAGATTTCTCAGATGAAAATCTAGAAGCAACTTCCATTACAAACAACTCTATCTGGATATTGTCATGCACTGCAAAGCTGTAATCAAGCAGACATAAGCAACTATTGCTATTTAGGAATACCTCCTCTTACACAGAGCAAGCCATTTTTCCACTGACTTTCTGAATGCAAGCAGTAAATGCTTTTAGGTGTCACAGCTAATAGCCCTCACTCCTTGCCTGAATCAATAGGAAGAAATCAGACTCTTAAAGATGGATATTTTTTCCTCAGAATATTATTATTCTTCTACCTACCATGTAGTTCAGAGCAATGCACACAGAAGGAATATGGAATATTTGAATTCTGGATTTACCTTACATTTTAAATCCTTCATTTCTAAGCCAACAAAAGGTTACTGCATTGAGTGTAAAGTAAATGTGGAAGAAACGGGAAGAATCACTTCTAGGAAAAAAAACCAAATCAATACATGGATAACTAATACTGAAAAACAAACGTAGACCACGCATCTCATGACATTATATAAAGTACAACTTTTGCAATCTCCTTAGCCAAACTATTGAGGAAATTGTTTGCATGTCCAGTGCTAGCTTGTTTTCCTATTTTTTCCAGAAAGAATATTTCAGTTAATTCATTGCCTACAATTCAAGATGCAACACATCAGGACAAAAAGACTAAAGAAATATCCTGGTTTAAGTAAATAAAGGGCTTCTGTTATTTCTTCACTCTCTAATGCACAGATTCACAGAGGCATTTAAAAGACTCCATCCACTAGGATGTGATATCATGAATGTCTTTTCCAGTCTGAACCTTGGAAATTAGACACCAAGACCTACGCTGCACAAGGGGAGCAAAGCGAACAGTTCCATGCACTTGAGAAAATAGGCCATTCAGGTCAGTGAACATCACTACAGATTATGTCATTAGCTAGAGTTCCTCACACTTTTTTACTGCACAGGCTGTGCTGATACAGTGCATTTGAACTCACAGAAGACATCTAACTTGGAAAACATTGCACCTTGAGGAAAACCGGCATTGTAAGGAATGAACACGACATACATCAGATAACATAAACACAGATTCACTGTTCCAACCATAAGTGATCACAGAATTCCCAAATCAAAGCTGGAAGGGACCTTTCGAGATCACCTGGTCAAACCTCCTGCTTCACCAGGGCCCAAGAAAGCAAGTTGCTCAAAAATCTGTCCAGAGGTGGCTTGGGTACCTTCACAGACAGAAACTCCACAGCCTCTCCTCGGTAACTCCCCCACAACAACAACAAAAAATTGTGTTCAGATGGAATTTCGTGTGTTTCAGTTTGTACACATTGCCTCTTGTCCTCTTACCAGGTTCAGCAGGACATCCTGCTGATATCACCAGCTATCAAACTGGAATTATCTCATGTTTCCTTCTGGAAATGTATAGACTTGTTCACTTTTATTAGAACTTTTACTATTTGTACTAAATTAGAATTCAGGGCTGCATCTAACACTAGTTGTTCCCCCTTTGGGAATTATATTACTTTATATAATTTTTATATTATTTTAAATTATTATATTATCAGAAAATCTCTGAAAAGAAGGACAACTTCTGGTCCAAACAAATTTGTATTACCTAAGCCAGTATACCTTATAAAAATAAAAAACAACAAATATTGAAATGGTAAACAGAAACAGATACGGGTAACATCGGTAAGATTTCTTAGTTACGCTGGCCATCTGTGTGCAGGCTGTGATGCATATGAATTATTTTAATGACCATTTGCTCTCAACTAGAATTTTTAAAAAAGAAAAGGTGGGGGCAGACCTGAAAAAGCAGCAACAGTAGATAAAGTGTGTCTGGGGACAGACAAATCATTTGTCACAACCAGCATCATTGAATAAAATGAAGGTGAGTTAGAGTGTTTTTGATAAGTGGCCTAGAGAGAGGAAATAGGGATGTTGCAGAAAACAAAATGAAAATAAGAAGCAAAATCAGATATTGAAACATGGAAAAAATTGGAGGAGAGACTCCAAGATGATGGTGATATTCTCTATACAATGCAACTGAAACACCTAGACAGGTACAGTGGATGTGCAGGCATTCAGGAAGTGACAGAAGTTAAACTGACCTGCAGGTGAAGGACTATGTGAAAGTTTCCACAGTATGGACTCGTAAGAGTAACCTGTCTCCATGAGACAGAGAGAGAGACCAGATAGAGTTAAATATAACACCAAGGTGAAGGACAAATCAAAAACAAGGTAAAGCCTGAAGGGATGTTCTGGCAGGATGTTTTGTTAAACTACTCTAGCCATGGCGAGTAAGATTCTTCCTTATCAGCTGTGCTTAGCACTGGGTCTGAGCAGAAGCAATCTGTCTGTGCTGAAGCCATGTACATGGTAGAAAGTGTCTCTCTGAAACTGGGTTCCTTTTCACCAGAGGAAAAGTCTTTCTTGTGGAGGTTGTATAATCACAGAGGTTTGCAGGAAACACTTTCAGCTGGGATTCATTTGCCTATAAATATGCCCATTTTATATGCTATCTTCATTTTTTTCTGACCCACATCATCCAAAATCCATATTCTATGCATGCAAAGAAAGGTAGCAGATTCTAGTGAGATCTCTAGAGAAAGTCAGGGATGAGTAACAGTACATCCTTCATTCCTCTATTATTGGAGCCTGAAAGAGCAGAGGCTTCAAAAAATCCTCCTTCAAATACATGAGGATAAAAACCCACTTTGTACCCTGTTGTAGTGATCAGTCTCTAGAGAGAAGAAACTTTATTCTATCCATCTTCAATACTTTCCAGGATTCTGTCACCCAATATGGTATTTAGGGTTTCCAAGCAAACCCACTGAACAACACATTTCAGGGATATATTTGTCCTTTTTACATTTTCAGCTGGTTTCCAGCAGATATCAGTGGTGTGTAAGCTATTTCCCCCCCCCCCCCCCCAATTGCTTTACTGTGCAGTTGTTCTTCCCAGAATGGGTCCACTGTGTTCAAATGCAGGTGAAAATTACGCAACATTCAGAAGTTAAAATATGCCACTATGGTACTGTCAGCAGTTCTGAAACTACAGGTCACAATAATAAATGAGGTTTTTTTGTTTTTTGTTTTTTTTTAATCCTAGGGATCACAGGTATAGTCCTGTGAAACTCTGTAGGGAATAGGCTGATTCCATCTCCTCCACTATAATTTCCTGAAAGTTTGTTGTCTGTAAGTTCCATACAATTACCTAAACAATCAATTGTAAATCCATGAAATGCAACAAACTATCTTTTTATCCAACACCATAACACAAAAACATTGTATTATATTCTCATTTGCACTCAAAGGATCCATCCATAAGTAATAGGTAAAGTTAATAATACCAAAGTTTGTAATACCAAAGGCCTTCTTTAAAGAGTTTAACTTCTAAAAATTAAGTGCTGAAAAGACAACACCTTGTACATGTAGAAGATAACCTACAGTTCCTTGTGATAGATCTGTGCTGTCACCCTCTTGCTGACTCTTCTCTGTGATCAAGGTTTCACTAAATTTAAATTTTTTTTGGGGAAAAAGGATTCTTAATTTTATGTATGTGATGGTTCAAAATGTACTAGGATATGGAGAGAGGAGCTCGGAACTGACTTCCATTTTTGCAAAATTACCTATGGTTGGCAAGCAGAAAGCAGAGTGACCTCATATCCCCAAATAACTTTCGTCTAATCCCCCAATGCTGTCTCTGCTCAGGCTGTAGCCACAAGAATGCAAGAATAGGATGATGTGGAACTCTTTCACAGATGAAAATCTGTCAGCACAGGTAAATAAAAATATTTGGTCTGAGTTTAGTCGTGAGGAAAAAATTACTTTGGAAGACATTGAAGCAGATAATTAGGTGGTAATGAATGCAGAGCTGTACTTGGAATTCCACTCCAGCACGCTGGGGGTGAGCACGGGCAGGACGTGGAGCGGGGTCTCTGCCGCTCCTGCCATGCATCACTGAGGCCATACACAGCATGGCCTCAGCTTGATTATTGCTGCTCTCCAAGAGGTTGTCAAAATATGTAAACTGTCAGCAGGAGACACGCTTTTAATAAAAATGCCTATTCTCCAGTGATATTTTTCAGTTATGAAAATAGCATCCTTTCATATAACATGTGTATGTGAGCAAGAGAGCATGTAAAACACTGCAGCAGCATTCCCAGAGAACAGCATTTTCATTACAAGGAGGCAAATTGGATGTTTATGTAGACTAACGTGCTCCATGCTATCTGTTACATGACAACAAGATGATTTATTGTGAACTGACAATTACACTGTATTTGCCAAGTGGGCAAAAATGAAACCTGAAGTTGCATACTCTCAGTCAGTCCCTTGATTTTTTTCAATTCACGTGTCTTAACTCATCATTTTGGGTGAGAACATAGAAGCCAAATTTTCAATATTGCCTGTTTGCATGTGTGTGTCCACACATGTGTGCGTGAGAGTGGATGAGGACTGCAACACTAAGGTTTGAGATGCATCAAAACTCCTTTAACACTTCTTGTGTCCGAGAACTCTGCGGATTCAATCTAAAATGTCTCCTGTTTTACTCTATGAAAAGAGGTAAAAATGGAGCCCATCTGGTCCACAATGCCTGTGAAAATAATCTCCGGAGATGTAGGAATACAGTTGATGTAAGTATGTCTTGCATGTCCTATGTCCCATTTCAAAACCAACAGAAGCATTTTTAAGAAATACAAATTTCAGTAACTTCCCTGAGATTTAGGACTCTACATTTCTCAGCTACTTTAAAACTTGTGGTCACTGTGGGAGGGAGAGGAACAAGAACTAAAGAGATGATACAGATGCAGTGGATGTGAGAAGAGGGTGAGGGCCACCTTTTTCTAAGCAAAGATCAAGTACCATCTGCCCTTGCAAAGAAGGAGTATAAATGTAGGCAAGTACATGGATGAAATTGCAATTAGAGGTCTAAATGTTGTCCCCAGTTCTGAAGGGCTGGGTGGGCATGGCTGTAGAGGAAGCTAGGAGCTCTTTTTCTAAGTCCCTTGAACCACAATACTTCAGTTTAAGAGCGTGGCATGGAGATTGAGGGTTGTAGTGACTAATGTTCACAGTCATTTCATCATGGGTGCAGAGGAAAACCAAGATAGCAAACACACTGATCTTTACCAATTAACAGTTTTTTCTCCCTTTATAATATTCCTTGTTAAAAGCATCTCCTAGACAGCTAGATACATAAGAATTATTACTGCAGTCTATTAGTTTGGTCTCTTTTTTCCATATTTTCCTGCCTCCCATGGTCAAAGACCAAATAAAAGTGCCAAATGCTTCCATAACCAATCATTTTTTTCTTTTTTTTGTTCTCTAATAAATTATCTTATTCGAAAACAGGCTTTCCCTGCGTTGATCAATACTAGTGGGAAAAATACCAGCAGTCTTTTCAAGAATGACAGAGTCAAAAGGGAAAACATGACTCCACACAATTCATCTTTCACACGCAGAAATTAATTGATGTATTGTTTTCCTACTGCTTTACTTTTCCACTGTGCATCATTCTGCTCTGAAGTTTCCCTAACCTATCCCCTGTCTGCTCATTGCATGGGTTTTTCTTCCCTGCATTACTACAAATGTCATAGAACTATCAAAAGCCCATTTACTTTTTCTTTTCTATAAGAGAGATTTAAAATCCTGTAGAAAAATAAACTGACAGCCAGGGAACCCTTTGTATAAAATAGAAGGGTTCCTCTAATGTAGCACTGCCAAAAACAAGGGGGGGAGGGGGGGGGGGAAGCAATGGCTATATTTTTTCCATACCTTATCTTTTGTTCTTACAACTGAAAATAAACTTTCTCAATCTCTGTTGCCAAAGAGGGTGAGGACTACATCTTTGCACCTCAGAATCAAAGACTGAAACAAACCTGGTGATAGGTAGCCCTACACTAGTATTTGCCTTCATAAATAGTTGGTTTGTATTTAAATTTATCATTTTCTAAGGACTATGGGCTGGTTTTCCTTTTTTCCTGCCCATGAAAATGACTTGAGCAACTTTCTGTCAGGGTAACCTGTGACTAATAACTCATCACAAGTAGACTAAGATAAGTATTGTGCTTAATTCATCAGATGATGGAAATGTTTGAAAACATGGCAAAGAAAAAAAAAATCACATTATGTTGTCATGAGCAGGAAAGTCAAATGCAGAAACAGCGTTTCTGCCAGGCATGCACCCATAGCAATGGTTTCTTCTCTTTGCTCAGCCAGCTGTCAGCAGGAAAAAAGATTCAAGCTATTTTTCAGTGCTTTTCTTCATGAAGAAATATGAATGCTAATCAGGAGACTGATAGACAAATCAATAGACAATGTGTATCAGAGCACTAATTAGCACTCTTGATGTCCTGACTGCAGATCCAGCACAACCATGTTTCAGGGAAGTGTTGATCCTTTAATTTAAACTTCATCCCATAAAGTGTAATTCTGTGGATTGGCAAAGTCTAGCTGTGCTGTTTGGCATTATTTCTGAATTGCTCATGATGTGAGGTGTTCAGCTCTGAGCTGCAGTCACGACCTAACCCTCAGAAAATTACTTGCCTCCCACAGTGATGAAAGATACAACCTCAGCTCACTCAAAAATACTTCATCTTTCATTTTGGTTTCTGATACAGATTTAGTGCAACATTCCTCAGCACAGTTTCACACCTAGCCTGCCCTGCCAGATTTAACTGTAACAACTAAGGCATACCAGAATATGAAGCTAACTACTGCCTGCAGAAATAATGAGACTTTTTTGCAGTCCTCTTTTACAAGCACACATTGCTTGCAAGCACAAAACAGTGCCCCATTTAAGGCTTCCCATACTTTGGAGAATTTCATCGCTGGCAGAGCATTTACTTGTTATTTTCCTAATCGCTTTTATTTCTGGCACACTGTGGTGTTTGGGGATATCACTCTGCTTTAAGGAGCTCTGTTTTAGTCAGTCTGCCTCCTAATGTTAAGGTACACAATCTTTATTACCTTTTTTTTTCCCCCCAAGAATCTGCATCCTCAAAGGACTCCAAAATACCAGAACACCCCTATGTTCTCCTCTCACTATTGCAGGTATCTGAGTTATTGCAGGTAGCTAGAGGCTATTCTTCCCTACATAGAGAGGGGAGCATCTCTAGGAGATTTCATTATCAACATGAAGTTCAAGTTCAGTGATTGACAGTGAGGCTGCCTCTACCCTGCAGGCAGTGGTTGCAGGTCACCATGGAGTTTGTTGCTAACTTGCTAATTCAGGCACTCAAACCACCCAGGCTTCAGCAACAAAAAACACAGTTCAAGCTCCAAAGTTCATAAAGAATCTGGGATAAATGATCATTTCTTCAGTCATGCTGAGAGCACACTGCTAAAGCTACATGGCAGTGGTAACCATTGCAGCTGGCTGAGAGGCAGCTCCACTGTGTGTCCAGAGGAACATTCACACTGTTTCACCACAATGTAGCCATACTAAACATCATCACATAAGGCTTCTAGTTCACCTATTTATAAAATCTCAATTTCCAGTCTTTCAGGGAAAAAAAAAAAAAAAAAAGAAATAAAAAACCCCACAACCAAATCTAAAAAGTTTTTTCCAAAATTCTTTTTTCATTTTTCGGTGTGATTCTGTTATTCTGTTGCAAACTCAAGTGTCATTCTTCAATTAAAAGCTGCATAATAACACATATATTGCAGAACATTGCTGAAGGTGACTGAGTTTTAGTTTCTTAACTCCTACACATCTTTTTCACAATGATAGTGTTCTAAACATAATTTGATGTAGCATTTTAAAACCGCTTACACAAATTAGAAACAGAAATATAAGTCCCAGAGGCAGAGGCACAATTATCTGATGAGCCGTATCTTTGACACAGTATCATGTACAATTTCTCCAATTAAATTTTATGGGAGAGAGATAGCACAAAGAAGATAGCTTCCTTTCATTACTGTCTCACATCAGTCTGAGAGAAAGACTCCACAAAGCTTTTTTCACCGGGACCATGTCACGAGTCAAAGGTCACAAAATATACCCTCAAGCCAATACAGAATCATAGAATCATTCAGGTTGGGAAAGACCTTAAAGATCATCAAGTCAAGCCATAAATGGAGCACTGCCAACTCCACCACTAAACTGTGTCCTTAAGTACCACATCTACATGTCTTTTAAGTACCTCTAGGGATGGTGACTCCATCACTTTCCTGGGCAGCTTGTTGCTATGCCTGACAAGTTTTTCTATGAAGAAGTTTTTCCTGATATCCAAGTTAAATCATTCCTGGTCTAAATTGAGACTTTTTCCCCCATCATATCACTTGTTACTTGACAAATTTCCTCTTCCTCTGTGTCCTTCCTTTGTTCTCTCCAGTCCTTCCACCTTCCCCAGCCAGTCTCCTGCCCTGTCTCCTCACCTCTCTGTGTCTCTAGGGCTGAGGAGAGGTATCAGACTGGCCTGACCCAGCATCACAGCCCCTCTGGAAGAGACTTTGCATAAATGTCACCCAGCAGGAGATGAGGAGGCAGCAAGTATGTGAAGAAGACAACTTCTGGTCTAGAAAATCTTTGCCCCATTTTGCTCCCATTTAAGTTATTCAGGGTTGAAACAGACAACATCAGTGGCTACCACATCAGGCTCCATCATGCTAAATTAAGAGAAACAATTCCATGATATGGAAAGATATTTACCTATCCCCATTTGCCTTTTAAAGAGGACTCTTCTCTGTCGACTTCACATCATTCTTCATGTTCCAACATATTTCTGACATGCTACCATGCTACATTAGGCTATTCATGTCAGCCAGTGTCACACACGACTAAGTGTTCTCCATTCCCTGTTGCTGGTTCACCTAATTTCATCAGCCCAGGTTAAGAATACAAACATTATACATATAATTCACATTGCTGTCTAAATTCAAGCCATATTAGACTTTACAAGAAGGGCCATATTCTACACCCAGCAGGCTGTGCCTAGTCCCAGTGTCCGTGGGATGGCACACAAGTGAAGACACATCTTTTCCCTAACTGTGTTAAAACTCAAAAAATCAGCCAAGCTAAGCCACCTTATTTGGTGTTCCTCTTGCAAGCAATAAATTACTCCCTTTTCTAAAAAGTCACACAAGAGTACACATACTCAGGTGGGCCTTTGTAACAGTGTAATGTTCTGGTAAGTTAGGTACACATGAATAAAAAGATAGCACTTTTTAAATCATTTTTCAGTGCACTGGGTACAATTTACCAAAAGTACAATCTCAGCATTTGCAGATGATAAGATTTGTAGTTCATTTATAAAATTCATCTTTTCATGTATCTTAATTACTGAAACACTGCAGATAGAAATATGTCTAAGAATGATTTGCTAATGATCTAGAACTATGGTTTTTTTCCTTTAATGTTTCAAACTCTAATTCTATATTCTGCATGAAATGAGCATACAGATGTTTCTATATACCTTTTTTTAAAAAATGAAGATATTTCAAATTATTTAGTTCTAGTCAACTTCTCTGGATGATAGTATGGAAAACAAACATGTTTCATCTAAACAATGGTCTACCACATTTATATCTAATCCTGCTCTTGTCTGTGCTAACATAAATCAGGACAATAACTAAAGCCAATAGGATGACATGGGGTCAAACCAGTTTGAAATCTGAATGAAGACCACACACTTTTCATCCTTTAGAAACACTCATACCATTTTGCTGTTGCTTCTCTTAACTAGGCTTTGCTTTCTGTTTTTACATACCAAGCATAAGACCAGCACACAAACATTCATGAATTTCAACTGAAATGAAACAAAGTAAATTCAATTACATGCTTCTCTCTGAGATTCTCAGACAAGCTATAAACTTCTGATGTGTTTCCTTTAAAGATACACAGGATTATTAAAAAAAGCAGTTCTGATGTACTTTTGAAATTGAAAATTGCTATTATAAAACTCTTAATCTGGTTATTTTTCACTGCATGGTGAGCCTAGAAAGATTTCTCAGCTTGACAAAGGCATCAAGGGAACAATCCTTCAGTCTCTGACAGCAAAACAGGATATTCATTGACTCAACAGAAGGGACGCCATCCAAAAGCTCACAGAATTCTGTGAATCGATGGTGATTTCGACTTGGGGTGGGTAAAAATGGAAAAGGATGATTCCAGAAATAGTTCCTCATCCAGAAAGGCAACAGAATCAAAAGAAAGAGAAAGTAGCTCTTCATTTTGCACTAATTGGCATCTAAGAAGCACTAATTATTGTTGTATTTTGGGGTTCAAGGCAGTGCATTCATACTACGTAATTAAATGTATTTTGCATGTTTTAATATATATGTTTTGCTGCAGTGGCATTTTCTTCCTTTTTTTTTTTTTTTTTTTCTGTATACTTTGCTCTTTGATATTTAAACTCAGGGGAAAAATGATAAAAGAAAACATTCCGTTTTGGGACAATGTGTTTCTCTGTATCATTCAAACTGCCACAGAAAACTTTATTAAGGAGTTGTTTTCCTTGTTATGTTTTCTCAGTTTTTCCTCATTAACTGTATGCTTTGTTTCAAATATTCTTCCCTTTTGTTTCAAATACCAGAGCTCATATCTTAGTCTGTTTGTGGCACACAGATTCTTTCTGCATCCTCAGATGGGAGTTTGTCGTGCCCTTCAACTGCTCATAGTTCCTTTTAAACAGTATCTTTGTCCTCTTCAGTTTGAGATAAAAAATCCTCAAAATCAAAGCCTACTAGTTAGGAGAGCCTACATTTGAAGTGCCTTGAAGTCTTTGGTTTTCCTTTCATTTCCGTGGGCCTCGGATCAGCCTGTACAGTCCTCTTTGTTCATTTATAAGCACAAAGAGGAGATTCTCTTTCATTTATTGGAACTGTGGCCACTCAGATAAAAAAGACATTTTTTTATAAGGGATGTTATCGAGTTATTTAATGATCTTATAAGGGGAAAGCTCGGTACGTGTCTCCTTTTAGACCCCTGCTAAGGATCTAGCAGGACTAGCCTACATACGGAAATAGGGCTGATCTGGCTGGAAAGCTGAGCCCATGTCTGCAGAAGACTCAGGCTCACTCGAGCATGTTGGCAGAGCAAAGCCAAGCACGAGCCTGAGGTGGCTTGCCAAAGCCAGTGGGGTAAATCAGGAGCTGGGCTTGGCCCCATGCGTCTGTGCTGGAATCTGAGCTGTCACCGCCACATGGAGCCAGGATTGACTTATTAAGAGTTTGACGAGAGGCACTTGGTATTCCACGAGGAAGGCGGCCTTTGCGTGTGTGTTGGGAATGAAGGAGTTATGGCGTTTCTATGGGTCCTGTGAGCCTTTTATTTCATTCAGCTCTCCGCTGCTGCACAGCATGAACTGACTGAGCCCCAGAAGAGGTTAACGAGCACAACAGCCATCATTTGTGAAGAGTGGGAAAGAGCCATGTGCTGCACCAGCTTCTTTTCAAGGCTTCTGATTTTTTTTTTGTCTTCACATTGGCACAAGGGCAAGCACCCAGCATAGCTTGTCTTGAGGAGCTTGGCAGCATTCTCCTCTCCTGGCAAACCTGACGAAGCCAAATAAAGTAATCTGTGTATTGTCTATTCCTTCGCTTGGGTGACTTTTAAGTTGAGGAAAAAAGGAGCAGGGGGAGATAAGACTTTTGGATTTGGGGCCCTGTTACTACTCATACTATGAGCATCTTGCATGGGACAAACTAACTGAAATTGTCTATCAAAATCCCAATTATTAAGTAGAAATTATTTTTTGAGACAGCTACCTCTCCACCATCCTCCCTCCCTCTTTTCCGAAGCCATCATTGCATAGATTTATTCTATTCAGCCCTCACATTAGCAGACGTGAATGAGGGAATCTGACTGAGCCTGTCAAGGCAAAGAAAGCCATGAAAGAGCAGAGAGAAGAAACATTACACAACTATAATGGCAGCCACAATGGAAATATGCTGGCGTGAAAGCAATTAATGCAATCGGTGCTCTGAGTTCACGGTTTACTCCAAAACCAAGCAGCCCCTGGAAGTAATGTAGGGGACAAACCCTGAGCCACTGAGGAAAGCACAAGTAAAAAAGGCTTGGCTGTGCATACAAAGCTGCTCCAGGAAAGGGCTTTAGCAAGGGACTTCTCTGTCATAAGCTTCTGCAGAGGCTGCTACATGCCAGAGCCCCACTTTAGGACCAGAATGTGGGCAGGGAAACCTCGAGGCTGTACCTTGTTGATGTGTTTAGACCCTTGAGCTGACCTTGAGCAGCCTTCCTGTCCTCTGCCATCAGAGGATCCAAACTTTTCCTTTTCCCAGTGGGACAAAAAGCCAAAATCCTGAAAAGGTTTGCAAATCAATGGCCACAGGGAGAGAAAGAAGGGGAAGTTCAGCTGAAATGTTTTCTTTTTATAATCTCAAGTGTGCCAAAGCAGAAAAGCAAAAATTTCATCTAGAAAACATTGAAATATGAAGTTTCAGGAATTTGTCCTCTCCTGAAAACAGTCTTTTCCGTAACTAAGTATCATCCCACAGGAAAGAAGAAAGAACATTTTTTGGCAGTGTCTAACTAGCTCTGTTACAAGTATACCCATCTACAGCTGACTTCAGGTGCCCCTCGTAGCACTTAGGAGTCACTCAGCATTAGCCATAAAGTACAATGTTTGCATAGCTGAAGTGCTGGTTTTCCAGATCTCATTGCCACTAATGACACATGGTAGAAGAAACAGTCATTAGGACAAAAAGGTGAAGTATTACAGAGCATACTACACCTTACTATCTTACATGGAAGGGGGTCTGAAACACCATTAAAATCCATAGACTAATTTGGATATTTTTGCATTCCAGGGTTAATACAAACAAGACAAAGCAAGACAAGGGAGAGAAGTAGAAGTTTTCCTTTCTGAGGTGTTACGATGTAAAAAGAAATAAAAAGAGAAACCTTCTACTGGTCTCAGTGGTCAGATATATGACTATCTAAGTCACTCCCCATCTTGTGGGCCTGGAGGGCAGAGGCATGCCAGGGAAGGAGTTGTTAAGGCTCCCACTGGGCACTCCCCAAGATTTCTCTCACACATCTCCATTTCCAGGAGCCCCCTGAGAGGACAATGATTTTTTACCTTTTGAGGCAACTTGATTTAATGTCTTCTTCACAAATTTAGGGACTTTCTTCAACCTATTTCACAGTAACAGTAGCATTTTGACTCAATTGTCACTAGATCTACCATCTGGTATGGACATGTGTATAATTGTTCAAGAGGACATCCAGTGAATGTATCTAGTTCCTGCTCTCTTTGCTTACATCAGGATTTACTTTTAAAAGAGTTCAATCTGAATTAGAAATTAGATAGATTAAAAATATTTTTTATTTTCTTCTTCCATTATCCACTACAAAAGGACTCTATTTTCTAAAATTATATTTGTATATATTATACAGTAGATTTCTAGCTGTCTCCCCACATTGTACCATCTCATTAAGATTTTGTTTTCTTTTAATTCAGCCATAAAACAATGGTATATAAATTTTAGTTCTATTATAACTTATCTCCTTGTATAAATAGAAACGATCCCTCAAAACGTAAAGGAGATTCATCAGCACATTTTTCCTTTCTTTCTTTTTAGAATCACTTCTTTCCTTTGTAGTTATAGATGAGGCTTCTTTTCTTCCTTTTTGTAAAGTCTAGGGGAGCTATCAGTCACTGCTGTAGGTCACAAACCTGTTACACACTATGGTGATAAATCACTGTCAGGAGGCATCTACTGTAGAGTTAAACAGGGCTCTGCCCCACATTACTGAAACAACACGTGCAAGTGGACCAGCAGTGTCTCACTTTACCTGAAAATCCTCAAATCCACACAGCTATTTTCCAGAAGAGTCCCTAGAAATTCTTTTCTGCCTTCTATTTTCCAGGGGAGATTCATGTTTTCACTGAATTCTGTAGGAGACTGGGTGCTCCAGGGCAGTCCCTCTCAGAGCATGGAGCTAGGAGATCTTGGGGGTCTGGCCTACTTTGCCATTCCAGGTCTGGCCAAAGAAACAATTAATGAACCAGAGGGAAAGGAAGAGAAGAAGCAGGAGGCAGTAGGTGACACATAAAATCTGGCCATGAAGAAAAGGGGCTGAACAATACTTTAACTGTTATAGAAAATAAATGAGTTGAGAGTCAGTGCAAACATACAGCACTATCAACAAACTCAGATTATTAGGAGGTTTGATGAATGCCAAGAAATAAATCAGGTATCAAGTATCATACACCAACTTTCAAATCAGTCTGAGCCTCAGACTATGGAATTAGTCTATATCTCAAATTTTAATTTCAAAAAGACAAAATTATATACACATTATCCAGTTTCCTTCTTGCTCCACTCCATATGCAGTCCCTAAGGCGGTACTTAAGATATCCAAAAGAACATATTTCCTCTGCTCCTTTTTTGTTCCAAATAGAGTAGACAACATAAACAAGATGTTATAAGCCCACTATGCTAATTAGATTATTATTTCAATGCACAACTTCTAACTATTTGACAAAAAAAAAGCAAGGAAAAGGAGGAGAGCAGCAGCAAGCGGCGGTGTTTGCCAGCTCCCTATTATGACAGGGTGTAAATAGAGGTTAGGCTCATGCCTCCGTCTGCGAGGGGGTCACATCAAACCGCTTTCACCCCACAGGCAAGGTGAAAACAAGACCACACAGACAAAGAGGAATTGAGCTTCAGCTGGCATGACTGGAACCAATGCCAGTCAAAGAGTTCATTGAACAGTTCAATCATTTATCTTGACAGGATATGATTCTTTTCAGGCTCCTTCTAGCACTCAGGCACAGCCAGCTCCTTAAAAACCGACACAGGATTTAATAGTGCTAATGATCCAAATGAATATTTAGTCTAGAAAATTAACTTTTGATAACAGTGGCTGATATACCCTCTTATGGCATACTGTGTTTATCAAATGTTACGGCAATTCATCACTGGGGAAAACAGAATGTTAGCTTTTATGGACAGATTCCAGTACTTGTTTTTAAATGGAAGTTTAGAGAGGGATTTACAGTGGTCCATACCACACAGGTTGACAGAGGATGAATCTGACATCCTCAAAGCCAACACATATACCTCTGTCACTCGAGAGGAGGCAACAGTGCTGGTGGACCTCCCATTCAGCAGGGTATAAACCATGTTTTATGCATTTGTCCAGCTTAGTCTGAGCTCCTGACCTAAAACTGCAGGAGAATTTTCACATTCTCATGAATTACACTATTGACATGTTTTAATACCTCCAACACAGGAAAACCAGGACTGATATTAGACAGTAGCATGTCTCAGTTTTCTTGTAGCTTTGGTCTGAGTAATTTCCATTTTTCACAACAGTTTTGCTGAAAGATGGGCTATACTGGGATAAAGGCACATAAATTTGTAACAGGATTTCTTCCCCAGTCCATCCCATGCTTCATCAAAGCACTGTGCTGCTGTTTTGTTTTACTGTTGATTTTCAGAGGAATGAATCCAACACTAATTACTGTAACAGTTCTGCCTATAACATCTCTAGGCCAACTGGCTGGAGCCAACAACATATTCTCCTTTTTTAAAAGCATTTCTTTTCTTACAACTAGCTGGTTCTTTCTCTTAGCTGTTCTTGAATGGATTTTGGAAATACCTACTTAAGACACGAATCAGTTTTTCTCTCCTTGTTCTGAAAACATTTCAGTTATAATCAGGGGCAATTTCTCTATGTTGCTGCCATGAAACCACCTTTTGGGCTGCAACAAATGCAGTATCCAATCTACCTCATAAATTCAGCTTTGGCATCATTAGCATCTCTCTGGTAACAACCCAAAATCAGGTGATTTAAGTGACACATGCCATCTTGTTCAGTCATAATTCAAGAACACACAGCTCTTGTGTTCTTTAGTGGCAGGCACGGACTACACAATCATTACCACCAAAGATTAATAACACAATACATACTCTAACACAGGCCTGGCAAGCATTTGTGAGGAGCAGAGAGATCTGTTCCCCTCTCCATCAGGTTGCCCAAGCCAATTAACTGCACCCAGTTCACAAAAGGATGCTTCACCCCTTCTCAGACTTTTCTCCTGCCAGGATGAGTGTTTCCTGACACCCACAACCCAAGAGAGCAAGGGGCTCCCCAGGCCTCAGGACAAAACATGGGTGCAGGCAGGAACAAAGGTGCCCAGGCATGCTTGATGCTTCTGGACCTCTCCAGTTCACAAAAAGAGCAGGGTGAAGAGACATCCAAATATTCTGTGGCCCAATCATCCACGTCTCCAGCTGCACTCAGATTAATTCTTAATTCATAGGACTATACATACTAAGCATTAAGAACAAACATCAAACCCCTTCCTAAGTCAACAATAATCAGAATGAGAGAGACTTCTGAATACTTCTGTAAAGGGCTCTGTGTGACCAAGAGTCTAAGACACAAAACATCTCAGTGTATCTATCGTATGGAAGACAATTACAGAAAAGCAATCTGTAGCACTTGCTGACAAATAATAATTTAGGAAATAGAAAATAAAATTCAGCCTACCTGGTATCAGAAATTGTAGTTTCACCAGGGAATTTTCATGGTGTTATTAAGTTTGAGAGACAAGCTCAAGTGGTTTAAATAATTGAAAGAAGAAAGTACAACTTCCAGAGCATCGTGCCTCAAAGCAGACTTCCTTGTATCTAATATATAGGGCAGCCTTACTCCAAATACATTTGAGATTTTCTGTTTCATGTTCTGCAGATGATGTTTGCAGCTCTGTGCAGGTATCTAATTTCCAACCAAAGAAAATACATCAGGGGCAGCATGAGGTTATAGCAACCAGCCAGTCAGAAAACAAGTTATTCAAAGACTGTTCAAAATAATCCTGTAATTCTATCTATTGTGCAACCTTTGCTTTCAAAAGATAGAGCAATACACTGCTCACCAGAGAGAGTTTTCATGAAACCAGCATAATATAGTTTAGATACCCTTACCTAATTTTAAGCAAAAATAATAAATATTACACTTTACAGTATCACTTCCATACTATCTCTAAGTTTTGCATGATTCCCAAATGGCCAAATACTTTTTATTTCTCTGCCTCAAAAAGTAAAAGAATGTGCAAGTATACAACTGTACCAACACCTTGCTTTTGGATAAAGAAATGATAGATGAAATACAAAGTTTTTACGACAAGTTGATGACACAGCTAAGCACCCCGGTCAAGAAAATGAGATAATAGATTTTCTTATGCAATATTTGTAAGAATAGGAGCATATGATTAAAGATTTGTGATTTCTTTAAGACAGATAGTCTGCTCTTCCAAGGAGTGTAATTCCATCAGAGCAATAGCAATCTATATGACAGAGCCATTCAGGCTCCAGAACATAATAGCCTTTTACAGGAGCTTCTGAAAAGAACCAAGTGGTATGGAATGAAGTTCCTCAAGTGGATTATCAACTAGCTGAAATCGTAAATAAAGGAAAGGGATAGATTGCTAATTTGTCATATTACAGAGAAAACACTGGCCAGGAAATGAAGCGCATGAGTATGCTGAAAGCATACATGAAAATGACACTAATAACAAGGCAACAAAACATATCATGTTACAAAAATATTTGGAGAGATTGATTGTAAGGCTAATTGAGTGAAGGGATGCATTTCACAGCAAGTCGGGGGAGAAGCAATAAATGAAATCCTGCATTCATCTACACACACATGGAAAAACAACCATGACCCAAGGAAGGCCTTTATGTCAGTATTTCCCCTCCATAAAAAAAATCTGGGACCCTTATGCTTCCCTCTTTGTAACATCAGCACCATGATTAAGAGTAGACAGAAAACCATATACAATGCTAAGAATTTTAAGGTGAATTGAGAATGAAACAGAAAAAATACTCTCATATAACAATAGAAATCTGAGGCAAAAACATCTTGAATGTTGTAGGCAGTTTGTCTCATCCCATTTCCAAAGCAACAAAGGTGAACTACAAGAGGTTTTAGCCCAGAGAAGGTCAAAATTCAGGTCAGAGGCCCAGGAAGACTCCCATTAGAAAAGAAATTACATCAGCTATAACCCTTGTACCTGGAAAAAAAATAACAGGGCAGAGGATGGAGGGATATGATACAATTCCACAACATCACAAACACAGTGTTGGCTATTTCTCACATGCCAGCATGCAGGGACACACAACCACAGTGTCTGACAAAAGGTTTGAAATAAAAGAGATGAGGTTTTTCACATGGCATGAAACTACATTGTGGAAGTCACTGCCACAAGATGCTATAGAGGCAAAAGAATAAATATAAACCAGACAAAAATAACTTCTTAGAAGTAAAATCCTGAAAAAGTACTTTAAAAACATTATTCTACATTTGTTCTGTTTCTTATTCTCTTCTGCTAGGCCTCCAAGTACTGAGCACTCTTGGAAAGAGGACACCAGTCTAAGAGAGCCTTTGATTTTACGTGGTGTGTTGCTATACTCTTGCATTTTCACATATATTAAGGGTTAAATTCAGAATAATGTGTTCATTCAGGAGTTTTGCCAAGAATACCAATTTGGGCATTTTGCCTCTTAAGCACTGTGACAGGAATTAGTTAAATCCAACTTTGTAACGGACACAGGGCTTAAAACCTTCACCGCTGTCCCCAGTGCTGCTATCCTTGGGCGCAAGACTGCTATCAGCACAGTCTCTTTTCCCCCTAGTCTTTGGTATTGAGGTAAAACACTAACTGAAGAATTCACCCTCATTCTTCCATCAGATCTGCTCCTGTTACTCATCAGCAAATAGGGAAATTTTGCTCAATAATAGCGTTCAAGTTTTAACATGATCAATTCATCAGTATGAAGGCTACATTTCATTGATTCTGAACTAATAATAATACACCCAAGTGCAGCCTATAGCTGCTCCACTACTTTAATTTTGTGGAAACTGTATCTAAAATAGCTCAAATGCTGAGAATATATAAAGGCAAATCACATACAGGTAACATGAAAATTTAAGGTTGATAATATGCATTGCTTTCCGGAAAGAGTCAGTTTTTGCAACCAGACTCAGATGCTATTTACTCACCTAAATAATTATTAGGACACCTTCAAAGGAGTTCAGCACTCAGTCTGTTGAAGTCTTTTGAAAACCTGGTCATAATAGTCACAATAGGAACTGAGTTCTTTTGAAAAACTAATCAACAGCTGAGAGTGCCAAGCCAGTGAGAGCTGGATCTTGGGCAGAAAACTTGCTTCATAACATCTCTTAAAATACTCAGCAGTGGTTAATTGAAACAGATGAGTATCTACTGTACCCTCTGATTGCAGCCTGCATCAGATGAAAAACACATGATTTTTCCAATATATTGTTTTTTCCAACAGAAACCTTGGTTCCAAAAAACCTTTTCTGAGGAAAGATATTGATTTCAAGGAATTGGTTTGATTTTCCCTCACAACATCATTTCCACACACTGCAGTTCCCAAGACCTCCAGGCAGCCGGTACTTCCTAAATTATGGATTAACAAGTGAGTAAGAAGGAAAAATTGTGATTCTATAGATGTTTGTCCAATGGGGACTAGGAAATGAGATATCTGTGGTCATCCTAGGCCCTGCCCTTGTAGTCCCATTAACTCTGCAGCTCTTGACACCTTCGGGTTTCTAGTTCCTTGGGGTCCTTATGCCCATAGGGTGTGTTTTAGTTGTCTAGGACTGTTTTAGATGCCTCATGGTATCTGTGTGGCTGCCAGGTGCTACTTCAGGAAGTCACAGCATTCAGTAGTCCTGAACATACAAAGGTATCTAAAGAGGCACCAGGTGCCTGTGTTTAGGCACCTGAATTGCTGCTCAACCAAGTTTGAGACAAGTTATTACATCTCTGAGGGGTTCAGTGTGCTAGGCAGATGCTTATCCAGCAAGTAAAGTAAAAAAAAAGGGTGAACATTTATGTTTTCCCTGCAGTAAAATTTCTTCAACTCAACAAAAAGTTATTCAAAATATTTTCTACAAGAAAAAAGAATTTCCTTCTACAGACTCTAAATAAATTCTCCATAGGAAGTCTGTGAAACAATTTTCTGCTTTGTTCCTCTCAATCACAAACTTCTAAAAGATGTGAAGACTTGCCTACCTACAATCATGCAATAAGAAACTAAGAAGTTGCATTAGCAGAAAAGGCTAAAAGTTTTTTAAACTCTTATTTACAAAGAAATAACATTTTTTGTCTTTTTTTTTTAAGGTAATTCTTTCAAAAATTCTCTTATAGAGAATTACAATAGTAGAAAACGTGAGAATTTCCCATTTATTATCTCTATACAGGTCATAACACCTCTATTCATTTTATCTCCTTTTTAGTCTTCTATCTACTCCACACAGATGTTCATCACTTTGTAATTTTCTCATATTTGCCATTTTCATTCTGCTCTTCCAAATCATTCTATAACCTTCATGGGATGGGATGATCAGAGATAGTCACCAGAGTCAGAAGAACAATGAAGACAATCTTTGTCATTAAAATATTCAGGCCGTGACTTTAATTATCTATTTGGTCTTCTACTACAAAGTAGGGGTAGTATCTCCCAAGGAGATCAATAATGTAATTTCCCCAATTCATACATGAAGTATTTATGTAATTTCAGTTCTGCAGGTCAAAATTTAAAAACAAACAAACAAACAAACAAAGCTGATGCACAAAAAGAGAATGCTAGAGAGTGTGTGAACGCTGCATAGTCTGTCTTTACACTGTTATAATGTTGTTCATGTTAAATAATATTAAAATCCATTCCACAGTGACAGAGATAGACAGTGCTGGATGAGAGTCTTGGAAGAATATCTGGCAGGGCCAGGAAAAGATACACCTGCAAACATGAGTGATGGTACCCAGGCTAAAGAAGTGGCATTTTTCCTTCTTATAGTTTCACATCAACAACCTTATCTCTGTTCCTCATAATCTGAGTGGATATTAAATAACTACATTAAAGCTTCATTTACAGGTGAGTTTGGTTTTTCTTTTTTTCCTCCTTTTTCTTTATTTTTTTTTAATATTTTAGTCGATTATATTTTCAAAAATTAAAAAAAAATTCCATTTTTAAAATTTAAAAACAAGTCAAGCACTCAAAGACTAAAAAGTTTCTAATTTATAACCCCTACATACTATATTTTTTTTCCTCTGTTCAGATGAATATGTCATGATACTGTCTAACTGCTAAAATGAATAATAGCCTTGGGAAGGACATTTAGTTCTGGATTCTTCATACTTCTAAATACTCAACTTCTCCATCAAAACTTTCAAAACTGTAGTTCTTTTGTTTTACCATTAGACATATTCAAAACTTATCTATGTTTGTAGATGAGGACTTTGCACATTCCTTCACAAGTGCCTCCTGTACAGAGCCTTGCTAAACATAGTGAGCCTTTGAAGAGGTTTTTCTGCCTGTGTGCTCGGCCTAATCACATTGCCAGCAACACTGACTTTCCATTTACACATTTATTTAGACTTTCCAGTATGTTTAACGCAAAGTATAGTCCTTTTATCATACCTTTTGGATATTTGGAAAGAATCCTTGTGTGTTTACTTCATCACCATAAAAAACAGTAAGCTTTCTTACAAAGGTTAGTCTTCAACACACAAGGCACTAAGTAGAAACTTTCAAATGGAACTTCAGCATACAGTCCCATGTATTTGAAATCCTTCAAAATTTTTATTTATAGTGTTTATACAACTCTGTGGGAGTCAGGGGAAAGAGAACAGTTCCCTGGTTGCTCATTTTTTGAGATGCAGCACACATTTGTGCAGGTATCTGACTATGCTCTCTCCTCTCTACCTCACATACTACAAGGTCATGGACATGTGCCTTATGTCTATGCACTCTTTGCAACTAGACAACTCAACTGTTTCCAAACTTCTCCATCATATAAAAACCATGCACCATTTTAATTTTGTCATAATCACATTTATATGAATTTATTTTATAGATTTTATTCTTATTTTCTATATATCTACTCTGTTCTATGCTTATTTTATATTTTTATATTATTTTATACCTTTTAATATTTAGTCTATACAGTTTATGCATTCATATGATTACTTTATATCTTTTTACATTTTAAATATATTTTATATATTTATCTGTTAAGATGTTTGTTGATGTGTTTATATTTCATATTTTAATTTTCTATATTTTATTAAGTAGTATATATTTTAATCTACTATTTTTTGTTGTTTTTTAGGATTTTTAGGAAACCACCTCAGTCACGTCAGTGCGTTCACGCTTGCACCTCGGCTTCTGCGGATTACCCACGCAGGGAAGCTGCGTCCCACAGGGCTCTCGCAGCGGGTCGTGGGGACTCGAGGAGCCGCTTCCAGGTGCTGCTGCCCGCGGGTTTGGGGGGCTGAAGCCTTGGCGTGGGCTCTGCTGCCCTCCGGTGGTCCCGCGGCGAGGGTCGGACCCCCGCCGGCCTCCCCCTCCCAGCCCGCTGCAGAACTGCCCCGGGGATTCTGGCACAGGGCTCGGAACTAGAGGATCTTTATGGTTCTACGTGCTGAAGTGAAGAAGCCTGGGGGATACTGGTGGGGAAAGCGTATTTTATTCTTCAGCATTTAACTTGCACCCCAGGCGTCACTTCTGGAGGCACCGACACAGAGCCATTGTGAAAGCCAGACAAACTACAGAAAGGCAGAAAGAAGATGCAGCCAAGGCAGAAGGGAGAGTGCCTTGTCTGTACCTTTAAGCAATGGAGCCAAAAATGCAGCCTGAGCTTCCTTCTCGCAAGTCCAGCTCTATTTCCTAGGGCAGTGGTTGCACGTGGCTCTTCCCAGCAATTTTAGATGTCCCCATGGGCAACTTGTTGCCCTTGGATCATGGCTTAGGGATTTCCATTCTGCATTCCCATACTGTGTTACCCAGCTTGTACAGCACATAAGAGAGCCCTGTAACTTGATGTAAACCACAGCAAGTTTACGCATCATAAGAAGGAAGACGATGAAAAAATAACATTATCTTATTCTACTTGTCAAAATTATGCCATATTGTTTTCTGCACAATTTTCTTTCTCAATCATATCTTGAGATGGCTTTTCCTAGACAAGATAACTGCCTGAAATCAATCCACTATAGCCATAAACACACACATTTAGATAGTGTTATAAAGGCTCCATTTAAAAGGAAAAAAAAAAAAAAAAACTGAGCAAGGGTTGATTGCTCCATGTCATTATCTGCAACTCAGTTCTATTAGTAGTAAATTATTAACTATATTAATCTATCTTTGTTTAAGTCTGAATAGTCAAAACAAAAGTATTACTATGAAAGGATACAAACTCTATGTAGGCCAAAACTACAGCAAGCTCTCTGCATTGTCTGGAGCAAGGAAGGAAATCAGCAAGTAATAACAGCACAGAGCCTCTGCTCCTTCCCTCAACTCCACAGAACCCCTTACCTTGTGGTGCCTGGATTTTCCAAACATCCCCAGTCCTACTATGGCCTACTGCTAAGATCTGAAAAGTGTGTGCTGCTCTCTGTCCTGCTTCTCTACCACAGGGTTAGAAAAATCAGTGTAACGTTTACAGCACCAAAAATCCATGCTCTACATCCCTCTGCCCATTCCAAATACTGGAATCTCAGGCTTTTCCTGGTGTTTTTGCTTTACATACTGCAACCTTAGCAAAACTGCAGAAGTACAAGGCATATACAAACAACCTCAGTCTCCTTCCTGGATTTTTATAAACTGTGAAATATATTTGCTTGAGAATTGCCGTCAAGATCCATTTGAGCTAACTTCTCATCTTGTGGAAGCCCACTATTTGTTCCCAGCTTCCAATATCTTTTGATCACATCTTAAAGCTGAAGCTCCTTACATACTGACATTACACAGATGTTAACTCAAACTACAAGTTTGTTTTGGTGTATTTATCCAGCAGCTCATTATTGCGGTTAATTTTATTTCAAATCTCTGCAAAGAATAATGCTATATTTATACTCCATTAAACAGGATATGTAATGATTCTGAAGTGTGTTATATCACCACAAAGACCCACAGTTTTTAAAAAAAAAAATCAAATTTTAGTACCAGGGCAATACCTCCTCCATTTATCACACCATTAGCGGCAATAACATGGGACCAGAGTCTGTGCATGGTCTATCCAGAACTACAATAAAGCAGATGCAGAGTAGAGACAAGGATGAAAAGATGGTTTTAATATTCCTCTATGCTAACTACACTTCCAGGTCCTGGTTATTAAGTCCTTTCCTCCACCTCCATGATACTGCTACCCAGGAGCCCTGTAGCTTCATCCCCTTGTGCATCTGTCTCACAGCTGTACAGAGGGAACAATTCCAGCAAATCAGGGACTTATTTATATTGCCTGTATTCTACTGGACCTACAAGACATGGGACCTTACCTATTGCTTGAGGATGACTTTGATTCTTTTAAGCAGCTTGCAATTACAACATGAAAGGGTAGCAGAGGTACCTCTGAGCAGCCCCTGATAATGTGGTTATTCTCTTTAGAGCATGATTAGAAGCTTAGCCCTACAGCTCCCCCACCCAACACTCCCCTTAAAATTTGTAGTAAATAACATTTCCCAAGTTAGTGCCGCGTACACTGCTCTCCTCAGCAAAGCCCTCTCTGCCACGGCTTCGGCTAGAATGCCTTTTGTTTACAATTTCACCAGCTGAAAGACTCTTTTGAGAACACAAAAAAAAAAAAAAAAAAAAAAGGAGAGAAAAAAAAAAAGGAAAGAAAGAAAGCTGAAGAGGCCACTATGAGGATCTAATCTATGGCTAAGACCACCCCTTGACTGGCAGTCTGCATTGCCATCAGCTGTATGCATCATGAACACATTCGGGTTTAGATCAGCTGTCTGTGCCTTCTCCCTCATTAACATTGATAAAAGCGATGGCCTCTGCCGGGTGCGCAGCATTCCTCAGCATACCAGCTGCAGCTCCATCTTAATGCATCCTATGGGCTTGGAGAATTAATTAGTTCTGATAGTCACCATGTTTCAAAATGATGGCTGTCATAACCCCACAGATAAAATTACACACCCCTGGCATTTTCCACATTGCCCATTCAGGCTCTCCATAGGCCGCCGTTGGCTTCCTCAGATGTATGGCACTGGAAAGATTTAACTTGCCAAACTTTTTTTTTTTTTTATCTCTTTGTTACGTTCCAATTAAGTCTGTGTTAATCAAAGGCAGTATTTCCCAAATATTCTCCCCCTCCTTTCCTCAAGCCTCCTCCTAGGCAACTTGATGGTTTGTACCCCCCTTCCTCCCACCTACAATTAGCATTCAGACGTTTCTCTTGGCAGAGCCAAAGCCTGCCTCCCCCTAGGAAGCTTTCTTCTTATGAACACATTTTATCTTTCCCTACCCGGCTGCAAGGTGCTTTAGCCAGTTTCCAAACAAAGAGCAAAGTGACTTCCCTCAGACATGTGGAGCCTCACACACCCCTGTGACAGTTTTCCTGCTGTGACTGGCTCTAAAACAGAAGCCACATACAGTAAAAAAAAAAAACCACTAATTCATTTATTTTCTGCTGCTTACTTCCAAATTAGTAAGGAAGAATATTAAATTTAGCTCAGTGCTGCCCTCCCCCTTGACACTCTCTAAGATCTCACTAACCAGAGGAGCTAAGTTGCAAGTAGGGTGGGACATTCCAGGAAAACAGGACCAGCTTTTAATCACACTTAGCTCACTAATGTTCAGACTGCAATGAGTGCTTGGTTTCAAAACAGTCTTATTTCTTTTTTATTTCTTCCTCTGAGATGATGCTTCGGCCATACAATTGGGAAATGGCTGAGCTTTGTATGAGTCTCAGAGTTCATCTATGCTGTTCAGCCATCTGTGGTTGAGAGAGCTTTAAATTCCACAAGTTAAAGGGGAACAATATACAACACAAGTTGTGCAGTCAACAGTCAACTGAAAACTTTTTAAATGCAAGAAACTGTGTGGTCATCAAAACTGTGTAGAGGAAGGCTAGTGCTGCAACCATCATGTCAGTCTCTCCACTACTTTTTTTTTTAATTTAAAACTGTTTTCATGAACCAGTGCCTGGCTGTGACAAAGAGCAACTGCCTCACTGTAACGCTGAAGTAAGTTGTAGCACAAACATTGTCTTCAAAAACATCTGCATAAATGAAGCGTCATGTTTTCTCTGGTTGGTTGACATTCTCGGCACAGAAATAGGAGTAACTTGAAAAGAGGCAGTAGGTGGAAGAAGAAAGTAAAAGGGCAACCAATTCCACCTACTTAAAGTAGGAGCTGCCAGTCCAGGAATGCAATAGCAGAGCAAAGGTAAGTTGTGACATACATTAGGATATGCCACAGCACATACAGTTGCAGAATTACAGCACACACAGTGCTCTTCCTAAATTTTTTCACCAGCCTTCTTTCACCTTGAAAGTTTTCAGAGGTACAAGGGTCACTAGCAGATGAGACAAAGAGCATCCAATTGTTTGGAATATCCCCAGGGACAGTTAGCTGGGCTCGTCCATGTCAAATTGATCCCAGCTTTCGGGTGTATCCATGACCACAGTCACTGTCACTCCAAATTCCCTGCTCTCATTTCCCTCAACTGTATCAATATTATTTAAAAAAAAATCCCAAGGAACAAACTCCATAGAAACATTTTTATTTTGATATTTGTCATCTAAGGCTTCCAAAATTTTCATCTTCTTGCAGGAACCAAAGATATTCAAGACCTCTCCACCATTCCAGCTGGACACAGAACAAGATACAGCACAAAGCTAAAATAAGATATCCTGCTGAAATCGGGAAAAAGTACAAGTAGGGAATGCAAGAGCATGAAGATCTCAGCAAGCTCTATAAGCAGCAAGATAAGGAGGATGGGATAGCTTGCCACCACAAAACCCTAGAGGAGGACAGCCCCAGAAATACATGGGCTGCAAAGCCAGGATAGGATGCAAACACATCAAGAGAAGGAGCTGAACAATGGCCAAGACAAAAGTTGTCACAGTCACGTCAAGGTGCAGGGCAGCACAGTGACAGAATCCCCACTGGGGATCTCTGGAGACTCCTCAGCATTCTGTAGCCCAGGCACCAGGGCAGGAAGGTCTCAGCCTGCTGAGACCACCACTATCATGTTTCCAAAAGTAAAGGGCAAAACCTGGCAGCCAGGGCTTCCTACCCATGCCAACAGCATGCCAGCACACAACACCAACATGGCTGCTGGTACCTCCAGCCAGGACAGCCTCCTCCCAAGCAAGGCAGTGTGCCAGCTCCCTGGCTGGGGAGGTAGGTACAATGCCACACTGCACAGGCTGCTTTAAACACTGAGGTACCACCTTCCTGAGGCCCAGAGAAGCCTTGTCCTGTGTGCCAGGGGATCTATTGGCCTGTATTTCTGCCCAAAGTAGGGCAGGAGCCAGACACACAGTTATAATTAGAGCCTGGCACAGTTTGTATTTAACCTCTATGAACAAGGAAAATCATAGAATCATAGAATTAACTGGGTTGGAAGAGATCTCCAAGATCATCAAGTCCAACCTTGATCCAACCCCACTGTGATTACTAGATCATGGCACTCAGTGCCACATCCAGCTTCATCTTAAAAACCTCCAGGGACGGCAAATCCACCACCTCTCTGGGCAGGCCATTCCAATGCCTGATCACTCTCTCGGTAAAGAACTTCTTTCTAATATCAAACCTAAATCTCCCCTGGCAGAGATTAAGCCGTGCCCTCTTGTCCTACTGCTGATTGCCTGGGAGAAGAGACCGACTCCCACTTGGCTACAACCTCCCCTCAGGTAGCTGAAGAGAGTGATGAGGTCACCTTGAGCCTCCTCTTCTTCAGACTAAACAACCCCAGCTCCCTCAGCCTCTCCTCACAGGACCTGTGCTCAAGTCCCTTTACCAGCTTGGTTGCTCTTCTCTGGACCTGCTCCAGCACCTCAATGTCTTTGCTGAACTGAGGGGCCCAGTACTGAACACAACAAATGCCCATCACCAAAAGGAGGAAAGGGTGTCTGGTCCCTCTGGAGCAAGGAAAGCAGCCTTCATGGCAGTTAGTGGGGAGACCATGCTCTGACAAGAAGGGAGAGGAAGGAAAGGGAAAAAGAGTTTACTTCACACAAATGCCTATGCGGGAGGTGAGAGCAGATAACAAGAGAGCTGATGTTGTTGCTCTTTATCTCAATCTACAGGACAGGAAAGGGACATGCTTGATTTACAGCTCCTTTCATCGCTGCAATGTCTGAAGTGGCAACACAGGCAAGAAACCCATCTGACCTCAAAGAACCCATCTGCTGAAGAAGTTGTCAGCTCCTGCCATCACCCACACAGGGACCAGGCAAACATGTTTTGCCCAGGTAGCACAGACCCTTCCCAATCAGCCACTCCGCCCTTGCTCCAACAAGGCACAACTGCAGAACAGGGAGGATAAATTTCCCTCCCAAACATCCCACAGAGAATGGGATGTGGCCAAGAGCTATCACCACATGGAAGAGAAGATCCTACAGGATTCTGCTTTTGGAGAAAAACCTGAGCCATTCCTTCCGCCACGCCAGATTGTACATTGTATGCAAGGCCAAAGTAGCATAAAAGGCCTTGACCTCATGAAAGAGAAACAGCCTTCTCAGGGACATACGTATTGTCAGCATGTACATCACAACCCTTGACTGCTATCATGTCTGCATAAACAAGAAATGATTTACTTTCCTCATCGTATAGCAGAAAGGAACAGGATCTGATGAGTGCACAGGAAACATCTTGCCCTGCCATCTCCTACCAGCAATTTTTGTTCTGTTAGAGCATATAACAAAAGTAGATTAATTTGTACGTTATATTACATGTTTATCATACTGCTTTCTTTAGGAAAGCAACACAAAGTTAAAGATAAGATGTTACAAAGCACAACTTTGTATTAAGGCATTCCTACGGAGTGTCTTCAAATGACTAAAAAAATTATGAGGTCAGGGGCACCAAGAACCTGGAGGCATCCAAATTATCAGGTATTTAAGATGTAAGAGGGTCTGCCCTTACAAGACTGACCAGAGAAGCAGCAAAGAGTAGCACTAGAAAAGAGCTGAAGAGTTCTGAGAAAAAAGAACAATCTTGCTTTTGGCAGATCAAAATGTCTGCATACTCATCCCTCCAAACCATATCCAAGTAACACAGATGAGTTAATTTGCCTCTGCTTAGCTCCAGAAAATTAGTCAAAATGATTTAACAAAAACAGCAAAAAGGGGGGGGAAAAAAATGCCTCTTTTTATCCAGCTAGCCAAAGCTGGAAGATGTTCGTTTGGTCTCCCGAGACAAAGTCACTAGTATTTCTCCCAAAACCACATCCAGGGGACCCACCCTTAAATTATGCTGATTATACAACTTCCAGGGATCCATTGCTGTCCTTTAGATCAGTAAAACAAACGAATGATAAGCACAGTAGTTACTCCAGCCCCCTACCAATGTCCACCTAAAAAAGAAATCATCTGCTGTCAACAGTTCAGTGTCCTTCATTTTGTACTGTCAACAGTTTCAGAGAGAGGAATAAATGATCAGAGCCCTGTCAGGATATCCTGTCATTCAGTTAGGAAGGCTTTATTCAGCTTTCCAGAGAAAACTTTCAGCTAATACCCTACATTTTGAAATCTCTCCTGCCTGGGCAAGCTCCACATGCCATATCCTACACTCATTTACCTTGGGCAACACAAGAGTCCTAGTAAACTATTTACCTAAGAATGCAGAAGAAATAGCACCTCTGCAGAACGATCGCTTTATGTCTGAATTTGAGTTTTCATGTTTGGAGGATTCTAATAGGAAAAAAATCCAATTTTTCACAATGGAAAAAAATTCAGGTTTTTTATTATTTTTTGCTTTTTTGTTTGCAATGAAACCGTGTTCATCATCACAAGTCCAAGTAGAGGTAAGAAAGAGCTTTTTATTTAAGTAACGGATTATTATATGTCTGGATTACTCTGTGTTATAGAGAGAGCAGTTATCAGATAGATGTATCTATCTGATATGTACTTATAGAAGAAAAACCCACTTTAACAATCATTGATATGACACTGAATTATAAATCACGAGCTCTGTAATTCAGTCCTCTGAAATAACAGAAGTGCATCTGTTTACTTCCCATGAGAATTTGGCTCAAATGAAATGTTATGAGTACATTGAAAAAGGCTCTGAAAAATGGCAAGTGTGGCAAAAGACTGTAGCTAATGCATTTATCAAAAGAAAATTCTTAGGATTTCAGATAAGTCAGAAGATGAAAGCAGAAATTTTTCTATAGTGAAAATTATCCACTCTACTAACTACAAGAAGGGAAAGCTGTTTCAGACAGGTAAGGAAAAAAAACTAAGGAATTGAGTTATTGAAAGTTACTGTACAAAGTTATAAACTTAAGATCTGTAGTCTTTCGTCAAAGTGGTAGGTTTGTCGTGTACAAATCCTATGGATCTGTGAAATTTCACAACATATGTTTCCATCACCCTTGTAGAAAGGCAGGAAGCATTGGGTCACAAATCTAAGTCAGGAGTTCAACAGTGATTCACTCCTCTAAACTGTCTCACATCACAACATGAGGCTTTAACTTACTGCATTCTGAAGAAAAAACACTTGTAGAAGAGGAAAAAAAAGGGCAGAGAGAATTTGGGGGAGGGGGGAAGGGAAGGAGGGAAGGCACCTCAGGTGTTTTGGTGGTGGTGGTCGTTAGGTTTTTTTAAACTGAAAGACATTTTGAAGCATAAAAAAAAGTACTAGGAAATGTGTTACATTTATTTTATCTCAAAAAAAAAAAAAAAAAGTCACTACAAATTCAACTTTCTTTGATTTTCCCTAAAACAAAAAGGGAAAATGAGGAAATGGGAGAAAGTTGAAATAACACCACCGTTTCTAAACAGTGTTATAGAGTTGGTGGTAGGGAAAGGGTTTGTGTCCTTTTTATTTAAATTTTAACTTTTCAAAAATGTCTTTGAATTTTCTTGTTCCTAAAGTGAAATTTTGTGGGGTTCCTTCTTTTTGATAACAACTTCTGCAATAAGATCATTTCAACCACTAATGCCAACAGCTTTTCCACTTCTGGACCTGAATATCTTACAGGCCCAGCAGATTATCCAGCCTCAGATTTACAGCACACAAGTGCAAGAGCATGGCTTTAGTAGCATGCTTAGTAAAAGACTCAGAAAAAATCAGCCAGCACTCTAGATTTTATGATTCTTCAACATTATCAGTAATGATACTACTCAGTGGAAATATTACAGGATTTCAGGTGCATGGACTGCATTTGTGCTGCTTGGATCTTACTCCTGTGCATGAGAGCTCTGGTGCTCCCCTCAGGGATGAGCTCTTAAGGTGGCTGCACTGATGCTGAGCATCAGGATTATGAAAAGCTTGAAATATTCAAGCTCCCTCATGTTGTTGCCTCGCCAGGTGGTTTTGGAGGGAAAGCAAAGTGCAGAGGTGCTCTGGTTTGAGTTTGTGGGAGTCTGATGCCCAAAGAGCCAGGTCTTGTCCAGTGCTTCACCAGTGCTGGGTTCTGCTGCAAGGGCAGGGAATCTGCTCAGCTCTGCCAGCACAACACTGCTCACCACTGCTTTACCAGGTGTCTGATCAAGCTGTGTCCACATTATACCCACATCTGGAAAAAGGTCACATTTTTACTTCAAAGATACCTGAAATGCACCTACATAGCAAGGGGTTTGACTGCCCAAATACCTGAGCATTACCCAAATTAGATTTAAACAGTGCATTTATAGACTAAAATTTGACAACTAAATGGATGTTGAAATGTACTTATAACTGGATGATGACAATCAGTTGGAGTCCTTCAGAGGTTATGAAACTAAATCTCCTTATCATGTCGGTGATACCTCCTCACAAGCTTTGCTACTGAAATGTTCATCTCTCAAGAGGAGGAACCAAAGATGTGAGGGATTCATCCAGGACTGCCAGGCAATGAGACACATAGAAAGCCCAAGGTGCCAGGGTACCCACCTAGACCAATTGTGAGGTTCTGCAAAGAGGTGTCAGCATCCCACACTTGCCCAGAAGATCCAGTACTATCTGGACTGCTGGTTTTTAAAAACCATACTCTGCATTAGATCATTTCTCACCATTTGTGAATTATGAACTTACTTCTACAAATACCAGGAAGAAAGAAGATGAAGCTGACATTAGATGCAGCTCATCAAAGACTTGCTGCTTTAAAATTGGTTGACAGTTTAAATAGTAGGAAACAGACACTATATCAGGTTTATAGACATTTTCCCATCTATGATTTCTACAACCACAAAATATAATGCCACTGCTGTGACAACACCCTAAGCCTTTTCTCCTTTTGTCACCTTCTTGAGTCATTTGTCAGATTTGTATACTTGAAACTGGGACCACCACAGCAAGGGGCACAAGCCTTTGGTATTTAAGTTACAGCACTACAGTCAAGTTTCCCAAGTCCTTCAGTTCAGTACAGTGGTGATGATAATATGAAGTCCACTTTTGAGAGGAACGTTGTTCCACAGGCTTGTGCTGTGCTCTCCGGGTTCTCAGAGCCATGAGAAACCTACTCCACATCTTGTTTAATTTTGCCATTGAATGGAGAAAGCACTTGTCAGAAACTTTGGAAGTAACGCTCCCTAGGGTGGTGTTGTCTCAGTAACCTGACTTTTAAGTCTGATGAACTTAGCATTTGTTGATAAAGCACTCTCAGGAAAAATATTACACTAGAAGAGTTTATCCTACAGTAGTTGGGCATATTTTGTGCAGACAAGGCTACTGCAAAGCCCTGATATGTGGTCTATGACACAGTTTAGCTCCAGAACAGAAGCTCCTGCTGAACAGGAAAGAGCTTGTGGCTGTGAGTGAGAGCAAAGCTAAGTTTTTTCAGAAATGTCACTAGGGGCAGTTTTTTTTTAATTATTCTTCTCCTATTACAGATGAAGAAGCAATGTGATCAAAAGCTGCTCATTAGAATGAAAACTGAATGTGTACCTTGCTCTTTAAACCTCGACACCCAGTGCCCTGCTGGTTACACCAAAATTACCAATGGGACTGGGATACCAGACTGCAGGTATCTCCTCTGTCATAGCTTTTCTCCTTCAATATTGTTCATCATGAATGAGAAAATGTTAATTCATATTGCAAATGCTCTAGCCAGAACTCAAGCTTCATTCAGAGTACTTGATGCTTAAACCTAATCAGCAAATGGTATAACAGGAAAATAAATATTGCTATTAATGGCTATCATATTTTCTTTTGAGTGATATCAGATAATCTCTTTCCTGTTTTTCTTCATAATTGATATGAATGATACAAAAAAAATATATGTAGTATCAAATTACGCTTATGTATTATTCTTATATATTATCGCATAAATAACAGATTTTTAAAACTGTTAATTTGGGGAGGTGAGGGGGTGAAGGGTAGGGAAAAAAATCTCAAAGCAAATTTGAAATCTTGCCTTTCAGATTGACAAAAAAAATAAAAGCGGTATTTTAGAGAAAATGCAACTGAGTTCACTTAGCATTTAAACAATTTTGATATTAAATACTTGTTTAATTACTATTTCATATAAAAACTCTCAAAAAAGTGCTGTATTTATGTTGGGGGGAGATGACTGGGGAGATAAATCTACTATTCAAAAGAAACAGAATCCAAGAATCTTTTTAGACCATAACGTTTACTGTATGTTTTAATGAAGAAAAAAAAGGCAGATCAATGCAACTAAGTTTAAAGTGCTCTTGTCTGACACTGAGAGGAGAAGAGGAGGCTTTTAAGTACTTTAAAGCATCTCCAACTTCTTTTCCTCAGGTATTATCTGGAAATTAAAACACACACACTTTCTTTTCCGGGATGTCGGCATCACTGTGTGAAGGAATTTGAACAACCTGAGTGCTGCCAGGGACACTGGGGCCCAGACTGCATGGGTAAGTTGTTTTGGTTTGTTTTTTTGTTTTGTTTTGTTTTTTGGAGTTTTTTTAAATATATAATTTGAACAGAAATAAACAAGTGACTTTCATTCTTTTCAAACCTATTGCTATGAGAAGTTTTCTCCTCAGAGCTTGTTTTAGAAGTAGAAATAAACAGCAGTTCTCAGCTAAAACTTATAGGACTTAAAGAAAAACAGACACAGCTTCATATAAAAAGAAACAAATACAGAAAACTTAAAAAAAACCTCAGGAAATCTCTGTGGTTTTGAGATTTTCAAAACAAATAATTTCAGTCAATGCCTGCAAAACTATTTCAATTGGGAAGATCCCCATAACAGATAAAGTTTAAGATTTTCAAACCACAAGTTTACATGTTTCATTTTAGGTCAAAACCACCCTCACCTTTGTCTGAAATACTTCCAAATCTATTTAATTCTCTACTTTCTGGTGCAGGGAGGGTCTTTTCTTTCAGCTCAACTTGAAATAGTTTCTTGAACTGCCAGAGAATCTGAAGGCCATGACTGAAGCAGGGGTAATAAGGAGTGCCCTGCTTCCTCGACTCCTTCCTCAGGAAAAGCCTTTCAGCATTTCCACAAGTGCCTCTAATCTCAGGCTACCCAGATGGGCATCAAGATCCACAGAGGAAATTTCCCTGCCCAGCCAGAGTGTTTCCTTCTTTAGTTAATGGTGTCAAGGTCTGTTTCAATGTCTGTGAAGTCCTTTTGTCCACAAAACAGATTAAAAAAATATAATTTTAGCCCAAGCTATTATTTAAGCAGTTATTTATCTACTAAAGCAAAACAGTCCAACTCCAACTTTTAGCTACCGCAGTAGAAAACACAAGCGAATATATCAGTGCATAGTATGTGGTCATGTATTCTTCTGAACATAACCACTTGGTTGGTGGTTTACCATCCCACTGCCAAATGCAGCCTTTTAACTCATCACCCCATATTCAGGGTGCCCTGGGAAGCCACACAAGGGACATCAGTGTTTCTGGAGAGGAGCAGAATTCACTGCCCCTGAGCCTGTAACACTGTGTAAAGGAGTGTGAAGAGGCAAGGAAGCCTTCTCTTCCTTTGGACAAACTTCCTGACTCCAAAAAGCAAGAAATCAAGGTCTCAGCATTGTTTTTGCTGTCATTTAGAGGAAGAAAAAAGCTCTCTATGTTATCACAGTCTCTCTAGTAGAATATGGCACGACTTGAAATGTTTGGAGGAAAGACAGCCCTTCCTGAGGCTGTGAAAAATCCCTGACTAGGGGTTTACTTCACATTTAGCATCTGATGGCAAGGACAAAACTAGGTCTTAAATAGCACTCTGACTTCCTTGAATGATAGCACATGCTGAAACACACGGTGTGAATTAAAGAACTCTTGCCCCCTTTCCTCCCATGAAGGACACCAAGCCATGCAGCCGCACACCAACCCCTCTGTAAAGAGTCATAAAGTCAAAAGGCAAAAGTATCAAGTGGGGAAAGGTCAAGGGAGAAAGATCACAGCCTTTTAACACTGCCAGCATCACACAACCACAGACACCACAGCTGGTGGATCTCAGATGTCCCATGAGTGTAACTGATGGACTGCAGCAGGAGCTGCTCCCTACCCCAGCACTGGTTCCCTCCCTGGGCAAATATTTACACGGCTCCAAAGACAAGCCTGGGTACCAACTGAAAGGTGTATGGCATGACCAACTGAGTAGAAAGCACTGTAAAGCTAAAGTGGAAAAAAAAGAACAATAATAAACTTAATTCTATGCAATTAAATGGTCCAAAACACATCTTTACCCACTGTTCTACCCACTGTTTCAGCCTGTCAGGGAGTCAGTCGAAGCAAAGGATTTGAAGAGGATGCATTTGGTTACACTTGGGAGGTGCTGAATTTAACTGCATGAGGGAAAAAAAAGGCTGATATATTTAAGTTTTTTGTCCTAGATATGAAGATTTGGCCTCTATATTCTGATAGCTGTGAGGGATGAGCAATAGCATCTTTTTCTCACTGCTTTTCAAAAAACATCCTCAATAAAAGCAAAGGTCTCACTTCTCTCCAGGGTGGCAGTAGGTGACTGTGCCCACCATTGCTCCTGTGTCCCAGCACTGCCTCCCGTGGTTCCCCTAGTTGCAGGAAGCACCTTATCTGCCTGCCCAAACTTGTTCAACAACATAGTAAAATTGCTCAGCTTCTGATAAAGCTGTCCTTTGGTGGTGGTATCAAAAGAAGAGACAAGATGTAGTGAAGACACAGGAAGGGATAATGAATGCCAACTGCAGAAAAAAAACCTATTTTTTCAACAATTTCAAGGTAAAATTTTCTAGAAGTTATACCATAAACTAGGTTTTGTCTATCTTCACACATTCAATAAAAGCATCAATGCAGGTAACATTTTCCCACTCTGTGCAAATACTAAACAGTTGGCACAAGTCCTAAAGATGAGATTCAGCTTTTGTATGGTAGCCAGAAAACAAGATTCACTAAAAGCAATGTTAAACGTTAAAGTATATATATATATATATTACTTTACCTCAATTCTGGTTATTTCACCTAAATCCATAATGCATGTTATTTTAGCATGTATGAGACAAACGGCATTAAAATCTTTGTCTTTAAATTTTTTGGCTTTTCACAAGAAGCTTACCCAAATACAACAGACCTCATAGACTACATTAAGGAATAAGTTAAGAAATATTAACAGATTGGTACAAAGCCAAAGCTTTCAGTGAAATTAGATGTATACATAGGCACATCCACTTATTTGCTCATCACTCTGTCCAAATCAAATTCATTTTTATTAAAACTTCCACATTACTTAAACACTCTAAACCAAAATTAAGTTAGGCATTGGGAGCATAAATCTGGTGCTGCCCACCTCCACTCACATGGAACAAACTCTGAGACTCTTTATAAGCAATAAATCTTTGAGTAAGGTAGAGCAGAGTACCTGTGAAGCCAGTAGGAGTTTGATACATTTAGATACCACTTGCATCTGAATTATGGTACCTAATGGAAATTCTAATTATGGGAAGGAAGGGCTTATGGAAGAGAGTTAATAAATCATTTCCAAGGAGGGGCTGGACAACTATTAAAAATAAGGGTATCCGTGCAGAACAAAAAAACTGGCAGAATGACTTGGCTAAAAATACTACAATTTACATTTCCTGTAGGCAATCTTTTAGTAAAAACTCGAATATCAAAACATTTCAGACAAAAAAAAAAAAAAAAAATTTTATTTAGAAATATGGTCATTTTTTCTTATCCAATCCTGCTGGCTGGGATTTTTGTTCAGACTGTCCCACCTGGTATAACACTGCCTGTAATCATGGTTTTAGCACCAGAGGATCTAAAGAGCATAACACACCTTTGGCACATAAGTTTTGCTAATGACCTCAATCCACTGGATGGGATTTGCTTTTGAGATATCCAAATTCAAAATTCCAAGATCATTTGAATCAATTATCTCAGTCCTACGAACATAGTGGGGAAAAGGAAAAACTTTCCACATAAATCAAATGCAATTGGAGGGGGGGGAAGTCTTATTAAACTCTAACTTAACATCAAATATAAATTTGATAACAAATTTTCAATCCATCAGAGTTGTATTAACATACAGGAGTGTTCAAACTCCTCTTGTATCAGAAAAGCTAACAGCTTAGAGTGTCTGCAGACAGAGGTGGATTTTCAGGGACAAAGTCACATGGTACTTTAAAATAAGAAAATTATTTCTTTGTTCAATCCTTTGACTACAGTCACTAGCTTAAGTTCACAGACAAGAAAGGGTGATGGGTCTCTGCTGAAGCTGAGATTCTACTGAAGAGATTCAGGCAGCTGCAAAAGAGCAGCTGTCACCCAAAATCCCTGTCTGGCCCAAAACCCTGCACCTTCTGAGGCTTCCAAACTGTGTAAGGGGAGTGTAAGGGTCAGGGCAAGCTGACTGATGGCTTAAACACTGTCATTTCTAGCATGTCCGGGAGGAGCTGCATCACCGTGCAACAGGAGAGGAGAGTGCTCACAGGGCATAACTGGAAATGGAACATGCACTTGTCAGGTACCTCCTTTCTTTTAAATTAAAAAATACAATGATAACACATAAGTTCTGCTAAGGAACAATGCATGTTTCGCTGTATAAATACATTTAAGGAAAGTATTCCAGAAACAGCAGAGAAGAACAGCTTGGAGTTCATTTTTTGCTTGAATTGCAATAATCTTCACACTGTTATTTCTTGAGCATGTTCAGGTGAAATCATTAAAAACTTTTGTCATTTTGCCTTCCTGAAACAGGTGGTTTGAGTTCCTCTATTTTTTGAGAGTGTGCTATTACTTATTACTTTTTTTCCTAATTAGGAAGTCCTTACATATGCATCTACACTCTCAATACAGTGTTCCTTTGCCAGGAGTGCAACATGTAGTGCTTAACTTCAGGTGAAAAGATTTTTTTTAAGAAAACAACTCAAATTAATCTTTTCTACCTCCCCTTCTACTGTTTGATCTTTTCTTTATATCAAAAATGCTTCCTCTGCAGACATGTGAAAAAGAGAGAGAGAAGTAGTCAGAAAATGCAACCTAACAGTTGTAAGACTGATTAGGGCATTAGGATTGATTAATGCACTTTATTGTAAACTTAATTGTCAGAACACCTGATTTGAAGTGAAGATCTACAAATTATTTTTAAAAAGATAGAGGGGAGAAGGTTATTCAAAAGGCAATGCCTAGATTGTGGTAGTTATTTTTGTATTTGCTGATTGAACTTTCATGTTATTTTCTTCTGGCAGCGAAAGATGCTGTTTTCAAGAGGCTAAACATGTATCTATCTGCACAGAATAGATGAGAAACTTGAATTTTGATTTCTGTTGTTTAATTCACAGAAAGGGTTTGGTGGGACAGCCTGTGAGAAATGTGCTGAAGATAATTTATTTGGTCCTGACTGCACATCAGGTAAGTTTGAGCTTGCTTTATTTGATTACATAAAGGAAGGTGAGTGAAAGCTGTATTAAGACAATAAGAAATCACAGTGAAATGCATAGAGGGCCTAAAGGCCTCTCATTGTAGTTCTACAAAACTGTCTGGATCTTGTCTTGAATATCTTAGTTTTAGCCAACAGTCAAATAAACTAAGGATTAGAACCATCCATGTGTTCCAGCAGGTATGACTCCCTGTTAGCCAGTTATCACATCATACACTTTTCAGCCTAAGTCGGGGATTCGCATTTGTTTGATCTAAATACAGGAGGTTGTTATGGTGTTTAAAATATTGGATGGGAATACATCAAATTCATAATATGCCATGGCTTACAGTGTTTTGGTAGATTTTCAAGCTTATCTACAAACTGAATCATCTGTATTAAGGCATGCAATACTCATGTGGCATTTAACTCAGTGTATCTGACTCAAAAAAAGGCCATTTTTAATCAGGGCAAAATCTTTCTAGCCTAGTGTACCATATTGGAGGTCAATAGTTTATATCTAGGAAAAGAGTAGTAGCACCCAGAGACTGTCTCTGAATCCACCTTACTTTTGCTCTTCGCTCTAATCTGTGCCAAGGAGCTCCACCATTCTGTCAAAAGTATAAAAAAGGGTGGGTTTGGTTTAGTTTTGTTTTTTGGCTGGTTGATGGTTTCATTGATTAGCCATACTTCTATCAGGAGAAGTGGAACAATGAGGTAGGGATCAAAACTAGGCATATTTTTTACAATGTATATGTATCACAATTGTATATATTTATATAACATTTTCCAGTCTTGCCTTTTTCTTAACGATCTCTAGTATTTTATTCACCTTCCTGACCCTTGCTGAAAATTAAACTGACAAACCAGTAAACTGCCTGAAAAAAAAAAAAAAATTAAAACTGTCTCATTCCTAAGTAGTAATAGTTGTTTGTTTATTTCTAAGTAAAACTCTCTTTCTCCACTCAAGATCTACTTAATGTTACTTCTAAAGAGTTACAAATGGTCTCAATTTAAATCATCTGTTTCGCCTTTCTACACTAATCCTACACCACCGCTGACTCAAAGGCCCTTTTTCCACCAGCTGTCCACTGGATGACAGTGTTGATACACAGAAATGTAACCGAGACAACGTTTTCACGAAGAGAGGGTACTTGAATGAATTCAGTATCATACATGTAATTACTTGCCAAGAAGCTGCTGGAGGATTCAACTGCATATTAATTTAAGCAACATTTTACACTTCAGCTTTCAGATATTTGAGCTCCTCCAAGTTTTCTAGAACAAATAAAATATAAACAGTGTTTCATTTGTGGCTAACTGCTTTTCACTAATACCTTAGACATTCCTGGTTTTTATATTATGAGCACAGATGTAGGTAAGAAGTTAATAATTAATTAGTGTAGGTGACTTGCATAAATATAGGATATATTTGTAAGGGGAGAAGGATATGCTATATCACTGCAGCTTAAACATGAAGTCAATAGTACCACTCCATACATCTTATAGCTTTTCCAAGTGTAACTGCCTTTTTAAAAAGCATCATTACTACAATTCAAACAGTTATGATTAGAAAGCTTTTTAAGTATACTTAGGCTTACAAAAACACTTACAGCAGAGTTTCATAGTTGCCTGGCCTCTGAATGCAGAATCTTGTGTGCTTATTGTCACAGGGTTTATAACTAGGATATAACCAGAAATGACAGAGCACAGGAAAAGGAAAGAAGCCTGAGACCTACCCTGTGATTAATTATGCTTTTAACTAAATAAATTCTGTTTAAGGATGGGAAAAAAAAAAAAAAAAAGTCACAAAGCTCATCTCCTTAAGGTGTTTGAGAGACACCAATAGAATTGAAGCAAAATCAAGCAATTTGTTAACAGTTATAAAACTGTCTATACTGTCTATATTACATGTTATATCCCATTTTGGCTCCAGACTGTATCTCAAATTTTGAAAGTTTTATGACATTAGCAACTAACCAATTTGGTGTTTATAGTGCGAGTCCTAAGAAGATTTTCAGATCCTGGGCTATTAAGAGCCTTCAAAAATTAGTATTTTTGAATTTTTTTGCACATATTTACTGACACGTGCAATTGCAAACACTGATCTGCTCATTAATGGAAGCCTAGAAATTCAGGCACTCGGGTCAAAGCTTGGTTTGGCGGAAGTTATTGGCCAGTACCTTATTTGCTATGAGTAAGCACTAACTTTCTGAAAACCATTATTATTCAGTAAAGCAAATCCATTTCTCCATATAGTTTGTGCCTGTGTTCATGGAGTATGCAACAGTGGAATTACAGGGGATGGAAGATGCACTTGCTTCTCTGGATACAAAGGGCTCATCTGTGATCAGCGTAAGTAGATTTTTTCCTATGCAAGATACATTCAGCATCTCTGATACAGTTAGAATTGGTAAGGACAAATGTGAAATCCATTTCAGGTTAGACACACAAGAGCAACCAAACATACACCAAACCTCAAACCCTGCCTGTGAGCTCCCATAACCATCATCACCACTTCAGTCACCAGAAAAATATGATGACAGCAATGGGATCGATGGTTCCTGAATCAGGCACAATTTGAAATGGTTTGCTGCAGAATGTAATGCCTTCTGACACAGTGCACAAGCACAGTTTAACCTATCACCCTCTGTCCCTCAGCAATAGCTGAATGTGAGGCCTTGCAGTGCCCTGAAAACTCCAGATGTACTGCCTCAGGTGAGGACGGAAGGCAACTGGAATGCACATGTCTGCCCAACTACCACGGGGACAGCAGACAATGTGAACGTGAGTAATTTTCATGTCTACCCAGATTTTTGAATACAACATCATTAGTATTATAGTTCAGATATATGGAATGTGCTTTTGAGCCAAACCTAACACTCTAATTTTTCGTGGGTTCCTATCCCAAAGCACAAACTAGACTCCTTCAGAATCACATCCGTCCAATTGCTAACAAGTTTCAGTCCATGAAACCAGACTAAGGTAGGAAACCTCCCTGAAATACAGAGGGTGCATACCAGGTCATCATTACAAATCTACTCCTGTCATATCTCTCAGCTTGCTAAGGTTCAGCCTCATAGCTTGCTTCCTTAAAAATCAACAACAGGAACCAAGGACTTATATTTACTGAACGTCCATCATGTAGCAGCTCAGCTCCATCACTAAGCATAAACCCTACAGACAAGTAAGGCTCATTTTAGCTTTCTTATTTTTCATTAATAGAATCTCAGCTAGAAGTAAAATCTAGGAGTCTTTGTAGACTCCTCAATTTGCCATTGAATGCCCAAATTTACTGTATTACAAGAGCCCAGATTTTCCTTTCTCTACTGATATTACGTCTTACAGAACCAGCTCTTCCTTCTAGACCAATTGCAATGAAGAAAATTGTTTCATCTGTTGCTGGAAGCACTATTTAGTAAATGTTGGCTTGGATCAGGCCACAAAAATGCAATGCTTCTTATTCTGTCTGGGAATACTTGCATTCACTCCTCCTGGTCCTAACCGCAGTATCATCCCCTCTGCATAGGCTCAAGCACCATCGAAGAGCAAGATATCAGCAGGGCATTCCTCAGGGAATGTGAGGTTCTTCTAGTAGGCAGCACAGACAAGTAAGACACAAAGAAAATGCAGAAACCAGCAGAGAAGCAGGATGTTAGTATCTCTCCCTCTCTTGGGGTCTGTATTTATGCAGCCTGCATGGATACTGTTCCTCTGTCCCAGTGCCTTTAGATAAATGGTTTAAGACAGTGTCTTTTATATTTGACTGACTGGGAAGCAGAGATCAAACAGCTCCTCCACAGCATTTAAGTGAGGATAGTGGTGGCTGTTTCAGGCTCAGCTTGGAAGTGGCATTGCTTATGCTTGATTTAGAGCATGTGAATATGTTTGTGTGTGTGATTTCACACTGGAACAGAAGAGAAGGCTTGAAAAAATAAAGTTGAGCATTGCCAAATCTCTCAGTCCCAGCTGAGAGGTAAGAAAGGGAAGAGAAGAGAGGAAAACAGTGAGAAGAAACACTTTTTAGGCGAGTCCACGGCCTGCAATCTTCTAGCTACAATGTGTGCTTAACCAAAACCTAAACTGGTCACAAATGTGCACAGAGATGCTCTCCAAGCACTGCTTGATTTTGAAAAAGAACAATACCATTGCCTTGAAGAAATGGTTCATGGAAAAAAACTAATGATTTTTTGGTGCAGTCCTGAAAATAGAGCAGTGTTGAAGACCTGAATAAAGTACTTGCTGGCCAGTTTTCCATATAGCTGAACTGATGATATTATGTTGTTTAATTACAGGAAAGAAAACAGCAAAGGCCTATTGTATCGAGAAATATTTTCCAACTGACCTAACATGTGCTTAAAGCTTGTATAGACCTCGCACCACCTACCTGACCTTCTCTAGTTAAAATCCACCAGCGAACAAGGAAATAGTTGTGATATTTTAATGAGCACATCGCAGGTTTTAATCTGTTTATAACTCAATTTGCCAAGTTAAGAGATCATTTCTGTTCAGAAGCAAACAGTTGGTTGCTATGTTAGCATAAACACATTCCTCCCTTCTGCCTTCATGCCGCCACCGTACTTTGGACTTGGCTGTTATGAAAAGTTTAGTCTACCCAGGCTTTGTTTGGCATAGAGGTGCTCTGGTAAATCCTTGTCTTCACTTTGAGAACTGGGGGCAATAATTCATTTACCTCACTTCTTTTTTTTTCACAAGCTATCAACCCATGCTCCAAAAAGGTCTGCGATCCCAATGCCGACTGCATTTACCTCGGCCCAAATCAGCACAAATGTACCTGTCGAGAAGGTTACAGAGGGGATGGTCAGATTTGCTTGCCTATAAACCCTTGCCAAGCAGCACACGGGAACTGCCCTGCACAGTCCACCATTTGCATCTATGACGGTCCAGGAAAGGTCAGTGTTAAATGAGGGCCCCAGATGTTTCCTATGGCAATTGCCTAAGAAGAAATAATGTTTTGTCTCCAAAAAGGAGCCATGCAGGTGTGGAAACAGGTCTCAAGGCAATCAAACTCTACTTCTAGATTTGGCATAAGCCAAACTGACCAGGAGTGAGTCCCTTTAGCTCCCTTTTCAAGATATATCATGTTTCCCCTCTGAAAATGGGAATGGCAGTGGTGTTGTTTTTTCTAAGAGTGTTTTGGTTCCAATTTGCCTCCCAAAAATAGAGGCATTGAAATGAATCTTCTCCCTGTTAAAGTTTGTCTCTCTGACCACAGAGGCCTTATAGGAGTAGTAGGCTGCTTGTACCACAGATACATGCCTGAAGTTAGTTTATCTAGGAAAGAAGTAATCTGGGTCTTTCAGGACAACCAATGAACGGCACTTTCTATAGACTGCACATTATTCACGATGTTGAGAACTGGCTCAGATTTGGGTGTGTAAAACTCACGTCATCAAAAAAGCAAGACTTGAGAAGACCATACCTGGTTTGCTTGGAAACCCTGAAGAGCCTAAAAGGGACTCAATCACCTAGGGTTATTTTGCAGTTCATGTACGTGTCTTGATGAACTGCATGTGCGTAGCTGACACTCGCAGGCTGGTGTGTACAACAGCAGTGATGTACACCTAACTTGTTAATGGTATGCTTGGGCACTCATTTTGGGAAGCAGAGGGCTGTGGGTGTGAACAGAGGTAAAAAAATTGACCTAACCACAGTGATTTTAAATGTTCTCTGGTCAGAAAAGTGAATCTACAGGGCTTTATCTGAAGAAAATTTATGTAAGAGACAGTAGTTTTCTGGAGTGGATAAAACCCAGAAAGGAGCTGTATAAATTTGGGTAAGCTTTATATTTGCATTTGAACTCACCAGTTGATTAACTAAAGCTCACTGACTTCAACCTCTAATTCTAGAAATTGTGTTGAAAACCACAATTTGTACATGGCTAAATTTTTTTCTCCCCTCTCACATCCTTCTGATTTAGTCCCACTGTGAATGCAAGAAACATTATACAAACTTTGTACCTGGGAAAGGATGCAGCATGATGGACATCTGTGAAACAAACAACACATGCCATAAAAGAGCTAAATGCTTAACAGTTGCACCAGGACAGATTACGTGAGTCTTTTTGCTTTTTAAAGTTTCACACAGTTTCTCCTTCCTCCCCCAGTAATAGGCTGATAAAACAAAACCAGTGGATGAGCACCTCCTGAAGTTATCATTAACGGTTTCTTTATCAAGGGCAAATCACAAGATCTAATGGGGTTAGGGTCAGCCAATTAACACAAGATTAGATTTCATCAGACCATTCGGTAATACCTATTAAGTTTTATTTTTATAACACTCAGAGGTCATTTCTACACTAGTAAATAAAAAGGACCAAAACCTCTTTTCTCTTCCAGAGGGCAAGCAGGATGGTCTGTCTTACAGCTCAAGTCTCTACCAAAACAGAGTAACTGCCTCTTGGCAGCAGTCCCTGGCACATATTATCCCTTCGACTGTGCCTGAGCACTGCCTGAGAAAATGCTGCTTGGTGTGGGCCAGAAACATGCCAGGCAGCATGCTGAAAATTAATCAGCATTAATTATCATGGAACAGTGCTGGAGCCCTGCTTCTTTTTAGTGTATTAATACAGATACAATTAGGGAATCTGACCCCCATGCTGTGACAACAGCATCAAATTCAGAAGATTCCTCAAAACTTTGAGTCAAGCAGGTTAGAAACCACAAAACTTCTGGCAGAGTTTGTTTTCCTGTACAGAAGTATGCTACACAGATGTTAGGAAGAAATTCAAATTTTAGCACTAAACTTAACAAAACTCTCTTAAACCACAGAATTTGGCTTACAGGTTTCTATAGGCCAGTGATGGCAAGAATTGGGTATAAAAAGCTACTCCTGAAATGTTTGTTTTCTGGAGCTGAGAGTTTGAATGCAAGACTAGACAGGCCAATAATTGTAAGTTAGGAATAAATTATCATATAGATCTGTAGACAGAAAACATTCACTCAGGAGAGTATTTTTATTACCAGTTCTTGCATCATCAAGGAGCTTTCTCTTGCAGCATAATATCTACATCACTTTTACATAACCTATTGTGCATTTCAAGCAAATTTATCTAGAATATCCCCCAGTTCAGTTCTAGATCACAGTATGCTACTCAAACTGCTTAATGTGTACTTACACTATACTTAGAGTACTTGAGTTGAAACTTTATTTTAAAGTTCCACATCACACAAATTGGGAGCCTTTTTTCCCCTAATTAACCATTGTTTCACTGTTGCAACATAATTTTCAAAAGCTGAGGAAGTTTTGAGAATTTTAGAATGGGAAAATGAAAAATGTATAAATGGGGATGGAAAAAAATTATCCAAATGCTTTGCACATCATTCATTCAATGACACTTAATGGCAAAATCAAGTACAGAAGAAAGGAGTGGGATTCAAATCAAACTAAAGCTATCTATTTGGCAAAAAAAAAATTGAAACTGTATTGAATAGTTTCCAGCTCAGGAAAATTCATTTATGAAAGAGGAACTTTACAAAGAAAAACATTAATTGGTAAATGTGGGCACAATACATTAATTCTAATAAGTGACAGACTGCATTTTGGCTACATCCCAGATTTTAAATGTGTTTGGGAGGGCTTTTTTGTTGCTGTTTTTTTTTCCTTCTTCTAAAACACAAAACTGTAATAGAGGCCACAAAATTGCATTGCCTCCTTTCTGTTGCTTTGCATTTTGATTTTATTAAGGATATAGTTGTGCTATTAACTTCCCCAATATCAACAGTTCTGCTTACTCTGGAATCAAATGATTTGGACAGGAATAAATCTCTCATACAGGTAAAGATGTAAAAAAGACCAGTGTTTAATTTGTGATAATAACACAGCAACCTCCTGGAAAAATCACAACTGCCTCTGTTTTATGATCTCATATAGATCTTTCCTGAGTGATTGCTGATACTTTTCTATAACACTGCTTCAGCACAGTAATCATGTTCAGCCTTGCCCAGAAGCTACGAAGCTTCAACCAGTGCAGAATTACACTGCATATTAGGTTATGACCTCTCTGTTTTCCAAGGAGAAACGCCTTTCCATTGCTTAAACTCTATTATTTTCTTTTTTAACCCCACTCTTATTTTTACTCTATGTCTTCAACGTAGAAATTAGTAGCTTCATAAACCAAAACTCTTTTAGAGAGGTTTGTTAAAATGGACTCAGAAAGCTGATGTTTCCTCTTATAGTGAGATAAAAGTTTTCTTCCCCCTTCTCCAAGTAAGCTGAAATAGTGAGAGTTCCCATCTTTTTCCGTCCTGCCTATGCTGCCTGTGCAGCATACCATGAAAACATCAAACAGCTAAGCTTAGGTAGTCCAGCAGAGTTTGTTGTAAAGCTGCTTCCCTTTAGAGCCCTCCAGCCCATACACTATGCAACCAAAGCAAAACCTGTAAAGCCATGTGCACTGTGAGTTGCAAAGCAGTTCCTCCAGACAAAGCTCAGACAAAACAGATCTAGTCATTCACCCAGCTGGTCTTTCCCAAACCTTGCCACACAGAGTAAATTACTTCATCAGAAGGGGTGAGGGAACAGTCAGGCTGAAGGGTTCAATCCCATGTAATAGATGCTAGCCTGTAACTGCTAGATACTTTCCTTCAGCATACAAATCCAAACTACATTACTTGGATGCCCAATCAGTTATAAGCAATATTGTCCTCAGAAGGGAAGTTTCAAACTATGTAGGTATTTCTGCAGTTCACTGTGCCCCTGGAAATGATAGCCAGGCTCTAGAGATACAGTTACAGCAGAGACCACACATGGCAAAAATAGGAGAGGGTTCGGCATCGGGTTGATACTGCTGTGGGGCAGATGTGAGTGACAGATGTGTGTTTCTAACAACCAGCACGTGCAAATGATTAGGCCATTAGTTATATAAAGAATATTTTTTGCTCCCATGAAGTTCCTTCTCTAGTGATGCCATTAGAAAAAATATCCAGAGAGATGAATCATTATGGATAGGGCTCATATGAATACTGAACACACTAAAAACTTAATTAGGAAAGGCACAATTAAAAGCCAGTGTTTGACAACACATACCAAATATCTGTTTAGCTTCCTAAATATAGTTAGGGTTTTTTTCCTCTGTGTGTGTTGACGTGTGCCTGCTTTAATTTTAGCACTGGGGATGACTAAATGACTGAGGTGACAGCTCTAGCCGGTCTCCCAAGTGCAAGCAAGGAGGGGCTGATTTCCTGAAGACTGCGACAGAAAGAACTCGGATTGGCAAAACCAGCAGGTGCCAATGGCCCCTCACAATCAAGAGTCTTGAAAAGCCCAGATGTTTTAGAAAGTATTAACCACCTCTCCTGGTGAACAGTCAGGCTGACACAAGGTCAAGGCCCACCCAATCAGCACCTGGTAGCAAGCATATGTCAATCACATTGACAACCAGCACTTTCTTCCCCACCTCTCTCATGAATCTGAGGTCTTTCATGGCCACAATATTTCAGTTCCATAAAGAGTGTTCACTTCCCTTATAGGACAAAAAATGTAAGGCTGATGCTCGTGGTGGTTCTTTCATAAGTTTCCTTTACATTTTGCCTTGACTGCAACACACTGCTTTAAATGTAGTGAACATTGAGCCCATCTCGAGGTATTGCCTGCCCATTTCTTGAGCACTGCAACACGAATCAGTTTTAGGCATTGGTAGTACTGGGTCAGGCATTCTTCCCTGGTATCTCTGACAGGCTGGAATCCCCAGGGGATAGCCAGGCTGTTACATGTGAAATGCTATTTCCAGTACAGAGACAGCAACAACACAAAGTATACACCTAAAAAAGCATGAGAGTCCATGCCTCAGCAGCTTCAGAGAAAAGAAAGATAATGTTAAAAGTACAAGCATTATTGCCCAAAGTGGTTGCATTTCTTAAAGAGCGGGGTAACAAAGGTATTCAAAGGGGTCCTGCAAGATAGACCTCCCTCCCTCCTGGCCTAGCTGACAGCAGTACGTCATATTAGGCAAGAAGCCATCAGGCTGCCCTGCACAGTGACATACTCCACAGCACACAGAAGCAAAGATTAAACTAAAATGCATTGGTGCTCCCTGAAAATGTCTTCAGAGGAGCAATACACCTGATACCAGTTTATTATGATACTACAAGGGATCAACACACAGCTAAAGTTCACAATCTCTTCATAGGTGTACATGCCAGGCGGGCTCCGTGGGGAATGGGTTTGTGTGCTATGGAAACATCATGGAGCGCCTCCAAGACCTGAATGCAGAAGTGGGAGGACGGTGGCAAGGCAAGCTGACATCCACCCTATCACTTCTGGGTAAGTCACCACACACAAGCAGAGGCAGCTCCTGCCCCAGGTTGATCTTGCCCTGCCTTCCCCAACACCCCCTGCCACAGGAAGGTGCCACAAACAGCACGGCACAGTGTATATGGGACTCACTGCAAAGTCCCTCAGACCATCTAAAGCTGCTTTGCTCATCATGCCACACAGTGTGCAAGAACTTCCAAGCAAAAATGCTAAACTTGTTTCCGCAACCCCTCACACATCATTTAACATCACCAGTGGATTTTGCCCCATACTGTAATAAGCGGGATCATCCCACTTCTTCTTCTTCCCTGCCCCCCATTGATTTGGACAATTGAGATTAGATCTAGAACAACACACAGTAGTCCACCAAAAAATGTCATTCCCAGCTGGGTCTCTTGTCCTCAGTCGCTAGCCAGCAGCAGCATTGCTTTAACCAGGAAAGAGGCCAGAGGCAAGATGATGGGACTAATCCCATCCACTGTTTCCATCACCCTTAGGACCCCCAGCGGAGCACCTCAGCCATAGCTGGGTGGTCTCCACATTCCAAACTGCCTAAAGAGGTGAGATGGAGCCCCTTTTAGGGCTCACATCTTCCACCTCTTCAGTTTCTGCAGTCACCTTGTGAAATGAACAGCATAACTGTCTTCATCATCTTCTGTTTCATGGCCAAAAACCTGGACTATAAACAAACACTGCTAAAACTGAGCTGGATCTTTGAGTTAAACTTGCAAATATGAAAAAAAAAAAAATCTTCTGTTTAATAGAATTTGCTCAGTCCTTTTCACAGAGCCCAGCAATTAAAAAAAAAGAGTATTAATTCCTGAACAGAAGGGAATGAAAATTCCCCATAGCAGGCCAAGGACAAAACCTGGCAGTGACCTTCACATTCAGCACTGAAGACCAATATCCATTGCCTCAGCACTGAGAGCTTAGCTGCAGTTTCTTTGTGCATTTCTCCTTATATGTTTGAAAAGTGCTCAATGTGTTGAGCACCACCATTTGTTAATAATCCAGCTTTTATGTTATTTGGTTAAGTTTTGGACATAAATATGCTGTATGATTTACTAGCCAGAACCTACAAAGACACATTAACCACACAGGTTATCTTACATTACATTCACTCCACACTGGTGTCTTTCAATATCTAAGAATATACAGATGTTTTGTAAGACAGCCTATTAATTTTGAGATAGAACACACCTGTAACGACTGTAAATATTTTTTAAGTTCTGATTTTATACCTCTAGAAAAATAGCTGAATATTAGAAGTATTTAATGCTTTCAGCTGTAGAACCAGAGGCCTCATGCTGCTGTCTTGGACACAGGAAAAGCCTCTGGGTAGTAAATGAACTCTAATTAACTTCCAGTGCATCAGTTTTGATTACCAGTTTTGCATTTGCTGATATTTGCACTACCAGCAGGTTATCAGCAGCATATCCCTAACCCTATGGAGACTGAACTGATTTAAAGCAAAAGTCTGTCTTCCTGTAAGGACACATCTCCAAAGAAACTGCTGATTTCATGTTCATTGCCTCTGCCTACATGCCACAGAAGCATTCTGAATGTTCTGCCTCATCCTGTGTCAAATATGCAGCAGCATCCAGATTTCACATCCCATCTGTCTCTCATCTTTTAGCAACTTGGACTTCAGAATCTTAAATTGAGATTTAATAACCACAGATAATATTCTTGCTTATTCTGCCATTGCATACTTTGCATAGTCCCTTTGTCCAATGAGCTTTTCAATAAGCATTTAAACTTTTTTATTTCCTCTTCTCATAAGAAAATACCTATGAATGGCAGCTGAGCACTCTGGGACCATTTACTGTGCTTGTACCAACAAACAAGGGACTCAAAGGTACAAATGTAAGTAAGCAAGATAAGGGGATTTACATTAGGGGGAATTTGGCCCCTTCAGAAGTCTTTCCTCTGTGTTGTGTTTTGATTGAGAAGATATAGAAGAACTCTTTGCTCTAATACATTTCTGGACACATTTATATCTAGGGGCCAGAGACTGTATTGTTCCTACTTGAAAGAAAAACAAAATCATTCAGTGAGTTAGAGTAGAACACTGTCATGCTTCAAGTTTTGGACTGTCCTACATGCCTATGATCAAAGTCTTCTCACTTGTTTGAGATGGGCTGAATGAAGATCTGAATTGCCAGCAGGGAGGCCTACAGGTCACCTTTTACATAAGGGGGATAAAAAAATAATGGTTTTAGTGAGAAAAAAGAAGGAGAGACTGATATGTAAGTAGTCAGCATCCATTACCTTCCACTGACATCAGGACAATCGTGGAGACACTCACTGCTTATGCAGGGACATAAGGGTGTAATGTGAGCTGAACTGAAATCAAAAGAAGTCTCTATTCACACTCCATCACCTGACTTCAGAGGAAAATATATAATTTCAGAATGTAACAGCTGGAGAGGACAAAAAAGCATTCACCTTGACTTTTTTTTTTTTTTTCATGAAGCCTACATTGAAATACATCTTTGTTCCTCTCTCTGCTTTTCTAGATAAAGGATCTTCTGAATAATAAACAGAAAGCCCAGTACTTCGTTAAACTCCATGTTATTGCTGGTCAACTTAACACAAGTAGCTTGAATAATACTAGTGTAATATATACTTTGACTGGCAAGTCAGGAGAGCTATCAAAGGGAGAAAAGGTAAGTGGCCTTTCAGCCTACCACAGCAAGAACACTGATCTCTGCTCCCTCGACAAGGAGTAGGAAAGTTCTCTCTGCAGTGAGACATCAGATGGATGATAACTGCTGGGTTATGAAAAACCACAGCTGTGGGCATGCATTACAAGGAGTTCAAGCACAACTTGAAACCTCGCTGGCAAAGATCCCACTAAAACCGGCGGAAACAAAAATTGCCTTTAGACATGTCTCACTGCTGAGTGACATAGCCAACTAAGACAGACTGCTCTAAAACTGTTTGCTAAAATGAAGTCAACTTAAATTTGCAGGCATGACCAATGAGGGGGGTGAGGAAGGGAGAGGAGGAGGAGCATTAAGAAAGCCTAAGTGAAAAAAGAGGTGGGGAGGAAGAAGCCCAGTGTTTATGCTGGAAACCTGTGTATACTGTTCACACGGAGCAAGCACTGACTGCACTGCAGATCCCACCTCCCACTGAGCATCAGCAGCCTTTGAATGATGCAGCATAAATAGGACGCACATGGTAATTAACCATGAAAAATGAGTTCATCATTAGCCCAGCTTGTCTGATGTCAGTAAACATGAGGCCAGTCTGATGTCACAGTTTAAAAAATTTGTTCTCTACAGATAATATACTAGATTTTATAATCTAGAATTATTGTTCTTGGCCCGTGAAGTGTTCCTTACTGGCTTGGGCATATGTGGAGGCTGAAATCAAGTATTTCTCATGTTTTGCAGTAGATCAGGGGCATCTGAGAAGAGAGATCTATTTTTTGTCTTCATTGAGTACACAGTCCATTTGCAACAGGGAACTACCATTGCTGTCTAAGCCCTGTTTTTTTCCTGCAGGCTTCAGTACAGTGCAGAATCAGAAATATTTTATTGTTTTAAATATGCATATAATATAAGGAAATGGGTTGTAGTCCCTTGAAATTACAGGAGCTGACCTTTTCAGTGCAATGACTTTTTAAATCATTTCCTGGCAGATTTTTATTAGCAGCAGTCATCAGAGCCCTTTCAGGTACACTGCTTTCATCACAGGACCTGTCCCTGTTTCTCTTCTGAACCATGCCGTTCCTGAACAAAAAGAACATGGTCCTGATCCAAAGACAAAGGATTTTTTTCCATTTCCTTGACAAGCATTGGAAGCAGTCTTTAGCCTCCCCAGATTTAAATTGCTCAGGTGTTGGCAATGTAATGGGATCTTAGACTATATTCAACATGTGTACTCCCTCCGTTGTTATTTCATAATAAACAATTCATTATCCATTGCCTGGCTTCTTTCAGGATAATCAATTAAGAATAAGAATCCAAGAAGGAAGGAGAAAAGGGAAACTTTTACAGGGAAATATTATTGCTTCCAATGGAATTTTGCACATTATTGACAAAGCCATGGACAACGTGGAGCCAACATTTGAAAGCAGCAAAGAGGTGAGCAATAAGTTATGTACATGCAATGTCAAACTTCCTCTTAAAATAGTTTCACACTGATTGAATGCAAAGGAGGATGACTGACAGCAACTAAAACTCTGCTGAGCCATTGTGCATCAGCTCAGAGAAGCAACATTCAGAGTGAAATGTAATGACACAGTTTCCACAGCAAACAGACGTGCTCTTCTGCCAAGCTACTCCTTGGAGGATTTGGGCTTACTGCATTTGAATGGTTCTTTGGAAAAGCAGTTTTGGCAGTTATGATCATTGAATTTCACTGAACAGGGTACTAAAAGAAGGGACATCTGAACAGATATCAGGCAAGACTTGTATTTAAAGTTGCAATTCCTCCCCCCAAAAGGCTAATATTATAAAACCTGGTGATTTTGGATGCTTTGGGGTTTTTAATGCCCTGCTTATCATATTTCCTTAAAAGTTCACTTCTTTATATGGTGGTTTTGCAAATATTTTATTCCTCCACCCTTTCACACTGGGAATGAAGAGATAATAACCTTTTCCCCATACACATATTGTTTTTTCTGTGACAACACAGGACAATGACAAACTAACTATATTCCACCATAGCACCAAGACAAGCCATTTCCAGGCACCACCAGCCACCTAAACAAAAATGAAACCGAATTGTATTCAATCTGTAACAACTGAGACTTGCACAGTAACTCAAGAAGTGTTTCATAATAACTGGCATTTATTCCATGTTCCCAACTAAAACGAATCTTATTTCAGGAAACCATAATGTCAGTACTTCAACGTAATGGAAGATACAGCCAATTTGCATCTTTGATAGAGGTAAGGATACAGAAAAGCAATTACATAAAGCTATTTCAGATGTTACTCAATATTAATTTGTCATTTCACTTTCATTTTTAAAACAAAACAGAAAACTGGCCTGGGAGTGGATTTACAGCAGGATAACAGGCCTTACACAGTCTTTGTTCCAAGTAATGAGGCTTTGAGTAATATGAAAGCTGAGACTCTGGATTACCTGCTTTCTGCAGAGGTATAATCTTTCTATGATACAAATCTTTCTCAGATAGGAGATGCATACATATGTAGTCCAGTTTTCACCTAAACTGAGCTGCTATGACCAAGTTTTAAAGACATCTCTAACAATTTAAAGATCAAGACAACACCTAGAGAGGAAGGGGATTGACTTGGGGTCTCCCATCACATATAGGGACAATTATCCTCTACACTATGCCCCCAGTCGTCTACTCTTGCTCAGACAGCCACATGGCAAAGCCCCAAACCCTCTCCTAGAAGATGTCATCCTTAGTGAGAACAGTCAAGGGGAGGAGATGCCACAAGGGCTCTGCTGCATGGGAGGCACTGCTGGTGGGTTCCCAGGAGGTGGATATTGGTATCCTGTCCCCTGGACACCTCCTGCCTCTCCCAACACACATGCAAGTCATGGAAGGCTCATATCAAAATAATAGGTAGGAGTGAGGATATGGAATGCCAGGGTGCATGCCCCAAGCACCACCAATGACAAGGGGTTTCTGGTGCTGTTCTCTTCATTATGGCCTCTCAACGGGTCAGGTTGTGTTTCCGTGACTCTGTTTGGGCTAAAACAGCCTCTTTTCTGCATTGGCAGGGCTCATGGAAGCTGCTGGAGCTCGTCCGATACCACATTGTCTCCAATACTGAGGTGAGCTCAGCTGCTTTGCTGACCCAGAGTGTCAGAGCAAGAATCTCTGTCAGGGGGTATTGTCAGGACTGCAGGCACGAGCAGCAGGAAAAGCACTTACTGCCATCAAAATCAGGCTCTCTCTGAACCTATTCTGATAAAATCAGTCTTCTGTTTCTCAGAAAGAGCTGTTTTTGTCATGCTCTAAGCAAGCCCCCTGTTTTTCCCAGGGGGAAGTTCATCCTCACCCCAGTCACTGTGGTGGGGGAGGAAGGAAAGAAGTGATTGTATTTTACTGAAAGGTCCCACTCACAGCATCTGAGGTGGAGCCCACTCCCAGCACACACTGGAATCAGAGGGAACAGAGGCATGAGATCCTCTCATGCAAGTGTTCCTTCATGGGATACCCACACCACCATTTCTAGAGTGGTCTGTGGGTGCAAACAGGGCTATTTTTAGGGAGAAGTGTTAACTCTACTTAGAGTGGTTGCTATAATTAGAAGAAAAATTAATATCCATTTGAGCACCAAGCTCTTCACATGCAGCAACCAGCAAGCTCAATCATAATTTAATGACACTAACTTTGTTATACAAGCAGGTTAGTCAAGGCAAGACTGTCCACATTGATAATAGGGTCATTTTCTCACTCCAAAGAAGGTCTTTCTTGTGAAATCTGTCTGAATTTGAAAAAAGTAATGTTATTACATTTCTTTCAACCAGTTTATATTCATTTCAGCTCGAGGTTGCCAGCCTTGTCTCAATAGAGCACATCAGAAGCATGGCAAAGCAGTTCATTTACTTTAACAGGACCAGCACTGTAAGTCACAGCTTTCACCTCTGAACAACTCACTCTGATCAAGACAACTGTTCACATGCAGGGGGAATTAAAAAAAAAAAGAGGGCAAGGGGGACATTAGCAGAGGAATTTTTTTTCTACCATGCAGCAGAAATTTTCAACTTGCCATTCCCACCTGCTGTTATCAGTAGTACAGGATGCAGAGGAAATGACTGCTATATAAGGACAGCCTGCAGGACAGGTTTTTTTTCCTTATGATTAGCCCCGATCTAGGAATGATCCTCATTTATGCTCTGCATAATTTTTAAAAAATTTAAATTCTACTTAAAATATTTTAAATCATTCTGTTACACGTTTTAGTTATTTTAAATACTTCTCAGTGCACACAAAGATCTTCTTTAATTCTCTTTACTATTAGAGTTTCTGGTTCTGATGTAGCTAGTGAACACATTTTTAAAGGTGAAAATTTATCAGTAATTTTGCAAAACCAAACTGATCGGTTATATTAGCTTTCTTCTCTCCTGGAGTAGAGATGCACCTATGAAAATTCTTGTGAAGGCAGAGCAGTTGCAGGAATAAATGCAGAAAGAATACTTTACTTTTCCTCTCATGTAAATTTACATAGATCCCTGATTCTCTCTCATTTTCCCCCCTCCTCCTTTGCCAGAGATAGTACTAAAATATGCTTAAGCCCACTAAAATCAGTGTCTGAAGTCATCAGTAGTCTTCTCATTTTGGCCAGTCTATTAGTCACCAGTTCCACAGGCTAATAGTGCATATTCATAGCAAAATTTTCAGTACCTGTGCTGTAGATCAATACTCAAGAAAATGTACAATATATGTGTTCTTCGTACAAAAACAAGAATAAAAAAAATTAGATAGCCAATTAAAAAAAAAGCATAAATAGAATGTAATTTAATTTTGTTAAATTATCAGAAACTGAGAAGCTATTAACGTTTTTTTATTAATCCTATTTCATTGTTTCATAGGGACAAGTCTTGGTGAGTGGAGAAAAAATGGAAGAAACAGATATTGTTGCAAAAAATGGTCGCATTTATACTCTTGAGGGCGTTCTTATCCCACCCACAATTGTTCCAATTCTACCACATCGGTGTGATGAGACAAGAAGTCAAGTCACAAAGGTAAGAGAATCACAATGAATTAGTAGCTCTTAACTGTTCCATGCAAGGCACTCTAGCTTCCTCTTTGCTAGATTTCTTTGATATTATTCATTTTAAAGGGGTATTTTTTGAAATGAATATAACAGTGACATGCAGCCACCAGGCTAGCAGTACTACGCAGATGCAAATTATTTGCAAACAGGGAACTCATAGGAACATATTCTACATCATTTCAAAAAAACTAGTTGTTGAAGTAGTCCCTTGAAATACGTTGTCTCTCCAATCCAACTCTGTCCTCCAGTTCCTGAATTCCATTTGTGCATACAAGTACATGGAATCAGTGTCAAGTTCTCAGGAAAACTACTCCAGATCAATATTTTCACTTCTACTAAATATGGAGGGAAAGGAGACAGAAAGTTAAAATATTAACATAATAATTAATTTTACATATAAGTATAAGGAATGTGTTATTTTCAGAAGCCAAAATTTCCCCTAGCCCTGCTTTCTTTCAGAAACAAAACTTTCATATTTAAAGGGTGAATTTTGACATGTTAGATAACACAGTACAGGCCTTTATTTGGTAACAGATACTATTTCTAGTAAGAGAACAGAACATCAGACCAAGCTCTTTGCTTGCAGTGAGAGTGGCTCCAGTGAGCTCTTACTGGACCATGTTCAAGCACATATCTGGGCCAGAAACAGTTCCGGTACAAAAGGAAAATATTTACTGGCTTAACTTACAACAGTCCAGAACCACAGCCTTTGAAAGAGGTTCCCAGCAGAGCTGGACAGCATCAAAATGTAATGAAGAAAACACTGGCAATAACAATCTATTACCTCTGGCAGTAAGTACAAAGTGCTGCATGTACAACATAATCATAAACCAGGCAGAGCTCCAAGCAGCAATGTGATACAAAAAGCAGTCCCCACCCAGAATCTGAATTCCTTACCAAAAAACTACTTAAAAATTAAGTTCAGCATCAATCAATCCTAAAGTAACACTGAGAAAAAAAATAATATTTAAAGACAAAACAAATAGTCACAAAAAATATTTCCCAAACTCAAGTTAGGCACTCCTGTCAGCTTGGAAAGTTTCATGCATAGTTTAAGATATAACCACTTATTCCAGGCTTTAAGCAGAACACTGCCCTGCTGGCCAGGAGAATACCAGAAGGGAGCAGTGGCTTTGGCAGTTCTTACTTTGCACAAAGCAGTTTCATCACTCTCAGAACACAGGAGTAACATCACCTCAGAAATACTACTTATATTTAGAGAATTAAAAGGCACAAACCTTGTAGGAACCAGACGGTATACACACTTACAAGAACTTCACATCCCTAAAGATGAAACCATTAGGCTAAGGCATCCATATCCATCTAACTATATCCAAGCTCTAAAAGCTTTACCTGAGCCTAACTGAAGGAGAATAGTGCTTATTCTTAATGTCACAGAGAGCACAGAAGGGACAACAGGTCCGCAGTACCTGCCTGATGTAAGGATCATGGCCAATTTTGATGACCTCAGACAAGAGGTGCTCTGAGCAATGAAGTTGTAGCTGACCCCAGCTCTCTGCTCCACCTCCTCCCAGAGGTCACGGCCCCCGTGGCAGATTTTACACAGGAGAATATATGTCTGTGTTTCAATTACTTCAGTGCAAGGACAGTATCTTAATGTAACACTGAAAATAGGCAGATCTGGCCTTGCATGGAAGTGCAGACACTTTTCTCTGTCCCTCGCTGTGACGTGGCAGAAGAGAGAGACAGAACGCCCATCCTCAGGAAGAGAATGGGGCAGGTACACGTCAGTGGTTGAGGCCATTCCAGGTGGAGAAAGGGAATAAATAGGTGACACTTAGCAGCAAGGAGAATAACACCAACAGAGGGAAACATTTTCCACAGCAATCAACCGGACTTTCAATTGCACTAGACTCTCAGACAATATTAGTTCATTTGTTATACTCAGTTGAGTAAAGGACACAAGTGCATTCATGTCCTTGTGTTCCTGCTAAGAAAGCTTCACATTCTTTAAAAGAAGGGAGCTGAGGAAGGACAAATGGAGATTGAAAGGGGAAGGTGGAAATGTACAACCACTCCACAAAAGTCAGAGACAACAGATACAGCCCTGATGCTGCTTTTTGGATCCAGATTCATGATTAAAAGTCATAGAACAGATATTCCTAGAGATTACAGGGTGTATCATCCATAAGTATGCATCTCAGCAGTTGGTATAATGCCTTTTCAAATTACTGTCCTTATTGTTTCCATCTAGGGTGTCTGTGCAAGTTGTTTATCACATTCACTGGCTCCCTGTCCACAGGATTCAAAGCCCATCGTAAGTGACATTTCCTGGCAGATTCACCAGTTGTACAAAACGCATGGAGGAAAGGCATCCCCATATGTTGATTACTGCTCCTCCAATATAGAGATCAAAAGAACCAGATATGAATACAGGAGATTGAATAAAATACAAATATAGATGGTACTTTAATCTTTTTTTGGCAATGACAGAATCATCAGGTAATTCCAGCATTATTTTGTTTGCTGTGGCAAGACCCTTGTATACTTCACAGAAGCTCTGACTTGTTTCTCAGGTGAAGTAAGTTCTATTTCAGCAGAAGAGAGAGGTGAGGAATGAGAATCACTATGATGATGCTTTGAGAATTAGCAAACTGGATATGTTTAAAATAGGCCTCACATCTGCTAAAAATTTCCTTTTGATTAATCTTCCACCTTGAAGTAAGAGTCTGCAGACACAGATTCAGGAAGGACTGAAAACCTTCCATCTGCTTTGCATCTAAGAGATGCAAATCTGGCTGCATGTTTCTCCACATACAAAATTCAAGTCTAGCTACTACAGGAATTTTATTCCCCATGTTATAAAAATACACTAGTAGTAGTGCTATAAGTCCATATCCATTAACAATTAAAAGAAAGTTCATACTAAGAAAAAATACATAATTTAATAAAATTTTAAAATAAAATACTAGCAAGGTGCTTTCTATTCTCAGGTTAAATTATGTGGTGATATTAAGACTGTATCACAGAATTTTATGTTGCTTAGAAATAACTAATGCTTCCATTTTGTGCATGTTCCAGCCTTTCTCAAAACGGAGGTGTGTTATTGAAAGCCCAACCTTTCAAAAAATCGGCTGTGCTAGAGACTGCAATATAACAATAAAGGTATAGAGTTATGGTTTCTTAAGGAAAGGTTCCTTTTCCAAAATATTGCCTCATACGTTCTGAGCTTTCCTTTTGGAGTTGAGAGGTGTTTGGAGATGTCCATGTAGCTTCCATTCACTTCTATACAGCAGGCTGAGAGGAGCTACTGTAAATCTTAGAGCTAAATATCATGCAAATTCCAGAGACATTATTGACAACAACACCCTCATATCTGCAGGAGTTTTCAGGTAGGGCTCCAAGCCCAGATATGTTTGTTGCCCCATACAGCTTTCCCCATGAAGAACAGAACATCTGGGTCTCTCCTGATCCGAGCCACTCCTGTCCCAGGACTTCACATCATATTGGATAACAATGAATGGGAAACACTCCTGAGAACTGTGCTCGAACTGCTGCTTGTCAAGTCTAGTTCTCACAGAATTCATTAGCTGCTTAGATGTACTTACACCTTTCTGGCTCCTGGGGCTCCTAAATAGGCTTCTGCACTTCCGGAGTGCCACTTAGTAACAAGCAGATAAGTCTACAAAGTGTAAGCTTTGAAAGCCTTTTGCTAATTCCTATTTCCCTTCAATCACACACGTAAATGATGTTTTTTTCTAATGCACTTTCTGTGCTCTTGATAAATAAACAGACCAAGCATCCAATTAATGAATAAAATAGGAGATGCAGTTGAAAAAGCCATTTAGGGCTGTGTGGTGGCTAAATCCCACACTGGTACAGAGGGGAAGCAGGAAGATCAAAGCAACATGTCTGGCTGTCACAGCATCTCAGATGAAAGGAGACTGCCTGTCTCCCAATTGCACCGCACTCCCACTGGCAAATATAAAAACTGTAAATATAAGAGTGCACACAGTACGAGTAGACACACTCAGACATGCTTGTAAGTGGTGACAGGATGGGGTTTTCTAACACTGATGAGTCTGGTAAGAATAAGGGAAGGATCTGGTGGTCTGTGCATCCCCTTCTTGGGCTGTCATCACCCTCCCTGGTTTTAACAAGGCCATCACCTGGGTGGTTCTGGTCCAACAACCCTTTTCAGAGCCAGTTATCCCTAAGGGCCTCTGCCAGAGGGCCAAAGCACAAAGCAGAGTTGGGTTTTGTGCACTGCCTCTGCACTAAGGCACTGGAAAGGATCATATTTGCTTTGTTTCACAGGAACCAAAGTGTTGCAAAGGCTTCTTTGGCCCTGACTGCAGTCCGTGTCCAGGAAGTTTCTCCAAACCCTGCTCAGGAAATGGGAAGGTAAGAAGAACATTTGGCACCACCTTGCACTCCAAGGAGGAGGAAGGACTGGCTGCACCCCAAAAGTCCCTGGAGCACTTCTGCTGAACTGTAATGTTGGGCTCTATAAGAGCTGTTCCCTCAGTTTATGTCCATGAATTTCAGGTTCAGTTATACAGAGGAAGGAAAATAAATTGGTCTCCTCTCAGATGTTCAAATGGCAGATTTCTGAGATTCCAACATATGGCACATAGGCAAGGCTGCGTGGTCCATTCTGATTCTTTTAGTTTGCACAGCACGAGTAAAGATTCAGCTCACCAGTCTTACCTTAAAATTGCAAAGGAAGGTAGAATACATAACAGCAAAGGAAAAGCATGGGGAACGCTTTTGCTTTGAAATACCTTTGTAGTCAAACCTGAGGTACTTCCTGAGAGTCTATCATAGTCAAAATTTGTACAGACATATAGTCTCTTCTCTGGGGTAAGGGTAAAGATTTAATTTATAAGTAGCCATCACCACTCTTTCATATCACAGTGCATGGATGGCCTGGATGGAAATGGGACTTGCATTTGCACTGAGGCATTTCAAGGCTCGCACTGCCAGTTCTGCTCAGACCCTGGCAAATATGGACCTCAGTGTGACAAAGGTAAGCACAGCAGCACATCCTCAGTGTAAGAGCTTGGGCTATTTCTTTCGGACCCAAGGAACATTATGTAGATAGAAATTAACTGATCACTAAATAGTCTCTGGGGTACTTTCATTTCTTATGGGACACACCATAAGCCTCAGTGTAAATCCTCCCATTGACTTAATTGGGCCTTTTGCCAAGGGCATAGTTTGCTTTATACTTATCTACTGTTCTTTTAATTTTTATGTCCTTTACATAAGTAATAGAAAAGAAAATCTTTGCTATTCTGTTCCCATCTGCCTGCAATGACAAACATACGTAATCTAAGAACAACTAGATCTATAAACAAGTTGTATTTAGGGCCACTTAGTAACCATCCTTACTGAGTAATTTCTGATCTATTGAATAGTTTTCAGTTCTACAGTCATCTTTCATATACTGACAGATTTAATCCTGCTAAGTCAAACCATAATATATTTGAGAGTCTGTAGCATATACAATATCAAACATACACATATTACCCCTCTACAAAATAATTTTTAGCCTGTCTTGCTATGAGACAGCCTGCCATTCATGAAGCACAGCTCACTTGAAGGTTCAGAGGTAACTGGACAAAAGCTGAGAGGCAAATTCCGTAAGAAAATTTCCTAAACTCCAGTCCCACCAAAGCAATATGTGTTTGCTTAACTAGTCACCACTGGCACTGCTTTGGAATACATAGAGCTTACCTACTGTGTCCTTTGGGCACATTGCTGTGCCTCCCAGCAGCATTAATCAGCCCAATCCCAGCAGTGTGCTGGTAGGTCTGTGCTGCTGCTCTGTGTACCAGCCCAGCACTGTGCAATCTGTAGGATTATGGATTCGGTATTTGAAGGCTTCCCACATCACTGAAAGTACACCTAAAGTTGTGCAATGAATAACTTCAAACTTAATAACCTAGAACATATCACTGTGCTCCTACTTTGCTGAAATACTTTGAAATTCATTTATAGATAAGTGCACTGTAAAAATACAACGGGTTTTAAATAATTACCCATAAAACACACCTGAAAAGACATGGATATGATTAATAGATACTAAGACCCCCATCAAAGTGAGACTTAAAAAATGCAGAAGTTTAGATTCTTGAAGAAATAGGAGGACTTGATTCATAAGAAGTGTTATGTAAGGATAAATACCTTTTACCACTATGGAACTGCAAGCTGTAATTTCTCTCTGATAGAGTGCCTCTGCGTTTATGGGAAGTGTGATAACCGAATAGACAGCAGTGGGATCTGTCTTCCTGGATCATGCAGAACTGGATACACAGGGAAACTCTGTGATAAGCAGATTATGCCCTGTGAGCCCTCCCTACATCTCTGCCATGCACATGCAGACTGTCAGCTTAGCGATGGCGCAGTGAGGTAAGCCAGTAACTTGCATCAAAGTAATATTAACTACACTGCAGCTCTTTCCCATTTGCTTGATCAAAACAGTCCCTGGCAGCAGTACACAAACATCAGCCACTGCAATACTGCTATGCAGCAAATAAGCATAATGATGCACCACATTGACCTTGAGTTGCAAGATAGCAATTAAGAGATCTCAGTGCCCTGTCCTGTCCCTTATACTTAACACTGAAATATAGATGCATACAGACCTGATCCTTCCTACCTCCCTACCAACATCCACGTAGGTTCTTAGGAAACCCTTATTTCTAGCCATCCCTGAAAAACAATGGAATTCTCAAGCAGTCTGGGGATAGATATCTCACTCCTGTCAGCTCAGGCAAGTTTTGCATGCCAAAGCCCCTCAGACTTCAGCACAGGTTCCCCAGTCCTGACAGAACTGGTCATAAACCTCTGTTACTGCTACAGCTGCCTTGCACTTGCCTCAAGCTCACCTTCACATGTTGCCTCTTGACGCAGTGTATTCATAATGAGTCACTGCAGAAAGCAGAATAGGGGATGCTGCTGAACTTGAGGGCTTAAGTAATTCCCTCCAATATAGGTTAATCCTGTGGGAGGGGACCCAGGGAAACAGTTGTCTTGCATTGTCTTGCAAACGTTTCAGGGAGACAGCTATTTTCTGTGTCAAAGAAAGTAGCCAGCTCATAAATAATTTAGAGCTATTAGCTCAACTTTGCAACGATCACATCAGCTCAGAATTAATTTCACTCCCCATCTTGCACACAGAAAATGGATCCCTGATTTGGCTCAATTAACCCAGTCAACATTTTGAAAAGAAACATAATGTACACACTTGAGCTACTTGCATCATGAATCCAAGGTTACCAATTTTAAGCTGCCTATAAATAGCATGTTACAGTGGAAAACAATCACTTTACTTTAGAGCTGTCCTATCACGTTTAACGCCTCCCTCCTCCTCTTGTCTCTGTAGCTGTGTTTGCAAACCTGGCTATGAGGGAGATGGCTTGAGCTGCAGCAAAGTTGATTCTTGTGCTGCTTTAAACCCTGGTGGCTGCAATATCAATGTAAGTACGTGCTTTCCCCACAGAGCTTGACACCATGAAAAAGTAGGCAGAGGAGAAAGTGGGGCCAGAAACTTTTACAGAAGAGTCAAAATTTTCATTGGAGTTCCAGGCTCTTTCTCCAGATAGTGGCATCACTGCAGCTTAGACAGGCCTTGCACCTAAAGCCAGATGCCACCTAATTGTCTTGAACTGATATCTCTGCATCTGCCCCTAGGCTGAGTGCATTCAGACAGGCACAGGAGAGCACATGTGTGTGTGCCAGGCAGGATGGACAGGTGATGGAAGGGAATGCTCAGCCATCAACAACTGCCTGCTACCCACCAGGGCAGGGTGCCACGAAAATGCAACCTGCATATACGTTGGGCCAGGTCAGGTAGGTCCTCACACTGATTGCCATCTTGGGTGCTAGTCCTCAACCCTTTTGCTCTGTTTGCTTACCTGTTCTCTTCCCCAAATCCTCCCCTCCCTCCCAGCCACAATGTTATTTCCACATGGTGCTCTCTACCCAAAGCAGTCTCCTTCAGTTCCAATCCCAGTTCTCCCTCCTTCCTACATGGTGGTGCTATGGCAGCAAATACTTCTTTAGTAAATACAATAGCAGATATCAGGCATAAAGGTCTTCTGGAGATATTAGTCATTGTCATTCCACTGAAGTCAATGCTAAGCTACACAGAAACACAGAGAAACTAATTCAGCACGTCTAGAATATGCACACTATTTTATTCATTTTAATGAATTGCTGTGTTTTATTGAAATGACAGAATGACTGCAAGTGTAAGGATGGATTTCAGGGGAATGGAATTGAATGCACACCCATAAACTCGTGCCTGGAACAAAATGGAAAATGCCATCATCTGGTGAGTAATTAATCATTCCCTGAACAAAGTGTTCAGATACATATCACACCTCACCTCCTGCGCACACCATAGAATTTACTTGCCATTTCAAGCCTGCAATTTCTGTTTGAGAAAGCACTTTCCAAGCAGTGCTACAAGCACCAAAAATGCTGTGTGAACCACGTCAGTATGGTATGTGAGCTGAGGGCAGACTGCAAGGGCTGCTCCCAAATCTGCCTGCACAGAAGGATTATCTTGAGCCCAGTATAAATAAATGCCGCTTCTCTACCAGCAATTGCAACTTGAACACACCAGCCTGTTGGGATGTTTGTCCAAGTCACACATCTCTCTGGGCATCTATCACCTGTGTCAGTGGCTGTATGTGCTCTGCTGTGTGTCCTGTAGTGCCTGCAAGAGCCACACTAGTGCCAGGTGGGCAGGGACAGACAAAGTGAGGAGCGCTGGGGAGCAGAGGATCAGTCTGCCACAGCTGGATGAAGGAATAGGGCCCAGTTTATGTTGTGAGGAAGTAAGAAAAGGAGATAAAGTTTGGGTTCCTACAGACTTAGTGCAGGGTGGGTAGCTGAGAAAGTTAGTGCCCTGGGCTGATGAAGTGTGTCCTGCAGGAGAGTAAAGACATCCATGGAAGATGGCACAAAAGATCCTTTGAAAGTTTATGGTTTTATATAAATGGGTTCCAGTAAAGGCTTTACAGGTCTTGCTCTTGAGTGGTCTCCTGAGTATCTGACAAATTCTCTTTCTGGTTCAAAGGCAACTTGTCAGTTTGAGTCTTCTCATGGCTGGAAGTGTGTGTGTCCAAAGGGTTACGAAGGAGATGGTACAGTATGCTATGGAAATGCTGCAGATGTAAGTAGGATGGTCACTTTCTCTGAGCACAGGACCTACTGCACAGTTCTCACACTGGATCTTGACCAGAGAGATAGCAAGGCCTTTATAAACAGCTAGAAAAAATATGATGCCCATCAGTGCTATCCGCAGTCTTCCCGCAGGAGACACTTGCCTGATACATAAAGTCATCCATTGTATTTTAAAAAAATAGCTTGGAAAGTGGCCTAAGGAATACAAGTATATTTCTTGCTTAAAGAAAAATTAAAAAATGTCAGTCCCAGAGTTCAAGCCTGCAAAAGTGCTAAGCACTCCCCTCCCAGCTGGAAGCAGCAAGCAGTCAGCTCTTCTGAAATTCTGCCCTGAAGTCTTCTTCAGTGGAAAGGACCAATTTATCATGTTGAAACAAACCAAGCTGACCCCCAGGCAGATGAAACCAAAACAAGTAAATTGGTGAAATAAATATGCATTTAACAGTATTAGAAAAATGAAAGTGTCCTCTGTCTCAGCCACTGGCAATAATCTTACGTGGCTTTCAGCACTATCTGCCACCCCTACTCATAGTATTATCCATCTCTGTTCTAAGTACTGTGGCAGAATAAAGGCTGTCTACTTGCAGCATGACACATAAGATGCTGTACAAACACCAAACAAAACAATATCAATTTCAATTAATTTCACATGGAGTTAAGAAATAATTTAGGTTTAGAAGCCCTGAAAATTAATGCTCAGCCTGGGGTCAGCACACAATACATGGCAAGGTCAGGTACACTTAATACACCTAAGCAATCCCTGGCCCAATTTTCAAGAGTTAGTAGCTCACCATTCCCATTACCAGAAAGTATCAGAATTAGAAAAACACTGATGTCTGCCCTTTTCAGATATGGAAAACCTCATCTTCCATGTCATATCAGCCAGGCCAGACAGTGTGTTATACCACAGCAAGAGCACTTTGGTACAGCTAATTACAGCTTAGCTGCTCATTACTCTCTCTTCCTCTTTCTGATCAGGAGCTGTCTACTCTGTCAGAAGCAGCTGCATTTAATCAATGGGTTAATGTAAGTATACTTCGTGGCTAATTTTTTTAGTACGGTCCAGTTTGCAGAAATACATAAGCCTTATAGTCTTTAGGAATGGGAACATCACAGCAATATTGCCAGAGAGCAGAGGCTGAAGGTCTGGAGAGGCATCAGAGTGCCTATCCCACCACTCATGGAGGGGTTGATCATCTGGTTCCCTATTTCTGTCTGAGAAACAAATTCTAAACCCAAATTCAGGCAAGTAAAGGAAGGCTTCACAGAGCTGGTTACAAGCCCGCTCTCTGAGGCAGGGCATCACATAAGCCATGACTAGCTTTGTATGTAAATACACTGTGGTGCAGATGACCAGCAGCAGCAGAGACTGAACCTGCTCCCAAGTGGCTCCTTCCAGCTTCTCTCATTCAGTGGGCAATGCCTGATCCTCACCATTTTCATTGTGCCCATGGCAGGAAAACGCCACTGTATGGCTGGTCAGCGTGCTGCTGCCACAGCAAGCGAGGGGAAAAACTCAGTCTGTGTCTTGACCGAGGTACATGGAATCACAGTGGATCATAGAATGGCCCGGGTTGAAAGGGACCTTTAAAGGCCACCTAATCCACCTCCCTGCCATGAGCAGCGACATCTTCAGCTAGGTCATGTTTGCTCAGAGCCCCATCCAACCTGACCTTGAATGTTTCTGGGGACAGGGCATCTACCACCTCTCTGAGTAACCTCTCCCAGTGTTTCACCACCTCCACTGTAAAAAAAAAGAACTTCTTTACATCTAATTTAAATTGACCCTCTTTCAGTTTAAAACCATTATCCCTTGTTCTTTTGTAAAAGGTCCCACGGAAAAATCTGCCCTGTCTTTCTTATAAGCTCTCGTAAGCACTGAAAGGCTGAAAAGGTTCTTCCTGGAGTCTTCTCTTCTCCAGGCTGAACAACCCCACTGAAGGAAGAGATTAACTTGTATAGCTCCAGTTTATGGAAGAAATACCAAATTAAATTTTACAAACCAAAGTTCTGGATATACTGATCGTCACAATCTACTTTCTATTTTCACATGTTATCATCTATTACTGGAGCAGCAGTAACATTAGAGGTCCTACCCCACTGTGATTGGCACTGTAGAAATAAAGATCAAAACCTGTTTCTCCCACAAAGAGCTTAAAACCTAAATACAAGAAGTATATAACAAATACAAGGTGAACAAAAAAGAACAGTGACGTGTTAATGAAAAGCATCAGAGGGAGAAGTCACAGCACATTAGTTGCTTTCATGCTTTTCAAAGTTAGATGGCTTGGGGATCATTAAAGCACAGGATTGCAAAAAACACCTCAGGGAGCTGCTTGAAGGAGAGGCCAATGAGGCTAATTCAAGTCACTTATCTGCCTGGCCCTGAGCTCAGACTGCAGCACTGGATACTCCATTGAGAAACTTAGGAATTTAAAGAAATGGGCACAATGAGAAATGCAGTTCACCTGCTGATGTGCTCTTTAGATAATGAGGGGAAAAATAAGAGGGTAGATTCTGTATAATTTATTGAAACAGGGATGTGGAAATTTCTGCTGCACTTCAGAGAAATGGTATCAAACTAAACAATGGTAACTACAAACATCAGCAAAATAGGGAGGTAGATCCATCTGTGAGGTTTTTAACTTCATAGTTGAGCCAGAATGTGATGTTTACCACTTTTTATAACCAAATATTTTTCTTGCTGGTCAGAAAGGATGAGATGAGGAAGTTTGCTGCTATTCCTGTATTTAAATATTTGGAAGGTGGCTGGGATGATGGCTAGAAAGAGAGATGATCTTAACAGAGACAAAATTCCCAGCTATTTAAGGGAGCTGATTCCACTCTTGATTTAAAACCCAATATGGGTAATGAAGGACTGTCCAAAACACGCCAGCTTTCAGGCAGCATACCAGCTGCAAAAAAGGTACAGCCTAAAATCATATTGCTCTCTTGAGTTTTGCAGCATCAAAAATGGCAAGTTTTGAAGCCTGTCAAAAGTTTGGAGAATCCCATCTACAGCAAGATCATGCTCAGATCTTTTGCTCTCCTTTTTTCACTCCAAAAAAAAAAAAAAAAAAAAATCCACACAACTGGAAAAATCCTCTCCAGTGGAGGCTTTCTCCATCCTTAAGGCAGATGCAAACATATGGAAGATGAATTAATTCCCGCACACTACAGAGCTCACAAGCCCCGCTTAAAATTAGAGCTGTCAGCAGCAAGCTCCACTGCAGTCCTAGTGGGCACAAATAACTGCTGGACGTCTTGAAAAATCCCAGCCCTGTCAAATAGTCATCTTCAGAATGGGAACATTGTGTCATGGGAGTTTCTTATTTCATGGTCCATAGTCCTATCTTTTAGAAGGACTAGAGTGCTCTGTAAAAGCAAGCTACTTGAAGTTAGCAGTAACTACTAGTATTTATCATCTTGTTTATTTTTCAACATTCAAGTGCATGATACAAAAACCATGAGATAGACTAACTTTTCTGGGAGGCAAGTTATGTGTTTCATAATAAAAACCAGTTCTGACCCAAATGTTATTTCTGCCCTTTAAATGCTGGCAATCTATTCTGTAAAAAATAGACACTCGACTATTTTTATACAGCTCTAAGCATTGTTGTTCAAGTCACTGCTCAGTATAACAGTTTTTCCTCTCCAGGCTGGTCACAAAGCACGTCACATACTCCACCTTGCTAAGAAGTCACCAGCTGCTATTTATAGACTGTCCTGAGGATGAATTATTACACCCTCTTTACTTTCATGCAGGAGGCCAAGATAAACTCAGTGTTATCCACCACCTCCAATCTAACTGTCCTCGTGCCTTCTCTGCAAGCAATTGAAAACATGGATGAAGATGAGAAAGCCTTTTGGATGTCGAAAAGTAATATTCCAACTCTACTGAAGTACGTTATGGGTTTGGAGGGTTTGGGTTTTTTAATTTATTTCTTTTTATGCCAAACAAGCCTTTACTTTGAAGCCACTAGAGCAAGACAGGTTTTATGATTTTAAAGGAGGGGCATAGGATGCCCCTTCTTGTTACAGCAGTATAAATCTCCATAGCAAGCCCACTGGAAACAAAGCATTATTTGTTTATTTTGCCAGAAATGTTTAAAGGCCAAGCTAAGATCAGAACACAGCTGAACTAGGTATAGTACAAAAAACTCCTGCTTAAAACCATGGTTTTAGACACACTGAACATATTTATATGGGGGGGAGTAAGGGTCAGGGAAAATAAATAAAAAAAAATTTAAAAAAAAATTTTAAAAAAAAATTGAGAAAAAATACCAAATTTTCAAATCCAGTTAATTTCCTTTAGGTATCATGTACTGACAGGAGCTTACAGCTTTGCTGATTTCCAGAATTTATCGTCCTCTGACATGCTGCCAACATCGCTACAGAGCAAATTCCTACACTTGTCGAAAGAAAATGGGGTGAGATGACCTGCAAACCATTTTGGGATCATACACCAAACCCTGGCCATCACCGCCACTGACCTTCTTGTATTACAAAAGCACAGAGATGTTATGTGCCTGTATTTAAAAGAAGACCATGTAATAAAATTGAAGGGAATAGATCAATTATACTAGACCCTCTGGGATAAACATGAGCTTGATTTTCTCCATCACTTTACCTAGCTGAAATTTGTCCACAGTATTATTTATGCCTAATGTCCCAGTAGCTGCTGCAAACACTGGACTGTCTTGTAATTGAGCAAAAGGGCAGTTTCTGCCTGGAGCAGCCTGTGTGAGCTAAATTAAGACAAAGAGTATCAAGGAAACCCAATAACATATTTTAAAGAACTGGGAAGGTAGGAGGAAACAGTGACAACACATGCATCTCCACATATGCAATTCAATAGTCCTAAATCAAACAAAGATATTTTTAATGGTGAAGAACTACAACTGACAGCCCTTTCCCCTCAGCCTTTCTATGAGGTAAACTCCATGTTCTGAGGAGGATTTTCTGGAAATACACAAGGCACATTTAAGCACTTCATCCCTCTTAAGGGAAGGGAGAGTTCCCCCCACCTCCATCTCCCAAGGGAAAAATCATGAACGGGGTCTTTTACAGCTGCATAGAACCGAAAGGATGTCAATCTCCACAGAGCTCAGCCTGCCCTGGGGTGGGGGGAGTGCACCTACTCCAGGTAACCACTCCAGTGCAAGTAATCCCATGGCTTTGCCAGTCTGCGCACAGGGAACAGCAGAGAGTCCCAAAGCCCCCTCTCCTATGCATGATTCCCTGAGGGTAACCCAGCCCTTGGCATGGCCTGGTGTGAGCAGAGCCATGGTGGAGCCCTAGGCGAGCATTTGGGAAGGTGTGGAAATCCACAGTATGAACTGCTGGGAAAACGCCACCTCCACGATGTGAATGAAACCCCTGTCTCCTCTCCCTCTCTCAGAACCTCACCGTGGAGGGCGCTCACATCGTGGCCAGTGACATCGCATCCACAAACGGGGTCATACACGTTATTGACAAGGTACATGGCCACGCCAGGGAGGGTTTGTTCCTCTGCACCACAGGCGGTGCAAAATAATAATTAACTGCCTTGGGAAAAAAAAAAAAAAAGTGTTTGAACAGAACAGTGTTTTGTCCTGCATCTGATCCACAGCAGGTGCACACACGCTGATGTGGGATATCTGCTCCCTTTCCAGGTTCTGACGCCCCTCCGCAGCTCTGTCATGCCGAGGCTGCTGGCCCGCCTGGAGCAAATGCCCGATTACTCCATTTTCAGGGGCTACATCATTGTAAGCCTTCGCATTTCTTTCACAATGTTTTGAGAACAGAGGAAGTTCTCTGCTTTGATTGCATTTGGACTGATATCAGGCTATCAGTGGTCATTCTGATTTCTTCCTCTGTGTTTCACAACAGCAGTACAGCCTGGCAAATGAAATAGAAGCAGCAAACACGTACACAGTCTTTGCCCCAGATAATGATGCCATTGAAAATTACCTAAGGGATAAAAAGTCTGCTAGTCTGGTAAGTATTACTCACAAGGTTTGTCTTAACAGCTCAGTATTTCTTCTCAATTTCAAGTGGATGGATTGAGATGACACAAAAATAGGAAGTGAGATTTGTTGAGTTTGGTTTTGTCTTTAACATCAGAGTTGGTGAGGAGGCACAGATCTACCTACATTTTCCTGGTGTACTGGAAGACCCAGTGTTCTGGGATTTGTCCTTCTCTATATTAAAATCATGCTGATAATATCTGAGATGTCTCACCACTAGACTTTTTTAGTTTGGGGTATTTTGAGTGGTTTTTTAATGCAAAGATCAGTACAGGGGTGATCAGGAAAAACACTAAAATGAGTTTTCTAGGTGAACAAGTCCAGTCCCCTGCCATCACTAAAAATCCCATCATTAATAATGCCACAAGATATTTTGACTCTTTCTTAAAACTATCCAGATGCTTGCCCTTGTCACACCTGCAGGAATACTATTGCCCAGTTATTTCCCTCAGATAATGTCTAATTGCATTTTACAAACACAGTTGGTCAGTTCCAGAACTTACAAAAATTTGACATTTTCCTGGCTACAGAAATTGCCTTGGGCGAAGCCCATTGCTGCTGCCCACTCCCCAGGAGCCCCACAACAGGCTCATGCCCCAGTGGCCACCAGCTCCTCCCACTAGCATGGATGCATCCATCCCACCTCCCCTGCTGACCTCAGTCCTCGTGCCCAGAGCTAGTTTACAATATTTTGACAGCATACCTCTGGACAGTTTATATCCTTTTATCATTATGCCAGGAGTATGCTTTAGCTGAAGCAACTTTGTCTCTCTGGCACTTGTGCCCTGACATATTTACTAGGCCAAACCACCTTCTCAGTTATGTCAGTCTCCTCTCAAGATAAGCTATCCTTTTCCTGAATCAGCCCAGTGGTTTTCTTCATATTTTCTTCAATTTGAAACAGCTTTATGGAATTCATATATGGAGAGCCACACACGATTTGGAAGCTTTACAAGAGGAAGCTTTACCCATTATTTGCTCAATGAAATTAATACTTCCCTGTCCCTTCCATAATTATTCACCCTGACACACTCTGTCCCTACTTGCGTGGTCTCTGTTTACAGCCAGGAAGCTGAGGAGCACAAGGTTCAAATAAGTCATCCCAAAACGTTTACCACCAATGGCAGGCCCATGGCAAGAGTCCCACTTCCTGCCTCACCAGAAGAATTCATGTGTGATCCAGCTACGTTTGCTCAAATGACTTTTGAATGTTATTTTAGGTGTTTCATGACACACCATCATGATTTCAGCATCACTGCAAGAAGCATTTATAACAAACTTTGAGAAATGCACAGGACATCAATCTCATTGGGTCTAGGTTACACACACAGAGAAATCCTTTTCATTTCCGCTATTTACTAATGTTTCTTCTGTCTTTCTTCCATCCTCCCAACAGGACGATGGAACCTTGCCTTGCTCCCAACCTTGCCTGATGGGGCAATATGACAAAAAAAAAAAAATCAGAAAACAACCATAAGGTTAAGTCTGCTTGAGCCTTAACCTCTTTGCAAAACACCTGGGAGAACTCTGCTGCAGAGGGAAGAGCTTGGCACAGGGAGAAGACCCCATTTCTAGACCCTTATGAGGCAAGATGTCCTAACTCTGCTGGTGATTAAGGACAGAAACCAAGATGGATGAGAGTTAGCTATTCGTCCAATTTATCCAAGTCAGGAGCAATAAATAGGGCTGGACACTGATGGAGTTCAGCTCTACCTTAATTCCCACCTTCTCATCTGCAAATATTTCTTTGCCAAATCTGTGGAAATAAAACAGAATGAGGCCCATCTTAAGAGATGTCAAAGCCACAATTTCACTTTGTGGGCAAAGCCAGCCTTCATCACAAATACTGCAACCTGGAGTTGCTTCATGCTTTCACACACTTTGAAGGAGCAGAAGAGTGAGGAGAAGTATGAACATTCAGAATAAGGCATCAGGTTTTCCCACAAGCACCTTTTATTGCAAAGACACCAAGCTGCAGAAGCACTGTATCTGTCAGCGAGTCAGCTCTGAAACTCTCCAAATGCCTCAGCTTCTCTCACATCTATAAATCTCCCTGTTTCTTCTTCCTCCTCCTAGTCAGGGAGAGCTCTGGGAGTCTCCTGCTTTGCAACAAGATGCAGAAGCTTTGGGAAGCCCTCACAAAATTTTGATGTACAGAGAATAACTTCATTACTTTTCAATGACAAATGAATGCACTCTTTCAATGAGGCATAGAAACTTTTCAATTAACGGGTGTGGCCTTAACTCTTTATTGACTGAAGATAACCTTACAGATATTATATATATATATATATAAGTTCCTCTAAACATTCATCCCCATACGATTCAGGGATTCCCAAAGGAAGAAGGAATGGTATGGAAAGATTATAACAGCACATGTGAATTTACAACTTTTGATGTAAAATGAACTCATGAAGTTCAGAGTCCTAAAAAGTCATCTGACTTTTCTCTGAATCTATCAGCCAGTCCTGTGCACAGAAATAGACATTATAGGCTCAAGCAAACCCTGTTCCTCACAGTTCAATAGCCTTTCACTCTCCACAGTCAATTAAAGTTTCATTATGATAGGAATGTGGACTCTCCATAGTAAGAAGTATGAAGTAACCTGCCTACTGGAAAAGCTTCTCTTTAAATTCAGGCAATCTATGCTTGGCTTTTACCCTTCGAGAAATGCTATCCCTACTAACTTTACATGCTCTGCCACATAACTCCGAATTTAATTCTGTGTTTGCAGGATGAAGGCCAAATCCGCTATCATATTGTACTGGATGAGAAGCTCCTGAAGAACAATCTGCACAATGGCATGCACAGGGAAACCATGCTAGGGTTCTCCTACCAGGTTGGGTTCTTCCTCCACAACAGCCAGGTATTAATACCTGCACTTGATTAAAGAAACAGGTTTTCTGCTTTGTACAAAATCAATTTTAAACTAGCAGTCCAAAGGAGCTGGGCATCCCCCATTATCTTCTTCAACATAACAGCACAGAAGTTGTTTCTCAATGCAAAGCCTTCTCAGACCTGCTTAATTCCAAGTCACCCCTGAAGAGATCTTTGACTGAATTTTATTTCAGTTGTGCTGTTCCCATTTAGCATGGCATTTCAGATGTCTGTCTCTAGCAACTACGAGGCTGCATTCCAAAGCAGTCATTAATCTGACTTCCAAGAGCTATTAGTAACTTGCCCTTCATTATAAAACATTGATTCTATTTTCTGTGGATTTATTCCACTTTCAAACCTAAGAGCTCAAAGCACTGGGCAACAAATATGAATTGTCTTTCAACACCACTCATAGAAAAATCAGGCATAGCAAGATTAAGTGAAAGTCAGGAAGGGAATTTGGTTCTCCTTCTCTGTCCTAGAACTCTCTCTGGGAATGGGCAAAGGAAGACAAATCTCATCCAAATAGTTTTAGCCCTGCTCTTTGCCCACAGCAGAGCCTTGGAAAAGCATCTGCAGTGGGGCAGTTGCTGGTGAGAGCACGATGGGAGTGTGGGGTAGCACTGAGATGATGAAAGCCCTCCTTGAAAGAGCAGCTGCTTGGAGAACTTCCCTGAAGCCCCTCAACCCCCAGACAGCAAACCCACCCTTTGGCATTCTTTAGGGTACTCCTTCATACCCTTTACCTTTACACACCTTTTTGGAAAAAGCTGCTCTGCCTAATCCTGTTGCTAAGAAACTCCAAACCAGCTGCAAGTCGTCTCATGCCCTCCAGTCCAGTGGAGCAGTTAAACACAGCAACAAGAATATGAGCAAGTGCCTGATGTTAACTGCCTTTGCTCCTTCTTTCACCTGCTACTGCTCTAGTTACCACGGAACAGTTCTGCTGCTTTCTGACTGGTTGCATATCTTTTGCAGCTGTTCATAAATGATGCACCTATAAGATATGCAAATATTGCAACAGACAAAGGAATTATTCATGGACTGGGAAAGGTCCTGGAAATCCAGAAGAACAGATGTGATATCAATGACACCATGATCACTGTAAGTGGTTCTGGTTTTAGGTGCTTAAAGGCCTGTCAGAGAAATCCGTAGCCAAACGTAGCTCAACTGTACACGATGTGTGACACTGTTTCCCAGCAAGGAATACACACGTGTTCTACAAATTATATTCTCACCAGAGTTTTAGCATCTCTTAAGACAGCTTTAATCCTGCAATCAGTGTACTGACAACTTAGGTATAATATAATCAGAGTAACACAGGAATAAGCAATTCCTGAGCTTTAATTTTGAGGAAATAATAGTAACACACTATTCTAATACATCTTCTTAGCCAGACCACTTTTTTATAAAGTAAATAAGGGGGAGGGGGGGAAGAAATGAGAAAAAAGGATTTTTTTCTAAGGAAAAAAAAATTTCTTTTCATTCCAAGTATAGATTACCACCATACATACACATGAACTCCTTGGTACCCTCTCAGCAAAGCATTCTCCCTCCTTCATTCCCTTTACATTTGAAATACGAATTGTTTCACATTCTTCTAAATAGGAATATGAAAGAATGTGACTTCCTCACAAAGGTGTCCTTTGTCTTTTCTCTTGCGTGAATCAAATCAGACAGCAAACAGGCAACTTTCCTCCCTTTTCATGGAGCATGCAACAAACTAGACAAGGAAGAAAAAGTCAGACTCACACTTTATTTAAAGCAAAGTTAACAGACCTGAACTTTTGCAGCTTTTTCTTGGAAAACAGTCCCATATTTCACTCAAGGCTTTTCTACAGCTTGGTTGTGTCATGTCCTCTGTTTTCCAATGGAAAATTATCTTCCCTGCTTTATTCAAATGCAGAAACATATTAAAACATTCATTTAAGCCTTGCTGAAAGTAAGGATGTAGCTAGGCAAACAGGAATAGTATTAAAAACTGTGTACTGGGTACAACACATACTTAAGGATTTTGCAGAAACCAACCTCACATGTGCAAACAATTCATGCTCATGTGGCATGAGTTTTCCATTTCCAAGCTGCCCTTGCACCACAGGAAAACTATGTCCAAGCTTAGGATTTGCCTCTTATTGTGGTTTTGATGGGAAAACCTTTGCAAAGCATCACTTCAGGAGAGCAAATAAAATTACCCAAGTTATCCTTCTTTTCTCCTTCTCCCTGGCAGAAGGTTTCCCATAGGGTGTCTCTACAGAGCCACTGGTAGCCTATTCTTCTTTGCTGAGCAACACAGCTACCCTCACCACCTTTACCAAAGGGGTTATCCTGTTATGAACCCCAAGAGCTATGTTTAGAAATATAGCTGGAAATCATGCATTTTCTATGACACAACTTATCTGCAGCTCTATACACTCTGCTAACTACTTTCCATTTTTGTTACTTAAGGAAAAATGCAGAATTTGTTCACACCCATCAAGTTGTCCCCCAGGAACAAAAGAAATAGTAAGTATTTTATCATTAATATTAATTTATTTTCTTTGCATCAAAAGTGAGCACACATGCATTCAATCCCATTTTTATTGCAATTGTCTCAGTTTCAACAAAAGTTATCGTAGTTCCTTCAGCCTGCTAGAAACATTGTTTACAGTCAATACACTCAATCCACCCCGACCTTAGATGTTTTTATAAAAAATTTATCTTTGGTCAAGGCAGCAGAAGGGCAGCCTAAAGATAGTTTTTTCTTTCAAGACCAGTTTCTGGTATGCATTGGGTAAAACCCAAACACCTTAACATTTCCTTTACAATCAACAGGTGGGTGGATGTTTATCTCAATGGCCTCACAAGTGTACAGTGAGAGCAAAAGTTTTCTTTAGCGAGAAATATTTCCCAACTGTGTCCAGATCTGAAAAATAATTTTTCAACAGCTGTTTTTGCAGAAGTTCAGAACTCAGCTTTCCAAAAACTAGAAAGGTCGGGGGGGGGGGGGGGAAGAAAAAGGAAAAGAAATGTTTTTCAAGCTTCAGAAAAAAAAAATCTGTTCAATTCTGAGCAGAGGCAATATTTGGACATATCTTTAAAATACCATATGATACTGAGTTAAACTGATCATATGTTCACTAGGAAAAAAATCCTTCTGCTAATGCATTTTTATTTCTGAAAGTACTTCCTTCATTTTCATTGTGAATGTGTGAATCAGTGCACAGTATGCATCATCTCCCATTGTTTCAAACATTTTAAAGTAGCTGATCAATATTATCCAGAAGTGCATCTGTTTCTCCAATATTTGCTCAGGCAGGGGAGAGGAAATACTGTGTCCTCACAGAAAACCACATGAGAACGTACACCATCCAGATCGGGTGCCAGCCAAAGTGTGCTAAAACCATCATTGTGAGTACACTGCTTCTATCGAGGTAAAAGCCAGGAACCCCCATCCCTGAACTATGCCCTCCTCCTAAACCCCGCTAAGTACACATATCATGTCAAGGCAGTTCCTGACAATATATTTGTTGACCTTTATTATGGATGCAGCAGAATGCAACGTTAAAGATTGATGATAGCTGCAGCACAGGAAGGGGCTGGGAGCTGTGGGTGCAGAGGGAGCACAGGTTTGGGAAGGGTAACCCTATGCATGTCCCTAGAAATCCTGTCCACCTTTCCCTGGAGCGGTGAGGGGAACCTGGGTCCCACCAAGGACTCGGGGTGCAGCCTCAGTCCTGCCACACTGAGGAGTGTGCTCACAGACCAGCAGGGTTGAAGTCCTGCTAAAAATCACAGGAGCATAGAATGGTCTGGGTTGGATGGGACCTTAAAGATCAGCTAGTTCCAATCCCTCTGCCCTGGGCAGAAACATCATCTGCTACATCAGGTTGCTCAAAGCCCTCTCCAACCTGGCCTTGAACTCTTCCAGGGATGGGTCATCCACAACTTCTCTGGGCAACCTGTTCCAGTGCCTCACCACCCTCACAGCAAAGAATTTCATCCTCATACCTAACTAAACTCACCCTTCTTTCAGTTTGAAGCCATTACCCCCTGTCCTATAACTACATGCCCTTGTAAAAACCCAGATCTCTAGTTCACCCTGCCTGCTCCCCTGACAGCATTTCTGGGTTTCCAGACGAGGGAGTGCTGCGCAGGTTTCTTTGGGCAGCAGTGCCAGCCCTGCCCAGGAAAAGCAGGGAATGCCTGCTTCGGAAATGGCGTCTGCCTGGATGGCATCAATGGCACGGGCACCTGCCAGTGTGAAGAGGGGTTTGTTGGTACAGCCTGCGAAAGCTGCGTTGAAGGCAAATACGGAAGCAACTGTGATCAAGGTACCGAGCATCCCCAAACCGCACAGGCAGCTCTTGCTAGTCTTGTCACATGTCAAAACCTTCCCCTTACATTTCCTAACCACGTCTATTCTAGGTTCTAGAAAGGTACAGCACTTCTGGGGTAACAGTCCAATCCTTAAAATACCATTAACCCCTTTTCTTCCCCATTTTGGTGTTTTCTCTCCCTTGTTTCTTTCCCATGTTTGCAGACAGTGCTTCCTACTCTGGCACTCTACTGGCTTAGAATAGCATCCAATGAGAATAATCCCCTTTATCATTGCTATTTCTCCAATGCTTTCCTTTTAAAATATGATTTCAGTCCCCGTATTTGGGAACAGAGGACAGATAGTGTGAATTTAGATTTATTCTGTAGTTAGAAGCCAAAAAGCACAAGACAAAGCATTTCTTGAAAAAGCCTAGAGCAGGTGCTGCCATCAGCAGATGATGTCTGGGCCATCTCTCCTGACCTTCCTGCCACTTGCTATGCACACTGGCACACTGCACAGGGACAGTGGCTTCCCCACATCTCTCCCCCACAGCGTGCACCTGTGTCCATGGGAAATGCAGCAGTGGGATCGATGGGGATGGATCCTGTGAATGTGACGTTGGCTGGAGAGGGGTGATGTGTGAGACTGGTGAGTGTCCCCTCTTTTTTCTGGGGTGAGAAGTGAGCATTTCATGAAATAACAGAACTACAGCCACAATCAGGCCCTGTGCACTACCAGATACCCAACACCTTCCCTCACACAGTGAAATACAGATCACCCTTCTCTGTCATGGCACTTAATTACTGTATTAATGGAGAGTCAGCTGAGATACTGCTCACGGTACTGAAACTCCCTAGTTAGCTACTTCTCCAGTTGTGTCACCCTGTATCTGTCCCAAAGAACATTCCATTTATAAAAGCTACATTTTTTCCAGAACAGGATTACCTAGCACATTTTGATCCTCAGATCAAATTTGAGCCTCTCAAGTGCTTCAATAAGTTGATTTAGCTATACAACACCGTCTATTAAATTATGTTCTTGCTAATGCAATTAAAAAAATAATTAGCAAATAAATCATTTTGTGTCAGCTAAATTCATCTCCTATATCCAATCGCATTATATTTTAGCTAGACATAATTAAAATGTATTCAATAACTATTTCAGAACTCGGCCTATAATATTATAAAATAAAAAATGCTATAAACGCATTAATAATAGCATTCAATATCAGTTTTAAATTTTCCCAGGGAAAAAATTAGTAATGAATAGAATTTTATAAGAGAGTTGCTATATTTGAAAAAACCTACACCCACATAATTAAACTAATAATATGCAAGATTCACCAGACTAAATACAGATAAATGAAAATGGGCAAAATGTTTTCCTGGCAATACGACGACGTGACTCTTCCTTGCCATTGAATTTAAGTGGTATCCACTGACCCATACACATGGAGTCTCTATACAGATAGATTCTGTATAGAGATGGAGTTTCTATACAGACTGAAAGCACAGTTGTCTGGTGCAGAACTCAGACTCCAGCTCCACATGGTGGGAAGAAAAGACTCTGAGACTCAAAGGATGTTGACCCAAAAGGTTCTGATCCCTGGTTCATTTTTTTTTCCACTTGCAGAAATCAAAGACGACGCATGTAACGCCTCATGCCATACCAGTGCTAAGTATGTATGAAATCCACTTATTTAGAGGAGAGGGGAGAAAAAGGGGATCTGTTGCAAGGCAAAAGCATAGTCCATCTTGCTCATGACTTCTCAGCAGCATAGATAACACTCATGTTTCCCATTATCGAGACAAGGAGCAATGCAAATGTAATGTTTAAAACGATGAGGCCAAGAAGTTCAAAGTGTGCATGTTAAAAGAGGGGAAAAAATGGTACTTCTGGGGTGAGGAAAAAAAAAAAAAGGGGAAGAAAAAGGAGAGAGTATATAAAGAAATGGGGCCTGCAGCACTAAAGAGAGCAGGAGGCCATGCCAAGACTAATAACAAAGGTGGGTTTCTGAAGTGACCTTTTTCAGCTTCTCCTGTTTGCCCCATCCACCACCACACACATCACTGAGAAATGCCATCCGCATTAGGGACTTCACGAAAGAAAACTACACTGCACAAGAAACAGCTCTCCTCTTCACATCAAAATATACAAACAACAACAAAAAAAAATGCTCTCACCAGTCCAGCACACCAATATTGGGACACTAACTAGTTTCCAAAGGAGGAAGTGACCCCCACTGAGTACATCTGGCCTCTCATCACTGACCAGACAACAAGATTTACACTAGCCAAGACATTTAAAAAAAAAAAAAAAAAAAAAAAAAAAAGAGAGAGAGAGAAAAGATGGCTTGAAAGACTCCTCATTTTCAGCCACAGCTCTTCTGTAGGAGATAAGAAACCAAAGGGGCAAACCCTTTTTTCCCAGTTGTGGGTGATTCTCTCCCCTTTGTATCTGTGAACTGCAGTTCACAGCAGTGATATTTTAACAGGCTTTTTTTTGGAAAAACTCCACTCTCAAATATGCTCATGGGAACCCCACACATTCTGGCATCAAAACTGTGTTTCTGATAGAAGCAGACTGCTCTTCTCTTGGGTATTTTTCATCCACTGTAGGCATGGCAGAATTGTGCTGACTGCATTGTGACATTATCCCTGGGCAACACCAGGGAGCAATCCCTGTATTGCACAGAACTCACAGGGCAATAAGCTCACACTTGCATTCAGAAGGCCAAACTGTCCACAGAAAAATGAACTAAAACCCCAAGAATTCAAATGTCTGGCTCCCGCCCCTGCACATCAGGGCTGCTGCATCCCTACATAAATTTGTGCACACTTCTTGAGAGAGTAGACATGCAAACTCTGGAGTTCTGTGCCAGAAAATACTTTACTTAATGACCAAAGTGTAGAATTTTAATACCTAAAATAAAACATTCAAAATACATTTGAAAAGCTAGGTCCAATTAGGTTAATTTTTATGGTTGTAACTACATCACAGTGTGTGACTAAGTACCTTGTTATTTCTATGCAACATTACCTTCAGAAGAACTCACAGCAGTACAAAAGACTTGACTACTTTTTTTCTTTCCTCTTTTTAAAATGTCATCTCTCTCCTTTTACTTCACTAGCTGCCTTCTCCTATCAAATGGCACTGCCTATTGCAAGTGTGCAGCTGGGTTTGAGGGGAACGGGACGTTCTGCACAGGCAAGTCGACTTTGTTTATTCCATTTTGAAAAAAAAGAAAAAAGAAAAAGAAACAAGCCTGAAGCATTCTCTAGTCACGGTAGAGTTGGTGAGAGATGAGCACTTCCCTATGCACCAGTTAAAAAACAGGAATTGCTGCCAATTCACTCCAAACAAGTAACAGCCCAACAGGTGTGGATTCATAGCAGACAAAGGGCTCAAAATCTCGAAGTTGCAAGGCATTGTGCTAAGGGAGACCAGAGAAAAGGGAACATGCTGTGCACAACCCCAGCTCCATTGTTTGCAGAGTAATGAAACCTGGTTTATGACTTTTACTCCCTTTCCCAACAAAGACCAGCAAAGAGAGGCCAATTCAGGGTACAATAACACTTCCAGCTATTGGAAGCTGTATAGCTCTACCACTTCCTCAGCTTTCTGAACTTGCTGAGATTTCTGGTAAGGTAAAATCCATTTCTTTAGACCAGAGAGGTTCTGTGGGACCCTTAGAAAGGGGCAATAGCACCTTATCCTAGGAGTCCCTGCAAGAGTCTGGGATATCCAGACTTACAAAATAGACAGCTTCCAGCTACACTGATTGTAATTAATTTTACAGTTGTGTTTCTTAATCCTTAACTCATTAAAATACTAATGCTTTTAAGCACAGAACCAAATTTTTCTACTTAGTCACTGTGGCTGACAGGGTCCTAATTCAAGATTTCAGCACTTTGTCTGCTTTCATTTTCTCTTCCAGCACAAGACAGCCAAATCCATTTTAATCTAGTGGTGAGCAATTCCCCTAGTGCAGGAAGAGCTGGGTGACACAGATCATCCATAGCGACTCTGCACTCACCCTTGTTTCCCTATACAGGATTCCTGAGCAAAACTAATTCCAGTAGAAGTCAGCTCCCTAGCCTGGTTGTTAAGGCTGCTGAAAGAGCAATTCAGGATAACTTGAGGCAAAAACTATAGCAATGTTCAGGCTGATTTGATTCACACTTTTGAGATGATTTCCTCCTTGCTCTCAGAAGAATCCACACAAATTCATTCTCCGACTCATGCAGAGTTGGAGCAACAGTATGAGTATCCATCTGAATAACAACCAGGACATTCTGTCACAGGAGGGCTAGGTGGTATGATTCTCTAGACCTCTTGCAAGAGAGGAGTATGATCTGGGTGCAGAAAAAGTCAAGCTCAGGGAAAGCTTAAAATGACCATTTAAACTAGAGAAGAATGTGAAGGTCTCTTTTTTTGGTGCTTCATTGAAATGGGCAGAATTGGAAGATGAGAAGTTACTGAAAGTCAGCCCTGGTTGAATTCTTACCTTCCAGACTTTAGAAACATCTTCTCAGCTTTCCCTCTTTAAATAATAAAGTGTATTAAATATCTGGCACTAGTGAAGCCTGGGGCCTCCTAAATCAGAAAGACTCTGTGTTCTGAAAACGTTAGTTAATCCCTTTAAAACACAGAGACAGATTAACCCGAAAAGCCGGTTAAGCACATTGGTTTAATCTGCGCTGTTGTCACCATTCAGCTATCAATGCCTGTGAGAGCAGCAATGGTGGCTGTTCTGCCCAGGCAGAGTGCAGGAGAACAACGCCAGGCAACAGAGTCTGCGTCTGCAACGCGGGGTACACCGGAGATGGAATAGTCTGCATTGGTAAGCATGTGCCATGTTTCACAAATTACACAGAGAAACACCACAGGAGTGAGTTTTCCTGCAGGTGGGTGATCCTTCTTCCACTGTGACCCAGAAGTGCAGATACTATATATGATATATACATATATGTTGATGCCAAAGGCGCAGCTCTGTGGTGTGACACCAAACTTGTTAAACAAGATATACCTCTCAGCAAGGCTAACCCCATCTTCACCAGCTTGATACACTCACATTCCCCTGACCATCACAAACCTTAAGACTTTCAGAGATTGCTGATGGCAGTTTTAGTCTTCACCAAGACAACTAAAGACCTAGACTGAGGTACTAAGGAGCTAAAGGAATGAATTTTACTTATTCGCGGTTGTCCTAAATCTGCATGCCTGCTATGCCTTACTTAAAATTTCTCCCTTTTTGGGTTTTCAGAACTCACTCTTTCTTTATTACACTGTTTATGTTTTATAAAGAAATCAACCCTTGTCTGGAGAACAACGGTGGATGCGATAGAAACGCGGAATGCACGCAGACTGGACCCAATCAAGTGAGTACTTTGTGAAGAAAAATAAGACCGGCCATGTGTTTACAGTTGGGTAAAGAAAGATTTGCCCATCTTAACTTTGTTTTTAAATAGAGAAGTGGATTTCAAAACAAAAACTCTCAAAAGTATATTTTTCTTCAAAAAGGTATTTGAGGGGGGAGGGAGAGAAAATATGAAGAAAATAATTCCAGTAAAAGAAATCCAAAACTGCAGAGCAAAGCAGTGTTTTGCATCTCAAGTAGTTGTTTTTCTCTTTCGGGAGGTTTTGATGTTAAAACCTGTCAGTTTAAAAGTATTTCCAGATAATGTTTCTTTTATTGTTATAGAAACTCTCCATGGAAAAATTCCATTTTAGACTAGCCCTTCTCCAAGCATAGATCAAATACATTCACAAGGAAACAAAATGGCCTGAATCATAGTTCTTGCATAGGGGTTGCAGCATTCCTGCATCCACTCACTTCTCTGCTGTTCTCATTCATTCCTCTGTTTTGTCCCTCTTGTTTGCAAAAGTACCACATAATCTCCAAAGAGAAAGTAGCATAAAAGAACAAGGAGACAAAGGAGAAGCAAACTGGTCAGGGCAATCAGGTGACAGAGATTAGCATTTTTATTTCTCTAAAAGTTTCAGAAGAAGCTGAACTCCCTGTTTCTAGCACTTCTTGTCATCTTCCCACGGTTTCATATTGGCTATTGGCAGGACTGTAATCCTCCAGCTAGTACTGCACAACAGCATTTCTTCAGAAGCAAGGCAGGAAACAGAGACCAGGAGTCAGAGGCCACCTCCTGCCTTCCAATTGTTTAGGGACAGAAGGGGCAACAACCCCACTAGCCCTTTTTGCTAATCCAAACGAATAACTCTGTGCCTTGACTGTCATTTTTAAGTCAGTACATTCTTGATGAAAGCACAGAGCCATCCTCCCCGTCCCTCTGGACAAGACAGGTGATGGCTACTTACCTTCACTGGGGATAGAAGTAGTAGCTACAAGGTGTTTATTTATTCTTCCTCATGCATGAGGATGTAATTAACATCAGAGAAATAACCTCCACTACAAAATTCCAGCACTGCAAAGGTAAACTTGTAGGATAGAAATGTGTCTGCTTTCTCTAGGGCTGTCAGTCACCCAGAAGATACATAAAACACTGTTATTGCACTGCCTCATAGTTTTACTTCTGCTGCATAAATCTGATTGAATTTTCAAAGTCCTACATAATAAATGTAAATCCTAAATTGAGAACCATTAAGCAGTGATTTGGAGAAGATAATTAATTTCTTTGTAACTATGTTAATTTCTCATTTTCGTGATAACTGCAATTGCAAAATAGAGTAATCAGGACATAAGTGTCAGATGCATTCCCACTGCATGGGAAGCTGCCAGTAACATCAAGATGCAATTCCAGGAGTGTTTTGAAGACACATTTCATCACAGCAGGGGAAGGGAAGAGACGAGCGGGGAATACCAACCTATGCAAATAAAATGAGGGAAACAAATTAAGAGTTTAGTCTGTTTTGCCAGCAAGAGGTGGCATCAGGTGTCAAAGGGGTCATGTCAAATGACCAGAGCAGCAGAAAGGAAACCAGAAATGGATAGGCAAGGAAAGGACAGATGGAGCCTCTTGAAAATTGTTACTCCCCAGTCTCAGTCGCTGGTTGCTCACGCTGGCCAAGAAACTGCTGCGGGAGAGATGATGTACTTTCAGCTTAACAAATTGTACAGCATATAACTATTAAATGATCCAGGGGAAAAAAGGCAAATTAAATATATGTGTGTTAAAAAAAAAAAATCAAGCTTTTTTCCACGTGTGCATATTTTCTGGTTTTGTTTCATAGGCAGTATGTAATTGCCTAAAGGGATATTCTGGCGATGGTAAAAGATGCACATACATCAGTCTGTGTTCACAAGTAAGTATCCATTTAAGGTCTCATTATAATCCTTACAGTTTTGAGGGTTGTATGCATTTTAACTCAGGTATGCTAAGAATCAACTTACATTAACTTTGCCAATCTATAAATATTCTTGTTTCAGTACATGCTTTAGTGCTGTTGCTATGATAGAAACTAAATATGCAGAAAGAGCTTTTCTTGGACCACAGCCTGGACATAATACAAGTGAGGGCCTCGACTCATCATTAAGTCTTGAAAAAAACACCTAAAATGTCCAATCCAGGGAAACAGACCCTAGTTTGTAGTGGTAAAACATAAATCGTATACAAAAAGCCAGCACAAACTGTTCACACAAACTGTTTCCATCCACAACACACAACCCAGGACATCCCATGACATTCCTCAATCTGTCCCTCACTCATCACTGCAGGCTGAGAATTGTCCACATTCGTTTTGCACAAGCTACCTCACACACTGCAAGCCACATATTTGCAAGCAACATGGTTCTCTGCACCAGCTGTACTACTCTGCTTCTTGGCAAGCTGCAGCAGGGACATATCCACTCTCCTGTGTACATTAATCCTTTGTGCCCTGAGCACAGAGACAATAATTCTTGCCCTCCCAGCCTGGCCTGTCAGCAGGCTTGATCTAACCTTGAAAGGTTGCAGAGATGAAAGAGCGAGGGCAAAACTAGAAGCTGGAGGAAAGGGAATTTAAATTTATGAGCCACTGCTCCCTATGATTTTGTATTTCTTGGCTTTTTCCTATGTCTTGTTCCAGCAGCTCTGCTTCCACTTGACTAATTAAGCCAGGCTAATTATGCATTTTTAAAAAAAAAGATAGTGTTGAGAAACATCAGTGTCAGACCAGAGGCTTACCTGGCTTCATGGTGACCAAACTTCTGTGCAGCAAAGCTTCTCAGGTAGCTAAGACACCCAGCAGTCTGTCTAAACCTAGACAAATGCATAGTAAGCCCACCCAAACCTATTGCTAACAGCCAGGCAGCTCTGTGACCTGGAAAGTCAGACCCCACTGGCAGCTCCCAAAGGAGCTTCTGCTCCCACTTATGGCCCATGGGAAAGGATCCCCGAGATGACCAGCAACAGAAAGGCCACCATGAAACAAGCAAGGAAAAGAAAACAGGAGAGCTTCTCCATTTTTCCCAGTTTGATCTCAAGTCCAGGATAGAAAATTATTTGCAAGATGAGGTGCTAACTGGGGAGAATCTGCCTGTGCCTGAGCAGAGCTCTGAGCCCTGGCATGCTGCTCCTAAATGAGGAACAGGGAACTTTCCGGAGGCAGCCAGCTGGGTGAGATGCATCTGATGCTCCTAGCCCAAGGTTGCACCAGCAGTGGACCCAAGGGGCAGATAGGGAATGTTTTAGAGTCAAGGACATGTAGCAGTTCCCTGTTCCAGCTGACCTGGGCCATCAGACAGACAGGGAACAATAAGCAGTCCTGTCCTAATTCTCCTCCATAAATTCAGGCTCCTGGCACCATTAAAGGGGTTTGCAGCTGTAAGTAATTCCTTTTAGCATAAGTCAATTCTGCTTTGGCAGAGCAGCTAAGACTCATCCCTAAGATCCAGAATGAGACTTGCATGTAAATGTTTCACATCGTTACAACATCATGAACTAAAGATATAAGGAGTGAATCAAAACTACATCCTCTGCATAAAATAAGAGTTATTTCTCATAAACTTTAAATGCTCTTTAGTGTTTGCAAGAACGTATATGCCATCAAGTGCCAGTAAGATGTGGTTTCGAAAAAGCTATTGCGATTGAGTCTTTCTAAACTATAAACTACGTAAAGGGGGGAGAGTAAAGTGCTGAATTAGAACTGTTTTGTGCACCTGGCAATGAAGGAATTCTATATTTTAAAATTTGATCTTACAAGAATAACGGAGGCTGCAGTGAATTTGCCATCTGTAATGACACTGAGCTGACAGAAAGGACCTGCACCTGCAAACCTAACTACATTGGGGATGGATTTAAGTGTCGAGGCAATATCTTCCAGGTAAAGTGCTGCACTTTGCTCTTGGTTTTTTTCAGATAGTTATTTAATACAATAGTTGAAACATAGCATTTTTTTCTTGGACAAATTTGTACCCCAGAATTTGAAATTATCCCAATCCAAGAAACAAGGAATAGGAACAGAATGCTGCAAGATAACCTTAACTGCCTAATAAAAAAAAAAAAAAAAAAAAAAAAACCACAAACAAACAAAAAACTAAACAGAAAATCACCAAACAACAACAAACAAACAAAACAAAAAACCAAACCATACAAACAAGGAAATTACCAGCCAAAAAAGATCCCTGATGGACAACCATTATGACTGCAGTACTAGAGCAGTAGGAGGGAGTTTTGGGTTTCAAAGCCTGCTGTTTGACAGAGCAAGGTAAGAACAGAACAGGAGCAACATTTGTTCCAAACCAGAAGTTCCCTTTCTTGTCTGAGTGGTGCATTTGTTTTGCACTCCACATATGTTGCCTCACATTTTAAGCACTGTTACAGTCTTGTTCTCCATTGCAGGAACTTCCCAGGAACTCAAACACATCTAAGTTTTATTTCCACTTAGAGGTAAGAAAATGTTGAGTGGGTTTTTCTTTGAAAGGAGTTCCCCTCTTCTTTTTTTTCTCTTGCCTCAAGGGTGTAGAGGGAAGGGGAGCCAGCAAGAGCAGGCAAGCCTGTACCAATATCCTTCAACGTAACTGGGACTGGACTTGGCTCTCCAATCACTGATACTTGAGATGCTCTAACAAACTATTAACTGTCACTAAAATCTAGAGTATTAATGATCAAGACCAAGATCCCAGGGAAATGTAGGGCCTCCAGACCAGACATAAAACAGAAACTTTTACACATTCATAGTCTGAAGCAATGAAACACCACTCATTTACTAACCCTGCACTTTCAAACAGCAGTGTTTTATGTCTGCCTCTCTGAAACATTTCAGGATGCTGTGTGTGTTGTGAGAGGGCCGGTGTGCACCATATCAGCTTTCACCGCTTTCTGGAGACTGGCAGTAACGATTCTGTGTTTACCCCAAGCCTCAGGGCAGCACAGACCTCTATACTGGCCTGCTAGTCTAAAGACTCATATTCCAGCTTCAATTCTGTTACCACGGTAGACAGATGGCTTCCTCTCACTTTTGCAGAGAGCTAAATATTTTAGTTTGTCAGTGGTCATTGCAAAGTGGCTGAAATATCCCAAGTCCATTTGTACCCCCTAAGAATAATTAATCCACTCCTAGGTACAAGCAACCATATATCAGCTAAATGCACATGCACACACATGCATATTATCCACTCTCACCTTTCTCAAGGCAAAAGCATTTATTCATCTTTCCCTTGCTAAAGAGGGAATAGCCCCCTCCACTCTCCCTGCGTTAATGTCTGTGGGAGCTTTCCCTCTTCTCCTGTTTGTTACTGCAGAGGAGACAGAGAACTTGGCTTTAAGTCAGAAGAGCAAAATCTTCCATGCCTCTGAGCAGAGGTGACAGATGGGGATGGGAATGAAAGTCCACAAGAGACAGTTTCTCTCACCCTTGTGTTGCAGGGAAGGGAACCCAACACATGGCAGCATTGGGGCTGCAGACACCACCTCCCCATGACTGCATGGCATTTGGTGCATTAACTCATTACTGCTTTGTCCTCTTAAATTTGGCAGGCCTTGTCAATCAAAGATATCGCAGGCCCTGGCCCTTTCACTCTGTTTGTGCCTTGCACAGACATACTGAACAGCGATCCACGAGTAAGTAAAAGGGTCAGATGTTTTTGATGAGCTGGACATGAGTTTTTTGGTTCAGAAGCCTTGTTCAACTACTTCTCAACTCCTCCATTTTCCACTGCAGGTCAAGGACTGGATTGCGAAAGGAGTGATGGCTCAAATCCTTCGGTACCATATGGTGGGTTGTGCCAATCTGTTGTACAATGACCTGACAAGAATTACAAACATCACCTCTCTCCATGGTGACCTGATACACATCAGCTACTCTCAGGTAAGGGAACAGGAAGAGATAGGGAACAGAACAGTTAAACAGTCTACTCTCATTCAGCTATTTTAAAAAACTTGAATGGTTCCCTTTCCTCCTCTGATGCACAAAAATAAATGGCATTCAAATAAGATTGCCTATTCAGTTGAAGTGTTCAGCATTTACCCAGTATGCCAAAAGTGGAGTTATATAACCCTTGCTTTTATACATTATTTTATCCTCAGACTCTGGCTTTATGAGCATGATGAGAGTTCGAAAAAGCAAAGGGAAATTCATTAAAGCTGAAACCACTGTTTGCCACAAAGAGAAGATGGTCTGGGCTCATTATATCAAAGCACTTCAGCATCAGCCTTACTGTCCCACAAGGTTCCAGATAAAACATGTTTTTATTGCCTTTCCAGAACTCACTGGTTTTGAACGACAAAGCTGAAATCATAGTCAGTGATGCTGTTGGCACAAATGGTGTGATCCATGTCATAAACCAAATTCTGGTCCCATCACATATGCAGGATTTTCCCCTCAAGAAGGTATGTGCAGCCCATTGCCATTGTCAACCCAGGGGCTTTTCCACAGTTATTGTTATATATTTAAATCTTATAAGTCAGGAAAAAAAAAAAAGTGATACTAAAAAGACCTTATGCAACACTGTATAGCACTGCTATATAAATTAAATATTTGTTACATGTAAAATTCACCAGAATTACAGGCAAAGTAAGAATAGTATAAGAGGAACTTTTGCACAGGACTTTCACAGTGGCTTTGATTATATAAAAAAAGTGACTTACTGGGAAAAACAAGCTCATATCTTTTCTAAATACACATACGATGTATTTTTTAGATAAATTAATCATATTTCTTTCTTTGTAGGAAAGTCTTAAAATGGTTGCAGCCAAACATGGTTACATCCTGTTCAGCAGTTTGTTAGAGGTAAGGACAAAAGAGACAGGAGCCATTGGACAAAGGTTGCAAACAATATTTTTTTAAGACAAAAGCACACACATAGCACATGGCATCACTGGATGCATGCTGTTCAGAGGAGCCAAAGGTCTCACAACACAGTACACAACAACTCTGGTCACCATGCAGTTCCTCTCCCGCAGAGGTGAGAGGATATCAAGCAGACTCACAGCAGCCTTTCCCCTCATAACTCAGCTCTGTCCTACTACATATCAAATTACATGGCCAAGGTTTGATGCAAGTATGACCTTCTAAACCTAAAGCTGGGCCATCAGACTGGTTTTCAGTGGGCAGTCGTGGGTGATGAAGCACTCCTGAGAATTCCGTCATGTAACTCAACTTGGGCAGCTCAATTCAGACATCAGTGTTCTAAAGTCATGGTGTTTGCAGGCTGGTGACCAGGCAGCCCACTGGCCATTGCATCCCAGCGATACCAGACATTGACCCAACAGGGTCAGTGCCATTTTAGACAGGGCATTAATCCTCCACCCAATTTTTGGTATATTGCAGAAAAACAACCTGCTTGGGCTGATCTCCGACCCTATTCACAAACCCGTCACACTCTTCTGGCCCACGGACACAGCTATCCGTGGGCTGCCTCAGGAACAGCAGGACTTCCTCTTCAAGAAGTCCAACACTGACAAACTGGTGCAGTACCTCAAATTCCACATTGTCCGTGATGCTGCGGTAAGCCCTTGCCTTTTAGGAGCACTGCCAAGGCCAAGACGTGCAAGCCCAGACACCGGCATCTCCCCTGCTTCCTCCCCAGGTGTTGGCCTACCAGCTCCCCAGCTCTACCTCACTGAAGACCCTGCAAGGCTCCAACCTCACTGTGAGCTGTGGGGATAACAGGGAGATTGTAAGTGTTCGCTCTGACAGCACATTTATCCCTCACCCCCTGTTGCAGGATCCACTCATGTGCCTTTCCATAGCCCCCAGAGGAGGTCAGACACACCAAAACTTCATTGATCATCTCCAGAATGTGCCAATGGCCACACCAACAGATTCAGCAAACTAGATGGTTTGCAGGGCTCTCTGGAGCTGTCATTTGCTCTAAGATGCTATTTGTTCAAAACAGCTCTCAGCTACCTTGAAACTGAAATACCAGCACTTCGTAACTTCTATAACGAAATACCCATTGAGATTAACCTGGCTTTGAACCCCATGAATGCAGTATCTGCATGCAAACTCTGGTTTGTAAGCACCTACAAACTAAGATTGCAGGCATGCACACAGCCTATTAAACCAGAACAATGTCACATTTTAATTTGCAAACGTAGCAGATCATACCTGACAAGCATCTAAGCCTAAATATGCATAAGGTAAACCTGTAGACATAGAGCTGGCATACTCTGCCCTCTTCAGCAAAGAAAAAAAGATCATAGACTCATAGAATGGTTTGGGTTAGAAGGGGCCTTAGAGATCATCTACTTGCATGGGTAGGGGGACATTCCACTAAACCGGGTTGCTCAAAGCTCCATCCAACCTGGCCTTGAACACTTAGAGGAATGGGGCATCTCTGGTCAACCTGTTCCAGTGCCTCACCAACCTCACAGTTAAGAATTCCTCCTCAATAGCTAATCTAAACGCACCTTCTTTCAGTTTAAAGCCATCATCCCTTGTCCTATTACTACATGCCCTTCTAAAAAGCCCCTCTCCAACTCTCTTATAGCCCCCTTTAGGGACTGGAAGGTGCTCTAAGTTCTCCCTGGAGCCTGCTCTTCTCCAGGCTGAAGAGTCTCAACTCCCTCAGCCTATCTTGTAAGAAAGATGCTCCATCCCTCTGATCATCTTCATGGCCCTCCTCTAGATTTTCTCCAAGGGGCCCACATTGTCCCTCTGTTGGGGGTCCCCAGAGCTGGACACAGTACTGCAGACACAGATCTGCTCATCCATGAGGTTACAGCATTCAGCTATAAGAAGAGAGGTCGCAAAATTGGTTTCAAGTCCCTACATCCCTCAATGCTACCTACAGTATAGCTTGACACACCAGCTTGCACCAAGAACATTGCTGTAGGGAAAACGTTATCCTCAACTCCCATTCAGGCTCTGGATTCAGCCTGGCCCCAAGGACTTCTCATACCCCTCTCTCTCCCCATCCTCTCAGGGTGCCCTTTTCCTGAATGACAGACAGTGCAAAATAGTGCAGAGGCAGCTGGAGTTTGACGGGGGCATCGCCTACGGTATCAACTGCCTGCTGATGGAACCCAGCCTGGGGGGACGCTGCGACAGCTTCTTCACCATGGATTTCATGGTCAGTCCCCTTTTTTGGTCCCCCACCCCGATAAAGACATTGCCCAAGGGCCAAACTTCATCTTCACAGAGACTGGGGTACAGTTGCTGCAGCTCTGGCACTACTAAGAGTACGTCCCACCACTTCAGGTTGGCTCCATTTGGTTAAAGCCAAGATTATGAAGTGCAGCACTGCACCTGAGAGATAAACAACAAAAATTCTGCATCCACATTAAGGGTCATACAGGAAAAGCATTTTCATTTAAGACCATCTTAGCAAGCCCTGCTCTGTTTTCAATAAGAACAGTGTCTTACACATGCAAGCAAAAATTTGAGCAAGGACATATCTTTGGAAAGTGCTTTTAAATTAGTAGAAGTTCACACTACATGGATTCATTGATAGAAATTGCATTTACAAAGTTCCCTATTACAAACAGAATTGCTGCCCAAATAGCACAGGGTAGGAAGGACACGAGATAAAGAACTGCTTAGTCTGTGTTGGTCTCTGACATTTCTTGCTTTCACAGAAATATTCTTTAACACACTTAAATAGGCACCCTTACAGTAGAAGTTTACTCTGAACTCTGATGGGTCCCACAAACGGGAAATTTTTAAATCTATGTTGAAACGATTTCAAGACCAAATTTTCTTCAGTTTAATTTGAATGTATGAAAAAATTACCTAGAAGTAAATAAATTTTCGTCTAGTTAGTCTTAAAAAAAGTTTATTGCAATATATATTTCAGCAGTAAAACCAACAGTTGTGTATATACCATGTGCTCAAGCCAGCTTTTGTTTCACAATTTTGTTAAATGAAACTAAATTTCTTCTTCTAGAACTTATATTCTGGTATCAAAACTATTTTCTTGTATTTTGGGGCACAAAATTATTACATCTGTTTTGTTGTCATTCTCCTCCTCTCTTGTTTCTCCAGAGATTTTTATGATCTTTATCAAGTGTAATAAGCCTTACCTCTTCTCTGCTCATATTTTCTACTCTCAGAAAATAGAGGTTTTGTCTATGTCAAATAGTGTTCTGTAACCATTATTTTAATATTCTTTTTTTTCTCCTTTTCCATTTTGTACAATAGGGGCATTGTGTTAGCTGTTTCAGTAACTCCAAATGCCCTCCAGGGACAAAACCTAAGGTAATACATTCAAATCTTGCATGTAAGCTAACTTTTTCTTCTCTGTACTTCACACAATCAAACTAGAAAATTTTTCTCATAATAAATAAATTAAAAGAAACCCTTGACAGTGCCACCACATTATTAAGTGATGCCATAAAGCCTCAAGGACAAAGCTGTCCCTGGGCAAACAGCCAGGTTCTGGTAATGGGGCATGCTTGTTTGTCTCACACAGCATCCACTATAGCAAGTGCTTTGGTTGACATCAGAGCAGCCCCATGCATCACTCTCATAAATGGTGCTTAGCAAGTCCGGAATCAAAGAGAAGGTGGGAGTGTCATACCTGCACCCTTCACACATCACATTTTGATTCAATGTACATCAGAAATTGTGATTTAAAGAGGGGCAAAAAACCCACACAGCACTCATTTTCCTGCGTTTCCCCCTTCCTCTCTCTGTGCTGGCACACGTGATGCCCAGGAAGGAATCAGCTGGTGCACGTACGAGTCCTACGGCCTGAGGAGGGATGGTTGCCGTCGGAACTGCTCCATGGTCATCCACACTGCCAAGTGCTGCAAGGGCTACTTTGGACCAGACTGCCAAGGTAGGATTCCCACCTACACTGCTGGCCTGTGGCCTGCCCCAGTACAATTGCATGGTGCCCAGCAGGCTGAACTGGGAGAGTTGGGATAAGGGGCATGAGGGGAGACCAGCTACAAGATGGGGAAAGTTGGTTGCAAGAGCCGAAGAGCACAGAGATTGTTATTGCCCCAAATAATCCGTTTTTCACATTTACAGCAAGTTTTAAAGTCCATGGTAGTAGTAAAGTGAGTGCTATAGAGAGTAAAGGCTGTCCTGCTATAACCAAGCCTAGAGAGACCTAATTGGTCACCAGCTGAAAGTCATTTACACATAGACAAACATGGGGTTCACACGTTTACACCAGCACACACCTGAGGCACAGTGCTTGACTGCTCAGCCACATGCAGGTGCACACAAGAGCAGAGTAAGCTCAGAAATTGTAGTTCTGGAGATGTGTGAGACAATTTGAGAGGCTTTATCTCAGCTGTTAGTTAGCAGACACTAACAAACTGCTCCTTCACCCACCAGCCCTGTAGGGGAACAGCACAGAGGCTCCTGCCAGGACACACAGGGTCAGGATGCAAGTACGGATCTCTGTTGGCAGACAGGTCCAGCTTGCTCTGTCCCACTTTCACAGATAGACACATACAGACCCTATGTAATTTTGGCCAAGCCAGCCTAGGCCATGCATTGGGCTCACCCTGACGGCATGTAGGCACAGAGACATGCACAAGCAAGGCTCAAAATGGGCATTGTCTCAGGAGTACCATTCACAAATGGGTCTGACTGAGCAAGCAGCATCCATGACCCAGGGCTGGAAGGGCCCTCAGCGCCTTACTGGTAAGAGTTGTAAAAGTGTATCAAGGACTTCAGAGCACAAGGCTCGCAGCAGTGGTAACAGCTGCTTTTATGTACCTCACCAGAGATGCATTCAGAGGCATTTCCCTTCTCAATGATTTTTACAGAACAGTAAATAACCAACAGTGACAATGAATAAACACTTGAGCTAAAGAGCCACTCTTCTTTTTTTTTTTTTTTCTTTTAAAACTTTCAGCTTGCCCAGGGGGCCCAGAGACCCCATGCAATAACCATGGCTTCTGCAACGACGGGTACACAGGGACAGGAGAGTGCCACTGTAACAGTGGCTTCAACGGGACTTCGTGTGAGCTGTGTCTGCCAGGCAGATACGGCTTCAACTGCAGACGTACGTTTAAATTTCCTTTCCATATCGATACCGACATCAAGCTTAAACTATTTTGTCAGCAATGAGTTTCTAAGCAAGCCAAAAAAAATGCTTCCTACTTAACACCAACATTTTTCCTGGGCGCCTCCTCACGTGGAGGGATGGCACAAGGTCTCAGAAGGGAGGAGAAGGTGGGGGTGCAGAGGATGTGCAGCTGTCTCTGCACAGCACCTCCTACTCTTATATGGTACAGAAGTGACAGGGAATAGAGGCAGAGCCTCCAGCAACAAGTGTTTTTAACTACAGCACACCTTTCTGACCTATCCCCATAAAGCTTAAAACTTTTTAAGCATTTTAGTAATGTTGTTCCTCAAGGATTACAGGAGGCCAAGGCCATGTACTACTTTTGTAGAGAAGAGAAAGGACACTGAGATGAAGGCAATTTGTGAAGAGGAACAGTCAAGCAACTGCTCACATAATCCCCTTCTCTGTGGTTTTAAATGTAAGCTAGGTGGAAGCAGGATCAATACCACCCTTTAGACTTCAATGTTTTCCTGACATAAAGCCTTCAGATAAGAAGCTAAAACGTTAAACCTTCCACCCTAACTATGTACACCTGTAGTCCTCCTGAGGCCCATAGGACAGGGGGGTTATAGGCTAGATATTCTTAGGGTGTATACAAGAAAACAGCCTTGGACGCCAACGTTCAGGATTAGGCTTACCTACAATTTATCCAATTTATAGCACACCATAACAGAAACTGTATAAGCTGGTAGTCTGAAACCCAAATTTTCTAAGAAAAAAAGTTTTCTAGCCCCTTCTTTTTGATGTATATTTATGTCAGCCAGAAATTAAGTAACCAGGTGAAATGAAACAAAGCCAGTAAGTGAAGCTCCCTTACAGCAGGACAGGTTTTCAAAAAAATCTCTTCCTCCAATACCACATCATTTTCTTCTTTAAACAACAATATTTCAGGAAGACAGGTAAGGCAAGAAAGGATGCCACAGCATTACCTTATAAAGCAGAGAAGCATCAATAATTCCTTAAGAAAGACACAGCATATAAGTTATTGCAGGGCCCAAAGAGTGGAGCAAAAAACATCACCTATAGGTTAAATCATCCCCTCATGCCTCAGTTTGCAGGGCACAAGGAGTAACATCTCACATATAAAAGGAATCCAAAAGCTTTTAGTCATAAAAATATCTAAAACCTTAAAAAAAATTACACATAACTTATCCATGTTTTACAGCAAAGTTCACTAACCTCATATCCAGCTTCCTTACTCAGCTAGACCTTCTCCCACACGGCAATCAAACCTTCTCCCTCTACACACCTTGGTTTTATCTGGCTTCCCCACAATTACCAGCTGCTGCTTGTTAAGACTGATCCACCCGGGTCTTCAGCTCAGCCATTAACTCCTTCCTACCACAGTCCTTTGTGGAGTTTGCTACTCCACCACAGTGCAGATCAATACTCATTATCAGAGGCAGAGTGAATTAATGCCAGTTCTAAAATCACAGGACCACAGGATAAATCAAGTTGGAAGGGGTTTCAGGAGTCTCTAGTCCAACACTCTTCTTCAAACAGGGACAGTCCTGAGATCATGTCTCTCAGGATTTATCCTCTCAGGACTTGCAAACCTCCAAAGATGGAGATTGCTCAACCACTCTGGAAACTCTGGTCCTCTGCTGACTGGCCTCATGGTGAAAAACCATGACACTGGACTCATCCAAATTATTGCTGAATAATATTGGATCTAAAGTGATAGTCCAGGTGATGTTTCTGTGAAGAATGATCTTTCCCAATGGCAGGTCTGCAAGTGATCTCTCTGTGTTTCTTTTCCAGCCTGCAAATGCAAGAACGGGCAGTGTGATGAAGGATATTCAGGAACAGGACGATGTTTCTGTGAAACAGGATGGACTGGCCGGCTGTGCGAAACCAAGCTAGGTCTCTGTCTCCTCTCATCAGACTCTGTCACATGGAGCTATGGGTTGAAAGCCCTTGTAATGCAACAGAAAGTTTCCATAGATAAGGGAGAGAAAGAGTTAATAATGTCAGGAGCCATCGAAGAACACTAAGGGACTCTGGACTATGAGCAAGACCCTTCACCCCACTGTCTCTTCCTTTGTGATATTTGAGTAGGAGTTCCTACCTCCCCTGTGGAGGTGCTTTGGGATGCATGAGAGGAGGTACCACCCCAGAGCCAAGCAGCCAAAAAAAAAAATATTCTTACAGGTTTTCCAGTTAGCTAGACTGGTATGAGGGGTTCTCCCTCTGCACAAAACAAGGGCATTGTGATACAGAGAGCTCTTTCATTCCAGCTGTTCTGCCTTCCCCGCAGCTCTGCCACCAGTGTGTTCCCCGAGCTGCTCCCCCAATGCCGTCTGCACAGAGAACAAGACGTGCCAGTGCAAGCCGCTGTACGACGGGGATGGGATCACATGCACAGGTGAGCTCCCTCTCCCACTCACAACAGGAAGGCAGGTTGGTCCCTCTGCCACAGACACATGCATGCGGTTATTGCCCAGTATGAAATGTTGCCTGTCAAACCTAAAAACTTCCACAGAGCAGCAAGTGAAACAAATTTAGAAGATACGGAGATCAGGGTTTTCTAAAGCATAAGGCCGATTTCTCCAGACTTTACCAACCAGGAGCATGAGCAAGAAGTACACCTAAGTCAAGTTTGGAAGACAACAGGGTTTTAAGCAGGGTTTCCCTTACAGCATTTAGAGTTGGACTCAATTATCTTAGAAGTCTTTTCCAGCTTAAGTGATTCTATGATTTTCTTTGATGACTTTAAGCAAGGTAGTCCCCCGGTAACACTGTAGTGGAAATAGTTGTTCTTTCTCAGCCAGGTGTCTTGCATCTTCCAAAGTCTTCTGGCCAGAAGTCTGCAGTGTGATGCTTAAATCATCAATCAAAAGGGTGTCTCTTAAATCAAGAACATCCTGACAAGGGTTTCAGAGATCTAAAGGATAGCCTTCGCAGAAATTCAGTAATGCCTCAGGAAAAGGAAACAGCCCTTTTTTCCCCAAAAAAACCCTATTCTAGTATTTTAATGTACCTTGAAAGAACTGGTGAAGGTTTGGTTTGTCTTTATGAAGAATATGGTCTTTAAAAGTAAACTCTACTGACTCGTTGTTTTTTTTCCCATGCAGCTGCAGAACTTTGCAAACAAAACAATGGTGGGTGTCACAAGGAGGCTGAATGCACACAAATCGGGGTGAAAGTCTTCTGCAACTGCCAGAAAGGATACAAGGGAGATGGGTTTACATGCCTTCCAATAAATCCTTGTGCTGATGGGTTCAATGGAGGCTGCCATGAGCACGCCATTTGCACTGTCATGGGACCTGTAAGTTGAATGATTTCAGTCCCCAGCAGGGAAGTATGAGACATTTCTCCCTGGTGCCAGGAGAAACCTTTCCTCTGGTTGGATCATGCTCTGTACCTCACTAAGTCCCTGTTTTCCAAAACAACCTTTACTGAGCTCTAACCTACTTTCCTCATCAGTTTGGCATCTTTTCAGCTGAAGGGTGAGAAATAGTTTGACATCTTTGCTCTGGGGAATGAGGTACCACAGAAGATGGGATGTTTTGCATGCATAGTTTTTCTGTCCCACTCTTGGCTCACCCTAACTGATATCCTTATTTGCAACAGGAGTTTATTGGCTCAAAACTAAATACACTCTGGAAGCTAAATAAAGGGACAGCTGAGAGAGTAGAGTCACTTGCTGGACTCAAATCAAAAAGCTCTGCAGCCACATGATAAAAATTCCACAACCCACATGGTCAATATGATTTAGGAAACTTATGCTGAGGACTTGACCCAGCATTTGTCCCAGTGCTTTCAGGATCATCTGTCTGTTCCATTTTGGTGTCTTGCCTGAGCTGCCTTCCAGGAGTCATCTAGAACAGTCTTGCCACTAATCCATTCCAGCTGTCAACCATCACAATCCCTGGATGTTACTGATTCCTGCTTGGTTTCATTTATTACTATCAGTGGGCTGTTAAATTTCTATCTTGCTTCCATGCCCAGCCATTTAAATATAATTTTTATATGTTTGCCATCCATTTTTTGTAAATTGTGTATCATATAACTCTCCAATACACATTACTAACTTTGTGAATGAAATTATGCTTCGGTGTTAATTCAGCAAGGCACCAAAGTACAAGTGTAAATGTTTTAGTTAGCTGATAGCAGCAATTCTCCTGTTTGTCCATTACTGCTTATATCAAATGAAATTCTTCCAGCAGTTCAGAATGTTGCTCGAAATACCGGTTTTATGTCAGCTAAGTACTTGGCATGGCTTTTTTCATTCTCTCTCTGACCAGGACAAACGTAAGTGTGAGTGTAAAAATAACTACATTGGTGATGGGCTGAACTGCACCGTGATGCAGCTTCCTCTTGACCGTTGCTTGCAAGACAACGGGCAGTGCCACCCCGACGCTGACTGTGCCGACCTCCATTTCCAAGGTGAGGATGGCACTCCATGCACACCATCATCCCTGAGCCGCTGCACTGCAGCCAGTGGCCAGGATCTGTAAGCTCTCTCAGCCCTCTGTCCATGTCCCCTCGAAAGCATGAGAAGACTGCAGTTAGAACGTGTGCTTACCCACCTTGCAATACCAGATTTATGAAGCAAGGTATCAGGGCATTCCAGGTGGGAATGTTACCCCTAAGGAATCAATCTGTCCTAACTACATTTCACAAAATTCATGAGTATTGGCATGGCACAGTTGACTCTGCATCCAGACGTGGAAACCCCTTCAGGAAGAGCTGGTTCTTCTCTCTCTTTGCAGATACCACGGTTGGGGTTTTCCACTTGCGGTCCCCACAAGGCCAGTACAAAATGACTTATGAGAAGGCAAAGGAGGCCTGTGCCAACGAGTCAGCCACCATTGCCACCTATAACCAGCTGCTGTACGCGCAGAAGGTGAGGCAGCCTCTCTGTGGGAGGAGATCCCCGGAGTGGATTTAGCCACACATAAACAGAGAGGGAGCAGCAAGGGGGCTGCTCTCTGCTAATAAGCTTCATTTTCCTTCCTTTTCTTCCCTCATGCCCCAGGGTATGTTCAGCTGGGAGCAGTTTTCAGGCTGTTTATTGGTTTCATGCTTGCTCACACAGCACTGAAACCAATTCCAAGTTCTTGTTTCCAGTGATAGTGGGGTGAGAGATAGAGTCAGACTTACAGAGTATTTTTGTGGATGTTTTAATGCTTCTTAGAGAAATGTGCACTTCAGAGTTATGTTTAATTTATTTCTTTCAAATAAGTTTCCAGGAATCTTGTCCCCAAATGTTGTTAAGTTAGCAGATCCATTTCCATATTGTTTTCCTTGAGTGTGTTTTAGACAACACATGGCTGATGTCAGTGCGATGAGCATCTCAAACTTGGATTTGCAAAATGTGCTTTAGAAGAGTAGGTCAGAGTGAGTGTCTCTTTCTGGCTCCTTCACACCTACAGAAGGAAGAAAGACACTCACCATTTAGAGACACCTTTAGCAAAATGTGAAGCTGGGCCACAGCCAGGACATACACCTCCTTCTGCTGCACAAGGAGATTCAGATTGTAGCCACAACTGAAGGTTCCCTGTGCCCCATAGTTTAAATATTTCCCTTGAAGCAGCAAAGTTGGCGATGGGGCTGGCTCCAGCACTTCTGGTGACTTTACTTTCTGTGTTGAAGGGCCCCAGTCACTGCAGCCCCTTAGCTCAGCACAGGGCAAGCTGCAGGACAGATGGATGGACAGAGACTACTGAGATGCACAAAAAGTGCTGGCAGGGCAGGTGCTGCTTGAGTACCCTGTGGGGTTCTCCAGCCCCACCACTCAGCAATTCCCCGTGTTTTTTCCCCTTGTGGCTGTGCCAACCACAGGCAAGGTACCACCTGTGCTCTGCTGGCTGGCTAGATGGGGAAAGAGTGGGCTATCCAACCGGCTTCTCCTCTCCAAACTGCGGCTCTGGATACGTCGGCATCGTGGACTATGGGAGGAGAGTCAACCTGAGTGAAACCTGGGATGTTTTCTGCTACAGGGAAAAAGGTAAGAGAGTCCTTTGCCATATCCCTCTGGGGAAACGGGAGCAGCAGCCCAGATACTCGTTCCTTTCATCAGCAACAGGCTGCTGGATAACACTGCAAGAGACTCTGGTGCTCTTCAGCTTAAAAAAAAAAAAGTGTTGCCTGCAAGTTGTTTCTCAGGCACAGAGCAGCCTAAAGCCTTCTCAGAAAGGATGTGTGCCCAAAGATCTGTCCATGTTTATACCTTTCAGAGGTGAACTGCATCTGCAAGCCAGGCTACGTGGGGGACGGCTTCTCCTGCAGCGGGAACTTGCTGCAAGTGCTGATGTCCTTCCCAACGCTGACAAACTTCCTGTCGGTACGGCCCGTGGCTGGCACACTGCTGGGGGGGAAACGGAGTGAAGTGGAATTTGTGGATTGTATCTCAGTGTTTGCTTTCCCAGCACAGCAAACACACGTAACCACAACACACTAGCGAAGCAGGGGGGAATGGTCTAAATCTGCACCATCAAAATCAGAACGTAGTTACTATTTTGGTAACTCCTATCTCCAAAGGGTTTTCTAGATTCTAAAATGCATTTGGAGTTAAAATGCTGGTGCATCTTTAGCATAAAGGAGATTCTCTGCACAAATGCTGCTGGCTTTTTAAGCATTGCAAGGAGCACAGTGCTTTGGACCTTTATTGTTTTGCTACTGGGAAAAGGCGAAATGTTAAAAGGGTCCTTTTCTTTCCAGTACTCAGAAAGGCATTCTATGTACAACTGCAACTCAGTTTAAGATGTGCTTATCAAATCAGCAACTAAAGCTGGGTTTTGAATACAAACTTCCTTTGTAATGTCACTCTAGATCTGTTTCATGGCTAATAAGAGAAAGTTCCTTTGTTATTTATATGGCCTCATCTTTTCCGCTCTTCATACAATTGCCTTTAGTAAAGCTGGATTTTGTTTCTGCCTAGGACATCATGGCTTACTCCAACAGCTCTAGAAAGGGGAGAGAGTTCCTCCAGTACCTCACAGATCTGTCTGTGCATGCCACTCTCTTTGCTCCAAATGATAGTGGGTTAAAGGAAAATGAGGTCAGTGGTTTTTTTCTTTTTTTTTTTTCCTTCCTTGTTTTAATAACACATTTTAAACAGCCATTATGGGTTTTGGTATCCCAGTGAAATTTAAGTTAAAAAAAAAAAATCTTAATATGATGTGACTTCTGTGTAACCCCATATAATTTAAACTCTGCTCCTGAAAGAGGCGAATTCATTGTTTCCATTTCCCTTCCATGGTTAGAAGTGCAAGGTTATCAAGTGTTCAAGTCACTACAGCGACTTTTCCATCAGGGATTTTAGTTACCCAGTTTTGAAGGAGTCTGCCTGAGATGAAGTCTGTTCTGGCTTATCAAGCATTTATTTGAAGAAAGCAGCACACAGCTTTGGTATTTCCCACAAAAACATTAAAAGCATCTGTTCCTACCCTCATTTCTATACTTATCCCTTCTATTCTTTCTTTCCTTCCTTCAATCAAACATTGTCTCAGACAATTCACATGGGTTTATGCACTAGCTTACATTGCTAAGCTGTTTGGAATATCCCTGAGGCTCATCATACAGAAGAGTAAAATCCTTTCTCCTGCTGGAATTCAGGTACTGCCCGCTACAGGCAGCTATCAGAAGCCAGCAGGGACCAAGGTCCCACTGTTCACACCCAGATTTCCCCATAGCCCCTATTGCTGCTGCACTTGCTGCAGCATTAAGAGCAGAGAAGGGGAAAAAGGTCACAAGCACTTAGCCTACGAGTAAATCCAGAGGATTAATGAGATCTATTAACACTCCTTGTATTTTGCCCTCATTTGCAGACACTTTCAGGGAGAGACATCGAATATCATTTATCTAATGCCAGTATAATGTTTTACGAGGACTTGACCAATGGAACCACTCTTCTAACTCATCTAGGGAAAAAACTCCTCATTACAAACACCAGGGGCCAGGAACATCAAGCCCCCACTGCTGAACAGGTACCATTATAACCATTTCCTATCCTCCTGTCTTTCCCCCTGCTCATGCTATACCCTGTAATCAGTTGGCACACTGATCTGGAGAGCAATTTGATAAGGTTGGAGTGGGCAGCAATGAGAGACTGAATTCAGAAGGCTCTTCCCCGCCCAGAGATTGAGGGATAACAACTGGCAAACTGCAAACCTATAGGTTTGCAAATAGCCAAGTTCTGACCTGCAAAACCCCAAAGGAAGCTGTTCAAGTGGCCTGCAGGAATGGCAGGATGGGAATACAGGCTTGATTCAACCCTTATGGGAAATGACTGTGTGATAGGGGAAGAGATGAGAGCAACAGGGTATCATTAAAGAAAGGTATTGGCATTTGTAAAGTTTCTTAGTAACTTTCTGGGAGAGGCTGGAGATTCCAAGACAGTCTTGCTCAGTGCAAAGGCAGACAAAAGAGTGGTTTGCATTTTTATTAAAATTGTGGTGGGGTTTAAATACGAAACTTTATATTCTTTTTGCAGATGGAAAGTATTTTTTGACACATTAGGGGAATGCATCATTTGAAAACACACCCAGCTTCTCATTTGTTATTAAGAAATCACTCACTGCTCAAGTGTTTCAAATGACCTCTGTGGCAGCAAGCCCCTGAGACCACAGCTGGGACTCTGCTGTGGGTGATGCTGCATAGATGAATATAAAAATAAGAAGCTCTTCATCTGTGGGCTCACAGTTAAAACATCCTCTAGAGAATGGTGCCTAACATACCAACCCGGACTGAGGGCAGATTTTCATGGACATCAACAATGAAGAAAGAGATGCTGCAGGAAGAGTGCACAAATGATTCATCTGTTGCTTTTGATGCCTTCCTCCTCCCCCTTTTGGAGGAAACTTTGGCATAAGAATTACCACTTATATTTTTAAAACCACCATATACTGCAAAACCATTAATTGCATTAATAAAATATATCTTTCAGAGGGATCAGGTGCACCAGTGCAAGGCCTACCTGTATCACTCATTAGCATGCCAGGAGCATTTTGGGGTGACTTTGATCTGATATTTGAGATAGAAGACATTCTCCATTAAAAAAAAGGGGAAAAAAACCCCACAAACAAACAAAAACAACCCCCATAGCCTCCTTTCTTCAAAAGCTGCCAAGGGGAGACTTTGAGCCCATTTACACACATCTTGTTCCTGCCCTGTAGATCTGGTTAGAAATCTGTTGATTTTCCTCCTCTGTGGAGGACCTGAGCAAGTGCTGAGTTCACCACCTGCAGTAAAGCTCAGCTGGGCGCCAGGCTGGGGAGAAGAAGTGACAGCAAAGCACTCACCTGTCCCAGTACCCCTGGTTGGAGCCCACAAATCTCACCAGGACCCTGGCAGGGCAGCAGAGGGGTAAGGGAAAGGAAGGACACAGTGCTTTGCAATGGCATCACACTGAACCCCTTCCTCCTTGGGTGCAGAAAGTTGCTGCATACTTCAGTGTACTGCCTCATGCCTGGGGCAAGACCAGGCAGCAGCTCCTGGCTCTGCCCACTGAGGAGAAACCACTTTGCCAGGATGCAACTGAAAGCAGAGTTTGTAATAGTGCAGATGCCCATGAAGCTAAGCTCCCAAAACATAAATGCAGGCTGGAGAGACTCAGGATCAGCCTGAAACAGTCAAGGACTCCCATTCTCAGCAGAGGTTAGAGAAGTGCTGGCTTGGCAACCACTGATCCCATCCTGATAACCTGCCAAATGGGGCCACCAAATAAAAACATGGGCAGTGATTCCCCATCAAGCCAGCAAACAAGGGACATCCTCAGCCCAGAAAGCAGCTGCCTGGCACTCAGGAGTAACAGTGCTCCTAGGCAGAGCTTGGCACTTGCACGAGCATCACAAAACCCTTTACTCAGAAAGGGAAAAAGAAAAAAAGAAAAGGACAGATGAATGCCTGAAGGCAATATGCAGGTAATGATGGCTGCTTCATGCACAGGAGAACCACAACCAGCCAGGGGCTGATGTCCAGGGAGGCAGCAGTGTAAGTCCCCATGTGTTTTTTCCTCTCTGGGTGTCAGTAACTGAGGTGGGGAAATAGACAGTGTTTATTTCAGTCCCAAAGGGAGAAGCATCAAAGCTCAGCTCTCATTCCTCTTTTTCCTGTTAGAGCGAGATCCGATATGTGGAAAGAAGTGCTATAGTTGAGTGGGACATAATCGCCTCCAATGGCATAATCCACATCATTTCAGAACCTCTAAAGGCTCCCCCAGAACCTGTAAGTACATAGTGATTTAGGTTTTTTATGTGATGGGAGGTGGCTGTGGCTTTTATCATCCTAAACTCATTGCTGACACTCATATATTCCTACTTTCCCGGCCACATATGCAGTTTTCAGCTTCAAAAGGCTACTTTCAAAGAGAACTGGAAGTTGAAAACAAGGTGCCACAGTGAAGCTTATTCAAAATATTTCCATCTGAACAATTTCTTCTCAAATCTATAAATTTATTTTCTTCATATAAATTAATGGAGCTCATGTATGTAAAGGAGATTTCATAAAGCTCCATTTTAGTTCTTCCAAAAAGATCTTTCAAGATTCTAAGGAACATTGTTTACTCTTGCTTTGGTGTTCTTTCCTATTCAAAACAACCTGGTGCTTTGAAAATAGATATTTTTGCCTGCATGAATTACTGCAAAGGTTCCATTTATCCAGCCATCTCTTTGGTCCACAAGGTTAAGGCATTGACACCCTAATTTTCACTTTCATTTTGTTCTGAGCAACCCTTTCTCCTTTACAAACCAGCTTTTTATGTGCAGGCATATTTCTAGAAGCCCAGCAACCTGCCTGCACAATCTCGGTTCACAAAAACCTCTTGCAGCCTACAATGCTCAGAAGTAGGAAACATCACACTTCGGTAACAGTATAAATTAATGCCTGCAAATGATTCAAAATAATAGGCAATTTCTGTCAGTCTACAGCAACATGATATTACAGTCTTTATAATACCTTTCACGTGCTAGAGGGCAACTAAATCTTTTCTACAGTCCCTCTGAGCAGTGATGAGATGGGCCTAGGTCTCAGATACAGTTTGCTTTGAGCCCTGGCGAGCAGGGCTCAGAGTGTATGTCAGTATGGCTACTGATAGCTGGCAATAACCATCACTTCCCCAGTGCACAAAGCAGTGGGGAGTGAGTCTGAACCCATGCAAAGCCCTCTAGAGTTTGTAGTACAGGTTTCCAGAGCTGCTCAGGCAAATCTGATACCTGTTTCTCTTCCTCAAGACAGGGAGGTTTAAGTCTCACTGTAGCCCCTGCTGCTCCTTCGGAAAACCCGACCAAAAAAGATGCTTTAGGCATTCCTCCAAACTTTCAGCTTTAAAACTATAAAGAAGATGAAGCTGTACGGGAGACAATGTCCAGTACCCCCAAAAAATCCACCTGTAAGGAGGCTGTACCAAGGTGGAGGCCAGTCACTTTTCCCGAGTAACAGGACAAGAGGAAATGACCTAAAGTTGCATCAGGGGAGGTTTAGATTGAATATCAGGAAAAATTTCTTCATGAAAAGGATTGTCAAACTTAGGAACAGGCTGCCCAGGGAAGTGGTAGAGTCACCATCCCTGGAGGACTTTAAGATATGTAGATGTGGCACTTCGGGACATGGTTTGGTGGTGGACTTGATGACCTGTCTCAACCTAAACAATTCCATGATTCTATCAAAGGCCACTTCAACCATCTCTAGGGAACATGTACCAGGAATTCAAGCACAAGAGCAGCTCAGGATCAGAGCATATCTCCAAGGAACGCTGCATGTGCTTGGCTGCTGGAAGGTGACCAGTGCTCACCCATAGCTCATTTACCCTCTTGCTTGCTTCCAGGCTCCTCTCCACAGCAGTATTGGGACAGGAGTATTCTTTGGCATCTGTCTAGTTTCTGGAATTGTGGCTCTTATCGGATATTCTTACCTCAGGTTCAGGAAGAGAAACATGAGCTTCCAGCACTTCAAGGTAGGTGGCAGACAGGAACACAAAGCTTCTCCAGACCCACTGCAACTCCCAGTTTCTCTGTGCATTTTGTTAAGACAGAAACACTCCCTTATCACTTCCCACTTGAACTGTTCAGACTGAGACAGAGAAAGTGGGGAAGGCTCCCACACTTGTCTCGGGCACAAGCTTACATTTGCCCCCAGACACCTCCACCCAGGGTGCCCAGTGGGTTCCTGCATGCATGGAAATTCCAGCAGGTAATTACAGCCACTGAAAGTTCTCCTCCCCCTCCTCTGTGACATAGCTAATCATTTTGTTGCTCTGGAGGTTGAAATGTTTGATAGGAAAAAGGCCAGATTCAAAAGACAAGCAAATTTAAATGACTGCAGGATTGAAGAATGCAGGTTTTTATACTGATGTGCTCTCGTGCTTGATTTTTCTTAAACTAACTTCGCTTTCCTCACGTAGCATGGTGATGATGTGAAACCAGCCAGCAACAACCAAGCTACTCAGAGATGAGGGATGACAAAAAAAGTTACAGAATGCACAAAAACCAATCCAAAAGAAAGTCTACCTATAAGTAAACAGAAATTCCTTCCTGTTCTAGCCCCTGCATGTAATATGAATCACCTTCTAGAAACACAGGACTCAAGAGCCAGGGGAAATGCCTGTGTTTTTATATAGTTGCAATGAGAGCACTCAGGACCAATCAAGTACTTTTTACCCCAGGCACAAGGTCAGGGCCACACCTCCTCTCCCATTCTTTGCTGAGGCTTAAAAATAAGAAGGGAGAGGAAAATCAGTGTTAATAATACTATAACAACCCAAAGCATAGTTCGTGCTCGGAGATGGTGAGTTAGATGATACAGCCAGTTCAGTCACAACACTGCTGCTGGTGTTAAAGCTTAAGTGCCCCACTTAATGCACTGGAAGAAAAAGATGAATTTTAAGAAGGCTTATGTGCTTTTGTGTAGTCAAAAGATGACATTGACACATCATCACTGGACAAGTCACAGCCTTCAAATATCACCAACCCCTCATATGAAAGTTCTGCACTGACTCCACCAGAACCTACTTATGATCTTTTCTCAGTAAGTGTTCATTTTGGTTTGAGATTGAGAAACTACTATTATAAGGTTAAATGGGAATGACTTTATGAAAGAAAAATGTCTAGTTGAAAAAAAATTAATTCAACAACATATAAGTTCCTGGCTTTCCTGTCTCACCACTGTGTGGAATTGGGTTATCTCATTTAGCAAAACTGAGGCTGTGATCTCAAGTATCTCAAGTCCATCTTCAAAGAGAGCTGAATTAAACTGGACTTCAAATGCCTCTGGATGACAGTGACATGTCTATACAAACTGTAAAAGCCTTTGAATTTTGTCTTCGTGTCTCCTTGCTGCAAACACAGCTGAAAAATCTGAAACACAAAAGGGGGGGGCTCGGGATCAAGAGAAGAAAGGATTGAGTAAAACCAGAGTATCTGAATAGCTCCAGTGGTCCAAGACTCATAGTCTTATTTGGTGCAAAAATGTTGGGTGCCAACTCTGCCATCTGTATGGACAAATGTGCCAAAAAGTTACTTTCATTTCTTAATGTAATGTGCAAGTCTGATTTTCTTTTTTTTTTCTATTTTATAGGATTCAGATGACCAACAGCTTGTGATGAGTGGTCCTCATGATCAGAATTGAAAACTGAATTTGGCATTAGTCAGTTATTAAACACATTTCTATTTACACTTGCTGTGAAGAAAACCAGCACCTACACATTACAGGGAATAAAATCTTGTTACAAATTAAAAACCAAAAGAGCACAGCTTAGTTTAAGATGCAGTCTATATAACTCACAGAGTTACCAACCTCAGAAGTGTTGGCTGTATCTGAGCAGTACCAACTACAAATGCTAAATGCAAGACTGAGTCTCAACAGACCTAACCAGAAGCAAACAGACTCCTCACTGGGAAAAGTAGATAACTTTCACTAGCCTGCTTTTTAACTGCTTTTATTCTTCTTCACAGACTTTAAAATGGTCACAAACACACAGGGCTGCTAACTTGGCAAATATCCTAAATTTCTTAGTACTCTAGGTCTGTGCTTTCATTTAACTCAGTTACAAGCATGAAACAGGACATGTGCTAAATGTCTGTTTTAAATTGAGGGGATTTTTTTGCTAGTATCTTTCAAGTAAGATATTCAGCAGCAGGAAACACAACCACCCTGTCTGCCCCACTTGCCTCCACGAGCTTTTCTGTCTTTCCTTGAACTTGGCTGTTTTGTTTACATCTCATCTCACTGTACAAAGGCAAGCAGTCACTGAGGCAGCTTTAGCAAGACATGCAGGTGATTTGAGAGCATTTAAATGCCAATCAGCCTTTACCTGACCCATTTTTTGTGACAGACAACAAATATGAACATCTCCTTACCATGCAATGCCTACATTCGGTTTTTCAGGTCTGGGAGGAGCAGAAGTTACTTCTTCACATACTTTATTTTTATAAAGCATAGCAGTAACAGCTGTGACCAGCACCACACTATTAGAAGTGAATCAAATGAGTTTCCTTCTGCCAAAATATGCCTACTATCCGAACAAGAAAAGCAGACAAACCCAGGGCTGTTGATGCAGCTTTTGAGCACAACAAAGGGAATCTAATGTGTAAATACACCTGGATGACACAGACAGACCCAAGTAATTTCCCAAACTTCTTCCCCTGTCCCCCTACACACACCTACTTTTTTAAACTTCTGTTAGAAAGTTTAGAACACAAACACAGTTAAACCACACACACTCATACATCTAGAATTTTGCAATTAATACAGCTCATGTTCTTTCCTTCTCCCCAGTCACCCAATATATTAAGGCTCAGAGAGACTAGAAGATAAAGTCCAAACATTTATTTTTGTAATAATCATTAAATATTTTTATCACAAAAAAAAAAGCCCCACAGTTCATAAAACTCTTTCTTTTACTGACAGACTATTCACTTCTGTGTTTTTGACAGAACAGAACAAAAATTTCTTCTTGCTTTGGTGTTCAAATGAACTATACTCCCAAAATTAATATAAAGAAACACTGCCTTTTAAACATGCTCAAAAATATCTTTGAAGTCAGTAGCACAACAAGGTTAAAATGAGTAACACAGAGAGTGCCAAGGTGAAATCATTAAAAAAATGCAAGATATTTTTAAAAGTTAAAAGAGCTGCATTCTGGCATTGAAAAATAAATAATACACTTCAATATTCTCACTTAAATTCATATTATATATAGTTGGATTGTTTTAAAGAAACACAACCCTCCCATATTTAATTCTTTTCATGCAACGTTGTTTATTTCAAGAACTCATGCAATATAAACAATATTTTACTTGAGTTGGCTGTTGTAACATAGCTTGGTACAGAAGTTTGATTTTCTAAGGCAGGGTAAAAGAAGAAAATCTTGAAACAACATGTGCATTATGTGGATAACAACATCCAAGCCAATTAAACTGTTCCTGCTTAACACAGGAAAATTAAGCAAACAAACTGGCTCCTAGCCAGCTTTAAAAGAATAAACATCATAGAGCTATAATCAACAAAACATGATCAAGTTCAATAATGCAGAACTGAATAATACAATCTTATGATTTGCTGGTAGTAAGATAGAGAATGTAGAGTAGTTTTGGTGGGTTTTCTCTTTTCTTAAAGAGGGAACTGAAATCTCTGCAGCACGAGCAGTGCTGCACACGAGTAACACCGAGTTCGGTTGTAGCTGAACATCAGAATAAAGAACTGAAGGCAAATCAGGATATTTCCATCCCCACATTTCATTAACAAGGTATGCTATATATTTCTTGCACAGCCACACCAAGAAGTCTCCTGATAAAGTCAAACTGACTTCCTGCAAAACTTTATCTTTCTATCCAGCAAAACAGCAGGACGGTCAGATGAACTTCCTCGTCTGTTTAAACACACACACACACTTCAGGTGTGTTGCACATCAAGTTTGAAATAGGAGCACAAGGAAACAATAAAATCTACAACCACCTCTGAGGACTTCATACTGATTTCAAGCATACAGGAAAACTACTTATAAAATTGTGCAGGCTAGATTAAAATACATTCTTTACTTTGCAAACATGCTTTTAAAAACATGAAAGATATCGTATATGAAATTCAATCCAGGTACTTGCCCATAATACAGACAGGTTAAAAAAGAAGAAAACAAAACGAGAAAACTTTTGGTCATCAAAAGTTTGTTTACCTGACAATCACGATAGAAAGCAAGTGATATCCCAAATGAAATTAAGAACACCCTATGTTATATAGTTTTTAATTGTACACTTTTAAAATGCTTTTAAAAGCCTTTAACTAAAATTTGAAAGTTATTAATCATATTATACCTGCTAAAATGGCTGGGGTGGGAAGCACCAGTTAAAATCAAAAAAAAAAAAACAAAAAACAACCCATTTCCTTTAGATCCAGAGAAATAAAATAATTCTTACTTAAAAACAATTATATAGCAGTTCTATAAAGTGCCTGTTTGAGGAAACACATCAACAGATGTTTTCCTTGTGCAAAGTAGACATCTTTCAGCTCAAATCTTTGGAACATATGCTACCCAGAGTTTGTGTTTATGCACTACCTTCAATTTCAGTAATTCAATAAAACCTTTAATCTGCACCACCAAAACTATTTTCTTCTTTATGCAAATCTGCACCACCCCTAATTCAGCTTTCAGGGTTTGAGCTAAAAACATGTCAACAGAAAACTCCGGGTTTCATTTTCTCATTTCTTACTTTTTCTTTTAATTCCTTTGCCCGTTGTGCGTATTTACTCTTGACTGTAAAAGGCTATATGAAATACATTCTCTCCAAGCAAAACCACATTGCATACCACCATAATAAGACACTGTTAAAAATTTTAAAAGCAGCATTTAGGATCAAACTAAAGCCTGATGAAATGATCTGTATCCACTTTGAAATGCCAAATGCAAGACCTCTTGTAATTACTTTATTACTAGAGAGTGGGTATTTGAAGTGTTTTGAAACTTAAAAAGAAAGGTGCCTAAAAGTTAACAAGAGGAAGCTGAAGCAGCCCAAGCTACTGGAAGTTTCAGGTTTAGGCTCAGGTCCACCTGCAGCCAAGCACAAACATTACAAGAACAGAAACTGCACAGACAGGAGAAAGAGCCCATCAGCCTGAGTCTGTCAGTGCAGCACAGCCACGCTGACACCACAGCCGTCAGCTCAGCTAGGTCAGCTTGCAGCCACAGCGGCAAGGAAAGGTACAACATGTACACTATCCCTCTGAGTCTCACCCTGACCTGGTTATTAGCTGTTTATCACTGAGTTACTAACACCAGATTTAAGCTTCTCAAGCTTTTCAAGATCCATTAGAGGCTCCAGCTGGAGTGCTGAAAAGGGCCAGAAGCGAGAGTACAGGTATTTCTTTGTAAACCACAAGGCTACAGATCCAAGTTTCCAATAAACAAACAAAAACAACCACCCCAGAACACCACCAGTCCTTCCCCTCAGATATGCTCTCCCTCCTGGCCTACTACTATTTTGGCAGTCCATCATTTCTTCTGTGTCTAAGAGGAGTTTTCACATGTCTGAGCAGAAGAGGAGAAAATAGTTACAATGCTTATGAGATACATCTAAAACCAAGGTAACAGATTTAAGTGACTCAAATAAAATACACATACATTCAAAAAAACCAAGATATATTTGTCCATTTTAGAGAGAAGTCACCAAGTTTTTATTTGATCTGAACTGTCTCTTGTAGGAAAGGTATTCTGAATGTACCAGTGCACAGCTGGTCTGACCAGCCAGGAAGTTCATGCTGCAAAGGAGTCCTTCTTGGATAAAACGTGTAATCAGGCTCATAGTTCAAGAGACAACTCAGTGATGCCATGTAGATATCTGCAAATCTAGAGAGACGTCTTAAGAAATAAGTTGGATTCTCGTCAGTTCTGAATATGCTTCCGAACTGTGCATTGAAGAAATTCCTGTTCATCTCCCTGTCCCCCAAAGAAAGAAAACAAAGACAATGAAGTGAACACACCTGCACATACCTCTTCACTAGCCAGCATCCAGAACCTGAAGCAAGCTGTTCCTATAAGCTGGTCTATGCATTATTCTCTTGCCATTGTACTTCTGAACTCTTAAATGTGCCACATAAGAATTTTTTTCACCTCTTCCACACATGTAGCCCAGAACTAGAAAATGCAGTTGTGAACAGAAGAGCTTCACACTTCTCCCACTAAACCTAGGGATAAGTTGCTTCTAACATCAGAAACATGACATTTCATGCCTTCTTTTCTAGAGACTGGGAAAGAAGACTTTTACCTTTATCTAAATCCTAATGACATTCACTTGTTCCAAAGATAACAAGACTTGTTAAAAAAAGTCATATATCTGGATTAATGCACACAAAAGCTTAAGCACTTCTTGGAATTAACTTCTATCATTAGTTGCTGCCAAGTATCACTCCCATTTCATTTACTTCCATGTTTCTGGGGAAGGCTGCTGCTGGTGCAGCTGCTGGCCTTGCCAATTGTGCACTTCACACCCCCCGCATTTAGGGATTATTCCTCTCCTTCATGATAATGGATTATTAAGAGTTTTAGTCCCATTACCTATCTTTGTGATAAAACCACTGCTAAATCCAGTCTAGTGCAGAGCCCAATTTCTACACGTAATACATTTTCAAATACATAATCTGAAAAAATCATCTAAAAAATTGAAAAAGTAACCTAAGTCTTGAGGAAGAAATACACTTTTTAATTGTCCAGAAACTGTGTAATCAGCAATGACAGCTGAACAAAGAGTGAGAGGAAAACCAAAATGAGAAGGGAAAGTATTTGATCTGATATTACCCTTTCATGCAGAAAAGTAACATCTGCTCTAAAGAAGGAGAACAGGGAAAAGAGGTTCATATGCATGAAGTGTCAGAGGAGAGAAGAGCTACACAAGAGACAGGTAGAATACTGCTACAGAAGAACATTTTATAAGGTCTGTAACTACCAGGGAATAAATCAGGGAGGGAGAGAAATTCTGAAGAAACCTGTGGAAGACATTACATAGAACCCTTAGCTATCACGAAGCATATTGCAAATTCTTCATCTCCTGTGTCTTACCTCATTTCCTTCCTTTCCTTCTTCCATTCTTCTAAAATCATCTGAGAATCAGGATCACGGTGAACCTGGAATGCAAAGTATGGATAACCTGTAACTAAGGATACCCTCATAGATAAGCCTTTCCATCAATAAACCTTTATCAGCCAACTGGACATGAGCAGTACTTCAAAGATCAGTATACAGAAGTTATTTACATGCATTTTAAACAAGCAAAAGCAGGCTTGATCCAGGCTAACCAGTGAAGGAAGGGGATGAGATTTTGAGAAAAAAAAAAACACATTAACTAGCCACATAAATAACTGCATATATTTATCTACAGTCAAATACTTCAATGAGACTCAAAGCACTTGCAACATCAGTGTCCAGCATTTAGAAACTTGGCTGGATCCCTTCTGCTACACAGAGCCGATTACACACAGACACAGAACAAACCTGCATGTGTTCCAATAATCCTGTCAAGGTTTGCAGCCAGGTCATGGTTTGAATGTACTTCTCTGTGTTCATGATTTTAATCTCTGATCGTAACTCTGGAATAATTGCACCAGTGCGCCAGCCATGCTTCAGGGTCAAGTCCTATTCAACAAGAATTACAAAATACAGGTATTAGTCTTAAGAAGGACTGCTTAAAAAGAACAGGAGAATTGACCATTGTGTATTCCAAAGGGACACTAATTGCTTCTTATGTATAAGCAGGAATATGAAACCATGGGACTTAACTGTGCCAATAAACGATAAAATTTAATTTCAAATTAAGCTTCAAATCCTGCATTTTTGAAGAGAGATAAAGAACACACAAGCACTTTCAAATAAACACTAATGCATTAGATTTAAAACAAACAGCAGGACATTTCTCTTGTAGATGAGACCACTGCTGCTGTCAGAAGTACCTGAAGGAACCATGTGCTGGGTTTGGGATATTTACCCACACGTTCAGCTAACAGAAGGCTCCTATCAGGAGCCCCAGCTATCCAAACTCCTCCTGACAGGTACAACACAAGGCAGATGCCACCTGTGCTTTCTTCTCCATTGTGCCAGACTAGAACACAGCTGCATTCTCCTTTTTTCAATCCTCAGTCTTCCGAAGCACCCAAACTTATCCTTCTTTTTAAAAGTAGACTGGGGGAAAAAATGTTAACATCTGCTGCTGCTGAAAAATGTTATCATAGCTTGGCAGTGGAAAAGCCCTATCCAGGGCTATCCAGCATTCATATGAAATCAATTACAAAAGACTTCAGTGTTGGTCACTTACCCTAAATTAACAGCTAAAATATATTTTCTCATAAGGTAGTAAGAAAATGCTCAGAGTTGGAACACAAACCAGAGCAAAATCTTAAGAAGGAAGTTTACCATTAGTGACAGGAAGACTTCCTCTTGCATTCAAAACAAAAGTTCATTCATCTTATATTACACTTGGCAGTAAATGTCATCCAAATCATGCATATCCTGTATATTTGGATATCTGTGTTTACTCCGCTTCATCTGACACAGTATCTGGATCAGGTATACAAACTCACACATTCCTGACCACAGTCAGTAAACAAGTTAAATGCTACAAGTCACGTGCAAAACATGGTTGGCCTTTTAAGGCACCAACGTTCTTCACTACAGAAAAAAGCCATATAGCTTAACCACCAACCTAGTTTTGCTGTATTTCAAAATCTCAAATGAAAGTGCATTATATTAAATAACTCGGGGGAAGAGAGGAAAACTAACAAAATCCCTCTTCTTTTATCTTATTTTGTGAAAGCAAACTACTTACTGCCAAGTCACTGTATATGTGGTCACCAAAGTAGAGCACCTTAGAGCCCCTCCAGCCAGTAAGCTTCAGAAATTCATACAAGTTACCCTGCAGAAACAATGACATGTACATTGCAGCAGCATAAAACTTGCATGAAAAAGGAATTTAGTACACCCCTAAAAACATTTTCCTATCATTTATCTTGTTCTCAGTTTACATATTACAAAGCCCAGATCTTACAAGTGGTTTCAGTAATACTATCACTCCATGGGGCAAGGACGTACAATACTGACAATGAATTTCTACAACTTCACACATTAAAATAACTGTCTTGAAGAACATATTACATTTTAGAAGCCCTTATTTCTAAAGAAGGTTGGAATTCTAGGAAATAGGTGTTAAATTTGAACCAAAAGAGTCTCTTGAAAGCATACCTGTTTGTAAATCTGACCTTTCTGCAGCTTGTGAATCTTGTCCCAGAGCAACACCCCCCTTTCATTCACCTTCCGGAACGGTCTAGAACAGATATACAATTGTTGTGTTTCTGTAGAAACTCCGTCACTTCTTAGGAGATTGAAGTCTGAACATTAACAATACTCATCTCTCAAAAGGAAAACATGCTCTCTAGCACCTGAATACTGTAACAGAAAAAGTAAGATCCCAAAACTTCCATTTTAACCAGTGAAAAGCTCTCTCCAGTATACAATGATGTTTGTTAGAGTTTGAGAACAGTTGTTGAGAAGTAATGCAGGGACCCCAGGCAGAGGGGAAGACACAGCATGAATTGTCTGCCAAGAAGGAGAGAACACAAAAAAAAACCCTGAAGACATGCAAAAATCTTGCCCAGTACCTCATTTTGTACATGTGGATAACCGAAGAAAAGAGTAAAGCACTGAGGGCAAGATGTACAGCGAAGTTCTTTTTAAAATAAAATGAAGAAGAGGGGAAAAAAAAAAACCCCACCACCCTCTCTCTCACTTTCAAATCATAATTACACATAAAGGAACAGGTCTTTTTCAAATATAAGAATAGTGTTTGCATATTACAAATGTGTTTATGTAACTGAACAACTAGTCCAAGTATTCCAGTCTGTCAGCCAGAGCGACACCCTTTGAATATAACTTGTGACTAAAAAAAAAACCTGAAGCAATGAAAGACATTTCCAGATAAGAGTATGATTCTAAAAGGCATCAAAATTTCTCAGGTTTCTTAGGAAAGAAGCACACTTCACCAACTTACAAGCACAATATTAAAAACACCTTCTGTGACCCTAACTCACTCCAGCAGACCTGTGATAGCTCCTGAAACCTTCTTAGGTAAGAAATGGTAAATATTTAGACTTCAGAATTGCCTACTGCTGCATTTTGTAGTGACCTTATACAGGATTTCACCAAGTATGATTTCATTTTACATTGCAGCCAACTTAAAATATTTCGAAATAACACTCTCTACAGCCTTATATGGAATAAGCTGCTTGAATCATTCTTTGGTGACTGAACACCCACCTTCGCTTATCATTGAAGAAGTTTGGTTTATCAGCCTGTACAATGACCACATCAAAGAGATCCCTCCAGTCCTTGCCGACTATGAACTTCATGCCCTTGTCCCTAGAAAGGACAGAGGGATATTAACAGTGAAGCATAAGATGTGCAGTTATCTGAGCAACATAATTAATTACATATTACATTAAATATATATGATTAATTACACTGGAGAACCTCACTCTCCCCATCCTTTAAAAATGTATAGCTAAACAGAAAACAACTGTTCACTTACACAAAGCTGCTGGGACTGTTTGTGATGAGAAACATCTTCTTGCCGTGATCAGCCAGCTTAGCTAACACCGCACGAGTTTGCTCAGCATAGCAGATGTATTTCTCTGTCAGGATTGGGGAAAACACAGTATTAACTGAGAAAGCTTTTCACAAGAATTTTCTCTGCATTCAACCAAGGGCTTCAGAACACAAGGTTATACTTAAAAAGGCACCTCTGACAAGCTCTCAAGCTTTAAAAATTTAGAATTTGAAATCTTAAATACGGAAGCCAGAAAGATCGGTATGCTATCACTGAAAAAAGCTTTGATAGATTATATAATTAGTACTTACCAATATCTGCTTCAATTGCTCTGTACATTATTCCTTTGATATGGACGTCCCTGATTGCATCCTGTAAGGAAAGTAACAGAGCACTAAAGAACTTTAAAATCTTTTCAAGTATAAAATCCCTGCTCACTGCAATAGCAGTAGTAAATTGTTTTTAAAACAATTCCTTTCTCAGAATTGCACTTTACAGAAATGCCATGTAATGTTCATTGAATAAACATGTCACCACTAAAAGAGTAAGCCTGTCCTCCAAGGCACTAACTTCAAAATTTTGAGAAGTACAAAACTGTGCTAGCAGAGGGGCTGTTTTACATAACTACTGTGAAAGGTTGCTGAGAAGGGTGAAGTGGGGTGAAAGCCCTCTGCAGCAGCAGTCACCATTTCTCTGTGGTGACTGTCCAAGTGACCACTCTCCACTGCTCTGTGGTCACTCTCCAAGTGACCTTTGGAGCAGAACACATTCCTCTCCTCTTGCAGGGGGAAAAAAAAAAAAAAAAAAGCACCAAACAAACCAAAAGTTTTACATCTGACAGATTTTAGATTACAATCACTTACAAATGCCCTGGTTATTTAAATAAGGAATTTATGAACAGATGAAGGAAGCTAAATGCTTGAGCAAAGCACTCATAAGGCGCTCTGGAGGCATTTAGCAGCTCTCGTGAGCCAGCTCTGCACCAGACAGCTTTGTTTAAGATCAGTGGTACTGCCATTTTGGTACTTACATGGGCCACATCCTCAAAATCTTCAGAAAATACCAGTACAGGGCTTCCAAAATGCTGGTAATGCTGAACAGTACAGAAATTTCTACACATACTTCAGTAGGAATTACATGAACTAGCCTTCTGACTTTATGTAACCACAGGCAGAAGGGAAAATTATTCTGGAGGTAAAAAATTTCTTAAAATCCATCTGATCTACTTGGGAAAGTGAGAAATTCAACATTTGAGTGCATCACATGTGTTGAACAACTGCAGAAGTTTAATACACGTCAACAAGGAGCTAGGAAAAGGTTTTGGGTGGAATGCCTGTGCAGAAGAATTGAACATTATCTCATGTGTTCTTACACAACTATTGACATAAAATGATCTCCTATGCAGGATACATCCTGAGCAATTAAGAGGGTCAAATTACTCTAGATTAGTACCAGAGTTTTCCTGGAGGAGGAGGAGAGGTAAACAGGCAAACAAATAGTCCAAAAGCATGAGGTAGCAAATGATTGTATACTAGCCAAGATGTAGAGGCATTACAACCGAAAGCTCCAAACTGGAATACCCTATAGCTTCTTACATTCCTGATAGTGAGAAAAAGGCTTTGTTTAATAACAATCCAAAGAAGTCTTATCAAATTACAAGAGCTTCTTCACTTTCCCCCTATCCACCCCTCAAACCTACAAAAAGAGCAACAGCCCTAGAGAATGTCAGATTTCAAACAAATTTCAGATGATTCTGTGGGTTTTTTCCAAGTTTTATCTTAATTTTACTTATGTTTTTACGGTTATATAGCAATAATTACTCCATAAAAAACCTAAGGCGAGGTATTTCACTGAGGCTGACACAGTAGGTGAAGGCTTCCTGAAGTGCTCACAGAGCAGTTTACCTAAATCTTGAAAGTTACTACCTTGACATCTTTGTACAGATGAACAGGTTCGTAGTCTATGTTGTTTTTCAGAAAATATTCGTTCACACAAGAAAGAAGTGTCATTTCTGGCAAGGAAAATATATCCATGAATTGCTTCATTGTATTTCCTTGTGAGCTCTACAGTGGTGGGAAGAAAAAAAAAAAAAGGCTCAGGCATTTGTCAGATTAAAACACTTTCATTCATTCAGTATAAACATTTCAGCTCAGTTGCAGATATTCAGGTTTTGCCATCCCTGTTCACATTGCTTCAGACACTTTTATCGAAGGTCTTAGTTCAAGAAGGATCTCCAACAAAAGTGTTGTGATTAATTCTTCAAATAAATCCAACTCAATTCTTCAAATAAATCCAATTCTTTACTCTTAAAAGCAATATTTTAATTCATAAAAGCAAGACAGCGCTCAGCCTAAAGTCAAGAAAAGGCCTTAGAGGTCTTGACTAGAAATCTGCACTTCTGCAAATAAGAGGCACTGGGTACTGTGATGGCAGATGGAGGTTTTCTTATTTGTTTGGGTTTTTTTTAGTAAGTGGAATACTGATTAGGATTGCAAAACAATTTACCTCCTTGAAATAAGATAATAAAAAGCTTTAAGAATCTACAATAGCTAATGCAGTAACAAGGGATTTCTAGTCTGCAAAAGCTATAACAACAGTTTAGTCTCACAAAAGTAGAGAATCTCATTATACAACAGCAAATACACCAAATACTTCTCAATAAGGAGACAAGTAAAGCAACCAGCTCAAGATCACTGAAACACAGAATAGCTGAGGTTCCAAGGGACCTCTGAAGGTCATCTTGTCCAAGCCCCCTGCTCAAGCATGACGACCTGGAGCCCGCTGCCCAGGACCTTGTCCAGATGGCTTCTGAATTTCCCATGCTGGAGATTCCACAACATCCCTGGACAACCAGCCCATGCCAGTGCTAAGTCACCCTCACAGTAAAGGAAGGTCATCCACCTGATGAGCACCCTGCGTTTCAGTTTGCGTCTCTTGCCTCTTTTCCTGTCACTCTCCTTTCCAAGATCCAAGAAAGTATAGGCCTAAAGAGACCAAGGCATCCCACAGGGAATGCCAGGATGATATTCACAACTGCTGCAGAGAACAGACTTGGGAATTCTAAATTCAGCTCCTTAAAATAAGAACAAGTGCAAGAACAATAAACTGCTCCACAGCCCTAAGAAGCTCCTTTCATGTCAACATGGGATTAACACCCCTAAGTAAAAGGTGTAAAATAAACTTGGCTTCTCAGTAAAAAGACAGCACCATTCTTCATTTGGGAAAGAGGAAGGAACCTAATAGCAAAAGATCAACCATCCTGAGAAAGTCAGATCTTAAATCTAAATGTTTCATCTCTTCATTCATCTTTTTGTCAGATCCTCCATCACTCTGCCAGTTTGCACACAGGAGATGCCTCCACACATTTACTTGCTGCTACATCAGTTCAGCCATCAGACCACCAGGGAGAAGTACACAGCCTGGGTAAAGCACCAGATATGGTTCATTTCCCAGCCTTTATCAGATTTGCTGTGCAACACTAAGCAAGTCACTTGATTTTCTATGTTCCACTACTCTGTCTGTATGATTGGGCAAAGAAAAAGTCAAAGAAGAAACTATAGCAAGCAGGAGAAAGGAAACTTTAAAGGGCAAACTTCACATCTAGCACTATAAGTCAATCATATATTGAGAAAATATAACTGCTAGTTATAATGAGAACAAATTTAAACACCACTACCCTCACACCAAAATAAACCCCCCAAAACAAACAAAAACAATCAACAACCACCAAACAAACAAACAACCCACAACCATTTATAAAGATCAATTTGTTTTTACCTTTCCATAAAAGTCACTCATTTGTTCTAAAGGGACATGGGAACCATCATACATGGCAATAACTTCTTCATCTGGGACAACGCTGAGGCCTCTGGAAAACAACATTAGCTTTAGTTCAAAAATCAGATTAAAATTTTCTAGTAATCACCAAAGTCCAACAGATTAACATGTAGCTCTGGACTTCAATAAAATACAAATAATGGTTATATATTTTGTCTATAAGCTAAAACAGCATCTTTCCTTACCAAACAAGTAACACTTTAACAGACTGATACACACAGAACACATTCCAATTTTAACTTTAAAATTTAACTTTACTTTCTTACAGGAAAAGAGCTAATTAGTCTCCACTGAAATTATGCCTCAAGGGTTTGTAAGTAGTTAGAGCTTACAGTTTCTTAACACAAATTCCTCACTGCCTTCCCTTCACAGAGTATTGATGATGTGATAAGTGTTTAAACCAGATTATTCTGCATCATGACCTTGAAGATTCAAGGGAAAGAAAAACATACATAGCCTTTACCTAAATAAGAATTTGTTTTAAACTGTACCAACAGTTCAGTTTCACAAAATTTAAGATTACTTGAAGGATGGTTGACAAGTAATTAAAACATAGAAAATACAACAAATGAGGAAGATATGGTCTCTCCCCAGAGTTTCTTTATGAATATTAAGAGCGTAAAGGCTTTGGTTTGGTTTTTAGATGTTTGCAACATCAAGCATCTTTTACTAAAGCATCTGAAAGACTGCAAGTATCCAAATCCTCACCAAAGGACACAGAAGCATTGAGATTTTGCTTAGGAATAAAAAACACAAATGAAAACCAGATTAGCCAGTCATTTTTTCTATGCCTACTTCATGGTGTTTTGCAGCTTTTTAAAACAGGCTGTTACTTCATTGCCTCCTCTTCCTGGTCTCACCAAGAAGTGTTTTCAGGCATTAAAAAATAAATAAATAAATAAATAGATTAGCCTAGTACTTTCAGTGCTTATCACCCACACCAGCTTTGCAGTGAAAAGGTATGATACATCAACTTCCTCAGGGCTTCCATGGTAGCAGAGTCCCACATTAACCAGCTCCTTTACTGCTCTTGTCAATGCTACACCAACTGGTGCATAACTCTGAGCTATCCCTGGCAGGACTCCATCATTCAAGTCAGTACTGTGCACAAACAGGGCAGATAATACTTCTGTTTTGTAACATAAAGAGTTCAACATCACCCATTCCACAGCAGCAAACACAAACGTTAAATGCAACCAAATGTTAAAAGGACAGCAAGTAATACCATCAGAACTGAGAAGGTACCTTCTGGTCTGCAGACAGCTATGCCAAGTGGTATTTGAATACTGCTGACGAAAACACTTGTGGATCTGTAACTACTTAAGCACAAATCAAGAGAGGACAACAGACATATGTGAAAGCCACAGTGGAGAGATGACTGTCTAGGCAAAGCTGCAGATGAGTTTTACCAGAGGACTCAGTCTTGACACAGTTCACAGTCCAGCTGTAAACCTACAAAGTTTGTTTTATTTCACTGGCAGCATGGACAGACAGCTCTAAAAGCATCACTTAAGCAGCGCTCCCGCTGCTGCTGTTGGAGATGTGCATTTTTAGAGGGACACCAGAATTGCTTACACCTCTCAGTGCAAATGGGGCTGTACACTTGGACTAGTCTTTTAGCTGTGTAACTGATCTACACCTGTACAGAACATACAGAAAAATAAAACTAGCAATTACAGGTATGCAGCAACTGACAACAAAGCTCACTGTTGATACAGAAGAGAAAAGGTAATCTCATTTTAAACAACATTGAGAGAAAGTACTAACTGAAATGGTAGCTTTAACTCTCATGCTCACACAGACCATAAATAACAAGATGTGTGGCCTAGCAATCCACCCAGAATTAGTCTGGGTGACAAGGAGAACAAGGGCCACCAGCACTCCATAAATCTTAACACCTTCCTAGAGTTTTCTTGACTGGTCATCATGTTTTGGCTTTGGATGTGCCTTTTGTATTAGGAGCTGACAGCAACTGATTTCATGCCTCTTCATTTGTCTCACTCTGAGCCATAACACAGGACTGCTGATGGACTCACTACCCATTCATCTCCTCATCTAGGACACTTATACAGTTCCAGTCCTACCACTGCTCTTCTTGACATCATTTCTCACATCTTTCAACCTCTTTTTAACTCCCCTCATGCCTGTACAGGTGTTTGAGGGAAACAGCATGCAGATTTGATGAAATCCTGATGACCAGCTGATCCAGGCACCACCAACACATGCCATCATTTTTTCCCTCTATCAACATTTCTTCTGGTGCTCTCATGCATACATGTTTCCATCCACACCAATCGTTACATTTTTACTACATACTGCCACAGATTACCTCATAACTGCTTTGGTTACCTCACATGGCCTTTAATCCAACAAACTAGCATTTTTCACAGTGAATCCTGCCATCAGTAACCTTTACACCAAGTTCTCTGATTCCATCATAGCCCTGCATAAATGATTTCTTTGAAAACCACAACAGGCTTTGTCAGTTGAAACATACAGTAATTACTCTACATCAGCACACACAAATATGTGGTATAAAGTTCCCCTCAGACTCTGATGATACATACAGAACACATTGTTCTGGAAGATTTAGATATCTACTGTGTTGATGGTAGGAGACTAATGCTTGTCCGTGCCATCTTGTGTCCTTTTTCATTTTCCTTGCCTTCCTCTACCCTCTCCCAAAAGGCATCTCAACCAAATTAGTACAGTAACAGACCAATGACTGTGGCTGAATCATCTCCCTACCTGCTCAACTGCCAAACAAAAAGAGGTAATGAGCACATTATCATCATTTCATACTACTATATACAATCCCCCGCAGTAAATCACTTCAAGGTCACATCACCTTTTGGCCCCAGAGGAAAACTTTTTGTCCAATGACTTTAAGAAAGGCGGTCTGGCTTCTTGCTTGATTTAAAATCCGGTACTGTATGTGGTGTTCAAGTCAGCCAAATGTGTACTGCTTCATTACAGCAAACTGAGCCATACTAAAAACTTTCCTGTCAAAGTTCACATGTGGTATGTCTACATCATGTAACAAAGAACAGTACAGAGATTGCCCGTGTTACATCAATTCAGTAAACTCAAAAAGTATCAGGCTGTGCTGTGCTTCCCTCTGCAAGTGTCATGTGGTTGACGTGTCCGAACTTAAAAGCTCTGCACAAACACAGCAAGACCTCTCAAGTGTCTCCACAACCACACCAAAGTCATGCTAACAGGCACTCTGTGACAATTATTTACATAGAAAGCAACAGCAGAGAAGTCATCAGTGTATTTTTAGATATCTTTCAGCACAATTTAACAGCCGGAAACAAAGTGAGTCAGCACTATGTGACCAACCAGCCTGCCAAGTTCCCCAGCTGGACCGGGGAATCAGCTGTACTGTATCGGTCAGTAAACATGTACACATGTCTGTGTGTACACACAGACGTGCAAAGAAACCCCCTTCCAGTAAGCCTGAAATGTTCACTCATGTCTGTGCTTGTCAGGGCACAGTTCCTGATATGAACCCAAGATGTACAGTAATAAATACAGTTAAAAGATTCAAAAAATAAGAGTAAACTTTCTTATCATAAATGGAAAATAATTTTACCCACCTGTAAACTGTTCCCAGCTGAATGTAATGAAACGCATCAATCTTCATTAATAATGCCTTGCAGGAAAAAAAAGAAAATAACAGTTTTTATCACATCAACTATTTCACATGAAATTATAAAAGTCAAACCAATTTTACCTCTAACCTGTCTCAAGAACACCTGAGCAACCTCACTTCAAGTTCCTTTGTAGCTTCCAAAAAACTTTTATCAATTACTTTTACCTGGGTTTATTCTGTTGCACTTTTTAAGTTGCCTTCCTTTGCCCACCACGAGGACAAAAGACCTAAAACATTTTCTTCTTAAGAGCTATTCAAACAGTAAAAATAATAATAATAATAATAATAATGAAAGAAGAGAATATGAAACAAATTTCTTACAAATCAATGCAGACTGGAAAGTTGGAAGACTTAAAAGCTCTATTTATTTTCTTTGGCTGGGTTCTCAGCGCTAAATAACACACCACAAAGTTATTTATACATACCCGGTGCACATCATAATGAAGTCCTCTGATGGCAAAATTTGGATCATAATCATATTTTCTTATTTCCGCAGGATACTAAGAAAAGAGAGCAATTATTTTAAAACCAAATAAAAATTGTTTCAGCAGAACTTTAAAAGTCTAAGTTTTCTGTGCTTCTCATTTTCTGTAATCATTAAGAGGCTTTTGATAGGCTGGTGAAGATTTGCAGGAACATATGTACACAGTACAAGACAAGTCAACAATTTTTCCAGAAATCCAAGGCCATTGTTTTAAATCTAAGTCAATTGTGGTACTTGAAGCTGGACATCCAGGTATACTCTGTAGTGATTACCTTTGAACATTAGCCTCTTGTTCAAAAAAGTTGATTTAATATATTCTTAATATACTAAAATAACTCATTGTTTGGAGTTGTAAGTGAATTGAATGTCTTTGTCATGTACTCTTTCCTCATGTTCTTTATATGTAATGTAGGCAGCTCATCCCCCATTATATAGTTTTCTAGCATTTTTCAGTACAAGTCCATTTTCAGTCCCTTGTAATTTTGTCCTGCTTTAACCATAGGTTGCCATGAAAAAAAAAAAAAAAGTCAAGTGCGTGCCTTGGGCTAAGGGTTTTGTTCACTTGCTTTTAAAAGGTAAAATGCTTCAGTCATTTCAACGAGGCCAGAGAAAACTATCATTTCTTTGATTAACCCTCTGAGGGGCAATCTTTCATTTCCCTCCCACAGGCTACAGTAGCCCTAGATCTCGACAAATTCATCTCAGGCACATTTTTCACCTTGTCTACAACAGTCTCCATGCACGTATGGCTAATTTACAATTAGCCTTTGGGAGGGGGAGGCAGGGAAAGTACATCCTGCAGCTTCAATGGAGGCTCTAGCCACTCTTACAAAAAATACATAAACTGCAATTTAGCCCAAAGTTTTTTATCTTGCTGAAGAGGACTTACCCTACAACTGCTGTAGATTGTGCTTGCATTGAGCACAGGCATATACAGTTAAAGAAAACAGCTCTTTCTCCTAATTATCTTCCCTACTACCACTTCAAGAGAAAACGGGGCAGGCTACTGATCAGAATGAAAAATAGCATCAGAAGCCTACAGAGAAGTTAGAAGACGTGAAGATTTGGCCAGGGAACATGAAGCAGAGGCACAAGGGATGACATCAATGAAGGATACAGAATGTGATCAATTAAAAGCTACCATGTACTGCACATGACCCAAAGCAACCACATCAAGCATGTGCAATGAAATTTACTTCTGACTTTTATCAAATTTCTGCATACTTGACTTGCCTACTTTATTCTACTGGAAGGTTGGGTTTTCATATACATGGAAGTACATAAGAAGTAAAGATTGAGCCTACCCCGGCACACAAATCAAAGCTTTCTTACAAACCAAAGAAAAAACATTATAAAAAACTGTACTGTTTGCTTACTCCACTTTTGATAGGGATAAACAACTAGACTGAAAGAGCAGTCCCAGTAGGATGGCACAAGGTCTGTATGATAAGAAAGAAATAAACCCAAAAACAAGAGCTTACACTGAATACCTGCTGCCACCTCCTTGATTAGCACTATACTGATGTTTATTCTCTTGGACATACTTCAAAATTCCTTGCTTCCTACACTGCATTTTGCAGTTTCTGATGAATTACCTCACACTGCCATGACCAAAATTTGCCATCTTTTAGACTGACTGTAACAGTCATAACAGACAGTACTATCTAGAATTTTTTCCTAATGTTAAAAGGCAAAAGAAACATTACCAGCATAAGCAGCTCCATAGATAGTACCAATAAAAACTGTTGTGCCTCAGTAAATTCCAACAGAAGACAATGTATTTCAGTAAGCTGTCTCAAAAATTAATTACAGCTTTGTTTACTAAAACTCAAGAGACTTTAATCAGGAATCATTTTTTTTAATAATTTTAACCATTTCAATTTTTGTCTACAAGAAGAAATCTTGACTCCTACAGTAACACTGTTTTTCACAAGAACGATATAGTTTTAATAAAATGTATTTACACATCCTACAGAAATCACTATCATGCCAAAATTGTAGGGGGATGAAGCTGTGTATGCTTGTAGCACCCACGAAGTTTTGTTTGTTCTTCCAACGATATTTATAGATGTTTATATATAGCTCCTAACCTTTAGATTCAAATGCGAAAGTAGAATAACACCACCCATTCAGATTTAGGTTGTATAAAAATACACAAGTGGTTTTAATAAGTTCTTCTCTGGACTTATTGTCTTTTATTTTACTGCAAGTTCTACAGTTCAATAAGCTTTGTCTCTTTTAGTCCACCTTTTTTTTCAGTCATTTTCCCAGCAATACTTTCAGTTTCTTAAGTCACCCGTGTCCCCCTCTGCCTTGCTTCCTGACACACGGGAACTTTTCCCATCCCCAAACCACACAACAACCAGCTTCAAAACACTTGGATGTCAACTGGTCACTACTGCAAACACAGTGGCAAGGGGTCAGGGGTCTGCTGAGCTGAACACTTACTCGTATCCAGGCTCTGGTTACAGCGTCACTGCACACGCTGCCCCTTCAGCAAACGCAGCTGAAATGCCCGGTGCACACAGAGCACCTCACAAGCACACAGTGCAATCAAAGACCTGCTCAGAAGGCAATCTAAAAATGTTGCATATGGAAACTAATCACTGCACTCACAGCAATGGATAAAACAAAGTAACGGTAACTTTTAAGCTTCTTATTTATTAATGTGACTCCAATAAATGACTGTCAGGAAAAAACAACAAACCACATTAGATCACCACATTAAAAAATAAGACAAAAATAACTGTATTCCTTAACAGACTGTGCTCTGCTCAAAACTGAAGCTGAGAATAAACCAGCACTTCTGTTGTTCATACGTAGCTCTTGTACAAACTGTGCTACAAGGGAGACAAGCTAGGACTGAGGCATGAAAAGATGAGTTATGCCTCTCAGTCAGAAATCATTTATTATACTCTTTACTCATAAATTTATTGTTATTCCATTAATTTTACTCACCCGATGTTCATTGATAAGAAGATCTCGAGCAGCATTGAATATCAGCGTGTGCAAATGTTTAGAATAAAAGACCAACGTGTAGTCATAATCAAACCCATAAATTTCAATGTCCGACAGGCTCATTTCATTATTTGAAAAAATAGCATCCGGATTCAGCATGTTACTCATAATCGAAGGAACCAATTCTGTGAACAGAAAAAAAAAGAAGTTATATCAGCCTTGCAGTTTTATTTAAATAAAGACATAGAAATCCACTAGCAATTGCTAAATACAGATAAATGATGATGGAAACTATCAAACTAATTCACACTAAGCAGCTGTTCCTTAACAATATGATGCTGTTGAAGATGCTGTCCCAAACTTGTCTGGGTGACCCACAGTTTTTATTTGAAGCACACTTTTCTCTGCGCAGTCCAAGCTGGAGAGAAGATGTGTTTTGCCATCTTGCTTATTGGAGAATGGCAAACATAATTTCTTGCTAACTCTGTTAACATATTATTATTAACATATTCCATAATGCTTTGGAAAATTATTTTGGAGTTGGAGAATGGTAGTATTATTACTACTCCTCTAGGAGTCTTGTCTTCTCCTCCCATTACTTGGTCCAGCTCCTGCCACAGAAGCAGAACTGATATTGTTTTAATTTGACATTGCTTTAATTTTTTTTTTTTTTGCTTCACCATTTCAAGGTTATCACATTACTTATTTGTGTTCAAGTTGAGTAAACTGCAATAGTTTCCAAACAACTGCTACATACACATTGCTATGCTTACTAACCTTCTAGCAAATCAGGAAACCAAAAATATTCTGCTTATTCTCTACTTACACATGCCTAGAATGTGTAAACCACTTACATTTTTAAGGCTATTTTTCTCTTGATATGTGATGGAAAAGTATACTGAGACGTTAAGTCTATAATATATTAAGTAACTTCAGGACCAACACCAATGTCAACACTAAACACTAAGAATGTTTATATTTCTTGTTTAGAAAACTTGAAACAGCAACATTAGGAGGCTAAATGCTACTCTCCTGTCAGCATAAAACATGAGCATGTTTTCCTTCCTTCCTTTCTCATAGACTATCTTTATATTCCAGACTTCCCTACTATTCGGGAAAAAAAAAAAAAAAAAAGGGAACTATCATCCTAAATCTGTGCTTGGAAGGGTGAGTTTAAAGGGAATATGGTCTGTTTGGTTACTTTCTATATAGGTTTAAAAGGAATTGATCAAGTTTATCTCAACACCTTCAGCTCTGAGGACAGATCACTACATGCTCCACCACCAGAGGAAACCATCTCAACGAGGTGGGGGTAGGTGTGAAGAATCCAGGTCAGTTAGACAGCACTCCATTGTGAAAACTCTGGCCAAGTCATGGAATGGGAAATTACACTTCTTTTGTAAAAGCAATGCCTCTGACTGCTGCACAGTTGACGGGCAGATACAGTAAGAAACATAGAGATGCCAAATTACAGTCTAATCTGAAGCCATTCGACTTTATAAGATGCAGATATCCAAGTCTTCTAATTTTTAAGAGAGGAAGAAGAGCAAATTTACCGAGTTTAATTCCAAATTTTAAATAAAGCCCAGCAATCATATCAAATGCAATTTGGCATGCTACAATTAAGGCAAATACTCTTCCTCTATAAAAAGGGCCATGAATCACTCAATTAACTTCAGACATAAGCATATTTTTGGTGAACTTCTAAAATCACATTACAACACCTATTTCTGTATTACAGTTAAAGTATTTTTTCAAATATCAATTGTTCAGCCTGGTGACTCAACACTTGTTTTAAAAACAAAGGTATTTATATAGCTACACGTAGATAAAAAGATATTTCAGCTAAAAAAGAGCTTGAGTACTGCCTGTCTAAAAACAGACAATAAATGCTCAGTAGCTATTAGGCATTCTGGCTGGCAGAAAAGCATTCAAAGTTCTATAAACTGTAGCTCAAAAATCAGGGGAGATGTTGAAACGTCATCTCAACATCATAACTAAATGAAACGTCCTATACTTGAAGCCACTAGGTGACTTAGGGCTGTAATATAAGAGTCTGAAATATTCTAGAAGCACTTGCCTCATCTTTTGCCAACTCACACCCGCTGACCGACTTATTTTTTCATAACATCACCCTGAAGTATTATTTGGGTGTGGTTTAGAATAAGAGAAAGTCAATTCCAAAAACAGGAAAAAAAAAAAAGTTGAAAATAAAAGGCTCCTCTTTTTCCTATCCCTTATCTGACCCTCCAAAAGCCCACAGCGCTCCCTGAGTACTTTTAATTTCACTTCTGAAATGCTGACGCTATTTTAGTTCGCAAATGTTTTGCTTGCACCCAGCATTGGGAAGCCCACATTCAGGATTCTTAAGTACACGATAACACAGAAATTTCTTTTCATAAGGCCAAAACATAAGATCTAAAGGTTATCCAAGGGACAAGCTTTTTCACTTGATATTGTAGAACACACTCTGCCTCTTTCAGTTCCCAAAAAAGATTACATATTCAAGCTTGCACTCGAGCAAGTATTAACTTGATAAATACTATTCCCATCAGAACAAGAGCAGAAGCAAGGAAGCAAGCATTTGTCCCCTAGCTTTTTGCCTAGCTGGACCAAAGATCAGGGTTCCCCAGAGTCATCCACGTATGAGCATTTTACATCGTTTTACAGTGTTATAAGGGAACCACAGGCATGATGAAAAAAAGTCATCCAAAACTTCACAGGATTTTAACTCTTCGGAAAAGCAGCTTACTGCAGAAACCCCCTCAAACAGACGACCAACTTCTCGATTTCCTTCTTACACTTGCTTTTGCCCCACACAACGCATCTCCAGCACCTGCCACTTTGCCCGGCCCGAGTCATGCCGTGCGAAAGGCTCCTTCTTCCTCCAGGCACCTCCAAGCAGCTGCAGCCCCGGAGGGTGCTTTGATGGGCTCAGCCCTGCGGACCTGAGGAGGGGACGGTCCCCCCGCGCACCGGGCAGACCAAGGCAGGGGAGAGCGCTTCTCCAGGCGCTGCGGGACAGACCCGCGCCTCGCCCCCCCCAAAGCCCTTCACGCTGCCCCCACAAGCTTTCGTCCTTCCCCTGCTCCCAGCCGCCAACCCACATCCCTTCGCTCCGGGAGCGGCGGCGCCCCGACCCGCGGGCGAGGCGGGCGGGCACGGCGGGGCGGCCGCACCGCCGCCGCCCGCGGGCGCCGCTCACCCTTGGTGACCCTCTTGGCCTCCTTGTAGCGCGACCACAGGTAGCTCTTCATGTCGGGCGACGGCTGCTGCTGCTGCTGCGGGGCCACGGTGCAGAAGGGAGCGGCGCCCGCGGCGGGCAGGGGCAGAAACCGGCACCGCCGCCCGCCCGCGCCCGCCCGCCCCGCCGCCAGCAGCGACCGCGCCGCCGCTGCCCCCGCTGCCATGCTCCCACACGCTCCGCTCCGCGCCGCTCAGCCCCGCCGAGCTGCAGCGCCGCCGCCGCCGGCTGAAGTCACTTCCTCGGGCCCCGCCCCGGGGCCGCGCCGAGGCGGTAGGCGGGTCCGGCCGCGGCCGCAGGTACGGCCCAGGAGGGAAGGAGGGAGGGCCGGGCGGCGGTGGGTCAGGAGCGGGCCCCGGCAGGAGAGTGTCCTTGGGGCGGCCGGGCCCCGACTCTTCGATCTGCCGAGCCGAGGAAGGAGAGCAGCGTCCCGCCATCCCTCACCGCCTCCAGCACCTGCTGGTCAAGGTCAAGGTCAAGTGGTGCTGCTGAGGGAATGTGCCCCAACTTCATGCCTCTCTGCTGCTCTTCTGGTCTCTGCTGTGCCTGGAGCTCCTCTTACCACAAACACCACTTCAAATATTTACCTTTTCAGCCAGCGTGCACCTCGGAAGTGCTCTATACACCTGCTTACATCTGTGAGAAAAACAAGCTCCAAACACATGGTGAATATAAAATAAGATGAAACCCACAGAAGTCCTACTGCCGTCTTGAGGCACCCCATGTTCTCATGAAACGCCACTGACAGCTGTAGATTCTGGCAGTCTGAGAACTTGAGCCATACCTATGAACACTAGTAAAAAAAAATTATTAGATGATGCATGGATGAAGAACAAAGACCTGACCGCTGTCAAAACAGAATTCATGATGTGCTCAGAAACTTTCTTTACAACAAAAGCAACATATTCTTTTTCCAGTACGGTAAACACCAAATACAATTTGTTCTTATACCAAGGAGATCCACATAACCCATTGTCACGTCTGGAAGTTACTCAGCCATTCTTCCCCAAACATCTCTGAAGAAATCCTATACAGAACTGAAGGATTTCAGGCTAAATACTACTCTGAGCATTCTCTTTTTTTACAAAGAATGATGCTCACCATATTTTTACAGGCAAAACCACAACAAACAAAGACAAGCAATCAACTTTGGATTTCAAAGTGTCTGTCACTGGGGAGCTATGTGCTCTGTCCTTCCTAGCAAGGCTGAGTTCTTGACTGACATTACAACTGTGATCGCCAGAAGTTTAATACTCTACAGGCTTCCAACAATGGGTTATTGGTGGAGACCAGATACAGCTTTCATCAAAGTTCCAACATTATCATTTATGTTACATTGTCATGTTGTTATTTGGGTATGTGATTCTGGTGTACATCACTACAAGTCCATCATGATAAATTCTGGGGACAAGGAAAGAACAAGATGGTCAATAGTTACAAAACAGACAAGGTGAAAGACAACTTCATAGAGAATGCCTGAGCTGGTACTTGCTTTCTTTCATCTTTCTAGTCAGAGAAGATTTTTAGTGAATGCTTTTATTGCAACTCCCTGTGGCAGAGAAAATGAAAACTCCCGTTTAAGTTTGGCATCAGATTTTTCATGTACAACTAGAAAATAAAATTAAGTAATCTATGAAATTACAAATTCTGAACTCATGCCATAGTTCTAGAGTATTGTAGGTTTTCCCATCACTCCAACTCCTAATCAATCATCTTCAACAAAGCAAAAACAACTGGACAGCTTTTTCACTCTAGCCTATGGGTTAATTAATCCCACACGCAATTCAGTTGAAATTAATAGAAAAAGTCACATTGTTCTTCTCCTGAACACAGCCTAGCCTGGTCTCCCAGTTCCAAGACTATAAATATTGTGAACAATAACCACTTTGCTAGGTGAGGCATTCTCAAGGAAGAGTTACAAGAACTGCTCTGAATAATACAAGGAGGAACAGTAATGAAGAAGCCATTTCTAGCAGTTCAGTGGAGGAGCTTGTGCTGGCATAAGCAGTAAGAGAATATTGCAGACATGGATTTATATTCCCTCGTTACACCAGTGTTAAGGTTATAAAATTTATATCTCATAGAAATCTGGGAAAAGACATTAGCAATATCACTCACTCCTTGAAACCTGAAGGCTTTGAAGTTTCACATTAATTTCTTTTTTATACTAACAGCCTACAATGACAATACTTCTATTTCTTCTGCAAGCATGTGCAAGACAGAGCCTTGAGTGTGAAAACTACTATTGCTGGTAGAAACCCATACTTTTATTGCAGAAAATTTAGCTCACCAGATAGCCAGGACTAACCTATAAAAAGAGATCTGTGCTTAATTATCTAGTCCCAGTGCTTTCAAAGATCATTGTCCCTGCATATCAGACAACATGCTTTTTTAATGCTTAATGTGTGTCGTACAAATAAAAAGAAAATTTGTTTCTTTGGTGTTATTCTGTTAGCTAGGACAACTTTCATGGGGTGTTTGGCGAGCAGGTTATTCTAACAAATCAAAGTAATCCCTAAGTGTTAGCAGCAAGACTGGACACAGAGCTAAAACACAAGGTAATGGTGTTTCAAAATAAGTTGTTAAGCCACTCAACTTCAGACAACTCTGTCCTTTCCCTTGTCTCCAAGTAATGACTCAAATATTGGAAAATATGTGGTAATGTAAACTGGTATGAAGGAGCATACATGGAAATTAATTTGTCTTTACTTGGGTCCACATTCCTTCTTCCAATACACGTATCAGTTTTTATTTAAGTAGAATACAACATGCAGAAGTGTATGTCAATTTTTTTCTAGAATGGCACTTGACATGAAATATAGTCCTACAGGCTAGTGTTACTTTAAAGTCCCTTCTGATCAGTCCAATTGATCCTAGACATGACTAAAGAGAAATTTCCAATACTTTACACAATGCACAAAAGACTTTCCTTCACGTTATTTTCAGAATTTATCACACCTATGATACTTACTTGGTACAAAACTGAAAGGTGTTTAGGTAAGTCTGACAATTAAAAAAATAAAAACAAAAAAAGAAAATTAAAACCCATACCCAACATAAAGAGTTTCCAGAAGAATTACCCTTTCAAAGAAGACTCTCAGAAGGCTGTCTTACTGCATGGATAGAACAAGAGAAAGCATGGGCCTAAAAGCAAAACAGCGTGAGTTGTGCTATGTACATATCACAGAGCCTGATTTGTATCTGGCATCCCACTACTATTCAAGGCCTGCGGAATTAACTAGGGTCTGGTTGGGGATAACACATGAGATTTCTTTCAAGAGAAACAGAATGCTTATGAACTGTTTTAACTGAATTTGGTGGCCAGGAGTAATTCAGAGAGGGGCTACATCGTATCCCCAGTTCACAAACACTAGCTCTATTAAAAATGTCGAAGTTTCAAGACACGGATGCCATGTGATCTCCATGTGTGCATACCTGAAACATCTTTGAGAACCTATCTCGTGTTTCACATATATTATGTATGACAAGCTAGATCTATGATTACACCACCTCTAAGTTCTTGCTTTTGAAAGTTTTGTTCACACAGGAGAAACACTCAAATCTCTCCACAGCCTGCTCAGCCCTGCCAGCTCCTCCTCACGTCTGAGGTCACCAAGAGCACTCAGCACTTTGGAAACCACTTGGCTAATAAAAACACTCCTGCACTGAAGTCACTGAGGGATGGATTTCTAATCAGCCAGTACAGCCTTCAAGTAAAGCCTCAGATTGGGCTAACAGATACCACAATTCATTAAAGTGCCATTGAATGAAACTAAAATGCAAGGCTAGGAAAGCTGACGATATCTTACTGCAGCTTCTGTGGTGCAACGTTCCAAATGGAACAGCTTGGTAAGCAATAAAAGCTTTTGACAGATTCTATCGGACAGTTGTTTATTACAGAGCTGAATTACCGTGGACTGACAGAGAATGGGCAAAGACAGCACAGAAACAACCTCCTGTGAAAGAATAATAAAAGAACAGTCTTTCTTACTGCCTTAAAAAATTCTGAGGAATGTTATTTTCCTCATCTTTAACATATTTCCTGCTTACATCAATTTTCCTAAATGTGTTTGTGAAAATTATTTTGCTTTAAAGGCCTCAGAATGCCATCAGATGCTACTGATTCTAGTGTTCTTGGAAACCACACCCTGTTACAGTCCCTTTAATCAGCCAGTACTTCTCCCACTAACAAATGCTTCCATATGGAAAGTTTTGGCATATGTTAAATTTTTATATGCTTTTCATTTTGGTACTGGTATTTAAAAATAAATGGAATTGTGTTTATGTGCAACTATTTGGTAAAAGCATCTAACTCTTTGGAGAAAAAAAAGCTTTTTTTCCTGAGCTACACATTTGATTCCTTTGCTTCTGTTTCAATAACACTAACACTATGTAAAATTGATTTGCCACATTCAAAGTGGAAAAGCACACACTACCTGTGCATATTAATACCTGGTTAAAATGAGGGCAGAAAAATAAAACAATTGACACAAACATTAGTGTGTGCACTGTTCCACACAAACTTCACTATAAACCACAGCTGAATACTTTCAGTGTTACACTTCCATAATGCAACTGGGTAGAGAAGATTCTGACTATTTAGTTCTGCCTGGTGAAGATTTGTCAGCCGCCCCTCCTCTGAGAAGAAAACACATAATCCAAACAAGTTAGGAGATTTCCTGGTAACTCGGTGGCACAATTTTGCTATCCAGAAAACTTGGAATGTGAATTCTGGTACATTATTCCATCCACTACATCAGACATTGCCAAAACTCTCAAGGTGTTTTAATGTAATTTGAAATAGCACATAAAGTTTGTATAGACTTAGGAAAAATAAAAATAGGGACACAAGTTTTATAACTGCTTTTGCCCAATTTCTTAGCTTTTCAGCCTAATCTTATATTCAGAAGATTAAATGGCAATTAAAACAAAAAAATCACCTTTCTTTTCACATGACATTCATTTTGAACTATATATCCACTTAAGAGAAAACTTACCAGAGGAGTTAGAAGCCTGTCATTATTTTCTGTTAATACCATCCAGTATAGCATATGCTACCTGTCATATGACAGGTGAGCACTTAACCAGTATCTGTTCCAAAGGATATTCTGAGTCTGCAAGGTAAAAAATAAGCAATGTTAAATTATTTCATACCAAACCTCAAAATAATAATACTGGCAAAGCAGGCACAGCCAAATGTGTCTTTACTTAAGTTCACAGTGGACAGGAAATGCAAAGAAACACACTACAGAGACAGTCAAACTGTCTGAAAGATGGGTCACGTGCCAGACACCTCTGCCTGCCACCACCCTCAACCATTCCCCTTTAGCTCTTGTACAAGTTTGTTTAACCCTCATAAAAAAAAAAAATATCCTGAACTAAGAAAAGCCCACCGGGTGCTGTTAACTACAACTAATTCAATTTTGCATTGTAGACACATCAGTATTCTGATCCTAGCTAATGATTCACAATATCTGCCTCTAGGAGGAACAAATTAGCCTATACAGAAGCTGGTGCTATCACACCAAACTGCTTCTGACCTTGTAGCTCAGGCATCTCTATGCTACACCAATCTCAGTTAGAATAGCTCAAAGAGCAAAGAATATTTTTGCATTGCACAGACATGCTAGCATGGGCCAGAGTATCCTCCAAGTTACTCCAGTTGATGCTGCCCTTTCCCTCTCAAAAAGTTACAGCCAAGGCATTCCAAGTACAGGAGCTGTGAATTAATTCCCCAAGGCCTGCCTCACCTTAGGGCTGCAGAAAGAGAAGATGTTACAGCATCTGCTATCTTGGCTCTCTACCACTAGAAGCCCACTCTTTACATAACTGATCCAATTACCAGCATAACATGTCACATCACATTATGTGACTAAGTAGGTCTGGGGGGTTTTCTCCCTGTTATACTTAGCCAGAGCTCAGTAAAAAAATCATCCTATCATCTTGCTTTCAATGAGTTTATGAGCAGGCAAAAACCAAGAGTCCGTAATCCATCAGCTGTCAGGGTTCCCCCTACCTGGGGAACTGGGTTGTTGTCACTCACCTAGCTAAGCAGAGATAACACTGACAGTAAGTTTGAAGCTCTTGGGGAAAACTGAGCAGCTGTCAATCTTTAAAGATACTAATGAAACTCAAATAAAGGTTCAAACATATCCAAAACATTATTTCCTTTGCTGACAAATTTAGGTGAGGTGATCATATGTCACTTATTACTCAGCACTTTATATATAGCCCTGACTTTTCTTGAGATCACTTGAAAACTCTGCCAGCTGTCCTTGACCTCCAACTAAAGGATTAATCCTGTCATGCACCATATAGCTTTCATAAAAGCAAAACAGGAAATAGCCTTCACCCCAAAAAATCTGAAAATAAAAAAAGAAGTAATAAAAACCCCCCTACCAAGCACCACAGCAAGAAGTGAATGACTAAAAACTTCTTTTTTTTCCTGAACACAAGCAAGCAAAAAAATATGTTGGCTCCAAAACAAAGGATTAATTTTGAGGGACAGTTTGTTTGCCTGAATTAACTGATCAAAAAAAGTTATATTGAAACCTGATACAAATACTAACTTCGTGGGAATGTCACACTGTAGCCCACTGGGATTGCTGCAGCCGCACACAGTGGCACTATTGGAGTGGTTTAGACAAGTCCCTGTTGATCTCATACAAACTGCAATTCTGCAGACACTTGCAACCTAGACAGTTAAGCAGATTTTTAGAGGGTCATTTGCAGCACATGGAACACCTTTTCCTAGGCAATCTCTACTTGAAATTTCAAAACAAATAAAAAAGGCCTGGTATAAATCTTAGAGTCCATATAGCAAAACTTTGCCAAAGTCAAAACCAACTGAAAACAGCCTTACTAAGATTTTGTGATGTTTCCTGTTACTAGAGGCAGTGCCTATAACTTAAAAAATCTTGTGAAAAAAAAAAAAAAAGTGAGTTTCCCTTCTTTTAATATCAGCATCTCGAAACCAAGAGACAAGGTAAGGATGTACAGTATTACTTCAAACTGAATATATCACACATATACTGTAAAAATGCAACCTCTCTTCTTAGAAGTTTCCTTGAAAACAGATATTTATTCAGGGAAAAGAAAACTAAAATCTCCTCTAATGCCAGACATATTGGATTTATCTCCAGCCATGCAGTCCTACTACTTTATCTGGTCTTGTATATTTGAAGTGGGGTTTGAATTTTATCAGGAAAGACCGGTCAAAGTTTCTGTCTCAGTTGCCCTTTCAAGAAGGAAGAAAGCAAAACACATTTAAACACATTTTACCACAAATGAAGTTGGAAGCCTCAAAACTGCCATCTGACCAAATGCTGATTTCTTCTCTTCTCACAAAGTGTCACTAACATGAGTTGTGTTTTATGCTGGTAAAGGAGTCTGTTTGCTGAGCACAAGGCTGTGGCAGGCCCAGACATCCACATCATCATTTAACTGTTGGGTTTGTAGCAGGAATAATACTCCAGACCTGTATCCATCTCTGGGTTAATACGTACTCCTTAGAACATTTTACATCACTAAGACTTGGCAAAACCAGGATGCTAGGAACACAGGACTGTGTCTTGCCAGGGCATAATGCTAAAACAGTGATATGCAAGTAGTGAATGACATTCCAACAGAAAAGTCAGTATGTATATGTTAAAAAGTATGTCTCCTTCCTCATAACTTTGTCCATAATGTTACTAAGCAACATGGATTTGCAGGCACTTTACAGCTGCAATTACAGTGATCTGTCAGATAAAATTGGTACAGCTTCAATCTGCAATCTGAGTAATTTCTGAACCCTATAATTAGTTTTATCAGAAGAAAGGCTCAGACTATTTCATTTCACAAAGAGTAAATAGACAGTTAATTTATAGCGGGTTTCATATTCTCTACATTTTCCGATATGAAATTAAATACATGTTTGCTTTTGTCTTCCGTTTTTGATGTATTATGCAGCAGATGCCCAGCCAAGAAATCTCAATATCCTAAGGAACTAAACCACGTGTTGTAGAATTTATGGCACAACTGCTAGATTAATGATAACAGTCTCACAGAAGCACAGCAGAAAATACCATCAGTGATGGCAATCACTGGCAGGCCAATCTGTGGTCAGGGAGGACATGGACTTGGAAACCAGGATGATGTCCAATTACATCTGCTGGCCAAGCATGGCAAAGTGAGTTATATACTATAATCAGCATAGATCAAGAGCACCCTAAAGCAAATTAGCCTGTTGATCCTGGAAACTTCTTACTGGTAAGAGTTGTAGGCAGAAGAAATATAACATTACAGTCATCCAGTGTGTCACTGTGCCATCTGGAAAGATCATGGTGTTTATCTTGTATGAATTAGGTACTACAAACATTTTTTAACAAGCCTGTCAGGAAACATCAATGCCCTTTAAATCAATGATAATTCACCCCAAATGAAGTACCTTCCTTTCTAATCTACCCTTCATTTCTAGTGTGAACAATTCAAGTTGTTCTCATGGAAATCCATTTTTGGCATCTTCTTTAGAGCAACCTTAAAAAAGTTGCAAGAGACATAGAACTTCTCCTGCATTTGAGAGTTCAGGAAAATTCAGCGTCGACACAGTAACACAGAATACTACATTAAACTATGACAGATCCCTGTCGTTGCAAGGTAACATGTATCTTTAAGTGGCTGAATTATAAAATAAGACCTTAGAGGCTTGATCATGCACATATGAAATGAACAGGAATTTTGGCTCAATTTCTTTAGGAGTGTTCCAAGAGCTAATTACTATAGGCAACATTTCCAGAATTGTTAAATGCTAAGCAGCTCTCACTTAATAACAACACTAATAAGGAATTGCTGCGTACAGCTTGAGTTTGAAGTCTGGGTTAAGATTTGACTTTGATGTTCTATTGAGCAATTTTATCTTTTAAAATCTGGATGCCTATTGATAGATCTGAATTCAGATAATGGGGGCCTTCGAAATGCTACTCCAGTATGTACAGCAAAATGTATTACAGCCATAGTGATATGTAATAATACACCATTCTTAAAATGCAAGTTACTCAGAAAGATCTAAAGCCATAGACAGACACATCTGCTCTTAAAAATCTGCAAATCCTTTTAAAGAATTGTTTAGTTTTTTAAGATTGATAATTTCAGCACATCATCCACTGCATTCTGCTACTTCTTTAATAGAGTGGTATATTTAGCATTGTTATAATAAAAAATCACAGCAAAAAGCATTCATTTCTTTGAAAGTGTCTAGGCCTTGTAGCCAGAGAACTTGAGAATCATTTGGTACAAAACTATTCCTACAGACTTCAATCTGCCTCTTTTGACTGTTTCTGTCTTTCAGAAGAATGAACAAGATTCACTCCTGCCCCTTTCCCCCATTGCTTTAATGGGCCTAACTCAGGCATGACAGCATTTCATCTAACACAATGCAAAGATGCAAAGTCTATTTCCTCTATCCTAAATTTTATTCCTGACTACTTTCATTACATAATCATTCCTACAGGTGTTTTCACAACCTGTTAGCTGTTGGATACAAACAGAATGAATTCTCAAAAAAATTTCAAAACTACTTCTTTATATTCAACCCTCCAAACCCATATCATAGTTCAGGATAAATAACATAGAGGTATAGTGACTTTATTGTAGCATTCATCAGTATCAGATTGCTGACAATTACCTGTGACTCAAAGAAAATCTGCCAGAGTAGTTCTCATACGCTCTACAAATCACTTTGCTTTCTGAAGTATTTGAGAGTTACAACCACATGCTGGCTTGCCACCTTTCAGATAAAGCTGAATAAAATACAGCTTACAAACATAAACCCCTCATAAAGCTTTTTTATGCTTTAAACATGTGCTACCATCTAACAGCAGTGTATCCTATAGCTAGGTTTGTGCAGCCAACTCATCACCTAGCTAGGATACTCTCATCTTAGAAACATCATTTATCCTAGGAAACACACTCTTTCTCCTATTAAATACCCCACCATATTTCACACAGAATATTCAAGAGAAAGACAAGCCTGGATTAAATCTGCAGAAGTACTCACATGCTGGCAAAGAAATAATTTACATCAAACTTGTCACCAAATGAAGCACACACTTTTCACAGAGGCTGAAAAAAGCTCCTAATACATAAGGACAGCAAGGCAGCTATGAATGAAACGCTTGTACACCAAGAGACAGAACAGAGACTCAAATGAGTTAGCACATACAATGACAGAGAAATGCCAGGCTAAAAGCACACAAGAAAAGTAGCTAGACATGTAATTCTGAGTATTCAAACAATAGATATTCTCACTCTCCTCTATTAAAGCTGTTTCATTTCACATACAATAATTAAATCATTTGGCAGCAGAACAGAAAGGGTGGTCCAACATCATAGCAAAGACCTGAAAAGGAGTTTTGTGACTCATGTGCTCCAGAACCAAGAAACCAAGTCCAGTGTAGAAGACTAACACACCCTAGAGGAAAGAAAGAGCATTGTCCTGATCAATAAATACTTCGGTTCTTTTCCATTGTATTATCCAGTAGCTCACTTACCAAGCTGCTTATCCTCTCTGGTGCTTTTACAGTGATGAAGGTACAAGGAGTCACGGGAGTTTCCTGAATTAATTAAGGAGAGAGATTTCATACTTGTCTACATAGCTAGAACACCTGGAATAGGGTGTGTCACTACCCTCTAACTCGAAACAGGAACTATTTCAGAATCAGAAACCCAGGCACACAAAGAGGCTCTAACTACCTTAAGCAGCCTGTAACCTTTCTTCCCTACAAAACTTTTGTTGTTATCATCATCATGATGTATCCATACAGGCTTTGGCTGCCAGTGCTCAAGCTACACTCTGATGTGGCACAGCTGTGTAACCTGGATCAGGCTCCTGTGAGAACAGCTGTGAGAAGCCTTATCTGTGCCTCCACCCACACACCTCCCACCCTCTGCCTCCCTGATTGCCTTTAAGCTCAAGGCTAGGCTCTAGTCCTCATATAGGCAGTGCTCTAGTTATGGTCAAGGTGATTTCCTGGCTGGATTCAACTCCACCTGGGCTACCATCATTCAAAGTCTAGGAAGGAAAGAATTGTGTTGTCATCCTTAAAATTCATTTCACAGTCAAAATATAAGGCTTTTCCTTATTTTTAGGTATATTTGCACATACAATCAGTACACTGGTTTTACATTGACATAAACCTGGATATCCCAAAATTAGTTAAAGAAAGTATTTTGCCATACCTTGGGAAAGTTTGATTTTTTTTCTTTCTAGTCCATAGTCTTTTACTGTCTATTTTCCAGGCAAATTACATTTGACCTAATATATAAGAAAAAAAAAAAAAAAACAGAGATAACTAAACTATACCTGCAGCTATTCACAGAGATCCTGGCACTCCTTTCTGTACAGTCAACAGGCCTGTAGAGTTTCCAGGCTACTGTATGATGTTTCTGAATGGAGGAATAAGGACTTCTCCTGCCACAGATCAAGGTTACTGAAAGGTTGTCTATTCACCTCCTCTGGCAGTACTGCAAAGAGCCTCTTTCTGGGACGCATGAGAGAAGTCAGGACACATTTTCAAGGAGATGATAATTTGTATCACCACCAAAAAAAATGTATTTTCCCTATTAAAAAGTTACAAAAATACTTCCTTTACATAAATAAATATATGCGAAGAATACATGAAATATTTGAGAAATGTCTCTTTTTAGTCTTATTGTCTCTATATTGGGATAAATATATAAATATATAAAAGCAATTCTAGAAGAAGAATACGATTATGAAGTGTTACAAATGTAACGCAGCCGTGTGCACGTAAGGACCTGACAGCGGTGACCTCTTGCAAGGACAAGCTGCCGACAGGCCACCAGGGCGAGCTCTCGCCCAGCAAATCCAGCCCCAGGCCTGCAGTTTCCCTCTTCCCGTGCTTCCAGGCAGGGGAGGGGAAAAAGTTTCTCTTCGAAACCTTTTACACCTTCGTGCCTCTGTTCTTGAGCGTAAGAAGAGTGCCAGCGCGCAGAAATTGTATTTCCCACGGATACATTCAGATGGAGTCAACTTTGCGGACAGGGGCTCTACACCGAAAAACATTTAACATCCTCTTGAGCGATAAGAAAGCTGGCCCAGCTCGCAGCAACAAGCTGGAAGCTATCCCGGCACATCTGGCTGATGCCATGCAAATGCTCTCCGCTCCCCCAGCTGAGCCCTGGGGACCTGCCCCAGCCGAGGGCGACACCTCCTCACCAGCAGCGCTTCTGTTCTGCTGCCGACGCTCCCCCGCTGCCATCCCCCGGGGGGGGAGAAGCAGAAGTGATTCTCTTTTCCACCACGGGGTTGCTGGGCCCATTTCGCTGCAGGTGTCAATAAGCTCGTGCTCTGTTAACAAAAATGTGTCCTCTTCCACAAATAGGATATTTGACCATTTCAGCTTTTCTCTCTTCTTCTCTACTAACACTTCAGACCAGCACAGTGTGGGAGCATTAACTTCAAAGATGTGAAGAATTTCCTTGATTTTTAGTTAAAATATGTGCTTTGACGGAGTTGACCCCCTAAATCCAATCATGCACCACAAGGCAGAAGCTGCTGGGAAACCAAAGGCAATTCATAGCTGATGTCACCACTTGTGCACTTTAGCCATGGAGAATAGTACTTACAGATCAGAATAAGGCACAGCTATTTTGACAAGAGTGATATTCACTGTGACATATTTTTTATTCTTAGCCTCAGAAATATGTTGCTGCAGGTGCAGATTTCTAGTGATACTGAAACTTACAGAGGTTTCAGTATTTGAAGAGTCAGGGAGGTTTTGATAGTGATCAAAACACAGTTATTTTACCTGTACAAAGATACTTTTAGTTATGATTCCTCACCTTAACTAATTTTGCCCTTAATGCTAGGCTCCTTAAAATCCATTTTCTTCTGTGAATTCCTCTACTGGGAGGATATAGAGCAACAAACTTCAAGGAACATCCTGCAAATTTCAAAAATACTTGATGGGGGGCAGCGAGAAACCCCACAGATTACTCACTTTTCACTAACAGTGCCAGCTGCAGTGCAGTCCCCAGTCTCAGGAGGAATGGGATAAAGACAACTAAAAGCCAAATAATACCTGAAGAGCAAACACTTTCTTCCAAACTTAGGGCAGAGCAGAAATAAAAGGTAGAAGTACTGTAAATATGGCATTGATGTCTAAGTCAGTGTTTAACATTTTTTAGACATTACTAAAAATATAAAATGACAAAAGATACAGATAAAGGGTTTTTCCTAATGTGATTTGGATAGTGTTGTGAATAACTCAGAATATTGAAAGAAACATTTATACCAAAAGCACTTGCTGAAGGAATAACTTAGACCCCAGTCCTTTAGATCTCTAAACACCAGTTCTGACCAGGTGTGTAGCGTGTCTGACATCAGTGAATCTTTCATCAGTCTCCTGGGACTTGTATACTAGTACAAGTACTATGTCTCCTGTAATAATAAGTGTCTGAAATGTTAGGTACTTCAGACCAAGTTTCTACAAGATCCTTCTGACCTCCTGGACATTACTGAACCTTAAATTCACAGATACTGATAACGTACCTTTAATTCCCTCTTCAGACATATGGTGTCTCTTTGGAGACCAGCTGTCTCCAAAATCCTTCTCCAGCCTGGAAACAACCCCGTATTGCTCTGTCAGCATCTCAGTTTTCACTCTGAAGCTTTCCAAGCACAGAAACTCTCTTTCCTGGTACAGCAAATGCTTATTGTGTCAAGCGGTGAAGAAGCGAGCTTATTCCTGACCTTCACAAAACAAACTTCCCTCCATCTTTCACGCCAGAGGGATTTTGGTCCAGAAAGGAAGCCCAGAGCATACTTAGCAGATCGAGTTTCAAAAACAAGTGGAGACTGCTTCCTTCCTTTAAAAACTAGCTGCTATTCACAGCATTTCTGTCCAGTGATTAAAATATTAACCCAAGCTGAGACAATCTTTGGTTCAATACCCTCGTATCTCTCACCACTCTGAATGGTGATCTGAAAATGTTGGGGAAAGGAAGAAAAGGTTGAAAACATGCAGCAACACATTTCGTTGCAGTTGTTCCACTTTTTGTGCTGAATAATGAAGGATTGATTTGACTGAACACTGTAGTGCCCAAGGCTCCCTGTGGATCTGGCTCTGACTGTATTCTACACTCACAGAATCCCAGAATCCTTTAGGTTGGAAAAGACCTCCAAGATCATCAAATCCAACCTTTGACAGGACAGTGAAAGGAGGACTGGTTCAGTCAAATACCCACAGCCAGGTCTTATGAACGCCTCTCAGTTTATCTCTACAGCTATTTCTGTCAAGGTTATACCTCTTGCTGGTTACAACTTGGAGCTGGAATCACATGACATGCTTCAGTGAGCTGACTTCCACACAGACTGGTGGATGACCTGGTAAAGTTGCATTCAGAGGACTGGGGAGGGTCTTGCTCTTCTGTTTGCATGGAAGAAGACTGCCTCTGTTCTACTGCTCTTATCACCACATGACCCTGAATTTTTAGTTAACAGAACAACAGAGCACAACAATCTAACTGCTCTATAGAATTCTTTCATGTAGCTAAGTTCCTGAGGAACTATCACCACTTGACTGTTACACCTTTCTTTTTGTATTAAATCCTGAAAGGTGATACTCAGGCTTCTTATGTATGGCAGCTGTAGTCAGTGCAACTAAGATCTTAAAAACTCCCTTAAGTTTTTTAAGCAGAAATTAAGCTGAAAGGAATAAATTTTCAGTGAAAACCCCACTCCCATTTGCTTATAACATTGACAGTATTTGACAGTATGTGTATAGTTTCACAATAGATTTAAGAAACTATTTTAAGAACTTTAATATTCAAAGAAGATATTTTCTTCAATTTACAACCTCCTTGTAAAGAGAACAAACTTTCTCTCTGAGAGCATAAGTACTCAGCTGCCTTATTCTTGCTATCAGTTTGTCCTGGCTAATCCAACTGGGCATTCATGAAAGTAAACAGTATAATTCACATAAAGCAATGAATGTCACTAAACTCATTACAGTTCTTACTAGTCTGGCCTCTAAATTCAACAAACACAGATTTATCAGGTTTCCTATTTCCTTCAAAAGCAACATTCTACTTTGGATATTCATAGCAGCAAAGCAGCCAATTAAATCTGAATGCCACAAAACTTCATCTAAAATCTCTATTGGTTCAGCACAGTTGATAACAGAATTAGTTTGCTTTCTTACTATTCCAGTTACCAAAGTTCGAAAAGATTGCCACGAAGCATTATATTTTCCTGCTGCCAGCAAAATGACTGCTAAAACAGAAATGCCGTAAAAACCTGCTAGTGCAAGAATTCTACAAGACAGGGACAATTATTCTGTGAATCCCTATGTCCCTCAAATTCACAGTCATAAGGCAACATATCTCACTCTGGGAATCATACAATTAGGAAATCAAATCCTCAACTGCTTGTAGGTGAGTTTTAGAAAAAGGCAAACTTTCTCTGCTTAGACTTCTGAATAATGAAATTGTATTTTCAAAGAAGTAAAACCACTTTTTGGAAAATAATTCTCCTAGTTCACACAGGTCTCCAGAAAAATCTGACAGAGAATTTTTTACTTACAACCTTGGCACTGACCTCTCATTAGTTTTCACAGTCATTCTCATATACATTTTTGCAGAGTAGTTTTCCTTTGTATTTCTCTGATAATTTGTGATCAGTGAAAAACAACTGCTAAACCCACAAATCACAGACAAGGGCTACATGATTATTTTTAAACAGGTCAAGACTGAATTTTGGTTCAGTGTCCTGGTTTTGGCTGAGGTAGAGTTAATGTTCTTAGCTGGTGTGGGTTTGTGTTTTGGATTTATGCTAAAACCAAAGTTGATAACTCAGGGGTGTTTTCGTAATTTCTGAGCAGGGCTTGCACAGAGTCAAGGCCTTTTCTGTCCCTCACCCCACCCCACGGTCCCTGAGGAGGCTGGAGGGGCACAAAAAGTTGGGAGGGGACACAGCCAGAAGAGCTGACCCCTACAGACCCAAGGGACGTTTCAGACCATGTGGCATCATGCTCATCACATAAAGCTGAGGGAACAAGGAACAGAAGGATGCTGTGAGTGATGGTGTTTGTCTTCCCAAGTCACTGTTACCTGTGCTGGAGCTCTGCTTTCCTGGGGATGGCTGAACACCTGCCCCCCCATGGGAAGTGGTGAATGAATTCCTTGTTTTGCTTTGCTTTCACGAGTGGCTCTTGCTTTACCTACTAAACTGTCTTTGTCTCAGCCCATGAGCTTTCTCACTGTTTCTCTTCTGATTCTCCCCCTCACTCTGTGGGGAGGAGTGAGAGGGTGGCTTTATGGGGCTTTGTTGCCAGCTGGGCTTGAACCATGACACTTCATTGAGAAGAACCCGAAGATGAGCATTATTTAGTGCAATACAGAAGCTCCTTTCCGGTTCTATGGACTTTAGTTACCAGCAGGACAAAAAGGTACATCACCGAGATTTGAAGTTAAAAAAAAAAAAAAAAAATCTATCTGGCCCATTGTACAACTAAAGGTAATAAACTTCATTTAGCCAAGACTTTTAGCTACTGATAGACTAATTTCTGTGCTTGTGAAGTTGAACTCAGTGAGGATTTTTATTTTTTGTAGTGAACATTGCAGATTGGTATCTTTCCAACACATTCCTCTCTGAGTACAAAGTCCTGTGTCCCAGACTGCTCTGGGGATCTGAGGGCCTTCCCAAGAACATCTCAGTGCCAGCATGAAGGCCCAGAGATCCCTTGGAACCATGGGAGATCAGGCACAGAGTCCCTGCTGGGAGCCAATTTGGCTGCCTGAAAACTGCTCGGCAGAGAAGCCTCTAAGACTCAGCTGGTGAGTTTTAGAAGCCAGGCATTCCTACACACTGCAAGACATTTGAAGACCTTACTGACTGAAAAAGCAGAAAACTTTTGTCATGGACAGCTGAACTCTCACGGACACAGCTCCTTTCCCCTTCCAGTCCAAAACTATTCTCATGGTATCCTTTAATTGGAAGTGCCCGGGAACCCCAGACTGGCAGGACCAGGAGCCCCCCATCACGGCTGGCGGGGCTGGAGCCTCTTGCCTTTGGCTGCTCACACCCCAAGACATTGGCAGAGCTGGACCCCAGTCAGTGATTTTCCTTGTCCTGAAAGAAAGGAGAACAAGACAGTGAAGTGCACTGGGGAAGTCAAAGGCTCCTGGCTTTCACCCTTCTCTTCTGATTACTCACTACAGACATTTCTTCCCTAAAACCTGCTCTTACCTAGGACAAGCTGAGCAATTCACAGAGTTGCTATTTGTATCCCAGGTTCCCAAAGGATTTCTCTTCTCCTGGCAGCAGCAGCACCATGGGAAGCCCTGACTGAGGCTGGGAATTGACACCCAACAAGCCAAAAGCATGAACTCACCACCAAAACACTCAACAATAAACCAATTTAGAGTCACCTTTGTCTCACCCCATGCAGGCAGAGGCTTTGGGATTCCAAGGCAAACCCAGAGACCCCAGAGAGCAGCAGCCCCTCAGCCCCACCACAGCCTCCCCCGGGCTCACCCGGCAGGCAAGCCCAGCCCCTGCTGTGCAGCACAGCACGCAGGGGAGGTGACTTCTGGGATCCCTCCCTAGCCACTGCAGAGCATGCAGGCAGCAGGGCCAAGTCCTGCCCAGCCCCCAGGCACCACAGACACTTCAGCCCCAGCAGCAGGGGCATTTTCTGCCTCTGGCTCCCCTCTCATTTGTAACTGAATGGTGAGGAACAAGCCCTGAGCAGACAGTTCGGGACTGGAACCGGCACAATCAACACCAAGCAGCAAGCCCTGGGCTTGTCAGAGGTCTGGAACTTCCCGGGCCAGGCTCTGGGCTGCCTTGGCTTTCTTCTGATGCAATTATCCTGCCCTGGGAAGTGTGAAAACGCAGACTGTCCGGTGAAACATGCCCTGGAACAGCAATCAGTTCCAACTCCAGAAAATCTCAGGGCCACACTTAGAAACCCTTCAGCAAGGGCCCTGGAAAAGCCAAGGTGAACTGTGATTACCTGGAGTCCCAGGGAACTGAGGGGAAGGTGGGGACGAAGCAGAGAGCAAACACCTCCAGCTGCTTCTCACTCCAGCCCCCACAGCAAGTGCAGCAACCCTGCAGCTTGCCTGCCCTTCTGCACTGACAGCAGACAGCTTGGACACCCTGATGGAAACATTAGACAGCTCTCTCCAATGTTTCTGAAAACTACCTCAATCTTGCCTGTGGTAAAACCCACCCTTTTCATTTGATCGAGAAAAACAAAACCAAACCAAAGAAACCTGACACAGGTCACAAGCTACCAAAGAGACTCCAAGCCACGGGAGAAAAGCTACAAACAGGTGAAGTTTCAAGAAAACCCCACATCCTCCAACATCCTGCTCGTGTTGCCTGCACTGCTCCCTGGATATGACCCACTCCTGGCCATCTGCCCAGCAGCACACACTACCACTGCCCTCTCCAACAGCAGCACCTCAGCCATGAGCCACCACTGTTCCAAGAAGCACAGCTGTGCAGTTCCGTGCCCATCCACGGCAGACGTAGCAACTGAGCCGTGTCCACTGCCTGCTGCCTGTCAGACAGGACCCTCTTCTCTAGAAACAGCAGCTCAGTGGGCAGCACTGCCATTTGCCAGACACATCCTTACTCCCAGCAGTCAGTTCACACTTCAACACTACACCAAGTCTAGGGGAGGACTTGCAGGGCCTAAAGGCTCAGCCGTGGTGTGGCACTCACATGGTGTCTGTGGCAACCATTCTGCCACTCCAGAATGTTTTCTCCTAGGAAACACACATATTCCACCGGTTACACATGGGACCAAAATGCAGCAAGTGCTCTCCAATCCCACCAATTGCCTTCTTGCTGTCACTGCATCCTTAGCCTGAGAAGGCAGGGGGAAGTCTACAGCTGCTGGAGCAGTTCCTGGGAATGCGATAAAACACCCTTTCTTTGGACTGCACGAGGACACCACACAACTCCTGCCCAAATCCTGTCCTGTCCCCAGCGATGCCAGGAGCCCACAGCCTTGGAAAACACACGTGCCTGGGCTGCAGCTCCCAAGGGACGATGCAGGGATTCAAAGCGCGCACGCCCGCGGGCAGGGGGGCACTTCCCTGTGGGGGCCGCCGGCCCCTCCAACTCCCCCCGCGGCCGAGCGGCCCCTGAGCCGCGGATGCTCCGCTGCCCCCGCTGTCGTCCCGCAGCCGCTCCGCCACACGGAACGGCCGGGCAGGATCCAGCAGCGCCGGCAGCAGCAGGTACCGGCTCTCCACGGAAGCCCCGGGGTGGGGGATGAGGGATTCCCTCCGCCCGGCGCAGCCAGGAAATCCACCCGCCGCTTCCCCTCTCCCACCCGGGGAGAGGTGGCGGCTCCGGGGGAGCGCATGTGGAAGCGATGCCGCCTGCCCCGAGTGTGGGACAGCACACCTGCCTGACTCCCCTCTCTCCAAAGAGCTTCCACCGAGCAATCGCTGCAAAGACCCAAATCACAGCATTTAGGGCTATCACTGGGAAACACCTCGTTCAAGCGGACACTTCCCTGGGAACGATTCAGCCCCAATATTGTGCTCCGTAAGCAGGGGACAAAATCTCCCTCCCTCTTTGGGTTGCCAAGCGCTCCAGCAGCAGCAGGAGGCTGCCTTTGCCCATCCCCGCCGCCCCGAGCTGTCCCGAGCCTAGCTCACCCCTCCAGAAGCCGCAGGACGGGTCATTCCCCCAGGAAGGGGGAGTTCCCCACAAGCCCCCGCACGGAACGGGCACCGAGCGCTCCATAGCGAGCCCTGCCACCCCTGGGAGCCGAGCCGAGCCGAGCCCCGACCCGCCACCGCAACCCCCTAGCCCCTCCGCCGGACGCCCGCACAGCTCCGGGCACCGGCGGTCCCGCGGCGTCCTCTGGGAACACCGGGATCGAGCCGGGGGGGATAATGGGGGAAAACCCGGACTGGATTTCTCCCGGAGTACGGAATGGGGGAAAACCCGGACTGGATTTTTCCTGGAGTACGGAATGGGGGAAAACCCGGACTGGATTTCTCCCGGAGTACGGAATGGAGGAAAACCCGGACTGGATTTTTTCCGGAGTACGGAATGGGGGAAAACCCGGACTGGATTTCCCCGGAGTACGGAATGGGTGAAAACCCGGACTGGATTTTTTCCGGAGTACGGAATGGGATTAAAAAAAAAAAAAAAAGAGGGGGAAAAGGGGGGGAAGGGAAAAAACGAGGGGAAAGGGGAAAAAAAGGTGGCTTACCCAGCCCCCACAGCGCAGCACAGCGCGCACCCAAACACCCCCCAGCTCCCCCGTTCCTAGAGCACAGAGCACACCGCCCTTTCCCCCCCCCCGTACAAACAGCTGCAGCCACGCCGGCCCCGCCCGCCCTTCCATAGCGCGGGCCCGGCAGCCGCTGCCCCACCAGCCCTCGAGCGCCTCCGTCCAATCGCAGCCCACCCTTCCGAGGGATTATGGGATACGAGGAATTCCAGATGCGGATCCGTGGGGTTTGGAAATGCAAATAAAGCTTTTGTACGCGTGAGCTGAACATTAAAGCGATGGAGGATGTCAGGCAGGCGCTTGCTGTGCAGCAGCAGGGGCAGCTCGGCGTGTCGGGAGGTCGTTCCTGTCCCCTCCCCGTCACCCCCAGGGTGGTGGCACCGAGCGGGGAAGGAGCGGCGGGGCCGGGCGGGTTCTTGGGGCACCCAGGACTTGTGGTCTCCCGTCTCTCCCGGTGGGAGAATAAAATGAATCTTTTGAGTTAAAGCCGAGGCAATTAGCGAGGGACATTCTGGGGAGGCAATTGAAGTTCTCCCAGCGGGACGGGACAATTCTGGAGTGAAACCTGAGCTGGGCAGAGGAGGTTTGAGTGTCAAACCCGAGTTCCTGTGCAGGAGACAGAGGGAACGTTTGTGATCGAAAAGCAGAGGCAAATTGGGAGGGGGAGCAGAGGGGTGGCGTTTTCCACAGAAATGGTGAGGTAATCTGGATGAAACATAATCACCTTTTTTGTGGGGTGAATCCGGGGATACCTTAGAGAGGAAAAAGGAGCCTTTCTGAGAGAAAGACTGGGAACTCAGAGAAAACCGAGGCAGCATTTTGGACAGAAAACCTGGGGTTACTGAGAGGGGATAGAGGTGACCCTTTTAGCTGAAAACCTGGAGTAATTTAGAGGGGACACAACCACTGTAGGAAAGTGGGAAGTGATGTAGAGGGGAGAGAGGTGGCATTTCGGAGGGAATGGCTGAGATCGACTGCCAGCTGCAGACTGAGCCCTGGGGGCTAAATCCTTTCAGTTCAGCAGGGACTGTTCTCAAATGCCATCCCCTGGCTCATAACTTGGTAACATTGTGATCCTCCAACCCAACCCCCACATGCTGATGGAACCACTGCCTTACGTGTGTCTAGTTTCTGGCTGGAGAGCTGTTGATGGGAAAAGGATGGAGTAAATCTGCTCCATGGATGTGTAAGGAATGACTGAGTAGCAGGGAAGGGGAGGATTTATAAACTTCATCAATATTTGACCCAAATTTGGGGGGAAGCAGTAATGGGGATGGTTGGGTTTGGTCTGGGCCGGTCAGGATCAGCCATAAACAACCCCACCGGACCCTGAACCCTCAATGGACATGTCCAGCACCTCAAAAGAAACCCAAGTCAGTAATTACTACAGAGCAGGAATTATTGAAAAATTACAAGGAAAAAAGGAACTTCTTTTCTTCACAGCAAACCATCTGTTACTCCTTGTGCAGTCTCTGCATGCTGTTCTAGGAGTTACTAGTTAGTAACAAAGCCTGTTAGAAATTCAGATACAGGATTCGAATTTGGGTCTGTTCCCTACGAACTCCTGCAAAGCCTGCAAAGCCTGAAGGACTGGGGTGGTGACTGCTCTCAGTGAAGGTTGTTTATTAATATTCTGACTGATTTCCCTCAGCTCTGGGCAGGAAAGGCAAGGGTTTGGGTCAGGCATTCTGCAAGCAAGGCCTATGTGCCTGTGGATGTCTCATGTGTGTGACAGGGCTGGGACAAGGAACTCGTGCAGGGACTGAGCTGTCAATGGAGCTGTTGGCGTTCTGAGCCATTTCCAAGGTGTGACTGGAGAAGGAGAACAATGTCCAGGGATGCTGAAGAGGGGTATCTGCTGAGCTGGGCAGCAACAAACACAGAGCTGCAGTGATTTGGGTGCTGCTGGGGACATGTCACCTTCCAGATGACTGTTATAAAGACAAATGATAGGACATAGAAATAACTTCTCAGTTTTGGATAATGGTTGTGGGATTTTTTAATTATTTCCCACTAGTTATTGTTTATTATCCCCTTCTATATGTTAAAGCAATTGCATGGTGAGGGAAGAGTGAGACATGAAGCTAATCCCCTGTGCTTTCATGATGTGTTTCATGATGTTTGCTGAACTGCATGTCTAAATACAAGCATTTCAGTGAGAAATCTGTCTTGGAGTTATGGCACACAGGCAGTGAGCCAAGGTGCTTTTCTACCGGCCTTAAATGTTCCTCTCTACTTGGCAAATAAATATATGCGAAGAATAGCTGAAATATTTGAGAAATGTCTCTTTCTAGTCTTAGTGTCTTTATATGGGAATAAGTATATAAATATATAAAAGCAGTGCTAGAAGAAGAATACGATTATGAAGTAAGAGTTACAAATGTAACGCAGCCGTGTGCACGTAAGGACCTGACAGCGGTGACCTCTTGCAAGGACAAGCTGCCGACAGGCCACCAGGGCGAGCTCTCGCCCAGCAAATCCAGCCCCAGGCCTGCAGTTTCCCTCTTCCCGTGCTTCCAGGCAGGGGAGGGGAAAAAGTTTCTCTTCGAAACCTTTTACACCTTCGTGCCTCTGTTCTTGAGCGTAAGAAGAGTGCCAGCGCGCAGAAATTGTATTTCCCACGGATACATTCAGATGGAGTCAACTTTGCGGACAGGGGCTCTACACCGAAAAACATTTAACATCCTCTTGAGCGATAAGAAAGCTGGCCCAGCTCGCAGCAACAAGCTGGAAGCTATCCCGGCACATCTGGCTGATGCCATGCAAATGCTCTCCGCTCCCCCAGCCCAGCTGAGCCCTGGGGACCTGCCCCAGCCGAGGGCGACACCTCCTCACCAGCAGCGCTTCTGTTCTGCTGCCGACGCTCCCCCGCTGCCATCCCCCGGGGGGGGAGAAGCAGAAGTGATTCTCTTTTCCACCACGGGGTTGCTGGGCCCATTTCGCTGCAGGTGTCAATAAGCTCGTGCTCTGTTAACAAAAATGTGTCCTCTTCCACAAATAGGATATTTGACCATTTCAGCTTTTCTCTCTTCTTCTCTACTAACACTTCAGACCAGCACAGTGTGGGAGCATTAACTTCAAAGATGTGAAGAATTTCCTTGATTTTTAGTTAAAATATGTGCTTTGACGGAGTTGACCCCCTAAATCCAATCATGCACCACAAGGCAGAAGCTGCTGGGAAACCAAAGGCAATTCATAGCTGATGTCACCACTTGTGCACTCGCTGTGGCCACCTATTTCAAGCTAGACTTCCTTCAGCCATGGAGAATAGTACTTACAGATCAGAATAAGGCACAGCTATTTTGACAAGAGTGATATTCGCTGTGACATATTTTTTATTTTTAGCCTCAGAAATATGTTGCTGCAGGTGCAGATTTCTAGTGATACTGAAACTTACAGAGGTTTCAGTATTTGAAGAGTCAGGGAGGTTTTTATAATGATCAAAACACAGTTATTTTACCTGTACAAAGATTCTTTTAGTTATAACTAATTTTGCCCTTAATGCTAGGCTCCTTAAAATCCATTCCTTTCCGTGAATTCCTCTACTAGGAGGATATACAGCACTAAACTTCAAAAAGCATCTTGCAAATTTCAAAAATACTTGATGGGGGGCAGCGAGAAACCCCACAGATTACTCACTTTTCACTAACAGTGCCAGCTGCAGTGCAGTCCCCAGTCTCAGGAGGAATGGGATAAAGACAACTAAAAGCCAAATAATACCTGAAGAGCAAACACTTTCTTCCAAACTTAGGGCAGAGCAGAAATAAAAGGTAGAAGTACTGTAAATATGGCATTGATGTCTAAGTCAGTGTTTAACATTTTTTAGACGTTACTAAAAATATAAAATGACAAAAGATACAGATAAAGGGTTTTTCCTAATGTGATTTGGATAGTGTTGTGAATAACTCAGAATATTGAAAGAAAAATTTATACCAAAAGTGCTTGCTGAAGGAAAGAAACATTTATACCAAAAGCACTTGCTGAAGGAATAACTTAGACCCCAGTCCTTTAGATCTCTAAACACCAGCTCTGACCAGGTGTGTAGCGTGTCTGACATCAGTGAATCTTTCATCAGTCTCCTGGGACTTGTATACTAGTACAAGTACTATGTCTCCTGTAATAATAAGTGTCTGAAATGTTAGGTGTTTCATATCAAGTTTCTGCAAGATCCTTTTGACCTCCTGGACATTACTGAACCTTAAATTCACAGATACTGATAACGTACCTTTAATTCCCTCTTCAGACATATGGTGTCTCTTTGGAGACCAGCTGTCTCCAAAATCCTTCTCCAGCCTGGAAACAACCCCGTATTGCTCTGTCAGCATCTCAGTTTTCACTCTGAAGCTTTCCAAGCACAGAAACTCTCTTTCCTGGTACAGCAAATGCTTATTGTGTCAAGCGGTGAAGAAGCGAGCTTATTCCTGACCTTCACAAAACAAACTTCCCTCCATCTTTCACGCCAGAGGGATTTTGGTCCAGAAAGGAAGCCCAGAGCATACTTAGCAGATCGAGTTTCAAAAACAAGTGGAGGCTGCTTCCTTCTTTTAAAAACTAGCTGCTATTCACAGCATTTCTGTCCAGTGATTAAAATATTAACCCAAGCTGAGACAATCTTTGGTTCAATACCCTCATATCTCTCACCACTCTGAATGGTGATCTGAAAATATTGGGGAAAGGAAGAAAAGGTTGAAAACATGCAGCAACACATTTCGTTGCAGTTGTTCTGCTTTTTGTGCTGAATAATGAAGGACTGATTTGACTGAACACTGTAGTGCCCAAGGCTCCTTGTGGATCTGGCTCTGACTGTATTCTACACTCACAGAATCCCAGAATCCCAGAATCCTTTAGGTTGGAAAAGACCTCCAAGATCATCAAATCCAACCTTTGACATATCACCACCTCATCACCTAAACCATGTCATGTTCAGTCATTTCTTGAACACTTCCAGGGATGGTGACTCCACTACCTCCCTGGGCAGACCGTTTCAGTGCTTAACAACCCTTCCATGAAGAAATTCTTCCTGATATCCAATCTGAACCTCCCCTGGCAAAGCTTGAGGATATGTACTCTTGTCCTATCGCTGGTTGCCTGGGAGAAGAGGTCAACCCCCACCTGGCTACAACCTCCTTTCAGGCAGTCGTAGAGAGTAATGAAGTCCCCCCTGAGCCTCCTTCTTCTCCAGGCTAAAGACCTTCCAGCTTCCTCAGCTGCTTGTCATGGAACTTGTGCTACACACCCTTCACCAGCTTCATTGCCCTTCTCCGGACTCACTCCAGCACCTCAATGTCTTTCCTGAATTGAGGGGCCCAAAAGTGGACACAGGATTCAGGGTGTGGCCTCACCAGTATCAAGCACAGAGGGACAATCAGTTCCCTGGTGCTGCTGGCCCCACTGGCCACACTATTCCTGGCACAAACCAGAATGCCATTGGGCTTCTTGGCCACGTGGGCACACTGATGGCCCATGTTCAGCCACTGTCAACCAGCACCCCCAGGACATTTTCCGATGGGCTGCTTTCCAGCCACTCTGCCCCAAGCCTGTAGCACTGCATGGGGTTGTTGTGCCCAAAGTGCAGGACCCAGCACTTCACCTCATTGAACCTTGTACAGCTGGGCCTCAGCCCATCAATGTATCCTGTCCAGATCCCTCTGCAGAGCCTTCCTGCCCTCTAGCAGAACAATACTCCCACTCAACTTAGTGTCATCTACCAACTTACTGAGGGTGCACTCAATCCCCTCTTCCTTTTAATAGTAAAAATACACTGAGCCCTGGGAAGCACCACTAGTGACCAGCTGCCAGCTAGATATAACTCCATTCACCAACACTCGCTGGGCCCAGCCATCAGACAGTTTTCTACCCAGCATAGAGTGCACCTGTCCAAGCCATGGACTGCCAGCTTCTCCAGGAAGCATTGCATTCAGGTCCCTAGGTATTCCCATTATTATACGAGCTGAAGAGGTTCCTATGTAGTTCCTAAGAATGGCCATCTCAGATCAGCCCAGTATCTTGTCTCCAGCAGCACCCAGCTGTGGACAAGAAGAGAACAAATCAATAAAAGCCTACTTTTTCATAAAACAAACAACATTACAGTTCCTTTGCAAAGAATAAAAGATTCAAAGAAATGAAGCTGCAGACTGTTTGGCTGCACAGCCATTCACAGCATAGGAATGGAAGAGCTCACTTTTTCATTAGCCTTCTGAGCTCTGAAAACTAGAAAAATTCCCATTTTGGTGGGGATTACTAATTCTGAGACTAACTTTGTGGGCAGTGGATACAGGATATATTTCTAACTGGAAAAAAAAAAGTAGAAATCAAAACATGGTATTTTGGTCAAGTTTTTGATAAAAAAAAGAACAAGTAAGAATAATACAGAGCATGGGCTCTTAGTAAAGCTGACAGTGTTTACAAACAATAGTATTTTAATACTGCTTGTATATAGTTACTGTTAAAATCTCCTACTATTTGGATAATCAGCTTGAAAAGCTAGCTAATGGCAGCATTTTTTTTGTTTCATATTCACACTCAGTCCCAAATACTGTAGAGCATCTTATGTAAGTGTTAAGTCTTCAGTCTGTGCTGTACATACAATATTTAGTCCCTGATACAGTCCTTGCAGAGGAAGGGAATATAAACTCTCAATATATTGTTTTAAAAGTCACAAATGAAGTTCAAATTACAGAGAATGCAGATAAGTAGTTCTTCATATTTCCAATTCATTATAATGTAAGAAAGATGGGACTCATTTTGATGGTACTAACTTCAGACTGCATTAATTATTCTTAAATAAAATCACTTACATGTCTTTTTCAAATGCACTATGACAGTAAATGGCTACTTAGCAGTGACACAAATTAAAGCACTTTAATTATCCATGAACAAAAATATAACTAGCATTAGTTACAGATTTCAATGTAACTGTTTATTAAAGGAGGTGATATTCTGACAATGCAAACACATTGTTTAGTGTTACGGCTTCCTTACGTTTGCATCTATGTACAATATCTTTGTCCTATGTAATTTACATCCCACGTTCACCCCACCACCATGGAAACCAGGATATCACCTTCTCTTAGCCATAAAGTCCTCCTCTTTACCATGCTCTAGTCCGGTGCAGCCTGGACCTGCTATAAACTGATTTAACTACAGAGTATTTTGCTGGGCAGAGAGTTAAATCAGCTCAGGAAAGAGTCTCACATACACCAAAAGAGGACAGTGAAAGGAGGACTGGTTCAGTCAAATACCCACAGCCAGGTCTTATGAACGCCTCTCAGTTTATCTCTACAGCTATTTCTGTCAAGGTTATACCTCTTGCTGGTTACAACTTGGAGCTGGAATCACATGACATGCTTCAGTGAGCTGACTTCCACACAGACTGGTGGATGACCTGATAAAGTTGCATTCAGAGGACTGGGGAGGGTCTTGCTCTTCTGTTTGCATGGAAGAAGACTATCGCTCTTACCACCACGTGACCCTGAATTTTTAGTTAACAGAACAACAGAGCACAACAATCTAACTGCTCTATAGAATTCTTTCATGTAGCTAAGTTCCTGAGGAACTATCACCACTTGACTGTTACACCTTTCTTTTTGTATTAAATCCTGAAAGGTGATACTCAGGCTTCTTCTGAATGGCAGCTGTAGTCAGTGCAGCTAAGATCTTAAAAACTCCCTTAAGTTTTTTAAGCAGAAATTAAGCTGAAAGGAATAAATTTTCAGTGAAAACTCCACTCTGATTTGTTTATAACATTGACAGTATATGACAGTATGTGTATAGTTTCACAATAGATTTAAGAAACTATTTTTAGAAGTTTAATATTCAAAGAAGATATTTTCTTCAATTTACAACCTCCTTATAAAGAGAACAAACTTTCTTTCTGAGAGCATAAGTACTCAGCTGCCTCATTCTTGCCTATCAGTTTGTCCTGGCTAATCCAACTGGGCATTCATGAAAGTAAACAGTATAATTCACATAAAGCAATGAATGTCACTAAACTCATTACAGTTCTTACTAGTCTGGCCTCTAAATTCAGCAAACACAGATTTATCAGGTTTCCTATTTCCTTCAAAAGCAACATTCAGCTTTGGATATTCAGAGGAGCAAAGCAGCCAATTAAATTTGAATGCCACAAAACTTCATCTAAAATCTCTATTGGTTCAGCACAGTTGATAACAGAATTAGTTTGCTTTCTTACTATTCCAGTTACCAAAGTTCAAAAAGATTGCCACGAAGCATTATATTTTCCTGCTGCCAGCAAAATGACTGCTAAAACAGAAATGCCGTAAAAACCTGCTAATGCAAGAATTCTACAAGACAGGGACAATTATTCTGTGAATCCCTATGTCCCTCAAATTCACAGTCATAAGGCAACATATCTCACTCTGGGAATCATACAGGCACAATTAGGAAATCAAATCCTCAACTGCTTGTAGGTGAGTTTTAGAAAAAGGCAAACTTTCTCTGCTTAGACTTCTGAATAATGAAATTGTATTTTCAAAGAAGTAAAACTACTTTCTGGAAAATAATTCTCCTAGTTCACACAGGTCTCCAGAAAAATCTGACAGAGAATTTTTTACTTACAACCTTGACACTGACCTCTCATTAGTTTTCACAGTCATTCTCATATACATTTTTGCAGAGTAGTTTTCCTTTGTATTTCTCTGATAATTTGTGATCAGTGAAAAACAACTGCTAAACCCACAAATCACAGACAAGGGCTACATGATTATTTTTAAACAGGTCAAGACTGAATTTTGGTTCAGTGTCCTGGTTTTGGCTGAGGTAGAGTTAATGTTCTTAGCTGGTGTGGGTTTGTGTTTTGGATTTGTGCTAAAAACAAAGTTGATAACTCAGGGGTGTTTTCGTAATTTCTGAGCAGGGCTTACACAGAGTCAAGGCCTTTTCTGCCCCTCACCCCATCCCGCGGTCCCTGAGGAGGCTGGAGGGGCACAAAAAGTTGGGAGGGACACAGCCAGAAGAGCTGACCCCTACAGACCCAAGGGACGTTTCAGACCATGTGGCATCATGCTCATCACATAAAGCTGAGGGAACAAGGAACAGAAGGATGCTGTGAGTGATGGTGTTTGTCTTCCCAAGTCACTGTTACCTGTGCTGGAGCTCTGCTTTCCTGGGGATGGCTGAACACCTGCCCCCCCATGGGAAGTGGTGAATGAATTCCTTGTTTTGCTTTGCTTTCACGAGTGGCTCTTGCTTTACCTACTAAACTGTCTTTGTCTCAGCCCACGAGCTTTCTCACTGTTTCTCTTCTGATTCTCCCCCTCACTCTGTGGGGAGGAGTGAGAGGGTGGCTTTATGGGGCTTTGTTGCCAGCTGGGCTTGAACCATGACACTTCATTGAGAAGAACCCAAAGATGAGCATTATTTAGTGCAATACAGAGGCTCCTTTCCGGTTCTATGGACTTTAATTACCAGCAGGACAAAAAGGTACATCACCGAGATTTTAAGTTAAAAAAAAAAAAAAATCTATCTGGCCCATTGTACAACTAAAGATAATAAATTTCATTTAGCCAAGACTTTTAGCTTCTGTGCTTGTGAAGTTGTCAACCCAGTGAGGATTTTTATTTTTTGTAGTGAACACTGCAGATCGGTATCTTTCCAACACATTCCTCTCTGAGTACAAAGTCCATTAAATCAGTGCTTGTCACTTTGTTGGTGGGTTTTTTTTTCCCCAATCCAGTGTTGCACATGTGTAAGCTGAAACAGGTGACTGGCACATGAAAGCCTGGGCAGATTTTTTCAGGATGGCAAGGTGGGTGGGGGGTGTGTCAGAAGTTGTTTCAAGCAGCCTATTAACGTATGTTGTTAACACCGGCGCGCTGCAGGATTTGCACGCACACTGTGACTTTTTTTTTGTTCACAAGCTGCAGTCCCTGAAAGGGACTCTGGATAAGGATGGGAATGTTCCAGTTCCATCTCTTGAGCAGCGGTGCCACAAATCCCAGTTGCTCCTCACACCGTCCCTCCCTGGCAGGGCCGGCACGGAGGAGCTGCCCCCGCATCCCCTCACACCAGCGGGCCCCCGGTGGATAAACATCGGCCCCAAGGGTGGTCTGGGGAGGGCCAACAAGCTCCCTGAGGGACGGTCGCTCTGAAGAGTGCTGGAAACCAGGGACACCTGCCAAGCACCCAGCTTGCTTTATCCTGCACCAGCAGCGAGGTCCCCACGGACGAGGCCGCGGGAGGCTTGGCTGAAGCCAGGCAGTCTCTGCCATAGCCGTGTGAGGGCACTGGACACGCAGCAGGGGGACGGAGAGTCAAGGCCAAGGGCGCGGTGACACCGCCAGGGTCATAGGAACCCTGTCATGGCGCTCCCACCTGGGGGCGCCGCGGGGCCCTCATGGCGCGAACTACAGCTCCCGGCATGCAACGCGGACCAATGGCGCATGCGCACACCGGAGCAGCCGGCGGAACCTGCCAGCGCCCCCCGCCCGCTGCCGGCGGCTGAGCCGAGCAGAGCCGAGCTTGGGGCTGCTCCCGCCGCGCAGCCCCGCCCGTCACAGCCGTAACCGTGACCCTCCGCCCCTCTGTCGCACCCGGGGGTGCCGCCGCGACCGGAAGTTCCCGTTGCCATAGCACCCGTCTCCCCGGCGAGCGTCCCGCATCGTCCCCGGAAGAGGCTTCCCGCGGACACGGCGCCCGTCGCTCCCAGCGGCCGCACCCCACGTGGCCCCGCCGCAGCAGCCCATTCATTTGCGGCCCCGGCACCGCCCCCCCGCGCGCGCCATTGGCCCGGCGCCGCCCCTGCCGGCCAATGGGCGCCGGCCACGCTCCGACCGCAGGAAACCGCACATGGAAAGCCACGATTGGCGGCGGCGGCCACGGGCCCAGCCCCTCCGGGCTCCCCATTGGCTGCGTGTTTGGCGTGGTGCGCTGCCATTGGCGGGCGCGGCGAGGCGCTCCCGAGCCAGGGGTTGATAAGGTGGAGGGGGAGGGCCGCGGCCGCTCCAGCGCCATCGGCGGCGGAGGTGGTAGTGGTAGCCGCGCGGGTCGGGGCGGGCTCGGAGCGGCACCGGGGTCTCTTGGCTTGTTACCGCGGCCGCCATGAGGTCCGTGTGGGGGCTCGCTCTGGTGTGCGCGCTGCTCCTGGCCGGTGAGTGCCCGCAGACTTCTAGAATGTTCTAACGGGGGGCGGGGGGGGGGGGGGGGTCGGGGTCCCGGCCGGCAGGCCTCCTTTCCCCCGTTCGCTGGGGCAGGGGGGGACGGAGGCCGCTGGGGGGAGATGGGGCCTGGGGATGAGGGGACCCCTCGCTCTGCCCTGCGGGGACGGGGAGCGGTGCCGGGCCCTTGCCCGGGCCGTGCGGTCCCCGGGACTGGGGCGGCGGGGGGAGGGGGCCGGGGCGGCTCCTGCGCCGTCACGGGCGGGGGCGGAGGGGAAGGAGCGAGGGGGCGGCCCCTGCCCACCGCCTGTGTCTCCGGCTGGGCTCAGCTTCCCGGGGGGAGGGAGGTGGTGGAGCGACAGAGCTGAACCGAACGCCGTGGGGAGGTGTAAGCGGGGAAGTTGGGCCGTGTGGGTGTTCAGAGCATCGGTCTTCTTGTTTTCCCAGCGTCGGTCAGAGCCGAGGAGGTGGATGTAGATGGGACCGTGGAAGATGACTTGGGCAAAAGCAGAGAAGGGTCTCGAACGGATGATGAAGTTGTGCAGAGGTTGGTACCCGGAGCGCTCGTGCTCAGTAACGCCCGAGGCCTCAGAAGAAGGAGGGGAATGCTGTTTAAAAGAGAGATCTGGTCAGCTGAGGGAAAGAAAATACGTCTGGAAAAGACTCTGAAGCGACTCTGAGGACTTGGGCTCAGGAAAGCTCGACTTGGTTTTGTCCAATACCGATAGCTGTATAAAAACTAGTATGTTCGTGGGGTTTAGTCTTGCATGTCGTAAGTGACATCAGTGTATCGCCTACTAATAAAATAGCTCTGTGCTCATGAACTGCCTCATCTGTGAGGTGCACTGCGTGCTGAGAATTGCAGTAGCTTTAACGTATCTGTATTATTCCCTGGACTTTTTTTTATGAAAAAGTCTCACTTGCAGTCATGGGTTTTTACTCCAGTTCTAGGTTAAGGTTATGCAGTTGAGGATAGTTGCTCCTGCATTTAGTTCATTTGATCATGTAATTTTGGTCTGCATCAGTGACAGAGGGTCTGTATGTTCTAGGCTGTTACTGCTGTTGCTTGATGGTAAAATTACTGATGCTGTTTGTGGATGAGACTATTTGACAGGTTTTTCATTGTCCTAACAGAGAGGAAGAAGCTATTCAATTAGACGGCCTAAATGCATCCCAGATCAAAGAAATCAGAGAAAAATCTGAGAAGTTTGCATTTCAAGCAGAAGTGAACAGAATGATGAAGCTAATTATCAATTCTTTATATAAAAATAAAGAGGTTAGTACCTTTATCAATCAGTAGATCACATTAGAACGGGAGAGGGGGAGTGTGTGTCTGTCTCTTCTGGAATTCCTGACTATTGGTTTCTATTTCAGATTTTCCTGAGGGAGCTTATTTCAAATGCATCGGATGCCTTAGATAAGATACGGTTGATATCCTTAACTGATGAAAATGCCCTGGCTGGTAATGAGGAACTTACAGTCAAAATCAAGGTAGGATGCATTAGATACAAACATCACATTCACAGAAGCGATGGAAGGAACGTGAAAAGATGGTGCATCATTAAATCGAAATTTTTGGCTTCATACTGATGCAAATACAGACTAGGACCACATCAGGACCCTTGCAATTAAATTTATCAAAGACTACTCTTGTTTTAATGGCAAAAATATATTTCTGATTTTATAAAGAGTAACTGAAGTACTAGAATACTTGGAAGGGAGGATCTTTCTTATTTCTGTAGTTACTGCAGATTTGATTTATTGTAGCCAGGCATATTTAAATTTGAACAGCTACTACATACTGCTTTCCTGAGGCAGTGTATAAAGATTGAAAGCAAAGTCAAACTGCATTTTTCTTTTTTTTTTTTTTCAGTGTGATAAAGAGAAGAACATGCTTCATGTTACAGATACGGGTATTGGCATGACAAAGGAGGAATTGGTTAAAAATCTGGGTACCATTGCAAAGTCTGGTACAAGTGAATTCTTAAACAAGATGACTGAAATGCAGGATGATAGCCAGTCAACATCTGAGTTAATTGGCCAGTTTGGTGTTGGCTTTTATTCTGCTTTCTTAGTAGCAGACAGAGTTATTGTCACGTCAAAACACAACAATGACACTCAACATATTTGGGAGTCAGATTCAAATGAGTTCTCTGTGATTGATGACCCAAGAGGGAACACTTTGGGACGTGGCACAACCATAACGTAAGTACTAAATTTCTTTGGATTTAAAATAAGTTGTGTGGATACACTTTTACTGAAATGTGAGTGACTTCAGCATCATAGTGATGCTGACTCATAGTATTTGATTCTTGTAATACAGCTTTTTTGAGTTTATTAGAAAGATACAAATTATAAGCTGCATCCAAAATTAGAAAACCATGAGCATCCTGACAACTGTCAGCAAGTAATTCCAGACAGTTCAGCTGCATGCACGCTCATTCAGTCCTCAACACAACTGTGGCCTGACAAAACCTATACAGTGGCTGTAGAGCTTTGTCTTGGAAACTGGCTGCTATTTATGTACTAGTGAGATTGGCCTGATACAAATTTCAAACTAGAGGTAGACTGACAGTCCCATTTTCATTGTTTTCATGAGCAGATAAATTTACTTGGTCTGGGTTTAGAGGCTGTCTTCCTGGAGAAGGCACTTGGTATGAAGAAGTTGATCTTGGTGCTCTAGTTTCAAGCAAAGCCAGTGAAAGCGCATCAAGGTCCTGATGAGTACCAATATGACCTGAGGTTTTCCTACAGACTTTTGCATACTGTGTTGTGCCTCAAGTGATAAAAACAACTCCTCTTTGGAGTAGCTCAGAAGGGATTATATTTTTTAAGGAATTTTTTGAGCTGAACTTATTAAAGCTGACTTGCATAAATCTGAATTGCTATAGCTGCAACAGGAACATGCATCTTCTCCTATAAAACTTTGTCAAAATACTTGCCCAGAACTTAAATTGAAGGTTCTTTTTATTTTCTTCAGCCTTGTCTTGAAGGAGGAAGCATCTGATTATCTTGAGCTGGATACTGTGAAAAATCTTGTAAAGAAATACTCGCAGTTCATAAACTTCCCCATCTATGTGTGGAGCAGCAAGGTAAGGGAGCATTTAACTGAGCATTGCACAGTATGAGCTTTGGTTGTGACAGTTGCCTGGCCAGATCTTTCAGGAAGGGTGAAGACATGCCATAGAGTGGCTACTTGTCTAACTTCCAAGATTCTTCTGTTCTAGACTTTTCTGACTAGTATTTTACTAGTTAGTTTCTCTCCAAAAACTTTAAAGGATCTTGGTTTTATTCTGACTCAAAGAACTTTATCAGAGGAAAAACACTTCTGATTACTAAGGAGGATTGTTCTTCCACTGGCTTTGTTTGATAGATGGAAGCTTTAAGCTTTCAAACGAGGTCATGGTAGGTGTCCTTCTAAAAATAGGGCATTGTCTTAAAGTTTAGGCCTGTTCTGATGTTTTCTTGGTGTAGCACCAATTTAAAATCCACAAGATTAGCATTATGTGTAAAGCATTGAAAAACTTAAATTTGAGGATGGTCATCTCCCAGTTTCTTGAAGGAAAGCATGTATTCATGAAAATGCAACAAACAGTATAGAGAAAAGTTTGCAATAGGCACAAATCAAACTAGTGCTGTGAGAGACTAAGCTGTTTGAGAGAATTCTAGAACATACCTGGTAGTAAATCAAGGTGTTCAAATCCCAACTTTCAATTGTCTCTTTAGACAGAGACTGTTGAAGAACCTATTGAAGAGGAGGAAGCAAAGGAGAAAGAAGAAACAGATGATGATGAAGCTGCAGTTGAAGAAGAGGAGGAAGAAAAGAAACCAAAAACTAAGAAGGTAAACTTCATTAAACTTGGGGTTCTGGAACTCGGGTAGTTCAGCCATTTTCCTAGGTAGTCTTGCAGAGGTGCATTTCAGTAGTGTGTGCTTTCAAGCACCAGTCCCTTTAAGTGGAGATGTCTTGGCAGGAGAGTAGACAGTAAATGAAACAGGCTTGGTTGAGGTCAGGCAGATGACTGACAAGAGCCTTGTGGGGCAGTGGTCACAGAGCTAATTTTAAGTATTTGAGTGAACTGGTTGAAATAGTAGCAAGCTTCAGTAATTTGACACTAACTAGTTTAAATTAAGTACACTCTGCTGGGAAGCTTTTTCCAGAGTAGCAGTAGAACAGGAATACTGGTACTCGGTGAACGCGTTAAATGTATGCAGAACAACAGAATACAATGTAGACTAAACTTTGGTTCCCATGTGTTGCACTAATGCATATACTTGAATCAGTGTGCCAGGCCATTGCATAACTTTGTAAATTAGCATATTTCATGTTTTTTAACATGCTATTTTACATGTTGGGTTCAGTGGAGTGTCTTTAATTGACCTAACCTGAAGTAAAGAATGAGTCTCTTTATACTATGGCGTTTACTTACCTAGGTTGAAAAGACTGTCTGGGATTGGGAGCTAATGAACGACATAAAACCAATCTGGCAGAGACCATCTAAAGAAGTTGAAGAGGATGAATACAAAGCTTTCTACAAAACCTTTTCCAAGGTAAGCTCTGAGCCTCAGGATGATTCCAAAGCAAAAGGTTTGCTCTAGTATCTCTTGCTGTGTAAATAAAACTGAATGCTTATAGGATGGGCTGTTCATGAGGAATTAATTAGTTGCTGTCAGTAGATGGAATTGTAGAGAGCCTGAAAGGTATAACATCTCAGTCATCATCTTTTTTCCAGAGAGAATGTATTGACACACTCAAGTGTTGAGTGGCCTAGGTTTGGGAAGTAATATGGTCTGTCTCATGTGAAGCTTACTGGTGTGTCTAAATGTTAACAGGAAATGTTATATTTAGTCCGAGTGGTGGTACTTGTTGCACACGGTGGAAGAAAGAGGGAGATACAGCTTTCTAGAAATGTCTTTGTATCAGTACAGTGTAATGTGTTAACTTACGAGTCTCTTAACTGTGCTGTGATGATACTATATTGGCTGTTGTGGTATTGGGTTTTGTTTTTTTTTTTTTTTTTTTTTGGCTTGTTGAAAAACAACAAAGCTTAGTAGGTCCTTCAGAAGGTTATTTTTATAACTAGGCTCTTGTAACTTAAATTTTGTCTGCGTGATAGATTCTAACAAAGCATGGTTAAGTAGATTAGCTGCAAAATTATTGCATTTATTTGGCACACTAAAGTTATTACTGGAAATGTATTAACTCTGGTATTTTCCCCACATCATTTAAAAGCATTTTCTCTCCACAGGAACATGATGACCCAATGGCATACATCCACTTCACTGCTGAAGGGGAAGTAACTTTCAAATCCATCTTGTTTGTACCCAACTCTGCTCCACGTGGACTATTTGACGAATATGGATCCAAAAAAAGTGATTTCATTAAGGTAGGACAAGCAAGTGTGTGGACATGGTTTCATGTAAAAAAGAACTCGCTAGATAAATAACCTGACTGCTGTCTCCTCTTTTAATTCAGCTGTACGTTCGAAGAGTCTTCATCACTGATGACTTCCATGACATGATGCCCAAATATCTTAACTTTGTTAAGGGTGTTGTAAGTATTAAATGTCCTACTATCATTTGATTGGATTTTTTTAATCTTTAAATACTGTCAGGTGTACTTAAAATTTTCTTCCTCAATTAGGTGGATTCTGATGATCTACCTTTGAATGTATCCCGTGAAACACTTCAGCAGCATAAATTGCTAAAGGTAAGCTAATTTGTCTTAGTAAACACATGACTGTAGCAAGACTTAAAAGAATAACAGCTTGTTTTGTTTTGTTACATAAGGAGTGTGAAATTAAAGAACAGGAAATTCACATATTGCTGTTCTCAAAATACCTGTCTCTGCTTTCGATTAGAGACACAAAGTGTTTGGAATACATTCTTTACAGTGGGGTGAATTGAGGGCTCTTCCAGATGCTTATTGCTGTAACTCAGTATTGCTGCCTCTTTTAGGTGATCAGAAAGAAACTTGTTCGCAAGACTCTTGATATGATCAAGAAAATTGCAGAGGAAAAATACAATGACACATTCTGGAAAGAGTTTGGTACTAACGTAAAGCTTGGTGTTATTGAGGATCACTCCAATCGTACACGACTGGCTAAACTTCTTCGCTTCCAGTCCTCTCATCATGAGAGTAACCTCACAAGCCTTGATCAGTATGTGGAAAGAATGAAAGAGAAACAAGATAAAATCTACTTCATGGCAGGTGCCAGTAGAAAGGAGGTATGTAAGTGTGAAAGAAAGAAGGTGTAAAAAATATTATAGCTTCTAGTTTTAATACCATAAACATTGTGAATTATGTATTTGCTGTAAACGTGGAACCTCCACGCTTATGCTGCTACTGCAGTTCAGTTTTTCTTGTACCAACATTTGTCAAATAGTTGCACAGGCTTCAGTAGTTTCTGTGATACAAATGCAATAAAACTGGCATCTTATGTGTTTTGTTGTCTTAGGCTGAGTCCTCACCATTTGTTGAACGTCTGCTGAAAAAGGGCTATGAAGTGATCTACCTGACTGAACCTGTAGATGAGTACTGCATTCAGGCTTTGCCGGAGTTTGATGGCAAGAGGTTTCAGAATGTAGCGAAAGAAGGAGTGAAGTTTGAAGAAAGTGAAAAGTCTAAGGAGAGTCGGGAAGCCTTGGAAAAGGAATTTGAACCGCTTCTAAACTGGATGAAAGACAAAGCTCTAAAAGACAAGGTAAAATATTCCATTACATGTAATGATTATTTTTAAATGCTATTGTACTTGCTGCAACACACCTTGCAGATAATTTGAGCACGGACTTGACAATAGCTTTTCTGTCTCTACGGATAAACATGTTTAATACCTTTATTTCAGAAAGATAATGACTTAGAATGTGATATTAGATGTTCTTCACAAAATATTTGAGTGACAAATTTCAGAGTTATTTACTGTATTCACTGTATAAGCTGTTACCTCTGTGAAAACCAATACACTTATTTTTCTTACAGATTGAAAAAGCTGTGCTATCTCAGCGTTTAACCCAGTCTCCATGTGCCCTTGTGGCCAGTCAGTATGGATGGTCTGGTAACATGGAAAGAATCATGAAGGCTCAAGCTTACCAAACTGGGAAGGATATATCTACTAAGTAAGCTTTCAGTTATGTAGCAGCAGACATGAAATACAGTTGATGACCTCCCTTGCTTGCTGTGCCCATACCAAGCTTCCATCTGGTTCAGATGATCCTTGGTGTTTTTCAGGTCACGTATAACCAAGTTAGTCTCCGTTAGAGCCTTAACATTGTCAAAAAAGGTTGAAAAAACGTAAAAAACCCTGCCTGGTGAGCAAGATTCATTAGTGACATTTGCTGTCATTTATTGACAAGAGAAGATGAACTTAGTACCTTGAATATTTTTAGAATTAAGCTAGTATTAAAGTGGGGCAGGAGGGAATATACTTGTTTCTGTGACTGTAACCAGTGTTCATGGGTTTAAAGACTAAATTGGGTCCTGTACTTCAAAACTTAGTGATGTGACTTTTCTCTTTCTCAGTTACTATGCTAGCCAAAAGAAGACATTTGAAATTAACCCCAGGCATCCACTGATCAAGGACATGCTCAGGCGAGTCAAGGTAAATAAATAACAGTAGTGAAACATTGACTACTTAGCTGCACACAGCCTAATTAACTGGTCTGGTTCTGGTTTTTCATATTCTTCCACATTAGGAAAATGAAGATGACAAAACTGTTTCAGATCTTGCAGTGGTATTGTTTGAAACTGCAACTTTGAGATCAGGATATATGTTGCCAGACACTAAGGAGTATGGAGACCGAATAGAAAGAATGCTTCGTTTGAGTTTAAATATTGACCTGGATGCAAAGGTTAGTTTGTCTTCAACTTGGGGCTAATAATGGACTTTACTGTTGCTACATCTAAAAAGTGCACGTTTGATTCACATCCACTCAATTAAATGTATCCAGCTTCCTGCCACATAAGTGGGCCACTGGAAGCCCAGCCATGAATCTGGACTTCCTCCTCATGTTTTCCCTTCCCCACCTCTTCTCTCTAGTTGCTTGAGATTCTGCTACCTCATTATGCTTCTCAAGTGTTGTCCTGTCCCTAGCTAAGTGGTGGATCTACAGGAGTAAATTCTGGGTCAAAGGCATGTGGGCCTATCTCTTTAACTGAAAAATTCCTAAGTGGATATAAGTAATACGGGTTCTCATAATGCTGTGCAAGAACTTTTCCTGGGTATTTTGCTGGAGAAAGCATGACAGTGGGTCAGTGCTAAACAGAACTTGCCTTCTCCTTCAGGTAGCTTGGAGCAAATGTTAGGATACTTCCATAGGCTGTGTTTAGCTAGTCCACAACTAGTAAACATCCTAAACAAGTAAAGCAAATTCCTTGTGACTGTCATACAGGTGGAAGAGGAACCTGAAGAGCCTGAAGATGCAGCTGAGGAGGCAGAGCAGGATGAAGAGGAAGTGGATGCTGATGCTGAGGACAGTGAGACACAGAAGGTAGGGTTTTGAGTTTGACACTTTCTTGCCAATATTTATGTGCATTTTTATCTGTGGTGCTTCCTGGAAATAGATTTGTTCACTTTGTTCATGACACTAGATTTTAGTGTGAGGTTTTCCAGGCTTTTCTTGGACCGGGGTGGGGGGGTAATGGGTGTGGAAAGTAGTACAAATTCCATATTAAACTACATTGCAAGAAGATGACACTTGGATAAGATGGAGCTAAATTAAATTTAAGATATAAGCTTTGGAGTATCTGGTATTCCTACAGCTTGCAGGCAAACCCCAAAACCAGCAAGAATGTAGTTTGAAGTGCTTTTACAATACAGACTTCTAGCAAGACTACAGCCAACAGCATTGCTTCTAAACGGTTGAACTATCATGTGAAGTCAGCCTTAGCTAATGTCTGCAGTTTTAATGATGTCTTGATGGATGTGCTAAACCCTTCCCATACTGTAGCTTCTTGGAAAAGACATGCAAGATGACCTCTTGTGACTAGTGCAAATCTATAGCTTAGAGAGGTGTAATTTCCTATGGAAACATTTACAAAGAATGCTTATTGTACTGTAGCTACTTAATTTTGATGCTATTACTGTTATCCTTGCACAGCAGAATGACCTGTGATTACAGTAATATAAAGTTTCTGTTCTGTGGAACAGCTCTTGTAATCTTTTTCCACTTTCAAGAAGCAATATCCTCATTCTTTCTTTGTCTTGACAGGAATCCACAGATGTGAAAGATGAACTGTAAACTACACTCAACTACTGTCCTGCATTGGGGGGTTAGGAGGGAATGTGAATTAGATTGTTTTGTTTTTTTCCACTGTAAAATGTTGAGGGATGATATGGGGTTTAAGGGTAAAGGAGGGTTTTTTTTAAGTTCACTTTTCTAAAAACATTCCTCATGAATGTAAATTTGTATTATTTAACTGACTTGGTGTAAAATCTTGTCATGTACAAAATAAAATGTTCCCAAACACCACTAACTCTAAATTTATACATGGAAAGCTCACCTTGTGGGCTGGCATAAAGAAATGAAGGAATGGTCCTTTGTACAACTGGGCAGTTGGCAATCCTCATGCCTTTCCATGCTGGCACAGCTACACCTACTAGTGGAGCATATGGCTATGGTTGGGTTTTGTGCTTACAAACCTGCTCTGCTGCTTTGCCAAAACACGCCTGGTATCTGAGAGCTGTGTTGTACTTGCTAGTTTAAAAGAGAATTCAAAAAGTTATATATCTACTGCCATCCTAAAGTTGAGACAAGGCATTTAAAAATGGCATTAAAACTAAGGGCTGGGCAGTGGTAGCTTTACAGCTGAGATGGGGGAATTCCTTTCACTAAGAGGTGGCTTTACTGTCTGTGAGCTGGTACCATCCTCTGTGGTACTTGGAAATCCTGCCTTTGACTTGTGTAGCTAAAGCAGTTGTTTCCTACAGGCTTTTTTTAAAGGTTTGGAAGTTCTTTTCTCATGGTTACTCCTTAATGCTGTTATTCCTAAACTTTATCATTGTTGTTCTGTGTCTCTTTAGTATGGCAAAGCACTGTAGATACTCCACATAACTCAAGCTAAATCTCTTGACACCAAATTTTAATGCAGACAGGTTGAACTGGAGGCACCCCTTCTATTCATTAGGTTAGTTTTATGTAGTGGTTGGATGAAGCACTGCCTTTTTCTCAGTAGTGCTTCTACTTTAAAACATCTTCCCAGGGTTGGTAGAACGTGCTTACACTGAAGGGTTTAGGGTTTTGGGGTTTTTTTGCCTTCCCTGTGGAAGCAGTACATAGGGGTGGTACTTCTACATATTGATTCTACTTCTGTTTCCTTAACAGAACTTCTGTGAAGTTACAAGGTTCTGCAATCTGAAGCAAAATAAACTTTCTGATTAGGTTAGAGCGCTAAACAATGACCTGAAGAACTTGCTTTCCACTTACTTTTACTAGGCTTCTATATTGCCTAATTACAATTTCCATGCAATAAATATGCCATGTATCACTGTGGTTATGGGGTTAGGGTTTATAGAGAGATGGTTTTATTGAAGTATGCTGTTTGAGACCTTAAGGAATGAAAGCTTACCTTAGGGTGTTTTTGAGAGAGTTTGGAGTTCTGCTTTCTGCTCAGTGTAGAAGTATCCTAGAGAAGAGCCTTCTGTTCCTGGCACATGCTGAGTGGTCTGACACGACCACATGTCCTTCAGCACCTGGCAGTGTCAGTTCTAATAGCAGCCCTTGGCAGTAAATTAGTGACCAGGGCAGGTGCACCATTTCTGGAGAGTTGTTACTCTTACTGTAGCAGTGCAATTTTTTGTGCTGTGCAGCAATCAACTGCTGCTGAGGCTTTAATACTTCCAAAAGTATCACTTATTTTCAGTGATACCTTTCTGAGTATATACTTAGTACCCCCACCTCTATATCTCTATTTGACCCCGAGCAACAACTGCAACTCACTCTTGTATCATTGGAAGTGTTTTAGCAGCCAACAAACCAAAGTGGAATATTGAAAGTGTAGAGTTGCTTGCTACAGTATTCTTAGTCTGTTAATTACTTGTAGACTTGGGCAACCTTTGCTCTGTTGTATAACTAAAGTTCTTGTTGCCTTGATGAGTTTGAGGATGACAATTCAATTTCAGAAATAATAAAGAGCACACTTGAGAGTCATGCTTTGTGCTTCTTTATCTACTTAAGCTGAGAGTATCATGTGCAACGTAGCTGAGGTCCAGCTGCTTTCTCTAGACCCTGGAGTGACAAGTGTTTGCTATTAATAAGCACAAAACGCACTTGTAAGTCTACTTATTTGTCAGCTCTGAGGCAAAACAGTCTCAATGCTGGAAGAAGTGTCTCCCATCAGGCTGTTTCTTTCAGTGCTGCAGTTATGCTGACTGGGGCTGTCACTTCTGTTAAAACCTGGTGTGATGTCAGCTTTGCTGTTCCTAAAGGAGCACTAATGAGGACAGTTCCCTCAGTGCTAAAAAAGACTGAGCTCCCTGTTGCTCAGTTTCCAGCAGCAGCAGGATACACCTAAAAATCCAAGCCTAATTAGTAGAAACTTCCCTTTGCAGCCTTTAGCTCTGAAAAACCTTTAGAAAAGGGGGAGAAATGCATTTTTCATGCCAGAAATCAACACATGAAAGAGGTGATGATCTGACAAAGTGTGAGTAACAGAATAAGGGGTTGGTGAATCCTGGCTCTGTAAGGGGATCATTGAGAAACTGCTGTTCCTGCTCTAGTTAGAACAGGAACAAAATACTGCTGAACTGCCCCCTCTCGTCTCTTCAACAAACTTTCTCTTAGCTGAGGTGGAAGGTTGCCAATCTCAGCTTTGTCTAAGTGCAGGAAGGGGAAAAGTATTCACTAGGACTGGATCTCCAAAAATGGTCTCATTGATTGATTTAATTTGGATTTAAAATGTTTCTGTCAATGCCTGCTGTCATTGGTAAAGGTGCCTGAGAGAGAGAGCCCGTGACCTACTCATGCTAAGTGCAGGTTGCATCCTGAACGTCACACGAGAGCAGGAGAGGATCTCATCCCACCCACAGTTGTAAACCTGTGTGAGAGCAGAGGCATGTACACATGCAGAATTCCAAACCTTTCCTCCTAGGAAAACCGCTCCAACTTATGCAGACATAAATAAAAGAACAGCTTCACAGCTGGAACAGATGTAAAAGTAGGACTTGCAGTGATCCCTCTGCTATTACAAGACATCCACATACTTTGTCAGGAGGAATTAGGGAGTTTTTTTGTTTCCTTAATGCATAATCTATCAGTTTTGTATAACTGCAGCTATCAAAAGCAGCCATAAACAGATGAAGATGCCCAAATGGAGTATGAATGTACATAATTTCAGTGTAATCTGAGTAGCCCCATTTTAACTAAAATGACCAAGCTGTAAGATCCCAGCCTTAACAGTGGACCAAAGTAGGTTTCCTGTCAGTGATACATCTTTGTCATGGTTTAACCCTTTATTCTGAAGGACAGTTACACTGCAATCCAGATTTAAGAAGTCACAATTATTTTGGCACACAACTGACTGGATTTTTAACAACAGTACTTGCTGTACATTTATTTTAAATGCTGCCTGAAACTCTGCTTAAAGGAAAGCAAAAAAGCATTAAAGCAGTACAGTATTTCATATACATATTACTGCAATTTAAACAGTTGAATAAATATTTTATCAGTCCTAGTTTTCACAATGGAAGTAACTTCGGGTCACTGTTGTGAACTCTGAACTTTGCTTGATCTTTCTTTTAGACCCAACAGTTCTGTTCTCAGTTCTCCAGGCTTAGGAGGTATTTCAGGTATGCTCTGTTAAAAACAGAGAAAGATATCAGTGTTGTGGCAGAAGAAAAAACTAAATCCACAAAACAGTAAAGGATCACACTCTGTAAGAGCATTACAGTTAACTGTGATTATACTGCCCTCTTCTTCAAGCAGAGTATAATTCCTACATGTAGAACATCTTAAAAATTACTATCTTTTTATAATTTGACTTTGTATTTATAAAATAGCAAAATATAATTGGGAAAACAAAAAGAAGGCAAAAGAAAGAATTAACAGTTTTATTTAAATGAACATTTTTTGCCATTAAAGAAAGTTTGGTAGAGATGTCTAAAACAGTTAAAGCTTCCACACACTCTTTCTCTTGGTGACAGAAGAAAATGTTTCACTGCCTCTACTTTCCTGATTTAGAAATTAGGCATTGAAGCTGAAGAGGAAATTTAAAAATAAAAAGGTACCAGATGGCATGACATTTCAAGAACAATACCTCCTGAAAATTCATGCTACTTTAGGAATATAGATAATTCAATTGTTCTGAATAAATATGTCTGTTTGCCTGTAATGAAGGCTACAGTAGAGACTACTGAAATACATAAATTCTTATGCATCTATCAATGATTTAAGCCTCATTGCTTAAATTTTGATGTGACAGCTCTAGCATGGTAATTTTTTTAAACTTATTTACCATTTGAAAATATCACAGTGAAATACAAAAATCAAGAGGTATACAAGAGGAGGGTGAGGGAAAGCTTACAAGTCAGGCCTCCAAGAGACTAAGCCATTAATATTCCTGGATGGTTTCATGTGAAGTTTATTTCTGTGACTAGTTTTGACAGCCGTGCCTGTTGTCTTTTTCTAAAGTCAACTTTTGGCTGTCTTCAATTACTGAAGGAAACAAAGTCTATTTAATCGTAGCATAGCCCCTTCTCACCACTTTTGAATGCTCTTTTCAAAACCCATCTTCCTACAGCAAAGACCCCTTTTGAAGGGGGTTACACTGCTTTTATTTTTGGTACCGCGTCACCAGAGTGGAGGTGGCTCCCCAGAGAAGTTGCAGAATCCCAGAATCATTAGGGTTGGAAGCGACCTTTGGAGATCATCCAGTCCAACCCCCCCCTGCCAAGGCAGGGTCACCTGGAGGAGGTGACATAGGAGCACGTCCAGGTGGGTTTGGAATGCCTCCAGAGAGGGAAGCTCTGTGACCTCCCTGGGCAGCCTGTTCCAGTGCCCTGCCAGCCTCAACGTGGAGTTCTTCTCATGTTGAGGGGAAATTTCTTGTGCTTTAATTTATGGACATTGCTGCTCATCCTATCGCTGGGCACCACTGAAAAGAGTCTGGCACCATCCCCTTGGCACCCGCCTTTGAGGCAGTGATATGCATTGATGAGATCCCCTTTCGTCCACACTCTTCTCTCCACTAAACAGGCACAGCTCTCACAGTCTCTCCTTACAAGAGAGATGCTCCAACCCCTTAACGATCTTTGTAACCTCCCCTGGACCCTGTCCAGTAGCTCCCTGTCTCTCTAGTCCTGAGGAGCCCGGACCGGGGCAGGGCGCGGTCCCGGCTGCCCGGCCGGTGCCGCTGCCGAGGCCGATCTCTGTGCACAGCCGGGCCGGACGCCTCCCCGGGACAAAGCCCCTCCAGCAGACCCTCTGTCCCGCGCACACGGCACCACCGACCGGGCCCCTGCGAGCACTTACGAGGTCCGGCCGGTAGTACCTGTGCACGACCTCTGCCCCCGCGAACATGGCCAGAATGCTGGCGGCCAGCGCCCGCAGGTACGTGGGCCAGGGCACGCCGGCGGGCATGGCCGGCCCAGCTCCGCACGAACCGACGGCGCCGGACGTGCGTCATCCCCGCCGCCGCCGGCAGCGGGGCAGGGAAAAGGGAAGAGGGCGTGGAGACCCGCCCCTCGCGCAGGAGTATCGCGGCAGCGCGCGGTAAGTCGCGACAGAGCCCCCCGCGCCCCCCGGGGCAGGGGGATAATCACACACACACCCCCCCCACACGAGACCGCCCGGCCCCGCCCTCCGCGCCCATTGGCTGGCGCGCGTCACATGGCGCGGGGCCGCCCGGCAGGTCGGTCGGGGCGCTGCGCGGGGGGCGGGGGCGGGGGGGGCGAGCGGCGACAACCGCGGCGACAGCGGCGGCGACAGCGACGGCCCCGCCCGCCATGGAGCCCCGGGAGCTGGGCAGGTACCGCCCGCGGCCGCGCCCGGGCCTCGCGGGGGGGCCGCCGTGGTCCTGCTCCTCCTGCTCGCCCCCGTCCCGCGGGCGGCGGGGCCGGGCCGGGCTGTGGCGGCGCCCCCGCTCCTTCCCCGGCACAAAGGGGAGCGCAGAGCGGGTCGGACGGGCCGGGCCCGAGGGGAGAGAGAGGCGCTGGGCTGCGACCGTGGCCGCGTCCCGAGGGGGGAGCTGAAACTCGTTTAATGCTTGGGCTTGTTCCGAGAATTATTTAATACTTGTTTTGCGAACAAATCTTCTTCTCTACCTTTTTTTTTTAAATTTTTCTTTCATGTTTAGCATGAACTGAAGGCGGGGTGGGGGGGATTGAGGGTAAATAAATCACTGCCTTTTTTCTCGTGGAACTGGAAATATCTATTCAAACGTCCCGTGGCATTTTGTTGTGTTTGTTATTCAGCAATAACAAAGAATCGTATTTCTGAACCCATGCGCAAGAAATGTGGCCTTAAATGTATAGGAAACTTAGAGGTAGGGGTAAAAGTTCTCTTTCATCTCAGTAGCAAGAGGTTAGAGGACTTGTTTCCGACATGGTGCGGATTTTCTCTCTGTTTAAAGGAAATTTTATTCCCTTTACAAGAAGGAGACTTTATATTCACATAAAATAAGGCCTGTATTACAAGACAGCATCTGGTCTTGGTTTCACATCTTTGTTACTCACCCTGTTCTGCTCTGTATGATTAGGCTTTTATTACTTTATGAACTGGATTCTGCATGTCTCAGTTGTGTTTCCCAACACAGATCTGAAGATCAGTTTGGTTTGGTTCAGTAATTGCACAAGTATTTTATATAAAATGGTACTTTTCCAGCAGAGGAGTTCAATTATTCCCTGTACTCTGAAAATCTCCCATGACTTTACTAGGCAACTTGCTCAGGAATCTGAAAGAACTACGTTCATATTTGTTCTCCTTGATTCGGGACAGGTATTTGGTTCAAAATCAGTGGCTTGATCACAAGACTGTGGGCTGTTCTGGTATAAATCTGATTTACGGTGGGATTCTTAAAAATCCATTTCGTAGTAGGGAATGCTCCCTTATTTTGAGACATTTAGAATTACAGAATCATTTATGTTGGATAAGATCTCTAAGATCATTGAGTCCAACCATTAACCCGGCACTGCCAAGCCCACCACTAAACCATGTCCGTAAGTGCCACATCTACGCAGCTTTTAAATAATTCTGGGGGTGGTGACTCAAGCAGTTCCCTGGGCAGCCTGTTCCAATGGTTAACAACCCTTTCCATGAAGAAATTTATCCCAATATCCAATCTAAGCCTCCCCTGGCATGACTTGAGGCCATTTCCCCTTGTCCTGTCGCTTGTTACTTGAGACTGACCCCCATCTGGCTACAACCTCCTTTCAGGTAGTTGTAGAGAGTATAAGGTTCCCCCTGAGCCTCCTTTTCTCCAGGCTAAACAATTCCAGCTCCCAGGTCCATTGCCCTTCTCTGGACATTCTCCTCAATGTCTTTCTTGTAGTGAGGGGCCCAAAAATGAACATGGGATGAAGTGTGGCCCCAGTGCAGGGGCATGATCACTGCCCTGGTCCTGCTGGCCACACTATTTCTGATAGAGGCCAGGATGCCACTGGCCGCCTTAGACAAATATGTCTATGTCTAAAAATTACTTGGTGTTTTTGTTAATAGCTTTGAGATGGTAAAATTGATTCCTAAAAATTTACTGTTCACAAAATCCTTTCTATGTATTTTTATAGCAGTAGAATCTGTGGCCAAGAAAATGGCTGTGTAGGTAGGAGTGACAGTATAAAGCAGAATTTTGTGCTGGGGTGTGAGGGCTGTGTGTGACTAATAAATGTGTGGAGGAAGAAAGCTGTGTATGGAAAAATGTCTTTATGCATGGAAGGAAACTGAGTTTTTGTGTATGTGAACACTTCCATGTAGAATAAGTGCACTATTTGTGTTGAGATCCAGTGTGTCATAGCTGGGCAACATCTGCCACACAATTTGTAAAACCTTTTTAATGATCTGCATGGTAACAAAGACTGTGTGTATTCTTAATGCTTTATAGCCCAGAATGATTCATCCATTCTGGATCTTACCAGATCAAGTCAATGATGCAGCACTAAAAAAAGTAAAATTTGGGAAACTTGAAGTCCAAAGAGTTTTAACTCACATGTGTTTTAAATCGTTGGTGTGTTTGATAGTTTGGTTTGGAGCTGTGTGCTGCAGAGTGTTTTTCCTGAAAAAAAGGGTAAAGCTCTACACTTCATTTACCAATGTTGTGTTAATTCCACATTAGAGTAATCACAAGAGAACTGTACTGTTAATGTTGGGTTTAACTGATACCAGTTCAGCAGCTTGGCTGCTTTGTGGATTTGGATAATTTACTGCCTTGTTAACAGAGTTGTTGGAGAATATAAGTGCAGTACATGCCTGCCTTGATAAAGTTTGATTTTTACAGCATATATGGCACATCACCAAGTTTCTGAGTTGCTGACAAATTATGTCTCTTTTCTCTCCCTTTAAGATACTACGCATATCTTCAGCAAGCTCAAGCATTTTACTCGTTTCCATTCCATCAGATGATGACTGCAGTGCCCAACATGGAAACGATGGCTGAGCAGCCAACTCTAGAGGGCATTCCAGAGCCAAACATTGCTCAGGAGCCTCCAAAAGGTAGATTGACTGGGCTGTGGTAAAAGAGAGATGAAACAGAGGCAATTGATTGGGAAAAAAATATTGCTCTTAAAATGCTTCTTTGGACATATTGGATTGCCCTTTCGTGGTGGTCTCTGAGGAAGTATTGATTAATTGTATTCTTTAAGTAATGTGTTTTAACAGATAATTAAAAAGAAAAGAAGTAAACCCAGGTGAATGTATTCAGGTTGTTCAGTCTCACCCAATTATCTTGTTCCAGGAAAAGCAAAATTTTGTTTCAATAGATAAATGCATAATTTTTAGCTGATGTCATGGGGTTTAACATTACGTTAGAGAAGGTGGGTTTTAAAAATTTTGAGTTCAAAATACTTTTTTTTTTAATTTCTGCAAGAGAAGTACAGTATAATACTGTTTATTTGAAATATTTTGATTTAAATGGTTCTTTAGTGTGTTGTGGTAATCACAGGTAGGGAATTGGTTGTATACACTAAGAATCACTTGTTTTAGTGCAGCTTATTTAAACAAATTACGAACATTGCTGGAAAGTGTCCTGTATATGACACAAGTTTTGTACTCTATGTACTTGCATGCTGCCTTTCTTTTCCCCCCCTAGGCTTTTGTACACTTAGTCTTTGCAATAGCTGTGCCAAGGAGATGTCTGTTGTTCTGTTACTGTGCCTACTCTTAGGACATAAAAAAAGCAGTGGTCTCTGCAGTGCCTAGATCCTGATTCAGTAGCCAATACTCACACACAGAGTTTTGCCTTGCTGTAATATTTAGATACAGCTCAGAGCTCTGTGTACCAAGGAAATTTATCAGCCAGTTCATGCAATGACATTGCTTGTTGAAATGCATCCTTCGATAACCTTTATCTTTTGTTAAAGTTGTAATGCGTGGCCAGGTAAAACCATAGGAGGAAAACCTCCAGTTTAGAATAGTTGTGACTGCTCAATTCAGTCACAGTATTATTCATTTCAGTTAGGATGCATCTCAAGTGCTGTGTAGTCAATCTTTTGCAGTTTTAGCATCGGATAACATGGTGTCACCGGGACCACCCTGTTTGACTTGCAAGTATTTTTGGATGACTGTGATCGTCTGTTATTAAGCTGCTCCCTAGTGTTGTTTTTTGCAAGAACTGTAAGTTGAGTAGGGCCTTCAAAGGTGGGGATGGAATTTTTATTAAATGTCTGTGAAATTTACAGGAGCATATATGAGAGACAAAGATTTGGAGTCCAGCTACTGCTGTGATGAAAATAGTAAGATTTCTAGGATTATCCTCTGAAAGGCTGCCCTGGCATTGTTCATCTTCCATGACAGTGTCTGGTTGGTAGGTACCTGATCAGTGTGAGAGTTAGAAAAACATTATCCTGCTTCATTTAAAATACTCTGACTGCTCTGAGTTGGAGCATTATGTGGCATTACCTGTGGCACTATGTTGTCACATGAAAAACCTTCTAACTCTTCAAGGGGTGGGAAAGAAAATCTGTTTATGTGGCTTGCCACGTCTGGGCCCTTCTGTTCTCTTCACTGCAATTAGACTAGAGCTTGAGTACTGTTACTTAAAGCTTCCCTAAGTAGTTGCTGCAGTCATGCACTGGGAATTTCACATGGTGTTTGTTTTCACTTTTGTTTAGACAGCTTTCTTACAAGAACAGCTCCAAAAACATTTGCAGACTTAGGGCAGTGTCTGGGTATCTACCATAGTATTTCTTATCTGAGGGAGATTTTCATCTATGAATTTTGAAAATAAGATGAAGTCTTTAAAGTAATAGATTACTTTGTCTATTTATCATCTGATTCCTGCTAGATATGTTTTCATATTTTTCAAGTTGTGTTCTACAGCTTGACATTATTAATGAACATAGAGATAGAGAGCGATCTCTGGGTGGTCATGTCATGGCTAGTACCTGTGCTGCTTGAATCTCTAAATTTTAAGAGTGAAAAGATGAGGAAGCTTCAAATGAGTGAACAGTAACAACTTCATGTTGGCATTTTGTAAATAAAAATGAATGTTTAGTGTCACTCACTCAGACTGAGATCCTGACGAGTGCTGCCCTGGACAGTATCTGTTCTGGATGCAGTATGTGAACGTATGTGAATGCAGCAGTGTGTGAATAGCTTATGTAATCCTTGAGCCCTTTTGCTTTTTATGTGTTGCTCCTGCAAAACCGAGATTCATCTGGTAATGGTTTGAATTAGTGAATTTTGAAGGTAAATTTATCTTTTTGTATCCATACGTTTAGCTGAGTCTTTTTGACACTGCAACATTAAAAATGTACAAAAGGAATATTTGCTTTGTGTTTCAGAAGTTAAGAAAGGAGGAAGGAAAAGAAAAGCCAAAGCAACTGAGCCAAAGCAACCCAAAAAGCCTGCTGCTAAAAAAGAAAAAACAGCCAAATCAAAAGGCAAACAAGAAAAGATCACAGATACTTTTAAAGTCAAAAGGAAAGTGGACCGTTTTAATGGTGTATCTGAAGCTGAACTTCTGACCAAGACCTTGCCTGATATTTTGACCTTTGATCTGGACATTGTAATAGTAAGTAACTCGGAGTTACAAGATTATGTAAAAAAGTCTTGTACTCACACGTTATGGTTTACATTCCTTCTGCTTACTTATCTATATTGCTTATATGGTAAGATCTTGCAAGATAAAGTATATAAACTGTTTCCTGTGTGTAGAGCTGCTTTGCATTTTCTGTTAAAAGCCAGAGTAACATAGTCCTAAATTCTGAGAAATCTAAGGTTTAGGTATGATACAGAGTCATGAGAGACTGTTACTCGATACTTGGTTTACTGGAAGCTCTGCACTCTGCGAGCTGCCCTTTTGACATTGCACAGCTAAATGAGGCACTGCTCTAAAATTGTCAGGTTTTTTAGACAATGATGGAAGGTGCCATTAACACAATTTTGTTTGTTGACAGTAGCTTAGAATTGAATCAAGCGTCCTTACTGTAACTTGATCAAATTGCTGACTAGCAAGCCATGTTCTCATTGTTCCAATGGACTGATATCTTTGTAGATTGGCATAAACCCTGGCCTGATGGCAGCTTACAAAGGACATCATTATCCGGGACCTGGAAACCATTTTTGTACGTTTTTGTTTTCCTTTCTTCTCTTAAAATTTGCAGAACTTTGTTAAAATTTGTAGTATTTTAATTAAACTGGTTTGGGTTTTATTTTTCTCCTGATTTTCTTTTGTTTTAGTTTCAGAGAGGGATTTTGCTTTTAACTATCCAAGAGTGATTTAAATCCCATAAGTACTCCTGTCAAGTACTGTACCTAAAAAGGAATAAAAGAGAAATAATCAGCAGCTTTAGATGCAGGTTTAGAATTGTCATGTAAACATACTGTTACCAAATACCTTATTGTTGTATTAGTGTGCAGCTTAAGGAATAAAAATTAAATCTCTAGTACTTCAGTTATCAAGGGTGAGTCAATAAACATCAATTTCTGATGTAAAATAAACCCACACACATTATCCAAAAAGTGTATTTCATCAAGCCCTCTTCTGTTTGCATTTATTCATCCGTCTCTTCTTTAAAAGCTTTCTAAGTGATGAAAAAGCAAAGCCAATTGCCCTTTCCAGACATGTGCATCTGGCATACCTGATTCTCCACACAGATGTTTTCTCCTAAATATTTTTCCATTTTCAGTGGCATTTTCTGCAGCATGTTCTCATGAAGAAAGATCCTACCTGAACTCTGAAATGCTCAGTTCTGCATACAGGAGCTGTGGTGGTGGGAGGGAGCTCCAGCTGGGCTAATTGCAGCTCTGTAATATTCCAGTCAAAACATTCCTGGCGCCCAGCAGACCCAAAGCCAGGCTTGGGTATTTCTCCAGCGTTCTGCAGCCTGGTCAGACTGATCACCTCCTTTACTGAGAAGCAGGCCAGCTATTCATGCTCTGGCAAATCCAGGTGTTTGTAACCTTCTCAAGTCATTGGGAGCTACCTGGGGTGAGTTTGTGCTTAAGAGCCTGGCGCTGCACATCACCCAAACTGTACTTTTATGTGCTAAATATGAATGTGAGATGTTAGCGGTTCTGTTAGAGAGGTCCAGTGCAAGGAGGAGCGATGGCAAGCTTGTAAAAGACAGCTGACACATTGTATTTACCACATTCTTTCCCACAGAATCCGTGTTGCTCACACTCCCTGCTTAAGGGAATCACAAAACCTAAAGCTCTGTACTGAACTTTAGAATAAAAGACTGGTTTCCATACATGGGATCATGATGAGGAATTCCTGTTCCCTAGGGCTTTTCTGCTCTCTTGCAGTAGATAAAGTAATAATCATTATTTTAAACTTTTCTAGATAGGGCAGTAGTCTTCCCAAATTAAGTGATGCTTTGTTAAAATAGATTCTTCCTTTAGCATTCCAGTATTCTGACAGTCGAGTTTTTTTCATTGTGCTTTCTTTTTCTTAGAAATAGGCAAATATGTATCTATCTTCTCACTTCACAGGGAAGTGTCTGTTCATGTCTGGTCTAAGTAATGAACAGCTGAACCACATGGATGACCACACTTTGCCGCATAAATATGGGATTGGATTTACAAACATGGTTGAAAGGACAACACCTGGAAGCAAAGACCTCACCAGGTAGGGCAGCAAAGGGGAATGTATCATGCTTGTTAATGAACTAATAGTTGTGATTATAATTTTGAGTACCTTCTCTTTTAGCAAAGAGATTCGGGAAGGAGGGCGAATTCTGATGCAGAAGCTACAAAAGTATAAACCTCGTATAGCAGCTTTCAATGGAAAATGTGAGAACCTCAACTTTTAAATGAATCTCTTCTGTCAATAGCTTTTTTTTTTTTTTTCTTCCCACTTATCCTATCTTCTTTTTATTTTAGGTATTTATGAAATTTTTAGTAAAGAAGTTTTTGGAATTAAAGTTAAGAACTTGGAATTTGGACTGCAGCCACACAAAGTGCCAGATACAGAAACTGTGAGTATTGAGACTAAGAAACAAAACCAGGGCACTCCATTTAAAAACTAACAAAACTTCAGGACTTGCATACACTTCTGATAATGAACCAAGCGCATTCTGATAATGACCAAAGTACAAGAGATGTGAAAGGCTTTTACCTAAACAGAGAGAGGGGAATAGTGCAATTTTTGGACACATCTTTCATGCAGCTTCTTCAGACTTGCAGATTTTATTTGGGAAACTGCGTATTATGATTTGGTTAGTGCATTCTCTGAGAACTGTCTAAAATACGAATAATACATGCATGCTTTTGTGATAACTTTCATCTGATTCCCTGCGTCCAATTCCCTGGATATTTGTATGAGTGAACTTTAATACTGAACATGACCATGGTGGTGGTAGTGCCACTGTGGGGCAGAAGGAACAAGTCCATCACTGTGCTTTTACACACAACTACAGCATTACAGGAGTTGGGCATGCCCAAGCACTGCCATCAGACTGGACCTCCTTAAGCTGATTTGTAGTTTGAAGATCAGTTGGATGCTGAAGATAAAATGAACAGTTTGATGAAGAGTGCATTAGTCACAGATATCTAGTACTGGAAAGTGTCTCAATAGACCAGCTATTTATCATCAGAAATAGGTTTGTTTAATGTGTTCTTATAAACAGGTTAAGGCAAGGGCAATTACACTACCTGCCAAGGTAGCTTATTCTAAAGCTTCATTACCTTGTCAGTTCAAAAGTTTGGATTGTTTTTCTTCTTATTTCTGTCCCAAATTACTAGTGCTGCAAGTTTAAGCTGTCTTTCTCTAAAGGTGAAGTGTTGCCATTAGAGCCTGAAGAACTGTTGGTGATAAAGTGCTTGCTTGCTTAAGTAGTTCTTAAAGCCTTCTGCAGTAGATGTTTTTGTAAGAAAGATAAATAATCCCCCATACTGGTACTTGTTCATAAATACTGCATGGCGATAAAAGGATTGAATACAGTTTGGTTTTGCTCAGCTAACTTGATGTCTTTAGTTGAGGCTGTTGGCAGAGGCAGAGACACTTGAGTTGGTTCCAACCATACCGACTAACTGCAGTTTCACAGCCTGGCATGTGTGCTGTGGATGCACTTGGCCAAAAAGCCAAGCTAATTAACCCGTGGTGCCTCCCCCACTGGTGTGGGTTGTTTGCGTGCTGCCACATACTCCTCTGTGCACTGTCTGGCTCAGGGCTCTGCTTGCTCAGGGAGCTCTGGAGTGGGCTCCACTCTCTGGCACACACTGTAAATTGTACTTCTTGGAGCAAACACTGGTACTGCTTCTCCTGCAGCACATAAATAACTGGTGAAAATTGCCCTCACTTTGGCAGCTGATAATTGGCCCCTCTCTTAAGGGCAAGACAGCTGGCTGGACAAGAAAAATTAAAGACTCCTTTTAGCCCCTTCCACGACCACCTCTGGCATCAGTTGAAGTTTGTACAAAGGGTTAAAGCAGTGGGCTTAACTGTTAAGCTGTTCTCAATGTACTAAATATTAACTCATAGCTCAATATAATGCTGTTTTTCTTGCTCCTTGTCTCAAGCTCTGCTATGTTATGCCATCGTCCAGTGCAAGGTGTGCTCAGTTTCCCCGGGCACAAGATAAAGTTCATTATTACATAAAGCTGAAAGACTTAAGGGACCAACTGAAAGGCATTGCACCAAACACAGACGTGCAGGAGGTGCAGTACACATTCGACTTGCAACTTGCACAAGGTACAGTGCTTATTTTGTTAACCCTGTATTAAAATGCAGTGTAGTGTACAAGACAACTAGAAGTTTCTGAAGCAAAAAAAGAAATAAAGAATGTAGTGGGGGAAGGGGGGCAGATGTGCCATCTTTCCTAAACTGTGCTGTGTAGAATTACAGATTCCACTCTCTTTTTAGTACAGCCTAAGTTCTGTAAGGGGAGCAGGGGATTATCTTATAGAATTTGTGGCTGTTTTTCAAGTGTTTTCTGATAAAAGTGCTCTTTGATAATATTTGTTCTAAATATTAATACTTGGGGTCTTTTATTTGTGCAGAGGATGCTAAGAAGATGGCTGTCAAAGAAGAAAAGTACGACCCAGGCTATGAAGCAGCGTATGGAGGAGCTTACTGTGACCGTGCGCCGTATGACAGTGAGCAGTGCAGCTTCTCCAACGGAACGGGTAAAGTGCAGCACTTGGGGCGTTCGGGCTGTGAACCATTGCTGGGACCAAGAGCTCAGGGCTGTCAGCTGCATTTTGAATAGGAGGTGATTTTTGTTTTGTTTCAGCGGGAAGCGATCCACAGTACTGCGAGGGGTCGTCCTTCGGTATCGTTCCTAATGGACAATGGATGACACAGTCCTTTGCAGAGCAGATCCCAGAGTTCAATGCCGGTGTGACACAGGAAGAGGAGGGAAGCAGCGTGTAGGAGCTGTTCCTTCTCGGCTATGCATCCATGCTGCAGTTTTAATGCAGTGAGCAAGATTGGTACCTCGGTTCTCCAACTGAAGCATTTTAATAGTATTTTATATCCCCTAGTTATTTTATTATAGTCCAAAGTAAGTGTGTGGTAGGCTAAAATCGATGAACTAGATAATTTTAAGGAACTGTTGAAACTTTTTTTAAAAAAGTTAGCCCTTTTTTGTATATGAGTTTTATATTTAATGTATGCCATTTCTTGCAGGTTTTGACAAATTGCTTTCTCATTTGTGAAGATTTCTTTGGAGCATTAATTTTATTTCATGAATTGTAATGTAGTAGTAACAGCAGCAGTATACTTGCTACTGATGCCTCAATATTTGGATATCTCACAATCCTTTTATATCCAGAGGGAAAAATGGGAAGCGTACCCTTAACTTATGTGAAGCGATATTTTTAATCATGCACAGTTAAGGAAACTGTGCTTTTTAAATCTGCCTTCTGCCTTCTTTAAAAGTGCAGAAAGTTGCATTCTGCAGCTGTGAGTACTGAGTATCTTCTGGGTGGGAAGAGAGACCTTTGTCTGTTTGGTGAGTGGACCATTTTCGGGATTAAGGGAGTGAAGACATCATCTCAAGTCACAACACTGGGGAGGAAAATTTGTGTCATACAGGACAGAGCCTAAATATTCTAGCTGAGCTGTCTTAAGGTAAGATATCCCTACCACTCTATCTCTTTCCCTCTGAAATTCCAATGTAGGGAACTGGAATTCCTTGGAAAAAAAAACTAAAAAAAAACAAAACAAACAACAGTGGTGGTTCTTCAACTCTGTGGCATTCAAACTCTGTCATTACCTTCACATGACCTTCAGCAGTAGACAACTCCTTTGAACAGATTACATGGCAGGGAATTGAAAGGCTGCATTCTCTGTAAAAATCATGTACAGCTACATTGTTTACATCATGTACAATTAGCACAGGGTGAAAAGAGCTTGCAATTTAGCGGGTTTTAAAATTCTATTCTCTTCAATCTGTAGGACCTTAGAGGGTGGTCTCCTTATTCCTCTTACAAGCAAAAAAAACTGAGTTAAATATAGGGCAGCTGTTCCGTGAATAAGAAAGAAGTTGGCTGTAGAAACTACAGCTCTCTTCTGAGGAACTTGCCTAAATGACACACATTTCTGGCCAACGCGATTCCATCCTGGTGCCTAACCATCGTCTTCTTTCCCTCCTTTATCATGTGAGGAAGAGATGAAGTAAAAGCAATAAGCTGATCAAAACACTATAGTTTTGATGATCTTATGACAGTTGGTGCTTCACATACTTGAAAAACGGATACAAACAGTATCTCCACACTCCACATGGGCCAGAGAGTCCTGTAGGACGTGATTTATCCTTTCTTCACAGCCAGCAATGGTTGTCAATTGTGTGCAACTAGTTAGTGTAGGTTCTAATCCTGCTGTAACAGCTCTCACTGAGATCACACACTGTCAACCTGTTGTGAGGCAGGCATGATGTTTACAGTTTCTTCCCAAATTATGTGGCTTAATTCTGAGCGTCTTAAATCAAGAAAGTGTGCATTATGATTCTGATTGTGTTTATTAGCTTCAGCATAAAGCTATTCTGTATATTGTCAAAAGGTATAGGACTTGTCTGTTATTTAAAGTGTACTGTATCATGTATTGCTGTTTACATGGGTGTTTTCTTGCAGGTGCTCAAAGTATCTTGCATCAGGGATTTGTTACAATTCAATTATTTAATTTTCAACAAAATTGGAAGCATGGAATTAGCACTGCTGAGTATGTAGCACAGTAGGATGTAACTCCTGAAAGGCTATCCTCTTTGAGTGGAAGGGAAAGGTGTCTTCTTTAAAGGAGTCACTGGGTACAAAATACAGTTAAATGTACAATGACCGTTTCACTAAATACTGCAATTCTATGTGTCCTCCCTCAGAACTGGTGCTCTTTTTGTTACAGTAGTCCAGAAGTTCTTAATCTGTCTTAAATCTATCCATGTTTCACAATAAAATCAGGAATTGTACTGCTGTGTCTCGGGATGTATTTTCACATGTTGCTAGCAGGGGTCTAAGTGCACTACAGGATGTGTCATTCACAGAAACGCCCCAAAACAGAGTCACCACTCAGCAAAACTCCACTCAGTAACATGTGCCCAAGATCTCATTTCAGGCTCTTCAGTGTGGGCCAGACAACTAAAGACACCTTGTGTGTAATACTACAGGTATCTGCTGATATTGGAAGATATTGGAGTCTTATTTATAAAGACCTGAAATTAATTTAAGTGCTCTTACTTTAAGTCTGGCACTGAGTTTTACCTCTGTAAATGTTTAATGAAAATACTTCACTGTCAAGTAAACCTGGTTCCTCACCTTACATGAAAGTCAGGATAATCTGAACTGTGTAATGGTCACTCCAGCCTCCCTCTCCAGCCCTAAGCACACAAAAGTGAGGGTCAGTTATTCATATATTTAACAAATATTTTGTTTTCTAAAATCAGTTAATCATATGACTCATATGCTGCGTCTCAAACTATTACATGCATCCAATACACTACATTTTGCAGTATTTACGTTGTTTCAGTATCAGCTATCAGGACGAGTTAATTTGAACTTCCCTGAAGGGTCAGGAATAAACCAGTTTTCCCAGAGATCAGTGTGGACACTGGGATAGTCCCAAGGTTTGTATCTCCCATTCCAGTGAAGTAGTTTAGCTTCTTGAAGAAATTGCTCTGAGTAACGGGCATCAGGACTCCAACCTGCATGGGTAGATTAAAAAAAAAATTTAAAAAGTCCAGTTTTTAATAAAGGAAAACATTATAGAGTGAGTTAAATTGAGTGAGTCTTTTTCAGAAGTCTTATTAGTATGGTTTCATCAGATAGTTTTATGATAGAGAAGCTTTTTTTTTAGCTTGATGCCTCAAATGCTGCATCAGCAAAAAAAATTCAGCAAGTTTCTTCTCTCAACACTTTTATCATCTTGGCATAGCTGGGATTAAAAACCACATAAAATCTATTCATTTTACCACACCAGCTAAGACATTATGTTTTTCCTAGGATAATTCACTCCCAAGTGAAAGGTAACTGCATCCTCCAGAATGTTGACAACAAATGCTGCCCAGCCTCCCATATTCTTCCACTGCTCTAGAAAAAACTGTGATTTTTTTTTTTTTTAGGCTCTGACTATATTCAGATCTTCCACATATTCTTTCATAGCTGATGGCAGTGTAGGTTAGCTGGTCTTTAAACATATAACTTTGCCCTTGGTATTTGGGTCTTTTTCCTTTTTTCATCCAATTTCATCACTATTAGGGGGTTGGGTTTTTTGCAGGGATGCAACTAAGTTGTTTGCTTGACCTGTTAGGACACTTGCATCTGACTCCCACGTGCTGCCCTGCCCTGAAGAAAGCAGGACTCATGAGCCTTGGGGGAAGTGGGGATTATGTGCTGTGGATCTGAGGCAAAAAGTAATGCTTGAGGTAAAGTAACGTAAGGTCCTGCACTGGCATCTTACAGACTGCTCACTTTAGTTCCAACCTGCAAACAGTGAGAAGTTAAACTTACCAAGATGCCTTATGTGCCACATGGGATTAATAGAGGAATACTTTCCATGAAATACAATCAACATTGGAGAGGTTGCCACGCCTCCCCCAAGGGTGCTGCTGTAGAGGTTTTCCCTGCAAAAGGAAAAATAAAAGTACATTCAAAACCTCAAGGAGTCTTTAGCACAAAAGGCAGAAGATTAAAAGTAAGTATTCTTATATAAATAAAAATTCAAAATCATTTTGAACAGGCCAGTTTTCAGCAGACTCCTTCCTTATGATGTTAATTGATTGTATTTGCAACTCCCATCGAGTAACTTGTTGCTACCAAGAAAAATGGGAGTCACATCCACCATGAAGCCAGTTTCTTCTACACACAGCCTGTAGTCCTCAATAATGACAAAGTTAACTGTAGAAAAAAAAGCTGTTAAAGAAATCAAACATAATTTAGCCTGGTCTCTTAAGAAAATGTACATATTTCCATATTTTTCATTCCCTTTCTTTCCCTTTTCCCCTCCTCCAGCTTTTAGACCATAAATTAACCTCAGGTTGGATTTTGTCAAAGCCTAGTTAGCATAAATTGTTATCTCAAGAATATTAGTTTCCTATGAATTTTGTAGTAAATCAGGGGCTAGATCAAGCCTAATCATGGTAAGGGGAGGCATTAGGAGGTGGCAGCCAGGTGTCTGTCCGCATGTGCCGATGACCCTGCTGACCAGTTGGCACATGGGCAAAGCCACCCCACCTATGGGACACTTTGTCACCCACCTAGTCCCGTGGGGAGGAAACCTGGGAAGTACAGAGATGCTGAAAGGCCACAGAACAAAAAAAATCATAACTTCCCCTCAAAACTGAGTTTCAATTGATAAGCAATTTTTTTCATTGCCACTTCAAAATCCAGCTAAAAGGAGCATGAATGTGTTATTAAGGCATAAAATCAACTCTATAGATCAAATTTGCAATAATATGGAATGTTTTACTCTTAAAATCTCTTTATAAGCACAGCGATAGCTTGTCAGGATATGTTACATAAGCAGAGTAAGAGAAAGACATTTGGCTTCTCACTCATTCACGTACTCCTCATTTGTGTCCCTCATCTGTTCATTTCTGAAACGAACAAGTAATGGACACAGCCCAACAGCACAAACCATTCAGTGTCAGTTTAGCCTTCCTAAATTTAAATTCAATCCTTTGCAGAGTCAAGTTTTCAAATACAGGTTAACGGGGGATTAATGTAAATAATGAATGGTGATTGTTTCACTGTGTAACGACTTATTCATGGTCAATAACAAAAAGATATCTTTCATGTCAAATTTCCTTCATCTAGAGAAAAGGAAGTCTTTTCTACTGTGGTGTTTTGTTTTTTTTTTTTTTTTTAAAGATGGTGTCCAATTACAGTTTGGCTGATGCTACAATAGGAGAGTCCCCACACAAACAAGGAAAGATTCCTCCTTCTTTCAGCCAGCCTCAGGAAGGGAAGATCATTAAGTGGCTTGATCCCAAGTGAAGTTGGTCACCCAAAATGAGAACCACATGTTCTCAGTGTCCCGCAGGATTATGTGAGGTTTGTCATTAAACACAAGACTGAAATTCCAGGTGGTCATTTCCTGGTGCAAAATTGGTCAGATTTAAACAGATGGAAATGCTGGAACAGGATTTAAAAGAAAGATTGCCTGGAGTTGAAAAAAAACTTTTAAGAGCTTTTAAACAGAAAATAAAACTGTAAACCAAGTATGAAAAGTGGAAAGCTCGATCTCTGCACATACTCTACATTTCTTTGCATCCACTTTTCCAACTGCTTTGTAATCCGCTGATGTTTCCATTCAGTCATGTTAGCAACAATTACTCCAGGATTAAAGGAGCAGGTGCTGGGGCTGATGCCAAGATCTCTGATGGCTTGCTTTCTGTAGTCCAGGAATCCCATGTACGTGTTCTAAGAAGTAAAAAAGTATGTTTATTCCCTACGAATCTTTTTAAAGATGTGTACATTCATCTCTCTATCACTGAGAGGGAGACTAAACATGCACTCCCAAAGCTGAATTTCTAGATGGTGGTTATGTGTCATGATTTCCATATGACACAAGGCTGAAAGGCAGGATACTTCCAGACACTAAATTACTTTTTCCACAGTATGGTACAGTGGAAGTTTTATAGAGCTCTTCCCTCACCACATCTTTGTTTTTCAGAAGCTCACACTAAATGCGTAGCATCACACTTGTACAGCTGTAATAGTAGAGGGATGCACTGACAGTTCTGGGGAACTCAGCCCAGGAATTAGCCTTTAAATTGCTTTCCCAAGGTTTCCTTCCCAATGTGACTAATACAAATACCACATATTCTGTCTTCATTAGATGTTCTATAAATGCTCACAGTCTACTGATAGCAAAATACCAAACGTAATTCAGTAGAATCCAAAGAACAAGAGATATTTAAATTGTTACAGGAAACAACTCTGCATAGCACTACAGAGGTACTCCAAAAAGTTCTTAATTACCAGTAAAATTATTACAAAACTAAATATCATATTTTTATATATAACTTTCACTTTGGGGAACACATATGAAATCATCTTACACTTATGGGTAAACAAATTCATTATTAGAATTCCAGAGTGGCATCTTACCTGCATCCCTACACTTCTAATCATCTCATGTGTAGAAGGCAGATCACAATCATCTGAAAAAGCTGCAGCATGTCCAGGAGCCAGCTTAGTATCATAGAGCTCCTGGATGTCACCTGATTACAGAAGGGTCAAAAGTGTAAGACAACACCTACTGCATTGCTACAGAGTTGATAGGATAACATCTGTTCTCATATATGTTACTTATAAACACACCAGTTTTCAGGGATAGCCCAGATATTGATGAAGGTTGAATTTTGTAATATGAGACAATTCTCAAATTTAAGTCCTGTACCTCTAAGGTCTAGCTTTAAATATTATCACTGGTATTCAATACATTCATATTCTGGTTTGAATGTCCAGAATCACCTACAGCAGAAGCTGATTACGCTGTTAAGAAGCCTGGTTACAAACTTCTGCAATCGCAGAGCTTGCCTTTGGAGAGGGAGAGCACAGGCAGATTTTCTGATCCTCTTCAAGTCCCAGAAAGGTGCCACTTCAATCTCCTTCACAGATCATGTTTTTCCTGGTATTTTTGCACTTATACCTCCTTGTAAGATACCTGGGTTCTCAGCAATGGCTAGTAGAAATGTGCCTGTCACTCTTGACCGTCCCTGCTGGCTTCACAGACCATCCAGCTCCTTCCTGCTGGAGGGGAATAAAGTAATGCCTGGCACCTCCCTCATCACCTGACTGGCAGGTACTCACAATGTGCCAGAACAGTTTCAGGGCAGGTGGGAAGCACAGCACTGCCACAGCAATTGAGTGAGCCTGCATCCAAACCATACAGACACCAGCTCTGCTGCTGGGCATGGGTTGGTCACGGCTAAGATGAATTATCTTGGTAGGCCACGTATGTCCCAGTAGCCTGAGGTGAGCTCATTAAAAGTAACCAAAAACATTCCCCATACTACCGACACTGGAACCAGTATTTCTGAAATAAACAGAGATTATGTATTTGTTTGAACTCACTAGGTGGTTGGAAACTCATATCCCACCAAAAATAGAATTTGAATTAGTAGGACACTTAATTGTTGAAGATCAACATGCCTTGCTAAGCATTTTCTCATGATTCTAAACAGCTGCTCCTTTTCTCTTGAGAAGCAAAAACAAGTTAAAAAAAAAAAAAAATCAAAAGCAAAGAATTCTGGGCTGACACCCCAAGTCCAATATGTGTCATTCTTCCTGCTCTGCTGAAAGCAACGACCAACAAATAAATGATCCCAAAGTTCAGTCCCATTCTCTGCCTATCCCATGAGAAGTCTCATTCACTCCCATTGCAGAGACATCTGACAGAGAGCACAGTCTCAAATTACAGCTAAGACACAGGGAGTAGCTGCCTGGACAGGCTCTCTTCTTCCACCTCACTCCCACATGTCCATCTTTATTAGCCTCTTGTGGGCCCTATGATTGCGTGGCCCAAGAGTGAACAAAACAGGCTTGCTGAAACAAAGGGGAAAAAAGACTTAAAAAAAGAGTTTGATTTCTTCTTATTTTTTTTTTTTCCTATTTTTTGTACTGCTAGTCTTCTGCCAGGTCAACCAGCTGAATCAGATTCTTCTGCAGCTGCACAACTGCAGATATGACATAAGTAACAGGATCTGCGTGGGGACAGGAGAGGCCACTTGGTCAGCAGCAGCCAACCACGAGCTGTAATGAGAAACTGCACCTTTATCCTGCAGCTCCACAAACACCATCAGCTGACATAAACTGACACCTCTAGTGAAAGAGAAAGCCCTACCTCCCCTCCTCCCCTGGCCAGGCTGCCTTGACTGCAACAAAGTGTTAATTAAGGCCGAAAGTAATCGAGTTTCTGGGGAACCCCTGAGCGGATACAGTGTGGGGCACAGGGGAAGTGGTGGGCTCAGCTTGAACCTATAGAGTCTAAATGAAGACTTGCAGAACCTTTCAAAGAGTTAAATATTGCTGTTGCACATTGATAACAGAAGAACAAAACTAAAAAGCAGAGGTAGCCACAGGAAGCACCCATGTTGAAGAACGGTGATACGAAGTCTATCACAAATTAAAGCGAGAAAGGCAGAGTGGATTAGTTGTCTTTTATAAAGCACAAATAGCGACACCTTCAAGTGCAGATGTTCTGAAATTTGCCTCTCAAGAGACAAAATTAGAAAAAAAGGTGTAGGAAAGCAGTGGAGAATTGTACTTTTATCATATATAAATTCAGTGGTCTTAATGTTCTTACAGCAAAGACTAATTTAGGCCAAAAAATTCATCGTAGTTATACTCAGTCCTTTCCAAAGAAAATTTTCATTGGAAGATTCCTTTAACATTTAACAAGAACAGGCAAAATGGTTTTGTTGCCCCGTTGGCCTGGCTAGGACAGATAGAGTTCATTTTCTTCACAGCAGCTCATATGGTGCTGAGGTTTAGATTTTTAGCACGCTCATGTTCTGGCTTTTGCTGAGCAGTGGTTGCACAGCATCAAGGCCTTCCCTGTTCCTCATTCTGCCCCTCCCAGTGAATAAGTTGGTGGGTGCACAAGAGGCCAGGAGGGGACACAACTGGGCAGGTGATCTGAACTGCCCGAAGAGCTATTCCATGCCACATAATGCTCAGCAAGAAAAGGGGAAAGAGGGGGTCTGGGGTGGGTAAAGAGAGACGAGGTGTAGGTAGCCAGCTGGTGCTTGGGAACTGGCTGGGCATGGACCTGCCCATCTAAGGGGTTTAGTTTTCTTCTATTCTCTCTTATTCCACTTATCCTTTGCTTATTAAACAATTATTTGTTTGATTGTTTTATCTTGACCCTTTTCTCTTCCTCCATCCCACTGGGGGTGGGGGGCAAATGAGTGAGCAGCTGGTGATGCTCAGCTGCCCACCAGGGTTAAAGCACAACACCCTGATTAAAAACTGTTATAAAATAACAAGAAAATATGATAAAACAAGGGAGAACAACAATTCTAATCAGAAGAAAAAAAAAAAAACAACCCACAACAAACTACTGGGAAACAGAACATAAAAACCTCACTGTAAATACTTTAAAAAAAATTTTAAAAATACACTTTAAAAAAAATAGTTGTTCTTCTAATTAGATTACTTTGCATGATAAGGAAAAAAAATTTTTTTTCAGTACTAGAATATCTTCTAACTGCTCCCATTTGTTAAGGAACTCTGAGATCTTTGATCATGGCTCTGCAAATTGCTTTGGATTCTGAGCTGAAGATGCTCAAATCATATTTTAAGTGTTTGGAATTTCAATCCTCTTATTTGAGTAAACTCCTTTTGCTCTCAAGAACAGCAGTTCTGGATAAGGAATTGGTAGCACTGGGGGGAATTGAAATATTAGCAGGAAATGCATGTCACGTACTTTATAAATTATTGCAGCACCTGAGTGAAATCCATTGTATCTTTCAGGAATTGACAGAATCAATTACAATTAAATCCTCATAAAATTTTGATCACAATTATTCAAAACATATGCAGGTAAGGTCTTCCTCAGACTTTCATTTAGATATATAGATTATTTGTAGTTCCCCTAAGATCAACACTCCCAGCAGCTGCCTTAGTTTCCATTATATCTCATCTTTCCAAATGACTATAAAAGCTGCAATAACTTTAATTTTAATTCTGCTAGAAACTGCTTTTTAGATGACAGCTTACCTTGAACAATAACATCATCATCCAAATATATTACTTTCTCATGTTTCTGGATAAGCAAAGGAAGATAAAATCGAACGAAGTTCAGCTATTAAACAGGGAAAAAAAAAGGTAAAGACTAAATGGTAAAGCTGTTTATTATCATAGTCTCACACTTCTGTCTCTATTAACAACCAGTTTTAATATTTCTTAACTGAGCACTAGCCAGTGATCATTTGTTTCCTTCCCCCCAGCTTTACTAGTATCCAGAATCCATTATTATTATTATTATCATCATAGTTATCATTATTATAAATCCATATTTATTTGCCATGGCCCAAACCAAACAGCCCAAAACAGTTGTTTCTTCACAGAATCACAGAATCCTTTAGCTTTCAGCTATTTTCAGCTCAAGGGATTTTCTGATCTAGGTGTTATCTGTTTAAATATGAACTTCAGTTCTAACTGAATCCCTCTACATTTGTACATCTACAAGACCTTTCAGCAAAGAATTCTAGAGACGTAGTACTCATTGCATGAAAAGTGTGCAACATCTCTTGTTTGTGCTGTGACTCCAATGAATTTAATCTTATGGCCATTAGTTCTTACATGGGAAGAGAGTGAGCGACCATCCCCCACCCAGCCCTTCACACCACTCCATTCTCTAGACTGCTACTGTTTTCATGCTAAAAGTCGAACTATTTCCAGGCTGAACAGTTTAAACCCACTGATTCCCTGCATGAAATCTTTTCCACATATTAGAAATGTCAAAGGCTCAGAGCAGGGCAGCATGAACAAACATTCCGGAGAGACCCAAACATTTTCTGGTGGTGCTACATCTATTTCAGTTAAGGGGACAAAGACTGCATGTAGTATTTAGGATAAGAGAAAACTATGGATTTGCATTGTGGCAAACTGATGTTCTCTACTTCGATCCTTACTCTTTTCCTAATATTTTTTAACATCTGATTTGCCTTTTCTGACAGCCAGTAATTTAGATTAGTCATTAGACTCTGAATTAACCCTGGACATGATTAGAATGCAGCCAACTCAGCATCATGGAGGCACAGTGAACACTATTACATCTCCCCTCCAATAAATAGTGTATATACTGTCAAAGATACAGCACATTCAATTTACCAAATTTATGCCATCATATAATAAGGTCCTAGCAAGACAGACAAGTTGCAAGGAGCTTTTAATAGGGCATTTCTCCTTCTTAAGTCAGGGTGTAGCATTTGGATCTGATTTGACTTCTCTGACTTACACCCCCACATGTAATAGAACAGATCTAGGACATTTTAAAGCCTATAATAGGTGAAGAAAACCCAAAATTTCTTATGTGGTGTTCATTTACTCACAGGCTGCAGTAGCTCAGGACGTGATGCATCTTGCCTGATTTTTCCTCTTAATACCATAGGGTTGAATTCCACAACCTTAAATTTTATTTCTTTCAGTTTAGAATTTTCAATCCATTTTCTGTGATTAAAACAGAAGTGATAAAAGAAATATTGAGTGTGTGGCAAGTACTTCCACTATGAAATTCACAGACTCTTAGGAAAATAAGAAGGCTTGAAAGCTCACTATCCTATCCCAACACAGAATCACTTATGTCTACAGCCATTGCACACAGATATTTGTTTAAAACAAAACACAAAAAAACCCCACACAAAACCCCCAACAAAACACACACCCCCCAGCACTGTCAAAACCAGAGTCCATATGTTGCCCAAACAACCCATCTTTCACCATCACTAGCAATAAGTGCTATTTTTCTAAGATTTCTTGCTATAATTAAAGATCATTACTTCTTATCTACCATGCTTTTAAATTAGAGGTTAGTTTTCTCCCTTTTACAGTTTTACATCCTTCCAGATGACTGCCACATCACCTCCTAATTATAATTACTCTAGACTAATTTTTTCATTATTTTGTCAGACTTCTTATCACAACTACTTATTTTCTCCTCTGACCTCTCTTCTAAACCCTTCCTGAAGGCACCTAAAACTAACCACGCTTTTTTGATGCCTTAATAATGTCTGCAAGATTGAAAAAAGTATCCTCACATCTCCTCTGGTTGACATATATGTCAACATGTATAGACACTGATGCATGCCTCTTGTTTTTTTTGAATCAGTGTGGTCAGTTATTAGTCATAATTCTGCAGCTTTCCAAATGAATGCTACTGAACCTCTGCTTCACTCTAAGCCAATACAATCAGCTATTCCCACCACCATTACCTTGTCATTCCCTCTGCTGATTCTAATCATATTTTACAGTTAATTTTTCCAGTTCATCATGAATAATTTGTTTTCAGCTCTTGTCCTCAATAAATTTGCTGCTTCATGCCAACTGCAGATTCATAAAGAACATTGTCTGCTCTGTTATCTAGGTTGCTGATGAACTAGATGTGAAAAGCTCCCTGTGGGACCCCACTCATTACATTTTTTCAGTTTGACACCAACTGTAGCACACAGGCAATAGCCAGAGGTGAGGCCTGCTAAGAAATCTGCTTTAGTTTTGATTCACACCTTCCTCCTCTTTAAGACAATGTTTTGCACATTTTAACACCGAAACATGCTTTCATTACAAGCCTTTGGGGATTCTTTTTATAACCTTTCATTCATCCTCTTAGATGAAGTTAGTTTTAAACAGTTCTGAAGCTTAAGACAGATGAGAGGTAAGTGCAGTGCCACAACGTGGGATTGTGATGAGTAGGAAGGAATGTGTAAGCTTACTAAAGACTCTTCGGCACCCTATCTACAAAAATCAGAGAAGGACAGGTCTGGGCACGGTATAGCTATTTCACACCCTTTTACATCAGTCAGTGGCTTCCTACATGTACAGAATCCTGGGGGCTGCTTTCAATAGCACTACTTAAAAGGGAGAAACGTTTCCCTGAAAGGTCCTCCAAAGTCTATCCCTGTGCTAGGGAGAACAACCACCTGGTCCTAACTTGAGCATGAAGCAAAGAAAGGCTGGTATATACCGAATATGTGGGATGGTTGTCTTCAGCCCAACTATGTAGAACAAAACACTGGCCTCTGTGTTGCTGTGGATGCTACTGATGGCTGCTACAGCTGCACCCATCCTGCCTGCAGCAGCGCAGATCACCACTGGGATTTCTTCTTCTGTTTCCTCAGGACTCTCCAAATCAACTACAAGAAACAAATCCGTTTTACATCAGACCTGGGTCCCAGGAATGAATAAGTACTTCCATGAGCAATGGAATCATTTCACCAGCACCCCATTTCCTTACCACATTCTATACAAATCCCCATCTGGCAAGGCACACAGCATGAGCTGTCACTAGTCCAGAACTGCATGCAGGTTGACTGGACTATTGGATGCCTCCAAACAGAATATATAAGAGAGTTCTCAGCATCTTCTTCTCAGCAGGGACACAATTCAGCCTGTCCTTCATGTAGCTGCTTATTCATATGAAACCTGAAGAGGTTTGAATACCTTTGAGACTTCTACTTCTCAGTTATATCTAGTACAAATTGAACAATAGGTTCCAAAATTATGAAAGGAAAGAAGAGAGTCAAAAAGAGAGCAATTGCATGACCTCCACTTCTTTGGGAAGTTGGCTTAAAAGGAACAGTGCAAAAGTTTGTGCCAGCAGGAAGCTGATAATGATAAAAGGGAAAAAGCCTCTAAATAATACTGAATCAGGTCACATTACTGACAAGGAAGACTTTTATCCCTAGCACTGGTTAACTTACAGAACTAAAATGGATATATTCATATTGGTTAAAATATAACCATTTAAGTCATAACAACCCTAACCAAAATATACTGAAAATAACTGGTTTATACCCAGAAAGAGTTTGTTTTCCTTGGGAACAGTGACTAAGCTATTTGTATTAGTAGTAGCTATTAGTATTTAGTAGCAGCTCAACCATATCAACCCTATCAGGTTTGTGTCACTATACATATTCCAGCTAAAACTTCTGCTGAAAATGTCAAGATTTGATGGTCTATCTGAAATCAATAAACAGGCCAAGAACATTCCCAAAGAGGCAAGTCGTGATCAAAGTTTATTACGAGCTGACAGCTCTAATCTGTTCAGCACAAATAAGGATATACTCCACCTTCCATCTACATCTGTGACATCTGGATAAAAACGTGATTCAGAATGACAACTTTCAGTCATTACTACCGATCTCTTACTATTTTATCCAAGTAATTCAGAAGCAAGAAATTTTGCATCCCAGACCGTATGGAATGGTGTGAGTAGCTCAGCTATTGCAGGACAAACAGGATTCAGTAAGATGAAAAGTGCTGCTCAGATCAAGACATCAGGAATGTAAAATGAAACAGCAGTGCAAGTCACTTACCTGTTTCATTTTTTAATGCCGATGGCACTTGGTGAACTTTGTTATACAGAATGGCACACACAGTTAAGACAAGAAGTAACAGTAAGATCTGATTAACTGAAACAAAAGGAAGAATGTATTAACAACTAGTATAAAAGTATAACACAATTCCCAGTTATCTGTTTAAAAAAAAAAATCCAATTTACAACTAGTACATATGATAACCTGTATTTTATGGGTTTATCAAATTCTTCTTTCCTATGTTATTTGATCAAGCTGAAAATTTTATGTTAAAAACGTAACTCTTTCCTGCTACAATAATTTCCATCTCATTTTCATGGTTAATTTGTTCACTAAATCATAAGACTCACAATATATATGGGTTATCCATACTAGGAAATTCACATGTTTCTGAATTTTACCAGGAGCTTGGAACCTTTCTTCCTGCCTAATTTGTTGTATTCTTATTCTCACAGGACATCTTGAGTTAATTACATTTAGCTAGCCCTTTCTTTCTTTCATGCTTTCCTGATAAAACCTCATGCACAGGCGAATATTTTTTTTCTATTTCAGATCTTCAAGGTGTATTTGAGCAAAACTCAAAAAATTCTAGAAAAACAAACCCAACATGCTTCTGAAACCAGGAATGTTTCAAAATATTTGAAAATGCGTATTTTGACAGGATAATTTTAATTAGTAAAATCAAAACAAGGCATGCAACAGCAAAGACCTGACTGTGTATTCTGATTTACAGTTCCCACAAGTCTTGTACAAGATAAAGTTATTCAACACAAATCAACCACGTGCAGGGACCAGAAGAGTACACGGAGTACAGCGGGGGAGGAATGCATTGCCATCAACAGTTACTTTGATGATGCGAGTTCTTTGTTTCAGACGACTTTGTTACTTTTGCACTACCATAAAAGGTATTTAAGATGTATAAAAGAGCAAAGGGAGCAGGACTTTGAAGTGTTTTAATCAAAAGGGCCAACTGGCCACAACTGGGCATGAGAATTCACTGAAATTGGTAAGCATGTCACCAACCCTGCACTAATTTAAACCTGCTGAGGAAAAAGCCCACTGACAGCAGAGAAATTTTGGGTGCATAATCAAAGGCAAACAACAGCCCACTTTCAGTCACTGACCCTGACAGCTGATGAGAACCCCAAACTTCTTGAGGGACACACCTCAATTTTGAGTATGAACAGCATTAATGTGCAGAGTTTATTAAAAAAACAGTCAGGTTCAGTGCTCTAGGCACAACCCACGTGGAACCAGCAGCTGCCTGCACTACTGAAATTTCACAATCTCCAGTCTCATGCATGCAGTAATTTTAAATTGATGGGATGTATGCTTGTACTTATCCCACTTGGTTAACAGGAAAGGACTTATTTGTACTTAGTTAAGCACAATTTAGGAAAACTAGAACCATAAATTTGCATGCAACTGTGACAACAGTTGCATGAGAAATTGTATTTGACATTTCTGTGCTTTTTAAAAAATATACGTTTTAAATGTTTTTAATCCCTTACTTTTCTTTAAAAGAGCCATGTGTCCGGTTGGATGAGAACTGTGATCTGTGGTAAAATAAAACAAACAAACAACAACAACAAAAATTAAAAGAGGAAAAAAATAGAGAAAAATCATTCATGTCAGAAGTGAATACTAGTTAGTTATTTCAGGGACAAGGTTTTGAATTATCAAATTTTACTGCTGGACTGGTAAAAGTGAAACTGTATTTGATCTCTGTAAATTCATTGCTTTTTTAAACAAATAACTAGTATTCTGGGCTAGAAATATTTCATATTTTAATTTAAGAACTAGCAGGTTGTAAAAAACATTTGAAAAAATTCCATCTGATCACCTACATCAGCAATAACTAATATTTTTAATACAGTTTAAAATAATGAGCAAAGAAGCATTAAATCACCCACTGATGCAATTTATAAATACATTTATCTCTGATTTCACCTAAAACATAGTAACCGTCACAAATACTGATCTCTTGCTGGAGTATGCTCACAAACATATGGGAATCTTATCTTGGAGTAGTGTCTTTCAGATTTGCAGAAAATTTCAGAGCAATAATAAAAATATTTGCTAGGAGCAGTATCCTTCCACAAACAGTAAGGAGGGAGTATGTGTAATGTACCCTAAAACTGTACCTCTAAGCCAGGCCCAAGAGCAGCCATGACCTTATGCCTGAGAGGACAGAACATAAACCCTAAAATACAGGATTATGGGAAATACAACATTCGTTTGAATTCTGGACCCAAAACTACTGTTTGTGAGAAAAAAAAAAAAAAACAAAACCAAACCACAAACCCAAGATAACAACAAAAACCAACAGTAAAAAGCAGCACCAGAAGCTGGGGGGGAGGGAACAACACAACTGTGTGATTTAACCTTTATACTGTGTAGCTGGAAATAGGAAAGAAAGCAATTTTTCCAGTTACCACATTTGCAATATAGGGACACGTTACAGCGCAGATAAGGATAAATGGGGGTTTCTATGCCCACATAAAAATGAAATTTAGTCCAGCTCCTTGAGAAGACAGACAGAACAGCAGGAATTCTTGAAACCTGAGTCACAAAACTGACCACCTCTCATTGGTTAATGCTCAAGTTCAGGCAGCATCTTAAATTAGTCTCTACTTTGACCAACGAGTTAAATGACAACAAAAATATGAAAAAAATCAAAGATGTGGCTTTGTTTACAAACTACTTATGTAGTTAGGTCTCAACAGAAGACTAATTTGCAGTGAGAAAGGAGTAATTCTGGAAGTTTTTTTTCACATCTGCACTACTTATCTACATTCCAGCAGACCACTCTCTTCATGTGGCATTAATTTACACAGAGGAAATCAAGTTTATCTGTCGGAAAAAACACCACAGCTGAAAAAGCCCTTCTCTCACGCATTACACACAAGTATCACCTTCATATGCACCTAAAAACTTTACTCATTTAGGTAAGCAGAGAGGCAACAGAACCTCTACACTCTTGGAGTAACTTTCTAATCCCATTTAGCTGATCACAACCGCTCACTGATTTCCACAGAGCTGATCACTATCTTTGAATTAGTATCTGTAACAATAGTCACAAACAGTCACAATGATCACTGCAAGAGGAAAGTTGCATAGCTACAGCTTCATGGTACCCTCAGAAATTATTAAACCCACACCAACTGAACCATGTTTTAAGTTTTAAAATGCAAACTTAGACAGACTCTCAAACAAGTTTGAGTTCTAGGACTACATCATTCCTATGCCTCAGAAACACCAACTGATTACCTGCTGAGTTTTAAGGAAAGAGAGGTATATTTGCTCCCCTGCAAATATTTACTGATTTTTCCTGCCTGTAGACATTATTTCCTGGAACCTGGCAGTCCCTAACTCAGCTGCCAAATCCTGTAACAAAACGAGGGGCTGCAGAAGGGAAAGCTCAGAAACAGTGACATTACTGCTCAGATATTTCCTGCTTAATTAGTTTTTTTACCTCTTCAAAGCAGCACAGTATTCGGGACTCCTCTCTCCTGAAGCGCTGAGGAGCTATTTACTTGGATCCTAGATAGCCCACAGCTGTGAGCACTCTTGCCAAAGCCTCCTTGACCACCATCCTCCTTTGAAGTCACCCACACAAGAGCCTTGCAGGGCACAGAAACAGTTTTACGATTCAATTCCTTTTTCAGACTCTTCAAAGTTTACTTTGGAGTTGTGCTGGTTTTCTTTTCTTTCTCTGCTGCTGAGGAATAGCACAGAGTCCAGACGCCGCACTGGAGGAATGAGAGCCCATAAACCACTTCCAGATGTGCAGAGCGATGATGCAGCCCCAGATTTGGCAAACTTGCCTCAGAGCTTCAGCTAGCAGATTGCAAACAAATCCCATAAGACAAAAAGTCTTAAAGGGGTGGGGGAAAGAGAAGGAAGCAAACCCTTCCAGAAGTTACTTCCAACAGTCTAGCTGTAAGTTAGGTTTCTAGTCATTATTTATAGTAAATGTGAACAGATAACCAGTGTGCAAGAGCCAAAATACAACATGCCAAACTCAAACTGAAAGCCAAAGTTTTTCCAATGTCTGTTGGCAGAGTTCTTGCAAGTCAAGAGCTAAGGGAAACCTGCAAAATTCAACTCTGAACATGCATTTTGACTTGAATCATCTCATTTCCAAGTCTTTGAGCATTTAATCCACAGGTTTGGTTTAGAGTCAAAAGGATCTTAGATCAAGGTTAGCAGCACATGTTGATATCCTGCCTCCTAAGCTCTTCTGGAATGCTTTTGCTGTTTTATTTCTACAGCACTTCTTTTATTCACATTCTCTCCCTTCCTTCTAGGAATGACCCTTCTATATGATAAAATGTTTTGTTATAAGATTTTCATGAATACTAAAAGAAATAATAATAATCATCTTCCACACTAAACTATTGTTCATATTTTTAGCATGAGGCAGTGCAAAACTTATGAAGAGTACTCAGTGAAGGTTTTAAAAATCTTACACGTTTTATATAAAGATTGCTGTTCCATTTGCAGGAACTGAAAATATGGGGTTTCAACTGTATGTCTCAAACATACCCAAACTGTATTATCTGTGACTGATTTTATACAGAAATCCATCTTTTGCAGAGCTGCTTGAAGGAAAAATAAATGAAGAGTTAAACATACAGTTATGTGCTTTGTGCAGGTGGCCACAACTATTAGTACCTTTTCCATACTCTGGTAATTAAGGTGTATCAAGCTTATGTTTTTCAAAATCCACCTGTTTTTTCACCTCCCTTCCATTTCTATGTGAATCTGAACAGATCTAAGCAGCATAGAGCCGTGAGCCTGCAGAACTGGGACCAGATCCTTCACCGGACAGCAACCCCTGGATTACTGGTAACACAGCAGCACCTTCACTGAATCACAGAAGCAATTAGATTGGAAAAGACCTCTGAGATCATCGAATCCAACCTGTGACCGAACACCACCGTGTCGACTAGACCACGGCACCAAGTGCCACCTCCAGGCTTTCCTTAAACTCCTCCAGGGACCATGACTCCACCACCCCCCTGGGCAGACCATTCCAACGTCTAATCACCCTTTCTGTGAAGAAATTCCTCCTAATGTCCAGCCTCAACCTGTCCTGGCACAGTTTTAAGACTATACCTGGTGTGTTGGAGAATATTGGCAGCGCTTAATTATACATCTCGGCATAGCAATTTACCGTGTAGAGCTCGATAAGGAGGCTTTTTGTACCAGATACACATTCTTTGGATTTCCCTCACCCTCACGCGTTTATATTCTCACACAACACCCTGCTCTCATAGGAAAGAGCAGCTTCTCTCCTGCAGAACGAGACCTTCGGATTCGCTCACATCGCCCGCCGTCAACCGTAGAACCGAAACCCTGGTTTCTCATCTCAACCCTCAGCGCTTAAACAACAACTCATCCCTTTTCTCACACGAACACCTCGCAAGCAGCAGCATTACGTCGCCAGTTAAAAAAAAAAAACCCTGAATTTGCTACACGTTTCTGGGGGCTCAGAGGCAGAGCCGGGCGCTCGGGGCTGAAGGGCACACGCCACACCCGCGGTGCCCCGGGTGCGCTGCAGGCAGGGAGCGCGTCCGCAAGGCTCCCGCTACCGCGCGGCCGAGCCCGGCAGGTCCGCAGGGGCAGGGGGCCGTGCCCACAGAGGGCTGCGGCGGAGGCGGCCGCGGGGCGGGACACGGGCGGGCCGCGGACCCGCCGCCCTCACGTCAGCGCCCCCCCTTCCCCGCGGGCTGCCCCGGCCGCGCGGTGCGTTGTGGGAGCGGCGCTGAGATGGCGGCGGCCGCCGCCGGGCTGAGCTGGAGGCGGGTGTCCTCCTCCACGGGGCCGGTGCCGCGCTCCCGCCACGGGCACCGCGCGGTCGCCATCCGAGAGCTGCTCATCATCTTCGGCGGCGGCAACGAGGGCATCGCCGACGAGCTGCACGTCTACAACACGGGTGCGCGGGGCGGGGCCGGGCGGCGGGGCGGGCGGGGCGGGGGGGGGAGGCGGTGGCAGGCGGTGGCGGCGGTGGGGCTGTCCCGGCTCCGGCCGCCGGTGGCACCGAGCCCCTCACAGCGCCCGGGATCTCCTCCCGAGCCTCCCGCGCTCTCCCGGCTCGGCCGAGCGGGCGGCGGGCGGGCTGAGGAGCTGCCTGGAGGCGAAATGGCGGGGCGGGAATTACGCCTGGGCCGTGGGGTCTTCCCCGGGATAGTGCGGCGCCCCGGCCGGTGCTGCGGGCTGGTGGGCCCTTCTGGGGAAGAGGAACCTGGAAAATCCCTTGATGCGCCTATTGTGCTTCCCCAGCCCCTGGCGCGGGGGTGCGGAGTCTCCGCTGGCAGGGCTCGGCTGAATGGCGGCGGGCGGGATTAGTCCCCGCCAGTGTCCGGATCCCCCTTCTTCCCTCTGGTGGCGGCAGCTCAACGGAGCTGAACGCGCTGGAATAGGAATCTTGCTTGGAAAAGTGAACATGCTGGCACTGGGAGCCTTTCCAGACAGGAAGCTGTCCGAGACCGATTTCATTTGTGAAGGATTAGATGCCTAAATAGTTACTGTACGGGATGCTGAATAAGGCTGGAAAAGCTGGAAAACTTGCGTGTGATGTTAGAGCTTGGGCCGAGACCGGAGAGTTCAGTGACTGCTCTGTGCTTCTCAGTCTGCCAGTGTTGGCTGTTTGAGTTTTTCCAAGCAGATTTTTCCGTGATATCCTAAAGATCTACTATTCTTAATCGCGTTTTTGGGGGGAGGAGAAAAAAAATCTCTTAACCTTTCTGTTCTGACAAATAGTCTTCAAGAAAACTCTCAGACAGTACAGTTATGTTGTCTGTCAGAACCAAAGTTCAGATGGATACCTTTTGAGTGAGGCTTTTGGTTTTTTTTTCTGCCCAGATTTTCTGCTAAAGGTGTTTCCCCTTTATAGCAGTGGAAAAAAAGGATCGTGACTCAGTTGTTCCGGTTCCTGGACAAGTGCTTGGCCCAAACTGCCCTTTTTTTTCTCTGGGGTTTAAGATACAGAGTTGTGACCCAGGTTGTCCCAGTGTGGGGTGCCATCCATGGCTCTTGCTCTGTGTGTGATGACTTCCAAGGAGCTGGCACACAGTGACAGCATCTTAATCCCCTGCAGCAGCGTTCACTGGAAGCTTCTAATTTCATACTTTTCCTCTCTGTGCTCATGAAAAAAGCTTAGGATAAAGAAGACAGTATCTCCTGTAATTCTTTAATTCCAGGGCAGTTTAAACACCAATATGCTGCTGCTGGATCAGACTGTCTCAGCTGCTCTTTCTTGCCTGTGCCCCTCCTCTCTCATGTATCAGTGCAGTGCTCTGTGGATATTAACACGGGTCCCAGTACAGTGTAATTAGTTTTTGAATAGGGCTATTAAGTCCAGGCACACTGCCATGCTGCTGTAGCTCTAATAATTCTGTTTCTAGGGCTAGCTCCCTCTGAGTTAGCATAGTTATCTCTCTTCTGTGGAACTGCACTTGTGTTCCTCATTAGCCTCTATTCTTGGCAAATCTCTTAAATTGCTGGGTGACCCTTCATAACTGATTTAGTTGCAGTGACCTCATGGGCTCATTCATATACTGAGTAGCATTGGTTTGATACAAGTGTTTGCTTTTCTTTTTATTAAAAAAAACCCCTCAATTAAAACTTAGGCAAATAGCTCATTCACAGTTATCTACGGGTAAAAGGTAATGCTCTAAAAAGCAGAGGTGTTTAAAAATACACTTTTTGGTGTTTTAAATGGTTTTTTTTCTTCATTTTTTTTCTCTACTGTAGTTACAAATCAATGGTTCCTTCCTGCTGTAAGGGGAGATATTCCTCCAGGCTGTGCAGCACATGGATTTGTTTGTGATGGTACCAGAATACTAGTTTTTGGAGGAATGGTTGAATATGGAAGATACAGTAATGATTTATATGAATTGCAGGTAGGAAATGTATGAAAATGTTTCAATTTTGAGGACTACTATATTTATCTGTTTATGAACAAACACGTTTTATTTTACCAACGCAGAAGAAAGTTAGAAAAGCTTTGCTCTGCTCCAGGAAGAATAAACATGAAATAGATTCTGAAGATGGAGAAAATCCAAATGCCTTTGAAAAAGAGACTTCTATGTAGTCTAAATACAGTATAAAATATTTAGCGTTTTATTTGTTGGCTCATATGTATCCCTTTTAACATATGTCCTGAGAAAAGCCCAGCATTCCCTTAAAAATGATTCAGAAAATATAAAACTGTTAATACTATCTGAATTCTATTTACCGTGAGTGACTATAAATGAAGATATTTCTGAATATGTTTTTCTTGTCTTCAAGGCAAGTCGATGGCTCTGGAAAAAAGTAAAACCTCAAGCTCCTTCCAATGGATCACCACCCTGTCCTCGACTTGGCCATAGCTTTTCTTTATATGGTAACAAGTGCTATTTGTTTGGCGGCCTGGCAAATGAAAGTGAAGATTCAAACAATAACGTTCCCAGGTATGCTGATTTGCTTTGAATTTAATGGCTTTACAGACAGATGACTGGATGTGACAGCTTTGAGGAGGGACATTCTAGTCAGGCTGTTCTGTGTACCAGGTACTTGCAGATGGATTGTTTGTGCAGTGGATGGGTTACATGAGAAGAAGCCTAAATATTTCTTCTGCTAATCCCACTGTATGTAACACTGACTGACAGCTCTGACACTTTTGTAGGCAAACCTGAGTAGACTTTGGTATTTTTCCTAGTATTTTGGGTGATGATTTTAAGAATGGCTTGTTTGTTAGAATTACTTGAATCAGCCAAGTCTCATGAGTCATTAGGGAATTCAAGATGGATGTTTCCTCTATATTGCTGTGGAAAATAGTTATGAATTCATCTGGAAATTTGTTACAGTAACAGCTGAAGTTGTTTTTTTTGCCAGCAAACAGTGCTCTAATGCTCCAGCTTTATATCCACGTTCATCTGCAGTTCAGAACACTAAGATCCACTGAGCTATAACCTGGCAATTTTAAGTAAACAAGGGATATCTCCTGTGAATGCCAAGATTCAAAGACAGTTATCTAAAAAATAACTTGCTGATAGATTCAGAAACAAATGGCTAATTGTTTATTGGCCAGCCTGAAGGCACAAGAAAAGAAACAGCTGCTTCTCACCTTTATGGCCTTGGAGTTGCAGAAATTCATCTCTAATGTCTCTGGTCATCACGTGTTTCTCAGAACTTTGCAGTTTATTCCAAGTGTTTCCATATGCAGTAATTTCTGCAAAGAATGATGTTTACCCCTGTTGAATGTTGCCTTCATGTAATACAGTGTAGCAAATATGATATGAGATCATGTTTCCTTAGAGGCACCAAGTTATAATTGTTCATATTTTTTATTTTAAATCCAGTTTTGGTACTGTCCACAATGCATCCAATGTTTTGAGAGTTTAAAACTCTACACTCTCCCAGGACAGAAGTCTGTAGTATTTGGAAGGGGACAGGGTTTAAAGCGCATTTGTAATTGTGCTTGTAAGTGAACTTCTCATACTTTTGACAATAATACCCTAGATATTTAAATGATTTCTATGAACTGGAGCTGCAACATGGTTCTGGCGTTGTTGGCTGGAGTATTCCTGTGACCAAAGGAATCTTGCCATCTCCCCGAGAATCTCACACAGCCATCGTATACTGCAGAAAAGATGTGGGAAGTCCAAAGATGTATATTTTTGGAGGGATGTGTGGCTGTCGGCTTAATGATCTCTGGGAACTTGACATAGGTGAGTTGATTTGCCAGAAGTCAGTGCTTACTGGCTGAGAGGAAAAGTTACAGTATAGAATGGTTAATGGCATGATAGGGTGCAGATGTGATTGAGTCTAACACCATAGTGTTAACCTCTTGTAATTTCTGGAATTAAATAGATACAGCATTGTTTGCATATATTATCCTCACTGATTATGGGTGAGATTGTTTCTTTAGAGAGTTCTTTAGAGTGGTTATCACTATGATAACCAAGCTGAATAACCATAATGAAACCATAATATATCCTTCTGATAAACTGATAAACAGTTTGTTAGTATTTCCTTGTATTCCTTCCTGTTTTTCAAAAGAACCTCTAGGGGCTCGTTATTGCGCTTCTTTCTTAAAGTTGCCATCTGAAAAAGATGAAGTTTTGTTTTGCTTAATCTTAGAGGCATGTTCCCTCCTAAAATCCAGGGAGTGGAGAAATATGCAGTAACAAGGTTTCTTTGAGGGTTTTTATTCTTTTTCTTTTAGAAACCATGACCTGGTCAAGACCAGAAACCAAAGGGACAGTACCACTTCCTCGCAGTCTCCATACGGCCAATGTAATAGGAAACAAGTATGTCTGTTGTTAAAAGCTCAACTCTAGAAAGGTACACCTAGTAGGAGAATGATGACACTTATCCACTACTGCTCAGTATAAACCATCAAGCCCTGTAGAGTACTTTGCTGCTATTTTAAGTACCGCTGTTAACTGAAGGGTATCAAACCGTCATTGTTTTCATCCAGCAGAACAATCTGCCCAGCCTTCAGGCAGCTTTCCAGGCTTCCTAAAGCACCTCTGTGCATTCTCGGGCAGTCTCACTTGGGCCTGAGCAGGCTCTGTCAGGAGTGAGCTCGAGTGCCTCTGTGTGTGTGACACAAATGAATTAGCTCTGCGAAAAAACTGCTCAAAGAGTAAAACTAGTTCTAGGCAAAACTATTCCACACTTTTTCCGTATTCTGTTCTTCATTACTCTGCTTCTTACCAATGTGTTTGTTTTGGCAGATAGCATTGATAAAATGGATTTTTAAACATGGGTTTCAGTCAATGTTATATCAATTTACAAGCTGGCGTGAGGAGAAAGAGGCAAAGGAAGAAAAAAAATATGCAGGCTTTGTATCTTATGATTCAGTAGCTTAGTTTTTTATTATTTACTTAACATGTTAGTAGTTTGTAGCCTGCGTTATATTTCAAATTTTTATATCTGACTTAGATACCAGTGTTCTTATTTTAGTTACTGAGAGATCTGCAGTAAAGGATTGTAGAAATACTGTGCAAATGTGTGATTTTCTGAGAGCTTTAGCAGTTTGGTGGTTTGTAAAAAGTGACAGTATTAACTTCTGTTTCTGGGAAGTTGTTTGAGGAGTTAGTGGGATTTTTTGTTTGAGTTTTTTAATCAGTTACCTTACTCAAAAATTTCTGAAGGTAGAAGTCTGCAACAGTACTTTATAAAGAGAGTAGATATAAATAAAATTTTCTGTAAACCAGAACTGTAAAGCACTGGGAATTTTCTGTTTCATCCTAGTTTGAGAGAGCACATGCAGCAGATTTGGATATTAATTGTCTTTTCTTTTTCCCTCTTCCCTCTTTTCCTATATTTCAGAATGTATGTTTTTGGTGGCTGGGTTCCACAGTCAGCAGGAGGTGAAATTTCTGCTCATGATGGTGAATGGAAATGTACCGGTTCATTTTCTTACCTTAATTTGGGTTAGTGTTTCTGCCTTTCTGGGAGTGGGCATTTTAAATGATACTTTATTAACAGAGTAGAGTGACTGTTTTGGAGACCCTGAGAAAAGTTTAGGATACACAGCTGTAATACTAGGGGACTGAAGAATTTGCTGGGTTTTTACATCTTTCTTGAGAAGTGATGTTTTAATAATTATTTTTCTTTGAAGATTCAATGGGTTTGCTTCTTTGTTAATACAACTTTAAGTAATTTAAATACTCCTTCATTTATAGAAGAACACACGAGACAGATTCTGAAATGAGGTTTTGCTAAACATGATAGTACTATCCCTGAATCCTCAACTTCTGATTCTGAGAGATAACCAGAGGTCACAAAATTCATCCTGTATTAATTGATTTTTTCTTGCACACTAATTGGAAAGTGACCTTCTCTTTGTAATATTTCAGTTTTAAATGCAATTGTCTATAAAAACAGAAGTGATTTATTTTCATTTTTTTTTCTGTGCAGTGTACTAACGTCTTTATTTCTTGTTTTGGAAAACATCTAGAAACTAAATTTTTCGAGTTTCATTTACTAGATACCACAGAATGGATAGGTCTGATCTCAGATTGCCAGGAGGACAAAAGTAACTCGTTCCCAGGGCCAAGAGCAGGACACTGCGCCGTAGCGGTTGGCACTCGTCTGTATATCTGGAGTGGTAGAGATGGTTACAGAAAAGCTTGGAACAATCAAGTCTGCTGCAAAGATCTTTGGTACCTTGATACTGGTGAGTCAGAAATAAGAGACTTGTACTATGTTCTGTATTTTATCAACATCTGGGAAGCTTGCATCGTGGATGATCAGAACATCTGAAGCTGTAGCAAATTCAAAGATTATTTAAATGTTAAAAAACATTCTTCACTTTTGATCAAAGGCTACAGCTGTAGCTTAAACTGAAAAAAATTTAGGAAGGCTTGTTTAGAGCCTCTGAAAGAACTTTGTGGCTAGATTCTGCATTGCATCCCATAGTCAGTTGATACAAGGTGCTAAAGGGTGTTTTGTCTGAACTTTGTCTCAGAGTTTCTGACCTCTCCTTTTAGTGATCTTTTCTGGTACTATTTACTCCTTTCTACCAAACCCTTCCTTCTCTTGGGATCATTGCTGCTGCTGCTTCCTCATCTCTTGGACTGCAAAATGATACTATTGAATCTGAGAAAGGACCAAATTGTTCCTGGGGATGAAGGGAATTCTGGAGCATTAGTCACTCATTAGTTGCTGGATTAATGGCAGGACACTGAGGTGGAATTGGGGAAGAGGAAACTAGAGTGGAACTTTTGGGAGCGAGTTATTGCCTATTGAAGTAGAAGTATGAAAGTTGTTATTGGAGATTGTGAAATATTTAGGAGATAGTGAGGTGGGAGGGGTGAGTTTTTTTGGTGGTTTTTGTTTTGTTTTGTTCCTTTTTTATTTTTCCCTCAGAAGATCAGAAAATGAAAAAAAGTAGCAGGGGAGGGATGTGCTTGAGAGTGCAGCCTGGTCAAGGCAAGTGAGAGGAGCAGGCCAGTGGCATCAATCGTGTCTAGGCTTCAGCCTCTGCAGAAGTTTGAAGGAAAGCTCACTTTAGTTACAGAGAGCATGCAAAAAGGAAGAGGGATCTTCTGTGAATTCTGTTGAGGAATATGTAAAACTTTAGGGACCAAAGAGCTACCTGCAGCCTTTTGGGAAAACACAAAGATCTCTTATCTCTGTAATCCCTAAAATGATATAGCTCTAACCCAAAGACTTACTGGCAGCAGAAGAGTCATTAAAAACAAAGCATGAAAACTTGAGCATTTTTGAGCACTCTAATAGGACACTTTGTAACTCTCTGACTTGTCTTGCCACCTTTGGCAAGGGTTTCTTGTTGACTCTGCTATACCTTGTACATCAGTGAAAAAGGAGCTACTGATTTTACTCACAGTGTATAGATATTTAATAAGCTGATAAAGGAGGGCCATTTCTAACACACCATCTGTGTTTTATTGGTTTCTTGTAGAGAAGCCTCTAGCACCATCACAGGTACAGCTGATTAGAGCTACAACTAACTCTTTTCAATTGAAATGGGATGAAGTTCCTACAGTTGAAGGATATCTTCTTCAGTTACATGCTGACTCACCAGTGCCACCAATGGCTGGAATTCCTGTTACTGGTGTTCCTGAGACATCAGTGCTGAGCTCACAAGGTAGTAAGTAGTCAGATCACATTATGCTAATGTTTGTGCTCAGGCAGACTAGAGTATTGCATAAGTATTTGATATGAGTTTGTTTTTTAAAGAACCACTTTCTGGGAGAGAGAGACCCTATTCCTTTGGTTATTCCCAAAATGCCTGTATCGTAATTTTGTAAAACTCACTTTACCTTATTTCTGTTGGTCTTGGTCAGCTGTCTGAATTATGAAGATATTTGTACAGTGCTGTGCATGATTTGAGAAAGGAAATGGTGAGAAAGGGATTTTATCTGACTGTTTGGCTGTGCAGTTTTGTTTCAGAAAACAAGGTTTTACTTCAGCCAACTTGGGGTTTCCCTCTCCCTTACTGGAATAGATTCCAACCAACATAGTATTAAATTTTACTTAACTGATGGGGATTTGTTTTTGTTTACCTGCCAGGTGGCTGTTCTCTACATCACAGTCCACAACCATTGCCTAGCATCCCTTATCCAGAACTGAAGGTTGATCATCCCAGCCAAACAAATAATCTCATTCCTAATAATGTAAGTGCAAACTGAGAAATGCATGAGTGGCCAAGTAGTGTGGAAATCTAGAGGACTGCCAGAACTTTCTCAGTTTTAAAAGCATACTTTTGGGCCTTAGGAAAAAAAAAACAAACCAAACAAAAAGACACCTGCTGCAGTAGTTGTGCCTGTTTTGTTACGTAGCTTTTACTTTTATGATTGACAGACAGTCTCTCAAGTCCTCTTCCTGGCAGAAAGGAAACTGCAACTGTATTGACTTACAGAATGCTAATGTGGGAGCCTGATACCAGTAGAAATACTATTAATCCTTAAAATGTTGGTGAAATAATGTGGAAAGCAAAAAGAATAAGGCATATTCCTCCATTGTTAGTGCTTTTATGCTAGTCTGCTTAGTTGTAGGTTCTTACTACAGATTAAACCCAATTATTGTCTGTTCTCTTTGTGCCATTATACATGTTCCACTGTTTTGCCAATTCAACAGAAAGAGTGAGGACAAACACTGGCTAAAGGATCAACAGTTTTATAATTTTGCACCTTCTCTTAATTGAGTAAAGTCTTCGATCTGTGTGGGATCTATAATGTATTCCTGGAGAAAATATATGTAGATATACTATATAAATTTTACCAACAGTAGAAGTATCTAAAGTACGTGCCAGGAAAGCAAAGGTTGAAAGCCCCTGTAATTGTGATTTTCCCCATCTCCTCAAGTCCCCCCCAGTAGACTAAATATGTGCATCAATAAATTTCCATGTAATGGCAAAAGAACGTGAGCTCACTGCCAGATAAAATTTAGTATCTATTAGTATCTATCACATCCAAGTCAATTCAGAGTTTGAGGCTTTGTTTTATAATGGCTAAGATAAGGGGGATTGAGGGTTTCTTGGTTTAATTTAGAGTACTAGGGAATTGTTGGAGGAGTTTACGTTTTCATGCCATGTTTGCAACTGAAATTTCTCAGCTTTGCAGTTAAACATTAACAAATGTGTGGTTTTGCTTAGGTTCAAGTTTCCCTTTCATCCAACTCATTACTGAAAGTAGAAGGAAAAGAAAAGGTTGCAGCACCTGAAAACAAGAATACACAGGAGGCTATGAAAAACCACACAGATGCTACAGGATTCAAAGAATCAAATGCCCCTTCTCTTTTGCCTGTTTGTACTTCAAGTAAGATGACTGTAGAATAAACATTAATTGAAAAGTGAGAGTTAAAATTCATCTCATAAACTTAAAATAAGATTATTTGTCTAGTAATTTATTTTAGATTCCTTTGTAGTTTAAAAAAACACAACTTGTGTTAGTTATTACTGAACATATTTTTAGAAGATACAGGGAAAAATGAAATCCTAAATTGTTTGAAGTGTTGCAAGGGACATGAAATTCTCACTGTATTCATTATTATGATAACAAACATGTCTAAACATAAATAGCCATTTTTAACATTCAAAAAAAAAAAAAAGGACAGATACATTTTACAACATTATGGTGATAGTAACTCCAGACTCCTTGACACTGTGTCTGTTATCAGTGAAAAGCAATAATGTAAAATTCAGGCCGTGTGGAGATAAGCATGTTTCTCTGACTGTATAGGAAATAGAATATGACAAGGCATAATGTAGGCATTTCACTGAAGTGCCTTAAGTTCAGTGTGGTAAATCCAGGCTCAGTCACCTGATCTGTTTATATTTGACTTTCATTTACTTCATGGGTTGTTGGATTTTTATTTTCTTCACAGTGTAATTTAGGTGTCATGTGGAAATTTTGGTTCTTAGTGCTGAGTGAGAAACAAACTTCCACTTGATTGTTACAAATCTGTGATGTTGATTTGTGTGGATGCTTTATTTTAGTGCTTTTTTCCCAAATTAGTCCTTTTGTAACAAAATAAATATAGAATAGTAAGCTTAAAACAACTGTATACATATATCTGTTTAGGACTGTGCAGACAGACTTTAGTTCAGTTATATACCTAAAGAAAGCATTGGTAATCAATATTATCAGATCTGTTCTAACCTAATTCTGAGCTAAACTCAGGCTTCATAGGAAACCAAAGCCATTAGATCAAGTTGAGATTTGTTATGTGTTATCAATATTGATTTCTGGTTAATATTTTCTCTTTTTAAGGTGCTCAGACATCAGCAAATGTAGGTGAATTACATGACTTGGACAAACAAACTGTAAATCCTGATGCCTCTGTATCCAGTACTATCTGCAGCACACAAACTATGGTAACCCAGCAGGCTGTTAAAACTGAATCATCAAGTACAAATGGGGCAGTTGTTAAAGATGAAACTTCACTAACAACATTCAATTCAAAATCTGAAGGTTTGAAATGTGTTTCACATACTGTATTTTGAGCCATATATATCTAAGGCCATCAGAGTTCCCCTAGTGTGGTGGGATTCCCATCTTGACTTGTAGCTGGGATGTAGATAGGCTTTGGGCATTGAAGACTTTGTGCAGCCTGGATGATCTCTGCTATGATGTAAACATCTTTTAAAATCAGGATATTCCTTTTATAAGTCTGTAAATCACTGTGTTTCCTGTCAGTGAGAAGTCCTTTAAAATCTTGGTTTAAGGTCCATTTTCTAAACAGCAGTGGTACCCAGTTTTGGTGCCCATTGCACTTTTGCTTTCATTCGGTGATTGTGAGTCAGCAAAAGACTAAAATAGTAACCTTAGATGATTTTGATTTTAAGCAATTGACCTCTCTAACAAATATGGCCAGTTATCATGGCTAGCTCACTGCTAATCAAATGCGCTGACCTCTTCATAATCTGCTTGAAATATTCAAAATAAGCAGCAAAGCAGAAAATAAACACATGGGTAGTTTTTCAAGTTTTGTTTTTCACAAATATCAACAGGCTGTGCTTGTTATTGTTTTGATAGGTAACTAAAGAACTGTATTCTTGTATTGATGTTGCGTGTGTAGTATAATTTTTACCAAACAGTACTGTAGTTTAAAAGCAAAACCCCAGAACATGAGTATAGAATACTAATATTCCCTTGTGTTGCTTGTGTGCCTAATGTTTTTTCTTTTTCTAATACTGCATTTTAAATTCAATGAATGCTCCATTCCCATTTGTTAGGATTGTTACAGATTAACTGCTCATGTTAAGATTCAGATTGTACTGATGTCAGAAAGAATGCAATCAAATTAAGATTTCACACTTAGGCTATTCATACAGTGTCATCAGTTTGTGCCTCAATCTGGTATTTAGATTATTTGCTTGCAAATATTTTATATGGATTTCATAATTCTATCACTGTTTAGGATTTTCTGCCTTCTGTTTTTATTATCTGTAGCAGCCTCCAATGCCAGACTCTCAGAATTGTTCTGTGAATATGACAGAAGCCAGAATTAGTTGTTTCTGTTATAAATAGAACTGCATGCAAAAGAAGTCTGAGACGAACTTGTGCAACAAATACTTGTAAATGGCTATTGAGGTCAACTTTCATACTCTGTCGATTTTATGTTAAATTTTCTGTATCATTTAAGCTTTTTAAATGTAACTTTTTGTTTTTAGCTGCTGAAACTGCTTATATCATGCCTTCAACAAGGGTCAGTACTGGACAGACAAATGATTCACACTCCTCTGTAAGTCTGAAAAAGTATAATCAAATTTCTGTCTCTATTGTTCTGTTGATTAGTTGTAGGGGCTCTTCTGTTTGCTTTTCTTTCAGAAGTATAATTAAAGGAAATGTTTATTTAGGGCTCGAAGTGAATAATACAGGGGTAAACATTTCTGTTGTAAAACTAATTGCATTGTGTGGGTTTGATGTGAGTCTAAGTAGCAGTTGTGTAGTTGGGAGGAGATCCAAGTATGTGTTTCAGCTGTTGAATCATTTTTATTGACTGGCACAGTGGAATGGTCTCTCTGCTGCATGATGTGCAAATGTAAAATGTTTTTCTGTATGCACAGTTGAATTGAAAATGAAGTATGTATTAGATCAGACTATTGTTAGCTGCTGATCTATAGATTTGAAACGTTACTTAACTGACATCTTGATGTTTTTCCCTAGAGGAGATGGGGACTGGCTATGCAAGCTGTAAATACTGCCTGAAAAAGTAAATGCTTCCTATTTCACCTGCTTACAACTTAATACACAAAACCAAGGTGCCACTGTTGCCACCAAAAGCGAGGAACTAAGGATGGGGAGAAGCAGCTGTTACCTAAAGGGTTGGGGTGCTTTTGCCAAGAGCAGCTGCGGTTCCTGCCCTGTTCCCGTGCCAGCAGGACCATGGCCTGTCTGTGCTGGGCACACTAACTGTGCAAGTGCTCTCCCTGGTGTCTGGAGACAAGCAAGAAAGACAGTTTGTCTTTCTGGGTCAGTTAGGAACAATTCACACGCCCTCCACCACCATCGCCCCACGCCGCAGCAGAGGCCTGTTCTCAGCTGCCGGCAAATTCAGCAGTGGCTGAGGGAGAGCATGTTTGGGGCTGAGGTACAGCTGAATCCCAGGGAGCTGCTGATGTTGGACTGCTCTGTGGAACTTCTTGACCTCTGAGCCAAATTAACTCGCAACTACATGCTGCTACAGACACCTAGTTCTACAGCTTTAAACTTCTTCCCCTGCCTGTTTAGAATATCAGATGTGACATCCCAGCTGTTGTCTTTTAAATGACAGACCGTGTCTGAGTCAATGTTTAAGAACCAGTTGGTTTTGAACACAATTTTAATAATATATGCATATCCATTTGAAGTATAAGAAAGTAACACAGGTATAAAAGGGGGTTGTCTCTCACATATACTAGAGTCTTAACACTTCTTTACATTACTCTGAAGTCTGGGTAATCCACATAACGTGTTCTTCAAATACTAGAAAACACCACAACGATCGACGGCACCGGTGAAAGCAAGAGACCGGCGGTGGTACGATGTTGGAATTTTTAAGAACAATAGTGCTGTGGTGAGCCAGTTCTACTTGCTGCCAGAGGAAACACTGAACATCTCTAAAAAGGTACCTGCTGATTCTCTTCTGACATAACTTGCACATAAAGTATTTTGAGATCTGTTGCTATTAATTGTTTTCTTATTTCTAACCTTAAGAAAGAATTTTTAACTTAATAAACTTTTAAACCAGTAAAAATTCTTAAAAATTAAAAAACCCACAACTTTTTTTAATGTCACTTCAGTACAGCATTGAAATGTTTCAAAGTTTCTTCTCTGTTCCCAGAATTGTTGCCTAAAAATTCTTAAAGATACTAATAAGACATAGGCTAGACTGTTTAAAAAGACTAGATCTGGAACTATAGTGGGTTTTGTATTAGATCTTCCTATCTTAATGTTTTTGTACATGTAAGTTGGTATATGAAAATACATGTGAAACTTGTAAAAGTGTTACAGTCTTGATGACAAAAGTGTAAATTAATGTCTCAGTGAACATGAAACAAAAGTCGTGTTTTGTTTTCGTGAGACAGAAGCAAAATAACAGGACCCTTTCTTTGAAAGTACTTCAGTATAAATATTGTATACCTTAAAGAGCATAGTACATTTTACAGTGTTTACACTGTTTGTATTTCTTGTACATTATTCAGAAGGAAAACAGTTCCGTTGTAAGTTTTAGTGATGGATGAATGCACATTTTAATCATGGAAGTACAATGGCGCATAATGTTTCAGGAACCTATTCGTTACTATCTTACAGAGCTTTTCTTTAAAAACATTTTGATTACCTACACATCAAATTGCAGCTCCTAACTAGAGGAATAACTTTTTGAAATAAAAATATTTTTTAGGACACAAGATTATGCTAACTAAATAATAAATTATGTAATTGTAAATGCTACTTTACTTGTACTTGCCTGAGTAAAAATAACCACAAGGTGCAGTTTAATTTAAATGACTGAAAAAATGGGGTATTTTTTTGGTTTAGAGATGTATTCTCTTACATTGCATCTTAGATCACCTGTTTTGAGGTGAGATGGTGCCTCAGTCAGAACCTTTCCGTAAATTTTGATTTAAGAACAAAAGCATGAGGTAGATTTTCAGTTTCAATTAAACTTAATTTATTACTACCCACCTTACTTTGTTTGGGCCAATTGTGTTTAGAATATTTTAAAAATTAACACAAACGTTGCTTTCTTTGCAGACGGAAGGTGCAGATGTACCAGACTACAGATTACTTAAGAAACAGGATCTTTTTCCAGGCACAGTGTACAGGTTCAGAGTTGCTGCAATCAATGGCTGTGGTGTTGGGCCTTTCAGTAAAATCAGTGAATTCAAAACTTGCATTCCAGGTTTTCCTGGAGCTCCTTCAACAGTCAAAATCACCAAGGTGAGAAATATAGGTAATTCTAGTTCTGATATATAAAATTCTGGTTACCAGCTTAACTCAGAACTCTTGGTTTTTCTTGGTTTGTTGTTGGGGTTATTTTTAAGTTAAAATTGTCATATAACAAAGTTTCGAATACTTGTTTAACTCTGTTCAATGTAAGATTCTTTAAGAAATTTGCTAAAAATAATAATTTGAAGACTTACTGATTGTGTTACATGTCTTATTAAATCATCTGATGGTTTTACCTGTGATTTTCTGTCCTTGCATTCTTAAATCTATAGGGATACACTATGCTTTTTTTTTTTTTTTTTAAAAAAAAAAAAAAAAAAAAAAAAAAAAAAAAAAAAAAAAAAGGTCAAAAGACACATCCTTATGTCCCGAGTGATGATGTTTAGGTTAGAATTCTCAGATAATCTTTAGAATGTGGGGGTGTGTATTTTTATACTGTTTATATATTTATGGTTAGGTACATACTATCACGTTCTTCTCACTCTTCTTTCAGAGTGTAGACTGTATTCATCTTTCTTGGGAGCCTCCTCCTTCACCCTCTGGAAATATTTTAGAGTATTCTGCCTACTTAGCAATCCGTTCCACACAGTTACAGGAAAATCCAAGTCAACTGGTATTTATGAGAATATACTGTGGTCTTAAAACATCCTGCATAGTGACTGCTGCCCAGCTTTCCAACGCTCACGTTGACTACACTTCCCGACCCGCCATAGTGTTCAGGATTTCTGCAAAGAACGAGAGAGGGTACGGGCCGGCCACACAAGTCCGGTGGCTCCAAGGTAAAGTCTTGAAACATCCTTTTGTTCCTTACAGGAGCTCTGTGCAAATTTAGTTGTTGAAATTGGCTTAGCGTTAAAAAAAAAAAATTGTATTTGTTCACGAGCAAAAACAAGCAGGTTTGTTGGTTATTGAGTCCTACCCACTCCCTAAAACTATAAGAGTTTCTGACTTCCCTGGGCTTCACTTCAGCTCAAAACTTTTTCAGTCTAATAAGCAATCCATTTACATGTGTGGGTGTAATTGGGGTGTTTTTCAGTCTATTCACCCTCCTTATTGGAAAAAAAATTTTCATTAGGTCATGTGAGGTGCAATTTTGTGATGCTTATACACTTTAAAGTCTGTATTACAACCAGAAGAGGTTTTGTCATCTTGTCCTTGCCCTTGAATTTGTACAGGTTCATGATGACCTGGGGATGGGAGTGGATCCACTGAAAATTAAAGATTGGCTTTAGCCTGATCGGTTCTGGCTCACCGTACAAGTCAGCCAATCCAGGGGCTCTAAACAAGAAGTTTTGCCGTCTTCCAAAATGTTTAGTATTCCAGTGCTGTTTTAACCCTTTAACTGGCAAGGGTTTTGACCACGATCTGTACCCCAGAACTCTGAAAGAGTAGTTTTTGGAAGTGTTTGACCATGTACACCACGTGAAATTATGAAGCATTTAACAATGTCTCCTCCTTTTTGCAGATATGAAAACATCAGGCTCAAAGTAGTGTTGCTACTCTCAAAGGCATCAGTAGGAACAACGTAATAAATCTCCAGTTTCGAATGTAGTGTTTAATGTAACTCTTGTACTATTTGTAAATGCTACAAATATTTTATTTTTGCATTGTTTTTATCTTAAAAATATATAACCTTTTTTACGTTTGACACATCAGCGTTACACAGCCTTGCTCAGGTGTATGAGTACCATATAGAAATTATATTGAATATGGTGGGGTGAAGGATCACACCCTATCCAGTAGCTCTTTTTAGTAGTGATAGTTAAAATGTAAAATATACACAGTTTCAAATGAAAATCAAAGAACAAATTTGGCACAAGCAACAGTATTTGAGGTAGAGTCCCCAAGGTTGCTACAGATCTTGCACAGATAATTCATAAGATTTGGTATACGAGCAAATTCTCTTTGGTTTTGGTTCCTTATACCACATTGTTCATTGTGGTGTCTGAGTACAAGGCAAAAATCTCCAGTTATTATATAGTAACTTAAAATGTATAAATATTTTAATATATACTTTTTTTGTAAAGAAATGATTTTTTCTACTATTTGTAACAAATATCTTAATCTTGAAAGAGATCCCCTGAAAATTTAAAAGGAGAAAAGAGAAACTTATCCATTGCTCTTATTACAAAAAGCGTAAATTCAATGTAAATGCACTACTAATATTTAGAATTATCCTTTTGTAGTTGTACAAATCTTAAACTTGTAAATACCAATGTTTACAAGAGACCTTTCGGGTCTTGTATGAAAACTTCCATGAGATTCATTCTCTTTTTTTTTTTTTTTTTTTTTTTTTTTAAATATAAATCCATATGCTTTGCTTTTAGCATATGCTTGCTTTTTGCACTAATAATAACTTACCTCATTCCTGTGTTTGTAATCACTTGTGTTGCTTCCATAATGTTTCTGTAAAACTTCAATCTGAAAATTTTAACCAAAGTTTAGAATACATGGTAAGCAATTTTGCACATATTGTATGGCAACTTTCAACATATTTATTCCAGTTAATCTTCTTAAGTGCTCGTTTGCTTTACCAGTATATTCTACCAATCAAGTTCAGTATCTCCCTTCTACTATGCATCATTTTACATTAACTAGCTAGCTGATAAAATCAACAAGCATTACTTCTAGGAATAGGTTGATCTATTCCTATGCTAAAAGAAGAAATTTGTTCACAGTAGTGAAATAAAGGTAAACATTTTAAATGCTATTTATATACCTATATGTAAACCTGTGTTTACCAAAGTGTAGAGGAAAATGGCTGAGTTGGACAAGGTCACTAGGTGAGTAGATTGAGGCACCTAAATAAGATTTATTTTAAAATAAAATCTAAATTATTTACTGTGCAATGAAGTTTATACTTTGCACTTTAATTTTGCCCCAAATGCCAAAAGACTATACATCAAGGTAGAATTTCTTGCCTCTTCCAGTTAAATTTGTCTTAAGAGCGCTTGTAAATATATGAACTAAAATAAATGATGTGCCTGGTTTGGTGGGAGAAGTATCACTAAAATATTAGAGATTTAACAGCTCAAGTATCCCAGAGCAGATTTAATAGCCAAGTTTTGGCTACCCTGTGTAAATCAGGGTTATAATGGAAGTGCTGGTACAGCCTTAATAGTCGCAACGCATCACATGCCACAATAGCATATAAAAAGTGCTGGGGACCATAAATCACTATGATAGTGTTAATTGTGGCACAGGAGTAATACACATGGTTTGACTCCAGAGGAAAACCATGTGTTTGTGACAATAACAGATATCCCAGATTCACTTTAAACAGTGTTTATAGTATGAATGTATAGGACTTTTCCTGAAGTTAACTGGCTTTAAGATATTTGTGTTTTAATGGTCCATTTTGTCAGGTATGATCTCACTACCAATACTGTCTGATAACTAAAATATCATACACATGAACTGTTAACTAGAAGAGTAGAACTTGGTTTTTCTTATTAGTACTGTGAAAGAAGCCTTTAGAGAAAACACTTGTGGCTTTGATTTTGTTGGTTGATAGCTGTGATTGTAGAGTCGTTATTTAAGAATAAAACCTGTTGGGTATGTCTGGGTGGAGTTTTTTTGCACTTGGTTTCACATGCTTTGCACAATTTCTTTTTCAGTGGGTATGTCACAACTACCAAAGGGTAAAACTGTGGCGTTTTCAATGAAAGTATAATTTCCTTGTAAGTGTGCTTTCTTCAGCTGACTTGACATAAGGTGTCACTTTCTCTTTTTGTCCAAGTTAGGTGATGTTGAATAGTGACCATATGCAAACCTTCAGTTCCTCACGGTTTTACTTCAAATTGAAATTGTGGTACACACTGTAAAATACACTTTGTGGTCTGTTTTTAGAACTGTATTTATAATGTCTAAATCCCACCTGTTTGCCTATCGACTAGATATCAGACAAATATTGATTGTTCAGTTTTAAATTTGTTTAGAAGACTGTTGACACCAGCTCTTTGAGAATCTGTGTTATCCATTTATTTCAGATACTGCTAAAGGACATGTAACAGAAACTGAAATCTATCAGATAACAGTATCCATATTGTAGAAATGTCTAGGTTTACTAAACTCCTTAGGGAGGTTGTGACTGTGTACGTATAGGACAGTCGTGCCACTTACGGCAGACACTGCTACAGCTTCACCTTAAGAATGTTCTTGTGAAAGTGGAAATGAAGTGAACAATAACCTACACTTTGTGTTTTCAAAGTAATTATAGCAATATCTTTTGAATGTAGTTTGGAGTAGAGCACATGATCATGCCATAAACTCTGAAGATATAATAAGTATTACTGTTGTTATCTGATCTTTCCGGATAGCGAATTTGACGTGAACTTAGTCTTACAGCCTGTTACTTAATGACCTCTACAAGGAAACTGACATTTTGTACAATTGAAGTTGATTAGTCTTATTTCGAAGCATTGTTTGTTCTTTGTAATAAAGTGGTTGTCCTATCAAATGCATTGTCAACACCGTGTGGGGCTTTTTTCAAAAGTGTTTTTTTCAGAGGTGTACATGTACAAACTTCAAATTTCTGGTACAGAGGAGAGAGTGAGTGTGTTTGTCGAGGCAGGGAAGAGGATTTAATGAGAGGCATTGGAATACTATCCCTGTTTCATAAGTATTATCTCCCAGTTACTTCTTGGTTACCTCATGAGCTTTTTCCTTAGTGGAGGTTCTCCAGTTTCCTTGCCCCACCTTCTCCTGCAGTAGCTGTTTGCTCACCATTACTCTCGCCCTTCCCTGCCTTTGTGCCACGCAGCTTGCAGGCTGTGACCTCTGAAGTGAAATTTTGAAGTTACTTCCCCTGCCTGTACACCAGCCATGCTGTTCAAGATGAGTGACAAAGAGTTTGGTATTGCTTTGTTACAATTTGTCAGAGGTGTGTCAGTACTTAGCGTGCTCAGAAGGCTTCTGGTAAGGACATGAATTGCATTCGTGTCCAGCTCTGCTCAAAATGACATCATCTTGGGCAAGTTGGTAAACTTTTATGGCAGCTGACTATGGGGAACTGCTGAGGAAACAAGCAATACCTGTGGCCAGAAGCAGGGGAGCAGAGACAAGCAAGGGAACTGAAGGTCTGCATTGTTTCTAGACCTCCTTAAGAGACTTCATACAAGAAACTGCTAAAAGCTGTCTGCTCCAGATTTATTCCTTCCTTGTGATCCTAGCTATTGTAATAACTGTTGTTATTATTTTGTTATTTGTGATCCTTGCATTAGTGGAAAACAAATGGGAAAACCTAAACAATCAGTGAAGAATTCCCTTGTGCTGTTTTCTTTCTGTTAATAAGATTCTCAGAGAAGGAGTTATTTTCTCTCGAAGGCAAATTTGAATTTGCTGTATGAATTTATCTTAAAAACAACTCAGGCTTATTTTTCTTTATGGCATTAGCTGGTCCCTTGTGTATTTTTATATTTTCTAGTGAGATAAACATCAGGGGTTTTATTCTGTGGCTTCCAGTTCTGACACTGAAGCATTTCCAGATTCCCAGGGCAGGGGTAGAGCACTGACTGCCGGCACTGTTTGCAGTGAGTGTGTTCCTCCTTCTGTTAGTAGTTGTGAAATCTTCGTTTTGGTGTGTTTTGCACTGATCTGGAAGTGGAGATCTTTATTAATCCAGAAGTTAGCTGAAAGGTAGCAGGGTGATGAGCTAAAAATGAAATACCTTGTTCCATGAACGAGTCTTTAAGACACTGCATCTCCAGCACCTCCCTCAGAGAGAGGAAATTGTGCTGGGAGGCAGGTGGGGGTAGGCTGGGTATCCAGCTAGATCCCAGAATTTGTACCTTGCACCTGCAGCCCCCTGGAAGGAGGATGGCAGGACGACCCAAGAGATCTCTGTGAGCTGATGGGCCTGTTTGTTTTAACTCCATCCTTATGTGCCTAAAGCTATCTGGTAAAAATCTGGCATCTATAAAGCTGCTAAATGAGGCCTTGATCTGTTCCCTAAATCCTTCAAAAGCCTGAAGCACTTCACAGTACTTGTTGGGCTTATAGCATCGACAGTAACAACAAAAATGTCTACGAAATTGGGGCTGGGCATAGTTTGCTGTCATTGCTTTTTTCAAGGGGGTTCTTGCCTCTCACAAGCATCTGCTTTTAATATATGACATAATTGCTAAGTTGGTACAGCAGCTCCTTAAAATGAAAACCAAGGCTTGGATGTGGTGTCTTCAAAGAGAAAGAGAGACGAAGCACTTCAGTGTGTCCTAGTGTTCTGAGTTATTTCTGTATCTGTTTAAATTACAAAACACTGTTATCCACACATGGAAGTTATCAATATAGTTGTTTCTAAGTGATTCTTAAAAGAGGCACACTGGGTATATGGCACTTTAGAAGGTTCAAAACCAATATTTCCTTTGTTTTGTTTACATCCTCTTTTTTTTGTTTGCATTCCCTTATTTAAATGTTTATGGTCTGGGACTCTTAACTGCCTTTTAGAGTAACCATCACTCTCTTATGTGCAGTGCTGATAGTTCTCCTTCAACATAAGTTATTTGGTACGAGTAGCACCTTGCAACTTTGTGCAGTATCAAGAAATATCCCAAATTTTTCTTTTTAGTAGCAGCTTTGTAATTATTTCTTCATTGTACTTTGCCTGAGTAGGGAAAAGACTGTTATGTCAACCTTAAATGCTGTCTGCTCCATAAGGAAAATGGAGTCTGGGAGCAAGTCTCTGAAATTACTGTCTTGAAAAAAAAAAGAAGACTTGAAATATCGATCTAACAGTTTGAGGTTTCACCTATTTATGTTACAGCATAAATGTTTTAGTGTAAATGCAGAATATTTATGTAGTTATTACTGAAAGATTACTGAAGAAAGTTAGGAAGATGAAGTTGCTGTAGAAAAGTGCTGCTGAGTCATCTGAGGCAATGTGGGAGCTGTCAAGTCAGAGAAAATGGCCAGTTATTGACAATATTTCTTTTTCAGATGAGTACAGAACTTGATCCCACTGCATCCGCTCCAGAGACATTTTGGATGAGTTTCAGCTGCTTGGTTTGACAAACGTGGCTGTTACTCATGGTTTTGAATGGAGTGAAAGCAGACTTGTCCGCTGATGCAACACTCCCCAGGCCCTGTTTTCTCATCCCAAAGTGATGGAGCCTGTTTCCCTGTAGCAGAAATGTTCTCCAGCTGGCTGGAGGTGAGATTTTTGGATCCTTTCCTTCTCCCTCAGTGCTTAGCCTTTCCTGTCAGCTGGCTCCAGGCCTCTCCCTTGCCCACCAAGTTGCTTTTCCTGGCATGTTACCTTACACAGGGAACTTCGGCATCTGGCTGGCTTTGGATTTCATGGCTGGGGCCAAGGAGCTGGATGCTGCAGAAACAAACCTGTGCATCCCAGCAGCCTTTATCTTTGCTATGTTGCTCTCAACAGTGATGGGACATAAACTCTGCTGGGATCAACTGTTTGTCTTCCCACAGGGTGCAGAGAAAGTGAAAGTAGTACATACTCCTCCTAATTTGCTGTTGCACTGAATGGTGGCCATGCTCTAGCTGCAGCTGTATTTTGAGTGACAGTGCACTTCCACCTGAACTGTGAGTCTCAGGTGTGCTGCTGGGAGGTGGTTTTATTTGCTGTTCATGTTACTGCATGGGCTGTGCCAGATTAAGTGTAAGGCACACGAAGACCAGATGAGCAGCCCCAGGGATGCTCCTCTGCCCAGCAGATTTAAACCCTCACTAGTTCTCTTTCATACAAAAGCAAATCAGGTGCCATCGCTCCTGATAAATGGATCTGCTGGCCCACTATGCTGCAGTAAAATATTCCAGGAAATGACCCTGGAAATTTGCCTGGAAGATTTCTTACACAAGGGTAGCCAACTCCCTCCAAGCTGCTGTGCACAGGCTCAGCTCTGGTCCTGCCTCCACAGCCATCCTTGGAGACCCTGATTTAATAAACTCAGTGCAGCTGGCACCAATTTGTAGACCATTGTGCACAGGAGCAAACTGCCCTCACTCCCAAGAGCACGTGGCCTTGGATGTCACCACAAGCTGAACTGGCAGTTTCCAGAGAGCTTCGCATTAAACTTTTACATACCGAGGGTCAGAGGTGATGCTGCATTCCATTATCATCCCATTTTCACAAATCAATAGGTAAACGGATCAATATTTGGTTGCTTGAATGTATTTTTTCAGCCTTTAAAGGACTAAAGTGTGAATTATTTTGCCAGAACAGCATATCTGATTTTTGAAGAGGAGGAATTGGTTTGTATTTTCAACGAGGTACATCTTAAAGTGTACCACATCCAAAAGGCAAACTCCCACCACTGCTCTTTCCACCAAACCAGTCTGACAGGAGAACAGTAACTGTTATCCAAATTATCAATATTTAACTTCTTCCTACAGGGCTGCTTGGGCCCTGTGCAAAATATAGTTTTCCTACAGCTTTATTAATCTTAGAATCTACATACAGGGGTGTGTTTTTTTTCATCCATAGACACAAGAAAATTCACTTAAAATTTAAGTGAAAATCATCCTTTCTTTTGATTTGTACTCGGTACAAATCAAAACCGAAAAAAGTCAAGCCTGCACCATTTTGGGAGTACAGTGACTTAAAAGCAAGTTGTCTTATTGCTGTAAATGTAACTGAAGCAGCAAGCCTACGTGACAACTAGAACGCTAATCACATTCAGAGCCCTGCAAAATGAGGAATATTATAGCTATAAGCAAGGCTGCTGCCAACTCTTATCATAACAGCAAGGTGCTGGGGAAAATACTAGCCCTTGGCTCTCCCCCTTGCTCTGCACTGAGGAATCTCCTCTGTGTGTGCAGTTGCCCATATGCTTCCTCTCCTGCCAAAGGCAAGAGAGAAATCACCTATATATGCTTGCAACATGTTAATGAGCATCATCCTGACACTGCACTAGGGATCCTCTACTAATCTGACATGATTCACAGCATATCAGGGTGCAGTTCAAGGAAGACAGCTATTTGAAGTACAGCCCACATAATTCAGGCTGATTTTTACCTACAGGCAGATAAGCATGGGTCAGTAGATATTTAGAATGTACCACCTCACGCCAGGACTCCATCTGTGTTCTGGCTACATCATCCAGCCACATATTTTAGCATTCAGTAGAGATCAGAAGAGAGGAATAAATAAAATAGTAAACAATACATATGTACACCAAGACTGGTAAAGGCAGAGCCTCAGCTCCCATTAAGCCTGTAATGAAAAGAGGATGTAGAAAAGCACTATCTAAAACAGCTTTTCTCATAACTGCAGTTCAACCAGAGATAACAGTGATTTTGTGCTTTTAAAGACACCACAAGCACTCAATAAAGAGATGCCAGAAGGATCACGTTACACAGAAATTCCTTTAAAAAAAAATAAAAATCACTGTGGTAAAATCTGCTTGTGTCATGAAAAGCTACCTAAAAAAGTCACTGTGCTTGGAAACAGATCTTTGAACATCACTGCTGTTGCAAGCAGCCTTTCTCCAAGTCTCAGCACGGGCTGCCACAGCTGTCTCGAGCGCAAGCTCAGTTTGGGGTTATGTCAGTTCAAACAAAACATTCAGAGAACCAAACACAGCAGTTTTGCAGAAACACATGAGATGCAGCAGGAATGGTCATTCTTGGTTTGGGTCTAAGCTATTGGTAAACTTGGAATACTTAAAAAGTGAGAGCACATATCAGTTGTTAAACAAAAATAAAGGCTCTGCAGTGGTTGTGCCTAATATAAATTAGGCAAGTATTTCTTCAGACCACAGTTGTTTTATTTTTTGTACCATCACTACAGTACCCCGCAGACTTTATTAGAATGGTTTCAAAGAGAGATTGAACAAAGTGTTGCACTATTACTTCTGTTTATGTAGTTTCAGAAGTGAATGAGCAAGTTGGTTGCAGTTTTGTGCTTGGACCTCTGGGGTAGAGGAGAAGAAAGAAAAAAGAAAGACGCTCCTTTGCTCACATGATGGTGAATAAACCACACACTCAAAAAACACTTTAACCTAAACTCACAGAAGAGGGAGCAGACTGAAAAGTGTTGCTTGTTCCAAGCAAATGTGTGGAATGGGATCACCTCAGCCCCCTTTCTGCACTTCCAACTGCTAAGTCTCTCCTAGCTTCTCCTTAGCTGGTTATCAGAGATTTTTTCCATTGCAAATCCGGGAACATCAAGAACAGGCTACGCTGCCCTGAAATAAATGGAATACAAACAGAAGGGGCTCGTGTAGGGATTGTGTTATTCAATTTTTACATTTAATGAAAAACTCCATTTGTTCAGTCATAGCTGCTGAGGAATGACAGGCTGCCACAAAACCCAGAACATCCGTCCAGACCGCCACAGAATACACTGGATCACCTTGAGAGGCTCTGCCAGCACGATGCTGACATGTAAGAAACACTGTTTAAACTGCACATACATAAACTTTTTGTTTAGCAAAGAACTGCCTATTTCAGGCTTCCAGGATGTCTTAGTTTAAGCTATTTCCCCAATATTGAACTGTTACTTCTTTTTTTCTTTTTTTTTTCTTTTTTTTTTTTTTTTTCAGAAAAGACAAAACCAGCAAGAAATTATATGGCAACAGGTTCAAGGTGTGGTTTGCTTAAATTAATGACAGGTAGGTGGAAAGATAATTATTATATTACATCTGAGTCCACTGCAAACAGTAAAAATATCAAAGGTCCCAAAATTCAGTCTGAATAAGATATATTACTGAAACCCCCACCCTTACCCTAACAGGCTAAGACATGGCAACAAAATTACCCACCCCACTATTAAAGAAACAGAAATATTACCAAGAACAGCTCACTAAATATAAAGAACTACATTACCCAGAAGAGTTTATTGCAAAACCAGGAAAGAGACAGCAAACTAGAAGTCTGTCTTCCATTTCAGGTTTGTATCACTTGTTCAAGTTTCAGGCACTCCTGCACGCACACACACACACACACACACACACAGGCAGCCTGTACACAGAAAGTCACTAACACATTTGAATTCCCACAGTCTCACAAAAAACCTTAAAACATTTCAGTAAAAAGTTAAAATGAGATCTTTTACCACAAGGACTATAAAATCCCCCCTCCCCCACTAGCCTTGGATTTCTAAGTTTTGGATTCTAAAAACCATACGTAAAAAGGAAGGCAGAAAGACCACCTTAAAAATATCAGAGTAAGTTAAAGGAGAGTTAATGCAACTGAAAAAAAAAACCCAACCTGCATCACACACAGTCAGTGCTTTCAACACTGTTGATAAGCTCTAAGCCTCTAAATGTAGTAGAGCATTCATTGGTTTTGATTAACTTTTAATTCAGAAGTTACATTAAAAAAACAGTTGTAGCAATTCTTTTGAGCTGCTAGTTTCATGAGGAAAAAGTCCCTTTCAAAATTTCAATAAATATGCTGACATGTAAAGTTAGTTGAGGTTGTCATGCAAGACAAGTTACATAACCAAGACCAACTCAATCTTTATAATAAAGGCAACTTGCATTCAAAAATGAACTTTACCCTTACAATTTCATTCGAAGGGTAAACATGAATTAACCCAGCTGTTTACCTGAATTATAAAAGTAACATGATTCAATATGAAGATAAGAAACTGTCTACAAATCTCTGACAGTAATAAATTGCAATATACAATGCATACAGGAGTTATACAGAGCAACAAACTCTTGTACAAAACAAAAATACTTTAATACCTTTAAAATCCAATTATTTCTTTTAAAATCATCATGAAAAAGATTTGAGTCAGAACTCACACCTCAATTAGTCAAGCTTCTGGTAGCTACATTACAGCTATTTAATATACAAAGAGATAAATCTCTTCACCAGTCATTAAAACTGCCTCTTCATTAGAGTTGCACAGGTTTTCCGTCTCATGTTCCCAGATAAAAAGTTTTCTTCGAAATCATGAGAACTGAATTTGTTGAACACCGGAGATCTAGAGAAAGAAAATACCAGTTTACATTCAAATGCACCTTTTCTGAAACTCTGTTGCAGCAGCAGTAGCAGCAGCTGTGAATTGTCATGGTGTTGAAATGGCAGCAAAGCCACCACCAAAGGACAAAATAAAATCCATTCTCATCTTTCAGAACAGAGCAGCTGAATTAGTGTTTGAGTTTTAGCAGCAGAAAGGAGAGCAGGGGATGGGATACAGTACCTGTTGATATGATGTTGTGTAGACCATAACGTTCTGCTGTTGGCCGTCTGTGGTTATTAAGCCTGCTGGCAACTGGTTAGCTGAAAAAAAGAATATTTTAAGAAAGTTAGACAGGAGCTGCTGGATATGCAGAGCTTTGTTTAGTGTGTCTGTCACCATTAAATAACCTTTAATTGTGTTCCACTCCAAGGCTACGGAGCCATTCATCTCCTGACAGCTACCATCCCACACTGCATGTAAGACACACTTTTTATCAAGTGTTATAAGTAAACAGTTTTTTCCCATTGAGAAGAAACACTTACAAAACAAAATTCAACCTAAATTTGCATCAGATAATCTAAAAGTAAGGCAGCACCTTGTTTTTCCTCTGCATGTGTCTGAAGCAGAACATACACAGCTGTACACTGGCCAGTGGAGCTGAGTGGCCATCCTGACCACTGAAAAAGCAGTCTCCAGCACTTGATATCCCAAGAAACCCGGGGAATTCAGTTGGATTTGGTTAGCACTTGAGCATACCCATGTGTGAGGAACTCAATGAAATGGTTTTGCTGCTTTATACAATGGAATCCATCAGGAACTCCATAATATGGAAGCCTCATGGAAGGCAGCAGAAATGAACAGAGACAGGCAATGGCAAAAAATAAAAGGCACTGCCAGAGCCTGCTGTTACACTGGCTGACTTCAGCATGTCCTTCAGGGTATGCACAAGAGCTCTGAATTTCACAAAAGGAGTAAAGAGTACTTAAATACAGAGAGAAGAGACAGGGAGCGACTCTATAACATAAACCCTCACAATAAAGTGTACACTGAGCTCTGTGACAGAGCAGGTATGTTACAACTGCTACTTGGAAGCAAAGTAGCAAAACTCTTAAATTTTGAGTCACTGTAACATAATATTTTCCTCTAGGACACAAACAATGGTGCTTTGTTCTTTCAGTCACTAAGTATAAACAAGACATATAACCCATAAAACATTTTGAAAACACAGTATAATCCTAAGAGTTTTCATTTGAAAGCTGATGCTTGAGGGCTTTGTAATTGGATTTGTGGTTGGTTGGGGGTTTTGTCCCTTTTTTTTTTTTTTTTAATTTCCTCATCTGTTGTACAAATTTTCATCTACTTCAGTTCCAAGTTAAGAGATGCATTAAGATCATAGTGAGAGTGGCTCTGGCAGGTCTAAAATTTACTGCCCTTCAATCTGCATGTTTCACATCCAACACAGCTTAATGGCAAGCCTCTGACCCAGCCCTGATGTGAGGCTAAAACAAAGAGCTGAGGGTTGTGCCACAGCAGCACAGCTGTCACTGCTACTGCTGCAGTGAGACCATCATTCTGGACAGATCTATGGCTGCCCCTCTGGAGAGAAATACCTGCAGCACTTGACATGGTCAGCTATTTCACATACATTTTTTTTCACCACCTTCTTCTACTACTGCCACATCTCCTTTGCATCTTGCCAGGACTTAATAATAATTTCTAAAGTTGCTCTTTTCAAATCACAGCAAATTGAGGTTTATTTTATAGAGCACTCTGAGGCTCCTAGGCCTGAGGTATTTGAAAAAGAACTAGGAGCAGCCCTTCAGCCTTCTGAAGCTTAAAAGACCACATCAAATCTGGGAGGGGGACAGAGGATCCACAGAGTAAGGTGATTCCTTGATTCTGGATTCTGTTTTCTGGTGAGCATTGTACTCAGACTAAGCAGCCCATGAGAATCAGGAGGAGAAACTTTTTGTGAATTTTCCTCTTTGCCCCTATAAAACAAGATATTGGACATAGACACAATGGGAAGTTTCTAGCTACATATTCTCCCTCAATTCTTGAACAGCAGTTTAGATGCTTGAAGCGAAAATCAGAATATACACAAATACAAATCAGTATTTGCATGAAATAAAGCTTTTAGAACAATTTCTATATATTGATTTAACAAACCTCCAAACTGGACAGACTCCAAACAGTTGCAACCTAAAAACCATTAGCAACATACCCAAGGTAAAACAAGTAGGGCTCACAGTTGTGATAATCAGAATATTTATCAGATACTTGAAAAACTAAATCTTATCAGTAGATATGACTAGAGCTGCGCTTCCTAATTCTTTTATCAACTTCAACACTAACAGCCCCTAACATTTAAAAGGCAAGGTAAAGACTACATGCAAGAATCCAGCATTAACAAAACCAGTGCAAATCCCTACAACTGTCGGGCTTTAATTCACAGTATAAGGAAGAAGAACTACAGTGGATGCATATGATGCTCCTTGCCCTACACCTATTAGTTGCCAGTCTGTGCATTCTTTCAAATGTAAAAAATACCAAGTATTTTAGAATTATATAAAGATGAAGTTCTTCTCTGCTTCATTTCTCAGAGATGAGCTCCTTAAAGTCATAAAGTGGAGCTTATTTTACTTTTTCCCCCCAACAGTCTTGCAAGTAGAACGAATGTGGCCTAAATATGTAGCTACTGGGGAAAAAGTTTGCACCTTTCATTACAACCTGTGTTAAAGTGTAGAGAAAAATACTAGCACTAATATCTGCATTTAAAAATCTTCCACAGTTGATATTAGCTATTACTGGAGTGTCATCATTTACCACTATATGACTTCTGACCAAAATCCTCCTCACTGGTAGGAGTTTATCTGAGCACAGGTTACCCTCCAGGTATCTCAAACAAAAATCTCAATGGATTACAGGTGTAACACGTGGCCAATCCAGGATACATTCCTCAAGTAAGAATTCTGATGTCTAAAGGAAGTGCTGTTTTTAGAAAAGCTGTAGTAATAACATAATAAATTAAAAAGTATTACTTACTAAATGCTTCCTCTGTGAGCTCCTCACTTAGACCATCTCCAGTTGTGACTGCTCCCGAAATTCCCTTTTCTCCTTTCATTGCCTAGAGAGAGAGACAGCACAAAACAACAACAACAAAATAAAACAAACAAACAAACAAAACAAAACAAACAAAAAGAAGCTCTAGTCAACATTTGGAACTTGCAGAAGAGTCACTGTGCAGCAGCTGGAGTTTGAAATCCAAGACCTGTAAACTCTACTGGATTTGAGGACGTGCATACTACAAGAGTGTCCTTCATCTTAGCCATACTCCTGAACCCAAAACTTGGCAAACTAGGACTGTGTAGTTCTAGGAAAGGCTTTTCACCTTCTGCAGAAAGCCAAAGATCTGTGGTAATCCAGACAGAGCAGTTAATAGCATTTACAAAAAATCACAGAATCTCAGAACTACCAAGAATGTGCAATATTTGCTTACCAACCACACACAGGCACCATCGTCATACAACTAAGAACTGACATTTAAACCCAAGATATTGAATTTCCCACACCAAGGACTACAGCCAGAGGGTATACTGGCACAGAAAGCCAAGGCCCCCAGTCATCTGCATGCAGTTTTACAAGGATGAAGTTCGATGCTTTATGCTATTACATAAAAACGTCTAAGAAAATAATATGGGCATAAAAAGTATTCTCTGCAAGTGCTTGCTGCAGACTAAATACTCAGTTACAAACCAGAAATATGTCACTGTATATGGTACCCTGAAGACACCCTAGCTCGAATGGAGATTTAAAACTGATGAGCAAAGCTATCTGATTCACCCATCCAATTAAAACACAATCCAACTACTCTGCTACCACAGCATACATAATCTGCAAAAACAGTCAATTAAGAATGAAAGTGGCATAGACCCACTTCAGACTTCTTCAGTAGTACTGAAACTAGCTAGGCAATACTTGCATTTTTAATTAAAGCACATACAGCACTATCACAGCATGTGCAACTGCTACACAGCACTGGAAAAAGACAGTACACAGCAGTACTTCAGCTTTTAGATTACCCCTCCTGTTACTGAGTTATCACAGCAAATGACCTTCTGGGAAAGGGAAGCTTTAAGTGCTGTCAGCAAATCAAATATCATTAGTGAGTCTGACCCCATTAATTAAAAAAACCTTAGGTCTACAAAACAAAGAAACTCTGAAGAGCATACCCATCTATAGCAATGCCAATTTAGATGGGGGAGGCAGAACAGAACAAAAAACCCAAGCAGAAGCAACTTCCTTTTCCAAAAAGTCTGAATTGCTGAAAGGAAAACACTTTCTGCTAGAGAAGGGATAAATTAAACTGCTTGGATCTCATACCTAGCACGTACTATCTACTACTTTTGATACTATGCATCAAAAGCAAACCAAGAGACAGGCTAAAAAAAAGAATAATTAAAAAACCCATTGAAGCGGATAGGCTTCCACGTGAGTCATTATTCTGGCACGAGAAAAACAATTTTTCTCTTGCAGATCTGAAATCCAGACAAACAAAAGGCATTAGGCTACTTCCACAGAGGATGTAGACGAGCACAGTTTTATTGACTGAACCCAAAGAGCAAATTCAACATTCTTAATAGGCATCTTTAAAGAACAGAGCAATTTACTACCACGAATATATTAGATAATTTATTCAGCTGAAAGCTTGAACTACTCTGAATCAGCAAGTCTAATCAAAATGCTTACTTCCTCCTTTTTCTCTTGACATCCTCTGGAACGCTTTTCAAGTTACCTGCTACACAACTGCAATGACAGCTAAGGATAAACACAACCAGGTTAAATAAGTGAGGAAATAGCCAAGTATATACCAACCTCTCTGAATTTTTGGAGGTATAACTTCAAAGGTTCAACATAGCTATCAAACCCCAACGTAGACATGGCAAAGAGAATATCCTCCCCATTGATGGTCTTTCTCTTCTCTTGGTGACACCTCTCACTTGCTTCTGATGTTATAAAGCTGATGAATTCACTTACACACTCTTGTACGCATTCCTTTGCATCTTTAGCAATCTAGTAAGGAAAAAGTATCATAAAATTATTAATTAAGATGCAAGATTTTAAAAAATCCACCAAAAAAACCCTCAAAGAATATACCAGATAATAAAGAAAGCATCCCAAAACCTCATGATGATTCCCACTTAGGCAACACCTGTATAGGGTTGGATGACTGGATGTCATCACTGCTCCATGTAAGAACATCTGCAATGCAATTTTACCCGTGTTTTACTATTTCAAGCAGCCTGTACAGACAACTGTCAGGATCTCCCAAAGTCCTAACTATGTTCTGTACAAGCTTTTACATATAGATGTAAGTACTCAGTAAGTACCCTCAGTACTGCTTGCTTTGCTTACCTATGCCCCTTTAAATCTGTTCATTACAACTTCATAGCCCACTTCCATCTTCCTTTTAAGAGACCCAGCAGTTCCAACCCCACTGCAGTCTGTTCCCACAAATTCAGCAATGACAAGTATTTTTATCCTGACCAGATTCAGGGACTAGAATATATTCCTAGCAGGAAGCCTTTCTAATGCTTTAATATTCTGGTATAAATTTTCCAAATGAGAATTCAAATGAAGAAACATATGCTCAAGGCAAGAATAAAATAAGTAAATTTGATTACTGTTTTCAGCTGGACAAAAGTAATTTACATGACTTAAAATTACAGCAAGCATTACTCATGATTACTTGGGAAGATTTTAATAATTAAGATCCTGATTTTTCACATGAGAAGAACCTTATTTGTATTAAAAAAAAAAATGCAGTAATTGTATGCAGAACCTTCACCGGTTCCTCTGGTATTTTCAGACACATAGGGCGAGATTTTCAGAAGTCACCAGCCAGCAGCTTCCTTTGCAGTTTTTCACAAAAAAACAGCCTGATTTTTCAAGATAGCTCTACATCCCATATGCTAAATTCTTGAGAAAAATCTCATCTTGATAAAAATTTATGACAATATGGACTAGGGTAGAGTTTTTCACAGCAAAGTTATAAATGTAACACTCAGATCTCCAGAAAGCCCTGAACACTATGAAAGTACGAGCAGATGCAAGTAAATTATGTCTTCCTTCTATTTAGAGTGATCCCAAAAAAAACCCCAGTTTTAGCTAGGGTGGAACTGGAATACAATAGAGAAACAGCAAGTAATAGGAGCCCTGCAAAAGTTTAAGATAAACAGGTAGAACAATCCACCAGCTCAGCAGAATGGATTAAAAAGTCTATTATTAGAAGTAAGAAATAAAATAAGGGTTTCAATATCTGGTCTTATCTGCTACACGGTGTAAGGCAGAATTCCTAGGTCACTGGCATATGAGTATGTAAAAATCAGGGTGATGGAAGGCTAACCACTCTCTTTTCTTCAGGATGAGGACCGGATTTTTATTTCATCCAAAATGGTTCACTTATTCCAAATTTTATGCACCTCAATAAAAGCAGATTAAGTCTCTTGAGAGAATTGCATAGAAAATATTCTTAGTGATACAGGATTGTCACCAAGTCTCATCCTCTACAACGGTTTCAGAGAACACACGTTAGAAAAAGAAAGCTCTTGAAAGCCCTATGACGAACACTGTTCTGGATGTTCTAATTATAGTGGTTACTCAAAGCTTCCAGAAACCTAACAAAAGTGGACTTGGTCTCAATTACCTCCTGCTGCCTTTTTTTTCCCTTTTCTTTCATCAGGCTTTTATCCAATAAACCAGCATCACTTGGAAAAATATATTGTTTTACCCGCTCAAGTTCACTGAGGGGAAGGAATAAAACTCATTAACACATTTTCTTTAACAGACAAGGGTATTACCTTTCCTGTTTGGGGTATGGCATTTTTCATTATCCTTGCCACATTTGCAATTGGAAGATATATATCTTGTTCTCTAAAACTCTCTTTTGAGCCATTTGTATCTTCATGATCATTCATGCTGTCCTCTGTGTCTAATGAAATAAAGAAAAGTTAACAGAAATGGTATTTGATAGACAGCAGGCAATAATTAAGTCAGTTTAAAATCCTACACTGAAGGATGAAGAGCTTTGAAAGCACAGTGCATTAACATCATCAAAATAATTAAAAAAATAGATGCAACATCAGGGTACCTCTATAAACATATAATCTTTATCTCATTATGCACAGAAATGTACATGGCTGCTGATCATCAAGTATTCTTAATGTCATGTCAAAATACAAACTGTTTTCTAGAAAGCCAGGTTTTTTTGTCATCACCTCAAGGTCTTGGTGCCTACATTGACAAATCCAACCTCCACCCTCCAGACTGCAGAAAAAATGCTTTATACAGAGAGGCATTATGAATACAAACAATTGCAGATTCTTAGCTTAAGAAAAGATAGCAGAGAACTATACAGGAACTGGAAGGAAATGTACATATATACACACATGCTCACAGAGAAGTACTATATTCACTGTAACATTTCTTACCATCATGAGGCTGTATCACATAGTGACTGCCACCAATGTAATCTCCAGCAATTCCTAACTGAGAAGCATCCGTCGTGGAGCTATCACCATCCATCTACAACCAGAGGGAGGAAATCTTTCAGGTATGATTGTTACACTGTTAAGTACAGGTGTTACTGAAAACCAGCACATTAATCAACTTAAAACTGTTAGACCAATTTCGGCAAAGCATAAATCTTTTGTCATTTGAGAACAGCATCCCCACCTTTGTTACTGAGCTTTACAGACAGTGGAAATAGTGAAACTGTTTTGTAAGGCTTCCCCAGGAGCTCAGCCAGAGGCACAGGCCATGCACAGAACCATTTGTTTCATATACAGGAACCCTGTGTTCCCAGGAGGGTCTGACCAGAACAGGTCAAGACGTCTGTTTCTCTGAACAACCCTCAAAACCTGTACCAGGCCCCTGCTCACTGAATGCTTTACCTACTAATTACTACAGAGTGCATCCTTCACTCACCTGTACCCTCCACACAAACAGCTTTGGGCAAGCCCACTGACAAACTTCTTCTAGCCAGACCTCAGGACCAGCTCTGCATCTTCCTCCTCCTTGAGACACCACTCATCCCTGTGTGCCTTCTGAGTTGTTTTCCTTTCCATTCCCTGGTCCTGCCCTGCCTCACTCCTCTGGGCATCCTTCAATGTTCCTCTCTCAGTGTTCTGACATGGTGGCCAACAAGACTTCTTCTTGAGGCTTTGGAGGTAAGGTCACAGTCCAGTAGGTAGTTTCAATGCCAGGAGAGAGAGGGAAGTCTCAAGAGCCAGTACCTCCCTCCTCCTTATTGACAAGCTACACACACAGGCCCCAGGGAGGCAGAACTCGGCTGGATTCACTCGCTGTCCTAACACCAGCTGTGCAGGTCCCCAGTGTCTTTGGAGAACAACCTTTGCCCCAAAGGGTCACGTGGTCATTGCCAGTGAGACCACACAGCTCACTTCTTTCCACACACATTAGCCTGGAGAGGGAGAGGCAGGGAGCATCATCATGGTGTTATTTTTATACCTACCCAGAAATACGAGCATTTAACCTCTCTCTAATCTGCACTTTGCCTGTGGCAACAAGGCTGAGTTTTGCTTTCAAACCTTCAGGCAACGTCCGGTGTTAGACTTGGCCACAGATGCACAAGTAACCCGAGCACTGCTCACATTTCAGGCAATACCACAACAGCTGGATGTAGCCTTAGGAGCTGCTCAAGAGAAAAACCAACCCTTCCACCTCTTCTTTACTGTACAGAGCATTACACACACACAGACACTTTTTAAAAGAACTACTGATCCCTTTTGATAGGCTTCTGTAAAACAGTTTCACTTCTACGCAGTATCTCTGCCTAAAGGAAAGGTACTGTTTTAGGCATTAGCCTTCTATGTGCCAACTTTCACATAAATTCACTTTGTCTGCATTTTGCAGACTCTTTGTTGGGAGATTTAACTTTGCTTTTCAATTTTCCAAAGGGTCTGCAGTTTGCTTACTCAGCTCACTGTAATGACAATGCAAGGATATCATAGTCCTGCATGTCAAGATTACCAAATCTGACATCACACAACATTAAGAGAATTGTCTCTTGCTCTTCCTTCTGCAATTATAAACAATTAACATTCTGCAGTCTGGTAAATCCCAAAAGCTACCTCTATTGTAGGGTTAGGATTTTCTGGCAGTCTTGTTCTCAGTTTCAGCTCTCTGATTTGTACTAGAATTTAACATAGGATCTCAACAATCTTTAAGTTTTAAGTTTACTCAGCCCTAGTACCATTTTACATACCTTGATCTTTCTTTCCCCCTTCATTTTTTAGTCTCCTATGAAACATATCTTCTAAAATATTTTCTTCCTTTACAATTGCAATATTCCTCAAATTTCTTCAGTGATGTAATAATTCACTGGTTTCTGCTCACTCCTCCTGCAGGCTACCCCATCTGAACCTTTACTGTCAACACTCATCAACATCATTGAAGAAACCATCTTGCTTTCATTAGCCCAGCCCACCTTCAAAAAACAATTCCTGCTTGAATCTCTTTTAAACCTCTGCTGCATCTGCAGACAGTTTTGGCCACATTAGACTAATGCATCCTCAAGGTACCATCTTTGCTTCTATTCTTTTATGTGTGCACACTTCCAGATCTACTTACCGTGTTTATTATTTCACCATTTGTGGGAATTTGTGTGAACATTTATCAACATCATGAATCTAAAACAGTGATTAGCAAAATTGACAGGAAAAGGCTTGCAACAGAAAAAGGCAGATCTGACTCAGATAAAGAAAACAGGCACTGACAGCTTAATATCAACTGAAATTACTTCTGTCGGTATTACTTTAAGAAAGGTTTTTAGCTGCCAGGACAACCTTGGGACAGGAGATTATGGACAGCGTAACACTCTTCTGCATAACCAGGCCCTAATCCAGGATCACAGGATAATTCAGGTTGGAAGGGGCCTTGGGAGGTCTCTCTACTTCAACCCCTGCTCAAAGCAGGGTCAGCTCCAAGCTCAGAGCAGATCACCCAGGGCATTAGCCATCCTGAAGACCCCCACAGCCAGAGCCTGCCCAGCTGCCCCATGAGCCCCCTCCACACCCTGTCTGGCCTCACGGTGAGAAAAGGAGCAGTATCCCTGCACACCACTTCAATCCGAGTAAATTGATGGAAGAACTTCAGCCACATTTGTCATTTAGTTCAAATCTAGACCTAGGCATCTGAATATAGCAACTGTAATTAATATACCTTCTAGTCACCCTACTAATATTTCTTTGAGCCTGATGGATGACACAAACATGACCTTGCAGAAAGCTGTGGCCACTGCTATCCTGGTCATCTCATAATCAACACAGTTACACGCTCATGTACTACAGTTTTAACTTCAGACGTTCAAAACAAGTCAGTCACATTATGTGATTGCCAAGCTCAGTGCAAGGTCTGTAGTACACACAGCAGGGTGCAGAAAACAAGAAACACTGCTCTCAATACACTGTTGCTAATTAATCACCTTCCTTTAAACAAACAAACAAACAAAAACCCTCCAAAGCCACAAAACAAACTAAACTTCGTGTCCCTGAAGTTACTCTAGAAAGGCAACAGTCCAATGTAACATAAAAACACCCTGCCTACACTAACTGCAGTCACTGGGAGACTAAAAGGACAACAATTCTTATGCTAGCACATTTAGTAGGAAGAGCTACCACTTTGGATGGAAATGGATGCTAAATTTCATGGACAGATCTCCTGGGAGATCTAATCCTAAAAGGTCCAGATGGGCAAGAACTCCCCACTCGGACTTTGCTTTAGCCCCTGGAGTTGTTACAACTTGCTTCAAAAACAAGTACCCGTTTGCAGATTACACATGCTATTTGCATGGCAGTTTCAGCACACAGACACTGCAGTGTCTTTTAATACAAGATCGTTTCCTACCCCTGTGTGGCCACTGAATTGCACAAGGGAAGAGGCTTCCAGCACCTCAGTCTCAAAGCACAGACTGCGTACACCTACTACGTGTTGGACATTATCCTCAGCCTCCAGTGCTAGGAAAACACCGAAGCTCCTCCATGCATACACATGGACTGAATAAAGACTGAGAGCTAAGCATATCAGAAGTGATATGTCAGTCTCTAAAATGACCACGCCACTATCTGATTTTTATTGACAACCAGGGAGAGAAACCAAGGAAGAACAGGACACAAACATTCAGCACTACACCGTAAAAAAATACCTGAATACAGAGCAGCAGCACAAAGTTTTCTGCTAGTGGTTTTCTGTTCAATTTTGGGGACTTTAATGAAAAAGAATATTACTAGGAATATATAAATTACTTGATGCATGGAAATTCACCTGAGAAATACGTTAAAAGAGAAACACTTCAGACATCAAAGAAAATTCAGTGATAAGATGCAAGTGAACGAACATACAGGTTTAGGCTGACATCTGGTATAAATATTCTGAAGCGTGCTTAAAAAAACATGCTCCTGTCAGCTGCCCACAACTCAGACTGTTCCTATAACATATCTATACTAAACTAATAAAACCTCAGTATCTCAAAGTAAATCTTGCATCCTGTTTAATCTTATGAGCTCTCATAAGAGAGCAGTATCTGTGGCTCAACTAAATGATAACCGAAAAAGAATGCAAGCCCAGACCTGTTAGCACTGAGGGGGAGAAGGGACTAAGGGACTAAAGCTTAGATCAGTATGAAAGGAAAAGAAAATTAAAAAAAGAATCAAAGAAACAAGATTTTTATCGTAAGAATGGGGAAGTTATCTGGCAATGATTTGCAAAACTGATCTCCTGAAGTGGAACCAAAGGCCTCTTGTGATTTAAGTACTTCATGTGGTATTTATTCACCCTGTCTCCTAAACTGCTACCCTACAAGAGGGACAGCAGAAAATTTAATGCAATGAACTGAAGCACTTGACACACGTTCCACACAGTTGTTTCTGCCAAAGAAACAGGACAGAAATGATAACAAACTGTAGGTAGTAACCACATCAGTCACTGTGGATTACTTTTGCCACACCTTACCATAGGATGTAAAGCTCTGAAGCAGTACGTAACAGCAGAGACACAAAGTTTTATTTGAGCTTTCTGCACTCTTATCTGCTAAAAAGAAAAAATTTTCAATTGAAAATACAACTTGAGTTTCCTTCTACTTTTCAGTGACTTCTGGAGAACCTAACTCCCCACTGAATTCTCACCTGGCAGTGTGTTCTGCAGCAGGAAATGCCAGCTGGTGAATGCATTCATGAGACATTGCTCCGGCAGACACACAAAACCATAAAGTTAAAATCCCTTAGCACATGCCTAGAACACAAATACATGCTGTTCTCTCTCTCTCCTCTCTCAGGCTTCTCTAATCTTTTACACTCAGTGTTTTCTCCCACAGCAGAAGAGCATTAGGAGAAGCAGACTGATGCTGAGAGGACCCCACAGCATCACTGAGGCTCATCAGCATTTCAGCTGCACTGGGCTCCTTCTCCTGGACCACAAACAGGGCATTGCTACCTTTCCACCTTCCTCCTCCATGTAACAGCCTATCAACTTTGTCTTATGAGTCCCATGTCACTGGCCCAAGTCCCCTCCACATGGATCCAGCTGTGCCAGAACACACGGCAGCTCCTTCCCAGGCTGGCTAACGTCCACAAGCACAGCTCCAACACATATGGGTGGACTAAAAACACATGTATTTTCACATCAAGTAGGAGTGGATCAGTGATATGGAGCAAGCAGGAGAAACTTGAGTTTCCACGCATTCTCCTTTTTGGCACTAGAGGAGAAAAGCTGAAGGGGAAAATAAACAAGATGAACAGGAGAACGGAGGCAGTTTTATTGCTTATGCAGAAGCTGGAAGAGGGCAGTAGTGCTGAACAGACTGCACCAGCACCTCCTTCCTCCTGCAACTCGACTGAAATCTCCATATTACCTTTCAATATGAAGTTTTTGATACTTTTCTAGCAATTTTCGTGAAAAAGTAAGCTGTTCTGTTTATTAAATAAGCAATCCATAAATCCTGTCTTTTTCTTTTTTAAGTTTGATAACATTCGTAAGTTGCTTGTCTTTCCTTCATTGCAGTAGTACCTCAAGTGTGCCAGGAAGCTTTTTCCTCTCAAGCAACAGGACAAGTAAGAGTTTTCCAGAGCTAGTTCAGACAAGTATTTTCAGCCAAAATCACTGAATTTGCCAACACTTTCTTTTATTCTACTGGTGTTATTTAGTAGGCATATATATAGTCATGTTTTGCCCTTTTTATGAGCATCCTGCCACTTAAACAGCAATTTCCAAATATTGTTTCTTTAAAGTACTATTGCAAAACTCAGTACTAACAGTCAAATTCCTTTCTAAGCAAAACCTCAAAGGTGGAGTGACATTAGAGATCTTCACTTGAAAGCACCAAAGGAAGAGCCCTGCAAACCTTTTTCAAATACCGAGAAAACAAGGTATCAGACTTTAAAAATTTCACTGTTTAATGTTATGTATCCTCACGGTATCTTGAACAGTCTTTTTTATTCCATTTCTGAATGTTGCCTCCCTTCATGTAGTTATTATCGCAAATAAGAGTTAAGCTTTGAACTGCTGTAACTGTCAAATACTGAAGTGTAAAGAGTAATACCCAGCGTTCTTGACTTCTCTCAAACATAATGTCATGGCTGGAAATGCCGGCTGCCAAGGCCATAAATAATCGCCCGCTCAATGCAGAGCTCAAGCGACTCAGGCAGGCCTCATAATGATTCAGACTGAACCATCCTGGGTGTCCTCGACAATTACAGATGGATCCTCCCTTAGCACTGTAACTGTCATGCCATAGGCCACATAACCAAAGAGAAAATGAAAGCAATCACAAGCTTATTGTTTAGGAACACCATGCTAATGATTATGTATAAACACCATTTCTCCACTCCTGCAAAGCCTGTGAATAAGGGCCAAAGTGGCTTCTGCCATTTTGCTTTTTGCTACCATTTCGCCAGAGCTGCTTTTGAGAAAGCTGCAATTATTTTTTTTTTAATTGACAATAAACTTCCATCTACCAGGATAACAAGTAAACCTTACTAGACGTAACAGAGTCCATTCAAAGGCTGAACCCCAAATTTCTACGTTCTTCACTGCCTAGAAACGTTCAGGTCATTGTCATCAATAATTCTGCCCTCCTGAAAAAGCAATTCAAGCACAGTAGGTAGCTTTTACGTGACAGTTCTTTGCAGAACAAAATCTTTTTGGTTAAGCCTTGAAGACATTGGTAAAGCTAGCTGTTGATTTTCTATTGCTGCTATACTGCAGCAGGACCCACGAAGGGGATAACCACTGTTATCTTAATAGCTATAGAAACATTACCAGAACATACCAATTTTTTTCCCCAATATGATTGTCTGTGAATAACCTATACAATACTCTTCGGGATGACCAACTACATAATTTCCAGAGACAGAACAGTGGCTGGCACACGCAGGTCTGCCCAAAAACACCTGCCGAACACATCCGAGTTGCGTGGACATTGATAATGGCAGGGTCCCGTCTCTCCCCTGCCTGACACGTGTGTTTCAGGACAAGCGTCGATGTCACCCGGCTGTGTCTGTGCCAGCCGATCGATCCCACTTCCCGATTTCATGCCCTTCAATGATGCAAACGCAGACAGCGCAGGGGCACGGGGGGAACCTTCCCACCTACACCCACAGCCTCCAAACCTTCCCGGCACCCGGCTCGCATCTGTTCCATAGGCAACTCGTCTGTCGTGACCCCTCGTTTACAAATCGAACAAGACGAGAGTTCGCAGTTAATCAGCAACTTTATTGTTGGTCACCTTGGCTGTGACTCCCGCGCTGGCCGCACCTGCGGGGCCGCTCGCCCGCACTGCCCGGGCCCCTCGCAGCCAGCCCGGCCTCGTATTCCCGCCCGCACCGCCACCCGCGCACTGGCACCACATCCCGGGGCCTCGCCCTCCGCTCCTAATCCCTGCAAAATGCCGCCAAACCTTCCAGGAAATTTCTGTCCCGACAACGGAGCAGGCAGCACCGGGAGGCGCGGCCGGGCCGCTGTCGCCCCGCTGCCCGGCCCGGGTCCGTGGTGGGGGTCCCGGCCCTCGCCCCCGCGGCGAGGGGAGGGGGCTCGGCCGGGCGGACACAAAAGAGCGCGGAGCCCCCTCCGCCCGGCGCGGCCGCCACAAAGCGGCGGGAGCGGCGGGCCCGGGGCACGGCGAGCGCGGCCAGCGGGGACATCGCACCCCGCCGCGGTGGAGCCGCGGGAGGCCGCGAGCCCCGGAGCGCCCGCCGGCCCACAGCGGGCCGTGCGGCTGCCGAGCGGCCGCGGGGCAGCCCCGCCTGCTGCCCCCACCCTTGCCTAGGCCGCAAAATGGAGCCGGAACGGGGGGGTGGGGGGGCCCGCGGAGAGAGCGGGACACCGGCGGGGGCAGCGCCCCGCCGCCCCTGCCGACACCCCCCGCCGCCGCCGCCGCCTCCGTCCTTGTCCGCCCGCTCCGCTCCCTCCCCGCCCGCCCGCCCCGCTCCGCTCCCCGGCCGCGCGGCCCCCGCGGCTCCGGCCGCACAAAGCGGCGCGCGGCCGGTGCGGGGCCAGGGCCGGCCGCCCCGCACTTCCTGGTGCCCGCGGCGGCGGCGCGGCGGCAGCGCCGGGGCCCGGGGAGGGAGACGGACATTTCATTCGAGCCTGCAGTGGAACCGGTTACCAATCATTGGCCGGAGCCAGGCACAAACCTCCAGTGCGGCCCTGGTTGGCTCCCTCCGCAAATCGGCTGTTTGGTTGGACGGAAAATGGCTGCGAAGGAACCAGTCCCAGCGCGGAGCCCCGCTTCCCGCAGCCGGGCTGCCCTCCCTCCGCGCCGCCTCCCCGGCACTCGCGCCGGCTCTTCCCTCAGCGCGCTCCCTCCCGCCGGGCCGGCCCTGCCCGCCTCCTTTATGGAGGTTCCCGGCCCGGGGGGCGCCGGGCCCGCCTTCCCCGCGGCTGGGCCCGGGTACGGCCGAGGCTGCCCGCGGAGCCCAGGCTGACAGCAAGGGCTGTCCCCACCAGAAGGGCTCAGTCCCGCAGGGCTGCTGCTGGCGGTGCTGCTTGTGTAGTACGGTCTCTGACCAGGCGCAGCTCTTCCCCGGAGCCGTGGTATCACAGAATGGGTCAGGTTGGAAGGGACCACTGTGGGTCTTCTGGTCCAGCCTCCCTGCTCAAGCCAGGCTCATCCTAGAGCACACTGCACAGGATTGTAGCCAGACGGTTTTGGAATACCTCTAGCGAGGGAGACTCCACAACCTTTCTGGGCAACCTGTTCTAGTGCACGGTCACCTTCACAGTAAAGAAGTTCTTCCTTATATTCAGGTGGAACTTCCTTTGCATCACTCTCTGCCCATTGCCTCTTGTCCTGTTGCTTGGCACCACTGAGAGGAGCCTGGCTCCATCCTCTTGACACCCTCCCTTCAGATACTGATAGATATTGATGAGGTCTCCTCTCAGTTTTCTTCTCAAGGCTGAACAGGCCACACTTCCCCAGCCTTTCCTTGTAAGAGAGATGCTCCAGTCCCTCAGTCATCCTCATTGCCCTGGGAGGTGGGGACACGAGTGACCCCATGCTGTGTGCCACTCACTTTGTCCCCGTCCTCAACCCCCCCTAACGCCTCAATGGACAGTGCCTGCTGTTAGGAGGGCAGGAAAGGTTTTTATAGAGGTTTCTCAGCTCTATTCCAACCTGTCCTACACCTGTGTCAAGCTTCAGCAGTTGAGAGGAGAAGAGGTTACATCCCCTAGTGACTTCCTAAATTTTGCACAGCCTGAGAAAGAAGAGGCTGATGAAGATGAGTAGGTCGATGAAGGAGGAAGATGGCTCACAGGATCCCAGTCCAACAAACCATTTGGTGGGAGAGAACCTTGGGGGAGGGGACCTGTGGGTCTGTGTTACCTCTTGCCTCTATAGAAGTAAAATCTCACTGCAGACCTGGAAGGATCTTTTCCCTCTGGTGATATAGGGCCTAAAGAGCACGTTTTCCTTCCACTTCTAAGCTTTGTTCTGAAGAAATACGGGCTGCTGAGTGAAGATGATAGTTGGACTGACTTCTCCACTGAGATTTATAAACCTTTCTTATGAAACATTTATATGAAACACTTCATAATCCACCAGTCCTGCCAATTTACCAGAATTGGAAAGAAGGATTTTCCTTCTAGGTGAAGGCAGCCAAAGACATTCCACACATCTGCCATCAACACATACATGTGCAATCTCCACAACAGAGGTAAAAGGAATATTTTTGTTTTGTGCAGTTCTTCATAACCTGTAGTCATTCTTCATTACATGAGGCTCTTCAGTATTTTAACTAAACTAGTGTGAAACTTGTGTTTCACAATAACCTCTGCTAGCATCCTCTGATAAATACAGTACACTCCTTTCCTTGCTTTCTTCTAATATTGGGATTTAAACAAAACAAAACTCAATAAACTTTACACATTTCCACATGGTTTCACGTAACAACATTAGTTTCATATGTTTTAATACATCACAAAGATTTAGATACACTCATCGTCCATGTATTCAGATTTTTGAGTATTAACTGAAACATCAAGTGAGAAGAATTTTTCATGGCCACAGTTTATTACTGCAAATGCTATTATGCAGCTTGATTCTGCCTCCTGGGTACCATAAGCAGTAATTAGTTATTTTTTTTAAAAAAATGGCCAGAAGATGTCAAGTAATTCAAGAACACTATGTCTGGGACCTTGGGGAATGCATTTTTCCCTTTATCTATTTTATTGCTTTTGTTCTCTAAATGCAATACCATGACAATACTATTCATCTTGCTGTGGAGTCCTAAGATCTTTGGATGGATTCTGCCATGTCAGCCCAGAATTACACAAGTAGAAAGATGAACACCAACCACTGTGCAGGTTCTTCAGGGCACAGAGTAGACAGTGCCCTTTTTTTGAGCCACTGGTCGATATTTTGAATCTCCTTGATAACATGGTCCTCAAATCTTCCAAACTTGAAACAAAAATATTGTTTCTCCTGTGGCTTTTTTGTTGATATTTATCAGTGTTGTTTTGATGGAAAAACTGCATATCCACTTGTTTTACTCAGCACTTCTTTTTAGGGCAGCGTAGTAGCAAAAAGTGTTCACTGTTACTGGTGACAGAACAGCACTCAGTGATTTAACTTCTCAGCCAGCTGGAGCCAAGGAGTCCAAGCCAGGATTTCCCTTCACATACATTTTATTTTGTGTTCCTCCGTAAGTAACAATTTCTGTCACAGGTTTATCATGCATTCTTTAATTGGATTATTGTTTTATTCCTATGCTCAGTATATTCTAAAGCTCTATATTTTGTGAGGTCATGATCTATTTCCTGAGGCTGTCATTTTGTGTCTGAAATTTTCAGTAAGGAAATCAAAATCTTCAGATATCTTCTGTTCTATTTAGTAGGTGTTAGCTATGAAAGCTGTCAAAGGTGAGCAAGTATTCTTCTTTAAATGAGAACAGATCTATCAGCTTGCTCCACAATGTGCTCTGGCCTCTGTAATTTGGAAAAGTATGTGTTTGAAATGAGAAATTGCAATTTTTGTAGAAATAACACTGCATGTAGGGGGGGTGGGTTATTCTTCTAACATTCTCCAGAGTTCTCAAAACTGTGAAATTCTTAGTGTAACAGATTGGAAATAGGTCTGTCCCAAAATTATGAACTCCATGGTGCTTCAGGAACTCAGGAACTTGTCTTCATTCTTAATAGTGATCTTTCTAATGCTTGTTATCTTTTTTTTTTTTTTTTTTTTTTTTTAGATTAGGGATTTGTATTAGACAATCCTAATTAAAAAATACTTAAAAGCTGCTACAGAGCCAAGCAATGCTATATGAAAAAGAGTGAATGCAGAAATCCAGACAAAATTATCTACAGGTAATTAATCAAGTCACATTAGGATGAGACCAGATGGAACTAAATGAATTTCAAGACATTTTTATTTTTCCAAGGATCAGTATCTTTCTGTTGTGTTGAAAAATTCTTCAGCTACCTAACTGTGCCTTCCTTTTAGATAGAATTCCCCCTTTAACACTAAAATTTCTTCTACCCTTGGAAGGAACTGATTGCTCAGGTGACCTTCATGCTGTGCAGTCCCAGACCTGTGAAGAGGAGTCATGAGCAGGGTCTGCACTGTGACACTGCACCTGAGAGGAGAGCTGTAAGAGTAGGCAGCTTTAACACTTGCACTATGAGGGCCAAAGGATATGTTTATTCACAGCAGACAGGTATCCAGCCAAAAAGGGGGCTGGGCAGGTGCAATTCTGAAATGACTACATCCCATTTAGGAAGTATGGTCCAAAGAGCAAGGTGCAAGCTTGGATTCAATTCCCAGGTCTACCACATGCTTCTTGTATGACCTTGGGCAAATGACTGTAAATCCAAGCCATCAGATTTCAATGGAGAGGTGCTTAAATACCTGTGAAAGTCTGAATTTTAATTATATTGTGCCTCCATTCCCCATCTGCTGAATCAGTAGCAGAATCACTTTCCTACCTTGAGCTGAACTGTGAATGGCTTGGAGACTGGGAAAGCAAGAGAGTAAAGAGTACCTGAGGAACAAAACTAAAAGTGAAGCCATTTCTTGATGGCTTCTTGAGACCAAGCTCCTGTAGGCAATCCCTAAGCAGATCTGAACTCATTTTTGAGCCCTTTCCTTGCTACTTCTTTAATTCCACCCTTTCTTTCCCAGGATGCACAGAACTGTAGCATGTTGAGACATATTCCACTAAGTAAATCTGATTAAAATTGGCCGACATTTGGAAAGTTATTTGGGGAGGTAAGGCAGATAGGTGGTGCATAAATGCCTAAGTCTTGTTCTTCTGAGAAAAGGAAAACCATCTTATTGTTTCCACCAGTGAACAGGTAGTTAAGCAAGTAGATTTAAATGTATCACTTGAAGTTTAGCTGTGCTAGTTAATCTCCACCTGGTGGGGTTAAATGTGGCTGGCAGCAATCCCTTTGAAAGGTACCTGGAGCAGAACTGACTTGTAATCAGGTAATTTATATGTTAAAACATGTCTCAAACATCAAGTAGAAACATTCCACAAGAGCAACAGAGAACTTCAAAGTACACGTGAAAGATGTCAGTCCAGACAGAACCATATGAAGGACTAGAGGAGATTTTGCCAGAAGCCTCTAATGTGTTCATGAGTAATACAGCAACAGGTGGAGGTAAAACTTTAACAATATCTCCTCCTCTGCTTTGTTTTCAACAAAGCAATGAAACCATTTTGAGATGCCATCTGAGAAGAACTTGCTTTGCAACTGTGCCGTTACAGCCTCCTGATAAAATCATTTGCATTGGTTTTGGCTCTTTTCAAAACACAGGAGAAAAAAAAAATCAATGCTCATTTTAAATAGCAAAGGGTGAAATCCTTTCAAACCTTATGACAAGTATTATAAAGTATAAAATAGAAAGGCTAAGCACATCTAGTAAAACTTTAATTTATTTTTTCTAGCTTAATTTATCACACATTTCCCAAGTGTCATTCACATGAATTTGTTTGATATCATCGGCCTTCAACTGCATTCTATGGATATTTTTTGGATTTTCTCCCTGTTATCAGCTACATGTGGGATTGAAATTTCTTAGTTGCACAAGTATAGTGAAAGATGCCTTATTTAATTCTACTATGCAAGAGGACAAGCTGCTTAATGCCTATGCAGTGAAACCCTACATCTCCCAGGAGTGAGGATTCTGGATTCCATTACATCTCTGTTTGGGGTACTGCAGAGGGAGTGCAGAAGGCAGCTCAGATGAAGATGGGAAGTGAGGAAATGCAGGCTATTGCCCAGTCCAGTTCTGATGGCAAAGTTAGAGTTACAAAAGCCAAGAGGCTGTTGGCCCTGATGCAGTGGACTTACGGAGTAGGGACTCTGTTGGGCTACAGAAATAAGTTTTGCTCTGTATTGTGAAAATTTATCTTCATAAAGCCCATATTCTCACACTGTGTTCATATGGATGATTTGCAAAATAGGTAATAGGTTTGATCTCTTCTTTTTGCTTGGCAAGTGTTATGGTTTAACCCCAGCCAGTAAGTACCACACAGCCGCTCGCTCACTCCCCCCACCTCAGCGGGGAGAAGAATCATAACAAAAAAGGACACCTCATGGATTGAGATAATAGCAGTTTAATGATTAAAATAAAATACTATGGTACTATTTCTACTACTACTACTAGTAACAAAAACGTGAGAGAGGACTAAAACCCAAGAGAAACAATTGATGCATGGCACAGTTGCTCACCACCCACAGACTGATGCCCAGCCTGTCCCCAGACAGTGGTCAGCAGCTCCTGAACAACTCCCTTCAATTTATTTACTGAACATAATGTTCTATGGTGTGGATGATCCATTTGGCAAGTTTGGATCAGCTCTCCTGGCTGTGTGCTTCCCCAGCTTCTCATGCACCTGCTTGCTGGCAGAGCATGAGAAGATGAAAAGTCCTTGATTTAGAGTAAACACTACTTAGCAACAACTAAAACATCAGTGTGTTATCAACATTATTCTCATACTAAATCCAAAACACAACACTGTGCCAGCTACTAGGGAGAAAATTAACTCAATCTCAGCCAAAACCAGGACAGTGTGAATGTAGGAATTCAGGACTTTCCTAGAAGAATCAGAGGTTTCCAGAGGCTGTGGCACTTGTGAGTATTTGTAGTTTCCTTCCTGTAGATATGGGATCCCAAACTACAGTAATTCAAAGGCCTGTGTACATTACCGCTGTGTCAGCAGCATCACAAAACCAAAATATTCCTCCTAGAATCTGTCACACTGGTGGGATCTGAGCAGTGCCCCTTCAGTGTCATTAATATACTGACTGACACTGTCCCATTTGCAGTGTAGGCAGAGACATAGATTTCTTCTGTCAACCTAAACATGAAAACTGGAATTCTTCTCACTTAAATGTGCCCACAGTAAGGACTAGGGAGAGGCTCACTCTTCAGAAGTACCTGTCTTCAGAAGGATGAATTACTGTCTGGACATTTCTGTCTTCTCTGTTGGCTACAGAAGGGGCTTAGATCAAGAGCTTGTACAAGAGGCCAAACATTCAGGTGGCTGACCTAAGGAAAGAGAATGAATCTTAGCTTGAAAAAAGGACCAGTAGTATTTCAATTACATTAATATTCTGAAAATACAAGGACTATGTCAGCTTTATTAACGGTAATATTTAGGTAATTTTGCATTCAGCACCAAGAATTTTGTACTTTATGAGAAGGTGTCACTGTGGGCTCTTCATTTACTGAGACAGCCTTCCTCCCAGTTTATATATAGAAGGAATATATAGAAATCTTTGTGCAAACAGAAATTCTAATATTATTTTGATGATCACTAATAATAGTCACAGGGAGCTGGGAATCAATTATCTCAGAAACAAGTGAGGTCCCATTGATGCACCATTTAGATAATCACAGCTCTGTCAGAGATTCTTCAGCAGCAATCAAGCACCAAATACATTTGCTATAAAATGTCTTTATCGAGCTTTCAAGACAGAGCAAAACACCTTATATTTTGTCCTTGTGAAGAACATTATCAGTGAATATCTTAATGTAATTACTATTTTTATTAGTCCTTCCAGTATCTTATGGACTTATACATTAGTTGAATTTATCACGGGAGATCTCTTAATCCCAGCACTGGTAGCTTATGCAGTCTATGCCTTATAATAGTCTAATACTGAAAACAAGATGTACGTGACAGATTTTCAGGACTTTCACAGATATTTCTAATGAGACAGTCCTTGCTGCCCTGCTCCTTAACAAAGCAGTTCTGAAGAACTGCACTAAATTTTCATGTAGGTAGAACTAACAGAAAAACAGACAAACCCACAGAATCATAGAATGGGTCAGGATGGAAGGGGCCACAGTGGGTCACCTGGTCCAAGCTCCTTGCTCAAGCAGGGTCATCCTAGAGCATGTGGCACAGGATTGTGTTCTTGAATATTTCCAGCAACGGAAACTGCACAAAGTTTCTGGACAATCTGTTCCAGTGCACGGTCACCTGCACAGAAACATTTTCCTCGTGTTCAGGTAGAACTTCCTGTGCATCAATTTCTGCCCATTTTCTCTTGTGCTGTTGCTTGGCACCACCCAAAGCAGATTTGGTACCAAACTGAAATAGGGCTTCAGTCTCCTGGTGACTTCAGTGGACAGACTTACCTCTGACCCTCAAGGGGGGTTTGAGTTGGTGTCTGTGTCAGGGAGATACTACAGTGTGTAGAGTGCCCTTCAACTGTATGATCCTGAAGACTGCTCTCCTGCGTGTGTCCTTACGACTGGAAAAGGACAGCATGAAGATTATTTATGAGGAGGACAGCAGTAGAAATTGAAATATCAAGCGTTTTCTGAAGAGAGACGAAGATACAATCTCTCTCCCAAAGGATCTAAATAATGAGAAAAAAGACAAAAACTGACAAAAACATGTGTAATGAGTGAACAAGGCATCAGATCACATTATTAATAACTGGAATATACTGCATTTTTCTTCCATTCTCTTTCTTCCACTTTCCATTATTCTTCTAATCATATTCTACTTATATTTCAGGGGTTCAGCACAGGACCTCATGTATGTGTGGAGTTCAGTCGATTAAGAATAAATGAAAAGATAAATGAATGTACTCAACTTTTCTGAAGCCTCATCAGAAGTGTAATTTCTAGGCAAAATTTAAATAGAAAGAGGGCAGATACTTTTTGAATGTGGGCAGAAAAAAAGATTTAACTTTGAGAACACTGTGAGAGCACACAATAGGCCTCTGTGGAGAAGAACATAAAGAAGTAGGTAAAACTGGAAAAATTATGATCTGACGAGATAGTAAATCAGCCAAAAGGAAAAAGTTTAATAGGTCCTTGGAGTTGATCACAACCTGTAATTCAGGAGAAAGCATGAAGCCTGTAGGAAATAACAACGAGGAGTTATCTTTTAAGAGGCCAAGATCAGGAGTAGTCTGACTAAAATAAGACTTAAGGAACGTAAATTCTGCAGCTGTACTTTGAATGGCCTGAGGGAAGTGTTTGTGAGGAGGTTATAACAGCTTGTGTGAGACTAACACTGTAGGAAGCAACCGATGGAGAGGAGTGGGAAAAAGAAGGTGAAAATGTGTGCTACTCTTTGGGTGCAGCATCAAGATTCTGTTCTGCAGTGAGATTCTTTGATTATAAGTGACCTTGGATAATTCTGATTTTTTGATGGACTCGTTTTCAAACTTACGAAACATCTCAAATATAGAACTTCCTTTTTCCCATTACTTCAGTGGATCTTCACCGCAACAATGTAAAACCTTTTTCATTTCTTAATAAAAGGAAATACGATTAGAACATAATTGCAAAAGAATAAGCAAAATGAAACACTGTGAATGACGAACGGCATTCTACGGTGGTTTTTTAAATTTGATTTTTTTCTCAAATTGGCTGAATTGCCAGCTGGTAGTTCTCATTTAATGAAAATATTGAGATGGGGTTTGGTGGAATAAAGTTCCTTCCCTAAGCTTGTTTGGCAAATTATTTTAATAACTATATTTTTGAAGCTGTAATAATCCCTGAATGCCAGTAACAGTTATTATCCTCATTATCATAATAATTTTTGTTGCTATAGATATCTATATTGCAGACATAGTTTCTAAAATCATAGTAGTCATTTCCACAGTAAGTTCAGAGACTTTTTTCCACTTAACAGTCTTAAGTATAGTTGTGTGTTTTTTGGTATTTGAAACCCCAGCTGACGCCAGAGATACCACTGCAGAGTAGAAGAGTAATACAGGAATACAAATAGGAATTAAGTCCTCTGTGCAAAAAGCTGAGGTTGGGGAGGCAATGCCTCTTAAACATCAAGACTCAAAGTTAATATTTTGTTCTCTTTTTTCCCTTTGTTATAGTTCATTATTACTTTTGTGGTGGAGTACTGAGAGCTGACATGGTTGGAGTCCTGCACTGAAAGGTAATCACAGCTCTGGAGGGTTGTAGGATAAATAGACATGATGTTTACATTGTACACTGGGGGACTCTTAGGACTTATGCAGGATGACAGAGCTGCTCAATGGTCACTGACACTAAGAGCTCCTCAGTCTACAGCATTCATTTTGCTGCCATGTGGTGTCATCACAGCATGCTTCATGCTCTCTCAGCCCCAGAACCCAGCAGTCAATCTGAAATGGTTTTGCATCTTTTTAAATCCCTTCAAACAAATGTCAGTATTTGCTGTAAGCAAGAATGCCGGTCAGATAAATTGCTGTGTTTGGTGTAACAAGCCATACACTTCTTTCCGTGTGAAGAGTGAAGAAAGCTCAAACTGGACTGATAGAGAAGAAAGCTCAAAGTGGACCAACAGTAGCAGCCGAAATTTGTGTGCGGGTTTGGTGATGGTTTACAGGGTCATGGCTTTCATCTTGCTCTGTCTGGCTTCTCGGCAGATGCCTGAAGTCCTTGCCAAGCTCTTCTCTTGCCAATTCACTTGAAAGCCACTACGATGGGGCTGCACCCTGGGCAGCCCTGTGAGATAAAAGTGACAAATAATGTCCTGAGCCCAGACGAGAGAGCTCAATAAGCCTGCTCAGGCTTCCTGCCTCACACAGTTAACCCTTCAGTTACAGTGGCTTTCCTATACATATATTTCTTAGCATGAACCATCAACTGTGAGGAAAAAAAAACCCCGTTCCTGAAGCACCTCCTGCCTGTCTCCGGCATCCCGCAGGAGGAGAGCTCTGCGGAGAGCCCATCCCGCCGCCAGGGGGCGCCGCAGCCCCGGGCTGGCCCCGGCCGCGTCCGTTGCCATCGCGACGGGGCCGGGCGGGGCGGGCGCTGCCGCCAGGGGGCGCTGCGGGGGCGGGGGGGGCCCGCGGAGCTGCGAGAGGACCCGATCCCGATCCCGATCCCGTCCCATCCCATCGCATCCCACCCGTCCGCGCCATGGGCAGCACCCTGCGGAAGAGCCAGGCGGTGCGGCAGGCGCCCGGTGGCGCGCCCCATGAGCGGCGGCGCCGGGCAGGTAGGCGGGCGGGAGGGCGGGGGACACCTGCCTGGCAGCGCCTCGCACCTGGAGGGCTCCGGGCGCGGTGGGGCTGGGAGGGAGGCGGCCGGAGAAACTGCCGCCGGCTTTCCAGCGAAACACCCGGGAGGGCTCCCTCTCTTGCCCACTCCCTCCGCTGCAGAACAACTTTGCTGTGCCTTCGGCAGGGGTGACCGGCGGTCCGACCGCCTGTGCTGGTCACCTGTGCCCAGACACAGCCTGATTGTCTCTTGATTGGCTTTGTTTGAGGCCAGCGGGGCTGGGCAGGCTGTGCCATCGTCCCGCTCACGGGAGCGCGGGGGGATGCAGGGAGCGGGACCCCGGTCCTGGGGAGTGCGGGCAGTGGTGCTGGGCGAGCGTTCCCAGCAAACGCTGTGTCCTGAAGGGAGCCTGTGCTGGGTACCTTGAGTTAGACGGGAGCTAATGGCCCTCTGGTCCGTAGAGATGTTTTCTGTCTACCAGGATTGAGGCATTTTCCCATGACAGCATTGGGGAAATTTGTGTTTCAGCTGTCTGATTTGTCCCTCTTCTGAGTCAGAACTTCAGCCTGAGATTCTCCTTGGACATAGCATTTACTGTGCTCTCACTGGGTCTATAAAAGTCTGATGAAAGAAGATAAATAATGGGCTTGAAGTAATGAACGCCGGAAAATGAACCTATGCTTACATCTGACACTGAACAGCCGTTCTGCTTAAATGAAAAGGCACTCTTAGGATGTAGTACTCCATTGAGCATCTACTACTGAAGGAGTTTTTTCAGCTCCACCAAATCCTTGGGAAGGGGACTGTTTTTATATATGCAATGATTTGAGAACATTGACACTAAAACACCTCGGGAGTTTTAAGGTATTATATAATATTTTAAGTCTTATTGTGCATTTGGAAATTGTCAGATACTTGGCAAATAAAGAATGAAGATGCCTGTGTGGAAGAATTTGTGTAAGGCACAGCAGGAGCTGGCAAATACAAAGATGAGGTTTATAGCAGTTAAAACTCTGGAGATAGGCTTATTGTTATGGCTCTGTATTGCTTAGTATCTTTCAATTATACCACCACAAAATCCTCCAGTCTGAGTCAAAAGCCTTGAAACTGGATGTTCCTTGATCCTAAGAAGAAGGAGTGGGAAAAAAAAAAAAAAAAAAGAAAACTCTCAAACCACTGTCAAGAGAGTTCAGTTGCCCTTGGGCTTTCAGAACGGTGCAGTGATCTGATACTAGTTAGGGTTAACCCTCAACAGGTCCCTTACCTAATGCTGCCACTACCATGCTATGATTTAGAAATATCCAGTTTAGTTTTAAATCAAATACTGAAAGCTATGCAGGTGTGGTAGCACAGAGTCTGGGACAAAGCAAACTGCTGTGGAGTTATACCCAAACCTGGTTCCTCTGGCCAACAGTCTATCTGCTGACACAGACTCAGAAACGAAGCCTGCATCTTAATGAGCTTCTTCAGCCTTGTGAAGCTGACTCATTTAGGGTAAATGACTTAGAAGAACCTATTGTTTGGGCTTTGGTTTATATGCTCTGCTGTATCTTTGGTTTTTCAATTTAAGACATTCTGCTGCCTGTTCTATAACTCTGGCAGTGTCTTAAAGTAATTCTCAAGGAAGGTTGGTTTAAAATGTGATATCAAGGTTTATATTTCAGCACCAAAGCAGCTTTTCTTCTGGGATAGTTGCACACTAGCAGATTATTATCTGAAACCCAATGTCTGTTTCCCAAAGGAGACATCAAAGTTTTTAATGTCCACCAGGGACAACAGATGAGGGAAGTTGTGGGTGAGTAGAAGAGGTTAAACAGAAGATTAAAACAAAACAAAACAAAACAACCAGAAATGTGATTAGAGATACATAATTTACTTTAAAATGGAAACATAATTCAAATAAGCTAATTACTCATTGTTTAACTGACTCTAAAACACGAGCAATCTAAAATTACCCCTTTCTATAGTTAGTCATAACCAGCAGTAGGGTGTTTTAATATCTCCATGTACCCCTTGGACAAAGTATATCTGAACTTACGTGTGTTGTAGGAGGACGAAATTGGGCCATTGGCAGCTGTAAGAATTTCTTAATGGCTTTCTGTATTTTTTCCCACCCTTCCATCATTTTGACAATGGCAATGATAAATTTAGTTATTAATTTACTGTAAGATCTAAAGATGTTTAAAAAAATAAACAGTGGGGAGCTGGCAATGAGCAAAACTGGCAAGAAAAATGGTGGCTAGCACAGGAAAAAGTAAAAATGCTAAGATAAAGTGCTTATATATGGTTTGCATAACATAGCTATTAAATACATTCTTTTGTCCTTAGCTTGTGCTTTCAAAAAGGATTATTCTCAATCTTCAAATACCGTTCAGTTTACTTCAGCAATTGAGTTTTACACATGCAGTATTTATGTCATTTTGTGGATGTAAAAGTATGAAAATTGGAAATAACTCCGAAGAGAGTGCTTTTCCTGATTTTTTTTGTTAATTTGTTTCCATACCTTTTTAGTTTTCTGTATTATAAACAGGCATTTTACTGTGGAAAGGACTAAGGACAAAAGTCAGAGCTATACAATAAGGGACTAAACTTACACATGTCAAAATTAAGATAGCCTGAATTGCAGCTTTTGCTTTATAAAACATATTGTTTGTTTCTGTTGGACTGTACCTTGGTATAGCTTCAAGTGCTACTTTTTTTCTCCCAGGCCCTCGTGCTAATTGAATTTTGTGAGCAGCTGTGTTTCAGTTCAGTTTGATTTTGACGTAGATTGAAGTTGCTCAGCTTCTTTTAGGACTGGGCACTCAGGATACAGCACACACCCACTGGTGGACCTGGAAAGTTACAGTAGACATGGAATGAAATTTGGGTTGGATTCTACAAAGGGAATTGACAAAGCAGTGCTAAAATAATTGTTCCTCATTGTTAGTGGTAATCTGAGAACCCCTGAATGCAGCATCACTGTGAGATGGAATAACAGGGGATCCACTTTGGTGGTCCTAGTTCTGTGCTGGAGTACAAACACCAACAGTGATTAAGTTGCATTGACATTTACATGTGGTGAGTGTCTGAATAATGAGGCCCCAAATATTTTTACTTTTGCAGTATTTCCTGGAAATGTGTTGACCATATAATTTACATGTGAGCAGGTAACAATAACAGATGTGTCACAGAACTCTTTATGGAGAAGAGTAGACTCAAATGCTAAATATGGCTTAATGTGCATGCACTTCCTCTGTCCTTGTTAATAGTTATGTCATCCCCTTGATTTCTGCCGTGAACGGAAACAGTGATTGGCCCTCAAAAATGTAGTGTACTTGTCTCCTTTTTTCCAGTCCTTTTTTATGGCCTCTCTGTTTTCAAAACTCCACCCCTTGTTCCTGTCTGAAAGTTGTTCCTTCATTAAGCCCATCTTGGACACCCTTTGGTAGCGTGTCTTGTTATTGTTTTGATTGTGCCTGTAGAAAACAAACTGAATACCAGATAGAATCGTGCCCTGTGTCTCACTCATTATGCCAAATTGGCAACTTATCATCCTTTTTTTTTATCACTGCTATCTCCTGAGAATGTTCTATCTTCAATGTCTTGCATGTTTTTGATACCTGCCTGTTGCAATTCAACTTTTTGTAGTATCTCAACTCATTTTTTTCCAGTGCTTGGTTATTTTTCCTCATTCCTACTTCTCAGTACCTTCTGTTTTGAATGTTGTGTCACGTTGTAGGTCTTCCTCACAGAACCTGATTATATTTGATGGCCTCTCTTTTTCCTTATCCTCAGTTTGGTTTTACCCTCTATTTTTCTTACAAAAAGCTCACAGCTGTTGCTTTTCATAGCATATTGCCTTTTCTATCTATACTCTTGGTGCCTTGTACTACTGAGTATGTAGTTGGACTCATTTATGGTAAACCCTGTTGAGTTGTGTGACCTCCTGTAATTTTTTGGCTATTACAACCCTATCTGACCCAGCACTTTTGTTTGCATAAAAGAGATATAAATGCAAAGGGAGGAAGTAAGTAAAGCATGCAAATACTTTTATTTCCATAGAAAATAATGGTAGGTTAGTCTAGTGTAGTCCTAGCTTTTCTTAAGAATCTGCTAATGAACTGGTTTTGCATAGTGAACAGAGATAGCATCTTATTTTATCTTCTGTTCTAGGGAAGTTGCCTGTTTTGCTTGTTGAGTCAGCTGCTGGGGTAAGAAAGTGCTGTTTGACATGGTCACCTCACCTGTGTCCCAGCCTTGCATCCCCAGTAGGGTGAGAAGGAAACTCTTAACTTCCTTATCTCCTCTGCTGTTTGCACAGCCTGACACAAAGCAAGCACGTCTCTAATTCTGGCTCACAAGTTGTAACGAATTTGTTGTTTTAAACCCGTCTTTCACAACCATTTCCAGCCAGACCTTTGTCAGAGCCCGTGTGCATCAGATTGATTTTGTCATATCACTTAGCTGGCAAGAGAGTTCGGAGGGCAGTGACCTGTTAGACTGTGCTGCTTCACTCACCTCACGGAAATGCTGTGTCATTGCTTGCTGGGCTGCTACAAGGAGGATTAAATTGTTCTGCCCAAGTCCTTTTGTTTTTCAAAGACAAGAAACTTTGATTACTCTGAATTAAAATAAGTGGGTTTTTTCCCCCTACCTCTTGGGGGGAAAAAAAATTACATTTTTTTTAAGCTAAGTACCTAAGTACTTTCCATGGTGTAATATAATACCTCCTTAAACTTCATGCCCTTTCTGGGATATTACCCACAAAATTTTTTTTTTCCTTCAACCATGATCACTTTTAATACTGGCTCTTATGACAAATAACCTGATTTTGTGTGAGCTGTTTTCCACCATATTTTTTATGTTCTCTATGACTCAAATGCAAGCTTGATTACAAAGAGGTGTGTGGGATTGAATTAAATGGCTTTAGTTGTGGTAGAGACAATAAAGGAATGGCCAGTGGCAGTAGGGATAATGAATAGCACCAGCACCTGGGAGATCCTGTTCCAGCCCTTCTGAATTCTCTTTTACCTCTCTGTGCCTCAGGTGCCACACTTGAATAAATGTGGCTGGTGATGCTTCCTCCTCCTGTCAGAGAGTTGTTTATTTACTGACCGGGAAAAAAAAAAAAAAGGTAGCATGAGAGTATTAATCACAGTTTGTGGAAGCCACAGGTTTGTATTGACCACAGGAATTTCAAGAAGAAAAGTCAGGAAACTCAGCTTTTTCAGGTCAACCCAAATAAAGGGTGAGCCAGTATGGATGGCACTGTGAGCATGGCATACCTACAGGTAGTCATACCAGAAATCAGCTTCCTTTGCTTTGATTTGGATTAGAAAAAGCATTATACTATTATGGGTAAATGCAAAAGCAACGGTGACTTTTGAAGGGAATAAACAAAAATCCATGTTAAAATTACCAGTATTGTAAGATTATATTTTCCATAATGATTGCATATAAATCGTTAAATAAGGTGTTGTAGCTTTTAGCACAGTACCAGGGGCAGAGAAGCTTTAAGTTTTTCAAAGCCTAGTTAATTTAGTTCACAATGAAATAAAGTTGAAGATGGAAGTGGTCAAAAATACATAATTAATTTATGATTGCTTGTCTTTTACCGAGGAAGACATAATCTGAAATGTATCATTTTGAAATTTATATAGCTTGTTCTGTTAGAGCTAACACAGTTTGTAGTGGAGGTGTTCTAGAAATACTTGAGGCTAGCATGTGATGTTATGCTCACAGAAAACATCTCTGTTTGTGCTAATTAGAGCAACCTGGCTAATTCCTGTATGGTTTACTGTAAACAATTGCATAAGGAATGAGGAATGGCTGAAGACTTTCAAGAGCAAGTATCCACTGTCTGATACTGCTAAGGACTTTGGTGTCAGAGAACACTACTAAGAAAGGCTGTGAGAAAGCCCATATCTAGTTGGAGTGGGGTTTAAAGTTCCATAATTATTATGGCTTTTCATAAAAAAACAAGGAGTACAACTGAACTTCTGAAATCAGTGAAGTAAAGTACTTTTTTTGCGTTACAATTGGACTTTGAGGTAGCTGCATGGATACTTAGAAAAGCAAAAGGTAAACAAATGCCTGAAAGTAGGAATTACTTCTGCTAGGAACTAGGAACTGAGACCAGTTTCAGAAGCCCTTTTGCAGACTATCAGGATGTGACAGGTATGAACCTGAGTGGCTGGTTATTAGAGGCTGAGAAGTAGGTATTTTAGTGTTGAGTTTCTTGCCTTAGGTTAGCAGCTCTTCACATTCTTCTGAGATTGCAAAGGTGGTGAATTAAAGTCCTCAAAACACAGTGCTGACCTATCTTGAGTGAAAAGCAGATTGGAGGATTTTGCTGAGCCAGTCCCCAGATGTTCATTAAAAAACTGAGCTGAAAAGGGTGAATTTTGTCATTTAAGGCCTTTGTTTGAGTCTGAGCTTTTTTGTTGTGTAAATAGAGCTTGAATCAGGCCCTCAGATGGATGTCACTTGAAAGTTAGCATTTTGTTTGATCTGGCATTCATCATTCCTCTGTCAGTATTTCTTCTTTGGCTTGTCTCAGTTTTGTAATTCCTGCCCTGCTCTGTAGAGATGAGATTAACAGTTCTCAGCAGATTTTTATTGTCCTTTGAGAAAACAGTGCTGTGAAGCTTTCTGCCATTTTCTGCTTTTTTCACATGTTGACTGCATTTGCTTTGCTGAGAATGATGAGGGTTTTTTTTTCTCCTTTACCTTAGAGAACTGAACACTTAGGTTGCCACATTTCCAAAAGAAAGTTTGTATCTACATGTTTTGCTACTTTACGGAAATTATTTTAAAGGCCATTTATATTCATATAGTTGTGATGAAAAAAAAAATGTATGTTTTGTATGAAGGAGATGGGTGTTTTGGCGTAATACTGTGTACTGCAGTCAGGACTCTGCTAACAGAAATCTGTGACAAAGTAGACTCCCTGCTTCAAGTAGGTGGAAAGCTCAGTTATTCCACTTATGCCGTGATCACGATCCCATTCAACCTATCTTTTATTTAAATGGGAGAAGTTTTAAGCCCTTGGATATGAAAAGCATATTAACAAGAATACAAATAAATTTAAAATACTTTGCAGCAACACAGTGAACAAATATAAGCAAAAACAGTTTAGGGAACTTCTGATTTCTTAGGAAAATGCACTTTACTCTTTTGCTTGTCAGTCTTGCTAGGTTTTGGATTTGAGAATGTCATAATTTAAGCCCAACTGGCAGCTCAGCCCTACACAGCTGCTCACTGCCTCCTCCCTGGTGGGATGGGGGAGAGAATCGGAAGAATGAAAGTGAGAACTCATGTATTGAGACAAAGGACGTTTAATGGATAAAGCTAAAGCCATGCATGCCAGCAAAGCCCCAGGCTTCAATTTCTTATCAGTTTTGTCAGGTCAGCTGATTGCAAGGCATCCTCTCGGTGTGGATTTGTGATATGATCCAGGCTGGAGGTGTGTATTTTAAAGGCTTGGTTTCTTTCCCCTTGTAATCTGAATGATGTAATGGCTCTGTTCCCACCAATACCAAATGTTTGAGTTTATGCAATGGAGGAGGTAGTGACCTGTGTTGACAGTGCAGAAATGAGCAAATCTAGAAGAGGGAAAACCTGAAAATTTCTCAACCTAAAAAGTTCACTTGGACATAATGTAAATGTTCATCATTGTATGAAATGGCCTGTACTTCTCAGGTGCCTGAGAAGATAGGGCTGTAAAGCAAGTTACATGCTTGTATGGAAACATTACAAATTTAAAGGCATCTTCTGAACTACTGGAGTAGAGGTGGATATTTTTAAAATTATAGTTTGTAAAAAATGTGAGGTTTTTTCTTGTTTATGATGTTCTTCTGTGTGATACAGAAAATCTAGGTAAATAAGTGCAGATTTTTGCCTTGAAGTGCCACTTCCAGATCTTCACAGTGAGTAGTGGAAGAGTAAGTGCTTTCCGTGGGTCCCCACATCCTGCCTCAGCAGCTCGTGGGATCCCTGGTTGTACACTTCTGCAGAATAAGGTGGTTCTTATCCTGCAGCAGTTCTGCTTACGAGGTTACACAACCACCAATCAAAAGTTCAGAGGCCTCGGTACCAGGGAGGACTTTGGTTTGTGAGGAAGCTCACTCCCAATAAGGAAGGATATGGATTAAAAATACCATAGTTGCTTCACTGCATTTTTTTCCCCCTCTGCTCGAGAAGTGAGGTTTAAAAGGTGGGGTTTCTTTCTGTTTTAACAAGCTGCTGAGCAAAACTGGCAGTTTCACTGCTACCAGCGAGGGAAATGTTGCTGCTTCCTCTTCATCCCTGCCAATCTATATGGATATGCCTTCTGCCTGGCACCAGCTGTGGTGCTTACAGGATCCTTCCCTGGGCTGGCTGAGCTTGTTGGACTGGTGGGAAACTGTCCACAACTTTTCTTCTCCTGGGCTAGTGAGTTGATTTAGCTTATGCAAAGGTCTGATATCTGCCAGGGCTGGTGCCAAGTACGCAGACAGCAAGAAGAAGAAGAAAACGGTGCGGTGGAGGAGAGTAGACTTGTTCCCATTTGATAGTATTGATTTGTTGGATCAATTCACACATGAAGGAGCAGTTGGAGGGTCATAAATTAGGTAGCACTCAACAGCCACCATCTAGATTGGGACTAACAAAACCCAAAGATGGTGGTAGTGCAGGGCAAGAGCCTCACTGGATCTTCCTTCAGTTACTGTGAGTTGCTACAAACTTGCTGAAGTAACACTGATACTTATCAGGCAAAGAGAGTTGTTCTTGTACTCACCACTACATTTCTGAGGGTTACCCAGAGCAGATCCATGATTCAGGTTCGCCTTATCAACCTCACTCTGCAAAACCGTGTCTGCTGATTCATTTTTGGAAAGTATTGATTCACCTGGACTGTGAGTTATTGTAACTGCTGTTAAAGGATGGAATTTTATGGAGAGCGAGCAGGTGACGCACAGAGCACTTTCTGCTTTGTCATCCTGCCTGTGGCAGGTTGCCCAAACCAACAAGGGAGAGGCCCCCAGCAGCAGAGGCAGCCAACATACAGAGTCTTTCAAGTCTCTGCCAGAGGTTATGGTTGCCTTTGGGTTTTGGGGCTATTGCTAAAGCTTCACACCTCTGGCACAGATCTACCTGAAAATAATTAGAGATGTTTATATAAATGCCTGTGTTGTCTAATGACTAGATTTTTATCTCAGTGAAGATATAGTTTTAGGTGAACATTCCTGAGATTGTTTAAACTTGTTGTAGGAATAAAGTATTCCATCAGTTACTTCAGGTATACACAGAATTGTAACTTTGATAATATATTGAAGCAAAAAATTATCCTTTGTGAAGGTTGTGAAGTTATTATTTGTGAAGGCTGTTCAAAACCTGTATTCTTTTTGTCTTTTTACATTTGTACGTTCCCCAACTAGAAAAAGAAAAGTATTATCCATCACTAATACTACTATTAAGTATTGCATAACAATTCTGATCCTTAAGCCCCTTTACCACCATCAGCAATGTTCCCAGTACCTTTGTGAGATAAAGGAACCCTATCACCAAGTTTCAGAGAAGAAATCAGAGATGATAAGATTATAAACCAATTTTCAATGACTGCCTTTTTTCGTTTGTGTCTGTGTGTGTGAATGCTTTTCAGGTTTGTGGGCTCAGTGCCCAAGGAATGTATGCATAGCATTCAGTATGGCTGTTTTTCTAATATGGGCACGTGTCAGGGTTTGCTAATTAATGCTGGTTGTGCAGTGCAAAGTATGTGATTAAGTACAAACAAGTGTGTAGTGACCCATTTATTGGAAATTAAACTTATAACTCAGTTCTGTGCAGGAAGGTATAGCTAATAATGGATTCCAATCAAGTATTAGATTTTCCCTGTTTGTCTTTGTTGATGCCACATCAAATAAAGTTTCACCATGTGTAAATATGTTATTTTTTTCCTTTTCACTAATATGCTTAAACTTTTATATTGGAGATATATATATATAAAATCAGTTATTACCAGTGGGCAAGCCAATTTTTTTCCAAACTTTGGAATACATTTATTTAGAGGATTTCACAGTCTGAGCAATATCATGTGTCAGAAATTACTGGGGAGTGGGGGAAGAAATTGCATGGAAAAAAACAATTATATCAATACATCAAACTGAAAGAAGTTTTCAGACAACTAATTGCAGGAGAAAAATAAAAACCTGTAATTCAGTTTAAAAAAGTACAATTCTTATTAAAAAAAAAAAAAAAAAAGCACATCAGAATAAGAAATTCACTTTCTGGGCAACAAGGCTGAAAATCCTGATTTTCCTTTAAGACTGAAGTTTCAGGCTTAGCCACAGCAAACATGATTTCCTTGCTTTGTTCCAAGCATATTGTTAGATTGGCAAAAAGTGCTGAAATCTCAGCCAACTCTCATATGGGATTTTTTTTGAGAGAAAAATATAGCAAGTCATCCTAACGTTGCAAATTACTCATCGGCCGCCTTAGGAAATGCTGCCCTGGGACAGGCATGCCGCTGATGAGGAAGCAGTGAGGCTGCCAGGCCACTCCCCCAGACAATTTCCCTGGAGGAGCACAGCCTTCATAAAGGACATTTCTCCAGACACTACGTTATTTTACTCTTTATTTCACAGAGGGAGCCCCAAAGCTGCGGGAAGGGCAGCGCGAAGCAGCAGCAGAAACTTCACGGCCAGTTTTTGTACCAGAGAAGCCGATAGGAGATCATGAGAAAACTTTAAAGGTAGGGGGAGATACATTTTAAAGTCTATTATTTAGTTTTGCCACTGAAAAATAATCAGTGGGTAGGCTTTGTTGTAAAAATTGCAGTTCTTGGGAGAAGAATAGAAGAGATCTATTCCCAGGATGGATCATGGTCATGGACAAGTTCACCTGGTAAATGGGACATGGAGCTTGTCAAGATCCTGGCTGCTTTGGAGTGGGGTAGGAGGTGGCTTCAGAGAGTGAGGTTGTAATCTACTTTGTCTGATCTGAACTTTTAATATGTTTTCATACAGAATTATTGTGAAGAAGTAATGAAAAATGAACCAAACAGGAGGGAATAAAAGCTGAAGATTCTTACTCCATGTGAAAACATAAAGCGTTTTTCAAAAGTAGCATTATATAAGTAGGGATCTAATCAAATTTCATGAGTAGTTTTTGTGGTTTCTTTAAATGCATCATAAAGATACCGTTCTTGGTAGTTGGGTTTGATGACTGTGTAGGAGTTAGTCTGCCCTCAGGCTTCACACCATCCTGTTGCCACTAAGGGAACAAGAAGGCGTGCTTTGGTGAAGAATGGCACCCTTTCTCTAATTTTACATCCCTAAATACAAATAAAGTGAAGCTGCATATCATGATACCATATATGTCCTTTTCCACTGTTACTCTGATTGCAGTAGGAAGTTTGAGCCTGGCTGATGGCTGTGTTGGAAAAATAGTAAAAACCGTTCGCAAAGTTGATTTAGTGTTAGGGGTGAATGTTGGGATTGCACAGCAGAGGAAGGAGAATGAGGTATTTTTGGTTGCCTTCACAGCAGCCACAGGTGGTTTCTAGGTTTTGTTTCTACTGTTAACAGGCTTATGAAATCCTATTAAAATCCAACTTTCTACAGGCAGATGCACAGTCTAAATTTCTGCTGATGTCGCTGTGTAATTTGTCTGAGGGATAGGGGACTTTTGTCAGTGTATCTCTGCTGGCAGCCATCAGTAGAGTAGACATAGTTATAGAGAGGGACTAATGAAACCTCAGAGAAAGGCGGCAGTAGAATAGATTGAGTAGAAAGGGCTGCTTAATGCAAAATGAAACTAAGATGAAAAGAAAAGGGTAACTTCTTTGGGCTTTTTTCTTTTCTTTAATTTGCCAAAATTATTCCAGTAGAACTGAATGAAGTCCTACCTAGTCAGATGGATGGAAATACTTAATAAAAATGAGCATATTCATAAAGTGACAAAACATGGGTTTCTTAATTTTTGGTCTTTAAAGTTTTTTCATTACTTTTGTTGATACTGATTTACATCAGCTAAGGCACTTCAGATCTTGTCTTGCAATTGGAGAGTCATTTGAGAATTTTCTCAGCAGCTCCAAAGGCTTGAAGGTCTGAAGCCTCGATAAACCTGCAACTTTGCAAATTAAGTACAAAGGCTCATTTTAGAAAGACAGCGCTATGATCTTTGTGCCATACAGCCGCCAAAATGCATTTTAGGACTTATGGGTTGTTTTTCTGTGGTAGTAAATGAGATAACAACAAGAAAAAAAAATCTCTTCTGAAACCATGGTGGCCGTACTTGATCTTTTTGTTGCCAAAGTTATAGTGCTAAACTGAAGCAATAATAAACACAAGCATGTTGCAAAAATGTAGTTTTCTAAAGTTTTTTTCTTCATTCAGTTCTGATCATTCTATTGGCAAGGTTGGGAATTACTGTGGATTGTTGCAATGTTGTATAGGGTTGTTGTATTTCCCTACTAATATATGCAAGAGGAGGGGAAAAACACTAATTAGAAAAGTCCAGGGCAGATGAAAAGAATAAAATAAATTAATGGAAAGCTTATGTCAGCAGTTATGTATCTCATCCTGGAGTGCAGAATGAGGAGGCACTGGAGTTGCATTGTTGTAGAAAACTAAGCTCTGCAAGGAAACCCTGGGCTCCAACAAACCAGAAAATTCATAATTCAGTATCTAACAGGTACTGAGCTATTCAAGGATGGATTAAGAAGCTGAAATTAAAAAAAGTTAATTACAAGCAGAGCTCAGAGAATTCAGATGCAATTATGTTCTCTTATCACAATATTTGCTGCTGAAAATACTAATTTTGGAACACTGTGGATAATGTTTCAATATTCCCTAATACTTTTTTTTCCCCCTCTGTTCAGGCACATAAGGAAGACAAGCCTCAGAAACCAATGGAAATGAACGGGCTCGCACGGGTGCCGAATTCCTACGACTATGATCTCATTGTCATTGGTGGGGGCTCAGGTGGTCTGGCAGCTGCCAAGGTATGAAAGGGAAAATACAGATTCTTACTCTCCTTGTAAGTAGGTGGGTGACATCCTCAGTGTCTTGGATTTGGGTATCTTTAACTGCAGAGGCATAACATTTCTGCCTGATCAGTGATATTTCTTTGGAGGTTAGTGCTGGATACACAAAATTCTTTTCTTTACGTTTTTCTTCTTCAGAACATAAAAATCTCATGGTACACTCCCTAGTAGAATAAAACTTGATCCCCACTAATGGGAGATAATGCTGCTGGAAAATACCTTAATGGTGATTATTAGTAGTTGAATTAAAACTTAACTCATAAATTAAAAGGCTTTTAAAATTATTTAAAATGAACATCAGGAGGCATCTAGTTTTATATAAAAGTACTATCTCTTCAGAAATAGTTGTATATCTTGTTTTAAGTCTTAACAATGGGGGAGATTTTGTGATTTGTGAGCTTATATAGTTGCATAAATGGAGATTTTACCTACACTTAAGCAGAGTTAGGGTCTTGTCCTTGTGGTGTTGGGTTGACCCAATACAGCTCTTGATTTCTAGGGTCTGGTATTTCCTGCCTGTAGCCAGATAAATTATGGGGTTTGTTTAGGATATTGCTTTCAGAGGCGTAGCTACAATTAATTAAAAGAATCCACAGGGGTACAAAATATACCAGCTCTTAGAGTTGTTATCCCAAATATTTGAAATTTGCTGAAATTTAATGTAGGTCAGGAGCTCTCCTTTACATCAGTAGTCAAGCACATTTTGATTCTTCTGGCTTTGGTAGGATTAACTATTTATAAGTGAATTGAGCATTCCTAGAAATAAGTGTTTTGTTGCGCAAGACCTGGAGCTGGATTATTCCTCTAAACAGAAGGCATTTGTTTTGTTCTCAAGAACTGAAGAGGTCATTGAAGAGTGAAAGCAAATAAGGAGAAAATATTGGATTCACACTGAACCTTGGTCCCTTTGAAGTACTTCTGTTACAATGGAATTGCACAGGACTGAGATGTGGATTGTGCATCCATAACTTATTTTGGTAGTTTACTGCTTTCCTATCAATAGAGGCACTATTACCATGACATAGGATTGAAAGTAAGATCTACAAAAATTCTGAGAACCACAAAGAGAGGCAAATACTGGTTTTCAGAGGATGGGGGTGAACAGAAGAGAGTAATTAGAGTAAAATGGGAGTGTGCAGAAATGCAAAAAACAGTTTTCAGTAACAAAAAGCCATCTGTTCAAGTTTCCATAAGGAGACTGGCTACTTTGTTGGATACATGTGTTATGTTGTGAAGCTACTGCAGTGATGTTTGTTGCATCATTTTTCAGTTGTGGGACAGAAAACATGGCAGCTGGGAAGATAAATTGCCTTATTCCTGCAACTCAGTGTATATTGATTCTTACTGTTTTCAAATGATTGTGGAGTAGAGCAGAAGATGGTAAATCAATTAAGTCATCAGTGGTTATCAGTAGTAAAGTGGATTTCAAATCAGTTTCGTGAAGTTAAAGTGAAACTGTTTTACACACATAAACTTCTCACTTATACTCTAGATGGTTCTTTTTTTTTTTTTTTTTTTTTAAATAAATTAACTAACAGTGCCTTAAAAAAACCAAAACAAACCAGAAAAAATCCCTAGCTACACAGCTCTTAAACCAAGTTCCAGATATCTACACTCATGTTTGCAGCAGTGTAAGCAGACTGGCTAAATGTGTGCCTTTCACTATGACACATGCAGCTTTGTTGTGCACATCTTCCTCTCCATACTGTGCTCAGAGCTTGTTCATTTGGAGGCACATCTCCACGGTGGGTGCAAATGCTGCCAGATTGACTTGGTGCAACCCAGCTGCAGGCTCAGACTGAGGTGCCAGGCCCCTGCTGTCAGTTCACACAGAACACCTCCAGCCACAAGCAGCCTTGCTGTGTTCATGGGGCACTGTGCTGAGCCCAGCAGGGTTTGAAAGCCTACAGGGCAGGTTTTGTGGCTGTGCATATCACTTTGCAGAAGTGATTATATCTGTTTGTAATCTCTGCTGAGGTGACAGTGGAATGCTGTGCTGTATTACGTGAGTGTACAGCTGAGTGTGAGCTTGGGAAACCATGCATTCTATTTAGTTAACATTAGTTAAGCTGTTTTGAGTGGTATTTAAGAGTTGTTGTTGTAGAGGAGCTTTAATGACACATCTCGGTCCCTAAGCACCTTCCTGAGGAACTTTCTCAGAGGTGCTGCTAATGGATAAGAATTAGCTTCTTGGCCAACCTAGATCTTTATCGGAAGTGGAAGTCCATTACCTCAGTATTTTCCAAAGGTGTCTACAGACTGCGTTGTTTGAATTATGATTTACATTTTGTATGAAGTAAGACACATTTAAAATTAAAATTCTGATTGTCAACTATTTGGTTTAACAAGTATTACTGGTAACATAAGGCTGAAGGCTGTCCAGCTCCTCCCAAATAAAACCCAAGGCCTTTGAGTAATATCCTGTGCCTATAATTGTTATTGCTTACATGTCTAAGAACTCATCATGTGATGCTGCACAGTTCTGGTTACTCCAAGTATCAAAGTTATGTTGCTACATCTCATGGGTGCAATCTGTCATTGTTGTCTCTCATCTGCATGGGGCTTACTTACATGTTTTTCTGTGGTAGCAGTTATTGCTATGAATTTTTGCCTTTTTCTTATAAAAGATGAAAGGAGCAGTGGAATCAGTATAGAAATTTCAGTTCTCAGTGTTATTTATGGACAGTGATTACAGATTGGCTAATGAAACCTCTCAGGGGAAATACAGAATTGTAGAACCATGAAGTTTGGAAAAGACCTCCAAGATCATCAAGTCCAACCTTTGTCTGAGTACCACCACGCCCAAAAACAAAATCAACAAGCGCCATGTCTGCTTGTTTTTTGAACACTTCTAAGGATGATGACTCCACTACTTCCTTGGGCAGCCAGTTCAATGCTTAACCTCTCTTTTAGTGAAGAAATGTTTCCTAATATCCAACCTGAACCTCCCGTGGTGCAACTTGAGGTCATTTCCCCTTTTCCTGTCACTAGCTGCCTGGAAGAAGAGGCTGACCCCCACCTCACCACAACCTCCTTTGAGGTAGTTGTAGGGAGCAATAAGGTTACCCCAAGCTTCCTTTTTTTCCAGACTAAACAGCCTCAGCTTGTTGTTGTTCCTCATTGGTCTTATCTTAGCTCATCCTGACATGAAGTTAGCTTGCTGCAGGCCACGTCGCTTGAAAGAACAAGAGCTGAGCCTGACAACTACAGATTGTGCTCAAAGTCAAGTGTTCCCTTCTCCTACAAGAAAAGAGTTGGGATGAGCACAGTTGTCATGCTTGGCCATGTGACTGCTTATGTCATTGTGTGATGTGGTTTCAAACAAATGTTGGAGAAACCGTCTTTGAAGTGAAAACTGGATTAATTAGGAATTCATTAAGTATGTTAAAAGTAAATGGGCATGTTAGGAAATAGTTTGAACAAACTGGCAAGATGGAGAAGAGAAAAGAAGGTTGAACTCCCAGAGTATTCTGTGTATCAGCTGGTACCATGCTGTAGAGTAGCAGGATGAATGCCTTTCTTTTTTTTCCCTTTCATCTTCTTTTTCCTACTGAATGCACAAATGAATTCAGAAGGTTAATGACTGTCTTGTCTGCTCCCTTGCAAATCATTCATCGTAACTTAATTAAAAGTCACAAAGCTTTTCAGCAATGCATGATGTTATTGTATACTCCAAATTTAACCTCCAATATTTAGATATGGGTCTTAATTTGTTTTGCAGGAGGCTGCCAAATATGAAAAGAAAGTGATGGTACTGGACTTTGTCAAGCCTACACCTCAGGGAAGCTCATGGGGTAAATTTCCTTTCATTGCAAACCTGTTATAAAGGAGCTTTATTCAGACTCCGACTCTCATCTTTGAGATCTGCCACACTGATGTGAAAACCACATTCTGTTCCTTTCTCTCAGGTCTTGGAGGAACATGTGTAAATGTGGGCTGTATACCTAAAAAATTGATGCACCAGGCAGCTTTACTTGGACAAGCCTTGCAAGATTCACGCAAATTTGGATGGCAGTTTCCAGAAGAAGGTAAAGAAGGACACTTTATTCAGTTTTGTCATTTGCACCAAAAATCCTGTGGTTGTTCTCACAATCAAGTGCTTGTTGCACTAAAGCATGTCTGCTTTTAACAATGTGGGGCAAATTCAGAGAGATTATACATAAACTTAAGTGCTTTTCAAGTCTAAAGCCATGGAGCTTTTCGTCTTCCAGCTTCTAATCTCTTTATTAATAGCTTCTGATCATGTTAGTAATTGATAAGATTGTTGTGTGAATAAAAGCAGTAAGGTTCTGTTATGTTTCTGAAAGTACTACAACGTCTAAGGGAATACCCCAGAATATCCCTGTTAGAAACTTCATACAGTTGTGAGCAAGGATTTCTTTTCCCTAAGTCTCTGTCAGTACTATGTAGGAAGATGAAGTTTGCTTTATGCATGTGCATGGTTATAGGATTGTGATTTATTTAGGATATAATGCTGTAGTGGAGAACATTTCTCAGAGATGCCAAGTCTTTGTTTGTCACTTTCTCACTGCATCTGTCAATATAAAACTCTCGATAATGCAGTGTCTGAATTTTCCATGGTTTAAGTCATATCAGTTCCACTGTGACCTCTCACGTTGTCTATGCTGATGTAATTATTTGAATTTCAGTAGACTTACCCTGGAATGAAAAAGAGTAAGTTAAAGGTGGCTGGGTCATAAAAGAAATCTGACTAAGAATACAAGTTTCACTATGGAAAAAGAAAATCCCAAACTGAAAGAAGAACTTTCCTCTTTTGTTTCTGACAGTCAAACACAACTGGATGACTATGACAGAATCTGTTCAGAATTACATTGGTTCACTGAACTGGGGCTATCGGGTTGCACTGAGAGACAACAAGGTCACATATGAGAATGCATATGGAGAATTTGTCGGGCCACACACAATTAAGGTACTCCCTAGCCTTGTTTGCTGTGTCTTCCTGTAGTACTTTCTGAATAGAGGTGTTTTTCAAATAGACTAATTTTTCCCGTGGCAGGACTGTGAAACACTCACTTTGGACTAATACTTTGTCTGCAGGCAACAAACAAAAGAGGAGTTGAGAAGCTGTACACGGCTGAGAGATTTCTCATTGCCACTGGTGAACGACCACGCTACCTGGGTATACCTGGAGACAAGGAATACTGCATTAGCAGGTAAAAACAGGGAGGAATATGAAGTCATTCTTTGTGTATAAGAAGCATCAACAGGGCTGCTTGGTTGCTGGTTTTCTTCCCTGTGAAAATTTTTGTTAGGGGAAAGTAAGGGGAGGAGAATATCTATAAACAGATTTTAAGGTGCCAAAAACACTGGTGTCTAGGAGACACCCGAGGACTGTGAGTGGCTGGCTAGGATGGTTCTGTTCCTGACTGGTAACAGCAGTAACCAAGAATATCTGAAGTCATGTGCATGTTAGTCATAAAATGAATTCATTGTCTCTACCTCAGTTACCAGTGGACTCACTTCCTCTCTGTTCCTCATCATCTTTCAGTTCTCAAACTGAAGAGCACGGTCTGCTTGGAAGAAACTTCCATGCTCAGATACCAAAGAAAGTGGGAGTGGCATAGCAGCTGATGTTCTGATATTGTTTGAAATGTATTGGTCTTCATTAATTTTTTTTTGCCAGCTAATCAGTGAAGTTGATTCGAATTTTGGGCAAACTGGTTTCAAACGGCTGGTTAATTGATGAGGCCAAGCAGTTCTAGCGTCATTTTGACCAAAAACATGTGATAGGCAGATGAAACGTGTTTTCATATCACAGTAACTTTGAAGTCACCTAATGTAGAAACAGAGGTTTCAATTACAGGCTGGCAAACCTATAGCAATGAAATAAATAACCGGCATAATCCCTGTGTAACCAAACGCCATGTGGTATGTTTCCCTTCTAATAAGTAGTAATGAAATTAAAGCTAGCAGATAATATAGCCTGTGAAGTGGTGCTTTAAAGTAACATTAAGGTGGAAGAGTCAGGAATTCCAGAGTTAAAGACTATCAGATTGAGACTGTAATGCTGTGTAATCTTCACTGAGTTCCTTGGGGGATAGGAAAACCCTTTCATTAGAAAATGACATTTTATTCCACCACTTTGACGAAGAGACACTTATTTTAGATTTAAGTCTTTGGAGAATTGTGTTGCCAAACTCTAAGTCTGTGTTGAGCAAGTGTGGTGCCTCCATGAGTTCTGGGTTCCTTGAGAAGCCCTGATTTTATAGTCTGGGTCCAAAGTGTGGTAGAACTGATGTATCTTAAGGAAGCAGTTGAAAGAAATGGAAAGCAGGTAAAGAAACATGTTTTCCATAATTTGATACTTCTATTTCTGCTTTTTTACCGTGGTTTGCATTAATGTGGTTTTTTTATCTGTGTACATTTGGCACTGTATATAATGCTTTAACAAAAGGATAAGTCTTCAAAGAAATGAAGATGGTATTTTTATCCTGAAGCTGAACCCCTTCCTCTTTTAGTTCTCAGGAGCTAAAATTTACAGCAAAACATTTAAAGCAAGATTCAGAGGTGAAAAAACCCCCAACCTACCTTTTTAACAACATGTCCTAAATTTCTGTTAAAAAAAACCCTCAACATTTTTGTGATGATGCAGAAATAAAATTAAGTTGGTTTTTTTTTAAGTGAGCAGGAAAAGGAATAAAGTCCTATTGTCACAGAATAAATTAAACAAATATAAAGCACAATACATTATTTGGACTGCCTTTAACTGTATTTTCTTTTTTCCTTTTTTTGTTTGTTTGTTTGTTTTTATTTTTTGTTGTTTTTATTTTTTTCCTCCCAGTGATGACCTTTTCTCTCTGCCTTACTGTCCAGGGAAAACCCTGGTAGTTGGAGCTTCCTATGTTGCCTTGGAATGTGCAGGATTTCTTGCAGGCCTTGGATTAGATGTCACTGTAATGGTGAGATCCATCCTCTTAAGAGGATTTGACCAGGATATGGCAAACAAAATTGGTGAATATATGAAAGAACATGGAGTCAACTTTATTAGGGAGTTTGTCCCCATCAAGGTAGGCTCAAAGTGCTGTATGACTACAATTGATTGGGATATACCTATCTTAATGTTTTAAGGTGTAAATTATTTTAACTAATACAAAAGTTGAACTTGCAATACAGAATGTGCTATGATATCAAATGGGTTAACTTTTCTTTTAAACTGAGTAAGTCCACAAACCTTAATTAATTGAAAGGTACAATATTATCTTAGTATTAAAATTTTGTGAGATTCCAATATTCATTGTTTTTATCAGAATTAGGGGGATTGGTATGTGTTGCATTGAAAATGTTACCCCTGCTCATCCTGGTCTTGCAAATGTTGAATATACTTAAATTCGGAAGCTGTCCTGAAATCTGTGAAACTTCTTGCAGGCTCATAATTAAGCAGATATATAATTTCCTGTGAGATCAGAGTCTATTGCATCACAAATGGATATATTTTTCATTGCCAGTTCTCAAATTCTCAGCCAGCAAATACTGTTTATATGCCCAGGATTAGTGGACCATCCAGAAAAGTAAATTTGCTTTAGAATATCCACCCGTATTGTTTACTTGGCAGAGTCCTTAAATACTTGGTCAATTTTTGTTAATTCAATAAGAGTAGTCATGAAACTAGTTATGTAAATGTAGAGGCACATATACAGGCAAATTCAGGTTGAATTTGAATCAGATTAGATAAGTTCTGGAGCTTTTTTAATTGCTTTGTCAAAAACTTCAGAGGGTAGTAACAGTATTTTTCTTTGTTGTTGGTTTGTTGTTTTTTTTTTCCACAATAGTGCTTATTCGGAAATGGGAAATCAGGTATTAAGCAATTTTCAATTTGGTGTTAAACTACCATGTTACTGATTGGGGATTAAAGCATTACATTCAGTGAAGACTGTTCATTTTCACCTTTAGCAGTATCAAGAGTAGGTTTAAAGATGCTCTTGCCGGTTATCACACTGTGGGTTTGACTCTCACAGAAAGAGTTGCTGTGAGCAGTCAAAACGGATGTTTCAAGGAACTTGGTTTTTACACATCTTTGTTGCATAAATCCCATGCTTTATAAAAAGCAAGGATGATGATCTAGCTTTTGTTTCAGGCATATATTTTTGTAAGCTCTGATGTGGGATGAGACAGAAGGAAGCACCAGATGCACCCTGTGAAGAGCAGTCCATCACCCTAGTCACAAAATGCACTTTTGTCTATTTTACCCTGTCACTTCACTACATGTCTTTGATTTCAATGGGAATAAAAGATCTGTTCCTGTTTCTGGTTGATAATACCCTCAACTTAAATTGCTGGGTATGTTTTTAGCAGGTTTTCTCATCTCTTTCAAACATTGTTTTTGAAGTTATGCATTTTGTGCTTATTAAAATCTTTCATTGGGATGTTTGAAGGCAGAAGATGAATTATTACAAATAATGCTGCCTTTGAACAGGAGCAATTTTGCACAGTGATCCTTTAAAGTTAATAGGATGGCACAGTAGGCTTTTTTAAATTAAGAAAAGAAAGGACAGGAGTAAAAACTTTGTCAGAAACTTTACTTTTCCTGTCTCTAAATACTGAAAATGAAGTAGGAACTAGGGCAGGTGTTGAAAAGTAGCTTTTCATCTGTTGGATAAACACTAAAATGTCCCAGAATTGTGTTAAGTGTCACACACTTACATGTCTCTTGTATGTACAGCCAGATGTTGGAAGCAGTCAGGTACCATGCCCTTTCTTGGGAGGGCAAGGGGAGAACTGTAAGGACTGTAGGATGTCCAGTCCTTTCCTCACAGTCCAGTGAATATTAATGGAAACAAAGAATAACCCAATAGCTTCAAATTCCATTCACTAGTTTAGTTGAAAGGAAAAGGTATTTGGAAAAGAATCAGTGGTGCTGCTCTTTCTCCTGTATTGCTTTCTGATCTATTTGGGGGCAAGAGGGGGGTATATTTTGGGTTTTGTTTTGTTCTACGTAAATAGTCATTTTTCATTACTATGAGCAAGGAGCACAGTTGTGAAAAGCTTTTTTTCTTGCTTTGCTAGAATAGGCAGTGAGCAGCTGCTTTACTTGAGAGAGTGTGTGTACCTGGATCTGTAGCTCAAACGAGAAATATTTATTTCAGCTGATTCTGGGAAACTGATGAGGTTTTTTCCTTAACCTGATGGTGGTTTTTTTAGCCATTTAGAGCCAGCTGCTGCTCTCTCCTGCAAGGCCACTGCACCTTTATACGCTGGGCTAATGTAATTGAAACAGGGCAAAGGCCTGTAGTGCTGAGGTCTGAGCTGTGACAGTGGCTTCCCATGGATGAAAGGGACAATGGTCCTCTAGGAGCAGCTGGAGAAAATGTCTGATGGTGTTTCCAGGCCTTGTAAGAGTTTCCTTCCTCCTCACCTCCTCTGTCCCCAGTGGACACCAGAAGCTCACATGGTGGGCTTGGACAAGAACTTAGCTATCAGTCAACTTTTATAAACAGAAATGAGGTTTTGTTGAGTTGGTCATAAGAATAAATGCATGGACATAGAACAAAATGTTTAAATATGCAAGCAGAAATGTAAAAAAATCTTCAGAATAAATGCCTAATTTTAGATTATAGTTAAAATACTCCTAGTGATATGTGGTGCAAAAAATATTCATTTGTATATTTTTATTTGAAAGTACACTTTTTTCTTTTACCCCCTCCCCCACCCAATCCTCAAAATGTTGTAGGTTGAGCAGCTTGAGGAAGGAACTCCTGGAAGATTGAAAGTTACAGCCAAGTCCACAAAAGGGGACCAGATAATCGAAGGGGAATACAATACCGTGAGTCCTGTCTATATACATGAAGAATGTGAAATAGCCTTCCATTTAATTTTGGGAATTTGTGGGGTGTTTTTATCCACACGTTAGATTTTTAAAAAATTATTTTACTGATTATAATATGCTAATTCAAAACAATCAACAGGAAATTAGTGTGAAAAAAGTCCCCAAATCCATGATCATTGTGCCTTGCCAAATCACTTGCATGTTTTAAACCTGTTTCTTAGCTTAGGGATGCAGATGTGGAATCAGTTGCAGGATTTTCCTCTAGCGGGATATTTGTAGTAAATGTTTGTAGTTAGCACAGAACAGTGATATGTGCAAGAGTTAAACAAACATGTCATCTCAAGACCTGTTGTTAACGCATCTTCACAAAAGCAACTAATGCCCCATGGCAAGTCAGTCAGGAAGCTTCATTACACACTTAAAACAGTAAAATTGCAGTGTGCAGGTATGCCCCTGTATGTTTCATTGACTGTTTCCATCACACCTCACTCCAGTCGTTTTCATAGGCCTTGATGCAGGAAAAAAAAGGTTGGGAATAGAGTGGTTTGAACTACATAGGATGCAAAAAGGCAGGCACTTGCCAACCTGGGACTTTGGACTGCAAATACTGTGTGACAGTGACCTGATGTACCTGTATAAGTGCATCAGCCATCCTGTAACAAGGACATGCCTCGGTGCGTCTGAGAGCCAATATTATGAGAAATAACAGTAATGACAGCGCTGTTGCACAGTGTTGTAATACTGGGGTCTTTTTCTAGTCCATAGTAGTGAAAACTTTTGAGCAAGCAAATCAATACCATTCCTTCATTTAGGAAACTTCTTATATCTTATTGGTACATCTTTCACTGAAGTGCTGTCACTCCCCATCCAAGCTGTGAGCTGTGTGTGATGCCTTTTAAGACCTTCAGCTCTGAAGATCTGGCATGGCTTGGTCATCTATAAGACTGGAAGCAGATCACTGATTCCTACAGCTCAGTTCTTAGCTGTCATATGAGTAGCATTATGTAGTTAGCTGGGAGATTGTCCCAGACTGCAAAGCATATAGCAGTTTTCCTCATGATAGCATAAGCTGGAACTTGGTTTGCTTTTAAGGCAGCAGAGTTGATAGGACAGGTAAGAATTTGGCCTGGTCTGTCCATCATTCTGAACAAATGTTCTAACAAATAATATCCTTTGACAGTGACTTGGCTGAGAGTAAATTATATTTTCTGTCAAAAAAAATATTATTTTATGTTTTTTTTAAAATGGATTTGTGTAAGAATCTGAGTTGTTTTCCTGAAGAGCTCTTTCTTTATGGAACATTTTGAGGTCACCTTCTCTGGTAGGGATATGGTATAACACTTTTGTATAAAACTGCAAGGAAATAGAGAATCTGTCCCTAACAGAGAATTGTTTAGAATATTCTTGGGCTACTTTTCTAGGGAAAGTTATTTGAGTGAGTTTAATCTTAACATTAAAGCCTGGTATTGTTAGGTCATGGTGGTGGTGTGACTTGTCTTGAACTCTGTGAATGTACAAGGGGTAACAAATGTATTCACCTTACTGTGACCAAGCCTTAGATACTAATCTTCAGTATATAATGAAAATAATAGCCAAAGGAAAATGCACTTTTGGGGTTTTAAAAAATCAGTAACATGCATTGCTCTTTTGCAGGTGTTGTTAGCAATTGGAAGAGATCCATGCACAAGAAAAATTGGGTTGGACAAAGTTGGAGTGAACATCAATGAAAAGTAAGGACAGATGTCTGCTAAGCTTGGGTCGTGTACTGTTGCAATGCTAGTGGTGCACAGACATTCAAAAGCTTGGAGGACAAATTTGTCTCCTGTTTGTATACACTTGGATGGGAGACTCTATTGCAGAAAGCTGCATTTTCTCCCATAGTGCTGCCACGTTTGCTTTTTTGATAATAAACAGTCAGTTCCTAATTGCTGGGAGTCAAAAGTGTCATTCCATTCTGTCCAGGTTCACAGGTCAGTCTCAGCTTCTTCCAGTAACAGTGTTTTCTAGAATCTGCAGGTTGTTCCTTGTACTCTTTTATTCCTGTCTCCTTGTTTTTATCTCTCTCACTCCTTGGGGCAGAGATCTGTTTGTTCATACAGGCTTTTAGTGCAGTGAGTTTTGTTTATATTCTAGTCTGTTATTTTAAAATACAAGGTCCAAGCAGCATTCCTTAAACTCACAGGTGGAGTTCTTGATGTGTTTTAGGTTTTGGAGGAGTTTATTTCTTGCCTTGGAGCAACTCTTGGGAACAATCTGTCTCCTGTAGAGGAGTATTTGATGTTTAATGTAGTGAGGTCGTTGCACCAGGGAGTGGAGCTATCGGTAACATTTTCAGTATTGGTAACTTAAAACATCTTCCAGGCATGTGGGGCCTCGAAGATCTTCCCTTTGAAGAAAAGACACAGGACCATGAACCTGACCACTGCAGTTTTTATGTGTGAACGCAGTGACTGATGTTGCCAAAGGGAACTGTTGTGATATTCCAAATACGTGGAAGTTTTGGTGCCCTCAAAATTGGCAGACCTATGTTGTCTTGCAGAACAGGGCACATCTTTCTGATGTCAGGAACACCTGTTGCTAGCTTAATAGAAAGAACTATAAAGTTATTAGCATAAATTGTGTTATTGTTAATGAGAAAAAATTGAGGAAGTTGGATTTTTAATAAGGGAATTCCACTGGTCTCTCAAGTGACTGACTGTTTCAGTGCCTGCCTGGTTTCCCTGTTACATGTGTTTCCTGTGGTGATCACTACACAATCTCATTTATTGATGAAGTAGGAAATATTAATAATTAAAGCCTTCCATTAGCTCAGTACACTTACAACTAAAAAGCTTGCTGGCTGTCCCTTAGGTAGGCTGTCTAACATCTTGACCTGTCTCTATGTAGTACCCTGAAGGATAAATTTCTATAAACTACTTCAGTCACTGGACTGGAATTTCAGTAGTGGAAAAATCCTTTTGTCCTACAACTGGAGGAGGAGAATGTCTCTTCTTGTCATTCCTGAAAGTTGCCTGTGCACAGCTCAGCTGGTGGTAGGGGGTGTTTGAGGAAAAGATTTATGCCTCACCAATTATTCAGGAGACAAACTGCAGCTTCACATGCTACCTCCTTATCCAGTGTGGGAATTCCTGTAGTTTTGTTCAAATTTGCACTACTTTACATTCTTGCCTAAGACTGTAAGATTGTAAATACGACTTTCCCTCATGCTTCACACGTGTGTCTTTTTCTTGAAGGTAAAGGGCCTAACTCCTGCAAGGTTATTTACACCTCTAGTCTTCACAGCAACACACTTTGATCTTTTTTTCTTGTTTAATTCCAATTGCAGAACAGGAAAAATTCCTGTCAGTGATGAGGAGCAAACAAATGTGCCGTATATCTATGCTATTGGAGATATACTGGAGGACAAGCTGGAACTCACACCAGTGGCAATCCAGGCAGGAAGATTGTTAGTTCGGAGGCTTTATGCTGGGGCAACCACAAAGGTAAGGAAACAGTTGCCACAAAATGCTGTCACTGCTCTACTTCTAAGTGCAGAGTGCAAGCCTGCTTGTTTATGGAAAAGCCAGAAGAATTTTAAGGATTAGCTTTGATGATCATTTTAATTTTCCCCTAGCAAAGATATTACTGCAGATGTGTTCTGCTAATTGTGTGGGATGAAATTAATACCTTATGGATTAAGCAGTAGTCTCTTTTTTTTTTTCTTTTTATGAGGGTTTATTTTTCTCTCAGAGTATAATGATAATGAAATTAACTGAGATCATTTAGCTTGTTTTTAATTCTACAACCTTCCCTAAAAGGCAGCAATCTTCCCCATCCTATTAAATGCTTTAACTCCAATTCATAGGCAGTTTACTAAACCTACCTATGGTCCTTAAATAGAGTATAATAGGAATTTGTGATGCTCTTAATTTTCAGTGTTACTTCCACTAATTTTTTTTCCTCCTCTCATCCATGTGTTTCCAATGTAATACACGATCTGAGTTGTAATTGAATATGGACACAAAGGCAGGTCAGATGTACCGATAACGCAGCACATATTTATACCTGGGTAGTTGAATTAATCAATTCAGTGTTATGGTTCATACTAGTGCAGTTGTGGGCTCCAGACAGGTTATGGTTGCTTAAATGGGAGCAGTGTGGGTACTCATCTACACCTTATGTTTAAACCAGGGGGAAAGGAGAGTGCCTTTGAAGAACTGTTATCCAGGCACCGCTGGTGTGGGTGTTAGTCTCACCTTCATAACCACAGGGTATGAGCGTAAAGGTTTTTTCTCTTTTAGAGCCTGCTGAATTCATATCAGGTTCAACTGTCGGCCAGATTTAGAGCTTGATTGAGTTGTTTGTTTTACGTTGGCAGGTATTGTGGTAACAGAATCCCGAATCAGTGTGCAGAATATCATTGCATTAGCTAGGCAAAGTTTAAGGCGCCGTAGCAGAAGCCAGGGGTTTTTTTGTGCTGCAGTACTATGGATATGTCTTAATTTACATTTTATGCCAGATAACAGTCTCTCAAGGTACAGAAATCCTTATGCTGCCAAGGGAAGCATTATCTCATTCAGTGAATCCAAAAAATGAGTAACTACTTAAATGGGAACCTGGCGTAGGTTTATGTTGCAACAGATCTGGAAAAGGTGACTATATGAAACATATGTTATGGATAGGTGGGGAAAGGACAGTAATCAACATCTTAGTTGATCCCCAGTCATAAAGGAAATTAATGAAATTTGAAGTCTACAGAAAATAAAATTACTAGAAATTAAATAGAGCTAACCAGCCTGCTAGTCTGTTTTGGCAGAATGACTACTTTGGTGGATATGGAAAGAGCAGAGGATGTTTGTTTACTTTGACTCTAGTAAAGGCTTTTGACACTGTCTCCCATAACATTGTCGTAGACAAGTGGATAAAATACAGATTGGGTAAGAGAGCAGTGAGTTGGACTGAAAACTTGCTGAACAGCCAGGTTTAAAGGACTGTGACCAGCATTACAAAGACCAGCTGCAGGCCAGTCACTGGTGGTGTGCCACAGGGTTGGATACTCAGTCCAGCACTGTTTAACATCTAAATTAATGAATCAGGATGATGAGACAAAATGCACCCCCAGCAAGTTTGCAGGTGATACAAAACTGGGAGAAGTGACTGGTGCAACTGGTGTTTGTGCTGTCACTCACAGTGGAGAAGTGGGTCAGACTGAAACAATGGACTGGCGGGAATCTCACAGAGTTCAGCAAGAAGTGAAATGTCCTGCAACTGAGGCGATGTAACCCCACGAGCCAGCACAGACTGGCAGCTCACCAGCTGGAAAGCAGCTGAGCAGACAAAGCTTCAGTAGGTCTGGAGGACAAGTTGACTGTGAGCCAGCAATGTACCCTCATTGCAAAGAAGGCCAGGGATATCCTGGGCTGCATCCTGCAAATGCATCCTGGCAGAGCATTGCCATCAGGTGGAGGGAAGTGACCTTTTCTATTCCAGTTAGCTCTGGTGAGACAGATTTGATTTCGTGTCCAGTTTTGGGATTCCCAGTAGAAGAAGAACAAGGCAAGTCCAGCAAAGGGCCATGACCATGATTAAAGTACTGGAACATCTGACACATGAGGAGAAGCTGAGACAGCTGGTAATTTAAATACCCAACAGAAGAGGTGGTTTGAGGGACTCTTGTATCAATGAGTACATTTGCCTGATGGTAGGGAGTAAAAAAGATGGAGCCAGACTTTTTCAGGTGGTATAATGTGCAAGGGCAAAAAGCAATGGATTCAAACTGAAACACAGGAAAACTCCCTTTGATCATAAGAAAAAACTGCTTTACAGTGAGGGTGGTCAGGCCCAGAAGTCAGTTGCCCAGAGAGGAAGCCTCTAGAACACTCTAAAGCTCCAATGAAGTCAAGGGTCAGTGTTTGCCTCTCGTGGTATGTGACTGGGCACATGGTATCAGCTCTAGTTCTAGCTGTCCCCAGAAAGACTGTATCCTATGTTTTTGGTTCTTTGATATTGCCAAGGCCACAGTTGATTAAAAAAAAAAAAAAAAAAAAAAAAGATTTTTGAAGGGTGGTGGTGCTTTTGCAGCATCTCCAACTAAAAATAGCATACTTTATAGAAATGGTTGAACAGTCTACTGTTCTACTGTTTTTATCTCCAGTTTGACCTGTATCTGGTACATTTTTACAATGGGGCACTGAATTTCCTTTTCCATTTAATCTGTGCATACTAATGTTAGTGTGGCTTTAAACTGTCTTTTTGTTCTTGCTCTAGTTAACACCTTTGGAATGGACAAAGCCAAAACTGTACCTTAATTTAAAACAATTTAAAAAGAACAGAAGAGCTTTCAGAATCGTGAATAATCCAGCTTTTCTTCCAGTGTTTCAGACTCCTGTGTGCTGTTTTTATTATTGATGTGGTATGTTTTTTTGTTTTGTTTTGAATGCCACACAGTGTGACTATGTGAATGTTCCAACTACTGTATTTACTCCTTTGGAGTATGGAGCCTGTGGGTACTCTGAAGAGACCGCAGTGGAGAAATTTGGGGAGGAAAACATTGAGGTAAATGCCTTAATTTCATCTGGGTTTTAGGTTTCCAATTTGTAATTTAAAATAATGTTAAGAGTCAATTAAAACAGCATTCTGTGCTCTGATGTAAGGGCAGGAGGTGACCGGGTACATTTTTTGTCTTCCTTGGCTGTTCCCGGACATGTTATAAAAATAATCCGTAATTCCAATAGTTCTAATTGCAGATATGTTCTATTTTTGGCAAACAGAGACTTGGAGGTGGAATATTTGTTTTACAAAAAAAAAGAAAAAGGGTTTCTTTGTGTCTGCAAATACTTCAGGATAAATTAAAGCTGGGTATGGGCTGGAAGCAATATACTGGTTTTAATGTTAAAGTGGAGCTTTTTGTGCCTACAGTGGTGGCAAATTCCTTGCCATGGAGATTTTTACTTTATAAAGCCAAATGTTATGCTTATTTTTCCTGTTTACTTTGACTTTGTGAGGAGGTATGTGCTTAATTTTACTCACATGAGTAATCCCTTTTCATTCACTGGGATTGCTGGTCGAGAGCGAAATTAGACATATATGAGCACTTAATACCTGAGGCTGTTCTTACAAAATACTGTACTGACCACATTACAGAAAGCAAGAGGAGGAAATCCCACAATGAAATGAACTTTTGTGTCCTGCAAATGTCACCTGAGGAGCATTATTTGGAGGACATTTTCTGAATTGGATATGGAGAAAAAGAAGTAAATATGACTCCAAATGTCAGTGTGTAAAGTAATGGTAACCTGACCACAGGGCAAAGGCTTACATTCTTTTCTGCCCACAAAGTTTGCTTATACACAGTCAAATTTTTGTTACTGAGTGAAATTCTTGCTGTTATATCTGAAACATTGGACCCTTTGTTGTGAGAAATGAGTTTTCGATTTTCGAAGCCGTTTTTTAAAATGTGCATCCAGAAGCATTTGTGTTCTGCCTAAGTCCTCATTTAGTGAATTCTGACCTCTTTGTCATATCACCTTCTTGTCTTTTTTTACAAGCCCCAGTAAGATTACTGAGCGCATCTGTCATTCAGGCCTGTTAAATTTCAGTTTGATAACGATGCTTGTAAATGCTTTCTAGCCCCATTAATGTGGCAAAATGTCAAGCTGCCTCTCCTAGTTTGTGAAGGAACGTATTTTTACTGGAGGTATGATCAATTAAAATTTTATTTCAACCAGCAATTAATTTGAGATTAGCTTATAATGGGAGCTTCCAGGAGTTCTGGGTAGAACTGTGCCTTAAAATGCCCCATCTTTTTTGATGTATGTGCTGTACAGGTGGGTGAAAAGCCTTATCTGAAATTTGGGATTTGTCCGACTGAGGCAGACAGGAAAATGTGTTGTTTTTAAAAGTACTTTCCATTTTGCAGTGATATTCTCATTTCTCCTAAATCCAGGCTCTGAGACTATTTCTTCCCTTTTTCTGCTCAGAGGAACATTTTTGTCTTCATTCCAGGTAGACCCAGAGACAATATAGTCTTCTTTGAGGGAAGCTGGTGATTTTGTAGTTTAATGAGAGCATGGTAAACTGCATCCTGGAACTTTAATATACTTATGGCTTCTCCTTTTTTAATTATTGGATGACACCAGTACTTGTTTTGCAGAGACTTCCTTCTCTGGCATTCATCAAGGGGAAAGAGCATCAGCCTGATTTCAGATATTCTGAATGTTACATACATAGCTCATTATTTAAGATAATCTGGCAGTTTTTGGAAGATCATGCTCTTTGCTTGGAAATTACACAACTCTTTTCTACCCTGTGTTGTATTTCCAGGTTTACCATAGTCATTTCTGGCCACTGGAGTGGACTGTGCCATCCAGAGACAACAACAAATGCTATGCAAAGATAATTTGCAATATCCAAGATAATGTAAGTGCATCTTTCCTTCCAGGGAAAACAGTATCTTTATGTTCATCATAGGGACAATTGATGTTACAAAGTCTAAAAATTTTGAAATGTAGTAGATATTTATAGTGATACAGTACTCCTGTTTATAAAAAACCAACTCTTAATAAAACAAAAAATTCTGCCATTGCTATTCGTATATGGTACTTCTTCCATATATATGTAAAATAAGAAGTAGATATCTCTAGGACTGTCCATTAACTTTGAAAAGTGAGCAAATCAATGCACGTAAAAATGATTAGAATTTTTATTGGTTTATTCTCTCCTCCCCAAGCATTTTTTTTCTGGGAGGTTCTTCTCTCTGAAGTGGAGACGTCTCAGAAACCATCACAACTTATAATCTCTGCAAACACACATGTGCTTATAAAACTCTTGAGCTTGTTCTAACAGGATAATGTATTTTGCTTGCACAAATCTCATTTAGGGTGATAATGCCAGGATTATCCATGGACTAGGATAAAATTTCCTGGCAGTGGAAATGTACGTACCTGCTAAAGCAAAAGTAAAATTACTGACTGGTTAAAAGAATTGGTGTGCCCATCTCTGAATGATCACCATCTGTTTAATTGATGATTTTAATAATATGAATTATTATGAAGAGTAATATGCTGTTAAAATGTATTCCTGCTAAGATAGTGACATAGCTATCTGTCCTTTAAAAATATTTACTTTACCTATGTTCTTTTTTAATTAGATAGATTTCTTTTCCTGCAGTCTTTCTAAGCATCATATTACCGTTCTGCAAAATTTGCAAACCTGTCGGGTTTTGACCATATCCTCTTTCTGGAGGAGTTTGCATTAGTATGGAAGGTATCTTAGAACCCATGGTTATGTTCTAATTCTAAGTTACTTAAGAAAATGAAAAGTCTTAATGGTGGTTTAAAGTGTTTCATTACTTTGTTTTCATTTCTTGTCCTGATAATTTGAAACATGTTTAAATATCTAGAGGTAGAGTTGAAAGTTACCCTGGATGAAAAATAATTCAGAAACTATTTAAAACTCTCATTATCTTGGTTGCATTACTATGGTTTTATTTTTACATATGTCTGTATATTTAAAGGAAAATAAGGATAATTCCATTTTAGTTATTACCAAGTTATAGCTTTTCTTATTTAAATAAACCCTGTGGTAAATCTCAGTCCTCAGACTGAAAGAATAATAACTTTTCAGTGTACTGAGTATCCACTACATCCAATACATGTGATATTTAGTTGGAAGAACAGATAACTTTTGATACCCAACTGGGCTACATCTATGCTCAGCAAAATCTGATTAATTCCCTGAAGGCCACTAAAGCCCACGTGAGTTGGCATGTGCTGAAGGAGACTTGCTTTTCTTGAAGAAAAACAGGTCAAGTCAGTACAGCTTGTTCTGCTGAGTGTTCTCTGAGGATGCATGTGCAGTTTGACGTATTTTGCAATTGAGCAGTATATAGATCTGAGAAGTGTGAATAGTGTCTTCCTTGTAACTGGATGTTTGGTTTGCCAGTCTCTGGCAAATTATATATTATCTCCCAATGAAAGCAAACACTGAGACCAGAGTAGTCATCAGTGTAGTTATAATACATTTGCCACCAGTTGTGTCTGGTTAGCCACAACTTCAGCTTGTGGCCCTTTGCTGTAAGCAACTATCAAACTGAAAATTCTTCAAAAGATACAGACCGTGTATCTTTTGGGCCCTGCTGTTGAAAACCAGGGTGTTCATCTTTACTTAGACAAGCATTCTGTTAAAATGAGTGGAATAACTTGCCTGAGTAAAATTAAAATTCATGTTTGCAATTCAGACACACATAATTGAGCATAGAGCATGGGTGTATTAAATTTGTATGCTGTTGATGTAAGTGCAGGACTCTTGTGCAAAACTGTGCAAGGAAGCTGACTCCTGATCTCCTAGTTGAATCTTTGCAGAGAGAGAACAAAATTATACCAAGTATCTCCCATCTGTTGGTGCTAATGATAGTTCACATTTTGGTGGTTACAATAATTTGTGATATGTTTTGTGAGCTGGTTAAGTTATATACTCTGAGCAAGAAAACCTTAAATGTTGTCTAAAGAGAACTGAAATTGCTTGATTGTGCTTGCATTTAATTATCTTTGGCATTTAGGAGAGAGTCATTGGTTTCCATGTCCTTGGTCCAAATGCCGGAGAAGTCACCCAAGGGTTTGCAGCTGCTATTAAATGTGGGATGACAAAAGAACAGTTGGACAACACCGTCGGAATTCACCCCGTCTGTGCAGAGGTTTGTATTTGAAATCACCTCATAGCCCAGCTTTTGTAGCATTGTGGGGTAGGGTGTTGGAATTCTGAATAACAGAGCTCCATTAAAGAGGTCCGAATTTGGAGGAAAGGACAGGAAATTAACTGGTTTTAATGTTTAGAATTCTAACATTTGGGTTTAATCTGGGATATTTATTTTTTTTTCAAGTGTATTCATTTGTGAAAAGTTTATGGCCTCACTTAATCCAGTGCTCTCTCTACTGCAAAGTGTAGAGTTTTCCTCCCACTCAAGATTATGAAGGCTTCAAATACTGTTTCTGCTAAAGTGGTGGTGAAGCTAGACTAGGGTACTCAAAATAGGCTTATAAACTGGTGCTGTGGAAGGGGACCAGCTATGTGACAATTTTTCTGTTAGATTCTGGCCTTTTAAACATCTTGCCTTTATTCTGTAGGCCTTCACTTCATAAGGCCACACAAACATTTCTTTTTCTGTTTGTCTTGCTGTTCCTCTTTATTGAGGAGCTCATTTTTGTGTAGCAGGTGTGAGACAACTCCTCCCAGATGTAAATCAGAGATGCTCCATTGATTTTAGTAGCATTAGGACGAGTTTATATTAGCTGAGGATCCCTGAAAGCTTGTTCATGACCCAAGTCTTTGTACAGAATCTCTGTTTGCATCTGCTTGTGTGAGCTACAGTGTTGCAAGGGTGCACCAGGATGCTGCTCTGCCGAAGTGACGTCCACCTCTCTTGGTTTATGTTTCCAAGGTGGTACAGTAGAAGCAAGGTAATATGAACACCATTAATGGAATGGACTGCTAGCAATCTGAATCATCTTCAAAGCATCCACAGTATAGATTCTGTTCTTCTCTGTAATATCATCTAAGGGTGTTCTAGAAAGCCCTTGGAGAGGGGTAGCATGTCCTTATCTTACCAGGGGCCCTGTGGAGGGGGATCTCTGAGGGAAGCATTCAAACCTGTGAACTCAAGTGGGGTATTAGCATATGCAGTGTGAAGAGAGGATGGTAGTCATAATTTATTCTGGACATCTGAGCTGCTAAAATTGAAACTGAATAGAATGATGATTAGACATAATTCAGGGAGGTCATTTCAGATAATCGTATTTGTTTGAGTGGGGGAGGAAGAAATTGGCTCAGGAGAAATACGCTATTTAAAAGCTCCAGGGAACAGCGATCATTTCCAGTGACAGTCTTCAAAAGACATTTTTTTGCTTTTACTTAATTTAATCTCTTGAGAAGTAAACAAAAATCAAAGTGCAAGATAGCAGTCTTTGATTAAAAAAATGCTTAAAAATTGTTTGGAATTTGTGAGGAATGAGCATATCTGGATGAATAGAATTATGGATAATAACGGTGTTATTTTTAACTTATATCCATGTAAAAGCTAAGGAAAATGAAGTCTGATTTGAGCAGGATGGGGCAGTGCTATGGGGTAAAATACTGTCATCTTCACTGGCGCTAGTACTAATTCATTGCTGAGTCTGATGTGAAACATGGTATTATTCCACTTGAAGACCTTAAGACTGAGGGGTCCCATTTTCACTGCTTTCAACTTAGAGCCAGATTTCACTTCTCTTAAATGAGCAGTGTTTTATTCTGCAGAAAACATGTGTTCACAATGGAACTTCTTGCCAGGCAAAATCCAAATAACTGCGAGCACAGAGTTGTTAGGACCTCAGCCTTACAGAAAATTACATCTCAGCCTTGACAGTACTGTGCAGCTTGAAATACAGGCAGGTATAATCAAGCATGTGCTGAGATGATTCTTCCAGCTAGCTTTCCAGCCATCAGACCTAAGGTTTTGTCCTTTCTAAAATAATGAACAAATTCTGTCAAAAAACTCATGTTTCCAATAATTATCAAATGATTCCCAGTTGGCTTACTAGCCTTAGGGAGCTGTGTGGTCCCTTAGCACACCTGGAGCTTGTAGTCATCCAGGAGGAAAGCAGATAAATTTTGGACATTTTAATCTTGGTCTTTCAAAGCAAAATAATAATAAATGAAGATTCCCATATGTTTTCAGCCTGTGGATCAGAAATAAAGAGTTCAAAACCCTGCCTCAAGCAGTGGACTATAGTTTAAATATATCACTGCTCTTCTGCCATGTATATTAGGCTTGCGTTTGTCTTCCTGATTTGTGCGTAATGCTTTACGTGCTTACAGAAAATGGAAGAGGTTTATCATTTATTGATGTCCTTCTCTGAAGTGCTGCTAGCAGCCTTAATGCAGCAAAGCCTCTACTTAGAGAAATATAGGGCTTTCTAATCCCCATTATCTTTAGATATTCCAGTGTTATTTGCATAACTGAAATGTGTATGTACTTTATTCTATGCTGAGTTTATTCTTCCTGAGAGATGGCTTTGATGATAGCTAATTATTGCAACTTTGAAGCATTTAGATAGCAGTGGTTTTGATTTCCTTTTTTCCTTTCTATATTAAAACTATGCAAAACTATGCAATTATTTGCATTGTAAAGTTCTAATGTTAAATAAGTTTTTGTAGAATTTTTCTTCCTGAATTTTGATATCTGTTAATTTCACAATAATTATTTTTGAATATGTTGTTTTCTTTAAAGTGACTTGAAAGCAGTAAAGATTGGAATTTTTCAAACTAGTTTTACTGAGTGTTTCATAGCTATTGTCAAGGCACAATACAGATCTCAGACATAATACTTATATTAGCTATCAGTTCCACATGTCTATAAAGTCTAGAAAGGCACAAAAGCAAAATTTATGTTCTCTCCAAATACTGTGGCCTTGGGTTAACTTCACTTTCCCAAACAAAAAAAGTTATCTTTGAGCCATAAAGACACTTATTCATTTGGTGTACAGACCAGCATTTATTATTTCTGAGCTCCTTCCCACAGTAAAAACTTAGGGCATTAGGACATGAGGTGGTATAAAGCCATGTGACTTCCTTAATACATTCTTTTCCACTGTAAAAGGAAGACCATAAGGTGAATGAAGAGAACAAAGCTTATTTGTATGGATGTGTGCTTTATAGTGCCAAGGATTTTAAATGCATGATTTTCATTATTATTTTATTACTTGAAGAAATGGCTGCAGTTTTGAGCATCAAGCCCAAGTTAATCTTCCAGATTAAAAAAAAAAAAAAAAAAAAAAAAAAAAAAAAAAAAAAAGATTAATTTTAGCCATACTAAGAGTCTTTCTTTTTCCCTCTCCTAAGGTATTCACCACCCTGTCCGTGACTAAGCGTTCTGGTGAGAACACCCTCGTGAGTGGATGCTGAGGTTAAAGAGCCCCATTCTTGTTATTGCCAAAGACTGACTTTCACCACAGTGTCTGACTTGTGCAATTTAGAAGAAAGGTTTTGGGAGAAGTCATCCTCAGACACCTGCAGAAATGTGAAGAGCTAAACCTGGACATTCCATCGTCCTAAAGAGAAGAGCACTGTGGGAGTTGGTCATTGTGGTGATTGGCTGGCAATTAACAATGCAGTGGGAATATTGACTGTCGAGCTGGCAATTAGCAGGGCATTTAATGAATGCTTTCATGAAGTCATAGCCTGAAGCCTGCATTGTCTGGTGGGCAGTGACAGAAGAACTGCTAGCACAGCTGGACAACAACTGTTTTGTTTTGGTTTTATTCCTCTCTAGTTTCTTTCCTGAACATTCCTTTCTAGTTCTTTCCAGGACAAAGAACTTCCCAACTCAGAAAAATTCTCACAAGTTCAGATAACTGTATAGTGCCCCTGTGTGCTGTGTTATGACACAGCAATTGCAAGGTCTCCTCATGAAGCATGCATTTTACCAGGTCGTGTGCTTGTAGGGGAGAAGTTGTATCCAATTGTTTAATCATGAGGAAAAAAATAGTGTTGGAAAAAATTTAGCACCATCTAAAATAGTGTATTTCTCGCCTTCCAAATTGAATCTGTTGTGACTTTTTATTTAAAGAGCCTTATCTGTGAAAACAATCTTCTTATAGAGAAAGGAACTTACTTTTTATTAAGGCCTTTTTATACAGAAAGTTGTTGGGTTTTTTCCCTGAAAGTAACAGTCGTGTGTGTAACACAGATGTGATGATCTTAGCTTTTCTTGAAGTTTGTGGGATTATAATTAATTCAATTTGGAACTGACAGAATTCCGGTGTTGAATGAATTATGCTTCCAGGAACCCTGTGCAACTGTATTAAATTTGAGTAAATTCCTTCCTCTGCAGGTGAGCTGTTGTAAGCTGCGCTGTTTCAGGTCTAAATTGGCCTCTTCGAACACAACAGTATTGAGACTTTCCCTGAGATTAGTGGGCCTGTAAAATAAAAAACCCCAAAAGCAACCCAACCAAACATCCCCTGAAACAACCAACTAAACAAACCCCCCACTCAACCTTCAAAAGCCGATAATGAAAAGTCTTTTATTTAGATAGGGCCTAAAAGTTGTATTTAGTTCCATGTGCCTTTGTTTTATATTTAATTAAGAAAACAATGCTTTTAAAACAGAGATTTCCATGGAAAATATCAGATTCTTGAATATCCCTCCTGTGTCAGATAAACTACATACACATTTGTCAAGAAATGACAAAAATGCCCGTTTGTAATGGAAATTGATGTGCTTTTTGATCTGGTTTTCCATTTCCATTTCTTTTGACAGTTAAGACTACTTTTATTAAATGATTCTTGGGAGTTTAGTACTGTGGTGTGAATAGGGGGTGAATTCATCAGCCCTCTGGGCACAATGCCTTATATCTAAATTCCTACCTTCTAACAAATTCATGTATTTCTACAGAGATTTCTAAAATAGTGTTGTAAGTTATTTTTATAAACTCATACATAACTGAAGGATTTTTAAGCATGTTTTGTATGAGATCTAGATGGTCTGTGATGGTATTTTTCTGGCCAGTATATTAAATAAATTGAATATTTGCACAAGCAGATGCTCATTTTGATGCCTCTTCCAAGCAGACACCAGATGACAGCAAACTGACTGTTTTTTCAAAGGCCAGAAGAGGGCACCATGATAAACCCAACTGTCTCTTGAATTTTGAAGGTAGATGCTTCTCTGAAAAACATGGTTTGAAGCTGTTTCATGTGCATTTTTTTCCATGTTAAACACTTGAGAAGGACGTAATCAAAGATAAGACATTAATTAGAAAACAAATCTTCCGCTATTTGCACTAGCTGCCGTCTGTGTAACTTCTGAAAGCCCAGGGGTGCAGGTTTCTGAGCTGTTGGGCAGAGTAGCTGCTCATATTTAAAAACGTGGATAACAGCATTTTCAATCAGGTCTGTAGGAAAATCAGATTCTGAAGATTTGAGTCCTTTATTTCTTGGGGGGCATAAAGACATGTATGAGCTTGGCTTTGCAAGGTTGGACCCACATGTATCTATTCCTATGGGTCATGTCATCATTCATGATGCATGTTTCTACACTAGTGGCTTACAGTTCAGTAGTTGTTGGTTTTAATTACTTTTATTTTTACTTTAAAATTGTAAGGCTTTTTTTGGTAGGGCTTTTTCTTTTATTTCTCCACAAGGAAAACATTTTCAGGTGTGTATTTGTGTTACCTGTGCATGATGATAGAGATATATAATATGGTACCACATAAGGATTTATTAATTGTCAAAACCAAGTATTTGATGGCCTTATCAAATTAAGCATATATTGAGTAATGCATGCTTTGGAAGCACATACTAGAAAATTTAATCAGTTAAACAGTATTTATGTTCTGCTCATGTTTATTAGTTAGAAACATTTTTTGATACTCTGGTTTACCAGTGCGTGAGAATCCATCCCAAGATACTACAGATACAAATGCTGACAGCAAATTTCGCAAACTTTACTAGGGAATTAGTAGAGTTTCTCTGACAGCTCATAGAATAACTATTTTTTTAATTTTGGTTTTTCAAGCCCCCCTGACCCAGCTGTTTCGTTCCCCCTTTGCCCCTCTTCCCTTGGTGTGAGTTGTATGAGCAATCCTAACTTTCCTGTAAGTCTCGTGTTCCTGCCTTGCCTCCTTCAAGCCCTGCTGCCTGCCCAGAGCCCCGAGCCCCAGTGCAGGGGGCTCCCTTCTTGGAGAGCCGTGGATGGGGCAGGACCCCTGTTGGACAAGAGGGATCTCCTGAAGACGTCGTGAATGCTGGAGGTTTCCAGATAGGGTAGGTGTCTTGCTGTGCCTTGTGGGAACACCCTGCACTCACAAAGCCTGCCAGTGATCCTGTCTGTGGCTGTGCCGCTGTGGCACATCCCTTGCTCCAAGTTGCCACGTGGCTAGCAGGTGGATGGGATGGCTGCAGGAGAAAAGCCATAGCTGTGTGTGCTGCTGGAGCCATGCCAATGTAAGGGTGTGAAGAAGGGGCCAGATGGCTGAAAATTTAAGGTAAGGCTTGATAGATACCTTTCAGGTCAAAATATGGTATAAATGTTTGTTGTAAATGTCAGCTCTGCACCGGGCATAGTTTCAGAAGCCCTTTCTCTTTGGTGACCAGTTTTTCTGATTGCTCAGTTGTCCTCTTTGTGGGATGGTGTGAGACTCTGCTTTTGCAAAGGCCTGTTTGGCCTCCAAATAGAAATTAAATCTGAAAAAAACCCCAAACCACAACACGTCCCCCTCCCCCCCAGAAAAAAACAACCCAAAAAAACCCCCCAAAATAACCAAAAACCCGAGACAGAAGGCAGCAGGGGTCTGCCACACCACAGGCATGCACAAAACAGAAAAGGTTTGTGAAATATTTCTATCCTGGAGGCACCATTTGTGCCAGCAGGGGGCTTGGGCTTGGGGGCTGCTGGTAGGGGGAGGTGGGGGTGGAGAAAGGGCTTTGGCATCCATCAGGGAGGGTGGGAAGGCATTGTGTGGGGCTGTGGTGTGAAGTGGGAAGTCATCAGTGGGGAAAGGTGAAGGCAGAGTGTACAACAGCAGCTGCAATGCATCTGTGAGGAGTGCCAGGGGGTTTGGTGGGGTTGGATGGTTGAGAGTGCTTCCAAGAGTCCATGGAGCTTGGGAAATGCAGGAAGGCCTCTGAATTGAGGGGCTACCTTTCAGCTGAGCCCATCCTACAGGATTTGTGGGAGCCTGCAGATATGAACCACATGTTTTGCAAGGCTGGGACGTTGTGACCAAACCCAAAGGTGGCTCCAGAAAGTGCTTGTTGCTGAAGCGTGAGGAACACAGCTGGATGTGCTCATGGGGACGCTCCCTTCCCTCCCCTGCCCATGCTGGGTGAAAGCTGCCGCTTCAGGGATGAGAGGATGGCTTTATTCTGAGGGACTGCAAGGGCTCAGGGCTGGGTGTCTTGGAGGTGGCACAGGCAGATGTCTGATCCTGAGGATGCTGTGCTGATGCCCAGAGGAACAGACACGTCTGTCAAGGCAAAGAGCCTCCACCATGTCATCCCAGTGAAAGGCCTGGCCCATGGGCTCCTGTGCCTTGCTCAGCCTCACGTGATGAGGGTCTGGCTTGCCCATAAGAGTCACCTTTCTGCAGAGACTGTGCCAGGGAATACCAGATGCTACCAATGGGTGAGTTGCACATTGGAGGGGGAGCAGCTGCACTTGTGCAGGGACCTTGGAAGTCACCAGACTAAGGGGACTCTCTTTCCCTCCTCATGGTCCCTCTTTTCATACTTCTCACTCTGGTCCTGTGCTCCAGCCAAAGCTCTACTTAGGTGTTGGGGTTTTTCTTTTCACATTGGAGAAACATTATGTTTGTTTTCCTTTTGTTTGCCAAATGCTCCTGACCCATATTCTGTTGTGCAGAATTTGACTTTGCACATATGATTTCTTTTTCATTCAGTTGTCTTTTTTATCTGTCTTTCCTGGAAACTAGAAATCTTCCCAGTTGCAGACTTGTCTGAGGGAGTTCTTCCGCAGCTTTTTCACATTTTAAAATCATGAAATAAGCTGATACACAGGATATATATCAGGGATATATATCAGGACAGAGAGGGAAGGCTTTCATTTCCCCTAGCAAAGCTATGTGACTGGCTTGGCTCAGGACCACCAGTAACTTCTGACTTGCCCCATCACATTCGCTGACCACCAGCTGCCTACAAGGGATGTTTTTCTGCCAGGGATGCCATGCTGTGGCCAGACCCTTCGAGGGAACCCATTCTCTGCTGCAGCTGGCCATCATGAGCCCAGAAAAGTATTCATCCCCATCTTTAAACTGTAACAGAAGCCAACTTAGGCACCTAGTGACAAATCTGCAGCTAAAACCTAGATTCTTCTTTCTTTCTGTGTATCTTATCTCAACAAGCAATTCTTTTCTTGAAAATAGGTTTTACCCCCAGGTTAGGCACAACTCAAAGTCTCTGCAGACAGATTTTCCCTTGAGTGACATGTCGGGGTTGCAACATCATGGAAGGAAGGAAGGAAGGTGAGAGAAGGGAGAGAGAAGCTGCATGACATAAGTAAACACTGTTTAGTGTTGTACCATAACCACTTCTTGCGAGGAGCCTGATAGACCCAACAGCACCTGTGTATCTGAACATAAAAGCTCAAAAATTTGTATTAACTTCCTCTGGGGTGCAAGAGGGCCATGATGGAGCCGTGAGCGGCAGAGGGCATGGCAGGTCAGCACCACGGTGGCAGTGGCAAGGGGGGATGCAGGGAGACTCACACCATCCTTGTTTATGATTTTCTTGGCTCTGCAAGCACCATTTCTTCCTTAGCTCTATGGCTGCTAAAAATAATCACATTAAATTAATGGCTTATGTTTGCATTAAACCGTTAAACTTGCACTGGTCACTCCAACAAGGCATGCTGAAACTGCTGCTTACTGCACATTTAAGGCTTAAGTGAGATTGCTCAAGGTTTCTTTTTAGTAGATGAAGTTGGACAGGTAATAATGATCCTGCAAGCATTTGCTTTTTCTTAGAGCAGTGTTTTCTTGGAGCAGGGTCAGCTACAACACAGGAAGGGTAGAAAGGTGCCCATGTCCGAGATAAGTAGTCTCCCTGAAGGCTTAAACACTGGACTTGTGGGCTATTTCTGGAGGACATTTGCTGGGCAGACCCTGTACCAGGACTGGGACAGGTGAAGGCGGCATGTTCAGGCTCTTACTGCAGATAACCTCCCCTCATGAGCACTCTGAGCAGCTCTTACTGCAGGGCCAGAGAAGGAAGTGAAGCAGTGAGGTTGCAAACCTCTTTAAATATGTTATTTTAATGAATCTGACAGAGGGGTATCAGCCTAGGTTAATTTCTCTGCTATCTGAGGTACAATGTTGAAAGAAAACAATGGAGAATGTATGTGACCCAGGGCTCTGTGCTCAGACAGCTATTGGGCTCGGATTAGTGCCTGGGGCCTGTTAGTCTAAGACACTCGATAGGATGCATGTTGGGGTGTGTGCGTGTGTGTCTTTCAATTTAGGAAGATAAAAATGAAAAATGCATGTCAAAGCAAGAGTTAGACTCCTGACTATGCTGGGAATGTGTACATGAACCATCAGCTGGGTATGCTGTGAAGTACCTTTGAAGGTAAAGTCATGGTGGAAATCAAAGCAGCCTAAAAATAAAACCGGTGGGGAAGTTGCTGTAAAGCACCTTAAAGTAGTGCCTCTGTTTTAGACGTGCTGCCTCCTACAAATCAGACAGAAGAAAACCAATGCACTCAGGAAATGTGAGGTGCTACTGATTTTCTTAGAACAAGAGACATGGTACCAACTCCTGTTTAAATGTTGCAGAGCTGTAGCACTCTGAGTTGATATGTATTTACTTTTGCTTTAATCTGCTTCTCTTTCTTCTCCCTTTGTTTCTCTACCACATTTTTGCTGGTTTAGGCCTGTCTTGGGGAGTTCTCCTAGCACATGTTTTTAGCTGTCCTAAAATCATAAAACTTGTGGGAAGGGCAAACAAGGAGCAACGGTTCACCATTTCTCACCACACAAGAGCTGTGGCTGAAGCAGTCAAGGGAGGCTGGGTTTTTCTGCACTGTACATAACTAAATACAAGTCACTGTCGTGGCATGTTACAGTCTAAAAATACACCTATATTGAAAAAAAGATTAATTGTAGGTGGTGGTTAGTAAACCACAGAGGTGGAGGTTAGTAAAATTATGACCTGAATGTAGTTTATGGGGCAGGATGCCCTTACACCAGGAGGTGCTGGAAGCTTGGGAGGAAATTCAACAACATCACTGTATATTCAATGTGGGGTTTTTTATATAACCTTTAATTAATCATCTCATCCTGGGAGACGGAATATCACACTAAAGGAACTTTAGGCATAGGCTCTTCCTATGCCAAAGGAAATTCCCTTCCTTGGGGTCTGGTTTGTTCAAGCCTCACAAAATGGACTTATAATTCCTTTGTCTTTCTGAGGTTCAAAATTTTCACATCTCAGAGCTTTCCTCTAACAAGTTCTGTGACACTCTCTGCCCGGGGGATGAGCTCGAGAGAGTGTGATGTGATGGCTACACCAAAAATGTTTCCACTCGGGCCTGTTACCCAAAGACACTTCCAATTCACTCAGACCTTTCCATCCCTGAAACAGCATCTACACTTGACACTTCCTAGGGTCGGCACCGAACTTCCCGAGCTGCAGCACTGCCACGGGAGAGCCCACCTTTCAGCCTCCCTCAGCTGAGCCAATACGATGCCTTTTAGATTCTCAGTGAGTGGCCTGAAGCAATACGGGATGAACTTGGACTAAATACTTGCAAATCATATGCAATTTAATTAAATATCTTCCCAGGATTTTTTGAATAATCGAACTCAGCTGGTTTAAATGGCATCTTTCCCCAAATCTCTGCAACACGCCATCCTGACAAGGCCTTTTCTATTAAGTGTAAATTGAAGCATTATTCAGTGCAGTGGTTAGCCCTGCAGTTTATGCACAAGGTGTTTTGTTTTCATTTTGGAGTCATTCCAGTACTGTGCAGATGTTGGAAGGTGCATTTGTACTGTTATATGAAGAGCATTCAGTTCTCCTCCAGTGGTGCCCTGAGCTAAGTCGATGTCTCTGGCGTGCAAAAATGACATTATCCTGTCTAAGATCTTACAGCCAAGAGAGCTGTAATGCTGCTTCTGTATGTGGATACTCTTGTGGCGGCTACTGGGGAGTTTCTCATGTGTCTGCCCTGGTTGACAACAACAAAAGCTGGACATAGAAGGATTACAGTAATTGTTTCTGGAGGGTGTGATTTTACCAGAAACCACAAGCTCAGTTACCTTCTGAGCTCACTGCCAACATACAGAAAGAAGCTCTCCAGCTGGCCATGTATTCATCTATTTTTTGTTCTTGTGGGTTTTCTTTTCAGACCTTCTCTCTTCCTTTCCTGAAACAGGAAAAACCCCATCAAAACAAAGCAAAACAAAAAGAAATAGGTTAAGAATCAAAACCACAAAACATAGAAATCATTAATGAGGAACCATGCTGTGCCCTTTTTTCCCTCTCCCCTGTGATAACTGAGGTTTGAAACAGCAGCCAGATGAGTAGTAGAGGAAGTGGTGGAGTGGGAAGACAGGAAAATAGGGTCAGCTCTTTTGGTGACAGAACTAATTCAACACATCAGCTCAGCCCATCTTATGTCCAGTGAGGGCAAAATTGAATGGCTAATGCCCGTGGAGCGGGAACTTTCTTCTTTACCTTTACTAGTGAATTTCCAGTACATTTCTATATATAATTTTAGTTTTATGGAAGATTTTCTGTGTTTCTGCTCAGAGTGGTTTGGAAGCAAACCATTTAAATTGAACACTATTATTCTTTGCAGCTCCAGGATAACGTGGGTGAGCTCTGCAGAGCCAGAATGACTGTGTCTCCACAGCGTGGTGGCTCAGCAGCTGGTTTGTTTGAAAGCTCTTCCACACAAGTTTCATGTCTCCACAAGGCATAAGTCTCTAAATCTGCACTGCTCTAAAATCAAAATCAAAGAGGAAATCTGCTTCTTGCAATTAAGGCCCCATCTCTAATCAGCCCATCTTCGGTAGTGCAGAAGTTCTCATTCTTGAGTGTTGGTTTCCTACCACTCAGCAGAGGAACAGGTGGTATTTTTCTTGCTGACTTGAAGGTAAGGAGATGATGGCTTTGTCCCACAGCTTCCAAGAGATGGTGGTGGTGTTCATGGATGGGGCTGGACATCTCTGGGACACCAGGCTGCAGGGCAGGCAATCACCACAGCAACTCAATCGCTGCAGAAATTCTGCGGACACTGCAGATCTGTGGATAGTTTCAACAGCTTGTTTCCCTGTTGAGCCTAAAATTCCACAGATGCAGTCTTTTGGTAGCATTTGGCCCTTTCTTTGCAGTGGGTGGAAGTGAATTGTGGATTAGTGCTCAAGGGGATAGAGACAAAATCTTCTCCCTTGAAGATTTTTGGTTTTGCACTTTAAATAAAATTTTATCTGAATTTTACATGTTGTGGGAGTTTGGCACAGAGAATCAGCTTTATGTATCTGATCCATGCTCATTCCTAATCAACAAACTTGACAGCAAATAATCGATGTCATTTAGAAGACGTACCAAGAGTCTGAAATTTTCTACTGCAAAACTGGTTTTTTTTTTCCCAAGGACAGCAGTGGTACGAAACTTACACAGTTGGAAGCGGATTTCTGTCATACTGGGGTGAGTCAGAAGTGGAATCCATTTAAATTCCATCCATAGTGCAGATTTTTGTATTATTTTTGTTACAATTCCAGCGTCAGCCAAGACCCAAGCTGGCTTGGCATATGATAGTACCAGTAGCAGTCCAAATTTCTAGGTCATCCTGTGCTTTCTGCACAATTTGGAAACTGCAGATGCAAGTGTCTAGGACAGGCAAGATGTCTTGCTCTTTGGAGATATTGCTATCTTTCCACAGGTTAAGTCACCACTACCACTTAAGATAAAAACTTGCCAATTTAAATGGCTGGAGTCATGAAGACAGAAATTCCACTCTAGGGGAAGCCTCAACAGAACTGACTGCTCTGGACTGTGATATAATGATACATATTTCAGTGGAGGCAGGTTTCTCTGCTCTAAGTGAAGATAAGCAATCTCCATGGATCAGTTACTTAATCCTATTAATATAAACAGAGAATTTTTGTTGTGAGGGTGCCAATCTTATTCCAGCTGGCATGAAAAGCTGACACTCTGGTGGGCAGACAAGTCAAGTTAGGAATAGCTACAGGAATTGATTTACCTCTCATGTAATGCAAAACTATGTGTCACAATAGAGCACCATGCAGAAGTGCTCAGCTCCCTCTGAATTACACCTGCTTCTCAGGCTGGGCAGCGTGTTCAGCCAGCGTGGCTGTACCACCCCTGCCACCCAAGCCTGAGGCTCTCAGAGACAACTCCAGTATCCCCTCTTAGTGCTTCACTGTGCTGTGTTCCTTCAGAGCACAGGCAGATGGGAAGAGAAAGGCTGTGGTGTTGCTGCAAACAGGAAAACCACATCCTCAACTGGGTAAATTGACTTAGTGATTTCTCTCTCAGCTGCATCAGATAAGGGATCTGGCTCCTGCCCAGTATGACCCTACCGTCAGTAACCGAGGCTGACACTATACTGATTTCTTCCAGACTTTCCTTCAAAACTTGTCTTTGTGGGGTTGTTAGTTTGTTGTTGCTCATAAGAGACAATCTTTTTTTTAATGATGTGTAAAGACATAAAACAGCCTAAGCTCATATGCCTCGTAATTAAAGTCACAGCCAACAAGCGTAAAACTGTACACAGGCACCCAAAAAGGGGAAGTGTGCCAGTCTGTGCAATTCAACATGCATTTCAAATCACATCTATTAGTAGCCAACTTGTTTACGGAAAACAGACCAGTAGAGAAGTTTACAATTTTAATAAAAATTTACAGAAACTCTTTTTGACTTTTTCTTAACAAGCTAGTCTAGGAGCACATCAACGCTGATATTATTAGCTTGCCTGGAAATTGATGAAAACCATCCACAGTACCTGAATCTGGGATTTTTTTTTTTGTTGGTGTGTTTCCTAGAAGAAATCTCATGTTTAGTAGAAGCCCAGAACGTTGCTGGTTATTGCAGCTGGGCACACAGACAGTGTTCTGGGAGTAAATAGGCATTGGCTAACAAAGGCAGTATCCCGTAGACAGCATCCTCCTCTTCCTCTAGCTGCTACATAGAACTAGAGATTTGTTTGCCTTTGCATGTGGAATTATAGTTTTGGTTGCAAAGTCTATGAAATAATTCTGCTTGAGTGTTAAGTTTGCAGAATGAAATTTTGTTTTATGGAGGACATATTTGTATCTGTTATAAACAATGCTGCTTTTTCAAAAAAAAATAGCTTTACTATTCAAAAGTAGAAAATGACATTATTATTCACAGTGGAAAATGTCATTGCTGTGCTGATAGCTGTTGACAGGTACTTGTCGTGGTTGTGTGCTGTGATGTGCTAATTATTCTAAAGTTCAATCAGATGGCATTTTGTGTTTTCATTTCAGCTGTAAAAACACGGTATTTGTGACATGTTGACAAGTGCGTGTTTAATTGCTCTGTGGATATCTTCCAAGCTCATGTGCTTTCTACTTACTTTGGGAAGAAAGGTGAGTAATTAACTCTCAGGCTACAGGGTATGTTGCTCATTATTGTATTTTCATTTCCTATGCAGTGATAAATCCAGAGTGATGACAAATATGCAAACCCATCTTTTATGCTGAATATTACCTCAACTGGATTGAAAAGGTGGAGAGTCATGGCTGATTTTGCAAATCAAGATCATGAACCACTTATGGTAAGAGTTTCTCTTCCTGCTCAACATCTTTCTGCCTCACTTCCCTTCATGGGTCTAGAGTCAAAAGAAAAGGATTCTAGTTAATCAGATGTTTAAAATGTCACAGTCTATCTCGGGGACAGAATTTATCATTCAAACTGCTCCAGATTATATCCGTTGTCTTCCTTGTTTATTTGTTTGCGACTGTGTTCATTCATTTCACTGGTGTCAGGGTTATGGTGTTCACTGATGAAACAAGCCAAACATTACAACTGCTCCAGTCCAGCTGAAAGCAAATTAACTGGGCAGGTGAAGTCCAGTGTTTCTTTTCCCTGAAATCAAGGGGGTCTGGATCTAAATACCGCAGCTCTTGACTCTGCAGGTGCAAAATGTACATCCATTTTTAGACACTGAATCTTGTCCCTTGTAGGTGAATGGGATAGATGTTTTCTCCGTGGTATATGAGCTCTTAGTCTGCAGCTATGCAGGCCTGGATTCAGTGACTCTGAAACTGCTTTCTGGTCCTGCCCATTATGGACCTGTCCATGGAAAGGAGGCAACTGACAAAAGACTGAACTCTATGGAAAAGTTATTCTAATTTTCACTGATGCTGAAAGCTGTCAAATTGAATCCTAGCAAGGAGAGCTTTGAATAAACCTACTACCCAGGATGAGATTTAGGAGAAAAAAGCATCAGTATTATTTACCCTTCTTCCCTTGCAAGCACAATCTTCAGTTGCTGCTCATATCAGGAAGAAGATGAAGACAATGCTTTTTGGGTGCACATATGCATTAGGTTGGCATTAATCAGGATTCATTACATGCAATTATAATTGCGACTCTTGGGTTTGTTTGTTTGGGTTTTTTCTTTTTTGCCAAATACATTATATTGATTGTTTTAAAGAAAAACAAAAATCTTCCTTTGTTTAGACAACAGTTTAAGTGTTAATTAGGTTAATTTTTTGCTACCTGATGGTTTAACAGAGCACCTATCTAGACTTAGGAGTATTCAGGCTCATAAACACTTAAGGGCAGCCATAAAGCTACAGCTCTGCAACCTGGCTTGGTTTTGTCCTTTACGAAACCATCTAGAATGGAAGCATCATTGTCCCTTGCAAAGGGATTCAGACTTGTTGATAACCTACAAGACAGAGATAAATGATGAGCTGGTGGTAAAAATCATTCTTGTAGCCTTTCCTACTAGATATGGAAGAACAAAGTACGCGGTTATAACTCAAAGAACTCTCCTTCCCTGTACTGCCATTCCCTCTTGGCTTGGCCAGCTGCTCTCTGGAAGAGCCTGCCTCTCCCTCGTATTGGTACATCAACATGCTCTGTCACAAGAGGAGTTTAAACCTACCTGTTTGAAAGGGAGTCTGGTTTTCTGGTTTGGTACGGCTATGTGAAGGTGAATGCAAGAGCTTGCCTTGTGTTTCTTGTGTGGTGTTCCATAATACAGCATTAACAATATTAGGGTAATTTTAATGTTGAAATGCAGCCCTGCCTCATTAATTCTTGCTATATTTAGAAATTCAGAACTGCCAAAGTGTTTGAAGGATAAGTCAGTCAAGCTGTTCTCTTCTCCCTCTTCCCCTTTAACCTTATAATTCCCTGCCTTTCCTTGGCTAAACCCATTATGCTCAGAGCAAGCTGGGAAGCAAAACGGGCTCATCTGAAAGGGACAATCTTTTGGCCTAAATTTCAGTATGCCTTCCCTGTAACTTGAGCTGGGGGAGGAAAGGATCTGCTATTCAAGTTACAAGCTTATGCAACATCACAGTAAGCTTGCCATGATCCTTCAGCAAAGAGTATGCAGCCATGGTTGAATATTGACAGCCTATATAAAAGTACAAGGGAAAGAATTTAATTAAAAGCACAACAAAGGAGAAATAGGACATATTTCTTCTGTTCCCTTCTTTGCTGGTGCAAAGACCAGCCACTGTGGTATGAGAGGTGTCCTCATCTGAGCCTTCTGCTTTTCTTTCGAAATGACCGTAAAGCTATTCTGTGCTCCTTTTCTGCCTCCTAATGCTATTTCTTTAAAATAGGTTTTCTCCTCACAAGGCTAAGTCAAATGGTTTTGATATGTAGGGTTTTACTTTGATACCTGAGGGAAAATGCATTTGTTTGTTTTCATACACTGATATATTGGCAATGATCACATTTTGGATATACAAGCTATTCCCTGCCTCCCCCTGCACTGTGACAATTTCTGAGTATAATACCTAGTGAAATGAGTATCTTGTGGTAGTATTAGGAAACATGAAAATAATTAGCAGTGCAATTGCTATGACTCTCATGTGGCTTGTGGAGTTTAATATTTTTAGCTTGTTCAAAACTCTTTCACAGACTTGATTCACTGTACGTAAGTATATTTGCCTGTACTTATTAAGCAAATGAAACAGAAACTCTTGTCGTCTGTACACAAGAATGACATCTTCCCTTCTCTCCAGGTTGGAGGAAGGTAGCCAGTTCAGGAGGACTTCTGCATATCTGTATTTTACATGAAATTTGTTTATTCCTATAAGCTTGTAGGTGTCCAGTGTCATTCTTCTGAGCAGAACTGTGCATGAAAACAGATAGGCAAATGTTCCTAAGTTTCCATATAAAAATACACACGGAGCCAGAGCAAGCAAACAAGCTTGGGATTAATCAAATTTTATCTTGAATTTGCTGCAAGAGAAGAAAATATCACTGCTGTGTCAGAGCACTCAGAGAGAGCTGCCACACCCTGGAGATGGCAGGACCCCAGAAATAGATAAATTGAAGTTTGTGTTGCTACAGCTTGTGCTATACCTATTCTGCATATGAATGGAAAGCTTGAGTCCCTGCACTTATCATTTTAGCACCCTCCTTGCATTTAAATATTACTTTATTAAGTCTTTCATCTTTTTAAAATATAATGATTGCTATTCTCGTAGTGGCTAAGGGATACAGGGGGAGAGATGCCTCTTTCAGCCAGTTTTTGTGTCAGTATTTTGAGGTTGTACTGGCACAAGCACTGATAAATATTTGTTCTTTCAGAAGTAGATCCAGTGGTTATGGCCTTTCTCTTGTCCTCGCTGGAGTGTTTAAGGAGGAGTCAGTAAATGAGGAGTCAGTCTGGCCTTTGTGGTTATGGCCTGACCCCTGGCCACCTTTGTGTTGTGAGGATTCAGCTGTCCAGTGATGCAGTAGATGTTCTCCAGCCCTGAAAACCATCACATCTCTTATGAATGACTCATACCAACCATCCAATATGCAAACTGGCTCTTTCAAAAAACTGAAGGTAAGGACATGACCAATATTCTAAATCGATAATATTCAGATTGTGGGTTTTATTGAAAGGGAAATAACCTAGACAGTCAGTCCTTGGCCTATATACAGTTGGAGATATTTCTGATGTTCTGAATCTGGCATATTTGCATTATATTCTGTCTCATTTTCTGTATTGTTCTGTAACAACTCAGAGTAGTCACAAGTTCGTGCTCATATGTTTCCAGTTTTTCCATACAGAAGCTTAGGAGACCTCACATATTTGTAGTAAAGGCTGTAATATTTTCCCTTCTCATAAATATTTTATTTCAGTTTGCTTAATGGGTGCATCAGTTTACTTTAATCTGTATTCTGTTTATTCAGGCTTAACAAAAAAGGTCTTACATTGACTTAGGTCTGGAAAGCATTTACTATATGAGCAACATTTATTATGTGAAGTAATTTGAGGTCCATGCTTGCTTTATCAAGAAACACATTCAAATTGCTTAAGGGCTCTGGAAGATAATCGGTCTGCATCTTAAAATGCAAATACTGAAGCAGAAAGGTGAACTCAGTAGTGGCTGTGGTTCTTAGGTAGCTATACTTTTAAGAGTTCACATCTAGATCCTCCTATCCTAAGTCCTTGCAATACAGCAGCCCCAGAAATGCTTTCTTTAACAGAATTGCTAATGGAAAAACCCAACCACAGCTGCAGTCATGACTGTGGAATAATGGGAGATTCCTAAAAAAAAAAGTTATTGAGGCCTAGAGTTTTCAGCTGTGAAATCCAGGCATGGCTAGGGATTGGGTGAAAGAAATGCACTTAAGCCTGAACTTAAGCATGGGCTTTCTCAGAGGGTCATCCAGCTGTTGCCAGTGAATCAATACCAGAGCAGTTTTTAAAGCAGCTGGATTTCACTTAATTAGGAGCTGATTTTTGCAATGTTCACAATGAACTTTTTCCGATCCCATTGCTCAATAACTGCACTCATGGTAATGGCAATGTAACATGGTGTTGGTTAGTGATATGAGGCCTGATTTTAATTCATTTTTTCAACTTCCATGATTCCATTAGTCAAAACCAAAACAAAGGTGTAATTATTGGGACAAAAGGTTCTTTGCATTGATATAATTTATTTCTCCACATACAGTAAATATCAACTAAGTGGGGATGAGCTACCTCAAAGATGAATCAAAGGATAGAGTCATGGTTTAGACTTCTGAACAGGTTCAAACCAAGTGGTAATGGTTTTATCAATCAGGTTAAAATGTGTATTATTGTTAATGAAGGTAGGTGGGATCCTTTCAACCACACCAGTACCTGATGTACCTGTCAGAGTTATTGGGACAAAGATTTGTTTTTCAGATGGGGATTCATTTCCTCCTGCTTCAGGCATGTAAAAACATGCTTCTGATCAAGGTTAGGCATCAGGCTCCTCTCTGCAGTTGATGCAGAGAGAGAAAGGGTGAGGGGGGACAATTCTACAGTTCTGAATTCTGACAGTTCTAAATGTCTTACAAAGGACAATTCTTCCCACTTTCCTCAGACAGATGTCCTAAAATGGACTGGTGGATGAGGTGACTTTCCTTGTTCTGCTGATGCAGCTATAGGCAGCTTCTTGGAATCTGCCCCAAATATAGGCTACGTTTGATTAAAATCTTGACCATAGCATTAAGCAATCTTTGGATTGTCTGTTTCAGGCATGAACAATATCTCAGGCTCTTGAAGCAGGATGACACTTGTGCTGATCTTGTCATTGTTCATGTTATTGGGCACTGAGTGCCTTGAGCATCACTTTGGAGAGAGCTGGCCCGATCAGTGAGGGTCAGTAGCACATTCACTCCTCTGCATACTTAATCTTATTCAGGATGCTCAGAAATGACAGCGAGGAAAGTCACATATCTGTTCCCTGGTGTAGGAGCTGGGGAACTAGCTTGTGTCTTTTGCTTTCTCTTGTTTTTTTTATTTATTTTATTCTCATCTTCCCATCCTACACACTTGACTGATGCTGAATACAGCCCATCCCTTGGGGAATGTAACTTTCATTTTTAGTAGGGAAATGGTCTTGCAATCATAAAAAATTGATGGCTGTCTGAAGCAGAAATTAATCTTGCTTGAGAACTGCATCATTAACCTACAGCAAAATGTACACATTACGGACACTTTTATAAATGGGAGAGACTGTAGACTTCAGTTTCTAATTTCCTTCTTGCAGAGGCTCATAAAAATCAGAGGGAAAACACTGCATTTGACATGTTACCCTGCCAGACCTCTCCACTTCTGTAGTTCCTTTCAGAAGAAGGATGGTTCTCTGTGGCCACACCAGTGGACTAGGACAGAAGAGAGGCCTTTTTGCTGTTCCTTTGTCAGGTGGGTGACCTTGGCATCTTTGTAGTGATGCTAGATGTTGTGAGACGTACCTATCTCCCATGTGCAGCAGCCCAGAGCTGGGTGCAAGCAATCTGTAAAGCTCAGTGGTGTCAATAGCTGGGAACTCAGACATGAAACGCTCAGCCTGTCGAGCTTTGGTCACCAGATCTCTTGACTGGCCCTGGACACCCAGGAAAATGTTGTTTCTCACCATTCAAAAGTTTCTGAGATGCTATTCCACTGGGGCATTGTATTTCCTATCTGACCTTCTGAGCCCTCACAGAAGGCATTTGCCAACTCAACCACCTCAGTCAAATAACTTTGTGAGTGGCACCCATGACGTGACCTGAAACAGTAGGTGTGTCCTGAGCCTCATGTGAGGTCGTGTCATTAAGCATGGGAACAAAAGGTGGGGGACATCCAACACAACGTTGGGTTTTCCCTGCATCACATTTACTGTAAGCAGTGGTTTAATCTCTTCACCCACAGCAGTAAGCCCACACATGTGTGTCCAGAAGGACCAGGTGCTCTGTTCAAGTCAAGAAGACTTGATCCATGTGGACTTCCTAGGTCAAGACAAATCTGGGTCCCTGTGATGGTCATTGTTATCCCTGTCTTGATGCTTCACTTCTTCATCTGTAAAAGAAGAGCAAAAGCTTTTCCTTCACCTTTTTGTTCAGACTAAACAAATGTTACCATTTATACATTATGTAAACTTTATGTTAAGTTGATAAAAATGAGTGACTTTGGACCAATTTGCCCTAGTCAGTGACTGAGACCCGCTTTTTGTTACAAATTGGTAAACTTTTCTGTAAGGCATTTTGATTTTGGGCTTTTTATGACCAACAGATAAACAAGAATGTTTCAGGGTATTTCAAGTGAAAGGCATCAGTTTTAAAAAAAAAAAAATCACTATTTCATGCATCCCACTTCTTGGGTGTGTTCAGTCCATTTCAGTAGTACAGTGGCAGAGACATGTCTAAATTTGTCCAGCTATGAATGCTCCCCGAGATGACCCTATAGCTTTGAAAGGGACTAGAAGGTCACAGCTAGCAACCTGACTCTTGGTTACTCCTAAATATAGGGGAGTAAGAGTTGCTTTGGAGGAATCTTGCAAGTTAGAGATAAAAATGGAAAAGATTCCAGTCTGTGGCAAAATAGGAGTTTTATTACAGCTGGGTACCTTAAGCAGCACAATTTGTTCTCTTCCACCTATTTTTCAGAGACAGCAGCATTGGCTGGAACTGTGAAAAGCAGTAGCTGAAAGCTTGCTGTCAACAAACATCTTGTTGATCTGTGTGCATGTGTCATTTACATATAACCTCAGAGGTGTTTCCTGATAAAACACAATCTGCTTGCTGCTCTTCTGGTTTAAAAATGATGGCAACAGTACTCCAGTTACGCTGTATCCTTATATATATTTAAAACACATAGGTGAATGGACCAAAAAAAAATTTTCCAGGGTCTGTTGAGAGCTTGTAATTAAATGTCTTATTTCTCAAGCATACTCCTAAAATTTCCATTCCTCCTTGTACATTCACTATGGAAATTAATTTGGTACAGAAAGATTATTCTTGGCAAAACAGAGATTTGTCTTTGGGAAGTTTCATACTGCAACCAGTCACTAAAACCAGACTTTGCTGTCCCAGCAGCATACCTGTAAACAACTGGCTGTGAATAGAGAGCTTAGAAATACCCCTCTTCCTAGTTTTTATTTTTTGTTTAGAAAACAAACAAACTGGAAAGATTTCTTTGCTTGGGAAAGGAGAGGACTGAAAGTTCTAGTGATAGCTGAGCTTAGCACTGGTAGGAAACATGTGAATTACATTCAGTTCTACTAAGCCTTGTGTACCTGATGTACAGAAGCCTGCTATTTAGCTGGACCACTCTTAAGCTCTAGGATAAATGTTTTTTCCTCACACCCCCAGCTTGCCCTCTTTAACCACTGACATATGTGTCTTAAGGGACTTACATGTTAAAGGAAGAATCCTACAAGGTTGTGTGTGCCAGTAAACAGAAGGGAGGACATTTTGGGCCCCAAATCCACCCAAGAGTCCTCACAAGCTCTGAGTGTTGGATTCAGGGTTTGGCTGGACCCACGTGTCAGCACCAGTGCTGTTTGGGGCTTATTTCTTTGGGAGAGTCGCCGTGAAAGAAAGCAAAGCTGTGAACTTGCAGCATCCACTTTGCTCTGCACTCACTTGCTGTGCAAGCACTGTGTGTGCTCTGTGTGTGGGAGGAAGGTTACTTTGCCCCTCCTTCACTTCCAGCACAAGCAGGTCGGGAGTTAATACGCTGTGCACTGTAATGCACCGCCTTGCTTGCTGCACACAAACTTCATTGGAGGTGTTCTGAAGGTGATATGCTCATCCTCTGCCAGGGTCGAAGTGCCTGTTCCCAGCATGTGGTGTCAGGAATATTCTGGAGTCCTGCTGTGTGCCTGAAGGTTGTGAGGACTACAATAACACAAACTGCAGTGGGCAACCAGGGCTTTTCTCTCAGGCTGGACACTGACCTGCTGGGTGACTGTGGGCTGTCATCTCATCATGCCCCTTTACCTTGCCTTGTCTTGGTTTATCTTATCTATTTAGCTCTTAAGTGCTGCATGGAATAATAAATATTTTTAATCAAGTAATTGTGAACAATGAAAAATACTTTTCAATTAGTAAGAGAGATTTCCTCTTTGGAGCAAACTATATTATATTTAAACTACATATTATTATAGTTCTATATGTGCATCAGAAATGGACTCAGCCACTTGCAGGTTAGTGTCAAAGCTGTGCTGGGAAGGCATGTCATGTGTCACCTGAACAGAAGGAAAAGCCCTGAGTTTGTGTGGGTTTTCTCCCATTCATCTCTGCTTTCAAAGCAGCTGAGGACATCTGAAGCTGAGCTTAACTTCTGCATTGAACAGGTTTTGCACTCTGCATCTACATCATTATCAGAAATTCCCATCCCAAGGAAACTCAGAGGTACTAATCAAGTGAGCCCAGAGGATTGTTATCTCCATAGGGATGGGTCAAGTGCTTTTGGGCTCACTGTTTCCCACTGCACCCATTCTCCAGGTCCTAAACATCACAAGAGGATTAATATTCCTTTTTCATGTTGAGGCAGATCCTGCCATCTTTCTGCAGCAATACAAGATCCACAATCGGACCATGGTAGAAGTCCTACCCAGGTAAAATCTACTACAAATGGCAAGTTAGAGGATCCTGACTGTCCAGCCTGGTGATACACTTCAGAGAGTGAATGAATTTGCTGTTGTCGAGGGGGGCTTCTATATTGCAGACAAATATCTGCTAGAAACCAAACTGGGACCAAGCCAAAAATAACTACTGGAGATTTAAGAAAGTATGTCAGGATTTTGCCCTCTGAACCTTAACAAGATAGAGAAAACTCCTTTAACTCTCTCTAGATGGAAGCTTATTTTTCTTGTTACAAATTAAATAACAATGACAGACGAAAGTATAGTGAGTTATTAGAGCTGGTAGCTCAGTCTGACCTTTTCCACTCCAAAATCTAATCCCAAAGAAGCAGAGTTCCTGGAAATCTAATTTTGCCTTCGAGGCTGATTAATTATTTGATCATGCAAGTGTTGGCGAGCCAAACAGTTTACCTTTCCTGCATGGCTGCTGTTCCAGTTAACAGTGTAGCCTCAGAGTACAGTCAGTTTAGAGTTTAAACTGAGAAGCTGTAGAGAATTTCACACATTATAGTTGGATTCACTCCCACACCTGTTTCTTAAGCATAAATAGGTGTCTGTATAAACACAAAGAAACATAGAGCTTTTGGAGGGATGGGGTGTTATAAACAGCTATTTAGATTCCTGGTGATATGATAGAAATATTTATGTGGTAGATATTTTTCATAGCATCCCTTGGTTCTAAGCAATATATATTTGGGACCTACAACCACTCAAAATGTCTTGGGTGGCAGGACAGCAAAGTCAAGTACCTCCAAGTGCTGAAGGGAGAAGGCAATTTAGGCACAGGTCACTGGCATGAGACCTCTACTACATCCCTAACACAGTGGAAATAAGGCAAAGCCTGAAGCTGGGGGCCAAGGTAGCCCGGTGATGCTGGCAGCAGGAGCTGTCACTTGCTCTCTTCCTCCCACTGCCAAGGTTTCAGACCAGAAGCAGTCCCTGCACCAGCCTTAAGGAGTTCTCCACATGGGAGCTGGGCCGTGCAGGTAAGATGGGCTACTGTGCTTTCAGTCTGCAGGCACTCAGCCTACCCTGCAAATGCACAGCCTTGTGAAAATTCTATCATCTCTTCCTCAAAGTGTGTAACAGTGGGTGAAATGGCTATTTTTTTGACTTGGCATCATGTTTTTCTGCACTGTCAATGGAAGAGCACAGAAACAGGTATATCGTGCATTTGACATCCTCACAGTTTTTGTGCCCAGAGATTTTGCTAGGTGGTATCTGAAAATTTTGACTGTTTGTTTGGAGTTTTGAGATGACCGTCATCCTTACTGAATGCAAGACCATGCACCACTACTGGCCATACCGCTTCCATGTGGTTACACACATGATAGTGAAGTACTAGGGTAGATTATCCAGGAAAAGCCACAGTATTATCTCCGAGGATTGAAAAGTCTTTAAGAAACCTCTAGAAAATTGTCAGTCAAGCATGGTATATACCAAGTTCATTCTTGCAAGGATCAGATCCTTTCCAGCTCTGCATTTGTGAACTCTATGTACAAAAATCTTCCAGAGCAATGTGGGCATGCCCACTGTAACATGGGCATTTGCCCTGTAGCCTGCCTGCATATAAAATAGTCTCTGGCAAGAAATGGCAATCCTGAAAAAACCTCCCACTTCTCAGAATAACCCTCTTTGTAACTGGTCACACATCCCTCTCGATGGCATTTCTCCATTTCTGCTGAGACAAGAGCGCATCTGTAATTCTCAGTAGAAGTCTGCATTATAAATACTTCCATCCCCCCTGCCAAAAGGTAAAGGTGGAAACAGCAAACTCTTTGAGAAAGGAATTTTGTGAAAAGTGAGTTTCTCTGTATGGTAACGTGGTTTGGAGAATATTCTGTTTGTGAAGAGGGCTTTCTCTCAAAGGGGAGTATCTGCCAGGGAGAAAAAAATACTCTGGTGTGGGCTTCTCCCTCACCCCTTTCTGTGTCCTGAAGCCCTTACATATGAGTTGTCCATTTCCCCTTCTACTCCTCTCCGTTTGTGGCTTATGGGCAAATCTTGCTCATGTGCTCTGAGCTCGAGTAGCAGAACAAAAAGCTCCAGCACAGTCTTGTGACACTCCTTATCTTATGCATCTCTTCCTGATCTCTGCAGTGATCCCCTGACAAAGAAGAAAACATTTTCAAAGGATTTGTAACATCTAGGGCAAAGAAGAATTTCCAACCAAGCCCCTCATCCCTGTCAAAACTCCCCCAAAAAAGGCAAATGGATGATCATATTTAATTTATTAATACAAGAGAAGGTTTACTCTGAAATTACAGAGAATACCAGCTAATTCCTTTTTCCTGTACACATGGGAGGAAGCCCCTTATCTCTACAGGAATGGGACAGAGGCTGTTGAGGGGTTTGGTAAAAGCCTTAGGTGGGGAGCAGCAGAAATGTGGTGGTGGTGGTAGTCAAGGTCTGGTTTTAAAATTGAGGCAAGCATAAGATCACTGATGCTGCACCAGCTCTGAGATCCTCTGGTGTGACAGCAAGGACCATCTGAGTGTATTTATCAATGTAAAATGACAAAAAGAAAAGGCAGGATAAAAGAAGCTTTTACTGTAAACCTTTATTTATACAGGCATGGTCAACTTTAGCACAGCATCGTTATACCACTGCTTTAGCAGCTTCAAGCCTTTGTCCAAGTGGAGAAAAGCCCTCAGGTCTTCACCTCTGCAAAATATCACTTTGGTAAAGTAAGCAGACAAAGCTCCTGTATCCCTGGAACAAGCTTCAGGTTGTGGATAATTATTTCAGGAAGGAGGGAGGTGAAAGCACGTGAGATTATTTTTTTTATTTCTTCCCTTTTTCATTCTTTTTGTCCAGCAGCTCGAATTTCAGGAGAAACCTTCTCGTGAACTACACAGAAGTACTTGCTCTTTTCTCCACTTCTTAGTGCTGGAACTCATGTGAGTTCATCACAGAACAAGATGCCAGCTGCACTCAGCTGCTGGCCTCCCCTCACAGGCTGGTTATCCCACACCCATGAATGTCCAGGAGCAGAGGGTGCCCAGCATTTCCTTCCTGCAGCCTTTCTCCCCCAGCTGTGTGATGTCCCTTCCTGCAGCCACCTGGTCACGTAAGTAACCCCACTCCCACAAGAGGCTGGTGGCAGACTCGCCATGACTGCCTCCACCTGGAGTGGGGTGTTGGATGTCCTGATTTGGAAGTGATCCACAGGATAATCGAGTCCAGCTCCTGACCCTGCACAGGACAGCCCCAAAAATCACACCATATTCCTTAAGGCTTGTGGGGTATGTACCACTGCCCAACCTGAGTGGAGATCCTATTCCTAATATCCAAACTAAACCTCCCATGACACAGGTTCAAGACGTTCCCTCGGGTCCTGTCCCTGGTCATCACAGAGAAGAGATCAGCGCCTGCCCCTTCCCTTCCTCTCACAAGGAAGTCGTGGACTGTGATGAGGTCTCCCCTCTGTCTCCTCCGGGATGAACACACCAAGTGACTTCGGCCGCTCCTGGTATGGTTTCCTCCTCTAGATCCTTCCCCTTCTTCACGGCCCCCCTTTGGACGCTCTCCAAGAGCTTTACACCTCTGTTGTACCGTGTCCCCCCAGCTCGCCCCGGTGCTGGAGGTACGCCCGGCCCTGTCCCCTCAGCGCGGCGGGACCGGCCGAGCCTGCAGGGCCCCTCCGCGCCGCCAGGTGGCGCTGCCACAGCGCGGGCCCGGCCCGGCCCGGCCCGGCCAGGCGGGCGCGGCGCTCCCCGGGCTCTCCCGGGCGCTCCCGGGTCCCGCTCCCGGCTCCCGCTCCCGGCTCCCGCTCCCGGGAGAAGGTCCTGCCCCTACCCGAAGCGTCCGTCCTGTCAAACCGAGGTGAACGGCCATCCCGGCAGATTCTGACTCGTGGGTTCATTGATTTTATTTTATCTAAACGTGTGTACTTGCTTTTGACGCTGGAGAATCTCGAGTTCCACGTAATCTTAGGAGGTGATGCGGTGATGCAAGAAGAGCTGTTTTTCAACACACACACATGCGCAAAATAATTATACCTTAACTTTTGGGAATGATAGTTAGTTGGCTTTTATTTTCTGTCATCATAGCAAGCACAGAAAATGTTTTTCTCTGGTTTCACCTACATCTGCTTTGCATGCACCATCTATGCATCTTTGTGTGTCATCTTTCTCCTGCTTATCACAAGCGAATAGAAGACTTGGCCATAAACTTAATAATAAATATTTATGCAGGCCATGGGCCATCTCCTCTGTGCCCCACTGCACCTCAGAGGGCAGGAAAAGCTGCTGGTCCCTCTGGGGCTCTGCAGTAGGAGGCACTCGGGATTGACTCACCTCCCACTCTTCAGGACTGCAAAATTCAGTTTTGCCTGTGCCTTGATCTGTTTCTGCTTCACCATCTCACAAAGGAGGAGGAAATTGCAGTTTAGTAAAAGGCCACCCAGTTAGCTGTGATCCTGGGCCTCCCTTCTGGGAGCAGCTAAATGTCGGGGAATTCCTGTCCCAGCAGATGAAGGTCTGTGTAGGCAAGAGGGCAATAAAGAAGTTAATTTTCAGGCCTGAATCCTTATTTTCTATTCCTAAGAGACCTAAGGAAGTCTGTTTTTTTATTATGGTTTTCATTATTTGTAGGACTGGCCCTGGGAGCCTACAAAAATCCAAAGTGCCTTAAGGGTGTAGAAAGACCAGACTCTCCTTCCTTTGTGAGAATCTCTTTAGGAAGCCACATTTTGCAGCTGAGGTTCATCACTGATTTCTCCCTAAGACCCAGAAGCAGGACTTGGAGCTCCCTACCTCCAATTTGTAAATGTGTATCTGCTTGGGGGGCAGAAAAAAGAAGATGCTCATTTGGTCATCAGGAGTTAAATGAAGGGACAGCATAGGTCTCCTTACCTAATCTAAATCTGACACAGCATTCCCTCAGGTTGCTTGGGTATCTGTGCCCTGCAGCTCTCCCCTTCCTTCCTCTCTAGTGGGGAGAGAAGGGCAGTCTCTTTCGTCCTAGTGTGCTTTAATCCTAGGCAGTATGATGGCTGCAGTGGCTGCTGGTCCAGAAGCTGCTGTGGCTGTCTGCCCTGGGCTAAGCAGGATGAGTTGGTGTCAGGAATGTGCTGAGATGGTCCCTTATGAGGAAGCCAGGACTAAAGCTGTCTGGAGTGCTGTGTGCATCAATCTGTGGCTGATATTCAGGAGAAGAAAAGGGATTACCCAGTCACGTATGACGTCTGGAATTGCTGGAGTAGGAGTCCTTTCCTAAACATCATCTTTTACCTGAACTCTGTGCATCCACATATTGACTCATGATCACCTGCAGACTGTAAATGACCTGGGAGAGCTGCTGCTTTTTCATTCAAGGTGTATCCAGTACAAGATGCTGTAGTGGCCTTTTTCACTGCTTAGAGATCTGTAATGACACCATAGCTAATTAGCAATGATGGGCATTGATCACAAAAGCAGAGAGTGCAGAACGCAACCAAGAAACGTTGGAGAGTAGATGAGACAGACCATGAAGAGCTATTACTGATTGTTGGTGAAACAGGGCAAGGAGGGAGGTGACTTCTTCTGTAGGAGAAATAGCTACGGTTAACACAAACAAGTTCATTGGCATGAAAACATTGAAATGCTGTATTCTGGTTTGCTCTCCCACTTTTGGTTAGGCCAGAAGTCTTTCCTCTTTCCTGAAGCATTGGTAGCCCTGTATGGCAATACCCATGTTATCTGTACTTTGAAGGTAAAGGAGCTGAGGCACAGAAGATGAAGCACTGGCCTTACACAGCATCTTAGTAGTAGAGGTAGAAGCAGAATAAATTCTGCAGGTGAGAATACTAGAAATACTAGCTTGCTTTTCTTCTGCTGGGAAGAAAAGAGTACCTGGAGGGCATGATGGTAACATATCACTCTGTGTGAAGGATAGTGCTTGTCCAGAATTGGAGGTCCTCTTAGTGTGTACTGAACATAAATAATTTGCCTCTGAGTCCAATGGAGAAACAAAGAATTGCACCAGCTTGCCTTTGAAAAATTGCCTTTATTAGACTGGTCTTGCTAAAATTGCTGGGAGTAATAGATTCTAAAATTGAGCTACAGAATTAGTCTCAAATGGAAACTGTGACAGCCAGCCTTAAAGTGGAGAAAATTGGATTTAAGAATTGAACCTCAGGCATAGCAGGATGTCTAGGAAGTAGCTGATGAACTCATACGGAGCATGGATTTCATGTTGGTGAATAGCAATGTAGTAAATGTTCTACAGAAACATTACAAACCCAGGCTAGAGAAAATCCCTTTAAAGAGGTGACCCAGGTGAGAAAATGCTTTGTAGACAAGTAATCTGCTGTGAGCAAACTGCAACCCTGGCGGATTACAGTCACTCTCACAACCGTGTGTGGTATGTTCCCAACTCATAAAGAAGGAAGAAGGAAAGCCTCTTTGAAACAGAGTAGTGAGAGTGGAATGGCCAAGCACTTTTCCATGATTTCACGTGTGCAAAAACATTTCCAGGGTCAGGTCTCAGTGATAAAGACTCTTGAAGGAATGCAGCTGTGGTAAATTAGGAAGCCCTATAGCAGTGATAACAGCTATGCCCTTTGACCATGGTAGGTTCTGGCTCCACAGGAACAGATAAGGAAAAAGTGAAGGTAGATGTAGAAAGTTGTGAAAGGGTCTGACCACTTAGATAAGTTAGGTCTGAAAGGCTTTCTGGAGAAGACATAAAGGTTTATTCATGTTCTTCTGATATCAGCTTGCTTCATTCACACAGGGGAAAGAAATCCATTACTACACAAATGATGGTTTCTAGTCTGAGAATCCAACTGTTTAAGTATTTTGCATGGAGGAAGAACCTCTTTGAGAAATACTTGTAAGCACCTTTGGTCATTGGGTTGCAAAGGGGCATAAGGGTTCATGGGTTTAGCACCTAAAAGGCAACAAAAAAACCTCCCCTTAACAATTCTACAATATTTTTGCCAATGGATATTCCTGCTGATATGCTGTATAAAGAAATGCAGCAGCTTTGCTGTGTTAAACCAAAGGTTGTTGCAGGTTTCTTGGAGACCCATACTGCAGTTCTCTATCTGCCTGCTGGTTTCTGTATTTATGTTTGATATCAGGACTTTCTCTAGAATGCAGAAGTAATTCTTGCCACTATCAGTATATTCCTTAAAATAATCAAATGAGGTCACTGTGTTGGATTTTTTATTTTTTAATTCTGGAATATAAATTATTAGCTTCAGCATTTTGTAGTTACTCTGTGTTAAAGAGTCCACATCCACTGGCAGTGCTGAGAAGAATCCCGGATAGCTGACAGTTTTAATGCAGATTTTCTGTGCACCTCGGGTGATTTAACTTAATCTCCCTGTCTCAGCTCCTTATCAGCAAGATGGAGGTGATAACACCACTGCATAGGGGTGACACGAGGATAAATGTAATCAAGAGATTGCGGAGGCATTAGTGTACTAACAACCACAAAATACCTGAGATTTCTTATCTAAATATGAAGGTTAATTGCACTCTTGAGAGGTAGCTGGCTTGCATTCTTTTAAGCTGATAAAAGGGAGTGTGCTTTGTCCAGTTTCAGACCACTCATCAAGAATGCAGTTGTATATTATTGGACTTTTCAGCTGCAAAATGATTGCAGCTGAACATAGCATGTGGGGATGTGATGCTATCCGAAACACTAAGGATCGGATTTCCAACAGAGCTGCACACTCTAAATGGAGATTTGGCTTTCTCTAAGGGCTTCATCTCCCATTGAGAACAAGAACAGGCTCTGGGAGCTTAAGCGCTTTTGAAAAAAAATCTGGCCTTTTTGCGGGAGCTGAGCTTTCTTAAGGCTGAAAAAATGGATGAAGGGTGTGTGAAATCAAACCATAAATGAGCTCGGAGCAGCGGTGCCCTGTGACCTGGCTGGCAAATGGAATAGCATGAGTGTAATGTGCATGCTGATGGTGAGAGAGAGAATTATCACAGAACCGATGAGGCACCTGGATCAGAGTTTCAAAAGGTTAATACGCCTGTCAGAAGACAGAAGTTGGTCTCTACTGGCAGCAATAGCTCTTCAAAGCTCTTCTCACTATTTGTTTTACCAGTGCTGTGTGCATCAGTATTGTGCTTTTTAGCCACATATGTGGCCTTTAAGTCCTAATCCTGTTCTGACTAGGGTCAAATTCAAAGGCTTTTCTCTGCCCCACACCATTAAGCTTCTGATATGACTTTTATTGTGAGGCAGTCAGGCATTATACCAATCCCTGGGTATAGAAATGCACAGCCACATTTTCTTATTATGAGAGGCATCCTGCTCTGTTCACACACACTGGACACTCTGTACAACTTTTTTACTTTTGATTGGGTTGAAGAGCTTTGAAGCTATCCAAATGATGAATTTTTTTTTTCCTGTTTCTCGATCACTGCTTTTTTGCTCCTACTGTGAAACAGTCTGTCACAGACATACTGGAATACCTGCACATATCAAAGTGGAGCTGTTGTTCCTTTGTAGCACCGTTGCCTTGGAGCTCTGCATGCCAGAAAAGGACGTGCCCAACCCTGTTCTTGTAGATGGTCTTCTGCAGAGGGACCCAGCTTGAATCAGCTGGTACTAGTGTGGTATATTCTGCCTTCTATCAGATAATGGGTACCTGTGTCTGTTTCTGTAGGTTTTCAGTGGACTTTGTTCTCAGTTCCTCTCAGGTCTGTATGGATCCTCTCTCCAGACACTGCTGAGTTAGGTCTATGTAGTCTTCAGGGAAAGGTTTGTCATTCTGTTTGTTTCCATGCTTCCTTCCAGCTCTGTGTCATACCTTGAAATTCTGACCTTCTAGGCCACGTAGTGAAATAATCCTTAGTACTGGTCACTGAGGAGTGTGAAGCATGGATATGTTCCTCGGTGAACTGCCTGTGTCGTAAATGGAGGAGGCCCCCTCCAACACCTTCCTTAAGGAGATGAATTTGGTTAGAGATTAAACAGCAGTAACGACTGTCTCTTTTATGTCTCTTCTACCGTGTTCCTCAATGTCCACTTCACAGGCAATACTGTGGATGACAAAGCAAGCTGTGAAGAGCAGGTATATTCCCTCTGAGGTACAGGCAGTCTGGTTTCATCTGAGGACACTAGCAGTGTGGTTTCACTTCTTTCAGTGCCAATCAGGTGCCAGACCCAGGTACACCCTTTGCTTATGGCCTGCAGAAGATCCAGCCTAATGTGCATGTGTGGGGATTCTGACTTTACTTTGTTCTCTTCGTAACAGACAGGTTTTAAATTGAAATGTGAGACACCATTAAACTGACACTTATTTGCCTTCTGTCTAGGGTAACTGGTAGATTAATATTTTGGTTGAGAATATATTTTATGTTAAAAAAAATATTTTACAAGATAACTGACTGGAAAATATGGAAGACTTTAAATGTTTTGCTTTTTGGGTTTCATGTGCAATAAAATGATGACTGGTATCAAATAGTGGTAATTTAATTTTTATGAGACTGTTTCTCTCTCCAATTCTCGAATAAAATGCTCAGCACCTTTTAAAAGGCCCACCTGCACTAAGAGACTGCTTTTTGTTGGCCTCTAGAGCACTAGATTTAATTTGCTAACAGGAAAATATCTTTTGAAGGAGGATTACACAAGCTAAGGGACATTTTTAGAATGGGAGAGAGAAAGTGAAATGGCAGGCAATGAGCTCCTAGAAACAGACTCAAGCATAGGATAAATGGCTGCAGCCTTAACTGCATCTTCTTCTGCAATGTGTGTTCAAACTTTTTAAATTCTGCCCCTTTTGCTTGCTGCACAAGGTGGGTCCTTCAGCCAGATCACCCTGCTGTCCCTTGTGTTGTAGCTAACAGGAAAAAACAGAATTGCTAGTGGTCTTTATAAAGGTGATTTAGATTCTCTAAACCATTTGGTCCTGCTCATAGGAATCTCTCTGGTTGATCTTGCTCTTCATTGAGTCCAGGGTGACCTTCCTCCCTTATTTTGTTTGTCAGCATGTCCAGGACACTGTGCAGAGAGGAGCCTAAATACATAGCTACGGAAGTGCAGATGTGGGAGATGTTCTGAGTTCAGCAAAGGGAACCTGCTCTGCTCCTGGAGCCCTCCCTTACTGTCAGTGCCCACATCTGTGCCATGCACGAAGTCAAGCATAGGTAGCAGAAGACCCGTACATAGATAAATGAGAAGCTCCAGACAAATTTCAAATATAAAAAGGAAGAACTCAAGAAGTGGGAGCAGGGACAGGAGGAATGTAGAGCCACTGTGAGTGTGTCAGCCCACCAGTGAGGGCTACAAAAGGGCAACAATTGAACTGTGGGCTCTCCAGGTGTCACAGCCACAAAATGAAGTCATGGAAAGGGAAAATATGCAAAATGCAGCCTCTACAACACCACCCTCTGAGGATGGCTCAGCGCTCTACTCCTTGTCAGTCTTGAGCATTTCTCTCCCCTGAGAGCAGGAAGATCCCTCTTTGAGGCTAAAACATCTAATTCCACAGATTTCTCCTGAGAAGCTCCTGGTACACAGCTGTGGCAGCATTGTGTTACTTGTACATTACCTGTTTTTCCAGCATGAGGATTTGCTGAGTGTGTTTCTTTGCTCTTTGAGCAGAAAAACCTGGAAGCTATCTTCTTTACTCTCAAAGGATATGTACCCACACAACACTTACGAATATAAATGAAGTTCCAAATAGTTAAGGATTGCTCAGTATGAACTGAGCTCATAGTGTACTCCAAACAGTAAAAAAAAAAAAAAAATTAAAAAAAATAAAAAAAAAAAATTAAAAAAAATTAAATTTCTTGTTGCTGTTTAAATGGCTCAAGTAGACCATCTGCTTCTGAAACAGCTCATGTATTCTTGGATTTGGTTACAAACTGACCACAGCATTGCAAACAGCACTCGTCTGCAGAGATATCTGTTTTTAAACACAACATGAGACCGGCAAGAGAGATGTGTCTAACCAGTGTCAGACAGGAATGATATGACTCTGACTGGAACAGCCATGTCCTTGTCATTTCACTTTGCTTCACTACCACTTAATTTGTATAAAGCAGGGAAAATTTTAAATAGATGTTACCATAATAGGAGCATCCAAGGGATCCCATGTTTGTGGCAAAAGAAAGCAGTCCATCTAAGGTGACTTCACTTTAGCCTTCTGTGATTCACATGGAATGTAGAATTACAGCATTTGTTCTTAAGCAGAATTATGGATGAGGCCCAAGACTAACTGACAGCTCAGTTATTCCTTCCTGATGCATTTCATTAATAGCCCCTGCACATCTCACCCCTATGAAATTGGCAGCTCGTGAGGTGCCTGTAAGAGGCTAATTGCCTCCAGAGTCAATTGTCCTGCAGCCAATTGTTAATCTGCTGGTGTTAATTGCCAAAAGTGGGGGAAATCAGAGTAGGCAGGGGGCATAGGAGCTGCATGCATATTAGAGCTATGTAGCAAAATGCAGGTGTTCATCTGTGCTCCATGACACCACAGCAGAGCTTAGCAAGTGGAAACATAATGAGGCACTAGCTGAGTGTGAATCCTAAATGTTTTGCTGCATTTTTTATTCATTGCCTTCAGATTGCTATTCTACTTGCAAGTTATAAAACAGGTGGGGTGAAATCTGGGCCCTGATGAGGTCAAATTAAAAATATCAGGGATCTGACTGGGTGCCTGCATGACCTGATGTTAAGAATACACTAGCAGAATTGTGATGGGTTGGGAAAGAAAAAGAATGGACGTGCAACACCTGTATAATAGTTTAGTTCTCTGTTTTGCCATGGCTTTTCAATTTGGTATTTCCAGACAGAAGACTGGATTTAATCCTAAATTTAATTGAATCTCCAAAAGTCTTCTAGTTACTTCAGTTGAGTTGATCCCACCTCCATAAAGGTATGCCTATAGTGTGTTTTGGGTCTGGTTCTCTAACATTAGGTGATTGAGTACCTTCCTGAAAAAGAAGGTACTTTTTGGATAAAAAAAGTAAATTAAAAAAAGTAAATTAAAAATTAAAACAAAGCTACTTTTTGGATAAGCTAAGATGCATAAACAACTATGAAGTGATACAGACCATAGTGTGAGCCAAAAATCCGACCTGTGTTTTTCCTTTGTTAAGTTAATGGGAGCAAGAGATATTTGATAAGATGCCTATTATGCACATAATCTGTTGCAAAAATCTTTGTTAGGCTGCTTTTTCAGTCTGTCAGACTAGTGACTTTTGAGCATCCCAGTTTACAGCTTCTGTCTAGACTATGGTTTGACCTTTTGGTCCTGGTGTCAGATGGTGACTTTCAAGAGCTGGAGTCTGCTGCTGTTGGGCAGTGATGGAAGTGTGTATTCTGTTAACCTGAGCAGCTGGAACATCTGTTGGGGGAATAAAATGGTCAGTTGTTTGTCTGGATGTTTGAGTGATAAGAGACTTTGGCTGGGGGGCTTTGTGAGCATGTGTGAAAAATGTTTTATCTCCCAGTTTACAGTGCAACTCTTCTAAAAAAAGTACAGATTAATTTAGATCTATTTTCTTTAATCCTTTTTCTTTTTTACCTGCATCTGGAGGAGAAGAAAACAGAAATATTCTATAACTACTGTATATTGTAATGGACATTGTCCAAACTAGTAACAACAGTGATTAAGTTAGCTTACAAATTCCAGTCTGGAAACTGCCTGCATAACTGAAGGGACTGAGAAACACTTAAGAAAAAACCCTCAAGATGCTGGTGACACGAATGGAAAAATTAAAGTAAAAAAAAGATAAGAAAAAAAAAAGGAGGAGGAGCTAGTATTAGCACATTGATAGTGTTATGGTTAGTGAGCAGCATAACAATAACAGATTCAAAGAGCATCTCTGTTTTGATTTGGTTTTCATGTTGGCTGCAAGCTGTACTTTTAACACAACATGTAGATGTGCTGAAGAGCTATCTACAAAGCTCTGCCCATCAGCATATTTTCTTCTTTGTATAATAGTGCAGTAACATGTATAAGAGCTGTGAAGGGAAGAGGAAATAAGCTTTGTGACCCAGTTTTATATACAAATTAGAAGGCTTAATTTGAGGTACAATCATTTCATCAGGTATGTGTTACAACTTAAACTGGGAGGATGATTGGGTCCCTCGAGAGAGAATTGCATTTTGATTTATTTTTTCCTTCGCCAACTGCAAAGCTGCTTGATACTTGCTTTAATACATGTGGAATTGGCACCTGCAGCTAGCATTGTGACAGATAGAGGTAGTTACAGAAATTAACATAAATTTATACCTAAAGTAATGAAAAGCACATCTGCAAAGATTCAGCTAAAGGCAAGGCCTGCCACTGAACTTAGTTATTAAAGGAATGACCTGCTTTTCCTTTCGTCCCTCAACTCTCTGGCTACTGGACAGTCTGAAACTACGGAGTGTAAAATCAAACCAAAGTGATAAAGTTTCAGGTATTTTAGGGAAATCTCTCCTATGGAACGAAGACTATCCTATAAGGGAGCTTCTTTACCTGTCCCTGAAAGTGTAGTAAAGAGAAGTGTTGTCACAAGCCTTCGCTTGTTGCTTTACTCTTGCTTGCTACCTGAAGAGGAAAAGCAATCTCCTGGCATGCTGCAGGACATTTCCTCCTCATGAAAGCCAATGAGATCAGCAGCCCTCGGAAATACAGTGGTGGCTGCCTATACTTGAGTACCATTGAGTGTATTTTACCATAATGGCCTTAAAGAGGACTCTCTGCCTTCAATGCTAGAAAAAACCTGTGGCTGGCCTTCAAAGGGAGGAGCTCTGCAGAGAAGCAGCTACCCTGAAGAAGACCAGAAGCACTACTGCTACTGCTGAACCCTTCTGGAGGAAGGAAGGGATGGCATGGTTCACCAGCCTCATGTGGGATTTGTGGCAGTGGCATGGAATGCTACTGGTTCAGTTCTGTAAAGCCTCAAATCTCATTTCAGTAACAGATGTGTTAATGTGTACCTAAGCTGTGCACACACTGCTAAAATCCACTTCCCTGAAGTGCTTTCTGGTCATGGTTTATATTCTCCTTAGAATGAATCACAGATGTTTTGTTGTTTGGGATTTTTCCCCCTTAATCCCATCAGTTGCATGGTAGGATAGCAGGCTGTGGTTTGAACTAGGTCTGTTTAATTTTTTTACTTCATGAACAAACTGGTGGTAATGTGGGAAAGGGAGGGGAGGAAAGGTTTATAGTCCAAACATCCAAAGGATGATCATATCTACTTCCTCAGTGTATTGGACTTCTGTGTCCAGGTTTTGATACTGAGTGGGCTATAGGGGTGGCCTCTGTCCAAAGGTGAGCCCATCAGTGAAGCTGGTGTCACCTCTATGGAAATGTGTTTATTAAAGGGTAAAACATGCTGTATAGCAGTTGTGAGAGTGAGGAATGAGGGGAAAAAAAAAAAAAGAAAAAAAGAATAACAGTCCTGGAGGCACCAAGGTCGGTGACAAAAGAGAGGGAGGACATGCTCCAAGCACTAGAGCAGAGGTTGCCTTACAGCCCGTGTTCTCCACGGCTGTGGTGAAGCAGTTTGTCCCCTTCTAGTCCATGGAGGACCATTTCAGAACAGATATCCACACTGCAGTCTGAGGAAAACCCCATGCTGAACAGTGTCAGAAGGAAGGACAGGCAGAGAGAACTGTTATATGGACTGACCACAAACCCCATTCTTCATCCCACTGTGCCACTTGGGGGAGGAGGAGGTAGAAGAGTCAGGAGTGAAGGAGTGAGGTTGAGATGGAAAGAGTTGGATTTTGGGGGAAAGCAAAGTTATTTTTGTTGTTGTTGGGTTTGTTGGGGTTTGGGGTTTTTGTTTGTTTGTTTTGTGGTTTTTTGTTTTCTTTCTGGTTTTTAGTTCTGTCTTTGTTTCTCACAATACTCGTCTATTTCTAATTGGCAAAAAATGAAATTAATCTTCCCCAAGTGGAGTCTGCTTTGCCCCTTACACTAATTGGTAACTGATTTCCATGTCTTTATCTCAACTCACTGGTTTTTCCGTCTTGCTGTTCTGTTGAGGGGGAGGAATAACAGAGCAGCTGGGTGGGGGTCTGGCAGCTGGCCAAGGTTAACCTGCTGCACTCAGTTACAATATGGCCACACAGAAAGTTGATTTGGTAAACGACCCACACAAAGGCAATAGAAATTTCCAGTCGGTGAGAATGAAAAGCTAGTAGCATGTGGAGACAAAAACTTCTGTGAATGGATCTCCTGACAAGACAATGATCTCTCCATCCTCCTCAGGCTGATGTCCTCCAAGAAAATCTCACTCTTCCTAGCAATGCCAGAAGCTGTCTTGATTGTATAGCATGATTTCCTGGGGCTCTCTGCCAATAGCAGTAGATCAGTTTGCTTTTCAATAGTCTGAGTTTGAAGTTCTGTCATTCAAATGGATCCTGTACCAATAGTTATTTATAAAGTGATTTGAAGTCTTCTTTTTGTGTCATTGAAAAGGGATAGTTTACAGTTGCACTGACAGAAAACTGTGTTCTCAGGGCTAGCTATATGATTTTTTGGAGAAAACCAATGTGCCTTTCAGGATGCATTTGCAACATTACTTGATTTTGAGACCAGTGAAAAGGAAACTAGCACAGATTTGAAAGCGATCAGTCATAAACTTCTGCAGTCCAAACTATGTATATACATTCTCTGTTGGTTTTACTTACATACAGACTACAAGAGAATAATGAGGCAACATGAAGCCTCCAGAAAGCAGTTCTGTTTTGTGGTGTGGTTTTTTTTCAAATGATGAATCACATATGAAAAATGGTCATTCTTCTTCCTGTGCAGGGTCAGACAGACAGCTTAATGGTATTCGTTCCTCATCAGCCTTTGACAGATGTTGTAGAGTCAATATGGATATGTTATCCTAGCTCATCTCCAGGAAGCGATAAGCTTTGATAGAGTTATGGCTCATGTTTCATAAATCAGACCTGAAACTATACCAGAATGGATGAGGAAAATGTATTGTAGTTGCTGCTGTTGCTCTGGAAGATGTTGTAAACTTTCTGTTCTGAAGAAAGGTGACATAAATATCCATTTTTGCCTTCTAGACTGCAGAAGGAAGACTTGCCAAATTCCCAAAATTGGGCAACCTTTCTAATTGTGCTAATTTTTCTTACTATAATTAAACTAGTGGTAAACTTAGACTTTTCTTCTTCCTTAAGTCAAGATATTCCATGCACAGCTATCAACAGGGTTTATAGATTCTCTTTGCTGGAGCTGAGTCATGTTCTCCTTCACAAATACTTCAAAGCTCTGCTGGAATTGTAGCTCCAATGTAGGCAGTTCCTAAGGATAGGGAGCCACACCAGAAGGGAAAGGTAAGGAGTAACTAATTATACAAATGGGATACTCGTGGAGTGACAAATGTGTGAAGTGACTTAGAAAAATGCCTGTGCAAGTTGGATAATATTATTTCAACAGCTGCTGTGTGATTTATTATCTCTGTTCCCTCTCCTGTAATATCACCTAGACATCCTTTAAATAGAAAGAGTCCCCGAAGTCACACCTTTTAATTGAGAAGGGATGGTCAAAGAGAAAAAAACCCTAGTATTTAATTAGCTCTGGAAAATGCTTTTCTTTTAGATGTGTTTCTAAACTGCTTCTTATAATCCCATAGTGCTTTTCACTTAAGTACCTCAGCACTTCTCAAGCCTAAGGTCATTGTAGTGTAGACAGTGAGAAAAATCCTACTTGTAGGAACGAATTGCTGCCTCTCCTGTTCAGTCTGATGATTTTCAGTAGTGCAGTTGTCCTCTGGGCACAAAACCCACCTTGTTTTCAACCTTGGATCTGTTTTTAACATCCATACTTCTACGCTGGCTTCAGTGGATTTTTTTCTCCTAGTGAAAATGTTGAAGGAATGAGACATAGGAAAAGCATAACAACATAAGAGGTATGTAACTTTCCACTTAAAACTGTTGCCTTGCTGTTGATTTTGGAAAATCTTCAACATGTGTAAGTCCTAAGGACTTTAAGCATACAGTTAAATCAAATATGTGTGTAAATGGAATATGTTGTAGTTATACATGTAAACTAGAAAGAAAAATTGCACAGAGCTTGTTTCACCACTGAAGAATAACAAAGGATTTCACCAGAATCTGTTGACTAAAATAGTTTTCTGAACAAGTTCCAGGTAAAGAGAATATGTGTTTTTGTCTTCAGTTTTAGCAAAAAAAAAAAAGGAAAAGAAAGAAAGAAAAAAAGGTTTGTTGACAATCATAATGGACTAAAATCTTGTATGAAAATATTGAATTTTGAGATAGGGATAACATTTTTAATGGGAAACATTTTATAAAGGATAATGTTTATATTTGTACCAAGTTGGATTTTTTTTTTTTTTTTGGTAGAAAAAATATAGAAAAAGAAAGGACATATTATTGACCTAAATCCACCTCTACTGAAATTTAACATGGTCATGTACAGTGAAAAATGTGGCTCTCATTTTTGACTGTAAGGCAGGTGACAAGAAAACAGGATAAAATGCTGAACATTAAAACACAGAAAATATAAGATTTGTAAGCATTTCCTTCAAAACAAAAAGAGATTTAGAAGGCTCTGTTGGGATTTGTTTCCCCTAACTTTCCCCATGTACAAGATAGGCGTGTGTAGCAGAGCTAGACATCCTGGAGCTTTTCAGTCGATAGGCACATTTAGGGCATGATTCATCTCATTGCACTTTAGATGTCTAAAACAGGGCAAATTAATTGTGTCATGTAAATGTGTTTTGTTTTCTGTTGACTAACCCCGTATTGACATTTGACCAGTTGGAGACCAGCTGGATGGAATACAAGAGTTGCTGAGATGGATCTACCCTAGAAGTGACAATGATAATACCAGCAATTGATTTACATGCTCAGAAATAATTGAAGACTGTTTCAGAAAAGCCTAACGCTCATGGTAAAGCACTTTTAAAATCTGTAAACACAGAAGATGACTTTGAGTTTTATTAAAAACAAAACAAAAAACCAAACCAAACCAACCAACCAACCAAACAAACAAAACACCACAATTGTTAAAATCTGAGTAACTTTTTCCAGTGTCCCTTTTCTTTTTTTGGCTGGGGTAGGTATTTTCCTTGTTCCTCACCCCCTCCAATAATAATTTTTACTATGATTCTCTTCATGTCTTCTGCAAAGATAATTTTTTTCTTTTTTTAAGTCTGTGTGTACGTTCCTATTCAGCTGAATTTTTTTCCCTCTGAGTAACATATAAGCCACTCCAACTCTTGGAGACAAATCAGTTTGCTCCTGAAAGTAGCCTGCTTGAAGTTCAGCTGGGAAAGCGCTGCAGGGTGAATGGAGGAAGCCTGCTTACATTTTGTAAAAGTATATCCAATTTGTAGTGTTCTGGTGCTGTGCTGCTTCTGCCAGCCAGTCACTACATCCTGCCTTCCTGGCTACCAGGTTTTATTCTGACACCCTTGTGCCTAAGGAACAGCATAGCAGGATGCAGCAATATGTTCTGAAGAGGGTGAGTTCTGTCTGAGAATAGAATTGGGATGAGCAACCCCATGAAAAGTCAGTAATTCCTCTTATTTCAGCCTCTCTGTGCTCTGAGTCACACTTAGATGATGCCCCAAGGTCAGTCAAAAAAAAAAGAGATCTGAATTGCAGTGCAAATTAAGGGCGCGCTGTCATTGCTGGGGAAAATACTTGTCCATTTAAAAGTCCTTTTAACAAAGGCAACTAACTAAACACAAGGGGATTTTGCATGGGCAGAACAGCTTGTCTTGCAGCTGTTTTTGGCCTTTACATTTGTTAACTTTTACTCCAATAATTTCACTTCATTAAAAGTGTCCTTAACTAGCAACGGGGAAAATTGCAAAGGAAGTATACAGAGGGGGGAAAAAAAAAGAAAGAGCTGAACTTCACTGGAACTTGGCAAATATTTTAATGTCTGCTTTGCCCAGGAATTTGTGTTGGCTGTTCTGGTTGTAGCTGTGGTGACAGGTTGCATTGGAATTTTTCTTGGATTTGACTTTCAGGGGGTGTTCCCCAAGTGCAGCCATTTGCATTGCAGGACAAAATCCAAGCTCTACCTAATAAATGTTTCAAGCTAATGTCAGTCTTTTGGCACACTTTGCCACTGCTACCTGTTGCAGGGCAAACTGATGTCTCCTCTGAAGCCCGTGACATTGTCCTGGGCAGTGCTGGACCACTGGGTTTGATCCACTACAGCTGTTGATCACAGTGGGCAGAGGCATAAAAATCCATCACCTCTAGAAATTGCATCCTTCAAAGCAAAGCTTAAAAAATTGCTTCCCTGCCTATCTTCTCCATGGCTTTTTATAAGAACTTTGCAATTAGTATCACAGAGGTCTTGTATCAACCATAGATTTTGCCTGTAGGTCCTACTTTAATCTTGAAATACATCATATATTGCTTTTCCTGATTGTTTCTCCTTATGAATTTAGTTAAGCCAGATGTATGCTTGTCCTTTTATGTATCTTGTTTAACACGATTCTGTATTCTGCCACGTTTAATTCAGTCCAATTCTCCAACAGAAACTGTTTGTCAGCATTGTGAAGTCATTTAAATCCACAGCATTGTTCTTAAGAGGCACAAGCATGTGACAGACTGACATTAGCAGCACAGCTTAGTGTGCTTGCAGACCAGGTATGTACCATTCTGCAAAAAATGTTTCTTGCAAGGGTGTCACTCAAGAGATGCTTCAAAAGCTTGTCAGAATGCTTTTCTATTGAGGATAATAATAATAAATCTGTAATAATATATATTAATAACAAATGGTTAACAGTAAAGGTATTAATAAAGGTTAATAATAGATGATAATAGTAATAAAATCACCCCATACCTTTTGGAGGTGGAAGTGACTCCATATTTAGCCTTGGAAATGCTGCCCTGCTCCTCAGCTTCTCAGACTCTTCTCAGAGAAGGAAGAATCTGTTGCCAACACAGGACAAAACTACTAGTGAGTTTTGTGAGGAAGCAAGGAAGCTGTAATTCCTTAATGAACAAATAAAGTACAAAACTAAACTGTGATCTGCCAGTACAGGGGAATTGGAGACAACAATGCCTTTCAGATAATGCACATTGCATTCTTAAAACCTCTGCCTCATCAGTCTGGTTTGCACCACCTGGGGGATATGCAGTCCAAGAAGCCATGAACTTTTTTCTTCTAGATCAATAGCAGATGAAATCTTCTCTGAAATAGGAGGAAGCCAGGTGGTAGCACAGTGGCATTTAGTACAGTGTATTCTAAAATCTGGAAAAAAAAAGATAACCCTTCTATTCATGGAGAAGGACACTGGAGATCTACCTGGAACCAAAAGTTAGACACTGCAAGAACATGGGCTTTCCTTCTAATTTAGTCCTTCGGGTTTAAAAGGGCATAAAGGCATTAAAGCACTACCTAAGGCATCATCATAGAAAATGCAAGATGCAGGTCAAGGTATTTCAGAAACACAGCAGATTCCTCAGCTTTGGGAACATGTTGGGGGGGGGGGGTGTGTGAGGGTTCTTATTAGGAGGGAAGAAGAAGGGGGCAAGGCATCTGCTTAGTTCCAGAAAGGATTGTCTTTCAATTTGCTACAGTGGTGGCTTCCTGGAGGTGGGTGGCCTTTTATTCATCGAGACAGTGAATTGCTGACTGAGAAATCTGTATAGGGAAATGAGCTTTGTCCTAATTTCACTGAAGTCAGCTGGGTTAGGGAGGTTCTCAATGACTTTTTTTAATGAGCTCAGAATCAGGATCTTAAAAGACTATCATACATTAACACAGTATCATTGCTAAATACATTTTGACATTAGAACAGGCAATCCTATGCTGTGCTACAAGGCCCTACAACGTATGAGGTAGGGAATTTGCCTGTCTATTAACATGGGCATTTATTTGAATATCTGCCTTCAGATAGTACAGTTTAGGGTAGCTGGTCAAATGGAAGGTCTGCTGATTGACTGGAATCATTAAAGCAGTGCACTTTTTCCTTGCGAGACAAAACCCAACAAGACCTGGTGTCTTTATGATATGGCTGTTTTTGGCAGAGAAACTTAAAAACCATCCTTACAGATTATAACCAGAAGACATGTCTAGAAGATTTTCTCATTGACCTGACTAGACTGCTTCACCCTATGGTGGTTAAAAGTTGTGATGGGATTGGAGTCATAACCAGTCTCAGGTTAGACAGAGTCTGAAATTTGCTGTTTATTTCAGATCTGAAGGCAGTTTACATGCCCAAAGCTTTTGCGTATTTCTTCAATAATAAATGTTAGACATTTTGTAAAAATTTCACCTTCTGTTTTAGGAGGATGAAGCTCATCAGTACAAAACCGAAGCAAACAAACAAAACTTTTTTTCTGAGATTCTTTCCTTACAGAGGAAAAGTTGCACAGACGCCTATATATCTCTCACAGATGCCTCTGTTTTCTGATGGGTTTCTGTTTCACATTTAAACATGCTCTTCAGTATTAGCTTGCTTGTCATTTTCTTGATGAATTGCACCCTGAGTTTACTACATGCTGTATTTCTGTCTGTGCTGTTTTTCAACTGCGGTTTTGCTATTTTTAGAGCTTTATCAATAAATAGGGATGTGGGCGGTTTTGTTTGGTTAGTTTTTTTTGTGAGGCTTTTTTATTATACAAAATGCTCTACAAAACACTGTCTGGACTTCTTTTGATGTCACTGGCATCTGGTCCTTAATCTCTTAAGTCTTTCTTTCCAGACATCTCTTGGATGCTCAGAGATACTGAACGCTGCTTATTTTCATGGGAATGGTAGGTGCTCACACCCACAGTACCAGCCAGACTCCCTGCTGCTCTGGAGCTGCTGGTTTCCACTCAGATGTGTGCTTTAGAAGAAGTGCCTGAGCTGATCGTGTACCTATTCTATAACTTGGCACCTATCTAGAAAGACAACTGTGTTTCCTTATGCTACCTCAATTATGCTCTTTTCTGTAGGAAAACCAAAGCACAGCTGTCTCAATCTCTAAAAAGTAGGCTGCTGCATTTCATTGTCTTGACTCACCAGAAAGGTTGTTGTAGTTGAAAATTTGCAGAAATGCTGTAAGCATTTGGATGGATGTTAAGTTTGTAATCACAATGTCCATAATGATGCTATTGCTTTATAATGTTCTTTTAATAGTAAATGGCAACACAGCTGAGGATTTTCTCCTGTTGCTTTAAAGCTCTCCATCATTCCATCAGAGCATGATGCTCAGAAAATAAAAAAGTAACTATTGTTAAGCCGCACTGAACAACTGTCCACCTTCTCTAGCAGCATAAAGCATATCTCTTCTTGTGTCACTTTTGACTGATTATTGAGTTCTAGGCTTTTGCCCTCATCCCTCAATGTCTTATCCAGATTCCTGGATACAGTCCAGTTCTTTCTGTTAAAATACTGCAGTTGCTGTTGTGCTGCAGCGTATGTATTGACAGGGGATGCTGAAATGCCAGGCTCTGCTTCTGGTTGACTTTTGCTGACTGCCTTAACGATCTGCTACTTCAATGCATTACATATTAATACTTCTCTTTGTCTAGTGTTTTTCATAGAATGCCTTTTTGTTACATTTACAGTTTGGATTTAAAAGAGAAAAATCAGTTTAAAGTTTCCTTTACATTAGAAAAACTACAAAATGGTCACTGCATATTAAAACTGCTAAAAGAAAAATGGAAAAAATCTACAGGAAATAAGCAAAATACTGTGTGAAACCTTCCTTAATGAAAAATGGAAATTATGTTTAATAAAAGGAACTCTAGGCCAAGCCTAAATTATCTACTCTGTTTCAAATGTCTAACTAATTATTGGTTTATCCTTAAGGTAAAAGCTTTTTAATTGGCTTTTGAAAAGTCTGAATGGAAAACTCTGATGACTTTACATGTTTCTGTCACAATTACCCAGAAAGAAATGTTCATATATTCATACATTTTGGGTTAGTTGGCTGGGGTTTTTTTCTTGGTGGGGGAATTGTTTGTTTATTTACTTGGGTTTTTTTGGGGGGTTGGGGTTTTGTGGATTTTTTTTGAGTGGGGCAGATGGAATGGAAGTGAACGTCTTTGTTTGTTTGCTTGTTTTTAGCGTAAAATGTTTTACCCACTTGCTTCCCAGCTTTGGACTCAATCTGTTTGGGTCTATTTTCATTTTACAGACCCCTCCCCCACAAATCATTGGAAGAACGGACAAAAGTCTGAGGGGGAAAAAAAATCCCTTTACACGTGAAGATGGTATCAGCATTGTAAAATGATTTTCACTTTAGCAAAAAAAGAAAACAAATAGCAAACCGGTATTTGGGTGCACCAAGGGAACAAATAGAACAGTTAACACAGCCCAAGGATAAATGGTATGTTGTTAAGAAGACATTTTCATACACCACTGTACTTTTCAACACCTGTCTAGTTCAAAGCAAGAGGACAGTCCCAGTTTGGGAGCTCGGCCGTGTGGTTCACACTGGAAAACTCGTTCGGGACTCAGCTGACCCGCAGTCGTTCACACCCCCCCGGCTCAGCAGCATCTCCAGACGTCCCAAACCCCGACGAAAGCTTGGACACGGCAGATGCCTTTTGTTCTATTGCTCTGAGCTCTTCTGCATTCCTCACACGTACGGTCTCGTATCTCACTGCCTGGTGCTGCTCTCGGCTACCGAGAGGTAGATCCACCTTCGGTGGACAAGCCGCGGGGCAAGAACCTTTTGTTTCGCCCAGACAAATGAGCAACGTCAGTTAATTCAGAAAACTTAAAAGTCTCTCACTTAAAAACAAAAAGAGCTTTCATTTCTGGCAGGCCAGGAGGCAGTGTTTTCGCTGGGAATGATTCAGAGCGCCGGGAAGTTGGTGTTTACACCGGCTATAAATACGAACAGCTCCCGGCCGGGACAGCGCGACACCGGGGGAGACAGACGGCATCGACTGCCTGTGACATAACCTCTGGGGCGAGGGAGCACTTGGAAGCTGGCATGTAGGGTTAGCGGAGTGACAGGCACCAGCAGCGTGGGAGATGAGAATTTCTCCACACAAAGAGGGCGCGGGGCAGAAGCAAGGCGGGGGCGGTTGCTCCTGCCCGGACCCCAAGCCGCTGATGAGGGCGAGCGTGACCCCGAAGTGGTCAAGTTCAGCGGCAGTGCCGGCACCCGCGGCCGCTCGGGGCCGGGACACACCGGGAGGGGCCGGGACACACCGGGAGGGGCCGGGACACACCGGGAGGTGCCAGGCGCGTCCCTCCCGCCGCGTCCCCGCCCGCCGCCACCGCCGCCGGGCGGGACCATCTCTCCCCCTGCCGCGGGGGGGGGGCCGAGCTCCGCCCCGGCTCCCCGCCTGGCCCGCCTCCCCCCGCGCGGCGCAGAGCGCCCCTCCGCCTTGCGCGCGGCGTGGTCCCGCCCAGCGCAGGCATTAACGCCCCCCGTGCGGGGCGCGGGCGCCCGGGCATCCTCGGCGGCGGCTCCGCGGAGCGGGGCGGGCGCGGAGCGGCTCCCAGCGCCAGCCGTGCGCGCTCCGCCGCCCCTCTCTGCGCCGCCGGGCAACGCCATGAAGCCGGCGGTGCTGGAAATAATGAGGATGAACCGGGTGTGCAGGATGGTCCTGGTCACTTCCGTGGGCTCCTTCATCCTCGTCATCTTCTATTTCCAAAGTATGTTGCACCCAGGTAGGGCACCGGCACCGCAGAACCGCACCGGCATCGCCGGCCCCCGCGGAGGGCAGCGCCCGCTCGCTGCACGCCCCGCTCGCCGCCGGCGCAGGTGGCGGGCGCCCCGGGAGCCCTCGGTGGCTGCCGCCGGCCCCGGCTCTCGCCCCCGGCGCCGCTGCGGCAGGCGCGGGGCTCGGCGGCGGCGGGCGCAGCCCCCGGCAGCCCCGTCCCGGCCGCCACCCGCAGCAGCCGCGGGAAGGTCGCTTTGCCCCCCCCGCAGAAAAACTTCCCGCGGGAGGGAGGAAAGTTGGCTTATTTAAGATTTTTTTTTTTTTTCTCCGCTTTGTATTGTGCGTTTGGTGAAGGGGAACGGGAGCCGGCAGCGGCTAGCGAGGCTGCGGCGCCGGGAGCTGCCCGGTCCCCCTGGGAGTCCTTTCCAGCCGGGAGCAGGACCCCCGGACCCTCGCCCGTGCGGGGCCACGGGCCTTCGTCTTCCCTGCTTTCCGTTTTCAGAGGTGTCAGGGACACCGCTGCTGGGCAGGGACACTCGCTATCGCCGGCGGGCGGCTTCGCGCCGGCTGCCCGAGTTGGCCGGAGCGGTGGGGGCGGCTGCCCTGCCCGGCCCGAGCCGTCCCTGCTCGGGGGCGCTGCTGCCCGGTCCTGCCTTGTCCCGGGTGTTCGGGCGGCTGAGTAGCTCCGGTAGAGCCGCTGGCTGCGCACGGGTGTCCGTAGGGACCCTGGCTGCGGAGCGCCGTGCAGGGGTGCGTGGATCACCTCGGATCCACGCTCCTGGGTACCTAATGCGACTTTAGTCTTCCAGTTCACAAGCTCGGTGAACACTAGCGTTGGAGCTGTACTAGGGATAGCGGGTCCGTGCTGTCATGGAAGTCGCGCGTAGGTCAGCTGCTGATTCACACAAAGGTGGGATTGGGCTGTGGAAACTTCATGCGGTGTCTGCTGCGCGCACAGACCCGTCGTGGATTGCAGAGAGGCTGCTTTGTGCGTCTGGGCTGTGAAATCTGTCCAACATGGCAAAAAAGAATTTATTCTGATCTGTCCGTCTGTCTCACTTTTTCCTCTTCCTGCCTGAGAAATGAGGTGGAAATTGCACTTACAATGTCTTTTTTGGAGGGATCTGACAAGCTGAGCAGAGGAGCGAGGTTTGTAAGAGGGAGTGTTACCTCTTAGCGGGCCAACAGCTGCAGCTGACAGAGTGGACACACTCCTCGGCAGGCGAGTCTTCTGAGCTGTACCTGTTAATCTCTATTGCCAGCTCTCAGGTATCCTGGCTGCAAGAGTAGAGCTGTAGCTGATAAAGGAATTGCGATTTGGTAAAAAGAAAAAAACTTATTTAGTTTGAGTCTTTCCTTCGCTCCTTGTGGCTACTGTAGTTGCCACATGTAGATGTGGCACTTAGGGGTGTAATACAGAGGTGGACTTGGCAGTGTTGGGTTAGTGGTTGGACTCAGTCTTAGAGATCCTTTCCAACATAAATGATTCTATGAAAAATGATTTTTCCCTAAAGTTTTTGGAGACTTTTTCTGTCAAATGGTAGAGCCTTAGTGCACTGATAGAATTAAGAATCAGTAGCTGTGCTTTTCTGTGGTGAAGCCAGGTCCCGTTTGGTGTTTCTCTACCAGCTGTCTGTTCCTCCAGTGTTGGTATCATTTGGTTGATGAATGTGTTCTCGTATGGTGCCCATCTGTGTTAATACCTGCCAACTTCGTGAAAAAATTAGCATATCTTTTCTTTCCCGCTGTGTCCGCCCCCTGCTTACTGGCTTCACAAGGAGTGCTCAGTCCTTAGCAGACCTGGAGAAGGCTTTATTTCAGGTCTTCAAGGCACTCTGCAGAATTGTTGATTGTAACAATTTAATAGAAGTGTGATATTTTAATTGGTTGCATTTCCTCAGATAATATAGTTTGCACATGTGTTCCAAAAATTTGGCTGTAACTTATTACTTCTCCTTGTTTCAGATGAATTATACTGCTGGAACACAAACTCAGCATGCAGTAGGTGGGAGATTAGGTTAAATCTTCTTCTGTGAATTTTTGAATGTAGAAAAATTGTCTTTTAAGAATTCTCAATATGCTTTGTAGTTAACTGTTGGAGATTATGGCTTTGTATTCACTGTATTGTGAAGCTATAAATAGGTTGAGATTTTAGTACAATTCAAAGGATTTAGCATAAATTCCGAGGAGAGAATGTTATGCCATGAAATCACCAGGAGAATAACATGCACCCATTTTCTGTTTGATACGTATTTGGGTTGTTAGTGTGAGTGGCGTAGATCTGGAAATAAATAGATCACAACCCTTATTGTACCTTTTTGATCATAACTGTTTGTGCTTTTTTATGTGGGCTGTTTCCAATGATGGAAACTGCTGGAAAGCTGTTAAGCCCTACTCTAGTCCTGTATAGAGCATGTCCATTTGGGTTACACATGGTTTGTAAGGCTCACACAGCTGCTTTTCTGGGTATCTGTTATGCAATTGTGTGTGTTACCTTCTTGGTAGTGCAAGTGATAGATGAACATAGAGTTCTTGGAGGGTCAGTAGTGAGGGAGGTAGTAGACCTCTCAGTGTGATATACATCAGGTTGCAGATAATTTTTAGGAATTAGATCGTTATTCTAAGATCTGCTCATAATCCTTCTTGATGTATGTCTAAATTCACTGGAGCTAGACCCTGGGCAGAGTGCATGTCAGGTGGGATGGGACTGGAGGTATTAAGAGCTTTCAAAATCTTGGCTAATGTCTTATTTTTTTGTGGAGGGTGTTCTAAATTCTGGCTGGTTTCCACTGAAGCATGTCTTTGGATGGCTGCAGGAGGGAGCTGTCTCTCATACTCTGAGACACTTGCCAGTGTCACTGTTGTTGGTAGCTTAACCACGCTCGCTAACATAGGCACTTTCTAATGGGAATTAGATGAAAAATTCCCCCCCAACCTTTTGGATAGAAAATAAGGTTTTCATTTAAGTTCTCTGCAAGAAGTGTCAGCTCCTTATTGTCAATTTCTTCACCCTTCATGGTCTCGTGGCAAATTTCAGGAGATTCTGCTTACAAAGCTTTCTGAATGATTTTAGATGAGAGAGAACGAAGGGGGGAGATGCTAGAAGGCCACCAAATGATGAGTCCAATCCCCTCAGGGCTAAGGCAACTTTTCATCTGTTAGATGGGAATTTTGTGTTTTAGGAGGTCCGAATGTGGAACTCTTACTAGAAACATGAGAGACAAACTTCTGCTGACACCGTTTTATTGTCTTTCGGGTAAATAAATAAAACAATGATATAGTTAACAGAAGCTTTTCTTCAAAATAAACAGAAAACCTTAACAAAGCAAACACACAAAAAGCCTCAAGCTGGGAATATGAGCTATGCTTTATCTTCCCAAAAACTTATGATATGAGTCCCTTGTGCTGTATCTCAAATACCAACATATTCACATTGGAAGGAGATCAGGTGTTTTTTTTGTTTGTTTGTTTGGTTGGTTTTTTTTAATGGCTCCGTACCCATTCTTTGTTGTGAAGTTAATGGTTAACGCACCTTTGCATTATATGAATTTTAGCAGAGATTGCTTATAAACTAGGGAACCCACCCTCCCAAATTAGGTTTGCTGTCCGATTGTTGGCGAAGAAAGGTGAACGATGTTGATCTCCAGTGCTCGGGAGGGCTGTAAAGAAGACTTTAGAGATGATCCTGGCTGTTGTGGCTTGTCTCAGGGTCTGTTTGTTCCTGGGGGAGGAAATGGTAGTGGGGACTTCAGTGTGTTTTCCTGTCCCCTGTCTAGCCTTTTCTGAAAAAAAACATTCTGCAGTGTTTGCTATAGGTGGACATACATGAATTTACAGCTGATTTTCCCCAGCTCTTTTGCTCAGAGTACTTTCCTCCTTCACTCTCCTGCTATGTGCCATCTAACTGAATGCAAGCTGATTATTGCTCTGTGCTCCTGCATCTTGTATCTGTGTGAAATAGGTCAGTCTTGGGGTTTTATATGACAGCCTATCATAGTTTTATCTGCTGCTTTTCCTGTGAAATCAGTTTGCTCACTAGTCTTTAGCCTGCCTACACTTTCACAGATGTGTTTGCTTTATTCTGTAGGCATCCCAGCTGCAGTGAGCACGGGGACTGTGAGTTAGTCAGTGCAGGCAGGAGCTTCTTTGCTAGGCTGGGAGTCAGACTGGTGCTGTGTTAGGATCCCTCATGATGTGAAGTTCATATAGGTAGAATAATTAGTGCTATCTTTATCTTACCTGAGACAGTTTTATGAAACTAACTTATTCTTAACCTGATTCCCTTCCCCAACCGGAAATTTTTTGCTCCATTTTTCGTGTCCTGTTTTAGACTTCCACTGTTCTCCTATGGATGCTAGCAAAGGTTAGATCCTCAGACTTGCCTCCTGTCCATGGTCATCTCAGTTACACATGCAGCACTGTGAGACTGATAGGTGACATCTACCTTTGCTCAAATGTCAGAACAACTCAGACCGTGTGGGATTTTTTTCCTTGTATCTGAAGAGAGGCTCACCATTGGTTTTGATGGAAGATTCTGTTTGAAAATCAATGCAGCAGTCTCCCATCTTGCAATTGATCCTCACTTTCTCCTCTGCTTACAAAGGAGAATGAGATCTGCAAACCAGTGGGTGTGTGGCATTCCTTTGATGGACCCTGTATACTGATTTTAAATTATTCTGTTTGGGATACAGAGAAGTGGAGTTCAGTTGACAGCCACAAGAAACTGGCCCTCATTTAATTGCATGCAATGAAATCCATCCCCCGGTCACAGGCAGAAACCCTGCTGTGTGCCTGGGAGGGGACTGTGCTGTATCTCTGTGTGGGTGTCCCTACAAGCTTTTCATAGATTTCCATGCATCTGTCATCAGTGTGAGCAAACTTTCTCTGGTCCCTCTTCTCAAAGGTACCGGTTGTCTGGAACTGCTTTAAGTTGAGAGTTAAACTGCTGTTTGTATCTTGTGAAAATCTTCCTGGTTAGGGAATATTAATCTTACTAGAAGAGCAACTTTTTCAGTCACAGTAGGTATGAGCATAGCTTTTTGCAACAACTGCTTGCTGACCTTAAGAAATAAAAATCTGTCTCCAAATGTGTTAGCTGGGTAATTACTGTCAGAAGTAACATCTTATTACATTTTAACTTATCAGAATATTTATTATTCTGTAGTTACTTTTTTTTACCATGTAGGTTTTTATGAGCTTTTAATTTTTATATTAATGTGTATCAATACTGAGAAACTGTGTGCTGACTTTCAGAGCACTGACACTCTATTCACAGATGTGAAAGTATTGTGACTTAGCTAAAGTAACTTTTTCAGAGATAAAGTCAATTTGAATGGAAACTTTGTTTTTTCCCTAGCAAAAAAGCATATAGAGCAGAAATTCCCAGTGCTTTTTATGAACAAATTTATACAGTTGATTGAGTGCAACTGGTATCTCGGTTTTATCTCGTATTCAGAAATATGAGCATATTTCGGAATTCTTAAATTGTTTCCATTACTTTTCAGGAGTGACAGGTAGTTTATCTTGTACTGTACCATGTAACTAACTCTAAAAATGATTCAGAGAATTGGAAGAAATTAGATTCATGTTACTTTTTCCAAAGCCAGCACTACTGTATTTTGTTTGACTCTGTTGCCAGATGTACTATATCAAATCCTGCCTGACAAAGCTGCTGCAGTCGTCCTTGTGTGAATGTCATTCCAGCACAGTTTTTTCCCTCTCAAGCCTTTTAGGCTGATGCATATGTATTATGTATCAACTCTAAGTTGATCCTGAGGGAGTTAAGGACTGGGTTGGGGGACACAACAGTTTGAATCTGATGATTTTTCTTTTTGATTGTTTGTGTTGTTCAAAGTAAACGTTTGAGTTTTGTGTGTGATTTGTCCGAGTGTCAACCTGCATAAAATCAAGCATAGATGCATGGGTGAAGGGCCTAGTTCAGATCACCAAAAAAAGCAGGAATTTTCCTCTTCACATTAAAGGAATAAAATTAAGTTCAGGAATGATCTACTTGTGTAGACCAGACATGTCAACAATAAAGATGAAGAGATGTTTTTGGTGGGTCATCTAGATTCAGTAGCCACGTACTATACTACAAGGATAACATTTCAAAATATGTTTTTGTTTTGTTGGATGTTCCTGTTCCCTGTGGAGTCCAATCCTATAATATCTTTGTGGACAAGATATTTGTCCTTACAGCTGCAATTCGAAATATTGAGTTTGATTAATTCCTCAGTATTTGTGTTTCAGTGTTCAGGCAGAATGCTTACATGTGACAAAGTGGTGTTTCTGGCACAAGCCTCATGCTCTTAACTAGAAGATGAGACCACCAGAGACTAATGTAGACCAGTAGTCTCTGGTGGTCTCATCTTCTAGTTAAGATGAACAAAGAATTCACTTCCTAATTATCTCTGGTTCATGCCTCCAGACATAGGGATTTTCTTGGATTTCAATTTTGTGAATGTAATCAGTGGAGGATGCGATGTGTTCCCCCTTTCATGTAATTGTTTGGCACCTGAAACTAAGTTTTTCTGGATAAATCAAAATTTTACTGCACATGCACTTGGGCTCTGGGTCGCTTCTCTTGCATAATGTTATCCCTCATTTTTCATTTGACACTGGTTGACGAATGTGGTTTCTGTTCTTACCCTCTCTATGGGCTCCTTAATGAGGACTTAACTGTTGATGTATTGTCTGGAATAGATCCATTCCCCTCTGTCAAACTGAAATTGAATGGCCTGTGTTAGATTTCAGCTCCATCCCCACTGTCCTCACAGGTTGTCACATCACCAGTAGCGTCACTGGAAGTACCTAATGAAAGGCAACCTGTGCACTGATAATGAGCACTTCTCTGTAAGGAATAAGTGAATGGAGGGTACTGACTATCCTGTGGCAGTGAATATCCTCTGCTCTGCCCTTTCTGTGATGTCCAGTTTGGTCCCTGCAGGCTGGTGAGGAGCCCCTCACACAGAACAGGAGGATTGCAGGCGTGTCTGTGGGAGCTGACTTGTTTTACCTGTTCCGCTCTGTGAGCTTAGAGGATTGGAAAGCTCTGTGGCAGCAAGTCTCAGAGAGCCAGAGTGGGTGACAGGAGTCTCATTTCTGTGATAAGCTAACAGGACTTTCAATAAACCACATGGTATAAGTAGGTGCAGCACAAGCAGTTTTTAATTTGCAGTAAGGAGACTTTGTGGCCACATGAGTCAGGGAGGCTTCCTTGTATTGAAGAAATTTCACTGCTTAAATGTCTATTTTTATTTTAAAAATAATAATGCTTTTATTTTGGTTGCTTTTTACACTGTGCCTAATGTTGACAATGAAAGTAAATGACAGATTTGCTTTTGGCCTTAATAATTTTACACACTAGAGATGAGGTCCTGAATGAGGCATTAACATTTAGTTTGTAAGCATCAGAAGGGGATGTTATTTAAAAGAAATAAAATTAGATGGCTGCTACTGGAACATTTGAAGTAAAGTGTTCATCAGAACATATTGACTGACATTGAGGCTAGATTTGGAAACTTAGTATTTCAAATTTTTTCCCTTGACAAATTTGAATCTTTGCATTAAAAAAGCTGAATATGAGCACTTATAAAATCTGACTGAAAAAAAAAGATGGCTATGCACACGAATGTGCATGAGTGTGTCCATGCACTCACCCAGCCTCACACTCCCTATGAAATCTGTAGTTGGTGGCCCAGGTAATCCAAATGCATTGATTTCTGAAGTGCAAACCCTTTCTCCTAACAAGACTGCTGTAATGAGTATCAAGTTCTTTGTTATTAAAAGAAATCCCAGAAGTGCCAAGTGCTCCATGTAGGTGCCTTGGTTATTTTACTAATTGAAATAAGTAGTAATTGTGGTTTCTCATTTCTGTTATTCCTTCTCAACTTATACATGTTTGGAAACATGCAGCTTGAGAGATGTAATGATTTTATGAATTCTTTCTAGGCTGTGGAGGAGCAGGAATTTTTACAGTTTATCAGTGTATCAGTTTAAACAGTAAAAGTGCCTCTTCAAGGTAGCCTTCATCTTGTTTGTGCCAGGCTGTAGACACTGAAGGATGACTTTGCTCCATTACTATCAATCACTGCTGCAATGGCTTCACACTCCTATGAAAAAACGTAAAAGGTGGTGCTGGGGGAAATGGAAAATACAAACAATGCAATTGAGCAGAATTTCTCACAGCACTGTGATTCCGGGGGTTTGGGAGATGGTAACTCTATCCAACACATCGTGAAGGTAGGTGGACTGCACTGCGTGAAAACAGCTGCGAAATGCTCACATCCTGTAAATGTTGTCTTCTCCTCATTTTGTAGTGAGAAGTAGCCTTGATTTCAAGGATATGAGTAATGTGATTGATGTGTGGTTTTGCAGGATCAGGCCTCCCTTCTCTTTCTTCTCTAGTAGGTGAAGGAGGAGGAGATCATCCTTCTCAGCTGTGCTTAATCTGCAGAGGAACTGCTGCTGCTGCTTTGAGCATTGTCTCAGGCTAAAATATGCCATATTAAAATATCTTAATATCAAAAGATTGTGTCTCTTTGTTTCTTGTCTGAGTGGTGGGAGATGATAGTTTTTACTTTCAGAGTCCACATATAAAAATCCACAAGGAATGAAGGCTTTGTTGGGTTTCAATCCACTTTTCAAACACATTGTACTCTGTAAAAAGCAAAGGACTGTGGGATTTTTCCCTTTATTTTAAAAGTGAACAGTTTCTATTCATTTTTAAGACACTGACAATTCAAGATACATTTTGTAGATGGTGAAAAGGTATGTTTCAAGACTCTCAGAGTAATGCCTTCTGAATTAATTTAATAAATGACATTGTAGCTACTCATTTTTATGCTTTTTTGGCTGATAAATGATTGTATAAGGGAATGAAAAGGTTTAAAATGGATAGCTGGTAGGGGTTTTTGAATTAGGCGAGGTAGACATATAGTTAATAAGGTGACTATAATTGGATCTTATGGATGATCTTTACTGTAATACCTTGTCTTAAAACAAAGAGCTTTAGGTAGTTAAAATCCTTTTAAAGACTATTTGCATTATAGTGCTTTAAAGCTGATTGCTATGCAGGCAGAACAAAAATGTCTGTATTATCTGAAGTGACCTGACATGGAATAGCACATTCTGCACCCACGCTGGTGGGTACCAGGAACCGAATATGTCCTTCTAGTAGTCTGTATTTTTACAGCCTGTGTTGGAAGTGGGAGCAGAGAATTTATAGTAACAGAGGAGGAGGGCATTAACGCTTTTAAACACTTGGTGATTAATAAAATGTGTCAGTTGGGGTCATAAATAAAAAACTGATAAAGCCTGTCTTGATTATGTATTTTGGTCTTGATTAACTTCTAAAATACATTTGAGTTTCCAGATGGCGATAAGTGCTTTATCTTTAGAATTAAGCATGTGTGTGTGTGCATGTAGTTACGAAGTTGACGTTACTGCTAATCAAGTGGGACAGACACACCAGAGAACGGTGTATTGCAAGGGTGACTATAGACACAGGCACTCTGCCTCCCAGGTGTTGCTGTGTCCCACTCACTGGGTTTAGTAATTGTTACAGGATCAGTCAGCTGGACACTGTGCAAAGTTCCTGCCACCATGACACTGGCAATCCTGTGGATCACGCCAGATGATCTCTGTCTCTCCACGTTCCTTTCTGAATCAGACTTGGTCCTCCTTTGTGGCAAGGTTAAGGAAGCTCAAATACGATGAACATAGCTCCCTGCTAGGGCTGTTGGGTTTGGGGTTTTGTTTTGGGCAAGCCATAAGATTTTATGACATTTTTTTCTGAAAGGAGTGCACTAGGTGATTTGAATTTGCTGGTGGATGGATTGAATGATGGACTGGAGGAGTCAGTTGTTGCTTTTCAGTTGATTTTAGCGAGTACTGGGTCAGGCCTACTGTGCTGGAGCAGAGGCTTTTTGAATTGCATAAAGGGCACACATCCCCTGTGGAGGTAGAAATATAGGATTGCAGGCTTGGGTGGAGCCCTGAACTGTTTCTCCCTTGTAAATCTGGGTCAGTTCCATTCACTTGGTTATATCAATTCTGGATCAAAGGTACTGTAACGAAAAGCAGAATTTGTCCCTCTTTGTCTCCCTACAGAGCAATATACAGTAGAATATCAGCTTTGCTTTTCTGTTTTCCCACTTATTTATCCATCACAGAGTCTTTTCTGGAGGAGAGGTGAATGGAAATTTTTTTCCTATAGAGATGCATGCTTGAAGTATTCAAGGGAGGGTGCCTATTTTCAATAACTTCAGTAGAAATTACGTTGAGGAATAAGCTATATTGTAACCATTAGCATGCAGATCATCAATATGATCGAAGTCTTGTCCTGCTATGGAGCTTTTCTATCTCGCATGGAAAAGGCTATTAATATTTTTGGTATGACAGCAAAAGTGTAATTGCATTAAAGAAAAAAACTGGGAAAAGTTGAGGCTTCTGGACAGTTAACCATTTTGAGATAAAACTCTTCTGAGATACTAAATGAGCTGAAATGGGTGATGCAAAACAGACGTGATTTAATTAAAAGTCTTCACATTTGGCTGTCTTGAGCCATCTTGTGGGGCTTTTTTCTTTTTATTTTTTTTTTTTTTCCCCCACAGAACACATCAGTGTTTCTGCTGAGTTTTTCCCCATTCTGTGCCTGTTTCCTGAACACTTAAAATCTTTCCAGTAGAGAAACGAGAATTTTTACTGAGGATGGATGCCAGGACAGTTTGCAAAACAAAAATATACACGGGACCATTGTCTGAATGATTAGTAATGCACGAAGCCCATACATCAGTATAATGTCAGTGACTTACAGCCTCATCCATCTCAAGAATGCTATAGGCAGTGTGGTTACACGTTACTGTGAGAACCCTTTGTGCAAGTAGAAACGCGTCTCGTTCCCCCCTGTGTGGTTGGGCACCAAGGGAAACAGGCCATAATTCTTGTATGTCCAAAGTAGCTTGGATTTTCTCCCACTGCCAGGCTTTCCATAGGCTTTCCCCCCCTTGTTTTAGTTTTCTTTGCACTCTTCAGACCTTTTGCTTGTTTCTGCATTCATTGGGATGTGACCAGGAGATTTATTTCATGTTCCATTTCCAGCTGTGAGGGGATCCCTTGTCATCAGATTGTACTTCAGCTGCTCTTACCTTGCCAGAATGGTTTATGCCTGGTGTATTTTCCAGCATTTTGGGAGCCTAAAAACACTACTGAACATCAAGCCATGAGTGTTGTTTATTGGTTAATGTCAAGTCTGTGCTTTTTTGCTGTCTGTTGCGGTGAAAAGCATTCACTAGCAGCAAGTCAGAAGCAGTGTTTCTGGAAATCTTTGACAATTTGGGTCCAAGTCTACTTCTTTGGTAGTAATACTTAATCAGAAGGCTTCAAAGTGCTTTCTTTTTCACTCTATAGCTAGGGAAACCGAGGTGTGGTGAGGAAGGGTACGTGTGCAGGGATTTGTTAAATGTTTTCCTACCAGTCTAGTGGCACACAGAGGAATGAAACTGGTTGGTAGGATGGTTTTGTTGAGCTTGCATGATCTAAGGGCTGCCATCTCCTATAGGGTTGAAATGGACATAGTATAAACAGGCACAAATCAGACACAACCCAAGTCCCAGCTCTCAGCCCAAGTGACACCACTGTAGCCCCCTTCAGATGTGCTGTTTGCTTGTGAGGATGACTGTTGTGGACAGTCTTGTGTCCTTTGAAGTGCTCCTGCCAGGAAAATGTTCCTGTTGCAGATACATGGGGCTTTGAGAGCTCCTTTTGAATGCCTCTGTACAAAGTGTTGCCTCCATGAGACCACGAGTTGTGCTCTGGGGCATCCAAGTCCTGATGCTAAGCTACAAATGTTCTCTGGTTGTCCTACAGAGCAGAGGCATAAACACTTATTGCCTCTAATTTTTCACTGTGTTTGGCCTTTGTGTTTAGATTTCTAAAGTGTAAATCATCCCTGTGTATGCCCTGAAAAATGTTGAATAGCCTTTCTTTTCTCCATCAGAAGTTAAAAGCATGCTTGAAGGAAAAAAACATCAAAGCTCTTGGGAAGTAACTCTGCCTGGTGGCTTCTAATAATTCAGCATTGCATGCCCGCTTGAAGTCAGGTTGCATAAATAGGGCTTGGAAGCAAGGGGCAAAACATTCACTTTTTCAAGCTGAGTACAGCGAGTTTGCTCCATAGGAGACATCAGATATCTGTGGTGCTTCCATCACTTGAGAGATGTAGTCACTGACTAAGTGCACAGTGTTGCCTAAAGGAAGAGGGACACTGCAGCTCAGGAACTGGGTTTCTCCTCTCAGTTCTTTCCTGCCTCACAGAGACAGCATTTCAGCTACTTTATTACTCAGCTATCTTCTCCCTTGCACTTGTTAAGCAACAGGTAGCCTTGTTTTTGTGTGGAAAGGTCACCTTCTATGTAGTGTTCAACAGAGAAAATTAGCTGTCTAGGTGGAAGTGTCATGGCAATGCCATTAAACAACCTTCTGTTGAGATGTTATGGTTTGGGCATAGAGAAACTGAAGTGCAGGCCGTACTGTGCTTAGAAATCTCTTTTCTGGAATAACAAGCCTGTCTTACTCTAGATAGTGTTGTGCTTGAACAGCTTTTGCCAGTGGAAGTTTTACTAGATTGATGATCAATGTGTTTGTTTTCTTTTGTTTTTGTTTTCTTTTGGTTTTGTTTTTGTTTTCTTTTGTTTTTGGTTTTTGTTTTATTTTGGTTTTAATTTTGTTTTCTTTTGGTTTTGTTTTTGTTTTCTTTTGGTTTTGGTTTTTTGTTTTCTTTTGCTTTTGTGTCCAGGTCTACTAGATGTTTTGCTGGCAAATCTAAGTTTATTAAAATAAGGAAGAAAAGAAAAAAGAGTGCATTAGAATGAAACCATATCCTTTTTATGGTCTCCCTATGTCAGCAAAGCTCCTGTGTTGATAAGGCTGAGGTGCATGAGGCATCCTGGGTTTTAACTCACACGTCCATAACTAACATAGCTGTAAATTAAAATATTGCCTTTCTGTAAGACACATTGTCCCTGCACTTTGCTCGTTCTTATTTTATTGCAGTTTTAAGATCAAAGTTCCTTTCACTTATCAAGAAGGTAACATCAGCTATGTGTGTGACGAGCTGCATCTGCTGGTTGATGCTCTCCCAGATCCTTCCCTTTTAGACCTCAGTGTTTTCTCTGGTGGCTGTGGGAGATTACTGATGTTCATTCCTCAAAACAGAAAGCCCTGGTATAGCATTTCATGGATGTGTTTGCTACTGCTCAGAATGGCCTCAGATTTAAATCTAGCATCTCTTTCAGCTCCTGTGAAGGTCTAGGCCATTGGAAGTAATGCTTCATGCAGTGCAAGGTGGGGAAATTGATGCTGCTTAACATCTTTGAAAGGGTATTTTCTACCTCAGTCTTGGAAACATGAACAGAAAACTTCCCATCTATGTTGCTGAACATGTGATTGTTTCCCACAACTGCATAGGACTAACAGCTGTAGTCTGTGAGCTGCAGTGAGGCATTTTGAAGAGACAGACCTTTTGTCAGTGCTGCAAGGCATCTAGGAATACTTTTCTTCCTGCCTTTTCCTTTCCCTGCTTATCTGCAACTTCCCACGTCCCCCTCATAGTCAAACAAGTATAGCAAAAAATGTATGTGCATCTGAAATTCTGGGGTTTGTTTGCTTCTTGCTCATCTGTCAGAGATTAATTTTACATTGAATTATGAAAAATGTTACTCTGTCATAAGTTTTGGCTAGTAGTCAATTGCCAGCACACTTCATCGGTGCTTGAATGTTCAGAAGGGGGATTACTTTAAAATTTCAATTATAGCCTAAAAATATGTGTGGAGTCTTTTTTTTTTTTTTTTTCACATTTAACTTCCTTGCTGGAAATAGCAGGGTTCTGTCATGTGTGTCATGTTTTCTAGCTGTAGGCAGTTTTAAGCACGACATAGTTATGTAGCAAACTGGAGAAATGTACAACCATCTTTCTCAAGTGAAGGCATGTGGGAACAATGCTATGGCCACATCAAATGCTGCACAAGTGGAAATTAAAGGAGCTGGTTTTTGAGCAGACAACCAGTGTTTGTATGTTTAATTTATGTAATAGCCCTTTCGGTTCCCATCTGTTCCCGTGCCCTTTGGCAAGTGGGTTTGCTGTTTTCTAACACGTGAAAACGTTGTCAAGTTCAGTGAATAAGACTCGGATTTTATTTAATTGCTGCTTTCTTTGGCTGTTATAAGTTGGCCCTTAGGGAGAAGAGGTTGACCCCAGGAAGTAGGGAAGCTTTGTCTTCTCAGGCTGTCAATAATCTGTCAGTACAATACAAGGTTGAGAGGTCAAAACTGATAGTTGAGCACTTACGCCCCAAACGTGTCTCACTTTCTGATATGCAAGCGAGGCGGCTGCAAGGAGGTCATGCTGTAAATGTGATCTGAGAAACCCATGTTTGTGTTTCTGCATCCATGGCCAAAGTATGACTGGGACTTATTGTGAAGGATGTTGATCCAGAACAGAGGGTGCAAAGATGAGTTCACATTCAAGTGGACCATAGCAATTAGCTGTCAGGAAGGAGGAGTCTGTTCCTGCTTTGCTTTTACTTCTGTTTGTGCTCTTCTGCGGTGCCAGGGCCCACTCCACCTCTGTGGCTCTGCTGAAGCAGAGCTCTGGGGTAGGCACACTGCAGACCAGATCTGGTGTGCCTGATGGGCAGTGGCAACAAATGTACTAGAGCTGCTCTAAACCTGTCCAGTTCAACATAGGTAGGGGGTAGCACCAGCACAATAGGAAAACAAGTTACTGCTGAAAACAACTGCTGGCTACCAAAACTGATAATGCTGATGGATTTATTCAAAGCCAAGTGTGAGCGTGTGTGACCCCAATTACCACTTTACTTTTGCAATTGCTTTGAAATGGGTTTGTGTCAGATACAGGCTTCTTGGGAGCTCCAAAGTATGGACAGAAAGAACACTCACACTTCCATTACTACTGGAGTAAGGGTGTGTACATCCGTGCCTGCAGCATGGTAAGCCAAGCATAGGTTGTCCATAGCTCCCTACTTGTGTTCTTCACTGTCTATCTTGAGATGCCTTAAACCAATACAATGAGCTTGTGCTTGGTAAGTTGGTCAGCTGGCCTCCTTCCTAGGGCAGGCAGGTGTCCTGCTTTGTAGGTTGTTAGGCTGAGCTGTCTCTGTGAGCAGTGTGGACTCATGGTATCTGTGCAGGGATGAGCTGTGCCCCAGCACTGTTCTTGAATGGTCCTGCTAACAGTGGCTTTTGTGGGTTGTCTGCTACTTTGGGAGACTAGATTGCAGTAAAATGGCCAAATCAGCAAAATTAACCTTCCTAGCATATGCCCATAACTATTCAGGAAGTGGTTGGAGGAGCCAGAAGTTCAACCTGCTAAGCTCCAGGCTTACTACTGAACTATCATGACTTTGGGCAATGACAGCAGAGGAAGGACAAGCAAGCTGGGAAGGAAGGGATGCTCCTGGTGACAGAGGTGCAACTCTAGGGAGGTTGGTCAGGGCAATTGAGATCTGGTGGTGCCCTCAGGGCCTTTGCAGTAAGTTTGCTGGTTCATTTTTATGATATACTAACTTACTGACTTCTGAAAAAAGCTCTTCTGACAGGCATTACAGATGGCCTTGTACTGCAGAGGAGCCTAGAGACAATGTGAGCCCAGACACAGGAGCCTAAAATGATAGGCAGCGAGAAGAATTTGCTGTGCCAGTTGTTCTGCCACCGTGATCATAAGGGTTTCATGTTTTGTGTAATGGTTTACAGTTAATCTTGGCTCTTAGGCTTTCCCAGATCTGGATGTTAAATGTGAAGATGCTTTGGGGGCAGAAAGGAAAGGCATTATGTAGATGGAGCCTACTAGCAGAATCTGTTTCATCACGAATATTTATTCAAAGGGAAACCAATTACTTTCTGCTAAATTGACACACATAGCTTGGGACATGTTCAGAGAGGGACAGGGCTGGCTCTCCAAGTGTATGGTCCCTGGCAGAGTTAGCTGATGATGTGCAAAAATATTGAAGGTCATGGCTTTGTTTGCTTCCTCTTTCTCGACTGTGAACCTGCTGGCCCCCTTGTCTGGTTGTGGTGGTGCTGGCATGCAAACTACACCATGCTGGGCCATTCCTTATGGTTAATGTAGGTATGCCTCTCAAGCTGGAACTGATGGTGAAGTAGGCAAAACCTGATCAAAGCACATGCCTAATTAGATTTTTAGATCTTGCTTTAAAAATGTTAGATTTCCAAGTACTCCCATTAGTGGGCATTAGTACTGAGGAGAAATGTGTCACCAGATAGTTTTTTGTTTGTTTGTTTGTTTGTTTTTGTTTGTTTTTTTTGAGTCAGAATTTTGGTATAATTAAAAAGAGATTACTGAACCTAATGTTGTTAAAAGAAATGCTTCAATGAAATAAAGAACACCACTGGAACCTGTGGGTGCATGTAGGAAGTGGGCTCTGACCCACTGCCTGCAGCTTGGTGTTAAGGCAAGAGAAGCATTTTCTGTAAGTACGAAAAAAGGGAGCAGATGCTCACTGGGGCTTCCTTACTCTTGGCTCTGCAGAAGGTTTGTTTGGAGGGAGGGGAATTGTATTTCCAAAGGAGTGAGCAGAAGAAACATATGTGGATTCAGCCAAGAAGAGTCAACCTAACTAGCAACAGATTCTGCAAGTTTGTAATGGCATAATTAACCGATAAGTAAAATTTTAGTTATTAATTTACATTTTTATCCTTTTGCCATGTATCCTTAATTTGCAAGTTAGCATTCTTTTTCTTTGTTGCAGTGCTTTTCATTCTGATAGTCCCCACCTTTAGGGGCTGAGTTGTCAGTGCTAACAAATACTGAAGATTAAACTGAGAGGTAACAGTGAGAGCAGTTTATCTTTAGTAGTAAGTACAAGTTTCCCTAGTTTTCAGTTGTGTCACTCAATTCTATTATAACAGGAATTTATTAATCTTATGAGCAATTTAGTATGTGACTTTCTACTGCTAAAGATTGCATTTTTAAGAGGCATTATTGATTGATATTGTTAGGGTTTGTGTTTTATCACCACAGTTATTCTTGGCTGTAATTTCTGTCTTATACTTGACTGCCTTTCCTTTTTCTGAAATATGTTATTCAGCGACAAAATCTTAAGGAAGACATTTTCACCTGTGCACAGGACTGGAAAACACAAGTAATTTTAGGAAAACACAAGTAAACTTGACAGGAGGGCCAAGAATACTTAGAAACCACAGGAGAGTCTCTTAGGACTTTTCTAGCAAGCCTGACTAGTGTGATTTGTTTGATATTTTTATTTCATGCTGCTTGGCTTTGCTAGGGATTATTACAATGATAGAAGTATGCTGCAGGCTCCTATTTTGAAGGGGGGCAAGAAGGGAAAGCAGGTACCTCACTGACATGAAAAACAAATGCATCTTGTTTTATCTTTATATATCATCAGCAAAAAAAAAAACCCTTCTGATTTATGCTGGTCTAAAAGAGACACATTTCATGGCATCAAATTGCTCAGTCTTGAGCTTGGAGTTCTAGTGAAGCCTAACCTTAACTGGAGCTTAAATGGAAGGTTTGTCTAGTGATCTGGATGTAAAAAAAAATAGATCTCAGGAGAGAGAATTTAAATTTATGTCAATTTATACAATGTTAATCTCTGCAGAGCAGATCTTAATTGCAAGACTGACAATTTGGGTCATGTTTGAAATTGACTTGATGATTGGTCCTTGATAATTTTGGAAGTGGTTCTAAAGCTGACTTGTGAGTTGGGATTGAGGATCAAAGCCTAAATATCACTTTGTTTCAAGCTCGAGTGTCAGACTGAGGCATCTTGTTTTAAAGTGGGGGTTTTGTTGCATACTGTAACTTGAAGTGAAAATTCACCATTGTACTGAAAATCTTCAGTCTTTGAGGCTTAAAGGAATTATTGAAGATGAAGGTGAAACGCCTTGTGTACTTGTAAGAAGAAGAGACCTCAGTAAGAATGAAAAAGTGCAAGTGTCATGGAGAATTCTGGCAAAAGAGAAACGTTACTATGGACTTAAAGATGGATGATTGAAGGCAACAGCTTTACCTGTGTTTGAAACTGTAGCATTTGTGAGTAGGGATGTACTGCCCTCTCTCAGGGAGGGAGGCTGTGCAGGATTTGGGAGCCTTGAGAGGGATGGTAGCTTTTAGCTTCCACTGCATCAATGCACACAACTAGTGTGGTTATGGATAATACTGTGGTGAAAGGCCAATGCAGAAAATGTTTTTAGAAACATACTTACAGATATTCCCGTAGCTGTAAGTTACACAGCTGATAAGCTGTAAGTCACACCTTTAAATCACCTTTACAGACACAGCTTTCACGATCAAGTTCCTGCCGTAGCTGAAGTGGAGACTGAAGTTTTCTGTCCAATCCCCCGTGGGGAAGAACACTCATCCCACAGAATCGTCTTCCTGCCTCTCCTCGTCACCTGTCTGGAGTGCTATGGATACTACAGTGTGATGGCTGGGAGGTGAGGGCAAAAAGCACAGGACTGTCAGGAGGTCACAAATGGAGAGCGCAGGGAAGTGCTTGTGAAAAGAATTGAGGGTAAAACAAACACATCTGAAGAGAGAGTTTGTTCATTTTCTTGAACCCTTTCTGTGTTTCTCCATCAGTTATCTGTATGTCACCTCACGTGTGTCTTTGCCCTGGTCTGTCTGCTCCCGCTCCACTGCTCTGGCACGTGCCTGTTTGATGAGGCAGTTCATCAGAAAAATTGTTTTTGGAGAGATGTGTGTGCATGCATGCACGTGTCCCAAGTGGCTGTTAGTGCGTTTAATGCCTTGGGCCAGGAGGTCAGTGTGGTGCAGTGAGCTGCTGGGGAGGTGTGGGTATGAACAAGTGGTGAGGTCAGAGTAGCTGATACGAGGCAGAGTTGCAGCCAGATGTACCTCTCAGTGAGCTGTCAGTGTGACCCTACCTCGACTCCATCAGAACTGATGAGTTTCAGCAAGAAGCAGATTTACTGTCATCTTTAATGAGTTTCTTCCTTCTATTTTCCCGTTCCAGTAAGTCAGTCTGGAGTGGACTGTAACAGAGCCAGTTAAAGATCGGTACAGGGAAGAGGCACGTCTGTTTAAAAATTGCAAAGAATGAAACATTTGGCAATAATGGATGTGTCTATTTTGGCAGGATCCAAAGAGCTCAGAAGGAGTTTTTTTCTTCATTAGCGATCCAAATTTTATGATCGCTCTTGTGTGTTGGAAGCGTTCTCAGCAAGGATAAGATGATGTAATTACATAAAGTCAAGATTTTTTTTTTTTTTTTTCATGAAGAACTTAAAAGTCTTTGAATGTGGAATGGATGTTGAAACTGTTCTGGTTCTAAGTCACCTCTACAACTCCCTCTGGCACAAACAGCACTGAAAGCCAAAAGGGTCTGTGTTGGTCTAAGCTGCTTTAGGGTCTGCTGTCAGCAAAGGCTTCTTGGGAATGCTTTGTGATGTGGACACAGATGAGAGAAGAAGCATTTTCTTTAGTGTAATTTTTTATTCCAGACTTAGTATAAGCTCTCTGACCTCCAACATGCTCCTAACAACATATAATTTTTGGTGGTTCTAGAAAAACTTGATTTTTTTTTTCCCCAAGCTGTGTCTTGGGGCTTTGAACAAGCCCCAGAGTTTTAATTAAACATTTTTGATCAGGCGTGACTCTGCAGAAAGTCAAATCCTTTGCCTTTAGTGTTTTGTTTTATTTAATCACTAGACTATTCCTCTGATTAAAATACTGCAGCATTCCCTTTGTTAGTGTTAATAGAACTTCCATTGAAAGTTATTTTAACTAATTTTTTTCTATCTTGATTTAGCTTTTCAGTCTTAGTGACCTATTCCTTCCTTTCCCTTTTCCTATCTCCTGCTGCAAAATAGGTTGTTTTCAAAGTATACATTGCTTTTCTGTTCTTTTTCCTTTTTCCTGAACCTTTTTTTTGTATTCCCTTCACTCTGGCCTTGCTTTACATAGAAGTCAGCTATTCCTCAGCCATCCAACTGTTGGCTTTATCACAGGAGTAGATGTGGGTAAAACCTCTTTGAAGAGTGAGGAGTTGCCTTGTCAAAGGCATCTTTGGGGTCTCTGTTAATTACTTCCAAATTCATTTAGTAGTTTTATCTGAATACATAATCCATCTCTAATGGATAAAAACATACACAGAGCAGTGTTTGGAAGCATCTCTCTCCCTCTCACCAGGTTAGATCATTCAAGCTCTGTGCTTTCTGACAACTGCCACGTTTGTTCATTTGCTTAAGTAAGTTGAAAATGAGAGTTCTTTCTGCTTTTACCCAACTGAGATGAATTAGTGCCCCTCAGATTGTTCCTACTGAAGCAGAGGAATTAAACTTGTGACTCCCTGTTTTTCAGAAGGGAGCTCATGGTGCTGAGCTGTGGGGATTGGTGTCCCCTGCACCTTGTGAAGCTGTTCTTGGCCAAGGGGGTCAGCCCAAGTGACTTCATATCCTGGTGATTACACCATTTAACTCCAGCACCTTTAATTGCTGGCTTCAATGAACAGCTTAATAGGTTCTTTAAAATTCAGCAAAATGAGAGAGGCAAAAAACTTACAAACTTTTTTTTGTGACATTTTGACAAACTATTTAAGAATAAACCAAAGAAAATTTTCTCATGACTTTGTCACTGAACTGCAACAATTTTTTTTTTTTTTGTTTTTGTAGCATGGTTTTATTGGATCATTATTATCAGCTGGCTGACCTACAAGATCTGAAATTGCCAGTTCTCCATAGGAAAGTTGGAAGTGCTTGACGGCTCAGTTCTGGGCTCTGCTTTTTGCTTCCCTGTGTACTCTCATTAGTCTGATTTGATAACACATTTTGGAGTCCACTATTGAGATATCAAGATTAAAACTTAGTCCATCAGAGAATTAGTCCATAATTCAGAGAATTTAAAACATAAAATATTTACAAAATACTAATGAATTCTTAGACCTCTAACCAAATCTTAGTCGTATGTATTATGTATTTAATGGAAAATCTGCCCTTCTGGAGTGACAACCAGTCCTTCTCCTCCTTAGGGATGACACTAAAATAGATTTGGCATGTGCTTTATGTTGGCTGAGGGGCATTAATGCTAATTTGTGACAATGGTTATGGAATATTGGTTGGCAAATGAGGGTGTTCCCTTTATAAAGGGAACATGCTATGCTTTTCTGGCTGCAGCTAATGCTTATGATGGAGTTTAGGTTATTTGAATATAGGTTAGTGCTAATGGGCTGCAAGCCTAATTCATATTGTCCCTGTTGTATTTAGGAATTTCCTCCTGTATTCTTTCCCTGCTTCTCTTTTCCTGGGCATGTGATTGCAGCGACAAATTTTAAGTCATCCTTTTTATTCCTTAAGTTTCTATTGTGTGATTTTTTTTTATAAGTTTTTTTTTATGTAATTTGACAATATCAGAGTTCAGTCAACAAATGTATCAATGCAAAGTGGGATCTAGAGCAGTGTTTGATAATAGCTGTTCCTGCACAGTGGTTTCCAGCATTGCATTCATAGTTCCCTGAAGCTCTGGGCAACATTGAAAGAACCTAAAACATAGTTTCGAGTAAGGAAGTTTGTATGTGCTGTTAGACAAAATCTGAAACTTCTTGAGGGGCTTCATGCTCACTGGAAATCTTCAAGAACTGCATATGGAAAAGCCTGAATTTCATTGGTGCATCTCACTTTCCTTCGCTCTACAGGAGCAACATGGTACTGAGGCAAGGAACTTCAGTTTTCCACAAATGTTGTTGCCTTTACAGATTTCTAATGATGTTTTGGGTGTTCCTAATATCCAATCTAACCCTTTCCTGCCTCAGCTTGAGAACATTTCCTCTTCTCCTGTCACGTGTTACCCGGGAGAAGAGATCAACCCATATCTGAGTATACCCTCCTTTCAGGCAATAATATCCCTGAAGCCATCGCTGAAAGAGGTGAAGTGCCTTACAGATTGGCACATTTATCCTGGTCAAAGCTCTTGTTGGGAATGAAGAAAGGCTTCATCGCAAGGACTGCTAAAGGTACTTGCTGTAGTTCTGCTTAGACAAGCAGTTTCAGATGTTGGATCCAGATGTGGAGCCTGTAATGTCTCCTATCACATGGAAAAGCCACATGGTAAAAAGCTGATCCACCAAAGAACCTTCGGAGAACTGTGTGAGTTGAGTGCATTAAGTGACTAAGATGAAGCCATATAGGTGGAAGAGCAAGGTGAGTTCAAAGGTCTGTCAACCAGGTATGCACTCTGAAAGCATGGTTAAAAAGCCCCACCCCAAACCCAACCCTTCTCATGGTAGGCTTTGCAGTCTGTATTAAAGCACATGACTGATTTCATGAGGGTTTGCTGTAGAACACCAGAAGGACAATGAAACACCAGTAATAACATCTTCAAGGCTGAATTTCAATGTGAAGCATACACTGTTAAAATGAATGAATACCTGAGGGAATGGCAAAGAGAAACCTGTTTGTTAAACAAAGGTTCATTCTTTATCTCTTGGTAAATAGATACTGGATCTGTAGGTGAATCCATGCCTTCATGGTAGTATAGGAAAGAGGTTTAAATTCTGATTTTTAAAAATAATTAACTGACCAGTGTTTGAATAAAGACCAAAATGTAGTGAAGCATAACAAAAGAGGCTACTTTTTTTCCCCTTCTCCTTAGTTAATTATTAATGACTTACCTAACAGTTCCAAACTCATCCATTCCATTGGATGGTAGGAAGCAAAGTAGGAATTTGAGTCGCATACCTGCAAGTTGCTGAGTGTAATCAGTGGGGTGGGAGGTCATCTGGCTTTGTTTTCAGTTTGTGGCAGGAAACTGTTTGCAGAAGTCAAGTACTCAGCCATGGCTCAAACAACGTGGGTTCTTCACTTTATTCAAAGCTTGCATGTGTTGCTTGCACTGAGAGAGATGCCCCCTTTGGGAGTGGAGTCCCAAAATACTACACCTCACTAAATAACTCCATAACATTTTGGACTTAGTTTAGAGAGGAGGGTTGTTTCCAAAGACTGACATCTGGCTGCCAGAGGAACCTTTTGCACCATCTTTCTCAGATCAAAAACACTAGGCAGAGCAGATATACTATTACTCCTTGATGGGTCCCCAGGCTTAGATCATCACAACAAGAATGATGATGGCTGCTTTCACTAATATCCTTGTTTGAAATGCTCCTTGCTATGAAGTGCCCAGGTCTTTCCCTCAGTGTTAGCTGTAAGTGCTTCACTCTGGTGAGAGGAGACTTGTGTTTGCAAACATCTTCACAAGAATTGCACAAGATGAGGGAGATTGATTAGTTTTAAAAAGGATGGGCAAATACATGTACTTTGGGTGTGAATAAATTAGAACCACCAGAAGAGTTTTTGCAAAGAATGAAGAAAAGTAAAATATTTAAAAGTTTGGCACCTGTTTATTTTATAAAAGATGTCTTACAATATGGCTACCTGCAGTAGCAAGAAACAAAGGTCTGTCCTGGACATGATTCCCTAGAGTTACTAACCTGAGTCATGCCTTCAAGAAAAAGTGCCCAGGCCCTACGAGACTCATGATCACTCTATTTCCCCTAGGAAATATATGGGCTTTACTTGAAAGATAACTCTAAACTCTTGGTCTCTATGGTTTTGTTTCACAGTCTATGTGCCTGAAGAGAAAAAATGATTAGATAGTTCAGTCCCATACTCCAAAGGCTAATTGAAATCATGTCTTAGATCTGTATGCCACAAAATATGTAACACACATAACTGATAACTGTTCCTTTTCATGGGTCTTCTTTACATGTTGTATGGGTTTGGTTGCTTTTTTTTGAGAAATTTACCCATTTTGCTTGTTAAAAAAAGCTAAAATATGACAAGATGATGGCACAAGTTCATGAGGTTAATACCTTTTTTTTTTTTTTGGCCAAATCACAGATCCTTTGGGGGATCTTACAGATTGTAAAGGAGAAGATGAGATGGGCATAGACTAAAGCACATCCTGAAAATGTGGAAAAACACCAAAGATCCTGTTAGAGTTCTGACAGCATGTTTTCACTTTAAACCCCTCTGGTGATAACAAACCACTGCCACTTCCTAATAAAGTTAGCTAAATGAGTATTTGATTGTATCTGTTGCTGAAACTAGTTCAGGCTTCTGCGTATGCTTGGGCATTCAGATGCTGTGCTAAATCCTTTCTTGCAGCCTGTTGCAGTTAAAGTTGATCACAGTTCTTGTCCAGCAGCCCGATCCAAGGACCACTGCTATAATACTAGCACACTGTTATTCCCACTAGGATGTGTGTATGAGACATTAACTGCTGTATAAAGTAAGCTGCAACATTAACCATGTTTCTTCAGAAGTAGGGAAAGTCTAAGAAAGCCAGTTCAATTTAGTATTTTCATTGAATCTAATTAAAATTACCTGATCTAAAAGAAGATACTATTCTTTGATAGATCCTACTTCCGTGAAAGCATTTTAGAGCAGGAACCACCATCTCTTCCTGCCTTGAGGCCTCTTAAGGTAGTGCTTCTCTGCCTCATGGTTGGACTTCTACAAGCAGATAATTACCTTGTGAGTGTGTGTCTCTGTGTTATCTTGACCTTGCAGCTGTCTCTCTGATCATAGATTATGTAGTAGAACAAAAACTTGTTCTTTGAAGCTGGCAGCAGTTCTCGGTATCTGTATGAAGCAGTAATAGAAAACTGCTTATTGTTACTCTTGTGTGAAAACAAGGCAAGTCTAGCATGATAGAACTTGGAAAAGGTCAGACTTGTGAAACCATGGCAAATAGTAGATAAAGCTTGTTGTGTTGTTTGTTTTGTTGGTTTTTTTTTTCCCCCTAGTTGCTGTTCTCTTTCATCTTATGCTAGTAATTTAGACTAAGTGTGCTTTTTAAGCATGGTACTGCAAATTGCTCATCCTTGTGTTTTAAACAAATCATCGCAGTTACTTTTGGTCATGGGAGTGCATGGCTTTGAAGCGCTTCAACAAAGTGAAATTAATTTGAAGAACTTCAGGTGAAGAGTTGCTCTGTACAAGACAGAGACAGCCTAGTTGTTTTTCCATTACGTTTTGTCAGGCTTTGCTAGGTTGCAGTGATACAAGCCGCTTGTTTCTTGTTGGAAATTAGCAAGATGTCTTTTCATAACTTAGGAACTCCAAGTATTTTGGTCCTCCCAACGGAAATTCAGAAAGATTTCAAATTCACTACCGCTTTTCACACTTAAATTGATTCCTGCATAATTTCACTTGTGGGCTCTGGAAGGTGGGAGCTGTTCCGGGTCCTCAGGCCGAAGTGAGAGGTGTTGGCTCCAGCAACCCTACGGCACGGTGCAGGATTTGGCCTTCCTCACTGTGGGCTGTGTGGGTGTGAGGAGGAGACTCCAAGGTTCAGACTGTAGAGGGTTTTGCCATTTATCATCACCAGGCTGAAGCATCTGAAGTAGACTGACTCATCCCCATCCTAGTGACTCACTATGTCTTCTTTTTCCTGGGTCGAAAAATAACTCCTTTGTTTCTAATGGGAATATGAAGTGAGAGTCAGACCACAGATACCAGTTTGCATCAGGAAAAGGCAAATACACGTTTAGAAGTATTTTTATTACAGGAGACTTGGTATCCTAGGAAATGGATGCTCATTTGGTTTAAGGCAAGAACTGAGTCAAAATGTGTATTCTTTCAGCTCTTGGGCCTGGGGAAGGATGCCCTGGCAGAGAAACGAAGTAGCTTATACAGGATTGTATTGGGTTCAGTGCAGAGTCAGGAAGTGAATACATCCCCCGGATTCATCTCTGGTCCTGTCATCAGCCACTACACCTCGGACTGTTCCAACTGAGTTTGTCTTTTCTCCTCTGCAGTATGCCAGTAAAAGTGGATTTGCTTTTCTGATGGTTGAAAAAGCCTCTTCCTGCATCAGTTTGGTGGTTTTTTTTTTTTTTGTTTGTTTGTTTTTTTTAAGTTTTTTTTTTTTTTACTTAATTGTTTTTGTTAAAGGACAAGAATTTTCTTATAGGAGCTCTTATGCTAGTCCCCTACTGAAAGGCCTGTCTCCATTGGTTTTTCAGTGTGACATTGTAGTCACAATCTTCCCTCCCTTCTCTGTGCTCAAATGTTGTACTCTCATGTAACGTGTGAACGCTGAGGACCTGATTGACCAGTGTCTTACTGTGCCTTTACAGAGAGGCTTCTAATAGGGTTAACAAAGTTGAATTTTATGTCAAGCCAAGAAGTAATGCGGTCTTATATTTTCAAAGAACTTTTCTCTCCTGATTTTAAATTTGCTTTTAATGTTTATTTTTGTGTATTATGTGAAACTTTCAGAACCACACCACAGCTGTCTGTCTCTGGAAGAGCTGCTGCAGTACTTTTGCATTGCTCTTTAACATAAGCTCCCTGCTAAGGCTGTATGTACATACACGGCCACCCCCTCGCTGGGGAAGGCTGTGCATCCTCAGAGGAGCCCATTGTGGGTGCTGGCTCCATAACCTGGATGGGGAGATAAAAGCAGGGGATGGGAGCAGGCAACTAACAGGAGCCACTACAGTTACACAGACCTGCAAAGTAGTTTAGCTTTTGAGCAGGAATAGGTTAGTATTTTTGTGGGAGGAGGATGCCAGGAGTTCAGTTCTTTCACAATAATTCTGCTTCTTTCAGATAGCTATAAAATAAAATCTGCTATTCCTGCTTGCTAAGTCTCTGCACTCAGATCTGCATATATTAGCCACTCCCACTTTCAGCTTACTACATTTTTATTTAGTCCTTACACTGAGGCAACAGTGAATGACATAAACTTACTCCTCTGAAAGTCTAAGTGTGAATTTGCTTAAATGTGAAAAAGTCACGTTGACTGGCACCTGGCATGTGGGTAGCAGCTTGGAAGTTCTGTGCCCCAGGCTCTGCGTGCATCACTGGGGGTTGTGGGGTATGTCTGTGATGATGGATGTAAACATAATTTCTGAGGCTTCTGCCTCCTTCCTGTTGCTGTAATTCGTGATTTTTCTAGTGATCCTGGAATGGCATCGATGTTGCTCATCCTAATTTTAAGCCACTTGATATGATTTCATACCAGCATTGCCAAGGGCAGGGCTGTAGGGTGAATCTGGCTGGGGCTCAGGCAAGATGCAGCCACATCTGGTTTCCCAGACACTTGTGTCACAGGGAAGGAGTAACAGTGTGGGCAGCCCTTTTCCCGTCAGAGCATTTTATGCTGAATCTTGTTTTCCATGGCTACTCATGAAATCATCAGCGTAGTTGTGCATCTGAGCACGAGCTGTGTGAGGAAAACCTTGTCTTGCATCTATCTGGGGAGACATTTAATGAGGCAGAACAACATACCCTAAATATTTTACTGAAGGATAGAGTGTTTTAAACAGGAGTGAATAATACAGGTGCTGCCCACGTTCTTTTTTGGCTAGTCAAGGTAGCAGATCCAGGCTTTTCTGTTTCATCAAAACCTCTGTGGTAAAGAATTTAAAGAAGGCTGGATCTGATCTGTGAAAGATGATGTGCTCTGATCTGGAACTGAAATAAAAGTCTGTCTGAACCATAACAGTATTTTGTTAAAACGACACTTCTCCTGGCCTGACATTGCATTGCAGGCCTTCAGTATTCAGACTGAAGTGCTTCATACTGTTCTTCAGCTCCTTTGTAACCTGAACAGCACCTCTCCACCACACATACATGACCTTCAAAAGTCAAAGTGTCTGTGTAATAAAGATAGATGACTTTCAGTTGCAGTAGCTTTTTTTGTTTGCTTTGCCTAAATTGAATTGTCTTGAAATCAATAGCTGATTTATTTGAGGTTCACACTTTGTCGTTGACTTATTGATACTTTTCTAAGTGCACAGTTTATTAAACATTAGAGTAGTCCTCACAAGATCTGCTGGTTTAAGTTTTGAATTTTCTTGCATTAAAACTTTTCCAAAACTTGTAAGAAAGTTGTTAACAGCCTTCAGCCCACAAAATTTATATAAAGAATTTTCTGTTGACTCTGAATTTGTTAAACCTACATTAGTGTGAGATGTTACTCTTTTCTGAGACAGTTCTTGTAAATTCGGTTTAAAATGTTGTTCAGAAACATGAGATAAGGCTGTCTTCAACTTGCAAAAAGATTCAAGACACTCATCTCTCTTCTAATGAATGATTGTCAGAGATTGCTTAGGGTTCATATAAGGACCCTTTTCCATACTTGCTACTTGGGAATGTGACATATGAAGGAAACATTTTTAAGAAGGGTTTAGGCATTCATTCTTTATTTCAGGATTTTAGCACCAGGTTTGAGGTTTTCTTCTTCTCTCTTCCTTCTCTTTTCCAAATGTTCAGATTTGATGTAGGTGGTTAAAAAGGGACTAGATTATTGAAAAACTTCATTATTCATGGAACCTCATTTCATTGAGGGTATTTTTTGTCAGTCTGGATAGCAACTGCCTCAGATTCTGCTTCTTGACACTTATCCTAAATGGCCTTAGGGGATTTCAGAACATGTTAACATGTTCTGAGAACTTGATGAGTAGCATTTACTGTTTTGTTGCAGTGAACTGGGAGAGCTGAAGAGTAACCAAGCAGTGTTTTCAGATAGCATCAGTGGTAAAAAGTTGAGGATAATCTCTAGACATCCTGGATTGTGGGTGCGTACTGTAACTACTGAGGAAAAGCATGTACACTCACCAGGTACTGAAATAAAAAGTTTATATTATTATATAAATAATACAGAGCTGGATGTTTTGGGTTCCCTGCGGAGGTTACTGTTGAATTATTTGACATGTTATAGACTTTCTCATAAAAACTTGAGGAAGCTTCATTGTGACTTCCCATGTGTTTAAGGCATTGCAATTTTAATGGCTGTAAAGGAAATACCTTTGTGGAACACTAATCTTAATAGACTTTCTTTTAAGAAGCCAAATACAGCGCATAGTTTCTTAGAGCTCATTTTTTGTCTGCAAAAGATCATACCTGAGTAGAAATCTTGTCAGAATTTTGCCCCAGACTCCCAAAAAAACCTCTTTCGGGATGGGAACAGAAGAGTGTGACTGAGGAGATAAAAAAATAGCAAGAAAAGATAAGTGTATTTTGGACTCAGCAGTCTGTTATTACATCCTACCCCCAGTGCAGCTGTCTCTGGAGTGTGTAAATGGGTGTCCTACACAACCAAAGTAAGACTACTATGTGTGGTGGGTAGCACCTTGCTGTGCAGGTAGTCCCATCAGCTTTAACCAAACTACTTGTAGTGAAAGATACTGAGCAGTGCAAGTAAGGGCACAGTTCATCTACTGTTACACTGGCACCAGTTTAGAGCTGTATGGTTGCTGCTTCTGCTTGAGTATTTCTGCTGCCCCTCTATGCCCCATTAAGCAGCTGCCCATGTCTAGTCAACTATGATCTGTCTGGTTGTGTTCTGTGGGTGATTTGGCTTTGGTTTTTAACCCAGTTTATTTCACAGGACCAGATGAAGGCACAGGTGGATATATTTTTGAGTGCTCCACTCAGCTTTGCAGTTAGATCTATCATGCCTGTTGTGGGGACGGTGACAGGAAAAAGTTATCGCCCAGGTTGTTGATTTTACTGACTAGCCTATAATGAAAAGCAAAAATTCAGGATCTTTTCTGCATTTTCAGTAGGCTTCCTCAGTCTCCCTGTGGCAGTATGGAGCAGTATGGACCATGCTCTTCTGCTCCTTCATCTCTTCTCAAGAGCTGCTGGCCATGAGAGAGCAATGAGCTGCACATCACTGGTAGATCCGTGGTGGATGTGCCTGATGAGCAGGGAGGAGAGAGAAGGACAGAGCTGGATGGCATCCCTTGGGTCATGCATGCAGGATTCAGGGATTGGAGGAGTCCTGCCGGGGAAGTGGCTCCTCAGTTGCAAACTGCCCTGCAACGACCCACCTACCTTGTGACATGGCATGTTGTTTCTGTGTTGTGAAAGAAAACCCTGGCAGAGCCAGTGTCTGTATTGCATGTTTGCTGCAGTGGGCATTGTCATTGCCAGATCATCACTCATGAGCTTGCTCCTGGATGTTCTTAGATGTAAACTGTGGGGTGCTTATGTTTTTCACAGTCGTCATAGAATCATAGAATGGTTTGGGTTGGAAGGGACCTTAAAGATGACCTAGTTTCAATCCCACTGCTGTGGTCAGGGACACCTTGCACTAGGCCAGGTTGCTCAGAGACCCATCCAGCCTGGTGCTGAACACTGCCAGGGATAGGGCATCCACAACTTCTCTGGGTGAGGTGTTCCAGTGCCTCACCACTCTCGTAGTAAAGAATTTCTTCTTTATATCAAAACTAGGCCCACTCTCCTTTAGTTTAAAGCCATTGTCCCTTGTTCTGTCACTACATGCCCTTGTAAAAGGTCCCTCTGATGCTTTCTTGAAGGCTCTCTTTAGGTGCTGAAAGGGGATATAAGGTCTCCCTGGAGCCTTCTGTTCTCCAGGCTAAACAATCCCAACTCTCTCAGCTTGTTTTCATGGGAGACATGCTCTAGCCGTCTGATCATCTCTGTGGCTATTCTCTGAACTTGTTCCAACAGGTCCAGATCCTTCTTATGTTGGGGACTTCAGAGCTGGATGCAGTGCTCCAGGTGGGATCTCACGAGAGCAGAGTAGAGGGGCAGAATCACCTGCTTTGACCTGCTGGCCACGCTGCTTTTGATGCAGCCCAGGACAGGGTTGGCTTTCTGGGCTGCAAGCATACATTGCAGCTCATGTTGAGCTTCTCATCCTTCTCCTTCTCAACCCCTTCTCCTCAGGGCTGCTCTCAATCCATTCTCCACCCCGCTTTCATTTGCGCTTGGGATTGCCCTGACCTTTATGCTTTAATGACAATTATTTGTCACACTTCTGGTTTTGTACTGCTAGTGTGCAGCACTGAAATCTCCTGCAAGGCTCAGATGGATATCTTAATTAAAGGAAAATAAAAATCTGTCACACTGTGTATAAATACATTTAGAAGTAATTTAAGGAACTTGGAAAGCTGCAGCTCTCCGTGAGGGTATTTTCTGTTTCAAAGAGATTGCTGCTACTTATGGCAGGACATCTGTTATCTGAGCAGCCCTGCAAGGCACTGAACAATAGACCTGTTCTTTGACAGACCTTCACAGTCACCAGCATCCAAGAATAGCACGTGGAAGGTCTCCACTCAATAGCAGTTGATGTTGATATGTGCAAGCAGGTGTGTACTTTAATTCTTTGTCATTTGGAGTCTAAGACCTTTGTTGGTTCAGTTTCTGATTTGAGACTACTCTGTTCATGGTCAAAGCCTGGCCACCTTTGGAGAAATAACTTCTATGTCCCTTCTACTGAGGTGTATAAAAAACCCCTTGGAAGAGCAGAATACACTTACCCACTACCAGCACTACCATGGAGAAGCTTGCTGATGCAGCCATGGATTTTGTGCTGGGAGCGCTGCCTCTTAACATCTTCCTTTCATCTTACCTGTTAGCATTGCCTCTATGCAATATGGAATTTCTGCTGTATAATGAGGGCTATGATATGTGGCAACTTTTTCCTTATGGGGAACATTGGTAGTCTCTTTCCTCTGCTGCTTATTTTCCTGAGATTTCCAGGAATTAGGTGACTTGGAGATTCCTATGTCATATTTGGCTCAAAGTTGCCCTAAACTTAATAGGAAGAGAAACAAGTGCATAGCTTGGGCTATGTCTTCACAGAAATACTGTCTTATGGTTGAAGGAGAAGAAGCTTATAGCTTAGAAGGTGGATTTTTTATTCCCAATACCTATCTTCAGAGTTGGTAAGAACTGACTTTTGTCCCACTGGAAACATTGATCTTTGGGTGAGAAAACCTGAAAAACTTGTCCAATGAAAACTGGAAATCAGAGTCTTAAAGCATTGAATTGCTTTCCCTGATGCTGATAATTTCCCTGCAGGTATCTGTGCCTGGAGGCTCTAAGACTTGGGGCTTTGAATCCATTCTGAGTGTGCACAGCGAGGAAAGAACATGTGCCATTTGAAAGCTAATATCTGTGATTTTCTAATTCCCTGCACACCTGATTTAGTTAGTTTTTTGTAGGAGGAGAAATCATGTGACAACATGCCCAACACTAGGAGGCAAAAGAACCATCATGCCTGGAGTCTTTTCTAGAGGCTGGTGAGTTCCCTGGAAAACACCAAAGCTGAGTATATTATGTTTAGGAACAAGGGATCTGAGTAGAGAGCCAGAAATAAGGATGAAGCTTCAGTTGATTTGAGCTGATGCCATTTGTGATCAGGCTTTCAATAGCAAATCTGATGTAGGACAGGCGAGATGCTGTACAGATGGTCTAAGGGAATGGACAAATAGAAGAAGTGGAAACTAAGACAAACTGACAATTATTTTTTTGTGCCTGCAGTTTGGAAGAGTATCCTGTTTGCGAGTGGAGTTGCTTCTGAGTGCATTTTCTCTAGTAAATGGAATATTTTACAGATCAAATCTGGTCTAGACAGTTTCGCCACAAAATTTTAACATTCTTTTGAGATCATTAAAAGAAAGTTCCAGCCGCATTTGAACAAGTGGCTTTTCATTGACTTCATTTCACCCTCACTTCAGCCCTAAGACTAAAACGTTCTTTTTCTCCCTGGTGATCTGGCTGCCAAGGAGGAGAAGAATTGTCCTTTGGACTAAATGTGGGGCAACAGGAAGAGATAGTTTCTTTTTGATAGCTGTGTGTTTATTAATTCTCAGCCCAGCAGCAAGCTGCAGGGGTTCAGGTTACAGCTCACTTTGCTTTGGGGCAGAATCTGCCCTTGTGAGTTCCTGCATAAATCTCCAACAGTTCCAATTGCCTCCACACTGATATTGATTTAGAATTGACTGTCCCAGAGCAGGTGTGGGATTAAAGATTGCCTCTCTCAGTTGCAGTAATTGTATGTCTCAGTTGTTAGCAAAGATAAGAACAAAAAAAAAAAAAATTAAAATTGAGTTATAAAACCCCATCACCACCAAAAAAACCCCCAAACAAACCACAACAACAAAAAACCCAAACCCAAAAAATATCCAAACCCTGCCAGTTAGCCTTAATACTTTCCATTTCTTGTAGTGAGATGGTTGGTGTGACTGAAATTAAGTATCTATTTAAGTGCTTGCAGAATTGAAGCCTAGAAGAGGATGCAGCCCTCAGGAAACAAGAGTATGAAGTAAAATTGTACTCCTTGTCTTCACATCCTTTCTTCTTTGTAGTGGAATTTGCAGCAAGGGCTGCAAGATAGGACATGTCTTTGCCCTGAACAATAAATCCTGCTTGAACCCTCCTCAGACTTAAAAAACAAAAAAAAAGGGGGGCAAAAATCCCTGCCCCATCCTGTCACATATATATAGAGCTGAGGCTCCAAAGTTAATTATAAGATGAAGGGTTATTCTGTATAGGGTTTTACAATATTTTTGTATTTGTTCAGTTTCCAGGAACATGATGAAAACCATCCTTGAAAAAAACCCACACTGGTATTTTTTTTTTTTTACTGGTTTTTCTTCAGAAAGCTGTTCCAGATTGTTTGGGTCCAGATCCACATAAAGCCACATAAAGTTAGGCACCTGCTGGCAAGCTGTTTCAGTTGTATGCTGGAGATAGGGCTCCCTTCCTCATCACTGCTGGGGAGTTATTGCTGTCATTGTCAGTGGAAGCAGCAGGTACTCACTCAGCAGTCTTCAAAAATCAGGCTGCTTTTACTTTGTAAAGTAAAAAAAAATGTGTACTGGAATTGTTAGCTGGTATTGAAGTCCTGGAGTGTACAGTGGATATTTGTATGTATTGCACTGCAGTGACTTGACAGGTTTTTAAAACATTCACAGATTTTTTTTTTTTTTTTTTTTTTTTTTTTTTTTTTACTGTTGTTGCTGTCACCATACAAAGCAAAGGTGGAGATGATTTGTTCCTGCTGCAGTTACTGCTACCATATTTTGGTACGAGGCTTTTTTGTGGATATGTAGCTGAGCCATGGTCTGTAAAGAGAGGGTCAGGACTAAAAAGAAAGATAGGGACAAACCTTTCAGCAGGGCCTGTTGTGACAGGAAGAGCAGTAATGATTTTAAACTCAGAAAGGTTTGATTTAGGTTAGATGTAAGGAAGATGTTTTCTTCATCTTCCTCATCCACATCACCTTCACTCACAATGTGAGTGGTGAAACACTGGGACAGGTTTCTTGGAAAGATGGCAGATGCCCCAACCCTGGCAACATTCAGGGTCAGGTTGGATGAGCAACATGATCCAGTTGAAGATGTCCCTGGTCGTTGCAGGGGAATTGGACTAGATGGCCTTTAAGTGTCCCTTCCGACCTCCAAACCATTTTATGATTCTGTGAGTGGCCCCTGGGGCTTCTGCTTATGTACACTTAGGCCCCTTTTTCTCTTTTAATGCTGATGAAATACTTCTGTTCCTGTGCAAACATTTGTTCTGTTTCCAAGTTTTGTGGGCCAGTGGCGGGCCAGACCCTTGGCTGGAGAGGTATTTCATGGCCACTGATCAAAGAATGGATATGGACATGTCCAAAGTCAGACAGCAGAAAGAAACAGAGTAGTTTCATGTGAAGTGACAAGAGCACTTGCGCACGATGAGTGAAGTGAAGAGGGAAAAATTCACTTGGAGCATTTGTTGCTGCCTTGGATTATGCAAAGATTGCAGTATCCCCGTGGCGTTAAGTAAGGGATGGGCAACATTCTCTTAAAAAAAAAAAAATAAAAATCAGAAGATTGTTTTAAGGAGGGAGTCAGGGAAACATGCCCACAATGCGTGAAACTTCCTATCTTTTGGGGATTTCAAAGGGTTTGCCATCTGACAGAGATTAGGCCAAAGTTAATGAACTCAAGGGAAGGATCCCTGGGGGGAGTGCGGGCAGTGCTGTGCAGGCAGAAAGGTAAGATGGTCATCACGGTCCATGTTCCCAGGTTATGTCTTATTTGTAAGAGCTTTGCAAGTGACTTCAGCTGTTTGAGTTTTCTTCCCTCTACCCCACGCCCAAGTGTCAGCTGCAGAGCTGGGCACCAGCCTGCATGGGTTGTCCTCTGTTGGTTGCCCCTGCCCTCTGCTTTTGGGATTTCTCCTGTCCACAGGCCTATTTTTGTAGTTTTGCAGAGAGGGTGGTCGGACTAAGAGCTCCTAACAATGCTTTTCAAGGCATGTACACTCTGGTTAGAAAGACTTTGGCATGTCCCCACCTGCTGTCTGCAGCACAAGGTGAAGTTTGTGCTACTTTTATTTTGGGAGCCGCATGTCTCTGAAGGAGATGGGTTTACTTTGGCTTCATATAGGTAATAAATAACTGCTGGTAGTGAGAGGATTGCTTTGTTGTCACTGTCATTGTCAAAAAATCGGTCACAAAAAAGTAATCTACATTTTCATATCTAATTAAGATTGTTACTTTCATCCTGAGACTTTTTTTTTAATATAATTTTATTTCTTTCTTGTCTGGAATAAAAGTTTCAAACCCAGATACAAATATTGATGCTCAAAGCTTGAGAAAATTGAGAGCTTATATGAATTGTTCTGACTATATCACTGTCTTTGCTTCACACATCAAAGCAATTCATATTAAAAAAAAAAAAAAGAAAGGAAAAAGATAATTAGGAAAGCATGCAAAGTACAAGAAAAGCATTGTTTAACTAAGAACATGATTCTCAGACCACTCTGTATGGGGAATTAACTCCAGAGAATTTAGGAAAACATGTTTTTATAATGAGAATTTAAACTAAACATATTGGCTTCCTCATAAAAAAAAAGAAACATTGGATTGTAGGGTATAACTGCCTCCACAAGGAGAACAGCTCTGTTTCTTGGGGGGCTTCTTTGCTTCCTGTGATTCCATGTTATTCAGCAAAACTTGATCAAGAGGGGGAAAAAGGATTTTTTTAACAGTGAATGCAGTGAAGCAGTGGAACTGATTATCAATGATGTGATAAATCTTCAGTTGCTGTCAGTATTTATTTAAATTAGATGGGATTCTAAATAATATGCTCCATGTTAGATGCAAGTTGTTGAGCAAAGACAGTTGTAGTGAAAATGGAGACTTGTTTTACATAGAAGATCAAACCAAATAACCATCAACCCATTTTACTTTTGCTGGAAACAGAGATCTGTCAAAAACTGGGCAAAGGCTGCAGCCCATGTTTGTTTCTTGATTGAAGCTTCCAGGGACTATATGAGACCTCTGTGATTTGGTTCTATTTTTGTTCTGTAGCTGAGAGCCAAATGCGATTTTATGGGTTTGCAAAGCTTGTGGGTTCTTGGCTACTTCTGTTATATTTGACACTAAAGGAGAAAGACTGAGTTGTCTGCTTGAAATGTTTTTAGCAATGAGATCACTGTAAAGCTGAGAGTAACCAGGTTATTATTCACTGAAATCACATGGAAAAACTTCTAGCTTCTGTGGAGTGAGTTGTAGTGAGAGTCACAGATGGAGAATACATTTGTACTACATGTTTTTAATTTATTCTCCATTTCCAGGAGTCTCAGTATTAATTAGCAAGTGTGTCATAAGGCTGGAGGAGGAGTGACCCTGTCACTGTGGTTTCAATGGGAATTTGAACTTCAGCTCTGCAGTGTGTTCCTGATGGGACCTGGGTTGCACAGGTCCTCAAATCCGATCACCTGCTCCTCCTTAAAATCAGTAAGTGACAGCTGCTACTCTGCCTTTGAAGGGCTGGACTTTCCTCTCTCCCTACATCAGCTGTTTTTTTGTGGAGTGGCAGCTGAGAAGTGTGTCAGAACACCCCTGCAGGACACAGAGGGTGGATGGGTGGTACACCAGGATGCTTTCCCGAGAGGTCCTGCCTTAATGGGATATGTTCTCCAGCACAGCAGGGCCCTGGTTCTGTTCTGGAGCTTCTAATTGAAGTTACTGTATAATTGATTACCTTATAATGTCCACCCCCTGCCACCACTGATGCAGAATTGGCCTTTGCAAGATTAAACTGTAATGTTCTGCTACCCATACGAAGCAAGGAACTATAAAATCAGGGAGGGGAAGCACACTGTCTTCTGATAGCACTTGGATGATTTACACTATCAATTTTGTGGAACTGCACTAATTCCTTTTATAAACAGGGCAAGGTAATAGTCATGGAAATTTTAGGCACAAACAACAGTGTTCTGTGAAGTTGAAATGGTTTTGATTCCCTGTGGCAGATTAAGTAGTTTAGCAGGGGACATTAATATTTATTGAGATTGGTAGCAATAGAATTGATTTTGATGACTAATCCTTGTAGTGTTGTAACCATTACAGGTATAATTTGCTAGCTGTGTAAATATATGATATCAGTGTATACACAAAATATTATCCCAGTTAGATAAAAATACCTAACTGTTCCTGTGCTTTTACTGTTTATTCAGTGAGCAGTTCTATCCACTTTGCTGTTGCAGAGCAGCTACCAAAATGGCCCTATCTTATTCCAGTGGAAACTATTAGAAAAATGTCTGTGACCTTTAATAGCAGCAAAATCTGTTCCAGTGCTAACACTTTCAAGTAACCTTTCTCAGGATAATAATGTACTGTGGTTACACTGTGTCTGTCCTGACATTTAGTGGAACTTTCATCTCACCTTTTGAATCTACTACTTATATAAAAAAAAGGGGGGCAAAGAATGTGCCTGAAATTTTGAATTTAATTATTTAAGTGTTTAGGGTTTTTTGTTGTTGTTTTTGTAGTTTGGTGTGGTTTTTTTGTTTGTTTGTTTTAATAAAAAAAAATTTAATAAATTCTTTTCTGACAAAGGTACATGTTCCTGATCATACACTTACTAGATGTACTGAACTTTTAAGTTTCTTAGGCTTGTTGATGTGCAGAATCTACAGTTTACTTCCTAGTGAAGTTTAATTTAAGAGACTTTTATCAGTTCTATTCCATTGGGTACTTCTTTCATGTGTTGATGTTTTAGCTTTTAATTAGTCCAAATTAAGCTCATGCAACTGACTTACGGCCCATATTACATGCACTTTATTTAAAATGTTTAACCTCAGACACCTCCTAATAATATATCTATTTAGCTTTTTTATAAAGGTTGATCTTTAGTGACTTCTGCATGTGAGCCCTCTTGAAAAATAATTGGAGATACTCTTCTGAGTCCTCTAGACCTTTTCAAAATGTACCAAAATTATTAAAAATTTCACAGACAGCCACGGTGCATTGGAATAGCTCCCCTGTTCATAGATTTTGGAAGAGGTTCCCATGAGAATATGCTGGTGCAGTAGCCAAATCTTAGGGAGAATAATTTTTAAATCACGGTCTCCCTACAAAGAGTTTTTCTGTGGTTTTAACCAAAAACTATGTACGTTTTGTTGTGCAACTTACTTATTAATTTCAGTTCGGAAATACAAGTTTGATTGTTGCTATGTGCAGGAGGCATTACTGAGAAAACTGAACAGAAAACCAGAGCGTGTGGAACATACTGCACCCTGCTCTTGTGTGTCCTTTAGTTCTCCTGGTGGACTCAAAGCTCAGTTTTTGGCAGCAGCAGCAGCTGGAATAGAAAATTTCTCCCGTTTTCTTTTCCCTATTGCCCTGCAGCTCTTTGGGGTGATGCGTGTGTAGAATTCAGGCTGAGGGCGGCACACACAGAACAGTCATGTGTTGCAGAGTAAGGAAAATGTGGAACAAATTGTCAACCTTAGAGGTCAGTCATTTTTTTGTTTACGTTTTCTTCATCCCCTTTGTGCACTGTGTAATAAAGAAAATACTGTCTGGAGAACAGGAGGTTTGGAGGGTAAATTGGCCAAGATGAAAACTGGATTGTAACAATAGTGATTTTGTTTTTCTTCAACCTTATCTTGACAGAGTGGTTTCTGAGTATTACATTTCCAAAGATTACAAATTGAGTTGTACATATGTGCTTAATTAACAGGCAAGGTAGAGCTTTTCCAGCTGAGTCCTGTGCAATCTGCCATGGGTTGTGTTGGACCTGGAGGTCCCAGGAACTACGTGACACATTCTTGAGTGCTGTCTGCTGGCATCTTTGCTGGCTAATTACAGATGTACAGACAGGCAAACACACCAAAACCGGGGAAAGGAGGCTCAACTCTGAGCTGAGCCTGGGCATCTCACATCTACAGTAGGGTGCTACAACGTGGCAAGAGCACAAAGGGAGGGCACTGTGCTTGCCCTGGGCATCTCTCCTTGTGGCTGTCCCTTCTTGCCAGCCTGCCAGGGCTCACGTAGGTGAAATACCAAATGGGAGCTGGTGCTAAATGACATTCCACGATGTTCAACATCAGTATCTCTCTTCATTTCTACAGTTTCATGGCTCTCTGGTTTTGGAGAACCTCCTCCTCAGTTATAGCGATTTAGAGGTAAGGATGGATAATAAATCCATGTGGGGAGAAAACATGGTGCCCAGAATGAGGCAGAAAGAATCTGCATGGTGTCCCTCCATGTCAAGGATTTTCTTCATGGTTAAAATTGTTTTGCCTCTTTTTTTTTTTTTTCCTACTATAAGTTTTATGTTCTGTAAAAACAAAGCCAAGATACTTTTTTGAAAGGATTCGGATTATGTGGATGTTGAAAGTCTGATGCTTCATAATCCTGTTCTCTTTTATGGATTGGGTCCCTGTTCAAATAATACCTCTTGAAAATCTTGTTTGATCATAGAATCATAGAATATCCTGAGTTGGAAGGGACCCATCAGGATCAGTGAGTTCAACCCCCGGCCCTGTTCAGAACACCCCAAGCGTCACACCACATGCCTGAGAGTGTTGTCCAAATGTTTCTTGAATGCAGATAGACTTGTTGTTGTGACCATTTCTGTGGGGAACCTGTTCCAGTGCCCAACCGCCTTCTGGGTGAAAAACCTTTTTCTTTTGATTTCGCCCCCTGCATGGTAAAGTCATGTGGCCACAAAGCACCTTGGATTCAAAGCCCACCTCGTAAAGGAGGGCTTCACTATGGAATGACAGGCATTACGGTGACCTGGAAAGGTAAGCGCCATCAGTCTGAGCATCTCCCCCTTTGTTCTTCCCCAGCTTTATATGCTGAATTGGATGCCATATGGTACGGAAAATCCTTTGGGTCAGTGTGGGTCAGCTGTCCCAGCTGTGCTGCCTCCCTACTTCTTGTGAAGGCCAGCCCACTCAGTCGTGGAGTGTGGTGAGGAGGCTGAAAAGGCCTTGACTCTGTGTAAGCACCACTCAGCAGTAACTAAAACATCCCAGTGTTACTAACATTGTTTTCAGCACAAATCCAAAACATAGCTACTGTGAAGAAAATAAACTCTATCCTAGTTGAAACTAGCACAGCATGCCAGGGGGGATGCAGTCTGAGCCAAGCATGAGCATGAAGGACGTGGTCTGATCAGTCCCTCTGTTGCCTGCCCTGTTGCAGCTGCTCTCTGCCCCATTTGGAGCAGCTCATGGGTCAGCCTCACCTTTTAAAGATGGATTAGTTTTTGGTTTTTCTCCAGCTGTATACATTCAGAAAGGACCATCCATGGAGTTTTGCTGGTTATAGGATCCTCTAAGGTCCCTTCAACTTGTTTTTACAAAACCTGACGTGTTGTCTAACTTTTGTCTTGACATGCCATTGAGTGCAAATATAGGTGCATTAGAACTCGTAGAATTTTTCTGATTACTAATGTTATTGAAGCCTTTTAGCAGAGAATCACTTCAGTAGCTGTAGGGCTTGCATAACACTACAGCCTAAATTTAAAGAAGTGCCAGGGAGGCATCATCTTTGACAACCACTCAAGAGCTTAATGCTTGTCTGAGTGAACAAGTACAAGCATCATAGGGCCCAGTAAGTGCAAAGATTGGTGCAGGGTTTATTGCCTTTAAGCTGCTTTCTCTGGAAATTACAATTTTTCTTTCAAACATTCTGGTCAGATGCTGGTGGAACTGAAGCAGTTATTTGGGATGTTGTAGAAGAGGGTCTCAGAAAACCATTGAGGATAAATTGGATCAAAGGCATATTGTGTAGTTCATGTCAGTCCAATGGAGAAAACTAAAGTGAATACCTAATCACTTGTAGGTGATAGTTTGGGGTATTTTTTTATATCTTGTTTGCTCACTGTGGTCAGTGAGAGCAAAATTGCTGGGAGCTCCTTGCTGATGTGAGTCTTTCCTTCCTTACCTCTAACTAGTCTCTGAGAAATAAATATTTTTCTTCCAACTAGCTTATTTTCTTTACTAGTGCTATTTTATGGTCCTTTCTTTCCTGTCAAACCCTTCAGCAAGACATTACAAATGCCATGGTGCTTAGAGCGTGCTCTGTCAGCCTTGCATTGGGCATTTTTCCTATGGTGCTCTGCCTTTCACCCAAGAGGGACAGTGGCTAAGGACAGCTGTAACCCAGGTATAAGATTCAAAACTACTCTTAACAGAAATAGAGGAGAGAAAAGCATAGAGGAAAATTGGTCTGGATGGCTTGATTACAGTGACACAGGTGTGTCTCAGCACTCATGGATGTAGACAGTGCATTTAATGACGGGGCCCATTCAGTCATTGCATTCAGAATAAAATTATGTCTTTCTGCCTTATCTACAGAGATCCCCTTATCAACTGAACCCTTCGTTGTCATTTTTGTGGCCTTGTTTTTGTGGAGCTCGTAGGCACGTGACTCAGCCTGAGCATGTATGTTACCTCAGTGGAGACAGTGGGATTGGAGGTGGGCAAAGGCATGAGTTCAGTGGGATGCAGTTCTCAGTAATGAAGTGGGAAGAGCATTTACATCCTCAGGGAGGGACAGAGCCTTTTGAGAGCTCTGGTGAAGATGACGATGGGCTTTTCAGTGTCTGCACTGGTGTTAGTGAGGACTTTGGTAATGCAGACCAAGTTTTACAGTCACGTTTACACTGATTAGCACTTCCTGTAAAAATACACTACTAAATTCCAGGAATTGTTTCACGAAGAGCAACCTGGCAGCTGCAGGTAGATCTGTGAGGCGCAGAGTATGTGTACAGTGCAGTGAGTGATAGCTCCTGGCAGAGGTAACAAGGAGGGTTCCTGGCACTATGGTACAAAGAAATGTTTAATTCCCTCCTGCACAGTAGCATTTAGTGAACTGTTTCAGCAATTAAAATCATTATCCTGCATATTGTGTACATGAAGTATTCACCAATGTTTTATGCAGAAGAAATGGATTTGGGCATTTGCTCCAAGAAGTCAAAATTCACAGGAGCTGGATAAGATAGGACAACACAGAAAAGGAAAAGTAATGGGAAAACTTCTTAATTCCTGCATTTTTAGAAAGAGGGATAGAAAACTTCTGAAGGAGATTTCTGAAGAAACTAATGCAGAGAACATGGAAAGACTTGTCCCAGGAAAATGACTATGATAATGAGGATAGTTGTTATTTTGCTGCATTGGAAAAAGAAAAAGAAAAATCTCCTCGCAATTTTCTTTAACATTATGTGTTTGTTTCCATAGTACTCCTAGTGTCAAAAAAGGGCATATTTAATACCATAAAACATACACAGTTTTAACAAAAATGAGAAAACATAGAACCAAACACTACTGGAATATGTTGAATAAGCAGTCAGGGTGGGTCTTGTGGTTGTTTATCGATTTCCTCATTTTTATGTTGTTGAAGAAATACTCTTTTTGGTTTATGTAGCTAATTCTGTGATGTCCTATGGAAACATTCTCTCCAGGTCTACCAGTCCTTTCCAGCTGTAGCAACCCCTGCTCTGTGCCTCCAGTGAGGGGCTGTAGGAAGCCTCTTTTCAGAGAACTGCTGAGTAACTTTGCTGCCTGACAAAGGCAGCAGCAGAACAAACTTCTTTTAAGATATAGGTTAATGATAAATTTTAAGAAGCACCTTTTCTTTCTAACAAAAATGAGTTTACACTTCAGAAAGCAGAGTGTGCCAGTTGTTGGAGGAGACACTTGCTGACCTCCTCTTAAGCTGCGTGGCCACTGTGAAGCATTTCCTTCTGTTTTGGGTGAATCATGATCTGTTTTGCAACCTGGGTTTGGCAAGATAATTCTTTATCTGTCAGGTGCTATATCCCTAGGCAGCACTTTATGAAAACATGGCTCTGAACCTACTTGAGACACCAGTCATACTTGCCAAGCCCCCAAATGGGTGACAGATGAACGATGAAGTAAAAGCCTGAGCAACACCATCCGTTGTCTGAGAGACAGAACTGAAGGGATCAGGTGTGCACATATGGGAATGCTTTGTTATCTGGGGGCTGCTCTGCCAGGGCAGCAATAGCTGGTGAGGAAGGAGAAAACATAGGTTATTTATTTTTGGAGGAAAAGGGTGTTAAATATTGATCTCCTGTGCAGTGCAAGCATGACATCAGTTGCCATCATTCAACATCATACCATGACACAATGTGGTAAATGATGTTGAAGGAGGCTTTCTTGCTTTGGGGAAAGTGGCATCCACAATCTGTTAACCACATTTTCCTGACACCCTCTGTATAAGGCATGCAAAAACCCAGATGAAGGGTGACTTCCTTCTTTACCATCTTCGCAGATTGGAGTTTTTTATAACTGCCCTGATCTGTCATAAGATGACCCTCTCTCCTGAAACAAACAGTAAGAGTAAACAATTGGCCAGCATACCAGATGTGTTCCCTGATATGCCTGCACTGGGCAGAAAGCAGACTGCCTTGGGCTGCTTGTTACAAGGCAGAACATAAATAGTTTTTCTCAGATTAGCAGTTTCTAAAATGCAGAAGCTCCAAATACATTCACTTGCTTTGAGAGAGGGTGACAAGGAGGAATTGCAAAGGCACTGCAAATTCCCTAACTTGGTTAGCATGTCTTAAAATTTACTTTTCTTGGTAATACTGTCTCTTACCCCAGCAGTGCTGCCTTTGAGGGACAGTGTGCATCAATGGGGGCGTGCAGGAAAAGCTACCAGGCACTTTGTTAGAAAGTGCCCTCAGATACTACTGCAAGTGGAGACTGTAGCCCTACAATATATTCATAGTTTAATAAGGCAAAGTAGTTTAGTTATGGAAAACCAACAAGTCTTCTGCCTTTTCTAACTGACAGTTTCAGTAAACCTTGTTTTATGCCCCATCTTTTACCTCAAACAAGTAGTTTAGCCAAGGGAAAAGAAAAATCCCATTTTTCTTTTATTTGAACTATCTCGAGTTATTGACACTTAAGATTTTATTCATCCAGTATCAAACCACAGTAAAAAGCCAGAACAAAGTGACTTTAGTATTACAGCCCTCATGTTGTAGCAAAAATATCAAAGTCATAGGAAGGAGAGCATTCTAGTTATTCCTGTGATGTCCTCATATCCCCCAAGCCTTTGTTGCAGCACTTCACAGCTGCAAAGAGCTGTGTTTGGAAAGTTTGGAAATTGACGATTTTTGCAGAGAAGTAACAATTCCCTCAAGTAAAAGTATGTTCAACCTCCTTTCTAAGTGATGTTTTCAGAATCATTATAATTCATCTAATTAGCTAGCATATTCTTTTTATGCTTATGTGTCAGCAAGTGCAGTATCCAAATTGGCAGGCACGGGGGAATAAAGTCAATTTTAATATTTCACCCAGAGGATAAAGTCAGCCTCAAAGTCTCATTGGAAAAGGTTGCTAAGACTGACTCTCTTTCGTGGACCACACAGCAATTTCTTTCCTTACACTTTTCCTTATGCCCCCCAAATTAAATTCTCTACTGCAGAAACACAGTAAGCAATAATGACTCTTGTTTCTTTTCACTCCAAAAGTAAGGTTAACAGAGCCTGGGAAATTGCTTGAATCAGATGGCAAAGGTTAAATTGCAGAAGCATGTACAAAGTGATGAGAAAATCTTTTTTGAGAAATTAAACCCTTTCTGTGTAATGCCTTCCCTTGCCCTGAGCAGACAGTGCTGTGTGTCCTGCAGATGTATTTTCAACACACAGGCATAGTCTGGTCTTAACCATTTCCCCAAAAATGGAGTATCCCTCGTTTTAAAACCAAAGCAAATGGGCAATAAATGTAATTGAGTTTGCACATGTTAACACTTGTGCTATTCCTCCCATTTAGCACACCCTCAGTGCTGCTTTGGATCTTTGAGGAAAAAAAAAAACAAACAACACACCAAAGCGGCCTAAAAAAGTGATTACTCTGGCTTTACTTGGCATTTGATTACTTCTGTAATAAATATTTATATTCTTCTCCAATACACACATATCATCTTTACATTGTATTAAGTGGCAAGACAATCAGTATTTCATTTTATGCAAGCCCTAAGCAAAACATGAAATTAATGAAGTTTACATTCTTGCCAGATAGTCATTAGGGATTAGTGCTTGTATTTTAGCCAGTGTAATGAACTGGTATCTTATGGAACTTACAGAACTGCTTACTTTCTAACAGTTTGCTGGAGTTTAAGAAGCCCTTTAAGACAGAGGGACATGGTTTATGGTCCTTCAAATACATAAGCAGAAGAAATCTAATAGAAGCTTACATTTGTAATTATTTATCATTGTAGGATATATATTTTTTTTAAATGGTTGCAATGTGTGGTGTTCTGAAAATGGTGAGATTCCAGAGGATGCACACCGCTTCCCCTCGTCTTCCTCACCATATGGAAGTGGTTGATGGACATTTCAAACAGGTCTACCCAAATACATAATGGAAGCAGAACAGAGAGGCTAAGCCTTGGTAGTCTTCAGGACAGGGTTTAAACTGTTAGTAGACTTCACCTAATCCCCCTTGCCATAATTCCGGCATGTAAGATGACCCTCAGTGTTTACCTTTCCCTCTTCTGATGGAAGCATCCTGCTGACTGCCAGTGGAGACTGTGATGGGTGGAGCAGCCACCCTTTCCCAGCGGGGACTGTCAGAGCTCCCTGTTCTCTGCACTGACTGGCCAGAGGATGCAGGGGGGAGGAAAGGGGGCCCTGCCATAGGTGCAGGTCCCCTGTAGGGTGCAAGGCCTCCAGATCTGTGATTTCTACTGTTAGGCCAACAAGCTCCCTGTGTGTGCAGAGGGGGTTCCTGAAAACCAAGGGGCAATGCGGAGGTGCTGAACCACACCAGTTGGAGAAGGTTTGGTTTTTGTACAGAACCCCTTTGCCTCCCTTCCTTGTGTTATTCATGTTGGATGATGAAGTCAGTGTTGGAAAGGTCAGGAGTACAAAAGGGCTTGATGTAGGTATTGGAGGAGGATAAAAAGATGGAGAGAACTGAACCAATGTGCCACCTACGGGAGCTGTAAAGGAAAGGTGTTTAAGCTTCTGAGGTGTGCTGAGGGAGGGCATTGAAAACCTGGTTTTGCTCATCTTTTCTTATGAAAAGTACATCAGAAATGGTTTTGACTTGGCATAATTCTGGGTGTGCCTCGATGGTAAAAATCTGCATCTATAAGTCATTGGCAATTGAGGGAGAGAAAACAGGAGTTTTTACTGTAGTTCTGCCATTGAGGCTGGAAAAGCAAGCTCCATTTTCGTGAGAGTCCAAGCATGAAACTGTTTCCTTAATTACCATGCTATTTCTCATAGATAAAATATTGTAGTATTTTTAAATTTAGGCTTCTTTGAGCATGCTGGTCAGAGCTAGGCTGCAACCCTGCCATGTGCCAGTGCCTGAAGCGGTATGAGCTATGCTGCTCAGCCAGGTTCTGGAAGGGTTCCTTTCATCTGTAAAGAAGGATCTGAAAAAGTTAATGTAACTGTAAATAAAGCTGACCTGGAGGCTGTAACTGATTTGGATTTTCAAAACTGAAGCCTCCCTTGAAAGAAGCTGCTCTGGAAAATGAATACCCACAGAAGAAGGAGGCAATTTAGCTAGGAATTAGGAATTAGTTTTGTGATAAGCAAAGCAGAGAGTCAATCTGAGCACAGAGTAAGTTCTTGAGTTGTTTTGTAACATTATTGGAGGTGAGTAATCCAGAACCGGGGCTAGCACAGCCTGATTTAAGATAAATTTGAACAGATCTCTCAGTAAGAAACACGAATATATGAATAAAAGCCTGTAGACACATGAAAATATGAGCAAGAGCTGTAAGGAATTAGTGTGTGCATGGTCTTTTTATCCTGGAAGTAGATGAGAGATCTTGATGAAAAAGAGAAAAAAAACCCCCATTCTTCAGTCTAACCAGGCATAGTTTTCCTTCTGTCAAAGTGAAATTAAAGTGTTTTATAAAAGAAATTGTTTGAAGTCCAAAGTGTAGGAGAGATGATCTGGTATTATTCCTCACAGTGAGTTCCCTGGTCAAATATGGACTTAGGTTGATTATGGTAATGATACGATCACCACTGAAACACCATGGTGGGTGTTAGGAGGTAATTTTCTCTTTTATATTCAGCCCAGCACCAGATGCTTAACTGGATACTTTCACTTTCTGTGGAAACATATATGGGGCCACAGCGAGCTGCAAGGTGCTCAGTTATGTGGATTAATTATCTTCTACAGCAAATTTTGTACTCCTATTCAAAGTTTACACTTGTTGTGTGTTCCGGTGTAGGTCTGATTATGGTACGGAGATGATGTAAGTCTGCCATCTTCCACTTGATTTTGCTCCTTCTCAGAAATCTTTTTTTTCAAAGGTCATTTAGATCGCTAAAGCTTTCTCCTTTATTTCTCCTTTTTAGCCTCTGCCCTGTTATGTGCTATCGGGTTTCCCAGACCACTTCTGCCTTTGTACTCTGGCAGCGTCACTCTGTGTGTATCCACAGAGTGTCTTCTTGTCATCAGTGAATCCAGCCTGTGCTTCCTCCAGTGTTTTGTCCCAACATGTCTTGTCATTCCTCCTTAATCTCAGCTGCTTTTTTTTATGTTTCTTTTAGCTTCTGGCTCCATTCAGCGCTTGTGATACAGCCAGTCTGAAAGCACTTGCCCTTTCTTTGATCCCTGTGTGTTCCCTGGGAGTGTCCTTGCCTACCTTTGCTGCATGGGATCTCAATTCATGTCCTTCATTTTGCTGCCTAAAGGCTTGTTCACCAGTTACAAAAGTCCTGACTCACAACTGTGGTTGTATCTCCATGCATTAGCTAGCTGGTTTTCCTCTCTCCTGTTTTCCCTGCCTGCTCTCAACTTTCCTTGGTTCTGGCAGTGTAAGTCAAGAAAGGGTTCTCTTGTCACGTCTCTGTCTTTATCACAGGCTCCTGTGTAGTAGCTGAAGTTAAAAAGTCTGGATTTGCAAACTACAGTATTTTAAGGGTCATAATTGTTGATCTTCTTAAATAAAGGCCACTCTAGAGACTGTTTCTTTTGTTAGTACTTCACATCTTCCGTGATCCAGTTCTTGGTGTTACTTGTCGTTCTTCAGTTCACGTGTTAAAGGCAGAATGCTGTATCTTTCCATTTCACAGCTTGTGCTATTCCAGTGGCAGGTTTTAACAGGGCAAATTAAATTAGAAAAATCAAGTATTTTAATCAGGGTAGTTTCCGTGGTTTAAGTTTAAAAGATTGGCGAATACTTTAAAAATCCCAGATTTACACTTAGCTTTTTGTGCTGTTATTTGTTTTATTGTTATTATATAGATAAAGAAATGTCAGTAGTTTTCCAGTTGTGCCCTGAATCGAGAGAGGAGAGAACTCCACCCATTGAACATATTTTTAAATGTATCCTCATTTAAAGCTGTAGTCAGTTCTAGTTTAGACCTTGTGAGTGTCCCTAAGTGGGTTGCATAGGCTGCAGGAGAATGTGCTGCTAAAAAATGAAATTAGTATTTCTCATCCTTTTTTTTGCATAGGTTTGGGAGGAATTAATCCAAGATTCAGGTTTTCTGTATATGCTTTTGAGTTGTAAGGATCCCTTTAATCATATCTACATAAATGTGATTGTTTGTGTATGGCCTCTACTCAGCTCGTTTTTGACAGTATCTGTGGTTGATGTGGCCCATATTAAATACAGCCACAGTGACCTTGCTCTCATTTTCTTTGAGTCTTGCATCAAGACTCCAGCTGGGAACAAGCCAAACCCCTTCCCTGCTGTGATGGAAGTGCAGCTACCTTGTGGCTCAGTCTCCAGTTCGATGGCAGGAGCTGGCTGTGATGTGGGGTGCTGGCTCCAGGCTGCAGCCCAGATCCTTCTCTGTTCACCCCAAAAGCCCAAGTTGGGGTGTTTCTGCAGGGGGTTCTGTGCCGGCAGCTTCCCTGTGCTGTCCGAATAATGTCCCACCACACTTTGCCTCCTTGCTCCGTGGTTTTGCTCGCTCCAGTAATTGCCTTGAGCGGCTGTGAGGTCTGTCTCAGCACAGAGGGTTTTGCTCTAACGCCTTTAGCATTCACTTGTACATGTGCAGCCTTATCGATTTACACTTGCTCGTGATGCTCTGTCCTGTTAAAAATATGATTTATTTCATCCGTGTGTGGCTGAGTTATCTAGGGGAGCTGTAGCTAGACATTTTACAACACATCTCTGTGAAGCTTTAGTCCTGTTAGGTTTTTGGTGCTATTTTGGGGTCTTTGTGCTATTTTCAGTGGCTTTTAATTTACTATGGGAATCTTTCTTTGCAAATAGCTAGACATTCCAGCAGTTTGTGGGATTTAAAAAAAAAAATTTGGTATATCTTTATTTTGGTATCATATGTCTTCCCTGCAATCGTGGTTTCCTAGTCTTTCAAATTATATATGGACTTTATGTAAGTTATGTTTTTAGAGAAATGACACATTTTGTCTGCTGTCTGTAGTACATTGCTATCCTATATTAGTAATAATGAGTCAGTAACAATCTGAGGGAATCTATGTGACTAATTAAACTAATTATTTAACATAAATAGCTCAATATTTTTTGTTTTGTTTTAAATATTTTGTTCTTATATGACCACTGTTTCCTTTTGTCTGTTATGACTTTGTCCAGAAAACATGAGCACAATGACTGCTTGCTTCCAGTAATGGAAGGTAACTGCAGGAGTGGAGGCAGCAGCCAGTGGTTGCTGTTATTTTAAGCAGCATGCAGTTCTTTCTGTTAGATTTGAAAAAAGCACATTTTTGTTTTTGCCTGGGTGAGTAGAAAGCTAAGTCAGTATTTTCAGTTTTATCAGGGGCAGTCAGTGGTTTTTTAAATAGGGACCAAATTTTAGGGTGTTACTGCTTTATTTGTAATTGTTAAGGCTTTGGAAGCAAAATCTCTGTTGCTTTAGATTCATGTACTGTTGCCAAAGTCAGTGGATTTGCTGAGATTTGTACCAGCTGTAGTTGTGGCTCTGTGTCTTTTGAAAGCACTGGAAATCATAAAAAAGAACCAGGGAAAAGTCTTGCCCTTTTTTTTTCTTTTTCTCACAGACACCAGTACCTCTCTTTTCTCAACTGGAAAGAAAACTGTTGGCTCTGGTGCTCTCATGTGTGCACACTGAGCCATGTTCTCTCTTCCTTCTGCAAAGACTTTATTCATTCTGCCAGAGTGATACTTCATTGCTCTGTTTAATGAGTTGGTCAGGAGAGACTTAGCAAAGGAGCTAGGGGAAGAGTTGGACACTTGCACAGATTGGTCAGTTAAACTCTGTTCAATAAGGAGCTGATTAAATAAACCTTTATTATTCATCAGCTTGCTGACCCCGCACTGTCTTTTGCTCCTCGGCTCATGGGGCAATGCATAACTAAGAATGAAATGCAGTGAGAAGGGCAAAGGAGCAAAAACCCACCAGCATTTACTACTTGTTCTAAGCTCTTGGGCTGGCTAGGGTTGGAGAAGATTTGAGTTAGGGCAATTTTAGAGGTTATTTCCATGGTGGGCTTGTGCAATGTGGCTACTGCATAAGCCCGGTACTACTACGGTAAATATGGCTCATTGTAATAAGGCTTTGATGTCTGTGTTTTATCAATGTGACATCAATCTCTGCATCTGTATCCTTGATACTCAACTCTGTAGGGCAGACAAGAAGATTAGAAATTAGTTTATGTTTAAATGCAAGATTAAAACTCTTGAAAAGAGTTGTTTTACCCAGGCTAGTTGTCATGCAACTGGTCTTCTGAGAGGCTCTGTTGGTGTAGCTAAGGGTTTATCACCTGCAAATGCAGTGGATGTTGTCTTAGTGGGCAGCAGGGAGTTGGGGGAGGGCATTTGGAGAAGTCATGAGGACCCAGCAGAGAGAACTGCTGGGAAGGATGACTGCCTTCCAAGTGTGTTTGTGGCATTAAGGAGAGAGGGATGGGGCAGGGTAATGTGTACTCACTGCCTATGTTTTGTGGATGCACAGGGAGGGCTGCATCTGGCTCATTCTCATCTGTTTCTCACCCGAACTGAAATGGTTCAGGAAGACCAAAATAGCAGGTAGCCCCTCGTGTTGAAGAGGAGCCTGGTGTTGCTATTCATGCTTCCTTGATGATGATGTGTCCCATAGCTCTACTTGATTCTCATTACACATTGCTGATGTAGTGGGCATGGCCAGAGTACTTGCAGCATTTTGATGTCTGAGATTTCCGTGAAGTTTGATTTAAAAAAAAACCCTAAACACAACTCTCTCTTTAGATGTCACAATGTAGTAGTTGTCATCCTGTGGCAGTGCTTTTCACCTTGTCTGTCTCTCTTTACAGCAAGCCCACTGACCCATGGAGTCATTGTGTAGGTATTGCTGGCAGTAATTTATCCTGTCACACATGCAGTGAGGAATTCATCATCAGAAATGCGGACTCTTACATATTTGTGAAGTGTCAGTTTGACAGAATTACTGACAGCTGGCATTCTTCCAACAGACCAGTAATTGCTTGACTGTGAAAAATGGCAGAAGATGGACAAATGTATTGGAAAAAGAAAATCTCTACAACACAGAAGTGGTGCTAATGTGATATAATTCATAACTGGTTGCTGTTACAAAGAGTCACCTTCAAGCATTCGAGTCTATTCTCCTTCTCTGGCATGATTTACTTTATGACAGGTAGCTCAGCAAACCTATCTGAATGAAATCAGATTGTTTCTTATCTTATTTGGTATTTGTCCACCTTCTTTTGCCCATATTTTGAGAGCAGGATGGAGCTGACCAGGCTAAATGCATTTTACAAATACTTCTGTCAGGTTACAGAAGAACAGCTATTAAACTTTAATTTCTAGTAAAGCTGAAGTGGGGTTTAAATATTTAAAGGAGTAATTTATGTAAAGGGAATTCGTACCACTTCCTAAAATGATGATCTCTCATAATTTGGGTTTGGATATCCATATTCAATTAATCTAAAATTTTATTGCTTTCGTTTTGCTCTCTTTGCGTTAGCTCTTTATATTAAAATGTGTTCTCAATACATGCCAGCAGGCCTGTATTTTAAGCTAATTATGATTGTCATGCTTATCATACTTGATTACTTTTTCCCAAGGACAGATATTGTTGGGCAAGTGGCATGGGGGTGGAAATTGGAGCTCAGAGCCAACAAATGTAGCAATGACAGAACTGGGACGCATTACCTGATCACTAAAATGACTCAGACCACTTGCAGATGAATTGTTTCCCTTGTTAATTCATGCAAACGTGGCCTGGAGGTTAAAGGACTTGTTCTTGAGATCAGGAGGTCTCTGCTTTATTTCCATCTCTGTCACCAGTTTGCTTTCTGACCTTCAGCAAGTCATAACTGCATCAATATCCTTGCATTGATTTTGAACTCATATGCATGATGGGAGGTGAGTGCTTCAGTATACTGCTGAATTTGGGCTGAAGTGATACCCCCAAGGTTGCAGAAGAAGACTGAGAGACAACCAGAAGTAGAGCCCAGAAGTAAACTCCAGTGGGAGGTATCAGCTGTGGGCACCTTTGCATCCTGGGCAAGAATTTTGCCCCAATACTTTAGTCTTACCCATGAACTTTGAGAAGTGCATATTCAGATTTAAGAACAGGGCACAAGGAATAATGATGATGATCTGGAGGAGAACTGTAATGGGATTTGGCACTTCTCAAGCTAGATTGGTTAGCTCTTGCTAAATAAATAAGAGTTGTTCTTTAGGAATGTTAAATGGAGACAAATAATAATCAAAGAATTGTAGAATATCCTGAGTTGGTATGTAGAGCCTTTGTTTTCCAGTAGGGAATCTAAAGTCTGAGTATTTTCTGCTGAAGCTGTTCTTGAATGCTCTGTCTCAGACATGGCATGTTTTATCATCAGCTGTGTTCTTTTGGTTTTCAATACCTGCTATTTTGCTATTTAGTAGCTGAGAAATTCTTTGGGCCAAGAGCAAGAGTTGCTGAAGTCACTCATAGTGGAGGGAAGGTGAGAGTCAACCAGTGCTGAGTAACGTGAGTAGTTGTTCAGTGTATAAATTTGAGAAAGGCAATAGATTTGCTGCCCTTACTGCTTTTTTCTCTTTGCTTCAGAGTGGAATTTAGATTTTACACACTGAAAATTAATCCTGCCTACCAGTGACCAGTTTACTTCTATCTCCCATATGGATCTAATGCTTATTTGCATCTTTTGCCCCAGTGACATTGTTAACTCTATTCTGAGTCTTCCCTGATGGTTTTTTTGGCCCAGCCCCAGACTTTTGCTGTAATGAGGGTATTTTTCTCTGCATGGCTGAGAGCAGACTGGTTGAAGTTGGCTTATGGCTGTGCTCTCGCTGCCTCAGATGCCTCCATCACTCTCTGCTTTCCCCTGCAAGGGCTCTACAGTGTGCACGGTTGCTGTGGGTGTCTGTGTGACCCATGTCTCTGCTCCTGCTGGCCCGGGGCTGAGGCTGGGACTCCTCCACAGAGCCAGAGAGGTTCTCTGCACGCCTCCCTTCAGCTGGATGGTGCTTCTCACTGTGGAGCATGGCCATCAGGATGGGCAGGTGATTTGTGAAGTACTGTGCCTTTATTTTTATCCAGTGTAGCCAAGGCATTGGTTGTATAACTCAAAAGAACAACCTAATAATAAACCCCTGCTTGCATTCAAAATCCGGGCTGAGTGTCCCTGTTTGGCAGCCACTTCTTGCTGCTGCTCTCTGTTTTGAAGCGGTTTGGATAGACATGGGTTGGTCATGCGTTTGGCTGCAGTTGGCAGTGTGGCACCAGCTCATATTTTAGGAAGCAGCTATAATTCAGGAAAGCTGTTGTGTTCAGCACTGGATTGTGCAATTTGTATTTTTAATAACCTTCTGGGTGTGATCTCATGTAAATTCAGTACCACTGGTGCCTTGTGTAGTGACAGCAGTGAAATTACAGAACTGGGCAAGAAAGGTAGCAGTAGAATTTGGTCAGGTTTCTTTTAAGAAACTTCTTTTTTTTAAAAGCTTTTTTCATTTCTATTTATTTGTGCCGGATAGGCACAGCTTTTTGTAAGTCTTATTTTTGCTTTGTCGCTTTCTTCATGTTTTTTCAGGAGAAAGGACACGGGAAGATGAAAGGGGTGATTCAGGGAGGAAGAAGTGTTTGCTCTTGCTGTGTTCTGCACTTTCCAAGTCAAACAGTAATGCTGGTTGCTGTGATGCCATATCTGTTAGAAAGAAATTGCATTATTAGTGACCATTGGGGGTGGCCTGTAGTTCATCCTGCTCGTCTCCTCTCAGTGTGATTTGGGGAGCAAGATGTCTGTAAGTGCTTCCTTGAGGTGTTAGCCTGGAGACAGTGATTTCACCAAGCGGCAAGTGGTGGGGCTGGCTGTCACCCTGTGCGTTTTTAGCTTGGCACCTGGCCTTGATGACTGCTTTTAATGGCTACTTTTTGCCGGGAAGCTGAAAGTCTTCCTTTGGCTTTTATCATTTCTGTCTCACATATTGTACTTGATGTGGCCAGTAAAAAACCTTTTGTATTTCAGACATTCCCTCACCTCTTTAATCCTGACTTAAGCTTTGCTGTGAGGAGGAGAAATGGCATTGCTGGGAGGGAGCTTCTGGGAAGGAGATTGCAGAGCCCATGTGGCTGGTGTGACCCTGTTGTGTCTGGATGGTGGGGTAGAAAAATGCTGTTTGGGTTTGGAAGAACCATTTTGGTCTCTTGTTTCTCAGTATTAAGGATTATCTGAGTTCCTTAATCTCTAGTTTAAAGGGAGGGAAGAAGCCTGTGTTTTGTTTTGACTGTGGTGAGCAAAGAGATGCTGTTTGAGAAACATGGCAGAAAGGAAATGAAGTCTTGTGGTTTCTTCCTTCAGTGTTATCCTAGCAATAAAAATCCACGAGGGAGCTTGTTGACTTTTTGATTAGACAAATAACATTGAGAAAGCCCTAGTGCTGGAAACCCTTAGTCATGTGCAGAGCTTACCCCTCTGTCTTTTGTCTGCACGAAGTATTGGCAGATGAAGGAGAGAAACCCTTATGTTTGGTTGGGACTTGCTGTGCTTGTGTTTTATTTCCCCTTTTCTTTCCATGTGTTTTATTTGGAGTTGACTTAAGGATAAGGATGACTTTACAGCCAGCTATGTTTTGGGGCGAGCAAGTTTTGATGAGCTTCAACCTGCTCCCAGCCCAGAGCACCATCCAAAGGGTGTCCTGAAGATTCAGCTCCCACATGGCAATAAGGAAGCTTCTCTGAGGCTGTTTTGTGTGGGAAACAGTGGGAATGTAACCGGAGCATTCCCACCCTTTTTTGCATAAGGAGGCATTGATGGGAAGCACTAGCTCAAACAGGGAGTTTCTGAAGCAAAAAAGCAGTTTGATGCTGCATTGTCCAGCTGGAGACTGACGATTAGCTGTAGCTGTGATGAGGGTGATATTTGGAAAGCTTGATGCTGCCAGCAGGTGTTTTGAAGAATCCGCAAGTGGAAGCTTTTGGAAGAGTTCACACCAAATCCCCAAGCACATGTTATTTCTAAGAGCTTGAACCTCAGCCTGAGACAGTTCATTTGGATTTCAGTACTTACTGGCATTCCTTTTTGTAAGCGCATGGAGTGACAGGGCAAGGGGGAATGGCTTCAAACTGGCAGATTCAGATTAGATATAAGGAAGAAATTCCTTACTGGAAGGGTGGTGAGGCACTGGAACAGATTGCCCAGAGTAGCTGTGAACGCCCCATCCCTGAAGCGTTCAAGGCCAGGTTGGATGGGGCTTTGAGAAACCTGTCTGGTGGAAGATGTCCCTGCCTATGGCAGCGAGATTGGAACTAGTTGATCTTTAAGTCCCTTCCAACCCAAACCATTCTATGATTCTAGTATGGCGAGATGTCATAGTTAAGGAGAGCCTCCTACTTAAAAGGACATTCCTCAGTAAGGCAGGAATTAAATGAGATCCTCAGTGCTGGGGCTGGGGTGGGCTGATGAAGGTTATAGGGTTTAGGGCTGTTGTCCTCTGTTGCAAGAGAAGTAGCATAGAGAAAGTAGCAAGAGAAACAGTTAAATTGTTTTAACATGGTAAGCAAAGTATACAGCAAACCACCCTGTATTTTAATTTCCCCATAGGATAAATAGGACACAAATGAACATCTGCAGAGCATGGAATTAATCCTGTTCGTGGGAGGATCTAAATGAAATCATTCATTACATTCACCCTGCACTCTTTACTTATATTGCAATTACCTCAGGCTGATCAGAAACTCTGATTTTTCAGGTTCACTTATATCCTCATCTACAGCCTTTATATTCCTCATTATTTTGCAGGCAATGTGAAACAGCAGCATAACAAAGAGTATAGCTAAGTTTTTGAGCAGCAAAATTAGTCAGTGCTAGTGGTTTGGATTTGATTTTTTTTAAATATGCATATTCAGCTCTCCTTTGAAATTAGCACACATTTGGTTGTAGCCACAAATGCAACACTGCAAATGCAGATTCCACAAGGTTAGTGTGAATGGGGTTATCAGCTTGTGATGTTCTCCTTTTCTATTCGGGGTTCCCATTACAAGAAAACATTTGTAGCTGAGGTAGAGGTAATAGGCAGTCTTAATTTACCTGAAATTGTTGCTTTCCAACACTGATTTTCGCTGGAGCACAGCCTTGGTCAGAAGAGTAAAATTCTTGTGCATGCTGTCATAAAGTAGCATGTAAGTGTTGGATATTTTCCATACTCACAGCCTTTGTTTGAGGGGATGACTGCTCTTTGTTTAAACATTTGGGATAGGGAATTGAAAGAAAGTATGTAAAATGTAAAGGATAAGCTACTGTTTACTGAGAAACGGGGAAGCACTTGGCAACATTGCTGCTGAGTCTCTTGTCTGGTCATGCCTTTGTGTGCCTGTGACAATGCTCCCGACCTCGAACTCTGTCACCTTTCTTAACTGTTTTAACTACAGGAAAAACAAAGCCCCAAGTAAAAACTATAAATAAGACCAGCCATGCCTCCTGGCCTCCCTGCACTGTGGCTCTTGGCCTTGTAATCTGCCTGCCTCTCAAACCTCTTGTTCATTATTTTGCCCTTCAGCTGATGCAGGGCCCCTGGATAGATGGGGTCTCCCGGGAATGGAGAAGGGGAACGCATAGAGTGACAGTGCTGAGCTGGGAGTGGGGCACTGAGGTCGTGGAAGAGGGCTGACAGGCTCAGGGATGGTGTTAAAGCCCCAAAAAACCTAGGGGGACACATGGGAGAGGGCTTTTTTCTGCTTCCTCATGAGTGACTGAAGCCAAGTCCCCAAGCCTTCAACACCTCCTCTCCCCACCACCCTTTGCCACCCCTTGCTCTGGGTTGAGTGGGACCCAGGTTCCTGGCATGGTGGCCAGGTAAGGGAGCAAGCTGAGATTTTGCTTGGCTTGTTGGAAGACTAGAAGAGGTGAGGCAAGAGAAATGGTTAGCAGAGATTGAGCCTAAAGGATGGGTGGAGGTGTGTAGGGGCGGCAGCAGCAGAGTGCCAAAGAGAATAGCTTAGTGAGGGGGAAAAAGAAGAGGTTGGAGAGGAATATAGAGAGGATAAAGATTTCAGAAAAATAGAATGGGTTTTGACAAGAAAATATTATGTCAAGAGTAAATAGAATAAATAGAATAGTTGAAAAGCAGCATGTTCTGGAAAAAAAAAAAAGGTTATTAAATAAGAGACTACTATTAGATGAAAAATTCATGTTTCCATTTTCTTTGGCTATTACTTAAACTTTCAGCCTGGGAGTCCCCTAATGAAATAAAGAAAATTAAAATGTAAAGAATGGAAAGCAGAAACCAAAATAAACTGCTATATAATTGTTGGATTTGAACAGTTGAACGTGATGCAGCATGTTACAACTCTTGAAAATTAAGTAATTACAAAATAAAAAAAAAATGCCAGCATCTGGTGATGGGTAAAACACTGGTGTGCTGTGTCAACATCAATAATGCAAGTATATATTCACTCAGGTATGGGTGTAATATCATCACTCATGTCATACCTGCATGAATAGCTCCACGTAAGCACCCAAATGGTGTCCTTCCCGGCTGAATAAAATGATTTCACTGCCTTGACTGCTGAGAATTTAAGAAGTCAATCTCAGTAAATCTTCCTTTCACTGTAGACAGTTCAGGTGCAATTCCCAGCCATGCAGAAGGACAGAGATCTGTTTGAGTTCATGGAGCTGAGGTGATTTATGTCAGCTTGGATAGAGGTAATATGTGACAACCCCTTATTGTAAATTTGAAATCAAATCATAGTTTTTCCATTTGTTGTGTTCTGTTATTTAGCAGCATTTTTACATATATACTCCTTGGTAGTAGCTGATTAATATTCAATGAAGACAAATGGAGTTTTCAGAATAAAATGTAAGGATTGTCCCAAAAGCAGCAGCTGTCTGAGATCGTTCTCTCCAGATCACTCCTATCTGCCATTCAACTCTGTGGCTTGAGAAAGCATCACTTACACTGTAATTTTCATTCTGCTCTATATTTTTAAGCTGAAAGTGTAAAATATTGTCAATTAAAATGCAGTTTCGATGTTTTAGCTTTCAAGCACTTGTGATAAAATTAACCCATGCAGAGCTGAGAGCAAAGCAAGACTGGAATACATCATAGCCTTGGAAGGTTAAGGACAGACAGCTAACCTGAACATTTTTCACAAATAAATGTTTCAAAATTAGTTTTCCAAGCTGATGACCCTCATTGTTTTAATGATACAATATTTGAATGCCAGAACTACTTCTATACAGGTGCATATGGGACTGAACAACCCAAAAGTTAAATTGGCAAGTGAACGCATATCAATTTGGCACACAAAATACTGATTTAAAAAATGTTTGACAGTTTGTAGAAATAGCTGTAACTGGGAAATCATCACTAAGCAGATACATTTCCCATGGGATGCCTGAGGGACCAGATTTTGGGTTGATGCTTGTTAAATGTTCTAATTCATCATCGAGAACAAAACACAGTCATTTATTGTTCAGGTTTACAGAGGATGCAAAAGTTAGGGCAATTGTAAATGGAGAGCAAGAGAACTGCAAGTCATTAATACAGAATTGTGAATACCCAGTGAATTGAGTGGCAACCAAATTTTAGTCATGCTGGTAGGGCTGAATGCATAGAGGAAATCTAGGTGATGCTTACTTAGTAGAGTACCATCTTTTGTTGAAAGAGAGGTCTGAAAAGGGTTTGAGAGTGATGGTTCACCAGCTGGCCTGCCTGCTGCATGGCCCACAGGAGACCTAATGCCACCCTGGCATGGCAAAGTGTGGAGACAGGACCAGAGAGGGGAGGTGGCACTTGCTCATCATGTGGGTCCTGCCACAGCCTTTGATGTGGTGCTGTGTGATGCGGGGCACCCTGGTTTCAGCAAGTTTAGTGTTAGCTTTGAGTGTGTTCAGAAGAAAGGGAAAAGAGTACCACAAAGATTCTGGCTGGAACGGGTGCATAGGTCACATCAGCTTAGCAAAAGACTATGTCTAGGGAGGAGAATTTGTCGTCAAATCAGTTTTCTAAGGTGGATTTTCTGCTCCTGGCAAATTTAAAAACAAGATGGGTTGTCTTTCTGACAGATGAACTATGACTTAATTGGGAATTATTTTAGGGAAGTCCTCTGGAAAGGGTGCTTTCCTTTTTTTCCTCTCCTGCTTTTTCAATTCCTCTTTGGATGGGACCTCACAAGTACACGCGTAGCATTTGTTCCCTATGGAAGAACTTTTTAAGTCCATGACTCTGTTGAACAGTTTTGTTGCCCATCTCCTCGAGAATGATACTGTTAGAGAGATCTGGATTTTAGATACTTACTGGTCACCAGCTGCAACACTAATAGAAATTCCACAGTGCAGTTGGCAGGCTATTAGTGACTCAAACTAAAGCCTATTATTTTGTGTGCTAATTATGAAATACTATTATTACCAGTAGAGGTCACGTAGGTATCCAGTATTCTGGTGCCTGAGAAATGATATGTTGAAGTGCTGTGTGGTTCCTTCGTTCCCATTTGATGCAGAAGGAAGCTACTTGCATAGTAGCCTCATGCTATATGTGCATGTTGCATATATATGCATATAGCATATCCATACTATGTGGAGGAAGAGTCCCTGTCAATTCAAAATTTTTAGTCTATCCAGCATTGTAATTGTTAGTGATATCAGAATATGTGTCTTCTACCACTGCTGCCTGTTTTGGTTCCCCTTTAAATACTCTCACTGGAAGTAAAGTCACAGAAAGATCATTCCTCGGTCACTCCTTTTTCCTCTGGGAGATGCCTTTGGGAGGTGTAGTTGGTGTGCTTGGCCCATCCACTCTTGTATGTGTGGGACATGGCTGCATTTCCTCACTGCAGACAAAGTGCATCAAAAGGTTTTAATTAAACTCACTGAGGTGATGGGAGCAATGGAAGGAGACAGATGAAGGGAGCAGAACTGCTGAAAGATAAGCAGGCACTGAGAGCTTGTGCATTCACCATTCTGAATAGTTTTCTTGTGTTTTGAGAATTCCTCCTTAGAGAAAGACAGATCCACAGTGCTCAGTGTCTCACCCGAGGCTGGCTGTAAAGCTGGGCTCTATAATGGAAATACAGATTATGCTAATTGAGATGAAGTTTTATAGTGCTAATGTGTATTTTACTCTTCTGTGTGGTGAAGTGCAGTCTGGGTCTTAGGGAGCTGACAATGTCCTATTCATATGTAAAATGTTGTGAAGGATCTGTGGTTTGGGGAATTTCAAAACTGCCGCATGAGGGGATTCTTACATCTGAAAGCAATATTCTCCATGTGCAGCTCACTGCTAAGGGAGAGAGCAGTGTGTGAAAGCAGCTTCCCAGCCTCTGTGTACGGATGTGTGGATCCAGCTGGAAGGAGGCAGGAGTGGTGGAGAACTCCTGAGGTCCCATGGGGCTGGAGATGGGGCCAGCCCCATCCGTAGAGCTGCTGGTCTGTAGAGCCAGCAGAGCTCTACAGACCTGAACCTGTCCTGATCCCGGTCAGCTGAGGCAATAAAGAGCTGCTGGAAAAGTAAAAGATCTTGCAAAGAAGCCGATTGTGCCTCTGTGCATTGGGATTACTTGGAGTTTAGAAGTATTAAACAGAATAAACTCTGTGGAGTAAGACAGTAAGCCCAGCTGTGTATTAATTATTAGTCTGGACAGCTTGCAAATCTCAGAATCGGGCCTTTACTGTCTGTGATACTTTTTTCCTTTTAATATCAGCATTTGGCCTTCACATTGCCAAGGAAGTAGCATCCTTAATTTGTAAGAGCTCATCTGCTTATCCAACAAGCTGCAGTCGTAATCCTCTTTGCCATAATGAATGACTGCTCTGGAAGCGATTACTGCGGGATTTCATACTTTCTTTTCCACTTATCAAATTCTTGTAAAGAAAATTGTTGTTCATAAATCACAGTAAAGTATGAGGAGGATGTGATTGCACTAAAAATACCAGGGGCGCTGCTTCGGAGGTGGTAAATCTTGGTCCATCTGGACGTGTCACCAGGACAAAAATGACCTGAGTCCCTTGATTTCTGTTTGTGTCAGGTCAGGTGTGCACATGTGTGTGTGTGGACTGCTTCTGCCTCAAGTTCAGAGACCAAAAGTTTAAGCCTTTCATTGCTCCAGGTTAAAATGACTGCTGCAGCTCTATTTTCTATTCTTGCTTGACTTGTGAGAAGACTTGCTGTGCGTTTCAGTAAATCCATTGCAAATATGATTTTGTGTTTCATCTTCAATGCACATCTGTTGAAGAACAGCTAAGAAACAGTAGCTTAAATAGACCGCAGCTGCAGCAGCCATCGTTTTCATTTTGACTGTGATTCAAGATAAATGCTTTTAAAATTACAGCTTTCTAAAGAAACCTTCCTCCTTTAAAGGTTTTTCTTTCCCTCTTTTTTTTTTTTTTTTTTTGTAAGCTCATAAATCATTTTTGTTAAGTAGACTGATACGAACAGTGCGATGTAAGTGGTGGGAAATACAGAAAAAGAAATCCAGCTCTTATTATTTTAGGACAATGCAAATGTAGCGGTTTTTTTCCCCTGGACCTGCATATGCACAGTTTTTGTTTGAACTTACATCAGAGAGATGGGATATAGCCAACTATCTACAAGCTTGAAAACTAGGCTGATAAGAAGGACAGAGTAGAGCATTCAGCTCTTTGCTGTAAAGACAACCCAGCAGCAGATGTGCCTGCTGATGGTGCTACACTGCGTATCTAGAAATTGGAGGGAGGCATGTTTAGAAGCCTGTCAGCTTCACTAGAAATTTTCAAACCTCCCCAGATTATTGTAATCTCATTTCGCAAAACACATGGCTAACTTGTAGTGGAAAAGTAGGAAAAAGTGGAATGTCTGCAAAGTTCTTCTTGCATTTGATATACTGGATCCACAGTGTCCTTTCATGCAAATTCATAATGCACATGTTTGTTTGTGAAATATATATAGTTAAAATCACAATTCCTAAGGTTCTAACTTCCTTTATAGAATGTTGCATTTGAGACAGAAAAAAACCAAAGAAGTTCTTAAGTTGATGTGAATGGTAAAAATTGTTTTTATTTATCTATGAAGACGTAGAAGTAGTTTGGTGAAAAAAGAAATAGACCATTTTGATCCATATTTTGGGACATCTGGCTTTGCTAATGGATGATGTAAACCAGGGCATGAATAGAGTGATGTTCAGACAGCTGAGGTGGTCAGTGATCCATTTGGAAAGAACATGTGAAATATTGTGATGCCCCCAAATCTGCATTTCCTGCCTGAGAAAACGAGGTTCTATCTGAAATGTTCTGACCAAGCCTAACACAGTTTGTAGTTTGCACCCACAGAAACATGATGCATTAAAAGCAGCCTGTGTGTTCCAGAGATAAACAAAATAGACCTCTCCTCGTGGGAGAACTAAAGCCTGTGGAAAAGTCTCTTGACTTTGTGGATAATTTCTTGAGACTTCTAAAGAAATGCTGTATGGATTAACATTTTTTAAAAATTACTGGAAAAAAGTTTCTCATTGTTCATTAACAGGAAAGATGTTGTGCTAATTTATGCCACATGCAATGTCCGTAGGGTGGCCGAGGATCTAAGTCTCTGCATAATTTCACCCAAGGATATTAACTTCCCCACTGTGCCCAATTAAATCCATCCCCATGCTAATCTGAGAACAAACAGGATAAAATACAAATTTATTTCTGGAAAACTGTCTAAAGCAAAAAGGAATTAAATATCTCTCTATTCTTTGGAAGGCATTTACAACCTTTGTAATTAGTGATTAGAGCTAAGAAACAAATGTTGGGATTCATTTCTTTACTGGGCCAGGGTTTATTTCATGTAACTTCAACCATCTAGGGTTGAAAGGAAAGGAGAGGAGCCACCTCCAGAGCTGCATGGAGCACCCCATCCTTGCAGCTGCGGCTCTCTGTAAATTGCAGCAGCTTAGATGAGTAGCTCATAAGAGAAATCTCACTTCCTAGCATGAATTCAGTCTGTAGCAACTAATTGGTTTGTGGAAGTTTTTAACCTCTTTGCCTCTACTTTTCTGACCTGTGAACTGAGGACTCTGGTCCCTGGTGCCATAATTTGCAGCTTTCCTGCCCTTCTCAGCCATAATAATTTCAGTGAGGTGTGATTTTTTTGTTTATTTTTCATTCTTCACTTTTGTTGTATCCATTTTTTTTGTTTGTTTCTCAAGCTAAGTAAACCCTTGGTTTTGTACTTACTGTCTGGTGTAAAGTAAAATCTGGTTCTCCACTAATGTAGAGAATAAGAATTATCGCATTCTCTGCATTTAAGACTTTGACGTGCTTACATAAAATACCTAATCTGATTTTTACTTTCTAAAAATACATCTCTCAAGCTCCAGTGAAGAAAGCTGCAGTTTTGCCTCAAGAAATTGAAAGAGGCCAGACAAGAGTTTAGTCATAAATCCTTGTACCTGTGGTCTCCAGATGAAAGACCGATCATTTAGTCTAAAATCCTTAGCTGAACGCAGCAAAGCACAAGGCCCCAGATGTCACAAGATGTTGTTATCAATCCGTCGATCTTTGTGAACCCCTGCTGAAGGATTAGTGTTCATAAATCAGTGCCTGGAGAGCAATCTCAAAGTCCCCTTACTCAGGCTCTGGAGCCAGTGCTGGGTGACAGCATTTGCATTCACTCTTCATGCTCCTGATTGCTGATTAAAAATTAACCCCATCAGACCATTTGGTGCCCTTATCCTGATTACTCTGTAGAAGGGAGCATAGGAATTTTAATGACATTTGAAATAGTCTTTTTTGAGGCTGAGTTTCCAGCTTTGCCTGTATTTTGGACTTGGCTGAAGTCTTGCAGAGCAGATTGTTGTCAATTATTATGGAAGTCTCATTTTCCTGAAGCAGAACGAGCTGGTTACTTATGACAAGCTTGTTCAGCGTGATTTTAGCTAACTGTCTGAAAGGTATGTAGACAGAATGCTCCAAACTGCAAAAAGAATTCAGTCCAAAACCTGTGAGGAACTCCAGGAAAGAGCTGCTTCCTAGGGTCACTTACTTCAACTTTGCCCTGAGTGTTATGATGCTTAAAGAATGTTGCATGCGCAAAATGTTGTTGGATTGAGCCTTGCTTGGTTTGTATTCGGATGTGACCTGTTTGCCCTAACTGGCAAATTCTTGCCAGAGCAGTAGTTTTATAATATCATTTACAAATGCTTACAGTTGAGCTATGGATGTCTCTGTGTTTAGTGTAGTATTTGAAAGTGTATTTCAATGCTTCATCCTGTGTGCCAAATAGAAGTAATTTTCTGTCCTGCTTTGGGGTCACAGCAGAAGTATGTGCAAGAAAAACCATTTCAAAATCTTAAGCTGAAGAGAATCTCTAGCCCTTCAGTATGGGTATAATTAATTATTCCTGCTTTTCTTTAAAAATTCAGGAAGTTTGAAGGCAGTAGCTTATGTAAATATGGCTAGAGATGCCAAAGATTTAAGTAGCTGTTTTGCTGCTGCTATGTTGCCTCAGGCAAGTGGCACTGGTTTTTCTGTCTAGGTTGGGTAGGGGACATTTAGGTGAATGGCCAGCCTTAGCCCAGTTATTTGCATCTTAAGGAAAATGCTAACATGTCATGTACCTGCTCTTTGCTATCAGGATGCTCCATGGAAAGCATTAACTCTGTCCTGAAATTAGGAGCAGTTGGACAGCAGGAGAGCAGTGGATTAGCTGGAGAGCAATGTACTTCAGCCAAAAGAAGCAAGCAAAATGCTGTTCATACAGAAATTACACCAAAAAAGAAGAGCAAACAGACCAAAATGAGGAATATATTTGACTTTTTTTTTTCTTTTAAACAAGAACAGGATCCCATTTTCAACCAGGGTCTTACCATACGGCTCCTAATGCATACTTTTTCCTCCTCAGTGAGACACTTGTATTCCAATAGGTGGAGTGAATTACATATATCAGCTTTAAGCAATGCTGTATTTTGTCTTTGCACTTTTGACCAGTGCAATGAAAAGTTAAATATTAATATGTCCTCAGAACTTTTCTCAAATATTTGTAATATGAGACTGTTAATTTAAGAGGCAGCAAACAGAGGTGAAGTTTTTACATTTGGCTTTTGTTATCTTGGCAGTAATTAGGGTAGTCCAATAGATGTAAATTAAATGTTACCAAGTAGGAAAGCAGTTGCTAGATTGCAGTTGGGGAACTTTTACTATATGGAATTCTTGGAAATTGGAGCCTCTGACATTTACAAGATTGTAGGATGGTGGTGATAGAGCTGGCTGCTGAATGCATGCACTCAACATCTGAAATGTCACTTGTTTGTCTCTGTAAGTCCAGTGGAAGAAGTGGCAATTATTTTGTGTGTTTCTTCCAGCAGAGCCTCCTCTGTGATTTGAACGCACACAGGTTTGTGAGAAGGTGACCTTTATGATTTTAAGTCTCCAAAAATCTTGGTTCCCATTCCCCTCCTGCCTCCTTTTCACTGTTGTCTAGGTAGTTCCAGTGTTTGACATACCCTTTTAAGCCAGTAATCTCCCAATAGAAGTGTTACCATGTCCCCCCTCTCGGTTTCTCTGCAGTTCCTCATAGGAAGAGGCAGAAATTGCAATGATGTGGCTTTTTATTTTAGGGTTTTTTTTTTCCAGAGGTCTCCCATTCTGTGACAGGGTCTTTGTAAGTTATTGCATGTATTATAAATGTTTTCTGCCAAGTAGAGGTGACAACGTAAGCCTGGTTTACATGTTAATGATCTTCAGTTTCTGAAAGGTCATGCCAAAAAATGAAGGCTTTATACCACACCTTCCTGCATGTCCCCCTTCCCCACCTGTGCCAATTATTCTAAGCTAGATGCAGCCTGGAGGTGACACCTCCTCTTGTAGGTGCCAAGACCTTGCAGGTGCTTTACCACGTGCATTTACTCTGTCACTTGTAACACATCGATTGTTGGACCGTGGCAGGAGGTTCAAAGGATACCTTTCTTGGTAGCAAAACCTTTGGACTTCTTTTCTGCAGAGACACTAGAAGAAGGTTTGACTGAGGATTGCTGTGTTCTTGTGTTCGGTGCACTGTAATTCGCAGGTCAAATTCCTGCTCTTGGTACTAGTGGGTCTAAATGGAATTTTCTGGAAGTTGTGCATGGATGCTTCTGTTCTGTGATGATTTGAAGCCTACACATGTAGTTTCCTTCTCTCTGTATATATATGCACAGCTGATTACTGTGTTGATAAGTGAGGACATTTATCTTTCTCTTTTGAGAAACTGAAATTTGCTGCCTAGATAACATCCTCTCCAAATTTCCTATTAGATTAATAACTAGCGATTCCACAGATTTTAGCAACCTGAGCCAAGATTGCATTTTGGACAAATCATTCCTGGGGATGGAAGAACAGTCATGTTCTTACAACTCTTGTATTTCAGTAACAAACTGGCAGTTCATCCAGTTGCTCATGTATGGATGGAGGTCAGCCCTAGCCATATAACATAGATTTAGATATTTACTATGCTAATAAGAAGATTTGGTGAGGATAAAGGGCTTGATTTTTTAAATCAATAGATTCTTAGTGAAAGCGTTGTTAAAGTAAGTATGGCTGAAGTTACCATCCATGTTGGTTTTCTTACTAACATAGCACATTGCTACGGAGAAAATTCAGGCCCAAAATGTTGTGTCATTTGCATGATGAAACATTGCCTCAGAGAAGCTAAGATGGTAGAAAACAGGTTGCAGGAGCCATGAGAGGTGAGTTTTTCTGCAGACATGTCAGCAAGGCTGAACTATATGAAATCATTTCTTATAGTTATTCACCTGAGGACAATTCTGCAAACAGTGCAAGTGGGTTTTTTGCTGGGGAAAGGGGCTTATGCACCTTTATTTTGATGCTGTAGTTAAATTCCAGGAACAAGTATTTTCCAAGTGTGCACAGAGATGCATCAGCTGCATCAAGGCATGATGTTCCTGACAGCAGTAAACAGGGAAATGAGTGCTGTGTTGCTATGCTAACCCTGCAGTCTGCTTCTAAAGGCTTAATGAAAAAAACCAAACCAATTAAGTAATATTGGGTTTGATAAAATAGATTGAATCTCCTCTGTGACTAAGGCTCTACACTAGCATTTAGCTTTGGCTGGGGAAACAGTTGCTTTTTTTATTGTTGTCTGTTTACATCTGGAAACAAATCTTCCATGTTGTGTAAATAATTTAATCTTTATTGCTGTTACTGCTGCATATAAAGTGTTTCTGTGTTCATACCTGCTGGCCAAGTAAACCAGGAAGGGATACATTTATGCATGTTACTGTTTACTGTATTTAATGGAAATGAAAAGTGAAATAATAAATTAGGGAATGCCACACTAGAATTATTCTTCTTCATTTTGGAACAAAGCATCAGTGTTACAGGATCATAGTTAATCCCAGTCTGTATACACTGAAACATTCCCCTTTCTCTTTCCCCCTGCTGTGGTGTTTTAAATGGACAGTGTGTGGTCTGCTGTTGAGTGGAAGGCTTCATTTTGGAAAGGTTGCTTTAATGAGGAGGAGGCCACAAAATGATTTTGAAAGCATCTCTGAATACAGTTCCTGGTACAAGAGTATGGAGGGGGATGACAGATGGGGGATGAGATGGACAGGAGCTCTGTAATTAGAATGACTGATGGACGTCTCACATCCTCACTTCAAAGTTGTCTTCCTAGAATCACTTCCAGGCATTGGAAGGTGACATTAGTCATGTGAAATATTTTTGAAGTTTTAACTTTTTAAAACACATTCTAAGTTGTCTTTTAAAAGGGCACATTATCACAAAAATGGAGGAATTGCAATACTTGTCTGCAATGTGCAGAATTTAATCAGGCATTTAAATGTGTCAATTAAAATTATAGCCACTAGTAACATTATTGTCCTAATTGTGAAGACAATAAAAACAGTTAGCCAGTTTGTTTACCGAGTGTGTATGTCCAACTGCTGCCACAAGACCAGTGGAATCTGTTTGCTCAGGGTAAAAACAACCCAACATGTCTTTAGATAATTTCCTTCTTTTGAAAAATAGATATGGAGTGAGTGAAGGAATCAATTATGTTTCCAGATTGGACTGTATATGGTTTTCTGTGGTTTATACTACTTAATTTATCAATTATGATTACATGTTAGCCCTCAGTCTTAAAACATGACTGGGCTGTATTCTCTGACTTGGCTTGAAGCCCACTGTATCATGACTGCAAGTGGTGCAGCTCATTGCTCTAGGACACTTCAATAGTTTCTGGTTACAAAACATAGCAAGAGGTGGTAAAAGCATGCATGACTCTGCTTAACATGATGTTCCCAGCAGGAACATCTCTTTTTTCCTTCTTCTTCTTCTTTTTTTTTTTTTTTTTTTTTTTTGATGTCATAATTAAACCTTGATGAGACAAACCTCCCCTTGCTGCAATGCCTGATGTCTGACAGCTTGATGCTCCTTCTGTAGTTCTCAGGGCAAGCTGGGTGCTGAAGAGTGTTAGCAGAGGATGATGTGGGCCACAAGAGATTAGAAGCACAGGCATGCTCTTGTTTTCCTCCTGACTGTAGGAGGTGGGTGGAGCCAAATGGCTTCTTATGCAGAGTTTTATGGCCACAGAGGTCTAACTTGAAGCTGATGATCTCTGTGCCTGCTGGGGCTCAGATCAACACCTCTCCTGAAAAATGTTTTGTCATCTGAAATGCTCCTTGATCAAATACCTTTGTCAAAGCCTTTGGTTTGAAAACCTGCTGACCTCCAATGGGGATAACAGAGCATGCGTTGGGTCACAGATCAGTCAAATTTCCAGTTGTAATACGTAGAGTAAAATAGTTTGGGGCAAGGAGTGCAGCAATGATTGACTGTATGTGTGTTTTGTACTGATGAGTATCTGTTCTAGGAGAAACCGAAAAGTTAGGCCAGAAGCTTTAAAATCAATGTTTTATCATTAGGTTCCTGTGTCCATCTGTACTGAGGCTGAGAGAGGCTCGAACATTGTCTCTCAGAGATGCTGATTATAGGAATCTATCTGACTCCTCCTTGATGATCAGAGAAGCAGGTTCCTGAATACCAGCACTGCTGAAAATTGCGTTGTTTTGGTCTCTATGCTTGAATTTTTGTGGATGCAAGCTGGGAGTTGTTGCGTAACAGCTTTTATAAGAGAGCTTTTATCTTTAGTAACTTCCACAATAGATAAAGGATTTAGCTCTCGGACAATTTCTAGGGAAAGTAAAATTAGGAGTTAAGGGACAGCACTGTCTGGAATTCCATGATCTGTCAAAAAATCTTTTCTTGCTGTAGGTATTGCAATTGATTACTGCTAACCAGTGTTGCTAACCTGTATTAATTTCAATTTCCCCTTGCAGTAATGCGTAGAAATCCATTTGGGATGGACATTTGCTGTCGGAAAGGATCCAGAAGCCCACTGCAGGAACTATATAATCCCACCCAGGTGAGTGTCTCATGGCTATGATCAAGCTTCTCAGCCCAGCATACACAAATACAGTCTCTTCTGAAGATATTTTGGTCAGTTTTTTTCTCATTTACATGCAATAGTTGCTTTCACTATGGAGAACTAATCCTGGGACCTGCAGAGATTAGCCATAAAGTTCTACAGTTTGAGCTAAGGGCCTGATTTTCAAAGGTTTTTAGTCATCTGAGGATGTGGATTCCTCCAAAATTTTTTCTCAGGTACCCAAAATCCTTAAAAGATCTAGCTAGAAGCTGAGATGTCACACTGACACAGAGTGGCAGAGTGGAGTGAATGTGTCATGATCTACATGAAACAAGGACTGTGGTAAGACTATGAATGGCATAATAACATGTGAATATCATTTAAATGACTTTCAGGTAGCCAGCTGCCTTTCCTGTCCTGGTTCATTGCTTGTATGAAGTCTAGACAAACACTGTAGCTCATGCTCTTCCTTACACTGTCCTATTCAACACCTGACTGTCTTGATGGGAGCTTAGAATAACCTCAATTATCGCTCATCTTGTGACAAGCAGCATAGGAAAGCTACCTGAAATTCGTTCTCCTGTTTACTCCTCTAAATCAATTTATTCCCTACATGTGGGCTGAATTGGCACATTCAGGAGCAGCATTTCCTGTTGGCAGCCAAGAGGAAGTGCTGCCATTGAGAGAAAATGCCAGCTGACTATTAAACATATTTATTAAAGTTTAACAACCGCCTATTATATATTTATCCATCAATGAATACATTGAGTTTTACTAAATTGGCTATTAAGGCAAGTGACTATCCCAGTAAATCTAACTTGTTAGATTTAACAAGGCAGTAAATGTTTTAAATACTGTTTGATTATGAAGAGACTCACTATATGGTGTGAAAAACGAAATCCAAGGGATTTAAAGTATTTACATAAAGAATTGACAGCAATCCAAAGATATGTGATATCTGTTATGTAGCACAGTAAAGCTCCATTTGCTCGTTAGTGTTGCTTTTATGAACGCAGACTGACTTTCTAATTCAGTTCAAATTCTGTGCATGACTGAGAACATAAGTTTGTCATACTAATATACTGGCCTTTATTGACCATTATGGGAGTTAGCATTGTGTAAATGGAAAGTACGTGTAAAAGCCCTGAAGAGGAACAATCCAGTGCTACAAAGGAAAATGATTAGCATTTGCAGGTCAAATTTAAAGAGTCTTTGCAGATGCTCAAGAAGAGCTGGTAAGGGAAAAGAGACTGTCTGAGTAATTAGTCTCTCTGGGGTCTGCTGTGTGTCAGTCAAAACCTCCTTGCCCTTTAACATCATTAGAGGACAAACCATAGGAAGGAAACATCCCCATCCACTGAAGGGCCATAATCCCAGAGCCCTTGCAAGCTTGGACAACTGAAAAGATTTCTTGAGCTTCCTGAAGCAGGGAACACAGCTGGCAGCTCCTTCACTGATCCTCTTTCCTTTCTGTGTGCATTGACCAAGCAAAACATTAACAACCTTTTCCAGGCTTGCCTGCGAGTCAGCCAGAAAGTTGATGTTCAAGGGAGCACAGCAGTTCTTGCAGCTGATGTTGAATTAAGGAGATGACTTTTTTAATGCAGAAGTGTTTCCATCACCTGCTGACATCTGTTTTTATCAAGCTTTTAATTTTTATTTCTTTCTCTGTTCTTAATGGTTGTTTGGTTTTTTTGGAAGGGGCTTTGCATGCTGCACTCAGTACTAGAGAGACTGGCAGTGGTAGACAAACGAGTGCGTGCAATCTGGGAAAACAGTAACGAGAAAATGCAGTGAGTAGAGGCTGCCAGACAAAACAACAGACTGGAGATGACCCCTAGAATATTTCATCAAATACATGGTTCATCTTTCTTTTTCCATTTTTGCCCAAAGAGATGCCTGTCTCAACTTTCTTAGGGTGGCAGATTGGAGACTGGCCTGTAGGGTGCTTGTTCCTCAAGAGTTCACCAGGACTTGTAAGGATGGGGGGATAGAAATCGGATCTCTAATCTTTCCTTGCTGAAACAGTTGCAATCAGCCATTTGTAAAGTCAGCTCAGAAGTCAATATATAATAAATATGCAAGACAACAGGGCCAGGTTGGATGAGGCTTTGAGCAGTCTGTTCTAGTGGAAGGTGTCCTTGCTCATGGCAGTTGGAACTAGATGATCTTTAAGGTCCCTTCCAACCCAAATCATTCTTTGATTCTATGAAGACATTTTTGGCCAAAAATATCTTAGTGATCTAGACAATGAAAACACCAGTTAGATATTTAACCTTTGACTATCAGAACCTCTTGGAACCTCCTGGTGTTGTGAATCCATATTTCTCTCCTGGGTGCTGATGGCTGTGTGTGCCACCACAGAAACTCCCTGGCACTCAGTATAGCTGCCTCAGAGGAACAGCAGAGCTGATTGAGCAGATATTTGTAATTCTCCTTATAGTTCAAAGTAATGTGTGAAATTCAAACACCAGACATAGGCCACTGAAGGATGCCCTGAAGATATGATTTTGGATTACTACAAGCTAGGTGTAGCTGTGATTTTTTTAAGGGTAGGAAACTTTAAATGTGAGAAGGCATTAAGGGCCCATGCCCCAGGAGCATGCAGCGTGCTCCTGGCTGTTCCCTGTCCGGGGAGATGAGAGTTTGGCTGCTGATTGAAATAGGTGTCAGATAGGGTCAATACTCCCTGGGATTTAAAATGCTGTAGTTTACCATGAATAAGATTTTTCTACTGTGTGCTTAACATCAAATTGCTCTGGCTTATAAAACAAGATGGAGACAGGTTGATTTACACCAGCTGAGAGTTTGACTGTGAGTATTTACTGTGTTGATATATAACAGCCTCTCTGATCCTGGCCTGTTTTGTTTCCTTCTATGGACTTGTTTGGTTTGTTGCAGATGCCATCATTTGTCTCTTGAATCTCTTTTTGACCTGGTGAATGATTATCATATGGAAAAAAAAAAGGAAGAAGGAAGAGAAGATAAGGAAAAGCAAGAAAAAAAACAAACCAAAAACCAACCAAACAAAAAAACCCCAAAACAAAACAACAACAAGCCAAAAAAACCCAACCAACCAACCAACCAAAAAAACCCAGGAAGATTTGGCTTAAGGAAATTCACAGGGAGCAGTGATCTGGAGGTGACTGAAAGGGTGATCTAGTGGCTTGTAGGAGCTGAATGTTAGAATTGCAGTCAGATTTTCGGAGGACTTATCATAATTTTTCATTTGTTTGATGGAGTAAGAGAGGACAAACAGGTGGAGATAGCACTTGAATTAGGACTCGAGAAAGAGTCCATGACAAAGGCCATGTGGTATTCATGTCTGAGTTGGGTGTCTGGCCTTGTAATTATTTTAAAAATAGGAACGACATGTTTGCTCTTTTGCCTGTTGTAAAGGAGAGGAATGTGGGAAGTGCATTTGCTGTGGACAAAAGATTTCTTCTCTAGGGCTTTTGCTGCAAGATTTTTCATGAGCATTAATGTACTGTGAGGGAAAGAAAGATCAATAGAACTGAACTGGATTTACACTGAGTAAGGGGTTTTCCAGGCTGGGGTCTCCACATACCTGGCAGGCAATGTGCAGCATGTTTGAGACATTATCTTTTTTTTCCCCTTTCATTTTCAGGTGTAGATTTACTAATAAGCTTCAGAGGTACCAGTGGCAAATTTTGAGGGCCAACCATTTATTTAATGAGTTTATTAAAAAGCAACATAATTATAAACTGAAGGAGAAAGAGGATTCAAACACGCAACAAACAGCAAAGGAGAGAATCTAGATGTAACTGAATACAGATGAAGAGCCCTGCAGGAATGTGACATAAGTTTGCATTTTATGTTGGGTGGATTTGGTGGGGTTTTTTGTATATGAAACCCAGGAATTTAAGAATGTGGGTAAACAAATACTTGCAAGGCATATTCTTAGAAGACAACGTACAGAAGTGTGTCTTGTAATTTGCATGGCTGTGTACAACCCCACTGTTCCAAAAATAACTGATAATTGTGGATCAGCCCATGAGCTGGAGTCACCAGAAGTTCAGATTTGGGAAACATTATGCACACTTTAGTGGTTAACATTGATCTATTTGCTGCAATGAATGTGCTACTGAATTAGAAGAAGCTGCAAATCAAAATAGACCAAATGTTAAGGGAATGGGAAATAATTGCATCTTTGAGGTTAGGTTTTGTCTTCTCATTGTCAAGATTAACATTTAATTCTCATTAAATACAAGCAGCATAATTGTTTGGTCTAACAGTTTAGACTTCGGAGAGGAACACAGAAGAGATACAATCCTGTATCCATCAGGATCCAAATCCAAGGATGAGTTTGATTCAGTTTCTAATTTGACATTGCCTAACATTAATTCATAAATCTACATGACTATTTTGCTAAAGGTCACACTATTTGCCATTTTTTACTTGCCTTTTCAAACACATTTCTCTTTGTTGAGGAGAGGTATTTCTAGGTGTCTGCTCCTGGTGTAGCTGGAGCCAGAATGTCTAGTGATTTGCTAAAACTGGTGAGTCAGAGCTGTGGACCTTGTGTTGCTTTTGTTATGAAACTGTATTGGACTGGTTTGGAGTAGTCATTCCAAAATGACCCACTTCTTTTATTACCTCTGCTTTTTCTTTTTCTCTCCTTCTTCCCACCAAGTGAAAGAAAGGAAGTGAACTGTTGCCTTGCAGGCAGTGTTAATACATCCTCAGTCACCTCAGGCCACAAATGCTGCTTTTGGGGAGCTGCCCTGTGATTATCTGTGGCTTAGATTGCCTGGATAGCATCAGCAAATATCGACCTAGTTCAGCTCACATCACTTGACTTTCACCTGGGTCGGTAGTTTCCTATCTTCCTTTGACTTCTACTCACTGGAATGACTCTGTGGGCAGCTGTACTGTTTCCTGGACAGAGGTTTGTGGTGGGCTTTGTGGTGTGAGCTCTGTGTATGCATCATCCACAGCACACTGGATCAAAGGTTCCGATGCTTAAGACCTGGTATTACTGCCCTTGGTGAACCTGAGGCACGGAGCTTTGTGCAGTTTGTTTCAGTGTGCTTTGGCTTCTCATTCTCAGAAACACAAGAACCAAAGGTCATTGAGTGGGATTTAAGCTCCAGTTCACCCATGTTTATCTTCAGCAGCAGGTGACCAGACTACAAAAACTCATGATACCCTTCCAGCACACAGCAACCTGTGAGTCATGAGCTTCCCGAGCCATACTATCAGCTACATCATGCAAAAACCAGCAATGACTATATCAGCCAAAAAAGGGGGGGGGGGGGGGGGAAGTAGATTTCCAAAGTTACTTGCCAATTCCAGTAAGACAAGAAGATTACACCAGTGCTGTACAGCAGTGCTATACATTGATTTTTCTCTGGTTTTCACTTATATACATTATGGGTTCCAAATTTCCTCCTTGGGACAGCCATGTAGCTATTCTATGAAGTGAACTTTAGAATATGAGAAGTAGTACAGTTTATCTAAAGAACAGTATATTAGAATTTATTGATGCTTTGCAACCAAGGCGAATAGTCGTGAATATGTATGTGTCCTTCCTGAGGGCAAGAAGTAGCCTAAAAGTTTTACAAGTACTGAAAACATATATTGTGTGATTGATGCTGGTGTTTGTAGGCAAATCTGTGCAGATAATAACAGCATGGTAAGTGTGGCTCATAATCACAGTATTTGATGGATCAAAGATTAGAAAGTCCTTAATGAAAAAAAGCAGAATGGAGACATAAGGAGAACAGTCAACGTGCAATGCCAAACTTTGTGTACCTACTCATGTTAGTAAACAACGACTTTGTATGTAATTAGCCTCACTTGCTGCAGCAAAATGCCTGCTGATGAAAGAGGAGCTAATTGATTTACTCCATGGATGACTTCTTATGCAAAACATTACTTACTGTCGTACTTGGAAGTCATAAAACAGCAGCTGGCCTGGGATGAATTATTACATTAACCTTAGCAGAAAAATTGCACTAGTGAGAATGCTTTGTTATTAATTACTGATTACAAATGATAAGAGCTGGTTTTAGATGCTGAGGAAATGGCTTGGGGAGGGGAGGGTTTCAGCTACTGGTGTGCTTCATAGATCATTCATTGTGATATGATAGATACCTTTGTAAGTCAAGAGGAATTAATCAGACAAGTATGCACAGTAACTACCAGCACTCAAAGGCCAGAATTATCCCCAGGACATGTTCATTCAAGTTACTGCCGTGCATTGGGATGAATTTTTGGGCACCTGTGTTTAATAAAAGATTTGTTACCTGCATGAAATGAAAAAAATACAGTCTCAGGTGAAGTAGCTCAGATTTCCCAGACAAAAAAAGAAGCAGCAGATACACATCTTTTAATTTCTTGAATCCTTGACTTTTATTTTATCATTTTGAGAGCATATGAGTTTTAATATAAATGATTTCTGAGGCATAAAAGTATGAGAGGAAAGATTTAATAATACAAGAGACATGGTCAACAACAAAAGGGATGGAGGTGAAAGAGGATAACACAGTTTTCAAAACTGGATATCTGTATGCAATGTATGTTATACAAACGCTTGGTCAGCTGGGTGGAGAGAAGACCTGGACTCCAGCACTCTGACCTGGTGCTGTTAAATGGCTTTTTGTGTTTGTCTCCAAATCAGGCCTCTGGAGACCTGAACCATGTTGGTTTAGTCAAATGCTTGCTCCAAACTCTGTAATGTTCAATTGGACTACCTCACCTGCCTCTTTCTCTGCATGAACTTCCTCGTTTTTCCTCCCCATTTTCCATTTATATACCAGAAAAGCTGGATAATCATACTTCAAAACACAGCAGGATATGGCAGTTTGGAGGATTAGGAAACAAAGGGCAGTGGAAGAATATTGGTGTTTGCAAACAGGTGTAATGAGCACGGATTTCTGCCCCCCAGACCCTGCAGAACAGAGTGTGTCCTTTCTGTCTGTGCTCCAAGCATCAGCAGTCATCCATGGACTGCAACATCAGTGGCTAAGTTACCATATCCCAATATTTTCAACCTTAGACCTTGTAAAATGTAGCCTCTCCTGCTTATTTCTGGGGCAAGTAGTTTTGGGGCAGCTCTTTTCATTATGTGAAGGAAAGCAGCTGTGTCTGTTCAAACATCTGCCTTCTTTTTCCTAGATTCTTTTTTTTTTTTTTTTTAATCAAAGAGGTTTCTCAACTGCAGCAGAGTTGTAGCCCACTTGCGACAGGGCCAGATGATCTCTTTAAATTCTGAGAGCCCAGCTGTAACCTCTCCCTCCCTGAGGGATTGTAATGTATCCCAATAGATGTAACTGTGAAAATTAGAGAATTCAGACATACAATCTATCTACTGCTACTTGTAATTCTTTTTTACTGTCTGACTTTAATTTTAAGGAGGGGCAGAAGAAGTTGTTAAATTTGCAATCAGTTTTAAGAGATTAGATACCCCAGATCCCATTTTTACAGCCCTAACTGAACCTGATGCAGCACCTCAAGTCCTACAAAGTGGCCTGTAATATACATTGATATGGTATGTAATGCCAGTATGTCTTATGCAGTCACTTTTTATAAATGTAAATTAACCTCAATAATGTAATGCACTGCACCTTACCAAAGCTTTCTTTGGTAAAAGTGCAGTAATCTTCTTATCTCTTTTATGCAGAGAGATTCAGGAATGTTTCTCTGTGAATGCCAAGGACATAGTGAGATTAAAATACTTCCCTTAGAAGAAGTGTCTGCGGTAGCCAGTGTGCCTTTTGGGACTCCTGTACTAAGGAAATGCATGGTACTATGGAGAAATGGGTTGTAGAGTTTCTGTACAAGAGTCTAAATCATTAAATCAAGCACAGATTATTTAAGGATGCTTTCTAAGTAAGTTTCCTTTTTGCTAAAGTTTGTGGGGAGGTGGGTCAAACTGGGTGCTGCAGTGTAATCCATACGGCTTGCTTAGCATGCTAGAAAAGCAGGCTTTCCTTCCAATGGGGCTGCTCTGCCTGGCTATGGACAGGGCTGAGCAAAGAGGTCAGCTGGAAAATAGGCAGTTTGGGGATGGCTGAAAGCAGTTGTGGATTTGGGCTGAGTTCTTCCAGTTGCAGTAGCTGCAACTTGGGTTGACTTGGGTTTAATCTGACAAGTGTGTGTATGGGTAATGATGAACTTGAGGTGATTCAGACTGGGCAGCAGGGTGTCCACATCATGTGTACAGGTGATACAGTGCAGTGAGTGTCTTCAGTCTCTCCTGTTCATGCTCTCATGCATTCTGAAACTAAATAGAAGACATTAGCAGGATTTCAGGGTGACAGGCTCTTTATTAAGCCTCTTGTCATGATGATCTGGGACTACAATAGAGTAAGAACTGGGGTTGTTTTAAGACCTTGTGTGTTCATCTGTTGATCTAGTAAAACAAGGAGAAAATTCTGCCTTGCCTTGTCAATCTTGTTTGGTAACATCAAACCCTTGTGATGGCAGTAATTAATAGTTCACTCAACCTGAATTGCAAACTGCAGGGGCCTGGGCTGTTCCTGCTGGTGGTCAGGGTGCTCTCCCAGAACCAGAGAACCAGCAGCCAAATCCCTGCAAATGGAGGTTACTTGCCTCATGCATGGGAAATACCCTAACTGCTGGTTGTTGGAGTTGCCCTTATGTTTATTTAATTATCAGACTGAAAGATTGGTTGTTTCAGTAATCATCAGCTGGGCCAGCCACACTTAAAACTGCTTTTATTCACTAGTTTTCAGGCCTTGCCTCTTGCTCATATGGAACAGGTGTGGAAAGAAAAAGAAAAAAAAAATTCAAGGTAATACCTGTACAGTATTTGAACACAGCAATACCAATGTTTATATTGTGTATACCTTTTTCCCCCTCTATAAACAACACAGTACCTATCACACTGGGGCCACCCAAGTAGACATTTTTTGATCTGTCAACCTGTTGCAGTTGTATATTCTGGTTTGTGCATGGGGTCTTGTGTTTGAACCATCTTTACATTCATGAGACAACGGCAAAATGAGGAGGGTGGAAGGAAAAGAAAGGTTTTATTCCTTTGCATAGTTGTGTTGGAGGGGGGAGACTGGCTTTGTATTCTAGGTTTTCCAGCATGCTGTCGGTGTAGACGTTTCTATTTATTCATAACCTTGGGAGAAAAGTGAAACTTGATCTATTGAAAATTTATGGCAAAACTTGAAAGCTCTAAAGAGGCCAAACTTCAAGTTAAGAGATCTGATCCAGGGGACCAAAAAGGAGCTGTATTTGTGACCATTTTTTTTATGTTTTCTCACCATTCCACACACTCTATTGCATTATAAAATGCTGAAGAGTGTAAGTCTGATGCTGAAAAGATTTCCCCCTTCCCCTCCCCCCGGTAGTGACATAATAAACATAGCCAAACCAAAGAGAGTTGGCAAATTTACAGTGCACTGAACTTGATGTGTATTTCTGGTGGCTGGAAATCCGGGAAGGAGTGTTCCCTTTTTTTTTTCAGTCTTAAATCACATCTGAACAGTATTCTTACTGTGGTCTAGCATGGGGCTAAAAGCAAAACATTACATCCCAAATTTCATAGGAACACTAAAAAATCACAGCATTCCTGCAGTCAGATTGCCTGGCTGCACAGCAAATTAGCAACCTTTGTAGCTATCAAATTGCTGCCCTGATATAAATCTTTTCTCCCTGTAAACGTGGGCTGTGTCTTAGATAATTTCAGACAAGCATCTGGGGATTAGTAAGAGGAAGTGAATATTAACTCAATTAGAGGACAGAAGATGAACATACAAGCTGGTGGGGGGAACTGACATCAGAAGCCAAAGTAACAAAGACATCTCTATACCTGGGAGGGGACAGTTTCATCTGCTCAAGTCAGACTTGGCTTTTGCCTTGCATACATTTTACTTGTGAAATAGTAGTTGAAGGAGTTGTATTTACATAGCAATATAGTTAATGTTGTATTTTTGAACTAAGCCTTGATGTCAATAGATGGATGGAAAATCTGGATAGCAGATGCATAATGGTAGCTTTCAGTTCATTTTGATACATTAAATATTCCTAATAAGCTCAGCTGAAGGAGAAAATAAATGTTTAGTTGAACCAGTAAAGAGAAGCTGAAATCACTGGTACTTCTCAAAAAGTGTAATGTCTTACCTAATGTAAACTGAAAGAAGATTCCTGTGGTTAAGGTGAGATATACAATATTAGGCATTTCCACAAATGCTGTTTTCCTTCTGTAAAAGATTGTTGTGCCAGTGACATCACTCTATAAAGCATTAGCCAAAAATCACTATTCTGAGCACAGGAGAAGCTTTTCCTTTTTTTTTTTTTTTTTTCCCCATAGCTCTGGACCTACCAAAGCATGTGTATGCACTTTCCTACATGTAAATGCCATATATTTATAGCCTGGAAACAAATCCTTCCATGCTGCAATTCCCAGGCATGAGCACAGTGTCACTGTGGGGGTAAGTCCTGTATCTGTAGGCTTCTCTCATCCCTGCTATGCACACTCCCATTTGTGCATCATTCTCTGCTAATCTGAGTCTTCAGCAGAGGAACGTGGGCACTCTGCTCAGCTCCCTGCCTGATGCACGGCTGTGAGTCTGCAGAGATGCTTTCTCCTCTGTTTCTGAGCCATTTATAGCCCAGGTAGAGCTTAGACTCTGGCAAGAACTCAGGGGCTCTGGGGTAGTGCTAAAAACTAATGCAGTGTGCATATACAGATGTGTGGTTGTATATGTTTGGTAGGATATTTTACACCACGTACAGCTTTGCATTAACAGTGTGATGGTGGAGCACGATGCACACAGCTGAGTCAGTCCAGCTCCCAAGCAGCCTCATGGGGCTCAGTTACTCTGCACACAGGGTATCTCACTGTAGGGATAGGAGTGATCCTGCTGCTTTCTCTGCAGCTGTTTGTTTCTTCTTTGCTTCATGTAAACTTGGCTTAATAAACTGTTGCTGAACTTGCAGCTGTGTGCAGGGGGGATAAGGCTGTCTTCTTGCCAAAACCTACTTCTCTCTTCTTTCCATTCCTCCCCCTGCCATTTCCTCCAGCCCTGAATTCTCCTTCTCAGACTTCAGCTCTTCTCAGTCTTCTTCTCCCATTTCTACCTTTTATCTTATGAAAACAAGTATATTTTTACTTGAGTTTCTGTGCAGGTTTATGGTCCTGGCTTTATTGGATAGTGGTGGAGCTAGATAGTGAAAAAACAAGTAGGAGACGGACTTCTCCCTCATTTATTTTTAGGCAACTAGTGCAAAACCAAACCAGATAAAAGAAAAAAAATATCTATTTGCTGGTAAAGAGAACAAGAAAGTGTGCCAAGAAAGTAATGGCACACCAGGTCTTGTGTTTATTAAAAATGGAGGGAGCTAAAAAACAGGCAGTGCAAGACCTGCAGTTTCACCTCCAACAACCTCTGAAGTCGTGGGACACTGAGATGTAAATGCATTGAAAAACTTTGCTTTTGAAAAGGACATAGCAGATCCCCCCCTGCATCCTGCTTATGATCCCTGAACCGCACAGCCACTGATATGTCACAGGAGAATTGGTGGAATCTCAAAGCACCACCTTCATCCCTTGCATAGAGTATCATGTCCTGGTCCTCTTCAAGAGACCCACTTCAATTTTAACTTGGGCTGTTAAGTGAGTTACTGTATAAAATATTGACACTGAATGAAGAAAACTGCCTTTTTACCCAAGTGTAAATGATCTTGAAACAAAATACATGGGATAAAAGAATGATTTCTTAGGCAGGCTTAATGAATAATTGATTTCTGCTTCTCATGACATTATCAGTGTAATTAAATCTGTGGCTAAAGAAGTAAGACAGAAGGTATCATCTGCTAAGACACTGAATCTCTTTATCCCACCACTGGCAAAGTACTCTTGTCTGTTATTAAAGGCTCTCCTGCAGTCGTGCAGGTTCAAGATCTGTCTTGTCACTAACAAGTCAGTCTTGTGTTTTGTCCAAGAGGACAAAAATCCGTGTATTCAATTCATTATCTGCCTCCAAAAATAATGTAAATAAGCTTCCTTCCCTGCCAAACATGCTCCTGTCTTTGGAAGCTGAAATGATTCTTGCTTTGTGCAGACTGGCTTTTTGCAGTGTATGTAGATATTGGTGTGTTTATGGTTAATCCTTTACGGAACTACTTACTTGGGTCACTCACCAAGCTCCACCAAATGGTTGCTGTTATGATTCTCTTTGCACTGTTAAAAGTATGTTGAAAAATCAGAGAGGCCTGAGGAATAAGAACAGGGGATAGGAAAGCAGTCTGCATGCAACTGGGCTTGGCCAGTGCGTATATCTTTAGAAAACATACAGGACTGTGGTTTCTTCACATGGGTTCTGCCTTGGAGAAATAGGGCATTGAGGGTAATTGCAGAGGCCAAGAAGGGATAAAACTAAAGGGGAGAGCTCAGCCTGCAGCTGCAGGCACTGTAATGTAAACCACTGATTTAGAAATTAAGAGTTACAGGTCTATTACAATCATCAGCTACTGTTGTTTTATTTTGCAAAATAATTCTGAGAATCAGCTTTTGATTTAGTCCTCTAAGTAACATCTCCTGGACCCTGCAGTGGTCTCCTGGAATAACCTGCTCCTTTTGTGCATCCTCACTGTCACACACACCAGCCTCGGATCCCTTAACCAGTGAAGTGCTAGAGTGCCTTTCACTGCAAAGCTACAAGTGTACATGGAATAGGAAATATAAATACTGTACTGTGTGGTAGGTCAGGGTGTAGGTGATGAAATGGTCTGATGTATTTTGAAAGTCAACAGAGATCTTTTTGCTGGCTCTTGTAAATGTCAGAGCAGCCCCTTGTATCACGCATAAGAGGAGTCTCATTCAGCAGCTACTGAAGTCAGCAGAAAGACTCCCTCGTTGCTTTCTTTGCCTTGGGGACAGTCCCTTAGCTGCAGAGACTTAAAGAAACTCTCCACTCACATTGTTAGAAGCTCTGATTGTGTTATAAATACTACATTGAGAAACTCTGGAGAGCTGCTGTCTGTTCAGTGATACTCAGCCGTGCTTACAGTCTGTGCCTGCAAGTGTGGCAACATTAATGCTTTCCTTGAATCACCATATAAATGATAATACAGTAATCATCACCACGTCAAAGTCGCAGCAGTGGTGGCCTGGCAAGGCGTAGTTCTTGCATCCCGCTGTGCTGCAGGATGTTGAGCCAGTGCCCTTGGCTGAGCTAGTTTGCACATTGAGCACACCATACATTTTAATGCTGGTTTTGCCAGTAGTATTTTTTGTCATCAGATTGTTATGTCCCTGGTTCCACACTTGTAATGCCTGTAACAGTTATGCCTGTTTATCTGTTTCTCAGGGGCAGATTGGTGGTATGATTATTGTCTGCATAGTGTTTTGATCATAAAAGATGACAAGTATAATTACTGGTTACAAGTTAAATTGTGCATCTACCAAAACTACACAGCTACTATGTGATGTATGTCTTAAATTCCTCGCTTACTTGAAGGCAAGCCAAGTATTTGCTCCTTTCTATAATTATCTAAAGCAAAATGTATGCATTTGATTTTCCTGACATATAACTTTGTCACTGCAGCATCCACCAAGATATACTGAGTTGGAAATGTTCATCTGAATGACTTCAGGGAGAACCAGTGTTAGTGTGGAGGCCTATAAAGACCAAGGGCAAACTGCTTTCTCGTGCAGAAATATGAACATGCATGTGTGCATGCCCCAGCTGCTGCTGAAATCTATGAATTAACGATGTACTCAGTCCTGCCAACAGATTTTGTACCAGCCTTGAAAAGGGATGGGTTTGCATGCCCAGTGCTTCATTATGCATACAAAATACATGTTAGTAAACCTGAATTTTGATTCCACGAGATGCACTTGCATGAGTAATTACGGAGGGCTTTTGTGTACTCCAGCTGCTGAGCCTTGAGCTGAAACAAGTATTTCTCAATGGGAAGAGTAATTGTTTCAGCTCAGAATTAAGTGGCTAATCATTAGGAATTCAGTTGGCGTGAAATGCACAACATTAATCGTGATGCACTAACGTGCCATTGATGTGGATGTAGGGTGTGTGCTCCACTGAAATTCACTAATTATTATATCTGAGTTTTATTGGAAAGGTTTAGTGTGAGCTCTGTTGTTAAGCAGGATATGGGAGTGTCAGACCTGGAGGGGTTTTAGAGACCACCCTGTGGTTCAGGGCACACATTAGTGAAGGCTGAAACCCTTAGAAAGGTACCTTTGCTTTTTTTCCCTGGAATCTGATACTAAAATTAACACCAAAGATGTAGCTTGAATAAAGTACTCTACATGCCCTGAATGTCCCATATGCCAGGACAAGGGAGTTCCAACTTGCACCAGGAGTGTAGCTGGGACATCTCAAGTAGGGGACAGAGGCAGTCATGCTTTTTGTAGAGCTGGTCCACTGTGGGGAGGGACATTGCCACCTGCCTGACAGCTTTAGCCAGCAACTTCAGGCCCCAAGGTCATGGACCAGCTGTGATCTGCATCCCAGGCTGCAGTGGACCTCTGTATCTAAGCCCCAATGCTAGAGTCAGAGTCCTGCACCTGGGGCTGTTTCTGCACATTCTTGCTATTGCCTGTGTTGTCCTGAAATTATTTTGATCTCTGTTCTTAAACTACTGAAAATATGATACTGTTACATAACAAATTGTGATGAATACTAAAGTGAGTAACATCTGGCTTATTCTAAATAACTTCAGATAAAATGTTGCTGTTTGCCAGTATTATGGAAAATTCCCTTCTTGCTAACCAGCAGTTACAGCATGTCTCTGAAACAAAATTATTCATTGTGTTCATTTGCTTTGCAGGCATGTGAACTCCCGTGTTGAGAATTTAAAAAGTCTCCTATGTTTAACGCCTGAGGGCACAAATGTAACCTGTTCAAATATCATTCTTCAATTATCCTTTGACTCATCTGCCTTCCAACTCTTCCCAGATTCTGTAAAATACCCTTCTGACTACCTATCAAAAAAATAGTACATCTGTTCTTTCAGTTCATTTCCCTAAACTGTAATCAAGCACTGTCTGTGTAATAAAAATGAAAAGAAATGTCTAGCTGGAACAGCATTCTTCACTTTTATTATTGGAAAATGCATTAACGTTCCTTTATCAAATATATCCATTCAACAAATAATTCCATTTCCTTCCATCTTCAGAGTTTGAAAAAAAAAAAAAAAACAACAAAAAGGCATAGAGAGCCATTCTTTCCTGATCATAAAGGCCAAGCTTGATTTGTTTCTCACACTGAAGTTTCTTGCAACCTAAAAATAGATTATGGTAAATAGTCTGTCGACTTCTTTTTTGTTTAAACATAGCTGAAAGATTGTAGGTCCTTACTATATCTGGTCTAAGTTGCCATTTATATTAAGGCAGTGTAGCACAGACTGTTAGTGGGAATTATATTTAGGCATAGGGTAAAAGCTTGTGTGTCTTAGGTTGAACTCTATTTCCAGCCTGGCTTCCGCAATTAGAAAAAGGTGTGATTCATTCAGGTTTCTGGTGCGTAAGTCTTGGGGACAGGCACTCCAGCAGTTTTGAAAGTGCTTCTTTTTCTGTCTCGATTCAGAGGAAAAGTAACAGAGGTAGCACTTCAGCTGCTCAGCTTGGAGGCTTTTTTTTTTTTTTCTTTTCATTTGATTTAGAGGCTTTATGAAGTTCCTTGAGTAGGGGAGGGCTGCAGAGCAGGTGTCTTAGTCTGCCAGATCCCAACAGTATCATTCTGCATCTACTCTGATTGCTTTCCACTGGCAAAAGGGTTACACCAGGTTCAGGGCAGCAGAGGGTTGGCCTGAAGCAGCCACGGCCAGATGCAGTCTTGTAGGTCCTCGCAAGGCAGCAGCAATACCTAGATATGTTTGACTGAGGTTTGCTTTTGGACAGATTCCAGCCACATCTTTCCATGCAGGATCTGTCCAGCTGCAGGAAGTACTGTATGAAGAGAAATGGTGACCACCAAAATTCCCCAGCAGCAAAACACAGTCTCCCCAGTGCTCTGTCCCGACAGCCGGGTGAGCTGGCACTTGGGAACTGCTGCTGTGCTACAGCAAAGGGAGCTGAACATCCCAGGAGACCACAGGATCTTTTTAGTGATGGCCAATCACCGTTAAAAAGCTGTGTATCATGCCTGAGGTCTGTTTAGCTCAGGAAGAGGAGAAAAATGTATTGGTTTTAAGATAATTAGATAGTTAGAGATAGTAGATTGGTGGTGTTTTCCCAAAAGACCAAGATACCATGGGTTTTCTGAGATTCCCAAGAGCCTAGGATGTAGGAACTTGAAAATCTCACTCAATCTCAATTTCATGCTGAAATCCTGGGAAGGACATGAGGTTTCATAAGACTTGCTGCTTCCCCAGGCATGCAGATAGCACACAATGTGCAAGCACTAGGATTCCCAAGCTGTTTTTTTAATCTTGAAACATCACGTGTACTTATTTTAATATTTATGTAAAAAAAACCCACACAAAAATACAACAGTTGTGGGAAAAATAATACTGTGGTGAAATTAATAGGTTTTTTGACCACTAGCTTCTAATAAAATTTAAAATCTCTGATTATTCAGTAGCTAAGGAAAATAGAGCCGCGGCAGGAAAAAAAAAAGTCCTGCTGATATGCCCTTTTAGAACAGAGCTAACATCAATAATTCTTGTGCTGTGCATTAAGTTTTAATGTGTAGACAGGCACTCTGTGCATAGCAGGGTGTCTGTGGAGTCATCAGTGAGAGCTAATAAATGCCTGTCATATGAAGAATACATTACAGAGAGAGCCAAGTTAAGTGAATCATTTAGTTACCATTAGTCACTTTTAATTAATATTTTTAACTGTAGTATTATCCACCGCATTAGGTAGGATAGAGAGGATAATGCCTGTGATGTGCTTTATCCTAAAAACAGGGATTTCTTCCAAAAGGTGGGGATCAGGATGAATGTTTCAGCTGTGATCTCGCCAGTATCCTTTTTTATTTATTTAAGACTACAGAAACCCAGATGGGAGAGGAAACAATTTCATCACATGGCTTGGCATTAACAGGCATCCACCATTTACATTAATGGCAATTGAAAAGCTATAACTGTGCTGGAAATGGAATATCCATAAGCATGTTTAATACTGGGTATTAAAAATAGCATCTAGAAAGGAATTTCCACAATAGCAAATGCATTATTCCAATCCAGTGTGTTCCACTTTGGTATATACATCTGCTCCTGCAATCCTGTTCAGCTGTAACCTTTGAAGAACAACCAAACTGGGACCAGCGGGGACAGAGGTGGGAGAGCACCAGGGAACCGTCCTTGACCCTTGAGGTTCTGCTCTGGAGTCACTGCTGGGCAGGACTCCCTTTTCTGACACATCACTCACTTGAGGACTGGATGAGGCAGGGTTCCTGACTGTGTCGGCATGGAAGAGTTTGAGGAATAAATATATTTGATCTTACTTATGTCCATAATTTTTTCTCTAGGATAATTTGCTCCTGCAAATTTCCTTCTAATCAGTTATTTTTCATTACATTCTGTTCTAAGCTCCCAGATTTTGAATAAACAGATAGAGTAAGGGATACACACTTTGTGTGATATAAAGGCTTCTTAGCATAGGTTAAGGATTACTCTCAACTTTGCATCATTTTAACTTACATTCTTGACCATTCCACTTATAAAACTACTTTCCTGTAGTCACAGAGGCTCCAAGTAGACAGGGAAGAATTTTTTTAAAAAGTTTAGAAACTCTTACAAATTACTTTACACAGCTTTTTCTCAACTGTAACAAAATTGAAAGTAAAGTTTGATGGTTCAGTATCTCTGGAAGTTAGAAAGCGACATTGTAATTCTCTTTGGAAAAACAAGACATTGCCTTTTAAAGCATCAAAAGCTTTAGTCTCTGCTTTTGATGAGTTGCAGAATATCAGCTCCAAACCATGTAATTGTCTTGGAACTAAAATTTGCATGTATTCCAACTCAGGCTAACGTTATCCAGTGGGAAATGAATTCGCACTATGGAAGGAAGTACATGCAATGTTTTTTTCTTTGTGCAGCAAATTGCCCTTGCTACTATCATCTATGTAAAGTGTCCCTAATTATTATATTATTCTGTATGTTCAAAAAGTAATTTGCTTATATGTGTGGACTCCATTTTTTTTAATTTCCTGAAGAATGTGGAACTGTCAGGTGTGGATTTTGCCACAAATCGGATATGTTGCAGTGTATGTTGCTGTTCTGTAGGGACAATCACACAAGCAAAAAGAACAGCATACAGCCATCAGTTCCTTGCAGTATTTTTTGTGACTGCCAAATAACACTGTGCCTGGAATATCAGAATGTGTGTCCGTGGTGAGTGGGACTGCAGCCACAATGTTTGTTTCTGTGCATTACTGACTCCTGAATTTTAGCAGGATATCTGGGGCCGAAATAACCTTTGTCTTTATTGCTTGAGTTTCGAGTAAGGTTCGTGGGGTAGCCCCAGAGAGCCCCAGTCAAGTACTGTCATATGAGCACTTTGGCCCTGTGGTACAGAGCAGTGATTAGGACATGGGCTGTAAATCTGTGGGGGAATTAAATGTAAGGAATGCTATCAAGCTGTAGACAATTTGCATACCAAATGAATCTCAGGAAAAATTATTTGGTCACATAAATATTCCACCTTTCTGTGCTTTGTCTGTATGCTGACTATCAGCACCAATAGCTTCTTTAATGAGTAGAAATATTTCACTGTTTCATATTCTCCAGGGCTTAATTTTTGAAAGTGAACTGCTGATTCAGTTCTACCTCACAAAACAACTCAGTTTGGCAATAATTCAAGGCTAAAAATGTGAGCTGTAACTGCCTGCTCTTTATCAAACAAGCAATAACACAGAACAGTGCATCATTCCATTGAACAATGTTTAAATTCTTGTAATTGTGTTTTATAAAGTAATGTCTTATGGCTTTGCTTTTGTTACTCAGTGGCTCCCTGCACCCTGGCTGTAGGCTCATCAGAAACCTCCAGCAGCTCATGGCAATGGCTCTCTGTGATAGTGTTTCCTCCTGGCCTCTGCAGGTTTTGAAGGGTCAGGGTTGGTGAGGAAATGCTGATGTGTTTTTCTTGCTACTGAGCTTATCAATCCTGTAACGAGACTGAATCATACGACTGGTCTGCTTTCTGCGTCCTTTCCCTCACCCAGCAGCCACTTGGCACTAAGGGTTTTATAGGAGTATTGCTATCACAAGGGCCTTTGCATATCATATTTGTACATCATCTGTGTATCATCTGTACTTCTTCAGATGTTATATAGAAAGCTGCGGGAGTTTACACCTCATCTAGATTTTTGACCTTAAGATTTGGATGGAGCACTTAATCATAACAGACCCCTTTAAGATCTGTACACCTTAAATTCAAAAGGCACCATATGTGTTCATTCAGCCCCATCTTTTGGTGGTGCTGATGTTATTCACTGTATTCATGTAGCCAAGCCCACCCTTTGCTTGCCTCCAATAAGGTAAGTGGGCCATTGAGTTAAATGGTGTTTGGGTGGGATCATCGTACTCTGGTGATGGTGAGAGGAGCCTGTGCTTCCTTTGTGTGCTCATTTCTGAAGCTGTGCTGCCAGGACAGATGTGAAGGTGTGTTTTCTAGGACTGGTGTAAATAGAGGTTCAAGCAGACAGCACCATGGAGAATTTGAAAGTGTAAGTCTGATATTAACTTGCTGCTGTACAAAAAGCTTTAAATATGCGGGTCATGTGCTCTCAGCTGATGCTGGGAAGGGCTTCTTGAGTTTCTGCTTTTGAAGCTTCATTTGGACTCTGAAAACTGGAAAAAAAATTTCTGTCTTCTCCTCCCATGCCCCCGCTCCCAGAGAGTGTAATGAGAAAAAAAAAAAAGTCAGCAGCCCAATTAACATCCCCAGGGAGGCTGCTGCAAGCTCTATAGTTTCCAGTGTGGTCTCTTTTTGCCTCCGTTGCCAGTGTCTCAGAGATGGAGGGCAGTAACTTGGCTCAACTCCTTGTCTTTGGTGTGTCAGTAATTTTCTGAGGCTGAAATACTCTCAACAGGATTGTTTGATGGTGGAAAAGGAGAAATAGGATGTAAGCTGGGCAAGTTTTATCAGGACTGATTCTGAAGGGTTGTGAATAGTAAAATCCTGCAGAAATTCGGGTGATGGGGCTTGGACTTTATTTTTAATCACTTGGCATTGTGTATAAATAAGCAAGTTTGTAGAGTACAGAGGCACTACATTTGCATTAATAGTTTTCAGAATTAAGACATGTTTTGAAGGAAAGAAAATTCTCCTCATTTTTAGCTTCTGTAAATGCCTCATGGTGGTTTCATGATTTGGGTGGCTATACAGTGATCACTGTTAAAAAATTGAACATTTACTACCAGTTTAAGGCTAAACCTGGAACAACACAGGATGTCCCTGAACTTGGAATACATAATGCTTCTGCCAGTTGAAACACTGTGATCTGTTAAGCAATGATCTCTGTTGATAATATATATAAATTAGGATCTGATATGGAAAACATGTCCTTCATAGATAATTCTGTATCATTTGATAAAAGCCTTGAAGAACACTGGCAGAATACCATTTCTTGCTTGGTTATTTTTCCTTGGCATTGCAGATGTTCTAGCGAACCCAAAATTGAAGTCCTAAAAATTGCATTATGCCGTCAACCCCTGTCACAAGAGTACAATGGTTGTTTTATCATTGGCAGCTGCTACTGTAAGTAATGACTTCTAAGCTATACCCCTAAATTTGAGCAGTGTGCAGTAAGTCATGTATTGTAAATCAGTTTAAAATGGAACAGAGATGAGATTCCTGCCTGTTAACATGGGACTAGAAAGGGATTAATAAAACCTAAAAAAAGAAGTCCATTATAGCCGCTGCAGTCATAAATACGGTTTATAGTTCTGTCTCCCCACCAAATGGCAAGAAACCTCTGTACTGCAGTGTAGTAATTTTCAGTCTTGTTCCATCGCTTTATAGGATAGAATTGCCTTTGCCAGGTGTTGTTCTGGCTGTCTGCTTCCTGACTCTCTCTTTTGACCCTTTTTTGATGAGTTGATTGCTTGTGAGACACCTGTCAATTACTGCTCTTTAAAAAGCCTGGGCTTACCAGGTTAGGAGCCCTGGCGGCATGTCATGAGCTGATTAGGTGCATGCATTAGATAAATATTGTGATATAAGGAAGGCTTAAGTGAAAACCAACAGAGAAAGCCCTTCTACCTTCTGGCAACAGAGAGCACATTTGAATGTATTCTTCAAGACATGAAAGGGATGAGCTTATCACCAGGGTGCTGTTCAGCTGTGAAACTCTTCAAGCTGTATTTTTTAAGGTTCTTGGTCAGGGTTTTAAGGATTTTTATTGCACCCCTCACCATAATTTCTGACCTCTGTTGCCGTCTGCACTTCCCTGGCTTCATGCACTGCTGAATGCTGGGATCTGCATTCTTAGTCAAGGGCTGACCATCGAGAGTGAACTTGAACAAATTGCCAAATTGAGGCTTGTATGGGGAATGCTGCATTACTAAATCTCCATCCTTTTTACATCAGATATTAGCTGCAGTTGCTGACTGCCAATCTGACAGAGTGGGTGAATGCCAAAGAGGCAGTGATTAGGGAAACTGAACTGTGTGGTTGTTCTTCCTTTGCTTTCTTCATTATTCATAAATTCACAGTTAGTGTCCCTGTAGTTAATAATTCTCTATACTTATGTACAGCCTTCAATCAGAGGATCTCTAGTACATCAATGAATTAGCATCCTCTCGCTTTTCTATGGGCACTTCTAATCCTGGTGCAGTGTGAATGTGTGCCCTGTGCTGGCCTTGGATCACCCAACTTTTATTTTTTAAGGTCATTACTCCAATGTACTAAAAGCAGCCATGTAACCTTCACAGAATCAAAGAATGGTTTGAGTTGTAAGGAACCTAAAGATCATCTTGTTCGAACCCTCCTGCCATAGGCAGGGGCAACTTCCACTAGACCAGTTTGCTCAAAGGCCCATCCAGTCTGGCCTTGAACACTTCAGGAATGAGGCATCCACAGTTTCTCTCGGCAACCTCTTACAGTGTTTCATCACTGTAGCAAAGTGATGAGCAAAGAATTTATTCCTTAAAGTGAAACCCATGAGCTAGAGCATAATTTATACTTTTTTTCTTTCTACTTCCTGGGTCCATTTAGTAATCAAATCCAAATAAATATATATATTTATGTATTTTACAAACCTTTGGTTCAAGAGGGGAACAGCAGAAAAAGTGAATAACTCATGTTTTCGACAATTGCAAAAAAAATTGAAAAATTAAATTTAAGTTAAATCTTTGATGTACACACTGTCTTTCTCTCTACTGCTCAGTGTCTAAATTACACCAGTTTGAATCCTCTTTGGGCTGCATGGCCCTACAGAGGTCATCAGAGATGATTTATTAGAAGAGATGCTCACTTTGTCTTGTAGGAAGCTGTTTGAGACTCATACAGACTCTGCTTGTTGTTGTCTCTTGCTTTTCCTAAGTCCAGCTGGCAGAAGAGATTATGTGAGTATTTACTCAGGCATCATTAGCTGGAGTTTAGATTAACACAGAATACCGTCTTACCTTGCCTGAAATACCTTGGAGAGACCAACCCACCAGGGCTGCCAGAGCTTCTGGCTGCTGCAGATGGGAGTAAATGAAGGGTGCTGTTTGCTGTGTCCATGCTTTGGAACTGGAACCCAGCAACTTTTTGTTCTGTATAACACATGGTGCATTTACCAACAACACTTACTTTTCAGTGTTAGATTCACAGCACTGGCAGAAGGAGAGTTACTGGTGGGTTTCTCTTACCTGTTAGCTTGGTGATTGTAGCTCATGTTTCTCGATATGAAAGACATAACTTTAGGTCTATGACTTAGAATCATACAATGGTTTGGGTTGGAAGGGACCTTTAAAGGTCATCTAGTCAAGCCCCCCTTCCATGGGCAGGGTCATCTTCAACCAGATCAGGTTGCTCAGAGCCCTGGCCAACCTGGCCTTGAACATTTCCAGAGATGAGGCATCTACAGCCTCTTTGGGAAAACTGTTCCAGTGTTTCACTACCCTCACTGTAAAAAAAATTATTCCTTATATCTAGTCTAGATCTACCCTCTTTCAGTTTAAACTATGCTCCCCTTCCTAATCACTACATGCCCTTGTCTAAAGTCTTTCTCCAGCACTAGGACACTAGTTTTTAGAGTTAAAGCATCCTAGTTCTATATTCCACTTGAATAGATGTTAATTATTTGCACAAAATTATACCACAGACACTAAACAGGCTGCAACCACATTGCCTGATAGTTAAGCAGTAAGGGTGAGTGTGAGAGAGACAGTGCCATCAATCATCCCACATATTGCTCACTGCCCTTTGGACTGAAATGGCAACATTCTCTTTTCTCTGTTTTCATTTTCTTTACACACACAAAAGATTATTCCAACTTTGTGCTTGGGGGAAAAAAAAAGAAAAGTTGTCTGCTTTGGTTGAAAACCTCACATTTTACACTGGGCAATAATTTGCTTGTTTCTTTAGATGTGTTTCAACAGCTCCGGGTGTTTGCTGTTAATGTAGTGTTATAAATAAAACAAAGTGCGTTTGTAACACATAGAGCAGAAAGGTTTTGATTTAGGAGACTGAAATAAATGAAGTCTTACTTAAGAGAGAATGAACAAATTAGGCCAACTGAGTATCCTTAAATTCATGGGAAACCTTCATGTGGATTTGCCTCCGGTCTCCTGATTTGATTAGTATGCTAGCAGCCTTCCTAATGAAGTTATGTCTTATCTAATAAGCTTTCTAGGCTTATTAGGCAATGCCTAAGTTTTAAGATAAGATTTGCAGCTAAGAAGGAGAAAACTCTAACCATTATAAATTGCTCCAACAAAGTGGGTAAGTTTCTGTAGCACAGAGCAAACTCACAGTTGGCAGGATTTGAAGGGGTCACAGTATTAAACTCTGAAAAGTGTAGTTTGCAAATGAGGATCATTGCTTAGAGAGGAGTTACAGTGACAGTTCTGGCAGTAAAAAGGTTTAATTTCCATCTTCATCTTTAGAGGACTTCCACTTCTCCCTCACATTTGATTTTCTTCATCAGCCTTTGCACAGTGCCCTTTAGTGGGATTGTTTCAATGCTGCTCTGACATGAACCTACGCATGCTTTCATCAAGTAAGGTGTTTCTGATGACATGCTCATTGAAATCTATCCCCATTTGCCTGATCTTGATTGCATTCAGTTCACAAGGTGATGTGTTGTGTGATTCATTAAATGCCTGATACATACTAGGCCTTTTCAAGATTGACAAAATAGGCATGGGGAAAATGTCAGTAATCTTCCCCAGAAATGCCAGTCATTTTCTTATCAGCACGCTTCCGTACAGCTATTGTGTTTCAGTTTTTTCACTTTCTTTCTACTCAGCTTTCAGAACATAAAAAAGTTGCAGTGGTAGCCAGAAGTAAATCTGCTGTTTCCACTGTGCAAATTTACAGCGTCACGGGATCTTTTATCTCTCCTCTGCTTCTCGCTCCCTCTTTCCTCTCCTTCTCCATGCAGCAGAGCTTGATGCTACTGGGTCAGCAGGGTTTTGTGTGCAAAGAGATTGAAGGAAGGGGCTGTTGAGGTTAAAATCTCTTTTATTACTGAAACACGGAAGTTTGCCAAGGGGCTCAGCTGGTACCCTCTGCCTCAAGACCATGTGTTTACCACTGAGAGTCAAGTTTTGCAGGCAGTTTCAGTGCAGAAGCTGCACATCATGCTTTGTCGTCTCCTAGACAGTTCTTTGTGTAAAAGGAAAACTGATTTATCAGCACAACAGCTGAAGCAGAATGTATTTGTAACCTACACGGGGTTCTGAAGGAAACAGCAATAACATTTAATGGCAAGCCTTGATGTAAATTGTACTGTTCACCAGAGTCCTCCTTTCAAATCATCAGCTTAACATTAATCTGTTACTAAGAAAAACATGCAGGTGGAATAACATGACTGTTAATAAAAGCTCCAAAGGTAGCATGTAGATTTTTACAGCAAAAGCAGATAGTGCCTGGAGGGATATAATTGTATGTACTTTGGTACCTATGCATTGTTTCTCTTTAAAACACTGAGTTTATATTTTAATGGAAACAGAGCTAGTCCTCCTTTGCTCTATATGAGCTCTATAGGTTTCTTAAAGTCAGTGGAAGCATTTCTGGGAAAGCAAAAACGGACCTCTTGTGCTTTGTGCTCCTGTAGCAACTAAAATGTAATTGTCCAGAGGTAGGTATTAAGGGAACAATTTTTCCAGAAATGGGATAATAAATATAAAGCATGTTGGTGACACCTGCAGAGTTTAATGTTGTATTATCCATCATCAATACATGGCAACTTGGAAGTTTAGGGAGGTGGACATGTTTGACTACAAAGTAAACTTCTTGCTACTGTATTTGTGTCCCGTTCACCCTGTTAATGCCTCCTGCAGTTCTGACAGCAATGAGCAGAGAAACGGCTGCCAGGCTGGGGAGGCACAGGCACTCCTTCCACATGCCCCTTTGGCATCCTTTACAACCTGCCATATTTTCCTGGTGTTTTTAGGTTGGTGAGGGGAAAAAAAAGCTGCTAGGGAAGGATCCAGAAGTATGTTTTAAGACTGGATTTATTTTCATTTGTTAGTCTAGGTGTAGCTTTGGAGCAGGCAGGTTGTGTGGAAGGGACGCTGGCGCTGAAGGCTCCTGGTTCAGCTGAAGACAGTGAGGCTGCACTGGTTGAACAAAGGCAGAGTAAGTTGGTATTATTCAGGCTTGAAGTGTAAGGGGAAAAAAAGACAGCTTGAGGAAGAAAAAAAATCCCATCTTATTTAGCGAGGTTCAGTGTAGCAGCTCATTATTGCTGGAGTGCTTTACCTGCCACAGCTACAGTCTTGGGGTTGCTCCTGGGGACTCCTGGTTCTCCATTTGTCAGGATTATGGACATCCTGCTTGGAAACACCATTACTGAGCATACTTCCCCTTTGGCTTATTAGGAGCTGCAAAAGCTCTTCCAAATGTGCTTTCCACATAGTCTGTAATTTGTTTGGTCTCTGTGCTGTCCAGATAGCATACTACATGGTTACATTTGCCAAATTGTTATTAAAATGATAAAAATACCAGTATCGTGCTAGGAAAATATTTTTTTTTTTCTTCCAGAAAAAAAAATCATCCTTCTAAAGTCAGGGCCCCACTTTGTGGGGTTTCACTTAGTCTATCTCTTATTAAAGCTTAGAATAATATATAAATCTCTAGACATCATTTTGCCTGTACAAGGTCACTATTCTCTTTTGCCTCATCCTATTTCAGTTTCTACTTTTCATCAGCAGCAATCTTCTTCTCTTCTATACTTAAGAGAGGATAGAGAAATTAAGACCTCCCAGCCTAGCCTGCATGCTTTAACGCTTCTTAAGCATGATCAATCCCTGTAAAATAAAGAAAATTGTGTTAGGCAAATATTACCAACTTATTCAAATGTATGATAAAAGTGTTAAGAAAGAGGTCAAATGCTTAGCTGACTAAGTAGACATAATAGTACTGAATGCTTCTACACATGATAGTTGATATAGAATTTGACCTCTGATTTTATGTTAATATTTGCCTATCTCCTGCTGCTTCTGAGAAGATAAGTTACTTTCTTCTAGCTCTGTAATTGAATAGCATCATCTGTCTAGCCAATTATAATTACTATTATTATTGTTAATGTTGTGCACTTACAACAGGGCTTAAAAGGTTCAAATTGGGTAAAAATTGTGCATAGTCAAGAAAAGCTGTGTTGCTCTAATGGATCAGAGATAAAATTCTACTTTACTGAGACAAGTGGTGCTAGTGGCAGCTTTGGTATTTCAACTTTAACTGTTCCTCCAAACTTTATATTTGTGTGAAATATTTAATCCAAGTCCACATAAATTTTGGCTTCAAATGACAGCTGTTTCCTTTTAATTTGCAGAAAGATATTGCAAAAACCAGAGCAATTCCTGTAATGAAGTTTTAAAGTCCCTCCTCTTCCTCTCCACCCCCCCGCCACCTCTTCCCCCTTCTCCCCGGGATCTTCCAGTGAGGATAACAGTTCTTGCCCTTCAGTGTTACTGTATTATGTGACAGCTATCAAAGTCCTCTTAGGGACTACAGTGGGACCAAAATGCAAAAGGCTTGGGTTTGTCCTATGTCTTTGTTAAACCACACATGTATTATAGGAGTCAGTTGAAACCATGAGCCTTTGTACAAGGATCTCATAAGTTGGTGAGGCAGAGGAGAGGTTCCCATCCCTGCTTTACAGGTGGGGAAATGAAGCGTAGAGAGATTACATCGCTTGCTGGAGATCACAGAGGGAGCCAAGGGGAGAATAACAATTGGATCAAGGTCTCAGGAAGGCTGTTCTTCGCCTTCAATTAGTCTGTCAAAAACATGCCATAGTTTCTTATACAGTGTATCGGTAATTACAAAAGCATACACAGCAGCCTGTGTTTGGAGAGATGCCCAGACAGGAAAACAAAACTGTTTGTTGAGCAAGTAATGGGATTTGTATGAAGGCATAATAAATGAAATTTATTTTAAGGTAGGTTAATAGATAGATGGCACGAGGAGGCAAGGCGTACTCCGTACAGTGAGAAAATGCACTAGTTATCTTTTTATTAAATTACCGTGTGAACATCCCTACTAATTTATTAACAAGTCTTTTAGTGGTTTTCTATGTCTGGAAACGTAATTAGAGTTTGCTGGCAGCAAATGCCACATCTGGCAGTGGGGAAGAATGTAGCACCTCTTATTACTGTGTTCAAGAAGAACTGGAGCTTGGTGCCTGTGGTTTGCTGCACAGTGCTGTGCAGAGAAGTAGGTGATGTCTGTCCCCAGGAACATGCTCGTCTCGCCCTTTTAAAGCGGAAAAAGTTAAAAAGCAAAGAACCATTATAGAATCTGCAGCTTCTGGTAAGGAGAGTGATAAAAACTTGGACCGATATCTGCTCCTCTTGGTGCCTCAGGTACTTGAGCAATGTTTCTTTCTTTTAACCCTCTAGAGGGGATTGCCTGACTGCAGCTCTCTGAATTGGCAGCATTGTTTAGAACCCTGAATTTTGTAAAGATGATCCCTCAAAAGATGAGAAACCAACTGATGGCTTTTTGATGTGTCCATATGGCAAACAGTAATGATTTCAGTAGATTCAATAGCTGTCTTAGTATTTTCTTTGCTAATGCTGGCTGAAGCCATTATAGTAGTGACATAGCTGTCCAGGTAATCTGAAGGACACACTGGGGTGTGGGTGAGCTGGAGCTAGTCCCTTTAATCTGTCCCTTGCCATGTCCCTGACAAATGTGGCCACAAGGACCATACCACAGTAATAGTGCTGAGCTCAGTATCTGGCCTTGGCTCTTGTGGCTATCAGCAGGGCTGTGTTGCAGCTCTGCTCAGTGAAATAGAAAAAAAAGTCTTGCAGATTTCTACACAGAGCTGAGCCCTCTCTTAGCTGCAGGTAGAAGTTGGCTTTGGTGCAGTCTGCTGAGGGTTTTCAATAGAAATTTTCTGAGAGTTCTCTGAAAGCCATTTTTCCATTCAGTGTCATTTCCCTACATGACAGCAGCCTTTTCTGAAGGAACACCCTAAATTACTAGGAAAGTTGACTCATCTGTTGCCTTACTGAAGAATAATCTTTAATTCATGATCTGTTCGCTGTGGGCTGGGTGCTACTTAGCCCATGGATTTGAGAGGGAGTTTGGCTTGTTTAAAGGCTTCAGTATTAAGCCCACCGGGTTTAGTTGAATATTTCTTGTGACATAAAAACTTGGGAGGCTGATAAGGCACACAAGTTCTGCTATTAATGAATTATTTCCTTTAAGACGTACTTTAGTGTGTGATGCAGTTGTTAAAGAATAAAAAGGCACGCTACGAGCTGCCCCACACTTCTCTGGAGATTGCTGGCATTTTGCAAGCAGACATTCAAAGGATTAAATCGTTAATATACAGCTGATGATAGAAGCAGGGCTTGATTTAAAACCCCATTAATGTCAATTGAAGTAATTCAAGTTAACTTCAGGGGTGGACTTCAGATCCAGCTATACCCTCCTAATGCAAGACAGTGTATGTGTTTGAAGTAACCAGACTGGACAGTCCTACACTCTCCAAGTGCTGGAGGTTCACTTGGAGAATATCTCGGTTGCTCGGGAGAATGATGGGTGCAAGCTGAAGCTCTGGAGGTGAAATGTTACTTTCTCTAATAGAAGCTCTCCAAGTATTCAAAACTGTCTCTCCAGTTTGTGCTGTCTAACTTCCTGGACTGTTTGTTTTCCTGAAAATAATGTTGGGGGACTTCTCGGATGTGTTGTTTGGAGGTATTTTTTCCTTGCCAGACCTAGAGGAAGTTGTTATTGATAATGTGTTCCAGCAGCTAGGGAGACTGCACTGCAATAGGCTTACGAGAACTGTTCATGTCATTAAATCTCCATGAAAAATGACAAATTGGATTTAAAAAATCCAGTTTATTCAAGTGTTGAAAAAGTCTTTTTTTTAAAAAAACTCTGTTGTAGTGTGTCATAGTTAAGAATCTTCTAAGTGAATAAAAATGAACTTTACATGAATTGAAACAAAAATATCTTAGTTATTTTCCTTCCTACTTTGACATCTGATTAGAACTCTGCAAAGGATAAGGACAACTCTCATGATCTCATCCTCTGTGGGATACCTCAGAAAGGACAAGGGTGTCTACAAATCAGCCTAAGTAAATCTTAGACTGTGAATCTTAGGAATCTTACAGTCTGTGCCCTGTAGCCATATCTCATATGTCTGGCTTGTGTAACTGCAGGGCGAATACCTGCATACAAACTAGCTGGGAAGTTCAGCCCTCAGTCCTAAACCTAGATTTGGATTTATTAAGTCATTCTCCTTCTACTGTATGTCAGGGAATTACCTAAAGTACAGTGGGACCCACCAAAGCCAAAGTTAGGGGGTTTATGATCACTGCAAGAGCACTCCATGCCACATGTGACAGCACTGAAATGCATGGCTGCTTGTTCATCCCATAGCCTGAAGAGGGAAAAAGCAAAGTCTCCTGAAAGAAATCCCAAATCCCTCTTCAACCTGAACAGCACAACAGGGGTGGAAAAATATCATTTTTCATTACATCTGTGCTGAAATGTGCTGTTAAAACCAATTTCCCCGGAACCAGCACAGTTTAATGGTGATTTATGCACTGAAGCAGGTCTGGCATTTAGATCCCTACTTGGTTCTTTATGATACTTTTATCACTCAGGCCACCTCTAAAATCAGGGAAAAATGGCTTTTTGACTAGAAGTAAATTTTTTACAAAGATGTTGCAGTTTTCATGAGTAATGTTGAGGGTTTTGTTAAGAACAAAGAGCCAACTAAAAATCCTCAGCCCAACACAGCAGTCAGACAACAAAAGACAGAGCTACATGGTTGCAAGCCTTCATGTTTTGAGCCCTGGAAGGGAAAGTATATATAGCCAGTAAAGCATAGCACAGTGATCCGTGCAGCAACTTCACATCTGGGTGATGATAATAGTCTAGTGATGGCAACATCAATCTCAGAGCTGCTCAATTTATTCTGGCCAGCAGTAGGGAATGCGTTGTAGATATTCCCATGCCTGAAATGATTCAGAACAGCTGGAATGTATGTGGGGAAGAGAAAACTATATACTGACAAAACAAATTTCAACAGGGTATGCCAGGCACCTTCTAAAATGGATTGCTGGGTGACCAAATTGGTCATGCAAAGCCTTGAAAGTTGCCCCCTTGACATGTGAAAAAGGATCTGTTAAATGAAATGGGAAAGACTATGGAGACAGTGTGTAGTTAAGCAGCTGGATGCTGTGGAAATTAGTAGCATTAGTCCATTCAAGTCCTACTGTCCTTGGCAATTTTCAGTCACCCAGTGAAACACTGGTATAAATGTGTTAACAGGGAGTGCTGAACATAATAGTAGGCATTGTATTCTCATCGTGCATTCAGCAACACGCTGTAAAAATTATCGGAGGAATATGTCAGCAGGATGTAAGCATTTGTTAGTCATCTGTCTTTTGGGATTTCAGCCTGGCAAAGGCACTCTGTGACATATCTTCTTACCTCCCAGTATCAATACAACAAGTATTTGAATATTTCCATATAATTTGTTCCAAGGGGAATATAAAGGTTTTCAGAGAGCAAAAAGAGACTGAAATTTCTCTTTCACTCAGAACACGTTACTCCCCCCCCGCCCTTCATTAGTAAATTCAAAACCACCATCAGCTGGGGGGAATGTTTGATATGAAACAGTACTGGAGGTGTCATTACAGCATTTTTATTCTTCAGAGCTCTGCCCACCAGAGCCCAGAATCCCAGCACAGGGGAATGCTGGCTTCTTTGCTTTGCTATCTTACATCCACCACTTTTTTAGGGAACTTTTGACTATGGTTTCAGCACCTGGTTCACAACATACTGCAGAAGAATAGAGGTGAGATCACTAAACACCACTTGAAGATGCATCCCTGTCATCTTCTACTGAGAGGGATCTGATATCAGTGAACATGGGGCACAGCTGCCGGCACAGACAGTGTATTGTGCACTCTCAGGGAATGAACTCCATAGTCAGGGAATCTGTCTCCATCTCACACTGCAAAGAAGAGTTTTAAAGGCCCCATTCAGTGCTCTAGCACAACTTTGTTGCTGCAGCTCACAGCTTATGCCGTGCTCCTTGGGAAGTTAGTGGCCAGTGATAAACAAAGAGCTGAGAAGGAAGTATCTCATGAAGGTCCTTTGTGATCTGCTGATGGAGGAGAGCTATCCCCGGCACTTTTAAATAAAGAGTAGTTTTTTGTTACACAGGACCTCTCACGGAGAGGAGGAATAGAAGTGTTTGGGATCGGATGCTCTCTTGACCTGGTATTGTTTACTCAAGTTTGGAAACTTGGCAGCCTCAAGCTTTCATTAAATTTTCATTTTTGTGTATTTAGAAAAGGCTGCAGGAAGAGGTACATCAGTTTTGGCAGAGCTTTCATGCTGTTTATTAACTGTAAATTTTAATATGTGCTTTATGTTTTCGGTAAGCTAGGAAAAATTAGTAGCTCTTCTTTTGCCTTCAAGTCTTTTGCTTTCCATATCCTTTCTGGCTGCTGTTGAGGTTGTTCCCACTGAAGTAGTTTTTGCCTCGAAGGACATGTGTCGCAGCATTGGAAATGGGCAGAGGGCTCAGACTCTCACTGCTGTTTTGGGGAAAAGATAAACATTTCAGGTTAGACTCGTAGAATCATACAATGGCCTGGGTTAGGAGAGTTCTTAAACATCTTCTAATTCCAACCCCCTGGCCTAGACAGGGACTGCCACAGTGATCCCTAACAGATTGGCCTTTGTGTCAGTCCTCGTGTGGAAGGAAGCCTTTGTGACTTTGAGCTTTGTAAGCCATAAGCAATTTAGCAGCTGCTCTGCTCCAGTACTCTAATTTTAAATACTTCAGCCTTCATCTCCCTTCCTACCATTCGTCACCTTACAAAGCATCTTTTAGACTCTTCCTGGTCTCAGGGTGCCAGATTGTTGATCACCTGTTGTATACCTTAACATTTTCCCTGACTGCCAGTGAATTGCCGTCTTACTGTGAGTCATCTTCTCCTGGAAAGCTGTCTGCCATCTTCACCTTGCCAGGCAGGCTTCGCAAGCAAGAAGCAGAGAGGAATTGAAGTGAGGTCACTCTGCTTTGCCTTCTCATTCATTCCTCTGGTTCCCTCACGCTTTAATGGTCACAAGTGGTAACCTATTTTTGTTGAGCCCAATTATAATGAGATTTTTTTAGAAATCCCTGCAGCTGGATGTTTATATTGGCACCAAGGTATGCTTAATGCATATTTTACAGACCAAAGAGCTAATTTTGAGAATCTGCTAGCAGCGTTTGAATGCCCCATTATAATGCCAGCATTTGTAAATTGAGACTTTGGACAGGTTTAGTTTAAAAGCTGAGGGAATGAGGTGGTCTTTAGACCTGGCTGCAAGTTTAGCCTCTAATACAAAGTCAGTGGAAAATCAATTTATCTTACCATTTGCCTTAATGGACTTTTGGATCAAACCCATATTCTTAAAAGCATTTGAGTGCATGAATAGTGTCAGGTTTTTAGACAGGTTTTTAATTTGGAAGCCTGAGTGGTTGTTAGTGGAACCCCAGGTATGTAGACATCTGCAGGTAGGGACTTCTGCTTCTGACGAACTGCACCAGAGCCTGGGTATGTTTGTATCTGAAGAAGGGGAAACCCTTTTCAGCCCAGTCTAAAAGTCACATGCTTTTCTTTTATAAACATCTTATTAAATAAATGATACTTCAGAAATATTAATCCAGAAGGACAGTCCACCCACCTCCTTCCTTAAGGAATGCTGCAAGTTTGGGAAAAAAGGGCTTGCTCTGAGCCAACCACTGCAAACATACAGCAACTGCCTTCACCCAAATGCCACAGAGTATATGAGCTAAGCCCCGTAAAAGACAACAGTAAGTTTCCCTGTGTTAAAAAAAATATATATATAAAGAAATAAATCAATGGAAGCACTACTAATCTACATCATTGTGCTATAGATCCTTCAAATGCAAATGGTTTATTACTTCACCCGTACAATAAATTCACTGCAAAAACAACTCTTCACATTCCTTATGTTTTTAACCTTGGCCTTGACTGCTGAAAATGTTCTTTATTTAATGCTTCAGTGTTCCTACTGCTTGGCAAGCTTATGGTTCAGCACATAAGGGAAATTTGATTGAAAGGCTGTGCTACATTTAGGATCAAATCCTCAGTGGCCAATTCACTAAGGGTACAGCACAGCTCAGGGAAGGAACTGCTAAGGTTTATGGAAGCTGAGGTTCGCTCTACCAAAAAGCAATTGTCTTTTTAGTTAATGCAAATTGGCAGAAGCCTTCTCCAGCAGGTACCTTGTTGATATTTCCCTTCATTTGTGTGAAACCATCTCCAAGAGTGGTGGTGCCGCCTGGATGTGCTGTGAAGCCTCTCGGAGTTGGGATCTGCCATCAGATGGGGAGACCAGCTTTGCACACTGCATCTTGCACCTCCCATATATGAATCTGGGCAAATATGAGATAAGACAGTTCTGCAAAAATGTCATAGAAATTTCAGTGTCCTCCATGGTGCGTGTATGGCCAGGACATAAGCATACACCAGTAAAGTATTTTGTAAAGGTTGTTCTGAGTTGGGGTCTTACATGAGTTTGGTTCTTTTGGGTCCAGTCTGACTGCTCCTAGATACTTGATGATGTTCTCTTTTCTCCATTTCTCACTCTCATTCAACATTTCTTTTTGTCAGAAATCAGAAGTGATAAAGATAGAGATACTTGCATGAAGAAAGTCAAGGCCAAGCTTCTTGTACGACTTTTATATTTCCTTTTGTTGCATTTGATTGTTTGTCTTGAGACAGGAAAGGGAGGTAGGAAATTTGCATGAAGATGGAATTACTTCTACTCTTTCCTCTTTGAATTTACATGGACTACTTAATTTTTTACTGGGGCCTAAGGGGTAATCTCATCAAGGTCCACTTAGGCAGGAGACAGCACATGAGATCAGTCTTCCTGATGCTGCATGAGGCTTTGATGCTGCACTAGGCAAGAAAAAAACACCCATGCTTCCCTGCACGAATGCAAGAGGAGTTGTTTGTCTGGGACTTGGATGAGATTCTGACAAACTGTGCTAACATTCTGGCTGATGAAGAGGGTCTACCCTATGTGTAGCCCTTGAATAGTCCAAAGGAGGCCTGAGGAGGTCTTGGAAGTCTTCTCAGTTCTGCCATGATTGACCCCCATCCTGGGGTGTTTATATGTTTTTCTTAATTTGAGCTGTGAGCAAATAATGAGCCTGTATTACAGGCACATTCCTCATCTTTAATCATTATCGTGTATAGAGATCTTTGGTATTATTTGGATGGAAAGTTCCAGCTGTATCTTATCAGCAAAGAGTTTGAAAATCCTGTCAAACTTTTGGTTTAGGGTAGTTTAAAACTACCTTACGGTCCTTGTTTGCAATCCAAAGAAACAGCACTTTTGAAAACACATTGCTGGATGCAGAAATAAACTTCCAGCTCACTGCCCAAGTCCATACAAAAAGCTAGCGGTAGAATAAGGAATTTCACCAGGTTTTTCCCTATCCCATGTTATGTCCAGAGAGCTGCATTACTCTTTCTGTAACTTTACAGCCACAGGGGAGGAAAGCGGGGGCCTTGTGTAAACTGTTATTTTAAAACCAACTTGTAACCTTTCACAATTGCTCAGTTACTTCTTTTCAAGTTAGTAAAAATCTAACTTTCAGGATAAAGAAGGGCTCAAGGAAAGGTGCACAAGGGATCTCCATGGCCAAATTACCTTGAATTTCTGTAGAAACTGGGTACTTGAACTCCTTCCATTTCTTCTGAAAATCTCAGCCTTAGTCCCTCCATTGCACTGGGGTTTTCTGCAGTCTGGTGAAAAATTATTCCCTTTCAGAGCTAAGTAAATCTTAATGATTTAAATCCTATCTTTTACATGTGTTTGGGGGCAGGGAGGATATTTGTTTATTTATTATAGGATACACTAGCTGGCTGTCTGGCTTCCACTTCCATAGAGAAATGCAGTGAGAGGCCCTATTCAAGAGCAGTATTAGCGGTGGACGGAGGCCATGGGGAGCAGCCTGCAAAGGGAAGGTTGCCCAAATTACCCTTCCATACTCTATTTTTTTGCATACCTCTTCAGTGAAATTTTGGACAATTGCATACATTTTTGGTTTGATTTTATTAGTTTTCCTTTTTTTTCCTGCAAGGCACTGGCTTTGCTTCAGATTGTGAACTTTGCTGATGAGTGAACACTGAAGACAAATGCGGGTATTATGTAGCCTTTCATTTTGTCTTGTTCCTGTATCTGGATCATTCAGAAAAAAACCCTCATCATCATCATCACCATCAGCATTAGTTAAGTTCACTTGATTTTTGCACATTTCACTTTGCAGCTCATCTTACTTGCTCTAAAGGGTTTCTGTGAAGGGTTGTGTGGCCACCCTGTCATACAGTTTGTGACTAGCTTGCATACCTTTATAAGGTTTCTTTGGAAAAGCCATGTTTTGGTTAGGGGTTTTCCCCCAATTTTTTGTTAACAGCTATTTAATCTTGCAGAAAGCTTTGGTTTTAGTTGCTGACAGTTAAGACAGTGAGTTAAAAATCACTTCTGGAATGGGTTTTGGCTTACTGTGAGGTATTATGTCTCCACAGGGAAAGTGGGAGCGGATCCTGCTGGGCACAGCACCACTCGTAGACCATTAGGATCCAGCATTGAGTCTGCCTGTTGTGGTTGAAGCAGCACAACCCTGGCCCCATGGGACTAGCATGGCTTTAAGCAGTCTTTGCACCCTGCTGTTCTTGGATTAGTTGACTACTGACCAAGCGTATGTCAGCCTTCTCAGGCTGAATTTCTAGGAGCAGCTGTAGGGCAAAGAGAGAAAATTAGGGAACAGTTTTTTCTGCAGGGATTAGAACAGACTTGCCATGTCTCATTTGCTCACCTCTTGGTCCCTTGTGCAGTGTGTTGCCTGCCTTCTCAGTGCCTTGGGGGCAGAGTGTGGCTCAGGTGGCAGAGTGATGTGTCTCTGAATCTGAGCCTTCAGAATGGGACCCAGAGTTCAGACAAGTGTTCCAAAAATCCCAACTCCTTGCCACCTGCATGGTCCTTCATGCAAGTACAATGTGCCCCTACAGTCTTAAGGCTGTTTGACTTAGTGCGGGGGATTTCATTTGTTTGAGTTGCTTGGACTGGAAGTAAACTCTGTAGGGCTCCTTGCATCACTGTTGCTAGAAAATTTTTTCCTTCCTGAAATTACAAGTACCTCATCACCACTTTTTTCTTACCTCCAGCAAAAATCAGGGGACATCCCCTTTGAATAGAGAAAGCAGCTCTGAGGCTGGAGAAGCCTGCAGCAGTGCTTCACGCGACCTCAAGCCTTTGAGGCTGGCTCACCTCCCTCCTGCCCTCTGGCCCCCAGAGAGGGAGCCTTTGCTCTTTTGAAATTCCCGCCAAAGCTTTTTGCTTCTGCTTCCTTTTTAATCATTTATTTACAGAAATTTTCTTTTCAGAAAAATCTGCAGGATGCGCCCTGAGTGCATCTATGTATTTTTAAAGAGCTTTTAGCTGATTCCCTTGGTGTGAATGATGAGATTCATTAGGGGAATAAAGACCTGTTAAAACAGAGAAGGAAGAGATCATTCATTACCCTATACCACCGAATACTGCTTGGTTTCCAGCTATTAAGAATACATGAGATACAGGGCTGTTGGAAGTGGACACACAATCCTTACTTTTATACTAATGTAGACTCTAGCCCATGTAATTTAACAGTGTCCTTAAAGTCCAGCTTATATTTTACAGGCTCACGCTTTGAAGTGTGATACTGTTAGCGGCTCAAGATATGACGGGCATTAAGTTTCAGCACTTGTTAAATTACGAATAATTGTCTCCGCACTGCTCAGTTTTGTATAAGGAGAGAGCCAAAGCAAGATTTCCACATTAACCATCTGAGCTCAGTTGTGCCATGCCTGTCAAGCCGTGGAACACGCTCAAGTTCCCCATTACATTTCCACTGCTTTTTTGGATTTGTAGATATTTATTCCTGGCTAAGGAAGTTTGAGGACTTCAGGGTAACCTGTTGGAAATGTGTGGGAATGTCTCTCAATAAGCAATCTGTGACTGCTTTGGCTTAGGGTAAAATTTAGCATCCAGGCCAGCCTGTAGAGGAATAAAGGCATGCTTTCTTTCACCCTGTGGTGCACGGAGACGGGGCTGGGAGGTGAGCATGGAACAACACCGACAGTGTTCCTGGACACCCAGCTGCCTCCCCTGCCGTAGTTTTCCACAGTGACAGAGGGAGTCAAGCAATCTGCAAAGGCAAGGCAAGCCTTTAAAGGAAAATTATGTGCATAGAGAGAAAGAAAATAAGGCAGAGTAGTGACTCCCAAGCCAGCATCTTTGCTGTGTGCCTTCACTCAGTCTCCAAGCAACCAGCAACGTAATAAGGACACAATGAGTCAGACTCAAACAGTGCCATTTATGCACCTACAGATAAAGTTCTGTATATATTCAGTTTCTGTGAGCCCAATACTAGCTTCCTTATCCATACTAATTTATTAAATGTGATGAGCTGGCAGGCAGCTGGCCACCCTGCGTGCTTGGTGTAGGCTCCTCAGCCAGATCTCCAACTGGAGTGGCTGGGTGTCAGGTCATCATCCCCGCTTCTGCCAGGCCTCCTTGCAGTCTTTAAATCTAAAAAAGCCTACAGATTATTTCCCAAAGACTCCTTTAACTTTGCACCTTTTCCAAAGCTTTGTGCTGAGTCTGTCAGTCTTCCTCCTGTAGATTTCCAGCTTGGCTGGGCTTTGAAAGATGAAGGTGCATGAAGATGGGTAATGACTCGCCTGGGAAAAGAGGTCCCTGAACTTTTGAGTGCACACGGGGGGTATAGATAAGAGATGCACAGCAAGGATTTATTGGCCCTGCCTTGGTGGTGACATTGGCAGTACCTGTGCTTGGCACAGGTAAGAACTTTGCTGAATACCTGGTCTTGATGCCAGCGCGGCTGCTGCAGACAGCACAGCTCGCTGTTCGGCCACAGGAAAACACACTGGGGTAGTTTCATCTATTTTAGGTGCGTCATTGGAACCGGCTCAACACAGATATAATAAAAGCACACTTTATAGCAGAGAGGAAACTACTGAAAGAGAATACTGTTGCAAAAAAAACATGAAGGAAATTTCCACTGGTCGCAGAAGCCCAGCTGAGTACAGCCCCCAGATCAAACCTTCTTCAGTCCCCAGTAACATTCTTTCAGACAAGATCAATATTTATGATTTTTTTTTTCAATCAGCACTTTGAAGGTGATTGATAAACGTAAGAAATCATAAGCACACTGCTTTGTGCCTGAACACATCTGGAAGTGTTCAAGGCCAGGTTGGATGGGGCTTTGAGCAATCTGGTCTACTGGAAGGTGTCCCATCCCATAGCAGGGGATTTTGAACTAGATTATCTTTAAAGGTTCCTTCCAACCCAAAGCATTTTATGATTCCATGATCTGCATTCTATGATTCCATGATCTGCATTCTATGATTCCATGACAGCCCCAAGCTGGAGTCCATCAAGGAGGTTACCAGATGGGGCTTTTCACATCTCCTCAGGTCTGGCTGTTGGTGCAGCCACTGCTGGTTCTTTTAGCCCTAGTGTAGAGGCCTAGAAAAGGGGGGGCTCCCTTAAGGCTGGGACATCACACCTGGTCCCATCCAAAAAGTTCCAGCAAAACGGAGCAGAGGAAAAGAGGAAAGTTTAAAAGCATTTATTGTTTGGTTCGATGTATTAGCCCTTTTCTGTTGGCAGTAGTTGTGGTGGGCTAGTAACGACTGCCAACCCAAACGAATGGCACTGTGGGACTGGTTATTTTTAATAATGATGTCAATCTGAGCACTTGGGTTCTCTGCAGTATTTTTACTATTAAAAAAAGCTCTTCTTCACAACAAATGTTGGCCCTTAGCTAATGCATGGAACCCAGGAGCCCAGGCAGTGACAAGCAGTGTAAGCACAGTGTAAGTGACAGCAGTGCAAGCCACTTCATGGCACATTCCCAAGAGCTTCCTGGTGGAAAAAAAGTGTGTAGTTGCAGGCTCTCATCCCTTTGAGAGAGGAGGTGGGAATACCTTGACAAAACCTCAGGATTTTGGCATGGGTAAAACCTAAGCCTGGGCTCTCTGTGGACACACCAGTGCTGCTGTGTAGCTTTTAGTGGAAATTAATGGTCAGGCTCTCACAGTAAATACAGTGCTAGACTGTCATGGCAGTTACAGCACCTCACCCCTTCTGACGAGAAATGTCCCCTTCTCGTCAGGGGTTTGAGCAGCCAAGACACGATATTAATTGAGGCAAACTCTAGGTCTGTTCATCCACATGATTGTGTTTTGACCCGTCTGGCCAAGATTCATTATTTTCTTTTCTTGAATGATGCAAAACTTTTTTTCCTCTTCTTGGGTGGCAGTGGAGAGAAAGGCTTTTCTGAAAAATAAAAAACCCTTTTGAGGAAAACAACAAAAAAGAAGTTTATATATTAAAATAGAAAACTTTACTTTAAAAGACCCAGCTGTGAGGTTGACTCAAAATAGATTTGTTAACCATAGAGTCTTGATCCAAACCAAAAAATTATACTTCATGGATAAAGATTCAAATTTATTTTGTAAATTCTGGTACATGTTCTTTTAGTCTTCTGGAAAAAAAAAAAATCACTAATTTCTTTTACCTTCTTTCTCCACCCCCATTTTTTACATTTTAGTCTCTGTGATCTATAAAAGTAAATCCTAATTCTCCTCTGCTCCGGAAAAAAACACATTGCTATTATAAACTAGAAGAAAAAGCCCCTTTCATATTGTTGATATTGGATGTTTGTTTAATTTCAATGAGGCTTTCTAAAGGTGTAATGCAAGTAGAGTTTATTACTATTTGAGTCTTTAATTGCTGTAGTAATATTTTTTTACAGCTCCTTATTTTTACGTTTAAGGGTCCCCAGACCCTTTGATTTATTGGCATTTGTAAATGATTGATAAATGATTGAGGTTACCCAGAAAAACTGAAGGCATTGTGTGAAATAGAAACAGTGCCAGAATGACCATGAAGGACCCGCCAGTGTATTTAGTTTGATGCATACTACACAGCTGCCACAAGCTGCAGCCAAAGCTACCACAAATATCAATGGTTCCCTGGGAAGAGAGTAAAAAAATGTAATAACAATAAGAGTGGGGTGTTTTCCTGCTAATCAGAAGTATGGTTTTTTGCTGCAATCTAGCTTTTCATTTCAGTGTCTCAGTATGTTTATTTCTGGAATATCATAACCACCAGAAAAAAAAAAAAAAAGGTTATGGACAGGGTTTTCACAGTTGCCCAAAGCAGTTAGACACCTAATTTCTTTGACGTTTTGATGGGAGTTGGTTATTTTTCTCTCTTAAAAAATAATAATATTTCAAATCCTTTGAAATCACAAACAAGGGTTTCTATTTAAGGCTTGTTGAGCTTCCTCACAGCTTCCACTGTTATCGGTTGTTATTCAACTTACAGACAGATTTTGGGAGCTCAGGTACCTGGCAGAACCTGTATTTTTATATTATTCATATTTTGAACCCAAGTTCCAAACAGTTTACACTTAGCAGAGTAAGAAGTAATGTGTATTTATTCTTGGGTGAATGCAGAAGGCACTTTAACAAAACACTTGTGTTGGTAGTACTCTCTGTAAACAAGATGGCACATATTAAATTACTTCAAGTTGCTTTTTTTTCTTGATGTCTTAAAATATTTTGAAAAGTTAATTCTTTAGGAGAAAAAGTACAGAGATAAGCACAGGATGCCTGTGTTGGAGATGGAATGGTCAAACACCACAAAAGCTGAACAATGAGCATTGATCATTAACTTTTCACCTGCTCTTGGATTATTACTTAATTCCCAATGTTTAAAGCTCCTGACATTCTTCCCTCTGGAGCACATTTAGGTAGGCAGTAGGTCGTGGGGTGGGTGATAGATGCTCCTTCAGGGTCAAGCCCCCTGCACAGCGCAGAGTGAGCCCTGATAGCTTTGCTTTTTTGGCAGTGTTTTGTGAAGCCATGAGGGTAACTGGACACCAGGTTGTCCCCACCAGGGCTTATGTCCCATCTATGAGCAGATCTGATTCAGGCGGTGCCAGACAGGGCAAGGAAACCAGGACTACCTGCTTCGGCAGGAGTCCCTCACTGAACTGAACGAGGCGTGACACAGAGCTGCACCCTGACAGGCGCCAGCTGACTTCAGCTGGGATCTGGAGCAAGCCCAGCTACGGCATATGTTCGCAATCAAAAAGTCATTAAAAATTCACATTGACAAGTTACTCGGTTTGGAGCCTGTCTGTGAAACTGTGCACTCCAGCCGATGCAGTAGCTCAGGCTCAATGTTCCTAGTAATCTTTCCTAATCCTATGAATCTGCAAGATACGAGAGGAAGATACTTGCTCTGGTTGGATTTTCATTTTCTTAATCTTTAGGGAATGATTTCCCTTCCATCAAGCTTGGCACAGATGTCCTCTGAAAGGCTTAGCTCTGAACATCATCTTTCTTGGCATGAATTCTGGTGAAACTTAGTGTGGGGGGGAAAAAAAGAGTAATTAATTTTGTCCCTACATTAATTGCATGGGCTAATGCAATCCTCTGGTTTGGACTCTGATTTTGGTTGATAAATACAGAAGTCATTAAAAGGGTTAGTGTGTAAGCCCCACACGTCAGGATGCTGAGATAGGAAGTTCATAGGAAACAAGTTGTCCATAGGCACCTTAGAAATGGAGTGAGGTGCACAGTAACATGCAATGAGTTAGATCAAAGCAAGTTTATTATGGGTTTATACAGCACTCTGGCAATGAAAAATAATTTAATCCCGAAAAAGCAACAAATTAGAAGCCGCGGTAATTTGCTGTTGGCAACCACACTTGTAGTTGGGTGCAGCGTGACTGACAGGTACTGCTGGCCTTCCATGAGCGTCAGGGCCACTTGAAAGTGCGGTGGGCTTCTCCCTCCTCTGTGGGGAGCTCGACATTTCCCATTAAATATTTCTCTTGGTCCTGTCCTCCTCTTGCAGAGCCTGTCACAGGTGCCTGCTTCCCAAGCAGTTGGATTCTCTCTGGTGGTCTCCCCTAACAAATCAGTAGAGATTCCCTTCTGGTTTCCTACACGGCAGCTTTCCACTGAAGGTGGAGGTGTAACTCAAGTTTGTGCTGTCCTGCTTACCAAAAGTTCATTGCCACCCTTCTTCCTGTCACTGCTCTTTCAAAGGTGCAGACAACCCTTGAAGGAAGCAGAAGAAAGAAGTGGGAGAAGATGATCAAGAAGCCTACTTTTGTTGTATCTCAGGGAGAAATCCAGCCCTGAAGCCATTGCTTAAGAAACCAAATTCTCAGCAACTTCTTTGTGGTATGACAGTCCTTGGAAAAATGAAAATCATTAAGTAGTCAATCCTTGATCAGAGTTGAGCTTCGGATAAATTAGCAACTCTTCAAGGCACAATTTTCTTAATCGCCAACAATTACATATTTTGTTTTTACATTACACCAGCTGTGCTGAAAGTTCCTGTGCTTCTAGTGCATTTTCCATTTTTAATGGGTTTGGTATTAAACCTCAACAATCAGGAGCTTGTTGTTATGTTTGAAAAAGTTCTGTGTGATATGTAAAATTAGCTGGGTAATTTTAGCTCCTCAGTATTATTTGTGGAGTCTTGTTTGTTTGTTTATGAATCCCTTCTTCCCTCATTTAGGTTATTCAAGTACAGCTTCTTTGACTTTGAGGTTATTTTTATGTGACAAACACTTACTTGATCCCAGAAAGAGATGCTTCTAGTTTGGATTAATGCAAGTCTGAAAAACTTGGCTGCATACTTTTGGAATATTAAACAGCTCGATAAGGTGTGAAAATATGTTTTTTTATGTTTATTTGCAGATAGTTAAATGCAGTGTAAACCAATTTCTGAGTTTATTTGCTTTTATGCATTCACTCTGGCATGCAGACTAACCTCACTTTTGGGATGTGACAAAGACAAACACAGGACTGTGTAGATGAATCGGGTGTGTTGCCACAGCTGTGGTTCCCAAAGTTCAGGACATATAAAAATATGGAGTAAAAACACTGATGGCTTGTGCCAGGCAGACAGTGCCTCTGAAGGGTGGGGCTCTGAAATGCCTGTATGGCATTTCCTTCTTGTCTTCTCGCTCTTTGGAAAGGGGAGTTGGCACAAAAAGAAAACTTTCCTCTCCCTTGAATAAAACAGAAGGTATGCAGCAGCTGAGGGCACCGTGGCTGTATGATGCAGGCTGCTCTTGGAGTATTGTGTAATACCAACTCAAAACATCAGTACTGGATTCTGCAGGGGTAAGATGGGTGGAGAGGTCCTCAGCACAAGCTAATGTCAAGTCCATAAGGACCAAGCAATGACTTGTGGTGTCCATATAAGAAGTGGAGGACTAAGGTCTGCATGTGTCAGATCCTGGACAGGAATGGGGTGAGCAGATGTCCCAGTACATCCCAGGTGTATTGGACTATTCCTCGGACCACAGCAAACCTCGCTTGACTGTGGTCAGTGTGTCTGTGTTTCGGAACGTGTGAAAAGTGTGGGTAATTCCTCAAAGTATCAGAGTAAACAGGTTCAGCAAAGGGCATCCAAGGGCTCTCCCAGCAGAACTTGGTGATGGGAAGTTGACCAAGGCCAGTGATGGTTGGACTGACTCATTCTCTGGAGCTGTCACCAGCAGAGATGTGGTGATATTCATAAAACAAGTTTGGATGCTGGTTTTTATCACAACCGCATTAGGTGCTAGCTGGCACCTTTGCCATCTTGGTGAGGACAGAGCTTGCTGGGGTTAGGATCTTCTGGAAGTCATGGGAGAGAGCTTGGAGGCACATTGCTGTGCTTTCTGTCCCTGCCTTCTTACCTTAGCAGCTCTCAAAAAAAAACAACAAATGTAAGCAGGAGTTAAGTTCCCTATTGAGTGGGAGACTGACTTCTGCAACAGTGGTGCTTTGCTGCTTTACCAGAATAACTCTTCTTTCTTTTAAATACCCATTGCAGGAAGTTGGTGCTCTTATATCTGAGTAATAAATTTATGGTTTTCTGAGACCTTCCATAAAATAAAACCTGCTGTGGATCTGGTCCAAAGCCCATTTGAGTGAATCACGTGGACTTCCATAGATTTGTCAGAGTTTATGAATCAAGCCCTATAGCTTTCCGTATATTACAAACAGAAAACTCTGTGTTACTATTTTTGGTGAGTCACTTGCTCCCAGATAGCTTTTAATGGGGGAGCGGCGCCTTCAGTCAGCACTCTTCCCCTAGGGAATTACCTCTCTGCCCTTTCAGAAAAGCAACTTCTGTTCTTTGAGGCGGATTTTAATTTTTGTAATTTCCGTAGTTAACCATTTAGTGGTGACATACATTAACCTTGTTCTTCTTTCATATTATAGGATCAGCCCCCCTTTATCCAAACAACCAAGCAGCTCCACTCTGGAGGCCTGGATTGTGGCAAGCCCTTGCACCCCTTCCCAAACCCATTCTGCTGCAACCCCTTTGCTGCCAGCTGCTGCCCATATGTGCTGGAGGGGACACCTCTCCTCTCCACTGATGGAACCTGAATGTTGAGATTATCTGTTTTTCCAGAGCAAACTGTTGGCAGATGGGGCCTCTGTCTCTACTGCTATCCAGAGGCAAGGCAACTGGAAAGGACCTTCCACCCCCAAATCCATCCTCAGTCCAGCCCCATCCTCAGGTGCCAACCTGGCGGGATGAAGAGTGGGATGGATTCTCACTTCACCCAGTGTCGTATCTTGTGCATTGGATACAGTCTTTCAAAGAGTGGTAACAGGAAAGTGATTTTGCCACTGTTGGGGCTCTCTGAAATTATTGAAAATGATGTTGTTATTGAAAATAGTTATTGAAAATACCTAGGTTGACATTTGCTCTCTTAAACTCTTAGTACAGTCTCCAAGGGCCTCAGTTCCCAACCATCATTGGCTCTCAAATAATTTTAAAAAATTATTGAGTTGCATGATTTTTAAACAAAACACCTAAAGATGTGTTTGCTTTTATTTACTCTTTAGTTTTTAAATCTGAGGGAATGGTTTACATATCTATGTGACTGCAAGCATCAGTTGTCCTGCTTTTCCCCACCTGATGGGTCTTCTGTAGGTATGTAATCTAGACAGGTTTGTCATCTACGTAGCCTAACCCCTTCTCCCAGAACATACTGATTTTATGAAGTTTGCTGTATAACTGAAGCAGCTGACAGCAATGCATTCTCAGATCCTGGGTCTTCAAAATGCAATCTGTATTAGAAAAAACAAAATTAATTCAAAGCAAAATTTTCTTGAACTTTGAGAGCACATATGAATGGGCTCTTGACAGAACAATCGATTCTTTGTAAATTGAATTCTTGGGAGTTCATCTAGATCTAGAGGCTGATTGATAACTAGTTATCTCTCATGCACAATCTATCTTTGACAAACCAGTACATTCTTAAAGGCTGGGGTTAGGGTAGGCTTTGGGTTTTTTGCTTCTGCACTTATTTTTGTCTGGATTTGCTGCAGGAAAGAGTGACCATATTTTGAAATGGATGAATGGATCTGCAAACATTGATTAAATCAATAAAGTAGCACAAGTTAAGCCCAATGCACAGGAGAGTCTACAAGAAGTTTGTGCATCCAAACTTCCATCATACAATTTTAGCAGTGCAAACAGAAACCTCCACAGACTTAGGACTGCACAGGCTGGGTAGCTCTATCATCCCCTTTGCAGGCTAGAAACTGTTTTGCAGTGAGACATTGGAGCACGACTGTTCTGCAACGGGGCTTAGAGCCAAACTCCCCAGAGCAGAGCAGAGTTTGGCTGGTCATTTGGATTGAAACAAATGACACATTGAGATTACCCCTTCCTGCTCCTGCAAGATTTCAAGCAGTGCTGCCTTTATTTTTGTTTGTTTGTTTATTGATGTATTTAAAAGAGGAAGGTATTTCAGTGCTCATGGAAAGCCAGTGCCCAGCAGGACTGAGAACAGCCTGAAGCGTTGCTGGCAAGCGCCAAGGCGTTTCCCTCACCCTGCTAAAGCACCTCAGGCTTTCCTGACAATAGACCTATTCCCTCCTGTGCCCCTCCAGAGCAATGACTGAAAATTGCACCTCTGTGTTGATTTCTTGTTGTTTGTTGTTGTTTTTTTTTTTTTTAATATATAGCATATATGTGTTTTAGTCTTTATTAGCCACCATTAAAAAGTAAATGAAACAAGCAACAACAAATGAAGCTTTTATTTCAGGCAGAGCTAGGTTAAACAAATGATCAGTCCTTCAGTTGAAGGAATGAATATAGTAGTTACAGAAAGCAGACCAGAAAACATACAGAACTGCTTTAGAAAAAGAAAAAAAAACCACCCCTAGACAGTGGGAAACAAAGAGTTATTCAACTGATCAAGTGATAGACGCCCATGAAGGGGTCAAGGGGTGGAAGACCTTGTGAAGAACAGCATTTCATTTTAAATACCCCAGCTTAAGCCTGTTCATTGGAAGGGAATTTATATTGGAAAAGGCAGGATATATTGCTGTGCCTATCAGCAGTGACAGGGCATAAAGAGCAGCAGTGTTTGATCCGACTTTCACAGGTAATGTAATGTTTCCACGAGGAATTAAGCATAAAACTTTTTTAGGTTTTATAATGCAGAAGCGGGTGGAGTTGTAACAAACAGTAGTTTAGTGGATAAATAGCCCACTAAAAAGATACATAAGAGTGCTGTTGCTTTATAGAGGTAAGGCAAACCCACTATCTGCACACAGATCTGTATGAGCTGTGCCCATGTGCAGCAACCCAGGAAACAGGGATGTGATAATTTTTAAAGCTTAAAAGACAGCTTTAAATATTTATATGAAAACCATGACAATTATATTATTAATAAGACTCCTTAGTTTGTATTAGTGTATTAGTGTGCTCAGGTGAGGGTGAGGCACACACCATGCATGTTCAGGATGAGGAGCCATCTCTCCTGTGAACTGTATCTGCCAGAGGCTGCTCAGAGTCAGAGCAGCCTGATGGAGGTGCAGAACTGAAACAGGAGCAATTCTCAGGTCCCCAGCATGGCCCAGGGTGACACACTACTGGCTGACTCCTGCACTCTGTGCTGTAGCTGAACTAAGCTGTGACCATGGGAAGGCTGAAGATTTGCAGAACCAAGCCTTTTTGTCTTGACGTGTCCTCCTCTGTAAATGCAGGAAAAAAACCAAGCATCTGGAAAGCATTTTTTTTCCATGTACCTGAATGGTTTAAAACTTGCAAAATGAAACTGCAGACTTTCCAAGATGATGTGCAGCAAATGTATGGTATGAACCTCCTTTAATTAAAATGTTGTTTTCATAGTCCATAACAAGTCAATGACAGGTTGGTTTCAATGTTTCACAGATTTTAGGGTTGGTAGATGCCCTTTAAACCAAAATTTCTTCTCCAGTGAGGATTGCATGATAGCAGACTGAGCTGAGTGACATGAGGAAGAGGAGGAACCCTGAGTCCATCCCTGCCATTGACTCCTTCCTTTCCTGCAGATTAGCAAATACCCAAACCATATGCTTACCCTCTCCCAAGATTTTGCTAAGCAGCAGGGTGCAGGGATCTTGAGACATCCAGGCTAGCTCTGAAAGGTCTGAATGAAGTCTGGAAGTCGTTATGACATGCAATATAATTGGGATAAGCGTTTTGCATAGGTATCCTTGTTTCTAGTGTGCAGGCTGCCAGCACAGGCACCTCTGCATGGTACTGCATCATGTTATGGAGAGGCCATAATGTCTCTAGAGATCCTGGAATAATGTCCCTAGAGATCCTGGAGACTGAGACATGCTATGGGATATGGCCTTTCTAAAACTGGGTTTGGATATCCACAATTGTCCCTCGCTGCACTGGCAATCTTGACCCCTCCAGGTTTCTGTGGGAGTTTCTGCTTGAGCACAGGAGGATGCACAAAGCATCTTCTCCTTCTGCCCTCACCACCACAAGTCACGCAATACATCCTGCTCTTAGATCTGTAAAGGAGGAACAGAAGCCAAAAGCATGTGTACCACCACAAAGTAGCCTGCCCCTCAAACATGGGTGGTAACATCCAGCTGTAGTAGTTCAGAGAAGAGGACGAAGAAAGAAATGCCAGGAGAACCTGTCTGCTTTAGGTTTGTTTATTCCATGATTGCTAAGTTGGCTACTGGATCACCAGGAATGTTTTCTGGAACTCGTGTTAAAATTTTTAAGCTTAATGATGAATTATTTGAACTCGGATATCGCTTCTCACTGAAGTATTTTTAAATAAGTTCTTTAGCTAATCAAAATCATATGCTAAAAAAAACCTAAAAGGCACAGTGAGGGCCGGAGGATGGAACAGCAGACCAAAATAGAGTGAAATCCAGCAAACTGCGTTTAACCTTGGGTTTAGGCATGTAAAGAATAATACTGACTTCAGCCGAGCTGTTGTCATGATGGCAGCCAGGTCACACTGGGGCTTAACAGGTTTGTCATCCAGACAGAGACAGCAGAGATCCCAAACGTTGTCTGGTGACAGTAAAGAAGTTTATAAAGTTCTCTGCTCCAAAATGGATTCAGAACTGTGCAATAGGCAAATGTAAAAATTAGGGCAAAACTCTGCCCCTAGAAAAGTCATTAGCAACCCCTATAATTATGAGCTACAGGTTATGATTGTTTGGAAGTTTCAACTTGCATTCCTCTTCACCTTTTAAATAAGTTTAAAAAAGATCAGTGTATTTCCTTAAGTATGTCCCTACTTTCCTCTCTAAAGATTTACATTTATAGTTTTTGAAATATTGGCAAGTATGCAGAAGATGTAGGCTGTGCTATTGCAAAACCCAGCACATGTCAGCACCAAGCAATTGCCATACAGGGACCTTAAATTAGAATTATAACAGGCTTGGTAGTAGTTGAGCTGAATACTTAATTGCTTCAGCTGGTTGGTGAGTCCAACAAAATAACAGAAAATGTATCTGAGGTGAACAAAAGAAAGGAATTTCCCAATTAAAATGAAATCCAAAATGAAGGGAGTTCAATTATTTTTTTTGTTCCTCAACCCAAGCTGATTGATTTTTTTTTTTCAGAATATAAAAATAATTTTTGCATGTTAGTTGTCTTTCTCCTACCAGTGACTTTAAAAATTCTTTATTGATTAAACATTTCAAATTCTTACCCACAAAAAATTACCCTTTTTGATTGAAATAGTTTGTGGAATTTGTGGCCAGATTTGTTTGGCCTGAGGTATATTTTGAAGGAAAAAGAATTGCTACAGGAAATTTTCCCTACTAGGTAGCATTTCTATGGTACTTCTGCTTCCCTGGACACTAGTTACTTTTTCCCAGTTTACTTTGTTTTCTTTAGGGAGAAGATGGAGTGATTCAAGCCTTTTTTAATACAATAGTTATAGTTTTACAGAATGAGCAAAATTATTTGGCGTGTCCCTTTGTTCAGGTGCTTATACTCGTATATGGCTGGGCTGGCTGGGTCCTAGGATTAGATTTTGGACCCATTGTCTATAAAATCAGGCCAAGTTTTGCTCAAGTCATCTTAAGAGTGTTAGGATTTCCAACCCGTGCCATCATATGATGAACCTGCAATACTTTAGGCACTCCTTTATTTAGATTAGAAACTTTAGCATGGAAGCACAACCCCATCACCAACACAAACTGGTGTTTCAAGGAGTTGTTCTCATCTCTGCAGGCTACAAATGAACAAGGTGACAGTACGTGCAGGTACATAATAGCAGCTCTCACAAAAGGTAATTTCCAGAAATGATTGTTTGTTACTGCTTCCACAGGTTGAGAGCAAAATGAGGGCATTCAATTTAATATGAAAATAAAATCTAACAAGAAGTGCTCTAAGTACAAAAGTGTGGCAGGTGAGAGACCTATTTGGGAACAGTGACATTATCCTAATTTCTTGCGTTACTGCAGTTTGCTCAGACATAATTAGGGTTGAAAAGTATTTGCTTTTCTTCTTCTAGGGGATAAAATGTGTTGCAGAAATGTAAGGCAGAATTTTTGTGGCAAGTGTCCTGTTTTCAGCTCTGGTCCTATGTAGATCTTTTGTTAACGTGTCAGACAGAGAAGGGTTATTTCATGAGCTTTTTGGTCAATAAATCCAGTTTTGGTGTGAAGAATGTGTGCTATTGTATAGCATACATTTCATAGAAATATTTTAGCTGCACAAGAAGCAGATACTTTATTCCTTGACTTTTTAATAGTTCTTCTTAATCTGTTTAAGTTCTTCTTACTGACTTGTGACTGTAGTTATTTAAGAAAAACAAGCTTTATGCAGTTTCATATCAAACCTGTGCCAGAGTAATAGGTGGATAATTCACTGTTGTTTTCAAATTGAGATAAAAACTAATATTTTCTGAACTCTTGTTTCCATGAGTTAAGTGTCTGGTATCTTGAGACCACAGCTCTGATGGTGTGGATTACATGATTACAAAGGATTTGATGAGAGCTATGGGGCTGGGATAGAGTAAGAGGCTCAGGAGCCCTCCCAAATCCCGCTTGAGAATGGCTGGTGCAAAAGGACATCATTTATGCCAAGGGATTGCACTCAGCACAGCTCGGAGGGATGGAACACGAGAGAGAGTTAAGGAAACTAGGGAACTCTGGAACTGTTTTCAGACCCTGAAAGCAGACCATGGTTTCAGACAATCATATTATTCAGCAAAGTGAATAGGAAATTGTTCCTGCCTTTTTATACAGATCCGTGTCCTCACTGCACATGGTGTGCACAACTGATATTTGGCCGGATACTTAACCTGTTTGCTGCCAGCTTCATTTCGTGACAGACCTGCAGTGCTGCAAAGATATTATGATTCAGAGGCTGAAGCTTTGTTTGGATGTAAAAAACCTTTTTAAGGGTCCTCAGTATGCCACCAGCAGATGCAAGTGTGGGGCTTGCACCGTGCCTTCTCAGAGGTTTTAGCAGCTCAGCACGCCGTCAGTGCCTGGCCAAGAGACACACAGATACTCTTCCTCAGCAGCCCTGACTGCACGTGGGTAGGTGTGCCTTGTGTGCTGGGTATCTCTACTCACTTGGCTTATGGCATTGCTTTGGGGGCTGTCACCCTGGCTGTGTGATCACATGCTCAGAAACCTGAGAATTTCTGTAATGTAGAGATTTTATCTGCATTTCATGTGGGAACATATGATTACACTGAACTAGTTGTACCCATTCAACGTCTTGTGTGATTGTGGTTACACAAACGAAGTGCAGGATCTATTTAACTTTATAGCAGAAGGAGCAGAGAGCTCATTTGGATCTCATAACTGCATGTGTGTAACCAGCTCCTGCTTGTAGGCTGCCTGATTAGGCAAGTTCTTGAGTCATTACTGTGTCCATTTAGTGCTTCTGAGTTGAAGCTCTGTGGACATGTGCAGCAGTCTCAGTCCTGTGTATTCACTGGATGAATATATATTTAACCTCTCCAAATGTAGAATGTGGTGTGCTGGGGACACTCAGTGGCACTTGATCTAGAGGTGGTCTTCCCAGGGTTTCTCTCCATCCACTACAGCCCAAAGTAGCTGCTGAGATAGGCTGGTTGTCATGTGGTTGTACTGATGGGACAACCTAAGCAGAAGCATCCCAATGAGGGGGATAATGCCATGGTGTGGCAGCTGCCTTAGTGGCATGGTGTGATGGGAGGAAGGCTGAGATTTGGGAAGCTGCCAGGGACGGATGAGGCCTAGGCAAAGGAGGCTGCTGCAATCATCAGCTCCAGACTTGGAGAAGGCTGGATCTTCAGCCTCCCTCCAACTGCCCTCACTTCTCACCCTTTCCCACTCCCAACCCATTTTTTCATGTGGTGAAAATGTGTTTGTTCTTCCTTCTGTCTTCACCAGTGGTTTTGGGGGGAGGGAAGGAGGCTGGTATTTTGTTTTTAATTCCTCCAGGAACTCAGTCCTCACTGATACTTGCCAGGTCTGAACTGTTAAAGCAGAGACACTTAGAGCTGAGTGCAGAAATGTCTGCAGGGGAAAAAACAGAGCTGGTTGGTTTTGCTTTAAAAATAAAATTAAGGTCCCACTAAAATTCGCCCATGGCCCAGGGAACAAACATGATAAATTGCAGCCCAGAGGGTAATTCTTCTGGAAAGGTAAAATCATCTAAAAATAGCACCTTAGAATGAAAGTGCTTCATTGACAATAACTACAGTGTTGCTACGGTGATGCTGGAAAAAAATGATCGTCGATACTTAGACTGCCACAGAACTGCTCCCCCGCCCTCCCATGGCATGAATCAACTGCTAGTATTAAAATTACAGACAAATTTTGTGTTATATTTCAATTTTTTTTCTTGTCTGAATGCCTCTCTGTTCTAGAACATGTTCCACAGACAAATGAAACACCATCAGGGAAAGGCACTGAAATAAAATTTATTGGTCAGCTCAGTGTGATCTATCTGTTTTATCTCAATTGCAACTCATGCTCGTTCTTTTATCAGAGCAGCTCGCTTCAAGAGCAGGGAGACAGCAGTCAGAATAAGACCCAAAGGTAATAGCTTGATGGGGCTGCTCGCAGATTATTTTTTTTTAGCCTGCAGCAAGTAAAAGACATAACACTGGTGAAATCCAGAGCCTTTTGTTTCAACAAGTTTCAAGTTAAACACCTCCCAGGGTACATGCTATCCTGCTTTGTGAGGATTATGAGAGATGAGAAAGTTGAAACTCAAAATTTCTTTTAAGAAAACATAGTTTGGCAATAAAGAGTTTTGCTTTCAGCATTCATACCAACAACAGAAAAGCTGGGTAATACCCTTTTGATATACTCAGCCCATTCAAGCCCAATTTGGGGGATTTGAAATGCAACACGACTTCAAAACGTTTATGGCTCTGCAGAGACTATATTTGCAGGCAAGTAAAGCTTCACAATCTTTTGTGTGGCAGCTGAAACCTACTTAACCGTCTGCCTTAGGTGAAACTGGTAAATGGCTCTGTTTATACAGCAGCTGCATCTCAAATGCAATCCATACAGCTGGCGGCGGACCAGTTGCAATGTAGATGATATTTTAATTTCCCCATCAAATGCTGTCTGTAATTTGTGGGGCTTTCCTTAGACAAATGAAGCAATATTAAAACACAAAGCGGGTACTGTATGATACTTCCTGCCTTCCTTGAAGAGCCTGAAGTGTGCCAGTTACACTGTAGACAATGTTGTATGAATGTGAAAGAAAAACAGATCAATGTGTTCTTAAAATTAAGTTTAATTTCTTGCTGCATATAGAGTCTCTGACTTTCTCCGTGTTGATGTTGGGCTAGAGCCATTAGTATGCAGACAATCACTTTTATAGAGCACCTACCCTTACCTAGAGAAGATACAGCATCAGAGTCAGTCTTACAGGCTCAAGAAATTATATAATTAGACTTCTAGGGGATTTGTAGCCCTCTGAAGCTTGGAATTAAATTTTATAAAGGGTAATTTTGAGAGTGGTTGACTGGCAGTGTGGGAGGATGGAGCATTAGATGGCAAAGGAGGAGGGTTTTAACTGTCTTTCTCTGGTTTTGCTTCAGGATAATTATTGGGCCAAACTACACTGAGTTCAGAGGAGATGGAGGCATCTGAGGCTTTGTCATGTTACATAATCTTTTTAAACGGTGACTCAAGCTGTGGCTTTGCTAGCTGGAAGGTTTGTCACTCTCCTTTGTAGCTGGTATTCCAGCAGTGAGGAAGAATAAGAATGTGCAGGAAAGTGAGGCTGGGTTTAGTTTTTCATACTGCACGCGGGAAGGTAATAATGGGCTCTTATCACGATGAGGCACTGAGTGAAAGGATTCGATTCACCAGAGCATTATAGGAAACATAAAGAATTTCATAATGCTTGCCTCCCCATGCTTATATATAGCATATTGCTTTTGTTCAGCTTTGCACAGTGTTCAGGTATGAAAGGCTGTGTTTAGAAGGTGTTGTGATTCAGGTTTAAAGAGGTGCTGATCCATAATGGAAGACTTCTTCTGACTTCAGCAAGCTTCAGATTGGGCTTACAAGGCAGGGAGTTCAGACACAAGACCTCTTTCACACATCCCAGGGCTCCAGCACAGTTTGCTTCAGCCGATAGTGCTTGTAATGGAGAGCAGAATTTGCACTTTTGAATGTCATTTAATGCAGATCTGCTCTGCTGCCTGCGAATGCACACAGGGAAATGGGTATGCCGGGGACAGCAAAATTTGGCACAGCTGCCAAGATCAGATGCAGAAGCTGGGAGTCATGCTGTCCAGTCCAAGGACTCCTCTTCTGACAGGGTCTGAAATTCAGTGAGAGCCTTGCACAGAGGCAGGATACTGCCAGGCAGCTGCCAGGTGTGACAGGTGAGCCTCTTAGAGAGGCAGCTTCTCCCAGCCACCACTGAGGTGCTGCTGGTTGGTGCAGCCCCTGATTTGGGAAGAGGGAAAGCATGTTCATCGTTCTGCTGTGCTGCACCTGCTTGGATTACAGCCTTCTTTGTAGCTCTGAGATGGAATTGGATCAATAGCTTTGAGAACTGAAAAAGAGAATTTCAGAGTGCTGTTAATTCTTGAAGAGCTGATCACTTGCACAGAGACATGCAGGAGTCTGCCATAGTGGACCAAATTACATCCTCCACGTCCAAACTGGGCAGATTAGGAAACTGCAGGTTTGCTGACTCTACATCAAAAGAAAGGTCACAGTGGAAACTTTTTTTCCTGACTGGAAGCTTAGTTACTATTAGAGGTCTTACTGGTGGGAGGTAACATTTACATGCTCGTAAAGTCAGATTCCTGAACCAGGTTTTGGTGGGGTTAAACCAATTCAGCTCATTGTTTGCGATTCATTTTACAAGGTCTGTCTTTTTAGGGTGCAGGTAATATAAGATGGTCTGTCATTTTACACAGATGCCACTGTTATCATCTCCTGGAATCATCTTTATGTGGGTTACAGTTGCTGAATACTTTGTGTTAGTGTGAAAAAATAAATAGTTTCTACAAATAAATCATCTGGCCTTTCTGTTCTGGAGAAAGCACAGGCTAAATGAAGAGATCCAGGATGTGCTTATTTTACCTGTGGCAGAGCATTTGGTCTGAATACACGCTGTGTAGTGTTAGATCCCTTAGGGTTCCCTTCAAAGTATGTTAAACTATGTATTTCTCCTCCTTCCCATAATGGCTTATTGACTTTTTTCAGTGTATATCGTTCCTTTCTCTTCTCCTTTGATGATAAGTGAGTTTGCTTAGCAAATGACTGCCCTATGATGGCCTCTTAGCTCTGCTTTATGGGCTTCGAAACTAAACATTTGCTCAAAAATTTGTAAAAGGTACGGTGGTGTTAGCTTGAAGCTTGAAAAGCTTCACCTATCCTTGGATGAATGTGAGTGAAGAAAAAGTAACTCAGAAGGCACAATCTGTGACTGCCTTCAGGAAATGTGCAACAAAGACCCTTTTGAGTACAAACCACCAAAGAGTTAACTCTGGGCTTTCACAAGAGTATTTTTCTAAATGGAGATAGAGGCTAAAACCAGGAGCAGATACTTGAAGAGAAGATAGGAAATGGCATGTTAAATTTATTTCTCCATGGAAGGCTAACACATAATTTGTGTCCTTTTTTAAGACCCAGAGAAGTCCTCTTTGCTAATAGGCTGCCTCTTCTGAGAGCTTTTCCCTCTTCTGTACAGGGTAATTGAAGACTTTCGAAAATCATCTTCATATACTTCTAAAACATGTGCCTGACACTGAGCTGTGGGCTCACCCTGAAGTCCCAGTGTGGAGTCATTTTTTTAGAACAGATATCAAAGACCCCATTGCCTGCAGTGGGCTGTGCCAGAACATGCTCCACCAAAACACCTCCACAGTCTGGCTTGAGAGGCACCCTGAGCTCTTCCATCCACTTCTAGGGAGCGCCTGTGCATGGGGCAGCCCTGGTGTGGACAGAGCAACAGAGGCAAAGCAAGTGGAAGTGGAGCACCTTCAACAGTGGATCTCAGCCTTAGCAAACATGCCTACCTGCATTTACATTATCCTCCACCCTCTTCAGCTATTTCAAGTAATACTAGCTTGAGGACAATAAGGCATGACCTAGCCCCCCATTGCCCTGAGTCTGATGGGTTTCTTCCCTTCGAAGACCCTCACAGGCCCTGTTTTTCTGATTCATTTCCTACAGTAATTACAGTGGCTGATGTTAAGGGCCTGTAATACCCAGTGCATAAATTGCTGTGGCAGAATCATTGCATTTTATATCCACTGAGATTAAACTAATCTGTTGTGTTATGCTGAGAACTCAAAAAGTAGGAGGAACCCTTTCATACATTACAGCCTCATTTAGTAGAGGTTATCTAAAACTTGTTTCTGCATCTTGCTGTATGCTCTTATAAGACAGTGTCCATGAAGTGTTGATCGGTGATACATTCCTGTGACGTGCGGTGTTTATGCTGCGGTTAGTGGAGACTGAGGAATGTGTAAACAGATGTCCTTGAGGATGATCTCAGCCTTGGCCTGAAAAACAGTGACCTCTCATAAAGTGAGATGCAGATATGTTAATTGCTGATCTTTTAACAGCTCCAGCCGCTGCACTAGATAATTCCCAGGTGTGTGAAATATCATCCTTGTGTCTTGTGTTTCAGCAATTGAATTCGTGTAACAGAGAGCTTTGAGTAGGCTACAGACTGAGATTTTATCTTCTCTGCAGCATCAACTCAGCTGATTTTTGAGTCCTTGACGATACACAAAACCTGCCCTTCTGGTTGTAGTGACATGTAGAAGGTGAGGGCAGCTGGCCCAACTGGAAATATATTCAGATACTCCTTTGCTTCCAGATGCTTACTGACTACCTCTGCAGAAAGGGTCTTGCAAGGACCCTCTGCTTCTCAAGCAATGATATGCTTCTTGTATTGCCTCAGGATCTTCTGCTATTCACAGAGTTCTCAGAAAGACAAACAGGACCTCACTCTGTTGACTGCTAAAGAGCTGCTTGGGGAAGCCCAGGAGATTAGGGGATTTTCCCCTACAAGTCTTTGCTGTGTCTGGTGCTCTGTGTGATGTATCCATGAGGATGTACTGTCTCAAGTAAAGTTTCGCAGGATGTTCACTCAAAACCAGCTTCAGCTGAGCAAGGATTCTGAGCCAGTCATCTGGGCTAGCTCAGCAACAGAGACTTATCTTTAGTGATCACAGTCAGCACAGGCTGCTTTGTTGGCCTGAATGTGGTTTTTGCTTAATAAGGACACTCAAAACGAATATAGCTATAGCTCAGGCTTTCAGTTGTATCTTTGTAATTCTGTGTATAGCTCTGTAAATCTCACGCTATGGCTGAGATCCTGACAGTTCCATAAGGCTACAAGCATTACCCTCATGGACAAGAGGGAATAGTTTTGCTCTGATATTCCTTTGGTGTATAGATGTCCTTTTCTGGTTGATTGCCCCAAAGGCAGAGGCCATCTGGCCTCTTGGGTTAGGCTTTAGCTCTGAGTTTGGTGTCATCCCAATGTCACTGCTTTTAGCCTTGCCTATTCCACTGGAGGCAGCTTTTCTAAACGTAATCATCCTAGCTACTTCCCAGAGTAAAAAACAGTTCACAGAGCCTTTTTTTTTTTTTTTCTCCCTAATTCTAGCATAGTTTAACTGACCTTTGAGGTTTTGAAGACCACGGATCCACAATTTAGAGCCCCAGGACAGAAGCAGTATAGTTAAATACCTGACTGTTGAGCAGAGCTGACAGTGAATAAACCTTGATCAGTCAACACACTGGTTGGTGTTGAGTTTGCTTCATGTCGCTCCCTGAAGTTCCAGGAGATATAAAGGTCTCCTGGTGTTGGCCTGCCAGAGGTGAACTTCTTCTGAAAAGAGTCTCCATTGAGCAGTATCTTATTTCTTACAGTTGAGCTATATCTGGGAACGTGCTGATCTTGATTCGATTGACAGGCCTGTGAGTCAGTTTTGTGAGTTCAGCTTCGGAAATAACTGTGTTTAGTTCCAAGAATAAGATCTCTATTGTTGCTCGTGACCTGCTGTCCCCACTCCAGTAATTGACTAAAATAGTCAGCATCCTGAAGATCATGCATTTTTGAACCTGTATTATTGCTGTTGCAGAGAGAAAACCTCTTTGTATTCTGTAAGAATTTAGTGTATTTGCATGTGTTCAAGTTGTAGAGTGCTTATGGGGATTAGCAAAAGATCTTTTATCATGGGTAGTTGGCTAAAGGAAATAATTCTCCTTAATCTTTGCAAGTTTCTCTATATTGACACTTCTTAATTTTTTTTTTTTCACAAATAATTTAATGTATAACGATTGTCTTAACATGTCTGAGGACGTCTGTTTTATCTTTGGAGCCTCTCCTGTTGCCTTAACACAAATTTTCCCTTAACTCTCCTTTGTTCCATTGCTATTAAAAGTCACAGTCATTACTAAGTTTAAGTTAAACAGGGCTGCATGCAAGAATGCATGAAAAAAAAAAACCTCAGAACTTAGGAAAGAGTAGGATTAAAGATGCCTGGTAACCTTAACACAGTCCCTCTGGGTGTTATAAAACAGACTTTGATTGTGTAGTTATATGTGGCCCAGGGGCTTTGCTTACTTGAGCCAAACTAATGCGTAGCTCAGGACAGCAGCCAGTGTGGCATGTGCTTCAGCTTTCCTTCTCTGCTGCTCCCAACATCCTTTATTTATGCAAGAGGTGTGAGGCCTGTTCGGCTTCTGTTCTACGCGCAGGAGCAGTGGCTGCCGTGCCTGAGGCGTTCCCAGGAGGTTATAAGGGGAGGTTTCCTCTCAGGATGCACTTTCATAGATATTAGACAGCAAATTGATGATTGGACTTGGTGATCTTCGAGGTCCTTTCGAACCTCAGTGATTCTATGATTCTGTGAAGTACAGAATGCAAGCACATAGCATTATAGTTCCTTTCCTGTCTACCATGGAGGCAATACAGCCTGTTATTAAATCACAGTGCAAACCTCACGTTTTGGGAGAGCTGTAGCTGTAGCTTGCTGTCCCAGTAACTGAAGGACAATTCATCCCTAGCATTATTTTTCAGGGCCTAGAAGCAGGCTTTCTTAGAAGCAAAAGTTTAAGGAGGCAAGCTGTCTAGCTTTAAATCCCTCCGAAATGTCAATTTGTTGGATTCTAGTGCTTGTGTATTAAGGACGCAGATGCTTGGTCTGCACAAGCTACAAGAAGACATGATTTTGCTGTCACAGCTTGCTGATGTGGAGTGGACCTTGTGTGAGAAAGATATGGGCAGTGACACCGCTCCCAGCCGTGCCTTGCAGCAGATGTGCTGCAGGAGACAGGCAGTGTTGGTGGCTAGCAGGGCATTTGGCACAAGAAAAGGACTGGTTAAATGGTGCTGGGTCTCCTTATTCTCACATCTGGCTGTCAAAAAACAGTTGTTAATATGCATGGACTATTGCCCAAGTATGTGATTGCTGCAGTATCAGAGGATGCTATTCTCTGCTTGTGGGAGTGAATTTAGTTGTACATATGACAGTATAGGAAAAGCTGGTCCCCTGCATCTGGAAGCTGGAGCTAAAGCCATGATGAACCTGACCAAACTAAAACATTTAATGTTTTCCTGATCTTTGGGAGACTTAAGTGATCAATTCCACTGACTTTTATCATCTCAAGCAAGCTCTTCTCAAACACGTCAGCAACCAGTTTCAAGAAAACTTCCTCAAGGAAGGTGCCTGCTTCACAGATATGTAATTCTCCATTCCCACTGACTAGTTTGGGAAGATGGGAGCTGTGAATTTGTATCTAGTGCAGCACTATTTTTTGGTTTCTATCTCCAGTTTGTGGTGACACTTTGAATCACAAAGTTTCTTTTATCCCTTCTTAAGCTTTTAAAGGGAGTAGTGGTAGAGGATGAAGGTAGTCTGGGTGCTAATATTTTTGAGAGATATCAAGTGGCATGTACCACATGGCAAGATTCTCTGGAATCACACATTTGCCCTCAAAATGTGAGGATAATTTCACTCTCATGTGATGAGAAAACACAGCAGTCACGGAAAGAGATAATGATGGTGATGATTTTGTAAAGGCCTCCAAGATTCTTAGCACATTATGGGGAATTAAGGAACTTTTTCTATTACTTTTTGTAGTTATGTCTTAAAAAAACAGAAGGCACAGTTTCTTCAAAGTGACAGAACAGCTGCTTGATTTTCACAACAACTAAGCATAGGCTCAGTATTAAATGCACACTTCGGTGCATAGCTGTGTCAAGATGGTGAGCTAAGATGGAGTCTGAAATTTTCTTAAAAATATGTGTAAATAAGAAGATCTGTAATACGTGATCTCTTCAGGCCACTAACTAAATCAGCTGCATGTCACTTCATGGATGTGTGCTCTGAAGTAGACAGTGCCTGTAATGTCCATCCATACAAACAGCTCCCTTCTCTCTCCTGAATGAAAGGCAAAGCTTATTCCAACTTACGGAGTGATGCCAGTTGAAGTGCTGAATGTCTGAAATGGGTCTGTGTTACTGGCTGTGTCTCTGATTTGCTTTTAAATCAGTTGTGATGACAAGAATTTACCTTTATGAAAAAAAAACTAAATGAAAATATGCAGTTGCGCTTTGTGAGGGAGATTGAAAACTAAGTCTCGAATAGCCAAGGACTCCATGTAATGCTCTGGATAAAACGGTGTTTAGAATTTAATTTGGGAGCATATGCTGGTAACGGTGAAAGAGCTGTAGGTTTAGACTTGGTTTAATCTGCTAAATGATCATTTCCCAGCAAAGAAAAACCATAACTAAGCAAAATTTGGCAGGATTATTTGTTGTTTCTCTGATAGGTTTTGTTGCCAAAAGTCCAGTTTGATCAGGAACTTTGCACACACACTACTGTACCAGACTCAGGGTAAGGTTATATACATTTTTGTTTTTAAGCTCTACCCAGTGGATTTGTAATTCTTGTGTTAACTTAAGTGAGAAAGATTTCTCTGAAGCTGCAGAGCTACTTTAGTGCAGAGGAAATTCTTCTCCTTTCTCTGTAGGAAGAGGAGGACCTCATGCAGACGTAACATGGTGATGGGCCAGGGAAACTCAGATGGTGAGCTTGCACAAGCTGATACAGAGCTCAGCTCCTTGGGGCTCCTATCAGGAGGTTTTGAAGGGGTGGAGGAATGCTGCTGGGTTCTCTGGCCACACCCTAAGCTGCTCTGGAGCCTGGCAGAAGGGACTGCTTGCACTCCACATCACCAGCCACCCATGATGCTGACAGAGGCATTGCAGCCGGCAGAATTGACCATGCCAGCCTGGCTGTGGCCAACCTTGTGGCTGGAGGAGGAGGCTTCTTGGCAGGGCTCAATAAGATGGCTCTTCACGGGATCCAGATCCCATGATGCTCTTCAGTGGAAGGATGAATGATCCATCCTCAGGGAACCCACCAAACCCACAAACTATGAACAAGCCACTACAGTAAAGCACAGAGAAGCAGTGGGTCAGGTTCTTTTTAGCTTTCTGTAAGGAAATGTAAAGCTGTGATTCAGTGCTTAGCAGGTCATGGTGGTATTCACTGAATTTGCTGTGCTTTGGGTGCTGTGCACTTTAGCTTCTGAAATATATCATGCCAGCCCCTGCATTTCCTTCTGCCCTATAATGGACTATGTGGTGCAGTGGGCAGTGATAACGCCCAGCTGTAAGGAGCATTCAGAAAGCAGTCAGCAGATGCTGCACTGCGGTCATGAACTGCTGGAGAGGAGCCTGCAAGATTTTGGACAGTTGTTAAGAAACGGAGAGGTGTCGGAAGAGCAGTTAAAAAAAAGAGGGATGACAGAAGTCAGGTTGGTGGCTCCTGTGGAGCCGTACTCTGTGCATCGGCTGTCTGACACTTTCTCCCCAGCAAAAGGGGTTGGGTGACAAGGAAGGTGCTGTTCACGTCCCATCTGCATGGGTAAGTGAGGGAGGTCATGCGAGTTGCATGAGATGTCTAGTTCAGATAAGATATCAGAAGGCTGTGATACCTTATCTGGAACAGGCTCTCGACCACCGTGACACAGGATTCTTTGTAAAGGCTTAGCATCTAAAGCCCAGCATTGCAATGGCATCCAAGTGAGTAAATGTAGGACTGTATCTAGAATGAAGGCTTACCTGCACTGAACTAATTATAGGATCAATACTAAAACATGAATCACAAGTTTTGTGTGGTTTCTTTCAAGAGTAACAGAAATAAATCAAGCAGCGTGGTGTATTTAATCTTCTAAATGCTGGGAAAATGCATACTATTCTCCATGTCAAACAGCAGTAGGAATTGCCAGCCTTTTGTAAGAGGGAAAAACTATGATTAAGGGTTAATGCTCCTTACCCAGAGCTGGAAAAGGATTTGGTCAAAAAGGCATTATTCCCAAGTGCTTTTTATAAAAAAAATTAAAATCATGCTTTTCTCCTGAAATGTATGAACCATCTGTCCATTCTGACCTTGGTAGGAGGCAGCCAGGATGGGAGACTTTCCTTTTCTGCCAACGCTGTTGGGGTACACTCCGTCTTGGTGCCAGGTTATAAACAGACAGTGTTCCTCGAGGTTGTCAGTTCTGCTCCTTTGTTTTCTTAATCTCTGTACTCCTGTGGTTTCCATTACTTTTGTTTATTTTATTTACTTGCCTTTAAGTGTCCATATTATGGTGTCTTCTGCCACCTAGTCCTTGGCACTGTCCTATGTGGCAACTCCTGCTGGCAAGCCCTATCCTGGGAGTTCTTCCTACATAGGTTTTCCAAAAACTGTTGGGAAGGTAAAAAACAATAGCTGATTTCACTTGTTTAACTTCTCACTGAGTCATGCGCTCCAGGCACCTTCAGCCTGAAGGACAGACATGCCTTCCAGGCAATGTTTCTTGAGGACCTCTTTCAAGAAGCTTCATGAAAATTTCCAAAGTTCACTATGTCAGACGATGTAGAAGGCTTAACACTGACTTTCAAACCTAACCCTGGTGTACTGGGCTCTTGCTGTCCTGCAGTGTCTGATCCCAACCTCATTCTCGCAGAAATTCAGGATTGCATTTGCATTATTGTTGGAAGCACCCCCTGAATGAGTATTCTTCCTTGTGAGACTAAAAGCTTTGTGCTCAGAGCATCAGGTAACAGAGGATGGCAGTTAGGGAAGTAGGATTACTGGATAATATTAATGATACTATTGGGGTCTCAGTTATCTGTTCTCCTTTGAGCACAGCTGCTTGTTGGAAGGGTTTTGCATATGTATTTTTGGATTTCTGTGCTTGTATAAAGTAGCTTTTAATTGCATAAACAAGAATTATGACATGGCAGTTACTGGCATTACTGGCTAAATGAGAGTTAATTAAAAGGGATGTAAGGTACTAATTTTTCAGGCTGAAAAGGAAATATTGGGGTGGAGAGATGTCCTTAAAGCAATGCTGGTTTATTTAATGCCAGCCATGTGAAATGTATCCAAAAAGCATTGAGTTTTCCATTGGAGATTGTACTTCATTCATCTAATTTACCTAACTATTCTTAAAGACAATGACTTTATGAATTGACTTTGGATAATAAACCACTGGGATTTGCCATCTCTGGCATGCCAGTGTTTACTGGTTGAAACTGGGGAAGTATCTCTATCCTGTTTCTGTGACTCCCTTGTCACCATTCATAGTGTCACTGGCACTGACTTGGAACCTGGATTGCTCACATGAGTCTATAAATTGTGCTGTTCCTATCCTCAGTTCCTTACTATTCTTCCAAGAATATCTTCCAAACTCCTCCTCCACCCACTTCCACAGCTGCTGAAATATCTGGGCACAGCAGTGGAAACCACTCATGCATTCCTGCCACTGGAACTTGCTCTCAGGACTGCTGGGAAGACTTGCTAGGTGGGGAGAGGTTATTACAGCCTAAAGGCAGCCTACAGCTTAAATTATTTTGGGACTAAATTAATATTTTTTTGTATGTGAGGAAGGTTTATGTGTAGCCAGCTAAAGTTTTCAACCTCTTTCTCTGCAGGGTCCTCGGACCTGCCACACTGCAAATCGTTTCATCACTAATCCTAATGACTTGCCAACATCACTGGCTGCATTATGCTTTGTGTTGCTTTGGGCAAGTCACTCCACCATACTGGAAAATCTAGTGCAGTGGAATGCATTAGATTGATAAAGGTTTCGATGAAAACATTAAAATGATGGGCAACATCAAGTATTTTTCTTAGTGAAAACCAGAGGAACAAAAAGGTGTTTAAACACAAAAGCTTACCAGAGTATGAACCAAAGCATTTTGCTTTTTAGACTGGAGAGACCAAAAAGCTCAGGATTTAACAGGCAAAGAGTCAGTCTCTGCTCTCTGGTCTGGAGATGAGCTGCCATGGCACAGATTGCTTCCCTGCAGCTCACCCGCCTCACCTCCCAACCAAGACTGCTGTGTCCAAACTATCCAGATGGCCCAAGCTGGAGCAAAACCCTTGAACTGTGCCCAGGGACTATCTGGGAGAGGGCTGCACTGGCCATGGGGTTGGACATCACAGACCAGAACTTGGGTGCAGGGATGAATTTGTTCAGCCTGACTGGCATATGGAGTGACTTTGGACTTGGAACACTTTCAGCTGAAAAAGGCTGCATATTAGTGCACTGAATTAGGTAACTGCATCAAGTGATCTCACTATTTAACCCATTTTATTATGACTGCACAGTATATGACATATTGGTGACAAAGTAATATTTCCACCTCTACCTTGGAAGAAAGATCAGGGCAGGATGAACCTTTTCAATTACCCCAAATCTTGCTATGCTGTTGGATCATTTTAATCTGAGAAACTTGTTCCTGTCAGCCAGCTGAGAGCATAGGGGTAATGACAAGCAGGTCATGAGGGCTGTTTGACGTAGCTGCTAAATATCTGAAACCTGTGGAGTCACAATTACAAGAGGTAAAGCACAGTGAAGGTCTATTTTAATTACAGCACTCAAATATGGTGGTAACGGAAAACCTTATGAATCTCTGTTAGAGTTAGGGTTTTCATTATGTTTTTAATGAAATACTGATTAGCCTGTGCTAATTGACGTGAACCCTGAGCAGACAGCAGCAAATGAAAACAATCTGGCAGCTGGCTGCTACCATGCATTGGTTATGTCCAACCCTTCCTCATTGCTCACTGAATGCAGGCGGGTGGGATGCCAGGGATGAAGTGAGGTGGTGGCAGTATTTATAGGGTGTGTTCAATGGATTTCACTGTTTGAGGTGTCTGTTATCTTTTTCCTTTCTTTCTCTTCTATTTCCAAATTAACTGAGTTCATTTCTAATACCTGCTTCACTTAGATTTTTGTTTGCTGACTTCTCTGGGCAAGCAGTGGCTTCGGGCAGCCAAGTAAAATAGACTTGTCCTCAAGTCAACTATTGGTGAATAGATTTTGTATGTGGCTTGGTGGGTTTTCATGAGATCTCTTCAAGCTCAGTTCCTGTTTGCTCTCTGCTTGCTTCCAGGAACAGGATTTTGTACAAGCTTAACATTTTTGTTTATAATCAGTATATTGTATTTATGGTATGTCTGTAGCTGAAATGCAAACTGTGTGAAATATTTCTATCTGAGGGTAAGTGCCTGACAGCTTTAGCAAGATTGACCTTTCAATTGGGCTTCTAGTCCTTAGGACTGACGGGCAATTAAGTAGTTGCTTTGATTTTAAATGAAGATTTTCATCCTAGGCACATAAGCTCAAGTTTCATCTTGAATCATCTTAACCTGACTTTCAGAAAGTCAGGTTAAAAGCCTAGTACTTGCTGAAAATTAAGCTACTTTAACTTATCTAAAGTTGATTTTTGATGGTTTGTTACCCATTTTAAAATATATAGGCCATTATCTCTTGCAGTGTAAATACTGTGGAAAATGTCACATTTAATAAAAGCTATGACCTCATTCTCAGCTTCATTTTAAATGAGTTTCATTATTTTGCTCAACATATTATTTATTCATGTATTCAAATATATTTATTCAGTGAAGGCAGAGATATTTTGATTAATTCAAAGACTAAATGCTCTGTACTTCTCATGCAAATTGGCCATAAAAAAAAAAAAAAAAGAAAAAAAAGGGTAAAACTCTCTTTATACTCTGGGGCCTAAATGCATCATCAGAATGTAATGAATGTTGCTTGTGTGCAGTCAAGTGAGCAGCCATGTTATCATGAATCTCTCTCCATGGCTTTTATTATTACAGCAAAAATAAAATTCAGCACATCGGTTATTTATCTGTTCAATGGTTATTTACAGACCCCATTTAAATGGGGAGTAAGAGGCTTGCTGGTTACTCAGGTATTGCAGGATCACGCCAGTATTTCTTCACTATTATTTCTATAATTCTATCAGCTTTGCCTTTCTCGATTGAAATTTAATAATAAAAAACCAACAACAACAACAAAAAACAAACAAACAAAACCCCACAAACAAACAAAAAAACCCACACCACAAACAACACCAAACAACCAACCTGCAGAGCAAGAGAAGTGGGATTTTCAAAAAGCATTTGCCATTACATTAATTAATTTCCCACTGAAGTGGTGAGTTAATCTCAGTGACGTGACTTTGGTGGGAGCAGAGCTCAGGCCGATACTCAGCGCTATTAACACGCAGAGCAGTGATGTGTGGTAAAGTTTGCACAGCTTGACAGTATGTCCAGGCTGTGGGAATTTGAGCAGGCTAAGACCTTAAAGGGGCTTTGGACCAGGACCGTTATTTTCAACTAAAAGCACTCCGTGAATTTTCATAGATTCCATTTAACTTAGGAAAAAAGCCTGGTGAATTTTGTTTCTTTTGGTTTTAATACTTATTTAGGGCAATATGTGAGCTTTCTAGAGCATAAGTCCTATGAGAAGCAGTGGACGAAGCTGGAAGTCCGGAGGTCAGGAAACTTTATTTTGCAACACCCTGATCCTGCTGCTTCCCCTGTCCATCCAGTGCTTCTCAACAGAAAGGGAAATGCTGGAATTGCATTGCAGAGTAATTTTGTTGCATGATTCCCCATCTGGCAGGCCTGACAAACAAACATGTCATGTCTGTGAGATGTACATGGAATACTTCCATATGGCATGATGTAATCCAGGGTACTGTTTATAGAATCATAGGATGGTTTGGGTTGGAAGGGACCTTACAGATCATCCAGTTCCAACATCCCTGCCATGGGCAGGGACACCATTCACTACACCAGGTTGCCCAAAGCCTCGTCCAACCTGGCCTTGAACACTTCAGGGATGGGGCACAGTCACATCTCCTGTGCAAGCCCCAGTTTTATACCAGGCTGCTTGCCTGAAAGGCTGGCAATTTTGATCTGATCCTCTTCACAGATATGGCTGGAAAAGGGTCCAAAGTAGTGGAACCCCAGTGCCTCTTTGCTATGCAGTGACAGACAGCGACGTGGGCCAGGTGTTTTCCTGAGCGCCATCCAGAAAACAGCCTTTCCAAGCACAGGGCGAGAATTTCACTCTCAGATTGCTGTACCCATTTTCCTCTCTCACGTTGTATGTGGTCCCCAAGAGGGATTTTCATTGACATTAACTGAAAAACTGTGGGTTACGGATCTGAAAGCAGAAATGTTGTGCTCAAATTGCCAGAGTTTACACAGACAAAAAAATGACAGCCGGCTGCAGCCTTGTACAAATCCCTGGTAGAAACAAGGAGTTTTTTGTTCTGGTTATCCATAGATCAGCCCTTAAACACCAGGTCGAGGGTTGCTGCATCCAGGCATGCATCACCAGACAATATTTTATCTTGTAGAAATTGTGTACAATATGGAAATTGATTGATTATGTAATATGGAAATTTCCAGCAGAGGTGCCCGTTCCCCTTACCTATGATAAGGCCTCCCCTACTCATTTACAGACAGCTGCAGTTCATCTGAACTATGAAGTCCAAAGCAGATGATCTTTTTGACCAAGGTCTAAATTAGGATATTGAAATAAGAGCGTTTCTCTTTCACTTAAAATATCGGCATTTCTGTATAGCATTAGCAAGATCCTGCATTACTAAATAGTTTTTAACATATGAAGTGCAACAAGGAAGTAGCTGTTTGTGTATCTAATAATAGATATGCTTTATCAATAAGTTGAAAGTATCCATCTGTCTATTGAGGCATGTTCTTCACATGGGATTTGCCCAAAGAACTTTCTGTTCCAAAAATCTGGTTACAGAAATTGGATTGTTACTGAGAGCATGAAGTACTGACTTGGCATGAACCTCCTGTTGGCTCCTGGTGACTGGAGAGGCAGAAAAAAATGATCTGCAAGGTTGGGAAAATGTCTTCAGGTCAGAACTGACCAACCCTCCATGTCTGTATTATGTTCTTCAAAGTGAGAGAGCTTAAAACAAACAGCAGCACCACAAGAGGCACCTGCAGGGCACTGTCAGTCTGTTGATCTAGACATCAGATTCTTCTCCTCTGTTTGCAGTCCGCAGTCACATCACCGTGTAAACTTTCAGGACTGGACTCATGCTTAGGATATCAAAATCATTGCCTTTGCCATTTTTTTTTTAGTCCTCCTGTGTGAAACCTTTGCTGTGAAACTTAATAATAAAAGCTGTGGGCGGCTCTCCTAATAATCTAAATCTCCCTCGTGTTAGCGGGTCATCTGCTGAGCCCTCGGCAGGGCGCGTTGCATCCTGCAAAAATTCCCATAACTTTCTCATGCAGGCATTTTCATAGCTACTGGACAATTTCCATCATTTGAGACTGATGAAACAGAGCAGCCTTGTGGAGGCATAGGGTTTGGATACATTTGTACATTTTTTGCTTTGTGGAGTTTTTTTTACAAAAGGCTTCTGTGCATTCCCTCATTATAAAAAGTGGTCCTTTTCTCTGAAACTGCTGTTGATGCACTAGTCCTAAGGGGTTTGAAAGAAAACCCCTCATATCTGGCTTTGTAATGAAAAGAATATTGCCATAAAGAAACAAAACATGTTACTTTTATTTTTCTGTATTCTCACTGTTTCTCATTTTCTTCACCTTTTAATTTGAGTCTGCTTAGTTTCTCCATTATTTTTATTAATTGTTGGCACAGCACTTCCTGGTCTGAGCTAGCAATCAGCCCTTCATGGTTCTGGACATTGCACAAATGCAGTGGAGGAAATTCTGAATTCCTCAAAGTCACTGACAAGCTCGACATTAATTTTCATAAGGCCCACGATCCAAACCACAGCCTTCTTGCGGTGAAATGTGGACATGGTAAAAAATTGTGCTGTGCTTAACTCCAGCCTGGTCAATGGCAAAGACATTTTTCATTGAGCTCTGAACTCAATAAGAAAATTGAAAAGTGTGATGGAAAAAGAGAAACATTGGTGAGAAACTGGGAAACCTTTACTTCGATTGCCTGGTACTTTGGTAGATTTACTGCTTGCAGAAACTGATGTTAATGACGGGAGACCAGGACACTGTTGGGTGCCAACCTTGGCTCTGCCACAGACTCACTACATCAGCATGACCACATTTCACATTTATTGAGCACTGATAACATTTATGTGCTTCACTGCGGGACTGAGAGTTTGCTATTCTAAGGACTACCCATGCTCCTACACAGAACATAAACTGCCTCTTCACAAGTATCCCCAGTGAAATGCTGCTGCTTTATGATTGGATGGCAGATGGATTTGGTCTAATCATGGTTTTGTTGGTATTCACCTATTCAGTGTACAGCAGTGAGAGCATTGCTGAGTGTTCTTCTTTAATCTCTAAGTAAGACATGTTTTCTCTATCTGCAGGTCTTGCTGGATTAAACATAAAAGAAAGGTTAGTGTGAGTAACTGTAGTGTAAATTACCATTGTCTGTCTAGACTTACAACTCAACTTTCTTGAGCCACAGAGGGAGCAATGCCTGATGACCACAACGAGAACTAGTTGAGTGGTTTCTCTGATATAATTAGAGCTTGGTTTTAGTTTTAATCACTTGCTATTTAAAGGTCCAGGAGAGGAACTGATTTACAAGTCCTTTCAAACTTCATGCAAGGTTCATTCCGGAAGGCCATGAATGCACAGAAGGCAAGGCCAGAAGAAAAAGCAAAATGAGGATATCAGTGTGTGCATTTTAAAAACACACCTATAAATTTCCCACCCAAAACTGTATTTGTTGTACTCCACAGTAGCTATATAGCTGTGAACTGTCTATTGAATGACTCTAGCATCCTTGAACATATTTTTTTTTGCATAAATAACTTCAGAAAGTGTTTTCCTGTGGTGCTAGTGAACCTTTTTAATTATCCTGCCTCTACCCACCCTGTCTGACATCAGATGCAGAGCTTTTTAAATCTCCATGATGTGACATCCCTGACTGCATTCCCATGATTTCACATATCCACACATTTTGTTAATTTTGTTAATTTGGCAGCAAAGCTGTCAGATTGGCCAGTTCTGGGAAGCCAGATGGTTAGAAATGCTCAAGGGTCCATCAGTCACAAAACACCGGGCCTGGTTTTCCACAGATACATTCATGAGTTTGGCTCTTCCAGCGTGGCTGAGCTCCGAGGATGGGTCACTGCCACTGCCTCCCCCAGCTTAGGGCACCTGTGGACTGTCCAGGTGGTTTGGGTGACCCTGGGCAGATGAAGAGACCCATCACTGCTCCTTTTTAATGGTGCAACAGAGAGAATCAGGCTACTCTGTGGCCTTCTTGTCTGCCTCAACTCCTGGTAAGGGATAGCCCAGAACCCTTCTCCAGCTGTACATCCTGCTCCCACTGATGGCAGTGTTGGACAAGAGCATTCATGAGCCAACACCACAGAAAATTGTCAGGAGTTGAGCATAGTTTGTGGATTTTCTATAAAAAAGTAATTATAGACTTTATTGCTGAGTGCCAAATCCATTTTCTCCTCTTCTGGGAGCCATTCAATAAACTTTATGTTCTGAGGTAGAGCAAAACTGCTGTAGTTTAATGCAGTGTTTTATGTGTCTTCCCTGCACTCTAACACCTGATTTTTGCTAATAGCCCAGTGTGGATTTTCTTTTTCTTTCTAAATGATATTAATAAGTCTGGAATGCCCTGTGACTTGGCATCTCCCTCTAGATCATCACCCTTTCTTCCCAGGAAGAAGCCAGTATTTCCACGAGCCAGTACAGATTTGTCATGCAGACAGACACGGGCTTCGGGCTGGATCAGCCCAGGTGGCATCCTCGCATGCCCACACAAACCAAAGAGGGGATGAAAGTGGGTTATCATCATTCTTGCTCCACTGCCCCTGTGGGACACTGTGTCACTTCCCCTGACCGCCCCCAGTGTGAAGAAGGACCCTGTGGGACCCCACATACTCTTGATCCAGTGTTGGATTTGCTCAGGGTAAGCATCCCTCTTGGGCTGCTCCCATGAAGAGGGTCTGAGCAGAGGGTCTACACAGTTCAGCTCTCTGTGCACCTTGAGTACCCAGGGGTGAGGACATGCTCAGTCCTTGGCAGAGCAAAGGCTCTTTCAAACAAGATTGCTTGTGATGAGGGGATGCCACAGTTTACGTGGAATTTGTAACTGAGCCTAAGAACCCACGCTGCAGTTACATCATCTGAAGGCTTCTATCTGGGAAGCACTGTTTAAGAAAAGAAATAGTGCAGACACAGGTAGGACTTTTCAGATGATTAGCATCTATGTTTATACTCCTTGCACAGAACCATCAGACTTTGTCAGTGCGAGTTCTTGGGCATAAACCAGAACAAACCGTGCCTGGAAATGAAAAACAACACTACCGAAAATGAAACCCCGTCCAAGAAACACACATACAGAGCAACAAACTCAGAACTGAAGTTGTCACAGTGGTTTTCATTCAGCCTTTTTTAGCTGACCCATTTCCACATTCATGATTTTCTGGCCATGGGAATATTGAATGGGGAAAAAAAAAAAAAAGAAGGAAACAAACTTTAGCAGAATATCGGAAGAAATTTTTCTCAACAGAGAAACACCAGGGTTATAAAAAACTTTCCTTCCCCAAAGCAACTGTGCTTCAAAACCAAGACTAGACAGGACATTGAATGTGACATACTGATATTCCATAGCAGGAAGTGAAAATATCTTTTCTAGCTGAAAACTGTCATGGGAGAAGATTTTTGAAGGCTTTAAGAAGCCAATGTGCAGTAGTTCCCATATGCAGGTTCAAAAATAATCATCTCCCTAACACTGCAGGTAACACTCCCCAGCACCCCACACCAGAATTTGGGATCAACTGTCATCCTCTACTTAGCAAAGAAGCTGGGCAACATCTGGCAGTAACCCTTCAGTTCTACAGCTTCTCTCTGTAGCATTGTGTGAGCTATAGGATTTCTTTTGGGAGTGATAGTGGTGGTATCTTAACAATATCAAAAACAATATCTTAATATCAAAAATTCTCAGAGTCAAATTTTCAAAGCATTTGGAAATGAAGAGGAAATTTTTATTGACTTCAACAACTTTTGAATCAGGCCTGTGTGGGGTGGTTTTTTTTGACATTGTCTGAGACAGAGGGGAATTGTGAGGGGTTTTTTGATAGTACAGCACCAGACTGCAGGCTCTGCAGCTTGGTTTTTTGTTTTGTTTTTTTTTTTTTTAATTCAGAACAACTCTGCTTTTATTAGAGTTGTGTTATCTCTTATTTTACTACAATCTTTTTTTACATTTCATAAATATTAATTCCCCAGACAGTCTCTTTTGTTCAGTAGTTTTAATCTATCACAGGCTTTTCTGTTTTCCTTTCCTCTCTCGTCCCAGAGAGAAGTCATCCTTTGCCGTCAAAAGCGAGAGCTTCTCAAAGGAAGCTCTTCAGCCCAGAGATGTAGGAGCAACATATTTCCTACATATCATTTTTGTTTTCTTCTCTGTGTTCCTTCCCCTTCACTTTCTAACAAACACCAGAGCCAGACTCTGATTTCACTTGCTTCCTTGGAGGGGACTATAATGTTTTAGAAACTTGTTTACCAACATTGTATTTTCTCTTGTCATCCATGGACAGACATTTTAGACCATTCATTTGTCTTTTTACTGATGTGGAGGTACCAGGGCGCTTTACCAGGTGCCATTCAAACACAATGAGTTGTTTCCAGGCAGCCTGTGGTTTTGTTACTGTTTGGTTTCTTTTACGTGGAATTGTCCAAACTACTTCTTTTCTTTCACCTTCTAGTGTGTTTTCCTTCACCTTCTGTGTTTCTAGTTATTTTTAGTGCAGATGAGTAAGATATGGTAAGCTGAAGCAGGTAGGCAGAGTTGTAGTACTTTGATTAAGCTATACCTACTAACCAGCTTCTTAATGCTACTTTTCCAAATTGAACTGCTTTGGCTTAATGTTGTCCAACCTATTCCAGATAAAATGTTTGCTTCTCACCTTCCTGTTTTTTTGCAGTAAACTGATACTTTTTTCCAGGAAAACATCTAATGCTGCATTTTACTTTTTGCCATGAGCTTTATAGATCTGTGAACTTCATGTTTTTGTTTTTGTTTTTTTTTTCAGTAACATGCAGATTAATATTCAGGGCTCTGGAAAACTCATATTATTATTATATTAAATTAAAAGCCAGACCAACACATGTGACCCTGCTTTTTTGTACTTTAAGTGCTTTCTTTAAATCCCAGTACATCTTGGAATAATCTAACTGTACTTAACTCTGATGAGTTTCAGAGTCAAAATCTCAGTGGCATTTAAGATAGTTGCTTTGATAAATAGAAAACTATTGCTGCAGAACATGCTATACATTTTCACAACAGGCAGTGCCAAATGTCTGTTACTCATTTCTCATAGACACCACCTTGATGGTGAATCTCACAAGTATTGGTCAGGGAAGAAATAACAAAGAGGGAAAGGTGTAAGTCTAAACCAAGTGCTCTGAATATCTATAATCTAATGATTCCAGCATTCTTTACTTCCACAATTTCTCAACCTGAATCTTGAGACACTGGTTCAATCCATTTACTTAAGCTTTATGTAGCTGGGAGGACTAGAAACCTCAGGGAGGACAAATATTTGGAGAGGTATTTTGTTATGAAATTCTCCCAGAGAAATACCAGGAGCCAGGTATTTCTGAAAAAAAACCACCATTTCCCCATCTTAAGAGATGAGCAGGATGACGGAAAATTGAAAAGTGCTGGTAACATTGTGTTGCCTTGTCTTGAGCCTGTCAGTTGTACTTGAACAGGGAAGAAAGGTTGGGAGAGGACAAGGTTGAGCTTATGAAGATGGAAGAAAAATGCAGCAACACTGAACTGGTTCTTGGTGGCTTGTTTCTCACATCTGGAAAGTGGGGATGAGGCATTATGCTTTAAAGTTTACAGACAGAAAAAAGACCAGATAAATACTGAGTGTTATTTTTATCCCAGACCTCAGTCTGCAATAGCAGCTCCAGATGCAACTTCAGGAAGAGTTATCCATCCTGCCAGCACCTGCAGATCCCTCTGCAGTTTATCTGAGGTTTATTTGGGAATAAGCATTTATTCCCATTGAATATGTACATTTGTTTCCTTCAGTTCCTAACAAGGCCGGTGATAGCTAAAATATACCCATAATTTAGTGGACACAGGTCTGCTCCACTACCTCACCACAGGGAGATGAGAAATCTCATAGTACTTCTAACAAGCTGCAATTTTAGGCTACAGTTGAGCTCCTGATATTTACTGATTTCAGTTGATCCACAGAAACTAAGTGGAGATGGGCGGATGAGAGGGGGCCCAATCCTGTCTGCAGAGGGTGGAGATGGAACAAAAAATATTGTTAGGCTGATGTGTAGGCTCTGCATAGCTTGGCTGGCTGTTCAGCAGTTCAGGTTTTCTCAGTTAATCTTGTCAAGTGTTTTCTTCTCCTGGACACAGTGTAAGTGAACCTGAGGTTTATCTCTGCTCAGGTGGTCCTTCTCTCTGCAGGCAAGAGAACATGAATCATTAAAAGCAAAACAGGAGCAGATGTTCTGCATCAAGTTTAAAGTAGTAGTGTGTGGTAGCTGCTTTATCTCAATCTCCTAAGTACATGTGTGTTTTGGAGCAGCCTCTTACTCATCCTGTTTAAAATGCGTGTCTTCCTTTGCAAATGTTTGCATCTCCCCCACTCTTCTCCCAGCCCTCCCATGGGTTTGAAAGTTCAGCTCAGGCTCCAGTGGTATGGAGTGAAGATTGCAAAAGGGGTGCTGGGGGGCTTCAATGAAGAGCAGTCGAGGAGAGGAAAGAGCAGTGAGAGGCACAAGTGGAAAAGAAACTCAGGCAGAATGAAGAGTTAAGGCTAACCTTAAAATAACTGGGATTACCTTGGACCCTGTATCGCATTAACCAGGGGTTGAGAGAACACAGTGGTGTTAATAAGGTGAGTTAAGGGGCTGTAACCACTTCTGAAGGGCACTGGGAAGGGGAACTGAAGTTGTGGGATTGAACTTGGATGTGCATAAAGAGACGTGATGGCAAGCTGGAGTAAAAGAGTGCCCAGGAGGACAGAAGAAATGGAATGAAATTACAATTTGTTCCTGGCAGCAGTGAATCCCACATACTGATTTCCCCTGTGAACAAAGCTTATTTTTAAACAAACAAAGACAGGGATAAAGTTAGGTCATGGAGCAGGAAGAGGAGGTCTCTAAAAACAGTAGGGGAAGTTGAGAAGAGGCTTTGTGAGACTTCCCTGCTCATGCTAGCTTGGATACACAGCAGTTGGAAGATACCCATGGGGATGGATTGCAGGAATGGATATTGGGTTGCAGATACCAGATCAAAAGTGGTTTTAAGTATGGTCCTTACAAATAGCCCTTCATGTGTTGATCTGCTCCAGCTAGTATTAACCAGCAGAAGGGATTTAGAAACAACAAGATAAGCAGACTCTCATCAGTTTTATATTTGAAATGCAAAACTAAAAGGGTTAAGGTTAACCATTGTTGATCTCAAGGTCAGCTGTGCTGATGCATCTCATAAAAGGCAGGATATGTTCAAAGAGCAAAATCCACCGTTAATTATCAGCATGTTCGTGAGAGGCATTGTGCCATGGAAGCCCCCACATGGGTGAAGGGCGTGGAGCACTTGGCAGCTGTCCCTGCTTTGAGAGGACAGGTCCTGCAGCAAGCGGTGCTGAGGGTTGGAGGAGGAACCTTTAACTCTTCATTCATGGATCCAGTGGGTGGAAGTTCCTGCACAGAGAATCTAAAATGACAGCTCTCTTGACAAGAAATGGTAATTTAGTTTACTTCTCCTGTCAGGAATATCAGCTCTTCTTGCACTGTGTGAACTTGCCATTTTTCCCTGCTCCTATGTCCATGTCACCTGGCATCTCTGAAGGAAAAGACCAGAACATCATAATTCCCAGTGTTTCTCAGGAGCCATCAGGCATCTCTTCTCTCTTGACTGAAATCATCAGAGGTGGTAGCAGTTCCAGGTACTGACTGACTGTGGGCACCATGGATGCTGCTCAAACCACCTTAGTATGCAAGATCAGCAGCAGTGTGTGTTTTCCTTCCGCTGTGCTACTAATTTTTTTCAGTTTCCCCTACTTATGCATCAAAATGCATTTCAGTGCTTCAGTGCTGCCTGGGGGCACCGGTGTGCCCTGGTCAGTGTGCCATCAGGGTGTTTACTACTGGGATATGGGTAGGGATGTACGTAGGTGTATCTATGCATATGTATAAAGGGAAACGTTGGTATTCCTGCCCAGCTTACTAGCATCATTTGTTAATCAAAGAGAGAATAAGCAGCTTATAAAAATAAGAAGACCTGGGAACAGTTACAGCGTAGTAAGGCTGGGCAAGCAGAAGCCAGTGGTAGCTGGGGCACTGCTAGCCAAGCAATCGGTTCTCCCCTAAGTACGTTTCCAAGGCTGCAGTAACTAAAAGCAGCACGGTGAGTGTAAACTGCCAGGCTCTACATTTCACCTGAGCTGAGGGGAAGTTGCCCATGTGAGCAGCTTAAGGCAAAGCGCACCCCTCTGCCCCACGAGGAGCCCCGTGGGAGGTGGAACAGCGCTGGCCCTGTGTGCGGGACAGAGCTGCCCTGTTCCCCGCGGCGCAGGAGAGGGCAGGTTTCCATCCAGCACACGCTCTTGGCTCCCCTCGCCCGTGCAGCTGAATGCCTCGACTCACTCCCGGCTATCAGACCATGTCCCCTCGGGCTGCGGGTTGGCACCTCTCTGATTGCTCCACTGCTCGGGGAGAGGGGGGTCTCTTCCCGATCTTTGCATTGCCCTCCACACTCACGAATGCCAGGAGTGCCTGCCCAGCGCTGCAGTCAGCTCAGGGACAGCAGGGACCCACCCCAGGGGGTACTGCATGCAGAGATAGAGCTGGCTGAACACTTGGTCTTGGAGGTCTTTTTTCTTCCGATCCTTGCTGGCATGCTCTAGCTGCAGGTGGGATAAGGCAAATGACAAGGGTAGGAGAGCAATGAAGAGGGAGCCGGTCCTTTCAGCAGATATAGAGGGAACTGATGAGAGGCTGGCGTGCATTCAGCATCTGTGAAAGGAGCAGAGAGCAAGGAGACAGCTCTTGGCTGCAGCCAGAGAAGGATCCTGAAAGCAGGAACTCAGAGGAGCCTTTTCTGCTTATTTTCTTGGGGAAGTTTAAAAAAGAAGGAGCATTAAAAAAAAAGAAAAGGGAAAAGAAGATGATGTGCAGTTTCTTTCAGAGGGTAGTTAAGGGAACAGTTTGAAAAAAAAATAGCTGCCATTTAAAGAAATACTAAGAATTTGTTCTTCTATTGTAAAGTTTGCAGTCCCTAAATGTATCTGTTATTAGATGAGACAGAGAACCCTTAGAAATCACGGTAAACACAGCTGTAGAGATGAGGAAAATGAACAAGGCATCATGCTAATATTTTTACCTTCTGCTTGTCTTGAATGGCTGATGAAAGTTACTTTTAACACTGTCCTCATAAGAAGGCTTAATGTATCAAGTCAGGTGCTTAAAAATGCAACCAAGTCATGCTAGGTTTGCCAGGATTTAAAAAAGATTATCTAGGCATGTTTTCTGTTCTTTTATTGCTATGCTGAGGTCTCCCTGCAGCAGTGTGGAAGGATCAGGGAGGATTGGAAGCTTCCAGAAAGGGCCTGATGGTCGGATGCACAGAGTGTTGAATGTTGTCTGTGTTGAGCTGGCACAGTGGCTGGAGCATGCTGGAATCTGGGGAGAAGTGTTGGTGGCCCAAAGAGAGAGCAGCCTTATGTAGATGCTCTTTGCTTCCCAGAGAAGCCGGTGGTGGAGTCATTTGTGGTTGGCTACTGACAGTAGCCAGTAGCTTTTGGTGCACAAAGAATGAAACATATGAGTTCTTTACCTAACACAGGAGATACTCGAAAAGCAAACAACTTCACCTCCTGTGTCATGGTTCATCTTCAGTCTTTTGCCTTTGGGCTCAATCTTGACAGCATTAGGGTTGGGCTAAAGGACTTCTGCTGGCTTGTTTGGGACTGAGCATCCCTCAGGACTGGAGTCCCTGGTATTTATCTCAAGGTAGAAGAAATCAGACCTAGGAAGCTATTGATGACACAGGCTTTCTATTTTAACCCAGAATCTTATTTCTGTACTACTTCATTCTGCAGCAGGAAGGTTTCCTGGGAAGCCTGTTGTAATTAAGATTATAAATGAATGCTAGCATTTTAATATAAGAGGCCTTTTGTCTTTTCAAGCAGGGGGTCATCTAATTCTTTTTGTACAGCAGCAGAAAGGTGAAAAGTTTCCAGTTAACTGTAATTAAGGCTGTGGAGAATGAGCAACCCTGGTTAGTCACCTTCTGCGAGCATTAGTGAGCAGCATGGCCAAACGTGCCAGGAAAAGTTCCCTTAGAACAGCAAGGTTCAGTCTGAGCAAAATATAACCTCACAAGGGGAAGTAAAATAAATTCAATGTTAATTTGTAATAGTTTAGTCGAGGAGAAGAAAATCATTATCCAAACGATTTAGGTATTTTCCCAGTCTGTGTCAGGATGAATTCATTCAGATCATTACAAGAAAAAAGAGTCATATTGAGATAGGAGATGAAATCTGTTCCTATTTCTAACACTGGCCTGCTGGGAGGGTGAGATGAGCTCTTTGTTCCCCATCTCCTGCGGACCTTTGCACCATCCAGTGAGACAGAAGCGAGCTTCACAGGGGAGAGCTTACACCAGGGTCATACACGGCCAGGCACGATCGCTGCTACTTCCAGCATCTTACGTTAAAAATAACAGCGTGGCATTTCTTCGTGGGGGCCTGAACCTGTATCCCTGGCTCACAGGAACAGTGTTCACCTGGACTGCTCAGAGATATTGGAAGGGGACGTCCCACAGCGTCCCACACAAAGTGCCTGCCCCGGTCGTGGGGAACAGGAACTCAACATGCTCAGCACGTAATTGCAGGGTTCCCCTCTCCTCAAGCAGGTTGCTAAAGCCCATGAATTACATGTAAAGAAACCAGCCATGCAGCAACTCCCCCCTGTTTTTCCTATTTGGGTTTCAAAAGCTCTGGAGCAATATTGGTGCGTTGCACACTGAGTTAAAAATTGGAAACATATTACCTTGATTTAGCATGGGACTGAGTAAATTGTATTCACTTAAAATAGCAGATACCCTGCTGAGAAGAAAATAAGTATTTCTGCCTGACTGTGTGACACCTAAGCTGCAACCCTGAGGTACAGGAGGAGGATTTGTGTTACCAAGAAACCATTAACATCGGCTGGCAGATCAGAGCTGCTGGGAGGAGCAGGGCATGTGTCCCAGGCAACTCCAGGCATTCAGGCCTCCTGCACCTCCTCCCCATATCCTGTGCAGGGTCTCACATGGCTTCTGTCCGGGTGGTGTCTGAGCTCCTGTCTGGTCTCTGCCCACCTTGTAGTTTGATGATATTGCCTTTTCCTAAGGGAGGTTTCATTCACAGCACTAACTGGCCTCTCTGCCTGTGTGGCTCCACAACGTTTGCTGAAAGCCTTGCTCCTGAAAAGTGTAAAATACTGAGGTTTATGACAGCAAGCTTAGCTTACAGGAGCCACCATCCCAGGTTTGTGAAGTTTGAAGGACCCAGAAGATGACACCTGCCCGCATGGTAGGATCATTTGGGTGCCTCTGACACCTTCTTTGGCAGGTGGAGGTTCCCAATGCTCTGTTTTAGCACATGCATATCTTATCCCTTCTGTTGGGATTTATCCTGTATCTAAAAGGAGTCTCTCTTGTTTAGCTCCCTTACTACTTCTCTTAATCAGACTGAGTCCAGAAAGAAGATTATTCCCTTCCTCCTTGTGGAATTTCTTATGTATTTTTGTATTTGTGTATCTACTCCATGCTATTTCCCCACTCCACCCAGTTTATCCCACCCCTACTACCACAACTCCTTGCAACAGAGAAACAAATGTCAATTTTTCCATTGTCTCCTAGGTGCCAGCTGTTTTAAAATGCAGTTTCTTATTCTGTTTTTTCAAGGGCTACTCCCAGCTCCACCCTGGCTGACTCCATGCATCCCCAGCCCACTGCTCCTCCTGGTGCATCATTTACAGATGTCCGTGGCATGCCTTTTCCTAACCAGTTCTCAAGCCTCTCCTTGAAATCATATCTACAGCTCCCAGAGTAATGATGTAACAGCAGAGTACAGCAGCTACAGATCACTTGGCTTTAAGCTTCCCAACCATGTTCTTGTCCTCAGTCTTGCGCTGTCCCAGTGTTTCATCTATGCCCTGACTGTAACCTGGCAGTTGTGAGATGAAAGGTGGAAGTCTCTTGTACCCTGTCTACAGTCCCTGGTGACTTGGGAGACAGTTCTGCAAGCCTAGCACTTTCCCCAGCATCTGCAGGCAGCAGTAATGTGTCCTTGGGAAGGGTCTTTCCCAGGCAAGGTCAAGTGAAATTGGGTCCCCTTCAGCCAAGAAGATCGAGTGCAGCCTCTTGTCCTCTCCAATGCTGCAGCTCTCGTGTCCCACCACCAATCCCCACTTCCTGTCCCCCACCCACATGAAAGCAAACTCACTCTGCTGCTGCGTGTCTGTCCATCACCCATTAGCACAATTAAGTCCATCAAAGGTGGTGATCCTAAGGGCTTGAGGCAGCTTTGAGTGGCCAGTGTAGCTGTGAAACATCCATGCTTGGGACCAAGAAGGGCTAGAAAGGCAGTGGTTGTGTCCCTGTGTGTTACAGGTTACATGTACGAGTCCACAGAGTGTGAGCTCAGCTCCAGCCATCACATGTGAGCACATCTGTGTGTGTGTCTTGGAGGGGAAAGGACAGAAAGTTTTCATTTTAAAATTAAATTCATGAGATAGCTATGATAGACCTTTCAGCTTTTTAATACAAACAGTGATTTATTGCTGCACTTAAGGAGCGAGCCAGGAGTGAACAAATTCATCACTCACTGTCCTTTTCCGAGCTGCTTTGGCGGCGGTGCAGGGAGCTCGGGGTCCCAGCAGCAGAGCCTCCACCATGGGAAGGCAATACAGCTCCATCACCCTCACCCCACCACAGCTGCTGAGGGTCCTGGCCTGGGGTTTCATGAGCTTCTTTTTACTGTGAGAAAAAAATAAAAGGATTGGCCATCTACCAAATTCCCCTTCTTCCCATTCCTTCCCTTGGCTGCTGGAAAGAGGATGCAAAGTGCACTTTTTACACACAACACGAAGCTCCAGACTCATCTTCTATAAATTAAATCCCAATAAACCCTCCAACATGAAGCTTATTTAAAGTGTTTCCAGTTCAAGGCTTCTCTGGCCTTCCTGATGATTTCTTACCTCTCACGTGTATTGCACTTGAACTCGGTCACTTCAGTTTTGCCCACCCTGTGTTTGTAACATTCCCCTAGAGCTTCAGAACAGCAACGGACACAGCTGCACATCCTTCAGCCCCTGTGTGGCCAGGCCATAGGTCTTTCTACCTGATTTTCCTGGGGACTTTCAACTTTTCCCTCTCCTTGTTCAGAGGAGATGTTTTACAAAGTATATGAGTTTATCTTATTGGCCCCAAACTCATACCTATCTATGGTATGAGTCCTGATACCAAATAGTTTCCAGCAGGGAGAATGGGAATGGACAGGCTTCTGAAGATGTTTGGATTTATACAGGGGGAGGAGGCATTGGAAGTGAGCTGGTTCTTTTCTTCCTTAATCCATACCTTGTTGTGTGACAGAGTTTTAGCCTGATTAAAGAGCTGGTTTTAATATACAGCCGGTGCCATTTGGTGTCAGTCTGTGATTTTTCAAGATTTTTGCATCATTTAGACTCCCTGTGGTACTTTACTTTCTCTCCAAGATGAAAAGGCCAGTACTTAATGACCTAGTAGTGAAGTTTTCCCAGGAAAGAATCAGCATATGTGGCTGCATGTGTGCCTGTTGCCAGATTTTGGCTGGTTTAGTGTTGTTTCTTTTCTAGCACCCAACTAGTACTTGTCTAGTACCTGGACAAAGAAGAATGAATGCCAAAGTTGATGTGGGTTTGGGAGGTGCTGTTAATCAAATAATTGTAGTCTCTGGACCCAAAGAAATGCAACTGCTGAAATATCTCACCCTTCTCTGCTACATATATGCACACAGACAAAGATGCACATGAGCGTAGGAAGAAATTCAGGATTCTTGACAATACAGTGCTAGCAGCTACTGTGTATTGACTGTTTTACTCTCAAGAGCTTTGATCCTCCTTTTCATAGCCCTGGTGCATTTTGTGCCGTGGGAACCAAAAGTGGTGTGGTTATCTTGGCTTGCAACACAGAGAATTGAAAAAAATGTGTATTCGGCCTAATCTTCTCTGTGGGGCAATAAGTTCAATGCATGAAATGGAGAAAAGAAAGCAGCTTTGTAATGTTTCAAGAGTTTCCTTCAGAGGATATAATTTGTCTCTAAAATGTTCTCCCTTAGCGTAATTGCTCCTAAGTTAATATTAGTTTTGTTATCTTCTATTATCCAGCCACTCTGTAGAGACATTTTCATAGCAAATTCATATTCCAGTTTGTCTGTCCATAAGTTGTCAGGGAAGATGCATTAAGCATTTCCATCTCCAGTACACACAGTGTGCTTTCTCTGAATGAATATTAATTGAGATTTTGGTGAGGTTCTCATTTGAGTGCTGGAAGTTTTTGAAAAAGGTCGGTCGAAAATAATATGCTATGAGATGTGAAGTAAATCAAAGTATGAAACATTGCCAGACTATTACTTTAAAAAAATTGTTGCAGTCCATGTCAGTTTAATAAATTCTGTTTATAAAAAATGCAATTGTTTTCTTAGATACAGTGTTTTGATTCACATAGTTACAATTGTCTGACTGTCATCTGTAAAAATCAGCAAAGAGTAATAATTATTTGTGATGATTTGAGAAATGCTTATGCTTGGGCTGTTGAGTGTGAAAAATTGCTAGTTCCCCATTATTGTCTAATGCTGAACATTTTTAAGAATACAAGAATAGAATTTGGTGTATAGCACATTTATACACTAAGTAGGATAAGGTAGTTATGGATACAAATTGTAAAAGCCAAGTATTAAAATAATCTAAACTATGTTTGTAACTTCAAGGCTGCCCATCAAGTTTTCAAGAGTCTTATTCACACTTTTAATGTGGAAACAGGATTGAAAATGTAACATCATGCTCAAAAAAACCCCACTCATTTAGCATCTGGGAAAATATAAATAATATCGAGAAACATTTTGTATATTGAATAATGAACATCTCACAGAACTCAGATGGTGTGGTTGATGGGCTGAGGGAAGGAGAGTTTCTAATACCTGAGAGATTTCAGACTAGTCTCTCTCAATGTCACATAACCAGGACCATTAGTGCCACCTATAGTTAGTTTGTCTGACACTCCTCACATTAAGACCTCTCTTTCGATGGATTTTGAGCCTGTGGCACACCCCTTATGAACAAATACCATTAAGAAGAACTTGGTGAAGATGAGCTGTGGTTTATACTAAGCTTAACAGTACTACTGGATAGGCCCAGCTGAGTGTCAGCTGGTTCTGAATTGCTGGCTGCTTGGACCACAGGTGAGGGGAACGCTGCAGCAGCTTGTGTAGTTCTAGAATAGGACAGAAACCAAACCTCCAAACATGAAGGTAATGGAAGAATTAAAGGCAGATGCAAAGTCTTCATTAATGAAAACTGAAGAGAAAAAGCAATTTAGCAAGGCATGGGAGTGCAAACACCATTCATAATATTTGTCTTCCTTAGTCCACTCTAATTTGGATAATTTTGCCCTTCAGTCTGCCATGACCACATTTCATGTTAGCACTCCAAACATAGGTTGGTGGTGAGCCTGGTTAAAGTAATGTACAGAATTAGCTCCAGGCAATGCAGTAGAAATAAATAAAATCCTGCCTTGTAAATGTGGGGTTACTTCTTTCCACACTTTTTTTTTTATAGTGAGACAAAATTTAATTAATGGGCTTTTTGAGTGACACTTCAGTATTTCCATCCTTCTATTAAAAAACTGCTTTCAGTGCAGGTACCTGTGAATTGGATTGATCTCTGTGCCTAGTTTGCAGTACACTACTATATTCAGAAAAAAAAATTAGTTAAAAATTCCCTTTGTTTAAATCTGTACTTGCTGCTTGGCCATCAAGCTTGGAAAGGTCTTCAAAGATTATTTTATCCTGCTGTGCCTAAGTAACCAGAATAAAATATCTCCCATCTCATTACTCTGATTTACCTTGAATAACCTTTGCATGTCATGAGTTGATGACTGCCCGTTGGTCAGCATATGTATTTCTGGTCAGTTTATTCTCTAGTGCTCTGCACAAAATGCCCTCCTGTCCCCCCTTCCCTGCACACACCCCCCCTTCCTGCTGTACAGAAGACATCCATATGAGCAGATCATGCTGGATTTAGCTTTCCTCCCCTGTTGTTAGTTTGGGACTGATGGAGATGAGAAGCTTCTGGGATCAGAGTGTCCCCAGACTACATTTATCTTTTTCTTTTTTTAAATGCCACTGAGCTTGGGAGTCTCCCGCTGCTCATGTTGCTTCACTGTTCGACTTGGTTGCTGCATCAGAAAAGGAAGGAAAACTTTGATCTTGACATGCCCTTCTTTTCTGTCCCAGCTTACAACTTCTGCAGAGAAAAAAAAAAACAAAACCAAAACATTATTAAGTGTATCTGTGGTGACAGTCCTTTCAGGGAAGAACAGATGCTTTTATGAGATCTCTTCCCAAAATCTTTAATGCCTAGATAAGTCCAAGTCAAACTATCAGAGGACAGACCCAAGCATTGACTTTATCACCATCCCCATGCTGCTCTCAGAGTAACCTGCGCACAGGCTTAAAAGTGTCCTTTCTCAAAGTGGAGTAGATTACTTACTGTGGCTTCCAGAACTGAGGGATCAGCAGGACCTCTGGCAATGACCACAGAGGCAGCAATCAGTGTCCAGGCAGCAGCTGTGCTCTCACAACTCCACTGTAGCCATATCTATAACAGCTTTGGAAGAAGACAGTCCATGACCTTAATTGTTTGACTTGCCCTTCACCATCTATGGGCTTAAAGGTCCCTTGAATCTTATCTCTCTGGCTGCTTAAATTTATAGGGTATATTTTCCTCATTAGCTGTGAGCACCTTTGCACATTTTTACTGACCAAGTGGACCTCCAGTGTCATGTAATCTTATTGTTTTCCTAGTTCCCCTCACCAGCTTCAGGAGTGAAATTATTATGTGTTTAAAAGCCTTGCCTACAACTTAAAATGAAGAGGAACCATATTAGCATCAGATAACTCATTGTTGACATATAATTTCAAAATGCTAAATTGAAAAATGATGTTACGATTACCTTGCATGGTGCTGTAGATTCTATGGATCATGGAGCACGTCCTCAGTGCAAAGAAGAGTTTGGTGGTTCTTTCTCTTTCCTACATGGCCCTTCATCCATCAGCCATACCAAGTGGTACTGTCATTTATGAGAACAAGGCAATACCCTTTTACTGTTGCACAGCTATTTAATATGTATTCTTTGTGCCATCAGACAGACCAGAGCACATGCAGAGCTGACCCTGGGGTGTTTTGGTGTATACTTAGTAAATGTAGCTGACAAACTTGGATGCCGTTTCTTTATATTTTTTTCCACATTGAAAAGAGTGAGAGGCAAGTACCACTTGAAAATGCAGAAGTGTAATCTTTTAAGTGAATTTAATGTAGTACAATCTTATTTGCAATTGCAAATACTGAGTTTTTCCCCTTACTCCAAATGCCTGAAAATCTCATTAATGTTAATGTATGGGAAAGAAGTGCTTAGCCTATTGATGAGGGAATGAAATCAGGAGCAAAGCACATCTCTACAAAGATTCATCTGCAGATTAGGGTCTGAAGCAACCATTAGATTATCAAATCTGACCTTCTGTCATTAGACAGACATAGAATTTCATCCACTTAATTCTGTATTTATCCCAAGAACAGCACCAGAAAATCAAATACAGTGCATTAATATATTATAATGTAGCAATATATTCAAGCATTTCTCTTTTTTTAACTCTAAAACCAGAGGCAAACAGCACTACTGTGCTATATGATTATTGATGAAAATCTGCGGGAGGAGAGATTTTAGCTTTTTATCTGTCTGCAGAGGAGAATTTGTATGTCTTTGTGCTTCCATAGGGTTTTGTTTAGTTCTTTAAAAATATTCACTGGTAACTCTAACCATTATAGAGCTGGATGAGAACCATTAGCTCTGTTTTTCTCTGAGTGCAGCACAAATTGAAATAGGGATTTTTATATTTTTTAACAGAAAAAGTCATTTTCTTGAAAAATCTGTGTGGTCCTTGTCAATTGCTTTCTAACATCTTATTTGGAAACTCCCTGCCAGTTAGTTTTCCTAGGAAGCACGAAGCACATTTCACATCTGGTTTCTCATCTCTTTGACTATAACACAAAACTGTCCTTGAAGTGCACCTGGGAGGTATCCAGGGGGATACCACACACACACACACAAAAATGAGCCAAACTGTCTAAAAGATCTGCACTGGGCTATTGCACATTTTAACCATTAGCCAGCATTTTACTGAACAAAAGGACTAAAGAGATGACATGAGGAGAGTATCTAGGAATTCAGAGGAGAAGTGGTGGGTACAAGCACTGTACAAACTACAGAGGTCCCAGGCTTGGCACATCAGTATTCTCTGAAGAAAAAATCCTCCTGCCCAAGTTTGAGGTGTCCCAACCCCTTGGTGTTGCTCATCCCATGAAAACATTTCTCTGCAACCACCACAGCCCAGATGGAGGGAGAGTCTCTGCTGCTCATGTGTTGCAAAAGCTTTTGCTGCCCCTTGGGCAAGTGAAACCTGGACTTTTAGGGCTCGTCTGTAACAAGAAATGTAATTTCTATTTCCTTCCCCTCCAAAGCTCTTGAAATTTTGTTTGGGTTTTGACTCAAAAGTGCATTTGGATCCTGTTCTTTGTGGGTTTTTTAAAAAATATGAATCACAGCTAACTGTTCCTATTGAAAGCAGATATTTGACCCATGACTGCAGGAACTGGAGATTCAGTATGAACCCCCAAGCTGGTGCAAAACCATTTTCCAAGGATGAGGAGTTTTGCCTGGCATATAATGGTTTTGTCTGGTATACTGGCAAGGAGGAAGATCCCCCATAGCAGATGCAAAGTCTACATTGCCTCAAATACTTCTCCGCAGAGTCCTGTGGTTGATGATAACCTAAGTAGAAGGTACTAGAGAAATACTTTCAAAAGACTGAGCATACAAGAAGGAATCTCAGACCTCCTTGCCTATCAAAGCGGAAGGTCAATACTTGCCCTAATTCTTGGCTTTGTGGCTAAATTAGTTACTGAGCATAAGGCTTTTTCAAATCCACAGGTAAATGTTGTTAAATAAATGTAAATAACATTACCCAAACCTTCCCCCTGTTGCTTTGAGGCAATTTCTTCCCAATATGTAAAAAGGCATTTGTAGCACCGATGGAAGGGCTGCACAACAAAACACCATGGCATGCAGAGAGGCCTCAGGTGGCTCTGGATAACCAAACACAGAAGCCTGCACTGGCACAGTCCTTTGCTTGGGCTAATATTCCCTGTTTCCTGGAGGAGCTCATTGCCTGCCATAATAAAAGCTCTTGCTGTGGTTGCTGGACACAATCTGGGCAGGAGGTGGCTGGTGGTGAGAGAGTGGCCATCTCTGCACAGCTGCTATGTGAGTCCTCCCTAAGACAGAATAGAGCCCCTCCAAAGTATCCAGTAGCACTAAAAATGGAAAGTTAGGGCACTGTTAACAAATAGTAAGGAGCTATGGGCATAGAACTGAGCGTGTTAAAAGACCATGGACTCTCTTCCTCTGTCAATACGACTCGACTTCAGCAGAGAGGCAAATTTATCATGAATGTTCTCTTCAGTGAAGAAATCATATCTGAGTGAATGTTCCTCTTGGAGAGTAACAGGAATATCCATGGGCTTCATTTATTCTGCCAAGGTCATAGCCAGGTAACAAGACATGATTATTCAATTCTATAACATAAAAGACACCAGCAACAAGAGCACAAACTTTTCATTTGGAAAAATTTTCCAACTCTGGTGTCTCCCTACCCCATGTCATCAGCAAATGGGGTCCAACACTGCTGTAGCCATGGGATGGACTGCAGAGTGGACAAAGTAGTGACCACATGTCAGGGATCTGTAAATACACTTGCCACTAGCCTGTGTGAGCACCTGTGCTCCTTCATACTGACTTCAAAGCAGAGGTCTGGATGCTCTGTGAACAGCATTTAAGCAGTGTGTATCAAGAAGTTTGGAGACCAAAAGAATTTATCTTCTAGAATAGGAACGATTTTACTCTGCCACAGAGTGAACTGTTCTATGCCTGCAGAAATCTACTTTTCTATGAATTTATATAATAAGCAAAAAGGCAATGAGAGTTTCCCAGACACTTGACTTACCGGTGCCTGTGCTTTCTTTGCAGTTGTCCAACACAGCAATTCTTCATCAGATTAGACGAGACCAAGTGACAGACACGTGCCGAGCAAACAGCGTGTCCAGCAGGAAACGCCGCGTGCTGACACCCAACGATCTCAAACACCTGGTTGTGGATGAAGATCATGAAATGATCTATTGCTATGTTCCCAAAGTGGCCTGCACAAACTGGAAGAGAGTCATGATGGTTTTGACGGGAAGAGGCAAATATAGCGATCCGATGGAAATCCCAGCCAACGAAGCCCACGTGTCTTCAAACCTGAAGACCCTCAACCAGTACAGCATCCCAGAGATCAACCACCGCTTGAAAAACTACATGAAGTTCCTCTTTGTTCGCGAGCCTTTTGAGAGACTGGTGTCAGCCTACAGGAACAAGTTCACCCAGAAGTACAACACTTCCTTCCACAAGCGATACGGCACCAAAATCGTGAGGCGCCAGAGGAAAAACGCAACCCAGGAAGCTCTGCGTAAAGGTGATGACGTGAAATTTGAAGAGTTTGTGGCTTATCTCATCGACCCACACACCCAAAGAGAAGAGCCCTTCAATGAGCACTGGCAGACTGTGTACTCCCTCTGCCACCCTTGCCACATCCACTACGACCTCATAGGAAAATACGAAACGCTCGAAGAGGATTCGAATTACATTCTCCAGCTGGCAGGAGTAGGCAACTACCTGAAATTCCCCACCTATGCAAAGTCTACGAGAACTACTGATGAAATGACCACAGAGTTCTTCCAGAACATCAGCTCTGAGCACCAAACGCAGCTGTATGAAGTCTACAAACTTGATTTTTTAATGTTCAATTACTCAGTGCCAAGCTACCTGAAATTGGAATGAGGGATGGGTTGGGGGGAAAGAGGGGAGAGAAAGCCTGTTTTATTTAAGATTTTTATTTGTCATAATAAATATGGAGAATGGGTTATTTTGTAAATTAATATTTTCTTTTTTTGAATGATGCTGCGAGCAGCACAGTCAAAATTATTTAAATCAACTGTAAGAAAGGACAGCTCTCTTTGCAGGGTAACAGGATTGTGACGATCTAGCTGTAGAAATGAAAAATACTGCTACACTGTTTAAAAAAATGTTAATTGTGTTCTGGTGAATTTCACTGATCTTGCATTCCTCCCATTCTAATTAATGTTATTTATACTTATTTAAAACATTGTCTCTTGGTAGGTGTCACTTCAGCAGCAGAGATAACATAACATTTGGACAAAAGGAGTCTGGGTTTGTGCTTTCCTTAGTTGAGCTTGTCTCTGGGTAATAATACTCTTCCATTGGCCATTGATTCAGGTAAATATGGAAATGGTTTTTGATACCACATACTTTGAGAAGAGTGGTAGAAATAAGTTCTTCGGAAAGTGATATTGCACTCTATACTAGTACAAAATCTATCTTTCTAGCCATGAAAAGGAAAAGTAAAACAGACTTGGGTAGATTCATGCTATATAAAACCCATGACTGAAAGAAATGTGAATGTATTCCTCAGAAAGAGAAACCCTGAACCTTTTATATGTCCTAATGAGATTATCAAGAACATGACCAGTCCCATTGTCTCTTAATTTGGGCCTGCCAGCCCAAAAAAATTCAAATGTACAGGTGGTCCATCAGAAAAAAACCCAGCATTTTGGAAGTGACTGTAAGAGATTTTTGAATGCTCAAAGCAACTGGCATTGACTTAATTCTTGTCCAGGATGGGGTCGGGGGGAACTTCAGACCTCTCTCATCAATCTTAAGATGGACAACCAAAACTGGCTCAAGAGACACCAGTCACCATACGTTGCTATAAACTATCTGGGTATGTCATTTGAAAAGTCAAAAAGTCATCTTCATGTTGATAGCATGCAAGACAATAAAAAAGGTCTCATCGTCCTACATGCTGGTTTCATGGCTTTTTCCTAGGGGGAAGAGGGAGTCTTCTTTTTTCAATTGATGCCTAAATACTATTGACAGGGATGTTTCTAAATTCCAGTGGGTTAGAAATTCATCTTAAGTCAGCCCTAGTGCAAGGCCATGACCTTTTGCGTTAAGGTGAATGTCTCAGTAGTGGTTGTTTTGTGCATAACAGCTTGTTGGGATGACAGATTGTACCAGTTGCAATTGTTTTGGGCAAGCAAATAGTAATCTATTCACGTCAAATAAATAATGAAAAATGAGATTTCAGTGTGGATCTGTTAGCCAGCTAGTGAGAGCAGATCAGGTTTCTCCAAATGTTCGCTTCAGTTTGGTGCAGGTGAGGTGCATGGCCTGGGGAATGCTCTGTAGCCACCCCAAGGTGTCCTGTCTGGGAGTGGCAGAACCATCAGAAAGCTGAAGGGCAAAAGGAGGCAGAGGCTTAAAATGAGGCACTTGTGGGAATCTAAAATCTGTTTTAAAATTGACAGACTGTTAAAATGGATTTTTTTAATCGCCTGTGTGTCAATCTTATCATCAAAAGAAACCCTTCCAGAAATTACTGATGATTTAAATAAACTCAGTTGAAGGCAGAGCTGTTTAAACAGTATCAGAGCCAGATCCTGGAAATGTATTGTACAGTAGCCAATAATATCCACTGAATTACATTAGTTTCCAGGACATAGATATGATTAAAGAAGAAAAATAGTTTGCATCTTATGTGATAAAAATAAGTCGCTGAATAAATCTCATAGAAAGAAAAACCAACAAACAGCAGCTGAAGTCTTTTCACAATTGGATTTGGTCTTAAGCAGGACTCGGGTCATTATTTTTTGTATCATACCATACAAAGCTATCTCTCATCCATTCTGGAACAGCCATAGTTTTCATAACCCAGGTCCTATTTATAACCCAGAGCACTGGCCCAGTGACAAGCAAGGGGCTGGCTGGCTGTGCCTACCGACCCTGAATTCCTGCTCCATTGCTGGCCAGTGTTTTACTTGAAAGCAATTTTGTCTCATTTAGAGTATGTGGAGCTGTTGCAAGTGCCTCTCACGGTGTGCCCTGGCTTTCTTATGTTCTAGTTCAATGGTTGTATGTTTGTTAAAAAAACAACTGAGGGTAGATTCCCCTTTCTTCCCCGTCCCCTCCCCGCAATACTTCCTACAAGCTATTTGTGTGCTTGTTTGATCTTGCATCCAACAGTGCTCATATTTTGGTCAATTTTCTCCTCAGTTAGCCATTAATTTCTCCAACAGGATGTGATGTGATTTTTTTCATTTAAGACAAAAGTTGCCTGAGAAAGAAAATAGTTTTAAAGTGGTGTGTGCTTCCCCCTTTCTTTTTGTACTTTTCTCTGGCATCATCACCATGGTTTTATCTGTTCTGAAATACTGCCTTTAGTTTCACAGCCTTGTAGACACAAAAGCCCTATTTGACAGCTTTGATAGAAAAGCTTTAGGTGAAAAACATGTTCAGGAGATGTGAGGAGTGAGCATTACTCCAGCCAGGTTTTTTAGCAGCAGCTTTGAGTTTGATTACCCAAATTCTGCCTCCCCACAGAGGGCTGCTCCATGGGCAGATGCTCACCACTGAGGGGAGTCTTATGTGGACTAAAAGTGGGTACTTTTAAGTCACTTGCTTTTTAAAAACCTCGATCCCAAACTACTACAACCTGGCTATTTAGTGTGTTATGTCTGTTTTGGGGTCCTGTAGACCTGTGTTTAAAATGAATAGCTGACATGCTGGATTTGATCATGCAGCGAATGCAAAGCCCTCACCAGCTCAGAGAAGGATCACAAATGTTAAGGAATAGCCTTTTCTTTTGGTCTACTGAGTGTGTTGTTTCAACTGAGCCAAAAAATATCTCCTTCTACGCAGGAGGGATGTTCAGGGTTGTTCATCATCGTCAGTGAGATGGCAGCCACCACCTGCAGTCGGGGGTGGCAGCCAGGGAATGAGGCTGGTTTTACCCCCACCTCTTCACTGAGTTTCCCAGCTGGAGGAGAAGAGGGGCTGGTCTGCTCACGAGCTCTGCCTCCCTCACAGCTTCATTTCTGCTATGGCCACAGCTGGTCCTGGGAGACAAACAGGCAGCACTGAGCCACAGCAAAATGCAAAATACAGATGTGCTCGTGGGGCTGCAAGGGCCACCCGGGGAGCTGCTGTTGTAGAAGGACGTGCATTAGTTATGATCAAGTTGTGATGAGCACAGAGAGGACATGATGGGGGAAGTCTTGCTCCCCACCTCTGTCCCCAGCCCCTCAAAGCTGCTGGAGTAGTGATCCTCATCTCTGAGCAGCTGATACCTCCCTGTCATTTGGTATGCCAGCGCAGAGCCCAGCAGTGCTGGCGGCTCCGTACTCGGCACAATACCCACAGCCAGGGGTTCATTCCCCCCCAGGTGGCCCCAAACACCTTAACCTGGAGGGCAGGCTGGATTTGGCCCGTCTGAACGTGGTGGTGACTCCTGGGTGGTGGAAGCTCCCCCCAAACCTGACTTGGTCCATGGTTCAGCCTCTTCGTAAACCCCATCCATTACAGAAATGTGCAAACTGCCTGAACCATGCGCTGTGTAAGACAAGTGAAATAAATAATCCACAAGCAGAAGTGCTTTTAGAAGTAAGTTGACCCCAGATGTTTTAGGGTTTCACTGTAGTCTGCTGCACTTTTCAGGTACAAAAAGGGACTGTCCTTACTATTACTCTTGTTACAGAGAGTGTTATTTTCTTACATGCATGCACAATACAATGTGTACGAATAATTTAACATCAATGTGGGGTTGGATTTTTTTTTAACCTATTTGTATGCAGTAGAAGGCTTGTTGTAGAAAAGTATCTCCTCATACTTAAATATACTGTTAATAAAGAAAAAAGCTAAATTATACATTGCCAACACAAGTGTGAACTGCTCATGAATCTTTCCTTGAAAAAGCCATTCAAGCCTGATTATTTTTCTAAGTAACTTCAATTAAATTGAAGAAAGAAAGTTCCTCTCTGTGTGCTTTATTTCTGGCTCATGCTTTCAGGGTGGATTTTTCAGGGTGGGATTTTTGTCTGCATGGCTTTGCTTTCTCACCTTTGTTATTGTGACAGAACACACAGAAGACTTAAAATTATCTACTACTGTGGAACAGGAAAGCTAAAGTCATCTAACAGCATCCCTCTTGCTCCTCTTCTGTGTCAAGTTCCCAGCCAGCAAGGATGAGGACTGTCAGTTTAAGACCTGTTGCATGCCCAGAAACATTGTACTACCTCAAGCAAGGATAATTTAGAACCAAACAAACAGTGTAAACTCCAGGTATCTGATGAGCTTCAGGCCATGTGCTTGCTCACCTTCCAGTGAATCCACTAATAATGGCTTTAACATTTCCAGCAGTCCCCAAGCCTGTGTGGTCTTGTCCATGGTTTTCACTGAGGCCACATCTAACCCCAAAGCAGAATCTTCCAACTGACCTTTGAAGACAAACTCAAGATCTCTTTGTAGGTGACATGCTTTAGGTCACTGAACACCTTGGTATCCCATCACTGTAACCTCTCCAGCATCTTAACATGCCTCTTGAACTGGGGAGGGCCCAGAAACTTGAATACCACATTCTGGGTGCAGCCCTGCCAGTGACAAACAGACCACTGAATCTGCCAGCCCCACTTCTCACAAGGCAAACTATGAGAGCAGAGACAAACAGAAAATAAGAACTCTGTTGAGCAGGTGTCATAGCACATGGTGGGGCACTGGTCAAGCCCACTCCCACTTCAAATGCCCCATCACCCTGCACTCCCTAATTAATAGGCAGAACTGCAACACTGTTTATTGAAATCGCAGCTTGGCTGTGCAGTATTGAGACAACAGCCTTCACCTTTCAAAAACTGGTGATTTTCCTACGATCTCAATCAGAGGGAGATAATTAAGAAGGTCTCGAGAAAGACTCGATCTAAGTGAGCAATTAGCCTGACTGACCACTCTGCTGATTGCTCTGTCTCCCTCAGCAGCTTGGCAGGGCAGGGAATGCACACGCTTCGAAGTGATGCAATCCTGTTCCAGCAGTACAGGGATCTCTCACCACTACACTGCCCTGAGAGAGCCAGTCAGCTGCATTCCCAGAGGTGGAGTGCAGAAACAAGGGCCAGGAGAAATCCCTTGGCTGTGTGGAGGTCAGCGCACCAGGGCACACCAGGGAACTGAGCACAGGCAAGGGGAACAGCAGCTGCAGAGATCAGCCATGGAAGGAGGGAGCTGAGGGCTTTACAAAATTGAAATCACACGCACACAGAACTGGAAACTTCCATTTTTGGGGCAGTGGGGTAAGAAATGGCCTCTCTGCACAGCTCTTGGGTGCACAACTTTTGGGTTGCTGCTTGTCAGATAGCAGAGAGAAAAGCCCAGTCCTTGATACTGCCACAGAGTGACAAAAGCTCCAGTGGAAGGAAGCTTGAGGATTTGTCCTTTTGTCAAGCCTCAATTTTTCCATTAAATAATCACAAATTTACAAAACCCCTTCATTTTGGTACCCAGGAACTGCTCTAGTAAAGACCTCAGGCAGCTGCTGAATGGCAGTAGAGCTGGCAGCAGCAGAGCTCTGTGCAGCACCCCCAGGGCTCTGGGGAGATGAATGTGGAGCACTGAGGGATGTGACAAACTGGAAGGATCTTGCATGACTGAGGTGTCCTCTGCCCAAGCGAGTAATTCCAGTGGAGCTAATGCAAAGTTTGAAGAAAGCCTGTTCCTGTAGTCATCATATGCTCCCTGTGCAAGCACGAACTCTGACACTCCCCTACCTTTGCTTGGATGGAAGTACATTTCATTTGATTCCATCATAATTACAAAAACATTAAAATTATGGGAAACTGGAAGGAAAAGAGAAAAAAATTAAACAAGTGCAGCCAGCAGCAGAGAAGAAACCAGAGCATATGCTTCCCAACCAGCAGCACTGTGCTTTTCCCACTAGTTGTGTTTTACACATCATCACGTACAAATGACTCCTAATGCCACACAAAAATATCTTGCTTTTCCAGTTGCACACAAAAAAATCTTGCTTTTCCAGTTGTACCTACAACTTTTCCAAAGACTGAAATTTTTGAAAAATTAGAGTCTGGTTTTATTCTTCAGTGTGCTAAAGGACAACAGATCCAAATGCCACCTTCCCAAATTGCATGCAAATCAGTTGTTTTAAAAAATCTGTGTTAAAAGAGGAAAATCAACTTTATCTTCCCTATTGGCATGACAAAAAGACAACTGTTTCCATTATTACTTGAAATGTCACTCTACTGGGGTGCTCCAACCTCTGGACTATGAGATTCAACTCACTGTCAATAAATAACTCCTGCTGACTAAGTCAGAGGCATTTAGGACCCAGAGGAGAGATGTATTCATGGAAGAAAAAAAGAAAATATTATCATTTTTTATATATTGTTTAAAATATATTTTGCCAATATTTAATAATGTTACTAATTTTGAACTGAAATTGATTCCTCTGTCCCTATTTTTTAAGAAAATGCAGCCTGAGCTAACATTTCTTTAGGTGCACACGTCCTGTCGCTATGCAAAAATTGGAAAGATCATGCTGGAAAATGAGACATAGCATTGGAAGTAAAATTATGTGGGTTTGAAAATCTCATTTCAATCAGAGTTTTTAATTAAAAAACAAGCAACCAGCAAAGCTGTTTTGAATCCAAATCAATCCAAAGTTTATGCCCTCACTTCTGTATTTTTCACTAATCCATAAAGCTGTCAGGGTAACATACAGCTGAATAATAACAGTTTAGCCATTAGGCTTTGACTATTCTGAAAACTAGAATTTTACTGTGACAATTCATGACTTTTTAGCAGCAAGAGGTCTCTGTGCTGTCAGCAGGTATTTGCAGCCCTACATCAAAACCTGCAACACACAACAGCCCCTATTTCCCATAAAAGCTTGTGCAAAGATGGAGTTTAAGCCTTTCTTAGGTTCAGTTTAGTCAGAATTACTTTAGCCGATAACTATTCTACCTAAGGTTTAGTTTTATGTCTAAAGTAAATGTGCTAGGTGGTGTTTGTTTGTTTTCTTTTAATGTGATTGCTCTATGAATGTGATCAATCACTGCATTTTTTATCCTTTTTTAAACTGGAAAGAAATTTATTTAGAAAGAGGGGTCAAATCAGAACAAGAATACACAATATGAAAAGGCAGGTGTTGGTTGCAGAGGTGTCCAGGGAAATGTTGAGACATCCGTTCAAGGAAAACAAAATATATTCCTTCGAGGAATTATAGCTATTCATGATTTATGATGAAATTTTCCTTCACTTATGGAAAGGACATAACAATTTAACTATTTTGAATTAATTTTACAATGTACTTTGCTAGTTTATCATAAAAATGTTACTGCTGTGTGTGTGCAATACGATTTTATGTGCTGTATCATTCCTACAGCAGATGCTTTTAAAGCATCCCCTTTTCACTTAGGAAAATTTCAAAAATTAAATCCACCATTTTTTAATGAAAAAAACTCTTGAAGTGCAAGGATTAGAAGGAGGCATAGCTGAATGCAATTCAGGTGAGAAATTAAAGTCTGCATAACTACAGAAAAGGATTGCAAAATGGGGAGAAATGTAAGACGAAAGTCTCAATTTGGGGAGTCTCCTTGTGAGACACTGAGAATTAAATCAGAGGAAACATTTGAGAACACTGGTGAACAATCCTGCTTTGCTTATTGTAGTGTGTTTCATGTTTCCTAGCAAATATTTAGCAGGGATTCTGGAACCTGATCAAAACTTATAAATGCTCTCATGTAAAAGAGTATTCCATGCTGGGAAATGCAGCCAGAGCAGAGCACATAAGCTCTGTCCCAGTTCCTTAACAGAGTTAAGCACTCGGTTTGCAGCGTCCAGATTTCAGTCTGATTTTTCATTATATAAAGATGTCAGATGGAAGGCATTCAGGTGAACACTTCTGAAATAATTAACTGTTTTCAGGTTTAAGATGTTTTGTGCTTGGTTTTGAACGGCAGGATCTCCATCTAAAGCAGAAGGAACTTTCACTTAGGAATGATGTGCCCTCCATACCCTAAACCAGGATAAGGCTGCAGTCAGCCTTTTGCTCATGGGTGTTGTCATAGTTCCTGTGATGGGTGTTACTGTTAACTCCTCCATTATTATGAAATTACCATGCAAAGTGAGCTTTTGAAGAGCACAGAGATTTCCAGCTGGAGACAGACACTTAAGTTTTCCCTCCAGCAGGGCATTTCAGTAGATGAATTCAGCCAGGTGTGCTCCTGTTTCCAAGTGAAATAACATGTTCACATTTTTCCTTTGATCAAATAAAAAGCCTCAGGATAATTAGCTGAAGAGATGATGGTGATAACTAATGGTTTCCTTCTGCATCAGAGATCTTGCTGATGCAGTTTGGGAATAAGTCTTGATAGTCGTGAACTGAATGCAGCCCTGTGCTGCATTGCCAGATGCTTTCCCCCCTTCTCAGAGGCTGTCAAGACAGCAGAGAGGCTCCTAATCCTGGGCCTCCTATTTACCTGTCGCTCACAGTCATTCTTTTCTATCAAGTGACCATCAGTCTGCCATGCAGAGCAAACACAGCTCCTTGCATTTTTTGGCCTGAATTGTCCTAATAAAAAAATTTGAAGTTTAATTTGTTGTGAGTTGTTAGTGACTATGGATTCCAGGCCAATTCTCCCATTTCACAAGAGGAGTTAAACTGGTATCAGTGTTTTACACAAAACTGGCTCTGGTCCATAGCCACGATCATCCCCCTGTAGCCCCGAGAGGCAAGCACACAGACCCTCTCCTAGCTATGTGGCAACAGCTCTCCTATTCCTGATCCTGAGGAAAAGGGAGGATGGAAAAGGGACTCCCAATTATTCTGTGGCTTTCAAAGACTTCCTGCATACCGGAGACAGCTGCCCTCAGAGCCTACAGAGGGTGCATGGGTCTTGCCTAGTCCATTGAGCTGTAAGCCATACCTTCCTAAAACCAGAAGGAATGTGGGGAAAAAAAAAGTCTCCTCTTAAGTGTGGCAGGAGCTTTTTTAAAGGTATGAACAGGACAAAAATGGATCACAAGACTTAGTCCTGATCTAGTAAGAGATTTGACCATGAACATATGTGAGAGAGACACATGGCATGGCTGAGGTTCCTGCAGGGATGCTGTGGTCCTGAAAAAAACTAAAAATGAGCTTTTGCTGAACACCTCAATTCCATAATATATCAGAAAAGTGGATGCAATGTTGTTAGAGCTGAATGAGAATCAACCACCAGAACGGTGAAGTCATTAGTTTTGTCTCATGTTGTGAGAGGGTTCCTATGGTAATTATGCCTCTTGTAACCAGTGCTAAAAATGTTTGTTTCTCTTAGTGCCAGTCTAAAATCGGTAAAAATTCCAGAGGTATGTGTGCATTAATTAGTGCTTTAAGTGCAGCTTCTGTATCTATTAAACATTCATGTAACACAATAATTTAAAGTCAGAAGGACTTTGAAGTATTTACAGGTTTCAATACATGTTTAAAATGCAGTTTTTGTAGTAAACAGCAGAACTGGACTTCCTTTGAACTGATGGACATTGCTGCATCTTCCTGTGTCTCTAATAAGACGTGAAAATAAGCAGAACAGGGATGGCAGAGGTATCAGGAAGCTCCCATCCCACACAAAGTCAGCGAAGTAAAGGAGAAGCTAAGCAGCTGGTTGAGACACTTTGCACGGTACAGAGCAGTGACTCATGGAGCAGAGAGGAGCAAGATCAGTAAATACCTTGGAAGGGGTAGAGGAACAGTTCCATGGATAGCTTTTCTTTACCAACTTTCAGTCAAGTCTTACTATGTGCCAGCAACACCGTGGGTGTCTCAGTGTCAGCTCTTCCAGCTACAGAGCCGCTGGGGGTGAAAACCCCACACAGCCAGCACTGCACATTCAGCACTGTGCCAATGCCATAGGCTGTTTAATGCCAAGACTATAAAGTCAGGCTCAAAGCAAGGGATTTAGTCTCTATAAGGGACAAATGTAGTCATAGCTCACGTCAGTCTCATGTGCAGGGCACATAATCAGACGTGGTGTCTAACAGAGACAGGTTTCTTGATCTTGGTAACCCTAGAGTGATTTTAAAGTTTTTTTAAAAAAATGAAGCAGCTTTCTAGTGCGGTAACGGAGCAAAGGCCAGATGGAAATGAAACATGAGAATGAGAATGTCACTTTGTATCTGAATTCACAGCATTTTAGATCTTACATTTTGCACAAATGACATGCAGGTTTTATAAGTTTTTGGTTGTTTTTTTTTCAAAGTCCTTTCTGTCTTTTGTCACAGAGGGGACCACAGTCCCATACATATGTGATAGACTTACACTACCACACTGCTTAGTGGCTTTAATGGATTGGGTCTGAGCACAATGGCAATGGCAAAGCATTAAGATTAAATGAATGAAACAGAGAGACCTTCATGTATTAGACAAATACAGAGCTTGCTTATGTCTCCAAATAATTCACACTTTTGTCCATAAAATGGTACCTGAGCTGATCTCAGTTACCTAAATGGGGTCAAGGTTAACAAGTTCACTTGGACTTTGGAAATGCTCCAAACTCCAGAGATACTCACCTATTTTCAGTGAACGCTACCATTCGTGTCCCAACAACTAGAATTAACCAGAAACATTTAAGTTTTCCTATGTAATGAGTAAAAATTGTTTGAGTCTTCAAAACAATTGAGATGAAATATGTTCTAAGGTTATCCCAGAACCTTGGATACCTTTCATACAAGGTAATGAAAAAATCAGTTTTGCCAGCTCAGGGAAAAGCACCTCCTTCAAAAACAAAGAGGAAAAAAAAAGGTGCTTTGGATGATCTAAAGCTAACCATAGTATGAGGATTCATAGGAAAGTAGTGGATGCTTGCTTCTCAAGTATAAACCAAGTATTATTGCTCATAATTTTTGAAATACCATTTAGAATGTAAGATTTATTAAAATGCTCTTCTACTGTAGATGGAACATGGCAACAATTCCATTAATCTGAACCATGAGATGACACAAAAAAATGAATAAACAGACAAAATCTTTTTAAGATCCTGTTCATGTTCAACTTAGAACGTAAACATGAGAACTTAGAGATATTAATTCTTGAGGATCTGTTCAGAAGTCAGTAGTTGTCTACTAATCTAATTCATTCAGGACTCTATTTTACTTGCAAAAAGCAGATTTAAAATTATTCAAGGAAAGCACTTCCTTGACCTCTCAAGACTTTTAGGAACTGTTGAAGAGGAAACAATCTCCCAAAAGAGCAAGTTGAAGAATGCTAAGTAAAGGAAGAAGCAGATTTCAAGTACAGTTTGGGCTGAGAAATAAAAGCATAAACAGAAGACATGATGAACTACCCTGCATATTAAATAAATAACTAGCAGGACTTGAAATCGAATTAAGTTTCCAGCTGCAGAGAAGGCCAACCCTGACAATGCTGTATGACTCCTGCTCTTGGGTACCCACCCAGAATATGGCAATCTTGTGTATTTGCTAAGTATTTTGGTTCTCAGCTTTAATCGTGAATTATTCATGTCTGGCTAATACCAGATTCCCTGGAGTATTCATGCACAGCATGCATGATGATCAAATTGTCACTGAATTTAACAGAAAGACTTTTCTTTAGAACTATCAGAATGAGGCTTTAATGACAAAACACAGCTCCTTCCTAGTTCTTCCCCTGAACTGGATGTACAAAAAGCTGATTTTTTAACTTTGAGTACATATGGGAAAACGATAATTCAAAAGATTGCTGAGCCACAGGTTGGCATGATTAGAGAACACAATCAAAACAATGTGTGGTATCACAAAAAATGTAGCCAGAAATAAAAGAAAAATTCTACTAAGAAACTTCACAATGCTTTCAAATCCTTGGGTACAGTTTATGAATGTTATCTTACTTTTTTTTTAGCAGGTTATAATTCAATTACTCTATTCTGTTGCTATTTTCTGCACCTCTAAAGAGACTACCTCATTTGCAATAGCAGTTTTACCATTACAATAATAATGAGGAATTTCAAACACTTCATTTCACAGAGTGCTTATATTACTGTTTCCTGATGTGTATTTGGGGCTATTCTTGGACTTAAGAGAGCTTTTTGTGATGCTCAGAACTGAAGTGAAATAGCAAATCCATTAAAAAGATGATAGGTCTTATTTGGAATCCTGCAAAATATTCTGAATTTACAAAGCCTTAATCCTCGTGCTGTTCTGATCTTTGCATAAGAAAAGTCTAATTTTGTTTGCAAATTGTAAAAAGGAGTGAAATTAATTTAATGCTCACCAGTTTCTCATCAACATTCTAAACATCCTAGTGAAATTAATATATTAAACATGGGAGTGGAAGAGAATATTGCCAATTTAAACATCATAGAATAAGACAAGGTGTATACTGATGTTATAAAAATAAAAATATTGATCTACATATGTTAAAAGAAGAATCCTCCCCTATATCAAAGAGCATACTAAAGCTGTGGAACTATCCCAGCTATATAATCACTCTAAAAAGAAGCTGGAGTCATTCAGGCATTCATTCAGAGTGCAAACATCATTTCAAAGCATTACACAGAAAAACAAAACTCCTACGGTATGGAACACTGCTGACTCCAAGTTTTAAAGCTGCATTTGGTTGTACTCTGCAAATGAGATTATCCCCTTTCATACATGCTCATAGAGCAATTGAGATGGCCTCAAAGTCCTCCAGAATGGAAAATGATACACATTTCAAATAACCCGCCCATATTTCAACTTACCCTAGAGATATTTCTGAAGTAGAGGAAAAAAACCCCAGCAGACAGTAAGAATGGCCAAACGAGAACTCCAAGAGTTAATCAGCATCAGATTATAGACAGTAACTTGTAAGGCAAAGCAACTGGAGCTTTTGGCTGGTCCAGCTCATCAGCAAATTGAAAATCTGTACAAGAAGTTGCAGGAGGAGCTTTAAGGTGACCCACAGTTTAAATTAGGTGAATGAGCTGATATAAGAATCAAAGAAAGTGCTCCATGCTGACACAAAAGCAAATAGATGTGAATCAGCCATAGCCCTAATTAGGCAGGACATTATAAAGGAAAGCTTGAAAGAATGGTCTAGCAGGTGGAGGGGAGGAAAACACTTAATGGATTTTAACCCCGAGAGGCATCATTTTATCTGCAAGATTATAAAATATGGCTGCTTTGATAACAAGACACAGAATAACATTTCAGGATGCCCCTTTCAATTGTACAAAATGTCAAAATAACATTTCAGTTTGTCCCTTTCGATGTACAAAAAGAACACAATTTATCTCTGACAGAATTTCTAGTAACATTTCTTACCCACGCACACAGTGAAGTAATTCACTCTCACTGAGCTGTGTTTAAAAAATCAAGCTGGTGGAATGCTGTGAAAAGGTTGACTTGGCTAGAGTTAAAATTGGTTTAGGGAGTATGGTTTTTGAGTACTTGACAAAATTCTCTTTTATCCAAGTACTCTTTGGTGCCATCTCCTATATTATCCTCATGGCTGGAATACTACTCCCCCTAGAAGTCAGAGGTAAAAGCTTTTTGCCTTCATAACACGAGGTAGCAGAGTTTGCTGTAAGTTTCTAAAATGCTCCTTCCATACAGGAATCAACCCCCTTTCCACATCATAGATTATTTATTAACATCTTGTTCTTCCAGATGTCAAGGGTCTCCCTGTTTTATCAGTGTCATACTTCTTTCCTCACTCAGCTGCTCTTTAATCATATTTAAGAGCATTCTTTTTTTTCCCCACTCACTTCCACCATTCCCCAAAGTATCTCTTTTTACACCTCTTCCCCAAGTCCTTTCAACACGAGTTATATTTTTCTTCCCTTCCTGAGAAACAAGTTTGGCTGTGCCTTTGGATTCTTTTCTCCAAATAACTTCCTTCTGTTTGCTCCTGCCTCTCATAATGAATGCTGCGTGAAAGTTTGCACCTTTTTCTTTCCCACAATATGGGTTTTGCTCTCTCAGCCATGCAATGAACTTTCCCCTTTACACTTTTCCATCACTTATTGTTTCTGAGCCCAGATTATTTCAATCTGTCAACTGGAAATTTTTCAATTCAGTAATTTTTCAAATTTTACTGAATTTGACCCATGTAACATTTCTACCCCAGTCTGGGGATCTAAACACTCACACATTTGTCAGCAAACTGTACCAAGAGTTGCCTATTTACTGGTTAAAGATTTAAAACACTAAGGATACTGACATGACAGATCAGATAAGCACAGATTACAAGTATCTCAAGAAATTTTAATTTTTAAGAATCCTTTTCACGATAAATGAATTCCAATTAATTTAAAAATGACCTTAAAATCCAGTAACTCTAATAAGTGTCTGAAATGTCAGTTTAGTTGACTCAGATGGCAGTTCTAACAGATGTAAAAAAATTTGCATCTACATCTGCATCAAAAATAAATATACATTATTAAAAAAAAATTAAAAATGAGTTACATCTATTCCACTTACACTATTTAATAGGAGTATTTCCCGCAATGCTGCATCCAAGGAACTACTTTAAATAACATTAATACAAACTAAGAAAAGTCAGAGAACCTGAAATTAGAAAGATTTCATCCTTCTCTCAAATAATAAAAGACATAATACATATGATTCATTCAAACAACTATATTATCATAACTGTCAGAAAAAGCTTAAATAAGAGTGTTTAAATGAGGAAGCTAAAATCCAGGCATCTAAATCCACGTGTAGGCACTGAATAGCTGGTTTAATTTTCAAAGTTGCAAACACTCTGAACTTCCAAAGAGTTTAAGGTGACCAACACCTATAGAAGTCCTATTAACACTTACCATCACAATCTACTCATCTGAGTAGGTCCATCAAATTAAAAAGGGTTTGTATGTATAAAGCACATGACTATAGGATTAAAACATATGCTGATATATGGATTTAGTCATCTAATTTAAATATCAAAATTTAAAACTTTCAGCCACAACATTTAAAATATGATTTGTTTATTTAATTATGCATTTAGGATTTATGCTATAGTCTTGAAAAACTTATGCTGTGAGGAACTCACACTAGATTTTAAAACAGAGCAATTAGTACCTTTTATTTCAAAGTGGCAACCAAAGTTGTCATGATCAATGTATTATTTGAAATATTGAGGTCTACAAATAAGAGAAATCCTTCAGAAACAGCATTTTCCTCATTGGCCATATTACTTCCACAGCTTGAAAGCAGATCCCCTGTTAGCAGAGATTTCTGCTTAGAAATGGATGATAAAGTTCTGGAATTTGAGAAGTCCATGTAACTTCCTAAGTGCCCAAAAAAGAAACTTCATCTTTTATACCTCAAGTTTTAAGCAGGGATCAGTATTTACAGTTAAATCAACACCTCTAAATACTTCATTAAAATCAGAATACTGGCCATCACTACACCATTATTATCAGTTAGTTAAACATCTTTTCAGTTGCTAAATGAACATACACTTTCCCACAGAAGTTTTAATCATTCATCCATTATTATTGGTCAGGTCAGTGTCACATTATTTGTCTTTACTATTTTCTTGTTCTAATAATTCACAACAGCAAAATAATTAGTTTGCTCTTTTTAGCACAAAAAGAAAGGGCTCAGCCCTGCAGACACTTTTCAAGTGCCTAATTTTATAAATGACGACGGTCATATTAGTATACAAAAAATAAAGCTTGTGACAACATGTGTGGACAGTCAGGGTTCTAATCACCATAACAGTCATTCCTGACATCCAGTCTCCAATGGTCAGGGAGCTACAGCACTGAAATTGCAAGATAAGAATATATCAACTATTCAGGTAATGTCTATGAAATTGAATTAATCTGAGGTCTACCCTGCCACTTCTGGGGCAAAATGAAAAAATATTCCCACTTTGTCCCTGGGAGGGAAAGTCAAGGCAAGACACTGATTAAGTCTTACCTTCTTCTTTGTCACCAGTGAATGAGAAATCAGAGATTGTTCTGGTTCACAATACAGGTAAGGAACTGTATCTTTTAAAAATTTAAAACTTGATAAAGGATTGATCTGCCCCTCACTGTATCTACTCAGATATCATCAACTACCAGCAATTCACCTTGGTTCTGGAATACAGGTCTGAAGTATCCTGGTTCCATCCAAGTTTTTAAATGCAAACCAAACTAAATTCATTAAGGCTGTTTCATGTCTATGTCAACTGGATTTACTTAGACCAAATGGAACAGTCACTCTGAGGACCTTCAAGTGGAGTGATCAGTCTTGTCAATATTCCAGAAAAAGTCATTGCATCCACTGGAATAATTAGTCACCAACATCACCATCTCTGTCACCTATGAGCCACAGAAAATGAAAACCTATGGCTAGTAAGGCAGTTCCAAGCAGATCTCCCAGTGCAGTAAGGTAAGGGATAGAAAAACTGTCAGGATCTTTTCCTTTTTTCCAGAAGTGGTGCACCATCCAGTCAGCAATCCATAACAAAGTAAACACCTACATAACACCAAACAAACAAAATCTGTATTATTATCACATAAGTTACAGCGAAAGGAAGTCAACAGCAAACATTATTGTCTCCTTACTACACAGAACTATTGTATGCAATTGCTTTGGAAAAAATGTAAGTAATTAATATAAATGAATTTCAGACTCAAACTCTCCACAACTAGAGAGAGGGACACTTAGCCAACTTCTCTCAGTCAATATCTCATGCACAGCTGGAAGGAACATACAAATTACTGGCAGCATTCTTCACCCATCCTATGCTTGAGGACTTCTGAAAAATGGAAAGAATTGGCAAAATCCAACCACACACACAACTGCACTGCTCACACAACACATCGTTCAGTACAGAGAGAGCCTAAGTGAGGCTGAGTTCATTCAGAACAGAATCATGTTACCCCATGTGAATACACTCAACCCAGGTTAACTCCTGTTTCCACAGATGTAGCACTGACCTGAAATCAGATGTGATATAAAGAATTACAGGTCAAATCAAGAACAGTTTCCTCTGGGTTTTATGAACTGCAAAAATGGCCTAGAACCTACTTTTATGCCTGAAATACCATCTTCAGCCCCTCTGTAATAAAGCACACCTGCAATATATATTATGAAATTGTCACTCCAGGCTGAATTTGTCCCAAAGTAAAAGACTTCATTCCCAACTGTGAATGTCTGAACATTTGAGAAGCTTGATCTTAATACCAAAGGTATGCATAATCATTAATCCAATTTTTAAAAAGAATCCTTTAATGTTGCACAGCTGTATGATAAGAGATTCTGGTTCAGTGGAATCATGTGGTGTGGCATGGCACAAGATGAATGGAGAAAGGACCACTAACTGAGTTCTATTTCTTCTTGTATCTTCTAAGGAGCTGCTTAAGATGAAATAAACACTGTACTTTATGTATTTCTAAACAGATCTTTAAGAAAAGTAAACTCAAGAGAGTTTCTCCTATAATCCATTTTTTAAGAACTCCACTATGTACGTTTAAAGAAATATGCAGCATTAGAAGTAATAAAAAGTATAACTTTATATTTTATTTAGTAAATAATCACTGGCATCAAAAGCATACTTATAAATATATACACTCACTTATTGATAAGATGTTGCAAGACACTTCTCCATAATAAATACAGCAAAATGAATTTCATATAAAAATTGTGTTGAAAAAGTTAATCTTTACTTTGCAGAAGTGAATATTAAAATACAAGCCTGAATTTCTAATTAAAAAAAGAAAAAAAAAAAGAAAAGGAGGAGTATTTGCTTAATGAAAAATGAATGGCTTGTTTATATAAATGTATCTCCTGAAAAAGGAACTCTGTAGTCTAAGCTAATTATGCAAGTCCTAGGTGCGCTGACTGGAATCCAAACAAATATATTTAAAACAGATGTTTTCTTTGGAAGACTATCAGATTCTCTAAGTCAGCTCCTTCTTCTTACAGAGACAAAAACAGGCCTGTTTATAAAAGATCCTGTACATTAACATCTACAGGATGTGCACAGAAGACCCTGTAGCGCCCCACATCAACAATAGCTACCCATGTTCCATTAGGAGATGAGAGCATTCATTCCAAGGCAAATACACACCGCATATATATAACACAACCAATTAGACATAACATACACAGTAAAATTTGGATGACAGGATACAATTTTGACTCTTAAAATGTGAATATCATTCATTTGTCTATATATTTTCCGCTCTGAAATAACCAACTTAGTTTCCAAACTACCCATTTTTCACAGAAGTCTAAGTTTTTGTGAACCATCCCAAGTAATTCTTTGTGCTGCATTAACCTATGGGTGCACAACAAATAACGCGAATTATAACACGTCTGGCTTCTATAAGTAATAGGAAAAGGTTATAGCACATTATATTAACTGATGCTTATAACAGTATATGCTGGAAATTGGGACATTTTGCTTACAGAATATGTTATGAGGATGCAGCTCATAAGCCTTTAATTTTGTGAAGGAATAACACTATCATCCACCATGCATTTGCATGGCTAGGAACCCACTAACCTTTAAGAATTATAGGGCTTGGTCTTGGAAATTGTTATTTATTTGGCCACATTAGTTCGAGCTGCAAGACACACTTAATCATTGTGACTTAAATCTTCAATAAGATTTTGCTGTTAAGAGCACTTTTAAGAGGGGGCAATAAGAGTAATCAACTATTATTTTTGGGGGAAAAAAAAGAAAGACCCTACTATGAGTTTGCTGAATTTTTGAAAGACAGTCATGAATTTAAAATCATTTCACAAATATCTGACAGAAAAAAAAAGATCTGACAGATCTGATAAAAAAAAAAAAGAAGAAAAATTATTAAAAAGACATTACAAGACACAACACTTCACATTTTCTGAGATTTACTTATCAGTGATGGATACTTATGTCAGCAAAATAACGCAGATGGCACAGCAGTATGAGTACTGTGTACTTCTGCCCTGCACTCTTGCTATGAAGAAGAAAGCCTTCCTACTTCCAACTGAAAACCAGCTGGTTTTGAGGGAAAAAATAAAGGGACCAACATCACAGAAAAGCCTACAAAGACAGTACAAAAATGTTCTGGTTAGTATGAAAGCTGAAGAAAAGTGATAAGAAAAGCTTGAAATACATGAAGAACTTGTTCAAGATGTGAGCTAAAATTACTTAATATACAGAGAAAGAGAATAATTAAGTGTTCATGCTATATTATTATTGCTCTGGGGAAAATAAAATCACAATCAAAATCAAGGAAAATGAAACAAAATACATGATCAGATTTAGACTGCATTTCTAAAATGACCCTTTGGTCACATTGTCAAAACAAGCCCTCAGAAGACAGAAGCAGCAGAATACAGCAACAAGATGGAGGAAAAGAGCTAGAGTGAATTCTTTATCAAATACCAATGATGAAGAATCTAAAAATAAGTATCAGTATTATTTTCTACAACAAAGAACAGCAATAAAGAGTAATTCTCGATATTGAACTTTCTGATGCAAATTATGAATTATCAAATTGAAACTGCAACTGCAGATGAATGCTTAAATATGAGTGAGCTTCACCATTTAAAGTTCAAATTTTATGACTGCACAACTAGAAATAGATACACACTGCAAAGCAGGGGTTTTTTCCCCTTCATTATTGTGCACAAAATTTACTTTCATTCTTTGCATGTCTTTAGATACAATAACAAAATTAGCTAAGGAAAGTTATTTTTGATCTTTTTCATGTAGCATATCTGCATTTTCTCACGGAATTTATTTCTTATGATTCCTGAAATGGGAAAAGAATGAAATTCTATTATTTAAAATAAAGATGCACAACTTCTTCCAAACATTCTTACTACTGTCTAAGCTTCCTATAGCCAAATTAATAAGTTGCAGGATGATATAATATTTTTATTGCTTCTTTCATCTGGCATGTCCATATTTTCTCAGTGACTGCATGTCAAATTCACAGTGATAAAAGTGTAACATTCAAATGCATAACATTTGTAAAACAGATAAAAATAATTCACCTTTATATCAGTTTATACATTAGTTACTGTGATGAATGAATTCCAATACCAAACTGGAAAATTAAAATTTAGGTTATATAATTTCATATGCTTTTCCAGATGGGCATTATAATGATACAACTATAAGTTTAGAATGTAGAACAAAGACCTTTTAGCAGTTTATTTAGCATGCCTTAGACAGGATACCTTGCCTGTTGTTAGTACTGCTGATTTCACCTTAAATTGTTTCCATGTGAAGATGCATTACAAAATAGTTGCATTCAGTTACTTTAGAGGGGAAACATAGATGCAAATAAACCGAGGTAACCTCTTTTCAAATATAGTTTGTCTCCTTTACTTTTAAAATTATCTTGGCTCAAAATTCATCTATAACATAATTATGAAAAGATCTTGCAATGACTACATAAGAACTCTTGCCAATCTATGAAATTCAAAGGTAAGTTTATTTATTTGGTTTTTAATTATGAGTAAAAAATTCCAGTTAAGGATCTCTAAAGACTACTGTGTCTTCACTCTGTCACTCTTGCCAGATTTATGGTTTAAGTCTTCTAGTGGTTTTGACCCTACATTAAGTTAATTTTCAAATTATATATATTACATGTCTCCAACTTTAAATGGCTTTTGATGTCTTCATGTGAAACTTAGTAGTAACTGCAAAGTGCCTGTAATTGATCTGCACTGACCTTGCTGAGTTTCCATTGCCTACAGACAGAAACCTGTAGTCAGTGAACTCTCAGAGTAGGGTCTGTACACGCTTTTCAAAAGCCATTTTTCTCCACTGTTTTCTCAGGTAGCATATCTGGTGTGTATCATGTCCAGGGGAAACAAATCACCATTTCCTCCAAACATATAGAGATTTCCTTCAATGTCTGTCTGCAAAGAAACCACCGAACAGCAAGCTTTTTCTTGCTGCTGTTTGTGTTGTAGTTAAGTGGTATTAGCTCCTCTAAAGGTATCCAAGTGCCCAGACAGCACAGCACAGCACACATTTATGTAAAACTAAAACCTCATTGAAGTAAAAACTGAAGTTGTTTCTAAGTCATTCTGATTATACTGATGTAACTTTGTGGGAAGCGACTTTTTTTTCTATTCCACAGTTTGATTCAAATTTTTCAGATTGCCATCTTGATTTCTTTGTAGCTTTGCCAGACACCCTGGTTTGACCAAAACAATCCTAATTTCGGGCTGTTCCTCAGCTGTCTCAGAAACGAGACATGTAACCCAGGGCAGTAAGTGTTCAGGTATGCTCAGCCTGCATTAGCTGTAGCACAACTCAGTGTGTTGTGAGATGTACATAAGCACTTGGAGCTCAGCCTTCTGAAGGTAAAAATGACCTATCCCTCCTAATGACTTGTTAGGAGCCAGGCTTCTACCACAGACAGCAACATGGCTAGAAAAGAAGGAGTGGTTGACAACCACATTCACATCCCAATGAATCTGGCAAGTCTGCTTGTCATGCTGCAATGAGAAAGCACTGAATATACAGAGCTGTCCAGATTTGGACTTTATTTTCCACAGTTCATGGTCTCTTTAGCAGTTATATGCCCTATCTTTTGGAAGTAACCTTTCCTGTTACAAAAAATTAGTATTTAAAATGTATCATATTTTGTCTATAAACACAACTTTTCTTATTTCTCTATTATGTACAGTGTATCCTATGAGTTGTGTTTCCACATTAAAGAGGCCCATATCATCATCAGAATCCTCACACCAGTGAGAAATCCAAAATATTTTTGAAGTGAGCAGGGAGCCATTACGAGCAGCGCTGAATTCTTGGTTTTCTATTGCCCCAAACAGCCCTGAAGCACTGCAGAAGTGACTTCACATCTGTACACATCTGACCTTCACTGGGTAAGAGGAATTTTGGAATTACTTATTTGCTTGGTAATAGCTCTGGGAATCTTCTATTGTTTGTTTATTCCCCGAGTCTTAAACATAACTGTGTGTTCAGATTTGGTTAGTAGGTGTGAAAATTCCTTAGAGGGCATTTTACTGGCTCAGTGAGAACACGGAGCACAGAGGCTGCCTTTGAGTGCTGCGAGCCGTGTGCCAGGACTGACGGCTTGGCAACTCCAGAGCTGCCCTCGCTTTCCTGCAGGCTGACAAGACAGGGGATGAAACTTTGCTCAGTGCACAGCCTCATACAGTTAAAAAATACTTGTGCCTTTGTGAGGTATAAGAGGAGGACTGTTCTCCAATTAATATGATCTTTATTGCTCAAATGTCATATTGTAACTGCGTGCAGTGTACTGGTACATGCTTGTCTGTGACGTGTTCTTGTAAAATTTTCAAGGAAAGAGTATTCCTCTTAAATAGAAGTCGCTCACCAAATCCAAAATACAATTAAAATCATTATACTGGTTTTCACTAAGGTACACTGGCTTGCCCAGATACTGTATTCTGTGTTATGTGAAGTACCCTACACGCTTAGAGGGTATACTTTTCTCGTAACATTTTTTATTTGTATTTTCTCCTGGTGCTGTCATGCATAAACACAGAACAGGCTCTTCACTACAGAGTTAATTCAGACCTTTTGAACTCTAGCTTAATAATATTTGTAAAATGCAGATTAATAGAAATATTTGTGCAGTAAAGGCAAAGGGAGTACAGCCTTGGCTTTCGATGGAATCAATCTATAAATTTAACTGAAGAACATTTCAAGAATATGTATTAATTTAATGAAGAAAAACAACTGTACTACTAGAGGTAGGAACATAAAACAAAACAAAATAAAATAAAATAAAATAAAATAAAATAAAATAAAATAAAATAAAATAAAATACTTTTTGGGTTTTCTTAAGTGTAGAAACCCAAAACTGTTTAATACATAGAGAATCATAAAGAATGAAGATTGTAACAGTATGGCTACTTATACTACTTAAAAGGATTCAAAAATTCTCAGAAAAGACAGACAAAACAGCTAGAGTGAAGGAATAGCATCATTTCCTCACGAAAGCACATTATAAAAGAAGCGATAAGGCTGGAAACTAGAAATATTATGTGAGAGGAAAATGAAAAGTAATATATATCTTTTAGTATGACTCATTTTCAAAGGTTGGAATGTTACTGGTGATGTTCTAACAAAAAGGTATAAAATTCTCATATGAAATAGTAAGTTTTTGAAAACTTACTTACTCTGTCCTTATTGAAATAGCAGTGTAACAGAGAAATTCAGAACATTAAAAATCATAATTTTGTTAAGAATTCACTGCTGATAAAATTGTTTGTATTTTAAAATTAAAGTGGTCACATTTTTAGAAGCAGTAGGTATATTTAAATTATGGATATTTCAACTACACTTTTACTGTGTAATGTGAACAGTTGATTTTTGGTTTTAAGGTGCAGTTAAATATTATAGTTAATTCAGCCATGTTATAGCTAAAAACTAGATGTGGTTTCAATAAAAATATTTAATTTTGTATTAAAGATTTGTTGAAGTGATTTCACCTTGAGACATTGCTATTTCAAAAGGTATCTTTCAAGAACTGCCCTTGCTGGGTATCAACAGATCAACAGGTAAAACCAGCCAAATAATGTAGCAAAGTTTGGCAATGAATGCAATTACAATTTCTTGTATAGTGTTTGCTGTCAGACTAATTTAAACTTCAACAAATATTAAGAACACACTGAGGAAGCTGTAACATTCTCATTTACTGGACTATGTTAACTAAAACAGTTACAGGAACCACTCTAGGAGATTTCTTTAAGAGTTTTCCTCAATATATTCATTATTCATAAATGCTACCTTTCCTTCTTTCTATTTCCCCTCTAGTTGATTAAAATGATGGGGAGTTTAGATGAAATGGTTCCATGAATCACGTGAAAGATGCACAACTGGGAAAAAATGCAGTCAAGTGTCTCCTGGAAAGCACTCACAATACAGATACACCTGTGTAAGCTGCAGATGTGTGGAGATAATTAGTTACTTCAGAGCTGTGCTTCAAGCCTGTATTAACCCCTATCTCCTCATATCTCATTCATGAGATTCTAGATATCAGAAAAACACATGGTTTTCTTCAAGCACTTGACTTTACACAAGCATTTGCAAGCTGTACTTGTTCTTACCTGAAGCAGGGCTGCAAACAAATACACTGCTATGAAGATAGGGGTTAAGGAAGTATGTCCGCTTTTCATTAGGTGGATGGTGTACAAGAAAATCAGGTGTCCAGGAATCACCAAAAGCAGCAGAACTTGGGCTGATTTGTTATTTACCCCTACAAATAAATAAATAAATAAATAAGATTTAAAAACAAACAAAACAAAACAAAAAAAACAACCACCAAAACTTGGTTAAGCTCTTCTATTGATGTAACAGATTTTTATTCTTTTAATTATAAAAAGAAAATGGTTTTGGAATTCCATAGCATTGACCACGGAACTATGGAACAACAGGCATTATTTTCTACTAAAAGATTCCTTGAGGAATTTCACGGCTGGGGAAAAAGACAACTCTAATGTCTATCAGAAAAGGTAAGCAGAGCTCTTCCTGAAGAGGGTGCAAACTGTCTGCCTTCATTCTGTGTTCATGTAATACCATCTACATTTCTGGAGCTGCAGTGAATCTAAATCCTCCTGGGAAAGACAATCTTTTGGACTCCATATTCAAGGCAACCTTTGAAGTATCTTAGATTTCTAAAAAGTAAGCCCCCATTTACCACTTTCAGATCTGTTCCAATTCATTTATTAATATGAAAGTGTAATACATGGTGTGGACACATCACATTTCACCACAGTTACTACACCATTAGGGAAGTGGGAAATGCAGGGGAGGAATAAGCTGTGAAGCAAGAATCTAGAAATAAAATGACAAATTTGAAATGGAAATCAGGGATTTGGCTTAGTAATAATGTTAGTTATAAAGCTTGGTCCTGACAGGAAATTGGTTTGAACTTCTGAGGTTAAATTACAAAAGTTAGGAGCAAGTAGACAAGCTAAGGAAAGATGAAGGTTGAAATCCTCCTGAGTGGGTATCACAGCATCCTGCCTCATCAGCCCTTATCTGCAAGCCTGGCCAGGGTTACACCCTGCTCTGTGTTCCTCTCTACTCACTGCCTCCTCCAGGAGTTCCTCTCCAGGAGACTCTCACAGGCAAACAGCTGCAGGGAAAGGAAACTGCCAAGCCTCTGCTGCCTTTGAACTGCACACAGCCAGCTCAGTGCATTGCCATTTCTCACTGGTGGTAAGTCTGGCACACAGGGGGTAAAAAGGAGACAAGAAACAGCAGTTTTAACTGACTAATCCATACCTGTACCATAATATGTTCTGCATGGGTAATAGCAACCCTTGGCTTCTTCTGGCAACTCTCCAGGAATGCTGTGTAAATGGAGGTAGGTAGAAATTCTGCTAGCTTGAATAGCTACTAGATTACCACCAATACCTGAAAGGCAAAAGGGAACAAATTAAAAGTTTTTAACCATTTGTTTTCCTCTAGTAGGCAGTATTTTTGCAAATTTACTAAATTCCTCTAGGTTTACCACAGTACCCTACATACAAAAGTCAAAATGAGAAATATCTTTAGAATGTGTATTAGTTAAAGACAAGCAAACAGCAAGCATTAAAATTAGCCAGAAAACTTGGGCTACAGTATGGTGTATCACTGGATATTTGAAGATCAGTTTTGAATCACTGCAAGTGCAAAAAATTCCAAACCTTCTAAAAGGTTCAATCTTATGCTTTCTCATAGGTGAAACTCCCTTTTTTTGCTCCCTTTTTATTGGAAATCCCTCTTGGAACAACAGAAGTACTGCACAGTTGTGCCCCTGCTGGATCACCTGGCAAATATAAGTAACAAAAGCAGATGCACTCACTACCACAAGTATAAATGCAGATTTCACACAGAATCACAGGACTGGAAATGACTTCAAGAGTTAATATATTCACTCCCCTGACACAGAGCAGGCTTAACTAGAGTCTTCTGTCACTCACTCATAATTCAGGTTGAAAGAACAAGATATGTGTCTGAATAGATGATTTTTAAGAGAACGGTAGTGATGGAGACTCTGCTTTCTTTTTTATAAGGGGCAACGTGCTCAAGTTGCACCAGAAGAGCTTTTGTCTCAGTAAGAAAAAGTTTCTTATAGTTAGAAGAATCATTCACTGCAACAACCACTCCAGGGACATGGTGGAGTCCCTTCACTGGGGGTTTTCAAGATGTGACTGGATGGGGAGGTAGATAATCTCATCTGGGCTCCTTTCCCACAAAAGGTTGGACCAGATGACATTCTGAGGTTCCTTCAAATAAGGGCTGGTTTATGTTCTATAAATTTTTACTTCAGTGAATAGAAAACTAAACTAAGCTTTTATATCTACATAGCAGAATGCAGTGGCAAGAAGCAAGAGCATAAATCCCATTATTGTTATTATACTCGAGTTGTCTACTTGCATATCAAGTACATGCTGTTTCTTTCCCCCTTTTCAGATGCTATACACCTGAGAAGAAGCAGAAGTAATGCAGATTTTGGCCCTGCTTTGAAGGAGAAAGCCCTTGTTCATCACAGTTGAATTAATTTGTTTATCTGATGCTTACAGCTCTGGTTGCAGAACAAATATCTCTGGTGACCAGAAGACACTATTTCCCAAATTCTTTTGGTGACTATGGAGTGCTTAGCACAGAGATCTGATACTGGGAACTCAAAGAACTTCTGCCTCACCACTGCCTAAAGACAGTAAATGGCTGAACCTAAGAAGGAAGTAGGTCTTTTAGGTTACAAGCTTCAGATACAAATCATGACATGCATGTTCCCAGTCAGGAGGTAGAGGGGCAAGATATGAACTACCAAAAGGTTGTGTCAGAGTTCGCAAAGAAAATTAAAATAATAGTAGTAAAATAAGGGATTTATCCAAACTACAGAAGAGGTTTAAACAAATTAAACCCAATCTGAGTAGGGTCCAAAGTCTGTCCTTTCACTGAGAACAATAAATTAGAGATTTCTGAGTAATGAGAATAAGGTACAGAGAGACAAAAATAAAATTAAGTATCAATGCGCCTAATTTGGATGGGGATCAGATAATTTCTGTGACTGAATTATAAAAAAGCTGTTATGTAAAACTGCTTCTTAATAGAGCTACAAAGCTGGGGATGGTGCCATATGACTGCAAAATATGAAATAATTTCTGCTAAAAAAGAGGACATAAAGGCAATGTGGGTAATTACAAGCAGGTTAACAACTGCAATAACTGATATATTCAAAACTATATTGAAACAAAAAAAAGAATAAACTACTCTTCACTATATCCCTTATAGCACTACAAAAACAAATAAAAGATTGAAGTAAATAGGGCTGTTTTGAGTTTTGTAGCAATGCAACTGCAAACCATGTTGGCACAAACTCCCTTGATTTTTTTTTTTAAGATTTTCCCCTAGTTAATAACAAGGGAAACTGAGTGAGATAAAAGAATTTGGAAAATGGAAATTTGCCCACTTGAAATGGTGCTTAAAAAAACCTGTCTTGACAACAGAGACATGGACAAGTCTATGAAAGAAGGGGTAAGATTGGTTGTCAGTCCTTTGATGGACATTTTATTCATCACATCTTTTTACTTTTTGAAAAGCATTAAATGTGATTCTAAAACAAACTGACCGGCCATGGAACACTCGTAAAAGGCAGTGATACCTGCTCTGCAAAGGAAGCTGATGTGCCAACCAAAACATCCAGTGTGCAGTGTGATTTCAAGAGTAACTAATGACAGATAAGATGAACATACGCAATCTATTTTTGCTAAATAGAAATGCAATATTTGTATGTTAAGCAAAATTATTTTAAATTTCATTTGTCTGAGTCTCAATAATTTAGTATTAGTGGTATAATTTTAACTCATACAAGACAGGCAGGTGTAGTGAAGTGTAAGGGCTTCTAGAATCCATACATGCAGTCTCAACCAGCTGACAATGTACTGTGATGGGCAGCAGCAGTGACTCTGTCTTTTAGTTCTACCTATTCACCTACCAATTCTCCTAATTATTTTTGAACCTTTGGGCCAAATTCAACCATGTGTGACACAAGGACAGAGATGCTAACTATCTCCAAGTATGGTTATTACAAGCTACCAAAAAGAAAACAGTGGCTGGGTACATAAAGGGAAAGATTCAAACCCATGCCCTCAGTGAGACAAAGGAAGTAATATGAGTTGTACAGTTAAGGGCATAAGTGGGCCAGCTGGCCAGTCAGCACCCAGCTTGGAGCCAGGCATGATGCCTCCTGCTCAGCCAATAGCTCACTGACACAGAACAGCAATGATGATGCTGTGGAAAGCAGAGGGAAAATGGAGAGAATAAAACTGTGCTTGCACTGAATGAATCACTTCGATATGTACAGAGAGACTCAGTTTGTTTGGTAACAGCAGCTACTGTGCATGTGAAGTTACCATCTCAGCTATACCAGATTAATGAGATCAATGCAAGAAACAGAACACAGATAAAACTGTGTAGGTTGACAAGATGTCAATACACAAAACTGATAACTTCTCAGCATCTTCTGAATGCATAAAATGGTCACGTGCTCAGTAGCTGTTCATATTATTAAGATCTCTGTAGACATATATGAGGACTGTTTCCATGGATATTTAATTAATCCAGAAATTTTTTCTCCTATTGCAGTCATCATAACAAATACTAAATTTGCAAAGACTAACTTCATTAGCTTCTTTTCACTCTTGTAAGAACTAAAACACAGGAAAACAATTTATTTCAAAAGTAAAATCCAGCAACTGTTACTTCATTCCTCTCAGAACAGCAAATGTGTTTAACTTCAATATGAAAGTGCTGCTTTGTCAATAAGCAGAAGAGTCGCTGTCTGCTAAAGTGTGAAGAATGTCACGCTGACTTACAACTTTAAAAGAAAATTGAAAGCCTCATCATTTTATCGAGGCAGTTAAGGGCTAAGCAAGAATGTTTCTTCTGAAAATTGTTATCACAGCTCTTTTGTCTAGCAAGCCCAAAACCCATACTCAAAGTAGAGCCAAAACCATGTCACGTATATGCAAGCAGGCCTACGGGTGTGATTCTATTAATCATCATTTGGAAAAAGGACTTTCTTCTAATAATAGAAGTAACCACATTAAAAGTACTTTACATCAATGCATCTTAAAAAATACTTCAAAGCAAACCTCATAACCCTCAGTACAGGTAAAAACAACCCAGAAGTTAAGGGAAGCTGGAGGGGAGTTGATGACACAGAAAAGTCTGAGAACATTCACTGCTCCCAGTAACACACTGGGCTGTTTTTTACCTCAGAAGTTATACTGTATGTTTTGATAAACACTTTTCCAGGGAATACTTGGAGGAGTAGTTGATAAACCACAGGGTTGTACTGCCACAGACAGAACTGGATAAGCTCAAGAGTTGGGTCAAGACAAATCTCATTAAATTCAACAAAAGGAAATGCAAAATCCTCCATCTGTGTAGGAATAAACCCATGCACCAGTACAGGCTGGGAAGCAGGTCTGCAGAGAAGGACATGGGGGTACTGAAGAACAAGAAATTAATCATGACACAGCAATCCACCTTCATGGCAAAGGTCAACAGCATCCTGGGCTGCATTAGGAAAAGCATCACCAGCATGCCAAAGGAGGTAATGCTTGCTCTGTACTCTGCAGTACCATGCCCATTCCTGAAGCATTTTCTATATGAGGAGAATTAAAAACCCTTGACTGTTCATCCTGCAGAAGGCTCAGGAGGACCTTACGAATGTGTATAGATACTTGAGATGAGGGATGAAGGCAAGGCAGCCAGACTGTTCTCACTAGTACCCACTGACAGGACAAAAGGCAATAAAAAAACCTGAAACACAAAATATTCCACCTCAGCACAAAAAAAACACTTTTTCTTTTGTTTATGATGAGGGTGGTCAAACGCTGGAACAGGCCACCCAGAAGGATTGTGGTGTCTCCATCTACAGAGATATTCAAAATCCTACTGGACACAATATCAGACAACCTGCATAAAATAATGTTTTATGCAAGTGAAATATTTAGATTGGAAATTTACCTTAAATAGCTACCTATTTGTATTGTTTTTTTCTTCCGTATTTCTTCTATCTTCCATTTTACTTTATAGCATTTCTTCTAATACATAAAAATGTTTGGGGAAAAAACAGGTGGGAAATATTAGCCTTTCCTATATGGATGTTTATTAAGAGAAGTCTTTAGACAACATTATATATGCATATTATGATTTGACTCATAAATCAGTTATTTCCTATCCCTAATAAAAAAATTGTTCTTTGACAGTCAAAAAATGAAAATATTCTGGATATAATAAAATTTACAAGTAAGACTTCCAAGAAAGATCACACGTCTATAATAGCATTCAATATGCAGGTTTACACATGCAGGTTAGGAACTAAAAAGTAATAAAACTATCACCCAATAATGTCTCAGAAGTAAATGTCAAAAATCAAAGCCCTCCTCCTTATTTATGCCAAAATCAAGACTGAATAATTCTTGTAGAGGACTGGTGCCTTCTGAGACTAACACATTCTTTCTAATTCAGCATGCAGAAAAATTAATTTGCTACTCAGCCAAACTGCTCTACTGCCATACAGGAACACTGATGTTTTCCCTTGTCATTTATAGACAAACGTCAGATGCTCAACTGTCTGAGACAATTGTTATATTCTAATCAAAGCACTACTCTGTTGTGGGAAAACTCAACATATAACTACCCTAAAAAAGATTAAAATGCATAGCTATTAAAAAAATGCATTTTATTTTTTGAGGAGGAATGCTTCCTGGGTATTTTCTTTCCATATTCTCCAAAACAATTTACAGTAAAATCTCTCCAAAAAACCTGAAAGACTGTCATTCAATTTACCCTTACATAAGCTTAATTTTCATCTCCTAGACAACTGATACTCATTAAGTTTTGTGTTACATTTTCTCATATATTTTTATCATATTCTTTGATCTAATTTTTTTTCCTCCAGATAGCAAATAATTTTAAAATATGTACAGCCAAAGAGCAAGAAATACTAAAACTAATTTGTGTTACCCTTAGAGTACTGCTTTGAACCACCTGCAAAGGCAAGTTTTTTAGTACAAAGTATTTCCAATTTTCAAGTGGTTTTGGAATTAATTTGCAGAACTGCCATTCCTCAAGATGCATAAAAATAGGCTAAAGTCTACTGATATGTTGGTTAGTACACAGTAAGTCATGAAATGCAAATACTTAGAAGATATCTCAGAATGTTTTGTCTAAGCATACAATGAAAATCGAGAGGAAAGTGGCTCTAGCCAGTAACTGCACTCAGTTCATTCTGTTGCATATTCAGAAGCATGTAATTGTTTAAGGTATTATCTTTTTTTCTGTGCAAAAGGAACTCGGTTTCTTGCAAATTGCTCCTCCTGAGCCAAATTCAACACCCTGCGATGCTGTAAGAGGATTTGCAAATTTTAACCACCTCATCTGCTAGAAAACATAATGATCAACTTGAGTATCTAGACTGAAGCACAGCCACTCTTGGGCTTAGTAATTTTATTCAGAACTTCAGTACATTGAACAGACATCTAAGTATCAAGTAGTTTGTAAGTATCACAGTGGTTGAAACAATAAAATTATTTCTTTTTAATAATCAGAGATACTATTTAACCCAGCCAACCATAGAACAAAAAAATATTTATTCATCTCAATAAATGTGTTTAAAAGTGAGAAAATGGAAAAGTGCTTGTGAAATACTTCAGGCCACCAGCAGTAAAATGGACTATAAATGCCTGTCTGCTTTAGAAGTATTTTAATATTTTGAGAAAATATTTGTAGTTATTGTTAATGGGGGTAGGAACCTTTGAGGTTGCTCAAATTCCAGACCAATATTTCTTATATTGAAAGACTTAATGGCTCCACGCTGTAACACATGATGAAAGTAACTCGACTCACATCTAAGAATACAGAAACCATCTAGACAGAACCTGGCCAAAAGCTGCTAAATGGTGCACACAGCAAACCTAATAATTGACAGCTCTGTAGTACATACAATTCAGATTTTTGAGATATGGAAACTGGCACTGAAATAAACAGTGACAGCTTGAAATCCTGAACAAATTTACACTGTCATCAAATTTTGGCTGGACACGATCCCAAGACAATACAGTATTTCTTTCAGGTTTTCCTGTTGGTTTTTGGGTTTTTTTTTTCAGGTTCTCTATGACATAGGAGTAACCAATATTAAGGAAAGTGGAAAAATACAGGCATCTTAAAGCATTTTGAGGGGAAACCCCTCAGCTCCTGTCACTACTGAGGCTTACAATGAGAATTCTAAGGCCAGGAAAGCACTGTTCGAGAAAACTTTCTGCAACAGTAATATTTAAAAAGCCATCTGTTAAGTGACTTAACACACCTTTTATGTCAGTAAATGAGTGTCAATAGGTGTGCTTTTTTAACTGAAGGATTTCCTAAATCCCAGTTTACTACACTGTACTGACCAGCAATATCAAAAGGTGTCAGTAGAATTATGAAACCCAGGAGAGACTAATCTAACAACAACCAAGAAAATCACCTACCTACAATTTCCTTTTCCAGGAGATGTACTATAAAACAGGCCCATTCTGCATCCTCTACACAGAACATATTTTCTCTATATTTTCCAACAGAAATGTCTCTATCCTTACAATTTTGAGTCAAGCATGACTCTTGGAAAGATTCTTTCTCTCCCTGTCTGCTCTTTTCCACATGCCTAATTCTTCAAGGATCTTTTGACCTGTCAGCTCAACATTCAGGGCTTTATAGCTTTTGGCTAACTCTTTTCCTATAAAGGCAGTTCAAAAGAATGTATGGGCGTTGCCTTAGTTCTGTTGATAACTTTATGAAAGAAAAGATATGAAAGAAAACAAGAAATAAAGCAGTATATTTACTCTTTTTCTCTAGAGGCATGCTAATAGTAAGCTGTTATTCTTAGCAATTAAAATTATTTATTTAAGTCCAGTCATTAGCTAAAAATGATAAACAGGCAATCAATAGGATGCCTAATTCCACTGACAAGAGCAGTCTATAATTGCTGCAGGGTAAAAGACCATCATTATTGCAACATCTGGAAGGCACATGAAGCCTTGAGAAAGGCATGTGTCCATGAGACCTGTATCCATTTTGTAGGTAAAAAGTCTAAAATAAGGGAACCAACAGAGAAAATCCAGAATTATTCTGGTACTGTACTGGAGTAGAAAAAGAAACCTGTGTGGAAGGAGTAAGAAAGAATCACCAGATAGTTATTGGCTTTTGTTATCAAGGGATGTCATCTGGGAAAGCAGGACCACTGGTAAGAGTACTGGTTGGGGTATACCTGCCTAAAAAGGAAAACCAATCCTCTTCTCTTAGGAGGTAAATGCAGGGGGTTACTGAAAAAGGACTACTATAGGAAAAGTAGCAGATGTAAAGCAGACAAATGTCTGCTTTGCTTTTTAGGTATCTGGAAATGAAAATGAAAACATACAAAAGTTAGGTGCAAGTACTTCCAATTTTGATTTAATACAAAGGCAAGGCATAGGCAAGGAGACATAAAGGCTGAAGTGTAAGAATTAATTTACAGTAAGCAAGGAACAAGAGTGGCAACACAGAAATGCTTCATGTTAAAAGCAAGAAGAAAGAAAATAAATTACCTTAATGAGAAAGAAGAGCAAGCAACATGCTCTACTAAAGACTGAAACACTCAGTTCCTTTTGTCTACTGCCTTCATAAAAATTATGATACCTGATCACAAACTGGTATGTACTAGGGCCTGGGGGTAAGTTAAATATAGTCCTTAGAGAGCTATATGAACAAACCATGAATTATTAGTGACCATTTTTGCAAGTTGAATGTCTTGGAGGTTAGAGAATACCTGAGGGCTGTAATGGAGAAAACAGAAAATATGTCTTTGAAGAGGATCAAAAAGAATGATACAGAGAACCTGTATATCGGTGAGATTTATGTTCCTACATGAGAATTAGAACAAATTATTAAAAAGACAATCCAGAAGATATGAAAGCTGTAAAACATGAGCTAAAATGAATTTGCCAAGAAGAGGCTTCTGTCAAAACAATACAATTTTTCCCACTAACTGAACAGCTTGCCTAATGGTTGCAGCAACAGATATTACTAACTGTCAACCACAGCAAAGCTTACCAAAATGTTTTGGTGCTATCCAACATTTCCATTAATAATGTCTGGAAAATTAATTTTATCAGGCCAATGTGGTTCAAAACTAAAATTCAGCAACCCTATTAACATCTTGTTATCAAGGTGGAAAACAAGTGGCCGTAATTCATTTCATTCATAGCTTAGAAAACAGAATAGAACATGCCCTTATGGAATTTGCAAGGGCCAACCCAAGTCAAAACAGTATCATCTTGGTAACAGTGAAAATGGTTTTAAAATCAACAATACACAAAAGCGCAAACTAATGTGAGAAATGAAATGAAATACAAAAAAGGGAAAGAACAGCTAGGCAGCAATACAGTGGGAACAGATTTGGTGTTTATAATTATTGCAAACTAAATAGATATCAACCCTCTCCTACTGTAGTAGGAAAGAAAAGCATTTTCAAACTGCAGCAGTATAAGATATCAAATGCTCTTATAAAATTTGCCTTGTTCTTATTGTTAGGAGATGGAACACTTAGTTCAAGAACCAAGTTTTCATAAATGCATTCTACACACCTGAAAAGTGCATGCCAGGCATTGGAAACAACATCCATTTTTCTTGAGAAATTTATTTACTTGCCTGTTGCATCCTTGTTAATTCCTATATCTATATACATTACACATCAATAGCAAATTACCCTTTTGAAAATTTGTCCCTGGATGTTCAGAAGAAAATCCCTTGAGACAAAATTTTATATACATTTTCTAGAGCCATAACTGCTTCAATATAATATTTGATAATTTGATTTTTATTACATTTGATAATTTAATATTTGAATATGTTCCTTCAATATTTCCACTTTCAGTTTCTTAAGACTTACTTTCTATTGTCACATTTTCTATCATGTTTTAATGGTTGTAGTAAAAACAGGAAGCAACTCTCAGGTGTTCAAATACACAGCTGTTGATATCAAAACTAAAACTTGAAATTAATACACCAGATATTAATTAGCACAAGAGAAATTTACTGTAACAGACGTTTCTCAAACCAAGGTATACCAATTGATGTATTATAGCAATTACAGAGTCTTACCATTAATTACTGGGGTATAAACAACAATTCCAACTAAGTTAGGATCAGATACAGTTGTGTCCAGAATAAGGCCACCAATACTGAAAAAACAAAGTACAATATTTAGAATAAGGCAAGCAGGACCATTAATTAGTATTTAAAAACTTTTCAGAGCAATCTGTCTTAGAAAATCTTCAAGACACAATTTTGATCTCAATTCACCTTTCCCCTGCGCCATTACCTCATTCTGAGGTACAGACTAACACCGCTGTGGTTAGATATTTATTAAAATTGACTTCTTATTTAACAAAGACCATAGAATACCACTCACTCTACTTTTCAGATTCATAAATGTCATTGGATTAAAAAATCTGTTAGATCAGTGCACAGTCTTGCAGCAGGAGCAGAGTAGCTCACCATTTCCCTCATTTGATAGGGCACACTTGTCAATCGCAGATACACCAACCCATCACAAGTCCCCAGCTACTGCTGGCTCCCCCAGTCATTCCCACCTGTGACTAAACTTTGTAACTTCCTCATTTTGGGAAGACTAAAGTTTATTCACACTCTAAATTCTAGAGACTCCTTAAATGTTTCTTCTAAGTACAACCAGGTGTTAAGTGAGATAAACAGAGATACAGGATGATTACTAAGAAGCTTCTATGAAGCAAGACAAATAGACTTACCTGCTTATAATCATGGCAGTTATAACAGGCTCCCATCCTGAATGGAGGACAGTTCTGGTAGCTGGGTGTTTGGCAGCTATGACAATCCCCATCGGAGTCAGAATCAAAAAAAAGGCACCAACCAAAGGAGATACATAGGAATATGTCTCTAAAATAATAACAAAGAAAAAAACCCAAACCTGTTTTACTTTCAAGACATTCCTTTACGTTTTTTTCTAAATTAGAACTCTAAAATAAATTGTAATCTATATCACACAATTGAGGATTTTTAATAGTCTTCATCACTACTGCACCTAAAGCTTCAACTACTGCACTGAACAATATGTTTAACATCTGTCATCTCCGATCATTGTCTCCCATCTTCTCAAGGACAGAACTATCTGTACAGAGAAGGAACTTTGAAGAGAATTTCTTTATGATGTTTTATGATAAAAGTGTAATAAGGCTGTGGAATATAAAACATTGCTTTGTAAGTCATATTAAAAAAAAAAAATCCTGTATATATTGAAAAAGGATTTTGTTTATACAGAAATTCATAGCATATGGACACTCCCCTTCTTTCCACCACACAGATAATAGGTTTGATACACAAGTCCTTTAAATTGAGTTGGACATAAAATGGATTATAAAGCTACTCCCTTGCTGTAATACTGTTGTAAATGTCTTCTTGAAAAGAACAAAAGCCACCAGTGGCTCTCAGTAGTGAGGGATCTCTAAGGACAGGATACAGACACAGCCTAAAATTTAAAAAACCCCAAACTTTCTGCTATGATAACATACTAGCACCTTCCTGGGATTCTCTGTTTTAAAGCACTAGAGAGAGCAATAAATAAATAAACTAGCCACCAACCCTCCCCACGCTGCTGAACAAGGGTAAAAGACCACCATTACAATAAGGTATCTGTTTACAAGTTTTAAACTAGTCAACTGAAATTCACCCTGCCCAGGTTTTTTAAGGCAAAAACAATGAAAAAAATTAAGGCAAGGCAGTTGGTCCCTACCAGAACTTCAAATTCTACTGCCTGTCTATTTAGCTAAATTAAAAACAGAACTATAAAAGCAATTAATAGTTTAGAATTATCTTACAGACTCCACTTTTACAACACCTTACTATAACAGCCTATAAAAATTAACTTTGAGATGCATCTTTTAAGGAAGGGTAGCTATCTTTCTCTTCATTTTTAATTCACAGAAGAAGCAAAAATATTTTACAATAGCTGAAGAATGGGAAGAGGAAATAAATGACCTCTCTTTTAGGGCTCACTTCACCCCATTTTTGATAGATTTATAGCAGGTAGCTCACATGGTAAAAGGAATCTCACTCAACCTGTCTCTGCTATAGAATTTGCATCATCCCACAGCAGAAGATAAACACCTAAAAGCAACTCAGCTATTCAGTGAACTTCTGACTATGGCATTAAATTAAAAAAGGAAGGAGGGAAGAGGAAAAACCAAGGTTCTGATCTTCATTTACTTTAAGCCCTCATTCGTTTAGTAAACGGTGATATAAATTAATATTCTAGTTCAGAGAACTCAGATGTTTAATGTATTTACTGTGACATATTGTTCAGTGTAGTGCCACTGAAAGTAATGCAGCCTCTGGTAGAAATTAGAGGTAAGCTGGAAATACACTACTTCAAAGCAACTGTTAGGAACCTGAAAATAATAATGTGAATCACACAATTTGTCTTCTCAACTCGGATCCAACATGCAAGAGATATAAATCCATATATTTAAACCACATTCTGTGAAAAAAAATGAAAGCTTTAAACGAAGTTTTCAGATCATTACTGACAGGTGACAATCAAGGGACCTCCGCATTTAATTTACGGGTGTTCCTATTCCATTGCATTCCTCGTCTTCTGTTGGAGGAAAGGTGCCAGGACACAGCGATGGTCCTGGGGAGCCCTCTAGTGCTTTTCCCCAGCTATTTAACAACGTTTCACAGACACGGCTCCGTTTAGGGAGCTGCTAAGAACTGTTAACCTTCTACTGTTTAATCCCTGCGTTTGATAGCTTTGTCATTCTTTTTAAAGCACTCAGATGAACCTTTCAGAAACCACATACAAACAGGATGTTTTATTCAGGCCTAGCACAGGTAAAAATGCTACAGTCCTTTTCCCTGCCTCTCCTGGGTATGCCATAAAGCACTGCATCAAAACAAAGCCTGTACGCCTCTGTTACATCATATAGCTTGTACACAAATCATTTCCCTCCTTACAGTCTTGACTGAAAACACCTAGTCCCATGCAGAGAGCAGCCAGAAACTTAAACATTTGTTTCAGACCATTTGAGTAGTTAAGCTAATAAATCCTAGGAAACAATAGTTAATTCTGAACACTGATTCATTACCAGCCTATAAACTGTGGATTTCCTTATAACATTCCCACTGGGCTTCTTATTCTAACATTGAGAAAGCAGGGAAACAACAGAAAGAACATATGAATATCTGCACTGTAGGAGGCCAGAGTTCTCATCTACTCTAGTATCCTTTGTCTGACAATGGCCAGCAGTTCAGGTTATGGAGAGAACAGAAAGATGGCAGGTTTTGAGTGATGCTTCCTTCAGTGTGCCCTGCACGCTCCTGCTGCTGTTTGCATCAGGGATTTCATCACTCAAATTTCTGTCTGCATCTGTCCTCTCTGACTAATTTATCCAAAGAGTTTCCTAAAATCACTTTGATCCTCTTAACACAGTACAGCAGTAAGTTTCCCATCCCACTCCTGTATTATGTAAAAAAATTTAGTTTTGCAACCTGTTGTTTAATTATTTTCTGAATGCCTCTTCCTTGCCACTCACAACTTTATAAACCTCTCCCGAGCATAAGTTACTCCATACTTTTAGTCCTTGAAACTATTTCATAGTTCAAATACACACATCTTGGAAACAACACATTTCCAAGAGCTTTGTGGCACGTTCTTACTTTAGAAACACTCTCTGTTTCCTAAAAGAAAGAAATACAAAGAAATCGAAAAAAAAATACAAAGAGCAGAAGTGCTTCTTTTAGCAGTAACTAGATAATTTCACATATTTCACATATTACCAAAAGACAAGTAGTTCCAGAAGACCTTATAGAAAGAAAACTAATAACTCTTAGAAACACATCTGAATGCACTAATCCTTCCCCCTACACACGTGTGGGATCTACTCTTCAGCTGCAGCAGCACAGTAATATTCGAGTGGTCATGACAGCTGTAAAAGTAGAAAAGGATCAGTTCAAAATGGCCCCACTTCTTTTTTTATTCCTCTGAGACACATTAGGCCATCTGTAAGTAGAGGTGTAAATCTCTGGAAATATGGGAAAGGAATAAAAAAGTGCAGGTTTCTTTCCTCATCTTCTTTTTGGGGTTGAGTGTTTTTTGCTTAGGTTTTAGAGATTAAAAAGAAAAGCACGTTATAGAAGAAACTGAAATATTATTAGCAATTACTTACTTCTTGAAAAAACCCCACATATAAACTTATATAAAGCATTGGAAGCAGTACTAATATGGTACAAAGTAATGTATGTTGTTTATTTACAAATTACAAAGGTAAGTACTATTAAAATACCAGTACCTGCAGCTAAGTTTTAAAGCCTTACTTACAAAGGACAGCTCAAATTTTTACATGAAAAGTCAAGGTCTGCCTCGAGAAGAAAGGCAGATGAGCACAGCTGAAAAGAATAAACGTGATGATATCAACATCTCTGGTAAATTACAAACAAAACAATATCTGACCTGTGGTAAACTACATTGTAATTGTCTACTGTTACGTCTTTTAAAGCACAATAAACTTTAAAAAGTTTCTATGGAGTGAGTTATTTGCAGCAATGATTTAAGGTTCTGAACATACTTCTTCTCCTATGAGAAAATGTTGGGGGTTTTTGTTCGTTTCTTCATGGGGGAGACTAAGAAACAGGAAGAAAGAAGACTGATTTGTCATTACTCATTCTCATTTTCCAAGCTCACATCTCCTCTGTGACAATCCAGCATTTTATTACACAAGTTACCATCTGAGCTTGCTTCCAATAATAACTATATATTATTTTAGCAGACATTGTGATTATGAAGCTTGGTCAGCAGTCTGCTCCTTTCCTTTAAAAAAGTAGGATTTAGACACTACAGGGCTTAGAAATCAGAGAAAAAAAGTTTCAAGGGGAGTATATAAACACGAAAATAACTAGCAGAAGAGAAGAATAATTAGTTTGGAACTATTTATTCACCTGTTCACAGCTATTAGTGGGAAAGTAAGAGAACAGTAAAAAACTATCACGAAGAAGCCAGACAGAATTTGTGCATTAAGTTGGATTAGATCACTGCCCTCTGTAGTCAGCAGTCAACAAGGACCTTCCCTCTGGAGCTAAGATATTCAGTGTGATTATATATCTTTTCATCTTTCATAGCAGAACTGCTGTTCTGAAGAAAGCTACTGCTAAAAAAAAAGCATATTTATGTTTAAAAGATAGCCATCAAATTTATAAGACAAAACAAAACAAACAAAACAGAAGACAGCTGGGACGTTATTTGGAGAAAGTGGAAGTGGTTACTTCATTTACTGAAAAGCAGAAGGAAACACTGGTAAAATCCAGCACAAGTACTGGGAACAGCAGGGATACATGGAGGGAAACTGTGAGGGAAATGGGAAAGAGCTGAGGAAACTGGTATTGGAAGCTGATATTGGAAACAAGAAAGTATTGCAATGGGAGCTGGAAAGCACTTGGATGGAATCAAAAGGAAACGCACAATAGTCTTGGTGCAACTCATTTAAAAGTCGTATTAATTCCAAATCTATCTAAATTTAGGCTTCAATTCTTTGAATATGTACTTGTGGTTGACTTGCTATTGTTACTCAAATTACTTCAATTATTTTTATTTTGATTTCCAGGCATAGCTAGCTGCAGGTCAAAACATATTTGACTGGTGTCTAAAACCACACCTTAAAACAAAAACACTCAAAGCAGAACTCCTCTCTCAGCAGCCTCTCCAGACAGCCAATTTAACTCCTTCCCCTCAGAGCAATGGGAGAACGATTCAAAAGGACTCAGGGAAGCAAATATTTGATTTAGGGGTGGACATTCAAGAAAACATTCCTGGATGAAGATAACTCCCCTCCTCCCCCAAGAAAGCAGAGTAAATTCAGCAACTACAGGGTGCAATTCACATGTGGATTGAATGTGATACTGTCAAAGACTTCCAAATACTCATACCTTGTGCCAAAGTTCAGGTTAGTTACTGCTATGATCTTATTTAAAAAAAAAAATAAAAAAAGCATGGCATAATGTTGCACTCTAAGATTTACCATTTAATGGCATAAATGTTAACAACAGAGTCAGTCAAACTAAAAGGTTTGTTGAACCTCCCACTCCCTGCCTTTTCCCCACCCTCCTAACCCAAAAGAGGTTTCTGGAATTCATACACACTTAGAAACATACTTACCAAGGCAAGTATAAAGACCCTGACTTATCCATGCTAGTATAGCAAGAGTGATAAGATCTCCAAAACTTGCTGCTATAGGAGTGGCAACATTGTCAGGATTAATACCAGTCTTCTTGGATCCAACAATAACTCCAACCATTATTATCCCTAAATTCAGCAAAGAAGACAGTACAGTAACTATATACACTGTTTTAATTCCACAGAGAATTCCAAGACTATGGTAATTTCAAACTTAATAAATAAGAAGTCAGTGCTTTTGCCCCAGGATGATTGTTCTTCCCACCTGAGTGATGACTGTATTTTTAAGTTTTAGCTACTTTAAAAATGGAGTTATATATTAAAAAAAAAATACAGTAAACACACAAAAAACAATCAAGAACCTTCATGAACTACTTTGCTTATGACTAGAATTATCATTACTGAAATCGTAAAGCAGCCATTTCCTGAAGAAAAAAATATTCAGTGTATTATTTCCAGACCCTAATAACTTTTACTTGCTGGAATTTAAATCACCATAGGATGAAGACAATGTAAGATTAAATACTTTGACATCTGATATTGTGCAAGACTGTCATGGACTTATCACCAAACGCCAAGATGCTACATAATAAATTAAAAACAAGACAACATATAGAAAATCTTACTTGCTACACAGCTAAAAAAATTAAATTAAAGGTGTTGGTTTCTATTTTTCCCATAAACAGCAACACTAACTTTTAAGAGACATCTCCTTGCAGAATCCAAGTGGCTACTAGAAATAGAATTCACATTGTTATCAACAGTCTTTGGCATAACCTGAGTAACTTCCCTCTCATCATATATTATACATAAGAGCTTTAACTGTGTACACTGTCCTTTATGTTATATTATGTATCCTAGGTTACATCAGGAGTTCACTTTTGAGAAACTGCCTAAAGAATTATGCACCATGAAATTCTCAAAAGAAAGAACTGAACTGTTCCTGTAGGATCACAATATCTCAAAAGCACCTATTTCACATGTAGGAAAATGAAGCTTAGAAAGCAATTTCCTGTGCTGGCCCATCACCAGGAAACAACAAAAGTTTCTCTTTATGCCCAAGTCACACATGAGAAGTGGAAAAAATACACTCATGTTCCCCAGTTCTCTTGTTGCCCTTAATTCTGTACGTGATCAAACTCAATGGCTTTGTAGTCATTAAAAAAACATGTGTGGTCTTAATTCCACACAAAACTTTAACAATTTTGTAATTTTCTCATAAGTAAGCAAATCAAATTAGTAAAACAAGGAAGTTACCCATTTTACTTGACTGACTATTCTTAAGACTGTGTATTTTCAGCAAGAACATGTCACAAGTAGAGGTACTTTCTTCCTTCCCTTCAAGTCTATTAAGAACAGTCTTTTATGGTTAAATGTTTCCTGACAATTAGAAGAGAAGATTAAATTGATCATGCCATATTGCTCCAGAAAGACACTGGCACTGTTTGTATAGCGGGACTTGAACTTGGCCCAAACCCTTCAAATAATGAGCCAACTTGTTTACTTCAGATACAAAGCAGAGCGCAAACTAACACATAAGCAGCATGGGCAACCTGGAACTTTGAATTCAGCTAAGCTAACATCCAGGCTCACTTAAGTTTAATTACAAATAAGTTTCACCTGCTTAGAACTAAGAATATATTTAGTACATTAATAAATATAGAAAGCACTGGGAAAAGTTCCTCATCATATCAGGTGAAACCTAAACCCCATACTTTTTGGTTTAGATATGCTCAGGAGGCCATGAAAATCAAAAGCTTTTGAAAGAATATGACTGAAGAGAAATGCAATATGCCCACCTATATGGAAACTGCAAAAGGGCATCCTATCCTCTGCTGGTCTTTAGATGTATTATCCCTGACCGGATTTAAATTTTTAAGGAATAGCAACATAATACACATTCAGCATCCACAGAAAACTAAAATAAGTGCAAAAAGTAACACATGTACAACACTTACCTTGTAAAAGAGAAGCTATGAAGGCAGTTGCTACGCTGCTAGAACACAAAAGGACTGAGTGATCAAAGCGGTATTTGCCCTCTGGAATCCAGCCCAAAATAACCGCTGCCACTGCTGCCAGAAAACCAACTACTGTTGCCTGAACCTGGAAAAGAAAAAGAAGGTGAAAAATTCTTAAAATAATTGACAGACTCAGGAGGACTACAGAATACTGTTCTGTTATTCTTTCCTCCTATCTACCTTTACATGCACGGTATAAAAGGAGCATGCTCATCCATTTTGTAGAAATGATGACAACCTTGGGTGACGAAGAATAAAACTCTTAGGCCAGCACAAAAAGCTTTACCATCCTTTTAGAGACTCCAGAATAGCAAAAGTAGAATCAGGGAGAGGAGCTCAGGATTTAGGAGAGGGCAATGCCTAAAGAGGCTTCTAAATCCCTTAAAACAATGAAGTCACAGAATAACTATTTCACCTCTGAGCATGTTATATTATAACATACGAACAAGAATTAGTTTTCAGTCTTAACACATAGTTGGTTTGGAGAGCAACCACTCCTTTCCTCAAATGATCCAGCCATTTAAAATACTGTTGATTATCCAAAAGCTCTATCACATACATCCTTTAAACATTGAATGCAATGCAAATACAGTACTAGAAACATTTGAACGGTTTAAATTTCAAATTTAAAAAGGTTTTGCCTTCAGAAAAATCTGAAATTTTTCTCTAATCATCCACAGATCCTCTCACCAAAAAAATTAAAAAAGAAATGCCCTTGGTACAGTCACAAATAATACTTTACCTCTTCTTCTAATAAATAGAAACTCATACTGTTATAAAGAAGAGCAACACTGTACACAAAAAATAAAAAAATCAAGCAAACATTGTATAGTAGGTATAACCCAGTAGAGCAGAGCTAGTTTCCCATTAACACTATCCATCTCCATACTTACTAATTTTGTGATCTGACTTTTTCAGTAACTTGGCTCACTTACAAGATTTAATCAAATTAACCTCTTATATTTACCTGTTTTAAGGCCAAATTGCCAATTATTAGGTTCCATTTCTCAATGGGAGAATCCATTTTTCCAATATTTACCTATCAAAATCACAAAAGAAATTCAGACAATTGAGTTTAAAATTCTATTACGTGAAAATGCACTAACAAGGCAGAAATCCATAAATAATTCAGCTAATACAATAAAACAGGCATTTCTATTGAAAACAAGCAATATTTTTTTCCAAGTCTAGCATTGTTTTTGATTTTAAATTGTACTTAGAGTATCTTTCAAAAAGCAGCTAAACTTGATGCACTTTTACATAGTAACTTGTTTAACATTAGCTTACTGTGCAAGATATACTGGCTACCTCACACTCCAGGAATGTCCAAGCACCACCAGTGATTGGATCAGTGGTTAGAAGATCCCTTTAGACTGAACTTGTTTCTATGGTCCTTAAATTCTGAAAATAAAAAATGCTAAAATCTAATACTGTTTAGCATTCTAACTTTTCCATACAATACAGCCAGAGACTTATGATGCTGTAAATGATTTAAGTCCAGTACTAAGGTAGTAGCTGGAAAGACAGCAAATAAATTATTTTAAGAAATAAAAAAGTACATACATACTCTTTTATAATGTATTTCCTATTTTTACTCTTTTTTTTGAGTTAGAGGACAAGATCTGATGCATAGTACAAACCACCACAGTATGACTGTTTAAAATAACTTCCTTTTTGAGATAACAGAATGATTTTTTACATTTTGAGCATAAATTTTAGTGGGTTTTTTTTCCATGTAACATTAATTTATAGGACAACATACTTCTCAAAACACAGACAGTCTTCACGCATATCTTTTTCATCTTTTGATAATTTCTTTTCAATAGATTTCAATTCAATTTCTTTTTCACTTTGTGATAGTAGTGACTTGCATGGAACAAAGCACTAAAAGAAATGCTAATTTAAAAACTTAGAAATATTCTAAGACACTTAACCTCAATTATATTATAAATATAGTGTTCAAAGTAGAGTCAAAGCTCCACAAATACATCCATTAAGTTTAGACAGGACAACAGTGTTTCACAAAGTGCAGATAAGAATCTCCTTTGCATCCTTCTTAGATATATCTGCTAAGTGAACAGAAGCTCTATGGAGAGCTTCACTCTTTCTCTCCTTTGAAGAAGTTTTGGAAAAGCACCCAAAAAATCCCCGTTCAAGCAGTAATCCTGCAAAATGCTTAATCCAGCCTAAAAGTGAGCTGCTGCCAAATGCCATGGTTCTTCTTTCCCCTGCTATCAGCCACACGTTCGCATTTTCTTTCTTGAAACAGATCGACCGACTCCCTGAGTGAGTTCATGGCGACATGAATTTCCCTGCTGGTTTGATGGAAAACACTTTTTTTCAGGGAGCAAAAAGGGGTTTATCTTCTATAAAATTATCTGGTCCATCACACACAACTATGTAACCGTGCACAACAGCTTTCAGGGTTTGGGAGAGAGAAAGAGCAGGACCACTCCTTGCAGCTGCAGATTTCCATCAAGTAGGATCAAGTTTATTGCGATGCTGTGAAATGAATGGGCCCAAACAAAATGCTTGGAAAGTCATACTGCTACTGCCCAACCCTGATAACACACAGTCAGAAAAAAAAGGACCTGCACAAGTTTACAGGACTGAAATGATTGAATAAGTGGTGTTTTGGTGTTGGTTGGTGGGTGAGGGTTTTTTTCCATTGTTTTTTTTTTTTGGTTTGGGTATCGTTTTCTCTCTTAAAAAATGAAAAAGGAATAGGGAGAAAAGGCAACCGTGTAAACTGAGACAATGAGAATGACCCAAAGAACAGAACAAACCTGAAAAGCTGGAGAACAGAAAACAAAATATAAAATAAATATTATGCTTGAATGGGTAGCTGACCTAAGTGCACCTCACACAGTTATGCCAGGACAGCAGTGGACAGAGGTAGAAGGGCTTACAGAGGCAGAACTCCAGAAACACTTGGTTTGCTCTTTTTTGTCTATATTCTACACATGATGTAACTTCTTGTGGAATAAAAATTAATGTTTTAAAAACAGCAGGCTGTAAGATTGCCAGTGTATGGAAAGCTAACACTAACAACAAAGAGAAGTCCAAGCTATGCCCTGAGGTAGATTAAAAATAGAGTCTTGAGACAGATTTAGTGACATAACTAATTCTAAAGTGGATGGGAAAATGAGTGATCAGTAAGAAGCAGCTAAAGTAGGAATTTGGGCAAGAAGATGAATGAAAGTGACCAGACAAGACTTGAAATCAGATGTACTACAGAGAACAGAAACTTGCTAATACGACACTAATTTTTGGCTGACCATATAATTACAATGAAGATAATTAGTTAACAGCCCCAGGAGCACAGACATGCCTACAAATTCAGATGCAATTCTAAGCTAAGTGAGCAAGCAGGGTATGACTTAACTCCAACGCTGAACTCACGTTAGAAATTTCCTTCTCAAAAGGTAAAGCTAGTCACAGGGGCACAGTGTTGTATTTATTTAAAGAAAAGTGTCTGGTGGGGAGCCAGCTGGTGCAAATTTAGGTGCAAATTAGAGAAGGAAATGTTTATCATAGAACTGGCCCCCAAATAACTGTTTAGATATACTCAGAATTAATATTCTCCTTCCGTTCTCACCTAGGTTGAGGATGACAGGATCAAAGGCTGGGTGGCTAAAGAGCATAGGGGGGTCAATGAAATCAATGTGAAGAATGTAAAGGTCACAATAGCCTTTTTCTGAGAGAAATGGCATGTAAATTGAAGGTCTAGTAGTCTAGAGTTTTCAATGAAACTCTCCAGGAGGTGATGATACAATATGACACAGGACCTGCTTTTAAAACCTGGGGGAGGAGAGCAATGAAGGCAAAGCCCAAGCCCAACCTAGAAGTAGTTACCTGTAACAGTTGCCCACAGCTTGGGTTTTGGTTTTTTTTTTTGTTTGTAGTTTGAGGTTTTTGTTTGGGATTTTTTGTTTGGTTTGGAGGGTTGTTTATTTTTTTAACTAACAATTAGAAATATTAGAGTTCTTGTGTATTTGTTTGCCGTTGCCATAGCACTTGGGGGGAATGGGGCTGTCAATCCACCAGGTCACAGACCTGTGCACATTGCAGCTGGTGCTGAATGGGAAAAAAGGCACAGGAGACAAAGCTGGAAGGTTCTTTACAAGATAAAAACCTCCCTTTCATTTTTGTTTTTTGTTTTCTTTTTGACATAAAAAACCCTAAATATAATCTTCTTAGCATTACCTGGATAAGGAATGATCTGTACTGTTCTTATTTTGTAAACTATTGTTCCTTAAACCCCCACTATGTTGTGCACATGCACATGCACTCACACACTCTACAGTATTTACTGATGAGCTCTTCACTGGTAAGAACAAATTAGAGCCACCACTGGCAAAAGAGAGAACATTCACCAAGCTCTAACAAGCTTCTACCGCCTCCCTGTGAAGGATGTCCAATGAACTTATGACTAAGTCCTGGAAAGTATTTCAATTACCTTTGTAACTTAGTCCATGGTCTGTCACGATTCTTGAAGAAAACAGGTCGTACAAGGAAATTCAAGGCATTAGAAAACAAACAAGGGAATAACTGAAAAAAAACCCCACAAGTCTGTTGATGCAAAGCTGGGTGCCAATAGTGCTGTGATTGGGCAACACCAAAGAAACTGGAACTCCCACACACCACAGAGCACTGCTGGAAGACATGAACACTTCACTGATCTCTTCTTAGCCAGTTAATTAACCCTCACAGTAGAAGGACGTGAATAGAACTGGCTAAATTGATTTGGGCAAGACAGATGTATGACAATTTCTGATACTGGGATGACAGGAAGCCCTCATGGCATGCTTGAATAAAAACTTCTGAAGCATCAACTGATTTGTGTCTTGATGATACTTAATGACAGTGGTAAGTGGCACTTGTAACACTCCTCAAACTAAGTCTTCTCAGTATTGAATTGATTCTTGGTAGGAGCTTGGGGTTCAAATGGCCAAATTGTCTCTGAAAATCCACATTCAAGACATATTGAAGAAAACATTTAGTGCACCCTTAACATATAGATCACGCTATCCCAGCTACTGAGATACTCTTAAGAATTCCATTTTGGGCTGAGGGGAGTGGCCTGAAACTCATGATGCCAACTTTAGTTTACCACCAGACATGCAGCCTGTGTTGTGGAAACTCCAGTATCTTTTATTTGTGTTTATCTTCAAGAGGGAGATCAGGTCCTGCTTTGGTAACAGTTGGGTGGATAATAAGAACTGAGGTCAGGAGTCCCAGTGCAGAAAAAGGGTCTGCATGACCCTTTTCCAAATGTCCCCTGAGAACAGTGATGTTCACAAACAAGATGGGGATGGTAAGGGTGGGGAATTCAGCCACTGACTGACCCAGAGAAGCTCTAGAGTTGTGATCTGGAAAAGGTCATAAGCTCAAATGAGACAAAGAATTAAAGATCCCATTAACTGAAACAGAAGTGGTGAAGCTGATTCTGACCCTCTTTTTTTAAAGCCTTCAGTAAGGCACTGGTACATCCTGGACTTGGTGTATTTTTCACTATGCAATACAAGCACTTTCAATCAACAGGCCACGAACTGCACCAGTCAGAAACAAATTAAGCAACAGTTCAAAAAAAAAAAAAAAGGTCAGGTAAAAGGCAAAAGCATTCATGCCTGACTGCAAAGGCAGTAAGGTTTAAACACAACATATTGTTAAGAAACAGTAAGAATACTCAGAAAAGTAAGAGTAATAAAATCAAACAGACAACAAGATTGAATAGCTAAGGCTGACATGGATAAAGATACAACAAAACACATCAATTTTTACGTATGAAAGTAATCAATTGCTATAATGGGCATGACACAAACAAACCTTCACGGACTGCCAAGGCTACGTCCATCACAAGGTGCATTTGGGCAACAACTCAGTATAATGTGGCAATGACATTTATTAATGATAGCACACTCAGAGACCTTGTCAGTACAAACCATTGTAATATCACACAAAAACTGAATACCCTTGAGGATTACAGCAACAAAAACAGACAAAATTCAACAGCAGAAATGCAAAATCATGCACTTATGGACTAATAATATTTCTGCCAGAAGATGGGACTGACAGCTGGAAAAAAACAAAAACATAAATACTAGGACACAGTCATGCATCACAAACTGACTGTGAGGTCCAAATCTGACACTTCTAGGCTGGTAAATACATATAAACCTAGAAAGTTTCAAGAGCAATATTCTACAAGACATAGTTATAATCTCATCTGGAGTTACATACACCTTTGACCAGACATGTTCTAGAAAAATTTATTCAGGAACAGGCAGGGAGTGGGGATCCTTCTGGAGAACAGAAACCCTGCATTAGGCAGTGTCTTAAACAGAGGTGCAGTTCACCTATCAGAAGTAGTTTAGACTAATCAGACATTTTTAGACTAATCAATTCATTACAATTATTCACATACACACAAAAGATATATAGTAAGGTAATCTGGCTTGCTTAGGCTAAAAAAATGGAGAGATGGAACATCCTCTGAAATGTAAAAAAAAGAACTATAACAAATATATAAGAAAGCACAAAGAAAAAACCTAGTTATGCTACATTACAGTGTTGACACACACAAAAAACAAGGAGACACAAAAAAATCCCAACCTGACCACAATAAAAAAATAAATAAATTTTTTAGCCAGAAAGCTAAAAAAAAAAACATTTCTTGCAGTTTGATCAACAAAGGTTTGGAATAGCAATGTTACCAATGCTTTGTTTTGCTGCCACTCAAGAGGTCTTTAGAAATAGTCTTTAAAACATAAACATTTTACTAGCCCATTCAAACCCCCTCAAAGCCAAAGTTATCTCTCAGCCTTACAGAATACACATGTAAATCTTAAAAATCTACTTTATCTGTGTGGAGAAGAGGGTCGCCTTTTTAACTTTGCAAACTTAATAACAAATTTCAACGGCCTGTAAAAGCCACATGAAGTCATGAATGTAAAACCACTAGTGTCACAAAAATTTGTTTCCATTTTGAAATATTTTAAACATGTATCCAAAGAGTGAAGGGAAAGAGAAAGTTACTTACAGCAGTTGACAGCCTGGATGCCAGAGTCATTTCCAAATTTCCCTTGAGACCAAGAAGTGCAGGAACCAAGATAAAGACTTCAGTAACATTCTTGAACACATCCCAATGCTACATAAAGAATACAGTGGGAAAAATTTATTTGAAAAATTCCCTTTAGACCATCCACAAAGTATTCAAAAAAATCTGGAAATCATAACTTAATCCTCTTTAAAAAAATATTTAACCTTTTTATCTTACACCTAAAAGTCTACAGTCAGAACTGTTACCTATTTAGATAAAATAGATCTATGACTGCACATTTCTATTTCAAAGATGAGAAGACTATTAGTAAGAGATACAAAACTTGGCCTTAAAACAAATCTAGTTTAAAAAAGATGTCATTAATTTGAAATGGGGGGTTTTCATGACTTTAAAATAGTACCAGATACTATGACTGCTCTTGAATTCTGGTCTTAATTTTCAATAAAAATTTTATCTTTTCCCTTCCAGCTGTGAAGAAACCTCACATAAAACTGTGATTTTTTTTTTTTACTTACAGGCTTTGTTCATACAACTAATTCCCTGTTGGAAAGCTTGTCTTTATTCTTTTACCTTTAAGTGTGAAATTTACAGGACTAGTTTTCCTAAACTCAGATTTTTAAAGCAAATTCTCTTAGCTTTTTGTGCAGTAAGTTTTCAGCACTGAAATGCTATGCTACTTTGTATGTCCTGTCAACCCATCTATTTAATTTATAATCATTTACCAACTTCAACAGAACTAACAAAACTGTAAATTGGGTTTGTATTCGTGGATTTGCACACATTTAAATTATTATTTTAATTAAAATAAAAGGATTTAATTCTCAAATGTAAACAAGATCTGAGAACTACCTGCATGTGAAATTACATAGGTATTTACTACTGGGAAAGAATAGTATGAAAGAGCTTGTAAAAGCCAAGCTTAGTATGCTTCGTTGTATTCAAATTTTCATTTTTAAAATATGTTCTGTCACATTTCAAAATTCTGCTTTACTGACATCAAAGTTTACTGTTTAGTTCAATGTGAATAAAAATAGTACTGACACTAGCTATTTATTTTTACCTTTGTATCACATCCCTCTCATTCATAGGGAGCTGGACCAGGAAACCAATAAAGATTAAAAGTAATATGGAGGGAAAAATCAAGATTTATCTCAGTCCAGCTCAAAAACCAGGAATAAAAACACATTTCCTTAATGGAAGGATGAAAAGATGAAATATTTGGTTAGAAGTCAGTAGTGACGGTAGGTACAACAGTCTCTCCTGTCTGATCCTCATGCTGTATCATGCAGAAAATCATATATGAATGAAGTACAAACAAAGCATCTGTACAAACAATAAATTGGTAAGATGTACATGAACAAAGCAAAAGATTGGTGTAAAACAGCCCAAGGAAGAAGTAAAGTTTGCATTTCCATTTTTATTTTCCTTTTTCTTGAGGTAATGAAGTGCCTTTTCATTAAAATTGATTGAAGTCCAAGATTCCTTTAATCTCTCAAGATTTTGAGTGACAGTGACCTTTAACTTTATAAACCCTTTAAGTGTAGCTAAAGAAAACTCCAAAGCTAAATGTAACAAAATCAATAAAAAGGGGGGGGGGGGGGAACCTGCATAGATTAATTTATGTACTGCACTTCCATTTAAATATTGTGGTTATTTCAAACTTCTTAATCATTTTTTGTGAATCTGTTTATACAGGAAGAGAGAGAATCCATGAGGCTTATTTATAAGAGATTACTGGTTTTTAAAAAACAAATAAGGTAAGAAATAAAAGTCAATATAGTCTTCAAAATGCAAAGAGAAGGCAAGAAAATTAGTTAGTCCAATAAAGTTTTCTAAACTGTTACTCTGCAGAATTTTCTTCAAATATCACTGCACAAAGAGTTCTTTCATAGGCAACTGTTACTTTTAACTCCACTGAAATGCTGCTGACATCTACAACTGTTATGCCAGAAACATTATTAAACTTTATCTTAAGTCTGAGAGAAAGTTCTATTTTATCTTAGCCCTGAATAGCTACTGTCAGTTAAATTTGCTACCACAAACCAAGATAATCTGGCCCCTCTGGGCCTTTTACAATGATATTTCGAGGTGGATGTGACTTTGCAGCCCTGTTCACACCACTGATGTTCACAATTCCAAGTGTTCAGCAAACCTTCTGTTATACGAAAAAGTCCCTTCAACACACCTGAATATTCAAAAACCCCTCTAAATCACTTGATATGAATTTCATATAACATATCCATGTAATGCACATTTTCACATGCCATATGCATTTTCATGGACCAAATCTACACAGTATTTCAGAAATTGTACAGACTTGAATCGCACAAGGAGATGAAGTGATGCAATACATACTTCTAGTCTTTTTAAACACCTATGTGCTTCAGGATTATGGTTAATTACAACTCCCACTTGAACTATGTACACATTTATTAGTGTCAACAGAATTTTGAACCATTACTGTATTTCTATCAGAATTACAGACCTCACAGACCACCTGTTAAAAAGGAAAATCTTCCAAAACAAATACCAACCTGTACAATATCCAAAACCATGCCAGCAGAAACCGTTCCAAATCCTGCTAGCAAAAAAGGTACAAGTATCTGTAGTGCCATAATACTACTAGATTCTTTGGGTTGTTTTCTACTTCCTTCCACAAAGATATCTTCATTACTGTCACTAGACAGATTGTCTTCCTGCAACATGGCATCTGTTTCTGAAGTATCCAATCCATCACAATAATTATAATTGGTAAAATCATCATATTTAGGGCTACAGCTAGATGGGCTGTGTCCATTGCTACCATGATAACTTGGTTCTGAGAAGTGATGGTACTCTGTGTGTTGCTCAGGCCTAGCATTAAAATTGTGTCCTGCTGGCTCTAATCCGTCTTGCCAGACACCGTTCACTTTTTTGTGTCTTTCGTCTTGGTTTATTTGGTAAACAACAGGAACCATACTTAAAAGCAGCCTCAAAAATTTATCAGACTGAATTGTATTAAGATTTATGGTCCAGTTTACAAAGCCTTCTCTGTCATGGACTTTGCTATTTGTTTTGAAGACGGTAGATCTGCCTTTACAGTTAGTCATAGTGCTACGGAAATACAGGTTGAAAAGCGCTTCGTTCTTCAGATGTCAGCAAAGAAACCTTGTAGGTGAGTCATCAAGTGCCACACTTACACATGGACCCAAATGTTCTTTTTTTGCATGCAAAAGTGTTTTTTCACTGCTCTCAGATCTTCAACGATTCCATAAGCAAGACTGGATCTGCAAAAGAAGTAAAAAGCATATATTCAACCTTTAAAATATTGTAACTCTGCAGAAGACACGAGATACTGGTTTAAATATTCAGATCACCCGGTATCCTTCCAAAGCAAGTATTTATAGAAACTTCAATCTCCTCCAACATTCAACTGCCTAAATTGACGGAAATTAGAAGGTAAAAAGGCAAAGTTGGTGGGTGATGAAGTTTCACAACCCTGTGTACTTTCCAGTGAGAGACAGCAGTGTGGGCTGTAAATGAACCAGTGATGGCCCAGCTTTCTTCTTCTTGAAGCCCAGAAAGCCATAATCTTCAGGCAGACACTGTGTGTAGCCCCAGACTTCAGTGGCCTTGGAGGCAGTATTTCTGCAAGGTGCAAGGATGGGGACAAATGGAACCCACATGATGCACACCAAGGCCACTGTTGCTCCTCACACTCTATGCTAACAGCAAAGGGCCTGGGAAAAATAAGGGAGAAAAAAAAACCAAAAAACTTCCAAAACACATCAGAGGTGGCAAGCCCAAAGTAACATTCTGGGTAACAAAGGCCTTATGTTGACAATCCAAGCCCTCCATCCCTATATTAAGATGACAAACCAATATTAGCAGGTAAAATTCAAAATCATCCTAATTTAAAATCATAACAACTGATTTTTCTCTGAAGCAAACGTAATAATTAGGTTAAATATAAAACACTACAATATCAAGGAAAGAACCCAGTAATGATATTCAGAACAACTAGTCTAAAATACTTGAAATTAGTGTAAAAAATAAACCTACTGTACTCATAAGTATGGCACAGGAGAATTTAAACTAGAAAAATAAGGGTTATTAGGATAATTCAAATAGAGAGATTAAAAACCTTATTTTAATTTAATTTTGCATGAGGTGTAGGTTGCAGATATTTTCTGAAAAAACAGGTTATTCTGATGTCTAATAATCACTAAAATATAATTATCAATACTAACACTAGATGTGCTCAGTTAGTTTTGCTTTCTGCAAACCATAGAGACACAATCTTTTCCCTTTACTGTGACTTAATGTGCAGTTGTTTCTGCTTTCACATTTCCATCACGGTTGGAAATTAAACAAGGATATATTGACAGTCTCAAGTCATTTCCCATTTCTTCCATCAGAAGCAGCTTTACCTTCCTTCTCTTCAATTTTCAAGTTGTGATAATAGTTGTGGTAAATTAATGAAAAGAACTGTCTTAATTTGACTTGAAGCTTTGCTGACTTCAGTATTTATTTCTAGACTCCATGAATAAAAGTAAATGATCAGCATAAACAAAGAAACAAAGTTCAAGTAGACCTACACCAGCATGGTGTGGGATAACACAACTCCATAAGCTCATGGCACTGTATCTATGCAAAGCTGTGAAAACATATTTTTACAGACTGCAAGAAATAAAAATGTTTTAGAGTTTTTTTAATCTGCATTTCCTGAGAAAATCAAGCTCCTAAGATCATATTGCTTATATTAGGATCTCTACACTTTCATTTCCACTGTTTTAACGCTTTTAAGCCATCCAGCATTTCTGGAGCAATTTCAGATAGACTTTACAGTGAGTGGAGATGTCAAAGCTTTTGGCAACCAATAGCCTTGCAAGAGATCCAAATGTGTGCCTTTGCCCTAAGACATCTTCAAACATCAGTTAAGATAATTCACTCCTACATGGCCAGAGCAAGCCAACTTCAAAATTCCTACTGCTCACAGAATTACTTGGTTTGGGTTTTTTGAGTGAAGAGATGACTCAGAACCAACATGATCATTTTCCCTCTGTCACTTGCTTTATCCAAGGGAGCTCTGACCAAGAAATGAGTAGTTTAAAAATGAGAAGGAAGTTTATGGCCTGATTTAGGGAAAAGTTTTGCAAGAAAGAGTAATCTTTTTTTTTTTCCACGAGATCCACAGAGGAGTTTAAGTAACCAAGGTCTTTTGCTGCTCTGTAGCTGAACCTTTATGTGCATAAAAACTCCAAGGCCTCAATTCTGGTTTCCACACACTTTAATTATGAATAACAAAGCAACTTTTGCTGCTATCCCAGAGGAGCTCTAACCACAGGCCAAAATGGTGCTCTTAAGTGCTACAGAGAGACAGAACAAGAAGAGGCAATTCTGTTTCTTCCAGGGCCAAGGGTGGGTTTATGTACGTAGAACAAAACAAAACAAACAAACAAACAAAAACCCCACACATTAAAAAAATTACTACCAGAGCACACATAACAGTAAACCATCAACCTAACCATTACTAACTTCTATGACAACAGCAAATCACTTTACAGAAGGATTAAGAGGAATACAAGAGAAGAGAAGCTCATGGAAACTGAGGAAAATCGAAATTTCAGGAAGGGTATGGCCACAGGTGCTGAAGGCTGCCAACTGATTTATGATGATGGGAAGGGGCGCAGTACTTAGGAAGCTTGCTGGGGGAAAAGCTTTGGATCACTTGAGGCAGCTGAGTTTCAGTTGGTCACAAGAAACATCCAAATTAGAGAGACTTTATGATAGAATTAAAGAATGGGATGTAGAACTAAGATGTAAAAGTGTCCATGATGAAAGACACACACTGAAACCCACAGCAACCTCACAGGGTTTTTTTGGAGGGTGGTATCTTTTTTTAAGAGAGGGGAGGAGTAACAAAATAATTTTATTTCACTCACAGTAAAATACATTGAGAACATTTTCTGATAGCTTTAACAAGGCAGAGTAGTCTGGCCCTCATTGTGGTTTCTCCCATATGTCCTCCAGTCACATCACCAAAGTGCTAGACCATGACTCATGGAACTGGAACTCTTGCCAAAAATATTTGTGTTAATTATCCATATATTTCTAACATATGGAGTTTTCTCCTTTAAAGTTTGTATTTTCTTTTTTTTTTTTTTTTAAGAAACAAATCTTTTGAGAAAATTATGGTTTCATTTAATATGAGAAAGTGATAACAAATAGAAATGGCACTTAAAAGGAGAAAAAGAAAGGGGAACAGAAAAATTATTTGGTCAAATTCCAAAGGCAGGAAGAGGCTAGCAGTTTAAATATTATAAAGCAGTTTGGATGATAGTCATTTATATTTTTTCTACCAAAAAGATTTAGCATGACAAAAAGTGAACTAATAATAAATGCTGGAAAATGAGAATTTAAGAAGATAAACTGAAAAATATAGAATCACAAAATTGTTTAGGTTGGAATAGTATAGTATAAGAGGAAGAGTAATTACTTCTTCAGAGTGTGCAGAAAGAAGATAACTATGAAGACTTTTGAAGGCAACTATTCATTTCTAAAAATCTGTTCCAACAAACATACTTTTCCAAATGTCAATATTTTCATCCTAAGTTATAGGATGTTAATACTGCTGTACTTTTAGGTGTTTTTTGTACCTACAAGATGCAGCAAACCATCCAAGGAACTGTAAGAACTTTCTGAGAAGCTTTATCATCGACAAGAAAAATGCCTATGCTGTTGTGTTGTCTAGAAAAGATATGGGAGCTAAAGAAGAAAACTCTGCTGGAGTAACTCATGTGAAGAATAGGCAGTTAAAATCTCAAAAATCTCATCCACAGTCTCTGTAGGAACAGGAGATAAGTGAATCTGGTTTCTTGACATATAATCAGAAGGTTACAGAAAAAGGTGAAATACTAAAATAAAAAAAAAAAAAACAACAAAGAGAGACAAAGATCCTTTGAGAAGCCAGGAAGCAGCTTCATATTTATATCTGGCATGTTATATGTGAAATGAAAGGACACCTTGTTTTTGTCACTACAAGCAAAATAATGAGCTGTGCCCAAACTATGAAAATAATCACTCCCTCTCCTTTATTGTTTCCTAAATACTTATTTTTAATAGTTTCTTACTTCCCTTCATTTTATACCACAATTACTGTGTATTTACCTCTCTCTCTGTCCTGTAAAGATAGACAAGCATAAACAAACAGTCCTGCAAACATAAACAAATAAGACATAGAGCCATACCCTGCCATTCACTGAAGACATGTTCCTGAAAAATGAGGCACTTGGCAATCTAACAGAGAACAAACCAATTCTTACCCATAAGAATTAATAAAACTGATGTATACAGCAATTTAAAAAATACATATGGAGACAGTATATACGATGTGGAAAATGGACAGGCAGAAGTAAAGGCTGAGGAAACAGGACCATGAGCTGGAAGAGATGCTGACTTTTGGAAATGCATAGCTGCTTTAGAATAATCTCAGATACTTCAGCTACGAAATTTAACACCTGATCATTATCACATTTTTCCCATCCTTTGCCTTTGATTGGCTTGATTCATCTGAGAAAAATGAAGATAATGAAGAAAATGTAACTGGTCAGGAAGAGGCTCAAAGAACTCTCTTTATTATTGCCCAAAGAATTGTCAACATTGCTTTAGACACACCTATAATGCAGTTCTCAAAAGCATGGGAAAGAAAATGCTTCTTCTATACTTTCCCTTGGTTTAAAGAACATCTAGCATCAGCAGGATTAAGGGACCAGATTCTACAGCTAAATTTGTTCATATAGGGATTAGAGTGCCAATAATTTACTTAAAGCATGAACACAATAAATCACCATGATCTTTTAAGACCCTTCAAAAAAAGGGGAAGGGGAAAGAACCGAGCATGCAACTTCTGTAGAGTCAACATTATGAAAGGCTAAAACAAATATTTATCAAAGTTTAGGTCTAGGGAAATTTCTGATTTCTTTCAGAGTGTGGCTAACAAAACCATAACACCTGTTGAAGTCTTACAGAGGGCTTTCACAGATTCCAAAGCCAATGACACCATAGTCAAACCCCATTTTTCCTAAAAGCTCCAACATTTTTTTACAGGTGCTCTTTTAAAAGCAGTAATCATCTCTACATTGCACTTCTTGGTAGCCCATAATAAAATACAATTGAATAAATGAGCCTGTGTGAGAAACACCTCTCAGTAGAAGAACAAGCCTTGGAAAGGGATTCAGGGAAGTAATACGAAATGTCAACAAAACAGTGAACTTTAATATTTTGCCACAATAAGCAAAGATGAAGCTGGATTATTTTCTGGCTTGAAAAACTCTTTTTGTGTCTTCAGAGATGAAGCCAGATTCTTCTGATTGAAAGGATGAGAGGTAGCAGGCACAAACTGAAACACTGAAAATGGAATTTGAACTAAGAAAAAGCTGGATTTTTTTACCATGAGAGCGGTTGAACACTGGTTCAAACAGATTACAGGGATTCCATCCCTGGTGATATTTGAAACCAAACCAGACACGGCCTCAAGTAACCTGTTCTACGTGACCCTACACTGAGCAGAGATGGCTGAATAGAAAATTTCCTGAGATCCATTCTGACCTCTAGAATTGTGAGATTCTGTAAAGTTTGAAATATGAGGGTTTGAGGGCCTTCTTAAAGTTCAGAACACAATTTACACAAGTGATACAGGGATCTGCCTGGCCTCTTCTCCACTACTGTGACCTGTATACATACAAGTGTGAGTATCACTGATACCCTTCTCACAGCGTGGCTAATCATTTACACTGCTGTAGTGGACATATCAGTCAAAAGGGAAAGCTCCACCATATCACCTCAGCATTACAGAGAGTAAACAAACAGACTCTATTATCATTAACCATTTTGTAGAATGCAGAAACCAATGTGGTGTGCTGGGCTAAGACTATTTACAGCAGATACTTAGTGTTGAGCATTAAAGATAAGGAAACATGCTGAAAATTAACAAATGTTGCCTGCAAGACAGATATAAGGGCATTACATGCCATTTCTTAAACATTATGCACAGGAAAAGAAAACTGGTTGACACTGTGTTTATTTTACGGAAATGCTGGTTAAACTAACAGCAAAAGAAACAAAAGGGAAAAATAATAAGGGGAAAGAAACAGATTAAAGAACCTCCAGATGCCTTCTTGAGAGTAAGACACAAGACCTGCCAGACACTGAAAGACCTGCCAGCCTCAGGCTCAGTTTTCAGACAGGTTTGAGATTGCTGCGTTCCACTTCCTGTACACGGCAGCTTTCGATTTTGGCCCCAAGGAAGAGAAAAGAGGTTGTGAGAAGAAGATTCGGTTTGCCTCTGCACTTTTAAGGAAACTCATTTAGAAGAGATCAAAACAGAGCCAGAAACGAGGTAGCAAGGCTATGAAATGTGGTCAGGTTGTAAAGTCACCCAAATGGAATACCAACATGAAAAGTACCAGGCAAATCACATCCTGCAGCCCATCAAAAGCAGGTAGGAAAAGTATGAAATATAAGAGATAATGCAGTCCTCTGGATTAAATAACCAGTAAGTACCTACCAGGATGAGTCCTAACTGTACTATTTGGGATTCTGATTACAGTTTTCTACTGTCATCACCAAGGAAAGATTAATTCCTTATTAACTCAGGCACTAGGATACAGACTTCACATTGTTTTTTGTGGATAATATCCTAGAAGAATTTGAAAAGAAAATGATACACTGCTATTTTTCCTTCTGAAACGTCTACCAGTCATAGTGCAGTATTTATGGATCCAGTTTCACAATCTCTTCAGGGCAGCAGATGTAGGGAATGCTGCCAAAACAGGTCATCCTACCTGCTTTCATCTTTTTACCCGCATTATTGGACTGGTAAAGTGAGGATAGCTAGGGATGTCTACTAGACACTGCTAGGACTCTTCCTAAGGACTAAGCAGTTCTTTAATTTTATTTGATCCACTTATTACAATGTGGTCTCTAACCTAGGATCAGATGTAAGTGAAGAAGACACACAACTGTATCCTGGACAGTGGGATCGGGGAAGCGGAAATTGTAACATTCCCTGAAATTAAAGAAATAGACAGCTACAACGAACTTAACTGAGAAATAATGAGAGGGTAGAAAGTAGAGTAAATCACAAAAAGCTCCTACATCCTGGCAGAAAAGTATGGAAAGAGAATAAATGCACCATGACATGTTAAATGCTTGTAAACAAGAAGAGATGATGGTTGAAGTCTGTCCGTGTGCTGTTCGGGTAGAGGTTCCATGCTCGTCTAGCAACTGCAACCGCGGTGACTGAGTCTGGCATGTTTTTATGGGTGCAAAGGTGGGAGCAGAACTGCCTGCACATACGGATGTACAGAGTGCCAGGGAATAGGGGCCACTGGGAATGCTGGGCAGGTCTTGTGCACGCACAGAGAAACCAAAGAAAAGGCTCATTGTCCGGGCTACCTGGAGCAGTGCATAATTACGCGCACATGATGAAGCGCGCTCCGGGCTCTGAGGAGCGCAGGGTACCGGGGCCAAACGCCCGCAGCATCCGCGGTCAGGGCCAGGACCCCAGGCAGGCTGGCGAGCGGCTGCGGTGCGCGGGGGAGCGGAGTGCGCAGAGGGAGGCTGTGGAGGGAGGCTGTGGAGGGAGGCTGCGGGGGCAGGGGGCGGCTCGGGGCCCGCAGAACAGGGAGGGGTGCGAGCCCCGCCGCACCCGGGGACCGCCGGCACCGCGCGGGGGAGGAGGACGGGAGGGAGGAGGACGGGAGGGAGGCGGGCGGGCGGCCCCGAGTGCCCCACAGCCCCTGGGCACCACGGCACCCCGGCGGGCCGCCGCGGAGCTCCGGTGGCGCGGGGCTACTCCGCCACTCGCCAGGAAACTTTCCCGCCCCCGGCCCCCGCCGCCTCCCTCGCCCCCGGGGCGGCAGGTCGCCGGCCCGCCCGGCCCCTCTGCTCTCGCTGGCGCTCGCCCCGCCGCCCCCTGGGCCGCGCCCTCCTCTCACCTGGGCGGGCGCGGTGCCGGCGGCGCGCCAGGGCCGCGCTCCATCGCTGCGGCGGGAGGGACCAGCCCGGTGCGGTGACAGCTCCGGCTGAGGTGAGCGCTGAGCGCCGCCGCCACTGAGCAGGCGCGGAAGCGGCCGGAGGGCGGGCGGCCCCCGCGATGATGTGGCCCGTGATGCGCAGCAGCCGCCGCCGGACCCGGCGGGGCTGGGGAGGAGCCGGGCGCGGCCGAGGAGGGGACGGGACGGAGCGCGGTGCCCGCCGTCGCTCACAGCCCGGCCCCGCAGGGCGAGCCCCAGCCCGTGTCACCCCGCCCTCCCCGCTGCTCCCTCCGAGTCCCCTCGGTGGTAGCTGAGTCCTGCTGCTCCCTCCTCGGTCCCCTCCCTCGGCGAGGGTCCGGCCGGTGCCCCGCAGCCGCGGGGAGCAAAGGGCTGGGGAGCGGGGCTCCAGGGCGCTCCCCGGGCGGGGCCGGCGGTGGCGATGCCTTTGCTTCCACTCGCAGTACCTTTCTTGGCGACGTAGCACAAGAGTCGCTGTTTCGCACTGACTCCAGATTGTCAGCCACCCGGACACTGTGGCTCTTTCCTGCCAGTTGGCTAAAAGCAGCTTCCTCAGGAATCCAATTTTTTAAATGTGTGGGTCGGTTGGAATCCTTGTTCTTGCCCAGCTAGACTGTATAACCTGCACACAACATGTAAGTCTGCAAGGAAACTCCCTTGCTAAGTACGAAGCCAAGGCCGTTCTGGGCCCCTGTTTTGAGACACACTTTATATTAATACATTGAAACAGTCAAGCCAGCTAAATTTGTGGATTTATTATCATTACTTGTATTATTCCTCGATTGTTCCTCAACAACTTGAAATAGTGAGGATGCCTTAAGTGGGAGTTGAAAGGGAAGAAAGAGGAAGAAAAGAGAACTGGGATTTAATGATAGTGACAGCAGCCAAGCCTACAGCATCCCTCTTCCTTTCTACAGACAGAACAAAAGACAGCATGGAAAAGTCACCAAGTGTCTGACATAAACTGGCGCTAGCTGTGGTGGGGATGTGTGGCAAAGCAGAAACTTAAGCACAGGAAAATGTATTTCCAGGACTGGGGCCAAAACAATCTGTGCTACAAGAGTGAAATAATGTGGCATCAGCTTGAACTCGAGTCAATACTGCATTAAATGAATGAAGCAGCCCAAACCTCAGAGCTTTTAATTCAGCTGTCTCAACCCTGAATGTATTGGGAATTTGGGCTACATATCCGATTGCTTCCCTGACCTAGTAGTAACCATATATATCTGTGCCTTATGTGTGCTCACTTGTTACTTGTTACTAAGCATGGATACTTAGTTGGGCCACCATGCAAATCAGATAATGATCACATCTGCTTCTGTTGCCAATAGGTTAGACTATAAACTCAGGTTTGAAAATAACACCCGAGGCTGCTATTTCTGGCTTTTCTAATTGCACGTCTGGTGATCTTGGGCAATTACTTCATTGTTCCCTACTACAGGTTCCTTGACAGCATTATGCCCCTCCCTCCACTGAAATCACATAATACCCAAGGATGAAATATAGTATTTGAGGTTCCCACACTATTATTTTGCGATGTGTACAAATTCAGAAAGACTAACTTGAGGCCCAAGGCAAAAAACTACATTCTCATGATTTTTCAGTCATCAAAGCTAGCAGTGGGATTTTTCTGGAAATGGAAATTCTGGAGTGCAGTTGGGTGGAAAGGTGCAAAACAAGTAGCAAATTCAGTGGAATGCACTGGTGCTGGGGGTGGGCTGGGGAAGTGGCAGAGGACACTTGTTTGGGCCAGTCTGTCAAGAAAACAGCAGGGTGATCTCTTGCTTGAGGCCTTGCAGAAGGTTTGCCTTTTACTCCTTTGGATTGTTAATGCCAAGGTACTGGGATCTGGGTGGTTTGTTGGGGTTTTGTTGGTCTGGTTTTTGTTTGATTTTTTTGTTGTTGTTGGGTTTTTTTTTCCCTGTGTTCTTTGCAATGGAGATCTATAAATACCACTTACTGATTGCCACTTATTCTCACTTTTGGCTTAGACTTCCCATCTCATTTCTTTTGAACCATTCAGTTCTCTTTTTACAGTTTTCACATTGTCTCGAGTATAAACAGATAAGGAAAGAAACTGCAGAACAAATCCTGAATAACAGGTTGGCCAGTGTCATCTGAACTAGGTGGTTGTGTAAGTTTCTTTTCCACAAGATGATTAAAACTCCCTCAGGCTCTGAAATTTAATTTTAGATGCATTTGTCAAATTCTGACAACGAAAATGTGAGAGTTTTCAGAGACAAGCAGCTACTGGCAGACAGTCAGGTGACCCTACCCGCTGGCAGCTTGGTTTCACACGCTCATGGCTCTTCCAGGTGATGGGATGGACACTTTTTAGTGCTAAATGACAGAATCAGTCACCTGGTCCAGCCTCCCTGCTTAAGTAGAGTTGTCGTACAGCACATGGCCCAGCACTGTGTCCAGATGGTTCTTGAATATCTCCAGTGAGATATTCACAACCTCTCTGGACAACCTGTTCCAGTGCTCTGTCATCTGCACAGTAAAGAAGTTCTTACTCACATTCAAATGGAACTTCCTGTATTTTTGCCCATTGCCTCTTGTCCTATTGCTTGCCACCACTGAGAAAAGCCTGGCCCCATCCTCTTGGCACCCCGTCTTTGCATATTTATATACAATAATGAGGTTACCTCTTCAGCCATCTGTTCTCAAGGCTGAACAGGCCCAGTCTCTCCTCATAAGAGAGATGCTTCAGTCCCTTAATCATCTTTGTATCCCTCCACTTGACCCATGCCAGCAGCTCCATGTCTTGCTTGACCTGAAAAGCCCAAAACTGGACACAACACTCCAGATGTGCCTCAGCGGGGCTGAGTAGAAGGGCAGGATCACCTCCCTCAACCTGCCTGCAATGCTCTTCCTAATGCACCGCAGGACACTATTGGCCTTCCTGACCACAAGGGCACACTGCTGGCTTATGGACAGCCTGTTGTCCACCAGGGTTCTCATGTCCTTCTCCTCAGAGCAGCTTTCCAGAAGGTTGGCTCCCAGCCTGTGCTGGTGCCTGGGGTCATTCCCCCCCAGGTGCAGGGCCCTTGTTGCATTTCAGAAGGTTTGAATCGTTGGGGGTTGAATAGTTGGGGGGGAATGTTTGTTTTGTTTATTTGTTTTTCGTTTGTTTGTTTGTTTGCTTGTCTTTGTGAGGTGATTGATTTCCCTTGCCGCGCCGTTCCCCTCCGCCGTGCCCCTCCTGGCCTGCAGGGGCGCTGCCCGCGCCGCGGAGGAGCGGCCGCAGCCACTTCCTTGGCAGGGGGCACATGGCGGGGTCCGGCGGAGCGGGGGCAGCGGGAGCGTCCCGGGAGCTGCTGGATGTGGGACGGCGGGCAGGTGAGGGCGGGGAGCGGGGGCTCGGATCGCGGGCAGCCCGAGGCACGGGGCTCGCCAGGCCGCCTGGCCGCTGGGGCGCCACTGGGCCCTCGAGTATTGAGGAGCTGCTGCTTTCCCGGGCACGGCTGCGGTGATACGGAGTAAATAGTGGGGTGGGGGAATCCACCTTAAATTAGTATCGACATTCGTAACGACGTTTGTATGAGAATCTAAAAGGCAGAAGGCTTCGCTTTAGTTAGCGATACCGGGCGGACGGCTCTGTTGGCGGCTGTAGGGGTTAATTAACCCTTGTAATTAACGCTGAGTTTCCCTGCATGGCGTGGGTTCCACGGCGCTGCTCCTGCCCTCGGTCAGTGCAGGTCCTTGGCACCGCTCCTGGGGGCTCCTTCTCGTCACACAGGGATTTAAATCAGTGTGACTAGCGCGCCTTAGCTCTTACCTCACTGTGCTTTGCTGTGGAGTGTTACAGGTAGTTTTTCAGTGCATTATAACTCTGAATAAACCTTGGGTAAATCCTTCAAATACAGCGTGAGTCTGTGAGAAGTGGCCTGCAGGGCCAGGCCAGCGGCCCTGCAGCAGCCCGGTATTCTTTCTTCTAAGAGCTGCATTAGCAGATGACAATTACAGAGAACTAGTCAGCTTAAGCACTGCAATGTATGTTTGTATGTTTGTTTGGTTTTTTGTTTGTTTGCAGGGCTGGAAGACATTTTGCTGATTAATTCAAAATGTAGCAGCAAGAAGGCCTCGACTTTACAGACAGTCAGGCTGCCAAGGAGCAGTGGTAAGTAGGAGCTTGTTACTGCAACAGCCTCAAGGAGTAGGTAACATATGTGACAAAACCTTTGCTTCAGTGCTTTCCTTGCGTAGGTAAAGGGAGAAACTCTAGTGTGCAGTTTCTACTGGTGCTAGGTCCACCACTGCAGTTCCATGTTCTGCAGGTTAATCATGGAACTTAGATGTAAATTATATTTTGCAACGCTAGGCATTCCAGCTGTAAGTTTTAGGGACAGATTATTCTTTGTCAGTATAGGGTTATTGCATTTTTGTTTTTTTTTTTTCTGATCTGGGCTTCTTACTTCTTTTTAGAAGTAATTTCTCAGTATGATATATGTGTTGTATAAAAGCGTTTAGTTTAAAATGGACTTCTGGCAAATTATTGTATTTTTGTGTTGTGATTGAGCTGAAATTTAAAAAGTAATAGCAAAAAAAATTATTAGATCAAATTCTTTCTTAGATAAAAGTCTCTACAAAGATAACAGTGTTTCAAAGGTACATTATACCTGTTAGACTTTTGTGGAGCTCACCTGGAATAGTACATCTTCTCAGAGAAAGAGAACTATGATTGGCTCACCTGCATGTGTGCAGCAAAGTTTATTTCAAGAGAATCTGAGGCAGGTTTTCCTCCATGGAAGGGAAATGAGTGTGATTCTGCTAATGACACTGATAACCTTAAAATTCTTGGCAAGTCCCACTGAGCTTAGAGGGATAATTCTGTAGAGATTAAGTGCTTCATACTTCGACCTAGAGCATCTGTTTCTGTCCCACCATCTTCATTTCAGAGTTCTTTTTGTTAATTATGTTGATCTTTCATTAGTCTAGCATGGCATCTGTGCTACAGCTAATTTTTCCATCTTCTTTGAGACCTTCAGCCTATACTTTAACAGGGAAGAAAAGAGGATGTAATTATATTTCCACTGGAGATAATGCTGATATGAAAGTTCTTTGGGATGGCACTCAATATGTATTTTAAACAATGGAATTTGCAAGCAAGTTTTCTGTAAAGTAGTCACATTTTGTTTTAAGAATCCAAGTGGAATTGTTCAAGTGACTTCCTGCATCAAATGCTGACCAATAGATCCAAAATATTTTTGCTGGTTATGTCCTGGAAAATTGAATACCTTAATAAATTCTTCTATTAAAACATCCTAAATATTGTAGACAGCTGGGAATTACAGTTGAAATGGAATCTGTTTAAAGGCTCAGATTTCTGAGGTATTAATGTGAAAACTGCTGTGCATCTCTTTGAATATGTATATATATATATATATATGTCATAATTGTTTCTTTTCAGTTTTGGACCAAGTACAGAGCTTTTTACCACAGATGGCCCAGGCAAATGATGAGCTCAAAAGAAAAATGATAACAGCACCGGCTCATCAGTTTGATATTGAACATCTAGACAGTGCAACAGAAAAAGTTATAGAAATGGTAAGTACTTACTATGTTTTTATTTTATGAAGTAAATTTAGATGTGATTAACTCTCTGATCTTAGAATGACCTAATATGATAGATAAGGTGAAGTCTTTACCATTTTCGTCTGTGATCTGCTAATTCAGAACATAGATACATTAAAAGTGCTTATTTGGTTGATACTTACAACTTGGTTTTCAAACTTGCAGAATTGAATGACTGGGGATGGAGTAGTTTAAGACCAGAGTAAGACGTACTTTTCAATCAGCAACTCTAAATCAAAAGTCACAAATTCTATTTTAAATGTCTCATAGGAAAACTTGGTTTAGAAACTGGACAATATAAGAACTAGTAAGGCATAACAAGGCTTTAGTGTAAGAGCAGTATCTGGCTTTAAGCTGTGCTCTGTCAGTGTTTTTAGGACTGACTATAGATCTTGAGTTTAGAAAAGTTGTTAGTGTTGTTGTGATCCTCTGTTGCTGGTATGTGTCTATTTATTTACAGTCACATCAACATTTTCTTTCTGGTTTTAACTGAAGTGCTGCAACCACATGCTTATATAAGACTTTATTATGAAGGTGATATGTGTGTGACCCAGCCAAGTGCCTTCTGGCCTGCAGACCCACAAGGGTAAATGCAGAGATAAGGCAGCCTGGGGTTTGGTGTGTGAGCTGTCAGAAGAATTTACTGGCCACTGGTTGGATTCAGGCCTTATATTTGCTAGAGGGCAAGATAAATGACAATTTAAATATTTAGGCATCTCTTCATGATATTTGTCATAATCCTAGAAAGACCCAGAAGTCTTTCATATTGTGGTTGTGGTTTTCTTATGGTAGTAGGATGTTTCATGTGTTTGCTTTATGTTTTGCTCCAATGATAGAAGTGGTATAGAAATGTACAATGTGTTAACCAAGGTCTTTTTTTTTTTTCCCAGAATGTGGCTGTAGTTGAACTGAGTGATTCTGATACAGATGAGGAGATGCTAACTTCAGAAGATGACTCGGAATCCGAAGATGACTCTGTAACTGATGAAGTGACAATAAACAACATTAAGTTTCCTAAACAAAAGGGAGAAAAGGGCAAAATAGAAATTTTGGACAGCAAAGTGAATGAGTAGATCCATTTTATTTTACTTTAAAAAACCCCAACCAAACCAACTCGTGTCTTCTCACTTTGAAGACTTGGCCCTTAAAACTACTTTGTTTCCAAGTGTAGCATCTCTCAGGATCTTGTGAAGTGCTCTAATTTACATGATGGAAAACTCAGGATCAACTCATGACTGAGGGAGGCTGGGTTTCTGAAGATTCAAGTAGGATTTGATTCATCCAAAAACATGGAAATGGACTTCATAGTAGATTAGACTGAGAAAGCAGCTTGAATAAGGATCGCTTGAACAAATTAAGTTAAAATTCTTTTTCTGTTGCTTTGTTGGAAAAGGCTTCTTTTATAGTATGATAGACATTTTTACTTAAAGGGCAAGGAAGAGTTAACTAGGAAAAAAACTTCATTTTTATATGCCCTGTCCTGTGAAGTGCTATGTACAATGTCTTCCATATTAAATATTATCTTAAAGTACCTCAGAGGTATGTCTACATTGCATTCATGACAGTGCTGAACACTAGAGCAGTGGCTGAGGCCCTTTCAAGCTGAGCCATGGCAGAGGATTACTTACCCTCTGTGCCTGCATTGAGCTGTGCACCTTTGTTACAAGCTCATATGTGAAACATTCGTGGCTGTGCAAATAACCTCCATATTCAAATGGTCCACTGTGCCTCTGGGGTGTTACAATTGCTTTAAGTTACACTTTTCATCTCCCACTTTCCATTCGCTCCATTTTGTTAACAACTGTCACTGTTAGAGGGATAAAAAGGTGAATTTTCAGCTGGCCTGTACTTAGGTTAACTTGAAAACGATTGTGAAACTAGGATCAGTGAATCTCGTTCATACTTACCTCAGATTGATCAAATATAATGATTTGGGCTGTTTTATTTACTTCATAGATTGGTTTGCATTTCAGAAGTGTCTGTCATGCTGGATGTCATTGTTTCTTAAAGAAACTTTGTATTTTCTACACCATTAAAATTTTCTATACTGTATTTGCTCAAATACTAAACTTTAATGTCATGAATTGAAGCCTGCAGTTATTTACAGAATTTAGTTTGAATCCCATACTTCTTTTAGTATCTGTTTCTGAAACGTTTGTGATAAGAAACAACAAGGATTCTGATCTTTCACAATGTGACTAAACACAGAACGGAGACATGATTTACTGGGATTAAATGATTAAACCACAGAATATTTTAGCAAAGGGGAAGGATGGGAATCAAAGAATCAGACTGCTACCTTTAATGGCAGCACACAGATCAGATGAAGCTTTGTGGGCTGTTGCATTCTAAGAGCAAGTAGTCTTAGTAGGCATAGTTTGTTAGATAAGATCTCAATGCATAGAAAATTTTCTTCCAACTGAAAAAAAAGTTTTAAAGCCAACATCTTAACTTGGTAATTTTACAGGGGATTTTCCCCTACATTAAAAAAACCCCGAAAGTATGAAATACAAAATAATAATCATGCTGTATGAAATAGTGATAACAGTCCATGTGCACAGACACAAAAAGTGATTTTAATCTGTTAATGTAACCACCTTTCAAATTGCAGGCAGATCACACATTCTGTATCAACAAAAAGGTAGAAAATATTTTCAGTAACTTTAGCTTGATATGCATAGTTTAACACCAATGTTGAACTCTGTATGTACTATACAAAGATCATAGTAAGTGCACTTCCTTGCATTGATTTACTTATGGCACAAAGGTTTTGTACTGCTGAAGAGTCACCAAAACAGAGTGTTTAATTGCTACTGTAAAACTTCAACTGGTTTATAGCAAAAATGGCATAATCAGTATATTTTAGTTCAAGCCTAATGACTGATGATTTAAAATGACCATGTAAATATTATGTCACAAATACAAAGTAGGCATGTGAGAACTCATTCTTCAGTTCTATTTAAAAAAATAAACTGAACCATGTTCTTGGGGATTTTTTTTGGAGGGGGTCAGGAATTGTGCTACCAACTGTTGCTGCTGCATAATTTAAATAATTTCAGGGTCATTTCCAAAAGCCTTTATCTGTTAGTGAGACTAAAGTTTGGACTTAATTTATAAAAACTTATCCATGGAATGAGTGTTTTGGTTTGTTTAGTTGTAGCACTGCAGACAGCATATCCTAGGCGTGGTGTTGAGTGCTTCACGTAGTCATCAAGATTCAAACTCTGCTGAAAGTTTACTTCCCAAGTGGATCTGTTACTTTAATATTCCACAGTGATAGCCTTGGTTCTGAGATATTCATGAAGAGCTTCTTCACCTGTACAAGCAAAATATTCCCCTGTTAGAATAGCAGCTAAATGAGAGAATGTTGTCAGGCTGTAACTACTATTACGAAAAGGATTTAAAACGCTGTAGCAAATATTTGAGTCCTTAAGGAACAACGGGAACTAATTACCTTCCCACTGAGATTTACAGAACTGTTTTCACAAGAAGAGGCCAAACCCAGCAGATGTGGAAAGAAAAAGGAGCTGGAATTTAACAGGCAGCCCCCCGGATGGGACTGGAGCAGCAGCAGTTTTTAGATGGCCACCAAGGGCTCATAGATGAATTTGTGAACTTTGCTTTGCCTGTATTAACGTTTATAGGTATAGAGAAGCTGTGTAAAAATCAGTAATCTTTTTTTTTTTCTCTGATACCATCACTCAGTTTCAGGAAATGTCTTTGGAGATTCCAAAGGCAAAAATCTATTGTGTCAGCAAAATTTGTTTTTCCTTTTCTCTTTGTCCTGAGTATTGATCTGTCCAGACTTGTAAAGTGTCTTTGATGGGGTAAACTTCACTTTTTTAAAAACTTGTTTTGTAAAGAAAATACTTTTAATGCATCTTTCTTTGTGGCTATTGGCAAATTTTGGTGACATTTTAAGTGCTCTTAAAAGTTTAGAGAAGAAACCTAAATTAGTGTTCTTTCTGAGGGGAAAAAAGATTTTGGCCAGTATCTTTGTTACTTGACAGCATTTTGTAGCCTGTAGGCAGCTCTGGAGGGGTTGCAATTTGAGTGCTCTGAGGGGAGTTGGAGGGGAATATTCTGTGTGCTGTAGCATTATTTAGCAAATGTACAGGAAGGGCTGAGTGGGAGCTATTGAGGTGGGAATATTGAGGGAAGGGAGAGGAACCAGATTACTGTAATTGGAGGAATGTAGGAGATGCAGGAAATGCATCCATAGCTTGTGTTTTACTGGATACCCTGTACACAGGCAAAGTGATTTTTTCATTGATTAGGTCTCTCAGATGAGAAAGAAGAGAAGGAGAGAACAACTTACCTAAATCTTTCCCAAAGCCAGACAGCTTAAATCCACCAAATGGTGCTGCCACATCGGTTTTGTTATATGTGTTAATAAAAACTGTTCCAGCTTCCAGCTTTTCACTGATGTAGAGAGCTTTGCTAATGTCTTTTGTGAAAACTCCTGAAGCTAAGCCATATTCTGTGGCATTTGCCCGTCGCAATACTCCATCGACGTCCCTGTGGAGAAAAGAAATTATCTAAATAATAGATAAATCTAGGTAATTGCATCGAGGTAAAATAAGTGTTAGCCACCTTCCACCTTCGGTGTCACAGAAGCACCTTTTCCCATGGCCTGCCTTCTCCAAGGAGCCTTTTTAAAGAGAACTTGTTAAGGATGAATATGTGTGTCAATTTGACAGATCCATGGAAATTCACACCCTTGCTTCAAACTTGAGAAGCTTGTGACCTTCCATTTCGATGGTTAATATCTAGACTGAGAAATGCCACAGGAAATGTTGCTGTATGCATAGCAACTTTGCTCAGCTACCATACAGCTTGGGGATTAAAGCAGTACAAAAATACTTGTAAATCAGAGCTTGGCAGTAGATGATGAATCAGTTTGCTAAAATTTTGGCCAGCTTTACAAGTTAATGGAGAATAAATGCTGAAATTCAAACTTCTATCAAGACACAACTTTTCAGGCCATTTCCAGAGTGCTTTTCTCCTATTTCTATCTCATCTCCATATAGCTTCAAAAATCCATAATAATTTAAAACTTTAAAAAATTCAATACAGTTCCTTATTACTGAACATAATTCATGGATGTGAAGGGTTATCTATGTGGCTGGTTCTTAAGTGCATCATTATCAAACTACAGAAAATGAAACGTGGTGGAAATACTTATATGAAGTTTCTATGTAGGGTTTTAATCTCATCTGTGAGTAAAATAATTCTTATGATCTGGAATGAAAGATATTAAAACTGGCAGTTTACAAAACATACAGAGGAATTTTCATTTGCAACAATAACATGCCAGTGCTACACAATGCACAGCAACACTAAGTGGTCTTTTGTGACTGAAAAAATCAGCAGTTCCACTGGGAAAAATAAATATTTTGCAATTTGATCGAGATGTTGCAATTACCACATCAACTTCGGTAAAACATTTCCCTGAATACTGTCTTGTTTAAGAACTGACACTTAGGGTTGCATTCTATCCTGTCACACATTGCCAACAGCATTAGTTCTGTATTGACATGGAGCAGGATACTCCTTATTAAAAAAAGGTATTTTCTCAGAATTTAGCTGGAAGAGGATTTAGGCATTCAGATTGGTCTAACAAGATTTAACAAAATACTGTGTATGCTATCACTTCACTTAGAGGGGAAATAGGAAAATAATGTTTCTAACAGTGACAAGTGGAGGGCATACCCGTTTTTAAATTTAGAAATCACCATCACAGGACCAAAGGACTCTTCCTGGGCAATATACATATGGTCTTCAACATCTGTGAATACAGTGGGTTCCATGAAGAAACCTAACAAGAGAATAGAACATCGTTTAAGAATGGTAAAAGTGCTCAGTGGTTCCCTATTGTCCAGGCCATCTCTTTGCCATACTTTGAGGTCATAGATAAGCTGCAACTTGAAAGAGAAAATAGATATGAATGAAGTATGAATGGAAATGCATGTATATTAGCACCACAGAAGTGTCAATAAAAAGGGTAAAAGACCGGCCTGTATTGATCAGTGACAACACATGCTGTTCCCTGCCAGGCCAGAAGGTCTGCATGCCACAGGCCAGGTGACTCCTCAGGAGAAGACCCTGCACTCTGACAGCAGGAAAACAAGGTTACAGCATGTCACAGAGGCCAGTGTAGCCATAAAAATCTGTATATTCCAAAAAGAGAAATACATGCCTGAGGCAAAGGATCGCCCCATAATGACTGTTCATTTCTGAAGGGTGTAAAGACCTGTCCAAAAGCTAGCTCATCATTGCCAATCAAGAACTGTCCTGGGGCTATACACAAGCAATCCTACGTCTTGGTTTGTATTCCACTTTGAGTAGGTAAAATCGGTTTCAGAGATTTTATATAAATGCCCTTCCCTTCCCTAAGATTTCCCATTTAGTTTTGTTACACAGATTTCCTATAGTTATGAGTCTCCGCTTTAATTTTATTTAGGCATGCAATCATTATGTTTTGAAACTATGATGTAAATGTTTCTTCTTCATTATTAATGAAGGACAGATGTCCATGAGAAAACATTGGGTTTGTGTCTGCCCACTGAACTTGGCGTGCATGTTGTCTATATAAAAGCAAAAAAAGCTTTTGATAATAATACCTCTGCTAGCAGTTTCCTCAGTCAGCTTTAGTGTTAGTGTGATCCAAAATTATACTTTTGGCTCTTGACAGTTCAAAGGTGTTGCAAAAAAATACCTTAACAGGAACAAATAAGCAAAACATTCCCATACAGACTAGACTCTGATTCAATGTCACAACTTACACTTCAGTAGCACAGCTTCTCATAATGTGAGACTTGAAAGCCCTGTGGCATTGTGAGCTCACCTGGTACTGTTCCCATGATATTGCAGCTTCACATAATGCAGCTGAGACAATCGTGGTGGTTCTTAAATGAAGTGTCAAAGTTCCAAATACCTCTGAAAAGTATTTTACCTGGTCTACGTACTTGTCTTCCTCCATACACAAGAGTGGCTCCTTCTTTTACTCCAGTTTCACAGTATTGCAGCAGCTTTTCCAAGTGTGCCTTGTGATTTTGTGGACCATGATCTGTAGATCTGTCAAGTGGGTCACCAATTTTCATCTTTTTTATTTCTTCAACCTATGGATTACCCAATTAAAATGAAGTTACATAACATAACAAATAGTTGTTAAAGTGATGAGAGATTTGTGATGCTGCATTTTTTTGTGCTATGAAGATAAGCTTGAAAAAGCTCCCTTTTTAAAGTGAGGCTTTGTCTTTTGTTTCTAATCACTAGTTACTTCTGAAAGTTTTTGATGCAGTGTTCATGTATATATTCTCTTCTGCTATTAGGACAGGCATGTAAAATGCTAGCTTTTACCAGTGGTAAATGAGTTATGACAGTTGTTTCCTGTTCTTAAACAAAATAAATGAATTCTCCAATGGTACAGTGGGGTGACTATTGGATTTTCAGTAGTGACCTTTGTACTATTCTAGGTATACTTTCAATATGCCTTTTTTTAAAACTTCACAGCAGTCTTCTTCAATCACACTGACCTAAGTTCAGTAGTTATTTTTAATCTTACTTTCCTAGTCAAATATGAGCTATCACTGAAGGTACAGTATCTATTTAAGTGTCACTTATCTGTGCATTACTGCTGAAAATACCTCCCTTCAATGCTTCCTTTTAACCCTGTAAGAAGTTCCTGATAAGCAGCAAAGCAAAAACAAGAAATTAAGCAACTGAAAATAAGAAATGTGTCTATAAAACTAGTGGATCTTTCTGCCACAGTAAAACATTACTTAAACTTTAGTCCTTGAATATCTTACCACTTTACTAACAAACTCATCATGGATTGATTCTTCCACGAACAATCTGCCAGCTGCAATGCAGTTTTCTCCTTTGTTGAAATATACTGCTCCCATACCCTGTTTGGGGAAAAAAACCCATTTATATTTATGTGCATCCTTTTGTTCAGTCCCCCTTTCATTCTGTTCCCTTGGGTTCCATTCAGTGTTTGTCACCCTCAGACTGATCTCATAACTGGGAAACACACTTCTGTGGAGACACACAGCTCAGGATTAATCCCTTAGCACTGCTCTTTCCCTTTCCATCAGCCTAACCAGAATCATATGTCAGTGTCAAGTGTGTGGCAAAAAAGCATTGATTCACAATCATTTAAAGCCAGCAATGCCAGGAATAGGCCAGGCTCTGCATCACCCACTCACTTGTACAGGTGAGAACAGTGGTGGGGCCAAGCAGTGCACTGATTGCAAAGTTCCAGCTTTTATTATTTTTCATACATACTTCACTGTGCAGTCACTCAGACTCTTGTCCTGCCAAAAGACACTCCAAAAATGGTGGAAGTGTATAATAGTTTCTTCCTGGTAGCAGTACCTACTTAGGCTGGTTTAGAGAGTTCACAGAAATAGCACTTTGGGTAAGAATAGCATGGAAGAACTTTGTTTACTTCTCAGTGAGCGAACTGCATCTGATGTCATTTTGATGGATCAGATTACCTGAGCAGGAAATAAAGCTCCCTAAATCCACTCAATTTCTCATTTTTGCATCTTACTTATGAACTTCAAATATTATGGCTGGTTGGGAAGGTGAATTATTATGGCTGATGATGAATGAAGAACTATATGCCAACAGGGAGCTCAATTCTTTGTCTTGTTGTCTTTTCCAATGTATATTTCTTGTAGTACCAATCCTTGCCTTTTTGGTACAACATGGACAGTTTAGTTGTGCTGGCATAAAGAAACATCCTGTAGGAAAAGAATCTGAGTCTGTTTTCTAACAGATTGCATGGTTTTTCATGCAAGGACTCCCTGGTAGGTTCTCCGGCAAGTTAAGAAGAATATTGCCATACTGTAAGGATGTATCACAAAAGCTTTGAATATATTTTACTTTAAAATAACATTACCATTTTTACAGCTCTGTCAAGTTCACAGTCGCTGAATATGATCAATGGTGATTTACCACCAAGTTCAAGAGAAACTTTCTTCAGATTAGCAGCTGCACTGTAAAAAATAAAAATAATCATAGAAACCCATTTTTTAATATTTTATTTCATTATTTCCTCTGAATCATAACTAGAGAAAATGCATAAACCTCTATTTTCCAATAGTGACTTCGTAGAATCATACATAGCAGTAAACAACCATGTGCAGTTATGCTTTTTCATTACTGCTGCATGCACAATATAGCTAATAAGATACTTCACAACTGGATTAAGCAGTGTTAATTTGTGAATCTTTTGCTGAAAGTACCTCTTCATGATCTGTTTACCAGTTGGTGTTGAACCAGTGAATCCAACTTTGCGAACATCTGGATGTTCAGACAGGTGCTGTCCCACTAAGCCACCTATCAGGGTGAGGAAAACAGTGTAACAGGACAGTATACAAGCAATTTTTACTACTCCAGCAGCAGCAGCATTGTAACACAAGAGGAGCTAACAATATGTCAGTCAAGTACAATAAAACATCATTATTTATATTTACAGCTTTTTTTCATATTGCTATGAAATATTTCATATTAGTTAACTTGGATCACATTAGTGCCTCCAAATTCCCCCATGTGTTTAGACTAAAGAATTTCCCAATATTCCACTGTATGTGGAATTATCTAATTTGTAATCAAGCCTGACCCATACAATTGATCTGCCACTTTTCTTCCTTGGGGGAAAGAGGAAAATGGTGACATCAGGTAACACAGTATGGACTGTGACTTACCTATAGTGATCAATATGCATCTTATCAACTTGCTATAAGTCTCACAGTCACATTTAAATACTTCCAAGTGATGACAAGATTAGGAGAAAAATTAGGTTTTACAATCAAGTGAAACACATTTCTCTGTAACATATTCTTTTCCAGATTGTTCATGCTATTTATGTGAATTTGCAAAGGGCATAGGCTGATAGCTCTTACCAACAACTAGAGCCAGGTGACATACAAATTTTTCCAATTCTCTTCTGAAAATATGTGAAATCACTGTATGACATAGGTGCAAGTCTAATACCTGTGGAGATACATGCACTTATGTAATAGGTAAAGTCCTAGTTCACCAGTTTTAGCATGACCTTCTCTTCCCAGAAAAATGATTAATTGAAGTTTTACCTGAACCAGGCAGAATATTTATAACACCCTTAGGAAATCCAGCTTTAGCTGAGAGTTCTGCAAACTTCAAGGAAGTCAGAGGTGTGACCTAAGTAGAAACATTTGGATTAGGTCTCCTATTTTAATTAAACGTGTGATATCTTTTACATTCAATACATCTTAGTTTTGATATAACATTCCCCTTCTTACAGTATTGACAAATTAAAAGCAATGGCTTCTTGTGGAAAATAATTCATTCTTGAAAACGAGAATAACACCAGAGCAGAATTGGAGACAATCAGTACCTTGTATCATCGTGGCAATTTGTATTATTATACATGCACTTTAAAACATATGGCACAGTCAACCTACGGGTACATACAACAGATCAATCCATGGGTGAAATCTGCCAGATTGCCTGAATTATTTTTCCTGAACACCTGAGCACCTGGGCCACCTGTATGTTCCTTTTTGCTTTTACCTGAGCTGGCTTGAGTACGAGTGTGTTTCCTGCAGCCAAGCACGCTGCGCTTTTCCATGCAAGCATCATCAGTGGGTAATTCCAGGGAATAATAATTGCACAGACACTTAAAGTAGGGAAAAAACAGGGAAAGATTACATACTTGGTGGCAGCTTTTCAATGGCTCTTCTGCATGTCAAGGCTGTCACTATGAAGAAAAAAGTAATACTTACCCTATTGGCTCTTTCTTGGTGAATGTTAGATTATGGTTTGGCCGGGCCTGATTAATTGGAATTGTAGCACCCTAAAAGACAGAGGAGGGATAAAATTTTCATACTGTTTAATAATTTTTATTCAAGTCAATTTGTCATGTGAGTATGTTCTGGAAAGCTACAGAGTAGTCTTCAAAACCACAAGCATTTTTGCACCAGGGAAAGGGGTGGGGATTCTTCTACTGCAACATTTCCTACTGCAGATACTGTAATCAACTCTTGGATGAAATAAAAGCATAGATAACAATAGTATGGAAGAACAGAAAGTGAGGGTCTGATGGACAAAAACGAGCTGATTTATGTTCTTGATTGCGGATCCTAAAGATACTTGGAGAAATGCTCTTGAAACTGTGTCACGTGCTGTGCCATCAAGCCTTGGTCAGATTGCAGAATAGCACAGCACATGAGTCTCTGCACTTACCTGCATGATGAGCACAATGATATTCTGTCCCATGAATAATCAAGTGCTGACTAAGCATGCATATCCACTGTGACACCTCAGCTGATTTCTTAGATATTTAGAGTCACATCTTAAACCCATATTCTCCAACTGGAGGTGGACTTCCCTTTTGTATTGATAGGGAGACCCATTCTAGATAAAATTCTAATTATGTTTTAGTTTTTGACTCCTTAATTACTTTTTTGGTCTACTGCTTTTTGGCACTGTTTCAGAAAAAAAAAAAACAAAAAAACAAAAAAACAAACACCAAAAAAGAAGTATAGAGAAGTACTACCATTGATTATTTCCTTTACATATTCACTTGCCTGAATTTTGTCACACCATCCAGCAAAGTATCTGAATGTTTGCACAGACATTCCAATATGAGTCTTCAAAGCTAAAGTGTAGACAGCTCCTGAGTCAAGAGACTCTATTGTTGCCAACTCTTCTTGATGTTCTTCCATCAGGTCTGCAAGTCTAATAAAAACGTTAAATATCCACATCAAAGAGAAATTAAAAAAGAAAACCCCTGACAACCTAAAATTATATTGGGTATGGCAAAGAAGCATAATTAAAATACCATTCCCACTGAATCTGGAGGTGGAGTACTGGAGCAACTGCTTCTTGACATCAGTAAGGGACTGAACAATTGCCCATTAGTGTGCAAATGTCTTCACATTGGCTGTAGCAGACACTGAATGAAGACATGAACACTGTAAACTTACTTGACTGTTCAACTATGGTTTTGTAAATAAAATCATAATTAGACTTTTTTTTCTGTTGTACTATAAGGAGCCAGTTATAGAAAGTAAGACCAGTAAGTCAGAAAGCAAATACACAATAACAGGGAATGTCAAGTAATCAAAACTACCAAGGAGGAGTAGTCAGGATTCTTGTTTAAGATTTGAGAAATCTAGCTTCATAATGCTGTTTTGTATTGTCTGAACTTGGACTAAAATCCTTAAATGTTAGAAGCTTCAAAGGCATCCACATGTCCAAAGACAAAGCTCCAAAGCTGTAATATAAATTGAATTTTGCATGCCTTGGTACATTTGAAAATCTCTCGATGGTCTCCTTGGGCCTCAAGTTCTCCATCAGTTAGATTTATCAAATAACCCAGTGAGGTATAAGTAGGACAGTGGTAAATACTACTAAGTGGATAATAACTATCAGATTGTCTCAAAAATGCATCTGCACAGAATGATACCTATACTTATGAGGCACTACTGTTATTTTAGTGGTCCCTTGTTCAGGTCTGTTTTGCATCAATGAATTTTCACACTCAGTCCTTCACATTCGTATTCTTTTATATGCATCAGTGTTTTTCTTAGGCTTCCTTCTGTGATTTGGTACTCAGACATAAAATCAATGCTTCCATATGATTTTAAGAGCTTAAAAAAGTGCATTTGAAATCCCATAAAGAGAATTCAAAATCGGGAGTGAAACCTATTTTTCCATCATGTAAATTCTGCCCATTTAAAGCATTTGCAGAGATGGGGAAAAATGCTCTTTAATACCTGTTTTAACTTATCTTGCAGACTCAGCTACAGGTCAGGGCATTGGCAGCATTGTGTAAAAGAATGGATATGGCATTCCATATGGCAGGGACAAAGGAGAAAGTTCCATTTAAAGTGTGCTTAATATCTTCCATTAATGATTTCTTAAGCTAGGAGTTTTAATGGTACAAACCTTCTCTTTGGTTCAGCACTCAAAATCTCTAGTTTGAACAGAGGCCAGAGAAAAGGAGCCTTATTTGAATTAAGGTGGTCCAGAGAGAGCCTTTATTCATACTGGGAATGGTTTGCAACACAAATACTCTGCTATAGCTATCCTAGAGAGCCAGTCACCTAAGCAAAGAGTTTAATCCAAAAATCACCTATGCAGTGTAGGGGAGCTGCATTTTCCATTTACCCAATGTAGTTATGTTTTCAAATTGCAAGCATAAATACATACATAAATACAGCATAAATACATACATAAATACAGAGTGGTAGATCTAAGACCTTAAAAATTTCTCTTCAGGGCAGAGTTAACTTGGGCTCTCAAGCACTCTACATTCCTAAGAGAAATTAAACACAAGTTTGTGCATGCTTTGAATATGTGCACACTTGTGAAAAATTTAAGTGACCAGGTGTATTTAATGTTCAGTTCTGACTTGCCCATTTTCTGTTGTGATGACTACTCAACTCTTTTTAAAAGAGTCCTGCAGGCCTTTTTCCACAGCCTGGTCACACATGTTATAAGACAAGCAGATACAAAAGAGAAGTGTCACAGATAAATATTGGATTTAGCTTAAAGAACTTCTGCACAGGACAATTCTTCCACTACTGACCTAAACACATTTCCTAGAGTGGGTCTTTAGCCAGGTGAGAAGTATACTAGAATACGATCCTGGAAAAATCTAGCATCAGTTAGAGTCTATTTCAAAATTCATAGCAATGTAGTTGTTTTTTTACTCTATGGAGTACAGATGCAGGCAAGCTTAGCAAGGTAAAATCTCTGCCTACCTAACCCAGGTAGGCTCTGTCTTTAAAACTTAGCCTCACTTCTACAGAAGGGTAAGGATTTTACAAGGGAATTTTCAATCCTTGCAACAAAACCCATGTAGATAAACTTAAGCCACCAAGTATTTAAAATACATTTTCCTCAAATTCTTTGTTTCCATTCATAAATAATTATGAAAGAATGGTGGCAGTGAGACAACACAAGATTCTTCTCTGCCACAAGGAATACTGGCCAGCTAAGATCTGAGGGTGAAGCAAATCAGGGGATGAACAGATGGCTAGTCTGGATCCTCTGACAGTGGGATTACAAATATCCATCATATTCAGGAAAGGTATACAACAATTCTTCAGGGAAACAAACCAATAAGATTTGAGAAAATGAAACAAACACAAGCTGTCCTTTACATACCTATACATGAGCTGCCCTCTTTCCCTTGCATTCATTCTTCCCCATTCACCATTTTCAAATGCCTCCTTTGCTGCTGCCACTGCTTTGTCAACATCAGCCAGTGAAGCAGAAGATACACTGGCTATAATCTGTCCAAAGATAGCATTGTGTTAGCTCAAAATGAAACTTTGGGATGAAGAGTGTTACTCCTGGATTCTAGATTCCTAGATTTTTCTTCTTCTTCCTTAAAGCAAGGTGCATTGTCCCATTGGGTTTCACCCTCTCTTTCCATATGTAAAACCAGTGTGATACTACAAAAGCTGAAAATCTTTATTTGTGGTGTTAGGATCTAATATCTAAACATCCTAAAACAACTCCCACATTTTCTGTTTCTAAGGAGTGGAGCTTCTGTTACCATAAACCACCATAAACACACAGTATTTTATGATGATTGTGTTCCATAAATACACACATTGTAAATTCTAATACAGAATTGTTGTGACTTTAATTCCATACTATAATGAGTTTCAGGAAAAGTGTCAGAGTCTGACTTCCAATGATAGAGAAATTAGTGTTGTTGATTTCAGCAGAATTTATTTACTCTAAAATTAAATGACAATTACATGGACATCAATTTATTTACTCTAGAATTAAATGACAATTACATGGACATCAGAATATCATCTCTTATTTATAATTCATAGTTGCTCAACCAAGATACAGTAGTTCAGGACTGAAGTGCAACTGTACGTATTTTCCTATTGAGAAGTTATTTTTCTTACTGGAAATTTAGTGAGACAATTTAATGTCACACTGACATCATATTTGTAAAAAAAGTTAAAAAAAAAAAGAAGTTGATTACTGACAGGACATATATATTCAATATACTAAAAGAAACACTTCCTTAGCAACTAAACTTCATCAGAGTTTAAACGAGAATGAAAGCAAGGTAAAACATACAGGTAGGTATGGAAATTGATGTAATAACTGAAGAGGAAATAGGTTATTTTTGCTTTCCAGCTTGTCTTAAATGGAAAAAGTATAGAATACACAAGCTGTGAAATAAATTGAAACTTAAAATTATTTCAAGAGGTTGTTTAATATGTACTGTATAGTTTTAAAATTAGTAGTATTCAGGTAATGGTTTAGATTTTTTAATATGCCAAAAAAATGAAATAAACTGGTACTGATCATATTTAGAAATTACTTACTGATCCATCTGCTGGATTTATAGTGTCATATGTTTTTCCATCATCAGCATTTATAAATTGTCCATTTATGAAACACTGGTATGGCATATTCACAGTCATGTTGTTAATATTTTTTGAAACCTGAGTGAAATAAACAACAAATTAATTAATTTTTTTCATAACTTATATTTTAATGTGGCTTAAGAAGCTTTTGCTATCTACAGCCAATATCCAGATGCATTTTAGCATTTATATATGGCTGTCAGAAGTAAAATGTAATGGAAACCATATTCTCCCTCAATGCTAATGACCATGCCCTGAGCCAGTTAAGCAGACTTTTGTATTTTTTTACCTCTGGATCTCTATGTTTAAACAAATACTAAACCCTGGTTAAGACTGATCCTAATGTAGTTGAATCAAATGCATAATTCTCAGATTCAAGAAAACCTGACTTCCTTAATGACTTAAAAAAATTACAGAATCCTCCTGTCACGTAAATTTTTCAAACAGATTCTTAGGAAAAAATTCTGGCACTGTACCCCTGAAAAGCAGAGGATCAACAATCAAACTGACTGAAGCACAGTGGCAGGACAGTGCAGGGGAGGTAGGAATATGTGCCCAAGTGTGAGCTGCTCTACCACGTGGTCTTGATCTCCTGGATTGTGGAATGCTGTAAGTGGCATTACATATACACTTCCATTCCAAAAGGCAAATATTTAAAAGTTTGTATAACCAAGTATTTGTTTGCTTCCCTACAGCATCAAGCAGTCTAATAAAATCCATTGTCTACTCTTCCCTAAAGCCCAAGAAAGACTAAGCAATAAATGGAAAATAAAAGGTCTTACATAATCAATTACTAACTCTTCCTCTTTGTCTTCTCCTCTGAATTTTCTGACAGCCATTTGAATAAAATCTGCAAACTTGGTGGCCATATACACATCTTCACTCTGTAGTTGAAGTCCACTATATTTCTGTTTGATCTCCTCTAGCATTCTAAAGATTTTGAAGAAAAAATAAATTTACAAATTACAAATCAAAGAATTCTTCCGGTAATTGATTCATTAGAAGGTCAAAAGGGATCAGAACTGGGCACCGGTTTTTGTGCATGTGAATATGTGTGCATGTTTCTCTGACAACAAGGGCAAAGAAGTTGCTGCATTTTACTGAAACATGTAAGTTTAACTGGGGGTGCTATGGAAAAGAAAATGTGTGTTCTGGAATGCTCTTAGGTAAACTTTTGGAAATAAATGACTGATAGAAGATACTGATATACTATTGGAAAACAGTATTTGGGACTACTCTACCAATATGTGGAGGACACTGAGATTGCTAAGTAATAAGCTTGGTAACCCGTTTCTTTAAAAAAACCTGAAATGCTGGTTTTATCTTATGGCCTGGAATATCTGAGCTGCAAACAGAAGGTGAATGAGGTGACCCAAACCATGAAGAACTCAGTATACTTGTAAGCATGGGCTCAATTCTCTCTGTGAAAGGCTCCTCTTTCCCTCTGGGGAGCTCTTTGTTTGGATCTCCAATCAGTCCCAACCATGTGGCTGATGTTCCTGAATTCAACAGGATTTTTCCTTCAGTACAAAGAGCAGGATCACATCAGTACCTCCTAATCTTGGGAGAGGAACTGTACTATATTTTCAAAGGTAGGAAAGGGAACAGTTAAGAGTATTGGAAAACATCATGGGATTATTTTTTTTTACCCTGATTTAAAAGCACAGTGACAACTTCATTTTCATCAACTTTGGCTTCAAAATTTTGTTATTTTGAACATTTTTTACCTGACAACATGCATAGAGGATGCTCCAGATTTGAAGAAGTCTGTGGAATCCTCAATTGCAGCAACATTGCTTAAAATTCCCTTCCAAATAGCCTAATAATACATAAAAATAACAGAGGCAATAATTAATAATCCTCTAATTGCAAGAACTATTTATCAAATTGTATTTTCTATGGTATCTGTGTATACAACATGTATTATGTCAAAGGTTTCCAAAACACTAAATTACTTTTCAAGGGTCTAGAACAGTCTAGAGACCTGGTGTCAGACAATAAATTTTTCAGCATAATCAGGTGATCAAAATGTATTATTTTCTCCGTGATAATTTCACCTTATCGGGCAAGAAACCTGAATGGTACAATGCTACAATTTTCAGGCCCATTTTTAAAAGACTTTTATACTCCAAATAACAACTTCCCACTGCATTATGAAATACGTTGTCTATAGAGGCAAGGACAGCCTGGAGCACTTTGTGACTGGATTGATGGCATTTCAGGCCCCTGGGCAGAGCTGATAAGTAGTTTAAGTTGCATACGTGAGATGGCGAAATGAATAGGTAAATAACTGTCAATGTAGTATTTCAATTAATTATAATTAGGTTTCAGAGTTAGCAGGTAGCATCATAAACTGATGAGTTTATATTTCTTTTTGCTATTTTCTCAGTCAGTCAGTAGCTCCAGGCAGCACTTAGGTTGCTGGCAAGCAGGTTCAGGGTAATCTTGAAGCAGCAGCTTAAAATATTAGTGCATCAAGCTGCCTGACCTGTGCCAAAAGTTAATAAACCTGCAGCAGAGTTAGCAAAAGGGAGCACATCTATGACTCATCTGCTCTGGCACAAAACTTCAGTGAGAAATGTGGCTTTCAGCTAAGCCCCTGACATTTACTACAGAGGGATGGATTTCAGGAGAGGGCACAAAAGAGCCTGTCTGGCTATGGGAGCTTTCTGCTCCAGCTGTCCCAAACCTCTGCCGGATAGTCCCTTGCATATGGTTGTGGTAGAAGAGACAGTGCACACAGGTACAGTGAGGAAACTGCTGCTTTTTGCTTTCAGATTGCTGTTCTAAGACCCCCTGGAGCTTTTCCAACAGGACCACTCTGAGCACATCCTAGTAAATGAAGAAAGGATTCCAGAACTATCCAAGTCTATCAGTGTTGGAAAACTCACTTCTGTGAGGCGAAGGTCCATTTGTTTTTCCTCACTCCCACCTTCATCATTCATAGATATTTACCATAACTGATGCCCTAATCACTGTCTTTGTATCACTTGTATCTGAAAGGAAACCTTGTAAAATGACATACAAGTACTCTAGTGAAATCCCAGTTTCACCTGAATTAATGTCAACAGCTAAACATTCACCCCCATATTGAGTGTATTTTATCAAAAAACAATTTGCACAACGAAATAAACTATATGCCTTGCCAATAATAAATATGCAATGCAAAGCAGTTTATTAAATTACCCTAATATCTTCTGCCATCTTTTTCTCCTCCTCTGTAAGTTCCAGGGCAGTTGTTTCATCAGCAGAGAAGTATCTAGATGCAGGAATCATTTTTCCATCTTCAAACTGCAGGTTTCTCACTAGTACCTGAAAAATCAGAGGATATGATTTTAAATTGTCTGAGAGGTAAGTACATCCTTAAGTGAAGAGTTTTTAGGCATTAATATGGTTACTGGAAGAGTAAAATAAATGGCTTGAAGGAAAGTTAATATGATGCAGGCAATTTAGCACAAGCCACTCCTACCCGATTTTCAGATTCTCTGCTGGTATTAGTACATTTTACTCCATATTGGAAATGAATGTGTATTGAATGAGAAGCAAAATATTAATGCCTTCTCTATAGCATGATAGGGGATTGATAAACTCCAAGCGATAATCTCCAAACTCCAGTCTGTCATTAGCACCTGGATTTGTGTAGCCTGACAAGTCCACACTACTTGCACTTACTGCCAATGTTATTCCATCTATGCTTATGTTTGCCAGACTGAGCACTTACCATCTTCCCATCATTTCCAAAAACGACCAGACCATTCTTGGTTACAAGTCCAGGTCTTGAAGCACCTTTTATTGCCAGCTCTTGTCCAGCAGGCACTGAAGCATCAAATAATGATGACCCGTAAAATGTAACCACCTAAAAATAAATGAAATGTATGTAATTAAAAAGGCACAGATTCTAAACATGCTCTAAAATTTTAACAATTGTATGACAGTGTTTTGAAGCTTTAATATAACACAAATAAAAGTACCTGCACATGGAAAACATGTTAGAACAATATTTCCAGATCTTTACAACCCAGAACGTGTAACACTTCTCAAGCTGCCTAAACCTGCAAAGCTGCTTAGCTGTAACAAAGTGCATGCTGGAACCGCAGCAGGAAGGGAAGCAGCTTTTATCAGTGAATGCCCAGAGGGAGAGACCAGCAGAAGCCTGAGTGTGACTGGTGGAGTCCAGATCTGCTCCCAGGTTGTCAGTGCTGAACACTGCCTCTCTCTTGGGCTCTTCTGTTCTTTCTGGCCTCTCAAATCAGCAACAGTTCCTGGACATTAGAGCAGAACCAGGATTTTGGAGCAGCCTCCCAGCAGATGACTAATAGTTAAGTAAATAACAAAATCTGCACATCACAGCCAGGAAAGATAAAGTGATTTTTAAAACACTTTGTGTAAGTACAATGTGGATCAAATCTATAGTATCCGTAATACACTGAAAGGAAGTAGTTGGTTTTGGATAAAATGAGATAGATTTATTTCTGCAAATGACCTAGGCCCAAATCTCCTTAAAATAAAATCCCCTGTTATTTCAGCAGTTCACAGTGCTTCACTGTATTGTCAATACTGTGATGTTGCCCACTGTAGAGCATGGGTTGCATTATATTGTAATACATGACTGCTTCCCAAAATGACTGGCACAGTCTAGGTCTACTCCTCTTACCTTTCTATCATGCCCCATTTTTTTTTTTCAGATACTCTTCTTACTTTTCTTCAAATGAATCTACATTTAAAAAATTCTTAATTACTGTGTTCTGTACATTTTATTTAGAACATTCTCTTCTAGGTATGGACAAAACATATGTTCATCAAATTCGAGCTACTTCCATGTAACTCTCATTTTTATTCAGTTGCATGCAGACACTTTTAATTTTGTAACATAAAAGGGTCAAAAAGAGGCTGTAGAAAGGAATAATATTCTTCTGGTTTTCAGAGCATACCTGGCCGTTTATTGTTGTCCATGCTCCAGGCACTTTATCATGCCCTCGAATCCAGTTGTGCAAAGATGCTGCAGGTTGGTCCCAGGATATCTAGGAAATGAAGACATGCCAGCTAGTTCTTCTCTGTTTAGGTATAAATCGAGTTAGTAATGCTTTCCTATATAAGAATTACAATTTTTCCTTCCTTCTCTTTCAACCATTCATGTATTTAAGAACACAGAAAGTGTCTGGTCTAATAAGGGAAGATCAGTGATCTCCAGATGGCTAATCATCAAAGACCTACCAAATGGGATGCTCTTAGCACTTCTGTGCTCTCTGTGGTCTATATCTTTTCACAGATTCTCCTTCTTATATTAATATAATGAAAATATAACTCCTACTACTAAGTATTCATTCTCAGATAATGAATACTATGATTCACAAATGCAATAAGCATATCATGAATATAAATAAGAGTATGTCTGGGGCATCACCTTCTACTCAAAATGATCTCTTTATTTCTTGGATCCTAAGTTCTTTAATAAATCTACAAACTTGTATTAAAATACTTTCTAATTGTGTATTGCCCTTTTACAAATTGTTCCATAAATGGAATCACTACTACAACTCGCAATTCCTGCAAAACTTTGAGGAAAAAGGAAGTAATGTTTTAAGAATGCCTTGTACATTTAATAGGAAACATCAGTGAAAATGCATTGCTTTATCTTTGCAGAATTGTGACCAAATCTGCCAAAATAAATTAAAGTATCAGAATAGCTATTAAATAACAAAACTCAGGTATTCAGCATCCTTCTTACACTAAACACAAAGAATATGTAGAATCAAGTTTTAAACCAATGAAGGTAGCTTTACACCAGGGAGATTAGGCCACTTCTCTCCAAGAAAGCTCCTTAAATATTATGTTATACTATTTTATATTATATTTTATGGATTAATAAAAATATCCTTATGCAAAACTATTTGTTCATAAGGTAAGCCAGGAATTGAAATGTGATTAAAACATCATCTGCAATAAGTCAAGTCAAAATTGTTGGAACAATTTTTACTTTTTTTTTTTTTTTTTTTTTTTTTTTTTTTTTTTTAAATAAATTCTACACTGGTCTAGGAAAGGAAAAGAAGGTATTACAGGCAGCTTTCACTATCACGTAGTGATGGCCTTCCCAACCACAAAGAAGATCAGCTAATGCAGGAGGTGCTTAGATAAAATAATTCTTATATGGGTATTTAAATTTTTTTTTTTAATTATTGGTCATTTACATGACCTATGTTGGTTTTTTTCCTTGGTGCTAGCAGGACAGGTGCCAACATTTGCTTTTCCTAACATCAAATCTATTTCTGGTAGAGACTTTCATAAGGCCTGTTGGTAAACAATGTGAGAGCTGTCTTCATCCAATGTTTTATTTACAAGTATGATAACTCACTAAGAATCCACTGAAAGTGCTTCTAGGTGCCTGTATGATACCAAATAGGACATCAAATTTCTAAATACATGTAACTACTGAAAGGGAACAGCAACTTAGCCTAGGGCTCCATTACATGCATTCTTGGAGTTATCCCAGGAAAAAGAACTAGAGAAACAACTGAGTTAAAAGTCATGTTAACTTCATATTGCTACTGTTGTAATCTGAGTTAATAACTTTTTTTATGCTATGCACAAACCCCAATGTTATTTAACACTACCTCTGCATTTTCCTTTTTCTGGATCCCTTCGTATGTGGCCCCTTCTTTAGGCTGAGGTATACGAGGGGCTTTACCATCAGCAATGAGATGTACAGCTTCCACCTAAGTGAGAAAGTAACAGATTTAACGTTAGCTTGGTTCACCTTTTTTTCCTCAGTCGTACTTGTGAATGACAGCAAAAGACTTTCTGCCACAAGGTGAATAGTTTTGGGGTTTTTTTTAAACCTAGGATTTCCAAAATCTAAGGGACCAATGCTGCCCTGATTGACATACATATGTGGTTAAACTTCTTTGACAAAAGAAATAGCCTCCAAAATGTGATGGTAGTACCTAGTCACAAAACTTACAGCAGCTGCCTAAAATTCTGCAGGACAAAAATATAGCTCAGTATGACTGCTTTCAAATTCTTCCTATTTCTTTATGCAAAACGTTATTTCTCTGCATTTAAGTGGAAAGAGAAAAAAAATCTCTAATGAACAATTCTGAATATTTTTTATTTATTTTCCTTTATTCACTTTAAAAAAATACAAAAAAAGGACACCCATACAAAATCCAAAGCCAACCCATCAGGGCTCTGAGCTTAAAACACCAACTCCCTCTCTTTTTTTAAAAAACCTCACTTGTTGGTCTCTCTGAGCCTTTAAAAGATTTCATCTTGTAAAAACATTTAAGGAATCTATGGAAAGAGCTATATTCCAAACAAAATCAACTTGTTGCCATCTGTGGAAACAGAATATGTTCTGCCTCCTGTCAGCAACAAATATTCCGAGGTCACATCCTCAGCTGTTGTGCAGCTGCACAGCTCCACTGAAGTCTTGGATTTGGCTGAACACCACAACCTCTTTCCAAATGCATGCATTTTTTCTGTATTTCCTTTAATTTCAACCTCTTTTCCTCTTAAAAAGCTGGTATTTAGTACAGCTAAACATACCATAGCCTTTATGCCTTCTGGGAAGAGAAACCGGTTGTACAGGTCATCCACAGTGTCATTTTGGCCAACATCACATTCTCGCTGCAGAAGTATTGGTCCAGTGTCCAAACCATCATCAGCCCAAAAAATAGTAAATCCTGCTTTCTTATCTCCTTGAATTAAAGTCCTGGACATAAAAAAAAAAAAGACTTGCAGTAAATACAGACAGTATGAAAGTAGTCAGGGATATCCTCATGTGTTATACATTCATTTTCTCAGGAAGACAGGGAAGAAAATCCTGAACCGTCTTTAATATACTTTCATTGCTCACTTCACTGTCAGGGACCCACAGTTTTGGTACTGTTGGTGTATGGTTTCCATAAAATGACATAAGAAATGATGCAAGTGAACCCAGGCTGTCTTTCACACAGATCATTGTGATAATTATTAGTGGTAAGACACACAGAGCAAAAGGTGTGCAGTAGTTATGACAGAATTTGAAAGATGGAAGCATCTAACAGCATATTATCTTAATAACTCATGCCATTAGCCAAGCCTCACAGCTCATCTGTGGGTCAAAAAGGCAAATACAGTTGTCACACAGCTGTAAAAGAGCTAAGCTCAGAGTAGAAAATTATGAATATACAACTGTTTAAAAAAAAGTTATTAAGGGTATCCAGCCAGATTCTCAGCTGCTGTGCATGAACACAGCAACACTTAGAACAGACTTATGCTGATTTACCTCAGCTCAGGATCTGCCTCTGCATGTGAAGGGAACTTCAGGCACTTAAAACTTTCCAGTTCTCCTTCGGCATGCGCCTCAGAATATCAGACCAAAGTGTTTAAGGGAGCAGGCAGAATATTTCCTGCATGATTTTAACCATTTGTCTGCATGTAAATACCGATGGTGTTTTAAGTAATGCATATCTCATGTAAGTGTTCCCTTGGCAGTCCATATTGTAACAGGATCGTCCAAGATCTGGCTTATACACAGGAAAATTCATTATTAATTGTAAGCACTGAAAAGCACTACATTATTGAAAGGAATAAAACACACATACGTGCAGAACAGGGGACAAACTCCAAAGACAGCTGGGGAAGTTGGCAGCTATAACAGAATTGGGAGCTTACATAGGTTTGGCTAGCCCATTTCAGATCTTTCTCACATTTAGGCAGCACTTCTTGTGTTTTTTATTATGTAAAAATTCCGAACGATCACTGATGAGAAGTGGATATCGTCAGCCTGGCACTGGACAAGAAGGTTTCATGGGCAGTTGTCCCTGATGCTGAAGAGGTGACAGGATGAGAACTACTGTGTGCCCCCTCCCTCTGCATAGGCCTGCTGATAACAGAGCAGCAGCAGTTGGAAAAAGATGTAAAGGAAGTCAGTGAGGAACCCTCAGAGCCTCAGGGATGTTGTTTGGGCCTGGTGCCCCTTTAGCCATGCCTAATTCCCAAAGGTTTTCTTGGTCCTACTGTGGAGATAAAGGGCCTGATCAGCACCAGGGCTGTAGACACAACACATGAAAGAAGTAGTGATGAGAGCAAGGGTTGAGAGAGTGAAACACAAGAATAGTCAGCCAAGGCCAAATCCTACTTTAACTTAAAGGCCTCAGGACAATGGCCTTTACCTGGGAAGGGCAGGAGCAGATGCTTACAGAAGGAATATGCAAAATAGAGCAAGGCATAGTGATACAACACTGCAGTACATTCCTGCTTCTGGAAACTTTCACTTCGGGAGCTTCCTGAAAGAGAATTTGTATCTACATCTTCCTATGTAATAGATCTTTATGAACTTTTCATCCATGAAAGCATCCTTCTGGAGCTCTCTAGCTGGGAAGTACTACAATTTATTAACAGATTGCATGCAGTAAAAGTATCTCCTTTATTGCTGGTCAAATCCTACAAGCCGATCTCTTTGCTGGCTGCCCCCTAACTTTTGATTAAGAATGAGTGATCATTCCTTGTTCACCTTTCCATGTCTTTCATAGCTTGATGCACAGCTAGCGTATTTCCTTCCCAGTGACCTCTTCTCCAGTCTGAAGACTCTCTGCTTTGTCTCCCATCATGTGAAAGCTGTTCTATACCTTGACCATCTTTTTTAGCTTTTATTGAAATATATCTAGTTCATGTTCCTACTGAGACCCAGACAGTATTTAAGATCCTTTGATGGTCTCTTTTCTGAGTCATGACAATTAACTTTATTACTGCTTATATATAGTCGGTGGGTTTTGCCCCTTGTGTACATTTCTTTATGGTTTTTAACTTTGAATTTGACTTCTCACTTTATCTCACTTTCACATTATCACATTTACCCATTTGCATAAATAGTGTATTCTTTATCATAGCTTTAAGCCAGAGTGACTGGTCTAAAGTTTCCTGTCTTTCTCTTTCAGTTCTTTTAAAATTAGTATTGCTCTTGCTGTTTTTCCAGTCACCTGTACCAACATGACCTTAAGAAACAGGAATGCTGCAGGTTGTCTCAAAGCTGCAGCTTCAAATTTGCTTGAAAATCCCCTGGTCCTGAATGAATAAGAGTTGAATAAAAGATGAATGTATAAGAGATCCTTATTTATTCATCAGTTTACCTAAAATCTCTTCTACTCACAGTTTAGCTGAAGAGAGTTGTTTTCACTTATTCTGCACAAAGAAGGGCTGTAGGATAAACACCTTAACCTCCTTCCTTCTGAATACCAATACACATCTCCTACTATGGTATTCTCTTTCATAAGCACCTTTGTAAAATCAAACACCTCTATAACCCTACATACCTCTCACCTTTAATGTATTTGGGAGAATTGTTATTATTCAATTTTATGCATTAAAAAGTTGGCACTTTTTTTTTTTCTGGACTGTCTGACTCTCATTTTTCACCTGATCTGCCAGAATTTATGCCCTTTTGTTATTCTACTCACTTGGACACAACTGACACATTTTTGAAGGATTTCCTTACATCTGTAACAGTCTCCTTTACACCTCTGTTTAAGTACTTCAGCTTACCATTTTTTCCAGTAAGGACAAAAATTTAAAAAGAAAAAAAAAAAAAAAAAAAGATACAATTTTGCTTTGAAACTACAACACCCTGTCTTCAGATAATCATCACAGAATCATAGAATCAGATGGGTTGGAAAGGACCTCTGAGATCATCAAGTCCAACCCTTGATCCACTACCACCATGGTTACCAGACCATGGCACTAAGTGCTACATCCAGTCTCTTCTTAAAAACCTCCAGGGACTGAGAATCCACCACTTCCCTGGGCAACTTATTCCAATGCCTGATTACCCTCTCTGTAAAGAATTTCTTCCTAATACCTAACCTAAACCGCCCCTGGCAGAGCTTGAGACCATGCCCTCTTGTCTTAGTGAGAGCTGCCAGGGAAAACAGACCAACCTGGCTACAACCTCCTTTCAGGGAGTCGTAGAGAGTGATGAGGTCACCCCTGAGCCTCCTCTTCTCCAGACTAAACACCAGCTCCCTCAGCCTCTCCTCATAGGACTTGTGCTCAAGTCCCTTCACCAGCCTGGTTGCTCTTTTCTGGACCCGCTCCAGCACCTCAGTATCCTTCCTGAACTGAGGGGCCCAGAATTGGACACAGCACTCCAGGGGTGGCCTCACCAGCGCTGAGTACAGGGGAAGAATCACTTCTCTCATCCTGCTGGCCACACTGTTCCTGCTACAGGCCAGGATGCCATTGGCCTTCTTGGCCACCTGGGCACACTGCTGGCTCATGTTCAGCTTCCTGTCGATCAGCACCCCCAGGTCCATTTCTGCCTGGCTGCTCTCCAGCCACTCTGTGCCCAGCCTGTAGCGCTGCAGGGAGTTGTTGTGGCCAAAGTGCAGGACCTGGCACCTGCTGCCTCTAAGATGCTTTAAAAATTGTTTATTTATATTTAGACAATTTCTTATTCAATTTAAACACTGTGGTAATGGCATTTCTGTTGTCACAAGAATGCTAGATATGACTCTATTGTGGTCATTATTGCAGTGTACTTCTTTCAGGGTAACAATTTGAACCTAGCCTTGTGCATTGCTCAGAAGAACAGCGAGATAAGGTTTTATTCTTGTGGATTCTCTTCTATTCTCCCATTCAGTGAAATCTTAGGCTCTGAATCAAACTCTATTGTAATAGTTATCTAGTGTTTGTGGGGGGTGAGCCACAAGGGCAGTGTCCTATTTATAGAAACTCCAGATTGTCAATTTGCCTATATGAGTAAAATATATGAATGTACAGATCACATCACTGATCTTTCCAGAATAACAGCTGCACTCGCATTGGAAACAATAACAAATCTTAGGTATGAAGTGCAGTTCATAAACCAAATAGTCAGCTGCTTTCAGAGAAGTTCTTTCAGAGCAGTTGCAAGTCAACAGAACTGTGCCAGCATTTACATGAGTAATGGGTGCAGACCAACATCCTAAAACGACAAACACATAGTTTTGAGCACAAAACTCACCAGTTGATTGCAGAAGCTCCTCGGTGGCGTGGTAGGATGGATGGATGGTAAATAATAGAGCCATGTTTTGGACAATCAATAACATCCATGGGGATAAACTGTGTACAGAACGGAAGGACATTTAGCTCTGCTCCAACTGATTTGTAGGCTGCAACTACTTCCTGGATAGGCTTGCCTTTAGCTCTCCATCTGGGGAACTTAAAAACAGGAGTGCCATCCTTCTCCGCCGCCAGTGCTGAGGGGCAAGAACAATTTTTTTTTTTAATTCACGTTTTGTGTTAAAAATTCAAACTGAAATCAGAGGTACACATAGCATGACAACTCAAGCAGATCACCAAGTGTGTGATTACAGAGTGGTCTTTGTTCTGTTCTGTATGCTATTTAAAAACCTTTGTGCTTGGATATATTTTATTCCTCCTGTCTTTGATTCTCATCTCTATAGCTTATGTCATTCTCAACTTCAAGTTTACTCTTATGACTTGGCTAATAAGTACCAATGAAAGCAGGAAAGAATTATGAATGTTATTGTTGATTACTTAAGAGTGGCACTTCATTTCTTGTCCAATCATCACATTTGCCTGCAAGTGGTTTGGTTTAGCAGAACTTAATTTTCCGCCTAAATTTTCCTAAAATTCACCTAATCTAATTAAATTTCTAAAAACGTATTTATGCTTTACTTTCTCGTTTTCACTTCTGATATTGAATCTTGAGATTTAATGTGTTTACTTAGGTCTCAAGTAAACACTTACTTAAATATCACCTAAGTAAACACTGACTTAAATGTTGTTCTGTGGAAGTTAGTGTGTACTTCACTGACTTTTAGAAACAAAAACTATAGTTGTCTGAGGATACAGAAATGTCAGAAAATTCTGTTTAAGACTTAAGCTCAGAGTCATCTGGACATAAAAACCAGTGAAGTATCTAGGAAGTTCCTTTTTTTTTTTTTTTTTTCAATTAGGAGAGCAATAAACTAATCCAATGTTTTGTTAAAATAAATGTACAATTGAAATATTGGAAGATTTACTTAGTTGCATTTGTTAGCGTACTAACTGTACAAGAATAATTTATATACTGTAACCAAGTTATGCTACGTTATATATAATATAATATATATATATTATTTACATATAGTGTAATCCCACCAGAGCTGGATAGTCAAATTTTCTTTTTCTAAACTAACAGTTGCCTCCTCTAATTCTTCCAAAGTGTGATTAAATCTTTTAATGAGGTAGAGTTGAGAATTATATGCTAGTCTGTGAGTGGCACAGCCCAGCTAATCAAAATTTGTGTTTGATTCTTCCCTCATAAGGGTTCTTTAAAAACGTGTCAGGACCAGACCAAAACAGAAAAAAAACCCAAAACAAAACCAAAAGAGACATGAGACAGCTCACGGAATGTAGTTTTAATTTTGGATTATCCATATATGCACATTCCATTCTGGCACTTCTATTTGCTGATCATTTTAACTATCTTTGTGCCGCTGAAAAAAAAAAACCAAAAAAACAAAAAAAAAACAGACCCAGAAAAAAACCCAACAAAACAAAACAAACAGACAAACAAACAAACAACAAACAAACCAAAGAAAAGTTACAGTTCAGATGTTCCAAATAAGCTTCTTTGTCATGCTGGGTTCTCTTCTATGACTACAATGAGTACAGTTCTGAAACAACTCTTTCTTTAGGAAGTCTAGAAAATCTTTATGAGCCTTGACAATGGAAAAAGGGAGAGCAAAACCTCCTGTAACCTTTGTAATGTGTTTTTCCATGGTCCAGGTTGAAGAAAAATAGGCTCTGCAGCTACACTGCCAGATGCAAACTTGTCAGAAAGGGCAGAAAGCCAGGGACAAACAATCTTCTTGGCTCCATGCCTTGAGTGTCCCAGGCCCCACAGGGAAGCAAGTGATAGACATTTGAGCTTGAGTACAGGCTCAGCAGCTCTGTGCTTTAAGATACAGATCTCGTTCAGAACAATTACCTCTAGGATGCACATTCAAATAAGCTATCCAGATTAATTTTACTCTTCCAATGTCTTAATGTATGGCCCCACATGGTTAGAAACAACTTCTAAATGCTGACAAATTGACAAGTTTAAACTGTTTCTGGGACTTGTGTTTGGTAAAGCATAGTTCCTGTGCTGAATTCAGTGCAATAAAGGCAATATATGAAAGTTATTCCCATATAGATACCATCTTCTCACAAAAAGGCAAGTTTATTAAGGATGCCTGCAATTTTAACATCTGGATTAAAGCTACACTTACCCAGAGGATCAGCTTGTCCATTCTTGTCAGGCACTGTGAATACGCCCACAACTTTATGCCCCTCTTTTCTCAGCTTGTTATAAACTTCTTGTCCAAAAATACTTTGACCTATAAGGGCTAGCTTTAGCTTGTGTTGATAAGCCTGGTAAAAAGAATTAAAATTAAACATGCTTTAGGATGCAAAGAAAATACATTGTTGCTTACATTTGTCTCTTTCTCTTTCAATGTTCATTTTCATTTGAACTTGAATAGTCTTTCTACTCTAATCACCTTTGAAGGAGTAATCATAATTTTTTTGAGATTAATGATGGACAACATACAATTCAGAGAGACCATACATCACAAGAATGTGTCATCTGATACTGTCACTTTTGTTTATATTGTTTTTCTAGAATTTTAATTAGACAGATCCACTGCTTCTTATAAGAGGTTCCATGATGTATTCATAGTCAGAACTAATAATACAATAAATGAAAATACATTTTTTGAAATGGGTACATAAAACACTTTTTCTAGGCATTATGTATGTGCCTGTAACACGCCCTCTAACTCCCTCTGATTACACAGTGGTGTATTATTTTTGGTTAACATGTATAGGCTAAAGAAGACAAGCTTGCGTTGCTCCTGCCAAGTTAAAGGTAATGATCATCCATTTGATCCTCCTACAAGGAAATACTGCTAAATGTGAGTTTCCCTTGCTGGACTTCCACTGCTTGCTGTGTTTGGACCCCAGTACACCAGACATGTGATTTTAAGCTTCTTCAAGCTGAGTATGTACAAGTAACCACCTCCACTTTTTTTTGTTTGTTTGGTTGGTTGTTTTTTTGTTTGTTATGTTTGTTTGGGGTTTTTTATATATTTATGGTAGTTAGAATCACAACACTATGATGGTGTTGGGATATCAGGTACTTCTACGTTTTTCAAGTGACTGCATCCTGAGAAAACTAATTAACCTTCAGAGTCTCTTTAGATTTAGGTGGCAGTTCTGCTCCTATCCCACCCTACCTCCAGTCCTTCACCTCTAATACCTCCTTTATACCAGAATTGGTATTTCTGTATTTCTTTATCCCAAGAACTGGACTAAGGTAGTGAAGTAGGGCGGCACTGACCTGATGAAGTGTGGCTTATTCTTAACTGGATCTATTCACAGATCTAGTTGATTGCAGTGGCACAAGTCCTAACATAGGTCCAGTGGGGGAGCAGAAATGAGCATGCAAGCATGGTAGAAGGGTGGAACTGTCTCTTTGCATTTATAGTCAGCTTTGGAAAATAAAAACTAGAAACCACCTTTGAAAAACAAATGGACTATTGGAGCTGGTTAAAAAGGAAAGGTCCACAGAGAATAAACAGAAAACTTACCTTCCTCAAGGCTAAATCTGGTACAAACTATTCCTAGACTCAAACGATACAGATCCCTCCTTTTAAGAGTCCTGAATGAAAGGTAGAAAATAAATCCACACTCTCCCTAACTTTATTGTTAACTTAATCTCTTCCAACTGGACTTTGACTTCCATTTTTTCCTTATGAACCATCAGAGGAATCAAGGCACTGTATGAATGTCTTAACCATTGACATTAGCTTTGTTTGTATGTTGGCACTTGCACTTTTTCTCCTCCTTCCTCTTTTCCCTTTCTTATGGGCTGGGATATGAGGACACTTTGACAAAGCAGGTTATTGATTGGATAACAAATGTTCTGCACTGCCCATCAGATCCTATGACAAACAGAAATGTCCTGAAAAACAGGTTACTCAAAACCACAATCCATTCATTGCAATTCATTTCACAGCTGACACAGTATGGATGTATCTTACTCTTTTCAAGTTACCTTTTAGTTGTGCAGCTGGACTTAGAAAAAGGAGTTATGAATTGGTAGGTTCCATTACAGGAATATTGGAGTGTGCTCTTTATTTTTTTTATATAAAACAATAGGAAATAACTATTTTTTCCAGAGACAAACAAACTGCATAGTAAAATTGTCCCTGTATTGCATCATTACTCAGCACTAGTGCCACTGCAGTAGAAACAAACAGTAAGATGCAAAGATGGACATAACTCAGGCTCTTGCAAAATCAGATTGTTATAACTGGCTGGTAAAAAACATCTGTGAGACTGGTACCAACACTGCACTGCTGGTAGTTATATCTAAAATAGTCCATTATTTTGCTCTTAGTAAAGATGAGACCTTGCTGTCTTCATGAGCACAACTTCTCCCTGCAATCCTTATCCATCAAGGCCCAAGAGGAGGGAACGCTTATTATCAATGCTTTATGATGGATATCTTCACTTTTACAACAGAAATGTCGCTGCATTATTAAAACAAACTATGGAATTTTCCCAAGCATAATTATAGCAGGCAAGTTGGAGAAAGATTGGTCTGCTGGATCACTGAACATGTCTGACATGGTGTGAAATCCTCTGATTTCTGTACTGTGCCGATTTACAGTGGTAGATCAACCAGTGTATTGAAAAAATATTAAAGATAGTCCAGGTGAGGGTTACTTATTCTACTTTTGTCCTTTTCCTAACATCTCTCAGAAAGAACTCAAGTCTGAAAGGGATCTTCTTAGCTAACAAATCCAGTCCTCTGCCATCACAATCAATCATGTCATAGGATTGTTTTTACAAATTCAACTGACCTCCTTTTCAAAATATTTTCAAAGTCCTCACTGCTGTACTCTGCTGCTTTTCTGATGTTTGGCCAATCTTCTTCTAATTTTAAGTCCAAACTTATCATCACTTTAGGAGTTACTTTTCCTCCATTTATTCACACAGTGTTAATAACATATGTATCCTCTTCTCCTAAACTTTCAGCTCACATTTCCCTGTGAATAAATCTGATTCTCATATTACATGGAATGCCATACCAATTCCAGTTCCAAGTCATGAGAGGCTATAAATCAACATAATTTCAGTAAAGCTACACGTGCTTAATTTGTGTTAGCTGTGGAACTGAATCAACAAACGGTGAGAAGAAAACAGAGAACAGAATCCTCAAATGAATTAAAGAACAAACAAGCACACACACAAAAAAAAAAAAAAAAAAAAAACAAAAAAAAAAACACCAACAAAAAACCCAAGCCAAAACTGGCAAGACTGAGAAGATTACGGTGGTTAAGTCGCATTTCTTCACTTTAGTGCACAAAAACATTAGCGTGGCAGTGGATTTGCTCTGCTGTCTCACACTTGCAGGCTGGTTTCAATTGCAAGATGGATCTGGTAACTGTGCTATGAGCAGTGATTCTTGAGTTACCTCTCCAGTGAATGAGTATTGTGTGACATCTGGCTTAGACTGATAGTGCATTAACACATAGACTGCCATCAGTGGAAAGCAGGAGACAACCCACAAGCCAGTCTTGCACAGGATTTTTACTGAGTAAAAAACAAAGAAAAGAAATCTGTCTGAAAGGGCTTGCATGATCAAACAACAAGTTCAGACCTCCATTTTTTGTTGTATTTGAAAAATTAGTTGAGCAACTGCGTGAGATCTTATAGCCACTCTGTATCCCCTTTTGGAAACTCTTCTCAAGTATTTGTACCTAAAATGAGTTAGAGCTGCAAAAGTGGGAAATTATTTTAAAAGAATTTATTGTGGACATAACACTCAATTAAAACAGAAAATTTTATAAGATTACACAGAAAAGGAAACAGTTTGGTGTTTTCTTTCTTACAAAAATGGCTTATTTGGGCCAGAATACCATCAAGGAGCTGTAGAAAGAAAGTTTGTTAAAGAACACCAAACAATCTTGATTTTGAATAACGTACAAGATGGATGTTCCATCATTATCACTAACATGCACAAAGATTAAACTTCTTATTGCTTCTGACAGTGATGTTAAAAGATTATATTAGATTTCTTTTGCAGTAGCCTGGCCGACTACAAATGTGTAGCATGCATGAACAGATGCATGTGAAGGTTAATGGTCATTGTAGTATCAGAGTGGATCATTTGCTGCACTTTTGTAAGATTACCTGATTCCTAGTTATAGGAAACAATGCAATTCAGGTGGCTTAGGAAGATCTGGTCTTTCTTTTATGACTAATCATAGAATAATGTAGTTATTATGACAGTGCTGCCAAAATAAAAGAATTTACAAAGTTGGTGTTCACTCTACTGTAATTGCTTTCATTGTCTGAACTTTTAATTCCTTCTTTAACCTTCTATTTTGTTTATACCATAACACAGATTAACAGTAATTATGTTTCCCTGACTCAAGTACTCATGAAGAATGAAGAAAATAAGATAGAGGTAGAAGCATAAAACCTGAGAACTGTTTGTGCAAGCAGTGCAAACAAATCCTGAATGCTCAGTGTGTTTGAAAGTTGTCCACACCTATTTCACCGCCTCAACATAAAAGCACAGATTTAACTCCCATATTTAAAAATTCTGTCCATACGATCTGCTGCATACTGGAATTTATTTTACAATGGCCCATTAAAAGATATGGAATATTTTAAAGCTTGATTCCATTCTGGTTCCTTTTTTCCTCCAAAACACTTAACCAATAATAAAACTAACAAATAGAATTAAGCACTGCATAGATAGGCAGCCTGACAAATGTCGGTAACTATCTTGTCAAGTTCTAGTTCCTAAAAATGGAAGACAAATCCAACAGCTACATTTTCTTCTCTAAGAAGAGTCTAGAGTTACAAAACTTCTCCACAGGAGAATATTTATTTCATAGATAAAAATAATTTTCTGTTACTGCCTCTTTTTTATGTGTGTCTAACATTCTATTGGCCACTAGTTTCTAATCAAACTCCTTGAAAACTAAAATTTAGTAACTGCTACTCTGGTTACAAAGATTACAATGTTTTATTGAGTTTGTGTAAGAATTTAGTGAAGGCAATAAATATGTTAATGTTACATCTTTTGTAAAAGGAACATAAAGTTATACCTCCTTTGAAAACCAGCACTGCAGCTTTATTTCTACTGAGATCACCCTACATGTGCTAAAATTCCAGTGCCTCCAAATAGAAACCTATAGTAGAGCCCCGCCTCCATCTACATACACATCCACGGGCAATGTGTTCCCACCATTCACTCACTCATTCATTCTCATTTTTTGGCACTGGGATTGCATTTCCAAAAAGCCTGCATTAAAATCTCCTTATTCTAACACCTTCCATGTAGACCCCTTAGGAGGATTTCTGTCCTCACGCTAAACTGAGCAGTGAAACATAAAACAACAGCCTCGAGGAAGGAAAAAAATCTTCTCCCAGCCTCATTCAACTTGCAAGACCTATACATCTGGACAATTTGGAGCGGACAAGGCTTTCAGGGAGCGGCTACTTGCAGGAGTTCTGCAGTCTATACATTTAACAGGACATAAAGAATGGTTTTAAACAAACGCACAGAGCTGTGAAAAATTAAACCGTGGGGTGCAGAGGAATTTAGGCCATCAGCTTCAATCCTGAGCAACCCACATCCCAGAGCAAGGAACCGGCTGTGAGAAGGTCAAAAGCGAAACAGTCTTCCTAGGCCAAAGCGGGGGGCTTCCCTCTGGCACCAGGAACGTGCATGGTCCTTCCTGAGAAGGCAGCCTTCAGCTTCTCACAGGGCAAATCTCAGCATGAGGGAGGCAGTGAACAACTACACTCACGTTGTTCTTGACACACGATTACCGGGCACTATCAAAGCATCGCCGCTGCCTGTTCCCTGCAGTTTCCAGGCACATCCCTGCAAGATGCAGCGCCCAGATGATGGCTGCGATCCCGCCCGCAGAACAGCCGGGCAAGATGCAGCTTCTGCACCCAAACCAAGCCCTTTCCCGATCCCTCCCGACATTCCCATGCCTGTACGCGCTTTACTAAAACCTCGGCACAGACAATAAGCATCACATCCTGGAAAATGCCCACTCCCGCCACTTCCCCCTCTTCTCTCGGCCCCTGGTTGCCCCCGGACCGGCGCGGCACGCTGAGCCCGTTCGCTCCTGGGCTCGGCACGGCACAGCCCGGCGGGACCCCGGTGCCCCGCCGCCCGCCCCGCGCTGCTCACCGCGGCCGTGGTGCAGATGGTCCGCAGCAGCCGGGGGGCTGTCCGCAGCATCCTGCGGAGCGCTGCCGGGCCCCTGGCTCCCTCCGCCGCCCGGCGAGCACAGAGCCGGCTCCGCTCGTCTGATGCAACCCTCGCCGGTGCCGCTGGCGCCCCGCCAGCCCCTGCATCCGCGGCCGCGGCGGCGCAACCCCGCCCGGGCCCGCGGCCGCCCCGCGGCGGGGGGAGCGGGGCAGCCCCGCACCTGCCGCCCCCTCGGCGGACCGTGGGGCACGGCGCGGGGCGCGGGGGCCGTGCGGCCTCGGGGGAAAAGGGGCGGGAGCCAGGCAAGCGCCGCTGCCCCCCGCTCCCCGCCGAGGGGCGCGGCCCCCGGGGGCGGGATGAGCCCTCCCCGCCGCTGCCGCGGGGCCCGAGGGCAGGGACGAGCTGGGGAGGGTGAGGGGTTCCCTGCCCGCGAGCACGGGAGTCACAGAATCACAGAATCGTTAGAGCTGGAAGGGACTTCTGGAGATCATCCTGTCCAACCCCGCACCCAGTCCAGCCACCTGGAGGAGATGACACAGGAACTCTTCCAGGTGGGGTTTGAATGTCACCAGACACTGTGTGACCTCCCTGAGCAGCCTCTTCCAGTGCTCTGCCAGCCTCAATGTAAAGAAGTTCTTCCTCATGTTGAGGTGAAACTTCTTGTCTTTTAGTTTATGGCCATTGTTGCTCGTCCTGTCACTGGGCATCACCAAAAAGTGTCTGACACTATCCTCTAGGCACCCACCTTCGAGAGATTTATATGCATTAATGAGATTCCCTCTCAGTCTTCTCTACACTAAATAGTCACAGCTCCCACAGTCTCCCCTTATAAGATAGATGCTCCAGACCCCTCATCATCTTTGTGGCCTCCACTGGATCCTCTCCAATAGTCCCTTGTCTTTCAGCTTTGTTCCCTCTACAGAGCAGGTTGGTGAGACATTCCCTTGAATCTGTCAAGTGGCAGTCAAAGATCATGTAGATTAGCAACATTAATTTTCAGTTTATTTCATGCCAAAATTGCCAGTAATGCGGTTTAAAAACCATTAATGACTTTCTGGAAATCCATATCACCAACATTGCCAAGTATGTTTAAAGCAGCTCACTCTACCTAATTATTTTTTTTAAAAAATCTTCTAGGATTTTAGTTCCATTAATACAAATGTTTCAACTTCAATATTACTCATAAACTACAACAAAGTCTTCTAGTCAGAGCTATGGAGACAGCATGGCAGTAGTGTAAGCACCATTGAAAATTGGGTCAGGGTTAAACCCTATCTACACTTAAAAAACAAGGGTGGGTAATAAACTACAATACATGTTGTTCCTGTAAAGAAAAAAAGGAAGGCAAAAATGGAAAAGTTTTCCTTATGGCCAATTTGTGAACCATGTCAGAACCACGTCAGAGAGGTCACTGGACCTCCTATGCTTTAGCTAAAGTTGCAATCTGCAGAAATCTTGCTACAGTAGAAAATAAAGCAGACACAGTCTTGCCTAACACATGCAAACATTCTTTTCTCACTGAGACTTTTTGGATGCTTTCCTGCAAAAGAACTGTGATAGTAACCCCGAGGGATTAATTCCAAGGCCGCCACCCTCTTCCCTGGGGTACTTCGAATGCTGAGCCATACCTTAAGGATGTAGTACAGCTGCAGTACAGCTTTCTCTCCCTGTTCAGGAGACACAGGAGGGAGAAGTGCTGCATGAGGTAAATTGTGACAATACCAAAGTCAGGTTGGCACAGCACAATTTCTCCCCAGAGTAAAGTCATACAAGGGTTTGCATTGTGACTCTCATAATTCATTCCCTTCTTTACTCCTGTATAGCAAAACTATATCCTGCCCTTTATTCAAGGCACTTGACAGTCCCCTAAGTGTAACTGGCCCTGAATGGAATCAACAATCAGCAATACAGGGACTAAATCTGCTCATGCACAAGATAGCTGTGCTACTGATCAAATCCACCATCTACTAAAATAAGATGCATAGACAGTCCTTAGTAAAGAAACGATTTTGCTCCCTCTGACAGCAGAAGGAATGAAAGTGTATATAGTCTTCCTATGACCTGAGGGATGGAAGTCACACAAATTCCCTACAAAAGAGTGCAATCAAATTCTACTATAACAGCTGCCATCAAAATAGTCCTATAATGGAAGGTTTAGAGCTGGATTCAAGCATTGCTGAAGTTCATGAAACTTCAGATCCTGGTTCATGATGCAAAATCCTCTCCAACTAGAACATGACACACTTGGCATTTAACCACTGACACACAGGCTTACGGCAAAATACCTTGTTTTCCTAGGTAAGCAATTTGTAATAACTTACGGCTCTATTCCCTATACACACAAAATGCACGATACACAATACAACAATGCATATGTAAAGCACCAAGGTTTAATTAGTTGGCATACCTTCATCACCAAACACAACTCCAAACTGATTGAGTCAACGATATATCTCTATTTATTTCACAGACTGCTAAAATGTCAGATGACAAAAGGGGAAAATCCTGTGTCTGTTGTCAGCAGAATCACGGCATAAAGAAGAGCTAGGAGGTGAGATATGGGCTTTAGATTTCATAGAAGTGAGAGGGGCAGGTAGACAAACGAGGATAAGGGTGTGCTATACCACAGGCAAGGATGGTATCTGCATACCATCAGCTTCTTACTTATCATCAGAGTGATGAATTCATAGTCATGGGTTTTAACAACCACTTAACAAACTGGCTATTTAGAATTTTGAGGATCAGTATAAAACGTTACGGTCAATTCAAATTCCAAGCTTTTTGGCATCAAGAAAATTATTAGGTTGACCTGTCTGAGAATGAGCAATAGGTCTCGTGTGACATAGTAAACTCCAGCATCAGTGTTAAATATTGCAACAGTTACAATGCATTCCTCAGGATTTTATGTTATTTGGAAAAGAGTGACACAAAGCATTCCCTGTTGATTTTTGTATCCCAGTCAGAAAAGTACCTTACAAATTATCAGTTTCTTGTTAACCTGGGAAAAAAAATCCTAGCTCCAGTGTTATGAGTGCAAATGTATGCAACTTTGTTTGTAGCCCATTTAATATATTAACTTTCATTTTGATTTTTTCCCCCCCTTCCAGTTCTGGCCTTTGTTCTTAAAGCCAAGCTTTAGCTTTGGGCAAAACCCTGCAATTACTCATAGTAAGCTTTTTAGCGTGGGCTTTTCCCTTTCTCTTACCAAATTTTCCAGAGATTTATGTCAGCAAGTGGCAAAAACTATTCAGGAGCTAAACCTGCTTGTTCATTAGTGTGCTCAAAAAGCAAAATGTGTTTGTATGTGCAGAAACATAGAGAACAAATGTAAGACCCAATGCAGCTGAACATTATAAATCCTTGTTAACTTCTGGGAAGCAGAAGCTACTCAGTGTCTTTGAAGACATCAGAAGGACTTGGCAAGAGCATTAGGAAAAACTGTGTTCCACAAGACCCCGAGTAGGTGCACATACTGCAGTGCTTGGGGAACTGCTTGGAATCTTCCAGGATTTGCTTTCTTTTGAAAATCATGCCCTGGGATTCAGTAATCAAATAAATTAGCCCTGCATAGGCTTTTTATTGTTGGAAATCAGCCTTGATGGAGCTTTTCGTGATGATTAAAGATTTGGTCATAGTTCAGACTCAAATTCCTCAGGAGTTCACTCAGTTTTAAAGACCTAGTAATTAAAAAAAATAAAGTAAGGCTTTGTATGGTTGTTCCCTAAGTACGTTAATTGCATGACACGTTTCAACTAAAATTTTAAACAATAGAAACATTTCATGTTTTTCCACTTGCTGAAGCAAGATTTATTGGGAAAGTTACTTGGTGTTTTATCTTTGAAATATTTGTATTTAAAACTTGTTTGGTGTTTTGTTTTGGTTCTTTTTTTTCCCAGAGGTCTGAAATAGACAACCATTTAAAAGCTTATGCTTGACATTTCATTTTTCCAGAGAAACCAAAAGGAGGCATATATTTGATGAGGAAAGGAAATTATTTTATCAATTTAAACCAGCAGAAAGAACTAACATGTGCAGATGCCTTGCTCCTATGCATAAATGGAAGTCTCTCAAATTCCACACAGTAAAATAGAAACTATGTCTGCAAAAGTTATTGTTATCTTTGTGGAATAGAGCTGCAAAGAGCAGCTCTCAGATGGTAAATCCTCTCCGGGAATTCTGCCACAAAAACTTTGAGCAAGAACTTTATTTTATTTAAAAATTCCACAGACATACAGAATAGTTGGTTTCCTGCAGATCCAGCAAGCCAAATTTTTTCTCCTGTAAGTAATTACAATTCTAGTAATTATTAATCTATCAATCTTGGTGGAGCTTTGCTTGTTTACAAGAGAAGTAATTTCTGCTGTGGGTGCTTTTCATTTTTTTTTTTTTTAATAAAATGGTTCCTGTTTGGATACTCTGTAAAAGTTTTCAATAGCTTTCAAGTATCATAAGAATACTGTTTAAAAATACACCAGGAAACTCTATTGTCCAATGTGGAGTGATACTTCCAACCATGATAACTTCAGAGAAAAAAAGATTTTTAATACCTCATGGAATCAAGCCCCTGTTGATTTATGAATCCATAGATACCTACCCACTTCACTCCATAAATAAAAGTCATAGTACCATATTAATTCTGCTATATTTTGGAGTCTATTCTCTCACCTATCCTTTCTAGTACTGATCTGTAACAAGTAATTTCAACTGGAACATATTTCTGTTCACATTTCACTCAGTTCCTGTGAAAGTCCACTATGAAATTTCATTTCATGGTCATTTTGGCCCGACCGAAAGAAATGATTGCTTTATCAACTATGCCCATGTTCAGTAATAGTCTACTTACCAAAACTCCCTGTATTAAATAGAGTCTAAAGACTCATGCTAACAGATATTTTTAGCAATCTTAGCAATTCCTATGAGCTCGTACCACATAAAAGTTTCCTGGTACAAATGGAAGCTGTGAGTGTCACCCAACTTTCAGAAATGATGCTTATAAAATGTCAGTGATTTTACGTTGCTGAACAGCATAAAGCCATTCACTGATAAGACAGCACAGCAAATTTATCAAACAAACCTGAGTCAGTCTTACTGTCAGTAAAACAGTTTTCAAGATAAAATCTAAATCAGATTTTCAGAAAAAATAGGAATTCTAGCAGCATCTAGAATTGACCTAAATAATTTCAGTGTAAGCAACAAAACACTGCCACCTAGGGAGCCAAAGGAAAACCCAGTTATCAGTCATTTAAATAAATGGATCATGAATGGCAGTGTAAAATATAATTGGTGTACTTACTTGAGTATAATTGTGATTTTTTTTTTCAAAGGAGCCTCCTGCTCCTTTTTTTAAAAAAATGTAATGTTTAAATAAATTTTCTTTTAAAATAATTTTCTTCTTCTGTATTTAAAATAAGGGTTACATCATTCACACTGTGAGGGTCACAGTGCTCTCTTTGGTGTGGCCATTGCATAGACTAACCAGTTGGATTACCCTGGATGCAGTTTTGGTGATCTCACAGCCTTAGAATAATCAACCCCACAGTATTTTATTCTTAAAAAATTCAGTTCAAATGTGAGGAAGGCAGGGCCCTACCAAGTGCCAGTTCTACAACTTTTGCTCTTGTACCATCCTGCAGAATTCAAGGACACCCTTTTCAGAGAGAAGAAAAGGCCTAGTGATACTTTTAAAGCAGTCTGAAAGCCTGTTTATGTGCAGTCTTCCACAGCTGAAAAAAACAATATTTGTTTCAAAGAAAGCATATATTGTTTGTAGAGAAAACTCTTCTTTATGTTTTGTTTTTCAAAATTGGCTTTGAGTTATTGTAAAGCAGCTATAGAGAGTTCAATTAAAGCTGCATCTCCGTGGCTGTAGACAGAACTCAATCCCTAAAATCCCGTGTAAGTTGTGTTTTCATTTTCTGTGATACTTATCATGTCCTTAGAGACAGTTGTGTTCACTGCCAGCTGTCAACATTACGCACAATTAAACTTCTAGTTCTGTTAAACCCCAATGTGAACATCTCAGGTTTGCACAGAAGCCAATGAGTGGAGGAGACATATTGACATATTTACATTATGATTATTTGGCAACATTTTCCAAGACAGAGTTCTCTTCCTGAAAAAAATAAAGGTTAAAAAAACCCCTATTCTAAATGTTGTTTCTGTCAACATTCTTTATGTCATTTCACACAAACCTAAATTTGATCTCTTCTTTCCCAGACCCAGGCTGGTCTCACAGAAAGCACTTTAAATAGGAAAAAACTCATCAACAATAAACCTGCCAACCAGATCTTTCATCCCCAGAAACTTTTAAAATCAATAGATTCCAAAGGACGGATTCCTTTTAATCAAAGGTTCTATTTTCAGACCTGCTACATTACCGAGGTAGCTTTTATGGATGATCGTGCACTTACTGATACATCTCTTATCGGGGTTGTTATTTTTGTTGCTCTTTCTCCACTGCCTTTGCTGATGCTCCTGGCGATACTGCTTTTGAAGCCATTTCCTTTTCTGCTGATGCTACAGATTCTGCTGAGCTAATGAAATTGCTGTGGTCACTGTTAATGGCCCTCAACGGCTACTTCTCTTCCTACCCAAAGTAATTCTATTTTTATTCTTTGATATTACACCCACCAGGGCCGTGGGGGAAAAAGAAAAAAAAAAAAAAAGAAATGAAAATCAAAAGGAAAAGGAGAGTGCCTGACTGCACACAGGTAAGTACCTCATGGCCCCGTGTGACCACAAATGACAGCGGGATGATTACAGGGTACCATTGCACCCTCACCCCGCACAGCTGCCTCTGAGCTCCAGACCCTCCCCCAGAGCTGGGGCAGTTCCTCCCACCCTTTCCTTCCTCCAGCATCAGAAAGGGGAAGCAGGGGTCGTGTGTGTGTGTGTATGTATGTATGTATGTATGTATGTGCATGTCACGCTATCGCCGCTAACCGGCAGAGCTTTCCCTCCTGCCAGCGGAGTGGGGAGTCGCTGTGAGACAGGCTGGGCTGGGCTCTCGAACCCCAGGGGAAAAGAGGGAAAGCTCCCAAAGTCCCGGTACCACAGAGGCCGGCTCTGCCTCCCCAGAACAATCAGCTCACAGCTGAGGGGGCTCGGAGGAAGGAGGGGAGGGAGCGGACTGCCCAGCCCCGCCGCAGGGGCCGGGGCACAGCGCTGCCTACCCCGCGGTCTCCCTCAGCACCGAGGCAGCTCCCGGCGGCCCCGACCCTCGGTCTCGGCGGGCGGAGGGAGGGGCGGTGGAGCGGCGCCACCGCTGTCCCGCCCCCTCCTTCCCCGGAGCCCAGGCTCCCCCTCCGCCTCCATTTCCCGGCGTGCGGCGCGGGCGCGGGGCAGGAAGTCCCGTGCGCCTGAGTCAGGGGCGGCAGGGCGGCCGCTGCCGGGGGTGGGCGATGGCGCTGGAGACCCTCTCCCCGGACTGGGAGTTCGACCGCCTCGACGACGGCTCGCAGAGTGAGCGCCCGCAGGGCGGGGCCGGCGGGGCTGCGGCGGGAACCGCCTCGGGGCGGGGGGAGGCGCGGGCTGAGCAGACCCTGCTCCCCTCCCGGACCCCCCCGCTGCATCCCCGCGGAGAACGGGAGGGAGGAGGAAGGGAGGGAGGAGGAAGGAGTCAGGGTTGCTGAGCGAGGTTGCCCTGCACGGCTTCCCCCGCGGACACTGCCCTGTGCCCCTGCCCCCGGCTCATCCCGTCGCTCATCCTGCCCCGGCCAGGCCTGCGGGGGTGGGCGGGCCTCGTGACCTTTTCCTCCCACCACCCTCTCCGCACTTGTCGGGGTTGTTTTGGGGTGGGGGGAGGTGGCTTTTCCAGCCCTTCATCCTTTACTTCCTTTGAGCAGTCGCCTCCGGTGCCCTGGGGAGGGCCAGGCTGCTTGTGTGACTCTTCTCTTGCACGAACCGGGCAGGAGGAACAGATGCTTGTGAGAATGGCGTTTCTTTCCTTCCCGATCATTTCTCGCAGCTCACAAATTTTTGCATTTGCTTCCTTGCTTATCTAGAGAACTCACATCAAGATATGTTGCACGCAGTTAGTTGTGTGCAGCTTTCATTGGTAAAGGCTTTCTGGCATGGCGCCGGGTGGTAACTTGCAGTTTAACCTTTAAAATGTGGTTAAATAAAAAGACCTTGTGATCATGAAGTCTTTGACGGTGGGTTCGTGTGCCCGTCAAAATCCACGTTTTACTCAGCCTGGGGAGGTGACCTACTTTCTAAACAGGGAACGTATATGGTTGTCACACTGTAATACACACTGTAAATTGAACTGTGCCAAATTAATTATACCAGGTGTTACTGCAAAAATGTGCCACTCATGGCCCAACTGTTTCACATATAATGTCATCCCAAGGGATGATACTGTTAATGCCATATTGATTTCGTCTGGATTTCAGAGGAAACTGACACTGCCCTGAGCAGAGTTTTTTAGCAGTTCTCTAGCTGTGGAAAGAAAATGCAGCTTTTACTCAAAATTCCAGATCTCCACTAGTTTGACCATGACATTATGTGCAGCTACAAGAAATTTACATGACATAATATACTCCATTACCATCATCTTGAGGGTGAACAAACAGACTGATCTTCCATCAGGAGCAGCACACAGCCTTCTCCTAGAGAAAAGCCGAAGAAAAATCCTCTGACTTGAAAAGCATTTTTTTTTTACTTATTATCTGCTTTCACACTGGATCACTAACCTTTAGCAATTACAACATTCTCAACTGAGGACACAAGATACTAAGTAAGACTGCATCTCTATCCTAGATATGAATGGGCATGGCATTTGCAAATCCTGCTGTGGAAATAAGTTTCATTGAACATTGACATTATTGATTGTATGGAAGAAGTTACGATTAAGTTGGGGGATCTGTGCTGCTGAGTTGATATCTTGCACTGTCCCAACTATAATGCTTTTGTCACATGAGGAGAAACTAAATCAAACTTTATTGTAAGCAGATTATACCTTATGAAGTATGTACGCTGCTCTGAAGGAAAAGATGAGAACTGCTTTTTATGATTACTGTTTGCTCATCCATTTAGGAAAATTCTTAAAATTCTTCATCTTAAAAAGCTTCCCCCATCTCCAAGTAATTTTATCAGTTCAATACTGCCTATCTCTTCCTAGCTAAGAGCTTTCACTCTCTTGTCTCTCTAAGGTAGTGGGAAATTATTCACACCTGTCTCTTATTTTATAGATGATCAGTACAAAGTGGCAAATTGATGGCTATCAATAATTAAGTATTTGTAAATATTTAATATTATTTGAGCTGTAGTGTTGTTCAAGTCCATCATTTGGCTGCTGGAAAGGTGACAGTCTGTGGGTCTCTAACAGAGCGCTGTTGTGAGGTTTATATCGATAATAATGTCTCCATGCTCCAGGTTTTCTAGCAGTAAAGTACTCAAGCTGACATGGTGCTGGTTATGCTGCCATTCAGCAGGGCTGTGCATCTGTCAGTGTTTTACTGGTTTCTGCAGCAGAGCTTCCAGAAGATACACTGGAAGGAACCTGAAAGATGAGATGAATTTGATGGAATAGAATAATCGATGATGCAACTCAAGGGCTCTGCATCTGTGCCTGGAGTGCATACCCCTGATGGAGAGCCTTTTGTTCACTTGTTTCTTATCTGTTTACATGAGATTTTGTCTCCTGTTTCGACAATGCCTGTGCACTGTCTAGGCTGGAAAGGCTTTGCAGTCTGTGTGTCCTTACAGTTGGCATTGCTGCTGCTTTCGAAGTAGTATCGTAGAGTTAGTGCAGGATTTCACTGTAGTAATTTTTCCTTCTCAGTCTCAACCTTTCTGTGCATAGTCATTCTCATTTTTTCCTTATGAATTTGTCTTTATTCAGTCCTTCCCTTCTGCCTGGTGCAGTGTCTCAGTCGGATGTTTTCGTGTTTAAGTGATAATTGATTCAGCAGTGCTTTCCCAGGAGAGTATCCATCAACTACTATTTGGCTCAGTTATTTGCAATGAAGATGAGCGAGTGGTTGAATGTGCAGAATAAAAGAATATATTGTTTCTAACTTTCTAGACCAGCGTACTTGCTAAAATGTGAAAAGGGCGCACATTAAAGCTACGTGGAAATTGAATGTTTAAGAAAAGTTTGGTTGTTCAGCTGACCTGTATTCTCTAACTTTTAGATAATCCTGTTTCCAGCGAATAGCAGAAGATCACAAGCTGTTAGATTTGGTATCTAATTATGGGCAAGACACTTTAGTCTTCACAAAAGGATTGTACTTCCTTACTGAGTGTAGAAGCCTTGAACTGTAATCATTCACTCTGCAGTTCAGATTATGCAGCTAAGTCAGTAATTGAATGTAATTTGGGGAGAAGTGGGGAGCATCTTAATGTGGGAAGAAAAAAAGATCAGGATAGAGGGAATGAAGCTTTTTTTGGACCAATCACCTTTAGATTTACTTTAGTGATTAATACCACCATTCCTGGTGTTTGACCAGCTGAACGTTAGCCTTTGGAGCTCCTGGCCCCTGACACTAACAGGACAGCGGTGCGTTTCAGTGTCCAGCAGAAGAAAAATTCTGCTTCAAGAAAGTGAATTTGCAAGTGGAGGGAATGATTAAAATCCATAAGCTTCCCACATAATGCCCAAATAATTTACAGAGAGGTAGCAGGGAGAGAGTGGAAAGAGGATTGCTGGTAATTCAGCTGCTATGCAGGCCAAAATAATTAGACCTGTTGCCTCAAAGTGGCATAATTGACCCATAATTGCCTAGGTACTGGCTCACCCAATGGTGTTACAATTTCTGCACTCTCTGCTTAGAATTTTGTGTGATTGTTAAGTTCTTACTTTAACAATATATGTACCTGTATAGTTTTCTGCAAACCACTTAGATGTTTGATATTCTCTAAGTAGTATTTGAATTTCTTTTAGACTGACACTAAGTTATAGGATTGTTTTTAAACATGAACTTTGTATTAAAGATGCACTTCTATTAAGGAAAACTGCTGCAGCAAAATGAGGAATACAGGACTAAAGCTAAACAGCAACAGATTAAATACTTTTAAATATTTTTTTTTGATATTGCAGTTTATTGAGTTGTCCATAAAACTGTATAATTATTATCAATTTTCAGAAATTCATGCTGAAGTGCAGTTGAAGAATTATGGAAAATTTCTTGAGGAATATACATCTCAGCTGAAAAGAATTGAAGATGCTTTGGATGACTCTGTTGGAGATGTTTGGGACTTCAGTCTTGACCCCATTGCTTTAAAGGTCTTCATATATTTACTATACATTACAATTGTTACTTTCCTAGTTTGTCCTTTCCTTCAAAACCTGAGAAGTAAAAGCTTTATGCATTTGTGCTCTTAAAACTTGACTTTTGTGTTTGAGAAGCCTATCCAATACTATTTTAATTATCAGTTGATAAATTGGTGCACATCACAAGAGAAGATGCTTCCATATTATTATTTTCTAGTCTTTTGGATACTAGATGAAGTTAAATGAATTTCTAATTCTTCACCTATTGGGAAGGCTAGTTCCAGCAAACTTCTTCACTAGGGGTATTGGTGTTTTTTTCTGGGATTTGGGGTTCTAGGCGAGCTCACTAATAGTTGTAAAACTGCAGGATGAACTGTGTGTGTATTTATAGCTTGTGTTTTGACTTAATGGCCTTGGTACAATGTTTGCTGTCTTCCAGAGGCGGCTGTTTTCTTGGTCATAAGTTCTCTGTCCTCTGTGGAGCGTTTTTTTTTTCTCTTCACTGAATTTGCAGATGAAATTTAAAAGCACTACTGTTGCCATACGGAACTTGTCTCTGCTGAAGATGCACTCTCAAGCAATTGTCCGTCTGAATAACTTGAGTAAATTATGTGTAGAGCCACCAGAGTACTGGATGTATATGGACTAGTTAATATTATGGCTGACTTCAGTAGAAAATGTCAGTGCCTGCAAAGAGATATATTTTCTGCTTCCTGTTTCCGGCATTTGGGAGTCTTAATTCAAGTTTTAGGTTTCCTGAGCTGTTTTTTTTCCTACTCCATAATTACCAGCCTTTTGCTTTTCAAGTTTTGTAAGTACATTGTTGTAAATGCTGTATAGTGTACCTAGTTATTTGCCTTTCTGCCTGGAGTGAATGAAAGGTATTTCCATGTAAATGTGAAGAGCGAAGGTTTCCTGCAGTGCAGGTTGCCAGTAATGTGCAATTATTGCTCTCCTATTGCAGACCCTATTTGAGATTAAACTGGGGAGAATACATGACTAGTTGGATAAGTGTATTTTAACCAATGTTTTTTAAAGTTGTTAATTTGTTATTTCTTGTTTGGTTGTTTTGTTTGTGATTTTTTTATTTATTTTTCTTTAAATTTTAATTTTAGCTTTTGCCATATGAACAGTCCTCCCTACTGGAACTCATAAAGACTGAAAACAAGGTAAGTGCTTTAGGCTTAAAAGATAAAGTAATTCTACCTAAAATCAAGCCCTCTAAATGTGGATATATTTGTAACCTGTGTGGTTTTTCCCTCCTTGAGTCTAGGTTCTAAACAAAGTAATAACTGTGTATGCTGCTCTTTGTTGTGAAATCAAGAAGTTAAAATATGAGGTAAATTCAGCTAACTTTTATTACTTTGTATGAAAATGTTTGCAGATTGGCAAGCTGATCTATTGATTTACTCTTTAACAGTAAAGAAACAAGATATGTCTAAATAATTTTTGTGGCATGATTACATATATCCTATTTATTAAAAACAAATTTCTGCTTTTGTTGTTAGGCAGAAACTAAATTTTATAATGGCCTCTTGTTTTATGGAGAAGGAGGTAAGTAGCTCCCTTTACTGTAAAAGTTTGTAGTTTTAAATTATTGCTTCTGGTTATATTAAATGCTACAGTAACTGTAATTTTATAATATGGGTATGTGATTTCTGTGTCTTTAACTGATGCACACCAAGTAGCAAACTTTGAGGTTATAGGGATATACGTTAATGTCTTCCAACTGTCCTGAGTGAGCTTAAGATAATAATAAGGTTTATCCTTAAGCCCTGTTAGCTGCTGTAGGTATTGTTACATTAAAAGGAAATTTTGTTGCAGCTTTGTTTAAATGAGAAGTAGAGAGTGTGGGCTGCTGATGTTGTATTAAATGTCTATAATACAGTTTATCTACTGCAGCAGATATTTTTCCAAGTATGGCATTGAAAATATATATTTCACGTGTAAACACATCCTAAACTAACTTATTTCCTACTGGGATTAGAGTTTACACTGGTTATAGTAAAACAAGAGATGTGTGATTTGATTATTAAAAACAATGAAACCATTAATAAATAACTTGGCCAAAGTCCTGCCTCCTTTATTATGCAATCAGTTATTCCAAGAGAAGTTGGAGTGTGTTAATGTCACCTGCCCTTGAAGTTCTCACACTACTGTTTAGACCATGATGTAGCACAGGCACAAGTGATTGTAAGTCACTTCAGTTGACACATCACAAGAGCCTGCTTTAGGTGAAAGCTGCTTTTTGTCTTGGACTTAAACTGGTAGCTCCTGTAAGTGACTGGTCTTGAGCTTCCACTTTAAAGGATGCTAGTGTGGGAATAAGCACAGATCTTGATCCTGAGGACTGAATATATCAATGAATTGATTCAGAGACCTATTGCCCAACTTTATTTTCTATTTCAGTAATTTGAGGGAAAAATAATACAATAGGATTGTAGAAGGGCATTTTCAAAGCTTTTGAAGAGCCTTGACTGTAACAGAAATACCAGGCAACGTGAAATCTTTGAGCTTGGGACTGTTTATCATTCTTTTAAGTGCTGTATAAGACGACTGTTGTGGTTGAGGAACATGAAAAAGTCTGGGCGTTAGTTATGGGTAGTTTTTTTGGTGGTTTTGTGGTTTGTTTTTTTTCCTTCATAAATTCTCATGTCTTATTAGACATGGTTATAAATATTTTAAAGTCTTTGCTGCCAAAATGATAGTAGGAGATCCCTTAAAACTTCTCCGTGTTTGTGGCATGAAAAAGCCAGACTGTAGCAGATTAGTGTGTTATAGCAGCAGTTTGTTCCTGGTGGGTGTTGTGCTGGCAGTACTTGGGAATGGCAGGAACGGAGAGGTGAACCTTCTGTGGGTTAGGCAGGAATGCAGAAATTTATTTTCTCCACTTCCATATCCCTAGTTGTAGCATTTGCTTTGATAACAGCAAGCTTGCTTACTTTAAACAAGTGGCAAAGTTACTGGCTCAAGGATGGTTGAAATTTAAACAAATAGCGTGCTGGCTTTTTCCATCTGTGTAAAGAAACATTTTTTTCCCCATCTCTCTTTGCAGTGGCTAGGGATAGTCTATGAACTTTATTAAATAGTTATTTGGATAGGTTTTTCTGGGACATACACTGAACAGAGTAAAGGTGACATTAAATGTGTAAAGGGGAAACAATATTTAGTATCTTGTCCTAGAGTTCCATCTTAGAGAAGCATGGAGACTCCTTTAATCTCTGACTGCTCTGAAAGAACATATTTTACAGTGCAGTAAGACCTGCATTTCTTAAGCAGTAAACTTGCAACTGTAAGCCTTTTTTGTCCAGTAGAAAAATTAAGTCTAGAGCATCTATCTGTAATCACAGTAAAAACCCCAGTATTTTGTCAGTTGGCGTTAAAACTGCTCCAGATGACTGAAAGAATTTGGCATTGGTGATGTAATTATTGTATTTTCACAGTATTCTGTTAGTGTTCTGTCATGCAGATAATGCTGTGAAGCTGTGGTGATGAGCCAGTTCTTTTATGCAGGATGATATGTAGGAAAAAGAAAATCAATTTCTTGAGGAAAGATTTTCCTTCTGGTTAGTCATGTGGTATATTCTTCCAGTAAATAACATCTGGATGTTCCTTGCAGTATAAATACCTAGTGCTGTCGTGCAAACTTTTTAAAAATGGAAGCTTTTATATGAAGTTACGTAATATGTATGCCATTAAAGAATTGTGTTTCATATTCTTCATGTGACCGAGACACTTTTTCCTGCTTTGTATCTAATTTATAAATAATGCAATTTTTAATGAGAAAGAAAACTTCCAAAAAGAAGTCCAGCTTAGGAAAGCAAAATTAAGGATTTTTTAGGCTCCACCAATACGCCTATAATAGTGCACTCCACTTGTATGACAAACAAATGGCTCGGAGGGCAAGCTTCAATGTTAATTTAACAGGTGTAACACAGGCTTTTGAAGGCGTTGACAAATGTTTCTCTTTTAAGCCACACATTCCAGCATGGTGGAGGGAGATTGCCAAATACAGATGGGAAGATTTGTTTCTTTCTTGCAGGTAAGCGTATGTTTTGATTTTTTGACAGCAATTATAATGTTAATTATACTTGCAAAGTGGATTTAACAGTGTGCCTTACCCTGTCTGCACCTTGTTGAAAGGCATTGCAGTCATTTGATATGTTACTATGTTTTGCCTGCAGACCTGTCACAACCAGCTGACGTATCACACATTGTTTTGAGGTTTCTTTATACTTGTCTCTGGAAGTCTAATGGGGGAAGAAATTGCACTTGGTGTAGTTGCTCCAAGAAATTAGAATTTATTTTAAAAAATTTCAGTATGAGAAGATAAATTGAGATTGTTTTCATTTGATATTAAAGGTAGCTATTTTTGTGGTTTTGATTATAAGTTTTGGGTTTCATTGAACACTGGAAATAGATTAATTTTCCTGTGCATGTTTTTTTAGCTGATAGAAGAAAGCAAAATTAAAACATGTTCCTGGAAAAAAATTGCTTGTGAGTCATTCAGATTTTTGTGAAATAACACTTATTTCTTATACAGTTTGGTAGTTCAGGATCCTTTGCATGAAAACAGGATTTGCTTTTCTTCTGAGGATTTCCTGTACTCTTGGGTTTCAGTCTACTGTGGAGTTTTTTGTCCTTGATATAACTAAAATGACTGTCCTGTTCCCGAAAATGTTTCTATTTTTGTGCAATATTGCTTGTGATGAATTATCTGTGTCCAAGTAGAGCTTGAACAAGAAGCTTCTAGAATGTTTAAACAAATTCTAGTTTAACAAAGGTTAAAATTCTTCTTCTTGCTGTATAGTTCTATGACAGTAGTCATTAACTGAGTCATAACAGGTTGAATGCTATAGGAAGTCGTTATATAGAAAGTTGTTTCTCAACCTCTTTTACCATGCCCAAGTGCAGTTAGGATCTCCTAGATTTTTCCCATTTTCCAAGTTTTTTGTCCTATCAAATGTGTAGGTTTCATTCTTTATCCTCTATTTCCTCCTATCAGATGTTTGAGACCTTTTAGTGATTCTGAGATGGGGCTATTGTACATCTGTGGTTTTCCTGACTCCAGGTGGAAGTTGAGAGCAGGATCTGGATATCTATGCATATTGCAAGCCCACTCCATAGAAAAAGTCTGTTAATTTATGGGGTATATGTTGATGTGTGTATTTAAAGGGTAAACACTAAACAGAAATACGGGAGTATTGCTTGTGAGCTCACTTCATATATATGCTATGATGGGTTAGGAAATGTTGAGAAACTTTGGAAGGAAGGGAAATGCAAGATGTTACCCCCAAAGGCGGGTTTACTGTGCTCACAGATGTGTATTGCTTAGGGTAAAGCTATGAGGGAAATGTTTTCCTTGGGGACTTTGTTCTTTTTCAGCTGTTGTGTTCTCCTAAATCCACTCAGAGTAGTCTTAATCCATAGACTAGGAAATGCTGTTCTGGTCAATGTTATAAGCATATGCCCAAGGAGGGTGTGAAAATACGAAGCTGACAAAAGAGGTGAAAAGTTGCTTTCATAGAGCTAATGTCCACCTGCTGATTTATTGGCTCTTCTGAGTATGGGATTCCTTGATTAGCTATATGCAATAGCCTCAAGTTTGCTATGTCAAAACGTTTTTTAAAAATATTGTCAAAATAATGCTCTGAAAACACTGGTTAGGTACTCTTGATTGTGCAGAAGACAGCATATTTGAAGAACTCTAAAATTACGATCTTGTCTGTATTATGTAGTTGCTAATATGCATGTGCTGTTAAATTGGGCTATTTCCTGTGAATTTTAAACTGGCAGGTGGTGCTCCCCCACCTAGGAAACATGATCTCTGTTGTCTATTAATCCATTCCTCTGAAATCTGTTGGCTTATTTCAGCTGCATTTGTTAGAGCAATACAAGTATAAGAAGTAATGTTTTGTGAAAACTGGTGACTAATAGAAGGCAGAAGCCCAAATAAGATCTATTTTTGACTGAGAGGAAGACAGAATTCAGCTGTTAGCCAGTCTTCTGGCAGGAGTGGCAGGCTGGCTGCTTAGCCAGTGTGGGCTGTCTGCTGTGGAGCCATCCGTGGGCTCACTGGCCAGACTCATCACACACTGACTTTTCCCCAATGGGATTATAAGGTGCATTAATGAGCAAGTATGATTGCAGTTAAGAGAAACTCAGATTAGTTTATCCTGTTGCTCAAGGAATGCCTTGTGAAAATCCCTTACAGAAATTAAGATAGTCTTTTGTGTGGTCAGAGTTGACGTGTCCTTACTCATTTTGCGTTACGTAACTGAGCTCAAGTTCTGCTTTAGCCAAGCAAATCTCTCGAAGACATCAGCTTTGTTTGTTTGTCTTCAAGCAATATGATGTGTCTTATCACTCTTATGGTTAGTACAGGCTTCTGTGGTAATTTTATTTCGAATTTGACTATCACTAGCTCCCAGAGTGTGACTCTTTAATCTAGCGGGGAAAAAGCACAGCCTCTGCTCCCAGGGATATTATTCCTTCAAGTGCTTGGGCACTGTTGTCAAGTCACTTTTTATTGTCTTTGATAAATTGAACCAGTAGTATAAATAGTCAAAGTTGTACTGGAAGCTTATGTTTGGTAGCTTCTAGTCCCAGACTTCTTTTCAGAGCATTTTATTTTCTTGTATTTCAGGAGCTGTCTTGCTTTGTTACCCGATGTTACGAAGTGGTGGTGAATGTAGTGCATCAGTTGGCTGTTCTGTATACCAGCAACAAGTAATTATTCCCTAAAATGCTGTATTGTTATAATGCAGTTAAATGTATAAAATGTGAATGTTCTATTTAAGGCATGGTCATTTTTGGAATATTGTTGTCTAGAGATATGGGTAGTGCTTTTCTGTGAAAATTTGGGCTTTGTAAACTATTAAGGAAGTGGTTTTGTTTGATTTTCAGAAAAAACAGTGCTTATATATAATGAGATGCAAGAATTTTATTTTTTGTCGTTTTTTTGATGGGGAAATAAGTCTTTATGTTTAAGAGATATTGTTTTACTTTTTTCATCCTTGCTCTGTTTGAGAGATTCCTCCTGTTGGCTGATACAGTAGACACCAATAGCTTCAGAAGCTTAAAAATCAGATCACTTCCACAGTCTGTTTTAAATATGTAAATCTTGGTATATATTCCTCACAGAACAACCATGGCTTTAACACCTGAAATTAAACTTAGTAAGGGCTGTTTGGTTTACCTCCTTTGAAAACTGAGGAGAGTTAAGTTCTGAATAGAATTGTTGGATTAATCTTTCAGTATCACTGCAGTATTCTCGATTCCTTCCCCGTCCCCCAGTAGGATAGCATCATTCTTCTCAGTTTTATTTGTTGCTTTTATTTTTGCCTTACACCACAGCACAAAGTAGACTTTCTGTGTGGTGCTGGATCTGTAACTTGGACATGGCTTGATTAAATATGTGAAGTGATTTTGTTTTTTCGGCCCCAAGGCTGTGTGTATCAAGGCTACTTGTCATTAGCATAACTGATCTGGGAATTGCTGAGACATGTGCACTGAGTACAATAGCTGCTTTAAACCAGTCACATGCTGTACATATAGAAATACAATATTAAATCTGATCATAGCATACAGATTTCACATAGCATATCCTTTCAATTGGGTTTTTAGAGTCTTTTTGTTTCCTAAAGTTACTATGTTAATAAACAAAAAATGTACCCCAAGAAACAAAGAACACATCATGACACAGAATTGATGAATATGATCTGTTCTGAGGATTAAAAAGGCTTTAAAATATTTATTTCATTTCTAGGAATGCACCTAAAATTATAGAGACGTCTGGAGTTCATTTTCAGGTGGGAATAATTTGGAACTCTTTTGCTTATGTTAATATATATACATAATGTGTGTGTATATATATATGTATGTATGTATATGTCTTGATCATTAATCCTCAGAAGAGCAGGAAGAAAGTGATTTCTGAGTACAACTTTCAATTTGGAATCTCCTTTAAAGGTTTGATTTTGTTAATCATCTTTTTCTGGCCTTTATGTGGGAAGTCTGGTATCTCCATGTCTGTCATGTTGTAGCTTTCTCAGCTGCAAAGTGTTTGCATGCTCCCCTATTGCAATATGTGCTTCTGCACATAGACAGTTTTAAAAATCATGTCTCCAGTGTCAAAATAGATCAGTGAATTTGATTAGCATGCAGACAGCCCTTTTATGTTCCCTGTGTCACTACAAGAAATACAAAATCTTTAGGCTACTAAACCGCAAAATCTCCTAATTTCCTATTTAACTCTCTAGCTGATGTCTTGTAGGCTGAAAATATATTGAAAGGAACTGAAATTTTATATGCCACTTATGACTGCAATAAACTTTTTAATAATTACAGTAATTTATTTTTTTTTTTCACAAACAGGCAATGTATGAGCATCTAGGAGAGTTGCTCACAGTATTGATCACTCTGGATGAAATAATTGACAATCATGCCACGCTGAAGGATCACTGGACCATGTATAAGAGGTGTGTCTCTCGTGAAAAACACTGCCACAACATACAAGATAAAAGCAAGCATGTGCATCTGTGTGGGAATGTCAGTGTGGGAACATGGATTTTGGTAGTCTCAAGAGTTTTCCAGAAATTTCAGTGCAGAGCAGGGCTAAGCTCCCATAGTGTCCTTCTAACAGCATGAATAAGTTTTTAAAGTGCTGAGTGTTACATTTTCAATAGGTGGTAAACATCTTGGCAAACAGTGTAATGGTTGGTGAGGTTTAAAGTATATTCAGTAATAAATTTAGTTGTGTACAGAACTGATCTAAGACTACCCCTAACTATACTGATCATGGGGATGGGCCTGCAGGTTTAAGAAATAATACTATATTAAATAAAAGCTGAAGAGTCAACAATTATAAAAGTAGCTCAATTAGTGGAATAATAACTGTTTCCTTGAAAATCTAAATTAAATGGGAGTTACTCAAATGCAAATTGACTGTACAGACCTAGTGTTTTTTGTGGGATTTTTGATTTTGGGTTTTTTTTAAATTTTGGAGTTGCTGCTAAGAACAGGTCTGGGCAATCAAAATCTATTACCAAAACAGTGCAGGATATAATAAAACTGTGAGTGTCTTTTAATGGTCTTCTACGTATGTGTTCCACACCTGTTCCTTACAGGCTGCTAAAATCTGTCCATCACAACCCTTCCAAGTTTGGGATTCAAGAAGATAAACTGAAGCCATTTGAAAAACTGCTGTTAAAACTGGAATGCCAGTTACTTGAAGGAATGATATTCCAGGTAATGAAATTAATGTTCCCCAGTATAATAGGGAAAACTTACGTGAAAGCAGCACTCTTTTTAGAATGCTTTGTTTGTTTGTATTTTAGTTTTGTTCCAGTTACAGTGATGTGTGAATTTGGCTCTTTCATCTGTGCATGGGAAGAAAAAAAAGGCTCTATTGTAACATTCTTCCTCGCTCTTCTCATGTGCTTGAACTGTGCCAAGCTTTGAATGGTAGCAGTAAATGCTGACTGTTTTGCCGAATTAGGGAAACACAGACAACTTGGCGTTAGGACTGTGTATTATCAGGAAGTCTGGTTTTGTCCACATAATAGTGAGCAGGCTTACATAGCCTAGGTCCACTTCATTTAAGCTGGAAATTAATTAGTGTCCTCAGTAATATTTAAAACATATAAAGTGTGACATTTCCTTCTTAGCTTATGAGACATGTAGCTGTCGCTAGGAACCACTTCAAAGGTACATACCCCTGAAACGTGCAAGTGCACAGGTTGGTGAGAAGGATTAGTACATTTTCAGTATAATTAACTTAAATGTGTTCATACAAGAAGCCATCTTTTTTTAGAAGGGTGTGTATTTGAGACATTGAAGTTGGATGTTGTGGCACAGTGGGCAGAGGATAATGGTGCTGAATTTGGTCAAAGCAGAGTCAGTTGTTCAGTTACAATGGCATAGGGAAGAACGGTTCTTTAAAAGCCTTCAAAAGGGGTATTGTAGGTAAATAATTAAGCACAGTTTGGCTTATTCTTTCAAAAAGCATTGCTACCAGCTATCCATTTTTCATCTTGTATTTCCCTAATGTTGCATTAGTGCAAAGACTTCATTATGTGTTCGAGACTTCAGTAGGATTGGACTAGTATTCATTCAGGAAGTTTCCCCTACTGAGCTGCAAATGCCTCTTGTCAACAAAAATACATTAAAATTATGTTTAAATGCAGTTCCATTAAAGGCTCCTCTGATATCCTTAGAAAGTATGAAATGTGTTTCTATTTTTTGACTATTGTGTGGGTTTTTGTACTTTTTTAAACCACCAGTAGTAGTGTGGGATCTTATGCTACAGGGTCATAAACCATATCCTACAAGTGACTCGCATGATAATCTTGTTTAGGTAAAGGGTAGTTATAGTGTAATAATACAAACATATCTGGTTTCTTAGCATTAGCACATCAAATGGTTTCTCTAAAAATGCTCCTTGAAGGAGATGGGAAATAAATAAAATGGGGTTTTGAATGTCAGTTATAAAAGTTTTTTATTATTTTCTGTTATTATACTAAAAAATGTAAGCATAGTTAAAAATCTGTATGTTGTAGAAGTTTGACTTGCTTCAGTTTAGTCTTAAATCAGTGAGCTCTTCCAGTATTCTTTTTTTAAAACCAGTACTCTTTTGAGGTCCAGAGTTCATGGCATTATCATTATTGGTTTTTCCCCCCTTTTTACTCAGGCCTGTATAGAGCAACAGTTTGATTCCTTAAACGGTGGCGTGTCAGTGTCAAAGAACAGCACGTTTGCCGAAGAATTTGCTCATACTCTTCGCACAGCTTTTGCAAACGTGGAAGCCAAACTTGGTAATGCAAGCTCATACTTTTCCTGCCAGCTTCATTGTTTCTAAAATTCTTTATATTGTTTGTCTGGGAGTAAACTTAACCAAAGCCATGTTTGTGCAGGTGAACCTTCAGAAATTGATCAGAGAGATAAATATGTGGGCATCTGTGGCCTCTTCGTACTGCATTTTCAGATTTTTCGGACTGTAGACAAGAAATTTTACAAGTCCTTGTTGGATGTCTGTAAAAAGGTGAATGCTTTATTCTTTTGTCAGCGATTATGAGGGGGAATAAATATGCAGTCATGAAGGAGATAGTTTTCTTAGGTGCATAGCACAGCACAGACTTGGGAAAAGAAAGAACACACAATTTACAAAAAATACGTCTGCAGAATTAAGAATCACAGACACTTGGGACAAAAAACTGTTTGAGTTATGAGTACTGTGGTGCTGAATAAATGCTGTGGGTTTTGATCTTTGCTATAAATATGTCTTTTGGAAGACCTGTAAGTCCAAAGGTGATTTGGGCTTTTTCATATTGGATGGTATTACAAAATTATTAACTTCTCTAATACTGTTTAAAATCTCTAATACTCTGTAGTGTGGTAACTTTGCCTGTTGTGTCCTTAGTGGACTTCTAGGGAAGAAACTTTTTTTTAATACGAGTGTAATACTTTGTAAAAAAAGTTATGCAGGAATAAACTGAACTGTGTGTTTTGACTTAAAAGAGGCATAAGAAACATGCATAGTGGCATAGGATCTTTTGTAGTTAATTATGTTTATTGCTACTTGGTAGTATTCCCCCCCTTTTTTTTCTTTCAGGTGCCAGCCATTACATTAACAGCTAACATTATCTGGTTTGCTGACAACTTTCTGATTCAGAAGATACCAGCTGCTGCCAAACTTCTAGACAAGAAAAGTATTCATTCAGTAAAAACACAAAGGGAGAACTTCCTGCAGCAGAGGGCACAGTCACTTACCAAGTATGCTTCCTAAATACTGCTGCACGATGTTTGGCAAAGAGGTTATAAACCTTGGGTTTCTGGGTTTCTTCATTCAGTTATTAGGCCTGTTGTGTAGTGTTGCTCAGTGGTGTTAATCACCTGTTCCACTTCACTGCAGCAATGTGTGCATGTGTTAATGTTGCTGCAGAAAGTTGTGGTCAAAACTAAGCTGCTTTTCATGTCATGCTTTCAGAAAAATGTGTATTATGACACCAAAATAACGATGTTCCTGGAAGTTCTAAATATTTCTTACAGTTTACTTCTATTTCCATACTTTCAAGTTCCTTCTTATTTTAAACTAGTGTCTAGTAACCCGAGCTGCTCTGTTTTCTATTAGGGCTCTCTGCTTTCTATGTGTTTATGGAGGTAAGTTTCTGGTAGGCTTATAATCGAGTTTTTCTCTGCTTGGTGATGATACTTGCTTTGCAAGCATTTCTTTCTTTGTGACTGTTTTTATTGCGTGTTTAATGGTCTTTGAAATTATCTGTATTTGAAAAAAGCTTCTCTTGTTTTGTGCTCTGCATGTAGCTTGCAGCTCACTTCCTTCTCTTCTAAAATATGCTTAAAGATAAGATGGAATTTTTTTTAGCTGTGAAGAACAAGGGTATTGCATAGGAAGATAACAAGGCTAGGGGTTTTTTTTTCTGTTTCAGACCAAAACAAGAAGGTGGAAACTGGGTTCTGTGGAGTAGCAGCAAAAACTTAGATTTTTCGTACTGTCTTCCAGCCCTATAAGCAAGCTGGCAGAATTGAGTTTTAGGGGAGAGGATGGAAGGGGGAAAAGCAACTCTGTGCTTACACAATCCTCTGACAGATTGTTTTCTCTACTTCCCTGTTTCTGGCAGATTATTTTCTCTACTTCCCTGTTTATTTTTCAATCCACCTCTTCCTGGTTTACTTCCTACAACCACAGAAAGATTCAAGAGCTGTGACTGATTCTTTCTTGGGCTTTAATTCTTGGATGGGGCATAATTGCAGCGCTGCTTTGCTTCTGGTCTTGGGCAGCGGTACTTAAGATTAAAAACAGGTTGAAAAAAAGGTCTATGTATTCACAGGCATTTTGTAGAATCATAGAATCATTTAGCTTGGAAAAGACCTCTAAGATAATCAAGTCCAACTGTTAACCAATTACTGCTGAGCCATTACCACTAAACCATGTCCCCAGGCACCACATCTACATGGCTTTTGAACACCTATGGAGATAGTGACTCAACCTTTTCCCTGGACAGTCTTTTCCAGTGCTTGTCAACCCTTTAGGTGAAGAAATTTTCCTAATGTCCAATCTAGACCTCACCTGCCACACCTTGAGGCCGTTTCTTGTCTTGTTACTTGGGAGAAGAGACTGACTGTCACCTGGATAAAATCTCCTTTCAGGCAGTTGTAGAGAGCAGTAAGGTCTTCCCTGAGCCTCTTTTTCTCCAGGCTGAACAACCCCAGCTTCCTCAGAGGACTTGTGCTCTAGACCCTTCACAGGCTTTGTTGCCTTACTTTGTACATGCAATTTTGAGGATATTGTAATAAAATCCAGATTTTCCTTCTGCTGATTTGAATAGTGCAATTAACATTTTCTTGGTTTTTTTTTACAAATCCTTGCACTGCTTTTGATAATTAGACTATTGCCTTAAATATGAGTCCTCTTTAAAGTGTAAGTTTTGGTAACAGAATCGATGACCTGAATACATTCCTGCTACAAGTGTCACAATAAGCTGTATTGCAGTGTTGCAATTCGATAGCATGGAATAAAGACTTTTATAAAAGTGAACTCTATTTAAACATTTAATTAGTACTAGTGTAATTGAAGCAGATAAATTTCTGTAGAATATGTTACTTAAGAGCACTCCAGTCTGACATTGATGTACTGACAAGTTACACTTTTGTGTGTATGTGTGTATAATACAACAGAAATTCAAACTTGGATGTTAAAGCTTAACACCAGTGTGGGACTTTTTTGTCTAGTCTTTAAAAGCATTTTCTAACAGTTTTATTTACTGTTTTAATTTAAGGAAGTGTAGTACTGCCAAGAAGACAATTTGTTCTCATGAAAGACAGATGATTTTTGACTCATTGTACAGATAAAATTGGCAGACTAACCTTTACCTGTAGATAATTAAAATGTAAATGAGTATGTGGTTCTGATACTTTTGTGAATGGTGAGTTGTTATTCTGGGGACTGAGGAGTTAACATGTTTCCCTTGCAAGAATTTTAAGTTTTGGAAAGAGAAAAGAAAATCTTCATACTGTTCTAATTTGAGGTGAGCAACATTCTTTGTTTCCTTCCCCAGAGATATGCAGTCATATTATGTGTTTGTCAGCTCGTGGATGACAAAAATGGAATCTATCTTGTCAAAGGAGCAACGCATGACTAAGTTTTCTGAAGATCTTTCTAACCGCTGCAATGTCTTCATTCAGGTGTGCAGTCTTTTATCGTGATGATGCAGCAAACAGATGTTTTGATGCAAGTTGTCGAACATAAAAGGAAAATCACAGGAGTTCTGTGATTAATTTACGGTGTGGGAATTCTTATAAAACTTTTAATGCCCAGTAGATACTCTTTAAGTAAGTCTGCAAAAGGCCTTTCTGTAAAGGATGTGGGGAAAGGGAATCTGACTAAATACTCAGTAGCTAAAATTTTGGATTTTTCTTTTGACTTAGGAAATCTAGAAAGCTTCATTTTCTCTGTAGTAAACGTTTTGGGGTTCCCAGTAAAGGTTTTGTGTTTCATTGTGCTTTGCCTAGTGATGGTTCTTTGCAAGAGACAGCTGGTTTTCTTTTCACCTATTAACAGCATGTAGTCTTAATGTAAGATGCATCTTATTTCTGAATTTATTTTTTGCTGGCTTTATATGTAAGCTAGCTTTATAAAGAAGGATGATCCTGAATCTTAGCTGAAGACAGACATGTGCTAAGATCTGTGATTTTTACATAGAAATTATTTGTGGTGGACTTAGAATTTTGCTCCGTACTGAATTGAGTTTCCTGCAACACTTGGTGACTTTTCCTAGTCTTTTTTTATTGTTACTACTTTTTCTTTGAAATAAGTTTAATAATGTTTTTGTCACAGTTTCTATAATCAACGTTGTGTTTAAAAGGTTAGCATATACTGATGTAGAAGTGATTGGTTTCTTTATTGTGGGATGGACATTTCTGTTTAGAAAGTGTAAAAGTTTGTAAATACTGTCTGTGTATTTATTCCATGGAATCTGGAAGGTTTAGATTGTTTTTGTGCTAGGATGTTTTTGGGGTGGATGGGAATTTTTTGGTGGGTTGGTTTACAGGAGGTCTGAAATTATTACGCCTTTGAGGCTCTGTGATTAATTCACTAACCCGTGTTTAATTTGAATGGCTTTAGAAGAGGTTAATCAGATGATCTAATGACTCATAGGCAGTTTCATATGTCTGCTAATGAAAGGGTCTTATTCAGCTTTGGGATCTCAGGCTTGCTTAATAAAGTGGAGTGGTAGATTCTCTAGTGTGCAGAGCCAAAAGTTAGCTGTCTGTCATGTATGAAACAAACCAGAGAGGATTTATTTGATTGACAATGTTGTGAAAATACTATTTTTCTCTTTTCTCCCCTTGTATTAATTTTATTTTTAGGGTTTTCTTTATGCATACAGTCTTAGCACCATCATTAAAACTACAATGAATCTTTACATGTCAATGCAAAAACCTATGACGAAAACCTCAGTGAAAGCCTTGTGCAGACTTGTGGAACTTCTAAAGGTAGGTCACTAGATGAAAACTTTATTTCATGTAGGAGATTACAGTGAACATTGATCACACATCCCATATTAAAAAAAAACAACATGGGAGGGGCCCAGAACTAGACCCAGCATTCCAGATGTAGCCTCACTAGTGTTGAATAGAGGGGAAGGGTCACCTCCCTCGGCCTGTCAGCAAAGTGTTGTCTAATGCAGCCAAAACTACCATGAGCCTTCTTCATGGCAAGGGCATTTTGCTGCCTCACATTCAACTTGGTGACCACCAGGACACTCTGATTCTTTTCTGCCAAGCTGCTCACCCCCAGCTGGGTGACTCCTTAGATCAGTCCTGAAACTTTTTTATGCTCCTGAGTAGTTTGATTTTCTCAGTTTCTAATTGCAACTGCTACTAACTGTACATTACAAAGTGGAAAGAGTCTGTATTTGCTGCGTGGATTAGTCACCCAGCATAAAGCCAGATTCTGAAGGCAACAATGTCAGTAACTACATGAACTGTTGTGTTTTGGGATTGACTTCAGGCAATAGAGCACATGTTTTATCGAAGAAGTATGGTTGTGGCAGACTCTGTGACACACATCACTCAGCACCTGCAGTATCAGGCTCTTCACTCTATTTCTGTAGCCAAGGTATGTAATCCAAGTTCTAGTAATTAGTCTTACTAGCTAAGTATTTTTTAAAAAATATTAATTTTAAATTAAAGTATTTTTCGTATTTTTTCAAGATCTGTAGTGTGATGCTCTATTGTAATCCACAGATATATAAGCTTTCCAGTAGTTCAGAGCTGTGTCTTGGAAAACTGTACAGCATAGGTGGTTATCTATTTTTTGACCAAGAATGGTTCTCTTACTCTAAACTGCTGCATCTCTTGTCATCTTCCTCTTGTGTTCTTTTCTAGTTTTTATTTCTAGTGATTTTCACAAACTGACCTTTGCTTACTTCTTTTCTGATGCACATTCATAAAGCAATCTTTTGCAGGTCTAAGCAAACAGGCTGTTATTTAAATCTTTGTCTGCTTGGCAAAATAGCAGTACATGATGGCTTGCAGGAGTCACTATTCACTATTTCATTGTGGGATAAAATGGCTTCTTTTGCTTATCATCGTGAATTTCAGAATTCAGGGCAAATAGGAAAATGAGATTTTTAGTATTCCTCTTCTGATATATTGCTGATTGTTTTTATTCTTTCATCACGTTCAGTAGCAGAATTACAAAGGATGTATGCTATTGTTACCATTGCAGCTATAAAATTTCCGATTTATTCAGCTGTAATCTCAATTTATATATCTGGTTTTTCTGCATTTTCTAGGGTAACAAAAAAAATAGTTGTACTTCTAAAAAAGAAATAAATATTTAGCAAGAGTAGCATGAACTGAAGAAATTCCAGGCTTCAAAGCTACTAAGACAAACAGTATATCTTCAAACAGCTCACATATGTGTGGATAACATTCATAACCTTTTCAAATGATACCTCTAATTACATGACAGTTATTTATAAATGCATAGAAATAAGCTAAGACTTGTGTATTGAAGGATATTAAAGAGAACATGTGAACAATTCGTGATGTTTTGACTGCTTATCAGAAAATATGTAAAAGGTAGTTGTTGGTAAATAAAAGAATCCATCAATATAGATAAATATATAAATATCTTTATCTGCTCCACTTTGTTTCTAAGTGGTGTAAGGTCTAAGGTAAACAGCAGGTAAGGTTGGGAGTTTCATGTTGAATACACTTAGAACTGAAAGATGTTTTCTTTAACTCTTTCATGAAACTGTACCTCTTCTGAGTTACGCTGCTATTCACAAAAGTACATCTGTGACTTCAACTTCTTAGCCAGAAGACTTGGTTCTCTTCATTTGTTCATGCAAATATGGTCACTTAATCTTTCTGGTAAATTAGAATTTGTGGAAAAGTGCAAGCTGTCCTTATTACCATGTTTGTACCTCTTGTGGCTTTTCAGCTGTAAGCTGGATTTTGTTACCAACAACAGGGAGTTGCTGATTAAAAATTTAAATTACATGTTCCTTAGAACTAAAATTGGCATGCAGTTGCATGCAGCTTGCACTGTGTTTGTATACTGTAGGACCTGTGTTCATGTTGAACTGCACGTATTTCAACTGCATAGATAGGCAATATTGCTGAACTGACAGTCAGTGAATCTGAATTCAGTGAGTTCTGTTCACAAAACGTAATTTGTTTGCAGAAATAATTTATGAAAAGTCCACAAGCTTTGGAAATAAGTAGCAAGGTGTTACTTTGGGACTTAGGTAACTTTTTTTTGAATTTCTGTTTTCTTTTTGTCATCAAGAAAAGAGTAATTTCTGATAAAAAGTACAGTGAGCAGCGCCTGGATGTCCTCTCTGCTTTGGTGTTGGCTGAGAATACCCTCAATGGGCCAAGTACAAAACAGAGGCGACTGATTGTTTCCCTTGCACTCAGTGTGGGAACACAGATGGTAAGTGCCATGATCGTTCCAGCCCTCTACTTGTTTGTTGTAGTGTCTTATAAAGAAATATAAGCTTGTGATCTTGTGTTTATTTTTTTTTATTTTGCCCTTTTTTTTTCCCTTCATTTCCACAGAAAACCTTTAAAGATGAAGAACTCATTCCCCTCCAGTTAGTCCTGAAAAAACTAGACTTGATCAGTGAGCTTACAGAGCGGTAAGCAGTGGCATGTATTAGACAGAAGGCAGTGTAGTGTCTCTGGGGGAGCTGGATCTTCACTGTCTGCATGGCAAAGTCTGGTCACTGCATGCTGGGGGTGATTTTTGCATGTTTTGTAGACCCAGGGATGGACAGAAGAAATTTCAGAGTTAAGCCTGAAGCTCTGATCTTTGGGCAAGTCATATTTTACCTAACTGTTGCCCATTGTGTAACTCGCTGCTCTCATTGTTCAGAAATTCTGTCACTTTCTTGGATGACTCGGCTTTATGATAAGCTAACATCTTCCTCCTAACTCAAACCCCAAATTTATGAGTTAGTACCAGTCTGTCTGGGGGATGTGACACCATGTTTTACTGCTGCCGTAGTTTCAGTGGACACTCAAGTTACATAATGTTGGCCATTTGAAAGCCAGGTGGCTATCTGGGGTCCATACATATTTTATTAAGAGAGACAAACACCTTCAGTGGATGACTCATCAGTTAAATTCCTGGCATAAGTGTACCCAGGTTGTATCAGGCAAGCCTTTGACTTACAGGAGAAACCAACAAGATACATTTGACCTCTAGGCTACTAATTGCATGTAATAAGAAAATAGTTATTTAGGATTTTGCTGTAACATAAAATTTAAGTCTTGCAGAGACTGAGTGAACATTTTTTCTAAGACCAGTACCTTTTATTTATAAATAGCCTAGTGGGAAACAAGAAATAAAAAGTTCTTTAATATAGAGCTTCCTTTTGAAGGACAATGCATCTGGAACATTCACTGTGTAAAACTTCAACATGAAAAGCAGTCATCTTTAGTTAAACACACAAAAATAAGTATCACTGTGTTAGAAGAATGGTTTCTTCCCATTCTGTGTCTAATAAGTAATCTTATATTCCAGAGTTCGAGCACAATGTGACTGCTGTTTCTTATACTGGCATCGAGCAGTCTTTCCAATCTATTTAGATGATGTCTATGAGAATGCAGTCGATTCTGCTAGACTACATGTAAGTAATAATGTTAGTTTAACAAGCCACTGTTATGGGAGAGATTTACATGAACAGAGGGTGAAGCTTTGACTGAAGCTCTTAAAGGAGAAGCTCAAAAAAAAAAAAAAGTAAAAACCAGACTATTGCCAAGGCAAACGTTTCATCTCAATCTGGAGGTTATAAAAGCAATCTTTGTTCTAAATCTAAATATATCTGTTAGATTGCTCTAAAAATCGTGGGTTGCTATTGTTAATTCTGGGTCTCTGTGTGTCTGTCTGTCTCTTTGTTCCTGTCTTCATTCATTCTAATTTGAAGTGAACACTTTTTGCCAGACTTGAACAGTAAAAGCCTTTGTTCCTCGTTGTGGTTACGTATTTCTAAAGCACAAATCACTATGTTCAGTGATTCTGTGTGGGATAGTTGTCCTGTAGCTTTTTCCCCCCGCTCATCTCTCCTCCTCTCATTGAAATATTATCTATTTGCTGCAGAAGTGAATTATACTTTAGCATGGTAATCCTGATAAAAATCAATCATCTGTTCCAGGGTTGTACATGCCATGATCAGTTACAGTACTTCAATGAATATAGTGCAAATAATTTCTGATAAAATAGCTAAAAACAATCATCTTCCAGTCTGCAAATCATCATCAACTAGATACTTCAGATGTGCAATTAAGGACAGGAAGCTTTAATAGGGTTTATGAAGTCCATTTTTAAAAAAAATGGGAAGACTAGTGGATTAGATTTTTAGCTTTGAATACTATTTGAGATGCTGGTGATGTGCCTGTTAAGCATAATATTTTTTTTCAGTATATGTTTAGTGCACTGCGGGACTGTGTACCTTCTATGATGCATGCAAGACACCTGGAATCTTACGAGGTGCTTCTGGAATGCTATGACAAAGAAATCATGGAAGTGCTCAATGAGGTAATTTGCTGTGATAGGAAACTAAAGACACCACTATGCTCGGAGTATCTTTACAGGCTAGCATCTATTGTACCAAACCTGATATGATCAATAAAAATAGCACAGAGGACTTTGTGAAGTATTTTAATAAATAAGAAAAGTGTTTGGTTTGACTGATGATTTTGGTTATTTAAGACCTGTTGTTAATGGTACCTGTGTTGGCTGGGAACATGAAAATAATGCTCCCTAAATTACGCAAGTTAGCTTAACCTCGGTTACAGATTTGACTATGCAGGCAGAGGAGTGCTTTTTGTCAGATTAACTTCTGCTTGAATGAATGCCTAAAATAAGTGCTACTGTTCTTGTATGCATAGCTTTTAGTAGTGAAGGGTCTGCAAATGTAGATGACCTCTTGAGTGAATTATTATCTAGAATTATGAAGGAGGTTTGACAGAGATAAAATGCAAATTTAGATTTCCTTAATCCTGGTTTTTAACCTTTGAACCACTGTTTTTATTTGACTAGTTCAAAACCAAACATTACGTATGCTTCAGAAATTCAGGCCAAATTGCTTATTGCAAGACTCTTCCTCACTAAATTAGGTCTTACTATTTAGATAGACAGCCCTTAGCTTAGTTCCCCTTAAGATGAGAAGTGAGAATATTTAAATTTAAATTTTGTTAAACTCCCACATGGAAATTTTAGTCATGCAGAGTATGGCACTAGATGGTTAAACCTTTGCCTTTTCTGAGCTGTGTAGCTTTTTCTTGCTATAGAGTACTAGAACAAGAACACAGGAAATAAATATCCTTCTGGTTCCCAAGTGTTGATTCACTTGGACTTGTGTGGTTCTGCCAAGGCAAAGCTGTCATCACTAGTTTAATCAGTCCACATATCTGTGGAGAGAAGTTCTGATTCTGCTAACAGAGCATATAATACTGAATATATTCAGACTGAATATGATACTGAATATCACTTTTTTGTTGTTTTTGTTTTGTGATTTGTGTTTTGTTTTGTTCTTTTTTTCCCCTAACTTCCCTTAATAGCACTTGCTGGACAAATTGTGTAAAGAGATAGAGAAGGACCTACGCTTATCAGTTCATACACACCTAAAGCTGGATGACAGAAACCCCTTCAGAGTTGGTATGAAGGATCTAGCTCACTTCTTCTTTCTGAACCCCATACGTTTTTTCAATCGATTCATTGACATAAAAGGTGAGGAGTTACACGTTTTCTTCTTTCTATTATTTTCATCTCTGTAATACTTTGGCTTAGTATATCTCTTCATTTCTTTCCACACTTCCCTAAGTAAATAGGTGGTATTATTTTAGTCATCCTTCTATGTGTTTACAGCATATGTAACTCACTATTTGGACAAGACCTTCTACAACTTAACGACCGTAGCTCTTCACGATTGGGCCACCTACAGTGAAATGAGAAACCTGGCAACACAGCGCTATGGCTTAAGTATGACTGAGGCACATCTTCCCAGCCAGACTCTGGAACAGGTACAGTGCCCACAGGGTGTAATCTGTTCCATTCCACTGTCATCCTAGCTAGCTGTTCAAAGGACTGAGTCACTGAAAGGAAAGTACCCAAGAATAGAGAACGGTTTGGAAAATTAGTTTCTGGTTGACTTGTGACACAGAATCTTTACCTACTTTTAAAGATGACACTGATATCAGTTAATTTCATGTTGGACATGTATCATTCATTTTTTTAACATAAGATTTAATGAAAGGAGTCAAGCATGCAAAGTCAGAGAATGTTTTCTTGAAAATTCAGTGTCGGCAATTTGACAAGCAATGCGTCTGGAATACAACTGTCAGAAGTCTGGAATGACCTTTGCAGGGTGCCTTCTCCTTGGTTTATTGCTTCATCTCAGCAGATTTGCCTTAGTGATCACCAAGAGAAACTGTTTCACAGGCTGGACATTGAGGACTTTGGGACACCTCTGCTCAGATTATTAGGAGAGTGACTTAGAGCCTCCTCAAAACTGCTAAACATGGTTACATACAGAATAAAGTTATAGGGTCATCAAGTTAATGGTGAATTTATTCTCTTTTATAGGGTCTACAAATTGCATATTTCTGAGGACTTTCCTTCAAGAGTTTTAGTATCTTGGACACCTTTGGCAGTTAGTTTCATTCCCTCGTTTGGATTAGCACATTACTGAAAGCTCGAGAAATACAGCCTCTTTTTTTTCTAATGTTCATGATGGCTGTGTCTTCCTAAGTTGAAGGAGGGCACAGAACTAACAATTCTAGCTGCTTTTTGGTACAAAAGGGCTATAGATCAGTTTCTTTTTCCGGTTTTGGCTTCCTATTGGCAATATTTATTATTTATTGGCCAGCACATTGTTATAAACAATTAAATAATTTCACAACATTGGTTTCATAACATTTATTCTGATACAAGCTTTACTTCAAAACAAAGACAACCCACATTCCATAACCCTCCAGCCCCAGCAAAATCCTGATAAAATCCATGACACAACTGGAAATAGGGTATATAAATTAAATAGCATCCTCTCCATGCGCATTGATAATGAAGGGGCTCCTTCCAAGCAAACTAAGTGTAAAATTTATATAGTAAATAGAAAACTTCAGTCTCCTAGAAAGGTTGGGCAAAACCAAATGAAAAAGTAGCTAATTGCTTATGTCTCTGTAGACATCCATATGTCTGCAGAAATCTCTAAGGCAAGATTCCATTTTTTGGAACCTGAGAACAGCCAATTTTTTTTTTTTTTAATTGAGCCTTGTGGAATAAACTGGAGGGATTCCTTGCTTTCAGAAGAAACTGGAAAAAAACAGGCAGGAGTGTAAATGTTAAAATGTGGGCTGAATTGCTTCATCTCCTCTAAGCATTATCTTAGAGACACTGAACAAAAATTAGGAGATTCTTCATTTTGCAAAGAAAAATATTGCTTCCTAAAACAACTTCAAGTAACTACAGAAAATAGTATTTCTGTACCTTAGTGGTTATACATGTTCTTGAGGAGTTTTATCATAGTAATTCTCAATAAATAATATTGTTTCAGGGTCTGGATGTTTTGGAAATCATGAGAAATATTCATGTTTTTGTATCCCGCTACCTCTACAATCTGAATAATCAGGTAAGGTATATCCCATACTTTTCCTGGCATTTGGCTCCAATTTGAAGGGGTTGAGAAATGTAGAGTAAGGAAAACCTGGGCTGAATATGCATAGTGACAGGCTGTAAAATGGCTTCTGCTGCTCTAGAAAAATGTCTTTGGGGATGCTGTAGTTTGGTCTTGGAAAATCTTGAGAAAGCATATTTTGGATATGATGTACCAGTAGGATCACTCCATGCCAATTTTCCAGTGAATCCAGAAGGCAGCAAGGATAATTGGCTGCCCTTTGAGGACATACTAAGTATATGATTTTTGAACTTGTAAAATGGGTATCTGAAAATGTGTTATTGGAGAGATGACGGAAGCAGTGAATGACATGGAGAACATCTACAGGGAACAAACCTTGGGGGGTTTTTCACAATGTGAGTATGAGGGACCCACTACAAAAATGAGCAGCTTCCTTAAAGAAAAGGAAGTACTTTTTCTCACAGCACATAATTCAGTAGTGGAACTCATTGCCATGGTAAATAGTGGGGCCAAAAGTACAAACAGATGCTGAAAGAGTTTAGATCACCTAATGTAGGTATAATCTCAATAAATATGGGAGTCTGAGTGGAACATCTGCCTTAGAATTGTTGAGTCACAGCTCTGAAAAACTGGAAAAACCTACCAGATAAAGTTTATGCATGTTGCATTTCTTTGGTACTTCTCACCATTTATCAGCTGCTTTCAGAAACAGAATATGTGCTACTTAGATTGATAACTTATCAGAGAACCAGTTTTGAGTAATTAATTTTTTTTTCCCTCTGTGCCTCCCAGATCTTCATTGAAAGAACAAGTAATAACAAACACTTGAACACCATCAATATCCGGCACATTGCTAATTCCATTCGAACTCACGGAACAGGAATCATGAACACAACAGTGAGTATCTTTTGCACTGTTGTTGGATTATTTTTTTTAATTGTGCACAAAAGCCCCCAAAATCCTGCATCTCCCAATAGTTTCTGTCATTATTCAGTTTTAATAATGCAATAATCTCCTTACAGTGCTAAAGGTATTTTCAGGTTGGTGCTTTCCAGTCTGCTGCTTAACTTTTACCTCTTTGCTTTTTTCTTTTTTTCTATTCTTCTGGCCCTATCAAAAAAACAAACAAAAACCCCTCAACTTGCTGAAATAGTGAACCCCCTCTCAAGTCATTACTTTCAAAGTGGAAATTATTAGAAAAATAAGGTTTTAATGGTTTTTTTTGCACTATTCTTCTGAGTGTAGGGACTTCAGTTTCTCAAATAAGTGCTTTTACATTTCCCAGTAATGTAGATTTATTCACTTCTGATCGTGAGTAAACATTTTTATGCAGATAGAGAAGTATTGAGATAGGTAGGGTAGAAATGTACTTCTGCCTTATGGGAAAGTGTTTTAGAAAACTTTGAGGAAGTGAAAACGGTGTGTCAGGAGGTTGTGCAGATTCTATGACCGGACTGAAGAAGCTGAGCATGTCTGCCCATTTCAACTTGAAATGTTTGCATTACTTCAAAAGGACAGTTACAGGATATTCCAGACAAACTAACGGCTGTGTAGGGTATGTGATCGACTGAAATAGTGAACTTGATCCTTGATCTCTCTGCCTTTCCTGAAAGAGAGCAGACTTCCAGGAGAATGGTTTTCTTTATTCTTTTAAACCAGTGAAATTAAAAAAATATGCTGAGAACTCATATTACAAATTACTCAGGCGTCTTCTGAAGAAAGGCTGTTAGATGTGTTTGTTAGTTTGTTAACTTTCTTGATTTGACTGGATTTTTTTCTTTTTGTCCCCTAGGTAAACTTCACTTACCAATTTTTGAGGAAAAAGTTTTATATTTTTAGCCAGTTCATGTATGATGAGCATATCAAATCCAGACTTATCAAAGACATCAGATTCTTCAGGGAAGTCAAGGATCAGAATGATCACAAGGTATAGTAGTTTTTGAAGGTACACAAATAATAGGAGTGTTATGGTTTGGCGCATCTCCATACAAAGTGACATATTTTGTCCTAGCAAAATGCAGTGTTACAAATGTCTGTATTCAGGATGGCTTTGTTTCATGCTGTCTGCTCTGTAAACATGAGGCTGGCTAAAATCATTCTCCCAGTGACCTGAAAAGGACGATTTGATGGAGTAGTAGTCTACTGGAGGTTCTAAATTTCTGGTCCAGAACATGCTTAAGAGTTGTCAGTTTTGAATAATAAGCTTATTCAAATCGAATCTAAAATGATGTGAACATGTAGTACTCATGCCAGCATGTCAGGATTTGGGGATAAGGGCCTGATTTTTTCCTGCTAGAAAATTGATTTCTCAAAAATGTGGAGACTATGTATGTATTCAGTAAAATGGACTGCTGGCTTCTTTGTACATCAAGTGCTTATTTCTTTTAGGAATATTTTCTTGTTCTCAGTAGCACTTCTGTTTCATTTCTCAACTTGCAGAAGTGACTTAGCCAAATGACTTTTGTCACATAATACAGACAAATAGGTGTATAATTTATAAAAAAAAATGAAGCTGTAGATGTGAAGTAAGGCTACATTGCAAATAGAATTGTATTGATATGATGACTAATTTTTTTCATAATGTTAAGTAATTATTCTTACAAATTTCTTCTAAAATATTTTTCTAGTATCCCTTTGAAAGAGCAGATAAATTCAACCGTGGCATCAGAAAACTTGGAATAACCCCGGATGGCCAAAGCTATCTTGACCAGTTCAGGCAACTCATAAGTCAAATTGGTATGAAATGCTATCTAAGATGTTATAAATATTATTAAGTGGAAGAGATCTTCATGGCCTAGTAACTGAACTTTTAGCTCAGGCTAAACCTAGGTTTAATTTCAGTCAGATGGAAAGTATTTCACTTGTAGCCCATGCTAAATAAATGCTCTCATATAATTACACAGTAATTTCATTTGCATGTCTCAGTCCAAAATATACTTACAGCTTGCAAAGATTCCTGTTCCATTTTCAGCTCTTTTTTTTATGGTAATGGAACTTTTATCCATGTTGAATGTATTTGCTAGTAAAAGCATAATACTGTTAAGTTTATGTACTTAAAATAATGGCTATATACCCAGCTAAAGTATTATATTAATTTACATTTCAGAGCTTATAGGAACTGTGAAGTGTGTGTGTGTATTTAAGTAATTTCCAATTGCTTCTTTGTTTTTTCTTGTTTTTAAAGGCAACGCTATGGGTTATGTACGAATGATAAGATCTGGTGGACTTCACTGCTGTAGTAGTGCAATTAGGTACTTCCACAAATATTTAATTTTTCTGTTTGCTCCTCCTCATTCCTCTGCTCCCTGTTCTTGTGGATATTCTCTAGATTCTTATCCATCCCCAATAAATTTTGAAAAGCTCTATTTATATGCCTTCCTTCAAGTGGAATTATTAGACAGTGCTGGAATTCAGAACTGTACAATCATTGCCATAAACCACTAAAAATAAAACAAATTCTATGGAAAAAAGGTAATAGAATGTACACATAAGGTATTAGTCTTTAAGTCAGTAATTTCTGATGTTAATCACTTCAAGGGCATATAAAGGAAAAATAATACAAGCCCTGAGGAACTTGGAAAAGCTGTCTCTTTGCTTTTTTCTATATAGATGTTGTCTGTGTTTATAGAAGGTTATCAAAACATAGTGGCTTTTACATAGTAAGAAATAGGTTTTTTGCAAATAATAGTAAATTTAGTTACTAAGGGCATCAAAAGATAAAGGGAGGAGATGGTAGCCCAGTAAAAGCAGAAGTACAAGTAATGGTGTATATGTGTTTAGAAGTGAGGTTAATAGTGCCTACATGAAAATGGTGTGGCAGATATGATATAACTAGAAGTAAGTAGTTCAAGCCAAGAATATTAAATTAACTAAATTATAAATTAGGGGTAGATACTTCAGTGAACATAGACAGTTGAGCATAGTCCTAACAAACAGTAAGTTTTCAGGTTTGTTCCTGATCTCGAAGATATTGTTAACTTTGAGGAGCTGGTGAAAGAAGAAGGACTCTCAGAAGAAACACAAAAAGCAGCAAGGTACACTGACATCATGCCTTTGAGGTCTGGGGCAGGGACAGGATGAGAGAATTTTAATTTTATATTTATAAATGCAGGTATTAGTTTCATTTGTGTGTGTATATGTTAAAAGTTCAGCTACCTTTATGCAAAAATATTTGCTTTGAAGCAGAAAAAACAAAAGTAGTTGTTTTGAAAATGTGAAGTGGCACTGGAACTGACAGACTGTTAGAGCCTGGTGTCCTGATGAAATCCTTGTTGTTAAAGGCTAACAAGCTTTCCTCACCACGTGTCTGACTTCTGCTTTTAGAATGTTTGGGGCCTTGGGTAGAAAAGATACAAACATTCTATTCATAGAGCTTTCTTGAGAAAATTAAATCAAGAAACCTGATTCAGCTTGGCTGTGGAGGAAGGGTACTCTTTTCCAAAATACTGGATTGCGGGTGTAGCAAAGGGTGAAGAGAGGGTTGTTATCCCAAGAAGTGAGTAAGCAGAGAAACTTCTGACAGAAACCAGGTAACACATTGCTTACCCTCTGCAGGCAGTTGGACTCTGTGCTCAGTGACCTCACACGTAACTTTGCAGAAGGAACAGAATACTTCAAAATGCTCGTGGATGTGTTTGCTCCGGAATTCCGCAGTCCAAAGAATATGCATTTGCGGAACTTCTACATAATTGTTCCCCCACTGGTGAGTATTTGCACTGTACCAGGACTTATTTTAAATAAATGTATCAGATCAGGTTTGTGTTTAAATATTTTGTGTTAGACTGTTGACTATCATATTCTACTTTCTTCCCTGATTAGAGTTATTGGTTTGAGTGTGGTTTTGTTAATAGTTGTCCAAAGCCATGTTTTTCTTTATTTACCTCAATTCATGAACTAGCGCTCAAAAGCTGCTAGTAAAAAAAACTGCTTCTCCTTGAATGAGATTTGGAGAAACCAAGTGAGTTTAAAACCATGTTCTTTATGTGTCTGCTCTTTCTGCCTCACACTGGGTATCTTTAGGCTCTTTTGGTGTCATGTTCTAATGCAGCTGAACTGAGGCCCTCTCCACTGCAGTTGGACCTGCTCTTACTAATAAGCTTTGCTTAGAAAGAGTCTAAGTAAATGGAGATGATGCAGACTTGAGTCCAGCATTCTGAGCATTTGGAAGCAGTTCAGTTTGAAGGCCAAAATGATCTAGACAGATTGATGTGTAACATCCCATTTTAGAAACTAATTCTGCAGTGTCGATGAGCCATAAACTTAAGACTGTGAGAGGACAGGTATGTCATGGTCATAGAATTGAGGAAAAGTAAAGGCTTATGACAAATACTTTTGGTTTTTTTTTTCCTTTTCTTCTGAGGAACTTTTTTGTGATAAATACAGTTTCAGGAATATACCATCCATTTTAGTTTTAAAAAGGCATTTCAGTGTAGTTAAACTTCAAACTGTCACAGATTTTCAGGGAGTTAATTTACTCACATTTCTGTGTCTCAAGAGTAGTTGTTGCATATTCAAACACATACCAATCACTGGATCTATTGTTCAACATCAGTGTAAATTTAAGAATATTGGAATATTTCTACTGTTTTCTAAACAAAGTGAAATAGTGACAGTAGCTTTAAAAGACTATTTTTTTTAAACTTTCCAGGAACTTGAGCTATTTTAATGATCCTTTACTTGTTCATATGTTTACCTCTATTAATCACCAAGAGAATGTGAAGTAATAGAATCTGACAAGAACAGTGAACATTAAGATCTACCTTTTTTTTTCTTTTTTTAACTTACACATATGCAAATGTTTTCCAAAGCTTAACTTACTTTCTTCAAAAAAAAATAAATCTAGAAACAGGACAAGTTTTTGTACAAAAATGCCTAGGGATGTGCCACACAATTAGCACATGGGCATGCAATTATATTCATAGGTAGCAGCATGTATGTGAATGCCTTGTGAAATTTGTGAGTCTCTGTGATTCCAAGACAGATTTTCACTCTTTCAGACCGTCAATTTTGTAGAGCATTCAATCAGTTGCAAGGAGAAACTGAATAAGAAGAATAAAAGCGGAGCAGCTTTCACTGATGATGGGTTTGCCATGGGTAAGTTGCAGCACGCTCAGTAGCCTTTGAGTAAGCCAACATAATGGATATTGCAAGAAAAGATTTGTTTATACTTTGTCTGTTCCCATAATTAAAAATTTCAATATTTAAATTTTATTTGTCTTGGCTTCTGCACAGTGCATTTGAGGGTTATAGTTGTATTCAGAATCTCCTGAGCTTGGAATAGATGTGTATGGGAGCAGACAGTTTTATCATATATTGGTGATTCCAAATTTCTGTCACAACTTGTGAATCTCAGCCAGATGAGAAAGAATGCAAATATTTGGAGCTGTGAGGTGTTAGAAAATGTAAGCTTGTTCCTTACTGTTATTTTTTTTCCTGATCTGATAGATTTAATTGTAAATTAATTGCAATTTAAATTATATTTATGAGGGAATTATCAGTTTGGGCTGATCCTTCAAAGACATTCACAGAACATTTTGCAAATTGCATGTTGACTTTGGTACATGGTTTGTTAATGACTAGGTGTGGCTTACATTCTGAAGCTTTTGGATCAGTACCAGGAGTTTGATTCTCTGCACTGGTTCCAGTCTGTTAGAGAGAAGTATGTGAAGGAAATAAGAGCAGTAGCTAAGCAACAGAACGTGCAGTCCACTAATCAAGACGAAAAACTACTACAGACTATGAACCTTACCCACAAGCGACTGGAAGTTTGTTTACAGGTACAGCATTGGCCTAGTTCTCTGTTCTGTTCTTTATTGACTTTAGCACTTACTCATCACAAATCAGGCATCTGCCTCCTTATGGAGCTCATAGAGAACAAAAACCAAAGCATTGTCTACAGTAACAGGGCAAAACAAATATAAACACCTGAGGTGTGTGATCCAAAGGGGATGTTATCAGTGTTTGTGATATTTGAGTGGAGTGGGAAGACCTAGTTGACTGGAATTCTTTGTCCCATAGAGTTTGAAGTGTAATGCACCTGAATTCTAAATGCTTGAATAGGAAATAACTTTTTTGTTAAATTTCATGTAAAAGGATTTTACATAATACTGTGAGCCCTCAGAGTTACCTGTGTGTTCATTTTAAGCTGCTAAGTTGAATGATGCATTAGCTGTCAGCTGGAGGAAAGATCCATTTGAATTTTGAAGCATCGCAGCTCAGGTGTTATCTGTGGTGTGGTGCTCTCTCTCTCTTGATTTGAGAAGGCTGTGGGACAAATCTGTAGTTGGCCATTTATACAGCCCATGGTTACATTCTGTCTGCTGTTGAAATAGATAAAGCCCTGTATGCTCTCATGGCTCCCAGGAGTGTGCACTGTGTTTGGTCCTCTGTGTTAAGAAAACTCATCACTGAACCTTGTTCAAAAACTGATCAAGGTTGTGGTCTTTTAAATTACTTACATGATTTTCCATGGGCAAGTTGCCACAGGTTCTCATTGCTGCCACAAACCTCATTTTCAGCCTCAGTAGATTAGTGACAGATTTATTGCAGTGATGCTGCTTTGCTGAAGTTGCCTTTTCAAGGAAAGGCTGACATTTACTTTCTAAAATGTATGTGAATAAGGTATGAATGGAGAAAGATTTTTTTTTTTTTTTTTTTTTTTTTTAACTCCCAGGAGCATTTAAGAGATTTAGATACTGCAAATCCAGTTGCCTAAAATGATCCTGAAAAATCTCACTGGTATCTGTCTGCAAATTCATTCTTGTGATACGCTGATGCTCCTCTTCTTTATCTTTTCCCTTAGGAATTTGAACTCCTTTATTTCTCACTAAGTAGTGCAAGAATTTTTTTCAGAGCAGATAAAACTGCAGCAGAAGAAAGCCAGGAGAAGAAAGAAAAAGAAGGTGAGTGGATGCTACACATAGAACATTTTGGCTCATGAGAATGTGGGACATAGTAGGGAAGGTGCTTTTTTTTCTTTTTTTCGTAGCTGCTTTCTTGCTGGTGGATTGATTTAGTGTTTCAGAAAGGCGTTTGTGGGGCCAAGGGTGATAGAAAAGTCAAGAACCACTCACTTCTTTAGAACAGGTGAATTTCAAACTGGCCTTTCTTTCTGGCTTTTGGAAAAAAAGCAACACCACAAAAAACCCAACACACCCCAAAAAGTTTGGGACAGGGAGAATATACCTGCAGTAATCTGAAATTCAGGAACTTCAGCGTCGTACTTACCCCCTCAATTACCAATATTGACAGTGACAGCTTTTACTGTGCAACCTTAGCTGATGTGACATGAGGTGATGTTTTTCACCTGTGGTTTACCAGCTGTTTTTCAACTTTCACAGGCAGACATTGCAGTTGCTATATGTATTCGAGTGTTTATGATATGTTTTGGTCTCCCACTGAATTATATATTCAAAGGGTATGATCTTAGTTTGTGTTATGGTCTCTTGACTAGGTAACCTGGGTCTTTTGCATTTATTATTCTTGCTTATATATTCTCCCTCATGAATTTTGAAAGATTCTCTTGGGTGTGGGAAAATTCTTTCCAAAGAAATCAGTACTCCTAAGGATGAAGATACAGAAATGCACAATGTTCAACCACAAGTTCCTTAGAAACTCTGATAGCAGTGTATTAAAAATTGAATTGGTAGATAATTTTCCACTGTAGTTTTGAGAAAATCACAAGTGATCTGTGTGATTACAGTCACTGGAGGAAAAGACCAGTTTTCCTCTGCACTAGGAAAACAGTTTGTAAAGAAAGAAATCTTTTAGCAAGAATTTATATTCGATCTTATTCAGTGAAGTTGGTCAAATAATCATTCAACTCAAAAAAAAATAAAAAGCCAAACAACTCCAAGCATTGTGGTAAGAACAGGCATGCTACCCTGGTGTCTGTAGGAGAGCATTCTGTAGAACATCAGTTAATTATATTTTAGGATCAGTGTTCACTGTTGTAATACCTGTTCAGTTCCCCAAGAAATGTGTTTTGTGGTGAGAAAAGCTTGAAATGCATACCAGGGTGGGAAGTTTTGAACACTGTAATATCTTTGCCTTCTACTGTGACATTTAGACTTGGACTCTGCAAAATGTGTGAGGAAGTGTGTATAACTTTTAGACAAGTACTGCTGACTGAAGAAGCTTTCACTCCAAATACAGATTTCTTTGTGCTGTAAGGTCACTTTGCATCTGTTGACCATGGAATACTGCATCAAGGGTTGTTATGACACCAGCACAATATATATATGCTAAAGTTTGTTTTTTATTGCTTTGAATAAAATTTTAAACATGATCCATGTCTTTTTTTATTTTTGTAGAAGAATCTGGTAAAACCAGCAACGGAGATCTTTCCAACTCTACGCCTGCAGAGCCCGTTGTGAAATGACATGGCTGGTACGAGTGGTGATTACTTACTCAAATAACTCATGTTCTTGTCATCATCAGTAACACTCTGTAGGGGTAAAAGCTCTAGAGTTGATTTACTTGCTTTGTTAAACCCAAGAGAAAATGTACAGTAGTATACTAGCATCCATTGAGGCTAGGTCTGTGTTTGTCTATATTCCTTGTAGAAACTCCTATTTTTCAGGAGTTTACATTATTTTCAGCACTTTCTTTAGATTGAAAATAATTATATAAAGTGTTGCCCTTGGAGGTAGTTATTTTAAAATGTGCAGATAAAAAAAACCCCTTATTAATTTCTAGATGCATTCTTGCATCTCTAACATAGCATTAAAAAAATCAACTAAACCAATTCACAGGCTGTTTTGTCCAAGATTTGAACTGGTGCATCTCTTCAACCAGAAAAAAAATTGAATCAAGACACTGTGTGTAACTGTTATCCAAAAAATAATTCAGTCATGTTATTGTGCATTCCTGCTGCATTTAATACAGTCACAGGTGACACTGTAGATTTAACAGTGTATCTTGTGAATATGTGTTAAATCTATTACACAAAATGGAAGTCCTTATTGCTGTTTTATTCCAAACTCCCTTTTATTACTATAGGTAGTATTTGTACTGTGGGAACTTAGGATCCTGTCAGGCATTTATTTTCCCCTGCTGTTTCTACCCCCTTATCAAAGAATGGGAAGACCAGAAAAGTTAATATGACAAATCACTTCTCATTTCATACCGAAGGTCTGATTTGCATCCACAGAAGTAAGGAAACCCAGAGCCAAGACAGAACCACAATCAGCTCTTCCTTTTATGACCAGACACTGTGATGGGTGTCTGTAACTATTAAGTGATCTTACAGTTCCTGAATATGTTGTGCCTAATTGCAAGTTTCAGCCTCAGTTCTGTATTTCCAGCCTTTGCAGGTCTGTTGTACTGTCTGTGTTGTTCATACAGTCTTACATGCCTCTTTATTAACAATAATTGCACTGCAGGCTCAGAAACTGCTGAACACTGTGAGAACTCTATATAACATCTGTTCATGCCTGCAAGTAGAGGTTCTAGATTGTGCAAGAGTTACTCAGATTCCTAACTTAAGTAGCTGGACTTAGCTTAAAAGAAAACACAACTTTCATTAAAAGATAGAGCTGTGTTTTAATCTCCCAGAACATAAAACAATTCTAGGTCTTACTAACCAGAATAACCTACTCTAGGCAGTCTAATTGAGAATTACCTTTGGGGGTGCTTTTTTGGCACTATTAACTGTTTTTAGACCATACTTGCTTTAAGAATTGTTTTAATGGCTCAAATTGTTCCACCCACTCTTGGGTCACTGGTTAAGACAATTTCTGATGTACTTCTGATTCACCCTGTCCTGCCAGTCACTTCAACATTCAGACAGCAAGGATGAATGTTTTGTCACAACTGGAAAGACCAGACTGATATGAAAGTTGCATTTGTTCTGAAAACACGACAGAGAAGCTTCACGGACTGTTAAAATCAGCTGGGCTCATTAAAGTTTTTATTTTTAATTCATTATAACTGCCCTAAAGAATGCTGCATTACTTGATTTCTATTTTTGCTTTTTTTTTTTTTACTTTGATACAGTTTGCTTTTTTTTAATTTGTGTACATTTTCTTTTTTGACCAAACTGTGCCCGCACTGAACACTCAGTAGCACTGCCGAGATCAGCATTCTCGCTCCTCATTTCCATACTGCTGCAGTAGCTGTGCACATACTTCCATATTCCTCTCTCATCTGAAGTTCTTGGAGTGGAATGGCCAAGCACCGCCTTTCCTTCTTCCACAGCGGTGGCAGAATCACATACAGGTGGTTGTTATTTCCCCCAGGATGGCCTCACTAGATAGCTGTGTGTACAGTCGAGACAAGACCCACACTCTAATCTGCACTTGTATTCTCCCTTCTCCATATTTTAATTTTTTTTTTGGAAACACAGTCTTGGAAAGGTCAGACTGTGGAACATAAGGTGAACTGAGCATTGCGTTAAGTGTATGGGGGTCAACAAATTAATTTGGTTCGGGTGATGGAAATTCTAGAGGAAAGACAGCCTATTTTTATAGAAGCTTGTTCAATCTGGGAGACCTGAATGTATACCTCTATGTGGCAAAAATATATACATACACAAATATGTGCAGTGATAATAGAGCTATTCTTGCTACTACAGGACTGTAGCTTGTACTTCCTTCTTTCTCTTTGCCATGTAGCAGCACATACCTGCAGACTGACTTTCCTCGTGTGAAATACAAGGTGGGTCCCGGGTTTGGACGTCACACCCCCCACTGTGTCGCATGTGACACTGAATTGCATTAAATCTTTTATTCCCCCCCTCCCCAAGGATATGGAAGAGGTGCAACGTTCATGCTGTGGTGCTACTACTCCTCTCACTGCTTTTGCCCTCCTGTTCCAGTTCCAGGAACAAAATGGACCCTTAACCGGTCATGTGGAGATGAGACGATGGAGCTAAAACAAAATATCCCCCAAACTAAACCAAAGAAGCTCACTTGAAATTCCCATAGCTGATGTCAGTGAGGATGATGAGGTGTTGCAGGTACATAAAACAGCTCTAGGTTTTTCCCCCTTCAGGATGGGTGGAACAGGCTCAAGGCCAGGCTCCAGCAGGCAGCTGCCAGCACTGCCCCTGTGTGTTCAGTCTCGTGACCGGGCTGCTGCAGGTGGAGGTGGCAGCAGCTGCTGTGCCAGAGGTCTTGCACCCTCCTTCCCACACGGTGCTGTGCCCTTTGTGCCAGGAGCCCCGGGCTGCCTTACCCGTCCCCCTCGCAGGATGGTGGCTGGGGGAGCAGAGCAGGGACACCCAACCCCCTTCAAGCCCCGAGATCGAGGCCTTTGCAGTGACTGGTGACCAGTGACGGCCCCGGCAGCACCCAGCTGGTCAGAGTGCTGGTGCTGAAAGGTAGATTCTGGAGGTCCTAATGCAGTCTGTGACCAGAAGTAAATTTGAGTTTCATCAGATATCCACCAACAGCTGTTTTCAGCTTCTCAGGTACAAAGGACCAAATGTAATACTCAGTGTTTCCTAACTCATTGTACAAAAGGGTATTTTGTTACTTAAGTCTCCTTGGTTTGTGAGTAGAGAACATTATGTACATAAAACTGTGTTAATAAATGCAATTTTGAGAACCTCATTCTTAGTGTCTTGAGTAATGCCAGGTCAACAGGTGTCAATGTTTTTAATAAGATAGCTTCAACTTTTATTTATAAAGAAGTTTTTGTGTCAGTTACTAACAGGTTTCTTCTAGGGTTCTTTTAAACATTCAGTAACCAGTTAAATTAAATTTATTTCACATCAAACTCTTCCAAACTGGGATCTTTTGGATACTGTTGCACAGCTTCTGTTTACAGAAAATGAACTCTCCTAGTAAGTGATTGAGAAGAGTTAAATTAAGTTTGAGGAATTTCAGCCATTTTTTTCTAGATACCTCATCTTGATTAATACAAACTATGCTACAGATTACACCCGTCCCCCCAGTAAAAGCTGTTTATTTTGTTTATTTTTGTTTGTTCTTGCAAAGTACAGTCACTCATGTTTTCAGGAGGGAAAAAATGTGAACTTACTAACCAAATGTCTCTAGTATCTAATCTCAGGAAGGTACTATGAGACTTGTCAATGCATTGTAGACTTATCTAACATTTTATTGCTCAGTTTCTTAAAACCAAAGATTGCTGGGAGACTCAGCCATTGCATGTCACCACAATGTTAAAAATACAAAGAATTCTTACTATAAAAGTACTTATTTGTCCTACTATTACCATCTCTGGCAACTTAATGTTTAAGAAACCTAACAATAGAAAAACTGCACACAACTAACATGCCACATTTTTTGACTACTTCTGAGGTTTGCATGTCAGTGGTATTTAGAATAATAAATCAAGGAGGTACATAATGTCCATTACCTAATTACAGAATGTGAGTGTGGTCCCCACGAAGGTAAGAGTAGGCACTTAGATTTGTTTTGTAAGCTTATTCTAGATGCAATATAAAAATAGATTATATTAATAGGAAAAATTTAGTGTTTAACAAATCGTTTTGTAAATAGGCTAACACAAAATCTTGTTACACTTCAACTAGACTAAAAATAACTTCATCTGAAATAAAGTAGATAGTGCATTTTTAACCTTCATTCAGATGCACATAATCATGCAAACTATGAAAACTGACTATGGTAGGAAAGTTGAGGCCTGATATTTGTTAAAGGAGCTGACAGCTCACACGAATTTCAGTGGAATGGTGGGCTGCTCTGTGTGTGTGTGAAGAAATGCCATCACTCCCCGGTGGCTGACAGCTGCGCTCTCCTACCAGCAGCAAGGGGCTTGTGCTGAAACGTTCCTGAAGATTGTCAGCTTCCCAGACACAGCTACACCCTACACATTCACAAATGCAAAATGCCTGGAAGGCCAAGTCCTGCTGTCGTTCCACTGGAAATCCAGAGGGAACTCCGCTGCAAAGACGCCGTGTGCTCTCCAGCAGGAAAAGAGAAGCCAGCCTTGGGTGTGTGCAGGTGACCAAAAAAACGGAGATTCTTGCAAAATGATTCCCTGCTTTTGCTGCTCCCACACAGGCTGCAGGAAGTGACAGGAGCTTTTTATGCCTCTGATTCCTCCCCTCCTTCATGCATGGTGCCATCCTCTTCTGACAGATCATTCAGAAGCATGAACTTCCCATCATTTGTTAACGGCACAGATTTCATTAGCTGAGCTAATGCTTCTGGGTCCTGAAGAAAAAGAAGAGAGGTCAGCAGGCTGCAGCAGCATTTGAGGAGCATACACATTTCCCAGTACTTCTTGCTAAGGTTTTGCAACTTTTTCTTGTTTGGTTGGGTTTTTTTTGACAAAATTTATTCTCAAGATTTGAAACATAAAAAATACCTTTTGCTTAAGTAAAGACACCTCTTGGGTATATAAGAAAAAAAAATTAATTTTGAGCCTATATTTTGCTGCTCTTTAGTTACTGAAAAGCAAGGAGAAAAATAACTGTCTAAATAATTTTAACCCATATTTATTGCCTGTGACTACAAGCTCATTCCCTCATCTTGTTCGGAAATTTTAGCAGCAAAAATATACAGCGAATAATAATGTATTAATGTCACATGTATATAGATAAAATGTATCTACAAGGGACAGGATAACTTTGCCATTCACTCTAAGTGGAAAAATACTTCAATTTTTCATCCCTAAGGGAAGAAAGAATGAGTTTCTAAAAGTGAAACAGCAACGCGTGTGATTTTACACTTCATCCCGAAGAGCTGGTCTGTTTTTTGGAAAACTTTGCTCACACCTCCCTTTCAAACATGAACAACTGGATTTGTATAGTTCTGAATTTGATTTGGGGTGGCACATTTTATCTCGAGTTGTGCCACTGACAAATCAAACCTGAGTTTATTTTTGCTGTGTCAAATAATGTCTGCAAATAATATCTGTGCAAATGCCACACAGGAGAAGTAGCAGTTCTTTTTTCTTATGCACGCCAGAGGTACCCACAAAGCAGACTGTGATATATCACCACACAAATGTAGGGAATGAAACAAACTTACCTTCTGTGCCTCAATGATTTCTTTTCCCAAGCTAATGGCATAGCAAATCTAAAAAGAAGAAATAAATGTAACATTCATTTTACATGCGACTGCATGTAAGGCTGTTACTGTTGGCTAAGACAAAAATTCTCCACCCCATTCTTTATTTCTGTTGTGATGGCATGCAGCAAACACCCCGTGGTGTTAGCACAGCATGGCTGCCTCGTCTTTGAAAGTTTCACAGATGTACATGTCTCAGCATAGCTGACATTCCTTTTTGTTAGTGCTGGTGCTAGACAATTTCCCCTCTCTCTTAATTCTGGTATTAGCAATCCCATTCTTTCTTCCTTGTTGTACACGCTGCTGCATTATCAGTAAATTTGGTCCTTTTTAGACAAAAGCCATCAAAGGCTTGCATGGTAACACATTTTCTTGGCAAGAAATTGAGCTGCTCTTGCTTCTGTAGCACTGTTTCCCAGATGTGTAAGCCAAGAAGCCAAAGACCTGTTTTCTAAATAAAGTATTTTATTTAATGTTATGCAAACCTTTTCCCCTTCTGTGTTGCTCTCGAAAACATACGCGCTCATGGACTCTTCTCCCAGAGGCTCAGTGAGGTGGACCACAAAGCCAATCAGTCGCCTGTTCTCCTGGTGGGCAGCAAACTGTGTCACAGTGGTGAGTTCAAACTGGAAAAGTAAAATGACTTATTTGTTTTAGCCAGCATACAGTCTGCTTGGTCAAGTGTATGTGACCGAGTAGTCAGTGGAAAACTGGATTCAGAAAGAAAATTTACTTACACTTGCTCGTGTAACTTGGGTTTGAGGATCTATTAACCTACAATTACATACAGGGGGAAAAAAAAATTATTTTAGAGTGATTCTGGGTAATTCTAAGGGGATTTACGATAGAAGGGCAATCACTACAGCAGTTTTACGGGTGAGGAAATTGGCAAGGTTCAACTCTAGACCCTGACTCTCAGCTGGCTGATATGCACAAGTCAGAGCACCTTTCTGAATCACTCAAAAAGGATCCTGAGTGCACGGGCTAACACATAACAGAGGGACATAACAGAGGGACATAAACACACCCCAGCTAAAGGGAGTGTATCTTTGTGGGGCCTTATAGCCCCATGGTATCCCCTAAAATTTGGTAGGATGTTCTTACATCTTAGTCAGGAGGATGATTTCTACATCCTACAGCATAAAAAAAAGATACTTTTTTTTCTAAATAAAGTGACTCTGGGGATCTTGCTTCCTCAAAGAGTGTATTTCTTGGAAAAAAAAAATACTTCATTAATTACAAGTCGTATGAAGAAAACACAATGTTAGCAAGTTGAAGGTTTTACAGTACCTCAGGTTCTTGCTGGTGACCATGAGATGGGATTCAGTCATACGGAATATGTTGTGGATGGCACGAGCAGCCAACACTTGTCTCATAGCTTCATAAATCACCTCACACGTGCCATCTGACTGAACAGCCATAGATCCTAAAAACCGAACTACAAACATCTGCTGCAGGAGCGAATCTGAAAGACAAAAGGCATGACTTCCTTCACTGTGCTACTTCAGTTTTCCAGTAACTCAAGTTATGGAATTATTTTATTCACTTTGGAAATTCAACAGAAAGGCTGTGGTTGGTTACTGTTGCAAGTGATGGCTTCCTGCCATGAGCCACACAGTGCCCTGACCCAGTTTTAAACAGTGAGTGAAGAGGCAGCAGGGTGGAGGTGGGGAAGGAAATGACTGCAGTTGCTTGGGAGCCTTAAAAGTGTAACTGGTCCTTTTTTATTTATTTGATTAGCTACTAAAATTCCCTTGCCTGTTTTGCTATCAGGTGCACATAAACTGTGCAAATAAACTGTGATAAATTTATGACTGAGCACAAGCCTTGGCTTCCGTCAGATTATCTCGTAATCTTTAAGCCTTGTTCGTTCTTCACTTTCATCTCTCCTTCTGACCTTCCATGCAGCTGGGTCCAATGAGGGTTTCATTAAAAGCCTTCCTTGCTCCTTTACTGTCACCATAAGACTGACTTACAACTAAGCAGCCATTATGCAGCAAAGCCATCCTTTGCTCAGGCTCCCTTAGCAGCTGGTGGTGAGCAAGGGAAAGCAGGTCCTGCTGAATGTGATTGCTCAAAGGCCACACAGCTCTGTCTGCACCTCGCAACCCACCAACTCACAGTGGGACAGCACGTGCAGGGGGAGGGTTCACATCAGTAGGGGCTCCTTTGGTTCTTCTTATGAGTAGTTTTCTGACGGGGCTGTGGGTTCCAGACAGTGCTCGTGACTGACACAGAGATGGGAACAGCCAGGGCCAAGGCCTGCATGTGCTCAGAGAAGGTCAGAACTGTTGTCTTTCACTGGCATGTCACTGGGAGGAGCTTTATGCTGGGCCTCTGGGAGATTTACGCTGTGGATCTCCAAGTGCACCTTGGTAAGGAATGGCTAGAAAGCAGCCTCAAACTTGAACAGAATTATGAAAGAATACTATCAACCTCTTTTCTGAAGAAGAACCCCTTTTCAAAAGCTACTTAAAAAAAAAAAAGAAAACAAAATCTTCTTGCCTTTAAATGCTTTAAATAAACCTGATCTGGAATATAGCTTGGACCGAAAAAAAGTGTTTGTTTTCACAGGTAACACTGTTTTAAAGACTACCTTTTGAAACTACCTTAGCTGTGCTATGGATCTGTTACCGCTGCTCCATGGTGTCAGGTGCTCTCCTTACAAGAGACTGGGTAGCTTGACAGTTTAAAATCCTGACTAATTTTATCTGGGAAAAAACAGCACTGACCTTCCTCCTCTTCTTTGCTGCTGTCTTCAGATTCCCCAAATGGGTTTGCACGCCTATGAAATAAGAATTAAAACTTTAATTATAGATTCTGGTCACCACAAACACATGCTGCAATACCTCATCTTCTCCCCTAAAATCACACTGTGATTTGATTGATCACTGTCTCGGCCATACCTGCTGCCTCTGTTCTGGTCCAGGAATTCCATGGCAGGCAATACGATATCAAATTGAATTGGTGTTCCAGGAGCAATGAGTTGTGTGGAGTCCTGAATGTAAGCTGATTCACTGGGAATTATTTTATCATTTTCCGTATTCTTTACATTCTGGCTAAAGTGAAAATGGAAAAGAAAATATGTTTCAATCAGTGACACCCAGCCTTTGCTCTGGAAGGGAGACAAGATTATTCAAAAATCCAAAGCAGGACTGAACCACTATACAAACACATAAGTAAGATATTTTCCTATTGATTTGTTACTGAGGACTCTAATAAATAATTGATCTCTGGTTGGTTCATTGGGGTTTTTAGACACAATATTATTTAGGAAAAAATTAAGTGCTGGTCTATTAGACCTGAATGCAGATCAACTCTGAGTGTCGGCTCACTTTCAGCAATAGGTTGCCACTTGTCTCCCTGCCCTACAGTGTCCATATTCACAGCTGTGGTACCAGACCTGGTGGACTCGTGTCTACAGGTGTCAGCGACAATCCTGATGCCTTAAGAGACCACTCGGGCCCACTCTTGTTAAAATCGCACACGAGCAAGGGAGAAAGTTACCTGGGGTGGTGAACTTCATGTTTTTTCCCCAGGCTGGTAATGGGAGTCACTGCTTGCAGGGCTGTCTGATTCAGCTTGATTGCAGCTGCCTGTGAAAACAAGACAGAACAGCTCTTTTACACACGTACTTTACATCACCATGTAAAGAATAACGGGAAGGCAAGTTGTAAGGAAGGGACTGAAAGACGGAAACAGTCTCCTACCTCTGGATTGTCAGTGAGATAAATCTGCCTGGAGATGTTGTTGATAGCACATATCCACTGGAAGGGAAAAATGAAACTGAACTCTTCAAGGTCATTTGTATACAAGAATAACAACATTAAGAAAATATTTTTACCTCCTCATATTCTTTCTTGCTTTCTGCTTGAAGGGTTATACCCCTGGAATATAAGCACAGTGTGTAAGTACTAAGAGTGGACTCCAAGGCCTATAGTAACATCACCAAGCTTTATATCTACTTCCATTAAAGGAACAAAAATCACAAATAAGCTGCAACTAAAAGATAACACATGTGCTGTTCAGGCAGTTGTGGGCGAGGATTGGAAGGAACATGCTTTTAATTTGGAAACACCCTTCTGGAAACCGAGAAAAGCTTACTACTACAGCAAGCATGTTTTACATAAAAGAGCATCTGAAGGGGTAGGTGTGACTGGCTGTCCTCAAATAAAACCTGTCTCATACGCTTTTCCTGTAGGAGTAGTGATCTGAAAGCAGTATCTTCTGTCTTCGCAGTCTACAGCCATAACAGAGCAGTTGTCCAAGTCCTGAATCAATCCACCAGCTACTGCTCCCCTTGGCTGGCACATCAAGTTGCCACCTTGAGTGAAGAAATACAATCTTTCCCAAGTTGTAGTCACCAGACCTGTTTTACTGAAGAGAAGATGCAGTGATAAAGACTCATTACTATTTAGAAGTAACTCCAAACATGTATCAAACTGCAAACATATCTTGATGCTAATCAGAACTTTATGTCCACCCTGGTGTTTTTTAATGATGGATCTCTGTTAAGAAGAAAAAGCAGCACCTGTTCCTAGCAAAGACTAATCGTTAATGAAAGCTGAAGGATTAAATGAATTACAAACATCTAAGTTAAAAACAGTATCTTCTCATTAAGGAATGAAAGAGTATTGAGTAACTGGCATAAAGTACTATTAAGCTATTTAGTTGACAAGGTGGGGACTGCCCAAAGGTTGGACTCTGTGACCAGCCTGTGGTCTTTTCCAACCTAATGATTCTGTGACTCTGTGAAGTTGGATTAAAAAAAAAAGGTATTTTCAAGCTGAAGAGCAGCATGAGCAATTTCAGCACAGAGAATCATAATTTTAAAAAGAATCTTCTGCAAATCGTATCTCAGAGACCATCTCCTCCCTAGCCATGGAGTCCTATTATACTGTAAACCAGCTCTTAGAATACTACAAGAAATTAATAAATATCCACTCACAAAGAAAAAATTACTAGTAAAACAGAAATAAACTGATATTTAATCAGTCACATAAATAGGGTTACTATATGCCACCAATATACATAACTCCTGCAGAAGTTGATGGAATATTTTATTTGGAAAATCAGCAGAGGTAACTCCACATATGGTAACATTCCAAGTTATGCACTTGCATTGTTCATAAGGCTTTTTTTTATGTAAAAGAGGCCATTTATGAAAACATGTATAAAACATAAAATAGCTGTTTATTTTTGTACACACTGTTTTCTTTATCCCTAAGATCTGGGAATAATCTGCATCCAGCCCCATCAGTTCCTAATATTTAGCCACTTTAATGCAGGAAATTATTCCTATAGGCAAATTCAACCAGAAGTAAACTTCTGTTTTCAGGAAAATAGTCTGAAGTGCCTTTAATTTGATTTAAGATTCTAAAATGCATTTCCAAAGATGACAGAGATACTCAAGGGCTAAAGAGGAAAGCTGTCACAGTGATACAGGAGCCTCAAAAATCATTGCCCAAGAAGCCTTTATGATCTTAAAGAAAAAAAAAAAAAAAAAAAAGGAGGCAGCAACTGGTCAGCAACTAAACAAATCAGCAGATAGCAACAATGTTCTTACTTTCTAAGATTAAGGTAGCCAGCCTTCTGGATGAGATTTCTATTGATAGCAGGTGAAGTTACATCAGAATCTGGGGTGTAAACAGATTCATTAAGTGCAATTAAGTCCTGTTGGGATACCCTCATTTTTTCAGCTTCTGCTTCCAGCTCTCCCTGTATGCTGAAAAAAACATAAAAAACAACACAAGAAGAAACCCAAAGCCAGAATTAGTCATTTTATACCAAGATACAGCTAACACCTGGAAGACAAAATGAACAAAAATACCAGTTGAGATTATCTTGGAGAGTAGTGCAAAGATAAAGTATAGCCAGTGGCTCAGAGGAAATAATTACTCCCCTGTGTTCAGCACTTGTGAGACTCTCACAGTACTGTGTTTAATTCTGGTGCCTCAGCACAGGAAAGACAGAAACGAAGTCCAGTGAAGAGCCACCAAGATGGCTTAGGGACCAAAACATGTGGCATGAGAAACAGCAGTGAGAACTGCTTTTCAGCCTCATGACATGAAGAATAAGGGGTAGGTCTTACAGCCAGCTTAACTACCTGATGGGAGGATATGCAGCAGATGGGGCTAGACCCTTCTTGCAGGTGTGCAGTGACAGGATGAGAGGCAATGGACACAAGCTGTCACCACATACTGTGTGTGCCACGTGTGAGGGAGACTCAGAGATGGAGGTTCAAAACCTGACTGGACACAAGACTGATCACTCTGCTCTAACCCTGCTCTCAGCAGGAGAGTGGACTAGATGACCCCTCGAGGTTCATTCGCAGCAGCTGTTCTTTGACTGTCAGAAAAACAATACTAGCAAATATTTTATTTCTTTATTAACTTTTCCAAACTTGAGAAGTTATTAACTGTATCCAAGCTAGGATACATATTAGGAAAACTCATGGGTGAGAACATAAGGATGCTTGCCATTGCATACCTTAGAAAGTCATTAACACCTGCAGCTATGCCATAAGTGATTTTCTCCCTATTTCCTGTCCAAGTGTTTAAACCTTTTGAAGAACATGGGCACAAAGCACAAGGTGTACACAGCAAGGCCAGAGATCCATGTGAGTCCACTATCGTGTCTCTGAGAGTGACAAGAAGACTGGAAAAGGGCAAGCCAAGGAGGTATGAGTCTTCCCCTGCTCTCCTCCCCAGTCTTCTGTAGGAGCTGGTGATATCCTCTCAATATTGAAGGAACCTAGGGACACAGTGCTGCATTTAAGTCAGCACTAGGCAGCGTCTGACTGGCCAGATGAAGAGCCAACTTGTATCATGGTGTTAGTCTCTTTCATGTTAGCTTATTTGAGGCTTTTCCAAATTTTTAGAAAGCAGAGACTTCCTAAGCTCCCACATCACTTCCAAAATGAGACCGAGTGCATCTTGCCAACTGGTCACATGAGAGGGTGAGTTATAAAGGCTGAGTAATAACATCATATCTGATAAATTAAACCATATTTTGTAAGCCAGTGCCTTTGAACTCTTATCACTGAATGTCAGAATAAGAATTATTTAAATTCCATTTTTAAATAAAATGGAACTATGCTGTCAGTTTTCACCTAAGTGAAAATGAATCTTTTGATCAGTTATTTTTGTTGCACTACAAAATGCTTTTGACAGAACTTCCCCGGCAACTTCATGGTTCCCGAGACCAGATTCCTATTTCTAAGATGTGTTTCTCCCATCTCCAAGGCAGAAAGGAGACAAAAGCTGACAATTCTGAAGTTATATCCATCTGTGGCAATTAGGCCAACTGGTTACTGAAAATTAATGTAGTGATCTCCCTCCTGTGTTTCTACACTGTTAGTGATATTCACTGTATAAATGAAAATGCTTTTAAATATGAACACTCAGTTTCACAATGAGCTTAAACAGATGGAAGACCACACTACCACTGAAATTCTGTAGCTGCACAAAGCTACAGCTTCTTGTTCCAAGAAAACAAATCTGACAAATGGAAAGCTTTCAGCTTGATTAGCGAGCAGATCTGACTCACTGAGGCCTTGTGATCCCCAGCACTAAAGGAGGAGAGGAGTGGGCAGCACAATTTTCAGTGGCTGTGTAATCTGAAGTCATGGAACCACGTCCTGTGTCAGTGATTGCTATGCTGCACAGTGCCACTCAGAATTTTACAAGATTCTCTGTCAGTTTTTCCAAAGATGTCACACTCCTGCACTAGTTTTATTTGAGTTGTACTTTCAAACTTTTCTGTGTGACAGACTTAAACCACAAAAAACAGACTCAGCAAAATAACTGCACAGCCTATTTTTGCTGTGCTGCATTTACTACCGTACATTATCCAGAACTCAAATCCATCAGACTTTGGAAAACAAGGGCTTATTCTATGGTGAGGATCCCATGGCAGGATCCTCACTGTGCCTGTGAGACACAAGGAAGATGCTCTAGATTTACTAAACAAAGGGCACTATTTCAATAGAGTTTAAAATCCAGTCTGCAAAAATGCTGCATAGACTGTAGAGATTTATTTCAGAAATAAGCAAGCGAAGATATACAAACAAGATATATAAAAGAACAGAAAGTAATGCATCATTTAGTGAAAAAAATCTACTATACAGAGAGATTATTTATAACCCAATTCTCAAATTAACAAGTATGCATTATTGAAAATGCCAGTAGAGTCAGAATAACTGATGATTTAGCTACAGTTTGATATGAAAAGTATGAAGCAATGAAGTCAGGGACTCAGTTGGGAGTAGGTGCTCTTTGAAGAACCACTCCAAACCCTTAATATTCTATGATTCTATGATTAATGTTCTCTCTATTATGATTACATTTTAAATGTAAAGTTTACATTTACAGGGGCTTAGTTATAGAGAAAATATCAGTCTTCACTGCAAGTAGAAGGGGAGAGGAGGTGTAAGAAAAAACAATCACAAAATTAGGAGTACAAAAGTAGGGCAGTTTATTGAAATTAGGACTTGGCCAAACCAGGTTGGACCCAGTGGACTAAGACAGCCTACACTGGATGCAATGAATATGTTCCCTAGGGTGAGGAGTTTTGTTTGCCACTCTAGGCCCTAAATCCTTCTTTGAGAGGTTAATGGATTATTGTTACTGCACTATTATAGAGGATCCAGTAAGTCTAAATACCTCTAATTCAGAAAGCACTTTAGGTCTATTATATTAACTCTGTTAACCCATTTGTATCTCAAATTCCATACTTTTGTATTTATGAAGAGACACAGGGAGGTAAGAAAGCATGTGAACACTTTATATAGTTCCTGGCTACACTGTAACAGTACTCTCTATGGTGCACTGGCAGCGTTTTCCTTGCCGGGTACAAATGTATCTCCTTTCCACCCACTGCCATAACAAAATACGCCCAACAATACAATGGAAGCATGGAAGGAATCTCATAAGAAAGAAACAGAGGCACATTCTGTTATTGTGCTGAAGGTTGGAGAACTACTGCTCAGAATCCAGTGGAAAACAAAAGGAAACAAAAGTACCAGATTACCTTTGAACCATATCTGAAACAGATGACAAAAAGCTGTCCATTCTTTTGGAAAACATCTCTGCTCCTTTCTTAAAGAAGTTGATCTGAAAAAATACCCCCCCAAAAAAAAAAAGACACTGTAAGGTCTCTTGGCTTTGGCAGACAAGTAACAGATTGTGGGGAGTGTTCACAGCGATCCCACGATGACGGACACTTTTGGCAGGCAATCAAACACATGGTCAAATAGCTGCGTTGCCTTTCTTTGTGCTTCCCACTTTTGCAGCTTTCCACCCTTTCACACACAGATAAGCTGTTGGCTGCTGACAGGTATGTTCCCAGTGAACTTTCTAAATGACTGAAATAAGGGAATGGGTGGCTTTTCCCATATCAGCACTGTGCAGAACTGGGTCTCGTGGTGTTACGGGCTGCTGTGTGCAATGCCACCATATCAAAGGAAATAGGACACAAAGCACCCATTAAGTTTTAGTGGTCCAACCTGGACTACCAACTCCAACATGAAAATCTTTTAAGTGCTACAGCAAAGTCAGTCAGGAAAGTGATGAAGTGTAGCTGTGCCAGCAGAAGCCTCCAAGGTAATTGGTTATATCAGCTACAGACCTACCATGGGTTTTGTTCTACTGAAGGAACTAAAAAAAGCTACTATGGTCAAAGTGCACATTTTGTGACAGAAGATTAATTCTCTTAGCTGGTATGGCTCAGCCAGCACGCAACAGCAGCAAAGCACTCAGTGTAGACTTGACCTTGGATTACCTGCTGCGGGGCACACAGTCATCATTAGGGCCTACTGGCAACCGAGTGAAACCTGAACACAGCTGGCATGTGTGTGCAATGAATCAGGTTTAAAAAATATAAAAAAATCAGTGAACTACCCTGAAAAGAGAAGGAAAAGCAAATTCTTGGATGTTGAGCAATTTATTTGCTATTTCATCCATTTTTACTTGCGATTTACTCCCTTTCCCTAACCATGCTCTTACCTGTAACTCCGATTTCTGCAACTGTGTTAATGACCACAGGCTCCCTTTACAGACAAAGGAGAGAAGTCATGCCCTCCTGAAGGATGATTTTATTTCTGAAGCCTAGTTCAGGAGGGAAGAGCTCTAAATCCCACTGATGATAGACTGACATGTTCACACGTTGATGTCGTTTTCAGTCAAATGAACCTTGTATTAGCCACTATTTCTTCCAAAAATTCCTTACAGACTGCTCATTTGTTGGAAAGGTGAAATAGGAGACATATTTTGAGTAATTAATGGAAAACATATATGCTTGGGATGAAGGGGAGTTCACAGTATTTAAGCATCAATATCAACTGGCTTCTGGTTACTCAGTCAGTCCCATGACAACCTGAGACTTTCCTGGGCAAAGCACTGAGATATAGCAGTTCTGTCAGACAAAGTACAGGTAAAGTAAGTTCTGTTTGACTTCCAGTAAAGGAAACCAATGCAGTTCCCTCACTTAGGATGGTTGCAGCAGAGAAGCAGTGTCAACTCCCATGGTGGGGAAAGTGACTGAATTCTCATTTTCTACCTGTTTCAAATGGGGCACATGATGTGCAAAGGACAGGACAATGGAGATGATGATGATCCACATTACAGTCCCAAACAGAGCACTGCATCCATTTTTCCTGTTTCATAGCCTGTTTCTCATGTTTCCAATGCTTTCTTTCATCGATGTCAAAGCACAAAAGACCCTTAAAATGGCTGATAATGAGAATCAAGTGCTGTGAAAATACTGGTCGTCCTGACGTCCTGGAGAGTCAGATTATCGTTACATTTTACAGAGAGAAATGTACTACATTTTACTTGAGAAATGCTCTATCAAATTACTGGTAGGATAAAAATGAGAAAAATGTTTTGCCAGCCTTCTGCTCAATCCTCTCTACTGTTCTGTCCTTCCAGTTCTCCAGAGCATGCTCTGTTCCCTATCGTGTACACTCCTCATCAGTATGCTGAACATTATGTGCCAGGAAGGGAACTGCTACATAGAAGAGTTTGTGCAGAGTAAACAGTAGAAGTAAATACTACAGCACTGATAGCTTAGCTGTGAAAAAACTAACCCCAGGCTGATTTTGCATATATGCTTACTGGATTTCTTTTTCATTGGGGTCTTTCATCTATCTGCCACAAACAAAATCGGTTGTTAGAACCTAGGCAAGCTGAACACAAGCTGTTTTCCTCCACTTCCCCCAACATGCACTCCGTTATTGTTTGTCATTTCTCACAATAAATCCTGAGTTACAATGTTCTACTTTTCCCAGGAACATGTCTAAGTGCTATGAATGCTTTGTTGTCCATACCTGTCCTCGTGTATATCCTAGCATAGGTTCCATCATTGCCACTCTCTTCCTGTACTGCAGAGCGTTCAGGGCACAGTAATATTGCAGGGATGAAAGATGCTGCTTTCTTCTTGCATTTGCTACTTCTTTTGCCACTTCTGCCTTAAGCTGAATAAAAATTAAGAGGTTGACAAAGTGTTACTGTGTATATGGATATATTTACTGATTATTTTCAAGTTATCTTTAGGGAACTTTTATTACAGAACTTCTCCAGGTTAAAAGGAAGAATGAGAAACAAAAAAATCAAATCCAAACTCCAAAGCAAGTACTTCAAACCCTTCTCTGTCAAGATGCTTAAGCTTTTGAGGAGCCCTCGTGACTACAAACTGTGTAACAACCACAAGTAAAAATCTGGATCCGATCTCTCTGCAAAAAATTTATTTGCAGCTGAGATCACAACACAAATGTGCGAGTGCAAAATTCAGAGATGAATTATTCACCATATGCTATGTCACATTTTGTTCTGTAATTCATTTCCTTACAAGGACCATCCTGTAGAACTGATTCATTCTTAGGATAGAGCCAGTCACATGCTTTTTGGCATAAAGGGATGTATTTTGCTGTAGTAGTCCAGTGGACAAAGAAGAAGAAATGTAGAACAATGCCACCAACAGAGTTAAGTGGAACAACAGTCCATAACAGGGAAATTTAAGGCAGGTAGCTGTGAAGAAATGGAACACTTTAGAAACAGCAGACACAAGGCTTCATGACAGTTCACAATGAATTGTATTCAGTGATGCTGCATCATCACCTCAGCTGTACAACAGTAGGCCAACACAAATCTATTTATAGCCATTTGGAACTGCCTCTATCTGAAAACCTCCCATGGACCCGAAGGGCTCTACTTCAGCACAATATTTGATCACTTGCCTAACTTGGAGAAAACAGGTGTGACTTTGCCGAGTTGATGCTGAAAAGCTTTGTGTCTGCTTGGAAACAAAAGCACAAGTACTCTCGAGCTGCTGTGAATTAAAGTGATGAACTCTCCAAAGCTCGTAAGTGAACAATGATGCAGACAGAATGGCTGATGAAAACATTTTCTTTCAATGTTTGTTACCTTTTCATTTTCTTTCCTTTTCGGTAACCTGCTATACTTTGCCATGGACACGTCATGTTCTGTGGACAAGGAATATTATTGTTTTTAGAAACGTGCTGTGTGCGTGCATAGATTTAAAACTGTCTTCTGTGACATAACAGGTGCACACAAAGAGAAACAAACAAAATAGGGACACATACCGTTGCTAGCAAGGCCAAAAAGGTCCTTCAATGTGCTTACTTCTGGAAAAGAGAAATCAAATATTCAAAGTAAAAACAGCTGTAAACACTTTGTTCAACTGAGACCATGTATTGCCCAAGTCACTCCAGCCCTTTCACAGCACAGTTGTATACATTGTGCCTTGCCTTGAAAAGGCTAAGCCAGATCAGCTGCTAGAGAAATGAATAGGCAGAGAGCAAATCAGGAGCGAAGTGAGTTTACTTATTGAGCAAGTCGTCACTATGAAAAAGATGCTTTATCTGCCAGTGTCATCTACCCAGAGAAGCACCATTTCAGTATATTTGTTATGACAAAAGGCTGACCACTATCAAAAAAGATCAGTAGTTCTGACAACTTCCTGACAATGCTTATGTGATACCAAGAAATCTAAGACCCAGAGATGTATGAACTAAAGCCCCTTTCCTGTACATAAATCTTCCTCAATGTGGAATACTTTTTGTTAAGTTTCTCTATGAAAAGAAATATGCATCTAACACACCTGACAGCTGGCTCTGGTACTTACATAACAAACACAAGTTTCTGATACAGGTAGGAAGAAGACAAACTAAACAACATCACCAGTGCTGGGCACAAGCTTCCCTTAGTGTCCACACCACTGAATGCTTCAACTGACAAAACTCTCTCAAAAAGCTACAAAGTAAGCACATTCACAAGAACAGACATTATGCAGCTGTGAAAATACTAAAGGGAAACTGTAGGATGTCACCATGGTCTCTGATTATTTTTAAGTCCCTACTCATTAATCACCTTCACACCATTTTCTTCTCCCCAGAACACTTCATCATGACTGATGCAGAAAGACAGAAATTCTTTTCACGTGTGACTAACTTGTACCTAGAGGTTTCTACAGTATTCAATACAAAGATGTAACAAGGTTAAAAGTAAAAACAATAACACAGTTAATCTTCCTTGCTTCACAGTTTGATCCCTCAAGGAAGTTTCAATAGGGCCAGGCCTCCACTAAAAATGCTGTTTTGAAGACTGTGTCAGAAAAATACCAGAGATTATATTGGATAGAACAAAAAAAATTTTGACTTCCAGGGAAGTTGAAGAAACTTTCTTTTTTTGTCACAGAGCAGTGAGGCTTTGGTTGCAGGCTTCATATGCCTTGAAATGTAATTTTTATGAACAAAAGGGAAGAATCCATAAACATGGACACAGAATTACTGTATCAGTGAAGCCCATTAAAGAGGTGGAAAAGTGCTTATAGAACCAACATCATATCATCCAAACCCTACTTTATATTTGACATTATATGATAAACAAGATAGTCATTAACATAGACAGCTGGATGTCTTCACAATTTCAAATGAGATACTAAACTTAAAAGTCATTGTTTTGCTATAGTTGTTTTGTCTCCCATGAAAATGATGTCTATAAAAAGTACATAAATCAGACTGAGATTAGTGAAATGAGCAGTGGACTTTAAAAAAAAAAGAAAAGAAAGAAGGAAAGAAAATGCTATAGTAAAAACTCATGTTTCTGTTGCATGAGTAGGTAAGAGTGTCCTTTGACATATGAGCTTGTTTCTTTTGAAATTACACCAGATGTTTGCATTACTGCCTTGCTGTTTAAGTAATGAATTTCCAAATTTGTGTAATCAGGTTACTTGGAACTACCCTTGCATAGTGAGGATTTAGAGAGGACTGTTTCCTTAAAAGGGAGGGAATATACTATTCTCTGAAGTTAAAAAAAATTTCTTGCTTGTGCTTGTCTAACAGCCTCAAATTTCTGAAGTGGGATAATACTGTTTGCAACCAGATTCACTGCTAAACTGGCCCCCTTTAGACAATTATAACATCAATGACTTCAGGAGAACTGACTAGTGTAAAAGCAGAGTGAGCCAGCAATGAACAAAGCTGTGTATTTTCAGACTTCCACCATATGGTGCACAAAATGTTATGTGGTGAACTTGAGCTGGTTTTGCCTGAGTAAAAGCATCCACCTGCCAATGAAATTGTGTAGCAGGAAAAAAAAGGGACACAAAAACTTTTCTGTTAATCGTCAAAGAACAAATTATTACATGGCATTTTGTCACAGTTTATGATGAAATAAGCAAGAAGGAACACATGAGAAAAAAATCAAAATTTAGAATAAAGTTTACCTGTGAGGTCTTTTTCCCGAAATTGTATTATTGGGAGAACCATTGAATCTGCAAGCTGTTTTGCCAGTTCAGAATGGAGAATATTGAGCTGAAACAGAGAACAGGGGAATGTTCTAAGACACGGTATAAATAAATAAAAAACCCCCAGCACTTCACAGCCTGCCATTTATGCCCAGCAGACAAAAAAAATAAAACAACAACAACAAAAACCCAAAAACAAACAAAAACCCACAAACAAACACAAACAAAAACAAACAAACAAACAAAAACAACAAAAAAAAAAACACACCAAAAAATGTACTTCAATGCTTAAGATACATTTCTCAAGATATCTAATACAGATGGGGATTTTTTCCTAAATGTTTAATTCCTTCCTGGTATTTTTCATGGATCCAAAAACTTTTCGGTTCCCACATAATGTATTAGGGCAGTTCACTTGACTGCCCTAATTCTACTGCTTAACACAGCAGGATTTAAACTGTAATTAGCCTTTATTAACCTGTTTTTGTTAGTCTCTACACCATGGAGTTACATTCCCACCATGATGACTGGACTCTCCATTCATGAGGGTTACCTGGGACACAATCACAACAGGGCACAACAAATGCTCCTTTGAAGTATCCCCTGAAAGCACACAGTGCAGTGAGAGAAGCCTAAAGAAAAAGTTAACCTTTGGGATTCCTCTCACTGTATGATTAGAGTTATCTGGGGGTTCTAAAATTTTTAACTTACTTTTTGCCTCACAACCCTATGTCCTGTCCCAGCAGACTTCAATACAGATTTCTTAAAGAAAGCTGAAAGTAGACTCACAAGAACAACACTTCTCTGATGGCACAGCCCTGCTCACAGCAGAAAGAGTGATGTGACAAATGATACTTAAGAAACAAGGACCTTGATACTAAGACTATCTTGAAATGCTATATGGGCAGGTCAGCAGAAGCATTTAGAAAGGCTCCCAATACTTAGCAGAAACCCACAGGGAACAGAAGTGTTCAGTGCACACAGCTGCAGTGCCCAGCCTGTTTCACCACACAGCCCTGCAGCCTTTCCCAGACATCTCTGGATTCTGCATGATCTCACAGCAACTAAACTGCAACTTCACAAATTCACAGCTGCCCTGCACCTATACCTGGCAAGTTTTGGCTCAAAGTACAGTGTTTAAAGCTTTAGAAATGTAAATGTCATTTTTAGATGGAATTAAACAAAAAATTGCCCCAGCCTAGATGACACATCCTGTTTCAGCCTCTTTCTAAGTTCCCTTAGGAAGTTTAGCTTTGCTCTGAGGACAGCAAGTGGAATGAAGCCACAGAAACAGCTCTTATCATTACAGAAGAATGATATTCTACTTCTTTATCCTGAACTGAATGACTCTTTAAAACCCAGGCACAATCTAGCCTTCAGTGGAAAGGCTCAGAATCAAAAGGACAGACCCAAAGACAAACCCCTAATATTCTATATTGTAAAAATAGAGTATTAGCAACTCAAATTACCTCATCCACAACTTTTGAAAAATAATGAAGGGTAGATATCACTTCTTCATCTCCTTTACCTAAGGCAAAATGCTGGAAATAGAAACATATGTTAGGTCCGTAAATCAATAAAGGTGAATATAAAATACAACACGTATTTTACTACAAAGCTAGTGAATACTCCTACAAAATGCAATAAATGATAAAACTAAATGGAAAACCAGAAACTTATTAATACACATCCTTTTACCCTGCTCTTCTTGTTTTGAATGAATGGATTTTGGACAACACTTAATTCTCATTATACTCATATGACTACTAAAGTCATCATCATGTAACAGGAGCAAACTGGTTTATATCTTCATAAGATTATTAACTCATATTTTGCACCATTTTTGGTTTTGTTTGTTGTTTGGTTTTGGGTTTTTGTTTTGGTTTGGTTTTTGTTTGGTTGGGTTTTTTTAAGGTTCTAAAAATGACCTAACTCCCTTGAACATCCTGGGGAATTTCAGAACAGCCTTCACATGAAACCAAAAAAGCCTTCACCAAAAAACCAAGGGAATGCCCTGAGCACTTCTGGAACACACATTATTTACAGAGACTTCTTCACAAGTGCTGAGGCAGAAAAGAAATCAAAGTCATATGCTGGACATACCTGCTTTTCATAGGCAAGGAGCTGCTTCGAAAGCTGTTGTGTGGCAAGACACATTTCATTCTAAAAAAAAAAAAAAAAAAAAAAAGACAAGTTAATAGAAATAATGAATAATGAAAGGTCCTTAGCTCTGCTGTTACTACTACTTTGTTACCAGCTTCTTCACTGAATCTGAACCTACCTACACAAACATTAAACTGTGTGTGAGCAACTAGTCCCAAAATACCTGCATAGAGAAGCAGCAATAACACGTATACTTCAGAAGTAAGATTTGAGGGTTAGTTTTGGGTTTCCCCCCACTCCAAAAATATAACAAAGCTAGAACAATCTCAAACATGTAAGCTGCTATACCAGCATAAGAATGTTTCATATTGGTTAATCATCTTTCCCCAAAATCTACATCAACAAAGAGAACCAGCAGATGGGCCTTCCTAATGCATGCATGCTCAGGGAATGTGCCAATGTAATTACAGGGCTTTAAGCGGATACAGGAGCACAAAACAGCTCATCGCTATTCTCAGGGCTGCAGCAGCCAATGAAAGTACACACATCCTCAAGATGTGCTTACTCAAGGCAAGACTTGTAGGGAAGGCATATAATTTTGCTTGACAGCTGGAAAAACCAGACAAGCTTTTGAATATGTCAGTCTTCAATCAATGTATTCCTAACACTAGTATATCAGCTGCTGTGTCCCTGATTTGCTAACAATGACTTAAAACTAGAATAAAAGAAAAAGGGGAAGGGGTAACTGGGATCTGTCTTAATAATCCCTGTCAGATCTTTTTCTTCCTCAGCAAGGCAGAAAACTAATCACTTTTAATTTTAACCTTAACACAAACTATTCCTGTCTATAAACACATTAGGCCACAGAGAGTTTATAAAACTAGAGGCAATCTCTGAACTGCTTTAATAAAACCCTTTATACTGGGGCTGATGGAAAAAAACACTAAAACTGGGACAGAGTTTGTGTGCTCTCTTATTGTCTCTTGGCATCCTGAGCAAGCAGAGTTCAGCACAGTAAGCCATCTGGGCCAGAGATCCTGAAACACCCTTTACTTTGACCTGATGCCACCTCTGACATACTGCATTACAGCCTGGTGCTTCCACACCACCTCGGCATGTCAGGAAGGAGGGTTAATATGGGCATCAAGGCCCAAACATTTAGTCAGTCTTAAGTGTCCACGTGCTCAGAAGAAACACAGCCAGCCACAGCACAGGTAACAGCAGCTGTATGTGGACACATGGCAGGAAAAATTGAGCGAGATGATTCTGACCATCTTAAAGCACCGTGGTGGTAACACTCACAGGTGGGTGGAGATGGGGCAGTAGAGGCCTTCTGAGGTTGTGCTTTATAATAAAAAAAACAACCCTGTTAAGGACTCAGACAAGGATGGGAATGAGCCCTAACTATCTGTCCCCAAGCTACAATAACACCTGAGAGACTTCACCACCTTCAAAGAGGAGCTAGTAAGCAATGAGCTGGTGACAGGAAGGATGGGACTCCTTGCATGGATACACATGACATTAAAAGGTTTTTTTTTTTGTTTGTTTGTATGCATGTGGGTGGAATTTAAGAACAGAAAAAGAAGCAGAGGTTCTCAGACATGGGATCTTTTTCATAAACACAACCTCAAAGAGAGAGCTGAGTTCTTACTCAGGAGACTGCAAGGAGACTAAGTCCTCACACAGCAACTGTGATGCCACCTGTAAGATGTACAGCTGGGTCAGGGTGAGAGAAATCTTTAGAAATAAACAGAGTATTAGAAACATGCCTCTTCTCCCCCCTCCCTTTTTGTTTCCATTTACTTATTCCTGCAAAGTCTGCAATTGTGTCCTCTGCTCTGAAGTTGGAAAACATATTCTTCTGGCTTAAACTTGCTAACACTAGAAGAAGCTTCAGTATAATGGGCTGACACCAAAGGCATCCTTTTTTGTTAGCCATCCCCAAAACTTCTGCCAGTTTAGTTTTTAAAGATTAAACCCTCAATTTCCTCACATACGATTCAAAGAGTAACAAAGAGCATTATTACTCATCTGTGTGGGACAGTTTTAAGGTGGCAATGCAAAGAGCTGTGTGGAATCAGCAGTTTCCAGTGATCACTACTCCCCAGGAGTAGTCTCCAGTATGTGACAGGATAATGGGAGCATACATAAACCCCGAGGGTCTCAAAGGGGTGTAAATTATCAACACCTTCCCCAGTACATGATGAGGTAATAGCAGTTAACTACAGACCCCAAGCAGACATTTGTAGCACATTACTCCAGATACAGAACGAATTGACAGATGTGCCTGACACAAAACTTACTTTGGGATTTTAGGCTGATTTTGGGACAACAGTTCCATGCATCACTCATAACCCACTGCTGCCAGCAGGTCACATTTCTCATTTATAGTCTTGGTTCTTTGTGTCAGAACACCACAGACTTGTTACTCAATCCCTACTCATGTGGAAGAGTTAATCCTGGGTCCTTCATCCTCTCTCCCAACACCTGCCAGATTTAGTTCCCATAAGAGGTACAAAATCATTCATTGTATCACTTGGGAAACAAACAAACAAACAAAAATCAAAACAAAATCAAACACAGGCACACACCCAAACGCTGTAAACCAAATCAAGCTATCAAGTTGAAACTCAGTCCATTGCATAAGGAACAGGAAGCAGGCAAACTGCTCTGCTGACCTAATGGTAATACTGCATTGCTAAGCACGCTAATCTGGGAAAGTTTGATTTAATCCTCCCCCCATTTCTTCCTAATCAGCCTTTCCCCCTTCCCCACTTGGCTACCAATCAGTCTCAAGACTTAGAAGTCTTAGAAGAATTTGCATTGCTTCAGTTGACAGATCCACTAAATCCAAGCAAATCATTTTAACAGGTTTTAATCTATTTGTAAGACATTTTCCCACGGAGTACAGCAGCACTCATTTCCTTTATCCTGAAGTGACTGAAATGCAGTATACCACAGCAAAGGAAAAACTATGATACAATCCTGACTCAACATCACCTTAACATTTCAGAATTCATCACACATTTGTGGAGTAGAGAGCTATCCATTAAATGATATGTCAGGCAGAAACTCAATAAAATCCTGAACAGAAATCAACGTATTCTAAATGAAGGCAAACTTAACCAGTACTGGGCCTTGCAAATACAATCATCTGCACTGAAAGGTTTACTTAACAGGGAAAACATCACTGCAGCATTAATGCAAAAAAAATGTACCAGAAGGAAGGAAGGAAGGAAGAAAGAAAGAAAGAAAAGACTGTGTGTCAATAAGCATAAAGCAATCAGCAGTGACTACAGACGTGCCGACTTTTTTTTTTTTCTTTAACCTTGGCTGGCATGATAGCCCTAGGAATAGATTTTTACAGAATTCACTAAGTCCAATTCAAATGTGTAAGGTAATGGAAGTGGTGTCTTCATTTTATCATTAATCTATCAAAAATGAAAAACCACTTATTAAAAAAACAGTTTAATTCTCAACTTATTTCTGTACCTCACCCTACCTTCAAATAAGTCAGCAAAAATAAAAAAAATGTCCAACTTATTTTCTGATCTAGTGCCAGAGAAAAGGCATGTGATTTCTCTGTGTTGATTCCACTGTCTTACTATCACTACCTTCACTACCTTTATTCATGAAGCTGTCCATATCATCAGAAGAGAGTATGATTTTTCTATAACCTCTCTGCAATAAATATCCATGCCATTAACCATTTACCAGTGAGGCAGTCCCTCCATTTTTAGAGTATCTTTTTGTATTTTTCCAAAATCAGCTCTGAGAAACAATCTGCTGAAGTCTGAAGATATTTCCGTAGACAGCTGTCTAACAGGCTACAAATCTGAAGGCATGTAAAGGATTAAGTTGAGCTATAAATTAATTTCTACAGACACAGAACAACACCAGCATGTCCAATTCCAATCCCAGTATAACGAAGCTTTCTGCAAAGCAACTTTCCTATGCCTGCTAAAGTTGGCATTTTTAAAGCCCTACAAGCCCAGAGAACTGTTTACTTCATGTAAACAAGATACTGGTAAAGGTCTGCACTTGTCTGTACTCTGTACGTGCAGAATGACACTTAATAAAATTTAGCTTACATCTGGGAAAGCTTAATATCCCATAAATGAAGAAAAAAAAAAAAACAGGTTAAGGAGAAGGTCCGTGAAGCAGTTGCAGCCTTCCCATCCTTTGAGAACTAGGCAGCACATTTACCACCTTCAAATCAGGCACAGCACAAAAAGAACTGGACCTTGATGCAACTGTTTTATCCAGCCCCATTTATCCGTGCTTATCATTTTCCTGCAAAATAGAATTCTCCAGCAATCTAGTAAATGGCATAGTCCTACAGGCTTAGGTTTGCATATTAAATGGGTTGGAAACATGAATCCAGGGTTGCAAGAAGCTGAGCCTCACCAGGGTGCTCAGGCTGCGCAGCACTTTACAAGATCAGGCTAACATATGGCTTGCCCTGCTGCTGATTCACAGCATGGCATTCCGTCCTCATAAACAGGAACAGCTCAGCAGAGGATCTCTTCATAGCTTCAAGAAACAGAAGACACCAGGCAAAGCTCCACTGTAAACCAGCAAAAGCAGCTACAATATAGGAGCTACAAGCTAGTTCAGTATGGAAATAATCTCTTCAGTTTATTTCACAACTATCAGCAAGGTACATTATACCATACATTTATGCTTCCTCAAATCTCCAGAGCCGCCTTAGTGCAATGTCAACTTTGCTTCCAGGCATGGTGACAACTCTAACTTTATAAGCAATATTAAAACCAACTCCCATGCCTTTGTTAACACATAAGTGCTCACGTGGTAATATGCTGATTACCTCTGCTAGCAACACATGGTGAATACATCTCAGGAAGGTAAGAGATATACGATGTAAACTTACAATGAATATGGAACAATAATACATACAGTATTTCACAGAAGTCAGTGCTGACAACTGTAGTTTATTGCAAATGTTTATCCTTTCTAATATCTGTTGAAGCTCCTCTGTGTGGAACTGAAAGTTTACAAAACGCTAACTTAAATTTTATTCTTTAAAAGGTTTTGGGAAAAAGGTCTTACCATTTGAAAAGGCAACACAATAGTTTGCTTATACATGAAAAGAAAGCAATTAAAAGAAAAACCGTTTCAGTGCTTACTTGCTATTTAAGCAAGAACTAATTTAAGAACTCTGAACACTTGGGGTTAGCTCTGCAACAAAATAAATAAAAAAATTCATTCAAACTCTAGAGAGCCTGACACCTATTTACTGAGCCACAGCCTAGTGAAGGCAATGCACAGGAAAATGAAACAAGCAGCACTGTAGAAAAATGCAGACATGAGGTGTCCTGAATTTGTGGAGAGAAGTCACACTGTTATGAAGCACTACCTAAAACAGCCCTGGACAGATTCAAGCTGTCCTGATACCAATGCAATGTGGTCCCCATAAACCAAGACTATTCCATAACTGTCAAGAGTTGCTTTAAGAGTCTGGACATAAAAAGACAGTGAGCCCCAGAGGTTGTTGCAGCTTTATCTATGTGACTCTGGAATCACAAGACAACTGCTCACAGAGACACAGATGCTAAACAGAATTGCACTTCACAGTCCCCATGCTGTGTCCTCTCCAGATATATCTATAAAGACATCATGTGTTTCTTTTTACTCCTCTTCTGTCATCACTGCCCCTCGTACCTAGACAGATTTGTCAGGACTCATGACATGAAACCTATTTACAGTGACAAAATACTGCATCTTACTTTCCTTTAACCTGCTTAACTGTTTATCCCTTCTAATAGTCAGTAGAGACAAGACAGTCTCCTGACTTTCCTAAATGGCATTTTGTTTCAAGTGAAGATCCAAGCTCAGACATTTCTACAGCATCATGGAGAAATGGAAATAACAGTAAAGCTCTGAAAACCACTTACTATGACAGTGGTAAGTCAGGAAGGTAAACTGTGCACACTTTGCTCATACACCATTGCAAGAGCCTCAGCACTGTAACTTGAGTAAACTGATTTTTCTAACAGTCTTTGCTTGCTGCATTATATATTGGGCAGGTAATAAAATGTCCAGAATGACAAACACAACACTCACAGAACTCAGACAGTAGTAATGCCAGACGCATCAGGGCTTGCTTGCAAGGAGGAAGAACTACAGAAATAAACTCTGTAAGGAAGATTTCCTCTACAAGACCCATATCATGGATAACTACTTCAGGGTACCACAGGACAGACGGGAGAACTACAGCAGGAAGTATAATATATACTCACAAGGATATGGTTTATTTGATGAACATAAAAATGCTTCACTACATTTACACACATGGGTTTGCCAGATCAACCAAACCTCCCTCCTCAAGCACTGCTTCTGGTTCCTGTGACTTCTCCTCAATTGTGGCATCACACACTGCATCTGCCTTGCAGCATCACAGCCTCTTTTTCACTAAAGATCTACATGTGCAGGAGAGTCACCGCTCCATCACATCATGTGTGGGTGCCCAAAGAGGTGAGAGCACTGACCTCATCCTGCAGAGCAACCAGAGAGGCTCATGACATTCTGAGGGCCTTGCACCCAAAGGCAGCTTGCTGGCAATGTATCCAACTGCAGCCTAGAATATGTTATCAGCCCTTCCATGTCCAACAGCTCCAGGTGCTACACCCTGTGATAGGATGCTGCAGATCCCTCCTTCCACTCTTTAAGTCCTGCGTGAATACATGTAAGTCTGAAGAGATGTTTAAAAAGATTCCCATTTTCCTAAGGGTTTTTAAAAACTCTAGGCAAATATTTCTCTTTCACACTCCTTTCAAATTCACTTATCCAAGTGTTCAAAGCAGCTTGAGCTGTCAATTTACAAGTTTACTGCTGCTCTGCACACAAAGCAGTGTTTTGAGACAACTATATGCATATATTCATAAGAATAATTAACAGCATGCAGTTGGTACTAATTGCTACTCCCCTGAGACTTTGCACTGCATCCATTCAGAACCATTAACTATTGTTATTTGATCACAAGCTACAGTGGTTTGAATTACATAAAAATTTGAGTTTTCATCACAAGAAACACCAAACTTCTAGTAAACCGCTCCAAAAAGATCTTGAAAACATGGTTAAGACATCTGGGAAGTGTTAAAGTTCAGAACAAAGTTAGGAAGAAAACAAACTTAACATTTTTAAAACTGTCATAAGTGTTTTGAGGGGGCATAAACCCCGAGTTTCCAATACTGCAGACTAGTACAACTCACTGCTTTGTCTGATTGCCATGACGGTGGTTCCAGTCATTTTTATGGTCACTGCTTTAAAGTAGGTCAGTAACAGTAACTCCAATTTTACAGATAGGGAAATCAGAGCAGGGGATGACAATGACTTTGCAAAGAGAAAATTTGACTTTGCAGAGACAAAATTTAAGTCAGCAAAATAAAAAGGCAAATTCAGAAACTGGCTTTTCCATATTCTCAGCTTTTACAGGGTTGGTAGCACAGGCTGCTCCTGAGACCCAGACAACGTGTGTCCTAACAACACAACAACAAAAATTCTTTTTCTCTCAAGTTGTGATTAGCCAGCCAAGAAATATTACACATAGATTTTTCTGAACTGTCAATTTAGGTTTAGTAGGCAATTCAGAATTACCCTTCTATTTCTACATCTCAAAATGGCATCAAACTCTGAAGACATATTTCAATATTCACAAGTGACTGAATATATCAAACCAAAGCAGTGTTCAGGAAAGAAGTGGCCAAGAAGTGCTGGGAAAATGAAGTAGACTCAGTAGTACTGCAAAGTACAGATGGGTAAATGCGCTGTGACAGTGAGAAGAAAGAGGAAATGTCATCACTGTGGAGCAAAAGAAATGAAGAAGGCTAAAAACCAAGATGAAGAGACAAACAAAATCAGATAAAGCATTTTTTCTTAAATCACAGACCAGAGTAACCACTTCCTAAAATGCCACCCTAAAAAGTCACCAGCAAGGGAGAGGGACAAGGGACTTGTGGACAAAGGAAAGTGTCCACAAGCTGGACACTTGAAAATCAAATTTATCTTCTGATTTCCTTCTTTCATCTGTTTCAATCCTACCTGATCTTTGGTATCAGACTGCTACCATGCCCACACTCTTGCTACTCTTAGAGACTCTCCCAAAATGCCCACCACTGACTTTAAGTGCTGATTTGATGTCACCTCTCCAGCCCCTGCCTATGTGCTGCATTGTTTTTTATGTACCTAAGCTGTGCTGTAAGCCTGATTGCTCTGCATTTGCACAAGATCCAGGTCATGAAGACTTTGAAGCTTGCCAAAGCTGGATCTTCCAGGTGTATGTATCTAGATCCTGGGAAAACAGTTCTTCCAAGTCAAGCTATCAGTCACTCAAAGCGTACTTGAAGTAGTTTTATAGCTGAACTGATTCCTAATATAAGAATCAGAATCAGGCACTCTTCCAGTAAATTCCAAATACCCCTATTCTCCTCATCTCTCTGTGTACTCTGATTTACTGGTTTAAGAATAGAAAAGCTGTTTCTAGGGAACTCAGGTATCTAACCTACATAAATACCTGTAAAAATTCCATTACATACTGTGTATGTCTTTCAAGACCTAGATAGGGTATTTTGAAATATCTAGTTTTATGCACATGGGAATCAGCTTCACTGAAAATCACTCAGATTTAGAGTAATGTTTTCCAAAGCACTGGATATAATTTACCTTACAAGTTCTACTTTTGAAGGGATTTAGTCATCTAGGTCATGTAAGTACTTTAGAAAATGCTATTTTTTTCTGCTCCTGCTCCCATACTTTTCACACCAGCTACTGTAGGTACTTGGCTTCAGTATGATCCAAAGTGCACATTCTCTCTGTAATCAATGGACACAGACAGCTCCTTCCAAAAGGTGAGTTACAGCATCTAAGTTAGGTGCCTAAAGTCAATGTGAGTACCTGTGTATTGTGTCTACGTTTAGGTAAGCAATTTTGTCAAGACTGGCCTTCCCATGCACCCTAAGTAAGGACATACCACAATTTTACTTTCACGAATTGCTTGGAGACAGACAAAGCAAACAAGATCTTTTTCATGAATATGACAGCAAGAGGCACAGGTACTTTGTAACTTTTATGTAAATAAAAGCATCATAATAGCAATTTATTTTCTACACCACAATGAACAAAAGAAACACAAGTGAAGAATTACCTGAGCACCGTAGACTCGTTGCATTGCCTGAAGCAACTGGTTTGTATATTCAGTAAGGGTTCCTGCATCTTCTTCAAAGACACTGAGCAAAGACCGAGTCTTCCGTAAAAGAAAAGAAAAAAAGCAAATGGTTTTAATTCTGAGTGGAAATATTAAAAAGAATCATAAACAAATTATAGCAAAAAATAAAAATCAATCAGAAATAATAAGCCTTTAGCTTTGCTTGATGCTGTTTATCCAGAATCTCAAAACACATAAAAATTAGTTCTTGTTTTATGGATAGGTAAATTGAGACATAAGGAGGAGAAGTGATAAAATGCTATGGCCAAATCCTGACTCCCAGTCTCTTGCTCCAGCTAACAGACAGTCCTTCCAACACAATTAGGAATGTAAAAAATCCTGAATATCTGCCTGCTGACTACAGTAATTCAAACCATGTTAAGGACTGGGTCAAACACCACTGCTTGCTCATTTTACTTCTCTAATGTCAGACTGCATTAAAAGCACCCGTTTCCAATGAGGTAATTTACACAGTATTATTCACTCTCAACCGTCTTGAGCAATTCTTACAGGGCCACCGCCAAAGTGAGCTGATGTAATCAGACCAAACAACTGAGTGTTCATTGCAACAACAGGCACAAAAGACACACCCACTCAGAGATACCCTGTACTTTCTCCATTCTGCTAACTCATCCTTGTCAGCAAATGGGGACAGGGGACGAACATAATGACTTGTGTTATCTTAAAGACATGAATTGCCTTGGTTTGTTGTAGTGGAATCATCAGTAACAAAGAACTATGTTGCTGACAAAGCTCCTGAGACAAGAAACAAAGATACTTCAGAATAATGCCAAGCTCCAGAATTTGCTAGATCATTACAATAATTAAAGAGCAAAGGCTGTCCCTTTAACAAAGTCATGCTCCATCCTCAGTCTTAACTTTGATAAATCCAATCTACTTGATGCTAAATGGAAATGTCTTTCCATCTGTACAGCTAACTTCCATGGCATTAATTAGCTTCATTTGCTTAAATGAGGGGCATGCATAAACTCCAGTACTTTCATAATTATGTCAGTCCTGTAACAGAGAAAGTGCTTTATCTATCCCCCTATTACGGGAATGTCTAATATATCTGAAAAATCCAGGTTTGAATTTGGGAAAATTATTTCCAAGTTTTAAAATACTCCACAAAAGGCACATGCATTTCCCCAAGGCATTTATTTTTCTCTGCAAAACTCTCTGCCCAGACTTTGTTTGTCCTGAAAAACTCAACATCAGCATCCTTCAAGAATCCTGGCCCACGATTAGGTATCATTTCATCTCTGCTGAGAAGTCTCTATGTCAGAAATTAGTGTTGCTCAGCAGTTAAAATACAGGACTAGGGAGGCAGTCTTTGGGTTCCCTTCTAAGCATAGAACAGGAGTACCTTCTTAATTTGAGCAACTCTAAAAGCTCTCAGCATTTCACTCTGCTAATGTGCTAAGCTGCTACAACACTTCCTACGCTACAGACACTTCAGTCAATGCATTTGGGAAACTAGTTTGAGATCTTAGCATGTAAGGGAATACACAATACCAAGTGCTGTTTTCAAATAAAGAGAACACAAAAACCAAAGAATGGAGAGAAGGCCAACTCAATGAAATGGATACCAAGAACCCAAATGTATACATGACCTTTGTGCAGAACTTCCCTACAAGAATAGCGGCATGATTTTGAGAGTTTTCCACATTAGGCTACTATTTCAGTAACTGAAAACATATTGGTTTTCAAAAATATCTGGTTTGAAATGCTTTATTTTCAGTGATGCATTAAACAAGGAAAATAATGTCAACAAACAATCTTGTATTTATGCAGTGCTCAACTCCCTTGTTTTGTGTTACAATGGCACACGAAAGGCAAAAGGTATAAAGATGGTTAAAAAATAAATCTGGGGAAAGCAAAAATTTTAAAACTTGAATGTTTATCAAGACAAATACTAAGCCAAAACTAAAATGTTATAAAGAAATTGCCTGAAGTAGGCTACAATTCACACATTTCTGCCTGCTGGAAAAGGCTCTCAAACACAGGAATGCCAGCTACATTTGTAAATCTTACTGAATTTTTGCAGGTTAATTTTTTCGGATATCTAAATATGGGCTGAAGTAGAACAGCTCTGGGAAATAATTTCTGAAAGTCTTGGCCTCTATTATTGCCACATTGTTCAAAAATAATAAAAACAATAAATGATTCAGGCAGTTTGGAAGTTATTCTTGGAAACTTTCACATTTAGGAATACCATTTTAAATCACTGCAACAAAATACCAGCATGTGTATATTTTCGTTGTTGCTGTTTTGACAAATTGTGGAATAGCAGCTAATGCTGCTGAAATAAACCAGTAATCCAAATATTAAGCTAACATTTAGGAGGCTCCATTAATTGCAACACTATCTCGACTTCTGGAAAGACAGAACAAAAATTTTCTGCTTTCATGTAAGTGTTTCCCTTGGTTTTAACATGACTGCTGACGTAAATTTCTCTCCATTTTCTAGCCAAACAGTTCAAAATTAAGACACTTCTTATGGCTTCTTTCAGCCTTTGCCTGGAGACAAATCAAGACAAGAGTACTGTACTGTTGAGGAGAGAAACCAAGTTTCAGAAACCTGATGAAGAAATAATCTTGGCCTAATTCTCCTCTGTCTTGCACGTAATTTACACACTTCACAGAGTTTATACAGAGTGAGGTTATACCCTCACTTCACCATCCCTTTGCATTGTTGTAAGTGACTGCACAGAGAAAGGAGAATCAGGTCCCTTTACACAGAAGTAAACAATCCCATAAGATGCTATGCTGCATGTTCTGTGGGACAGAGACCGACTTTTTGCCTTAATTTTGTAGCACAGTGACCCTGTTGTGCTGTGAATCTAAAGCTCTCCCCAGGAAAAAAAAAGTAATAAAAATAGAAAAGACTGGAAAAACCCACTCCTATTTTCTTCATCAAAAAAATATATTTTAGCAATATTGGGCCACTATAAAAATTAAACAACGTCCCTGCTTCCCAAAGTTGTAGAACTTGAACAAAAAGTATTGACCAAATCAAGCCAAAGCATCCTGAAAATACTCTAGTTTATGCACAGCCCGGTATTCCAGTAATTGCAAAGGAGATGTTAACAGCCTTCATTCCAGGTCAGAAGAAAGATGAAGACCTCCAAATTCAATTCAGTGCATTGTTCAGCTGCTTGAAGTCAGTGTTACATTTTTAATCAGGGAGGGAAGTGTTGACTGAAGAGGTAAATGAGTTCACTTATCCTGTGTGTCCAGTTCTTCAGCTCCAGGATTCAGTGGAGAGGTTACCACTAAAAATGTCAGTAACTGCCTATAATAAATCTAGCACATTTTGATAAACTGCAGAACACAAAAAAGTTCAGGCTGGCCAGGAACTCTGCAGGTCACCTTGTCCAAACCTCTGCTCAAAGCAGGGCTGACTCTGATGTTACATCAGGTGACTCAAGGCCTTTTCCAGTCTAGTTTTTAAAATTTCCAAGGCTGATCGTATGTGCCATATGAAACAAATGATGAAAATCTTTCTTATTAGAATGGGATTTCATGAAACTACAGAAGAAGAGGATAAGAAGAGGTGATCAAGATAAACCCCAAGGCTCATTAAGTCCTGACAGGTGCACGTCCAATCTTTCCTTTAAAATGTCTCATGACAGACTCATGGAGCCACGTGACAGCAATATGCTCCACAGCTTACCTATTCATTCCTCCTCTTCATCCATCAGCAAATGAGTTAGGATTACAACACCGGGTTACCTGGGAGCAGGATCCATGCTGATCCACCCCACCCTCCCCTCTTCTTTTCCTTTCACCCACTACTTGTGTATCTCTGTCCGCACCACACTTAGTCCTCGAGTGCATCTTCCCCACTCCTCTGTGAAATTTCCATTCTTTTCCCCTTCCCTTTATTTCTCTCTTCCATGCAAACTTCTTTTCTTCCATCCTCCTTTCCCAGTTCTCAAAGCCTCACACACCTTCACCCTCTGGAAACAGTGTTCTTTGCTGTGGGGCTTCCACAGTCCCCAGGGGACACTTGTGCAGCAGTGTCACATCACGGCTCCAGCAGTGGGGCACAGGGTGCTGCAGTGGGGAGAAGGAACATCGCCACCCGCCTGTAGTTGGGAAGGAAAGAGCGGCGACTGCGTGCCCTCGTTTCTCAGACTCCTTCAGGAGGTCAACTTCGCTGGGATCTGCCTATCCTCGTCTATCCCCACGGGAAGCCCCTGTATGTGAAGCACGGCCCCTGGGAGCGCTCCCACGAGCGGGCAGGAGCAGGAGCAGGCGCGCTGGCGGTGACACTGCTCCAGCCCACTTCTGCCACCGGGGCCAGGTGACTCACTGCGCACAGGTGTCCCTTTCCCTGCGGGGGAAGCCGTGCCCACCTGTCCTTCCCCAGCACACCTCAACCTTTCCAGGGCAACCCTGACAGCCGCCGAGCGCACACCGGGACGGGACAGGACAGTGCGAGGAAAGAGCCACGGGAGTTTCTCTGAGGGCGGTGACGAGAAAGGGCGCTGTGCCTCCACACTGGGGACCAGCCCCCTTCCCCAGGGACCCGCAGGAACAGACTCTGCCTGGCTTTCCCCCTGGCAGATGCCCGGCGGGACACCAGAGCCTCCCCCGCCGCCACACGGTGCCTGCCTCACCGCATCCCTGCTACCCCCCGGCTCCCACAGGCGAACTCACCCTGACCTACTTCTCGGCCCCACCGCCCCGTTCCCCTGCACCGCCCCTGTCACCCCTCTCCCCGCCGCGGGACGCCGCTCCACGCCCCGGCCGGACCCGCAGGCTGCCCGCCGGCACCGTCCGCCCCGGTGCGTCACACCGACCGACAGACCGACCGACCGACCACCGGGCGGGGGACCGAGTCCTCCCCCGGCAGCGGCCGCGGCGTCGCCCCCAGCAGTGGCCGCTAACCTGCGGGCTGTCCTGCAAAGCCTCTTCCAGGAGGAGCTTGTCGACGGCGGGCATGTTGGCGCTGCGGCGCGGCGGAGCGCTGGCAGGGAGCGGGGTGCGCGGCGCTGACACGCCTTGGCGGCGGGGCTCGGCCGCGTCCCTCCTTCTCTCCCTCCCTTCCCTCCGTCTGTCCGCCGCGCTCGGGCTGGACGCCTCCGCTGGCGGGGCCGGGGCCGCCCACTCCGCCCATTTCCCGTCGGCTGGAGGAAGCGAGTCACGGGGAAGGCCGGCGGGGTGTGGGTTGCTGCCGCCATTAACTCCTGGGGCCGTGGGGATGGAGGTCCCACGTGGAGGGCGCCCCTTCTCCTCCTCCCCGGCCGCGGGTAGCAGGACTGGAGTGGCCTCGCGCAGCCCCGTTCTGGCTCCATCCCCTGCGTGGGTGGCTGGACGGGGGATGCAGTAGGGGCTGTGGATCCCCCCTCAGCGGAGGAAGGTCTCTGGAGGTTGTGAGAGGGCGTGGGTGTGATGGAAACCAGGAGGAGATCGCACCCTCCCACTTGGGTTCCTGGGGCTTGTGGAGCTCCGAGCTGTGGGCTGGTCCTTTGCTGTGCTCCTCCAGCAGTGGTACTCTCCTCGGGTGCACGGCAGGCTGGGGGTGCTGGCAGGGCCAGCCGGCCTGCTGGAGCCCCGGGGGCCTCAGGGGAGCTCCCCTGGGCCTCCCCCACTTTCTGGGACCAGCACGGATGCTGGCTAAGATGGACCCGCTTACCAGTCACCAACTGGTTTGTGGCATCTGCATTCGTTCTTCTCCATGGACAACTGCACGTGAAACTGTGGAACCTCAGGGTGCTCCAGGAAGGCCAATCCCCACTCGGGGAATTAGAAGGATGCATTTAAAGTTACTAATCCCTCATGTAATGAGCCATGTTTTTATGACTGTCTCGAAGCTGTCTTAATTGCGTTGGATAACTCAGCATTTGGTAAAACTAATGTTTTCAAAGTAAGCCCAGTCTCGATCTGTATTATATTCATGTTTTTGAAGGTTTTAGATGCCTTAGATGCTTTTAGATGCCTTAGCTTCTCTAAAAGTCCAGATTTTGCAGATAAGTTGCTCCGCTCTTGTCAGTTGTAGCTTTTGTTGCTGCAGTGTGCCTTGAGACAAAAATGGAGATACTCAAAACCAGAACCTCAGAAAAAAATGCTGAAACATTTCTTTGGACTTTAGGTCCATAGAATCCTGCCAATTAAACAGAATATGTAAACAAAAATACTGGCTGGAAGATGTTACCGTCTTTGGAGAAATGTCAGTCTTCAGATAACTCACATTGCTGCCCTCTTTTAAAAGAAGAAAAATAATTTAAAGAAAACCAGCTTGAGTTGTAAAAGAACTCCAAGCATTAACATTGGCCTGCTTTTTGCATCTAAATCCCAGTGGATTTTTCCACTTCTGTCATTCTTAAACAATAGCAAACATTTTACATGACAAGGTGATTGCTAATAAAGATTTTTTTTTTTTTCTGATTAAAAGACTACACAAGCAGGTGGCCTTAAGAAAGTTTTGCAGATCAGCTGGATGATTGTTTGCTTTAATTATGTGTGAGAAGTGACCATTGAACCCTGTAATTTTGGCTACGATATTTCTGTGTGTCTGACATTGATTGATATTGCTTCTGAAGCTTGTGATAGGACCTTTAACCCAATGTCCCAAGCCATAACGGTGTGACTGCTCCACGGGTCCTGAACTGGATTCCCTGTTCCAGGCCTTTGAGTCAGAACACAGTTCTCACGTTCAGTCCCTTTTCCTGCCTGAATAAAGACACAAGACCATAATAAAAATCTCTAGCTAATACCAAAAATACCAAGTATGGCAGCATGGATTTACATAGAGGGAAAACAAAAATAGATATGGCTTTATCATAATAATGTTTCAGAGAATTTTAGAATGGTGAAAAGGTCAGAGAAATTTTTTTGTGTCTACAGAATATGAAGTAAGGCACTAGTTAGGCATTAGACTTAAGAACCCATGACTACTTAGGAGCCAATTTGGTTAGTCTGTGTTAAGTCTTATTTTTCTTTCTTCAGAGATTTTGAAAACATTTTTGAAGTTCATGGAGGATGAGAAGACCATGGTTCTGTATCTGTTAAAGTAGCTTCAGGGCGTTTTTTCAGTATTTCCCAAATACTTTTGTTACGTCTCTGCCCCTTTCTTTCCCCCTTTAGTCTTGAAACAGTTTAGCAATAGCTCTTCCCCATTGGCTTGAACATTTAATTCAAGAAAGCATCAGAGTGATCTGTGGTTTTATTTCACATCACCTTCTGTCCCAAGACCTATAATCTTTAAGGTTTTATCTTGTTCCTTTTGATGGCTTTGTTTAGTCTGAGGTTCAAGTGTGGAAGCCTATTGTCATTCCAAACTTGAGGATAGCTATTTCCAGAACAGGTTCAACTAGTTTTATTTACATTAACCAAAAAGCATTTCAGTAACTTACTGAAGGGTGATGCTTTTCCTAGCTGTCACTCTTAGTTGCATCATTCCTCACACAACTATGAAATTGGTGGATTACCTATTTTTAGCGGTCAAAACATTTTTATTGAACTTTCCCAATACAGTCCAGTTAGTTTTGAATTAAGAAAAAATTGTGCCTATTTGTAATTGAAATTACCTTTTCACTATATTACTGAAAATTGCAATTAATTTCTCAGTCACCTGGCTTTATTAGGTCACAAGAACTATTCTTCAGTTTTGGGAACTCCAAATAATGCTTCTAAAATAATCAAAATAACCTATAGTACTACCTCCAAGCATTGCAACAGTTTATTTGTACAGCAGTAGTGGTATTTAAAAGACAAAGTTAGGTACCTTGTGCATAGGCAGACCCTCGGGTAGGGGGTGTCTAAGCCTTTGACACAAGAAGATGCTGTTTCTGGGTTTCACATGTTTCTCTGCACGGTACCAGTGCTGCAGTGCTGGGCTTCCAGGCCTCCGAAGTGTGCTGGAAGCAGCCTGGCCAGTCTTATTCCAGGTGACACATGTCCAGGGCACTCTGCAGTACCTGTGCTGCAACTGCTACCCAAGGGAGCTTCTTCAGAGCAGTTTCAGTAGCTTTACATCACCCATCTGGAAGACAAGTGGCACGGCATTTGTCTTGTGTGGCCCAGGAGCTGCTCGCTGCACTGGGCACTGCAGTGGACTGAACACTTCAGCTCCTGTGCCCTGTATCCAGGTGTCGAATGCAATACTCAGATACTACAAAAAAATCTTGCCCGTGAAAAGCACCCTTAAAGCTGTTCTAGGAACGCTGTACATAGAGAATAGGGAAACAGCAGACACAGTACCCAGAATCAGTCACCTGAATGTTCAAAAAGCCTGTCACGGCAGTATGAACTGAGCTGGAGAACACTTCCACTAAGCAGTCCAATTAATTTGTGTGCATGTATTCTGTAACCTATAGATGACTTGATTATGTTGAGAAAAATGCCTCTTGAAATGTGAAAACTTAAGGTAAAACCCCTGGAATGGCCAAAATGAAATTTATATATACTGTTTATAAAACTAGTAAGAAATCATAGTATCACGTAAAATCAATACATAATTGAGCATTGAATATGAAGTAATTAATTACATGAACTAATTGTACTGTTTCTAAGAAAAGTTGATGCTTCCTTCCAGCAAAAGCCTGAACGTAGTCAAAAAATCTCATAGTTGAGCAAATGAGCAATTTTAAAGGAAAGCAGAGGAAAGTTTGAATTGATCTGTAAGTTTGAGATTTGAGTGCTAAATAAATCTCTTTGCAAAGTAATGTAAAATCTCCTGCAGAAATTGGTGCATCTTCAAACCTGAATTAGGGGTTTTACGTGGGACAGTCTTGTTCCTGTTTGAGGATGGTCAGGAACATCCCTTGGTAACCAGCCAGTCAGGTCTGGTCCTCCCCAGGCTGCCTTTGCTCATGTGACAGAAGGGACCACAGTGAGACATGGCAGCTGGGACTGTGCCTTCTGCAGGGTCTCAATGCCATGCTTCCAAGTTTGCCCAAGTGCTTTTCCACCTACCTGCCTGGCACCAGCTCAGGGCTGGAAGCAGCAGTGCCAAGCCTGGTTGGTGCTGTGCATGACTTAATAAGCCCTGCCAGCTTTAATTGACCTGTTTGGAAACAAGGCAGCTGTTGTGCATCCTTAGCCTAATTTATTTCCAAATTTGATAATCCACCCAGTATTAATGGAGAGCTGACTATAATTATTTTTTTCTGGTTAGACTAGTTGCAGAGTAAGTCATATTGCATTGTGTTTTCTTTCTCATATGTTCCATTATAACTTTAAAGAACATATTGCATTATACTTCCTTTTTGGCTTCCTACCTTATACTTTACAAGAAATTTCTGAGCAGTGGTGTGCTAAGTCACATGTTTGCTAAGTCAGCTGAGTCTATTTATGTACTTAACACAGCATCTAATATTCTTCTTCATGCTCAGTAACAAAGAAAGCTTCAAACTACATATGACTTTCAGAGTTGCAATAATTTACCCTAAGTTGTGCATCTGCCTTTGTGTAAATATTTATATAAGTACAGAGGGTATGTTATATGATTGTAGCAATAAATTGCTTCCAATGAATAAAAGTGAAAGATTTGAAAAAGACTTACTACTTTCACTAGCAGAAGCATCCCAAACCTAATTTTTTAATAGTATCTGAATAAATTACTGGTTGAATTAATATTAGGGCATCTAATGTACAGGAGAATTCTTGGACAGAAAGAAAAGGAGTACCTTGTGATTTTATGTATGACCCACTAGATAGTATTGGGCTGAAATAAAATTCGACTGAAATTATTAATTGCTATGTAACCAAGATATCATTTTGTTTTAATGTAAAACACATGGCTTTGTTTATTTCCATTAAACACATTAGTTATATGCCAAAATGGATATGCACAGATGTACTGGCTAGTAGGATGGATCGAATTAAAATCTCATTGAAGGTGAAGGGTATAACTGCCATCTTTAATTTCATGTAATTTAGGGACAATTAAGTTCCCTTATGTAGCTGAGTACAGCAGCAACTTCCAACCAGATCCAGAATAAAAATATTGTTTCAAAAGCTGGAGCCTCTGATTACAGTATCAGCTAGAGGTGTTGCCACCATTCCCCCCCATTTTCCTCTGCCCTGTGGTACGTGGACTCGGGTAGTGTTGGCAGGACTTTTTGTTTGGGGGCCTGCCTGATGGAGGGCATCTGATTTAGCAGTTTGGATTTGCTTTGCAAGGAACAGGAACAATGAGAGAATCTGTGGTTTGTTGGTAGGGAGAATTATTGGAACATTTGAAGCTAAAAACCTTTTTTTCCAGTTTTTGCAGTGCTTGTGCAAATGCTAAGATACAGGATCCTTTCTCCTTCTAGCTGTACTTTTTGTAATCTATGTTGCTCCCTAACCTAGGAGACACTTCTTCAGGTGATGGTCCAGTGAGTTTAGGGGTATCCGAGAAATGGTGAAAAATCCTTGGGGGAAATACAACAAGGGGCAGAAAGAATAATACAAGTGCTTCATCAAAGAAATGCACATGTTGTACAACTCTCTAGATTAAAATAAGAGACATCTAATGGCTGACATACGATTGTTTCATGAAATGCTAATAAGTAACCTCGCAGGCATAAAGGTTACCTAAAGTCACAATACCATGTTCTGGATCTGCAGGCTGGATCTGCAGGTAGGACTGTCAGTTTAGTGTCAGAGGCAACACTGTCTCAGAGCCCTGCTTTTGTAGTCTTTACAAGATCAATACAAATATCAGAAACAACTGCACTTTATGTTGTCACTGTGCCTAAAGCCAGCACTTAGGAAAATTTTTTCTGTCATGAGATCACCAGAACCAGTCAGGCCCTGGACTCGTGTTTCCTTCTGAATAATGGAATTTAAAATTCATACTGCCCTAACTCTGATCACTCCCTTTGATTCACCTTCCCTTTCATCTTTCTATGGCTGCTTGGGCTAAAAAACACTGAACAATAAAGTCTAACATTTATTCATAGCAGAACATACAATAAGATCTATTAGAAGTCCACAAAAGTCTGCCAGAGTGATTATATCCTTTTTGGCCTTCCTGTTTGCTGTTTGGGCTCTTTTTGTTCTGCATATGCAGTGTAGCACACAGGGGTCCTGGTCCATAATGGAGGCTACTGCAGACTACAGAGGCCCCAAACAGCTCCCCTGCCTGCTCCCCCCTTGAGCAGAGCCTGCCAATGCTGCCCAAGGCAAAGGCAGAGCAGGATGTGGTGGTGCAATAGGGTGTCATTTTGTATTTTTAGAAAAACAGCAGAAGACCCAGAGGATGATAAAGAAAGCAATAAGGAAACCAGGCAGCACCCAAATGGGCACTAATACCACAATCTGTTTGTTTCCTGAGGGGGAAGGACTCCTCTTGGCAGGCTGCCAAGACAACGTCATGAGGGCATGTATACAAGTAAGTGCTGGCATAGAAGAAAAATACACTGCTGCACTGCTGCCCAGGCAGAAGGTTTGGGCACCCCCAGTCTAGCTCCTCAGGCAGGAACTATCTCACCAAGCTCTGTGTTCCTCCACAGTTCTCAGATGCTTCCAGTGTCGCAAGATCAGATGTTCCCAATTTTTCTTCCTGTGGCGGCTACTTAGAAGTTCTTCTGCTGACTGGAGAAAGCCAAATACTGGAAACACTTTCCTGTCATATGACTGGACCTACTGCTGCAAATGATGGGCTTGCCAGAAAGCAGGAATTCTGCAGCATGTGCAGTGAGACACTCTGTCCAGCCTTGCTGCTGGACGCAGGGTTGTCACCCTGGAATGCAGGTGACTTGCTTTAGGAGGGACCAGTGAGAAGTACAAGAGGAGCAGGGTTGAATCATTATAGGAGAGGTTGCAAGCCACATATTGCTATTGCCTTCCATAGCATTGTAGCTCTTAGAGTGTCTTTTCAAAGGTGTTCTAGTCTTACAACATGGGTGAGAGCACAGCCCCTAGGAAGGCTGACACAGGGCCAGACTGCTGCTGTTAGCAAAATAATTATTCCAGATGGCAAACCTCTCTCAGTGTTCTTTATCTCCCAGGATAAAGACTACTGTAAGCCAAGGCACAGTCAAGGTGAACTATCTCAGCAGGCTATGGGCAGCTTTCTGGCTATAAACTGCCAACCATATTTGACTGTTCAAGCACCTCAACTTCTGCAGATTTTGCCTTGCAGCAGAGACGCTGCCCTGCTCCTCTGCTTTCCACCGTGTGTTTTGCCGTGCAGGCAGGTGTTTTGTAAGCCCTGTAGCAGTGCCCTGTGTTACCTGTGCACTTGACAATCCAGCTCTAGTCCTGCAAACATTAAAAAACTTGTGTTTAGCCTGTCAAATTCCTGGAGATTAATCAGGCATATAAATGTTGGCTGGATCAGTAAATAGTTTCTCCAGTTCTTTCAAATTCATTTATGGTAACACATTGCTTTTCTTTGTTTTTCTTTCACTTTTTGAAAACAGAACATTTAATCCAAGGGTCACATACAGTCATTATCTTTAAACACTCTGTAAACATAAGTGCTGACAAGAGCCTAGGTCAGCAAGTATCTCTCAGTGAAAACCACGAAGCATGGAGACAGCATGTACTGCAAACAGAGTCAAGAAGAACTAATAATATGCATAAGTCTTTTCTTAGAGGGGACCAATGATTCCTAATTAGTTTTTCACCCTGATCACAAATCAAACGTGTATGAAATAACAAAAAGAAAAAAGCCCCAAACAGAAGAGCAGTGTCATATCTGTGACTGGGAGAACATGAATAATAATACAATGGAAAATGTGCTTGTCAGCATTTAACTTAATTGCTTTGAAAGAAATCTGTGACAAAAGAAAAGTCACGAGTGTTTCATCCCTTGCCTGAACAGAACTGCTTGTGCATACAGAAATTCAGAAGTTTTGTTACATTTTATTTACACTACGTTTTGTAGCATTGCCAAATGGAGAAATGTTCAGTACTTTGAAAATTAAATCAAGAAAGAGTGGCTTCGTTTCAAATAAGTGCTCTGGTTATGGTTAGGTTTGAGTCCAGATCTCTTCTCATATACACTGGTAGACATTTGGGTTGGTGCTGCCAGCACCTGTGGTTTCACTGTATCACAGCCCTCTAGGGCAGGTTTGCTGTGAGGGGCTCCCAGGGCTGTCAGCACTTTCTTGAGTGACATGTACTTTTTATTATGAGACAGATTTTGGGTTGTTTGGAAAAGGACTAGTCCTTCTCTTTGTGGAGGAAAGAGAAGTGCAAGTCCTTGAAACCTAAATGCTTACTAATCAGACACCAAAAAATTAAGTCTCTGCAGCAATTACTTTAAGCCGAGTTTGTAATTTTTACACAATCCCATGCACAATTTTAGGAGCCCCAAGTGATTACTTTTGGACACATTTACAGATGCAGATACTAATAAACAAAATACAGTGTTTTGGGAGTAATTTCAGGGATATACTGAGGAACATCTGGTCTTGAGTTTTGGTGTGTTGCCTCCATTTTGCTGTTAAATCTGGAATGAATGAAACCAGATAAAGTATTTAAGGCAGAAATTCCCGAACTCTTCATTTCAATTGTATCTCTCTAACCTATGCCTGTACTTGTGGAGCCAGAAGCTGACACCGTATTTAACAAGGGTGAATTGCTTCATCTGTATCAATACAAGTGAGAGGAGTTTGTCACCTCTATATAGGTGCTAAAAGGATGTCTTCTATGAAAATGTCGTGTAACTACTCCAGCTGATTGTTTAAGTTTGTTTCATTTCATACATACAAATATTCTGCTCTTAAAAATATTTGACTTTATGTATACAAGAGCCTTCTCTTAGTGCTTAAAAATTTTATCTGTCAAAACCCACATTCTGATTGAAATTCTGTGTTAGAAAGATATTTTTGCTCTTTGTCAGTCAGTGCAAAGTAATATCATTGGTATACGTGTGTTTCTTTTTTGAATGACCTAACACACTGCTTCAGTGGTGCTAATTGTATGAACAGCTTCTGTTTACTGTATGCCTAATGTGACAGAAGTTTTGATTAATCAAAATTCTTAGCATCCTCTTGTATTAAATGCATATTTAGATAAAGAGATGCTGTTTTGATGGACATAAAGAATTTATTTTTTTTAACCTGGCTGAAACTTGCTGAAATAGAATTCTATTTTTTCAATGAAATGGCACATGTAAGTTATGAAAGTCCCACACAGTGTGAATTATATATAGGTGCTGTAAAAATACTGCCAAATTTTAGCCTCCCTAAGTTTTCAGAAGCTAAAGTGTTAATTTAGCAGAGGTGAATAAATATGCAGATTTGATGAAGATATTTTTGTCATGAGAATGTGTCTCCTCTTTCTACAGTCTGCAGGCACACTGCAAACAAAAACAGGGCAGTGACTGTGCTGTTTGGTGTTGTTACCAGTATAAAGCAAAAGCAATTATTTTGTGTGGAAAACTATAATGGAAATCTATATCAACAACAGAGACAGAAATTACATCTGAAAAAGTGCATAAAAATAATAATAAAAAACCCTCCAAAGCAGGGATACCATCTTCCCACAATACTGAGCAAATAAGAGCCATGTGTGCAGAAGGGCCTCTCTTGAAATAAAAGTGTGGGACTCCATACAAAAGACCCGTATATTGTCCAAGGAATATCTCCTGAGACACATGCCTTTCTCGTATACTTTTCTGAGGCAAAGAGAGTTTTGTGGATCTAGATCCAGTTGTCTTACACGACTTGAGTACTAATTTAGGCTTATCAAGTGGAGCTTATCATGTGTGTTAGGTACACATATGTCTGAAGTGATGCTTTGTTTCAAAGGGATGCAGTGCTGTGCTGACATCTTAAAGACATCTCACTATAAAGATCCTTTTTCTACATGTTGTCTTTTTTTCATCTTTTCATTTTGTGATCCTGTCTTTGTAAAAGCTGATTTAGCTACATCTTGCAAGTTAATTGGAAAGTGAGAGTTGGGGGAAAGAGATTACTTTATCTGCATAGTATACTAAAATAAGAGAGTAAGATGCTTTTCTCTTCTGGAATAGAGCTTCGGGAGACTGTTATCAGAGAGAGTAAAATGAACCTTGAGTGATCTCAGAGATAAGAAGCACTCTTACTTATCTCTTGTGTTTTTGTAAAACTAAAATAATAAAAGTATCTAATACATCATATATATCAACCCTTTGTACACAGAAAGGATTCCAAACTGTTTCTGAATATCCATTGTAAGCATTTGGCCATTTGTTATTTTCAAGGGCACCTGAAAATAGCTCTGAAAGAAAAATCTGTGCAGAGAATGGATAACAGCTGAGCTCAGCAGCAAATTCTTTAGGTCTGTGCTAAAATCTAGACTTTTAAGGGACAGACATAGCACTGATGTAAACATACTAGTGTTGAATTATGATTTATTTCTTCCCAGTGAACTTACCTTTGAAAGTTTTAGTTTTGAACTCCATTTCTATCTTATTAATCAGCTAAGAATCTTAGCTTTTAAAAACAAAGGGGATTTCATGACTACAGACAATAACCACATTCAGAAAGAATCATTGCAAAATTAATTGCTATTAATTCTGCCAGACACTGAGGGGGGAGGATTTTTTTGTAAAGCTGGTGTATCCTCTGACAGAATATTCACATTTCTTTGGCACTTATTTGCCTTCTATATAGTGACATGATTATGTTTCTCCCTAGCTGACCAGTGGGTTCCTTGTTAATTTCTCCCCAGGTCTTTTAGGAGATGTCATTGACTTTGTCTCAATTCATGTCTGATTTGGCCCAATAAAGAGAATTTTATTTGTGACTTCCATGAGAAAAGGAACAGATGGATAAACAAAAATCTTCTTGTCTTAGGATGAAAAAACTCTCGGTCTTGGCAAATACTCTTTTATGCTTTAAACTGAGCTATTAAATTATATTTTTAAGGCAACTTCCATAGACCATTATAAAGCAACACATTCTACTGTTTTTGTTTGTTTGTTTTTATTTTTTCATTTAAAAGAAATATTCAAGTTGAATTTTCCACTATCACTGCAGGAGGAAGACAAATTGTTTTTCCTCTTAAGTTCTTGCAGTTGATTCTGTTCCTTGCTGTGTTGCCATGATAAATAATGTCATGTGGAACAAGCTCAGGGCTCAGAGGAGTTTGGGTTTTTGTGCTGAGAAGCTTCCACAGTAAGCATGGAGTTCCCAGGCAGCCAGAAAAAGGAAGAAGGGAATGGTATAGAAAGTTCTTTATCACATTTTCTCATTGCTAACAAGGAGTACAAGGAGGGACTCTCTGCATGAATTACAGTAAGTCTCTGGTGGGCAAAGCTTGCAGGGTCCCTGCACTGCTTCTTGCCTGAACTTGGTGTTACTAGGCAGAATCTAGCCTGTAGAAAGGGGTTTCTAAATCCTATCACAGAAAATCTCTTCCAGAGTGTTTTAACTACCTATTGATCAACAGCCAGAAAATGACAACTTGCTATCACTGCTGCTAGCTAAAGATTCGGATAGAGGACATGGCGTATTGGTTCTTCGGTGTTTATTCTCTTACGAAGAACAAAAATCATAAATGGCGTGAAGTGGGGAATTGATTCTTCAGTGTTTATCCTGATGCAAGGAACAATCCATCAACAGCTGAACTGGGCAAGAGCCAGGCTCAAAGCAAACAAAAGCAGGTTCTTCAAATCACATGGCTGAGAAGTGGAATACAGGATGCTTTGAGTGCCAGGGGCTTATGTGGGTTCAAGGGTGAGTGGGACAAGTTTATAAAAGACAAATGTGTTAAGGATTGCTACGTATGTAGCAACCACGTCTGCCTAAGGTAGACTATGACCTGAAAATGCTGGAAGATGGGAGAGTTTGGGAGGGGAATGTACTATATGAGTTTCCTGTGTTCTTTCAGCTGCTGTCAGAGACGGGATCCTGGACAATGTGGATCTTTCCTTTGACCCGATACAGCTCTTTTGCAATGTTCTTGCTAGGCACATCCTTTTTTAAAATAGTAATGCTATCTCACTGCCTCCTACTTTGGCTTCTCTATTATCTCACCCCTCAGCTATTTCTTGTCTTTCTGAGTGCCAGCAGAGATGAACATTCATTATATGTCCAGATGGTACCTTGCACAGTTGGGGTCAGACTGGTGTGATCAAGTGCTTTCACAATGCGTTACTAAGAAATACTGTAGAAAGGTGGGGCATTGTAGGTTTTTTCTTTTTTTTTTTTTTTGGTTTCTGGGTTTTGTTATAATTGTCATTTGGCTTCTATATCCCAACAGCAAGACTGTAACTGTCCAGGGAGAAGCATAATACGGGGTAACCTGAAAACACTGGAATTAGAACATGATTAGAAATTTGTTAACACTTTTTGTTAAATATAAAATGTTCCCAGCAATGTAGAGATCTTCTCAGTGTTTCCTGGTGCCATGTAGCGAGCAATTTAGAGGGCTGTGAAATCATGATAGCTTTTACTAATAAGTTCTTGATCCCCTCCTCCCTTAGTATCACTGAAAATAATTTAATATCTTGATGGATGAAGATTTGTTTCCTGGTGTGTAAAAGCAAACAACCCTCAGCTGACCCAAGAGTGCTTTTTTTTTTTTTTTTTTTTTTTTTTTTTTTTTTTTGTTAGGCTGGGGCTTGGACTACTGAATTTTTCAAGCAGAATGATCCTTGCAGGTTTACTGGGAAATTGAGTAGTAACTCTCTGTCCTTCTGTCCTTAAGTGATCACAACTGCTATCTGTGCAGCACCATGAGATTAGAGCAAGTCAGTGAATGCTATAAGCTGAGGTTGCTAGCTATAAAACAACAGTGCTGTAGCAAGACTGTAACTGTCCAGGGAGAAACATAATACGGGGTAACCTGAAAACACTGGAATTAGAACATGAAAACACTGGAATTGAGAATCTACCATGAGCAAGGTGGTTGCATTGTTTAACTCTGACTACAGATTTGTAGTGCATCTCTTAAGGAGGGCAGGTTTGGCCTACATTGAATTCCTGTTGTAAATTTGATTAGGAAAAAATTAATTTCAGGATGATAACTGCTGCTGAAGAACTGACAATCTTTTCAGGACATCTGTGTTTTTCAGAACATCTATATGTAAAAGACACTCTTCAAAAGAAGTAATGGCAATTAGAATAATATAGAATCATAGAGTATCCTGAGATGGAAGGGACCCCACAAAGATCATTGAAGTCCAGCTCTTATACATGGTCTGAGATCCAAGCCTTTGGAAGCAAATGTTTTGTTAGAAAAAAATGATGAGTGAGTAAGATTTCTATGTGTATACTTAAATAAAAAAGAATTGGGAAAAGTGTATATTATTGTGCAAAAAAGGGCTGTTCCCTAATACCAAGAAGCAATTATGGGCTTTAAAAATTCTTTTCCAGAGACCTGCATACCAGCTTGACAGACAGATTGTTGGGATTTCAAACACTTAGACTAGCAAAAATGTCCAAAAAGGGAAAATCACAGGAATTTCAGATAATTCTGTTAACCAACCTGTTTTCCAAGCTGGGTAAAATTTAGGTTGATTTAGGGAGAGGATAACAAAATCCTTTCTCATTACAACTTCTGAAATACTTGGAGAAGCTCACTCACATCCATACATCTCCCAGACTTCCTCAGAGGAGATGAAGTACGCAGGGTGTGTGATGGCAGACACTGAGAGTTTGCTGATGCAGGGAACACACTGCTCTTTTCCTTTGATATAAAGTGTTCATTTAATTAACTTGCTTATGTGACTATATTTTGCTACCAGTTATTTTCAGTAATAAAGTGAAATGCTTTGTTTGTGTAAAACACAAGTAAAGTTGAAACTAAAGCATGTCTTCTCATTTGAAGTAGGAGGCACCTACAATAGAGCTGTCAAGAGAGGGGCTGACTCATTACAATCCCAGACAGTATATAGAGGAATACATCACATTTCCTTTGTCTTAAATCCCCTGGAAATGCTACTAACTCCAGCTTTGGATGGGTGTGCTGGAAGTTTCTTGCCTGACTGAAGTTCATGCAGCCCTTAGTTTGTGCACACAGGGTGACTGGCTTGTGCATGTGCACTGAACTTGTAAGAGGAGTGAGAGCACTTAGAAGTTACAGTATCTTTCTGTCATCCTTAATACTGCTGCAGGTTTCTGAATCACTCATATCTTAATCCTTGTGGCCAGGGCAATGGCTTGGGGTCAAGGCATCTCCAAGGCGTTTTTGCCTCCTAGCTGCCTCTTCTAATGTGTGAGGAAATGGCTTGGTTTCTGTGCTCACCACAACTGCTTCCTCCAGGGTAAATTATATATTAAAAACATGTTTATAGGTACTTCAAGATGTAGCAAGTCTATGGTCAGTGCGGGTTGCTGGGATTTTTTGTTTGTTTTTATATTAGAAAACCACATAGGATCTTAAGCAGCATGTCTTTCAGCCTTGCTTTCAGAGCACCCTTTCTTCCTTCCTAAATCTGCCATAAAAAATTCACTTTGGGCTGATACTTGACACTTGAAAGCTTGTCCTGAGGGTTTATTTTTCTATATGTGCGAATTTCAGAAAACTGGCCATCAAAAAGAGGTCCCTGTGAACCTTTGTGAGATTTTTTTTCTGAAACAAAATGCACACAGTTGTGCTTGCTGTCTGCTTAGAGGCTGGTGGTGGTGAAGTTATGTGGCCATGCCTATGTGCCTGTTAGCCTTGTCTTATTAAATTTTAAACTGATTGTTCAGATCCAGGCAATTTTTCAGGAAGGTATAGACAGAGACGCTGAAAATACTGACTTTCTACAAATGACATGAAAATAGGTGGTGAGCCAGAGGAGGGAGACCCTACAAATGCCCACCCTGTTCAAAGGTGGACATCAGGGAGTCCATATAGGTGTGTGTCTCCAGGGCAGTAATCCATAGGAGACCGGATGTTATTGACTCTGCTGTGTATGGAATTGCTTGGTTTTAATATGTGCTTTTTGGGAAGTCTGTAAGAAAACTGTAATGTCTTTTTTCCCCTTCTCTGAGTAGACTGCAAGATCAGGCAGCAACACTTTTTATATCTGGTCCTTTCGTATTGGACAGTTATCAGTCATATGCACTGCTAAAGCATCTTTGTGAGCCGTTGAACAAATTCATTGTAGCAGTGATATCTATCTATCCAGAGTATTTTTAGTTGTATCTGGGCATATCCACTGGGTTTCAGCTTGCTGATCATTTAAGAGGGCAGAGTAAGAGTACGCAAAACATCAAGGTTTTCACACTTCTCTCTGTGAGGTTTGGGTTAGCAGAAAGTCAAATTCTTTTTGGTAAATTTTATAAATGTTCAATTAAAATGATTGCTTGCAGAATTTGTAAACTTATCTTGCACGTTTCTTGGTGCTGTTGATACTAACCGGGAAAAACAAATCTGTAGCTCTTACCAACCCAGTGGGTCTCCAGTTTCGCCGTCATGTTTCCTGTAAGAAGAGAAATACTGAAACCAACCAACAAATATTTAAAATAGGGACCGGGATGGTATTGAGAGCAGATGTAGGGTTCGCAGCCGGGACTTGAGGTTACACTGGTGTTTCCCGTGGTGAATAAGGGGTGTCCCAAAGCTCCCGTGAAACGCGTGAGCCGAGGAGCATCTCCACTGCCCGGAGGGTGCTCTGTGAGGGGGTCGTTAGGAGTCCTGCAGGCTTGTGCCAGGCTGAGCCATATCTCCCTCTTATCAGCTCCAGGCCGGCCCGACGAGGGGAAAGCCCGGGAAGCGCGGGGTGGTCTTCCTCGGGGACGAACAGGATGTGTGGTGAGGGGATGCCGTGAGGGGCTGGAGCCGGTGCCGGGCGGCGGCGCCCGGGGACGGCGGTTTCCCGGGCGATGGGTGGGGAGTGGAGGAGGCGGAGGAGAAGGAAGAGGAGGAGGAGGAGGGGTCCCCGCGGCTTTATCTCCCACCCGGCTCCGCCCGCCGCCGGCTGCCTCCCGTCGCCGCACCGCACCGGCAGCGCAGCGCACCGCACCGGCACCGCTCCGCTTGGCTCCGCTCCCTGCGCACCGGCACCGCTCGGCTCGGCTCCGCTCCCTGCGCACCGGCACCGCTCCGCTCCCTGCGCACCGGCGGCCGCTCCGCTCCGCTCCCTGCGCACCGGCACCGCTCCGCTCCCTGCGCACCGCTCCGCTCCGCTCCCTGCGCACCGGCGGGCGCAGCGCCGGGCAGGGCAGCGCCCATGGGCTGCGGCAACTCCACGGCCGGCGGCGCGGGCGGGAGAGGTAGGGTGGAGGCGGTGGCGGTGTGGGGCGGGCGGTGCCGGGCCGGGCAGGGCTGGATGAGTGGGCAGCGGTGGGAGCATCCCCGCCTTGGGCAGCCCTGCGGGTCGGGGGGCTGCGGCGGGCACACACCCGCCCTCGGCGGGGCTCCAGACGCCCTTTTGGGGGATGCTCGTTCGAGCCGCGGGTATCGCTGCCCGCCCTCTAGCAAGAGCATCTTCCTTTCCCTACCCTGATCCCTTTGCCCAGGGGACAGAGGATGATGTGGCCTGCCGCAGGCACCGGCGGCTTTCTGATGCCCGGTTGTCGCTAGGATCAGCACCTCCGACAGGAGCTGGCTAAGGCACGGAGAGCCCAGGCCGGGAACTGGACGAAAGGATCCCGCCGAGGGTGTAAGCTCCATCCTCTTTGCTTCCCTATAAGGCCACGAATGCCACTTCTGAAATGAATTTGTGCCACATCTTCTCCTCGCTTGTCGGAGAAGTTGGAGGATGTTCCATGATAGAGGTTTCATGCATATTAATGTGTACGGCTGGCTGTTGCGTCCAGCCGGCTCCCTTATTTGTTCATTGCTGTTTTCAAAAGAGATAAGATCTGGGAAGATGGTGCTGTTGTGCTCTTCCTCCCCCCAGCCCCCGCAGAAAAGGAAAGTACATGGAAACTGATAAGTGGACCTTCACCATGTAATTATAATATGAACATTTCTCAATCATTTTTCATCCTAAATGCACTTGACAAACATTGCCACCTGTTCCAGTACCTGTGTTAAGTCATTCAAATACACAGCAAAATAGTGGCCAGACCAGTTAAAATAACTGGTTCTCCATCTCTTACTGTTTTGACTTACTTTATCCAGAGCTTCAGTGGTGCCTTGGGTGGTGCTAGTCCCGACTTGCTCATGCCTGTGAATGATGATACCTTCTCCAAGTTGTACATATGTATGCATGTTTATAAATTGTACACACATATGTGTGTTTGTGTGGTGTGCTGTGTTGCTGGTTTACCTGTTAAACTGCACTTCATGCTCACAGAAGAGTGGCGTTTCTGCCATTATTGCATACTTGATTTCCATTAAATGATTATAAATTAGGTTTTAGGTATCATGCGTATCTATCAGAGGCTTCTCTCCTCCGTAAGGAATGCACTAGATGAATTTGTTTGAACTTTCAGTGCTCTTACTGGAGCTATCCTGCACACATGAATTCTCTCCCATTAGTTGATTCCTGCATTGCAGTGAGTGGAAGTTCTTTCTGTATATGACCAGTCTAGCTTCATACCATTGGGGTGATCCTTGCTTACATCCCATTTCTGTTTCCTGGGTGAAAGCACCAGTGCAAGCTTCAGAGAAGTTCGGAGGAAAATTTTGAGTTCATTATTAGTCCCTTTGTGGTAGTTTCTAAATTAATGTTGATCTGGCCACCCTGTGGGACTTGTACCAGGGTACAAATGGGTAAATGTCAAATAGACTAATTCTGACAGCAGTGTTATTTAGCAAATTATTTTCATCAAAAAGTTTGTTTAAATGTGTCCTGTTGCATTAAAGGAAGTTAATTTTAGATTTTGGCTTGTAGATTAATAAAGTATGTTCACTGAAGGTACGATCCGTTCAATGGTTAAACTTACTTATGCTGTTATTTATAAAATATTTGAACTTGCATTTTTGGCAACCTTTTGCATGTAATTTAGAAATAGCCTGCAGATCTCCAATGGCTTAGCGCACGTGAAAAAATAATGCCATGTAAAACACATCATTAGTATATCGGAATTATTACTGTTGTACTAGTAGACTTTTCCAAAGCAAATGCAGCTCTGAAAGGTCCAGTTCTCATCTCACTTTCACCACTGTCAGTTAGAAAGTACTCTGTGCAGTCTATGGTCTTAAAACAACAAACAACTGGTAATAAAAATAAGATGTCAGATGTCTAGTATTTATTTGCTTCATTTAGCATTCCTTACAAAGTAAGGAATTATTTAACAAATTTATTAATAAATAATAAAATTATTTTATATGGGGGAAGGAGAAGATGTACCATTTTTATTTTGAATCCTTGAGCTTTTAATGGAAGTGCAACTCAGTATGTTACTAAAAGATGTGAATGCTGTGTAAATATAAATTAATTTTGTGGCATGCACAGCATGACTACATCTTTAATGCTAAAGTTATGACTATTCTATAGTCAGTAATGTCAAAGCTACAGGTACATAACATGTAATTAACCTGTAACAATCTGTCATATCATAAGACTAAGGACAATATTGTAGTGTACTTCATAGAATGCATTATATGTATTCTTATGCTAGTCCTCATTTTCTTACTTGGGTAAAATTCCTGTTGTAGCCTAGCTTGATTTTTCCTAAGCAGATGCATATATAGTGATAGTTCAGCTAATCATATTATCTTCTGTTGCACAGCTAGAATGACATCAGCCCTACGGTCTGTGAGATCTAAACTAATAGACATGATCTAGAATAACATTTCTGTCTGTGGTGCAGTACTCCAGAACACCAATATAACTCACAGGCTCTACATGTTCTTCCCAGAGCATCAGACAGTGACAAAAGGCTCCTGAACTGAGAAATGGCAACTTCAGTTATCCAAGTAAATTTATGTGTATACATCCTTCTTAAATCACCTGTCTAGTTTATGTGCTAATTGTGGATTATACTTAGTTTTTTTTAATTTCCCAACTTGCTATTTTCATTATGTTTTGTTACCTCACTTTATATATTATTTCATGTTATTTCCTAGTGTTTAAGAAGCTCAAAAATAGCTCCCTTTTTTTTTTAATTTTATTTTTCACCCCCTTTAAAAAATATGGTTCTAAATATTAATTTACCTTTTTTTTTTTTTTTTCCTTGAGTTAAGGCATTTCCCTACATTCTAGTGTTGCTTTGCTAACAAATTTTAATTGCCTCCTCCTTTCCATATCTATTGCAGTAGCAATGACGGCACCTTAAATTTTGGTACTCATTGGAGGCCGTCAATCTAGCCTTAATTTAAATGTATGGAGAACTTGCTATTCTGTGGAGAGCTTCAAATACAGTCAAGTGATGATGAAGGAGAACTTTCACATGAAGTTTAAAGAGACTTATTAACTTCAAATTTGGTGGAATGCCCAGGAAATTGTCCTGCCATTCTATTGATCAGGTCAAGTCTGTGTACAGAACTCCCAGTTGATGAGTTGAAGTAATCAATTTGAAGTAAATTAGTATAATTCTGTCCTGAGTTACAGTGGGGCATAAATAGAATAAATTTATTGATGTTAGGACTTAATTCCATATTGCTGACTTTTGGAGCATATCAGAAAACAGCCTATAGTAGAAGAATCATTTGTAGTCTTAACAGTTGCATAGATATTCGTGTAATTTTGGGGGGGTTATTTGCTTTTGTAACAATTTGAGTTATGTACAAGAAAACTTTGTTCACTGAAAAATAATGGGAAATGTTTCATAATCTGCTCTAAAGTCAGATATTGACATTTTTTTGTATCTGTATTTTTATTCATGTGAGTGGTTGCCTCTCACATTTCTTATGTTTTTCTGAAGCTTTTTTCTTTCACCTCCACTCGTGATGCATTTCTCAGCCCAGAGGAGTATCATCTGTGGCTGTCAATGTCTTTCAACCACCTTTTGCGTTTGGCCTGCATTTACTGAAATCCCGCAGTGTCACCAACAACAGCTGCTGTTGTTTTGAAAGTTCAAAACTCCCTCTCACCAAATGGAAGATGCTTTGGAATATGTTCTTGTTCTTATTGATTTGTGACTGTTTAAATGCTATGGGGTCTTTTGAGGGATCACAGCTCTACTACTCTAGGCAGAATGTTTCTCTTCTGTAATCACTTGGGCTTAGAGCAATACGTGGCTGAATGGGCCTCGTTTATTCTGCAGGCTGTACTCCTCCTTCTGCAGCTCTGAAATTCCAAAATGCACCCACAGTCCTGCTGTGTAGATGGTGTGAACATAGAGGTCACTGAGGACAATTCAGTACTGTCTATTTTTTGTGGATGCAGCTTCCTGGCTGCTCTTCAATCTGTTGCTGAGGTTAGGCAGGTTTTGGGAAACCAAACGAACAAAAGCCTATCAAGACAAGGTTTGTCAAGTCAAGTACTGCCTTTTTTTAGGCCAAGCTGATATAGTGGGAAAAAATGGATAGGCTTTCAAATATGTGAGGCTTTTCTCAAGTCATCTATCTAAAACACTGTGTGTCTGAGAGCACTGAGTCCTGCTGCTGTGGAACAGCTATACAGTGTTTGTGGATCAGTAGTAAACAAGATTCTTTGGCTGAACTTCTGGCAGAAGGAACTTGAGTAGCTATAAAATTATGTGTTGCTCACTAGACATGCAAGAGTTAGACAAATATGTCAGTGAAGTAACCGGGTGAGGGTGAACAGATTGAACTTTATAAACAAACATGTCTGTATAAACTGAGATGTTATGGGTTCCCTGTGAAGTAATATCTATGTATAAGTTGTGTTCAGGCTCTCTAGTGAAGAAAACCTTGTAAGTTTCTACACAGATTTTTTTCATGGGCCGCCTCAATAAAACCATGCTCATTTGCAAGCTCAGAACTCTTGCAGGAAGAAAACTCTTTTCTGAACTGGAAATACTTTCAGAGGTATAGTCAAATAGTTTAGTGGTATTTGAATGAATTTGAACCAAACACTTGTTTCACTTTTGCTAGTGAAAATGGGAAATAACACCACTGAAATCAATGGAATCCCATCAGTGAAGGTGAGGATAACCTGTTTTGTTGTGCTTACAAAAAAGTAGAAAACAATGTATTTCTTATGATATGCAAAAACGATGTCTTAGAAGTGGATCTGTTTTTATTGTACTTGGTTGTCAGTGCTTTGTGTGAAATGCATTTCAAAATGCTGCAGTGATTTTTTCAGCAGTGGTACCCTCGCTCGTGTTTCAAAGGAAGCAACTGCTGCCATGTGCGAATGCAAGTGGCACATTTTCAAACACAGGTTCATAGCTGTATAGGTCTATCCAAAGCCCAGGCTGATGGGTCTGAGTGACATCTGCTGTCCCTGGAGTGAGAATGTATGTGTACCATAATGCACTGAAGACAGGTGTGGCACTGAGCATGAGCTTGACACTGGGCATGGGCAGTGCGTGGTGATTGACTGGAACTGGAGTATTGCCTCTGGGAAATGTAGCAGTACTGTAGGCACACAGTTCTTCTCACTCATCTTAAGGCTTCAGTTTGTGTATTAAACACTGTTGGTATATTTCCTGCAAGGAAGATGTCAGTTTTTCAAGTGGGGATCTAAGTGCTGAGACCTTAGACTCAGAAAAGTCTTGGCAAAGGACCGTGAACTTTTTTTGGAGAAACTGAGTTTAATGCAGTGTGCTTAGAATAAGAAAATAAGAAAGTCATGGTTCTGGTGCAGAACAGGCACAGGACAGGAATAGCTTCTTCTGGAAAAAATTAAAAATCCTGCTAGCTCCAGCTACGGAGTTAGGCTTTTCAAAACCCATGTTGTCTGAAATGTTGCTGATGCGAAGGCTCCGTCTAGATGTGCAGGGGGGTGCCCTGAAGGGGGGGTAGATAGCTGAGCTGACTCTAGATGAACTAGCCTTGGTAGCAGAAGATGTCTTCCTGCATAGGCTGAGATTGAGCTTGCATGCAGCATTGCAAGGCCAAACTTCCACCCGGACACAATTAATTTGAAAGGTTTCCATGCAGTGCTTTATAGACGTGCCTGTAAAGCCAAAAAGTCTCGCAAGGCTGCCTGGTAGAACAAAGTTTTAAAGTAATGGCCTGAGCTCACTGTGAATAGAGATACTCCCTCCACCTTAATTAAGAGTTTCTGCTGATACACATAGCTGTACTGAGATTTTGCTGACTCTAGAAGCAAGACTAACAGAAGAAATGTGTACAGTCTTATAAAAACGTAGTCTATGTTGTTGCTGGGAAATAGAGAGATAGTCAAGTCATAGGGAATGAGAATGTGTATTGTGTATTCAGGAGTTAGCTGTAAAAGGCAATGTTTCCTGCCATTCAAGCAATCCATTCTGGTAGACAGAGCTGGACTGCTTCTTCTTCTTTCCATTTAAAATAAGAATGCAGAAGGCATATCCTTACACATCAGAGAGACAAAAGATGTTTGCTATTTATGTATATTTTTCAGCCCAGGAAAAATAAAAGTTTTTCAAGAAATGAAGTACCATGGCTGAAAAGACCCCAACCTACTTTCAAACTCATAAAATCTTTTGTATTGACAGCTAGAGTTTCTTCAGGGTGAGCTCAGATTACCTACTGCTAAGTACTAAGAGGAAAGGAGAAGTGAAAGGTTTCTCTAATGTCTGCCCTAGCTTGTGTAATTAATAGAAGGGATGATTTGCTGGTTACTCAGCTGAATTATATACCAGCAAGGGCAACATGGCATTAATGACTTGGGAGGAATAGGAAAGAGTTTGTACTTCATTGAATGTTTGTCTCCTGGCAAGAAGCATCTGAGGAATGAAAAAAAAAAAAAAGATCAGTCACTGAGACCAGGCAGCCAGGTGGTAGCTTATGGTTTTTTTAAATTTTTTTTGTTAAATAGCAAGATGGATTAAGGGATGGTTGGTCTCTTTAGATATCTGGGACTTTGGATGGATTGTGTCCTAATGTTTATAGTAGTTGTGTTTTATAAAACTTTGTTTATCTGGCAGGAAGAACAAAGCAGCATTTTACACGTGTAGTGCCAACTCTACAACTGCATCAGATGCCAGAATAAGCAGGTATTTGGGAGTAACTGCTTGGTTAATTGTGTCAGCTTTGTAGCAGACCAAACCACCAGAAGACTGAGCAAAGTGAAGCATATAAAATTCAGAAAGATTAGTTTTGTCTTATCTTGCTTTCCTCTTGAGTGACTGCACCTGGGCACTGGTCCACAGCAGCATTATTTTCACACCCTGAGAGTCTGGCTGAGATCTAAGCATGATAGACTTAAGGGATAGTACGGATAAACATTAAGGATAAACTGAACAATCATGAGAAATACGTTCTTTGACAATATCAAAGTTCTGTTGCTATTTCTGCATTGTTTAGGACAAAGAGAAATGCTTACTGCGCTGTTGGTGGGTTTAGAGGATTATGCCATTATCTGGTAAACATGTACTTTTTTTTTTTCCCCAGGTGCTACAGGGACTACTAAAGATGTGTAAGTACTTACTCTACTCTTCTCTTTCAAGTGTGTTACCCTGGATTTATGTTCAGTCCTACTAGCCTTATACTTTAGTCATACATGATTCATCTGGCTCCTACTATATAATCAACACAACCAGATGTTTACTGTCTTAAGTGACAGCTTCCATCTCCGCAAAACAACTCCTTGTCTTGTTTACTTTTCTACTGATTTCTTCCCTCGTTATTTCTCTAACAAAAATGTCTTTTGTCTGCTTCTGTTGAGATACTTGTCTAGCAGAGGTGGTTACTTCCGACTGCTTTTCACCATCATGTGCCAGTACACCTTTTTCCCAGGGCCATGTAATTGTATGAAGGAACCACAGGAATTTCCACCAGACCCAGGGAGAGATTTAAAGAGCCACTGAGACAAATTTCTCCTCTTTGCATGAGACCCAGTAACCCATCTGACTTCCTTTTCAAAGTACCCGCCTCTCTAGATGTTCTCTGTGTTAAAGATAGTATCTATCCTCTTGACACTGGGTAGCAGAGGGAGCCCTACCCATCCTGTTTTTCTGTAAATATGCAAGGTCTGAATCTCTATTGTCCTATTGCATTGTGCCAACTTTGAGTTTTCAGAAAAGCAGCAGTGAAAAATCAACTTTTCTCAGCCCATTTTTCATTTGCTGATGCAGAAACATACAGGAACAGCTCTACTCAGCCATAAATTTATTTTTCTATCAAAGGAAACATTAAAGAACTCCTCCCGAGGTTTTGCCTTTTATTTCATATAATTGGTATTTTCCATTAGGGTTTGCAACTGAGGGACCTGGGAAAGATTGTTTTGTTATGCAATAGGAACATTCTTCTCTTTTATTTACTTCGCTTAGAATAACTACTTTAATTAGACAGAGGAATCCTGGTGTAGAAATGAGGGCTGTCGAGTCAGATAAACAAGTGGAGAGAAGAGCTTAACAACAGACTTGTCCTTGCTATTAGAGAGCATGGCTGAGAACTAACAACGGGTGTCACTTGGCTGATGAACACTGCTGTCAGAGATACTCTTGAGGTCTGTGTTACCTGTGCAGTCTGTTTTCTGGGTTTGCAGTGCCAGACAATAAATAAATTACAGAAGGCAGTCTTGTGAGGAGCACCTTCTTGATGCTGCCTGCAGCATCCATGCCCTCAGCACTTCCAAATATATAAACCTACTGATTTAATTTATATTAGGGCATTTTTTTATTGTTGAAGTTGGATGATTTAAGGACTGACTTGGAACTGCATCTCTCTCTTTGCTATTGATAGTTTTAAATTTTGAAATCACAGGCACTGCTAAATTATGAATTCAGTAGGCATGTATCACTGTTTTTAAGGTATGGGGATATAGAGAACTGTGTTTTTATGTGTGTAAGCATTTATAGGGCCATGCTTCAGGAGTTAAAATGAGAGCATCCTACTTATTAGTGTGAGATCATCTGTCATGCTTCAAATTAGTATTGAGATAACTTAGAAAAAAAAATTACTAGTGCATTCTTCAACAAAGTGAAAGAGTCAATCCTGGAGTCATTACCCTCAGAACTCAGAAGTTTCATAGAATATTCTGAGTTGGAAGGGACCTGCATGGATTATCAAAGTCCAACTCTTAAGCAGCTGGCCCATACAAGAATTGAAACCCGTAGCCTTTGGTGTTATTAGCAACATGCTCTAAGCACCTGAGCCAATCTCAGGGTTCTCATTCAGATTAAGATTAGTAGAGCCAGCCAAACAACCCGTGTGAGTAATAGCATGGTTGAACCTTCTTGTCAGACATTAGAAACACAGATCTGCTAATCAGGAATGGTAGCAATGACCCAAAAGCCCTAAATTAGTCATTCTAATATTTAACAGCAGATTTTTATGAAGGAAGTAAAATATCAGAGAATTATTTTAGTTTCATAGAAATGACCAAGCAGATGTATATTAACTAACATTATAGATCCACAAAAGCTTGTATTTTACACCTTTCTACTGTTGTCAGTTAAAAATTAAAAGTTTCTCTTTAAAGAAACCTCACTGTTTTTTGCCATCAAATTTCAGTCATATTGATTCTCGTTCAGAAAAGCATTTAGGTGTGTCCTTACTTACAGCATGCTTTTTGACACAGAATCTAGTTAAGAGATTTCTCATTTCTTGACTGTGACTCATTGCCAAGGCACCAGTGTCTCCTGGAGTGAGCAGCCAGGTGGAAAGCAGAAGGGTTGCTCTGAGCTATCCTGAGTGACTGTGGGGAAGCTGCTTTGCCCTCTGGGCCTTGAGTTTCTCCACCAATTGGATAGGGATGATGATATGATCTTCATATGGAAAGTTCTGTGAGACTGAGGGCTGTGTGGTGACAAGAAGGACACAGAGTTGGATAATGTGTTTCCACTGCGTGCTCCAACCCAGAATCTGTCAGCCAGCTTCAGCCTGCGCTCCTGCCCCACTAATAAGGAAAAGTGCATCACTGCTAACTGGAAGGGCTTAGATGTAGTGAGGGTAAAGGATATGCCAGAAAGTATTGCAATGCCTGTGGTATTCAGAGTGTGGCTAAGTCTAAGGGAAGATTAGTAACAGTAAGAAGAAAAGGACACAGAAGTTCAAGCTTGTTTCAAAATATTTGGAGGAAATCCATCAAATACAAAAGACAAGCCCTTGTTCCTGACAAACAATGGGAATCTGAGGAGTAGTTGTCTGTCACTTGTGCAAAGTTTAGTGAATCGTTGCTGGTGGGACTACTGAGCACAGCTAGAAAGAGTCTGTATAATGGTCAGCACAAGCAGAGCATAAAAGCTGAGGTAAGAAGAATATGGATGGAATGAATTAACGTGAATGCCTGTCATTTGATATTTAAAATATTGTGTGAGAAATGGGAGCTTCTTTTACCATCAAGCGGACATAGGAATGATGAATGTAAAAGCTGACAGTTGAACCAAGTGTAGTTTTCAGACTTTGGGTGACAGGGAGCCTCTTGGAACAGACAAAACCCTGCCAAAAAAACACTTATTCAGCTGAAAATAGAATGCCATTATGTGGATTTGCTGTTAAATCTGGCTACAGGACTCTGCCCACGCTACCTGCTGAAAGCTGTGCGCTTGGTTCCTCTGCAGAACAAGTCAACAACATCAGAGGGAAGAGGCAGCAACACAGCAGCAGATCAGCATGAAGCACATTGGACTGTTACGTTCCTTTTGCTGTCTGTCCCTGGTGCAGAAAAGCTTATCCTAGCTTGCTCTCCCTGGAGGACTGTTGGACTCCTGTATCCCATACTCTCTCTGTGAGTCCAGTAGATGTGACAGTGGGAACACTGCTGAAACCAAAGGAGTACTTCCCGTTCTCATTTCCATGTGGTTGAGTGTTGCCACTGTAGCTCTGTTCCCTGGAGCCACCTGTGTTCACCCAGCCTGGGCAAAGAAGCAGCACCGGCCGCAGTGGCTCAGCAGACATTTGAACATAATGTGGAATTAATGGGCACCTTTCAAGAGGGGCCCTTGAGCCACAGTGTGTGAAGATAAGAGGTGTGTGAATGTGTGAAATAAATAAACTGGAGCAGCACTCCTTCTCATGCTGCTTGGAAAGGAATCCCCAGGAAGGTGTGGAAAATGGCATCTTCCTTAAGTGCCATCACCAGATTTTTTCTTTCTTTTTCCTCTCACACTTCCACATTCCTCCTGTCTCTGCTCACCACCTCTTTCCTGGCAGGACTGCAACAGACTGCACCCCAGTCATCACCCAGCCCAAGAGCTGTGGTCTGTACAAACCCAGATTATTTTTGCTGTTGCACATCTGAAGGAAAAGGTATTACAAAATTAGACTTTGATTTATAGCTATTAAGAGGAAAGAAAGAAAGCAAAAGGTGTAAAAAATCTCTGTCTTTTTAATCATAGACCTGGATAATTTGTTTTGGTAAGAGAATGACAATAATGGTCAGTGATAACCCCATTACAAAACATTTCTGGAACAGAAGAAAATAGTCCTGTTACCTAGCAGAATTTTTAAAAAACATTAATTTCCTGTTGGACAATATTGATTATTATTCTTACAACCCCATTTTGGAGGAGTTGTATATGAAGTTGTCAGTGCTTTAAAGGATTCTTTTCTCTGGAGGGTAGTTAATCTGGACTATAGAAAATGTTCCCAGTTGTACGAGAAAATCATCCTGTGACACATTCAGTTGGTTCAACAGAAATGATTGTGATCTTTTGTCCTTTCTTTAAAGTAGTATTTGTTGGTGGTTTTTTTTACCTAAAAATATATCCTCATTTCTACCCATTGATATACACATGCTTTCCATTTTCTTCAGGAGAAATTGGACCACAGCAGGACAGAGCAGTTTCACAGTCTTAAGGAAAGTTGTCTCTGCATTCTTCTGGCTGTGTGCATGTGAGGACTGTAAGGTGACTTAGGCTACTTCATGGGGTCACAGGAGATGAGAGATGCCTTCTGAAATGGCACTAGCTCTTCCAGGGAGGAATGACAGGAGGGCCAGGGAACGAAGAGTTTATTGCTCAGTCTGTCTTAAGTGGTAAGATGTAGACAAAGACAGCAGATGAGGAGGCTCAATGCTGTGACTTGCAAGAATATCGTTTGCAAAATTGCAGCATAATTAGATTTACCTGAAACCTCTGCTTTTAAAAAGATCTATGTACTCCTTATTCAATGTGCTCGTGCAAAAAGGATAGTTGTTAATATTCCGCTACTTGCAAAGAAAGTAGATGTAAGATTTCCAACTTGTAGCAGTATATTTAAGGCATTTGCTACCCTCACAGAAGAGTGCCAAGTGCATTTTAAGGGTGTTTTGTTGCATTTAAGGCTTCATCTTGCTATGAACTCCCTGCACTTCAGACCAAAATCCCTTTGACTTCGTGGGTCCATAAGGGCATACAGCCCCAACAATTAAACAGTAGGCACATCAACCTTTTAGAATAAATTAATGACAGTAAGAAAAGTCATATATTATTGTTCAAGGTCATAGTTCAGAAATGTCTACAGTATAGATTTAGCCCTAATGCTGGGTAAAGGCCAGCTCTCAGTTTTATTGCCTGGGAGCAGATCAGAAATGCATGGATCAGCTCATGATGGGGCAGTATCTTTGCTTTGCTCCCATAGTCCAGGCAATTAATCCTTCAATGGGAATACGCAAGTGAGGATACCTGGATGAAGAGCCTGTGCATGAGCGCTTCCACAGCAGGGCCCACTTGGGTCGTGGCGCACCTTCCCTCTTTACAGCCTTTCCTGAGGCACCACTGTGGCCGTATTTCATGGCTCCCTGAGCTGCTGCAGTACATGATTCCTTCTTGGGCAGTTATCATGGTTGCCCCCAGTTGTAGGGAAGAAGTGGGGGTTGTCTGTGGCACTCAAGCTATCTTGCCTCTATTTTTATTGCTATGTTGGTAGCTTACAGACCAAGCTAAAGTGCAGCTGCTGCCCCACCCATACCCAGCCATGCAAGCAGAGCTCAAAATCCAAATATTTAATCAAAGATGGGTGATTTGTGTGAAGACTGAGGTTGAGGCACAGACTGAGACTGCAGCACCAGCACTATACCCTCAGGGAGTAAGAATAATGTTTTTATATTTTCCATACTATGTTTGCCTTCACATCAGTGCTGATTACTTTACCCTCTGCTCTGGTTCAGCTACAGTGGACAGTATTTCAGTGGGGGGAATCAAACCTCAGTGACTCCCTATCGATCTACAGACTGACCCATGATTTTACTCTAAAGATAAAAGAGAAGTAATTGCCCATTTGTAAGGTATTAATAGCAGTAATTTGGTTTTGCAAACAACGGACTTCAGGAATTGCAGTACTTCATTTTATAGAGAGGCCCTGTAGCAGCTCTTGGCACAGCTGCTAAGAAAGTGTATCTCTATTCATCCTCACTCCCAATCCAGCAGAAATACCCAGTCCCTTCTAGTCCTCTTTTAGGGGAATAGGATGCCAGGTTTGTTCCCATTAAGTGTGGAGCAGTTGGGGACTCACTGAGGAAAAGTGTTAATTTACTTGTTTCAGCTCCCAAATCTACTTTCAGACATCACTGGTAGGGGTCATGACAAATAAGCTGCATCTATTCTCAATCCCTTCTTTCTTCTGCACATTAAATTGGAAAACTGTCACTCTTTTTATACCTATGTGACTAAGCTTTTGAATAGTGGATGACCTGAATTAATAACCCCCTTCTTCCCTTACTCCTGAATCTACCCAGATGGTAATAGAGCACCTGAAAGAAATAATCTGCTAATGTGCTTTGTTTCTTTTGATGTTGCAGAGCAGAAGAATCTGTATCAGATGATGACAAAAGGAGGTAGGTACTTGACTGAAGCTGGCTTTATTTGCAATAGGCTGCAGTGAGTTTTGCCACCAGATGTAGATCCTTCCTTCCCTCCTAATTCCCAACAAAAAAGCAGAGAAAAAAAGGACAAGAGATGAGGAAATCTCACACAGAGCCTGATATTGATAAGTCTGCCCATCCTGTTATTGAGCTGGGGAGTTGAGAACTTTGTGGCAGAAAGAGCACATTATCTCACAGCAGTAGGTGACGTGCTAGATAGGGGCCAGAGGCCTCTGCCTTCACACCAACACTGCCACAGAGGATGCCATTAACACTTGTGGGAGATCTCTGCAGGGCTGGAAGTTGAAGGAAGTATGAGCCTGTCATCAAACAGATTAAAAATCAACTCAGGGCCCCAGGAGCTGAAGCAGGTGTGATTAATTTGCCACCTCACGGGGCAGAGCAGTGTAGTAGGAGCCTCTGCAAGTAACTCCAGGCACAGCAGAGGCTCTCAAGGACTCTGTTTTTTATCTCCCTGCATCAGTTAGTCCCTGCTTTTCATATAGGCCTCAGACAGTATGCTCTGTGAGGCTATGAAAGTACTTAACACTCTTGAGGTTCTTCCTACTAACAGTTTTCTCCAAGTGTGATCCTAAGCAGGGGAAAGCAGGTCCTATTTGTTAATGAGGTTAAAATGCTGTTTAATTGGTGTGTGTTGTTTGAAGTAAGGTGCTTTGTTGGTCCCAGTGTCAAACATCACTATGAGATGAGCTCTGTCCTCAGCTGGATATATTCAGTGTCTAGAAGAAGCTGGGCATGTGGAGTTTATTGTCACAAGACAGTTGGGATTTAATGATAAATAAATAAATTTTCACTCAATTTTTTTTGACTGAAAAAAAAAAAAATAACTCCTTTCACATGCTTGGATCCCAATTAAAAATAAGAGCTGGCCTCAGGGATTGTTTGGGTTTTTTTTGCTTGGCACCATATTAGCAAGCATGCGGCACTTAATATGCACTTCTCCCATGTCCGTGGAAAGGAGGGCTCCTCTGTGGGTGCTCGTGCAGAGGTGCTCATTTCTCTGACCATCCATGGTCTCTGTAATGCTGCTGCGGGATGTTGACAATACAGGGAGAAGTGTGACGATTAAGTCCTGATGCCTCTTTGATTGTTTCTTAAACCAGAAACTACGGAGGTGTCTATGTTGGCCTGCCGTCGGAAGCAGCTGCCATGGTTTCCAGTCAGACGAAAGCTGCACCGAAAGGTATCGCAAGGTTGCGTATTGCATTTCTCTTGCTTTCTCTGGGTAATTTTGTCTAGTATGTCCTTTAAAAATCAATTATTACTTCAGACAGACTGGCTAGCCTCAGAACCTCTTAAGGCAGTGGGCCTATTTGCAATTGTCAAAGTGATTGTTCCCATTTATTTTGATTTTAACACGCTTTTGCAGAAGGGTCCTAGAGCGGATGCTGACGGTGTGGTACATTGTCTTCTGAACAGCTTCTCCACACTCTGAGTGCTCTCTGCATTAAAAGAAAACAAAACCCTGTTAGGACTAGGAGGCTGTGATAGATGCACTTGCAGGGCCTCAGCGCTATTTTTAGTTTTGAAGGTATTTACTTGCATTGTGGTGAATTCCAGTAACAACAGTTAGTAAGTGCTTGCTTTCAGGTTTATTTCTGTTCTTACATGAAAGCCAGCAGAAACTGTTTCTTTCCCATGTTATATTTTTGAGCAGTGGGAAGAAGCATTACATTTATGGGTACTTAATAGAAAAGTCATAAACATATGATTATGAAATAATGTAATATTCTTTTGATTTAATACAGCAAAATGCTGCTGTCACATACATATAGCACAGTGTTTAGTCACTGACTTTTAAAATTTGCTACAAAACAAGAAAATGAAAAACAGTAACATTATTAACTAAAATAATAGTAGCTGGTTTTTGAACAGCACTGCCTTTGTTGAAAGTTTTTTTAAAAAATGGTATTCTAAATTAATGATATGTTACAATGTTTTGACCATCTTTATCTTTTGTTTTCTAATTAAGATTAGAAGGAAATAAAGACATCAAGATGCAAACAGCTGGAGGTACAGTATGTCTTAATTAACATTATGTGCTTGGAATGTATTTGTAGAACAGAAACAACGTAGCAATGCTCCCTGTGCTGCTTCCTGGTGAAATACATCAGCAGTGCTTAGACCAGTATCTGTAGAGACAAAGCTTTTTCCAGGAATGAGTAATTTGCAGTTAGAAAACATCTCTGCTTTGAGAATGACTTTGAGGACCAAAGTGTGTCACCCACTATGTAATGTACTGGAGCTTTCCTCTTGCTACGGGAGAATCTGTGGGGGCTTCGTTTTATACCAGCTAAAACAGGGCATTGAAGATTTATAGGCTCTGCTCCTGATTTAAGGGTTTTGACTAACTAACTAAAAAAAGTCCTTTTTAAGTTCATGTCTGCAGAAAAATAAAACAATCTAAGTTTCCGTTCAGAATTTAAACTAAGTAAACATTGATAATTTTTGATAGGGAACTGTTTTGATGTCTGGCCAGTGAGGAGCAGGAAATTATAAAGCTGCCAACAATTTCCATAAGAAGCAGAACCCTTTCCTAATTTAGGTGAAGAGCCAGAAACAGTTTTGGCTGCTCCCAGTGCTGGACACAGGCCTAATAGAATGGAAAACACATATAGTGAGTGTCTTTAATCATATGAATGGTTAAAGCTCCATGGGCTCTTCTAGTCACAGTCGTAAACAGGAAGACCTTCAATTGGTCTTCACAGCCAATTTCAGGAACCTGGCCGAGATGTCTAAGCTAGTAACACCATCACCCTTGACCAGGGCAAGGCTGAAGCACCTTCTTCAGGTTGCAGCTTTCTATCTGTGGTTTATGAACAGGTTCTGGGTTAGGTCCTTGTCTCAGTGCTTTAGTTAAATGCCCGAGGTCGGGTCGAATCAATCACTTGACATTTTTTGCTATTTAGAATAGTTGAAAATGCACTTTATTCATGCAAGATCAGGGCTTGGCTGCTGACCCAAGTCTTACACAGATGATCAGCTTTAAATCTACAGCGGGTCCTCTGAGCTCCACAATTTTAGGTGTATGTGTGTCTGCAGGTCATAAACTACAAATCTCTCAGCTTCTAGTGATGACCTAGTTCTCTGCTTCATGCATAGAGTGTTCTTGTATTGCTTTACCAGTCTACCTAAATCTGTTCCTTTCTTGTTTCTGTTTTGTTTTTGTTGTTTTTTTTTTTAACAGTCTGCTAAGACCAGTTGCCAGTGCTTTAGAGAGAGCTGTCTTTGTGCTGAAGATTTTTATATTTATGTAGCCTTCTGGAGACCAAGAGAGATCAGAGCACCAAAAAATCCAAACTGTTGCAAGTTCCAACTACGGGTAAAGCTTAAAGTACAGCGTTGCATCAGTTTCCTGTGATGGTTGCATTATGGAAACCTCCTGCTGTTCTCCAGTGAAAAATGACATTAGTGAACTCATGGTGGATGTTTCTGCACAAGAGCTAACTTTGATGATCTGCAACTTATTTCTCTGTGGCCATACTGCAGATTTCATCAGCTATCAGCTACGCTTCATATATTTTCTCCAACAATTTTTGATAGATTTTATATAGAAAACCATCACTACTGTCCACTCAATAGTTCCTATGGTAGGTTCCTGTAAATGAATTGTTAATTTAATTCAGAGTAATATATTTGACAGGTTTACATCTTTTTGGTAATATTGCAAATTTTAATACTTATGCTCTGAAAACTCGAGAATAGGATGCAATGAGCATAAGACCATCAGGTTCTTTATAATTACTACTGTCACTTTTATACAATGAGACAAATATTAGTGTTTAATTTTCACCATTAAAAAAGATAATGCTCAAGGAAATTTATTTCAATAAGAACAATGTACTTCATCATAGTAGTTACATGTCTGTTTATATTTTTCTTCAGCTATATCTCTTTTATAAAACACTACATGTAAAAAAATGCTAATGAACTGAATTATTATGTTATGTATTCTATTTCATGAAATATTATAATACATGCCCTTGCATAAGGATGAAGTAATAATATTTTCAGTGCTGTATCCTCCCGACTTTTAGAGGATTTTTGCTCACTATTAGATTTTTGTATCCCTGACTCATCCGTAAGCATCTCCAGTATGGCAAATTGAAACAGAATGAGTGTCATTATTACTTTAGCAAATTTTTGAGGTCTTAAAGTTCATTAAGTTAATAGCAACTGTAAGTTTTCCACAGAACATAAAACAGATTGTACGCATTTCCATAGGGCTGAACAAGTATTTAAATTATTAAAGCCTTTTGCATAATTCTTTAGTAAAATTGTTTTAATGGGACATGATATGCCATACACTTTAAAGAAACAAATAAACAAAAAAGCCCAACCCACATTAATGTATTACTGTAGATTAATGGCCATTTTGAAAATTAAAATTAAAAAAGCCAACCAGAAAATCTGGACGTGAAGTAGTGAACCACTGTGAACCTCAAAATTCCTGCCCATTTAACCAATACCTGTCACGACCAGTGAACAACCTTTGAATATGATTTCCAGTAACTCGCAGCTTTGACTTTTAAATAGAAATAATTTGATGTGAGGCTTGCAAAAAGAGATACTTAAAAATATTCCTTGCTTGTCCTTTTTTTAAGTATTTATGACATTATTTATTGCTGTTCTCTAGAAATCTGCTACTTGGGTTATCAACGATTTCAGGCTTCCAGCTCCTGAAGACAAATATGCATCTCATTCTTGACCCCTTCGACCTCAAAGCAAGATGAAATAAGCTGGAAGATTAAGATGTGGTGTTAAAATATCTCAGCGTGAATGAATGTCTGTTGATTTTTATCTTGTTCTGCTGTTGCAGAGTCTTATTCTTTGCAAGCCAAGCTGATGAGAACTCAAGTAGCACTGAGTAATAAACATGCAGGCTTGCTTCCCACCTGCTTACCATAGCATAAGGGTATAGTTTCCACTTCACATGCTCCACAAATGGTCTAAATGGTTTGCATAGAACAAGTTTATTTAGTACAAAGCAATTAGGCCCATGCCTGACCTGATCACCATTGCCTTCCCCAAAGCAGAGAAAACGCCAGTCATTCTAGGATACATCATCGTTCAACTAGTGCTTGAAAAGCCAACAACAGATGCCAGTAATCAACCTAGTTGTTTGTCCACTTCTATCCTTCAGTTGCTGGGAAGAATCGTCAAAAAGGTGGACAGGGTTGAACTCCAACATCACTTGTTCTGCTGCTGATATCTGAACCCCTGTGTGTGGGCAGAGGAAAGAAAGAGGTGATCGCAAACGAACAGCTCCCACCAGGTGGTGGTGGGACAGTTGCAAGGGTACTTTTCTTGGTTTACGTCATTACTTGTTTTTCCTGTGCAGAGCTAAAGAGAAGCTTGGAGCACTTTGCAGAATTGGTCTTTTAATGTTTCATCCTCTGAATGTGTGGGAGGTACGGTGGTTTCTTAATCTTTTTGTTCCTCTGCATCATTTAGTCTCAAAAGCTTACTGATAAACTGACAAATGTTCAGCATCATGGACTGGAGGCTCTAAAATAGATACACGTTTATTTATGCTATGCGGGCCTGTACCCATCAAACTAAATAGCCAGGGCCATGCCCTTTTCTCTGATTTGCAGACTGCTTTGTTTTCCCAAGGACAAGATCTAGAAATTGCTTGACAGGACACTATATTCTGTTTTGGCTGAATCCCACTTAGAGAACTGATTTTCTGCTCATCAAAATTCCTCTTTGGTGAGCAGCCTTTGTTAATAAAAGCACATGATCTTTCATGGAGAAATGGGTGTATCTGCTTTTTCAAAACTTACAACCTATGGATATTTCTATTAGGAGGAGGAACAGAAAAGAAACCCTACACGCCAGCTGCCAACTGTGCGTTTGATGGCGTCCTTGGAGAATATTTAGGCACTCAAATGATGGTTCAGTGTGAGAATTGAGAACAGAACACAAGGAGCCATTGAATGACAGAGTTATTATTAAGGAATATACTTTGGTTTAGCTTACCATTTTTAAAGAAGAAACATTTAAATGTTGGGGCTGTAATACCATTTCCTTCGCAGTTGTCACTCTTTCTCCAGCTAGAGCTGGGGAGCCAGTAAAAATAGTTCAACAAAGAGTGGATTAGGGGTTTATAATCTCAGAATCTCTGATCTGAGATTTTTTGACAGCCCAGAAATATGCTTCAATTCACATAACTCAGAGAAGTGACTCTTGAAAAATTCGGGTGTATGAAAACATAGGATTGAAACTACAGTTTGTGATTAACTGAAAAACAATCAAAATATCTTGGATTGCAAACTTTGGTCTAGTACAAACTATTTCACCTCGAAGACAGCTACTCTTTCGAATTATACTGAGGAGACAGTGCATTTAGTTTGCTTTCTTCTTAATGCAGGACCTGGAGCTTTGTTGTAAGGGCCCAATTTCTCAGTATCTGGTTAGTGCAGACAGAGGCACTTGGGTGTGCCATCCACATCCTAGTGTAGTTCACAGGACGTGATGTAGATCTAAACCTCTGTGTCATTCAAGGGTTAAATCTGTCACTAAGAGGATTGCAGAAGACCTGGTAAAGGCTGTTGTAAGCTCAGTTAGGACTTCATTCACTATAAATTAAATCCTTTCATACCAAAGAGTCCACACAAGGCTGATGCTGCAGAAATTCGTAAAGGTGAAATTTGTCTCTAATGAACACAAAGTACTAATTTACTTGATTTCACTCTGCCTGTCTAGCAGAGGAGTCTGTGCTATATTGGACTATGGCTGATATGGCATCACTATTCCCTGTCACCCACGCAAGTCTAGCAATTCTCAATAATCATGCTTCCCAAGCAGTCGGTGAGTCACTGCTGATCTGCAAAGTAGACCTCTGTTTGGTTCCCATGGTGATCAGAAGTGACAATTATTACGGACTGCTACTACAGTTTCTCAGTTGTGTGTGCCCACTAAAAGAAGCTCTTACCTGGTTACAGTCCCTTGGTGTTTTGCAGTACATCATTATTGCTTCCTGTTGACAGCAATTTAAACACTTCAGGTGAATTGCCTTTGTGGAGAACATGCTGAAGGAGGGGGATTTGTGGAGTATTTTTGTTTTGCAATGTATTTAGAACAAGACCAGGAGCATAATGTTTCTGTAAACTTTCCATAGAACAATGGTGTGCCAGTACTGCAGGAAACCTTTTGAGGCTGGGCAGAATGATCCAACCCTTGTTTTAAGAACAAACACTCACAGAACTTAGATTTATCATAATAAAAGCCATTTCATTTTACACAATCTGACAGTTTTTGCTGTAACTCTAGGTTTTTCAAACAGAAGAGTATTTCCTAGACAGCAGAAACCCGTCACCCACCTTGTGGGACTTTCTGTATACTGGTCACTATCTGGTCACTATTAAAATACCTATAGCTGAAGGTAGGACTCTGCCTGTGAAATGGATCATTCTGTGAAGTGCAGTGAAATTCTCATTAGAATAACTGTACTGAGAAAAGAATTAGAAAGATACCATGGAATGAAGCCTGGATAAAAGGGGACTTCCTGTGCCAGAAAGGAGGAAACACATAGGAGATGGAGAATCATAATATTACGCAGTGAAGACAGATGTAGAAAGAGGTTAGGAACAGAAAATGACGTAAAAAAGGAAATACCTTAATTATCCGCTTCATTTCTCTGTGATTCTAATCTCTGGAAAACAGAGCAAGAAGTAGACTGCTGCCAAATTGCTTCAAGACTGAAGAGAACTGGGGATTGGCTTATCAGTTCATTCCACCCCTCAGATGCCTGAGACTCCAAACCTTTGGGGAAATAACTTGTGTCATTTTTATTTGCTTTGTGCCCAGTGTAATGAGCCCATGAACCTTATAGGTCCTTTTGGGTGTTACCAGCATATATAAATATCCTGCTGTCTCTTTCAAAATTTCTGTTGATGTTTGTCTCTCTATGCAGACTGAGAAAATAAACAAGATGTAAAAATAATTAACGGGGTTAATACAAGAAAAGATTACAGAACATCTGAAAAAGAAGCAAGGGTTTAATCTGAAAAGCAGTATCGAGTTAGAACCTAAGCTTTGGTTTAGTTATGCCATGTATTTTAGTTTTTTTGTGTAACTAATGAATCACCGTGCAAGTGATTAGTTTTGTCACAGCACCCTTTTTGGTACTCTGGGAATTATCAGTCCACTCACAGAATTTTTTTTCCTGGTCTTTGATTCCTATGTTACAGGAGATGACAGTAAGGTGAAATACTGAATTCCACACTTTGCCTTTGTTGCCCACTTTTTATGTTTGCCAAATCTCTGTATTGTCTGCAGGATGGATTCAGCTCCGTAAAAGCTGAGCTGATTGGATTCTTACTGTGAGGCTGTGATTCAGAACAACATGTTAATTAGAGGCAGGTCGTATTTGCTAACTGTTTTGTGGGGGACTATTGGAAAATGTAAGACTTTGTTGCAGTTAGGGAGGTATTCAAACTTTGGAGAGACTCCACACTGTGTCACTCCCAAACTTACTTGGCAGTATGCAAACTTAACACCACATACGTAAATAAACAAAATCAGGTGGTAACACACACATTTAAGCTTATATCTAATATCATGTTTATGGCTATATTTCACTGGACACTGACTGTAATTTTGAGCTGTGAATATTGACCTAAGTTTGCATTACCCAAATGATATTGCTGTAAGGAAGCTTTAGAAGGGCTCCCTACTCCTGGTTTGTTTGTAGGAACCTCACATGCTTTTGGGAAATCAACAAATAGATTTTCTCTAAAATCAAAAGTTTTAATCAGATCTTAATGGATAAATAGTATCAACTTGATCAAACTCCAAATATCTGGTTATTATAACAATGTACTTCATCTTTGAAGTCTCACATTTCCTCTTACAAACTGTGGATTACTTTAATAAAAAAAAATTAAATTATTTTAGTTTTACGAAGTAACTGCTTCAGATCACCAGATAAAACCAAAACAGTTTTGGCAGGGAACTAATTTGTAATAAGGAGACTGTGCCAGCCAGGGGAGACAGAGGTTCTATAAATTCCAAATTATTTGTAATAGCATGAATAATGGTTGGAGAACTTTCACAGCACCGTTAAAGAGTCTTTGTTTAAGTCATCATTGCTTGTATAAGGATTGCTTCTTGAGAAACCCAAGATCTCCAGTGAAAAGAGCCCTGAAAATCACTGTTTGGAAAATAAGTTTTGATTTATGATAATATTTTTTCAAAAGCAGTGTTATATTTTTCTCTTTGAATTTCAAGAGGAAGCCAGTGAGGTAAACAATCTATCTCTTCTTGACTGCAAACAATTGCAGACAATTTTTGTTCAGAGGTACAAGAAAAAAGATAAATGGTATTGACTAGCTATATCATGGGGACATATATGTTTATACATTTGAGATTAATCCAAATCTTTAACAAAGTAAGATAGATTAGACTAGATTTCATGCTTTATCATTTCAAGTATTTTCATTAAAACATGATATAATTTTTTTTTCCTATTGGTTGATTTAATCTCTGGCAAAACAATTTCTTCTGTATTTCTTGTAGTAATGTGTAATTCATCATAGTTTCTGACACTTCTTGCACTATTTCCCATTTTAATCTTGAGTTCACCTTCTGGCATAAAACTGCCACAGCCTGGGTTTTACCCAAAGGGCTAGGCTTACACCTTTGCTCAGGTGAGCACTCCAAGTGGGTGCCACTGGAGAACATTTTACCCTGAACATTGTTTTTTTCAACTTCAGTTGAAACATGGACAGTACCGCCTGATCATTCTCTAGGAGGAGTGTTTACTGCACATGTGACTGTATTGTCTTGAGATTTGGACTAAGATGGTTGGTTTTAGGAATCTTCATTATCCATAAGGATATTGAAAGCTCATCTTGCCTCCTGTGTGACACCTCCTTCTCATGGTTTAACCCCAACCAGCAGCTGAACCCCACGCAGCTGCTCACTCAATCCTGCCCGGGGGAATGGGGGAGAGAATCAGAAGAGCAAAAGAGAGAAAACTCATGTGCTGAGGTAAAGAAAAAACCACACACACAAGCAAAGCAAAATAAGGAATTCGCTGACCACTTCCCGTGGACAGGCAGGTGTTCAGCCATCCCCAGGAAAGCAGGGCTCCAGCACTGGCAACAGTGACTTGGGAAGACAAATGCCATCACTCTGATAGTCTCCCTCTCTTGTTCTTCTTCCCCCAGCTTTATATTCTGAGTTTTATATGCTGGTATGGAACATCCCTTGGGTCGGTGGGGCTCAGCTGTCCTGGCTGTTCACCTCCCAGCTTCCTGTGAATCCTCAGTCCGTTTGTTGGCAGAGTGGGGTGAGAGGCTGAAAAGGCCTTGACTGTGTAAGCACCGCTCAGCAGTAATGAAAACATCCCTGAATTACTGACACTGTGTCCAGCACAAATCCAAAACACAGCCCCATCCTAGCTACTCTGAAGAAAATAAACTCTTACCGCAGCCAAAACCAGCACGCTCCTTCAAATATGCCTGTGGACAAGCAGCGTTGTGTCACAAAGTTGGAAGGCACAAGATGGTGGGAAAGTGTCTCCATCACATTTTCAGTTTGTTCAGCAGTGGGCAAAACAACTCATACATTAGTTGGACAGATGACTTTGCTGCATTTCAGAGTCTCTTTAGAGTGACTTTCAGTGATGACAAAAGGAGCAAGAAAATAAGGAATCAGGTCCTGTCATACAACATCATAAATGCCTGTATTAGGCATTACAAATGATTAGCAGTACCCTGTGAACTGTCATTGCATTTGACGCAAAGTAGTTACAGTCTTGTAATTTCAATAATTTCAATAATTTCACCTGCACATGTCCATAGATAGTAAGGGAAATTACTCCCAGTAGACAGTGGCTGATCATTTGACCCATAGGTTTTCTTGCCTAGGTCATGGGGTCTGGCTGATATTCACAGAATGTATCTCTTCATGATCTGGAAACTCCCACTTTGCAACCTGCTGGTTTTGCAGTGTGCCTCCGTGGTGTCTGCCAGTGGAAACAGTCAATGTGGTTTGAAGGAACAGCTGGTTGACTGGCAGGGCAGAAAGACATCTCGATAACATGCTCCACCTGTTGATCCCACTGTCTTTTTGAGGTATGGCAGCTTCACACCCACCATGTGTTAGTGACCCTCCCCAGGCCAGCTGTACCGTGCCATACCCACCCCGGACAGCAGGCCAGGACAAACAGCACTGCTGAGCCGGAGAGGCTGGTTTGGGCTTTGGCTGGCTGAAATCTGAAGTAGTGCTGGGATTTGTTTTTCTGCATCCCTTGCTCTCTTAGCAGCAAAACCCAAGTAACTGCGCTGAGTTTCCTTTTATGTGCCTCCTGAACAAGCCTTATGTTCAGAGCTGTGCTGGTGACAATCAAATTAATCATCATCCCGTCCGCAGCTGCACTTTCCTGGGCTCTCCCAGCAGTCTTAGAGTCTCATCCTAGGCTGTAAGCTGAATAAATCCTTGTCCAAAGTAGGTCAGCAAACCGTGCCTGGCCTCAAGAAACAGCTTTGATTAGGGACAGCAAATTTTTTGCTATTATTCATAATCATTTTCCTCAAATGTTTTTTTGTGGGAAAGAGTCCTACAGACCTGAATGGCAATGCTGGCTCCTTGAAGCCTGAAACTCTGGCATACTTTACAGAAAAGTTGTTCTGATGAGAGACAATCCCAAGATTTAGGCTTTAAAAAACAAAACCCAAAAAAACGCGTAAGGAATCCTTTGTAATAAACCTTGATATGCCTCTGCTGCTCTCATTTCTGTGACACTGAATTGATTGCTCCTTAAAAGCTGCAAATGTCTGAAGTTTTGATTTCGAAGTATCTATACATGTAATTTTAGCAGTTAAAAACTTAATTTTTTTCCAAAACACTTATTTCAACTTCTGAAAAAAAGTTGCCCTATTATCCCAATGTCCAGGAAATTTCCCAAATTAATTAATCAATCACTTCAAAGCTCATGGTTATTTATTTTTCCACTGTAGGGTTTCTTTTAATAAATGGACTCAAGTGCTGGTATTAAAATGAGGGGTTATTTCATTTTACAAAATATTTAGCAATGACAGTGCTACTTGTCACTTTTGCATTGCCTGTTATAAAATTATAGTTTGTGGAGATAACTTAAAAATCAAATTGTCTTAAATAACTTTGCTTCTAAAGGAGCTTTTAGGTCAAGTCTGAAAGATTATATAGACTATATAAAAACATTGTCTCTGGGCTACTTCAGATTGTCCTCTAAGCCATAAAATATGTCTCTGAGTTTTTTTCTCTAATGAAAATCATGCTGTTGTCCAGTGATTCATTAGAGCTCTGGTCTAGCCCCTCTACAGATGCTGCCATTATTCTGCAATCAAAAAAAGGCAGTCAGCCATTTCTGGGTGCTCTGTAAAGTCTTAAAAGCAAGATAGCTTAAAATAAATGTTTGTACCCTGCTGTGTTCTTATGATCTCCAATGCACTTTGGGCACTATTCAACTATAAATAAGATCAAAAGATTCATTCTCTCATGCTCAAAAAAATGTGAAGAATGACAAAATGAAGCTTCTTGATATTTTTGTATCATGACACATATTTTGACAATGTGATCAATATTGATTTGTTTTTTTTTTTCATGGGATACATGCTACAGTAGACTAACCTAATTAGATATCTATGAAAAAGTATATTTTCTCTTGAAATTTTGCAAAAACTTTTTTATTCATTTTATCATTGTTTTATCATTGCTTTGGGCCAATTTGTTTCCCAGGAATGAGCTTTCCTTGCCTGTGCAAGTTTGACAATAAAAATGCAGGTTTTTTCTGTCCTCTTATTTTTGAACTACTGAAAGCTGGTTCTTTGTTATCCGAAGATGGTGTTATTACCAAGGGCAACATCTGCTAAAGATTGTCAGCTGCCATCTGAAATACAGAATGATAATGTGAAGTCTCCAGCTTAATGTATATCAAAATTTTTTGGTTTGCCTTTACTCTACTGGGAACTTGGACGTTTTCATCATGCTGCTGAGTGGGTTAAAATAAACATAAAAACAACAAGGAGGGTGGTGCCCTTACTGCTTCAGGAAAACTAGTGTAGGTGCATTGAGGTATGAAAGACATTTGAAAAGAAAGCTCAGCACCTGCCTTTGGGTGGACAGTCACTCTTTGGGAGCATGATGTGAAAATGTAAAGTTTTCCTAACCACCCAGATAAGAAGCCTGTAAAAACAATTAATCACTCATTTTTTCTTCTCTCCATGTCTTTAATTTCATTTTTGTTGTTGTTGTTATTATTACTTAAAGATAGCAAAAAACCCCAAAGTACATAACAGCCATTTTTCAGCAGGCTCTTTGTTGGTTGCCTGGTTGGTTTTGATTTTTATTGTTTATCTTATTTCAGAGCTAAAAATAACCATGAGGGGATGGGAATCAGAAACTCCAGCCTTCCTTATGCTACAGGCTTGTTAGTCTTGGCTGAATCACTTAGGTGGAACACTTCAAAAACAGTTTTTAGACTTGAATGCTCAAGCAAAGGGCTTTTGTTCGAATGATATCTCAATACTCCTTCTCTGGGGAAAGCAGAGCAGAGTTTGCAGCACCATGTGTGTTTCTGACTCTTGGGCCACCTCTGAGGCTGTGTGACATGGTGAGGAGCCCACACTTGGCCAGCAGGCAGCATAGCAGAGGACTGGATCTTCCTCTCTGCCCTCTCCCTCCTTTCTGCTGTTTCAAAGAAGTTTCTCTGCCTGAGAAACATAGCCCCAGCGTATTTTACATCAGCAGGAGAATAAGAATTTAGCACCTCTTATGTGTGCAAAACAGGAAGGTGAGAGAGAGGGGTTTGGTGGTGAGCAAAAAAGCAGGAGTGTGTTAATGATGTTGATGAATTGCTGTTTGTTGAAATGCTGCTCCCTGCACTTCTTCAGTGGAAATTACTCTTTCCTAGATGGAGAAGCAATCAGTAGCTTGACTTCATTACAAATGCCAAAAAACATTACTCATGTTAGCAAAACAGCTTTTTATTCTGTCTTTTTATCTCTTTAAAAGCCTCAGAACCTGTTACTGTTTCCAGTAACAGCTTGGAAATTAATTTTTTTGTTTGTTTGTTTTGGATTTTGGTGGGTTGTTTTTGTTTTTTTTTTTTCTAAATAGGAAAAGCAAATAATCCCTGATTTCATTCCCTGTTAAAATGCAACAGTATGGATCCTTTTGTGAAATCTCAATCACATTTGCAGCTCTGTTGAGGTCAGAGCAGCAGGCACAGCAAACTCTGAGCTGACCATGAGCTCTGCACATGGAGGGGCACTGAGGTGGTGGGTCAATGCTTTTTTGGCTTGGGGGGATGTCTGTATCTGAGTTTCTTTTCATTTGACATCATTAATTCCAGCAGTACCCACTTTCAGTGTTGAACAGCTGCCAGCGCACCTGTACAGAAAACCCTGGCAGGAGTTTGCATGTTTTTTCTATGGATTTTAGTAAAAATCCAAACATGGCAAGGACTTCAAGTGAGCTTTTCACACGCTGAGATCTGACTGAGTAAACAGCTGTTTTATGTCTCACTTGAGACTGTCACTTTACCCCATATTAGATGTACTTGCCAGTGATACCTGTGTCTGAGCACATGAGTCTCTTCTGATTCTAAGGGCAAGTGTTAAACTCATTGCTGCTCCCAAACTGTTTGGACAGACCCGACAGGTCTGCAGAGATCCAAAGCTGAGAAAAAAACTCCAGTGTCAAAAAAAATCCAGACTTAACCTTGTTTTGCCAAAGAAAATATGTGACTTTTGTGACCAAATTTGTTCAGAAGAAAAGATTTCATTTGGACAAAAGGCTTGTTTACTCTCGACTGTGACCAGGGAAAAGACGCGTGGTAAAGGTAAGCAAGAGGTATTTCAGTGTTTCCCTTATGTCCAGCCTGCAGTCACTTTGGTCCTCAATTTAGCATCAGAGGTTTTCTGTGCATTACCCATACATTCCAATGGATAAAATTGCAAGGGAGTCACCAGCTCTTGCTTATCTCAAGGGACCTGAAGACACGTGACCAAGTAGTGGGACTGTCCCTGGGCGCAGGGAGCAGAACCTGTGCCCAAGGCTCCAACTCCTCTAGTGGAGCAGGTGCAGCCTTCTGCAGGAGAAGCCCTTTCACAGAGGTGGCGAAGATAGGAGAGATCCTAGCGTGTTCCCACACTACGTTATGGGACATTGTCAGACTACAACAGGGGACCATGTCTTGCTGAACACTGGCTTAGCAGTAGGAACCAAGACATTTTTGTGAAGTCAACTGTGGTGAACAGCCCTGTCAATGCCATTACTGCCTGGAAAGATTTCTTTTCCTGAGGTACTTTATTGGGGAGAATCTTGCGGTATTCCCCATGGACTAAAGAGTTTGTCAGCGGGTGTCACAGTGTGGAGATCGGAGAGAACAAAGCCTGCTCTCTCCTCTCCTAAGCTGTCCCTTAAGAAAGGCGGTGAAAAGAACCACTTGAGGAGATAGAGGGCACATGGAGGAAGAAAGGTGGCAAACAAACACCAGAGAGCATCAAGTGGTTCCAAGGTATGTGGCTGAATTAATGGCCTGAGAGGGGAAATGGGAACATCAGGGGCACGATGTGTAGAAGGGAAGGAGTTTGTAGAAGGGAACCAGGGATCTGCAGCAGGGTGCTGGGTGCAGATACCAGGGAGAAAGTGTGGGGGGTACATTGTGTTAAAAACAATTTAAGCGAAGTTGTCTCAGGATATCTGCAGGCTCTACAACTCCTTCCTTTGACATTGGCCATTGTCAGAGAAACCTTGAACTCTCTACAGGGGACACATTTGAGGTGCGTGGAGCAGGGGATTTAACAAATAACACCTTGCCTGAGAATACAGTGGCAGAGTGTCTTTCTGGCCAGGGAAAGGGAACCAGACACAGGGAACTGGGGGCTTGGTGCTGCAAACCCCCTTGTTGCACAGGGACTGGCTGCAGGCAGGTTTTCTGTGCAGCAAAAGCAGAGGTGAGAGCAAGAATCATAAGACTCTTTCCATGACAACATGGAAATTTTATCTTCTCCTGGACATGGCCCATCTCGTGCCATGCCCTGGGAATGGGAAAAACTGAAATCCCCAGGGATATCTTCTGAAACCAGAAATTAGGGGAAAGCTCAACAGTTTTCCTGAGAACTGTAGAGATCATGAAGGGTCTCAAATGCCTCTTGAAAGGAAAACAACATCTAATTCAGTGACCAGGCCCAGCTGTGACCACATCCCTGACAGCAGCTAATGGTGGGCACCTGTGAGGTTGATCCCCCTGAAAGGGGGATGCTCAGGGCTGAGGAGCAGCAGAGTGAGAAAGGTCTAGGGTTCCTGCCATGCCACAGACTCCCTTACTGAAGTGCTAAAACATTTGAAACCTGAATAGGTAGTGGAGACTGTTGGAGGAGGTGGCCCAAAGGGAGCAGAAATCCAGGTGGGGGGAAGTTGGAGAATTGGTCCTGCTTGTGATGAGAGCCAAGAGTTGATGAAGACTCTTAGAACAAGAAAATAAAGCCCTTTGGGCAACAAAGAAGGGTTGGACCATTTGTCTCCTGTGTGTGGGAGGCAAACCAGCAGCACATTAGAGCTGTGTTAAAGGGTGAATATTTCTCCGTGGGGAAATCTGCTTTTGATCTCTCCTCCTGAGCACGCAGTGGCTGGAAGGGCATTGCACACGCACGTGTGTTTGTCTGAATGCTCGGTGTTGCGTTGCCTCTTAAGCACAAGCATTACTTTACTCGGTAAACATCAAAAGGGGCCGTGCCAGCCTCGGTACGCCGTGCTGACCCCAAAAGGCCGAGCGGCCGCAGCTGCGCGGACCCCACATGCCCGAGCCGCGGTTCCCCAGCAGAGAGCAGCGTTGCTCCAGCAGAGAGCGGTGCCTGCCCCTTCCCGGCTGCTGGAAGCGGCTCCTGCAGCTCTGCACAGCGGCTCTGACCAAGAGGAACTGACCCCATGGAGCATCGATTTTCTCAAGGCAGCCGAGGAATGACCAGGGTCAAAAAAAATTGACTGTATTGAGAGTATTTAATGAAAGAAAAAAACAATTTATAGCTTGAATAAAAAGATTTTGATCCGTGTGCCAGGGATGTGAAAGGTAAAGCCACTTAGCCATAAAGGTCAGAGCTTTTTATTTATCTTTTTTTTTAATTCCAGGGTCACCCTTAGCATGAGAAAAAGTAGGGTACAATATATCCTATGCTTTCCATTTGAAGATTTAAGACTTCTGGTCCTTCAAGCAGTGACACATGCCTTGGGCCTGACCATCAGAGGTGAAGGTCACCTGCAAACGTAACTGATCCCAGGTGGGATCTGGGGCACCGACACTGGCATCATTTGCTGTCTCCATTTCTGTCTCCTATGAGAGGTAACCCAACAAAGGGGAGTGTAATTCCAAAAGCTGAGCAGCCTTTGGAAGCATTTGAGACCATGTGGTTAGTCAGGAGCAAGTCCTGGTGAAAGCCAGCTGCTGATCCCACATGCTGTGAGCTGGCAAAGTTCCTTTTCTCAAGGGCCCAGTGAGAAATGTTCAGTGGACAGTCAATGTTTCCTTTACAACCCCTGATTCCCTCTCCTCCAGGGGCTGAAAGTCCAGGGGTGGAGTTGGGTTTTTTTGCTGTGGAGAGCAAAGCAAAAGCTGTGTCCTAGGGCAGGACTGGTCCCTTTGCAGCAGCCTGACACCATCAATGGTGGGTCAGCCCAAATGGCTGTGTGTGCTGATGTCCTGGGGCACAGCACAGCCAGCGGTGGGACGTGTGGCACAGCCCTGGGAACCATTTCCATCAGTGGGGATAACAAAGGAACCTCTTACCAGCCCTGCATCCCCCATTCATCCACTGAGGTCTGTGAGGTGCATCTTCCTGCAGGCTTGTTGGGGCTTCTCTGCTGATGTTTCCCTGTTTGTTTGTTCTTTTAATCTTTGAAATCTCTGGGCTAATTCTACCTGCTGAAATAAGAACCTTCTGCCAGTGGGGAAGGGATAAAAAGAATGTTGTTGCCCTCTTTGTGTCCATGGACCTGAGTGCTCCTCAGGAATCAGTCATGTTCCAAAGAGGCACTTTCATTTCTGGGCTCTGCAGTCCTTGGTAGAACCCAGGGATGGGTCAGGCTGCAGTGTTTGCAGGGGAGCTGGCACTTTCTTTGCTCTGTCTTACCTTGCAGTAGCACTTCCTTAGGAGAAGTCCTGGCATGCCAGAACTGGTGGGTTCCTTAATCAGGCCAGCAGTGAGGGAGCAGAGCACCAAGAAAAACCCATGTTCTCTTGAGCACATTGGATTTGTGTCAGACCCATTTGTGCCTGCTGGGACAGAGAGAGGGTACAAATCAACATCAGCTGTTGTTACAAAACAACATCAACTGTGCTCAGTGCTGTAGACACTCCCACACTATTAGCCCCCTTGCATTGCCAGGTCATTTCTCATGGACAGTCACTTAAGGCTCATTCTTCATTTGGATTTGGTTTGGAATGGCATCTTGAGACAGCCTTGTCTCTCTGCTCCACTCAGCTCTCCTTGGTAGGCCCAGGAGTATTTCTCCTTCTGACACTTCCCATCCCTTCTGATGTCTAATCTCTGAAAGAAGCTGTGTTTTTTCACTTCGTTTTCTCTTAGATTTAGTGGTATTAGGAAAAATACATATGCCTCCAGGAGGATTCCACCCTCCAAAACAGACCAAGAAGAAACATAAATCTTCGAGGTGATACTTTCAGAGGAATAAAAAACGAGAAGTCTGAGAAAAGATTCTTTCTGCATCAGCACAGACTAAGTGCAGAGTATGTCACTTGTCTTGGTCTTTTTTGCAATTCTTGAGGGGAATGGATGACATTCATGCTTTGCTGCATGTGTTTCAGTGCTGGGAGAGCTGTGTCAGAGCAAAGCCTTCCCAGGCACTTCAGATACATTTCTGGATCCTGTGCTGCCAGTCACCAGCTTTATTCCAGTTGCTCTGTGGAGTGATTTATGCACAGTGAGTGCTACATGTCCCAGGGCCCTTTAAAGACCTGCCATTCCTTCCTCCTATCATTCCATCTGTCCTAATGCTGTGCAGGGCTTGCCTTACAGTGCTTTTCCAATGCGCAGGAAACCCAGAAGTGCAACACAAACAACCTGCTGGAGAAAAATGCCATGGACTCAGTTCTCCTGCAGGGCCGAGATAAAGAGAGAAGAACAAGTGTTGGCTGTGCTGCCCAGTGATGTGGTGGGGGATGTTTAGATACCTTTGATTATGTGTGCCTGTGTAGGATGGATCAAATCAGGCAGATGACTAAACAAGCCCTTTTTCTGAAGGAGAGTGAGTGAAATGTGCTAAGCCATCCTAAAGGTTTCCCATGCCTGTAGTCCTACTGGGATGGCTGGGAATACCCTGAGAGGTGAACTGGTCCTGCATTTGCTGTGCACCAAGTGGTTGATTTCTCTGGGGAGCAGGGTAGTGCAGGGCATGCCCAGTTTCCTCTGAGTTTGTGCTTCTGTGGTTCTTTGCTTTCTAACAAGATGTTAAACCTACTTAGAGGATTTCCCATGTCTGGGACATTAGTAATGACTGTGTCTCATGTAGAAGTTTGCATTTTAACAAAGGAAGGGCTTCTACTACAGCTTCAGAGGGACAAAAGGGAAGGAGGGTTAAGAAGGTCTTTCCCATCTCCTGATCTATGATATGATCCCCAAAGTCTCTTGGTCTTAAAAGGCATTTTTGCATGAAATTATGAAATGTGAAGATTGAATGCATTTTTTTATACAGGAATCTTGAGGGAAATAACAAAGCTCTGTGCCTAGTGACTGAGCCTGGACCATGTAAGCTACTTCTCCCTTTAAAATCTTGTTGAGATAATAGTTCTATTGTAATGACAGTGGTAATTTCTCTGCTGACAGGCTGTACACTCCAGCAGTAGCTCAGTTTTAACTTCTGGAATTAGGAATTCTTGCTGAGATCCAGCAGCTATGCCCCAGGCTACGTCCCTACATCTTCCTGCCATTTGGCTGATGTGCTGTCCTTCCTCTGCCAATGCTCTGATTGTATGAAGGGAGTACTTTTAGTCTTGAAATAGCTGAGACCTGTTTCAAAGCCCAGTAAATTTGTTGCAGCTATTTTCATGGATTTCAATAGGCTTGGCTCTACATGAAACTTGGAAGCAACCTTGGGTAAGCAGGCCAGGCTAACATTCTACAAGCTAATCATAAATGCTTGAAGGACAAGATAAGGTGTGAAACAGCAAGTGTGTAAAAAATCAGCAGTCACTATCTTTATAAGATTTAACTGAAATTGTCCCAGCTATTTTGTGTATGTGGATTTTACAATAAAACTCAGAAAAAATGCCAACTTTCATTTCTGATAGACCTTTAGCTCATATGCCAAGATCTGCGCTATAGCTGGCATACTTTTCTTTAGTCATGTTTCTGTAGCAACTTTTCTGTTAAAAGCGACTGTTAGATTTCTGAAAAAGACAACCTGAGCCATTAGAGTGGGTGAACCTTTGCTGTGAATAAATTGCCAGTAGAAACTCTATTCATGGCACCTGGGAAATGTGTATTAGTAGATACTAATTAATGGCCCTAATTTGCTGCCATGATGGGAACATCACAGCTCTTTGTTCTCTGACACAAGTTAAATGTTAATGAGTCCCCAGAGGTGTTGGAATTTAAGTTTCAATAACTGTAACCACATGCATGGCTCAGCCACTGTGCATATACCCAAGTAGACCTCACTCAAAAGTGACACTTTTGTTAGGGCAGTAGGTCTTATTCTGATGGACAGATATAATCTTGAGATAGATCCATCAATCCATCAAACCTATAGGTACATCAACAGTTTGAGGACACAGAGTTGGTGGGTGGATTAATGGCTGTAACAGGTCAATGGCAGTCCAGGATACAGAAACCTAGCACTGAAATTTTTAAAGTCTCTGGGGAATATCAGCAACTGGATTGTTTTCAATTGCTTTTGGACACTCTTTGAAACCTATAAAAAGACAGAATTTTGGCTTTGATTTCAAGGAACTAAACGTGTTTAGAAAAGTTGCTTTAGTTAGAGATTGACATCCTCTAAAAGAAAAGGCATGGCTGGTTAACTGGTGAAATCACAGTGGTGCTAGACTGGAGGATTAATGAAATACTCTCCTGTGTTAGTAGATGGCAGCACACAGAGAGCTATTGGGTCTTCTTTTAGCCTGGGGATAGAGGTTAGAATTGCTTTGTCTTGTAGGAATCTGCTGTGCATCCTTAGGGATAAAATAGAAGTGAATAGAGAAAAGGGAACTGCACTGAATAAACACTAGTGTGGCATACTGTATTCTGTACTTCCATAATCAAAGGTTTCTATGTGGGGTACAAACTTTGGGCTCTTAAAAAAGGATGTTACAGTGGTCTGCTCGCTCGACTCACAGGGATGGCATGTTTATATTTAATGTGTTTCAATGATTCTGTAATTTTAATGCTATTAGACCATTTCTGTGGTTTGCTTTGTTCTATGGAACCTGAACAGGGTGTTTTCTGAGTCACTTGGGCATCTCTTGGAGTTGGATGAGAGGAGCTATTCCAAAAACCAAAACATGCCAGAAAAAAAAAAAATGCCAGGCAGAGAACACAATGGGGATCACTTTAAAGCCAATATGCTCCAGCTTCAGGGTTAGTACTATTACCAAGGGTAAAGAATCCTCAAGGCTGTTCATTGTGAATTCCTGTCTTCTCTGTGCAACACAGGACTTGGAACAAGGTTGTAACATGTAGGCATAAAAGAGAAGGAGCTTGAAGCAGAATCTCTTGAACTGACCCATTCACGACTATGTAGAAGGAGATGCTACAGAGAGACTTGGTACAAGTATTTGCATACTTGCATGTAGGGTTTTATTCAGTGTTTCCAGGAGAGACCTGTTTGAGGCTGACTTTAAGAGCTGGCAAGGAAATGGAGCTCTTTGGTTGCAGTTCATGAAAGCATAATGTTCAGCACTCAGGAGGATTTTCTTGCATCCTTAAAGTCAAGGACATGTTGGATTGTCCTCTTGGCCCACAGCCCACTTGTGTAGCACCTTGCAGAACCAAGTTTAGAATGGTGGAGGGGGCAGAGAAGTCTTAGCTAATGGCATTGCATCCAGTGCCTGGAAATAGATGTGGTGTATTGGCCTTAAGCCCCCTCCTCCTCCTGTTGCTGTTATTGTAGTTCTCCTTCTTCTGGAAACTTTCCAAGCTGATTAGGGAAAAGTCCTTGTAGGACTGACCCCTGTGTCTTGTAGGCTTGTGCAAAGCTCTTGTTGACTTCATTGGGGCAGGGTTTGGTGGCTGGCCTTTAGAGCCTCATCAGAAAGGAGTGTCTATCCTGTGACAAGAGAAAGGCTTTGGTGGCTGTAACTCTCTGTTGGCAGCTCAGCAAATGTATCTTCACTGCAGTGGCAGATGCTCAGCTGCTTTTGTGGGCTCTTCCACCTCTGATTCTTACAGGGTCAGTAATCAGCTGGGCACGAGCACTGCCTACACTTCTGCAACCAGGTGCCTCAGCAAAGCAGAGCCCTGGGCCATCTTCCTCATCTCTCCCGGCCTTCCCCACACAGTGCCACTCTGCCCATCCACAGACACATGTGGCAGGGCTTGCACTCGAGTGTGCTGTGGCAGCTCTTTTACTGGAAAGCTGAAAACATTCAAACCTCTCCCTGTGACAGGCAGTTCTGCCCTGGGTCCTGTGATCTTATGAATCCAAAGCCAAAACTTCGCCGATCCTCTTATGGCTGAGCAGTCATGAGGTGCAGTGGGATTTTTGTTCTCGTTCTTTTAGTCTAGCAGGAGTTTGCTTTCTTTGGTACGACACAACTGCTGTCTTCTCTGTGGCATGTTATGCCTGGCAAGAGTGGGAGTGGTGGAACTAAGGCTTGGAGCACCTTCTCGCTTCACAGTGGGGAGGCTGAATTGCTGCTAAAAGGAGAGCCTTTGTTCTTGTAGTAGTGTATTTTTGTCAGCTATAGCCAACCACAACCTATTTTCTTAGACCCTTTACATGTGGAAATACTCTGCATTCTGGACACGCTTTCACATAACTTGTATGTAACCCTGTGCAAGAGCTGATAACTGGGTGAGGAACTGGCTCCTACTTGCAGTTGGTGCTTTCAGAAGGCCATTTGCTGGTGTCTGTTTTAATGTAATTTTCCCATTTTCCCAGGGTGGTAAATAGAAAACTAATGTGATCTAGCACTGAAAAGCCCAGGCTTTGATGTTTTTGATCATCAGGCAGAGCATGGCTTTGAGAGATGAACTTTGTTTCAGCCAATTTCTCTCTAACTTGAGACAGCTCCTGCCTTCTCAGTCTCTGTGTGTTTGCACTGCAGATAATTAGTGGGTGAAGTGTTTGATCCTACACGACTTCAGAACAATTCTTAACTTCACGTTGGTCTATCTTGGAAAGAAAACTGTACCCTTGCTACAGAAGGCTTAAGTAACCAGTCTTTCATTATGTTTTCTGATTATTAAGTGTGCTGACTGGAAGTCCCATTGTGTGCCCTGAAGGCTGCATGTAAACACCAGTGTTGTTTAAGGGAGTGCACAGCAGATTCAAAAGTGCTCAAGATGTGAGCAGCAAAGAGACCACTGATGGGTGTGTCCTGTGATCATTGTACCCCTCCTCCAGTGAAGATGTTCCATTACCTCCACCTGCTGGTTTTCACTTGGCCACTGCAAAGCCATTACTACTGACATTCATTTGCAAGTCTGTTTGGTTATTACAAGCTGTTAAGTTGAAGTTACAAGGTACCTAAATTTTTAATTAACACATCCCCTTTTGCATGTGTTTTTTCTCAACCCAAGTTTGAGAAGGAAAGCCTTGGCCTATGATTTGTAAGGACTGGTAAAGAAAGTAATCAGTCAAAAAATACACTCTGCTTGCAAGTCAGTGGTCCTGTGAGAATAGCTTGAGCTTGAGCCAACAAGTTCTGGTCTGGGAATGGTTTCAGCTTTAACTCCATCTGGTCACTGTGATTGTGGGCATGTGATGGCATTTCTTTATATGCTCAACCAGAAGTCCTGAAGCACTGTGTGCCACCACAGCTTCAGTGAGTATTTTGCTAACTTATTCACAACCTTTCCATGTATGCAGTCAGGGAATACTTTGTGCTTTATTTGATAGAGGACTGTATGAGTCTTCAGTTTCTGTTCTGTGTAATGATGAGAATGAAGTAGGACAAGAGATGTTTGGAGCATCCCCTGAAGGGTGGCCTTTCTTCTTTAAGGGACACACATGTGTTTCCCGGTGGGACTTAAGCAGCCATTCAGGCTGCAAAAGCTCATAACACTCAATCATTCCTTCTCCCACTGTGCAGAATGGAAACTTGCAAAGCATCCTAGCCAGATAAAGAGTCTTGAATGAAGTTCTGGGGTGAATGCTATTTCATTTTCTGAAACAAAAAGCAGATTAAATAAACTTCCCATGGGTCAATGAAAACCTGTTATTTCCTTTCATTTTTAGTTCTTTTACATTTCTTTTCTAATTTTCAGTTGATTTAGCAATCGATCATAGAATTATAGAACCATAGAATAGTTTGGGCTGGAAGGGACCTGTAAAAGCCATTTAGTTGAACCCCACTGCCATGACCTTCCACTAGATCACATTGCTCAGATCTCCATCCAGTTTGACCTTGAATGTTTCCCCACATGGGGCATCCACCACTTCTCTGGACAACCTGTTCCAGTGTTTTACTACCCTCTTGGTAAAAAATGTCTTCCTTGTATCTAATCTAAATCTACCCTCATTTAGTTGAAAACCATTCCTCCTTGTTCTATCATAAGAAGCCCTGCTAAAAATTCTGTCTCCATCTTTCTTACAAGCTCTCTTCAAGTACTGAATTGCCACAATAAGTTCCCCCAAAGCTTTCTCTTCTACAATTGAACAATCCCAATTCTCTCAGCCTTTCCTCATCAGACAGCTGCTCCAGCCCTCTGGCCCTCTTCTGAAACCTCTCCAACAGGTCCATGTCCTTCCCATGCATGATATGGGAAGGAACACTTTGGTGGTCACAGTCTCAGGAGGCCAAATTCACTGCCTGTTTGTAGAGCTCTGCTGGAGCCAGTTTTAGAAACAAGGCTTTTAATCATCTTTCTTCACTCCATTCCCTCTGATTAACCAAAAGAGACTCAGGCTTTCTCTTTGCCTGTGCCATAGCACCGGACAAAATACTTGGAAATTTCCATTCATCTGCACTTGGAAATACTGGGGAATTTTTGAAAGTGATTAATGCCATTTTTGAAAGGGGTTAACAAAATCCCAAACAGAGTCCAGCAGAACCTTGGAAACATTTGCCACAAATCCTCGCAGGATGGCTGAAACACTAGCTGTCCCAGGGAAGCACTTTTACTGCATCTCTTCACGTCAAATAAAACACACCTCTGGGTAAGCTTGTGTTTCGGTATTTTTAATAAGAGAAGATATTATACCCCTGCTGAGGAAATGAGGATTTTGTGTTTTGGAACAGACTGCTAATAAAAGGAGGGGAGATATTAATGGAATCCTCTTCAGGACAGCAATGGGGAAAACTGCATCCGAGTGGGAGTTTTGGCAAATCTGGAAAAGGGGACATCAGTCAGTAGCCTGGGTGGTAGAAGGGATCTGATTGGAACGAAAAATGAGGCAAAACTACTTAACTGGGCCTGAGAGATGAATTTTTTTCCGCTGACTTTGTCATTCAGGTCCTTGAATGATTCTTGTCATCTTAACCAAAATTGGAGGAGAAGAGAGCACCAGGAAAGAGGAGTTGTACCTTGGGATCTTGACGTACAGAAAATCCAGAAAGCCTTCTTTTATTTGTCCTCCTGAGATCTTCTGGGAACTTCAAGTAGACTTATTGAACTGGCCTTATTCCCGAACCAAAATGGACTCCCTGAACAGATCTTATGTGTATTCAGATGCAGTAATTCTCCTATTTCTCTTAAAGTTGTGTTTCCTTTTCCTCAGTAAAATCCTGACCTGATCTGGAAGCTAGAACTCCATTTTGTAATTGTTTTTTGAGTTCCGCCAGTTGTGAGATTTTAAAATAGAAGTGGTTTGGTGTCAGCAGAACAGAGGAGACTAAAATGCTGCTGGATCCAGACATGCTTCAGGTTGTGTCTGCCTGGAACAAGTATTGCGTGCAGGAAGATGTGGAAAGGCTGATGAGGTGTGTCTGCATTCCCAAATCAGGGTGATAGGTTCCGTTCTGAACAAAGGGCTAGCTGTGGAAAGGGGAAAGCCCATTCCAGCCTGGGATGCAAGTACAGTGTATGGAGAGCTGCTGGAATATGCACAGATTGAAGCAGTGATTCCGGCTAAAAGGCTACAGTTCATTTTTCCTAAATGGGTTCTTTGAAGACATTCAAGCGGTCACCAGTTTTGCCCTCTCCTGCTCTAGTTTTGGATCCAGTGTATTCAAAACACAAAGAAGCATCATCACCTCAACATGCGGGGTTGCCCCATGGGCTGCACAAATACATTGTGCAGAGACCATTTGCACGGCTGGTTCTGAAAATCCACTCTCTGAAAGCTGGGCCTATGGGTCTGAATAAGCTGTCCATGAACTTTAGAGGCAAAATGATGGCTCTTCCATGAAAACAGTGCCACAGGCCAGCAAGCCTCTCAGAGCTTTGGAGAGAAGTCTTAGGGATTCCTGAGATTGTGCCTAAAGGCTTCTGGTTTTCCAAAGCCATTGTAAGAGCCAGGTAATCACCACAACATGGAACTGCACTGCCTGTGACCCTGTTCCCTCAGAAATTCCTCCTGGTCCAGCCACCCTGGTGTAGGTTCAATTCCTCTGGGTTTTTGGGAAGTCAAACCATCTTTGTCTTGCAGAGAGCCTGCAAAAGAAGCTGAAAGCATTCCCAGCCATGTCAAGTCCTTAGCAACAGATTTTAAGTATTTTCCAGCTTTTTTTCTACACTATTTGAACAACATTGGAAACATTACAAATTTCTCTTGCAAATGTACTTTTCATGACCGTGTGAAAAAAACCCCACATTTTCAGTTTTTTTATAGTAATGAGCATACTATTAAAGTATGCATGTCTCAGAAGAGCACAGTGATCATCAGGCTCATTATTCAGAGTCAGACAATAGCAATATTAATGAGGCTCAGACATCTGTCAAATTAATCTGTAGTTTAAAATTTAGGAAACAAAGGCAGGATTTAGTTTTTCTAGCTGTGATTTCCTATTTCTGTCGAAAGCTGAGTGGCTGTGAGCTGCTGAAAAGAGATTAATTTCTATTTCTCAGTGGTTTATATAACCATAATAAGGAGGAACTTCAGAAAGTTGATATACCAGGTCTGTAGAGAAAACTCTTCTTTATCTTGCCACTTTGGAACAGGAAACCAGGAGTGGCTTAAACAACATAAGCTTACAGCAGAAATGATGGAAGTTATTCCATGGACATGCACTAGTGTGTAGCAAAACTCAAGTGTATTCAAATTCAAGGAATACCCCCTATTCCTTGTCCAGAAATGGAATTCACTCTTGCCATTACATCAGGGCAGTTATTCTATCCTCTTGCCAGCACCCAGAGCTTTGTGAGGGGACAAGAACAGCCTGGGATTCATTGCACAGGTTTTGAGGCAAAATTGGACTATTGAGGATGAAGCAGGCCTGCAAGGTTTTATTTTTCTACCTCACTCATTCTCCAAAGCTTTCTGTTCTTCCCTAAGTTTATGTAACTCTTCATCCTGCTTGAAGGGAAGATAAAGTCAGTATGGCTGTCTAGTTTAGGATGAGCATCTCCATTTCCAGGGCCAGGAGAGGCTGCTGCAATGCACTTTAGAGATGCCCAGAGTAGCCTGGGGCACCTGGAGTTGAGGGGACACTTCTCTCACCCCCCTGCAGTCTTCTGGTTATAAACAGTGTGCCTGATGTAAACAGTGTCCTGCTTGTCCCAGTCCACACTAAGCTAAAGCTGCATGAGATAATCCCCATGGGCTTTGGAAAGCTCTTTCTTCTGCCTGGGTGAAAATAACTGGTTTACCTTTACCTCCAGATGGTCAGAAAAGATGATGCCATGTCAGTGGGATCATGGCAGGTAAGAAACCAGTGGACAGCTTCTCATTGTACCAAAGGTGCTTTCCTCTCCAACTCTGCTCTCATCCAGTGCTGTGTACCTGAAACAGCAGATAAATCAATGCTCCTTTGAAAACTCTCCTGTTGCTGAGAGCAGAGTTTCCAGCAGAGTAGCCACCCCCTTTACCACCAGTGAAATACTGTCTGTTTGAGCTTTGTACAGTTCATTCAATCTACTCACAGATGTGGTTTTACCTGTGAAGAACTTCTGTGACATTGAGTTTATGGTACTTCTCTTAGTCCTGGAGTTCAATGTTCCGGAAGTAAAGATAGTCCTGCTACTTGTGCTGGTATGGGAAAGCCTCTGTGATGGATGAGTTTGAATAGAAATATTCTTAGAAGTTCAGGTCCTGCATCAAGTGAATGTGTGGGGTTATTTGATAGTCCTGGTAACGAGCCTCTTATTCTGACAGACATTATTTCAGTGGTGTGAGCTCAAAGTACTTTGAGATCCCCCCCTGATCTTTGCATTAAACTGCAGTAGGAGAGCTGTCAGAAAAAGGTACCTGGTAGCTGCTGTCAGGGAACAGTTTAATAGTAGCCACTCCTCTTGGTAAGCTGGACAAACAAGGGACTTTTTTGAACATTTTTTAATACATTCTGTCCTGCTTATCTTTGCTTATCATGGGAATATAATAGAAAAGAGCTAATAAAAGGTGTTAAATAAATTGTTGATTCCAAATATATGCCAGTTCATAAAATAAATAATCAGAAAGATATATGTGAAGGAAATGCTGTGATACAAGAGATGACTTTGAATTAAATAGTGTCTAAAGACATGAAGTTATAGGAGTTGGGAAAGGGGACAGGGGTACATTACTATGCAATGTTTAATGCTTGGGAGGAAAGAATTTGTAGCTATTCAAAGAGCATGCTGGGGTTAGTGACATGCAGTATGTAGTTACTTTTCTGTTGCTTTCAAAATATAGTCTGCCATTTCCATGGAAAACAAGTTTCTTAAAGAGTCCATTGAAAGAGTACAGTTTTCTTTCCAAGATAGACCAACGTGAAGTTAAGAATTGTTCTGAAGTCATGTAGGATCAAACACTTCACCCACTAATTATCTGCAGTGCAAACACACAGAGACTGAGAAGGCAGGAGCTGTCTCAAGTTAGAAATCGGCTGAAACAGAGTTCGTCTCTCAAAGCCATGCTCTGCCTGATGATCAAAAACATCAAAGCCCGGGCTTTTCAGTGCTAGATCACGTTAGTTTTCTATTTACCACCCTGGGAAAATGGGAAAATTACATTAAAACAGACACCAGCAAATGGCCTTCTGAAAGCACCAACTGCAAGTAGGAGCCAGTTCCTCACCCAGTTATCAGCTCTTGCACAGGGTTACATACAAGTTATGTGAAAGCGTGTCCAGAATGCAGAGTATTTCCACATGTAAAGGGTCTAAGAAAACAGGCTGTGGTTGGCTATAGCTGACAAAAATACACTACTACAAGAACAAAGGCTCTCCTTTTAGCAGCAATTCAGCCTCCCCACTGTGAAGCGAGAAGGTGCTCCAAGCCTTAGTTCCACCACTCCCACTCTTGCCAGGCATAACATGCCACAGAGAAGACAGCAGTTGTGTCGTACCAAAGAAAGCAAACTCCTGCTAGACTAAAAGAACGAGAACAAAAATCCCACTGCACCTCATGACTGCTCAGCCATAAGAGGAGCGGCAAAGTTTTGGCTTTGGATTCATAAGATCACAGGACCCAGGGCAGAACTGCCTGTCACAGGGAGAGGTTTGAATGTTTTCAGCTTTCCAGTAAAAGAGCTGCCACAGCACACTCGAGTGCAAGCCCTGCCACATGTGTCTGTGGATGGGCAGAGTGGCACTGTGTGGGGAAGGCCGGGAGAGATGAGGAAGATGGCCCAGGGCTCTGCTTTGCTGAGGCACCTGGTTGCAGAAGCGTGGGCAGTGCTCGTGCCCAGCTGATTACTGACCCTGTGAGAATCAGAGGTGGAAGAGCCCACAAAAGCAGCGGAGCATCTACCTCTGCAGTGAAGATACATTTGCTGAGCTGCCAACAGAGAGTTACAGCCACCAAAGCCTTTCTCTTGTCACAGGATAGACACTCCTTTCTGATGAGACTCTAAAGGCCAGCCACCAAACCCTGCCCCAATGAAGTCAACAAGAGCTTTGCACAAGCCTACAAGACACAGGGGTCAGTCCTACAAGGACTTTTCCCTAATCAGCTTGGAAAGTTTCCAGAAGAAGGAGAACTACAATAACAGCAACAGGAGGAGGAGGGGGCTTAAGGCCAATGCACCACATCTATTTCCAGGCACTGGATGCAATGCCATTAGCTAAGGCTTCTCTGCCCCCTCCACCATTCTAAACTTGGTTCTGCAAGGTGCTACACAAGTGGGCTGTGGGCCAAGAGGACAATCCAACATGTCCTTGACTTTAAGGATGCAAGAAAATCCTCCTGAGTGCTGAACATTATGCTTTCATGAACTGCAACCAAAGAGCTCCATTTCCTTGCCAGCTCTTAAAGTCAGCCTCAAACAGGTCTCTCCTGGAAACACTGAATAAAGCCCTACATGCAAGTATGCAAATACTTGTACCAAGTCTATCTGTAGCATCTCCTTCTCCTACATAGTCGTGAATGGGTCAGTTCAAGAGATTCTGCTTCAAGCTCCTTCTCTTTTATGCCTACATGTTACAACCTTGTTCCAAGTCCTGTGTTGCACAGAAAAGACAGGCATTCACAATGAACAGCCTTGAGGATTCTTTACCCCTGGTAATAGTACTAACCCTGAAGCTGGAGCATATTGGCTTTAAAGTGATCCCCATTGTGTTCTCTGCCTGGCACTTTTTTCGGGCATGTTTTGGTTTTCACCTCTCCATCAGTTCTCTCATTCAACTGGAATAGCTCCTCTCATCCAACTGGAATAGCTCCTCTCATCCAACTGGAATAGCTCCTCTCATCCAACTCCAAGAGATGCCAAAGTGACTCAGAAAACACCCAGTTCAGGTTCCATAGAACAAAGCAAACCACAGGAATGGTCTAATAGGATTAAAATTACAGAATCATTGAAACACATTAAATATAAACATGCCATCCCTGTGAGTCGAGCGAGCAGACCAGTGTAACATCCCTTTTTAAGAGCCCAAAGTTTGTACCCCACATAGAAACCTTTGATTATGGAAGTACAGAATACAGTATGCCACACTAGTGTTTATTCAGTGCAGTTCCCTTTTCTCTATTCACTTCTATTTTATCCCTAAGGATGCACAGCAGATTCCTACAAGACAAAGCAACTCATGCTAAAAGAAGACCCAGTAGCTCTCTATGTGCTGCCATCTACTAAAACAGGAGAGTATTTTATTAATCTTCCAGTCTAGCACCATTGTGATCTCACCAATTAAGCAGCCATGCCTTTTCTTTTAGAGGATGCCAATCTCCAACTAAAGCAACTTTTCTAAACATGTTTAGTTCCTTGAAATCAAAGCCAAAATTCTGTCTTTTTATAGGTTTCAAAGAGTGGCCAAAAGTAATTGAAGACAATCCAGTTGCTGATATTCCCCAATGATTTTAAAAATTTCAGTGCTAGGTTTTCTGTTCCTAACAGCTGATGAATCCACCCACTAACTTTGTATGTTTAAACCTGATGTGCCTACAGGTCTAAAACTGGCTTGAGAGGTCTATCTCAAGGTTATTTCTGTCTATGGGACCAAGATCTTTATGCCCTAATACACATTTCCTGTCTACACATCAGACATCTAACAACATTACTGGGGGCTCAGTGAAGAAACCGTGAAAAGGTTGATGAACTGCTTGGAAGTTAAGAAGAATCCTGAGACACCAGATTCCATGAGGAAGGGGATGTTATAGTTCTATAAAACTATACTTCTTAGGTAATTCCAGAGAAATTATCTGAGAAGTAGTTTGTACTTATCATGTGACTACAACACAAGATCTATTGACATCAGTAACAACTTTTCCATCTGTTACAGTGCAGTTTTGAGTCACATCCACGAGGAAAGGGGAAGCCATGGAAGAAAGAGAGGGATTCTTTGGAGAAGGATTTTTTTTTTTTTTTTTTTTTTTTTGGTAGCAGAAGAGGTATTCCTGGGTTTTGGTGTATTCCCTTATGTTCCTCAGATCACATTATTCAGTGCTGCTGCCAGTCAGAGAGGTACTTCCACTTACTACACCAGATTGAGAGTGGCTTCACAGTATATATCACTTTTCACGTATGAGCAGCTGCAGTTTCAGCAAGGAAGTTCCAAATACATGGTGTTTTACTACATGTTTTGCAATGTGTTGCATACTCAATACACTTGAAGATTTAGACAGCGGGGCATTATCATAAAAAGGTCAGCCTTGCCCTGAAGAAAATGTGACCCTGGTAATTGAAGCCTCTACAAAGCTTACTTAAACCTGTCTCTGTTCCCTTGTAGCAGCTAAGGCTCATGTTTTAGAACACATTTTGGCCTGTATTTTGTCTGTTAAGGCTGTTCTACCAAGGCCGTTTTACAGATTTGCCATTAAAAGACTGCCATCCTTCAAGAGCCTACTTGTTCCTGCTTTACCTTAAGAAACTATCTCCTTGTCACAAATATTTTTATATGGGCAACACTATATATACTATACAGATGTGAGAAGACAGATGCTTGAGGCATTAGGATATTTCCTTTCTTCTTTCTGCAATGTATACCTTTTCAAAACAAACTAGGCCATTCACCAAATGCATCACATCACAGCTTACTATTCCTTTAAAGTTCATTAATAATACTTGATAGTTTTCATAAAATAACAATAAAAACTACTCGACTTGAATAACTAATTTTTTATGGATAATTATTCAGAACAGCTTGCTAGATGCTGAAGTCCTTTTTCTGCACACACCATTAGTCCAAGTTTCGCCAAACTCACAGGATTTGCACTTTTTTGTCATCTGAAGAGATTGTTGTGGGTCAGACAGCCCAAACTTTCACCCTTCTTTGCTGGAAAATGTTTGTGGACAGACAGCTCAGTCTTCTGATAGCAGAGACAGCTAGCTAGTAGATGCCATGTAAACTACAGTATAAGGAACTTCTTTATCAACATGACTCAGGGATGAGCAATTGCTGTCACCCATGATCCCGAAATTCCAGCATACACAACTTTTCACATAGCTTTTCAGTGAAACCAAATGCCACCTTCTATACTCAGTGACAACATAAGTGCATGGGGTTGTTTGTCATTTAATCCATTTTCCAGAAGGCCTTCCACAGAAGTGTTCAGCTAGAAGGAAACTACTCTGCAGTTCTTTATTCCACATCCTTGCAGGACAAGCATGTTTACCCATATTAAACCCAGATGAGATCTTACAGATGAGTATCTCCAATTATGGTGATGTCACCACTTTACTCAGCAGACTCTACTCATGTCCAGTGTTGGGTTTAAGTTATGCAATCACAGAAACATGTAGGCATAAAGACACAGGTACAAGCCACCTTTCTCCTACTTCAGCCACAGCACTGTTTTCACTACATCTTAATGAAATGTAAAAATAAATGCAGACAACTCATAAATTCAAGCTCATGCAGGACTGCATTTTAAAAAATCTATAAGCTAATTAGGTTTATTTTAATGCTGGAGATGCATATTAAAAGCATTTAAATACCAAACATTTCCTGTGTCAATGCTGCTTTTGAAAGGGCAGCAGGCAGTTCAGACAGGGCTAGCTCACTTCCAAGTTGCTCAGTCCTAGAAGATTATTCCAATGGAGTAAGAAAACACTGCCTAGAAGTCTGGCTACATTCATAATGTTTGCATCAGGGAGAATAGAAAAGAGTCGGGTATGCAGAGGCATCAGTAGCAACTGAGTCACGCTTCTTAGCACGTCTGACTCCAAAACCAAATCCAGCCTACCCGTTTTGAAGCTATTTTGAAAGACTTCAGAGCCCCCATGGAGAGTGACCTGCAATGCCGGCTGGGCGAGCCACTCTTCTCTGTTGTTTCTCCAAACTGGTGAAGCTCTGAGCTCATGCAGGGATGCTTGCAGGAGCTGACTATGTATGAGCTACCTGAAAAGAGAGGGAAGCTCTGTGTGCATGGCTTCACTTCCAGTGTGTGCCACCTCACTTTCAACACTCAGCTCTGTGCTTACTAAAGTGATTGACATCTCTCCCTTCAGTATGACTAAGACAGATTGCTCTGAGAGAACTGATCCATCAGAGGAGTCATTCTGAAGCTTCACCTCTCCCTCTCTAAGGGGCACTTTGCCCCTATCATTTTAATATTCCAGCGGTATTAGCTTGCTTAAAGAAAGGCTATGTATGTTTTTCTCTTCAGAAGAGATACACAGTCAATTGAAGAATTGTAGAATTAGCATTATATTCTATCTTTGTAGTTTTGTAATTTTTCTTTATATACATATATTTATATTTGTAAATATAAATTTATATAATATATTTACAGGCATGAATGTCTTGCTTCTGTCTTCTTACCAATAGGGGAAAACTCAGAGGTTTTTTATCTAAAATCTACTGGGTTAGATTATGAAAGTTTTTAACCCTGAAAGTATATAAAAGATATGTAGATATGGCACTTAGGGACATGGCTTAGTGGTGGATTTGGCAGTGCTGAGTTAACTGTTGGACTTGATCTTGAAGGTCTTTTCCAGCCTAAATGACTATGATTATTTTTCCTGCTCTGCATTCTCTTCTCTCCCAGCATGTCAGTTTTTCATTCATTCCATTTGTGCTTGTAGATGACTAGCATCGAAATAACTCATGCCTGTAGTTTCTTTAAAAAAAACAAAACAGTCCAGAGATCTGAACAAGTTAAATGTGTTGACAACTGCTTTCTTGCCCAATGCCCAGCTTCAGGAAAGCCATAGTCATCACGCACACATCTCCACATCTATGTGGACCAGCTCTTAAACAGTCCCTTCCATGTATGTCACAGCCTTTTGGGGAGCCTTCCAGTCTGACAACTCCAGGGGATCCATTTCAAAACAGAAAACAAAGGGAAGGCGTCGATGGCAATTAAGGGCTTTGAAACAAAACCCACGCAGCAACCAACAGGTCACAGGATTTATGACCTATTTTATCTCTCAGTCCTTGCCAGCAAGGGAACAGGCATATAATATGCTGTAAGAATACCTTGTGTCCTGGAAGACTGAAGATGCAAGTAGGAGTCTCGAAGTCAGATGAATACAACAGCTTCAAGGAAGAGCTAATGAATCCAAACATAGGATAAAGAAATAAATCCTACAATTAAATTCCAGTTACAGCTAAAATGTTACTACTTGAAAACCCTTACATTCTTCCTTGGAAAATGTGAAGAGAATTTGAAAGAAAGACAAAAACCAGAGCCTCATCAATGTTCCTTCCCTTTCTTTTGAGGTACCCCATAGCCCAGATGTATCTCTCCAGAAACCAGGGAGGATTAGCAGAAGTACCAGCAAGAATTAGCAAACCAGCCAGTCTCCAGGTAAAGAGGAGAATCTGTAAGGAGGAAAGTGATAATTGGTGCGTTATGTGCCTGCAAATGAGTTTAAGGGAGGTATTAATGTTTGGTTTTATTCTAGCCCTCTCTTCCTCCCCTATAGCTTCAAGTCTGGAAACAACACAGAAAAAAAGTTTAGCTGCCACTGGACTGTCTGCAATGCCAAACTTCACACCTCTTGTGCTTTTCTGAGATCTCACATACCTGATGTCCACAAAGGAACAAAGGGGGTGTCCATGTCTAGTGGCTTTGACAGACCTTGCACCAAACTTTGGGTGCTTTGTTTTCACTGTGCAGCTGGATCCTTCAAAGTGAGCAGTTTCTGGGCCAGCTTCTGTGAGTCATTATTTCGTATCAGTTTTGAGGACATGGGTGTTGACACTGTCCTTGAATGAAGAGAGCTTCAGGGAGACACCAGCAGCCTGTTTAGAAGGTCCTGCCAACAGGAGGGAAGAAGTGCCAGACATTGCAATTTCTTGCAAAGCAAGTTCCCTGTACACCAGTCATAAGAGTGTAGTACAAAGACCTGATCTGGGGCAGCAACAATGTCTCAGATCTCATTTTTGAGTGAGGTCTGAACAACTTAACATAGAGTTCCACTCTTTGGCTTGAGGATGTACCTATTGCCTGCAGGGACCCAGCAGATGGAGGTAGATGCCTTTGTTTGCACAGGCTGGGTAAATCTATACCATAAAACACAGCACTGTCCAGACATGCAAGTCTGGGGCTACAGCACTGGATTCAAGGAATGGAAATATTTGTGCCATGCTGCTCAGCCCAGCTGATCTGGGATTAACTTGTGAAGCCCCAGCCCAGAGGGCTCAACATTGTGCTCCTCACCCCTGTGATAGCTCACACAAAACCAGCTGCAACAGTTCTGCTCCTGGGGTGTTGTAATACAAAGTCTCAGGATGTCTCTAGCCCTGAGCAGGTCATCCACAATAAACAAGGTATTTTCAGAGGTATGATGAGACTCTTACTCCTCTGTTGCACGGGTCTTTACCAGTGAAATGCTGGCAGTGACATTTCAGAGAACCAACATCTTGCCACAACAGACAAGCAAAGGCAGCAAGATTTACAAGCCTTGAGCATTGCTTGGGTATATGCACAGTGGCTGAGCCATGAATGTGGTTGCAGTAATTGGAACCCAAATTCCAACACCTCTGGGGACTCATTAACGTTTAACTTCTGTCAGAGCACAAAGAGCTGTGATATTCTCTTTGTGGCAACAAATTAGGTTCATTAATTAGTCCCTACTCATACACATTTCCCGGGTGCCGTGACCACTGCTTCTACTGGCAATTTATTCACAGCAAAGGTTCACCTGCTCTAATTGCTCAGATTGTCTGTTTCAGAAATTTAACAGTAGCTTTTATAGAAACAGTACTAGAGAAATGTAAGTAAATAATAGAAAATAATATACCAGCTAAAGCACAGGTCTTAGAGTGTGAGTGAAAGGTCATGGAAGTCAGCGACACCCCTACAGTTTTTTTCTTCCACCGGCTTTAGATAAAGCTCCTTAAGAACAAATTTTTGCTCCAGTTTCATCCTTTTAGAGAGTTTGCTTGGCTATTCCATGTATGCTAATTTAAGGTACATAATGATTCTCTAGCCCTTGCTTGCACGGAACAACTCAGTCCCATGAATCAAAATGGTTTTCATGAGCAAGTGCTCTTTCATACACAGGCAATGTACCAATATCTACACCAGTCCAGGAGAAGGGAAGAAGCCATTTCTAATACAAACACTTCCCCCTAAAACTGCATCCAGTCAGACCACACTGGTAACAGTATTTCAGATCTTGTTATAACACATATCTCCCTCCATCTCCCATTACTTTTAAAACTGCTTCCCTGTTTTCAATTTCTTGTAAACACAAGGGGAGGAACCGTGAGCAGATTTTTCCTTATGTTTCAGAATGTTTTACCCTTCAAAGGTAGACAGAGCTCTGTCTACTGTGGCAGACCTACTACTACAGATCTAGTACACATGCAGAGGAGAAGGAATGTTTATCAGATGCTCCTCTGTCCCAGTAGCACAGCAGCCTCAAAAACAAATAGCTCTATGGACAGGGAAGCACAGTCAGACTAAGCTCAACTTTGCTGCCTTACGCAAAGTTGCAGTTCATTTGATGAGTGGTGGGTCTGGTCTGCAGGTTGTACAATGCTGCAGTAGTTTAATTTACAAAAGCTTGGTGGAGCCCAATCCAACTTGGAAAATAGGCTGCAAATGCAATAAGTATGACTGCACCTCCACAAACACATGGGAATTATTTTATCTGCAATCCTCAAAAAAACTCCCCAAACTAAATTAGATCATACTGATTCAGAAAATTGTTGCGCCTATTAATCAAGCCTTAATTTAATATCAGCAAAATGACATAACTCACTAGCATGCTAATGAATAAATTTCCCAAGGTTTTATGCTACACACTCTTTCCTGACCCTGAATCTCTTCCATTCAGCATACTGCAGGATTTTAAAGACCTCTTCATACAAAATATAATATATACGTAATGAGTGAAAGACAGTGGGAGCACTTTCTTTACTGAAAGAACACCACAATATTACACAGAAGACAAGAAGCTTTTAGAAAGCCAAGATTTTATTACAAGTTGCTGTTGAAATGCAGGGTGGTCCTCCTCTACCAATGTTCTGGCAGTGCGCTCACACTATTTTGCAGATCAAGACCAACACAGGAATGGCCGTGCAAAGCCACACTGTTGCTTCAGCCTCCCATCTCTGAAGGAGACAAGGACCAGCAGCTTTCAGGAAATGGCATACAGCTTGTTTTATTTTACGGACATTCAGCACGAGTTTCAAACTAATTTAGAAACCTACTTCTCAGTGACCCCTGAGAAGAGCACACTAAGGCAGAACCTCTAAGGCCATTGTGGCTCAGCCTGGAGACTGCCCACTTCCATGTGCAGCAGCTCTGGACCTCTCAGAAGCACAGGCAACCACAGAATCCATCACCTCAAGGATGGGCCAAGGCGCTTCATACACAACAGCAGGGAACACTGCCAGGGGAAAAGAAATAGTGCAATGGAAAGTCAAAGGGACTGGAAGAAGAAAGGGCAAGATTTGCTGCTACGAAAGATCCTTTGTGTCATGGCCAAGCAGTGCTGCACTACAGTCACTTCCATCTTTGCCTTAGCATCAGGCTCAGCTCTCCTGGAGTGTTTGGAATCAGCAAATGAGGCCACAGAGCAACTTCTACTCTTGGCAGCTACTTTGCCTATGCATCAAGCTGAGATGCCACAAGCTGAAAGCTGAAATTTTGCTCATTTTCCTGAGTTTCAGGGGAAAACCCACATATCTATTTCACCAAAATTAAACCAAGGCTGAGGAAGCTTGGATAATTTTGGATAAAGCTTTTAAAAATAAAAGTTGTTAATTTTTTACACACTTGCTGTTTCACACCTAATCTTGTTTTTCAGGCAGCTATGATTTGCCTGTAGAATGTTAGCCTGGCTTGTTTACCCATAGTTTCTTTGAGTTTCATGTTGAGCAAGAGCAATGTTGCTGAGGGCTTGAGCCAAACCTACTGAAATCCATAAAAAAAAACCTGCATCAATTTTAACGGGATGTGCAACAGGTCTCAGCTATTTCAAGAGTAAATGTGCTCTATTCCCACAATCAGAGCATTGGCAGAGGGAGGACAGCACATCAGCCAAATGGCAGGAAGATGTAGGGACGTAGCCTGGGGCATGGCTGCTGGATCTCAGCAAGAATTCCTAATTCCAGTAGTTAAAACTGAGCTACTGCTGGAGTGTACAGCCTGTCAGCAGAGAAATTACCACTGTCATGACACTAGAACTATTATCTCAATGAGATTTTAAAGGGAGAAGTAGCTTACATGGTCCAGGCTCAGTCACTAGGTACAGAGCCTTTGTTATTTCCCTCAAGACTGCTGTAGAACAAACAAATTAAATTGCCAGGAAAAACCTAAAAGTGCCTTTTAAGACCAAGAGTCTTTGGGGATCATATCATACATATGTTATCAGAGGGAAAAAGGTCTTCTTAACCCTCCTTCCCTTTTGTCCCTTTGAAGCTGTAGTAGAAGCCCTTCCTTCGTTAAAAAGCAAACTTCTACATGAGACACAGCCATTATTAATGTCCCAGACGTGAAATCCTCCAGGCAGGTTTAACATCTTGTTAGAAAGCAAAGAACCACAGAAGCACAAACTCAGAGGAAACTGGGCATGCCCTGCACTACCCTGCTCCCCAGAGAAATCAACCACTTGGTGCACAGCAAATGCAGGACCAGTTCACCTCTCAGGGTATTCCCAGCCATCCCAGTAGGACTACAGGCATGGGAAACAAGTTCCACAGTGAACACATTTTATCAGGTGGGAAAATTTCATTTTTCTCCCAGTCTTGGCCTTTAGGATAGCTTAGCACATTTCACTCACTCTCCTTCAGGAAAAGGGCTTGTTTAGTCATCTGCCTGATTTGATCCATCCTACACAGGCACACATAATCAAAGGTATCTAAACATCCCCCACCACATCACTGGGCAGCACAGCCAAGACTTGTTCTTCTCTCTTTATCTTGGCCCTGCAGGAGAACTGAGTCCATGGCATTTTTCTCCAGCAGGTTGTTTGTGTTGCACTTCTGGGTTTCTTGGTGCATTGGAAAAGCACTGTAAGGCAAGCCCTGCACAGCATTAGGACGGATGGAGTGATGGGAGGAAGGAATGGCAGGTCTTTAAAGGGCCCTGGGACATGTAGCACTCACTGTGCATAAATCACTCCACAGAGCAACTGGAATAAAGCTGGTGACTGGCAGCACAGGATCCAGAAATGTATCTGAAGTGCCTGGGAAGGCTTTGCTCTGACACAGCTCTCCCAGCACTGAAACACATGCAGCAAAGCATGAATGTCAACCATTCCCCTCAAGAGCTGTAAAAAAGACCAAGACAAGTGACATACTCTGCACTTAGTCTGTGCTGATGCAGAAAGAATCTTTTCTCAGACTTCTCGTTTTTTATTCCTCTGAAAGTATCACCTCGAAGATTTATGTTTCTTCTTGGTCTGTTTTGGAGGGTGGAATCCTCCTGGAGGCATATGTATTTTTCCTAATACCACTAAATCTAAGAGAAAACGAAGTGAAAAAACACAGCTTCTTTCAGAGATTAGACATCAGAAGGGATGGGAAGTGTCAGAAGGAGAAATACTCCTGGGCCTACCAAGGAGAGCTGAGTGGAGCAGAGAGACAAGGCTGTCTCAAGATGCCATTCCAAACCAAATCCAAATGAAGAATGAGCCTTAAGTGACTGTCCATGAGAAATGACCTGGCAATGCAAGGGGGCTAATAGTGTGAGGGTGTCTACAGCACTGAGCACAAAACAGCTGATGTTGATTTGTACCCTCTCTCTGTCCCAGCAGGCACAAATGGGTCTGACACAAATCCAATGTGCTCATGAGCACATGGGTTTTTCTTGGTGCTCTGCTCCCTCACTGCTGGCCTGATTAGGGACCCACCAGTTCTGGCATGCCAGGACTTCTCCTAAGGAAGTGCTACTACAAGGGAAGACAGAGCAAAGAAAGTGCCAGCTCCCCTGCAAACACTGCAGCCTGACCCATCCCTGGGTTCTACCAAGGACTGCAGAGCCCAGAAATGAAAGTGCCTCTTTGGAACACAACTGATTCCTGAGGAGCACTCAGGTCTGTGGACACGAAGAGGGCCACAACATTCTTTTCATCCCTTCCTCACTGGCAGAAGGTTCTTATTTCACCAGGTAGAATTAGCCCAGAGATTTCAAAGATTAAAAGAACAAACAAATAGGGAAACATCAGCAGAGAAGCCCCAACAAGCCTGCAGGAAGATGCACCTCACAGACCTCAGTGGGACACAGGCAGACCAGGAACAGCAGCCTGCCAGGGACTTACAGAAGCAAGTGAGAATGAGCTGGACACCAAGGGTGATTCTGTGCAGGATGATCCCTCTCTGAGGGTTGCGGCCCCAATGGGATGAATGGGGGATGCAGGGCTGGTAAGAGGTTCCTTTGTTATCCCCACTGATGGAAATGGTTCCCAGGGCTGTGCCACATGTCCCACCACTGGCTGTGCTGTGCCCCAGGACATCAGCACACACAGCCATTTGGGCTGACCCACTATTGATGGTGTCAGGCTGCTGCAAAGGGACCAGTCCTGCCCTAGGACACAGCTTTTGCTTTGCTCTCCACAGCAAGAAAACCCAACTCCACCCCCAGACTTTCAGCCCCTGGAGGAGAGGGAATCAGGGGCTGTCAAGGAAACACTGACTGTCCACTGAACATTTCTCACTGGGCCCTTGAGAAAAAGAACTTTGCCAGCTCACAGCATGTGGGATCAGCAGCTGGCTTTCACCAGGACTTGCTCCTGACTAACCACATGGTCTCAAATGCTTTCAAAATTACCTCCCCTTTGTTGGGTTACCTCTCATAGGAGACAGAAATGGAGACAGCAAATGATGCCAGTGTCAGTGCCCCAGACCCCACCTGGGATCAGTTGCATTTGCAGGTGACCTTCACCTCTGATGGTCAGGCCCAAGGCACCCACACTGGCACGTGTCACTGCTTGAAGGACCAGAAGTCTTAAATCTTCAAATGGAAAGCATAGGATATAACAAAGTCTAATTTTTCTTATGCTAAAGGTGACCCTGGAAAAAAAAAAAAAAAAAAAAAAAAAAAAAGCTCTGACCTTTATGGCTAAGTGGCTTTACCTTTCACATCCCTGGCACACAGATCAAAATCTTTTTATTCAAGCTATAGATTGTTTTTTCTTTCATTAAATACTCTCAATACAGTCAATTTTTCTGACCCTGGTCATTCCTCGGCTGCCTTGAGAAAATCGATGCTCCATGGGGTCAGTTCCTCTTGGTCAGAGCCGCTGTGCAGAGCTACAGGAGCCGCTTCCAGCAGCCGGGAAGGGGCAGGCACCGCTCTCTGCTGGAGCAACGCTGCTCTCTGCTGGGGAACCGCGGCTCGGGCATGTGGGGTCCGCGCAGCTGCGGCCGCTCGGCCTTTTGGGGTCAGCACGGCGTACCGAGGCTGGCACGGCCCCTTTTGATGTTTACCGAGTAAAGTAATGCTTGTGCTTAAGAGGCAACGCAACACGGAGCGTTCAGACAAATACACGTACGTGTGCAATGCCCTTCCAGCCACTGCGTGCTCAGGAGGAGAGATCAAAAGCAGATTTCCCCACGGAGAAATACTCACCCTTTAACACAGCTCTAATGTGCTGCTGGTTTGCCTCCCACACACAGGAGACAAATAGTCCAACCCTTCTTTCTTGCCCAAAAGGCTTTATTTTCTTGTTCTAAGAGTCTTCATCCACTCTTGGCTCTCATCACAAGCAGGACCAATTCTCCAACTTCCTCCCACCTGCATTTCCGCACCTTTTGGGCCACCTCCTCCAACAGTCTCCACTACCTATTCAGGTTTCAAATGTTTTAGCACTTCAATAAGTGAGTCTGTGGCATGGCAGAAACCCTAGACCTTTCTCACTCTGCTGCTCCTCAGCCCTGAGCATCAGCAGTGCTTTCAGGAGGATCAACCTCACAGGTAGGTGCCCACCATTAGCTGCTGTCAGGGATGTGGTTACAGCTGGGCCTGGTCACTGAATTAGATGCTATTGTCCTTTCAAGAGGCATTTGAGACCCTTCATGATCTCTACAGTTCTCAGGAAAACTGTTGAGCTTTCCCCTAATTTCTGGTTTCAGAAGATATCTCTGGAGATTTCATTTAATTTTCCCCAACCATTCCAAGGATGTAGCACCACATGGGCCAAGTCCAGGAGAAGATAAAATTTCCATGTTGTCATGGAAAGAGTGTTATGACTCTTTCTCTCACCTCTGCTTTTGCTGCACAGGAAACCTGCCTGCAGCCAGTCCCTGTGCAACAAGGGGGTTTGCATCACCAAGCCCCAACTTCCCTGTATCTGGTTCCCTTTCCATGGCCAGAAACACTCTCTGTCACTGTATTCTCAGGCAAAGTGTTATTTGTTAAATCCCCTGCTCCACGCACCTCAAATGTGTCCCCTGTAGAGAGTTCAAGGTTTCTCTGGCAATGGCCAATGTCAAAGGAAGGAGTTGCAGAGCCTGCAGATATCCCAAGGGAACTTAAATTGGTTTTGCCACAGTGTCTGCCCCACACTTTCTCCCTGGTATCTGCATCCAACACCCTGCTGCAGATCTCTGGTTCCCTTCTACAAACTCAGCTGGTCATGACTCCTCACAGATCATGAACTCAGCCACATACCTTGCAACCACTTGGTGGTCTCCAATGTTTGTTAGCCATCTTTTTTCGTCCATATGCTCTCTGCCTCCTCCGGTGGTGCTTTTCACCCACAACACAACACGTTTCTTATTTGTATCACAGGCAAAATTTGCTGTACCTTGACTTTTTAGAAGGTATATCAGTTGATTAATAAGAAATACTTGGGTTTTTTTGTTTCAGAAGGCCTGGATTTTTAAACCCTTAAATTGCATTTAGTGTCATTAGAATAAATTGGTTACTGTGCAATTAGTTAATTGAATATGGGCTACTCATTGTTAACAGTGGTCGAAAGCAGTATTAGTACCAGGTGACATGCGATATGACAAATGATTAGTTTCAGCTGTAGATATACAGTTCAGACAGGTGCAGTGGTATGAAAAACAACCTGTCCATGGTGTTCTCACTGTGGTACCAGTCTTCCCTGTCAATGCAAGAGTGTTCTCTTCTGGAGGCTAGGAGGCATCAAGGTCAGAGCTCAGGGGTTAATGGTCAGGGTCTGTGTGAAGTCAGGGTGGGGTGTCATAGGAACAGAGACTCTGGATCGAGGTCAAAAGTCATGTGTCAGATAGAAGGTCAGGTGTTTGGATCAGAGATCAGGGTTAGGAGTTAAAGGTCAAGGATTAGGGGTCAGGGTCAGTGGTCACAAGTTGGTATCAGGGGTCATGGTTTGGTGTCAGAGGTCACAGGTCAATGGCAAAGACTGGGGCAGGTGCAGAGGTAGCTGGTTGGGGATAAAGGTAACAGGTTTGGCTTAGGCGTCACAGTGGGGTTTAAGGGTCAGGGTTGGAGTCAGGGGTCACTGATCAGTGTCAGGGGCCAGGATCAGAGTTCCTGAGCTCTGATCAGGTGTTGGGAGCTTGGGTCATGGGTCACAGGTCAGGAACAAAGCTGAGAGATCAGCTCAAAGGTCTGGTGGTGAGGAGTCAGGTGTCATGGTCTAGGGTCAGTGGAGGGTTATGCCTTTGGGTAGGAGCTTAAACGCCTGTTCTGATGGGTTATGTGTTTGCCAAAACAGTGACTGTTTTGTACAAACCACAGGCAATCATAGCCAGACCTTTCTACTTTGAGCAACACTTGGAGAATTGCTTATGTTGGAAAACTGCTCAGAAGAAAGTTCTACACCTGCTGAACTACATCTGAGAGACATCTAAACTAAAATGAGAGGAAGAACCTAGTAATTCCAGTTTCCACTTAAATCAATGGAAAGACACAACTTCTTCAGGGAGAAATGGCGAGAGACCAACATATTTAAACATGACCAGGGGCTCTCAGCAGAAAACCTTGGCTTTGGGAAAGACTTCTCTGGCATGTCACTAACATCTATCCTTTGGAATAGCCATGCCATTGTGCAGAGATACCACGTGGCAGATCTGCCTACTCCTCTCACCCTCCACGCACATGACCACTTACTTGATGAGCCTGGAGTGTTAGGGACTCTGTTGACACTCCAACTAACATTTGCCCCTTGCCTGTTCCTGTCTTACTTACTGACCTTATGCAGATGGGGATCAATCTCTCTCCTGCCCCTTCACAGTGAGACTCTGCAGCATTACGGGCTGATGATGGGAAGGAACACTTTGGTGGTCACAGTCTCAGGAGGCCAAATTCACTGTTTGTTTGTAAAACTCTGCTGGAGCCAGTTTTAGAAACAAGGCTTTTAATCATCCTTCTTCACTCCATTCCCCTCTGATTAACCAAAAGAGACTCAGGCTTTCTCTTTGCCTCTGCCATAGCTCCAGACAAAAGACTTGGAAATAGTGGAAAATGCCATTTTTGAAAGGGGTTAACAAAATCCCAAACAGAGTCCAACAGAACCTTGGAAACATTTGCCACAAATCCTCGCAGGATGGCTGAAACACTAGCTGTCCCAGGGAAGCATTTTTACTGCATCTCTTCACGTCAAATAAAACACACCTCTGGGTAAGCTTGTGTTTCGGTATTTTTAATAAGAGAAGATATTATACCCCTGCTGAGGAAATGAGGATTTTGTGTTTTGGAACAGACTGCTAATAAAAGGAGGGGAGATATTAATGGAATCCTCTTCAGGACAACAATGGGGAAAACTGCATCCGAGTGGGAGTTTTGGCAAATCTGGAAAAGGGAACATCAGTCAGTAGCCTGGGTGGTAGAAGTGGCAATCTTAGCCTGCAAATTCCCATGGGATCTGATTGGAATGAAAAATGAGACAAATCTACTTAGCTGGGCCTGAGAGATGATTTTTTTTTCCCTCTGACTTTCTCCTTCAGTTCCTCAAATGATTCTTGTTATCTTAACCAAGATTGGAGGAGAAGGGAGCACCAGGAGAGCAGTAGTTGTGCCTTGGGATCTTGATGTACAAAAAATCCAGAAAGCCTCCTATCAGTCATCTTTTATTTGTCCTCCTGAGATCTTCTGGGAACTTCAAGCAGACTTATTGAACTGGCCTCTCTGAAAACTGGGTCTACAGGTCTGAATAAACTGCCCACGAACTTTAGGGGCAAAATGATGGCTCTTCCATGAAAACAGTGCCACAGGCCAGCAAGCCTCTCAGAGCTTTGGAGAGAAGTCTTAGGGATTCCTGAGATTGTGCCTAAAAGCTTCTGGTTTTCCAAAGCCATTGTAAGAGCCAGGTAATCACCACAACATGGAACTACACTGCCTGTGACCCTGTTCCCTCAGAAACTCCTCCTGGTCCAGCCATCCTGGTGTAGGTGCAATTCCTCTGGGTTTTTGGGAAGTCAAACCATCTTTGTCTTGCAGAGAGCCTGCAAAAGAAGCTGAAAGCATTCCCAGCCATGTCAATTCCTTAGCAACAGATTTTAAGTATTTTCCAGCTTTTTTTCTACACTATTTGAACAACATTGGAAACATTACAAATTTCCCTTGCAAATGCACTTTTCATGACCGTGTGAAAAAAACCCCACATTTTCAGTTTTTTTATAGTAATGAGCATACTATTAAAGTATGCATGTCTCAGAAGAGCAAAGTGATCATCAGGCTCATTATTCAGAGTTAGACAATAGCAATATTAATGAGGCTCAGACATCTGTCAAATTAATCTGTAGTTTAAAGTTTAGGAAACAAAGGCAGGATTTAGTTTTTCTAGCTGTGATTTCCTATTTCTGTCGAAAGCTGAGTGGCTGTGAGCTGCTGAAAAGAGATTAATTTCTATTTCTCAGCAGTTTATATAACCATAATAAGGAGGAACCTCGGAAAGTTAATATACCAGGTCTGTAGAGAAAACTCTCTTTTATCTTGCCACTTTGGAACAGGAAATCAGGAGTGTCTCAAACAACATAAGCTTCCAGCAGAAATGATGGAAGTTATTCCATGGACATGCACTAGTGTGTAGCAAAACTCATGTGCATTCAAATTCAAGTATTATCCCCTACTCTCTTCCAAAACCAGGGATTCACTCTTGCCATTACATCAGGGCAGTTACTCTATCCTCTTGACAGCACTGAGCCTGGGCAAGCTTGGGACTCGTATAGTGTTTGAGGCAAAATCAGGCCGTTGAGGAGTGAGCAGGGCTGAGAGGTTTTTTTTCTACCTCACTCATTCTCCAAGGTTTTGTGCTCTTCACCAAGAGGGAAGATAAAGTCAGTATGGCTGTGTAGTTTAGGATGAGCACCTCCATTTCCAGGGCCAGGAGAGGCTGCTGCAATGCACTTTAGAGATGCCCAGAGTAGCCTGGGGCACCTGGAGTTCAGGGGACACTTCTCTCACCCCCCAGCAGTCTTCTGGTTATAAACAGTGTGCCTGATGTAAACAGTGTCCCAGTCCACACTAAGCTAAAGCTGCATGAGATAATCCCCATGGGCTTTGGAAAGCTCTTTCTTCTGCCTGGGTGAAAATAACTGGTTTACCTTTACCTCCAGATGGTCAGAAAAGATGATGCCATGTCAGTGGGATCATGGCAGGTAAGAAACCAGTGGACAGCTTCTCATTGTACCAAAGGTGCTTTCCTCTCCAACTCTGCTCTCATCCAGTGCTGTGTACCTGAAACAGCAGATAAATCAATGCTCCTTTGAAAACTCTCCTGTTGCTGAGAGCAGAGTTTCCAGCAGAGTAGCCACCCCCTTTACTACCAGTGAAATGCTGTCTGTTTGAGCTTTGTACAGTCCATTCAATCTACTCACAGATGTGGTTTTACCTGTGAAGAACTTCTGTGAAATTGAGTTTATGGTACTTCTCTTAGTCCTGGAGTTCAGTCTTCTGGAAGTAAAGATAGTCCTATTACTTTTGCTAGTGTGGGAAAGCCTCTGAGATGGATGAGTTTGAATAGAAATATTCTTAGAAGTTCAGGTCCTGCATCAAGTGAATGTGTGGGGTTATTTGATAGTCCTGGTAACGAGCCTCTTATTCTGACAGACATTATTTCAGTGGTGTGAGCTCAAAGTACTTTGAGATCCCCCCAATCTTTACATTGAACAGTAGCAAAAAAGCTGGCAGAAAGGGATGCCATCAGCAGGTCACCTAGTAGAGGAGATGTCTCTACTACACTACTCATTAGCTCATTGTATGGGCATCTTGTGGGTTTTTCAGTTTTGTTGTGCAAGTCAACGAATAATGAAAGGTTTTTTCTAGCACTCACAAGGTAGAAGTTGTCAGCCAAGGCCCCTTAGACTCTAGTGCCTCCTTTCACAAAAAGGACACTTCTGTTTGAGCAAGTCACTCCTTTTCTTTGTGGAAGGATTTCCCCTTCTGTTCATCTCTGTGCACACACTGACTGGTTTATAAGATATCTCCTATGGATGTTGGGAGGATTAGACTCATTCAAAGAGGAAATAACTGAGGGTAAAATCTCTTCCTATTGCTGAACTTCATTAAAACTTCATTATTCTACAAATGATGAGCAATTAGGAATATAGCATGCAAATGTAAGTACATTCTTCTTTCTTCTATCTTTCTAAATTCTGCAGGCAACAGTCCAGTAGTAAGGGAACAGTCCATTTTTCTTGCTAAGCTGAACAAGCAAGTGCATTTTTGAACACGTTCTATCCTACTTACCTTTATTCATCCCAGGAATATTATGGAAAAGAGCAAAGTTCTTTGTTCTGAGCAACCAGAGCCAACAAAAGGTCTTAATTTTAGACTCGAAATATTTCACCAGTTCAGAAAATAAATGAAGATATGGTTATATGTGAAGGAAATGCTGAGATAAAAGAGATGACTTTGAATTAAATAGTGTCTGAACACAAGAAGTTATAGGAGTGGGAAGGGTGTTGGGGGTAGGCTGCTGTGTAATGTTAAAGCCCGGGAGAACAGAATTTGTAGCTATTTAAAGGACCTGCTAGGGTTAGGAACTTACAGAATGGAGTTAATTTTTCTTCTGCTTTCAAAATACAGCCTGCAAGTTGTATGGACAATACAGTGACTGTGTGCCTTTAAGTATATGGGCAGAAATCATCAACTATTTGTAAGTGTTCAAAGTACACGTAATGTTGATGACAGAGGGTCAGATTTTGGAACAAATTAGAATGCCTAAGTTGCTGACAAGCCCTCAGTGCCTGAAAAATACCTACCCTGACTAGACCCCTAACTTACCTCAGAAGTGAGTAGGTAGGCATCAATCCAAAACTGGTAAGTACAGGGCCTGTTTCAATAACCAGCAGTAAGGATGTTCACCTGGGAACTCCTCCATGTTCAACACTGGAGGAGTCAACCTTGTGTGCACCAATTCCTCCAGAGTCTACCAAGAACTTCCTCAGCAATACTTGAAGAATGATTTAATGTAAGGCCAGCTGTGATGACTGTCGATGTAACATCTGCCTCTTTTTCAGCCCTGCTCCTACTTTGGCTCACATAGCAAAGCCTGTGGAGCACAGTAAATAACTCCAGGCCATGACAGCATTTTGTATATATAGGAAGTTCTGAAAAAAATTGGCAACTAATTCAAAACAACCTAAAAACAATCTAATATTTATAGGAGTTGGATGACTGCAGTATTTGCATTCAGATACCAATAAAAGATAAATTATTTCTCATTCTTACTTTTTAGGTGCACTGATATACTTTTTGTACACTGATATAATCTGCCCTATTTCATTGTGATTTACTGAAGAGAGATGTCATTTTTACATCTTTCCCAGTTCTAGAAACAGTTAAAATGTAATCCTCCTGACCAGCCAAAAGGCATAAAGATAACTTTTGGCTTGCTGAGTTGTTGCCAGCAATCAGTAGCTTTGCCTTGACTTGGCAGTTAACAGAATTGTTATGGTTTTTTTATCACATACCCAGCTTCAGTTTTACCCTGCTAATGGCATTAAAAAGTTGCATGTTTACCATATCTTTCTTCACAGAATTTATTTTTCAAAACACTCTTTTAAGCACATTTCACAACTAGAACAAGTGGATCCACCCCCGCTATTGATCCTGTGATTTAAGCACAAAACCAGTTAAGTTAGGATCCAGTAGGTTTCCAATACCAAGTGATCAACTTAAAGCAATATTTACATGATTTTCTTCGAATTAAATCCTAGTTGTTTCTGAAAATTTGGCCACAAAAGAGGAGTTGTGCCCTGGATTCACATTTCAGAAAGCAGGATAAGTAGGCTTCGCATAACTTTCCTCAGTTGCTTTAATGTATCTCGAAATATGAAATAAATAAGACTACTTGTAGATAGAGGCATTTTCAGGAAAATTCAAACCAGGACACCAGTGTTTCTGCTTGTCAGTCTTTTCTTGCAGGAACATTTCAAGGTGTCTCTAAAATAATAAAGTGGCCGTTTCCCCAGAACAGTCACTACAGACCTTAGGGTTGTTGTGATTGTCAATGACAAAGACTTTCTTTTTAAAATGGTGTTACAAGTTATCATCATATACTCTGCTAGGGCTGGGGGCTGGACTGTGCTTAAAAAAGAACCTATGTCAGTGGCAAAGCAGTGACTGCATGTGCCAGTGGCTTAACCTTGTCATTGTAAATGCAGCAGTCTTTTGTAAACAATTTAAAAGCAGCTGTGGGTTGGATGCTTCCCTGAAGTACACTGCTGCATCAGTCTGAATTTCAAAGAAAGAAGGACTAACCTCTCCCTGATGTGAGACTGGGGTTTCAGTCAATCAGATTTACTAAGTGCCTTTGAACTTCTTTGATGCAAATCAAAATAGAGAAAAATCTCTTTTTTTTTTTTTTTTTTTTTTTTTTTTTTTTTAATTAAGCTTCAGCTTAAGGAATCTCTGTGTTTTATCACAGTAGTGCCCAGGGTAATTGCTGCACAGTGTGTAAACATGCAGCCACGCTAAAGCCCCTGGGCTAAGTACTGGTGATCACCTGTCAAATGTGTCCAGTCCAGTCTCACCCTCCTGTGGTTATTTTGTATTGCAGTTTTTGACACAATCTCATTTGTCACATATTAGATGCTTTCATTTTTCTCCTCTCACAAATGTGATCCTGAGGTAGATTGGAAGACGGAGAGCCTGGAGTTAGCTCAGCTCTTCCTGTGAAAGAGGTTATAGTCATCAGACGTGTTTCCGTGGAGAGACAATTGGACACCGTTGTTAATTTTTGACAGAGAAGGTACATTGCATTTTAAACCCACTTTCTTCTCTCAGGTTCCCTGAAGCCCATGTGGGAAGCTTGCCTCAGATGCAGCAGATGTATTCCTTTTGAACACTATTTTGTCAGCATGGCTCTTTACTTAAAGTACAAAGAGGGTTCTTATATTTTTAAATATTCAAATATTTTGCTGTTGTAGTTACAATGTTCGAGCCAAGACGATCCAAGGATATAAATAAATAACATTATTAACTGGTACAAGAAAAGCTATCACCTTTCTCTGTAAACCTATCTCTGTTGAGAGGCTTTAACTTCTGAGTTGTTCCCATACAGACATCTCAGGTATAACCTGCCCTCAAAAATAGTCTGTACAGCTATCGAGTGACACAACCAGAAGACTGCACTAATATCCCTCTGACCTAAACCATATTGTCTTCCACACCACCCTACAAAGGATAATCTCTAACTGGCTTTTTTTCTGCTATCAGTCTGTACCATAAGGTTAAGAAAGTTGCATTCAAGTGCCTGGAACACTAAAGAAAACAATCCCAGTGAAAGCAGCTCTGCACATATTTTCAGTGTCAGGCACACAGATGGGACTTAATTTCAAGCATAACATACTGTGTTTTCTCCATCCATGTTATTTCATTTTAGCAGAAGTCAGGCTTTTTATTTCCCCCTCCTATGGAATCCAAATTACTGCTGATTGGCATCTACATTCCACGTACCCTATGGTACAATGCAAGAGCTTTTTTTAGGAGTCCAAGATCATGATTCATCTCATGGAGTTGCCTGGGTACAGGGAGTCATCAGCCAAGCACACCAGAGGAATTGGACACATACAGCTCTGGTGCACGGGGAATTTCTTGTTACCCGCACCGTTAAGGCAGATACAAGGGATTTCATCCTTTGACAATCCAAGGATCAAAGGGGAAGGCAGAGTCTTCCAAAGACATCTTTTAGTTCTCCTTTGTCCATAACCTGCAAAAATAAACAGGGAGCACAGTTCTTAAAGACTTGCAAGGAGGTTTGTGCCCTTGTGCCACCAAGGGGCAGATCCACACAGAAAATGCTTTTGTGAAGCTTGTTCCCTCCATCTGTGTCCTTCAGAGATCCTTGGTCACTTAAAAACTTAACTGGATCATGAGCTCTTTGGTATCATCTATCTTGCTAATCGCTGTGATGAGGTGTCCTCATCCTCGCTCCCCGCTGTGACTCCTCCGCTGCTTTTTTTCTATCTGACCTTCTTAGATGTGTCCCACAATCCTCCGGGATGATTCCCACGGGGCTTCAAAGTAAACATGCAGGAATGGGAACGGTGATTTATAGAGTGCTGCTGGGATCCGAGGACCATTGGCAAGTGACTCAGCAAGTCTGTTTCAGAGGGAGAACAGAAACAGGGAAGGGGAATAGGTTTATGACCCTTGGGCAATGAGTCATGACCTGTACTTTAAGACCTTCTGGCTTAAAATATCGCTGGAATGTACAGGGTCTTAGTAGGTCTGTTAAGAGATAGAAGACAGTAACGTGTTTGCAACAAGAAAAGCAAACATTATCTCACACTGGAAAACACTGAAAAGAGACAGTACAGCACCTAAATGCACTGTTACTTCTTTTGCTTCTTGAACCTGTCTTCAAGACTTCTGTTTCCCTCAGTGAGCTTTGATCTTCAGTAAGGAGACAAATCACCAGAGCTCAAGGAGAAAGAAAAGGGAATATTAGGACATTCTGAAAAGTTCAATTACTGGGTAAAAAAATTAATAAAATTCTGCTGTGATTGTACTGATAGCAAACTAGAGGTGAGGCTTTTCTAGAACGGCAACCACAGTTCCTCACTGTAAATGCCATCCTGAACTTTGGTGCTATCTGTGTCTAGCTTTGAGCTGCACAGCCCTGACGGATTTCCTGCTGCAGGGACCCAATGGTTACAGTGTCCACCTACTGCTGAAAGCCAAGAGTGGCACAGATCATCACAGAACTGGTGTGGAGGATTGGAATCTGCATGGGACCCCTGTGGGATGAATATATATCCAAGCAGCGATTAGCCTAAGCACATGATGTTGAGGTTTGACATTAAAGACTATGATGGACCTTTTTCAATACACATTCCTGTATATTTCAAACAGGGAATCCAGGGGGGAAAAAGTATCAGGGACACACAGATGATCACAATTTCTCTGTGGTGACTAAAGGAAGCTTTGGCTCTTACAATCAGATACAGTGGCCTTAAGCTGATGTTTTGTCACGGAATTTCTTTGAACTTCCAGAGACAGTATTATGGTGACATTGATACCAGTATGTATTTTTGGTTCTATATTCTTGTATTTCCACTGGAGCAATTTCCTAGAAATAGGACAAAAGTTCTTTGGACTGTGAAAGATTGAACTAATCTTCCTTCTCTTTACCTCTTGACAGACTGTAACACCCATATTCAACTATGAAGTGTTAAAATGCTTCTGTAGTTAGTTTGTAATTTAATTTTGTGTTTGTAATCCCTTTCTTTAAAATTATTTTCTTTCTCACAGAATTTGCAAGTCCACTGTGGTTCAAAGAACCAACCACAGAAATTCTGTGGAAATAAACAGGAGAAGTCTACCATGAATAACCAATTGAATTAAAATCAATTAGACAGATGGTAAGGGTTTTTTTGTAATGGGTCTTCTTTTCATAGCTTAGTGAGGATGTCTCCAGCAGTTTTTAGTGGGTTTTGTATTTTGCATGGCACCTCATTTTTCAGCCTCTTGCCTACTTAATGAAAATTGAATTTTTCCATATCTGAATGGAAATGGAAATTGAACCGAGGTAAAAATGCACAAACGAACATTTATTAATGTTTCCCCAGCCATGAAGAAAAGCTCTGACTTACTCTTTCTTGAGACAGAGCATCTGCATTGCGAGTATGACCTAATTTGAAGCTCACTTAGATTGAGGAATGGTTCCATTTGCTAATATGGAGTTTGGACCAGCAGCCTCCACCCTCTCTACTTTCCATTTCTCTGCTGGATTTTCTCTTGGTGCTTATGCTGGATTTTCTCTTGGTGCAATTGCCACCTTTGTTGTCTCCAGAGCAACGCTGACTGTCTTTCTGTTGGATCTGCTTAACTCCAGCATTTGTTAACTAGGCAGAACATTGTAATCTCTACTAAACAGGAGCTCAGATGACAGGATCAGTACAGTTTCTTTGAATTTTGAACGTAAAAATATTTGCTTTACAGTATTCATTCATTACATCTCTGGAAGCCTAAGATTCTAGTAATTAATCTTAATGAGATATAATTCTGATTATTTATTTTAGATTTCTGGACCTAGCCACACTTAGCTGTGTTTTATTAGAAATGTCATTACTCAGAGAACTGCGAAACACATTTGCATGATCCATTCAATACCCATGGTGAGCAAGAGAAATCTATCTCATTCCCTGTACATTTTTAGAAGATGACAGTTTTGGATCACAATGTGCAGTGGGCCAAAATGGTTATATTAAACATGTAGGAAAATAACATTAAGATGTATTTTTCAGTTACATGACAGCAAGAAATACCTTCAAAGAACCCTTCCTGGAGTTTCTGGTTTTATCAGGGTATTTGGTCTCTCTGGTTCAGTGCCTAGTAAAAATAGTCCAGCTTTAATAAAGCACAGATGTTGACATATTCACTCACCTTCATCATTGCATGGATGCATTTCATACTGAATTTCACCTAAGGAATTTTAGACTTTGCAGATAAAAATCAAAAACAATTCTTGCTTCCCATTGGGATCATTGCTGCTTTTTCAGATCAAAGATGCCCCATCAACATAATGACTTGAGATGGAAAGTTGTGATTTTTTTTTTTTATGTACTAATGAAAAGATTAATGTGGCTGAAGTATAGTAAGTTTAGCACCTATGTTCTTTAACCTTGTTTAATGCTTATGCCATTAGACCATATTTTTGCAATTCTTTCCTAAAATCCTTCTTTGTCCTTTGCTATCAGTAAGGCTAGTCATCTATAATAAAGTTAGGATTCAGTTTCAATATAATTAAATATATTTCCTTGCTGAATACATTCCAAGCATTCCTTGGAAATACTTCCTTTTTCATATATAGAAAGCCCAGTATGTTTAAATTTCAAACAGTACCAGTAATGCACAGTCCAATACTTTATTTCTAATGATACATCAGATCTGGAAATTCCTTAGTCAGTTCAAGGCAGGCAAAGGGGCAAATGTTCAAAGTGGCAAGCTAGAGGTACACCCACAAAATCCATATAATGGTTAGCAGATTTTTATACTTCCCTTTGAAGATTTATCCCTTTCATACTAAGCATGCTCTGTGGACCATAATAGATTATTAGCACTGATTAAAAATAAATCATTTTCCAAAAGTGTACCACCTTTAGAAGGAAGAATGGTTTAGTGTGGTTATTTTAATGGACAAATCAGTGAGGAATAGCTGAAGAGATGAAGAGAAAAGATCCACTTCTGTAATCATGAGAGATTTAGATGTTTTACTCTCTGTTCTATTAATCCCTTGCAATGTCTACATACTGAATTAGAGGGAATCCCCATGAGACAATGGAACAAAGGAATAATTAGGTTAATTACTTATGTGTGTGGTCATGGGAGCTCAGCCAAAAGATAAAGTGTATACTGAGGTTTTTTAACTAAAGTAAATAAATTTTAAAAAGTGTGTGTGTGCGTGTATGTGTGCATGTGTGGGAAGGAAGGAATACTGGTAGAAAGAGTATCTGTTCTGATTTACCTGTGGAGGGAGTACTGATGAAGGAGGCCACAGCTGCAACACTGATGCTAGCACTGCCATTTACCACTGTAGCATTGGTTTGTAGACCTTTTTTTTTTTTTTTTTGATAATTTTTTCAAAATTAGCAGGCTTTGCTGACTATTTCTTGGCTCACTTTCTACAGCCTTAGGTTAGTAATACAAGAGACAGGAGAGCCACCAGTGTTCAGGAAACTTTATCATATGAACATGGAAATTTTCTTTCTCTTATTTATATTTTTCAGGGAGACCACAAAAGATCCAGAAGTTCAGACAGTTGAACTTCCTTTAAAAAATAGTGGTTCTCTTTTTCTTTCACAATTTTTCTTATTAGGAGTAAATATCAGCAGTTCCACAACCAGCTGAGAGTCATCTTTACTAAATTACAACTGAGAACATATAATTAAGCAGAAGCTTCATGTCATATGGGCTTCTCTCCATATATAACAAGACAGGTAGACCACAGTGCTACATGCAAGACTCAAGTCTACCTTGACTGCACCAGTGCTTGACCAATGCAATATCCTCAAAATAAGGAGAGGTATTGTCATTTTCATGTATTGGCTTCTGTCTTGTGCTTCCTATAATTTTTCTTTTGTAGACTGAACATAGAGTAAAACACACTAAAGGACTTAGCCTTCAAACCATTGACATACAAGGGTCTGGCACAACTTCCCATGAATAGAGTTCTTTGAGATCAGCCTGTAAGTGTGGTATTTTGTTTGTTTTGCTTCTTAAAAATTTTTTTTCTGCATGCCAGTGGAGTCCTTCCAGTGCTATGGCTTTGCTTCAGCAGAACCAAGAAACCATTTGGGCAACATATTATTAATAGCATACAGTATTATTCTGTTTAATGACTCCAGGTATATTCCAGTAGTAATAGTAATGAAAAATAATAAAGGCTATTATCCAGGGTATTAAGTTCAAATAAACTAGAGGAGTAATAAAAACCCCTACATATCACAGTATCTTAGAAGAGTTGGGAGTGCCCTTAGGAGGTCACCTTATTCATCTCTCCACCTGTGACATGATCAAGCTCTTCTTAAAAACCTGTGCAGGCAAATAATTTTTCTGTCATGCAGTTCCATTGCTTTGCTACCTTTCCATGAGAGAACCTGTCTCAAGAGTCTGATATGATTTTGTTTCCGCAGTTTAAGCCTGCTGCATCTTGGGTTAATATTCTTGGAAATGGAGAACAGGCTTATCCTTCCTTTCCTACCATAGCCTTTCAGGTGGTTGAAGACTGTTAACGTGTATTATTCTATTCTGCCATTGCCTTCCCATAGTTTTCATTGCTTTATATGACTTATATTTATACTGCTTACTTCTTTTTACTTTCCTGTTGACTCTCAAATTTATCTTCATCTTCCTTTAAGTGTAGTGCATAAAGTTGGACACAGGAACTTACCTGGGGCTTCCCAGTGCCAAGCAGAGTGGTAGAATTCCCTCTTGCACTTTGAATCAGAATCCTGAGTTTGCTTTTTTGCTGTTCCTTATGAATGATTTCTTTCATAATTTTGACAATTAAATAAAACAAATTCTGTGTCCATTTGTTTTCTCCTGAAGGAATGAGAAACTTCTAATGAACTGTTAAAAGTTAACATGCAAGTAAATTGAATAACCATACTCTGGTCCCAGAAAAGTCTTTGGAAGATTAACTGTTGTCTATAAAATGATCAAAATTTGGCCCTGAGTAGACATCAGTGCTTGATAAAATAAATGAGTTCCAAAGTCTGTAATTAATTGAGGTACACAGCAGTTTGCAGGTTCTTGTCTAACCTTTTGTCTTGTTCCCCAAGAAGAAATTGAAGTGGGATGTGATTATATAGCTCATAATAGCGTGCAAGCCTTGGAAGAAATGCCTTCCTTCTAGGAAAATTAGAACAGGTCTGTTTGAGAGCCAGTCTTTTCTGCTATGCAAGGAAAATCCTAGCTTTGAATCTATAGGCTGTCCCTTGCAAAGCAGCTTAAATTTCCCTGACTGTGTAGTCCTTTGCTTTGATCATGTTCCATGTGTACAAGACAATCCAACCAATCTGTCATTTGTGACTTAAACCTTGAGTGTTATAAATAAATGCTGTGCAACTGCTGGCTAAAGGACAAATCAGAACATTAGGACGATTAAGAGAAAGCAAAGCATCAGTCCAACTACAATAAAGCTAATATCATTCAGTCCACTGTAATTTAAAACATCTGTCAGCTAGTCCTGGCTTCTGATATAACAGGCCAAATTCTTGGACACTGAGTTATTCTTAGAAATATGCATACAGGCATTGGCAACTCATGCTGCAAATTGCCTGTTGCCAGTACCCTGTCAGTTATGTGTGCCAACAGATATAAAAACTATTGTTCTAACTCATGAAAAATAACTTCAAGTTTTTAATTTCAAATTACTCAAGGATTTTGGGGATAAGGGAGCCAATGAATTTTAAATGAAACCTCACACAAATTAGAAATAATTTAGTAAACATTGCTCAGTTCACCCCAAAGGTAACAGAGGTTCTTGCTCACTCCTTGTAATGGACGGTGTGTGACCCAGCCAGAGGTGACCTCAAGTGAGGGATGGGAAAAAACAAAGAATAGGACAAAGCTGCATGCCCTCAGAATGGGAAAAAAAAAAAATCAGTGCAAAATAAGCAGGTATCATGCTTTTCATAAAAGTCATAATACATGTCTTGTCTGTTGAAAAGTAAACTCTCACCTATTTCAGCTACCCTCTCTTTCAAAGATCTATGCAGCTACCGGCATTTCCTGTGTAATATCTCTTAGGAAAGTGAAAACATAAGTGGAATTTTCAATAAAAATGTTGTTTGATACGAAGCTGACTTATTTCCACATAGACCATGTTTTCAGCCCCAAGAGCAGAACCATTGTTCTGCTGAAAATTTGTATTAGGAGTTGGAATTTATGTAATATACTTTTTCTTTCTTCTGTTCATGGAAATGTGTGATTCACAGCTTCCTCTTTTCTCCTTACTTTTCTCCTTCCCTCCTGTTCCTTAATTGGATGCCCACATTTCCACAGATGGTGAATAGTGTAGGTAATTTGGGAAAGAAGGATGGCAGGCACATATATCATCATAATGTTCACAGGACACGTTGATGAAGTAACCCTTTATACAGGAACACCACAACTTTTATTGAACTTTACATGTAAGATGGAATGGAAAACTGCACTGGTTGTTAAAAAAAAAAAAAAATTAAAACATTTATTGCATTATTGCATCAGACTTCTTGCTTATGTTAGGAGTTCCAAAACTGCTCAACCTTATCCTTTCAATAAACAGAAGAATTTTAGAGGATTTTTAGGTGTGCAGGAGGGAGTGAAACTCAATCTTGTCAAGGTTGTGACACCCACATGCAAGTATAGACTCAGGAAAGTCTTAGGTCAGAGACTGTGTGGCTGTTGAAGCTTAGGTGCCTTCCTGGTAGACAGTAATGATCCATGGTTTTAGGGATGCATTTTGCATGCCTAAGTCCCCCTTTGTTGCTATGTCTAAATCCCAACTGAGTTGTAAAAGAATTTTTATGCCAAAGGAAATAAGTGGATTAAAAATTGTTCTTAGTGTATCTAAAAGTTCTTGTTGTGTTGTTTTGTTTCTTTTTTTTTTTTTTTTTTTTTCACATGGGTTTGTAATTATTTCATGCTCCTATGGCTTTGGTGGTTTCTTTTCTCAGTGTTGATGAAAACCTTATCTTTTGTTTTAATCTGTTTTGGTCAGGGCTTTAATTTGAGCACTGGACTTGAACAAAACAACTCTTGTTTAATTTAATTTGGACTTGTCTTCTGATGCAAATATTCTGAGCAGCAGTGGTTCTGCAAAAGTTGTGAGTTTGTAAGTTGTAGTACTGTCAAGTTTAGAGACAGAAACATCTTGTGGATGACTCAGAAGTCAGGTGCAAACCAATCAGTTGCTCCTGTTGTGTTCATTTATGGGGCTCCATCAAAGGCCTTTGGTTCCTTACAAACTGCAGTACAACACACCAAGGGTCAAAAAGGAGCTTATTTTTCAAAAGGCAAGAATTATTCTGGACATATAGCTCATGACTGAGCAAGATCTCTTTGGAGGTGGAACAAATACTAGCAAAAGTTAAATAATTTGTATTTTATAACAGGACTGATAATTAGTAAATGGCCATTTACACTACTGCACTAGGGAACCTTAGTGTCTCATAAGTGTCTGAAGCAAGTCTCACAGCATGGGGTATTGCTCCTATTTTGCAGATGGAAGAAGCTGGGGGTAGGGAGTGAAATGCTCCCACAGGAAACTTTTGGCAGAGCCAAGTAATGAGACCTGATTCATGGTCTGTGCTACATTTGCTTGATTACATTTTCCTATTCTTCTTTCCTTGTTTGCTAGTGAATCATGATAGTGGGTGACCCCAATTTATATTGCAGATGGTAACATTTAAATTTCAGGAAAGTCTTGATCTAGTGAACCTTTATTTTCAACCTCATAATATCTTTTTACAGAGTTTTAACTGAAAAAATAAAGGAAACCTGTGTGGAGTATCAGGATCTACTAGTTTTACAGTCTGAGTCTGACTAAAGAAAAAGAGCTGTTTTTTAGGAGCTGTGCAGGGGTTTTTTTTAAGTTTTGTTTGTTTGCTTATTTTTCCCTATGATTGTTCTTTCTGCCTTTGTTTTCTTTTTCCATTTTCCATATGGAAACCAGAATTATGGTTATTTTGTGCTGCGTCCATGTAGTGTTTTAACACTGAATTTTCCAAGTCATCTTAAAATCGTTATCATCAGTTAATAATCACTTTTAAGGACTTGTCTTTTTTTTCTCAGCTATAACTGTAGTAACTGTGAACTCTATTTTAACTTCCAGTCTTGTGGATTCAGCACTACAGTACTGATGACAATTACTCTGATTTATAATCACTCAGAGAGAAAAAAATTTTCCTCATAAGGTTTTTTATAATCTGTGACTACTGGGATGGTATCAGAGTTGATTCAGATTGGATTTAAATGACAAAGTAATGCTCCCTACCAAGCTGGAAGTGCATAGGCATGAACTCACACTGTAGATGCTTTCTTTGTACCTTGAACAGTGCAGGCTACTTTGTGTTCTCAATATCAAAATCCTGTGTTTTCCTTTGACAAAAAAAGGGGGCTCTCTATTTACTTTATAAAACCTATGAACTTACTGCGAAGAGAAAACAAATGGACAGCATAGAAAATTTCTCAACAGCTTAGCTGAAGATAGTTATTCTTCCAAGAAAAGTTTTTTCCATGGAAATCTGTAAACCTGATTTCAACATAACTGCAGTGTGGAGGAGGAGGTAATTAGCGTTCTATGGGAATTACCAGCACCATTCAAACAAGGTGTTATTTTGTCCTTACAGATCTTTCTGAGACTTGAGGAGAAGTTCTTGTTTTCTGAGTGTCTGAAAAGCAAAACCAGTAGGTTGGTTGAACCAGAGTTGTGGGATAAAGAAGGGTGAAAAATGAGAGTGGGCCCCCATGAAATGACTCTTAATCAGGGCATGCCCTGAGACAAAGCGACCATCCATTATTTTCACATATTCTTTGTTAAATTTGTAACCTTATGAAGAGAACAGAGGACTTTGTGACTTTCATCCGTACTGTGCCAAAACTCTGCTTCTGAACGCAGAAGATGGGAAATATTCTGGGGAAAGAGATTTTTGCTAGGAGACCTGTAGGTCGGGGGCACAGTTTGTGGGCAAGCACGTTTTGCTGGGAGTTGGAAAGAGAGCGGGAATCATCTCTCCTCCACGGCCTTGCAGCCGAGAATTTTGGTTGCGACAGGCATGACTCAGATTAGACACCAGACAAAACTCCCTCCAAAGGCCAGGAGACCATGACAGGGGAATAGGTCGCCCGGGGCTGTTGTGGAATCCTGTCTAGAGGATTTTTGAGCTGTTAGACAAGCCTCTGTCAGGAGTGACAGTAAGCGTAGCTGATTCTGCCCTGGGGCAGAGGGATGGGCTAGCTGACCTCTCAAGGTCCCTTCCAGCCCACGTGGCTGTGATTGAGGGAAAGGTCCAATTACTTATGATGGGAGTGACATCGAGTTGACAGCGGAGGAAATGCATGATGAATGGTACCTTATCTAGTTCCCTTACAGTTCACTCTGCTTGCGGGCATTGTGGTACAGTGTGACGATACATCTGATTGCAGTGCTTTGTTTAGCCACTCTAGTTCTCTTCGTTTTACAGAATTAAAGGGAAAAAGTTACCTTCCTTATTTTTTCTGTAATTTTTTTGCAATGTTTTACTTTCTATGCTTAACATCTTCAGCTGTAGCTGATGTACTGTTTGTTTCGAAACTCTGTTCTTCATGTCTGTTAGCTGGGGGCCCGTAAAGATACACAAATTTGTTGCAGCTGATCAATGACGCTGAAAACTTTAATAGCTCTTCTAATCCAAATAATTATCAGTAAAATTAATCTGAAAACATTCAGCTTGTTTCTCTGATGTTATTAGTAAACAAGAAACAGGCTTCCAAAAAACAGGCTTTGCTCTACAACTGTCCTTAAAACTTCTCTGAAACACAGCGTGCTTGAGAAAGAGAAATCTTTCGTAAAAGAAATATTTTTCCAGCATTTGCAAGATGTCATAAACTGTTTTATGAAGAGAGAAAAATGGAACATCTGTGCCATTCATATTTATTTTCCCAACATAACTTACCAGAAAATAAAAGAGAAGGGGGAGGGTTTATTTTGCAATTTCTGTGCAGCTGTTTGTGTGACTGTCAAGGACTGCCAAAAAAAGAAACTAAAAGAAACAATCAAATAACTTCTAAGATTTAAACAAAATGGAGTAAAATAATTTAGAAAGGAGAAGCCAACATTTGTTTTCTAACTTCTTGTGTAATTTATCAGAGTTCCTGCACATGCCAGGTTAACTGTCTATAGCACTTTCCAACGTAATGTGGAGAGCAATTCTCAGGAAGGTCTTCAAAGAGCTGGCTGGGTGACCTTGGACCTGCAGAATAATTTCTAATGTTCCCACATAAAAGCATGTTGTCAGCTTAGTCTTCCCCATGCTCCTCTATCCCTCACACCTGTGATAACTCTATTATGAGGTTGTGGTGAGGCAGTGCCCTCCTTGAAGACTGCTCATCCCTTTTGATGTTAACTGAATCACTGAATTATTCAGCACTGAGATCATCAAGGCAGAACTCATGTTGTGTTTGGCAATTACATGTGCTATCCATAGGAAAGTCCTGCTTGCACAGTGACCTAATTCCAACCTGATGGCTCTTATGTCCACTTTCAAACTGTCTTCCTGAGGCCCCAGAGAAGTAAAGCTCTTACTCTTAGCTCTGTAGCAATCTATCACCTCCAATCTGGAGCTGGAGCTTCATATGGAGGAAGAATCTCTGACTTCTCTCTGGGCATGGGCAGGTGAGAAGTTGGCTGGTGTGAATCCCAATCCCAGGTCATAGCTGGCTGGAAAGAAAGTGACCTCCAGCACCAGCTCTGTGTCTGGTGGCCAGACAGTGCTCTCACATACAGTGGGACCATGAAAACACACGAAATAGCTTTATTTGACAAAGGACAGGAGTTGAAAGCGTATGACAAAGCAGGCCTGAGTGGGCACATCTCTAACACACCTGTAACTTTACACCTATTTTTTTCAGAGGTATGAGCAATGGCAGCATTTGCATGGGGTGGGGAGTGGCTATCAGATCTCTCTCTGAACCTTACCTAATTAATCTTGCCAATGCTTCAGGAGCTAATTTTGCATCCAATAGCATTCTCGAAGTCTATAATAGGTAGTTTTTGAGAATGAAACATAAAATCCTCCGGTATAAAAATCAAAGAATAAATGAACATGCCTTGAGAAAGAAAAGAGCACCTCCTCAGACTCACACCAGGAAGTACAAGGAGAGGTGAACAGTGTAGAGTCCATTTTTTAAAACCAGGGGTGGTAGGAAGTGGCAACAAAAGAAATTTTGCTTAGCCCAAACTAGTGTAAGTTTTCAGGAACAGAGAAAGAATGAGGTGACAAGACTGGAAACTGAGAAGCCAAAGTGGGACTGAGAAACTGTTTTTGCTGTGACTGAAGAAAAGAACTGAGGTGACATCAGTGATTAAAAAAATGTAATGGGCAGGAGGGGAGAAAGTGAGGTAACAGGGGTTATTTTAAATTACTTAGAAATGGCAGGAATTAGTGGAAATGTGGAGACCAGATGCAGCTATCCCGCAAAGAAACACTCATAAAAATTACTTCTTGGTGCATTAAGGCACCGTTCAGTACTCTAGCTGGCAGCAACATCATGGATTCAGGCTTCTCCCCCCCCAGGTAGGTCTCAGCCTGAACTGGCCTGTTTAGCTGTATTTTATTAGAAAATGCTGTGTTTCTGAGGCTGACATCCTGAGGGTGAGACTTTATATATTGGGCTTCATACACCCCTTCTCCAGGGGCATAAGGGGGGCTTAAAATGTAAAACTGAGACTTGGAATTTCTGTTTTGTTGGAGAATTTGTCTTAAAAATGGGGTTTGTGAGAAACTTCTAAGGCCTTGTTTGTTTGTGGGTGTAATGGTAGTTCAGGGATGGATGACGGGGTGCACAAACCAGCAGGCATGGAGCATAAACGTGAAGTACCATCGCTGCCTGCATCAGCTTCTCCTGGTACAGGGATGCACAAAAAGGAGGCAGCAGCATCCACAGGGTGGCTGGGTTTCCTCTGTCTGGAGGCAGAAGAGGAATGTAGGGGAGAGAAGTAATTGTTTTCTGTCCCTGTGTTGCACAGACCGCTGTAAGAGGGTCAGGGTACACCGTGAGAGGTTGCATTGGAACTGTCAGGCATGGGTTTGATACCGTGATCCTTCCTCTCCAAGCGAAGAGCAAAAGCAGGTGGCAGGGTGCTGTGGCTCCAAGCCATTGCTTGCTACTCAGTGTCTCCTGGAACACTGCAATGCTGAGAGCTTCAGGCAGAGCTGTGCCAGCTTGTTTGCTCTTTGGCTTCATGAGATCTTCACAAGGTAAAGAATCGCATCAGATGATGTTCTCTGCAGATCTGCTGGCGCTTTGTCTTTTTGCATGGTAACCTGCATGTTTGAACAAAAAATCTTAAAGAAAACGGGCAGTTTTCTTTTATAAAACCTCAAATAGCAGGTCCCACATGTTTCTGAGTGATTAATAAAATTTCTGGTGTATTGTAAGGACAGGAATAGTGTGAAGCATTTTACAGTACAAGGCAAAAGCAAGGTCCCAGCCTTGTAGCTGGGGTTCCAACACTCAAGTGGCCCTGTGGGCTCACAAAGAGGCCAGCTGGCTCTACACCTGACTCTGGGCAGGTGGTGGATATCTGACCCTTGGGCACTCCATATCTGGGGCCCAAGTACACCCAGCCCCAGGCACGGCCTCTGCCTGGCTGCCTGACCATCCATGCCAGTGTAGATGGGGATAAATATTCAAAGAAGACAGGCTGACAGGGCAGGAAGCTTTCTGTCTTAGCAGTCTGCTGCTCTGGTGATGAGGAAGAATTTAAGATAAAAAGGGGCAACACACATTGTTGCCGTGACAGATGCAGTTTGCCAATGCTGCCACATTGGCCCTGAGCCTACAAATCCAAGTTTAGATCCTATTCACCCAGCTGCAGCTGAACTGGAGGCACAGCAGCTACATTTCTTGTACCAGGGCAGAATTTGGCTTAATTTCTCTTCCTCAAGAAGAGCGAAAGGAGAGCCAGGCTGAAGCTGATGTAAAGCAAGGTGAACCCACAAGCTATGTTGATTGAAGCTCTGGGACTGAGAGCAAAGGAAGTGTCTGATGGGAGTGGGAAGATGAGCAATGGGAAGAATAAATAATCTAATCACACCAAGGCTGGGATCTGCAATCCACACCCAGCTGCCAAAGCAGTATTAGCCGTTCATTCAATCTTTTGTGTAAAAGGGTGATTTCCATCTGTGTTTTCTGAATCCAAATCCCACCAAGGCTGGTCATCAGCAGAGTCTTGAGGGGGCATGTGAGTCACACAGGCAGGGGCGCTGGAAGGACTTGGTTCCCAGCAAGGCCAGCAGCACCAAGGGGGTCTGACCCCACTCCTCAGCCTTACCTGTTTTAAAATTCCACTTAATTTCTCAGATTGCATATTGAAAAGAAATCCAGCAAAAGGTTTAGTGCTGTTGTCATCCAGCCTTCCAACTGTTTAGTTTTCAGAAATTATTGCATGAGGAAAGGGGAGATTAGGTACTGGCAGTCAGCCCTCCCCTCACCCTGACACAAAAATGTTGTTATCAGTGCTTTTAAGCAAGCTAATTGATCACTTGTTAACAGTGGCCCTGACCATCAAGGTCTGGGAGGGGCAAACTTGTTAAAATGATGGCTGCTGTTTGATATTTTAAATTTTGAGTAGATAAAGCCAATTTGCCCATGACACAAGGCTTAACATCATATTGTTTTGAGAAGCACGGGGGGATTATTGGTGACCCCCAGGGGTCATACCATAGTCATTTTTCCATGTCATTTGACAGGGACAGACCTCATTAACACACAGTACAGGCAGCTTCTACCAGGATGTTAAATTAAATTATGATATGGAGGCAAGAGTTCTATCTGCAAAAGGCATGCTGTCATTTCCTCTACTTTGTGTAGAGTTTCCTTTGCCATCTCCTTCACAATTTTCTTTAGCCTGCAAACATATATCAGGATCTGCAGAGGATTTTTTTTCAGGTTGGGTTTCCACCCTTTTGCTGTCTCTTCGTGAAGTTGAAGGAGGATTGACAGTTGGAGGATTGCAGTAACTGATATGTTCTTTTTCTTCTCTCCCCTCACCACTTCTAATTATCTGAATTGTCAAGTTTAGGATCCTTCAGTCTGACAGAAGTGATACTCAGAGGGGAGAAGCTTAACAACTTGCTTGCATTCAGCTCTCCAGGCATAATCAAATGTTGGGTTTGCTGAATCTTTTACATGTTATTGTTTGACCCAAAACAGCAGTCATTTAAGTTGAAAGCAGTGGCTTGAAAACAAATAGAAAATAAGAGCTGCAAACTGACCTAAATTCCTCCTCTTGACTCCTGGGTCATCCTACCAGCCTCCAGGTGCCATGGGCTGTTTACATTAGACTTAAAAAATGAAGGAGAGAGCTTGCAGGTCCCTATCTTTGCATCTACAGCAGTGTTTGACCCAGTCTGTAGCCTCTGTTCCCTGGGTCAGAGAAAGGAGAGTGCTTAATAATGCTAGTAGCTAGCTTATGCTGGCTGTTGTGCCCATGTGAAGAAGTGTCTGAAAGACACTAAAAGCTTGGCAGTATTATACTTAGATGAATCTTCTGATAGAAGAGGCCAAGTGATCCCTCTCCTGCAGTCACTGCCGTCAGTTTTATACAGAGTTTGACTTTTATGCTAGAAGCGGGAAGGTGAGAGGCATGGGGCAGGGATGAATATGCATCTATCCAGTGGTTTCAGGAGCTGGTGAGAAGTGCACAGTTTGGGGTCAGTGGCCTCCCTTCTCAGCTGCTGCTGGCTACACAGGTGTGATACAATAAAAATATCTCATCCCTCTTTGGTTTGGCCTCATGGCGTCTAAATCAAAAAGGAAAGTAAATCACACAATTTCAGAAAGGGTAAAGGACTCAGCTGTGGAGCAGGAAGAGAAACTAAAGGCAAACCAGTTAACATACAGATGAGGGGAGAGGGGGAGGGTGTGACTGGTGCTGGAGACTGAAATATGGCAAGGAGGAAGGTGGAGGTAAGATGGGGACAGGAGGTGAAATGGAGAAGGAGCAGAGTAAAGAGGAAATCAGGCTTAGGTGGACCAGAAGGTGAAAAGTCATCATCTGTGGGCCTTGTTCTCTCTTGCAGCTTATCCAACAAAGGAAAAAAGCCTCTGTAGCTCTCTGCAACTCCCTGCTGCTTCATGGCAAAGGGCAGCATAATGACTCCGACTACTCCCCTGCTGATGACTCACTTAAAGGTCACAGTGATTCCACCTCAAAATGTAATAGGCCTGAGAGGTTATCTGTACCATCCCTCTTGTGCTCTGGCTGGAATTCATTGGTATGCCTGTTTTTTCAGATAGTGGTTTAAAAGCTCAGTTAAATGCACACCAAAAATCCATTAGAGGAATGCCTTGTTTGCTGAGCCCTGCTCTTGCAAATTAACCAGTTATTACCAATCTGCAGCCTGAGTGCAGATCTTGGGGAGGCATTCTGATACCAGTCAGCACCTGAAGGATCATAGGGATGTGGGGGTGTTTTTGGCAAGTTTTTTTGTGTTGTTAAAAAATTCTTGGTTGCAAATCCAGGGCCATAGCCAGAAAGTCAAGCCATCTCCCAAAATCAAATGCTCTAAGGCTAGTTCTATTTACATGGTACAAAAGGGTACACAAAAAATATTAATAAACAGAATAAATAAGTGCACTTCCCTCTGCCAGGCTGATCTTGTGTATCATGTCTCTCAGATCAGTACATAAACAGTCCTGCATGGAAACACGGGCTCCTTTTTCAATAGGGGATTTCCCACCAGAGCTCTGCAAAAATGTGTGTCCTTGTACTGCTCTTTCTGAACAAGGACTGGCAACAACAGTTGCCAGCAAGCTTGGATGACTTTGTTAAGAGCAGATCTTTATGTTGCTCCCCTTTAAAAGGAAAATGTTACAGCAGTGGAGGTGGAAAAAAGTCGAAATTATCTGTGAAACTCATGCACACACTGTGGACTGTAGCAGTGAACTAAGAACTAGGCTATATTCCTGTACCATGTCCCAGCTTGATCTCTTCTATGTGCCTGGTCCCAATAAAAAACTGTGCCTCTGTCAGATATAATAACAGCCTATGCCTTCCAAGCTTGCTGGGTAATTATTACAGCAGCAAGACTAAGCTCTTGGAAACCCACAAGAAAGCTTTGCTGTATCCCCTTTTTCCTGTTTCTCTGAAAGGTTAACTCTGGATTGCCAAAGTCTGGAGAAAGCAGAGGGCAAGTGCTGTCACCCTTCTGAGATCTTGAAATGGTTTGCCATGGACTAAAGTACAATTTTAGGGTACATCATGTCAGGAGAAGTGCCAGTGACAACCCACTCAAAAGTAAAGGCTGACTTATAAGCGAATCTGTCATTAAGTGTCAAATGTCTGGGAAGCAAAATGTCAGGCCTTAAAAAACCCAACCAAGCCAGGAGTGTTTAATAAGATATTCATGATGCTAAGATAGGTAGGTGATAAAACCTGCACTAAAACTTTCATCCAAGGCCAGGTTGGATGGTGTGCGTTTTAAGATGTAATAACTGTCTGTCTCCTTGCTTCGAGAAGACTGGTTGCAAATTTCTTTTTAGTTCATCATCTTAAACACAGATATCATATGGACCAAAAATAGAGAGATACAAAGAAACTCTAGTGACCAGGAGACATCCCACTCACTAATGTGCCATTAAGAAATACAGACAGTAACTACAATACCTGCTTTGCTGAATATATGTTCGTTATATTCCACTAAGTGATTTCTCTGTCTCACTGGGCTTCATAACAAATGCTGGATATTTGAAGTCTTTTGGGAAGCTCAAAAATCAGTTTTAGTGTTGTATTGTACTTGCTCTGATTCAACTTTTACCATTTCCCAACCCCTAGCCCATCATTATGCTTTCAGAAAGACAGATTCTTCCTTCCAAAGTCATGTACTAAAACTTTTGTTTAGCATGTCTAAACACTTCAGCCTCATGGCGCTTTTACATTTTGGGAAGGGTTATTTATAGCTTTCCAAACTGGGCAAATCTTTCCCTGTCTGACAGCTAATATTTGTATTTATTTTCTTTAAGGAAACATACAACCATCTGAATGATGTATGAACAGCAAAGCCCCTTACCTACATGTGCATAAAAGCCAAGCTCACATCTGCTAGTGCAGCCTTTTTCTCTGGACAGACTCCCTATACAGTCCAACTATACGTATTGTTAAAGTAGCCCAGACATCAGAATTAGTAACAATAGATGGAAAAATAAAAAGATCTGTATGTGTTAAAGGTGAGGGCTGGGGTTCAAGTGAGGAGACCCTGTTCTGCATCCTGGAACAAACTTCTTATGGGGCAGTAAGCAAGTCCCTTCACCTTAGCACAACTCTTCTCAATCCACCTCCCTCTTGCTTGGGCTTTCCTGAGCACTGTGTCCTGCTTTAACACAAATGGCCTTTGTACCACTTGAGGGAATAAAGTTGCTGCCTCTCATCCTTCTGATAACAGATGCTGAGTTTGTAGATAAAGAGGAGGATTTGGCTGGAGGCAGAGGTAGGTGGTAATGCTGAACCTCTTAACTCCCTGTTTGACTACTGCAGTCACTCATAGAGTCCTAGAATCACTGAGGTTGGAAAAGACCTTTAGGATCACTGGATCAAACCATAAACTTAAGGCTATGTCCAACAAAGTCCACCACTAAACCATGTCCCTAAGCACCACATCTACACATCTTTTAAATACCTCCAGGGATAGTGACTCAACCACGCATGGTCTCAGTGTGACAGAAGAAGGAACACGTTCTGTTCTCTTTTGTATGTCCTTAATTTTATGGAGATGAAATTATTATTTCTACCTTACCTGAAGGTATCACGAGGGGGATATTTGCAGCTAACTTCACACAGGCCTCCTTCAAACTAACCTCTACTCTCTTGCAGAGAGCAGTCTTCAGTTGCATTGAGGACAATTATGCAGCCAAGGGAAGCTACTTGGAGAGGTAGGTAGAAAGCTCTGCTATCCTCGCTACGGTCTGCTACTCAGGACTGACCCAAATAAGGTTGTGGCAGGGGTTAAAACATGAAAGGATAGCTATAACTGAGACACTAATAGAAGCAGACAACACATCTGAAGGGGTGACAGAGAAGCAGAGGGTTAGTCAATGGAGCAGAGGTTTAGGAGAATTCTAATTAGGGTTAGGAGGACGTTACAATTAAAAGTGAGGAGTATTGTAGTGATGCAGCTGGCAGCTGAAACTAGTTCTGCTACAGTGATCAGGATGGCTCTATCTGTAGATCTGTCATGACTCAGGTTAAGGAACTCTGATGTAAGAGTGAGGATGTAATGTGGTGTCCTGAGAAAGAATGGCGATAGAAGAAATCATCTGTGTGAAGATATTTCTCCTCATCCAGAAAGTCCTTTCTGAGTCTTTGCTGATCAAAGTCATTGGCTCATTAGTGAAAACCTGATGAAAAGGTTGGAAAACAGTAATGGATGGAATGAGAATTAGACTGGATCAAGAATAGCATACCCAAGAAGATTGAGGTCAGGATGTATTTAAAAGGAATTCCAGCAAAACGTCTCATATGAGCCTAGAGGTTAACTGTATTCTTCATCCTTACGGCAGATTCAAGTGGATCTTTCATGACTGAAGAGTCCAATTTTGCTCCACTTTCTGGTGTTTCTTAAGACATCTTTAAACTCTGAATTTATGGAATTTATGGCAATGGAAGTGAGCCTTGCAATTAGTGTGTGGAAAATTTCTAACACTCTCTCAGACAGGGCTTCATCTCCAGCTGCTGCAGCTCTGCTGGCCAGGAAACTGCTCTGTAGGTGGGATAGCTGGAGAAGTGACCTGTGGAGTTTCTTAAGATTTACAGTGGAGATCATGTGACAGGTTTTCAGTATGTCATCTAAACCCCCATATAACTGAAAGGTCTTGGTTTTCAGAATAGCTAAAAGGAGAAATAGGGAGGGAAGGCTGTAATTTCAGGTTGCCTCTGTTGAAGTGACATATGCAAAACATTAATGAGGGTTTTTGGAGGGGCACACACCCCTTTGTTTCAGCTTCAGATGAGGTTATGACTGCAATTGCTCAGGTGAAAAACAACTAGGCAGCAGAGCAAAATTTTCACTAAATTATACGAATTATATGAAATATATGTTTTAGGCAGATTTGCAGTGCTCTCATCCATCTGAGCATGGCTGTATGCCTTCTCCAGCATAGCAGGTTACACACAGCAGCCTATCCTTTAATCCTGCAAGGTTCTCAGAGGCCTGCTAAGAGAGAAGAGGACTTGTGACTAACTTCTGCTCACACCTTCCAATGCACAGTTAGCCTTACAAAGCTGCAAAAACAAATGTCCTTCCCTTTCCTGGGACAGTCCTGAACTCAGTGACATTTGTGGAGGGCAATTTGACAGAGATCAGCTGAGTTACTGCAGACTTCTTGTGACTGTCAACAAGATCAGCATCTCCCACCTAACTGATAATCTGTTGTGCTTTGCCTTACTTGTCATTTTCTGTTATCTGTCCCCACAAATGATGAGAGTGCACAAAGAGCCTGTTTTGCAGACTGATAGGGCATCTCAGAGGAAACATTTGCAAAATGTTGGTATCCCAGTAGAGATCCTGGGATTACAGTTCCAGTAAAATAAATATATTCCCCTCCTTGACATCCAGCAATGGATATTTGGCAGACCTGGGCTTTGCCTGTTACTTTCCTCAGGTGCCATTTCAGGTTGAATTCTGGGTTTTGTTCTTGTGGTGACTCAGTCAGTGAATTGCAATTTGAGGGTCTTGCAGAGATGGAAGGGAAAAGTCTGCCACTAACTCAAAGTAGTTAGTCAGACAGTGGCCCTGTGCATTTCCCAGGTAAGACTGAAGGGGCCAGTATATGCCTCATTCAAAGCTGGCAGAGCTACCATCTAACTCACAGGGAAGAAACAGTCCTTATATAAGAAAATGCCCCATCTCATTTAGTTGTCAAAAGTTTTGTAATCATCCTCGAGTGTGAACCACAAGAGCCAGGTCTTGTCTATCAGCTGGTTAGTCAAAGGAAACGGGGTGTATTTTAGAGATTCCATTGTCACTTCATTCCCATGTTTATTTGTCTTCCTCTGCAGAACTCTGAAAGTGATGAACAGCTTGTTGACTTCTGAACTTGAAGATAACTTTTTGAGTTGCATCTCATATTGGAGGGAAAGAAGTTTAAGGAGAGTAGAGAAGTTTTCAATAATTTTGTGCAGCCAAGGTTAGCAGCAAGCCATTAATTATATGCAAAGGAATAATAACAGAGAGATAGGCTTTTTACTGTATTTTTTTTGCAAGCTGAATTGTTAATGTGAAATGAATAGCTGCTGCAGAATGATTGCAACCCACATAACTAACTAGGATTTTACAATCTTTGTCTAAAGATATTTAAAAATATTAAACCAGCTTTAGTAGAATACATTAGTATGCTGGGATAACAAGGCTCTTTGGAAAACTTTGGAAACTTCTTCACAACCCACCATCAAATTACCTTGAAATTCTTATTTATTATTACTTAGAGAGCACATTAAGTGCACACTGTGCATTGTAACAAAGCCATGGTCCCTGCCCTGAAGACTTTACAAGTCTGAGACTTTGATCTAATACCTACTTAAAACTGTGGGAGTCCTTGCCTTGATTTCAGTGTGGGTTGAATCAGATCCTCCTATGGCATTTAAAGAGACTTAGCAACATTTTTTGTTCCACTTCAGTCAGCTCACAGCAAATTCATGGCTGAGCAGTTCCCTGCAATGGTCCCATTAAATGCAATGGGGACCTTCACTCTGTGAGTGAGTGAGCACTTACTAACCTGGGCAAATGGAGCCCTGGTGGGAGAGAGAGAGAATGGAAGGATGGAGGTAACTGTGCCGGTTTGCTACCGGCTTCTTTGCACCAGGAGCAGCACAATTGGCTGAAAAATACGTCAGGCTAAAAATTCCTTACCTGTGTCCACTGCCTGAGCACGAGCTGTGCAACCACTGCCTATGTGGAAATTTCTGAGGATCTGATTCCCTCCACATTCTGCCTCAGCAATCTTCCAAGTGAAAGCTGTGCATACACAGCCTTTGCCCCAACTTATTTAACTGCTTTGACTCACTTCAGCTTGCCAGGGTGAGGGGAGTTTACAACCCCTTTTCAGCTACCACAGCACCAGCTCTGCCAGCATTCATCCTGTCCTGGGTGCTTGTGTGGAAAGCCTGTTTGTGTGTAGTTTTGCTTCAATACAGATGCTTTAGGCCTCAGTGCAGAGAAGTAATTAAGTATATGCTTGACTTTAAGTCCATGAATGATCTCTGAATCTGCGTCTTTGTACTCAAAACAAAACCCCTTAAATAAAGGAATAGCTTGAATGCCAGCAGTCCAGCTGTTTTTGAACAACCCTCCAATAACAAACCCGAGAGTATTTGCATTGGTAGAAACAAAAGTTGGATAAGGAGGCTGATTCACTGTCTGGCTTCTGGAGACATTTTATAAATAGCTGCAAGAAAAACACAGGAGGTTTTTTTATTATTATTATTAGTTGATAAAACATGTTGACAGAATCCTTTTCAGGATTGTAACTTGGGGGCAGCATGTCTTTTTGGACAGCAGACACATGGCAAACAGTTTATTTGCTGAAGAAAGCCAGATGCTCTGTGTCCTTGGCAGGCGACTTGTAAGATTAAGGAAAATCAAGCTTGTGACTTGAGTGTGGTAAATAGGTAAAATAAATAAATAACGCACTCGCACTGCCTGCAAGAAACTCCTTTGTCCTTTTTGGCAAGAGAGCTGGTTTTCAGCTACTTTTCCCCCCCAGTGTGTGACTGACAGGGAAGAGCAGACCACCTGAGGGGAGAAGTGCTTCTTGTTTGTCAGCTAGTGCCCTCTCAGCACAGGGCTGCTGCATGACTGAGCTCAGATGCCTCTGTGGCCTCTCACAGAGTGTCCCAGGGAAGATTTATGGGCATGGTGATGGTCAGCTGAAAGCGTGAAAGTTGCACGTGAAAGTGAATACAAGAGCCAGGAACATATGTGTTAAACGTCCTCCATCAAGCAGTTGCCCAGCCTGACTTTGAAGCTGTTATGTGGCAAGTGGAGACCTCTGGTAAAATATGATGGATAATAACCCAGAGATCAAGGGCCAGAAGACAGGAAGTACAGGATGTCTCCTACACATACGGCTTGATCCATAGTTGGCGCAGATCGACATCATCCCGTTAGAAGAAGACACTTTGTATAGACTGAGACCAGCTGAACACCAGAATTTCCAATAAAATAAAGTAGTTCTGTGAATAAACAAAATATTAGTGGAGGAAAAAACAGAGATGATAAAGTTAGTGTTGTTTATCCTTTACACAGCTGGTCTTTTCTTAATTTTTCTTCAGCAGATGTCTGAGCTGGCACAGCTTAGAGATCAAAATATTATACTGCTTTCAAGCCAAATCGGGGAGGGGGCAGGAGTGCTGTGAAATATTCCCTGGACCATTAGAGTTTATGAACCAATGAAATAGATAGACCATGTAGTAGATTTTTGAATATCTGTCTGAAGCCTCTGAGTTCCATATGTTCTTACCCCTACTGTCCCTCCAGGTATAACATTAGTCTTTCTTTGATCAGGCTTCCTCCTCAGTCAAAGTATTGACACTGCTTCAAATACCATTAGGATAATTCCTCTGTTGCCTACCCCCATAAAGAGGAACATGGGAGGATTCCCCCACTTGTTGTTCTCTCCTGTGTAGGCTTTGCATGTGACAGTATCTGAACATCTTCCAGTAATGCACTGTTATTCTCTTTCCTTCACTCCCATAAGAGACTGGTGGGTGCAATGAAGGTGTCAAGGGAAGTGAGAGGACTCAAGGAAATTGTCCTCCATCATGGGGGCCATGCTCATCCATGTAGTCTCCTTTCCCTTTTGTTCTAGTGCAGGCAGGAAGAAGTGAGTTACCTTAGTGTCATCATACAAAGGTAAACCAGAAATAATTTTGATTGGATTTGTTATTTAATAGCATGAAGGGAACCGTGAAAATTCTGAGCATTTTTGACTTAAACAATGAATTCCCTTCCCTGTCCAGAGGACTGAAGCCATTATAGACAAAAGAGACAGAACAACCTATGGACGATGCATTACATGGTGAGCAGCAGAGTTGCTCAATACTGCCTAAATCTCCCTAAAGCACAGGAATTTGAAAAAAAAAAAAAAAAAAAAAAAAAAGTAGGTGGCAGTGCCAATGTGATTTGAGCCTCTTTCTCAGGAAGCTCAGACTCCCTCCACCTCCCAAAATAAGAGATCTGATCTGACATCCCTCATGGGATGTGTGGGCTGAGACCTCCCTGTACCTCTTCTGGTCTGGGAGGATCACTGTGTGACCTCTTGCAGCTTGAGGATGACAAGAGATGAGTAAAGGCGATGAGCACTACGAATGTGTGGGAGAGAGATGCTGGTGGCTGAAGACCTTGTAAAGGCCTTGATTTTTTGTAAGGTCTATTTTTAATGATTGTAACATTCTATTAATATTCAGGGGAGATATAATTAGGACATTGTTTCTATTCTGAGATTGTTTTTGTCTGAGTATTGGTTTGGACTGGAAACCAGTGCTTTGGCAAACTCCTGCTTTTGTGTGTTATGGGAGAGCGATCCTTGGCTGCACCTGATGGGTTTGGAGTTAACATTGACTGGACTTGGTCACCCAGTCAGCTCCAACCGGACATTTGGTGGGATTTTGATGAGACGGTCACCATTTTGTCTGAGGCTGAAGTGCTTTCAGTTGCTGGAACCTAAGGCTAGGAATTGCATAGCGTCAGATAAAAGAACACAAATAGTCAGATGTTAGGATTTTGAAGTGTGTTTAATGCAACACTTTAAAAAAATGTGCAGGCTATTTCATAGTTTTCTCTGATTTGTCCAAGTCTAATCTGGTGTGGGCAGTGTTTTCTTAAACTGTCTCCCTATAAAATCATCCTGCATAATCATGCACTAGACTATTTATTCCTGGGGATGGCTTGCATCACACATGAAAGAATTTAATAATGACACTTGGATGGAGTACTGTTATTCATGGAGGGAAAGGTCGTGTTCTGTGCCTGCACCAGCAGTGGGTGGCTGCAGCCTTGGGTAGCACAGTGTTGGATCACTGTGCTGCCAGTAGATAGGGGTCTTGCCTGACAGCCAGCCACACTGCTTTTGTCATTACTGCAGAGCCAGGGCATTGTGTTCCTCCTTTCAGGCTTTGTTATTTATATCACTCTGTAAACAAAACTCCTGCCTTTTCCTTCTGATAAATAATGAAGAAGCCAGTGCAAACTAACATGAATGGGGGAGTGAGTGAGCATATTATACTGTTGATATATATTGGTATCCCCATGTCTTCTGTTATGAAGGGAGAAACTGGTGGCTAGTTTTTGTTTTTTATTTCCGGAAAGTGATAATTTTTAATCCATAGTCTTTCTTCCTTTGCATCCAGCTCTTGTATTACTTGCCAAATTTTCCTTTCAGATGTTCTGGGAACACCCTCGTGGCTGCAGGAAAACTGCAGGGCTGCCGGCCATGCTGTGCCTCATGCCCAGCTGGGAACTCAAATCCCCCCACCCACCTCAGCTGGGTGCTCCCTGGCTCTGCAAAGCACAAGTGTCTTTACTTCTCCCCTTGTCTTTACATCTCTTTATACCAAATGTTTTCTCATTTGGGGAAATGTAACTGACACCATGATCCCATTTCCTTTGTCATGGGCCTCTAAACTGAACTTTCCTCTTTCCATTTAACTGTTCCATGCATGTAAATTTATAACATGGGATTTCTTACACAAATAACCTGGTAGAGACACTTCATCTCTTTCCACTTGATTTTTTTCTTTTTTTAAGGAAAAGAGAAAACAAATCAAAGGAGATATTATGCAAATGAGGTATCCTTGATCTTTAGGAAAAGTACATGTAGGAAGAAGAAAACAGAGCTTAGTCCTAAAAGAAAGAAAGGAGAAATATTTACCCTTCCGGAAGAGTTATGTGTGTCTGTTGTGTTGTGCTGTGGACAGAACACCAGGTTGTTCTTTTGGAAAAAAAAAACAAACAGCTTTGTGGAGTTCTGTGTTGATTGGGCATTGCCAAGCCTGGATTAAATGCAGTAAACAGAGAAGGCCAGAGGATTTCTGTTTCATTCCCTACACTTAACTGCTGTCACTGCCAGTCGTGTTGATGAAGCATTGCCACCACCAGTAAGGAGTATGCCGGTCACAGTATTTTCTTGGTTGCAAATCCCTTTCTTTGCATCTTGGAATTGACTGTCATGACTCCATTGGCTGTTCATTGTTAACAACAGCAAAAATTAATGCACGTATGGTTGCCGTAGTAAGCATGATAGGTACTGAATGCTCAGAGAGAGCAGATATTTTACAGAGTCACTCTTCTAAGTGAAAATGAACTTCTGGAGAAGAATTGATCCTCTGAGTTATCATTTGTGGGGAAGAAAAAAATCCATACTTGGTCTTCAGCTGTGAAATGGCTTATGTATTTTGTGTGTGTGTGGTCTAGACTCCCGTGCAGTTTAATCATAGCCTATCCCTGATTTTCCCATTGTTTTACAATTAAGGCATGCTCGGAGCTTTCCAATCTTTTTGTCTGTCCTCAGCAATGTTAATAATTTACCACCTAAAAAATGGTGAGGGTTTTAGAGTCAGTTTTCATCTCTACCTCACTGCTAGGTGACCTGATGAAATACAGTCTCGCCATCACCTTATAAATCAGCTGTCTCAGAGGGGAAAAAGGGACTGTGCAGTTAATTACTCTGAAAAACTTGAAATTATCTATGCCTGATGCAACAGGGAAGACTGCTAATACGTAGTAGAAAGTTTTGTGTAAGAGTAACAGTGAAGAGTTACGTATGTCCTTCTTCCTCTTCCCAAACACTTGTAGATGATTGTCAATACAGAAATGACATCTTGGAGCTGTTGTGCATTCACATGGGGCCACTGACCACTGACAAGTCCTCTGAAGTGTGAAAGCCCTTCAGAAGCCCCAGGCAGGGGAGGCGTTCCCCTTTGCTTCCTGCGGTTACAGCTCTTTAGGGTAACAAACCCCATCTGGCCCATGCCCCATGTGGGAGTGGTGGGGCAGGAATCTGTGTCTGCCTGGCACGCCATCCCTGTGCCCAGCTCCATGTGCTGCCCCACTGTTTTACTTTGAACTTCGATCCTTCTTTCTCTTTATTTTCTCAGTGATTGAGTTAAGGGCGAGGATTTAAGCTAGTTGGTTTAAATTCAAGCCATATGAGACAGAAGTGATTTTCTTGGACAGGAAAAATAATCTTGGGGAGTTTATAGGACTTACAATTGCTCTGTATTTTCATGGAGTATGAGCACAATTTGTCTCTTTACTTCTCAATCTCAATGTCTTATTGGATCTTATTGGATTAGCTTGTTGTTCTTGGAATTTCCATGTACTGGCATGGGCTCAGCAAGCCTTTTTTCACATTTGGTTAGCCTGGAGAGTGCAGCCTTTCTTTTACAATGTGAAATTCCTTGTACAAATGATCTCTGCTCATCATTTTCTCCTAATTGTATTCAATACAAGCCCATTTCTCTCCATCCAGCACTCCTTGGACCCAGGCTGACCTAAGCTAAAATCCTGGACAAACCAAGCACAACTAGCCAGAGGAAGATGCTATTAACTCTCCTGTCACTTGCTTACAAGCAGCAGTTACCCAAAGAACGGGACACTGGTAAGTGAGGAATTTGCCAAAATCAAGAATGGTGTGGTAGTGCACGGCTTTGGGATTTTTATGAATAATTAAGGAGAAGCCTTTGAAGAACCTTTCTTCTTTCCAAGTAACATGGGGCAGCAGCATCTGATCATCTTCCTAGAAAACTCCAAACCCTTATATTGCTTACCTTGAATGAAACGGCAGTCGATGCAGCGTGCCTGCAGCGCTGGCCTTCCCCCACGGTGCCTGCACAGCAGGGTGTCTGTAATTCTTTGCACAGAAGTCAGACCCTTCTAAAACCCAGACATTCATATTCCCATCAAAATCTGAACAGTGGGGTTTTTCCATCAACAGTTTCAGGCTATCAGCCTCGTCCGTGAAGGAAAAATTCATCAGGCAAAGGCTAAAGAAGTCACACCTGTCAGCCTGACACACTGTTTATCTCGAAGGCTTTACTTCAGAAAGTATAAACAGTAGAATATTTATTTTCCTTCCTGCCATCTATGAGGCCATTCAGCAATTTGAAAGTTCACGCACAGCTTTCATGAGCCAACCTTAATTGCACAGCAATGTGCCATAAAAACAAAGATTAGGCATTATTATCTAGGAACCAATTTTACATTTTTCTCCTCTGACTTGAACTGTTTAAAATATAGGGCACTATCTCATTTTGGCTGTGCATAAATATCTCAGTTGTCAAACTGCCCTTACTCAATCAGCCAACTTTTCTTGGTGGTTGAAAATCATAGTGTTTAATTGTGTCAGCCAAGGTGAAAAATGTTATTGATTCACCACCTGGCTGCACCATACAGTTAAAACAGGTAAGAAGCAGAATGTGGAATTCCAGGGACTGCAAAAATATTTTACCCATTAAGAAGTTAATATGATGCAAGAACAGAAGGAAGAAAATAAACAGATTGCGTGATTCTTTATCCAGGTGCATTCTTGCTTTCTCCTTACTAGCTGGCTTTGAATCTTCCAAACAACATATGTTTAAATAAGGTGCAACAGGGGCCCAAGGCATCAGGAAGACACTTCTGACAGATTTCTACAAGCTTTCGATTAGTCTGTGACTTGACAGTCTTCAAATTGTTCAATAGTCACTGTCACCTACAAGAGCAGAACTGACAAGTAAAAAGCATGATGGAGCAACACGAAATCCACTTTTTCTGTGCTCAGTATTTACTGTAATTCTGGTGACCTCATCTGTCTTACAACAGAGAGGAAAGCTGTTCAGTAAAGAAATTCATAGCAAACTCCTTGGGTGCAGAAAAAAAAAATCTCATATTAAGTTTTAGCACCGGCTGAATGCTCTCCATGCTGGACAAAAGTTTTGGCAGGCAGTGTAAACCATCTGCTCCTAGAAATAGGTTCCAAGGAGGTGGCTTATGGTTTATGGTATTTGAAATCCCTTCTGTGTAACTCTTCATCAATGAAGAGTGAAACCGTGGCATTAGCTCCCTGATAGGAATCTCCCCGAGAAAAGGCTTTAAGGACCAGACAAAGGGGGAATACATTGTCCCATAGCAACTATAATTTACAGAAAATCAATTACCTCTTGTGTCATGCACATATAATGCTATGGTGTTTTTATCAGGAGAAATGTTAATGAGGATTTTTATGGTAGCTGAGCTACCTGAAATCTCTCTCCTTTGTCTCACACAGATATAACCAGATGTCCAAGGTCTAGCAAATTTAAGGTGAAAAGAGGGAATTAGGTAGATCCACTAGGCTCTTTTTCTGCATACTGTAGGCTATGATTCTTTCAGTGAGTGACTCACACTCTAAACCAAATACTTGCCTTGAACGAAAGCATTTACATGTTCAGCCAAACCCCCTCATTTATGTGGAAGTTAAATGGTGGGACAGACTGAGCTAAGCACAACTTGCACTAACATGGATATGGCCAGATGAAATGCATTCACATCTTCTTCACAGTCTCTTCTGTTAAGCTGGGAACATTGCTGGGTCCCTAGGAAAGTTTCAGATGTGGACCAAGAAGACCAAGAAGAAGGACTTCAGGAGACGAGGCAAGGCAAGGAAGGAGAGCTGTGATATGCAGTCCTTTGGCCAAAGAAGGAGATGTAAGGAGCAAGCATTGATTCCTGGTCCCCATCAAAAGTTTGCAGTGAGGCTTGGCTGTGGATCCGGGAAGAGGGTGAGACACCAGGCATAAGAGAAATGCTTACAGCATGGCTGTTTGGATGCACAGAGCTCGCTGTTACAAGCTAAATAGGCTCTACAGACACTTTTGCTTGGGACGAGTGGAGAAATAGGATGCGGATACTATGAATTGCTGTGAGGGTGACAATCTCTTTCTCCTGACCTTTATTTTTCTTTAGGGTCCACTCAGACACACTCCCTGTGGTGGCATTTTGAGAGTCCTGCCCATACTTTGTGCATCCAGGGTTTCAAAGGGCACAAGTCTGAGCACTCGTGCTCACAGCTGCCAGCTCCTACAAGGAGCTTATCTGCGGGAGGGGGCTGCCGTGGTGATCCAGCAAACCAGAAGGGCTTGGTCTGGCTTGAGTGTGTCAGGAGATAGCCTAGTGATGTGCAGGGGCAGAATTATTGTCCCTACTCTCTTCTTTTGCAAAAAGAAAGATGCTTTAATTTATATTTCCCTGTCCTGTCATTGGTAAATTCTTCCTCGCTTCCTGCCTGTGTCTTATGCTGAGTACTAGCCCAGTGGAACAGAAATCTTGTTTTGCAGTCCTAAGGAAAGTTTTGCAGTGAAATAAAAAGACATGGCCCAGCTTTAGTTTTAGCATGCTATACTAGTAACAATTCACTGAGCATTCTGCTTGGTCAAAGGGCATTTCCTCCCCTCCTTCCTTTCCTACGTCTCTGTCTGCCTCCCTCCTTCCCTTCATCCTCACTAGTCTCTTCTGAAATTAATAAACATAGAGTGTTTGTTGACTGGGTGGAGAAATTGCATTCAGATCACATAATGTCTGAGACCTGGCAAGTGAATCTGTTCTGATCTTTGCTAAATGAAGTAGGGTGCCCTCCAGTCTAGTAGCAAATATCTTAGAGGGAAACAAAAAGGAAAAAAAAAAATCTACTTTGTATTGCTATTAATTAGAGAACCAGGTCAGTATGATTTGCAGCTCCTTGACCCTTCTCATTTATATATTTATTTCAGATAAGATATTGTGGTCCTCATCATGATGGAAAAATAAAGTCCGTGGTTGGAACCACATTACATAGTACTCACCAAAAACTGGCACTTCTACAGGTCATTATAATGTGATAAATATGTCTGGGCCAGGGATTTTCTAGGGTCTTTTGGGTATGCACATATCACCCAATTCCCTTCTCAAAGAGAGATTAATGTATCTGAACACAGATGGGCTCCCAGGCCAAAAGACAGAAGCTGTAACAGCTCCAAATATGCATCTCTCTCAGGCAATATGACAACCTGCAACCTTCTGCTTCTCCCGTTAAAAGATCTCGAGCTGTTTGATGTGTCTGGGATCTCTCCCCAGGCCTTGTCCCCCGCATTTGTTGCAGAGGCAGTTCTGTGCTGCTGTGCCAGATCTGGTTTCTCTACGAGGTGTCTGTCAGAGCACCGTCCTCGGTAGGCCTGACAGGTTGTGTCTAAGTCGATGCCTTGTTTGCCTCTTCTACCAAATTACACCATTTCCCTTGGGCTGCTCTCAAAGACTTCAGCAGCACATGCCTTCCTGTTTTTTATTTGGATGTGTATGTGTGTGGCTCTTCTAAACACTGACAGGAATTTCCTTTCCTGAGTCTAGACATCAGCCACTCACTATTTCTGTAGCTTGCTAACAGACTGTCTGCTGCCCTGGGCCCTTTGATTTTTCCCATGAGAGCAGCAAATTCGCACTGGGCTGATAGAAAGGGCCTTGTATGATACTCTGGACATGCAGCCTGTTTTTTGCTGGTGGTGTTTTAGCCGCTCTAATGATCTATGCAAAGCAAACTGAGCACCTAGTGGGGGTTGTTTCTCTGTGTCTGCTGCAGGGTCTGTCCTTGCTACCCTGGTGTTGCCAGAGCGCTTCTGCCCCAGGGAGAAAGAGAGATGGTGTGATCCCAGCCCAAGCTGATGTGACCTTGAAATGCTTGAAATGATTCCACACACTGGAAAGATACACTGGCCAGGCAGCCATCTGGGAGCAGGCAAGCCAAGGTGAAGCTCTTCCCAAGCTGACATAACTGTCCCTTTCCAGCTGAGTGGGATCCCCTCAGTGGCACCCTGGGGCTTCCTGCACTGATTTCGGTGTTGGCTGCAGCAACTCTGGGGCTCTGCTTAGTTAGCATGTTCCCAAATAAAGCTCTTGGGATGCTTCCTGGATTTTCAGACTCACAGGGCGTGGGCTGCTTCAGATGAATCTCACAGATTTCAGTGGTCTTTCAGAGCGAATTAAGCCTGTCAGTACTTTCCTGGAATTTGCTGAGAGCAACAGATGGAACCTGGGTACACTAAATAGTCTTTTTTTTTGCAGCTTTTCTCAGTGGCTCCTGTTTTATAAATTTCCCAGGAAAATGAATCTTTCTAGGCAAGTGATTGCCAGAGGGATAAAAAATCTTGTAAGATTTGTCTCTGTGTGCATCAAGGGTGAGCAACCAGTGACTGCACAGCAGAGGTTGTAAAATGGAGCAGAAAAGATTGGTAAGGTGACTGAAAACGGATTCCCACAACACAAATGATTTATCTCCCCCCTGACTTTTTAGCCTGTGACTGTCCATCTGCATGAGTGTCTGACTGGCTGTGTGTCATTCCTTCTTGCCTCAGAAACTTTTGAAGTGGTTGCCTTATTTCAGCCAAAGTAGCTGAAGGGTGAAGACCTCAGCATTGCTAAGGTCCTGGGATTTTCTGGAAAGTAGGCAACTGGTTGGGAGCAAGAGACTCAGCCAGTGCTCCTCAGCTGGAGGAGAGGGTGCAGGACTAGCTGAATCCCTATGACATTTTGTGGGATTATCGTGTGTCCACAGACAGGCAGGATGGCAGAAAACCAGACTTTTCACAGACATGCTTATTTGTGCATTCACAGAAGCCTGCTACAAATACAGGTTATGCAACACTGCAGGATGAATGAGAAGTAAATGTCTAGATGTGAATACAGTCATTGCTGAAAGTGCTATAGCTTTGGCACAGCCATCCCTGTGCCTCCCCCATGAAACATGACTGTAAAGGTCACATCCCGATAACTGTGGGAGCCTGTGGAGCCAGTCAATGTGGACTTATTGAGAAGTCTGCCTTTGGACTCCATTTTGTAGCTAGAGCCTCTCAAAGGATGCAAGGAAGTTGACAGAAATAAGAATTCATTCCTGTAAGCTTTCTTTTGTAACGGGGAAAATACAAAATTCCCAGGTGATGTGGCATTTCCTGGGGAAATAAATAGCCAACAGCATACTCAGAGTGACATAAACAGTGCTGTCCAGGAAGGCCAGTGGTGCAAAAACATACTTTTCAAGACGAGGAATGAGAAATTAGGCCGATGAGGAATAAACAGTGCAGATCCGGTGAGGAAGTAGTGTGTCCTGGGTAGTGGGGACAAAGTGCCATGGGGTGAGTGAGTGAGCAACAGTGGCCCAAGTTGCCAAAAGTTGGCAGTGAGTCTGAGGCAGAGAGACAAGGCTGGGCTGTGCCCAAGAACTGCTCAGGAGCAAATGTGTCCCACCATGCCTGGTTCTGCTACCTCCCACGCTGGTCCCTGCCCTTAGACCAAATGCTGAGAACCTGTAGAGATATCAGAGAGGAATTATCAGAGAGAACTTGGTGTTAAATCCACCTCTGGTAGCTGAAGATGTGAGAAGCTCCAGGTGGTGTGTTTATCTGTGTAGGAGACAGAAAGGCCTGCTGGGTCTCAGCTTGAAGTCTTTGCGTGGGGTGGAGGACAGGATACCAAGCAGACCTCACTGTGCCTTGAGCACAGCAGGATGTAGGACTTGCAAATGAAAAATCAGAAAAATCCAAATTGGAAATGGCCTAACCATTAGGGTAACATGTGGCTGGAATGGCTAACCAAAGATGTGGTAAATGCTCCAGCACTTGAAGTCAAAATCAAGATACCCTGGAATTCCCACAAGGTACAAGGCTTGATTCAGAGATCAGAGAGTGAAATGCTGTGGTGCATGTTATGCAAGAGGCCAAACCAGATGATCAGTCTGGTTTGCTCTGGCCTTCAGAAATATGAACCATCGTTGTAGCAAGGATCTAGGAGAATTACCATGAGACAAGAAACAGAATAATTAAATAACCACAGATTTGCAAGGGCTCACATCAAAGAGTGGACCATTTTTTTTTAACCAGCAGCAGAGATTGGAGGGAGATCTTGGGCAGTAAGGAGGTTGCTTTGTTTTCCTATTTGGAAACTTGCCCACTGAAAGACTTCGACCCCAGAGATAAAGTTGGTCTTCATACTAGAGGTTCATGAGCTCATTCATGGACAACATTTGTTGCAAGATTACTGGAGTTTCAATGTGGGCTTATCCTAAAGTATTACTGGCTTCCAAAATGCATTCATCAGTCTTCAGGGTGCAGTAAGGCATGGTCTTGCACAGAACAGATTTACACAAATGGTTTATTAACAAAATCAGGATTAGGGCCAAACAGATGTCAGTATGACTGATTAGCTCAAAATAAACACTGTTGTGAGATAAGAAATAGCTGTGTTTTTGCTTCGTCTTCTTGTGGTTGCATACTCAATAGATGATGGGAAATGACATGTTAGGTATGAGGTAAAATGACTCATCCACGGCTGCAACTCATAGAAGGCAGAGCAGAAGAATTCAGGAATTTTCAGTCCATGGGTATAAAATAAGCAATGGCCCTGATCCAGGAAACTCTGCCATGGAGACAGATCCCCCCAAGGGGTGCAGACTCACTTTCCTAGGATTGTGCAGGTGTAGGTTTTTATTTTGGCAGCTGAAACTCCCTAAGCACTAAAATTACTATAATTTTCATTATGCCACATGCATTAAAGTTCTAAAAGGTGAAAGTATTAGAAAAGAAGTAACAGTTGTTCTCTCATGAGACTTTAAATATTAATTGATTTGGCCAAATGAGGAATACAAAACCTTTTAATGGTTTCTCAGTGAGAGGAGAAATCTGTGTTACCTTACTTGGTCCGTGTCATCAGTATGTGAAATAGTAGCAGATGTAGAGACCAAATCTAGTGCTAGAGGTCAGAGAACTGTATTAAACATGAACTGGCCACTTTAATCCATGTACATTGAAAACTGTAGATCAAGTTCATTTCCTAATTTGCTTTACAGAGAACATGCAAGTCAGACTAAAGGCAAGGAGAGGAAAATGGCAGGAAGAATTCTTTTTTGGGCACTCCCTTTTGTACAGAACATAATTTCTTGCTTAAACATGGTAGAAATTCCCTATTTTTTAACATTCTAAATGAAAAACTGGGATTTGCACTACAAGTTGCTCTGCTTTGATAACTGTATAGATCCATGAAATCAATTTCTAGTCATTCAAACAATTGCATTCGTGTTACCATTTTCTAAGCAAAGCATTTGGATTTTTCAATTTCATTTTCAGAGCTAATTTTTCACTTCAGTAATTTAAGAAATTAACTATCCAAACCACTGATAAACAAACTATTGTAGTCAACATAAGTGAAGTCCTTCCCTTCATCAACTTTCACTTTTCATTGTGAAAGGGAACCAGACAAGGAGAAGGAGGAACTGTTTCAGATCACTTTGAAATTAAACTCTTCTTGATTAATATTTCTTACAATTTTTGTGATCAGTAGGCAAAGACATCAACACAGCAAAAGTCCTACACATGGGCTTCCTTGAAAACATGGTGCTGTTTGATGTGGATTGCACTCTACATGACTTAGTTAGCTTTTCTGCTAACTTAGTTAGCAGACTTAGTTAGCCTTTCTGCTAACTTAGAAGTAGTTAGCTTCCAAGCTGCCTGGATCACTTTGAGTCTTACTGATTTCCAGACTGAAGATGACTCTATTCATTTGCACTGCAGGAGCATTATGAGAATAAAATTCTCAAAAGGAAAAGATTTTCCACTTTGATTGCATCCCTGATCTAACTCTTGTGTCTAGATGTGCCATTCCTTGTGTTATCCAGGCAAAGACATGTCCTACCTTGATCTGTGCCCTGCCTCAGATACTAACTGATCTCCAAAATCAAGGGAAAATTTTTGTGTATTTTTTGCCTCTCTCTGTCCTGTTCTCTGTCCTTTTACCACTGTACAGCCTCTGCTTTCCCTCTCTGCTTTTAGTCAATAGCAAGATAAAAATTCATTAATTAGCATACTCCTACTCCTTGTTCTCCACGAGATCTCTAAATATTTTCTTATCATATGGATGTTACTCAGAAGCATTAAAGTCTAATCTAGGTTCCCAGAAATGCATGGGGTTATTTTTACATATTTACACTGCTTTTGAAAAACAGTCTTTCCTAAGAGTTTGATCTTTGAATTGGGGAAGATCTGCTTTCTTAGGAGGAATGTAAGCAGTCGTGAGGGGATGGGAAGAGAGGATTTAGAATGATTAGCTTGTAATTATCTCATTCCCTCTTTAGATATCAAGTGCTTAATTTATGAGATTTGTTGCTCTACAGTCCTATCGAATCAAGTGGAATGAGAACAGCACATTCAACAGATAGTTCAGTTCTTACCTTGACCCAACACCATAATTTTAAAAAGTAGTGGCTTGGAATACACTTCCTTCGACAGATCTCCAGCTGGTGCAAATGGTCAGTACCTCTCTCAAGGTAAGCGGAATTACATCAGCTTGTTGCAATTCAGGCTTTGTCCTTCCAAACTTTGCTGTGGATAAGACAGGTATTCCTCATTTTTACTCTCCTCAGTCAGAACATTTTTGCTGCACTGATTTAATTTTCCCTATAATGTATGGTATTCCACACTGTGATATTCCAAAGTTCCAAGTATCCCTGAACCTGACAGAAGTCTACAGTGACTGCTCTCCTTCATGTGCTATGACCAGATTTAGTGGAACTGCTGGAAAGGGCTGAGGCAAACAGGAACTCATGGGCAGCAGGGCCTTTTTTAGCCCATGAAGGTGGACGGTTCTTGGGGTGCAGTGAGGTCTGTGACTCAGTCTTGAGATTCTCCTTCACAGGGTACTGTCAAAATGGAGTTAAAAGTCCCTACGTGCAGAGCAGAAAAAAAATGAAACGCCTCTGAAAAGAATTTGTCACAACTTTGCAACCAGCAGTGGTAATGGTTTTTGCTCAGGGATTGTCATGATATTTTTGTGAGTGAAGGCCAATTTTCCTTTCAAGGGACTATATATTCAGTTATTTAATCAAGGTAAATTATTCCTTCTCTCCTCACCCACAATTAGATCATGACACAAAACTAAGCACAGCCTTTCATTCCACCTCTTCTTGCCTCTCTGTTTGACCTAGACTTTGGTGAGCCAATAAGTTGTCTGAGATACTGATTTAATAAGGATAGGAGAATTAAAAAGGACAAAGAGACACCTGACTAATTGGCATTTCCAAGAGTTTTTTGTGATTAGCCAATGGGGATTTTATAAGGTATGAAGTATTTGCTTTCACATAAATTTCTTCCACATTCTTTCTCTCATGTTTGTTCAGTAAACCTTCTGGAATAAAGTTCACATCTTCTTTGTAAGCTTTATACTTGGGAGGTAATTGAGTTGGCTCTTTGTTATGAGAGCATGTACTCATTTAATTGCACATATGTGTCTGTGAACACACTATCCCTGCTTCTCTCCTAAATTTGATTTGGAATGAATCCCATGAAAGGCTGTTTTCCAGTGTTAATGGATAGAAGGTCTTTACCAAGGGGAAAAGTATTCAAACACTAAATTTAATCAAGTTAAGTTTAAAAGTTGTTTCTTTGCAGGAACTCTCATTGAAAACATGCAGTTCTGAAAGTAATTCCTTTCTTCCCATAGCAATTTAATAGCAAGTATCTTCTACTGATTTTATGATTTGTAACCAATCAGCTTTTGTTTTGGAAATATGGTATAGTAACATGACAATTGAATGGCATGACAGTAACACATTTTCATTGTTGTCAGAGTTACTTGTTACATCCTGTCTTGACCTGCTGAGCAGTAATGCAAAACTTTGGGAAGATGAAATCCTTACAGGAGATGAAAATAAACACTGTGGTAATCCTTATCCCGTTTCTGGACTTAGGGTGCTGACCTTAATGTAACAATGCAAGCAAGTATTCATCTTCAACATGCTGCTCTCAGGAATAGCAGAGCAAAGTGCAAGGAGGGAGGTGATCTGAAGGCCTGGAGATCTGTCCCTTAGGCTGAGAAGTCACATTACTCAAGCCATGTTAAGCTGTATAGATAAGGTAAACTATACTTTGCAATGCAGTGTGTCAGTTTGATAGATGACTGTCCTGTGGGCTTTTTATCATTTTCCATTAATTTGGATTTTATTGTATGCCAAGACTTAGCAACTTATTGTTATAAGCTGACAACCTGATCTTTTTATTCAATTTCCACTTAGCATTTGTATTTGTTTCACACTAAGTCAGATAAAATTGCCAAGAACTGAGTTCTGCTTGAAAGAGAACATCAAGATTAGGGTCAGCTGATTTCTTAGCCACCCCCTGGCTTTAAAAAAAAAGAAATACATTGTTCCCTATTCTGTCTCTTCTGGGGAATTTGGAAATATTCAGGTCTTGGGGTTTTGGTCTATCCCTGGAGCAAGACTATATATGTTTTCAGACACCAGTATTTTCCAAGCAAAATGCTTACCCTGAGTTCATAGGGTGTTTGTAACAGAATACTTGATGTTCAGCTGTGTGGTTAGGAACAAGTAGGAGATATAAAACAGTACAAAACTGAGTGTTGTAACCACAGTGTCACAGAGCATAGCAAGGATTTAGAGTCTGTTTCCATGGGGCAGAGAAATTTATTAAATGATCTCAGCAAAATTATGCTTCCGATTTTGAAATTTATTCAAGTGGTAGTTTTTTGAATTTCCAGACTTCATTTGGGCACTGATTTATTCTTTCTACTGGTGTAAATACTCAAACCCTGGTAGACAGGTGTTGTACAACCAGCCAGTTGTGGTGTCATTAGATCAAAGACCAATCTCTTTGAGAGCAGTGTATTTCCCTATCTTCTACGTATCAGATCACCAATTAATTGGATGCTAGCTGGAATTAACTGATTAAAGAATTAGAAAGTGGTATTTTCTGAAGAAGATGAGGAGCATCTTTTGTTGTAGTCTATTCTGACCGAAGCTGTGGTTATAACTACAGGTTAGGCCAGAAGGAGAGAAATGTTTATTCATGTCTCTTTCAAGGTGTTGGGATTTATGGACAAGTTCAGAGCTACACTAGATTCATGCCTTCTTTGAATCCTGGCTTAAATCTGAGTTCTGTATCTATGGTCATAAAATGGCTACTGCTGAGCTATGTGTAAGAAAGCAATGGCACAGATTTCTTTTTTTTTAAGGTTTATCCAGGTGGAGCCTGTCTAAATTTTGCTTGACAACTTTCAGCTTTGACAGAGAATTGAAATTCCTGCAGTATTTTAGCACCTCTGAAGTGCCTGCTGTATATGGAAGTGTTTAATTTTTTTTTTTTTTTGCTAAGAAATAAACTGAAACCTGATGTTTTTAGTCAAAGATGATACCTGGAAATGTTTGGGTGCTCTGGACTGTGTCATAAAAAAACAGGTTGGGTTTTTTTCTTAATTATTTTCTGTTCACAATTATCACAAATTATCACAATTTGCTGATAAATATTTGATATGCATAACAAAAAGTAATATAGGTCAACTGACCTACATGGACCTGGCACAATGTTGGCCTTGTATCAGAAGGGAACTGCTGCCTTGCTTAGACAGAGAAGAAAATATAACAGTGATTTTTCACTCTGTCTGAGCAGGCCTGGGATGGCATAGCCTTGGAAGAACACCAGATGCAATAGAGCCCTCCAGAATTCATCTCAGGACTACAGGGACTGGGTGTCCTCTTTCTCCTGGACTCATTTTCATAAGCTTGATCAAGCTGTTAATACTCTTCTTGTGTCAAGTGGCCACAGTGCTGCCCCATCAGAGGAGATGAACAAGAACATCCAATGAACAAGGTTTGCTCTTCCTATCTACAGCGACTGCAGAAGCATAGCAAGGGCTAAGACAATCCCAGCCAACACTGTCAGCTTAATTACAGAGAATATCAGAGCTTCAGTTCCGGAAACCCAATAGTTTTCATCCAGGGAGTTTTGAAGATAGGCCAGATGCTTAGCTAGGGCAGATCCACATTGCATCACTGATTCGACAGGTTGATGCCAATTTCCACCAGTAAAGAATCTTGTTCTTCCTCAGTGCTATCAGTACCAATGTGGAGATACAGTGAGGAATGACAATGCAGAACTACAGGGCATAAAGAGGGTCTGCTTATCTGCTAGTCAGTGCACACCTTGTAATTTATGCAGTGCAAAGCCCAGTAACAGAGCTGGGGAGCCAAGTACTTCCTGATAACCGCACCTCCTGGAACTGTACAGTGCATTGGCTAATAAATCTTAGTGATGGCACAAAGCTAAGCTGGGAAAAAATTAAATCCGCCACTCAGGCAGCTGAACAGCTGTCTTAGCTGTGCTGATTCACCCAGAATGATGCACTCCAAGGGGTTTTCACCGCCTAAACAGATGTTCCCCTAGCACAGGATGCTTTCCATTTTTATATTGTTCATGCTGGATTTGTGTGTTGCAGATCAGATCTTCAGCTGCTGTAACCAGACCTGTCTAGTCAGGGGCTGTCAGGACGAGACTGATGCTCTCAGGCCCAGTCTCCCACTTCCGTCTGCGGTGCAGGCTCCCCTCCTGCTGCAGGCTGCTCCAGCTGCGTGGTGCTGCGTGGCGGTCCCGGGCTGGAGGGAAGCCACGGCCATGTGCTGCATGTGGCACTGTGTCTCCAGACAAGCTTTGCTGGAAGGCGTGTTTTCCAGGCGTCAGGAACATTTCCCCAGCTGCTGGTCCCCATCCCTGGTGAGGGTGGGATAGAATAGCTGAATCCAAGTGGCCTGTGTGCTCTGCACACTGGGGGGCAGGACAGCAAGAAATACCACCTTTGCAATACACCCATACAGATATGTGCTAGTTTTATTACTTTGGCTCTGCAACATCTGAGTTGATCATGCCCAGACAGTCTTTCACCCTGCTTAGCTCTGCAAAGAAGATATAGCCAGTTTGGTTTTTTTCTTGATCAAGTGGGTGAGTATGTCATGCTGAAACGGAAGAGAATGATAAAAATAAAATAAATAAATAAAAATACGCTGGCCCAGCAGTATTGCTATGGCTTGTTGAATTTATCATGCATAATCTTCAACTTTCACTTTGTTACATCTTACGACAATGATTTTGTATTTCAAAATTTTGCAGAACAGTCTGATATTTGCCCTCCACAGATGCTGTGCTGGGTCAGTACTGAGAGGTGGAAGGAGCAGAAGAGGGTCACACAGTTTAATTATTAAGGCAAGTATGAGACTGTACAATACCAAGAATGCTGAAGTGCCAATCCCTCCGTGAGACTGCCACTGTGCAATACAATCAATAGCATTAATTGTTACACAGTAGCAATTCCAGATTTCTGTCCATTTAGGAGCAATGCCCTTTAAGTCAGTGGTATAGCAGTCTCTTCTTGCATTGGTCTGTGCTGCTTCTTGGATGCTAGGGAGCTCTAGTCTGCTAGACTAGAGCTAGTTAGATTCACCTTATTCCTACAAAGAGCATGTGGACCAGTATAACCTAGTGTTAGTAGAAAATGCTAAACACAAATTCTGAACAAAATGTGAAAGTGCTGTTCTTAAACTTATCAAAACATACTGAAAGTTATTTATATATGTGAAACCAGATGAAAATCTGTATGCCTAATCTTGGAAGTGAGCTGGAAGGCAAGCAGAAGACTTATCTGAGTTTCAGTGTCATGAGAGGAATATACTGTCTATATCATATAGAACAAAGACAGAAGTCTACATAGAAGAGACACTTTTAATAGTGTTTAGCAGTGGCTGTCATACAGTGGGAGATACTGGGATTTTCCCTTGCCTAGATATGGGCGCTAGGAGGGCATAAGAGAGGAATAATTGGTACTTTTGTATATTAGAGCACCGTGATCACTGGCAGATGCTGACTCAGCTGGCTGCCACTGTAGCACTAAATGCAAGCTGTTAGTGTTCTGTACAAAGGATTGATGTGCTGGCATGGCATCTGTTGTGAGGCCAAGGCTGTTACTAATGAGATCAAGGCATTGGGTTACCGTAAGACAAGGATTAGACCATTGACACCTTTGCTTCTGCTTTGACTATTAGCCCATAGGGAGGGGAATCACGGGGGGAATCTTCTTGCACACAGTATCAGTGGACCATTTCTTTTCCCTCCTACTGTGTTAGATACCTTTTTGGTTTCAATGAATCCCAAAAAATCAAAGGAAGACTTGACTGCAACTACAAGGACACATCTGCTCTATATTGGAAGCCAAGAAAAGCCATTAATCATTCGAGGTTTGCTGAAGTGTTAGTGAACTGAGCATTGCTGAACCAGAACAGGATTCCTAGAGAAACACGAGCCCAGTATGTTTTCTTTTGTTACTTTTTTTTTTTAAATGGAAGTTATTTTGCACCAACATCCATTTCCAGTAAGTTCTTGCTGCTCAACATTTTATTAAGTAGCCATTCTCCTACAGAAAATGGAACCTCCTCTTACTGTGCAGTAACAGAGGGGTAACATTTGATGGTACCTGAGAGACTGATGAAATGATCAGTATCTTTGAGTTTCTTGAATCTCATCTGACCTATTGACGTGACTGTTTGCCATATAAAATGTTCAGGGGAAATACTGGCCTTTATAAAAATCAACTCTTTCCTGTGCTAGTTCTTGTAGGTTCCTCTTGGTTTAAAGAAAAATAGAACACTTCTTTATTAGTTGAGGAGAAAATCGAAATCAGTAGAGTCCAATCAAATGAATATTCTGGAGACCCAAAGTCTCCATGTTATTACAAGGAGATAAGCAACGCCTTTCTACTGTGTGCAGCAGGACACTTAATTATTTAACTTACAATAAGAGAGCTAAAGCACCTTAGAAGTTATTTTTAGCAGTGGATATTTAGCAAGGTTCTTCTTACATAATTATAGACACAAACTGTCTAATACTGACAGATGCTGACACTTAGAAAATTATGTAGTTAAGCCAGTCACCATCTTCCATTAGAGGAAAAATGAGGCAATTATAGCAACACATTCAGAGATTCTTAAACACAGGGTAGGTTACAGTTGTCTTCTAGTCTGACCTCCTGTATGACACATCTACAAATTTCATTGCAGCACCTCTTGAATTTCCCTGTCCATAATAATGGACAGCTTTTAGCCTTTCCTTAAAGACTGAGATTCAGTTCTTCATATTCAATCCCTATGCTGTTCAGAGTTTAAAGAAAATACATGCCACAAACTTGAAATTTGTCCAGTTTTGGCTTCTACCTAGTGGATTTCATTATGCCTTTTACACTAGATATGACACTTACAGTTAAAAATTTCTTTCTCATAGTTGTAATAGTTGCTCTACCATCTGGGTGTCTGTGAGCTGTGATCATATTACTTCTTAAACTTCTCTGGGATAAATCAGATTAAACTTCTTTAGTCTCAGTCTGATTTCCAGACCACAGGTCATTCTTGTAGCTCTTTTCTGAATCCTTTCCAATTTTTGAATGCATTTTGAACGTTTGGATGCCAGAACTGCATGTGGTATTTCAGCAATATTCTCACTAGAGCTATACACTGACTCTTTCAAACTCCCCTGCTTATTTATCTAAGGATCAGAATTGCTCTGGAGGGTCATGCTCAGCTGATTATCTAGTGTGACCATAAAGTTTATGTAAAGTTAATTATATCTGAATTGCTGGTTCATAGCCTAAAGTGTGACATAAAGCTTTTGTTGCAAGATGTATGACTTGCATTTGGTTCTGAAAATGCAAGTAATAGAAATGACAAGGAATTAATCCTTATAACAAACTTGTTCCCCCTGTCACTTTTATTATCCTGTAATCCCTTTGGTGTTGTCTCAAACTTCAACCACAGTGGGTTTTGTCTACATTGTTGGTATAGATGCCACTGACAGGAGTAGCTGGCACAAAGAATAGAGCTCTCTCTAAACTCCAGGTGGAACACCTCGCTGAATGACAGCGATTCTGCTTAAATTACTTTTAGAAATACGTCCATTAGACAGCTTTTAAGCCATTTAGCACAAATGGATTGTTGTGTGGGAGCGAGCTAAACACCTTATAAGATCTAAATATTTTTCCTTTTTGCATCTACTCCTGTCAGCCAAACTGGCAATCTTCACCAAGACTGTAATCAAGTCCTGCAGGTTTACAAATGTTGTTATTAATGACTGCTGTATAACATCATTGCTAACGGCTGATGGAACAGTAACTATTAAATTAGGTTCTGAATTTGTAATTCTGCTTCCTTCTGAATCTGAAACAGACACACTTGTCGAGTAGTTCTCCATTTCCCACATTATGATTGATAATTTTGCTGTTCTTTAACAGTATTGGATCCATCCCATACAATTCAAGACCACCTTTTCCACCTGGAAATTATGCTTCTCTGGCGCTTGTTGAGAGAACGTATGTTTCAGCCATAACATCAGCAGAAAACCTTCCTAGTTTGGTAGGGGAATTGCGGGAAAATGAGTCCTATGCTGGAGAGGCCTGATGTCAGCTTCTCAGCTTCCTCAAATTCTGGTGGGAGACCGTCTGTGTGGGGGCCTACATGACAGGGCTGAGGGGTACAGACATGCTTGTACAGCGGTTCACATGATTATTCTAGCACACTGGCTGGATATGTGCCTTCCAACGGGTTTCCTTTCAGAGGACAGGCCCCAGAAGAGGCAGCTCCCCCAGAACTGGCTGAGTGCTTCAGCCTTCCTCCCACGCCTGCTTCACGTGCGAGAGCTGATTGATCTGCCAGTGGTTAGAAGGTTTCCCTGGGAAGTGCATCCCCAAGTTCGAGTCCATGCGCTGATTTGGAGTGGTTCCCTGACCGCCAAGCTACACTGGCTGTTTCTTTTTCTTCCAGTGAATACTTAATTGGAATCAGCTTCAAATCAGACAGAGCAAGAACTTGAATCTGCAGCTCCCTTTTATCTCCCGGGAACTTCCAAACCACTGGACTGCATACTCTCATTCTCTGTAGCTCAGTTCATATGTAATTATTTACATGGAGTGGAGAGGTTCCAAGAAGATGGGGGCAGAAGGTGAGAGAGTTAACTAAAGGAGTGTGTGGGGTAGGGAGAAAACCTGGCCATCCCTGGCCTTCTGGTGGGGGAGGCCAAGTTGCTGTTCCTCTCCCGTCTGGCAGCGCTTGGGAGCTGGGAGCCAGGCTTTCCTCTCCAGAGAGGAATCACTTAGGAACTTGCCTATTTGTTGCTTGGCCTCCCATTCTGTTTCCTTTCTGGGCCTTACATGTGAAGGTTTTGGAAATATAGTGGTTTTGTTCTGATGCATAATGAAAACAGATTTGAAAAACTTAAATTAGAAAACCTCTTTTTTTCTTCCTTCTGAATTGTGAAACAAAATTCTTGTTTTGTGGCCAGCTCTGAGAATCAAATCTGAGAGGCAGAACTTGGAGCAGAAAGATTGATGAAGTCAAACCTGACAAAACCTGATTGTGCATTCCTTTCCCATTCATCAGCAGGCTCCTCAGTGTAATAGATGAAGACTTTTTGGACTAGTTGCTCCTACTTAGGTTGAGGTATATTCTTTCATTCATCCCCTTTAAGCATGCTGTGGAAGCATGGTTCCTATTACGTCAGCCCAGTCCACTTCCCCACCTTCCTCTTCCCTGCCTTGTGCCAGGTCTCTTGTCAAAGGATAGACCAGAGTATGTCACAGAGGGTTATTTCATGTAGCACAAATTAAATATGGCCCTTCCATATCTCCTTTGCAGAGGTACACTTTCTATTCTGAAGTGCTAACTCCAGGAATCTCTCTGTAAATTCATTGTGGGAAACAATGCTGCAGGAAGAGAGTCAAAATGTGGAAGAGAAACAGCTTGAGAGCACCTCAGTCTTCCTATTGATGGGTGTTCAGAGCACATGTACCAAGCCAGACCTGTGGTGCACATTCACAGCTTTGATCCACTGATCTACGTCAGGTCAGCCCAAAGGTGAGGCATCAACCTCACAGCCACTGACTATGATGCTGAGCAAGCACCAATGTTACAGCACTTTTTACACCACAGTTGCAGCTCTTAATGTAGTGGAGTGGGATTAGCACAGTGGAGAAAGAGAATCTATTGCCAGAAACTTGAAACAATATATTTGTGGGTCTCTCAAAGCAACCCAAACCATCCTTACAAGTAAAGTTACAACTTCTATGTTTCACACTGCAAACATTAGGGCTGCAAGCCTATTCCTGTCCCTCTGCATTTTGAAGAATAACCTAAGGTGTTCAAAGGTATTCAGAGTGCTGACAGCACTGCCCTACCTTGCCTATAGCAGAGACTGAAAGTGCTTTGCTGGAGAATTTATTGTACAGAGTTGCCCACCAGCAAGTATCTGCAATAGAGGATGCATCAGTTCTTTCATTTTGACTTTACCATTCTTTCCCCACTTTATTCCTTCCCCAGGGTCTCCATAGCTTATCCCTGTTCTATTAAATTGACTTGTACTAGTTTCTTTATACTGAATTGTCAGTACCATGCATACCTTTTGAACATTTCTTTTTAAATGTGTCAAGAAGATATTTTTCTCAAATAAATGTTTTCTTTAATTTGGCTGGTAAGGGATATAGAAATAAAATTGTTGAGCCAAACTTGGTGAGATTAATTAAATGGACCTTTTTGAGTCTTCTGTGAAGAAATTGCATTCCAAAGGAAAAAGTGCAAGATCAGTTTTCTTAAATGCAGGGCCACTTTTACTCAGTGGAAAAACTAGGTGAAGTTTTCAGTTTGCACTCGATAAAGATTGCTACAGTGAACTCCCTGTAACTCAGGGACATGGAGTAGAGAGTTTGCCACAGATGGCCTAGACAGTTAATCTTGAAAGATTGTTTTTCCTTCACAGTTATTGTATCAATGCCATAAATCTGGCATTGCTGGTTTAATGCTCTGGGCATAGTAAGTGGTGTGCATGATCCTTGGTGACAGGGGTGATGTTACTGTGAAATCCCTCTTGTCTGGTTCTATCTCGCATCCCTAAATGTTCAGGACTGGTAGCAGGCATTGCCTGGAAACAGTTATTTTAGCAGCAACCTAGAAGAGCTGCCTTGTGAAAGCTGCCCTTATTCTAAACATCTCCATGAACCTTCAGCATAATGAGTTATGCTGCATCCATTGCAGAATGACTGGAAAGCAGCCAAAACAGAACAACGAGAACCTCAAGGTTTCAGGCGTTGCTCTGTTACAGAGAAAGAAGCAAATGAGAATTTCGGTTTTGTGCTGAAGGCATCCCCATAGCCTGGTCAGCAGAAACCTTCAGTGAATAAATCAAAACTTAGCGCAAGCCTCAGGTTAGCTTTGCTATTGATCTTTAATGCTTGTAAATGCTTTTTGCAGCTTAAATTATGTCAGCCTCAATGTTTATGAAACTGTGGAAGTGCTGAGCCAAAAACATTCATATTAATAAGGAAGATCTGGGAACCACTGGGGTGATGCCAGTGTCAACCAGTGTTATTAAGCTAAGAAGTCCTTTGGCACAGCTGAGCTAGAGATGATAGCAAATTTATCTCTTGTGAGTAGTCATCTGATTTGTGCCTTCTGATTCGTGGCTTTGTCTTGGACTGAAACAAAAGCTTTCCTATCAACCAGCTAAGAAAAATGGATTTTTTTTAGAAAGGTTTGACCATATTTTCACACTAATTGGAGAAGGGCCACTCATTTATCAGGAACATACCTTATCAGCAGCCAGTGCCTTACTGATCCACTACTGTATTGCATCTCGCTGGACATACCGCCTCTGTATGAGTGTGAGTTTAAATAGTGAGATTTAATTCTCTGAGGACCCGCACACATTAGTTCAGCATTACAGCTTCTTTTGTGTCAAGGGGTACCTGGTAGAGATTGAGTGCTCACAGCTCTGCCTTTTTTCCATATGGTGCTGCTGGGAAGATTTGGGATCCTGGGCAAATATCCTTTGCTTTGGTGTTGTCCTCAGGTGCTGCACTATGAGAAAGATAAGTCTCCCATGTATCTTTGGAGTTTCCTCATCAGAAAAACCTAAGAATATGACAAAAAGAAGTGTTTTCATCAGTGGTTTCATGTAAAATAAAACTTTAAACACATGAAGTCACTGATTTTCATCTCGTTGCTGGTAATTAATGTATTTGGGGTTTTTTTTCCCTTGGAATGGGAGATGTCTATTCATTAGGGTTGCTTAAAAAGCAGCTGCAGTTTCTGGGTGACAGGCAACTTAGGGCCCTTTGTCTCTGCTCCCTTCTGAGTGCACCTCCATCATTGCCCACATGTGTTTTTCAGCAGTCACAAAGCTCTGTGGCAAGATGCAGTAGGAAGGTATTATTATTGCAATTTCATAATGCAGCTATGGTCACACATGCCTCTGGGGCACATGGAAGCTCTCTGAGGTTTTTCTATTTGTGTTTTGAAGGTGGTGCACGCCCTAACCTAAGGTTCTCTGCATACCTCAGCCAGAAACAACCAAATGAGAAATAAGAAATATCAGTTTCACCTACCAAAGCTGACTGAACAACCATTTAAAGCAGGTCTTATTGGTCACACCATAGACATGTCTAGAAAGCCACTTTCACAAGAAGGCCTACAAAGGCTCACTAAAACCTCAGGAGTCTGTGTTTGCTTTTGGGTTTTTTCCCCTAGTGGTGCATACCATTTGGCTGAAGAAGTTTGAAAACACTGTGGGTTTGGGCCTTCTTTGTGCTTAATTCATCCTCAGGTCCCTCCACCCTGACAGGAAGTTCCTAGGCAAACAGACTGTGTGTCAGATGAGCGAGGAAAGTATATAAGCTTTATTGTTATGACTTTTAAGCAAAGATTTGTTTGGAAAGGGAGGGAGCCCAGTGTTCTAGGGAGAACAAAAGAGAGGGTTTGGTGAAGTGGTATTTGCCACAATTACAAGGGAAGATTTTTGGGGTTGGATTCAGCTGTTGTGCGGACGGGTGCAAGTACAGGCTAACTGCTGATTACAGAAGAGTCATGCCAGATGTGCATCAGCCTATGAGAGTGTGCAATTTCACTTACAGCCTTTCTATTCCTGTTCATAGCAGGCTGGTTTTTCCCTTCGTTCATCCTTCTCTTGCTAACATTTATGATGAACAATTGTCTGCTCCTTGTAATTGGAAGAGCATTACAAGCCATGAGTGCCATTGTTGCGGTAAACCACTTCCTTTTAATGTCTCTTATGTCCTTGCTTTGTAAGATCAGAATAAGCTCAGTTTGGCATCTGAAAATAGGATAACATTAAATTTCTGCATCTGTCCAACCGAGAATCTGCAGGGTCTATTGTGCCAGATGCATTTAACCTGGCCTGGCACCAGAAACATTATCTCTGTTCCTGGAATGGCCTGGGATGTAATTGGATGTCAAATCCCCATACATTACACAGACATTACACAGACTCAAGCAGACTACTGCAGTTTGCCTCAAGCTTGGATTGTCTACTCACTTTAAAAATAAAAGCTAATATTTTGCTTTATGAAACTTATCACATCACTTACAGTGTAAATCATACAATAGAAACATAGAATGGTCTGGTTTGGGAGGGACCTTAAAGATGATCTAGTTCTAACACCCCTGCCATGGGCAGGGACACCTTCCACTAGACTGGACTGAACAAAGCCCAATTCAACCGGGCCCTGAACACTTCCAGGGATAAGGCATTCACAGCTTTTCTCAGCAACCTGTTCCAGGGCCCACTACTCTCACAGTTTCTTCCTTATACGTAATCTGAGTCTACCTACTTTTATCTTAAAGCCATTACACCTTGTCTTATCACTCCATGCCCTTGTAAAAGGTCCCTCTCCAGCTTTCTTGTAGCTACCTTTATGTACTGGAAGGTGATAAAGGGTCTCTTGGGAGCCTTCTCTTCTCCAGACTGAACAACCTCAAATCTCTCAGCCTGTCTTCATAAGAGAGATGCTCCAGGCCTCTGTTCATGTTTGTGGTCCTCCTCTGGACTTGCTCCAGCAGGTCTACATCCTTTTTATGTTGGTGACTCCAGAGCTAGATGTAGCACTTTAGGTGGGGTCTCACGAGAGTGGAGTAGAGGGGCAGATACCTGGACAGATACCTTTTTCCTAGGACTAGAACTTTTTAATACGTCAATTTACACTGCCTTTTTATTTTAGTAACTGAAAATCACCTTATATATAGTTTATATATGGCTTATACTTGCTATGCAAATCTTACTGAGATAATGCCTATTTCTGCAGACAAGCACATTCAAAAGTTCTTCTGCTCCTAGAGGAAACGACATTATAGAGCTCTGTAAGTCAAGAAGGCATGGTACCTGAATGCAGGGCACTGACATCTGCAGTGGGTTGGCAGTAAGAAGCAGCTCAGTGACTTGTGAGAAAGGCTGTTTCAGGCAGCATGTTGGCTGTGCAGACTGCATGGGGCAAAGTCCCTGTCCTTTTGAGTTGTGAGTACCTGTACCTCCCTGCCAGTGAAGCTGCTTGTTTTACGTGGAACACGTGAATCTTGCTTTCCTTACCTATAAAATCATAGAATCATTTTTGTTGGAAAAGACCTTTAAGATCATCAAGCCTAGCTGTTAACACACCACTGCCAAGTCCACCACTAAACCATGCCCTTAAGTGCCACATCTACATATTTTCTAAATACCTCCAGGGTTGGTGACTCCACCACTTCCCTGGAAAGCCTGTTCCAATGCTTAACAACCCTTTTGGTGAAGAAACTTTTCCTAATATGCCATCTAAATCTCCCCTGGTGCAACTTGAAGCCATTTCCTCTTGTCCTATTGCTTATTACTTGGGAGAAGAGACTAAACCCCACCTCACTAAAACCTCCCTTCAGGTACTTGTGGGAGACCCATGCTGTGTGAACTCCGTGTTGACAACCAAATGACCCTGTACAACAAATGCATTGGGAGAGCATCTGTAAGGCAACTGCTCTGCTGCTGCCAGTTCTCCCTGAGCCCATTGGCTCCCTGGACCTTCAGAGCAAGGGCAAAAGCCCTAGACCAGAGTTTACAGTGACATAGGGACACACTTCTGGCAATTATAAGTCCATTGTATTGACTTGCTCAATACAGCTTCAAAACATTTAACTGTCTTCTAAAGACTCTTTACAAGAAATTATGGGCTGCTTATGTGGTCCATAGATCACAGCACAAAAGCTGTGGTGTTAATGTAGTATTTCAGCTCCCCAAAAATACGAATGACAGGGGATTCATCAACCTGCTAAAGACTAGTCGAGACTTGAAGATCAGTCAAGTGAAATTAAATAACACAAAGGCTTTATTTTGATACAGGCAGGTTGTACGAGTAAGGAAATAAGGCTGACATCAATGGAAGATCTGTCCCTGGGTCCATGTCAGTGTTAACTCTGTTGCCCACACTTGAGTTTCTCCCTTTCAACTCATTCATCTTGAGTTTCACCTTAGGCCAATCAGTCAAGTGTCCCTGCCCTTCATTACATGTGCCCTGGCATGCCTGTGGCTCCCCATCTCTTTTTAAATCCTGGAAAAACTGAACCTTGCTATTGATTTCGGCCCTGTAGAGTGTGGGAGAGTGTTTCTATTAATGCTGGACACACACAGAGAGCCATGGGAAGACGTGAAAGGACTGCTAGCATTGGAATGGCGCTTGCCTCCATGCACCCTCCAACAAGGATATGTTGTAAGCTGACAAGGGATCCTCAAATGAGCATGACCTTGGACTAGTCAGCCATAGCTAAAACACAACTGATTGCAACTTACAGGATTTGGTGTAGAGGTAGCACTTAATTTAGTGGCACGTGCTAATTGTTAGTCATGTTGATTTTGCAATGAAGGCAAAAGTTTTAGAGCACTGATGCTCTAAAAAAGAAGGGTAAATAGAAGGCAAGCATGAAGCCCAATGTAGCAGGACTAATTCAGCAGAATGAATGCTTGCTTTTTCATTGCACCAGTTGAAGTCTCTAAAATAAACAGAACAACCAATTTAAAGCAGATGCATGGAACAACAGTCAGGTTTCATCTCTGGTTTTAATTTTTTTAAACCACAGTATTTGGTTCTCAGAGCTCAAAGGAACTGCAGATTGAATCAGGAGTTTGCTGTAAGTTAGCAGCTTGGAAGAAGCAGATTTGTGGCTGTATAACAGGGAGAGATGAAAAAGCCCTGTTCAAATAACTAAATTAGAATAAAATATGCAAGTGATGGAATTTGGAGACAAAGGAACTTCTAGAACTCCTGCCTGTGAACTGTTATCAGCTACAACTTGGGAACAATAGAGCTATGCAATAAATGGCCAACTCAAGCACTGCTTCTTAAGTGACGAAACAGTCAACTCACAAGTTTTATGGGTAGTTGCTGTCCCGTGTGCCACAAAAAAATGAAACGTGGGGTGAATCTATGTTGTGTGAAAACAGGGCTCATTAACAAGGAGTAGTATGATCCCATTTTTACTTCCCTTGGTGACTTTCGGACGGGACTACTTAGCAAAGCAGAAAATACAAAAAAGCCCTCAGGAAAGCCACATGGGTCTGATTTCCCACTTCCCTGCTCAGTGTGTCATCGTTTACCTCAGAGGCTTTGCATAACTGTGTGTGACTACCCACAGCTTCTGATCTCGTGAGGCTGAAGTCATTCTTCAAACAGCCATCAGCTTTTAAGGACTTGGTGGAGGGGGAAATAATGCTGGGCAAGGCAGCTAAGCTAAGACAAAGAAATGTTTTTCAGACAGGGGAGCAAATTCTGGAAATTCCCTGGGGACAAGCCTTGTGACACAGTTATACCACTGCAGACAAGTTTTCAAAGCTGTGGGTGAGGTGGGTGCCTGTTGCCAACCTGGCTCAGACAAGCTGTGCAAAGCAGCAATGCTTAGCTGTGTGTGTTTGCACAGCATTACCAGGACACTTGCTGAGAGCAGATAAAACCCAAAATGGAGCTGGAGGAAAGTTCCACAAACTTACTGGAACCTCAGCAGGGTTGTCTGTTTTGTTTTGGTTTTCTTTCATGTAGTTTGAAAGGATAATTTAGACATTTTAACACTGGTAATTCTGAGCCCCAACATTTTTATCTTTATGACCAAATCACCCTTGGTAACATGGTCCATTGATGGAGGCCTGTGATACCACACTGCTTGTGTGCAGGGGAGAGCATCATGGCCAGAGAGGAGATAGAGATCAGGCTGTGCCCTTAGCTCTTGGGCTCCAGCTCAGTGCCTGTATGGATTTGGAAAAGCAGGTTATTTTGCCTCTCTCTGCCATATTTTGCGTTGCTGATGCAAAGTCTCCCAGAGCTAGGGGTAGAGAGGTAGGAAAGAGAGAGGTGATGTTGTGTCTGCAGCAGGTGGGGGGGGATGCAGCTCAGGGGAACATGCTTAATGCAGTGGTAAGCAGTGGAGTGGTGTGCATTAGGATAGAGTTTAATCCATTCCTTAGCAAATGTTTTCTTGCACTTTGCAGTCTTTATTGTGCTTGTGCTTCTTTCTTTGCCTATTTTTTCCATTGTGAGTTATTTATCTTTAGGTGACTTATCTTCAAGGGCTCCTGTAAGTAGACATTAAGTAGCAGCAAAAATCTAAAGGCATATGTGATTGTGCCTGATGAACCACCACTAGCCTGCAGTAAAGACATCTACCTTGTCATGTTCACTGAAGGCTCATATCCTGATCCAAACTATGATCTGCTGATCTTTTTTTTTTTTTTCCTTGGATTTACAGGTCTGGACTGGGAGATCACAGGACATCCTGGTATTCGTTATCATTTCTAAATGTGGAGAGAGTGACTCCCTCCTTTTGCTACTCACATATGTGTAATTCATTTGTGTTCACCGCCTCCCATTCTGATCTCCAGCCTTTTTTAAAACAACTGTCCTCCTCCTCCTTCTCCACTGCTTACGTGTAGTTTCAGAATGCTTTGGTCTATTTCTGTGTAAAAACACTCACAAAACAGCAACAGAAATTATGAAACCACTTAAGCCTTCAGACAAAAAAAATCTGAAACTGTTTATATTCACAAATGGTACCTATTTAAACAGTCTTTGCAACTATTGCTTCCTCTGGTAGCAAGTTTAATAAAAAAAATTTGAATTTAATTCCAAAAGGATAAATATGACAGCAGATATTTACAGAAGAATTGGATTGTTTTTATGAAAAGAGCATTTTCTCCACAGCCTTGCAAAAGGGATCTAAACAACCGGTCTTACAAAAGATTAAAACACAATCTATCAGTCCAGCACAGAAAAAATATAACCCCAAGCATTCTTGTAATAACAAAACATTACTGACAAACAGAGTAGGGACTGCAGGGCCATTTTTCTACTCTCTTTTTCTTCTGTCCCCCGAAACTCTTTCTGCAGCACAATGAGACTCAATGTTATATGAAATGAGTGACTAAATTCTACATAATATTTTTTAAAAGCATTAATTAAGAAAAGACATGTGCTTTGCTTGTAGAAAAGTATCTTACTCCATAAGAAGCATAGAAAGAAGTTGAAAGTATGGGACAATGAGCAAGTTTTCCAGCCCAGAGCTTGCATGCTGCAACCCTGTCCCTGTAGTCACCATTTGAAATAGGAGAAAATACTCTGGAGCATGGCAGGAGACAAACACCCATGTGGGTGTTTGCATATTTTGATGGTGACAGCCGTCAAAAATGGTGACAGCCTTGGCAAGTGATGGGAGCTTAACCCTGAGCCCTGCTGAGAAATACCAGTAATGCAGGACTACACTATTCGGGTGCTACAGGAACACATTTCTTCTCTTCTTTAGAAAAAATTAATGCAATTAGGGACAAGTCTATCTTTCTGGCTAGGTAAGATAGGAAGGATTACTACAATTTTAAACCAGTAGGGTACAAAAGCAGTTTACAGTTTTTCATGGCTACAGCAGGCTGCTGGGTTTCTCCCATCTATCTAAGAGAGGTGTGGCCGGCGTGGTGAGTGCCTCCCTACATCCCTGGGAAGCCAAGTGGAGACCACAGCCCAAAGGAAATGATCCTCAGTTGTGCTGACTGTGTATCCAAGGCTTGTGGGTTTCTAGAGAAGAGCAGTGCCCCTCCTTGGCCCACCTGAGTCCTCAATCTCAGGTGTTTAGGTTTGTGCTCACCACATACTCAAAATACAGCCACAGAGGGTCATGACTCCAGCAATACCTCCCTTAAGTATTGAGATTGATGGGGCCAGCCTGGAATTGCTGAAGCTTCAAAACAAAGACATTGCATTCCTAGGACAGTTTCTTCAATGATCCTTGTAGGGAAAAACTTAGTAAAAGAATTATATACAAATAAAGGAGAGCTGAATCAAGATGTATTTGGTTTGTGGTTTTTTTTTTAAATCCTAATGTGCTAATTTATCAGCAGTTAACATAATAATGCATTTATGTTAATATGTTTTTCTGTGCCTTTTGAATATTTGGCCGAGTTGTGAACTGCCTCTGATCAACACACCACAACGTCTACAGAGATTAGCAACTGGCTTAAACATTCTTTAAAAAGCTAAACCCCTCTTTCTAAGTCTTATAGCAACACAATTAATTTTAATTCTAATTGAACTCTATTCCAATTATTGGTTTTCAAAATTGGTCTAACTATAATTTTTTGATGGATTCCACTGCCCACCCCCAGTATTTCAGTGTTAAACTCAGTTTGGTGCTTGTTTTCCTTCTCTGCGAACTCAAGTATCAGCTGAGAAAAGTATGAGAAAATCAGTATGAGAAAAGAGGTGTTTTATTTAGACAGCATTTCTATCAGTAGAGAAATAAATGAGAAGGAAAACCAGTAAAAAATCTGAAAATTTTTCATCACGCAACTCTGAGCATGATGATAATAAAAGCAGTTTAACAAAAATTAAAATATCCTTTTATCCATGGTGATTCTGACCACTTGCAAAGTCTTTAGGCACCCATAAAGTGTGGCCTTGTCATTTACCCAATATGCCTTAGACACAGAGAGGAGTGTCTTCATTGTAAAGGCATTTGACCATCTTATACTCAAGGCTGATCCTCCTTGTACCTCATGACATCATTCCAAATGCTTTAGTGGTTACCAACTGTTTTGCTGGACAGTAAAGGAAACTGATCAAAGCTCAGCTCAAAAGATACGCTGATGATACATTTTTTTGTAGTGCTTCCCCCCGACCAAGCCCTGCATTCTCCTCCAGAATCAACACAGGCGTATGCACCACGGGTCTGCAAAGGGAAATGGCTTGAGTTTATTTTTTTTTTCCCCAAGGAACAATCTTGCTCTGAATCTGTCTTTGTCCCAAGCACAAGAAGAACAAAGTGCTAAATATTGCATCATGATGCACAGTTTCTACTGGAAGAGTCTGCACAGAGCAAACAGAGGGCCTTGGCATTCTGTGCATTCCTTGCTTGCAGTCAGGTCAGCTTAAAAAGATAAAGTGCAATCTGCTGCTTGCTACCCGTCATGAGAAATGAAGCCTGATAATTCTGGAGTAATGTTTAGCTTGTCATTCTTGGGCCGTTACACTGAGTTAGTAGTGCTAGAAGAAGGGATTTATTTCCTTCTCTCTCTCTTACTGTAATAAGGCTCAGATTAATGATGCTGCAGGCTTCAAAGTCTGTTTTGTTCACAGCTGCTGGCGGGGAAAGAGCAAAAACAAGGATCAGATTTGCAATGATCTGGGCATTAAATCCCTTCAATAAGTGTCTTTTGGCACCGTGATGAAGAGCTATTAACAACATTCCTGGATGACTGTAGAAAAATGGCAAGTTTTTATAAATGGCTACAACATCTTGGATTAGCTACCAGACAAATAGGTGTTTTCATTTGATTTAGGGCCCAGGTCTTCTTTCTGCTAAGGCCTTTTTCCATTATTACTTTATAAGAGCAAAAAAGGGAGTCAGGACCCTTTTTAAATGGGAATTGGGCTTTTGGGATGCAGCCACAAGAACAATGTCAGCAAACAGCGCAGTGTGAATCAACCATGACCAGAAATGAATGGGGAATGCAGCTGAAATATTTGATTGCATCTGCAAGCACAGCACATTAAAAAAAAAAAAAAAACAAACACAAAACAAACAAACAAACAAACAAACAAACAAAAACCAGACCCAACACAGAAAGTGAAAAACTCTAAGGAAAAAAAATAATAGGTAAAGGTGAGGACTCCAACAACAAGCCTGACTTGGCTCAGAGTAACAAATACCTCTCAGGTGTGAGCATCCAAAGTGTATGAGCCAACTGCTGTGTTGATCTCACCACTTGCTAATGTTTGACCTTCCTGGAAGAGGACCCCTGGCTGCTCTTCTCAGATAAATCAGGCAGAATTTTAAAAATCATGGGAGAGGTTTCATTTTCAAACTTGCTTGGGTTCTTTTAACTTTCAAGACATGATTCTTTCTGTCTAAATATAGGGAAGTGTTTCGCAATGACAAAAATCTTCTGCTGAAGGTTTTCCTGTGACTCACACGGTGTGCTGTTTAGGTTATTACATTCATTGCAAGCACCTGCTCCGTGCAGAAATGGGAGCAAGAATTGCTTAAACCAATTCAAAGTTTCCAACTTTGCAGAACAGCGGCCAGGGAATTGCGGGCTTGTTAGGTGTTGACTGTGGGAGGCATCACTCCCTACTCACAGGGCAGTGAACATTTGTGGTAGGTATGCTGGTAGTAGTTGTCTGACTACTACAGACATTGAGAACAAGCAAGAGAAATGTGTAGGGAATGGGCTGTCTCAAAATTTAGAACATTCCTTTTACATTTTGAAGCACCCAGAGAGTTCAAAACCCTCAGGGAGAAGCAAAAAATAAGTCCTTTTTTTTTTTCTTTTAAATTCCTGAAGGATGTTGACCGGATAGAGCCACCACCAGCAACCTTTTCATTAAAGGAAAAACTGAACTTCTGAATGCAATCTGTGTGTGTCCAGCGAAACAATTTATTCCAAAAAGTTCATGCATATGTGATTCAATGAGCCAATTTTTTTTTAGAAGAGGACACATAGCAGACCAGGGTAGTCACGGGAATTAGGACACAGTTCAGAGGGGAAGTTCTGGTATTGCCCAGAGCTGAGTGACAGCAAGTGGGGAGAGCACCATAAGGTCACACAGTGGTCAGTTTTCTAAATGGGAACATACCAGAAGCACAGAGCCAGGCAGGACGTATTGACTGCACCCTTAAAAGATTCTCTGCTGCAAGAATTCTTAGTGGGGGGTATAAAATTTCCTGCCTCATCTTACTGGAAGAGGTGGGAAGCAAGGACGTCTGTGGGAGTAAAATGCACTGCCTTGATCTGATCATTCCCTAATGTCACTTGTGGGTCCTGTCTAATCCTTCTCTTTGGCAATGGTGTTGTCCATCTGTGTTTATCTCTACTCTGAGTGTCCCATCGGCTTTTAAATTCATGGACATGCTCCAGATTCAGTGATGAATTTGGACTTTATGATATTTATATCTCCACCCTTCCCCGACTGTTGCACAAGATTACATGATGGAATTTTTAACCCCAGGTTTTTAAAGAGTTCTCATTGATTTAGGGGAGAGGGAAAATGAAGATCATTTACTTCTTTGAAAAATGTAGAAAGGAATAAAGTTCAAGAGGAGGTAGTTAACTTTTAACTATGTTCTAGAGAGCTTGAGTCTCAGCAGATTTAGAGATCTGTGAAGTATGGCAGGACAAAAACATGCTCCCTAGGAAGTAAGTTGTTGCACTTGGGAAAAGATGTGAGGAACATACCCCAAAGAACATGATTCTGAATTGGGGGAAGCAAAGCTTTGGCCCATTCCTATCAAACAAAAATGCTGCAGTTGGTCTGATGATTGTACAGTAGGTAAGAGAAGAGAAAATGATGGTGTTTTCCAGATGAAGTATGTCCTATGTGTGAGGACAGTTTCTCCTCTGACCCCAGCTGCCCTGGAAGGAAACAACAAGTCCCAAGCAATCTGTGCTACTGCCTCATGGCCCTTGGCAGCTTACCCAGAGATATCAGTATAGAAGAGCTGCCTGAAAGGACTCTGTCTGTCTTCTCTCTGCAGCTACCACTGCACCCTCTCTGGTCCTGGTCTTTAGATGGTATCCTTCAGCCCTGAAGTAGCAGCTGCACATCCCTCCTGCTACCAACCAACTACCTCAGAGTTACCATCCAAATTCTCCTTCCTGGGCAGTCAGGGGAATGAGCTTTCACTCCTGCAGGACCAGAGGGATTGAAGCAGGATATTAAGGAGTTTGTCCTGGTGTTCTTACTGAGCATATGATCAGTAAAGACTTCTTGAACACCATGTCATGAAGTCCAAATATAGTGGGAACAGGATAAGGAAAGGTTGATTACTTCTCTATTAGGAGATAATGTGGCCCAGGAGCAGCAGATCTGCAGGGTGAGACCTTTGGTGCCATGGACCTGATGGATCTCCCTGCACATGAGCTTGTTTGGCCTTGTGATGGCAGGAGGTTGTAAGGCCAGTCTGTCTGGGACTTTCAGCAGCCTGATCTAGTGGAAGATGTCCCTGCCCAAGGTCTCTTCCAATCCAACACATCCTTTTTTTTTATGGTGGAAGTGCAGCAAGTCAACATGCTGTCCTGTAGAAGAGCATGCCTAGTTCAAAAGTATATTAAATACAATAAATCATGATGTTTATATGCCTGCAAAAATGCAGTTACCATGTTAGAGGTTTTACTAAACCAGAAATACACACCTACTGAAGCTGCCTGTAACATATCCTCATAGGTCTCCAAAATTTTATTTTGGGAATTGCTTTTGCATTAATAATTTCTTACATGGAAGATAGATTTAAGAGAGTAAACTATGACTAACAGTTACAAGCTTCCAACCGAATATTTTCATTCTTAGCCTGTCACAGACCTCTATTTTTAGTCAGCTGGAACAGCGACAGTATTATTAGCATCTGTAATTTCTGGTGTTTGTGATGTATTTTCAGAATCTTACCCGAGCGGAAGTATTCCCAAATATTATACTTCATCTATTCAAAATATTTAGTGCAGTTGAACTTTTATTTTTAACTTTTATTACATTAGATTGCCAAAGCAAAGACCACCAGCAACTTTGGTTGGTTTTGGATTTTTTTGCTGTAGTAGAATATTACAAAAATCAGACAGGTCAACAGAAAGGAACAGGACTTCTTTTTAACAGAACTGAGCAAGTTGCACATCTGGCATCTTTAAAGGAACTGAGCACACTTCATCTATTAATGAAATTACTGAAGTTCAGAGTTTATCAGTACTTTTGTGGATCAGACCCTGTATCTGCTTCAGTTTCCTTGAAGTTAATTGCCCATTCATTAAACTTCAGGGTTTATTTCACTTGACTACATCCTAGGAGTGTTACAGGAATTAATCTGGGACTCAAGACACCTGTATGTTTTTCACTGAACAGGGAGTGACCAGGAGCAAAACAAGCACCTGCACATGGCATCAGCTTTCCCACACAAGGTTTCTTTCCTACACAAAGATTACTCTCCTTTGTACAGTATGTGGTGCTTTACAGACGGTGAGCACTCTGCAAGAAATAGATTTTTGTTGTCCCTATAAAGGCAGAAAGAGAAAAATGGCTACATAAGCGAGAATTAAAGACACTGAATTGTTACATCCAAAATCAATGCTAATTCAGGTCTCCATTCTTAAATTATTTAATTAAATATGATTTAGTTGGATCTAATTCTTACATCCAGCTGGATCAGACTGTCTTTGCTCTATGAAACTCCTCATGAATTTAAACTTTGGCATAATCATACCATTTTTTGAACATTTGAGGGTCTGAACCAGTGAATAGTCAGTTGAAAACTCCTATTGAATCCTAAGAAATCTTGAACAGATGGTAAGATTTGCAGTGACTAATTGACATCCCTGTCAGGTAATCTGTTACTTACTGGAAAAACAACATAATTAAAAGAGGAAAAAGCATGGGAGAGCACGAGAGTGAACATGTGGATATGAGTCTGCACTTGATATTGGAGTGTTTGTAGCTTGCTCATAATTTTTCATGTGATTTTTAAAGCAGTATAATTATACTTAGTGAACTAGGCACAATGAAAACATGATGTAAAACACAACAAGCAATTAGTTTAAGTTAAAACTGCTTTTGCTGATCTCTCATTTTGCTCTCTGTATGGCAAAGTGTTGGAGAAGGCAACTGTCAGTAACAAAATCTTTGCTAATAAAATGGACTGGTTTTCCTGTGATTGATGTGTATTCCATTGCCATTAAAATTCCTTCTCACCTGTGCTTGGATTTTTTTGGTATCTTTTTTTTTTTCCTTTTAGCTATTTTATAGCGCTGTAATCTCTACAATTCACTTATTGCAGCTGCAAAGACAAAATGTGATTGTTGTGTACGCTTCTCTGTGGCCTGTTGCAGGTGCACAGGGTTCCTCCAGTAATTGTAAGTAAGCACATATTTATTACAAAGCAAGACTAAGTTATTCAAGGAACTCTAGTAAAAACATTAGCGACTAGGTCAAAACCACTTGAAAAGCATGAATACGAGTAGTTGCCTTTTCTGCAACCACAACTTTAGGAACAGTTTTGACACAACTTGTGCCACATGGCAGCATTTACTACAGGCAGAAGGTGCTGGAGGCATCCTACTGTTTCAGGAAACAATATTCTTGAAGATTAACCCAGCAGTTCTTTCTGAAAGAAAGGACCAACTGAGTTAGGTGGTTAATTCTCACCAAGCACTTCTCACTGACACACCACACAGTTGCCTTCATTTAGATGTGCAGCCAGCTCTTTGCATCAACTGCATTTCTGCAAAGTGCTGTGCTGGGAAAAACCCAGCAAATCTGGAGAAGGTGCCAGGCTGTTGAAGAGTGTGGTCTAATGTCAAAATAATTTTCTGTGCCTGTCCTTCATTCATGCTTTAAGGGAAATATGAATTACTAGCAGTAAAATGGGAAGAATCAGCAACAACACATAGGTGAATGCCAGCAACACGGGTAATTGCTGCCTATACATCAGATGCTTCAAATACCACAAGAGATAATGCAGAAAACAATGTAGAGGGCTCACTGTTAATCTGGACTGTGGCTTCCTCACTGTTCACTGGCACTGAAAAGAGCAGCAGAAATGCTGAGGAAAATATTGTCCACTAGAATCACAGCTTCTGTTTCACAGCCCACAGTTTACGGGTTGCAAAACAGGCACAAAATTTCTAACAGCAATTTAAATCACTTCGAAGTCATTACAACAACTGTACCAAAAATAATTTGGGCCAGTCTGCTTGGAATTTAGTTAAGTGAATAGAGTTTTCATTCCAAAAGCACAGATTTTTTTAGCAGTTGTTTCAGAAGTCTTTCATCAGGCAGGTCCACCCCACAAAGCAGGGCACAGTGCCCTGGTCAACCTCTGAACAGGGGGACAGACGAACGCACTGGCTCGTGTCCCAGCTGCAATATAGATGGCTTTGTCTGGAGCTGCACCCTTTTTTTGAAGCAAGGCCAGTTAGTAATTATATAGCATTCAGCTCTGGAAATAGGTGTCTCAGGGCTCTTTGACTCAATACTCCCTGCTGGGTGTAGACATGCCTTAAATCACAGCACAGAGCTGAAGAGGCACTGTGTTGTTTTTTTTTAAAGTTACCTTTGAAATCATTACGGGGGTGGGGGGGAGGGTGTGTGTATCCTTCAGTTTATTTTGTTTTCCGTTGAAATATATTGCTTGAGGTCCTTTCAGCTTATCATGTCATCCTTGTCCAACACATGAGTCACCAAGGCTTCCTGTCTAGGAAGCAGACAGAGCTCATCTGATTTACAGGCATCCTGATGTTGCAGGTAGGCACACAGGTATGTCAGCCGTCGCAGCAGCAAATCCAAGAAAAAGCAAGGCCATGCAGGCAGGAGAGGAAAAGCAGGGCATTTTTCTTTTCAAGGTTAGAGAAGGAACCAGCTCGTTTTATTGCAAACCACCCTCATATAAAACATGGCCCAGTTTCAGCTTTTGCTCTGGAACTTTGCACTCTTTCCTTCATATTTTGGGTTTTTTTCCCTGATTTCCTCTGGCCATCTCCACGCCCACCCCAAGCAGGAGATCTGGCCGCTGGTTGAGAGCAGCAGTGCTCGTTGCCAGCGCTGTGATAAAGCCCTGGGCTGGGGAGGGTCCTGCCTCAGCTCCCAAGGGCTGGGCAGTTGGCTCAGTTCTTGACATCTGTTCCTTTTCCACCGTAACGACTGGGAGCGGCCTTTGGTTGTCAGGTCCCCTGTTTCTGCTTGCAGTTTGGCACAGTGTTCCCACACATATAAGCTGAAGTATCTGATTATTTTAAATTCATTCACACATGCAGTTCCTACATTGTCTTTTCTGCTGTGAACTTCTGTTCTAAGGGAATAATCTGCCTAAAATTGCTCTCAGCTTTTTAGCAGTGGAACTGAAAATACTCATTGTATAATTGATTGAAAGATGCTATGTTTTCCACCATTGTATTTTGCTTTCATGGGTAAAATGGTAAAATTATCTCGATTCTAGTATCACTGGCTTTGCTCCCCTGATTTTAATTACTTACTCCCATCTGATTTTTTTGGGATTCTCTTCAGTCAACAAATTTTTTACACTGAATTTCTGATTGTTTCTGAGTAGTCTACTACTAAGTGTTCTTCACTAGCTGGTTTTGAAACTCCTGTTTCTATTATTGAAGCTGTTGAGATGGGAGTTTTCTCCTTCCCAGCCAGGATTCTCCCCTGGCTCATCGATGGAGGGAACTCCTAATCCCGTGTCTCTGACATCATGGTCCATTGCCATAGCAGTGTCTGAGAGCTGTGCAGCCAACGGCCTGGTGTTCTGCAGAAACTATATAGGTGAAAGGATGAAATCAGAGGGAGGATTAACATTCATATGCTGTGCACCTATACAAATGTTTAAAAAAAAAAAAAAAGAACTGAGGAAGAATGCAAAAGCCAGAAACATGGAAGTCATTTGGGTTTTGTGTTTAAGGTGTGGGCTTGAAGCAGAGGAAAATTCTTCTTGTGAGTTTCCTAAATTCCTGGATGTTGGTTTTGTGCTGTACCTAGGCAGCATGACTTCATCCAGCCAGCATACAGCCAGTGCCTTCTTTTCATGGATATTAAGCTGTGGTTGACTTGGTTTGAGGTTGATGTTCATGACATTTCCATGCTTTTCCCAAATTTAGATAGCTGAAAGGCAAAAGAACAAGGCTCAGAACAAGGCTCCTTGTCTTTCCCCCCTAGATGTTCTGTGACCTTAATTTTCCAGCAGACAGAAGAAATCCCTAGTCTCTGGAATGATTAACTCAAATTACATTCCACTTTGTCTTTCTTTAGGCAACACTTAAATTCCCACTGAATTGAAAATATTCACAAATGTTCCCTGATTTTTAGGACAATTTTTTTTGTCCTGCACTTAATTGTCACCTCTGGAAGTCTCTACCTGTCCTCTAAGGAAAAATGCTTGTGCTGAAACCTGTGCTGTTAGAACAGAATTTCCTTTGTTAAACTGCACTGACTTAATTGACTGTGCGTAAATGAAACCTGTTGCAACTAATCACATCTCATCCATAGTTAATTTATAGAAGAAAAGTCTTTTGTCATATGTCATTTGGACACACATTACGATAGCGGAGCTGATTATGTGTTATTTTCCTGGTTCACAATACAAAGTATGTGCCAACTTTGAAAACATTTTACTTCACTGTCACACTTTTGAAGAAGTCTTTGCCTGTGGGAAGCTATGGAATATGCACGTTATACTTGTGTTGCAACACTTGCAACTCTCTTATCATGACCAATGTGATCCTATTTAACCCTGATATTCGGGCTGAATCTGCTGAAAATGAGGGGTTGGCGTACATGGCCTGATGTAAGCCAGCTGCATAAAATATGCCTGGACCTGACAAAACTAATTTCTCCTTAAATGAGAAGCCAACCTGCAAAATATGCTTTCATTTGATAGGGCAGCCCACTCTGCTGCGTGAAATAAATGCACAACTTCCTTGATGACAACATTTTGTTTAAGATGGTGAATTACTCTCTGCCTTGCCAATTTATGACATTGTTTCCCTCTGGGCATCCCTTTTGGCTTATCTGTTTCTGCCAAGATAAGTGAATTGAATCATCTGGTAGTACTTCAGCTGCACATCTCACCCCTATAACTGGCCGATGGTCAAGCTGACTCAGCTGCTGCTCTGTGTTATACCCCTAAGCTTGTTACATTTACTTAATTAATTCATTCCTGCTTTCAGACTTTGGAAGCTGATAAGGCAAGGTTGCCCTTAGCTCAGTTCCTATTACTTAACTTAAACATTTGATTAAATGTAATAATAAAATTACACCAGTCCTTTGAACTCCTATCTACCCATGATTCAAAGGATTAAAAGAAGCTAATCCAATCTTCTAAGGAGGTTTTTGAAGTTTTGAGAGTATCTTTTTATCTCAGGGACACACGTTGTTGTGTTAGCCCCCTTTCTTCTCAATTTTCTGAAGGTCACCTCTAACTTTGCAAGGCTTGAGGGAGCTGCTGCAGCCACCTCATCTGCCAGCTGTCTGTCTCCGGCCCTCAGGCTGAGTTTGGGTTCCCACACTGGCAGGGCTCGTTCTGCCTTTCTTCTTAAGTCCTCAAACGAGGCCCCTGGAAAATAGATGTGCTATGGAAGACAAATTTATCCTCTGCTTCTTCCTCATGCCCTGTTTTCACTTCAGAGGACTGACAATCATCAATAAGCCCTGTATCTCCATCCAGTTCGCAGATGCCATGGAGGTCATATTTTATTGACTAAGCACAAAAGGTTGAGTATCCCTAAATTCCTCAGATGCCTGATGAATTACCACAGACAATGACAAAAGAGAGACCTTCTCCTCCTCCCACCAAAAGTCACTTCAAAACCTGCACCTGGTCTAATCTTTTCTACTTGAACTAATTGTTATTTGCAGTGGTATATGGAAAAAGGCTCCTTTGCCTAAAAGTGATATTTCAGACTACAAAGACATTTCATAATATTGCTTGTTCATTTCAGAGACTGCCTACACATTACCATGGTTTAAATTTGAAAAAAAAAAAAAAAAAAAAAAAAAAAAAAGACAGAAAGAAAAGAGAACAAATAGCAAGGGAATTTTCATATTTAAAACTTCCTGAGAGAAGTATGAGGGAACATCATAATTTGTTCATCTTCTTGAATAATTCATGTATACTTACACAAAAATCTGAAAGAGTTTCTAGTCTATGTGGGCACTGTGTAAAAATGGAAGCTTTATTTATTTTTAAGTAGACTTGTCAAAATGAATTTCTTTTTGATACACAAGGTATGTGATGTTGTTAATATTTTACCAGTAAGATTCCAGAAGACAGATTATGGCTGTTATGGCCACAAGGCATGAATGCAATCAGCCACTCAGAAGCTTGGTGTGGCATGAGCTGTGAATCTGAGAATTCTGAAGAGGGAAGTACTATTTGCATACTATGTTTAGTATCGTGGCCTAATTATGCCTATGAATGCTTATGAAAGCATTCAATCTTACCAGGTAAGAAGGTGCCAGGTAACAATGAATTAATCTTTATAATACCCTAAAAAGTGTAATTTGTGGCTGCTGTAACATACAACCTAACGTACTTTCCTTACCCTATGATCCACTTACTTTTTTTGGAGCAGCAGATTTCTCTCCTTTTTCACCAACAGCCCAGACATACTGGGTCTTACATCCAAGTCCATCCAGCAGTAATTAACCCTGCACTTCTCATCTGGAGCTGGAACCATCAAAATGTCTTTTGTGGATGCATGCCTTTGTGGGACATAAAAGTTTCCCTTTGGGTAGAGAAATTCAGGTGTTTTGGTTTTGGGGCAATCTCTCCTCCTCTCTTCTGTGTCTTTGTTGTTTTTTCAGGCATTGACTTGAGTGTGAAAATTTATCTCCTCCACATCCATTGGACCTATAACACCATGGGGATATTTGGAGTCTCCTGTGCCCAACCAGTGTTGAAATAGTTAAGTAAAATAAGACAGGTCCAAGAAGAGGGGTTGGCAGAGCCTTGCACAAAATGATTGCATGATGGGAGTATTCACCTGGGGAGGTGGGTAGCATGCACACAAATGTCCCCAGGCAGACACTGGAACTGTACCTGTTTCCTAGATGAACAGAGATTAAATATCTGTCAGGCTTGTGGCTAAAAAGCAAGCAGCTTTTTTCCCTACGTTTTGAAAGAAATAAAACCAGGTTTGTTTTGTGAAATCTAAGAATCATGACTCAGGCTTCAGTGGAAAGCTTAAAATTATGAATCACTAGCAAAGATAGGCACTTCCTTGCAATTTGTTTGGGAGCTGGGCAAGCACAAGAAATGGGGCTTCCTTGCAGGTCTTCATTCCTCACAGGAAAGAGAGGCAAGCACCATATTACTGCAGTTTCTATAAATGCCACTAAAGGTGTGTAACTATAGGGGCATCTGTTGGAGTCAATGATTACGGTTTCTTCATTGCAAAACTCTGTACTTTTTCTGTGTATAGATGTCTATCTACCCCAGGCAGAAAATATCAATTTGTGAGAAGCAACCACACTTACAATGCTCGCACAAATTGCCAGAGAGGTGAGAGCTTGCTTTTTTTTCAGCTGTGCTGCTGAGCCATCTGGGATTACAGCGAGGGCGTGTCTCCCTCTCAGAGAAGTGTTGGTGGCAGTCACCAGGGCAGTATAGACATTGTTATTCCCAAGGATTCTCCCAGGAGGGGTTCCCAGGAAGTTTGCATGGCTTAGGATAAAGTTCACACTGAAGTACCTTAGGTGCAGTTGACTGTGCAATGTTTAAGATAGCACAAGCAAGAATCCTGGTTGCAGGAGGGAAATGCATTTGGTGCTGAACTTTTCTTTGTGCCCTGCATAGGGAATCCACATATTCCCCTGACTGTGCACTGTCAGTTTTTCTAGTGCCACCATACCCTGCTGAGTGATACACTCTGCCACAGGCTCACCCAAGAGGGGCAGTGGGATGAAGAAACACAACAAACCACGCATAATCCATTTTTTTCCTGGATTATGCAATCTATAAAGCCTCTTTCAACTCAAATTTCTCTGAACAAACAGGCACACAACCAAATCCTGCTCTTCACCCAGAGTGCATACCTCTCCCCTATGGAGCACTAAACACCCATCTCACGGCATCCCACCAGATTGCCTTCTCTTTACTGAGCTCTACATCTCTTATCTACCTCAAATAAATTTAGACTGGTCAACTCTCTAAGGCCTTTTTGTACGGAGATAAGAAGGGAGAAAAGGGCAGAAAGTTTATCCCTCTGGCTTTGCCCTGGATTTCCTCACAGGCAGGACGTCTGCCCCATCTCCACATTGGAACAATTTGAGTTTAAAAGGCTTGAAGTATCCCTTGTTGCGGGGCTAGTGTAAGAGCTGACATTACATACAGTACAGGGATTATCTTGATGTTTCCTATCGGCTAATATGCCTTTTTGATGTAAAACAGATTAGTCTGATTTCATTTCCCACCTTCATTACAAAGGCTGTCCGACTAACACAAGAGCACTCCTGCATGGCGTCTGAAATCCTTGCTGTAGTAATTACATACAGCAGTGACTGGATTGAATTTGCTATTTCTATGATTCACCTGTAACAATGATCTTCGCCAGCACTTTCTTTTTTAGTAGCTAGATCATTTGAAGCATTACCTAGGCCATTTGACCTACAGAAAAAGAATACTTGTCATCACTAAGTTACTCTCAAAAGGAGAGGGCTGTTAATAAAAATATTATAGATATATCTTTGTGGATTAGGGGTTAATATAAAAAAGCTCACAGAATTCCTCAGTTGTTCCATCCCCAGTCATGCAAGGCACTAAGCAAAACTGTATCCTGCAGAAATTGCTTTGCACAAGCAAAGAGGGAAGATGATTTAGAAAGCCTTGGCACACAGCTCAGTTCAGTGTCATTGACTGAAAGGGAATGGAATAGATTTAGTGTGGCTAAAGAAGAAGCAGCAGAAGAGCTCTGGCAAGATCACAGTCCACAAAGAGATGAGGAATTAACACATTTTAGAGGGAGGGTTTTTTCTAACAGGCTTTTTATATCTCATTTGAGCATACCTCATTGGGTGCTGTTCTTGGTCAATGCCCAGTGGATCAAAAGGAGAGGTCATTACTGACTTCACTGGGCCTTTAATGAGGTGTAAAACCATTGGATATCTTTGATGGCTCCCTTCCCTGCGTACAAACTATAGTTATTAATGGCAGCTTCTTTTGCTCTCTTTAGAGGTGGTAGTTTGTAAATACAAATATGATGATTGAAATAGGTTTGTATGTAATTGTGAGCCCAGAGGCCAAAAACTGACAAAGACCAAAAAAAAAAAAAAAAAAAGGAGTCACTGTGAATCTTGCTACAAACCTGTTTTCTGAATGATTTATGCATCTTGTGACAGCTGTGGAAAGCTAAGCCAATGTGAGAAACTCTGGTTTGATAAAGCATTTGCATGAAGAATAGTTCTTACAGTATTTGTAGAAGACTGTCATGGCTTGAAAATGCCGTGGCAGCCCAAGAAGTGGCTTAACATGAGAATCCTTCTGTTTACAACATCAATGGCTGTGCATGAAGAATAAGGCCAAATAAGCACTCAAAATAGCCATTTGAATAGCAGCAGGTTAGAAATAAGATCAGATTAGAGATAAGGAGGAAATAAACACAGGGCAAAGAAGAAAAGCAGAGGAATTCAGAGGAGGCACCCAGCAAAAGAAACTTTATTTTAACGAGATGTCACTTTTTGGTCTGGGGGTTACCTGATGTGAGTACAACCACTATGCATGCACCGTGGTTGCAGGCATATAACTTTCTGCACACTATCAAAATAATTCTTTACACGTTTCTTTCTTAATCAATTTAACTGAAAAAGTATCATTTTCTGTTTTTAAAAAAAAGGTATGCTTGAGGACAGCATTTTTATGTGGGAAGTTTAGCCTTGCGTCACTCAGTAGCTACATGCATCCTTCCACGGATCTTGGCAGTATCAGACTGAAATGAGTAACAAAACAAGAGTACACAACAGATACTGTGCAGGCAGACACCCAAAGGCCTTGGTCTCTATAGCATCCACAGATGTGCTGCTCTTGTCTTCCTTTCCAGCTCAGCAGCATTTCAAAATCACATGTTTCTGTCTGGTCAGTTCCCTTCGAGATACCAGTCTGGAATTCCTTTAAAATATCTCATTGAACATTAAGCTCCACACAAAGACAAAAGATACTGCTTCTTGAAGGAAACAGTTTTTCCTCCGGAGATTATATGACTGCTGTTATTACCTCTCCTCCTACACCTCTTTCCCGACATCGTATTTCTTGTAATGTTTTAAGGGGCCTGAAATGCTGGTTTCAACTTTAACATATTTGGGAAAAAAAAAAAGTTGATGCTATAAATCTTTGTTCATGCATAATGAAATCATTTTACCTAGGGAGGCACTCATATGAAAATGTCAGATAAGATCAAGGATGTCTAAGGAACCTGATTTTGGAACATTTTTCTTCCTCTTTTTTAACAAGGCTAAAACCAAGCATAGTTAAAATTTGACACAAACTGTGAGGAGTTAATGTAAGGTATCAAGTGGTAGTAAAAAAAAATCTTTTCTCTCTCTGGGAAAGACCTGATATATACAAATTGAGTGAAATCAGCAGACAATTAAAACCAAACGTGTTGTACATAGTTTCCACTGAGCTTTTATGACTGAACAAGCAGGGCAGCTGAGTTCGGAAGTTAAAAAGCTTGGGAAACTGTTAATATCTGCCCTCACAAATTCTTTTTAAAAGACATTGTGCCAGCATCACAATCTTCTATAGCATCTTTATGAAAGAATTGTCGATGGAGTTTGGAAAGAATTACCTGGCAAAATATTGCTGCAAAATAATATCATTACACTCACTAAGAAAAAGAGACCTGTATGTTCCACTGGAAAGTTCCTGTTCTCTACTGAACATGTTAGCAGGATCTTTTTTATTTTCACTGTCACTATGGTGCCAAGTGAGCACCAGGCCTTACCTTAGACCTACTCAAAGACCTTCTGCAGCCAGTTTCATTGTTACCTGAACACAAAAATCTGTGTTCAAGCATTTCAGCTTGGTGCTTTGCTTATGGCAGGGAAGCGCTGCAAACCTGTTGATGTATTGCTGGTGAGAGATGGAACGGTCCTTGCCACCAGAATGGGGCTGTGCTTTCAAAAGGAAACATCATTCTGTCAAGCAATTCATTTTTCAGTGTTCTTTTAACAGATTTAATGGGAATTGAACATCACACCCTTTTTGACAGAAAGATAAATGGGCCAACAGCTCTTGGCTACTGTCATAACTGCAGTTCATGGGGGAGTGAGCATACGCAAGGCAGACATTTACAAATGACATTTGTAAAAGTTATTACATGGGAAAAAGTTTTTTCTTCTTAGTCCTAGACTGGTCTGTGTTGCTTCCTTCCTCTCAACAAGGAGTTGAGTTCAAGCATAGCACGTGTGTGTCCATTTGATTTCAGCAGTCACCTATCTTTTTATGTAAATTAGCAATGCTTTGAGTCAGATCATATTTTTTATGTTAAAAAATACAGTTATTCATGAAAAAGCTGTTAGTGACCAGTGATCAGGCATTTCCCTTTTTCAAACCATAGAAACTGAGAACTGCCATAAATCAGAGACATCAGGTTTTATCTGAAATCGCCTCTACTCTGAAAAGCTGTGATACTTTATTCCAAATGTAGGCTTGTCACCATAGAGATAAGATGAATTCAAGGATTTAAGACTTGCCAGAAAATATCATGTAGCATACTTAAGATAAAGCTTTGCTTGCTTAAATCAGCAGTGGAAGCTGAAACTGTAAACCAGCATCTAACAAAGACTGGCCAAAGCAAAGAAAGGATTCACATTCTTTAAATAAAAGCTACCTGTTTTTGACTAAGAAGAGTGTAAGTACTGAAACTATGTTTGTCCTCAGACTTCTTTAACAGCTATAGTTACTGTGTATTTTAGTGACTGAGACATATAAGTATTTGATTTTCTGGGCATTTCATTCTCTCTTTTTCTCCACCTTCAAAAATAAATGTTCATCTTTGTTTTATTTTAATTTATCCCTTAACATTTTAAAATCTATCTGGCTTTTTTTTTTTTTTTTTCCCCAGGACCAAAAGAAATCTAATCAGCTCTTTTTGGTGATATATAAGGTGTTGTTAGAGATGTTTTTTTGCGTATAACAGTCCCTTTGTTCCTAGAAATTATTTTACTGCACCCAGATTTGAGCTAAGTATCCCGAAACACAGATATACTTCTCTCTCCTATTACCCATGAAAGAACAGACAGAATTTTCAGATGTGCCTTGGGAACTGAGACACTTCTGTAACTGTGACTCATGTTATTGAAGCCTATTCATGGCTAAGACATTTTTGAAAATGAGCTTTCTTTTAAAAATGATACTTCCAAGGAATTTCAGTGCTCTGGAAAACGTTATTCTATATTGTCTGTCATGAGGCATACTGCCTCAAAGTTGAGAAGAAGCTTTAATGTAAAGTTCTCAAGGAGGATCTGGGAGAAGTGGAGGCAGCAGCATCTGTTCACCACAAAAAACATCTAGTACCCTCAAAAAAGCCACTTTGTTCAGTGTCTCCCCATCTTCCTCAAGGCGGTGGGCATTGCTGCAGGGTGAGAAAAGAAGAGCTGCCCTTGTAGGCTCTGCCCGTGGCCGGAGCAGTTGCTGCTGAGGGATTTATTCACCTCTCAGTTGCACACAGAAAACTCTTAGGGTATTCTAGGGACAGTCCCTGCTGTCCTGGGCTCTTGACACAGTATTTGGCCAGATTGGTGGGGGATGTCCATCATTCCTGGCACCAGCTGCTTGGCCAGGGGTGGGGAGTAGGGCTGCAAAGTGAGTGGGCACACTAAGGGGTGTCTGGGCTCAGAGGGCTTGTTTGGTTGGTGTCACTATTACAAGTTGATAGTATCAAAATTAATAACAACAATCACAAAGGAATTCAAATTTGTATTGGAGTTTCCCCTCCAGTGCTATGGATACTATAATGCATAACAGCAAATATGGTGAAGTCCCCACACTGGAACTAAGGGCTCCCTTTTTAATCACAGTAAAGCCATTTTAACAAGCTTTGGCAAGCTCAGCAGCAATGCAAATATTCCAAGTGGTGCAATATGTGTTTAGAAGAGGGGAGAAAGGGCTTAAAATTCATTTAAATTGAAAAACAGCAGTCATGCATTTCTCTAAATGATTGTTTTCAGTACCATAAGCCACATCCTTTCAAATTTCCTCTGCTTGGCCACATCATTGGAATGAAGTGTCATAGTTGGTTAAGTCACTTTGACATCATCCTGATGATGTGTCAAGCACAGGAAATTTGAAAGGACAGGGCTCAGTAAGGTCTTACTCTAACTTGCCTTCTTTTGACAATTCCTCTCTCCAGCCCCACACCCTCCCTGCTCCTTTTTTCAGCTTCAGTGTTTCTGAGCTTGGTTAACTCTTAAAATCCCTATGATGAGGCTTATACTGTCAAAAGTGTGGAAACAGCACCCTGCCACGTCTCCTACCTTTCTTCCAAAGCTCTCATTTTCAAAGTGTCCAAATATTTATGATGATGTGTCATAAGTGAAATCAGTTATATTGAAATTGCCAGAGAAAAAATGCAAGTGAACCTCAGCTGTGAAGTTGCACGTGGCTGCAGCTTTAGAGTGTAGGACTGCAAGAGCTCCTGCAGGGTATAAGCCTTCAGCCTAGATACATTAGGCAACTGATAAAAGTAGAGCCCATTGCATAAACTTATTCATAATGAACTAGTGACGTTTTTTCCTTCAAATATTGCTGGTGGGAAACTGTTCCAAAAATTTACAACTCTGGATAGGAAGCAGTGTACACTCTTGTGCCAGAACTGTCCATCAGCTTAAATAGCTCTTTTTCTCTGGTCTTTCTACACCCACAATGTACTTATAGAAAGCAATCCTACCTCTTCTTAAGCTTCACCTTGAGTACCTAAACAAGCCCTGTCATATTTGATCAGGAATTAGTCTCTCCATTCTTTTGACAAGTCTATCATTGAATAATTTTCAGTTTCAGTGCTTCTTTCTTGATAATTGATGAATGCAAAAGAAAATAGTATTTTCTGTGTGGACTACCACAGATTCTCATGCCATCTTACTGTTTTACTTTTGCTGTTGGAAGTACCTCCTCTACATACTCACCAGGATAGCTTCTGGCTTTGTCCATGAATGCATCTTGTTCATGGCCCATACCCATTCATTCATATGCAGATGTTATTTTCCAGTAGAAATTCATGGTTCAGAGGCAGATGGCCTACATCCAACCTGTATCCAAGTGCTTAATACAAGTTAGCTATTTCTGAAGGTTGCCAGACAGATGGAGGCAGACCTGTGTCTTTGCTCCCTCTGTGCAAGGGTGTTGCTCTCGGTTCTGTTACACATGATCTCACTTCTAGTGCACCAGTCCCCAAGGTAATCCATTTCTCTCTTTCCAATTCTTTTAATGCTTTCCAGTTTTATGTCATCAGTAAATATCTCTCATTTGCTACTTTTTTCCTTGCCAAGGTCACTAATGAAACTATTAAACAAATGGGTCCTAAGGTCAATCCATCACACAATAGATTTCCTCCCACCTGATAATTTCCCTTTCAGCAGAACCTGTTGTGAGGTGCCCTTTAGGCAGTTGCCTGTTGACCTTATAGTTATTATACTAATTCTCAGCTTCTGCACATAGTGTAACCTTTTTCCCTACGGCTTCATAACAAATGTTTACCTGAAATTCAGATAAAATGCTGCATTTCCTTTTTCTGTGAAAGCATTTTTATCATCAGAGGAATATACTTGCCTATTCTTGCATGATTCAGTTTTGTTAAAGCCATACTCCATTTTATATTGCTTTTTGTTTCTCTCAACTTCTACTTTCTTTTAAAAATTCATACCTGTATTTTGCATACTGTTAAAGTCAGGTTAGCCCCTCGTTGTTAGTGGGCTATTTCCATCTTTTCACAAACATTACATCAGCTGCATTCAACTGTAATCCACCATGCCAATTCAATGTAACCAGTACAAAAATTATTACCCAATCCTCAGTTTCTTGTGCCACCTCTTCCACAATTCCAGGAGGGAGATTGTCTGGTTCAGAGGTTTCTCCTTCAGCTCCAGCTGTGCGTATTTTGAATTTGAGGCTCTCGCTTTTATTACCCACCCTACTCTATTTCATTGTTTTTATTAAAAACAAGGCAGAGTTTTGAAACTTTACCTGAATTACCTATGATTTCTATACAATCTTCACGCCATGAGCTTTACTTTTTCTTCAGTGTTATACATATGGTTAAACAGCTTTTTCCTTATTGTCTCTATTTTTTTTTTCCCAAGATGTAATTCAGCTAGAATTTCACTGATTCTCACTTTACCTGTGTGTTTCCTGATATCTAGTGTAGCTCATTTTGCTGATCATTCAGTTTTTCCCTTCTGAGAAGACTTCTCTGAAAATCTTAATATATTCTTTGAGGTGGTTATTTACCACATTCTGTCCAGAGTGCTTCCCCACAAGTTTACAAAGATTTTTTCTTTGCTTGTGATACAGATTCCAGATAGGGTTCACCCCTCTGACTTTGAGTGATTCTATGTTTCCTCTGCACTCAGGTCCTTGATTTCTTTTGGATAGCTCATTAATTAGATACCTTCATTTTTCAATCTTTATCCATCTGAAATCTAAAACCTTAATTACAAAACTGCCTTTGTTTATAGTTAAATTGTATTTAAACTGAATCAACCCATGATCCACTTGAAACAAGTTTTTATTTCTTATCACTTATAAAAACAAAATGTAATTAAGGGTGCCCTCTTGTTCAATGAACTTTATCTTAGTTGATAAAGAAAATTGTCTGCTATCATACTCAGGAAAACCTGGACCTTACTCTTAATATTAATATTTATTTTTCATCCTATATTTTGGCACAGCATAATAGACTGTATGTGTACTCCAAATAGCTTTATCCATGATGTGAGATTACCTTATCCTTTATGGTCTCTCACAGTGTAGCATATAATGTTTATCTCGTGTTTATCTAAAAATACATTTTTTCTTTGCAAACACTTCAGTATCCCTGTTCTCTAGTCCTTGACGAAGCATCTTATATTTTTGTTGAAACATGATTTAAGACCCTCAGCTGCATATTCTATTTTCCTTTTTTTTTTTTTTTTTTTTTTTGGGAGGGGGGTGGCAGGGAGCTGGATAACCTAGTTATTTCAGTTGTCCCTTAATTTTCACTGGTTTAGTAACTGGACTAGAAGCTGTCCTTTCGCTAACAGTGCCATCACTTGTATGGTTGCTTTCAGTATTAACTTTTCCAATTTTCTCTCTTTCCATTTCAGCTTTTGGAGGCTGGGGAAGGTTGCTAAGTATGTTTCTGTTTTATAACCATAGTTTTTAGGCCTGGGTGCTCAGAAGCAGAGGGCCTGTAGCACATGCAGCATTTTGTCCCTCTCATCAGCACTCCTCAGCTCAACCTCCTGGCCAGCTCAGGGTTTCAAATCAAGTGACTCCCGTGGGGTTTCTCTTCATCCTGCACTGATACACTGCTTGTGTTTTGTTCCAGACTGGCATTCAAGGGTATAATCTTGTCCTTCTGCTTTTATATTCATGTCCCAGCTGGCTTTTCTTGATTGGTTGACTGTCTCTACCATCAGCTCAGCAGAGTACCCAAAACAGCCCTGGGTTGAAGACCTTTCAGGAGATGACCAAGCAGAAGATATCACCTACGCCACCTTTAACATAAGAGATCGACAATGGGCCAAAAGATCACTTTGTTTTTATATTATTATGGGTTAACATCTGTATTTTTCACCAGTGTGAGAGGTTAGTGTTTTCAGACGTGATGACAAATATTAGTTTTTCTAAAATATAACATATCTATGCAGTCTGTACAGACTCTGGTTATAAGTAAGAGATATTGCTAGTGTAGCTTCCCTGTCTTTCTCTAATTATTACTAATTATGCTCTTAAATAATTTTGTTAAGCAGGTTAGATCCAGCCCCTATATTCGAAGTGCCCTTTGCCTGAACCCTTCAAACCTGGCACAGAAATTTCTAGTAAAGTTTACAATACAAATGGTTTATGGAAATAAAGTGGCACTAGGAATGTTTTGACTAGCTGTGCCAGTTCAAACCCACATAAGTCATACAATGAATTGTTATGGTTTGAAAAGAGCTGTTTGCATGTTATTTTTTTAAAGCATTAATTAAATGATATATAAAGCTACTAACATCTTAGGTCAGGGAGAGTGCCAAAATGGACAGTATAAAAATGTTCACTTTGGTATTAATTCCGTGTTTATGGGGCGTCTCATGTCTCTAAAATCTCCCTAGACCACTATTAATCATAACATATCAAGTACATTCATCACATATTTTTCCTGTCATACACCAAAGAATGTCTTATTAATTAAAGGGGTGAAAAATTGGAAAGGTTCCTTTTCTCCCCTATTGTTTTGTAGAAGAGGAAATGATAAAGTTCAAAGAGTAAATCTGTTCCTTTCCAGAAAAATGTTCTTATTGGGAAAGCAGACTTCTGTCACATTAAAAGCAAAACTGTTTTACGAAGTTTGGCCCAAATCTAGCTTTGGGCTGCTTGCTCATCTACTTCTTCTGAACTCAATTCACTGCAAAAGCAGCATTTGGCCTTTTAGCACTTGTGCTGCAAAATCCATGACTGTTATTAAAGGCATTTTAATTAAACCCAGCATTAAAACTACATTTTTTTTTCAAACCATCTATAACCAATAATTAGCAGCGAGGGGTTTTTCAAACCTCAAAAGAAATTGTTTGGGTGATATGCTATATGTGGTTTATAGATTTAAACCCCCTGAGGTTTTGTTTTCTGGGAAAGAGAAGACAAATCTCCATGTTAAAGTTAAATGGGTTGACTTTTCTTTTCATTCCCTACTGGACAGTCGTCCACATCTCAAAAGCCGAATGCAGCCTTAATTCATCACAGCTGTTTTCTTTACAATAGAATTGAATTTTATATAGCTCCATTCATATTTGAGGTGTCCCAAAGCATTTAACAATAAGGAGTCATTGCCAGATTTCGTGGTCACTACAGCACATCAGAGTTTCGCTTGACAAAGGTCCCTGGGATTTGGGTCATTGGCTGTTGGTGATGCTCTGGGCATGGGGACCACCAGAGTAGATGTTTTGCACTCAGCAGCCCCTTTCCCAGCCACTGGAGGCAATACTGACAAGACCCTGGGGTTAAGTTCATACCAATTCAGAAAGTACAGCAAAATCCCCTTTCTTTTAATATCTCTGAGCAATGACATCCTTGGCCAGTTCTGTAAGCATCGCTCTGCTAAATTTCTGTATTTTGTATGCTTTTTGTCCAAAATGTGAGCCAACAACATTATGCCTTTTATCTGCTGCAAAGGCTGTCTTGCATTAGTCTGATTGCATCACATCTTTATACCACATGACAGGCTGAGCAGAGCAGGGCAGGTAAGATCCTTCCACCCTGAGCAGTGGTGGTGCCATCATATCACAGAGAAATCCTGGGTTAGTCACTGCCTGCTTATCAGAGTCAGTCTGTGCATATCTGCTAAGCTTATCTGAGTCTCTAAGATGAATCACCTATCTTAATCCTTGTCAGTAGATAACAACTTGAAAGTTGCTATTCTCCATCTTGCATGCTCCATTTTAACCACTGCCTTAGAATGGCAATAGCAGAAACGTGTATGTAAGTCTTAAGGTTTGAAGGCATAATAACTCAGACCAACAGGTATAAGAAAGAAATATCTCAAGTGTATGTTTACTTCTAATTAAGGGTTCAGTGTAATACCATAGCTCTGTGGCCACAGAAAGGAGCATTCCACAACAGAAATACCTGAGAACACAGGTAATAAGCTGCTTCTGAGCTCACCATCAGGCCCTTGCTATTGCAAACAGCCACATCATTGTAATACAGTGAGGGAGACAAGTTGACAGTGAATACCTTTAGAAAGAATAAACCCACCTGTCACCTACCTTCACTCAGCTTACTAAAACAGATGGTTGCCCAAAACCAGCTCTGATTGCTTCCAGCAGAATAATTTATTCAAATCATGATGATAAAACTGAATTACTCTAGAAAGGCTTTTTGCCATGAAAATGTCACTAATGAGTTTTGCCTTTGAAACAGAGAGTTTTTCTAGAGAGCCAGGGTGGGGTAGGGCAAAGTCTTTCAAGATAAATACATAAAGTACAGGTTCACAAATTACATCAGAGGTTTGAAACCAACAAACGAGTTATAACAAGTTGGGCTATGGAGTAAATCCAGTCCCGGCTGTGATTCTGTGGACAGCCCTAGTTACACTAGGCTTTGAAATACCAGTTTTATTGCATAGGAATAGACTCATCTTCTTTAGAGAACACAGATGGACTCGAGCTACCATGAAACAAGTAATTTTCAAGAACGGATATCCAAAGGGAATTTTCTACAAAAGAGCTGAAGAGAAGCTTGCATCGCCATTATGCGTGTAAAATAAATCAACATGATAAGGAGTGTGATTAAGGATAAGTGGGGATCGCATGATGCCAAACAAGATTTGGAGACTGAAGTCACATGAGAGCATGAGATCTTGAGAAGCAGGGAAGAAGAAAATGAAGGGACAGTGAATAGTGAATAGATACCAAGAAGTTTCATGGTCGGAAGAATCGTGATCATCTTGCCTGACCTTTGACACAAGACACTGCAAGAATGTAGCAGGGAAAAGCAGAAGTGAGAATGAGCTGGGATAAAAAGAATAAAGCATCAAGCTGCTCTGAGCAAATAGGGTAAGAAGAAACAAGGTCTCTGCAAAGGCACATGCTAGAACACCTTCCAAATACACATATTGCCCAAGGCTGGTGCTGTTTTCCAAAAACCTTTTTCCCATTTCCCATGTTAAGCTGAAGGGTGCAGAATGCACCATTAATCTTAAGAGAAGCCACTTTTGCTTCCAGGAACAGAGTTTTTCAATCTTGGCTCAAAGACCGAGAATTCTTTTTACTGGTCCTGTTGTAGGTAGGTTTTAGTGGGTGATGACATTCATCTGTTGTAACAAAGGATAAGTAAGATTGTCCATTCCCATTTTTTCTCACAGGAAGAAATCCAGATGTGCATTCTTAATATTATCTTTATCCTTATTCTGAAAAATTCCCATTCACCTCAGAAACTTGCTTAGCTAACACAGGGTCTTAGTAATAGCAGTTAAATTCTGCAAACAAGCAAATGAATGGGTAGATGGATGTAAGTGGGCTGTAACTTATTGCAGGGCTCTGTTCTCCTTCGCAGTTTCCTGCTCACTTTAATCACTGATCTGTTCCTTAGGAACACTCCTCATGTTTTAGTCTCTTTGGGTGGGGTTTGTCGCACTAACTAAAATGTGGTCATCCCAGTCTCAGCTTGTACTTTAAAATCTCTTTATAGAAAGATAGAGCCATCTGCGGAGGGTGAATCACCCCATTCCACTGAAGATAGCTGGGATATAATGCCCTCTGGGGGTGCTTATTTTTCTCTTCTGCTCATGAGGGAAACTTAGGTAATTCTTAGATATACGAAGCTGGACAAGATTAATCCCAAACTCTGTAAGCAGATATATTAATACAATCAAGTGAAAAATACTTTTTTTTTTTTTTTTTTTTTTTTTTTTTTTTTTTTTGCAGCTGTGTTATACATACATTTCTGTCTTTTCCTGCCCTTTTCTGGGCTTCCCATCTCTGTGGTACTTAAACTGTAGATCTCAACAGCTTCTGTGGGAGAAAGGAAAAAAATCTCTATCATTCACAGCAAAGCACCTAGTTTGTTAAGTATCCATTAAAAAGTGACAGTTCACTGCAACTTCTCTGTTGTATGTGGAAATAGGTTACCATCTTTTCATGTTGTTTGGGGCCTTATCTATATAGATGAAGTTTTCTAGTCTTCTCAGAGTTCCTCGCAGGTTTAGCCTATTCAAGGACCTTGTGGTAATAACTTCCACAGGACACTGAATGTGGAAAAACCCAATCCTACAGCTTCATTAGCCTTTCAAAGCTAAGGTCATAACCTTATTAATTAAGAATAACCTTAAACCCCTGGAGGAAATGGCAAAGCAGCAGAAGTGTCCCTGTTTGCATTTGTCTCTGACCATGCAACCTGGCCCTTCAATTCCTTGGCATCTGGCCTCTACATAAATAAGCCTATCCTTAGTTTTAAGTCCCACTGAAACCAGCTGGCAGTGACATCCCCAAGTATCTGGTACCGCGTGTTCTCATGAGGATGACCTGGGCTTCTGGTCTGACTCAGCACCAATGCTCTTACTCTGCTGTGTATGAATTTTGTGGATTCTGATCTTAAGGATGCACATTATGATTTACCTACAGCCAGGGAGAGATGTTCTGCTTTCACAGTGTGTAATTAAAGTAATTCTCCTAGCATAAGACTAAGGTTCTGGATTAAACCCAAGTGGGAGCTAGCATCATGTGCTCTAACTTAATTATCTTACTGCCAGCTGTGCTTTGCTAAGCATCTGGCCTTCGCTCTTTCAGGTTGAAGCTCCAAGTTAATTACAAATACTATCAGGACTGAGATGTAGCCTAATTGCACTTGCCTCCTAAACATTATTTAATCAGTTTGGAAACTCTAATCTACACATCATAAAGTTTATTGGTCATGTTAATTGGCTAAATCTGTCATTGGAAAGATGGAGAGAACTAACTAATTTAATGAGATCATAGAATTCAAAAATCCAATGGTCAGATAGTCCTGTTGTTGATGTCATAAACTTCTAATCTATCCTTTTTCTTTTAAAAACATTTTTACAATTAAGGCTGATTACTGTAAGGCTGATTACTTTCAGTGCTGCAGAGAAAGCTTTCCTCTCTCCTTCCACTGAAGTGTGGCAGAGGCAACATGAAATGCATTTGTGGATTCAGAAATGTTTATGGTAGGCAGAGCCTTCAGATTAGCATGACACATGGAATTTGTGAGCTGTTAGATTCAATTTCAAAGCATTAGGCTAGGATTTCACATTTTGTTTTTATAAAATGCAAATAGACTTCAGTTGCTTTGTTATTAAGATGGATTTGAAATGCTATTCAGGGAGCAGATATGGAACTCATACCCCTTACACAAGTCTTGCTTCCTGGAATGGATTTTTTTTTTTTCCTTAGAATTTCTCCCAGATGCTAAGTAAACTGCTACTGTGAGACAGGCCAACCAAACAGCCATTCCCGAAAAGGAAAAAAAAAAAGAGGTAAGGAATGAATGAACTCAGAATGAGGGCACACAAGTTATTTTCCAAGAACATGCATGAAGGAAGAAAAATCCAGTATAAACTGGCCACAGAACAGTCACTGGTGTATACAGTGGTCCTCTGCATTAGAGCTTAAGGTGAATGAGATGCCCTATCCAGCAGCAGAGATCTTTACACTACTGATGATCACAGCAGGACTTCTAGAGCTATGTGCAGAAGTCACTGGTGGTATAGGTAAAGATGTAGAATCCCCAGGTTCATGGCATAGGCAATCCAGGGAGCTCCAAAGCACAGCGCAAAGCACAATGTTGACTATCCTGAACACTGCTATGAGAAAAGGACCTAATGGTAAGTCTGCATGACATCTGAAGGTCTCCCCAAGGACAGGTTAGCTCTGTGTCCTGAGAGCAGGCATCCCCATGGGGCTCATGCACTTCAAGAAGGCATTCTCTAGAGGACATTTGTTAACAGGATTGAGCAAACCCAACAGCCCCCTATCCTGCCACATGCATCCAAACAGATTGCCAGAAGGCTGCCTTCAAGCAGATGACAGACTGCCAAACAGCTGCAAGGCCCTTCACCATCTTCGCTGCCCTCCTCTGGAGAGTCTCTAAAAGCTTAATGTCTTTCTTACATTGTGGTGCCCAAAACTGCTTGAAATATTCAAGGTGAGGCCATCCCCGTGCAGAGCAGAGCGAGACAATCCCCTCCCTCGACTGGCTGGTGATGCTTTGCCTGATGCCCCTCCCGGACACAGTTGGCCCTCCTGGCTGCCAGGGCACTGCTGGTTCATATTCAACCTTCAATCGACCAGCACACCCAGGTCCCTTTCTGTGGCACTGCTTTCCAGCATCTCATTCCCCAGTCTGTCTGTATATCCAGGATTGCCCCATCCCAGATGCAGAATCCAGCCCCTTGTTGAACTTCATATGGTTGATGATTGCCCAGTCCTCTAATTTGTTGAAGTCTCTCTGCAATCTCAATCTGAAAAATAATTAAAAAAAATTTCTAACAAAAAAACCCCTAACATCTTCTATAAAGAGCATACCCATGGTTGTAACTTTTAGTAATAGCTATAGTCAAATATTATGGGAATGCATGCACATATCTGTGAATTTCCAGGAATTTCAGACAGCTTTCAGCATCCCAGGTTTTCCATTGTAATACATGATAAACAGGAAAGGTAGAAAGATCAATTGAATTTCTTGATAATTGTGCCTATAAATAAGGGAACAAACACTTTGGTTTTTTTCAAATCCTCTCTGCATACCTCAGACATAGAGCTGGCTAAAAAGGCTGAACCAGCCAGTAAGGCTTGCTGGTCCATGCTTGCAGTGGGTTAGGAAGGAAGCATGACTGAGCGTTTCTATGGAGATTAGAAAGAACAGGTCTTTCCTTGGCATAGCCTTAATTAACAAATACTTAAAGTTAGGAAGATCTGTTGTTTCTACAAGGACATTTTGTTCCAGCAGGGTTGTGTTTTCCTCCTTTTGCTCAGTCTGTGGAAGGCTGAGAGGCCAAATGAGTCCAGAGTAAACAAGAGCTTGCTTGCTTTCACATCCACAACACCTACCTAAAGGTACCACACTACAAATCTGGAATCTAGGATCCTGCTTTGTCACAGCAGAATCAGGAGATATTACCCAGAGCAAAACACATCCTTTTTAACTCAAACGTGTGATTTCTCAGAATAGAAATTAAGTTTTCAGGATAAATTTCTTTGGCCCTCCCCAGAAATTACCAAAAAGAGAAGAGTGGGCTAAATGGGCTAAATGAAATGGAGTCTGATGCATCTACATATTTATAGATACTTTTGGAAAGATGCGTAGATCTACACACGGATATATCCTGTAAAGGTAAGAGCAGAACCCCGCAACTTGAAACATCAACAAACATTTTGTTGTCTGTTCTTAACTGTTAGTCTCATCAGCATGAATTGTTCTGGGCTGGAACAAATGATCTGAGGGAAGGGGTTTCCCTTGAAACCTTGATGCAAATATCCTGCGCCTCGAGGAGTGGAGACAGCATATCCTTAAACCTGAAAAATTCTGCTTCCCACTTCAGCTGTGGTTCATTAAACCACTTTCTGATGCTGGGTCAGGATGGAATTGGTTATGTTGGAATGAGACCCGTTTTCAGACAAAACTTTTATTTTCTCCATTTTCCCTTTCACATCAGATTTACATCCCCAGCCTTTAGCTTGATAAAATCATTTCTCCCCTTTTGCTAGTGCTTTTAAGGGCGCACTTTCTCAAAACTCAAGTCCTAGCTGCTTTTTATAGCTCCGAAATGCAACACAGATTCTACTCCTGAGCACTGAAGTAATATTTTAGCAGAGTGGGGCAGAATTCCAGTACTCAAGTGAATTAGAGAGATGTATGTGTAGATCCAAGCTGTTTGAAAGATCTCTTTGAAGTGTGCTGAGACCAAGCCAGTCTGTCCTAGCTGTCCTGTAATTTCTCTTACACTTTATATCCAAGCTGAGGTATGAAAAATATTGATATTAAAAGTCTATAATGGCTCTCATTGTTACTTCAAAAGTCCTACCTTTCCAGAGTATTCATGTCCAGCCAAGCTCAAAAGATATAGATGTCTTAAAGAAAAAAATATCCTATCCTTTCCTTCCGCTTCTTGGCTGCATTTTCTGACTGCTTTTCAGAGAAATATAGTATTTCAAATATCTCATAGAAAAAATATGAATCCTCCCAGACTCCCGAGGCTGCTCTCACAGGTTGTCTGTGGATGCTAGTGCTTCTTGAAAGGAGTCATGCAGTAGGACCACGCTGGCTGACCCAGCATGAAGAAATATCTTGTACCTGATTGCCTCAGTTGCATGCAGAGGGGGTGGTTTTGGACTTCATGGCAGACCACTCAAAAGATTGAGCAAATAAGCTTGTCCTTTGGCACTGACAATGATCAAGTGACAAGAATATTTTTGTCTTCAGTCTCTCAGCCTAGCTTGTATCCCTATACTGCTTTTGCTGTCCTCTAAAGAATAGGTCACTATCTATTATGTTCTGTACAGATAGGATCTGGCTCTCTGCCCCTGTCCCGTTCCCAATATCCTCTAGCCAGGGCATCAGTACTCTGATGTGATCTCACAGTTGCCAGCCCTGGAATGTAAGTAACTTCCTGGCCTTTTTTATGGGACTCAGAGGAGAAGCCCTGCTGCAGGATGATAACATTTAAGTGGGATTCCCCAGAGGCATTGCAGTCACAGGCGCCAAGTAAATAACCCACCACACTCCTACTTGCATAATAAAGTACTTTACCTGTGAACTTTGCAGACTGCTTTAATATTTCCTCTTTCATCTCCTCCAGCTTTTTTTTTTAAGTCTACGTTGCTTGCCTTTACAGGACATCTGTGGGTGGTCAATGGCCTATAAAGGGCAGGAGAAAATGCATAAGAGTAACAATTCCACCTCTAGCACAGATCTCATTAGCTGCAGAGACAAAGCAGCAAAGCAATAAAACCTTGCTCTCTTACAAGTGTTTGGGCATAGGTGGGATCTGCTGCAACTTCACTTGATTCACATTCACCTTTCAGAGGTGTCTTCTGGTCTTGTGTCCAATAGATATAGGCAAATACAAAAGAAGAGAAGGTTTACAGTTGTTCTCTGCCCCAGTGTGCAGAGGATTTTGTGCTGGCTGTGGGTTGGGAAATTTTGTTAGCTGAGAGGAAGTGGTGAAGGGGAAATAATTTGCCATGTGGCAGAGGATTTGTGCAGCCCTGATTCATGGGCATTTTCCATTTTCTCTCTCTCATGCAGGACTTCTGCTTTTTTAATTTGTCACAGGTGCAGGATTCTAACAGCTTTTCTGCAAATACAACTGTTGTATGTGTTTGATGTCATATGTAAAGAAACAAGGCAGAAGACTTTGGTAGACTTCATTGGTATTAATGTTACAATAAGGACAAGTAGCTCCAGTATTGCATAAACATATGCAGTATGTTTAATAAGAGAGCTCAGGGCAAAGTCTTGAATGTAGCCTCTCAGCACTCTGGCATACTGTAAACTGGATTATGTCTTGCAGGAAACTGTCCTTCATTGAAGATACTGCAATGGACTGCTAAGCACATGTTTCCACCCAAAACAAAGGCAGCTCAGGAATTTGACTATTGTGGGAAGCCTGGCTTTGTCTGGGTATTATTTTGGGAAAGAAATATGTGTGGGTAGATGAGAGACAGTTCAGGTGGGGAAGGAAGGAGAGAGCATGTGGGAAACAGGCAGTGAAGGGAAGCTGTGCGGATGCCTGTCCTGGGAGAAGCCTGAGAGGCCAGAGAGCTGGCTGGGAAAGATATGCTGCTGGGAGAAGAAAAGTTGCCTCCAGTTGTTTGCATCCTACTGTGTTTATGAGACCAGACTCTCTATATTGTTCTACATAAAAAGAATTGCATCAAAAATGTTGGTCTTTGCTATTAATATCTTCACTCGGAAAAAAACTTGAGGGCCTGAATTTTGTACAGCTGGAAGGGTGTGGGATTGTCTTTATTTTAATGTGACATGTTTTCTCCTTTTCCCTCTCAGTTCTTACTTACTGTCCCTGTTGTCTCTACTTCTTGGGAAAGGCAATAGGTGTCAGGGTAGGCACCCCATCACCTTGAGGAATCCTCTTCTCTGTAGCACAAAAAGTGAGGTCCTGTCTCAGGTCAAAAGTTGGTCCTGACATGGGGTTCAGCTCTTGTGTGCTAAGAGCTGGAGATGACACCTATAGAAGAGGCTGAGTTTGAGATACTTAACACTCATCCATCCAAATGAATGTAGGAAGTCTGCCTGTTCAGCTGTGCTTCTGATGGATTCCCTTGACTCAGATAAACAATGTTCAGAGGGGAGATAGATTAGTCACAGTGGTTATGAGCAAGAATCACTGTGCAGCCCTTAAGAGTAATCCCTTAGATGAAGGATATATAGAGTTGAAAAGTAATTTATATAGAAAAAAATCTTTCCACCTCTCTGAGTCCTGATAATGTTCTGGGAGGTGTCACACTTTCTGCTGAGATGCTTAAATCAAACTTAGTAGCTAGAGAGGTCACCTACTGATGGGGATGCCACCTCACTGGGTTTCTCTAATTGCAACCAGCAAGGAATTTTTTGCCATCCTGCAGAATCTCTAGTTGCAACTGGCAGGGAAAATAGAACAGCAGCCACTGAGATTCAAAGAGCTATGTGTAATCTGGATTGCACATTTAGACAGTATTTATTTTAAAAAAGCTATTATCTACCAGCTGTTCATAAACTATGTTATGCCCTGCAAGGGTCTTTGTACTATGTAATTGTCTTGCTTCTCTCTAAATGCATATTCCACTGGTTTGAATTAGCTGCTAGCTCATAATGATTAAGGTCGTCATTCATTCAGAACAACTCAAATCAGATTTGGAAGAGTTGACATCATCTATGTACAAGTAGTGTCTGCACAGTAGGGGCATACTGTCCTCAGCTTAGGCCAAACCTGTCTTCTGTTTTCTTTCAGTGTCTATCAAAGCATACAGTTTAGGCTGGAAGCCTTTCCCTCCCCCACTGCCAGCAACGTGTATTGCAGTTAATGGTTATTTGGGACCTCAATTGCCATTCTAAAAACTGTGACCCTCTGCTCACCAAAGTAGGTTTTCTGTTTAACCCAGCACATTTACAGAGAGCGTGCATTGAATCTGTTATGTCTGTGGACATCTCCTTCTTAACATCTGTGACAGATTATGTAACATTTCTTCTGGCTCTCCAGTAAACAGGAACCATATGAAGGTTCAGTGTTGGTGCACCCTCGGACATACCTAATTCTAGCCCTAATATTAAGGTTGGAGAACTCCCAATGAACTGGAATTAAATAAATTATTAATATAACTTGCATATAGAAGATTTCTAAGTTCATTTAAAGAGCAACAGGCATAGATGATTTTTTTTTATAAGATGCTGTATATTGGTAGGAAAATAGAAATCTACAAAAAATGTTGGAAAATCTCCATGGGATTTTGACTTAACTTTCTTAGCACATAGGTGAGAAAGTTTTCTTACTATTATTTTTCTTCTTAATTTGTTGGCTTTGTTCTGACTGTTTAGATGCTGAACAATTCAGCGAGATCAGGAAAAGGTCTTTTCCAAGAAATTTGTTCCTTTACCATGCAGGAAAGCAAGTGACTGTTGCCAAGTTAGTGGCATTTATTTCCAGTACAGCAAAAGGATGTGTTCATAGAATATTAACACCTTGCAGAAATGTTATCCATAACAAAAGGCGTCTTCTGGAAGTTCAGCATAGTAAGGAAAAACTTTTGGATTGCATTTCCCTTTGTACCAATCTCAGTATCAATCGCATTTGCTATCAGAGGTAGGTCTCAGTTTTGGTACTGAGATAACAGGAACCAAAATCACTACCTCTATCTTCATATGAGAAGTGGGCAAGGAAGTCCTGTCACCAGAATACTGTCAGCAGGCAAGTTCACCACTTCTCACAGTTAAGGCTGGATTGGGGCACACCTTAAACCCTTCTCTTGTAATAGCTGTAGGAGTAGTGTTAACTATTTGCTGTGCCAACACTGCAAAGATATGAAGGCTGGTCATGCTGGAAAGATGATTTCAATACTCCATGAATGGTAGCGGGTGAGAAGATCACAGTGAACTGAGTCCAGTTGTAAGAATGGCAGGCAGGAAGAAAACACGGGGTACTAATGGATGGTTATGCAACAGTGCAGGTAATGGATTTGGAGGGATGCAAGCTACCTTAAAAGGCTTCAGGGGTATGTTTGTTAGCACTCACCAGTACTGAGAGACACTTGAATTTCTTTTCTAAAAGCCTGTTTGTTTTAAGAGTGCATTTGGAAATTTTAACATCTTTCCAGGCGTGAACTGAAAATATGGTATCTTTATCTAAGTATCCAAAGAGTAGAACCTTTCCATATGTGTGTAATAGCAATGTTGACGGTCTTGCTGAACAAAATCATGTTAGTCAGTGTCTGCAAAGTAAATAAGTAACAGTAAATTTCCTTTCATTGAAATCACTGAGTCAAGTTTAGTTTGACTGCTTCTGGAAAAAAGTTTCTCAAAGTCAAAGAAATAAAAAGCTGAATGGTCAGCTTCTGCTCTTGTTTTATTTCTGCAATCCTCTCACATAATTAAAGAGGCTCATTTCTCATTTGTGCAATGAATTTGTACAGAGAAAAATGAAAGCAACAGAGGTTTGAAGTTCTAGCTGTGAATTTCTTCTTTCCCGTTGACTTAGAGACAGGAATATGTATTCTGCAGCTTTTTGTGATTTACAGGAGTGATATTCACCTTCCTCACCTAAGTTTGTTTACAAGTCTAGGTTTACTCAGGTAATTCAAACAAGGCAAGTCTTGTTTTCCATACAAAGCCATTCTCGCAGGAAGCAGAAGCAAAGCCACCCAACCAAGCTAAGCCAGCACTCACAAGTGCTTTTATCAGCAAAATGTTGTCATACAGCATCAATCAGAGAATAGTCAGCCATACAGCACCATAATAAAAAATGTATTTGGCACTTTCCGGACTATTTACCATTTTATTGAATACCACACTCCTCTGAATGACAACTGCAAATTCCAGGGGACAATTCAGCCCACTCTCTCTTCAAGACTGGAATTTTAATGGGTCCGATAAGAAACAGCCATCTTTCGTCAGATACTGTGGTGTCTATTTTAGGGGTTTGCCTCTTCTGTGGCAACTTTGTCTGTACATAGGCCTGGGGTATCAACTGCTGACAGCCAGTCCTTTCAGAAGCCTCACCAAGGCACTTGAGCCATCCATTACGCTGGGCAGTGTGAGATAAATTTATCATAAACATTTGCACAGGCCTTCAGCAAAGAAAGTGGTGTTCTCTGTGCATTTTCTGCAGGCTCGGTTGGGAGCACAAACAGGATCAAATGATGGAAAGATCTGGTTTGCAAGAAGAGATTGTTCCCTCATTCAAGTTTGCCTTAAGTTTCATCAGTGCAAAGTGAGTTCACTGTGAACTTAGTGGATGTGGATGCGGGGATGAAATGAGTGAAAGACTCAGTTTTGCATAACTTTGCTTTACTTATTTAATTTCTTGTCTTTCAACTTCCTAGATTTTAAATCCAAAATGGTTAATGTGGTCATCTAAGCTGACATTTCACTTGTAGCACAGTTCAGGACATTGAGACAGAAAGAACAGACCCTTGTTTTTACAAACATTGATCATTTGATCAAACAATACACTATTTGTAACTTTTAACATTTCCAGCTCAAGAGTTGAACTGTCACATATCAATTTGTGTTTTCTTCTTCCATAAACAGATGCCCATGACAGACTACTTTGCTAATCCATTTCCCCTTGCTCTTTAAAGAAGAGAGAAATACTGTAACAGGTAACTCCAGGATGTGCTGATGGATTTGTCATGAATTTTCTTCAACACATCTACCAGTGCTTCCCAAGACTATTTGCTACAGCTTCAACAGTCAGATGTGATTCCCAGTTAGACATCCTGTACTTTGAATCAAGCACTTACCTTTGATCAAAAATAAGTATATACTCATGATTTTTGTGATACAATTTGAGAATCTAGAAAAAAGGTGGAGAAAATGTCCATGGCAGATAAGATATTTGTTGGGAAAGCCTTCTTCCAAGCTACTGGTGGGAATTAATCTTGTGTTGCTTGGTGGATAGTATCTTATTGCACTAGAGCTGTTCTTTCTCCACATATAAATTCAATTCCTCTCAGAACAGTAAATTGGCCCCTTTTTAAAATGCCACTGTGCAGAAACAAATGCAAAGCTTCCCACAGCCCCAGAGGGATTTTCTTGAAGTCCCCCAGCGGGCTGATGGCCAAGATGTTGGGTGTAAAGATGGGAGCCAGCTGTGGTCTGGATAGATATTCTCAGAGCTTGGGTGCTTTGCCTCAGGGAGCCTCCATGTGGCCTGTCATTAGACCTTTTAAAGATTATGATGGGATATCCTTCTGGGACGCTCCTACAGAGTTGCATGGTGGTAGCTCTGGCAGGGTCAAAGCTTGGCTGAACCTCTCAGTGAGAGGTGACCTCTCCCTAGCACTGCTGAGAGCTCTCCAGAGCCACCACAGGTTGGGAGAGCCACACGCTGACCCTGACCAGTAGCTGAACCCTGAAGAGAGTGCAATCACAGCCCCAGCAGCCAGCAACTTGGGTCTCCTTAATACTCATAATAACAGTATTGCTAAATCCTCAGGAAAATTCTGGAGAGCAGAACTGGAGGTTTGACACCTCGTTTCCATTGGATTTTGATTGCAATACTTGTCCTAGCTGCTCCCTGTGCCTTTGGAAAGTTTAGCTCATAAAGCCTAGAATTTCCCAGTGACCCTAAGCAAACTCAGAACTTGTCCAAAGACCTACATTTCTGTGGTCCCCTGGAAATCCTCTGTTTGTTTTGCTAACAATTTTTGTGATAATTTATGTTTTCCAAACACTGGCATAGAATTCTTAAGAAAAACATAATCTGCTTGATTTTCCAGGTGGATTTAAGCATTCAGTATGTGAGCCATGAACTCTGGAGAACACTCCCTGAAGGTCAGCAGCACTGGGTCAGGCTCTGCAGAGCTCACTGTGGGATGTGGGATGCACCTCAGGTTAATGACTTGCAATTGCACGCAGCCTTTCCTAAAGCTGCACATGTAGTTAATGCGTATCAGAACTCAGCGAGACTATTCAAATTACCTCAATTTCCCAATGATTTATGATGTATGTTTCTGACATCGTTGGTTATTTATCTGTCCTCCTGGTGTTTCTAGCCAAAGCAAAGAGGGGAGAAACAGATGCAGCAAAATTATGTTTGAGCAAAGGGTCAGATATTTTCAGAGACAGTACACGTTGGAGAGAAGCATAATAAAGGACTTGAAAGTCAGAAAACTAGCAGAGACATCAGTCCAGTCCAGAGTCAAAGAAACTGAAAGAGCCTTTCCTCATTCTTTTTTCTACAGTGAATCATTTCCTGATTCTGGCAGGTGAATTCTGTTCATTTAAGTAGTTTTCCAGGGTGTATTTTATATTGCAGACTGGAATTTTTTTTACGATATGCCACTTACGACTTTTCATAACCCTAAAAAGTTAGGCTTTTTAGTAGGAGAAAACCCATTTCAGACATAGACAATGGGCTAAATTCTGTTTTCAGTCACACCTCTGCAACCCTCATCCTTAGTGCATGTAATAATCGAGCTTAGTAGAAGTCGTGGATTAAAGACCTAGGATTTCAAAATGCTCCCTCAGATGCATGTGTGTGGCTAGGACTGAAGTCAAGGGGACTCCCACGTGTACATCCAGGGTAGACTTTGGCTTGTGATTCTTATTGTTTGCGCTATTGGATAAAATTGATTCCAGTGTTACATTTCTCAGTCAGAGTTATTTCTACATCATCATGCATCAAAATGCTGGCTTCGATCTCTTCTTCTTGATGGTAGCTTTGAGGGGTATTTGTTTTCTGGTTAGTATAGCATTAATCATTCTCAGGCTTCCTCTAACCTTTTTTTTATTATTTTACTGATGGCAGATTTAACTGTTGGCTCACCTTTATTTTCAAAGCAGATGAATTTTATTAGTCTCTAATATTAAGCAGATCCAACTAGTTGATAGAGTTAAACCAATGTGGGCCAGACATTCAGCTGTGAACTGCAGCCCTGTTGATTTGGGTACACTGTCTGGGAGAGTCCTCCTCCCAGGCAGGAGGAGAGCCCCAGCTCACATGTGAAACCCTGTAGAGCTGAAGGTCTGATTCCTGGACCCCTACAATTTCTCTGAATCAAAAAAGAGACTTATTAAATCCACTGCTTTATAACTAGAAGGGAGGTGATCTTTCAGGGAGTATGTTTTTCCTTTAATTGTTGGAGCTGTGTATTTCATAGAACGGTTTAGCTTGGAAGGGACCTTTAAAAGTCACCCAGTCCAACTCCCTCTGCAACGATCAGGGGTATTTTCAATTAGAGCAGGTTGCTCAGAGCCCTGTATTTCTTTATGTTGGTAGCGGAATGATTCTGAATGAGACAGTAAAAGCTTTGCCAAGGAGCTGGGGACTGTTCATGAATTGGTAACTTACATTTCCTAATGTTTTCTATCTTTGTAACTTATGTCAGTCTGTAATCCTAAAGCTAGGTATCAGATTAAGAAACACAGGTAAATTCATGAAGAGTGTTTCTTCTTTCTTGTTTTGTTTTTACCTCTTCTGCTTTTTTTTTTTTTTTTTCTCCTAGGGAGTGAGAATTGCAGTTGTGCATGGTTCTAAGTCTCCAGGAAATTTCTGGCAGTGCAGTTTGCAAGGCTTCTGTAAAGGCTCAGAAATGAAAGGGGAAAGGGGGGCCAAGAGGAATTTCATGTTCCCACCAGGAGGTCATTCAGACCTTCTACAGAAGAGGCTGAAAGTTCTGAATGTTTAGGGTCATCTTCTCTAGCAGTTTCAAATGCAGCAAAAGAAATAGTGCTTTCTCTTTCGTTGTCTCTTTATTTCCGTAGCTGCTACAGATAAAGCCTACTGCTGAGGGTCCATTTGTGCACTTTGAAGCAGGACAGACAGACCTGGATGCTTTTAAAACAGACATAATGCTTACTCAGAGTAATTAAGCTGTAGTTAAGAAATATCAATTTTCAAGTAATTCTTCATTATAGGATCACAGGAGGATTCAAACTGGAGAGGATTTCAGAGGTCTCTGAGCAGGAAGCTTCCTGCACAAAGCAGGGTCAGCTATTGTTCTGGGTATTTGGAAAAAATAAAGCAAAGATAACTGAAAATGTTATCTGTCAAATTTTAGTTTTAAACATAAGCATGACTTCTCTCAGAACTCATATAGCCTGTAAAACAAAGTCTAGAACTCAGTCTTACGATTTTATTTGTATTTCCATATCTTGTTGCTTTTAGAACAATTTGCAGCAGAATTGTCTGTCTTTCAGCAGGTGTGAATTTGGCATCAGGCTCTCAGTGCAGTTCCATGGCTGAGAGCTATTGCAGGAGACAGGACAGACAACAGGCTTCAAATAGAACAGCAACCTGGCACTGGTTGTCATACCTTCTGTGCGCTTGTCACCTGCACTCAGGCAGCCCAAGGAAAGGCAGAAGGGCTCATTTATCCTGGAGTGTAGGGTCTGCAGGTTGCTGAGCCAGTGACAGGTTCTGCAGCCATACACAGCAGTAATTCAGTTGTCTGTAGCATTTTCCGTGGTGTTTACTGGTAGCGAAAATATTTGTGATGTGGAGATTAATTCCCGCAGAATAAATCACAAGCACATCTGCAGAGAATATTTTCTCTCAGAGTTGCCTTGGCTGTAGTGCACGTGACAATTTTCATTTTTCTTGAGAAAGACAATACACTCTTTTCATTTCCCCGGTTTATTATGGGTTCTTTGCTCTTTCTGCTGGTCTGTTTGTGTAAATTCTCAGGGACCTTTGCCCACAGCTTGTGAACTGAGCTATGAGATCAGACCACGGACGACTTCTGGGGAGAACAAAGGGCGCTTTACATGGAAGAGCTGTATGTTGGGTTATTTCAGCCTTGTGAACGTAGTAGCGATGTGCTTCACAACTGAGCTTGGTACCTGTGTGCCAAAATGCTGTCAGCCATGGAGGGATCTATTACCATATGAAGAAAAGAGGTAGAGGAAGAAGATCAAGTTTTTTGAAGTATTTGGCCTGGTGTGGCAGTTGACTTGGGCATACAAGCTTGGCCATGAAGTTACCAAAAACTGTAGCCTTAGCTCAAAACTTTATCCTCTCAAGAGGTTTCATTAAATTCTGTTTCAAATGTCCCTACTTGCCTGCCACATCACTTACTGTTAATGAAGGATTGTGGCAGGAACAGGAACCAGTCTGTGAGACATGCCAGGAGCAGCAGCTACCAGCACATCTATACTGTGCTGGCCAGAGGCTCAGGGTAACAAGACATCGCTTTCAGAGTGCAAACCAGAGCTGTCCTTGCACTAGCTCTCCTGCTATGCCTAATTATTTATTTAGGACACCTGCTGATCGCATAGAAAGTGCTTATAATGCTTCCAAGGGTTTTATCTATAAACATAAAACCTGTTGAGTATTGCATTTTTCAAAATTTTATCAGAGAAATGCTATGAAACTGAGTTGTTTCTAACCTCAGATGCTTCTTGAGCCCAGTATTCCGGGCCCTGTAGCTGCCACTGTACTTGAATGACCAACTTGGACAATTGAAGGTATCCTTCTCCTCAAGCAGATCAGCAGAGAACAGTTTCACAAGTCTCAAAAGGTAAAATTTACAACTGAGCATTATGTTAATAATAATTAGCTTTATAATCTACAAAAAAACTTAAAAAGAAAAAAAAACAGGCTAGCAATAAACATGTAAGAACAATGCATTAACTTATCCTCCAAAAATATCCATTATTTCAGTAAAAATGGTACTGTCATTCAACTCTGGCTTAGCTTGGTGCCAGCATTACTCAAGCAATGATAGATTGTATGGACCTTGATTGTATCTTAGAGAATTAGGTTGCCCAAAGCTTATCCTTATCCTCCATCAATAGGGAATGAGAGCTCGGGGTGTATAAGTAATGTTAAAGGGAGTGCTGCATTGGGCAGTGTAACCACATTCTTTTTAGCCTTGGAAACATGTTGTGCACACATGGATAATCATGGATAATCAAACACACTTTTGAAATCCCATGGATGAGCATTGCTGTTCTCTCGCTGCAGGTACTGGGCTGTCGTTGGTAGAAATGGAGAGAGAGAGAGAGAGAGAGAGAGAGGGAGGAATGAGTAACCAGTAGCACATAGCATGCACATGAGCAGATTTCCCCGCTGCAGTGTAATTCTCTCACAGTCGGTCTCCTTTCAGTTCTCATCAGAAGAATTCCAGAAAATCAGATGGATTTTAAACCAGTAGACTGATTGCACAGCCGCCAAGTCATAAGGGTAAAGCACCCCATAACTATCCTCAAGAATCCATTAAAGCCCTGCTGAAACATGATCTACCACTGATTAAGGGGGATTAAAAGGGGGAGGAAGAGCTCTCTGAGTTGTAATGCACTGAATGAAAGAGATCAATAAACGAAGCAGGGCAATCTGAGAATCAGCCTGTCCTTGCAAATATTTTATTTCAGCTTCACTGGGACAAACTGCACCTGGACTCTTCCCATCAGCTCCATGGGAATCAGATCAATTTAATGGGTATGTAGGGAGGGTGGGGAGGTTAGCACTGTTAATGGAAAAATACTGACAACTGTATCAAATGCTGCTGTTAATTCGAAACACTAGCAAAGTCTGTCGAAGTAATGTTTCACCTTAATTGCCTTAGGGAACAATTAGCTGTAATTGGAGAGTAGCTTAAAGTTATGTGCATTTCTGAAACTCAAGAGGGAAAAGGAACGTGGCAAGGAAGAAATGCCCATCAATTCAGTCTATAGGGAAACAACTTGGCAAAAGCATAGGTGAAAGTTTGGTGACTGAGCAAGCCGGCAGCGTGGAGTCAGAGAGTAGGGGCATGGAGAAGATGGCAGTGAACCAGCCTGATCTTCAGGGACAGGGTTTACACTGAAATCAATGTCGTGCACAAAGGAGGCTGGTGAAGTACAGCAGAAGCATTTGTCACAGAAGACAAAAAAGAGAGATGAATGGGAGTAACAAAGAGGCCCCTCGGAAAGTTCAATGAATTGTGAGAGCTCACAAAGGACACGCAGGGTTGAATGAGGATACTGAAGGAAAGTGATCCTAAGTCATGTGTGCTGTTCTTGCAAGGTACAATCAGCCCACCAGGATGTCAACTTTTGCTGCCTGGGAGCTAGTTCCCTTGCTGAAGTTTTCATTTTGTTTTGTGCCCAAGCTGGGAATCCTGCAGGGAGCCTGTTTCCCAGGGAGCTCAGTGCTTCCTAATATCTTTGAGGTTTCTGACTTGGAATATCCAAAACCATTAGATTCTTCTAAAAAATGGTAAGGTCCTTTCTCGTAGCTGCAAAGGAAAAAAGGGTAGTTCCAAAGAGTATTGCTCAGTTGCTCGAAATCATCAGTTGGGCTTGACCTGTTTAACAGTAGTGGTGGTACCACATTCAAGGAGAAGTTACTGGTGCATGGGCATATTTGTTTAGAAAATTTGAAGGAAGCTGAGAATGATAGAATTTAATTTCTACTGAGGCATTCATTTATCTAGGTGCTTCTCCTAGTTTGTTTTGTTTTGTTTTTCCTTAGCTACTGATACTGGTCACTCTTAATAAGCAAAACATTAATAAAATACAACAGCACTGAAAAAAGCACTGGGCTTTGTGAACACATGTGCAATCTTTAACCAAAGAATGTTAGTGTAAAGGAATAAAGTTTGCTTTGCAGTACCACATGTAATTTATCAAAAACTATGTCTTTTTAAAGTAGTGTTTTCCACAAGCTCAGAAAGAGAATCAACAGCAATTTTACATGGAATAGCTAGAGTAATAATTGCTTTAAAGTTATTCTAAAGTTTATTCCAGATGAAAAAGTGGTGAGATGACATAGGTTTCTTAATCTCCTGAAAAGAGAGACTAGTGTACAACAGTGTCCTGCTGGGATTACTTGTTATTCAGCCTTCTACAAGAAAAAAAGATTGCTTATGGGAACTTCTTATCAAAGAAAATGCCATATCATTTCTACTCTTCTCATGTTCTTTTAGTGATATGTGCAAGTGCTCCGAAAACAACTACTCTTAAATGAATGAGATTTTACATAATTATATAGTTTTTTAAAATCTAAACTGAGGGGAAAACATTGAAGAATGGCTCCTCATTATTTTAGACCCTCTGGTTCTAAAAGCCACTGCCACAGAGGACGTGGTGTTGCACTTCATTGGTTACAGCATCAGGGGGGACCAGCCCAGCACTGAGGGCACAAACCCCACATCACAAGCTGAAATCTGTTCAGACATTTCTCTTGGGGCTGTGCAGACTCTTTGAAGTGCTGAGATGTGAAAGTCAGCACATCTTTCTAATTCAAAGATCAAATTGAATGAATTAACCAGCACATTAACTAAGACATCCTTTCTTCTCCATTCTCAAATGGCAACCAGAGGATTAGGGTGAACTTGTAGTGAAAGCACTTGACTTCGCACACACACACAAAAAGATGAAATGATGGGTAGGATTCCCATTCTCTGTTACCCTGCCAGCTTCCATAAACTATTTCTTTTTTCTCTTTGAGGACAAACTGCACAAAAAGTTAAATAAGCCTAAATTGCACTAACTTGTTTCAAAGATAAAATGCAAGCTTGGAAAGCATGCAGTAAAATAAGCTGAATTTTAGGTTTAGCTTTAAATTTCTAAATCTCCTGACAGCAATTCTCAATCTGAAGTAATTTCCCAGTTGGAAAAAGATGTCCTCAGTCAGATCCAAGCCAGGAATCCTGCAGATTTGACAGCTGCACAGGGCCAGCAGAGAGTGTATCAGAAAGTAGTCTGAGGTATTGAAACTGTTAAATTCTTCCAACAGTCCTATAGACTGGTTTGACTTCAGCTAAGTGCCAACTTGTTTCACATCTAGTGGTTTTCAAGGAGGTGAGAATTTGGCAGTTTTGTCCCATGGTGTGCTATTTTTTTCCTTTCTTTGGCAGTCTAGGAGAAACACTATAGCAAAGAAAGATTAAGATGGCATCTTAAGTCTAATTGACTTGGAAAATCTTACTGGTAGAACTAACCCAGGAGAAGGTCAGCAGTTTGATTTCAAAAATGAAGCACACAGCTTTTTTTTTTCCTTTCTCAGCCTTTTCATACCTCTGATTTATTAAAATATGTTAAAACTTTTTGTAATTTTGGCCTGCTACTGAACATGAACCATTCCTGAGTCACCCAAGAATGGGAAGTTATTTGTGATTACCATGCCAGGATTCTTTGCAGCATGTGTCTTCCAGTGGCACAGGCCTTGTGTAATGACAATATCTTCCAAAGAGTAGGAATGAGTTAATTTTCATGCAGAGCCATACGCTTCAACTGGTTCTGGTTTTCTCTCCAAAATTTTGTTGTTGTTGTTGTTGTTACTGTTGTTGTTGTTTTGGGGGGTTTTATAGGAAAAAAAAATCCTGGCCTCATACTTGGCTTGGGAGCTCCTGACATTCGCCAAAATTGCTGCGGTAATTTTGCACTTCCAGTGCATGGACTGACAGGATCCCAGACAGCACCTTTGTTAATTGAAATTATCAAGTAGATGACACGAATTGAAATTGTAACAGGATGCATTTTCAGTCAGTCAGCAGCACAAGAAAAGCTCAGATGTGCTATGTATCGTTATATCACAGCCAGTAAAAAAATGCAGGAAAAGGTAAACAAGCCTTAGGTAGGTGGATACCACCTGCTTCACAGATCACACACTGTTCTGTGATGTGGCATCCTCCATGGCATGATGTGGTTCAACACCATTTACCGTGAAAGAGTTATTGCTGTCCTGCAGCAGCTGAGGACTAGGCAATGCAGACTGCCCAACAGCTGCTGGAAACAAAAAGGGAACTGACCCTACTTCCAGCAGGTGGAGTGAAAAATGTCCTGTTGAAAACATAGAGACTCATATGCCCTAATTCAGACAAGAACCATTTCAATCTTCGAGAGAGAATTGCACTTAATGATGATTTCTGAGTAGGAGGAATCACCTAGGAGAGAGCTTCCCAAGCCTTCACTGTTTTGGAAACCAGCAGTGGCAATTGCAGCAGTAGCAAGAGTTTCAGGGCTCTGGTCCTTGCTGTTCGCAAGCACTAGAGGACACATCCTTTTTTTTTTTTTTTTGCTGGCCATTTACATCCCACTTATTTAGAGGTAGATTCTGTCTGTCATTTTGCAAATCTTGAGATAGAGTGTTAGTTTTTTTATTTCCCAGAGATCACTGCAAGATGAGCTACACCAATACAGATCCCAAGAAGTAACTGTAGCTGCACAGAAGATACCATATTTCAGGATTACTTAAAGACTTTTAGTTGCAGATGGGTACTTGTGGGTTCTTTATTTTCACTGTCAGTCAATTTGATACCAAAATGGACTGCTTTTTTGAGTAAAACCTCTACATCTCTTCCAAAAAGGAGAGAAACGGACTGCTGAAATGTCAGACAAATGGAAGGATGTGGTACCTCTGACACAGTAACTGCTGTCCTCCCTGTATAGATTTGAAGCTGTAATGAATAATTAAAATGAGGGGAATGTATACCAAACAATGTTGGGAAAGAGCATCTGTGGGATTCTCAGGACAATTTGGCATTGCCTGGACACCGTTGCAATTAACTGAGAAGCAGATGAACCAGTGTCAGAGAGCACTATATATATCACGTGGGAAGTGCAAGTTCTGTGTGCTGAAATGGGTAAGCACGATCGAGAAATAGCAGTCTGCAGTCAACATAGATTAGGAAGGAAATCGTGACTGTTTATTTCCAGACATTTAAATAAATGAGAATAACATTTCTGGGCAATAGAGAGATAGAAGAATGAAAAGCATGAGGAAATGGCATACTGTGATTTAAAAATAGCCCAGCACAAGCCAAGACATCCATGCTGAGGATGAAGGGAGCTGTGCAGCTGCATGGTCACTACTGCCTTACATGACCTGGAGCATGTGCCAAAGTTACTGATTCTTCCTCTGTCCCAAATCTGTGCCTGGATAAGGATTCCTGGGAACTTTAATGGAGCATTGCTGATGAGGATAGAGGGCCAAGTTATGTAGTTTTAGAAGAGTCAAGACACATGTAACTTTGGGCTTTCTAGGCTGTAAGGGGAAGAGGGTGCAATTTCAAAGGAATCACTAGTGTGGAAAGAATATGTGGAAATTCCTAGTTCACAACTGGAGCTATGCAAAACTTGGCCCTTGTTCTTTTTCAGAGATTTGCTGTTTTCTCTTTTATGTCAGCTCATGCAGGCTTGCACCCTCTGGCTTTTCTTTTGTATTCTGGGAATTGAATAAACCCTGGAAATAGTGAGAATCATCTGGTCTCACAACCTAACCATGCAAAATGCCCTGACTGGTGTGGTTTTGATGTGAAATCATAAATCGGTTCAGGTTCACACAAAGGGTTTCTGAGCTGCAGAAAACTTTACACAAATGTGATTTTGGTTTGCTAGTATTTTTATTTAGGTTTTCCTATTAATTTCATCCCTTGTATGTTCTTTTCATTAACAAACATCTGGAAATTGCATAAGCTATATTAATGGATGATTATCTTCTCCCTTTCTCCCTCTCTCTTGGTGTATCATTAACTTTTCTTTTGCTCCCTCCTTTTCTATTTCATACACAAATACACTTGAAAAAAGCCTCAATGACAATTGTGTTAGAAGGAGTACAGTAACTTTAGGACTCAGAAAAGAATGTATTCGCAGGTCGCACCAAGTAAGGAACTTGAGTACACCTCCCTGTGAGATCTAATTTTGGTATGTTTGAACTATTGACTGATCTTATACTGAAAAAAATAAATGCTTATATTACAGTTTAGTATGAAGGTTCTAAGGAATAAATACATTCTCTTCAGTAGACCATTGTCCTGTCATTAATTTTACTTGTGCTTTTCTTATTGCCACAGTTCCATCAAACTCAAAGCTCAGATGCTTATATTGCACATCCAAAGAGCCAACAGGAATAAAGTGGTAGATCTAATCAAGCCCTATTTTTAAAAAGCTTTTAACAGAGACCTTCACAGAACACTGGAGATGCTTAGAGAGTCTGAGGTCTGTGAGCAAACACAGCATCAGCAATTCTGTTCCGTGGATTTAGAAGTGATGTGGTAATGAAGTGTGTGGGGAGAGAGTGCAGGGGGGTTAAAATTGGTGAGGAAAAGTCAGACACTGAGTCGCCAGGGGCTCAGTGCTGGGCCAAATTTTTCTGTTGACTTTCCAAGTGCTGAGTCACATAAACAAAATGTTTTTGTTGACTTTCTGTTTTAGCACCTGTTACGGATTTTATAAAATAACAAAGTAACATACAAAAAATTTATAGCTGTAAAGACATATTTTTAATGGTAAATTTCAGTAAAACAAGGTCTCTTCAGACAGTCCACTATGTTTTATAGCCTTTAAGAATATTTAGGTTCTATTAGTCTGATATTTAAGGCTGGTGCTGAGTTAGAAGAAGAGTAGATACCCATGAAGAACAGCCCAGAGCAGAAAGTCCTAAAGATAGTGAGGAGACACAGACAAAGCCAGCAGGAACACCCAAAACTATTTTAGTTTCATTACACCTTAAACCATATGGTGTTTACATTTCAGAGTGAAACCCACACAAATAGACATGCTGAAGTTAAAGGACCTGGAAGATAAGCAGGGATGTGAAAAGACTTAGTCAGCCCAAAGATATCCGACAAACTCAGGTCTCCCTAAACCAGCAGTGCAGTCTTGAGGCCCTGAAGGTCTGGGAGAAGGAGAGGAGGTTGTCTGGGAAATGCCTTCCTGTGAGAAGGAGGTTTCCGGGTCCCCCATGCAGCTGTCATCTACCAAGCAGTCAAACCCAGAGAAGAGGAGGTGAGAGGTGTGGTGGGCAGAGAGGGCTGCTAGCAGGAGCAGCGGTTGAAAGGGCAGTACAGCTTTTCCAAAGCAACCAGCAGCTCCAGCTTCTGCCTGGCTGCTTATGCAGGGATGAACAAAACTGCCTCAGCACTTGTCCTCTCCATGGCCTGGAAGCATGGGAGATGAGGAGCTTGAGGGGCTGGTCCTGGGTAGCTGCCTTTTCCAGGAAAGGTAGGCTCCAATTCTCATCCCTGTGTTTGCAGTCAAGGGACTGTTGGCAGTGTTGACTTCAAAACTATTTGTTTGGTCTTTCCTGTCTTCACACAATGAAGGAATGTTTTATTAGCCCTTTTTTTCTTTGTTTTTGTTGTTTGTTTTTTTTTTTTTTACCTTGTTGCTTGAAACCAGACTGAAGGTTCCTAAATAGGACATTCAAAGCTGGGCTTGTGTGGGCACTCTCAGGTGTAGTACCCAACCCTTTGGCTGAGAGACAAGACCTGGCAGAAGGGTATTTACATCTGATGTGCAGCAGGAAGACAAGCTGTTACAGGAGAGAAAGACAAACAGTTTCGTCAGAAACAGAAAGGATCAACCAGTGACATTTTTGTGACCATCTGAGGGACTTCCAGGCTGCTCAGTGCACAGTCCTCATGCCTTGGTGTTTGTCCCACATGACTTCCCTGCTGATCTTTGCTGGCATTGCTCTCCTTGTCATGACTGACTGGCAGTTCAGCTTTGTTGTGAGCCAGTAGAAGCATAAAGTTCTGACCACAGTCTTCACATGGGTTTGCACTGGGTACAAGAGTTGTAAGGATTTGGTCTATGTTTCTGGCCCTGCCTGCAAGAACAGAAGCCCAATCAGACCTAAACTTAGTGATCTTGTGGTGTACAGAAGCCAGCTCATATCTCCAGACCATTCAAGATTTGATCTACCCATCACCAGAGTAGATAAGGAGGTTTCAGGAAACCACTGCAAGGGTTGGAACTCTTTCTATGAAACCTTGGCTTTCGATAAGTAGCAAGTCCATATCTCAAATCAAGGGGCAGTGGCAAAGTGTCCTTTTCCCTCCACCAGGTCACAGTTGGGAAGCACTGGTTCCTTGCTCACACATAGCCACATATTTTTCTCTTTTTAATTTAAGATGTAAAATGCTTCTGCCTTGAGTGCTAGAAGATTATATCTTCCAGGAGTGATAGTTTTCAGGACACTGGCAGGTGTGAGTCAGTTGGAAGAAGAACTGCAAACCTCCCTTCTAAGAAACCCTTTTCACATCTATATCTGTAGTTGCTATAGATTCTGTAATTTTTTATGAGTCTATTTTATCATGTTCAAGCAGTTTTCTCCCTCTCTTTTCCTCTTTGAAAGAACAGGAGCAGGAATGTGTTTGGCAGAGAAGGATGATACTTTAACAGAAGAACCAGATGATGCTTTGAAGCTTTGTGGTTTAGCACAGATTTTTCATTTTATAAGAAGATGCTATTTTTGTATTACTGGCCAGGCTTATGTTCTTGGTTGTTGGGCAGGGCAGTTCAAATTCCTTTTGATTCTGTATTACTTGAACTTTAACTACCAGTTTTGAAAGACTGTTGGTTCCTGTAATTTTTTTCTCCATCTTTTTTGCATTCACTATTATTTCTTAGGCATTGTTTGTTAAACTGTGAGGCACAATCTTCCTCCATGTGTTCTCCCATCATTCAACAATTGTCAGGATAATATCTTCCATCTCTCAGTAAGCTATATCAAAGCCCATGTGTTCCTCTAACCTTTTTGAATTTGGTTTGGTGAAGGAGTAAAGAAGGAACCTGTTTGGCGTCAGACAAGCCCTACAACCAACCTAATATCTGTGTGCAGCCATAGGACCAAATCTGGACAAAATGGGTTGGAAATGCTACTACAGAGAATCCCTTTCTTGTTTAATTCATCCTGCTTCCCCAGCAGCTTTCAGCTTATGCGTATTGTGGCTTGTACTGACTTATCCATGCTTTCTTCTCACCTGCTTAAAAAAAGTAAGCCACTGCTGGACCCCTGCTGGACTCCTGCTACACTGAAGTGTAACTGCAACAGAAGCACTTTGGAGCCTCTTTCCTAGTGTTGTTTTGGTATGTTTGGGGGGTTTTGTGTGTGTGTGTGTGTGTGTGTGTGTGTGTGTGTGAGGAGGTAGGTGGGGAGTGGAAGCAAAGATTGCACAAAGTTTGGGATGTTATCACAAACATCACAAAGACTGGGAGTTAAACTGGGCTCTTTGTGTTGCTAAAACATTTTGAATCCTTTTGTTTACTTATTCACTGGAGGAAGACCCAAGACTGTACCTACAATAAAGGCATTTATAACACATGTCAGGCTGCCCATGGAGAGTCCTTCACTTTTCTCTTTGTAATTCAAAACATCATTTGCATCCTTAAGGGAAGTGAACCCCTCCTTAACTTTCCCTCACTCTAGGGAAAGGAAGTGCTGAAGGATGGAACAGTTAAGCATACACGAACCCAAGCATCTGCTGTGTGGGGGAATTTCACAGGAGAAAGGCATCTGTTGTGCTGAAATAGCTGCCCTCCAGAGCAGCTGATATTTAAAGCTGCAGGCTGTCTGTCACTTGTTTGCAGCTGAGATCTTGATTTTGCTCTGAAGGAGCTAATATCATCCTATAACTCAGATAGCAAAGATCTGTATAGGATTTACCAAATATTAAGGGCTATGTTAAACTGTTTGCAAAACCCTTCGTATGCATATGAATTTTATTAGATGCACAAAATCCTTTTACAGTGGGTCAGATTTGTTCTGGTTGTATTCTTGTGCATTTATTTGCCCTCACTAATGCCTTAATACATGAGGGGAAAGAGAAAAATATCTTTGTTCTTATTTACCTTGGACTCAGATCTGGATGAGATCTCAGGCAGTAATAGTAATATTGCTTCATTAGTCCAAATATACCTGGATCAGGGGTACGTAATCTCAAAGAAAAACATCACCTGCTAGCTGGCACATAAGTGAGGAACTCTCTGAGTACGTCCTACCTGTGCTTGCATGTTGACAGTCCAGTCCACTACCAATAGAGCACTGGTCAATCATTTCCCACTCACTGGAGCAATGCAAGGTGGTGACTCTCACTCACTCAAGAGACATCAAATCACCCACATTTCCCCTACCACCGTTCATGAACTTTAGGTTAAGATTAGTGCAACTTATCATGAATTAGAAAAATCTATTCCCTCTGCCCAACCAAACTGGCAGAGAGGGTATGAAGGGTTGTCACACTTCCCAGTGCTGAAAGTTATCTATTTATATCCTCCTATATACTGCGTTATCAGATTTGACTTGCCCGATTAATCATCTCAGCAGCAGAAGTTATTATGGTTTAAATGAAATTATGCATTTCTTCTTTAAGCTCAGATGCAACATTTGCTTCAATGACTGATTCAATTTACCACTCAATTTCTCAGAATGGCTTAACAACAAACTGCATGAAGAAGCAAGCCTCTTTTGTTGGGGCTAATTTGTACAGATCTAATTATGTTGATGTTCCCCCTTTGCAGTTTCAGGAGAAAATCATGCAGAGGAATTCATGCTTCTTGTTTTCAACCTCTTCTGATTTAGAATGTGCTAATCAACATTCCTTTCTTAAGCAAATCATTCATATTTTGTATTCTACTATGATGGCTTGAACTATGCACTTACTTTTGTCTTCATTGCCATTTCACTACCATATCTAGCCTCTTTTATAGGTTTTTTGCTGTGGGGTTTTTTTTTCCAATTTAAATAGCCAAGATCCAATTCATGTACCTTTTAAAAATGAAAGTTATTAAAAAAAAAAAAAAGTAATATTTGTCAGTGTAGACAATAAGGCCCCATGGAAAATCACTTGAATGAGAGTCAAGAAATCTACACTTGATTTGTCATCTTCTATTGACTGCTCAGGAATCTTTCAACAAACGGCCATACCTCTTTGTGCTTGTGGCTTATTCCCCTCTGAAGAGAAACTGAGGCACACTTGTTTCTTTCATTTTCTCTAACTAAGTGTGAGGGAACACAAACCTTTTTTGTGGCTTTGTAATGCAAATGAGCAAAATGTGACAGTCTAGTGTTAAGAGTCACTTTTCTCTATTGGGGAAAACACTAGAGAACTGATTATGTTGTACATACCACAGTACATGTGTGATTAACAGGACCAGAGCAAGGAAACTCCTGGAAAACTTTTTTCTCTTCAGTAATTCACAAATCTGTCAGATCTTAAATCAGACAGTCACAAACTTCCTCAGAATAAATTACATCTGGTCTTTCTTGGCTTGCGTCTCACTGTGAATCTCAGAAAAGCTGTAAGATGAACAGTGAGCTTAGAACAGCCAGAAAGTGGGGACAAGCCCAGAGGAGCTTGGACCCCAGGGATGCAGGTCTGGCAGCTTACAAAATAGGGGTGCACCTCACAACCAGCACCGCAGGGAAACGCACCTGAGAGCAGCTCCACTGGTGACTGACAAATGTGGGGGTTTGGGTTACCTGCCCATCCTTCCTTCCCAGAGTCAAGCACTGGCTCTCTGCTTTGGCTCAGCTCACTGCACTGAACCAAAGGGAGCTTTTTTACATAGGATAATCAGCTAATAGCAGCCACAAAAAGTCCTTGGAAACCACTGTTTGCCACCTGTCATGGTAGGTCCTTCTCAGGAGGGCATGTGGACTGGGCTGGAGTTAGGGAGAACCTCCTGAACTTCACATAGGCTTGAGCCATGCAACTCCCTTCCCAAAATGTGATGCTTTGCCAAAGCCATGGTGAGGCTGAGGGCTTCGTGCCCCTCATCCTATTCTGTCCCTGCAGGTTGGTCACTGCTCTTTCAAGTTTTGGGAAGCCTTGCTACACTGAGCAGCCCCCTCTTGCCCAAATCCCAGCTGGTGACCTGTAAGTGAGAGGTGCTGCAGAGGGGAGGTGGGGACCCATCTGCTGTCACTCTGCAAATGGCATCTCCTCCGACCAGATTAATCTCCACAATCTGGGAAAACATGGTTTCAGTTTTCTCTTTTGTAACAGGAATCCAAAACTTAGATTATAGACCTGAATGGCCAGATTATGCTGTCATATGCTTGCTTCTGGGAGACTGTGTTGAACAGGTCAGGTGTCCCATCTCCTCTTGTTCTTTCTATAGCTCTTCTGCCTGATTTTTTATACCCTGCTAAGACTGAATATGCCTTGAACCAGACTTGAGCAGAAGACAGAAGGACTAACATACCTCTCAGAGTGAAGGATTGCTGCTGAGTAGAGCTGAGGTTTTCACACCAAAAGTGAAGTTACACAGATCTGATCCCCATGCTGGGCTTGGGACCAAGAAACAGATATAGAACTGCTGAGCTTTTTCTCCATTTGGCCATTGAATTTAGATACCTTGAATTTCAGGGAAAATTGAGTTTGGATTTTAAGCACCTTGGGATCTGAAGCACCCTGGACTACTGGGAGATGGAGTGATGAGCCCAGCAGAGAAGCGTGCAGTCACAGTGAGCTGCAGAACCCAAACTTGTGATTTCCAATGGACCCAACTCCAAACTTTTATTTTAAAGTCTAATGAATTCAGCTGCAGACAATACCTGCTCTGTCCTGCGTGATTTCATAGAGCATTGCACTGCTCCAAGGCTCATTTGAGCTCACAGTAAAGTAATATTTTTACCCTGTTGGGATGGGTTTTTTGCTCCAGCTAGTTTAAAGGCATGTTGTGGCAATGAGCGGGTGGGGTGCATTTGATTTAGTTGTGATGAAAATATTACCCTTCTTGATCTAAGCAGCTGAAGCAATAGGAACCAGAGATAGAGAAAATCACCAAATGGGGCAGGGAGACGAGAAGATGAGGTAGACAGAGTGTTTTCTTAATGACAGCTAAGGAATTTACGATTCCAAGAGAGAACCACTTTTAGAAAGACTATCCACAGATGAAAAGGCAATGACCCCTAAGCAGTATGACCCTATAGAACTACTATGTGGCTTAGTAGGTAATCTGCCAGAAAGGTTACCTAGAACTGGGCAATGGCTGCTGTCCAGTGCTTCCTTTGCTGGGTCCTAAGATGGTATATAACTGGGCTTGTTGAGTCAGAAGGTTCTGGGACACTCCAAACAAAAGTGGACTTTGCCCATTGCCAGGCAACACAGCCAGGAGATTTTGGACTCCCAGGTGGCCCGTTTTTAAATTTTCCAAAATAAGTTGCCAGGTTGTTAAGCTCAAAGGTTTTCCTATAGCCTGTGGTATTTAGCAGAGAGTATGTCAGATCCACTGTGAATAAACTGTTTCAGAGGTTTACTGTCCACTATATAATTTTAATATTTTTACCTTTCATCTCACAGCTGGAAAATGTTTTCAGTGAACGCCAAGAGCCAAAGGCTTAGTGAAGGAGGGCACAGCTGGTTCCACTGCAAAACATGTGAAGCAGAGTGATGCACTAAAAAAGGAAAAAGCAAAACTGGTGGGTTAAACCTTTAGCAGTTGCTACTTATAAAATAGTTTTCATTTCTAAGGATAGTGCTCTAGTGTTTTGGTGCTGAATACTAATATGAAATGCCCCAGCTGAAAGAGGGGGACAGGAGACGTTCTGGCATCTGAGTCAGCTCTCATCAAATACTAATCATGACAAGTCCCACTTTCAGTTAGCTGTGAGTAGTCACCCACTTGTGCCACGGTTTGGTGCGATGGTGAGGATGGGGCATGTGGGCAGGGCATGTGGTTGTACATCTGCTTCACAAGGAAGTTTGTGTGCCTTGGTCTTGTGAATCTTGGCACTGCTGCATCTCTTGTGTAACAGATGCTTCTCTCTGAGCAAGCAGAGAGTCCTCCCACTCCCCCATATGTTCGGTTGCTAATTGCAAACATGAAGGAGCGACATTTTGATGCTTGCTTTTTCAACTTTCTCAAGTTCTTACTTTCAGGCAGTTTGTTTCTAAGCTGAACTGTCTTCTTTTCGTGGGTGTTTCATTGTGAGCAGTTTAGACTATTCCACCAGCAGCTTTGATAAATTTAGATGCTATGGACATCCATGGTGTGATTTTATTAGCAATTTTTTTAGAGCAATTATGTCTGCGATCATTTTGGAGTGAGCAAGAAGCAAAGAACATACCAGTGTGCTAGGCACTTGGCTGTCTTTCCCTAGAAGCATGCTATTGGACATCAAATCTACTGAGGGCTAAGACCAAATATATTTACAGTAGATTAATTAAAGTCCTATAATATGAAAGAGCAGATTTTCTTCTGTGTAACTTGTTCTTGTGCCATGCCCTGCTCATCCAGCATACATCATTGTCACTCTGCCCAAGGAGGGCATTAGTTGTTGGCTGCTTTCTTTATAAGAATTACTTAGCTTTAAAAGGATGTGGTTATTTTTCCACCTTTGTTTCCCTGCCCATGTTACCAATAAGCACAGAATAAGCCAACTATGGCAAAGCATTGCCTCTGCAGCCCACAGCCTAGCAAGAAATACATGCTTCTTTTTGTAGCAGCTGGGGTAGAGACCCCCAGACAAGAAGTTTTTGTTCCTGATTCTTCCAGCTCTCCCACTTTTCTAAAGCTAGGTCACATCTAGTTTCTGACCTGTTTGTTACTCCCCCCACTCCACCAAGCTGTTGTGAACATCTCCTGTCCTAGTCAGTTAAGGTTCTCTAATTAGTGACATAATAGTTAGGCAATTAATGAACCAAACCTGCATCATAATGAAGGATAAACATTGTTAGTGAGTCACGCTGCAGCAGGGATCCAGCGCTGCTGGAGTGGTTTTTCTTCAGCAAGCTGCAGCTGGTTGTAGCTGGGGTGTATCTTTTGTACGTTCTGCCTTGGGGGCAAATTGCTTCAAACAGGACTTTGCTGTATGGCTGGAGAAAACAACCATTTGTTTGCAGCTTTCCTTTCAAAGGGATGAGTCTAAAATATGCTTTTTTTGACTGAAGCAAAGTAGTACCTTCAAGGCCAATCCCTTTCTTGTAGTGGCAATTTTCAAAGGAAAATCTTTGCTGGATTTGTCCATACAGGGCACTTATTGAAGGGGTTGTGTCTATGCCCCAGGCTGCAGGCAGTGATGTTTTCACAAAGCGAGCAGGGAGCAGTGACAGGCTCTCCCATGTCAGTGACCACAGCCCATCTTGCCATCACTAATGGAAGGGACAGTGTGTATTAACACCTCTCTGATTGCTGGACGAAGCTTTTCTAGGGTGAGACTCAAACCAGTAACACTGTACACAATTGACTTGGGTTAGTGGTTTACCTCAAGAAATGGAGGAAATCACTTAGCTCTGAAGCAGAAGACTACCACAGCCACAGTGGTTTTTGCAGCAGCATGGGTTGGTGGATATCACTTAGAGGTGGAGAAAAGGGAAAGTTCTGTGGCAAAACTCAGGGATTTTCCAGCATGGCCTTGAGCAGGTAGCAATGATTGCTGGGTTGTGGGGATGCCAACATCCACATCCAGGGTGGCCCAGTAGCAACTGCAGGAGAAACCAACATCTTACCCACCTACATGCTTTTTCAGCAGATATATTTATAGCCTGAGGCAGTCTGTTGTCCAAACTGGAAACCATCTCCTGCCCACTGTCTGAGACACAATTTGAGTGAGATCAGCCAGATTTGATGCTCTTTGGATTGCACTAGACATCCCCACAGAGGGTGAGGGGGCTGCATCTCAGCGAGGTGCAGGAGGTACAAAGTGAAACATGCACTGTTTCCCACCTAGGGATCCTCACCTAAGCAATGTCTACCACTCTTGGCAATAAGAAGATGTCTACCACTCTTGGCAGACCATCACCAGACTGTGGATTTTGAGGGTGTGAGAGGCTGCAGGTCAGGGAGAAATAGGTTTCACAAGATATATATCTTTGCCTCAGTGAGTCTGATCACCCAAGCCTTCTCCTCTAGTCAGCAGAGAGACAGCTTTTTCTGTGGAGAGATGCAAAGCAGATAAGCTAGGTGCTCACTCTGAACTCTACAGGATGCCTTTTTTCTTCATTAAACTTGAGGAAATGAATCTCACGGGGTTTTCTGGCTTCCATTTCCATTGCCAGTATCACCTGAATTTCAGGTTGTACATGCTTCGTGTATCCTCTAGCATGTATCGGGGAGGAAGCTGGAATGTCTTGGGATTTGAAAGGTCTTACTGTGTTTTCACTCAGTCATAACATTGCATGTGACCTAATTCAAAGGGCCTGCAGGCATGAAGGAAACAAATTTCCAGATAAAGCTGCAAGGAGACATGGAGTGTGCCCCACATTGACACAGAAACCCATCACTCGCAGAATTTGCAAATAATGTGGAAGCAGATTATGGCAATTTTTGTGCCTGACTGAGTGTTTCAGAAAGGCTGTGACAGACTGGCCCATCCCTTTAGGAGTCCATACAATTGTCATATCCATGGCCGGCCCTATAAATGGGATCTCTACACAGAGGGTGGAAAAAAGAGCCTCATGCAAGAGGGAGCACAGAGTAAGAGACACTAGTCAGGCTAGAGACTCCTTAGGTATCTCTCCATCTTCAAGCCATACATTTGAGCCTTGTTATACATTGCAAGCAAATGACTGAATCATCCCTAGCGACCTGAAAGAGCAGACCTGTAAGGAGGAAGCAAACCATTGCAGCAGTCATGGGCAAGACTCAGCATGGGCAAGAGAAAGAAAGGAAGGTATATCCAGAGGTTTTAGCCTTGGCTGCATGTAGAAGCAAGGTCCATCTCCTGTGTTAGAGAGTAGCACCGCTGAAAGAGACTCTTGAGCCTGGCTGAGTAAGGAGAGATGACAGCTGCCATACTGGGAGAACAGCAACAGTTCACTGGGGCTTCAGGGATCCCCAGTGATTGAAGAAGGATGAAACTGTAAGGCCACCTAGTACGCTTGCAGTCCAGCTCTGTAGACACAAAGAAAGAAGATTCCATAGCTGTACATGGCTTAAACATTACTGAGATTTTTCCTCTGACTGTCACTGAAAATCTCTGCAGAAGGAAGAACTGAGACATTTAGTCAGAGAAAACTGAGGAGCATTTCCAGCTGTCCGAAAGGTAGCCAGGACACATAAGATATGTTCCCCACAGTTCCAGCTCCTGTCACAGTTGGTTTTCATCCAAACTAAATGTGCCATAGGATTTTACAGGAGGAAAAAAAGGAATTTCCAGGGAAGTGAGAAGATCCGTTAAGAATCCCTCTGGAACAAGCATTAGCTGGCTCAGCCACATGTGGTGAAAAGGATCCCACCTTGTCCACCTCCACTGTATCCTCTACCCTGCTCTAAAAATATGCCCTAAAAATATCATCCCATGACTGAAAGAACTGCACTTCTGTCCTCAGTCCATGTGTTTTTCCTGCCTTGAATTTATGCAAAGCTGTCACCTGCTTCAGATGTGCAGGCAGAGTGAAACAGTGATCTGTACTGACTGGCAGAGGGAATGAACTCTTAAACAAGGAATGGTGCCTCACAGTGAGCAAGACACCTTGCTCTTCTCAGATTTCCATTTTGGTCTTGAGTTAAGCTGGGTAACTTTTCTGCTTACCCAACTTAATTGAAGCTTTGCAGATACAAAAATATTTGCTCTGTCAGGGCAGAGAGCAGCCACTGTTTGCCACAGCCTCAATTCCTTGCAAATGTTTTCTTATGTCTTCTTATTCTCATCTCCTTTGGCTAAACCACAGCACAATAACCCTTTGTAATGCAAACACCTTGGTATGACATGTTGGGATCTGCTCCCCAGAGCCAATTTAGACGGAAAGCATGCTTGTAATTGAACTGCGGTGATATGCATGTGCCAGGGAACATTAATTTCTTCTAAACTCTCAGTAGTTTCACATGCGTGGTATTTTTCCAGGTGGATTGTAGCTGAAAGTGTATCTTTAATGTCCTTAAGATACAGCACAGCAAGCCATAAACTTATTGAGCTCCACAGAGCATTGGGTGGAAAAGCATTTGCTGTGCCAGATTTCTCCACTAAGTATTTCTCCTGACAGTGGCATGTTGAAAAACCATGTAACTGTGAGATCTGATAGTTAGAGTGCTTTTGGAAAGCAAAAATAGTGTCATGAGCAAAGGTTAACCTGTGGTGATTGATTTACTCAAGATTTAAGCAGTCACGCTGAACCTTTAGATAAATGTTTATTTAACATTGGAAATGTGTTGTTCATTTTCATGACACAACAAACAGAGTGTTTTTACTTGCTGGGACATAGCAAGGTTAGCTAAGTTCTCCACCTTCAAAAATACAGCCCTAGTATTAGGGAAGAATATGAAAAAATACTTTGCCAATGAATGGAATAACATTTCAGGTTAGTCTCCCATTTATGGCTTTGTTTGAGAGGCCGGGGAAAGGGATTGCCCCAAACAAGATGAGAGATACTAAAAAGTATTCACCACTAAAGCCAAATAATCTCTATGGGTCTGGTCTAACATGCATTAATCCACATCTTAATTGAATGTCAACATGATTAATCAAAGCATTAATTCTGGAAGGGAGGGGGTTGAGTGTTATCCATCTCCCTCCTGCCTCTGTCTGTCCAATCTCCAGGCTGAGTAACTGAGGTGTTCCCTTGATGCCATCAATAGGGGAAGGTGTTCAGCACCTTCACACAGCAAGGCTGCAGCAGTGCCAGCCTGTCAGAAGAATTAGAGAATGTCCTGTGTTGTGAAGGCATCAGGGAGCTTGGAGCAGCACCTCAGCATTGACTTCCTGAGGAATGGGAAGGTCTGTGGCACTGGAAAACAGGGGAAGGAAATTTAATACTGTATGAAAGAAATACAGTTGCCACTGAGTGCTTCTGGTATCTCAGTGGTTTTTTATGTTTTCCATAAATGCAGCAGGACAATTCCTGCAACATTTTGGAGCAAGAAGGTAGAACATGAGGCCCCAGAATTGGCTAGTGATTGCACTGGATCCAAATGTTCCCTCCTCAAATATTTGTGTCTTTGCTTATGGAGACTGACCCAAGTAGTAGCAATTGTTGCCTTTTTGGAAAAAGTCAGTCCCTCATAGCACTGATTTTAAATGAAGAAAACTCTTTCAACTGACAGGCTACATAAATTCCTTAGAAGGATGTCTGCAATTCCCTGGACGTTGTCCTCCACATCAATAAAGACTGAAAATCACAGTTCTTGAAAGATTTTCTGTTATCTGGATTACTGATGTTCTTGTGTCCATCATTCTTGTTCTTGCTTTTCTATAGGCTCCTCTTCTGGAAGAAAATAAAAAAAAAAAAAAAAAAAAAAAAAAAAAAAAAAAAAAAAGAAAAAAGTTACCCAAATTAAGGCATCTGCAATAAATCCAGTAAATCTTTTATAACTTTATATAAGACCCATATTTTCATGTAGGCCATTTTACATTCATTAGAATCTACATGAGATTTACTTAATAAGTATGTAGAGAAGAACACAGATAATCCCTTGGGGCCTTATTCTGAAGTCTTTATTTGGGCAAAACTCCAGTGACGTCAATGAGTCATTTCGCCCTGTAAGGATTTCAGTAGTGGGCTGTATCAGATTAAATATAACTTTATCCAAAATTTTACTCTATGAAGTTATATTAATATCAGGCCCTGGATCTTTTGATTACAACTAGGGTGCAGGACATTGCCAGTTTAATAGCAGAATCATACAAAATATCACTGGACCTGCATGCTGTATGCTTGTCTTACTGTGGTACCAAACTGGCTGCCAAAATGTTCGTACTTTTGACCACATGTCATCTTTGGTAAGAACAGGGCAATTATGGTAAGTCTTGGACTAGTTCACCATTAATTATGAATATTTCATACTCCACTTATATAACAACAGCTATGAGTCTTTTATTTTTCTAATTTAGTCATTTCTCAACTCTATAGGTCATCTGGAGGGGTTTGGACCATTTTTTGCTTTCTAAACAAGCAAGTCATGGGCTTGGATTTTCAAGAGGAAAAGGAGAAGATGAATTACCCTAATATGACCTCTTTGATATCAGAGCACTACATTCTCCAAACTGCAACATGATTTTACAGAAAAACTGTCCAAATTAGGACAGGGACATTGAATTCTGGGAGGAGGGAGAGGGAGTGGGTAGAGACAAGCCTGCTTTTTTTAAGTGTGCAATCTGCTTACTGAAGGGAACATCGTCAGCAATTCATAAGCTGCTCATCAGGTCAAAAACAGTAAGGAAGAAGAATATATTTCAGTGGTCAGTCAGGCAGATCATCAGTCTTTCCACAATCCAAGATATACAGAAGAATCTGGCAGAAAGGCCAGATCTAGAGAGTCTCTATTTTTGTTTCCCTTCTGATTTTTAATAAGTCTTCATTTTGACACACTTATTTAATCTTGCTACCACATCCCCACCCTTGGTCCAAAGTTCCACAGGAAAAAAAATAACTTTTTTCAATGTGCAAAAACTCAGATTAAGACGGAAGAGGAAAACAAAAGGCAAAGCTGAGAAAGCCTAGAAGTGAATATTTAAATCAAATTTTGCTGGGCACAAACCTCAGTGACAGGATGGATCCTGCAGAAACTGTATTTTTTAGCAGTCTGGTGTCACTGGCATATAGCTCCAAAACTGTGTCATCTGAGATATTTTCTGTGTGAAAAATTAAAGTGTTTGTTTTTTTCCTTGGGAGTTTAAATTACTTAAATGAAACCCTATCACCCCAAATTTTGGAAATCTGTAGTGAGGCAGGAAACATAAACCTTGCAAATCAAATAGGAAAAGTCATTCCTTCTAAATCCCAGCTAAACTGAAGTGTCAACTGGGCTAGCCTTGGAAACATTCCTTTAGAGAAGATAAATCTCTGGGGTTTGGGGCTTGTCCTCATTTATGTTGTAACTCGATGAGAGCATCATAAGGTAATAAGAGGAGGTATGTTAACACAGTAGTTAAATAATGCCTAAAATTCCCAAGGACACTTGTGCAGGAGTCTTTCTTCCACTGAAAGCATTCGTTGGGCTCATGGACGAGAGCACTGCTGTGTCTTCCTCAGCCCTATTCACTACCAACTCATAGAGAATATTTCATACCTGAGAAGGCCTTAGAAGGTTGCCTGATCTGACACCCCCAGTCAAAGCTGGGTCAGTCCTGAGATAAGATGACAGTCAGGTCAGCGCCATTGAGGTCGTGGGTTCCGGGCAAAGTAGGTGGGGGAGCCCTTGATCCGAAATCCGATCTGGCTGCCGAGAGGGTCTACTGAAAAGCATTTTAATCAGTGCAAAGGCTCACATTGACTTCCGTGGGAGCTAGGTCAGACATCAGTTCAGTGAGACTGGCTGCCACAGTCAAATCATGGGATAATACAACTGAGCTTTTGTTGGCAGCTTTCAAGGCGCCAGATTGTGTTCTCTCCTGTATTGGTGTCTCTCCAAAATGACTCCATTCACGTCACTAGAGCAATTCCTTACTTGTTCCTGTGTAATTAAGAGAAGAATCTTTCCCACTGGATTGGTGAAATCACTCAGCATTAGGGGTATGGATAATCTGTACATGTTCATCACTGTCAGCATGAAAAGATTTAGGATCGCCTGCAGGACTGAACATTTTTCTGTGGGCTTCCAGGTTGCAGTCATAAAATTATAAAGATTGCTAATAAGGACTTTTCAAAAATTAACCTCACCTGGGTTGCAAGAGTCATGACTAGCTCTGCATTTCTACCCAGTTCAGGAATATCGAAATTTTCACTGGCCATCCACAAAATTGAGACATACTGACTACATAGGTCCTGACTCCCAGGAGCTGTACTGCACTAAGGATTTGAGCCCTTGTCCAACTCTGACTGGTGCAGTACATAGTGGAGATGGAGAAGAAGAGATCTGCGTTTCCCATGTCTCCCATGAAAAGTTTTATTCCTGTGATATCACATAGTGGATGTTGTAAGCCAGAAAAAAAATCTTTAAAACCTTTAAAATCAGAAACTTCTGAGCAAATCTGGAATCACAAGTGAAGCTAACAGTATCCTAGCTAATGAAATCACTGCAACATACTGTCTCCTGAGGAAAACTGTCAGAGGAATAGGGAAGAGAAGAGAGCTGGAAATGTCAGAGGAAAATTTAGATGAGTTATAAAATGGCAAAAATCCTTTAGAATTTGATCTCAAGTTTCTGAAATACTATTACACATGCTATGAGCAAAGTGTAGCATCAGCGATGCTATGGATGACAAAGGTGCTGAGCATTTTTAGCAGCACAGATTTGAAAATAATGCCTCTCTTAAAAAAAGATTTTAAAAGAATTTCAGAGAAATTGCATGTTGTCATCATTTAACCCCAGCCAGCAACTAGGCACTACACCACTGTTTGCTCCAAAACATAGCTCCATACTTGCCACTGTGAAGAAAGTTATCTTGCCCTCAGCCAAAACATGAATACAAATCCTCATTTGCAATGCCTTGGAGAACACAAGAGAAACTTCTGCTATAATCTACAGACTAGGTACTTTTGACAGTTGTGTCAAAAAGGAAAATATAGACTAAGCAAGGGTGGACAGTCTGATTCAAATGGGAAGCACAGCTGTGGCTGCAGTAGTGGGAGAGCTGCTCAAGAACAGGGCAACCTTGTGTCGTCTCTCACTGTGACCCACCTCGCTCAGGTCTCATCTGAGCAGTCAAATGTAAGCAAAATGGGAGTCCCTGGGATGTGAGGGGAAGGGTGCTAACGTATGACAGCCACAAAACAGGAATCAAAGGCCCATTCAGATGGCAGAGTCCTTGGGTAGCTCTCAGACACCCACCTTACTTCCTGAAAGAGGTGTTCACAGCTGTTATCACAACAATCTGCCTCATCTTTTACCTGCCATGGAAAACTTAAACAGAGCAGACTTTGACTGCAAGGGTGGTTGTTCAGCAGCACAAAGTTTGTCCTGCACTACCTAAGACCCGTACTCAGTGCTTGCTCCCAGCTACCTTTACCAGCTACTTGCAGAGACCACACAAGGATATGGGTCTGCTTCCAGGAGATTAGGCTGCCCCCAGAGTACATGCTGTTGGGAAATGCTTCTGTTCCTAAGAGGGCAAGTGGCTGCATTCATGGTGATTCCAGCTCACAATATTCTGTGATTCATGTTTCTCCATTCAGTGTAAAGGGCCTAACAAGGTTGCTCCTGTATCTGATGTTTAACTTTGTGAATATCCCTTTCCTCCTAATTAATATGAACATCTTGGCATAAAGGGGTTCCTAAATGTCAGCATACAGAGGATCCTGTGAACAAACTGCATAGGACAGTTGTGTTCCTTAATTTGTCATGAGCAGTGTGTGAGAATCAGCAATAAACCAAGCTAGAAGCAGACTCTTTGTAAAACTCTTTTTTTTTTAGGACCATAAGCACCAGGTGATTACGTTTCACCTGAGTCACAAGACAAGTAAATACCTTAGTTAATAAAAATCACAGCCAGTGTCTCAGGTTTTGAGGTGATGTTTTTATCTTGGTATTTGTATTTGTTTTGCATCAGGGCCAGGTTCTTGTTTAAACCTCACTGCATTTCTTAAAATGTTCCTAGGACACCATGTTTTGGTATAATCCTATAATTGCTTGGACCACTCCCTAAAACATCAAAATGGCTAATAACTCCACAGTTTACAATAATATTCTTTATGTGTGAGAAAAAAAAGACAGCACCAGCAGAAGAATAAACTTGCCATTCATCATGTGAATTACTTTCCATTCCAAGATTTAAAGCATATCACTGGTTCAGCCTTGAAGTAGGTCTGTGATGTGCATAAGTGAGTAATAAGCACCTTCTAACTTTTCAGGATCAAACTACTTTGGTCCTGATTTTCAGACATTCTGCCCAGCTGAAAAACAGTCATGCTCATCTGGAGTTTCAGGGACTTCCGAAAAGTCCAATCAGATGCAATGATCACTTCTTTGAACCCTCTTTTATACTTGATTAATTTGAGATGACAGAAGAGATCAGTGGCAAAACCTCTCTGACACAGTGTATCTACTTTCTTACTGAGGATTTAGGATTGTATGGTAGATTTGCTGACCAATTGGTCAGCAACACTTTTATTTAAAAGCTCACACTGTCATTATCCACTCTTTAATCAGCAAATCGGACTGTTGAAACTTCATCTTCCCTCTTCCAGGGTAATCAAGTAAAGAATCAAGCACACAATTTCCACTTCTCCTTGACATCTCCCATGTACTCTGGCTCAGACATAGACCTCACCAGCTCACCAGTTTCAGGCACTTGTGTGAGACTGTCCTTGCTTTATTGGTTTTGGTGCTATAATGACCCTTTATCCTGAAATTTATTTCACATTTCAGTAGTAGAAGGATGCTTCAAAAACCCATGAAGAAGACATGCTCTTTATTTAACTCTCTACAGATGTCATATTAGTCATAATAGGTAAGGAATGTATCTCCTGGCTTTACTCTGAGCTGTAGCAAATGGCTTTGACCCACATCCTCATAAATTAGGATGTAAGCAGAAACTTACACAACTATGCTTAACCAATGTAATGAAAATCAGACCCCTGCCATGTAACAACTCTATTTATCCTCTCTGATATCCTTTTGGGCTTTTCAATTATAGCCATGGACATAATGATCAAATTACACAGAAATTTTCAGTGAGGGTTGGGTTTATCCAATTATTCACATATAAGAGGATTTGCTTTTCACACTTTAGGACAATTTTATTCATGTCTGAATTGTATACTCTGCTTACACAGCAGAAATGGCCAAACAATTTGCCTTAGAAGTATTTTGCTGCCACAGACTTTTTTATCCCATCATTGAGGGCTTGGCTCCACACCTTTTTAAACCTGAATTTAAAAACCATGTTATTACCACGGCACTATCACAGAAAATGTTCACAGCTCTTGTCTTGGAGGCTTCTTCTTTCTTACATCAAAGAACACATATAAAAGACATGATTCTCTATCAGTAGGTTTTCTGTCTAGTTTCTAGGTTTCCTCTAAATGGCTAGTGCATGCTCAGCTATCTTAGTCACAAAAGCTAAGAAAACAGAAGCAGGAGCTGAAAGCAGATTGTCTGCCTATAGAAGGTGAGCAAGTTAACTAAGCACAGAAGACTGTGCCTGCTTGGTTAGAGCAGGGAAGAATTTCTAGCTTAAGTGACAAGGAAGTGTGAGTAGCATGGATTTTGGGACTAGACAATGCACATTTCACCTCCCTGACAAGGCCCATTAATGCATATTGCACAATGCTTGACTCGTTTGTCTAATAAATGTACAGTGTAGTGGGGCTGCACTCACGGGGTTATTCCTACCACTGGAGAAATAGCCAGGAATTTCTACTCACCCTAGTTTTGCCTCTGACAGAGGAGAACAGAAAGCTGTGGGAGCACTTCAGCCTTGCCAGGTATTGCCTCCCACTGGGTGTGTGGCCTCATGCCCAACAGGCTGAGGATGTTACACAGCTCTGCAGCATGAAACCTACCTTAGGGACTGTCAAATTTGGTAACGACATGCAAAACCCACCTGGCTTTAACTTGGGTTCTAAGCAAAACATGCTCTTCAAAAGCAAAGTTTGGCCAATGTAAGACAGATTTTTAAGGCAACAGGAGGTGTCTTTGAGTGGCGGGAGGAACCCACTTGTTGCTTCTACTTTACAGCAAGCTATGCTTTATGGTAGTCAGAATTTCAACTGAAATGTTCTAGGTCAGTCCTCGCACCAAATAGAGAGGCCCTAATGGTGTGAAAGCAACAGATGGCTAATGTGCGTGACTAAAGAGCACAACTTGGTGTTCCCTCATTCTTGAAGGGCTTTTGCATGGCAGCACTTTTTCATGCCCTGTTTAAGTGGGTGGAGAGGGGATTGACTGCAAAACAGTGCTCTGACTAGGTGGTAAACGTCTTGCAAGCCTGGCTTATAAATACTGTTCTGAAACTGTACGTGTGCATAAATTAACTCATACTCTTTAAAAGGACGTGCTACACTGTCCAAGAAACAAGTAGCTTTGGAATAAGTATGATTTAGAACTATCTGCTGTGCAGGGAGGATGAAGATTAAGCTAAAGCAGCAGAGCTTTCTCTCACATTTCTTTAGTGATATGACACAACTTGCCAGACATCTGCTGTCTACTCACTCCCTACCTGCCCTAGTATTGTAGAAACAACCTGCAAGTTTCCCTGCAGCTGGGCATGATGTGATCCTTTGTTCCACACAGCCTGCTCTAGGCCAAGGTTATTGGTTCCTGTGTCTATAAGGAAGAAGGGTGTGACTTCCAGCTTCTATGTACCACGTTTTGAGGGTTTTAGGTGTTTCATGCAGGGGGATTAGCTCTGCTCTCCTTCATGCACCTACTCAGTAGAGCATGATGGTGAACTAAACCAGTGCAAGAGCTTAGGAAGGACAGACAAGTTGTTCTTCCCAGAGTTTCCTTATTAACCTGACAATACTGTAAAACTACTATTTGCTATATTTGATGTACAGCTCACAGTATTTGCTAACAAACTGTGACTAAATCCAGTCAATATGTAAAGTGACAGGTCTTGTGTTCTGTGCTGCCATAGGATCAGTTTACCAAACTGATTGTTGTGTCAGTCTGGGAGAGAATTGCTAATGCTCTTAATGATTAGTTTCTCTTCCCATTTAGTGTCCAGTTACACTTGCAGCACAAAGTTTCCTCGTTAGCAATTTCACTACCTACATATATTCCAATACTGCCCTTAGTACTTGTGTAGTTCACTGCAGGAGTTTGGTTCTGGTTTAAGTGGAAGACCCCAAATGTTATCTTGGATGAAAGCCCACAGAAGCCAGGGAGCAGACATCAGTCTTAAATTTGGCCTACAGTCTATGGTACTAAGGAAGAAGGCCACAAAATGAATTGTTGATATATGTGCTTGCTAAACGGTATTTTCACCTCAAAGCATACTTGAATCTCAGAAGAATGCAACTATTTCAGCTTTCTTGGATGGTGTGCCAATGGTACAGCCTGAGGCTAATATGGATCATATCCTTCTTTTAGTTATTCCAGCACAATTTTATTGACTCAATGTGTTCAATGTCTCTCTTATCACCCTCATTAAGAAGAAATATCGCAGATTCTAGATGATAGTTTCTTGAACCAAATCCTTAGCAAAGGAAAGCTAGGATGAAGTGCTTGAATACCCAAGCTACACTCGTGAGCTGCAGATCTTGTTGTGTACCTACAATGTCTTGCTATCTATTTGTAGTTATTACCACTGTAGCTTGAGAACTGTAAACAGTATAAGAAAACTGACATTACTGTTCACTCAGCCACACTGCACTAAACTCACTCTGTCATGTTTTAGATGATCAAAAAAGGAGAAGCATAGGCAAACATTTACTGACTACAGCCATAACAGGGAAAAATAGAATTGTATTGCTTAATAGCTACAGGAGTATGTATGCATATGTTATACATAATATGTACACTATATAAAAACACACAGGCAAAGTGATACATTATTGCAGACAGAGTACAGTAAGCTCAGGCTCCTGAGAGTTAGACAGTAATATACAACAACAATAACACACTCTCCGTGCCATGAATTCACCACCCACATCCAACACAGCTTAGGGCTTCTTAAGTAATTATATCACATTGTAATGCAAACAGTGTACAGAAGGAAGAACAAAAAAATAATTGATGTGTTTACCCTAAGGCTCTTCCAAAGGTTAGAGAGAAAAGTCCCAGGACTGGTGTGTTATTTTCTTTGTTCTTTATCTTTTTTTCTGGTTATTTGTGTTAATTTTGGCACTGGATGATTTAGAGCACCCTTAGTATTGGTGGATGCAGTTGGCAGTGTGTGCATAATTTCTTAGTAAACAATATTACCAGTGTGGATTTTTTTAAGTGGCTCTGCTATCAAAGAGTCTGTCTAAGTTTGAAAATACATTTAGGTGATTAAATAATGTCTTAGAGCTAGATTCATTTGTCTTCTTTTATTTTTGCAGCTCTCTAATTAAAGCTCCAAACACATAATTATATAAACCAGAAAAGTGATCAACTTACTTTCCTTCATTATAAATTAATGCGTGGTGGAGACGCAGGGAGGAAATAATTCCACAAGCAAGAGCACCGCAAGAGACTTACAATTACAGACAGCAATTGGGTACCACAGGATTGAAACCACTAGATGTGCAGTTTGGGATTATCTGCACCTGTTCTGGCCAAAAAGGAAGGATGGCACCATCACTATCACAACAGCTGTTGCCTAAGAAAAAGGGACAGAGATGGGGTAGGTCTACAGGAAGTTTAAAGAGAAATATGTCTAGTGGTCAGGCTGTTGCTTGAAGAATATTGAGTGGAGAAAAAGAGTAATAGCAATTACCACATATGTGAAGGGCTTCAGAGGAAAGTTGGAAGCAATTGGCTGAGTGATGGTATGAGGAGAGGTGTACATAAATATTTGCAAGGGCTTAACACCCAGGGGAGAGTGGAATTACTTATCTAGGAAAAACAGGATGAGCATGATTAAGTAGCCCTGTAAATGTGATACAGAGCAGAGCTGCAAGGTGGTGTGTAGAGCTATGTTGTTCAGCGAAAACAGGCACCAGAAACAAGAGCTATCCCTGGAAGATGGTACTTGGCCTGATTAGGATGAATTTTTCCACATCCTAATGAGGAAGTGGGGTTGCAAGAGAGAACAACAGTTGAAGCTTCAAAATTCCCCAGTATACCTATCACCTCTCATCAGAGAGACCACCCAGGAAAACCACAGCACAGGAAACCTCAGACACTGACTTCATTCTCTTTTGCAGGGTTTTTCCCACCTGAAGTGGGGGATCTTGTCCTGCACACAGATATTCACCTGAAATGCACTCATCTCTGCCTTTAGTAGCAGCAGCCCAGTAGTAGAGAACTAAGGGAATGCTGGTGTTCAGAGGCAGGGAAAAGATAATGTGAAAGAGCATAGCAAATGCCTTCAAGTCTTATTTCCTACAGAGTATGTCTTAAGGTCTTTCCAGATGGAGATGGCAGAGAAGACTGAGAAGACAGCAGGAGCAAGGAAAAGAGGCGTGTACATCACAAATTGCATGAAACAACGGGGGATTTTTTGTCTTAATGGGTAAAGGATGAAGATGATCTTCTCTTATTCTGCATATATATTTCCAAAAAGATATGGGCATGTCAAACCATGGTGTCACACTGTTGATCTATTCTCTCCAGAGAGAACAATTAAAAAAACCAAAAAAAACCCAAAAAAACCCAAAACAGTTTTGTAAAATAGGGATTATATAAATTAAATCCAGAAGGCTTACACTGTCTCAGCCTATTAACTTTAAATCCTTGTAAATCTAAGGGTGTTGATGTAGATACTTCTCACTCACACCCTATATAAATCATGAGAGAACTAGAACCAGAAATGTTAGCAGAAAAAACAGATATTAATCGGTATCACCAGCTGATAAAGAGTGGAAAAAAAGAAGTATGGGACAATGGGGCACAGTGCCTTCTGGGGACTGCTTTGTACTTTCCACAAGCATCAGCAACAGTGTCTTAAGGCATTGTGCAAACACAGCCCTTGTGATGACACACACAGCCCTTTATGCGATCCAAAGGCAGCAGATTGACATGAACATTGTTGCTCACTCAATATGGTGATGAAAGCTCCTGCCTACAATAATGATCCACTGATTTCTTAAGGAATTTTCTAAGGATGAGAAAAACGCAGAAGACGTTTACTAATTATTCAAAATCTTGTGAAGGGCTCCTGGTTTTCTCTTACATTTTTTATTCGAAAGATGGGGTTTGTTTTTAAAGGTACTTCTTCATGTCATCATGGGAAACTGCTGAATACCCCATCCTCCTTGTCATTCAGGTCCTTAAAGTGAGTCATCTTCAGCTCTTAGCTTTCCTTCCTTCCTTGTTCCTGAGCCACTCAGAAATGCTGCTTTTTCTGCCTACTCTGTATTGTCTTTTCCAGGATGACCCTTTGTATCTAAGAGCCTTCCAGTTATTAAATATAGGCTTCCTTTTTCCTCTCTTTCCCTCTTTTCATTCCAAGACTACCAGTTTGTGTCTTTCTTCATTTTGGCTACAACATCTGAAAGGACAGGATTTAACTTGTTGACAACCTACCCTGAGCTGGGAGCCTGGCTCTGCTGAGCTCCATTTTATGCTGCCCCTCAAGTTTTATTCTTGTAATCATAGAATCATCACAGAATCATAGAATGGTTTAGGTTGGAAGGGACCTTAATGATGATCTAGCTATAACCCCTCTGCCATGGGCAGGAACACCTTCCACTTGATCAGGTTGCTCAGAGTCCCATCCAACCTGGCCTTGAACGCTCCAGCTTCTGTTCCCCACATCAGCCACAAACCCCAGGGCAGTCAGCATGGCAACCCACTCATATCCAGGAAGACCTAGCCCAGATCTTGGCAAATATTAACCCCTTCCAGCTGGCTGGGTTTTACTGGGTGGGGAGAGGGGAGGAGGGTGAGATGATGAAGGTCCTGGGATGCCCCCACTGCTATAAATACCTTTCAGGGCAGCACAGCACAGTTTCAACTTTATTTTGGTCTTTTTCATAAGGCACAAAAGTATGAGATCACAGCTATTTTGTATGAAAGGCTGGCCTGAGAGGTGGACTTTACTGTTAGCAATATCAGCATTCAGCTTCCTCCTACTTTTATCTCATTCACCAGTGAATTCATCTAGCAGGGAAGTCTATAAGAAAAATAAATTCAGTCTCAATTCCTCTGTTGGTATAAACTGATATTATTCAGAGCAATTAATGTGAATAAAGGTCAAGTTTTTTTTGCTAAAACTTTAATGCTTGATCTCATTTTCTTTTCTTTTTGTTCTTTTTTTTTTTCCCTGAAGGCCTCCCTTTAAAATGCAGTTGCTGAGATCATATTCTTTGCCCATCAATCGCCTAGTGTCAGCTCCTCCTGTCCTCTTTGAATCACTCTTCAGACTCCCTTGGCTTCAGGACATTAAGGTCAAGCTTTTTGTATCCACTTTGAATGCTTTCCACAGCCTGATCCTTCTGCCTACCTGCCCTTATAAAACCTGCACTGTCAGAGGGTGCCTGAGTTCCCACCCTTTATGAATAGAAGTAAGCAGAAGAACCAATTGCCCTCTACTCATTGAGGACCTCCAAATGAACAATGAACCAAGTCAAACTCACCAGTCAAACCAAATCTCAAACCCAACAGGTCACCACACAAACTCTGCAGGATTTCCAGAATGGTTTGTTATGGTCTGGGAACCTGAAACTATTTCTAAGCATGAAATACCCTCAAACACCAAACCTATGGCAAAATTGCCCTGGGAGAATGCAATATAGTGCAGAGAATTTTGATAACATGTGGTGTAAATGGCAGTCAGCTGTCCATTTTTCCTTTTTCTTCCTAAAAGTGAAAGTAAAATTCAAAAGATATGAGCTCATGCAAACCAAAACCAGGAGAAAAGTTTTGCTGTGACTGCAGACGCCACACCAGAAGGAGTTGCAGATTTCCCAGCACAAACTTGCCATGCTTCCCTCTGCCCTAGGAAGGACACCAGCTGTGATCAGAGGGCAGAGCTAGGCAATCCCCCTAAGTGCCAAAGAGCAGAGGGCCAGGACATCCATAGGATGCTATGGAAGCCCATCTTTGTAAAAGTTCGTCTATCCCTGCTCTCTGGACTGAAACCTGAGGCACCAGTGCTGCCTGCTGTGTGTGCCATGGCTCCCAGCCACAGGCCTGACTTTTCATTACATGGAACTGAGGGGATAGGGATGGAAGGAGGGGAGGAGGGAGGAACATGGTGCAGGCAGCTCTTAGCCCCACACAGGTCCTAAGCTAATATCCATACCACTGAACTGTCTTTCCTTCTAGATGAGGGACATACATAGATTTAGAGCAATGGATGATTTGTTAAAACCTCTTCTGAATGAGTCAGATCAAAACTGTTCTCTTTTCCATTTTGTCTGCTTTTTACAAAGGCCCTGGCCATGTTAATTGCCGGTGCTTTCCCCCACCCCCACACGATACTACATCATTTAACAGGCATGAAGAAAAATTTCATTTGGTTGCCCTTTAGACACTAGCCAGAAGTGACAATAAATTTGAAGCAGAGTTTTGGGGTAAAGCAAAAAACAATTTCTGAGGAATGACAGCATGTGCAAAGTGTAAATCTTGAAACTTAGCAGTTAAATTCTGAACCCATGTGATATTATGCTGCCCTGTGTCATTAGCAAGCAGCCAAAATGACAGCAAACTGGATTATCTCCTTCATAATGTAGTCTGTTCAGCACAAAATAAATGACTGCTGACTTTTAACAATGCACAGCACCATTACAGTGAAACTGTGTTGGAACCAGAGGCAATCCTACGTGGAATTACCTTGGGAAATGAAGCTGCAATTAATCTTTTCTAGCTACACATGTTACTCTAGGTTCTTCTTATCAAAATAATCTAATTAAGCACTGCATTATTTCCAGTTTCTTACAAACTTACTTCTCTTGATGTTATTGGAGTAATACCACTACCGACTTGGAGCAACATAGGCAGGAAGCAAGGCATATTCCCCAGCACAACCACATCATCACAGTTTCTCCCACTCAAAAGGTGTCTCCAATACACTTTCTAGTCATTATTTTGAGAAGAAACTCAAAATGAATGCCAGTGCTCTCAGACTGAAACTCCGGAAGCTTATGCTGACAACCAAACCAACAGAAATATTTGTGCCAGAGGGGAATGATGACAGATCTTTAAACAGCTACTGTCTTTTGTTTTACAGAGTCTCTGCTTTAGACTGAGTCATAAAGAAACTCTGTAGAGGTCTGGTCCTCCAGCAGATCCTGAAAGTGAGCATGAATATCCAGCTGAGGTTTTTCCTGGGCTTAGCAGATCGGGACTCCTTCTCACTCTTTCAAGATGAAAGATTTAAAGAACTCTATGGTCAAGCCTAAATACAGCATCCTGCACATGTCTCTACTGAATGTCATACTACTTTCTCCAGTCAGTTTTTCTAAGCCAATGAGATAATTTTAAATTCCATTCCTCACCCTGATGCACTTCAGATCCTTCCACCTGGGCAGTGAGCTGCAGATAACTGTGCCATCAAACTGCCTGTTCAATGCCACATTTCCCTAGGTAGTGAGAGGTGGCACCAGAAATGGTGCAGATCCTCAGCAACTCTGAAGAAGGTTTCCAGTTATGGCTGTTGCCTGAACTTTGGAGAGTGTCTTGGTGGGAACCTGCATGGATCACTGGGCTCTGTGAAACAGAGCAGGGCAAAAGGATGGGCAGCATCGTACCTCAGACAGTAACTCTGCTTTGTGTTGCAGCCATCTATGTTCTCTGGGAAGTCTCATAAATGTTAAGAGACCTGCTCTTTTCTCCATGGGAACAAGCACAATAAATAACTTCTCCAAAGGCAACAACCAAATGTGGTAGGTTTACCTTTCCAACAGAAAGCAAGCAGTGTTTTTGTACCAGAGTTGGATGCGTAATTCCAGGCAAGCCCAGGCAGGTGGGCCACATTGTATGTTCACCTGCCCTTTTGGCTCTTCCACGGAGGCTGAGCCCACACGCACGTGGGTTGCCTGTCACAGCATCAGCCAGGCCATGGCTGCCTCCAGATTTGGGAGGAGCAGGCTTTTGCCCACCAAGCATGTGCTTCCAGCAACCCAGCCTCTTTGGCAAGGCAGGTGTTTTGCTGATTTTCTGCATGCACATACACATCTCCCCATGAGCACTTGGCTTGCTTGGCTGCATCCAAACAACCAGCAAGTTGGAGGAGTCACAAGGGAGAGGCTGCCCACCTCTCTGCCAGCTGCTTCATCAGTGCTGACTGTGTATGACCCCCAACTAAGAATTCATCATGCAGCAGAGCTGACATGGTCTGAGAGGGGATACAGATGCCAGAGGGGTTCTTCCTAATCCAGTCCCAATTTTAGAAGAAACACCTGACTATAGAAGAAAAGACTCTAGATCCCAGACCTTTATCTCTTTGATTGTAATCTGAAATAAAACCCCCAAAGAAACTCTTAGATGGTCCAGATTAAGGTCTCTGATATGCTTATTTAAATTATAAATCCTGGAGGATTAGAGGGATGTGAATGGGACTCAGGTCAATAGGGTTTTGTCTGTGGTGGGGGCACTAATAAAACACAGAAGTCCAGATTTCAAAAGCAGTTAAGTGTTTTTTTAAGAGTTAACAGTAGATCCCTGTGAGTTGGAGGATTTGTGGCATCATTCTGGGTGGCAATGAAACAGGGGTTTTTTTCAAAAGGACTGTCCTCTGCCCCCATGACAGGTATTCCCGCTCTGCTAAAACTCCACAAACATCGTCACAATAGGATGCAGTGAATTTAGAGTATTCAACATCATAATACATGATTGGTGTCTTGCTTCATCTCATTGAGCTTGGGATAGAGCCTCCATTTTTCTGCATTCAGTGGGAAATTGCAGGTAAAATGGGGGTGATTTGGCTAAACAGTATGCTGTGACTCCCCTGGTGTCCCATGGATACAGTACTGTTCATACGCACATGCCTGAGTTTTCAGCAGAACAGCACTGTTACAGGCAGAGCTGCTGAGCCAGCACCTGCATTCATGGAAATGCTTTTCACCCTCTTCATTTCTTTAGCAAAGCTTCATTCACACCAATGACTAAAAAGATATTTTTACTTTTGCACATCTGTCCTTGATCTATTGAGTATTTTTCATCCAACAAGCAGTCACCAAAAGGGCATGTGTCTGTATGTATGCGTGCAGGACAGTTTTGCCTAACTTGTTGCCATGCTGCCTTGATGTCATTAACAAAAAAAAACAAAAAAACAAAAAAAAAACAAACAAACAAAAAAAAAAATTTATTGTGCAGCTCAGAAGTCTGAAGAACTTAATGACATATGTTAAACCCAGCAAGACTGCAGTCTGGGGACACTGATTCAGTCTGGGCTCATAAAAATGTTCTTCATGTATATTTCATAAAAAAGCAGTTGTCCATCTCTTTTTCCCTGCTTACTTCTCAGCAGTCATCAGAGAAATGTATGCTATCCACTGAGGTAGAACCTATATCTTTTTAATGTCAGGTGCTGGTTTGATGGTAGAGAGTTGTGAGAATTCCTGGAGACTTCATTACAGAAGAAAGGTTGAACTGCTGGAGTATAAGCTAGGATTTGATTTGGGTGTTCTAGCTAAAATGCCAAGTGACTCATGTCTTCTGTGAAATAAGTAGCAAAGAGAGATCTTGATCACATGCACACAAACATACACAAACTAGTTGGTGATAGTAGCAGGGCATTTCTTGGCCAGCACGGGGATGCACCACTGCAAAATGACCACAACTGAAGGAGCTGTGCAGGAAGTGTCCCCTACAAGCTTGATGTTCAGGTATTAAGTAGCTATTAGTTGCCTCTTGGTACTAAGAGACTGGAGAATTGCATAATGGGGCATACTGAAGAGTTTCTGAAAAGGAAGTGAGTCAAAGTTTGTTATTTTCAGTGCAGCCAGAATTGTGTTTTCTGCCACTTGTTGGGGGGGAGGGAGGGGTTGATTTAGCCAGCATAGTTGTGCTACAGGAATCACAGCCAGGATCAGGAGCAAACATCTCAGTTGCGACATCCTGGCAAGAAGATTGTTCTAACAAGTAACTATTTTGAGAAGAGGAACAAAAAAGAACAAAAGTTGGCAAAAAGAGCTGCAAAAGGCTGCACTTCATGCGGATGCTTCCTTCTGCTCCCCAGGCCTTGCAGACCTGGCTGTGCTGTCCAGGCTCCCACTCCCTCTGCTCTGCCAAAACAACTTCTTTGTCCATCTCTGAGGCACTTCTGAACACTCACAGTCTTTCCTAACTTTGCCTCTCTTTGTCCTTGAGCCGTGGTTCCCTTCCAGCTGCTGGCACTCCCCTGTGCCGTTCTGCACAGCCCAGCTGCAGGCAGCTCCAGTTTTCCCTGTACTATTTATTTCCTAATGCCTCGGCGTCCAGGTGCTCTGAGGGATATTGCACCATGTACCTCAGGCAACACCGCCTGCCTGTCACTACCCACAAGATCAGAAATATTCATGTAGGGCTTAACTTGCCAGTGCCCAGCTCTCATTTAGTCATTTACATCTGGGCAAAGGGAACACAAGGTGGCTGTGATATACGACCAAATGTGAGTAGCTGTAAATTGACAAGGGCCATTTGTCACTCTTATTAATCCCCTGAGTCACACTGCCTCCAGATATTTCCTGTGTCACCGCTATTTTTATTTCTTCACAAATAAAGAGTGTAGATTTCAGTTTGCTCCTGCTCACATCAGGCTTGACTCAAACCTCTGACAAGGAGAATTACACTAGACTTTCCCCAGCACAAGCTGGAAACAGTATTCTAGGTTCTGCAAAATTTTGCAATAATTACAAAATGTGTGTTGGTGCTGGAATACTAAACAGCATCAGGAACTAATGTGATATTAGCAGTCTCTTGAAGATCAACCATGAATACAGATCCTCTATTACCCTGAATATTTCAGAAAATTTCTTTTCTAGGTTAAGGGATGGCTTTTTTTCTTCCCCTTTTTTTTTTTTTTTTCTTTTCAGTAACTCACTTAATGCTATCTAACATCAAAGAAAATACTTTCAAGCATTATCCCAAACAAAATCTCTGCAGCAGGCTTCAGGCAGTGCAAAGTGCAGTAGCCTCAAAGTGTTTGAGCCATCCAGACCTTTGACATCAGCCTGAGGTTTGTTAAATCACCTGCTTAGATGCATGGCAAAATGCTTCACACTGAAATAGCTCTCAGTTGCTTTTCACAGGCAATTGATGTGTTTGTGATATTTATATGGAAGACTTTTAAAATATGAACAGGCAGGATTTGGTTAGCACTAGTAGGGGGGGACTAGCAAAATTTAACCTTTCTCTCAAAATCTCAGAGTATGTTTTTTACTTAAATTGAGAGCTTTACTAATTTACCTTTGCTTTGAGATCCCTAGACTGCAGGGTAAAAAAGAAGACAGAGAAAATCAAGATTATTGTTCTCTCATATAATGGGCTTCAGATTAAGCAAGCCAGGCATACATTGAATTGCAGTGACCTGGAGCCCTTATCTACCTCCGACAACACAGCACAGCTCTGACTAATACAAGTTTCTCAAAATCAAGCGTCAAGCACTTGGTGAGACAATGATAAAAAGGGTACCAGGATCACTGAGTCACAGGAAGGCATAGCAGAGTGTTAGTGAGTTGATTTTATAGTCCTGTTGTTGCATTTACCTGCTTAAGTGAAATTCTTCCTTTCCTCAGAAATCTCAAGTGACCACTTGCCAGCTACTGACTGTAGGGAGAAAATCATGTCAAAGTGGGAACCCAAAATGAAAAGAGAATATTTTTGCTCAGTGCTTGGCTGAAAAAAAGTCCACAATGAACACTCCCAGGATTCAAAGATATCAGATGCAAATCAACTAATTCTGTCTCTTACAAACAAAAAAGATTCTTCTTGCTCACCAAAGGGATTGAACAGATCTTTAGAGATTTGCACTCAGTAGGAAATAGCTTTATAGAACTGGCAGTTTTCTGGTAAAATATTTTATTTCAGTTAATCACTTTGTGCATTCTCCGGAAATTTGGTGTGATATCATGTCTGGCTGTAATGCTGGTTTTCTCTCTCTTGTGAAACACTGACACTGGCTATCATATCCCTGTCACCAGGCAGCATTCCTGAGGGATTCATTCAGCTCTTTAGTCCAGGAACTTGCTCACCCTCTCTTTCCTCTAGGACTCCTGCAGCTGCATGACTGGTAGTTTTACCACTCTCCTTCCAGGTAATGGGTAGTTTTCTGGCCAGATTTGAGAAGTTAAGTCTCAGGCAGCTACATCATTACAGACATCTGGTCAATATGCAGTGAAAAATGCCCTCATGCCCCGAATTTCAGTGTGGAGCCTTTCCCAAGAAGTTTCCTCATTTTCTCCTCTATCCTTGACCATTCCCTGGGCAGGACCTGTTCTGCTCCTCAAAGCTTTGGAGCTGCTCCTGCCCAGTGTCCATCCCAAAACATCCCAAACACTGGCCTGAAGGGCTGCCACATATTTGGCTCTGCTCCCACACATCTGCACCACACTCTGCACCCCATAGCACACTTGATGGTGGCAGTACAGTTTATTTCCAAACAGGGTTCAGTTTGTCATTGAGTTTCTTGTCTAAGTTCAACATCAGATTTTTCTAATTCCTGAATTCTCCCATCAGGGTTTTGAGGAGTTTTGCACTGGCACCAGTGTGACCTCCTGTGTGCCGAAGGCTGTAGACTGATGCTCTCTTTCGCCTGAGACCCATAATTTCTGTTTATCTTCCTTTCTGAAAGACCTTCCACAGCTGGATTAGGAGATATTCAGAGGTGAGGACTTCATAGTTTCCTGAGCAGTTTGCTTCAGTAGATAATTAAAACTGTTGCCCTTAATTTTTTAGGTGGTCTTGTCCGACATTAGCTCCCAGGCACCTATTTTGTTTTGCCTTTAGCTGACTTTGTACTCAGTGTTTTCTCCAGTCACCCCTTTGAACTTCCTGTTGATGCCTGAAGTGTCTGCCTGACAGGCATGTTTTCCAGCCATAGTGTCATTCTTTTTCCTGAGCCTATTTTTAAATTTTCTATTTCCATTTGAAAGTGGACACAGTGTCACCCAGCGCAGTAATGCAGTGACAAGCGGAAGACACGGGCAGATGAAGCAGCTTTGTCTTTGAGATAAAGCTGAAGCAACTAAGCCAGCCTGAAGTTCCTTTGCAACATTTGCCTTAGGACTTGGCCTCACCCAAAAGTTTTCTCAAGGAAACCATAACGGGGCAAGATGTTGACTTGGCTATTTATGTGGCAATCACCAAAGTCCTGGTCAGTAAGGATCCTATATTTGAGCTTACACTTGGCCCATCAGACAGGACAGTCATAGCATCCAAGGCATGTTGAGGGAGTAATTATATGATCCTAGTGCAAGGAGTATACATAGTAATTATATATTCTTGAAGTGTATGATGTTTGGTAATTATACACAGTAGACCCAAAAATATCATTTAACACGTGTGCTGGTTTTTAAGGCAAAAATAATGGTGAATTTACTTTGTGATTATATGGTCCTTACCACATGAACTTTCTGCCAGTATTTGATACTTACTATGTCATTAAATGGTCAGCAATTGCTTTGGAGGCAAACACCGCTTGGAAAATTGTTCACTGCAAAATGGAGCATTATTTAAAAATCATTAACATTTTTCACCACAGCACTTTTTCTAAGGGAAAATATACAAGTCATGCAATTTCACTTCAGTCTACAATATTCTCGAGATGTGCTGTGTTCCTGTTGTTCTGAGAAAGCATAATGATATTGCTCTCAAACTCCTTTAATGAAAGTTTCTCTCTATCCATTTTCCTCTCAAAGTCCTTCCCTCCTAAGCCAGAAATAAAAATTGAAAGCTGATTGCAGTTTTAAGCCAACAATATCACTGTTCCTCGTGAAGCCAGTGGATGTGGCGTGGTTCCCATTTACTTCCCACAGTCCAAGCTCTGTTTTACGGATTCTTGCCATGTGGATGGAATAACTCCACCAAGGTCAACAGGGTTGCATGGAAAATGCCTGGGTACAACAGCAGGAGAGCCCAACCTAGAGGTGGGAGGACCTCTTCCAGTTTCTTCCTACCCATGCATATCTACCCATGCACGCACACACACACCACAGTGGGGCTTGCAGTCCACAAGCTCTCTCTGTGTTTGCCAGCATGGTATGTTATTTTGTTTGATTGCTGGGCTGCAGCACAGAAACGCTAATCAGCCCAACTCGGCCTGATTGCAAATAAAAGAAAATGTAGCTCAAAAGAAGCCAAGGGGTAACTTTAGTAAGAACATTCTATATCAAGACTTACAGGGCTCTAACTGGAGTAGTGTTGTGGCTCCCAATGTAAGGACTAAATTCCTATTTAGCTCTTCTGCTCTTTCTTGCTTTTTCTATTTATTCCAAGGAGCACTGACGATATTTTTGTGGTGATTCATAACAACATGACACCAGTTAAGTTCTAAGACTGGAATTCACTAATTTTCAGAAGACCAGCAGAAAGGCTGTACATTACTGCACTGTCAAAATAAAGCTCAAAGGAGACTGTGGTTAAAGCATGTACCCCATTCTGGCTGCCTACACAGGGGAGAATGTCATTCTGTTCTGCAGATCTTTGCCAGTATGGCAATCTTCAGGACAATCTGTACCCAAAAGCAATGTGTGCATGGAACACATGACTCTCATTAGTTCCCATGGACATGATATCCATCCTTAAGTCTGCAAATAGTATCTGTTAATTTGTAGTGGCTCCTACCACATCTTGTTTTCAGGCCTGGTGAAAACAAGGAGTGGCTTATGGAGGTGAAGACCAAACAGCTAGGGGCAGCTTGGGTGGAAAAGAAAGATAAGAACACAGCACCTTAGCCACAGAATTACTTGCTGGCTGGTGGGTGCGAACAAGTGATTTTAATAGCTACAATGCTGGACCATATGGTATAGTTAAAATGCTAAATGTCAGACTAAAAATGTTTTGTGGATTGGATTCTTTAATAATAATAATAAAGTATTTCTCCTCTGAGAGCCCCGTGCTTTCTTCAGCCATTTTCCTTTTGAGGAAAACCACCCTTTTTCAGATGTTTCTCAGCTGATAGATTGCTACATCGCCTGTCTTAGAAAACGGATGCATCCTGCTTCTGCGTGTCTGTGTCAGAAGTGAGTTTTAAAATAGCTGTCTCTAGTAAAAATACCTCCAGATTATATGACAATGCAAAGATACTTCAGAGGTTCAAAGCAATTATTCCCCTCAGGCATCTTTGTCCAGGCCCATGTAATATCATAAACTTTTTTCCCTGGAAACTCTATTTTAATCACCTGGGACAAGCACTTCCTTTGGGAACCCAATATGACCACAGCATGACTGCTCTCAAATGCTTGTTATGAGCTGAGACAAAACCTAGGCTTTGAGGCACCTGTATTTTATAATATTACTAAAAATACTATGTGAGCCTTTGGGTTTCAGCATTTCCCAGCTTATAACATCCTGATTCTCTCTGCTCTCCCACAGAGAACAAAGTCTACTCCTGTTTAACTAGCAAGATGCTCCAAAAAGCATCTCTGCAAGCTCAGCCAGCAGCAAAGCAAGCAGATCTGCTCTGAAAATAGAAGCAGTAAATGAGAGATGGATGATGACTCACGTCTTAGCTCTGCTCTTGTTTACAGTGGCACAAAACAAGAGCAACTCCCTTGACATTGGTGAAGTTAACACCCTTTCAAGTAGCAAAATCAACCTACACTGGGTCATCATGATTCAGCCTTGATATTGGATTGACTCAACTGGTTTACAATTCGGTGAGGTTCCATTACAATGCATCCTGATCAATCAAGAGTAATGGGAGAAGCTGAGCTGAATTGTACTGGTGCAAACAGTGACACTGCTTGGGTGACACAGACTCCACATCATGCCATCTAGGATTTCCCCAGAGAGAGGCTCCCCTGCAGTCACTGGAAGGGTATTAGTTTAAATGGAGTGGAAAAGAGTGGGAAGATGGCTTGGCTGAGGAAGAGTATTAGTTGGTTTCTTGCATTTCAATGGCATTACACAACATAATTTTTGCAGTTTGGCTAGATTCCTACCTGTAGGAACTTGCTGAGCACAAGAGTGGGTTGAGGATTTTGCTTGCCTGTTTGTTTTCATCTGAAAAGCAGGAGGATTCTCTTCAAGAGTTTATGGAAGTCTCAGTTATAATAAAGATGTTTCTGTTTTAGTGAAAATATTCACTAGGGGGAAAATGTTTCTCAGCCCTCTGTACTTTGTGCTTTCAGTTCCTGAAAAGAGAAAAGAAAGGTGCCTGACATCCTGTGGGAAGTCCCAAAAGAGGACTGTATCACATATACAAAGCAAACCAAAAAAGTTTGGCAGCAGACCTAGGACAATCAGAAGTACATGAAAAGCTCTAAACAATGCCCAAATTACTGAGCTATCTATTGTCATTAAGCCCATATAAATGCTGATGGAGGTATTCTGCTGATCCAGTAGTATGCTATTCTCTGGCCAGACCCCCCACTTAGATTTCTGGGCCACCCCATAGCAAGCCAGAGAAGTTATCAGACTTTGTTGATTGTCCACCAAGGAGTGGAAATGAAAACAGCTAAACATCTGCTGTTCCTCACAGCAACCTTACAGCTCAGCTATGCAATCCACCTATCTAACTTCTATGCAAACAAAACGGTGCACCAGCATTTCCAGTATTGTAAATCAAGGTTACAACCTGAGATGCTGTTAGAGATACTATAAATAAAGTATATGTGGTGTGTAGGGAAAGATAATAAAAAAGATCCCACATCTGTGGGGATTTGTGTTATTGCTCAAATAAAGGGATGGGATTCAACAGGCACAGCTGTTCCTCGCCTGTTGCTGCCTCCGCCCATACGTTTTAAACAATATCCATATTTAATTGAGCTTTCTCAATGATATTTTTGCAAGTGCTTTTGAAAGGTCTGTTTGGTTCATCTTTCCTTGGCATCGTCTTCAAGCTATTAATATCCTTATTACTGAGGAATCTATCACTCACAGAAGGTCTCGATTTTGACTGGTCCTGCATTGGGTAGATTTTAAAGCTGATGTGGCAGGGTACTATCCACTGTGATATAATGGTATTTTTTAGAAGTAATTATAGTCAGATGGTGCCTTTAAAGATGTATATGGGAAAAGTCAATGCCCAGGTTTTGTTCCCTTTGGAGCAGCAGTCAGCAGCAGTCAAGCAGCATGCAAATGCTCTTCTGTGCCTGCCTCCACACTTTCTTTTGGGATCATCTGTGTAGTAATCTGATGACAACAGAAAATGGCAGCTTATGGCTTTCCCTGCATTTGGCTATTGCACTGTGGAGCTGAAACCTGAGAAAAAGGACATGTGTGGCATCTATACAACTGTGCATAGAGTGAGGTGAGGACAGAGGAGCTGGAACAGAGCAGCTGCTTGTAATCCTGGGAGAGGGCCCTTGCGTGGATTGCCTGTGCTGGATGAAGGGGAAACCCTCATGCAGAGTCTGGGCTACTCTGTCATCCTGATGGAGCCACACTGGGGGAAGGGAGGCCCACAGGGAATCAAACCCTTGTATATCTTCATAACTTCTGACTCCAAACCCTATTGCTAACCCACTCTAAAAGTCAGATATGTAAAAGGAGTATGAAAAGTGAAGGAAGCCAACAACATCTTGGAAATGGATCTGTTTTTACAATTTAGGTTTGTTTTCATTATTGCTAAAGCACTGTCCAGTCAAATCTGGTCTGTGATCCCAACTCGAGGCATCAGTGCACAGCTGAGGTCCTGGGATGGGCACTGCCCTGCAGCCAGCTCTTGGGAGGGAAGAAGATAGTGGAGGACTGCTGAGATATTCCAGAAAAGGGAAAAGCTGTTACCCGAGGCACATGGTGCAGACACCCCAACGCGTCTGCAAGTAGTCAGCCTGGCTCCCCAACCTCAGCTCCTGGTGGGTCACTCACATTTGGGGCTATCTGAGCCCAGCTAACAGGGGCTGGAAGACATTCCTGCCCCAAGGGCCCGGGCCCTGGAGTGGGAGGTCACAGAACACCAGCAAACAGGATGCATGAAGCATAAGGTTAGTGTAGATAAGAGCAAAAGATAGTCTAGTTCTCCTTAGTTGTGCAATGTCTTTGCTAAAAACAATTACATTTTGCTTGACAGAGGGTACAATTTCAGGACTTGTTCTGAGATGACTGAATAAATTTTAGCAGTTGAAAGGAAACACAGAACAGTTACAGACAAAGTCAGCATGAGAGTAAGAGGCACTTTTTATGCCTTTACTTTTCTTTATGGCCCTTTCCATCAATTTCAAAGCAGTTATCACCTCCTTGAAATTCAGTAGTGCTGAAGGGCATGATCGAGCTGTGGCCAAGTAATAGGATGGAATTTTAAGGGGAATGAAGACATGAAGCAATGGGACAAAACTGTTCATTCTGCTCTGCTTAACACATTTCTGCAGGCAATACATGCAGCTAACACTGATCAGAGGTAGGGGAAACATATAAAATATGTAAATTAAATAGGTATATTAAAATAAATACGCTTATGTGCCATGAAGTATATGACCAAGAAGAATTGTTTGCTGAAATGTATGGTTAGCACAGCTTAGATGTAATTGTTATGGTCAGTATTATATAAATTCTACTTGCAATACCATTACAATCCATTTAGTTGCCGAAGGGAAACTTGGGAAGGAATTTAATGCTATCTAGATGAACACAGAAGAAAAATTTGCTCTCATGAGCTGGACATTTTTTATTACTCAGGACTAAACTGCAGTGTCACTGACATTTGTTTAATTTTGTAATGCCACATACTAGGAAAGTGCAAGTGTAGGCAAAGCTACATGATAGATGTTGTGTATGTCTGCAAAGGAAGGCTCTTTTTCTTTTTAATGATCTAAAAAAACCCAAGACCATTCATAATCCCAAAATGGGATTGCACATTTAATCTAATTATGGACTCTGGAAAATCCTGAGAGTTTCCTGTTATGCTATTTGGCTTTATCCTTCATCTCAGCTGAAACCTCTGAGCTCACTTGGAGTCTCTGTGACACCATGGATCTGATTCAGCAAAACACTTAAGTATACACTCAGCCCAAGCACTTTGAGGACTTGAACCCTTTTTTGCCAGTACTTTTAAGCACTTACAGAATTTCAAGCATATACTTAAGTCCCTTCAACTTCACTGAAGCATAAGATCTACTTAAGTATTTTGTTAGTGAAAGTATAAGTGATTAGAATATCTCAAATGCAAACTAAATTTTTTCTGGTGTGCATTGGTCACTTCTTTTCAAAGCAGCCCAGCTTGTCAGATCTATTTGTTTATACTCACTTTAAATGCAGAGCTGTGTGTGGGAACTCTACAATTAAATTCTCCAGTCTGTTTGTTTGATTTTCCCTGCAGATGTAGGGGTTCTCAGCTCTTTGGGGAAGTGCTGTGCTGCAAAGTATTTAGCACCACGCTGAAGCCAGAGCAGAGTTATAAGTCAGGTTCACTGCAAGTGACAGATGCAGATGAGTAAGCTAAGCTCTGTGTCAGCCCTCTTAGGCAAGATCTGTGCATCTTTGGCTCTAATCTTGCAAGTCACGTAGGAAGAAATAATCTTCATCCACTCAACTATGTCCTTGAAGTTAGTAGAAGCAGTCAATGCACAGGAAATTTGCAAGAACTGGTCCTCATTTCAGTAAAGAGAGGAGAAAACAGCACAAACCCAATCCGAAAGAGAGCATGTGCATCTGACACTGAAGTCAGTGGCAATTTAGCACCAGCTTCAGCAGGCTCAGTGCTGAAGGTGGGGCTGGACCCTTTGCTGTCTGTGCCATCCATATAAACAAGCAGAAAGATTGTTTTTCACAGACTATTGTGGCATGATATAAACAAGCTCAGGCGAGATGGTCTATAAATCCTTTCCTTGAAATCTCTTTTATATAAGGCTGAGTAATTATATAGGAGTTACTTTTCAGCCTGATTTTACAAGGAGTCCTGAAAAATACAAGGAAGATGTTCGACTCCATAAGAAAAAAAGTTTTGTACTGCAGAACTGTTGTGTTACACCCATGAGAAGAGCCCAGGCTGCATAGCCTGTGTTTGATTGTATCTCCCACTAGTCCTTCCCTTTAGCAGAGGAATCCACCCTAATTTTTCCCTGACAAAAAGACACAGCTTGATTCCTAAAGCTACAGACTGCTGGGAAATCTGGCATCTGTGATGAGGCAGGAGAGATTTTGGCACTGGATGATGCCCCACAGGAGAGCAATTCCACTCCACAGCTTGGCCAGAGAGAGTTTTAAAGTGGGATTCTTTCTCAGGACATTCTTAAGAGAAAAGCCATCCTAGAGGAGGTAAAGGCAAGTGGTAAAACCGTACCAGGTTCAATAAACTATGTTGACACAGACATTGCTTTTAGCACTAAAATGAAAAGAAGATTAATCTAGCTTTGGTGATGATAATGCACTGGGGAATCAATTAGTACAAAGGGACTGCAGAAAGCCCTAAAAACTCTCACTATAAAGAATTCTAATCCAAAGGTTCTTTTAGAAAAGACCAAAACACCCAGGAAACCAGCAGCTTTTAAATGGAGAGAGGTACAAAAAGAGAGGTCAGCCAGAGGAAGAGAAATACTACTTTTTCTCTTAGCTTTGAAGGGTTTTACCTTTGAACAGAGCTGGTCGGCAATACCAAACACCATCTGTAAGAGGAAGGGTAGCTAAGCATAGGACAGGCATCAAGGACTCTCTATTTTATAACCATCATCTTAAATAGAATATCTTAAATCTGATTTAATCTCAGCCATCTAGACTAATTTCTCTGAAACATGCTTATGAAGTGGGTTTTTTGGCCTATGCTTCTTTCACAGTCAGAGGGGAGAGGATGATTCAGCTCATCTATTGTTCGTGTGAAGACTCGGGTGATGGCTGAGGGAGTCGTATCAGGGAAAGGACTCGGCTCTGGCCCAACTTGCAGGGATTCTTTCCTAGTTTTACATTCTTCACAAAGAATGATAATAACTCTTGGTCCTCTTCCTTTGATTTTTCTGTTTGACTTTGAAGTCTCTGAAACAAGCAGAGATCTCTAGATTATTACACTAATATATAGTGTAAGTTAGCCAAATTATGATGTTCATTAGCAAATGTTCCTGCAATATTGTGGCCACAGTTCCATGAGTCTTAACTAAGTCATGTTTGCTCAGAGGCATCTTGACAATGCGGAACTTAAATATGTTTAGTTTCTTTTCCTTGTTATTATTCCTTATGAGATATGTGTACATATGTGTCTCTGTGACTAGAGAATCATCATTTTTTAATTCTCATGCTTTGGCCAGTGGTGAGGCAGGAGGTAGAAGTCCTTGGACAGCATTTCACAAAGGAGACAAGCTGTCCCTTCCCTGCTCCCTTCAGGGACAGCAGGAGAGTGGCAGGGACTGAAGCCTGGCTTCCCCTTCATTCCGCCCATCCCAGCCCTGCCCTGACCCCCCAGGGCCATGAATCACTTAAAGGACCTAATTTTCAGGAATGCCTGACATCTGCAAGTCTGCAGTGGGAGCTGCTGGTGCTCTTCGCACTGGCAGATCAAACATGTGAGGTCTGCAGCAGTGATTCTGCTTGAGCCATGTGCAGCCAAGGTCTTGTGGAAGGGTCTGGGCGTGTCAACATCCAGGGTGTGCCAGGTGAAGCCCTGAGTACTCTTCCTGCTATTGATAAGGGAGGGTTTCTGTGACACAGAGGTCCCAAGGCAAGCCCCAAAAATGCCTGTGGAGTGGTGACGCAGCCCTGTGTGGTGATGGACATGCTGATCATGGCTCATGCCATCCCAAACCAGTGCTTGTGGGGAGGCCTCAGCATGTGCCTCTGAGAGGCACCACCAAATTCCCTGGCCTCACCTCATCCTTCTCCCAGCCCACTACCAGGAAAGGCTTGTGGGGCTGAGCTTCTGCACAGGAGGCAGTCCCACCACAGGTGGCCATGGGCTCTCCAGGGTGAGCCAAGACGCCCTGGGCTGTCCACAACCCCTCCCGTGGATATGGGTGCCCCTTGGCACACCTTCCATGGGGTTTTGCATGGCACAGGGCGTGGCTCCAAGCGTCCCTGGGCCTGCAGCGCTGTGGCAGGGTACCTTATTTAACCCTGGTGGGGGAAACACCAGCTTTTTTCCCTCTCAGCATTTGTTTTCAGTTGCTAATCCAGGAAACACACGTCCTTTCTATTTACTTAGAAAAGAATGAATAACAACCACAGTTCTTCTCAGCTCCTTCCCCCTCTCTGGTCCTCTTCTCCCTCCCCTCCCCACCTTGCTATTAAAACGGCAACCTCTGTGTTACAGACATCTCCGGGCTGTTAGAGCACTTAAGCAGCACCCTGTGAGCTGCAGCCATTTACTATGTGCGATTGTTTCTGCGAGACCTAATAATTCTACCATTGTTATTATAACACTGTGCACTAATACAAATGAGCTTGTAAATAGGGGTCCAACTAAAATAAAACCATTATAATCACAGCCCAGGCTGTAAATCACAGACTAGTGTATTCTGCTGTGGTTTGACCCAGAGCCAGGCAATAGTCAAATAATCAAACTGCAGATGTTGGGATAGCAAATCTGCTTAAATTTAAACAGTGGCAAAGATCCAAACAACAGGGGGGGCAGAAAAGAGTCTTTTGCACAATGTAGGAATTTCCCCCCACCACCCCCCCTGCCCCCTTCTTGTTAACTGGGTCTATAAAGTAACCAGACATGTTACCCAATAATAGCACTGTTCCTCGGCAGCTTGTGCACACCACTGCCAGCTCGCAGGGCGTGATGCCATGCAAAGCATCTGCAGAGTGACTGATAATTAGCACTAGCTGCCAGGCTTGTGGAGACATTACCCCAGCAGCCCTATGGCCACTGCCAATGGTTTGATCAAGCCCTCCAAACCTTCCCAGGGGAGAAGCCCAGGGGTACCCAATAATGTTCTATACCATGAACTTTGTCAGTTACCCCAAAAGCCAATGATGCAGAGTCACAGCTTGACTCTAATTTCTTGAGCTTCTTGCTATGACTAAATCCTCTCCCTCCTTCATCTTACTCTTAGTTGACCCTATTTCCCCATAAGAAAGCCCAGGATGCAGCTGCATTTTGGATTCTTGCTCAGCATCCTTGGTCAGGACACACAGAGAGACCTGCCTAGAAGTGGCACACTGAGGGTTGTTCCACTGAGCAAAGCAGCATGTGAGGGGCAGCAGGGAGACTGTGCTGCAAACATGGTGCAGCTGAGAAGACAATCCACATGGGGCTGTCACGCTCTGCCAGCTGCTTCCACGGCTGTGGGACATGCAGTGTGGTTACTTTTCCTCCTAGCCAGAAACCAGGATCTGTGTCAGTAGTGCTCACAGGCAATGTGTTTTTGTTTGGAGAATGCATGAGCCTTGGCTGTTGCCCCATGAAATTTGAAATGACGCTATAAGATGCTATACTTCTCTTTAAGAAAAGTATACAGTCATTTGTTTCTCTGACAGACCAAAGCAAACAAGTTGGATGGGTCCTGATTCTCACCATGTTGTCTCATGTGGTCGCAGGAGGACTGTTAAATGTGAGAACCTCCTTGATGTAACTTTAACTTACTAGGAAGGAATTTTTTATGCTACTTTTTTAAATGTAATATTTAAGTGGCTGCCAGGCAACAAGTCATAAGAACAATCAATCACACAAACAGATGCCATGTAAATACATCTTTTAAGCAAGTAGCTCAAGAACTCATTGAGGGAATGAAGTAATGATCTCTCCAGGGGAAAATCAGCAAAATGACCTTGCTGGTTTTGGATGAAGACTGGACAGGATACAAACCAGTCATCCTCCTGAAGCTGCTTCTTCCCTGTGGCACTGACACAGCAGCTGTGAATATTAATGTTATTTCCCAAAAATCTTGTGACTAAATTCCACTAGCAGGACAATTTGCCCTTCCTGCTCAGGAAATATTTGCTGTGAAAATTACTTGAAGGCAACATGAACCAAGCTGCAGGGACCCCAGAAGGGGACTTTAGTTCTGAAAAGCTCATTCACTGATTTGAAAACTTTTCCTTCGAATTTGAGTAACCAACTTGGAAGAAAGTCCTCTTTCCTCTTTTTTTTTTCTCTGTTCTTGTTTCTTTTTAAGGGACAGTCTATCTCCTGGAGGTGGAGGACTTTTTTTGGCCTGAGTCTCCCTCCTGGAAGGAATAAAACCTTAGAAGCAGAAAAATGTGCCACTCCAAGTACATACTGCAAGATTAACACCTTGACATGCACTTCTTGAAAATTCATTTTGCTGCATCCAAATTTTCACTGGTTTTCCCGCTCCATTTGTCAAGGGCACCATTTTTAAAAAACGTTATTTTTTGGATGTCCGACTTACAGTAAGCCCATTGCTCAGAGGAAGCCTGCAGAAAGAGACCGGTTTCCTTTGATGCATTCCTAAGTGTCTTCGTGAGAGGAATTGTTCTGGTCTGTGAATCAACTCTGCTTCCTCTGCTTGTCAGAAAAACAGCACAACCTTGTACTGCTGATATATGCCACGCTGCACGGGATGTGGTTGATCTCTTCTGCTACTGCTGCTGCTCCACAGAGATCTGTTTCACAACGTGAGCAATAACCAGATTAAAATCAATGCTGGAGGTTGTTGTGAACATTAAGCATTAAATAAACTCCAACACTGTACCATAATTCCTCATGAATGATTAGATCATCCTGCTGGGAGTGCTACCATTATACATAAGGCAAATGTCACTGGGTGCCTCATAAATTTAGCATACAAGTACTAAACATTAGGTCTGATTCACTGCTGCTTTGCTTCAGATTATCCTAGTATGAGGCAGAGGAGTTACATCGGCATGATGTGCAGTGAAACGCTGGTTCCCTTCTCATTTTGAGGGATCAGCTGTTTCCACTGACTTTTGTAAGACTAACACTAAGTAGATTCACAGTTGCTCTACTCAAGCTATGTTAAGTCTCAGTTATGGTAGATCATGCAAGGGAGCCAGTCTCGAGGAAAAATATAGGCTGGTATTTCTGGCATAGAAATTGCACCCCCTAATAGTGAAGGCAGGTCTAGACTGCAAAAAAATAATGTGCTCTGCAGTTGGGTTGACAAAATCAAATTAGCTGATTTAGGAAAAAAACCTCACAGTCACAAGGTAGGTTTGCTTTTGACACGGGATAGCTGCTCAAGTGTAAGTCCACCACAGAGCTCATGTTGAACAGAAGCTACATCCATGATCCAAAACCCAGATTGTCTCCAATTCCCTGGCACTTCAACCAGAGCTTGCCTGCCAGCCACACTTCCCTGGGGAAAGGAAAGGTTGGCACGACACCATGTTGGTGTGTTCCCCAGCTCCCATTCCAAATACAGCAACTTTCCCTTGATGTTTCAGATTTTCCATAAAAAGAGTAATTTCCCTTAAAAAGAGCTTCCCTCACACCTCCTGTTTGTTAGGGTGGAACTAAAAGTCTCCTGCCTCAAAAACATTGTTATGAAAACCTTTAAAATCAAATGCTGACAACAGCAGTCATAACAGAGCAGAATGTGGCCTCTGAAGCTCACTGGTACTTGACTTTCTCACTGAAGGATTATTCCTTGCAATCCCCCTCAGTGCATGTTGACCAAGGTATTTTTAATGAGGTGTTGACTAGTTCCCTCGGGAAATTTTTCTGCAGTCTGACAGGTCTCATTGTTAGCATTCTACCCTGCCCAAACTTTGCTTTACCAGACTTTGTCTCAAACTATTTCTCTCTTTCCTTGGTGTATTTTGCATCTTTCAAATATTTGTAGGCAGTTATCATATCCCCTTTTTAGATGTCTGTCAGCCAAGTTAAACATAATTAGCTTTTTTAATCTTCCTCCATAAATCCAGCTTGCTTTCTTGAAATCCAGTCCCCTTCTCCTACTTACGTGTCTTTTTGGTATGATGAAGCTACATATTTTGTGGTTGCTTTTCACACGCCATCACTGATACCAATATAGGAGGAGGCACCAGAAAATCAGACAGTGGATCAGGAAGGGTTCTTAGCCTGGGCCAATTCTTTTCTCTTTGTAACACAGACTTCATTTCGCTATCAAACAACTTTCTTTGAATTGTTATATCAATTAATATTTGCAGAATTCAAATCCTGTACAGTATTTTCAAAGCTAATTGTTGTAACAGACTAATTAGGAATTTTCTGCACATTTTATGGGTAGACTGGCAACAGTGGAACACTACTGGAAGATTAATTTACCTGTCATGAAAATGTGTTAACTCATGTGGAAAAATGACCTTTTTTTTTTTCCAAAAACAATTAGAAAATATTATCCAGGACTGTTTTTTTGTTTGGCAGTGGTGAAGCAAATGTTCCAATGTCCCAGCCCTCACTCCCTAAGCATTTGCTACAGGATGCCAAAACTCCGTTTTTCAGATCTATGTAAACAAGTAGGAAGCATTTCCCACTGTATGCATCCCATGGGAGTAGATGGAAGCTTAACCAGAGCAATGTTTTGCACACCTACTGATTCTGGACACAGGCAATATGTATTTACTCATTCATTCATTGTTTATATATACTTATGTATATATATACTTAAATGTATCTCTGTATGTGTCTCCTTTGGGAAGAAGGAGGCTGGGGGTAAATCCACACAGAAGACATGAATTGAGTATTCGTATTCTCCAACCATTTTTAAATATTTAAATTTCTCCTTGTCAAAAACCTTCAGGGTCTTGATAACACTTTAATTTTAGATACGCTCCAGAGGTATATTATCAAAATGCTGAAGAAGTTTGTCCATATGGAGATTTAAAAGATGAACTGCCTTCAGGTCTTGGGTTGCTCAAGGTGACTCTGAAAATCTCAGCTTCATACATTAGTAATAAATGACTGAAACAATTTCCAAGGGAATGCAATTGATTCTTCATCCACTGGAATGCTTGTACCAAGGCTGGTACTTTTCTAAATGATAAGCTGTATTTTAAACAGATGCAAGTCATATCTGGTAAATCTGTACAACTTCTGTTTAGCAAAATGAGCAGATTATAAGATAATCCTTTGTTTGCCCTTAAGCATATACTAACAGCTCCTTCCTTGTTGTATGCACACAGACTTGTAGATTTTCACTTCAGCTCCTTCAAATACCACAGCTATGACAAGAAGTGTAAAGAGGAATTCTACTTATCAAAATGCCTTCAGGAAAATTAGCAATTGAAGCAGGAAAATCCCTGCTGCAAGAAAATCCCCTGAAGCAGGGGTGGAAGCATGCTCAAGTATAGGCCTCCTTCAATATTAATATTCTTTCTGAGGGCAGAAGTCTTTGTTCTTCAGGCTTCTTATGTACAAATTCTCAAGCCTCCCCTAAATATAGCTGCAGAATGAATGATCAGTGTGGCTGCTTGAAGTTTTTGATATTTTGAAATTTAAAGAAAATGCTTTAATCACAATTTAGAGACTAAGAAAAAAATTTTCAATTTTTTCAGTGGCTTGTGTTGTTTTCACAATTTTTCCTCTGAGAATGGGTCTGTACCCAAAATCACTAAGACAGTAATTGTGTTATGCAGGTCTCCAGTTTCTTTGGTTTAGTTCACAATAGGTTCATAAGGAATTCAAGTATGGAAAAGTTGAGAGAAAGATCCAAGTTCAAGCAAAGGAAAACGAAAAGAGAGGGAGCTGCTTTTGTTATTACAATAGCTAAAAATGTCCTGAACTGCAGATTTCAGTCACTGACAGCAGCAAAACCCTAGCTGACTTCCACTTCTTTTGCTGACGATGGTACTTCTTTTGCAAGATCTGCCCAATACCACTCCCCATAGTCATCACAAAAGTGGAACAAAGGCCTGAAAGACACCATGAGACATCTGACATGAGCAATCATGACACCAGTCAGAGCTGTGCCCAGCCAAGGACTGCTGTATAAATGCACATAAAAATTGCATAGCTGTGTACGTGCGGCTGTACCCCCCCCCAAGGAGTTCCCAACCTGCAATGCGCCCCACACAGACAGCAGTGATCCAGAAATATGGGAGGGGGCACAGAAGATGCAGCCCACAGTTTCGTTTCTCAGCTCACCCTTTTAAAATAAAAATAATATTGTGACATTACTCATTTTAGTGAATAGGAAGGAAGCTGGATGAACAGCCAGGAGCAGATGCTTGACTGAGAGAAATCCATATGGATGCAGGCAAGCCAACCTCATCTGCTGTGGCTGGCAGAGCAGAGGCTGCTACTGTGCAGGTTATTGCAGGTCTGAGGTGTCCCCATGTGACTCTCCCTCCTTGCTCACCAAACAAGGGAGATTTTGTTCAGTCTTATGGGGGTTCCCAGCATGGAATTTACTTGTGAAGTAAATTGCCTCCCCCCTCAGCGGGTGTACATCAGCCTTGTCTTAGAGGAGCCAGTGGGAATGAACCATGGGATGGGATTTCCAGTTAAGAATTGGTCTCTGCTGTTGCTTGAACAAATCAGCTTGGACAAAATGGATGAAAACATGTGGTCTGGGCACCCTGGCCCTTGATTAGCAATGAGCAGCAGCAGACCATCCTCCAAGGAAAAAAAAAACAAAACAATGGTGGAAATGGGATATATAAAAAAAAAACAAAACAAAACAAAACAAAACAAAAAAAAACACACACACAAAAAAAAAAAACACAACAACAACAAAAAAAAACCTAAGGAGATGATTCAGCTCAGGGGGGGTGTGGTGCAGAAGATATTTTGGAGGGACGAAGCAATAGGGATCCTGGAGGTTTCGGGGGTCTGATGGCCCTTTTGGAGCAAGGTCTGGGCTTCTGATGGAGGGTGCTGCAGATGTATCCAGCCTCCACCCATGTTGCGACATGCTACACGGCCCATGGGGTGACAAGGAAACTTAGTATGGGTAGAGGTGAGGAGACGCTCCGTGCAATATCCATTTCCTTTGAGCTCTGGCTTTGCCTCTTCTTTTCCTCTAGTTTATTCTAGCACTTAAAAAAGAAATGGAGCAGTTTAAAGGGCAGTTGTTTTTTTTTGTTTTGTTTTTTTTAAGAAGTTTAAAGCATAGCCTGAGGAGTCTACCTATGCCATTTAGGAAAGAAAAATCTGCACATAAATCCAGTCATTTTAGATGTAGGTGAGGATGACCTGGCCACTACAGCATGGAAGATTTCATGGGCTATAAAATTAAAAATGACAGTGACTCTTGATGTAGTGGAACAGCCTCTTCAGCTCTTCTCTCCATCACTAGGTTTGTTGATTTAATTCCCTCTGAATCCATAATTATATAAAAGAATATCAGGGTTGTAATTATAATCTTGCCAAAGTGTTCATTCCTTATGCAATAACTCCTATAATGATCCTTCCAGAAATGGGAAACTATTCTTCTGGGGCACAGGCATAGGATAGGCTTTTGAGTGGCTATCTGATGAAAAAGAAAAAAAAATAAATCTCTGGGGTTTTGCTGGTAACTTGAATAAGAGCAGAACCAGGCTTATGCTTAATGTTTTTGAAAATCTCAGCTTTGATTTGTTAATGACAGATTTGTATGATGGACTACTGCAAGCCATTTATCTGCAGAAATAAATACTCAAAATAGAAGAAAACAGGACATAGCCAAGCAAGTTGTGGTTTGTACCAAAGCTTCATATTTGCTGAAAGATATATAATATTGCTCATTTTTTTCAAGAAAACCTCTACTGAAGCATTTTTGCCAGCCTCTTTGAGTTCATTTCAAAAAAATAATACTGAAAACTGACCTTTGATTTTCCTGGACAGCATTTCATTGTCAGATAGAAAGCCATAGCCCTGAGTCAGCAAGGAACAGGCAGGCCTACCTTTAAACATGTGAAAGTTATTTACAGGAGTAATTTATGGAATCAGCTTTCATATGAGACATAAAAGGGGGAATATTTCATAAAAAAGAGTAAACTACAGGAAATCTTGGCAGAGGATTTGAAATGTCACATGTGCCCTTTTCCCACCCTCCATTTAAAATGCATTCATTAGTTGTAACAAGACTCTTCTTGATAAAAGTGGTGGTGGTTTGTTGGAAGATGGACTTAATGTTGTTGCTGCCAACCTGGTGGTAGATGCAGGTTGAGGTGGAGTATGAAATTCAAGCAAAGCTTCCAAAAATCAATACAGAACAGATTACTGGAGGTCTTTCCTACACTAACAGCAAGCTGGACTCATAATCTCCTGAATGCTGACAAGCACCAGTCAAAGAAGCAACTACCAAGATCTGCAAGGCCAATTGAGTGCCTACATTGGCTGTGTCCTCGTAGGCACCACTCATTCTCTAAAAAAACCAAACCTCACTTGGGTGACTCAAGCAAGACCTTCAGAAACCATGGCAGCCTAAAGTTTTATAAATCCTCTAGCCTGAAACTACAGTGAATTAGTCCAGCACAAGAATAGATATTTCTAACAAAAATTTGCCTGTTCTGATGAAAGACAGTATTTTTAATCACTGATAAGACAACTACATTTGGTTATTTTTTCTAGTTCTTCCTCACCCCTCAAAGCAAGCTGAAATGGCCTTCCAACAACAGTTCATTTCTTCTTGGCTCAATCTGAACAAAGGGTTCCTATTCACATGCACGTGAAGGAGAGTATGGATACTTTTGTGGTGAAAAAATCAAATCTCTCTTTTGAACTTTGCAGGCTCATTGTAGCACCTCCGAGGCTTTCTTCTGTCCTCCCAGAAACCAGCCAACCAAATGTTTGTTTGTAGCAAAGAGTATGGATTGCAGGGCAGAGGACTAAATCAACCTAGAGCCTTCTGATGCTTCCAACACATTTCCTTCTAAGGGGGGCAGTTAGTCAGGATGGCCTCACAGTATTTCTGGGAATTTGCCACTAGACATGGAATGTTCGTGCAGGCTGTGCAGACAAGCTTTGACTGGTCGTTAGTGATGTCATTCTTGTTCCATTTCTCAGACTGACTCGAGTATTGTTTCTATAACTGGAGGACCTTGCTTCAGCTTTTAACCAAGGTTTCTTCAGAAGAAAAGGTTTAAGGGGGGAAGGCATATAAACTAGATGGGGGAATTCCTGTCTCAATAGTACCAGCTTTGCCAGAAGAAAAGCCAGATAACTTTGCAGTGGAACAGTACATTTTTAATTAAGGCCTAGTGACTGTGTTGACAAAAAAAGGCTTTTCTGCTATTTGAAGCAATCAGGTCTGCTCACAACACATGTATTTTTTTAAGTATTTTTTGAGATGGCTTTTGTGGCAAGAGTGCTTTTGCAGGTGTTGGGGAGTGCACTTATGTCAGAGGGGAAAATATGCAAATCTTCCTTTCTTTGCATGGCAGACCTTTAACAAAAGCTGTCCCTGACAGCCCCATTCAAGCACATTAAGGACTCGGATCCCTCTCTCACGCTACAGTTGTCTTTGTACCAGGACTCCCTGGAGGGGCTCTGAGAGCTCTCCCTCTGCAAGTTAGCAAGCAGGATCCCCTTCCCTGTGCAACACTGCAGTCCTGCTGAAAATGGTGACAAGGTGCAAATTTGCAACTCTTGTGAGCAAACCCAGCTACGTGTTCTTGCCAAGGGAGAAGGAATGAGGAAAGTTCTGGTAAATCTGCTCCAATTTTAGAATGTAACACTAGGATGAAATTAATTTATTCACTTATCTCCAGTGCAAGAGAAGACTTTGCTCTTTCACTAAGCTGAAATGAAGCCCCCGCTCTGCCTTGTTTTCTGTAATGATTAGTTTTGTTTCTTCCAGAATTACCTACGTTAGTCATTGCCAAATCAGGGCAATAATTTGGAACTTTTCAGAAAACAGCATTTTGGCTGTAGTAAAAAGTAACTGCATTTATTTCTTCATCGACTGGACGGCATTATTCATGTGCTGTCTATCTGGGCTGTATGTGTCTTCTCTATTAATGTCAAAAGAAGAACATTTCTATGCCTATCCAGACTAATCTAGTGGGATATACTGGGACAAAACCATGTTAGAAACTTGACCAACATTGTCACTTCATTTCCCTTAGGAAATAAGAGATGTATTGAACTATAACGCTCAAGCTGTTTGCAAGACCTTTGCAAGTGTCTTATTTACGAGGGGCTGAAGCTCCCTGTTGTCTAAGCAGTATTCCAAGTCATACAATCCTGAGAAATTAAAAACATTTTTATCTCCTAAAAAATCACCACCAACGATAAAATCCCTATTCAGATGAAGAATTGTTCAATTTCCCAAAAGTCTTGGAAGCAGGAACTTCTACAGTGGCCCAGTGTGTCAATAATTTGAAAGACCCCTGCCAGCTAAGGTAAGGCGGAAAATATCAGATGTTTCCAACACCACTTTTGTAAATACAGAACTCTTCATATGGGGAAGTCAAAAGGCGAGCATGCGGGGCCTGAAGCCATTCCCACTGATCCAACCACAATTTCACAATGATAGGAACTTACTTTTTAAGGCTGGATGCTTGTCCAGGTTGGGTTAACAGCAGATTGCACCATCTGGGGATGTAGTACTCAACTGTTACCCACTGCCTCTTTCCACTCTGACACCATTTTTTACTGGGAGGGCAAGGGGCTTAACTACCTTGGGGTTTCTAAGGGCTGGAGCTAACTGAACATTCCTTGTGACACTGAGCTGTATGGGAATTTAGCAAAGATCTCTTCTCAGGCAGCAGATCCCTCCTCTTAAGAAAGCTTCTGATGGAACTGTCAAGATGTGGGACGTGCAGCTGAAGAGAACAACAGAGAACATTTAAAGAAATATTTTCGACAATTCCCAGTGCAGCCGGGATGATGACACACACTCTGGTCCTTAGCAATCTCGCCTGGCAGGCGAGGGCTAGGGCTTTATATGTAAATATAAACATATATTTACATATTTTCTAACATCTGTTATGAATTTGTTTTCCCTTTGGTTCTATTTAAAGTATGTCTTGTCCTATTATCTCCAAGGCTGAAATTTGGAAGGGTTTGTTAATAAACTCTGTGTACTGTAGAGCCACAAGATAAATGTGGCCCTACCCCTGGCTTTCCAGACAGTTCTACAGTTATTCCTTCCTTGTATTTCTAAATGCAATGGCATCTTCCTGGCCTATGAAAGGAGCACAGTTTTCTAAGTGGATTCCTGCTGGGGAGGGTATAATCTCACCACCAACTTCATGGGATTTGTATTTGGTTGGTCTAACACATTTGTCCTGGCAGCCCAGCTTTGTAATTGTTCCTCGACATGGTGTCTCTTCCAGAGGGCTCCCCACTATTAGCTCAAGGTCCCATCCACAGTTTCTGCACCCTGGAAGAAAAGTTACCTGCTGCAAAGCACCAGCACTAGAGCCGCTGCTGCAGGAGGATCCAAACAGCCTCCAAAGCAGAGGCTGTGCCACAGCCAGGGTTAGTGATGCAAAAGGACCTTGTGAGCAAAGTTCAACCCACCCTCCTGACAGGCTATTGCACAGTCCATGCAGCAAAACTAAACAGGATAGCAAACAAGGTTTGGACTGTGAGAGAGAGACACGCATTATTTGTGTTAAGTAAATAGGTTAAAGTGAAAGGTGAAAGGGCAAAAAGAAAATGTCAATGCGGGTTGACGCCCACATTTCCACGTGTTGTCTGACAGCAAAGGCTTCAGTGCTGGATGTGCACTGAGAAAGCTCAGGCACGAGTTTTCAGAGGTGCTCACTGTCAAAAAAACCCCACTGCTCACACTGGAAATAGAGCTGTTTTCCTGAATGAAGAGTAAGGTGATGTTCTGACCTACAAGTGCACCTCTGGCCAGCACCCACAGCTGATTTCCTTATTTTGATGGCAGTCACCTGTCTAATTCCTTCCTGGCCCTGGGCCTGGTACAATTCTGTGTGAGCTTTAAGCCCAGCATTTGTACTGGTACAAGGAGTCTTCTGGTGATGCATAAAATTGTCTTGTAAAATGCTTTTCCAAAGAATAATTAAGCATCAGTGCAAATAAATATAATTTCCTTAAAAGTTCAGGGCTCTGTATGGCCAGATGACACGCAAATCAAAGGGTTTTCTGCACTGTTGAAATTCCAGGAAATATGGGGTCGGGAGTAAGGGCTCGAGAGAGATAGCCAGAAACAAAATGCTCAGATCATCTGTCCAAAAAAGTTGCTTCTCCAGCCAAATTACTCAGTCTTTTATGAGAAAGATGTCTTGGTTTGGCAAGGAGGAAAAGAAAGCTCCACCAGACAATAAAAATAAATAAATAATGATTTTAAAAAGCCCTAGTTGAATTCTAAATACCATCAATCCAGTGGAAACACGTCTTGTTCTCTCCTGTGGTAAAACTTTTAGCTGAAACCCTGAAACCACTGACCCTGGGAGAGGTACAGGAGACCTGGGGCTGATTCAAACACTGGAGTTTCTGTTGGCTCAATGAAAGCATTCTTGCAGATTTGTCTTCAGAAGCATCTCATTAAAAAGAGCTGAGAATCACTAAGATGTTAAACAGAACTGATAATCTTCTCATATACACCAAATTTACATGAGTATTGGACTTCTCCCTTCATTAGGCTGGTTATGACTTACCCTGGAGCTATAACTGAGACTCGGCTGTTCTGAAGTTTACTATTACACATGCTTATGGAGTCACTAGCAAATTTATCTGTAAATACACTTGTCTGCAATAACTAAAAATACCATCTCTTTCCTCCAGTTTAGAGCCTTGCTTTCACAGTCCCCGGAGTCTCTAAACAGAGACGAGTCTCTTCTGTGAGAAGAGGCGCAACTACACACCAAGTACAAACTTTTGTGGCCAGAAATTCTGCTGTATCACTTCACTCTGAGTTTTGCTTCTCTTGCCAGCACTATGGGCTGATTATGGGCATCAACTCAGAGGCTGTGACAGCACTGGGAGATCCTGCTGCGTTGGCACAAGTTCTCTCCCTCTGCACCAGTGGCTTGGGGCCAGTGAGCTTTGAGGAGCAAGTGTCAGGCTGTCCTGCAAGTTTCTGTGCTGGCCTCCAAGTGCCCTACTGATACATGGAACATTGCTCAGCATCAGGCAGCACTGCCCATGCCAGTAAAGCCCACCACAGCAGTGAGAGGGATCCCTGGCATTACCACATTACTCACATGCACAGGCTTTGCAGGATCAGAAATTGGTCAACAAAGAGTTATAATCGACAAAACTATTTGTGTCTGTATAAAAACACCCCACATTACTGCTTTTGTCACTCAGCTGTGTAGTTCCCAAGGCTCCTGTCTTGTTTCCTTGCGCCTCTCTTGCCCAATCCATAAAAACTCAATGATTCCTGAGAAACACTGGAATGCCCATGGAGCAAGCATGAAAGGAGACCAGGTCTGTCTACAAACTTAATAATATGTAACTTCAGCTAAGTTGTATAGCTGTACACTTACCTACTGTAACAAACAGGAAAATTAGACTCTAGCTCCCACCCCACCCCAGAAGTGTGCACTCTCAGAGCTGTACAAACATATACATAATTACTCCTCAGAGTTTGCCACAAACATGCAGCCTGCTCCGCCAACCAGAACCTTTTAAAAGTCATTATTTTTAAAATGAAACAAATAGTTTGCCCTCAGCTTCCCTTTTTTCCTAGTGTGTTTAAAAAAAAAAAAAAAAAAAAAGTTGTTTCATAATTGCTATTACAGAAGAGACTTACAGTACATTTTCCACCACCCAGCACCCACACAATTAGACTTTCTTCACCTCAGGTACAAGAACACGTGTGCTGACTTTGAATATACACCATATAATTCCAGACTCAATTAGCACACGCAGATAATCATTCCCTTTGTAATGCATTAACGGCTGTTTGCCTTTCTGCACCACTGGCTTTTTCCCTTTATTCCCAGTGGTTTTTAAGTGGTCATAATGAAGAAATCTTGCACCTACAGCCATGGTTTCTCGCATTAAAAAAACTTGAGAGAGAAAATGAATTAGAAAAAAAAAGTCTTTTTTTTTTTCATGATATCCAAACCTTGGATCCTAATCCAAACTGCCTGTAATTTAAAAAGCAGAATATACACTACAGGTATCTTGGCTGGCTGCATCAAAGGTGAAGTTTAATGGTGTCTTGCTCAGAGCCAACATGAAGACATTGCCAACCATTTCCTTTATTTTAACAAGTCCCCAGAGCACACAGCATACCTAACACCCAGCTTCCCTTATGATGCCCATCTGTTTTCCAAGAAAAACAATCTAAAGCCTTCTGGTTATCATAAGGACTCAAAAAAAATGAAAACTGACTCCCCTTTTTCCCCTCTCACTAGCTGATTATGCTGGCTGCTCAAAGCCATCTGAGTGAAATCAACCCACACTTGACAGCAGTGGATGGCCACAAGTCTCTTTTGCCCAAGTAATTGCTCCAAACTCCTAAATTTTACCTACGGGTACATAGCCAATAAACTGTCCCCTCTCCCCAGCAGAGGGGAATGGCCCATGATCATCTGTCTCTGGGCTACAAGTGAGTTGTGCTGTGTCTGCTCAGCCAGCCAGCTCTGTCTCACCTACAGCACACCTGGCCCACAAACCTCATTTACCTCAAACAGAAAAACCCCAGTCAGCTATTCTGCACCAAACATTTCCATAGCTGAGAGCTCTGGGTGCTTTGCAGTGCCAAATGCTTCGTAGCACGGGAGTGTCTGTGGCCACACACATTACATTCAAATGCACAAACGAGCCAAGAAGCTTTGCATAAACAACTTGGTACAAAGTGCTGAGATGCTGCTGTATTTCTGCATGACAAGTTCATTACCATTTGGCATTGGCTTATGCTGATGTACAATAAAAAAAGAAAAGGGAGAGAGAGAGAGAGACTCTTCACAGTTACATTAACTTCATTTTATTTAATAAAAAACAGTATCAGATTAAAAATACAAACACTTCGGGTGATTATCCAGCGTTTTTCCCTGTGTGCCTCATAGAGCTCAAACCAACCAAGGATTGGGAGAAAAAAACAAAAAACCCAAAAAATAACACCAAACAATTTTGGCCGGAGCTGTAAAATAATGTTGCACCAATTAAATTACACCAAATATATTATTATACCTTTGAAATGGCTTTCAGACCAATAAATAAAAAAAAAAGACAAATTCAAATAAAAAAGTCAACTTTGTATTACAAAAAAATTAAATAAGAATCACAACACTAATAATAACAATGTGCAGTCAAGTTTTTTTTTCTTCTCTTCTAGGAATGATAACATGCCAGTAAACATGTAACATGCCAGTAACATGCCAGTAAATCCCTACATAACATTTCCAGTTTGGCAGCAAGCAGTCACTCACTCATTCACATTTGTACACAAGGAAGCAGGCCTGGGCAAAAGCCTCGGGAGATAGGAGCCTTCGGGGCGCTCCTCACTTCCCTGCCATGGCTCATTTCATCCTGAAACCTCTACAAATCCATTCAGAGTTTAGTGCCACGTGTGCAGGGAAGGTGTCAATCAGAATCACCCCATCGAAGCGATGCTCCAGCGTGTCAGCGGGACAGAGCTAATTTACACCAGCTAAGGATGTAGCTCTTACACTCCAGGGCACGGGCTAAAAGCCATGGCTGCAAGACACATCCACCTTTGTTCCAGAAAGGCCATGGAGGCTATGTTGAGTTGTTTTAAAATGCACCACAGCAAACCTGTTAACTCAGTACACTGCAAAATGGGGTGCTGGTTTGGGATGGGCTAAAAGAGCACATGCAGGGCTTGTGAGAGAAGGTGAGATGTCTGACTGTCATACAGAGAGGTACACACCTGTAGAGAAGTGACCTGCAGTTGCCCTCCCTAGGCAAATGACAGTGAGCCAGATTTCACTTGACCGCATGAGAGCACGTCTCAGAGATTTCATGGTATTGACACCGTTTATGTAAGAGCCAAATTTGGCCCAGTGTAAGGAAATGAGTAATAAGTAAAGGTTCTCCATAGAGGCAGATTAACTGATTTAGGAAACTCAAGCTGGTTTATCTTTGTGCTAGGCAACCCAGCTGATTTTTAGGAGGAACCTCCAGACTTAATACCATGATACACTGAATAAGGAATCTGCAAGTGAAATAGCTCCCTGCCCCAGATGCCAACGATTTATGGAGTTATCCCCAATTCCCAAGGAAGTCCCAGAGGAACTCTATTCTGTTTCTGCACCACATCTAGGATTTGGGACACAGTGGGTCAAATTCTCCTTTCAGTTTCAGTTTCAGGGCAGGAGTGAGACTAGAACTTGCCCCAAGCTCCTCTGCTCTGGGTATGCATGTAGATACAAGTTTTGCAGCTGTGGATCATTTGACATCATAGGCTGAAACCTGTGATTTAATCACACCAGTGCACCTCCAAGAAAGCCGGGGGCTATGTGCTCACGGAAATGAGACTGAAATGGGCCTGTAGATTCCAGTTTGCCCAGGCCTGTCAAACACACAGTGCCTTTCTGACATAGGCTTACATTCAGGTAATCCAGTAGACCCATGTGGTACCTTTATGGGAGTTGAAGCCTTCAGTCTGGATAGTTGGATATCTGAGAACACAAACATGTATCTTTTTTTTTTTTTTTTTTCAAACTGGTATTGTTGCACACTCAGTACCAGCTACACCAGACAGAAGCAGGCCTGCTAATTCTGTTATTAAATCTACCATTATCATTTCATCGCTCAATTCTTTCTGCTCCATTACCACCTACCTAAAAACATTTTCCTATGGAGAAAGGCATCTTCCCTCTAACTTTCTGACCTCTATCTGTTTCCTACATGCTACAACCTTTTCCTTACCTAACATTCAGGTCGCAAACTACCTGTCACTCCCAAATACTACAAGCTAGCAGCAAGGTGGCACCATTTGCTGACAGTGACTGAACTCTAGATTGGAGGGTCAGCTAACTCTTGAGACCCTTTGCCATATCCATCTTTATCTGGGCATTCATCTGGCCGGCCATTTTGAAAGAGTCACAAATGGAACACAAGGGTTGAAATGCCTTAAAAGGTCATTTAGCTGCTGATAACATCCCTTCCTTCCAGATCCCTTTATCATGTCTGTGGCTTTCTTTTTGCTGGTAGGAGCAGTAGTTGGAAACAATTTTAGAACTTTCTGCTCACTGAAGAGCAATGGCTTTGGACCCTGGGGGAGGGTCCAGATCTGAATGCCTGCTCCATCACTTGTCCACAAACACATCATGGGGTGTTTTTCTGGGGCAAGTCTCTCAGATTATCTCTCCCAGAACATGTTCAGAACCTCTCAGGTCACCTTGGTAGAAGGGACCATGGTGACTGCCTAGCCTGGCCTCCTGCATAATGCAAGCCAAAGATCCCCACCGGGTAATGAATGCATTCACATGAATTACTTCAGGGGGAACTAAAGCCTCTCCTTCTAAAAGGCATCCAAATTGGACTTGAAGATTTCAGCTCATCACTTGATAAAGCTTAACTGATATTAATTAGAAACCTCTCAAAACGTGTCCCTCACTTCCAGTTTTAATTTTGTCTGACTTCTAGCCATCAAATCTTGATGCTTTTGCCAGCTAGCTCCTGATGTGCTTTCCTCACAGATACAAAGACCAAAGGTTTTTCTCTGGTCAGGTAGGTAATATTCTGAGGGCACAAGATTAGAGAAGTGTGAGATGGCTTTAGGGCTACTTTACTAGGAGTTCAGCTAAGGAGGTACAGTCAGCACCTCTGAAGCAAAACCTACCATTGTCAGCAAATCAGTGACCTGGCTTACTCCATCATAAAGGTACACAGAAAACCTCCCTTCCCTCTTTTTCCATCTTCCCTCCACTAGTTGAGCTTGTTGCAGATCTCTAGGGCTTTCTTGTAGACCTGAGTCACATCATCCATGTCTGTGAGAAGAGAAAAACTGCTGTCCCCCAGACGGTTACGATAACGCTTTAGATACTGTGGCCTTGGGCGGTTCTGAAGTCCTTCGAAGTCTTGGATCTGGAGGAAATTTTCAGCAGAGACACAGCTCCGTATTCTCTGTCTGTTTGGCCTGTTCTCTTGCAAATCCAGCAAATCAAATGAGTCACTGGACAAAATACTGTCATCACTAATCACGCTGGAAGGGCGACTGTAACTTCGAGGTAATGCATCTCCAGGCAGGACCACTTCTTCCATGGCCTCCAGCGTTGGTGTGTCAGGGCTAATCAAAGCAGATTCGGTGCTGCTGGGAGAATACTTGCTGTTGTGTTTCAAGATGCCTTTACGCCTGCAGGAATGGCTGTAAGACCCATTTCTGGATGGCTCTGTGACCCCTGGAGAAGTGTCACTGTTTACTGTCTCACCATTATTGTCCAAGAGTTCAGAAGATTCGCTTCGTTCTGGAGAGGAGTAATAGCCAGACTCCCTCTGCTGAGTCTTCTTTAAGATTCCTTTTTTTGGCATGAGTGAAGACTGCTTAGTGCCATATTTGCCAGCTACCTCTACCTCCACAACACTTTTAATGGCTACGCCAGTCCTACACAACTCTTGCTCCAGCTTAAAAGCAGAAGGTAACACTGGGCTGACCACTCCTTCAATGAAACCTGCACTGTGAGATCGATGCTCACTGTTGCTCCTTTTCTTCAGGATGCCTTTGGGTCTCTTGGAAGTGAGTTTGCTTGCATTTTCAGCTCCTCCTTCCTGGATGGACTGTGCAATGTCATTTTCCTTTTTTGATTTTTTCAGAGATCTTTGTCTCTCTAGTGTGACTTCAGAACCTTTGGGCTTAGAAAGGCACTTCATTTTGGTATCAGTCTCTGGTTGGAGGCCAGTAGAACGATGATGCCAATCGATGAACCTTGCCAGCAACGGGGACTCAGAGTCCCTCATGGCATCACAGTCACAAACACTACTCTTGTAGCCCCAGTTAACCCACCAGTGGTTGGCAATGTCTTCAATGGTTGCCCGGCGTTCAGGGTTCACCATCAGCATCCATCTGATGAGACCACGAGCATCTATGGACAAAGAATGGCACACAAAATTTTTAGAACATGAGCACTGTTAGCTTTGTCAGTTTAAATTGTAAGTGTGAAGCCAATCAAATGAGCAAAAATAATGCCCTTTACAACATAAGAAGTGAAAGAGGGCAAGGCTTTTTGTCCATCAGTCAGTGACAGAAAATGCATTTGAATTTGAGTATTACTTCTTATCAGAAGAATATGATTCACTCTTGAGAAATGTATATTGGGCTATCAAATAAATTAGTATTTGTACTGTATTAGACAGTGAATAGCTCCATATTACTGAAGGAAGTCACCAACCAATTGACTCTAATAATGACAAAACCTAAAGGAAAACAAAGGGGAATTGGAATATTTGCTTTTCTATTTACTTTTTCCATAAACAGTGCAGTCTTCTGTGTATTTGAAGGGTTTATATTCATACAGAGAGCAAGAAGACAGAAAATTGAAAGGGATAGCAAACAACTGATACAAGATAAATATTAATTTAAATGCATACATAGATATTTAAGGCTGGAAGAAGTCATTATAATCAATGACCCAGATTTGGTTGATGCTTTCCTGTCAGATGACTGCTTAATGTGTTATCCTCTAAGTAGAAGTCAATGCAAACATAGTGGCATTAATTCAGATTTTGGCCTGCCTTCTTGAACAGCAGACTGTGTTGCTCTGACCGTTCATCTTCTCTTTGCTGTGGTATTCCACAGTGTAGTTAGAGGATTGATCTGTACCAGTATGTTGTATCAGTTTAAAGCATGTCTGAACAATTCCACTTGCAATAGCTAACAGACCTTTCACTGTCACAGATCTCGTTAAAAGAGCCTGCTACAACTTCCCCAAGGGAACAAAATCTATCTGCCACAAAACTGTAATTTCAAAAGGCCTTTTGGTAAATGCTGTATCCAGATGGGCATTTAAAGCACATGAAGTCAGTAGGGGATGAGATTTTTTTTTCTGCATCATTCTAATATGACACCAAAACAGGTTGGGAGGGACTGGACAAACCCTCTATCTTGAACTCCTGTCAGCTTAGTACATGGCCCTCCCTCCCTTTACATACCTGAGGTCTGTGTTGGCTCACGATATTCTCCACTGCTGATCTGCCTGATGAGGTTTTTGTGATCGAAGCCATCAAAGGGCATCGTTCCATAAACCAGAGTGTAAAGCAATACACCAAGGGCCCAGCTGTCAACCTGAAATACAGACACAACAAGTGTGAAGCCCAGGGAAGCTGATCCCTGCCCTTCTCCCTGCCATTAGCACCATAAGAGCAGCATCATGCCTGGCTGTACCTGCTGGTGGGAAAACTGGTATCTAACACCTCACTAACCACTCACAGAGAAAGCAAATAAAAGCAAGCTAAGGCAGCTTAAGAACTTTAAATATGGACAGACCCGAGCAAAATCACACATACAATAACATTCGCAATAAGACAAACCCTCAAGAACATTATCATCAAAGACATCCCCATACCAGCACAGAAAAGCTGACCCTTCTTACCTCTGGGCCTCGGTAAGGTCGTCCATTAACTATTTCAGGGGAAGCATATAGTGGGCTTCCACAAAAGGTCTGCAGAAACTTGTCCTTATGATAAAGGTTGGAGAGTCCAAAGTCAGCAATCTGCAAATATAATTGCAAAGGGCCTCAGTAGTAATAATTATTTATTAAAGAAACAAACAAAAAAATCCTCTTCCAGGAAAGACTTATGTATATTTGACTCTGCTGTAGAGCAGGGATCTTGATGTGGATAATCTCTCAAGTTCCCCGGCTAACCCATTATTCTACAATTTTTTGACTTTTCTCTCTACAGATCTTTCAGAGAAGAAAGATTCCTAGGTAGGGAACAAGGACGCTTTGGTTCCATTCACAGACAAGTCACCATCTGACTGTAACCATCAGTCAGTAATTATATCCTGGATGAACTGCATATGCTTGCAAAAACAATCTCATACTGTGAGGTACTGGGCTTGCTGTCTGCTGATTGCTCTTCATCTTGTATAATCATTAATACCAAAGGAAAGCAAACAGAAAGTACCACCCTTCTTATCGCATACATGCAAGCCAAAAGCCAAGACCTTTAAATTCAACAGGAGGAATGAGGCAGGAATGTTGCAGGAAACTAAGCATTACAGAAGAAAGCATTTTTTTAAATCCTCTGGAACATAGCTGTGCTTGAATAAGGCGGAAAGCAAGGCAGTGGCTAACTCTTCCAGATTCAGGGACAGCAGGCTGAGGAATCTGAGCTGTTAAGCCCATGAGATGTCTATCACGAGGTAATAAACACAAGTCTGATTCCTAACTGGAAACAATGGGCCCAAATCCGGCTTTCCCAACACAAACAAAACTTCCCTTGAGACTGTTGGGAATTTTGCCCATGTAGGAATTGCAGGATCAGGTCCAAATATTTTGTTTACTTGAGTTCTCTGTTCTTGTTCTTACAAAACAAAGGCTGAGGACAGCAACACTGAGTACTCCCACAACCTTTGCATTTTCTTTGTTTCTCTAGCACAAGACAGCACATCTCTTTTTTTTACTTGTTTAAAACCCAAATGCTTCTGCTTTGCAAAGATACTTGTATTACTGCCCACTATTGACATAAAGTACACATAAAAGACGTAAAGCACAGGCATTATAAAGGTATTAGAGTTATAAGAGACAGGAGTTCTGTCTGGGTTTTCTTCTCCTTATTCATGTATTTTCTACCTGAAAGAAATTAAATCCCAGGAATTTTCACAGGACAAAAATTCATGGAAACACAAACTGAATGGAAAAGAAAAGGATTTACCAGCAGCATCATTTATACCTGGCTTTCTAAAATGTCCACCATTGGTGCCTCTAATAACTGTTGAATTGCAATATTATTTAGTGACCTCTCGGGAGAGGTAAAGTCTTTGTCTCCAATATCTAAACTTCTACAGCTACACTGAAACATGACATAGAGGAGACCAAAACAGAAACATATATACACTTCATAAATAGATACATATACAGCTGTTAGATACTTTTTTTTTTAAATATCATTTTCACACAATTTTTAAAGTCACAGGTCACATACAAGATTTCACACTTCATCCTCTCCTATTTTGATGTTCTGCTTTGTGCAGGTGTTTCACCAGCAATTTGGACTCATCCTGCTCAAAGAGCAGCTGATTCCCCTTCATTAATGTTATTTCATCTCACTATGTCCATTCATAGATTGAATTCACTCAGTCCCTCAAACAGTGTATTATCAACCCTCAGCAGAAAATTCAAACCCTTAAATAAATGCAGTTTGTAAAATCGTCATTGTATGGCTGGAATGTCATTGAAAACAGCTGGTGTACAATTGCAGTCTGCAAACATATTCTCATGGCTCAGATTGCACTTAATTGCCCTGAATTCCACTTTCTTATCAAGTCACCCTGCCTGGCTTGCAGGAAGTTGGTTTTAAGCCTTATGAAGTGTGCCCTGTCAATCAGGGGAAGAATGGGATCATTTCAGTGTTAAAAATTCGTGCTAGTCATTGATTTTTATTTTAGTTCAGGATGCAGCTAAGACAAGGACAAACACTGCACAGTGTGATTCCTTATGAAAATACATTCCCTTAACACCATGGAATGTATAAAATGCATGTGGATGTCCACGAATATATATATAGGGATACACATACCATTGTTCACTCTAAGAAACTCAGACTTGGGCATTCATGTTTTCATTTTGACCATTCAGGAAAAGAGTATTTATGTTACAGTCCACTCCCATACTCACAGACTGATGTTTATCAGCTTTTCCCATTAAAACTGTCATGCCCCCCAAAAACAAGATTAATAGAAGCCAACATTACTTCATGTTCTTGGCACTTAAATGGAACTAAGGCATCAAGTAAAAAAAACTTCCTAAATTGGGAGGAGCCGGGAAGTAGAGTTTTATTCCCCTCGCTTCAGCAGTGTATGTTTCATATTTACTGTTAGCTGTGATAAACCAGATGTAATTTATTGTTAAAGTGTGGAATATAAATTCCACAAGGTTCACACTCATGGAAATTGTCAGTTCTATCCCACTTAAGAATCTTTCTGCACTGCAGATAGAGAAATAATTAGGTCTCTTAAAGCATATGAAATGTATGTGCAGTCGGTGAGACTTCCGGCAAGGTAAATCCCAATTACATACACTTACTCTGTATATACGAAACCCTCATGGGGTTTTAGTGGTTAGTCTGATTGGTGTCCCCTTACCAGCCCAAGAGAAAGTGCAGTTAGTAGGATTATGTTACTATTATACTTGCATTTTTCTCTCCTTCTATCACTTTGGGGTTGATCATATGGTTTACGTCAACCTCTGCTAGACGTCTCTTTTAGGTGCAATTCCCAGCCCAGGAGCTGCCACAGCCCTACCGTGAACAAGGAGGCCCCTCCATCGTGCCAGGCTGCATGACAGAAGTGTCCCTGGGGGCAGCTTGTGGTGTGGGGCAGCAACAGCAGTATTTGGATAGTTCAGCAAGAGGCATTAACTCCCGCCTGCCACAGGAGACAGCAGTTGCTCTCTACCTCCTTGCATGCAGTTTTGGAGATTGAGGCACTGGAGAGAACTGCAGTGCTTGGGAACATATGGTCCTTATCAGACTAAACTGCAGGAGCTGTGGGCAAGTGGAGGCAGCTACATACTTGCCCCGCTGCTATTTCTTCTAGTAAATCCATAGCCACAATAAATCAAAAACTAGCATGCTCCGTCCTTTCAAAACTAATGAAGAGAAGGCACCACCAGAAGGCTTTTTTAAAGACCACCAAAGGCAAATGCTTAAAGCCATTATGAACCTCTTCCCACAAAGGGCAGCTTTTTCAATGCTTTGGAGCTGCCTTAGTCCTCCTGCCTGTCTGACCCTGTCCACCTCCAGATGTGTTAGGATGATGAACGATTGCATCCTCTTGATGGGATAACAATGTCAGTGAGAGGCTGCTCTGCCACTGCATGGCAGGGGCAGCAGCTGTACCCACCCCAGGAACCCAGGGAGAGCAGAGGGGGCAGCTCCAAGCTGCCTACAGCTGCAGGGTGGAAGTCACCAAATGCAGGCAGCTGAAAGGAGTAAATTTAAGGTGGTGTTGTTATCAACTGGCACATGAATGTGGAGGAGAAGAGACTTGTACATGCTCCACAAACCCTTTGCCACGTTATTTCTGTAAAGAACATGGCACCATAAAAACAAGGTATGAAAGCAAATAACACTCTTCTGGCCTGGGAGGCTGCAGTGTCTGACTAAGATTTAGCTCTAGGACTGTGCCCCACTGTTGACCTCCACGGACAGGCTAGGTCCCAGGAGAAACACCCATGCTCCAGGTTTCTGCTACATAGTTAGGTGTGCATCTGGGGAGCAAGGCAAGGTACTGTGGGATTAATTGGCTGGATGAGCTCCATGTATGCCATAGATATGTGTGTGTGTTCAGACTCACAAGCGTTTAAAACTCCTTTTATTCATTTATGCTTGCTGCATTTAGTTTGCAGGAAATAGTACCACATACATCAAGTCCCTGAAAAACCTAACTCTTCAAAATGTGTAATTTTTTGTCAGCTTCCACACACTGGTGTTTCCTAGTTGCTGTACTCTAACACATGATTGTTTCCAGAGACTTTTACTCACCATGTAACTCTTAAAAATAAAAAAAGCTGATTATGTCTCCATATACTCCTTCTTGACCTTCACTTAATTAGCTAAAACTTAAGAATGGTTTCCAAGTTAGAGTAGTATTATGTAAAATGGCTTGGGGCCCTTTTAGGTCAGATAATAATTTCTAATGGATTACTTGTCCTCTTTATTTCCTGTTTTAAAAATATTGCTTAAGCTGCTTTGCAGGGATCCATTTTCACAACATCTTATTTTTTTCTTCACATTACTATGACATGTTTTTGGAAATCATAATGTATAGATCACTGGCTTCTTCAAAATCATGTCTTTAATTGCCCGTTGTACCCAAGAACAAAGGGATTCCTTTAATTTTCTTATTTTTTAAATCAAACTGCCAATTTTGTATGTGTTTGTAATCCACCGAATGAAATATAAATACTAGGAAAGTACAGATAAGACTATCACTCCATTTCCAGAAAATGCCCTCCACTGAGTATTTGAAGCCATCAGTCAATACCAAACCCCAAATTTTTTTTCTGCCTGAATAAAACACGTATAAATATTCTCAGAAGGAGGACCTGATAAATTTACTCCTAATAAATAATTTACAGTTCCATATGTGTTCCCTTGGCAACGGTTACTGTTTAGTGAAACAAAAAATATGTGGGAAGTAAAATTCTGTGCAAGTAACATAGAAACCACAGTAAAATATTCAAAGCTTCAGCATCAGGGAAATAGTGGCAGTATGCTCAACACTGAGTATTCAAAGCTGACTTCAGCCACCAGGTGTAAAAAAAGAGAACATGGAGGAAAAAAAAAGGAAAACCACACCAAAAGCCACCTCCTGAAGCAATCAAAATTCAAACACTATTGATTGTAAGATGTATGAAATATCTACAAGTTCAGTCTATTTTTCAGTTTCATGAGACCCTTTGCAAATATAGTTAGTGGGGGACAGCAAGGAAGCTTGCAGCCCATGCCTGCTCAGAGGCCTTAAGACTGAAGAGAAGTAACTGAGAAAAGTAACTGGAAATAGCAAAATATCTACATAGCAGCTTAAACACAGCACAATTCAGGAAAGGGAAACCTTCAAGAGGTCCAAATGATCGGGAGGTATGTGGGGAGGTACAGATACATGAACTTCTCCGCCAGGAGTGCCACTCACTATGGCAGCTGGAATGCATCTGCGGTTCTGAAGACCCTGGGTCAGCTACATGGTCTGAACTGAACACAAAGCTACCTGTCCCTGCTCTGTCCTCCTGACTAGACTCCCATAAAGAAGATAGGGGCGGGAGTGGAGCCTTCCAACAAAGCTGAGCTCCCCAGAGGCTTGGGGAAGTGATTGGTTTAGCATATGAGGACCACAGTGCAGACATCCAGCCCACGGCAGCTAGCAAATTCCTCGAATTCCTCTTTTCTCTCAAGAATTCTCTGATTAGCTGGGAAGATAGTTTAGCGTGCAATGTGGAAAGAAAGGTCATCCTGCCTGCGGAAGTCTGATTCGTATACAATGTCCCAGAAAGGCTACTTCTCATTTTCAGCGCTGCTGAGAACAGCTCTGGCTGCTGCAGCCAGTGTCCCTGTAGGAACAGGAGCGGGGAGGTTTGCTCTGACACTGGATGCTAACGGTGAAACGTCCAAATATTGCATTGGATGGGCCTTCTGTAAAAGCCTATTTTTGGAAACCACATATTTATGTGCCTTTAATCCACTAGTTGATCCAAGTTAGCTTCTGTCATCAGCATTACACAGATGGCAGCTACCACATGTTACTTTCCATTTCCATTCCACATCAGCTTAAAATGAAGACAGTCTCTCCAGCGTGGAGCACAGAAGGCAGTGCGTGCAGCCCCGTGGCTTTCAGGGAGACAAAAGGAAGACTCAGGCTATTTAGGTATTTGGCTGTGCAAGTAGCTCCTTGATTACTTTTTTAATTCAACAAGGATGCTCAAGCACCAGCAGAAACTCTTTGGCTTTCCCTCCCTCTGCTTGTTTGCCTGTAGAAGAGCCCAACCAGCCATCCTTACATCCAACTACCCAGGGAGGAACAAAGCTGAAAGAGGTTCAGCTGCCTGGAAATTACACTTATTTTATATAGGAATATATATAGGACTTATATAGGAAATTACACTGAAAATTAAATCTCTGCATCATTTAACTTAGTGATACAGCTATAAACAATAAATGAAAAAGATGGGGAAAAAAAAGTCATTCCCATGCTTTCACTGGGGAGAAATGACATGGAAATGACATCATTGACATCACTATCCAAAGTATACGTTTGTGTCTGAAGTTCCAAGGCCATTTCCTAATGAAGCACATGTGCTTTACTAGGTTTATTTTGAAACTCTATTTGCTTATTTTCCAGCCATGATCAAAAGAACATTCTGTGTAGTGTTCTGTAGGAGGCACTTGAACCCTCTAGACTAGAACAGTTTTTTTCCTACTCTCATAAGCAGCCAGCAATAATATAATTTCTACAATAAACCTGACTGCACGAAATGCTCAGTTTTCTACCAGTAAATAGATGCTGCATTGGGAATCGTGGCACTGGCATGGCAAGACAGGGTCTTCTCCCCCAAGGTATGCAAAGCTGCATATAGTGTGTATTACTGGTAATCAGTGATGTCTTCCTTCCCCCAACCTCTAAACTCCTGAGCCTCTTGCCAGATGCTGTTGCTAAGTAGCTGTTGCCATAACACTAGCTCTTCTAATACCTTGGATAAAAACGTTAAAAATCATGCAAAACCACTCTGAGAAACAGAAAATCCTACCTTAATATTAAAATTGTCATCAAGAAGGATGTTTTCCAATTTTAGGTCCCTGTGGACAACACCATTCTGAAACACGAAAGAAAAAAATGGAAGAGAACGTGAGAAAATACTGAGAAAATTAAAGGTGAGCTGGCAGGGTGGTCTTTCCATCTACATTTCAGGGCTGATTTCACTGTCATAACAGTCCTGGCCCAGTGACTAGTGGCAGGCTCTATATTAGTCACTTGGTGTGTGGTTAAGGGAAGGATGACTGGAATCTGTCCTCCCACAAAGACTCTAAAACAGCAGGGGGGGCAGGGGATGGAGGGCTTAGGGGGTTGTCTTTTCGGAACTTAACTTCATCGTGGATCCTGCCCCCACTGCATGAAGGCAATATATTCTTCCCAGACACCAGAAAACAATATCTGTCAATGACGTTAGTCCCTACAAAAGCCCTCATTCCTCCAGTGTGCAGCCATGTGGATTGGAGGAGTTGTAATCCTGAAGGACTGTAAATGTTAAAGATGGAAGCGAACAAGCTGGGTTTAGATCAGAGCCTTCTTGAAAGAAATTTGGCAAAATCAACTGCACCAGGAATGGCACTGCAGCTTTTTAGCACTGCGCAGTGAGGACTTTGAAAAACCCCCTCGTTTATCAGAATTCAAGCAGAGATTTAAGTGTTAAAGAATTCAAATAAAAAATTGTGTTAGGTGCTCGTTGTATGTAGCTTCATACAAGTTTTGGCTCTATGAGGTTGGTTCATAAGCAGGGATAAAAGGTCCATTATGACAGCCATTCAGCTACCCTGGTTTTAATTGCTTAAATTGTCATTCCAAGTGGGTACCATGATGGATAAGGTCTTTCTACATCATCTCCCACTACCTTTGATAAAATTACTTCTACCCATCCAGAATGAGCAAAAGCTAAAGCTCATACATGAAACTTGTACCTTTTTCTTCACTTTTTCTTTCACATATTGTATCTTTTATTCTAAAGTTTTTCATTAGTATATTCAAATTGCAAACTATCATTTGTTTGAATGCATTAATACAAATGTTGTAGAAGTTATATGGGACACCTTCTCTAGTTTATGCTGGAATTTTTGTTTTTTAATATCAGGAGAATTATTTCAAAGGCAAGAATGCAATGTAGGGCTAAAGTAAGGGAGTGGCTGGTATCTGCCATAACACAGGAAAACATCATTAGTCTTTAAAAACAGGCACCAGTTCAGTGTTGCACTTTTAATGAAGATCTCCTGTTGTACTGATAAAATCACATGCTCTGATACTTAATAATGAATGCTGTTGCTTCAGAAATACTTTGAAATATATGTCACTTATCATCCTTCAAACAGCATTTTTTAATATTAAATCCTTTGCTCACCTTGTGGCAGTAATGTACAGCAGAGACGATTTGTCGAAAGAAGTGTCTTGTCTCTCTTTCACTTAATCGCCGCCTCTCACTGATGTAATCATACAACTCTCCTTTACTTGCATACTCCATGATGATCACAATCTTATCTTTATTTTCAAACACTGCACAAAATAAAAGAAAAAACACCACAGTTGATCCAAGATATTTCAAAACTGACACTTTAAAGAGTGAAGAAGACTCAAGATGTCTGAACACATCCTAGATCACCACTGAAGCCTGGAAATACATACCTATCCCACTACAAAAAGCAAGTTCCAAAGCTACTTTCTACCAGAGGAAGTTTACAGCATCTCAGACCAAGAGAAGGAAGTTGAGTCTGTCTTCAATTTCATATGGCTATATGAAGGAAGCTCTTTGACTCAACAATATGGGGTCACAGTGTGGCAAAATCAACTTGATCTTAGTGAGGTGGATACTTGTGCCAGTGACACCTAAATACTAGCTCCTGCTTCAACAGGGACCTCCTCTTACCATTAGCCCTCTTGAAGCCATAGAACTGAAGCAAACTGGAGCCCTCACATCATTTGGAAAGGGTTAATAGAAGGCATCATAAATTCTTTTGTTCAATGACTGTTTGACACAGGATTGCCATTTGGCTGACAATGGCTGTTGTTTGGCTTTCACTGGCCATCAAAATCCAACAAGTGAACTGATACACGCCCTCTTCCATCCCAGCTCAGTGCAACAGCATGGTGGGCATGGACACTTGAGCTAGCTGTGGCTGCAACACTGTCAGAGCTTTACAGCTCTTGTCAGTATGGCTCTGTACCCCACCTCATGCGCTCAACTCATCCTCAAGCTTACTCATCTCCTGCCACCACTGTATGTCCCACTGCACGCCTTAGATGGCCCGCCGTAATCCTCTGTCACTCGCGCAGAGCCGGCAGCAGCGCACGACTCCGACGTAAGCAGTGCAAGGAAAATTCATCTAATACACGTCACAACCTGAGTCTGCTTTGGGACTAAGAGTACTCTGTGCCACATGCTGTCAAGGACTTGACTGTGAGTGGCAGATAACTAATACTTAATCTAGTAAAACAGGCTGTTAGTTTGGAATTGCTGTAATGCCCTGGCTGCTAAATAGTTCTTCCCTTCTGTCACCGAAAGTCCACTGCAACCCACTGGAAACTTCCTGCACCTGCCATAAATAACCACTGATAGATGAAAACATGGTGATTTTCCTTTTCTTTCTATCTGTGGCAGCAGCCTGCTGAGGCTAGGTCACACTAGCAGCAAGGCACTTACAAAATAACGAGGTTAAAGGGTTTATTACAAATGGATGCTAGTTTTGATCAACCCTACTGGAATCTCTGGATACTGGAAGCCTTCCTGTATCTCCTCGGTAAAGCTCAGCCAGTAGTCCTTAGTGATTTCAAAAAAAAAATCCAAAATCAGCCTTCAGCTTTTGCAGTGAAATGTGAAGCTGCCTCTCTCAACACACAGATTCTTGCTGCTCTTAGGCTTTGTCTCATGTCCTCTCACACCTTGTCACTCAAATCTACAAGCCAAAGCCTTTGCAGTTCCCTCTAACACCCTTGAACCCCAGCCAAACAGCTCTGATAAAAGAGAGAGCAAACAGCCAGATAAAATTGGCTGCTTACTTGTCTGCTGGCCTCACTGTACCCCGAAGCAGAGGCTCCTGCCAGTGATTACATCCTATGTGCATCCTCATTAGCAATAAACTTCGGAAACTGGAAGAGCCGTCTCTGGATGGATTATACACACAGTATCCTCTCCAAGAATGACAGACTGATATTGTCTGGGAAAAACTGAACATGCCCCGTGTCATACAGGGAAGTGCTGTGGTGTGTTATCAATAAAGGGTAATGCATACATTTGTTTCTCTGAGCTTTTTAGGTATAGGCTTGTTTAATAAGGCAAAAAGAAATAGTTTCAGTAAGCTGAGACAAACCACTAAAAACGCTCTTATTTAAGAGGTCTGATTTAAAACAAACAAACAACACAACAACAACAACAAAAAACCAACAAACAAACAAAAACCATAAAACAATCTCCACCCACCTCCCCACAAAAAACCCCAGCTGATTCCATGAGTTAGGGATTATTGTATCATGCACATACAGGTGAAGTTGCCACATGGCACTAATGATCTCAGTGCTCTCTCATGGAGTGCACATCCCAAGCAGTTCCAACCAAGGACCACCCTCAGCTATGGGCTCTTCCCACCCTGCTCCCCCAGCTGCTGATGCCCTACCAGGTATTCAGTGTTGCTGATGGCAATAACAGCAGTAATAGCCCTGACACGATGGAGCATTTTCCCAGCCTGTTTTCATTAAAATTTTGCCTTCATCACTCAGTCATGAGAGCTTTCTCAAATCATCCTTGATGTTCTGAAGTTTTAAATTCCAAAATCTAATTTTTTTGGACGCAAATTCGCCATATTAATACAAGTCCTGATCCAGATATATTTTCCAACATTTCAAGAGAAATGATGTGGAAAGCACTTCATTTGGAGGAATGTGCATTTAAAGGCATTTTCCATTTCAAATTTTCTCTTATGCCCTCTAGGAAACTGAGATAATACCTTCAAATTGAATTTCGGAAAGCATAAATCACTGTTCCAAATTTTCAAATTTTTGTCACAAAGCCACGCTAGAATAAATGAGAATAGAATCATCTCAGTAACTCATATTCTGCTTTCAGTTTACCAGCACACTTGAGACAAATTGGCACATTCTTCTTCATGAGGGAGCATTGTGAGAGGGAAACTACCCTTGAACTTAAATGGCATTACAGAGGCCTCCTCACCATCATCATAGCTGAACGATTACAGAATTAAACAGCAATTAATTTCTCTGCCAAGCAGCAGAGATGAATAGGGACATATTTTTTCACAACTGCTTCATTTCATTTCAGAGCACCTCCATCATATCAGCTGAATCTCATGAGAGGGCCCAGAGCTACTTTCCTGCAGAGAGGGAACTGAACATCAGACAAAAAAAATCTAAAATGAGAGCTGCCACTGAAGGAAGTTGAAAGACAGTGGAATTTATGTCTATACGCACACACCATCTTAAGGAGGAACTCAGTGGTCAAAACTATCAGAGATGTGACAGACTGGTATTCTGGCAAGTCTCAGACCATCAGCCAAGTACACCATGAATTTTCACACTAGTATTTAGGATGTCAGGCAGGTTTCACATAGGCGCTTCTGAATTTCCCTTCTGAGCACAGCATGTAGTTTTACAAATACATGCTCAAGAAAGCCTTGTGGCCAATGGCTGGGGGAAGAGAGCAGGGCATTAATTAAAGGCTGGATTGACTTACTGCAAATAATAATGAGGTAATAAATATCCTGCCCTGTTAGCACCTGGGCTGTAACCCGCGGGCTGATGATGGACATATTGCCTCCATGTAGCTTCTGGGACTGCTTGGTTCACTCTTTGTTTTTGTTGCAGATGATTTATTACCTGCCATCCTATTGCATATTCATTCCAAAACTCACCCCCACCTAGAAGTGCGACTGAATCCTGGCTGCACCTACTGCCAATGGAGAAATGTGGCTTTGGCAGGATGCTCCACCCCAGGAACATCCTACAGCGTGTTACTGCTGGGATGGCCGTGCCGTACAAAGCTGCTCCTCAACCCTGAGCAAGGTCAAGGGAAGGAGGAAAGTTATGTATAAGTAAGGTGGGGCTGCTCTAGCTTCTTTAAAACTATCGATAGTCTGCAAACAGCTGGCCAAAAAAGATAAGTGGAAAAATGCCAGTAAGAATTGTCACTATCAACACCCAGGCACGGATAGCAGGAGAGATGGCCTGTCAATCAAAAATCAAGAGATAGGGGTTGCTTAGATACGAGGCATGAGCACCACGTACTAGAGGAAACAACAGCAGGAGAAATGCTCACTGTGTGTCATTTATTTCTGAGCCACTGTGTTGATTTTCACCACTCTGCAAGCTGAGTTACACTGAGAGAGCTGCAGCAAGGCCTCGGTGTGGTGGGAGGGCTGCTGCACTACCTCAGCCACAGTAGTCAAGTGGTGCAGGGTAGTGATTGCAAATCACTGGTATTCCTTTGCAGACACAGCCTGCCAGTTGAAGGATTGACTTTTGAGGTGGCTACAATTCCATGTGGCCACAGGGAGGAAGCAGGGACAGCACTGTGAGAGCACATCAGGAACCAGGGAGCAGGAACGGCATGTACCACAAGGTGTGAGGAACGTGATTGTATCCCCAGGAGATGAGCAGAGTACTGTGTTAATGTACTAAGAAATTGGCCACAGCAATGTGAAGAAACAGAATTTTCCGGTGGGATACAAGCTTGCTTGGGCTTAGTCTGTTCACTCCAAGAGCCCTGGCAACATAAGCAGCAAAGGGTGCTTAACATGCAGTGGTTAAAGAAAGGTTTCTTACAACTTCTCTTTAAACTCCCTCCTTAATTCTAATGTGTTTGTTTATTTCTTTTTTTTTTTTTAAATGTCAGAAAAAACATTCTATACTTCTAGGCTGATAATTGAAACCAAATCTGCTGGCTTCAGAGCTCATTGAAGAATATCAATGCAAAACTGGGAAAGAACTTCACTTCTCACTATCACAGGCATATCTGAGACAAAGTACATTCTGTAACATCAACAATCTGTCTCTTTCACAGGTTGTTCTACTACAGCAATAATTCTTGGATATAATCTCTCCACTTATTTATATTTAGAGGCTGTGAAATTATGAACTCAGCTTCTATCTACAGCTTCCCATTTTCTGAATAGCGCTTGGTTGTGTTGGGATCTCTTGCTCATCAGCACTCTTCAACCCTACTGCCAAATTCTTCCCTTTAGCTACACTGAAGTCACCTCCTCTTAAATTCATGGGACATACTCACTATCCTTCTTGAATGCTAAGATGTGCTTCACCCTAAAATAGTTGAAAGCCCAAAGGGGCACGGTTTTGCAAACATCGGTCAGAAAGACCCAATGGTACATTGTACACTCCTCTATTAGTACAGTTCACTTTGGATTTACTACCAAATTTAAAAAGCAAAACAAAGCAGAAGGCTTTTGCCCTTCCTCCAAGCTTATAGGATGCTAACGTAAGAGCGAATGCTGACAACAGTGGGGTGGATTTTTTCCCCCCCTTAATGGACTACCTCCTTGTGGGCTGATTCCATTTGGTTTACATGTAACCCTGGGGTAAGGATTTTAGTTTGTTAGTTTAAGAGGGGCGGCCAATCTCTTTGCACTGGAACCATTTGAATTCTCCTCATGCCTTTGCTCTCTATCAGAGCAATCTCCTAAATTAGTTCCAGTATGTTGACATTCCTTCCATCTGGTGTCTTTCCATTCAGCGGTATTTTTATTACTCTCCTAACAGCCGCAGACAGAAGTACCTTTCCACTGCTACAAAATGCTCTTTTATTAAAGGTCAGCCAAATCAAAAGAACAAGCGAGTTTGTTTTTAATTTTGGAGATGCAGACTAGAATAACCTTTTCATTCAGAAAAGTCATGTATGACCCAGTTACCTCCCTTGTGTAATAAGGCTTGAATTATTCTTCAAAAAGACATGTGAATACTGAAAACTGTCTTTTACCTTAGAAATTCAGCCTGATGCAACTTCTGCGTTCTTGACTGCTTTGAAAGCTTTAGAGTCCCTTCGCATATTTTTTATTTTGGTTGGAGGTTTGGTTTTTTTTTTTTAGTAGTAGTATTTTATTACTGTTTTTAATAGAGCATAAAGCAGTCATGAAAATATCCAAGGTCCAATGAGAAAACCATTTGTATGCATACACATAAATTTACACATATGCTTAATTATAACTGAAGATAACAAGATATATATAGTAGATTTTTAATGCTAAGCTTGTATTAAATTGTTTTCCTGAATTATGGCCTTATTCAGCCAAATTGCACCTCTTTATAAACTAAAGGAATGTAGTTAAGATCCAGCAATAATCTTTTTAAATCAGACAGCATGCTATAATTTACTCCCCAGTGAGAAGATTAAATCAGAATGAGAACCATTATCCTTGGTAAGGCTGTTTCTTAGAGAGTGAGACTGAGGATATGCAGAATATAACGGTTTACTCTTTAAAACGGAAGGAAAAGTGACAGTTGCTAATTTGGCCACAATAACATGTTATACTAATTTTCTTTTGTTTCAGCAAAGAATACAAGAGCTAATTCCCCTCTTTTTAAATTATAATTAAAAGTGCCGAGGAACTTCAGACAAGCAAATATTTACATTGCAGTGGGAGGACTGTGTAAACGGGAATATAGAAATAAATTGCATCACTGCTTGCAATCATTTTGACATCTGAATTGGACCTGTCAGTGATCTCCCACATTTGAGTTTATCTCATGTATGACAAAGTGCAGTTTAGGCAATCACCCTGAATGACAGGAAATTCATAAAGCTGGGGTGTGGTAACTAAAGAGTTAAGTTTATTTATTCTTGTTTCATTACTATTGCCAGACACTTGAAATATTACCTTATGTTCTTGGATGTTATCAACTGAAAACAATGGGAATAAAGCACTCGAAGGTCAAAAGCCTACATAATTAGAGGAAATCAATTAGAAATGTGGTTAAATAGTATCACTGCTGAAGTACTTTCTCTTGGCCAAATTAAAAAAAAAAGAATCACTTCAGCTTTCCTACTTCCATCATTCTTGATTAAAGCCCAGACAACTATGTGATGTTTTAAGGGACTTTCAACTTTTTCAGGTGTTTTGCACACAGAAGGGACAGGGTCATTAGGCACCAAAGTTTGTTTTGATTATGTCTGAAAGCCAGGAGATAGCAGGGCTGGGACAGAGGCTGGTATTGCCTCTCCAGAACTGTCACCCTGAGACACGTAACTGTTCTGCCCCTGCACAAACCCGATGATGGTGTGAGCTGCCACTCCCTGGCTGCCTGTCCCTCCAGAGGTGCCTGTTGCAGCCCACGGTGAGGGGCACCAGACCGAGATGGTGCTGCTGCAGGGGATGCAGCTCCTCAGCAATGATTCGTGTCCACACACCTTGCCAGCAGCCACCCAGGCAGATTTTTGGCAATGCAGATGTTTTTGCTGATGACATGGTGACTTGACTGACACAATTCAAGGAGCCCCACACTGGAGACAGGCCTATGTGTGTCTGAAATACCAAGTGTGTGTTTATTTTTTCTTCCATGAAATCTGGCACAAAATGTGAGATTGAACAAGTATTTGGCAAGTAAGATGAGTATCCTGGAATATTTTGCCACTGCCATTACACAGTCAGATCTTCTTCCATCACCTTTGGGATTTGAAAGCATAGAAGAGCTGAACCAGTTTCCTGATTAACCAAAGCATGCAACCTAGCTCAAGTCACTGTGGACTGGCAGACACATGATGGAGAATCTCTGTGCTTTTTCTTAAGAGTATCGAAAATGCAACCTAAAAATAAAAAAAGTAAGAAGTACAACTTACTCAGGAAATCCATATTATGTGCCTTGTGGATGCAAAGGGTCCAGTACCATTATAAGCATTTTGGCCCCAATCCAGCGAAGCACTTCAGCACGTACTTTTCTTCAGTTACGCGTTTATGTTAATGCCATTGTGCTCCCCTGGCACCAAAATGTGACCCTAATATTTATTCATTCTTCAGGGAATATCTTCATTAAACTATTTCTACAATCATGTTGGCTAACAGCCTGTTCGTTTTAAATGCATTTAGCACTTAAATGGCCAAGACTTCTGTGTATGGTTATGCTGACCAAGGACAACTCTTTCAGCACAGAAACAGTCATGTAGACAACTGTAGTTCACACCACAAGGACTCAAGAGCTCACTCCTGAATGTAGCAAGGCGTAACTTCACCCTCATGATTGGCCTAACACGTGTTTAAATGTTTGCAGGATTGGGCCTGATGTTCTTTCCCTGGTTTAACTTTTATAAAGTATTGCCAGATGAGATAGATTTTGCACTCAGGCTACCCCTGGAAAAATATGTTAGCTCTTAAAGGCTTTATTATAAAATCCTGGAGTTTTCAAGGCAAGAAAGAAACAGGGCAGGGGAAGAGGGCGGGGGGCTGGGGAGAGACAGACAGATGAATGGACAGAGGCATTATTCTATAAATTAAAATTTATGCACTGAAATCAGAACACTGCCAGCAAAGCCAACTTCATTTATCCAGTCCCTTTCAAGGAGTTTAAAGTCACTTGAAAGAGCACTTCCCTCGCAGCCATACTCGACAGATTGCCAATTACAGTCCTGCTGAGAGAATGGAATTTCTTTGGAGTCACAACTGTACATCTGCCCTCACAGTAAGAGGGAAGGTACATGTCTTTTGATTAGGTTACAAAAAATATCTCTAAACTGGAAAGCTTTGTTTCCACATATCTGAATTAGCTTAATATCAAAAAAAAAAAAAAAAAGATAAGCTTGTGTTTACATCAAGTTGACAAATTCAGAGGTTAATTGCTTCTAAGCAGGAAGGTCAAAAGGATACCTAAACAAGGATCCTACTTAAAGAAAACACATGTTTGTAAATGCAATACAAAGAACTTCCAAAGATAATAGTGGGAGATACAGCACTGTCCATGCTAGGTATATCTGTGCACCTACTGAAAGTGCCGTCAGACATGCAGTTGCAGTCTGAAAACCTACAATAACAATTTGTGAGAGAAGAGAAAAATATCTCTGGGGTGGCTTCAATAAGCATCTGATCTAAGTTAGTCAGCTAGACTCCATCATCCAAGATGTATTTTATTCCACCTATCTGAAAAAAACATCTCCCAGGAGGAAGCCAGTGCCTGTGAAGACACTGATACCTCTTGACTAGTGAGGGACTCTTCAAACTTGTAGCATACACCAACTACATAAATGATGGATCACTTAAATTTGGTGACATTAAGCCCATCTCTCAAGGTTTACTGACTTCATCATTTTGTGTCAGGGGATAGCGATATTATCACTCTTTATGGATCACTCAAGAGGAATGTGTTTAAAATCCAGCTTCAAGAGGCTACAAATACTTCAGTCCTAAATGTAGCTCCTTAACTTCACTACAAGTATCCTTCAGCTTATAATGAAGTGCATGCATAAAGATCCCTGAGCACACATCCTTTCCTCTGGGCAGTACGTGACTGCTCCTGTGGGCTCAGTTGCACAACCATGCACCTTCCCAGGGCTACCACATGTAAGCTACAGCATTCACTGCTAAAGGCCAAATACTGACTGACTGCTTGGAAAATAAACCATCACCTGACATAGGTGCTCGTCCTCCTGCAGACGAGATGAACCCTCTATTGTGGAGCTTGAATGGCTCTGCTGCAGAAGCACTGCTCCTCCCTCCCGCAGGGCCAGAGGAGGAAGTTTTGCTCTCACAGGACTTTATTGTCTGCTTCCTAAAAATGCTGTAATCTTTTTAACTTTTACAAATGTTTTAACTCAGTAAAAACTATTTAAAGTAAGGATGAGAAGGGCAATTGGTCAAAGGACCGCAGCATGCCTAATCTCTTTTCTTTCTGAGTTCCTGTCCACATTTGAAGTAACTTTTGTTCCATTTGCAACCCACATGCTGACACAGCATCCCTCCCCTTTTCTGTTCCCAGATCCTTTTATGAGTTTATTCAATAAAAAGACAGATACTCATCTCTTTTCAAGTACCAGAACATGCTTTTGAATAACTCAATATGCGATACTGTAACAGTACGCCAAGACAGCCCTTGTTTTAATCAGTTGTCTCAACTCTCCGAGCAGAGCTGCCATACACATATCATCACCTTGTGCGTTTACCTCATGTCTGTGTAAATATGTAGGGCTAAATTCAGGCTGCCTGCTCTGCACATAGGAGCAGATGTGATTCCCAGGGACAAGGCCGCCCGACTCAGGTCCCTCTGAATCTCTGGAATCTACAACCTGGGTCCACCACGCAGCCACCCTCCCTGCAGCGACAGACCTTTGGGTGTCTTTTAGCACGCACCCAGCCCGAATCTCTCAGCTAGTGCTGGGATGTTACTTGAGGAAGAAAGGAAGGAAGGAAGGAAGGAGGAGGAAATTTTACTACAGAGTGACACTCTATGAATATATAAACAAGCAAACTGGCAAATCAGGGAGGAATGCCCCTGGCTTCCTGTTCCTTGCTGTAAGACCAGGAAGCAGCCCCAGGAGGTAGGAAATAGCAGGCTTCCCAGCTGTGTCCCAGGAAGAAAGGAGTTAGAGGGGGAAGACAGGATAAGGAAACAGGAATGATAAGCCAGCGACCAGACTGACAGGAAAGTGTGAGGAGGTGGATAGGAAATGGATGTTGGGATTCAGGGGGAAAAGCAGCAATGACAGAACTAGCAACACCAACTGGCAAATAAGAGAGGACCAAAGTCCTAGAGCAGATAAGATTAGTCTTGTGCAGCCCAGGGAAAACAAAGCATACAAGGACTGGTTTAGGGAATGGGAACAGAAACAGACACCAGGCTGGTTCAAGAGTGAGGATGAAATGAAACTGAACTGTCCTGTGGGAGCAAAGAGATGAGGTGATACATGCTACAATTTCCCACCTGCCATGGACGCGGTGCTTAACTCACACAGAAAGAAGCTCTTCCAAACAAAGGGTTATGCACCTGTCAAACACTGGTAGCTCAGAGGGAAGGTAGTGGTCAAAGCAGTCTCGTTGGTAAGGGAGGGGTTACTCTAGGAGTAGGGGTTTGTTTGGTGCACCATCTCAAGAAACATGAACATCAGGTCTGCAAGAACGTAACAGAGCAGTCAGGGAGGAAAATGACATTCACTAACCTTCATATATGGTGATGATATGAGGGTGGCTGAGGGATGACATGATCTCAATCTCCCGTCTGATGTGAACCATATCTTGTTCATCCTTAATTTTGTCCTTACGAATGGATTTTATTGCAACCTATAAATTCAGGAAATCAAGCATTATTTTTTGAACTGAACAGATGCATCTAATCCATTAAGAAGAGTTCAAAAAATAAAATACAGATGTTAGATGTTGGCAGAACGTGGAATGACCAAAACAAATTTTTCAAATACAAACCTCCATGCCCCAGCTCCCTCATTTTATAGCAATAAATACACTCTCATTACAGTAATGGGTGACATGAAGTTTTAGAGTCTTCAGATCTTAAGACTTCACTGAGGGGGAACACAGCACTTCTTGGAAAGATCTCTGTGCCAGCCTAAGTACTCTCCTTCTGAGGCAAATGGCAAAACTCCCAAGAGATTTTGATGAGCTAAGCCATTTGCTAAGACATGACTGCATTTGAAAATTTCAAGCAGAAGCTTTGGAGACAATTGCTCGGAAACAAGGTTGAGATCTCTGAAGAAACAGAGGGAGGGAATACAGGGTGTTGATTACATGTTGATATTTGTCCATGTTAATACATAGAGGATCCCATTAACACAGATTAGTCCACAGTTCCCTAAAAGCAGGCAAACTGTTTAGAAATTTCGACTTATTCAAAAATCAGAAGAAATAAATCTTTGAAATTCACATCTAAACACGTCCTCATATAAACTCAAGACTTTCAGGTCAGCACTTATGAAATCACTGCAAAACCATATCCTTCCTGCATCCTTCCTCCATCAGCAACCTTTTTTACAAGCATATCGTGTGACTCGGTATCTTTCCAAAAGGCAGGGTGGGAACAGAGGAAGTGATAGCTGAACTTGCAATATAAATTCAAATTATAACAGTCCTTGTTAGTGTGTGTATGTGTGCTGCCTGTGAAAAAAGGGCTTATCTGAACACCGTTATAAGTAATCACAGAGGTCATCTCATGCCCTATGAGAAATGCAGAAGCCAACAATGCAGAGAAACTTGTGGAAGAGGGAAGGTGAGGGCGTTGTGCATACTGAATGGCAGCATAGCCTTTATTATATTCAATATTTACCCTGCCTTATTTTTGTAAGCCAGAGTTCAAGGAATAAATTACCAGCTAGCTTAAAATCAACAATACGTCTTTGAAAAACATCACTGACCTGCTGAGATGACCACCCTTTTATGGGTAAACCAAAATTGTGTCATTCTTTGCAGCCAACTACTGTGGACTTCTCCTGGGAAAACATTTGTAAATCTGTGATTTATGTGATTTGCCCAGTTCCTCCAGAAAAAAAACACTTTCACTGCCTACTTCAGTAATTGCAAGTGGCATGACCAGTATTGTTTTTATTATATGATGTAGCATCCAGGATATTGAAGAAACAAGGGAAAAACTTAAAATATTATAAGATTGAAATGTACACAAACAGGAGCCAGTTTAAAGGATCAAGTTTCCTACAAAGACTTCCACTCTGAAAAGCAACATTGTTCAAAAAAGCATTAAGCACATGCCCCATCCCCTTGAATTCCCAAAGATTGCTGCACGTGCTTAAAATTAAGCTCATGCTCAAATACTCCCCTACTTTGGGACAGCATTACAAAAAGCAGAAGTCAAGGGACAAACCGATTTGCAAATTAAAACCAAAACAATTCTATTCTTCCTCTTGACCCAAATATTTGGGATAAAGATTTTAACAGTAACAATATAACTACGGTCTTATTTACATGGCACATAATTCTAGAAAAGGAAATACAACAGATCTTAATTGAATGGGTGCCCAAGATAATCTCTAAGTAATTTTTGAGATAGAAAAGGCAACCAACTCTAAAGATGACACTAGATTTTTCCCCCTTCCCACGTTTTCACTGGGACCGACAGCAAATGCAAATACACCCTGTCTACAGAAGGATGTGGGTGGCTCTTGGAGCAGCATGTGCATTCCTGAAAGAAATAAATATAGACATGGGTAAAAACACATTTTTTATTAAAAGACAGCCTTGTACTTGGCTCTGAGGAAGAATTTAAGAAGGGTTTCATTGTCTATACAACGAGGAGCAAATTCTTCCCCATTCACGGCTGGTAAAGTAATAAGGCAGCCCAGAGGACCTGCCAATCTCCTACTAACTTGACTCTGTGCTTCACAAGGCAGGACTTTTGTATGTCTACACATAATGACTGAATAATTGTATATAAGGAAACATATATTTTTAGATACAAAAGTGCAAATCTGATTGAAAAGCGTGGCAATGCTCCGTAAATATATGTTTGGATTAATATTCTAATGCAAAGAGATGTGTTGCCTGGGAACATATTTCTCAACAGGACCAGAGAATGTACAGTCCCACAATCCAAGATGAAAAGTGGTTAAAAGGCACTTAGGAGCCTTAATTTGTAAAAGCTATTCCTAAAAGTTTAACTGAATTTTGAAGATAGTATTTGAACTCTCCTGAAAGCATCACTTCCCAGTTGCATGGGTAGAATTCAACAGCCCAGTCAAAGTACTTGGGATTTTGTCAGTGACATCCAGGCTGCAAGGTCTCATCTCAGTATAAGGAAAGAGTGCAAGATGAACACATCTCTCAGGTTTTAACATTCAAGATTTTCTCTTCCCTCCCTCAGCTCCTTCAGATCTCAGGGACTGGCACCTGGAAACAAGGAAAGACAACTGGCAGGAATGAAATATCTTAACTCCAGTGGTGTCAGTGGACCCAGGGTAGCTCTAAGCATCCACCTGCCCATGGTCAGACCATCCCCCTGCAATCCTGACAAACAGCAAGAATGCTGTGGAAGAGGGAATGCCCCTTGAACCGTATCAGTACAGGTATTCCATAAGTAACCAAGGTTACTTATGGAAGTAATACTAACAAAATAGTATCACTGTCCATTTCCACAGCACGTGAGCATGCTCAAAACAGAGTACAACCATTTCTTACTTAAACCTTGGTAGGCAAGTGGTGAAACATCACTGTTCATCCACTTTTAGGAGATGAGGAAATCAAAACAGAAAGCTGATGTGACTCCTGAAGGCAACAAAGACAGCAGCGTCACAGAATTCACTGCCTGCCTCTTCCTTCCAAACTGTGCAACACATCACAGAAGTTCAACAAACTATCTGGTTATTAGAAAGGGTGATTTACCTTTCCCCATGTTCAGTTGCTGGTTTTCTCCTCAAAAAGATCCTCAGGAAAGTTAAAGAGTCTAAGGCATCGCAATAAATACTTTTTATCCCTTGCCATCTGCCTGGTGGCCTCCACAATCCCCAAGTGGGCAGGCTCCACATTTCAAAGGCTACCAGGAGTGCACAGCCTTGCTGGTGACCTGGTCAGAGAGGCCAAACAGCGAGTGATTGCTGTCAGCAGGCTGTCACTGTCAGAGGCGACATCCCAAAGCGGGATTAGCAGAGCAGCAGGACAGCGTTTGTTCCAGCTTTCCCCTTCTGAGGAAGGGATTTCTGCCAGCCAAGTGTCTTTCACCTGCATCAGTCTGCTCCAGACCATGTCAGCAAGGATACTCGAGCTCACATCTACTGATGTGAAAAAAAACCAGCACAAACAAGAAAGCAGTCCAGTTGGATTTTCAGTATTTCACGAAAACATTACAAGTCATAATTGCATTTTAGGTATTTATAATATCTCTCTCTCTATATATATATATATTTCTTTGTTTTCATCTCTCTGAGCAAAATAAGACCCCTTACCTGTATGTTATGGTATCAGACTGTAAAACAAGCCTCTCTTGCAGGTATTTTAAAATATCAATAATGTAACTTCTTTCATTAAATGTATTTTTCTCAGAAATATATTCCAGAAAATACGTTTTCAAAGTGGGCTTATGTTTTTAACACCAGACAGAGCTCGCTCAATTTTTCAAAACCCCGCTTATGGGGCTGCTACATGATGAACCTGAAAAACTTAAGCATAATAAGAAATAATCTCAATTGAGAAATACCTTATGAAAGAACTTGTTTGTTCATTCTTTAGGTCCTTTTCTTTCTTTCTTGCCTGCTTACTTTCCTTTCTCTGAAAGCAACAGCTTCACTGTGTGCAACATCAAAATTTATTAAGGGTCACAGCCTATGAATCAAGAGTAGGGCAAACACAACATGCTTTTTTACATCAGCTACATTAACTACTCCAAATATTGCAGCTCAAGATCTGCAGAGAAAGTGCTGTTAGTCCCTCTGGTACTCTCAAAACACTGTACTTATACCTCTACCACACTTTCTCAATATATTTTACTGGGTTTAAGACTTAGATAACTTAATTATAGTATTTTTAGTAACTTTACTAGGGGAGGAATTTGTATTTTTCCGAGCTTCTTGTCTTAATGAGAATTTCAGATAACTCCAAGACCTTGCACTCAGAGAGAGTAACATATCAGATTCCTAATAATGAAATCTTAAGCCTCTAACCCCAACAAAACAGGTTCAAGTTCACCCAAAGCCCCTATAGACACAGTATTCAGTCTGGCAAAACACTTTAGCACATGCCTAACTTCACACATGTGAACAGGCCAGTGACTTTTGTGGGATAGCTCACACATGTAAAATTAAATATATGCATAAGCACCAAGGTCACAGCTCAAAACTAAGCCATGTGATGGTCCCTCCGGGAATCAATACTGGCTGTACACACCAATAATGTCCTCGGTATCTCTCCTGCAGCTCTGATGGCTGCATGGTCCCACACATGGGGTCAGGGGGGAGAAAGACCATAAGAGATGGGCTGAAACCACCTCTGCCTGCATCGCCAGTTCTGGTACCAGCCTCTGTCCAGAAGCAGGTAGAGAGAATACCTTCTCCAAAATGTATGGTAGAAGGGAGAGAAAGCAGGAGGTTGTAAGCCTTTAATATTGCTAAGAATTTCCCAGCAGCTCCACACAAACACAGCCCCAGCCCCACTGTTGCTCTGCCTTCCAGAAGCAGATAGGAAAGAGGGAGCACAGCTTTTGGCTTCCTATCCCTTCATGAGTCAGCTTGCAAAGTTTGCTGGGCAGGAAGCGTGGAGAAATAAGCTGCTTTCTTCAAGGCTGCAATAAATTACCTGTCTCCAGTTGCTGGAAGGAGAATTTATAGTCACTCTCTGAACTGGTGTAGGGAGATTATAAAATATTTTCCAACACACTTCATGCTTCTTTGCTTTTGTTTCATACAAATAACTGGAATTGAACTATAAATACTTCAAAAAGATGGCAGTTGCAAAGGTTTCTGTACATTCAGTCCTATTTGTGAGAGAAATGTCTTTTCTTTCTTTTCAAGCTTCTCCGCTGCTTAGCAGAGCAAAACAGGTGAAATTCATTTTTACAGAGCCTGATCAAGACCATCACGTACAGAAAAACATCTCCGAGTCTAAACGTCTGGCAAAGGGCATGGCAGGCAGTAGGTGCCCATTTCCATATCAAATCTCCGTGTCTGCTGAGTCACTGCTGGCATTGTCAGTTATGGCATGAGCTAAAAAGCTGTATTTTCATCAAAGCGAAAAGCTGTTTCACTTCATTTTAGGAAGCTGGTTCATGTGTTTGTTTTAATGTAATGAACCTATGTTTGCCTCATTTCCAGCTGAAATGTGTGAATATAAACAAAGTTAGCCACAGTGCAGACGGTCACAGATTTTAAAGTCAGCAAGCGCTGTAGCAGAGGCTGACCACCTGAATGCCACAAACCACTGACCTTCCCCAGCAACCTCTGCGTGCAGTACATTCAGTCCCATTGAAAACAATCTTCCAACTCCCTATTATCTACCAAGGCTATTTTTAGGACTGTAGTGAGATACGAACTTCTTTTTTCCACCATGGGGACTGTGACTTTTAAGCTGGTTCCAGCGCCTGTGCATACCACCCATGCTCGAGCAAATTCCAATGGGCTCTTGCAATACGATTGTGGAGAGTCAAAAAAACACCATCAGTCCCCTGAGAAAGGGAAACCAGATTGCTGCCACCCTGAGATACGTCAGAAAATCAGCTTAAAAAACATTTATAAAAATTGGTTTTAAGGGGTGAAGAGGAAGGGGAGGGTTAAATTCACATAAACCTCTCCTTTTCTGAAAGCTGCGAATTGAGGCCATCCCCACCCAGCAATGGGAAGTGGGCGAGCCCAGCCGGTTTCACAGCTCTGCTTCCTTTCTTTGAGACTCGGAGGTGGGAAGTGAAATGTGCCAAGTGCCAACGGGGTGCGGAGGTAAAGAATAGGTGGATCAACCACTGGGGAAGAGAAAGGGAGTGCAGAGGATGTTTGGGGGTGGGGAGAGAAAAGATACATTGTTCTTTCTCCAGATACACAAAGCCGAACAAGAAAGAATAAAGTCTGGCAAGATACTATTTTTTTTTCCTGGAAGTCTCTGCCTATGGCTCTTGGCACAGACATCACCAACACAAGACGAAAAAAAATAAAGCTATGAAATTGTGTGGTCCCTAAGGTGGCTTCAATCAAATGATAAGGAGAGGGATACGGGTGCAGTTGCATTTAAAGGGCACTTCCAGAGGTTGCACAAAGGAGAAAATGGAAAAGCCTGTCTATCTGGCCTCTGGACCTTCCAGGTGGGGAAGAAGTAGCCATGGACAGATATTCCTAGGGGGAAGTGAAGCATCCAAAGGGTTGTGCAAAGGTATTCTCATGCAGACTTCTTCTTGTAAGCCTCTTCCCACAGGATTATATCTTTTCTGTGTCTATTTGCTGAACAAAGCTGTCTTGAGATTCCGACTCTGGGCCAAATGCCATACTAAAGAGCATCATGCAGGACGTGTAATTCTAAGAACAGGCTTCTGCATGGTCATAGAAAACATTTCATGCACTCACTAAAAAGTTGGACAAAAGGCCACTGTGAGTGGAAACAAAATTAGTGCCTGGCATTGTGCAATCTGCTAACACATCTCTGAGAGCTCTCCCTTTCAGAGAAAGAGTAAGGTTGACACAATGCCATTGTTTTGGAGATTGTTAGTTTTCACATCCTAAAAGCCAGATCATCTCCATGGTGATACTGCCTGGGAGACAAGCATGCAACAAAATCCTTATTAATTATTTATCAGCAGCCCAACTCTATTGTTTGATATGTTGGCAAACTCTGTGGTAATCAGGGGAGTTGCTCAAAGCGGTAACTGGTGCCATCTGCACCCTGTGAGACTCTGCTGATCTAAATCTCAGAGCATCTCCCTATTGCTCTGCTCCGTCACATCTGTTCACGTCATGGATGTTTCCAAGCACAAAATGCTCTTATTGTTGTCGTGAGACAGCAGCTGCACACATAAAGGGTGAGGATGCACGTGCCATGATGCACCTTTCAGGTTCATTTGCTTGTACGAGGTAAAGGTATTTTTTACACTCCCTCACTCTGCATGGTAAAAGCATAAAGAAAACATCTTTATGCATCGCTCTGTTTCATTCCTCTCTTCACAATGTACCACATAAAATAGATTATGTTTCTAAAAACCACAGCTGATGTCATTACCTGTAGAGAAACTCACTCTTGTGCCAAGTCCCAAGTAAAAATTCTACCTGCATAAACTGAGGCACAACGTGCCACTGCTTCTTGTAGAACCAAGGTATGATTATCTTAGGTTTAATTTTCCTTTTCTGGTTCTGCTGGACATAGTTGTTGCCACCATATCATAAATGATGATCCATCACTGGAGAAGAGGAATTAACTAATTACGAACACTAGGTCGGGGGATCATATAATCTCTCTAGTTCCCCTTTATTCACAGAGAAAGATGTCTGTGGAATCAAGTTTTAATGAACAGGAAGGCACCAGATGAACACATTTATACTGTACATATACAAAGTGGGTGCCAGGAGGAACATGTACAACACCCTTCCTCCACTTCTCTCCTCACCCACGCACATGGTGCCTGTTAACAGGATCTGTGAGCACATTTCCTGAGTAACTGCTGCCTCACTGAGAAGTTTACATCCCTTCATTGTTTGGTACCCGCTACCCTCAGCTATGTATATGAAACCTGGCATATTTACACTATGCATTCCCCGACAAATTTACCTGGCAGACCTTTCTTCATTTAACGCGGAGAATCCTGGCCCGAAGTCATACGTGTCAGAAATCTACTAAAGATCTCCTCACTTCCCAAAATAAAAAGTTTTATACACTGCATTACTGAAGTTCCAAGTGCTAGGACTGTTCAGTTCAAGAAGGAAGATCCTACAAAAAATCACCATCCCTTGCAATAAAGTGTTTCCCATAGTGCTATCTCAAGTTGCACCTTCTCATCCCCCCCCACTGTCCCAGTGCTACCTACGCAACATGCTACCACAAATCTGCATCCACTTCAATCCTCTCCGATCCACAGTAAAATGAATTTGCCCCGGTAGGAGCAGAGGGTGCAAAGGATTTTTTGAAAAACAGAGATTTGACATGATGCTTCCAGCTAGTGGCCTGTCAGCACCAGAGCCCAAGGCTGGCATCCTGGGAGAGTCCCTGTCATGTGCAGATTTCACCTTCCTGTAGAAAAGAATGGAACTGTTTACATTTTTTCTAATACACTTCTAAATGTAACTTCATATCCTCCTGAATATCCAAAGATGCAATATCCAATATTCAAAAATATTGATCCCTCTGCCTGCAAAAAAAAGAGGCTTCTGATCTGGTTCTGAACAACTAAAGAAAAGAGAAAAAAAAAAATGGCCAAGTTGAAGTTTTGGGGCTGTCATGCACAGACTGATGGGAGACCATCTCCTTTCCAAAGCCTAATAACTCACAAATATCCCATCCAACTACCTCCAAGCTCTCAAGAAAAGTTCATGCTTTGGCACATAAGAAATTATATCTGGAAAGGAACTGGGGTAGGGGATTTCCCCGAGGCAATGGAGGTTCACAACTATAATTAAAAGAAAAAAATGCTTTACAGCCTCAACTAGGGATCATTCTCCTTAATAGATGTTAACCAGCACTGAATGCCACATTCACTGAAAAGATGAAATCTGCATTTACAGTTAATGTCTGGTGAAGTTGCCAAGCAGATGTTTATTTTTGGCTTCCACATTTACTAAAGCCAAATGCTACACTGAATTGGGATTTCACAAAGTCCAACTGCTTTTCTTCCAGGTTACAATTTTGTTGGAACCAGAAAGGGGAAAAAAAAAAAAAAAAAAAAAAAAGAGGTGAAAAAAAAAAGGCAGAAAAGAAAAAATAGCTGACTTCACTTTTAAGTAGGAAAAAAACTGGTAGCATCCGTTTCTATCATGTCTGTTTATATCATAGTTTAAATGAGGTTAGAGTTGTGCAATCATTATTGATCAACTTCCAAACACAGCATAGCTCCATCCAGCACATGTGCAAAAGAGGAAAAGTCACTGGAAGTGAATCTTATGTCAGTCAGTCTTTTAACTTCTGCAAGTCTGTGCGCAGACTATTTAGCACTAATTAAATTACTAGTAAGTCAGGATAAAGAGGAGTGAAAGAATTCACAAGCCCCAAGTTTACTGTTCTCAATGTTACATTGGTATTCCAGATCCAGTCTCCAAAAACTGGAAGATAGATTTCACATTAATTTTGAGGCTTGATCTCACAGCTACCACAGCTGCTGATGTAATGCAAAATGCTAACCTGAGGCAGCAGAGAGGGACTTTAATTCAATGTTGTTTTTTCATTGTGAATAAGCAGTGAACCACACTGAAGTAATCCTCCAAAGTAGGAGTGCACACTGTTCAAGGCATCAATTTGGGGATGAAACACAAAACCAAGATCTTGGCTACATCGTTATAAAAAGCCCTTTATGACTTTTTAAAGAAGACAGGTATAAAACCCTGCTGCCTGGATCTAGTTCCAGTTTGAAAATTACACAGTCTCCTATAATGCCTCCCAATAATTTAAATTGGAAATGGGGTTATTCACACCCTCTAAGCAACCGCTGCAAACTGTTGCAATGTGCTGCTAAATAATTGCTAAATAATGGTAACCTCAGCAGTTACCAGAGTCTCTAAAGTGATTTTGCAGGTTTAGGTGAAAGGTTCTACCTCAGTGTAAGGCTGTAATTCACATTAAACAAGGAAGAAGGTTAGACATTGTTTGAACTCAGTCTTAGAACTATTTCTTTCCCAAGAAGCCACCTCACAGCACATTTTCATTCGTCGGTATGTTCTGCTTGAGAAAGTTGTGGGTAAATAAATGTAACTCAGCTTATTCTACTCTCTTTCAGTGAAGTTTTCATGAGTTCAGAGAAACCTCAGAACCACTGAGAGCTTTGCACATCTTTACAATGCCTCTTCTGCCACAGCTGTGAAATCGGCTGGTATTGTGCAGATATTTTAATTTTGCTCTCCTGGTTCCGCAGTCCCTCAGAGGACAAAAGAAAGTGCTATTTCACTATGAGAATTACAAGAGTACAAGGAGAATGTGGGAAGAGACTTTCTTGTCTAGAAAAAAGGTTGTACCTTCATGCCCCACAACACTCATTAAAACTCAGCACCATACTGCTTGATTGATGCACCATACTGCATCCCCTGATTTGATGCACCATACTGCATCAAATTCCTGATTAACAGAATGGAATTTTGAAGTGTGGAGAGATTTTAAAGTTGAATTTATATAGTTTAGGCTTTTAGACTAACATTGATGAGCAGGGATTCATTGTGCACAATTGGTGGCCCACACAGATTATATCATAGAAGGTGCACAGATATGTTTAAACAGCAGAGTTGGAAGAGTTAATGACACATAACTATCAGAAGTACCCATGTCTAGTATATTTTTCTATATCGATCTAAGGTGGATCAAAATACAAACACCGCTTGCTGGTGGGAATCTAGCAAACCATAAACCCACATCCTACCTGGAAAAATACTCTTGGAAAACAAAAAGATTGGCAATTGTGCACCAAAGCCTCACCCAGATTATTTTGCTCCAGGGTTTGCAGACCAGTTTGCAATATTAAATTTGTTTTTGTTAACGCACTGCTTCAGTATTACATTGTTCTGCCTGGACATTACCTATGTAACTGACCATTCTGGGAAGAGACCATCCCAGAATTTATGACAGAATGTGGTGGAATTGCTACAGCGGGAGGAAAGGAGTTTGCTAGAATTTCTTCCCTGTCCGTCTCTGATTTCTGAGAAATATTTATACCCCTGAAGGTAGAGGAACCTCCTGTTGCTCCCTTCTATTTAATGGAAGTATATTACCAGGGCCACCCTAATGGCTCAGTGGAAAGGGTAACACAGGAACAGGAACACTCTTGCTCCCTGCAGCCACTTGGGTTTGGAGTAGACATGAGAGGGTGAGGAATGAATTACCCTCTCCTACAATTAAGTGGCTGGCGATCAAGCAATTCTGCAGCCTTAAACGCATAATTCTAGCTTTCCCTGATAGAGGAGGAGTTCACAACTGCAGGCAGTTGTTCTAAGTAGTTATGAGGGGGCTTAACTTTGGAGGGGAGAAACAGCAAAGCAGGGTTGGTTTTTTTTCGGGTTGGAAAGCTTTTGCCTAAGAACTCCTCCAGACCCTGAGATCTCCAGGACTGTTGCCCCTTTCTTCAACACACACAAACGCCTTTTTTGGCACGTGTTTTGGCTGGAGTCAGTTGAACAAGAGAGAGTTAGAACTCGGGTTTCTGGTATCCCCTTGCCAGAAGCTAAGCTGTTAGGTAGTGTAACAACAGCAGCCCAGGCTTCCCACTTCACCCTGCCAGTGACCTTCGCACAGACTTGGACATACCCCCTTCCTCAGAGTGAGGAGCAATTCCCTCTCACTCTGCTCAGTCCAGAAACTCATCTCAGCAAATACCACAAATCATGCCAGACCGAGCAGGGCTATTAAAACAGTGCTGCATAATGTGAATTGCTGTCCACAAGGGACAGGACCAAGAGACTGCCTAACCCACTTTGTTTAACTTTTTAGTTAAACAATCCTGAAAGAGGAAGCTGCATTGCTACTCTGGAAATTACAACTTTAATCTCATTTGAACCACATATTCCTCAGTTAAACTGCAGAAATAATTTAAGAACCAACTCCCAAATAAGACATTTTTCAACATTTCCTACACTTCCTGGAAATATATTACCTCCGATGCTGTGAAATAAAAGCAGATTTATTAATTCACCCAGGTTAAAGTTCTTCCAGTAGCCCCAATAAACTCTAACATCAGGCTAATTACATGCGTTTCACCGGTTTTGCATTTTCACGTTCCTCAAAGCAACACCACACCACACCACTGGAACATCAATCAATTCCAACTCAATCCCACAAACCATTCTCACATATTGCATTCATCGCTCACTCGCACTGCACTGCCCATGGCAGGAATCAATAGTGTTTCGCTGAGAACAGAGCAAGCTTCATTTCCCCTTCCTCGGGCACACTTCAGTGCACGTGCCACGTCTCAGAGGTGCCAGCATGTACTGGCTTATTTAAACAGTGCTTAGAGTTTTGCTGGGCAGGTAAGAAGAATAACTTGGGTGTACAGTAAAACAACGATATAGTTGTTTGTGCCAAACATTCATTTTATGGCAATACTTCACAGGAATTGCTCCCCATAACAACTGAACTGTCATATCCTACAACTACAGCCCAGGCAACCTCCCAGCTGAGCTCACTATGGCTGCTGTCTGATGTGCTCTACATACAAACACCCAGCACTACCCAGATGTTCTCTATGTAAAACATTTGGTTTGAAACACGCAGCGCTTCTTTCCAAAAAGCCATTACATTTGTTTAATGGACTTGCACAGTTCAACTAAAATATCCTGGAGCAGGCATTTGACTGCAGCTCTACTCTACAAGCCCCATCTGCAAAAAGAAAAAAAGAAAGGAAAGGCAAATGAGAATGCTTTACATGATTTATGCTGTCTTTATGATCAGTCAGTTCATAAAATACAAGCTCTGCTCTATAGACAATAACACAAATCGCTTTCAAGTGTATTGTTTAGTCCTTGCCTGTGTTAAACAAATATTTCAATTGAAACAAAGGGCCGAACTCTACTCTTCAGCTTACAAGTGTTAATGTAACTGAGAGCAGCATTTTACCCATGGATATCACAGGGGATGCAATTTTTTTGTTTTATGCTTGGAATGAGTGAGTAATGACATCCAATAATGATAACCAGTTACATTCACGGCTGCAAAGTTTTCCTCTCATGCAAGAAAGCCTGGAAGGAGGTTGAAGTACAGCATGAAATCCTTCTCCCTGATGAATTCCTCATGAGTAATGCACAATCCACAACGAGGCATTTCACAGGTCCCATTAGACCACGTTTTCATCACAAAACGCCAGATAGGATGGGAGAATACATTTGTTTTACAGAAACAGAGAGCCTGGTGGAAAAATCTCAAACTGTACTCACAAAAAAAACCCCTGTAGTTGAAAAAGATGACTAGTCCCTGACCTGGATGTAAGCGCACTGCACAGCCTAGCTAAAGGTTCTCATTCCTCCCAGGTTGTGAGGACACAACAGTGACCACTTGGTACCAACTGGTGCTCAACAGTGGTGACCTGCCTCCAACACACAAAAGATAGCAGGCTTCTGAAAAACTGGCACCATCCCTTCAAAGTGTGACTATGGCCATGAAAGAGGACGTTCATTTCAAGGGAAACCTTTCTGAGATGGTTATATGCACAAAAGGAATGGCCTAGCACAGCGCTGGAGCTGTGGTCAACCTTGACTCTCCCTGCGGCTCCACCACAGACTTTCTGGATGAACCTCAGGGAAACCATTCACACCCTGGGTGTAAAAACCAGCTCCTACAGCAGATAGAGCTTAAACTCACAGATCATGATTTAATTACTTCACACCATTTTGGCACCCTGAAGAGAAGAATAAAAACATGACAAAAAAAGTAGCGTGAAGGATGCTATTGCCCATGTGTAGTCCTGATTAAAAACACATCTTCCCAAGGGGGCAACATGGATGCCTCCCGATTGCATCCCTACACTGGTCAGCTAAGCCTGCATTGCCTCCAGCAGGTATTTACAGGAACTTTCCAGGTTCCGGGCCACCTGGCAACAGGGCATACCAGCTGGGAAGGTTATGCTCTCCCCTCCTCTCCTCCCAAAGGCTAATTTTTTTCCACATGCCAAAAAACAGCTGCCAGCTCGGCCCTGCTGAATCCACTGCACCAGGTGTCCACAGGCTTCTCTGGCCACTTGAGGGGACTGGCTGGCCTTCGCTCCTCCTTCCTGAGCTGCACTCCACTGGGAAAGCTGTAATATTTGATCTGTGCAGAGTACGATGGCAAAAATACACAAATAAATGACAGCTCTGAGCACATGCCTCAGGAGCTGTTTTTTTAACAAATGCTTTGCTGTCTTCCCCTGTCAAACTTGTGTGCAAAGGACTTAACCTTTCTGCGTAAACAACAAAGCACCGTTTAACAAAAAGGAACATTTATTTAGTTACCACACAGCTCAAAAATATATTTCTACCCAACCCTCATTGCTATCTTCTGTGATTTAAAAATTATACACACTCACTTTTAAAATGACACTTGTATCTCAAATAAAGAGAGATATCCTTCACCATAAGGCATTTCATGGAGATTAGAAACTGCAGCAGAGATCAAATGCCTTTTTGTGTACAGGAAACATGATACAGAGGCTTTGAGATCTCCATCAACAGCAGGACCCCCGTCTTTCTCAACTACCCATGAATAGTCAAATTTAGTCTCTGAGCTTGGCGTGGTATCTTTTCACAGGAGCAATTTTTTTTTTTTAAGTCTAATATCCCTTAACTAGTGTCTTTATTCTGAGGCAGTAAATGTGCTGACTCAGCTCCTCAGCACAGGAAGACATTAGGATAATTGCAAGTCCCTCAAGCTGCCAGACCTCAGAACAAAGGCAGCCCTCCAGCCTCTCTGCTCTAGCTGTCTCACATGCCAGCTGCTAGGCCAGAGTGGCCAAAGGGCTCTGGGATTACCACAGGCCAACCAGGAAGGTGAAGCAACAGGGGCAGAGCAGCCTGTCAAGCACTGATGCTTCACCACAGAGGCAGCCAGCCCCACACAAGGTGCAGCAGACTCTCCCATTCACCAGGCTGGCATCCAGGGGACCCAACAGCAAGGGGTCTCACCCACTCTGCTGGAGGTGTGGCTGAGGTGAAGTAGGAGATGCCATCAGGGAGAAGGGAAGGCTAAGGGGGAATCCACAAATTAACAGTTATATTACATTCTTGTTAAACTAAGCAACCTCAGCTGTCTTCTTAATACTTACAACAAATCCTGTGTTTATTTTGTGATTTTGCATTCACCTAGAACTGGCCAGGACAGTTTCACACATGCCAGCTATGCCAACCCCTTTTCACTTAGCTGGGAACTGGGTTTTCTTTCAAGTGAAAGAAGCCACCTGTTAAAGTATTTTATTATGCCCTCCATTGTCAAGAACAGAGCCTGAAAATGTTTATACTTAAGCATGACCCGGGACTTGCATCCCTTTCAGACCAGTGGCAGCTTTAAGGACTGAGTCTCATAAACCATCAGATCTAGAAGCAAGTCCCATCTGTCTTTGGAGAGTTAGGGGACGCAAGGAGCTTATACCATCCAATAGTTTAACAGACTGCCTTGAGGCTCAGCCCATGGTCTTTAGCTCAAAATACAAAAAACTACTGAGTTCAAGTAAGAGTATTAGAACAGTGGAAGATCAAGGGAAGGCTACAGCCTTGCCCCCTCCACCCTTTGCAACACACAGCAAAGGTTGCGGGAGGGCCTCCACATCTATGGAACATCTGGCATTTATGGTGTGGGTCCAGGATGTCTGATGGGTATGGCCAGACACGGTAAGCACACGGAGCACCTCACCCAGCCCCCTAGTGTTCAAAGGTCTAGGATCCCCTAATTTATACAACATACTATGCTGCCTGTGAAGACACGGTGATATATATATTCTGTTTAAAAGCAGATACTTCTCAAATCATAACTTGCAGATGCTCGAAGTCTTTCATGTGGGTAAGACAAATGAGAGCCATAGAGACTGATTTTGTAGCCAGGGAGTACAGGAAGCAACAGCAGGAGAACACTATTGAAAGCCTGGATACACTTATGGCTTTAATGAATTGGCCATCAAATATAACAACACACATATGCAGCTTTTACCTTGCTTTGTAGTTCGCTCCCCGCCCTCCCCAGCTATTCCACATATATCTAGCAAAGTGGAAATTATTTTGAGTTTGGTTTATTAAATGGACACACATGGTACTCACATCTGCTGGAAGATATTTGAGGGAAACGCTGACAAATGTCATTTACATATTTAGTCAGAGACCTTTTCATCTAAGACATTTCCTCTGACATACCAACTGTCCGAAGTACATCAACCCATCAGGGCTAATGACAAGAGGTTTTTCTATAAAGTGTCTGGTGCACGCCTGGGCAATTTAGGGACAAATCCTGACTGATGTAGGAGGCAAGAAGAGACAGGAACAACACACTGTTGGTAGGTCAGAGATTCCCGTGCCAAGGCACCCATCACTGGTGGTGTGTAAATCATTGAAACTGAACACCAGAGCTGGACACTGGCTGCAACCTCCACCCCTTTCCAGGTCTGGAGCTGCTGAGACTGTGGCCACTCCATGCAGAGGAGGAGTTACAGGTAGAGGGTTCAATGAGGAGAACAGTGTCCTACTGAGAGAAGTGTGGTTGTACAGCAAGAGGAGGTGCTTTGGCATCAGCATCCTGGTTCACGAGGATAGACATAAGCGTGGTACAGGAGGCAGCGACTTGAACCAGGGAGATGCCTGTGTCAAACCAAAGGTCAGCAGTCAATTTCCAAATCCCTGGTATGTGGGTTTTGGAAATACGTCCCATATGCTCTACATTTGGATAACCATGGCTCTAAACACATTCACCTGCTGGTGTTCAAGGCTGATATATCCGGAACTGGGTGTCAACCCACTTTTGTCATTCTTCCTTGGCATTGTTGAGGACACCGCATGCCTCCTCCCAATCCTTCACTCCAGCAAAGACTCTCAAGTTATTTATTTACCAGACAAAACACAGACTAACTACAATTACAGTTCTCTAAAGAATAAACAATTGTTCACAAGAACTGCACATTCCACACAATTTTATTCAAACATGTATGACCCCGAACTACAATATATGCAGTAATTGTCTCCACATGGCAAATCCACACTGTGGTTCCTAAAAAAATAATAATAATTTTTAGAACATATGCCACTAAAAAAACGCAGTATATTTTAGCAATATCTAATGAAAGACTTTGTAAAAGCAATTTCCATTCTGTTGTGTTCTCTAGCATATGGTGCTGTGAAACCATTTGTATAAACGCTTCGACATGTTAGAGTGTTTTTAGCTGAAGGCTGCATTATAAACATTGGCTCAAATTCTGTTGTGAATTTCACATTTAGAGGGAATCACACACTAGGTATGTATCAGGCCAAAATGTGCCCTGCCCATTAGTCTAACTTTCCTTTATTAAGTAGTATCCCTTCAGAAATGAATACACTGAGACACATGGAAATGAACTGGCCTGCCCAAAATCGTTAAATCCAATGCAGGAGGAGGGAAAAAAAAAAAAAAAAAAAAAAAAAAAAAAAAAAAAAAAAAAAAAGCAATCAACAGTCTCTTGGAAACTTTTAATTTCTTCACCTGTAAGAAAGTGCAACATCACTGAAAGAACATTACTTGATGTTCACTCAAAGTTCAAAGAACATGTTGTTCTTTATTATGGTAAAAGATTTGACAAGTTAGTGTATTCAGATGACCCCTCACTGGCTAGTCATTAATTCAGACTTTCATACCACTGAACCATACTCCCCTGAACAAATCTGCTTCTCCAACAAAAATTCTCAGTGCAGAAAACTAGCATTTTGTACTAGTGCCTTTCTCCTGATGACCTTCATGCTGTAGTCAGTTATTTCTGTCTGCAGCCCTTGAGGTTAAGGTCTTCTTTGGCATTTCAATTAAACAAGTGTTTATGTGAAGACCATAGTGATTTTATACAAGCAGGTAGTAACTCCTGTGGGCAATAAGCCCACAATATTCACTGTGAATGACATTAGATTAATTACAGTGTTTTTCATAAGATTAATTCCAGTGGGTTTTTTTCCATTTCCTGGGTTTTTTTTCTTTTTTTAAAGCAGAATATCGGAACACATCTAATAACTAAGGGTGGAACAAATAACAAATTAACAGCAAAGCTATTTTCAAGCCCATATACTCTTTCCAACTTCTGTTCATTCCAGATCTAGAATTTCCATGCATGCAGAGGATGACCTGAGTTTCACTAACACGCCTTCAGCACCATGAAAACATTGTCCAGATTTAGTCACATTACGAGTCTCTAAAAGAACTCAGTTCACACATCTTAAATAAATAAATAAATAAATACATATATGCATACATACATAAATAAGATTTAGGTGATACATTTTGCAAGAACCTCTCCTCCCCCCCTCCTCTGGCCCCATGTAAGCACTGCATGGCAGGAGAGGTGTACACAGCAGCCACCCCAGGCTGCGCAGACCGTGCTGGCAGCTACCAGCTTGGAAGCAGGGAGCAAAGCAGCACGCTCTGCACGGGTCACAGCGCTGGCATGCACAACAAAGCAAGAGGCAGCGGAGTACAAAAGGGCCAGGAATGGAGACCAAAGCTGGATGTCACACAGGGACAAAAGCTCAGGGTAAAGAGAGAGCCCAGGAGGCAGGAGAGACTGCGGAGGAGGCTATCATCCATAGGACCCTGATGTTACACGTACTCTACGTGGCTGGAAAAAAATCAAGTATTAGTTTGTGCACTCAAAACTAGCTGATATTTCCAATTATTTTGGCTCTAATTGGCAAGTTTTTCCTTTCTTGTGAATAAAATGGGGTAGTGATACAAGGTATTGTTTCTATAATTCAAGTGTATTATCATAGCTGTGGAAGGCACATTCACAAATCAGGAACCTGCTGTGCAAAGTGCTGTACAAGCACTTCACATCACAGCAGTGTTGTGTAGATACTTACACCGGTGTCTGCAACAAAGGAAGATATCTTAATAAGAGCAACAGAGAACCTCAAAACAAACAAACAAACAAACAAACAAACAAAAAAAAAAAAAAACAAAAACAGTTCTGTGTCAGATTTGGGCATTATCCTGAGCAGTCTGGACACTGCATTGAGCAATCAAGATAAAAATCAATATGAAATAGTGACCCAGGTGCTAAGTGAAGCAGAAGTTCTCAGGGGGAAAAAATGGAAATATAACATGTCATTAAAGATAAAGGAACTCACATGCTTGAGAGGGACACCAACATTCTCTGTGATATCAGCTGGGCAGCTAAGAGAATTGGGACAAACGTTCCACCTGGCTCTCACTGCCCTCGGTGACTCATGACCAAACTTTTGTCCTGTTACATGGAACTCTTAAAAACCACACCGCAAACAAACAAATGGTTGTGTAAGGCAAACAAGGCCTTAATTACTGATATGACAGCGCTGTCATTGTTGGTATTCATCCTTGGTTTTGTTATGATATGGACAAATACAATCAGCAAAACAAAGATCCTCCTTTCATGCAATCTGTTGCTGTTTCAGGATTTCAAAAATCCTGTGCAACCTTTCAAAAGCATCACAAAGCAGAGCTGTTTCAAAGAAGAGGTTTTCACTGGACTTGCAAATAAAAAGAATTGTTGCTTTAAAGTTTAAAGGGTTTTTTTACAAGATTTTGATTCAGAAACCAATATCATTTGACAACATCCTTCTACCTGCACTTTTATGCAAAGGAGATAAATAACACACCAGCCACCACACATAACTCGCCTGCCCAAATATGAACCACGTGCCTGTTTTTCATGTTGGGCTGCAGCTTGTCATCAATTCCCAAAATAATTAACTTTCTGAAGGAACGGCTGGAGGAGAATAGTGCTTCCTCCACCTGCTGGTGAGGAGGAAGAAAAGATGTCATGATTCAGGCAGAAAGGGGGAAATGAAGGTGGAGGGGGAGGCTTCTGCATCTACTCCTCATGGCCTCCCCAGTGCAGCCTAAGCAGAGAAAGGGAGACAAGCTCTGGGCTTTAGCAAATGGTAAAATCTCTCCTGAGGACAGCTAGTAACAGAAATGAAGTGCAGATAACACAGGGAACTTCATGAATGGTTGTAACAATCAACCAGCAACATTAACAAGCTCCAGGTCCAGTAGTGGCGAGAAAGGCAAAAGGACTCCCAGCAGAGCATCTCACAGGAGGGCACCCCCAGGGAGCTGTATACCGGCCAGGGTTCTGAACCCCTGAATTAAACTTTGCTGGGAGTGCTCCAGGCAGTCTAACAAGGTTTACCTGGCATCTTCCATGTTTCAGGGAGCAGCATGCTCCTCTGCTAACATTAATTAAAATTAATGCTTTTTTTTTTATCCAGGTATTGTTTTCTGTATAATATCAGGAACACACAGATAACAAGACTGAAAACGCCTATCTGTAATTCAAAGTTGCATTCTAATGAATATTTACTCCAGTGGAATCATTTACTAAAAGAAAAACCCAGGAGCATTTACCATCTTCTTGCACCACACACAGAATCAGCCAGAGGTGGTCAATACACACCTTAACTAAGGCTGATATAAGTGTAACGGTGGATTTCTTGGCTAACAAACATTGAATACATAACACAAACAAAAGTTCAGTCGTTTAGTTTAACATGTGCGAGTTGTCAAGTGGAGAAAACGCCCAAGGAAACGTCAACAGGAGTGTTACTTCACAGGCTTGTGATATCATCTCTTTATCCTTACACTTAATAACAGGTGCCTTAATTTAAAATATCATAAGTCACAACTGTGTATACTGAGCCAGTACTAATGAAGAAAATCTTGCTGGCAAAATTAGGCACCTCATACGTCACGTAGCGGGCAATATTTTAACTGCTTCATGCAGCGTGCAGTACTGTCTGCAGTCGCTGTGGCAACTAATACACAAATTCACATAAGTTGTTTCCAACAAGAAACCAAACATATCACACAATCTACCCTGGAGCTTTATGGCAGGAAGCTTTATGATCATGTACCACTGCATTAGGAGGAATGACAACAAAGCTAAAGTTAAGAGGAATAACAATTTGAATAAACCTGTAACCTGTGAACACATTCCAAATGCTACTTTCATTCAATTCAACAGAAATCCTGCTATTGATGTCCAATGGCACAGGACTAAAGCACATTTGTACTTTTGGATCTGTCTTCTTACCTTAGTTTTACTTTATTTATCCAAACCCATAAGTTTCTATCTCATTTCTGAGCTCTCTATTTATACAGATGATGACAAATCCAAAGTTTGTGCTTCATATTAAAAGCCTGTCTAGTCATGCAAATATCTTTATGAAATGCCATAATAAAGCTAAAGAGATTGTTGATAGACAAGAGTAATGGAAAGGCCAAATAGGAAAATCGCTTGGACAAGGCTGGTGAATGGGAACACAGCGCTGCTGCCAAGGTCCAGCTTCGCAATCTGTTACCATCCAGCTTCAAATAGCTGCTTACCACTGAGTAAAGAAAGATATGATTAGCTAAACCCGTAGCAGAATAGGAAGCAAACAGACTGGACTAAAGCAACCTTAGGACTCTCGCTTCCTAGCTGTCGGCTGCGATAGGATTGGCATTGGACGTGCTGTAAGAGAAAGTGCCGGCCACATCCCCTGCTCCGTGCATCCCCTGCTGGACACGGCAGCATCTGGTCCAACCCGCTCATGGATGATGCATTCACTGCCCACTAATAAGAATTGAGAAGAGGAAAGGGAAGAGAAAGAGAGATGGAAAAAAATGAAGGAAAATTCTGCCCCTCTCTGATCATTCATCCTGTCGGTGCTCTTATCTCACCCATGGAAAGCAATAGGTGTTCACTGTATCAGCCAGACAACGGAACTGTCGGAAAACAAGAAGTGTTTTCCATTCACTTAGATCTGGCTGGATTCCTGACAACTAGCTTTTATTCTGCAAGCAGACAAAATGTGGATACTTTACATACACTTGCAGATGTTCCAGTTCAAACAGACACGTTACACCAGAACTTGCCTGCAGACTAGTTAATAATTATGAAGTGCCACACGCCAAGGCTTGCATTACTCCAGTAAAAGACTCACACCCTGGTAAGGACTTGTTTAGCTTCTACATACCAGCTGATAGTGCGAGTGCTACATTTTTATTGCATTTAAGATTGCATGGGTATTCTGACTTTCACCCTCTCCATTTCAAGATGGCATTAGCCATATAGATTCAGTTCAGACCATATCATCAAAGTATCCTTTAGCTGTGCAGCTGAAGTGCTTGACAGTTATATGGAAAGACCTGGTCTGTTGTTAACTCAGATAAGATACACTCTGCATCCTTTCCTGTGAGGGCTCTTCCCAAAGCCAAATCTCATTTACATTACTGTCTCCTTTTCTTTTTAAATTTCCCAACTCTTTTAAAAAAAAAGTTTTCAATTTACTTGCTTATTTACTACATTTTGTAATGCAAGTAAAAAATAATCTACTTACAAAATAAAAGTATATAATATAGCCTTGGAGCTTTTGTTAGCTTGAAGTTGTAAAATGGCCAAGACAGCAAACTTTAAAAATCATGGATTTAGAGTGAGCATGTGCAGAGATGTCCATCTCTGGTTTCTCTTTAGCCAGCCTCCAAATGAGCTAATAAACCGAAAGCATATATGATATGACTCTACAACTTGGCTGAAACTCTCATTTTCACTGTCGACACAAAGATATTCAGTTGCAAAGTAAGTGCTCCTTATTAAAGCCATAGCATCTGAAATTTCATTTTCTGTTTTACAGATCCTTCTGCCTCTGGGTGCACATTGAGCTTCCCAGCAACCGAAAGGGAAAGATAAATGTAACGTCACCAGGGAAATGCCTTGCTTTTAGATGAAGTCGAGTGAAAACTCAATTAGTCTACTTCAGCATGGAGACCTCTGTAGAAAACCATCTATTCCTCAGAACAATCTTTAACACAACAACGCCTGCCTCTCATTTGCTTGCCCTCTGTGAATAGTTACATATTTCTGGGAAGGAAAAATGACAATAACTGTGACTAATGTGTACACTGCTTCAATCGCATTTCTGAGCCCGGCTGGAGCGCTGCACCAGCGAGGAAATGCTGAAGCTGAGTTATTGCTGGACAACCTCCGGGCTTCTTCAAGTCTCGAGCCAGACGGCACCGCTGAGTGGTGAAAAGGATCGTAAAAACCAATGGGGCTGGGCTGCAGTCCCTGCAATCTTTTTAGGTGTCAGCAAAATTCAGGTCACAAAAGTATGACTGAATCACGGCGTTTTTAAACAGAGAAGCCAACGTTTGCCCTTCTGACAGTACTCTGTGTGCAGCTTTGGTCAGCTGCAGGATGTGACAGGTTTCACCAGACCGCGAATTTCCATCGCGGGGCGGGGGGAAAATAACTGTTCACAGCAGACCCGCATGTAAAAACAAAACAAATAAGCTACTCTATTTTTTCAATAATAACGCATCCCTCCAAAACGTACCAACGTGTTACCACAACACCTTCACCACTCCACCCACATAGAAGTCTCTCTATAGGATTTGCACTCTGAACAAAGCGCTGGACCGCAGGCACGGGTGAGATGCTGACCCGGGTGTCTGCGGGCTGCGGCCACGCCAAGCGCCCGCCTCGCCACAACACGGCAGCCCCGCACAGGGACGGGGCTCCTGGCGGCAGGGTCCCGACGGGGTGCACTCGGCGTTGGAAATCCAAAGTACGTATACCTGTATATATGAAATAAACAGGCAGAGAGAAGCCGCTCCGCCAGCCTTACCACTCTGCCAGAGAACCTCTCGATGGCCCGCTTGACTTTGCCATAGGTGCCTTTGCCCAAGGTCTCCTGCAGCTCGTAGCGATGCTTCAGGTTGTGCTTGTGGTGATGCCGCTTCACCCCCTGCTGCTTCCTCGCCGCCGTTACCTCCGGGGACGGAGCCTCCCCGAGCGGCTCCCCCATGGCCGCTGCCGCCTCGCTGCCGGCCGGCCCGGGGCCGCAGGCGGAGCCGCGGGGCTGCGCGGGGCTGGGGCTGCTGCTGCCGCGGGCGGCCGCTTCGGCGCCCTCCATGCCCGGCGGCGGCGGGCGCGGTGTGAGCGTCCCGCCGGCCTCGCCGCCTCTGCCTCGGCCCCGCGCCCGCGCCGGCACCACGGGGCGCGGCGGGCGGGGCGGGCTGGGGGGCGGTGGCGGCGCCCCCGCTCTCCGCCCCTTCCCCGCCGCCCGCCCCGGCGGCGGATTCGGCGCGGGGCGGCTCCTCCAGCCGGCTCGCCCCGCCCCGGCAGCCGCGGAGCCGGGCGGGGGCTACCGCGGCTGGCAGCGCTGTGTTCCCAGAGCCCGCTTTTGTGCGCCGGAGGGAAGGGGGTTCTTCGGCGGCTCTCCCGGGCCGCTGGAAGGCGCCTCAGCGGGGCCGAACCCCGGCCCGGCGTGGCCCCGGTCTGAGCCCCGGGTCCCAGCCGGGCCGCGCTGAGGCGAGGCGAGGCGGAGCGCCCGCCCTGGCCCCACGGGTCTGGCGTCTGCACCTGCAGGGGCAGCGGGCAGGAGCTAGAGTGAGCCCGCACCAAATTCAGGTCTGGAAAATTTTTCCAGAAAACGCTTCATTTTCCCCATTCACCACGCGGGCGAGGGTTTCCTGTGGGGTTTCCATGTTAGAGGAACTGGCAGAAAAACCCAGGCACGCCCGGGTGCCGCCTGTCCTTGGCATGGACGGGCGCTGTTTGCCCGCTCCAGGAGGGTTTTGCCTGTCAGAACCTTCCTGGACCTGTCCCGCTGTGGTCAACTTGCGAATTCGGTGCCAAGATCTAGAGTTGAGGAGCACCTCGTCTGTGCTTTCAGGATCTTTAAAATACAAAAGAATGCATCGGGTTTACTCTTTCTTCATTTTAAAGTAAGGTGTTTATTTCTGTCACAGAGACAGCTTGAAAATTAAAACCAATACAGACATATAAATTGTTGGCAGGGTTAAGTCGAATCAGATGTTTCCTTTAGAAAAGAAGCCATCCCCAAGCCCACGGCCAGTGGAGGCAGATGGTCTCTAATAGCAGAAGGGGGAAATTTGCGTGGGGTGAAATCACTCTGGCCTGCTACAGTGTGGCCAGTTTGCTGGACCTTCAAGTAAGAGCCCTGACTCAGTGTCTCTTCTCTGCTGACTCTTCTTAAGAGGTAGGTCACAGCTGGGATTGTCTGCCCTGCAAGAATAAGGCACATACCTTTTGAAATTCTGGATTCCACTTTGTGGTCACAGTGATGCCAAGGCACAGAATTTCAGGAGTCAGTAGCCCTGTCCCTCCGTTTTGCTGGAGGAGTGTTAGCACAGAAGTTGGTCCTCGTGCTCAGCCAATTTTACTGGCTGGCTCTTGCAAAGGATCAAGTTTCTCAAATGTAACTAATTCAGGGGCATCAAGGTGATGGGGTGATGGGGTGATACCAGCTTTGGTGAGGGCTCTCCTTTGGTTCCTCCATCTCTCCGGGCCAGTGTCTAAGGCCGGACATCCTCAAGGTTTTTTCCTGAGACAGTGAACACGTATCCCTGAGGCTGCAGCCTTAGCCCCTCTAAGTTGAACTTGAGAACAAGTTTCTCTGTAATTACCATTGCTACACCTTCATTTTAGGATCAGCAGAAGTGCCCAGCTGGCTCAAGGTGAGTCTGCCCAGTGCAGTACTCTATTCTGAGCAGGAACCAGCACACGCCACAAGGGTTGCAGAAGACAGAAAGAATCCTGCAGTTGTCAATAGTAACACCTCCCATGCTGGCTTCTTGCTCTTTGGAAGCCTGATATTGACTTAAGCCCCGGAGCATGAAATTTAACATCTCTTTCACAGACTACACCTCAAACTGGCTATTCCAAAGCAGAAAGGGAATGGGAAGCCTCACTCTGTTACTTTACAGATAAAAAAGAGTGCCTCGTCCTCCTGTGGCCCCTTCCTTTATTTTAGCTGTGGAAAGGACAAAAATTCTGTGGCACTCTCTTTGTAAGAAGTAAGGTGACAGTTGTAGCTTTGATATTTTTGTTGTTTTGCTTTAATGCTCTGAAGTGCTATTGCATTACCCCCAGCTGGCACAGAATAAAGCAATGCCTGGGCTATCTGAACACGCCAGAGAGTAACATTGCTGCAGTGGCTGCCTTCAGTGCCCCCAGTCTGAAATCCGCTTGTGTAAGCTCTTCTCAAACTGAGGAGATGCCCCGAGAAACATTCATATGAAGGAATGCAGGCCAGACCTGCTTTGAGTGGGGATTGGCACATGGATGGGAATGCAGGAGCACCACGAGGCAGGAGGGAACTAGGAGAGGGGCTGGCAACACAAGGAACATGAAGGGTGTCCTTGACTGCTGGGAGAAGTGAAAAATTGTCCTGATTTGTGTTCACCTCAGCGCAACTTCACTTGCATAGATTAAATCAGAGTCTCAATCTTGCTGTGTGCCAAGGATACGGCAGTCTGTCAAGATGACAGTAACAACTGCCTGGTGGTTTTGCATGTCCAGTGCAAGCCCTACTCCCACCAAAGGGGCGAGCAGCTCGGGTCCTGCTCTGACCTGTGCTGACTGCGCGCTGGATTGCCCGAGCAGCTCTGGAGTGGCTTGGGCCCCCCAGAGGCAGCAGGGAAGAGTGTCCAGCTATGGTTGTCAGACTGTCTGGAAGCTCCCTTCAGGCTGGAACTCAGTATAGCCTATTTTCAGGTCCTTTATACCTCTTGAATAGCCGAAAAGCATGAATGCCAGTGATGAAAATAGGTTTCATTATGTTATGCTCATGAGCGTTGTTAATATTCCCAAGCGTGTTCTCTTCTAGCTGCTTGGAAGCATACATCATCAGTTCCATGAGGAAATATGTCATGAATCATTGCTATATATTGTGATTGGAGAGACACAAGGCATAATAAAATACCAGAAACTCCAAAATGAAAATGCCAATTTTTTAATGGAGTAAGCACAGGTACTATGTAGTATTAGAAATGCCACTTTTGCTTTTGGTGTCCATTCTCTCAAATGTGAAGCCAGAAGGCACTGAGCAAATCAAATATGTAAATTAAAACTGGACACAAGAAACTTTCTGTGCTCATATGTAAAAGCAATGGTAATTGAAAATAAGGATAAATATAGGAGTATGCCAATGATTGCGTGTATCACCAACACACAGAGGTATTTCCTTTTAATTTTTAGCATGTCAGTATAAAACACGTAGTGTTTCATTGTTTCTGAAATAAACATTTGGTAAGAATTTCAGCTCTCTGAGTTTATAGACACCACTAGGGAATTCTTCATTTCTGACAGTATTATTTTACATAAATGCTTTTCCTTATTCACAAAAAGGAATTATCCTCCCATTGAAACCAGCAGACTTCTGCTAGCCAGCTTCAAAGGAAATAGGATTAGGCTCTAATTTGAAAAGCAGTATTGGAGGATATGTTGTACCAAATCTAAACTATACAGAGAATCAAAATAACAACAACAACAAAGCCATTGATTTCAGTAGGCTTACCTTTCTGAAATCAATATGAGTTGGAAATGTCTTAAAAGACTGCAGCATGGTAGCAATAAAAATTTATCATAAAAATCAGTGCGTTTTTAGGATTAATTTTGCCACAAACTTTCAAAACAGCACAACTTATTTATTATTTGGCATAGAGACACTCAGGATTAAAAAAAACCCCACTGGCTGAATAGTACTCAGTCAAATATTTAGGTCTCCTCAGAAAGCTGACAGCATCTAAAATGAGACATGAGTTTCACAGAGCTGATTTTAGTTCATTCCATATATTTAGCTAAATAAAAACCCCAAAGCAAAAAAAACACCAGGATTTCAAAGATACTTACTACACATACTTATTTTACAAACTGAGACCAGGTTCTCTCTGTGCAATAATTATGCCCATTGCAGCTTAACTTGGTGAGATGGTATGATTTATACTCAGACTTCTTGCCCATAAGCATGCTTTAGCTTTTGCCAATGTTCAACAGTGTTGTTACCAGCCATCCGAAAGGTTGGCTTCCAAGGGGGGCTGTTGGAAAGCTGGAATACCTTCTTTGATTGTTCCCTATATTTTAAGATAGAGAAAAGGGGAGAAATGAGTACTAAAGGGATTCATAGATGCAATAGATGTGTTTTCAGATATTACTTAGATGCTGCTCTCTTAGGTGTCAGTCCTCTCTGCTGAGCTCTATAGTCTGTACACAAAGAAAAATATTCTTTAAGTCAATTGAGTTGCTTTGACTGCTCATGCTTGATAATCAAGATAAGTGTAGGTGCATGCATTTGCTGGACCAAGCCAGAGTGCTCAGCATTGTCCAGACTGCAGATCTAAAGATGATATGACCACAGGACATTCTCTCAATTGAACTTTCTCCTCTGTGTTAAGTACCTGCTGAGAGAGAGCTTTTTGGTCTGATGAAGTGAAAGCATGCTAATGTGTTCCACTCAAGAATAGGGATTATCCTTTAGAAAGCAGACAGCTGGCATCCATCTGGTTGCTGTGGCAGGTATCTGCATATTATCTGCCCTGGCAGATCACATCCAATCTTTGTAATTGCATGCTTTATGAAACTTGCAGGAGTCCAGAAAGTTCAGGATTAAGACTGTAATGCTGATTTTCTCTGTAGTGAGCCATATAAGAAAAACTTTACCTTGACAAATAGTGGTCTTTTGAGGTGTGCCTTGTTTGCATCCCACAGATGTCAGTTCACTATTAAAACAATATTTCAGTCGAATAATGAGCACTGACAGGGCCCAGATTCAGAGGTTATAACTTTTCTCCAAATTCATGTGTCTCCTCTTGTTATTTGACTGCCTCTAGGCCTCTTGAGATGTCCATGGAATAGGAAAAATAGAGACTTAGGTGAAGTTAAGCCCTCTAAATCTGGATCCCGGACCCATTACAGAGCTTTACGGGCAGTTTAGAAACTGAATGATGTCTGCAATATCTGTTTGGAGAGGGATCTGGAATTTGGGCTGGGGTTCTTCGTAAGACTGTAAGACTTTCGATAGGAGAGGAGCCGTATGCTCATAAAATATCTTAAAATTCCATTTCCAAGCCTCAAGGCTTTGCTTCAGTGACTTTCACTGAGAATTTAGACAATGAATGAGTTAAAATTTTTGCCTGTAATACTGGTCATTTATTCTTCTGCTTGTTATGTTTTATTGGAATATCCACAGCACAGAGGATAGCAGTCACCTGCTGAATTTACATCATGTGCTTCATTTACATAAGCACGTGTGCCTGTATGCTTATGTCACATGATTTTATCCATATAAAATCTGATTTTCTACAGTAAACAATTCCACATGACACCAAAATTCCTCACTGTTATTGCTAAAATGGGGCCCTCAACACCATTGAGAAGTGAAAAGAAACAACACAAACTGCTCAGGAGACAAAACTGAAATGTAGCGGATGAGTCTCAGCGTCTCTTCTTTTGCAAGGTTTCCAGAAGGATTGAGCATACACAATTCCTTCTTCTGTTGCTTTCCTATTCTCATTCAGTGTAGATGCTCTTTAGGTGTAAAACTCTGTGATGGTGTGTTTACTGTGTTATTTATGTATTAATTTTATTGAATAATTAGCAATACAATCCAAACTACCAGCCTCCTCTGTCCCTCTGCACATTAATACTTTCGGGATTAAAGTCCATTTACAAGTTCCACCACCATGAGCAGGGAATTGCACTGGGCCACAGTCAGTGGATTGCTCATTCCACCAATGCGAAGTGCAAGAAAATAAATTTAAAATGTAATCAAGTCGCTCAGCAGCACGCTCCCTGCCTCTCATCACTTCCCTTCTTTGCCTTCAGTTCCTTTGCCTCCCTTCCGCTGCTTCTGTTTTTTTTGCCCTTATTTTGAGAGACTGACTGACTGCATTGCTTTCCACCATCAGCCTGTTAGCCACGCATAGGCAGCCAGATCTCCACCCAGCTCATTTTGCCCACTGCCAACTCTTGCACCTGGAACAACGGCTTTCAGCATAGCTTATGCACACACAGCTTCTCCACAGCATCACCAGGAGTGGTCATCACCGCCCATCATTTCGCACCCATTTCCTCCAGCCCCAACTCCCCCAGCACAACGGTGCTGGCAAGTGAGGTGTCTCAGTGTTGGGTTTTGGTGGTGAAACCACGGGCCCTTACCATGTAAACACGGGTGGTGCTCAGTGGTGCCTGTGGGTTGTGGTGGAAAAGGGTGGAGCTGTGCAGCCACGGGTTGCTTTGGGGCTGGTAGGCAGCTGGGGCAGAGCAGGGGAAGTGAAATGCAGGCGAGGTGCTGGGGCCTGCCAGCCTGTGCTGGGGAGCTGCACGCTGCAGGGGCCTTCACTTGGGGATTTTGTGTGGCAACAGAATGGGGAAGCATGAACTTTTGCCATTGTGACCCCTTCATCCTGGATGACTCACAGACGAGATGGGGCAGATACATCCCTGCAGGACTCTGGGATTTCCTGCCCAGTCCGAATGGAGATATCACAGCCACTGGGTAGATCTTGCAAGTCATGAGGTATTAGCCTTAGTTGTGGCTTTTGCATGGTGTTCATTGGGCTGACACCTATGTTTTGCACAAGATGTTTGGTTTGATGTTGAGGTCTGTGGATCTGTGTCTAGATTGTATCACTCTTTTCATGAAGCTCTTTGATGCATAACCAGTTTCCTTGCAAATACAGGGGTAAAACTGTTCCAATAATACAGGGAGTAAAAAAGACAAAAATATAAGTATCTTTCTTTTCTTATATGTACTATTTAGAGTGAAGATGATTAAGCACGAGATATTATGCTAAAAGTCATGCTGTATGTGTTACTGGACACCAGTGAGTTACTGGATGTTCATACCTTTGGATGCACTTACCTGAACAAGACTTTTCCCACAACTATCACTGACGGGCAGGTGTCTGGGATGATGACAGCAAATGCTGCCCAGTTACCAAAAATGGACCCCACGACACTTAAAACAGATCATCTACCATGTTATGACAGATATACAGTTTATCCCATCAGACAGAATAGCATTTATTGTATTAGACTGATAACATGCATCACTTCCTTTGGCAGCATGGGCATGCAATTCAAATATAGTGGAGAAATGGGCAATGTGAGCCACCTGAGTCCTGTCAGGAGACAAATCTATAGGGAACTGATGACAACATAGTCCTCTATTCCCTTTTTTCTCACACGTGCTGCAGGCTGGCTGGTAACCTTCTTCCCTCCACAGATAAAGGGGAGCAAGGACTGAACTGTGCCTTCTCAAAAGGCAGCCCTTTCCCCTCCTGGAGGTGTTTTGGGGAACGGTGGACAACTCCACACCTTGCCACAGGCCCCACACTAGAGGCACAATCTGACATGGGGAAATCGCCTCCCCATCTCTCCCTACATTCCCACTGAAATACTGGAATTCAGCATAGTGTGCATCATGGCTTCATAGCTGTAAGACTGGCTGTATTTTTCTTTCACTGATCATTAGTTTGTCAGAGTCAAAACAATGCTAAATTATAAAATAGATTCAACACAGAGGCTGCCAGCTTCCTTTAGCTTTATTTTGTTTATTTTTCATTTGTCTGCAGCCACTTCCTGGCTTTAGAAAATAGTAAATAAAAATAAATAAAAATAAATTAAATTAGGTAAAATAATAAAAACTATTGATGGCAATATAACAATTTTATGGCAAGTGATTAGAATGGTAGAAACAGAATGCTACAACTTTAGGATGTCTACGGACGATACAGCGTGACATTCACAGGAAAAAGACTACCCAGAATTCTGGGGCAGCAAGCTGCAAAGAGCAGTTAAGTGGAAAATGGATCTGTTTGCATATAGATGCCTGCGAACCAAATATAATTTTCTATTAGATCTTTATAAAATCCCATCCTTTATGCTTGTTTGCTAGCAGAGAGGACTCTTTAAATCAATAGCAAATTGGCTAAGTGACAAACTTGATCAAAGCCTCATTATGCATGAAAATTTCATTTTGCTGGCTCTGGCATTATGAGGGGGAAGGTTTTGTGGCTCTCTGTGTTTCCTTTGTGCTTCTTATGCAGTATAAAGGAAATTTCTAAAATCCCCACAGTGAGCAGAGGGGAGCAGAGAGAGGATGCCAGCCCCTCATCTGTTGTCCTCCAGGAGGACAGTGACAGCCCCTCTGACTCCAGTGCTGTCCCCATTGCTGGGCCCACAGAAGGGTGAGTGTCAGGCCTGGGGTGGAAGATTTCAAGGGTGGCAAAGAGTGTTCTTACTGCACTGACAGGTCATTTTCTTTGGAGCTGATGCTAGCTGGTCCTCATGACCACCACCCCTAGGCTTCTCTAGTCTGCCTTGAAGCCACAGACAGTTACAGTTTAACAACCCCAAAAAGACAACAAATATCTTAAGATGCAGTCCCGGTCCCCCAGGGAGAAACAAGGCAACACATTGATGCCACCACCTTGCCTCTGTCAATGCAAAGTGCACAACACTTCGGGCAATGATGCCTGTAGGAAAGAGCCACCTTCCCCAGCAAGTCCACAGAGGCTTGAGGAGATGCCTCCATCTCCTCCATGATCTATGGCCAATCAGAAAATCTGGCCCAGGGCCTAAAAACACTTTTAAACTTGTGTCTCCTTATCTCTCCTGAAGAACTAGAGTACTCTTTCCTGCCTCCCAAGAATTATACAAAAATAAATCTTCTTGGATCTGCAGAATGCTTTGCTGACACTAATTGCATTATAAGAAAGAAACAGATTTATTTTTAATGGAACAGGACACTCATTTCTAAAGAGGATGTTTGAAGGTCTGTTACTAAAATGAAAAAAGTATTCAAATTTAATAAGAGGAGCAACGTGACCTCTGCATACTTCCCATTGCTTTAGCAAGGCCAAATCCTTTTAACTTTACCTCAGCCTGTGCTAATCTCCATGAGGGCTCCATGCACAGGAGCCTTTGCCAGCACTGAAGCTTATAAAGATGACACTAGTAAGGCTGCCTAGAATCAACCAGATGCTGCTGCAAAACATCTGGAAATTACTATTCTTCTCTCTCCATATTCATGCCCCCTCACCATGATCCTGTCTGAAGTCTTCTGTCTCATCCTTCTGCACTTCTGTTCCCTTCCCTCAGTCCCCAAGCCACTCGCTGGGACAGATGCAAGGCTTGCTGGGGGCATTTTCTCCCTTAGGACATAGACAGTTTGCTCTATCGGGGTTTTCATCACCTTTCTGCCCTGGCTAGATAAAAAGGAAAGTTTTCACCTTTCATTCCTGTGTGCCAGTTGGCATCTACAGAGTATGCCTGGGTATTTCAAGGAGGTAAAGGGATGTCAGTGTCTGGATCTCACTGGTTTTGCACTGAGTGACACACATCCTCTGCTCTGTGACACATCCTCTGCTCTGTGTCACTGCAGTGTGAATTCTCGAACCTGCAATCTGCTTGATTTCTGTCAGTAGTAATGCCAGAGAAAAAGAAATATTACAGCTGGATCATCAAGAAAAGCAACCTTGACGTGGGGCGTGTTCATTTTCAAATTGATAAATTGTACCAGGACATCCCATCTTCTCCAGTTTTCAGCTCCATGGGAAATAGGTAGATCAAATATCCAACAGGGGGAAATTAATTGGCTGAGGTTGTAACTTTACACACACATTTGTGGGAGAAATACAATAGCTAGATTTCTAAGATTTCAGCCTGACCATTGCAATGATGATACTCAAAAGAGAAAAGAGAAAGGAAGAAAGGTGCTGCTAGCCACAGCTTTATCTAATACGATCTCTGGTTACTGCTGATGAAAAAGAAACCTGCTTTGCTTTAGGAAGCAAAGCAGACCCTTTCTGTAGCACCACCAAGTGGTTGAGCACCTCTGGAAAAATCTGTCTGCAAAACAAACTTCAGTAGTGCCTCACAGCAACACTTTCTAACTACTTTACAGTCTTTTAAGTGGTAAATATTATTTTTGGCCTGTAAAATGGATGTAAATTGGGAGTAATGTCAGTGAAGCTGGCCAGAGTATGGGTGAAGACAGTGTTAGATGTGTTGCATTCAAAGCTGTCTGATGAAGACTGACCAAACCTTAATGCTTATCAGGCTTTAGTGTGGGTTAGCAGATGTCTTGAGCTGTGAACCAGGGATGTGTTAGGAGTGCTATAGGCACAGAGTGAGAGACAGGTCTCTGTTTGACAAATTTTTTCACTGGTAAGTGGTATCAAGAATCAGTGGTAGGTGAGATCTTGAGATCTGCTTTTTTTTAGCAGAATTTACTTTTCTTCTCATGAAAAAAAATTGCGTGAATTTATAAATCAGATTTGAACAGTTCTGAAAGGGTGACAGAAATTCAGATAGGGGCTGGTTCCTAGTGCCACGAAAGGCTCCTGGTGTCAAATTGCCATGTGCCAGTTACACATAACCAGTGAAACTCTTTCATATGACATGTTATAGGCTGTTGTTGCTCTACCTTCAGGGTTGCTATTCAAGGAGGGTTCCTTTACCTTGAGTCCTGCTATGATGGAGAGGAGCCTATAACGTCTTTGTTGCTTAAGCTCACCCTCACTACAAAGAGACTTCCAGGGAAAGGGATTGCCTGGGATGTCCTTTGTGAAGCCTGGGTCCCAACATGGTCCTCAGGAGCACAGAAGCATCCAGCTTAGGAGCCCAAACCACTGGCATTGTCCTGTTCACAGCTTATCTGAACCCACAAATCTGACTCATGGAAAGACTAAAAGTACTGCTCCTGGGACAGATCATCAGGATAAATCTGTGTAAAACGGATTTAAGCAGGTTTCAATGCAGGAGCAAAACCCTTGCATCTGTGGTAATTAGCCCTTAGGAAGGCACGCGGTGTAATATGCCTCTCAGGTATCATGTCCTCCTTTAATTGCTGCATTCATCAGTTGTTCAGCCAATGATCCCTACTTGTTTTATGGCCAAAAAGCTGGACACTGAAGCTTGTGTTCATCACTGACCTTTTGCAGTGCCACAGCAGCCTTAGCTCCCTTCTTCCTCCAGGAACAGCAGGGACCAAAGGCATCTCTGCCCTTCACAGGAGCTGCTCAAGTGAAAAGAGCCCCAGGAGGAATAAAAGGCCACCTTCTTCTACACCAGCTAATGCTTCTGTAATTAAAAAAGCAGGTGCTCAGTGGCCATTCTGTTTGCCTGCCTGAAAACTTGCAACACAGCCAGAGATGCCCGAGGTGACGCTGTTTGGAAAAGCAGCAGAAGGACTCAGCATTCCTAACGAAGGAGATATGTTTTCAAAAATACATTTGTCAGTATGACAGGCAAAGATGAAAGGGCCCTAATGTGAAGTCTGAGGGAAAGATTTGCAGATTCCCATTTCAAGAACAGCAGCTCCCAGTGTTGTTGTTTGTTGGACTCATCCTCCAGTATAATACTGCAGACATATAATGGGAATATTTATATTTGAAAAGAACAGAAGCACCAACAGACCAGGACCCATCTTAAACAAGCTTGTGAGAGCTCAGTGTGATTTTCAGAGGAGGTGATTATGCACAGCTGCCATGGCATTGGATCAGAGCATGGCTATTCAGCACACCTGAAGGGAAGGCTAGATTCATCCTATGGGAAAGTAGATAAATTGAGTCAAAACACATGGCAGAGTCTAATTTCCAAAGGATTATTGTAATCAATAATTTGTGCATTTGTAGGCGTGTGTCCATGATATTACAAACAGCAGCATATATATATATGAATATATATTAGCAATAATATCTACATACATGTATGTATGTACACATGAAAGCTCATGTTGCTCATATTGCTTGAACAGCTGTAGTGGGGATCTTGTCAACATTAGCTATCAGTATTAAAACTCTTTTTATGTTTATGTTAACAAGGAGTTGAAATATTGTTCATCTATAGCTTTAACAAAATGATCACAGGAGAACATTCAAGCTGAAGTCAAGCTGACTGTTTCACTACAAAGCTGGGCACCCCATTATAGCTCTGGCCATCTGCATGCATGCTATACTTAAAATGGAAAAAGGCCTCTGGGGAAAATGAACCAAATTCACCGTGTGTACAAGCAGCCATGGCTCCTTTGAGGTCTGTGGAATGCATTTGTTTACAACAGTAATGGATTTAATCCAGAGACCGTTGTTCTTTATGAGACCTCACTTTTCTTTGTGTTTGTGCCAGTGTAATTCCACTTGGGTAGGAATAATACTAATTTGTATAAGTGGCGAAAATTTTTATTTTTGCTTTTCAGCAAAGATGCCGGATGACTACTTTCATAGCCTGTTTCCTTTCCTACTTTACTGTAGTTTTTCTGCAGGTGCTGTTCCTCTGATTTTTTACATTTACTTCAGATTTCCATAGTCTGAAAGAGAAGGCAATCAGGCATCAGTGCCCACATCTACTACCTGCTCATTAGAGTGGATGTTTTTCCCCAGTGTATATCCCATTCCTGATGCCAAGGATTGCCATGTTGCCATCACCAGCACTTCCCTCCTGCCACCATCCCAACTGCCACCATTCCAGTCAGGAAGGCCTGTGCCCTCCAGTTCATTAATGCTACTTGTTAATTGTCCAAAGATTGGAAACAGAGGGGTCTTGTTTCATGTGCATGAGGCATCCCTTATCTTCCTTGTGGGTTGGCTAGATAACCTGATTTTCTCTGGAGAAATAGCTTGCAGTTAATAACACAGGTGATATCAATAAAAACAGGTAGAATATAATAGTGTGGAGACATTAGGCAGCATTGTAAAGCATCAGAACCAAACAAAAGGCCTTAGTTTTTAGCAACCGGGAGTGTAGACCAGAACAAGGATAATCTCAACTCTCCCTATGATGCAGTAATCAAAAGCACACATCTATCTCTTTTTTTTACTGTCAGACTTTGTCTCTCTGGACTTAACTTTGCACCCAGTGCCACCAAAAGGAATTACGTTTTTCCTTAAGTTTTACACTCCCGAAGGTCAGTGGCAAAATAGGTGAACAGATTTGGACTGCTGATTTCATACAGGCTACTTAAAAGAGACCAAGGCAGAAAAGGCTACCTAAGCACCACACTGAGGGTGTGGTAGGAGAGGTTAAAGTACAAGCTGCCTTTCCTGAAAGCCTGTTCTCTCACCAACTGATGTAATTTCCCCTGATAGCTCGAGCATTAGCCCTCTCTTCAGTTTAAAAATGAGTCCCCGAGGAGCCTAAATTAAAGATGCCCATACAAAAGTGCAGGGCCTGACCTCTCACAGCTGCACCGGGGCTAATAGTGATTCATTGTGCTGCTCCGTGTTACAGTCCAAGGGCAGAACGAGGGGGCAGGGGAGGGCTACGGAGGCATTTCAGGCTCCTGGTTAGCTCATTCACAGACACCTGGTGTCCCGCCTCCTCCTCACGCTTCGGTGCATCCCACCCCTATTGTATAGAAAATCCAGGTCTTTAGAGATCTGAGCTGCTTGGGCTGGACAAAGACCAAAATTAAATCCGCAGCTGCCCAGGAAGAGGCTTTCTCTGTCAGGGGTTATTATCGAGGATATCTGATGAGAGAGCGGAGCGGGGAACTCCCCTCACCTCTGTCAGTTCCAGTTACAGGTTTGGATGGATGCGTGCGCACATATTTTCTTCCTTCGCATAAATAACATGGGCCACTCTGCAGCTGATGTGGACTGTTGTGCCTCCACTGACCTAGTTTAGCTCCAGAGCTTTATGAGAGGTATGTGACCCACTGCACTCACCACGTTTGGCTGGACAGTGTTAGCAGCCTGCAGGAAACACTCAGTGTCACAGGGCAGTGAGGCCAAAATACCCTCATGGCAGCTCCTTCACCCTCAATGAAGTTGCATCAAGGGTAAATCTGAATTGACAAAGGCCAGGTCCTATTCTCAGTTACCCCAGAGAGAACCTGGAATTGCCCACTAGTGCCTAAGGAGTTATTTTGGATCTACAGGGGCACAAGCATGAGCAGAATCTGGCACTAAGTTTAAAGTAGCAAAACAAAGAGAGGTTTATGTCAAAAAGGAACGGCAGCAGATAGCACATATAGGTTATATAGTCCCAACTTTTGAAAGGAAAAAAACCATAAAGTTAATAGAAAAGCTTTGTGGCTACTAAATATGTTTTATTCTTGAATCCCCTGTAGAACCGATCAGTCCCACAACTTATAAAAGTAGATGCAACAGGTGTTAGTTTGAAGCCTTTTGCGCTTCATATTAAGGGCACTCATGAAAAGTTTATGGTCAGTGAAACCTGGAGGAGAAAGCAGGATTACAGTGGAAAAAAATCTGCCCTGCTACACTAGAGCACATCTGAAGCCATGCCATTGACCAGGGGAATTTTAATCTACATCTCAAAACCTTTGCATGTCTGATCACCATTCCTGCTATCTCTGTTTAAGTAGCCTCATGCTGGCAACCTGACCTATTTAGCTGGTGGCTGCTCCTTCTGTTCTCTGCATCTCATTTTTTCCAAGGCAAATGCCTTGGAAGAGGATGAGAGTTGTTATCTGATTTTCTCTTGATTTCATTCTTTAATCTGATGTGTTTCCTGTGTTTTATTTGGGCACAATAACCAAATTGCAGCTCTACAAGACAGCCAAAGACAAGTTGCCGCCTTGGGACTGACTAGCCCGGCTGCTGCACGGGGGTGTGAACATTATGCAAAGAGCAAGATAGGGAGCTGAGAGTGGGATTTCACAGCTGCTGTGGGGAACTGGATGACTGAATCCCATTAGGGTTGAAACAAGGTTTGGCAACCTTGCTTTTCCTGGCCTCCTTTGAAGAGGGCTCAGCACAAAGCTGAAGTTTAAATTTTGCATGAAGCAAGAGGCACTGTTACTCCCACAGGAGTGAGTACTGCTCACTGCTATTGCAGTAGCTGAGCTGGAGGCTGTGGAAGGATCCCCAGGCACAACTCCCATTACCTTACATAAGGATATAAGGGAATAAAAAGAAAAATAAGGAGAATTTCAACCATTGTCAGAAGATATTATCAGTGTTGAAGATCTGTCCAGATCTGTGCAGGCAAATCAGCTAGAAAGGTAACTGCAATATATCCCTGTACTTGGGAAGACTTGTACATGTTTATACTATATTTAAAAAATACCATAAATTATACTATATTTATAAAAAGTGATCAGTGTTCTTCAGAGATCCACAGGCACTTTAGCAAATGCTGTGTGAATAACTCGTGATCTCTTCAGTTACCACAGAAAGGTTGGTCAGCAGAAGCTGGCTTCCCTATGCATTGCTAGGGCAGCAAATGGGAAATTCTGCCCCTGTTTGAGAATACTATGGAATTTGGGACAGCAAAAGGCAGTTAATCAACATGTTTAGCCCGAAGATGGGCACTGCCAGACCTGTTCTACACAACATCTTCAGTAATAAAAGTTCTTGACCGATTCTGGAGTTGTTTTACCTTTAAGTACATTTACTTTGCCAGAGTGATGAGAAAGGGATCTGATGTCTCAGCAAACCAAGCTGCAGAATTAGGGGCTTCAGCATTACATCTTGTCTTAAGGGTGCCACAGTCTTCCTTTGCCGTGTGCTGCTGGAGAAGTGCAGGAGGGTGATCAGGCAGAGATGAAGCTCTGCACCCTGCTGAACCCAAGTGCCCTGGGAAGGTCTCCCACACAGCTGCTTACTCACATTTAGACACTGAACATTGTTGGAGCATCGCAACAACGTGCTGTTGTCTTCTCATTTGTAAATATGCAAGAGTTTTTTCTCTGAAAAGTAAAAAACCTACTTTAAAATGGTTTAATTTTGACTTTGAAAAGAGTAAATTGAGTTGAACTGCCTTGAAACAGTGTTTGTTTTTACCAAATGCTCCTACTGAAAGGCGCACGAGAAAGCAGGGCAAGAACAGACAGACCACACAGATCCCTACTGAGGGTTAATATAAGGCAGAGCAATATTAAGGTTCTCCACAAGACCAGGACTCATATTAAAGAAAACAGTTGTTATAAATAAACTTACTGGTAGAACCTGCATTAGCGATCTGCCAAAACACCCAACCTTTTTTTACAATAACTGCAAAGGAGGCTCAAAAATACAAACAGACAGAGGTTTCATTGTCAGAAATGTGCAAATAAGATAAAAATGTACAAGAAGAATTTCAGCTACACCTAAAATGTTTCTATTTTTGAAAGCAGCTTAATTGGTGGTCTTGAGCCTTTCACTGCACTTAAGATCTTTCCCCAGAGGGAATTTTCTTTAACTGCAAGGACTCACTCTGCCACACTGTACTGGAAACAATATGAGAAAAGGATTTCTTCCAGCGGTAAAAGCATTTCAGCGAGCACATTGATGAGGAATGTCTGGGATTTAAATACAGGGAAACCCATAGCTGACAGCCTGGAACAGAGGGAGATGTAACAAGGCAACTAAAAAAAAAAAAAGAAAGGGGAAAAAAAAAAAAAAGAGAGAGTTAATTACAAACATGTGTAAAGCATAAGGCAAGAAAAAGAAAACAGGGAAAGAATGGCAAGGATCCCGTGGCAAAGTGACCGGTGGTGAGCTGTCATGCCCAAAGCCACAGGATGAGGCCCGCAGCATTTATTGCTCACTGGAAGTAATTTTTCAAGTCAAGGAGCAATACTTCTCCAACATAAATGAAAAATTCCAGTCAGCAGAGGGTAACTGAAGCCCTCTTAAAACAAAAGTATCATTGAAGAGAGACTAATAAATCACCTAGTGACTAGATTTTTTCATTTGTAGTGAAGAACTCCTCTCTCAGACCAGGTCGCCCTGTCAAGCCCATCCCTGTGGTATTAACAAAGTACTTCAGGATGTGTTTATCTCTACTAAGTAGAAACTTCAGAGGGACCTAAGCACTTCAAATTGGGTGTCAGCACTTTGGCTGGGAGTTCTGACTTGCTGCTGGGAGAGTTAGCTGCTAGCCTGAGCCTCCAGCCCCCCTTTGTCCATACAAACCCATAGTAAACCCCTGGTTCTGCTTTCTGGATGCAGACTGGAAGAGAGGAAAGAAGATCCTCTGGGTTCCTCTGCCCAAATACGTAGTTAACCCCACTCCCAAGCATAGGCTTTTGCCCAAATGCTTTAGATATAGAGGAAGTCTGGGCTCACACTCAAGATACAGTAGAGCTGCACCCTCCAAAACTCTCTTCCTTTTTGCAGGCAATAGTAATGAAGTTGGCAGGATTCACGTGGTGATGTACATTTGCTTGTTGCATTGTTGATTCCTTTTTGCAGGAATCAAGTGCAGATCTCTAGACTCAGCCACCATCCCAAGACAAATTTACCTCTCGATTTTGTCCAGGAAATGTTGAAATCAGGGCTGCCTCTAAGTAGTTCAGGCAAAAATGACAAACACTGAATTTCACTTGCTACAGTACATCTTTTGCAGTTCTCTTTTGCCAACACAAGAAAGCACACCTAGTCGTGAACATGGATTGTGCAGTGAAGACTGTAAGCACTTAGATTTATTTCAGTGCTCTTCAGGAGGAGGATAGCTTTTGTTACAGTGATGTGAGAGACATTGAAAGGAACGATAAACAGCACTTCCCAAAACTCTTTTTAATAGGTGTGTTTCTTTGTAAAGTTCAAATACTTTCACAAAGAGTGATTTAGCTCTGAGCAACCATTTGAAACAGCTCTGTTACTGAAATTATTTTATAGGTAAAGTAGTAAATTATACTAGTTCTAATGATTGTGAAATAGTAAACCTAAGGAAACTGAAGAGCTCAGTGAAGGCAAGAGAAAGCAAACCAGGATCTGAACAAAGGACAAAGTAGTAGAACTTAGATGAAGCTTTTACTCTAACTAGGTTTGGGGCAGACCTTCACATGCACAAGTCCTGCATCACTGAGCCACAATATGTAGAGAGTCAGCATGAGTTCTGCAAGGGGCAGGTCCCTAAGATGTCCTATGAGACATAGTCTGCCAAAAGTATTTGCAGAGCGTCCACTACAACAGCAAGATTACATGTGAGCAGTGATCCCCCAGACCAGATGGACAAAGGAATGAAACCTGTATGCAACCTCTCACCCTACCCTTGGTGGTTCTTGTGGACTTTGGTGAAAGTACATCACTTCTACAGAATTCAAACCCATGATTTCTGTCTTGCATTATGGAGCTGCCAGCACTTCTGGAGCACTTAGCTGCAGTGCTTGAAGTCTTTGATCTTATTCCTTGACCTGAACCAAAAATTATTTTTAAGGATTGTATTGAACAAATAATACTACTATCTATTGCCAACTGCATTATAAGTATTCCCTGTCCATACTAAAGAATGGAGAGAAGAAATGGCCTTGGGAAGATTTATAAACCAATAAAGCTCCCAAAGCACTGGAAAACGTAACATGGGGCTGGAGGCTGGAAAGCAGTACGAATCTATTCTAATTGGTACTTGCAAATTTTGCTTTGTAACTGAATTCTTTACCTTCCCCTATCCCTGTCCCACACACAACCACTCCAATGACTAAGGAAATCAACAGAGAAGGATCAATGTCTACAGACCTTTGATCTTATTGCATGAAAGATGCGATTCTACAGAAGACAGGGAGGGGAGGATGCAGAACCACCTAAAGTTAACATAAAAATGTAACAAGTGCTCTGGTTGCTACCAGCCACCTTGGACTGGATCTCTCTGCTGTGCCTTACTGCTTTTGCACACCTTGTCTTTGTCCCTCTTCTTTCTTTGGTTGATCAGCACCTTTGGGCAGCGAGTCTTATGTCTGACTATACAGTGGACAGAGGGAGCAGTGACATAAAGGACAGCTGTAGCCTGAACCCTCACTGCCTACAGCTCCCCAGCTGAATTTTTCCCTGTGTTGCTGGCGGATAATTCAAATGTGCATGTGTGATAGTATACTCTGAATGATCTACAATGTCTCATGGCCTGACTTAATCAAAAGAGGTTCCTCTGAACCCCAAGGAGGCCTTGAGGAGTTATCCCACTGTCTCTACAGCTGCTGCAGCTCTAAAACCCCAATGACTTAGGGAGGAGGAACAGGGTTGTTCCCAGTAGTGTCCATAACCTGCAGTCACTGGGAGACTGTGACATTCTTCTGGAATGCTGTAATGCAATTTGATCACAGAACACATTCAACTACAGAGGTACTTTTCATGCTCTAAGAGGTTATTATCACCTCAGTTAATTATCTGTAAGGATTCAGACTCTGGCAAACCTTAATTATCCTTCCATCAATCTCATGGTCACAAAAGCTTAGTAGGACTATTTTTAGCAGTACAAATATCTCCTTCCTGAATGGAAAAGCTGCTCTTTTTCTTGCATATCTTATTTTTAAATGTTAAACACATTAGACAGAACCAAGAGGGTTTTTTTCCTCTCTTAGAAACCATTCTAAGAATGTGTAATCCTTAATGGATGTGCTAAAAACAATACCATCTTCAGACCTGAATGTATGATGTTAGAAATCTGGTATGGGGATGAGGCAAAAATTATCAGAATAGGGCGCTTGAAGTCCACATTTAATCCTACAAAATATGCAATTGGGAGAGTGGTTTGGTGCCCAGAGCATTCCAGTGGGCAGGTGCCTAAATAAGTCTTCTCATCCAGCGCCTGTTAGGATAGGGTTTGAACCTCTGGGCACTGGCATTATATGCTTGATGTAGGAATAACAACAGCTTTATTCATTCAGAGCTCTACATTCATCAACCCTTTTGTTTCTAGCTCTGAGGGTTGGGATGGGATCTCTGAAGGCATCAACTGAACATGTACCAGTGTAGCTACTCTGCCTGAAACCCCAGGCAGCTGGAAACAGCATTATTGAGGAGGCTGTCCCTTGGTGAGGTGTTTACTCTGGAGCTTAATGATGAAGCATTGGACTGTCTCACTTGTTAATCTTTTGAACAGAAATAGCCAGTAAACATGCCTTGAGGCCCAGCCTGCTTCCCCAACACCATAAACCACATTTGTTTAAATCATAAACCATATAAGCCAGTACTATCTTCTCTGATAATGTTCTTATGCTGCTGTGTCGAGACTCTGAGAAGGAAACTTGAAAAATGAAAGGCTTGCTCAGTATGGGAAGATCTGTTAGCTAGTAGGTATTCTGGTAAGCAACTCTGATGCACTCTTGAGAAAGGAGAGGATTTTTTGAGCTTGAGGTTTTGGAAATTATTGCTGGATATGTTACACATTTTTCTCTGTGCCTTCGGGTGAAGTGCTTTGGCCTTAATTTTGTACCAGGAAAGAAGAGTGTAGATACTGAATTCAGTCAGATGTGGATCAGGACCCTTGTCACTCAGTAATTTTGCAGTTTCCCATCTGGGTGGAAATTTTCTTTTAAAACCTCACTGTTTCAATTTACAGACTTTGGGCACTCCACAGAGCTTGTCCAAAGGAAGCTTCCCAGGCTGCACAGATAGGATGTATCCTGCCGCCCTTCTCAAGTCTGTGCCTCACAAGCACACCACCCTACAGGTTGGATCTCTCTCCCTTGCAAGAGCATTTTGAGTTTCCAGGGTAGGGAAGGACTCCTTAGTAAGGTTTTTTGGCCTGAGTGACACCAAAGTGTGAACTATGCAAACACACTCTGGGAACTGCAATATTTTGGTTTTATGCCACTAACAAGGATGTCAATTCTCTATGTTTAGATCACAATTCTTGCAGTGCTCTCTCTAAACAAGTGGCTCTGCAGTGGCTCTCATCTCATCTGGTTTTGCTTGTGACTTCAAATTATTACCGTAAATCAATTATAATTTAAGCATAATATTCTGCATCTCCATGCTATGTATATCCTGATGTGAAGTTTGGTGACAAGGGAGAAAGGAGGGGAAAAGAAAACATTATCAGAACTTTGTTTGAAAGTCAGAGCAATAAAGAAAAACCCTGAAAGTTTCAAGGTAACTCTGATTCTTTCTCCATTTGTTATGTTTTCCATCCTTACTCATAACTCTAGGATTCCTTCCCAATCTCAACTTAAGCAATATTGACAGGAAAGGATTATCCGCTGGAATCTGACATATTTACATCTAGAGAGTGCCAAAGGAAAGTCTTTCTGAGCGGAACAAAGCCGGCCTTATTTGAACTAGCTTCTTCCTCTAGAATTGTGGATGGACATCAGGGTGAGGCACAGGAGTTAATTATATGATAAGTATTTCCTCAAAACTATTTTTTTCTAAATAGGATTCACAGTAAAATGAGAAATTGCTTCTTTGGCTTTTATTTCTCTCACAGTGAAACTGGAATCACTTGAGAAAAGATTTGTCCCCTTGATGCTAAGCACAGCATCAAGATAGCATCATGTTGGAAAATATTTTGAGATGTATTATTTGCATATCTGTGGCAGCCAAGGGAACACCTGCTCCATAAGCTCCAATATAAAAAAAAAAGCAGAGTTCAGGGGTCTCTTTGTCTGGGGTCTAGCAAGCTACAACTGTGATGCTGTATTAACTCTGAATAGCTCTGGGGTTTAGTATTTGCATTATAAATGCAGGAATTATCGAGCTCTGCTCACATAAAGAGATTTCCAAGTTCTTTCACTGAGTGCATGAGCAAGCACTGACTCCAGAGAAGTTAAATTATGTTGCAATAGATCGTGTACTAGACACTCTGGAGAGGTTTTGCTATGTGACCAAGCAGAAAATACATTCCTTGCTTTGGTGTTCAAGGCAGAATTGCCCTTTGAGCATCCTCGGACAGTGTCAGATCAAGTAGGTTCTTGGGCAAAAGAATCACTTCGTTTGTTCTTTGACCACCTCACGCTGGGATTTACAAATAATTGTGCACAAAGTCCCGAGTGTAAATATTCTGACTCTGATTTCTGGCACCAGTGCATTTCTGTTCATGGCTGGTAGAAGGTGACATGCACGCAGGAAGGCCAGGACAAGCACTCGGAGGACCAACAAGGATTATTATCTCACAGTGCAAAGTATCGCATACAAGCTGATATTAAACCCAAAACAGCCGCAGCTTCCCCTTACCTAAACATTTATAAACCAAGCTGATGATGACACGGTAAATGGGCCAGGGATCACTTATTAGCAAAATTGCAAAAAAGCTGCAGTTGCTTCTAGAATCAGCCCAGCAGAGGATGAGGGATATTTTGGGGAGGGGGGGCGGGGGTGGTGTTAGTGTAATAGAGCAGGAGAGCATTAAACAGGGCACACGGGCGGGTGCTGCAGAGGGACCTAGGGAGGGAAGTGGGGGACAGCTGGCGCCTGGCCTTTGCCAGCCAAAGGCGCCAGGCCGGGCATCTTCCCGGGCCCTGCCCAGAGAAGGAATTCCAGAGGCTCGGACGGGCGGGAGCACAGCCCGCCCGCCGCCACCGGGGGGCGCCCGCCGCCACCCCTGAGCCGGGCCGCGCCCTCCGCCCCTGACAGGGTTCGTCCTTTCCTTCCATCCTCCCTTTCCCTTCAATCCTCCCTCCACTTTTCCTGGGTCTAAATAGGCCCAGTTTTTCAATCTCTTCTCTTAGAATATCTTACCTTTGATCATCACCATTTTTCTCCTGGAGGGTCTCTCCAGCCCAACCACTCCTTTGCTGCAGCGCTTCATACTGGACAGAGCTGAGCAGATGTTTTTGGGCTGCTGTGGTGTTTGTACATCTCAGACAGACTTTTCTCCCGTGGTCATTTAACTTCTTTGCAGTTTTGTTTACAATACCAGCTATGTCACATAAGATGATATAAATATAAAAATATAAATATAAATATAAAAAGACTAAATCACTAATCCATATTTTAATGAAACTTCTAACACACGCATTTAGGCCACCAGACACCCTTCTTGGTTATTTCACTTGAGGCAGCGGTTGAAACCCTGCTGGGAGAAGTCCAGGCAGCAGCACAAGATTTATCTCCACATTTGCAAACATAGCTATTTGGGCAAGCCCTTTCAAGAGCGATCAAGTCCACAGTGCCTCAGTGCAATGGTTTCTTCCTTCACGAGAACTGAAAATGAAGGCAGACATTAATGAACCAGCTAGATCAATACCTCATCAATCAGGTGGACAGTTTCAGCTGAAATTTGTTACTATAACGGCACATTACTGATGAACTACCAATAATATGAAGGAATACTGGCAATACAGTGTCTTGCTTGAGACCTTCTCTACTGTTTTATTACAAAGTGCAAGAACAACAGGAAAGAGCAGCACTAGGCCTGCATGTGCTCTGTGAGCATTTAGGAGGGAATTAAAAAATGTTTGTATTGGATGAAAATGTCAAGCCAAATATAAAAACTGAACTTCCAGCCTGCCAAGGGATCCTTGTCTCTGTGCCTGCCTCCAGATACATCATTTATGAAGAATTATTATTCTTAGTGAAATAATTTCAATAGCTTGCCATAAAAATTAAGTTACTAGAAGTGTCAATAGTAATTTTTTTAATCTTTGAGATCAAATACAGCCCTGCTGCACTGCTGGCTTTACAGCCTAAGTTCCATTATCATGCAGCTACTACCCTTTAAAGTCACTCTGTGCCCTCTGCCAGCTTGCTGTCAGCATGTTGTATCAAGTATCTTTAGATGCAAGGGCGTGGGTGCTCACCTGCCCTATTGAGCATATGTATTTTAATAACAATTAGCTATTTCTGTGACTTCGGCCTCAAGAATTGCCAGGATATGACGATGCCCATACTCCTGAAAACACCCTTTCCCAAACTTTTGGAAGGCAGACATTCACCATGAACCTGGTATCAGTTTATGAGCCTTACAATCCCACATTCAAAGCTAAGCAAAAGGAGCAGCTTTGGAAAGATTGCACAGGTTCTTGCAGTACATTGTTTCTGTTCTACATGCTCTGGGCGTGGAGAAAGTCTTACCAAGGCCTTGGTGGTGTGTCTGACGTGGCGCTCATTCATTGCATAGATCATGTATTTCACCCCTCACAACCACCATCTTGGGCTTCCAAGCCCAGGAGTCAACACTGCCGTGTTGATCTGACTCAAGCCCCGTTTTCAAGGATAGGCTTGTAACCACAAGAGGTGAGAGCACCTCCACATTCACCCATGGCAGCTGAGACCAAATACAGGGCTGCAGCACATCTGCTGCTTCCCCAAGCCCTTTCCTCTACCCCACTGGAAGCATCCTGGGAAACATAACAGTAAGTAAGCAGTGATCAAAAAAAATGTGCAAAGAATATTCCAAATGTTTATTATGTATTAAAAATACTGCAAATAAGCCATACAATTCATTTCACAGTAACCTAAACAACATTGTTCAAGAACTCGAGAAGTCAACAAAGAACAGTGCAGTTCCAACAGTGACAACAACAGTTACCTTAATGCCATGGGTCCCTCCTTCTTTGCCAGCAATCCTTTCCTGTTTATAGTGGGGAACAAAACTAGATATGCTTCAGTATCTTTTTTACCTAGGAGAGCTCCTTTTCTCCTGTGCTGTTCCCACAAGCACATTACTTCTGGGAGATGCCATTTCTAGGAGTTCTTCATCTAACATAGTCAAGGATCTATCTAGTGCAGGCTGAGGTGGGCATGATGCCCATGACCTATTTCCAAGGTATTCATGTGCACACTCCTTTACCAATTCTTTGGAAAGAGTTCAAAAGTAAACTTGAAATATTATAAATCCTCTCCAAAAAAAAAAACAGAAACCCAAAAAACCAACATGAGAAAGTGTTTTTTAAAAGAGCATCTAGAGAATTATGACACTTTCTCCTCACTCTCAGCCATCTCTTAGAAGGATCCTTTGCTACCAATGCCCCAGCCTGATGACAAAAATGGTGACAAGAATCAGGCACCAAGTCCTGAATATGTAACAAGAGTTCAGGTCACTGTCAGCTGTGTGAAAACTTGGAAACCTATATGCCATAGAAGCAATTCTGCTGATTTCATGGTGATTTTCCTTCTTGTGTGTTTTGGAGTGTATTGTCGTTAGCATGCTTGTTATATATGGAACACAGTGGGTGCAATTTTGGTCCTTCTCTTTTCTCATTCAAATTTGTGATCATTTTTAAAGAGAAATCCTGTATCAAAGACCAAATTAGGCCTTCCCAGGAAAGACACAGCTTCATCATGTCAACAGTCTAAAAATATGACAAAAGTATTACTGTACCCTCTTGAATTAACCCCATCCTTCGGATGTCCCTTCCAAGCACCGACCTTCTGCACCAGCAGCTGAAGATGCTGGCAAAGAAGCCTGTGATCACAAAGAATCAACCTCTCCAGCCACGTGGTGGAACCCATCTCCCCAAGCAATGCCGCTTACCTCAGACTTGTGTTAGCTCCCTGGTACAGATTAAGGACTCACAGACATCTACTACAGCTCAGCTGACACCTGGTAAACTGGACACATGGCCGAGTCCCCAACGCCAGAAACAGATGAGGTGCTTCAAACGTGCTCCACACTTAAGTTTACCACAGTAAACAGTTTAAGACAGGGCGTAGTTTTGCTCATTTGTTTCTGAAGCCAAAACATACCAGTAAAATCCTCAGTGTGTACAGCAGTGCGCTTTTGGTACCAGAGCAGCTGCAGCCCTCCTGTGGGGGATATCTGGTGTCATAGTGTGAAACACCTTCATGCCATTAAATATGTGCCCATGCTAACGAGGCTGTAATGCCTTAGTTATACTATTACAGTTACAGCGGTACAACTTTATAGAGAAGAGGAGCCCTTAGAAACTCAACCCCCAACTAAACTCGTGTTTTCTTAAAACAGAATTTAAGGAAAAACAAACAAACAAACAACAAAACCCCCCAAAACACTACACAGAAGAGATATAAAGGAAATAAGCAGAACTGTCTCTATTATTAAAGTATTCTCATTCTCTTTGGAGGTATCAAATTGCTTTTAAAAAGAGTAAAAAATGGGGCATACAAAAGCTATTTTCCTTAATCCATAATGTGCCCAAGAAGCACTGCTGCCTAAACTTTTTCATGTATTTTTTCTACTTTCACAAACAACCTTTCCAGATCATTCCTCAGGTCATCTATTGAGCTCTTCACAGACTCTAAGTTGTTCTCATTACTTTCTATTTTCACTGAGTAGGAGACTAAACTATCCACTGCAGTTCTGATCATTTTCAAATCGGAATCAACCTGGCTAACAGAAGATCTCAGTTCATCTACAGAGCCTTCCACAGAAGAAAACTTTTCAAGGTAGCTTTGAGAATGTTCTTGACCTGCCTGAAGATTTCCTTGATCCAACAAAGTACTAATTTGCTTCTGGACATCCTGGAGAGCATCAGAGGATGGCAGGTCACTGATGCTTCTCCTTAAGTTTTCCACATCGTTGTACAGCGAGGTCTGTGCTTCACCAAGACTTTTCAGAACGTCTTTGACTGAAGTTGCATCAGTATTTGAGAGACCCTGAAGGGTACTAATGCTTTGTTGTAGGGTACTGAGTTTATTCTCATATTCTGCCTCCTTAGAAAAGAAAGATTGCAACTTTTCACTGCTTTGAGCAGCAACAGAAGTTAGAGACTCCAGGCTGTCTTCTATATGCCTCAAGCGAGACTCCAGTCCTTCACTGTTCTTCCCAAAAGTTTCTAATGCTCTTCTGAAGAGTTCATTATCTTCCCATTTGTTGAGGTCAGCTTTAACTTGCAGTAAATCTTCATCAAGTCTTTTAATGTCACTAGGGAGCTGCATAATTGAATCCTCAGCCCTCAGAACTTTCTCTTGTAAAGCTTTTAATGACAGGTGTTCACTGTCTGCAGCCTCTTTGAACTTCTCATGTTCTTGTTTGAGGTTGACTAGCTCTTTCACTTCAGTATACACATCAGACTCCATGGAGTCTATTGTACTCTTCAAGGTCTCTATGTCCTTTTCTTTGATTTTCATGGAAGCTTGCATCTCATCAAAAGCATCTTTTAGCACCTTAATTTCATGTTTATACACATCTGCCTGTTCAAGTGAACCAACCTTTGTTTTCATATTGTTGATTTCATCTTGGCTCCTTTGCTGGACTTCAGTGAATACTGCAATGTTATCATTTATAGATTTTGTTAGCTCTGTTAGTCTCTCTTCCACTGTGTTTTCCAGAGATGTGAAGTCTCGTTCCCTTGCATCCTTCACCATGTGGATGCCGTCAGACAAGTCTTTCAAAATTTCATTTTGCAGCTTCTGAAGCACTTCACTGATCCGGTTTATTTCACTCTCCCCTTGTTTAACAGCCTTCTCGGTAACCTCCTGCTTCTGCTGCACAATTTTCATCATGGATTCAAATTCTCCAAATGTGGTTTGAAGAGAGCGTACCTAAAACAAAAATACACATGGTTAGTACCTGTAATTTCATCCTTTCCCTTTTGATCCTTACAGCCCTTGTTACCAAAAAAAAAAAAAGATCAAATTGCAATCCTTCGTGCTCCCTACCTGAAGAGACCCTATGGCATATAGGTATGTATGGGAGGCATAAAAAGTCTAGCTTCTAGAGCCTTACAGCTCTATTATAGATACATCTTCTGCTGAGGATCCCTGGCCTCACTGACCTGTCATAGATGATCAAGCAAATCCATGGCAGTCAAAAAGGAATTCAAGTTTCCAGACTTTGCATACAGACCACAAGTCCATAAGGGAGGAAAGGGAGGGGGAATAAAAAAGCCAAAAGAACATCTGGCATCAGATTCTGAATATAGAAAAGCTGGGATTACACTTTATCAGGCAATAATACCAAAGTCCAATTCCTGATCATGAAAAAGGAGTTTTACAGTAGACAAAAAAGAGCGACAGGAAAAATTAGGGGGAAAAGAGAGCTGGGATGGACTGAGGAACGGCAGCAGTAATCATGACATTTCACTGCTCCTAGACACCAATGGAGACAACAGATTTTTCTTGTTAAGTATTTTTTAAGATAAAAAAAATTAGAAAGGCTTTAATGTTATAAATACTTAGTACCTCATTATTCTTGCTCCTCCACACACCCACGTGCTCTCAGTGAACAGGGCTCACCCATGTACACAGGCAGAGAACAAAGGCGCAGCAGCTGCCAAGGGGCCTGCCTTGCATCCAGCTCAGGCTAACAGAAAGTTGCTACCACTGGACCAGGTAGGCTATTAAACCTCCCAATTACAAAAACTATCTTCACAAGTGGTTTTAGTAGCAGGAAGAGGGAGAAGGTCAAGAGGTGAGCAGCCACCACATTCATTTACTTTCACGTTCAAAGGTAAGATCCAGGCCAGAGAAGAACACATTATTTCATTTTGAGGCCAAGCAGAGTATGAGTCTTAAGACTGATGGGTGTGTGGGTTGTACCTTTTTCAACTTTGCAAAGCAACGTAAGAACTCCCACTGGCTGCAACAGAAATCCATCACACAGAAAATACCTCGAGGCTTTGGCAGGATGGCAAGTGCTGAGTAATGCATGTTGCCTTGCCTCATACTACTCCCTGTGTCTAAGGGGTATATTAATCAGTTGTGCCACATGCACTGCCATGTTTACTGATTAGATACACAGCTGGAGGGGTGGTTTTATTTTATAAATAGAAGTAAGTATATTTTATATAGTTTTGGAAAGAAACATACAGAGCTGTCTTTTTTTTTCTTTGCAACTGAAGGAAGCTCCAGCAGTCCCCAGTCTGACTCTGAACCTAGAAATTGTTTTCAAAAGACCTAACAGACCTCCTAACTAGAAATTAAGTTATTTTTATGTATTTTTGCAAATCCCTGGCCATATCCTCTTCAGTTTTCACAGAAGTCTACATTGTGTAAGGATTGTAGAGTTTGCCATGAGACTTGCCCTTGCTTCAACAGATCACTCCACTTTGAGGAATACCCATAAAGGTGACTTCTTTTTTCCTACTCTTCTGTAAAACGCTTTCTAATGATTTTACATTCCCTACACTGACATTCTCTAGTGCTCCCATATCAAACCAGAAATGAGCTAAGGGGAAGGGGTGGAGAAAGTAGTACTGCCATACACACTGCAGCTAGGCACCAGCCATTAGACTGATTTACCAACCTCATTTTCATTACATCTTAGTTGTCATTCGTTCTGATTCTTTCCCCAGAGAGGTTTTTCTGTATCACTATAAATGGACGTTAGAAATCTCACAGGAGGGGACAGGAAAATTCTCCCCCTCTTATGACAGAATTTATTTTCTGTGATGCACTCCAACTAAATCACCAAATTTGTATTTTGTATTTGCAAGTAACTATCTTCAATTGTTAGTCTAAGAAAAGGCATCAGAAATAGCCAGAACACTCCAGAGGGCCAGGTCCCTGCTTCTGTATGACTGACAGGGACTGATCCCATTCCTCCACAGTGGAAGTACTTGCTCCTCCACTCCCTTCAGGCAATGCTCATGGTGTGAAAGCTGAAGCTATTCTCCTGTGCTTCCAGCTGGACCAGCCACTTGGAGATCAGTGAACTCTGTTATAATAAAATAAGTCTTCAAATTAGACCAGCTTCTAATCTGATCTGTCCTAAACAAGAGCCACCAGGGCCCAAAGCAAGCGCCTTGCACAAGAGGGCTAAAAACTCACAACTTCAAAGCAGTAGTTCATACTCACTACACAGTGGTTTGTGTGCACCTGCACGCAAGTTTGCCTGTTTGCTGTACCTGGCTGGTAAGGTTTGAAACTATAGCCCTTGAAATATTTAACATCACAAATAGGACATAAAAATGTATCTACAGCTAACAACTGTGTCTTCTCTAACTGATCATGCTATCTCGTGTTTAAACACCAAACGACCTTGGCCTCTCTGAGAACAGTGCTATGTTAAAGACTAAACTTCCATATCATTTCCTTTCTCCTTGATGTGTAAAGCAGATGAGTTTACATAATGCTTACTCCTGACAGGAGCTCCCTGCAGTCAAAGACTGAAGGGCAAAGCCACACAGCAGCCTGCACTGACCACTTTCTGCAAGTACAACACAGGATCCTTCACCTCTGTAAAGCAATGAAATACAGAGCGGTCTCCCCTCCTTCAAGTACATTCTTCTGTGAAGATAACACCAAACCCACAGCAAGCAAAACTCTGAAGGTTACATCGAAACTCTGTGTGACCTCTTTCGCCCACCTTTAATTCTTGCACTACTGTATGTCTAACATCAGCCATCTGCTGTACACAGGCAAATAAGTTTCAGTTTTCTTTGAAATCAACTATTTATAAACTTCCTAGAGTATAGGAAGTTTATAAATACACTTATATTTATAGTAAATACTCTCTGAGAATATGTAACATGTACCTATGATTTTCTGCAATGACATGGAGATGGGAGGCAGCAAATTGTACCTGCTCCTTTGCTTAGAAGTGCTTATATATTGCCCATACATCTGGGTTCTATACTCACGTATTGTAGTTTTACATCTTGCAATTGCAATTTCTTCCTTCCTACAAACAGTCTATAAAAATGCCTTAAAAACTAGTAAAAAGCAACCTTTGCTAGTTCCAATCATGGCCCTGTCAACGGTGAGTAAAAACCCCACAATTTAAAATTAGCTTCAGAAACAGCAATATAGCCCTGAATTTTACACCACCTTTCCCCTCCTCATGCAAGTTTTCCTTTCCCTTCTCACTGTATGGGAGAGGAAATACCCAGACTGACATTCACGTGTGCAGCCTGCTGTGCTTGTGGAAGCACTAACAGGATCTCTGATAATGCCTGTCCCCCCTCCCTGTCACCCCATCACTAGCCCAGGCCCAAGTTCGCATGGAACACAGGGAATCTGCATGGTTTGCCATGCAGAGAGCAGTCAAGCTGAGATAAGAATTTCCTTTTCTTTGATCTGACTCAGTCATAACTTTACATACTGCCTTCCAACCAATTTACCTACTCCCTAGACAGGAACCTGGTTGCATGTTGATGATATGCATTCATGGATGCCATTTTTAAAGGTTTTAGGCACCCTAAGATGTATTCAGATGGCCAGTGCTGTTTGTGAAACTCTAGATGAGAGGCTAGTCGGGGCCTGAGTGAAAAAAATGAGGAGGGAAATGAGCATTTATTTCACTTCACTTGAGCCACACCCTGTGCCAACAACTTCACAGCTCTTCCAGGGTCCTGGACTGCCTTGGACACTGCATCTCACTCCCTTGGCCAGAGACAGCAGCAGGAACGTGGGAGGCAGGGTACAGCAGGAGCAGCGTTTCTGGCACAGCCTCTGCTGCTCGGTGAAGCTGACATGGGTTTTGTTTTCTAGAGCGCGTAGAGACATCGAGACAGGACCCTGCCACGTCTGACGGCGCTGCCACACCGTGTCCCTCGGCACTCACGGCTGCCCGCTCGATGCGGCAGCAACGAGCCGCCCCGCTGGGTTAAATGATTTTCGGGCCTCGGAGATACTGAATTACGGGCCGCAGGCTCTCTCGGAGCGGCAGGTCTGCACCGCTGCCAACACGTAAGCGTGCGGACTGCATTCCATAAAATGGCTTCAGGCCCAGGCCCTGGAAAAGCGAGCTGGGGGCTGCGGCCACCGCCGCGGGGTCCCGTCCCGCCCCGTCCCGCCCAGCTCCGCCGCCTGGCAGGGATTTCTTGCTGCACTGAGGCCACGTTTGCAGGCACCAGGGAAACTGCGGCCCTGACTCCATCTGCCCCTCTAATGCCATGAGAGCATCTTTGAGGGAGCACAGAAGACGAGAGAAGGGCAGGGGGGGAGCAGGACAGGTTTGCCTTCCTGCAAGCCAGGCCATCCGACCGAGGCACAGCTCCTCATTTAAGGGGCGAATCCCACGTCCTGCCCCCCGCCCCGCCAAGCAGCAACCGAGCGGCCCGACGGTGCCCGGTCCCCCTCCCGCCCGCCCCTGGCGGTGCCCGGCGCCGCGCTACCTTCTGCACCACGGCGTCCAGAGTGCCGGCCAGCTCCTGCCGCTGCCGGACCGAGGCCTCCATCTCCCGGGCGCTCCGCCCGACCTCCTCCCGCAGCTGCTGCACGTACCAGCCGGCGGGCACAGCGGCTCCCAGCACCACCGCGGCGCCCAGCAGCAGCGCCCAGCCGCGCCGGGGGCCGGCGCCGGAGCGGCCCCCCCCGCCGGCCCTGCCGCCCCGGCCATGTCCCGCCGCCGCCGGCTTCTTCGCCGCCGGCTCCTCGGCGCCGCCGGGCTGCGCGCTCTTCTCGTTGGCGGCGGCGGGCGGGCTGCCCCCCTTCGCGCCCCGGTGCTTGGCGGCCGACATGGCGGGACGCCGCCGCCGTCGTGCGGAGAGCGGGAGCAGCGGGAGCGGGCGAGGGAGGGAGGGAGGGAGGGAGGATGGAGGGAAGGCGGGGGCGCCGGCCCGGGCAGCGCCGCACTCGGCGCCCCGCCCCGGCCCCCGCCCCGGGGAGCCGCCACGCACACGGGGATGGGCTGCGGTCCGGGCCGGGGGGCAGACGTGGCGCACACGGGGCCCGGGGGAAGCAGCGGGACAGCGGAGCGGCGGGCTCGGGGGGCGGAGGGACAGCCCCCGCCCCACCCCGCAGTGACAGACCCTCTGCCAGCCGCGACACCTGGCGCGGGGCTCTGGGAGCGGGGTGCGCCAGGGCCTCCACCCTCGCAGCCTCCGGCCCCCGGGTGTCCCCCAGCCCAGCCTGATCCCGGTGCCAGTTTTTTAGCCCTCCGTGAAGTTTTGGTGGCACAGCAGGGCGGCTTTGCGCCGACGCAACTTGGGTACTGCTGGGTTATGATTTTGGCTGGAACGACTGCAGCAGCTCCGGAGTGGCTGAGAGCAAGGCGTGGAGAAAAAGTTCTTTTCTCCATCCGCAACCCTTCCATCCCCTATCCCGTTTCTAATGGCTGTAGAGCAGAGACTTGGCATCGGGCTGGTCCCTGGGGCTCCCAGCAGCTGCCCTGCCTGGGAGGAGCGCTCCTGGCCCGACACCAGTGCCCACCGCTCACGGACGGCTTTGTCCGAAAGGGAGAGGAGGCTCAGCACCGCGAGTGCCCGCGGAGCCTTTCCGCTCCGAGCGTGCTCCTTTTCCTTCCCACGCCGACAGGAGCCCGCTGCCTTCATCTTCCCGATGGAGCAAGTCCCGGCCCAGGACAGGATAGGGAAGGCTGAGCACGCCTTCTCCCTGCGCCGCTGGCTCCAGCTGGAGCCCCGTGTGCGCAGCACAGGCCCCCGCTTGTGTTCTTCGTGCTCTCCGTTTTTCTCCTGCGAATAATAAGGCAGAGGGAGGTGAAAGCTGAGTGATTTGCACACGCCGGCAAGAAAAGGAGAGTAGGGAAGGAGAGAGCGGGGCAGAGCAGAGGGATAAGGTGTTGGTTCAGGAAACAGTTTATTGTGCGTTATATTAATCAGCAGTCAGTGCGGGGGGGGGGGGGGGGGGAGGATGCATCTGATCATGTTGCTGAGGATCCGTATGGAAAAGAACTGGGTGGGCTTCAGCCCGCAATTTTAGGGCACTGGTAACAGAGGGTTGGATATGGGTATTCTGCATGGTGGAAAGGGGAGGACAACGTGCACTACACCTCTCTTCAGGTAAAATGGAGATACCATATGGGAATTACTTTAAAACTTCTTTTGAAAATCCCACAGATTTTCCAGCATCACAGACAGCTGCTTAAAACCTTTTGAGAAACTGAGTAGTTGTGTCTTAAATTGTTATCATAGACTTTCTTGATTGTAGAAACTTGAAAGATATGACATTCTGCTGTCTGCCTACTGCTTTGGACCAGACTATAAGACAGCTTAGCACAGAAAAACTTAACTGTTTCAAAAATACAACTTGAATTCATCAGTGTTGTCCTTTAGCCCAAATTGGCTAATGTAGTGACTATCATCTGACAGACATCTAACTGCTGTGCCAGGTCACTGATGAGTTTTAGGGTGTTTTGAGTCTAGACCCTTAATCATTGGTAGCTTACAGAGGAAAGATTTGTTTGTAACCTTTTATGTAAAGTTGTCCACACATGCACAGTACACGGCCAAGGTGTGTCACCTCATCTGATTATTGTAACTGGGTTACAATTCTGTAAATGAGTCCTAATTTTTACAAGAAAGGACTGGGACATTTTCTTTTAACCATAATAGATAAATTGCAGGCAACAGCAATACATTATTTAATATATTTTAAATATATATTTTTAATATACAAGCTGATGGAGTAGATTGCACTTGTATTTGCTTCGCCTTCTTCAGTTCTTGAGTCCCTGTGCTGATGTCTCATTCACTGTTTCCACTGAAACTGGAAGCTGCGTTTATCCTCTTGTTCCGAAACTCTGTTTCATAAAGTGCCTGAAAATTCAAAGGAAGGTGCGTATTGGAAGTTGCTATTTAAGAGTTAATAGAAGATGACTTGCAGTTAGATGTAGTTTACATGTTGCTGGAATCTTCTGTGAGGCACATGAATTCAGGATTCTGGTCCTAAGACAGTGCTGTAACAGCATCGAATGTAACAGACTTTGTACTGGAGAATCCTAAAATTCTAAATCCTAAAAGGCAAAAAACATGGTAAAAATCTTCTCTACTGCTTGGTCCCTGCACTTCCCTGTGTTTCAAACAGAAAACAGAGCAGAATAGAATAGTTTGGGTTGGAAGGGACATACAACAATCATATAGTTGAACTGCCTGACCAAAGAGACTACTCATTTTCTAGCATCTCCTTCCTCCTATCCGATACACGTGCTGAGTAGTAAGGGTGTCAGGGTGGACTCTCAAGGACTTTTGAAAACTGGCTTTCATATCATTATAGGACAATGATTCAACAAAGGATGCTGATCCCATATTGCCCCTTTCTTTCACAATTATTAAGACCAGAGACGCTTCTATAGCAGACTTCTTTTACCGCCTCTGCCTCGCATTCTCCGAAGGGTTTCACGACTAGGATCATGCCAATCAATTTAGACCTGGACTAAAAGCAAACAACTCCTAGACAACCAGTAGTAATGGTGGTAGTTTCAAAAGGGTTTGTTGTTTTTTAAGAACAAAGCAATGAAAATTTTTTGGCAGTTGGTTTCTCCCTCAGAAATGTTATGCCTCTTCTATATTTTAATCTATCTAAAGCTAGCTTTTAAAAAGTCTGTATTCATGTTTGTATCCTTAATATTTGCCCATATTAAAGATCTGTGTGAGACAAAAGCAAATTCTGTTCAAGACACAGAGTCAATGAATGAAAATAATGCTTTAAGGCTCTACTGGGCCTTCTGGGCAAAGATCTTAGAAGTGTAGCTTCAGTGTCTCTAAGTCATAAAAATCTCAGCAGCAACAAGCTCTTTACAATCCTACACTTAGGCTGCTGAATTGTTAGTGCAAATTCAATTCATTTCCTTCTCATGCTTTTAGCACTGAAATGTTTGCCCAAGAGGCATTCCACATTAATATGTAAGCTGTAACTCCTCACAAGATAAAAACTCGAGACACTCATGTATCTGTTTCTCTATTTGATTACAGCAAGAAATTAAATAAAGTTTTGTCTTGGAAGACCTTTTCTTGGTCTTTCCTTTAATTACAATACATTCTTTAGAGAGAGAGATACATATAGATATATATATAAAACTTTAGGCTGAGTATTATTTAGAAACAGGGAATCTTAAAGCTAGCAGGATGACAGCCCCTGATGGCATCCTGGCCATGGAAATACGGTTCCATTCAGTACTTCTGCCAAGGCTTAGGGTGAACTGAACTGTTTGGTCTGTACATGGTGTTCCTGTGAGTAACTACTAGAATGGGTGAAAAGAGCAGAAATTGTAGTGAATTGTCTCAGGTATTTTGTCAGCGCAATTCTGTCAAATACACAGACCTGAGACCAAAAGTCAGTAGCTGTAGAGGATGTTGGAGTGACTGCAGGTTATGGGCACTACAACAGAACTGGGTTAACAGATTGCTGTGACCCTTACAAGTAATAGAGAGCTTGCATGGAGTCAGGAGTTGTCTTAAATACATTCCAGAGGTGGCTGGAGCTGATAAGAGGGCTTGCACTAAAAGAGATGAGGACTCCTCAGAATACTCATCTTGCTCAATAGCATGAGAGCAGAAATCTTCAGCAGCAAACAAAACACCCTGGGAGGGCTACAATAGCAGAGTTTCCACAGTGAAGATCTAGCCACAGCCTTAGTTGTTTCACACTTTATGAGAAAGGGGATATTGGATTTCTATTTAGGAAGGACCTAGAAAGGCCAGGATTTGTAGCAGTACCCTAAGACCCAGGATTTTAGCTCTGAAGCCATTTATTTCAGAGTTTACTCTTAAGAACTGAGCCATATGGACTGCATCAGAGACAATAATCGAGAGGATGACCAATGTTAAGTATCAAGGGATGTAAATCTCTTTTGGGTAGTAAGGCAGCATAGGTAACTCATACCATTTCTCCTCCCACTTGGCAGTGACAAGGAAGATGTTAGTGATGTACTACTCAAGGCTATTTCTCAACATGGAATCAATACAAACTATTTCTGACCAAGAATACCATTCTACAAATAGCTTATAGCTTCTCATTGTATTTGACACAGTGGGTAAAACTCTTTATTTCCTATGTAGAGAAAGACCAACCACTAGTGCTGAGGAGAGTGTGCATTAGGAATTTGCTGAGGTGGTAAAGTTGCTAGACACTGCAGACTGATGTGGTTGGGGAATTTACTGATGTACCTTTTTCTCTCAAACATGCCAATGTTCTGTTTTGCCTCTGTGTGAATTTGAAGCTAAATACTTCAGTGGGGAGAAGCAGCAATCCTGTTTGCCTCTCACAGCAGTTATTTCTCCTTCGAATACAGGAAACTCCACAGAACAAGCTGATAAAGCATCCTTACACCTGCCTTGTAGTCTTTTTGTCTTGTCCTTGAGCCTATTATCAAATCTGGGCCTGATGATCTCAGCCAACCCAGAGTCTTAACATCCATCTGTTAGTGCTAAAGCCAGTCTGCCTGGCTCAGTTATTAGGATTAGAGCAAAATATCTTGTGACTTCAAGTTATGTTCTCAACTTAGTTGTCATGGGCCCTGGCATAAACAATAACATGCCTTGCCCTTGCCCTTTCCTCCCACTCTAACCGCCAGTTAGGCACATTCTGGGACCTTTCTGACCTGCAGGGCCAAATGCAGCTGCATGTCTTACCCACTCAGTAGCTACATTGCTGTTTGCTGGTCAAAGTGGTGCATTAATTGTAGGATTTACTGTCTTTGCCAGTTTTACTGGTAACAGTAAGGAAAGGTTATGAACCAACCTGCTGCAAAGGCTGAGCGCAAACTAGTCCTTCATTTCAATTAACAGTGCTTCTGTAGGGAAAGGCCAAGAATTAAAGTCAGCTTGAGACAGTAGTCAAAATTCCAAATTTGTACCTTTGTTGTAGTTTAACTCCATCTGGCAACAAAGCACCAACCAGCTGCTCACTCTCACCCCCCAGTCCCCGCCCAGTGGGATAAGGGAGAGAATCAGAAAGGTGAAAGTTAGAAAGCTTGTGGGTTGAGATAAAAAGAGTTTAAAAATGAAAATAAATTAAAATAATTATGAATTGTAATGAAAAGAAAAATAACAGAGAGAAATGAAAGAAGAAAGGCAAGCGGTGCAAATGAAAACAATTTCTTACCACCAACTGACCAGTGGCCAGCCAGTCCCCAAGCTGTGCCCCTCTGCCAACCTTCCCCCTGGTTTTAATGTTGACCGTGATGCCATATGGTATGGAATATCCCTTGGGTCAGTTGGGGTCAGTTGTCCTGGCTTTGTCCCCTCCCAACTTCTTGTGCACCCCCAGCCTCCTCGCTGGTGGGGTGTGGTGAGAGGCAGAGAAGGCCTTTGCACTGTGGAAGCACTGCTTAGCAGTAACATACATGTGTTTACCTACTCTGTTTTCAGCACAAATCCAAAACACAGCTCCATACCAGCTACTGTGAGGAAGACTAACTACCCCAGCCAAATCCAGCACATACATGCATGTGCTATATAATACACAAGGACTTTAATCTTCTTAATTGAGCAGAACAAATTTAAAGGCTGTACAATTATTCTCCTCGCTGACATGGACACTCAGACAACGGGAAATGAGTGTCATTTCTCTGTGAAGCAAATCTCTACAGTAGATAATCTACTTCAAGATCCATATACTGGCCTATAGCTTCAGTGCCTCTGGGTCAGGAAGGAATTGAAACCAAAAAGGAGGTTAAATGCTGAGTACTGCAGCATCTAACTTATTCTTGGCCTTTGGACTGGAATCTCAAAGCATGTCCTTGGTGCCTCAGCTATGCATGCAGATGCACCTCTTTGATAGATAGACAGATAGATAGAGCAAGCTATGCACTTAAGAGTGGACTCCAAAACAGCTAGTATGCTGAAGGAAAAGGGCACTGCTAGAGTTGAAAAAAAAAAAATGTTGTTTTAAAGCCATTTCTTTCTGTAATCCCATCTCTTATTCCATGATTTAGGTGATATCCCTGATATACCTTTTCTTTAAAGTTGATCTTTCATATAAGAAGCTAATTTACTTTGTGAGGCTGAGGCACCCCTTTCCCTTATTGTGCAAGCTAGGCCACTGAGCAGCACAGGTTTCCACAATTGCCAATCCACATAGACAGCACACAAAATGGACCCTGAGTCACTGGCCCTGGTGTTTCCACAAGTAGTCTTTGTGAAGTTTTAATTTATAAATTCATTAATTTATAAATTAATTAATAAAGCTGTGTCAGCAGCCATCACAGCAAGGACTTGTTTTCCCCATCTTTCAGATTGTATTTAAGCAAAAATGGATGTAAAAAATAATAATAATACCCTTGTAAGTGATAAAAGTCTTGTACAAGGAAGCCTATCTGTATACCATCATCGTCTTCTCCAAAGCCCTTTTGATCTTCTTTCAGACTGTCATTGCCATGTGACATGCACAAAGTGGGGCAAAGTGGGGCAAACACAGTTATTTAAAACATTGTCTTCTTTATAGAAGCTATCGGATTAGGCTGTTGGAGTTAATCCCATTTAATGTCTCTGGAGGCCCGGCTAAGAGCAGCAGGGCTGACAGGTGCTCTGCATGGCTGGGAGCAAGCGCTCCCACTCCAGCACGGCACTTGGCACTTGCACAGCCAAACTCCATTCGCTGCTTTCAGCCCTTGCTTTTATAGCAGAGGTTAATGGGATCTAGAGGTGGCTTTGGTCTGCAATGGGTGAATACAAACCTATTCCGTATAGGTCACCACGCATGCTAATGGTTATTTGCAGGAAGGGGAGCTCTGTCTTCTTGATGAGCAAGGCTCGAGTTAGTGAGCTCTTGCCTCAGAGCTAACTTCCAATGTTTTGTCCTCCGTGTTTCCTGGTGGGTGAGGCAGTGGTGGCACGTAGCTCCTGTGACAGGAAGAGATGATGACCCTGACAGGTACTGCAGGCCCGGGGGGTGCGTGAAGCTGCCCAGTGCATGAGGTCAGTGCAGCAGTGAGCAAAGCATTTATAATGACAGTGCTGCGCTGCCCCATGCTTCGTTCCTCAGCAGGAGCTCAGCAGGCCTCCAACGCCGCAGCCATGAGCCAGGCGGGTGAGTAAACTCGTTCCGAGTGGCTCCTCTGAAACTGAGGGGGTGAGGTGGCAGCGGGGGGCCAAGATAACGGGGGGGGGGGGGGCGCCTCACAACTCCCCTATCGAGAGACTAAGCATATTTAACTCTTCTTCAGCAGTGCAGTGAACAGAAATGGGTTTAAACCCGCCCTGAGGCTGCCCCGTTCCCGGCCGAGCACAGCCCCTTTACCCGCACCCCCCGGCTCAGCAGGGCGGGCTGTCCCCGTCCCCGAGGCGGCGCGGGGGGCGGGGCTGGCGCTGGGAAGGGGCGGGGCCCGCCGGGCCGACGGGGCCCTTCCGTAAACACCGCGCAGCCCTTCCCCTGCCTCCTCCTGCGCGCCGGCACGGCCCATTGGCAGCGCGGGGGAGTCCAAGGGAGCGTCTGCCTGTGTCGCCTCATGTTTCTCTATGCTTAGTGCCCGGCCCTGGGCAGAATGAAGAGACGTGGACAGTGCCTGCCGGGATAGGCGGAGGTTGACCCGCGTCCCTCGGGATAGCTCGCCGCTGGCAGGCAGGAAGAGGTGTCGTGCCTCCCCCCCGCCGCTGGCAGAGATGGGCGTGCCCGAGGAAGACACTAATAGTTCGGGCTGGGGCTTTAAATGCGGGGGGGTTGTTTGGGGCCCCGGCGAGCGCCGCGGAGGACGGCGAGGAGGGACCGCGGGGAGTGACCGACCGGGGTGAGCGGGACAGGGTAGGGCTGCGCCGACCGGCGGCCGTGCCACGCGGAGGGGTGTCCGGGCACGCAAGGGCGCTGAACCGCGGGGTGAGCCCGGGTCACGGCTGGCTCGGGGGCTGACGCCCACCTGTGCGGTGCGGGTGACTAGGGGGCGGCGGACTGGCCCCTGTAGGGCATCCGGTGCAGCAGGTGAGTCCCGCAGTCCCTGCGCTGGGTCGGTAGTGCTCCTTTTGTCGCGTGTCTCAGGGGCTTTCGCTGTCCTCTGGTGCCCGCCGGCACGGGGCGCAGCCGCGGTGTTCCCCCCATGCAGCCCCGGTCAGCGGCGCAAGGGCACCCCGGCCATCTCTCCGGGACACGGGACACTGAGTGGCGGGCGGCAGGGCTCGCCTTCTCTGGGGCTGACAGAGAGCTTTCTCTATCCGCTTCTTCCCCCACCTCCCTCCCCCTCGGGCCTGCCCTTGGAGACGCTGTTTGTTTTGGTTGGCGAGTGCCAAACTCCTGCCTCTGGTAACTGTTAAAAACATGGGGCCGGGGGAGGAGACAGGCGGTGAAACAGATGGAGGAAGAGGAGGAGCCGCCGGCTGCCCTCGGTGCCGCTCCCCCCGTCCCGCGCAGGGAGCGGAGCGGGCAGGGCGGCCCCGGGCTCCCCTCGGGGCCGGGCAGGACATGGGGACACGAACTCATCCTGTTCTTACCCGGAGTTCTTTAAGTCTTCGCGAAGTGGCTGTTCAGAGGGAAGAGCTGCGGAACTAAAAAGCCAAAGGGGAGAAATGCTGGCTGTAAGCTGTGGAAAAACAAGAAAGTAACTCTTAACAAAGGCTCCTTTCTGCTCCTGTGCCGCGGGTGCTGGCAGAGGTGGAGTCAGTGAAAGGGAAACTCGAGCCCAGATGAGATTCAGTCGGTGCCAGCTTGAAGACAGTAAGAATGTGAGCCCAGTAGAATAAACAAAGTTAAGACCTTCATAGTGGTAAAACTGGACTGAGCACTCTTAAGTCCCTGCGTCCATGCACCCTTTCTTTGAACAAAGCAGAGCTGTGGAAAACCTTTTCTTGAAGATGGCATCTGAAGGAAAAAAAACCCAAACTGTTCCAAGCATCCTTTTTTTTTTTTTTTTCCCCCCTAGGTGCTTCACAAAGTAACTTCTAATGCAAACCTTCAGGAATAAAAAGTGTGTGTGTCCTGTAAAACTAATTTCATTTTGCAGTCTTGATTAGTTCTAAGCGATCAGTTGGGTGAAATGCTGACCATAAAAGAGCAGGATGCCTTCAAGCATCTACAATTTTGTATTCATTGTATTTTTAGTAGAAACAATAATTTGCAACTTTCTAAACAGCAGAAACATGAGAATTTAGTTCTTCATTATTAACTAGAATCTTAGTGTTGGTACACTTAGAAGATACTTTTAGTTTGGTCTCTCACTGAGAGTTTATCATTAAAAAACCTGCAATATAGTAATGAAACCCCCTATGAAGATACCCAACCTAATAGGACTGTAAACATCAGTAGCTTTTAATGCAGAAGAGTAAAGCGGGTTGAAAGCACAGTGTGACTCTTTTAATAGAATAGGTAGGATATTAAGCTTTGTATTAAAACAACAGCCTAATATGTAATACCTAATGAACAACTCAAAAAAAAAAAGTATTGTCAATTCAAGATGGTGAGGTACAAAGAGATATTAAAAGGCTAAAGAGCTTTCTGAAATATTTTACATGGCCATTATACATATAACTTGAAATTACTTATGACCTTGGCTATTAGCAATTAATGAGAAGCTCTGTGCTATCTAAAAAAGTGTAAGGCAAATCAACTCTTCTACTGTATGCTATAAAGAAAGGACTAAGTGACTCAGTTGTCTATTGTTGTAGCTAATTAGAAATGCCTTGTTTGGTTTGTACTTGCCTTTGATATGCTCAGTGGCTCTACTTTTGCCTAAGTGTTTTAGCTGTTGGGCAACATACAGAAAAACTGCAGATAGCACACCCAGATTCTGCTTGTATGTTCACGTATGTTTAGTTTGATGTGTTTATCTTTTAAGCTTAGAATTTAGCAATAATGTTCTGAATTTGCAGAACACACCCATTCTTCCTTCCTTTTGTGTTTGAGGCATCCTCCTAGGAAATGTATTTACTGTGGCAAAAGATTGCAGTAATTTTTGTGTGTCATCCCCTATTGCAGTGTTGAAACTTGTTATTTAAATTAATCCTTCTGAAGCACTCTGCTGACAGCTCTGCTATCTGCATGTGTGTGTATATTGTAGGAGCAAATATGGTCCTGGTACATCAAGATATGTCTTGGGCCTCTTTGAAATGCAAGTATTTATTGCCTAAAAATCCTTTGGTGGGACTAGTGTGTAAGGACATAAGGTAGAAGTTAGAAATCTATATACATTAACCACTTGCTCTTCTTGGGAATCAAGATTTGAGTGGAAAATGGCAGTGCTGACTTGCCTTCATGGCTGGTTTAGTACTTCTCTTAGGAGCACCTTGCAAATCTGAATATTTGTTAGCATTATCATACTTCCAGTTTTTAGGAAGTTCTTGGAATGATGATGTATAAATTGTGTGAGAATTCGGGGGTTTTAATGATCATTTCACTTCTTCCATGTACTTAATGCTGGGACTGAAGCAGTAGACTCATCCTGAAGTGCTCATACTAAGGCGAGTGATTTACAAGACTCTTTGTGCCAGTTCGCTGCTACCAACGTTAATCAAATCTTTCGATGGACCACATGCAACATTAACCTTTTGGAGGTTAGTTGTTTATGTGTGAATAATGGGGTGTTGTACGTGATTGAAGCCTGGAAATATTGCATTCTTATACTGATCCAGAAAAAAAATAGTGGGAGGGTAGAGTAAACTTTTCAGGCTCTGTAGGGTTACTGAGCGGTTCCACATCAAGAACCTGGAGTGTGTTCAACTTGTCACAGCTAGTCTCTGGTCAGCACTGACTTTGAGGTCTGTAACACGCATTTTAATTGCAGAAATAGTTTCTCTTCTGTAGCATTAACTAGTGACTCACTTCTAATTATACCATAATACAATTCACAACCCAAAATATCTCAGCCTCTTGGGTTTTTAAGATTCCCTCGTGATTCTGTCTTGTTTGGTCACTCCTGTTTTAAATATCTGCTTGTTTTCAGCTGCTTGTTAGAAATTACAAAATTGCTGTTCTAATAAGGGTTATGATGTTAAGGATCACAGGTAATGCTACAAGTCTTGAATGCATGACCTCTGTGTCTTACCTAGTCTGTCCTCTGTATTCTACTGGCTTCTCCAGTAGGATAATTAACTATTAGCTGTATTCTTGCTAACCTTGAAAAGGATCAATTCTTTTCACAAAGAAACAGCGAGGAGTATGACACAAATAAGGGGCTCAAGTGCATCCTCTTTCCTCTTGGGAGAGGAGGAAGAGTAAACATGCACTTAAGAATTGTTAATCATCTCAATTAACAGGGGAGTGCTCATTAGTGTAATAGCTTGTCAAGTTACAAAGGCCTATTCAGAATGAGCTGGTACCCAAAAAATTAAATGCTCTAAATAGGTGCCAGCAAGAAATCTTCATTTTTACTACCTTTTGTCTATCCCAGGACCCCACAATATGTTGATTCACATAAGTACACACAAAGATCGTCCTTTAATTGCCAAAAGTGGCTTTTTCCAAGTTCAGCAGATGCAGAGTGCAGTATTCCCTGCTACTGAAGTTGATGCAGTTTAATCATAAATGAAACTATATTAGTTAAATTCGCTGACAAAAACTGTTGTTGGCTGTGTCTCTTCATAAAGTCTACTACAGAATGCTTTGCGGCCATAATTAGAGATGGACAGCTACTTTTGGTATCTGGGCCAAATTCCTTTGGTAGTAATTATATCTGACTCCCAGCTTCTCATTTTAATATTATAATGAACATATTTTTCACTTCCTGTCATACAGCTGTTAATCATCTGTATGACACTGTCAGCTGTTGACATTTTCTGCAATTGCAGATTATATGCCTGGAAGGCAGTTTCTTTACATAGACAGAAGCACTATGAAGTGTTACACTTCAGTGGTGGTTCTATGCTAAATATAATGTTAGAGGCTCAGAGCTGCCATTTGACTGAAAACGGAAAACTTATCCACCCTCACCCCTAGGAGGAGTTTTTTTGGATGCATGCCATGGTTGATCTGATTCTGAGCACAGACCTACCTAAAGCAGCAGGGCAGACCTTCAGCTACACCCTGTCAGAAATGTAGTATTCTGAATTACTTGCAAATTCTCCCCCTGCAACTTCTGTCTTTGCTTCACAAATATTACACTTGATGCTGTCTGTTTTGTGGAAGGAAGCTCATTGCTAAACATCACTTCATGAAGTCAGATGGGGCATGGTAACATCATGAGATGCCTTTGTGGGCACTGAAAACTTACAAAATTCTTCCAACAAGCAACTTCAGGTATTACTGTGGGTAGTCTTTAATTTTTTTACATATGATCAATTTACAGACAGTCTCTAGCATCATCATTAAGCTATGAAACAGCTGAAGGTACAAAACTTTCTTACAGAACAGATACAGTTTGCTGATAGCTGTGTGATTCTGCATGTCAGGCCAGATTCTTTGTCTAACAGCTGTTTAAGAAAGGCAACTATTTGTTCTCCATTCACAACATAGTGATGAGTATCTGACTCTTTTTTGAAAAACAAACAAAAAATTAAGTGCTGGTTTTACGGGAACTGTGTTTGTCTTTCCAGATCTGGTTTACTGTTGCAGCTAAAGGGAATCAGAATGCCTCTCAATGATGACCAGAACAGCGATTCAGACTCTTCACGGCTCTCAGAAAGCACAGCAGCTTCTAGCGACTCTGAATATTCAAGGCAGAGCTTTAACAGTGATTCTTCAAGCAAACCCAGTTCCCCAGCGTGTAAGCCTATTTCAGCCTTAGCTGCATTGTGCATAGAGCAATAAGGCTAACTTATCTTGTTTCTCTTTGCTGTCATGGGTAGAACCTGGGATTCTGAATCTGTTTAAGAGTATTAAGAGAAAGGCACGTCTTTCTCTCTGCTGTGAAGCAGTGCATCTCCTTGTGTGTGGAACACCACCAGCAGCTGTATCCATGGGGGTCTCCCTGTGCACTCCTATCCTTCAGAAAGTGTAAGAAAAGTGTGCCACCATGAACATCCTGCTTTTGAGCTAAACTTGACTTTAGTAGCAGTCTCCCACTCAAAGAGATACCGCTTTGTGCAAAGGGTGGGTTTCCTCTGTTTGACCCCTGTGCTTAAAAATTAATTCTGTAACTTACAGATTTGTAATACTGTATCAGGTTACAGGAATTAATCTCTAATTCACATTTTTCTTTCATAAATATTAGAATCAAATGGAAAACACACATTTGCACAAAGAAGATAATTTGAGTAATGATAAATAAAACCTTGGTTAAGATGTGGTTCATGTTTGTGTCTGTAAGCATTCTCAGACCATGCATACTTTTTACATCTGTGTAAGTGAAGTCTTACATTAAAACAAGGCTTGTTAGTGGAGTTGCAATTGCCAGTTGGCTCTTTGTTACCAGTCTTCCAAATGCTAAAGTTAAATGATAGAATTTGGATTTTTAGAAACTTTGGGAATTTGCCCTTGTTTTCCAATGTAGAGTTTCTGTTTTGTAGTTACTGCTTATTTGTAAAAAATGAGTCTAACTCAGGTTCCACAGCAGATGAAAGATCTGCTGATCATAAGTGAGGATTTCTCAAGTCAGTAACTTCAGAACCTTATCAACAGGCAGTGAACCCACAATATAGCCACTATGTGCTCCGAATTATAATGGACATCTGATATCTGTTATTGACTCTACTTTTGATCTGGTAGATTTTTCACAATAGTTATTAGGAAATTTGTGGAATGTAAGATCCTGTTTTAAAGGGGAAATAAAGATATCTTAGTGCAAATGTGTAAATATGAAATTGCTTCACAAAATGTTTTGAGGTTTTTGTGGTGTTACCCCTACACACACCCCTGATAAACTGGGAGTTTCCTGAGTTAGTGTTTTAAGAAGATATAAAGACCTGGTAATCTTAGGTTGTTTCTTCCAGAGTACTAGATTCCAGTTAGTAGGCAGTAAAACTTCTTGTGTTTCAGTATTTTTCAATTGCACTTACCAACTACAGATACTAGGATTTAATTGATTTTGTTTGTTCCAGCAGCAAGCCCTCCCAAGGTTATTACATTTGATGAACTGATGGCAGCTACAAGAAATTTGTCAAACTGGACTCTAGCTCATGAAATTGCTGTAAATGCAAATTTTTGCATAAAACATGAAGACTTCCCACAAAACAGGTAGGGATCTCAATTTTGCAAAAAGCAGCATTGGTGTTGTGAAGAGAGGTGAAGGGAGTGTACTTTGGGAGCTGTGATGCACAGCCCAAGGAAGATGTGGTTGCAGGGCATAATATCTGGTGAGGTGTGTTTCCCAACAAGTGATCAGGCCCATCTAGAAAGGTTACCAAGGATGACAGCTAATTTGGAGTCTTTTCTGTATCTAATTGCCTTACTCCACAGCTTTGCAGGCACAGTGAAACAAATTGTACACAAGGCATTTTGGGATCATTTGGAATCGGAACTGAATGAAGATCCTCCAGAATATGAACATGCCATCAAGCTCTTTGAGGAAATTAAGGAGGTAATCCTCCTTCTCCATTTGTTTTGTCAGCTTAGGTCTGAGGTCTCTTAGTTCACTGAAGGCTCTGCTTAACTTAGTCAAGCCAACACATTCAAGTTCTTCCTTTTAAGATAAGCCATGGTTTGCATTTGATAGTATATTCATATTAACTAGGAATATGGCTGCAAACACACAGTGTTCACTCAGCTTTAGCTGCATGATGAGGAGTTGAAAGTGATCTCTTTTCACAAAGCTTCACATCTCTGCTAGCCAATTTCCAGAAACGTACTGTGAGCTTAGGGCATGAACAGAAGTATAAACATGACTGCACCTGCCTACTCAGACTTCATTGTTTGATTATCACACAGGTGAGCATACAAACCTTCAATCCTGGCACAATGCTAAGTCTTCCAGAATTTGAAGTTAGTAAATGTTTGTTTTACAGGGCAGCCTCCGAGCTTTTGAAGGAGTCTAGTTGTGCACTTGCTTTCTGCTTTACTGACTTTGAGCATTTTTGGAGAACTGTACTGTGATTGTTTTAACAGTCCTTTTCCCCCTGCTACCTTAGATAATGTTCAGTCTTGAAATGTCTGGTTATAGTCTACATATACTTGACATTAGTATTAAAATCTCACTTTAGTGTGTTTACTAAGTGGTTGGTTTTTTATTGATAAGCATTTCCTTTTTTCCCACCCTTATTTAGATTCTTCTTTCCTTCCTGACTCCTGGAGCAAACAGGATTCACAATCAAATTTGTGAAGTTCTAGATACGGATCTTATAAGACAGCAGGCAGAACATAATGCTGTTGATATTCCTGGGCTGGCTAACTATATCATCAACACTATGGGAAAGTTGTGTGCTCCAATAAGAGACAACGATATAAAACAGTTAAAGGCAACTGACAATATCGTAGAATTGCTGAGGTTGGTATTGGGGTGAGATTTGAGGGTTTTTGGGGGGAAAAACCTCTTCCCTGAAAGAGTTATGGGCAGTGGAAGTGGGGGGTAAAGCCTTAACAAGTCTTAAATTGTCTCTGTTTACATAACACCTGTCCTAACACCTTGGCCAGATAGTGTATCTTTTTAATGAAATGGGTAGGATACCTGTATGAAATTAGGCAGCTCTGAATATATAAGTCAACAACTCTTGCAATAGACTGTGTTTCAGAAACTGGTTTTTTCTGTCTTGTTCATCAATGTTCAGCACATTTTTATTGTTCCTTCTTGAAGTGGTTGTTGCATTATTTTTCTGGCAGGCCAAACTTCAGATTAAAAGCTCTTTAGTTAAGATCTTATTACTTGAATTTGAGTAAAACATTTGTGTAAAAGGGCATAAACCACTTTACTGCTCCTTAGGTACACGGAAATATTGAGAGTAAATGGTAGCTGCTCTTCTGTGTATGTATAAGGACCAAGGCAACTGGTTCAGAAGGATTATTTCTCTTGGTGCAGTCAGGGTGACTAAAAGGTTAAAATCTCTTCATTGGGATTGAAGTTGATGTAGTTCTTGAAAACCTTTCTCTTACACTTACGGGGTTGAAGCATTTAGTGATGCTACAGTTGTCCTGTTTTCTGTAACTTAGACCAAGCCTTGTATACACTACTCTTTCATGTATTCCAGGTGATAGGCAACATATCTGTTACTCTGAAATATCAGTGAAGGAGTTTACTTCTCTCAGAGGTTAAAGTGCCAGTGTACACATACTTCACATGTGCTGGTTAAAATCAATAGACTAAATTAAACCAAGATTTTCAATTCTTCCTTTCAGACAAATATTTCATGTTTTGGACCTGATGAAAGTGGATATGGCAAACTACACAATTAAAAGCCTTAGGCCATACCTCTGGCATAATTTGGTGGACTATGAAAGAACAAAATTCCAGGAAATTCTTGAAGAAACACCAAGTATGTATTGTGCTATATTTAATGTAAACTTTTATCTAAAAAGAGGACCATTTAATGACATGCTGTGAAAACCTATAAGTTGCAGTTAACTTAGAGGAAAACTTCGATTTCTTGTCTCTAACTAATGCAAAAATTTTTTGACGAGCAAGCTACCACGGGGTGATTGCTTAACTTGCTATAAAGTTTATTTATCTGTAGTCTGGGCCACTTTCAGACAAACTTACATTTGGCCGTTTGGTTGGTATCTGAAAAACAAGAAGTGGCTCTTGTTGTCTGGATGCAGAAGCTCTACGTAAGGATGAGACTTTTCCCTCTTTCATGCACAGCAGTTCTGTTGTTAGTCTGAAGTAAATGTGTAAAACCAGTTGGTGTGTCTGAAAATGGGAAGGGGTAAGATCAAGTTTTTTAAGAAACAAAAGGCAGGCTCTGAATAAAACTTCTTGTATGATGCAAAGTCAACTTCATCCACTGTTGCAGGTTTTGTGTAATATGGTTAAAAAGTGTCCAGAAATACATCTTCCAAGAAGAATAAGTAAGCTTGCTTAAATCTGGAGCAGGGGTTTCTAAAACACACTGAGCCACTGACAGGGCCTGCAGTGTTTGTCTATGCAGCCTGAGGAAAACCTCTATTAATAGCAAATTAAATGCTTTAAAGAGTTCTGTCTTCCTTCACCCCTTCTTTTCTGTCCTATGCTCCAATTGGTAAGTGGCCTCTGAAAAACAGTGCTTCAGGAACTCAAACTTTGACACTTTTTCTACCTAAAGATCATGTTTGAAATCTAATAATTTATCGCTGTGTTTCTACAAACTAGCTACAGTATTCAGGTGACCAGTAGAAGATGATCAGTGGGAAAAAAAGTGATGGAGGGAATTGATTCAACTGTCCACTATATTTGAGTCTTCAGAAGTTCAATTTTCTTATGTGTACAACTCTCTTTTTTTTCCTCAAGGTAGTGCTTATTTTGATGAAGGCATGCAGTAAATCTGTGCTATTTGCAATGCTTAGGTGCCCTGAATCTCACAACAGAATGGATAAAGGAATCTATAGAAGATGAACTGTCATCTATTTCTGATGAGTCTTCATCATCCCCCGGTGCTGACAGTAGTTCAAAACCAATTATTAGTCCTACACTGGTGCTAAACAATGGCTACTTGAAACTGCTACAGTGGGATTATTGCAAAACAATTCCAGAGGTAAGTATATTTTGGTGCCTACAGATTTCCAGCTATACGAAATAATTGGTGTAAATAATAATCCTGCTATTGAATGCCAATAAGTGAATGTTCTCTTGAACTCCTTAAATTTCTGCACAGTAGGTTTGAAATTTGGAGATTATGAGCTAGTCCAGTTTCTGAAATTTGAGATGGGCAAGTCAACAACTAGAAAAGAACAAGGTAAAGGTTGTTTTCCCTCTCTCCAATCATAGCTCACCAGCTCCACCCTAAGAGCAGCCTTGGCTGTGGTCAAAGGCTGGGCCTTATATTCATGGTACTTGGCTTTCTGTGTCTTTAAAAGAACTGATTGTAGCATCCTGTTTTTCTAACAACAACAGGAATTGGTGGGATCGCTCTTTAGAATAGAATAAGTAAAAACTTTAAGCCCTCTCAAGCAGACATTTTTCCTATCTCAATGCATGTAAACTATTGTTTCAAGAACCAGTATTCAGTTTTTCCCTCCATCTACTGATTACTGACCTCTGCAACTTTCCATAAAGCCAGTGTTAAATTTGCCATCAGTCAGGACTAAAATTTGCCTTTGCAGGAAGGGCCTTAGCTACACTTAGGATGGCGTGGCAGAGAATTTACTAAATACATGGGGATGCTCTTGATGCTCTCAGTTCATGGATAGAAGGGAAGCTACCTTATTCTTACCTTTCTGTGAAGAGTTTTGAATAGGAGATTCACAGAGATGTCCTCTGGTGGATCTAATTTGCTAGACTAAGAAATTGCTGCCAACTGCAGTTGAATGTTAATGCCCTTGTGCTGCTCAGTGGAGGGATTTGGTTAGGATCAACTCTTTTTAACCTAAAGTCACGCCAGCCACATCTTGCTGTGTGAATTAACTTACATTCTTGGTATGATCAACTGGCTTTTTGCCTGTAACAAGTTATGTATCACTTGCAGAACCTGCTCTGGTAGTTGTCAAGCACAGTTGTTCATCATTGTCTGTCACTTACAAATCCTGGCATTTTCAAAGGACAGCCAAACCCAGAAGACCATTCTGTCTGTAACCTTGGTCACTGCAATGTCCTCTGGATCCTCTGAGCGTTCCACATCGTGGGCTGAATTGCTGGTTGCAGACTTATCAGCAGTGATGAGGAACGAGATGCGATGACCTCAATTTCCCCTGCACTAAAGGCATTACTCTTCTTCCCACTAGAGGCTTACTTCTGGTTACTTGTGTATAATGCCACTTAGTGCTATATTACATATTCATGATATCTCACCTGTTGTCCCTTCTGGCTTTGCGTATTTGTGATTAAAAATAATAATGCTTCATGACTACATCCTAGATCTGTCCTTTTCCTGTCTCTCTCCCTCATTATTCCTAAATGAGTATTATTGTTTCAATTCTAGACTCTAATAACAGATGAAGTTCGTCTTCAAGAGCTGAGAGAAAAGCTCAATCAATTAAAAATCATAGCTTGTGTTTCTCTCATAACAAACAATATGGTGGGTGCAGCAATTGTAGATGTGCCTGATTTTGCTGACCAGCTGAAAAGGATCTCTGTTCCTCTTCTTGAAGGCATGAACAAGAAGTAAGGCCTTATTTTTATCACTCTTATTTTTTAACAGGAAATACTTGGAAACAATTCTAGTGTCATAGCTTGTTATTAATAGGAAGATACCCAATTTTAATAATCTATGTATTCCATTTATGTTATATGTCCACTATACGTTAGACACATGTTCTCGAAGTTAGATTTTAATAATCTTGATGTTGGTGTACAGAATTTGGAGCCTAGTAATAAAGTTCATTCATACACTCTTAATACTGGAGAGGTTGTGGCAATGCATTCACTAAATTGTCTTGCCAATTGCTTCAAACTTGTAGATAGTTCAAGTTACTTGTTTGTCTATTTCTTGCATTACAAGCAAGTCTGATGTTATAAAATACTTTTCCACTCTGCTTTTTCTAAAGAAGTGCTATGCATGTGGCCCAGAAGAACACCCAGGCATAAGGGCAAAGTGAACTGGTGCCTCTGCTGCATTTTTGGTATTAATTTCCCCCCACCATTTGAATCACAATTAGGTCCTTATTTTATCTTCCACATGGAGATTTTCCTGTATCTGTAGATGTAAATAAATCTGCAACAGTAAAAGATAACTCTTCAAAATTCTCTCATTGCAGAGAGAAAGTTGAAAATAAAATGGAAAGGAGACAGTTAAGGTCACCTTACAAGCTATGCCACAGAAACTGCAGAAGTTAACACTTTTCTGTTTCTTCCAGATCTTTTGATTTGAAGGAGGCTCTGAATGCTATTGGTGTCCAGATTTGCAGCAAAGTGAACAAGTCTCTAACTGAAAGAGGTCTTCCCATTCTTAGTGAAGAAATGCAGAGTAATTTAATGGGTCAAATCGCTCATATTGTTGAGAAGAATAATCCTGTCTGTTCCTTGATTGGTTAGTAAGATACTACATAACCGTGTATTAACTTACTCTCAGCAAACTTAATCAGCTGTCTAGCTATCTTCTAGAAGCACTTTCTTACTGCAGTAAAATACTGGCTAAATTAAGACCAAGGAAATGTTGTTCACCTATAGATGCTGTTGTTGGTGTGCTGCAGAGCGTGGTTAGTCGCAGCTAGAAATAATTCTAAAAGTGCCTGCATAGACAAGCCTAGACAGCCTGGTATTTTGGAGAAGAATTTAGGAAAATGAGGGCTATTCAATATCCTCTCTGTCCATTCTAGGTTTACCTAATATGAAATAGATTCAAAGGAAAAAAAATAAACACCACTAGGTTTAATGTAACTTGTTGCAGTAGGTTTATGCTATGTCCACCTTGTAGCAGCCAACTTTAGGACTGCCAGTGCAGTCTTGGGAAAGAGGTATTGCTTACATGGTTGGATTTTTTTTGCTGTGCTGACGTGCTTACAAAGTCACTGTGGCTTCATCTTGGTTTATATTTGTTCTGAGCATACTTTATATTCCATTTCAGACAAACGAATCCAGCTCTTCCTGAGAAGCTTGCTTGCTCTTCCGAGCTTCCAGAAGTGTATGCCTACTATGCCAGGAGGCCTTTCTGTAATTCAGACAGAGATGGAGTTTGTTGGATCTCAGTATGCAAGCATTGTAAACTTCAATAAAAAAGTGTATGGACCATTCTATGCAAACATACTTAGAAAACTACTTTTTCCTGAGGCACCAATGGAGAAATCAGAAGCAGAAACAGCTGGCAATTAAAAAATGTACTTTTTTTTTTTTTTAATATATTCCAAGACCATGGGGAAGGCAGATATCTAAGAACAGCCTACACCAGTGACTGTTGATGATAAAAGGTCTTGTAAAATGTATACAGATAGTTTCTGAGCTTCACTGTAAAAAAACTTAATTTCAAGGTCATATATATATTTTAATAGAAAAAATTGTTTAATGGATTGCCACTTACAATAACCAGCAAATTATTAATTTTCATATCAAACATTTATTAAGATTTGCAGTGGGAAAGAGCTGGCAAAGTATTTACTGTTTTGCCACCAATAAAACAATGTTATTTTTCAACTCAAATATATTTACATATAGCAATGCATATTATGAAATGACAAAACAAGTGTAGATAAAATGTACCGTGCTTACATTGTATTTTTGTAGAGTAACATCAAAGACAACAATTATGTTTCTGAAAATACTTTGAAGAAGAAAGTATAGCATAACTGCTTCACCCAGACCCAGGTTCATACTAGGCCAAGTTTAGGTACTCCTGCAGTTACTGGAACCAGAACTTTGCCTCTGTTACATTAAGGAATTGCCAGTGTTATAAGCTGTTTGCAGTATAGCCGTTACAGAAGCAGCATTTGCCACTTCAAGTAGAAATCATTGAGAACTTCTCACCTGTAAACACCTAAGAAACATGATGTTGGGGGGAGATGGTGGAGTAAATTTCTGTATATAATGTGTATAAGCATTTTGTTTATTCAGTGGAAGTCATACAGATCTTTAATATGTGTATGTACTGATCTTTGATCTTAATGGATGGTGGGTATTAAGTATTTTCAAGTGAGGTCTTTCTGACCTTTATTCCCAGAAGCACTTAAGGCTGACCTTACAATGTACCACAGAGCAATTCCCCCTTTTATGCTCTCATCCAACAGAATATTAGTCTTTTACAACAGCTTCTTCGGTCTGAAAGCAAGAACCCAAATAAATAGTCATTCTTGAAAATATGATTAGATTCACTTCCATGGAGTCTCTGAGAAATGCTGCAGTTTTCTTCAAATTCCTTTGGAATAGGCCCCAATACTTAGTTCCCATTTAAGGCATCGGGAATCTTGCATACAGAAAATTAATAGGCTTGAAATTGAGAAATGTAGAAGTGAACTTCTCTAAGTTTACACAGGCTTTATTTTGCATATTTCAGATTACTGGGGTTAGACACTGCTGGAATACATATTATAGACATGTTCATGTCTATGAAATTGAATAATTTACTTGAAAATGAAATTTTAATATATTACCATATTATAGTCCTTCTAAGATGTCATATATAAAAAACCTCAGTGTGGTACAAGTTATAGCTTGTTTTTAATATTTTATATTACGATCTATTTTTTATGAAGAGACAAAAAAATAACCTGTAAAACCTTAATGTGTCACACAAATTGTATGTGTACATTACTATGTCTATCACAGAGGTCTAAAAAAACTGGGCATTATTAGCACTGTGGTTTTGTAGTCCGTTTTTACAGGATTCTATACCCTTTATAGTAAGGGAAATTAATTCTAGTCAGTTGTTTCTCAGTGTCCAAGGACTTTGGTCACATGTACGTGATACCGAAACTTTCTTCAAAATGCCTTTTTAGAAAAAATTTGCTAGTGCACTTCTGTTCTATCCCTTGTGAAAACATTGCACAAAATAAGGATGAATGCATACTTTAAAGGGAACTGTCTCCTGGAAAACCTGAGAGAAAGGAACTCTTAGCATATAATAATTGTGCCACTAGTTAAGCCAGGCTTGCTCACATGAATGTGGAATTTTGATATGCAATTCACAATCACCAAGAGAAGAATGCATTTCAAAAGCAGTTAGGGGAATTAAATCTTAGCAATTTGCTATGTCTTTAGAAATACCTAAATGATTTTGACCTTTAGTCAAAAGAGAATTTTGTAACATTTGAAGATGATTGCTAACATGATTATGAACTTTTTATCATAATACTTCATATACATTCTATTGTACAAATTATTATCAAGCTATAGATCTGTAAGGAACTGGGAAAACTGTCATACTAGTTTTTACCAGTAATCAAAAAGTAGGGTTCATCTGGGGGTTTTGGTGATTAAGATGACTTGCAAAGGGCATTTTATAGCATGGGCTATGTTTCAAGTGATTGTTTAATGTTTTTTAATGTTTCAAACATGGACATTGCATCTGTTTAATGTCATGTTGCATGCTGTTTACGCTACCGTGGCTGAGATGCACTTGCCTCTGCTCTGAAGTTGTTCTTGTGAAACAAGATGCCGTTCTGTAGCAGCTTTCTTTGTTAAAAAAAAAAACAAACCACAAATATTTGAGGGTTTGGATGTATTAAATTTTGTTTGTGATATCATCAGTGGTGAAAAGTTATTTATATAAACTGTCTTTAATGCTGTGGATTGTTAAATGCCAAAGATAAATGACTACACTAATAATATTGTGACCTTTTTTTTGTAGTTTCTCAGGAGCAGCTCAAAGGTAGAGGAGTGACTTTAATCCAGCTGCACAAATAACATTCAAAACAGGTGCTGCTTAAATTTGACTCTTTGGAAGAAGAATGTGTTTGGTTTTCACGGCAAAGTTGGAGGGGTTGGGCTACGGGGGTGGCATCTGTGAGAAGCTACTGGAAGCTTTCCCAGTGTCCGACAGAAGACTTGCCACGTAGTAAGCAAATTCTCCAAACTGATGGTGCACTTTAGGCAGGAAACCAAGTGGAAGTGGTCTGAAATATTGCCACTCTTTATGTTTAACCTGCGCCTTCGTGTTCCAGGATGCGCAGAGTGCAGACCCAGCTCCGTGAGTGTTGCTCACGTGGAACCTGAGACAGAGCAGACGTGTGTAAGCACTGTTTTCACACTGCTTTTAAAGTGTACTTGGCAAAAACTTACTGCCACGGGAACCTGCAGAAATCAGTAATGTTTCTCGTTAAGTTGGGGAAGACGAGTGGTCCCCTGTGTGGGATTTTGGTTTCTCTATAGCACTGGAGAGGGGGGAAAAAAGAGCTTGTAGGTGATCCAACGATAATATTCAACATTAGGATCAGAAAAAAGGCAATAATAATAATAAACAAATAAATAAATAATGCTAAAACTTATGCCCCGTGTTGCTTTACATTATAAAAATTGCAAGAAATGAGTTTGCACCCCAACTGCTCTATGTCCCCTCCGGCCCTGCCGGCTCCGGGGTTCAGTGAGGACGCCCCCGAACGCCGCCAGGCGCTGAAGCCCCGCGGGCGGAGCCCGGACACTGTGAGGGGTGGTCTGGAGAGCCATCACCGCCCTCAGCCCTCGCCCCGCCCGGGCCCCGCGGAGCCGGAACCTTCGGGAGCGGCGGCGGAGCGCGGGGGACGCGCTCTGCTGCAGCGCCGCGGTCTGGCGGTGTCGGGCGGAGATGGAGGCGCTGGGTCTGGGGCCGCTCAGCCCGGAGCAGGCGGCGGCCCCGGTCAACACGGTGGAGGTCAGAGCGGGGGAAGGGGCGGCGGGCGCTCCCGGAGCGTGGCTGGGCCGGGGTGGGTGGCGTGAGGGGGAAGGAGCCCGCCTGCCCGCGGTGCGGGACCTGCGCTCGGCTGCTGAGGTGCCGCCCCGTCCTCAGCCTCTGCCCGGCCCTTGTCCTGCAGACACGAGCGCAGAGGCTTCAGCCCTTTAAATCCAGCTGGTTGCCTCGCGTGGGCACAGGGAGGAGATGGGGGCCGAGTTTCGAGTCCGTTTGGTTGCACGGGGCTCTTCCTGTAGGAAGAGCACGCCGGGCGCGGAATCTCCGTGTCCAGGGTGCCTGGCTCTGTGTTTTGCCAGGAATTCATCCACGTGCTCCTGCACCGCGAGCGACAGCGTCACACCACAGCCACGCCGTGGCCGTGTGCTCCTAAATGCTGAGTGTCGGAATTATGAGGTGTTGATGCTCTGTGGGTATTACAGTGTACCCTCCGCAGGAGCTGAGTGATGCGGCCTCACTCGGTGCTGTCTGGGTACCTCTCTTCCCAAATCTGGGATGGTCTCTCCCCATGCCATGGTGAGAGAAGGTGGAGCTGATTTAAAGAAATGTCCCCTGTAATCACTGAAAGATAGAAGTAAGGGAAAGTTTGTAGGAACCTTGATACACTTTGCACTCGTCAGCCTTGCTGAATCTCTGTAGGAGTGGGTTTTACAGAGACTTGTGTCTACAGGTGCTGCTCCCAGGACTGAGGTTCTTGCTTGCGTTTTGTAAAGTAAAAGTCATAGGAAGTCTTCCCTTCCTAGGAATATAATTTACAGTGTTAACAAACAAACAAACAAACAAGCTAGTTGATCTGAAATGAGGACATAGTAGTAAGGAATTTTCTAAGAAATATATATTCTCACAGAAGTTGCACTTGGAAAAGGCAATGTGCTGAGTAAATGTTACTCGGTGCATCCTGAGTAAATATTGCACAGCATATCTGGCTTACTAAGCTGATTCATGTCATTTTTATCATTCTACGTTGGCTTTAGACAGTCGTAATTTTTTTTCCTAAATGGATCTGATTTGAAATAATGTTACTGAGTAAAACCCAACAATAAAAATAAACAATCAAAAAAGCTCAAGCATCTGAAGTGTTTGGTTACTCTTTGGAAAGATATTTCAAACTGTTTTTTGTTTTCAGGAAAAATGGAGACTTCTTCCAGCATTTCTGAAGGTTAGTGACACACACTCATTTCGTGGCATAAGTGCTTCACCTCCATTCTAACTTTATGTTTCTCTCTTCTATCTTTTGCTATTTTTGCTATTTTTTGCTATTCCCAGAATACCTGTCCTCACCTTTTATGTGGATTTCACAATTTTTTTTTTTTTTTTTTTTAGTTCCCTGGAGTTATGGATAAACTTATTCCATAGATCAGTTTCCTTGTTAATTTACTGATTATTTTGTGGAGGCATCCTCTTAGAGCTTTGCATTTTTATATTCTCAATGAACAGTGTATATGTGTAATGGTTCCAGATTATTTTACTGTTTTACCGACACTCGGAGGCCCTATTTGTGGTTTTTACATAAGACCGTGGTGTCAGGTTCATGGTTGTGTTTGTCATAGGCAATGTATAGCCACAGATGTGGATTCTGCAAAGGCTTGAACACACGCATATCTTCCCTCATGAAGTCAGAGCCTGACTGAACTCAAAAGTTAGTTGTGTCTTAACTTTAGTGCTGCTCCTCTAACCTGATAGTAGTTGAAGGCCCAGTTCTGTATAAAATACCATTGAAAGTAGTAACAGCACTAACAGACAGTTGAAAGAGAAGAAGGAGAAAGGCAGCAATGAAAATTGTGCCATAAATGTGGCAGGTAAAGTCTGTGATGGGCATAGAGAACCTTCAGGGAGTGACAGCCTCCTTTAGACTCCTTTAGCCTTTGGAAATGTTGCCCACTTCAGCAAGGTTCTTTTCAACCTCACTTTGTAATTCCTTTTCTTCCCAGTTTCAAATCCTGTGCTTCTGTTTTTGTTATGCCCTTGAGTGTTTGATCCTGGCAGGAGCACAAATTTCCAAAGTCAGTTACAGATTGTGGATGTTTTCACTTGGATTCAGGACCCTAATGAATAATTTCTGTGTCTCTCCTGGCAAGCACATGAAATTCCATCATGAGCTTGAGGCAGTGATACTGTCTGAATTCCTGAGACTGAAGTAGGGAGGGCTGCTGATTGAGAGGTGCAGTTTGCTGTGTGCTTTATGCCAAGTGTATCCATCCCACATTGTTTCCAGCCAGTGAGCCCTTTTCTCTAGGGCTGCTGATGGTGGTCTGGCGTTTCTGTTGCATGTTGGTATATTCCTGCCAGCAGTGATACAGTTACGCAAAGCTGATGTTGTGCATTGCAGCTTGTGTAGTGGAGTTTTCTTTCAATAAAACTGTTGCTATCACCTCATAAAAATTGGAAAGAACTACCTGATTTTTAGACGCTAATAATTCTGCAATACTTTATTGCCTATATCAGATGATATGCAATGTTTTTGTAAATCAGGGAAACTCTTACGTAATGAATTTTGCTCTGGAGTCGCTCCTCCTTTGTTTTAACCCATGGAGGCTTCACTGCACAGATGGATATGTCCTTCTAAGGTTCCTATTCCTTTCTAATTATTTCAGACAGAACCATTGCCTATTGTGTGAACTACAGAAATGTGGCTTTTTTCAGTATAAAGTTTTAAGTCTTGTAATGTGTTAGTTGTCATGAGGTGTTTCAAAGCTTGAAACCCTCAGAGCATGTAAGCATGTGTCTCATGAGGTATCAGCTAGTACTCTCTCCTTGCCAAAGCTGGATTTTTGCACTGTAGTTAGGATAGTTGCACCTTTTATTTCCATGAACACCAGTTTATTAGCAAAATTAGTGTTTCTACTAGTATTCCTTCAAACTAAAATATTTCCCTTTTTTAATTTTAATATTTTAATTTTATTTTAATTTTACTTCATATAATCCCCCTTCTTTTGATTGTGCTAAGCATCTTAAGTCCTTGAAATGTGTTGTATCAGCTCATTAGCTGAGGGAGGGGGTACTGTTTATTTTGTGTGATATTGCCTTGGGCATGGTCTCTCTCCTGCTGCCTAAAGTTTAAACTTAGATTTCTTACAAGTGTCCTGCCCTCCTGTGACTGTATCCTTGCTGGTTGACTTACATCTTTCACCCCCCAATTCTGTTCCATCTTTCCTGTCTTATTGGCACTCTCTCTTATTCTTTTTGCCACCTGCTCTTGTTAGAGTGCAGACACCTTTTTTCTCAAGCAGCACACATGGTTAATTGTACTATAAATGATCAAAACAATTTCAAAATAATGTCAAAACCAGTAAAATATTTTGACTTGCGATGGTTCTTGTTTGTTTTTATATTGGGTGTTTACTTTGTTGAGTTACCACCTTACTTTTCTGACTCAAAGAACAGTGACAGCTCTGGTGTAAACTTGGAAATATACTATGTAGAACCAGATTGATCGTCCAGGCACTTCCCAAAGTTTGTCAACTGAAAGAATTTAGCACAGATCCAAAAGTACCTATAAATGCTTATATCTTATTTTCTGCCTTGTATGATTAATGCTACTGAGGCTAATTTTATTTGCTGCATACACATATTTTTCAGGTGAAAGGTCTGGTGAAACAGCACATAGACTCATTCAACTATTTCATCAACGTGGAGGTATGTGCTTACCTGGTGGGAAGAGAGGAGCTTGCAGTACTCAGAAAAGGCACATGGTTCTGTTTTATTTTTTTCCCCTCCAGATAAAGAAAATCATGAAGGCCAATGAAAAAGTCACAAGTGACGCTGACCCAATGTGGTACCTGAAGTAAGCATGAAATGATTTCCATCATACTATCTCCTGGGTTTGTTGTTGGCTGTAAAATGTTTGTAGGCACTTGTGTAGGTATAAATCAGAGAGCATATTCCATGGATTATCTCTTATTTGATGCAATGAAAGATAAGAGACTTAAAGAAGAATCATGTGAAGCAGACTTAATAACCAGCTGTTAACAATACCTTATGTCACCATTATTCTGTAGTTCAGTAATCTCAGATGACAGATTGGAGTTTGTCTATTTGCAAAGGTAACTTGGGGTTTATTGCATGTGCAGGTTAAATTTTAACTAACTAGACAACAACTCAAATACCATGAGTTACTTTGGGAAGAATCATTTATCATTATTAATCAGCCTGTGTTCATCAAAGTAACTTCATTTTTCAGTATATGTAAAATTTTGCTCCATTCAGGTTGCCTGAAAAACATTTGGCTCATTTTGAAACTGTTTGTATTGTAGGTACCTCAATATCTATGTGGGTACTCCAGATGTGGAAGAAAGCTTCAATGTGACACGACCTGTATCACCTCATGAGGTATTAATGTTTGTGTCTGTCTCGTTTGTTTGTTTGATCTTGGGAATGTCCTGGATAGTAGCTGCATATCATTTTATTTTGAGTACAGGCATGCTATCTTAGGTGATACAATGCCTGTCACCGTCACTGTAGAAAGAAGTCTCAGCAGTTTAAACATCATGTAATAAAGTTTTTTACTTTTAGTTTTTTAACTGTATTTTTTTCTGGTATGTTAAAAAAAACCTGTGCCCTGTAATTCATAGTAGCTGAATTAGAGTGAGTTTCCATGAAAGCAGTGAAAAGTACTTTGCTTGCCTAATCTTGTGGCACTCCTTGTGGCAAAGCTTAAGTCCTCACACTACAATGTAGTGTTCTTGGATATTTTTATTAACTTCTTTTTAATATTAGCCTTGCTACTGTCTACACCCTAAGTCACTTCAGTCTCCCTTCTGGTCTTCTTTGGGAACATATATCTGATCTTTTGGAAATGTATTTTAAGTCTAGGTCAGAAAGCAAATGTGGAAACTTTGAGCAGAAACGGAAGTTGATAAAATTATAAGAAGCTGCAGAAGAAGATAAGCCTTATGGGGAGTATATTTAATTTCTCTGCACTGCTGTAAGCATGTAGGTTAGCAAATGGGCTGTGTACTTCTGGAATAAAGATGCGTGTTGGAGAACAAATGCTGCAGTAACTGAAATCAGAAAGTCTGTTGGTTTTGACCAACAGGATATAAGGTAGCTTCTGTATGTGCAAGAAAGCCATAAACTAACATAAGCTTTGGACCTTTTAGGATTGCTTTCAGGTACCTAGGGCCTTTCAGTTCTCTTGGGAGATTGCTCAGGAACACAGTATTTATCTCCTGCTACTGTGCTTTGAGATTTTTACCACTGCAGCAGAGGTAGTGACAACCTCATTTTGGCCTCAGAATTGGAACTGAGCATCTTGTTTGGTTCAGTAAGAAATCTTTTAGGGCCAGTCACTCAGCCATCAACAGTGCAATCAGATGTAACACATGACAGTTCATGCATCTCACAAATGTGTAGCTAATGTTAAGTTAGTAGATATGAATGTGCACAAAATGCAGTGGAAGAGATCTATATGAATGAAATTGCATGCAAAAAATTATTTGTGGCCAACAACTCATAGGTATTAAAATGCTTGCTTACTTTAGAACTAAAGTTACTGTACATGCAGAAGAAGGCAAAATAAATGCTTCATAGATCATATTGACCTTGAGTTTAGAATAACCTGCTCTTGCATCTCAGATACGTCCTCATTGATACCTAATGCCAGGGCATCATTTCTCTTTATTTTTAGAGTGCTATACACACATGAAGGCCATAGTTAGTTTCTTAAATTGAATGCTTAGGTCAGGTCAGAAGTACAATTTAAAAAAAAAAAAGGATTGGATACATTATGAGTGTGCCTTTACAGTTCTCTTTTGAAGGCTTTTAAAATTCCTTCCCAAAGACATCTAAAATGATCAAGGTCTGAGTCTATATCGTGTCAAGCCTATCTTTTACCTCAAGGTGTCTGTAGTAAGAAGGAAGGTGATACAAAAATGCAAGTGCTGGAATATTACACTTTAGTTCATAGTTCATATTTTATGTCTGTCTTGTGTTCAAAAAGCACACACAGAATCCCAAGGCCTTTTTTTTCCCCTAAGTGGTACTAATGAGGATGGCTGACTCTCCTTCTCTTGCAGTCCTTATGGGAGTTTCATGAACTATTCATACAGATGAATTTAGAGTAATTAGAAAATGGGAATATCCTCAATTACTTTTAAATTTTATGAAGTTGCTGCGAGCACAATGGGACCTAGTTTCCTACAAGTTACAGTTTGAAAACTGCTGGTGCACATCAGTATTTTATTACTAGAGAAATGGTTTACTTTTTAATGTGGAGAGAAGGAACTTGTGGTTTGTGGTGATTCTTGAGGCGTATTTTTCCATACAGTTGCATCTTCAATGCACAGCACAGTCTTAGTTTCCTTTTATAACTGCCTAATCAACACACTGAAGGACTACAGAACCATAAATGTGGAAGTCTGAACACTGATAAACCTATAATCCTGGAGATGAAAGGTATAGAGTGTTCAGTGAAGTCACGAATGACCTGCTGTGAGTGCTCTGTTGTGTTCAGCAAATGCAGTAAGGCTTGTCTTGCGTGAGGATATACAATACCTTAAGGGCTGACATCAGTGTGTTAGAGTGAGGCTGGGGAGAGCAGACCAGAAAGATCAGATAAGAAATGACTGAGCCTTGAGCTATATAATGTCCCAGATATGTGTATCCTGCTTCTGTTGCTCTCTGAGGAATTTGCGAACAGATTCTTTGAATCTTTACAGGAAGTGATTCTGTACTGAGCCTTCTGTAAATCATCTTTAGAAATGGTACCATATAGTGACATTTGCTCATTCTATTAGTAAGGTCACATGGTGTCACTCTTCCATTCTGTCAAACTTCATGTGACAGCACAACTCTTCAGCTGTTGAGAGTCTTTGTATAGAAATGTCCCTGAGCTGAGCACTGCTCAGACACAGTATGGTCTTTATGCTGATTAGACCTGTTCGCTTAATTAAGCAGTTTAGAAGTTATGCTCTGCAGTGCTGTCTTCTAAAGACACAGATCCACTGGCTGCTTTTGAAACATCATAACTAATTGTATTTGGGTTTTCTTGGATTTTGTTTTAAACAGGACAGTCTATCAAACATAGTTCAGGTTCAAGATCTTGGTCAAGCTTTGCTTTGCTTGATTTCTTTGTGAGGACTTAGAGGACACAGAACAAACACGGGATGTTTTAAGAGATATTCCCCAGCTTGTGAGTCAACGTACAACAATATAACTGTTCTCCTTTTAGTGCCGCCTGAGAGACATGACCTATTCTGCCCCCATTACTGTGGATATTGAATATACACGAGGTAGCCAGAGGATCATACGCAATGCGTTACCCATTGGCAGGTAAGATAACATATGCTGAGCTTCTGGTATTAGTTCTCTTTTGCTGCCATGCTGGGAAGAGTTTTTACTGCAAAATAAATGTAGGCCAACCTTGCTTCCTTGTTAAAAGGAACAGTGAGCAGGCAAATCTTGATAAACAGCTGGACAGGATGTGATTTTTAGGTTCCAAGATTTTGTTTTGCAAAAGCTTCTGATAATCTGTCTCCTTCCAAAGATGTTGTCTAGGATTCTATTGATATAAACCAAAGAGGGAAATACATGAAAGACTAATGGAGCTGCAAGTTGCATTATTGTAAAAATTAAATCAAGCATGTTTGCTTTTTAGCCAAATTACTCAGTCTTCCATCCTTAATATGTAGATTCCACATTTGTGGAAGGTGGGTGGTAAAATCAGTAAAGCAAGCATTAGTTCTACTGTACGAGATTAAGCTCTCATTTAAAATTGGTGTAGTTAAAAACTACAGTTATGTCATCAGAATAGTTTTAAGGGCATACATGCAAGAAGTCTTTTTGCTGTTAGAAACTGTTAATATCCAGTTATTATTTCCATGGGAAATAATTTTCCTCATCTGTCCCTAGTATTATGCTGGTTTCCTTTTGCCAGATGAGTATATACAATGCCCTTTTTTGACATACAGTTCAGACTGGGACAGCAAAGCTATATGTTCTTTACTCTCATTTCTATTGTTTAGCAGAGTCACTGATAATCTGCGTGTTTCAGAAGCAAAACAAATTAAAAAAAGAAAGCAAAAAATGCAGTATCTTTGGACCTTTGTGCCTTTAAAAAGGAACATTTCATTTGAATGCTTAGTAGCATTCCAAATTTTCTGTGTTTTTATGCACAGAAACTCAATAACTTTATTTTCCTTTTTTTTAGTTTTCTTCCTGATAACTTCTGATATTTTTAAAAAAATTAAAATATCCTCAAAAAGAGAATAAATTGGTACTCTCTCTAATGCAGTAGCAAAATACTTTATTGTTTGCGAGTGAAATAAATAAGATACTTTATGACATCTGTTTTATTGGAATTTCCAGTAATGGCATGTGAGTGCACCATTTTGCATTACCTTGTACTGACTGGTTCCTGTGTCTGGTATAAATAGCATTGTGTGTGATAGAAGGTTGTGTGTGTGGTAGAAGATTTTGCTTGTTATATGAAGCTGCTTCTCTCTAGGAAATACTTTCTCAGTGAAATGACTGGAGCAAGTAGGTTATCTTCATAGAGCACTGCAGTGACAAGATAGCTTTTTATACTCTGCAAAAATACAAAATTTGAGGTTTTTAATGTGTAAGAATAGCAAAGAAAATAGTTTATAACATTTGAGTACAAGAAATATAGCCTAATCTTATGTTTTATTGTAGTAAAATTGAATTAATTGTCTCAGAGATTGCAAGTAGTAGAACTCATGAATAACTTTTATCAACATATGTTTTCAAAAACACTTGGAGCATAGATCTTACAAAGGCTGTCCACCAGGGAGTGAAATTCTGTAAGGTGGATCGAAAGTCAACTTTTTTGTAGAAGAGACTAAGGGGTATGGAGATCTTTGGGTTGCTGTAGTGGTAACCTGTTTTTATCTTTTGCAAAATACAGCTTTCTCTTTGTAAGTAAACTGTGATCTCTTTCAAAAGTTTTAGTGGAAATCTGAGAGTGGAAAGGTACATTACGAAGCTGACTATAAAAGTACACTTTTTAATAATAACTGCAAAGTCATCACTGATTAGTTGTTGAATAAGCCAAATTGAAAGTGAACATTCCCTGATTTATCACAGTGGTAGACTAATTAGGGTAGAAAAGACCTCTGGTATAAGCTCCTGCTCAAAAAGGAGTCAGCTCTGTGATCAAACCGGGTTGCTCAGTGCTTTATCCTGTCAGGTCTTCATGACCTCCATGAATGGAGACTTCCCAGCTTCCCTGTGCAGCTTTTCCACTGCTTGACTGTCCTCATGGTGAAGAAGTTTTGCCTCATATCCAATCTGTGCATCTTCAGTTTCACTTTTTTTTTTTTCTTTTTTTTTTTTTTTTTTTTAATTCCCTAAGCTATTAATTAGTTTTTAATTTCTTGGAATATTTTTCCACCACATTTTGCATCACAAAATGCTTGCTGCAGACTTCTATGCTAAGACACCAGAGAAATCAGAGCTACTACTGGGGAAACTTCATGCTTAGGTTATGTACTAGGGGCACTATCTGTCTGCAGCCAGAAGGTGTCAATCCTGTATGGGAAATGAGATATGAACTGGCTTTGTCTAATTAAAGCTGGATTTGCAGGGATATGTTCTTCACTGCAGCCTGTTTTCGGAGACCGGGAGTTTTTGCACGAGTTATCATTGGCCTTGGTGACTCTGCTTGTCACGATGCCTGTAGTAGGTGCATAACATTTAAGTAGAAAGTCTGTGGTTTCTGCTTGTAGGTGTCCAGTTTCAGGTCTCTTTTCAATTAAGTGTTCAGTGAAATAAGATGGGTTTAAAGGAAAAACCTGTTGGTTATAGCATGCATGTGTTCTAATTACCTTAAATGTGTTTTCTCCAGTTTGTTCACCATGGTTTTTGTTCTGAATTTGACTCTTCATGTTTTTCTGTCTGAATCTTGAGTAAAATTGTAACTGTTTTTCTTGCAGAATGCCTATAATGCTGCGTAGCTCCAATTGTGTTCTTACTGGGAAAACTCCAGCAGAATTTGCCAAGCTTAATGAATGTCCTTTAGATCCAGGTACATTTTCACTTGTGTTTTGGGGTTTTTTTGCCATCTGTGTTTTTAGTTGTAAATCATTTTCAGCAAAAAAAAAAAAAACCCTTTGGTATGTTTCCTGCCACCATGAAGTTGTTGTGGAAACTTTTCAAGTGTATGCTTGTAACTAAAAGAAATTTGAAAATTGTAAGACATACTTGAAAGCATGGAGAGTTTTTATTTGTAGACGAAGTTTTCAACCACAAAAACAATATACAAAAATTTTTAATATTGTATTTTGAATTTTGTATATAGTATTGTATAGTGATTTGTGATATGGGAACAGAGATGGAGTTTATTCATGAAATCTAAGTGAATCAGGGAAAAGTGGAGTCTAATGGTGTCTTCCAGAAGGGAAACTCTTCCTTTGCTGCCCTTTGTAAATCCAGAATAAAGTGTTACATGGAACTATTTGATATGTACAGAGGAGATAAAGGGTTATAACAAGCAACTTCCTTGTTTTGTATCTGCTGCCTTTGAAGCATGCACTGGACCTGTGCTTGCTTGTGGTGCCAAGGTACAGTGTGTTAGAGGAGCATTAATAGGTAGATGAAGTTTAAGAGAGGAATCTAGCATGACTCATGTGCAGATTCCTTGTATTGTCTTAGATGCAACAAGGGTATTAAAATACATTTTAAAAAATAATACATAGGAAGTTTTTTTCTGGAGTGCTGAAGAGAGCAAATCAATAATTATGGAAGACTTTTTCTCCTTGTTTGATGTCCTTATGATATGCTCTTCTGACAGGCAGTATTTTTACCTAATTTATCAAACTAACAATTCTGTTACGTCTTTTAATAATTATGGTTATGTTACAGTCTGGGCGTTTTTTGCAGCTTTACAGTGTCTGTGTGTTCTTTTTGTCTGAGTACTTCCCAAATAAAGTCTTGGATCTCAAATACTATGTGTGAGCCTACCAGAAGTCCTGATTAGTGAAACATATTTGTAGTTACCATAAGTTCCACATCAAGTTTTTCCATTACTCTTTTAAGGCAGAATTTACTCTTCTGTTTTGCACTTTTGTTTACTTTTTAATAATTTATATTCAAAGGCATATTGAAGGAGGCAAGTAAGGCACAATGGTACTGATATGTGAAGTCTTTCTTTTCTGTTGACTAGGTGGCTATTTCATTGTTAAAGGTGTAGAGAAAGTCATTCTTATTCAAGAACAGTTATCCAAAAACAGAATCATTGTGGAAGCTGATAGAAAGGGCACAGTTGGCGCTTCTGTTACCAGGTATGATAAATGCCCACAATTACATAAAGGAGATAAACCCAAAGCTTTAGAACTTCATTGTTGTAGTTGAAATAGCTGTGTAGGTTTCTTGTGTAGTTTAACAGGAAAAAGATGTAGATATTCAGTGTTCCTCTTTTGCTACTATAATTTTGTATGCTAAACATCAGTCCCCAAAGCAGTTAGTACAGTATTCCCACAAAAATCTGTGAGAGTTGCTCACATGCTTCAGGATTCACCCCAGGTTAGGAAAAGCAATTTTGAATTTTTAACATAAGAAAGTGCACTTCCCAACTGATGATGTTTGGTCTCATTTTGCAGCAAGTAACATGAAGTTACTGCAGTGGAAATTGGATGTAACCTTTTGTCTGCCTCTCTACATCATATTGCCATAAAAACTTTTAAAGGCAAACAAATATTTTTGTACTGCACAAATTACTGAAAATAGCAAGGTAGTTTAAATTCGGCCTTTCCTCATTGATTAAGTTTTATTTATATTTTGTTTGCCTTCTGGTTGGTTTCTTTTTAAGCTGCATCTGGTATAATACGGGGCTTGTCACTGCTGAGTGTGAGGGCTGTTTTTATTTATCCAGAGGCCTCTCACACATCTCTCCTAAATATTTTACTGTTTCACAGTAAGCCTAGATGAGGCTTAATATACAGCAAAGTATTGTTACCTTGTTACTGTTGTTGCAGCAATACTTATGCACAGTTTGACCTGTTGGTTACATCAAAATTGATGATAAAAGCATGCAAAGATGATTTTGAAAAGTGCAGACTTATACTTGCTTAAGTCAAATATTCCAAATAGTCCCCATCACAGGTGATAATACCCTATTATCTTGGAGTTACAGGCTGATGTCTGGCTGTTTTAATATAATTTTTAAAAGAGGAGAAAATGAGATTAATTCAGCTGAAAGATTGTTCAAGCCTGCTAAGTTTTCTGTAAAAGATTTGAGGAGTCAGTGCAAACATTCTGTTGGACATAATATTATTTTTTTCACTTCAGTTCCACTCATGAGAAGAAGAGCAGAACAAATATGGTTGTGAAACAAGGAAGATTTTATCTGAGGCACAACACTCTATCAGAAGATATTCCCATTGCTATCATATTTAAGGTAATACAGCTGTTAGTTTGGGGGCAAAAGAAAGAAAAGGCAGAAAAACGCTGTGCCACAGCTCAAGAAAGAAGATTGGCAGCAGCTCTGAAGTTAATATGTACAGAAGGACTTGGCAGGGCTTAGAGATTGGAAGTTTTTTTCCCCTAGGAAGTCATCTTTATTGTACAGCAAAAAGGAGAAAAAGTTGCTGTGTTTTTCTGGGAGGAGAGCACTGCTGTGCCAAGACAAACGCCTGCCACCCCCTCACTGCTTTGCAGGGTCCCTCTGTTGCTGCAGAAGGTCAGAAGGGTTTTGGTTTGTTACAAGTTATGTTGCGAGCTCATATTAAGGATCTTTGGTTTTGGTCCCAGCCTTGTCCCCAGCTGTGACTTGTGTAGTGCTGAGTAGCTCAACACCCTTTGATTCAGGTTCAGGGGTATGGCATAGCCATGAGTTCATTTATACATGACTTCCAGTCATAGCTGTAAACAAAACCAATAGCCTCTGGGGCAGGCCTGTAATTTTTAGACCTATTCCAAAATCAAATAAGATTACTAGAGTGGCTCGATTTTCTGTGTTGTTCAGCTGTTCACTTTGCCTGTGAATGAGCCCTGCCTGAATCCCAGTAGCTCGGAATCCTTGCCTTTTCAGGAACACTCACCAGTATCTTCAGGTCAGTGAATGCATGGACAGGCATTGTAGCTTTGAGGTGATTTCTGATGGGACTGACAAAGGGCTGTGAGAGACATCCTCTTCTTATTCTGGGCAAGAACTAGGGAGTATTTGCCCTTCCAGCTGAGCTGATGACAGGGCCATGCCTTGACCGTGATTGCCTGTGAAACAGCCAGAACTGCTTTCTTTCACTCTCTGCTTCTCCCTTTCATTTTAATTCACTCAAGGGTGCACACGCTGAATGTGTGATCAGTGTGACATAACGATGACTTCTGCCTAGCTGCCCAGCAGGACCAGGAGCAGGCCGGTCGCTCCTCTCTCTGTGCAATCAAATGCACTGACTGCAGCCATGGAGGTGTTGGGTGGACACGTGCTGTCCGGCTGCTGGAGAAAACAGTAGGGCCTGTCCTGTCAACTCCTTCCTGTCCTGTAATGCTCTGCTGCTGCCTGTGGGTTTGCAGCCTGATACACTGTGTGTGCAGAAGGAAATTGGGCAGCAGCTTTAGAGGCGGTGTTCACAGGGAAGGTGGCTTAGGGCACTAAAACGCCTCTCATTGGATCAAGGAAAAGCCCTCTTTTTGTCTTCACTGTAGTGTTTTACAGCACAGGTTTGAAGATGTAGTATCAGCTCGAGAAAATGATTTGCCAGGAGAGGGCAGCACGTGCTCACGGCATCCAGACACTGTGCACGCGGTGCTGCTGATGTGTCAGCATCGGCATGTACAGGCTTGTGAATATGACCACAGCTCTTGGGCTGGGTGAGAGTTGTAAGAATCGGTTTTCATGTAGGAAGTGCTTTGGTACTAGGAAATAGTTTAATAATTGAGTTTAGACTTAGGAAATAAATATCTGCTATCTCTGATTAAGCAAATCTCTTCAAGTAGTTGGAGGACGTTTTAGTGACCAGTGTTACAGGAGGATGAGAAATTATTTATGGACAGAAAGGCATGTAAAAGTGCCAGAATTAAGTTAAAAACTTTTATGTTTCATGGAACTGTTAATGTGGCTCTTAACTCATTTGCTCCAGTACCAAACAGCTGGATTCCACCTTCACTTACAGACTTTTATTACATTTTGTCACCTGGTGCTGGTACAGACAAATACCTGCTCACGTAGAGTAACTGCTCTGGGTTATTAAGTCTGAGGAGATAGTTGTTGGGTTATTTTTCTAAAGCAGGATTGTTTTGACTATTTGATCACCTTCTGACAGTGCTTGCTATAAATATCCATATATGTATCTTTTATATTTTAAATAATCTTGCATAGTTTTTCATTTATTTATTGAATAAGAGGTTACAGTTTTTAGGAGCTCTTGGCTGTAGTGCTTTTTAGTTATTTATATTGATTTAATAACGTAGCAAATTAGCTGAATGTTCCATTCTTGACTGGCACTTAACTGTTCTCATGAGTGGTCATTTTCCTTACCTTTCCTTTAATAACGTGAGATTCGTGGATCTTCTATCCACTTTCTATGAGTCTCCAGCTGGAAACTATAGCAGTCACCAGTCTCTGATCTTTCTTTCTCAGACATTGTGTTGTGGTATTGCTTTGTTCTATTTAACTACTAAAAGCAAGGTTATAAGCACAATAGCCCTGAAACTGGAGAATCCCTAAATTGGGGATTCCTGTCTAACCTCTGCTCTATCATACTGGCAGTATTATAAACAAGAGATTTGTTGGAAAACCAAGGAAAATAATTCATTTCTGCTGACACCAAGCCTTGGGCATGAAGCATGTGTCTTCCTTGTTTTACTAGTAGATGTCCTGCTTCTTGGCATGTAGAGATCCACATCTGGAAGGGGCAGAGTTAAGCTGTACAGACAGTCTTAAGTTCTGAAGTTTTGATTGCCTTTGACTCCTTGCCTTTTACTGTAGCTGCTGCATGTATAATTTCTAATTAAAAATAAACTGAGAAAGCAGTGTCAAATATCTACTGTTCTGCATTTCCTTCCAGACCAGCATCCAGTCTCTGACCAAGTTCCACAGACCTTTGTGTTTTGACTAAGAAAACAAATAGTTATTGGTAGAGGGCTGCAATGCAGTGCATGGGACAGCTAGGGGGGACAGTTTTGTCATGGATCCCCTGAGAGTCAGTGGGAGAAAGCTGAGCAATTTTGAATTGTCTTTCTAGTCCCAGTAGCTTTAATTGACGTGGTGTTCCTGCAAATTACTTAAGAAGTAGATCAAGTGCCAAAAAATCATTGTAATGTTAGAGAAAAGAGAGCAAGTATTGAAGATCTAAGTGGATTTAAAGCTATTGCAACTGTAAAGTGGAGCTGTACTAATATATCACTTAAAAATCTTTGTCAAAAACAAAGGCTGTGAAATACCACCTACTGCCAGAGCTGAGACCTGAAATTCCTAAAGAGCTCCTTAGACTGCAGTCTAAGATCACCCTTGTGTTCCAGGCATAAAGTCAGGGACACAGCTGTGTCTTAAGACAAAACCTGAACATAGTGTTCCCTGTCCTTCCTTTTGCTGAGGAGGGAAGCTGTGGGGAGGGGTGGAAATAGAGTGGATCTAAACGTCCCTTGATCTGGATGGGTAGGGGGACTAGATCTTGTAGGGTCAACCTGAAGGAGGCATCTACCTTGCAGTTCATTCTTACCCATAGCTGCCAGCCAGAATGACCTTGTTCTGCTGCTTTGATTTTCTGCCATCCAGACCTGTAAGGATCTTCAGGGTTGGCACATTCAGATGTTTTACAGCCATTTGTGCCAAACACATGTAAGTTGTGGTTTTGTGAAGTTTAGCACACTGACCACAACTAACTGAAATTTGATAGGCTACAAAAGTGTCTATTCTAGGACAGACTTGGAGTATCTGCTCTTCAGATGTGGAGTTGTTAGAGATTTGTAGCTGTGCTAGCTTAAGCAATCTTCCCTAACCTTTCTTGTTAGAAGTGACAGAAGCATTTATGCAGTCACAATATATGTAAATGCAATCTTTGGTTTGAAGTAGTGATATAAATTGGACTGTTTTGTCCCCAAAGTATGTATTCATTGAGGTTTGAAAGGGCTGTTAACTACCTTGTAATGGGAAACAGACACCACTAATTTGCTTCCTGCTTACTTTGAAACACTTCTTCATTAGTTAATATACTTACACGACCATAGTGCTATTTAGGATGTCCCGAGTTGACTTGCAACCCCGGGAGACCTTTGTTTTAGCTGTACCAGTTGTGCACAGCTCATGGGGCTTTTTGAACTGTACATAGTGGCTTTTTGAACATGTCAGGCCGTGAGATACACATGCTTTACCTGGGGGGCTTGGACAGTTTTAGGTAGCAGCGAGCATCAGAGGACATGTGGAATATTTGTGTAGTATGCAAGGGTGTTTCTGTCCTGAAAAACGTCAGGATTACAGGTGAGATGGTTTTGCTGGTTTTGCAGGGAGCTCCCTACGTTGCAGTGAGGTAGAGCTGTTCGAAGGTAAGGGCTGGTTTTCTTTTATGTTCATGGTCTTGATTTGATAGACTTGAGTGAGTCCTGGGAGCTCAAGTAAGTGAAGGTCACATGCTGCAGCAAAACTGGTGAGGGAAGGAAGAGAATTATAAGTAACCTAGAGGGACTTGAAAGTTGAATTTTACAACCTGAATCATTAGATGAAGTATCTTTAGTTCATGTTGGAGCTATAAGGAGCTGCTCTAGGACCTGCGGCAAAAGATTTGAATAGCAGGTCGAGTTTCATCTTTACAAATGTGTGTTAGTCTTGGAGCTGTTTAGGTGCAGCCCTAGAGGAACAGCTGAATGGTGGTCTTACTGGATCTGCAGGATTATGAGTTCCCATGGCTGTAGTTTCATAGCTCGTATCTTTTGAATTATGAAAGCTCCAGACAATTCTTTCTGTGATTTCAACCTTGAACTTCCCTGACATCTTTTTAATCCAGTCATCTGTCTGTCTTCATTCTGTAATTTAGCCTGATGGACTGCAGAACTACATTCTAGGGAAGTGCCATGGAAACGCCTAGACATCATCATTAAGACACCAGCTGGGGGAGGAAGAGCTGGGCTCACACTCTCTCATGCACACTCTCGTGTGTACATGTGTGTGCACACATAAATATGGACATGCACACGTTTTAGTCAGTGGGAAGCTCTCTAGTCCTAAGAAGTGAGTGGCCCCATTTGGACCACTTTCCCACTTGAAGTCAGGATGATCTGAATATTCTGAGTGGTTGCTTTGACTTGTCTGTTTTATGTCTGTTGACTGCTGACCTTCAACCGTGCTCTTCAGCAGCCTGCCACTATCTCTCTCCTCATCCTTTAACAGCCACTGTTAACTTATCTCTTTACAGTGACTCCTTCTCCGCTCCCCTGTAAAATTATCCCTTTGTGACATCGCCTTCCAATCAAAAAGAAACAAGACATCTTGTCTCCTGGTTTGCTTTCATGTTAATTCCCTTTCCCTCAGCTTTGTCTTGGGATCATGAGTGCTTTAGGCTTAGGGCCCATTCCTACATTGCACATCCTCAGTGTTTCTGTAACACATGCAACAACCAAGGAATATTTTGTTGCTGACCTAATGAGTTTACAGGCTAATCCTGAAGTACCTTTTTTGTTTTGGTTTGTTTTTTTAGTTGTGGCTTTGTTGGTTTTTTTTTTTAGACATGTAACATCAGGGCCAAATTTACTGAAAAACTAAGTGTTAAGATTAAAAATCTGTCTGATAGCAGCATGGGCCTGTTGCTTGCCCTGTTAGTGTTGCATATAGGTAGATTTTTGTATGCAACTGTGCTTAGGATGGTTGAGACTATAGTGGAGAATAAATAGGTTTACTTTTAGGCTGTTGTATCAGCACGTCTTCTTCGATCATTTGCCTGAGTTTTTAGTCATTACTCATAAATGAATTTTGCCCCATTTGCCATGTCTAATAATACAACATATACTGTTTGGTGGAAGGTCCTAGCTTTTCCCACTCAGAAATTCAGAATTCTCTAGTGAATTTACTGCTACAAACTTCAGCTAGAAATTCTATGCTGATGTAATAAAACATCCTATTCTCATCCTTTTGTTGTGAGACTTCTGATCAGAGAATTCATCAACTTAGAAAATGTTCATCAATCCTCTTTAATTTACTGTGGCTTTCTGTTTTTTAGTGGACAAAAGAGCATAGTAAAAATGAAGATTGACTTTTTTTCCACTTTTTTTTTTTTTTACTTTTTTTATGACACGATCGAGTTGCTGTCCCATAATTAACCTGATGGACAGAAATAGGGTGATATCGGCTGGCAGTTGATGTGGTTTAGATATATTTGTGGTATATGTGCCTAGAATGGCACAAGAATTTTGTTCTTCTGTAGTCTAAGTGCAATAATTTTATGAATCCAATTGTCATTCCTAAACTAGTTTGCTGGTCAGCTATTAAGTCCTAGACACATGGAAAAACTACTGTTGTGAAGCTTTCATGCTTTTGTAGACTTTCTTACGAGTCTGGCTCTTGGGTAATGAGGGATTTGGTTAACTTCTCTGCTGAGGTTTTTTAACTACTGTGTGACCTTTTTTAAAAGGGTGAGGAATTGTAATAATATTTAAAAAACAGAGATCTCAACTGCAGTAATGTCACATGGGCAAATTCTGGTTCTGAAAAGAGCCTTGAGCCCAGAGGGGTGACTGCTCAGTGGGAACAAACTGTGATGAAACACTCTTACCCGGTGAAGTAACGGTGTCTTGATCTGGCACTCAAGTCTGTCCGAGATGGTGGAATTGTGATCTGTGCTTTGCACTAAAAGAGGAGTGTCCTCACCCTGTTATGGGTGTGTGGTACTTTTTCACTCCTTTTAATTTCTAATAAATCACAAGGTGAAAAGACAGAGTTTGCATTTAAAGGAACTTCAGCCAATCACTTCTTTGTTGAAGAAGAAAACAATGAAAGAAAAAAGAAAAAAAAGGAAGCTGGACACTTCACAATTAGAGCAACAGTTTTGCAAGGGAATAGCATTAGCTAGGTGTTAAGCAAAGTGACACTCAATGAAGGCAAAAAGAAGGGAAGGTATTTCTGCATTTTTGAGGCAAATGTGACTTTTTGAGACACTGCCAGTTTTTAATGAGAACCAGAATACTGGGATCTACATAGGCCATTATTTACAATGGTCTTTGTGGCAGGCAGTTTGGAGAATAATGTGAATGCAAACGTAACTTCCTCACAAAGTTCTGAGAAACATATTATAACTCAGCCAGAAGAGGTTTAGTGAGATTATTCCATTTCTTGGTATGGCAGAGCTCCAGGCAAATGTGTGAAGGGGGGAGCTTTAGCACCATCTGGAATCCACAAAAGCCTTCACTGCTGGCTGCCACCTTGAAACACTTATTGATAGATTTTTCTAAACCTGTTAAGAGCTTTCTTAGTTTATTAAGCTTTTTTCCGTGGTATAAAGTCTAACAAGGTGTCCAAGGATCAGTGAAATAACAGAATGTCTTTCAAGTGGAATTGTGAAGTCATCTTCTAAATGCAGAGAGCTGCAAAAGAGGTAAATTGTAAACGTTACTCAGATATGATATGCTGCATCACAGTCAACTGAGTTTGCAAAATTGCTTGTGGTAACAGACTGTGTGTACTCTTTTAACAAGTTTCATCTTCCTTTCTTTATTGTAGGTTCTGACTTGGTTTTCATTGTTACACACATTGGGTTGTTATTACCTCCTTTGTTTTTTTCCTTAAAGAAAACCCCATAGAATTTAATGCTATCAGTGAAGGAAAAAAATGGCTCCCTAAAAAGTGTGTGTTCCTGCTGCTTATCTAGAGTTCCATTTAACTTTCTTCCATAGCTAGAATATGTGCTGCCAGTGCCAGATGGCACAGTTTCTTAGAGAAGAGCTAGCTCTTGCTTAGTAGTAATGCAGACAAACAATACCAAATTAGCATAAGCAAATGTCAGTGAGTTAACATAAAGCCTGTGTTATTTCTGTCTTTTCTTCTTTTCCTAGGCCATGGGTGTTGAGAGTGACCAGGAGATTGTACAAATGATTGGCACAGAGGAACATGTGATGGCTGCATTTGCTCCTAGCCTGGAAGAATGCCAAAAAGCTCAGATCTTTACACAGATGCAGGTGTGTCTTTTCACATGGTCAGAGGCCATAAAAATGCAAAGACAGTGGGTATTGACCACTTTGCTGTGTCAGCAATGGACATACACTTTTGTTTTAAGGTTTGTTTTGAGGGGGTTATTTTAAGCTGTGGCTTTTTAAGGGGTCAGGACTCATCAAATGTGAGACTTTGCTCTCAATACCTAACTGAGGAAAAATCAAAAGTCAAAATAAAAAAAAGTGAAAGTCAAAAAACGCTTCGTTTTCAGAAGGCTGGTGTTGTTTTAATGACATAAGCCTATATATGACGAGTAGCAATGTTCATAAAATTAGGGGGGTTTTTTGAGGACTATGCCAGTTTTTAAAAAGGAATTGCACACCTCATTTCTCAGAAGCCCTATTAATGTGGATATGACCATTTCATTATGAGCAAATGTTCTCCTCCAATTCTAATCTCCTGTATGAAGCCACCCTCTGTCCTGCTAAAGACTTACCAGAGTTCTCTTAGTTGGTGTACTTTTTAAAGTAGCCAGAACGTGGGCTGTTTTTCTGAGAGCATTTCCCTCATTTATATATTAGTCTGCTGGAAGAAGCTTTTGAAGAATAATCTTACTTCTGCTCTTTAATTGTAAACTTTGTCAAATCTTTCCCTGTGTGACGTTGAGTATTGTAAAATAAATATCTTTCTGGTTTTCATGTTCTGGGGCTTTTGAGGGTTAGAGGTAGCTTAAAGAGCTCCTAATTCAGAGTCAGAGGAGTAAAATGGTGATGCTGGAGTAACATAGAGCAATGTGGAGCATCCAGGAGGGTAGAAAAACAGAAATACAGAAGTTACTCCATGCCAGAAATGTCAGGTGAAATTAAGAGAGTTAGCTATTTGCTGAGGAAGGTAAGAGATGGAAAGGATAGTCTGTCATTTACTGGAGAGGGTAATTCTTTTGCACAGTTTCATGGCTTCATTAGCATCACATCTTTGTTGTTTTGCAGATTGCTTGGAGTTTATATCATCTGTGGCTAGTGGGATTGCACATGTTGAAGAATACATACAGATCTCCGTATGTGTATATTTATATAGGTTACAATTCTGGTTTTGACTCAGGGTAATTCTGTTTCTTGACAGGCACTGAAGTACATTGGAAACAAAGTAAGAAGGCAAAGGATGTGGGGAGGCCCAAAGAAAACAAAGATGGAAGAAGCCCGAGAGCTGCTGGCTTCAACTATTCTGACCCATGTTCTTGTATGTAATGGTCTGGGTTTTTTCTAAACTGGGGTAAGGTTGTGTCATTATTTATGCTGTGAGCTTTGTTGGCAGAGAAAAATGTCTTCAATGTCTTTGTAGCTGAGATAAAGTAAATCAAAATAAAGGGGAAGACTTGGATTGAGTCAAAAGAAATCTTTATGAAATGCTGTACCATTGAACTACTTATCAAACTATGCATTTTTTTTCTGCACTGCCAGGCAGTATCAGCTGTTAGTTCAGGACCTTCGTGTCATGACCTATACCTTTATTCTGATTTACTTTCATTTTCTATCTGTTTCAAAGTCACTAATAACAGGGTTTTTTGCATTTTTTAAGAAAGTAAAGCTTACAAATCCCTTTTGTAACTCCTCAGTCAGCACAGATTACCAGTGATTTAAATGCATGTGTTTGAATAAGAACTAAGGAACTGATCCTGAAACATTTGTATGTTTTTGTTTTGTTTAGGATTTTTTTGTTTTTTTGTTGGTTTACAGGTGAAAGAATTCAATTTTCGTGCCAAGTGCATATACACAGCAGTGATGGTACGCAGAGTAATTTTGGCTCAAGGAGAAAATAAAGTAGATGACAGAGACTACTATGGAAATAAGCGTTTGGAGTTGGCAGGGCAGGTGAGTTTTTACTTCAGAGCGAAGTGTTGTTTTGGGGTTTTGTTATTATCTGCTTTTAAAAAATGCAGAGTAGGGAGCATTTGTATCTTCTCAGTTGAAGTGTTTTTCCTCTCATTTTATTTTTGTTGACTGTTCTGTGTTGACTCACAGATATGCTTCCCTGATTGAGGCTAATAAATTATATCCTCACTTCCATATTGCCTCTTTATACCAGATAAAGGGACAGTGCAAATACAGCATCAGTTCTAGTTCTGTTGTGACACTGTTAGTGCAAGAAGACAGCATTAAGATCTGTCTTCCAGTATTCCCCTCTAAGCAGCTGGGTAAGGGAATAAACTGGGAACAAGGAGATGCCTGCATGTCAGGTCCAGGCTGTCCCATTGTGGAGAACCCAGCTTGTGTAGCAGCTCACAGAACGGCCACTCAAGCCTCCTGTAATTTGGAGCCCATAAGATTGCTTATTTGTTGTCAGCTGCTTTTCTGGTCTCTAGAGTAGCATGAATTAACAGAGTAAGTGGTTCGAGGTTAACTGGAGCAACTAATGAAAGTGGATTGCGTGGACTTCTTTGCTTGCAGAATTTTGGCACTGGAAGTGGAAGCAGTAACAAATGGCTGTGAAGGAGGGAGTGGTTTGAGGTCTCCGACTGGCACCATTCTTCTGCAGAGAAGGGTGGCAGTTCACAGCCATTGGCCAAACTGCATTCCCCTAATGCAGTTGCTTATCAGATGAAGGAACTGCTTAGTTACCAGGACATGGATTTTTCCTTACCATGTGTAGTTATTTGGTTAAAGAGTTTGTATTAGGATTGGACTTACTTGCTGTGCTCGGTGTTAATGTAAGTTGGAGTTTTAGTAGTGGGTATCATCCCTAGTTATTGATCATGATCAGAAATTCAGACAATAAACTTAATGCACTTGATTGCAGAAATTCTGCATCTCTGCTGCCCACATCATTTGTATTTCAGCACATGTAACAATATCTGTTCCTTTGTGTTCATACTCAGTGGAAATTCTAATTTTATTGTACTTTTTAAGATGTGTGCTTGCACATTGTCTCACACTGCCTTCCCACCCTGTCCTGTCCTCCATGCAGAGCGTGCAGTCATTTTCAAATAAAAAACATATGCTTTGCTTCCTAGTTTTCTGAAGAAACTAAGATGACACTCTTGATAGCATTGAAAGCACAAATATAAGGGGAAAAAACTTCCTAACCTGTTAGGAAAAGAAATTCACTCTTCAAATTAGTATGTTTACTGTAAATCAAATTTTTAATCTTCTGCTAAGGCAGAATATATTTCTAAAGTGAAAGGGATATTAAGTGGACATTAGAGCAATATTCTAAGGGGATAAGTATTTTAAGCAGTAATGAATTTATTTGGTTTCAGGTGTAATGTTGTTGTTGTGGTTCAGTATGACTAATCAATAAAATTAATTGTTGTCATTGTATTGTTGTTAACTGGACTGAAGGAGTCTCTGCCTCTAAAAATCTTTAAAAAAAAGAACAGGTAAAAAAGTTTTCTACAAGCTGTAAGAAGAAGACTTCTGCTCACACAGATGTTAACAACCAAAATAGTTTTAAATTAACTGGGAAAAGCTTTTAAATGTAGAGGGTTGTCATAACAAAGCTAATATGTATCTTTTCTACATGGAGGAGAACTATTCAGTTTGTAACTATTCAGAATTACTCAGATTTTAACACTTGACTAAGAGTAGTTTTTTCTCTGTTGTAGTATTTTAAATACTCATTTCAAGCTGAAAACTTGAATTCCTCTCTGCCACGTTATTGGTGAAATATTAATTTGATTGGATTACAGACTAAAAAGTGTGGAAATTTTTTGCCAGTTTCTGAATGGTTTTGTTTAGCTAAAGTTTCTGTGGATAAAATGGTTGGTGGTGGTTTGTTTGGTTTTATTGGTTTTTTTTAATGCCAGCATGTTCCTGGAATAAAAATCCTGTTGATTTACAATTTGAATAAAGAAAAAAAAAAAAAGGCAAGTATTCCCACGAGAGAAGAAAAACATAGCAGTCTAAACAATGTAAAGACATAAAAGGCATTGTGTTTATAAAAATGTGTGAAAACAATAGCTGCTAATTTCACACCCCATGGGACAAGAGAGTACGAAATGTGCTTTAGCTTTAGATAACAGAGTTGTATCCACTCGCCAAGCTGGTTTACAGAGCTTTCTCTTAGTCTTTCTGCCACTAGAGGCTTGGTAGGCCAGGTGCCAGCTGAGGTGTTAGCAAAACCTACCGATTTCAGGCTTAATCTTTTCACCTACCTTTTCTCTTTCCTTAATGTGTTCATTATTTGCTAAGCATTACTCTGTTCTTTGTCCTGGTTTGTTTTTTTTTTTTTTGTTTCTAATGCAGCTTGCTTTGTATGGGTGAGATATGGAACAGCACCAAAATCCGGCACCCTGGAAAGCAGGGGATTTCTACCCTGTGACAAAAGAATACCGCCTTGACTTCAGAGATTGCCTAATCCCAGCTGTTCTGATAATATAATTAAGGCTGCCTAATGTCTTTAATTTTGCAACCAGTTTGTGTGAAAGGGAGAATTTGGCACTCTAAAGGCTTAAACGCTAAATAGCAATCTCAAGGCGCCTAATTAGAATTCTCTGACATTAAGCTAATTGCTGAAACTGTATTTCAGCAGCTTAACTTCTTTATTAATTTTTCTTAGGATTTTCAATGAAAATCAATTGATGAGCTGTCAGTATTTTTTTTCCTTAAATATAATTTGCTCTTTCGTGCTCCTTTCTGAAGCAGGCTGAAAGGCCCTGGACTAACTATGAAATCCATTGAATATTATCAGTGGCATTCCATCCTTTTTCTTTAATCTCTTGCTCTTGACCTAGATAATGTGGTTATTGTGAGATTCTTCTTTGCCAGATAGTCAGAGCTTTCACAGAGCAAGAATCTGTGAGTGAAATTAGCAAAGTACGACACTTTTCAGACTAGCAAATAGTAGGAAGTCGGTTTGCTTGGGGTGTAACTCACTTTATTAGTTCAGGGAACAGGAAGGATAGTGTGGCTTTGCAATCCCAATGGCATATGGAATTATGAGATTTTTGCAATTCTGTGATCAAGGAATCAAATATCTAGACATTTTCTGAGTGATTTTTAAGTGTTCCATTAAATGTGTTGTTAAATGTTTGAAGTTAGCTCAAACTTGTTGAGATCAAATGGATGCCATGGTTGATTTCAAAAGAGCCTAGTTCTTATTTAACAAGACTAACAGACATATTAAAACTGTGCATGTTCCTTCCTTTTACTTTTTCCCTACTTTTGAAATTCTCCCCTCATAATCTAGGTTTTGGAGACTCCAGGGGGTTCTCCTCCTAATACAATGCTTCATAAAAGATGCCTTTTTTTTGTGATGGAAATCTTATTTAAATTAACTGTGATATCGCAGGTGAGATGCAGGTGACTGGATTTCTTTTGACAGTGGTGACAGTATAACTTTGTAACTATTAAGGGTATTATAAACATCAGAAGGGAAAAAAGGTCTATGACAACTTCTTATGCAAACATCAGCACTAAAACCCCCATTTTTCAAGCAAAATGTCTCTGTTCAGAGTAGCAATAGAATTCCATTTTTGTCAAGGGTTAGCATACAGTTTGTGTTGTCACTGGCTTTACAATTTAAGTGTTTCTTATGTCTTACAAAGTAGAGTGTCAAAAATAATCTAGTCTAGCTTTCTGGGAAGGCCGGTGGTAGCTTTTTGTTGCAAATCAGGGGTCTGTCTTGAGCTTCTAGTTATTATTTGGTATATTTATATTCTTAAATGTATTTGTGATGCCAGTGAGGTAGCTTATAATTTAAGTTAGATGCTTTACAGTGTCATTTGCCAAATTTTTTGGCCCAGCTGGGGAATGTAGATAGAGGAAAGCAAATGAAAGCTAGTGGACAATCCCAGTGATAGAGGAATGAGTGTTTTGCTTCCTTGTCTCCAGAAGGTGAGGACGGTGGTGACTATGTCTGATGGAGTCAGTTGAAATTCAGTTTAATTCTGCATATAGAGAAATTAAATGGTACAATTAATTCCAGAATGTCTTAGCTTGTGATGGATGAATACATAGATTGTTCAACCCTACAATGTATTTGTACACTGGGAACTGCCATTTCTGGCATTGGTAGCTGCTGCATTTTTAGTTCTTCTGACACTTGAAGCTGCTGCAGAGTTGAGTCCAAGGACAGGACTGCCAAGGCTTTAGAATTTACCCTGCTTGCTTGCAAACCTAAGCATTTTGAACACTTTAAATGTATTATGTAATGCAGAATAAAGTGTTTTGGAAAGCTCTTAGTGTCTGCAAGGAGAGGCTGAGCAAACTGAAGACGCAAAGCAAATTGGAGAGTGAAAAAAGTCAGGTAGCCTATTCCTTTTATGGCTATTTTAACAACTAGAATTTATTAATATATACATATACAGGGAATAATAGGTTTAAAAAGCAGCACTTTTGAATGATTCTGTTGCTGGGTTGTTTTATTTTAACTGACAAGAAGGATAAAGGTAGAAGTATTAAAGGTGTTTCCCCTCCCTTTTCCCATTTCCTGAACTTGAAGAAGTATAATTTTTCCCTTAATCCAGCTGTTTTGTATTTTCAGCTTCTTTCTCTCCTATTTGAAGATTTGTTCAAAAAATTTAACTCTGAACTGAAGAAGATTGCTGACCAGGTAATCCCCAAGCAACGTGCAGCTCAGTTTGACGTCGTGAAGCATATGCGTCAAGACCAGATCACCAACGGCATGGTCAATGCCATCTCCACAGTAAGTCTTTTTGTTCTCATTTTAGTATGTAAAGTTTTTTCACCCTACTAAATTATGGAAATGTGTAAATTCTTTTCTGATGAATTTAATGTTTTTTGTTTGAAAAGGGCATCTATTTAATGTTCGTTATAGATTAAAGTTACAAAACTCTGTCATGGGCAGGACTTTTGGAATTCACTGAAGAATTAATAATCATGAAGCCACTGTTATTGCAAAGTGATGTTTTTTGTGTTTGTGAAGGAAGGGTAGAAACAAACAAATTTAGGATAGTGATCATTGTATTTATCCAATTTTCTGTCTTCTAGGTTCTACTTGACTGTGGTGTTGGGGTTTTTTTATTATCTGGATTTAGCTAGGGTCAGGTAACATCATTTGTCCACAAGATGGTTGGAAAACAGCATGAAAACAAACAGAACCAACCAACCAAAAGCAAATAAACAAAAAAATGAAACAGCACCAAAACCCCAAACAAACAAACAAAAACCCCCACACCAAACCAAAAATCACAACCTTAGTTTTGAGCTCTTTAAGGGTGGTGCCTTTTTCTTTTAAAGTTGCTAGTATGAATAAATTTTCAGCATACAAGTTAGTACTTCTCTGCTAATGATACTGAACTATTTAACAGGGAAATCTGCTGCATACCGTAGTATTGAAAAAAACCTCTGATAATTAGCCTTTAAATACTTATCTTTGTTGGGTTTTAGCCTGTGTCTGCCTTCTGCTGGAATGGATATTTTCATTCACGCCGGTGGACAAGAACAATAATAGTTACTAACTTTGTATTTTACCTCAGACATCCGCTAGAGCAGTTTGTGAGATTGTTCCTGAGACCTATCTACTAGCTTGTAAATGACTTTGAAATCTGTGATTTTTTTAAAAGAAGTTTGATTAGACTTAAGTATTTTAAGAGCTGGTAAAAACTGTGAAACCTAATTTTTAATCTTTGGAGCTCTTGAGAGGGCTTTTCTACCTAGCATGAAACTAAATTTTTTCTCTTTTGGTTCTTGTGAACAAAATTAGCAAAATAACAAAATTGCATCCAAAGCCACCAGCAGTCTGTAACTTACAAATCCCAGTGTTAAAACTTATCGCCGTTTAATTTTATGAGTGCCCCAAATGTAGTTAAATCTCTACAGTGCATGTAACCGAAACAATTGACAGATTTGTTTCTCTAAATGCTAGTGCTTTCTTCTAGCCAGTGCCAGTTTTTCCATTTGGACTGACAGAGATAAATCTGCAAATATTCAGTACATATTCAGTAAAGTCTTCCTTCTTCCACTGTCTTTGGACTTTTTTTTACTGCCGTATAAGCAGTTAAACACCATCTGCTCTTAAGCATTGAAAAATAATTTATGAGGAACAATGCCCAGTGCATACTATTCAAGAGATTAAGCAAATACCATAAAAATCATTCTTGGAAATGACAATCTCCAATCTCACCAGAATGCTTCAATGATATTCTCCAAGAGCATGAAATAACTCGGCAGATTCATAATTACACCAGTAGCACGCAAAAGAATTTGTAGCCCTGCTGCATCAACTACAGTGGTGTTCAGTGATATTTCCTACAGGTTGTATTCTTGCCCTGGAAAATACCAGAAGAGAGGGTAGGTCAGGCAATAATGCCACAGACCTAATAGAAATTTCAGCATCTGAAGAATCATCTGATGCTACTGAGGGAGCAACTTCTCGTTCACAGGAGTTCTTGATAGGTTGTTCTCAATTGAGGGTGGTCTCACAACTGCCCTGGGCCCATTTTGGTTTGGGTTTTTTTGACAACTTTTGAAGGATTCAGCACAAAGAATTTTTTTTTAATGTTTCTCAGGCAGCATTTTTACGTCCTTTTTCCTCCAGTCTTTTTGATTTCAGATTCTTCTGGGCAGTGAAGAAGAAACCACAAGCTAATTGAGACTACAGATGCAGTAATTTCTAGAGCAGGAAAACTGCTCATTTATTGTGGTCTTCCACTTATATTCTCATAACTTCTAGTCTTTAAAGAATGAAATGGTCAGTGAGTGAACCCTTTCCGAGAATGCTGAGATGAACAGATTTCTTTTGACTTCCTTACCATGGGGCATTTTGTCTTCCCACTTTCTGTTACAGATTTGAGACTAATTTGATAGTCTCTTCAGTGGAAGAAAATAGCAAAATCAGTTGTGTAGGTGGTGGTTTCTTGCTGTTCATCACTAAATGGGATTGTGCTGTTTATGTGTAAATAAAGAACCCGAGCAAATCACCCTCTAAAAGGTTTTGGTGTAGTACGGCAAGCAAGCTACAAATTATTTGTTAGTTAGGTGATTGTATCAAAAAAGGCTACAGGAACTAGCCGAAGGCAATCCTTGGGGAAATGTTACCTTTGGACTTGCCAGTAACCTGGTGCCTGGGGTAAATAGTAGTATTTCAGACAGAAACTTTCTGTCCCCAGTGACTCAGGTGCTGAGAACTGTATCTGGAGTAGATGTCATGAAGGCAAAAATTGTAGTGCCAAATTTCAAGATTACAGTAGAGAGTATTAAATCTGCTTAACATTGAAACATATTTGTGTCCCAGAACATTGTCTGAACTCCTCTGTTTTCCTAATTAAAACCACAAGTGATAGTACTTGTGACAGTCCTGAAACATGAAAACTCTGATGTGTGCATGGATCTTGCATTTCATACTTGATGTAATCGTACCAGAGAAGTTGGGTACATCTACTCCACTTATACACACACACACACATATTCTGTGAGAAGACACATCAATGAGTCTTTCCCCTCTGGATTCTAAAAACAGAAGGCTTCAAGAAAGGACAGAGGGCTTTGATGTCAGACTTCTCCAGCATAAATCACAAAAAAGGCAAAAGTGAAAGCTGGTGGGATCTATTGTAAAAGTGTTACTTCACTCAAAAGACCTTTTTTTACAAAGAAACCCCCAACAAACTATAAAAAGAGAACAGAAAATAATTCAATTTAGCTAAATTTGAGTATGGATTTATCTCTGAGGGACAGAGGAAGAAGAATCTTTGTGTGATTGAATCTGTAATAGCGAAAGTATCCTCTCATCTGAAAGAGCAGTTCTTTGTTTCAACTCTTTTTTAACACTTAGTACAGGTACGCTGTAACTAGGAGTTTATATGCAGATAGGTAATTAGAAAGTTGTTTTACCTAAATGGGCAACATTTGCTTTGTAAAGCTTCTCAGATATCATTCTGTCTAGATACTGGAAAAAGTCAAGACAGGGATAAACTGGAATAATTTTTTTGAAACATGAATTTTATTCTACAGGGTAATTGGTCTCTAAAGAGATTCAAAATGGACCGCCAAGGTGTGACGCAAGTATTGTCCCGCTTGTCTTATATATCAGCTCTGGGAATGATGACTAGAATCTCTTCTCAGTTTGAAAAGACAAGGAAAGTGAGTGGTCCTCGATCACTACAACCATCTCAGTGGGGGATGCTCTGCCCTTCTGACACTCCTGAAGGAGAGGTGAGGAATTGCTGTTTTGCTTTCAGTGTTTCTTATCCTGAGGAATGGAGACACCTGTTTATTTTGAAGCAGGTGATCCTCCATCAGAGGAAGAATTCTGAAGAGGAGGTTTCTGGAGAGGTAGATTATCCTCAGCCTGAAAATGCAACTTGTCTGTCTTCCGATAACCCTGTTTAAATCCTGGTCTTCCTTACTATATCACCTTTTTTCTCCTGAGTGGCTTGTCCGGAAACAGTTCTGAAATCATTTGGCTGTATGAGAACAACATGAGGCCCCCCCAGTTTTGCTGCAGAACTACTTGCTCTCTTTTGATCAGAGGAGAAAGAGGGTAGTCCTAAACTCCTATCACTTTGTTCTGTAATAAAAGTTCTGTTTTGAAGTTGCAGCATCAACCTGCAATTTTTCTAGAAGCACGTACCATTATTTGTGTAGCCATTAACTTGAGGAACAAAACCACCTTTGTATATTTTACTTTAATGATATCATCAATTTATTTCAACCAAACAATTGATGCTGACAGTCTTTTTGTTTTGTTTTCCTTTTTTTCTCTTTTTTTTTTTTTTTTTAATATACTGGGAAGGGGGGAACTGTGAACTTTCTGTATTAGTATGTACTCAATGTGAGCTAGTCTCATTAAGCAGCTGAAATATAATTGCACTGTAAAAGATAGTTGGATCTTTTTCATTTAAAAGCATCAATGTTTGTGTCAGAACTTACAGAATATCTGGAAAATTGATAAATTGATTTTGTATTTCCATTATGTTGCTGAGTAGCTGTTGCTATGAAGAGAGAAATACCGGGTTATGCATGTTTGGATAACTTAGGAACTACAGCTTCAACGCCTATATTTTTTATTATTTTTATTATTTTGTAAATGCTAAAACACTGGAATAGAATAAAATATGTGTGGTGTGTTGTTGTTTTTTTTTTAGGCTTGTGGTTTGGTTAAAAATCTTGCCCTCATGACTCATATTACTACAGATATGGAAGATGGCCCAATTATTAAATTAGCCAGTAATCTTGGAGTTGAAGATGTCAACTTGCTCTGTGGTGAAGAACTTTCATATCCAAATGTGTTCCTTGTTTTCCTTAACGGTATGCTACTTCTCAGCAATCTTGACTCTGATGTGTTGCTGATGGAGAGTTGGGCTTCGGAAACCCTCCAAAAATTTCTGGAGCACTGTCAACTGCAGATGTTGTTTTCCACGTGTAAATAATGTCCTCTGTAAATATTTTGATAGGGTTGGACAAAGTAGACAGGCCAGATCATGACACTTAGTTGCATGAAGCTTTGTCTTCAGAACTCTGACTGCAGGTGCCTGTAGCTGAGAAATGGAAACTTTTATCAAATTTCAGCCCTGTTTTTAAGCCTCCTTGCAGAAATACGTACATTCAACTACAGATTTTTTTTTTCAGACGTTGACCAAGGGTGGTGCCATTCATAAAGTACTTTTAAAAGAAAGCTACTGCTAAATTTTTAATACATGTACAAATTCAGAGCTTCGTTTACAGAATGTGTTTAGTGTTCTGTAATCTTTGGTTTTATATATATTCATGCACTTTAAAGTGCCTTTAAGAACAGAAGCATCTGTTGTTTGCAAAGTTTAGCAATGCTATTCTCTTTAAGATCACCTTTTAAGGGACATTTTGCTTTGGGAATGATTAGAAAGAATTAGACTTTGGAAAACAGCCCTTGGTATGGAACAAGATAGTGTTTATCCAAAGGTAGATGAATTAGTACTAAGTGAGGCAAAACAAGTTACTGTTCAATCTACTAGTTTGTGGGTTTAATCCATAAAAAATTTCAGACTTGTGAATGGATTACTTGATCCTGATTTAAACCTGTGATTGAAGAGGGCAGAAAATTTGTTAAGTACAAATCCTTTAAGCTATAGAGAACTTTGTATTGTCTTATAAATTCCCCAAACTATCATCCGTTGTCTTCTCTTTTGAAGTTTTGTTTAAAATGTGATCACGCTTACATTTATTTTATATATTGAGATTACTTTGGTCAGGTGACTCTGTAACTGAATTTTACTCTCCTGTTTGTTCATCATGCATCAGAGTACTCAAGTATGAGCCTGCTAAGATAGCTAAGTAGAGCAAAGTACCTGAAGGAGGAATTGTGGTGCTGTTGTGAGTGATCACATATATTAAAAATACCAAGACTTTCTAAAATTTCTAACAGGCAGCAGGACAGTGCCTTGTGTTCTTGTAGACCTTGGATCTGTCTCAGGTGAAATTGCAGACTTCAGAATTGTTGTTTATTTGTATGCCAACTGGTGAATGGCCACCAGAGCAGAAACAGATTTGAAGAAAGCTGGATGAAGCACATCATTTGGTTTCTGAAGCTATTTGGAGATGTGCAGGTAGATGACCTGTGAAATTCTGACAATTTTTTACTGAGAGGAAAAAAAAGCCCATTCTTACACACTTAAGCAAAGAGAAATTTTACAACAACTCTTATTACTTGCAAGAAGCAGGAAGTACTTCTATGCATGTAAATAGAGTTTTAGATGTGCAAAGGATGCACCAGGTATTTATTCTCTTTCTGAATAGGTAACATCCTTGGTGTCATACGTGATCATCAGAAATTAGTCAACACATTTCGAATAATGCGTCGAGCGGGTTATATCAATGAGTTCGTTTCCATCTCTACCAACCTGTCTGACAGATGTGTCTACATTTCCTCTGATGGGGGGAGATTGTGCAGGTAAACATCCTGTCAGAATTACCTCGCTACTGAACTTATTGTAAGCACTGTTTCATGCACTATACAGATAAAAGCAGATTCAGTAAGACTTGGGCGTATTTTTTGTCTTTAAATAGCCGTCTTTCAAAACAGACAGGACTGAAAATATACTATATAGTTAAGCAACTTATAAAACAACGAAGTCCAAATAAATGCATTTTACCTAAAAACAAAAGTCAAACCAAAATGTTTCTTCTATCTTCTTTTAAAAAAAAAAAAAAGGGGAGGGGGTGAAAATCAACCTGATTGACACTCTAGTAATGTTCAGTGTCCTTGGGAACATTTTGTAACTTCCTGTACAGTGAGAAACAAGTAGTCACTTGCCTGATGTTCCATGGGTGTCATATCACATTTTAGACTGAGAAGCTGCTCTTGTCTTCAAGGGCAAAACTTCTGGTGTAGAACTTCTCAGGCATGTATACCTATTTGCTGTAATACCAAGAAGTATGTCTCACAATATTGGATTATTTCATTGCTTACCCTTAAGTAAGTAGGGAATTCGATAAGCCTGTAGGGAAGGTCATCACCTTGGGATGCTTGTGGTCTTTATTAGATAGAAAGAGTGCCCAAGTAGCAGTCATGTCACAGAGGAAAGCAAAAGAATTGGCTGGCTAAAATGAGAAGGAGTGGAACATAATATTTTGAGGCAGAAGATCAGGTTGATTTATAGTAGCAGCTAGAGAGACCCCAGTCAGATTATGGCAGCACTGTGCTAGGTATTTACAAGCAAAACATCTCCAGGTCCAAATAATCAGCCTAAAGAACGAGGCATAAAAGATGAACAAAGCAGAGATTGGGAGAGGCAAAATGAGTTAATGAATATATACATATTTAACGTGTGTGCATATTTGTGTGTACTTTAAAGAAGCAGCAGTCACAACTGCAGGTGGCGTTCCACCTTATCCATTAATTGAATCTCAGAGCGTGCTGAATACAGTTTGAGGCATGCTAGAGGCTCAAAAATAATAAATGTACGAACCATCAATTTATCATACCTGGTCCAAAGATCCAGAGTAGGGGAATATGCAGTGGCAGAGAAGTCATTTTCCCATCAGGGTTCATATCAGCCATTCTGTAGTTTTGGAGATGCAGTAAAGCTTCCAATTTGTAAGATAAAGACAAGGGAAATCATGCAGATTTTCAGGAGTTTACCAAGTTTGCTTTGTGGCACCCCTCACCCTGCAATTGTTCGGATACCCCTATTAACCATTTAAAAGTACTTATTAGTCTTCTGTTATTTAGACTTTAGAGAGGACTCCAAAAGTATCTTGTAGCTATTTGCTGCTCTTTATAAAAGCAACTTGTCCAAATAGCAACAGCCCTTGACGTTTCATTCTTGCATGCCATCCTTTGTGTCAGTGTTTTTGTTCGGTAAGGAAGCCTTCAGAGATCCATGTGCTGTTGAAATTTATGGATTCATCTGAGATCACCCACAGTAAATGCTTGTACTTTACATCATGTGGGTAAGCACAAAATGCATTCTTGCATGTGGACACTTGAGCACAAACTGTTCACTCAGTTTTCTATAAAGTCTCTGCAATAGCCATAGTACTTAATGCTGTTCTTAGCTTTGTTGATTGGGAAATCTCAAGTCTTTTAAAACCACCATCAAAATCTGTTGGTAAAACTTAAAAAAAGGTTAGTTTAAAAATTTAAAGGGGAAAAAAACAGCTTCCACCTCAAAATGGAAATCCTGATTTTTTTTTTCTAGTGCTCTTTTTAAGTACTTCAGAGACAATATGTCAAACCAAGGTCTGAATGATTACTGATTGTATTTATGGGGATTTATGAGTTAAAGATGAACAAATTTTAAAAGTAGTTTATAAAATAGATTGTGCATAAGTTCTTAATATATGTGTATATTAAGTTACCTGCCAAAGTATTTGCTATGACAATCCTTTTTTTTATTTTTTATTTACAGACCTTACATAATTGTCAAGAAGCAAAAACCTGCAGTTACAAACAAGCATATGGAAGAACTGGCTCAGGGATACAGGTACACAACTCAAGTAGACCATATTAATCTTCACTAAGTAAATACTGTGTCGAAATACTTCAGCCAGTCATTAGTTCACAATCTTGAGGTTCACTGTGAAGAGAACAAGTCTGCTCTCCTCTATAAATTAATCATTGCTATAAGGGAGATTTTCTGTTTAAGTCAAAGTAAGTCTTCTTATTTTGTTACCGCTATGAAATTTGGTGATTGTAAAGAATAAATACTTTTGACAGTCTCATCCTTCTGCAAGTGGAAGACCCAAGGCAGTGTCATCCTTCTCCTGACTGAAAAATCTAACACCTTGAGGGAATATCAACTTGACCATCCTAAAATGGGCACGTTCAGAATTAGTTTTGGAAGTCCTTGCAAATTCTTAGTTTGTTTGTTTGAAAAAAGCACACACAAAAGTATTTAAATTTAACTCTTAATTACATTTCACAAAACCGTCACAAAAACTTGCCTGATGACCCCTATATTTCCTTACATTTATAGAGATGATAAGTGCATACAGGAAGATTTTATTGCTTATTCAAATAGGTAACATTCATGACTTAGACTGAAGCAGAGAATGGGCAACAGGATTATTTAAAAATTACATTTTTCTTTTAATATGTAATATGCACAGAAATTTTCCTGTATAAGTATTTATCTGGTTTACCTTACTTTTACCTTACCTTTACATTTCTTTAAGATACATACTGTGATTTTATGTTTGCAGAAATATAAGACCAGTACTTCTAGTGTAATTTTTAATTTATCTGTAGGAATTTCGAAGACTTCTTGCATGAAGGCCTCGTTGAATATTTGGATGTGAATGAGGAAAATGACTGTAACATTGCACTATATGAAAATACAATTAATAAGTAAGTATGCATTCAGACACTGACACAGGGGAAACTTTCATAGGGTGACCCTCTGAAATGCAAACATATAAATAAAGTTACTCTTTTCACATGTACACACTGCTCCATGCGAGTGGTTGAAACCACTCCAGGTGAAAGCTAAAGAAAGAAGTCTGTTCACACACATCCTAAATTATCACAGGATAGTTACAAAAAATATTTTGGTTTTGGGAGATCTGTTCCTGCCAGTAACTCCTAAAAATATGGAATAGTTCAAGGTTTATCGTTTTTGGGTTTTTTTGATATGGCTTTTTTTTTTTCTCATTCTAATCATTGGGCTGCTCATTGTAAGTAATTTTATACAATAGGTATCCAGAAAGCAAATGGTTCCACATGTTGAATTATTATCTTAGCATGTCATGATCATTGTTTGGAAATTTCTCTTGTGTCTGTACAGTGACCTTAGACAGCCACCTTACAAGAAGTAAGGGAATGAGACCTTCCCTTTTGACTGTTGGGTGTATAATAGGCCCCGATAAAAATGTCTGTATCATTCTGTGTATTCTTTACCACATGTGTTAAAAACATTTTTAATACGTGATTTTGATTCAGAAAGATTTCCAGATTTATTGTGTTTTCCACCTGTTTGAAGGACCTGGTGCGTTTTTTTCCCCTCTCACTGTGATTGAAAAGCCCCCATTAAAGGAAGGAAGAATTTTTAAAGAGTTTTAAAGTCCTATCTTTTTAATTATTCTTTTAATGTTTCCCTGACAATATCCTGTAAACTGGAGGCTGTGTATGAGGTTTTAGAAGTTATCTCCTGAAATGTTTGATCGGTAGATTTATGCAGAAAATGTATTTTCCAAATAATCTGTCCTGGTCAAGTAGTCCTGGAAGCCAATTGGAATACATCATTGATTTCAGTGGAGCTGGATGAGACCTTCAATTATCTTTAACCTTTACCAGATGAAATGCATTAACTCTGCTAATTAAATTGCATTGCTCCTGCCCAGGCTTATGAAGACTTTATCACTTTAAGAACTTACTCTTGCGTGCTCTTGACTGATTCTATATACATGAGTAAAGGCACATGAATAAAGCACACACAAAATGACAATTGCTGTCATTTGTGCCAAAATTAAGTAATTTCCACAGAATACCAGAGCTGAAAAATATAAGTTACAGAACACCTGACTCAGCTTAGAAGGTTAATGGGAGTGTATCCCATGAAATTACTGCTGAGGCAAAAATAGGAGGAGATGGTGAACTGCAATGGACTAGTGTGAGGAAATTACTTCAAAACAACTGGCAAAAAGTTTGGGAGATTCTTGAATTGTCCATTTTGAGGTTAGCTTCAATGCTTGTGGCTAACGTGCCCTAAGTATCTGAGCTTGCATCGTATGAGTACATTGCTCCTTGTGTTTGGTAATGATATTCCCTACATCCTGAGTAGTTAATTTGTGTCCTCCCTTTTCCCAGTGACCATCTTGCATTTGAAATGGCATGACCATGTAGGTACAACTTGTTCTCTACTTTTGTGAAGTATCCCATTAACATTCCTGCTTTTGTAATGTAGGCTTTTTTTTAGCTACAGTATCCTCTCTTTACTTTTCCAATCCAATTAGGGGGCTTTTCTTTGGAGGATTTGACTCTATTTAACATGTTCAATTTCTTCCTTACACATCTGTAACTCTGATTTTCAAACTCACAAGGTTGCCTTCCTTTCTTGGGCCTGTTTCCAGCAGTGGCATTTTTGACCTGCAGACATTGAACTGCTCTGTAAAGTTTGCAGGTCTCTCTTTAGCACTGTGGAATACTTCATAAGATACCAGAATCTGCATAGGTTGCATCATCTTTGATTGAAATAGGGTTGACCTCAATGGAAAAAGACTTGTGTTGAATACCCTGTCTGAAATATGTAGTTCCATGCACTTGTACCTTCTGAAGAGATTGTTGAACTTCACTATCAGTAAGTTTCAATTAAGCCTCTTTTTTTACTGTTCAAGAAGTGTCAGCAGGTCTGTGAGGTTCTGAGGAATGGGGGAGCAGTCTCTGCTTTTGAGTTTGCTACTGGCTCTTGAGACCATTTTGCAATTACTTGACTGCAACTGGGATTCTACCATTTCTATTTTCTTAAGACAGGCTTAAGTTAACACGGCTGCTTTCTGTCAAGTGAAGGAAATAGTGGCTATCCTCTGCCCAGCAGGTGATTTTTAGGTTGCTCAAGCATATTTGTGATTTATGAAGATTTCTAGGACTGATAGAGGGTTTGATTGGCTTACTCCTCAGGGTTTCCAGATTTTTATTTCTGCTTTTCAGATTGCATTTTTTTTTCCAGTAATATATACATTGTTTATGTAAGTTCCTGCTGGCACTTGTCTTAGGCCTGTATGTACTTGTGGGTAATTCCTAAGCCTTTGTGAGCTTGTAGTGCTGTTGTAATAAAGATTTTTCCAGTCATTTACTTTGCAAGGTTTCAAAGTTTAGTAAGAAAATGAATGTGTTTAAATACTTAAAAGAAAGTCTTCCAAAAAACTTCCAAGAGAAGTCAAACATTAAAGATAGAGTTTTCAGAATGCACTGGATTTAGATGTGTGGGAGAAGCAATGTATGCCTAAACCCAAGCTCTGTGTAATAAATCCAGGACATGAAAGATAGGCTTTGAATAGGTTTGGTTATAATTATCTGTATTTCATAATTCCCCATTTCCTAGTTACTTATCTTGATTTAAATTCATATCTGCTGCAGCCAAGCTTTATTGTACACTTCATCCTTAGTTATTAGTCACTCCACTTGCATCCCAATGCATGCTATGATTTAATTGTCTTTATTGAGCATGGACTTTCTCCTCTGAACCTCATGCCAGGTAGAACAAATTTTGTCATTTCTCAGTCTTTATTCCTTTACCCTTGTCTTTTTACTTCTCATCACTACTGTCTTTTAACAATATAATCGCTTCCAAAATATTTGCAGAGCTTTTCAAGTACTGTTTCATTATGCTGCATCAGCTGTGGCACTGGGTCTGTTTTGGACACAGATGTTTTCCCTTTAACTGATACTATATAACTAACCTTGGAAAACCAGAACTACACTTCTGTTTTTTTTCAATACCACAGTTTGTCTTGCTCTTCCTTTCTCCATCTCCCCAGCTGATTTCTGGATCTCTGAGCTTAGTAATCTATTCTAATGACTGTCATTACATGAGAAGACATTCCTGAAGGCATTTTAGGTCTTACTGTATAAACTATGTTTTATTGTCTTACTGAGCTCCCTCAGATGGTTGTTATTTGGAGGCTTTCTCTCCAGGATGGAATAAACCCTCATTTATTTGTCCTTCATTTCTTCTCATATGGAAATACCTAAAGTCAGAAGAAAGTTGCTGTGGGTTTTTTTTTAAATAAAAATAAAAATCTCATAGTGAATCCATATTTTAGGGTCCTACTGGCTTACATTTTCCTGAACAGAATTGAAGTATTATGAGATACTACTAAATTAAATAAATTCTACTTGTTTGTTCACAAGCCTGCTATAATTACTACTCTTTCTTTTAAGAGATACAACACATTTGGAGATTGAGCCTTTCACACTTCTTGGTGTCTGTGCTGGGCTGATTCCATATCCTCACCACAACCAGTCCCCAAGAAATACTTATCAGTGTGCCATGGGGAAACAAGCCATGGGTAAGACTTTATTTTTTATTCCTTTTTGAAGTGTTATATAGTTTTTGAAGCTATGTTGCAAAAGTGACAAACAGAGAAATTCTGTGTTTCCAGAAAAAAGAGTTTAAAAGTGTAATCACAAAGAGAGGCAGAGCAGAGATTGAAGAGCATTTCCCTGAATACTGAGTAGGTGAGCTAAAAATAAATATATAAATAGTTGTCATTGACATCAGAGAATAAGAAGAATCAAAATGTGAAAGAGAGTGGTTAGTTACTTGAACACTTTCGGCAGCTGTAGTTTAGAGTTTAGACTTTTTCTGATTTGGATGAAAAGGGCAACTAATGCCACAGCTAAGTGACTGAAGCAAAATTAATTCCCTGTCATGTAATTTGACAGTGTTATTATTTGGTCACTCAAAACCAACTGTTTTGTAAATTTGCTGTTGTGGGTAATTGACATCAGGTAAGTTCTAATCCTTCTTTTAATGCACAGCTAAAGTAGCATTAAATCATCCAAGTCATAACAGCCTGTGATCAAGCCAGAGTGAGTCCCACGCAGGACCTGAGCAGTCACACATCAGTTCACACAGCTGGATTCAGCCTGGTGCTGTGCATGTCATGTTCATCATGTCTCGTATTGATGGCTTGCTTGCAGGCTGAGAGCTACAGTAGCACAACTTTGTGTCATGAAGAAACTAACACTTCAGTTGGGTTTACTAAACCTTTTGTTTGGTTCTGTGTGTTCAAAACTGAAACACTGCACCTTTTGTGAGGCTTCTCCTGCATAATTAATAGCAAAGTAACTGCCTTATGCTGAACTGTCATGTTCAGCGCATCAAAACAGCAGAAAATAGCAACAGATGTATGTTCTCCCTTTAAATTAAAAAAAAAAAGGAGGAGGGGGGAAGAGGAGCAATGCAATCTTTTTCCTTACAGTTCTCCCCCATCCCATTATCTTTCCCCCACCCCCGAGTCTCTATTTTATGACTATTAGTCTCAGAAGGTTTGGTTAGTTACCACACACAGTTAAGCAGGATCAGTGTGTACAGAAAGCCAATTCAGTATCTGTGGAGTTCTTTTGTAGTTTTCTGTGTGAAGGTTTTTTTCCCCGTTTTGTTTTGAGTGTCATTTGCAATTCATTGTCTGTGTTTTCTGAGGTTGGTGTATTCAGCTGCTTTGACCCTAGGTCTTGCACATTTAGCTCCTTGGATACAATCCTCTGACGTTCCTGCTGACGCTAGGAACACAAAAGCCATTGAATATCTTGTGCAATAAAAAAAAGCCTTTGTTTCAGTTTGTTATGACAAAACACCTGACTGAAAGAATAAGCAGCTAGATAAAAGTACATTTTAAAAGTTGGCACATGACTTGAGCTATATTTTGCTCTGTCTGAAGCATCTGCAAACACCTGAAGCTTTTTAAATAACTATTTTAAGAAAAGCCACCATAAATGGTAATATATAGGGGCAGAAAAGATTTTCTCTACACTTACTGACCAAATGAGACGTAGGGGATATTCCTGAAACATTGCACATACTTTTTTCTCTATTTTTATGAAGAGATGCTTCAAACCCTCACCTTTAAGTAATCATCTGCCTTTTGTGCTTTCTTTCCCCACACTGAAATTGCAGAGCAGGTCCTGGTCCAATATGTGGAAATTGGTATGTGCAAGACCTCTGTGTCACTCCCTCAGCTGTCAAAACCTGGGGGAATGGAAGGAGCCCCAGGGTTCAGACTGGGAAAAGAAAGCCTTGAGCTTCTCAACACTGACCCATCCCCTCTGACTACATCTCGGGGCTGTGCCAGCAGCTTTGGACAGTCTTTGCTCTTTTTTAAGCAACATTAGGCTGGGAAAAGGTGTGAAGGCACAAATAAATGGAGAGTGGACATCAGAGCTTGCAATGGGGTCTGAAATCTGGTACCCCTGACAAGTCCTAAAATATTAATGTTTCTTTAGAGTAGCATTAAATGTCCTGAAAAATACCTCCCTTTTGTGGGTAGATGAGTGATCATCTTGGAGGACGAGGGCTGTGCTTAGTGAGCAAACTGGTTTTCAGTCATATTAAATTGAAATTAAATCCCTCACTTATAGCATAGATAATTTATCATATGTTGCAGGTTGAAGTGTAAGACTGAGGGGAAGTTTGGTGGCAAATACAAAAGCAGCTGCAAGGACCTCAGTTGAACGTTGACATTTCAGTACAAGGTTAACAGTTGTAGCTTAAAATCTCAGCAGTATTTAAGATTAAAACACAAGATGCTGAACTGTTTTAATTCCATGGGTTGCTAAAATAATGCTTAAGAGGATCAAAGGCTTCTACAGTTAGAGAAATAGTTTTAAATTGATCTTTTTAATTCTATAGAAAAATAGAAACTTTTACACACTACCTCTGTGACTGTGAAGTTGAAGTGTTGTGATATTAAAAAAAAAACAAACAAAAAAACCCAACTCTTACTGTATCATGTACATTCTGCTTTGCTTCTGTGAGGTAACAGAGCCCTTTTTATGCAGCTTTGTGTTGTGCAGAATGTGTTAAAATTGAATAGAGAAAAATAATGTGCTTAAGGAACTGAGAGCTGGTGGTTTTTTCGTCTTTGACACTTGTGAAAGGCTTGTTGATGGACTGAGAGCCAGAGTCCTCCTAAATTTTGTATGGCTGTCCTATGGACAGAGAATCTAAACAACTTCAAAGCAAAAACAGCTGTTGCTGGTCATCACAGCTGCATCTGGGTGCATTGTGGCCACAGCTCTGTTCTGCCACTGCTCTTTGAGGAGTGTTTGTGCTCTGTGACAGTCTCATTCTGACATCTCTCCCTGGTAGCAGGCACAGAAGTGCTGAGGCAGAAATGAGCCAAACTACTTCCCCCCATTTACCCATAATCTTTTTAACTGACTTCTTAATCTTTATACAGTGAAAGGAGAATTGCTGATGTTTAACATCTAGCTCACTTAATACATGTACTGTGAAAATCTGTCTGAGCTGAGTTGGAGCTCCCTCCACAAGGTTTACTGCAGCATTTAAAAACTGTACTTCTTCCTCTCTTGGTTTGTGCTCATATAAAAGGACAGAATAGTAGAAAATCCATAGTGAAAACAGGGGAAATACAGAAATACAGCGATTCTTTTCTTGGCATGTGCAGTAATAGCCCTTTTGGCTCAAGTAGGTTGGTTTCTGTATCCTTGTTAATTGTGACTGTACAGTTAAATGTTGCTCTAAGTAATACACCAGAGAATTGGATTAACACTCATTTTAGCTGGCTGTTTGTTCTGGTGTGTTCTCAAAACTTTCTGCATCAGAATAACAATGCCTCATTTATGCTAAATATCAGTAGATAGGATTTTTATAGTGATTAATTCACACTGAAGGATGATCAAACGATACTTTAAAAGAGAAAAAACGTGACAGGAAATGGAAAAAAAAGGAAGGAATGCACACGTGCATTCACAATATATCAAGTACTGAGAAAAGCAAGAAAATTATCTTTGTTGTATTCAGGTCAACCTTGTGTGTTTTGCTTTAACCAGGGCTAATTACCAATGAAAAAAATTGGTTCTTGCAGTTGGGATAATTATAAATGCAAGTCATTGTGAGCAGGGTTTGCTATGGTGAACTTTAATTATACTTTACTTTTCCTTGGCTGTTTGGCTGGAGCAAACAAGGGCCCTGTTCTTTCAGAGAGAAAACAGAAATAAAGCTGGTGACTTCCTTTGTTTCAATGCCCACACAGAGGTCTCATCCCAACACACCAGTCCTCAGAAGAAGAGAGCTGCTGCTTTATTTTAAATAAGCAGATTGTGGTTTAAGGCTATGGTTTGTTAGCCCAGTTGAGAGAGAACATTATTTGTATAACCATTAAATCCTAGCAATTAGGAATAATATTGCATGTATATGGCATGCTTTTTTGGCCAGTTTATTTCACTTGTGCTCTTGAATCACTCTCTAACCAGTTTCTTTCCTGCTAGGATATCTGTCATAGATATATATGTTTATGTTTTCCATTTGATAAGGTATTCAAGTCCTGAAGAATTGCCTGAATACAGTTTATTACTGAGGATGAAAATCTCAGTAATGTCAGTCACTCGTGTCTCCTGAACAGTAGCAGTTCTGTTGGACTTATCTGAACCTCTGATAAAAATACCAGCTATGAAATATGTGAAACATCTGAAGAGAAATCATTTGCATTACCTGAAACATGTGAAGGTGTCATCTGAAATCTTTGGTTTGTAGGAGACTTATTGTTACTGGGTTCTAAAGAACAAGTTTAGCTCCAGACTTCATCATGTCTTAGCATCCCTAACCAGTGAACCATAGCAGGTACTGCATATAAGCACCTCAGAGGAGAGAAGAATTGCAAGAATTTCTAAAGTGAGGTTTGGCTGACTTGCTCTGGAAAAGATTTCTCTCAACATCAGGAGAATGTACCCATCTGTGAAACATTTAAGCTGAGCTTTACAGTAGACAACCTGTTCTGAAAGCATACAAATTATTCATTCTAGATGCAGAGGGAAATATGGTCTAAATCTTTAAGTTCTTAATTTGGAAGTAGATTTTTCCTATCTGTATACTGGGAAAAAGCAGGGTTTTTTAATCAAAGTACAATGAAAATAATGTCTAATTGAATTCTAAGAAGAATAATAGAAATATATTCAAATAGTGGTGTTACTGCAAAGGTCTTCAGTGTTGATGAATCCAGCCCTACCAACTTGTGTCTTACTGGAGACAAAAATACTGTTCAAGGATGATTAATTTCCTTATCCAAGACAAAGATAGAAAAGCAACTGCTGAAAAACAAGAAACAAGTAAAGCCAGTCAAGTCTACCAGATTTTCCTTGTAATTTGAAGCCTGTGGCTTCAAACCTACTTGCTAGAACTAAAAAAAAGGCAGGTGTGGAAGAGCCTGCTGTAACAGTTCATTTTCAGACAGTATCTGTTGAGCTGTCTCTCTGTTCTCATCCTTGGGAAGGATGGACCTGTTGTGGTTTAGGACAGAGAGCTTAGCAGCAAGGACAGGATAGGTCTTTGGAAATGCCTGTAATGCTGCCTGGTTTTAGAAATTCGATTTTGTAGACATTTTGTGTAAATGCAGGCATTTGGAAACTGCAAGTAGTTGCATATAAAATGTGAAGCTGACCTCCCCTCTGAGCAGATTTGTGTTCAGATGTGCTGTTTTCTGGCTATGTGAAGTCTTGGTTATACACTGGCTACTTTGACCTTTCTGAGAAAGCAGCCAGGCTCTGAAATTGCAGGAGAAAATATAATAAGCCTTTGAAAGACTTACATCCTAAGCACAAGTACTGCAGAATATTTAGCACTTAAAACTTTAAAACAACTCTTCAGACTATAATTTCTTAATTGCTTAGAGACATAGCATAGTCATGGTACAGCAAACTCTAATAACACACGATTGCCTTAACTTTTGTTCTGCTACACAACGGTTTATGTTTCCCTGCTGGGTGTTAATTATTTTTTCCTCAGATTTCAGAAGACATTTTGGCAGTCTGATGGGACAGGGCCAAAAATTTCAGTCTCAAGCTGGGAGGTCTATACAAAGGATTGAATTCTGAACTGTAAATTTAAAATTAATTTCATGTAAAAAGACAAATATATTATGAGTTAACTTCTACTGTAGTCCTTCTAGCAATGATGCTTCTAATTTCAGAAAGTAAATCAGTCTTGGCTACTGCTAATGGTGTGCTTTGTTCATGCTTTGTCACATTCTAACACAGGCTGCTGTTGAACTAATAATTGGTGCCCAGAAAAAGGAAGGAAATATAATGTGGAAGATGTAGAGCTTGATCCACTGTTCCTCTTGAATTCAGTGATAGTCTTTCTATTGATTCTCACGAAATTTTGGATCAGGTGTTTCAGGTCTCTGAAACACAAGTTCAGCTCCACAATAAAACCTCACTTGTGGGTGTGAGAACAATAAAGGCAAACTTCCTACTTGCAGTATTCGGTGTCATGATTTAAAAAATGTCTTATTTGCATTCAGTGAAATGGTGCTTTTTATTTATTTGTTTGTTTGTTTGTTTGTTTTGTTGTTGTTGTTCTTTCTGTATTGATACTTAGGTTTTCCCTTTTCAAGAAAAACTAAATAATTCTTTCTGGAATCTTAAATTAAGAAACTACTTATGTGTATATTTTAATATAATAATGTAAAGTTGTTTTGATTTGGTCCATTTTAGGAATTTTTTCCCCTTCTTTTCTTGAAGAATTTCTGTGTGGTTTTAGTTAATTTGTATTTAGGTAATTTTTTCGCCAAAACATTTCTTGAAAATGTTCAATGTTCACATACTTTTGTTTTTCTCTTACATGCAGGTACTATTGGATACAATCAAAGAAACAGGATAGATACTCTTATGTATCTCCTAGCCTATCCACAAAAGCCAATGGTAAAAACAAAAACAATAGAACTGATAGATTTTGAGAAACTGCCTGCTGGACAGAACGCCACAGTCGCTGTGATGAGCTACAGTGGTTATGATATTGAAGATGCTCTTGTCTTAAATAAGGCCTCTTTAGACAGAGGTAAGGACCATCAATTCTTTCCCACTTCTCTAGTGTGTGCTCTAATATATATTCTAATAAATTTGTTGTCTCGTAGTGTTGTCCTGTAATAACTCTTACTGCAGTTATGAGCATTAGATCTCCAGTTAAGAAATCGAATTCCAAAACTGGTTTGAATGCTTTTGTTTGTTTTCTGTATGAATAGTGACTGTAATCCATGCTTGCAGTAGTGCAGTGAAGCTGCCAACACTCAAATGCACTTTTGAGCCTAGATATTATAAGAAAAAATGGCTAACTTCTGGCCTCAAATTAAAAAGGTGTAAATACTTAGTTTACAAAAAAGGTATTAGTTAGCCTGTTGTGTTGAGCTGGCCTTTTAGGTAGCTACCTGAACCTTGTTGTTTACTAACAGAGAGGTCTCGATATTTTCACTTGTAATGAAAGCAATAGATGAAATTAGACTTGTAAATATATTCAGGAAAGGAATAGAACCCAAGGCAGGTTGTGTCATTGTGAGCTTGGTTCTCTGAAGGAGCAATGGCAGTATTACCTAGTTTCTGAGAGAAATTAATAGTATTGTCCAAAGCAAAGTAATTCAGCATTTATTCAGAGTTAAACTAATGACCCACTTCCTTAAGAAAATATCAACTCTGCAGCACAGTGTATTTTAAGTAAAAGTGCATAAGCACCAAAGAGAAGGTTAGCTAAGTGAAACCCATGTGTGTGTAGATCTTGCTCTCTCTCCACATTTTGTCGGGGCTTTATCTTAATGCTTCTGGGGGTTGGAGGAGAGTTGCCTGAAAACTTAGTCTCTCTTCTCTCTCTTTTCTAAATAAATTCCTTTTAGAGCAGACCCAGTGCAGTGATCAAGTTGGTTTTAGTTTTGGGTGGCCAAAATCAGATTCGTCCATTACTTTATTCTCCCCCACTCCAACTCCCTTCCTCCTAGTTGCTAGGCAGCAATGATAGTATTCCTAGACATGTATCTTTGGCATTAATGTCTGCTGCATTTAATTTATGCCTTCTTTTCTAAAACAACAACAGGCATGATTTAAAACTGAATGTTTTCTTTTCTGGTAGACTGGTAACGTTTACAGGGATAGCTGTAGTGCTTGTCAGGAGTTGCTTGACATAATCTAAAAATATTGGTATACTGTATGTGGCCACAACCATCTTTCAAATAAGCTAAAATAACACAGGATTGCTAGAAAGCCTTGCTCTTGGTTGTCTGTAATTCTAAATGCAATTAAAGTCTTTGGTATCATGGTTAGTTGCTGTACTTGGAGAGAAATTCCAGAGATGCTACTTTTCTCATCTGAAGACCAAAACCCCCTTATTTTATAATAATATATGTAATTCAGAATTTTTTCAGTTGGGAAAAAAGCAATTGAGTAATGGGATGATTATGTTGAACACTCAATCAGTACTTTCCTGGTAGACTAGCTTGTGTCAGCCACAAACATGAGTAAAAGTTACGGTTTCTTAGAAGTCATGAAAGGAAGAGGTGCTATTCTTGTCCTGTTACAGTCTCTTCTCCTATGTTTGGTCTCACTGAGGACCGCCAGAGGTAAGAGAAATGGTGTGTGCACATGTGTGCAGAGGTATAGAAGCAGATGAGCACAATTCAGAATTGTGTCTGAAAAAAGTAGCATATGTGGTCTGTGACGTTTAAATTGTGAACCACATGATGAGGTGTCCGTGTACCATGCTGTGCATATTCAAGCCAATGAATAACCTAATTTTAAAAATATTTAATATTCTGTAGCTCAGTAGGCATATCAGCCTTCTTGTTTGTGTTACATTTTAGGTTTTGGAAGGTGTCTTGTGTACAAGAACGCCAAGTGTACGCTGAAGCGCTACACAAACCAGACGTTTGACAAAGTTATGGGTCCCATGTTGGATGCAGCTACCCGGAAACCAATCTGGCGCCATGAAATTTTAGATGCTGATGGTATCTGCTCTCCAGGTATGCCAAACTGCGTGTTCATGCATGGCATGTTCAGAATCATGGTAGAAATTAATGCTCCATTAGTATTTCTTGTGCGCCTTGTTCTACACTTAGTGTTTTGGGGTTTTGTCGTGAAGGTTGACAGCATTGTAACAGAAAATTAAAAAACGGGTGCTGAAAGCAGTGTGGTACCAGTCATTGGGGTTTTTCTTTCTACATTAGAAAAGGGAGCCTTATATTTAAGTAGAAGAGTGAGTCTTTAACAGCGAGAATCTATTGAAGCATTAGAGCTTGTATTCTTCACATATCCCCAAACTGGCAAACTCTTAGTACTGTAGTTTTTTGCGGGTTGTCTCTCATGTCCTGTTGGTTTTTTAAGGATGGAAATAAATTCCTTGCTATTTTGACTTCATGTGTCAAAATTTCCTTGCATGCTGTCAGTCAATGAAGTTGTTTGAGGAAGTAAAACTGTGTGGTTTTAACACTTTAGAAAGATATTTGGAGAGAGATAAGAAAATAAATACAACTACATTTACATAGGAGGATAGATGTATAACTTTCCAATGGTAATGGATTTGAGAAGGAATCCTCTCGTACTGTCACCCTTCAGTTAGAAAATGGCTTAATAGATCTTCTGAGGTCTAATAAGAAAGGTGTAAAAGGCACTAAACTTAATTCCATTATAGCTACACAATTGGGTCAGTTTTGCTCTTTAACACATCACAATGGAGCTTTCAAAGTTAATTAAGAAAAAAAAGGCAAGAATCTTCTGAAGTATTAGGATAGATAGGACTGGGTTGGACTCCAGACTGAGACTGTTCTCAGCATGTAGGTAAAAACCTATTTGAGATAGTTCATGTGGACAGCAGAGACACATACTGAAGTTCAGTGTAATTTTGTGGAGAAGGTAGGAGGTAGGTGCTTGGTGTGCAGTTGTATCATTAGGCATGTTACTGTTCTAGTTTTCTGTGTGAAGGGAAGGATAAAGGAGTGGAGTGGGAAAAAGCTATGTATGACTCCAGAATCAATAGAAATATGTAAATGCAAGGAGAGACTGATGTCACAAATTTCAAAGCAAATTTCTAAAATTTGTCAGTTAAAATGTTGCTTGTTAGTATTCTCCATACTTAAAACAGATGGCTTTTGACCAAGGTATGTTGAATAGCTGTTCTCTCAGTGCACCCAGCATACAAGCTGTTCTGTTTTGGTTTACTAAAGAAAGCTAGTTTAATAATTCCCTTAACATGCAATATTTAGTAAAATAACATGGACATGTTCCCCTCAATTTGTTTTGCAGCTTACCTTTTTTTGTTTGTTTTTTTTTTAAGCTTAAAATGTATTTCTGACACAGGTAGCCTGATATGGTTTCATGGTGCTTTTTTTCTTGATCTTTGTAGGCGAAAAGGTAGAAAATAAGCAGGTCCTTGTGAACAAATCTATGCCAACTGTGACCCAGACACCTCTGGAAGGAAGCAGTGTGCCTCAGCAGCCACAGTACAAAGATGTGCCAGTAACGTAGGTTGCAACAAACTTTATGGTTGGGGAAGGTACATGGAGGAAAAGTATCTGGGAAAATACTAAATTCTAGAAAATTAAAAGGAATAAACTTCTCTCTGCAAATTAGATCGAGTTCTCTAGGCCTTGATTTTGCACAGGATTTTTCAGGGCCTTGGTTGTTCTCAGAAGTGTGTAGCCACTTACTTACTCTTTAGTAAGTTAGATACTGACACCTGGAATGCTGGAATTTTGAAGAAAGGGAGGAACTCTCCTGAAGAGGGATGCATAGAAAGGCATCCCTGAGTAGGTTTTCAGGAGAAAGTGAGGAGAGAGGTAAAACAGTGGAATAGGGGAGAGGTGACACTCATGACGAAACGATGAAGAAACAGGAGAAAAGCAGGAGGAGTGGGAGGGCAGAGAACACGTGTGTACTCAGTGAGGTGGCACATCTCCTCCATACTGGCTCCTACAGAAAATGGCCAGTGCTGACTGGTGCTCAGCCTTTGCCTTGCCAGGCAGGAGGCCAGGAGATGGAAGTCTTCCTGTGTCAGGGACTGACAGTCAGCTCATTATGGCCATTTCAACTGGAAAGACACCAGTGAATGGGAAAGAACAATCAGTAAGAGTTTTTCCCCTCTTGTCCTGAAAGAACCAGAAAGGACTTCTGAGGTGTGAGATTAAAATTTCGTATTAAATGTAAAAATAAATAAATAATGAAGGGCTTGTCACTGTTTTGTCAGGAATAGCCTTGACAGTTTGGTAAATTAGCAGAGAGCAAGGCAAGCAATTGGTGCCCAGATCAGAAAGGCAGAAATAGCTTTGCTGTACATTTTTGTGTTTCATAAGCAATAGAAAGCTCTAGATTTACTGCTACAAGCTTATTACTAAGAAGTGAGGCAACAGTGTAATTTTTGTAATTTTTAAATACTGAAGGTATATTCCTTAAACTCCCTTCTTCAATTATAAATCTATATTTGGCATTTTTTTGTTTAACTGAAGATCTAGAAATTTAAAATATATAAGGAAGCTTTTGCTGTCAAGAAGTGCCCATGTGACAAAAAAAATATACCTTGTTCTTTACAAGCTCAACTTAATTCTCCCTTAGTTTCTGTTGTATCTCTTGAACCTCTTTTTCCAGAAACATACTGTATTCTGGAACTTATATGTAAACTTATATATGGGGAGTAAAGATTTTATATATATATATATAAAAGTTCCATGAAGATTACAGTTTGGCCAGAAGCTTACCAATGCACAGATAGTTGTTTGTAACTTGTGTTTGGTTCATAGAAGTAAAACTAATGTTTTTGGCTTCTTCTACTAGCTACAAAGGTGCCACTGACTCTTACATTGAAAAAGTAATGATTTCATCAAATGCAGAGGATGCTTTCTTGATCAAAATGTTGCTGAGGCAAACTAGACGTCCAGAAATTGGAGATAAATTTAGCAGCCGTCATGGGCAAAAAGGTAAGCTACACATTTAATAAAAATAAATTCATGTTGTGTATGCCCACTGTACATACACAACATCATCATCAATGGTTTGGTTCAGATATTTTATGAATAAAGTGATAAAAAACCATATTCCTTTTTTTGCTTGAGTTCACCTAATTTAGCAGTGACGTTTCTGAAACTGAAGACAGGTATGGACAAACACAACTCTCAGTTGACTTATGAATCTGGAAAATAGAAAAAATACAAAAAACCAAAACAAACTCCCAAGCAAACAACAACAAAAAAGGGGGTTTGAGGTTTGGTTCTGTTTTTTTTCCGAGGTGAGAATTCCGGTTTAGGTGGTAGGTTTGTCAGTGGGTTATCAAGAGAGAGATTGGAGAAAAGAGTGAAATGGCCTATTCTTGACAGACAGAAAAGACCAGAGATCAAATGAGAGGTTAGGAGGTTTGCAAGTCATCTGTGCAGACATACTGCTCTAAAGACTGCAGATAGATAGCTCAGAGCAGTGGTGTGAAAGGGGAGCAAATCAGGAACAAAACTAGGAGTGCATCAGCAGAGACTGGAAAGAAAGGGAAAATGTTTTTGAAAATACACCTGGGACATGATCTAGAGCACCTCTGGATCTTCACTGAAAAAACTGAATATGGGTACCTGCTAGGAAGCTGCTTGGTGATATGTAGTTCTCAAATTTTAATGTTTATAGTACGATGAAAATCAGTAACCTGTTCCCTTATCTACATTGGACTCCCTTTGACCCTAATGTCAAAAAAAAAATGTTTCAGATCATCCTCTCTGAATCTCAAAGGCTTGGGAGGTGTGAGAGGGGTGTTGAGAAAGAAGTGACTGAAAACAGTCTGACTGTGACTGATTTAAAAACATGTTTTAATCTGATTGGTCTCTGTGTGGAGACAGGTTTTAACGTGTTCTCATCTCTCTGTACACTTGGAAAATCTAGATTTTTGGTATTTGTAGCATGACTTTCTGCCTTACAGTATCTTCTGTAAGGCATTACCTGAATGTTGTAATCTTGTTACATTTTTAGGTCTTATTTTGGTTTGAGAACGTTGCTTGGTCTCTTGTCAGATGTGGTGGGGAGGCAAAGAGTTTGATATTACCAACTCCTTTTCATGGCAGCACATACACCCCTTGTGATCCTGCCTTAATAACTACTGCAATAAAAACTTACTTCCTTGCTTTGACTTCTGAGGAACCAGAAGCAGAACATTGAGTGTAAAGTACACCAGCCTCTGACATATAGTGACATAAGTATCTTCTAGGCCTGTGTGGAGAGCAGAGGGAGGGAACTGAGCAAATAACAGAGGAGATTGTTTAGATTTGAAAGCTAGTACTTAAAACCAGTCGTGGTTAATAAACTTTGCAAAAATATGTCGAATTGCAGTACTAGTTAAGGGATATCTTGCAAACCAGCTGGCCTTACATGAGCAGCATTCTCTTTGTCAGAAGACACATGGGAGAGAGTGTTTTTTGTTAGGAGGAACTCCCTGAAAGCATCCCTTTCGGCACCTTGTGACAGTCCCACTCCACTCCCAGCATCATGTTGGATTTGATCTTGTGCTGATTCACCAGTTCATTTGTTTGTGATCCTGTATTCTTGAAGCAGAACCAAAGAACTGTGTGAGCAAATATGCCCTGGAGTCAGCAGAGATCTGGTACTTGACAACATCCATATGTAGATCTGAGCTGATGATAAGAGATGAAACTGCAGCATATGTCACTAGTAGACAGGCACTGTGCAGCTCTGGAGCTCTCTTAAATGAAGCTTAAGCAGAATCACCTCCAGAATATTTAGTGCTTGTGTGATTGAAAGAGGTATGAAGAGTGGTTGCTTACAACTGACCCCAGGCACCAGCAAGAAGTGATTCCTATGGAATGTGACATTTTTATAATGTTCCATGCCACTGTTCGCTTCTTTACTCATGTCTATAGCCTGAAGTCAAACTTGCACTCCTTTATGACTTTCTGGGGCTATGGAACTACATAAGTGTCAGTGGCAATGAGATGGCCAGGTGTAACTGAAGTGAAAGACTGTATCTCTGTCATGAGATGCAGAGCTAACCACAGTAATCCACATTTCTGCAGTTTCTAGATTAGGGTATCAGGACATCTACCTAGAGCGAACCTGGGTGCAGTAAGCAGTAGTTCATCACAGTATCAGCTGTTACCAGATGTTGCCTCAAGTTTGTGTGTTATATATATATACAAGACTAGTCAACACAATTTTTCTCCAGCTCTCTCCCAGATCACCCATACTTAACAGTGCCTTTCCACAGGTTCTTGAAAAACTGGTTCTTGAAACTCTATATTCTCAAGAAATGCTTCCATTGTTTCTGTTGTCATTAAGAAATAGAAGCTCTTCTGATGAGCATTGAAACACGTCTCCTGATTGTATTTTTAAGATGTCTTTTGATCTAAAAGTAGGAAGCTATTCTCACTGAGTGCCCAAGCGATTTGGAAACCAGTAATGTTGAAGGTTTCAAAAAATTTAAGCATCAGCAGTACATTCTTGGCTTTCCTTATGAAATCCAGCCTAGTTCTTAGCTTTATAGGATAGTTTTGGTAGGGTGAGGAGAGGAAGATCATTACCTTCAGAGGTGAACAGAAAGAGTTGAACAGTTGCAATGGTTCAACTGGCCCATTCCTTCCATTTCTCAAGGAGGATCTTCCTTCAGGAAGATTTTGGGTAGAGTCTCTTTTAAGTACTTCTTTAGTCTTCTGCACAGTGAAGTTGTACAGTGCTCAAAAGCCTATGACTGCTGTTAAAGCAAAGCCTATTTCTTGATATATTTTGAACTTCACGTAATTAGACCTTTCTTCTCAGAAGTGGTAAGCAGCATTTTAGCAGCAAGTTATTATATAACAATACGGCTGGTACTCTGCAGGACGATTTTTCTTACTAGAATTAAAAAAATACCAAAACAAATTATATTAAAGAAGCTGCTTGGTTAATCATGAGAATTACGTATGGGGATTTGCATGAAAAAATTAAGCAGGTTAGGTTTTTCTCCTCATTTGGGCTATTGATGTGTACCTGTTGAAATAGTTGAACAGAATTTAAATGGAACTGATTTTCATATCTCTTCAAAAATTAAGAAAAAGGGTACTCCACAAATCTAGAACCATCAGAGAAGAAAAAGTGGAAGAATGACAGAAGGAAACATAATTGTGTCAGGCAGGCTGCAGTGTGCCTTTAGGGTGCCAAGGGCCTTCCATACCACTAAATGTACATAAGGCATCTCACAGTCCAGAGCAAACAAATACCTGTGGAAATCCCATGGTCATGAAAAACAATATCCTAAATGCTTTAGGGAACTTTGAGAGCACCCATGATTATCCTGGCATTGCATCAGGAACATTGCAGCTGTTGTGTTACAGAGGTTGCAGGCATGTGCTTGTAGCTATGCAGTACATCAGTCTGCAGCAATCCCTTGTGAGCAGGGGATTGATCATTTTCTAAATTACTACATTCTGCAAGGACACATAGCCTTCCTGGTAGTGAACCTCCCATTTCACTGGCTTGTAGTGTGTTATGGGAAAAGATGTTAACAATAAATGGGAGAAAGGAGAAAAAAAGATAAGATACCTTTGATAGATACTAAGAAAAAATACTGACACTAAGTTCACTGTATACAATGAAGAACCAAATACTGACAATAACAAAACTGGAGAAAAGGTGTGAAAAGGAAAGAAAAAAATCTCCTTTAATAGCTGTTTAAAATTATATCTAGTATCAGCCCTCTCTGACATCAAACCAGGGAAGGATCAGTCATAACAGAAGAATATAGACAATCATGAAACAGAAATCATAATACTTACAGTTTAACTTTTTCCATTGAGAGAATTTTTAATTAGCCCTGAATTCTTCTCTCGTCTTTGAATGAATGCCGGCTATTACCACTCTAAGTTTAATTTATGAGTGTTAGCTTTAAGCCTGTTATAGGGCCATTTAAACCTATGATGAGCTTAAACTAACAAGTACCATGGTTCAGTGAGAAGGAGAGAAAGCACATTTCGATCTGTATTGTCAATTTTTTTTTTGTGAACTATATTTTTATTTTCTAGAAGGAGTGCGTGAAGATGAGATTTGATTTTATGGAATTGTAGAAGTAGTAGTTTTTAAAATAATTCAATACATGCATAACAAGAGATTGCACAAACCATGTCTCAAGTTTTTTTTATGGTCTTCTTCCTGTTTTCCAAATTGATTTGTATTTCAAAGCTGTGCTTTGTCACTGGGGCAGAAGGAAGCAGAGTAAGGGAATTAGAAAGTGTCTGGGATACAACAGATTAAATCTCACAAACCAGCTTTAGCCTTTTGTTACAGAAAAGCCTTTCGTTAAATATGTAGGTAGATTTTGTAGGCCTCTGTAATGATACAGATCTATGTCACTGCCTGTGTATTTGCTACCTTCTTTGTGTCCTCTCACATGTCAACATGGTATTGGCAAGGGTCACCACTTTTGGCGTGTCCACCACACCCTCTTTTCACGCGAGTCCGCGCTTTAAGTACACTCCTTCCAAACTGCCTGGAAAAGGTTGCCTTTCCTTCAAGGCCTGTCAAGAAAGAAGTATATGTGGAGAAGGAAAAAACAAAACAAAACAAAACAAATGAGGCCACCATGTTGTGTTCTGAAATGCAAATATTTTGCTCTAGTTCAATATTCATCTTCAAACTAGATGTTTTGCAGGAAGATCTTTGGGGCTGGGACTGTCCCTGTAGTCTGTAAAGTCTTTAAGCTTCTACCATCTCACAAGTAAACAGCTACCTACCAGAGAGGATTTATGCCAAGCTGCAGGACTTTGTTTTAACTATATTGCATCATATATTTTTTAGAAGGATAAAGAAACTTTTTTTGTTAATTATTTTGTTGTTTTAATCTTGTATTCTTCAAGCAAAGTCACTTTTCAAAGCACAGAAGGCTAAAGAGTTGTTAAGCTAAAGAAGCTTCTTCTGAGTTCCATAGAAACTAAATTATTATATTTCCAGATTTCCTCTTGCTTTGCTACAAGTCACAATGAGGAAAAAGTTGGGCTCCTTTGATGTGAAAAAAAAGCAATATAACACTTCTCTGAAAGAACATTTCTCAGTCTCTCATGTGAAAAAGGATTAACACCTCCAACAAAGGTCCTGTAGATCACAGAACTAAGAAGCAATACTGAACAGTATTCCTGAGGAGTGGAAAAACTGTATTTAAGCAAGAGATTGTTTGAACTGGCAAACAGAAGCTTTTTAATAGCTGAAGATCTAAGATAAAGGATTAAACCTTTCTGAAGTATCTGCACTTAAACAACTCTAAAGACAAGGAAGCGAGTTTAAATTCATGAAAGATGGTCTTTGTTTTCCTAAATGAACCATGTTCTTTAGTGTCAAAACAAAATCCATTCACAGCATTGTCAACTACATAAACTTCATGACAATACCACTTATCTAACAAAGTCTGACCTTGCTTACTTTCTGAAATTTTTACTAGTTTGAGCATCTGCCCCCTCTCCTGCTCGCCGAATTTCATAGTTGAGAACAACTTATCTTTCTTCTTTTAATGGGCACTTGTGCAGTCTGTATAAGCAGAACATGTAAAATAAGATGTTAGTTTTAAATGGCTACTTGTGTCATTTTCCCCCATGTTACAGGTCAGACTTAGTACTTATCTCTAATAGAACATCAGTGGGTTTATAGTAATTAAATGGTTGAAGTGGCATTAAGAAGAATTTGCTGTTATCGACTGCAGGAATGTGTGATGATTAGTAGTTATTAGGCATCAGGAAAGGTAGGGATTTCTTAGCTTAATTTTATCTTCAGAAGTTGAATATGAGAAAATGTAAGACTACTATTAAAACTTCTCATGCCGTTTTTTCTATTTATTTTTAACAAAACCACTGCATAGCTTGCTGTCTTAAGAAGAAAATTACAGCATTTTTTTATCTCAAGCAGCAAACAGGTAACCTTCTGACCTTTTCAGTAAATCCTCAAGTGAACCTCTGAAATTAGGGTGATTTAGCGTTTTATGGCACAGAATAAAAATCTCTAATTCTGTTTCCAAATAGTGTATCCTGAACACACATTTTATTAAGCTCCTGACTCATTCAGCCATGTGTATTTTGTAAAGTTCCTATGGTTATTGTTTTACAATAGCTGCTTCCAGAAGCATTGTAAGGGTTTCAATTAATCAGCTCTTTGTGTGCTTCAGACTATGCAAATTTATCACATCAGACCATTCAGCAGCTCATGGGAAAGCAGTGTACAAACTGTATTGTCTTCTAGCACCTCCTCTCATTTAGAGTGATGTTTTTAATAAGAAAACTAATCAAGTTTACTTATGCATTATTTATCTGTTAATTTTAATTCTGTTCTTTACCTCTTATGTCAAATGGGATGTAGCAAGTGATATGATAGATCAGTGAATGATTCAATATTGAACAAAGCTTATGTGATGCAGCACTTTTTTCTTCTAGACTTGTTTTATGCTTAGTTAGACAACACAGTATGTAATTAGAGAGTTTTGAAGCAGCTGTACTTTTTTTGTTTAGCTAGTTAGTTTACTAATTTTTGCAGATCTGTTTGTCACTTGCCCATAATATACAGTGCTGTGTTACAGCTACAACTTCGCTTAATTATGTGATGTAATCTTATTTCTCAAAAGTATTCCCAAATTCTGGCAAATCTATTTACCTTATTAGGTAAACCTAAAATGGATGGCTTTCAAGTTAGTTTTAGTTCTTTTAACACCATATCATTAGAATAAGTAAACAAGCACATTTAGTAATGTGCTTCTTTTTATCTTGCTGATAGAAACTGGTATTACTGCTGCTTCTATTCACTGCGTCTCCTTTGCTCTCTAAAGTCCCTCCTGCTGGTAGTAATTAGTTTTCTATATTAGGTTGTTTTGACTTATTTGATGATTTTTTTTTTTTTCATTTGGCATGTGTGTGTATAGAAGGCATCTTATCATAGCCTGGTGAAAAACTTTCCCATACTGTTGTGTTTTGTCCCTGCCCCCTTCCAGCCGCCCCCCTTCCCCCTCTGCTAAACTGGGGTTTTACAAGTCTGAGTATGTTCGTGGTTGTCAGCGAACTGTAAAACCAACCACATGAAAGGTAGCAATCCTGGAAACCCAAGTTTCTGCTAATTAAGAAAAGAAACTCTTAGAGGACCAAAGTACAGGGGTGAGGGGATCTTTATGGTCTGTCAGGGCCTTGTGGAGGTACATGGGTTGGAGATGCTGTCGGCATTGATGCTGATAACGTGTGTGGAGCTGGGGGCCATCATGCATAGTCAGGGGGCTGTCATTTACTGGCTGGCATACAATAGCACTGAAAAACACTGCCAATGGCTGTTTTATACTTGCATGTTAAACCACTGTAGATGTCTTATTGAGGTTTATTCTAATTTAAGCTGTTACTCTTGCATTAAGCTGCCATGCTTATTAATGCATTTTTTTTCTTTTTGATATCGTAAAAGTTTCATAGCATTTTCACTGATTTTCCCTCTTAAGGTGACATTATGAAATTGATATATAAAGTTTTTTTTCTAGACTTTAATTTGTTTTTCAATTGGAAAGAAAAGAGATGTTGCAAGCTGCTAGATGCTTTCTTGCTCAATCATATAACCTTCTAGTTAATCCACATTAAAAAAAAAAAATTTGTTTTTTGCTTTGTCTGCAGCCTTTTCTGGTTGTTAATATTTGATTCTTGTACTAGATGAGACTCCAGAATGTACAGATGAGAGCCAATTCAGGCCTACTGCAGTATAGCATTTAGTCTCAAATCATATCACTCGATTTCAGATACAGAGTATAAAAACTGTGAGAGGAAGGGAAGTAAATTAAACCAAATTATTTTGTATGTTCTCTGTGAATGCTGGGGATCAATTTTCATGTGATGTCTAAATCAGTAACAGTTAAGAAATATTAGCCTGTAGTAAAGCCACAGAGCAAAATTTACTATTAGTTCTCGTGTGCCTTGTTTATGAATGTTGTATGGGGAGTGCTTGGGCAGCTCAGTTGTGAAACGCAGTTCATACTTGGACAGGGCAATATTTGGAACTTTAGGCTGTCTTAAATGCAGCCCCTTCTTTTCTCTTTACTGTTTTATTAGCCAGTTGCAAGTGATAATTCCACTTAGGTGGATTAATTCACTTGATTGCTTTTTTTGCAGCTGTTGGCTTGCCTGGTACTCCCCTGCTGCAAACTCGGCTCAGTGAGCAGGCATGAAAAAGAGTAGCAAACTCAGGAGCTTAACGTGCAGACCTGCAAGCATTAGTCTCTCAAAGTGCTTCTGAAGGCAAGCAATCGCAAAATAAAATCATGTTTACATTTTGAAATTAAGTTACTTGCTTCTACAAGTAGCACTGTACATAGGAGAAGTACCTTTCAGCTTTTTTAACAGGTTTTTTGAGTAAGAGTGAACTTTCTTGAAACATAGGGAAGGAAGAAGCTTCTCTCTGTCCTCTAAATACACATGCTATAGATCTGTTATAAACTCAGCGACTTCTTAAAATACAGAAGCTTAGAATTGAGGCTTTTTAACTTTCCCTTTTTTCTTTCTTCTTTTTTCCCCCCTCTCTGTAAAACAGAAACTTTATAAATGGCCTAGTGAGCTTCACATTGCTGGATTCTGTCTAAATATTTTGTTTTTAACTTCTAAGCTCATTATGCTGTCTTTGTGTTAACTTGTATTAAAATCTGTCAGCTATGACTGGTCTCATAACCACAGTCAGCGGACCAGAATAAGTTAATTATTTACTTGTGTCACTAGTGCTCTTCATCTAATGAAATGCACAGCTGTGTTAGATCTGCAGTTGGGTGTGTAGGTCCTATTGTTACCCAAGTCAGCGGAGGGTAGAAGCCGCTATGATGGAGAGCCCTCAGTTCTTTCTGCTGTTCTGCCTTTCTGTGTCGATTTCATGGATCTTTTATCATTCACTTTCACACAAAACAAACAACACAGTGGCTGTCTGCTATGGGAACCAGCTTGGCATATAAAAGGTTTTCAGAGCCTAAAGTAATTTTAAGTTAGCTAAGATTTAATTTTTGGCTTACAGGTGCCGTGAAGCCCAGATGCAACCTAATGCTTTCTTAGAAGTAAATGCAAATAAGGCAAAATGTATGTGCTGTAATACATATACAAGAAAGTATTTATGTATAAAATTTTAGGACAAAAACAAAAAGCTGTGCACACAAGAGATAGCGGGTTGTTTTGAGTTGGTTGGCTTTTTTTTTTTTTTTTTCCATTTTCAGCAAATGATTGCTGCTTGGCAAGGGAGGGCTGGAAGGATGTTATTGATTTATCACAGTAGAACAATGAAAATTAGTTTCAATAGGTTTAAAAACTAAATACAACGGCGCACACACACCCCCCTTTGCCCCAGACTCTCCAATCCTTTTTTTTCTGCTCCCTTCCCCCACACTTAACCATTCTCATTCTATTAACTGCTGTCCCATACACCTATCCCTGTCTTGCTTGGACAGTGGAAGAGGAGCTCCCTCCTGTGCAGACGCCAATATCCCCCTGTGAACTGGCTGGTCGGGGGATGCCTTTTTAGGGATGTAACCAGTACCCTCAGTCTTCCAGGAGCCCCCTCCACTCCAGGACTGTTCCCAAAGCGTGCTCTGGCACAGTTGCAGCAGGCTGATCTCAAATAGCTTGCAGACTTTTTCAGCTTTAAGGACTTCTGGAAGAAATTGTCCAGCTGAAACAGTAGCTTTGGTTCAAAGGAGTATGGGCTTAAGCAGCTGCATTTTAGCACCTGAATTTGAATGTCAAATCTCTTGATCATTTATAGCCGCAGTATACTGATCTGTAGAATTCACTGTAGAAACAGTTGGAAGGGTTGGTAGGAAAATCTTGGGATGTGTGATAGACCATTTTAAATGAGTTTTCACATTTCTGTTTGCTCTTTCCTCAATGGTTTTAGAGTTTGGAGGGTTTTGTTTATCAGTATTGTCACCCAATACTGATAGAGACTGAAAAAAACTTCCAAAACTTTTAAAGGAACAGTTTGTGTTCATGAACTGACAAAATCAAAACAGTCTGAGGAGTGGATTGTACTTTGTAATTCTCAAAAGCAGTCTGTGCACAGCAAATAAATGCTACCTGAAAAAGTGTTTGTTGGGGTTTTTAATGTATTTGCCTCTGCTTATCTCCTCTCAGTCTTTGTCAAAGTCCCAACCTGATATGTTTTTATTGACAGTATTTAGCAAAGATACATCTGATAAACAAATTTCAAATCAATAATAATTTTGTATGTCTAAAGACATATTGTAAGAGGCCACCTTTCTTAACTTTTTTTTCCAGGAAATTATAGCATCAGCTTTAGATGTTCTGGTCTGACGGGACAGAAGTTTCTGATTGCCTCTGAAAACCGGACCTAAAGCTTTCTTTCCTAATTTGCCAACTCACAAATCACTGAGAGCATTATGTAAGGGCATGCTAATTTTGCGAGTCCTGTCACAAGGGCTCTCTTCTAGTCTGCAGGTTGGGAGCACTGGTCATGGTAATGAATCTGGGTAAAAAGTGATCCATGAGAAAGAGAGGAGGAGGAAAACACTAAAGAAAATCTGGTGATGAGCGTCAGCCCTGCTGGTGGTTTGCTGTTTTGTGAATTGAAATGTTTTCTCTTCTGCAGGGGTGTGTGGACTGATTGTTCCTCAGGAAGACATGCCATTTTGTGATACAGGAATCTGTCCAGATATCATAATGAACCCTCATGGCTTCCCATCGCGTATGACGGTCAGTGGTTATGTTACAATTAAAGAGACAGTGTCGCCCAATAGGGAAAGAGAAGGAGGTTAGCCAGAAGAGACAAAAAAGCTCAAAGCATGATTTCACTGACAGTATTCTCCAGTCATCATGCTGCACGCTCGCTCTCCTATATGTGTTCAGCCCTCTGTTTTCACTTGTTTTGAAACATCTGACTGTAAAAGAAGCAGGGATGCAGGCTGTTTGTGCATCGTTCTCATTTTGCTCTGTATCAAGCTAAGAGGAATGCACTTGAATACACCCTTTCTGTTTGAAAATCTCCTTCTCCCCCACCTCCTTCCCTACTGCCTGTGCCCACTAAGTTGGCTGGGGCTGACTGTGAGGTGAAGGTTGGAGAGGAGTTTTGATTACAGTTCTAGACCTATATATCTGTATATCTAGACTTCTTACATTATATCTGCCTTCCTGGAACTGATGCAAGTCTTGTACCTGTGCTGCGGGGTTCACACTAAATACCTCACCACCTGGCCTCTATATGGGATCTCACCGATTACTTGGTACAGCCTCTGATCTTTATTCCTTTGTTGGCATCTTCCCTTCTGTTCCCCCTGCTGCACTGCAGCGTGTCAGTCTCTGAGGCTGATTCCTACAGCAGACAGCCATGGTGGAGGATGCCCATTTCCCAGACAACTGAAAAAAGTGGAACTGCCTGACTCTGGACCTTAAGAGGTGTTCCCAGACCCTACCATGAGTCCAGTTTTCCCCCTTCACACAGATTCTTCCCTGTTCTTGGGTTTCTTCCACTCCTCTTGTTGCATGCAATAACCCAGGCTGCCATGTCAGTCACTTTGCCTGACAAACTCATGCTGTGACCTGTCCAGCACTGTGCCCATACTAATGACCAGGCTGTTAACTCTGCTTTTCTTTGCACAGGTAGGAAAGTTAATTGAACTCCTAGCTGGAAAGGCCGGGGTCCTCGATGGCAGATTTCACTATGGAACAGCTTTTGGCGGCAGTAAAGTTAAGGATGTGTGTGAAGATCTTATTCGCCATGGTTATAACTACCTAGGGAAGGACTACGTAACATCTGGTATCACTGGGTAAGAATCTGCTGTATAGATTTAGATTTTTCAGGAGAGATGGGAAATCCTGTTGGGACACATCTGAAAAATCTTCTTATGTCTCAGAGCAGGAACTTTCTCTTATTTGCAAAGTGCTCTGTGAGATGGAGAAAAGGAGATGAAGAATGGCAAGAGTTTATTTTTTCTTAGAAGTGTTTTGTGGTTCTACATTTTAAGAATTACAGTGTGTATGTTGCATGATGGGAATGGCCCTTGTGGTACATATGAAAATTTCCCAGCTTTTACTGCCTGACAAAAAAGCTAAAATCAAGATTTTCTTTCTGACAGGTTGTAGGAAATTTCAAGTTTCTGTTGACAGAAAGTCTTATATGCTCGGAACGAGATAAGCATTTTCATGTTGACTTTAATAATACTGTAAATATAGATTTGGAGGAAAGCATCTGTTCCTTGGGAATATTCTGTGTGCACGCTTTTTTTTTTTCCTTTTTTTTTTTTTCTTCTTTCAATTATACAATGTTTCAGTCTGGCATAATACTCTAGTCTGGAAACTTCCTGCTGTGTTGATCAGACTGGCTTCTGAGAAGAGAGTTCAAAGAACATAAGATAGTTTAGGAACAGGAAAAGGCCATATGGCTTCACATGCCTGCCCCTCCAAAATGTATCTTAATCCTACCTTCCTGCTATTTTTATTATCCTTCCAGTCCCCTTCTTCTCAAAGAAGGAGTTCAGGTCTCTTTTGTAAGTTTTTTTTATATACTTTTTATTTTAATTGCCTTTCCTACCAACTTATTCCATATGTTGCTTCTCTTTTTGTTTCAGAGATATGATTTTGTTTTCCTTATTCACTCCATATTCCATAAATTGTACATTAAATATTCTGGTGTTGAAACACTTTCTATTGATGTAGCATGGTAGCTTTTAAAAAAAATCTGACTAATCATGTTTCCTAGGGAGAATAAAATCATTTAGCTCTAAAAATCCCCTGTCCCAAAATTTCAACTTTGTAGAGACTTTGCTTAAGGATGCTGTTATTTTTTTTTGAATTTCACAGGCTTAATCTGTTTGTTATGAAATTTGAAGGCAGATTTCATAACAATGTGAAAGCTTGCAAATTTCAAATGTCTAATCAGCTTTCATTATTTTCTTCAATAATCAGCTTTTGGCATAACGCTGCCTAATGTCAGTAATGACTCTGAAAGGGACGTGCAATGCTGTTGTCTTCTGCTTGTTTTTACATTGCACAGACATTTATTTCTTTTTTTTACATGAACCAGTGGCCGTGCTGAGTCTGTCTGTGTTAAATCTGGTCATTCCTAGTGCTGAAGGTGGTAATTGGGCTGAATGTGGTAGCTGGGAAATGACTGAGTGCTTTTCACTGTTGCTTTCTGATCTTTAGGTGCTTACACAGTTCTTACAGTTGGGGGTGTTTTTAACACAGAAATCTTTAGCCGTTACTCCAGTTCATGGAATGGAGTAACACCCTCTGTATTGCTTACAGATGTTCCCAAGCTGATGCAAGTGCCTAAACACGGTCCTCAAGAGCCCTTTACTCGGCTCATCTGAGCCCCCAGTGCCAGCCAGGGCAGCAGTTTTTGTCCTGTGGATGCTGAGCAGGGCTGCAGGGGCAGCTGTGCTCATGCACAGCCACTCCAGGAGAGCTTTCACCCCTCTGGGTCTTGGGTTGTGCAAGGAGTGGAATGCAGGGAGAGTCAGTGGATGTGAGAACACTGTCAGGCTCATAGTGTGCCAGTGCTAAGCTGTTCTTGCAAATGCAAATTTCTCGAAGTGATCCTACAAAAAGGGTGTTTTGAGCATTTATGCTGCATATATTTGTTTACATGTATGCTTACCTTTGTGAAAGAATGTAAATAGAAATACCCTAAGTCACTGACGCATTTACAGCCCTTGTTGGTTACTGATGACACTGTTGAAACACTCTTGTACAGTGAGAGGAGGGACTTACCATGGTACAGCTGAGACAGGCACAGCTATAGAATCGTGTCTGCCCAGCACAGGACCAGAGTTCAGGAGCTTGTTCCTCTCTAGAGAGGATACAGCAGCATATGGTGTTGGAAGCGTTCAGAAGGGTTCCTTGGGGAGCAGGGTTCAGACTGATTGCCCAAAAAGCCCAAACGCGTTTTTGTAGGACTCATGATTTCCAAATCATTTCGAATTTCTCCTGTGCACAACGCTCTTGTCTCTCTTACGTTGGCATGTGATAACTGTGAATATTGGGTTTCTTTTGGTTTTTATTCTTGCAGGGAACCTTTGGAAGCATATATATATTTTGGCCCTGTGTATTACCAGAAACTAAAGCACATGGTGTTGGATAAAATGCACGCAAGAGCTCGAGGACCCAGAGCAGTGCTCACCAGGTATTGTTACAGGCTAAGCACAAAATTCTTGTGTATATGTTCAGAAGTGTGCCCAGCTGAGTGATGCATATAAAACAAAGTTTGTTTACCTTCTCATACTTGACACAAAATACTATGACCTGTTATTACACTGTTGCAGACTAAAAACTCTAATAGTAGACTGTGACAGGAGGTTGTTCTGAATGTCCAGAATGTGTGATCCAAAACTGCACCCACTAAGAGGACAGACTTGCTAACTTACTGTGCAGACAGACAAAGCAAGAGTAAGTACCAGGGAAAGAAATCATGACAAGTTTTCGTAATTCTTTTCTGAACTTTTCCATCAACCACATCGAGAAAAGCAAGTGTAGGACAAACATTATTTCCTACCACAGCGGCTTACTTATATGAACATAGATGATATTCCCAAATAATAGGCTCTCTACCCCATTTTCTCTTCTTCAGTGTATTTGGCATCTTACTGGTGCTTCATATGAAAATTAAAACTCTCTGTCTTAGCTAACAGTGCACAGGGTTCACTGGAACTCCTGGCTTGCCCAAATCCCTTGATCTGCTTTTGTACTGTTTCCCCAACTTCTCAGCTGTTTAGAGATACTGAATTTAAATTAAACCTAAATTCCAAGTCAACATGATGTTTATATGTAAAGATGAAGGGGTGTTATTTCCCCCACCCCTTACTTTCTGCGAAGTCTTTGTTCCAGTCAGTAGCATCATAACTGTGTAGCTACGGCTCTCTATCTGACTTTCAGGAAAGCTAGTGGATGCTCAATCTATGCTGCCTCTTGAGTAGTCTTTTAGGAATTTTCTTTTTTCTCCTCAACTAATTAAACATTTGTTATTGATGTTGCCTCTGCGGAAAAAGTCTGCTTTGCCAGCTTTCATACTCACTATTGTTTTATCATCCAGTGCACTTCCTGGAGAGTAGATATCATCTAACATTCTTTTTTGATTTAAAAGTAATCCTGTAACAGCTTCCAATGTAGAATTGCAAAGCAGCACTTTTTGTCAACACAGTCAAAACCCACCAAGATGTTGCCCCTGAATTGGTACTTGTTAAATAAACTGCAATACTTAATTTCAGTGCCATGAGTAGTTGACAACTAATTTATAACATAGTTCTATATATGGTGTTGCCCAGATACCCAGTCCTGCTAAATCTTTTTAATAGATAAACTGCTTTTAGCATTTCTTACAAGAGAGCAATGTAAGCTTTCTCCATGCATGGTTGTTCTGATGGACATTGTCAGAGCCAGTTCCTGTTCTACTGCAGGGGAGCAATGTGATGGCACTGATCAGGGCTCCTCTGTGTGCTCTGGGGCTGGGAGAGGACAGTACTCCCTCTTGCTTCAGGAAGTGTTTTTTAGGTAATACTTCACTTCTTGGACATCAGTGTTTCAGCCAACTACTCCATTTTGAATTAGCCACTGGTTTTTCCCTAACAGCCACAAGGGAGATCTGCTGAGACCTACAAGGCCTACTTTTGTTCATGAGGGTAGACTTATTTTTCCCCACTGTCCAATGAAACAAGGAACAAGACCATTAAGCTGAACCCACTGTTCTTGCAGAAAATGCAGAATTAGTGCCAATAAATTCTTAATGTGCTTAAAAACACTGAAGTTAATTGTTTTATGCTTTTTTCTGAAGGCAGTAGTTAAATAGAATGAAGATCACATTTTTTATATAAAGAATCACTGTGTTTTATTTAGCATTTAAGGATTTTAAGAACTTACCTTTTTTTCTGAATATTAAAAATATCTCTTTTTAATGATATTCCCAATCTTATTTTCAAGAGTCTGCTTTGTTTTCTGATATTATATTTAGAATAAAGAAAGAAGTTAGTTGCCCAGGGCAACAGCTGCAGTGTACATGTGTACAGAGGGAGAGGGGAAGCTCAGATTCTTTATAAATATTGTTTTAACATAATAAACAACTTTTGGTTGTGAGGAATTTTCAAAGTCATGTGAGCTGGAGGAAGCATCTGATAGACTTAGGAAGCAGAAGATAAACTTCTTTCAAAGGCTGAATCTCAATATTGAAATTTTTGGTACTTTAGAAAACTAATTTTTGGGTAGGGAGGTTTTTGTTTTGTTTTCTTTTAATGAGGTCATACTGACTGTGGGAGTGAAACATAAAAAAGCTTTAAGGTTCAAGTTGTTTTTTTTTGGGGGGGGGCCTTTTTGTGTTTTTTGAATGGGATTTTATCAGCCTTAGAAAATCTTCATCCTGTAGCTATTGGAAAACCCATGCCATATCAACCCATGGAGTTGAGACACCATAATTTTTCAAGAGATTTTATCCTCCCATGGTTGGATTGAGCCTTTATTTGGGCTCACATTTATAAAGCTATTTTACCATTTTATGCTGTGGAACAGCAGCTAGTGAAACTTCTTAAAGTAGACTTATGCATTAAATAATATTATAAAAGTCTGTTTGTAAAAAGAAGTCGGGCACTTCTAGCACTGTAACAAATGCCTGTATCATTGGAGGTCCAAACTGCTTTTAAAATCTGCCTCTTGGGACTTCAGAAGAGAAACTGCATTCAGCACAGGGTTAGTCCTTTAAAACACATCTGAACAGTGACGGTGCCATCCTCTGGGGAGGGGGCCCTGAGGAGTTTAATCAGGATGTAAACAACTTCTATCCATTCTCCCAACAGTGGAAAAACACAAGGTTGCATGAATGAAAAGGATGATTTGAATTACAAGCAGATTAGTTTTAAAGTTTCAGTGTGGTCAAAGTAAGAGGAACTACTTCTCCCTAAAAACAAATACAACATATTTTTAGAAGATATTTTGGTCTGATAATTAGATATAATTTTTACTTGTTACAGATGTTGAAAACTTTTATAAATCCTTTTCTCTGAGTTGCAATAAGTTGACAAAGCCTTTTTTTTAATGTCTTTAAAAATTCAGTTGTTTGAAATAATATAAACAAAATATACTCCAAAAGTTATAGGCCAGATCTGTTAATGAATATTCTAGGTGGAGTACAGTGCTACAGGTATCAGGAACAGCCCAGAAACAGGAGGTTTCACTGAGCAGTTAAGCCTCAGTAACATTTTCTAAATTTCTTCTCCTTCCTGTCATGTTTCAGGGAATATACTGAAATTGAAATATTAATAAATATATAATAAATGTATTTAATATAATAGTGCTTCAGGAATTTAGGATTGGTTTTGCCTCATAGTTTGCTCTGATATTTACAACTTAAGTATTACAACATTGTGCTAGTACATGAGAGTAGAACTGATACTGATTGCAGTATGACAAACGAAATTAAAGGTTTTGACTGTGTCCAACAAAAAAAAATGGCTTAAGCAGTCTTAATATTAAATAATATATTGTGCCTCACCTTTTTACCTCAACATTCTTAGTGTGTACGTACATTGCTTTGTTAAAACTTTCCTGTAGCACCATAAGGACAGGGAATCTTCCCAAACAATAAATAAGAGTTTGACTTGTGTTGCGGAACTAGAAAACCAGAAACCTATGCAATACAAAAATCAGTCTATTAGCCATCATATTTAAAACAAAAAAAACAAACAAACACAAAAAAAAACTAGATAAATGTTACTTAAAAAATAAAAAAGTAGGATTTCAACAATGAGTTAGCAATACGTGTACTACTTGTTTGCTGATTTATTTTGGTATTCTCTCCCAGATCAAAAACATTTTTATTTTAAGAATTTAGATGTAGCTGTAGTTCAGCTGAAACATTAGGTTGATGATTGATTTATTAGCTGGTGAATATTGACTCATTATTTAGCTACGAACTATAATGAACGTCTCATCAAAAAATAATGCCAAATCTGTGTCCAAATTGTCTTGGCTACTGTTCTCTCTCTTCTTACTGGCTCAGTTACATTCTGTGAGGTAAAGAGTTGTGGCCTGATGCTGCAGTTGCCATTCACAGAACTAAACTACATGATTTTCCTAGTGCAGGAGCAACACAGTTGTGAGATCAGTAGCTCTGGTTTGTAGACTGCAGTTGTCCATTGATCTTGTGCTGTTCCTGCAGTTTGAAGACAGGCATTCCTAGAGTGATAGAATGTATGTTCTGGAATACTTACTACGTTTTTTTGAATATTTATTTCAAAGGCAACCCACTGAAGGTCGATCCCGTGATGGTGGTTTACGTCTTGGAGAGATGGAACGGGATTGTTTGATAGGTTATGGAGCCAGCATGCTTCTATTAGAGAGACTGATGATTTCAAGTGATGCCTTTGAAGTGGATGTTTGTGGACAGTGTGGCTTGCTGGGGTACTCTGGCTGGTAAGTTGTCAAGTGCTACACAGTAAATATGCCTCTGTGCAACAGAACTTTCTCCTTAGTTATAGTGCTTCTCAGTTTTCAAGTGCTCACAGACACCAATTAACAGTCCCCTGCATCCTAATCAAAAGAGTGTCAATGTTCAAAATTGGTATTTGTTGTGATCTGATTGAAGTTAGTACTAAATTGAGTGTGTAGTCAATGGGCCAGGGATCTCTCCTGTTGTGGGAGCACAGGGATTCTCATCCACAGCCGTGGACCCAGCTGTGCTTGTGAGAAGGTTCTTTTCAGTCTATCTGCTGATTTCCATCGTACCTTGCAAGGGATTATCAAACACCCAATTAGATAATCTGTGTAATCAAAGCACCCAAATACAACATCCCCTGCTTTCCTGTTCTCTACCTGTGGAGTTCATCATACCATGCATATGTTGTGCTCCTTCCAAATGCCTTTTGCTTTGTAGTCTTGTAAAACAAGGAGTTCCTCTTTGAAGCATCAGAGAAGTGCACCAATCCCATGCTGGAACTTGAGAGACAAGCAGCTGTTTGAAAATTCGGATGGCTTTGCCCACTTGCATTGTCTCTAAGCAGCTTCTCTCTAGACTGGCTAATGGTTTTGGTGTCTTAATCTGAGACCTAAACCAGTGCTGAGTTTGTCTCCAACAATCAAACTTTTTTCATGTAAGGGAAGCATAAAACTGGATGTCAAAGCTGTGTGGAGCTCACCATTTATAACACTATGGGCTTTGCTTTAGCCATCTTTTCCCTTCAGGAGTTTTGAGATGCTAGATTTAAAGTTGCCCTGTAGCATGCTGAAAATACACCACTAGTATTAGAAGACAGGCAAACTTCTGGTTATGTTCTTTAGAGGTAAGGGAAACATTTTCCTTTAGCTTGGTTTTGTTTTAGCCAGGCAGAAAAACAGACTTATGAGACTGATAGGAATTTGAGATACAACGTTCTTGCGAGCTTTGCGAAAACAGGTGACCTGGAATCCCATGACTAAGGGAGGAAAAAATAAATGGTGTGAGTTCAAGGCACAAGTTACTCTAATATTTAGGGTGGGGAAAGATGGAGGGTTTGAAAGAGCAGGAGAAAGATTCATTTCTAAACACCTCAAAAAAACACTGTTGGAAACTTGCCACATCTTGGATATCAATATCAATCTATTGGGAGAGGCAGGAAATTGGACTGTATTCACTTTAGAGCTTCAAGAGTGATTTTTCCATGATATAATGAAGTAGGAAAGTGTGTTCCAAGTTTGTAGGTGTGTAAAAGTGACAGCCACTGTTTCTGCCCTTGGTCAGCCTGTTCTTCTAAGCATGTGTCTTCTGGCCAGAAACCAAGCACCACATTTGTCTGCTAACAGCAGCAGTTCTGCTCCTTGTGGAGCAGAAGTTCAGACACAGGTAGGTAAACACGTGTAATCCAGAGGTGAAATGAGGCCTACTCTGTACATCCTGTTGTGGTTGGTGATTTTTCTTGGGCGTGGCCCTGCTGGCTCTTGTGCAAGGACTCTTTTTGAGAGTCCTGTTTTGCTTCGGTATGTGTTCACTGTATGTAAGAACTGAAGCCTTTTCCTGATCCATGTCTCTTAAAACTACTGCAATGCAAATAACAGTTGAAGGAAATTGTGTGGAAGAAGGGACATGCCATAAGTCAAACAACCAACTACTTATAACAGTGTAAAGTATTGCCTTAAAAAAAAAACTCACATGCAGATAAAGCTCAATTATTTTTTTATTAAAACCTTGACTTTCAGAGCAGTCCTTGAAAATTTTCAGAGTCCACAGGAAGTGAGGGTGCCTTGAAGAAAATTAGGAATTTGAACTTCAGAGTAATATTACATTTTATTTTGTCAATACATTTTATTTTTTGAAGTTTGTAGCAAAGCTTAGTAACTTCTTAAATAACTGTGAAAGAAACTACTGTCTCAGACAGAGCCAGACATTCTTGCAATCTGATTCTGTGAAAAGCTGTCTGATGTGTGAGAGTAATCAATAAGAGGAAGTTTCTGCTAAATTATGTGCTGTGTCTACCAGTAGCTGAAGCAAGTGGCCCTATAATGAGCATCACAGTAGAGACCAGGTCATTAAGAGAAACTTCCAAATGGGCCTTTTCAGTGACTCTGGCATTTATAAGGCATTGCTGCAAGAAACCTTTTAGAAACACTGTTTGGTGGCTAGCATTAAGGACACTCACCTTAAGGAAGATGAGCCCCTCCTGTCAGACAAGGACTAGCTGCTGGGTATGGTTTTCTGCAAGATAACGGCAGATCAGTGTTGGGGCCTGAACTGATATTTTTGCAGAGGACGGAGACTGTTGTGGCAGTGACAGAATTTGTCCCTGTAAAAATTGCAGTTGAAACTTACTATGATGTACTGGGTTTATGCAAATTTTCCAACTTTGCTGCTGACAGATGCTCAGGGGCAGAACACTGAATGCAATGAGCAGAACTTGGTCCTTTTTTGCGTTAAGGAGTTACTCTGACTGTGAGCATTTTAATGTATACATGAAGAAAAATGTTGTTCCTGGTTCAGATTCAGCCTTGATAGAGTTGCCTTTTCCCAACAGATTTGTATCAATTCTAGTACCAAATGGTCTTTCAAGTACTTGTTTCTGTGATCTCTGTTTGACAGAGTTTTGTGCTTACTGCACCTTAACCTTTCTGGGTGGTCCCCATCAAAGTACAAGCAGGCCCAGAATGGTGTAGTGAATAGTCTCTGCTCCTCAGTTTCTAGGAGCTGTAATCAGATGCCAGATATCTTCTTGTAGCAGAAGAGCTGTATCTCATCAGGCTTCCAAAGCTTGCAAGGTTGTTCCTATTGAGAACAACTGCTTGCTTCTTGTCATCAGAGAACAGCTCCTGTTTAGGTCACTTCCTCCCATCAAAAAAATATACCTATCCCTATAAATATGGACTGGGACAGTAGTCCAGCAATAAACCTGCAGTTTGCTAGTCTGTTTTAAAGGCATGCTAACATTTCCCTTGCCTAACAGTGTCTACAGCAGGGAGCATGTTCCAGGGAAACACCTAATTCAATCTATTACCTTCTTACTGCCTGTAGTCAGATTTAGACAAAGCTAAAGCGATTACTGGGAATAAATAAAGCTAAATTCCTCATCACAAACTGCAGAAATGTAATTTAGACTGCTGTACCATTGGTTAAAAGTTTTCTTGGTTTAAAGAAAAAAAAAAAAAAAAAAACATGTGAAAGTCAAGGCAGCCACAATTTTCTTGGAAAATAACCAGCTCTTTGGGTTTCACAACTCTCCAAAACCAGAAGATGGAATATAAAGAAGAAAGAAGAACTAGGGAGGTTGGAAAATTATATTTATAAGAAGTATATTTAATTTCCTTTGCGTATTCACAAAGTAAGAAAATAAATAATTTAAACTGTTTCTGCTGCCACTGAATTTGAGTCCCAATACTGGAAAAATGGCTGAGTGACTAGCCTATATATTCCTAATGTAGTCAAGTTTATATGACAGAAAATCCCTTTCCTCCAGAATTTATTTGAGCAAAGAGCACAAAGAATATGTGTTAAAGCAGTTTTACTGTTTTTCTAGCTTGACTAAAGCTGTGGCTATTCACACAGATGTAAGATGAGAGGTGCCTCTCTTTTGGAAAGCGGAATTATTTGAGATAATGATAGGGTGAAATCGCATATAAAGAATGTTCTTTTTTCCTGTGTCTTCTTTTTATGACCTATATATAAGACAGAAACCAGACCATTAATTATTTTTTCGGAAACACTTAGCTTTGTTCACCTCCTTTCTATCATTAGGCCGTGCTGAATTTGTGTTGACAGTTATGTGAGTGGTGAAGAAGTAGAAGTCAGTCCTGCTCAGCTCCTGAGCATTGTGATTGTCCTCCAAGAAAAGTGCAAGTTTAACAGTAGGCTCCTGTTGACTGTAGTCAGATTATTTAAGAGCTTAAAGTTATGACTTACTTAAGTGCTAAAATGTGTCTCTTGCACTTTTCACTTTCTAGGACTGAGGCCACTGCTTGAATGCAGGTCGACAAAGAAACCAGTAGCTAATGGCAATTGTTTCCTGCAGAAATTCATTTATGGACCAACTCTGACTTTCTTTTTATTTGTTTCCCTAGGTGCCACTACTGCAAATCATCGTGTCACGTGTCTTCCCTGCGTATACCTTATGCCTGTAAACTCTTATTCCAAGAACTGCAGTCAATGAACATCATTCCTAGGCTAAAACTAGCTAAGTACAATGAATGAACAAGACGAAAAAGATGGAAAAGCGTACCTTAAGAATTGAAATCCAACATATACAACTGGGAGGTTTTCTGGTGAAGGGGAATAACTCTAAAACCTGAGTGGGTAGAAGGCAAGTGCAAGACAGTAAGAAATCTTTCTTACATATCCTCCCCATTTTTAAATTGACATGGAAGAGTCCGTCAGGAAAATACACTAGGAGCAGTTCCAAAAGCCTTGATTAGTCGTGAACAGGACATGTGGGAATTGTGGAATAAGGCCGTGATCCAGCAAAGCATTTGGATTACTTCAGACAATCCCATGCTTGCTTTTGAAAAGTTCTTTGCTGGACTAGGGCTCAAGCTGGGCCAAATACACATCTGATTCATAGAGGTTAAAAGTGTTTTCCAGACCAGTGTAATATGAAAGACTAATAAATGTTTTAAATAATACTGGCCGAATATGTTCATGGTTGTGTGAGGATGGTAAAGCCTTATACTGTCTAAACCCTTTTCCTATTCCTAAAATGTTTTGTTAAAGCGTTGAAATTTTCCTAAGTAGTGTCAAGCTTAGAGAGATTAAACTGCTTTCTCAAGAACTTGAAATCAGATGTTTTGAGTGAAATTTCAACGTGCATTTGTGTGCAAGCAGTGGTGTGACTGTGCAGGTAATCTGCTTTCAGCTGAATGCACTCAGTTTCCATGAAGTTCAAGGAAGGAGGTGACTGCATACGTAACAAGTACATGATACAGCTTACAGATATCCTTTCAGCTTCTACTGAGTGTAGTAGATTTGATAATACACTGGCTCAAAGCCCTAGAAAGACAGGCTGCAAACACTAGTAATGATGTATGCTGTCAGAAGGGTGCAGAACTTTGTAAAGTATGGGTATAGCTACTTTTTAAGAAGAAAACCAAACATAACGAAGAAATAGAAATCCTTCACTGACAGTGAAGCAGGTTTGAATGACCTGAAAGGATTTAGAAAGGGAACAGCTGAATTTTTTTCATGAGGTTTAAGCCTAGAACTGAAGCAGTGGATGAACTGAGAGTCACTTAGTACCCTAAACTCACTTGAGCTCTTACTCAGCAAAACATGCTGTTAACTTTTTAAGCAAAGGAATAGTCCCACTGAAGTCCACATTAAGTCTGTGCATGCTCACGTACGTCAGTGCAAAGCAGCACTCTGGATCAATGAGGATACAGAACAGTGCCTATCATCTGAAAGTCCTGAGTTGCTATTTGGCTCTCATATGGCTGAATTGTGCGTGCTGATCCTGCCGATCCTGTTGATCCTGACACTGTTCATGCAGTCATGTTGCTGCTGTTCTCTTGACTGCCTAAGGAGCACAGATGAGCATCAGCCTGAGTAGGCTTGTTTTTTAAGCTTCCACCAAAATGCTTGAACTAGTAGTTTTGTGTTTAGGCTTAAAAATCAAGTCTGAAGAAATAGATTCTACTTTTCTTTTTTTTTTTCTTTCTTTTTATTTGCAATTGAACTAATGACAACACAGATGTCAACACAGCACATTTGGATTGGAAAAGCTCTTGAAGCACCTCTGCCAGCATCTGAATAACTGAAGGTTATTTACAAAGAGTTATAAGACAGTGTCTGCTTTGAACTGGAGGAAGAGGTTAACCAAAAGCCCCAACCAAATGAACAACCTGTGCTTTGGTGCCTGAGATGGCCCAGCTGCGGCTCAGGAGCACCAGCAGAGGGAGTGAGCCTCTAAGGCTACGTGCTGGCCTGCACCAGGGAAACCTCACTGAGGATTCTTGCTTGCTAGTCCTCTCTGAAGTGGTCTCCCAGGTTGGGTGGTTGGAGCTACAGGATGTGAAAGACTGTGCAGTGTGTACAGTTACACCTGTGAAAATCTAATCAGATACAGCAGAGATGGAGGAGGAGCAAAGGAGTGTGCTCATGAGTAACCCCACTGAGAGAACTGGTCTGTGTGTGGACTTGAGGGGGAACCTTGCAGCTAGATTACCTCAAGCTGGTGAAAGCATGGGAATGAATGAAAGGAAATCGTCTGTAACAGCTAAAGTTTAGGAAGAAAGGGGCAACCTTAAGAATGATGCATCCAGTAGAACATAGAAATGAGATATGTCTGGCAGTAAATGGGGGTCACCCACTATCAACTAATCTGGTGATACCTATATCAGTTCCATTTACCCATCATTGCTGCCTAACCCAAGCCTGTACATACACAGGAGGCTTATTTGAGTGCAACTTTGGGTTGAAACTCTGATTTTTTAAGTTCTACCTCTCTCTAAGAGTCTGCCTAAGTTCCCTCATAATGGACACCTGCAAGTAATCTCTTGGCAATAGAATAAGCATTACAAAACCAGCAGCAGGAACGGAACAAACCGCTATGGATTCCTAGAATATGGTTGGTGACAGCTGAAGGAAGGAATCCTACTGCAGTCAAGAAAAATTATGTTGTGTGGACTGATGAGGTAAAATACGTTCTCAGAGCCCCAGAGCTGTCACACTACTTTCCTCTGGTGAGCCTCATCTTTGCAGCCCTTTGAATTATCTTCCCAGACAGTCTCCCCTCCCCCTCTTTTTATACCGTGAATGCCTTCACAAAGAGGTCTTATGTCAGCTCGCGGCTGTACGGCCGTAGCTACACTTGCCCAAATCAACCCTGCCATGACTCTGTCTAGCTGCCGAATTACACTCGATGTTCTGAGCAACACTTGGCAAAATCTGAAGGCTTCAGCGTAAGGGAGCTGTGCGTGGCTAGAAAACTACCATAGAGCTTCTTCCTGCAGCTTCTTCACTCCCTGTATACAGTGTCCAGGAGAGGCTTTCTAGAAATGCTGTTCAGCGTGAGGGTCACGAGTGTTATTCCCAGCTGAAATGCCAAATACAGTCCACTCTCTGATATGAGCTAGAGGTGTGTGCTGCTGATAGAAAAGGTGCCTAACTCCATACAGTGTGTCTAAGTTGCCATTTACTTTGCAGATAAAGGATTAGAAGCTGTGTACCCTGTTGAATACTGTACATGTCCAGCCCTACAGTTTGGTTATGAGAAACAGAATGAAGCTGGGGCTGGGCTGCAGGATGCAACAGGACGGAGGAAAATTCAGGGCTTTTGGCCTGTTCTGAAACTGTGAGCAAGGTAGGTCATTTGTTTAGGGTTCAGGAAAACAGCTTTACTTCAAATCATTTACATAAACCTTACTAGTTTTTTTACATTTTTTTTTCTTTAAGGTAAATGTATCGAAACATAGAAACTAGAAAAACAAGCTATAAAGAAAAATGAAACCAGACTGGCCAATTTTGGCATAAAAAGAGGATATATTATGAAATATAGGCATACTGAGATGTAATAATTTTAAGATGTGGAAAGTAAAGAGCTCCCACTAAGCACGATTATTTTTGTTTACAATGTCCATATCTTCATTACAAAGAAGCTTCAATGTGCAGCAAAGAGAGCTTTTAATTCTTTGGACTCCTTATTTGTTGCTTAAACAGGGAGGAAAACCAAGGAAAAACATAGACCCATGATGATGAGAAATCACTGTATTTTCTCTTGTTTTGTAATGGTAAACAGAAAAATATCTGTGGTTTATAGCAAAATGGGAGTACATCATAAATAAAAGCATATTTCATTGGTTAGTGATAACAAATGGTAGGTAATCTAATTAATAGTGCTGTGTGTCTGAAAATGGATTTACGAGCCCTGATCAGACCACACCTGTAAAGCTTGATGGCAAGAATAGCTGGCGTCACACAGCTGTAAAACCAAACTAGAGAGGCTGAAAATGTGTCTGTATTTTCTCTGCCTTGAGGCTCTTGAGGACAAGGATGGCCTTAATGTGATGGAGCACGAGACTTGAAACAACCTACCTGGCTTGCAGCCCTCCCAGGTGTCCCCCAGGACCCTCCTCAGCCATGTCCCAGCACAGGCACCTCTGGAGCTGTGGCACAGAGCTGGCTGAACATTGCTGAGGGCCCCCTCCAGCCGGGCCTCTCCTCACGTTGGAGCTGGGGATTGTTTTACAGCCCATTGCCATTTCAGCAGGGCCATGGGGCACTTGATGAATTCCCGCCTCTGAAGAGGACGTGACTTGCCCAGGGCCACAGAAAGACTGTGCCAGAACTGGGATCAGGGCTCCGCGGTCCCCAGGTGCCAGACACGTGCTTGCCTTAAAACTGAGCACTTCATCAAACCGTAAAATCCAGCCAGATGGTGACTCTTTGCTATTATCTGGATCAGTGCTGGGAGGCTTAACGTGTGCAAGGCACGGTGAGGATGCAGATTCTGGTTTCTGTGTCTAAGGCTCAGAAGTCCAGAAAATGGATCCATGTTTTAGACCCAAATCGTGCTAGAAACTTGAACATGTTTGAGCACAAGTTCTGAGTTCAGTCCATTCTCCTCATGAAGTGTTTCCATCTCAGCATGGACCCACCAGTTTCAGTGGATGAACTCTTTCTCTGGAAAGTTCTTTCTGTGTAGTTCTTTCTTTGAGAAGGATAGAGAAGAGATAGAGAAGGACAACTGCTTTGTTAGTCTTACTCTGTCCTGGATATGTGGCCCCAGTCAGACTCTGTGCTTTCAGGTAGCAAAGACTGCATGAATCAGTTTTGCCTCTCAGCAGAACTCACCATATGAATCTAGGAGGCAAAATACACCCTCCTTGCCTTCCATACACATGAAAATACATCCCAGAACACCAGAACTCTCAATTAAACTCTCCAAACCCTGGTCAGAGCCAATACAGAGAATTTTTTAAAGATGGAATTTTTAAAAAGCAGTTTATATGGCTTTATTCCCGTCTCAAAATCAACAGCAAAGATTTTTGTGATCTACCCAACAAATAGACCTAGGCCTTTGTTCCATCCTCCAAAAAATCCTTCCAAGCTCCTGAGCTGACCATTGCTCTTTGCATTTCACTGCTGGGGTGGAAAAAAACCCCAAACAAATAGGTATTTATGTCTCCTAATTGCAGTTACCCCTTTACTTTTTTATGTCCTGGGGCAGGTATCTCTGAGGTGGTTCCAGTGACCACATATTTTTTCCAGTAACTTGGTTGTGCATGTTCTCTCCTCCCAGTCAGTATATAAGCAGAATGTTAGTTCCAAATCAAAAGCAATTCCCTGCTGCTAACTGCAGCAGAGTCTTTGTCTTTCACTAGTGTGAGTTTTGGGGAGCTACTGTGACCTATGCATATGCTTTACCACTCAAGACGGTGCATGGTAGTTATTGTCTACTCGACAATAAAACATTGTAAACAGAAAAATAAAAACTAAGAAAGGAATCGATGTGCTAAATACTGAAGTTCTAATTTCTTGCTAAAATTGTGTTCTAATAATGGAAACAGTCTTCCCTTGAACTCCTAGTGAATCGGAAACAAACTCTGCATTCAGGCCTCCTCCTGCCAGTCAGAGGCAGGCACTGAAGGTAATTCTCCGTGCTCCAGGCGGATCAAAAGAAGCTCATTATCAGTCGATCATCTAAAAGGATATGACAGCTTCACATCCAGTTGTTCGGCAGCTGAGATGCAGTCTGGAATGGATCTTTTCTGTGTCTGTTGTCTATCACAACTTTTGGGGCTGGCTCTTCTTCCAACACACAGTACAAATCCTCTGGTAACTAGTACCAGCCACACACAACAAAAGCCAGCTAAATCTGGTGTAAGCTCGGAAATCGATGACTGCTTGCCCTTTTCTCATACTCAAGTCAGCAAGTGTCTCCCAGACCGAGTGTTCTGGGCAGCAGCCCTGGGGACAGGGGTTCTTGACTCCTGTGGACACTGATACTACCCAGAAGAGTGAATTCCCTTCCTTCATGTGGAATGACCAGTGACCAGTGTGAACAAGATACTTCCACTGATTCGTTTTGGCAACACTGGCACTGCTTCATAAACCTGAGAACTTGGGCTGAGCAAAGTTCCTATAACAAGCATTAATAAGAGAAGATCATTTAAGGCTGACCTTTGCTCATCTTCCACAAAACTTGGCTTCAGACATGTCTACAGTTACAGCAAGCCAGCCACAATTCAGGTTACTTTTCTTTCAAGCTAAAAGGAAGGTGCCCCCTGCCCGGTGCATGTGCAATCCATCATTTGCATGCCTCTGCTCTTCTGCTGCTTTTCTCCCAGATACCTGCATATGTGCCTGCCTTAGCCACTTTCGTGTGGTGCTTGTGTCAATTAAAGCCTTTTGAAGGAATCGGTGCACGTGTTTACGTAGGCAGCCTTTTGATGTTCCTCCTCCAGTTCCTGCATCTGTCAGCATCATGTTCCCCAAGCACATACACAGAGCTGATTCCAGAAGTCATCTGTCAGCTTACTCTGTATCCTGTCCTTCACCTATACGAATAGCTTCCTCAGGGGTGTTAATATATGTAAAATAAAGTTAACATTTCCTGTTCTGGTAATAAAGATGAGTAAGTGGGAAAGAGAAGCCAACACAGAAACAAGATCCTTCTCTGTTTCTTCCACGGGATTTGCCCAGTAGATGAAGATAGCAGAAACAGAGGAACAGAACTGGAAAGGAGGGTGGACAGAAGCGTGGGTTCATAATGAGAGGAGGAGGCTGCTGGCTCAGGCAAGAAAATATGGAACCATTCACAGACTGCAGCCACTGCTAAAATAATGAAGTGTCACTGTGTGTTTGGCTGTTGCCAGCAATCTTACAGCCTGCACAGAGATACATCGGATCCAGAGGGATCCCCTGAGTCACTGAAGTCAGATCCCTGGTATTGCGGAGAACCATTTTACATGACTCCTTTCACAATTTACATCCGTTCCTAAAATTAAGGCAGGCTCTTGTCCCTGATAGTCTATGGGAAAACCTCTGTAGAACTTGAGCCTAAAGTTGCCTTTAAATAGAATTAACTAAATTAATAGATAGCAGTTTACACTTTTTTGTTCCTGTGCCAGTAGTTTTCTTTTGTTGAAAATGCTTTTCTTGGTTTTTTCACGCAAAATATTTGTTAGTTTTATACAGATATTCAGAGTCTATTAACAGCATAAGGGGCTTTTTATGGCAAAAAAAGTTTGTGTGGTTGCAGCCTACTGGCACAGTCAGCTGCAGAGTGGGAGATGAGAAACGTGCTTTTCTGAAAGATCTCAAATTCTCTGGTTGATAAATTGATATGAATTATCATACTTTCACTCTGCTCTGCTTTGCTAAACCATCAAAAGAAACTCATTATCAGTTGGTCACCTAAAAGGGTATGTCAGCTTCGCATCCAGTTGTTCAGCAACCTGTAATGTGTCTTCTGTTCCCTTGATGACCCTGTTCTTCCCTCCATGCACTAACCGAGTTTGTATTCTTCCTTGAATAAAGGTGGTGTTCTTTTCACAATAACAAGAGTCCCTCTCCACTAAAAAGGTATCATCTGATGCAGTGTAGGGTTAATGTCTGTATATTTTATGACTTGTAGATGACCTGTGTAGCCAAGAACTTGGAGTGAAAATTCCCAGTTGTGTACTTTGTGCATCCTTGGTGAGACCTGCCCATGGTATCAAATTGAATCCTGCAGCCTACATGTTAAAAAAAAAAAATCTGGTGACTTGCAGTGCTTCCATCTGAAAACCACCAGCCAGCAGCACAGGAGATGCTCCATCCTTTCAGAAGAATCAAGTACTTTTTAGTAAGTGTCACGTGGGATATCCAGAAGCATGTGATTATTTTTAAACAGGTAAGCAAATCCCAAACAAGGAACAGTAATGGAGCTATGGAAGTGCACGGAGACAATCTGCGACACTGAGGGGGGATTAGGTAAGCTTGAAGGCAACAGCACTGACATATTCCACAAGAATGTGGGGACAAGAACTAACCTGGAAAGGCAGGGGGTAAACACATTGTGACAGTACCTCTGGTCTAACAAGTGCTGCTGCCCAGACAGCAAACATGGCAAAGAACAGCCCACGCCTCTAGATATCCAGGCTGCGCTAAATCCCACCCTTCTCATCACCCCCAGAAAGAACATATACATGTGTTCACAAATCCCGTATTTTTATTTTGCTCATCTCTGGAATGTCAGCAGCACGGGAGCAGCTCTCCGAAGCTTTATACCAGTGAAAGCCGAATTTCCCCAAGCAGGTGTTCCATGCTCCCAGTAGCCAGGCCACTGCCTGCCGCTGCCCTCCTGCAGCGGGAGCGGGCACCTCCCCGTGCCCAGGAGCGATGGAGAGTGCCCACCGGCTCCTGCTGGCCCAGGGCTGGGAGCCTCAGTCCTCGGGGCTGCCGAGGGCTGTGACCACCCCCTGGAAGCCATGCGGGCACCAGGTAACTCCCCGCGTACCGGCAGCATCTCCCGGTTTTTAAAGGTAACGCTAGTTTCAAAACCCCTCCGAGGAGACCCTTGCTCAGAGACAAAAATATCCCTCACGTTTTCGTGGGACTTCTGCCTCCCCACATGGCCCGGGGCTCTCCCAGAAAGGACAGGCTGGCCTCGAGGGCCCCTCACCCACGGGCTTCCCTCGGGCTCCCCTCAGGGCTTGCACCATGCACGGTAAAGCCTTGGGAGAGGGAAAAAGAGGGGGGGGGAACATTAAAAGGTGGGGAAATGTCCCCTTTTTGGCGCTGGCAATCAAAAATATCCACACCCACACCGCAAGGCCCGTAGGGCGTTTAGCGGTGGGGCTTAGCGTGTCCCCCTCGCTGTGCGAGCGGGATGCCGGTCCCGATGCCGGCGGGTATGGGGGAGGCGAGGGGGTCAGGGCCCCGCGGGGGCGGCAGCAGGTGGCCGAGGAGCCCCGACGAGGCCGGGGCGATGGGACCTGTCGGAGAAGGCCGGAGCAGCAGGAGGAGCCGCTGGCCGCGCCGTCTAGGGCAGCCGGCGGCACAGAACCCGCTGTGCCCGCCCCGTCTGGGCCCCGGTGCGGTGCTGCCTGGGACAGGACCAGCCCGGCGGCACATGGGTGGTGGAGAGAAGGGAGGGATGGAAATTCGCCGTCGAGAAAGCGCAGAACCCTTGCTTTGGGTTGGAGGTGGTTTTTGGCAGGGAGGGGGGCAGAGGGAGGGGAAGCATCAGCCTCCCCTCCCTTTGCTCCCGCCTCGCCCGACAAGTGCCCGCGGCGGGCAAAGTGGGCCGGCCATCCCGCCACCACCGCGAGGGCTTCTCCGCCGGCCCTGGACTCGCTTTTCGCACTGTGTCTCTCCGGTATTATTTTTACCATGTTCCTCTCCGTGCACACTGGGCTCCCCTCTCCAAAACTCGGCCCGGGGGTGCGCACCGGCCGCCCCCGCTGCCCGCCCGGCCCGCAGGGGCCAAGGTGCCCCGCGGCTCCCCCGCCGCCGGCCCGCCTGTGGATGAGAAGGCACTGCGGAGCGCCGGGCTTCCCCTTTAACAACCTCGCCGCTTGTTTTGCTGTGTGAGGTTGGAGGTTTTGTTGTTTTTCCTTTTTTTTTTTTTTTTTTCCCCAAAGGGGAGAGGGAAGGGGGGTAGTCTGGGTGTAGGGAGGGGAGAGGGGGAGAAGAGTGGAAAACGTTGGCTCTGTCCATGGTCAAAGTAATTCAGCTATAATCCCCCTTTCTCTTCCTCTCCTGGAGCTCTATTCATATTCTAATCACAGCTTTTCCTTCCCTAAACCAGCCACTTTTATCAGAGCCCTAGCTTTGCACTTTTACTTCCACTTCCAGCACATACAGCCGCATGCAGAATAAGCAACTTTTTCCAGTCTCTGTCCTGCCTACCTCTCCCCCCTCAATCCGCTAAACCGAAATGGGATCTTCGTATCCTCGGACCAAAGCTGGGAGGCAATACCAGTTTGAAAACGCACCCTTTTGGTTCTTCATTTCTCTTGGCAGTCGGGATTACCCACCCCCCTGCTTTCCGCCGGGTCCCACGGAAAGCTCTCCGGGCCAGCCGCTCTCCGCTGCCAGACAAGCCGGTGGCGGGCAGCCCCCACCCCGTCTTGCCCTCGCTCCCCGAGGCCCGGGGGACGCATGGGAGTCCCTGCCGCAGGTCTGCAGTGCCAGCATCACTCACTCGCCGAGATACTGACTACTTCCCTCTCCCTTCACATCCCCCTTTCCTACCCACACACATCGCCTTTTTTTTTTTTTTTTTTTTTTTTTTTTTTTTTTTTTTTTAATTCTACAATAAACTAAGCTTACAAGATATTTGGGAAGCTGTGCAGCTTCCAATGCCATGTGCCCGCTAAGGATCCCAACTCAGAGCCCACCGGGAGGAGGAGAATGGGGAGGAGGAGGGGAGCTCGGCCGCGCTGCACGCACACTCGGCAGCCCCAAAGAGCACAACCCCAAACCTACTGCCCGTTTGAAGACCTAAGCCAATTTTGATCTCGGGCTGTAATGAGCCAAGGACCTTGGGTGGGGGCTGGGGGAGGGAAGGGAGGAGTGGAAAGACCGCTGGAACTTTAAATAAGAAAAACGTTTCTAATGCTCTAATAGAAGAGGGAAGTCGAAGTGTTGGGATTGCGTAGATCTAAGGCCCCCCTTTTTGGAGGAAAGCTTTTCTTATTCAAAACAGCATCACAATGGGCTTCACATTGAGCCTTGCCACATCCCCATCTGAGTAGCAGCCATTCATCAGGCTGGCTGGCCTATCAATGACATTTCTCCCATCAGGGCTTCTATAAAATGATGCTTTTTCCCATGAAACATCCGCAAACATTTTGACGGGTCTGGCTTTGCCCTGCTGGATTACGGAGTGTCCCTCTCTCCCGCTCTACACCCCCCCTCCCCAACTATCTGCTTCTGCCCTCCCTCCCCACCCCCTCACCGCCACACTGCTCCCTCTCCCCCTCGCATCTCTGAGATAGGGGCTCTCCACACCCCGGGACCTTGGGGCTCCCGTCCCGTCCATGGGAAGAGCATGCATTGCGGGTTGCTGGAGGAACCCGATATGGACTCCACAGGTAAGTCCCCCCCGCAGGCAGCGGGCTCCTCTCACCCTTCAGGGAGGACTTTTCAACTTGACCGTGGCGGCGGGGGCAGCGCGGGAGGCAGCGGGGGGAGCCGCCTGCCGCACCGGCCTCGCAGGCAAATGAGCCCGGGCGTGTGCGGGGGAGCGGGGTGCGGAGGCCGCGGAGGGGGAGCTCTCGCTCCTGGGCTGGAGAAGCCCTGCGGTTCCACTTGCAGTTACGATGGAGCAGAGGGTGGTTTTTCCTTTCTTTTTTTTTTTTTTTTTTTTTTTTTTTTTTTTTTTTTGGTTTTTTGTTTGTTTGTTTTTCTTCTTCATAGGCTGCCGGCCGGTAAACTAGTTGCCCATCATCTTCTAGTTTGAGACGCTCGCTTAGGTTTGAGCAGAAGCTTTCAGAGGGGAGACAAAACGAGGTTTATTAAGGAAGATGGTTGGTGGGCTAGGGCGAGCCCGGCATCGAGGTCGTCTTGTCCTGCGGGCAGAGCCGAGGCTGGGCCGATTTGGAGGGAAGGCAGTTTGAGGAAGGGCAGGGTGGGTCTCTCTCCCCCACCCCCAAGCGATGCCCTGGCCGGTCCGGTAACCGGACGGGACAAGGGCGGCTGGAGTCCCACCAGCGAGCGCGCCTCCAAAAGGGAGAAGCCCCTGCGGGAGGCGACGGGGACGGCCTTAGAGGAGAGGCCGCTGGCCCCTAGGGCCGCACTCCGCGCCCCGCCATCCGACGGCCGTCTCTGCCGCCCGGCTGGCCCGGCCGGGGGGCGGCGGCGGGGAACGTGGGGCTGCGGGCGCCGGCTCTGCCCGGGGCAGGGCCCAGGCCTAGGTCTATCCCTCGGCGGCTGTCAGCCGGCAGCCTCCCGAAACCGCGGGCCCCGCTCTCCCGCTCCCTCCCGCCGCCCTGCCCGTGCTCCCGCGGTTTCCAGCGGCCGCAAAAGCTGCGCTCTGCCCAGGGCGCAGCCCCAGCGCTCGCGCGTGCAGCGGAGGGCGGGCGGCCGCCACGGTAACCTTTGAGGTTTTCATTTATTTTATTAACACAGGAAAACACTCCCTCCTCCTCCTTCCATCTCTGCCTGCATGCCTGCCCAAGCGTTTCCCAGGCGGACAGCTAGCACTTTAGGGATGGCCCCTGCTCTGCCCGCTCCTGATCTGCCCCGTCCCCTCCTGCAGCCGCTGCGCCGGCTATGACTGCCGTGCTGGCGGCGAGGTGGCAGGGGAAGCGGAGAGCTGACCTGTCCCAGCCCCGCAGCGGGATCAAGTCCCCTCCTCCCTTCCCCGACGGCCTCGGCGGGCCACGTTCCGCAGCTCCTTCGGGGCCCCGCAGCTCCCTCTCGGCTCCTCCGGTGTTGCCGGCGCGGTGCCGGTGCAGCTGGTGAGGGTGGAACGGGGCAAGGGGCGATGGGGCAGGGCAGTCCCGGCCTCGGAACCGCTTCGCTCCCTGCCACCACGAACACGTCAAGGGCTCTCCCATCCCTCGCTTCTAAAGCGGCCCGATGGGCTTTTTGTACAATTTTAATACTGATTTTTTAAAAAAAGGGAAAAAAGAGAGAAAGGGAGGGCGAGTTATTCGACCCGGCTCGGCTGCTCCTGCAGCGGTCCCGGCGCGGGGCGCTCGACGCACCGGGTGGGCTCGGCCCCTCTTTGGCCACCGGTGACATCAGCCGGGGTTTGGGCCACATTTACTGGGGGGCCTCCGGGACTGTAAAAACTCCGGCGGGCTGTTCCGGGGAGAAAGTGTTCGGCGGGGAAGGAATCGTTGTGTTTGGGTCAGAGCGTGTGCAGGAGTCAATAGGGTGTTACAGAAAGTTGCCCTCCTGTCCGGCGGCACTGCCGAGGCGGGTTTAAGGGAACGGGCGGCAACATCTCGTTGTCGAGTGGAATGGGTTTTTAAGAAAAGAAAAATATCAAACCTAACAAAGAAAAAAAAAAAAAAAAAAAAAACCAAACACCAAACAAACCAGCCCCTCGTTTTCTATTCCTCCCTTAAGAACTGTCCATCCTCCGGCTGAGCCTCTCTACTATTCTTTCTTTTATTTCAGTACAGTTATAATAAATGGCAGCATGATTGATTAAGATAATATTAATCAAAAAACACTTTAGTCTTGCTAAACAGATGGCAAGAAAAGTGGAGCTTTGCAGTTGTCTCATTCAGACACCTTAACCTCCCTTTCAGAGGACTTAATCCAATTAGCTTTTCTCCTGAGTTTCAGTTGTTATGTAAAGATCCTTTTGCATTGTGGAGAAATATGGCTTCATTGAAAAAAATCAGTCATGTTTTAATTTATCCTCAACAGTTTTTCCCTAAACCAGAGGGATAAAAAAAAAAAAAAAAAAAAAAAATCAAACACAAACAACAACAAAAAAAAAACCAACAAAAACAAACAAACAAACAAAAAACCCAAAAAACACAGACAATTCTAATTTTAAAGTAGGGGAATGGTTTCGTTCCTTCACTTTCCCCCAGCAGTGCCGTGTGCTTCCATCGAGTTTCGCTCCCGTTCCCCTAACCTGTAGAGTCACCTATTGGGGCTGACACCAAGGCCGAAGGGATTTCTGGTCGCCCGGGGTCCCGGGGAGCCCCCAGCCCATCCCGAGGGCCGGATAGAGGCAGCGCTCCCGCAGCAGCTCCCGGCCCCGACGGCCCGGCCTGGGCACGGCGCGGCGGCGCTGACGAGGAGCTGCCCTCGGAGCTCTCCCGCTGCCCTCGGGTCCGGCCCGTGGCCGGGGAGTGGGACATCCATCCGGGAGGGCCACACGCCCTTCTCGCTGGGTTTGAGACATCTTCCTCTCGCCTTTTTGCCGCTGCCTTTAACCGCGTCAGGCTCCCGCTCGCCCCCGAGGGTAGTTTGTCGGGCTCGTACCTGCCCCCAGCCAGGCCGGGAGCCGTCGTGCCGCCGGGGGAAGTGTGCAGCCCCCTCCGGGGCTACCCCGCCCCTCCGCTGTGGAGCACAAAGGACTCATCCCGGGAGGGCCGTGTCTGGCTTTTGGGGCTTGCTCCGCCTGCCCTGCTCTCGGCCCGGCTCTCACCCCGCAGACCCGTCGGCAACCCTATCCCTCCGTGCCCGGAGCCTGCCGGGGGACCTGGGACCGCCGCACCAGGACCCCATCCCCGCCCCCGGCAGAGCTCACCAGCGGGATGGGTGCTGGAGACCAGCGCCCAGGGGCGCCCCGAGGGGCGGCTTGGCCGGGGGAAGGAGGTTTTGCCGGCTACCCTGAGGTCAGTCGCGGGATTCCACATCCGCAGCCCCCCCTAGTGACATCGGCACGGTGAGTGCGGGGCGCTGCCGGCGGGGCAGAGCCCTGGCCTCGGTGCCCGGCCCCCCGCGCTGACCCAGGGGAGCTCTCCCACGCAGGACGCCCCGCCGGGCTCTCGAAGGCGTCGCCCGGTCGGGAGCGGAGTGCGAGGCCGCGGGGCGGTGTGGATTTCCGGGGGGCTGCCAACCTCCCTTCCCTGCGGCATCCCTGGGACAGCTCCCGCTCAAGGAGCGGGAGAAGAAGGAAAGAGAGGCGCGTTCTTGGAGCCCAACTTTTCTGCACAACTCAATAAATATCCCTCGTTATTTCAGTGTTGGAGCCAGGCAAAACCTCCACTGGTTTCCAGGCGCTAGATGGATGAGGTCCTTGGGACGTGAAGCTGAGACTTAGGAGCTGATCCAAAGCCCATTAAACTGAGCAGAAAGCTTTTCAGTGCTGTCAAGGACATTGGGATTAGGCCCTTAAAGCAGTTTGTTTGAACCACGAAAAGCTGGTTCCACCGCCTGGGTTGAAAACTTTGTGGCAGTGGCCAGATTTCAGTCTGTCTTCTTATCAACATAGACAGGTGTTGCAGCAGTGGTGGGTGACCTTTGCTGCGAGCCTGCCGTTTGAAAGGATCTAGCATATAAGCACTGATTGAAGGGAATTAATGGCTTTCATATCCTGGTTCAATTAATTAAATTACCGATATTGGTAATAAGTACTTGAATGCTACTTGGGAAGGGAGTTGTGACATTTCAGAGTGTATGTGTGATGCTGAATCGTGGGATCCTACTTTCCGATTTGTTTAATCCAAACGAATGGTTGATTTTGCTTCTGAAAACTCTTTGCCTTGCTTATTGCAACATAGTAAAAAGGAAACTTGCTATTGGCTTTTTCCCCCCCTTACTCTCCTGGAGTACTTTTCATACTTAAACAAAAAAGTGACTTATTTTTATTCCATTAAGTAAAAAAATGTTCTTTGCTGTTCTAGAATTTGTGTTTATAAAAGCTCTTACCTGCTGTGCAGTTAAGATGATCCAATGATTCTTTTGAATCCTAAATTTGATGTGATATAAAGATGCAAAAGAAATACCACTCCTTTATGTAGTTGAACCTGAGTATTTGTCCTGTGTTATTTTGTATCTTATAAGATTTTACACATGAAAGAAATGGAGCAGGAAAAAAAATAACCAAATATAAAGTGTTTTCTTTCCTGTTGGCTGTGGAGATCCTGCAGGCAACATTTGCACTGAAGGGCCTGATACTTGGCAGCTCCCTTTGCCTTCAGCAGCAGCAGAACTGAGATCTAAATGCAAGTCCCATCACTGGATCAGGTATTCATTCCTGAGGGGGGTTTATTAACTCTGTAAAATCTGTAGGAATTTTTTTAGAGGTTTGTAATTTGGTCAAAATTTCCTTGAACTAAGAAGTTTATCTTCTGACTCAGAGAAAAGAACGATTTTATTAGATTTATTTGCTTGCTAATTAATTGATTCTAAAATCCTTAGGGAGGGGGTATTGTGATACTTTTCACTGCGCTGCAGTCTGTTATTTACCTGCAGCAGAGAAATGGTCTTTAAAAGGATGGAGAGAAAAAAGAACTAAAACAAGCGTTTGCATAAGAATAGCCAGAGAACTGTAGGAAACTATTTCATTTGTTTAAGTTGCAGTTTAGGGTTTATAGTCCTCAGGATTTTATTGGAGTTAAACCCTCATTTCAGAAGGGTCTCTGAATTCAGAGAGATGAAACTTTTGGGTTTGAGACTGTAAAGAAACCCGTAGACTCAGTTGGTCTATTGCCTTTGCACCTTTACTATAGTAAACATATATTGAGCAAAAGATCTTTTTGAAATTAGAAGAGATTATTCTGTGCTAAGATACTTGTGATGCTGTTAGAGCTGTCCCACAGAAAGTCAGTGAAACAGTGTTCTGCTTCCATCACGGTTGTTGGCTTGTTTGCTTTTAGAAAATAAGTCTGGTTTTCGGCCACTGATGCATTGAGTGTGCAGGCAAGGACAAAGGTTAGTATAGCTGTGAAATCTGCAGCATCTCCGAATGTAAACACCTTTGCCTTCTTCCACCTTAATTTGCAACTGGTTTGCAAGTTAGGAGAGCCAAAAGGAAATGCATCCCCTGGGATATTATTTCCATACATAGGATTTCACTGTAGCAAATTAAGGATCAAATCATGGGATCACTGAAATCTGCGTGGTGACGAAATGATAGTACCTCTTCAGATCAAGATTTTTGAAGAGGTGGCCTTAAATACAGCTGGGGCTTGCCTGTTCATAACAATGCCTTGAGAGTAGTGGTGGGCTGTCATGTAACTAATACAAATATAAGGTCAGTCCTTTGGGGATACTTGATGTGACATTGGAGTCCAAATAATTAGCTCACAATTCTGTGAGTGCCGAGGTTTGTGAATTTTCTAAGTTCTCCCACTTGCCTGTTTCCCTGCATCTGGGCTGGATTTTCTATTTGTTTCATTGTGTCTGAAAATGAATACTCAGTAAGATCCAACCCTGCTGGAGCCCAACATCCCGGCAGCCGGGGGATTTGATTGCTAACATACTAGTTAGGAAGATGGATAGCATAAAGGATATTTGATGGCTGAACGATTCCATAGATAACAAGTGTAGGAAGGAGGAGTATGTGGCAATGATTAAGGCAGGGGAGGCCTGCATAGGTTTTTTAATGTGTCTGTACTGCAGGCATGTTTACACACATCTTTTAGGTCCTACAGAATTATATGTATGTGCCAAAGAGTTTCTGTGAGCTTTTAGAACTGTGGTGCAATTTGCTGTTAGAGATGGGTCCTGCTCCTGCAATGGCTTCACAAGGGAAACACCTGTTGAAGTCCATGTGTGTGCCTGAGAGGCAGCAGGTGCTCAGGGTTAGCACATATTGCACCCTCCCCACAGCTGGAATGTGTAACAACTTAATTGTAGCTATTTTACATAAATAATTAGCAGTACCATCCTGTCTTCATTAACGTTTATTTTCTCTCAGGAGATCAGGGGCAAGAACAGTTTGTTAGATATAAAATACTAGCCAGTCTGAGAAACTGTGCGTTAAGTTGGTGCCAGAGTCTTTCTTGCTTGTTGTGAGAGCTGTGGCTTCATTCTCTGTATATAAATAAGCGTTGGGTTAAATACTTTTGCCCATTCTTCCCTTTCTGATAAACTTGAAATCAGGAAAAAGTGGAGAGGGTTAAATATAGCTTTAGCTTTCACTGTACCCAGTAAAAGAAAGCTCATTTGCAGCCTAAATTGCCTCAAGAACAAAAAGCAGGACTCAGCTCTGTCTCATTTCCTTCACTTCAGCTACAGTTTAGCTTTTTGTTTTATTTTATTGGTAATTGAACTTGATTTTTCTGAGATGGAAGTTGTTATAGGAACCAAGGAGTTCACTCACACCTATGAATGATGTGTTCACAATTAATTAGCAGCTTATCCTGAGCATTTCTGTGCAGGATACCAAATATTATCGTAATGGCAAACAATATATCTTAGATAGCTGGCACATTCTCTGAATGAGTGATTCCCTGAACCTTACAGCCCTGGGGATTAGAGGCATTCATTTCAGAGCAGTAGACTGGGGACATATGGTGGGATTTCATCAGTTTTCTGGACTTGCTGTAGTCAGATGCTGTGATCATCGGTCCTACAAACTTTGTGCTAAAGCTTTGAGTGCTCATGAACCCCATGGTAGGGATTCAAACACTTAGAAACACAAAATTCTCTTCTCTAGGAGCTTTGATTTGTGTGCTGAGATCATATCTAGAAAAAAAAAAAAAGGATATTTGCCTAGAGTTAAGAACTGCAAGGTTTGAGTGTTAGAAATTACTGCCTTTTTTTAAAAAAAAGAATAGAGTGTCTAGAAATAGAACTACTTGTCCTTCACCTTCTCTTTTTTCTCTTTTTAAACTTTCACTCCTTAGAATTATAATCTCAGATTCTCCTGGTTCCTTCAATGCAGCCATTTTTACTGGTTTGGCTACTTGGGGCAAAACTTACATGCTTGTATTAAGTCAGGTAAAATTCATTACATGAAAAATGTCTTATCTGCAAATATAAGTTTGCAAATGAGATCTCCAAGTCAACAAAACAGACATGAGCTTTCTGTTCTTGTATAGATGTGTAAATTCAGATCTCATAGCTCATGCTACACTTGTAAAACAATAAAATACCAGAAATGAAGTGACAAACAAAATTAAAACTAGCAGAAAAGGCAAAAAGTAGGGGTAAATACAGATAACACTGAATTTTAATTGCTAAACTATTTCAGAAGTGTTTAAACTATCTCAGCTACAGCTGGAGGGTGATCCCAATTCACTAGTCAGATCTCGTGAGTGGTCATTCAATGCTGGGAGGAACCACCTGTGTCCCACAGGCAGGTCCCCCACGGTGACAGCAATGCGTACCTGATTGAAAAAATGCCACAGAACATCCTTTTTTACAACCAACGACACTTTTCAGCCCTCTATAATGCAGGTGCAATCTGTTGCAAAAGACCAAAAGTTCCTGTGTGTCAGAGGAAAAGCAAGAAAGGCTGTATCTTTTCCTAATATTCTCAGATCTTGCAGAAATAGACCATTTGTTTATTAAAATCACGGATGGTTGGTTGTAGGAAGTAGGTAAAATCCTATCCTTCAAAGGGGAAAAAAAATTCTCAGCAACATGGCTTGTGTGGTTCCCACTCTCATCTGACATTCATTTTAACCATCAGCATGTGTCAGGATGTCCTAATTAAGCAAATGAGTATTTAATGCTGCTAACTAGTGGCTACCTTCCTCCTGAGTGTTGCTATCTCTGCTGCTCTGAGGAAAGTAAAATGCTTACTGTTTCTTTATCCCCTAAAAAAACTTAAGTAACACGGGGAAGTAAAAGTTCCTGGCTGGTCCTTAAGGTGGCAGTGGCTTGATGGACCTTTTAAAAAAACGTGGTGCAAGAAAATATGGAAGCAGAGTCCTGCTCCACGAGCGCCCTGTGTCGGGGTACAGAAGTACCGTGCTGTTCTGTGATGAGAGCTGCCTGCTCCTGCGATGGACATTCCTGGGTGCCCAGGCTCATGTCGTGGCTTGAGGGATTGGGCTTCCATGCAGAGACTCACTCATCTCCCAGCTCATCCCTCCATCTCTGTCGGACTGGGCCAAGCAGTGGGTCAGAGATTTGCTGGCTAACATTGTTGGCACCCCAGGGCAGCAGGAGAGGAGCTGCTCCCGGTGCTGTGTGTGAGACAGAGATCCCATTGGGGAAGATGTGGTGCAAGAGCCAGGCCGGGAATTCTCGTCACGACAGGTCTGCAATGTATGCCTTGTGTAAGTAAAAGGCTGCTTCTTTTGGGTCTCTTGGGGTCAAGGGTGAAATAAGCTATGTTTTAGTCATCAAGGAAAATTTGGCCTTAGGAGTGGCAGAGTGCAAATGACACATTTGCTAAATGGCGTGTTGCGTTTGCACGCCAGCCTGTGTCCTAGATGGGTCTATCTGGTGCTCACTGTGTGACACCATAACGTTCTAACTCAGAGGAGGAGTGCTAAAGAGACCTCTGAGATCCGTGGCAGACCAAGGCAGCTGCCAGGTGAAATTCACTCCGTGCCTTTTGTGGGCTGAGAGCAGGGATTGCTCTCAGAAGGGCGCTCTGCTCCTCTGTAAACTGTGCCCTGTTCTTCCTTTCTTCCAAACAGTGGCAATAACACATCCTGCTCGTTGGACTGACTGGCTAGCGCAGGTTTCCCAAAGTTTCTCTCTCCTAAATGTAGAGTCACAGGGACAGTACTGGTGCAGGGGCCCCTCTAATGCAAGCACTTTTTAAAATGAGTTGTGGTAGGGGTAGCAAATGGCCTCCATTGTAACAAGGTGGGGAGAAGCGGGGAGGACTGAATTTACAGAGCAGTTTAATCACATGGATGGAGCAGTGTGTTCACCTCTCCTCCTTGCTGGGTCATTTCCACTTCGAGCTCTGCAAACAGACCTTCTATTGAGCAGTTAGTATTCAGTCCTGAATATTCAATACTAGACTCTTGTTTTGGTGATTCTTGGGCAAAAAAAGAAGGAGGAAAGAAGACTTCTCTTTTTTCTCGTGTTCCCTCCCTGAGTTTGCTTTGCACATTGTTCAGAGGAGACTGGAGACTTCTCAGAAAAGCCAGGCTCCTAGTTTTAAAAGCACTGGTCTACTTTCATAGTACTTTCTGAGGGGAGGGAAGACACAGTGTGGAAGGGACTAAATTCATACAAGGTTTACAAATCCGTAAGTCTAGACACATTGGGACCTAGCAAGGACTTTTTGTCAACCACACTCAGACTATAAAATTAATAGCATGAAATATTTGTTTTGTATACACAGAATAGTTCAAAGAGGTATCAATTTTTGTAGGGGTACTTTATGGAGATTTGTTAATGTCCCCTCTGCTAGTTTTGGTAGGCAGATATTCTCTTGGTGGAGCCTGAGAGCTGAAAGAAGCACTGTTCATTTGTTTCTGTCTGCTGTGCCGTATTTGCCCACAAAATCATTGTGAATAATGTGATGGCTGCATCCTTTTACAATAGTGAGCAACAGCTAGACTTGGAATTGATATCCATAAAATGAGGAAAAGTGGCCACCATTTGAGCAAATGTAGTGTCTCCTTCCTTTGATTCACGTTCATTTTTGGTCAAATGATTGTCTATCTCTTACTGCTATGATTATGTCCTGACACTTGAGTTTTCTTTATACATATGTGTCTGTCGTCTTATGTTCTTTCAGTCTGCCTTACTGGATGCTGTTTCTGATGAGAAATATTTACTGTAGCCCCATTCCTGCAGAAGCTGACATATTTTCTCCCAATTAAAAAAAAAAAAAAAAACACCTTCTCTCTTTAGTTACTTCATTTTCTCCTAACCTTTATTTCTGACCATGCCCTTTTCTTTCTCATTCATTCTTTTGTTTCCTTTCCTTTTCTTTTTCATCTCCTTTCCAACAACCAGCCTTTTCCCTCTCCTCTTGCCTCCCTGAGCCTCACAACCAGGGTTTTGTCTGTCTTCCACCTATATCTCCCATCTTGTCATTTTGTCATCTTTGTGGGCCTGTCTTACTGATGTACTGCTGCCTCTGTGCCAAATTGGCCTGTCTGCTGGATTCGTCAGCTCCAGAGGCAGAGGGAAATGTTTCATGGGTACTTGATGCAAATTCTTTTTCTTGTTGAGTAACAGCCTTCCTGTTCAGCCAAATGACTCCAGCCTTGTGCACTGGTGAAGAAGAGCTGAATTAAGGACTTGAGGACTTTGTCTTCTCATACACACTGATGAAATGAGGGACTATGGTAGCAGCTGGGAATGTTTAACCCAAAAGCTAATGACCAGAGACTGCTGCAGGGAGTGAGCATGAGAGATGTTGTGCAAGGTACACAGAAATTAAGGCCCTATGAGCTCTCTTGTGGGTCTCACAATAATTCTATAGCATAAGAAGGTAATGGAATCTGGGGCACAAAGGGCATCAAGAGACGCTGAGGTTTTTTTTCTGGGAAAGAATAGGTCTGGCAATGATCAAGAGGCATGTTTGCATTTCCTTGGAAGGAAACATTGCAACTAAATCAGAGACAGTGACAGCATTTGCACTGATTCCTGTAGCAGACCCTGGAGGACTGGGGAGCTGTAACACATGTTGTGGAAGCATGAGGGTACATTTTACTGTGTGCAGAGTTGGTGCTTGGAAGGCACATGATGGGTGTGATGATCTTACTGATGAAAAGATTGGCTGCATGTTGCACTTTAAGTTAAAGTTCAGCTCTGCAGAGCTGAATTGGTCAGATACTGGTGTCACTAGCCTAAATGATCCCACAGGAACTTGAGGAAATGTCACTGCACTGAAATCAGACCAAGTGAGATTTGCTTTGCTGTTAAAGGAGTAATGGCCTTGATGAAGCAAAAACCAAGCAGCCATTTACTGGTCTGATGAAATTCACTTTTCAAAATCCAACAATAGATAGCATCTGTGTGTGACTGGGAGAGGAAAAGGGCTACTCTATAATTCACATGCATGTTGAGTTGGAAATGCAATAGCAATATGTTCTGTGATTCCAGAGAGGGGAACAGGTAGAACTTCACAAGTCTTGTCTGATGCATGCTTTGAGGCTGCCCAAAACACCAGAGTCAATGTGCAAAGGCATCTTGTATTCTAGGGCTTCGAGGGTGCTTGATTTACGTTTGGGGTGCAGTTTCTTAATGAGGAGAATTGTTGATAGAGTACTTAAATGGAAGGATCATATTTAGAAGAACTTCTGCACAGTGCAAAGGGTAAGAAGAATGCAACATCTCATAGATTCCAGTTTTCCTGCTGAAGTATTCTGGAGGAGTTAAATTATCAACTGTGGTGCTTTTTGTTATCAGTTTAAACACGGCATGCCAATTTTAGATACTTTATCAAATAGTTTAGTAGAAAATCAGTACTAGGAGCAAAGACCTGGCTAAATAAAAAAAAAAAAAAAGGAGCTCTCTCACATTCAAGAGGGTAATTCTTTGCATTCTTTTGATATCAAGACAAATCTTCACAATGCTTTACCACAATCACAAGTCAAAGAAAAAGAACAAAAACATTCCTGCCAACATCCAGTAAGTGCCCTGGACCAATGTCCATTAACCCTGAAATAGTTCCAATAGAATTGTATGCCAAAAAATAAGAACAAAAGAAAGGACTGAAACAAGAGTGCCTGACATTTTGCCCTGCTGGAAATGAAATAAAAAGTTAGATTAGCAAACAACACACCAAGGTATCTGGCAGCTTGTCAGGGAAGCGGCTCTGCCATCTGCACCAAGGCCATGTGTCACTGTCATCCCTGAGGAGAAGGTCTCTTGGAAGAACAGAAGATGGCTATCCAGGACTGAGGAGGACACTGGCATGATTTCCTGTAGAGCTCGAAGAAGTTCCTGACAGCTCACACAGACTGACTGAAGGGAATGTGCCTTGCTGGCCGATAGTATTGAGTGATACAGTGAGGAGCAAAACCAGGCTCTGTATGGCAGGTCCTCCTCGATGGTCAGAGAGGAGCTGGTTTGTGAAATAGGAGTGTCTATGTGCTGAAGCAATCAGAGGGAACAGCAGCTGGATGATGGCCTTGATATGGTCTCACAAACCTTTCGTTTGGCAGTGGAGAGGAGGGAGATTTTGATTACATCACCTGTGAAAACATACATCTTAGAAAATTCCTCTGTGTGTGATTGGCTGAACCAAATAGCTTGTTCTGCTTGATTTTGGTTTATGAGGGGTTTAATGCCCTCAGTGGGAGCCAGTGGCTGCCAAGCCCTGTCATGTTACAGGTGCACAGTTGTTCATAACATTGTGTGGAGGGTAAGCTACAAGATCTTGTTCAGGTCTTGATTTTATAAGCAAGAGAGGTTTTGGAGATAAAGTGTTTTTTTGTTTGCTTTCTTTCAAGTAGAGTGGTTCTTTAAAAGCTTTAAATGTGCTGCTGTAACCAACCTGTAGAAAACTCCAGCAGCATTACTTCTCAGGTGGCAGATGTGCCTGTAACCAGGAATGCTGTTCTGCCAGGTGTGAGAGAGACAGAACAGGAATCCTGCTTCTACTCAGACCAAAGGTTATGTACAGCAGGTACTAGAATAGGCTTTTAATAGTCTGAGAGTCAGACTTCAGGTCTATCTCATAACCATTACTCCTGAGAGAAAAGGATCATCTCTTTTGCCTTTAAGGGACTTTTAAACCAGTGATTTGTCTTCTAAGGTGATATGACAAATTGATGCAAGACACTGAAGTGCTACGAGGTGTAGTCTCCACTTGCCTCTGTCAAAATATTAGATGTAATGGCTCATTTTTTCTTTACTTTCATATAGCATTTAGAAACTAGATTTGCAGCCCTCTAAGGGATGGCCAAAACAGGCAGACTGCTCGACAATATGAATTTTATGGCTGTAGAGGTTAGTTGAAGTTGAAGTTCTCTGTCCGCAGCAGTGGTGCAACACAGCAGGAACAGAGTGTTTGTGGGGTGCTGGCATGTCTCAGACCCTCTTCAGCAAGATCAGCTCTAAAGGGAAAAGCTTGAGGAATCATGCAGACCTCAGCACTTACTCTGAAACAGACAACAGAAGAAACTCTCAGGGCAGTGATGGTTTCCTTAATAAGAAAAAAAATATATATATCCCATCAACTCCACTGAAAAATGTTATATCCACTTAGTAACTTGGGCTATCAAACTGGAAATGGGAGGTTCCACAATCTTCAGTCAGCGTCTTGAACGTCTGAGTTACTGCTTTTACCTGCTAAACCTGCTGTCTGCAACCACTTTCACTTGGTCTAACAGATCAGATGAGCAGCGAGGCAGTATTGCTGGCCAGCTCAGTACTGAAACACTTGGCAAAGAGATGCTGTGGGAAGAGATGAGTAACTCTCCCCTCTGAGAACAACGAACAAATAACTCAGAGGGGTGCTAAGACTCTGTATGCATGAGAGGAGTTCCTCCTCTGTCACTGGAACTGTAAAATTAAGCCTGTCATCGCTTCTGAGTATTCATTTTTCCAACATGTCTTCTTGTAAATCCACAAAAATTTTATAGTCCCTTTATATTTTACATACCTTTGTTCACAGCTGCTTACTAGTGGGCTTTTTTTCTACATTTGCATTGAAAAACTGGGGAAAACATTACAAGAGCAACCGTGAATACAAATAAGGAACTGGACTGTTGCAGCTGTGCCATCCAAGTTGGTACATGGCTAAGCAAACCTTTTATTCTTATTCCAGTGATAACTACTTCAGTGACAAGCAAACTTATGGGGAAGAAATGCTGGTCCATGTGCAGCACACTAAGTAAATTGTCAGGCTTATTTGCAAATTGCTTTAAAATGTGGAATGGTAGAACCAATCTAGAGCTGAAGGCTTCTGAGAGGGATTTTCATGCCATTGCTGGGGCTGTGGTGAAATAAATGATTGTGCAGACTGATATTGTGATTACCAAAAGCCTCGACTATCTCTCCAGGACACGAGGATTCTCATACAGTTTCAGGAAAAAAAGCAATTCACAGTTACACCAGTGATACGACTACATCCAGATCAGAGAATATGGTGTAACCGGGGAAAACCAATGCTGCTCACACCACTGGAGGGAATGAGGAGAGCAAAATGCAGCTCAGATTAGGAGACAACAGAGTTTCATTCTGCCTGTAACACCTCTTAATCTCCCTTCAGGATGCACACACACGCCCTCAGGGCTGCAGCCAGTGGCTCTGGGTATACTCGCCTCCCAGCCCTGCGGCACAGCCCCTCCAGCAGCTTTTGGCAGCCTGTTTGGGTGCTGAGCAGGACACAGTGTCTCACAAAGGCCAGAGGAGAATCTGATTACAGGTTGTGCTTTTACTGAGCAAGGTTTAACCCTCCTGGCAGGACAGGAGCAGCAGAAGCCACTGCCAGCTGCGATCAGGTCCATCTCCTCCAGAGAGCCTGGGTGGTTCTTGCACTGCTCTTGCTGTGGCCACGCACAGGAGGGAGCAATGAGTGCTTTCTTTTCTGGGCTGCAAATATGCTAAGCCAATAACCATTACAAACAAGAGGGAGTAATTTTATCTCATTAAATGTACTGGCAGTACACAGGCGCCTCTGTTGTATTTCTCTCACCTCAACTGAGGCTCTGTAGGGAGAAGCCTTTGCAAAGGTGTCTTCTGGGGGTAAACGCTTCCTTCTGAAGAAGATAACATGTCCAAATAACCTGTCAAAGTTATATTTGAAAAAAGATTTGTGCTTCTCATTTCTGAAACTTCATGTAAGCTCCTACCACTGAGCAGCTCTTGTGTGTTTCCATCTATTTTGGGGAATACTGGGCGTGCCTTCCCAGCTCAATGTTTGAAACACCATCCAAATAAAAACATTCTTGTTGGTGTGACGAGAAGAGCCGTGGTGGGGACAGGGCAAAGCTACACAGGTCTCTGCTCTGCCTGCTTTTGAAAACAAGTTTAGTTTAAACTTTTGTTGTTAGAAGTGTGGTGGGCACATTTAATGGAGGTGAAATACTCTTGTGCTTGAGGCTCAGCGGATGTGTCAGTCTTAGCAAGATAAGGATCAAAAAGAGAAGAGGCAAAATGAGGGCCAGAAGTAGTTCCACACTTCTCTTTTAATCCATCTTTCACCACTTTATTGGGAACAATTTATATTATTTTTTTGTCACAGTAAGCTATTCTGCCAGGAAATTGACAATGGGAAAAATTATTGTAATTTGAATAACCATCTCCTCTCCCTCATGTAGGAATCCTGCAGAAGACACAGTGTGTTTGTATTCAGTAGTATACACACTTATACAGTAAAACTTTGAACCCTGAGGAACATATTTGTGTGTTTCACTGTAATTCAGTCTTGATCTTTGAGAAATTAAATAGTTGATCTTACATTTAAAGGTGTAGCTTCAAAATGCCATTAAAAACACTATTTGCTTTCTTTGCTGATAGGATTATGATAGTTTCCATACTGTACCACATTCCAGAGCTATCAGCATGTGACTATACTACATTTTACTACCAGATACTAATTGATTTATTTACTTTGCCTGAATGTTTTTTGACTAGAGGTGACTCTTGCTCCAACCACTGGGTACAATATGCTGGGGCTTGGGGTGGGAAGGACTCCCTGAGAGCAGGGAGGAAATGCCTTAAGGCTTGATACACTGAAAGTGCAGTAAGTAAAAATACAGCCTGTATTAGATGGGATGTATTTTTTTTTTTTTTTTGCTCTCACAAGCATCTCCTGCTAGAAATTTTGGGTTTCCACATGTTGTGTTAATGATACACCACTTTATAAAGTCAGATATGCACTTCTACTTCATCAATGTCTGAACTCTCCATTACTCTGTGACTGTTCCTGACATGAAAACCCGGCTGTGAGAAGTTTGTAAGGTCCGAGTGCAATAATTTAGGCTTTAATCACGTTAAACCTTCCATACCATATGACTCAATGCGTGTTTAGAAGAGTGGTGTAATATGGTTGGTGTCAGCCTTGGGAGCAAGGGATGGAACCTCAGCCTGGTGACACCAGGGGTTTACTGTGGGCCTTTTTCCATAGCTCTGCAGCCAGACTGCCTGGGACAGGCCCCGGTGTGGCCCAGTTGTACATCCATGTGTTGTGAGGAAAAGAGCATTCGACATATAGAGGGCTTTACCCAGCGTGTTTGTTATGCTGGAGCAGAATCTATTAACTCTTACAGAGCTTCTAAAAGTTAGATTTAGTTTTGACTTTTTATTTTGTTTGCTCTGTCTCTTTCTTTTTTTTTTCTTGGTTTTAATTTAGGCAGATGCTGTCATATCTGGGATCTGCAGGCTGCTGAAGGGAATATTTAAAATGTTAGCAGAACCGTAGTTGTATTTTTATTGTCTTTTAATACCTGAAGACATTGCTATTAATATTGGGAATTTAAAGCCTTGTAAAAATGTTTTTCGTTATAAAACAGTAAAAAATAACTACTTATTATATGAAGACAATAATTAGAATGTGTATTTATTTATTAATACTTAAATAACTTGGTTTATGAGATAATACCTTTAAATGGTTAGTTGGTGTTGTCGCATTTTGTCATTTGCCAAATAACTTGACAAATTTGCCATAAACTCCCTGACATTTTTGCTAAAAAGAGTTAGTTTTCTTCTTTCTTTGGTGCTAGACAGGTCATGTATCTTTTCAGGCTTGAAGAATTTCTATCAGCTATTTAAATGCAAGGCCACAAAGAGAAAGCCAGACTCAGGCTGCAGCAAGCTGAACCGGGGTGATTCAGGACCAAAGGAGTTGCAGCACATAATTAAACAGTAAATGCACCCTACTCCAGAGAGTATATCTGCCAGTGTAAACTGTGTTCCTTGCCAGAGGAAGAGGGGGATGTGTGCAGTTATCAGAGATAGTATGTGAAACAGGATAGCAGGAATTGTTATCAAGTGAAACTTAAAAAGTTTTTTTTTCCTACTACTTAGGCAGGGAATGTGGCTAAAAATGGCTGCTGCCAGTTCCCTGCTGCCGAGGGAAGAGGATGCGTCCCAGCTTCCCAGCTCTCGGTGCCGGGAGGAAAAGAAAGGGCAGAGCTGGGCATCGGTCTTTCCTTGGCGCTAATGGCAGCTGCCTTTGCTTTTACTCCCTGCAGCTGGGCTCAGAGCCAAGGGAATTATATACAGCCATGGTTGTGTGCTGAAAGGAGGAGGAGGAGGAAGGGTAATCTTTCTCAAGGCTTCTTGCACCTCTCTCTGATGTTGCCCTCGGCAGCACCTTTCTCTCCACCTTGTAGGGATCTGTGAGGATCCAAGCTCCTGCCCTCCAACCCGTGGTACTAAAATGGGACAGGAGAGATGCTATTTGCTCCGTTTTGGGGCAGTAAAAGAAATCTGGCACAAAGCAGCCGTATCGTTGTGTTGGCCCTCAGACAAGGAGGTGATACACCCCCGCCCGAGGCGGCTGAGCAGCGTGAGCAGGGAAAGCCTCGAAGTTGGAGTCACCACAGGCTGGTGGGTTACTAACTGGGCAGGGGATGATCAGACAGCACAGGCATCGCTGGCAAGTTTTACATTGTGGTGTCAGCAACATTAAAGTGATTTTTATACAAAGCTGTGTTGAATTTGATGGAAGGAGAAATGCCCTTTTAATAAAAAAAATCTATTGACAACAAGTGTTATTTTTGCTGTTTTTCAGGGAAGTGCCTCAAAGGAGCAGACTGTAGGGAAGAGGTAGTGTGAGGATCCTTAGGCACAAGGCAGTTTGATGGTGAATGAGTGAGATGCACACAGGGACATGCTTGTATTGATGAAGGCAAAACCACAGCATGTTCCTACTCTGAATACAAGGACAAAGAGGCAGAGGGAAGGGAACAGCCTGGGGCTGCCACAGCACTGCCTGAAAACCAGAAGTGCACAAAGTAATGGTACCTGAAGTCTTGTGGCAGGGCCTGGAAATCAACCTCAAAGAGTTCTCAGCAGATGCTTTCTCAGATCCTGCACAGGTGCAATCACCCCTTTTGGTTGTCTCTGTGGCAGTGGAGAGTGTTGTACAGAGCAACACCTACAAAGCTGTGCAACTGCCAGGGTTTAAAAAGCATTTTTTTTTTCTGTAGGATGTAGTTGGTCATGACTATTCATCTATTTGTTTATTGGCATCCAGTGCTGAAATGAAGTCATCTCAACTTTTATCTTCTATAAACCAGATGGGCAGCCTTCCCAAGACACTGGGTTCCTGCTTTCCCTTCAAGTCTGCTGCTGTGATGGGCTTTTGCTGGCTGGCAGACTGCTGCCTGCACTGAGCAGGTAGCCTGATGTGTCTGGAGTGGGGGGCTTATGGAATGGAATCTGAAGCCATTTCCATGTCTTTGAAGGTGTTTCTGGCTCTGGCAGTTTGCTGACAGCGAGGTCTGTTTCCCCTTATTTCTTGTGCCTCTCTTCACTCAGTGGGGTTGTTTCCTGTTGTAACTTGTGGGGTTCCCTTGCTGCCTTCTCACCTATCCCTTCTTTTTTCTGCTTTGTCTGCAGGGAGCTCTATGAGCATAAGCTCATTTCTGACCATATCCACACCCTTGAAAAATAGCCTTCTGAGGGAAGTCAGATTGTTGTAGCAATACCCAGGGATTCCGGACAAACTCAAGGGCTCACATTTCAATCTTTGTCCGAGGAAACACATAAGAAGGTGTAACTTTTGCCCTGAAGACCTGTAAATACTGCTGAGTCTGGTGCATCCTCTAAAGCCATCAGGGGATTTAAGTTATAGCTTCCAGAAAGAACAGCAGAGTCAAATCAATGTAATGCTGTAGGTAACTCATCTGACTGGTTGAAATAAATTGAAAGTGGGAACAGAGGGAGGATGGAAGTGGTTGAGTTTGCACTGTGGATTGACAAAGGCTTGAGCAGCTCAGTGGCTGCTGACTTGCTGTGTTGGACTCGTACCAGTGAGGAAAAGATCTTAGTAGGGCCCAGGACTCCACCAGTGTGAGTGGGGTCCTAGGACTGGAATTCAAAGAGCACAGTCTGATCCTCACTGTAACCAGACTTCACATGGATATACACATTATACTATACTATACACATTAAGATTCTTTTCAAAACCAGTGGAAATACTTGAGGAATATGTCTTTGCCAGGCTAAGACTTGGAAATTATTGCAATTTCTGTGTTTCAATTGATTTTTTTTTTTTTTTTTAATGTATCATGATGGGGAGGGGAGAGAATATACTGAGAACCTTTGTTTTGTACACAGAAGTGTTTCAGCCTCTGTAGTTTAAAAACAAACAAACAAAAATGAAATTACAAAGGAACAGCTAAGTTTGAAAGCAAGAAAGGATTTTCTTGCTAAATAATGTCAGACTGAGCATGTTTTAACAGAAATGTTACAGAACACCATCTGTTGAAAACCGGTACTTTATTTGGATTTATCTGTTGCCAGTTTATTTTTTATGCAAAGACAAACACACAAAAAAAGACCATCTTTGGTTTTTTTGCAGAGAGCTGGATTGAACGATGTCTCAATGAAAGTGAAAACAAACGTTATTCCAGTCACACCTCTCTGGGGAATGTTTCAAACGATGAAAGTAAGTAACTTGTCATTCATGTAAAATGAGTGTGAACATGTCCAAGTGCTTATTTTCTGCTATATAAGTTGCTACATCTTGGTGATGTTTTTAGCACTACATAGTTTGAAAAGTCAACTCACTTGACGTATCCAATAATTTTATTTTTTTAATATTTGTTGTTTGTTTGGTTTTTTTTTAAGGAAATAATATATCTATTACTTGAAACAGCTAGAAGAATTTGTATGTCACTGAATAAAGGTTGGATGACCTTTAAAATGTGCTGTTAGTATCAGCTTATGAGTAAAACCACCTGTTTTGCTTTTCACTGGTGAACACCATGTGGCTGAAATACGGTAAAAAATGTGCTGCTTTTCAATACTACTATGCCAAAACATACATAGAAAATCTTTCCTTTAAGAATTAAACAATTATAACATTAAAACATTTAGTCACAGAGAGGAAACAATTACCAATCTAGCTGGTTTTAAAATAGCTATTTTTTTCTTATCTTTTCTAGTTATAATAATTACAGATCTTTATTTTTAACAACAGCAGGTAATCAGAAAGACTCCAAAATAGTTTAAAATAAACCAAATTGTTTCTTTTTAAAATTGCAAGACAATTTCTAGCTTACCATTACTTTTCCCTGTTTATGCAATTTCTATTCTTATTCATTTGCCTAAAGCAAAATGCTCTTCATGTTAGTTTTACTCTCAGGAATTCATATATTTGTTCATGTTACAAGACACTGGTGCAGACTGAATTCTTTAATTCAGCAGCTCACATTTCCTAAATAGAAGTTTAGGAAGTATATTTTAAATAACTTCTTAACTGCTGAATGTCCCATTTACATTTTTTGTATTTTAAGAAAATTACTTTATTTTGATATAATTACACGCCTTACAGCACAGTGTTGTAATGGAACATGAAACTTGCTGTAGTGGGGCCTTACTCTTACTTGTCTAGGGGTACCTTGGAGGCAATATCTCTTCTGAAGGAGAAGGGAGATGTTAGTAGAAACATGTTATTTATTTATGACTCCCAAGTGGGCAAGAGTCCTTAAAGACAGACAGTAAAACTGGGAGAGGTTTGGCTTTTTCTGTTTTAAAAATTAAGGAATTAGAAATTATTTTATCTTTAAAAATTTGTAGTGAAAATACAAACATCAGCTTGTTAATTCGCATTTTATGAGAACCTGTGAGATGTATGAATTTCATTTCGCTCTGATGCTACTGAGAAAGTGAGGAAAGAAATCTGCAGTGAATGAGATGTAACTTCAGACTCTTAATAGGGTCAGAATTCAGGACTGTAGTGAACTTCCCTTAGTCTCACAGTTCAAGACAGTATTGTCAAGGAAATTATTTATCATCGCTAGCTGTATTAATAGTAAAATTATAATGTCACTATTACAAGTGTCCTTCTATGTTTTGTTCTAGATCTGTTGCCTTAAATAGGTTGTGCCAAAACTTTCGGTAGTTTGTTGTATGTGCTTTAAATGGGAACATGAGAAACTTCCACCTACCTTGGACCTGTGTGGGTTAGCAAGAGCCTGTATTTCAGACAGTGGCATTGAGAAGATGGGATAGTGGTTCCTTCTGTTTTCTGGGACTGGAGTTAAGAGCCAAGCAATGCTAATGAAAGGCAGTGAATTCAGAAGTGATGGAACAAATACAGAAATGAATTTGTCCTGCTATTCATGTGCAGAAGACATTGTCGCAGTATATTATGGAAACCCAAATGAGAGTGAGAGTTGATTTTATCTAGCTTCCCTCTTAATAGCCAGTTCTACCAGATGCTTCCTTTGCACTGATTACCAGCATTTCTGCAGTGCAGATAAGAGCATTAATCCACCTGGAAAGTCATCCTTGTTTTGAGGGGGAGGTGAGGGAGAGGAGAAGGCGAAGAGGAAGGAGTAGGAAAGCAAAATAAGCCACTTGCACAGCAGCAAGACAAATAATCTGTGAAATCCAGAGCAAACTAGAAGTTTCACCTTAGAAATTATTGTACTACATGCTGCTTTCCAGCGCTGGAGTTCTTTCCAACATTTTCCTAACAGTGCCCACACACCAATCAAGAAATTTCCAAACCATTGTGTTACTCTTTGTCCAGACTCTGTCGTGCATTTGCAAAGAGCAGGAGGCAAAATGTTTTGAGAAAACCTATGTGGCTCTATTTGAATTCTTCAGAGTGGTGGTCAAATTGCTGTTGTCAGTGTAGCTCCAGTTTTCATCTGCAGGCAAAAGAAGGCATCATCCATCTTTCCCTTGACTAGTTTTTTTGTCTCTACATACATTAGGTAGCTGTTGGCTGGGCTCTACCAGAAAAAAATGTGGGTTTGGTGTTTAGCTGGTGGTTTTTTTGCCTTATACCCACTGAAGATTATGAGAACTTGTGCTGTGAACCGATAATGCTCTTACTGAGCATCATGCTTGCTCTTGTGACTGTTTTTTCCTGGATGATTTTAAAATTAATAGGGTTTTAGGACAGGAGTAATAGTTTTGCTGGTCTCCTTTCTACTGATGAAGTATGCTACAGAGCCATACTTCAGGCCACAGGGGCCCTTTGCAATCTTCTGTTCTCATCCAGATACCTCCAGGCCTCTTAAACCTGCATTAAATTGTGAAAGGAAGCAATGACTCATAGCCGAGGATTCCCGTGATCTCTATGCTTCTTGGGGTGTTTCTTTCCCTTCTGGAACATTTTATGACCTCTTCCAAAAAACAATTTTTACATTCTAATATAAAAATTATCAGTACATTTAATTTCATTTTCCAATATTTTAAACATTTTTTCTTCTACCACTTCCACACTCCACATATTAGTCAAAAGGCTCAAGGAAAAGGGAATAGTACAATCTTGCATTAATTAATTAAAAAAAAAAAGCCTCTCACATTACTTTCTATGTACTGTGTCTTGAGCCAGATTAGCCAAATTGAAATAGGAATCTGGAAGAATACAAATAAAGGCTTATGAAAGTTTAAACTTCGGTTCCATTGGAAAGGAATCATGGTGCTACTTGATGAAGTAGAAGGATTGCTTATCCAAATTTTCTTGCTCATTTAGAAATGTGAATGTGTAGACAGTTCATATGAGATAAAAGAAAGTGTTCAGACTACTTTTTGTACTTCAAAAGCAGTGTTCAAAATCTGTAGTCTTACCAGTTGAAATGGACTTATCCAGCAGCTTCTTTTCTTATTTGAACTAAACTTCTTACTCTTCCTTTAAAAAGAAGTTTTAAAAAGAACTACTTATTTTAATTGAAATTTTCCTTGGGGAACATTCTTTTTCAATCATACCTACTCAATGAGAACTCTGCTCCTGTGTTTCTCAGAGAGTTTAAAAAAAAAATCCCTCTGTTTTAAAGGCACTGAACACATGCTAAAGAGCCTGAATCTCACTTATAGCTACATGTAAGAAAGAGGCAAGATAGCTTCTTACTATAATTAAATTTTAGCTAAGGCCAAATCACCTTGAGAATAGACAGAATGTGCCCTGCAAGAGCTATGGAGGAGGAGGCTATTCCTCTGAAAAGTGTGGAGCTAATCAAACAAAGGGATATATTTTATGCATATAAAGCTACTAACAGCATGTTAGCTGCTTTTGAGTGCAGGCAGCACTGCGAAGTAGGGAGTTCTTCAATTACCTTCACAATGGAAAGAAGAACTTTACTCCATTTTAGTTATGACAAACAGACTAACACAATCACTTCAGAAAAAGGGGTGCCAATGCAGGGGCTTCCCTTTGGGTTGTTCCAGTCACAGTGTTTAGGGCAGGATGCTCAAAGAGGTGCCGAGCATAGCTCCTATTGTCTCCATGTCTCACCCCAAGAAGCAAGAAGTCCCTCAAGCTGTACCTAAAGTCAGGCCACTGAGATTAGAGGATAGCACTGAGAGCTCAAGGAAAGCCTCAAAGATACAAACAGAACTCTACTCTGGTGGTTTTGAAACAGAATTTTGAAAGTAGAAAGATGGAGCTGTTATCAAAGAAACTTATGTTGAGTTTGGGAAGAAAAAGATTTGTTGATATCTCTGGGAGCCAACTCTGTTTTTCTGCGATGATCCCTGGTTTTAATATCTTTGAAAGCCCCTTCTGTGCTGAGAGTCTTACCTATTTGGATTTTAAGAGTATGGGATTTTAAAAGGTATGAGTTCATTTTAATCTACAGTGTTGGTCTGACAGAGACTGATAAAGGAACAGGCCAAAAAGTAAGAAGTGGTATTTCCCTTCCCTTTTCTCATTGTACAAAGAGATGTGGCATCAGACCTGAGTCAAGAGTTAAAAAAACATTCCTTGCTCAATATGGAAGCCATAAAGTGCTGCTGCCAATCAAAATATAAAGAATAGGGATATTTATTATTTTCTGCTAGTCAATTATCTATGAGATTATATAGTTAAACTGTACAAAGTAGAATAAGGTGCTTTTATATGTAATGCTGAAAGTTTGTATTTCTAGTTCCCCTCTATTCTTATACCATGTGCAATTCTTTCCGTCTAATAGAAAAGAAAAATTTTTCTGAAAATAAATACTTTAGAAAGTGAAAATTAGAAATATTTTGGCTAACAGCTCATCTGCTGGGAAAAAACAAAGTAGCTCTGTGTTCTTGTATAGAGAATTAGTTTGGGGGGAAACAAGCACTAAGCCTGTGAAAAGTTTAGTTTTGTTGAAAATCCAGTTATTCATTGGGTAATACTTTATGGGAAATTATGCTTAAAGAATTTTTTGAGTAAGTTCAAAGTCCATCATTCTCCTACTTTGTCTTGAGGGACAGTTCATGGAGAGTCTTGAAGAAGGATCTCCAGGAAGCAAATGTACCTGAGGAGGGAAATATAAATTTCAGTTTATGATCCAATTGTTAGTTTGTGTTATTAAAACAAATCCTGACATGGGAGGAGCTGAGTAAGACTGGCTTGAAGTTTGTCAAAAAAAAGCACCTTCTCAAGGGTGCTCACTCCTAATGCAATCAAAAAACAGCTGGGGGAAGGATGGAAGGGATGTGGAGACACTAATATTGGAGAAATTTAGGTGTTGACCTAATATCTGAAGGAGTGTCACATATCCAGCGGGGAATTCTGTCTGGTTAGCACAGGTGAAAGCCACCCAGGAACAGGTCCTTGAGTGTGCAGAGCAGCAGCCACAGCCACTCGGCATTCAGGTCCCGTGTGCCGGGGGTTTGTTGCGCGCCGACCGTTTGTTTGGGAAAAACAAATGAAAAACACAATTTAGAAGTGATTTGAGATGTGTATGTTGGTCCTGTGCGCTGAATAAAAGCGGTCCCTGAAAGGCAGGGAGGGAGTGTGCGGCCCAATAATTAGGGGCCCATTGTCATGCAGATGCAGAAGGGGGGCTGCGCTGGGGGTCCGCGGGAGCGGCAAAATGGGATTTCCTGACACTCAGGGGAGCGGCCGAGCGGGATAAAGGATGTTCGGTGAGCACAGCTTCCCTGCGTGTAGTGGGAGAAACGCTGCGGCGGGGAGGCTGCAGACGGAGCGCTCCAAAGTGGGGTGTTATTTGTGTGTCTGGGTTCTCGGGACAGCACAAAGGGGCTCCCGGCAGGGTCTCATGTTCAGAGGAGTCGCTGGTAAGATCGGCTCCCTTAAGGTTAGGCATCCTAAAGGCTGGCTTAAATTCCTTCAAAAAGTTGATTGCGTGAAGAAATTAAACTTGCAGTGTGGTGTTACAGGCATAGTGGTTTGCCTCGTTGTTTAGGTATCAGTCTTCTATGCTGAAAGCTTTAATCAGGGACGAAGTTGTTAAAATATCAAACCGTGTTTAATACAACAGCGTTTCCCAAAGAATACCCGTCTGGAGCTGCTGATTGTGCTGCACTCCAGCTTTCACCTGGGAATGTTTTATATGTTTCACAAAACACAATTTATTAGGAAATATTCTGTGCATACTTTTAAATTGTTTCAAAAGAAATAATGCAAACTAGCAAAAAACAGTATTTGAAGTTTTATTTTAATTATCTTTTTCTTTGTTCATCTTTTATTCAATTTTTTTTTAAAGTCAGCAAATCAGAGAGTTACCTTGGAAGCAGTTAATGAGGAACACTATCAGAGAAATTATCTGAAAAGGAATAAACTATATTACAGAATATACATTTCTTCTCATTCAGAATCAGTCTTTGTACATTTATAAACAGCTAGTACATATCATATGTTAGGATTAAACAGTGGGTGACCCCTATTAGTTTAAATGCCTTATCTAATATAAAACTTAGGTAAGGCAACAGTTCCCTTAAAGCAGGTCAAAGTGTTTATATGTTCTCAAGTGCTGCTAGAAACCTCAGAGTTGCTTTTTATTCCATATAAATTTATCCTTTTCGGTGACATTATTCCTAGGCACCCCTCTACTCCTGCTATCAGTGATGTTTGCAAGGTTTATTGCCTTAAGCAGTATCTACAGATGGTAGTTTAGGGAACATCATTATTAACATTTCCACAATTTAGCTGATATTTTGAGAGAGCTTTGGTACTTGAAAAAATTTTAAAAATATTTTTTAATTATTTTAAAATGTTTTTAAAAATTCTTTACTATTCATAATTTTTTTTTTTTTAATTCCTTATCAGTTCATAAATGCCTGGGAAATTCCCACTGAAATTCATAGCTTTTTTTTTGTTGTTGTTGTTTCTTAACAGACGAGGAAAAAGAAAATAATAGAGCATCGAAACCTCACTCAACTCCAGCTACACTGCAATGGTAAGATGCCTTTTAAAAAAAATCAAGAAAATCTGTTAGTGTTTTTTGCTATGCATTTTTCAGATGAGGAGAATAGAGCTCTTGGACATTATATACAGTTCTAAAGATACTTTCACTGTAAGTGTTTAATGTGCTACTAGTATCCTGTACAGTATTTCTCAACAAATGTCTTACTCTTAAGCGATTTATTTGACTAGAGGAAACCTCTGATATAGTTTAGAATATCTACTTGGCATATTTGTTTGCCACCTTGCCAGCTGGTGATTTGTGGTTTGCCATCATCGTTATATTTATTGCAAAAAGAAAACTAGTACTGAGAGGTTTTTTCAAGACTCACATTTGTTTCAGTGTCTGATGAAGCCCATCTTTACCAGCTATTTTCCCAAAATCGGATCTCTGTAATAAGATGGGCAAACATAAATTAAGGAATTTCGTTGGGAACTATTGTTTCTTTGCACCTATTTGTATCACAAAAGTCCCATTTTTCAGAAATTCAAGAAAAGTGACTTTCCTTGAACAGACACTCAAGAAAGGGAGTCATTACAGACAGAGGGAAAATTATTAAAATCATAGAGAAATTTTATTATTTTTCATTACGCACTCCCACAGCTTCCACACAGTTCAAATAGGATAATAAAAAATAAAGAACTATCTAGCTAAAATAAAGGAGCAAGCAGGGCTTACCAGTCCCAAATTCAGAACAGTGTTTATTTTGCAGTGAAGTCAGTTAAGAGCCTTTTCCAGAGGAGCAAACAATGTCGTAGCCAAGAAGCCAGCGTTAATTAGAACTTGCCAATGATATTGTTCCCAGCAGAAAACATGCAAATACTGTAAACAGTCTTTTGCCAAATACATTCAAGCTTCCTCAGTCATAAAGGTTAGTAAATCCCTAAACTCCTGGGATATTGAGCCCTGCTGGAATGTAGTGTGCACACTCAATGCTCATTCAGCAGTGTTTGCAAGAGAATCCTAAAATTTTGATTCTGAAAAGGCTGCTTATGTCTTCTTCCCTTCTCTCTAGCTAGTGTAATGGCTTACTACCTGTCTGTTGCAGTAGGTTTCTGACATGTTGAGGCAGGTCAAACATTCTCTCCTTTGACTCTTCTGGAACATCTGCAATTTCCTCCATTCATTTTCCCTCATTTTCCATGAGGGAAAAGAAAGCAAAGAAGTTTTAACATTTAAAATCTTAAGCTGCTGTCAAACTGAATTATTCAATTGGCTCATTTATCAATAGGCCTGTAGGTAAAAAGGTTACCAGCTTAGTAGCCATACCATCAAACAGTTTTCTGATGGTTTCCACGTGCTTTTCAACATATGTGCTGCAGCTTTGAATTTGTATTTCCTGGAGGACTTTATAACCTAAATAAAATTACAAGCTCAAAAGTTAGGGTCAAGTTGCTGAAGTAGTAAGCTTACTTTGTGTGAAGATGTGGAGTTTTCACTATTCTGCCATATCAGACACATTAGCATCCAGTTATTTGTACTACAGCAGCACCTAGCAACCCATGGGTCAGTAAACTGTTGTGAACAGCACTGTAAAAGTGCTTCCTGTAGGTTTAGCTTTAAGTGTTTGACAGTTTATCCTGCTTAGGTGTTGTGGTTTAACCTCAGCCAACAACTAAGTATCAGGCAGCCACTCGATCACTCCTTCCCCTTCCTGCTCCCATTGGGATGGGGAGGAGAGCTGGAAAAAGATGAGACCAGTGGGTTGAGATGAGAACAGACTAACAATTAAAATAAAAATAGGATAATAATAATAGTAATAGTAGTGTTAATGAAAGAGAGAGTAATAAAAACCAAGACAAAACAAGTGAGGCACAACGCAATTGCTCACCACCCGCTGACCATTGCCCAGCCTGTCCCTGAGCAGTAATGGGCACCTCTCAGCTAACTCTCCCTGCTGTATATACTGGGCATGACATTCCATGGTTTGGAATATCCCTTTGGCTAGTTCAGGTCAGCTGTCCCAGTTGTGTGCACCCACAACGTCTTGTACAGCTCCTCATTGGCAGAGCATGGGAGACTGAAAAGTCCTTGACTAAGGGTAAGCACTGCTTACAACAACTAAAGCATCACTGTGTTATCAATATTATTCTCATACTAAACCCCAAACACAGCACAGTGCCAGCTACTTGGGAAAAAAACTAGCTCTATCCCAGCTGAAAGCAGCATCAGACCTTACACCAAGTATTTGCACATTCAGGAAAGACAAAATAATTTACTGGGATGTGCCTTGGACATACATGTGTCCTACCTTCTTAGAAGAATCTTTGACCAGATTCAAGAGGTAGAAGTGGTGGGGTAAATTACTGACCAGATTTCAGGATACAGTACCAAACTGCCCTTGTTCTGGCAAATGGAAGCCTCACAGTTGTCTGCAGCATCTGGCATCTGCCAAGTTAAAGCTGGTCATGTTTTTACTATTAGATGCTTCTATCATTTACAGCTAATGAAGGCAACAGAGTGTCAGAGAACAGAAACAGAGGAAATGCCAGTTGCAAGGAAAAAGAAGAGGAAGAAAGCAGTAGGGAAAGTGTAGCAAGACATAAGGGAAATATGTACATTTTGTCACATGGCTCGTATTGCCATCAAATTTATTAGTTATTTCTTGTCTGGCATCTGGCTGAAAGGGGCAAACAATATCAATCTCATGGGGATCTATCCTTAATGTTTGTGCCTCTCCAAAGGCGAAGTATGTTGAACATTTTAAATTTGGAGGAGGAAGAACAGCTGAAGAAGCCAAGCAGCATGTCTGGATGGCTGTCAGCCTGGCTAAATATCCTTTTCCTGGAAACAGGAATGATGCTTTTGTTTTGTTTTGTTGATGACACAAAATGAAGTGAAAGGCCTGGTAAATGTAACATTACTGCCAATTACATCATAATTGAGGAAACTGCCAAATACATCATAATTGGGGAAACTATGCAAGTTTGAATTTAAAGGTTGAGGCATGAATACAGCAATATCTAAGCATCCTGTGCTTCTTCCATGTTCCTGTGTTCATTATTATCTGTAAAGTTATGGCTTGGCTCTAAAATGTTTGTGATGATTTCACTGGTGAACTGGTTGACCAAAGTGCAAGTGTGGAGCTGTATTTTGCTCTATTTTGGTGTGTGTTTCCAAACACACAATTATTCAAAGTACAGTCAACCTAATTCCATACAGTTTTGTGGCTTACAGTGTACATAACAGTATAGTGGAGCCAAAATCAATAAAACTATTCTATTTTCTGCAACAACTATAAAAATAATTAAAAAAGAGAAAGCTAAAGCATTGCTAGGTAATGGGTTCTCCCCAGATTAATGCCTTCCCAGAAATTGTTATACTGCATCAAAATTAATTGGTTCTGGAATCTTTTATGTGATTAGCAGTAGTTAACATCACAGTTGTTCTGTGGTCTTGATATAAAAAAATAAATCTGGAACTAAACTACAGACCTGATTCTGCTACAGAATAATCACATTTAATCTAGACCTATTTAAGTGTACAAAGGGGGAAGCAGCAATAGGGACAGATAAAATTGTCATTCCTGTGGAAGGATTAGGGGCTTTGTTCCTATACTGTAGTGGCACAAAAGGTCTCATTGTGAACTACTGGATTTTACGTAGCTTTATTACAACATTCAAAGTGTTTATATATATACATACATACACACACACACACACATATATATATATATACACGTTCTTTCTGGTAATGACTTGGTAGGTAGAAGATTACGTTCATTATCTTTCTACAATACTGTAGAATGAAGCTGGATTCAAAATATGATAAAGTTGTTAAATAAAAGACAGGAAAATAAAAGAAGTGGAGCAAGATGGGTTTTTGATCATTAAAAAAAAGTTCAGGTATAATGGGGCATTGTTCAGTGTCAGACTAATGACTCTCTGTGAAAGAGAGGAGAAAAAGGGAAAAATTCATCAGATATGAAGAGAAATAATTAACTGCTTTTCTTTCTGTCCTGTCTTGGTCACGGAAGCTGACATTCCAATTAGCAGCTATAGTATACAAACGAACTCTCCAGGTTTTGAAAGGAGGTTTTGTTAAAGCGCTATGAATTTGAGGAAAGATGCCATGATGATATTTCTGTAGAAACCAAGGAAGAATAGATGTTTCCCATACAAACTGAGTCCATTCATCTGGCCGGATATCTTATTAAAATAGTTTGCAGTCACAAATGATCACGGTAGCTGAAATGGAAGGTAGGTAGGTCCTGAAAAAGGCAATGAAGGAGAGAAACTAGATATTTGGAAGGTGTTCTACAGCTATAAAATGATAAGGGATCATTTGCTGTAAAATTGAAGGCTTTGGGGAATATGTATTAATTTTTTAACACATTTAAGAGGAAGTTACACCTAACTTCTTCCCTTACCCAGAAAGACAGACAAGCACACAAACTCACATGTTTGCATACGACTGACATTATGGATGGCAAGATAATTATGATTTAAAGTTAAGTGTGTATGTAAATATCTCTTGAACATTTTTGGATAAGCAATTAAAAAAATTTCATTTCAAAGGAATGTTTCTTTTAATCTATAGGTTTATAATGAGCCCAGTTTCAAATTTTAAAGGTGAAGCATGTGCCTACTCATACATTTGACATGTAATATAAAATTTTTTAGTTTCATATTTGCATGCGTAAATGAATAATAACTTTTAAAAGGATGAGGAGGATGGTATTTCACTGTTTTTTTTCAGCATTGTGTTCAGATCACAGATTCTTCTTTTTTTCTCCACTTTATCCACAAAAAATAGCAAGAAAGTATTTCACAGTAAGATTTCGTGCACACTCCTGAGTATTTGCAAGTAGCTTGCTTTAGCCACATCCGCTTCCTCAAGGTAAGCAATTTTGCAGCTGGACAGGAGTGAAAACAGTGTAATAACCCAAAAGTGACCTGTTCTGTAAAGGAGGGGAGAATTGCTTCCCCTCAGTGAACTTTTACTGTTTCGTAGTTGTACATATATTTGTTTGCTGCAGGATGCACTGGGAACTCACAGCCTACAGTTTCAATAGCAAGTATGAACCAAATGAAGCAAGTGAGTATTATGGAAATGAACTGGAAGGAATGCTTAGGAACAAAGTAAATTCAGTAGACAAGAGGAAGTCAGAATGTTTGGTCTTAAAAGATGCAGCTTTGTGTACTGTTTACCGTACAGGACATCCAACATACTTGCAGTTCTCTCTGTTTGACATTTGCTTTTTAAGGCTGGAGGAGAACTATGAGATCGCAGAAGGAGTTTGCATTCCCCGAAGTGCTCTCTACATGCATTACTTGGATTTCTGTGAGAAAAATGACACACAACCTGTTAATGCTGCCAGCTTTGGAAAGGTAAGTCTAAAGCAGTAGGATGACACCTTAAGCTCTCATCTGGTTCTTGTGAATTCATATTATGGAAAAAAATTAAATCTTCCATTTGAAACTGAATGAAAATATTTTTAATAAATATCTTATGTATTCAAGTTATTGGACAAAGGCTAAGATTTTAAGTATTTTGATGGTTGGAATAATTTCTAATCGTGGCTAAGCTTCAAAATTCTTTAGTCTGCAGCCTAGCTAACAGTGACATGGTATACAATATTGGCAGTTAAAGATGAATTGGAAGTTGAATACAAACCAGTGTAAGTACATTTACATTGTGACCTGCACTGCTTCAACAAATATATAATTTTTAAAACAGAAGGATAAAATATCAGTCATTGAATTTTGGAGCACGTCTAGCCCATTTTTGTAGCATGATATGGAGATCCCTGAATTAAGAATATCAAATTATATGGCAAATGCACACGGTGGAATACAATGTTTCCAGATGTGAAAGTCCAGAAAGCATCTAGCAGCATTTTTGTGGCACTGCAGGTACAGGCTGCCAAGTTATCTTGGCACTGTGATTCCTGCTCTAGTAAGAGCCACTGTGGTTAATTCCAGAATCACAGGGGAAGTGCACTTCTACCACAGACACACCTCTGCATCATCCAGGTACGAGCAGTAAAGATCTTCTGCTCTACACCACTAGCAGATGTTAATAGCTGGCTAGAAAGTTACATAAAATTAATATTTTGGATTTTCTGGCCAGGTGATGTTTTCCTCTCAGTGAAACACACAGTGACATTTAAAACTGAAATTCTAGTATAGAACGTGTCGCAGGTCTTTAAAACTTGTAGGCTGTGAAAAAAACAAAGTGTAGAGTTTGCCACTGTTTTTGAAATGCTTGCAAGCATGAGTCTGAAGCCAGTTGTACTGCAAGCTATTCTCTTTTAGTGTTTGCAACATTTGTTCTGTAGGAGGGCTTGGGTATTCAGAGAAGGAAAAATGTTCCTAGGGTGTAAAGAGTAGGTGAAGGAGAAGAATAGCGAGGTGACAGTTGCTGTAGTGCGTCTTTAGGTACGTAGTTTAGTAAGGAAAGTAAATTGTTGTGTCTTGAAGACCTGCACAGCTCAGAAGATTTTGTGTTAGTTTTCTGTTTAAATACAATGTACAAGTGTGAATGAAATGGCTCATTGTACATAGTCTTGCTACTAAGTGTAGTGGCAACATTTAATTTAGGCACAGTGAGAGCAAGAAACAGATTTTGTGTAGGCTAACACATTTGGAACATAGCTCAAATTTATACAATGTTAATTTTTTTGCTGCTAAGTACTTCTGTAAATTGTAAGGTGTAAATATTTTGAAATTATTTCATCAGAACATAAATTGACCAGGGACTGATTCCACAATTTTTCTGTATGTGGCAGTTTGGTTACACTGTTTAATCCTTCATCCTCCTTTTCTCCTGCCTCTCACACACACCCCTGTTCATTGGTAGGAATATCCTGACCTAGCAGGACAGGTACAAGGACTCCCACCCAAAAATCATGGCATTCTAATGTGTTCTTCAAATGCTGTCCAACTGTTTCCCACTTGATTGCTATAAAGTTCTGAAGCAGTGATGAATGAAACTTCTTCTACCTTGTTAAGAAGAGGAAGGAAACAACACAGAATCATCATAATACTGTCTCACGCTAGTACTTCATGTGACCATTACTTTTGCATCTGGGAACGGATGCTTCTGCACTGGAGTGTCCAGGAACCTCAGACAGCACTGGGACAGATATTGTAGTGAAACAGGCTTCTACATCTTCAGAACCTGGAGCAGACCACAGTGGTTCTTTCCAACCCATTACTGCTAAGAAAACGTACTGCACAATCATAGAAGTCTGCAAAGCACACCTCCACTTCATTCTATCAATAGCTTGCTGTCAGCGTCTCCTTTGAAGAAGGTAGATGGATGCAGTTTTAGCCAGCAGAGTTATTATGTGACTTAAATACCATCTTGCAAACGTGTGTTGCACAAATGCCTTGGGGGCAGTTGAGGCAGTGCAGTAAAATAGGTGCTATTTAAGGGGTTCTGCACTTAGCTGCTGAAGCAGAGACCCCAGACATGTTTGTCCTCACTGGGAAACATGAAGAGCCCTGCAGCTGTCATCTCCTCCAGAAAAAGGAGTTAGTTGTTCTGTGAAATTGTAGACAGTTCGCCTTTCAGTAGACCACACTGAATTTATGATTCATCTTTGAACTTTAGCTCTGTGGCCAGTGTTAAATATTTAAGCTTTTTCTTCAACAGATTGGTAGTTTTTAGAAAGAGACGGGGAGTTCAGCACATTAAAACAAACCGTAATAAGTAACATCCTATGTTACTTAACTGAGTTCCATACTCAGTTACATCTCACTTAACAGAACAGTGTTGATTTCACTTTTAAAGCTACCACAGGAGACATATGAAACTTATCTGAAAATGTTGCCTCCAGATTAGGGTTCTGTAGACAGCACTTCAGCCCACGTGTTCTTCTTAAGCCTAATGTAAGTCAAATATACCCACAACAGAGCATGGCAGGGAGAAGAGACAACTTGTTCATGAACTGCTGCACCAATGAGACATCTTACCATCTCCTATGTTCCCTAAATCCATAGCCTTATATAAATCTTGCATAATACCGGCATGTTTCCCTGAAGTACGTTCAATCATTTCCAGGTCCCAGTCACTACATCAAGGTCTTGCTTCTTCCAGTTTTCTTACGTATCTTCTGCACCTTCTTTCTACATTATTTTTAGATTCCCTCGTGTCTGTCTGTCTATTTGTCTGTCTCATTTGTTCTCCCCCTCTCCATGCAGACAGCTGGGCAAGAAGCAGCACATGGGGTGTGTGGTTCAGAGCAATAGAAGTGTTGATTGGTTTCCTTATCCTCATGGTTGTCCGGTCAGGCAGGGCCAAATGGATCAGCTAAAACCTGAGATTTTCTTCCCTGTGTTGTCCTCAGCATTAACATCAGTATGTTCTCCCCACTACCCAGCCAGTTTTTTCTATTATACTGCTGGGACATGGACACCAGGCACTTGGTAATATTGCCTTAGTGAAACCAAAACTGGTCTGGAGGGGTGGAGAGATTAACAAAGAGACAGTAATATTTTCTAGACTGATTTCTGGGGGAATCAGGCTAGTAACAATTAAAGGAACAAGAAGAGCAAAAGCCAGAATTACTGTATAAATAAACACCTTTAAAAAAGTAACCTGTACTCCTAGGCCACATACAGTACATATGAAATTAGGAACACTCTAATATTGTTATTAATGTGATATATTCCTATATGACAAAGGAGTTGTAACTTTAACTTGTTAGCCAAGATTTTAGTGTTTTACTCACCCAATTAACATGTGAAAATTAAAGGCAGTTTTATCTATACTAGCATTTGCCGATCTGCTATGCTACCTAGCCTGCCATAACAGTACTTTTTCTTATATATCTTAGCTTAAGAGTGACTAGGGAGGGCCTTGTAATTTGCTGGTTACAGCTCAGCATCAAGTTAAGACTGCAGTGTTAAGCTCTTACTGTAGACGGTAAAGCATATTATATGCAACAGGGTCATGATTTCATGTAAAAATGAAGCAGAATAAGTAAAAATGTTCCATGCAACTAGTGAAAAGACAGGGAGGTACAGTGAGGGAGGGCAGGTATGGCACTGAGTTATTAACAATTAAATGTTGCATATGAGAACAAGCTCTCTCACAGGGAACGTGTTTAGACTGTGAATTAGTCTTCAGGCAGAAGGAGTGAAAGCCCTGTTGCTGAGGTCACTTCAAAAGGACGGCAGCCTTGTGCCCCTTAGCCCTGTGCTGCGAATGCCTTGGGCTCTGCTCTGGGATCTTGTGGATTTGGAGAGAGGTTTAAGATGTTTCCAACTGAAAGTTCTGCCACTGCCTGCAGCAGGGAGTGCAAATGCCTGGTTTGTGGGGTTTTTTTCTGAGCAACAAGTTAACATAAAATGCCACTGATAATTAGTACAGTGAGCTAAGAATTATGGTGGTGGGTTACGACTCTGACTTACCATTCTAACTGGGTTTAATTGCAAAAGCTAAATCATTCTGTATCGAGGCCTTCAGTTAATCAAATAAAAAGCAAGAATATTTTGAGCATTTCCAAGCCCCTTAGTAGCCATAGTGCACGGATGGGTGCCATAAGGCTGTCCTGGCTGTACCATGCCACCCAGCTGTTCACTGGCAGGTTTTTTAGCTTCTCTGTCACTTTGATTTCCAATACCGATTTTTGTTCTTGTTTCTTTTTTGACCCTTTATGTACATTGTTTTCTTAATCAAGATCCTTGAAGATGTAATCTTCCTCATCTGCTGTGATTTCTCCTATTTCACGTGTCCTCAGTTCCCTGCTTTAAATTTAGGGTGCAGTGCTAAGTCCCCTGCCCGACCCTGCCATACCTCGCACACAGAACAGTGAATATCTCCTGGTGAAACTTCCTTTGCATCCTCATAAAGCATTCTTCCCACAACTCCCATGTGCCCCCTGGAGGTTAAATACTTTCCTCTTCGGTTTTGCTTTTTTCTTTTGGGGCTTTCCTGATATGTCTTTTGACAAGCAATAAGAAATTAATGTTTGAAAGGAAAATGAAGAATGCTGACACTTTCCAGGGTGGTTCTCCCCGAGCGTGAGGTCCCTTTGCATCTGTCTGGCAGCATGAAGAGGTTTAACATGGATGCATGCTCATACAAATTTTATTGCTTCCTGACTGTCTCTGCTGTAAGTGCAAATTAGATTTGGGCGAAGTCTACAATCACTTTGTAAGGTTGATTAGTAAAGAACTTATTTTTCTCAATAGTTTGCTTTGCTCTAGGGAGGCACAAGCTATGCCAGCCAGATTCTGGTTTTATCATGATTCACTGTCTTTATACCCAGCAGGACTTCTGCTCTAAGCATGATTAACATAAACAGGATTTATAGTTTCATGCTATCATACCGTATGATTTTAATGTTTGAAAAGGACACACGAGTCCTTTATTGACACCTCTTTGATAATGACATTGTGATGGGATTACATTCTGATTTGTCTTTGTATTGAAATGTACTCATCAGGAAATTGCCTGTTGTTCGTAAGGACGTACTTTCCTGAAGATATATTTTTTATTTCTTTACTCTCCATTTCCTCCTAAGTAGCCTCAATAGTAAATGGCTTAGCAAAGTCAAGTTTACTCCTAGTGCTCTCTTCTGATAGACTAAAGTAGCACTTGCTTTATTATGAACAATCTCTACAATATTGAACACAAAAATAGAACCTGGGAAAAAAAATCAATCTAAATCTGAGAATGTGCTTTCTGTTACTGCATCGAATGACTGCATCAGTCTGTCAGTGTTATCTGAGCAGTGCCTGCTTTTTCTTCATCCCTTTTTAATAGCTGAGGTTCCTGACTGAAGGACAGTTGACAACAGTATGACTTCTCTTCCCAAGTCAGAATCTTCTACGCCAAGCTCCTCTGATAAGACCATAGTAACCCAAGTAGTGCAGAAGCAAGCAGTCATGCTGGTGTGGGGAATGGTGATCCTACAGTGTAGTTGGAAAGGTCTTTGGTCCCTTGGCTCTGCTTCACCGATCTCTTGTATTATTGCAGGTTGCTGACTATTGCCATTTTCTCCACGAGACTGGGGAGTAAGGAAACCAGCAAACACACCTCCATTTCTCTGGAGTGACTTTTCCTTTACCAATGCCCTGTAGCAGTGGGATTTTTAGTGGCTTTGCCACTTCAAGCATCTGCCTTTCAGTTAGGCTTTGGGCATGAAGTAGAGTGGCCTGGGCTGCTCTACCTCATGCCTGTCAACACGACCCCGAGGCTGTGCTCACAGCACCGGGTCTGCCAGAGTGCAGGATCCTGGCACTCAGCCTTTTCCCACAGATATGCTGGGTGGTGGCAGTGAGCAGGCTGGCACCAGTACAGAGCAAGGGAAGTTGTGCAGGGCTTTAGGTCTGTTTGGCTTCAGCAGGTCAGCACCAAAGTGGCTGCAGCTCAGCTGAGGATCTGAGTCAGAGCATTTGATGTCTGCAGTTTTGTTGGGATGCAGTAAACTGTTTGATCGTGCCTTAGGCTGAGTTCCATCTGGCCAGAGGAATGGCTGAAGGAGGATATTGTTGTATATAGATGAATTTGAGGAGATATCTCACAAGCTTCACTAAAGGGTCCAGTTCAGTTGGAGTCCCTCACAAAATCTGATCTCCATAACAGGCAGAATTGGGCACAGGCATTAGAGAAAGTGCCAGCAGGCTTTTCTGCCTTGCTTTGCAGTATCAGTTGAGATGTGTCAGTGATAGAAGTAACTACAGCTAGACTGTGCCCTAATCCGAAAATTGTGAAAGTGAGTGGAGAGAATGGGAAGGTTATTGAATCTAAAGAGACCACAGGACTGTGGTCAAGAGTACATTACAGTCTTCCCTCTTGGCTATGCAAATAAGCAAGCAAGGAGTAAAGAGGGTATAGACACAGTCACAGCTCTTCTCCTTTACTTTACATGTTTTGGTGGATTTGAGAGACAGGAATTGTATTTTGTAATGGACTACTTTGATTATGCTCTTTCCTATTGGTGGGTTTTCTTGGTGCAAGCTTTCTTGACACTTTCCTCAAGACAATATGATGTTAAACCAGCCCCAAGCCATCTCTGAGCCAAAAGGTATCTGTCAGTTAATAATAATAGACTGTCTCAGGGCAGGATTTTGAAAAGTACTGAAGCAGAAGGGGAAACCCCAGAATGATCCAGCTGGAGCAGTATCGACTGGGTCAAAGATGAACGAGCAGAAAAATCTTGCCCTTACCACTCAAGATTGAGGATACCAGTATTGCTTGTTTTTCACAGCAATGAGAATAAGGAAAACACAGTTCTGTGACAATACACTTACATTTTCCATCACTGGCTTCTTTGCTGGTGCAATAGCAAAGAATATTTAAACTGAAACATTACAATAGAAGTTGGTAAATAAACACAGATCTTCTGTATCTGACTTTGTAAAAGCAAAGCATGCTGTCTCGGTATGGGACTTGAAATCTGAATTGAGATAAACAGAGGTAGGCCCTGTTATGAAGAATTGCTATCAGAGGAAAGAGAATTTATTCCAGTGTATCTAGAATCTCTTTAGAACCTCACAGAGCTAGGGAGCACAGAGCTAGGGAGCACAGAGCCTGGAATCTGTTTCTCATTCTGGCAGAGTGCAATTGCTGGGTTGCAAATTGGTTTGATTTTATTTCATTACTCTGAAGTTCTAGAAGCATAGGTAGAATTATTTCAAATAGAAAGGAATAAGAGTCATGAAGAATAATGTCCCTCTAGAACAGGTGCATTGACAAAATGACTGTACCTTTTGAAAAGCAGAAATTTAAATTGTTCCAGGAAAAGCCTTCTAAAAGCCATCCTCTGCCTATTGCCCCCCCCCCCCCGAGCAAAATTCAGTATTTTGACATAGGAGAGAGGAAAAAAAATTACTTCAGAAACTTCCAGACCTCAGGTTTTTTCTGTCCTTATGTATTTGCATTAGGACAGGCACATGAGATGCTTTATAGTATTTTTTTCCCCCTGATTTGTTTTGACATCTCACATCATAGACAAATTTAGATAGAATACTTAGGAAACATAAAGTTCACAGTTTGATAGTGAATGTGATGAGAAATGATGGGTCACAGTGTAGTGATGACAGCAGAATGTCCCCGCCCATGGCAGAATGTCTGGAATTAGATGATCCTTAAGATCCTTCCAACCTAAGCTGTTCTGTGGTTCTGCAATTCCTCATTTTAAATCTGGGCCCAGCTCTGCTTGTGTTGGAATGTTACAGTACTGGAGATGTGAGGAGAGAGACAGTGGCAGAAATTACAGCTGGCAGTCATCAGGTTGAAGGAATGCACCCTTGCAGCCACTTGTGGGTTACAGAAGAGCTCCTGCAGCTTGCCATGTCTAAGGTTAATAGATTGTGCAGACTGTGACACAGACCTGTGCAGAGGAAGTGCATTTTTCTAGCTGTTGCTCATAAAGCTCTCTGTGTTTTACACGGATGCTCAAGTAACCCATTTAATTTTTATTGCCTTATTTTAAGGATGACCAGAAATACAAGTAACTAGATACTTAATTCAAGTTTATTTAGACACCTCTATCTGGTTTAAAAAGTGGAAATGGGATGAAAATCCTGTTAGCTCCAAGATTTGTGCAATACATGTTGAATGTTGTACTACCAGTTTTGCAATCTCAGTGTGGGAGAATATTGAGAAGACCTTTCTTTCCTGCTTCACTTTGGCTGTCCCATACATTCAGACTGTCAAGGTTACTGCCTGCCAGCAAGAAAAATGTCCCCTTCTGTTCTTACCTGCACAGACATTCTTAAAATCATGTTTCAGGATTGTCTGCAGAAGAGTTAAACAAATGCTGACCTGGTCATATTATTCCCCTGAAAAGGTGTAAATTATATATATGTTGTTCTATAATGTAATGAATTCTGCCTGATTCTTATGTGTGCAGTAGGCACTCACCAGAAGAACTGTGGATTTGGGAAAAGATAAGTCTGTTCTTAATATTATTGTTTTTGTTCAAGAAAGGCATAAAAGGTCTTCTGTAGGCAGAAGGTAAGATCAGGTCTTAAGCAGAGCACAGAGAAAAGAGAGAGGGAATGCACTGAAGTTTAGAAATTGGGAAAAAATTTGCAGGAGTATTTGCTTCTGAGGCTAATGTAGTGGGGATAAAAGTTATTTCCATGTGAAACTCCTGGTCTGCATCTGTCTCAAAACCAAAAAGACACCCAACACAAAATAATGCTCAGCTGTCAAAACTGCCGTGTAATTTAGGTGAAATTTTGCTTGGAGAATGTAAAACCTGTACCTTTTTACTCAGCAGATCTTATAGGGCAGCTGGAATTGTGCTCACTTTGGAGAAGTGTGAGATGAAATTTCAGTTCCTCTGAAGGACAATGGTAAAAAGGTCCGTTCACTCCAAAATTCCCTTGGATACCACCCATGAGATCTTTTTACCACTGCTTCTGTTGAGAAGCCAGAGCTTCTGTGAGAAAAGGGACTGGGCTTCATTCAGAAAGCAGCTCAAACTGCGTGGTCTGGTCTTGATTCATTTGCTTGTGCAAATTCACTGCAGTGATGAAAGGAAAATGATCCAACTCGGTTTTCAGATCCAAACCTGAATTTTTATGTCTGACAATTAGAATTCCCTTCCCTCCCCATAAGATTGAAAAATTAACTCATTTCCTGTGTAGGCTTTTAAAAATTAATAAACATTAAACCTGTGATGACATATTTCATAGAGTCACTTTTCAGGCTGAAAATTATTTTAAAATCAACAGTTTGGACCCTTTGCTTTTTCCATTGATTTCAGCACATGGTGAACTCCACATTGTCCTGCCTTTACCAGTATCATTGCACAGCGATTTGCATAAACATAGCTTAATATAAACATTCATATGACCAGATAGTTCTCTTAGTATTTGACTTGTTTCATTCCAAGCACAAACATCAATACTCGTCCATATGTGTACAAGCAACTAGGTATGAGTATGTCATGTTATACATACTTTACATATGCAGCATTAGATAAAGTCCTAACTCTTTTTTTTTCCAGAGGTTTGCTAGATTATTCTCTTTTTTTTTTTTTTTTTTTTTTTTTAAAGTATTGGTAAATGGTATTTTAAGTGATGTATTCTGAGAGGTGTATCTCATATAAAATTAGCTGGATTTAAAAAAGAAACAAACAAAGAAAAGAAAAAGGGATCATCTGATCAACTCCTTCATTATTTTTCTCTTTTAATTATCACCTCTGCCCTGGTATGTAGAAATTGGCTGATTTATTTAAATCTCAGGAACACAGGTGGCATATGGTTCATAAAGTAGCACTTAGAGTATGCATTGTAACTCTTCATTGCTACTAGAAAGATTTGAAGGTAATATGGGTTCATCCTGTTCCAAAAGAAAAAATAGGGTAATATCTCTATCTATAAATAGAGTAATATCTCTACCTATAAATATCTCTAATATTAAGCTAAATGCTGAAAAATCAACTTCTGGAGAGGAACGGCACTTTCTGAACTGCAATAGCCACCAAAAAAAAACCCTACCCAAAAAAACCCTACACAACCAACCCTAAAAAAAAAAACCTTTGCCCAAAAAAACCATCCTCAGAAAGTAGTTCTTCAACACTGCCTTTTTTCCCACAGCCTTGTGGAGCCCCCAACCCTGTCTGCAGAAAGTGAAAGAGAGAGGGGTGGGATTAATGTGTAATTAAAGGGAATTTGGAAGGCTGAGATGTTGCGGAATGTTAGATCAGTAGCTGGAACAGCATGTGGTGTTCTTTAGGCAGGCTTCATTGAATCCATACAAAAAAAGAAAGAAGGGCTGCTTGCCTGTCTGCTCATTTATCAAACAGCTAGGCTGAACTTTCACAGCTCCACAAAAGTGTTTTACTGTTTGCTGAAGTTTTGCTCCAGAAATTAAAGCTGAACAACCTAGTGACTCTGAGTCTATACCGCATTTTTGACATCAGCCATGTCATGCAAAGCTCTTGGAAACCAACACAGGTCAATTTTTAAATTATAAAAATGAAAGATGATTATACCTTTTGCTAAAAAAAAAAAAAAAAAATTACTGAAGAAATGGTTAAATATGTGACATTGTAATGTCTTCATTTATGTAGCACCTTTTGATCCAAATACATGTTCCAATGCTTTCAGTCATCAATCAGGATTAAATATTTATCACTGTGGTAAAATGGTTAATGGAGAAAAAAATCTATATTATCTGATCAATTTGAATTGACTTTTTTTCTAGCTGAGCAGTTATATTCCATCTTGTATTCTTGTTTTCCTTTAATCTTAGTTGGTGTTCCCACCCAAAGAGGAAGCATTTAGCAATTTAAATAATGAAAACACAATTAAAATGGATTACAAATTTTAAAAGGAAGAAATTCCTTTGCAAGTGATTCTTCAGGGCTTGCTGCAGTCTTTCTTGCATGACTGTTCTGGCAGAAAAATTTTCCTCCTCCTTCAGACCACACTGAGAATCAGGTTTAATCCTGTGAGGTTCTGAGCACCTCCTTGCCAGCAACTGCAGCAAAGCTTTTTCATCAGGATTAGCCGGGTTGATAGAGGCTCTGATGACTGAAGGCACAATCTACATTCATTAATCCATTTCCTTAAATGCAACTGACACTAAAGAAGTTTTGTTTTACAGTAACAATGTTCTTTCAATGTCTGCTGACAGACTAGAGTCTGGATTCTTGATAGTATCCTGCTGGTTTTGAGATGCACTTGTTTGCCACAGAGGATTAATTGATTACAGGTATCTTTACAAATTTCACTGAGAGTCTTCCTTGGCAGAAATGGTGTCCCTGTCAAATATCAAAATCTTTTCAGAGAATCATCTTTCAGAAAAAGAAGTGTTTAATAACAGGTTTGTGAAGGTCCATAGAGAACTCTGTTGATCCTGCAAGCTAACAAATAAACAGTAGGCCAATTCTCATTACAATCCTCCTTAGTTTAGAGGCAGAACTGATCTGAGATTTTTAGGAAATATGTTCTACTCCAGTAACCTCCAAAAGTATTTAAATTAATGGTAATTAAAGGAGTTATATTAAAGTTTAAAAGTCTCCCCTCTGTCAGTGATGGAAAAAATAAAAACCTTTATTTCTGATTTCTCCGGCCATGTATTTTGCTGACATTGTTTTTCTGTTTTAAAAGTCCATATTAAATTAAGTGTTAATAAATGCACTTTTCCATTTTTCTTGATATTGGTTCTATTTATTTGCAGATAATAAGACAACAGTTTCCACAGCTAACAACAAGACGACTTGGAACCAGAGGCCAATCAAAGTAAGCTGTGTATGGTATTATTATCATCCTGCACAGGGCCCCATCTGGCTCTTGCTTTACTGAATAGAATAGTATAAGAACAGGGAATAATTTGTCCAACTGTGGAGTTTAAATCAGCTTCGATGGAGGTTTCATTGTAATCTTTACACTGTCTTGTTGATTTAGCAGTGATCCTGCAAAGGTGGTCTAGTGGAGGCTTTTTACTGATTTTATCAGCAATATTTTCCATATTGTTCCTGTACTGTTTTTCATCTCAACTCACTTTACGCAATGTAAAGGACATTCGTATCCAGGATATCATCACTGAAATGATATCATACATCCAGGAGTACTGGAGCTACTGTTGGAGGCTGGGAAATGGCAGCAGGTTAACGTTGTGCTTCTGTTTAGAGGACCAGTGTCAGAATGCTATCTAGAGTTTAGGTAGGAACACGCATTGGCCTAAAATGAAATTGTTCACACACTGGTATTTAATCTCCATTCTGCCTGTAACGAAATCCAACATACCTCTAAGTGATCAAAGAATTAAATTTATTGCCTTACCTAAAAGATTATGCTTTCTGAAAGCAGTTCATCCTAATTCCAGAATGAGAAACTAATTCTGAGAGAAGAATGCCCTTCCTTGACTTTTTCCAGTTGTTGATAGGATGTAATTCTATCAATTTATGAAGTGGATACAGTAATGTTTTTATACTTTTTTTTCTGCTTGTGGACTCCATGAAATTTTTCTAGTGGAGCTTTGAATCTTCTTTTGGCAAATGTAAGGCCCATAAAATACTAAAACCTACTTTTCTTGATTAACCCTCACAGAATCCTACAGGGTAGCATAAGGGCAGTGTCTGTAGTTCACAAGCAGAAAACTGTGGAGAGGAAAATTAAAATCTGAGATGGTGTGTTTGCAGAATTTTGTTGCTAAATTTTCTCTTTCATGACACAGTCTAGAAACATAATATTCCTAAATGCTGAGAAAATTATTTTATTAGAATTTAACTTACATATGCAAGCTAGAATGACCTACTTTTTAAAGGAAAAAAGAAACTAAGATGCTGAAAGAAATGCCATTAAAAATAGCTCTACTGTAGTTTTCTAAAAAGTTATCCCTGACAAGCAGTATCTCTTTAATGGGACAAAATGTCCTTTACCCCAGCTTGATATTTTCTTAGTTTTTATAACTAAGCTTTCTTTTTCTAAAGCAGACATATTAAAGCAGCTAATTGAAGATTTGAAATCCATCCTCAAATGCAAATTCAGAGTTAGTGTAACATCACTTATAAAAGCCACCCAAAATCTCTCAGGTGGAAATTCTGGGTTAGTCCAACAGCATTTTAGGAAACCATGATAGGCCCAGAATCAGAGGATCAGGATTTAGCACTGAATATAAGTTTCATGGAGGTTCATAAAGACAGTGACAGCGTGCACAAGTTGCTTTATGGTTGCATTAATATGAGAGTACCCACTGTGAGCCATCAAATCACTCTGACCTGAGCTATAATTTTGTTATTTGTCTTCCCATTTAATGAAAGGAACGAGCACTGCTGTATTTCCAAACTGGAGCTCCACCCACAGCTCCAGGAGTCTCTCAGAGGGGCAAAACACTCCTGATCTGCTGACAGAAGGTGTCTTGCACCTCCAAAAGCTATCTCTTTACTCTCAATGAGGCTAAAAATCAATGAGACTTAATATTTCTTGCATAATTTCCCCCTAACCTGCCTGCCTGACAAAGCAGCTTTCAGGTTACATGCTCCTTTCACACCACTTCTGCAACGGTTCTGCTCCCTACATGGCAAATAAGAAGGGGTTTCTGTTACACGGAGAAACCACATGCATGCTGTACTTCTTTAGGATAAATACACTCCGTGGTAGACCCAGCACAGCTGTAACTGAGCTCTGGTTTTGTTTTCAGAAACATCTGACTGCTCTCCAATTAAGTGTTACGTAAAGAAATTACTTTAGACATTAGCACTTCAGTTCTTTTATCACCAACTGTGCTGACCGATTGCTGCCGGGATGATTTTCATTCCACTTCCCTGCTACTGCCAGAGGAAATTCTGCCACAGAAGTGGTTAAGATTATCTGACTTCACACTGCTCTGCCTTCAGTCTTTTTATAGCACGGCTGCCTTGTAACATTACAAAGTTCAGAGCTACAATGGTGCTGTACTCCTGGCCATCAGTTGTGAGCCTTTTTTCCTTGCAGCCGGGTTTATTGGTGTAAGCATGCAGCTGTTCTCTATCTTGCTGAGCTTAAATACAGTTCCACCACAGGTGAGCCATGAGAAGGCAGCTAAACATAAAAGCCAATTTCTTTCTGTACTGTAGTCTGAAACTCTTCAATTATGTACACAAGGCGCTAGTTAAACCTATGGAAGATACATGGTGTGAAGGGAATTTTGCTTCTTTCTTTAAAGAAGTGATACATGAGGGGAAAAAGCATTCCACAAAAAAGATTATGTTGTCTGCATATTATTATTCTGCATATTGAAGTTTCAAGCCCTGTTTATTGGATTGTTTTGGGTTTTTTTATGGTGGTTTTTTTTTTTTTTTTTGGTTGGTTGGGGTTTTTTCCTGATAGAAATACAAAAAATGCTTGAAAAAGACTCTATGTAAACTACTCCAGTGAGTTTTGGCCAATTGGGATGGTAAAATTACTGAAGGAAGAAGCTATCTTTAAAAACTTTGGCATTAATTTGGCTATTGCTGTCTATATGATTTTGAAGCTACACAGAAAAATCTTTTGTGCAGTTTACTGCCAAGTGCAATATATCAGGAATTAAATAATGCACAGTGAAGTTTTACTACATTTTCTAGTTTGTGTTTGTTTGTTTTTTGTGGGGTTTTTTTGTTTGGTTGGGGTTTTTTTGATTAAGACAAAACTTGATATGAGACTGACCTCTGTTTATATTATACAAATCTCTCAGTCCATCTAGAAACTTAGCAATCCTGCTTGTTCTCACTTCTTCCCTCTGCCCCCCTTCCCTCAGCAATTTCTGGTGCTAGCTCCCTGTAGCATTTCCTTTTGGTTTCCTCTACCCCAGAGGTAGCACAGAGGACAAACAGAAGTTTAATGGCTCTTAGGTGCAGTGTGTATATGGCAGCTGCCAGAGACCAAACTGGGGTGTTACTGCTCAAGCTAAAAAGCCAAACTTCTCTAGCTGGTGTCACAACCCCAGTGTCAGCACAAACTTGCCATTAGTTATCTGTGACAGGTCATAAACAACTTGGAGCCTGGTTTCTGGTGCAGAATGCATGTTTTGCCCTAAGCCCTGATGGGCATACTTGGAGCCAACAGTGTGGCTTTCTAAGATATTGAAGACAGGAAATCCCTTTCATAATATGACAATTTGATGTTTTAATAAATGTCGCTTGGATTATTCAATACTGAGTTCTAAATAGCTTTTATTTTTAAAGGAAAATATGGAATGTCCTCTGTGGGCACGGCAAGGGCATCATGTACTAGAAGTTTGCTGCAACTCCCCAGGCCTCCTCTCAGCCCATCTCTGCTGGTAGACAAGACTAGATTTCTAACTCTTTGCCACCATTTTTCTGAGGGGGGTTTTGACATGCACTGATCTGTGGGTGAATAACCGAGTGAAAAAAGGAAAAAAGAGTCACCTGAGTTAAAGTACCATCACTTAGATGCTACTCTTTCATTAGTTTAATTGATGAGCTTTGTAGAACCAGCCAGTTTTGCCTAAAGCAAATTTGTGTCTATTCAAGTGAACAGATCTGGTGGCAGCACCCTGAAATAGGAACTGACTGGAGAGTACAACAAACATCCAGAGATTATAACTTCTTGTGCCACCGCAGTAGGATCCAGAAGACAATGTCTTACTGTGATCTGATAGGTATAAGGTAAAAAGTGGAGGATCACTAATTTCCTAATGTCTAGGAAATTAGGCTGATGCAAAAGTATACCAGTAATACAATCTTGTGATGCCTTCTGCAATCATTACAAATCTAGCTGATGAGTTAGTGGTTCCTAAAGCTGAGAAACTGAAATAGAAGTTAGGAAATTATGGAAAGGCTAAGATTACCTTTGCTGCTTTGATGCAAGAGTTTTACTTGATAATCACTACTTCCATCAGCACCTACAATAAAGCTGAGTTGTAGAATAAACTTGTGCCATAAGGCCATCAATCCATTTTTATAGCACAGCCACACTGTGAAATTCCCAGGGTGGTCTGCTGAGACTGTTAGTGTTGAATAGCATCCCTCAGTGCTCTAAGCCTAGATATGCCGATGTAGGGTATGAAGGAAATAATCTGAACTGTACATTTCCTACCATTCACTGATTTCCAGCACAAGCCTTTCCCCCTCCTCCTCTTTTCTTTGAAGTGTTTTCAATTTTTGAAACATTTCTGACCAACCCATTTGCAGTAAAGACTCATGCTTTTCAAGGACCAAACCAGCCCTCAGCAGTCTGAGAATCAGGGAACTGAAATAACAACAGAAGAGCCAGTCCAGAGGGTCTGTACTTCTGCTTATTGCTGAACTAAAGGAGCAGCTGCACAGCAGAGCTCTGCCAACAAGCAGCTTTAGTACACTTTCTCTTTTTTTTTTTTTTAACTAAGAAGAAAAAAATGGAATTCCTTCTTTTCCTGCCCTGCAACAGAATCACAAAGAATGAAAATAAGTAAGCTCAATATATTACCAAAATGTTCTGCTACTGAATCAATGCTTGTTAATAATATGCAAACTATATTGCCCAATCTGTTTTCCTGTACAAATCATCAACATTATCAGTTTCTCTTGCCTCCATATATTTTATTTTTAAATTTCAAACAATCCACTTTATAAAATATACATCTCTGTGTGTCAGGTACCATTATTACGGAATTGCAGTGAAAGAAAACTCCCAGTATTATGATGTGATGTATTCTAAAAAAGGAGCAGCTTGGGTCAACGAAACAGGAAAAAAAGAAGTAACCAAACAGACAGTGGCGTATTCACCACGATCCAAACTGGGAACATTACTGCCAGAGTTTCCAAATGTCAAAGATCTAAATCTGCCAGCCAGTCTGCCAGAGGAGAAGGTAACACTTTGGAAATCTTTTCTCAGCTTGTCTTGGTTTTTTTTTTTTCCCCTGCTCTGGATGAAAGCTTTGTCGACAATATAAAGACTTTAAATTAGAGTAAGTTTAATAATGCTTTGACTTGATTTATGGGGGACTGAATTAGTTCATCTAATAGGAAGAAATACTTTCCCTTAAAATAGGCAGCAGACGCTATCAGCTGTGCAGTATTTCTAAAGCCCATGCACACTCCTTGAAAAGTTACACTACATACAGCAGGTGAGGTTTGAGGGCAACTTTTTAAATACGTTATAGCTCTAATCTGTGAACACATTTGATGGCAAACTGAACAACAGTTCTGATGCTTTCTTGAGCTGAGGGGGACTTAGTGCATTTCTTATCCTTCTAGACTAGAAATTAAGAGAATCCTATCTGCACACATGCCAAAAATGCTCTGGCTTCTCTTGGCTGAGCTTGCTAGTTTTCTGGTTCTATTCACTTGTGTAGTATCAATGTAAAGTGGACAAAAGAATAGGGTTTTATAGTTCTTTATGTCCTAATTAGGGCCACATTCTCGTCTTTGATCTCACTGAGGCTTTTTGCTCCTCTTACATTTGAAGAATTCCCATTGACATAGAAAAATCCATGAATTCAAAGGGAGAATTTACTTTTAAGAAGAAAACTCATTTTACAGCTAATATAACTAATCTAACCAGAAGCTAACTGATTTCATTATTTTTGTAGTTGCACATAGGTAAGATAAGAAAAAACTTACTTCTTCTGTGTTCTGTATTCTGATTTTTTAGAAGCAGATTTCTTAAAGTATAGAATGATCTTTTGTGTGTCTCCCTCATTCTTTTTCAGGTTTCTACCTTCATTATGATGTATAGGACTCACTGTCAGAGGATACTAGACACTGTAATAAGAGCAAACTTTGATGAGGTAAGGTTACAGTTGTAGTTTAATGATTACACATAAGGTATTAATGGATCTGAGACCCTATTTCATATGTGATGTTACAAACTTACAGTTCTGTGGTGGTCGATCCTTTTCATGAACAATGAATAATAGGTATGCTTGAGTGTATACTATGTGAGTGATAGCATTAAATCTCACTTTTAACGCTGTGTGAGTTGGAGGAACAAAAGCAATGGAAATGTTTTTGTCCCTTTGTTCTCCAGCAGGATTAAGGTAGCAATATCCCCTTACAAAAATGGGACAATCCACAACTCAAGAAGTGTGTCCACCACAGCTTTTCGAGGCTTTTTGTTGGGACTGAGCAGTTTGAAGGAATTCCTCTCAGTGTTCAGCGCAGACCCAGGGCAGGTGTCACAGCCAAAACAGTGGGCTCTGCTGGTCTGTTAACAATGATGCAGAGTGGTTGGGGGGCTTACAGCCTCCCAAATATCCCAGAAAGCTGTAGCTGAAGTGTCCAGTTGCTCAGCTGTACTGCAGCACAGCTAGGAACACACACACACTGCTTGGCAGCTAATGCCATCTCTTAGAGGTGGGTAAGGTTTGTACCTGTTGCATATCTGACTTAATCTGAGGGGTTTTTGGCAGTGCAGGCAGATAGTTTTGTAACTAGAGCTGAAAAAAATAAATAGTAATGGAATACAAGCAGTTTTATGTTACATGGGAAGAAGGCTTCCAATCCAGGAAAGCAAATCTGACAGTAGAGATGCTGAGGACCTGATTCAACTATGACATTCATGTCCTGGAAAAAAAAAATCAAAGGAAATGGGTCTTTTGACTCTGTCTTCTGAACAATGGGAAGAAATTCCTTGCTTTTCTTCCACTCATTGTTTAATTCTCACAATCCTCTGGTTTAAATCTGTTTTTACACTGTTGTACCCAGTCTAGAAGTTTCCCTGTGAGAAAAATATGTGATACATATTTGAGAAATTTAGCTGAGTGAGTCTCAGAATACTTTCTTAAGAGCAGGATGCTATATTTTGTTAGGTAATCTGTTAAACAGGATCGGTGGTGGGGAAGGGGTTGAGCAGCAACAATACATAAATGGCAACTGTTCTTTATGGTACCTGGTGTGGTTATTTACTTCACTACAGATTGCATGCAGGTTATTATTCATAAATGCTGGTGTTCTGACCCCTGTGGAACTGATCCTATCATTCTCTGAGTAACATCTTTATTTCCTAAATTAAAAATTTTTTCATATCTATATTTTGGTGTGTCCGAAATCTCCTTTTTTTTTTTTTTTTTTCGTTTCTCCATTTTTTCTTCTTTTTCCTCCATACTGAAGGAAAGAAGAAATTCAAAAGTGCAGTGTTTCTTTCCAAAATGAAGGCAGAAAATGGTGTATTGACCTCTTTAGGCCATGTGCTATCCTCCTCTCCCTCACTACACCAAATCCTAGATTGCATTCCTTTGTATACAGGGTCAGAGAGCAAACAGAGAGAAAAAGGCTCGTCATGTGGAAGCCAAAGAGTTACACTCACCAGCCACTGATGGAAGGTAAAAATACAGTGGTTCCCATGGGTCTCTCTGCTGTAGTAACACAAAGACACCCAATAACCAACTCAGAATGTCTCCTCAGCCTTTGGTTGATTATTCCACTGTGTGCTGTGTATGAGCCTGTCTAATTAAGGAATATGTCTTGCCTGTGTGGCACACCACCAGACCAGCTCTGGGGCTAAAACAAATGCCATGTAAGCAGGATCAGTTTCAAGAGAGGGGTTTCTGTGGCCTTTGATTATTTTAATTTAAACATCCCTGCTTCTTCTCGTGATTGCAGGTTCAAAGTTTTCTTCTGCACTTTTGGCAAGGGATGCCTCCTCATATGCTGCCCGTATTGGGTTCTTCAACTGTAGTGAATATAGTGGGAGTTTGTGATTCAATTCTGTACAAGGCAATTTCTGGAGTTTTGATGCCAACAGTACTACAAGCCTTACCTGACAGGTCAGTATAGCTCACAGCACTGACCCCTTCTAGCTCAGCTGTCTTTGTTGCATGTGTTTTCTTCAAGAATGACACCGGGTCTCAGAAGGCTGCTTACTGCCGCCCATTTTCTGAGTTTAAATCACGGTGTCAGTTGAAAGGAGTTGAAGAGCTTACATGTTCCTCAAGAAATATTCAGATTTTAATAAGACTTGTATTATGAAAAACTTGGAGGGTTGGGAGTTTTTATGGGATGAAGGATACCACCTTCTTGGTTTCTTAACATTCTGCTGATAGTTTTGTCCCAACTTTCAGGGAATGTCAGAAGTCTGCAGGTTGCAGAGTGCCACACCATCTTCTGAGAATTTCTGACACTTTTCTCCTAGTCTGGGATAGCAACATAACTGTTCTGGATCATCATGACTAGAGAAGGTGATCTGACCACTCTGTAAATATTCACATGCACATTCAGGCACTGCAACCTAAGCATTTGTCTCTGTATACAGTCTAGGAACCCAATTGTTATTCTGCTTGCCAGGAATATAAAACATTAAGATCATACTTGTGAAACCTTGAAGAAGCTGATTTAATTTTAATGCTGTCCTATGAAGAACAGAAGCATGATTTGCTTAGGATCACTTTATTTAAGAAGTATTTGCCTCTGTTGTTTCAAAGCTACATTCACTTTTGTAATCCGTATGGTAGATTTCAGCTGTTCTCTTCCTACCAGGAGTTCACATGAGTCCAAGAAGTCTTGTTTATATAGGTGAAGCAGGACAGAGATCAACAGTTCATAGCAAAAAGTGTAGTCATTGAGTGGAGTCAACATGATTCCCCCTTTGGTTTTCCTAATATGGGTATCAGGAAACTATTTTTCTAGATATATTTGTACATCTTTAGTATTATTTGGCTGATGCACTCCTGCTGTGGAGCAATTCGTTAAGAATATTTCTCTAGGAGTTTCTTATTGATGCCGTGTATTTAAAGTGATTTTAAAGTGATTTTAAAGATTTAAAGTGTCTCTAATTATGGAAAATGTTTTTAGGATGTTTTTCTGCTCCCCTATGTGCACTTCATGACTGCTGAAGTACAGAATTACAGGCAAGGTATTTTTTACACAAGGAATCTGTTATAAGCATGGGCTTTCCTTGATAAGACGTGTACATTTTTACAAGCTTTCCTCCCCCCCCCCCCCCCCCGCCAAATCTATTTCATTGGAAGGATTAAACAGAACAGCAGTCCTTTTCTCAAGCTGCTTAGTTCTTTCATAGCAAATAAGGAGAGACTTGAGTGTGAATATAGACTTTTGTAATGCATATAAAGGGCCAGATTGTGGCTATTAAGCCATAGCCTGCACTGGAGGGGGTGAAGAAGGGTCTCATTGCAATGGAAGCTCCTGAAGGAAATCTTGCTGACTCAGCCAGACTCCTCCGAGATACTTCCTGGGAACAAATTCTGGCCATCCAGAAAAGCCACTTTTTAGTGAGCACAGCAGTTGTCATCCATCCCTTTTCCCCTTTAGGTGTCTTTGTGGAGTGGAGCAGAGCAGGCCTATGGCCGTGTTTATTTTACTGCATCTGTTCTCAGTGCAGTGTGGTAGGAGTACAAACAGAAAAAAACTTCCTGGTTGGAACAGGAAAATTCCTTGTACCTTTCCTCTCTCTCTCATTTGTGTGTCTCTACTATTGCTACAGGCAGTTGAGCTTTGTCTGTCAGATCCAGTTGTTAGGGTCCCCTGCACGACACTCTGGAAACTGTCGTCTTATACTGGAGATTCCAAGAAGAAGAGCAGAATGAGTCTCCTACAAAGTTTAATAGGAAATGATGGAACTATCAGGAGTGGGTAGCAAGGGAGAAGAGAGAAATCTCACTTGTCTGGGAAAGTTGCAGTCCTGTGCAGAGCTAAGCAGGCAGGTCCTGCTCCACCCCTATTTCCCCCACCTGTGTGGGCTTGGCCTGAACATTCCTCCCCCCCACCCCCCTTATCATCCCCACTCACTGGCTCTGGCCTGCAGCATAGCTGATTGTTGCTCCACTTGAACATCCCTGTGTACATCTGTAAAAATGTGTGCACAGCTGAGCAGAAATCCAAACTTCAATTCATCACCTTCTTTAAATGGTTGTGATCTTATATTTGTACAGAGTATGAATGATTTTATTGCCAGTAAGAATACTATTTGTAAGTATCAAAGCAGTACCACACAGAAACTTTCATTCTTCATGAGGTTTTGAACATGGTGGTATGTTTTGCTTTCGCTGCAAAAGTTTTCGGAAGTTTTTCTTTGTGCCTACAGACTAAGATATGCTAACAACTCTGCATAATAATAAGTTGTAAATAAATGACTCATGGTCCCCACATGTTCAGATTTTATAGTATAATGCACAGAGTAAATCTGTTCTGACGTAGTGATTCCTTTTTCCAGTTTGACGCAGGTGATCCGAAAGTTTGCAAAGCAACTGGATGAGTGGCTGAAAGTAGCTCTCCATGATTTGCCAGAAAACCTACGAAATATCAAATTTGAATGTATGTATTGCTCAATCTCTCTCCTGTTAAACTGGGATGTGTAGTGTTTGTTGATTACAAAGTAATTGCAAGTGAGATGAGTGCTCTTTTAGGAACCAGTCATCATTATAAATCTTGCATTCACACTCTTCACTTGTTCATGAGAACCAACCTCATTTAGTGAAAGGAGGTGCTGCTCAAAATGAGAATTTCTTTTCCTTTCCTGTGGATTCTGATAAGAAATTAATTTTGTTTATAGTAAGCAAACATTAGGGATGATATTAGGCAAAGAAAATTATTAAACAAACCTTTAGGCTAGCAGAATTTGAATACAGCTTGAGGCCCTTACTCAAAAAAGTGCCAGAGTTAAAAATGAAGGAGATCAAATTACCCTGTCACCACAGGAAAGGGCACTAGTCCTTTTCAGACGTGCTTTGTAGATGCCTGCAGTGCACATCACCTATTGATAAAGCCTGCTTTATTTCACGGCTCTCAATTCTTTGCCTTTCATGAGCACTAAATTCCACACCACAAAGTTAAAAGAAAAAAAAAAAACTAATTTAGGAGAAGGATTAACTATTTTGATCAGCGTGGAAAATTAGGTGTATATTTTACTGAGAACAGTCAGGATGGAAGTTGGAACAACTGATCTTAGGGGGGTTTGAATTGTTTATTGATTTGTTTTAAAAATTAAACAAAATCAGAGCTAAGAATATGCTTTACCGCATCTTTGTCATTTCAAAAATGCTGAGAATCTTCAGCAAAAAAATCTTTTCCAGTCTTATAGGCAGAGAGAAAGATTTGGACAGTGCACCCTCTCATCATTCTCAGTCTGTATTCTTTAACTGCCCCTGTGTACAGTACAGAGGGAAAACACTCTGTGGCTATATCTAACTTCTCTTTGGATATATCTAGAAGTCTGGTAATTTGGATTTAAGGAAAATATTGGGTGCATCCTGCCTTTTACGTGAGCCTTTGTTGCTTCTGCAATTGTTTCCTCCTCATCAGAATTGGTGACAGTGTACACAGCCAATGGAGGTACTGAAAGGAGTGACTGCAAGCTTTGGTAGTGTTTGGAGTTCCAGGGTCACATGTTATAGACAAAACATGCACAATACAGCATTTTATAAGTTCATTTTCCAAAGAGCTTAAATAGGAGCAGAGGACTGGCAAGTACCTCCTGGGCCACCTAAGTCCATAATGTATTAGCATGTCATGCAATCACTTTCAGAAACTCGGATCAAATTCTACCTGAAACTGTATCAGAGTTTAGCTCCTACTACTTTAGTCAAAAGACTCCTCCAAAACTTGTTTGCATTAAGATTTAGCCACCTTTTCTCATTTCCACACATAAGGTAGCTATTGATATTTTATGCCCACTTCTTCTTGCACCAACATTTTTCTTCCCATTAAACAGTTCTTTCTGGTTTTCAGTTCTTTTGTGTAGCAAGAGAAAATTTGCCATGCTGAAAAAGCAAAGCTCTCCCATTGTCCTCCACGTTTCTCTTGTCACCTCATTATTCACAGCATCTATAAATCATTGGTTGTAATATGCCTCTGTAAAACTGATCGAGCATCCAGATTTAAGGTTTTAGGTCAATGTTTAAATTACGTGAAAACTGGGTTGAGTGAATTTTATGTGGCCACAATTTTACATAGGAAACTGGATCTCTTTTTTTTGGTTTATTTTATTTTATTCTCATTTTAATTCAATACATTCAGGAGTAATTTTCTTTATTTAGCACAGTATGTAAATATGTATCTCTTCTTTCCTGCAGTGTCCAGAAGATTCTCACAAATACTCCGGCGACAGACGTCACTAAATCATCTCTGCCAAGTAAATATTTCGGTTATGATGAAGTTTGATGAATGCAATTTTTACTGACTTTTCAAATTATTTTATGCGTTGACAGGTTGGACTTTACTCAAAGTGGAGATCACGTCAGCAGTTTGTATCCAATCTTTATTGTGACCATCTTTACAAAACCAAAGAATAATCAGTGAAAAGTGCTTTTCTAGACAACTGGAAACTCCTGATTATTAAATCCAGCAGGGTACTTTCATGAAAAAAAAAGTGTTATTTGATTTGAAGAGATGGTTCATTTCCAGGAAATAAAGAAGGGACATTTCATTGCTTTCAGAGTAGTGTGTATTAGGCCAATTGCAAATCAAGAAAAATTTCTATCTGCCCAACAATAAATTTCAAGTCTAATTGTATATTACAAATCAAATGCAAATTGGGAAAAACAAAACAGCTGAACAGCTGGGGTTTTAAATGGACATGGTCATGTAATCATAATAAGTGAATATAGAAACTGCTCTGAAGTGTTTGATTTTCACCAGTTCACACCACAATTACCTATCAAAAAGTCATGAGGCCAAATTCTGTGTAGTATAAAAGGGGGAGAATGTATGGAGCTAATTAATATTTCATCCAGGTATTGGAGGGGATATTTTGTTTTCAGTGTTACGCTGAAAGCTCCATTTTTGGAAGGTGTATCCAACACCTCCCGTTAAACCTGTGAGAGGTGAAGCCCACAGGAGGAAGCCCTGGGGGAAAAACCCCCACTCCTGCAAGGAATTCTTTTTAGCTTTCTTCCTCCATTATTTTAATGGTGGAGGCAGAGATACCAGCGCTAGCCCTCCCCAAATATGGTGGATCATCATCAAACCTTGGAGGTCCATAGGAATTCAGAGGAAATCAAGATAGAGAGACCACAACCTTCTGCATTCAGACCTGGGATCAAACAGTTTACTTATGTGAAGGACTATTCCCAGTGCATCACTTCCTTGGGGAAGCTGATAACTTTAGTGGGGTTTATCATCTCTGCTTAACTTACAGAGATCCATTGTACTTTATATGACCACGACCTTGTGTCACTTCCTTTCCTCTCAGTCCATCCTCCCCATTATCAACAGCAGATCCCTGATTCAGCCAGCCAGGACACAGATCTGATGAGGAGGCAAAGGAGCTTTGACCATTTCATGTGGCAGAGGGAAGAATGAGAGTCTTCACAGTTTGGGAGAGGGGAGGGTGCAAACCTGAGCAGAGTTTGTTTGGTCGTGTCTTGACTTTTCTTGTTGCTCTTTTGTTACAAACTGAAGCTTGCCATAAAAACCAACAGAGCTGTTAGAGACTGAGGGGTGTAGCAATGGCAGCATCAGATTACTGGTGCTCCTTGGGGTTTGAGGTGGATGCAGTTAAAATACTTGTAGTTGATTAAAGTAGGCAATATTATTTGAGAAGTCTCTTGTTAGAGGGCCTTGTAATATCCATAAGACATCAAGCTGGTGGGTGGGGGTCCGTGAGGAGGATCAACTTAGTGAGCCTAGCTAAGGAAGCGTAAAAGGGGATAAAGCCTATTTTTTAACCTAATAAAGCATGAACTAATGAATAGATTGGATTGGATTACAGGCATCAAGAACAGTGATCCACAGTGCAGACATCACATTTCAAATGCTGGAGGACTGGAGGAATGTGGATCTGAATAGCATTACCAAACAAACCCTCTATACTATGGAGGACTCACGCGAGGAGCACAGAAAGCTCATCATACAATGTAAGAGCAGAACCTTCAAATAAAGCCAGGTGAACTTGGTTTCCTGCTGCAAACAAAGCTCAGAGAAAGTAACACTATTTTTGCAGCCCTTGGTTTGCTTTGCAGGCTTAAGATAAATACAGAGATATTTACCAGAATGTAAGGCAAGGCCCTGCCAAGGCCTTATGTTTTGTGGCATAGATCTTGGCACTCTTCTATTAATGAGTTCCTTTCTAGTATCCAGAACAGCCAATGGCACAAAACTTTCACCCAAACTCAGGAGGATTTTTTCCATGAACTTGAGAAAACTAAATCCATTGAGTATGTGAAAATCCATTCTTTCCTGTTGTAGAATTGCAGGAAAATAGTCTTTTGAAGGCCTTGAACACTCAAATGGCTGTGTATTTGAGTCCCTTGTAACCTTGTTTATAAAAAGGTCCTTTTTACACAATGTTTTCATAAACAAGATCATCTGATGGGGTAAGCTTTCACCCTGAACTTTCATGAGTAAGCGGAAGTCCCATATCAAACAAGCTCATTGGCTAATTTAGCTTCTGTCTGGTATAGTGAAGGTCATGGACTTAAAAGTGACTTCGGAGATATTGGCAAATTGGTTTTAGAATCAAAGATCTTTTGCAAATATAAAATACACCTTCCATAATCCAGCTAGTATCGCATGTTTTCAAGCTTAGGTGTAACACAAAGCACACTGAGTTTTGTTGATCAGAGGAAGCAGAGCTTTGCCTCTAGCATCGTTCACAACCTCACTTCCCTGGGAATCCACCTGCTGTATTGCCATCTCCCTCCTGAGAACACCAGTCATCTTTTGTCCAGATCCAGCCTTAACAGGGTGCAACCTGGGCAACCATTTGTGGGAGCCCAGCAAGGCTAGGTTTACTAGTGGGTAACTCTTCCACTGAGTGGCTGGGAAGAGAAGGGGCGACACCTTCACTTATAAACTGAACCCTACAAGGTTGACTTTGACAGTCATTCCACTGTGTTAACACTACAAGTCTTCTCCGCTGTTCAGGGATGGGCCTTGCATTCCCTGTTAGTTCTGTTTTCCAGTGAGAGGTGCTTGGTACTCTTTCCTCTCCTTCTTAACCCTTTATTCATTTCCTGACATGGCCCTCTTCCCTTTTGAGTAGACAGAAGCTTGACATGGCAGCAGAGGAGGTAACATGCAGTGAGACTGAAGTCCAGAGGCTGAGTGCATCCTTCTGTTATCTGTTCTGTTTCCATTATCTATCCAGCATCCTCCCGCTGCCTAAAAAAGAGAGTTCCCAAAGTTATACTCCCTAGCAGCAGGGACAGCTTTGGCTGCCATTCAGAAAATCCTTAATGTTTAAGAAAACCTCTTGTATATGTGCTTACTACTTAAATACAAACTTGAGTGTAATAAAATCAAATTGAATTTTCTCAAATGCTAATGGATTTGAGCAAGTTTTTTCATATGTTAGGTTCATATGGTCCAGTAAATAGTTACTTGGAAATGTTAACTTATTATGAATGTTCATCATGAGATGGAATTCCACTGAGATGTTCTTATACGTAGAGAAATTATTCTAGAACTTAGATTTTTTTTTCCCCATCTTTGATGTTTATTCTACTTAACCAAAGTTCTTTTTCAAGACTACACTCTGTATGACTTGTATGACATGAACTTAAGGCCCGTTTTCACATTCTTGGTACTAACAAGCAAGAAAGTACAATTGCCAGCCTCTGTTACTGGAAAAAAAGCAAATATGTTTGTAAGCCTTTTAACAAGCTTAGAGAGAAACAGAAAAATCACTGGGTATAAGAGAACCTCTTTCCTGCTCTGCTCTGGTAGCTATCTCTGACATGATTTCTTCTTTATTCTCTCTTTCTCAGATCCTGTTGAGGTATTTTTGACAGGCACTAAAGGCTAAAAATTTACTTTTCTCAAATAGGTTGTTGTACACAGTTGTATTGCTCCAGCAGCAAAGTAAGCAACTGATTTGTTTTTCCACTCTTGCTCCCCTCTTTGCACAGCATATGAATTACTTCATCTGTTGTATCAGGCAGTTTTTGTCCAGCCAAATATTCAGGTAAGGAGACATTTAGATTTCTCTGCGATCCTGTTCTGAATAAAGGGAGGTTGCCCATCCAGTAAAAGAATGAAAGAAGATGAGGGTGGCCCAAACATCCCTTCTTCCCTGACTAATGTTGCTGACAAGTCAGCCTTTGCAAGTCTAAGTTAAACAAAGTTGTAGTCAGGTGCGAAGCAAATGCATTCCTGGTCATCTTGCTGATTCACTTAAGAGACCAGGGAGGTTTTCTTTGCTTTATTCTTGGATAGCCTCCCTGGCTCAAATTTCTAGCTATCATCTCTAAGCTTTGCCTTCTTCGCTATCTTTCCTATGGCAGGAAATTCCTTCCTCCTGTTATTTATAATTAAGCAGAAATGGAAATGCATAGCACATGGAAATCATCCTGCAACACAGCAGGGAGAAAGTATCTTTCTTGACTTACTGTGCCTTTTATTTTAGCTGAGTTGAAGAACAGTTCGTTAAGGTGTCAAAATACATGATTCTTTGTCTTCCAGCCACTGGTTTTCATAAATGAATGAGATGCAGTTTTAAGGGCTGCACTTGAATGACTAGTTTTTACTTTTTGTATTAAAATATTAATATTGGAAAAGTGTATTTGAAAAAACCTTAAAAAGTATACAGATTGCTTTTTGCAACTCTTTATAATAAGTATAGCATTTCTGCATTGATAACAATTTGCTTTGAAGAAGTAGAAGTTTTTGGAAATTCTGTGTTTGTGTATGTGTCTGGCATTGCAAACAGATGATTTACAGCAGTTAAGTCATGTTTTTGCAACCAAAGCGTTATACATACATATATGTATTATGTCCTATCAACAATACTCATCCACTCGGTGCCTAGAAGATTCTTTATGCTTTTCTAAATCAATACCATGCATGACATTTTTTCGTCACCAGGGTCAATGCCTGCTTTCTCACTCTTTGCAGAGAACGCCACAAACATTTCACTTCCAGGCACATGAGATAGCTGAAGCTTAAATCAAAATGTTAATTTTAAGAAATAGGTTCTAATTTGCCCACATGAAAATACCACTTCCAATGTCTGCATCACTTTCATAGAAACAAGATAAGAGACTGAGCAAACTTTTTGGGTCAGCACCAAGAAAGATGCGATTGTTACGCTTAGGCAATCCATTATTAAAAAAAAAAAACAACACAGCAAACTTGTGATGATGTTGGAAGCCTTTTATGATTTGTTTTTCTTTTGTTCCGAATGGAATCCAAGTACTGAGGTGGGCTGTTGTTTTGTTCTGTCTGCCAGTGTATCAGGAGTTTGATCACCTTTTGGAGGAGCAGTCCCCCATTGAGTCGTACATCGAGTGGCTGGATTCCATGGTGGACAGATGCGTTGTAAAGGTTGGTAAGCAGGGGCAAGGACCTGAGTCACTGATGTGCATTATGAGCTCTAGTCAGGTCATAGATTTTTAGAACAAATAAAAATAATTAAAAAAAAAAAAAAAAAAAAAAAAAAAGACAGGCATTGGTAATAAGCAGGAGTAAAGCAGCAGTGGGCAAAATCTCACTGGTTTTCATGAAGAATTGCTCACATTCAGGATTCTGCTTTATTCTGCACTTGTTTATTTTATCACAAAAGAATGAACAGAGCTGAGGTTTCCAATCAAATCGATATTTCAGGGACATGGAGAAATGGATTGAGAGTCAGAGTTGTGCTAATGACAAAGGACAAATAAAAGCATGATCTAGCCTTTTGAAATGAAAAGAATATTTAAGATAGCCAATTCATTTATATATAATCAAATGTAAGGATGAAAGTTTATATTACCATTCAATCAAAGACATATTTGTGTCACCTTTTGAGCTGATGTGGATACCAAAGACTTTTATTTTCATTTTAAGCGCATACAGGAAACTACTCACCAAGCTTTAAAATGTATTTTCAAAAGCAGTCAGTCATCACCATAATTTTACATAGAGTATGAAGATATGTGACTGACTAATTTCTGTCACTAACAATACTTTGCATTAGGATGTTCTATTAGAATTTCAACTCTTCATTCCAGTTCACACAATCACAGAACATGCCGAGTTGGAAGGTACCCACAAGGATCATCGAGTGCAACTCCTGGCCTAGTTGTTAAAGCTCAGAAGTAAAAACAAACCAAAACAAAATATGCTGCCTCTCTCTCTGCTGCAAAAGGGCCATACTGAAAAGAACAGATAATTCCCTGGATTACTTAAAGTACTTCAACTATTTTTGGGAACTGTTCTTCTAGTCAATGGAATGCAATTTGAAATTTAGACCATGACTGTTAATTTTAATGAATGAATTCTAATAGCTGATTGGGTAAACCTAATTCTTTAAGTCACATATGGCTGTAATAAACCAATTTTTGAAGGGTTAATGCCTAAAAAATACTATCTGGAAAGTTTTTTTCCTAGTTAAATGACTAAGTGAATTCACAAAAATAAAAACATGAAGGAACGAAAAATTTTGTGGACAATACACATTGGGTATGGTTCTGTACAGGGCCAGGAGCTGGACTCGATGATCCATGTGGGTCCCTTCCAACTCAGCATGTTCTGTGATCCTGAGTTCAAGAAGCATTTATACTCAATATTAAACCTTAATTGAAATATTAATATAAATTTTCACTGTAGATCAAACATTATGGATTATAAATTGCTTCCTTGGCTAGGAAGCAAGAATGAACATAGAAGTAATTAGGTTAAGATAAAGATCAGAGCAATTTTTTTGCAGTCCTTTTATAATTTATAAAGGAGATCCAGTCTTGAATAATACTTTATTAATTTATCTTTCTGAAGGTTGTATATGGTTATATGGTGGTTCTCTGTCTTAGGCCATTTTGAGTTTGGGTTTTAGTAATTTACAGTGTATATTTTAATGCGACTGTAATGGTAAGTAGTTTTTCAGTATAAAAGAGGAAGATGGATATGTGCATCATTTAGCTGTACTGCTGGTAAAAATGTAAGTTTCTCCACGTCAGACGTATCTGCCTTCTTGCAGGTAGCTGCCAAGAGACAAGGCTCTTTGAAGAAAGTAGCTCAGCAGTTCCTCCTGATGTGGTCCTGTTTTGGCACTCGAGTGATTCGGGATATGACTTTGCACAGCGCACCCAGCTTTGGTACTTTGATTTTGTTGTTATAATTGCATGCCACAGTCAAAAAAATCTGTATCCTAGCTTGTAATGTACAGTGTAAGTGAAAACATAACCAGTTTTTGCATGTCCAGGGCACCATTAAAAAATAAGCTGGGGCTCCTGACATTTGGAAGTAATGCTCAGACAGATGTCTGTCTTCAAGATCTAGCCAGGCGAGCTGAAAACTTTACTGCTTCCTTCTGTTTGCTGTTAGCCAGTAGCTGGAGGGATCAGTCCCAGGCCAGCTGGAGGAGTCAATTACAGGAGCGTTCCCCAGTGCACTTCAGCACAAAGTGAGCCTGGTTACCCAAATCTCTCTGACCACGTGTTGTGCCAAGAGAGATGACAGTGCTGAAGTGGATAAAAAGCTCTCCAGTGAACCACTTTGCCAGCTCTCCTTTTAAAGGACATAGCATTTGCAACTGGTCTTTGCAAAATGAGTGTACTTCTATAATCTGGACAGATTCTCTTACATTTTTTTTAAGATGTCAGTCAGGATGGAAAAATAGATTTCTACTTTTTAAATGAAAAAGCATCTTGCTTTTCTACAGAGATTTAAATGGGGCTTTGTCCTGGGATACAAAAAGTTCAGATTAAAATAAGTTAAAAGCAAGAGTGTTTAGATTGCTGTGTCGTGAGTGTGAGCATTCACAGTCGATTGGGACCAGATTTTACATCAGGGATGGTTTTTATAAATGTACATTTGCCTGAATATGTTAGTAGAAGATCAATAGAGAATGATTTTATATGGGCACTGAACTGAACAACTGCAAGGATTTTTGCTAGCAAAGTTTTGAAGTCCTTGATGCTTTTAGAACCATCTAGCAGCATAAATTCAGATACTGTCAGATAGGCACAATATGATATTTATGTTATATATTTATATATTTATAATATATATTTATGGTATATATACTATATGTTTGTATATAAATTATTTATATTTTATCCTGAAACCATTTGCATTCCCACTGTAAAAGCCTTTTCCAAACAGGTATTAGTAAGTCATCATTAGACATTAGGATAGTGAGTGTCCCATCTGCTGACTTGTGTTTTCAGCACCAATATCCTGGTCACATCTATTTTCCGCCTCCTACAGGACTCATTTGCTCCTTAAGCCACTGTGTCTTTTCCCTTAATGTGGGCATAAAAGTAACTGATACTGCTTAACAGTATACTTTCCCCCAGTGTTCAAAAATCCCTTTGCATGAGTACCGAATAAATGCTGAATTTCCTTTTCTAGAACCTTGGGTTGCAGCACTTCTCTGTGCAGGCACAGTCCTGACCTGTGGAAGACACCAGTACACAACAAATGAAAAAACATTCTGTGTTAGAGCAGTGTTGAGATTATATCGTTACTCAGGAAATTCTGACTTTAAGCTGCTCCTCAGGATTCATTATTGCTACTGAAATGCAGTTTACAACATTACTTTTATTCATGTTCAGGAGATGTTTGTAACCTAATCAAACATCCTCTTGTTTCAGAGCAAGATTCACCAAAACATCTGTAATCAAATGGGAATTTTATTAGACCAATTGTCTGGATGGTCTGTACAGTGATCCTCAACTGTGATTTCTTACTTATTAATGGAAACACTTATGAACTTGCTATATAGTGAGAACATGAGAAGGATGAGAATTATTTGTTGTTTCAAGTTTGAGACCCACTACAACGTAATACGTCATATTTACCAAAAGTATTTTACCTGTTGTCTCTCTTAAAATTTTGGCATTTGAATTTGTCTCTTTTTTCTGAGAACTCTAGCTGCTCAGCTGAGTTTGTAGGTTTGGGGTTTTGTTCGTCTTTTGAGCTCACTGAGTGTATCTGTGTGTACAAATGCATGAGTCGTCTTCTTGTATGGACACACACCTTTGAACATTATTTTGGTGTCTTTATATGTAACTACAGTCTGGAAAAGAATGGACTGGCCATAACTGACATGTTCTCATGGGCATATGATTATTACTGGAACTGGATCAATAACTGCTTTTCAGTTTGGCAACCAACTCAAAAGTTTAAAGAAACCGAATAATCATGCTCAGCGTGAAGCTGAGATAGTTTGTGATTTTTGTCAAATTCAGAAATCTTTTCAAAAATAAAGATAATTCTTTTTCACCTGTCAGATTTTGGTGCTTAGACCACCAAGGAAGTTGGAATACCTGGCACTGGAGTGACTGGCACAGAGATTTGATTCTGGAGAGCTTTTAAGTGGCATGGGCAGGTTGAAACAATCTCTGGCAGAAAAAAAAAGCTGCTCTCTCTTGCTCCCTCTCTTTTTTTCTGTCTGCCTCCCTCCCTCCCTCCCTTCTTCCTGCCTATGCATATCAAAGGCACAGTTGGTGGCACTGTTTGGGTAATGCATCCAGTGTATAAAGTAACTAATTAGTAATAGAAGCTCCATGATTTTGTCCTGGAAATCTCACTGTTGTTTTGCTAGTTACATATAATTGCTGTATCAATCAAAAGTTGCTGATATTTACTGTGCCTTAGCTGGGTAATCACTGCTATGGTTTCTGTTAACTCCTGAAAATTAGAGCCAAATACTATTTATCATTGTAACTACAGTCTCTTGAATGACTTCTTACCTTTTCCTAAAGAAGTAATTGGTTTGCCAGCCACAGCTGGATCTACTTCAGTATTTAAAGATACACTTGAAAGAATTAGAGTTTCATGTGAGAAACAGTAGCTTGCAAACACAGAATAAACTATGGCACATCATGCTGAATAGCCATTCACTGAGGCTGAAATGCATGCCCTGGTATTGGTTTCAGTCTATAGCTTATATTTAATTCAACCCATTTAAGAATGTAAAAATATTGCATTCATTCAGTACGAAAAACTTGTTTGTCTGGTGTCTTTCACACAAATTCTGGGCTCAAAAACCCTATGCAGAGTTTAAAAATACACAGTGGGAGAAATAATAGGAGAGGAAGAGAGAAATTCAAAAGAGTGACAAGGGCACTGGAGTGTTTTTAAGTGCTGCATTCAGTATTGCCAACACCATGTCTTCAAAATAAAGCATTAGACCCCCCAAAAGCAAACACATTTTTTAAAATAGCAGATCCTGGGTCCCTGTCATTTGCTTGCTGCCATTACAGTGTTTGGGGTTCTAACTTCAAAGTGCATTATGAAACTACAAGCAACTTTTCTAATTTAATTTTTTATTTTTAATTAAAGCTGAGTAAGGAGTTAGATGGAAAATACTAAATACCTTGAGTTTTATATCACAATATGAAGTTTGCCAGCATTTTGTCCTAGGGTTTTTTTTACCTTGAAAATACCTGTTGGTAGTAACTACACTAGAGTCAATTGAAACTTTCAGCTGAAAATCTCTAGTCAGAAGAAGACTGAGCATTTTGTGGAGATTCTTGATAAGGTTTGCATTGGGGAAATCCTAAGTCAATAACAAGGTGAGCAGCCATATTTACCATCTTTGTTGCACTGCTTAATTGACTAGTATTTTATTTAACAAGACTTTGAGCCAAAAAGAAATTCTAAAATCATGTTCTCTGCAGTAGTTTAGTGCAGATCCCCACTGTTTACCCATGAAAGGCTGGGGAAACTTGTTACCATTTTGATTTGCATAGTCACATGAAACAAATGGAGAACTGAATGCTTCAGGTTCACCAGCAGCCAAAGGTTTCCTCCTCGTAGCAGAGGTGTTGCAATGACTGTGTCCTTTTTCTGTGCTGCCTTGCCCAAGAGCACAGAGGCCCAGTGGAAACCTCCCAGGGTGTGTGCTCAGCTCGTATCGGTGACGACAGAAGCCGTGCAGGGGTGGATTGAGAGAATGAAACACAAAGACCATCCAAGTCACATAGAAAAAGAATGTGCTCAGAGTCCTGAAAGATGAATTGCCAGCTCGATTTGAATAAGGAGATTGGGTCTTTCAAACCACTTCTGCCCTTCAACAGTATGTTTGAGTACAGGAGGTAGATAGGTGTAGTTATGCTTCGTTGTGATAAAAGCTAGTGTGTCAAGATAAACCTTCGCTGTGAAGAAACCAGTCATTATGAAATTTGATTGCATTTGGAACTTGTTTGATCTTTTTCTCTTGGAAGTATTTCTCCTCAAATGTAGTAATGGAATTTCTGAGGGAATGTATGCAGATGAGGGAGGGTTGTTTTGTTTTCTTGTTTTGTTTTGTTTTTTGTTTATTTTTTTTGTCTGGCAGTAGCTGATCTCTGTTTCCATCTTAGCTGACAATCTTCCTCTTAGTTTAAGCTAACTGCTGGACAGGTTGTTATTTTAACCTGACTGTATTTGTACTTGTCAGAGCTTTTTAGTGACTTACATGAACATGTTTTAAATAATCCATGCAAGTCGAAATAAACACAGGAGCTTTAAAATAACCCATTGTATGATAAAGTCCTGTCTGGAGCCATTACAGATACTTTACATCATGGAATTTATTGCATAAACTGACTCAACTCCAACTTGGTACTTGTCAGTCCTCCCCTGCAGATGGGTATTGGTCTGTTCAGGAGGGCACCACATAGTATCTCAGCTCTGATGCTTTGCTCCTCTTACTTTTCCCTGAAATGCATCTATGCTCCCTTCTTACATATTTTTTTTTCTTGTGGCTATTTGTACTCTAGGGCAAACATTTCTTCACCATACCTGATATGTATCCTTCATAAATTATGGGAAGCAACTCACTTCCTTTCTGCAAAATAAAGCCAACTGTGCATTTTTAGTCATTTAAAATCTATTATCTATTACCTTTGTGGTAATCTCCTTTATACCCATTTCAACTTGTACTAATTTCTCTTGAACATGGCTGCAAGATTCTAAGTGAGGTTTCAGTAGTGCCTTGTGCAACACTATTAATATTTCTGTTTCTATAAACCAGAGGATGATATAAATTCCCAAGGGCAGGACTTCTTACGGCATGCTATAAATTTCATTTCCATTACTCTAGTCCATAGTATCACCCAGTCCTCCCTTTGAAGCAAGCTCTCCATCTGTACTCAAATCTTACTTGAGGGTTTGTGGCAGATAGCTATCCACATGATCTCCTTTTATTACTGATTTTTAAAGCACTTTTTTGACTCCATGCCCCACATATTCTTTTGCATGTACTCTTCCTTTAATTCCTTTCATCCTTAAGTTTTTCACTTTCCTGTAATGGCATTTAAGAGGCAGTAGTATCAAGGGCATCTCCATAGTTAAGAACAGAAACAGGCCAAATGTTATGCTGCTGATTATTAGGAAAAGCTGATAATTAGAAAAAAGTAGTGTAGAACTTTTCAGTAGAAGAAGCATGCCAGAGCAAAGCTTTGGCACAAATCTTTTCCTCTGAGATATCTACAGGTGCTGCTATTGTCTCTATGTTTGGCGGGTGCTGCACTGGGGAGATACCATCAGGAGATTTGAAAGGTTGTTTCTACCTTCCTATTGATTAGTCTCTCATTTCTTTGGCACAGGTAGTTCAGAGAATTCATACCAGGATGTGTCACTAAGGCAGCCAGTTTGGGATTCTACTGCTGACAGATAATTCTATCTGATCCTTTAGATTAAAGGAAACCATTCCACTCTAATGCAAATGTCAAAATTGACATTCAGTGCTAATGTAGGAGAAGAAAAAGCCATCAAGTTCCAGCTCTAAGTTAGGTGGCTTTCTTGCACCCTAGAACACAATTGGTTGTAGAAACCTGTATAAATCCAGGAATTAACAGAGTTTACTACTCACCAGTTTTATTTTGACCTCTCCTGCCTCCAGTAAAGGAGATACTTCAGTGGCAGTAACATACAGAGGCAGCCCTACTCAGTACTCTTTGTGTTGAGCACCATAATAATGGATTTAATGAGTGTATTGAGACAGTCAATGGCTTTTTCATTTTTTCACTTTGTTACCAGGGTCGTTTCACCTTATTCACTTGATGCTTGATGACTACGTATTGTACCTGCTAGAATCACTCCATTGTCAGGAGAAAGCTAATGACCTAATGAGGGCAATGAAAGGAGAAGGAAGCACAGGTGAGTTTGTTCTTTCATTCATCATTTGTTGTTTTATTCCATTGGTTTCTCTATTTTCTATGTGAGGACATTTCTTTATCCTTATCTAACCCACTGAGGCTTATCTAGGAGCAAGGTGGTTTTCAGTTCTATCGTGATGTGAAATAAATCATTTGGGAGGCATCCCTCATTAATACATTCTGGAAGAGACCTGCCTGTTTCCCAATGCCACTCTGGATGTCTGAAATCCCATTCCTAAGCACTCACTTGATGTTTCACTGAGAAACTTTTGTACTGAAGCTTTTACCTTAGTTAATCTGTATAATTGACCATTGCATTTCAGTGGACCAAGTGTTAATAAATTCACTCATATCAGTGGATTTTTACCAGTCTAAATAAGAGGAAGAGATATCAGAAGTGGGAAAAAGACAAACCCCAAAGCTATTGTTTCTGATACACTTATTTTCTGAGTGCCTGTACAGAAGGAGACTCTGAGTCCTGCTCCACTCTACACTGCCTTGCCAGAACAGAAGCAAGCAGAGACTGCCTTTAGTATTTTTACTCTGGGCAATCCCTTGCAATGAGAGGTGATCTCAGTGATCTTCCCTACTTGAATCTCCCATTAAATTTGGCCAGTTAAACCTCTCTGTCACCTTTGGAAAGCTTCATTTTCCATTTTAGCTGTGGCTTAATTTGTCACCCTGTAGATTTATGGGAAGAGGAACATTTCAGTGGTTAGAGTAATATCTTCTATGTGGTGAAAGACTTGAATTTAATTCATTGCCATGCCATAGCCTCTCGGGTTTTTAACAAACAAGTTGCTCATCCTTGTATATTTTCCTCATACCTTTAGCAGCTAAAACCATCCAGGATGTCATCTTTAGTCAACAAAGAGGATCATTACCAAAAACCGCTGGAATCCCCTGGAGATTCCAATATTCCTGGAGATTCCTGTTTCTTTCCCAGGTCTCTAGAAGGTGTAAGAGTGCCTAACTCAGAGTGGACTCCTAATTTTAGATATGTAGTAGTATGTTACAGCAATGTAAGCCTTAAGCTGTCGGTGCATAAGTTTCCTATCCATACAATAGCAAAAATAATACTTTCCTTGAAGAGGTCTTATGAAGGTACACTGAAGGTTGTAATGCTGAATGTTACAGAAGTGCTTCTTTCAAAGATTTGTGGTTCCTGCTGTGTATTTCTTGAAATACGCTCTATGGAACTCAACTGCTTTTGTTCCCTTAGTCTACCTTTAGCTCTGTTTTATGATTTCTGTCTCTTTCTGCAGCAGAAATACGAGAAGAAATTATTCTGAGTGAAGCAGCTCCTCCAACTCCCTCCCCAGCGCCGTTCTCCCCCGCTAAATCTGCCACCTCAGTGGAAGTGCCCTCTGCCCCATCACCCATCAGCAATCAGTCCCCAGAGTATGGTGGCATTACAGCTACTACAGGTAGGTAGGTTTAGGCAACTAAATCTGCTTGAAGGTGGCTTTTGCACTTGGTGACCTGATATTGAGCCTGAGAAGATGATGCGCTGGCTTGCAAGACATGAGAAGCCTTCCTAAAACAGAAATCTGTTCTCACTGTATCCAGCCATGATGTGCAGTCTATCAGGAAAAAGATATGATGTTTGGATGTTTTTATGCACTTGAAGGAAATGTGCCACATATTTTAGGTTTTGTGAGATTTTCAAAATCCCAATTCAATACTGATTCAGGAATCCCTAGAGGGTAAAGTGAGAGATGGGTATCTTTCAACTCACTTCGCACCTTAATATATTTAAATAGCTGTGCAAGTTTCTCTTGGGAATGTTTTACATATCGCCGATAAATTTCATTTGTCAATGTTAGAGACTAGGAATTACATGTTTGAAGCCTATTTTCAGTTTTATACTCTATTATGGCAACTCATGAGGTTGTTGTATTCTGGTGGGCCCATAGATTTAAAAAAAACCCCAAAACTTAAAGGTTGTCTTAAACTTGAGAGTAGGATTGACAGAAAACAGTCAGCATAAAACTAGCTTCTTGTTTGGGTTGTATAAATGGCCATCATCCTCTGTACCCTAATGTAAAACTCATTACTTTTTGGATGTGGGCAGGACAATCTGCATGTATGAGCAAAAGAGTGTGTTTTCTTAATTCAAGGAAAGAAGCTTTCAGAAAGCATTTCAGGCAGTGAAGTTCCAGCTTTGCTGCTCCTCAGTGAAAAGGGTGTATAATCAGAGTGTGGAAACTATCACTTTGGTGATGTACTAGAAAAGTTACAAAATCTTCTTGAAAGAATGTCATAAAGTGATGATTTACCACACTAGAGAATTTGGCAATGGCTGGAGAACCAATAAATCTTTCTGAAAAACATTTTTCATGTTTTCCAAGGCGCCACAGGGAAGCACAATGCATAGTTGTGGTGGAAAGACATTTAAAAACATTTGTCCCTACATCACAACTTAAGGAGACAATACATTTTTAGGAGAGAAATGGGATGGTATTAAGTCCAGGACAGTTAGATAAGAGACAAATGATTCCCAGATATGGCTGGTGATCACACAGGTTTAGACCAGGCAATAGTGGAGGTGGTGTATACCTCTGACTTTGTTGAAACATTGATTTTGCAGATAGTTTGATCTGTAGGTATTGTGGTCCAATGTGATTGTTGTGATGTTAGAGCCAGAACTTAGAATGATACAGGGCTGTAGTCAGAAGTAAAAGACTGAAAAGAAGGAACAGTGTGCTCTCCAGGGACATTGACAGGAATAGAGACTTGAGGGACTTGTTTTAAGACTGCAGATACCATAAATCTATCTGAATATCGCATAACAGTTAACCCAAAGCTTATTCCTTTTTTCTATAATGGACTTTTTGTCAGCTATCTGAGTTTCCACCTTTGGCTTACTTGACTCAGGCACAAATCTAGACAGGTCTGGGAACTGTAAATTTTATGTATACCCCCTGAATCCCACCAGTAATGCAAAGGAATGGCTTCATACAAACATTACAATTTCTCTTTTTTTCATCTTGTCCATTATTTTATTAGAGTCTGATTTATTCTCTCCCTCTAATTTTTTTATTGAATCATAGAATGGTTTGGGTTGGAAGGGACCTTGAAGATCACCTAGTTCAAACCTCCCTGCCATGGGCAGGGATACCTTCCAGTAGACCAGCTTGCACAGAGCTCCATCCAGCCTGGCCTTTAGCACTTCCGTGGATGGGGCATCCACAGCTTCTCTGGGCAAGATGTTCTGGTGCCTCACTACCCTTAGAGTAAAGAACTTTTTCCTAATATGTAATTTAAACCCACTGTCTTTCAGTTTGAAGCCATCCCCCCTTGTCCTATCACTCCATGCCTTTGTAAACCATCTCTCTCCATTTTTCTTGTAGGCTCCCTTCAGGTACTGGAACTTCACAATTAGGTGACCCTGAAGCCTTCTGTTTTCCAGGCTGAACAAACCCAGTTCTCTCAGCCTCTCCTCACTGGAGAGGTGCTCCATCCCTCCAATCACCTTGGTGACCCTTCTCTGGGAGTCTCTCCAACACATCAATGTCCTTCCTGTGCTGGGGATCCCAGAGCTGGATGCAGAGCCCCAAGTGGGGTCTCACCAGAGCAGAGCAGAGGTGCAGAATCACCTCCCTTGCCCTGCTGCCCACACTGATTTTGATGCAGCCCAGGATACAATTGGCTTTCTGGGCTGTGAGCACACATTGCCAGGTCATGTCCAGCCTCTCATTTACCAGCACCCCCAAGTCCTTCTCAGCAGGGCTGCTCTCCATCTGTTCATCCTCCAGCCTGTGTTGATGCTGATGTTTGCCCCAACCCAGGTGCAGCACCTTGCACATGGTCTTGTTAAATCTCATGAGAATCCTGTGGGCCCATTTCTTGAGCGCTTCCAGGTCCCTCTGGGTGGCACCCCATCCTCCAGGTATGTCAACTGCACCACCTAGCTTGGAGGACCCCGAGGGACACCACATGTCACTGAGGTCCATCAGGATTCAGAACTGTTGATCACTACCCTCTAGATGCAATTGTCCAACCACTTTCTTATCCATATAGCAGTCCACTTATCAAATCCATCTATCTCCAATTTAGAGAGAAGGATGTTGTGAGGGACCATGCCAAAGGCTTTACAGAAAGATAAATGATGTCTGTAACATTTCCCTTCTCCACTGATACAGTCACTCCATCATAGAAGGTCATTAGATTGCTCATGCAGGACTTGCCCTTGGTGAAGTTGTGCTGGTTGTCCCAAATCTCCTCCCTGTCCTCTACGTGTCTTAGCATAGCTCCCAGGAGGACGTGTTCCATGATCTGGCCAGGCACAGAGCTGAGGCTGACAAGTCAGTAGTTCTCAGAGTCCTCCTTTCTACCCTTTTTAAAGATAGGTACAGTTTTTCCCCTTTTTCAGTCACCCGAGACTTCACCTGACAGCCATGACTTTTCAAATAACATGGAGAGTGACTTGGCAACTGCATCAGCCAATTTCCTCAGGAGACTGGGATGCCTCTCACTGGGTCCTGCATGACATAAATGTCCCATTTATGTACATACATGTTGCTCAGAGGGTTTTGAACCTGATCTTTACTTACAGATGTAAGTATGTTGGTATGTCCTGGTAACACCAAGGTCTGCTAGTGTGAAGTCTCAAGCCAGAAACAAGGTGGTTTGGGGGCAATTGTGCAAGAACCTCCTCCCATAGTACAGGCAGTAGAACCCGATGTAGCTTTTCCCACATTAGAACTTTTAGGCAAGAAAACTATTTCTGATTATTTTTAGGTTGTTTTAGAAACTTTAGTTTGGTTGAATTGGATTTTACTCTGGCTGCCTGGTGCAGTCTCACTTCTGTGAGTGTGAAAATCATTTTTGCCTAGCACAGGCCAAATTTGTTTATGCAAGTAGTGGTCTGGTTAAGATTAAATATGAATATATCTTGTTCTTAATTTGGGCAATTAATAATACCTTTGTTTCATGTGCTCATCATGTAGATGGACTGATCATCTCTTTCGTTTGCTAACTATTACACCATGGAATGCATTGTTCATTCACATAAAGCAATATGAAATAAAAACTGCTTGTCAGATATAGGAAATTGCTATACTTTAAAATAGGAGTGCTGAAGATGCATTGCATATACTAAAACTATTTTATATACAGATCTGTGGCATTAAGACAAAGAATATTTTGGGGCAGGAACCTCTGTTCTGGAAAGGTGTATTTTAAAGTATTGATTTCCATATGTGTCTTTTATGAGGTAAATGTAAAACTCTGCAAATACTTTGCACATCTTGAGAATTAGTTCCATGGATTACCATTAGCTCTCAGTTCCCCAATTTAAGGCATCATTAACTCTTTCTTGCTTTTGGAATTAGCAATAAAAGTTAACTATTAAACTTGCATTTTGACCTTTTTGCCTTCAGTCAGTGGTCAGTGCAAAACCAGCAAGTTAAATAGTTGCAATTACATGGTACTGAGCAAAAGAAAGGTAAATGCTGTGTATCGCCTTCTGTGATAGAACATCTGGCACGGCACCACTAACATTTTATTTAAAACTTTTTGTTAGGTTACTAGACGTTTAAAAGGCTAACTAGTCTCCATCCTTTCTAAATAACAAAGGCCAGATTAATGATTGTTCAAACTGCAACAATATTGTAATAAAAGTGATACCGGTATGGCTGACTATTCCCTCTTAAAGCCTCTCCTAAAGCTTTTATTACTCATTTGCCAGTGCAATCATTTTTACGTAGCACAGAATTACCTCTGAATTGTAAGTAGTTCCTAATATGTTATTAAACTACTGAATTTACTGTTCAGTTTCAAAAAAAAAATATGCTTGAAGTAAGTCTTTGGGTCAGCAATGGTCATTAAGGGTCACTGTTTTTCCACGTCTAGGGTAGGTGTTACAGGTCTGGGAGTGCTTGCACAGAGCTACCACCTCTCATATTTGTGCGTAGGAATAGAACAAATTTCTGGGTTTTTTCAGAAAGCTTTAGCTCCTGGACCTACGTGAGTATTTCAGAACATCAGCTCTTGTCCAGCAATCAGAGTTCAGTTCTCATAGCTGCAGAGTGTAAAAGTCAAGGGCTCTAACTTCAAAAGGCAGTTCTCCCCTTCAAATGGAAGGACCTGTGTTTTTCTAAAGCTCATAGGTAAGGTAATCTGTTTGTTGTGTGAGGACAGAATGGGGGTCTTACTCCAGATTTCTGATTGCTTGAGGCTGACAGTACTGCTTACTATCAGACATAATACAAAATTCTGTGAGGGTCTCACTTGTGCCTTCATGGTCATTTACTCCAGCATTAAGCAGATAATAAATGCAGCACCATGAAGCAACTTCTGGGGTTTTTCTGCGCTGCTGTACGTGATGGCACCACTAACAACAGGGCTGTTGTTGGATTAAGAACAGTTCCATTTCTATTTGGCTCCCTTGAAGGTCAGATGGCCTCTCGGTTAGTATTCTCAAAATCACTTTTTTTTTTAAGGAGAAAAGAAAAAGGAGTGATAATAAATGAATTTCCCTATTTTAATCAAATCCTGCATGTTCAGAACACAAAGCAGAGCAAACTGTTGCTCAATCACTATTGTTTTTGCTTATTTCAAAAAAGCAGTTCAGTTGGGTTCAGTCGTATCTAAAAGAAACTTCATCTCCTGGAGTTCAATTCTGCGACCAGCTGAGGAAATTAATCATAGAGGACAGGGACACAGGCATATTAGATACAATATCAGATAAAATGCAAAGGATCTTTTGGCCCTTTTCTTACTGTGTAATGCTAGTGGTAGGAAGATCATGAGATTTTTGGATTAATGGCCGATTTCTTTCTGGGAAAAAATAAAATCTGGTCAAAGTAAAATTTTGGTTTATGGTAAAGTGAAAAAAAAAGCAAAAAAACCCTCTCAAAAAATAATGTTTCCTAAAAATAAGTATTTGGGTCTTTTCACCATCTTTGTTCTCCTTCTTCCTTTTCTCTTTGTTTTTGCCTTTTGAATTTAGGCCTGTTTTGAAATAAAGTTTCAATTTTTTTTTTTTTTTTGGAAGATAACACCCGGAAAATATGTTGACCTTTTGAAATTGAAATGTTTCATAAAAATATTCTGTAGACAAGTTGTTGATAATTTCAAAACAGTTTTTCTCTTGTTTTCAAATGAAGCTATTTGGTGACCACATAAGCAGTTTTGGCCCCTTCCACATAAACTTTTTTAGCAAAGGCAGGCTTCCTTAAACATTTTCCTCAGCGCAAGGAACCATATCCACAGCAACAGTCATGGGCTGGATTCTCTTTGGTCTCAGGGATCTCAACGATCCTCTGCCATGGAAGGACATGAAAGACTGAAAATTCAAGAGTCAGTGGCAGAAAATGCAGGCAGGTGAAAACAGGCCTATCACAAATACCCTTGGCCATAGTACATCCAAGGATGTCTATTATAAGAGCACTGAATCACACTCTGCTGAAGTAGTTCAAGCTGGACTTACCTTGTGAAGCTCAGAATGCCTTCGTTCAGTCCCAGAATTAAGCATTTCCTATTAAAAAAAAAAAAAAATTTTTTTTTTTGCGAAATAAAATCACATGTAGCTGAGGAAAATTATGCACAACTGAGATAGGCTTTCCGTTCTGCAAAGTCATGGAGTGGGCACAGACCTGGTAGAATAATTACTGCCCCCTCTGAATTAGGCCCTTTGATACTACAGGAAGTCCTAGAATCCATACTGGGAAAAAAAAACAAAAACAAACAAACAAATTAAACCCCCCCCCTCCCCCCACACACACACACAAAAAAAAGTCACCTCCAATTCCTTTTAGCTGATGAAAAAGAGTCAAGAGTGCCCAGAGACCCCCAAACTTGTGTTCGCATTGGGCTAAATTCAGTGTTCTGGTCCTCATTTGCAGGGTAATCTTAGCCAGTATGGTCATGACCTCCAGCAAGAGCTATGTTATACTGGAACAATGGATCTGTCAACCTCCTGAGTGAAAGGGGTGTGTGCAAAGGACAAAGGTTTCTCAGCAGCTGGCTCGTGAAACTGGAGTTCCTGCCTGGAAGGAATCCGGGTGATTAAAAAACTCAGCACCTTCTAAGCAAAATGGAAAACCCACTTCTTTGCTCTTTGCTCTTCCCACAAACTCTCTACATGAAAAAAGAAATTAAGTCCAGTCCCTGCTGCCACAAAAAAAAAAAAAAAAAAAAAAAAAGAAAGGAAAAAAAAAAAGAAAAAAAGAAATTATTATTTGCAGGAAGGAAAAGGCTAGGCAATTTCTGTCTCTATACTTATTTTAATTTGGAGATCTTTAAAGTGTTGCCAATAAAAGGGCTGGTACCTGGCTAGGTAGAACAGGTACAAACTGCAAAAGGATTCAAGAAATTTACTTGCTCAACACCCATTTTTTTTCCTGATCCTTCATTGTTCTGATCATACCTCCTGCCTCAATCCAGGCAGCCCACTTCATATGAGAGAGACCTCAGGGTCTAGTGTATCATACCTGAGAAATCTTAACACTGATGTTCTTCTAAGTCCCATCCCAGGGGGTTTTTTCTGAAAAATTATTTCAACACCACATTGAAAGTTCACAGTGTGAACCACCCCATATACGTTTCATACTTCTGGATCTTTGCACACTCCGAATGATTGAAATGTATTTTTACTTATGCCTAAGATATGACTGGTTTGTTCACTTTGGTTGATGCATTTTCTGTTATCATTGCCTGTTAAGCTGATTTCCTGTAACTGTCTCAAAGGATGACACCTCTGTGGATGGCAGTCCATGTTAACTGTGTTCCTTTAACACTTGTTTGCCTGCAGGGGCTATGCAATCCTACACATGGTCACTCACCTACACTGTGACAACAGCTGCTGGATCACCTGCTGAAAATTCCCAGCAGTTGCCCTGCATGAGAAGTCCACATGTACCCTCTTCATCTGTCACACACCGGATACCTGTTTATCCCCACAGAGAAGAACATGGGTAAGTCATTTTGCAGTGGCTTGGGGTTTGTTTTGTTTTGGAGGTTTTTTTGTAGGTTTTTTATAAACTTAGGGTTGTTTTTTTTTTAAGTACAGTGAAAGCTATTTCTTGATGCAATTAGTCTGTGTTGCAGAGATGTTGGTATCATAATTCTTTGGCTGTTGTTGCTGTTGTATAATTATATTATGTCTTAGTTTTATAATATCATTTAATTCTATTTAAAACCACAGTAGGCCCTGAGGATATTTTCTAAAACAGAAGGCTTCAATAGATCTCTTCTGATTTCTATTTTCCTGTGCCACATTTTATCCCAAAAGCTAGACGTGTCTAAAGAACAACCCACGTCTCAGGAGAGGTGATGCTTCTCCTCTGGTCAGCACTGCTGAGACCACATCTGGATCCAATTCTGTGCACCCCAGTACAAGACAGACATAGGCACACTGGAGTAAGTCCAGAAAAAGGCCACTTGGATGATTATGGGACTGAACTATCTGCCATAGCAAGAGAGGCTGAGAAAACTGAGATTATTTAGCATCAGGAACAGAAGGCTCAAGGAGGATCTTATCAATGAGTATAAATACCTGCTGGGGGATGTAAGGAAGATGGAGACAGACTCTTCTTAGTGGTATTTAATGATGGGCCAAGAGGCAACAGGCACAAATAGAAATACAAGAAATTCTGTTTAAACATAAACAAAAAAAAAAAACCTATTTTACTGTGTGATCAAACATTGGAGCATGTTGCCCAGAAAGGCTATGGAGTCTCCACTCTTGCTGATATATGAACTCCATCCAGACACAATCCTGGGCAGCCTGCTCTAGCTGACCCTGCTTTGAGCAGAGGGGTAAGACTAAACAAACTCCACAGGTCCCTTCCAACCTTAATGATTCAATGACTGCTGTTAACATTTTCACTATAATATTCAAATCCTATATCCATCACCAAAATTTGCTCAAGGCTCTCAATTAAAATAATTACAAATTTAAAATTAAGTATATATATAAAAAATAACTATAAATGTATGTAATATTATTTGATATTGAAATACTTCAGACACTCAGACTTAGTCTCTCAGTGTTTTTTTCATCAAGCAACACTTCTGTGCCATCCACATCTGAGTGTATAACTCATAGATATCTGTAACTAAAGAGAAACAATCACAAACTAATTGGTGGAAAAAGGCCAGGCATATAGCAAGATTAGCAAATGCCCAGGTGCTGCCATGATGCAAGAGGTTCAAAAGGCTTCACTGAGTTCCTCGGTCTCACTGCATACTCATTAACCTTGTAGAAGTGTTTTCCAAGTGTGGAAGATTCTATACTGTTTGGAAGGTAGCAGGAGATTAATTTGAACCATGCATCTTCTTCCCTCTTGGATGTGGTTAGGTTTAGATACCTGTTTGAAAGTCACTGCTAAATCCTTACTGGTAAATACCTGAATATGGAGTTATGGAACACCTCTCTTATCCAGCAATTTTACTGTTTGATGGAGGCAGAAACAGAGCAGCAGGGAGATTCAGGAGCTGACAGGATGCAAGAATTGGAACAGACCACAGTAAGGCAGTGTGTATATAGTACATATGTGTGTAAATATGTGAGAATTCATTGTTTCTAAAGGAATCTCTTGCCTCTGGTGTTTGATTGATTATGGTGACTTAAGGAAACATTTTAATCTAGGTAAATCAACTTTTCTGAAAGTCAGTGAAGATCAAATGTTCACATGGCTACACAGAGATGGGGAAATTGCAGAAAGCGTCCATCCACCTTCTGCTGGTGAATGGTCTAAATAATGGAGGACAACAAACACTGACCCTGCAGTTTCCTATAACTACAGAAACTGCTCCTTCCTTTGCCCTGGCTGTTCCTAGACAGGAGGCTGGGAATCAAAAAAGAAAGTAGACAAGTTCTCCAACCTCACATCCCACTCTCTTATTGAGTTGGCTGTGCTAAAGCTCTGTGTTGTACGTTTCAGATTCAAACTAACACACCTCTCTGCCTCCCAGAAAAGGAACATCTACCACAGTGCAAGGAGATAGCTGAAGTCAGTATAGTTCTTTAAGTCAAAGCTTACCATACTTCCTCAGCCTGGATAGCAATTTACATGGCACTAAACTAACAATAGAAGGGAAAGACACTTTCTCCTTAGAAAGTGCACAACTGAGTCTTCAGTTTAAAATTAGTCACAGAAACATGCTGAGTCTCTCTGTTGTTGTGTTAGACATGTAGTTCCACTGAGTGGCATCTGCTTCCCATCTGAGCTGTGAAATAACTTTTTAAAAAAGATTTAAAATATCATCCTCCTATTCCAAAAAACTGCAACTGTACGTTTCATATAAGTTCTGGAATTATTAGTTGGAATACAATTATTGTGCATATTAGAAGTGTTTTTTAATGTATTTCAGATACACAGGAAGTTACAACTATGGTAGCTATAGCAACCAGCATCCCCATCCAATGCAGAGTCAGTATCCGTCCTTACCACACGATTCTGCTATTTCTGGACCACTTCACTACTCAGCTTACCACAGAAGCTCTTCACAGGTAAGTTGCAATTATTGCTTGTTGATACTTATTTAAAGTAAATGTATGTTTGTAGATTTATCAGCCTATAAGCTGTCTGAATCAATAAGCTGTCATCAGTCTAAAAGGCTCCTAATTTTTTTATTTTCTTATGTTACCTAGATATTTTTTCATTTTGGTGGAGAGCAGAAGTAGCCTTAGATTGCAAATATAAAGTACTAACCTTAAAATCCAGCAGTGTGGATCATGGAAGGTGTTTCTATTTTAAGGAGTAGCTAAAGCAAAAATGAATATAACCAGCTGTACGATTCTTAGATGCTGGGAGCAGGTTCTTAAAAAGAAATGAAATTGTTTTCATGCAGCTGAAGATGTAGAGGATGTAGTAGAATCTTCTGGGGTCTCTGCTTTTGCAAATATCCATGTTTAGGAATTTGCCAAATTAGTGAGTTCTGCAAATAGTTTGAACAACTTCAATACACCACTGCAGAGGTTTTGTTTAATCCTTATGCTATAGTCTCCTACTATAATGCTGAGAAATTATGTCAGTAACTCTTTCTCTTCGCAAAACTGAGCCGGTAGGAACCAGCAGAGATTAAGTGTGAAGATGAGATCTGGCAATAGTTCAAAAGTAGTGCCACTGTAGGAGGGCTTTAGTTCCTCATGCAGCTGGTGCTTTCACGGTATAGGCAGCTGCTCTCTGGGCTCTCAGCTGGAAGATTTGCAAAAGGCAGATACAGGGAGGGGGTGAAGGCATTAGGATACTCCACCCACATGGCACCACTTAAGCTTTATCTACTGGAAATTTATACAAGTATATTAGGGACTGCCAGGCTCAACTATCAGCATTGGACTGGAACAGTTTCATACCAGATGCAAAGATGTGAATTTGGTAATGCTTTGAACTAGAGCACATGAAACCTGCTTCTCATTCTGGTCTTTGTTATTAGTCTGCCACGTAATCTTAGAGTAGTCAGATCTCCTTTTTATGCTTTGTTTTCCCTAGCTGTAAGATAAGAATAATGGTATTCAACTCCTTAAAGATTTATAAGATCTGCTAGGAAGATTGTCCTGTACAAACCCAACATGCTCATTTGGACCAGCTCAGCAATGGCTCCTTAGTTTACGGAAGGGATGAGCTACAACTTCCCACCCATGTGTAGTACCTTGTCTATTGGACTACATGAGGAGGGAATTTGCAGATGCTGTATCTTCAATTAGAGCAGTGAGCGGACATTTAAGTACAGAGTTCTGTTTGTATTCCTTCATTTTTCAGTACAGGCCTTACCCTGTTATCTAAACAAATAAGTAAAGCAAATCAAGATCAACACATTTTTAGTTTACTCATATCCCGGTTAACATGTTGCATGCAAACAGTAACATACACTGAAATCAGGCAGATATTTTTCATATTGTAGTAGGCTGTCTCTACAAGTGCAGATGTCAGATCATAGATCATTTCTTCCTCTCTTGCTAGTCCTTGAACTGTCCTCAACGTATGAAGAATAGATATGCTTTAATGATCACACTCGAGAGGAAAATGATTTCAGTTTGTATTTAGGATGTTCTTTCTCATGCTGCTTATAAAGGAATTTCACAGCAGGACACAGCTACCAAAACCCTGACAATATGCTTGTTCTGTACCAATAGGAGCTACAAACTGAAACCTTACTTTCAAAAAATGATCTAAAAGTCTAACGGTTTGATATAGAATTTGCTGACAGTCCTTTTTAAAGCTAAGTTAGTTTCTGTAAAATTCCTGCCCTGATAATAAGTCCTTCATTAGCTACTTTTTACCAAGAAAAGTTAATAAGGTGTCCCTAATAAGCTGCTAGGGAACTACTCTTTTTCTAGTGGTCTTTCTGAGTGGAACTTGGTGCAAGGAATTGCAGTAGGACTCATGATGTTGCAAAATAAAAATACAGAAAGCCAAATTTACAATGAATGTATCAAGAGCTGCCACTATACTGAGGCCAGAGGAGTTGCAATGTGTATAGCTGGTGGTAGTATAATCAGCTGAGAAGAGGAGGCATTGACCATGACTCTTGAAAAGAACTCTTTGTTATAATCTACATTCAGGCCAAATATAGAACTCTAGCTCAATTTTAGTCTATCATTCTCTTTAGGATAGAGTCTAGGGGTTAACTCCAAAGAAAAAAATAAATGTGTGCAGAGGGTGTAAATTCTTCCCTGGGTTCAGGGAGAGACCTTGTCCCAGAAGGCGGCTGAGTCAAAACAGGCAACATGTAATTGAGGTGGATTGTAGGCTGCCGCTATAAACTACTCATTTGGTCTTGAAGAACACCATGTCCAAGCTCTTTCTGTGGAAGAGAGTGACATACTCGGGGTTTTATCAACTACTTTGAGGTTTTTGGTTTTGTTGTTGGAAACTTTAGAGTGAGGCTGTGTTGGGGAAGAAGTCACACAGCTTTTACTATGTGCAGCTCTCAAAAAATGCAGGTGGGGGTCTGGCAGTATAGGCTGACTAATCTCCACTGATGGCTAAGACTCTTTTGGTGACAGAAACAGTCTGTTTAAACCTTGGTCTTAATCTGAATTTTTTTTTTCTTTCATCAGCATCTGTGAATAGTTCTCAGAACAGTTCCTTCCTTGTAATTCCAGGCCTGATTGCTCATTGCTTGTCTTGGCTTACTGGCCAGGAGCCCGACACAGAAATGAAAGCGATTTACAGATTGATCTGTTACTGCCTAATTCTCTAAGCCATAGTGCAGAAGTGCATACAGTACTCTGATGATACTCCATCACTGTATAGAAGGGGACTATTTAATGTCTGTACATAAACACATCTATACCGATGCTGTATTTCATCAGTTCTCTGCCTCTGCAGTTTTAGGTACCAGATGCCAGGGTAGAAAATAGGCAACAACTCTCTCTAAAAGCCTCTGAGCAGTCTAATCAACCTATGCTGACTTTAGCAGAGAGGTACCTCCTTCAAAGGTAACCCCTTCCCAATGTCATCACCTAATCCACCTCCACAATGTAGGCTTGACTGGCTTCTGAGCACAGCTTTTGTCTGCAAGGTTTACACTGGCTGGTCAGGTCTTAATCCTCTTTCAGGCTATTCATAAATATTTCAATTCATATCATTCTACCTTTTCCTTAAACACAAAGTAACTCATGCTGCAGTAACTTTTCTTTGTAGACTTCAAGGCTTGCACTTTTAGTCTGAAGGAGAACTAGAGAAATCTGCATCAGTGTACACTTTAATATCTCTGGTAATACAGAGATGCACATCACATGAATGTGCATCACTGTGCAAGCAGTATGAAAAACAGAAAGCATGCAGTATCTTCTTTAAATACTCTAATATGTAGCTGTAGTGAATCATACTGAGGTCCATTTATCCAGGTCTTCTCTCTAGCAATTACTAGAATGTGTGGAGGAAGAGTCATAGAAGTAGGATAAGTAGAAAGCGGTTCTTTCACTGGCACATCTATGCTGTGTTTGGCAAGAGCTGGCCTAGGGACATCCTGAGTGGGAAGCAGCAGCTGGACTGATGTATTTTGTAGCAAACCACTCTACATTACCCTGTCTTTGAGCTATTTTGTACATAGAGACTTGGCAATGGTTTGCACAAAACGTACATCTTCTTGTTAATTTGAAGTCTGTTATGACTGCATTGGGCACCCTAAGGGTTATTGGGGTGACAAGGAATAGGGAATACTCATTCCCTATTTATCTACTCTTGCCATTCAAGACATTACAGATCTGCGTTACTGCTCTCACCTCCTTCTTGTCACCTCTTTTCCAGAGTTAGGAGTTACCATCTGTTTAGTTTCTGTTGTGACAGATACTCCAGAGATACACAGGAATTATGTAAGGGTTCCATGTGCACTGCAGGGCAGGTGTAGTCTGGGGAGCATGTAAACATCCTATTCTCTCAGTTGTGCTGAACAGGGAGCCTGATGGAGCTGGAGCTCCCCTCTACCCTTTCTGTGCAAACCTCAGATCTCAGAGTAGATAGACGGGACTCAGTCAAGAAGCAGCCAGATCAGCCACCTAGGTCTGAGAATCTCTCCTAGATGCTGCACTAAACACAACCTCATTTTACCTTTTCTCCTTTGCCACTTCCAAAAATGGGACAACCACCTCCAAATGGTCTGTCTCAGGTGTAGGTACTCAACAGAGAAATGGCATAGCAATGTTTCTCTTTTTGTTCCTTGAGATGCAGTTTGTACCTCAAAGACAAGCTGGCTTTTAGGTTTTTTCCCCCCTGCATTTATGAAGACCATAGTTTGCTTCCACAGTCTGGAAAGTGCTGCAATAGTACAGACTGGTGTTATGCAGTAGATTGGGTCTGTACTGCTCAGAGGCCCAGAGCATGCTAATTGGACCACAGTTAAAGGGATTTTAAGCTATGTTTATACTCTGACTCTCCTAAACTGCTCTGTAGACTGCAGTGGTCTCACATAACTTCCCAGGGATGCAGCAGCATGTAGCATACAGCACCACTCCGTTTCTCTGTAAAATATTGTATGCCACAATTCTACTCAGCTGTGCCTTCATTTCCCCTCATATGTCTCTGCAGCAGGATTTACATGGGAGTAGTACTGGAACACAGTGGTAACTGTTTTTTGTTACAATGGGGAGGCCAAAGAAGTTGTCTTCCAGACAGAGCCCACACTGCAGTGTCCATTCCTGTTGTTCTGGCCCATCTACTTCAGAAAAAAAAAAAATAAAAAAAAAGGAGGGGAAAAAGTTCTTAACTCCCCAGCACATACACATTATAAACTCATGACTACAGCAATGCAGTAAGAATAATAAACCCTTCCCATTAACCACTCTGTCATCGAACAGCTGGTAATGACAGAAAGACAAAAATACTGTCCAAATCCCACCCATGCAAGAGGAGTCATTGTTCCAAAGTCTATAACTTCGTAACGGACTTGAGATTGTTAGCATGTAATTGAAGTAATTATGTATTGAATGCAACAGGAAACAGATGTCTTAACTTCTCTTTAAATAATTACAAATAGCATTTTCTTAGGGCTCCAAATGCCACTCCCAAAAGCAACAAAATCACTCAGATGGACTTTGAAGTTTCACCCAACCTATTTAAGAGAGTCAATAAGGTTCAATATATGGAGAAAAGGGTCCAATTAAGGGTTATAAAGACACAACCAGTAGTTTAGATTATGTCATTTTATGAGATTTTAAACATATTTTTATGAACTTAATTTATGGCCAGCTCTTCACTATCGATGCAGCTTCTGGCAGGAGTTATTTTCAAGCCCTAAAGTAGTGGCTAACATACAACATTAATTTACAGCATTCAGCAAAAGTGTGAGCTAATGCAATGTAAAGTCAGAGACACATTCATAAGGAAAATATTTTGCTGTTTGGGCAGAGACACCTTTCACCTCCACTCATAATTTTTTGGTAAATTGAGGATAAGGATAAAGAGATTATTCTCCATTCTCAGACTGCAGAAACTCAGCCTTCAGTATATGGGATGACATATTTATCATCATCTTTTCTAAACTAATACTAAAAGGAATTGAGTTAATTTTACTTTTTTGGGAAAGGCCTAAACAATAATCTGCTCAAAGTCTCCCAGAGTTAAAGGGCTTCTTGTCTGTCTAAATGCAGCAGTTGCAACAAGTGTGAGTTAACCCAGAAAATGGTAATTTCCTGTCAAGAGCCCTCCAACAAATGTCGCTTTTATATCTGGCAAAGATCACTAGGCCCCAGTGTTTTGAGTTCAGCATGCTTAAGCACTCTTCATTAAACCGGATGTAGAGTGTGAAAGGTGATTCAGGCAGCATGGGCAGGCATCCGCCCAGATGGCTATGCTTTGGACACTCCAACAAGGCTGAATAGATGCTTCATTGGGTGAGTTAATAGTCAGGCAGGGGCAAATGAGTACTTTAAAAATATTGTCTTTCAATAGTCTCTTCACTGTAGGGAAAAAGAAGTCACTGACTCATTTGCGATTAGCTGACCTACCGTTACAAAACTTTCCATCTTGCATTCAGTCATAACAGAATTTATTGTAAAATACTAGATATTTAGAGTCCATGTTATTTTCAAGCAATTATTTCTACATTCATGACACATTCATAAACACAGCTGCATCGGGTGCGCTGGATGAAAAGGAAAAGCAGCACACTGTCTCCTGGCCCCTCATGCACAGCCACTGCCCTGCGTTCTTAGTAAGCCTTAGCATGGCCTCTTGGCTGCAGACAGGAGGAGGAGTATCTTTTTTTTCCAGTGCATCCTGAAGTTCATTCTGGGAGCCAAGACTCCATTTCCCCAGTGGTCCAGGTTTTGTGGTTCCAAACTACCAAAGAGACATGATGTGCCTTACCTACCTAATGCCACGTACTGCAAGGAGACCCACCTCAACATTCCCAGAGTTCATTTTCTTCCTCTTGCCCATAGATTTTGCAGTCTACAAATTATCAAGTAGCAAATTGTCCCAGGGGAAGACAGAGCTTTCTCTTGGCATTTGTAAAGGATATGAAAGCAATTCCCCTGTTGTAAGTCACAAGCTCAGTGTCACAACCTCAAAGGAAAATTACACTGAGTCAGGATGGTAAGGACTTCCATTACAGTTATCAACAAAGTATATCAGTTACCTCATTGGAAAGAAGACGAGATAATCGTTGGTGTATGATGGCAGAAGTCTAGGTTAATATTTTTATAAGTATATTTTTTAACACAAGAATCTACAGTGACTTCAGGTACAGATCAATGGATAATAAAGGCAAAGACAACAGTAACTGGTCTGAAGACAGAGAAAAAAGTTTTAGCTTTGCTCACATTTTGCATCTGCACAGGTAACATACAGAAAACAGAAAGTTAAAAATGCATTATTTTGTCCCAGTCATCTATCCTAGTCCTGATTCTTACCTTCTCAAAGATGACACAGTCATTAGTGGGACATTTCAGATCAGCCAGGAAAAACAGTTTATGGATTTGACAACTATGTAAAGGTGACTTTTCTTCAAAGAACTTATCTATTAATCCAGTAGTGGATTATATCATGTAGCAGGAGGAAGCAAAGAGCCATCCTCTGAGGACTGTTCATCTTTCGTATTAAATATTTATCTTGAGACTTGATAAATTCTTCCAGTTGCTGTAGACAGTGCATAGGTGACTCACTTTTATTAGATGCCTGAATTTTTGATAACTAAAGTTATGGGAGATGAATTCAACTCTGAAGCTATAAGTGAATCATGAAACAACTTGTTTTCTCTATATTCATTATGGCAAAAGCTTTCTTTAGTCAGCAGGCACTGGCACTAAAGTGATTCCTGTGTATTGCCAGTGCAGACCAGGAAAGCTGCATCCTTAATCTATTGGCTAATCTCCCAAACATTAAAAATATGGAAATTGTTCAGCTTTTTCTGGAACCTTTCGCGTTTACTTAAACTGTTTGCAGGTTGGTTGTCTTTTGAGAGAGTACTTTGTCCTTAATAAATGAGTCAAAGAAGTGAACTGGGATACTAAACTCAAATCACCTCAGTTAACACTTCAAAGCTTGAGTTTCATTGTTGCCAGTCACTGGAAGTTCTCATCTCCACCAAAAGCTTTTGGAAAGCCAACAAGTCTGAAAACTTGATTCTCCTGCAAAGAAGTATAAGCTTTATGTGCTCATTGTGTAAGCTCTGCTGAACTTTCCTGCTGAAAAGCCTTTCTGTGAGATGAAGATGGGAATTGAGATGTTGCTGTCAGTGTTGCAAATACTGATATCTGTATCAGCAATACCAGTTGAAGCATTGACATTCCAGTATGATGCTGCCATTAAACACTGTTTCAGCAGCTGATTGCACAGGTAAATTCAGCCTCTGTGGCAATGAGAAGTTCATGCTAAATAATGCATCATCATACAGCTTTGATGTCTTCCCTCTCATTTGCTAACTGGCCTCTCTCCCCAGGACACGGAGGAATATGCTAAATCACTACCTACAGTATGTTGGTCAAAAATAGTCTTCCTTTTCCTCCTCTCTAATTAGGAGTGGCCAGCGTGTGGCTTTGAGCTGCCTGGGGCTTGTGAATAGGTTTGCCAAGGCAGGGCTGCCTTCCTGGCTGCAGTCTGAAGGGAGACAGCACAAACTCCTCACGGGGACACTGCTGTAGTCGCCTGGGGCTTATGCAACAGTTGCTTATGCAACTGATTAACCCTGAGCCCATCCAGCAGTGGAGTAGTGTAATGAGACCCTTTGGGAATCACTGACACCTCTCTCCTAGGAGCAGCTACAGCTGCTCTTCTCTCCATGAGACTCCAAAATATGGGGAAGGGGGTTTACAGTCCTCAGCCTTATAAAGCTTTGGCATGCAGCTTGAAAGGCCTGTAAGCATCAGAAAAGGTGATAGTCCTACTATAGTTCTATTTTGGTGACAGCTTTCTAGTTAAACAAATACTAAAATGTCAAACAACCTAAGACAACAAAATTTTAAATTGTGACACTTTTTGCAGATAAGGCATAAAGATGTAAAATGTAGAAACTCTGAAGATACATGGCTGGTCAAGGCGAACAGGGATCCTAGCCATCTCTGTGATGCAGATGGATAATAGGGGGGCAAAATGGGGAAAGCCATTTCTTAGACTCAACACACAGACGATCTGCTCCTGCAGGACCAGCAACAAGATAAATACATATTAAGCGAGCACTCATAAGCACAATTTACTTTCTGTTGCTGCTGGCTACAGAAGGCAAAAGCTGTTTGTTGTTTTCGTATCTGTCCTCTCCTTGGCACATCTTCTGCTTAGTTGAAGCCATTTCTCAAACATCTTTGATTTCTAGTTTCCAACTCTCACTGCAGATAGCTGGGGAATAGAGAGATTCTTCTTCTGCCTGCCTCTTTTCATAAGTTCTCCTATTAGCTGCTCACTCTGAGGCCAGACTGTATTGTTTTTCTGCAGGAACTGGGAGGTTGTCTTGTGAACATTTAAAGGAGAAGATCCCTTCCCAGTAACAAAGATTCTTTTGCTCCCCTCCCTTGAAACTAAGTTGAGTTAGCAAGAGTTAGGACATTTTATACTTTGACTTTTAGTAAATAACAAGTTTCCAATTAAAAGTATGAGGAAAAGATTAAATTAATTTTATTTATTTTTCTGCTCCCAGATATAGCTGCCAGTGCCTACCACTTTGATAAATTAATTCAATATTTAAAAGCAGTGAGTCCTTTGCAAGGCTTTCCCTGAAACTTATACTGTAGACACTAGTTATCTGATATTCCACCTTCAGTATGATGTCTTGTTGTTGGAAAGCTAATTCATATGGTTTTGGCTTTGTTAAACACAGAATTGTGACACTGCCAGCCCATATTTTAAAATTAGTATGTGGCAAATAATTATTTCATTTGTTTTTATTTGTTTGTTTGTTGCTTTTGTGTGTTTTGTTGTTTTTTTGTTTTGGTTTGTTTTTTACTGTAGTACCCTTTCAATGGCCCAACATCAAGAATGGAGCCCTGTTTGATGAGCAGTACTCCCAGGCTGCATCCCACACCGGTGACTCCTCGCTGGCCAGAGGTCCCAGCTGCAAACTCCTGCTACACAAGCTCATCCATGCACTCCACAAGATATGGAAATTCTAGTGACATGTACACCCCCTTGACGACACGCAGAAATTCCGAATACGAGCACATGCAACACTTTCCCGGCTTTGCCTACATCAATGGGGAAGCCACCACAGGCTGGGCTAAATGAAAATGACTGCTATCAACTAAGCCCACATACTTAAAAGAGTCACAAAAACTTCATGATATGTGGGACTTTTCATGGATGTTCTTCAAGGGAGGTGAAGATGGAAAAGACCCCAGGCAGATAAATATAGATCATAATGTGGGCAGATTGCAGACTGGTATGACTGAACATTCCTGTAGCCGAAAAAGATTTTTGTGCTGTTCTAGACCAGTTTTTGGGCCAATCTGTGCCTTTTTTAATTCTGGCATGTGGGCCAACCCTGTGTGCTGTCAGTTTGAGTGAGCCATTTTCGCCCCCCTCTCTTATTGACAAATGTTCATGAGTCTTACAAAAAAGTACTGGAACAAGACCTATTTATAATTTGAATTAAAGACAGGAAATTCACTCTCAGCAAAACTCTGTCATCTATTCTTCTTTTAAGCTATTAATGCATTTCTTAAAAACCATTCTGCAGAGTCATCACTTATTCATATCAGTTTCTCTATCTGGTTCCTTAAAAAGACAAGTGTTGCTGTAGGCTTCAGTTTACACCTAACTTTGTATATTGATGCACCTTTCTGTTGATCCAGTAAGTTTGATCTTTACAAAAGAGAAGACATGTAGCATTAAATTACACACTGCCTTAAGTTGACTATTGTTCTTATTATATATGTATTTGTGTTAAGTTTGCACAATCTGGAAAAATCTAACTTCTCTGGTCAGTAATGACAAGGTAAGAAGGGACTTGGGACTGGGAAGATTTTGGATTCAGAGCCACATATGTTAAATATGATGATATGAAGCAATTATATAAAAAAATGGCAATGCAAACATGATTATTCACTTAATTACCTATTGACAGGTATGAAAATGTTCTCTGGATTCCCTCACATGGTGATAATTCTATATACGTCTACAAAAGCAAAATTCAAAGCTGTGCCTTTGAACTTATTCTGTACTGTGTATGTGTGGAAAAATGTATTGTATTTTGGTGACAATTTTTCTTAGACATTTTCTGTCAGATTTGTAGCTATTTGTGAGTTTTTGTTAGTTTTTATTAACATAGTTTTTTCTTCTGTATTATAAAATGCACCAAGCAATTATGGTGGACCTATTACCCTATGGGTAAGAAAAAAAAATAAATGGAAATATGACAACAGGCATTTTAGTAATTGTTTTGTAAATAAAATCTTTGATAGCACCCAGTGTGATGATAACCATGTCTATGCCTAAAATGGACATAAGTGTTATTTGTACAGTTGTGCAAGATATATGAGGGATTTTCACACCCAAATAAAGTTCTTGGAATTAAATAGATGCCATATAAATTCACTTAAATACAGAAACTTCTACAAGATGTGAACCTTCAAAAAATCTTAAATGTAATCGTTCATGTTTTTATCCAACGAAGGACTTGAGAACAGATACAGCTCATGGCAAATGAGTAGTCCTACACCTGTACTTGCAGCTACAGACTGCTGAAAGGCTATGACAGGAGAGATGATTCCATATTGCTTAGTTTAAGCCCTGCTGTTGTTGTTCACCTAAGGCATTGTATTCCCTGAGGAAGGTAAGATGTGCTATCTTCTTCGCAACACCTGGTAACAAACATGTCGCCACTGGAATACTGGAAATGGAAACGTCATTTTTCCTCAGGTAAGTAACGACGGGGGCAAAATTCTCAGACCTTGTATGTTTAACTAATGAGAAAACTGGTGAGAGCTTGGGGTCTAAAGAGGAAAGTGCTGGAAATCTGCAAGGATGGAGGGAGAAGGGCTGCTCCAGGCCAGGTTTGGCAAATGTCCAGGCCCTTAAATACTCAGCCAAGGTGGGACTTTCAGAAACACACCGGTAGCCAATCTCCACCTTCAGGTACTTGGTGAAAATCTTGTTCTCTCAGTTAGTGTCACAGACCTTTTGAAATTTTCCCCTTCAGCTGGTGTTACTACCCAATAAACTTTTACTCTTCACTTTTTTTAAGGACAGGGATGATCAGGCTTAGGCTAACTCATCTGTTTTTTTCTTATTCAAGTTATCTTCAGGCAAAATTTGTTACATTGTGAAGAAAGATTCCCATGAGGAAGTTTTTTCAATTGCCAGTCTTTAGCAACTAGAGTTTTGATGTGTTTAAGACCAAAGTCCTACATTGCATTTTGTTATTGAAAATGTTCAATTCAAAGCATCGATTCTGGCCTATTAATTTTTAACAGGCATAGAAATATCTACTTCATCAAGACTGTGAGAAATTAGTATGAGAAAGGTGATGGCACTACAGTATAAAAATACACTTTCTTTTCTTCAGTGAATTCCAAGTCTCTGCATTGCTTTGCATCTGACAAGAGCTCAATGTGACCCAAACCAGTCGATTCATTATTACTGGAATGTTGATCCGTCTCCACTTACCTGATGGACTGTGGATCATGACCTGCCATGGTCCCTCCAAACAGATGCACTGTTAAAATGTTTGTGGGCAGAACTGGCCAGTAACTCAAAGCTGGTCTTTGGAAAGATCAGGATGGAGGGGAACCCAAGCACCACCCAAGGGAAGCCAGAAGCACTTTCTATGTTTTTTTTTTATAGTAACTTGTTAAACCAAATGAAGTCTAATCCCCATGGACTGAAAGAGAGGAGAAAATGAGACTATTTTAGCATACAAACATGCCATATCCTTCAACATGTTTGGGGACAACTCCATGACCCTGATTTCAGCAGCTCAGGCAGACTGTTCAGGAAGGAGGATGGATACTGGATACAGAACTAATAAAAACTTTCTGAGCAGAGAACTGCAACACCATTCACAAAGACCTGGGAGAGTTTGTTCTGACCAACAGCAGCACCAAAAAGCTGCTCATAAAAAAAGAGCAAAGAATATCATCAGTCAGATAGGGCTTGGAAACCCTTTTGCAAAAGAACCTCCACAGTCCTTCTTTTTATTTTGGATTAATATAGAATCTTGTGTTGATTACTGAATCTGAACATGTGCTTCCAACTACCTTTGAACTGCTTCCTGATGAGGGCTTTGAAATTTAAACTGGACACTCATGGGGAGCAATTTATTGATTGCCAAATGCCACTCTACAGAGATCACCATCACCACCTGCATCAGAAGTGCTGCAAGGCCCCCTCCCTGACCACCACAGCTCGGAGCCTACCATAGTAATACAAACCACTGGAGCTTTCAGGCCACAGGGGTGTACAGCAGGCTGGGAAGTGTAGCAGCTCCTGAGAGGATGATAACTTCTGGGTAGAATGGCTGATTTGGGGCAAAAATATCTTAAGTCATCCCAGTACAAACTGCCAAATCTCCCGAGTCAGAGTCTACAGCATGTAATTAAACCTTTCCCTTGACCGTGGAAACTAAAAAGTGCTGTTTCTTGCCTTGATACATATTTATGTATATATAAAGTAAGTGTGCGACTACACAAACATTTCTGAAGAAGCTTTCGTACCACATGCCAAAATATTCAATCTCAATTTCACTTTTTCTTCTGTTATTTTATTTTTCTTTTTTTTCCCTTATTTCTCTTTTTCTTTTCCTTTTCCTTTTTCTCTTTCTTTTTCTTTTTTTCTCTTTCTTTTTATTTTCCTTTTTCCTTTTTTCTCTTTCTTTTTCTTTTCTTTTTTTCTCTTTCTTTTTATTTTCCTTTTTCTTTTTCTTTTCCTTTTCCTTTTTTCTTTTTCTTTTTCTTTTTCTCTTTCTTGTTCTCTTTCTCTTTCTTTTCCTTTCTTGCTCATATTCTTTTTTCTTACAAGAAATACACTTCTTATTAAAAGTTTGATCATGGCCTAAAACATAGGCAGATAAATGATAGATATTGGTAACATATACAATAGAATATAAAGCAATATGATATACTGCAGCATAACTGACATAACATATATTTTTACACAGATTTATACACACACATAAATGTATATGAATGCATGCACATAAAAATCTATTACAATTCTTCAAGATTTTTCATTACCAGGTAGAAAAAAGACTCAGCGGGGGAAGAGCAGTGAGAACACCATTCAGTAGCATGAATCCTGTTTTTGTCAGGCTACCTCTTGCTGCTAAGGTCACTACCCTTTGACAAAAATGGCCTCTGACCTCCCCAGCCCCACAATTCTGTTGTGACTGACCCTGAAACCCATGAAATTCAGGGGCAGACATTGCTTTGGAAGGTTTAGATAAAGCTGACTAACATGGGAAGGGCTGATGGTATGCACCCATCTGAAAAGGTCTGCCAGTTCTTTGGTAGAGGATGCAATTTATTCTGTCCCCCTCTTTCACTGAAATCCTAATCCTTCATATGCTACATAAAGTGGAAACTAAAACGAACTGATGATGAATAACAATGTGCCTTTAAAGGGCAGTAACAGTTTCTTAATCTTTTTTTTTTTTTTTTTAGGTTTTGTAATTAAAGAGAAAATAATTGTCTATGTATAAGTAAAATGAGTGCTTTGCTGTGCTATATAGTAAATATAAGCAGGCTTATGATTTATTGTAGAGTTGTAAATCCAACAAGGAAAAGATTATTTTAATTGGGTTTCTTTCAAAACCTGCATTAGTATAGATGTGGATCTCACTCGGAAGATATGGCTGGATTTTGCTACTCCTTGAAGTTCAATGACCATGCTGTTCTGGTTTTATATCTCAGTTCAACCCATTGTGGCAAAAAACCCCTAACCAGAAAATAAAGATCGTAGTTTGGGTCTGCATCTTAAACACATGCAGGGATACAGTATCATGTCTCAGCACCTTTAGTGCTTGTAGGAGCCACTGTCCATCTGCAGCTGCAACGTCCCTGCTCCAGTGGTATTTCCCATTATGGAGCCAGTCACTTGTGAGACGAAAGATGTCTCTTTGTGACCACAGAATACCTCCTGAAATAAAGGAATAAATATTTCGACTACAAACCGACCACACTTCCCTTTGAACATGTTTTTTTCTTAACTTCAGTATATCGTTCTCTGTTCTCTAGACAGTTAACTTCGATTATAGAGTGCCTTGAATACGGAAATACTATGTGTGTTCTCACTGTCATTTAAACCCATGGTCTTGCAAAACTCTTTATGGAGACATTGTTCACCTTCGCCCTGCTCTGCTCTCCTGCTGCCCTCCCATGCTGCCACTTCCTCAACGAGACAGGGAGACTTTTCCTGTACCACCACTGCTCTGGGGCGTTGGACTTGAGCAAAAGGGGTTTGTTTTGCTGCCAGACGTTGCAGTAAAGCCCCACTTCAGGGAATAGATACAGACTTCACCTGTGGTGGGGGCCCAATGACCAAAAAATTTGAGAAAACGTGGCCAGCCCTGGTTTTGGCAGCCTTTCGCCTTGTGATAGATATGGTATGCACAGGGCAGGTCGCAGAAAGCAGACAAGCCCAAGGAAGAGGGACGTGCCAGCGGGCATCACCACGGCGCGATCCCGGCCACCCGCGCCCGCCCGGGACTCGAACCCGCGGTCCTCACTCCGCCCCACCGCCCTTCTCGGCGGGATTTCCCGGGGCCGCCCGGCACGGACTGCAGCACCCAGCGTGCCCCGCGGCACCGCAGCCCTGCGCACCCCGCCTCGCGCCCCACAGCCACGCCGCTCGGCATGCTGGGAGTCGTAGTCCTTCCTGGGCAGGGACCTGCTGGAGGCACGGCAGCCAATAGGAGGGCTCGGGGGCGCGCGCCGCCGGCCCCTGCAGCCAATGGGGCGGGAGAGCAGCCCGCCGGCCGGGGCGGTTCCCGCGGCAGCGTCGGTCGCGTCAGGGGGCGCGGGGCGGGTGGTCAGGGCGTGGAGCGGGACAGGGCGGGGCGGGCATGGAGCCGGGCATGGAGCCGGGCATGGAGCCGGGCATGGAGCCGGGCGCGGACCTGGGCGCGGTGCTGGAGGCCGTAGAGGGGCGCGGCGGCGCCGAGGCGGTGGAGCGAGTCCTGGCGCGGTACAACGAGGAGGTAACGGGTCCCCTCCCCCGCCCCTCTGCGCCGCTACCCCGGCGGTGTCGCCGCCCCGCCCGCCCCCGGCAGCGCCACCGCCACCGGCACCGTCCCGCTCCCCCGGCAGGGGCTGCGCCCTTGGCCCCCCGGGCTCGGCTCGGCGGCGGGTCCCCAGTGCTCGCCGCCGCTGCCGCCGTGTCCCCAGCCCGCGACAGCCCAGGCGGCCTTGCCATGCCCTGCCCTGCCCTGCCCTGCCCTGCCCTGCCCGGCTCGGTACGGCACGGCCCGGCACAGCCTCCCGGCCCTTCCCCCTGCGGTCCCGCCCGCAGGCCGGCAGGGCACCGCGGCACTGCCGCGCTGCGAAGTCAGGGCTTTGCCCAGGGGCAGTCAGACTTCCACGGCAGCACAAAGCCAGGGGTGTCGCGGGGAGATCAAGCCTGTGGTCGGGCTCGGCCCCGACACCTTCGGTCTTGTGTTCGGGCTGTGTTGTGGGTTGTCGGTCATGGGGCTGTAAGAAGTCACAGGGTACACCTGCTCACAACTCTTTTAACCTGCATATACGGCTGAGAAGAGGCTGGGCAGAATAACACTGGAGTCTCTTGGATACCTGCCCACCTGCCACACCTGCCCGAGGGGCTGCCCTTTGTCACTGGGTCTGGAGAGGCCTTCTCTCCTTCCACCGCCTGGGCAGTGACCGCCTCCATGTGCAGTGGGGAGGGTTTCTGTGTAAAATGGACTGCCAAATCTCGCCTCATTTTTCTATGTTTCCAGTCAAGTGAAGGGAAAAGGGGGGAAACAGCTCGGAGCAGGTTGAGCTTTTAATGCTGACAGGTGTGAAGGAGTACCAAGTGTCTGCTGCCCTTGCAGTGTGATCCGTGTGTGTGCTTAGTCAAGAAGTGGTAATGCAGGAAAATACAAATCAGAGTGACAATAGGTTCTAGGTGGATTTTATTCCCCCCTCTTCCCCCTCTTCTGATAGGGACATTTTGACACCTGGATTTTAGTAGAGCAGCGTAGTCCCTTTTGACAGATTACCTCTCAACCCATCAGGTGTCTGTCCTTTGTGTAGATGCTTGTGACTGGTGCACAAGTCTCTAAAGCTGATATTGGCTCAGAGTTTGGCTTTGGATGTAATTTAAATTCAGTTATGTTGAACTATCAGCTGAAATTTAGGAATATGTTACAGGAACAAACATTCAGATTCATAGCCAAATTAATGTGGACTGGTGTATAGTTATTCTTCAGCCTCCCAGAGGTGTCTTGAAATTTGCTGTCTCAAGTGCAATGTGTTTTAAGACTAACAATGGCAGTAACTGATTTCTTTACTCAAACTTGAGCTTTTGTGCGCATGAAATTCAAATGTGGAGATAAATGCAGCTGCAGGGCACTTTGTCTGAGGCATTGGTAGACCAGGAGTTTGTTAAACACATCTGTTTTAACTTACTGGCCTCTGAGGTACAGAGGAAGGATTCTGATTGAGGAGAACTTTTATCTCTGTCGTTACTCTTCAAAATGACCCTGCGTTAAATGTCAAAAAGCATGCACAAACATAATTTCTTAATTTTGCTGTATTTGGTTTTATGCCTTCTCAGCAGCTTTCTGAGATTATTTAGACTTGAGTTCTCAAGGACAGAATGAGAGCTGGTGCAGTTTCTATTATGGCATTTCAAGTCTTTGAGTGAAGTCTTGGAGTTACATGTGTAGCTACTGTTTTTGAAGTGGGGTGGGAAACGTTTAATACTGTCTCAATATAACATTGCTCTTACTGTATTGGTTACAAGTTTCCCATCGTGTTTCCTAGGTCTCTTTTTCTCTACAAGGTGTTACTGAGTCACATATTGCCTGTGGGACAGTGAAAACTGGGCAGAGCACTCCAGTTTCCAGACCTTTACCTGTGCCTCTTCTGGGCTTTAGGTTTCCTTAGGTTTTTTCCCCAATAAGAAATTTAATATGCTTTAAATGAAGGAAAAAGGATGGATCAAGAGTAGTTCCAAGGCGCAGGTGTCTGTAGAATACTGTAGAATAACTATAATGAGAGAAATCAATAGGTCTGTTGTTGCTCCTGTGTGCTGTTCCATTTGCAATGATTATTGCAGATCTCTGTTCCTCCAGCACTTCGACTTGTTGCTGTCACTACATTTCTTTTGTAAAATTTCCAAAAATGTTCATGTGCAAACACAAGGGTTGCCTTCTCTGGGTTAATTACTCATCATTTAATGTTCACTTGCTTTTGATTGGCATTTTACTGAACTTGTGTGGTTCAATTGGGAGGCCTGTAAGAGGGAGGAAGGAAATTATTTTCCACCTGCTGAGAGAGGAAGGGAATTACTTTCCTACCATCCTCCAGGCTCTAACTGATGCTGGTAACTTTTGGTGGTAGGGTAGATGTCCAAGGTCTGTCTGTGTAATTGCAAGCTTGGGTCATGAAAGGTAAGAGGCCCATGAATGTGCTATGGAAGGTCACTTTTGTTTTCTAGTCACTTGCATGTGCAAATTGCATATTAGAAATAGAAATTGAGATTTTTATTTTTTTTTTCTAGCCGTTCATCAGGCTTAATCATTTAGCTTGGAAGTTTTAAAATATTTAAATAACTGTCTGATGTTACTGCTGTTTTCTTTGACTGTCAGAATAAACTTTGTCACACAAGTAATATTCACTAATAACATACTTCAGGATACTAGATCTGCATGGGAAAGAATCTGAGGAATAAGGTATTTGTAAAACACAAGGCTCTAGTTAATGTTTTTTTTTCACTCTGTCAGTGCCATATGTGAGGTGGTTAACTCTCATCAGAAGTGCAGCCTGTAGATAAAAGCTTACTATGCACCAGTAGTAGTAGTAAAACTGTTCATTGAAGCCACTCACTGAAGCTCTTGCTGTTGGGTAGGGTGGGAAAAGGACATGAACTGACATGGTTATAGGCTCACTATCTGAGGCTGGTTTTAACCAGATTCCTGAAGCTTTATGATTATTTTTCAGGCATTACATACATAGCAGCTGACGTGGATGTAACAAACTCTTGTCTTTATTTACAGAATCGGTCCATTTTCAGATTTGATCCAGCAGATGAAGACAAAAGAAAGGTAAGTAAAATAGGCTATTGAGCTGCATACCTCAATGTAGAAGTATCAAAGCAGTCTCTTAACTTAGCTGTCATTGTAAAATGATGCAAGCAGTGATTATAAAGTTATGTTTTAATTTTTATTTATTTGGTGTAAAAGACATCACAGCTACACATTCCCATTTTTTTTCCAAAAGAGAAGACCAAATTTTCTTAGCAAAACCCCCAGTCTTGAATGAAGGTAGTAACAGAAAAGCCCATAAATAATTTTACTGGGTACAGATTTGGGATGAGATGGAGGAATAAGGGTAAAGATAACTCTCTGTATCTACTGAGATTAAATTCTGCAATAGATTTTTCCATTTTCTGTCTTCTCAGCATGTAGCAATATGAAAGATGTATTTCTTGTCTGTGTTAGATACTGAAATAGTACTAGGTGTTAAGATCAAGTAATAGGTACAGAGGAAAGTTATGAAGCTGTAAGGGAGAAAGCTACAGAAGGCTGTTAATTCAAAGATAGGGGTAATCAGTGGTATGTGCATGTTGGGTTTCAGAGATAGAAATGTTTGTGTGTTGCAGTATTGAGCTGTACAGGTGTGTCAGGGCTTAACAGATCCCCTGAGACTCATATTTAAAGCTTGGACATGGTGGGTTTTTTATTTTTTTCCCTGTTATTTTTAGGATGTAATATGTAACAACAAGACTCTTTCTGTTCTGTAATTAATTTTTGGGCTGATTTGCATATTTATTCAGAAAATGTTCATCAGTGGATGAGACTGCATGTTTCTGCTATTTCTGGACTAAACTCAAAGCTTGAAATAAGAATTGCAGGGTTCCTGCAAGGGTAGCTTGTTTGAAATTGGACACACATTGATCCATTCCATGATTTTGTGCAAAATCTAAATATTTTAAGGTATTAAGTCTTTTTCTGGCAGAAACGGGCAGGATGATAAATCTGTCCTTTGCATTTGCAAAACCATCAGCTGTGTAATCTTAACTTACAATTCTTTATTACACGGATGACTCGAAGACCTCTTAGCTTGCCTCTACCTATGGCTTTACTCGAAGCTGACATTCAGTAGTGTGGTGATGGACTGTGTGTGTCCTTTTTGATCTGTAGAACAACTCAGCTGGGATCTTGATTTAGTTTTCTTACTGTGTTTGTGTTCATACGTCTCCTTCCCCACCATCCCTTCACCTCTTTTTACAATGTGAATGAGCAAGTGACTGGTCTGAGAAATTGATTGCCAAATAGAGAACATAGGAAAGGCTCCTTGACTGCATATGCTCAATATCTTTAGCATCTGTAAAACACTGAGCATTCTCTTTTCACCCTTCAGTTAAGATAAAAAATAAAAATGCTTTAAATTGAAAGGGAACATAGCACATGTTCTTGCTAAGAGCAAATTGCTGAAGTTGTCACTAAAATTGATGAGAATTGCTTGAAGACAGCATGATGCAGCCTCAGGTTCCATTTTTTGTTAGTTAATGTACTTGAGTTGATAGTATTTGCAGTTTTGCTGCTAATAACTTAGAACGATTGGAGTGAAAGAGAGTTTAGACAAAGGGTCACAATCCATAATGAAGTCATGTAGTAGACTTGATGTTCAGGTACAGGGCAAATACAGAGGGACTTCATGATTTTGTCATTGGTTTCTGGTGCTGTTGAAAGTTTGCTGATGAATACAATACTTACTTCTTACCAGTCTCTTGCTGCACATTGGGTTTGTTTGTGGCCTAGGAGTAAATTTGCTTATTTGCTGCAGCAAGCCTGACAGACTTTGCTCTAAGTCATTAATGTCTGTGCAAGAGTGCAAATAAAAGATCAATTATAGCAATGCAAGTTTTGTCTCTGACTTAACATGCAGCTTCAGCCATGACCTTAGGATTACATCAGGGTTGTGTCAGTTGTGTGATTGTGTTGTGATTTAGGTGTAACTATGCTTCAAGCTTTTCTGGGATACTGCCTGCTAGGGAGAGGACAACCCATACACAACAGTGATATGCTGTAAAATATGCAAGATAGAAAGGCAAAATTATGACTTGACTGGAAGCTGGGTAAATTGGACAGAATAAGTTGCTCTGCAGTGATATGGCTATCAAAGCATGATGCTTTAGGCTATAACCTAACTAAATCAGCTGTGACTTTGTAATACTGAATTCCAGGAGGAAAGTAGGTTGTGTCCTCTAGAAGGCAGGAAGAGAGGTAATGCAATCGAGCATGTCTATCTGGACATAGCCACAGGACTTTAATACCTCACAGGGTGATAAAAACACAAAATTGTAATGTGAGCTGTCCTTGTATTTGTTCTGGTTTGCATAATGATGTATGTGTCTGCATTAACCTGTATGGTGGATGCTATCTATGGATATAAATCAGATGGCAATCTGTGTTGTACTGTAAGATCTGCTCAGATACCAGCCATATCAAGTTGGTGCCATTCCTTCTTAACTTGTTATATGCTTATAAGAAACCATGGATTTCTGAAGGGCTATTTTCAGTTTCCGTGTGTAAACTGTATAGAAATTGCAAGCCAGAAGTAAATGTGTTCTTGAGTAGCAGCTGAAATTAAGGCAGCAAGGTTTCTTCTGAGGGCCTTAGCCAGCTCTAAGAAATCTAAAGTATTTATCTCAACCAGTCAAGAAGCTGTTGACAGTGTTTTGCTGAAAAAAGTTGAGTCTTCAGAACTGTGACACTTCACAACAGCATGTCATAGTTGATGTGCAGTTGGTTCTTTAGGTCTGTGCTGGAATCAACTCCAGAGTATTAATATCTATTCATTTGACCAGGCAATCACCTTGGAGACAGGTGTCAGGTGTAGTATCTCCCTGTCTGGCACAATTGGTATTTCAGCTCAAGCCTCACATGTCATAATACAAAAAGGAAAGGATTTTTAGGACCACTTTATCATTATTTAATAGCTTTGCTCTCCATTATTTATACCATGTCAGGGCCAAATACTGCTTCTGAAGTAGCAACACAGTTGTGCTGTTTACAGACTTAAAATGATAAGAAAGTTATAGCACTGTTTGTGCCCTGGAAATGTCTGTCAGCACTGATTGCCTGGTTAGCCATAGCATTCCACAACTAGAAATTGCTACAGCACCATTTGTTGAGGTGATATAACAGGAAAAAGTACATCTGTCTGTGGTAGCAAACAAGACTTTTTAAACTGGATAGAGATGCTGAGTTTGAGGGAGGAAGGGGAAAAAAAGGAAACGGCAGCCAAATGTTAGAATATTACTCATATTCTTACCAGAAATGGTGAGGTATTCATGATTCATATGTTTCCTCTTCCACTCTGTTCCTTTTGTCTGCTTCACCTCTTGTAGTACTCACCACATCTGGTTTCTGCTGGATCAGCTCCAGCTTACTGTGTTGGGTCAGTTCTGTAATACTGATCTTTAGAGTTTTAGGCCAGTTTTCTTGAATTACTGTTCAGGTTCAGTTTGAACAGGATGTGTCTATAATTCAGTGGGAAGAAAATCACCACAACAGTCTTTTCCTACGTTGCTGAATGTTTTCAAGGTGTTGAAATAGCTGGTGGTAAATCATACCCAAATGTATTGTGGGCCTTTCTCTCCCAATTAAATTCATGATGTGGGGAGATTCCTTAAGGCCGTGGACAGTACCATATTCGAACTTTGGAAGGATGGAAGCAGTGAAGTATGCTGATGGAGCAAGATGCTGTCACGCTCTAAATCTCAGAAGAACCTCATTCTTAGATAGTGCTGTTGACGCTGATGCTTTGGGGAGGTCTGAAGGTTCCTGCAGCCACCAAGGCACAGGGCTTTTCTTCTCCCAGTAACATTGTTGCAAACTTTTAAAGGCTTTTAGTGAGTGTCCTGTAAAAATATTAAGTTCAAGTGCTCCTGTGGGCACACTGTGTGGTGTCTTAGTTGTTATTGTTCTGACTTTACTGAAACCCCTTAAGGGATTATCAATCTGTAAGAGAAAAAGTTACTAAGTATCCTTCATTAATATTAAGCAGTTGTGCTATTTCCCTCTGGTTCTGCCAATTCCCATCAGCATTTTTCAGTATTTTTTGTCTCCTAAGGTTTGTGGCAAGCCAGTGAAACCCATCTCTCCTTTTAACACCCTTCTTTCACCACTGGGTTACAGAAGGGAAAAGGGTTCTCCTTCTCCCTGTCCGGTGGGGAGGGCAAGGAGGGTTACTGTGAGTGCAGCTACACGAGATTTCACCTTTCTGTGACTCTAAAGTTTATTCCCCCAGTTCTGACAACAGGGATTACTGTGCCTGCTCCTCACCTCACCTGCAGAGTGTTGTCTGCTAACACTCTCCCATGTTCAAACGTGCGGTTTGGGCCTCTGCCATGTCAGAGCTGGCAGGGTCCTGCCAAACAGGCCAACCTCCTGCTGTCAGTACCAGCTGAACAATGAAGTTTTGAAGTGGAGCGGACTGAATCCTCAGGGAGTACAATATACACCTTCCCTCCTCACCCACATCAGTCCACAGAGACTAGGCAAAAATGTGGCATGGCCTTTTCAGAGGAGGTTATCTAATTGTCCTGTTATTCAGTATAGTTGATGATACGTGTTATATAAATGTTGTCTTGACTTCCAGAGAAAATGAAAGTTTAGATTAAGACTTCAAATACTCTTGCTCTTACCTTCTCACTGCCTTGGATACTTAGCTCTGCAATCTAATAGAAACTTAGAAACTAAAGACTTGTGCTCCCCTTTTCTTCCCCCTCCTCCCCCCAGTCTAATTAGCCTATGAACAAAGGTGGTGGAAGAAAGTGAAAGCAAAGAAATAATACCTTTTTGCCCTAAGCTACACAATAGGTCTGTGGCTAAGCAAGGAAGAAAACACAGGTCTCTTTTGTCTCAGGAGAGAACTTTTTCTACTGGGCTGAGTTGCTTCTTAGCATTAAGAGTTTATGCCGTCAGGATAAAGGACCAAAATGGATTGATGTTTTATTCATCAAAACAAGACAACAGGTTTTTCTGGGCTTCCTGTTTTAACACACAATAAAATTTTATACTGCAGCACAGACAAAAAGAATGGTGTGTATTGCTCTGTGTTAATCTTACTATTACCACAAAAGCTGAGAAATTACGAATTATAGAAAAATTAATGGACTTTACAAATAAAAAAAAAAGGTTTAAAAATACTAGAAACTGCCTTGAGTCTGTGGAAGAAGTATATGAAAAACAGTTCTTGCATGACTGATGAAAGTCCAAATCCCATCTGAATTTTGAAAGGATAGAACTCAAAGGAATGTTAAAATCTTGCAGTTAGCAATAAAACCTGTGAAACTAGGACAGTATTGTCTGTGTTGTGGAAGGGGATGTACCTTGCTGTCTGAATTTTCACTTCCTGTTATTTCCAACCAAACAAGGGAAATCTGTGTCCCTGAGTTTGTCATGCTAATGGCCTACAAGATGCTGAAAGGAGCACCACCTAAAGAAAATGAAAAGCATAATAATGCTTTTGTAGTCACACCCCTTCCTGTTTCTCCCCTCTCTGGGCATCGTTTCCCTTGCACTGTCAGGGCGAAAACAGAAAATGTGAAAATGTGCTGTATGGCATTTGGTTTTGGTTATCTCCAAGACAGTTTCCTAATAGGATGAATTTTTGTTTTTTTTCAAAACTTTCCATGGTTGGTTCTTCAATTATAATCAGATGCTGTAGCTTTTCCTTGGGCTGCTATTGGCACTTGGGATCAGCCAGCAATGGTTCACTGTCATGGATATTGTAACTGAATGTTGATTCCCCTAAAATCACTCTTGATGGCTCACTGGAGTTTAACTCCAGAGAACTTTGTCAGCAGTTGCTATGTGTTTTTCACATATGTGAGTCTTATATCTTCAAAAAATAGTGTGTGTGCACATATATAATGGCTAGGAAGCTTAGTAACCTCTTCTTAAGTTTGTAATGGCCTAGCTTTTAATCCAGTATGCAAAAGACTGTAACTGGCGCTTTTGGAAATAAACACTAACCTTGCTTATATTGTGAAATATAAGCAGCCAAGCCTTCAGGAACATGTAGGAAATTAGGTGCCTGGCAAGCACAGCGATGGTTTGGGGTTTTTTAAGTTGCAAGCAGGTAGCTTAATATCCAAAAAAAAAAAAAAATTTTTTTTGGATCTATCTTTAGTACAGCTGTTCAGAGTTAAACCTCTTCTGTTGCTGCATTTCAGTAAGATTTGAAGTCAGGAGTTGATTTTATAATCTTGAATTAAATTGCAAAGATAGCCTTTATATGTATAGAGGAAGGGTTACACTTCCACTGGCAAGTCAGCAGGAGTTTGATACCCTTTGGGATGCCTCCTGCAGTGCTTTTGACATTTGCAGTGACACTTCTGTAGCAGCAGGTGGGTGCAACTTATGGGAAAAATACCAACTAAAAAATGAATCTGAGGTTTGAGAGGCCTGGTCTCTTTGTAGTCAAATGAGTGTTCAGGTTTTATCTGTTTGAGGTTAAAGACCAGAGCACCAGATGCAAGATTTGCGTAGGCAGTGCTGCTCACAGAAATGTGATGTCCCACTTCTTAGAGGAAAGGAGCACTCAAGATTTGTAGATGATTGGAAAGAATGGACAAAAGTAGAATGGTCTGCAAAAATTAAAAAAATTTTATTAGCAAGTAATACACTTGGCATGAAAATTGCTGTAGTTAGTAAGTTAGTTATACCAGCCAGTTATCTGCTGGTATAAATACAAATGTGGTAGATGTTGAGTAAGAGGTAGGGTGAAAGAGAGAGAGATTAAAGAGAGGGAGAGAGAAAAACGAGCCCTGGCTCCAGCATCAATCCAGCTGATGGAGTGTCCAGGGTCCTGGTGCACATGCACACTCAGGCTTTGTGGGGCTACTTTTTTATAGATAAATTTTCCCCTCAGTGCAGCTAAGTTTTTTTGCTTTCTATGCAAAGAAATTATGCACAGTTCTTCTAGACTTTTCTGGAAATAAGTTGAGAGCTTCGAGGGTCTTTGGTCTTCATTGCCCCCCACTGGGTCAGCCTTTGGTCAACAGTCCATGCCCACCTCTTAACCTTGTTGCTGCCCTTGTGCTGTCCTGTGTTGTGCCTATCTCCAGGAGCCAGAACAGGGATGTTTGTCCCAGAAAAGTGCTGCCCTACCTCCGTATGGCCTCCTTCTCCAGCCACATGCTGTTCTTTCTTACAGTGTGTTACTGCAAACAGTCCTTGGTTGTCTCCACAGCTATCCAGCTATCAGTGTTTGAGACATACACATTAGCCCCTTATCTGCTCAGCTTCTACACAAAAATGAGGATCCCCTTTATTTCAGTGGTATTGATGAGATAATTTATTGAGTGATCCTTGGTATTTAAATGCCTGGAAGAAACCTTCAGCACTGTTAATGAGAAATCAGATCTGGTTTTGTGCTCTATTTATTTTCTGATAATGCAGTCTGTCTGGCTCGGTATGTCTTTGGAGTGTCCATTCAGCATCTTGGTGTTGGGAAGGCTGTAACTTGGCTTCTAGTGTTGTTAGTGTGGTTCTGCCTACACAGTATCCAAAGAGAGCGAGAGTTCAGTTGGTGAGCCAGCTGTTGAATTTGGGTAAATTGTTACAGACCACCTTGTAGCAGCTGATACAAAAAAGGAAGACAGTAACTGCTAAGTTAAGACATGTACTTAAAAAGAGAACAGAGTAAACTGGCATTTTCCTGGAGTTCTGTGAACTGTCCATTCAGTTCTGTGTTACTCCTCAAAACCAAACAGCTTCACAGCTGTTGCTTCAGCTTGCAAAGTGCAGTTAATTGTATGGAAATCTCTCTTAGCATTAGAAACAAAATTCTTTTAAGAAGTTGAGCTGTGACAAGGTAATTTGGATGTGCATCTGGACTGTCATTTTTTGTTTCCTAGGCATTTTTAAAAACAATTCAAAGATGCCACCTTCAGAAACACTTAGTGCAGATCTAGCATACCATGCTTAAGTCAGGGGGTTGTATAGATCTGTGTGAGCAGCATTATGTTAATGTTGAAGCACTCTGAAAACTCTGTGTTTGAGTATCTTTTTCCAGCCATGGTAAGTACCTGTATGCCTGTACAGGTGGTCAAATGTCTTTAATATTCTGATAAAGATTTCTCCTGTTGCCTCTGTGATAGTAAGAGGTGGAGCTCATTCCTTGTTTTCAGACTTCTGCTGGATTAATCTGGTCAGGGCTGTGGAGACGCAATCGAGATCTTGGTTGTCCGGGTGGTGCTTTTGGGTGGGCTCAACCCCAGGACAAGCAAACTAGAAATCATATTGAGAGTTCCTACTGTCTGACTTTGTTTACAGATTGTTTTTTAACATTGTTGAAGACTTGTGTTGTTTTCTCCCTTATTCTTGTGGAGTGTCTGTTCTAGATTTGCTGTAGACCTAATGTTTGTTGTTGGTTTTGTTAATTTTTTTATTTGGCTTTAGTTGTAAGTGATCACAGTAAAAACTTGCTTGGATGTCCTAAGTGAAACCTTTGTTTTGAACTTTGAGTCAGGGTGATGGGCTTCTGTGCTCCCCACCTTTTTGTTATAGTGGTGATGGTGGAAAAATGAAATTCCAGAGACCGTTCCCCAACAACTGTTTTATACTTCACTATTATTCCATTGCTTTTTGTAATTTCTTACATGACACTGACTGCCTGAGACCACAGTAGGAATTTCATGTCTTAAGCAGACTTCTGCACTAGGGCTTTCAAATCAGTTGCTGCTCTAGCTTCTTTGGTAATTTATTCATGTCGATGGTCAAGACACAAAGCTTGGGAGGTGAGAAGTGTGGAGGAACAGTGTCCTCTGTGGTACAATGCAGTTGGTATTGTATTGGGAACTTCTTTGTAACTGTACTTCTGACTAGTACCCCAGAGTTGTAGTAATGTTGTCCTGAGCTTAAGGCATAAAAATCCTATGGAGTCCTCTCACATCAAGCAATCTCTTTTGTCCTGTCTTTTCTGCCCATTAATTGATCATCTAATTGTCCATTTCTATCTTATAAAAGGTAATTCTTCTATAATTCAGGTGTCACAGCTCTGACCTGCAGGTTATGAGAGTGTTGTATTTTTCTCATGCTGCATTTAAATGATTAATGTTTACCCCTGCAAGTCATGCTGGTGTAAAGTATCAGTGAAATATTTTAACAATAGTGGCAATTTTGGCAATAGAGAATAGCATCTGCCATTTTGCTTAATGCTTTTGAAAATGTTGATGTATTTGGATTGTATCCATGAGGAAAACTGCTTTTGGTGCTCTCTGAAGGCCTTTTGTAACAGTTTATATTTTGAAGAGCTTATATGGAATACCTAGTTTCTCAAGTCAGCTGGAAACTCAGAAGTTATATGGAAGCTTAGCAAAAATAGTTTCTTACTGCCACCAGTATTTTGACGCTAACTGTTCCTTTTTTGTTTGTTTGTGTTTGCCTAGAAACTATGTGAGGGAATTCTAAACATCCTTGAAAAAGACACAAAAACGTCATGTCAAGTTGCCTGCCTGGAGGCCCTCCGGATTCTCTCCAGGGACAAGAAGGTTTTAGTGCCTGTAACCACAAAGAGGAACATGCAGATCCTTATGAGGCTAGCAAAGCTGGACAATGTGGAAGATTCTTTGGAGAGAGTGTCTGAATTTCCTGTTATAGTGGAAGCTTTAAAATGCCTCTGCAATATAATTTTTAATAGTTCAGTCGCACAGAAGCTCAGTTTGGAACTGAATCTTGCAGCAATGCTCTGCAATCTTCTGCAAAAATGTAAGGACCAACAGTGCGTTGATGACATTAAGTGCTTTGATTTGCGTCTCCTCTTCCTCTTGTCACTTCTACACACAGATATTAGATCACAGTTGCGTCAGGAACTGCAAGGGGTGCAAGTTTTGACTCAGGCTTTGGAAAGTTCCCTGAGTGTAAGATGGACAGAAGAATATAAAGCAGCAGAAGATCGTGACAGGCCTCCTCTATCTTTGCAAGAGACAGATTGTGCCATTGAGGCACTAAAGGCTCTATTTAATGTAACACTTGACAGTTGGAATGTCCACAGCAAGGTAAGGCTTAGCTGATGTGTTTTTTCAATTGATTTTGTTTAGCCTGGGAGAGCCAGAACCAACAGGTAGATACAGAAGAGGTAGTTGTTGTCCAAGCCCCAGGGCAAGGATTTTAATGCTTAACTTTTGCTACTCTAATTTTGATGGAATATAGTTGCAATTTTCAAAATAGCAGCTAAGGTAGTCTTCAAATTTTGCATCCTGATTTCTCTATATGCAAAACCAGTCTGAGAAAATTTGTGTCTGAATTCTGAACATGTCAAGAATTGATGATCTTGGTCTTTCAAGAGGTGTTGAGTCATTAATGCTCATTGCTTTGAATACCAAAATAACATTTTTGTTCTTGTTACTACTTAGGCAAAAAATCTAATCCATACGTTTTCTATGTAATGGAAGAATAGCTTGGATTATATGATGCAAGGTAAAACTGTATGTTTTTTAATAAAACATGCAAAAAATACTATTTTGTAAAAGTCTGAGGTTTACAAAAGAAAATAAACATTGTTCATTAATAGTTAGCTGGCTAGGGAAAGCTTTGTAATATGAAAGTATCAGATGGCTGCATTTCTGGTTGTGTAGCAATAGGGTAATAGAACTGAAAAGACTCCTTAGTCTTCATCTGTTCTTCTGGGCATGATGGTAGGTACATCAGCTCTAATTTTGAATAACATAAATCTATGCTACAGTAAGAGAATTATATAGAGAATCTTTCTTTTTTAGTCCACGTCATATCGTGTCTGAAACAGTGTTTGCTAACTTTTCACTGGGCATTGTAAATATGCAGCGTATAAAGCTGATCAAAAGTGTACAGTAGTTAAAACTGACAAATAATTATGCTCTTTAGTGTGTTGGACTAGACAGCAAATAAGACATTAATCAGAGCTTTAAGGAGTGTAAAACTTGAGAAAAGTCTGAAGTTTATTCTTTAAATTAATGCCTTAAGGATATGCTGAATAAGAAATCCTGAAATTTAGGATTGAGTGATGGAGGGATCAGAGAAGCTAATGCTTTGAGTTCCAAGGAAATATAAAGAAAGTGAGGTTTCTTTCTTCTGTTAATATTCTTGGTTTAGTCCTTTATTAAAAGTATCTTTAACTTTGTCAAAGTTCTTTGTATAGAGAGGGTGAAAAAGAATGTAGCACAGCTTTATGGAAAGCTGGGAAAAGAAACTCTATTACATGTTCACCTCTAAATAAGCAAGCTCTTGAAATCTGGATCTCAGCGTTGCTTTACTCTTAGAAAATACTGAATCTGTAGAGATGTAAAGCCCAGCTCACTGCAGAAAGGCAGGAAAGAGGTGGCACACAGTTGTGACATTACCTGCTGAGATTTCATGTGGCTGCTGTCTATGATGGAGGTTTGGTCCCACAAAACATTTCCTCCTTGGAAAGTCCAAGCATGCAGCTTTTTGGGTTTTTTTTTTAATGAGAGTTTAAGACATCCTGGGGCAGGAGAAGTTTATTTTGTGTTTTGAGATAAAGCTTATATAATAACTCTTTACTAGAAGTTCCTAAAGCAGGGAACCTCTAAATTAAAGAGCTTTTTAGTAGTTGATAACTGTTAGCCAGATATGTTGGTTGACCTTCTGCTCAGTGAATGTCCCAGTGGCAGTTTTAATGATCTGTAAGAAGAGTAAACAGCGTGTTAATGAGGTGGGCTGAAGATACAGAATTTGAAGAAGTTCCAAACAGTAGACAGGATGGAAAATAGAAGCAGAGCAGAGAAGTTAGGCGTGAGGGTAAAAGGCTAAACAAGATTCATCCCAAGGGGGACAGAACCATTAGAAACACCAGTATTTAATGACTGGAGATGGTTTCAAAGTAGCAAAGCTGGACAAGAGCTGCAGGTGTGCAGTTGGCAGATTTGGATGCTGAGGCTACAAAAGGTGCTTTGGGGCACTTTGTGCTCGGTCAAACACACCAGAATATGTGATGGGTACCAAGAAGACCTATTGAAAAAGGGTGAGGACAAGGTTACACACAGAGGTAAATGATTGCAGTTACTGGTGTACTTTTGTGCAGCTGCTGTCTGGTGGGAGGTTGAAAGGGGGAATTGCTTGTAGAGAGCAAAAGTAGGGCAAATAAGGTTGCTGAGATGTTACTAATGAAATGGAGAGAAGGTATCAAGGGAACAAAAGCAAGTGAATTAGGAAAAGAAACAGACTGAGTGGAGGGAATGAAACTGTTGGCAGCAAAAGGCCTAAATGAGGAGACAGCAAGTTAAATTAAAATCATACATAATCTAAATCAAGAGGTGGTCTCATGTAAATACAAGAAGGAAAATAGCCAGTGGTATATTAAGAATAATGTTATGGAATTGAGCAAACACTCGTAATTCTTTTTTCTGGTAGTGAAGGTTCATTTAACTGGAAAATACTCCCCAGTGACTTTTACAAGGCCTAGTTCAAAGTCAGCTTATGATAGTTATGCTGAATTAAACATGTAGTGAACTCTAAGGTACAGTCCTTTTATTGATAGGGATGGATGTTATGATCTAATAGGTATTTCCCATCTTTAATTTTTATTATTCTAGTGACCTGAAACCCTCACTTGCAATCTTCAAAATGAAAAAATATCTTCATAATTTATATTTATATAGAATGAATCTCATCAATTTCGTTACATGGCTGCCATCCTTCGACACTGCTTATTAACCACGGGCCCTACTGAAGAAAAAACTGAAGAGTTGCACAGGTTGGTAGAACTGCAGAACCAGTCCATGTTAAAAGATTTTTGTTTGTTTTTTTAAGTAGAAATTACTTTGAGTAAAATCTAAAATGGAAATCTGAGAAACAACAAAAAGTATTCATTTTGAGTAAAATATTATTAATCTTTTTTTGATGAGAACTATTTGCCTCAAATATTGTTTAGGCATGTCCTCTGTTCCAGACAGAAAGTTTCTGGCAAGATTGTTATTTTCTACCAATGATTACGAAGCTCACCTTCTTGAAATTTTTTTATGTGCATGTGTGTGTATCTGAGGATGAAAAGAGATATGAGAGTTCTAGAGGTAGTGTAAATTGGAGTGGAATGCAACTTCTGTTTTTTTGCACAGAAGCTGATGGAAAAACTACATTTTTAGATTTTCATATGTAAATTTTGTAATTCTATGGATTAGGATAGAAGTAACGAGTTGATATTTTATCTCCAGTAGCTCTAGGCGGCTTTATTAAAAGTACAAATATTTTTCCTTGTTGTTTTGTGGGGGGGGGGGTTGTGTTTTGTTTGGGGTTTTTTGCTTTTGGTGTTTTTTTTTTTTTTATTTTGTTTGCTTGTTTGTTTTATTTTTCAAAACCGAGTGCATCATCTTGCAGTTTTAGGTATGTGGGGGGAGGGGGGGGAGGGAGGGGGTCCTCCGTCCTGCACCCAACTGTTAGGTATTTGCAGCAAATAATTCAATCAAAATTCAGATTATTTTTAGTGAGGTGGTGGTTTTCTGTTCAGTGTTATTGTTCTTTTTCTGTAAAACTCTTATCCAAGAAGGTCAGCTGTTCACAGGGCCTGACAGTGATTCCCTGTTATCTCTCAGCAATGAAAGAGTGTTGCCATTTTCTTCTCCAGAGATGTCCATATATGTAAGTGTAGGATCTTTTGGAGATCTTCTGAACCAGCAGTCTCTAGGAAGAAGGATATATACTCTTTCACACCCAGCAATCTTGAAAGTGTTAAATGAACTTGATTAAAATCTTGGAAAGCTCCCAGAGATCAACAGTCTTAGTAGGTGAACCCTAAAATCCTGCATCAGAGCCTTTCTCAGTTGGTGCAGACTAGCTCAGAATAATTTAGTATACTGCTGCAGTAGTTGCCATGACTAAAGTTGGTGCTGTGTCCTAAAAGGCAGTCAGTGCTGCTGCTTATGGTGGGCATTTTGAGCTCTCATCCTCCTTGAAGGGAGGGACTGGTGGGAATAAATTCCCCATTGCTGGGAGAATTTAACAGTTGTGGATAAATTCAACAACTACAAGAGAGAGCCCAATATTTTGATGAATTATTATACAGGTGATGCTCTTCCCAGGCTCTGTGTCATTGTCCAGAAATCTAACTAGTCTAATCACCTTGTTAACTACATTGTCCTGTAAAAATCAATTATCTTCTGCTATTGCAAAAGGATGCATGTTATGCAGGTCCTTTTGGTTTTAGCTTTTGCAAACACTTGCAGATGAGATCCTAAAAGGGCTTTACATAAAAGAAGTAGGAAGCTGTGAAGAATGTGTAGTTATAGGTGTGATTTTTGTCTTTGTTCTTTGCAGTCAGAAGGGATATTTTGTGTAGTGATGCTGTCCATGTGGACCTCATGGAGACATCAAGTCAAGGCAAAGGTTCTCCATAATTCTGAGAGGGTGAAACAGAAAAGAGATGAGGACACACATCACTATCACTTCAGTTGTTTCCCCTTCTCCATCAGACTCAGTGTAGCATTGCATCACTTTCTGTTAGGCTGAGAAAACAACTTTTTCACTCTGTTAGCAAACTGTGACTAGTTTACTTAGCTCAAGTTCATAAAGAGTGCAAGTATAGCATTGTTGAGTGTAGTATTTGATCTTGATTCACATGCTAGAAGAGCTCTGTGCAGGTTTTGGCTTTCGCGATTCAAATATTTCAGCCTATTTGTTGAATCTGAATTTTGCCTTTGAATGCTACAAGGATGCAACAGAAGCTGAATAATTGAATATGCTTTTCCACCAAGGCTCTTCATCACAAGGCAACTCTGGAATAGAAAAGCTATAGTCAGAAGTAACGCCCCTGCAAATCCTCAGAGGGATTGGAGCCTGGATTGAGGGCCCCACTTCAATCCACTGATGTATTTGGACAAGCAAAACTTTAATTCCTGATAGGAGTAACCTGTTGTTAGGAGTCTGTAGCTAAAAAAGAGAGTCTGTGTCATCATTTAGATTGTTCAGCATGCTGGACTCTGACCATGCAGTCTTTATGGCTAGAGATGAGGTGTGAGTCAGAGAGCAGAGCATAACTTCCAGCTCTGCTTTCCACCTGGAGCCTATCAGTAAGGCAATTAGGAAAACTATGTCAAAAATAAAATATAATACCAAAGGGTTGAATGCCGAATAAACTTTATGAAGCATCAGGGAGACATGCGTATATTTCTTAGGATTGCTGATGGCCTGCACTTCCCTAAGTTTATTTATGTGCAGAACCCAAGATGCTTAACTGAAGGGTTTGGGCAGCCTGTTAAAGCACATCATTTGAATGCTTGTGCTCTGAATGTATCAGTTGAGGATTTATTTTATGTGAACGTCAGTGTTGGATATGTGCCCTGAGCTATGATGTACCAATTACTAATGTGACTCTATTTCTAATAAAAAAGCAGAAGTTACCTGTAAAAATATCTTAACTAATTTGGTACCCAGTATTGTTGTCTTTATTCTGTCGTGCCATTACTTAATGTTTGAATATGAACAGCTTAAAGTACCACATATTAGATTGAGTGCCATTTTTGCCACTAACAAGGTTTTAATCAAGGCATTCAGCAGCTCTAAATAGGCCTTTGCTTCTAAATTTGCATATCAGGAGGGGGCTGGGAGCATGAGTGGGTGGATGTCATGTCCCAGTGATTAATGATCTCTAGGAAGCCGAGAAGGGGAGAGTAATATACGCAGTATTTCTACCCCCTGGAGTAGGAATGCAAACACTATTGTGCAGATCTGTGCATAGTCGCTGACTTCCTGGTAGCTGGAGAATTTCATACACTCCTCTACCACAAATAAAACTGTCAGTGGAGTGACAAAGATCAGAAAGCCGGGCTTCATTTATTGAAAAGAATAGCTCAGACACAGTGATCCAGAAAATTAATTTTGTAGGTGTTTGGGAACTTGGTTGTTTAATAAGAAACTGGTAAAAAGAGAACTTTTGATGAAAGGCCTGAAGGCATCAAATATTTGTTGAATTTCAGTCTATTTTGTTTCTGACTATTCCTGAATTATTGGAGAGGAATAACTTCCGTGATATAAAAGACGTATCTTGAAGAGGAATTAGAAAGAAAACAAAGAGAACAAGCATTCCCAAAAGTAATAGTTGTCTGAATTTCAATTGCTAAAAGAGCAAAAGGGAGATGGCACAGTGTGGAACAGCCACCCACTCTGATCAAACTAGAACCAGCACATTTGTTAGAAATCCTGTCTTGTCTGATTGCTGTGATTTTCTTTCTCTTTTACTAATTCTTTGCTAGAATTGTATTAATATCTTAAAAACTGAGGGCAGCTTCTAAGTAGATATTATTAAAAGTCTTAAATGAAGTTGTTTGAAAAGTTTTCTTCGTTCTCGTAACACTTCACCAATCGTTGAAACATCAGTGCTCATTGCTTCATTGATAGCTTTGAGATCTGCATATGTAAACCTGAATAGTTCTGTAGTATTTCTAAATACATCCATTTATAAGTTTAGTTGGACATGAGCAAGTAAATAATGACAGAATTTTAATTTTTGCAGCATCTGTGTAATTGAGCCCAATATTCAGCAACATAAGTCAATGTTGACAATGAGAACAGGATAGATAGCAAACTCGAGGGATGTGTACCTTGCAAAGTAAGTTCCATCCTGCTCCATTAAAGAGGAGGGAGGAACCCTGTGGTCTAATTTAAATCACTTAGTGGCTCTTTGGGAAGCGCTCCTCTTTGTGTGTTGCAAAATGTGAAGATGCTGGTTACTGAAAGGTAGTGCTTTTCAATGTGTTAAAAGCCGTCTTTATTTTATATATACTACAAGCTAAATAAAAGTGAAAACATTTCATGAGACCTAAGAATTTACCACCATGCCCTACTGTTACAGCAGGAGGAAATGTTTTCTCTAGTGTACTTTGTCACATTAATGATGATAATGTTTTAAGTTTCAAGGAGGAAAAAACTGACCCCTGCAAATCAATGTGAGAGTTCCCCCTACTGTCCTTAGAGATCAGCTGCTCTAGCTCACTGCTGGAAGCTGTGCCTTATCCACGGGATGGGGAACTGTGGGGGCTGGAAATATTACTGCACTGCTGCAGTATTGCTTTTGGAGCTTTTTGTCTTTCTTTTTCCTTGTTTGTCCCAAGAGCTGACACTCAGGCGATAATGCGTGCCACCTTCTTTAAAACCCAGAGAGCAGAAAATAGAGCATTGTTAGAGTTGTAGGGCCTCTTTTTGATTGTAGTTGTACAAGCAGTTTATGGTGAGTTGTATTCTGGTTTTAATTCTTTCTTCCAAATGAATAATGAATTTTTAAAATCTGTTTCAGCAATGCAATCAACCTCTTAAGCAATGTTCCCGTTTCTTGCTTGGATGTTCTTATTAATCCATCATCCCAAGAGGAAACAGATATAAAATACAATGGTATGAATATGGGAGCAATTCAAATTTTACTGGATTTCATGGAGAAGAGAATAGACAAGGTATGGGCTGCAGGGGTTCCTTGCAAAAGGGGCCTTTTTTAAGTGCACATATGTAAAGCTTGTTCCAAACCTTCCAACCAGTATTAGCACAAATATGGATGTTCTTCTAGATTGTGAAACACCTCAAATTTTAGAACAAATTCCTGTGAATATCTGAAGCTACTTGCTTATGTGTTTGTGTGTATGACTATGTAAAGTTCATACTTTGGCTGTCATATAGAACTTCATTGAAATGTTCATAGAATTTGTAAAGGAGAATTTGTTACAAAATGTTTTATTTGTATTTGGTTTTATTTTAGGGAAGCAGCTATAGAGAAGGTCTGACTCCAGTTCTCAGTTTATTAACTGAATGCTGCCGAACTCACAGGAATATCAGGAAGTTTATCAAAGCTCAGGTAAGTAAAATGTTCGTCAAAATTTGAATATGAAGCTATTGATAAACTTTGAGATTTGTAGATTAGTGCGGGACAGTGCTATAGAAATAATTTTTCAGTCATGTAAATCAGTAGATATTATGGCCTAAGTTCCATGATACTTTTTGTAGAGCTGTTAAGTGATAACATCAGGGATATTGTAAAGCTGTGTTAATGTGAGCCATCATATGAGATGGGGCGAAGAACTCTGAAGCCTGTCCCCTTACAACAGGCATTAAAAAAAACATTTCAGTGCAGTTAATAAAACTTTGCAGAGCTGTGTGGTAGCCAGTGAGAATACAGGTGTTTTGATTGGTTCTGCTTGAGCTTTAGTTTGACCTCAGCAGGCAGGAATCATTGGGACTGAAACTTGTGTGCCAGTGGGTATGAGCTGGCCTGGCAGAGTAACACTGTGTCCCTGAACAGAGGCACACTTCATCCCTCGATCTTTTAAAGGAGCAGTTTAATACAGTATGGATTGTGGGTTGGCTTTTTACAGGAGAAAAGATTTCTGTGCCATTGTTAAAGATCTAAGGGGTCTGTATAGATTGGTGGTTGGGTGTGGTGTTTTTTATTTGTTTTGCTGCTTTTTCTCAAGTCAAGTGGAGAGAAGTTAAAAGATGAGCAAGGGAAAGACAGCTGAAAGCAGCTGAGAAATGTTCTTTTTCCTAAGCTGCAGTGGTTTTTGGGTTGCATCCTACATGCTGCTCCCAGGTCAAAGCTGTGCATGAATTCATAAATGGAGTTTAAAATGGAAAAGAGCATATATTTCCTGCCTGTTTCATCTATACCTGAAAAGTGATTTTGAGGAATTTAAGAAACTCGTTCTTGTTTATTGTTTTTATTCACAGCAGTTCTTTCTTAGGATAATCTGCTGATCTGTTAACTAAAAAAAAAAAAGCTGCAGAGCCAAATGTTCAGAAGCTAGAAAATGAAGTTGTCTGCATGTTTTTATGACATCTCGGCATCTAGATGTCAGGATGTAATTGCATGCTGACTCCTACCACAGGACCACTGCCTCATATAGTGCAGAGAATGGATGGATACTGCTAACTGCATGGCTGGGTGTTTGATATTTTGAATTACCCTCATTGTTAAGTGTTGGCCTTAGGCTTTATTTATTGTGCACTATTCAAATTGTGATCTGAAGACAGAATGATTAATTTCCTCATGGACTGTCCTATGGCACTCATCACTGTATTAGTATTAGAGTACTCTAAAAACATTAATTCATTCTTACAACACACTGTGAAATGACAGTCATGGTACTATCCCCATTGGGGAGAGTAAGCAGGGACAAAGTAAAATGTTTTTGCTAATTGTTTGAATACTTAGCTTGAAAAAGAGGGGTCTGGTTTTTTCAAAGGAGTCAATACTGTAGCATTCATTTGTTTAAGTATCAATTCCCAGTGAGTCCAGTTTCAGTAGTAATTGTGCAGTAATTTAGCACAGGACATGACATTTTACATTAGACACCTAGAAGACAAAGGACCTGCAAATTCTTATGACAGTTATTGGCATCTTTTGTTTCATTCCCTGGTAAACCATTGAAGATCCGTGAGTCTTATTAGAGTCTTCAGATCATTAAATATTCCATATTACGGCCCAGATTTGTTTGCAGATTATATCATATATCCTGTGAATGTGAAAAAATTAGCATAGATTTTGAGTCTGAAGGCATACACACAAGGAGGCAGGACTTAGTTTGCCAAACAAGCCATTATTCACACACGTCCTGCCTTTCCTGAGGGTTGAAATTAACAATATTAATGACACTTAATGAGAAAATAATTTTGAGGAAATGTTAAACACTGTTTTCTCCAAAATATTTCTGAAATTTAGCTTGAACTTTTAAAGGAATGTTTTCTGGGAGAAGTGTGCAATTTCTCTGTACATGTAGAGCCCATTTTTGAAATTTGGCAGTAGAAACTTGTAGTAGAACTTGCAACATGACTTATTTTCCTGCTTTTTCATTATAAGCATACAGTTTTTTAATATAAACTACACATCATGTTAATATTGTAAGTTTCCTTAAGATGGTATTTATAATGCTTTTACTAGATACATGAGCAAAACAGAAGAAACAGAGAACATGATGTTACTGCTGCCTGTTGACCAGCTGTTTCAGTACACCTATTTGTGCTCATAAAATCCCAATAATTGTATTTTCAAAGTCGGTATTTGAGACTGAGTGTTTTTCTGCCCAGAATGACAGACCAGAGAGCTTAAATATATTAAGAAGCAAGAGTCATTACTAAAGCACGTAGGCTTAGCTGGCTGATTTCATTGCCTTTTTTTGTGAGGAACAGAGCTTACTGTATTTCCTTGTTCTGTTGACTGTGGAGGTTTTTGCAAGTATTGGGTAGGTATTGCTGTGCACTCTGTGCCATTTTTTTTTTTGTGCTGCCAGGTACTGCCTCCATTAAGAGATGTATCAAATCGTCCAGAAGTTGGCACAACAGTAAGAAACAAACTCGTGCGCCTTATGACACATGTTGACCTTGGAGTAAAGCAAATTGCAGCAGAATTCCTTTTCGTTCTTTGTAAAGAGAGAGGTAAAAATTACTTTTTCTTCTCCCTTCTCCCTCTAAGGTCTTGCTGTACTTAGTACATTTGCTTCTTGCTGTAACTCTCAGTTCTAGTAGCAGTATGGTGGGGCTTGTTCTGTAGCTGATTATGGCTGAGTAATGTTCTGTGTGGCTCTTTGCAGTCGATAGCCTGTTGAAATACACGGGCTATGGTAACGCCGCAGGACTGCTGGCAGCAAGGGGCCTGTTGGCAGGAGGAAGAGGAGATCACTGGTACTCAGATGATGAAGATACAGACACAGAAGAATACAAATCTGCAAAGCCAAAGTACAGTAGTATTTTCAGTTCTACATATCCTGTTCTAATTTAGATTTTTTTTTTTATGTAATTTTTTTTATTTCACCTTTTCCAGAGAAGCCAGTTTTGGAATTACATGTGCTTATACTAACTACTATCTGCTGCTTAATTCATGGTCTAATTATTGAGAAACCAGCCTCTAGTACTGACCATCATATAGTTAGATGGCTCCAGAGGAAAAAAAAATCACAATGACAGTGATTTAAAATCAGCCTGAATAACTATTTAAAATGCAAGTGTGGAAAGAGATTTATAAGCAAATTTTAGAAAACAAGTTGTAGTAGCAAACTTAGCAAGGATGGCTTTTGCTCCAGATTTTCCAGGAACTCACATGAAGTTGCCAAACTGCAACTATTGTGTGTGGGGTATATCTCTGTAATGGAGAGAGCAGAAGTGTCAGATATGGCTTAAGATTTTAACTGGAATTGTTGAAAAGGAACAAACTAGTAGGTCCAGTTTCAGTTTTGGTCTGGCTTCAGAATGCCAGTTACTAAAATTTTCCTAAAGAATCAAGTGTCTCATGTGTAAATATGGAAAGAGGGAAATAACTTGTATAGAAGTTTTTTATTTGAAGGATTCAGTGATCATATAGAAGCTGTCTGATGCTTTTTATTACTTGTAATTGATTTGGTGTTAGAGGTTTCACTTTGTCATGTTACATCAAAGATTTGATGCCTTTTTAAGTAGGTTCTGAAATTGTTGATAGTGGAGATCTGAAGGATGTTGTTTTTCTGTTTTACTCTGTTTTCCTTGAATTACACAGATATGGTGATTTGATATGATGGAGAGTTTTGGTTTATTTAAAGTTTCTTATTAAGGTACATGAATGAAACACAGGATTAAACATATGAGAAGTTATAGGAATTGCATTGCTTCCCTGCTAAGAAATGAACTTTAAAACAGGAAGTTTCTTTTTATTTCTGTGCTTCAGGAATTTTTTTCTTGCTGTTTTCTCTCTGCTCTTTTTTGAAAAGCCTGACATCCAGTTATATGCATATAAGTGAAACTATAACATCTATTTAGTTAAAAGCCGACACTTAAATGAAATATTCAAGACAACTGTCAGTTGATTTATGCATCTGATTTTCTGTATTGCTGTTAAATATTTGTGATAAAGTGTTTCAAAGGATAATTTGCCCTGAAAGTGTTCTCTAAAACTCTGCTTGTTACCATTTCTGTATCACTGTTGACTTGTTTTAACAGTGAAAATAAAACTGGCATTGTAAATTCTCAAAGTAAAGTAACTTAATTTGGTTTGAGCAAAAAAATCATTATCATGGGAGGTTAAGCCTGTACAGAATTAGTTTCAAACATGTATCTGTCATTCAGTTCCCTATTTATGTCATTATTACTCATGACATTGTCATTGAACTATTATTACTCCCCTGTGTTGTGGGTTTTAACATAACAATTACAGAGGGGCTGTGCATTTCTCAGTAGCTAACAAGATATTAATACAGTGAATCAACAAGAAGATACAATCACATTTCATGGGAATAGGCTAAAAAGGGTATAAATATGAAGGTTGGCTATTTATAACAAAAACTTTCATGTGCCATTGAGACAGTTTTAGTCCTGGTGGTTTCTGTTAGTTCCTTTCTCGCTGTTAAGAAGATAGAAAATGTACATATTTCTACAGAAGTGTAAACTGTATTGTTTTTCCACCTCCAGCATTAACCTTATCACTGGTCACTTAGAAGAACCAATGCCTAATCCAATGGATGAAATGACAGAAGAGCAAAAAGAATATGAAGCTATGAAGCTTGTGAACATGTTTGATAAACTTTCCAGGTATTGTATTATAGCTGCTTTTGAGAAAGGCAGCTTGCATCCTGGCTCTTTACTAAGGTCTAGTGCTTCAAAACACTGCTAGAATCAACTTGTTTGGAGGATTAGGACCACTTTAGCTTCAGAGAAAAATGTTTAACACTTGAAAGAAAAGAATGGTATGTACAGGACTTCAGAGGAAACCTCTTTTGGAGAGGATTGGACAGAATCAGAAAGGTGTGGTGGCGAGGGGACCTACCTCCTGAATAGATAGGCTGATGTTAATGGAGAGAATTTCTTCTTTGAAAGTATGGAACATGATCCAAGCCCAAGGCAAATGTACTCATTTTCCCCAAGTCAATGAGCAGCATCTCATTGTAACTACTTACCTCTGCTGCTTGTATGAAGAGCAAATTCAATGTGAAAATAGCTGCCATCAGAAACAATAAATTGCGTAATGGAGCAATTAAAACGGAATTTACATTTAAGACTTACTGTGGATTTATGAGATTAAGTGTGGACTGGGTTACAAATCAGCCTTCGTAATTTTTATTACGAAGTTTTATGTGACTAAGGTAATGCAGTGAGAGAAAATGGTACTTAGTGTGACAGTGTACAGGTGTACAGTATTGATACAGAAAGTCCATCTTTGTTTTACAACTTTCTACGTACAAAAGGGGAACAGACGTGCTATTATCTGTAGCTTTTTTTCTCTTGGACTCAGTGTACCTAGAATTTACTGATTTTTCTTTCCACATACTTGTAGATTGCCTGTAGTTTGTATTCTACATAAGCAGAGTTTTACATTCTTGAGGAACACTTAATGTAATACCAATTTACCATTAGCAATAGGCGATAAATATATAAGTGGATCACACTTCAAACATGGGAAAACTCAGCAGCTAGAAACGTGTTTGTTTTGTGAGAGTGTAAATATTCAAATAACAAGATCTCTTGAGAGAAATTGAGCAAAACAGGTATTTTTACATCTCTAATAAAGATTGGGAATACAGCAAAATATACAGGAGAATCTGAAATTTACATTAGCTGTCAAAGACTGAATTACAAGCAGGACTGAAAGCAGGGAAGGAACTTGAAACAACTGATCTGAGACTGTCAGTGGAGTACTTGGATACTTTTTTCACATTATTTGTATGGAAAACAAATGCAGTATGTCACAGTCTTTTTAGTAAAGAGCAGAAAATGCAATCCTCATATAATCTTAATTGACCTACTTTGTAAATTGGAATCATTGCTATGTAAGCTAGAGAATTAAGATGCTGAGCATCAAGGGTACCACAACAAAATGACTAAATGGTCTGAAATGTTTTTTTAAAAGAAAGATTGAGACCGGAGATGAACTAAGACCGCAGACAAGTCAGTTGCTATCACTACAGCAGTTACACAAAAACTCCCAATGGCGTTACTGTAGCATAAGAGCCTTTTCAGTTTGGAGGATCGAGACACCTGCTGCGGTGCCTGCTACAGACTGACAATGACTGAGCAGCTGGTGCCCTGTGCCGACACTTACCCTCTTGGCCAGTAGCACTACTGTCACCTTGGGCTTTCTGTGTCACTTACTTCCACCTGCAGCTTCTTCTATAGTACTTAGACTGCAAACACTTCAGGGCTGGGACTCTTTGTGGTAAGGTTTTTATTTGTTTAGTGTAGTGATTACTGCGGGGCAGTGTTGTTGGTGTGACCCCTTTAGGTGCTGTGATAACATGAATAAAATCATTTGACTGTTCTTCCCACACTTTTTGTTTTACTAAGAATCAGGGAGGAGGGAAATGCTGGCAGGAAGGAAAAAGAAAGTAAGACTTGGTCTAGGAGGCTGTGGGACATTTTTCATGAATGTAATTGAGTGGGCAACTGGGGGCTTTGAAGATGTTAAATAGCATGGGAAGCTGCCAGTCTTGTATACAAGGAGTTAGTAACATGCTGCTCATAGTGGGAGTCCCTGTCTGGTTTTGGAGTAGAACACTTGTGCTGCCTCCAGCTTGAGCCCTTCAGTGCTGGGAGATTTCAGAGACTTAAATCTGCGTTGAATGCACATTTTGCCTTGGTTTGCACCCCACAAAAGCAAACCAGGGGTGGCTTTGGTAGGAGTCTTTAGTTGCTTCTGGGGTTTGAATCTTGCCTTGAGGCAGAGTGCTCTCGTGGCAGGTGTCCTTACTTCTGCTGGTCTTTATTGCTGCCATCGTAGGAGGGGAAACACTCCATGAACAGTTTCAGTTTGGTGCAGTGTTACAAGTGCCTGCAAGTACAGTGTTATAAATACAGTGTTATAAATGCTGTAAGTGCTTATAAGAGGGGGAGGAAGTTGAACAGGAACAAAGAGCTGCTTCTCATCTTGAACGACTTTATGTAACTTTATCCGTGTAAATTGAACAAGAACTTAGAGTAGACTTGTGTGATGTGCAGCAAAACTGGTTTAGTGCGCTGGTATTGTCCCACTAATGGAAGCTAAGCTTTGAAGAGCTGGCACACTTTTACTGGAGAAAGGTATGAAAGAAAAATGTTGAAGGACTGACAAACTTGCTTGCCCTCCCTGACTGATGAGGATAATCAGGCCAGTCTGTCACTGGAGTAATCTAGATCTGGCTTTGACTGCCTGAGTATCATTTTTGAAAGCTACCTCCTGACAAATTGAACTCAGAAAACAAATTTGCAAAACAGTGCTGCTTTATGGAAAAGTTATAGCCTTCATTAGTGCTGCTGAGTGCTTACCCTGTACACAGTGTACAGGTTTATGGAAGCTATAAGCAATAAAGGGACGTTTTTTTGCCTCATTCCGTAATAGGCCAGTGGATTTTTGCTTTTCAGGTTTCTCTATATTTTCAGCATTGACAATGAAAAATTTAAACTTTTTGAGACGATGTAAAACTGATTCATGCATTTGGTCATATCAGGTCATACTTCCAAAGTTTCTTAGTTCTGTTAAGTTGTTGGTGTTTAGGCCTGTTCATGGGGTAATTAACAATTGATGAGGCTAAATTAAAATTAATCACCCAGTTTTGATTTATCAAAATACAGGTAGGAAAGATGAATATTGTTTCTGAACCCATTTCTCTCACGCCAATATTTTACCATAGACTTTGGCTCTGCAGAAACTTTTATACAAATTAGTATTTTGCTCAGATTTGGCTGGATGAGATACTTTTTTCAAATAATTAAATATATACAAATTATAAATATAAATGAACAAAAAAAAATCTTGATTAGTGCAGCTCTTGAGGGATGTATATATTACTTAGGTTGATTGCTGGATGCCTGAACTTGCCTCTGTTATGACTCTATTAGTACTATCTGCAGTAAGTGTCTTGTTGATTCTTCAAGAATTGTTTGGTGACTGTAAACCAGTGTCCTCTGCATGTGATGCACATCTTTGAGCTTTGAAAAACTCCCCAGATCTACAAAAATATTTAACTCAGCCTTCCATTTTTTGCAAATATCAAGTTAGCCACCTTGAGTCAGTGTTGTATGATATTCTGTCTATATAATGGATTATTGGAAATGCTCTGTGTTAATTAAAATGTCTGGTAAAAACACTAACATTTTTTTCTATTATAAATGGCAGGTAGAATTGTATATTAATTGACTAATTTAAAATGTCAGGATGCTTTTTCCAAGCCAACCTTGTATTAATAGCAAGAATCCCTTTGCTGATGAAATGGTCTCCAATTATCACAGCTTGGGTTTTGTTGTACATTGAACAGAAGTCAACAAAATGAGTATGGAAGAGAACCTGTCTAAATAAGCCACCATACTCATTAAAAACACGAAATTAATCATAGAATCAATGAAGAAGGCAATGTTACATAGATTTTTTTTTTCTTCCCCTTTCTAATCATAGAACAAAATAATGTTACATGAAAGGATCAGAACTATTATGTCGTACTCAATTATGAGGAGGTGAATAGGTCCCCAACATACCATTTTATCAAAGGAGCAGACTGGTGTTTACATGATGGCTGTTTGATTACAGACACCATCATTAATTCCCTGTGTCAGCACTGCCCTGTGGCACAGAGAACAGACAAGAAAGAGTCACCCTTCAAAACAAGGGAATGATTTTTAAGTCGTTATCAAGCTAAATGGGCAAGCAGGGAGCCAAAACTTGTATAGATATATTTGAAGGGACTCTTGGGAGATCTGGAAGTGGAAGAAGAGAATGCATTTTACCAACTGTTTAATTATGGTGTGTTTCTAAGTACACTTAAATAGAATGCTTTGTTTGCATTAGAAAAAGAACGTTGCAAGGTGCATATGAGTATGTGGGAGGTCACATAAGGGTGTTCAAACATGCATAAATACACACACTGTGCGCTGGTATAGATCTTCATGAATACAGAAGAATTCCTGCTGCCATCTACTAGGCTGAAGCCTTTGATGTTCTGCCCTATAGGTGTGCTATAAACATCCAGTTTCTGGATAGTGAACTGTCTGCTGAACTGTCAGTTTCTGGCACTTCACTTGCCACCTTCTATCTCACTGTAAACAGTAAGTGCATCCTCAGTTAGCCCAGGGTGTCAAAGCACAGCTGAGGTCTCTAAGCAGCCAGTGCTAAGTGTGCAAATTGCTGAGGCTGGCAGGGCTGAGACTGTTCGTGCCAGGTAAGGATCAGCCATGTGGGCTCTTGCATGGTCCTTTGGTTTAGCTGAGTGATGCCTCTTGCAGTCCTTTTGTTATTTAGCAGAGAACTGTTCCAAACTTCAGAAACTGGCTTTGTAGGCAGCCCAGATCTTTTCACCTGTTTGCCTCCCTCTGTATTTCTCCTCTTTGAAGACCAGGAGTAAGCTTGTGTGGTGTTCCGAGCTGGCAGTCAAATCTTCACTGGTGAAAGGATGTCACGTTTTACACGGGTTTAGGACTAGATTATGGTTAGAACCAAAATAGGCTGACCCCTGCTTTTCCTCCTCCTTCTTCTTTTAGCATATTTCTATCTCCACACAGTTCAGTTTTACTGCATGGCATTTGCCTGAGGAAGGATGTATGGAGTTCAGCCTTCTAATAGAGAGAGAACAGCAAACCTGTAACAGCCATCTTTCACACTGCTCAAGGGCTTGCAAAGCAGGAAGCTCGTGCAGGGACAGAAATGTACTTGATAAACATCCTTGCTGTTCTGTGCAATGCCAGCTCAGCCCAGGTCTCATCATTAAAGCCTAGGGAGGAGGAAGTGCATCGGGAATAACCCTCAAATGCAATACAGCACAGCTGGCAATGGTACACTTGGAAATGAGCAGAGTGAGCTGAGAAATGGGCTGTTGAGCATCATGAAAGAAAATACAAATGCATATCCACGACTCAGAGTTCTGCATTGAATCGTCACACAAAACTTGGTGCATTTATCCCCAAAAGACTCCCACACAAACCACAGACCGACACTTGAGCATAAGGATGTGTCTGGTCTGCATCTGATGTTCAGTGTCTCTGCAGGTGATGACCCACCAGGAGAGAAAACATTTGTGTCAAGTTCTGGAGTGTGTGTAGTGGGATGTGAAAGTGAAGCTTGAAAAAGGAACTTGCAGAGAAAGAACTCTTTCTTTCTAATTGACAAGTGATGAGATAGGACTTCTTGAGTATTTGCAGACATAAGTATCTTTGTGAGGAGAGGAAGGTCCCCACGTAAATGGACCTTGCACCCTTGTTTTCCTGTGTTTCTCTTCTTTATCTTGAATGATTTCTTTATCCTTTAATAATTATCATTTATTTATTACCAATAATAAATGGTAAATAACTAGAAAATTGTGATTCTATGACTTTTGGGCTGCAATGTTAAATGTTGCAATATAAGGATGTGCATTGGGATTTTTAAAAGAAAAATCTAGGATCTTCTCAGCTTAGAGGACAAGCAAATGTGATTTTGTTCCTTGTGGCCAATTTTTACTTTTAGAGCTTAAAAAAAATGAGCAAGGACTTTACTCTTCAGATTATTCTTCTTCAGAAATAAGTGTAATAGATCACTACTGAGGCTTGAACTTGAGTAAATGGCAGTGAAGAGTTCTTGCAAGATTGATTACAGATTTTGAAGGACACTTGTTTTGTTATTATCATGTTTAAAATTTGAAAGCCAAAAAGACCTTAGCTGTATGAGGTTTTTTTCCTGTGAAAAAAAGATCTTTGCTATTGGACACAACTCCAGAGCACTCCAGCTTTGCCTTTTGGGGGGGCCCCTACAGCAGACAGGTAGATTTCTGATCCTGTTTGGACACCAGATCTGCAGTCTTCATGTTTTGAGCCCTTTCAAATCTGATTTCAAGTATTCTTTTGATCTCTTCTCCACACATCTCCAACAGATTCTTGAAAATTTAAGAGCACTGTCATTTGGGCAGAATCTGTGTACTACATATTGCATTGCCTGAGGCAAGAGGACTCGATATCAGTCCTTAAATAATGGCAAGCTCTCTCCAGTGTATTTAAAGGTAGCTCCTCCTCTTCCACACACACTGAGGGAGAGTCTGGCCAGCGCTCTTTGAATATGGTCTTGCAAACCTACTTCCCACCAGGCCTGGTTTAGCCAAACCATAGCAGTTTCTCCAGGTCCAATTTCTTGTGTGGGATTTGTGACCTTACTTCTGTAGTATCTGCACAAACAGCTGCCTTTATCTTGCTGTTCTCTGCTCTTCCTGAGCAAAAGGACTCTTTGAGACTTAATTTAACTGCTTCTTGCCTGTACAATATCTAGCAGATGCAAGTAATTCAGATGTTGCCTTTCTTGCTGTTCCTGATGCGTTGAGGTTGGATGCATTAAGCTGTGTGCAAGGAATTTTTGTCCCTTTTTTCATCCAAGGGAATAGTGCAGCCCAGACAGAGAGCTGGTGAGATGGCTTTGCTTCCTAATTGAGTGATGCAGTTTTACTGTCTGTAACTCGGGAGGGTGGTAGGTGTGTGTTAAACTGACAGTTTTACTGGGCTGCCTTTCAAGTAAGGGGTAAATTGACATCAAACCTCCGCTCCTTGATTTAAGGTGACTCCTGAATATTTAGAGGTATTTTCCTTTCTTTTTTTTTTCTTTCCCAGCAGAAAATCAAAATGTTATCTTTGCCCTTACAGCTTCTGCCATAATCCACCTATAAATGAGATGATAAAAAGTAAGGATTAAATAAATCTTTGCTAATACTTTTTGATTGGCTTAATCAATAATTAATCATCTCTTAGATGAGGCTGCAGCTTGTGGAGTAGATATAATTGGATTAACTGCTGAGCAGCCCTTGGAGCCTTGAAGAGATTAAAATGGCTGTAAATCCTGTAATTAAACTGCCACAAACAAAAGCAATAGTATTAGAATCAGTCAGCTTTTTTTTTAAATGAATCAACAAGTACTTAACACACCCCTAGTAGTGGTATAGGCAGTCTGTTCTCTTAACTGATTTATTTCCTTCAACAAGATGAATATGTATCAAATCACTGCTTAAATTGCTTGGGCATATATTAGCCAGAATGGCAGGTGAAATTTTAGGAAGAATTGACTCTCAGAGAACTTTTCGAAGAAAAGCTAGTTTGTGTATCCAGAACAGTGAACCTGCTCCTTGTCTTGAGCCTATTAGGCACTGACTTTTCATGGTGTCTTTAATTGACTAAGTAAGTTTGGCCTACATGAATGAAGTCTTTATCTGTCCTGCTCTTCCCCTCCCACCTATTTGGGAAGGTTTTTTTATGCCTTTTTCTTAAAAATGGAGGGCTTTAGCAGAAATAACTTCCTTTTAAAGGCTCATTATGTGCATACTGTACATACATACTGTATGTGACTGTCTTATACACATGTGAATTGATAGTGATTGTGTGCATATGCTAATTTATGTTCTTTTTATTTTTTTTTTTTTTTTTTTAAATCTTTTACAGAGATGAGCTTATAAAACCAATGGGAGTGCGGCCGGATGGCACAATGGCTCCTTTGGAAGAAACAGTCAGCCAGTACCATACCAGCAAGCAAGAGAGTTCAGATTCAGACTAAAGCATCACCTGCTTCACTCGCAATTTGCCTCTAATCCGCACTTTTCCTTAGAGCCACAACTTTTATCTAGGCATTTTATCCTCAAGTTAGCCAGCATAACTTTAACTGTTCTATTATTGGAATATTTAAATGATGGGTCCTGTGCTGTAATGTCTGAATTTTTATTATGTCTGTTTAGAGAACATGTCAATTTATTAGTTTATGATCTTTATTAATTTAAAACTAAAGGTATTTCGAAGGGATAAAAAGTGAAAGCCTACAATGTAAAATAAAATACAAACACTTTCATTTTCCAGAATCCTGTTTTCTGAACTCTGTAGGTTTTCTCACTCTTGATAATTTTTTGTATTGTCTTGCCAGTCTTCTTCTTTATGTAATTGTAATTAATGAAGCGTGTTTAATTGATGGCATTAGGAGCAGAGAGTGTTTAAACTTAGAAGTCTGACTGACCTTGTGAGGCTGCTTTAACTGGCATTGAGCAGTGATTTCAAAGCTCCTCTTTTTAAAGTGTCATGGGGTTTCTTACTGCTACACACTTCTCGGGTTAAACTGCTGCTTAAGATTTTAACAATGTGTCAGTCACTGCTGCTAAAAACTACCTTTAAATTGGGAACAAGATGATGTACATTGTATGTCTTCCCTCCCTCCCCTCCCTGGTTAAGACCACATGAATATACCTCCCCTCCTCCCCTCTTTGGTTAAGTAAAAACATCCCTACTCTAAACGGTGTTCAAGTATGTACACTTAAATGTTGCCCTGAATGGGAGTGGACTGAAGTGAAGTGCATGTGCCAGTGTTTTATTGAATTGGGGTCTACTTCTGGAGATTAGTGGGTATGCCTCACTTGAAGTGGAGTCAAACTAATCAACAAGGAAGTATTTCCCTTTACAGAGAACTTAGAAAGCAGTGGGATAGAGAATGGGAAGGTGGGAAGGAGAAGGAAGTGTCACTTTCAATTCTGTACTCTTTGAAAATACAGATTAAAGTTTTAGGCGTGCTGCACTGCTGTTCTTGCCTCTTTGCCTGCTTGATTTCTCTCTCTGTTTCTCCCAGCATGAATTACATGAAGAACAATCCATGTTCTGGTTTCTAATTCCCGTTTTTTGCACAGAAGCATGCCCATGCCATTCCCTGTGAACCTTTCAGAGGTTGGTGATGGTTCTCCAGTTTGTTTTTGTTTCCTGTGATTTGACGCTGGTTCTCTCACCTAAGGAGGTTGGTGTTCAAAGACCTTGTAAAGGGGGGGATTTGGTATGAAGCTGTGCTGTGGTTGCCTATGTGAGGAGTTCCACAGATCCCCTTAGTCTTCCAAAAGAACTGAAAAGAGAACAACCAGTGCACTGCTGTCCTCTCAGCAGTGAAGTTTGTGCTTCCAAAGGACAGTTTCCAGCCACAGCAAGGTCCTTCCCACCCCCTGCCCCCCAAAAAAGTTGGAGCTTAGGGAAATGTATACGATTAATGTCTCTGCGCTGGCACCTTTCTGAATGTTGATGATATTTTGGGTTGTGACTTGGCTCAGTCTATATTTGCTGCATCCACAGGGAGGATCACAATTTGCTGAGGGGGGAAAAGGAAGCCACCTTTCCCACACAGCAATAGCTAAAGAAAAAACATGTATTGATAATACTGTGATTATACCTATTCCTCCTCCAAAAGCGGGAGGGAGAAGTTGTCCAGGAGCAAGAAATATGCTTGGCTGCATCTAAGCTGAGTCTCAAAAATGTAATTCTGGATTTAGCACCATTCACTGACTGCTCTGAGCTCAGCACAGGCAAGTATAAAGTGCCCTGCAGGTGCAAAGAATTTGTGAGCCTTCCCTGAGGAGGAAAACTGAACTAGCTCTGCTAATGAGGAACTGAGCACTGCCTGGGTATCAGCTGAGGCTGGTTCTTGGGACTGGGGAAGCTGTTATTTGAGTAACTGGCCTCTAAATGGATTGCTATAGAGGGCTAAGTACAGAGCATGAGAAAGAGCAAAATCCCAGTTTGTTGCTTTACAAGCTGTGGAATATGCTCCCACAATTAGCTGATTAAAGAGATTAATAAAACAATAATGGTTCCAGGGACCTTGTTACTAGTGGTATAGCATGAGGCTTTTATGGTTTGTCTCCCATCATTTGCCACAGGGCACCAATATTTGAAATAAATAGTTCTTCTCTTTAGTTTATCTTGGGAAACAGGTGCTCTTAGGTTCTACAGACATGAGACATGCTGCTTCAAGTAAAAAGAAATTAGACCAAGCATAGAAGGTTCTGCCTGAATCCTCTAGCTCGAATGATTGTCATAACTGGGTTCCTGTACTGCAGGCTCATGTAGTCAAATTAATAACTTGTACTACTGCAATGCCCCAAAGCTTCTCCTGTTTCAAGGTGATAGTTTGTGGAAAGGGTGCTGCAGAATATTTGGCTTATCTTTGAAATGTGATATAGGTCCAAACTTAGCTGTGCTGGCTGGAGATCTGGGAATATCTTGGGACTAAGGTCCCTCAACTCATCGGTGCATCTGCTTCCTTTTGTGCTGCATGGTATTTTCTCTTCAAAGGAACCGTGCATGTGGTTAGATTTCTCTTGGAGGGAGTCTGGACAAAAGTGAGTATTTGGAGGTTAAAGAAACCCGAAAGCCAAAAGAGCTCCCTGGAATTTTTTTGTTTACTGTGAAATTAGGATTTGCTCCTGAATTTATTTTCTAAGTTGAACCTCCAAAATTGGAGGCTTGGGCACATGAGCCTTACTTGAACTGGCAAACTGGGCAGTGAGTCTGACTGGTTTGGAGAATGCTCTCTTTTCCCTCCCCAGCCGGGTACAGAGGTGCTGCATCTGCATTTGAGTCAGTGCTGGGCGTTCCTGGCTGATGTGACTGTGCAATCTGCTGCAGTTTACCACGCCGTAATACCTGGCAGTCTCAAGCCTGGACAGCGATGGAAGGTTTGCTGCCTCAGCAGGTCTGACAGGGTCATCATGTATGTATCTGATTCTGTCACTTCATTCAATTATATGAAATAATGATATTTGATGATATAAGTGCATACTTTCATACTGTAATCAGGAAAAGGATCCCTTCTGAGTAAAATGTCAATAGATTTTCTAGCGGTGACTGTAAAGGTAGGTAGTGGGTTTCAGATACGTGTACTTTCATTTCCAAAAAGCCTCTCCCAGTCAGTCCCAAAAACAAAAACTTGTGTTTCAATCTTTATTTTGGCATCAACAATCCAAAACAACATAGTTCTCATTAAAGCTCGTCAATGATTTGGAAGCTTTGCTTTTCTTTGTTTCCCATTAGAGTTATGAAACAAAAGATGATGGGAAATTGCTGAAATTTGACAGAATACTTTGTTCTTCTGCAAAATAATGTAGATGCATTTGTTTAAATGTTCATGAAAACTTCCTGGCAGGTATTCTCAAATGCTAATTGAAACTTTATGTGCCCCAAAAGTGGTTTTCAGGAAAAAGGGACATTTACAATCTGTTAAAAATGTTGTTGTGAGAAAATTACCAGAACTTTAAAGAAAGTTGCCAAAGAGGAAAACCACATTAGCTTCAATGTTTTGAATATACAACGTTGCTGTATATGTGTGTGGCCAAAGTAGATTTTTCACCCTATATCTGGAGTTTTTTCAAGTACCTGAAAATCTGCAATGGTTTTAAAATAAAAAAATAAATAAAAAAAAAATAAAAAAAAAAAAAAAAAAAAAAAAAAAAAAAAACCCAAACAAATCAACCAGGCAACAGTATATTTCTCTTACAGTTCTTTAAGTAATAAATTTCCCCTACCTGGGTGAAAAATCAATTGTCAAAGGTGGCTTTAAGGAAGAGAATATTACAATGAAGCTGTAGAATTAGTGGGTTGCCAAGCACCCAAGTCTGAAAGAAGAAAGTAAACCCCAAAGTATACAAGATCCCAAATCTTCTGAAGGAGCATTCCACAACATTGTACTGCACCTTATTACCACAAAACAGCTAATAAAATCCTGTGCTTTAATAAGACTGGCTGTAAAAAGACTGTTCCACTGTTCAAACAGTTGAAAGCCAGACTTTGCTGGTCTTTGATGAGCAGCAAGTTAAACAGCTGCCCAGGTCAGATTCTTTTCTGGTCAAGCATGGAAAAGCGATGATTTAGTAGCAGTGCAAAGATGCAGCTCACTTTCAGATGAAAAGAAAGAAAGAGGCACAGTTTAATCCTGCAAATTAAAATCTTTGTTGCATTAACATCTTAGTTACTTGGATGACTCTGGCCCTTATGAAAAGTGATAGGGGATATTTCCTGGTCTCTTCGTGCAAAAGAGTTTGCTCATCCTGAAGCTGGTTCTCTCCAAAATACATGTTGTCACTCTGGTGATGCAATATTTAGGAATTTTGGGGGGAAGTGAGGTCCTTTTAGGTTTTCCATGTGTTCTCCAGCTGGCTGTGCCCGAGAAGCAGCTCACTCAGCAGTGGCAGAAGATCCTGGAAAGGTATGCTGGAACTCCCTCCTGACCTCTTCTGCCAGGCAGCTGCCTGGGGGTGACCTGAGTGAGGGCAGCAGAGGCCCTGCCTGGCAGCGGTGGGACCTGGGAGGCCACACTGCCCATCTCCTACTGAGGCCCTGTGGGAAACCAGGGCAGGCACGAGGCTGCAGGGCAGCTGGGGAGATACAGAGGGATATGTGGTGTGGGAAAAAGTGGTGATTGCCTACTTGTAGTAAAGCTGGGTATTTTTCAGGACTCCTCACCACCAGCAACACTGTCTGCAGGTGAGTCCTGTTAATCCTCTGCTTTTACCTGTTACTTGGCTCAGTGGAAGACTGTGCCTTCCTTAGGTTATTGCCTTTGGTTTGGAGAATTGGCGATGCTTTAGCTGTTGCTTGTCTGTCCCTCATTTGGGAGGTGTGCTACGCCTCCATGGCTTGCTTTCCTTCTTGAGAACAAGCCCCTATTCCTTGCTGTGTGCAAGTGAGGAAGAGGGGGTCCCTCAAGAAGGAATCAAACTCATTTGTTGGGAAGGAGGTAGGAGCAGCTCTGTCTCCTACCTATGCAGCACCAGAGCCACTTTCAATTCCACCACGAGACAACTCTGGGGGCCAGGCTGACCTACAGCTACTCCCGTCTCAGTGGCCTCTGTCCGGGCTTGAGGACAGCAGATAGAGTCTGACAGGTAGGGGGAAAAAACCCAAACCTGACCATTGCCATAACCAGTCCAACAGCATCATCTGACAACACATGGGTCAGGTCAGCTCCCTGTCCTGGCTGGCAGCTACAGGGTCCAACAGGATCGGGTAAGTTCCTCGAGCATCCCAGCTTTCTCTAGAGCAGGCATGAGCACAGATTACTGAACTGCTGATGTGCTTGGGAATCGATCCCTCCGACAGCATGCCAATCTGTGTGGGGTACCTAGGCAGGCTTTTAGAGGTTGGTGGGGAAGGAATTATTCAGACCACCCATCTTAGCTGGCTAAATTACCCGGGTAGTCTCTTCTAACTCCTTTTCCAGTCACGGATGAGAGAGAGGACAATTCAGAGTAAGGCTAATTTGGGTGCACTGAATGACCCTCTGCAGGAGCTTTGCTTTCCCTCCCTTGACTACAGAGGGAGCCGGGGGAGACCAGCTGGTTACATTTAACTGCTAAATTGGTTGCCAAAAGATGGGTGGTGAGAATTCCTTCCAGTTTCCACTTTGCCATGGACCACACTCTTCCCACAGCAGGATGCTTGCTTGCTCTCTCCTGCAAATTTGGAGAGTGCTCAGTGCAGTGGGATACAGGCCCCCAGGAGCCACTACAAGACAAAAGCTGCATTACACAGTTGGCAGGTACTGTACAGAGCTGTGTGCAGGGTTTCATGGACTTTAAAGCAGCTTTGCTTTTGGGAGCCTCTTTAACAACGTGAATTGGTATAAGCCAAGTTTTATGTATGTTCTGAAATTTAAAAAACGAAGTGAAACCTCGAGCAAAAATTGTCACTAGGGAGGGACAGACAACAGGAAAAGACTTTTAAGTCCATTCCAGATGTTACAAATGGAGAGGAAGGTGAAGCCATTCAAAATAAATGCTACTGAGGTTGCCCCTTCCTCTTTGCCTGATAAACCCATTACAAATTAAAACAAAAGCTTCAGGGCATCCATTAGCCCTCTTTTACCTTTTAGAGCTCATAACAGATGCTGACTGTGTGTGCTAGTACTTTTCTAATCAAAAAGGCCAGTTCTTAATTCTAAAATACAAATTTCTGCTGTATAAAAGCCAGCAAGTGTAAGAATTCAAACCTAAACCTAAACTGCCATAATTCTCAGGCTTCAGGATTGTTTTATGCTCAAGAAGTGATCTTGTCTGGTAAATCACAGTGCTGGGGTGCATCACACTTCCAAAGGCATTTGAAAAAGCACAGTAGTTTATTAGTATTTTTTTCCTTTTTGAGAAGAGAGTAGTGACTGTCTGGATTCCCTCCTGTTTTCTCAGTCCCCAAATGTTCATAACACCCTGTTGGGGAGGAATAATTCCCATCCAAGTTGTAAAACACACTTATAAGTAGATGGGAAAAGCATGAACAGAGCTGTACGGAAAACAAAACCGCCAGGAACAAGATCTTATTTTGCATGCTTCTCACTGTTGTATTTTTGCCCCAATTAGCATATTTTAAAGACAAGGCTTTTAAAAAAAAAAAATTCTGCTATATGCCTGAACTGTTCTCAAGCTTTGAACTTTTCCATCCTCTCTATTGATTATGGCCAAGTGACCCATATTTAAAAAGCATTTACAATAAAATTATAGCACTTTCTTTTGTGCTGCCGGCTTTCCCAGTGAAAAGCTAAAATGTTTTAAAATTGTCACTTTTTGACAGAGGTAATGGCTGTAATATATTTAGTCTCTTCCCCCTTGTTGTGCTTAAAATGGCTATGCTAATAAAGGGCACAGCTGTCGATACTTTATGGCCTGCTGGGGGAAAGAGGGGGAACGAAGGCAAAAAACAGATTGACTGTGTGTCAACAAATGCAGCTGGGAAAGAAAAAAAGAAGCCCCTTGAAGGCCCCTGCAACTTAAAGTCCAAGATAAATGATGTCCCTATGCTTAAAAAAAAAAAAAAATGGAGGTTGGAATTCAATAAAGGGGAACTGAAAAGGAAACTGCTTAAAACTGAAAGCCTTTTCTCTGCCTCTAGACAGCTTACAAGAGAAATGAGCAAAACTGACCACAGAAAGAGGGTGAGCGGCCAAGAAAGAAAACAAAAGCCTATCCTGGAAAATATATTGCGTCAACGAATTATCTGAAGTGCATTACTGCCGGCGGGCGGAGTGCGTACAGTTTAATGGAGATGCGACAACTTTTACATGCTGCTGCCTTTTAGGGACCAGGCTGCTTTGTGCGCAGCAGAGGGAAAAGGGGAGCTGGAATTATTCATAACAAAGCAATAGGACTGGTACAAAATGGCCAGCAGGGTGATGGTGGATGTCGCTCCTCGGAGATCTGGGCTGGGCTGTCCCCAGGGCTCAGCAGTGCCCACTCCTTGTGCTTTAAGGGGTTTTTTTACCCCAAGGCTGCTGTGGTATGAGCCCCTCTGGACCTCGGGAGGCACTGTGAAAAGAAAAAAGTAATGCTTCTCCCCTTCCTGGGGACAGCAGCCGTAGGAGGGAATGACATTTTATGTCCTAGCAGCCCTGCCAGGCCTCACTCCATTGCCCGCAGGGAGCTGGGCCCACCACACGTGGCAGGCACGGCCCCTTGTGCCCACCTGCACAAGCTGTGAATGAGGGAGGCCAGCAGAGACTGGCCACTCTTCCCAAGCCCTGCACTGGGAGCTGTGTCCCAGTAGGCTGGGGAGGGCAGGGGGAGAGGCACCATTGCCGTCAGGAAGCCCTGTGGGTCACAGCTGGCCTGTCCTTGCCACCCTGGATGCGCTGCAGCCGGGTGGATTCCAGGGATAGCAAACTCTAAGGATGTACACAGATGGGATCGTGGTGCTTTTGCTATTTGTTAACTAATGATCTGTCTTTTTATTTTCACAGCAATGTCAGGACCCAGCACAACACTTCAGATAGAGATGGCTCCTTAAATGCCCAGCTGGGAGGCAGAAACCCCTGGGCTATCCCTGCAAGGGGCTGCAGCAGATCCTGCCTGGCTGGTCATGGGGGACCTTGGCTTGGACACCATGGAATGGCTTGGGGCCCTTCATGAGGCACAGAGAGAGGAGGAATAGGGTTGTAAGGGGTTTAGGGATGGGGAGCTTGAATTAATGCAGTGAGGAAATAGCAACATTGGGTGCAAACCTGCAACAATCAGGCGGGTTTCATTCCCCGGGTCATGAGGCAGCTTGTTTGCATGGAAGCAAACTCATAACAAAATAACAAGTGACAGGGAGCCATTTGTTCATTGTCATTTCTTAGACAATTATGGAAGATGAGGACAGTTTTTCCTAGCCTTAGGCTGGGAAAATGGCTTTGTAAGTAGTCTTGTTTCCTGGAGGTATGCGGAGAGAACGAGTCAGTGCTGCCATAGCTCCTGTATCCCCTGGTAAGAACCAGGACCCAGGCACTCCTGCTACCTGTTTTGGATCTGGAAAGAGGCTTTCTGGGAAATAAAGGTTGGACAGCAGGTGAGGCCAGGAGAGCTGGTCAGCCTGCATATAACCTCTGCTTCTGCAGTTGGAGGGTGAGGAGACACAGTCTGAGGTGGGATGTCCTGCTTTTAGGAACCATCTGCTCTTCTCTTTCCCACTTCTTTCTGCCATTCTTGACTTGCACCACCTTTCTTTTTTATTTATTTTTCACTCGAGGCCTTTTTCACTTGATTGCTTGCTCTTATTCAAGAATATTTGCAAAAGTTAGTCAGATGGAAAAAGAGTTATCTGTTTTGTCAGTTTCCCAATTTTTGCATGTGTGTATTCTTTTTAACCTCTGCAAATTCTCTAAGAATAGGAGAAAGGAAAAATTAAGTAACCAAATACGGGGCAAAATCAGGAAATAAAAAAAAAAAATCCTGAAATTAAATGCCATATTAAATCTTTACTAAAACAGTGGGTTGTTAAAATGGCATAGAATGTGCTCATTTCCATCTGTAATTATTTGGAAGAGTTTTAAAAAGCCATAATTTTTACTATTCCTGCTAGATTTCATTTGGTAAAGCCCTTGCACCAGTAAAGGTCAATACCTCCCAGTGATTCTGCGTCTGTGGGATGAACAGTTTGGTTTTCTTTAGAAAAAAGTGGAATTTGGTATGGCTGATGTGCAAGAGGAAAAACTGAAAGGTAGCTGTGCCCAAGGACAGAAAAGTTAAGAGATCCCCCATCCACACTTAGGACTTTGGAAAGCAAAACTCCTTGCCTGTGACCGTGACTCATTGTGTGAGTCCCACAACCTCTTTGTAGGTGATAGCTGGGAGAAAAAGGTGTAAAAACAAGAGAAAACTACCTGCACTCTGTGTGTGTGTGATACAAATGATACGTTCAGTCGTGGCCAGGCAAAGGTTCTCCTGAAGCTGGGTTAAAGATGGAAAAACAGTTCCTGTTAACAGTAAGAAGTAATGCTTATGAAGAAAAGCAATGCTGAAGTTGAGGGGCACATGCAGCATGACTAAGGAGCTCAGCAGTATTTGAGCTGTAACTGCTGCTGGAAAACACTGCCCAGCAGAAAATGTCCAACAGGTTCCTGGAAGGTCTGTGGCCCTGGAAGGACTCAGTGTCTATATCCAGGATTTGGAAAACAACCTGAAAGGGCTGGAGATAGCACAAAGATGGTGTGTGACAGCCAAAGCCAATGAGTTATGCAGTGGCTGCATAATCCCTGCAAAAGTGCCATTAGCCATAAGGAGTGGATCCTTTCTGTACAGTGCTGGTGAGACCATGACTGTGGGCAGCTTCCATGCCCATAACCCACATATCTGCAGAGGCCTCAAAAACCCAGGGAGCTGATTTATGATCATACTGCTTAGCACACTCAGGGGAAGGCTGAGAGGAGGCTGTGTGGGAGCCAGAGCAGATGGTTTTTGTAATTTTTGCTTTGCAGACCACCACAATTTTCCAGGGGAGATGCAAGCCCGGGATAGCGGCTGTTGAGCTCATAGACTTGCTTTGTTTAATTATCATTTGCAGACTGTTTAACAGGGGCCTGGAGACCCTAGGAATCACCAAGAGCCAGAGGCTGGCAACCACCAAATATCTCTGTAGGAAGAAGGTATGTAAAAATTCTGTTTATTTAATGGAGATGAAAAAAACCCCTGAAATAGTGTTTTAAGTGCATAATTGGGCATTGAAGTGAGAGACTGAGAGCTCTGGTGGGCTTGCTTTCACCAGAAGCTCTTCAGTTAATCAACTCATTTTTGAATCTGGACAGCCGTGCTTGCTGCTGCCACTGGTGTTTTGTGGGCTGTGGGGGGGTCTGAAGACTCTCAAAATGTCTGTGCTTTGTACCACTTACTTGTAATGCAGGTCTTCATGTCAAAGCCATTCAGGTATGGTGTGTCCCACAGTCCTTTTAAACAAAAAACTCCCAGCAAGAAACTGGTCAAATTTTGCCTCCTGTTGTTAATATTTATTTTTAATTTCAGGCACCTTTGGATGTTGTCCTTATTGCTTGGTCTATCAGTTTTAATGGATAAAGTTTTAAATACATTGTGTTTCAGCCAGAGTCCTTTGGGACTGGTGTTAGTTCTATTATTTTAAACCCCCTAGGTGTGTGGGTGCCTCTGCCTCCCTTCCAGGCTCTTGTGCTCTCTGTTTGGTCTCCTTGCACTGCATGTGGGTGATGGGTTCTCAGAGATATCACGTCACCTAAAATTTAACTAAAGGGAGAGGGGAGGGAAGGGTTCAAGTGTGCCCTTTGCCTTTATAGAACATGAAAAATGTTTTGGGGTCAAGCTGACACCTTCCCGTGTGCTATCAGGACCTGGGCACAGATTTGTAGGAAATGAGTTTTGCTGGTTCTTATGTGCACGAGCAGAGTGTCTTTCTTGACAGTTTCTTTGATAATTGTTTCATTCTTCTAATAACATCATCACTGTGTGGAGGTTCATGTGTGTTTCTGTCCTTCCCCTGTGCCCCTTCCAGTAGCTTTAGACCTACTGTCCAGTTTAAAACACATCTGTCAGCACAGTAAAGGTGTCAGAGACACAACACTCCCACATTTAATGAAAATCTGTACCCTAGAAGAGAAAAGAGGCACAAAATAGGCCCCCTTGAAGGGAAAGGCTCCAATATATGCTCTCAGTTTGCTGGAGGATTTCCCATGTAAATACCTCAGCTCAGCCAGCCCCCAGGTTCCCATCAGACAAACATCTGCAGGAGGCCAGATGTTAACCCTTCCGACACACCACAGTAGTTTTGCCGTGCGTCCTTCCTGCTCCTTTTCCTCTCCCTCTCCCTTCTCTCCCACAAAGACTCTGGCTTGACCTTGCCAGATGATGTTTAGAGGTTAGTTTAGGGATGCTTATAGGACATTTATGGGATGTTCTAGAGCTCAGGGATGCATCTAAGGTAGGTGTCTCTTTGCTTCTCCAGTCTAGAGAGCAGGTTATCCCACCTGTGAGACCCATCTTGGGAGACATCAGCCATTCTCCAGGAGTGCCCATCCCTACAGTGACTCCAGAGAAACTGCAGTGGATCAGACACCTATTTTCCAGACAATTAAATCCTTGAGTTTAATATTGCCCTTAATTCAGGCAGTGAGATCCTGAGACCTGCTCTCAGCAGATGTGTTTTTCCAGGGGAATGGGGAGGGCTGTTTTGTCTCCAGAGCTGCCTGGTGAGGTGAGACAGGCTACAGTTAAGGAGCCTGGAGTGACTGTGCCACCCTTGCCCACGCTGTGACCATGGCCATTCCACGTTTCCGACTGGGAAGGGAGCTCCCACGCAGCGCAGTAAGTAGCCACCTGAGTAACACGTGCACACGTGCGGGTGCCCCTGTGCATTTTTAGCTCTGCTGCCAACACTTCAGAGTGAGTTATGAGATGGCTGAGAGGGATTTGGTCCAGACTTGTGCCTCTACCACAAAATCAGGCTGTGGTTCAGCACTGGCCAGGCTCTTCTGCCCTCAACCTACCCTTAGATGGGGACAGAGCAGCTGCTGGAACAATTTGTGGTGTGAATAACTGCAGAGTGCATCTTAAAAATACCTTCTGCTTGCAGACCCCTGTCGTGCCCTAAAGGAATCAGAAGATTTGCAGGGGAGGATGTTATAGTGCAAGATCCCAGAACTGTTAAAGAATTTAATCCAAACATTTGAGAGTGTCAGAATGCCAGTTGGATCCTGACAGGAGGGACACTGGTGCAAAGCCCTTGCTGGGTTTCTGATGCTCTGAAATCTTCCTAACAAACCCCATGTCATGAATGCTTTGGTAAGGAACTATATAAAAATACCAAAAGTATGTTATGCATTAAGGTATTTGGGATCACAAGGGAGACCTTTCAAATCTAGCCATGAGGCATCTGCATGTTAAAAAAAAAAAAAAAAAAAAAAATCGAAGCTTCAAGCTTCAAGCTTCCAGCTTCAAGCTTCAAGCTTCAAGCTGCAACCAAAACTTTGTGCTAAGTTAAATCTCCCCAGCCCTGGGCTGATCCCTGTAGCCCCTCCAGGGTTTTCAATGCATCCAGCAATGAAAGTGAAATCCAATCCCATCCAATTAGAGGAAAATGAATGGCTCATCTACAATAAATGGGCTCTGAATAACAATAAGCCAACAAGAGAGCAATGAACTGGAGACAGAGTACAATCTTCCTGAATGTTAATCGGCAACTAACTCCACAAGCTTCTTAGAGGTGGAAAGAATTGGAGGAAAATAGATTAGGGAAGCTTTAGAGCACATTGCCTTTTAACTGCTTAGGCCTCACATTTTTACCTAAATACAAGAATGTTTCTAATGCTGCCTTTTGCAGAGTGGAAGGGGTGTGTGTGTGATGGGGGTGTTTGTTCTCCAAGTTAAATGTTTTCATTTTATTTGTAATTTGTCATGGTAGGTCCTACTGTATAGCCTCTAGTGTTATTTCATGGTTTTATTTACTCAAAAGTCCTTTCCTAAAATTACAAATGGCAGAAGCCTTGGAAAATGCTTTCTGTAAATCTGAGAATTTGAGGAATGAGGCTGAATGAATTCAGGAGTTAGCCTGAGACTGAAGAGAAGCTGGAGAGGCGAAAGAGGAAGGATAAGGAAAACTCTGCAGTACAGCAGTTGAAGTGCTGTCTGTACCCAGCAAGCTCCCCCAGTGCTGCCTGCTCTCTGGTCCCACCTAGATGCCTTTTCATGCTGTCAAGCCTAGTAATATTTGAAATACCTGCAGAGCAGCTCAGCTGCTGCTTTCCACTGCCCTCAGCCTCACAGATTATTTTTGTAAAGCCAGGGAAGGAAGATGCAAGCTTTCCTGACCTGACCCACCATTGAGAAGCTCTTGCAACCATTCAGGTTTCATATTCAAGGCAACTAAGTCTCATCAAACTGAGCTGGGCTGCCTGTCCTCTCTATTCAGCCTAATAATTTCCTAATAATCCTTGGGGTTTTGTCCCCTCCAGACAAGCAGAGAACTTATTCAGCTAGACCAGCACTACCATCCCCTCTTGCCTATTTTCATCCCCAGGAGCAAACACTGAGGCCATGAGCAGTATTGACAGCTGATGGGGCCCCACCAGGTGAGAGCAGGTTAACCTCACTGCAGCCTGGGCACATGCCTCGGTACATTGGTCCTCTGAGAAGTGAAGTGCTCCTACACTAGTGAAATTTGAGTTCCAAGCCAAAAATAGACTGGAGCAACTTTTAACTCAAATGATACAAAGTGCATTTATAATTTATTCTACTAACAGAGTTTATTGATGCAAATATGCTTTGTGTGTTGCATTCTTTATCACAAAGGTCTTCCCAGAAGCAGCTCCAAATTTGCTGTGTCATGGCCAAAAAAGCTGGCAAACAGGTCCATAGAAAACCAAAGCATTCCTTCTTTGTATGGTAAGATGAAAAATGGAGAGAGGAGCCATATCCCTCTTTCCCTTCCTAATCTGCTGTACAAGCAAGGGGTCACTTGTATTCTTTCAGAGGAGCAAGAATTTGATAGGCATGTAGATCACCTATTAAGTAATATACATGTGAAGCTAAAGGGGAATTGGAAGGGGGAATTATTAATTTGTTAAATTAAACAACATTTTTGTCTTGACAGCATTAAAATAAATTTCCAAAGGCCATTGTTTGTTTGAACAAAGAAAGAAAAGGAGCTGTTAGAAGCAGTTTACACAGCTCAAATGTGAGGGGTTGTGTGCATTAATAAGAGCAGCGTTGGTGCTCAGTGTGTAGCACAGAGAACACATTTGCTGTAGTGTGCTGAGCACACTGTCCAGCACTTAGGAACAGCATCACACCCTGCTAGAACTTAACACTGAGAGCGAGAAATGCCAAGGAGAATTTCAAATTCAGCAAATATTTTTTGTTTTAAAAGTGATTTAAACTGTAGAACAGGACAAGGCAGTGGCCAGTAGAAGCCCCTGGCTTGGACCATTTGGGGAAAAAATACTGATCCTTTCCCTTTCAGTAGCCTCAAAGCACCGTCATCCTTCCCCTATGTTCCTTCATACCCTCAGCAGTAAACACAGACCATTTGCTGAAGTCTCCCACGTTGTTTTGTTTCTCGGCTTTGGCTGTCACCAACTGCAAAAGCAATTCTTCGGTTAGTTGGGGATTTTCAATGCAAGAAGTTTGTTCTGCAACTCCTGTTAAGAGTTAGGAGTGCTTTGCTCCCCAGAAAAGGTACAGTATAACATTTAACCCAGGCCCAAGCATCTTAAAAAGCATTAAAAATCCTAGCCTTACTGTGCAAGAACTGCATGGCTTTGTGCCATGTGTTTGTACCAACAGGCTAAATCACTGGTTTATAAAACCAGATTCTGGTAACCCAGTTTACCCCAAACAGCAGCACCTGTTCCTCATGGTTATGCCTGTGGAGGCAGGGATGCTGGGATACTGCTTATGTAATAAGTTGCTACTCATTGTGAGGTGTCACAGTGAAGGTATAAGGTAGGATAAGGACAATTCTGATGAAAAAAACACATTTTCTGTGAGAGTTTCAGAGTAGGCATTTTCATTTATAAGAGCAATATCCCATGAAAACCAATTCCTTTTTCATAGGTGCTCATCATGTTTTCATTTATTGACAGAAAGGGGAACCATCTCCACTTGTTCCTGTGGAGTGTTCCAAAACACTGCAGCCCAAGAGCTGATGTCCGTTTTCTTTTGGCACTGGACCACCTCTCCCATGAAGACCTGCACCAGGAGCTCCTACAAGGCTCCTGCCCCTGCTTCACACAGTGAGCAGCTGATATGCCCAACGGATGGATGACCTTCTCTCAGCCAGGAGTGCTCCCTCACCTGAGACTTCAACATCAACCCTGGGGTAAGGTGGCTGTGGTTTAGAGACTTAGAGCTACCCTCATTTCTCTCCCTCATCCCGGCTCCAAAGCTCTGTGACCTCACAGTGGCAGCCTGGCCTGCAGCAAGCTGGCTGCAACACTGGCAGAAAAGAACTGAGAACTTGCTTACAGCATAAAGTTCAGCCTTTCTGGGCTACAGGGAGGACTTGCTGCTGAAATCTTTGCTCGCGGCAAAAATCTCAGTGCCTTGGAAAAGGTGTGATCTTCCTGCTTCAGTGGCCATGGTGGGCTGCCCCAGGTCGAAAGGATTTTTGGATCTTGTGTCTCCCCTCAGGTCACTTACCAAGCTGAGGACCCCCATGTCCACACATGATGCAACCCTGGCTGCTCTTATCACATCCATATAAAATTCTTGAAAAGTCTCGTTTAGGTGCCTCCATCAACTGCACCTCTGTTTGGAAACTAAGAAAAAAAGACCTGTGCCTTTAACCTTGTTTGGTCTTAGCCCCTTTTATATTCTTTACTAGGGATAGATTTTCCCTGTCATATTTTGTAATCCCAGCCTGCTGAAGAGGCTGATGCCCAGAGCAGAGCACAAGGCCAGCACTGCCCTGGCACTCTCACAGGGCTGCTCCCACCGGAGCTGCTAGAACAAAGCGCTGTTGGAGACCGGCTTTGGCGGCCCATGGCTCCCTACAGGGCTCTCTTCCCTTCAGAAAAAAATCTGGCAAATTTTTGCCTTTTCTGTCCTGACGTTTGTTACTGTTCCCACGTCAGGAGGGGTAAGTCAGGAACAGAATGAGTTGGGTTCTGCAGGCTCCCACCAGAGCACTGAAGACCAGACACCTTTCCCTCAACAAGTTTTATGGATGTTGCATAATTTGTGGACTGTCAATTAATAACTAACTCCTGCTATGTTAATCTGCTTTTGCTCTCCTCTCTGGTATCTACTGGCTGGGAAATCAAGGTGGGTGAAACAGCATTATAAATAAGGTAGAAATTGTGCCCGGGTAGTCCTTGGAAGGGATGGATGCTCAGATGACTTTTTTAATTATGGCATGAACATCTTGACTGACACCAGGAGTATCAGTGGTCTGAAAGGGAGTGCTTATTGAGAAAAACTCCCGTTTTAGGAGAATATCTGTCTGGATGGAGGCTTCCTGTGCTGAACTGCCTTGTACACGTGGTACCAAAAGTGGTCTCATGTGGGTGGGTAATACTGCTCTACCATGACACCAGTTGTACCTTGTCATGGCAGCCATGCCCAGGAGAGCGTGGATATGACATAGCTTTCTCACTTCAGTTACCCCTCTTCAAAAACAGAAGCAGATTTCTGTCTTTTGTAATTTCCAGAGGCTTTACAAAGGGAGTCAGGCTCAGGCCAGAGCTGCAGGTGGCCCTTTGGGCAGAGGTGTACAATAATCATTGAAGTACCCAGCTCCTTTTCTAACTTCAGACACTCACCATTTCCCGCATTTATCTTATAAACATATGCTGTTTACCTTCAGATTTACCCCTGCTACTGTCTCCCAAAGTCTCTTGGTAACCCCTTTTGCAATCAGCTTGCTTTTCTTTGAGTGACTGACCCTATGGACAGTGGCAAATACTTTGTTCCCTTCAGTCTCCTAGGGGAGCTCAGCTCCCCAGCCCAGTATCTACATCCAGTGTGTCCATCAGAATTGAGGAACTACCATAATGCTGTCACACTCCTACAACACCACCATCAGCAGGAGGCCCAAAAACTCAGACCCAGCTTTTCTAATGGACATCCTTCTCTGCCACATCTTTATTAGCTGTAGGACTGCAGGAAGGAACATCTTGGATCTTCATGTGCACCTTTGCTCTGCTCAGCTTGCCTGAAAAGAGAGAATAACTTTGTCCTGGGGCAGCCAGGATTTAGTCTGCAAGCTCTAGCTGCCTCCTCCACTTTCTGAGAGGTTGCAGGCCTGCCACATCCTTAGAGGCTGCCAGAGTGTAGCACAGTTCATTTGAATTTGAATAAAGTACTGAACTTTATTTTGAGCCCTAAAATTCAAATCAGAATGCAATGAGCGCACGCCTGGAGGATGTGGATTTAAAAAAGAGCCACTGAGCTCTTTTTCAGAGCTGTTCATGTTTCCCATCTCTCCGGTTTTATCATCTGGAGAGCAAATATTAAAAAAAAAAAAGCGCATCTGCATCCCAAAACATGGACCTCACTGAAAGATTTTCACTGATATTTTTCCTGTGACTGGAAAAAAAGTGACTCCTTAGGGAAGATATTCTTGTTTCTTTTTCATCAGAATAAAATTTTGGTTAACACAGAGAGGCTACCCTAAATATCTTAGCAGGGGTTGGTTGGTTGTTTTTAAAAAAGTGAGAAAAAAAACCCTAAATCAGTAAAGTTTAATCCCAACTCAGATTTTGACAGTTTGGGCAGAGTTATGTTGTTTTGGAAACACAGTCAAAACTGAAAATTATCTCAAATTTTGCTGTAGGAAAATGCCTGCCACATTAAGTGGGTCTAGCAAAAAGGGCTCAATAGTTTGTCAGAAAGAGAGAAAAAAACAACTGTGTCCCTGGAGTTACCAGGGCTCCAAACTGGGAAGACTCACCAGGTAATCCTTTTTCAGCAGAGGTTTGCAGAGAAACTATCAAGCCAATGCAAGAATAATAAAAACTTTAATTATAGGCTTTCTCTCCCTACAGAATACATGGATTTTAATGCCTCTTGCAGGGATTTATCACGCATGAGAATGTGGTATTTTTTTTACTGCTCCTTCTTGCTCTTTTACTCGTGAAATACTGGAGTTCTCCAAATATGATGTTCTCAAAGACTAAATCCTTAGCTGGTAGAAAATGGGATAATGCAGCTAATTCCCTCTGCAGCTATACTGATTTGCACCATCTGTGAATCAGCCCCGTTACATTACCTAGGCACAGAGTGGAGTTGCTTTAATTGTTTTTTCTTTTCTTGATTTCAGTTTCAAAAATTAAACTGTCTTACAAAGTACATTTACAAAGGAGACAATACTTATTACACTGAAACTATTTACTGTAAGCAGGTTAGATCAGCTGTCCTATAAGAGCTTCTGATACTGGTGTCTCTTTTTCTTGCAGGCTTAAAACTTTACTTGCAAAATCTCCTTGTATTCCTTTGAACTCCCTTGGGAGATTAAAAACAACAACAAAAAAAATACTCCAGTTAACACTCCCTCATTTCATTTTTAAAGGTCATGCTTAAAGCTGGCAGTTGTTATAGGATCTGTCCTCTGTAAAGAAAAGTCTTAACTAGCCAGGCACAGACTTAACCTCACCATCGAAAAACTAACATTGTCACTAGGATATGGAGAAACCATGGTGAAGAACTAGCAACAGCCAGACCACGGCAGAATGAGCAGTCGGCATCTGCTCGGTGGGCCTTTATCATGCAGTGTTGTATGTACGATTCAAAATGCACAGAACGATTGTTGAAATGATGTAGACAAATTGACTCAAATTAGTTTAGCATGGGCCATGCAAAGTTTAAGCTTGTTGAGCCCAGACACATAGCAACAGCCGCCGCGCCTCGCGAGGCTCCGCGTTCGAAGCACTAGCAGGAAAGTGGTATTCCAGCCCACGCTCACGGGGCTTGCTTTTGTGCCTGCCTGCCTCTTTTCTTTTAATTTTGCCTGGCTCTAGAAAGTCTTGGCAGAAGCAAGCCCTGCTGAAGACTACACTAGCACTGATAATTTTATAGAAGTACTTGGGAGCTTTAATGTCATTTTATACTTCCTTAATCTTTTGACTGTTACTTAATGACAAACAAATCCCCAAAGAACTGGGGAGGGAGGGGGAAGATTAAAAGGATTTTGAGATTGTATTCTCTGCTTTCAGTCAAACTGTCCCAAATCCTGCCAACACAATTCTCCAGTGCCCTATGACACCCCTCCCCAGACCACCAGGAGTGAGTTTCTTATTGTATTTACAGTAATCTAATTACAACAGTTCTTCAATTCACAGCCAGCTTTGGTATACAGACTTTAGCAAGAACTCTCCTCTCAGTGCAGATTGCAAACTTTAATCTTTTAAACTAACACAGAACACGCCCCCTCCCCCCAAAAAATTTCTGAAATGCCTGTGTAAGCTACTAAGATGTGTTCCCCCTCCCACGCCCGCCAACGCTTTGCTCATCTTTTTGTTAAGTTTTCCTTTGTGCCAATTTACTGCCTAAGGTAATGAAAGAGTTCCTGAGAGATAATAGTCTGAAAGGTTATTAAATGATGGTAAAAACAGGTTGCCTGCCAGAAATTTTCTTTCAAAAAAGCTATTTCTCTAAATATATGTAGTTACCTTAATTTTTTTTTAACTTCTTCCAATACTTTATGGTTGAAGAAGCAGCTACGTAGAGGAAATATAGACTGAACGTTTTACTTAAAAATGAAATAGTCTTGGCTTAAAATTGTCCTTGCTCAAAGTCCTTTGATGCAAATCTTAAAGCTGATTAACTTTATTTAGAAGAATCAGATGACAAAAGTAGATAGAGTTTGTACATAATAAAAATGTCAGGAAAATGAAGATAGAAATTATTGTTTTACATGAAGCAAAGTATAAAACAAAAGTAGCATCCACAGTGAATTAGCAAATCTGGACATTCTTCGTGTATCATTGCAGCCATCTAGCTCCATACACAAGTATTGCACTGTTCAGTTTCAGTTCCACCACAGGTTTTTCTCTTAGAGCTTTTACAGTAACAATGGGTTTACCAATGAATATCTTCAGCAAGTTTGAGGGAGCTTTTCTCTTCTTCCAGTCTAGCATTTGAATTTGTCAGCTCACATACAGTCTAGTCTTGAACTCACTGAAGTTAATAAAATCTTCACTACCAAAGAGATTAGAAATAATTTAAGTCCAGTATTACTGCAGAACTTGGGTCTTCCCCCTTACTGTGTTCTTTAGATGATGCACAGAGGGCAGATGTAATGTATGTTCATATCACATTTATGAGTGTTTCAAATACTCAGTTTGTCCTTCGGTATCTGGTTGGTTGGTTTCTGTGAGGCTCATCAATCATTTTGCTTTCTAGTATGTTATCAGCAGTCTTTGCCACGTCAGAATTGTTTTAATATTTAATTCCTCCTGTTGAGATTCATTGCTATGCAAGCTGAAATGACTGGACACTCAAACCTCAGCTATTTCCTACTGTTGTCTGTGAACCTCGAAAAACTGGGAACATAGTAGTGTCTTTCTGGTCTCACATTCACTCTTGAAAAACTGCTTCTAATGTGCTTTGGTGCTGTTTTCCTCCAAGCAAACTGTCCATGGTAATCCTGAATAAATGCAGCAATTATTCGGTTTGTAAAATCTTTAGGTTTCTAGATAATGTGTATGCTCTGCTCAATCCAAGGAACTCACAATAATGAAATAGCTTTGAAAAGTTCATATGAAAGAGACAGCAGCTGCTTGAATGCCTCCCAACTTTCATCAAAGTGTTTTGGAAATGACAGATTGTACAGAGTAGTTAATTTCTGTGAAATTTAACTTCCATTTTAATCTCTGGGATAATAGATCTAATACTCACAGTCCAGTAATTTATCAGGTTGGGCAAGGTACAGGAAATACTCCCACCCTTATAAAAACAAAATGCCTTGCCAATTTGGGAGATATTGTCATGTGAGGGACGCCGTCTCTATCGAGGAGGAAGATGCTGCATTGGGAAGTGCGGAGCAGGGAATCTTGAAGTGTATGGATGCCATCTGCTGGCACTAAAAAATACAGCCTTCCACCTGCCTTGAAGACGGGTATGGAGGGCCAGATCTTGTCTCTCGGATTGGCATGAGGCAGTCACATTATTCCATGTTCAAACTCAGGTCAGCAGAAGAAGAATTAAATGGCAATTATATAAGCCCTCCTTTAATGGGTATCTCTGTGCTTGAGTATTAGGTTTGTTTAATGTTTTGTGTCATTCGGGCTTAGTTAGATTAGGAACAAAAAGACATCTGTGCTTGCAGCTTTTCTAAAAATCATGTTTAGATGGACTAACCCTCATGTAAGTTTATATCAATTAGACTATGGTTTTATTGTTTTACACGCAATGCTGCATGGAAAGAGTTCTCCCAGCAAAGCAAAGTTTAGCCCTGGTGATTTCCTCTCTTTGGGTTCATAACCAGCTTTCCTTTTCAGGGCAAAAATCAGCCTTGCTCCAGAAGGGAGTCTTGGGAGAATAAACTGCCCAGGAAGGCCTAGGGGTGAAACACAGAGCACCCCAACCAGACAGAGAGAAGCCCACACTTCTACAGGAACTCATAGCCTCTGTGAAACTCTTGGGGTTCAAAGTACAAAAAACAACAGCAAAAAAGGATGTATTTTTAAATTAAAGGAGACTAGAGTCCAACAATTTGCACAGGTCAAATAATTATAAATTTTAGAAGTATTTCAAGAGAATTTTTAGGTCTATCCTCTCAGCACACTCCTTCAGGAAACTGGTAGTTCAACCTGGAGTATGATGCTAAAAGGCAGTCTCTTCCTCAATACAGTCAAGCCCATGCCTTGTATTACTGCTGGCAAAGACCTGTAACCCATCTACTTATCAGGAAATAAAACCCAAGTATGAGTCCTCACCATGGCTTGTCCATCTCTCCTGGACTGATCTCAGAGTCCAGGTGGGGATGTGAGGATAGTTCCAAGGCTCACCCCTAGGTTTTGACTGAGCTAGCTGAGTGTGGGCCCTGCTCTTCCTTAGCTGCTTAAGTCTCGCAGAAAAGCTGGCAAGAGATAGACCCAACCTGTTCTTTTTTTTTTTTTTTTTTTTTTTTTTTTTTTTTTTTTTTTTTTGTGAGATTAAACCAGAGGAATAGCTGCTGATTAGGGACCTTCCAGCTCACACATCCAATTCTTTGAGGAAACACCAGATCTCAGTTGAAATGCCCTTTATCACAGCAGTGCAAGGCACAACCTTTCCAAATTTGACACAGACCAACAAACTCAGAGGAACTGAAAAATACAAAATGTCAAGGGGTTTAGCTTGCCCTTGCATGCCTTCTGGCTCCTGAGCTGTTTAGATTTACAGGCAATTCATTCTCTCTCTCCATAGCATTGCTCCAGACAATAAGAACCGTAAGATGTCAGCATGGATGGAACAGATGGCATGGGAACTTCCACTTGGGGGAAGGTATGTGACCAGGGTGTGTGATTTAACCTGTGTAGAAATGGGAATGATTTGGGTGGTTTTGCTTGAAAATATTAGGCTGAATTTAGAGAGTATGTTCGCAATTTATAATCAGAATTATCATATTTTCATTTCATAATCAATGAGTAGTCAGAACATGTTTGATTAATTATCTTGGGTCTATGCATGAAGAAATGGCACCATCTCCCTCATACTCCCCATAATGCACAGTGGATATGATACACTATATTTTTTCCAAGAATGGTCCATTCTTGTGAAGCTTTATCCTTTACATGGTTCATCTCAAGAAGATGTCTTCTCTTTTTATTTTTTATTCTAGGTACTTCATGTTGTTCAGAAATGACCCAAAGCCAAGCAAGCTGAGAAGGCCCTCATTATCTAGTGCTTGAACTCTGAAACAGAGTCAGAACCAACAGTGCAGCTAATGATGGGAAGTGGTTAATGATGGGTCAATGAAGGGATATGACTAATGAAGGGAAAAGGATTGCAGAACTGCAAAGTCACTGAGTGCACTGCATGGCAGATAAAACCTCCGTAAGTCTTTGTAACCCCAAGCCTACAGTCATGTTTTCACCCTCCCACTCCCTTTCCTGGTAGCACACCAAGAATTTCCAAATCACCCATGGCAGGACCTGGCAAAGCTGCAACTCCCACTAAGTGAGTTGAGGGTGACCACACACACATCCAGCCTCTCTCGGGATTCCATGGGATGTCAGAGGGTTGTGCTGAGATGTCCTCTAAGCAAGGACAGCAATCCCATCAATTGTTTGAAACAAAAAGGAGCTCTGTGTCTTCTACAGACTGTTAACTGCATTACAGGAGTGAGTCAGTGTTTTAAAATGCAAGTAATTAATCGTTATTCTCATCATCACTGCTATTATTTTTATTCCTTTTCTTTAAGAGAAAAAGCAGTTAAAGGAAGTAGAGGGTTTGATTCAAAAATCAGGAGAAGGAAGGAAACTATACACCACATACTGAAGAAGGGTACAAAACCATTGTGCAGAATCTAGATGTAGTTGTATACAGAAGTAGAGGGTTTGTGAAATCACATGGTTTCTTTTACTTCTGAATGTTCCTTTCACTTACTCAATATGCCAACTGTAAGTATGGAGTGATCAGGCAGAAATCAGACACAACATTAGAAAACTGTAGGATTACCAAGTATTCACTCCTCAGTGCTGTCAATGGGGTCTTACTTCTTATTTAAAGGAGGTGACTTATAGTTAAAAAATAACATGAAGGTACTTTTTGTGAGTTTTCCCACATCTATTTTACAACTCTGTGTCATATTTGTCTTTTCATTTGTAGGAATAAACACAATAACAGCAGCAATAGTCTCTGGTATGTCACTCCTGTGATAGGCACAACTTGAGAACAGGGTAAGCTGTTGGCTCTCTTGATTAAGAGCTAGCATTGATCAGACCATTTATTAGAACTTAAGACAGATCCTGGCGAGGTTTATTGTTATGCTGCCACCTCTGGAAGGTACCAACAGTACCTGAAAGCATTTGCTTATCTATAATCTGATAATTAAATAGCTGTAACAAAGTCTGGAGATCTCTTCCTGATTTTGCAAATGCTTCTGTGTCTCATCAGTCCACTGGGAAGAACAAGGAAGCAGAGCAGGGAGTTGAATGTCTAATTAAACTGGTGGAAGGCAAGAACCCAGCTCTGCAGAGACATCCTGGGAGAGAAAAGTGAAGAAAGAGGTGCTCAGTGCCTTTACACGCCTGGGTTTTATCTTTGCTTAGTTGTAACCTCAAAAACATGGAAGGACTTCTTGCTGTGTAGATCTGTAAATCCAATAATGTTAATGTTTTATTTCACAACAAAAATGGGGGCATGGCAGAGATAGACTTCAGGAGTGACCTCATGCTTAGCACAGCGTGTTATTTTAAATGTCAGCCTCTTGGGGAAGGTTCCCATGCCAACAATTTTCTTCAGAGGTTCGACACCATGAAAGTGGGTGAACACATATTCAAATGGTAACTCATTCAACCTTCCACCTTCATAAAACAGAGCAAAAAAGCTTACAAAAACATACTAGTAAGTAGAGCACACAGCTGAGAAACAGCAAGAAGGACATTTTATTTCAAAATTAATAAAAAAAACAGACCGTCACGAAAGAGCTGCTGCACTTCTATGCAGCATACCACACCTAGGAGATTAAACAGAAATATTATCATCTATATCTATTTATTCAAGGCAGGGATCTGACCTTTCTGGGCTCATTTGTTTCAGCAAACTTTGCTCATGCTACTCATGACTGCTCACATTCATCGGACTTGCAAGATTAGAACATCAAATAACTGCTGATAATACAAAGACAGTGTAAGACAGGAGGAACAATAGTGTTTCTTCTTATGCAATTATCTTTTTTGTTTTTTTAAGACTCTGAGAAACCACTTCAATTATTTTGATCAGTTTCCTGTCAGAGGTAAGTTCTTTAATTGGCCACTCTACTTCTCTAGATAGGAAGCTTTTCTGTGGTCTTTGCAAATCTCAATTAATACATTAAACCAGGTACTACACTTCTCCTAAATAATATTATTGCAATTATTTTATTCCATGTTTGTCAGTGTCTACCCAATCATTTTCTCAGCTGTACAGAAGAAATGCCACCCTGCAGGTTGAGCAACAGATCCAGACTGCTTCAGGGGATGGGTGGCTTCAGTCTTGTCCCTTGACCCCAAAATGACACTGTGGCCTGACCTATAAAATGTGGACAATAGAATCTATTCACCTTTGTAAACACTAGGGCAACATATGGTTGAATAGTAGTATGTAAATTTAAAATCTTAATTAAACTGAGGCAGACAGCCAAGTAATCACAAGGCATACACTACTTGAAACGAGCTCATTAATAGTCCTGCTGTGGAACCAGTTTCTTAATGGCTCAGTAATGAGCTGACTACAATCTGCAAAACCACGAATCTTGATAATTTTTTTAAGTATATAGTTAGATCGTGATAATGGCTTGAACCTGTGTGTGCACATGTAACCAAAAAACGATACCTCCAAGCACTTAGAATAAGACTTAAAATCTGCTCTTGCTTATTCCCAATTTGTATTGGTATAACTCTGCAGTCAGCTGTGTTACAGAAAGGAAGGAGGATACTCTGGTTTTTCTGTCAGTACCTGGCACTGTCATGGGACATCAGTAGGATGTTTTATCTGTTACTTTCTGACCCCTCAAGCAAAAATGTTGTGCAACCAATCCACATCTTCAAGTTCCTTCCCTTTCATGCTCCAGTCACCCAGTACTCCAACCAGACAGACAGTTGCGTTTTCTGTGAGACGAAATGCACCTGCAGGTAAGGCATCATGCTTAATCAAACGTGTCTCTTCATATGCAATGAAGACATTACATACGTTTGAGTAGGGTATCCTGCTCTTTCATTCCACTCTGGTTTTGTTAGTAGGAACATCATCCAGCAGCTTCACTACCAAAAAATGTTGGATATTAATCTCCCTCCTTCCCCTCCTTTCTTCCTTTCTCCCTTCCAGCACATTATTAACCTAGGCCGTCTACTCAGGGACCTCATTTTTAAGCCCCAAGGTAGATTTATATTTCTAATTTGCAAAAACACAGTCCTTGCCTAATCTCTCTCCATTACACCACAGGTATGGATCTGCGATGGGGATGCATTCACATTCGTGGCATACAGCTTAGGTAACAACACCCCATAAGGTCCATCTCTGGCCTTGGCTGCTCCACTTCATAATCTCTAGGAATGGATTAAATAAAACAGCACACACACTATCTCACATTGCCTTCCTCATTCAACACGTCTCCTGTTTAGCAAACAGTTCAGCAGGAGTTTGCTGTCCAGTCACGTCTACAGAATTCACCAGACACATGCTATCCCCACAGCTTTGACTTCTCACAATGGCTACCTCCTACAGAAAAATGGAACTGCAAGGCCTAGGAGTTCAGCAGACACTTGTCACATTTTAAATTAAGTTCTGCACTGAGAAAGCAGGACTTCTTTCAGGGCTTTTTCCTATGTCTACATTGATTCCAATACAGTAAAACTCCAACTCTGGCTGCAGCTCCCCATAGATACTGCAGCAGTAGAAGCAACCACAGTCCTTATAGTGGAATGCAAAACTTACATATTTTGACTTTACTTCAATTATTTTCTGCATCTATAATCATAGTGCATTCACAGACAAAATCTAAAACACTATAATCTAAATGAGGGAACCACTCCTCCACCGGGGAAGACAGAATGTTGTATTTTTTCCATTTTAAAATTGTTAAGAGGATAATTATATCCTATATGCAGTGAAAGAATGTTACTCATTTCTCAGAAAGATCAAATAATACTAAAGACTTTACTAAATATACCAACAGCAGACCACCTTTGAAACTATTTATAAAGGAAACGTTCAATGAATGAAAAATTAAATTAGACCAAAAATAGTCATGATGACGACACCTCTGCAACCAAAACCTTTTCCTCAGCTTTGACGTTGGTTTAGCAATGTAATAGGGACAGTGCTCATTTGTTTTCTGTTGTTCACAGAGATTTCTGCCTGAAGTTATTTCAGTTACTACACCTGTTAGTGAAACTTCTCTGCCAGTGGCTGTGGTTTTACTAGCAAGTTGGTTCTTTCTGTCAAGTGAGCAAAACACTTGACCGACTCAAGTGAGTCCTTCTGTGCCATCCTAAGTCTTTCAGAGTCTGAAAAGATTTTAATCTCTGCAATGCCTTTCATTTTCAGTTACTAGGAGGCAAAACATGCTTCAATGCCTCATTCTGTAAAGTTTATGAGTGATTACTACAGAAAAAATATTCAAGCAGCAATTCTTTCTGTTGCCACAAGAAGCTACAGGCCTTGCATTTGAAGCAGAGCACCGCATGTAAAGAAAACACTGCGTTTGGCTGGGCCTTAGGGCAAGGGATGAATAGCAGCTACAGGAAAATATCCTCATATCAAAGATCAAAAAGATGGCAACAGTCGCGAGCAGGGTCTGTTAGTACCAGGCAGGTAATCACTAAATAGTAAACACTCTCTGTAAACACTGAGTTCAGAAAGTCCCTGACCTGTCCTCCCAGATGGAAATCAAGATCCCAGAGTAGAACTCCTCTGAGTCTGTACAGTATTTCCAAAGAACACAAATAATTCATGCACTCAGTGTGTCCCATGTCCTGGAAGAACCCAAGGGGTGCTCCCTAGCAGACACAAGCCTTGCTTTTTCACTTGGATTCTCCCACATTGATGCTTCCACTGTTCAGATCCAAAACAAAGAATATGGCTGCTACTTGTTCAGCGGGTCAGCAATGCTACATCTCTGTTCTCAGCAAACCCTTCTGAGCCCATGCAGCATTGCTCTTATGGATCACATTGATGCACAGAGGGAGGAGGAAGTTTACATGGTATTTTGCCTACACATCTTTTTTAAACTCACAAAGCATTTCATAGGATATGCATTCCTGTGCGGCTGAGAGTTCTGTTTCTAAAATCATATTTGAAGTACCTGCAACTTTTCTCTCTCCCTTGGCCATCTAGCACTTCCTTGCCTAACAAACTTGAAAGTTACCGTTCATCCCCAGAGATCCTTAGAGATGTCCATGGAGAGGTACCAAAGAAGGGGATGAGCACCAGAAAACTTGTCTTTCCCCAGTTACTCCGACTGGTGTAGTTACCTAGAGAGTCATGCCCTCAAACCATGATGACCACAAGTTTATTCCCTACAAGGCTGCATGTGAGAAGCTCTGCTCACTCAATAGCTGGGATACAGGGTGCAATGTAAACATTGCTTAACACATACCCAGAACTTCGGGATTAGCGTCGCGGCTTCACATCACGCCGCTGGCCCTGGGCTGGGTGCAGCTCCTCGCAGGACAGCGCTGCTCCGTGCCGCAGGGAGCTCCTGCAGCCTCCCCGCTGTGCCAGCAGCACGGCCAGAGCGCCCCAAGGGCGCATCTGTTCACCCCAGCTCTCGTCCGAGGCGCTTCCCAGCCCAACCGAGCGCCACAAACCCATCTCCTGCACCCCGCAGCATCTCGGTCAGCTCCGGCAACGCCTCCTTGTCCTCTGCCCTGCCACTATCCGGCACCTTCCTTCACCTCAGTGCCCCGGCCCCGCAGGACCCTTCGGGGGCTGCTCTGTTCCCCGGAGGAGAAAGGAGTCCCCGCGCCTCTGGCAGCAACGAGGCTCAGCCCCTCCGAGGGAACCTGCGGGACGTGCGGCGGCGGAGGGGGCGGAGGCCGGCGGGGTTCCCGGCGCGGGGCTCGGCAGCCCCGGGGCGGGCAGGGGGCGGGGGCGGCGGCGCCCCCCGGCCGGCGAGGGGCCGCGCCGGGCGCTGGGGCGGGGTCTGCGGGCGCCGATAGGGCGGGCGGCGGCGGGCGCCACGTCGGCAGCGGGGACGGGCGGAGGAGTAAAGTCTGAGCGGAGCCCGGGCTGAGCGAGACGCCACTGCCGTGCGGTGAGGGAGGGAGGGAGGGAGGGAGGGAGGGAGGGAGGGCTGAGCGGCCGCTGCCTCCCGGTCCCGCCGTCAGCCAGGCAGCCCCCCGAGCGCCCTCCCCCCACAGGAAGGGAAACTTCGGGGGCAGGAGGCGGGAGGGCGCCCCGGCGGAGCCGCTGGCGGGAGAGGCGGGTCCGGGGAGCGGAGCCGCCGCCACCTGCCCCCGGCGCGGGCTGAGCCCGGCCGCCTTTGTGCTTCCTGCCGCGGCTCCGCGGGGCGGCAGCGCCGGGCCGGGCGTAGCGGCTCCGCCGCGGCCTTGGCTGCCACGTCAGGGCCGCCGCCCTGCGCCGCGGTGTCTGAGCCGGCCCGGCGGGGACGGGAGTGGGGGTCGCTGCCGGGCCGCCTCCGGAGCTCCGCCGGACACGCAGGTACCTGCGAGGGGAGGACGTGGCGGCGAGGGCTGCGGGGCTCGGGCCGCCCTGCGGGGCGTGTGGGGCGGCTCCTTGGGTGCGGGACCGGGAGCGGGGGGGCTCTGCCCTGCAGCTGCCGCCCACCTGGGAGGGTGCCGTGCTCGCCTCGGCCTCGCTCCTGGGTGAGCTGCTTGTCTCCCCCGTGAACTTCTCCGAGCTGGGAGAAGCCCTCTTTCGGGTTTTATTCTTTTTAAACTTTGCTGTGTTCAGATGTCTGCTGTAGTAACCTCCTCTTTGTTTCATCTGTGTATCTCCAAGTCCAGCTCGATGGAGTAGGATATGAATAGTTTTTTTATGAACTGTTAGGGACCAGCCTGGTTTTCCACATTCACCCAGTCTAGGCATGTATGTGGTGTGGCCTGGAAATAAAAGCAAGATATTGTAACCATACGACTGGTTCTGGTCATTGTGCGAAGTGCAGTGGCAACCTCTGCAGATGCAATTAAATGCTTCCTTCTGCTTGTTTAACTGGGCTGAAAATGAGAATTCTGATTCAGGATGTCACTCCGTAAGGAAGATAAATATCAAGTGCAGGTGGCCTGCATTAGTGTGTCCACTGCTGTGCTTCAGGCAGCAAGTCCCTGTGTAATTGGAAGGCTATATACAGGATAGCTTAATTTAGTATGTAAGTACTGGTTTGTATGCACATCAATTTTAAGACTGCTCAGTAAATACTATCTGGCATTTTTTTATAAACCTTTCTGTTAAACTGTGGTTAAATATTCAGTAAAGTTAGTGTTGCCTCCTCAGTATAGAAATGGACTGCGTTGCATATGCACAAACCGAAAAGCGGTCCTTGTCCAACAAGTGACCAGCTCCAAATATCAGGCAGGAGCCAACAAACAGCTGGTGGATGCCAGGGAAAAAAACTCTTATTTTCATCAGCACGCATGGCAAGGAACTTCAGAAGCTGCTATGTTGTTCTGGCGATTAGATACTGTTGGATTTTGTCTTTGAGGGACCACTCGAAAAGGAGACAGATGTGGAGGTCAGGCTCTGGGGAAGTGTTATAAGAAATGGGAAAGGCTCTGCTTCTGAAAACTGAGCTAGCAAGAGGCGGAAGGTGACAGGACTGGTAAAATGGAGTTTTCATTGTCTTTCTGACGATACGCCTTCCACCTTGCTGAAATTTACCATTGAATTTCTAGAAAACAGTTTTGGAGGACTAGAAAAGGGGAATTCTGGTTCCTGCAACCTTTGATTTGGTATCTTGTCAATCACTGCAACGGAGAAGACTTGATTGCCAACATCAGGTGTTCCCCAGAGCCTCTTCTGGAGCCTGGTCTATATTTTAGTTGAGAGTGATGGAGAAATATGATGTGGTAATGTCCCAGTCAGAGTTAAGGGGGTTTGGTTTTTTTGTGTTTTTTTTTTTTTGCAGGAGACATACCTCTGTTTTGCTTTTAATCGTGGTATGTGTTTGTTTTTTGATACAGGTATGTGGCATTACCTTCCCACCTGTGTAATGAACCCTGCATACTGTGAGCCTGTTATGTACATTTCTTATGACAAACTTAGTATCTTCTGGGGGAAGTTGTAGCCCATCCTCCTGTAGCCTTAGAATGAAGCTGTGGTTCACACTTGGAAACTTCTGGTCAACTCTTTGTAATCTTTCTCTGAAAACTGTAGTCTTTTTTTTTTTCCTCTGAAATGGGCATGCTTGCTTCCAAGTCACTCCTGCTGTATATGTAAATCTGAATTTTGAAACCTGGCTTTTAAACAGAAGGCTTGTTGAAATGCTAGCTATGCTCTTGGTTTTTTAGCTACATGCTTTCTACGTGCCTGGATTTGTTTTTTTACTTTAGTGCTGTTAGCATTGACTCTTTCTTCTTGCAGAATTCTGCTCAGTCAACTCTCTCCCTTGCATTAACAAGCTGAAAACCACATTTCCATGTCAGCTGTGCGCTGAGGGTTATGGCTGAGAAAACAGCACTGGGCACAATTATTTGTGACATGTCACAAGTCCCAATCCAAGGTGTAAAGCAGGGAAGCTGATAGTGAGGGGTCTTTGTGCAGCTTGAAGCAGTACCCTGAAGAGCAGCTATGGGTAGGTTTACCTCTTTTGGCTTCATGCTTATTTTCTTGTTTAGTTTGGAGAGTAGAGCACTGTTTCAAAAATTTATTGCTTGAAGTATCATTCATAAAAATATTTTTTTGCCATGTACTTGAAATGCATCGGGTTCATTCATAAATCTGCTACAGCTGCTGAAAGAGGGGGGAGGAGAGCTGTGCATGTGGCAAGGGTTGATTCTTTTCCATCGGCTCCATAGCCAAGCTTCCTAACTGCATAGCTGGTGGACAGAAGGAAGATAGCTATTTTTTTTTTTTTTTTTTGTGGTGGACTAAGACGAGGCGATGGGTTTGTTTGCAGTTTTGTCAGGTAAATAGTTCTAGCACTGTCTGCTGCTGCAGCAGCCGTCTGGAGCAGCGTTGTGCTGCCAGCTGAAATTGGCCCCATCCTTAGTTTCGTTGTTGCCCACAAATATCTGAGTAGTGGCATTGAAACAAGGCAGTTTTCACTGGCTGCTGCTTGGGCCAGGTTTGCTGTGCTGAGACAGTAGGGCTTTTTGTCTGTGAAGTCAGAAAGACATCAAGGGCATCAGCTGAAGCTCATGAAGTTACTCACACGTCTGTAATGATTAGAGCTACTTCTCAGTGGAAGGCTAAAACTTTACAAGTTGCTGTCCAAGGCTCATTAAGGAGTGGTTGTGTCTTGACATGGATTAACACACTTCATAGCAATCCTCATGACAGCACATGGAGCAAGTAAGGTATATCTCCATTGCCCCAGAACACAGAAGGCATCAGTGTTTCAGTGAGATAAATCTCATAAAATTTTGACATCTTAAGGCCATACCAAGTGTACTTCTTCCATGCTGTGGCATTTGTATTTGATTCCCACCTTACACCCATGACAGGTATGTGACAGTAGCACTGTTCCATCAGTTGTCATTAACCTTCTGCCTTTCTCACAGGTGTACGCAGAATATTTTTGTGAAAACAACCAACTAGAAATCTTCACAAAGAATATATTTGGTAAGTAAGTTTTATTTTAATCAGCTTTTATGTGAATGTACATGTGGCTGTACCACTACCTCTAGAGCTTCCTGACGCTTTCATTCAAGGTCTTATAACACAATGTTATAAATAGCTCCTGAATTAAAAATTCTATTCTAAACAATTTTATTTTACAGCAGTGTAAAATATTTAAGCTTTCCATGTATTTCATATTCTGACAGTATGAAAGTGTGCTTTCTTTCAAACCAGTTGGAAGAGTGACTTCCATTTTTATACTTTTAAATTTTTTTTTGTATGAAGGTTTTAATTTATTTTAATGTGTTAAGAAAGATGAGAAGTTATCCCTTATCTGGATATATTATCTGTCCCTTAACTGCTTATATTATGAATAGCATCCTCCTAAGTACACAGGGGGAAAAAGCCCAAAAGTAGTTTATGTTTATCCCTGTTTGAAATCTCTTTTAAGATCTGGGTTTGCTTCCACTTCTTAACATGAGAAAACACAGATGAAGAAGGAAGCTGAAGTGTGTCATGGATAGGCTGGATGTCCGTTTCATGAATGAGTTCTGCCAGGCCTCATGGAGATCCTACCTCATTCCATGTGATCATTTAAGGCAAATGTTAAATAAAGGTCAAGACTTTTCCCCAGTGACAGTTTTAGCATACTTTGAAGAAGATTCTGAAAAATGTATCAGAAAACTTCCAAAGTTCAGGCTTCTGATAAACCTTTGCCTTGCTGCATATGCTTGCAGTACTGGCAATCATTGTGATTAGTGGTTCATTGCATGTGGGGGACTTTGAATCTGCAGTTTCCAAGTATCCAAGGTATCTTAACCAACAGCATGTCTGAATGACCTCACTGTCTGCACAAAAGTCTTATAGTTGCACCTCCAGATCAGTGCCTTAGGTGTTAGCTGAGTTATAATCTCTGTTGGATCTCATGAATTTTGCTTTCTTCTTCTTCGTGGGAACGCCTCTGCAGCAGGAAGTGGAAACAGGAACCTCCCTAGGATACACTGCAGTCCTCCTGTGACCAGGGGGCTCTGATGCAAAGTGGGACATACGAGCCTGGATCTTAATTGACAAAGGAGGCATTGAATTGTAGGTGAGTGCTTTCACCTTGATAGTACTGTAAAATATAGCAAGTGGTATCTGCTTTTCTAACTCAAATTTTTGAATAAAAAAATTATATTCCTGCCCTCTTTGCCTGAAGACTGGATGAAGTAATCTGCCACTAAGCAGTTACTCCAGGCCTTTGACTTCCAATCAATAGAAAGACTCTAAATCTCCGGAAGGGAGCCAAGTTTAAAACATGCTCCTGTGCATAGTATTTCCCATTCACTACGTATGCACCCTGTTTAGCACACAGGATTTTTGGATCACTTTTTAGTCTTTTAAGTTTCCTGACATGTTAAATTGGATACAAGGATGCGTGACACAGACTGTAACCTAGATATCTGAGTATTTTCTGCAGAAGTCTTTTGCTGGATTTTGGTCTTGATCCTGTGATTCACTGGAGAGCTTCTACTGAAAAACAAAAAGACTTTTCTGACAGTGATGTAATAATGTTTTCACTCGCACTGATGTTGTAGGAAGAGCGAGTAAAACCTAGTACGGGCTGGTTAGGCACATCTCTTGCAGCATCATAGAATCATCAAGGTTGCAAGAGACCTTCAGGGTCATACAGTCCAACCATCCACTGGCACCTGTAGAACCACCCATCATACAGTAGTTTTCAACTTTCTGATCTGCAAACCCCTGGAGGCTCCCTTCTGTGTGGAACAAATTCAATCCTACCAAGAGTGACTTATTTCCCTTAGCTGATCTTCTCAAGGCTCTAGTTCTCCATTGCCTTCTGGGGTCTGAAAGCACCAGTTACCAGTGCCTGTGTTGTGGAAGATAGATACACTGTGATCTGTGTAATTGTGAGTGAAGTATTTTTGTTGCAATTGTTAAATCGTTGCTTTGCTCGTTTAGCTTTGCAGGAACTGGAAGCAAATCTGACTGTCTGTCTGATGAGATTATGGAGAGTTAAGAAAGCATCTTTTACCTGTGTTGTCTGCCAGTCTTTAACTCTTTTCAGTGAACAGGTCTGGTCTTAGTTGTATGATGATGTACCCTAGTACAACAGATTCTTGGGGCTTCATCTGGTCTGTATCTTCTGTCAGTGCTGTTTCATCCAATACCTTTTTAATAGCAGAAAATACTAAACCTTGTGCGAAGCCTTGTGACACTTTCTAGTGTTCTAGCCATGTCCAAAACTGGTTACTTATTCTAACTTCTCTCTGAACTTGTTGATAATCCCTGACAGTGTTTTCTCTGTCCTCATAAGATTAAATAATTTTTGTGGGCCTTTGTTGACAGAAATGTTTTGGAAACTCAAACAAGTAATTTCTTCTGGGCTTCTTTTTTATATACTAGCTAGATACAAATGTATTAGCGGAGAATGATCTTTATAAAAAATAATTACTCACTGGTCTCCCCTGTGTCTGCTTTAAAACTCTTTTGATCACTTTCTCATTCCATTGTTTGAATTAAGTCTTATTAGGTTCTGAATTTTATTGTACTATTTTTAGGATTTCCCCTAATGCAGCAAATAAACTCCTTCCAAGTTCCTGACAGAGTAATCATCTTAATGACCAAAATGGCCACATGTTAAGTAGGAACATAGTTGCTTCCTCTTGGTGCAGATATTTTGATCTAATAATATCAGGGCTATCAGTTTCTTACAGCATCTGTCTTCTCTTTCTTATAGTGCTTTATAATTTTGTTTCATGTGTTTAGCCTTCCATCTCGTTGAATTGCTACTCTACAACTTCCTCGTGAGGGGAAGAGGAGAGGAAGGTGCTGATCTGTCTGGTGACAGTGACAGGACCCAAAGGAATGGCATGAAGCTGTCTCTAAGGAGGGTTAGGTTGGATATTAAGCAAAGATTTACCCAGAGAGTGGCTGAGTACTGGAACAGGCTCCCCAGGGGAGTGGTCACAGCACCAAGCCCAACAGAGTTTGAGAAGTGCTTGGACAATGCTTTCAGGCAGGTGGTGTGATTCTTGGGACTGTCCTGTGTAGGGCCAGGGGTTGGGCTTTGATGATCCTTGTGGGTCCCTTCCAACTTGGGATACTCTATGATACTTTCCTATTTCTTAGTTTACATATTTGCATTTCTTGCTTTTGAGAAGTACTCATTCAGCATTTCCATGGAACTGGCCATCCTTGTAGTAGGTATTTTTGCTTGCTTTCCTCAGCTTCTTGTGTAAAGGTACCCTGAGTCGTGAACTGATACTGGTAGTGCTGATTGTGAGGACTCTTTAATATTCAATTTAGGCTTGCTTCTCATCCAAAGATCTATGATTTAGCATGTGGGTGCCAGTTTTTACTGTGATGTTTTGACTTCATAATTATACTGTGAGAGTTTTAGCTGTTGTTTTCCAGGTGAGTCTTCCCACCTGCTTCTGCCTCTTCATTCCTTCTTCAGATCCCACCTATTGCTTTTTCACCCAGAGAAGGTACAGAGGGATCTGAGCACAGCAAGAGAGATGGGAATTATTTTTGTGGTGGTCATTGACTCCTGGAAGAAATTAAATATTTAAAGACTTGTGCAGGGAGAAGGGAACTAAAAGGTCAGTGGCAGGAAGATAGGATGCTGACTGGTATAATGCAACTTGATTTTCCTTTTTCTCATCTTGATGCCTGCTGAGGAGGGAAAGCAAGATTAGCAAGAGAGCTCAGGAGAAGAGGCAGGATTTAATAACAAGGCATACTTTGGTGGGGGAGGAAAGCAGGAGGGAAACCTGGACTAGATATTGCTTTCTTTTCCTCCAGAGAGAAAACTCAAATCAGCAGCTCCACTTACTTTCTCTGTGCTTCCTCTCACTGTCAGGGACTGCTGCTCTAGAACTGCTCTAGGAAACGGCTTTTGGTGTAAAAAATTTTTTCTGAAACATTTTCATCCGGAAGTTTTTGTGTAAAGTTAAAACAGTCTAGTTCTGCTGCTGTCACCACACCGTTTATGCAGTACTGCGACAAGATAATGTGTTCCCATTGCTATTCTTCCATCTTGTTTTCATGGCATTTGTTCAAATTATGCTACTTATTTCTTTAAGCTATTGCTTTCCAGGTACCTGCAGATCTTATAAGCATGCTGCTGTCATTTCTCTAGTGTCCACCATCTCTGTGATCACTTGCCTTTTCCTTTTCACTACATAAACATAAACTGTTACATAGCAAAGGTTGTTTTGTTTTCATACTGGTTGTCTTCCTGATTGCTTTTCAGGTTCAAGGTGTACTTGGTGTGGGGTGGCAGCTCTCACCAAGCCTGCTGATGTGGTGAAGGGCTCCTTTTTCAAGTATTGAATCTGGTTGAAGAATGCAAAAGTGCAGATAAAAAAAAGAGCAGCAGTTTGCAGCTGCTAGCTTATCTAGTAAAGAAAAAGAAGTTCATTTTCTATGGAACTTAAACTACTTGAATTTTGGATTCATGGATTAATTTATGCTTTGCCAGAAGAGATGTATAGCATATGTGAATTTCTTTTTTAGGCAATAATGAATCAAACGGACAAAAATCAACAGGAAGTCACATCATACCTTCATGATGAACCACCAGAAGGTATGTACTAGTTTTCATGATCTGAAGTAAATTAACCAGAAGTTCATTCTCTCTTTAAAAAATGGAAAATGGATCTGGAAGCTTTAACTTCCATTTAAGTAATAGTAAACAAGCCAGCCCTGGGTTGGGATAGGCCTGGATTATTGTTCACTTCTGCATTATCCTGATTACAATAAAGATGATGAATATAACTCAGTAAACAGCTGTACCTATAAATTATAGAGAAGGTGGGCAGATACTGAAGGACTTAATTTGCAGATTAGTTTCCAGAGATATGAATTGGTCTAACAGGTATTTAATTCTTCTGTTCATTATGAGAGATGGGAAGAGCCCAGCTTCACTTTTGGACACCTTGCTGTGTTCATAGTGCTTGTGACTTTTGAACAAGGTGTTTTTAAAAATATATAGAACTTTATTACCACTTTTGGAGACCTTTTTTCATCATTCTATGGTTCTAACTGCTGACAGTCTCATGGTTTCATAAAAACAAACACACACTTGACTTCGTTAATGCAGTGACATCTTGGTCTCCTGAACCAAACGAATTGGAAATTGGTTATTAGATCTGCAGAGGAAATGTAGTTGCAAATGAACAGAGTTCCTTCCAGGCTGTGGACTGACAGGTTAGTGAAGAGTCCTGTTTGCATAATGTGACTGGAAACATAGTAGATCAAAAGCCATTCTTGGTGCACAGGCTATCTGTGTTTTGTCTGCTCTTGCTTTAAGACCAGATGTGTTGGAAGTAGTGACTCATGATTCTTCTCTGTTTATTGCTCTTCAGTTTATAATGGCCCTTTAAAGCTCTGTTTGTTTGTTGTTGGGTTTTTTTCCCCTTAGCTTTTATATGTTGTATAACTGAACAATTTACTTCAGTTGAACAACAGTATTATCCACTAACTGTAGCAGAAGGGATTGAAGTGGAATAACTCACTCTATTCTTAACAACTATAAGGCAAAAGACACAAGTACAAGAAGATGAGAGGGAGAAATAGATTTTCATGGCACAATGATTCTTCAGCTCTCCTATACTTGAACTTGTGTGTATCATGGTGTGAAGACAAAAAAATCATGCTTCTTCTTGTCAAGATCTCAGAAGCATTTCTGATACCAAATGCCAGATTGGAAACTATGCCTTAATATGTGTTATCTTCAAGTCTAATTTTTAAGGCCAGGTTTTGTTTGCTTATTTGGGGTTTTTTTTTGCCTTCAAGATTGATTTGTGTTTTATACATGTTAAACCTCATGTATAGAAAGCAAACTGTGGTCTGAAAACTACAACTGATCTTTGGGTAAGGCAGTGAAACAAGTGAGCATTTTTTCTCTTCCTGAATTTTCTCTAGGTTTTCCAGATTCAGCATAAGGTCAGAATTTGATCATTGGTTATTGCAAAGTTTCATTTAAAATTTGTGAGCAGTTAAGACTTATTTTCTTCCACATTTTCTTATTTCATATTGACAATAACCATTTTGAATATGAAGTCTAAATAGACGGAGAAAGTTGGTGTAGTTAGAGGAAGTAGAATGAAACACAGCTTATCTTAAAATCCATCCTTGAAGAGGCTTTTTCCTTCCAATTCTGATTCACATGCACTCTTCTAGCAGTAGGAAGTCAGTTAAAATGTTGGAACACCCTTGAAGAACAACGCGGGTTTGAATGTCGTACAAGGCTTCATATGTGATACACTTACACCATCACAAAAAGATGGCCAAATGTGGATGGAAGGCTGCTAGTTCGATGCCGGCAGGAAGATCATCTCTCTGAACAGGCTGCCAGAATACTCCTTAGAGGAAAGGCTCAATTCCAAAACCAATTTGCAGCTTTCCGTAAAGATAGAAGTAGTTCTACTTTGTCCAAATCACACTCAACAAGCTTGGTGCCCAGAGGCTTTAAAGAATGTGTGGAGGAAGCTTTTGTGCTCCTGCTTTTTGAGTAGTGCTATTCGGATGCCATATTTTCCACTTTGCAAGCGGCGCCAACCTTTGCAACCTAAGTTCATTCGAACTCTTGTTTGTTGCTGGATTCCTTTCAGCAGGAAGCTGGCTGCAAGATAGCTTGATAGGGCCAACTCCTGGACAGGGAACTTGTGTCATTTTCTCCCTCAATTTAGGAATGATCTGGTTTACGTTCGTTTTCATACTGTTTGGAAAGAAGGAGACCAGGGTTGTGTATCCTAGAACGGAAATCAACTGGCAATAAAACTTTGCAGCTGTGGACTTTCATTAGACCTCATTACCAGAAATTATTTATACACTGTCACAGTCTTTATTTACACTTGTGAAATGTAGATGTTGTCAAAGGATTGGCTACCTGAAGTAATGTGAGGAAAAACACATTAAGATTACTTTTGTTTGTTTCTCTCTTGTAATTAATAAGTTAGTGATGATGGATCATTTCTTGCTGACATCAGATTTGATTCACTGAAATCAGCTCTTAAAATTGAATGTGATAAAACTTTTACTCCTATTTCACCCTGATGATAGTGAACCAGTTAGGTGGAAGTGAAACGCTTTCTGAACAAATCTGTTACGAGCTCTGTAAGTCTGGTACAAGAACCCTATAGTGAATAATACCTAGACACTGGATTTTATAGCAGACTTTGCATATTCCTTTCCAAGTGTGATTCCTTAAAGGCTTTCTGTATGTAAATAGAAATTCTGATCTCTGTGTGCTTGTGTTGGCCGTGCATTTTTGCTGGAGATTTTCATGTTGAAAGCTGCTGGACTAGAATGAGCCAGCCAAGGTATTACATGGCTTTAAGTAAAAGGCTGTAATATATGTTTTTAGCTTCCATTCATTACTTTTTCTGTTATCTATATCAATTTCTTAAATAAGAGACTACTGTCAGCTGGAAGCACTTCCAGTATCTTCTGCTCCCTTGAGCTTGCACTATTGCTCTGTATCCTTTTTTCCTTTTTTGTCAAACTTGTAAGAAATTCTCTCATTTGGGTGGCATCTTTTGTTTGAAGTATTCCAGGCATGCACACAGGAGCTCTGAACTTCACACTTTTTAAATTAACTCTGAGTTCTGAGTCAGTCCTGGCATTATCACAAACTCATTGGCAGTGCAGGGAAAGTTGTTCACCCTATGTTTGATTTTGTAGAGATGAATGCTGGGAGGTGACTCTTGGAAATTGTCCTTTTTGTGCTGGGCACTGGAGACAGATGTGTTCTGCTGGCTCTCCTAAGGCATGTCGCAGTGGAAAGTCAGTGTGTTGACAGGGCTGGATAGAGGTCTCTGGTGGATCTAGATCTGATTTTTCCACTATCTCTCTAGGCTTCTTGTCCTTTTCCAAGTATGTTATTTCTGCTGCTGACTCCCTCTTCACGTCTATTTCTTCCCTAGCTCTGCCCTTTGTAGTTCCACTTGCTCTTTGCCTGGTTTCCCCTGTTGTTTTTCCTGAAGACAGACAGATGTTAAATCCCATATGTTATCTACAGATAGCTTGAAAATAATTTAAAAAACCCAAATCCAAACAACTGTGCAACTCTTACCCTGCTTGTGTTCACTGGCTAAATCTTGCCTTGGTTCTCTCTGAAACTGGTGAGGTATTGGCAGGAGAGGAGCTGAAAAATGCTTACCTGAACAGTGCTGTTGTGAAAAGCAGAGATTTCCCCAGGTTCACTTTGCAGACAAGTGTGTGTCATGGCTACTGGTTTATAGATGCAGTGACTGATATTTTCTTATGTGCCTAAATGCCACATTAACATACTGTTTCATATTGCTGTTTCTTCTTTGAAGATTGGATGATGCTTGTGCCATAGCAGGGGGTGGAATTGGAGTCTTGATTCCCTTTAGAGGCAAGGTGCATGTATCTCTTAGGATTTTGATGCCTACTTTAGAAATATAAAGTAATTCTGAAACAATTGGAAGGCAAAGTGGCTAATTCCAGAGGTCTTTTTATCGCTCTAATACTTTGTATTATTTTCAGGCTATGTAATTGTACCATAAATATGGAATAGGAATTGACTTAAAGTGTGAAACTGCATGAAATGCAGGTTAAACATAACATTAAAAAGAAACATTCTTATGGTCAATAATATGCAGAAATCCTATGGTTTGAGACTTGGTTTTGTGCATCATATTGAAACTTCTGTTAAGAGCCTGTAACTCTTGCTATTAATGCCTTTGGGGGCCACTTTTGGTATTTAATGAGCTTGTTTGGCCTTGGACTTTTCACATACACACGCCCCTTCTCTAGCCAAATTACAGAAAAGACCTTTTTGGAATAAAGTTAAATTTGGATACAGGATGAAGAAAGGAAGTGATACAGAAGACTTGGCATCAGTTTTGTCCTCATGCTTCTTTTAACAACTCTGATTGCTCTCATTTGTAACCTTCTCTTCCCTCCTTCCTGACCCTTGCACAGAACCCCTGTAAGCACATCTTCAGAACAATGATTACTAAGGAAAGAAGTAACCTTGTCTCACAGTGTCCTTTTCAAAGAACAGCTCTTTGTTTAATAACTTTTGCCTCTGCTTCACCAGGAAATTTTTTCCAGTCCTTCCTTAGAGATTTGAACAGCAATGTGGTGCTGCTGCCTTTGAGGGTCCCCCCTCTGTGGGTTAACTCTTAACATGAGGATGGGGGCATAGGAGGATTCCTCCCCCATTATAAAGTCCATAAATGAAGCAGGTTTGGCCATGAGACTTTCCAGAGTCTAGGAAAGTAGTGGTGCATACAGAGGACAGAAGTTTATAATGTAAGTCTCTCTGGGAGTCATATGCTTGGTATTTTTAGACTCAGTATAGACTTGTTTGTTAGAAAACAGTACTGAGGTATGTCTTGCTGCAGCAAAGTGTCTTTTGTTATTTGGAACTAGGTGTTGTAGGAGCATCCAGAAAGAGCAGCCTGCAAGGTAAGTACATGCTGTGTGCAGTGTCTGTTAAGCTAGAAAAGGAAGTACTTATGCATAACACTTTTGAAAATGCTTTAATCACAGCACTGAGACTGATTTGTTTGTTGTTTCTTCCCTTAGGTTCACTAAAAGACCACCCACAGCAGCAGCCTGGGGTGCTTTCTCGTGTGACTGGTGGCCTCTTCAGTGTCACAAAGGGAGCTGTTGGTGCCACAATTGGGAGTGTTGCTTGGATTGGAGGGAAGAGCTTGGAAATTACCAAAACAGCGGTCACATCTGTGCCTTCAGTGGGAGTGGGTCTAGTCAAAGGAAGTGTTTCTGCTGTAGCTGGAGGTGTTACAGCTGTAGGATCTGCTGTTGCAAGTAAAGTGCCTTTAACAGGAAAGAAAAAAGATAAGTCTGACTAAAACCAAAACTGAGACATACTCCATTCTGCAAAATATTACATCAGTGGCATTAAAATCTGCTAAGATTGGGACCATGAGAAGCCATGTGTCTTAGACACTTTATCTTCCAATGAGTTGTGCAAGTAACTCGATTTCATCTGAAAAGGACAGAAGAAGCTTGGTTAGCACAGCGTAAGAAGATTTATTAGAGCCTAGATTGAAGCTTTGTATCTGGTGAAATGTTACACTTGATAACTATAGAAGTAAGTGTATCTGAAGGAATAATACATATTTGAATATTCATTTACTGTAAGTCTTCTGCAGTTTTAGACTAAAATGTGAACATAGAAACTTGGTCATCTCTGCTGTACCATTGATACAATGAGAGGCCGGTTCCTGTTCTCAGTGGTTTCCACGTGCTCCTGCTAAGGATCCTTCAGCTGTGTAAAATCATTGCTGGATGTACCCAAACAGTCTTGGTTATGAACCTGTATTTTTAGGCAGCCTGTAAACTGTCCCTGACAGCATTCTGCCAGTGCAGACTGGAGCAAATAGAACTGAAGGTGTGCAGAAATTGGAAACAAGTGGGAGATAGAAGTGAAAAAGATTGACAACATGGTAGAAGGGATCACAAAGAGTAAACTAACTTAATGCCTTATTAGAAAAAATATCTTTTTACTAGGTGAAGCTGTGTAAAGAACTGTCATTTCAGTGCAGTTCCCAGAACGAGCTTTAGACTCTTTACAAATCCTGATATCTGAAACTTTTTGTCAGTTTTTACTGAAAATATCATTGCTCCATCTCAGGTGTATTTAATGATATGCATCTATCTCCTGCAGGTGAAAACGTGCTTCTAATAAATTTTTTACAGACACTAGAAAAAAAGATGCCTTAGTGGAAAGTGGGCTGATTGTTTGTGGCTATCTAGCATAACTGTCTTACTTGCTAGAAATTCCTTTGTGTAGTTGGAAACCACTGAAGAACTAGCAAAGCTGTTGTCTCAACTTCATGATGCGCCAGGTTGGCTTCTTGTTCTGTTCAAGCAAATGCAAGGAATTTTTCACTACATCTTTCTCATACTTTACATTTTGATTTTTGAGTGAAATGTAATACTTTTATTTAAAACAAACCAAAAAAGGTAGATGAGGCCTTAAAGGAAAAAAAAAAAAAAAAAGAAACGTCATTCCAGTAATTTGTATACTGACAGATTCCAAATATTGACACACCTCAAATGGGAACATCTGTAGGTCTTCTGTAACGTGTGAGGCAAAATGCACTTGTAAAGACACAGCTTGAGGTTGCCTTAAAATAGAAGCTATTGATGATCTTTTATTCGTGTACTGACTTTGCAAATAAGTAACCTCTTTAGAAGCCCATAGAAGGCATCTGTTCATGTCGTTTATGCAGTATTTTCTACAAACTTGTGTTCCTATGGAGAACTTGTAAGCTTACTTTTACAGTGTCTGTGGTTGTACTAGAAGGATATATGGGGGGACTTTTTAAAAATGAAAAAAAAAAAAAGAAACATATCACTTGTCTAAAACTTAGTCCTCTGTTCATGGGTGTTGAATGTACACTATGTCTGAATTATAGTACAGTAGTCACCCAATCTCTCTGAGCCATTAGTACTTCAACTGCACTCTGTAACTAACAACTTTATTTTATATCAGTAATTGTGTATGTTGGAAGCGTGATACTCATAAGCATGGGAACATGGGGTGGAAGAGCATTTGCCCTTTCTTTTAGATGCACCAGCTGCTTAGTTCCAATCTCCTGCAAGGGTATAACAAGGTAAGTTTATGCAACAAACTGAAGACTTTAACTGGGTTTTATAGTCAGAAGCTAATTGCATAGAATATAGTATGGTTTAAGGGTACCGGTTAGCTCTAGAAATGAGCTAGCCTGGATATCTGAGGCAATCTAGCTGCAGTGTTTAATTTAGTATGGTCTGCTGCTCTGCAGTTTCCAATGTAGCCATATCCCCAGAGTGCTGCCCCTGAACTCTTTAGAAACTGTTTGGAGCACAGTGGTATTTGTGACACCCAACTAAACCCCCTTCCTGATAGTTTTTTGAAAACATGAATGTTGAACTGGTCATACCCATTTTTTTAATTATATTCTTTATTGTTAAACTACGAAACTTGGAGCAAAACAAGTGTGGTCTGAGATAAACAATGTTAGATCTCTAAAGAGCTGCGAACACTTCATTATGTTTTGTTCAGAACATATCCTGTAGCTGTTGCTTCTGAGTCTTGTAACTGAAACACTTTTACATGGCGTATGGTTTTAGTTTTCAAAGAGCTTTGTCCTATATCCTGTGTATTTTCCATTCGCTTATGAAATTTGCTTGATCTTAAGAACTTGGCCCAATTCTGTCCTGGCACCTGCGAAATATTAAATTGTTGCTGTTTCAGACATTTGAAAGCTTCCTTAGTTTTGTGGAGAGGGGCATACTTAGGTATAAATCTTCCCACAGCATCAAGCCCCAGAGTGTCTTTTATCTGTACCTACTTAGTGCCAACCAGCTCTTAACAAAAACTGTAACTTCACTATGTAAGTTGTTCACAGACACAGCACAAAATCCCTTGCACTAATTTTCTTTTCAATGAGGCTTGGGAGTACCCACTTTTAAGATCATAATGAGCTGAACAGAATATGGAACTTAAATTTTCAGGGCGAGCGGGGTTTTTCTTGGGTGTTGGCGTTGGTTTTGTGGTGGCTTTATTTTACTCTCCTTTTCCCAGCCCCCAGTTGGAAAGGGGAAATGTTTATGAAGGCACCTTATGTGCCTGACTGCTCGTTCTATAACAAAAGGCTTCTCTATGGCCACATCTTTATGTGCCAGACTAAAACAGTACAAACTGGTTCAGGTTCACTGTGAGTAACAAGAGACAAGGAAGTGGATTTCAGCAATACAATGTTTTGGTGATTGGGAGGTTCCCTGAGGCTTTATTACAAATGAATCCTGTGAAGAAGAGAGAAACGGGTCCCAGGCATAGAGTTATGAATAACTGACTGAATTTTCATCTGGTGGTAGAGAAAAAAGAGCATTTCTGCTCATGCTTTTGTTTTGAAAGGGGAGGAGGAGAAATTGAAACATTCGGAATAGAAAATGCATTTGTGATAATTCGAGCCATGACTCACTTAGGGAAATGTGTCCTTTTCCTGTTCTGTTGACACTGAAGATATTGGTGATGGGAATAAGCTGTTTCAAGAACTTTAAAAACAGAAACGTGTAGAAATGCTGAAACTTTTCAGGGAAAACACTGTTCTATGTCTTGGTTTCCTTTTCATCCTGAAATCACCAACTAGGTCTGTGGCTCAGTTACAGATTGTGTTATGAACAGCTTCAGAGAGCTGAAATGCCCCCTTGTGTCTGAGGGGAAGGAGGATTTTGAATCCAAATAATATTGCAGTCTGCTTAATAGCTGAGCACGGATTGACAGAAAGTGGCAAAGGCAAGTTCCTGTGAATTTGTCGTATGGCTGTCTTCCCAGTTTCCTCTTAAAAACCGATAATGTATTTTGAAAGAGTCAGCAAAGACACAGCCTAGTAACACAGCCTTACTTTTTTTGTGGTGGGGATACGTGCCCCTTCTTACATTCTCGCCACTGTTGCACGTGCTCCTGCAGGAGCGGCATTTACCCACACGAGCTGCTGTCACGTCCGCACTCTCGCCCGCAGAGCGGTGAGTTTAAGACCTTCAGCTGTTGAGATCTTGGCACTGCTCTCACCAGGTGTTTCCAGCCCTTTCCAAGCTCACAGCAGATAATGTGGCAGACTATATAAAATCATCATCTTGCAGCCCACCCTCTAAACCAGCAATTTAATACCAGCTTTCTTCAGCAATTTAAAACTTCACTTTAAGAAAAGGAGGCCTGGACTTGCAGCCAAAATGTGTGTTAAAAATGACCTTGAAGAATGGCCTGGAGTGAGGAGGCTGTGTAACTGTTTTTTCTTCTCCTGTCAAGAGGGAATGTGTGTGGAACAGTTGCTTAGGAAGGTCTTTCTGAGAAATAAAATCACTGATGATCCTAATTCTATTGGGATGATCAGCAGTGATGCTGCTATTTTGTATTACCATTCACAGTCTATAAATGAAATCAAATCCCCTGAGAACTTAAATGCTGTCTGATAGTTACTATTTTGAAAGCCAGCACTTGTCGACAATTACCATTTGGTGTTATCTGAGAAGCAGTGCCACCCATATATTTAGAAACTGTGGCAGCTGTTTGAAAATCTGGTAGTCATTTTTAATCACCAGTGGTTTACAGACTAGAGTTTTGTTATACCTAATATAAAAACATGCCTTTTTCCTTTCTCCTGCCGTCATTTGAGACTAACCTCAGTCTCTCCCTAATCTTTCCTGTCCCCAAACCTTGCTAGAAAAGAAGAAATTAAGAACTAGCAATAAATGTTTTTCCTTCTGCCCCAGTTTTTTTGCAAAAGAAATAAATTTTGAAGTCTCAGAAATGTAAAGGAGGTTGTCTTGCAGGTTTTTTTGCATTATGGTTTGTACACAAACATATTAAGGTCTTGCTGTAGCAGTCACTGAGTTAAAAAAATTATGTCCTGCCTCTGTGCTCAAACTGCATTCTGGCTAGGCATTCCTAAACCAAAGAATCAAGTCTGTTGCAGGTCAGGATCCAGGAGCTAGAGCTACTTACTGCAGCCATAAGGAATGGAACCCCAAGAGAATTTCCTGAAGTCAGTGAACCAGTGGGTTGCTGAACACTGCTGGAAAAATAACCCTCTGTTTGTTGTTCTCAGACAAAAATTGTGCTGATCACTACCACAGGATGGTCTGTGCAGAGACAGCTGAAAATCCAAAGCAGTTAATGCCCTGTCAGGTAAGAAAATGTAACGTGAGGTACTCTCTAGAAAAAGGCAACCTTTATGAGGTTCTGTGACAGTATTTGAAAGCATTAGAAGGGTACAAGTGTACAACAAAGTTGTGCCTAAAACCCCTTCCAGGACAAAGTAAAGCATAAGACTACAGTCTGGTTAAGATTACTTTTGTTTCATCTCAAAAAACCAACTTTTATTTTGCATACAGCATTCAAGTTAATCTTCTATGTGTATAGGGGCAACGGGATTAAAAATTGGTCTTTCCTTCTTTGATTGTATCTTTCCATAAGTGACTTCAAAATCTTTCTTGGTACCATTCAAGCTTTCTAGATTTCCACTCTTTACATCATATCCTAGTGCAGAGAGCTTTTTAATTCGGTACTGGACAATTTGTGTTGTCAACTCCAGCACCATTGGTGTCTCTCTAATCTGTGCTACAGAAATTCCTTCCTTCAGTAGTCCTTCAAGTCTTTCTTCCAGAACTGGAACAGAATAGTAGAGAAGGGCTGGGCATTTCAGCACTAGTTCTTTTAGTTCTTGATCACTGCAATTAAAGACACTTTTGGAGAAAAGCATACTCTTCTGCATAGTAGTAGAATTAAGTTGAAAAATGAAGCCTTTAAGTTTAGACAGTAGCTGTAGAACTTCATGGTCAGTGAAGTCATTCTTCTGGAGAAATTCCAAGTTCTCCTGGATTGTGGTGGAGTTATTTAATAAAATAAATGGATTTTGGCTCAATAGTTTCAGTATCCAGATCTTCATATTTGCTTCAGAACCTCCTAAATTTAAATAATTTCTTTGTAATGTCTCTATCACATTTTTGTTTTTCTCAACAGGATTATAAAAAATATTGGGTGCGCTTGTCAAGAACCTGGTGATTATATTATTCTTAAGTCCCAGCTCTTGAAAAAACGTTATGTTTGCCTTCTGATTCTGGTGATATTTGGTAGTAAAGAAGGACTCTGGAAATTGCTCTATTAATTTAATCAACTGTTTTTCATTCTGGCATACTAATTGCCACAGAGCTCTTTGACAGTTTATCTCTTCAGGGGTGCAGAGAATTGCCTCTGGGCAGCGTTCTAAAATGTTGGCTACAGCGGTTTCATCTGCTCCCATTTCTTGTAAGATCCCAGCAATTTCTTTAGCATAGGCCACATCCTGGAGAAGGACCCATTCCTTCAGTCTCCGTATCTTCTTAATGTCAACTGACAAACTGTAGAGACTCTCAATGGTTTTTTTATTTTCCTCTCTTGACTTTGTATCAGTTGTGTAACTGGAATGTATTAGGAAGCCTCTGCTTGCTGCTTCAGGCCATAGTGATGAAAATACCAATCCTGGGTTACAGCGCTGAGATCTTGTGGACAGAAGAGTGAATGTGTCTTTTGCAGCATGAGCGACTCCTCTCAACATTGTGAAAGTCAGCCCTGTGGAGATAAAACAATTGTAAGAAAACACATTTCAAGAATTAGTTAATGCTCAGAATTGTTCATGTTTAGACAGAGCTGGCATAAGAAATTACTCTCACCAGTGCTTTTGTTACTAGCACAAAATCCAGCTTTCACACGAAAGCGAGGGGGGGGAAATATTTTTGAAAGGTTAATGGTCTGACGGATGTGTCACTGGAACAGGAACGTGTCTGCTACAGGCCTGTAGCAGATGGAGCCTGATGGAGGGGCAGTGCTCTGTCCATATAAATGATTGCAGTCATACAAGATCCAAACTGTCAGCCATTTTCTGCAGCTAACACTGTTATTACATTACAGATCATTTGCACCGTATGAGAAAAATGATTCACCCAATTTCATTTGACAGTCATCCCACTAAACTAATAAAAACAGCAGCTTAAATATCTTTCTTAACTCTTATGAAGGTATTTGTTTGAACTTCTCAAGCATCATTTGGAGTGTGACTTTTTCCTTCGTGTGTCAGAGACAGCCTCACTCAGTGCTGCTTCAGCAGCAGTTCATAGCCTAACTTCATTTTGAAATCATCCTTATTAAGGAAAGAAAAAAAAATCACAGAATCCTTTATGTATGTGTTTTTCACTAATCGAGTCTGCTAATTGAGTTCTGAATAAGCACACTGGTATTTTGGGGGAGGGAGCAAGTACACTGTAACATTTCCAGGTGCTTGCTTGCCTCTCCCAGCACCTACTTTTCTACAGCTGCTCTTTGCAATGATGCCTTATTTCTGCCTCCAGGTCACTCTGTTGTTGCCAGCTGGTAGGCAGAGTCCTTGTGGAATAAGTGCGTGGCAGTACTGGAGTCCACATGGCAACACCAGGGTAGTTGTGGGGACCCCCATGCCTCACCTTTGCTCAAACTGGCTGCTGGGTATCACCAACAGCATATGCACTGTCACCTGCTGTGCAGTGGCCAAGGGAGCTGCAGCAGTCAAAGATACCAGCAAGTGTATCTTTAACTTCCTAGGGGTGTTTTCGTAACAACCCTTTGGAAGCACTGAGTCTGAAAGGGAGAACTGCTGATCTGTGAAATACTCGGCAAATGGCTGCTGCTGGTAACGTGCTCAAATTGAAAAGAAAAAAAATACAATTTTGCACTTGACAGTTCTGTTTGGACAGTGGCTTTCACCTCTTCCTAAGTAAAGAATGCTTCAGAAAGTGTCTACATTAGCATTCTGTTAAATTACTTTGGTTGTTTTGGGTTTTGTTAGATGAGAAATTACTGTTATGATCATGCAATCTAATCTCCTACAGAACAGACTGAGAAACCTGTCGTAGGAACAGCTATGCAAGATTCCTAGAATCTTCTCATAGTCTGTCTTCCAAGAAAATACCTGGTTTGTTTAGAGAACTTGATAGATCCTCTATCTAGTTAAGGTAAGGTTAAGTATTTAACTTAACCTGGTTAAGTGTTTAAGGTTAAGTATTTTCTAGAGGTAAAATACTTAATCTCAAGAAAGTGTATCTTTGCTTTTAGGTTGCTTTTTTATGCTTCTAAAAGCTGGACTCACGTTACTACCTCATAAACTAACAGAATAATTTCCTATATGCAAGCTTATGTTATTAACAGAAGCTGTTTATTGGTATCATGTTGTTTAGTATTACTTCAAATCTTGGAGGCAAAATCTGATTGCCTAATGAAGCTGCTTGTGTCGTAACCCCAAGGCTGATTGTTTTGTCTTCATAAACTTTGTGACTTGGGAAGTGCTGTCCAGCAAGCCTCACCACAGAACAAGAGACTTTTCCCAAAAGCCCTGAAAGCACTGGAAGTGCAGGTAAGTCACAGACGTTTTGTGTGCTGACCTTTCCGTGTCCTGAAAAAGTGACTTTTTCAGGGGAACCCAAACTAAAGCCTCTCCTCCACCGGGAGGAGACAAAACTGCCTCTGTCTAAGCACAGAATTTAGTGAGTCCAGTCAAAGTAAGTAAATCTCTGAAGGATCAGGGCTCTCTTCAGTAATGCTTCAGCCCAGTTGGAAACTGCCAGCAAGTATTGTTAAAGTTGTTTGGGATGTCAGATGATACAGTACAAACTGGAAAAATAGCCAAGACTTACTTTAACTTCAATATGCAGTCCTGCTGTTAAACAAAATTGCGTTGTGAGTAATGCAGCCACTTAAAATACAGTAATTTTTACTATTACAGAGCTTTTAAAAAATTCTGATAAATTGTGCCCTTCCACAATCTAACATGGAAATGACTGTTATGCTCACTTAAAAAAGGCTCTAAGTTTTCTGAAAATTTTTGACATCGCAGTCGATCTTTTTCCCTGTTGTGAGGATCATCAGGAACAAAATACTGTAAAAGGGAAAAAAACTTTACTTGCTAAAATGCATTTGACTGGGGTACTCAGGAGCCCATGTAAGTAATCACTACGCAAAATACAACATACAAGAAAATAACATGAATGACTTAATGTCATGGTGTTTACAGAAACCAAGATGATGATTAAGAGTTATGATTTAGTGTATTTCTAAGCCTATAGGTGACAGTATCACATTTCCAGGGTATGTAACCCATTTCAAGAATTCAGAGTTCTTTTAAAGCTCATACTGGATCTAATGCGTGCTCTAATGTGCAGGACCCCACTGTAACTTTTTACATACTTACATTGCTGTGGGGATTGTAAATCAGTTGAGAGATTAAGAAAAAAAAAAAGCCAGCTCAGTTGAGATGTTTGCTCTCATGGCCAGCAGCACCCTCCTATCACCAAGTGTTAGAACAGCAATAAGGAAATGAACTAATGTTTATCTAGAAGTATCTGTGATCCTGCTTGCTAGAGACCTGTATATACAGAGTAAAGGGGTGCTGTGTCAGTATTTAATTTTATCTCATTTAATCTCATTATTTATGAGATCTTCTAAAGGAAATGGATACGAGGATCAGCTGGCTGATTCATCCCTCATTTAAATTTCTAAATGTGTGTTTTAAGACTCAAATTTTGTGTTTGAAAATTAGCAACCTCTTACTCATCTTGTATTTTTCGACTGCTACTTTGTGCTGGTCACTACCATTCTCATTACCTCACCACAGCAAATATAGTAAGCTGTGGGAAATTAAATGAAACTACAGAAAGCCTAGACTGAACTTTGAATTAACCAGGAAGAGTAGGTATCTACCCAGAAGTGAGCAGTGTACACAGGATTTGAATGCTCTGTGAAGAAATCTGGGGGGGGCAATATGTAGTGGTTTTGTAGATTAATGCACAACAGAAGTGTTCATACTTTTGCAGTTATAGACAAAAAATGAATCCCTGCTTTGCATCAGTAGTGGAAATGAGGCAAAGAAGGATTACAAAATATGCTAGATCAACATAAAGCTTTATAGGAAAAAAACAAACAAACAAAACAAAAAAAAACGGGAGGAAAAAAAAAACAAAACCAGAGGATTCTAGAATAATCCAGGTTGGAATGGACCTCAAGTGCTCAAAGCAGTACTATTTAAAAAGACCAAGCTGATTTGTCCATAGATGAAGTCCACCCGCCCTCTCAGGGGTACCTGTTCTACTGCTCAACTGTCCTCGTGAGGAAAAAGCTTCTCCTTGTATCTAGGAAAAACATTTGCCAAGTGCTTAAGGACGCACCGCACTATTTAAACCAATGGTCCTCAAGTGGTGCTTTTAGTACAGAGAAAGCAAGGTTCTCCGTCGCCCCCTGCTCCCAAAGCCCGGCCACCGGGACGATCCCTCTCTCACCCTTTGGCCTCCGCTTGGGGGCGGAGCGGCAGGAGGCGGGTGTCTCCCTGCGGCCGGGACGGGAGCAGAGGCTGGCAGGCCCGGCAGGCCTCTCTGTCCGTGCGCGCTGCCGCAGCCGGTTATCCCGCTCCTGCCGGAGCCTCCCGCGGCCCACAAGGAGGCCCAGCGCCCGGGGGCCCTCGGAACCGCGCGGCCTCTCCCGGTGCATCCCGCCCCCTCCATCCTCACGGCTTCCCGGAGCACGGCAAGGCTGCCCCACGCCCTCCCCCGCCCGCGCTCACCGGCCTCAGCGCCGCCGCCCGGCCCCGGGGGTTGGAACGGGGATGTGCCCTGCGCGGGAGGCGGTGACCGGGATGGCGGGCGGCAGGACGGGCTGTCCCACGGCACCCGGAACTCACGGCCTCGGCTGGGGCGAAATCACACGGGGTTCCATCGCTTGTTAGAGCAGGGTTTGATGGGACGAGAAGGAGATGCAGGGGGCTGGGATTAAAACAGCTCTCAGAGAGAATTAGAGTGGTGAAATAGAAAAAAAAAAATACTTTGACAGTCATTCTGAAGTAGTCTGATGGCAAAGAGTCAAACATTTTAAGGTTAGGCTACTTGGGTGCCTGTATTCCGCTGGGAAGCAAATTATTAAGAAATTCTTTACAGAGAGGGTAATCAGGCATTGGATTGGGCTGCCCAGGGAAGTGGTGGATTCTCCATCCCTGGAGGTTTTTAAGATGAGACTGGATGTGGTGCTTATTGCCATGGTCTGGTAACCACGGCAGTAGTGGATCAAGGGTTGGACTTAATGATCTCAGAGGTCTTTTCCTACCTGGCTGATTCTATGATTCTATGATCCTTTTGATTTGGTAACACTGAATTACGATAGATGGTTTGTCTTATCATATTTTCTTCCATATGATCGCTGCTTTATTACAGATCAAAAGAATAAAATTCACATATGTAGCTGTTGGGTCTATAGTATTTTGGCTGGTGGCATTTCAGAACTGTGAAACACAGTTTTGAGCTGTGATGATGAGAACCACCTTCCTCTGCCTTATTTTTTTCATCTATATCTACTTAATTTCTCTTCTAGAGTAACAACTCTACAGTCGCAAATGGTTTCTGGACTAGAAAGATTTATACTAGGGCTGTTTGAATTTTTTGAACTAACTGTAGGCCAGCACAATCACATCCTTCAGAGAGTGAAAATTACTGCTGTTCCCTCTGGGAATACTTTTGTCAGCTACGTGTTCAGTAATCTGTACTGCATCTGTGAAAAAAATCAGTTGAAGAAGAGAACTGCTACCAAAAGAAACCGTGCTGTAGGAACGTGGTTCAGGCTTTATCTCCTACATAACAGCTGTTTCAAGAACAGTTAACAATGTTTGTAAATGTAATTGCATACAATGATGTTAAAAATAAGCATCTAAAAAATGCTTCCAATTTGTAATATGCAGTGTATTGTATATTTGCTTCTTTCTGGTTTTGTTACTTCATGCCTTCATGGTATCTTTTTTCCCTTCTAATTGCTCCCTACTCTCTTGATTTTTTCAATCATTGTCTGTAAATTAGCTAAATTAGCAATTGTTAAAAAATAAGTTATTCACAGGAGAACACAGTAGCGAGGTTTACTTTTATGAGTTCCTTGATTAACTTTGATTCTATTTTCTTTTCCAACTAACTTGGAGAGACTCTTCCCTTGAGATTAGACATTTTAATTAATACATTCTTCACCTTCCTTCCACTTCTAAATGAAGAACAAACTGTCTAACATAGAAGGTATGGCTAGAGCCACATAGTGTTTTGACATAATGATATGCTAATGACATACTAGAGTTGTTATTTAGCCTGTAGCAACAAACAGCTTACAGAGTGATGGTTTTCAGGGTTGCAATTTGCTTATGAAGCCATAAGGTCTAGTGAGGAAGGGCTGCTTCCACCTCAGTATTCCTTCAAGGCAGATTGGTTGATACTGGACTTTATTCTGGGCCATCTTCAGTGTGGCAGCCTTGTGGGAGGCTAGCAGGGAACATAAAGAGTATGAATGAGCAGTTTAGAAGTCTGAAATAAAAACTATGTTGTGAGGTGACTTTCCTTGAAAATAAGGACTCTACTTCTTCAATGTGCTCAAAAATTACAGAATTCAAATGAGTTTGATGGACAGTGGTCATTGACAAACAGATTTTCTTTTTCTGTTTTATTTCTTTGACAACTACATATCAAATATTTGGCATTTCTCAAGGATAAAAATTAAACAAACAAAAAACAGGCAAGGAAGAATGTACTTCGTATTAGTTGAAAAAAGAATGTTCAACTTTACAATGCCCCAAACGACTCCAACCTTGAGTTGCAGGAAGCGTGTACATGACAGGATCCCATATATTCTTCTTGGACCAGAATGACGAGCTGTGGAATATGATGTTCTACGTACAACAAAGTAATATTTGAAAAACTCATTATATTTTATGCTGTTGTTAAAGTCATTGCTTAAGAACTGTTCAGCCTCCATACTTTTTAGAAAGAAATTTTGTGTAAGACCAAATAGAAAGGGATTCTAATCATGGCTGGGTCCTTTGCTGCCGCTGATGGCATTTTCAACCTGCTGAAAGGAGCTTGTAGCCAGGTGGGGGTCGGTCTCCCAGGCAACTACTGACAGACAGAAGTATGGAGCCTCCAGCTGCACTAGGGGAAGTTCAGATTGGACATCAGGGAGAATTTCTTCATGGAAAGAATTGTCAAACATTGGAATGGACTGGCCAGGGCAGTGGTGGACTCATCCCTGGAGGTGTTCAGGAAATGACTGGACATGACACTTAGTGCTATGGTCTAGTTGACAAGGAGGAGATCAGTCCAAGATTGGACTCGATGATCTTAGAGGTCTTTTCCAAGCTAAATGATTATGTGATTCCATTACTCTATTTATTAAGTCAAAGTGAGGAAAGTGTGAAGGGGCTTTGTTGACTTGACGTATACTTTCCGTGTATCTTAGCAGAAAAAATATTTTAGGAGAAAGAAAAACTACAGTTCTTAAAGTACTGGACTGGTCTGGTCTTCTGAAAGGCAAGAAAGGTCAGTACGGCTGATTAGAGTCCTCTGTCTTTTACCTGAGACATTATTTCTAATGACAACACTCTTACTGTTGCTACCTACTTGTCCGTGAACACCCTGGAATCTGTAGATTTGACTGGCAATCCACAGGTGGAGGTTTATTTTCACATTTGCATCTAGAGCTGTCTTGTTAAGACTCGAAATGGCTCTACTGAGTCCTATCAGTGCGATGCCTTCACCAGCTGCTGGCCGTGCCCCGCTTAACCCTGGAGCAGGTACGGGGAAACCTGCTGTGTAGGCAGCACACAGTCCGTATTTTGAGCTCTGTAATTAAAAGACATGTAGATATTCACCATTTACTGATAATGACTTTAAATACAGCACTGGAGAGACAACTCATTCAGCTGCTTTCGGGTGTGTTTGGTTGTGGCATCACTGCACAGCCGAGCCGCTCTCCCTTGCCCGGGGGTTCCTGTCCAGCTCTTTTGCCCAGCCCCTCGCGGCTGCAGCGGGCACCGAGCCCTGGGCCCGTTTCACAGAATCACGGGAGGGCCCTCTGGAGATCCCCCGGTCCAGCTCCCTACGCACACGCTTATATAAGCGCCCCGCCTGTTTCCCGCGGGATGGGATGGGACGTGGAGCGCTGGGATCGATGGGCACAGCCCGGGGGGGGTGACCGTGACCGCGCCGCCGCCCGTGCGCGCCCCCGCCGCGGGCGCGCGCGGAGCGCTATACATAACAGGCCGGCGGGCGCGCGCGCGCGTGCGCGCCCCGGCAGACACCGGCGCCACCGAGAGCCTCCTCGCGGCCCCGTGCTCATCCGGGTCCCGCCGCCCCGAGCCGCGAGGGGAAGGGGGGGGCAGCCCGCGGTCTCCGCCCTCCCCGCCACGGCCCGTCGGCCCCGCGCCGACCCGGCGGGTGGGATTCCCACCGGGATCGCGGACTGTGCCGGCCGCCTCCCGGCCCGCCGCGGGTGCGCATCCTCCCGGTCCGGTGCCCGCCCCCCCGGGCCGGCGGTACCGAACACACCTCAGAAACGTGAGGGCCGGCGGTCACGTGGGGCCGCCGCCGGCCAATGGGCGGCGGGGGGCGGGGCGGCCGGCGCAGCCCCGCGCCCGGCGCAGTCACAGGGCGAGCGGCGAGGAGCGGCACGGACGGCGCTTCCCGCGGGCACGGCGCGCTCACCGCCCCGCAGCCACCGCCGCACACAGCACTCTCTCCCTCCCTACCTTCGGCCTCGCTCTCCCCGGCGCGGGGGCCCCGCGGGGTGATGCGTCCCCGCTGGGCGGCCGCTCCCGCCGTGTCCGCCGGGTCTTAGAGCCGCCCGCAGCGAGGCCCCGCCGGCCGCCCGCCCGTGCTCGCCCGGCGGTGCCGGGCCATGAGTGGCCCCGCGGGCGGCGGCGGTTCCCGCTGAGCGCCCGCGCCCGGCATGGGGGTGAACGCCGTGCACTGGTTCCGCAAGGGACTGCGGCTCCACGACAACCCGGCGCTGCGGGAATGCATCCAGGGCGCCGACACGGTGCGCTGCGTCTACATCCTGGACCCCTGGTTCGCCGGCTCCTCCAACGTGGGCATCAACAGGTGGCGGTGAGTGCGGGGCTCCGCGGGGCCCTAATCCCCGCGTTATGTATGCGGTCACGCTGCCTCCCCGCCATCCCCTCCCCTCCGCGCCCGATTGGGCCGCCGCCAGCGCCGGCTTCCCCTGCCCGCCCGTCCTCCCCGCGGCACCGCCGCTGTTACGTATCCGGCCCTGCGCCCGCCCGGCCAGGGAGCGGCGAGAGGGAGCCGGGCAGTGCGGCGCCGGAGGGCCGCGGCTTCCCGAGGAACGGGCTCCTTTTTCCCGCTCCTTCTCCCGCTGCTACCGGGCGGAAAGTCTCGTGAGGAGCAGCCGGGAGGCCTTGCACTGTCTCGGGACCTCTGGGCAGTCGGGAACCCCAGGGCGACTTCGTCAACCCCAGGGTGGCTCCGTCCTGGAAAAGCTGTGAAGCTGCTTGCTTAGCTCAAAAAGGAATTTCTCAGAGTAGCTTTCCTACGATAAAGGGCGTCATAGAATATCTTGAGTGGGAAGGGACACACAAGGATCACAGAGTCCAGCTCCTGGCCCTGCACAGGACAGCCCTAAGAATCCCACCATGTGCCTGAGATCGATGTCCAAACGCTTCTCGAACTCTGGCAAATTTGGTGTGCATTGTCTCTTTCTGGAGCATGCAGATCTCTCCCTACACCTTCAGTCCTACTGAATACAGAAATGAACTTTACTGTGGAGTTATGACTGGCGCTCCCACACTAAATGTGTGCCATATTGAGGCAGAGGTTAATGGGACTTCTGTGCATGCTTGTCATGTGAGTTTAGTTAAAACATCACTAGGGATCTGAAAATTGTTACCCTTTTAAAAGGGTTGATAATGCAGGAGAGTTTGTGTCTATCCATCTGGTGTCAGGAAATGATTGTGAACTTTGCCTGTCCAGACTATCTTGCTGAGAAGTTGCCTAATTATGGAACAAGCACAGTGAAACTTGGCTTAATATTACATCATAGAAGAGTAAGAAAGTTTAGATACGTTTCAGTATGGGTTTCAGTTCACTTCAAGGATTATTTCTTTGAGATTTGATTAATTTGTATGCCAGGTCATTAAGTAACTTCCCAACAAGGTAACTTGCCTTTGGAGGTTTTGGGGTTTTTTCCAAATTTTGGGAAGTTTTCTTTATGGTCCTATTTCTGGTTTTCAGGAGATAGAAATACTGAAAATGTTTTCTGTGGAGTTTAACTTGGTGGTTTATTCCATTTTCATGGATATAAATAATGTTCATACCACTGAATGATAATAATTGTTAAATACTTCCCTTCTCTGAGGTTCATGTTGTACATTTCTTTTATAGAGTCTTTTGAATTGTTTTAGTTTTGAAGGGGATAAGTTTGTTTTTATAACACTTTGACTTCATAAAGAAGCTTAGAGGTCTTAGTTTTGTGGATAAAGCATGAACAGCTTCTTAAGTTTTAACAGAATGTGGGCAATTGGCATAAGTTTTGTGTTAAGGAAATCACATCTTAAGAATATTTCCTATGTCACTAATGTGCTTTGTGGTTGAAATGCTAAACAGTTTTTGGTTATATTGTTTGAGCTAGAGTATGATAGACAAATATGAACTTTGATTCCAGCAGAAGGAAGTTCATGTATTGAGTGCTATTGCCCTGGTTCTTCAATGACTATGGAATATGGTCATTAGCTAATACAGTCCTTGAATATGTTTCTGTGTGATATATTTGCTGATTGGTTTACTTTAACAGTGTTCTTGCTGTTCTAAAAGACAGCTAGTCACTCCACTGCATTTTGCATTTAAAGAAAACCCATCTTTTTTTTAGTTGCTGGTTGGAGGGACTGAATTTTGGGTAAATTGCAGCTCCCCTATCCAAAGCACTTCAGATGGTCTCCTGGGATTCAAGTGTCCTGGAGGCACATGCTGCACATGGATTCTAGTAGAAAATCTTACTGCCTGCGTAGCCTGGTTTTGTGAGATCTTCAGGGTTTTTTCCAGTTTAAAAGCACAAAAACTTTCTAAAATAACTGGCTGCTAAAGCTGTATGTTTATTATGGTTGTTCTTAATAAATTTATATTTAAATGAACAGTTACTCATTTGGTATGAATCCATTTTAGGTTCCAGTTGTTTTATTTTTAACCAGTGCAAACACATACATTCACAGTATGTATACCCAAGGCTTATGATGCAGTTTTTTGGTTTGCCGGTCTCATTTCACACTTGTAATTAAGGATCAAGCATTTTATGTTCTGGGTCACTTGATGACCATAAGCAAGATCCTTGCTTATATGCCTGTAGAGTAGTGTATTGAATTAGTTAAAACATTTTATTTGAGACTAGGAGCAGAAGCCCTTCAGCATTAGGAATATGAGTCAAATTTAATCTCCTGGTGTGAATTTACATTGGTCCTTTCTTAATTTGAGTTGATTGACACCAAGAGTTTATGTTCTGGTCTGTTTGTGGTCCTAATGCCCTGGGCATAAATATTCTCTGTCAAAGTATGGATATGAGGAAAAATGGTGAAAGAATACAAGAAACCAGAAGGTTTAGTTTCTTGTTAGAGTATTGTAACTCTGCAGAGTCACAAGTTACGGTTCATTTTAACAAGTACGTGTTAAATCTGGCAAATAGCAACCTGTAGTACAGAGGTGCTTTCTGATTAACTTTTGAAACAGTCATGTAACAATTGTGAACTAATATTTTTGTGTAATTGCACTATTGAGCAAGTCTAATTACTAAGCAGTCACATGGTCTTACTGACCTCCTTTCTCCTGGCATTCAGCCTACCTGTTCTAAATTCATGAGTGCTACGTAACAAATGCCAGGGCCTCCCTCAACTCATTTCATTTTTTTTTTCCGGTTCTGTTCTGTTTCTTCTTATTGTTCCTTTTTCCAAGCTGTCACACAGATCAAGATGTGCTTTCGCTGAGACATGTTTTTTCTATGTAATGAGTTCACAGTGTTGTTCACAGATCAACACTTGAGAGAGAAGTTTCTTGGTGCAGTAAAAAGTGATGGAAAAATGGAGAATACTAAATGGAAAATCAAGCTAACACTCTCTTAAAGAAAGTTTTGTCAATTGCCATTAAACAGTTGGCACCAGAATTAGCTCACATCTAATTGTGTCAACAGAGTAGACAAAGAATGTAACTTGCATACTCCAACAAGTAACCATTACCTACTTCTGAAAAAATTTGTTTGTGCTCACAAACTTTTCCATATTAAGGAGAACGGGATCTCATGTTTTGCAAAATCACTTAGGGGAGAGTTTCATTTAGCCCTGGTTTTAGTAAGAGAGTGGCAATTGATCACAATATCTGAGAAGAAATGCAAACATTCTGTTAGTTGCTGCTAAGAATTTACTTTGGGTAATAATTTACTACTTTTAGTTTGTCTTTTTGACTATGTATGTATGTCTTTGATATGCTAGTTAAAATACTAGCGTGCAGCAATTGATTTTGTAAAGATGGATAGTCTGATCTTGCTAATCCTTGTTTTTTTTTTTTTAATCATTCCTGAAGAGAATGAATTTCACTTTTAAAGTAAGAGCAGTAAAATTTACTTTGTATATCTGTCAGATTTTGTGAGAATATTGATGTGTTCAGCATTCTGCAAAGTTAGCTGCTATTGTGGCAGATATTGCTATTGATTTGGGAGAAAGAAAAGGTGTGACTTTTTTTTTTTTTTTTTTTACACCTGTAATTCAACCATATTAAGAAGGAAAACCTGAACAACAACAAAAAAAAAGTTTCAGGACAATCACTGCAATTCATGGAAATTTGTTGGATTAAAACTTGTTTTAAAAAATTAATACTTAGACATACTTAAGTAGTATCTGTTTAATTTCTTTATTTTGTGTGTCTAGTTTCATCTTATGTAGGTACGATTTGCCCTGTTTGTTTGGATGGGGGACTGGTGGAGAAAGTTTGTCAACAAAATTATTCTGTGAGTAGTTTCAGTTTCACATCTGTACTTCAGGCAGGCAAAATTTGTGTATTATACTTATTAATTTTGGTGACATGCTTGGTATGTAAAAAGAAATGCACTGAAATATTTATGACTTCCCTGCTAAAGACATCCCTTTAAGTTTCTTTTCACTGTGTAGCACTTAGGATGAAAATCTATTTGATTTATGAAAAAATTTAGGATTAAGCCCACCAAAGGCTCTCTGTCACTCCCCTCCTCAGTTGGATAGGGAAGAGAAAATACAATGAAAGCCTTGTGGGTTAAGATAAGGACAAGGAGAGGTCATTTAGCAATTACTATCCCAGGGAAAGTTTATTAATTTAGCTTAATTTATTACCAATGAAATCAAAATGGGCTGATGAAAAATAAACTGAATTCTTAACACATCTTTCTCCCATCCCTCCCTTCTTCTTGGGCTCAACTTCACTCCCATTTTTCTGTCTCCTATTCCCAAGCAACACAGGGGGATGGGGAATGGGGATTTTGGTCAGTTCACCATATGTTGTCTCTGTTGCACCTTCCTCCTCAGAGGGGAGGACTCCTCACGTTTCCCGTGCTCTAGTTTGGGATCCCTCCCAGGGAAGACAGTCCTTCACAAACTTCTCCAGTGTGAGTTCTTCCCATGGGCTGTAGTTCTTCATGAACTGCTCCACTGTTGGTCCCTTCCACAAGGTTCCACCCTTCAGGAATTGACTGATCCAGTGCTGGGTTCCCTCTGGGGTCACAAGTACTGCCAGCAAACCTGCTCCAGTGTGGGCTCCTCTCTGCACAGGTCCTGCTGGGAGCCTCATCCAACACTGGCTTCCCATGGGGTCACAACCTCACTTGGGCAGTGTAGGGACCTCCATGGGCTGAAGGGGGACAGTATGCCCCTCCATGGTCTTTACAATGGGCTGTAGGGGAATCTCAGCTCTGGGACCTGAAGCACCTCCTCACCCTCCTCTCTCCCTGACCCAAGTGTCTGCAGAGTTGTTCCTGTCACATATTCTCGCTCCTCTCTGGCTGCAATTGCTCCTGAGCAGTAACTTTTTGCCCTTCTTAAATATGTTACCCCAGAGGCACTACCTTGGCCAGTTCCACCTCTCTCTTGGAGCTGTCGGGCATTGGCCCTGAAAGACGTGGGAAGCTTCCAGCAGCTTCTCACAGAAGCCTCCCTTGAGACCCCGTCCTGCCAAAACCTTGTCATGCAAACCCAAGCCAACCCTTCATACCCTTTAATGAGTAGCTTCACCTGTAGCGCAGCGTATGCCACTTGGAACACTTCTGTCCAACCAGGTGAACTGAGGGTGAATAATCTGTAAAAAATCTGCAGCTACTTTTCAGCATTGCATGTCGTGATGGGATGCCTTCAGTTCAGTGATTCCCTCTATAATTCGTGTTATATGATCAAGTCCTGTGATTTACAAAGTACGTCACTGAAGCACGCTGACGTATGTCCTCATGGGTTTAATCCCGCGTTGTTGATGAAAGGGTTGGTTCCACCCTTTTATGATAGCACACAGCCCTGTGGTGAGCCAGTTCAGCTCATCAATCTGTCCAAAAGAGATTAATTACCAGTTTTGGTGGGATTAGCTCTGTGGTAGATTGTGCCAGCAAAAAGGTCACAGTAGTAGTGGTGAAGAGGAGAAGAATGGGAAGGGCAGGTACCATTTCTTTCAGTGGCAGTGTGAATTTGAGCCAGATTACAGTAGCCATGTAACTGTGACCTGTATTACTCATGTGTGTAGTAACCACCGGGTGGTTTTTGGAAGAGGATTATTGGTTTCTTCTGTGCCTTGCCATTTGTTGACACCCTTCGAAGTCATATTGTTGAAAATAAGTGTTGGCCTTTTTACTGTGCTAGGGAAAAGGCACAATTTATTTTTTGTCAAACTGTCAGAATGTGAGAAATAAGCCTGCTAGCTGAGAAATTGCACTGTGCTTTTTTCCTTATTTTGGTGAATGATCTTGTATCACCAGATTCTGTAATGTAACTATTATTACATTGGACAAAAAGACCAGGCTGGTTGGTCTAGAGGGAGCAGGTGGTACTGCAAATCCAATTTTATACTAAGTGTTCAGTAAGTTGGTTTTTGCAAATAGCAGTTACTATAGGCCAGAAGAATTCAAGTGAGCATTTATACAATTTGCTTTTTTTGGCTGCAGGGTTGATCTTAAAGGGAATCTTAATTGTTGAGGTAAAAGAATCTTAATTCCTGAGGTAAGAAGTTTTGAGGTTTTAGACACTCATTTTACATCACTGATCTCCAGGTTGGTGGATATCAAGAGAAGACCTGGGTAGTTCCTGATATGTAAGAGTAGTGTGTGGACTTTGAGTATCAAGGGAGAAATGTAGTTCTGAACAACTGAGTAGTATTACTTCAGTCTTCTTTCTCTCAGGACAAGTAATCTATTTTTATTTTACTTAAGTATCAATAGATCACATTCTTTATTAGAGTAGGGGAAGGTATTCTGTCTGCAACTTGCAGTGTTACCTGCTCTGATCACAAAAAAGGAGGGTGATAAACCCCAACAAACACTATCTGTAGTGAATGTGAAAGCAGGTGTTAGAGGGAAATCAAGAATACGGAATTTTATTTTTTTTTTCCTTAACTGATCAGTATGTAGCAGTGTCAATGAATTCTGCAACAGTTCTTCAAAGCAAGTTATTTTATGTATTATCATTCTCTTTTGGCCATTTTAATGCAATAAAGTATATTCACCTCCAGTTTATGAAAATGTCTTTATTCCTACCAATGCAAGCTACTCCTTAAACATACTATGCAAGTATTGCAGAAAAGCCTGGTGATCATTGCATACTGCCTGAACTTTTTGGTTTCTGACAGTTTACCTACAGATTGGAAGCCTTTATTTTCAAAAGTGATTCTTTTCCATGCTCCGTCTCAGTAGCTGGCAGGTTTTCAGGTTAGTTATATAACCTGTGATAGGAGGAAGGTCAAGCTGCCGGCAAAGTCGGCCATTTTTTCAGTGTAGAAGTCACACTAAAGTCTGTGATGTATTTATTTGCATATTGAAAGAAACTCTTTGCTTTAGGGATTTTTGTGACCTTCCCTTAGTGACCTAAAAAGGCAAAAGTGAGCTTGAGTCGGTTGTGTAAGTAGTGTGAGTGTACGTGGCTTTGTGTTCCATGGGCTTAGTCATTTGCATATCACATTTTAGCAGGTTTAATAGCTGTACCTTTGGTAACCTCTAGGAGAGGACTAGATTTGATTACTAGGGTAAGAACTTCATTGTATTCTGGTGCAATACACTTCACTTAGATTTTCTCAGAACTCTTAATTTAATGTGGAGCAAGGTTAATTTGTATGCTTCTGTGTACTTCTGGCTTCCACGTTCTTTGCAATCTAGGTCAAGAGGTGAACTATAATTGCAATGTTCTTCTAACCCTGAAGCCTCCATTTGTTTTTCAGGTCACCATAAAGCGTTTGCTTTCATTGCTTTGGAGTTTTGTGTGTGTAAATGTTTTTTTTCTATAAGGTAATAAAGCTTTACTGGAGGTGAAGGATAGACTGGAAAGGACAGGTCAGTATTTCAATGTTCTGTTTCAAGTGGGTGAGCAGAGATGGCTGTGGCAAAAGTCTGCATGTATGTCTATACTTTTGAACAGTTACAAATCCAAGAGCATACCAGTTATTGGTGGAGATAATAAAAATTACCACAGAAGCTTTATTAGCATTAGTTTAGACAGTAGCTGAGCTTCAGTGAACAGAACTTCCTGAAATTCAGTGTTGGTAAACCTGGGCAGGAAATAAGAATTTCATAATACTCAGGGTTTCAGAAGTAAATTCAGGTGTCAAACCGTTGATTATAATCTCTTTTCAAAGTGCTAATGCAACAAGTTTGTTGCAAAAAAACAAAACCTGTTCAGATTATCAGCGATGGAAGGGATTTCTCACAGTTGAAAATTGCTTAGGATGTGTCCTGCAAATCTAATTTCTGTGTTGATAGGCATGTGATGATATCCACCTTTGTGATATGCATTGCTTCCTCCTGCAGCTAAACTAGGGAAGTTTTCTGGGCCTGCTTTAGAACTTTACTGTTTCTCAGTGTTTCCTAATTTGCAGGAAAGCTTTTCCTTTCCTGTTCACTGACGTGCATTTCTTCTCTAACATCTGTAAGGATGTTTGGGGCTCTTTCACAGACATGATAAGTAAGGGCTGTAAAGTTCCTGCCTTGTAAGTTTATCCTTTCAGAACACGAACCCCTATCCCTTCAACTAGAAACGTTGAAAAAATTCTGTTTAAGCTCAAATGGGGACGTTGTGAAGTATGAATACATGTTATTAATTCTTCAGTGATGGAGATGAAATGTCTACAGCACAGGTTACTTAGGAACAATTCCTGAAAGGAAAACTTGGATTTTTCTATCTGTTTTCAATCCTAAGTGTGAAATCCATGACCTAGGAAATACTTTATTTTTTTATAGTAAGAAATCTGTGGAGTTCAGTGCTTGCAGGTTTGGGATTTTTTTGTGTTTCTCAGTGGCAGTGTTCTACTGACCTTGTAGGTGAAGGGTAAACTGTGCTGCAAGTGGTAGGGGAGGGGGGGGGGGGAAGAAGGCAAAGTAGTGATTGAAAGAATAGGAAAGGACAACTTGAATCAGAAAGAGAAATTAATAAATAAATAGGTATCTTGTTCATGTAGGCTGCTTGTTGCTTCAAATCTTGCATAGTTCAAAAAAGATGGTCGTGGTATGCATGGTTACAAGTTTGCTATGCACTGAAGATACAGAATGTCATGACAAGCTTTACCTGAGTTTCACTATCTGTGCAGTTCTGAAGTACTGGAGAAGCATACAGAGAATTGTGAAACTACATTTTACAGAGCAACTGGCATTGAAAATAGTTAATAATTTGATTTCCAATATATTGGATTTGTTGAAGAATGGAGTAAATATTGTCTTTCGTGTGTTCTCTTGTGAGTTTCCTCTGAGCTGAAATTTTCTGCCTGTAAATTCTGTTGCATCAAGTGATTTTTTTTTCTTCATTTTTTCCCTCTTCATATTTCATGTTCTAGAGAATAAACAAGCTCTTTTTTTTTTCTAGGAGTCTTAAAGCAGAAGAAAACATTCCAACTTTTAGCAGAGATTGCCTATTATTTTTTCCCTTTTTCCCCTCTCATGGGAAAAGCATGACTCTACATCTGCAAACTGAGACATGCATTTAAAAGAAAATGTTCTGCAGAGTAATTTTTTGTCATCCAGTTTTCAGAAGGGTATTTGATGGGGGATGAGGTTGCATTTTGGTTTTGTTCTTTGTTTTTTTAAGTCTTGCTGTGAGTGAACTCCAGAAGTCAAAACCATCTAAGTCTTAATGAGGGTGATCAAGCAAAGGATGGCATCTGAATCATTTGTTTTATTTGGGTTGCCTAGGGATAATTCCTGTGACTTTCCAGCATTATTTTCCAGTAGATGACAGGCTTAATAAGGTCTAGTTTACTGTGCTTTATCTGTTTCTTTTTAGACAAGGTAGCTGTTTGCTGTTTACTGCTACATCTTAAATCCTGTGAATGCTTCTTTAAATTACTTGCTATGAGAGACTTTAATTTTTAATTTTTTTTTCTCCAGCATACTCTTTCATTGGTATGACTTGGAAACATCCTACTGATGTGTAGTTTCTTCAGTTTATGACAAAGCAAAAAGTTGTAAATTGCTGTGATGTTGACAGTTCAGCTTTAATTGTGGTGTATTTCCCCCTTTTATTTCAAGGCTTTCATAATCTGAGGAGATCCCTATAAAATTGGTTTTCATCATATAGTTCATGGTGTTTTTCAGCGAGTAGGGGTTTTTCATTAAATCGAAATTTCCTTTCTGTAAGCTAGTTGCCAGTAAATACACTAGTGAGAAGTATTTTATTTCAGCAGTAATGTAGCTTTCTTCTAAGCCATGAGGAAAATCATGAGTTTGTGGGGGATAATGTGAATCTTCCTATTTTTACATTTCAGAATTTGGCCTTCTGCATTCTTTTAAATATAACTCCACCATCCTGTCTCTTTCCGTGCCAACACTGAAATACTGTGTTAGTTTTCCAAGCAAAGTTCTTCAATGCTGCATTTACCTAAAGTTTTACTACAGTTCTTTACTACTTTCATATGAGACAGCACAATGGAGCTTGCATTTTTGGCACTGGAGGTCATGCTTTCAAATTGAGAAGTGTTACTAGTGATCATGTGTTACCCTATGGCTTGTGGTGATAAAGATCAGTGGTAAAGTAAAAAATAATTTTTAGTGGTTTTGCGTGGTTTTTTTTAATATTCTGTTTGAAGAGTATTAGATTTTCAGGAACAGTTATCTCTATATATGTCATTTGTACCCAAGTGAAAGGGTGGACAAAATTTCAAAAGCTTTTCCACTCACTGTACCATATTGTCACCAATTGCAATTTTTCCTGCTGAACTTAGAAGTTTTAAGAAGATATAAGGTAAAGTAACCTTTGGAGAGCTTTTCTGTGTTGTTTGTTTTTCTGCTTTTATGAAATGGGCTGTATCTGCCAGAATCTTTCTGTTAACTGGAGCTTTAATTAGGGTATACTATATGGTAATGTCTGGCCTTTTCTTGGAATTAGTTTTTTTCCTTGGAAGTGTTAGTCTTCTTGTGTCTCTTACATTTTACCTTCAATGAAAGCTTTTGAACTTGGAGTTGGATAAATTGATCAAAAACCACCTAAGTACAAGTCATTCTGGCTGATTGAAGCCTTGCAGGCTTATTTCTACAGAGATAATTCTTTCCTTTATAGGTTTAAGATACACTTTAATGGAAACTTGCATTGGTGATCTTTTCTCCTTTGTCATAAGGTAATGGTTATTAACAGCAACAGGAAACAGGAAATTTTGTAATTGGCAACATTTCTTCCTGGATTTGTAAGGTACCTTTATCTCCCCTCTCCAGCCCATGCAGGGTTAAATAGGATTTAAAAACATGTTAGCTTTACCTACCATTCACCAGGGTTTTTCTTTTATGCAGATTTAGTTATTTAGACCTGTAATAAAGGATCATGTCCATTAACCTGTGCTTGGATGGTGATACTGGAGCAGCCTGTTTGTGCCAGAGTTTGATGCCAGCTGTTGACTCCGGCAGGGAACACGCCGTTCACGAGCTGCTGTTCCTTTTCACACCTTTCCCTTCCATTCTTTATCAGTTCCTCCGGTTTTGAACACTGGCTTGATACTTCTTGAACTCTGAGCTCCTATTGGGTTTCACTTAACCTTTAGCCACCAACGCTTCTAAATATGACACAGAGGAGCAGAACCGACCTGCTGCTTGTACCTGCTCGAATGAAGCCTTTCGCTGTCCCAGTTAGGAATAAAGTTGAGCTACGGTGCAGGAATCCTCTCAGAGCAGCTCCTTAGGGAAGGAAAAATCGGCTCTTACTACAGCGGTTACATATAACTGGAAAAGTAGGTCATTGTGGCAGGGAGTAGTCCAAACAGCCGCCTGGTTGCTGCAGCAACGACCTACTTTACGGAACTATTTTTGTTGATTCATATTGAAACTTCGTAAAAGTGCTATAAGGAAATGATCAGGTTATGAGATATGTAACCAGGAAAGCTGCAGGCTTTGTGGACTCTCCCTGCTCTCCTCCTCTCTCCCACCGTCCCCTCTCTCTTTGGTCTTGCCTTTTGATGTTGGCTGGATGTACAGGGATTGAAGCAAACACGGTTAGGTTTTATTCAGTTTGACCTCTAGTGGGAAACATCTCTTTTTGCTTGAAGTTTCTGCATAGACTTAATATTTATAATTGGTGATTAAGTTTCCACAGTTCAGCACCTATAAATCTTCCCCTATCAATTTTGTCTATAGAAATAACTTTGGAATTAAAACAACAACAAAACAAACAAACAAAACCCCGCCCCTTTTTTTAAAAAATCTTTTTTCCTGGCCACTGGAACAGACTCCCCAGGGAAGTGTTCACAGCACCAAGCCTGCCAGAGTTCAAGAAGCGCTAGGAAAACACTCTCAGGCACATTCTTGGGGCTGTTCTGTGCAGAGCCGGGAGCTGGACTCAGTGATCCTTGTAGTTCCCTTCCAACTCAGGGTATTTCTATGATTCTATGAGTATTGCTTTTCTGGAATGCTGATAGTTTCTCTTGCTATTCAACTTCTCTTATGTTAACCACTTTGGCTCCAACAAAGTTTATCCACCTTCAGGAAGATGGGCTTGATGCCTGCCCCCTTTTTTATTTTTAAATTGGCAGTGTTCCTGTCTGCGTCTTTTGTTTTGCTATTAATTCTAATCCTGGAACAAGCAAACTGGAAAAAATACAGTGATTCTATGTAGAATTATGTTCTCCAGTTGTCTGCCTTTATTCTTTCAATAAAGTAATAAAAAAAAAAAAATCTGTTACTGGTGTTCAGGAAGTGAATTTTGGTAATTCATTCTTGTCTTCTGAAAGGAATGGTTAGACAGGGAAAAATGCAAAAATACAGTTTTTATCATAAAGGTTTTATCCTTCATAAAATAATTCTTTATCTAAACTACTGTGACTTCTCCAGAGATGACTGAATTTCACTTTCAGTTATCAGAATCTACGTAACTGTACTATGTAACTTCGAGATCAATCTAGTTACTTCAAGTGAAGTACTTCTAGTTGGACCCGACCTTCAGTATTGCAGAGAACTGCAGCAGTTCTGGCAGATGAAGATAACGCATTTATCTAGAGGTTATTTGGATTTTTTTCATCTATTATGTCTTGAGCTATTCTTCAGTCCTGTTTTCCAGCACTTACGTTACTGAGCTCTGTGCATCTTTTGCGTCAGCTCTAGGCTTTGAGATGGAAGGCCCCTGCAGCAGGAAGTTGTCTGCATTAGTCTACCCACACACTAAAGAAAGTTTGGGACAAAGTGGAGTTTTTGGGGTTTTAAGCAGCACAATAAACAAAGCTGTGTTTCAGTTATTTCTTTGAGGTTTTTAATTTTTTTTTTTTTCTACATGATTACCCAGAAACCTGAATACATTTTGATCATGTTTCCCTTGTATTCAGCTATAAATGACTAATTTCAGTTTTGAAAGACCAGTTCAGAATATTTTTGCCTTTTGATTTGTAAGAGTAACAATAGAAAGTTAAGACAGTGCTGAATGTCTGATCACCATAAGGCAAGTACCAGTTAATTTTAATTAAGATTTCCAGGAATAGCTTCAGGATATATATATATATATTTTTATGTTTTCTAAGCTTCCTACCAATTTCTATGCTTGCTAAAGGATTTTGTCTCTATCCTTAATTCTCTTCTATTAGTTTAATAGGTTTTTCAGATATGGGAAGCCAGAGATGATGAAATTGTACCTTAAGGACTTGCAGTTTATCTAGTGTAGTTGAGAAATATATTTATTTTAGACACGGTTTCATTTCTAGGAAACTTAAAACTGTGCAAAATTTTACTATCACTAATTGTAACCTTAAAGATGTCACTTTAATGTAGGGAAAATAAAAGGGGTTTGTTAAAGTAAATAAAGGGCAGCATAAAATCTGTCCTTCAAAATCAGATTGCAAGACTATCTTGTTAGAGTGCTCATATCATTGTTACTCTTTTGAAATAAGCCATAGCTGTTACTTTCTCATGGACAGCTCAGATTGCAAAAAAGCCATGGCTGAACTATTTTATAAAGCAGGCCAGCTCTTGTTTAATTACATCAAGCCTTATGAGTTGCTCATTTAAATAAGGGAACTTGGATACATGAGAATACGGTGTTTCCAATTTATTTATATACGAGCATGTCTGTATTCTCAAGTAACTTAGTTTTGTAATTTGCTCTTAGGTAATATTTCCCCAGCTGTCCCCAGTACAGTTTGTTTGCTCTTGGGTTTTCCTTTGTGGATCCAACCAGTTTCGCTCTGGAAAGAGCAGGCATATGGAATTAAAGTCAAACAATAAAGAGTTGGGTTTATCAGATTGGAATTAGAGGATTAGGAAAAAATAAACACAAAATATGTACGTTAAAGAATGGAAGACACCGGAGGAGATTTAGAAAGCTGTTAGTGTGTTAGTCTCCTATCACCAGAAGGCTGACCTTTGTAACATGAAGTAATTTGAGATGTTCGTTTCTAGCTATGTGGGAATAGTTTAGATGAGCAATAGGTGCCCTTTGCATGTGAAGTTAGGATCCAGAGTTTATAGAAGCTGAATACACTATTTGCTGTGATGAGTGGCTCACAAAATAGGAACCAAATACAGATTGCTATTTCACTGAATCACAGAATGGTTGGGGTTTGAAGGGACCTCTGAGGATCATCAAGTCCAACCCCCTGATAAGACAGGTTCACCCAGAGCAGCTTGTACAGGATGTGTCCAGATGGGTTTTGAATATCCAGAGAAGAAGACTCCACAACCCCTTTGGGCAGCGTGTTCCAGTGATCTGTCACCTTCACAGTAAAAAAGCTTTTCCTCATATTCGAGTGCAGCTTCCTGTGTTTGTTTCATTGTGTGCCCATTTCCCCATACCCTGTCGCTGGGAAATGCTGAAAAGAGTCTGGCCCCATCCTCTTGACACCCCCTTTAAGATACTTGTATGCATTGATAAGATCTACCTTCAGTTGTCTCTTCTCTGGGCTACCTGGCTCTCTCAGCCTTTGCTCATAAGAGAGATGCTCTGATCTCATCATCACCTTCATAGTCCTCCACCAGACCCTCTCCAATAGTTCCTTGTCTTTGAACTGGTGAGCCCAGAACAGGACACAGCACTCCTGCTGAATGGCAGCACAGCCTTCAGGTGTATCAGCTCCTCCTGCGAGTTCTGTATCGTCAACAAACTTGCTGAGGGTACATTCTGTCCCTTCTTCCAGGTCATTGGTGAGTACATTAAATAAGAGTGGGCCCAATGGAGTGACTCCTGGGGAGTGCTGCTCACTGCAGGCCTCTGGCCAGACTGCACCGCTCGTCACAGTCCTCTGATGTTCAGCCAGGTCTCAACCCACTTCCCTGTCCACTAACCCAGCCCACATTTCCTGATCTTACCCATGAGGACATTATGGGACACAGTGTCAAATGCCTTGCTGAAGCCAAGATAGGCAACATCCACTACTCTCGCCTCATCTACCCAGCCAGTCATAGAAGGCTGTCAGATTGGTCAAGCATAATTTCCTCATGGTGAATATGCATTGAATACTCCTAATAAGCTTCTTTTCCTCCACGTGCTTCGAGATGGCATCCATCACCTTTCCACGGATGGATGTGAGGCCAATTGGCCTGTGGTTTCCTGGATCCTCCTTCTTAAATTTTTTGAAGATTGGAGTGACATGGGCTTTCCTCCAGTCCTCATGCACCTCTCCTGTTCTCCATGACCTTTCAAAGATGATGGAGACTGGTTTAGCAATAACATTTGTCAGCTCGCTCAGCACTCATGGGTGCATCCCATTGGGGCCCGTGGATTTGTGGATGTAAAGTTTTACTAAATGCTGTCTAATTTGATCCTCCTTGGCCAAGGGAAAACCTTCCTTTCCCCAGACTTTTGCTCTTGCCTCCAGAATCAGGGATTCCTGAGTGCTTGCCTTAGCAGTAAAGGCTGAGCAAAGAAAGCATTCAGTAGCTTGCCTTTCCTGTATCCTTTGTCACCCGTTTCATTCAGCAGCAGGCCCACAGTTTATCTGTCTTCCATTTGCTACTTCTAGCAAAAGGTAGGAAGGTATAGAAGAAGCCCTTCTTCTTGTACTTGACATCCCTCGCTAGATTCAATTCCAAATGGACTTTAGCATTCCTCATCACATCCCTGCATACTCTGACAGCATGCCTATGTTCCTCCCAAGTGGACTGTCCCTTTTTCCACATTCCATAAACTTACTCGTTCTGTTTCAGTTTAGTCAGAAGCTCCTTGCTCATCCTTCCGTACGTGTCTCCTGACCCTTTTGCTTGGTTTCTTACTTTCAGGGATGCACTGGTCCTTGGCTTGGGGGAAGTGATGCTTGAATATTAACCAGCTTCCTTAGACCTTTTGGAGTTTTAACCCATGGGTTTCCTCCAAGTAGGTCCTTGAGGAGGCAAAAAATAGCTCTCCAGAAGTCCAAGGTTGTAATCCTATTTATTGCCCTGCTTCCTTCATCTCTGGAAGATTATGAACATCTTTTGAATAGGACAAAAAATTGGCATTTCCTTCCTTCAGGAAATGCTAACTTGGAAAAGGTGGTTCAGTTGGAAAAAAATTAGGGAGGGATGGTAGGTAAGGAAATGCTGGCTTTGTGTCCAGTGTGAGCTGGATCTGATTCAAATGATTTTGTTGTTTTATTAGAGCAGTATTGCTTGTTATAGTTGATATTCTTGTCCTAATCCATATGTGAAGTGGTCTTTACTCCTTATCATCAAAGAAGACTCACCCAAAAGGACTCAGCTTGGAGCTCTTTCTTTCATCCATTTTAAAAGAATTGAATTTTTATTTTTCTTTTCTGAGAACTGTTTTTACAGCTGTACATGGGCTTGGGTATATCTTGTGTTCTTACTTCGTCACAGCTCTGCTTTTGGCTTGAAGATTATAACAGTAGTAAATATTAGAGGAAAAAAAAGCCAAGTGGCCTACATCATGGTCAGTGTTTGGTTTTATTTTTTGCAAGTGGATCAGCTCTTGATAAGTTATGAAAGATGCTGGAGTCCTGAATTGCACTCTCAGGGAGCTGGTTTTTTCTCCATTGACTGTCGAGCAACCCTGCAGGAGATTAGTTAGCTCCCACAGCTACTTCCCTTAAGTATCTGGAGTTGAATAACATGAACTTTTTCCAGCTCTTGTGTGTATGATTAAAGGATAATCCTTTATGAAATGTGTTATTGTATACCTTTTTAGGATGTGGAAGTTGTACGTGGTATTCGTTGAAACAGTGTAGTACAATAAGGCATGCCTCTGTGACCTTGATTTGGTAGCAGGAAAATACTACTGTGGCTGGCTGCCAAAGGATGCTGTGGAGTGTACATAACACTTAAATCCTGTCTGAGCTTAATCTTCTTACAGTTTCGTAAGAATATACTGCTTGGACTAAGACACGGTGGTAGGTGACAATCAAACAGGAAAATTACTGATAAAATATTAAATACTTGTATACAGGTGCATCAAATTTGAGATACTTCTCGGTGTCTCATACTGTGTTTTGGTATCAGATTTGATATTTGCGTTGTGATTCCTGTAGAAGCTGGTCTGAGGTGTGTGTTTGCCTGATACTGAACTTTCATAGTAACCTACCAAACACAGGGCAAAACGTGTGAAAGAAAGGTGAGCTCTCCCTCTCTTTTCTCAGGAAGAGAAATAAGTGGTGCGTGATTTGTGTGATTAATACAATTGGGGTCTAATGCTGTAAACTATACTCAAGTGAAATGTGGTTGGTATTATATAGTATGTAATATTATTTCTTTTTATTGAATCCAGCTCTATTAAACACTGAAAGATGAAGGAGGGATATCTGATAGGAGTGTTGTAAAAAGCAATTGAATGGAATAATAGAAGTAGCCGGTGTTAGATGCCTAAGATAATTCCGATAGACAAAGTCTGTGTGGTGATCAAATATCCATAATGAGACAGGTCTCTTGCTTGGCAGTGCTTTTCTGTTGCTGAAGAGATGGAAATGGCTGGCTTGCCGTGAGGACTAGTGGGTAGATAGAAGGTATTTGCAAAGATAGGTTAAACACAAGTTTGGATAGATTGCTGGAAGTTGACCAGTTGGGGGTAAAAGTATTAATCAAATTTAGGAATGGAACAAGTTTCAGCACTGTTCTTTTTCATTCAAATTCTTAAATTTCTTCTCAGAATGGCGAAGTCTGACTAAATTCCTTTATTTTGTGTGTCTTTGCAATCTAACACTCCTGCTAGTGGTTAAATTCAGTATCTGGATTCGTTCAGAAAAATGAATCTTAGTGGCTTAGCCACTACCATTTGCACATGTGAATGGCACCTGAAAGAGAAGTCACTGGCATTTTAAGTCCCCTCAATTCCCAGCAACTGTCCTCATTTCATTCTGGCAAGGATGGTTCTATGTGATTAGGGTTTCTGGGTGTTTATTACTCCTAAAAATAACTCCAAACAAGACTTAACGGTAGCCTTAAATAATGTGTCTATAAGTATCCTCCCAAATAAAGGTGTTGCCTTTTCAACAGACTTCTTCTGACTTCTTCCCTGGATAAAGTCTTTAATCATGTTAATAGTGCAGAGCCAGCAACATTGTGTTATGTGCTTACTTTAGTTCATTTTGTTAATGGTTAACTGTGTTACCGATTGTTTATTTAAGTTTTTGAATAGCTGCTTTGATGGTACCAGTTTATTTCAGTTGCTGCATGGTAGCCAAAATTACGATTTGTATTATGTTTCCTGTTTCTGGCAATCACTCTTAAGATGTAGAGGGGCAGAACAATTAGTTTATATTTTATAACCCAAGCACACTTTGTATGAAGGGAAGACTGGAGTTTCTTGGAGTAAACTGCTAAGATTTTATGTTTACGTCTTTTAAAGAATGTGGTCTTCAGCAGCTTTCATGAAAATTCTAAATATTAGAATTAGATGTCTCTGGATATTGTGTGTGATGCTCTCTAAGAATGCTGCTTGCAGACAGGTATGGTTTGCATCAGCATCTTCCCCGTGTGAAAATAAGTCAGTCTTTTCTGCCTCCCTCCATCATGTCAGTTGTGCATGTTCCTCACATGGTTTGCTACTGTGAAATTAATGGTGAGCATCTCCTTCTTTTGGTTTGTCTAAGGGAAGTTTTAGACCAGATATAGAAAACTGGGCTGATGTTCCAGTCCGATAAAAAATATACATGCATCCTTTTTGTGTCTTCTTAATGAAGTCCTGTAGTTCATACAACTCATTCAAAGTGTAAAAGAAAGTGCTTTCCCATTGACTGTTCGGTTGAGGGGGAAAAAAGTGGTTTAGATTGCAGACTCAGAAACATGACCTCTTACTGGAGGGAGAGGTTTAAACAGCTTCTAACTACCACAATCCGGTGTAAAGCATAATAGAGTTCAAGTCCAGTAGCTCTTACTTCATAGCTGCTATGAAGAAACTTTGCCTCAAGAGCTTATATACTGAAAAGAAAATACTTTTTGTGAGATGGAGGTTTCATATTTGGGTTCAGTTCACAAACTAATTTACCATTAATTTTCATTTTTGTTATACTTTGAGAGGAACGAATTTGTGAGCACTTTGGTGTATCTCTTCTGAGAGAAAGCTCAAATAATTTTGCATGCAGTCAACTACAGTAAAGGTGCTGCTTCTGCAAGTTTTAAGGGTACTCATGAGAAGAAGAGGAGGTAAAGACTTTGGTTATGACAAGTAGTTGATTCACCTATTAAGTTTCTTGGTAGGGGATGTATCTAAAAGCAGTTATTCAGAAAGTTCACTTTTAACTGAGCAAGGCTCATTGCAGTAGAGGTTGAACTAGATAACCTTTAAAAGTCCCTTCCAACCCAAACTATTCAGTGATTCTATAAATCTGTGTAAAGGCTTTTATGTTAGACAACTTCTATTAACACTTTAATGAGAAAATGCCTTTAGATGTGGCATAGCATAAATGCAGTTGGTGAAAATGAAATAGGTGATTGGAGCGCATTTTGTTAAAACACATTTGGTCTAACTGAAAGATTCAAATATGCTTGATAAACTGCATGCTTGTTCTGAGTAGCCACTTGTAAATTGAATCTGTGTTCTGAAAGTCTAAAGCAGTATTCCTTTACATTGCTGTTTCTCTAGATACTGTAGGGTCACTAGGGTTTGATTTGGCCTATTATTTTTGAACAGTGTGCTTTCCATGAGTCTTGCAACACAAGCAGTGGTTTGGCTGATTTTCATTTGTTCTGTTGTTTGTTTAGGTGAGGGGGAGTGTGTGTGTGTGTGTGTGTGTGTGTGTGTGTCCCTGGCCACTCTCCTGATCCCTTCCTACATATATTTAACAGTTTGAGTCTACAATGTTATTTTTGTTAAATACCTAAAAGAGTTTTATGGAGATTGAAATGCTTGAGTGTGGTAAGAGATAGTTAAGTAAGATAATAGAGTGGATTTGGGGAACCAACAAATAGAGATTAAACAGTATTAAGGGCAAGTTTAGGAATCTTGGATGTGAATTGGAGGCTGGGTCAGTGCATGTAATCTTCTTGAATAGGATTTTGCACCAAGTCCAGACTAGAAGTTGTATGTTCTCGTCATTTAGATAGGAAGAAAAGAAATTGAGAAAATACAGGGAACCGAAAAGTTTCCTGAAATACAGATTTTTAGTTTGAATAGTTAGGAATATTTTATGTCATCAGTTTCTCTTCGTACCCTCTGCTTATGCTTGGTGATATGAAGTTAAAGGAAAAAAAAGAAAAAAAAAGAACACCAAAAAACCCCAAAACCTCCACAACAACAACAAAACGCCCTAAAGCCAAACAACAACAAAAAAAATCTTCCTCTGGACTATCTCAAAGGTATTCTGGACAGTATTGCAGTTTGTCTTTATAGTGATTTGTGAATGCACATGCTCCTTGAAAGCAAGATGCACATCGATAAGATTAATGAATAATGTTTGTCATTCCAGGTTTCAAAAAAAACCATGATAAAGGGAAGCTGTCATTTTCAGAGTCCAAATGGAATTGACTTTGTCCTGGGAACATGGGGCCCAAGTTCTCTCTGATAGAAGCATATCCAATTCTCATCTGATTCTAAAAATGATTCCTACTTGGTTTCTAACTAAATGGGTATACAGGAGTTTCTTTTTCTCTTCTTACTACCTCAGAGTTTTCTCAAAACAAAAATTAGCAAAGTGAGAAAATAAGGCATTTGTGGTTTGTTCCAGTCATAAAACATATAAGCATAGTTTGCCAACCAAGGAGCCATTGTATTCTTGTATTCTGGCTGCCAAGAGGCCTGCTCTCACTCTTTCAGGTCTAGTGAGCCACACATTTTAGTTGTTTAATAGCAGGTGTGTGGGGGGGGTCCTGCCAGCCTTTTATATATTATTTTTTGTATGTTTTTTCCCCTGTAAAGTTGGAAGCAATGTGTGTTAGGTGGGCATCCCTTACATATTGCTAAATCTTCAGGAATTGAATGCTAGCAGGTCTACAGCAATTGTGTATGTTATGTCCCTTCTAGAAGGTGAAACATTTTCATTCATCTGGTGATTCTATCTGAGCTGTTACCACTGTGCCCTTGCACCTGCAGATAGCGTCATTACAGCAGGTTTTCTCAAGAATAATGGCCTGCAGTGCTGGAATCACCTATTTTCTCCCCTCCTTTGGGTGTAGCTTGTGGTTTATGGCACTCATGTGTGTGCACAGAGGTCAATGACCGGCAGGCACTGACTCAGCAGTTGCTTTGATCAGCATGTGCTTTGGTGAATGCCATCAGCTTTGTAAGAAGAAACGGCTGGGAGGGGTTTGAGCAGCTCCTGGTGAAAAATGTTACTACACAGAATCACAGAATGGTTGGGGTAGGAAGGGTCCTCTGGAGATCACCCCCCGCTAAAGCAGGTGCACTCAGAGCAGGTTGCACAGGATCGTGTCTAAGTGGGTTTTGAATATCCACAGAGAAGGAGACTACAACCTCTCTGGGCAGCCTATTTGAATCCTCTGTCGCCCTCAAAGAATTTTTATCTTGTATGCAGATGGAGCTTCCTGTGTTTCAGTTTGTGCCTATTGCCCTTTTTCCTGTTGTTGAGCACTGAAAAGAGTCTGGCCCATCCTCTTGACGCCGCCCTTAAGATATTTGTATGCATTGATGAGATCTACCCTCTATAGAGGCCTGGCTCTCTCAGACTTTGCTCATACTAGATGCTCCAGTCCTCTAATAATCTTCATAGTCCTCCACCAGACCCCTCTCCAGTAGTTCCTTGTTTTTCTTGGACTGGGAAGCCCAGAACTGGACTCAACAGTCCAGATGTGGGCTCAGCAGGGCAGAGTAGAGGGAGAGAATGACCTCCCTGGACCTGCTGACACCACGAGAAAAACATTGTGGATGAGCCACTTGTTACACTGGAGAGGAGTCCAGGGAAAGGACACTTGACTGGGGACCCCCAGCCTCTCTCTTTCTGGCTGGCTGCAAGGTAGCGTTCTTTTTTTCTCTCCTTTAATTTTTTTTTTTTTTTTTCAAACAGCTTTCACCGTTGGAGATTTTAGTTACTGTATCCACTAATAAATCGTTGCACATGTGAACCTGTCTCAACATCCTTTGTACAACTACCTGTTTCTCTTGAAGACTTGCAGATTTGCAGCATCCCATCCCCCCAGTTTGGTTTTTTCCATATTTGCATATTTGCTCATTAAATAATTCGGATGAGGTTACAGCCAAGATGCATGAAACTGTTATATAGAGGCCTGTTTCTATAAATGAAGGCTGAAGGGATAGTTATGACTATACTCCTCTGCTATGCTGTTTTTAGTAACAGTACAGGCTGCTGTGTTGCAAGAGAGACTTGGATTAAGTTTAGTAGCAGTGTGCCAACAGCTGATTATCTGTTTGTTGTTGGGTTTTTTTCTTGTGTGGGATTTTTTGTCTTTAGACTGACAAGACACTTGTAGTTTTAGTTAAGACTAGAGTGTCTTTTAGTCCATTCCAGAGCTGAATACCATTGAGGTGAAAACTGAAATGGCAACACGGTTTGGTTTTACGAACTATGGATTTTTTTAACCATATTATGTGATCTTGTGCTACTGCAAGCCAAGTGTAATTCAGATGTGAAAGACATGCATCACCAAGTACTCAAGGTCTGATAATCATTGTTGGAGTATTCCTCTTAGTTACTTTTTTCTATTGTAAAATGGTCTGGTTTGCCTCAGAAAATAAATGTTTCCTTGCAATTCCTTGCAGATTCCTGCTTCAGTGTCTCGAGGATCTTGATGCTAATCTACGGAAACTGAATTCACGTTTGTTTGTTATTCGTGGGCAGCCGGCAGATGTTTTCCCCAGACTTTTTAAGGTAAATGCCTCTTACAGTTGTTGTTCCTGCCCACAAATATGATTGACAAACTATTTTCAACTAGGAATATTTCTTGCACTATTTACTTCAGTGCAAGTTATCCATGCAAACAGTTAACTGTCCTTGCAGTTTCTCATTAAGGTTGTTTGTGTTTGTTTTGAATTTTTCCCCTTTAATGTACATATCACCAACTGAACTGAGTTGCTCTTAGACTTTACTGGTTTTGCTTTCTCTGTTTCCAGAAATTGAATTGATTTTAAATGGTTTGCTAAGTGTAGGTACTGAATACTACTACATTTATCTTTTCAGATTTCCTTTGTAATACTGAAATATAATTCTATGCACATGAATCCAGGTGCAAAACCTTTAAAAGCGATGTTTTATTTAGGCCAATTATCTGATGTGATTACTTTTTCATTAAAGGTGATTTAATAAGCCTTCTTCTAGTAGTAGGCTTGTTAAAAGCAAAGAGCAACTAAAAAGCAATTTCTAGTCCAAGAAGTTTAAAGCTTTTGTGGGAAAGGGTCTTATTACTGAGAAAATTAAATCTGTGAGGGTTCATGTCATCCATGGATAATGGTGTATTTAAGGTAATAATACTGTAATAGGTTAGTAAAAATGAACACTTTGCAGGTTGATTTGAACTGGGATGACTGAAACAACTGAGACTGGGGGAAAGATTAGATATCTGTTTTTCCAAAGAGGTCATACGTTCAAGATTTTTATTCCCAGGACTTCCACACCAAGATGAGAACTCAACTGAAACTCACATTTCCTTCTTATGCTTTAGTTGTGAAATGCTAACTGGATGATACTTCTACTGGTCTTTCCTTGATTTCCCCTCAGTAAAGTATTTCCTGCCATTAGTACTGTGGCATTAGTTGCTTCTTGCAGCCCCTCAGATGCCCAAGCTTGTTAGATTTTTCTGCCAAACTTCGTTTGATTGCATTTAAATAGGGGCAAAGATCTTGATGTTGTGTCGCCATCTGGGGTAGAGCAACATGGGAGAAGTTTTCTTAAATACTTCAATGGCTACTTTGACAACTCCTGTTTCAGATCTTGCTACTAGGCTGATCTTTCTGTTATCTGATGTCATCCCATTCACTGTTACCCTCTGTACTTGAACTGTGAGCCAATTGCTCACCCAACACATGTTGTGTTTATCCAGCTGTGCACTGGATATTTTGTCCAGAGGGATCCTGTGCAAGACAGTATTGAAAGCTTTACTAAAATCCAAAAAGATGACATCAGCTGGCTTCCCTTGATCAACTAGGTGGTTTCTCTTGTCACAAAAGAAGATCAGATTAGATAAGCAGGACTCTGCTCTCATGAAGCCATGCTGGCTGCGACCGATGTCGGTGTTGTCTTTCATGTGTTTTTCAACACCTCCCAGAATAATCTTTTCCATAATTTTACCAGGCCCTGAAGTGAGATTGACTGGCCCGTAGTTTCTGGGGTCCTCCTTCTTGCTCTTCCTGAAAACTGGGACAGTGTTTGCCAGCTTCCAGTCAGCTGGGACCTCTCTGGATTCCCAAGACTGCTCAAAAATCAAGAGAGGTTTTGCAATGACATCAGCAGCTCTTTGAGGATTCTGGGATGAATCCTATCAGGCTCCATAGATTTGTAGGGATCCAGCTGGAACATCAGACTCCTCACAATTTCAGGGTTGATTGGGAGTTGAGCATTCATGAGCTTCCAGCTCAGGCCACTGAGACTCCCTTGGTGCATCATCCGTGTTGAAGACAGAGGCAAAGAAAGTGTTAAACACCTCTGCCTTGTCTCTGTCCCTGTGTGTGAGGTGACCATCCTCATTCTGTAAGGGTCCAATGATATTTCTATACTGCCTATTACCATTCATATATTTGAAAAAACTTTTTATTGTCCCCACATGTCTGGCCAACTTCAACTCCAGCTGAGCCTTTGGCTGCACAGATTTTCTCCTTACAGTGGCAAGCAGCACCTCTGAATTCTTCCCATGCCACTTGACTTTGCTTCCACTGGGCATACACCTTCCTTTTTTTGCCTTATTTCCAAGAGAAGATCCCTGCTCAGCCAAGGCAGCCTTCTGCCTCGCCTGCTTGATTTCTGACATTTGGGAATTGCCTGCGCCTGTGCCCTTAGGAGGTGACCAGCACTGAGGTTTAAAAGGTGACCAGCACTGAGGGACCCCAGAACCTCTAAAAGATGTTTTCCTGGGGGTCTTTCTAAATTCCCTGAGCAGCCTGAAGTCTGTTTTCCTCATGTCCAGAGTTGAGGTTTTGCTGGCACTTACCCTTCTGTCAACAGAGGTTTTAAACTCAATCACCTCATGGTCACTGTGGCCAAGACAGCCACCCATCTCCACTTCGCTCTTGCCTCATTCTCTTGAATTTGTTCTGGGCTGCTCTCTGGCTCAGTAAAGGAAATAGAATTGAAATAATCACTAATTTTTTTAACATACCAAGTTGCTAAAAGCATCCAGCAGTATGTGCAAAGGGATTTTGCAAAGTCCATACTATTTCTAATTGCCTAGCTTGTGGTGTTGTGATCTGGGTGTATTCACATTACGTAGCACTTGTCTTGGAGTTCCTTGACTCCTTTCAGAATGTGACTCTGGCTTTTGGACACATTTTTTATGGTCTTTTTTTCAATATGTCAGAGGAAAGAAAGATGTAGAAAACTATCTTCTGCAACAGTGGTTTTACATTATGAAATGGGAAGTAAATGTTGTATGATGGTGTAGGAGTTTCCTTGAGGATTCAAGGCCTGCTGGGTTAGTCTTGGCAGACTTAAGGATGGACAGAGGCAAGCCTTCTTTCAAAGAACAAGCACTCCTTGGAATTGCCTATCCTCGGGGCTGGGCTTCATCTAGGAGAGAGCTAGAGTTTGGAAATGAAATAGCACCCCAGGAGAACAGAGTTGAGTGCCCTTGTCTCGTTAGTGTAAATCTAATTCTCTGAAATACTCTGGCTGGTGTATTTAAATCAAGTGATTAAGATTCTGAGGGATTAGAAGGGTATTTCTTTGAGTTTGATTGGCATGATGCCTTTCTAGGATCATTCTGTGCATGCTTCAGCTTTCCAATTTTCTACTGTTCCAGAAGCTTTAGCCATTAGTTGATCCCTTTGTTCACTTCTTATTTACCCACCTGTGACTATTGGGCTTAGTAACAGCATCTGTGACATAAAGGATATTAGACTTCAAGGCATAAGGCAATGTCTTTTTAGGAGACAGCCCTTTTTTTCTTTTTCTAGTTGAGAATTTGAAGACTGTCCGAGTGAGGAGTAGCGATTTGGAAAAGGTAAAGAGAGTGTGTGATGTTTGGTTTGAGGGCAGGGCGTTATTTCTGCCCCTGAAACTTCAGTTCTGCTGTTGAAGGCACATGTAAAAAGCTTTTCTGCAGACCAAGACTCTGCTGCTGATCAGCCTTCGGAAGATGTCATCTTTTCCTTCTCTTGTGTCTCTTAAGGTATATGGATCCCACAGTTAGAGATGAATTTTCAGAATTTGCACAGAAGTTATCCCATTGCTGTGTGCACCCACAGTAATAGAACAGATGGAGGCTTTTTTTATGCCCGATTCCTACTTAGATGCCAAAAAGCTGAACTTTGGTTTTGATAGTCTGGGTGTCTGAATGTATTTTGGACCTTTCTGTATCTCTGATTACTATCCGCAGAGAGTACCTTTTGTTCCATTCTGCCCCTGTCCTTCCAGTTCACCTTCCCCTTCCCCTCCATCATGCAACTGAGTTGCTGACAGACCACATTTTTTGTTTGCGTTGTAGGAGTGGAACATTGCAAAGCTTTCAATTGAATATGATTCTGAACCATTTGGGAAGGAAAGAGATGCAGCTATTAAGAAGCTGGCTAGTGAAGCTGGAGTGGAGGTCATTGTTCGGATTTCCCACACATTGTATGACCTAGACAAGTAAGTTACCATTACCTCTGGTTTTAAAAAGAAAAAAAGAAAAACTTAGAGTTTCATGTAGTATTTGTTTAGATACTGTGTGCCACTTTCTACACAGAGCACTTTATAGTTAGGGAAACTACAAGTTTGGTTTATGTTTCTCTTCATCCATCTAAATTTTATTATATACTGAGTAGAATTTGAAACTCCAAGGAATTATACATACCTGTATTTGAAATGCAGTTTTAATTTGGAGTTCTTTTGAAAGTAATGTTTATGTTAATTGTCTTTTATTATTTGTCCTTTATTTCTTTGCCTTGAACTGTCCATGTTCATTACTTCCTCATTCATGAAGAATGAAGAAAATTGACTTGGTTATAAACAGTTAATTTATGTCTCCCTAGAGGGGAAAAAAAGGTGGTAAAATTAAAGTTCAGAATGTCTGGATTAGTGTGTATATCTGTGATTTTTATATAGCATGGTAGAGGAAGATAAAGAGATATTTCTCTGCATGTATTGCTGTGTATCTTTTATAAAAAAGAATGTTTAAATACTATTGTCTAATATGCCCCTTTGCTTTTTTTCTTTTTCTTCAATCCAGAATAATAGAGTTAAATGGGGGGCAGCCTCCTCTTACTTACAAGCGATTCCAGACCCTCATTAGTAGAATGGAACCACTGGAGATGCCTGTGGAGACCATAACCCCAGACGTGATGAAAAAATGTACGACTCCAGTTTCTGAAGACCATGATGAGAAATACGGTGTGCCATCGCTTGAAGAGCTGGGTATGTTCTAGGATTGCTTTGACATTATGAAACAAGAAAGATGTAATCTACCACTTAAAATAACAAAGAGAGAGATCCTACTTGTGGTTAGTTGTTATACCGATACAATTATGACATACAAAAAGAACAAAAAATGGATAATCAACTCCATAAATTAAAATAAAATAGTTGTAGTTTTGGTTACCCTGCATATTGCAGAGCTGAGAACTTGAAAATAATTTGGAAAATGATAGACATGTCACCTTTTACAAAAAAAGAAATAGAAGAAGTGGGATTGAAGTAAGACCATACAGCATGTAAAATTTGTAATGTATATTAATGAAAGTGCAGAAGTTTAATTTAAAAATTTGATTTTGCTGCAAGTTAGAGGTATTGGATGTGCTTTGAGAAGATTTGGTTGCATACTGTTTTAGAACTTGTACTTTAACGTGTGTCCAACTTAGGGCTTTTCTCAAGATGTAGTAAAATAGTCAAGTATCAATATGGTAGAATTTTGTTGCCCTACAAGATAAGCAAACAAGGAATTTCTTTATTTCAATTTTTCTTTCAGGTTTTGATACAGATGGTCTGCCTTCTGCAGTATGGCCAGGGGGAGAAACAGAAGCTCTCACACGATTGGAAAGGCATCTAGAACGAAAGGTGTGTTCCAGATCACTGCAAGTTCCATGTATCTGGGAAACATGGTTACTCTTTGATATGAAATGTTAAAGGGATTTGGGCAAGTCCTGTTAAAAAAAATCAAACCCACAAACTTCAGGCCTCAATATAATTATATAAATCAGTAGTTTGTTTCTTAGTTTTAGAATATGATAGCAGGTCATCTTTGAATTTTAGAGAAAGCCTGTTTTACTATTTTATACTGAAAATAAATTTTTTTTTAGGTAATTTTACTTGAAACATACTTCTTATAATTTTGAAGGGGAATTCCTCTGAGAGCTAATTTATTGCTAGTTTGGCTAGGTTTCCAATGTATTTAAAAGAAAGGGACAGATAAGTCTGGAAGACAGTTCATGACTTCTGCATTGAGATGAATTAAATTACCTTCTAGAGGTTCCACTGATTCAAAAGGAACTCCTGGATGTTGTAGGTAACGTGATCATCTGTCCACTGTTTGGATTTGGTTATGGACAGTGTATGATTTCTCCCTTTATAAGTTGCTACATAGCCTGTAGTCTGATATTGCTGTGTGGTTTTTGTCTTCCTAAGGCTTGGGTAGCAAACTTTGAAAGACCACGAATGAATGCAAATTCCCTTCTGGCAAGTCCTACAGGGCTTAGTCCCTACCTCCGCTTTGGCTGCTTGTCCTGTCGTCTCTTTTATTTCAAGTTAACGGATCTGTACAAAAAGGTAGGATTTCTGTGTAGTCATCTACATATTTTTAGATACTGTGATTTTCCTCTACTTCTCCTAATAAAATGTTTTTCTTTAATGGTGATCTTCAGGTAAAAAAGAACAGCTCCCCTCCCCTCTCCCTCTATGGCCAGCTGTTATGGCGTGAATTTTTCTACACAGCGGCGACTAACAATCCACGGTTTGATAAAATGGAGGGGAATCCTATCTGTGTTCAAATTCCATGGGATAAGAATCCTGAGGCTTTGGCCAAGTGGGCGGAAGGCAGGACAGGTTTTCCGTGGATTGATGCAATTATGACACAGCTTCGTCAAGAAGGTTGGATTCACCACTTAGCCCGGCATGCTGTAGCATGCTTTTTGACTCGAGGTGACCTCTGGATTAGCTGGGAAGAAGGAATGAAGGTATTGTTTCTTATTCTTGAGTTTATTAACGTGCCTGTTAAAGTTTCAGATTGTCATTCTAGAATTGTTGTTACTGTGCCGTGTAAGTTGAAATTTAAACCTTAAATTGTAGGCAAAACTAAATCAGTTCTGATAAACCAGTCATGCTGAAATTTTGCCTCTTGAATACCCCCTTTTATTGGAATATTAAAGTGTTTCTTGCAGTCATAATAGGTCTGAAATTCTTTTAAATGTGAGATTTCCTCCTAAATCTTGGCAAATAAACATGGATTACTATTGAGATTTCTTTCCAATCATTTTGTCTCAACAATTGCTGTTCCCATCTTGCATCTGCTTCCCTGCAAAGGGAAAGCTCTATGAGAATTAAAGGGAGAAAACTAAAAGCTGAGAATGTCCTATCAGCAATTTCTGTGCTTTTGCCCAGTGTTAGAAGTGTGAGTAAGGGCAACATGATTTGACTGGAGGTTCAGTGCAATTAATTCTATGGAAGTATCTAAGAGATGGTAAAGTTCAAATTTAAAATGTCAGTCTTCTGATCTCAGCCTTTGAATCAGTGTTACATTTTTAGAAAGGTAGCATTGTCTTTTACTGAGCAATCGTCATCAATGAAAATTTGATAATCAAACATTTTTTTTTTTTAATCTAAAAAAGAACTTACTTGCCATCAGGATTGTGGCCTCATATTTATATATTTATATACTCTTAGGAAAATTTATTTTCCTTAAATCACTTGTAAGCAAACATCGTTCATTTAAAAATAAATTGGTTACACAACAAAATAAGCTGCTTTAGGAATCTTCCTTTTACAGTTCATAGATAAAGACAGAGACATCAAAGATGCCTTTAGATAGGTAACTCAGACAACAACAAAGCTGCATAATACAGATAAATGACAACTAGTTCCTACTTTTGCAATAATAAGATATAAAAAGATATATGGAGGGCCCCGACTTGTACAGGGGTCCATAGCTTGCAAAAGTTAATCTGGCCTTCCACGTGATGTTATTTCCAGTCTTATTACGTGGCAGCATCTAGTGGAACAATTGTGTGCTAACACTTAATGCCTGAAGATCTTGTTGCATTATGAGTCACTTTCTATTTAAAATGTATTTTGAAAATGTTTTTAAGATAAATCTTATTTTTTCAAAGCAAACAAGTTTTTTCCAAATAGTTGCAGATATTTAGAGAAAGATACTTTTGTAACACTTATTCAGTGTGTACTGTGGAATGAGTGCCTCATTGAATATATGGAGAGAGATTATTGTTTAATGGTACTGTCTTATTTAGACTTTGCATAGGATTAGTATTAATGGCAGTAGTAAGATGTTGAGGCATGAAGAAAGAGGATGATTTCTTTGGAACATTTGGAAACAAAAAAGGAAAATCAGAACTTGGAAAAATATGTATTAAATAAGTATCTGTTCTCAAACCTACTTGGTGCACTCTTCTTATAAAAGGTCCTGGAATGCTGTCCTTCAAAGAATAAGGCTTCACTTTATTTCTTTTTAGCCTGTATTGCTAGTGATCTGATGGAGCAGATAAAATTCTTTTTTGTACAAGTTAATATTGTCTGATTAAAAAACAATCAGTGCTGGAAACTTGAATGTTTCACAGCTACTGAGCTTCAGATTTAAAGTAAAACCTTCATAAGCCTTCAACTTTCTCATGAATTATTTTTAACATAATAAGGGTAGCAAATCAGAATTAAAGTTTTTGGAAGATTTTTTTTTTATTTTCTTCAGACCAGAGTTCATTGTCTGTCCGACCATTCATCAGTGTTCTTGGTAGTTCATGTTCCTTCAGGAATTCCTCCAGGAATTTAAGAATGTATCCTCAAAACTGTGACTTACTAGATTAACTATTGGCCTTCGAGAACACAAATTCTGAATGTTTGTGCTATCCTGAAACTCTTGAATTCTACTCTTGGGATTCCTCACACAGTGAAAGGTGCTGTGCAAGTTGAGGTATTCAGACCAACAATTTAAATTCGTACTTTGTACGTTCCCTGTTTTCTGGAAGTTTGCAAAGCTTACTCAATTGTGATGTGATGAAGCAACTCTTCTGAAAATAGCAAATGACACTTGCAAGCAGTCAGGCTCCAGCCATCCTTAGGGGATTTACTTTTCAAGGCTGTGAGAGGCTTGTGTAAGAATGTGTAGCTTTCTGAGATGTTTGCTTACAGGTTAAAAGCCTGTTCTTGAATTATTTTTTTTTTTCTTTTGTTCTTGAGTTTAGCATTTAGGTAAGTATTTGCAATTGCATACTGAGCATTCTGTTTACGTTGCCAGGTAAGAAAGAGCTGAAATCAGAAACTCAGGAAAAGATAATGAAAAAGTAGGTGTCTTGAAGGTGTGTCATGTTCAGACTAACTTGTTGCTCTGATTTCTTAAGGTCTTCGAAGAGCTGTTACTTGATGCAGATTGGAGTGTGAATGCTGGAAGCTGGATGTGGCTGTCCTGCAGTTCCTTCTTTCAGCAGTTTTTTCACTGCTACTGTCCAGTGGGTTTTGGCAGAAGAACGGACCCAAATGGGGATTATATCAGGTAACTCACAATCCAGAAATTGCAGTGATTGATTCATGGATGTTACTTATAATGTCAAGTGGCTTTATACTTAATGTGACCCTTTTATTATTTTTTAAGGCGTTATTTGCCAGTACTTAGAGGTTTCCCTGCAAAATACATCTATGATCCTTGGAATGCCCCAGAGAGCATCCAGAAGGCTGCAAAATGTATAATAGGAGTTAATTACCCCAAACCAATGGTAAACCATGCAGAGGCAAGCCGTCTGAATATTGAGAGGATGAAACAAATCTACCAGCAGCTTTCACGATACAGAGGACTGGGTATGGTTATAGACTATTGGCTTTATTTGAAAAAATTTCTCTCATCTTCTAGCAATTAATAATTTAGTCCCATGACAGTGGTAATAAGGTTTAAGCTCAGAGCGGTGACCAGGGTTGTGTGTCCAAATAAATAAAAATATTATATGTAATCAAGAAAGGAAAGAAGAAGTTTGAGGGGAGTGCCTCTTTTCAAATATTACCCAGATCTTTTTTTTGTGGATTTTTGGACGTATTTTGGTTAAAGTGGGCCTTCTGTGCATTCTGATACTCTTGTAAAGATAGGTTTTAATATTAGTAATTAGAAATTTAATGTGGTTCATAACTTCAACCATACTGTATTTGCGTTTGCAAATGCTGTTGCTTGAATAGGCACCAGTACAACCCCTGGTATCATTCTTCCTCTTTGCTCTGAGAGGTAAACCATGTGCACTGTACTGCTCAGAGCAAGGTGTGAGCAGTCAGTATGTTCAGGTATTGGATATTGAATCAGGATGCACTGCACTGTAATGGAACATATTGGAAAAGTTATGCAGAATATTATGTAGAAAAGTAAAGTTATGTAAATGTGAACTGAAATTACTTGGCAAGATCCCAGAAGGAGGCAAGACAGATGTGTTCTCCTTTTATAAAGGTAAACCATTCGAGGTGAGGGGGGAGAATAGCTATCATGAGAAAAAAAAGAATGCAACACTTACTCTGTGTTTTTGCTGTATTTCTTTATATATTTTATTTTGTTGCCTAGGTCTTCTTGCAACAGTGCCTTCTAATCCAAATGGAAATGGAAACGGTGGCCTAATGGGCTATTCACCAGGAGAAAGCATTTCTGGCTGTGGTAGTACAGGAGGTCAGTCAAATTCTTTCAATACATAGAATTATTGGAATGGAACCACACAAACTTCTATAATGCCCTTGCCATTATGTATTATAAGAAAGAACTGTTTCCACAAGACAGTTTTGAGTACAAGTTACAAACATTTTCAAATTTACTCACTGTTTGATAGCATTTGTATAGAGACATCTTTAAATTATTTTTGAATCTCAAATATGTAAGAAGTTTTAACCTGTTTTCTTCCCCTCTGCAAATTACTTATGAGCATGTATCAAACAGTTTGATTTCCTCCTGGAAGTCTATAAGCATCCTGATACTTATAATAAGGAGTGACTTGTGAACTTTCAAGTCAGAACTGTGACCTTGTAAAGTTTTCTAATGGTGGCATTAGATTGCTTACTGGAATTTATTGCTACTAAAAACCATAAGAACAGGATTAAGATTGTATTAACCTATGTTGCATCTTAAGTGCCATGTACACCTTGGACTCTTCATTGTACAGCGATGCAGCAGAACTGAAAATTTACTGAGTTTATATTTTCCATAGGCTTTGGTCAAGGTTAGAAGCACATTGTGGAAGAAGATTGAGCTTACTGTTCTTAGCCAGAACAGTTCCTCTTGAAGATTTAAAGTCTAGACTCCTTAAAGCTGGGTGCTTGAACTTTTATAAATTCAAGAGATTTAGAAGACAAGAAGGGTTTATTTTTAAAAAATTAACATTATGTGCACTCTTTTCTCCTTAAAATATATTCATATGCATTGAAACGTAGACATGTACTTAAACTTTTCGCATCAGAAAATGTATTTATTTTGTAGCAGGTGACAGTGTATTCATCTGAATTTGGAAAGACAAAAGCATTAGAGCTTTGGACCCATTTTGGGGTGCTTTGACAAAAAAAAAAAAAAAGACCACAGCAAGAAGTCAGCCTCTGGAAGAGAGGGGAAACACCCCACACACCCACATTTTAAATTCCCAAACTGGAATTGTATCTTCTGTTATGTTTAAGTCTTTTCCCTGCCTCTCCAGGAGCTCAGCTGGGAACTGGTGATGGTCACACAGTTGTTCAGTCATGTGCCCTGGGAGACTCTCATACAGGAGCAAGTGGAATTCAGCAGCAAGGTATTATGGCAGTGCCTATCTGTAGAGGATCTCCAAATCCTTGCAACTGTGGAAAACCAGGCAAAACATCAAAATAGCATGGCTAGATTTTGGGTGACAGTTGCTGTCTACAACATGAACTGGGCTTTTTTCTGGTTTTGAAACATAAAAATTATTTCTTATGTTTTGTGTGGGAGGGATCACAAGTGTGACTAAACAAAAATTAATAAACGTTATCCTACACTACTGTAAATGAAAGATACTGAAAAAAAGAAGTCCACCTTGTGTATTGGGTAGCAATATTTGTATGTTATCTTTTCTTGGATTTCACTACCACTCTTCCCATATATAGTCCACTTCCACAGTTTTGTGTGGATAGTCTTATATTGTGCAAGCAAGTTGTTCTTTAACTATACAGAAACTTAAGCTGTGGTTTGTGATGGATCAAAGTTGCAATCAAATTTAACACAACTGTTTTTCCTTGCAGTCGTAACAGAGGCGGTGTGTTTACTGATCATGAAGTACTGTAATCTGTGTTTTGTTTAAGCATCCAGAGCGCAACCGGAAGAGCGCAACTGTTCAGAACAAGGAACCTTGCAACTGCTTCTGCTAATGGCACTATTTATGCAGAACACTGAGTTTCAAGGTTGCCAGTAGATAGTTTACGTGAATCAGAAGGAAGTTTGCGTCTTTCTTCTACGTTACACTTGCTTTTTTCTATTTTTCCACAATGAGGATTCACTAGTATTGCAATAACAAAATAATAAAAAGGATGAGGAGACTTGGCAGAAGTAATGTTAAAATTTATTACAACTTAATTAAAGTGTTTGGATATATAAACATTCTGCTTGTTTCAAATATAATGCACAAATATGTAGACACTTAATGTTCACTCTGCATAAATAAGTGCATATATATTTAACTGCTGTGGGCTGCTGTGAGTGAGGCTTATTTTTCTTTTGCGTAAGAGCTCTTCTGCATTCAGGATGGTTTCTGGCAGGATTTTTCTTGAAGACGGAAAATAAATCAATTGGCTCCTTTTTGTTGTTGTAAAGAACATAACTGTACACTTGCTTGCAGATCTAAATTTTACTTATTATAATATCTACTGTATCTGAACAGGTTACTGTCAAGCAAGTAGTATCTTACACTATGCTCATGGAGACAATCAGCAATCACACTTATTGCAAGCAGGTAATTTAAACAACAACAGCAAAAACCCAAACCACTTTTCCTGAATATATAAAGGTGCAATAGAGTCTTAATGGTAAATACTGATTTTAAATTATCAGGAAGAACGGCCCTTGGTACTGGCATTAGTGCAGGGAAACGCCCAAATCCAGAAGAAGAGACTCAGAGCGTTGGACCAAAAGTCCAGCGACAGAGCACAAATTAAACTGGTAAGATCTGAGACACCTTGAAGTTATCAAATTCCTGTACAGATTTTGTGTCCGTGATAACATTCATGTCATTGCAATGCATAGGATCCTAAATTACTGCTGTAAATATTTCTCTTCCAGGTACTGTACAAACAAACAATACAAAATCCTGGCTCTAAGGGAATTAGTGAACTACGAAATAGGAAGAAGTTACAAAAATAGAGCCAGACCAGAGATTATCAGACACAGATACAGGTGTTAATTAAAGGGAGATGGATAAACTGTGGGTTTAAATATGTTAGCAGAGCTGCTTAAGTAGCTTCAGTTACCCTCTGCTCCCACATCTCACCCTGAGTTGTTCCAGTAGCACTGTTTGTGTGAATGTATAGTGACCTGAATCAGAAGACTGAGGCAACTCACAAGGAAAAGCTCATGGCCTAATTAGAGTTTTAGGTGTACAAGTGGACTAAGCAGAACACGTTTTAGAGACTGCCAAAAACCTGCAAAATGCTGGTGTAGTTACTGTATGTGAAGATGTAGGTACAAATACGATTTGAAGATGTGAGCATTTGTCGTCAGTCTGTAACTGAAGAAGGACACTCAGATTGCTGAAGTTTGTCAAGCTGTGGAGAAAAGGACTTGAGTTTGGAGAAGGAGGCATTGTAGATAGATACACACAAACAGGTGTGAAAATATGTAGAGAGAAGCGGTAAATTGGAGAAGGATTTTGCTATCTGTAAAATCATCAGCATAGAGAAGAAAACTGGACTTTGTGTTTTGGGTAATGTTAATTGGGAATAGGATAGAGAAAAGAGAAGGCCAAAGAAGTTATACACCCTCTCCCGTGAGTTTGATTTGAGAGGAACAAGGAGATTACCTGAAAATAATTAAGGCTAAGTTAAGTTAAAGAATTATTACTTAGGGGGAAAGCCAAAGAATGGAGGACTGTCTGAAGCAAGAGGAGACAGGATTTAGAACTAGGAGTGTGGCTGCGTGGATTAAAGGTGATTGAGATGTCATTCCATCCTTACCTTTTTTTAAAAAGTAAGTGGACAGTTGGTCATTATGGAGTTTGAATAAAAGTAAGACTAGTGCAACAGGTGAGATAATAGCACATGGAGAAACTTGGTTGGAATTGGAAGATAAGGATTCCATAGAGCAAATATGAGATGCATTCAGTATCTCTAGAGGTAAAAAGGGAAATTCAGTCTCCTTCATTTGCATTTGACAGCAAGATCTAATTTTGCTTGTTACGTGGTGTCAGCATTTTGTCGAAGTTACTGTGGTGCATTATGAACAATTGTGTTGGAAGTGATTTGATTCAGTGCAGAACCACAGCATTGTTTCCATGATGCTGTCAATTGAAAAAGTGAGGTGAGACCTTAGTGATTGATCCATCTGCTCTTTTCTCACGTTCTGGAAGCCCTGTAAACTGTGCTTCTATGTTCTCAGACTGATGTCTGGTTCTTGGATGGGCCTGAATGGAATGTAATTCCAAGAGAGTCTGTGCTTCAGTAGCTGTCTAATCCTTAGTATGTGCAGATTCATTCAGCATCCATGTTTTGTATTGCAGAATTCCTTAGGTGCTCGTGTCTGTGTAGAAGAAGTACCCGCAGAGCGAACGTCTGGTTCCTGTTTAAGCTCTTTTTCAATTGAGAGACAGGTTGGAGGGGTTTCCAGTTTGGCAGAGAAGACTGATTTTGCTAGGGGTGCTCAAAGCATGCTGCAAAACCATTATAGTCAGTACAAAAATTAGCAAGATCATACTCAGAAACACTGCTGGGAAAAGGATGTTTTCACTTCTGAATAACCCTAAAGAGGCTTGTGTTGGGTTTCTCTTCTTTTTTTTTTTTTTCCCTCTTTCTCTCTTTTTTTTTTTTTTTCTTCCTCTTCTAGCCTCTAGGGAGTGAGCAATAAGAATTCTGAGTACTTGGGCCGATACAAATGGGGACAGGGCTTCCTGCACTGAGAAGGGGGGAAAGAATATTGGTCCCTTGAATTACTTCTGCCTTCTTCAAAGACTCACATTAAACTGCTTAAGAATATTTTCTTTTCTTTTTTCTTGCAGCTTTATTGGAAAAGAAGTTTACCACTCAAAGAACACACGGGACAAAATTCCTGCTACTCTGTATTGGAACTAAAGTGTTGTGAGAGTTCATGTTCTAAAATTACATACTTTTTCATAAATTATTTTCAATTGTTCTCAGTTGATGTAAACAAGTCCAATTTTTGGAATGCATTATTTCTAACTGGCATTTCTATGGTTTTTAACTTTTTAATGACTCTTTCACAAAGGGCAAATTGAGTTTTGTATATAAAGTATTTGGTGAAGAATTTGCTAACTTATTGTAAATATAAATATTCATGATTAGCGATAGACCCATCGATATATTTTTGATAATCTTTCATGTATATGGTCGTAGGAAAAGCTGTAGTGCTGTTCTGTAAAACGGATGAACATAGAAAGTTTTGAAATTTTTAAATTGTTATTATTTTTAGATTCCATACTTGAGCTCTGTATGATCAACTTCATATTTTCACAATGTAAGTGCTTAGGACTGTGTTTAATCAAATACAGTAGAGTTGTAACATGAATTAATCACATCTGTGTATAAAACATATGCCAACTTTAGTCGAGTTGTACAATTCTCATGTATATGTCCAGTCCTTGTATTTCTCAGTTGCCTTGTTCAGTAATGACATACCTTGTTAATAAAAGGAAATTGTATATATAGATAAATATGTTTGTCTTTTGTGTACTCTTACTGCTCCAGTACATATTTCCAAACAAAACTGTTTCAGGAAAAAAGGAGAGAAATACACTTTTTAGATGTAATTCAGAAGTGATAAACACTCAACTGTGTTACCTTTCAATTCAAGTTTCATGATACTGAAGCAAAACACCATACAAATTATCCAGGCCTTCTTCTTGTAACTGCATGCATATATATATTCTGACCATTAAATGTTTTTCATCACTATATTTTTTAAGTGTTTATCCAAAATCCAGGTGTTTGTGTTTGGGGTTTTTTTTCCCTGCTATAATTATAATTTGCTTGATAGCCAGGAAGTCTTTCCTGCACCGCAGCTAAATTTGCTGCCCTTCAAGAATGTTGATTACAGATTTGCTGAATTCTCAGTCAATACTGTCTCGATTGTCTAGATAAGTTATATCTGAATGTTTTTTTCAGACCATTAACAACTCTGAAGACCCAGTATGAATTGCTACATTTTGCATGTAACCAGGTCAGTTACTTACAATCCTAGAATAACCTGAGTTGGAAGGGACCTACAAGGATCACTGAGTCCAATTTCTGCCCCTGACCAGGACAGCCCCAAGAGTCTCACCATGAGCCTGAGAATGTTGTCCAAACACTTTCACTCTGTCGGGCTTGGTGCTATAACAGCTTCCCTGGGGAGCCTGTTCCAGTGCCCAACCACCCTCTGGGTGAAGACCGTTTTCCTAATATCCCACCTAAACCTCCTCTGACACAATTTCATGCCATTCCCTCGAGTCCTGTCACTGGTCACCAGAAAGATTGGAACCTGTCCTGCCCCTGGTGAGGAAGCTGTAGGCAGCTATCAGGTCTTCCCTCAGTCTCCTCCAGGCTGAACACACCAAGTGACCTCAGCTGCTTCTTGTATGGCTTCCCCTCGACCCTTCACCACTTCATGGACCTCCTTTGGATGCTCTCTAACAGCTTTAGATGCTTTTTATATTGCAGTGCCCAAAACTGCACACAACATTCAAGGTGAGGCCACTCCAGTGCAGAGCAGAGTGGGACAATCCCCACCATTGACCAGCTGGTGATGCTTTGCCTGATGCCCCCCAGGACACGGTTGGCCCTCCTGGCTGCCAGGGCACTGCTGACTCATATTCAATTTGCCATCAAGCAGGTCCCTTTCCGTGGCACTGCTCTTCAGCATCTCATTCCCCGGTCTGTCTGTACATCCGGGGCTGCCCCATCCCAGGTGCGGAATTCAGCACTTGCCTTTGTTAAAATTCATATGGTTGGTATTAATTAATTTGTGTTAATTATTAATTATAAAGTGGGAGGAATTAACTACCTTGTTCTTAGTGTCACATTGGTTACTTCCAGACATGGGGCACTTCCCTGTGTCCATTTAAAATTAGATTTTTAGTTTGACAACATACGCAGCAGGGCACTTGCATCAGAATAAATTGCCACAGTACTAGATTTTTAGATTATTAATGTAAATATCTCTGTGTGCTGCTTTGTATACACCAGCAAAATCAAAAGTTCTAATAAGAAAATACAGGCTTACTGTATTGAGGCAGAGAATCTTTGATTAATACTGAAGAAAGAAAAAAAAATGGTGAGAATGGAGAAGCAGCTGCCAAGTGTTTTTTACAGATCAGTCCAAATAGAATGGAAGGTTTCTCTAGGGGCATATGTAATCAGAATATACAATTCTTTTGTTCATTTAAGTAGTCTGAAAAGAAAAAGAAGTACTATAGGAAGTATTTTATTCTGTCAAGATCATATTGAATTTTTCTGCTGACATATTAAAAGGAAATCATACCATCTAAATGCAATATTCTACCTAGCTTTTCTGAATGAATAAGCTATGAAACTCCCACAGAGAAACTTCATCAATGTAAAAACATAAGCTTAAGTATTACTTTCCCCTCAACCAGTCTGGAAGTTCAATAGGCGAAAGAACAAATTTCCCAAGGATTTTATTTCTATGGTAAATTAATTCTCCCCTCCTTAAATGCTGGAAGGATTATTCCTCTTATTGGTATAGGCAAGTCCTTAGATTAGCAATGAAAATCTGTGGTGATGACGTTTCACTTGTGTGCCACCTTGAAGGAGTTCTGGTGTTAGAACTGCAGTGGAAAAACTGTGTGTAATTAGGTTAGTGTGAGAAAGGGGAGAAGTTTCCTTCAGGGTAGCAATAGCTTCATAAAAGCCCTTTGCCTCATATTCTTCCCCTCCCACCTAGTACTTGCTGACCACAAAGATAAATAAGAAAAGGCAAAGGCTTTGGCTGCCCAGAAAAAAAAAAATCACACATCATTCATTGTACCATGTGGGGGTTTTGTACCCCCACCCCTTTGTGATTTTTCAAGGAGGAGTTGGACATGTGCTATAAATCCAGGATGGATAAAGGCCAGAATATTGTTTCTTATTAGACCTCTCCTCCAGAAATGGAGCTTAAAGTATTCCTCAAGAAAGTTCTGTTTCCAGGGGATTTAGCTGGCCCTTCCTTGGGCTGGCAGGAAGACGAGTGTTGCAGACTGATAGTTTTTTGGAAACAAAATCCCAGGAAAATGTACTCTGGAAGTATGCAGGACAACTAGCTGATATTTGTGATAAAAAAAAGAAAAAAAGTTAACAACAAAAAACCCCCAACCTTCAAGCATCTTCAAGTGTTCAGAAACTGTTTCGAAAGTGACTTCGTGTGGTCTGCCTCGTAGTGGTGCTACCTGCTTACAGAGGTAAGCAGGTTTTGGAAAGGAGGGGAACAAAAGGATTTAAATTGACAGCAAACCTGCGAAGGGCCTGCAGAGAGGATCCTGGGCTAATCTGGAATAAGAATCACCTGTTAGTTACAAATCAGAAATTAGTTTTGCGTTGGGCTTAGTGACATAGTGGCTGTTTGCCGTTGACGATCAATGTCACTGATCTTTCCGTAACTTAGAAATCCTGTCTCTTGTTGACGGGAGCAGCAGCGAGCTTTAACACACGGTTTACCATTTCCCCACCTGGTCAGGAACAGGCAGCTTGCAAACGCAGCCAGGTGCTGCCATTTCCCCGGGTGATGGTTTGAAGCCTGGCTTCCCCCCGGGCAGGGCTGGCTGCAGCTGCCTGCAAACAAGCACCGGGAGAACTGGATACCTGTGTTTGCAGGTCGTTTGGGCCACCGAAAGTGATACTCAAGAGGTAAAACACAAGCCTCTTCAAGTTCCCGATGTCTGTGCCGGTGCTGGCTGGGGTAGAGGTAATTTTCTTCACTGTAGCTCCTACGGAGTTGTGTGTTGGATTCGTGCTGAAGACTTCAGTGGGTGAAATCTCGGGGGTGGTTTGTCGCTGCCGGGCCCGCTCTCGGTCTGCAGGTGGTGCTGTGGGCGCAGGGAGGAGCGGGTTGGCCTTGAGCGAGAAATTGAGTTTTGAGAGGGGAAAAAAAAAATCAGCTCTTCGCTATCCGGAGTATGCTGGTAGCAGCTGGGGGAGGGGAAATACGTAGGAATGGTAGAATTGCTGCACAGTAGCTACCCTGTGCTTCCCAATTAGAAACCGGTTTCTGTTTCTGTTCTGAGTAAATTCTGTTACTCTAAAAGTTACTTTTCAGAAACGCTGCCAGGCGTGCTTGCCTGCTTAGGCATATACTCTCTTTTTAAATGCACTTTACCTAGAGATTGTTTCCAAAAGCCAGTTTTTAAGTGTAGTCAAGCTTTTACCTGCTTGCAATGTTTACTGGGCTGTTTCTGGCCTCTGGGGACTCCCGAGATCCGGGTTCTTGTCTCTATCTCAGACCTGCTAACCAGCCTCAGGTAAGTCCCTGCCCATTCCCAAGGCCTTCCTCCACCGGCTCTTGCTGGCAGCTGTTTTGTTGTGCTTCGTTATAAATTAGATTAGAGATTAGATTAGTTTAGAAGAAGCAGGCTAGAAAGAGAAGCTCCTTTCTCCTCTTTGTGCTTCTTATTTCCAATAGAAATGTGTTTTTTTAGGGAAAAATCCCCTCCCTTAAAGGACCGAGCAAATTAATTTCTCACACTTCAGCTGTTAACCTCAGCTTTCAGCTTGAATGTTTTTAGTAATTCTCTTTCCCCAGAAATTTAAAATTTCAAAGGTGGTAAAAACTTCTGGTAGAGGGGAAATTTACATTGATCCAAAAAACACATGGAAATCTTCAGCAGACATAGATCATTTTAATGTTGATTTCAAGGGATCTAAGCTCCTGCTTTTGAGTTGTGTGCACTGCAGATGCAAAATTAATTCAATATTAAATTAAAAAATGCAAATAGATCTGATTTCAATACTTTTTACAAAATCCTCTGCAGAATGGAAAAATGGAAGACGTATAAAAACTTTTGAAAAGATACCCGAATGGAGATTCTATTTTCACTATGCTATTGGTTTGCTTGCCTGAAAGGGGTCTTAGTGCAAATTTCACAAACCAAAACTCTTTCAGAAGAGCTGCAAAATGCCAAAGTGCAGCCAACGTGCAGGATCACACCCAAGGATCTGTGGTTAGTGGAAGCTTGTGCACCTAATGCAAGGTAAATTATACTTTTCTCTGCTTTTCTTATCCCTGCTAATTACACAAAGCACAAGAAGATAATCTTGTTAACTGTGATTATTCTGACTGGGAGTAGCCAGTAAGCACATTCATTAATAATAAAAGCAATTTATAAGCAGCAATTAAAAAGAGGGAGAATTTTGTCCAGGTCTGTTTGGCTTTCTAGAGCTTCAGACCATGTGGTCATCACAAGATCTTTAATTATCTGGACTATACTTGTTTCTCAGTGCCTTTTACCCTCACCAAACTAGGAACATTTTTAAGCAAAGTCATATTTACCTGATAGTAGTAGAAACAGAGCACTGCTCTGACAAATGCTTTCACCAGCAAACATCAATAATGTTGCATTCAGATGTCAGGGTGACTGCTACACACACAAGAGCAGGGGATTTCAAGGAAGATTGGCAAAGAGACTGAAGGAAGATGATGGAAGTGGAGAAGGATTTTTGCAGAAACCTTAGAGAGGGAAGAAGGAAAATTAAAGAAATGGTGCAAGGAAAGTAGCCAGGTGAAGGAAAGAAAAAAAAAAAAGAAATGGACGTCTATTGGCACTGGATAAGGATTGATGGATAAGGGTTGATGGATACACCTAGCATTTGCTATGTCTTGACTTACTGAGTAATTGGTTTTCTATGACATAAGCCTTTTTTGAGGGGGTGAAGAAGGGGAGAAAATGATCCCTTGCAGGTATTTTAGGTTAAATAATGTTACGATTTCCTGAAATACTTAAAGGGCTTAGGGCTTTGGTTTCCAAGTGCTGTTGGATTTGGATGTGTTTGGTCCCAGTTCTACTACCGGCCCCTCTGGGGAAGAGTTTTTGGGGTATCACACCCAGCTTCTCTCCTTTCTGCAGGGCAGCTGCCCCTCTGGATGCTTCAGCATCCCCCTTGTGCACTCAGCCAGCTCAGCAAAGCACGGCTGGGCGCTTAAGAAAGGGTCTTGCCTCATGCAAAGTATTTGCATAAGTGTTGGGTTTGTTTGGTTGGTTGGTTGGTTTTGTTTTTGTAATTAGCACAGTCAGGCCTTGATTTTATTTGTGACACCAAATTCAACTCATTGCATCACTTACTGATGAAGGTTCGCCTCCTCTGCTGTGGCTCCTGTTGTTAGACTTCTGCCTGAGAAGCTGGGACTCACAAGAGGCTTTTTCTCTGTGTCACGTGTGTTTTGAGGCTGAACAAGCCTTGATTTTAGGTACTTACAGAGGCTGTGGTGCTGGGTGGTTACCAAGTGCTTCGGTGAAGTTCAATAGCTACATCATCCAGCAAAGAAAGCGTTTAGGTGGGTGTGCACCAAAAGCCATTTGCGGGGCATCAGAGTTTCTTGCTGCTCTCTGGGAGACAGCTGCCATTAACAGGGCTCTTCACGGGTTCCAGACAAGACTTTGAGCCTGTAATGGTCACTCTTTGGAAAGCATGGGTTTAATCCTCTGGTTTAGGGTCAAAAGTGTTGAGTAAACCTGTAAAAAAATTATCAACTCACAACTGGTAATGGCAAAATCACCTCAGTGCGTGTTTGAAGGTACTATCAGAAATATTTATTACAGTTTTACGCTCCATACCATAAAATGTCACTCAAAGAAATGGAGCTTGTAGATAGAAGAAAAATTATTGAAATGTTATCTTTATGACTGTTTAGCATTTGCACTGCAAGGCATTTTGTCATGTGCTTACAGCCCTAATCAAACCTGTATTTGTGGATCCAGATAAAGAATAATGCAATTTTGAAACCACAGCAGCACTGCTTGATGAGCTCTCATTTAATTCACAACTGCCAGCAGAAAATCCTGGGCTGGTTCTCAGGCTATGTATGCACGTCCCTTGGAATCGGGACTTGGCTGGGAGAGTGTGCACTGGTGAAAGAAGTCACTCTGCTGCTGCTCTCTTGCTGCTGTTGTTGAAAAATGAAACTGTGGGAGAGGGGAGTATGCCAAGACTTTCAAATTTGCATACCTGACCGCAGGATCTAAATCAGACTTAGATGGCTTATAAATAATTAATGACAGCAAAATGTAGTCAGAGTCTCAGTTTTGAGCTATTTCTCCTCTGACACTAATGGGCATGTAGCCCCTTTCATACAGGTACCGTGGGTGTGCAGCTCCTGCCCAAATTCACTCCAGTACTCTTTACCTGGGCCTCAGCTGTTAGACACACTGACCACTTACAATCTTCCCACAAGCAGGGTAGAAATAAAGTACACAGGTGTGTGATTTATCTGTGAGGACTGTGTCCTCTTCGTGATCTGAGCAGAGCCTTGAGTCTCTGCTCTGGCTGCCCTAGCAAATGCTCTAAGTTTAGACAGTTCTCTGCATGCAGAGCCAAGCCCCAGTTTCTAGCCATTTTGCATTGTTTGGTGGGTCCTGTTACTAGTTAGTGTGATTTATGTTTTACTATCGCTCCTGTGAGAGCGGCATCATTGTATGGAGCGTATTTACAATGGAAAGAGATTCCTGTGGCTTCGCCGAGGTGGTGGTGGATTCCATTCCCCATCTATCTCAACTATATTTATCAGACACTCTGGGGTGGGTTTCTGTCTCTACAGCTACCATGTCATGATGCATTTTAACTTGGCAGTGATTACGATCCATAAGTTTCTTTCAGCATCCAGTGCCTCAAAAAGGAAACGTAGGTCCCATCCCCACCCAAAGAAATCTTTCTTGTATCCAAGAGCACTCATTTTCAAGCCAATCGCTTCTCCCGGGACAAGGATAGATGAATGGGCCCTTTTTTCTCCGATGATAGCTGCAGTCTGATGATTGTGGCGTCTCCACTGGATGCCGGAGGCAAGCAAGGGTGGGATCTCTTCCCGCTGGGATTCCTGCCACACTGTGTCTTATGATGAGAACCCACTGGCAGAGCTTCCCCTCCAATCTCCCTCTCTAATTTCGATCTGCAGTTCTTGTGCCTGTCTACACACAGAAGAATAGACTGTGCTGCTTCTAATTAGGAAGATAATTTCAAAATATCTCTTGAACCCTTGACCTTCAGGATTCCCTCAGACAACATCCCTCTGATCTAGAGAGAGTTCTCTCATGGGTAGCCACCCTTCAAGTGAAAATAGGTAGGGTGTAATTTGCAAATATTTATACAGTTCAGTTCTGGGTAGCTGAAACTGCTGTTAATTGCTCATGATTTCAATCCAGACAGCTGGTTTGTTTTTCTGCACCGCTCCCACAGGAGAAGTTGCATTGCTCCATGCCTCAAACCCCCACAGGCCTGCTGGTTTGCATAGCATATTGTCTATCTACCACATTCTCAGTAACACTTGACTGAGTAGTAAAAGCGACCATGGTTTGTTCCAGGCATTGGGATGGAGAATAGACAATACGTAAAGCTTTTTGGCTTTGAAAATTTGGGAATGATTGCACTGGGAGCTGAATGAGCATGAAGAGGGGAAGAAGCAGAGCTGTCTGCTGGGGCTCTGAGCAACATGGCAGACCTTGTTAGGAGGGTAGATGTTATAAAACCTCTTAAATGGTAATCTGAGGTTAATAAGAATTCACCTTTGACTCAGACTAACTCTCTGACGGTCAGAATAGATATACTTCATTGCTGCAGAGCACACTTCACCAGAAAATTATGCATGAGCAGGTAGATCCCACCGGACAGCTAGCAAGCAGGAATGGCATGAGAAAGGGAATGACAGGAAATGTGGTTAATACTTTTCCTGAGAGACGTGTAAGAGAGAGTGTTAGAAGCAACAATAGGCCAGGTAATCATAGGAATGTTGTAAACAATCAGAGGGCAGGTAATTACAAGAATGTTGTAAACAAACACAGCAAAGAAGTAAAAGACAGACAAAAGGGAAAAGAATCTGCTCTGTACAGACATATATATATATATGAGTGTGTGTGTATGGCCTTGTATATAATAAACCTGAGTAGAGAATCAGTAAAAGCAGCAGTACTCGAAAGGAAAAGATTGATGAGTTGGATATTGCTGTGGAATTGAATGTCTCATTACAGACAGTGAATGAAAAATGGTCTCTGAAAATGGGCAAAAAAAATGAGAAGGAACTGAAGTAAGATCCAGGGAGCAGGAAATTCAAAGCACCTACATATAAGTGGAGAAACTCTGGCTGCATCTGTGGGACCACAGCACTGGGCAACAGCCTCCTCCTGCTCCATGACCCTTCCTGTGGGAGCAGCCTCTTACACACAGCTGAGCTTGGGCCCAGGAGGAATGTCTGGATTGGGCTGCAACACCTGTGAATGTGGGCCATTGCATTCAACATGCAGCATCGAGCAACCACAGAGCTGCTGCCTCCACTGCTTTCTGGGAGTTTCACTCCCAGACCCTCATTTTCTTAAGATCAGGCAGGATGAAGCTGCAGGCAGCGTGTGATGGAGTCTTCCAAAGGGTAGTCAGCCGTGCTTGGTTGACCTGATGACTTCCTTTGGCTTTATGTTAAAACTTCATTTTGCAGGCAGGGTGAGCCAGGAGGGCTCAGTCTCCCCCATCACAAAAGGGCTTTACTAGCCCTGCCTGTTCAGCAAACCTGTCAGCTCCCAGCCCTCAGCCAGCTCCCACTCCCTCAGCTGTGTCTGCGGAAACAAGGCATGAGGAATAATTAGGGCACAAGGAATAATTCAAACCAAGCAAGACCTAAGGAGTGTACAGCAGGAACCAGCAGTGTGGGACCTTTCAGTCAATTTGTAAGTGAAGGAATATGTATAGGTCAGACCCAAAGTCCCTGACAGCAAGAGAAGATGCCCAGTGGTTTGAGCTTTTGGCTATGCACTCCTTGTAGAGGCACAAACTTCAGTGCATTGTGGTGTCTTAGGCACAGACTAAATGTGATATACATGATACAAGTTGGATTTGTTTCTCTTTGGAGGGCTAATTTTGAGGTGCATTGAGGAGAAACTTAGTGGTTTAAACTGGGGGGGAAAAAAAAAAGTCTATTCCAGAAAAAAGGCTATGTCTAAAAGAAGCTGGGAAAAAAACAGATCAACAGTAATGTTGATAAGTTTTAAATGTAACACATAGAAAAGCAATAGAATGAAAATGCTTTAGATAGAAAAGGAGTTATTTGGATCATTCTTCCTAATATCCACCCTATGCCTTTAATATTTGATTTATTATACAGAGTGAAATGTCCTCATTTAATTTTTAAAAAATGGCTTCACACACATGAATTGTACCATCCACCCCTATTTTTTTAAATAAAAAAAGACTTTTGTAGTTAGTGGTTCTATTAATTTGGGAAAGAAGATGGGAGCTAGAGGAAAGGGCAAACACGTACATCTGCTGTGTGTGAAAATCATTGTGTTGTCCATTCCTTATTTATTGCCATCTAACACTGTCTTTAATGGCAAATGCTAATGACTGCACAACTACAGAAAATACCAAGGAGACAGAGTACACCCAGTAAGACCCTCCAGCCAAACTGAAACTCCCCATAAGATCTCCGCTAATTAAAATCTCTACAGATGGGTTCCCTTAATTGTAGGAAGTGGAATACAATCCCTATAATTAACTCTTCACTCAAAGGCTTTTTTTTCCCCCCTCAGCATCTGGGAAGAGCAGCAGTGATTGTTCAGCACCTCGTTGCTGGAGTCCATGACTGTCTCCAAAGCAACCCACTGCCCAGGGCCCTACACCAAAGCCAGCCTCATTCCTTCACTCAGACTTCCCCAGAAACCCCACCACGCTGCACTGAAAGGTTTTTGTGTTTGCATGGATCACCACAACCAGTATCCACTAGCACAATGCTCATTTCCCTTTGCCTTAGAAGGAAATGTTGTTTCTTCTCTAAAGTATTTTCTGCCTTGGAGAACTTGAGGGTGAGCACCTCTTCTGTTCTGCAGTGCAGGGAGAGATGCCAGGATGTGGAGGAAGTGATATTGAGGGATAACCGAAGGACTCTTGCTGTCCCCCTTGGAGCAGCAGGTGGTCCTTAGGCAGACCTTGCCTTATGGTGGGTTTGTGGAGCATCTAACAGTGTGGTACCATCAGGCCACAAGGACTGGCAGCCAATCCTGTGAAAATTTCTGCCTCTGTTTCCAGAGCTTACTTTTTCTTTCAGCAGAGCTCTGATATGTTTTGCATTTTCTCTCTGCTCCTGTAGTTAAAAGCCTTTGTCCAGATCCCACAGCACTTTATGTCCTGGTTACTTCCTCCTTCTCCTCTTCCATCTCACTATCCCGTTGTTACCACCCTTCTTTGCACACTCCAAGTTCTATAATTGCTTCAGCCTTTCTTGTTCAGAGACTTGTTTTTCCTCCATTAGCTGATCCACTATGCAGCACTGAGTCCCATCTGCTGTCCTGCCTTTTCTTCTTCCATCTCTTTGAGTCAGTGTGCCAGAGCAGGGCACAAAATTACCTTCTCCCTTTGGCAGCTGTTAAAACTGTGGGGGTTTTTTGTCTTTTTTTTCCTCTCTGCTGCAGTGGCACAGTGAAGAAAACTTCCTAAGAAATGCAAGGTGGTGCCAGGCAAACTGAAAACAGTGTGCTCCAGCTCCAGGCTGCCCAGCATCCTTGGTCTTCTGGGACAGCTTGTGTGTGCTGCTGGTGGATTGCAAACAACCAAGACGTTGTGTATGGACAGCCCCAATCCCTAAGAGTATGGTAACTAGTACCAGGAGCAGCTGCTACAGTGAGTATTCACACCCATGCCTTACCTAAGGGTTAAATTGTCACCACTGGTGTTAAATGTCCTTGGTCTCTGACATAGGTGAGATGCAAGTATGGAAGAAGCGGTGGCACTTTGCTCATGGTCATTTTCAGCACTGAAGCAATGTATTTCTGACCATGGACCAGCTCACCTGAGGACCTCTGCCACTTTTTTGGAAAGCAAGGAGACACCATCTGGAGAGAGGTAACATGGTAAGGGAGTTTCGAGGGACCCTTGGGCCTGGAAGTAAATCAGGAGTCACTCTGCAGATTTCAGCCCTTCCTAATATTGGCGTGGGCATTGGAGGATCCCTGTCTCCTGAGTACAGAGCAGCTCTTTAGAGGCCACATTCCTCTTAGAACTACTTTCTGGCTGCTATGGCTAGTGTGGGTTCTGGTGTCTTGCCTTGGAGGATCTTCCACAGAGACCCTTGTTCTTGGGGCTCACAAATGTGCCAAAGCTGTTCTCCAGGGAGCTGTGGGAGTGTGGGACCAGCTGCAAGGCTTATGTGCAGTGGCTGCAAAGGCTTCCCTGGAGAGTTGCAGCTTTTCCACAAAAGCAGTGCAAAGAGCTGCCTTCCCCTCTTCCAAAATTACCAAGATGAAGGTCTCTGCTGGAAGTTCAGAGCACATCTAGCTCACCAGGGCACATGTCACAGACAAACAGTTTGGGAGAAGGCACGGTCTTCTACCTAAGGTAGGGGCTGCAAAACAGCAGAGTCTTGCCTATGGGCTTGACTAAGAAAATGTATCTCATGCAATGGGGGCTCTCTGAGCCAGCCCTGACCAAGAGCAGCACATTCAAAAGGGACTTATATGTACAGGCAGAGGGGCACTACAAAAAAAGCCAACAGATTTCCATTTCTACCACTCAATAGTTCTTTTACTGTGCTGTGTGAGTACAAATCACTGCACACTTCTGCTGAAGGCATTCCCATGTTGAGCAGCACAGTGCTGTAGAAGGCAGATGGTTAACTGCTCCTTCTCATGTTTATCAGGAAAGAAAGCCAGTCATTGGAATAATGATTGTTTAATTGCTCATACGCTTTCGCTTTGGTCTGCAACAGCACTGTCAGAGTTTTCTATCTATGGCAGTTGTTTTCCTCCTGATCTTTAAGATGAGTTAGTTTTAGGAACCCAAGTCTGCTTGTGATTAGTGTTTTAAAGAATGCTTGGGTTTTTTTCTTGGAAATAACTCAAGCGTTGGTATGACTGGAGTCGCTTGCTCCCCGAGATGAGCTGTCACCTGCTGTGAAATGCTAAGGTCTGCTGGCTACTGTGCAGACAGTTTCAGGCATTAAAGAATTGCACACTTTGCTCATTGTAGCCAAGCCAGATATAATTTCAAACCACAGAGATTCACCTTTGGTCTGGGCAGTGCCTTTGTGAATGTGGAGCAGGATCACTGTTCTTGTGCCCACATAAGGCACTAACCTGCATCTCAGGGGCCTGAGCCTGGTTCTACACATTCACATATTCAAGAGCAATTCAGTCCACATAAAATTTTCAGAAATTATGAAGGAGGCCTCAGAATACATCCTCAGAAATTACATAGCTACTGCTCAAGCCTTTCAGTGCAATTCAATTTTGAAAATGGGATATGCCTTGGAAAATAAGGAAAGGTAAGCATATTTGTGCCTTGTAAAGCTATGGGGCATCATCCCCCATTTTCACACTCCTTGAAGACGGTGTACCCATCCCTTTTGCCTCTTGTGCACAGTATTGTAGCTGTATAGAATTCTTAATACTTAGTTTTTGGGCAACAGAATTTGTATTCTGCTCTGTTCTCAGCTCCTCTGAGGTGATGACTCTTGTTTCTTCTCTCTGAGAGCCCACAGGAATAGCAGTCCAGTCCAAATCATGGATGTTCTTAACAAAAGGAGTTCATTTGTCAGGCGGAAGGATTTGTAGAGAAATGCAAACCAATGTTTATGATTCAGCAGAACACCCAGGTATACAATTTACTAGAGAGAAATCTAAGCATGTGTTGAAGTGCAGTGCTGAGTTGCTGCTGTAACCCTTCAGTCACCAACAGGCATGCAGATAGAAAGGCACCAGTCTTAATTGCACAGAATATAGGATAAACAAGACAAAAACCCCACAGTTTTTGCTCACTAGCGCTGGGCAGGCTGTAAGCTGAGTCTCACACTGCCTCCTGTGGTCTGCAGCAGTCCAAATGTGCCATGGCCTCCTATCCTCCACATTGAGCCAGCAGTGGTGTAGAGGCACAAATCACCTCCCTCCAGCAGGCAAACCCTGGTGTCACTGGAAACCCTGTTCTCTGAAGGGCTTGAACTGCTTAAAGGGCAGGATTCGGGTCAGACTTGCTTCTCAGTGACCTAAACAGTGCTTCTGAACATGCTTAAAGTTGGACGTGTGGCTAGGGAGGATTTTTCTTCATTCACTCCTTGAAAGGAGACTGATGCAATTTTTTGAAATGCTTCTCCTTCTACCGAGTCTATTTAATCTGCAGGGATACACCCAGCAAGCGATTTTTCTTTATAGAGTTTTGCTAGCTGTTTCAAGAGATTGCTTCATGCAGATTGCTACCTCAGTGAAGTTACCTTGCAAACCTTTATGATGATCTAATTAATGTTGCTGAAGTCACTTTAGTAGAAGCATTTTCTGCATAAAGGCAAGGTACCCACTGTCACCCAATGAATTTTTAAATGTTTTTTCATTTTGCTTCAATGGTCTTTGCTGTTGAGCCATCAGATAACATGACTGGAATACAAACTTTTCTCTCTACTGCATGTATAAAGAGTGTAAAACTAAAAATATTGATTCAATTGTACACTCAGCTTGTGAGATGCTGTTTGGTAGCTGCTGCTTTTCTACTGCTTACCAAGTGAAAAGCAATTCTGCTTAGCTCTTCCTGCAGAAAGCATCCTGCTGGCTTTTCACACCACAGGCTTGTTCCCGTGTCTCCTGCGTCAGGGGTTTCATCATTGATCTAATTTTTTTCTTAACTCTTTATTTTGTAAGGTATGTTGTAGGCAGTAAGGTGATACAGAATCTGATTCTGTTTGTACTAAAGTCAATATATCAATGCGAGTGGATTTTGATGTCATCGGATTAACTCATGTAACTAATACATTAGTTACATTATAACTATATTTGCAGGGTGGTGAAGACAATGAAACATACCTGTCATACTTGCCCTGGTATAAGCATAGATTCTAGTCTGAAATCCTTAGCTGTAATCATGTGAGAAATCACTAGACACTGATCTACCAGCTCGTGAAACCAAAGCACAGCCTGGCAGTTCTCCCGATATCAGTAATTTGAGGAGTGACCTGTGCATGCCCAGGCATCTCCACCCAGAATCATTTCTTAGACTTAAAACTGCAGGCTGAAACCATCCAACATAAAAGAAAACATGGTGTGTCAAAACATGATGATCTATGGACATTTAGCCTATCAGCTTTTGGGGTGGATACCTGCCCTTTCCACTGATCTCTCAGGGGAATGGAAACACTATTGCTTTTTTCCCCCAGCTTTGTCCCAGTCAGTGCTGTAGTCAAAGGTGAAGATCAGTTATCTGAATGTGTTCACTTCTCATTTGAGCAGTATCAACTTTAATTGTTTTTCACATACCAAATTCATTTTATATATTTAACTCTGCTCTCTGTTTTGCTTTCTACCATTGATGTACTGCAGTAGATATGAGCCTGACATAGAAATGCAAGAAGGAACAGCCTTCAAGGGGCTGGTCCTTCTGAATAGTTAGATTTGTTGACAGCGTTCTTTATATTGACTAGCCCTCCCCTGACAGTACCCAGTGTCTCTCATGTAAGACTTGTTCCTTTTTATATTCCTGTTAGGAAGAATTGTGTGCAACGGCAATTTTTTTAGGAGAGCATTTTAATAAATGTTCATGTACACTAAATGAGCTGTTCTCAAGCACAGACCATTTCATCTGGAAGGGGCATTTGGGCTTGGAAAGAATAAATGGGACTAGAAACATTGGAGAACAGCAGTACTTGCCACTAACTAAATGTAGCTGGAAAGATTAAATGATTTATGGAAGTAACTCCACTCTACTTACTTTTTTTTCCAAAACTTCTGGGGCCAAATCTGACCCATTAATATCTTTAAATTTGTGAACTTCCAGTAGAAATACTGATGCACCAGGAAGGCACAGACTGACAGTCAGTGACTCATCAGCGTTATTTTATAGATTGCCTCTCCTCTTAGCTCTTCTAATTAAATATTCATTGTTTGGAAATGCCCTCCCAGTGCATCCTCGCTGGTTAATTATAATCCCTTCACCTTGACTCTGAAATGTCTTGCACAGATCAAATGCAGTGGACTGCTGCACCTTAACCATGAAAATCTTCTACCAACTCTCTGGGCTCGTGGAGAGTGACATTGTGCCCCTGAGGTTCTGCCCACCGAGTCCTGTTCAGACTCTGCTGGTTTTGCTGCCAGCTGCAGGGAAACCATGGCAGCCTCTGCTTGGAGGGGACCCTCTGTCTTCATCAGTGCTCAGTGAAAGCTGTTGTAATTGGAAGAGGATTAATCTTCTGTTGGTGTGAACTGGAGCAATGGCATGTAATTAAAACCCAAACAAACAAAAATCCAAACCACAAACAAAATCAATCCACGTCTTCTCCAGCTCCGCATATAACCTTTCATATGGGCCTAGGTCAAATGTAAGCAAAGTCCACATAGTTTAGATCTATCACTTTTCTCTGATCAAGTCAAGCAGATATTCAAACAATCTTAATCTGATGTGATCCGTCTTTCCTAAAATCACATTGCATTTTTACCTCCTTGAATTTCTGCATCTTGATTGTTATTTCCTCCAATATCTGTTTGAAAAAGTTGTACATGATAGAGGTCAGACTATGGAACTGTAGTTTCAAAACTATTTCTTTCTCCAGCTCAAGATCTGCCCCCAAAATCTTTCAAAGTCTTTCAGTCACTTAAGTGCCTGCACAATTTCCACTACTTCTTGTAGGTTAACAACATTGCAACACTGATGGAAGATGTGCATAACCTTGAACTGCCAGTATACACAGATTTTCTGGCTGTTCAGCATCAAATTAAGTTTACAAGAATTGCACATGATGCATTTAAGGCTTTCCCTATTACTGTGCTTACACTTGTGCTCAGTACTGCTGTTTTATCAATAGTTAACAAACATAGGCAAAAATTTTAATCTGTTTCATTTACTCAAGTCTCTCAGATCAATAGAAAGGGTCTCCTTTTTTTTTTTACTTTCCTATGCAAAAATGTCATCAATTATTAATCAAAGCCGACTAAATTCCATTGAAGATCTGACTTCCTGCATTATGATACAGTATGCTTAAATGTTAAAGGTGCACTCCTTCTTAAAATGCATGCTAGAGTAGCTTTTAATTGCAATATGAAATGGATCTGCTGATAAAGCCTAGATGAGCATAAGCATGAAATGTGGGCTGCAGTGCTTTGGCATGCAAAGAGCTTTAGCATAAGCACCAAAAATGTGCAGAATAGCAGGCTACACAAATGTCCCATGGGACTTCAGCAGAAAGCCTGGAGGATTTCTCTGCTCCTCAGGGGTGCACAGCAGGGACATTCACCACTGTGCAAAGGGCAAATAGACCCCTAATCCAGATCAGTTTTGGAAGAAGAAGTGGGGGGATGACAAAAGCTGAATTTCAAGGCTGAGTGTTTCTTTCCTGTAGACATCTCTGGTGACCCTCACCCTGGCTAGCAAAGAGGTCCTGGGAATCCTCAGCCTGCCAGGGCTATGCCAGGACTGGGGCTACTGGGGGAAATGGGGATGTTTGCCAGACTGGGACTCAGACCTTGCCTCAACTTTCAGCAAGCAGCTTCCAGTATTATTTTAAAGCTCTGTTGGCTCAGTTAAAGCCATGCCTGTCATGATCATTATGTTCAAAGCAAGCTAAAATGACTTAAAGACACATTTAGAAGGACCATGAACCCTGTCAGAATCAATAACTAAGGCCTTGCTTTCTTTATGATTTTTGCATGCTCAATTTATTGAATATGTACAAAGAATGAATTGGAAACAAAGAGCTGTATTTGTGAGACATTCAAATTATGTATTAGTAGCCCAAGACACTGTGGTTAGCCATTAAATAAATAATCATAGACAGACCAATTCAGAATGATCCATTTCTATATTTACATTTGTGGCCTAAGAGAGGAAATGGATGCTTTTCACAGAGGAAAAAAGCATCCATCATGGGGTCTTCCAACTAAGGTATTCAGTGTAGTAAAAATGGTATTTGAAACATAGCATTAATGGGTTTTCAGCATTGCCTAGGAGTGGAAGGCATCCAAATTTCTTTGTATTACCTTTTTGGTTTTTATATGATGTATGTACTCATTTTGAGAGAGCTGTAGGAACAGTTTGTTGTCTGGGCTTTTTTTTTTTTTTTTTTTTTTTTTTTAAGAAAATGGTTCCCTCTTAATTAAATTGGAATTCATCCCATTGAAACTCACCTGCCACAGAGCTCAGCAGGCAGGAAAAGGCAGTCCTGCTGGTCTTGGAAACAGTAGCAATGTTCCAGTTAATTGCCGTTGGACCAGAAAAAATGGCACTTCTCACAACGACCTCATGGTTTCAGTGTGTGCACTCAAATGTTTTGTGCATTTCTTTTTACAGCTGCAGCTCCTCTTGGAGTTGTGAGTGTCCTCCTGCATTTCAGTTGTCCTTTTCAGAAAGAAAACAGAGGAAAAATTTCTACTTCTAATTGTGGATGAGACTGAAAAATGGAACCCTGAGGACTCAGGCATGAGGAGGTAAGTAGAGGCATCTCAGGTTGGCATAGTAGACTCATCTCATAAATGCTTTTTTGAGTCCTTGCTTCATAAATTTGAGAGACAGAGGTTGGTTACACTGCAGCAGAATCAGGCCCTGTTGTTCAGAGCTGTACGATCAGTTATGCAGGTGACTTTCACAGCTGATGAGAAGTTAAATGCACACCTGAAATGTATTCTCCTCAAGCATATGACTGAAAGAGGACCTAACTATTTTGGAGTATCCTACCCCAGGGTCTGTTTGGGCAAAACATTGTGTCTTAAAGAACATCTTAATGTAAGTAAAACCTAAGCTAGCAAAGTTGACACAGTTTTCGGGATCTTGCTCTGCTTTTTGGTAAGTGCACCATTTATCTAATTTACATCTTAGTTGGGTTGAGAAAAGTAACATTCAGTTGTGGGGGTTTTTTTCAGAGTTTCTCATTAATTTTAAATTTTCACGTGTGTCCCTTAGCACAGTACTGTAAGAGCAGCTCTAAGGGAGTCCCTGGCTGGGGGTTTACTTTTCTAGGGAAATATGTACGTAGAAGAAACATTTTTATTGTTTAAAGAAAAGGATCTTAACCTGCTAACTTCCCTCCAATCGTACGTGCTTACCTCACTGGCTTACATCAGCTGAAATCCGAACCTATGTGGGAAACCTGAGAAGCTGTATCTAAGCCTCAGGAATAGGTCCTCCTATATTAATACCTTGTAAATAGGGGAACAGGCTGTTCTTTGGAAGGAAGAAAAATTGCAGAGTTCTGTATGTGAATGATGGATCTGTTACACTTGCACAATTTCACTAAAGATTCTCCTGGCAAGAAAAATGCTCTGGGAAAGCATCCCTAAGAAATCCAACACTGCCAATAGTGTCAGCCACGCAAACACCACCTCTGTGTATGTCACTGTATGTAAATCCTGCATAAATGTTTAACCAAATATTTCTGCTATTTCCCTCTCACCCCCGAGAGCCATTTGCATAAGCAAACAAACTCCAGTGTTTAGGTACACAGTCACCCACTCTGTCTCACTCCATCATTTAGCTTTTATTCTGGAGAATTACCCTCTTTGGGGATGCAAGGCTGCAAGGTTGCTGTAATGGTTCCACTGAGGGATCCAGCCTCCCAAAAGAGAGCTGTACCAGTGGGGTTAGTCAATAAAAGCTGGGTCAGTGCACTTTATTGGGTACCTTAAGTTCTTTTAATCAAAAGCAAAAGGCACTGCCATGGTCTCCCTGTGATTGGAAGGGACAAGGACAGAAAGCAGGGCTCTCACTCCCTCTGAAAGTTATTCCAGGTAGAACAAGAATTGCCTTTACAAGAGAGATAAAAAATACTGCAATTAGGCACTTGGCATCCAAACAGTCCTGGTCCACAGTGGCTCATGCAGATGGGTACTGTGTTTGTTCCCTGGGGCAAAGCCATGGCATTGAGGCAAGAGGTTTCTTCAAGGCTGGAGAGATTCTGCAGTAGAAGAGGGGAGAAAAAAGATGTTTTGTGATGCCAAGCTTGTTGCTGTGTCACCTGGAGCCCCGCACATGGAACCAAGGAAACTGCCAGACACTGATTGAATCTTCAACAATTTTCTCCCCTCTCTGGCTTATGAGCCCTGTTGTTAAAATAGACTCTTTCCAGCCATCTTACTCATTGCTCCCACAACACAACAGTAAAAGTAGCCTCTGCCTTGGAGTTACTAGGAAACTTTATTTGAGTATTGAATTACTGTTCAGTCTTTTGTTGCCTACAAATCATGTTCCTTGACACCAAAAGGGAACAGTTCACTGGGGCTGCAGGGTGCACCATGTATAGTCCTGTGCTTGGATGCTACAGTGATGGGCCATATTTTATGACTCAGTGGATAGAAGGAGCAGGCCATATAAATATGTAAAAAACCCTGCAGAATATGTCTGTTTTTCTTCACTGAGTTAGGGCTGCTTGCAGGGCAGTGCTTCCTTACTGTGGGATGTTGTACTTTGAGCAGAAGGACAAGCAACAGGGAGGGTGGGGGTTGGTGTTCATCAGATTTTGCTCGGAAAGGCTCACCTTGGTGTGGCTGGCAATGAATGGATGATGAACCTTCCACAGAGACCTTGATGCAACCATCAGCAGGCAAGCTGTGAAGAGGAAAAAGCAGTCATTTGAGGATGGTTACCTCACACAGATAGGTGTCCACGCAGCCTTTGCCCTGCCTTGCTCCAGTCTGGTGTTGGGGGATGAAGCATACGATGGAAACCAGCCCAGCGGCAGCTCAGGCTGCAGCAAGAGCCGCCTCATCCCTAGGTAAGAAAACCCACCAAGGGAAAGTCCCTGTGGGCACAACCATAACTATTTTTACATGAGTGGGGCCCTGTGGGGTGGCAGGGTGCTGGGGGAGTCAGCAAGGTGGCCGTGAGTGCCTGGCAGTGGGAAGCCAGTTCTCTTGGAGCTGGGCAGTTTTGCTGCTGCTATCGGGAGAGCCGGGATTTTGGTGCTGGCAGTGCTGCACAAAGGAGCACACTCCTGATCTACACAAGCTCAGCTGCTCTGAGAGACGGGTGTCCTACCCTGGTTTGGAGTAAAAATTTGGGGACTGGAGATAGCAGACAAAGCACAGAGCCATGGTGAAACAGAGCTCTGTTCTTCCATCTTTACACAAACAAAAGTCCCATTGAAAGCAGTAAGACATTGAGTCCTCTGATTGAAATATATATATATAAATACATGTAAAAATTTGATGTATTACTGTTTCAGCTCTACGTTTTCCCTTGATTTTAATTTTCTCTGTGGAGTTCAAATACAGAGTGTTCCTTCACAGTTTATTTTCAAAGCCTTTTTTTTGACTTTCATATTTAAACTCATTTAAGGCCCTTAGATTTTTCTCCCAGCTGTGGAAGGCAATGACAGAGAGAGACAGAGAGATATAGAAAAGTCAAAGGCTCTTTTACAAAACTGAAACCTTTAAAGAGCATCTTTGAAATAAAGAAAAAACTCATAATAAATAATGCTTCAATTTTTTTAAAGAAGTTATCTTTTTGAGTGAAGCCTTTTCCCATTTTAAGAGTATCAAATAATCAAAGTTTGTGCATGCATAATTATGCTTTGTCTCTACACCTGCAAGTCTTGTGTTTTGTTTTTTTTTTTCTCACTTTTGCTCCTGTTTTCTCTCTTAAATTACCAATCAGGCCCTGCTTCTCAAGTGAGTACCCTTGGAAAGGAGAAATGCCTGAGCTTATGCCAGAATCACTGTCCTTGTTCTTTGGCAAAACCAGGTTTCTGACATGTGCCCCAGGCAGCACATGCCCTGCCTAGGCAGCTGACTATCTCGGGGATTTTGTCCAGCAAGGGTGGGTGTTGCTCTCTGGGGTTTCATTTCCTTCCTTCCCTGTAGCTGATATGACTGCTTCACATTTTCTTGTTGGGAGAAAATAGCCAGGTTTGTGCATTCAAGCAAATTTGTGCAGTGCACTTTCAGGTGCCTCTCGGACATCCAAGCATCCCTGAGCGACTGAAGCTCTCATTAATGGGGCTGCAGTCCTGCTCTCACCCCTTTGCAGGTCTGAGGAGCCCAAGGTGCCTGGACCAGCTTCTTGAGCACAGCTGGCAGAGGCAGCCTTCAGATGCAGCAGCTTGTGCAGTGGTTTTTGGGCTTTAAATCTGAGACTGGGTGGGAGGAGGCTCCTGAGAGCCCTTTGAGGACTCTGAGGTGAAGGGGGTCATGACAGCTAACAACCTCTGGCAGCCTGGAGTTCATCTCCCCTCTGTAATCTGTATTGCTGGAAGATGCTGATTCACTGAAACTCTTTGCAGCCTGTTTCAGTAACTGTTCACTTGAGTGACCAGTGGTGAGAGGAGTCAGCCCTGACCTGTATTGTGCAGACCATGGTTTCACCCTCCAAACCTCACGCCCAGGTAAGGTTTTGCTTGCTCTCCTGAATGCCTCAAGAATTTTGGATGTGCCTGACATCATCCTGGATGGGGATTGGCAATGTCTGAAATGACACATTTCTTTTTCCCTCTCAGAAAGCCAAGTTACATTTCTTTATTTGCCAAAGAAATAGGGATTTTTTTGTATTGCAAAACTTAATTCATTGTATCACGTTTCCTCTGTACTGTTCTTCCTCCTCCAAAAGCCTCTTTCTGTGTGGCTTTTCAGAGGACTCACTATATTAATGTCACTGTGTGTGCTAGATTTGGAAGCTCAGTGGCAAGAGAAAAAGGCAGGGAAAGAGGTTACATTCCTCCAGAATGGACACAAAGCAGGCTGGTGCTGGGGCCACTCATCCTTACGGAGTGGACTCTCTCCTGAAATGCTTTTCAAATGCTGGAAGCTTTGTGCTCTAGCAGGAGCAGTTTGGTTTGCTTTTTCAAGAGTAAGGAAAGCTATTAACAACCCTGGGGGTTGTCTCTTAAATACTGAGGTGCAGGTGTATCAATCAGACAACCTAGAGTGTGTGGAGGTCATCCTGGATGATCACCTCCAAGGCCAGTTGTTCTCAGCCTGCATAACAGGGAGATTTTATTCCCTTGGAGGGAAGCTGCTGAAGCTGAGGAGGACAGCTTTCCACTGAGAAAGCTTGGAGCATCACAAAAGGCTGCTTGGGACCTCCTGCCAGCAGCTCTGTAGCCTCCAGGTCAGACGACAGGCGACTTTATTGGGTGTTTTTCCTGAAGCCTGGGGGCATAGCCAGGGATGCTGTGTTTGTAAAACACCCTCATAATACAGGTGGGGAGGGTGATGAGTTCATGTCTTCCTCCTTTATTTTCTCTGTATGAGACATTTATTTGTGCAGTATAATTAGTAGGGGTGCATGCAGGTGTCTACCATCTGGAGCATACCCAGTTAAGTCAGGAGACTCAAAAATGGGCTTGAGACTCACAGAAAGCACATAAAGGACGGGCGTACTGACTGGGAATAGCACCCCAAAAAAGATCCCCACTGCCATCCACTGCTCACAGATTGCCCTAAGGCTTCCTTGCCTCCCAGAAACACTCTGTTGCGGTAGCAGTGTAGCCCACTGCATGAGGAGAGGTAGTAGATGAAGGGTAGTGGTTACCATGGAGGAGTTGGCCCCTCACTCATGGAATGGACACCTTTTCCGGCCCCCAGTGTCAGGGCAGTGACCCTTAGCTGTTTGTCACTACCATTACGTTTTGATCCCACTGGCCAAATCTGTCAGAGTCTGAGATAAATTCAGGAGTCTCAAAGTTAACTATATATTCTCAGCAGATTTATGAAGAGTCTCATTAAATCAAGGAGTTGGGCCCAGCCAGGGGTCCACCAAGGGCTCCATGCTCATAGCTCAGTCCACCTGATGCTGATCCAGCATCTTGCCCATCCATATGGCAGTGGAAGCAGAGGGTAGGAGCTGGTTATTGCTAGGATGATGAGGATTGCTGGGGAACAGAAAATGCAGATCTAAAGAAATACAGGCTCCATTAATTTCAGTGCTTTTTAAATGAGGGTAGGAGAGAAGGGGGAAGAGCAATCATTAGTAGGATGCCTGTGATTATTAGGACAAATACACTAGAGCCGTGAAATTAATATTCTTAACTATGTTAAGTCTCTGGATGTTCCTGTTCAGAAGTCACTTTTTCTTACTCTCAGATCTTTTGCTAGATTGTTAAAAAGTAATTAGAGGGGCCCAGCTAGAGCTCAGGGTGGTCAACCATGTGAATGGGACTGTACGTGAGCAGGAGCTCATCAGATAAAAGCTGAAGAAGTAGGAGGAAAATCTCAGACAGGTCTAAAGAAAGTATTTCCAGAGCCCAGGAAAGGAAGAGCAGCTGAATTTTCTGCCTGTATATGAAATACATCTCTCCAGCTAGATCTTTCACACAGATTACCCTGAAGGGGCTGTTGTAACTTTATTTCTTAAGTGTGTCAGAGAGACTCTTCTAAGATAGTACTTGTATTTTCATTCTTTTTTGTGACAGTTGCAGATTCTCAGCATTGCTTGTTATGAAGTCTTGTTCTCAAGTGTCTTTTAAAGAAAGCCATAGAGCCACACTTATCCCAATTTCTATGGGGACTTGATAGATTTTCTGCATGTTATACCACTCTCAGCATCTCATGAACAACTCAAGTATTTTCAATTTAAAAATGGCATAAGCGCACTTCCCAAATCAGAGATTGAGACATGACATTGAAGGAGTCAATAAAATGTCTGTTCTTCATTTTTTTAAAAACGTGAACGTGTTCTGCTAATGCAGGCCATTCAGCCTAGACTATAGGCTGCAGGACAGGGCATGGAACCTATTTGTGTCTTTGAGACAGGTATTAGGGTCTTTTTCCAGGTCACTTTAAACTGGGATCACTCATAATCTTTTGTGTAATGACACCTGGGGGGTCCATTTGAAATTGGGCTTCCTTGGAAGCACTATTGCACAGGCTTGTATTAAAGGCACTCTCCGCCTTGAGGATCTTTTCCCATAGATATATAAGGCGAAGGATGGTGGGGTTAAGGAAGGGCCCACCATATAGCAGGTGAGCCTGGGTTAGCTGAGGCAGGGACAATATCAGGGATTTCCTGAGTACCAGTCTGACATCTCTGCCAGCATCGCCCTCCAGCAGAGCCCCCATCTCACTGTGGTTGAGCTGGTGGTGGCAGACACAGGAGCTCTTGTTCGGCCCCTCGCTGGTAGAAAGTTGCTCTTTCTGCAGAGCTTTGGTGCTCAGGCAGAAGGGGCTGACTTGCTAATTTGGAGAGCATTGCTTTTGCTGACGGACATGCCTAGGGAGCAGCTCAGCTGATGGTGCTTGCGTCCCTCAGTCGGTCTAAAGCAACATAAAACACTGTGCCAAAATGCCAAAACACTGCACATCTGCCAGGTGTTATAATTAGAAGTAATCAGGCACTGGAGAGGTTCTGCTGCCTGCAGCACAGCATGCTGCAGAAGGCACGGGTATCCATCCACACCAGCTGCACATTTGGGGCACTGCTTTGCTGCTAGTACAGCTGAAGTTAACCCCTGAGTGTAATGTTGTCCAGGCAGCAATATTGCACAGACTTGGCAATCAGGCAGTGAATCCAAGCAGTTGTGTGGGTGCTGCCCATGATGCAGTGGATTTGATATCTTGCCATAATGTCTTTTTGGTGCATTTTGGTGAGGTGAAATTAATGGGTGTAGGAAACATCACGGTCAATCCCAAAGGATTGAAAGCAAAAGCCTGTGCAAGCCAAAGCAAATCTGTCATGTTGCCAAAAACTGTTTTGATATGAGTTTTTTCTGCTTCTGGTTCTGTATGCAGCAAGCCCACAACTCCTTCGGTCTCTTGTTTTATGGATGAGCACATGCTGGCCTCGTTATCTGGCACCATTGTGACTGCTGGAGGAGCTCTTGTTGAGTTTGATAAATGACATACTGAAATACGACTCCTGTTGTTCCATGTGCTTTCACAGTAAAAAAGTGTGATTTTTAATTCTTGGGCAACTTTCTGCATCCCTACAAGAAGAAAAAAATCAGGGAGCTGATTTTCCACAACTCCTGAAACAAATCAGGAGTCTTCCTCCTGTACGAAGTGTAGAAAATTCCCATAGTAAAACTGCTGTAAGACAGAATTCAGCCAGAGTCCCTTGGGGCTTACTTGGCAAGTGGTATGGTAGAGAAATCCCCCTGAGCTATCCACTGCTTCTTGGAATAGGAAGGGGAATTTAAATGGCACTCATGAAAATGTTTCATCTGCACTTTCAGTTTCAAGCTGGTGCTCATTGTCATGGCATCTCAACCTCCTTACTCATTGGTCTCTTCTTTCCTTCATGTCCTTATCTCTGAAACTGTTTGGGCAATTAGCTATTTGTTATCACCTTTAGTCCTTTTTCTTAAAATTGGAATGTTAGATATCTTTTCCTTACTCTGAATGCATTTCTTAGGTCTGTGTCACACTCAGACTCATTTGCTTTGTAACACTGGAATACAGCTAATGAGTACTATGATTTTTATCCAAGCTAGTGTAAGTCATTATTTATTTTTCCCACCCCTACTGTAATTTTTGAGCTAATAGTCATGATACTATAGTTATAATTGAGGTTTAGTTTACATATAATGTTCTTTTATGAAAAACACAATTTGTCTTTTACAAACTTTGCAACATTTACTCACTGAATAGAAACAGCACTTTTTTTTTTTTTTTGAGAATTTTCAAATATATCTTTTAATTAGCTTGGAGTTAAAATTAGTTATAAGTCCCCCAGCCAAACCTGTCTTGCTTTACACAAATACTGCCATATTCCCCGTGGCCCACAGAAAAAAAAAAAAGCAAGTTCCTAGGTTGAGGATTAAGATATTCTATCCAAGGTAAAGAGGAGTGGGGTTGTTTTCATTCCCTGTTCCTGCAGATGGTTACTTATTTTATCTTGAGTATTTACAGAAACAAGGGCTGGAGTCCCGTTTCTGCACTGTCACTGGCCTGGGAATGTGAAGGTTTTCTATGCTGAGGGATAAAGCTTTAAGATATGATAGGGGAGCTCAGCCTGCTGGGAAGCTTGTGCTGAGCTCCCAGGGGTTGGGGATGGTATCCAGACCACCCCCATCAAGCAGGGGTGCCCTCTGCAGCACATCAGTGTCAGGTGAAAAGGGAAAGGCATTGCAGCACTTCCATTGGAGTCCATGTGGCCTCCCCTTGATACCTGAGAGCTGTCAGAGATGAATGTGCAAACTGTTGCTTTAAGGTGATCGGTATGAAATATAAAATGATTAGTAAAATTAGTTTGTAAGACAAAGTAATGTTGACTTTTAAAATGGTGGATTAAAATCATTGGCAAAAAGGCAAGGTTTGCCAGAGAATGATGTTAACTGGATAAAACCATCACAAGACAAACAAGGTACAATTTAGAGAGCCCATGTGATGCCTAGGCAAGAGATGACACCGTCATAGGGCCAAAAATGATGGCTCTGTATTAATGGCTGACTTGATGTGTCATTGAGCCACTCTGGTTTTCATTGTGTACCTGTGGCCATTGTAGCCATCTGAGCTACCTGTGAAAGTAGCGTAAAATCATAATGGTGTTAACAACAATAGCTGAGATGTTTTATGTGATGAAGGATGAACATAGCTCACTGATCCTCATGATCATCTGATCCAACCATAAGTCTCCTTATGTAGATTGATCCATAAATTCCAGATGCTGTATGCTAAGATTTCTTTCTAAGAAATGTCCAAATCCTGCAGAGTGAGAATGTACCCAGTGTGGCTGTGTGCAAAGGTGGCATGATTTTGGGAGCACAGATGCTGACCTTGTTGTGGCCAGGGAGGGAGAGGATCTCTGCTGTAGGCAGCAATAGAAACAAGCACAGTGGGTTTCTCTTCCCTGCCTTATCTTTACTGGCAGTGTGAATTCATTCAAATTGTTTTCCCAGTTAAACTGAACAATAAGAATTAATAATCTAGAAGCATTGTAATTACTTCTCCTCCTCTTCCTCAAAGTTAGGAGTCTTGCTAGCCATGTTTACCTCAAAGCATTCAGATTTCTTTTTTGCACCTCAGTAAAAGTGCACAGACAACCACGTCTCTGTTCTGGCATGACAACACAATGAGAAAATTGTATCTTTAAATACCAACTTAATCTAATCTGGGACAAAAACAATAAAAGGCTTTAATCATAATTGCATGGTGCCTGCAGGCTGTCACCAGAGGGCAGAGACAAGGTTGTTCATTGCCACGTGTGGATAGTTTAGAAATTAAATCCCCTTTTCACAAAGGCAATAAATTCTGTTCTCACTTGTGTCCTTTCCAAATATTTCAGCTCTGTAACCAGATAGCTCATTTCATCAGCGTCTGTCAGAGACTTTCTCTTGCTTCTGTCAAGCTACGTACAAAGGGGCAAGGAGAAATGTCTTTATAAAACAACACACGCTTGACTTTGTAACATCACAACTTACATGTAACACTAGCTCTAAATATAAACAGGAGACTAACTTTTCCTTCACAGGGATTTTTCCACTGTTTTGTACTTGTGGTATTCACACTCTGAGGATTCATCTCAACCTGGGTGCCCACAGCAAGTACAGGGTGGGGATTTTACTGGGAATGCATCTTTGAGCAAGAACTGCTCTCATACAGTTCATGTAGGAAACTGCGCTATGGTTTCAAATTAAAAGAATACAGGTTTTAAATCCCAAACCAGTAAGGTACAATTTGTACACTGCCTACCCCATGTAGGAAAGGCAGATTCTAAGAACTTCTCTATTTTCCATTTCCTAAGTTGGAAAGACAGCAAAGGTTTTGAGAGCATCAGTGGCAGCCTATGAATTTGTTTTTGTTCTGGTGTATATAATGAGGTTTTTGGCACCAGAAAAACAGCTCAGTCTTAGACACTGAAACAAGGCACACCAACCTTGAGGAACCCCACCCTGGCAAAGCTCTGGCAGCATCTGGTAGTCATTGACTCAAAATAGTTCTGTCAGTGTTTCTGCTTGAGAACTGGCACATGGAAAATCCTAGTGCAGAGGGAATGGGCAGAAGTGCCTCGGGCTGACAGTTTTAAGGAGAAATGCCTTCCACCAAGGAATAGGTACTCTGGAGTAAGAGGCAGAAGTAGGAGACTTGGAGTCCCTGGGTTTCCTGCAAATATCAGGGGCCTGATGGCAGCATGGATAGCTGCTGGTAGGGAAATGTGCTCAGCACTCTGCTTTTCCACAGCTGAACACCTCCTTACTGTAATCTACAGGTAACATGGTTTTGTTTAGGAAGAGGTTTTTCAAAGTTTTGCAAACCTCCCTGGTTGTCCTGGATAATTAAACTGCAAACAAACATCTAAGGACTTTGCATCTTGGGCAGGCTGGAGGTCCTGGATCAGATGATGCCAGGCAGGAAACATGTACAAGAGACCAGGATTACATACAGGATCTGAGTGGTGCTCATAGCCTTGGAAGGAACAAGGCAGGCTGGCTCCTAGGGACAGCATGGGAGTAAAAGAGGAATTCATGAATCCTAGAGTAAATAAAATTTCACGTATCTTTTGTTTTAGCATAAAACAAAACACTCAGCTTTGTGTGTATTCCTCTCTGAAGAGGGAAAAATTACTGGAAAAATCCACAGGCTAGAAAGGATTTCTCCTATGTCTGAACTCCAGTGATGCAGAAAGATGCTGGATGCTATTTGCAGTGTATTAGGTTTGCAGTATTCCCAGATCTTAAAATCCACTGCTTTGCACCATGAAAACAAAGCAGCTAAACTGAAATAGGACCGTGTCCTAAATGTGACACAGAGGTCTTGTAGGAGGCTAAGTGAGTATGTAGCAAGCAGATTCAGCATCACCAATGACAACCATGTTGTTAATAGCTCTGTGATCAGCTTTCCTTGCCATCAAATTCCCTCTCGCTATCTCCTGCAGGTTTGATGATGAGCAAAGGCATCAGCGTGTGCAGAAGCTCAGAGCACAGAGAAGCTTGGCTAGAAGGCACTGCAGCAAAAGAGCAAGAGAACTGTGGCTCTTTCAGCATGTCTGGTTTTAAGGAGCTGCTAGTGCAGGATGCACTGAGAAGCTGAGAGGAAAGAGCAATACTTGCAGTCTTGCAATTCAGGTACTGATGTTTCCCTCTCCTTCCTCTCTCCACACTGCTGCTGGCCATGGCACTAATGCCATCACCAGGGGATGTATTTTTCCATGGATGTCTCCTTGCTATCAGCTTCCAGACGACTCCATGGAGGGGAGTTGGTCTAAGTAAGATGCAGAGGCTTGATCCTGCTCTCTGCTTTCCATCGGTCCCATTGTTCAGATAGCTAATATGATGAGGGATTAAATACTTACTTGTTTCTGATAATTAATTTTTTATAAAAAATGGAATAAAATATATATAGAAGCTTTGCTCTTTCACCCATCCCCTTTTTTGGTCTCCTAAGGACTTAAACAGAATTCAGTCTTTCCCCACCTTACACCAGGATATTTTATTCTTTAATTAGAAAAATATTTATACACTAGCTCAGGCAATACAATGAGGGAAGAGGCAAGAGTCTTGTTAAAGCATGTTACAAATATATTGTAGGGTAATGTTGTTTTGTCCTGCAAGCTAATGTTCATACTCTGCATTTATTTATTATTTTGTACATCTTAAACCTTAAATTTTTGTAAGATAATTAGACTATAACACTTTAATCACACATACATGCCCATATTCTTAGATTAGTTTCATGTCATGGTATTTAATCACCTTAGAACAGAGGCAGGATAGTTTGACTGCAAGTAACTGTTTACTTCAGTGCTCAGCAGGGCTTGTGTTATTTCTCAGCACATTTTTCATTCTGAACACCTAATGCTTAGATTTTGGATTATTGCAATGTCTGTAGCTTTTACCCCAAAATGCTATTTTGAACTGTCTCCCTTTAACTATACCTTAGTGCAGCTTTTGTTTGGGAAAAGCTGCGTTACACACAGCATTGCTGATGATGAACTGCACAGAGACTGAAAAATGCTGCTTGTTGTGTTGTTGCTTATTTCAGTAGAACTGAGCCCAGTTTTTCTCCTCATGATTATGGAGACTGAATTTCTGCTCCCACACTCCTGGGACACCCAGTTGCTTCCAGAAAGTTGCTGTGTCTTCTGAGGTGGATCCAGAGAGGTAGGCAGCAGACAGCTTCTGCCAGTGAAGTTGGTTTATGCCAAGTACCACTGAACAACCAGGTTTAGTATTTATAAATGATCTGTTGGGTCTGCTGTTCATCACTTCAGTGCAAGGGCTTAGCTGGAGTTAAATCTTCACTCAGCAAGTGTGGAAACACTTCTAATCAGAAGCAGGAATCGGCAGACCATCTTGCCAAATCAGATTAAGAGCAGTTTATATGACTATTGTAAGTATCATAAAGTGCCTGGACATGGGAAACATCACTATATAAACAAGATACCCCTGGTTTTTTATTATTTTGGCCTGCAACAGTGAAAAGCATTTGAAAGCCCAGATCCTTTGTAGTGCTGAAGATCCTCAGCTCCTGTTGCACTCCTTGAAAGCCAGCATGCTCAGTGCCTCCCTAGGACGTTCATCTGTGGGGTAACAGCCCCCACGCTGCTTTCCCTGTCAGTGAGCAGCCACTACCACCCCAAGGATGGAAATTAAAAGAGCAACCTGACTCCACTGAAAACAGCAAGACACTCCTTGTATGTAAAATTACTTCATATTCAAGGTTTCTACATAGCTGTGCTGCCACTTATAGAAACATGTTTTCACAGCTGAAATGCATTAACTCCTGCTGAACCTCAGATCTCCATGTAGGGTTTGACATGTCTTCAGGAAATCCTCAGGACCTACACAGGAATATATGTGAACTAAGCAGTGACAGGAAGAAAAAAAAAGCTACTCCTTGAAATTAAAAAATAACTGAATTTAGATCAAACACATGGAAAATCTGGCTTTTGCCCTATAAGGTTAATCGCTATTTGGAATTTTTTGCCGTGGGAGATTCCTTGTGTAATTGTTGAAATGCGAGATCAAAACCTAACATCATCTTTTGAGTGCCAGTGTCACGCCTGGATAAAAACAAGCTAGATCAGCCCTAATGATATTTGCTCCCAGACATGCTGCTGAAGCTCTGGCTACATTTGGGATTGGAAGGAATTTCCTCATGTGGCGAATTGGCAAAACCTTGGAGTTTGTCTTGTTCTTGTGCATTGCTCAAGGACCATTTTTTGGAGTCTTGTTTCACATTCTTTGACTTTCTGCAGCCCTGTGATCAGAGCTGAACACTTGCCTTTTCCCATCACTGGGCCCTGCTTTGTTTCTAACTGTTTCCCTTGCTTTACCAAACAGCTATGGATGGATCTGATTTTTCTGCTTTACAAAGATACTCTAGCAATGGCAAAAATAATCCGCATTATTGCCCACCTGGAAATAAGCTGGAGGGAAAGGAAGAGGGCAAAGGGAATAATAAGCTGCACAGTCAGCTACAGCCTTTGACTTCATTCTCTGGAAAACAAATGAATTGCAGGACGCTCTAGTGTGCGGGAGGATGGTCAAAGCACCCACAGAATTGGGGAGGCACTACATGTAAGGAGCAACCTCTCTGCTTTTGTGTGTGACTAAATCATTACCAGGCCTAGTATAAAACAAAGGAAATTTATGCCAAACCTCACAGTTAATGACAGAATTCCTTTATTATTCCCTTGCTGTTACGTTTATGGAAATTGTCCGTAGGTCTGATAAGTACTTACAGCACACTTGATTACTCTTTTTATTTTAGGCACGTTACTTCCAGGCCTTTATGAACAGCCATAGTGCTTTCTTTCAGTGTTCTTAGCAACTTGCATGCACTTCAGCCTTGCTTGAAGCCAACATGAGACTTGGTATTGGACTCACCGAGAGTGAGCTTTGACTTGGGTTGAGTAGAACCAACAGCTTGACCCAACACAGCTACTCAAGCCCATGTTTCTCTAGCTGTTTTTTCTCTTCTGAAAAAGTAAGCTTATTTCAAATAGTAGTCTTTGGCTTGTTGTACACTTCTTTCACAACTTTGGTGGTGATTTGGTAGGTGATTTGAAACCTACCAAAACTGGACAGCTATGTGAAGCTCATCTGCACATTTGAGTTTAATATCTTCGTTGTTCATGGGCTGCCCCGTGGATCAGAGGCTGATGAGGATGCTGGTGCAAGACAGTGGCCCCCGCCCACACGCGACAGGCACAACCACAACTATGCCACCAACAAAGTGCTCATTGCTGCTGTCGGCCCCACCGTCACCTGGCATGCAAAGCTTAAAGGGCCCTTTGACAGGGCTCAGCTGATCATACTGAAATCCCTTTCACTTAGCTCTGCTTCGTCCCTGTCCTGCTGCTGCTGCTGAAGTCAAGAGGACAAGTGCTTTGCCTTCAGCTGTGCTGGAGTATGGCCTGCTTGGTCAAAAAAAGGCGTAGGCTGTGATGGTGCATAAGAGGCAAGCGGAGAGGCAGGAGCTGCTGCTCCTTTCATTGTTGTTTTGTTATTGCTCATCATTTATCATAACTGTTGTTTCACTGTTAATTGCTTTTCATCTGAGGAATGCGCATGGAACACATTTCCTATTTGGAACTGAGGGAGAGGGAGCATCTCAAAAAAACCCTTGAGGATTTTTGAGATCACAAACTTCAGAAAGATAACAAAATTAGCACACATAATTCCCCTTGATTTTCTTTGTGCCTGCAGACAAGGTTAGCAGCAGTCCTTGTTTCTGAGAGCCTGTTTTGTCTCCTCTACCAAGGAATCTGGAATGGTAAGTATTAGGTCTGATTTATTATTGTATATCTTGTTTTTCTTATAGAAAAGGTGGTGAAATTAGAAACAAATTACATGAAAACATCATAAATTACAAAGACTGGATACTGAGGGAAATTAATAGAAAACTACTTTTTTTTCTTCATCATTAACAATAAAAATGTGACCAGAAGACTGCCCCTAACTGACTCCTTTTTAATACATCTCTCCTGTAACTTGAGTTGGGGGGATGGCTTAGGCAGCTCCCTTGTTAGGTGAACAGTGAAGCCCAAGCTCAGTGAAGACACACAGTGTGGTCTCTGAGTGTGGTCTGTAACACAAAGTTGGTGGCTGAGCCACACTGTCTGTCCTCAGACGAGTTCCTCTTGAGTTATGGTAACTCCAGCAATTCTGACTGTGTGCTAGATGCCAGCTCTCATCTATTCCTGGAATTAAATTCTAGACTAGGAGGATACACTTTAACAGAAAAACATCTATTTGATCTCCAGTTTTTTTCATTCTCATAAAGAAACGTGAATTTCTCTAATTTCTGTTGATTTTTCCCATGCACCTCCTGCTTCTCCCACATGTTCTGACTTGAGACAGAGGCACTTCTGTGATGAAAGAAAGTAGGACCTCTTCATGGGAAAAGGCAGGCATGATCTGGACGCTTCAGAGGATCATCTTGTAGGTAGCTCATCTTTATTGTCTCACAGTATGAACAAGAGTCCCTGTCCTTGTTAATCTGGTTGATTCAAGAGTTAGGAATGGGGTGCAATGATATCGATGGGTTATCCCTAGGGCTGAAGAATGAGACTACCTATTACTTATATTTGAAAATCTCAGTTACTTATGTTCTTAGCAAAAGCTCCTAATTTTCTCAGCTATTTCTGTATACTCAGCATAAAAGGATTGCATAATGGACACAGTGACTCCCACAACTATTGTTTACATCTGTCAGCTAATCCTTTCTGTGAGTCAGGCGTGCCTACTGGGCTGGGCACTTGATTTGGATTAGAAACTCATTATTATGATGATGCACATTGCTGAGCTGCCTGGAGGCCTAAGCAGGATTATGGCCACATTGTGCTAGGCTGCATGCAAACCTATAGCTTGTAGCCTATTGTTAGAGCACCTTCACTCTGGTTCTGGATTTGACCCTATTTCTCCTCATGGCCCTTGGGGTAAGATATCTAATCCTGTTCTGTTTCCATATCTTTTCAGGGGAGATGATAATTCATTTCCTACTATCAGTCAATTCCTGTAACCACCTGCTTTTGGAGGAGAATGCCAGGATGATGTCATCTAAAGGCCAGAGGGAAATACTGCAGCGCAAGTGGGAAATAGCATTTCCCCTGTTCAAGTGCTTCAGTGAAATGGGTTTTGCCATGCGAATTTGTGCCTTTTTCGGCAGTGCTGCTGCACCCAGAGCGTATGCAAGATGAAAACCACAGCAAGTCTTGAGTTGCACCAAGCCTGTTTGCAGCTGTGGAGCTGCTCACTGAGCCAGGGCACAGTAAGTGCTGTTAGAGTCTTCCTTGTCCCCTCGCTGGGCTGCATGTGGCCCTTGTTGGATAGCAGGCAGACTCTCCTCCTCCCTGTCCTTTCAGGGTCTAGGTGTTCCCACTGCTGCTGTGTCAGGTGCCAGAACACTCTGTCTCTACTCCATCTCTGCACTGCACACACATTTGTGTCTGCAGTTAAGCCTGAGCCTTGTCTATATTTGCCATTCACTCGCTGGCAGCAACTGCCCTATGATATCGCTCAAGTGTGAACCTTGAGAGGGATAAGCTGTCTTTCCTTACAGTTTCAGGTTGGGGTGAGCTGAACTGGGTTTTATCACCCCATGGAAGTGGTGATATTTCTTTTCTGTCCCAGGTGCTTTGCTGAGGTGGCCATACAAATAGCTTGGGAAAATGGAGCTGAGTTGTGTACAGATGAGCCTTTCGAGGGTTGCCTGCTACCCCATTTCCCTTGCTGGTCAGTGGGGCCAAACTGCAAGGTGCTCCTAAAGAGGAACAAGGATGTTTGAGGCATTTTTCAAAGACAGAAGCATTCCTCAAATACAGGAGCAAGTCTGGTGCTTGCTGAGGAACTCTTATACAGCTTTAATTTTGTCTCCCTCTTTTCTAAGCCTGGATCCTTTCTCTACAAGTTAATAACTATGTGCTTGCATTGTCACAGTCATGACAGGCTGGAGCTGGCACTCACTGGGTTATCTGGTGTTGTGAACTTGTTTATCTCATGGGAAATTTGAGACTTTAACACTTATTATTATGTACCTCCTTATTTGAAACTGCCCAGTCTGAATCACTTTTGATAAACTATCAGTCGGAGTCTCAACCATAGTTAAGTTCCAATCAGTTTAATTAAAGTAGATTATGGGATAGAGAACCTCTGTGAAATGCTCCCATAGAGTAGAAAGCTACACTGTGAGTGCTCCCCTGAGTAATCACCAGAGGCTGCTATCAGCAATGTAATCAGAAATGACTGAAAAGCTTAACCTGAAAGTCAGACATCAACACATGGCAAAGAACAGATGAGACAAGAGTTACTGAGGACTAATTGCATCCCCTGTATTGTGAGAGTAGTTGAAAAGTAAATAGAGAAGGCACTGTAAGGTGGTCTGAGGCACAGGTCTGTAGGAAACTGGGCTTCGTTAGGTTTTTTTGTACAATGTGGTTAAGGTTTTTAGATACTACTTCCATGCTATTATAGGCATGAGGTCAGTCAGTTAGTAAAAACTTTGTTAACCAAAGCAAAGTTATATTTAAAGACTTTCTTTACCTATTCCGTTCTAGTTCTGTCCTGCAGTAGCTTTTGAGGATGCAGTACCACATGAATGAGGGTGGATATGAGAAGCTGGAAAGAGCCAGCGGGGAGAAGAAAGCATTTAAGGTCAGAATGGAGTTTTCTTCTTGCTTCTCTTACACTGGTGTTACAGTGGTGCTGGTCACAGTGGTAGGGACTATACCACGTCACCTCTGGGGACTCAAACGCATTCGATAGATAGATTTTCTATCTTCTATAGTTTTCATTTTGTCTTCACAAATTAGTGTTTATAGAAACTAACCAGAGATTAGATTAGTGCAGTGCTCCCGTGGGATGCAGACTTCAGGGTTTAGGCAATGCTCTGTGGCTAACAAGAGCCAACAAGTTATACCTGAGTCATTCCCGTGGGAGAAACATGTCCTTGACCAATGACGACAGAAGCCAGCCAAGCATCCTCACAGGAGATGACAAGTGTCGACACAAGGGCAGTCATCTCCCATTGTGTTTAAACAAGCAGAACTTGCAGTGGAAAAGCCTCAGCTGAGGTGATCGATCTTAAGGTTTATCCTAGTGGTCATATCAGGCTGCCAATGAGTTTAGAAGGATGACACTTAATGTCGTCTCTTGGTAGCGGAGCAAGACTTACATTCTTAGCATAAGCTTCTCAGGAAAAGCTTTTTTTATTTAGCATTTATCACTTTGTTAGTGATGTTTTATTACATTGATAGCCATCCCAAAAAAATCTTTAATTGTCCTTATCTGTTTCATACATAGACATACATTCCCAGAACAAGACTGGAGACAAACTGAGTTATACCTACTTAGTTACGCTGACGTAAACTAAGTGCAGCTTCCTTTTTGACCAACAAAACAGGACCTATTGTGCTTTCTGAAATGCTGTGTTTCTTACTTTCGGAAGCATATGGTGACCACAGATCTGTGGACTTTACTCAGGAGAAGCTTATGGTGAGCCTAGCAGGATCTCTGGCTTGACCAAGAAATTCCAAATTTGATCATGTAGCATAAAACACACTGCATTTCCTCAAACATGTGTTTGGTCCACTCCCTTCCCTCCCAGATGAGCCAAGCCAGACATATTCCTTCGGGGGGAAATAGCCTTTTGTAAACTTTGGGGCTTTGTTCCACCAGATTGTCAGGTATACAACAGGATAATGCAGTGTAGAGCACCCTAACGGTGTCTGAAATGTGCACTATGCAGAAGAGTCTCAGGGTGTTGTACAATGAAATTCTACAATAATCTTAGTAACGAAGAGCAATTAAGAGCAGCAGTTAACCTATATTTTTCTACCCTACTTAAGGTGTCAACTTACAGCCAGGGTTGCAAATACTAGTGGGAAGTGCATTACATTGTCCAGAGGCGTAATTACAAAAAGCTGAAGTTGTCTTTATCACAAAGTTTTAATTAGCAGGACACATTAAATAACCAGCTGATACAGATCTTAATGAATCATTTATAGGCCTACATCTAAGATAATTATATGTAGCTGGTCACACATGATCACTCACTTACTTCTGGGTTTATGTGAAATGGAATATACATTGTCCTCATGTGAGGTAAAGGTGAAAGGGACAGGACAAAACTGGGGCAACAGCCTACTTTAACCAAACAGCTTGTGCCTGGACCATTGCTGAAAAGACTGGGGAGGAAATACAAATAGTTAGCTTCAAAAGAAATCCACCTTGAAGAAAGGCAGGAGCTCTGAGTTCCTGAATTGTTGACTGGTTTTGGTTTTGTGTTTTTAAATCAAGGTGGTTGTCCCAGGTGGGCCCTTCATGTGGTGCTGCTCAGGAATGAAAAGAGGACAGATCCACACTGTGTCAAGGACATGGTTTCTAGGGCAAGCTGGGCCTGGTGTCTGCAAGCCATGTCATGCCACCCTTGCTGTGGCTTCCTGGCAGCCTAACCTGCCCTAGATGTGTTCCTTTTTTCTGCAGCTGCACTGCCTGCCCTGGAGCATGGAGAAGCTCCTCCAGACCAATCACCACCCCAGCAGCCAGGTCTCTGGTTTTACCAGCTTTCTTGCTGCTTAATATGTCTAGATGAAAAAGTGGGAAACATGCCCAAATATCTAAAATGCTCCAGGGCTAATTTTTGCTCTGAGATTTTCATGGCATTTGTTTGTGACTGCTCCTTGATAATAAAATGAAGTATATGTTGTCTGTGTGGCCAAGTGAGGGAGGCATGGGAGCAGCTCAGCTGCTGATTTCTGTAGAGCTTGGTAAGCATATGCACACAGCATGGTTAAAGACACATAAACAAAGAAAATTGTGGTGTAAGAGGTGTAACACACCCCTCTTCCTCCCCTTTGCCTAGAAGATACAGCCGGTCATAGGCAGGTTGCTCCTCTTAATCAGAGCCAGTGGCAGGATAGTTCAACTGACAGAGTTGTCACTCATGAAGCTTGTTGTTAGGGGAAGTCTGCCAGGCTCTGGGATGCATATACGGGGCATGGTGCCAGTCTTGTATATTTCAGCAGGTTTATCCCTCCCATCCGCTGTGCTGAGCTCTCTCGTGTACTTGCTTCTCCTCTCCCTGCCCCGTGGGCTGCCTTGGTTTCCATCTCAAGTCCTTGTACAATTTTGAGATGTTGGTTTCTTCTCCTGCTTTTTATCAAGTAGTACTTCAGTGACAGATTGTATGTATACCCAAAACCACCCCTGAAAAAAACCCCAGACTTCCTGCATCCAGGAGACATATTTGTCCATGGTCTTTTTTGCCATGTCTGACTTGGCTTACTCTGCTTAGCTGGAGCTCCAGTTGAAGCAAAGCCTGTGTTTGTCTGATTGCAAGGCAAAACCTAGCAATAAACAAACCATGGCAAATGTATATTTGAAAAGATTAGGAGAAAAGTATTACCAGCCCATGCAATATTGTAATCCAAAGTACTTTAAATGCAGCACTGAATAATTTTCTCAATTATGCACAAAGTCTGCTTTTAACAGGTTTCCCTGGTTCCCTAGCATCAGAAAAATCCTGCTGATCTCTGCAAAACTTCTTTCGGTTTAAAAACAGAGTTCCCCTTAAAATTAGAGGGTTTTTAAGAGTTAATATGTTAATCTCCTGATGCACCACAGCAGGCGTCTGGAATACATCTTACTAGAGTGTTTACACTGTGCTTCCTTTCAGGGTGGTTAGAGGCAAGGGAGCACTTGTGGCAAGAACTGATGTGGTGAAGGTTTTGACAGCATCTTTCCACACCTAGTTGTTGCTTTTGTGGAGTAGGGAGGAGCAGAGGCTTCCAGTATGGCTCTCAGTATTGCTTCTCAGCTTCTTCCTATCAGGGGAGGAATTTGTTGCAGAGCAGGGTGTGAGCCCATGCTCAGTTTTCCACAGCATGTCCAAGGTGGCAGAGGTCTCCTTTGCTGCCTTCTCCTGGAGGAAAATACAAAACCTGATGAAAGAGGTTTACTTTCTCTCTCTGAGGCAGAATATAGTTTGCATGAGGTTCAACCCTCTGAGCCTGGAGGCACCTATGCCAGAGAAGCCTGCCACATGCTCCATCCAACAGGGCAGCTGCTGGGAATGCTCTCAGTGCCGTGTCTGACAGCAGCCTACGTGCTAAAGCTGACAGTCACTCTGGATGGATTGTTGTAATAACTTTGTGCTTTCTGGCTGTCACTATTTTTATCCTCCCAACCCCTCCGGGATGTAGGGAAGTGCTGTTAGTCATTTTTTGGGGAGAAATTGAGCCATGGAGTGATGAGGCCACACAGGGAGTCAGCGGCAGAGCCACTCTGCTATCAGGACCCTCCTCTCCTTCCTTATCAGATCTGCCTGATCCTTGTGCATGAGTAGGATATGTGGAAATGGCTCCAGAGTGACTGTGAAGAGTGGGAAGGAGCCAGGGAAATGGGAAGAGCAGTGCCTGCTCTTGACACCAAAACTGGGCTGCCTGAAAGCCCTTGGTACACTGAAAGATGACATACTTGCTCCAGGACCATGTTTTCAGTGGAACAGATTTTTTGCCAATTCTCTTGTTAGACTTTCAGTATTGGTTTTCCAGCCACTGCCAACTCTGTCTGGGCACAGGTCCATGTTTACTCTAGCTCCACAGCCAGAAATATGGTGATCTCTGGTTCGCGCTAGTGTGTGGTTGGGCTGAGTGCATCAAAATGCGTCATCAAGAGTCACCAGCCACATAAAGTATGAGCTGTGGCAGGGAAATCAGAGAGTATATAACACAATATTGAGGAGAGTAAGAGCACTGGAAGCTAGAAATTCACTTAAAACACTCTGAATTTTAAAATCACCGTATCAGAAGGACACTTCTTAAAGTAAAACACTTTTTTTTTTTTTTTTTTTGCATGCTGTGTTTTGATTTCTGAACTGTATCAGCAGTACAGTTTATTTTACCAAAGCCAGTGGTACCAATTACAGCCTGAGACTTCCAGCGTGGCACATGGGACTCAACCACACATCTTCCATTAATTATCTCTTAGCCAAGTTAACTCTGCACAAGTAATATGTCACAAGCTTTTTTTCTGTCATTAAAATCAGCAGATATGACCTTGATCCTTGATGGGAGCACATCACCTCAGTAAGAAGATGCTGTTTTATTGCAGGCACTTTTTTGAAGAATGCTGTTTTAAGGTCAGGTTGTGCTGAAGGAGAGCCCAGCTCCTGTCTTTTCAACCTCCTGAGGCAGGAAAGAACTAACAGCCTGCACTAGCCCTCTTATCAGTTCAGAGCCTGGACTAGGGATTTCCTTTGCTGACCTTCTCCTCCTCTTGGTACAACAAAGACATTACCTCAAAAATCTGACATGTAGGTACAACTGGTGGGTATTAGCACTTCAGTTGTATATTGTTGGAAGGCAAATATTTTGGCAGCTGTAGTTTTACTTGCTCAACTCCCTGGTGCATATGTTCAAAAAGTTCTGGGAGCAAGTACCCTGGATTCCAAATCCAATACTTTGGCCTCCATGGTAAGGCAGCTTTGCCCTGGGAAAGGGTGTCCTTTGCCCTTGCGGCCACGGTCTGGGATCAGAGTATTGAACCAGGACTTGCCACTCTTGTCCACGTTCAGAAATTGTTTCAGCTTTTGATGCTCCTTTTCCCTCTTACATTCTTCCATATAAACCTGGGGGACCAATGGGCAGCTATTTCAAATGCCCACCTCTATGCATTAAAAACTAACAATGTATTAACTGCTACTAATAACAGTTTATACAGCAGCTTGCTCCACCACAGTTTGATTCTGAGACGGAGAATAAAAAATGTTCAGTTTGGAATAAACCCATAACATGTGCGAGGTTGCATTTTAAAAAGAAAAGGTGGGAAAAATGCATCCACTGGTGTTGGCCATATCCTTCTCTTACCCTTCACAAAAAGCAGTGCTGACAGAGTGCAGTGTCAAAAAGATGTGTGCATCCCTCGGTCCATCTGGTGTCCGGTGCCTCCGAAGACAACAGCTGGCCTGAAAGTGGAAAGGAGGTAACCTGCTGAGTGAAGGTGTCCAGATAATAAATTAGACCCCTAAAAAACTAAAAGCAAGAAAGAAATTACACTGTCCAAAAATATAAGATAAAGGGGAGAGAATTGCACCATGTTAAGCAGCCTCTTCTGTGTGCAATTATCACTAGGCATCAGCAGCAACACAGCAGGTTTTTAGCAGCTCCTGGGTGGTGCTCCAGCAGGATGGACATGGAGATTGTGAAGCAGTGAGAAGTACCTGAGCCTCATTTTAGAGGTGATTGTACCTGTGTGGGTTTGTCCTGACAGACACCAGCTGGAGAAGGTGCCACGTGGCTCAGGTGGGGTCTGCAATCCTGTTGGGATGCTGTGCTAACTTAGGCAATATTGGTAGAAGGCTGCAGTTAGAATTTCTTTTTGTGAATACCAATGGGTTTATTAATTTTATTATTATTAGAATTGTCACTGAGAAAGTCTGCTTGGTTTTTTTTTGTTTTTTTTTTTTTTTTTTTTTTTTGTTTTTTTTTTTTTTTTTTTGTTTTTTTTTGGTTTTTTTTTTTTTTTTACAGCAGCTATTCTGAGACTATGGAAAAGTTGACTTGGAATATTTGCTCCCCTGGCTGTGCAGGCACAGCTTACCCAAGGCACATGGAGCTTACCCAAGAAGAGCTTCATGCAGGCAGAGGCCAGCTGAAGTCAGAGCAGCTGTGTGTAAGTGTGGAGTTTTTTCCTCTCCTGGAGTCACAGTAAGATCAGAGGTGGAATTGTGTGCCAGTGCCTGCAACCTAATTTCAACTCAGTTATAAATATGCCTTGGACCGTTGTGTGTACCTGTGTGGCACAGGGGCTCTGAATCACCCCTCTGAATTGCTTTCAGTGGGGAGGATCTCTATCCCCTACACTCATCCACAGCTACAGGCACAGAAAAAACTATCAATATTTTGGATTGATTAAACTGCAGAAGCTAAAAGCTTCTGTTTCAAGGCTATCAAGGATGCATATTGCACTTCCTCCACGTGGTACAGAGCCTTTCCTAGAAGGGCTCTGTGATGTGCTGTATCAGCGCTCTGGGACTGGCTTCCTACTCAGTGCCACAGGCATAAATGTGAATGCAGATGAGCAAAGGCTGATAATGTCTTAACTAAACCCACAGGTGAAGAAATAACTATTTGGCAGGAGTGTCTTAAAGCAAAATACAGTAAATATTCTGATGAGGTGAAACACTGTAGCAGTGGGAACTGTATGCATTTGCAGTGGGCTATATTCAGTGAGAACTACAAGAAAGTAAAGATTTTGGGAATAAGAGGAAACTGGTTTTAAGCTGATTTCTAATAAAATAAGGCTTACACAGTCATATTATCTGTCTCTCTCTGCCTGCTTAAGGCTTACACGGTCATATTATCTGTCTCTGCTTACACCCTCCCTCTCCTCCTCACTAACTTTTGCCTCCATTAGGGTCACTGTTCACTATCAAAGACAGCAATGATCCTACCAGGTCTGTAAACACCAGAGTGCATCTAGGGTGAGATTTGGGGAAATGCTGCCTGTGGACAGTCAACATTCACACAGTTCCAAGTTCTGCTAGAGCCAGCCCTGACCATGGCCAACCTCCCTTCAGCTGCCCCAGCTGCTGGCTGATATAAGCTTCCAGTGATGGTTTTCTACCTTTTCACAGGGGAATAACCTCTGTTTTTTTCTTCCTTGTGAATCATAGAATAATCTTCAAAGTCTAAGACATAGGTTGGTTTCGTAGATGACTTACAAGCTCATCTTAGTGTCTGTTTTAAGCCAGGGGAAATATTGGTAGAGTCTGAGGCTGACGTGGTCTTGCCTGGCTCTCATGCTCTCAGGAAACCAGTTATCAGACAGAATTTTAATGGCTCTTATAGGTCATATGAAAGACTAGAGATATCAGAGGGAATTCTTAAATGGACTTGTTTTGAGTTTTACATGGTGTATTTTTTTGCCTGCTTTAGAAATGTAAGTCCTTGTATGCTGCAAACCAGTTTGGCTGATGGATGCTATAGGTAAATCGTGCTGGGACAAGCTGCCTCCATTGCTGTTTCTTCCAGAGGGGTGGGTTTGCATTTGCTGCCTGTGCCATTAACCTGACTCAAGGGTTGCACTCCTTTTCTGTGACAGAAAGGGCTGCACATGGCACATACTACCCCTTGTCCTCCTGGATGGAGCCGTCTCTGGATTTCTGGCTTAAAAGCTGAGTGCTGGCAAGGGGATAGAGGAAGGTCAATGATCAATAAGGGGATAAGTAAGACAGTAGCTTAAGGTAAAGCTCCAGAGAGCTCACAGTTACCATTACGAGGGACAAGCAGTGATGGCTTATTGACATATCTCATTAGAAATTGCTGGGAGCTACTGGACTGGACAGTCTCTTCAAATGCCAGCAACCCTGGGGGAGCTGGATGTAAATGTTGTAATTGATATAAGGATGGAAGCTGCTCCGCTACAAAGTGACATTTCAGATATTGTGGGAATGGATGATCTGAAACATCCTAAACGAGATCTGTTTCCCTCAACTCTTTTGACTCCTGTCAGAGGTGCATGTTCGAGCTTTTCTCTGGGCAGATGGCTTCTGCAAATAGAACTGGCTTTGAAATATAAAGTTTTGCTGAATTCATTATATGCCTTCTGACTTCAAAGCTTTGTACTTTCCTCTTTAGTTTTAAATAGAGTCACTTGGCTGCTTTCAGGACTGTTACATTTGAGACAAATGCTGCAGTGGATGTCACTGGTGAAGCACAGCAGCAGTGGTTGATTATTCAGGGCGCTCCGAGCAGCTGTGTGCCTGTCCAGGGCTGCATGTCACCTCTGCCCATATCCAGCCAGGAGGTACATGATTCCTACAGCTACATGGGTCTCAGGGAGCCCTCCCTTTCTGGGACTTTTTTGTTTTTCCCATTCCTCAAAGAGAGGTCTGGCTGCACTAGCCTGACCCTGCACCTCCAACTCTCCCAAGGTGCAGGGCACTGTGCAACGAGGAGGATGAGATGAAGTGGGGGTGGTGGTTGCAACAGGAATTGTTCTGCCCAGCTGGCCATAAATCTCTTTATTGAGGACTTCACAAGAAGCTTCTCTCCAGGAAGGGAGAATCTTTATGAATTAATCTTTATAGAACCTTATATTGAATTGACCTGAAGCATGATGGTTTTCCACCTCAGATGAGCAAGTGGATACCAGTAGTCAGAAATTACTTTAAGTTTAAAGTGGTCATCACGACTTTGCTTTCACTATATGTACTTTATTTCAACTGAAGTGATGAGTTTTGGGTGTCACATCTCATTTACACTTTGGAGAAGTATTGGAGCCACTCAAAGGGATACAAATGGGAGAACTTTCTCTTTGTATCCATTTGCTACACAGAGAGATGACATTTTGATGGCCAAAGGTTTTCTGGGAAAGAAAATGTTACTTTGGAAACTGAAATGTCAGCTTAGTAAAATTGTTCATATACACAAAAGGGGGGAGAAACAAGCACCCAAACTTCAAAGCAGCTGAACCATTCTTTTTGACACCTTCTGATTTGCCACAACTTTATATCAAAATTTTTCAGTTCAGTTTGAGTTTTAAACACTCAAAGCCAAAATGTTCAGACAGTACAAAATGTTTGCTTTACCCACAAACTACTTATTTCATAATTTTTTTTTTTTTTTTTTTTTTTTTTTTTTTTTTTTTTTTTGAGCTAGCATCAAACTGAAAAATCTATTATTCACCTGCTCTGGTTGACCAAGTTGGAGACAAAACTTTCTAAACTCAAAAGTGTTTAAGCAGAAAAAAATGTTCTTCATCAGAACCTCATCTCTCAGCAACTGGATTCTTTATGGATGATCTAAAAGAGCAGTGTATTACAACTTTCAGCATTCCTCCATAGACTCTTGAACTGAGAAGCTTTTGTGGCCTTTTTGTCCTATCAGCAGCACATTATAAAAAATGTCAACTCTTTCTAAACCTTTATTGTTTCATTGGAAGGATTGTACTAAATTTCAGCCCTGGAGTCAGTTTATGTGTGGTTTGATCATCTGTTCCTCTTTTCATACAGATGCTATCAACATGGACAGCAGAGCTGCCCTGTCACACAGGATTAATGGCCGAGTGCGGTATTGCTTGTGGAACAGTAATATCGTACCATATGAATAAACACCAAAATTGGAATAATTTTTCTAAATGTTTCAGCATTCTAAGTACAAAGTAATAACCCTGTCAGGAACAATATTTACTGCTCTCTCTTCTGGCTGTGATGGAATTAGTGGCAGTCTCCTGGGAAGAATTGCAGGTATGTCAGTGTTGGAAACACAGCATGTGGTTGTATTAAAGCAAAAAGCAAACAATTCCCTTGGTCACAGTACTGGGAGAGAAACTTAATACTGCTTGGGAAATGAGTAGTGCTTTAAATATAGCATTTGTTTTGGTTTCCTCATGAGAAGAATAATGTAAAAATGGGAGATATATATATATGTATGTATATGTATTTGTGTAACAGACAAAGCATGTTGTAGAATTCAGTAGAAGATGAAAATTAGAGTCTGTGAAATCTAGAATTAAGGCAGGAACAAACAGTGGACGGTGAGGAAAGTCTTATTGAATACTCTCTGCCTCAGTATAAAATCAAGGAGGAGCCTCAATGAAGGATGAGACTTAATAATATACCAGGTCACCTCAAAAAAAATAGAAATAATTCTGAGGTATTACCAGAGTGGGAGGGAGCCATTTGTCAATTTGTTAAACTATTTGCCTCTAGGTTTCCATGTGTGTTTGTTTTCAGAGACACCAGCCAAAAGATGTTTGATGCTGAGAAAATTGTAAAAATCTAGCGCTTCCTAGCTGCCCCAAGGTCACTGCTTACAGCGTTTAAATTTTGGAAATGTCAGGTCGAGACACTTGCATAGAAAAAATAGATCCACAATTACACTGTTTATCCTATCTACTCAAAAACATGTTGAGCTCTAGTCATCTTTGAAATAAAATCTTCCTCCACAACATATTGCTGCCCAATAGCATGTGTTACAGAGCATATTTAAGACTTCTTTGGAAGAAGCCAAGATCAGACACTGCCAGGAATCAGATATTCAATTAAACAGTCTCATGCTTCAAGCCAGTACGACAAGGGTACCTCTTCGTGAAAAAAACTGCTGCTGTGGGAACAATTGGGAATAAATTATTATGGAGAGAAAATTTTTGCATTAGCAATGTGGTCACTTGCACTTATGTGATAGTAAGATCCGAAAAGCACAGCCATGAATGTGTGCAACATTTCCTTTGAACACTCTTCTCTTCCAGCCTCCAACCACGATCCAGCCTGACCTGGGAAAATCAGAGGAGACACAAAAAGTGGCTGTATTGAGATGGCAGCTTTGCAAAAAGCAGTTGTGCTCCAGCTATGGCTTTCCAAGGAACAGCTGTGCTGGAGCTATGGCTTTGAGTATTGTTTTTGACAACAACGCAGGTTTGTGCCTTCACTGCTTCTCCACCCTTCTCCTCATACCCACAGCTGACCCAGCATTGAACTGTATCACGGAGCAGAGCTCATGCCCTGCCCTTCCTCTTCTGCTTTCTCTAAGTTGTTTTGCCCACCAGGTCAGCTTCCTGGTGCCATTTGCAGCACAACCAGTGTCCCCAGTGTTGCTGGGGTTTACTGTGCTGGGGCAGGGACATACCCCAGGGAACAGAAGATTTTCTGTGCCTGTGGGTGAATGTGTGAAGCATTGGTTGTTTTATTTGCCTTTGGATCTAACTTTCTTGGTTTAGCTATTGTCACACAACTGAAAGGAATGACATTAGCTGCCTGGTTCCCATTAGCAAAGCCACTTTTAAATCCTGTCGCAATCACTTTGGTTTTTTACATGTAACTAAAGGCCTTTTTACCACTTCTTTACATGGCTTTTTACAATCCCAGCCATGCAAACAGAAATCAGTCATATGCATCTTGCTGATACTGGTATTTTATAACCCTTTCTAAATACTTTTGCCAGTGCCTGCAGCAAAGCTTTTATACCAGTAAGAATGTGTATATTGGGCTTTCTTCCAGAAGCTGTGAGAGGGGCACAATATGTGCTGCCGGGATTATTCTACCAACTGAATAAATGTCATCTCTTTTCCAAATAAGAAACTTGGACTACGGTAGGAGACTTGTTTCAGTGTTTAAATGTATTCTACACATTGTCAGTGGGAACTTGGTGCCTTTGTGGGGCGAGATACTCTGATATATGCAGACAAAACACTCCAATATTTTTAATGTGGCAGTTTTTGACTGTTGAATATTGTGCATGCTTTTTCATTGGATGAATGGTCTTTAAAAAAAATCCCAGCAGCTGAGCCCAAGGGGAAGATGTGAGGCCTTTACAAAATCTCAGGCTGGACCTCCAAATTTGAGCCACATGACTGAAACTCTGAATCCTAGATTTTTACCCCCACACACCCTATTGTTCTGGAGGATGATTGGGCTGTTTGAGGTGATGTGTTATTGAAACCAGAAGCCTCACTGAGATGCATAGTAATTCTATCTGCTGGTATGTCATTGGGGCATTTTTCCTTCATAAGATGAGAATGTACCAGGAACAACAGGTTTACACAAGAAATGCCCAGGGAAGGACTGTAATAACTACCTTGGCACTTAGGAACCAGCCTGTGACAAGCTGTGAGTGTTCCTTGAAGTGCAATGTCGCGTGGACTCTGATGAGCTTGTCCTTCGAGACATGTGCCATGCTGACCTTGCTGTGCCTGGTGAAGTTACCACAGATGCACTCTACAGATGGTGACCCCAGGGAGTACATCTCCTACACAGATCTGGATGCCCGAGCCAGTGAGGCTGAGCAGTGAGTGCAGCACCCTGTGACTGCAAAGACTGTGCAGCAAGATTCTCCACTGGTCTCTTTATACAAGAAAATACCCATAAAAACCTACTCCTCTTCTTCTTCAGTGCAGGGCTTTGGAAAAGGCAGACTAGTGTCTGCCATCCCTCTAGCTCCGTGCCTCCTGGGATGGGAGCTGGGCAGTGCAGGGTCATCATAGGTGCCAGTACTCACCACCTGGGGCAAGCCTGTGGCATGCAACTGCTCTCTGCTCACCAGTGGGTGAAGCTCGTCTGTCGCACACTCTTGTTAAAAATGCAAGAGTTGGGGCGCTGTGAGAATGAAATCAATGCATTTCTGTTTGAGTACGGTAAGTGTCTTTTGCTTCTGCGGGTAGCTCCTCTAAGGCTTTAATTGGCATTGACTGGTGATGACTGGGGTGTAGAGGGAGGGCCGGAAGCAGACAGTTTCTCAGCCACAAAGTAGTAAGTGGATTTGGACTGGCTTTCAGCACAGCAGAGAGTTAAGCTGGTTTCTCCTGAAGCTTTCCTAGAAAAACCATGAATTCGTTCTCTAGTTTGCCTCTTGGCTTGATGGAGTACAGAAGATGTTTGTTTGAGCTTGCATGGAGATTAGTCTGAGATTTTTCTGTTCCCATTGTCAGCAAACAGGACAGTGCTTTTGTTCCCAGACAATTTTTAATTTTTAAAGCTGATGAGTGCCTCACTTTGACAGAGTGTTAAACATTTACATGCGCCGGTAGGGTGCCTTCTTCATATCAAACTCAGATGGCTCATCTGCAAAAATAATCCACAAAACAAACTGAAAACTATTCCCTTCATATTCAGAAAACTTGGCCAAAAGTACTTTTTTCCTTCTGAGATCAAAGCAGAAACTATGCAGTTTGGTTTGTGCAGTGGGGTTAGATATTTTTTTCCTCCCTGTACCATAGCTTCAACCAGTTGTCAGCCAAGAGATATGTTTGGATTTTTCATCCCCATGTGGATTTGTGGGAACACATGCTAGGAGACCAGATCAACATTGTAATAGTGCCTGCATTGATCTAACACAGTGTTTATGTGGACTCCAGCCATCATTCATTTCTTCTCCAGCATACAGAGGCTATAATGGATTATTTTGTACAATAATCATGATAGAACTTAGCTGTTGTCTCGTGTTTGCAAGGCATTTTATGAAGAAGGTCAATATAATTATCTCCATTTTACAGCTGGAAAGCAAAGGCACAGAGACATATGAAGCACCACGAAGTGCAAGGGTTCGGAAACTTCTTAACACTAAGCCAAAATTAAGACATGAACTCAGATGTTAAGAGGTGGGCTGTCACCAACACCACAGAGCTTCTGTGCTTGGGGGTAAAAAAACTTCACCCATTGTGAGTCTGTGGAGAGCTTATCTCACTGCCTTAAACTCAGCTGAAGAAAATCACAGGATTAGTCTTTAATAGGGCCTAAACCATCTGTGCTTACAAACTGGGCCCCACCTAGCTTGTGCAGCATATGCTTAGCAGCCACTTAAGGGCACTTTCCTGCACACAAGCCCTGCCTGCAGGGGACAGGAGCGCGTCATTAGCTCTTCCCTGACACAGTTCTTGTAACTACAGGATAAAACTGTGTGTGTGCTTAACCTACACCTCCTCCCAGGCCTGGGCTAGACTCTGTCCTGTATTTACAGTCTCCTCCAAGCATCCAGCAGCTGTCAAGTGTGAGCCCTTCCCAGGTTTCAGGTACTGGAAATGTTATTTTACCTTTGCAGCTGACAGTAGTGTATGCCTAGCATCGAGCTATATCAGGATATATACAACAGAGAACTCTGAAAGGAGAAGAAGTTGCTTGTTTGGACAGGTATTTCGACAGGTTTCTAAATAAAATACAGGTCATTTGACAGTTTGTGATGTGAAGCAAAAACGGTTGCCCGTTGCCCGCCTTTCCCCCTGCTTCTGCACTGCTTGCCTCCTGAGCCTTTAGGCATCTGCAAATGCAAGAAATACTTGAAATCACAAAAATCGGAAGAGGCAGTTTGGTGGCTCATATTTCTTAAAGTGAAACTCCAGTAGGTAGCCGGCTGGATAAAGTGGATAAAGCATAATCCCTGTGGACAACATAAATAGTTTGTCTACTCCCAGTAATGGAACGGAAAGAGGGGGATAGGGTGGAGAAAGCGAGAATTATGGGTCGATTAGAGGGAGAGATTTCCCACAAACATTCTATGATTTGCTCACAGCTTCACCATGTGTGAAATCAGGAGTCTATAATAACTTTCCAATTCTGAAAATACAGCTACTCAGAAGCCACAGTGGGTTCGCAGAAGATGTCTGCTCACGTGTGGAGCCCACTGCCCTCGTGGGGTGAGTCCTCAGTTTTATTAAACCAATCATAACCTCATGCAACTGCATTCCCCAAAGCGGATAGTTGGCCTTTCCCTTTCCATCTTGCTGTACCCTTAATTTCTGATTCATGAAGTCAGGGCCCTGCATGATGACTAAACAGGTGATGAAACAGACCTCATGGCAGAGGTAAGAAACGTCAGCTCTAATTACCTGGTGCTCTCTACTGTTAATCTTAAAAATTTACTATTAATCTTAAAAAAATAAAATTGCAATATATGTTGTTACATGTACAATTTTATTTTTTTAAATGTAAACTTCCGGCAAGAATGTTCCCTTGTTTGTCCCGTGTGTCAAGATACAGTTTGTTGTTGAACCTGGTAGTGATGCAAAGCACTGACAGCAATGAGTTTTTCTGGAGTTAGCTATTATTAGATTTGAGGCGAGTTGGGTGGAGGTTTTTCCATAATTTATTTATGGGCATTTCAGCAATACTTTTGGTCAGTGAAAGAATGAACAGAATGCTGTAATGTTAAAAAAAAAAAAAAAAGGGGAGTTTTGATCAACTTTTGAAAGGAACTGCAAGGGAAACATGCAAAAGAAGAAAATGCTGGGACAAAGGAAAGAGACTGGTACAACACTGTTCAGTTCCTCAGATGGTATTTTACGCCAAAATGCCTAGGTTTTGTTTTCTTATTTTTTAAGAAGAAAAGGCACCAACAAAACTTTGTAATTAAGTGACTTCTTTTGTGTGTTTTTCTTGGGATTTGCCTACAAATAGAAAGTTCTCACTTAATATCAGGGAATAATTAGTCTCTCATCTTAATCATGTTTTGCAATTGTGTAGGCCTGCAGCTCACTAATACCTTCCTCGGTTATTGCAGGGGGAAGGGAAAAAAATTATTGCCTGCTTATATAAGAAAGGAGTGGTGTTGGGAACCTGTGTGGAAATGCAGCAAGCACGGTTGCACTGTGAGGATGAACCCCTGCAAACAGCCAACAAGTCTGAGCACTCTGCACCTTGAGGAGACAAACTGTCATTCCTGAACCACCAAGTAGGAAGAGGATTTCATTAGTGAGAGACAGAGAGAAGCAATTACTTAAAATGGTAGAGTAACTTAAACATTTTTATGCTGGACATCCAAGTGAAGACTAAAGGGCTGGCTAACTCGACAGCCACTGCTGATCTCAAGCATGTTTGTTTGTAATTTTAGATTTCACCTTCAAGTTGTTCTCTCCTATACCTCATGCAGGTCTGTTGTGTCTTTGGTGGGAATGAAAATTACCACTGGCTGAAAAGAATCTTTCTGGCCTCTGGGAAGCCTGCTATTCCTGTTTCTTTAAGTTCTGATCAAAACATAGTATGTATGTATAATCTTGCTGCGCATAAAGCATGCAAACACTGTTACGCTTTTTGGAGTGGTGTAGTGCATTGTGAGAACTTATATTTGCTGGCTAGGGGCTGCCTGCATATGTATTCTACTTGCTTCTATATATACTTTTAATACTGCCTAAGAGTAAGTGAGACAGGTGCCAGTCCAGCTCACCAAAAAAGTTTGGTAGCATCCTTTTATTCTTTCAATTTGCAGCAAAGTAAAAGTTAGGTTAGTCTTAGGGAGGCTGTTTCAAGCACTAAGACTATTTGGATTGGAAACAGACCATCCAGGGAAGTTATAGTGTCTTTGTCATGGGTGGTTTTAAGAAAAGAAGGGTTTAAAAATCTGTCACAATTTATGTACAGGTTGCAATCGATCCTCCCTTAGAACAAAGGACAAGATCCAACAATTTGTAAAGACAGTAAATACTTCTGTGTTGGCTGTGCAGAACCAAGCAGCACTTCTAGACTGGTGGTAATGCCCTTGGCTGGTGTGGAAGTAAGGGTTTAAACTAAAGGACTGCCTTGGGGGCTCTGGTCCTGTCTTTGCAGTGCAGTATCTCATCTTGCATAGCCACTGATGACAGATCCATGAGTAACCAAGCGATTACAAAGTCCTCTGTTCCCGGGCATAATCTCCACATTTGTGGCAAACGGCTGTTGAGAAACTTTCTGAGATGAAGATTGCACATGCACCACTGTGTTTAATAGCTACCAGTGTCCTTATCCTCCAGGAATTTTCTGAAATAATTTGTGCTCTTGGCTTCCAAAATGTACCATGGTCATGGGCTCCAAAGCTTCGTTATATGAGGTGAGATTTGGTTTTGGCTGGCAGTTTCTCTGAGCATTCTCGGCTAGTGTCTTCTGAGAAATCCCAAGTAATTGCTCCCCTTCATGTCAGGCACAAGTCTACATATCTCTTACAGACCTCTGGTACAAGGGGCCACAGGAAGAAAGTTGGGAAGGGTTTTTGAGCTCAGTGGGAAGTCGGAGGTGCTGCTTTTGCACAGCAGAGGAATACAGCTGGGTGGTTGCCCTTGGCTAAGCAATAGTCAGCTGAAATATCAGGGCAGCCCTTTTTTTTTTGGTGTTTGCAAGAGGAGAAGCTGATTAGCTGAATCTTGCCTCTCTGTGGGGCAAGAGCTCCTGCTGAGTCCTTGCCAGGGGTCCTAATCCAGTTTGTTGCTGAAATCAGCAGGATGGAGCTGATGAGGGGAAAAAGCGGGTGGCGTGCCATCTGGCTGCCACGTGTTCTTCCCTCCCACTCACGCTGGAGGCACCACCAGTGCCTCCCTTCCAGCTGGCAAGCCGGTGGCCTCATTGCGTCACTCATTCCCACTGCTTTTGGAGTTGTATGTGTTTGAGGAGCAACACCGGAGTCATCTCCCTGAGCCTGCTTGTCTAAACAGTCGGCAGCAGTCTCCCAGTGGCCCTGCAGGAACAATGCTACCTGATGCCAGCACTCTGTTCCTTCTTTGACGGGTGTCTTCTTTGCAGCAGACTGTACACATGCTGCAGCCCCAAAGGCTTCTCTGCCAGGGATGTGCATTTCACACCTGCTTTACTGGTACAGGATTACAGCCGTGCTTTGTAAATTAACCCCCTGTGATTAGAAACATTAGTACTCTGACTTCCCTGGCAGTATACGCAAGGCCCTCATAAGGCTTGTGGCTTGTTCCTAGCAGTTGGAGATAGCATTGGGAGATCCTGCGAGTGCTGCTTTTGATCTGAGCTGTTATTGCAGTGAAGCACACTGAATTTTGAATACAGAAATTGCACGGAGTGGCCTGATCCTAGGTACACTCCTGTTCTGTCTGGCAGCCTATTTGGTGTCATGTTTTCCCCTACTGCTGACAAGAAGATGCGATTTGCAGGCAGTTGACAGGGTGGGGAAGGAAAGAATTGCGGCACTTAGTGCTCTCCCCATAAAAATGCCAACTTCCCATTCACTTCAATTTGCCCTAAGCACCTTTTTAAAATGTGGCTCAATTTCCCTCTTTTAAACTTTTTTTTTCCTGGCACTTATCATCTTGCTATGGTACTTAATCAGTCCCTGTCTGAATTGTCTGTAAGGATAATTGATGTCCCTGTCTCCAACAAGCTGAAAATTGTTTCCACCCAGCCTTTGACATATAAAGGGACTTTGTTTTCTGCAGTGGGTGTTCTTTTCTAATAGGCAAATGACCCTGGCTGTAAGGCTTGCAGAGTGGAGTACAACTGCAGACACCTGTCTTTCCTCCCAGGCCAGGAGAGGTGTGGTGCCCTTCTGGATTAAAGTTAAGGACTGTCTCCACAGCTCATCCCATGCAGGCACTCTACAAGTTGCTGGGGTGCATTTTCCTCCAAACTGTTTGATCCTGTCTTTTCCCAGGGCGGCCTAAAGAATAAAGTGTCCCTGTCCAAGAAACACTTCCCAAAAAATGCTGAAACCCTCTTCAGAATGCAACAGCCAGGGTATCCGCACCTGGGCGGGTGAAATACTTCAGGTACCAAAAGATCATCGGCGACCCAGGTTGGTCACACTGAACTTCCAGCCCTTTCAGTGAGAAGGTAATTAGTCTTTCGAGCAAATGAGTCAGAAGTTCTCACTGCCACTTTCGAAAGTTTAAACCAGCCTGATGTTGCTGACATGCCTGTGGTGTGCCCACGTGTTGTAACATCATCTGAACTGGTAGTGTGACTGGGAATCAAACTGCCATGTGCGAGGTTGCTACTACAAAATCTCTAGGAAGGCCCAATGCGGTTTTGCTTTCTGAATTAAAACAACAAAAAAACCCCAACCTCTTTTGAAGTATAAACTGTCACTGAGTCAGCAATATGAATGTCTGAGTCTGCAAGGAGCCTGAGACAACTGTCCACTTCTCATTTATCCTCTTCATCTCAACGTGTTTATGTTGTAGCCTAAAAACGATGCAGCACCTAAGACTGATGACCTCGGGAGCACTGTTTTTTTATAAAGGCTGGTGAACAAACCAACCACCCAGCTCACTTGTTCCATACTCCTTGGATGCCCACCTTATGTCTATGTTAAGCCCTGCAAACCAATTACTAGAAAACTTCCCAAACTTGAGCTTACCCCGAGTTTGACCTGCTGTCTCTCTTGTGTACTTAGCATGCACAGTTGTGGCATTTTGTGAGGGCAGAAGGATTGAGTCGGGTGAATGGAGTTTGGTAAAAAAAATAACTACCTCGAGAGGTTACTTATTTCAGTATTATCCAAATGGAAAGGGGAATTTTGAGCAGTCACTGCACTGAGGTGCCAAAGACACCAGAGGGCTCTACTGCGAGATGTACAGCTGGATCGACACAAAGTCCATAGGATTTTGCTCTCTAGGTATGCTCTCATTTTTGATAAGCCACCCTCCAAGGCTGGCTGTTGCCAGCAGTGTGGGCCTCAGTGTCTTGCTTGGAACACGACAGTGGCTCAACTTGTTCTTGTGCTCAGCTCTGCTATCTTTTATCAGGATATGATGGTGTTTGGGAAATCTGTGGAAACCTATTATGCATAACATTATTATGCATAGCACATCTTGTGGAAGGACGAGGGCTATGCCGAGAAACAAGTTTCTGACAGCACTTGACTTAACTTGGAAAGCAACCCCTTCTTGATGTTTTTGGTGGTGTCATAGTTCTCCTCAACCTGTTTGACAAATGAGCCTACCTGTAGTTGTGTTCGTGCCTTTCCTGTAGGAAGCTGATGTTGGAGGAGTGCCAGGTTTCTTGGATGGGGAAATCTCTTACACGACTTGCCTTGTCTACTTAAAAATTTTGGCTGCCTCTCGAGAGTTGGCATGATAAAGAAATGTGTTTGCTAGGCTTTTATCCTTAAAGGGATAGAATTTCATTGGTATTTTACGCTTAAAAGGATATAAGATTTCTTCATAACCAGAGCACACAAACATATACATTCTCAGTCTGTTGCCTGGGATATTAGGCAACTCCTAATAAAGCTAAAGCCTAGAAATGTAAGATTAAAATACATTAGTCAGGGATAAATTGTTTTATATTGCACAAAAAACCCCACCTCAGCATGGATAGGAAACATGTCCTAAGCCCAGTACAAATCTTACTTGTCAAAGCCTTTGTGATACTTGATGGGTTAACGTCAAGAATGCCAAAGGGCTTTATTGTACTTGTTTTAATTATTTGGAAATTGCTCTTCCCGACTCCAGTGATAGCTGGGATTCTTACGTGGCAGTTTCTGCTCGATTTCAAAACATCTTGACTGTCTGATGAGATGTGTGCGAGTGCCTGCGCTCCCTGTCCTTTTTTTATAGTGACATCAGGGATCTACCGGTGTGAAAACCCAGTGCGGGCCGGAGCGGGACTCCAGTTCGCGCGCGTAGGGAACGGCGGGCGGATATAACAGAGACGTGCTTCACACGATTTTCTTCCCAGCCGCGGGGACAGAGGACGCGGTGCGCGGGGATACGGCTGGCCGAGCTGCTCCGGCTGCCGGAGGAGTCCGGGCCGGAGTGGCGCGTCCCCGCCCCGGAGCGCGCACAGTCCCACCCGGGGCGCTGCCCGCACCCCGCGGCCCCGCGGAGCCGAGGGGCGGAGCGGCCGGGCAGGGCGCCGTCTCATTGGCCGCCGGGAGCGTCGCTTTGCATATCCCCGCCCCTGCGCCGGCCCATTGGCTGCGAGCCGGCGGCGCTTTGCATAGTCCCGCCCCTCCCGCCGGCGGTCGGCGCGGCGCTGCGGTGTGGGGCCGGCGGCGCAGTGCAGGAGAGGAGTGCGAGCGGAGCTGGGCCGGCAGCGGGGCTCGGCCGGCGGCAGCAGCACAGCAGCACCGCCGCTTCGCTGCCGTCTGGCGGAACAGGGCGAAGCGAAGCGGCCGGCGGGTCACCCCGCGCCCCCTCGCTGGTCTGTCCCCTCCCGCGTTTCCCGTGAGCCGCTCCCCGCCCGGGTCCCGCGGGTGCAGCATGAAGTGCGGCGATGGCCCGGAGAGGTAAGACGGCGGTAAGGACGCTGGAAGACCTGACGCTGGACTCCGGGTATGGTGGCGCGGCGGACTCGGTGCGCTCCTCCAACTTGTCGCTGTGCTGCTCGGATTCGCACCCCGCGTACCCCTATGGAGGAAGCTGCTGGCCGCACCTAACTGACTCCATGCACAGTCGGCACAACAGCTTCGACACCGTCAACACCGTCCTAGCGGAAGACTCCGAGGTGCTGGACTGCGCGGGGCAGCAGTGCTCCCGGCTCCTGCCCGACCTTGAGGAGGTCCCCTGGAGCCTGGAGGAGGTGGAGGCACTGCTGCTGCCGCCGCCGCCGCGCCGGGAGCCGCGGGCGCCGGGCGCCGCCAGCCCCGGGAGCCGGGATGCGGCGGCGCGGCTCTCGACGCTGGTGAGCCGGGCGCTGGTGCGGATCGCTCGGGAGGCGCAGCGCCTGAGCCTCCGCTTCGCCAAGTGCACCAAGCACGAGGTGCGGAGCGCCATGGAGATCGTCCTGGGATGGACGCTGGCGGCCCGCTGCACGGCGGCCGCCCTGGGCGCCCTCTCCCTCTACAACATGAGCAGCAGCGGCGGTGACCGCTTCAGCCGCGGCAAGTCGGCCCGGTGCGGACTAGCCTTCTCCGTGGGCAAGTTCTACCGCTGGATGGTGGACAGCCGCGTGGCCCTGCGCATCCACGAGCACGCCGCCATCTACCTCACGGCCGGCACCGAGAGCCTGTTCCGCGACATCCACGCGCGGGTCCTGGCCGGCCCCGCCGCCCCGCTCCCGCCGCCCGGCCGCCCCCCGGCCGCCGCCGCCGCCGCTCCGGCCGAGAAGGAGAAGGAGGGCGGCGAGGCGCCCCGCTTCACCCTGGAGGCGCTGGAGCAGACGGTCAACAACGACCCCGAGCTCTGGGGCTTGCTGCAGCCCTACCAGCACCTTATCTGCGGAAAGAACGCCAGCGGTGAGTGAGTGCGGCCGCCGGGCGGGACCGGGCGCCACCGACCACCTGTTGCGCCGGGCGGGCCCCCGGGCGCCGGGCGGGCCCCGCCGCCGCACCTGCCGCTGGGGATGGGGTGGCCGCGGAGGGAGGAGCGGGCACCGCGGGGCGCGGCTGCTCCTCCACGGCGGTGCCCGGCGCGGGCAGGGATGGAGGGGAGCTGCCGAGCATCCCCCGCCTGGCTCTGCCCGCCCGCTCTCCGCGGAGGGATGCGCGGGATTTTAGGGGGGCAGCTGGCCGGGGTGCCGGCGAGGGCTGGGTGAGAGACAGTGGTTCAGAGCTTCAGTTTTCCACAGGAAATAGCAGAAGCGCAGCTGAGCGCTCGCAGGCGAGATCAAACTTTGTTACATATGCAGTGGTTTGGCCAGCGATTGCGTGGTTGGCGCTGAAATGCAGTCTTTCTGGACAGATTTCATTCATGTTGCTGCACGTTTACCCAGAGCCTGACACAGATGCAACACGGTGATGCATCAACTTCCTGGACATTTTTTTTCCCTTCGCTTTTTAAACGAAGAATCCGATGTTTTTAATAAGTTATCTTTCGATAGAGCAGCATTCCAAAGTTGACGTTTCTTGTTTCAGCTCCCTCTGTTTGTCAGGGAAGGGAAAATGGAACGAGCCGAGTCTCGGGGAGGCAGAGGTAAAATCGGGTGGTTTTTTTTCCTTACCTTCTCATAAGCGTGCACAGGCACATGCAAACACTTTTATTAAGCTCAAATTCAAAATACCTGTCAAGCTGAGATGCAAATATTGGAGAAGGGAAGAGGAAGGGAACTGGGAGAACAAGGATAACTGGAAGCTTAGATCACGTCTACAGATAAGCCTTGTTAAGTTGTTATAGCCACAGAGGATGCATTACAGCTAATTATCTATTGTCTTAAGACACCTTCTATCCCATAAGAGACCCAAAGGAGGATGCCAAGTGGGAGTGAAAGAAAAGGGCAGCTGCTTCTCCCTGGTGTAAATAGACGTGGTTTCGTTGTGTTCTTCTGGTGGTTTTACCCCAGCAGTGGATGTCCTCCCCAGAGTCTTTGCTGAACCTCCCCTCGAAATGCATTCGTAATCGGGGGCTTGTGTTGCCGGACCCTCGTGTGTTATTCCAGCGCTGTTGCAGGCAGGCATGGCTTCCCCAGGAGTGCCACCGTTGTTTTTTTCCTTGAGTCCTGCTGCTGTTCCTGTAGGTTTCAGATGGCACTGTGTTGCATTTCTGACATTGCAGCACTGGCTGTGCAGGCTCCTATTGAGCCTTTCATTTTGTTTTGCGGCTCTCTCTAACTCCCTCTGTATCAGCTCAGTGGATTTAAAAGAACTTCATTCTGACCCTCATTTATCTCACTTCTAGGGACACAGTATAGAGTTTTCATCTCCATTTTCTTGTAGCTTTACCTGCCATGAATCTCCTTGGTAGCTTAATCCTGACTCTAGCAAATAGCATTTTTTAAAAATTTTTGAATCAGACTCTAGCAAGTTGTCCATTTTGTTTTGCCTCTCTCCCTCTGTCTCCCAGCTTCTCATGCAAATGCCTGTAATGTTTTTTTGCTTTTTATCATCTTATAATACATAGTTTGGCATCCTGTTAAATATATTTAGAGTTACAGGTGCAAGCCAGAGCCAGGCCTTCTTGTAATAAAGGCCATTTTTTACTGCTGTTTATGTTTATTTAGATTTAATCCAAGGGCTTGTTGCATGCTCTTAAGTACTTTCATGGCAACTAAACCAGCCATTAGAAACCTTTAAACACATCAGCCTGTTTCTTCACCAGTGAGATATATATCTGTTTATATAGTCCTCACCATTTTGATGTCTTGAGTGCTCCCTGGTTATTTGCAAATGTTTCCTTCTCAGGCACTTAAAAAAGGTGGGGAAATCTGATGTGAGAGATTATTTGACCTGCTTGAAACTATTGGGGCAGGCTGTGGTAGGAGGCTTGAACTGCTAGAAGCTACATCTCTGTATAGTGGCTTAACCACAAGCTCATCCTTCTTCTACTCAGTACTTGAAACACCATGATAGTGCAACTTAATAGGTAACAGACTTCTCACGTCTATCTACACTCTTCCAGGAGAAGAGACAGGTCTTGTACTCTGGAGGGTCAATAAACTGACAGGTCATTGCCCTGCTGCGTGGCACGTGAAACACAAAAGCACGGAAATCAGCTGTGTTTGGTCCATCAGGTGTGAATAAGAAGTGATGGTGGGTCCTTTCTGGAGGTACCACGGCTGGTATGAATTGAGTGAAGGTGGGGGATGGAAAACAGTGCAAAAGCAGATTCCCTAGCAGTAGGCTAGGTTTCTGCAGGCAGGTTTCTGAGCGGAGAGGTTCTGTGTCTCTGAGAGGCAAAAGTCAAACCTTAAGTAATTTTCCAGGCTAAATCCAGCTCCTTAAAATCCACCCAGACAGTGGAACACGCAACCCGTGAAGATCATGGGATGCAAGTGTGTGAGGAACATGAGTTTGCGCATGATGTAGTTCAAGATTGCTTTAATACAGTCTGTGAACACGAGTGTTGGGGAAGATGGTCTGAGAATCCGCAAGACACAAACCAGCCTTTCAGGGCTTCCCTGTAAGTTTTTGAGAGCGTTTAGTGGTTTCAGATGAGGTTTTTTAGCCTGATGTCATACTCGGTCATCTGGGAAGCTGCTGAATAAGATCAGTATTGCAAGATAACCTTCTCCTTCCTGTAAATGATGGTCGCGCTCCTTCAGACAAAGATGTCTGAGCTGCTTCATTCCATGGGCCCTTGAGCCTGCCTGTGGGTCTTCTTTTGGGTACATCTGGCCTGAGCTTGGACAGCTGCCTCAACGGGAGCCCTGCTCCCCAACAGGAGCCCGCTCATTCCTCTTGTGGGGTTGAAAGCCTGTGGATGAAGGTAGTGACACTTCTTCCTGTGTTGCAGGCAGCAGGACGTGTCTCCTTGATAAGCCTCATGATAACCTGTTGTGTGGGACAAGGAATAGGGGTGACAAAGGAGAAGCAGGCAGTGCCATGGCAGTAATCCACTAGAGTATGCCAGCAGCTGCTGGCATATTGACTGAGCTTATCTTTATGATTATTATATCGGAAAGAATAGACCTTAAAAGCACTCTGAGGTAGTAATTTACACTGCACTCCCTCCTGCACCTCTCCCCCCCCCCCCCCCCCCCTCAAATTTAAACATCATGGTTGAATGAAAATTAAAAACTTCACGTTTGGGATTTCACTGACACTTAAATGTTTCAATTACGAGCTCTGTCTGAACAGCATCCTATAACATCCTATAACAGTTGCACAGAGTGTTATTTCCCTTGGAACAGTGGGAGCAAAAGACTGCGTGCTCAATGAAAGGCAGTAAAAGCTGGCACCTCTGTGGTTTAAGCAATATTATTTTAGTTTCTTTATTGCTCATCAAACTCTTACTTTTAGGCCAGATCCAAGAATCGCTTTGAGATGAATGGGGAGTTTCCACAGGTCTTGGACTCAGTGCAAATCACAGGAGTAAGTCCACGTGTGTTGTTTTAACAGGAAATGCCAAGTCCAAGTAGCACAAAGTCACCTACATGGTATTATGAAGGTCCTCTTTTGCCAGGAGGAGGAATGGATTAGACAACACTTAGAGTTAAGAAAATGGGTTTTTCCTGTTTCAATCTTAGGAGTCTCCTTATGTTATGTATTAGGACTCATGGTGGGAAGGGCAGAGTCTGGAGGGGCACAGCCAGGGAGGTGGGGATCAGGGGGAGGAATTTTCTGTGGAGCAGCTAGCATGCACAACTCTGCCTTGTCTGTTTGTGTACAGCTTCTAAAAATAGTTATTTGGAACCCAACTGTGTCACTGTGGTTTCTTCCCCTTCTTAATATTATTTAGAGAAGACACAACAACTAGTAAGAAACCCAGGATTAGGTAGGTCTGGCTCTGCTGACACGTGTCAGCTAACCTCAGTTTAACCTCAGCCTCTTCTAATCCAGGTGAACTTCAGGGACTCTGAGCAAATGAGCAATACCAATATATTAGCACAGCTTAACCAAATCAGTAAATGCTTTTAAGTTTTGATATGTATGTGTACATATGTGTGTGCATATAGAGACCACCATACCCTTCTTTTACTGGAGAGCATACCTGTTACTTCTCTGCTTTCTGTTGTAATTGTACCTTTCAGGATACCATTCTGGCTCTAGGGGCAATGTAAAAATCAATCTAAAACTTATTTCAGCTATGATGATGGAGGAATATTTGTGCATGAAATGGAATTTTATGCCTTCTTCTTGGGCTTTGTTTAAACTGTGATTTCAAGAATATCCTTCCCCCCCCCCATTATATTTCAGTTGTATTTTTTTGCTAGTAAGAAAATAAAAAAGGAATACAGTTGAAATTTCTTGTATGTGCCAGTATGTTATACTTGGAGGTCTTTGCTGTTAACGTTTTTCCCATCTGCTCCAGGGCACTTGAAACCCTTGCCAAGAGGTTGACATAAGTGGTGGTGCAACAAATGATGTGTATTTTTTGCTTGATTCTTTTACCTGACAACCTCCCAAGCAAAATTCCACAACCTCTCTGAACAGGTTGAGAATTTGTTCCCTTCCTGCTCCAAACTGCAGAAAGTTGTGCCTGTTGGTGATTTGTGGCCACTGGTGCTGATGGGAGCTGGGATGGCAGTGGTAAAACTGTGTTCCTTCTCTGTAATGGGGTGAGTTGCTTGAACAGCTGGTGTTGGCAGAAGCGGGGACAGAAGGATAATCAGCCCGTTGAAGACCTCTGTTGCCTTGAGAGGACATCTTGAGAAGGAGCAGTGTTGGGGTTGGGAAATAGAGACCCAGTGGGAGGTTGAGGTTTGACTGACTGGCTGATGAAGGTTTGTTTCCCTCTGGATGTTTTGATTCATGTAATTTGTTTCAGGTATAACATTAAAAAGAAAAGATCCTGGAAATGATTATACCAGAAGCACCCAGAATAATCATAAAGCTGATGTTGGCCAATATGATTATTCTCTTTGTCATGTTGGAAAGTACCTTAATAGCATTTATAGCCTTGGCCACGCTAGGGAGTTTTTGGGCTGCAGCTACATTGCTTAGTTTCTAATGTAAATGGGGTTTTGGAATAACGGTTGGGAAATGTGATTGTGCGTATAAGAAGCATGTTAGGGGAATAACAGTGTAATTTTAGCAGTATATTGGGTTCCTGGCTTCTTTGCTGAATGCTGACAGGCTTCATGTAGTCTTTCAGCTGTCCTGTGAGCCTGATGACATAAGGCACAGGTGAACATAAGGGACAACTTTGCTCTTTTTCCTAATGCTACTGCAAATGCTCTTTCTTCTGTCACTGCTCAAAGTTAATATAAATGAAAAAGATACCACACTTGCTGTGTTGGTGTTTTCTGCAGTACATGTCATATCAAGCAGATGGTTATCAGCCATTAATCTTTGATGTTGTCCAGAGTAAATACCCAGTAGAGCATTGGCTGGGGACATCTACTGTCTGAACCTTTTCTCCCTTGTCCTGGTCAGGGAGTGGGTTCTCCTGTCTCAGAAGTTAGAGGAAAAACTTTATGGTCTTCCACTCAGCTTTCTTCTAATAAGGTGTGAAAGGAGAAAGCCCTGCTTGATTAGATGACACCAGAGGAGGAGGGAGCTGTCTCCTGTCGCTGATTTTTCCAGTGCTCTCATCTCCCAGACTCTTCTATGATCTTCATTGTGTGCATCAGTGCCTCTTCACTTTCCCAGTCTCCTCCCAGTTTCAGGATTTTCCTGCTGCCTTCCTCTGTCTCCCAGGCGGGGCTGTCTTGTCCGGCCCCAGCAGTGGTGCTGTCTTGCCTGTCTCTCCATCCCAGCACTCCCACTCATGGCTTTGTCTACAGGATGTTTTTCTTTGTCCAGGGCGTAGGATGCTTCAGCAAGGTATAAGGAAGAAGTAGGGATTGTTTTTTTTTTTTTTTTTTTGCTCTTGTCCTTGTCTACTTCCTGACTGAAAACATATTGCACCATCCCCATATAAATCAGTAATTGTAATTGTTACTCATCTGGTAAGTATTTTAAAAGTTTTAAAGGACATATGGATGAAGTCAAAATGACCCCAAGGTTCGTGTGGCCAGCTTAACCTTTGGTTACCTCTCCATTGGGCAGCCTGAAAAAAACCACAGACGCTATAAAGGACTATGCCTGCCGAAGCCTCACATGGGGCTCTTCATCCATCCTCACTTTCAGGGATTTTCTGCAACAAAGAGTTTCTATCAGTGACCACATTTGTCTGGTAGCACGTAAGCATCCCATCTTCCCAGAAGGTAATACAGCAATCCTGCTGGCCCGTCACTCTTGGCCATCAGATTAGGCCAGGAGGCTACATCTCTCCCCTATAGAAACAGAACAGAGGAAGGCTGTTGGTCAGGTGAAATGAATCAGTGAGAAGGCAACTGTTGGCTCATTTTGACAGCAGGAGTGAGGGGCATGTTTCTGAGAGCAGCTGAAGAACAAGGAACCATCATTGGTGTTGATCAGTTCAGCAGCACAGGCACTTACGCTGACACCTTACTGAGGCTTGTCTCAATGATTTTAATTAATTTAGCCTGATATGCTGAACTGATGCTTTTGATCCTTACCTTGGCAGTTGGTGGGTGAGGAGAAAGTTGTACAGCATGGCTTATAGGACATGACCATTTTCTTGGGCCCTGCTGAAGAGGTGCCTGTCATCTTGATGGTATTTTATTGTCTTCCTTGATTCCTAGGCTGAGTTCATAGTAAGCAGTACCATTTTTTGGTGTATTCATTCCTGGAAACAACCTAGGAGGTTTCGTAATACAGTAAGAGGGCTGTTGGCATCCTGCAGTAACTACATGGACCAGCTGAAATGGTGCTCGGGACACTTGAAGTTTCCCACAGGGATTATCTTGGCTCATCACTGATAAGGAAAAGAAATTGGCTTTGACTTGATTTAAACAGTACTGAATTGGTAATAAGGAACAGGAAGAAAATTAGACCCCTTGTACCAACAGATGGGTGATCATGCCCCTGAGGAATGAAGCTGGCAGAGGTGGGTAATGAAGGAAGGACTTGTTCACCCCAATTGGTTCAAGGCCTTTTAAAACACTGTGTTACACCTGATGTAAATCCACATGTGTTGGTGGTATGTGGCTGACTCTTGTTGGTGAGTCTTAACAGGTCTGCCTGGTGGGGGCTTCACTGGTGTGATACTCGGGGACTGGGTTCTTCTGACTGTTGTGCTTAAGGCAGGGATGGATGTTGATACGGGGATCCTTCAAAAGATAGGTGGAAGCACAGGAGACAGGTATAAGCTCTTTCTCGGGTGTGGTAAGGCAGCTGAAAGCGAAAGTGCAGGGAGGGATCAGTGCTGCAGGATGTGTGGGAGGCCGGGATACTCGCCAGGAGATAGGAGCACACGGAGGCGTTGCAGCTGAGCTGTGAGGGACTGGTAATACCTCTGGGTCAGCAAATTCACAGCCTTACGTGGCTTTTCCAGAGCTCTTGTGTGGATAGATCTTGCTCATGTGAACAGCACATGGACTCACATAGCCATAGAAGTCTTGAGACAGGCTGGTGAGTGAGCAGATGAACAGGAACCCCCGAGAAGATTAGAGAAGAGGCCTGTTCAAGGATGTGATTTCTGACCTCAAGTGCTGTGGAGTAGCACCTGGATCTGCAAGAGTCAGAGGCTTTAAAATTAATAAAACCACCCTGTTTTTAAATTTCACTGCTGTGAAATATTGTTCCCAGGTGGGGGAAGTGAACAGGGCCAGGGTTGCAGCAGAGGTATGGTGAATGCATTTGCATTTTCGAGGCGGTCAACTTATTGAAGGAAACTTTGCGTCCCGCAGTGTTTTGCAGTTTCTTTGGCCCTGTGGTAGCTTTGGATAAACACTGTTGGGCTGTAGTGCCTTTGCTATTATGTATTGTGTTTGGCTGTGAACGAGGAGCGCTTTTTCTTGCAAAGAGCTGACCAAGTCTTGCAAGCCCCTCTCTGGGATGTTATCTGGCAGGAGTTTGAAAAAATAGAGGTGGTGGGTCTGTGGGCCATATGCACTCCTCACACTGCAGGTCCTTTGCCCCAGATGAAGCATCCTCACTTCTGTGTTACCTGTAAGCAGTGAAAGTGGCTGGCAACAAGGCAAGCTGCTGCCAGGGAGGTGGACCAGATGCCTGGAGACTGATGCTGGACTCCTAGCTCTTCGGTGGGAAGTGCTGCCTGCAGAAATGAGAAGGATTTCAGAGGTCAGAGTCATTTTGGGTACCTACTGAGATGCTTTTTTTGTGGAGAATGCTAAGAAGATTTATTTTCTGTAATTCAGGGGCATTTCTTTGTGTGCAAGCATATCAGAAATTACCTTGACTGAATCAGTTCACTGTAAGTCTGGATAGTAGATTATTTTACTTTATGTTGCAGAATGGCAAAGAGAACTGTGAGGGTCTAGATGCAGCTATCTCTGATGCTGCTGTTTCCCTTGATGATTATAAAATAAGGATCACAAAACTCAACACTTCAGAAAAAGTAACTTTTTGCTACTTGTGTTATTTCTCTAGTGAACATTTTGTGAGGAGCAGTGTATGATACAAGATGTTCCAAAGGTACTGTTAAACCCAATCCTGTAATCCTTGCCTGGGCAACATTCCCACTGATTTTGGTGATAAGGACAGCCCATCAAACACCAGGACAAGCTCTTGCATTTGATAACAAATTAAAGAAACTCCTGAGTCAAAGCTGTCGGCCCAGCTTTAGTTTGGCTTAAGATAAGCTTTTCCAAAACTGAAAATGAGTATCAGTAGTTCAGTGCAGATAGTTATTCCTAATTTGAAAGGATTTTTTTCCCATTGTTTTACTGATGAATGGTGTTCAGCTATAAAGACAGCCTGTGAGGCCCTGTGCTACCTGGCTAGCCTATTTCCGCTGGCCCACATAAGAAAAAGCCTAAAAATAGTCCAGCAGTGTAGGTTTTCAAAAGTAAATTAGATTTTAAAAATAAGATGTACAGTTTAATTATCTGGCAGGCTCTCAGTAAGGAGCAGGAGGAGTTTCAAAATATGCATGGAAAAAAACCCAACCCCAAACATAGCTGTCCCTCATCAGTTAGAACCTGCTGTTGCTTTACTGTTGTGTTTTACCTGTTAACTAGTTCTTCATTATACAATGTGCTCACAAAAGGATTGCCTTATGTATCAAATGTTTTTGGAGAGTGAAAACAGTTTTGCAAGCTGAGAGAGTACAGGGGCAGACACCAGCAACGTGCAGGCTATTTTTGATGAAAAATTCCTGCCTGTGTGAATGCATATGATGCCTTGCTTCCATCTTAAAGAGCATGTTTGGTAAACGATGGGTAAGACAAGGAAGAGTAGTTTCGAATATTTTACAGGTTTAAATGTAGGAGTGAGATAAACACCTAATCACCTAATGCAAAGGATGCCGAACTTAGGTAGCAATGTTCTTGCCGCAGAAAGCTGGGAGCCAAGATAAGTAAGTCGGTGACGCTGTCTGTCTGATGTGCATCAGCAGTTAGAATGTGGTGGCTGAACGCTTCTAAAGCAAGATTAAATACAAGAGAAAAAATACCCAAGCCAAAGCTTATTCCCCCTTAAGCGCACAGATAGTCTAATTGATCTTCAGGAAGGATATGGGCTGTCACCTCTCTTCAGCACATAGAAACTGCATATGCGTGGGATAATTGGCAGGTTTTATAAGGAGACCTGTGGTGATGAGAGCCCTCAAACCACCAGAGCAGATGGGGATGCTGATGTCTGCCGACTCTGCCTCCTCTCTGCTGACCAGGGATATCATGGGGAGAGAAAGGCACGAGATGGAGCTTGAGGTTGTGGAGAGACTTGAAGTTATCAGATGGATGGGAAAACACTGCCTTATCAGGGCTGATGAGGTTCTAATTACAGACTTCATGAGGTGTGAGGCAGGAGCTGGTGAGTCACAAAGTGTTTTCTAAGGTTTTGGGTTGGCCTTGGATGCTCAGGCGTTAGCCACTATTATGGGTGACTTCTTTCATTTGGAAGGAGAAGGCGCAGCCAAGGCAAGGTTTTGTTTTGGATGGGACCTTGTAACTCTTACCCCTGCCTTTGTCACCTTGAGATTAGACAGCTCTGATTTGCCCAGCCTAGGGCTATGCTTTGGGACTCCCTGGAGTTTTACCTGGAGTGCTGCTGCCTGTTTAATAGCAGCTTCTCCTGCAAACGGTGCAAACACACCCAAACTGCAAAACTGGCTGCAAAACTGGCTGCTGAGCAGATTTAGACCTGTACAATTGATTGCTTGCACAATCTGTGTTGCATACTTCTGACAGTACTGGCAAGACACTTCCTGTCTGGAGAGAGAAGGTGGTGTGGCCACACTGGGGTCTTTAGGGTTGGGTCTATGGGACCACTTTTTGTGGTCTCATAGAGTCTGAGTTGGATGAGCCCCTGGGAAAAACATCGTTTTTGGGGCCAGGACAGCATTTAGAGGGAAGAGGGGTTACGTAAATGAGGACTTCTTAGTTTACTCCCCCCCTTTACTGTGACTTGAAGACCATCACTGGGATGAGTTCTGATCTTTGTCCCTGTGAAGATTTGTGGTGCTGGTGGCATTGCATATTACACTGAAATATGCATTGCTGTTGGCCACAGCATAAGGAAAAATGAGAACAATTCAGTACCCTGCATCCTCTGAGCCTGAAGTAATTTGTTCAGTTTTAGTAGCATGATTTCCAGAAAGAGAAAGAACAGAACAAATACTGGAAAAGATAATGAAATTTGGGGGGCCCCAAGGGGACTGTTTCACTATGGTGATAGTCAACCAGAGTGGCATTATTTGGCCCAGAAAGAAGGCACCAGGGGGGAAGTTGTGATTGCACCGTGCAAGGGAGTGAGTGGCAAAGTGGGAACTGAGCTTTTTGCAGAGAGCCAGAACGCAACACTGAAGGAGTAAATTTAAAGTGACTCTCCTTTTCACAGCGTTTACTGGGGGTTTGTGGAGCTGTATACGGCTCAGAGTGAATGGGAAACAATGTGCTGGGATTAGGCACATGGAGACTGTTTCTAAAGATTATATTAATATTCCATCTTATATTAATAATTGCAGAGGAAGTACTCGTTCATGTTTTAGCCAAAGCTTTGCTTGGACAGCCTTCCCAGGTGTTCTGTAAGATGTGGTGGGTGTTTCTGGTCTTTGTGCTGCAGAGCAATTTGCTGCTCATGGGTGCTCTGTAAACTGAGGCTGCTTCCTGCGGTATCCCATGAATAAACTTTATTCCTTTCAGTAGTCCTGTGGATGAGTAAGTGCTCGCTGTTCTGAGCTCCTTTCATGGCAACTTCTCTAGGTTTTCGTTTGCAATTTTGGCATGGGCAAATCTTCCTTCCCTCGGTTTCATATGTGCTCTCTTTGTTTGGAGTGGTGACCTTCTGGATACAACTCCTTTTCTTTCCCCTTAACTTCAAAGAAGTTCAGTATTTATGTAAGCAGCTTGCTTGCTAATTTACTGCTTTCTGGCATAATCTCTCTTGGATGCCTTTCTGAAAATAGTCTGTCCAGATGAAGTAAAAATACAGTTGAAGCAGAATATTTAGAAATAGCTGTAATTTTAAGTTGTATCAAATAGAAACCCAAGCCTTTGCATGTGATTAGGGACAGGTGTTATAAGTTTTTTGTGCAGCTGTTTTTTAGGTTAACTGGAATTTTTGACGTACTGGGGAAAAAACCCAAAATAACAAACAACAAAACCTCACTGAATTTGGCATCAGGGCTATAGTGCTGTGAAGTTGGTGTAAAGCAAAAAAAGGATGCAAAGCACCACTTCATTACACAGGGTTGTTGCATCAATAATGTAGTAATGTAATGTCTTGGAGGGAAAATAATGGGCTCTAATGATATAACCAGTGTGTTCACTGATACTGTAGCACAATTAATTGCAGCTTTCTTGCAGTTAAGTGCTGCAAACAATTTTTGTTAAAAGTGGATGCAGGGCATTTGAGCTTAACTTCCTCTGCCCAAGGAGATCATCCCTACTGTCTTGGTCTGACCCACAGAAAAATAAAAATGGGTCTCATAATTGAAAATTATAGGAGTGGGTTTCCTTGTTCGTCATGTAGTGGCTGATGCATCATAGGCTGGTGCTCTGCTTTGTTAGACCTGTGTGCTGTGCCTCTCTGAGAACAATGGGGACTGATGTGGGGGAGAAGTGCCATGAAGGGGCTGTGGACTTCAAGGCTTTGCCCCCATGTCTCTCCTGATGGGATTGTGGTTAAAAGGACTGAGATCTTGGTATAGGTCTATCATCTTTCTAACATCACGGAATTTGTCTAAGAGGCTGGTGGTGCTTGCCTGAGCACTGTGTACTCTGGGAAGAGTTTGATCACACTGAGAAAGGCAAGTGGTGGCCCCTTCTGGGTACCCAGGTATGGTTTGGGGAGAAGGCCCTGAGAGAAGGCTGAGCAAGCCATGAGGCAGGATGGACTACTGAGACAGTGAGCAGACTCCACCCTTTATTCAATTGTGGCCAAAACCCAGGGGTGGAGGATGGCTACGTGTTTGGGTTGGGTTGATGAATGCTGTTTCTCTCTTTGTGTCATTCAACACACTGCTGAGTTGCTTCTCCAATGCCTGATAAAAGTTCACCATGCTGCCAGGCTTCCCTTCCATGGGGCAAAAGTCTCTCCTAAATCTCAGGTTTCTCTAAGGCTTGCAGTTGTCAGTGGCCATCCCTTGTGCTGTAGTCCTTGGCCAGAGTTGGTGGAAATGTACCCTTGAGCTGGAAGGTTGCTGGGGGATAGTGGAGGAACTGGCAGGCACATGCAATAACGTAAGTCTCACTGGCTTAGAAACTAGGTAAGAAGTGCAACTTCCCATTTTGGAAGAATTTTGAGAAATAGGTCTGCATGTGCTCATTCATATTTCTTGTGAACTCACTGAACAGTCATGCTTGTGTCATGTACAGGAGACAAGGATTTACAGGATCTGTAGCTCTGGCTCCTGACAGCGTGGTTTATAGGCACCCCCAAGGATCCTGATGTCTTTGGCAGGCAAAGCTTTTGCTGGTTTTGTATTGGTGGACTCCGAGATGTTTTCCTGCTTTCTTTGCTATGTATTATTATTGGGGAGTGGGGTGGATACAGAATAGGAAGCAGTAAATTTCTTGATTTACTTTATAGTGCACTTTTGCCCCACGCTTTGAAACTGACTAGGATGTTCATGAAGAGATTTGAAGTGACAGTTTTTTGCTGGAAGATTTCTTTCCTGATACGAAATAAAAGAATGGTTCAGTTTTATCTTTAATTTGTTATAAAAGAGCCCAGATGATACATTTAATCATTTTATAACAACACGCTTTCAAAACTGTGTTTATCTGATCTTTTTTGCCACAGAGAATAATTGGTTTATACAAAACTAAGTATTTTCTGGTAGCAGGTTACTTGCTTTTAAATATGTATGTAGCAGCTTTTCTTTAAAAAAGATTGTGCCAGGGAGAGGTCATACTTCAGTTCACAGAAGTGACAGCGAGTGTTTAAAAAGTGGGACACTGCAAGTAGCATAGAGAAACAGTCATATGTATCCATGTGATTTGACTAGGACTTACTGGGAAGTTTCGCCATTTACTCACCTGAGAAGAGGAGCACTCCCTTTCATGGGGATTTGCAGGAATTTTGCTTGTAGCACTTTCTGTTAATAAATGTTTACCTCATTACCTGAAGGTGCTATGTACAGACAGACATTTAGTGTATTGTAGACTGCTTGTAGCCATAAGTCCCCAAGAGAATGGCAAACTAATGGTGGTGGTGAAGCTTCCTCCCTGGGAACAAGGGGGAGCTTCTTATGTGCTTGGGCCATGGGCCAGGCTTATTTTTTCTTAGATTCGCTACATGAATTTGGTGTCAGCTTTCTTCCAAAGAGTACAAAATCATAATTTATTTTATTTATAGTGCTGTGTGATTTATACCCTGAGATATGTCTCAGTGGTTTCAAATTACATAGAAAGATGGAAATACTGGCTGATTTTTCCCTTGCCCTGTCTATAGACTTTAGCAGCAGGTCCGAGCCTAAAACTCCACAGCTCGTAATGAAAGCACAGTTTAGTTTCATGGCCTCGAGTATTGCTGTAAACCTTTCTGAAATTTCTCCTTCCTAATATCTGATGAGGACATCCTGCAGTGATCTTCCTTAGGCTTATCATTACTGTGAGAGAAAGTGTTCTTCAGTTTCATTTAAGTCAAATATATCATAAGGCAGATCTAGTGATTGGAGAATGGAAAAGTTCCACTGAAGTCAATATAACTGTGTTTTTTAAAAAAAGGGGGGGGGGAAAAAGAACAAAGGAAAAAATCAATCCACGAAATGAGTCTGTGACCTGGTATCTTCTCAAGTTATTGAGGGCTGACCTAGAAAAGATGAGATGTGTACATACTTGTGTTAATCACCATGTTCTACTGTGGTTTCTATTCCTGAAGTGTGCCTGTTGGAGAAAAACGTTTTATATTTGAACTTCTCTTCTTAGACAGTTTTCAGCAATACCAGCCTCTCTGTCTGAAGCACCACTGTTGATGGAAGCTGTCCCTATAGCACACACTTGAAAGTTAATGGCTCAAAATGAATGGCTGGTGGGGACATTAGCATGTAGTATGTCACTGCTTTGTCATGCCACCCATTTGTCAGGGCAGCTTAAGGGATGGTATCCAGATCTAGCAAATATGCTACAGTCTATTGCCATCAGGTTGCCCAGTGCCTTCTCCCAGTGAATGCGGGCAATTCTCTGACGGGGAATCATTTCAAGGCAGTCTTGCTGCCTCTGGGTGCTGGATAAGCTGTCAGCTAGTGCCAATTTGCCTCTTTTTTACATGTGTAAATATGCTGTTGGGAAACACCTCCTCCCTTGGGTATGCAGGAGCCAACCTTGTACTTGTGCAGGTATTTCAGTCTGGGAATGCTGAGGTTCGCTGTCAGCTCCCTCTTTCATGCAGGAGAACACTAGTGGGCAGGTTCAGCTGTAACTGCTTCTGGAGGTAGTTTGATGCTTCTCATGTTGGTGTACCATCAGCTGCCTGACTGTGGGAGCTTTTTCCCCCAACTCTTGGGAAGCTGGAGTGGATGTAAAGTAGGGGTGGGTACTGCCTTCACATATGGAAATGGTACATCTCCTGGCATGCCCGGCCTGGCTCAGTGCCCTGCACCAGCCCTGGGCTCTGCCAGGTGGAAACCATGCAGAGGTGCTGGGGAGTTGGGGGTCTCTGTGCTCCCCTTTCTCTTAGCTGTGAGTCTGGGGATGCCAATGGAGGTGCTCTGGTTGGTGTCCAGCTCTCTGTGTGCAGAATGCCCAGCTTTAATCTTTTCAAGGACAGTATCATGGAAACCTAGTAGAAAGCAAAAGCTTAAGTGCTTTGACTTCTTGATCTCCTGTGCAGAGCTGGACTGCTCCTTTCAGCCCCGTGCACTGAGTCTACAGTCATTTCTGAAGTCCATTTGCTTCCAAAGACCTGAAGCCAAGAAGAGGGTCTTTAGAAGCCTTTCTGCTCAGAGGTGACCTTTGCTGCCAGCACCGTCTCCTCCTGCTTGCAGTGCTGGGAGGCTGGCACACTCCCGTGGGAGGTTCTCTCAGGAGGTGCATGAACTCTGAATGTTTTCTGAGACTGTAGCAGGGCCTCTGTGCAGCAGCTGGTCGCATTCGGAAACTCTGCACCTTTTTATGGCAGCAGAGGGAACTAGAAGGCTTAACAAGTCTTGTTGGCTCCTCCAGAGAAGGAAGGAGGGATTTATGGTCTTTATATAGAAATAATAAAAAGCCAGATATGTTTTCTGACTTGTGCAAAGTGAATGTCTGACCTTGGTGGAAACTGAGGAGAGATTTGTGCATTATCTGCTGTCCTACATGCACATAAGTAATTCCTTGAGAGAAAGTAAAAGTTAGGGGAAGTGGCAAAGAAGGGTAGATTAGATCCCTGCAGGAGTAGCAATTTACCATTCTGTGGAAATGTGAACCACTACCCCTTCTGTTCTTGCACACTTACACTGAACCTTGAAAGACACCTGGAATTTGAACAGCATTTCAGGCCAAGATGTCTATCCAGAAAAAATACACAGACAAGAAGGAATAACTTAGCTCTCCTGAGAAGTTGCCATTTGGGTGTCAGGATCAATACCTGTTCCTGAAGCAAAACAGACAGACGGACTCTTCCCTTGCAACATATCATTATTCCTTTCTGGAAAGGGCATGCGCCTGTGTGAAGGTACAATGTTTGCATTGCATGGATATGAATTTGACTGAAATTTAAATGCCCACATTTGTATTTGATTGATTGCTGTCTGCTAGCCAGCAGCACTGTGGAAATTAAGAGATCTGTTTGACCAACTAAATGTAATCTCGGTTTTGGTTGCTCAGGAACGCTGCTGTGAGTGGCTTCTGTACCCACTCAGCACCCCCCCAAAATGTGGGTAGCAGATGTCTGAGATCACATCTTCAGTGGGGCCAGATGTTGCTATGCCTCAAAGGAAAATACGCAGTTGTTAGTTGCATGGGTTTGGCAAATGATACTGTGCTGCCTGCATTTGAAAACCTGGCTCAGCATCTGCCTCCATGGTTTGCTTGCAAGGTGTTGATGGTACCTGAGGCAGTGCTGCTCCACCCCCCTGTGGGGTGTGAGCTGGTACAGCTTCCATGAGTACAGAGTCAGGCCTGTAACAAATACAATCATCAGCAAGCAGTGAGGGTGTACTGTGAATTTGGAATAATTTGGTCCTTGCAGTATTTCAGTGACATGCCTGTAATTGTTTCTTTAGTCATTGTAGATGTCTGTTGGGTTTGTGATCTGTAACAAAAGACGGGGAAGCAGGAAGGAGTGAATAATGTTCCTGTGACAAAAGTACTGGCTGAACTCCTGTGCAGAGTGAGTTCGGGAGGCTCCTTGCAGGCCTCTTCTGTCACCCTGCACCAACTGAACTACTTGGGAATTATTTTCCCTCTGTCTTGCTGTTCCTCAAGTTGTGGCTGTATCTTGAGTCAGATAATCCTGTGTTTCTTGTTAGGATGGTGCTGGGCCAACTACAAGTCTCTGCAGTTACAGTAACTGATATATTAGGTGCTGTCCTCTGCCCTGTTCACTCCTCCCTTGTCCTCATCCATAAACTCAAGGTTGATTTTGAGATTGAAACACAGAACAGGGGAGGATAAAACTCTTCCACCCCTATATAATATAGTATCTGTAGAGCAGTATGGTCAAAACACACAGTGTATCTGCTGCAGTGTTCTCTTCCCACTCCTTTAAGGGTGCCTGGAGGGAAGAATCAACCTTGTGTGGTGCCCTGGGAGGTTGTAGCAAATCTGTTCAGTGTTTGAGAGCTTCACCAGTTCCTGAGGCTGGTTGCTTATTTTTACCCATACATATGCTGCAGGAAAACAAGAAGGTTGGCTTCTGAAAGGCAGGCATTTCTACAAGTGAATTGTCTTCCCAGCACCCCTCTCTTACTTCAGTGTGTAAATAGTGGAGGTGAAAGCAGTGTTGAAAAGCTATCAGTGGGTGCAGAAAACATAAAAGTGTTTCCCCCTCTACTCAACAGTAACAGGAACTGGAGTACATTTGACTGGAAGTGATAGCAGCAGCAGCTGCCTCTCCCAGTGCTCCCGTAGCGATATCGCTTCTGCATTCAGTCCTCCAAGGCACGCTGTGACACAGCCTTTTGCCTGCATCAGTGCTGTGTACCTTCCTAGTGATGTCCAAGGCAGTACTCCCAGGCTCTCCCACTGAGCAGCTTCTTCAGAAGGTTACTACTTTAGTTTTGGATCATGAGGTTTCATTTAAAATCCACAGGCCTTGAGGAGTACTGGAGCTGATTTGGGATTTTTGCCTGAGATGTAACATCCAGCCTGGATGTTCCTGAACTGTCACCGTGATGCATCCTTCAAATAAATTTCTTAAACCAAACCCCTTGCATTGGGAGGTCCAACCTTGTGCCTCTTCCACCAGACAGGAGGTGGCTGGAGTGACAGTGTCACATACCACACATGGTGCAGCACGTTACTAATTATTGTGCATGAGCACAGGCTGCCCCATTCCATAAATTTATTTCCATTTTTTTGCTCATTAGGAATAATCATGCTGCTGGTGGTCTCTGGTACTTGACATGTATCATCCATGCGGTAAACATCTGCCCGAAGGTGATGTTCAAAGTAGAGCTAATCTCCCATCCTGCCATCTGCCCCCCCCATCTCCCCACAATTACCCCAAATTTGCAGACTTCCCATATGAAATGCCTACAGGCATAGCTGTTGAGCCAGTGTTGCTGTGCTTCATAACCTGATGCAAAGGAAATCTGGGAATGCCAGGCTGTGGAGTTCAGTCCTATCAAGAAGTAGAGGATGGTTTGAAAATGGAAGGCGAGCATGCGTATACGTGGTGAATTCTTGAAGGGGAGTTGTCCCTTTAACAATATGCAAACAGCAACAGGAAAGGGAGTATTTAGCCATGCATTTTATTTATTTATTTATTTATACATCTGAAGCTCTCCAAAGCAGCAGCAGTGGGCTGTCCCTGCTGTGCTGTGGTGCCTCAGGATGCTCTGATGTCCCTGGTACCCCACTGGGTGACTGATCTACCCCATACAGGTTCTGTACGGTGGTGACTGCGTATTATGAGATGGCACAGCTTAGCATGGGCTATGATAATATTTCATATCCTTTTGTGATGATACATACAGAAATGTTCTTAAAAAATTTTGAAGTGTTACTCTTTCTAAGCAGTATTTTTCCATCTTTCTGTCCAAATGCATCCTTTTTCCAGTGAGTAGAGAGGTGAAATGAGTGGAAATAATTGCCTTAGTCATATGGGCCAGCAAGCCAAGAGGATGCACTCCATAGTCTGGTATTTTAATTTCTGGGTTCCTATCAGTGCTGCTGAAAATAGTTTTCTCTTTAGAGGCCCTTGGTTCTGCTGCTTTGGGATGACATGAAATGTGTCCATAGCATTTAGTAGCTTTTAGCTTCTGCAGTTTCTTCTGATGGTTGAGTTGCCTTCATTTTCTCTTGATACCTCTTCTCATCCTTCAGCTGGGAAGAAACCTGTGTTGTACAGAGACAGGGGAGAAGTCACAAAAGTTCTTTCCTAGCTGGGGCCACAAAACTTCTTCTGATAAATTGGATCTACTGAGCGTGGTCTTATGGGTTAGACATAAGCTATTAACATCTGTAACATCTGACTAAGCTGGGGAGGTGAAGAGAAAAAGCAGATCACTGCAGCACCCGTAGAGGGGGTAAAAATGGTCTGGGATGAGGGGTTTTTGTCTCTGCTTTGACTCACTTCTGTGCTTCATAAAGGATTGTCAGATATGTATTGTGCACCAAGTTACTTCAAAACCGTATCACACCATGCATCTGGCTAAAAGGGCACAGTGACCATCCTGAAAGTCCATGTACTGCCGCTGGAAGATACATGGTGATACAGGCTCAAACTTATTAAACCCATATTTCCAAAGACTTTCCCTTCTTCTTAGTGCTCTGCTTTCCCAGCCTTGTGGCCTGCAAGAGTCCCCAGTCTTAAACAGAGCCATGGAAAATTGCAAAGATATAGGTTGTCAAGAGTTATGGGGCAGGGCTACCCTCCCCCTGCCGGTTGTTTTGTGATGCAACTGGTAGGACACCCAGTGCCAACGTCCCTCTAACCAAAGGATCTGACTTTTGGCATCATTGGGCAGAGATTTCTTAATAGTATGTGTCCGGTGTCTCCCAGTGCGTCACCTGACGTTGTTTCTAAGCCTTCCTTGCCCAGCTTTCTGGGAAAAGCACTTGATGTTTGTTCTTGGAGAAGCAGAAGGAGTCCCAGGCACTTCACTGGGAGTGGAGAAAGGCAGCTAAAAAGAGACCTGGGGAACAGCCCAGCTTTTGATAATCCCTGATTAAGCTACTCGGCACCAGGCTTATCCTCTGAGTTGCTGATACAACAGTTGGAAATATCCTCTGTAACGCCTGGGACTTCCTGAGAAGTCAGGTTAAGGGTAGACGTGCTACAAATACACCCCCTCAGCCATCACTCTGGAAATGCCTGTCATCTCCAAGCAGTGGGGTGGGAGATGAAGGTATTTTCACGAGGGCCATGAACTCTGTAAAGAATGGGTGAGTCTGAATTAACTTGTTTTCCCATTCCTGTCTTGACAAGGTAAGCTCGCTTTTAAAAACACAGAATACACAACAGGCACTTGTAGTTGCTCCTCCAAGGAACAGAAAGGACTGTGTTGTGGGCCCTTTGATCAACAGCTGCTGTGGCAGCCCTGGTCTGGCTTTGAAATCCCCTGTAGCTCAATAGCTGGAGCTATTGAGCTATTGAGCAGGCCATGCATAAACTCTGGGAAATGCCAGGTGTCGATCTTGCAGTCACTTGATTTGTCCCTTCAAAGCTGAGGGCATGGTGCAGTGGAGGACCAGTCCCCTCCCATGGGTGTTGGGCACCAGCTGTGAGGCAGAGGGACAAACTGGGTGTGATGGGGAGTTTCCTGAAGTGAACAGTTCTTAATTACAGGATTATAGGACGGTATGGGTTGGAAGGGACCTTAAAGATCATCTGTTTTGAGGGATAATAATAATAATAATAATAATAATAATGTTTCAGGGAGTTGTTGCTTGCTGATGTGTTATTAGAGTTGGTTTATTTACAAAGTACCTCTGCAGGCAGTGCAGGCAATGTCAAATAAGAAGCAATTTTGAGGTAGGGTGCCAACAGAGGAGCTGTTTGGGCAAGTGCCAGGGGGCCCAAACCCTGGCAGCTTGCTCTGGTACTGTTTTACTCTAACCTATAGAAATCTTTATTTGAAGCTGCTTAAGACTTTTCGTCTACTGTATTTTATTCCCCCTGCTTTGCTGCTATATATTGCTGTTTTTTAATTATGTGTAAATTGTCTCTACTTCCTCTTCTCTCCCTGAACTCTAAATTTCCTCAAAGCCCCCATACCTCCTGAACTTGCTGATCCTCTAGGTGGCATCTCCCCAGTTGTGTTTCTCTTCCCCTCTCACCCCAAGCCTGCAGATTCAATCATGACATTTGCTTCTGGTCTTTAATTTTGTTTTGTAAAAACATCCTGTATCAGTGTTCTTCATGTGATAGCATTTAGAGATCTAGGGGTTCTGTGTCAGTTGTGCTGTAGGAACTTCTTCCTCTTCTATCAATATTGTAAACAGAATTTTTTTATTTTGTGAAAATATATAAATGTTCTAAGTTGTCAGCTGGCTAGTTAGCTCACGTTTCTGATACATCAGCATTATTTAGGCTCGTAGTGATCACACTAACAGAAGATGTGGATCTGCAATTTGTGTGGGTGATGGAAAATCTCCAGGCTTGTTCCTGGTGGTAGTGCTGCTCTACAGCGAAGAATTGGCTTTCGGAATTTGGTTCTGAGTTCATCTGAATCACTCTTCATAACTGTCTCTTCTGTTTGGCAGCTTGAGTTCTGACCATGCTCAGTGATTTGTTTATGGTTTCTCTTGCACAAGTGGCAGTTTGGTTTCCAGCGTGAGCCGTAGTTATTCTTGTGTGTTAAGAGTATTCATTCGCACTGGGAAGGGATGGAGCCAAGGCTTTCAGCTCCACTGAGCTAAATACATGGCAGCAGGTGAACGTTATCCAGATTTACATCAGCATAGTTGAATGTAGGCTGTGACATAGGACTTTCCCGTTCCCTCACGTTTGTGGGATTACTGTTATAATCTATTCTTCAATGTTTGTTTCTAATCTCATAAGAATAAGAAGTAAAGATCACTTAATTAATCTAGGATTCATTCCCTCCAAGACACTTTTATGTCTGGAAGACATTCAGGTTTCTCTGAACTTTTCTTTTACTCATTTTGCTGGTTTATGTTGTGAATTTTATTTCCTCTAATAAAGCAGCTGATTGGAATTTTCTAACTCTGCGTTTTATCCCATCCCTGTGTCATACCTCTTTTTCAATCAACTGTTTATCTCCAGACTACTTGTATCTTGCTAGTTCCATATGAGCTTCAAAACTGCTCAACAGCAGTTTTATGGTCTCGGTATATATTTGGTTTCTTTAGATCCCTTCTGTGCATGTCATTTGGTCTTACTGTGTTGTAAAATGGTAGGCTAAATTTATCCTTTAAGTCTACTGACTTCAGTCATAGATGTTTGCTATAGAAAGAATTTGGAACATTGATTAAATGGATATACTTTCACATTTCTTCTTACCTTTTTTTTTCCCCAGGCTTCTCTAGATTATGAATTTTCTCCTGGTAAATACTTTTGTGTCGTTTGTACAGAACACGTAGGGAAATAACTACTGAGTGCTTCATCCGTCTGGATTCTTGTTATGCGATCCCTCTGCCTTGTTGAACAATAGACCCATTCTCTTGCCTACATTTTCTTTGGTTATATTTATAAAAGTATATACCTGGTTCCCATTACTCTTTCAAGCTAAAAGCGAAACAAAAACCCTACTGTTTGTCCCCTTAACATTATGCCTCATTTTACCTCCAGCAGATATTGAGACTTCATAACTTCTTTTCTTTCCTCTCTCATTTCTTTTCTCATTTGAGGAATGAGCTTGCTTCATGCCAAGAGCCAGAGGAGCCATTTATTTTGACCCACTTGTTTCTCTCTAGCAATAGAATTGCTTTCATGTATATCTCTTCCAGGTTACCCTTCAGGATATCCCATCCTTTGCGTTTTGAAATGCAGGTCACTGTTTTCACCATTTTTTAGTTGACGATAAATTTGTTTTTCCAAAGAGAGATTTTAAGTCCCTTTCTTAGTACTTGGTTCATGCAGAAGGGTCACCAAGATTTTTCTTCTAGGTTTTTAGTAAACACTTCCCTTCTAGCACCAAATTAGCATTACCTCATGTCTCATTGCATTTCCCGTTGAAATGTGTTATCGTTACCTTCACAGTTCGCAAATTCCTCTGACCTAAATATTGCAGAATGGCAGGTCTTTTCCAAGAGCTAGCTCAGCAATTAAAATTTCCCACTGGCACAGATGGTTATGATAATAGGACATCATATATTTATACATAGAGAAAGTGAGAGAGGAGAGAGAGAGCACTCCTACATTTTTCAAAGCAGTTTACAAACATTAGTTAATTAACCCTAATAACAGCTCTACAAGGAAATTAAATGTGATTATTCCCATTTTATAGATGGATACATTCAGGAAAGTAGACTAAGTGACATGCCAGAGGCCAGCCAGCACAAGATGTCATTAATGAGGGGTGGGATGAGATCTGAGGACCAAGAGCCATCCTCACTGAGCCGCTGTTCAGTCCAGCAGGCTGCCGAATGCCAAGTGAGATATTTCCTGAAATCCAGCAGGTTCACACCTTTTATATGGTTTCAAATTGCCCCTGGTATGCTCATTTATTTAAGAGAGAGTTAAAATTATTACTTTCAGAGCTTGTCCTTGTCTGCACATCTTGCATTTGTCATTACCCCGAAGTCAGAAGAGGTGATTGGTGCTGGAAGTTTGTTTTCTATCCACATTTTTTCGGTGATAAAAACAAGCACATTTGTGTTTTGGCTGCACTGAGGACATCCATCTGGTTTCAGTGCAGGGAGTTCCAGTACCATTTTCTACACTTGGCTGCTGTTGTAGTGGAAGTGCAATTGCTGAAGTTGTTGTCGGAGGCTTCGACCTGCTGAAAAAATGGTTAAGTAGTTGTGCCATGAATTTTTACTTAGTTTGAGTGACTTTTTGGTCATTTCACCCGCTTTACCCATGTGGAGGCGGTGTGTGTCCCAGCCTGTGAGTGGAAATTGTGCTCCAGGCACAGTGCTCACTCCATGGCAGTGCCGGGGGCTGTACCCTGGACACCTGCCCTCAGCACCACAATGAAGCGGTGGGGCAGCAGCCTGCTTACTCTCAGAGGTGTGAACAAGGGGCTCAGCTATTTAATACCTAGCAGTTTCCAGCCCTGCCTGTGCCTTAGTTTATCCACAGCTTAACAGGGCTGCAGATTAGTAACTCATCAAGTCTTATGGCTTTTGTTGAAGTTCCTTTATGGAAGGGGAGCTTGAGGCGATGTCAGTATCAGATTCAAGTGGGCAATGCCTTGATGCTGTGATGACTTTGGCATTTGGATAGTTCCTAGGATTTGAATATAGATCTTGCATTTGGTCACCTAATGAAATAAAATGTGTAATCCAGTTACAGTTTCTTAATCTTTTCTCACCTTGCCTGTGAGTTTTGCTTTGTGAGAACTGGACAGCACTGTTGCATCGTGTTATCAGCTGCTATTTTTAACCTGCGCAAGCAGCACTGTGAATAACCTGTACACTCGCAACGTTTCCTGGAATGTAAGTATTTCAAATAACCTTCATCTCAAGAAGCACGTGCAAAATCAGATGCAGAGGTCACAAACGTTTTGGAGAAAGGTGGTGGAGTTCTGAATGTTAGTTGCTTTTTAATTTCAGGTAACCATCTGGCTGAACACCTGAAAGTGAGGTAATATGGTGTTTATTCTTTCATTATCAGTCTCTGTCAATAGCAATAGTGAAACTTCTCCTTGGGGAATTGTCCTGGTGAGGGCACAGCAGGAGCATTTGAATTGGAAATGGTTGTGCTAGTTGAATTTTTCTGTGCCTAATGGAAACTACGGCAGGGAGCTGGAGGAATGAAAAACAACACACATTTCTTTCTATGCAATACCACTGTTAAAATGTAATGCAGCCCAGTCTCTCTCTCCTTGGCTTTCTACCCAGAAGACAGGGAGCAAAGTGCAAAGCTGTGCTTGGTGATGAAGGGCTCTTGCTCACTGTCCCACCCTTCTGCACAATAGAAATGCTTTCTTACAAGTAGGCATCTACAAAACCCAAAATCCTTCCTAAAGCAAGTGCTGTTCTTGTGCCCAGGAGCAAAAACTGTGCATGGCCGCATGTGCCTGGGACATGTCCAGGGGCTTCCCTCAGTCTCTACTGCTGCAGGAGACCCATCTTGCCTCCTTGCCATGGCCCTGTCAGCAGGGAAAGCTTTGTTTTTGTCTAGCGTTTTAGAAGGAGGGGAATGTTTTTGGGAGTCAAGAGTAGCGGAACAGAGGTGGAGACTGAGCTCCCCATGAGCTTGGGAGAGGGCCGGGTGCTGAAGCTGCTACTTGGGAGAACTGCCCAGAGCCTGGCCCAGGCCCTAGGTGGCTACAGCAAACAAGGAAGGAGGCAGAACACAGGGAGCTGGTGAACTTCAACTGTTTGTGCCGCAGACCAAAGCAAGGAGATGCGAGGATACCCCGCAGTCTGCCCAAGTAACCATAGCTGCAGCCCTCTGTGGGTGCTGGCAGGGAGCAGGACCCTTCGGGGGGGGGAGGGCTGCCATCCGACAGCGGTGATCTCTGGCTTCATCTGCCCTGGGCTTAACACCCTTGAGAGGAAACTCCACCTTGTGTTAATGATCCTTGGTTTGTGTCTCCTTTGTTTATATATGCCTTTGGCATGGGGTAGAATTGGACTTGGTAAGGCTGAACATGGATTTGGTTCATGAAGGAATGTAAATCTAGCAGCGTTGCTTTCAGTGGAGCCTCTTTAGGAGAGAGATTTCATTACATCTGACTGTTTTAGTTGGTTTGGTTTATTATTTCTCAAAATTCAGCATCTGAAGTTATTTGCATACATTAGGAAGTATGCTTTGTGTCTGCTGCCTGGTGGCAAGGTCCTGGAATGATGTTACCCCTCTAGGTGAGCCCTCTGCAGTGAGCTGGCCTTGTGAGACGGTTATACCACCTGAGTCAAGGTTTCTCATCATTTTCGAAGAGCAGTATCATGTGCAAATCTCTTCTTTACCTGTGGTTTTGGCACATGCCCTGAAGCTTCCCTATGTGCCTGATCCTTGGGGAGCTGAATGTCTGGCTGGGATTGGTTCAGCGTGCTGCAGCAAATGGATGTGTAGAGGCTATGAAAGAGCAACGTGCTAAGAAGCGGCATCACAAGAATACGTGGGATTAGAAATGGTCTCTGGAGTTGCTGTTTATATGCTGAGCTAAATTAAGGTTTCTGAAATTCAGAGCCAAGAGGGAAAGGGGTTTACTGGAAGGTGTAGCTCAGAAAAGCTCATTACAGAAGCCTGGGTAAAAAGGCTCTTAGGAATCTGGTGGAGTGGTTATATAAAACATTGAGGAAAACCAGACTGTATTCTCAATTTTGCCCTTAAATATGCTCCTGTCTTCATTAAAGTCAGCGGCAACCTTGCATATACATCTGAGGTCAGGGTTTCACATATTAAAAGAAGCAGGCTTAGGGTGTTTATTGTTGGTGTGCAGATTGACTCTGCAGGGGATAAATGTAGTTTATTTTCCTGTGGTGTAGGGCAAGAATGCTTCAAGGAATTGCATGCACCAGCAGGGGCTTAAGGCAAAATCTGAAAAAATATTCACATACATAAAAAATTAAAGTACAAATAATAGTTTTATTATAATATTAGTGTAACATTTTTCATTCTGCAGAAAATTAATATTAAAAAATTGCTTTTTGAATGGTAGTAATGGATTGGTTACATAGTTTGAGCAGATCTATACTCAAGCTGTGAAAAATCTTGAGATGTGGCTGTATAGTGTGAAAGAACATTGACACTCTCTCTGTGAAGTTTTTTATGTGTTAACAAGTGGCCTGGACGAAGTAAGAGTAAAATGTATAATACCCAGTTATCTGAAGGTGGCAAATTGGGCATGCTTTTCACATGGTGGCAGCAACTGTGAGTTGGAAAGTGTAGGAAGACCAGGAGAATGAAGGAGAACGGGCAGCTGCTTCCAATGTTGGAATTAGCATAGGTGTGTGGAGTTACTAATACACTTGGGGTGAAAATAACTATCAGACAGAAATTAAAAAGAGATTATTAAAATGCAGAAGAGCAGAGAAAGCCTGAGGATACCTCACATAGCTAGCTAATCAAATGTGAGTATTCAGTTTGATGTGCTGCAGAAAGCAAATGTTATTTGCCTTCCAGGACTATAAGAGAATATGTCCAACAGCAAATAATGCATTCTTAAGTGGACCTGCTTAGCATTCCTGTGCACTGGGGTAAAATCAGCTCATTTGTACTTGAGGCAGCCTGAGAAGGAAACCCAGGTCCTTTCTTGGTATTGGTTATGCCAGTAGGAACAAGCTTTGGCTGGAAGTCACACTTAAACTTACTGTACGTTCTTCTGTCATGCAAGCAGCTTAAAACTGAAATCACTTTGGCAATGGTATTTTTCTTAAATATATGCCATTTTTCAAAGCATCTGGAAAAGCAGAAGAGGAAATGATGTTAGATGTCTTGTTTCCTGGCTGAGGGGGCAGCCCACTGCTCCATTGCTTTTGTGCTTGGGTGTGCTTCTAGCTTTAACAGATCCTTCCCAACCCATTCCCACCACTGTCACGGATGGGTTAATTCCTAGTGCCTCCATTGCATGAATGACCTGACAAGGGAAGCTTTGTTGCCTTTTTTTTTTCTGCTATGCTCACAGGGCAAAAAGCCTAAAAGGTCCTCTATCTACTCATCAATGGCATGGAGAGACAAGTGCTAAGCCCAGAAAGTAGGGCTTTTGAGGGTTGTGGCCAGGGTACCAGCAAAGACTTTTTCTTTGCAAACGACCTCACATTTCAGGTGCATTTGCAGATAGTATGTGTCCCATGGCCCCTCCAGTCAGTCCTCCGTGCTTGCATCCTGTAAAGGTCAAATCCACTCTTCCAGGGTGCTCACAGCTGGTGAAGATTAAGTGATGAGTGAGTTGTTCTTGGAAGAGAGCTATCCCAAGCCCAGTAGTCATTTCCAGCAGGGGTTAAAAGAGTTTGTAGGCTTCTTATTTGAATCTGGTAGCATCTGCCTTTTCACACATGCCAAACAGGTATGTTTGCTCTCTGGTTTTATTCACACTATAAAGCAGCCCAACCCCTGGATTCATGTCTTACACTGGAAATTAAAAGCCAGTGGTGCCTCTAAGAGGCTCCTGTAAATATAGGTTGACAGTGTGAGATTTTTCTTATTCATTTATGATATTGCAAAATGTTTTGTATGCAGTGTCAGTGAAGATATTAGTAAATACCTGTAACACTGTTGCTTTGTTGATTTGCAGTTACTCAGTTATTTCAGCAAACCCACTGACTGGAAGGAGGTTTTTGTCTCAAAAAGCAGTTTGATTTATGTGTTTATATGGGCAAGTGAGATGTGATCAGCTATTTGACTTGTATTCTTCTCTGCTATCAGCCCCTCTTGCCAGTATTGCCCTCCATGAGCACTGGTCAGCCTGGCTGTGACACTGGGAGATTTGGTGGTGCATAAGGAGCAGGAGGGATCGTTGTTTTCTCCCTGGTAATACCACCAGGTACAGCATAACCTTTAACCATGTGACACAGTTACTGCCAGTTCCCTTTCCTTGTGCCTCCTAAGCTGAACACCCTAGGATACACGCCTAGTCCTCCTATCCTCAAAATGGCCAAAATAGCTCCTGTGTGCTGTGCTGCCTGGTGAAGCCTGGCTGCTGCTGGCAGGATAGGTGATTGGTCAGCAGCAGAGATGGATGGACACAGTGTTTCTGGTGAAGAGTCAGGGCAAACCTGTGTGCGTAGGAAAGTGGTCATTCTTCATGAAATTAGGGAATATCATCTTCCTGGTGATGTTCCAGGTCTACGCTAAGGATAAAAACACGTGGGGGTAGAAACCCCTTTCCCCCCAGCAACAGCAAACAAACTTCTTCAAGTCAGCTGTGGGGCTTTCTTCTGCTGTAAGATGGACTTTCTTGCTGGGCAGCTTTTGTCAGGCACCTTGAGACTCTTTCAGGTTCACCTGGTGCTGGGAACTGGCTTCTTCATGCAGTCTCCACATTACATTGCTTCTCAGCATTTTCTCCAGTTGCAGTGAATATTTGTATCATAAGTGCCTTGATCTTACATTCAAGCAAAGTGTAGGATTGGCATCCCTGTTAGACTGAAGGTTTTTGTTGGGCCCAAAGGTCTTTTCTGGGATACTGAGGCCTGATGCAGTTGCAGAGCACTCTTACTGTTATGAGCTATACAGACCAGACTTGGAGACACCACTTTGCAGGATGTTGCTGTGATGGAGCACCCACCTTGAGTTCCTCAGGGTTCAGATAGGGTCTACTGGAAATCAGATTTTATTTTCCCTAGGGTGGGGTGCTCCCCTCCTTCCTCCCACAGCCCTGAGTTTAAATCCTGCCCTGAGAGCCTACTGCAGTGGCAACAGCTGAAGCATAATGAAAGAATATTTATTCAAGAGAGTCTTTCAGGGACATAGAAAAACATTTGAGGTGACTTGCTTCCTTTTCAATAATTATGTGTGAGTGTTTTCACCTATATTGAGGAATGCTCTCTGCAAGAGGCTGAAACCACTGCTGACAGCTCTATCCTCTGTATTCTGATGCAGTGTTCAGATAACTCCCTCTACTTCGAAGCAGATTGCATCCCGAGAGAAAATCTCTCTGGAAATGAAATCGGGCAGCTTGACTGTATCATTTTATATTGTCATTTGAAAGAATCATTTCTCTGCAGCTGGGACTGTTCCTCTGAAAGTAGTGGAGGTTATAATTTACTTAGCTCCAGCAGGGCAGGGGATGCTGCACAGCCATACACACAGCCTTATTGTTTTCACAGTGTTGAGCAGCACCATCTTCTCAAACTCAGAGCTTAGGATTTAATGCAGCTTATGAGAAATGGCAGCTTTGGCAAGAAAAATAGAATAAAAGTGTTAATATGTGTGCCTTTATAATTTCCCCATGAAGTGAAAATTAACCTCCTTCCACTTTGCAGGAAAAAAATTACCAAGAGGGGATCTGAAGAAAGGATTGCTTTAGTTTTACTTAATATGCTATGTTATATTTACTTCCTTGTTACCAGTAACTGAAACCGAACTGCAGTTGTCAAAACAGGCGAAGCGTGTTTTGGATATATAGAAGGGTGTCTGTGTCTGTTGAGTTAGTGCTTGTCCTGGATGGTTATGACTGACCACCAAAAGCCTATCTGTTCCTCCAGCCTCCATGGACAGCGTTCATGGTCACCCGGTCCGAGCCAGCTCCTGGGTATGCCACTGGAAAAGCTCTTGTTGACTTAATTTGGAGGTGGCTTGGGCCCCACGTTTAAAGATGTTGCAGGGTTACTTGCATGAGGGGAGGGATGGGACCTAAGGCTCCATGCTGAAAGGAACTATTTTAGCTTGACATCCAAAGCCGTGCTGCATGCTTCATTCTTGAGGGTGATGGGAAGTATTTTTCTCACCGGCAGTGCACTGGGGCTGGGGAAACATTCCTGCCCTTAGTGCAACAACTGGCAGAGGAAAACACCTGCTGGGGATCCCATTGCCTGGCGTGCTGTTTCTCCTGCTTTAGCCTGTCAGCTGTTGTAACAGAAGTTACGCTTACTCACTGCTGATGCTGTGGAATAGGATCAGATTGCTTCTTATGGGCTGGAAGACTTGAATGCATTGGTAGGTCCTCCCATATATAGTGTGCTTTCTGCCAGATAGATAAGTGTCCCAGGAAGGTTACCAAAATAGTGCAAGAGCTGAAGGTACGCAACCAACTGCTCTCTCCATGCCAACGTGGACTGTGATGGCTCCGGAGATGAGTGCAGCCGTGCCCTGTCGGAGGAGTCAATTAGAGGTCAAGAGAGAAAGACACAGGTATGAAGAGCTGGGAATATATGCTGTACTGCAGCTCTGCAGGCAAGGCCTCTGGGCCAGTGAAGTTGTTTTTGATGGACACATGGAGAGGATGTGGCTTGGCAGAAGTCAGGCGCTGAATCAGATGAACCGCAGAGGCCTAATCTCCAAGGAGCATGCCATGGCCATTGTCAAACTCTTTCTCCTTGCAGAACCAAGGACAATCAGCAGATGGAAAAAGTACTCCAGGAGCTAGATAATACTTTCAGTTCCAAAAAATGAATTTTACACAGGTTTACATTCAGCAGGCTGATATGCTTGGAATTTGAGTACAGAGTTGTTTTGCAGTGAAAGATGAGGTGGTAGTGATCTGATTTTCTTTCTTTGCTCCCTTTTTTGTTTGTTTGTTTGCTTGTTTTTGGGGGTTGGTTTGTTTTTGGTTGGGGTTTTGTTTGTTTTTGTTTTGTTTCTTGTATTTGGCACAAGGTGGCTTGTGTATGAAATGACTGACCCATTGCAAGGGTTCTGAAAATGCAGATGTGGGTAGACATAAGCATCCCTAACATTCTTACATAAAAAATACAGTAAATACACGTGCATGCATGAAAATGTTCATAGTAACACATATTTATGTCAATTTAGGAAATTGCGACAGTAAATTCTGTGTGTTATTTAAAAAAAAAAAAGTGTGCTGTTTCCAGTTCCAGCTGGCTAAATACGGCGTTATTTTTTTTCTGGCTAAATTGCTCTGGACTTAAGTCCAATATTTACACACATTGCTAGTGCTAGAAACGATACGATCCTTTTTCAGAGCCGTTTAGTCATTGATACTAGTGTAGGTTCACAGAGGTTAGATGATGCAAACATAAATCAGCAGAAGCTGGGTTCCACTGAGAGTTTAAGTTTTCAAAGGCCTGGAAGGCACTGGCAGTCATCTTAATGTGGAAAACTAACACACAGACCATAAATATGCTGAATGCAGTGCTTTTTGTGGCCATGAGCAAAGCATATATTTCTCTCTTTTTAAAAAGGAACTACTTGTATATGGTTGTGCAGCATTTTATGTTGTCACTGCCAATCTAGCTTCCCTCTGTCCTTTTTCTAAGCTGTAATGAACAAAACCACCTCTCTGTTCCCCCATCCTCCCACTTGCTCTTTTTGGGGGATCCAAATATCATTGTACCGTGCTTAGCGGAGGTAAATTTTAATTAATTTCAAAATGAAGCAGCAGCTTAGGAGACATGTCATTCAGCTACAACTTGTATGATGTATTTGCACACTCTTCTAAGCATGGTTTTCTCACACATCCAGCTTGCTTTCCCCTTCTGCGGTTTCATAGCCCTCCAGCACTAGCAGGAAGTAGTTACACAAATCCCAAATAACCATAAGTGATTTCTCCACTTTTTTCCTGTGCTTTCCAGCTGAAGCACACTTTTCTGTGTAGATTTTTGGGTTTCGGGCTTTTAGCTTGGTTAGGGGTAGGCTTACTCCTGTTCTAATTTAAGTAAGCTCAACTCATGCTGTCATTGATCTCAAATCAGACCTTGTAATCCCTTTGTAGGCTGTCTTTGGGCCAGATCATGAAGTTTACACTGAAGGATGAAATCAATAGGCATTTGCCCAAAGGAAAGCCTCTGGGTAAGGTTTTTGCAGGGTGAGCCTGTCATAGAATTTTTTAGGTTAGAAGAGACCTTTAAGGTCTTTGAGTCCAACTGTTAACCTAGTACTGCCAAGTCTCTTGCTAAACCATGTCCCTAAGTGCCACATCTACGTGGCTTTTAAATACCTCAGGGATAGTGACTCAACCAGTTCCCTTTTCCGATGCTTGACAACCTTTTCCTTGAAGAAGTTTTTCCTGATACCTAATTTAAACTTCCCCTTGTGCAACTTGTGGCCGTTTCCTTTTATCCTGTTGCTTCTTACTTGGGAGAAGAGTCTGACCCTTACCTGGCTACATCTATAACTCCCTTCAGGTAGTTACAGAGAGTGAATGAGCCTCCTTTTCTCCAGGCTGAACAACCCTAGCTCTCCCTCAGCCACTACTCATTAAGATTTGTGCTCCAGACTCTTCGCCAGCTTTGCCCTTTTCTGGACACACTTTAGCACCTCAATGTCTTTCTTGAAGTGAGGGGCCCAAAACTGAACACAGGATTTGTGGTGCAGCCTCACCCACTGCCAAGTACGGGAGGACAATCATTACCCTGGTCCTGCTGGCCACACTGTTTTTGATATAGGCCAAAATGCCACTGGCCACCTTGGCCTCATCCCATCAATCCAGCCTGTGGAGCCTTCCCACTCTCCAGCAGATCAGTATTCCTGCCCAACTTGGCATTGTTTGTAAACTTTCCTGCACATCCTCCTACATGAAGTGCCACGCAGTGCCCTATTTGCCCCCTCTGGTCACTGACACTCCGTGAAGGCTTCTTCTATACCTGAGGAGGGGAGGATGAGGGGCTCGACCTCTGTTGTGTCTGGCCCCACTCAGGTCCTGTAGATTGCTTACGGGCTCCCAGTGACTCTCAGCTCCCCCTGGGGTTTCCCTTGTTTAGAAAACCCCTCTGTGTTCGGATAGTGCTGCACTAGAGCCTCTCACCTTGTCACATCATGTACAGGAAATTAACCCTTCCTTTAAGACAGTAGTCATGCTTTTGTGCTTTGAACCAAGTTTTTGTCCTTGCCTTCTAGTGCTTTCTTTTTCCTATTACAAAGACTTTAGATTGAATCCTGACTGCCGCACTTGTGTGGAGCAGGAGGGTCTGTCTGTCGTAGTGCCTCACCATGGTACCTAATGCCTTATCTGTCCAATATCTTTAATTCAGGACTGAAGACATTGCATTTATCTGGCTTAGCCTTTGGCTACTGAGGCATCAGACCCTCTCTTTAAAAACTGGAAAGAAGACAGACAGCCTCTATGAAAGTGTAATGCTGTGATGCACTTACACATCACAGTACTCCAAATAAATCAGTGTAAGAGCATAGAAACTGAGCTCTGTGTCATAAACGTGTTTTAGAGACAAATTTATTAGGTGGGCAATCATCTTCTCTCCTGTTTTTTGGTTGTGGGGTTCCTTTTTGTTGTGGGTGGTTTTTTTGGTTGGTTGGCTTGTTGTTGGTTTTGTTATTTTTATTTTTTTCCCTTTTTTCCTCAAAAGTTGTTAAAGTAGCAGTGTGTTTGTAGGCCTTTTGAAATACCAGTACTTATGAGCCAAGAGTAAAGATTATGTAGTGTGCTTCAGTAATAAGTATCTCTGACAGAAAGTTGTAATTGTGCTGGGGCTTCTGTTGATCTCATGAACTATATGAGTGGGCTCGGGCTTCTCACCACATGCCTCAGATGGGAGGCACTTCGATTTCACAGTTGTGTTTGAAAATTAAACTAATTGTACTTCGATCGCTTCAGCTCAATTTTTGTCCTGCTTCTTACTTGCAGTTGTCTTGAACCCTCCCCTTCTTCCATACAAGGGTGATTTGAAAGTGTGCTGTATTTCAGTAGCTGGAGACAAACCTGTACACTGTGGGTCTTCCGCTACTGTCTTCTCCTGTCATGGTCATTTCTGTCATGATGGCCCATCTTGGCTTCTTCACCAAGCCCTCTATCTGTTGTCCCTGTGCTTCCAGTTAAACTCCTTTTTTGCATTTGCATTGCTGTGCACCTAGATGCTCTGGCAGCATCCTCTGACCGTTGGATCTAATACAACTTGTGAGTGACAAATAAGATTAGTTTTCTTTGACTTTTGGGAGAACAAGTGAATGGCTGCCATTGAGAGAAGAAGAAATCCTGGCATGAGCCTGCATGACCGTGCTAATCAATGGGGATCCCTTTCTGTAGGCTGCCAGGTGAGAGAAATGCGGTTTTATGCTCTTCTTGCATACCAAGCCTCTGCTGTTACCTGCAGATTGGACAAGTTGGTGTAGGAGTAGCTCAGCTGGAAGCAGTCCCATACATGAGACTTGCCCAGGGCTGGGGTTGGGCTGGTGGGCTTCTGTGTGGGATTTCCACCAAGGTCAGTGGGATTGCTGGGATGCCCAGGTGGGAGCTGGTTCCTACCCCAGGCTGTGTCTGGTTAACCAAAAATATGACTTCAAACCAGTTAAATTTGAAGGTAAGTATTCCTGGGCTGACTGAGGGCTGCCCAAGCCAGGAGATTTGTATCAGCTGAGCTAGTGGTCCCTTTTGCTGGTTTCCTTGAATTTGGACACAAATTATGTGTAAACCTAGCGATGGGAATGCACAGAGGGGGTTGTGGTCCAGGGTGCCAATTTCCGTGGAACTTCCACCACGCTCAGAAGGTTGGGCACAGCTTTGTGTGGTACTTAACAGAGCTGATAGCTTTGATTGCCTTCACTTTCTGCACTTCACTCCCTTGTTTAGAGGGAGAAATGGCAACTCTGAGCTGATATATATTTCTTTACTTGATACATAGCAAACACTGGTCTGCATACAATCTGTGCTTTGTTCCTTGGTTCAAAATTTACATTTTTTTTCCCCAAGGTCTACTGATTTGTTATGCGAGGTGTGAACCTCTACTGTAAGCTGCCTCCCTGTCAGGAAAAACCCTGGTAAGCAGATGCCTGCCGCTCTCAGCTCTACCAGCTGTTGCACAGACTGACAGCTAAGGATATGTTTTGCATCTTCCATGGTGAGAGTTTCATGTTGGGAGTAATTAGCATTAATAATAATTAAAGTTGGATAAAGATAATATATATATGTCTACAATGCATTTGTTTTGAGAACCTCAAAATACATATAGTTGTGGGCTAGCAACCTGGAATGAATCTTGATGCAGCTGGAGTTGATGGCTTTAACCCCGCTGTTCCCTAGTAAGAAGCGTGGGAAAGCTGGAAATAGAAGTCTGACAATTCTGTTCCTCAGCAGCAGCCAGTTCTGGGTAGCACCCCATCTACCCCCACAAGGTTGCTTGGTATGGATCTTATTTGATATATATTATAAAAGCTCTTGTGAGGATCAGTGTTCATTCAGAGGTCCATTGTTCTTTCTGCAGGGCACAGCATGGGCAGGGGGTGATGGCAGCCCCAAGCAGCCCCAGTCCCAGCAGCCCTGGTGTATGCCCCTGCCAGCAGCCAGTGCCGGCACCACTGCAGGCTGCCTGCAGGAGTGGGTGCTGCTTGGTGGGATGGCAGTGAGAGGGATGGAAGGATGTGGGGGGCCATGGTGGGGGCTGCTCAGGAAGAGGACAGTGTTGGTGGTGATCAAACCCGGTGCTGCCTGTCCCAGGAGGGACAAAGCTGGTGTGCTCAGCCTCATTCCTGCCACGGGCTGTGGGTTGTGAGCTTGGTGGAGGGTACGCAGAGCAGAGCTGTCACAGGCTCGTATTATTTAATGAGCCAAGCCTTGTGAAGGCAGAGATTCTTTTATTGGATCTGTTCTCTGTGGTTTTTTCCTAGCACTTAGCTGTGCTTTTCGTGTTACTTGGAAGGCTGAAAAGCAGGATCATGTCTATTTATTAATCTCTGCCTAATAAAGATGACTACCAGATATGTTCTTTGGCCTTAACAAAGAGGTATAATTAGAGATGAGATTAGACATGGCCCAAGAGGAGGTGCTTTGCTTAGGAAAATATTCAGTGATGGCATATAATACAGTCTGTCTGAGGCACCACATCCTCCCTGGGGGCCTCGTCTCGAGCTGAGCAGTGACCCTTCCCAGCACTTTAGTGCCGTAGGAAACACAGGAAGAATATTAATGATAAAGGGATATACAAAGCAAGCTTTGCCTCAGTCAAACAATGCACCACCAACCTAAAATTATTCAGCAGAAGTTTAGTTGGCAAAGTTAATAATTTATGGCTCTGGCTGATAGCACCCCATGCAATAGCAGTGTGTTCAGCAGCCCCAGCCCTGATTAAATATGCATGGACTCATTGGATGCAATTTCAGTGCAATTAGTATATGAAGCCAGAAGGAGCTGTATCATTTCTAGAATTGTACTAAAAGGCTCTGCTAGTTCTTTCATGATAACATTCTACAGGATAGTAGTTGTTCCACATCAGCTGTATTTAAGTACAGTGGTTTAAGGAGCAGCTGCCTGCCGTGTTATGTGCTATATAAGACAAGTACTCTGCATGTCACCAGGCACAGAGAATGCTTGGAATTACTAAACTAGTTCAGGACTGGAGAAAACTTCTCGCGGTACATCCTCTATCCTTGTGCGCCAGATTTGTGTGTGCTGGCAGGGATGAGCACAGCCTGAGGAAAGGTTGGATCAGAGAATATCATTGATTTAGTTTCTTTTTCCTTTCTTTGCCGTAAAAACTCACGTATCATGCTCGACTTAAATACTTGTAGAAACTGTTTAAATAAGAAAGGGGAGAAAATGGCACTGGACATTCCACAGTCTGGTTGGCAGCATCTGGGTGTGTGTCCTGGCAAAACACCAACTGCCCCAGCAGCTTTCCTTCCTAGAGCCACATCACCGACAGTTCAGTTTCATCCATCCCCAGCACAGCCAGCTCTGCAGATGGAGACGAGTCTGACCAGTTTGTACCAGTTGACAATCTGGCTTATTCTGTCTAGTGGCCGAGGAAAATCTTTCCTCTTCTATGCAGCTTCCTTCGTTCTTTTCTCTGCTCTCTCCTTTTGTTCCATTGTTGTTCCCCCTTCTCAACACTGGATCTCTTTTGCCTTCCTTCTGGCTATGTGCTCTTTGGTCTGGTGAGCCATATTGCCCGAAGCTACTGTGTTTGTGGTGCATGTGTTATTGTTCTCCAAAATAAATAATTTCACTAGCTTTTCACTTAATGGTGACTTAGATAACCCTCAGAAGGGTTGGATTGTGTTCAGATGTGGAGAGTCACTTGTACAAGCGCTTCCCTATAAGCAGGTAAAGGGGAATGTGGGCTCAGCAGCTCAAGACTAGAAAGGAGCATGAAGGGAGGTGTGGGCTATGGATGGGTGAATGGTTTGTAGCATTGCACTCTGAGCCTTGCAAATCACGAGGGCCAAAAGCACTCCAGTGCCGTGGCCGAGGAAGCCAGAGACGAAGTGGGGTTTGAAGATTTGAAGATGGCAGGAGAGCATCCAGTCCAACACCTGGCTTAAGGCAAGACTATCTTCAAATTTTGGTCAGTTTGCTAAAGGGCTGTCCAGTCAGGTGTGTTAAACTGAAAGAACATGAAAAAGAACCTGTGTTTCTGCTCTACAAATAAATGTGTAGTTCAGCTGTTCTGGCCAGTGTAGGTAAATTGTTCAGGCCATGGGAAGAGCTTTCATATTTTTGCTTTGGTAAAAATTCTGAAGGTGTGCAACCTGTATTTACTGGTATGAGTTCAGACAGGTGTCTGCTCACCTGGTTGTTTGATCTTGGTGCCTTGTTGTGTCTGTCTGGTAGAGGCCTGGGTTTGTGTTATTTTTTGCAGTGTAATGGTGTGGAGAGAGGACAGCTGTATTGTCCTGAGCACCAGGCTGATGCAGGGGCTCTTCTTTCAGAAATTTGGTCCTTGAATCCTTGTGTCTAGGTACATAGATAACCTGGAAATTTAGGGTAGCTGAATGCCACCCTTAATGCCCCTTGGTCCCCTTGAATATTCAAGCCTCCAGCTCCATCACTTGGCTTTCCTGTTAGTAATTTGAGGATAACAGAGGTGTCTGTGTCTCAGAAGTGCTGGCAGGATTAATGGATGAGTGTTTGGGAAGTGCTTTGAAGAGGAATGCATGAGAGTGGTGGTGGTGTTGCAGGGTGGCAGCTGGTATTGGCTCTGAATGTGCTGAGGTTTAGGATGACTTGAGCCCCCTCTGGCAAAACTGCAGCCCCAATAATGTACAGAATTGTCTCTGCTGCCTCAAAATAAGCATATGCCCCATTTTCCACACCTTTTACTAGCCTTGCAAGTGCAAATGGGTCTCTGCTGACACAAGTTGCTTCTCTGCCTGTGATGGCCTTCTGATGGATTGCAGGCACCAGGAATGGGTTCAGGAATGGTACACATGCCAAACTGGTACTCAGTCTAATTTTTGGAGCCCAGGAAATGTAATGCCCTCGTGGTAGTGCTGGAGTTAAACATATGATGTCTAGGTTAGCTGAAACAACTGCAGAACCCCGAGATAACTGTGTTACTGGTGTTTTGGATAAAAGCCATGCAAGTAGTTTGTTTCACCATGGCCACAGTGGCATTGACCTTCATCAAGCAATTAGTGCTTTTCATCATAGAAGGTGTTATTGCCAGCTGCAAAACAGCCTCCTTTGAAGGAAGGAGGTGTTGCTAGGAAGATGCAGAGCTTGGGCACTAGCCAGTCTATGGGAACTGCATGGAAACGCTGCAGGAGTGCTTGAAGCTAATCCTGTGTGTCTGCCTGCTGGGCTCATCTTCATTTCCCCCTTTGCCCCCTTGGGCTTTGTTGAGAGACAGAAAATGGATTGATAACTTGAGTCTGTCCCCTTTGGGTGTCAACTTTCGAGGTACAACGACTGAGTTTGCAAGTGGCTGATGGTACAGTGAGGACAAATCAGAGAAGTTTGGAGTACAGGAAAAGGGGATGAGGAGGCAGGCCGAAGGAAGGCAGAAATGGAGTGATGGTGCAGGACTGAACGTCTTTTTGCTCGTTTATGTTAAAGAGTGACCCCTATAAATCCATGGGGCAGGATGTTGGATGCCATTTCCACTTTTAGGCTGTGAGGGGAGTTTCAAGCAAGGAGGTAGAAGGAAAACCATGGCCTGATGAAGAGAAAGAGAATTTGTCAGAAAGCCAAAAAGAGGAAAAAAAAAAAAAGGCACATCTTAAAAGTTTGGGCTAGAACATTTGAAGCTCATGGGAAATTTTAATTAATGAATCTAAATTTTTTTATTTTTATTTGCAGTGATTGGCTTTTGGTATCTTAAAAAATGTCATTTGTATTCAGTCTATATTTTCTACTACTTGTGTGGTTTTGTTCACATTCTGAAAAACAATTTAAACCCATACATTATGAAAAACAACTAGATTAAACTTTGCATCTCTCTATCAATTATATATTTTTATTTTCCCTTAGGAAAAGATTTCCCATACTTTAATTTTTTCCATGCTGCTACTTCTAGAGAATCAGATCTTTAAAAAAAATTAGCTATTGCACATCTGGCCACCAGTAGCACTTGTGTGGTTGTTGGGTTCTTCCCCAACACAGGAATTTCCTTGAGTTGTAACGTAATGAAATCAGTGTGAGTTTTGAGTGTAAAGCTGGTTTACAGATTTTGAGTATTCTGTTTGTTGTTTTTCCTCTAAACCACTACTTCAGATATCTTTACATTTTTACATATTCTTAAATTTTATATATTCTTACATTTTACATTTCTCCTTGAAGGAGAAATCATAAATAATGAGCTTTTCATGGGTGTTGAATGAATGGAGACTCCTGAAGTAAGGAGAATCCTGTATAGAATTCCCTCTTTTTCCTCCTATGGGAAAAGGTTGCTTTTTTTTTTTTTTTTTTTTTTTTTTTTTTTTTTTTTTTTTAATGAAGGATGGGAGGTTACAGAAATAGATTGCCCAAAAGGGTGGGCAGGGAGCTGCTCCATTGCTTTACAAAGCATTTAATAGCAATTTGCAAAGCTGAACAGTATTTCTCTTTGCAGTGCTTTTCTGTGGCAAAATTCTCTGGTTCAAAATAGCCTGAGAGTTTTCCTGAACGTTTTTATAAAAATTAATTATTGCGATTACTCATTAGGCGAGGCAGTCAGTAACAGAATGAAGTATATATGTGGGGAACAGATTATTGCCTTTAAGGCAAAGATATGTTCATATTAAGTTTTACATAAACATAAATTGATATATAATCAAGTAGAGCAGTTCTTCTGAGGTTCTGCATATTCAACAGCTCTGAAAGAGAGACTGGTTCCTATCTTCCATCAGTCTTTAACAATGGAAGCATGTAAATCATTTTTCCATGAAAATTAAAATTAGAGTTGCAACATTATTAATCCGGTTACTTAAAACAACTTTCTCAAAAGCACGGATAAACCGAGGAGCTGTTAGTTAAATACTTGCCTTCAAAATCAAACCAAAACAAAAAGCAGATTTTTTTTCGGTGGAAAGCATTGGTTAGTTTGGGCCATGGGAACTGTTTATTTAATGATGTAACTTTTAATATAGTGGTGGTTTAAAAGCATTGTGTAGGAAGGATTTAAATACCTTTTTTATTTCTAGAATATCAGCTGATAACTTGAGTGTAAACAGGAAAATCCGAGCTCTTCGTCCCCCCAAAATTATACCATCGTGTAACTAAAGTGGGGTTATTGCGGATTGCAAGCAGGAATGGTAGATTAAAAAAAAAAAAAAAAATCACTGTTAGCGTTTTTTTAATTCCAAACCACAGGGTGTTTTTGATTAACCAGTTATTCCTGGCCTCTCAAGGGAGAGTTTGGAAATTGGGAGTGGGAAGAAATAGCTAAACAGATGGAAGAGATTGACATTGTTCTGTTTCACATCATCTGAATGTTGTTGGGGACAGAACTGGTGTAATTGAAAATGTGACCGCAAACTCTTTCTTTGACTGTAGATTTTTAAACCTGCTTTCCTTTTGGGCAGAGGAAGCAGCATTGAAAGCATGCTGCTGGTGTTATGTAAACTACAGGGTTTTTTTATTTTTCAGTGCTGTTTGATGATGATGATTGTAAATCTCCAGCGTACTGATGTAGTGCTTCTGTCCATCTTGAATGTGACACTATTGCAAGCTTCTGTGATTTTATTGCCAGTGTTTTGGGGACTGTTTCCTTACTCCCTGTAAAGCTACTGCTATGGGATTTCAGAAGAATTGCTGGTTTCATTTAATTTTCTTCCTTTCCTCAAAATCCACCCCCACCACACACATCAGTTTTTACATGCTGTTGCAGTGCAAAAGTTCTCAAAAAAAAAAAAAGAAGCATGTGTGCTCCAGAGGCTCAGAAAGCTGACAGCAAATAAAAAGAGTTATGGCTTGAAAATATATATATACACACTGGGCTTTTTCAGCCAGTTGCGCGTTAAGGGGAAAGAGGGTGGCTGGCAGACGAAGCCTAGAACTTTGAAGTCAGCTGATCTAAGCCCCTTGACCCCAGGTAGTGGTTGTGCATCTCAAAAAAACTTTGGCCAGGCAAGTCCAGCATGTTGGGAGAGGTGCCGTGGAACTTCATGAACTTCACATTTTGCTATAAATGCAGTTTAAACCATCTTTTATTCAAATAATTAACCTTGGCATCCTAATCTTGCCACAGGTGCCTCTAAAACATAAGCTTTGCCCAAAGATTAACTAATCAAAGATGTACTGGAGTATCATCTAGTTTATTTAAGCAGGTTCTCCAGGTCATGGAGAAAATGTATGGAGGGGTATGGCAGGACATTTCTCCTTATGGTGTAAATGCTGAGTGGATTTCACGTTGGTCTCAGCCTGGAGAGTGTGTCAAGACCTCGCTGTCTTGGGTGTGCTCAGGACCAGACCCGTGCAGAAGCTCTCTTTCACCACATCACCCAAAGATGTGGGTACCCAGTTTTCCCCCATATGTCAGTGATGAATTCATGCTGGTGGAGACAGCTGACAGAAGGATTCATGTGCCATTTAAACTTTTACTGGAAATATCAAAACACAGCTTGATGCTTTTGGTGTACGTGGGTGTCTTTGTCACTGACTCCCTTTTTCTCCCAAATTCTTGTTTAGTGAGAAGCAGCAGTAGCTGGTAATCAAAGGCATGAAAGACACTTGTTATTTGCAGACTAACAACCTGCCATACAAACCAGTGTCTTGAGTCTGCAAATACAGGAATCTTAGGAGCTGCCAGGATACCATACAGCACTCTAATTAAGTGCTTTTACCTGGGGCTTGACCTTATTTAAAACAAACAAGGCTGTTGCTGGTAAAAAGGATGGAGACAAGTCTGCCAAAGGAAGTGAGCATTTTCTACCTGTCACAATTGCTAAAAATACACAAGTAAGTTGTGGGAAAATTGCATTTTAGGCAATAAAAGGTCTGTAGAAAATTGTCCTCTGTCTGCAATGTTCATTTAAAGGGGAGACTCAGTGATGGAAAACGTACCCTAATAAGCCCTTCTGGACTGCAGTTCCTCAAGACATCTGTAGGGTTGCTCTGACATGGTGTTGGCTTTGCTTGCTGTCTCTGGGTCAGGCTGTTCTCTATCTTATGTCTTAGCATAATGTTGTAACAGTGGCCCTGAGTGCCAGGGATTTTTGAGCTTGGCTGGCAGCCTGGTGGGATTAGCCAGCAGAGGCGCTGCTTCTTGAGTAGGGTCTCATTTAGGTGAACAAATAGGTCCTTACCTCCTCTTGGCACATGAAAGGATTCCCTGGTACTTGTGGTTTTGCATAGTGAGATCCTCCAGAATGTTACTGTGCCTGTAGGTCTGTGTGTGGTACACATAGGCAGCACACACTGATTTACTCCAAGAGAATGCAGTCCTTAGCATGATGCTTTCTGCTTTGGAAATACGCACTATCCATAGTCTATGTTGTGATTTTGGGTGTGTGCTGATATTTCCGAGTAAACATGTTTCTTTTTCTCGTGGCTACAGGGTAGAGGTACTATTTTGGGCCTTTCTGTCTTTGTGTAAGGCTCTTTGCCCATCCCACTGTGACATTTTTCTTTTATCAACACTAGCGAGGGGGTCTCTTTAAATTTGAGTTTCCCCAGATATATCCCTTTTTTTGGATTTGTGCTGAATTTGAGAATTGTAAATCTCTCCTTTTTCCTGACACTCCCAGGCACGTTCTGATGCTTGGAGTTGTCTCTTGTACATGCTGAGACCATCTCTGTAGCTTCATGCAGAGAAGTTACAGTGGATACATAGAACATACGGTGCATGTGTGTTGTACTGCACATCTGTGAGTGTTGGACGTGGAGCATTCACTGGTGGGGGCACACAGCACACTCAGAGCCTCCCAGGAGCGTGGGACTCGCTGTGCTTGTGTGGGGTAGTACTGCTCCTGCAGGGATGCATGATTTGGTGAAAGTTGACCTGGGATGTAAAAAAACCAAATCACAGCAGAGGTTGGTATAAAGGCTCTGGTTATAGGTCAAACAAAGAGCAAAGGGATGGATTTCCGCTTCACATTTATTGGTCTGTACATTGGCTTGCCAGTTTGTCCACACTGTGCTTAGTGAGGGTAAAGGGAGCCCTTGGACTTCAAAGTAGAGAAAATCTTCATTGGATAAGGATGGACTTCAGTCCATGCAAAATAGTGAGTTAGATCTGAGTAACCTGGGCAGTCCTGAAAGGGGCCTGCATTCTACAAAATATGTTTTAGAAATTAAAAAGGTGCTTGCTGATTGTGTTTAAAATGAATTCTGTTGTAGAGTGATTGAACAAATAGCTCAAAGCTGGTGAAGGGGTGAGCAAAGAAACAGCATGATTCAGGCATGAGGAAATATTTAAGCATACAGAGTATGAAGGCATGTTAAGTACAGAGGTAGTGACCCAGAGAAGAGTCACAGGCTCAGGATGGGTTGCCCAAGTGTTCCTGTGGTGTGGTACTCAGAGCGGACCGAGGCTTGAGCCTCCATCTCCAGCTGTGAGAAGTTTGCTTAAAATAACCATTTTTTTTAAAAAATTGTTTTTATTTCAGAAGTGGTCCTTGAGACTAGGTACTTCTTGAGTAAAAAAACACCCTGTACTTCAAGGAGATCATGTATTGTGCTTCTTGAAAGTCCAACCTCTCCCAGTTCCCTTGGAGTTGGCATCCAAAGTCACAGGTCTCCAGTGAGTAGCAGGCAACTGCATGTCAGATGCAAAGCAGGGTAATTTATTGTGCTTTGCTTCCAGAAATGCTGCTTCCAGTGCTGTATTAACTTTTGGATACCATTGTTAATCTAAATGGATATTCTCAAAAATAGTCAGAGGGGATCAACAAAAAAATGACATTAAAAAAATATTTGGAAGCAGAAAAGTTGCAATCAAAAAAGCTGAGGATGAGCTTTGTTCAAAGAGACAACTGAGGAGAGACACGGTATCTACAAGCACATAAAGAACAGTTTCAGAGAGGGCAGGGATCAATTGTTTGCAGTCGGTTGGGACATAAATAGTGATGAATGAAGCAGCAAGGGAAAAAAATAGGTGGAATGAATGGGAAAGAGAAGATTGCTTCGGGAAGTGCTGTGGGGCCTCCACCATAGATGCTGCAGACTTCCTGAGGCAGGGATTGCCTTTTGTGGGGCACAGCCAGTGGGTACCTCCCTAGGTGCCTCAGTGCTAGAAATTATTTTAAGCCCAGGTATTGAGGAAACACTTGGGCATCTGCTGGGTTTGATGTGCTAGAGTTCCATTGGTGGCAGCAGGACCTCAAGTACCTGATTTTCCTGAGTCATGGCCCAGTGGCATTTGTCCAGAAATGCAACTCTTCCTTTTTTGTAAGTTTAGATAATTTCAAAGTGAGTTTTAAATGGTAAAGTGAACCCAGAGCACTGAAGGAGGTGTTTCCAGTGGCAGCTGGAGCTTGAGGAATTAGTTTCAGATCAGGAGCTGTGTGTTCAAAGACCCTCAAGCTGGGCTGGCCTGGTAGTCAGTGGAGGAGCGCAAGAGGTAGAAGTCATTTCTAATGTCTGTGGAATGAATCCTTGGGTGCCATGGATATAAGTAGTTACTGAGATGGTGACTTGGTCAGTGGTGAGGACAATGCTAGTGATAGAGAAAAATTAATGGTTCCATTTATACTTTTTTGAGCATTTCTTTTTCTTCTGTAAGCATGGCTCCCACAAGCATGCCATTATCTGAAAGAGCCAAAAAGGTCTTTATGGGCTTGGGACCAGAGGTAGGAGCCATGCTTTGTGCAAACAGGCACACAGATTTTTGTTTTTTAGCGTTTCTTCTTTTTTTTGAAAGCTCAATCTACTTCTAGAAATGAATGTTACTCCCTCAGAAACCTGTCCACGAGCTCTTCCTGCAGGGCTCTTGCCTCTTTGTCAAGAAAGCACAAGCACCTTTAATGCTGCTCTAAACTAAAGTTTCCCATAATGTAGGCATTAACTTCACTTGAAGCTGGATGTACTCAGGTCATGCCTTTGGTAAGGGTAGTTTTTCAGTAGACATCTGACTTGAAAAGGTATTAGCTATTATCCTAAATATACATTTGCTTGTTGGGATAGACTTTTTATTTTGTTGGTACCTGCCATGCTAAAAGGCCAGTTTGCTCGTGGAAGAGTTGTGAGCTTGTGGGGTCAGTTTGGAGTTGCATGGTGCACGTGTCTTTAGGGGCATGTAGCCATGCATGCTTGAACAAACCAGCCCTGCTCAGACAAAGGTGTCCCTCTGCATCGTTCTTCTTCTGAGGAGAGAACAAATGGGTGAGAGATGGTAGTAATTCAGCTTCAGCAAACACAGGAGTAGAGAGTGCCTCGTGTCAGAAACCATATAGATTGGTGTGTTTATCAGTATTGACCCAGTATGTTCACAGCTGCACCCAGACTTCATGCCTGTGGCAATTACCATCCATCTCCCCTTTCTCTTCGGTTTCATTGTGAGCTGCAAAGAACCAAGACTCAATTACCTGATCACTGCTGTAGAAGGCAAGCTCGTAATCTTTAGCATTTCTCATCCAAATGCAATTATTCTGATTGCCACATTTCAAGCCTCGATACAGATGTTAACCCTCTCCTACCACCTTTTTATTCTTCCTCTGCAGAGCCTTTAAATCCCCATCAGCTGCTGTGGCTCATGTTCCTATGGGGTGGTCTTTGGATTTTGAATTTTTCCCATCAAAAGGAAGCCGTGGGCTGAGTGAAGGTCTTTCAGAGTCTAAGGTGTTCAAACTTCATCATGTGCCTTTGTCCCATTGACTTCAGTATAGCATAAAATCACATGCTTTGACACCCAGGAAGACCCAGTCATTTCCCTGGTGAAGGTGTGGCCTAACCTCGAGGTGATGGAGGTCAGGAAAATGGAAATTACAGCATCTGTGCTGCCTTCATTCCTTTTCTTTTGTATCTGTTTTCTTTGGCACTACAAATACTCCAAACTTCATTATCTTGGAAACAAAAACAAAACAACCTTTTCTTTATTCATGAACGGATGTCTGTTTTGAAATCTCATGGGGAGGAGATTTAAAAAAAACCCAGACCCATCAATTTCTTTATTTTCTTGCTGTGTGTTTTTTCACCACTGGGTGCTGCTGGTAAAAATTCCACAATAGGCACTGTAAGGGAAAACACGTTTCAGGAGACTTCCCAATTTAGCACTGTGATTCAGCGGGATCCTAGAGCAGGGGCCTTGGTGCGTGGTAGAATTATGAGCTAAAATCAGGCAGAGGGGGAAGAAAAAACAGCAGAGCCTCACTGAAATGGAAAGCAAGTAATTTGTGATTAGTTGTTAAAAGCAGCTTTCTCAATGGATTTGTGTACGCCTGTGTTACCCACGCACAAAAATCCCAAATCTCTCCTTGACAAACCCCCTGTGTCCCCTATTTGTCCCTGTGTCCCCAGGCTCCTTCCAGCCCCCTCCTGTCCTCTGTGCTGCAGGCAGGCGAGAGGCAGTGTGCCTGCTGGCTCCTTCTGACCCTGTGTCTCATTGTCAAATTTCATTCATTTTGGGGAGCCTTGACGTTTTGGAAACCTTGTTCTGTCCCTCAGACGGGACTGAGGGTGGTCATTGGTTCAGAAGGGACCTCAGGAGAACTGAGAGGTGTGAGGTTCCCTGCCCTGGGAGAGCAGCCTGTTGTTGAGGGGCACAGCCTGGGTAAAGAAGGGGAAGAACTTTTGAGGGAAATTCCAGTTTGAATTGAGAGGCAATGATTAAGCTAATGCAGTCAGCTAACCATATCTGTGTTTCCAAGAAGGAAGTGGAAAATTAAAAATGTGAGCTTTCCTGTTCTGTGTTGCAAAATGTGGTACAGAGTTATAAACAATAAAATTTCACATGTGAAAAAACATCTGAAAGTGAGAGATTTGGCTTATCAGTGCTGATTATTTTTCATTTTCTGTTCTTCTGAAACTGTCTACTGAAATTTTTAATTACCTTTTAAATATTGTTCTTTACCATAATAATTTTACTTTTTGAGGCCATTCTGTGTTTTTCCACTTAAAAATTAATTTCTTCCTTAAATTTATTCTCTTCCTTCATGTTTATTACGTGCTGTTGAGTCAAGCATCAAAACTATTTATTTATTTATTTGTTCATTTATTTATAGAAATTATGTAATTCAGTGTCAGATACTCTGTTATGCATATGAAAATAGAACTAAAGAAATTTCATCCTGCAGGATATAACTGCTTCCCTGGAGGTGAGGAGAGATGGTTTGTTGCACTGCACAGTTAGCCTGCGTGCCTTGATCCTACAAGTAGCCACGGAAGCTTGAACATCATTGGGCACCCTGTGAGAGCTGGGGGGAGTGGGGACACCCAGCACCTTACAGGATTGCTCAGGACCAGTAGTACAGGAGCCTAAGACTGCTGCCTTTTGCTCTAAGCATCAGGTATTGCTCACTGCTGGAGGCAGAAACACCAACCCAGTGACCTGCCGTGTTAAAGTGAAGCACAAACTTCTTCTTATTTGCTAGACGGTTCTTAAATGTTTTGTAGTGAGGATCCTGCCTCTGCCTCTATAATTTCAAAATGGAGTAGGCAGTGCAGGTTGCAAACTCTGCAGATCAAGTCCTTTGACTGAATTCTGGTGCTTTGGGAGTTTGTAATCTGTTAGCAGGTTGCCAAATTGTAAATCTCCATGCTGAAATTTCCCAAAAAGGTCAACCAAACCCATTTTATTTTTTTGTATTTTATTTATTTTGGAGTGGGAGCGAATTACATGCAGAATAGCTCAGATATTTCCAAGAGTTAGCTTAAGAGGAAATAGGTTCCCTGGCCCAGGTGAGATATTTTTGGAAATAAGAATTTGGGGTCTAGCAGAGAAGCTGCCTGGTAGCAGCGACGCCTCCTCCCCATCCTCCCAAGGATCTGTACAAAGTAGGTGAACTGCAAAGCCTTGGAAAAATGTTCTGCTGGGAATTAAACAGATTCGGCTGCTAGCTTCTCCCCACATCAGTGTCTCTCTTTTCTCCACCCCACTGTGCAGTGGCCATCCCTGCTGGGGCAGCCCTTGTTGCTGGGCTCTGGTGCCTGGGGCTGGCAGGTGCCCTTGCCTTGCTCCCTCAGCTTCTGATGTCAGTGTCACAGAATTACCTGTGCGGTATCACAGGATGTGGTGGAGCTGCCTCTGATGGGATTACCAGGCTGCTGTGTGTGGTGCTCCCATTCTCCCTGAACTCCTGTTTCTGGGCTCTTGCAGGTTTAACAGATGTATGAAGTGACACACAAACATTGCATGCCTTTTTGAGGCAAATTAATCCTTACTTAGGTAATCTTGGAAAGCCATTATTAATGTCCACAACCCTTTCATGCATTTCCTGGCCTCAGTGCATTTCTCAGTTCAGAGCTTTCTGCATTTCAGGGCTCAGGTGCCTGGGGTTCCCCTCTGGCTGCTGCAGTCATGGCCAGCGGGTTCAGGAGCTCCCGTCCCTGAGCAACTTGCTTTGCCCTTGGCGTGGCTCGCAATCAAACAGCTGTTCTGCATGCTGAGAAAGGATGTTTTTTAGTTGTAGCCTCCTTGTGCAGTCTGCTCTCATACCTGCCCTGTGGTCTCTGAGTGGGATCAGCAAATTGGTCAACCCCCTGCTAGGGTGGGACTGCTCCCAGCTACTACAGATCCCGTCACAGCACTGGCTCTGCTGGATTGGTTTTCTTCCTTCAAGAGAGATTTTTTGATACGTGTCTGCTGCTATTTCACGGTCCTGTTCTCTTGTGCTTCAGCTCAGAAGTGCAGTTATTTTGCTTCTGCAGTTTTTCAGTAACTGAGCAATAGTTTTGGTTTGCTCCGCAGTAAATTTAATTTTTAGTGTACTGTCCTAGTTACATAAGTGATCCGAATCCCTCTGGATCTCTCTTGTGGTTGCTCTGTATTTACTACTCCCTTCAGTTTCATGTCATCAGCAATTTAGCAATTTTACAGCTGGTTTCTCCGAGTAATTTATCGACACTATCAGTAGGGTGGAATAGATACTGAAAATTTGCTGCATAGATCCCACTGACTTTTAATGTACTACTTTTTCAGGAGCAAGAATAGTTGACTGAGAGGTAATAGCAAATATTGTCGTCTCAGGCAGCATGTGCATGCTGATAATCGGGAGGAAGTATAGCCATAAATTTTAGTGCAAGCATTGGGGAGTTTGGTATTGATGCTTCTGAATGTGTTTCCAGCTGGGTACCTATGCTGATTGATACACACACACACACACACACACACACATATAAGCTATTGCAGCCGAATTAAGTGCAGACACTATTGTCAGCATCACCTTGTAGGATGCTTGCAGTGAGATACTCGCTTAATTCCTTCCCTTGGGAGATAGAGGTATTTCTTTTGCTGCTCCTTTGGAAGGAGCACTTAGAGCAAGGATGCTGTATCTGTGCTCTCCACAAAATAAGAAAAGGAGCAGAGATCTTAAGAACCACCACCTTTGAGAACCACTCAAAGTCTTGAGTTTGGCAGCATGAGAAGTTAAAAAAGAGGTGGAGGGACATTTGTACAGAACTGCTTGACATGTCTCCTATAGCCACAGCTCTGGGGAGCAGAAACTGCTGAGGACTAGGGTATTCTTCTACAGAGTGCCATAGCTGCTGGTCTCCTAGGGAATATATGGCCTGAGCAGGGTCTGTCCCCCAGGAAAGTCCAACCCCGAGTTGTTTCGCGTCACTGCATGTAAAATCGACGACATTGCTGACCTCAAGGCTGTGATGGCAGATGTGAAACTGGGGAGATGACTCACTCTATCTGGTAATTCAGGCTGAAGGCTGGTGTTCCCCAACCTTTCTTTGACATTTAAGAAGTGTCCCCCTTCCTCTGAAGAAAAGTAAATTCAGAGTGCCTCAGGCAGTCTCACTATTGCTATGTCATGTCAAGGACTTTCCTTTATGACCGCAGACACTGAGGACTGAGTTAAAACACTAAAAGCTGATGGTGGAAAATAGTGGGGAGGGCAGGTCCCTGCCCAGCTGGCTCACTCTTCCTCTTCACGGGGCAACCTGTGCTAAAAGAGATTTCACTGCAAGCATTTATTCTGAAGGGCAACAAAACATATCTGTTCTTGTGGGGAATATTAAATGTTGACATTAAGCAATAATTTAACGGATCTTAGAAGTTTTTAGTGAATAATACATGGCTTCCCCAGTGAGCCTCAGATTATCTAGGGACAAAAATCTCTCGCCTCTTCTCTAGGCGAGAGCGAGGTGCATCGTGGGTGTTGCATACAGCAGTAGAGACTCACTGGGTACTTGCCGATGGAAAGCAACCTGCCCTTTGTTTCAAGTGGGAAAGTGTTATGAGCATGACAAAAATTTGTTTTGAATGTTGGCAAAATTTGTCTTGGCCCTACCACCATTTCAAAAGAAAAAAAACAAACAAGCCAGCTCTTTGAAAGTGGTGTGGATATTAGATAGTTCTAATTGCTTTTCTCTGCAGTATGAAATAGTGCCCTCCCTACCAGACACACCTGTTATCTCTGGTATTTTCTTTTTGCTTATCTGTGCATAACTGTGCTGTGTTTTCTTGGTGACATTTCATACCTGGTTTTGAGATTCTTTTGTTTTGCTGCTTTTGCTTTACTTCTTAAAAGGGATGAGAAAAATTCAACCTTCCAAGGTACAAATAAGCCTCTTAGCATCATAGTATCAAAAGAGCGATTAAAGGAGATTTTCAGGTTTTTTTTCTGGTTGATTTTCAGATCCTTTTCCAGTTTTCCATTTGCCTAAGTAATTTCTTGACCCTAGAGTTGATTCTCTTGAGTTCTCAAAAGATTGGAGCACTGCTGAAACGAAGAGCAAGAGTGGCAAAATTGGTCTGTGAAAAAGCACCCAGGTAATTTAATAAATAGCACAGACTGAGTGTTATTTAAAACCTAGCACACATTTACTTCCTCATAAGCTTCAAACAGCTGTATCAGTGGTGGTTTCGGCCGTTTAGTCCAAGAAATTCAGGCACAGGCACAATCAGTGGTAGCGGTGAGGAAAATGTCTATAAATGTATAAAAACACATTTGTATACTGTTGCCAGTACTTTTAAGCCAGAAATTGTCTAATTTCTGAGGTTTCTCTCTGAAGTGTGGGCTCAATAGCCCGCCTTGTCGGACGTGTGCAGGTTTATTTGTCCTATATTCATTACTGCGTCCAGCCAGTTAATGGGTCACCTCGGAGGTGCTGGAATGTCCTGCCTGAAGACCATTAGTGAGGAGCACACGTGCCTCTCAGCCCCTCACACCTGGTCCTGCCCAAAACCTTCCCTGAAGCAACGCTGCCTGGACCTGTCAGATGTCAAGCACTAACATGGGACTTATTAGTGTACAAACCCTGCACCTCCTGTAGGGTTCCCCCCACCTCCCTGCTCCCCCCTTAGTTTTACATGACCTACGGGAGGCTGAATGCAAACAGGACCAGACCTGCCAGGGGTCAAAGGAACTAGGCAATCAAGAAGACAGGGTTTTCCCAAGGGGGGACAGACTTGCTGGCTGACAGCTGGGATAATGAAACTGCTGGGGAGAAATGTCAGCTTAAATGAGAATGTGCAAAAAGCGGGTTATTGCAGCAGGACTAGCGGGCCATGGCCCTTTTCAGGACAACATGCTGGTTTGGTCTCGCCAGTGGTTAGTTTGTAATGGTTACAGGGATGATTGCTTGCCAATGCAAATAGTTGGATAAACAAACGTATAGGAGGGTGACTGTGGATGTGAATAACCCACTCTTTATTTAGAGGATGTGAGAATATGTAGCTCTAATCACATTTGCTGGGGAAGTGACCGCAGGGGAGATTGGGGTGTGATGAGGAAATGGAAATGTTTGCCTGGAGGAGAAGAGCAGCTGAGCGCCGTGGCACAGGAGCAGGAGACCCTGCCAGAGGGTAGTGCCTCGATCTGTGGGGCCAGAGGGCTTTGAGGCAGTTATCCCCGTGTTCCTTCTAGTGCTGAGGCTGTGGGGACAGAGCAGTGGTTTTCGTGGCTGCAGGCAGCCCTGGGGACCCAGCTGGTGAACAAGGGGAGGGGTTATTTTTTTGCTTTTCTTCCTCCAGCAGCCTGGCCAGCCTTTACCAAGCCATGGGGGTTCTGTGGAGCCTCCTCCCATTGCCTCTCCCATCACTTGCCCACAAGGGTGATGTGGGGTGAAGCATCGGGTTAGGATGCTTTTCTGCAAGACTGGTTGAAAATCAGAGGGTAAGCTGAAGCTTAGCCAAAAACTTAGCAGTCGTGTGCTAAATTTGTAACCACTAGGAGTAAGGGTACTTTAATTCGGTGAGTCATCGCTTGTTCTTATTAAAGAGTCTGTGGGGACAGCTTTTCTGGCACGTGTGGCAAGGTTGAGGTACAAAGGGGAGCTGCTGTGGTCTGTAGCCAAAGAGCTGGTCACAAAGGTATTGCACTAGCTGGCAGAGCTTGGAAAGGCATTTTCTCGCAAAAGGCCATTGATAACCCAGGACCAAACAAGGGAGACCTTGTCAGAAACTATGGGGTCATCTTCGAAAAGTCTTGTTTGCAGACTAGTGCAGGGAACAGATCCATCCTGACTGGGCGTCCTGTGGGGTAGGAGCTGGGGTGCCGCAGCTGTGGGATGTGGGAACACAGGCAGGATGGGTGTGCTGATGGCTATATGTCTTTCTCTTCCAATTTCCCATGCTAAGACAGGAAAACACAGGTTTTAAAATCAGAGCATGCTTTCCAGTCATCTTTTTCTCCCCTTACCGTGGCAAGCAGAAGCTTGTAATTTACTTTCTAGAGTTGATCCCTGAGTATGTATAAATAGATGGTATCTGAATGGAAGAGCTTTAGAGAACAGTGATGTTAGCTGTGCTTTTTGAGAAGTTAGCTACTGTTGAAGTACCTGGCATTATCTTACTGCAGTTCAAGTGTTTGAGGATGGCTAATACTCTCCAGACTGCAGAATTAGCAGTAAGATGTGCCGTAGACATTACCAGTCTCTTGCTGGTGGTGGTGTTGGTTTTGTATGTGACGTTGCAGAGAAACCCTGCTGAAGTTGAGGTGCAGTTCCATAAGGTTCAGTGTAGGTGTCATACGAAACACAGACCTTCTCCAAGTAGCTTATGCTGTTGATTTAATAAATTAAGAGTAATGATTCTCTTTTGGCCTGTTTTTAGCTTTGCAGCTTCCTAATATAAACCCCATTGCTGAGTTATGTTTTATTAGGGTCTGAAATCTTGTTGTCCGTGTTGGTATTTTCAGTTGTGAGAGGATAGCCAAGAAAATCACTGAGCAGAGCCCTTGAAAAATTGGTGCCATCTGACTCTAGCCTGTACTTTAGTTGACCTATTTCAGGTCTAGAGATTTGGTAGGAGACATCTTCAAATGGACATTTAACATGAATAGTTGCATTCAGAATAAACAGATGTTTGCCTGAGCACTGAGTAAAGCTGTATTAGGTAAGTGAAAAGTAAGGTGCAGCACCATGCAAGACCACCAAAGCAAGGCATTCGTATAGACTTCTCTTTTTATCCAGTAACATTTTGCATGAAAATTAATGATAAGTAACTACATAAAAAGCTAAACTGATACTCACCTAATCTTCGTTGCTAGTTGAAACTCCAAATAATGGTATTATGTTTGATAACAGATTGATTGACCTGATCAAAGCTTGTGTATGTCTAGGATAGAGGCAGATGAATTGTCATTCATAAAAATGCCAACATGATTATATCATATCTCATTTGTAGGTGATTTCTTCTGTATATTGCCTTTAGTTTTCCATGGCTAGCAGTATGCTCAGTATTAATGTGTCCATAGTTATAATACACCCTTTAGAGATGTAGGAGTAGGTTCAGGAGTCACCACATTCTGTACTGCAAGTCAGACTTGGAGAACTGATACAGTCCATTAGAGCGGGCAATGAAAACTTGAGCTAAATTAACTGTCAGCTTATTTTCATTTTTTAATGTGGAGTTGATGTCTAAAACCAGCACATATAACATTAGCATCCTTAAGAAGGTGAGCAAGAATGATGGAAAACACAAACTTGTACATAAATTTCTTGTATTCGGTGTATGCTTGCAACTGAGAGGAAGCGAAAAGCCACAGGGCACAAAGTGCCGCATCTTTGTAGGTGGTCCAGAGCTGCAGTATTCAGACAGGCACTCAGGAGCTTTTTTGTTAATCATTTTCCTGTAGAAAAGTTTAAAGATTTCAGGTACACAGAGTAAAGAGCTCTGGAAGTTCCTTAGCAAAGGCAGCTGTGAGAGGATAATAGAACTGAGTCTAATTGGAATGGTTTTGGTACTTTCCTCTAAATAATTAACGATACTTAACCTGAGCCATTTTGCTGAGATGTTTTTATCTCAGGAGCATTATTTTAGTTTCTGAGATTCAAGAAGGCCTCTCTCATCATCTACCACCCCATCACTTGTAAGGAGGAGCTAAGAGGTGTACGGGAGTGAGGAAGGAAAGAATGAGGGAAAGAAATAGAAAATATTTTCTGTACAGTCCATTGTGTCCCATGTCGTGTTTCCCTGCTCCTAGTTGTGCCTGTAAAGCTTCCAACTTACCAGGCACAGAAAGATCCCAAAAAGGTAAACTAAATTTAATTCTCACCTTGCAAAAGTATTTTTGTTGGGGAAAAAAAAAATTTCTAATAAGCAGCTGCTCCATCTTAACCAGCTCAGAAACCTTGGGAACTGCCTTGAAGGACAGTATTGGTGTATCCATATCCAGTGGTTTGACAGGAAAATGTCTTTTACCATGTTGGCAGGAGTGATCCCTTGGGTAAGAAGAGGAAATCTAAGAGAAATCCGTACTTTGTGGGTACGTTGCAGCAAATAATGCAGCACACAGTAATACCTTACCAGATCAGAGAAAGTTTTAGATAAATATGTTGCCAGATAACTCCAGCAGCTAAAACAGGCACAAAAATAACAGCTCTATGGGCAATCTAGGGATTGAAAAGTATTGAAGATGTCTTCAGATGGCTAATCTGAAGATGTTAACAGGGGTGCTTATAAAATAAGACATCAGAGGCTAAGCCTTCAGGAATAAAAACGGGGGAGCAATCTGTCTGCTTTTGAGAGCCTGCTGCTGAAAGGTGGTGCTAAGGAATGCTGGACCAGAAAGCTGGTTGCCTAGGAGGATTGTGGTCACGTTGCATACAGAGACTTGGATGGAGTAGCTGGATGAGGGTTTGTTGGTAGGTGGCAGGACCCCGAGAACAGGGATCTTGCCAAAACCTGTGTTCAAAACTGTAGAGGAAAGTGGTACCCAGTGTGAGCAGGTGACGTCTTCCAGGAATGGCCCAGAGCTGAGCATTGTCACACAGAGCATGCATTGCATGTTGCTAAGTCTTTGACAAACCTTAATACACTGGTTCAGTGTTTCTTCAGCACAGTGTATATATAAAGCTTCTGGTGACAAGGCTCGTACCTTGGGATCATCTGGAAAGTCTTCCTAAGCGGGAAGCCACATCTGGCGGTGAGTGACCTTGGTTACTTACAACGCTTTACAACAAAAAGGTCTTTTTAAAGTGTTGCTGGTGTGCAAGGAGTGATATTTTTTTTTTTTTTTAGTCCAACATATTTCATAAACTTGGAAATGAGACTCCAGAAATAAATTTCCTTTTTGACTGCTGTCAGAGAGTTTCAATAGCTGGTTTATCAAATCTGTACCAGCTCTATAGTGAGCCTGAGAAATGATGATTTGGGGTGTTATCTCCTTTCCCAAGCCTCCGTTTGCACTGGAGCAGTATTGTCTTGTTCTCTGGAGACAGCAAACAACATGAGCAAGTGCTTGAAACAGACGCTACTGCAAAGGTAACTGCGTTGTCATTCCTTTCACTTGGAAATGTGCTTGTGAGTTTAGGATTAAATTTGGTTGTAAATGTTATTTGACCTCTCTATAAATACACCTACATGGCAAATTCTTTTTCCTTTTTCATTTTATTTATTTATAATTAAATGTCCTCTAATACAAAATAGAGAGCAGGCAGAAGTAGCCAAAATATTGCTTATATGGTCAAAAAAAAAAAAGATCCTCAGTTTCTGTGTTCATGAATGGTAGCTTTCTAGTCTTCTAAACATGCATTTTTAGTGGAAAAAACCAAGACACAGACATATGAATCTGGAAGCTAATGCAGTTCCAGAGCTTGCTGAGTGTCTGGCAGCCACTTCAGGTCTTCTGTCAGATAATTTCAGACCCATGTTTTTCCTCAGTGAGTTATTTTTCAATCCTTTGGAGTCTTTGCTGTTCTTCAGTTTAGGTAAGATGCTCCGTGACCTCACGTAGTCATTAAGAAGTCAGTGGATTTATATCAGCTGGAAATCTCATTGCAGTTAAAATAGTGCTGGGAGGATGGGAAGATTGTGAACGCTTTGTCTGAGGTGTCTGTACCTCACATCACTGTGACCTGACTGCAGGCAGAAAACCAAGCTGTCTGCCTCACCTCTCTGTGTAAAGTGGGGATGTCACCATCTGCAGTGGGAGCCTGGTTGATGTGCTTTGAGGTCCTGAGGCAAAAGAATGGTTTTTTTTCTGTATATTTGTCAAAATCATGTTCATATTCTTTCACCAATAATATGTCTGTGTTTAGCACTAAACAAGCAATGAATATATTGTGGCTAACCATTTATGTGATAATGGAGTCATGAGTTTGCCATCTTGAGTCTTAAGTAATACCAAACAATGAGAGTTTTGAAGGCAAATGGTGTCCTTCCAACCTTCAGTCAGCATTATCCTTCCTTCTGTCCTCTCCCACAAACGGCAGGAACTCCTCTGTCTTGATAGTGGCATTTACCATTTCTCAGTCCAGGAATCTGTCATAAACTCATAAGAATAGCTCAGGGAACAATTTCAGAAATCTACCCCGTTACACCTGCTGGGCTGTCGGCCATTTCTGGCAGAGTTTGCCTTTTCAGTTTGCAAAAGTCTTCAACATGGGAAATTCCCCAGGCTTGCTGCAGTTTGGGTCCATAAGTTCCTATTCTGTGCACTGTCATTGTGGAGAAGAAATCAGTTTGTTTCTATTTGTGGCAACCTTTGAGGTATTTGCTGACCTCAGAGCAAATCTGATCACTTCACTCGTCACTTGCAGGTCCAGATCTTTGATAATTCCTGTCTTCATCAAAGTATATCCTTCAGTTACCTGACTTTTTTGTTCCAAGTGCAGGTGGCACAGATTTGGGGTTTTTTTGGGTAACACTAGTTTGTTAGATATGTATGAGTTCTACTAAGGAGCGTGTTAGGTTGACTGAAGTAGCTCATGAGTCTTGAAAACTTTCTTTTGTAGACTTGGTGCTATCAGTCAAGTTCCCATTCTATTATTTCCTTATGTCCTTATTTCACAGTCCTGCTGCCCTAAGAAATCAGGCTCTTATTTTTGAAGGTCAAGGCTTTTAGGAGTACTGGTGATCACTTGTTTCCTTTTGAAGTAAATTCTATGTTTTGTTTCCAGTTTCAGATGACAGCAGTTCATCGACAAGGGCGTAATAGTATTCACGCGTAAAAATAATGGGGCTGTGGGGGTAAGGGGAACCCTAAATGTCAAAACATCTCATGATCTGTAAACTCAGGATTCTCCTTCAAAGTCCTTGGTAGTCAGACCACCAGTTAACCCGACCTGTCCCCCAGGGGATTTACTTGAATGATTGAGTTTCTTCCCAGCCCATTTGTGTGGTAATTTCCAAACTGTCTTTGGCAGTTTAAAGTTCTACAGACCTATGAGGTCTCTGTAAATGCTCGTGGGCATTCAACTGAACTGTGCACCTGTGGTGTCATTAGAAAGCTTTTAGGAACTGAAGAACATGAAAGGGTTAAACCCACCCTTCTGTTTCCTCAAAACTCCCTCATTTTTCTGAAGTAAATAAATGCTGCTCATAATTTGTAGTTCTAAGTGCCTTTCCTGGAGAAGCACTTCATCATCAGAGTTTCATCAGACAAAAACACAGTTTTAAATATTTTGATTGTGATCTATCAGTTGGGGTGACTATTGTTATTTAAGTTCTTTAATGTTCACAATGGACAACATGTGATAACTTTATTGTTAGCTGTTCATTAAATGGGGCAGTAAGGCCTAGAGTATTTTGTGGAATAAGATTTTTTTCAAGAACTAATGTAGCTGTGGTTAAAAATAATGCTTTTTTCTCCTGTATTTTTTTTTCTCGTCTGGAAAGAGAAAATGTTTTAACAATAAGCATACATTTAAAAATAATGCCACATGAAGAACACTGACATGTGTGTGGAGTTGCACTTAAATAATTTTCCAGATTATGTAGGTTGTAAATGACTCCCTGTCACTCTGAAGAGCTGCTTTTCAACATCCTACAATAAAATTATTCACAAGGTCACAGAACATTTGCAAATACTTATAAGGTCCCATTCATACAGAATGGCAGGTGAAAAAGGAGTAATAAATAATTACAGGTGCTTTTCTCTGCCTTGGTGAGTTTGGGATTGGGACATGGCAACTAGCTGGCAGATGTAAACTGAGCAAAAAATATTTGCATAAATGATTTGTTTCATGGCCCCGACTGTTGAATACACTGGGAACGCGTACAACATTTTTGAAGATAATTTGAAACAAATAAGGATAAATATTTAGGTAAATAGTGTCCAGCTAGCAATTGGACAAGATTTAGGTTTTGCAGCTCTAAGAGGCAAGTGCTTAAATATCCTTTTAATGTGCAGATGAAAAGTCTTGACTTATTTATTGTACAAATTTTGCAAGAGTGAGAAGGTTTGCTGAGCCCTTAGGAAGTCTTGTAAATCTCCAGTGATAGGGTCTTGGCACGACACAACAAAAAGACAGCAACGTGTCCAGGTGCATTTATAGAGTGTTTTTGTAAGGAATGAGTTCTCACTTGACAGAAATGAGGGGGAAATTACTTGGGCAGAGGAGACACAGTGGTTTTCTTCTCTCCCTGTCAAGATAGAACTGATGTCAGAAGCCACAGTGGGGAACGTTCAAAATCCAGTTGCATTCTCCTAATTAGTTCGCCTAATTTAACTACAGGTAGTGGTATTTTGGTGCTAGGACAGGAGAGATGGGGCCTCTGAGACCTGTGCAGGTTCCCACCCCACCCCACCCTTGGTGGCAGACCTGAATTTTAAGCATGAGGGAAGTGCCCTGGCTATCCTGGCATATGGGGAGGTGAGTTGGAAAGAACTCTTGTAGTGACACTCAAAACCACTGGCTGCTGTTTGGCAGTCAGCATTTATTTGCAAAGCTTGAAAAGCTGTTATGTATCCTGATTTATTTTTCTTTTTTTAATTTTAAATCCTGCTCTGTGAAACTGATGGCTTTCAAGAGCAGTCAATAATAGTTAGATGCATTGGTTAGGGGGGTGTTGGATGTTTTTCTAGGAGTGATGAGGGTAAACAGATGGATATGAAAGTTGTCTATAGAGAAACTTCAAAGTTTTTCTTTGTAGGAACTAAATCTGCAAGTTGGCACTGGAATTAATCAGTGATTTTAGTTTTTCTTTTTTTTAATTTTTTTTGGGTACAATTCTCATAAGCAGACTGTCACTGCAAGAATGCTTTGGTGTTCTTTAGGGATTCTGTTTTTGTTGTTGTTTGGGAATTAAAGTTTCCATACCTGTAACTCACTTTTAAATATGTAATTTCAAAGAATACCATAAATTTCTTTGCCTGTTGGTATTGCAGGATTGAGGAAGGATTGAATGTGAAGTTTTATTAACTGTAGCTGTAGCAATTTCAAAGACACCGGTTGTGCTGGAAGCTTTTCTGACAGGTCTTATTCATAATGGCCTGAATGTGTCCAAGACAGCGTGATCTATAGCTTTTAATCAGCTAATGGATTGAACCTCACAGTGAAACTTGTCTATATTCAGACGGGTTAGAACAGAAAGGATTCTGCAATTTTACAATTTTCAGTCTGGGGCAAGTTTCTGAGGGAAGCAGCAGCATCGTTCCTGGCTTCTGGTGAATGACAAAGCAATGTTATAACACAGAATAAAAGGTGGTATTTAGCTCAGCTTCACCGAAGCATTTGTAATGGCCTTTGCCCTTGTCCTGGTTAAGGGTTTTGGATCTTTATATGGCTGTATTTTGGTCTGGCTATGGGTAAGATCAATTAAGGCAGAGCAGAGGGAGATTACCACAACTAAGGCATAGATTTCCACTGTCAAGCTTTTATAATCTGTGCTTTTCCCCTGGACTGCAAGTTCAAACAGATAAAAAAGGCCTTGTAGAGAAATAGGCAGTGATTGGGGTTGCCACATTTTATCCTGGTGCTGCAGCACCAGGGAAAATGTGGCGTCAGGGAAGTCTGCGTTGGGAGATTTAGGGTATGTGGGATGCATGGCCAGGAACGTCACCTTCAAATTCAAATCCAGGCATGTGAAGTGTAAGCCCCCTGAGCCCATTCAGTATCCATCGGATGTCTGAAGCAGTTTACTGGAGTCTGTACAAGTCCCCTTGTCAGAACTTCATGTCTGAGAGCTCTTCATGTTGATTAACGCAGTTGCACGTTTCCATATTTAGTTCTTCTGTCAACTGTTTCCTTTTGTCTTTTTGTTCAGACTTCCAAGACTAGGGAAAAGAAAAAGAATAAAAAAAAAGAAAAAAGAAAGAAAAGAAAAATAAAAATTGGACAGGTTGATTTAGGTCTTGAGGAGTAGGAGTTGCTAAGTGATATAGAGGAGGAGTCATTGTGCTTTGAGCAGAGTAAGAAAATGAAAATTGTCCTGTAAATATGAATTCACTGTCTTTAGCGAGCGTGTGATAAGATTCCCAAGCTCTGTGCCAGTAGTTACAAGGTAAGATGAACCTTTCTCTCTCTTTTCTTTTTCCCCCTCCCCTCCTTTGAAAAATTAAGTAAGGTACTGACCTCAGTATTGGCCAGCACCACTTCAGGAGATGCCCTGGGCGGAGGTGATGCTGTTCCCATTGACACTGGTGTAGTTTGAAGCTGACTAGCCTGCCCTTCCAAATACTGTGCCTGTAGGATAAAACAGACTCTTTTTGCTAACTGTTAAGTGTGATACTCATACCTGTCACTGCAGAATAGGTTTTTTGTTTCTTTTTTTTTGGTTGGTTGGTTTGGTTTTTTGTTTTGTTTGGGGTTTTTTAAGGTTCATGTTTGGTTGTTTGGGTTTTTTTTGTTTGTTTGTTTTTAAAGAGAAAAAGTTCCATTTCTTGTTACTACTATTTAATTTTTTTTAAAGGACTGGGTGGTTTATTTATTTATTTATTTATTTATTTATTAAGAAGTAGTTCATCGGTCTCTGCAGATGGAGGTGCTGAGATGACTTACACAGGCCTGCCCATCCAGCACCCAGACATCCCATTTAAGTCACGGGAACGGTATGGTGTTGCTGTAGGACTCGGAGCATCCTGACAGACTCCCCTTCCCGTCAGGAGGGAGGTGGCTCTGTGCAGGAGCCTTTTGGGGATGATGTCCCTCTGCCCACCCATCCCGGTGTGCAAAGCTGGACCGAAGCTGTGGCAGAGGTGAAGCAAGAGCAGTTGGTTCACATGGTCTCCCAGGTCTCCCCTACACCTGAGGAGGCTGTGGCAGCGCAGGACAGTCCCTGAGGTGGAACAAGCAGAGGGTGGTGCCATGGGGATAGGGCTGATTCCTTACTCACTCCCAGCCTGTCCCCCATCCCTCTGCATTTTGGCAGGTGATGCAGGAGAAGGGGTGGGTGGTGCGGGGAGCTATGGCAGTGCAGAGCCTCCCTCTCCCTGTCCCACTGCTGCACCGAGGTAGGTACCACGAGCAGGTGTTTAAAGGGATTGTTTTACATGCTGTTACTGTACAAGCTGGAACATGACTGAGCCCTTAATTAAAATGCTGTAGTTAGGGGCTGTCTGCTTGTAGCAGCCCTGTTTTCCCACATAAGAAAGGCTCATACTTGAGCTTTGCAAGGAATCCGCCCAGAAAGACGGATTTTAAACTGCTGTGGAGAAACTTGTCTTTGCAGACCATTGTCTGTGAGCCAAGGTAATCTGTGCTTGAGGACTGGCCCTGCCGGCAGCAAGGCTGTACTGAGCCTCACACATTATATGGACAGGCTTCTTTGAAATGGTGGGTGGAGAAGGAAGAAGAGCAGGAATAATAAACTCTTTTTTCCACACGGGACAGGAGTGAGTCACAGCCCACCTTTGTTGTTTCTGTGACTGAGCCTTTGCCTGGTCTAGGAGGTATGTCACAAGGAAGTGAAGTCACTGTATCAATGAGCTTCAGATAAAATGCAAAGGGAAGGAGCACTGGTGGGTGGCAGGGAGAAGGTGGTATTTCATGGTGTTGCAAATATGAGACCCATGACCAGTGGACGTACCAGTGTCACACTTAAAGGCTGCAGCAGATCAAACGTGAACTCTCTCTGCCTGCAGCAAATTTTTTCTGTAGAGGAGAAGCAGTGTTTGATGAAGTGGCTCTTCGATTTTGAATGAGTGTGAACAAGTGTCTGTTTTATGAAGAAATTAAAAAATTGTCCAGTATCAAATTCTCTGGAGTGGAATGGGTGTATCACTCATTTTGGATGAGCTTTCATGAGAATAAGGTCTGTTGCACTTGGTGGAGTTAAGTGATTATTACAGATCTCCAACTTGTTGTGGCGCAGCGTGGGGAGACATGTTCTCATCCCTTCTGTTGGGAGAACTGGTATACCTGGGCTGGCTAGCCACTCTGTTCTTAGGAAGCCATATGTAGAAAAACTTCTGAATGTGTTTTGATTTTAGCTTGTTCTTGCTTGTCTCAGAAAACTGTACATTGGAAGCTCTGCAGAGTTCGGCAGTGGTGGAGGTAGGGTGAGCCTGGGGAACCTCTGCTGATGGGGAGGTAGTCGAGGATCAGCTCACACCTTGAGTCCAAGGAAGCCATGATGTCCCCACAGTGAGGGGATGGGACCATGCACTGCTGCAGCCTCAGTCCAGTGTGCTCATGGGTTAGAGTGCAGCAGGTTTGGGTAGGAGCAAAACCTGCTAAAATGCCACACTTGCACCACCTGAGCATGAATGCCTGAACAACTGCTCCCAGCATCCAGGCTCCAGCTCCTAGTTTGTAATTAGGAGATTTCCCAGCATCCCCTTGCAGGATTCTCCCCATCTCTGTGTGCTTCTTGTCGAGAAATTTAATTTCCCTGTGAACCAAGCTGAGCAGGGTGGAGGGCTGCAGAAAGCTGCATGGGTGCAGGCTGAGCATAGCAGATGTGCTCCTGGCCCTTTGACAGCGTGGGGAAAAGCCTACTCATCCATCAGGGTTGTGCATCACCTGCAGCCACTGAGGCTGGTGAGCATGGGGGTGCCTGTGCTGCCTGTGGCTTTGCCATCTCTGTGCTACAGGCAGGTGGGCAGTGAACCCTTGTCCTCAACTGTAGCAGTTCTCCCATCTTTGTGCGTGCCACCTATGAGAGGTCGCACTGGCAGGCAGATAAGTCTTGAATATTCACACTTCGTGGGAGAGACTGGCCTGGGAAGTGGGTGTATGTCCCCCAAGGACTGTATCAAAGGTACTGCTCTTTTAGAGGATGGTTCTGAAAGTGGAGATTTTGGCAGAGCCTCTCATTGCTGGTCTCTGTTGGCTCCAGCTGTCCCGTTACCATTGTCTTCTAGGGATGGCATGCTGGGAAGGTGACAGAAAATCCATTACCTTGGGAAATTAGCAGGGGTGGGATTTGTACCAGGGCCACGGGACAGCTGGACTCTTCCTTAAGCACTCCTAAAACTCATTTAACACCAATGCTTTCCCTTATGAAGATAAATGAGGTAGCTTTCCTAGCTCTGTTTTTTTGCATATGGGGACCTTATTATTAACATGGAGTTGCTGTGGTTCTGTATTTGTGTGCATGTTTGCTGACCATCTGCTAGCATGGCTGGTTTTGTGGGTGCTAGGAACAGTTTTTCCATAGGTTTTACTGATCAGTTCAGGTCCTGAACTAAGTGTGTAACCCCCCAGTGTTTTTATTGGGAAGATGGTGCCTGAAATATATGGGTGGAAACCGAGCTGTGGGGTCAGGGAGTGCTGGGGGAACCTCCAGGGAGTCTCAGGAAAGTGCAGTGGGTGAGCAGAGTTGGACAGCACATCCCTTTGGCTAAGGGTAGGGTTGGGCTTGAGTAGACAGTTGTGGAGTTATCCAAGGTTGCCTGTTCAATCTTCAGTGCAAACACTGAGATTTTTCCCGTTCAAGTTCAGGTGCTTGACCTCAGCTTTGGAAGGAGGAAGTGAATTTTCTACCACCAGCCCTGTGAGAAGCAGTAAGGTTCAAGCCCATCTTTGGAGATGGCTCCATCCAGCCTTCGTCCTGCCATAGGGAGAGTGTCTTCCTCAGAAGAAGGTGGGCTCTGAGGAAAACCAGGGCTGTGGTGGAGCAGGTGCCTTGGGACGCTGCCCTGCAGGTGGCAGAGGAGCTGTGGTGGATGTGTTTTCAAGTTGCTCCCTTCTCTGGGGGCTTGGAAGACAGAAGCTTGAGCCTGACAGAGGTAGGTGGAGCAATTATTAGAAGTACAGTTAATCTTTCTTTAATTAGAAGACATGCTAAATTAAAAGGCTCAGGAGTGATCCCACAGATGTTGGCTTACTGAGAGATAATAATTGATGTGAGAATCTAATGTTTTGCTAAGCTTCGGATCTGCATTTGATAGCATTGTTATGCTTTTACATACTTAGCTTTAAACGGAGAGAAACTTGACCCAAATAGAGAGCTCAAGCTTTGTGTTCTGTCTTATTCAGGACTTACTGGATAGGTTTGCTCAAACAGTGATGATGATCATAACAAAAAGGAGAAGTATCATGATTATCTATCATCTATAAGCTTGGAGAAAAATAGCAGCTAGATTTAGAAACTTCTGGAGAACAAATCTATTTTTGATGGTGACTGTGGACTTAAACTTTTGACTGCAGCATCTGTGGGTAAATTTCCAGGAGGATAAATCCAAGCTGTGGGAGGTAAGATGTGTTTGCAGAGAGCAGGCAGTCCCTTGCTTTGGGCATCACACAGCAGAGATGCCCCGGCTCCACTCAGCATCAGTCAGGAAAATCTGCCATCTCCTTTTCAAAGCACATCAGGAAGTTTTTCTCATTCTGTTCTGGGGTGGTTTAGAAAATTCCCCTCCTGCTTTGGAGGTGGGGACTGACTGTTAAACCCAGTTTTTGTCAAATCCTTTGTCAGTCCTGCGGGATGAATCACTGCCACAGTCCCATCGCAGTGCCTCTGCATGTCCTTACTGCTCCTTGCTGTGGGACCCCAGCATAGCTCTGAGCTTATCCAAGTGCAGTGTGGGGCATCATTAGCACACAGCGAGAGGCAAGCATCAGATCCTGATGTGGGGACTTCCTTTTATATAAAAAATGTTAACTCACCTACTTTTGAGTGTGGGAGAGGACCTGTACTTTCCTTACAGTTAGTAGGGAATATCAGCTCTTGCTTTTTGGGATGTTGGTGAGGCTGTGCCTTAAGCAGAAAGAAGTCTCTTTCAAGGACAAAAGAAGAGTCTCTGTGACTATCCTTAGAGAAAATAGGAGAAGCACTTCCATTTCTGTTGAGGGAGAAGCACAAAGCTGGAGAAAATGATGGTGTTTATGCTTGAGGATCTCTCAGGCTGCTGGATATATTACAGCTAGTGATGTCTTCAGCCTGGGTGTTATGCAGAAGTAAAGCTTGTGGTGCATGAGAAGGAAGCTTGTGGATTTTTATGGGCCTTTGAATTTGATTGAAAAGTCTTTCTATTACAGTCTGAACCTGAGCAATGGTGCTAGAGTAAATAAAGATAATCATGGCAATTTTATTGTTACAAGGAAATAAAGACTGTTCTTTTGAAACCAGCTTTTTGATGCAGTAACACATTCAACCCAGCACTTTTCCGACTTTAACCAATTTTACACTAATGTTTACATCAGCTGTGATGGAATTATTCCCAGTTTACATTGGTAAGTGAGAGGAAAATCAATTGCGGTGTATCGACCTTGAAATGCACTAATTACTTGTTGTGTCAAGCTGGGTGCAGCAAAGAGCTGCTCTCTGTCCCACAGAACTTGCATCTTACCCCTCCTCCTCGTGGCAGCCATGGATGTCTGTGGTTTAACTGCTAAACCAAAGTTTTCCTGCCCCTTCAGATGGAGGGTGACCTGATCCTGGAGCTCTTCTTTTGGCAGTTGGCACCATGACAAAGGGCAGGTGCCACTTTCACAGGCATTGGCATGGCCAGGTCAAACATCCCAGGGAAAAGTCTGGGAGATGCTGTTGGCATCTTCCATTTGCCATGCAGCCCCAAAGAGGAGAGTCCCAGCGGAGCTGTGAGCCAGGGCAGGAGGTTGATGAGTGGGGCCTGACTGGTCCTGCAGCTGCCACAAAATGGAATTGGAAAACTGTGAGGTTCCCAGGGCCTCATCCCCAACCTCAGAAACACCACCCTATTGTTCAGCTCTGATCAACACATGCACATCCCTTGCTTTCCCCTTACTCCAATTTTATTTAAATTTATTTTTCCTAGAGAGAGGGAAAATATCTGACAGTTTGGGTTCTGTTTTTTAAAGTTCCTCTTGATCTCACTCAAGCATGACATGAAACCTGAGGTTGTATCCAATGTTATGTAAACAGTTAACCCTTCTCTCACATGCCTGTTTCTGTGTATGGCGTATCTTTGGGTTGCAGAAGGGTGTTTTGTCTCTGCATGTTCAGGGGCATATGGTCTGGGTCAGACACAGGATTAGGTACAAGAAAAAAGAGATCAAAATATCTATTCAGTAAAGCACTTGCATTGAATCCTGTGCCTCCCCTTGACAACAACAATTCTTGTAGTGTAACTATAATCAGTATTTACCATCTGAAATTTAGGTCCATACTTTTGTGCTTGGCTGAGTCAATTTTATAGGTATGTAGCAGAAGGGGACAAGAGTGATGACGGAAGAGCAAATATTGCAGATGCTCTCTTACCTCATCGAGACCTTTACATCCATGTGCTCACGCTGGCTGTGGTCTCACCAGCCTTGCACCCCCGCAGCCAGGTGGCTGTGACAGCAGCACGTCACCCTGCTGAGGGTCACGGGGCGGTTTCGCGATGCTCTGCTGGGTGGTGGGGACCACGCACCTCGACAAGGTGGTTCCTTGCAGAACTGGTTTGCGTTTGCTTTTGTGCTAGCCTGTGCTAGTGGTGACAGATCTGAGGCGTGGAGCAAAAGCGTTCCAGCAAAAAAATGGCAACTTCTTTCAAAAAAAGCCTTCAAGAAAAACCGTTGTTGGTAACCATATTGCCTCTAGAACGAGAGCCACGTTTACCTTGTGTTTACAGCAAAGGCTGCTTGGCTATCTGGAAAGTACGTCTTCCCTTTTCATCTCAAGCACAAGGAAGTCTTTTTTGTGTGTCGGTTGAGAAAGAAAACCACAGAAGTTTCCTCTTCTTTCAATGTACTCTGCCCAAAACACACTTTCAGGAAATGCTTGTTCCTGCCTGAGAGAGTGCTGGAAACTCTGCAGTTTGTAGCACAAAACACATGAGGCTAGATCATTTTGCAGGCTGTCCTAATGCAACCCTCTGTAGTGCTGAAATGAGGGAAATTGAGGCTAAATAATGTCGAGTAGCTGACAATAGTAATTTAAAGAAGACATACCAATAAGCAAGTTTTCCATCAAAACTCATTAAGCTAATTAAAACATTGTTAGTCCTGCTAATTTTAGGAATGCCAGCCTGCAACTTCTGGCTCTTTGTGTAATCTGTACAGCCTTGTAGTATCTGTTTAAGACATTCATTACCTGTATTTGTGTTAACAGCTTTTTCTTTGCTGTTCCTTGGGAGAAGAGTGCAGGTTTTCTGTCAAGTAAAACAAACTTTCAGGTTTTCACATGTTTTTTAGGGAGGTGTCTGCTGGCCTGGCTTTCACCAACAGCACTGGTAAATTAATCTGTTTTCTCTCGTGGTCAGAGACCATTTGTCTGACTTTTGACTAGAGCACTGACTCTCCATCAGTTTTATTTTAAAGCATTTTAGCATTTCGCATTCAGTGAAAAGTCTTGTGTTAAATAACATAAACCCAGCATCTCCTTTTCCAGTCAGCCATGCAATTCGATTGATTGTTTGTGTAAGTTTTGTGCAAATGTCAACATTACGAATTGATGGCGCTTTGCTTGTCTGTGACTGATGATGATTGATGTGTTTTGGCACACTGTATTTGTTCATAATTCATGAACTTGCCTTTCTGCCTGGGTTCATATGTGGCCAGAGTTTACAGCTGTGTAATAAGGTGGCACTTGAGTAGTTGCCATCCCTATTGACCTTCTCTGTTAAAGGTAACTCCTTCTGTTAGAGGCAAGTTAAGATTGTCTCATCTCATTTACAGATGTGATGTTTGCATCACCGTGGGGCAGGGAAAAGGTGCTCGCGGTGGAGATGTGGTTTGTGATTGCTTACCTCCTTGCGTTTGAATTTGTACCCAGCCCAAGTGACAGAGCAGTTGAAACCAGGGTCACACATGGATTTCAACAAGCAGCAGTCTGCTGGCCTCTGCTTTCCAACAGATCTGCAGCGTGTTTTATACACAGGCAGGCTCAGCAGTGAAAGAAAGTGTGTCTGCATTACAGAGCCCATTTCTGCCCTCGTTCTCATTGCAAGATCTATACTGATAGCAAGCCCTGGTTTTAGCAGAGTTTTCTCGCTTTTAACCCAGCTAGTGACCTTCAGAGTGCCCTAATCCACACCGTGTGATCTCTGCGCAATATTCTAGCCAAATTACTCATCACAGCGGTACAGTCCCCAAAAGGCTTTAAATGATGCATTAAGCAATGCAGCAGCATCTGCCACATGTGGTTCTTCCTCTTGGGGATGTTTGTGTACGGACAGCTCTTTGTTTTGGTTTGTGCTTGAGAAGGATAGGGGTGCGTGTGAGTGAGAGAGAAGTGCACGTCACTTGTGTTTGCGTGGCTCGTGGTAAAGAGGTGTACTGGGTGTCAGAGTTGCAGTGCTGACCTGGCAAAGATTTTAAATTCATAAAGTGTGAATAGCAATGGAGATTTGAAGGAGGCACCCTAAGTGGCTCCCTGGATGGCAACCTGATTACTCAGGGCCTTTTGGGTCTGAACCTCAGCAGCAGAGTTGTGGAGATCTGTGGGTGCTGAAAGCAGGGGAGGTGAAGCAGTGTTTCTTGTGCAGCCCCTAGCAAGGAGTAAACATAGCAAAGGGTCAGTGGACATCCAGAGCAAGGGCTTCGTCTGTAGACGTTTAATGCTGCGTGGAGCCCTGCTGGAGCCTGTTGGACTGCTAACTGGAGGAGACTGGAGCAGGAGGAGCCACCATACTCTCCCTGCCTCCCCTCTTGCTGTGCACCTGGCCATGCAGCATGATCTTGCAGTACCACAGCCTGGGTCCCACAGAGCTGGGAAGGGAAGAGTAAAGCCACTGAAACCACCTGAGCTGCAGTGAGGCTTTCCTCTGGTGACATGCAGGAATGTTGGTGTGACAGTGTGGGCATGCACTGCCCTCCTGGTTCACCTACGGGTGAACACAGTGTCACCCTGTGACATTGTGAAGGCTGCACTAGCAGTGCTACAGACCATGTGAAGGGCTGTGCAATGCCCAGGGCGATGTGAGCGCTTGTGCTGTGCAGTGTGACAGCTACATGTCTGTCTAGGCAACTCGCTATTAATATATAGTCTTGTGTGCAAACACCTCTTTAAGCGCTGTTATCCTTAATCAGCAAGGAGGTGCTTGGTGTGGAAGAAAAGCAAGGTGCAATCTTCTGTACACCAGTAAATTCATGCAAAGATTACTGCAAAATTTAATTATGTCGTTAGTGACAGGGAGAGATTGTGAAGATTAAGGTTTGCCTTAGCAAATTCACTCCTGGAGCACGGGTGGGATTTGCTTGAGCCAGCAGTGTTCAAGATGCTGGGATAAACAGCTGTGATTTTGACTTGTACCTGGGGAGTCATAGAATGGTTTGGATTGGAAGGGACCTTACAGATAATCTCGTTCCAACCTCCCTGACGTGGGCAGGGACACCTTCCACTAGACCAGGTTGCTCAGAGCCCCATCCAACCTGGCCTTAAACACTTCCAGGGATGGGACATCCACAGCTTCTCTAGGCAACCTGTTCCAGTGTCCCACCAATAACACTGACAATAGCCCATATACCAACTGAACCTTGGTGCTAGTGTGACTATCACTGATTTTATTATAATGTTATTGAGAAGGTTCTGCTGCCGGTTGCATTACAGTACACCTTCCTGTAAAAGCCCAGTATCTTGTGGGCAGATATGGCGGGGGGGGGGAGAAAACTGGAGACTCGACATTCCCACAGCTGCCTTGTCCAGGGCCCCTTGAGGAGCTGGTAGAAGTAGACCCCAGTCTTTCCCATTTCAGGCTAGTGCCTGAATACTGAGATGATATTTCTTAATGAGAAAGCAAAATGTAATGGCTCAGGGAAAAGCATATCGTGTCTAACACTGTCAGATGCATTGTAGTAGTTGTTGGGATCCAGGGCTTGATATTTCCTTGAGTATGAAGAACCTGAGTGAGTTCCTTGATGAGATTAACACCTCTGAATCAAACCTATGTACAGCAGGAAAAATACAGATTGCCAATTATTCTTGCTGAGATTAACGCGTCCAAATCAACCTGGTGTGCGGTGGAAAAAATACATATTGCCAATTATTCTAGAATAGAGACAATATTTCAAATCCCGTTTGGATTTGGAACAGTATCCAAATAATTAGTGGAGTGTTTCTGGATCTCTGCATCCCTCCTGGAGAGCGAGGAATAGCAAAACAACCCTCTGTCAAGGATCAAGGTGGTAAAAACCTCTGCATCAGTGGATTTGACTGGTTTGACCTGGGTTCAGCCCATTACTGCTCCCGTGGCTGCACTTCCAGCAGTGGTGGATATGAGAGAGACCTATGGGAGGTGCTGCAATGCAGAAATGTTTAGCAGGGAGGGGGCAAAAAAGGGCTGTATTTCTTCTTTTTTTAGCCAAGGGAGAGGGAAATACTTTCATAAGGTTATGCCATTTTCTTCACTATTTAAATTTCAAAAAGTCATTATCATCCTGGAAGAAAACTCAAGGTAGCTCTGTCAAGAGCTGGAAAATTAAAAGACCAAAGGAAAAATTTAACTTTATCCAGATGTGTAATTCCTTATGCAAGGGCCATCACAATGACCTGTGTCCCTCCTTTATCTTGGTGGAGCAGCTTCCTTGAGTGCAGGTGACATAACTGCTGAACTGCCTTCTCAGTATATGTTCCTTTGTATTATCATAATCATGAGAAAAATGAAGAAGACAAGGCAAAACATGCTGGCTAACCCAGACACAGTTAATGCACCACCATGGAATTTGTGTCAACAAACTGAGTGATTCTGAGGTTATGTTGTAGTCCATTGTGGAGATATTTAAAACCCCGTTGGTGGCAATGCTGGGAGAAATAAAGGGTTTGGAAAACAGAATATAGCTTCATTTGGCATGGAGTAGGTGTGAGCCATATGGAGTCCAGATGTTCCCGATGCCTTCTGAAAAAGTAACAAATCCAGAGTCACTGAAGGAGGAATTTCAGACTAAACAAATGAGAAAAATATGTGGCCGAACACAACAGAGCTTTTGAGCACAGCAGTCTCTCCTGGCTCTCTCACCTCTTTGCCATCGTCCCATTTTGGTGCCTTCTGTGGGAATTTTTTAATATAATGTCGTGAAAACCATGTCTTGATAGGCAGAATAGCGTCTCAGCATCTCTCTGCAGTCTGAAGCTGGCAAACAAAGGCGAGGTGCTCCATTTTGAGGAATAACAAATAGAAAATGTAAAAGATTAAAAAAAAAATCTGTAATTTTCTCACTTCTTTCTTTCAGTATAGGCCTCACTATTTTCTCTTTATATCCTCTGTGCTAAATGGAAACTTTTTATCAATAATACATAATTTGCATTTGCAGCACATTACCTCATTTGCATTTTACTTGTCAAGCAACTTGAATACAAAGAGATAGAGGCCCCAGCTCTGCAAACATCTATATGTATGAATAACAGTTCAATTAAGCAAAGATATACATATGCATGCATTTTCAGGGTGGAAGCCTGTGTGCTCCTCATGAGGTTAATTTTAGAAGTTTAGGGTTCATTCACATTGAGAATAGAGTCCCTGTCTCTTGATAGCCAGAATACACCTAAAGCCATTCTTCATTAAGTGAATCTCCTTTGTGTTTGCATGGAAAACAGGTTTCCAGATAATTTCGGTAGCTTTTCTGTACCCGAAGAAGAAACAAAAGATGATGGAAATACGTGTGACAGGTAGTGTTTAGGCATTCAGGACCATATTGCTCAGAACCCTGCACCACTATTGCCTAGTTCTGTGTCAGCTGTACTTTTCTGCTAAAATTACCAGATCCTTAAACTTTGTGTTACCTCTTGCTGAGATACCTGTGCCGGTAGAAGCCTCACACATAAGTGCAGATATAAAGGCAAATTATGTCTGTTGTCAGGGTAGTTACTTTGGTTTGGGTGTACAAGGGGCTAAAAGAGAGGTGGAAGTATAAAATTGTTCTCTGGTTGATCGAGATAATCTAAGTGTTAAAAAAAGCTCATTTCTGTAAGCTGGGTGCTAGGAAGGTGCCCCCATTGCTCACCTGCTCTAGGAATGTGTCTGGGGTGGGATGTGCCTTGTAGTATATTTCACCTTCCCCTGACCTTCTTCTGAGGGAAGAATAAACCTAATCTGCTGTAAAATGAGTGAGGTCTCCTGCAGTGGACTCCTTGTAAAAGTAGCAGCCTCAAGTTTAAAGCCAGCAGCCTCCATCTGCCCTAAGTGTGGATGTATGACAGAGTAAGTATAATTGCAGTATCTTCCTGTCAGGTTCACCTTGTCCAAATTAAGAGAAGAAATTGGTTTTCTTGAGGCATGCTCCCAGCATTTACTCTCATTAGACTTCCTGCTAATGTGAGTGCTCAGCAGTATTTTGCCTTTGCAGATTACAAAGCTGATGGGTGGATGGGTCAGCTAATGAGTGTCCTCCTCAGTCTTCTGTGAGCTGAGGAAAACACGTCTCAACTTGGAGGATTTCACCTGCCTTGCAACATTTTGCACCGCTGGATGGCTCATGAAGCACAGGTACCGCCAGGGGCCAGCTGCTCCCTGGTGTCAATGCCACGTGTGGTCAGGAGAAGATGAGCTCCCACCCATGAATGCAGGCAGTCACAGCCAACGTGGTGGCTACCCACTAGGAGAGTCAAGCCATCGGCAGAAGTCCTTTCCTTGTGCCAGCTGCCCTGGTGTTTTCACAGCACCTTGCCAAAAATGCTCACCCCCTGCAGCCCTGTGATTGCATGCCTGGCCTGCCCGCTCCCCAGCCCCTGCGAGCCGCAGAGCCTGGCTGTGTGCACGGCTGGGTGACTCCGTCTCCATCCAGGAGCCGTCATGAGCAGACGGAGACAGACTGGTGCACTTAGGCTCTTGGGGACACAGCTGGAGCCAGGAGAGGATGAACTGTTGTCTGAGCCGGAGGGAGGGATGGAAAACATCTGGGGTATTCACTCTTGCGGGCTGTTGAGGTGCAAAAAGACCAGCAATGTGGGTAATTCTCTCCAAGGCTGAGCCACTCATGTTTCTTTTGTTCTCTCTGAGTCAAAAAGAAAACAGCAAAAGAAAGTAAGGTGTCATAAAAGATGAGGGTCAAAGTACATCTTCTAGAAAACAAAGAGTTTTCAAAGAGGTGTTTTCTAAGGTTTAAAGCATTTTGCTTTTTCCATATGTGTGTGCTGCTTTATTAAGATGCTTTGAATCTCAAGCTGGAGTTTTAAGTTCTGCTTCCTTGTCTAGTTAAGCAAGGTGTTGTTTTATTCCTACTTTCAAAGCTGTTGGTGTCAGTTTTGGCTTTTTTGATGTCCTGATGCATGTGTGCCAGAACTGGAGCAGCATTCAGCTGCTGTTTCGCCAGGAAACTGGACTCCAGAAATTCCTTTGTACTCCAGGAGTCCAGTCAAGAGTTTTTCAGATATTTAGGCTGTTTGTTTACTACATGCATGCTCTAAATACATCCATAAAGGTCTATTGTAGTGTAAGCACCTTTTGGTCTGGAAGCGTTTACCTTCTTAGGGTTATGAAGCCTTCAATGTTCACATGGTCTCATGGTCTGTTTTTGGTATTTAGTTGAGAGTTCCTGAGCTTGCAGCTACACATGGAAGGTGATCAGAGGGGCAGTTTAATGTCTCTTGCCTTTCGAACTACAAGTGGGGCATTGGTGGAGTTCAGGGAAAGAGATGCCATTAGGACGCTTTGTTTTCTTGTCTTGCACCTTCTCAGATTTTTGTTCGTTAGTTGTTTCAGCAAGGTGAAGTTTGTGCCATTGATCCTATAGGAAGGTCAGAGAGGATCATTAAATGACTGAAGAATTGCTGTTGAGGACATAAGCACCAGTCTAGATTCAGTCACCTTGCTTCTGACCTCAGACACAAGATTTGGGATGTAGGGACCCACAGGTGGTTCTTCAGGTGTTAAAAAATTACCACAGCAGTGCTGCAATGCTCATCACCCTGTTCTGTTGGTCAGCCTCGTCCTTGAAACTTGTGCTCTCTGTGCTTTGTAAAGCTCTTCTTAAATAACTTGTAATAATGCAAACATTTTTACCTGGGATTAGAAGGAGTCAGCAAGCTCCTTCAGAGGATTTTAGCAAGAGAGCTGTGTCATGTGATTCAAGGAACCAAATTCATAGTCACTGGGAAGTGCTAATGATGGTGATAGTGAAAGACAGTGCGTTCCCTTGGAGATTTAATGATGGAGAGAACAAACTGAAGGCTCCCAACCTCTTGCTGTCAGGGTCCTTAGAGACGGCAGACAAATCTTTACTCAGTGCAGCAAAGAAAAAGCTCTTGGACATCAACCGGCCCTGAATTCTCCAGAGTTTTGTGCTGCCTGTTAGAGTAGAGAACTTGCACAATGACCCAGATGGGCTATTTAATGAGGTGTTCCTCTAATGAGGGGTTATCGTTTTAAAGCTGAGCAAATAAAGTGTGAGATGCAGTTTCAGTTGCTTCCTTTTTTGGGTTGTGCTAGTTGTTTGACTGTCCTATAGTCGAACAGGAAAAATAAAAAGGTGAACAAAAACTTCGGCATTGCAGAGCAGTATTTCACAAAGCAGATTTGTCGTATGTTTCCAGAGTCCCTGGAATATTACCTGTTACAGATGGAAAATGTGGGGAGGGGGGTTGTCACAGGAGAAGGTACCGCTCTGTAGATATTCAGCCAGAGAGAAGGTGGCTGACTCTACATTGGAAACACATTGATGTGAAGCCATCCATCTCAGTGACAGGAGGACAAGGAAACACAGCAGGTGTTTGGATTTCTTTTTCTTTCTTTGTTATTGTTTTTCTCTAGAATGATGGACTAATCACTGTAGTCTCCTGTTATTTCTGTTTTCCTTCCAACTTTCCAGTAATTTTTGCAGATCTCTCTTAGCTTTGTGGGGGAAAAAAAAAAAAAACCCAAACCAAAGAAAAGCACTGAAAAACCACCCCAGAAAAACCCCTGAAAGGAAATCAAACTCAACCCCCAGAAAACTAGCAGTGGAATAAAACCGTGTGGCAGTGTGCATGCACAAGAGAACAAAATTATGATTACAGTAGTAAATTTAATCTGGCAGTTCCTAATTTTGGAATACATGACTTTGTGACTTTAATTTTCCTTTGATGTGGTCTAGGCATTCGGTTAAGTAAGTTGTTGCAAAAAATTATGTTTTCTGATTGAGCTGTGTGTGGAGTATAAGTTTTTTGAATTATCAACCAAAAAGTATTAATTTGTTTCTATATTTTGTTACCCATATACTGATGAGTACAATTGTTTTCTTGCATGTGTGCATCTTTTTTTGAGTTTTTAGGATTCTTTGATTTGAATTTAGTGCTTATGTTAAAATATGTGCAATTTTTGTCAGCCATGTAATAGTGGGCTGTGAAGTTTAATTTTAGTCCAGGTCATGCTCACACTGGTCACTTAAACACTAGTGGATTGTTAGTAGATGCAGTATATTATAAGGTATAGCCTGCCTTTGCTGTATAGGGGGATGTACATTGCTTTAAAAATTCACTCTGTTTTTAAAGTTAGCCTTTATATTTTAAAACCTTACAATAAAGACAGATGGTATGTGTATGTAAAATATTTATAGAAACATAAAAGTTGTAAGAAGAGAAAAGAAGGGATCCCTCCACATCTCATTTCTAGTTGGTAAGCGTCTCATGAGTTCCAAGTATCCCTCAATTTGTAGCGTAGCTCTGTAAAACCTTTGTTTGAGCCAAGATCAGTTATATGAGGGGACAGAATTATTGCTATTCCTCTGTGTGCTTGATTGTGGGCAGTTTTTTTATGAGTAGCGTTTCCAGGGGTGCAAGATGGGCTGGCTGTATTTTCGCACATGAGATGGCACAGCGGCTGCCCATGATTGCTGGGGACAAGGTGTAGGGCAGGACCAAAACTGTGTTGGTGCTGCCAAGTCCTGCTGGTGGGGCTGTCAGCTGGCAAAGCCTGACCAGCAGAAAGCCCCAAGGGTAGATTCCATCACGCAAGCAAAACTGCAGCTTTTTGGTGTCCGTATTCTGCGGACAGGATCTAATGATGTAGTTTTCTCTCTACTTGTGTGGCTGAAGATCAGGAGGAACTACTCCGAAAAGCCACCTGTGCTTGCAGAACTTCCAGTGTAATTTCCACTCCTTCCAGGGTTCCCCCCCTCCCCGTTTTCTTCTGCTTAATTCCTACCACACTTGCTAAATGTTTTTACCCTCTTTTCTGGGTAACTCTACAGATAAGAGACAGCCTTGGAGTAAATCCTTCTATCCTTTATCAATTGATGTAATGCTACATGCAGGTTTTTCTGATACATTTGCTCCTAACATTATTGGTCTGTCTGGACCTTGCACGGATTTATAGCTTTCTTACCTGTATGTCAAGGCAGGAATAACATTTTGAGTTGAAGACTTTTACTCTTCAAGAGTTTGAGCTGTAGATAATTTTTTTTAATTAGTGAATCCTATTTAAGATGCTGAGCACAAATACCCTCTTTTCAGTTGGTGAAATTATCCTAGTTGACTGTGAATTACAGCCAATTACTGTATAAACTGCATAATTTCTTCTAAGATGGAAGTTGTGTTTTAATTACGTTTTTTCCTCTGCAGGAGTCTGCTAACCTTATTGTCCTCCAGCACTGAATCCAACTGTTGCCCTTCACTGGTCTTGCATTTTGAGTAGGATACCCTTGGAAGACTTGGGGACATCAGCAATGACTGATGGATTTTTAAGGGGGCAATTGTTAAATCATATATTGTTACATTTATGTTTGTTTTCCTAATGCAGTCAGTTGCAATGCTCAGCTACACCAGTGCGTGATTTCTTGCTGATCTGACACCAGCCTTTGTGTTTAACCCTGTACTTAAATCTGCAGTTACTTTAAATATTCAAGCCGTAGCTTGGTATAAAGGCTTGATGATGTAATTATTTTTGTTGGCAAGCCTAACACTTCAAGATGTTCCAGAGTGAATAGTGATGGAGTCTGTCAAGTGTGTTCTTGAAATCTCTGAAGTTTATGATGAGTGAATTTTGCCATTCGGTGCTTTCTTCAGTGATTAGCCTTACAGTGCAAATCTGGTCAACACATGAGCTTTCATTGGTTAAATTGTTCACTCCCTTCCTCCTTCAGCTTTTCATGGATATATTTCTTTCATGTTTTTTGCTAAATTGACTTCCTTGAGTTAATTAAATAGAAGTTTAAAAAACTTGATATAAAGTTTACATGAAGTGACAGAGAAAAGCATTTCTGAAAAAAGATTACCAGCAAACTGCATTAAAGCTTGCCATGGAAAATCTTGCCAGCCTTTCGTGTTATCGGGAGTACCTGTCACTGAGACTGGGCATGGCTGCCAAATGTTGTTTCCAGCAAAAACTAACAAACCCCAGATGAATTTTAGGTTAAATTACTTGTAAATGCTTGTCTTCCGCATGTGTTTTCAGCTGGGGTGGTTAAACAAAGGCTTTGCAGAGATAAGTGCGTTCTGCTGTGAGGTCTTGTTTGGAGGGGCTGCACATCTTCTGAACGGCTCCCTTTGCATCTGCTGCTTCCCGTGGGGATTTAGGAAATAAGTGATTAGCAAGTTGCTGAGGAGTTCTAGTTCTATCAAAAAAAGGAGAAAGGGGACCGGATTTTCCTGAGTGTTTGCTCAGTGGTCATCTCCGTGACTCTGTTGGTGTTATTCTCATTTTCACTGTAATGATGGAGAACTTGTACATTATTTTTATGGTAGAATTTTGAAAAACCAAAAACCAGATGAGCTGACAATATAGAAGTCCCACCATCTCTGATCTTTATTGTGCTGCTGATGAAATCAGTATGTGTTTTGCCTTGTCTGAAACCTGTTTCCTGTGGACTTTGTCTGGTTAAGAATATTCTGCTAAATCAGTGTGGTAGGGTTAAAGTCATTTATCACTGTCTTGTGGTGGTTTTATTAAACTTCTCTTAAGAATGAGAGGGTGATGCATTTACATTTTTAGAAAAAGCTGAAACCAAGGAAATGCTGTGACATCCAAACCCAAATTTTGAAATTGGAATGCTGCGTATTAAATTTAAAATCACCATGTTTTACACAGTCATTAATTCCTATTAAGTTCCTTGTGACATGTTTGCATTCAAAGCGTGACCTAGATAGGTGGTTCTGCAAAGCACTTGGGCTCGCCAGTCCCACCAGCCCGCTCTGGTGGTCAAGGGTGGTGGGACTGTGCTCCAGCACTTGGCCCACAGCCCCTGTGGTTCTGCCTCTGTCCCCAGACCTGCAGGGATCTCTCTGTGTTCACAACCATAAAGCTCAAAGTGTTGGAGCGATTTAAGAAGTAATGGTGAGGTCATGGAACGACTTGCAAAAAATGATCTCTTGTCTCGTGACTGTTGTGTGAATTGTATTTTCATATTTTTATAAACTCTGTCAGTACAGATGCCTTTTTGTAGCTCTGAATTATTTTCACTGTCTTCTCTTTCACTGGCAGAGGCCTCAAGCTTTTCTGTGTCGTTCTTCTTTATCTTTTTTTTTCTTTTTTTTCTTTTTTTTCCCCCACAAAAGATGAAAGAAGAGCAGAAGGCTTTGATAGATTTAGTGCCTGTAAATCTATGAAAGGTGCTACTAAAAATCTCAGACTGAACGGCTGAGATACCAGTGAGGATCCAGTTAAAAACCATGTCTGATGTGGTCAGTAAAAGTCTCCGTGTGTTTGATGGTTTTCCTAAAGCAGCAGCTCCTGCTTTTCTTGAGAACTTTTTCACTGACATGCAGGAGAATGTAATTTCTGTTTCTCTTGTTTGAAGAGATAAATTTGACAACATGACAAGAGCAGAGTGTGTATTGAAAGCTGTGGAAATAAAGCAGCAAATAAAAGAACTCCAGTTTTATTCATAAAAATTTACTTATTTTTAAGCCAATTTTGGGGCTTTTTGACATTTGGATTTCCCAATAATGAAATGTTTTAAAGTATCTTTGAGATTGTTAAACAGTTCTACTCAGCTACTTCATAACATTTCACTGCCCTTCAATATTTGCTCTGTATGATTTGAAATGTCTGTACTTTGGTTTTGAGGGTTCCCCCCCCTTTCCTTTTAACTCTCCCAGATAAGCTGTGCAGTTTAGTGAGCTCTTTAATGAATATAAAGTGTGCTTTTGTCCTTGCCTTTTTTTTTTACTAGGCACAGTTTAAAGAATTGAAATATTATGAAATATTAGACATCTGGATTTATTAAAGTTACAGTGTTGAGTGAGGGGAGCATTTTTTTTAAGAGCACTTCATTTTCACCTCTGAATAGCCAAGGTGTCTTTAAAATGTCCCTGAGGAGGGGAATTGTCCCCCTTTTGCTCCCAAGGCCAAGTTCTCTGCTCTTGTTTAAATAAGCCACCATGAAGTAGCTCCCATTTTACAGTTTCAGTGTTTCTTTTGAGAACTGGTTTGTTGACAGATCTACTGAGGGAGCTGTTTGTGGCGTAGTACTTCTCAAATGTCACTGAAACAAGCTTCTGTGGCATCACTACTTTTACTGAGGGATAAACAGGGGTATGCATTGGTCTTTTTGGAGGCCAAGCAGGCATCTGTGGCAGGCTGTGACTGCAGGTGGGAGTCTGTCTCACAGCTCATTTTGGAGGGGTGCTGTGGGGGCTTGTGCTAACTGTAGAATGTCATTGGACCTGGCCAAAGAGTACATTTCCTGTGGGAGCAAAGCTCCTCTTCACACTCCAGTGCTCCTGTGCAATATGCTGCTCTGGATAGTTCTCATTCTTCATCACTTTAAGTGTTTTGGGCTGATTTGGAACCATCTGTGGTATAAATAAGGGGCAGTGCCCCCGGTTGCAACATACATATGCCAGGGTGAAGCCTTAGCGTGGCACCAAGCCAGAGCGTTTAATGAACCTTCATTGCATCTCTGTGTTAAAATGCTCATTGGGTGCATGCTGTGGGCTCCCAGTGGTTGTGGAGGTGAGCCTTGTCTTGCTGGCTTTGCCCAGGGACTGCCTCACACTCAGCTCTGTCCTGCTGCCAACTCTTCAACTTCTTACAGAGAAGGGCATTTGGATTAAGACCTCTGAGCTCTGGTTTCGTTGCAGGTACTGATACCTCTGCTCCTGTTGAAGGCAGCAGATTTGAAGTATTGCACCTTAATTGTGTAAACTGAGAGAGGTCTAACCATTCCCACTGGAGTCATGGAGGCCTGAGGAAAATTAACGCTCTAATATTAGTTAATTGCTTTGAAGATATATATTGAAAATAAGAGTTCTAAGTATCTTGGTAAATATTGTTTCCTTTATTACAGCAATGTATCTCATTTTATGGGAGTCATTTAGTCAGTAGCATTTAGTTTGTGGTGATAAAGCAAAAACCCATCAGTGTGCTTTACAAACTCCTGCCGGCACGGGGCTGGTTTGCACTGAGGGCTCTTCAAAGCCAGAGGATGCTCACCCACACGCACAGCTACACGAGCGAAAACCGAGCCCATTTCCGTGCCTGCTGCAGCCACAGCCTGTGAACCACACAGCACCTACAGATGTCACGTACATCCCTCTGCGGGACAGGGCACGTTGTTCTGTTCTCACAGGCTGCAGTTGCTGCAGAGCCCTCCTGAAGTGATGAGGAGCCAGCCCAGCTCAGCGGCGGTGCCGGTTTCGCTGCTCTTGGACTGGCAGTGGTGCGGCTGTGTCATCAATCTCCATGCTGTTCCCCAGCTGCCCTCACAGATTCCCGGCTGTAGGCTACGGCATGTGGAGATTTGGTCAGCAGCCAAGATAAACCAATGGAGGGAATTGAATAAAGAGCGTGTGTTGGCATATGCACAACAGCAGCACATACCGGTGGGGAGGTGCCGCTGGAACAGGATTTCCACAGGCAGCCAGCTCACTGGTGTTTGCCACCAGCCAAGTCCCAGCACAGCAGGCAGTTTGCGTGTCTATGGAGTCACCTTCCACATCCAAACCTCCCTGGTCTGCCCAGCTTAGCGGCAGCTTTTCCAGTGTGTACCACAGGAATCTGCATTCAATACCAAAACAGGATATTAGCCAAACAATTCCTTGTTATTAGTCAAGTACCTTGCACTATGGGGCTGTTAATTCAGGGGGAAATGCGATCGCTTAAGTGCTTGCCAGAGCTGGTGTGGCTGAGATGATGTGCTGCACAAGTTGGGGCTTGGTGGGCCCTGAAGACTTCATGGTCAGTAGATGAACTGCCCTTATTGGGCTGAGAGGTGACAAAAATGTGTTTGTTTCCACCTAGTCTAGGTTCATGGATTGGAAGGGACCCTAAAGGCCATGTTGTCAATTCCTCTGTAAATGAGCAGAGACATCTTCAACTTGATCAGATTGCTCAAAGCTCCATCCAACCTGACCCTGAAGGTTTCCAGGGATGGGACATCCACCACCTCTCTGGTCAACCAATGCCAGCATCTTACCTCTCACTGTAAAAAAATTTTTATCCTTGTGTCTAACCTAAATCAACCTTCCTTCAGTTTAAAATCATTCCCCCTTGTCTCACCAGACCCTTCTCCAGGCTGCACAACCAAACTCTCTGTCTTCATAGGAGAGGAGCTTCAGCTCTGCGATCATCTTCATGACCTCCTCTGGATCTGTTTCAGCATGTCCATGTCTTTCCTGTGCTGAGGACCCCAGAGCTGGATGTACTACATCTCTCTTAATATTTTTCTTGTCTTTGGACAAGACATTTTCTTGGTTGTTATCCTCAATGTTGTCTTCATCCAGATAAGATCTGTGTGTTCTAGATGCCCCCAAGATGCATAATCTGTCTCTTCAGTAGTATCACGTATTTTGAATGTCTCTCCTTGCTTTGCTTCAGAGTAATTTCTTGGTCAATCAGCTTTTGAAGCACCCAAATCAAGGTTTGCTGTACAGTTAAAATGAAGTGCAAACTGGTGTTTGTTTCAACAGACACTTTATGTGTTGCTGCCACACACACCAGTCTGTTGCTATTAACTCATAAAAGCTAAGGGGATGGTAGACCACATGAATGTTATCGCACACTCAGCTGTCAGTTCATTCCCCAAAAACATGCAGAGTGGCTTAGTGTAAGGCTTATTTTCCATCATTTATATTTTTATTGTTTTCCTTCTCTATTGCTGCTTGCATTAATCTTGTATGCTGTATCAGTAAACCACAGTTCATGAGCTCCTTATCTCTCTTGTCTACATTATATTGGTCTGTGTTGACTCTTGAGTTCTTGTGCCTAAGGACATTTTAATCATACTTTCACGGCGCATAAAAGTGGTTGCTTCATCTTGCATATTCCCTATTATTCTGAAGTCACCGCAGAAATATTTTACTCTTTTTCTCCTGAGAGTTTCAAGCACTGTCTGTATCAATCATATTTCTCTTCATCCCCTGCCATGATGTGCAGACCCCAGAATGTATTGTTTGTTGTATGAACAGTTCAGATTGTATTTTTCAGATTGTGGAGATCAGGGCTATGTATGATGAGAAATCAGTTCAAGGCAGTTGCTGTCTACATCTGCATCTTGTTCCCTCTCTCAGAGCATGCTGGGGAAATCCGTGCTGCTGGACTTGCCTTCTCTGAGACAGATCCCTTCTGAAACTTTTTTTTTTTTTTTTTTTTTGCTTAAGAATTCCAGTGGTTGGAATTTGCAGGTGGCAGCCTTATGAGCAATTCATAGCCAAAACCAAAGGATAGTTTCTAGTTCGTCTTTCCAGCTTTCTCTGAAGAAGAAAAGCTTGTTTCAAAATTTCCAGTTGTACCCATCGTGATCAGGGAAAAGTCCAGGTTACTTGGGGATCTTTAAATATGAACTGGTAGAATTTTTAATCTTTATGGGGTTGAATGTAGGCTAAAACCTGTATTCCAGATGTTTGTTATTTTGAGAACTGGTATAGAAGGCTTTCAGACTGTCACATTGTCACTGCTTTTGTTGAAATTGTTACACTTGTTGCCTTAAATCATTTGAGTTGGAGGCTTTTTTTTTGGTCTGTTGACACTGAAGTTTGTTTTGAATTCAAAGTTGCAAATATTGGCTGTTTAAGCAGAGGTGGTGAGAGAACCTATGGTCATATGATGTCAGAATGAGTGGCATGTACACACACAACTGATTTCAGAAACCAAATAGTAATGTGTCAAACTCCCTAGATAAGTTTAGTGGACAAAGAATACCACCTGAATGCTGAAGAAAGATGAAACTGTCTGAGGAGGGAACTCAGATATATGAAATGATAAAGTTTCATTGCTTTTCTGTGCCCTGGAAATGCCAAGAAAAACAATTTCCACATGGAAAAAGAAAAGATATTAGCCTTTTTTGTCAAAATTCCTCTTAGTTAAATGTGGTCTTTCAGTTCTAATACTGAAGGTTTTGTCCACTGTTCATGGTGGCCTGTGTATTTTGGAATATTATATATTATATATTATATATTATATATTATATATTATATATTATATATTATATATTATATATTATATATTATATATTACAGTACCATGCCTATCCACTGGCAGAGGGGGGAAGGAGCAAGGTTGCTTCTATATCTGCCAGAGTAAGAAGCAACTTTCTTACACAACAGACCATTTTGAGTGTTCACTAAATCCATTGCTAGTCACCTAGAGACATGATTAACATAAAGAATTTGGCCAAACTGTCTTTCTTCGTTATGCAAACCTCACATCAGAAAAGATGGACCCATGTGTGACATGTCTTTCATGTATGGCATCTATGTAACTTATGTCTATAATGGTTCAAGACAAAATGATACTGTTTCCAATTTAAACGAAGAGTTTATCTTTGCCTGTGCATAGACTAGTTAGGCAGTATAATTTTGTCTCTGAGTGCATGAAAACTTAGCTTAAAAGACCACAGCAGTAAGAGAAATTGCACTGATTTACTTAGTAGAGCATTTTCTTGCTGATGGGTTGGTGCTCTGTGCATTACGTTGAGAGGTTGTCAAATGCCTGTATGGCAGCATCCTAAGCACTGTACTGTGGCTTAGCCCTCTCTCAGAACCAGGTGCTTTTAGGAGAAGAGTTAGATCCTATTACCTGTTAACTTTGGAGATGAAATACAAGCATAGATAAACAGGGGACAGGCATCGTAACTCATTTTTTTGCACATTGTCTGTTGGCTCCACCAAGCATCCACCAAGAGGGGTCTCTGTGTGGAGGTGGCCCTGCAAGCAGCTCACTGCACAGCCAAGTCTAACACCTATTCCAACTCTTAGCAGGAAGAATTACTTCCTTGATTACATATTTCTGGGCAAACGAGCGCAAAGTGACAGTTTTCCAACAGAGGGTACACTCTGGGAAGTCTGGTGTATACAAATGCCTGCTTTAATTTCACATTGCGTGTATGTGTGCATATATATATATATATGAACTCTATTTAAATCTCTTAATGAAGCTCATAGATCATTCTTGGCCTGCTGTAAGCAGTCCCTGTGACCAGGGTCAATGGTAATGTGTTGTCCGCTCATGGCTGGAGGCCACAAATCTACAAAGTATTTAAATTGCAGAGTTCTGCCTTTTCACTAGAATAGAATGAAAATAATTAATTACAAATTTATTTTCTTTTTGAACTAGAAATTTAGTCTATTTTTGCTCCTTTTCCTCATGACATGCAGCTGAGGCAATGAAAACTTGCTTGTAGTTCTTATAGTGTTGTGCATTGCAATTAAATTCCATGGTGTGCTTTTATGCTGCAAAATGGTAGTTTTCATTGAATCTATGGCTTTTCCAAATATTATGAACTACATAATTCTCTTGTAACTCCCTGTGGTTCATATAATTGTTAATGTTAAGAAATCTAAACCAGGGAGCATTTTGTAACATTTATTCATAAAAATTGTGATTGGAATAGGTACAACTTGAGTTAGTTTAAGAGCTGTAACCACCTGCTGGAAGCAGTGGCTTCCAGGCTGAACCGTGGGTTTGGTTTGTTGCGTACGTCTGTTGTAGCCCTGGAGAAGATGCTCAGGAATGAGTTCCAGGGACGCTGAAAGCGGGTAGCTGTCATGAGCCCAGATGATGAAAAATGAAGTGGAGGTCCATATGCAAGCGAGATGAGGGAAGACATGATGCCGTGAACAGGCATCTGTTTGGGGACTGTACCTGAGTGAAGCAAATGGAGTTTATTTGACTGTTGGGAAAATGGAGTTTGTACTAGTTTATTATTTGGGGATCTTTCCTCTCTAGGCTTTTGACTTAAATCAGTTTTGAAGATTTGTATTCAATTTCTGTGTCCTTCATTGTATATATTGCTGCTGCTTAGTCAGCTAATCAGTTATATAATGCTGACCCACTGAAGCCCTGTCTGGAAGTTTCCAAATACCATTTGGTTTCTTTTGGTCTGCTTAAAAGAGAAAAGGCTAAATAAAATCAGCAGATGAGATGTAGCTGGCAAGGCAGTTACAGCTACCTGCTGATGATCATTATACATCCCTGATTTCAGTTGCTTCTGAAATGTGCCAGCAGTATTTAGGTTTTTCTAGGGCAGTCAGTTCCCCCCAAATTATTTTAAAATACTTTTTTTTTTTTCTTTAGATTTCAGCAGAGTTGTCTCAGCTGTTTCTGAGACCAAGGCTGTGGGGGCAAAACTAGTCTGTGGTTTGTTCCTCAGCCTGGTTTTGGTGCTTGAGTATTTGGTGAAGCTGTGTTTTGAGGTGAAGCAGCTCCACAGGGTGACTGAGGCACTGCTGAGGGTTTGTCTCGGTCCGTGGAAGGGCACTAGTGGGAAGACGTGAGCCCACAGGGAATGGGAATTTATTCAGAGCAGAGGATGGATAAGATGTGGTCATGCCCAAGTCATGCCGAAAACTACACTGAACCACAAGATAAAATAGCGAGCGTGTTTATTCATTAACTACTGTCTGTTCACTTCACTGGAGAAGGATCTGACGTAGAAATGATCATATTCCTTTACTGCAGGTTTTTTGGTGTTTGTTGATCTGTGAGTGTCCTGGGTGACACAGTGGAGATTAATAATGCAGAGGTTCATATCTTCAGATTATGCAAAAAAGAAAACTGGGTCTGACCTTTAACCACTCTGAGAATAAATGTGCAGCCATTTCTGTCTGGGAAAAGCAAAAGAAGGTATAATTTAAAAAAAAAATGTATGAAATACTTTAGGAATTAACTGTGCTCTTTATATAAAATTCAAAATGTACAAATGCATACCCTGCATGGATTAAAAAGAAGTCTTAAACCTCTGTGAAATAATTTTTAAGTCTTTTTTCAGACAAATTGGAAGGCATGTAGTGAGCTCATTCACATGAATACAGTTAGTTTGTATTGTAGCTGTGTGGGGAAGAGTGTGTCCATCAGTTCATCCAATTCAATAAAACCTGAATTATTTGAAATGAGTTCAGCCAGCCAATCTGTAGGGCAAGTGATCATAAATGTGTGCTAGCAGCATAGTCTTAACTTCTCTTCTTGTAAATTTTTTTCATTGTCTGTAATGATTTTGCCATATATATAGGTATAGAGGTTAACCTTTGCTGGTCAGAACTGATTTATTGTTGTAGATGTCGATATCAAAGGTCTGAACGGTGAAATACGTGCTATTATCAGGCCATTTCTGCTAAGTGAGCCAAGTGAAATTCTGGAAGAACGTAAAGGTTACTTTTAGAAAGGACTGTCATCTGTCCGGCATTCAGGGTTTCCAGTCAGTGAAATTTTTAGGTGAATATTTGGCTTCAAATACGTGGCAAAAACCCATTGAAGCACATGCTGAAGGCAGAAGGTTACTCCTTTACTTGAGGCTGGGAGATGGGTACCTTGGTCCCATGCAGGTCACAGCTATCAGTCCTGAACTCAGGTGTTTGCAGGTGAGGACGTGTCACCTGCTAGGGATACCCCAAGTGATGTACCAGACCTGGCTGTGAGGGATGCAGGAGGCTGTGGGGCACGTCCTGCTGTGGGGTTGTATGCAGTTCAGGAGATTGCCATAATCCTGTACCATATACTTCATGAGCAGGTGGTTTTTATCCTGCTGTGATAATCAGTTTGCTTAGCGCCATCCTTAGCAGGGTGGGAGGGAGCGTAGTATATTCTTGTAGTTATGGGATACTGCCCTAAAGCCAGTAAATAGCAGCTTGGGTTTCTAAATCATCTTATCATTCTTTACTTTCATTAAGCACGGGCTTTCATGGTGAGGGTGGAGTGGCTAATCTGCTATTCATCTGTGCAAGCAGTTGGAAGGAAATCCTGATTAACCTTTACTGTGGTCTCTGCATGCTCCAGTTTACCCAAAACTTACTCCTTGGGGGGCTAAAATCCTGACCCTTATGAAGTCAGTAAAAGTTCTGCTCTTTTGGATCAGGCATTTTGCACTGCTTTACTATAGCTGCAGTACCTGGAACAGGAGCCTGTTTGGGCTGTAGGTCTCGCAAAAACGGGGGATTACGTTCTTGCATGGGGTTACTCATTTGCAATTTAACGCTCAGTTTCTCTTCTCAAGAAGTCCAAAGCAGTATTGTTACAAGAAGGTCCCTGCTCATATATGAGCGTCTAGTTAGCTGTTGCTGTTTTGTGTATCAAGTACTGGAGGAGACTGGACTAGGAGAGATGCTGTGTCAGCACCGCCGGGCTTTCGAGCCGTGCCCACGTCACAGTTGCTGAAGGGGAGTCTTGTGTCATGGCTGGGCATTTCAGGGGGCTGATGGTAATGAATGAAGGAAATTGCAGGCTCTGGGAAAGCATATTAAGCTGTGAATCACTGAATCCTCTTGTTCTGCTGCTATCAGCTGACAGGTCTTTTTCCATAAAATAAAACCCATTAACGCATTCTTAGTCATTTTTGGTGACTCAAAGGCATGGACCTTCTTTGAACTCTGTCTAATAGGGAATTGTGCTTGTTTTTAGCCAAACCCGTTTTGGCATGAGTTAGTACTCTTGTGCATGCTCAGAGTCCATGTTTATACCAGAGCACATCCGTTCCTCGTTGAGTGTTTATTTGCCTTCTGTCTTGCTGCAAGAGGGCATCTCACGGTTAGACTGGGTACCGTCAAATCCACATTTGTCTGAGCTTTCTCACTTGCTGGTACTGCTAACACATTCATCATGCTCTTTTCTTCCATCAGATTCCCCATGACCTCTCAACTTCTTCTTGGGTCAAGACACCGGGGGCTGCATGTGTTACATTTATTTGCATGTAGCAGAGAAGGAAGATGATAGGGCATTTTTTAAATTTTATTTTTTGTGTCTGGATACCTCCTATCAAAGAGTGATAGAAAGCCTTTCTTAGACACACTGCTAGTTCCAGGGCAGCATAGCTTAGATCAGGGTAATCTCAAGATGATGGGTATTCGACATGAAATAAATGCACTGTGTCAGCTCTAACATCTCTCTGCCAAAAAAATCACAACTCTCACTGAAAGTTTTATGGTCATTGTGACAGTGGAACAGCGTGACTGAGCAGAGTGTGCTGTTGTGCAGTTTTCCTGTTGTGAAGTTGATAAAATGCGTCTTCGTGGCCAAAAGGGAGAGCAGTGGTGAAAATCATAGGTAGGTGAAGACGTAGAGTGCACATCAGTCCCCTTACTGGGGAACAGGAGGAAAATACAGGTGTTGCATCAACTGCAGCTTGCTGTGCCATCATAGCGTGTTGTTTGTCCAGGATGCACACTGGAAAGCAGCATCTTCTGCTGCTTGCCCAATGGCAGTATCACAAAGACCACTTGAGGGAACTGGGAGAGACCTGGGGATAAGATGAGGAGATGGATCTCCATTTCTTCTTTTGCTTGAGGACTGCCTTGTTTCGTGTTCACTGGCTTTGTAGTTTATTTTTGTGGTGGTTTTGAGGATTTTGAAGTTCAGCAATTAGTTTTGGCAGGACTAAGACTTTGTTTTCTCTGTATCCTAAGAGAAATAAATGTAAAGCTGTAGTTGGTTATTTGGGATCTCAGTTTCTATCTTTAGGGGATCTAATACTCTGATTCTTTTTTTGTTTTGTAATATATAGCCTAAACAATCAAATCCATCCTGTGTTCCACTTGGTTGTGCACCATTTAACTGCTTGGTGCTAGCAGAATATATCCTAATTTACTTGAATTGTTGTTACTTGTATGCCATTTTAAGCAGCAGTGATTGCCGCTCATTATCATTAGGCAAAAACTATTGCCTTTGGAAGGATCCTAATAAGGAGGATGCCCCAGTTAAGTAGAATATGTTGTGCTAAGAAACTTGGCTACAAGAAAAGATGTCATAGTCACATGTTGTAATATAATTTTATTATCTCGTCTTCCTGTAGCATCTGCTCTGATATCTCATAGAGGTGCTTTTTGCTTTGGATGATTTAGTTAGGCTCTCAGTTCTTTAATTTTTAAGCATTATTCATTTGCTCTTCTACTGATTTTTTTTCCAGGAGAGAAAGGGTGATCTCTTGTGGTTAAAATGCGTAGCTAGAGGCCTTATGGTATTTTCCTGGTTTTCTCTGACATTTCTTATTTCACCTTGAATTAGTTACTAAACTCTCTAATGCTTTACTTTCACTTTATCCACAAATTAGACGTGAATATTACCTTATCTGCATAATGCCAGTGTCTTGAGGCAAAGTGCAAAGCTGGTAATGCCTATTAATGTCTTTGGGTAGTAGCTGTTAGACACACAAAGTGTAGTGTCCCTTTAGTCTCTTGCATCTGATTCCTGTGCCTGTTCCACCCTTCCTTGTTTGGGCTGCTCTGCCTACTTTAAGACTCCAATTCTGGAAGCTTTATCTCACCACCTAGCTTTCCCAAGTGCTTTGCATTTTCTCCATGCAAAGCCACTCCCTGTTATTTAACTGGGTTGGAATGTGTGGAAAGAAGAGACTTTGTGCTCCTTGCCTTGAATGCTTTCCAGGTCTTCCGTTAACTGAAAGCACTGGCTGATATGATTAGCTTTAAAGTTTTTCCTGTAGTCTTATTTCTGTAAGGAGAAGTCAAGATGTTTTCCATCTGCCTTGCCAGTCAAGTTGACAGGCTGAGCCCGGGGATTGATGGTGCAGGTTGTTTTAAGAAATGGAGACCGTAGGGTTTCTTTCCGAGTTTGAGCCTCGACATAGTAGTTTGCATCCCTTCAGGTTCAGCAGCTCCTGTGTGTTGGAGCCGGTATGTTGAGCTGGTGGTGCTGGTGATCCTGTACCATCCCTCAAAATCTGCTGCGTATCTGGATGCTGCATCATCCTCACGTATTCATGGTTGCCATGATTGCAAAATAGGGGGTTAGGAGGGTTCTTCTGCATGTCAGAATATCAGCCATATGGGGCTTGCACCTAGGTAAGTGGTTTGCTGTTGCAAAGGCAGCTGGCAATATTTTTGACCTTCCCCCACCCTCGGCCTTTATGTTGTAGATCTCAAGAATGCTCATTGGCGTTGGGAAGTATTTTGGTATGTGAACTTGTGGAAGAAAAGGTTTGGGGTGCCTTTTTTTTTTTTTTTTTGCCTTGTTTGTTTGTTTGTTTTTGTTGTTGTTGTTGTTTGTTTGTTTTATTGGATGTTTTGTGAGCTCCTGAACTTCACCTGGTTATTTATGAGAGCAGGAGACTAAAGATTTTCTAGTCTGATGTTCCTGGGTAAAAAATAATAAAGGAAAAAAAAAAAAAAAGATGATTGAGGGGATTTCCTACTCCTAAAGGTAATCCTCCTAGGTAAGGTTGGCATTTACTCGAGCAGTATAGCATGCAACACCATGTACTGGGGACAGCTCAGGGTTAACTACTATTTTCAGGCCCATTTTCTATAGCAATTTCCTATATATATGTCTATATCACTGTGCTATATATATATATATCTATATCTATATATATATATCTCATCTGTTTTGCACACTTAAACTCTATAAATTCTTAGTAGGATCCAGCTATTTCTTGCAGTGGGAGTATAAACTGTTTTCCAGATATATACATTTGCTTAAGACGTAATAGATAGATAAAGAGGGAGGTCAAAGATAATTGAATTATTTTCTCTTTAAAATGGAGCACTTAAAGAAAAATAACGAGAGCAGCAAAGCATCATGCTTCTGTCTACACTCTAAATGGATATAAAGAAGTCTGGCACTCTTTCCAAAGGAATGAATGGTGAAATGTGCAAGAAGTATTTTATAGTGTTTACAGCATTTACATTTTTAGTCAAAGCAAACACATTCGTGTTGGGTTTCTGCTAGATGCCTCAGCCGTGGATCATCTGAACCACGTTGTTCAGTGGGCATTTTTATTAATTTAATGTAGTTGGAAATTTGTTTTGTCTAGACCGTGGGATTTGAATACTAAAGGAGAAGGAGGAGGCAAGGAATTTAAAATGTGAATGGCATTAGGTATTGCAGACCCATAGACCCATGAATGTAGGCAGTGCAGACTTCTTATTTGCCTTGTTCTGTCACTTTATATACAGATTATGTATATATATATATATATATATATATATAAAATTCAGTGATAGTTGAGGTATCATTTGGTCTTGGTGATTTTGCTCTAAGCTCAAGCAGTAGCTTGATTAAATGTTTCAAACTCCTTGAAATACAAATAAAAGCTTCAAATACGGGAGGTGTGTGGTACATTTACGATGGATGAGAAGAGGAAGATTGGAGCAGTATCTTCAGACATGAAGTAACTGAAACTGCAAGTTTAGGTCCCAGATCTCTCATTCTCTTTTTCCTGAGATGGACTCACAGTTGAAAATGCTGTTTTAGGAGGCAAAGGTGGTTTGGGACTGACCTACAGGATATTTGAGCATGCAGTATGGCATTGCCCCATAGTTTATTACCCATCCCAAATAAAAAGCCTTGCTGTTTTATTGCTTTGCACATTGTGTAGTCATTCATGGTGATATACAAACAGCTACTTGTCTTATTTTTTACTGGTTTACCCTTTGATCTGCCTTTACATGACACAAATAGCTGTGCAGTGCCAGGAGCAATACGTGGTCCATGGAAAGCCAAGTTCAAAAGAAAGTGAAGTCTGCTGTTCCTGGAGTATGGGCACCATAAATGCCAGCACTTCAGGAATCAAATGTTTGGCAACAGCTGCTATGTAAAAAGTGCAGGTATCTGTCTAAATTGAGGAACAGTGGTGAAAGTGTAGTTATTTTTAATGATTCTGCTGTATTTAGGTGTGAGATTTGGGCTACACAACCCATATTTCTCCTGGTCAGAAAAGCTGTAAGAGTCACACAGCAGCTGCTGTGTCTGATGTTGGAGTTGCTCTTGACTGTCAGGTCTCTCAGGCTGTTTTGATGGGGGGGCACTGAGGAGCTCTGCTGGGACTGCTGCTGGACACTGAGTTTGGGATATTTGTGTGATGCACACACTCTTATGTCATTCTGCAAGGACAGCATTAGGTAGATCTGCAACAAGCTCTGAAAAGAGTATGCAGGAAGGCAAGTATTTGTGTGCCAAAATCTGCTCTGCAGTGGAGGGTGGTGCATCAATCAAACCCAAAGAGGTGGAAATGGGTACAGGAACACTAGAAAATAATTACCACTTACTCCAGTCTTTGTATGAGTTTGCTTGAAGGTGTAAAATAACTGCTTCTTTTATAAGTTTGGGCTCTTTCAAGTCTTCACTTTGTCGTTTTGTACCATACTTTTTTGGTTTGGGATTTTCAAGTCCTTAGGGACTGAGCTCTGACTTGTGTTTCAGCTGAGCCCAGAGGACAGGAAAAATGTAGAGTGTATTAATTGTGCATTGGATTTTCTCTATGATGTTGTTTTTTCTCTAGAGATTTGGGAGGGGGAGCATTAGGAGCTTGTCACTGTGATTTTTTTTTTTTTTTTTTGGCATCCTGCTGATTTTAAAATGTATGTGTTTCTCTTGAGTCTTTCACCTAGAGATTGCAGGGTACTCTGAGGCCAAGGGCAAAGAGAATCAAGCAATTTTGGGTACGGCCCATTCTGGATACGTCTCCTTGCAGTCAAGGATCCTAGGCAGATCCATGCCCCAAGGAGGGTACAAGGGGAAGCACCTTTCAAAAGAAGTGACGAAATCCAAATGCACCTGAGTGCCCTGATTGCCTTGCCTTGCCTTGCTCCAGTGGTTCACAGCAGTCGGAGGTGCAACGTATGGCTTCTGTACATTGCTGGGTGGCACAGAGCAGCCAGGGACATGCTGAGAGTCTGGCTCTGTACTCATCAGGCAACAACTGACTTCTTAATTTCCACTGTGGTGAATCAGAGGGAAGGAGAGGGATAAAATAATGGGCAAAGAAGCGCACAGGGTTGAGTAACCATGCAGAAAGGAAGGACATGTAACAGTGTCAGTTGAGAGAAAAGACAGGTACTGCTGTTCATTTCCGAAGACACTGCACAGAAGTCTTTGGTGTGGAATGACAGGTAGCATCAGCAGTGACAGTCAGAAAAGGAAGTGGGGGAAAGTCCTGATTTTCAGGCCACTGGAAACTTGAGGTCTTCACCTGTTTTTCAAGTTACACAATATGGCTGAAAAAGCAAGTGACTTAATACCAACTGGCAGAGAATTAAAATAAGGAAGTTGAACTGTAGCCAAAAGCGTTTTAGATGTTTCTATCTATAAAGAAGATATATATAATCACAAAATGTTTATTTTTTTCCCCTCCCTCGTCAGTTTGGCATGCTCTCTTCTTCCCTGCTGTAGCCTTTCATCAGAAAATTTGAACTTTACATCAAACATTGATAAAAAGAGAGTGGTGTTTTTTTTGGTTTTGTTTTGTTTGGTTTTTTTTTTTCTAAAAAGGCATTTTATTCACTTTAATATTTTTGGGGGGAAAACAGTTGAAACTAGAAGATTGGCAGAGCTGCATGCCCAAGCCGTAGAATTCCCTTTCTCTATACTCATAGAAGCAGATTTGGTCCAGCAAAATTATAAGTTATAAACAAATCTTCCATCACCCCACTGGTCACTGGCTGTGGTCAATTATAGTTTTGAAGCTGGCATATAAGTATCAGATGTTTGGCTATTGTGTGTCTTTGCTAATCTCCAACCCAAGTGAAACCCTTTGGCATGACACATCCTAGAATTTGTTACGTTCTCTAACAATGGCACATTTTGCATTTCATTTGCGCTTTTCCATCCAAGAATCTAAGAATATCCTCCCCTCGCCAAAGAACAGAGTAATTAATCATCAGGGCTGTTTGTAAGGAAAAGGCCTGGCTGTGGGAACAGAGTCATAGATAAAGTAGAGAATAAAATGTCTATATCCCACTGCATAAATCATTTGGAGAAAGATTTTCTGTACATATTATGATTTTAAACCATTTGGATTTTATTTATAAAGTTATCATAAACCAGGATTTCTTTCCCCCACACTTAAAGCGTGTTTTTGCAGAAAAATTATCCAATTCATTTTTTTAAGATATCATAAAGCTGTTTGTGCTCAATTTTTCTGTTTTTAGAAATCTCTTAGAATATTAGATAATTTTCACATCTGTTTTCTGCAGGGAAGACTCTTCCAATTTTGTCTTAATTTCTATCCATTAGAATTATTTCTGAGAGAGTACTTACTAAAATATGCAGGCAATCCTGCATTTTAAATCCAGGTGTTGTACTTCTGGAGATCTGTGCATCCACAGAATATAAATGTTGATCAGTGCACCAAGTGTTTATGTGAGTCAGCCACTGAGCGATGGCAGAAGAGTTTGAAGAGCTTGCTTGATAAGCTGTTGCCGCTTTTCATTTCTTACCTTTTCTGCTTCAAATTCTTCCCTCCGTTTTGCTGTGTCAGATGTCCTGCTCTTTCTTTCCAGGGCGCTTCCTCGTGAGTTGTGGTGCTCGCTCATGACCTTCCACACGTGCATGGGGTTGTTACAACCCCTGGGACCAGAGCCAGGACTGGGAATTACATCTGTTCCTGCTCCTGTGTCTCCAGCATTCAAACAGGCAGGCTATCAGGGACTTTGTTCCGGTGCTGCTGCTGCGTGCAGAGGATGATCCTGGTTTAGGTTGCTGTCTCATGGCCATGCTGGACAAGACATTTGGTCTTGGTTTTCCCGGTGTGTACCCCTGCTTTTTTCTTTTGAATAGGCTCACTGAACCTGTGTCACCTCTTTCCTTCCAGAATGGTGGTTTTAGGTCTGTGCTGCAAATACAACTTGTAGACTGAACTGTTTGCAGAGAAGAGATAGATGTGAGGAGGGAATCCAGGGCAATTTGGTGAAGCTAACCAGATGTCTGAGAAGCATCTCCTCTCAGGTGAATTGCCTGGTCTTTCAGTGCTCCAAGGCAGGGATGTTTGTGGGACTGTTTCATAACTGAGATAAACAGATTAAGGTAGCCATTCTGCCCTGGACCTGCAGTGTTATACCTATTGGCAGAATTACTGGCCAGTAGAGTTAGATGTTGTATATTACTGAGCTGGGAAACTAATCAAGTTGTTCCCTTGAAAAAAAAACAAACAAAAAACCCCACTAAATAGGTACCTCTTCCTTAATGTATTTTGCAAAGTCTTCTTGGCCTGAAAGGGCAGAAGCTCATGTCTGTGCTTAAAAGAAAAGAGTAGTAAAAACTAATGGAAAATACTTGCTACTCTGGCTTCTTTTCTAAGGTAATTGTTGCATATCATACATTTGGAGATAAGATGAAATTTAATCACCGTAAGAGGTACAGTTCCACTGCCTGGGTCTCCACCTGTGTGTGTCCCAGAGGGAGTGGGAAAATGATAGCCATTGTGAAGAGCATAGCCATAGCTGACTGTTCCCGAACCTTAGGAAGGAAGCAGAGCTTGCTCTCCGAGCTGGACCAATGCATGTTACTCAAGGATGGTAATGCAGTGTTTGCTCTTGTAAATAAGTTCTGGGTTTTAGCATGACAGTGATTTTGATGAGTAAATATATGCCCTCTATCTCTTCCTAAGGGTTTAGATGTTGTGGCAGAAAGTGACTTTTGTGCCTGAATGAATGTGTATGTAAATCATTTTATTGTCTGTAGCTTTACTTTTGCCCTGCACCATAAAAATTCACTACTCTAAGGGCTTCTGCATAATGGGCTTTTGAAGCCCAAGCAGTTCAGTTGCCAGAAGCTGTATTTACAAAAGAAATTCAGTCAGCCCATCAATGACACTTCTAACATCTTGATACTGTCTGTTATTTTGGCAATTGCAAGTGGAATTCCCCTTACAGGAAAATCCTGTAAATGTATCATCTGTCTCATATATAATTTTAAAGCCAATCTTTAAGAATTCTGAGATACCATTAGATACCATTTTCTAATAATTTTGTGTAGGTTGGGATTAGTTTCTAGGCTTCTTTGGAACCTTCTTGAACTCCTCTTTGGGCAGTCCTTCTAGGATTTTCTGTAAGAGTTATCCCTACGGTGATACTGTAATTGACTTGGGGATGTTCAGAAGAGCTAACAAGGGCCTCTACTGCATGAGTCATCTGTGACATTGAGTTACAGATGTTGGTTGAGCTCTGCACACACAGGCTGTGTCTCGGAATGTCCCCAAAACGATGTGGTGGTGCCACCAAAGTCATCCATATTGGCTGAAATTACATCAGACTTCTCCTTTCTTTTTATCCACTCTAGGTGTTCTCTGCCTGCCAGACAGCTTGAACCTTCACAAAGACCAGCAAAGGTCCAACAAGCCTGGGGAGGTGCAGATGTTCAGCCAGTCAGAGCTAAGGACCATCGAGCAGTCTTTACTTGCTACGCGTGTGGGGAGCATTGCTGAACTCAGTAAGTACAAGGCTGTCAATAACATTTGGATTTCTGTCCTGAAAGTAAGGCAAAGCCAATTTGCATTGTCTGGTTCTGCAGAGGAGAGATGAAAGGGCATATGTAATGTTGAAGGAGACGTTGGGGCAGATCCAGCTGTGTTCATGCTCCATGGTTAGTTTGGAAACTGAAGCCATAGGACGAAAGAAGTCTTGTGCAGACTCACAACAATGCCTGTGGCTTGTTTGCATACAGTGCTCTCAATTTTAAAGCTGGAAGACGCTTTATTTCATCTTCCCTGCGTTGTATTTGAGAGCACCTCACAGCTTGGCCAGTTTTGCAAACGTCTTTTGTATTGGTGTCTTCTCATTTCAGTGGGATGTCTGTTTTATGATGGCAGGCAAAAAGCTGAAGGCTGCAATAAGTAAAGGAAATATTGCCACACGTTTAAGGCAGAGCTAGTTTCACGTATGTTGGAGAAGATCCTTCACTTCTCCAGTTTCAGCAGAAGAAAACCCCACAACTCAAACATGCACCAGAGGAATTTACTCCTGAAAGATAAATTATTTGCTATTAATCAAAACACTTTTTGAGAAATACGGGAATCTATGATATTTGTCAAAGTCTGAAAACTTTGCTTTTGGCACAGATAAACAGTAGAAGACAAATCCCATGTGCATCCTTTTGTGGCATGGACATAAATTACCAAAAGTGCTTTATTTAAACTTTTATTTTTATTAAGAGAGAAGTGTTCCAATCACATGTTTATAGTCTAGTTAGATATAGAAAGCTCAGTGTGGGATAACAGAAACATTCAGACAAATTTTTTTCTGGGATTTGTGAGAAATACTGTCAAGCATTTTTTTCCTGAGGTCTGTTATGAAATTTTGGGGAGAAATTAAAAAATACTCAAATACATGAAGATACAGGCTACTCAACTTACTGTTGTTCCTATTGCTGAACTGTATGCTACCGGCATCATAAAGAACATGTACAGGGATCTGATGTTCATTTTTTGGGCACTTGCTGTACCAATGCAAGTCTTCTCTGTAGGTCCATCATATCATCATGGCTCAGTTTTGTGCTGTTCACAAGCTGTGTGGATGCACCAGGAATGGTTGTCTGCGAGCCACAAGATGAATTTCTGTTTTCAGCTTGCCAGTTTTAATTTGCTCTGGTGAAATGTCAACAAGCCAAGAGCACTTACATGCCTTAGTGTGAAGTGTTGCTCCGTCTCTGGAATCAGGTGTTTGGTGTTATTCAAATGAAGTAATTTATGCTCATTTATTTCACGCGTATGAAACACACAACAGTACAGTCTGTGTGCCAACTAAATTATGCATGATACAGCTCTCTTTCTTAAAAGTACATATGGTTGGGTTTTAACAAATAAGTAATTTATGGATATTTCACAGTGGGTTTTTTTTTATTCTGGATTTTTCGTGGACCTTTGTACACAACCCGAAAAACCAGACTCCTTAGTTAGAGCACCCTCTCCCCTTTTAAAATCTGATGTCTAGAAATCTGTCATCTCTAAGTGTCCTACCTTACATTCAAGTCTTTGGTTGGTAGGGTTTGCTTTCTGTACATCTGTTGACTGCAAACACAGGCAAAACACTCTTCAGGGTGGCCAGTTCGAAGAACAGAGTGCATCAGTGGGAGTTAGATGCAGCTGTCGGAGAGGTTGGCACCTCCAGCAGGCTGGTAGCCCTCCAGAAAGCCCTCTGGCCAACTGTGGAGGGATCCTACCTGGCCTCTGCAAGCAGATGCACGTTGGGGAAGCAGCAGTGGGAGGAGTGGTAATTGGCAAAGCTTGCAAGGCTGGATATGCTCAGTTGGGTAGAAATCTGTGCTGTGTGGCAGTGCTGGTGCAGAGTTCAAAACTCAGCTGTGAAACGTGGAGGGAGGTGCAGCGTCTTAGTGGGCAAAACCCCTCTGATTTTGGAGGAAAAAATCATGAAATGGAAGGAAAATGGAGGGGCAAGGGGATATGCAAGTAGGTTTGCTCTTTGCTCAGTGTTTGTGTGTCTGTCTCTGGCAGCAGCTGTGAGCCAGAGGTTACAGCAAAACCTCTGCCACAGAGGGCGGATGAGGAACTGTAGTGTGGGGGCAGAAATGCAGAGCAGTGGGGAGAAGCTGGGGGGAACACCTGGGGATCATAAAGGCAGGGAAAGGGTGTAGGCAAAGGAGGTTTTATTGCTGCCTTGGTGGTGTGAGCGGGATGGAGAGCTTTAAAAATGACAAACGTTGACATGGAGAAAGTGAGATATGAGGGAAGGATTAGATACAGAAAAGCCCCTGTTTTTGTGGGGATGAATAAAGGTGATGAGGGAGACTCTCCAGATAGGAGGGAATCAAGAGGGATAGCACTTGTGAAGAGGAGGAGAAGGTAGCAACTAGAACTGAGAGACAAGGACGGAAGCTCGGCCTGTGGACCGGCAGAGCGAGCAGTCCCTAGGCATGTGTATGCGACGTCTCATCGGCTTGCACTATCCCAGGAGCCAGGATTTAATTTCTTTTCTCTTCAAAGGGGCACAAAAACCAGGGACAAAGACTGATCTTGCAATAAAGCAATTTAATTTTATCTCAGGAAAAAACAATGTCTTAAAAAGCAGTTCTAATTGAATGAGATTTCCTATAGTTTATTGACATCAATGATTAAAGTATTGCAAGTATGCAGAATAATTGGAATTAACAAGTTGCCTGCTTGTGGAGGAGAGGCTTCCCCTGCTCCTGGTTCTACTCAGCATCTTTGCATGCAGCAGCATGGCCAGCTGCCGAGCTGCTGGAGGCTTTGAGAGTGGGAAGTCAGATCTGTGCCCTGAAAGACGACAGCTGGCAAACGGGGCCTGTTTTCTGCCCAGCGCCTGTATTTCAGCTCACATCTTCTTAATTCTTTACGGTCTCTCGCAGGTGAAAAAATAGATTCACGAGGTGAGAAGCCTTGCACTTTGTGGCACCTTCACCTTGCCCTGCTCATGATGGCCCTCATGTGTCTGCACCCTTTGTTTTTTCATGCATTCTGTTAGTGTATTAGAGAAGACCATTTGGGTGAGCTGTGTCTCTCCAGAGGGGTTGACAGCAGGCAGGAGAATTTTGGGAAAAGGTGGGAGGGCATACAGGACCCATAGAGGGAGGGCAGCACCCGCTGGGAATGCTGCAAAGGAGGGTGTCAACCCAAGCTGCCACTGGGGAGTCCTCGTGGATGGATGAATGCTGGTCTGGTCTCCTCCAATCACTGCGTGCCTGGTGCTTCTGCTCTCATCTCCCAGGCTTAGCAGGTAGCAGGCTCTGGTCCTTGCTGGGACAGCCCTGCCCTGGCTGGTGGTGGCCAGGTGAGGTAGTGCCACTGGCCCTGGGGAGCTCTCCTGAAAACAGGAAGAAGAGGTGATGTTGCTGATTTAGGGGAAAAAAAATTCAAAGGAAGGCTTCATCTCCAAGACTTAGGAGGAGAATGTAAATAGACACCTAATTCCGCACCGCAATTACAGCCGTACTGCGTGATTCCAAGGCAGAGGCTTAAAAAATTAATGTGAAACCTTATTCATTAAAATATAATGAACATGGCACAAAGTTAAGGAACAACAATAAATCTGGCCTATGTTATATTGGCATTTAGTATTCAGGAATTGTAATTGCCTACTACAGTGTGTTTTAAAATAATGTAATTTCATTTGAAATGCTTATTATATAGAGAACATTGGGAAGAACTGAAGCACAGCAAAAATAATAGGATTTTAAACAGTAGCCTCACAGTATTTCACTGTCGAATCTTAGAGAAAATATTTCACAGGACTTTTTTTTTCCAAGTGTTCTTCCTGAAGTTTCCTCCTAGAGGAGAAGGGGAGTAGATCTGGCTTATTTTCATAAAGTTTTGGGGATTCATCTAGATTTCTAGTTCTTCTCTTTCATTTCTTCCCTCTTCAGATGAGGAAAAATAAATAGACTGAATAGAAAAAGACAGCAACATTAGGGAGCACTTTGGCTGTGGAGAGATCCCATGATATTGCCTTTTGACCTTTGAATAGTTTTCCTAACTTCTTTATATGAGTGTTTGCAATCCACAAACATTTACGTTATATTTGACTGCACAACGCTCCAAGACACCTATTCATCATCCATCTAAAAATACCACTGCTGGCTTGGAGACCAAATGCAGAAGGGATGAGGCTCACAACTGAAGTTTGTTGCTGTTTTGATGGATGAAGAAGGACTCTCTCTCTTGCGTGTGCACATAGGTTGTAACAAGGAAGGAGCCGAGCCTTAAGGTGCACTGGGCACTAATCCTGGCACCAAGAAATTCTCCTCCCTCACTGTACTTTACTTGGGATAAAGACTGTAAGGTGCTGGTGTACAGCTGAGCTTGGACAACCATGCTGTGCTGAGGTGCATATGTAGGGCTGTAGAAGGTTGAGTTTCTCAAGCATCGCAGAGGGATAAACAGTGGCTTAGGATGTCATCCAAAGCATGTCTTCATTGTATGTCTTCAGGTTAGAGCAGAAAACGTTTTGGGGCTTGCTTTGAGTGCAAAGGTGGCCAGTCTGTTGTGGCTTTCCTGGGTGAGCAGTTTTCTACCCAGCCTTGTGCAAACCATTGTGACTAGCGGTGGGGGTATTACTCTGAGTGTTAACCATGACAAATAAATGCTTTTATTCTAAACTGTGATAATCTGAAGGTGAGGATGGAACTTAACACTGCTGATCTTAGAGTTTTTTTGCTTTTGAATGGTGGTTAACTTAGAGCAGTTCCCAAATGTGATGCTCAGGCTGATATTTCCTTCCTGTCACTACTCAGGTCTCAGCAAAGATTCCCTTTTTGCCACTGGAAAAATGCCATCCTTCATCCCTTCTTTTCATTCCACATCATCCTCTCTTTGCCTCTGCAGTGCTGACTGTATATATTTCCAAAATAATGGTCTCCCAGTAGATCTTGGCATGCTTTTAGGGATGAAAGGAAGGGTTACTGCTCAAGTGTAAGAAGGAATGTGATTGCACATACTGATACTGTTTTTCATTTCTCCTCACAGCCTCAGCTGAGGAGATGATGAAAGTCTGCATCCCCTCCCTTGCCTTTTCATCTAGTCTCAATCCTCTGCAGCCAACAGAAAGGAGCACTGTAGGAGCCCTTCAAATTGATTCATGTGCTCTAAATAAGAGGTTAGACCTAGGCTTAGAAGCAAATGCCAGGGTAAAGGTGCTTGCTGTAAGGGTGGCATCTGAAGGAGTGTTGTCATAAGTGCTCTGCTTATTTACTGCCAGAACAAAAGCCCTGTTTGTCAGTTACTTTTCTCAGACTAAGCACCACTGTAGAGAAAGACCAAAGCTTATTCCCTGTGAACAGCTGGGTTCATGCAGCACAGTCCTGAGCTAAGCACAGGTACTAGCTGAAACCTGCAATTCAGGTGGTAGTACTCCTTCAGCATATGGTTTGGCCATAGACTTGACAGCGTGTGTATCACCTCTCCAGATATGGTGATACCCAGTTTTCAAGGGCCCTCCACTGGTTTATTGCACAAGATCTCTATGTCCTAGCTCCCCCACCACTTTCTGGGCATTTAGTTTGCTATTTCTCCTTGCTGCTATCCACAAGTCATCTGTTCCATCTGTAAAAGTTGAAAAGAGAAGTTGTTAAAATGCTTCTCAACAGAGAGCCCCTAGCAGAGAACATGGGACAGATTAAGGCAGTGCTTAAATGCGAGGTAGCTTCTTGCTTCCTGGTTGCAGACTTCTCTAGCTGCTACCCTGTTCCCCTTGCAGCCCTCTCTGAGTGATGGACCACAGCCTCTGTTGGCTGTCTGTGTCTGTGCACAGGAAGGCTTGTGGGTTTCTTAATAGCCCCAAACAACATTCTGCATTTCTTCTTTTCCCCCAGAGATACCCACTGTCATAAACCATAAAGCAATACATTTATTTATCAGTTGAAATGAAGCGTGAAGGAGGGTAATTGGAAAATATCAATCTACACCCTACTCAGCCTGTTGCTTGGCTGGGTTCGCATCTGCTGTCAGCACTCCCTGGCTCCCCCCATTGGTGAGATTTGGCCCCTGCTGGCTTCTTTACGGGGCGAGCTCAGGCTGGTTTTGTTCCTCCAAGGCTTCTGCCTCATGTGTTTAAGCCCACTCAGGTCTGATGGTTAGAGGCAAAAGGCAGCGCTGTTGTGTGTGGGGGATACTGAAGTGCCAGACCTCCATCAGCCCTACCCAAAACATCAGTGTATTGGCTCAGAACTCTCCCATTTACATCACCTTTGAGGTACAGACTCCTGTTCCCCCCAGATCCATGCATCTCAACACACTGGGGATTCAAATGACATTTTCCTTTCCTTAGGTTTGCACCTTCCCTGTCCCTGCTGTGCAGAGCACAGGCGATTGATCAGGCCAGGGTGAGCACTCTTCAGCTGGCCTGCTAAGCAATGGGAGGCTCTCAAATTCAGGGTTTCAGGACATGGGTCTATGTCAGGCCAAAGAAAAACCAGGAACAGTGGTCCATAAGGCAATGATGGTCTGCAGAGGGAAGGCACATGAATAGCTCATCCAAGTCAAAGCTTGTTTTGTTTGAAGTTAATGTGGCTTAAGGGGAGTCAAACACAAACATCGCGCTTGCCATGTTGGATTGGAGATTTTGAAGGTAAAAGTGTTGTTATAATAGGTATATGAACTTGAGAAAGTTTAATTATTACTGTGGGGTTTTTATGGAATCTGTCCAATCCTTAATTTATCAGTCTTCAAAGGCTTTGCAAACTCTAAATTGCGTACAAACACTTACTCTGTAATATAAATAGAAGCTTCTTGTGATGGTGGGGTAAATGAAGATAAAAAGGTTAAACGATCTGTGGGAGGCCACAGGGATGCCACTGCCAGGAAATGGGCTGCTCACATCCCCGTCCTGTCTTCTGAGTTTGGGACCACAGTTCCTTCTTTTGCTCTTCTGTGGGAGAGATGAATGGCTGTTAGGAGAGGAAAAGGCTGCCTGGGGTAGCAGATTCACACAGGGGCACAGCGCGGGCCAGTGGAGGTGGCAGAGCTGGGGAGGTGTCTGCAGGGTGAGCTCAGCGGTGAAGTTGTTGCATGTGGGATGCCCTGCTGAGTGTGGGTTATGGCACCCCAAGTGCACCCGCAGCCTGAGGCAGCTGGCTCTAGAATATGGAATTATACTGTGTGCCAAAGAATGTTTCACCTTTGTGTTTGAAGATACTTTGTGCTAAGAGCACACACAGGGTGAAATACGTTCTAAACGCTTTCTAGTGTGCAGCCACCCTAGCTCTGTGTGCGCTCTTTTCCTGGTACAGATGAGTTGTCTTGAGTTAATGACAGACAACCTGCAGTAAATCATTTGAGGATGGGTTTTGCTTGAGCAGTTTTTGCTCGGCTGACTTTTGAAACACAGAGATTGTTGTACCACCGGAGGCAGAGGAACATGGAGGAACAGCGTGGCTGAAATCAAGAGCAGCTGACTGAGCGGATGGCTGGAGGCGGCTGCTGTGGTACAGGAGCCACAGTTCATCTACTCATACTCACCTGCATTGATGCGCTCACAGCTGTGTGCTGGGGTGAACTGTAGGAATGCATCACTTTGCTGCAGAAGCCAGAGAGACAACAGGGAGGCAGAAAGGGAAAGAAACTTAGCTGCAGTTTGGGAAGGATACAGAATGGCCGTGGCTATCAGGTAGCACTCTGATTAAACAGACCATGATTTATTATCAAGGTTATAATTCATGTTTTCAATACAGTTTCCCCAGAGCTGGTTGTAAGCAAAACCATAGATGCAAGACTTTTATACTGAAGCGTGCAATTAATCCAGGTCAAGAAGATGAGTTTTGCACCTGGCTTACATTGCTTGTAAGGGAGGCAAACTTTGGAAACCGCTGACCATGACGTGAAGGTGGAAGCTCCCTGATGGATACTCCTTTTTTCCATGGTTTGGACAAGACACAGGAGGATGTTAAGGGCTCTGAAAGACAGACACAATCTCCAGTCTATGGCTCTAGCCCCCTCTTTGCAGGAGAAAATATTCACCCAGGTAGCACAACACAGCATTAACACTGCTGCTATCAACGTGCCCCACCACAGGGTGTGATTCCCGAGTACAGGCTAGGCACATAGGAGCCATGGACAGCTGGAAGGATGACCAGACAAGCATTATCAAACTGATGGGTGCTGCCTGCAGGATACTGTTATGCTAGAAACATGGCCTTCAGCTTCACGCAGTGCCCTAACCGGGTGTCAGGTGAGAAGAGAGCTGTGATGGAAACAGATCCTCCCACCCTTCTCCCCTGGATTTTGAAGGAAAGACACAGGTCAAAAAACTGACACTTGTTTTCAGCGTGCAAAAATATGACCGTGAAGTTGTTCTGGTAGTTTTAGAACACGTTTTTGGAACAAGAAAAACTCGAGGTAGGTGTCATAGGGGAGCGGCTGGGTAAGGATCGGTCCAGTGGTCATGGCTGTGCAGGCATGCAGCCAGCTGAATGGTTTTGGCTGTTAAAGTTTATCCCTCTGAAAGCAGTTAGCCTCTCTTAGGCAGGCAGGTTTGCATGATCAGGTCCATCATGACAGATCAAAAAATCCCTCAGGAAGCTTCTCTCTCAGACATAGGCATTGGGCATCTGTCATTTTCTCTCTCTTCCTTCCTCTCTTTGCTTTCTCTGTGCCCTTCCCATTACAAAACTGAAAACAGATGTGTTATTCTTTAAACATTGGGCTCTAAAATAGTAAAAGCATTGATAATACCTTTTACTGAAGTCAAACACAGTTAAAAAAAAAAAAGCTTCATTGGTCACTGCAGAGAGAGCTCAAGCTGCCCACTTGCATGCTGTATGTTGTTGTATACCAGCCCCATACAGATGGGAGCAGCTTCACTTTCCCTGTCACATCATATCTTTGGCTTGAAGTCAGTGAAGCTGTTCCTTAAATATTCAGTATTGCCTTAAACCAGGCCTGTGTCAGAACATAGGCATTACATAATATTTTCAATCCTTAAATCAAATGTATGTGGACCTTGCATTCACAAGCTGTGCTGAACTGACAGCAGCAGCAATGGGTGAACCCTGCTTTTAGTCATGGAAGGGATGAAATGCTGGCAGCTGCAGTGGCAGCTCTCCACACTGCGGTGTAGGGATGGTTTCGTGGCTTTTTGGTAACCAGTGTGCAAGGCACGGCGTTTCTCCTCTAGGCTGAAAAGCTCCAGTGTGGACCCGCGTTCCTGGAGCCCTTCCCCATCCAGAATCAGGGCTGTGAGGCAGTGCCAGCCTGGGGCTTGCCGTTGCCCTTGCTGCCCTCTGGGAGCCTGTCCTCTAGTTGTGGCTTCCCAGCTTTGGCAGCAGCAATGTCCTCAAATGTTCCCCCTACTTTCCTCTTCTCTTTCTTTTTTTCTTGTGTTTACCCTGCACAACGTGGTGTCTTCATCTGCCTGGCTCTGCCTGCAAAGCAGTTTGTGCTTTGGCTCGCCTGGCTTATGTTGCATAAATTACGGAAGTTTTCATTTAGCTTAATTTTAAAACAAAACAAAATTGGCAAGGTCTCTTGTCAGGCAGATCATCTCCCCAGTCTGTTCCTCAGGCAGTGGTACAGGAGTGAGAATTTGCTCAGTGGAGAGCAAGGCAGGAATCCCTGCTGAGCCCCTTGGGCCATGATGCCACAGCCCTCGGGAACCTCATCCGTGGAGTTACAAGGTCAACGCAGCTGCTGGGATTTTTATTTTTGATGTGTTTTTTTTGGAAATGATGCACTCAGGAATTTATTAGCCTTTCATATGTGTTCAGTTGATACAGCTGAGACATATTTTCAAGGCCAAAAAAACACAGAAGAGCCAGCAAATGCTCCAAGCAGGTAACCTCCTCTTGCAGAGCCTTTCTGTGCTGAGCACGGCTCTGAAGAGCAGGGATGGCTAACATGAACTGGAGAAGGGGGCTTATCTCTCTGTGCTTGGCCACAAATTCAAGGCTACCCTTGTTGTTCAGATATACCACAGCTTGTACAGCTGGCAAGGAGAGCATGTGTAGGTTGAGTTTCCCAGATGAGACTTGAGTTGGCAGATTGCTAAAGAGCAGACCAATGAGTCCCATCACGAAGCTGGTTTTATGTCCATGGGCTTTGAGGTGCCCTGGCTGGAATCAAAGAGAGTTTCAACTCTTGGTATATTCTTTAGAAGCAAGTGGAAGAGCAAAAATCATTCTAGCAAGTAACAATAGAAAGAGCAAAACCTGGTAGGTATTGAAAACAACACACAAGCACCTAGAACCAGATGTTGCACAATGCTGCATTTTACAGAGTTTGCATAAGTGCTACCATACAATGTGTGCGTGTGCCTGTCATCTTCCTTGTGCCTTCTTGGCACTGACCCTGGAGCACATGACTATGCTAAGGCACAGTCTCTGCCCTGAAGAACTGCACTGTAACTGGATGCGGCTGGAGGAGGCAAAGGGCACTAGGGCATGTATTGGATTGTTCAAGATTACACTGTGGAATAAAACAGGTCAGTGGTTCCTGTCCTGCCTCCAGTGCTCTGCCTGTTGGGTACCAATATCATAGTGAAGCTTTTTTTGCTTATTTACCGTTTTCTGTGAAGCTCGATGCTTTACAGGTATTGATTATTTAAGCTTGGAGTTGACTCTGATAAAGAAATGTTACAATAATTTTTAATACAGAAATTACTTCAAATGTGACCAGAGATAGCATAGCAAAGCAAGATAGCACAGGCAAAACCAAGATCTAAGCAAATCACTTCTTGGTATAATGTAATTAAGTGAGGCTTAAACATTAAAAGCATTAATTCAGCTTTTGTGATGTGAATTGGTTTGGGTTTCTGAAGAAGCAGTTGAGAAAATACAGAGTAAAACGGTGAACTCCTGGTTCTATTGATATGAATGGGAGCTTTGCCCCTGAGCAAGGCTCGAGTTCCTCCAGCCTTCTGTCAGCAGTGAGGCTGCCCACCCTGCCCACGTCATTCTTGCTGCTGCTTTCCCTCCTTACTCACCATGCAGCTTCCTCTGGTCCTGGATGCGTCACTGAAGTCACATCACCCCAGCACTCAGGGAGGAGTGGGATGAATTAATGCTACAGCCAGAATCTGGGCCTAACTTGCATCTTGATTTTTATTCACCTTTCGGTACAGAAGTCAGAGGTGTTCTCCGGTGTCTGCTGTCTTAATCCACTGAAATAAGACCGGCCATGTGCTTAATTTTAACCACATGCTTCAGTGCTATAATGTCTTGAGTCTGAACAGGCTGAATACAGTGCTTTTTCTCTGCCTTTGCTATTATTATTAAAGCTGGATGTTGCAGCCTGCACTTCTGGAGAAAAAGGGAGGAATTTACTATCAACAAGGCTGCTAGCGGTTAAATTGGCCTGTGCTAGACTTGGCAGAGCACATCTGCTGTGACTAGAGTGGGCTGACTGAAGGGGGTCCCAAACTTTCCTGGTGCTTCTGACTGTCTGCAGATAATTTTGTGCAAGACTGGGGAGTCATCTCAGCAGCACATCTGTTCCTGCTGTGGACCTGATCCTGCATGCTTTCCACATGCAGTTTGTCTTGGAAATTTTAAGCATGCAAGGCTGCAAGATTGGTCCTATTATGACAATTTCATGGCAGAGGGAGAAGAAACTATTTTTAAATGAAAGCTTGGAATCAGAAGAATATTGCAGAGTGCAGCAAAAAATTGTGTCAAAACCCTGAAATTATGGACTCGGCAGTTTCCTCATGCCAGTGGTTTTCTTCTCTTCATGGTTTTAAGGCTATGTTTTTGGAGGACTGGGCTGAGATTTTTCTGTGAGACATTTCTATTCCCCCTGGTACACATTATCACAGCAGCAGCACTGTCTCTGTGAGTCAGGCTAGAGAGAGAGGGGATGTGCTGCGTTCACAGGGGTGGGATTTTGCAAAAACCTGTAGTTCTGCTGTGCACACAGTCAGAGTGGTTCTCTTTTAAGTTTACCCAGGATTTCATTATCCCTCTTCCCACCCCCAGATTGGTTTTATATTCCTACCTTGGTGTACATTTTAAACTTTTCCTTCCAAGTTTCATTGCTCATTGGTCACTGGGGAAAAGCAAATAAGAGGAAGTGCGTGACTTCTTCTTAACATGGGAAAATTATGTCCTCTTTTCCTCATCACTCCATTTTGTATAGATTAAGAATGACCCAAAGGGCTCTTGCTCAGATTTTCATTTAAAACAAACCAACTGATTTGATTCGAGATCATTATTTCCCCCAAAAGCACTCTCAGAGTGATTTGAACATGTGAAAACAGGCAGTTTATAACCACAATTGTTTCCCTGCCTTTGATAGAGTGGTCACTAGTCAACAAAGGTAAAATTCACTGCCTCAGAGGGAGATGCTTTAGTTAATTAGTTACAATCTGTGTTGTGCTAAGAGACTCACTGCTGCTTGCCCATATATTTGCTTGCTAATCTCACTCGCTGGCTTTGCTGATCCCAGTCCACTTGTAGTGGCTGGATTCCCATATGTGCCCCGCGAGGAAGTGGCCCAAACCACATCAGCACAGGGGAGGCGATGACCATCTTCTTCTTTGGCCATTTTCTGTGCTCTGGAAACCTGAGAGGCCAGGTAAAACCTACTCCACAGGTTTTGCTTTTCTGCTGACACGAGGTTTGCCAGGCCTAGTCTGGGCTCACGAAGTATAATTTTGATTGCACATTTTTGATACTGTTTTTTAACAATATTTTCCCATTTTCTTCTTCACCCACATGCGCATTTGCATGCTCTTGCAGTGCTGTGTGTTTTATCTGACTGCCTCCTGCCTCATTCCAAGGGGTGGATTTCCCTGCCACTCTCTGACCACGAGCATGCAGCTTTTGGTGCTGTTCTGCATTGTCCCCACTGATCTTTTTTTGGGGCTGTGGGGTGTTGGCATCCTCCAAAGGCTGCCAGTAGGTAGCTGTGGCATACCAGCATACCAGCTCTGCCGGTGGTGCTGACATGGTCTAGCCTAATGCTACCCACACAGCATATTTGCAGGAACATGTCTCCTGCAGGCCTTTGTGGGCTTGTCTGCAGCCCGGGTATGTCACACCACACCACGTAAACCACCAGGCAAAGTTCAGCCTGGTGCCGAGCAACACACAGGATCCTGTCCTACCCTGTACTGTTTGCATATGTGAGGTTAAATGGAAGGAAAAAAACAACCCAACGTGCCTTTCAGTTTGCAAACTCAGGGGAGAGGCAGCTGAAAAGCCTGGCATTTACCCAGCTTTTGCTTTTTTTTCCAGGCGACCTGGTGTCTCGAGCAATGCACCACCTCCAGCCCCTCAATGCCAAGCAGCATGGGAATGGGACACCGATGCACCAGAAGCAGGGATCGTTCTACTGGGAGCCGGAGGCTCTCTACACCCTTTGCTACTTCATGCACTGTCCACAGATGGAGTGGGAAAATCCCAATGTGGAGCCATCAAAAGTCACGCTGCAGACTGAGAGGTAAGAGCCACTGCACGGTGCTTAACGTTGTGGGGAAGACTTTTTGTTAATAAATCAGCCCGGATGGCTCATTGCTAATTACAGCTTGCGCGCGAGAGGCTGCAGAGCAGTCTGGTCTGGTTTAGGATCACCTCTTTGAAATCCGTTTCTCTCGCCGAACTGCTGTATGGCCGAACCAATATATATCAAAAGTGACACCCAGTGGCTACATACAGCAAATTGGTTCCAGATGTGCACTTGAGAGAGATTTCCTTTTCCTTTCGTTGTTGCTCAGCTATTCTGTGTTTTGGAAAAGAAAATGAGAACTTCTATTTCTGGCCTAGCAGGTTTGGGTTTAAATGTGGGGTTTTTTTCTGCGTGCTAATATGGCTCAACAGCTGTGATTGGGGAAGTGGAAAATGAATAGGGTGTAGTGTGTAGAAAGGAGAAGTCATTAAAGATACTGATCTCCAGCCGCACTGAGTACCCAAGCACAGGAGTAACCTCAGGGCTGCCCTGGCCAGGGACGTGGCAAATTTCAGCTGTGCTGCTGTTGCCCCTGCTTTGGGGATGGCCAGGGCAGGGGAGGCGTACCTGGAGCCCTGGCATGACTCAGAGTCTGATGTAAGGTGAGAAGGACATGCCACTGAAACTGGCAGGCCAGCTCTGCAACCAGGACAGATTGCTGACCAAGAAAATAAATCCATGTCCTCTCAAAAGCCCAAAAAACCCTCTAGTAACACAGGTCTCCAACTGCGTGCTGAGACACACTCTGCTATTTCCCTCCTGCTGTAAACAAGGCGTCCCCAGCATGGATGAGAGGAGCGGCTGGTGCTGGTTTGTTGGAAAGTGATGGATATTAATTTTTAGGATGGGTATTGTGGTGATGCAAATGCAAGCTGATTTGTCAAGTTGGGTTCCACATTTACATCCCAGTGTCTGTACTGGGGTGTACATGTGAGCCAAACTCTGATGAGCACGTGCGCCCCGTGAGCTGTGCATATGTGGCTTGGTTGTTGTTTCAGTGTGAGATCAGCATCTCAAAAGCAGCATTTGAGGACCTCATTGTATGTGTAGCTGTAAATGGCATATAATATGATATCTTAATTGAAATACATTTGTATCACTCACAGAAGAGCATAGCAGATGAAACCCTGGCATTAATGATGTTACCGGGAATTTTGCCATTTGCCTTTGGATGGCATTTTGTTTCCTTTCAAGTTTAGGTCGCTCCATGAGCATGTTTGTTGCTTTTTGTTCTGTTATTTCCAAAGTAGGAAAAAAAACAGAAGGGAATTGACAAGAATCCAGAAAATTTTTTTTCCCCAAAATTATTTTTAATTTCATGATTTGTCATCCAGCCTTGCTATTGTGGAAGGCTTAACTCGTGTCCAGGAGTGGTTAGTATGCACAAAAAAAAAAAAAAAAAAAAAAATTTAGAAAATACCCTCACCTGATTTGTAGTCCCCATCTGTGGGCATAATGCCACTGGAACCAGAGGGAATATAGGGGTGACTAATGCTGAGCCTCTGGTTTTGCAAGACTTTTCAGACTTCCCTGTGCAGAAGTGAAAAGGGCAGGAATATTTTAGCACTTGCTTTTAATAGGCTGTCCTTTCTCTGAAGTCACCTTAATACAAGTCCTCTTCCTTAGAGCACTTGAAAGGCTGATTATTTAAAGCAATCTTTCTTTGCTTTATTTTGAATACTCCGTCTGGCAGGACGTCTTCCTTTGGCAGGGCAGTGTAATGCCTGCGGCGTGCGGTGAGGGCCGGAGCAAGTACTCAGTGTTATTGCCAAGAGCTTGTGGTCACTTTTGGAAGGAGCAGATACATCTCCTGTTGCCTAATCAAACATGCGTTAGTACTTAGTGCTGGAGTGGGAGCGATGCAGGGCTAAGTGTGAGCCCGGATATTTCCATGGAGCTTGAGTTCTGGAGTTTCACCAGCTGGATGTAACCATCCTGTACTCCTCAGAAAGGAGAATGGTGAAGCTGACTTCTCTTTAGTGCTCTGAGGAGGCTCACTGCTCATTTCCCACCTTTTGTTTTTTACGTGCAAGCTTGCTTTGTGGTCCATGACTTAATTCTGGTGGTTTCAGTTTCCATGACGGGTTTTTGTGCATTGCGGGGAGATGGGTTTGTTAAACATGACACTTTTATATGCAGAATATTTGCAAGAGTTGTGGTGTATCTGTGTGACATATTCCCGCTCCAGCTGTGGCAATTGCTTTTATTTTGGAAGAAGCCCAGAAGGAAGCGAGGAGATCCAGGCATCTTTCCCCATCTCTCTTGTGTCCCTGCTGGTGCGAAGAAGCCAGGACTGTAAGGATCTGGTTCTAGGCAGTATTTTCATGAAATAGGGGTTGTCTTTGGCTCTTGTGAAACCAAGCTGGCTACTGACTTGGCCCCGTTCTCCTTGATGGTGCAGGCCCAGGGTGGAGAGGGTTGTGGGATGTAATCAGAGAATTTTCACAGCAGTTGCCGGGCTTGGTGGCATCATAGGACCATCCCCTTCTTCCCACCCAACTCCTGCCCACCTGGATTTTGTCTGAGTTAGGGAGCTGCAGAGGCTCTGCGTGTCCTTCTGTAGAAGCTGGATATGGGAGGGGAATCCAGTATGGTGGCATTGCTGCCTGGCTTAGCACTTTCCAGCTCAGAAAGCAGTACCTCCCTCAGAGTCTTGGGGGACGCATAAAATGGGATTTTTACCTTTGACTAAATCTGGCACTTTGTTTCTAGGGAGCCTTTCTCTGTGTTTACTCTTCATGGAGGTAAAGAAATGAGAATGTGGTATGTTTTAATGGTGTTAGTCTTTACGTGAAATGAAAGGGAAAAATTATATAGCAAAACTTGTTGCAGGGGGGAGTGTTTTTTCATGGTCAGGGGCTGCTTTCATGGGAGGGGGGAGAGGTGGAAAGAGGCCAGGTTTGCTCAGAAAACCTGGAAAATATACCCCACTTTCTAAATGCCAACAAACCCAACCATAAGGTGGATGTGTGATCCCCTCCCACCCCAAATTTATATTCTTTCAATCTGGTCACTTAGGCAGAAACTCTCTGATTTTTTGGCAACAATGGGTACCATGTAGATGGCTCTTTTGTCAGGCATGGAGGTATGGAGAAGGGGTGGACCTGTTCGTGGAGTCCCCTTTCCCTAATGCACCCAGCCAGGATGTGATGGAGCCATTTACCTTGGGCTGGGTGTTTCCCGCAAAAGCAGTGCTTCTCCAGTGCCTCTACCTGCAGTGGGTGCGGGTTATTTAGGTTTGTTCATTCTTTTCTTTCCTGGGAATTAAAGAAAAGAGAAGGAACTGTAGATGAGGCTACTGTTGCCAAGATTTCTTTCTTTCTTACTGCTTCTAGTTTAATAAAAAGATCTGTCCCGTGGTTGTGTTTTGCTTCTCAGCCTCTGTAATGCTTCTAAAAATATTGCAAGTAATTTCTTAAGCACCGGAAAGCGCAGAATCTGTAGTTGCAGATTTGTGTGATGTTTTTTTTCCTTAAGTGGTTCCTTACCCACTTTTATCCACAGCTGTATTGACAAAGTCCTCATTATTTCCTAACTTGCCATGTTCCCCATTAACAACTCATTGAGAAGCTGCGGCTCAGCAGCTCAGCCAGTCCAGAACCACACATTAATTCTGCTCACAGACAGCAGAGTTCCTTCTCCAGTGCTTCCTCTGCTGCTACACCTTGCAGGAGCATTAACTCCCTTCTACCACCTGGCAGCCATTAGTTTTTCTCTTGAGTCTTAATTGAGTTGATGGATACGTGTCTGGTTTTAACCTTCTTTTTACTTTTCCTTAAATACTATTCCCTGTATGTGGAGCACTCCCTTAGGAAACTCCCATGGGCTATTATTGATTGCTCTTTATCTTTCTGCCTGCCTTGCATGTTCACATGGACACACACACAAAAAAATACTTGACCCTTGCACGTGTGTATGTGTGCAAATTGTAGCCTGTAATAATTTCTGATTAATGGAAAGAGTTTGGGTTATCATCTGAATTTTGTTTCATGCTGCGGATAGTTATTAGTGTACCTGGCTAATTAATGTGATGCAGCCCCCTTAATGAGAGGAGTGTTCCACTGGTATAAAAAAACTTTAACTCTTTCAAAACATTTTCATAACTGCTACAGCCATGTCTGCAGTACAGATTATACCCATAGGACAATTTCAGTAAAAAGATCACTAGGGAAATGTGGCTCTGATCTAAATTATCATGTGGCACAAACTCCATGGATAGGGCAGTCTCCAGCAAAGACCACAAAGAGTGGAGGGAATGGTGGAGAATGCTAATGAGAAAAAGGTAAAGCACTGGGAATATGGAAGTTCTGCTCTGAAACCTGAATGAACCTTTATATGCAAAAGGGATTACACATGCTTGATGTGCCAGTATGCCGTAGTCCCATGTATCCCTGTCTATTTTTATCCATTGTTTAATTGGGAACTTCTCATGGTAAAGCCATAGCCTTGCTGAATCAAAGTTAAGACAAGAGTTGATTTGACTGGGAACCACTGAAAAGAAATCCAAATACATCCTTACATAAATCCTCTAGGTTTGCATCCTAAATATCAAACTTCCCTTTTTAAAAATCCCTTCAGCAATGGTATTGGCAGCTGCCTGCAGTGTGTGAGACAGCACGTCACGAGCAATAGCTCATGCAGTATTTGTAGCTCGGCTATTACAGGGCACATCCTTGCTGGACTGGGGTTGTATTCTACATCTAATTCATCATGCTGGACTTAGGGTGTCCATGGAATGGCTATAGGACTTTTTAAATAGAGAAGATTGTGTACAGCCCTGTGATAACAATATGGTATCCAGGCCGTTCTGTACTGTACTCTGAATGCTGATATCTCTTCAGGGATTTATGCCACTGCCAGTAGTGTCAAATCTGATGTCAAAAATGCCAGTGAAATATTTCCCCATTGTGGTTGCTGGCTGAGTCATCACTTTGACTCAGTCGTGTTTCAAGTCTTGGCCTTTAATGTTTTCTATGCAGGAGAGGCAACAGGGACAGCTCATTCCAACACTGGATGCATGTTCAAAAACCATGATTTGCGTATACCTGTGCGTGTGGGCTCTGGAGCACCAATGATCTGGTGCTCAAAAGCATGGGGGTAAACCCTCCCTCTGTCTAGGTGGGTCTCGCTGAGAGTGTCACACTGCTTGTGTGAGAGCATGGAGGTTTGACCCTTTGGCCTGGACAAAATGCAGAATTGGTTTTGTCAGAGGCTGGCTGCTTGTGTCACCCTTATCTGAACTTCTGGGCTGGCAGAGGAGCTGCCTAGCATGGAGTAGCTGCATGAACTCAGCATGGAGCATCAGCCAGCACTGCTGGGTCTCTGGGAAGGATTGGGACCGGCAGCTTTTTGAAGGCATCAAAAAAGTATTTGCTCTCTCTCTGAGGACAAAGAGCTTATGGTGTAAATATAAATGAGTTTTGCATCTCAGAAACCCATCTGAAATGTGCCCTATACATAAGAAAAAATATGCTTTTCTATCTTTCAATAAGGCTAAAAGTGTACTTGCATTGCATATATAGTTTCATCATATATTCTAAATGAAATCTGTCAGAACTGTCAAGGCTTTCCATTTATATGTCTTTATTTTATTTACATCTTTAAAAACCACCCATGAAAACTTAAACAAACAAAACAAATGTAAAGAGCTTTTTACAGTGTTAAATCTGCTGACTCATATGTGCAAGAAGAAACATCTCCCTACCTTTATCTAGATAGGCTTTTACTTGTAAAACTACAGCCTTATGCTTCTCAGAAGCACAATAAAGTCTTACTTGATTGCTTTTGAAAATTTAAACAGCAGCGACCTGCATGTAGCAATTTTCCAGCCATTGCCACAAAGCTTTGCAGTCAGCACTCTTTGGCTGGAGTGAGAAGAAACTCAACACCTACAACGTTGCCATCCTCCTCAGTAGCTAAAGGATCCTGCAAACAAATCATCCGAAGCAATTGTAACAATTGAACCAAGTTAAAGCAAGGTCAGGTCTGTTCAGCTGTGTCCAAAAACTGAGGGAGGGACAACCGGAGGTAGTTGTGGGAATTCACATCCAAATAGGATTAGCCCTCAGGATTTTCTCTGTTATTGTGATGCAGACTACGAAGCCACTCCTCTCTCTAGAGTTTGATTTAATATAGGCAGCGATTGTGCACAGGTGGCAGGGCAAGGGCTCCATAGGTGTCTGAAAAAGAGCAGTGTGAAGTGCCCCTGGAAATAGAGAGGTTGCTGTGCTGCACTTGAAAAGATGATTTTTTTTTTTTTTTTTCCTTGAGCACTGTGGATGTTTGGGGAATCTCTTGTGTGTGCTGATGAGCTCCTGTACCCGGAGCATGCTGCGGGCTGTGCTGTGAGCAAGGGGCTGGTGTCCAGGGCTGGTGAGCCACAGCAGCGTGGGAGGACTGAGCTTGGCTGAGGGGTGTCCAAAGGTGATGAGTGTTCCATCAGGAAGGCAGTTTAAGTCTGCACAACAGAGGAGGTGACAGGCAATAAGCTCCCAGTTTGGAACTCTCGTCATCTGGCTAAAATGACTTAGGAGTCACCTCCACAGTGGAAACTGGAAGAAGAAAGTGAGACAGGACACCGCTTTCTTGGCAAGGGGAGTTCTGCCAAAAAGGTGGATTACTCACTATAGGGGAGAGGGAACGACTGAGGAGGGCAAGAACTGCTCCAACTGCTGGGAAATAAGAAGAGAGTGGTTGTGCGTAGTGGCCCTGCCCTTGAAGGATTGGGCAGAATGCAGACTTTGAAGCTGGTCCGTGGCCAGCAGGGAGTCTGCACCCTGCAAAGATGGTAGAGACAGTAAAAAACGAGGGCCAGGAGTTATTCTGGAGCTGAGATTTGTCAGAGTGCTGGCCCTAGCGCTTTGCAGCTCTGGCATTGCAGCAGGTGGTAACCAGACAGGAGCTCCATCCATCTTCTCACAGACCCACGCAAAAATAATGAAGCATCCTATTGCATTTTATGGTGCACATTTCTCATGGTCTTTCATCTGACAGTTTCTCCTGTTTATATAAAGGTATACTGCTCCTGATAACAGCAATAACAATAACAGTACTATTTACACTAATAATAATGAAAAAGCCTGAGTTATTGCATATGCATGACAGAACTTTTAATATCTCTCTGTGTCAGCAAGTGAGGCATGGGAAAAGTGGGCAGCCCAGGATGGCTGTGCGTGTCTTTGGAAGGAGTGGAGGTTTTGGGCAATCCCTCTTGTGGTTAAGATGGTGTGATTAGAGAGGATTATATGTTATGTTTAGTTCCCCTCCATAATACCTGCTTTTCTGATGGGCCATTTTGTAATTTGAAGTGCCCCAGAGACATCAGCCCCACAAAAACCAGGATAGGTTTGATGTCTGATTGGATACGAAGGGGCTGTTGGCCTTACTCTAGAGGGAGGGTGCTGGCAGGGCAGGGAGCTGGGGTGTGTGAAGGGGATGCGGAAAGGGATGTCTGATAGCAGGATGGGAGAGGAAGGCAAGTGGTTGTGCCCTGTGGGGGAGTGCCAGCAGGGTATTTATTACCTGCAGATGTCTTCAGGGCACAGGAGCTTATGGGTCCTCCAGCCATACAAAAATAGATGTGAGAGGAGCACTTGGCAGCAGGAGGGAACAGGGAAGGATGCTGCGTGGGAAGAGGAATCAAGGATGTGAGGGTCTGGGGAGCAGTTATAATTGCCTTTTCTGATGAAGGCATGTTCCAAGAGGAGCCAGCTACCCCCTTGCTGAGAACAGGGGGACAGGGCCCAGAAGGGTCCAGCCCTTTGGGATCTGCTTTATGTTGGCCTCTTCCATCCCTCCTCCACCTCCCAGCTCTTGCATGTGGGATGGGAGTTGCTGTGTGCAGAGACGTCTCCCTGCTTCCTGGTCTGGTATGTTTTTCCATTTAGATGTCAGCTTAGGAAAATGCGAGTCTGTGCCAAAACCCATCTCTTTTTTGGGATACTACTAAATGTCCATGCTTAACGTTGAACTGCAGGGAATTAAAGAGGATGGAAGCATGCGTTTGCAGTTAAGCAGAGGTACAGAGATGGGCTGGAGGAGGAGGTCAGAGCACTCACTGACCTGCAGCCCAGGTAAGATGCTTCTGCAGCAGTTGAGCTGCTCCTGACTTTCCATATCCTTGAGGCAGAAGCCCAGCATGTTCCTACCATGGTTAGATTAGTTTAATTAAGACATGCTTCCAAAGCAAATAACTAGATGGCTTAGCTGCTGTTTGTCTGCTCTTGAACACATTATTACTGAACTCTCTTGGTTGTTACCTGCCTTTGTACCAGAGATAAATCAATGTATACACCAGTGATATGATGCATTTGCCTAACCCGTTTTCACACAGTGCCATTTGAGAAGTGAAATAATTCTTGCTGATGTCACATTGTCTTGTGGGATGTCACACCCTTATAACTTAGTGTTCTTTTTTTTTCTTTGGCACACAAGCAGTATTTAAAAAAAAAATCCCCTTCACATGGTGCAGAGGCTCTTGAAGGGTATTTTTAACCTATTGCACTCAGCCATATTTGTTTTTTTTCTCAAAATACAAATTCCCTGACATGCTGAAATATGCAGTGATGATTTTTCTTTTTGCCTTGGAAAAAGGAATCCAATATATTGTGAGCAAACTCTGCATCCTTATCTAGGACTGAAATTGGACTTAATAGAAAATTCCCCTGCTTCTGCAGAACACCAGTTCTCTTCCCTTTTGGGATTTATTGCACCAAATAGCCATGCTCATTTCTGTTTCTCTGTTGAAGCTTGCCGGTCTGGGAAAGGAAAAAAATGCAATTTTATAGTGCAGTTATCTCAGTTCCTGTAGGTATTTTTAGTTGCTCTGCCCTTTGGTGTGGTGGGGCAGATTTTGTGCTGGGGGGTTCTGACCTGCACGAGAGGAGGGAAAAGTGTGAACCTCAGAGTCCCCTGAGCTGCCTCTCTGTGCTTTTCTGTTCCCCCAGCAGATGTTATAGGAGGGCTCTGTACAAGCCTGTCTTCGGTTCTCTGATCCAAACTGTGTTCACTCACGCAAAACATAACCTCGAATCAAGTTTTTCCTTAATTGTATTCCTAGAACCAAGTTATGTCTGTAACTACATGCAGTTTTACACTTCCAGTGTGATTTGCAGCTCCCTTTCTGCTGTTTGCTCAGCAAGTGGTGAAAAAACTCCTGCTGATCACTTGTCCCCAGCTACTTAATGCTGCGAATGAGGGTCCCTTCTACTCCTAAGATGACCTGGGGAGCAGGTCACTTTCCAGGAGCAGATATACCCCTGCTTCCCCACTCTCCCTCCTCTGACTCCCACCACCCTCATGACAAATGAGCTGGGTTATGGAAACAGGAGCTGTGGGAAAAGATGTTCTGTCCTTATCTACCTCCTTTCGTGGCCCCTGGCAGGTCTGGGGAGAGCAAAAAACCTTGGAAACAAATGCAGCTTGGTCTTGAAGTGATGGCAATGTGTTTGAATAGAATAATGATGAAAGTGGCAAGTCAGCCAAAGTTGTCATATTTCAAAAAGAGGTGGTTCATTTAAGTGCTCGTGAGATTTGGGAACCCAGTGTCCTAGGGAAAGTTAGTGGCCTCAGGGTTTCTCTGTCCTTCGGCGCTTTTGAAGTATCTCATTCCTCCTCGAGAATATTAATATCAGAGCTATGTAAAGCCAAGTCCTCAAAAAGGGAAATAAATGCAGAAAGAGCTATAAATAGGAAAAGATATTCCAGAATCAACATCTTCTTAAATAATTTTTCTCAGGGTAGATCCTTTTGAGGTAAAGTTGTATATTTAAAATGTAAAATATTTGCCTACTCTGCACCTAATCCAGGCTTTTTTCCCCCTTCTTCCATGAAAAGGGACTGCAGAAGGAAAGGCAAGCAAGAGACTTGCAGTGACCTTCAAGGTGTTCAGCTGCAGTTATTTTATTAGTTTTATCTCTGAACTAGGACTTGCAGCTATGGTTCTCATTTAAGTTTGGCATTTTTCTTGGTTCCCAAGTAATTTTATAGCATAGATGGAGCAAACTGTGTGCTGCATGCTTCATCTAAGGCTTGTGCAGCTCTCTCTGGGACACAGGGCTGCCCAGGCACTGAGGAGTGAAGGACCACGTCTCTGATAGTGCCCAAACTTTGCTCAAGGTGCGGGTGTGGCCCAGAGTCCCACCATTCACTTAGGGAGGCAGTTTTCCATATTTTTGCCCAGTGTGCAGAACAGCTGGCACCCAAAGCTGTAGCGGTTTGATACTCCTAAAAGTGAAACAAAACAGTCTGATTTCTGACCTCACCCAAAGATAACCTTCACACTGGCTGCAAAGTCCCCCAGTTTCAGTGCTGAGCACAAGGTGCACGTTGCATCAGCAGGAGATGCTGGAGACTTCCTTGCGCATCCCCTCTCCATCCCTGGCGTCTCGGGGTGGGGGCGTCCCCTCTCTCTGTCCAGCTTCATTCTCCTATCCCTGTGGCAAAGTGGCAGGGGAGCATACCCAGGCCGGCACGTCAGCCAGAGCAGGACGTGGTCCCGTGCCAGGCTCATGCCCTCTTTTTGGGATTACATTGTGTGAAGGATGGGCGGAGGGGAAAGAGGGCTTGCCAGGCGGGTGCACTGACCTCACAGGAGCCCCATAAATGAACGTGGCTCATAAATCTCACTCTTCAAATAACCCTGCTCTGGAGACAGGGTGAGACATCTTCATTTAGACATACTTGAAAATTGCTGAGCTGGTTTGCTCTCCCATTCTTTTGTTTTGCTTGATCCCTTCTCTCTCTCTTTCTCTCTTTCTGTGAATACATATTCTCAAATATAGATGCACATGCACTCCCCTGGCGTCTCTTTCTCTCTACCTGTTATTTTGGTGCCAGTGTACTGTAGCACTGATGTTTGTGTGCTTCCCCAGGCCATTCATTGTGCTGCCTCCCCTGATGGAATGGATTCGGGTTGCCGTGGCTCACGCGGGGCACCGTCGCAGTTTCTCGGTGGACAGCGATGACGTACGGCAGGCAGCGAGGCTCCTGCTGCCGGGAGTTGACTGCGAACCTCGACAGTTAAAGTAAGTCCTCAAAACGCAAATTGTCTGCTTTGTGCAAAATGTGTCTCTCTTTGCTAGTGAACAGCGAGCAGGCAGGCAGGCAGAGGGCTCTGTCATTGCCTGGAGAGGCGCACGGATGCTCCGGCTCGTCACTGTGCGTGTTGTGAAATCAGCTCCTGGTATTTGCTCACATCCATGGATAAGCTGGTTGCATGGTAATGGGTGCCTGACTATTGCACAGCTGGATCGAGCCCGTAATCTGCTCATCAGAGCTCATATGGTGGTGGTTTTTTTTTTTTCCTCTTCCTATTAGGTTCTGCTTGCTAATGAGGGGCTGAAACCTTCTGCTAATTGTCTGCTTCACATTGCTTTGCTATGAAGTACTGAAATGTAATTGGCAGGGCTGCAGATATTTTTCAGGGCTTTGTTTTCAGTATTAATGCTTAAAGGGCACATTTAAACTTATAGGTAAGACTACTTCTTGCAGTAAAATTGTATTTTTCATGCTAATGTCAGTTCAAATTAGTTGTAAATGTCAGCCTAGATAATTTGACTTTTTCATGTATCAGATGTGACCTTTTGGTTTTCTAATGGAGTCTTAAAGTATTTATTGCCAGGATATGTTTTAGTGTCTGTTTTGCCTTATTATTGTGTACTTGTATAAAAGTACGATCTAGGGCCGTTCTGGGGTCAAGAATATGTTTGGGTTTGATTTTTATATGAAAAGGCATTCTGAATCTGCCAAAGTAGAAATTGTTTACTGCTATAGTTTCACAAATTTGTACCCAAACCCCAATTTTCAGCAGTCTGCCTCTCCATACAGCAGTAGGTGCATTCTTTCCTGCAGCACAGAAAGCAGAGGGGTGATTTCCATGATTAGCTGTGACAACCTTCATTGGAGCAGCTGCCTTCTGTTGGCTCTGGCCTTGACCTGCTCTTTCACCAGAGAGTATAATACTTTATTTCGAGATCTATGTAGGCTTTTTATAGTTGCAGCTATTCAATATTTAATTGAAGAAATATGTTGAATTTCAGAAGCCAAATCTTGAGCGTTTCAGATTTCAGACCTTGGCTGTAATTGCTTCCCTTTGGTGTGACCATCTCAGCCCTCATTTCCAGAAGTGCTGCATTCTGTGTCCCTACTGAAATGTCAGGACTAACAGGTATAGGTACTACACACTGTCTGAAGACCTAGCAGTCGGTTCTGAAAAGGCACAATTAATTTAATACCTCTCCAAGTGTTCAGGCAGGATTGCAAATAAGGCAATAATGTTTCTACCCTACATCCTCTGTCTTAAAAATTAAGGTAAACACAATTAAATATCTGAGGATTAAAAAAACCTGCAATATACCACTCCTAAAGCTGTATTTTGACTCTGTATATATATATATAAAATGCCATCAACTGTTAGATAATTTTCCAGGAGTTTCAGAATAATTTGAACTTGTAGAGTTTTATTGTACTGCAGAAGAATTTATTAATTATGGGGAACAAATCAGCATTTAGTTTATAAGTTGCCAATAAGAATTCATTTTACAAAGAACACAAATGGTTGCTGCTGTCCTTCTTGTCTTGCAAGTGGGAATGAGCCTGAAGAATGCAGCCTGGGATTAATCAGATGAGAATAAAAAGAGAAATGATTCCTGAGACCAATTCTGGATTTTAGTGAGACAAGCCTTTGCAGTGTGTCAGTTTTTGACTGCAGGGGCCCAATTCATCCATGGATGTCCCAAAATGGCAATCTCTCTACAGTGCTAACAGAGGTCTGCAAATGAGTGTTTGTGTTCGTGTACTTCAGGTTTTATTTTAAGGTCTATGCCTACTGCCAATATAGTGCAGCAGGTTCCAAAGAACCTTGTAGCTGCAAGTAAGACCCTGGCTGTCTGTAATCCTGAGATCAAAGGAAGGACCAAACTTTTCTGAGGAATAATGCGAGGATGTTAATTTGAAACTTTACAGCTTGTAATTTTTTATTCAGCAGATCTTCAGCTCTCCTGCTTTTCATAAGCCAAACACGAGTTCTTTATACCTCCCCATTAGGAAGGGCACCTTTCCAGCTCTCAGCTCCTCAGTGAGCATCAGTTCCATAAATTCAAACACTGGAGGGGGGAATACAACTTTGCAGGGGATGGCTTTTAAAATAAGCTGTGTGACAGATAAAAGCTGGAGGATTTTAAATGCAGTTAGTTTGCTAAATTTTGTTGCTTTTATGGTGAGGGTTTAACAAGTAGAACCTTGAAACTGGTTCAGTGTTGAGGCTTTTCATTCACGGTCTTCTTTAGTCCCTAAAACGTAGAGCTCTAAACCCAGAAGTTCCCATGGTCCCATGTGATACTGCATGGTTGTTGTGTTGATTCACAACCTGTCGTTGCAAACACACAAAGCACAATCACCTCAAACGCTGGAGAAACATGCATATGAGGAGAGGGGGAGATTGGCAGAGTCTCAAAAGGCTGTGAAGTTCAGGATCAGTTTGGATAAAACCCAAACGTTCAGCTTGTTATCTGAACTACAGCATGGAGGTCTCCCAGCAGATTCATGTGACACTTCCCAGCACAATCACATACTCCAGCAGTGAAGCTTTTTTCCTGCCTTTCATTCCTCTGTTCCACCCTTTTTCTGATCCTTTTTAAAAAATCCATTGCCTTAATTTCTTGTGATGTTTTCATCTCCTGAAAGAGGAGCTGCGCTTGCTTTGGGCAGAGGAGCGAAGGAAGCTGGAATCAGTCAGGAGCTGCCTGTATCCTTCCTGACTTCATTTTACAGCAGCAGATGGGCCAGAAAGTTTCTTCCCTTTTCCTAGCTTTAAGAGATGTACAGGGATATAAATGGTCACCTTCCCCCAGGAGAGAAAGCTTTAGACAGACCAGTTGTTTCCACCTTTTGCAAGGAGGTAGGTTGCACAGATGGATTGAGTGCTGGATGTGCAACAGCTAGCTGAGATGGCAACCCAAGCTGTGTCCAGGATATTATCATACTGGGAGACCATACTTAAATAAAGCCTTGCCTGTATCCAGGCCCTTTGGGCCATCTGGAGCAGCTGTGTGGAGTCAGTAGAGAACTGTGTGCAAGGTAGCTCTCTGCTGGTATAAATCTGGTGAAGGTGAGTGCTCTGCTCCCTGTTCTAGACCTTGTAGACATCCAGGATGAAGGTGATTTGTTGTCAGAAAGGGGCACAGTGGTAAAAGCTGTGTTGACCTGCCTTTCTACTGCAATAACTTAGCATCAGTGCTCAGTCTGCACTGGAACTGCCTGGCTGCAAACAGATGCCTGGTTTTGACTTCTCCTTTTCATCATGTCTGCAAGGGGTACTTTCCCCCTTGCTTCAGCTAAACACAAGAAGCTCTTTGCTTCCTCCATTAAGTTTAAAACTAATAAAAGCCAATACGTTAGACATGGTGGGAAGGATTGCTGGTTCATGACTACATTTGGGATGGGAGCCTGACAGCAGAGGAACAGAGAAAGGGAGAAGCATCCTGTATTGCTTGGCACGAAGACTGTGCTTTTTGTCAGAGTCAGAGGCTTCATTTCTGGTGGCAACATATCATGACAATCCTGGAGGATGTAAAGATGCTGGAACACCTGTGAGAGGTGAGCATCCCTACCAACAGAGGCCATCACCCAAGAACTTAAGCTGAATACTTTGCCTCTGGTTTTGGGGAGGAAAATCCTGTTGGAAAAATAAATAACAGCAACAAGGTCATGAAAATGGAAAAACAGTCATCAAAAGGAGAGTAAATTATGCGGCTTAATGCATTCAAATCAGGATGAACAGATAACCTCTATCCCAACAAAGAGAAAAAGCTGCCTCAAAAAACAGGGGGTCAGAGGGAAATATTTTTAACAAAGCCTGGAGTGATGCCCTAACTCTAAGGATTAATAATAGTAATGCCCAACATTTGAAAAGGATGAAAAATGATCCAAGGAAAATTCCAGGCTGTTAGTGCAAGGCCTTTGAATGTTTTTTCAAGCAAAGACTGATTAAAGACATGTTGCTGAGGGAAAAATGGGATAAAATGTGACACAGATTTTCTAAAGATAGATCTTGCCAGGCTAATCTAATAACTTTTTTGATAAGATAACTGATTTTCTACCCCAAGGAAATTCAGTAGATTTCATCTATTTGGACTTGAGTGAAGATTTGATACAGTCCATGCAGAGAGCTATTAAGATGGAGAAGATGGGGGTTAGTAAAGAAATTGGAAAGTGAGCAGGAGCTGGCTTCAGGAGAAGTGGCAAGGGCTGGGTTGGCTGAGATGGGGTTGCAAGCAGGGACTTTTAGCTCTCACTCTTAAAAACTGGTATCTTTTAATTTTCAGAAAGGGTTTTGGCTCAAACCATAGCAGTGTGCTCATGAAGCTAAAATTTGCTGATGCCATGATGCTGAGAGGCATTGTCCTGACAGAGGAAGTTTGGGAAATCGTCCAGGAAAAAGTGGATGACCTTGAGGGCTGGGACAAAATAAATGGGATGAAATGCAGTTTTCCGCAAATGGAAGGCAAACATGTGGAGATTAAATAGAAAAATACATACTGCAGTGTATATGTAAGATATATACTATATATGCAGAATAATATATAGTATATTGAGAGCAGAGTATTGGAAAGGTGGTGGGAAAGGCTTTAGAGCAGTATTTAATCTCAGAATGATTGTAAACCACAAAAGTGGATTTTTCCTCAGCCATGAAAGAAGTAAATGCATTTTGAGGCTGCATCAGGAGAGGTATTTCCAGTCAAAGCAGGAAAATTTTGATGCCACATAAAAGTGGTGGGAAGTGATGTGGAATTACAAATCTTGTGTCCCAGTCAGGAAAATATTCACTTTGGACCAGGTAGAAGGAAATGGGCTGGGGTAATTTGATTTTTGACAAAATGTTCTTGTGAAGGCAGACTAGAAGAAAGGGTCACACTCAGCTGGGCGAAGTGGGTGTTGAGGGAACATGTGGCTCTTCTCCAAAAATACATCAGGAGTAAACACCGTGGAAGGAAAAATACACTACTTGAAGGGCAGCATGGACACAGGAGTATGTGAATATTAGCAAGTAATGAGTAAGTTCAGACTGAAAGTGTAGATATATCCAAGCCTTGCTACAGCGTAGGACCAGGTTTATTAAAAATCAGTCCCGATTTTCAATTAGTCTTGTCCTGGGAATACCTAAGTCTGCTTTTCTGTCTGGGACCATCCCTCTTAAAGAAGGCTCTCTAGTAAAATAGGATTATCAATCTGAAGAGTGAAGATTATTTGACATGAGAGCATCCTTGGCTCATTCTAGAGAGTTTCCTTAAGACTGTGGCAAGGGGAAAATGCAGTAATGGAAAGGGAAGATGTGGTATTTTGTTCTTTCAGAGCAGGCTAAACCATTTGCTGTGTCATCCTAATACTATACCATGCATATGCAATTCTAACTTGAAAGTGAAAGCAGAAGAGTTGCATTTAATGTTTTATTTATGGAAATCTTGTGCTTGTACTAGAGCATGAAAATATAAATAGACTTTAATAAATAGAGATTTGAAGGCAGAAAAATATTTCCACTGGTCTTTACCCTCTCTTAAAATGCGCTGGGTAAGGAGCTGAGTTTCTGGAGAAGGAGAGAGAGTATAAAATTGCAAAGAAATTCTACTATTTAATTAGATATAGCCACTTTAAAGTAGAGACGATTGGTGGTTGCCAGGTTTCTTGAGTGTTCTTGTTCTTCCTACAAATTTTCACTACTCCTTTAACATCAACCATGGCTATTGCTGTAATTAGATAGAAAACCATGAGCAGTAGCAAAGAAGCTACTTGACAAAATCCAGCAGTTCCCTGGGGCAGATGGTGCCAGCAGATGAAGGAGATTTTATTACTTAAAAGGTAGAGCACAGGTTTCCTGAGGTGAATCTCAACCTGTCCTGCCAACCGTCTGCCGGAAGACAACAGTAATAAAAAAAAATTATTGAAGGGGAGGACCTGGTCCTTGTGTTCTTCACTTTCAGGGCAGAATACACTTGCAATTTTGCAGGCTTTAGTATCAAGCCTCCTTTATCCCACTGCGAGCAAGATCATTACTGAGTTTCGTATGCTCTGTTCCTTTTATTGCATTCCTGAATATATTACATTACATGTCCCTTTATTACATTCCTGAATATAATAATCAGGATACAGGTAACATGCTGTCTTCCACTCATTAGTGAAGACTTATGCGCTCTATTTATATGAAAGATGAATCTGTCCTGAAGTTTTCCAATGATACTGTGGCCTTGTTTGGAATCTGAACTCAGATTCAATTTTGAACATGGTTCCTGACCTATATACGTGGAACTGGAATATTAAGACTGTTTTGAAATACAGACTTGGTCTTGATTTGATAGTCACATCACTTTTAAAATGTATTTTCCAGTATTTCTAACCAGTTTAGCCTCAGACTGTTGACAAGAATAAGAGGTTGGTTAATAAATATCTGGAGTATTTTTTTTCTTGTCTTAATCTAACTCCTGATTAAAGAAAATTAAGATCTTCTATATCTGCATTAAAAAGTAGTGCTCTTCGTCACTTTGATCAACATGTTTGTGCTTACATTTCTCTCTCTCCAAAACTGAAAATGCAAATAATTGTCCCAGTATAGTATTTATATTGCAGTTCTATTAATATCAGCATAATAGTCCTTTTTAAAGCACTACATTGGAAGAGTGCTCACAAATTTAAATCAAATTGTCTGCTGCTCCTGCTCTTGCTGTTTGTGTCTGTAGTCTCAGTGAAGTTCCCCAGACAAGGAACAAGACCCTTTTGTGCTCTGGGCTGTGCGATCCAGATCAAAACGGCAATCCATGACCCCATGAAATTCAGCATTGCAAATGCATGTATATTGCAGGCTAAAATATGACTCCTTCCAGACTTCCAACCAGCTGAACTGTAATTTCTGACTCAAGACCTCATTCATATTTAGAACAGACTGAATAAATTCCACGGAGCTAAAGTGATGGACTTAATTAGTAGATTATCGTTCTTCTAATTGAAAGGGCTGGTGATCAAGTCCCAGGTGGACAAACAAGGTTCTGATGCTTGGCTATCGGTGTGATGATCTGTTCATTTCAGCAGAGGGGAACATTTGTCCTGCTGTTCAATACAGTCTGCACTCCATTTCTTTTAAATCAGCTGCATCTACCAGTTACGATGGAAACACTTTGCCTTTGAATCATCCATTTTCCCAGATGTATTCAACCCATGAGTAACTTATTAAAGATCTGCACAGACTCTATCTTAGCCAGTCTGAGTGAAAATGAAAAAAAAAAACCCAGAAACCACCAAACCCTTGTGTTTAAACCATTGCTGTAGAAGTGCTGCATTATGTTTTCGTAATGGGAGTTTGGGAAAAGAAAAATAGTTTTCTGTACTGCTAGGACCCATTACAAATGAAGAAGATTATCTTTGACTCCTTTCAGAGGTTTGAGTATTTCAGGGTATGATAGAGTGTCATGGTCACCATGCAGCATTTGACAGTGACCGTTTGCAAATAATTAATGTTACCATGGCATTCCCCATATAAAGCCACGGTAAATTTGATTCTGTGCAGTGGCAACACTGTAATGATCTTGAAGATAACTGCTGTAGAGGCAGTATCTGTGAGGAATTAAAAGAGGACTTGGAGAAAATCGTATTGTTTTGTAAGTTAAAAAATGTGGTCACAGCTTTACTTACTGCAAATATAAAATCAAGATTATTTCACTTGTTTCTATTTTTCCTATTATTTATAAAGGCAATTGTTTGCTTGATTCATGCTGTGGAGGGACCTGCTAGAGAGCTGACAGTCTGTGTGATCAAACCTCTGAATTAAAAGGGGTGGAATTGCTGTTGAGCACAAGGACTAGGATCAGTCTATGTTATTAATTCAATTTTAATCTCACTTCTGGGACTGGGACTATGTGTACAGTGGGGGTGCCAAGGAGCCTGCCCAGCCCCACAGGAAATAGGAAAATCCAGAATGGACTCAGTCTTTTTTGACAGTATCACCCTCAAAGGATGTTGGTCAGTCCTGCCTTTGTTACTGTATTGCCTCTGAGAGACCTCCAAGTTCACCTAACGCAGCCAGCATCTGGTGTGATGATGTCCTGCCATCCTGAGACTGTCCCTTGGTAGAAGAGGAGGAGAAGAGCATTGGCCCCCACGATCTTTTGCTTCTCCCATCAACCATCCCTGCCCCTTCGATGAAAATGCACATTTTCTGCAGGGCTTAGGGAAAGGATGACCTCTGATGAGGATGAAACTCACCTGAAAGGATAAGGTCTGGTGGCTGGCAGACTTGGATAACAAACCAAGATGGCCTTGGGGGGACATCCTGCTGCTGAGCTGGTGCCAGCCTCCTGTGCACTTGGAAAGATCACAAAGACTTTTTGCCAAAAGGGCCATGAACTGACTGTGCAACTGGGGAGGTTTTCAGCTCTCTTTACACTTATGCTCCTTTCCTTGCTTCGCAGGCACAGTTTCACAACTCTAAAAAGTGACCCTATATATATTTAGCTGACTTAACTGTTCTTTCTCTGCCTTATTTTTCAAGCTTCTTCCATTCCTTTCCCACCCCTTCATAGCTTGTCAGTGTGTTTGTTTCAGTCCAAAGTTAAGAAGTCTTGATCAAGTCAAGCCTGGTTGTCTATTCTCTTCCTTCTTTTTTATCTTGCATTCTTTAATGTTTGTGACTCTGAATGGTGTCCATGATGGAGCAGTATCCCTTGATACAGACACTCTCTGCTTCTTTTGGAATCAACATTATGCAGTGAATGGCATGAAAGAGGACTTTAGAGAAAATGCAGCGCTGTGGTGGCTTAAGTTTGATTTTTGATGGGTTTGGGTTTTTTTTTTGATTTTTCAGTTTTCATTTTGAAATGCTTCTGCTCAGTCTGTCTCCTGTACTGTCTTCCCAGTTGGCTTTCTCCACTGTTAAAAGTGATGCTGTGTTCTTCTATTTGTACTTGTAGTTCCTGATCATTTTTGATGTCTCGTCACTACTTTTTATCAGTACATGTTAAATCTCCATTTCCTTAACTCATTCATCTCTCTGGCTTTTCGAGACGTTGCTGTGCTTTTTCTTCTCATCCTCTGTTCCTTTCCCTCGGGTCATGCTCTTGCTCTGTTAAACTCACCAGTTTGGTCCCCATCCATTTTATTAGTCAGCATATGACAGTGGTGTCACTGGCAGTGGTCTATATCAGATTTTGCCATATAGTTTCCTTTGCTATGTTCCATAAAGTGGGGCTGTAACTCACAGTGGGTCCTTTTTGGGGTATAAAAAGGCAATGGGCCACTGGTAGTAGTACTAAGTTGTGGTTTCTTGTTTTGTGGTACTTGGTGCCGATCAGACTTTGTCAGCCCAGGCCCTCCTGCATCCATGTTATTGTTGCAGTGTTTTTACAGCTGTAGCATCCTGGAGCCCTTGGATCAAGACACTTTTCCCCAGCTGATTAAAGAGTACTAATTTGCTGACACTCAATATCATCAGGAATTCATGGGTTTCCCTCCTTGACTATAGTAAGCAGGTGAACTGATGTGCTTTTAGGAGACCAGAGCCCATTTATGGAGGAGTTCCTGGTGAAGAAGCAAGTAATTTTTGAACCCATGCCAGAGTAGAGATCTGGGCATCCCATATGGGGTTGGTGAGATAGGTCCGTGTTCGTCTTTCCTCCCTTGTGTAGGTGTGCAACCCAGGTCAAAATCTGGGTTTTTTTAAAGAGAAAATCATCAACTATCATTTTTCATGCACCGAGCTGGGCTGACGTCAGTGAAACTCTTTCTGTTTCTGCCAGCACTGGGTTTGACCCATTTTATTCAGTGTAGGTTATATACCTCGGTACAAATTATGAAGCAGTGATTCATAGTGACAGACACCTCTGCAGAGGATATCTAGATCTTTCCACTTTGCTGAGGAACCATCTTGTTCAGAGCCCAGAGTCATCTGGGAATGGCCAGCTGCAGCTGGAAGGTCCAGACTCTCCTTCCATGCACCAAAACCCCCACCACCTAACTTCTGAGCATGCTTTATCTTTGCCATGCATTAAAGGAGGGCACAGATGATTTCCAGCATCTCATGCTATGGGGGTAACAAGCACCAAATGTTGCTGTAGCTCTTGTGTCAGAAATGAGCCATATGGTGTGAATGTGTTTAGCCTCAATTGCTCCCATGCATCTCAGTGTCAGTGAGCTCAGCCTGCATATCTCTGCTGGTTTTGCTTTTTCCTTAAACTCGGTCAGAAACTGCTGCAGAAACCCCAGCCTTGCTATGCATTGCTTTGTTCCTCTCTCTCGTGGGCATATCACTGGTGCAGAGTCTGCTGTTGCTGTTGCGGTGTGTTTATTGTGACCGAGTGTCGTGCATTAATCTTGCAGCACACTGTTGTGATGAAACATCATCTGTGTTCCCCTGAGTAATGATACTCCAGGCGTACCTTGTTTGCATTCTTAGGACGTGAACTTTTTAGCAGTCAGAGCCCAAACTGAACACGGACATCGACAAACATCTGTTGTCCTCCAGACTGGTTGTGGCCCAGCACAGCAGAGAGCAAGCCTGAGCTCAGATGCCGGTTTCAAACCTGCACAAGCTTTGATCAAAACACTTTGTATTTTCCATCTCGCTTTCCTTCCTCTGTTGAAAGAGGAAAAGCAGTAGCTATTGCTACATACCACTGCTTCTATATAAACAGCATATTTGTTGCATATTGCTGTTAAATATTAAGTAGTGTTATATATTTTATAAAGCTCTGATAAAGCACTTTGAAGAAGAAATTTAAATGATAATGATGTGCTGTTTATATTTTTCTTTCGATTTGCTGTTTCTTTTTAAAATATGAAATAGAAAACAAATATTTTATGTATGTATGACTTTTTCACTTTTGATCTTTATTTTGGTTTTCCTTCATAAGTAGCCCCTCATTTTCTGACCTAGCATTTTTGTAGAATGAAAGTGGTGTTTTTCCAAACAGTCCTTTATCCAAGTTCACACCAAAAGCAGTGTGGATTTGGACTACACCCTCTGCTCCAGACACTCCTCAGCACGAAAGAAAAGCAAACCTGTCTTTTAGCAAGATGAAACCAAGTTGGATAAACATTAGATTTGAATTACTTGGCTCTCTCTGGAGCTGTAGATTCACATCTTGGCTAAATGACTCTTAGACCTTCTTTTATTTGAAATGGATATCAGTTTACAGTTTGAAGATCTTTTGAATAAGATGTAAAAAGTGACATCTCACGTGTCAGACACAGCCAGCAAGGATTTGTAGTGTTTTGCCATGCAAGATTGCCTTGTCCCCATTGCATAGTGGTCTGATGTACATGTGGCCCTCCTTAAGCAGGGGAGTTGGACCAGATGACTTCCAGAGGTCCCTCTGAACCTCAGCCAGTCTGGGATTCTGTGACTTAGCACTTTCTGCTCCAAAAAGGCTTCCCTCTTACTGGAGCTATGCTGTTAAGATCTTGAAGGTGTTTGGAGTGACATTATTTTCTCTTTGTTGTATTGTCAGCAAATGGATTATACATCCATTTGATGTAAGTTCAAAGCTTACTGAAGTCACTGAAAATTTTCAGAGATCAGGGAACTGGATAACCTTGCCATGCAGAGAGAAAACTTGTGGTGAGAATGTATTGTGCATTGCTTAAACAGAGAAACAAAATCAAATGCAAGCTCTGCTTTTTTTGCCCAGTTTTTACTGAAATGTACAACTTGTCCCATGAAAGAGAGACCAAGGGCAATCTCCATTAGCTTGCGTTATCATTTTCCATTCAGCATTTCCCTTGCACATACAGGTCAAAGGATATGTGCATGACCTAAATCCTTCAAAGACAGGGCAAAGCATTATTTTCCTAGGGACAGCAAGGTCTGTCCTCTGATTGTCCTCTGAGGGAGTTTGTTTTTCACATCCACAGAATCGACGACTGTTTCTGTGCGTCTCGGAAACTGGATGCAGTTGCCACTGAAGCGAAGTTCAAGCAAGACCTCGGTTTTCGGATGCTCAACTGTGGCCGAACGGATCTGGTTAAACAAGCCATATCCTTGCTGGGGCCAGATGGGATTAACAGCATGAGTGAACAGGTAACGGGATAGAAATTTAAAGCGGTAACTGTGAAAGGTGGGAGTTTTGTCTGCTTATCACAGAAAATGAGCCCCAGCGTTCAGCTATTCATAGATAATACCTTAATGCTTTTGCTGCATTACTTTGCATTGAGTTAAAGCACTGACAGGTGAATATCTGCGTTAAGTTGGGTCATTTCGAGTTGTATTGACTCATCAGTACTGGGGTAACTCAGCATGAGTGCCACTGCATCCCCTGAAATCTTCTTAACATTGAACTGAGTTGAGTGAAGCCCAGAGATCCCAAGAGAGCTTAGTGTTGATCTGAATCCTTAAAACTGCTTCAATACCATGAACAGTGGTGTGAGACAGGGCTTTGGGAGGTGAACATCCTTCCACTGAACACTGCTCTGAGATCTGCAGTGCATTTCATGTGCACCACCAAACTCCTGTCAGTAAACGATTAATTGCTGTCTCTCTTTAATGGAGTTCAGCCCAGTTTGAACCGACCTTGCAGATGTGAAAGTATCTTAGCACTTACCCCTCCAGTGGTCATTGTGGCCTATATCCACCAGTTGAAGAGCCTAAATTTCCCTGGAGCTACACCTCCATGAGGCTGGTGGTTATGTCTGGGTACAAATGTGCCCTCTGCAGTGACCTACTGGCAGCAGTCTGCTGGACTGTGATGCTCACTGAGGTCAGGCCATGGGCACTAACATTTCCTTTTGAAATAGTCTCCTGACGTTTTTGGTGCCCCAGATGAAAGTTTGTCACTGCGTGTTCCAAGAGCTGTGGCATCCTCTTTGGCTGCCGCCTCTGAGGTGGTCACTTGGGACAGGAGCTGGACTGTTCGTGAACTTAGGTCTTCTGAGCTGTTCCAGGAACGTGAACATTTCTGTTCAGTAGCTTCAGTCTGAGCCAATATTGCAATACTCCCTGCAAAAAACCCCACAGTTTTAGACTGTTCATTACAAGGTTCATACATTATACTTTTTAAAATAATTATTTTAAGTTAGTCTCAACCTGGAAACTTTTCACAGCGTATTTCCTCTGTCCTCCAGGCTGAAAACTGGAAACACTCGGGCTTGATTCATCAAAGTACCTAATCATATGTTTAACTCTGAACACATGCTTTTACATCCTATTTGGGTGAAAGTTAAGCCTGTGCTTATATGGTTGGCTGGATCAGATGTCCCACATCTTGCAGGACAGAGTCCTAAGTGATACAAGGCTGAAAGAAAGACAGTAATTTTGTATTTTGCTGAAAGCCAGTGCCCTTTGTGTTGATTGTACACACTGTTATCGTATTCCTGTGTGTGCTTTGAACACTAATGATGGGCTCATTAAAAATCCATTCCTCCCACGTGCAAAGAGAGGGGGGTGAGTGGGGCTGCAGCACAAGGCTGAGCTGCTGGGCAAGCCGGGGGGGACTGGCAGAGGCAAAAGCACCAGGCACGGCACTGCAAGGGAAAGGGAAGTTAGAATAAACCTCATTAACTCTTTAAAACCCTGATACTGCAGCATGATATTCTGTGCCTGTTTTAGTCAGTGGTAAGTCCTTCTTCAGCTTCAGCAGGGTCAAAACATCTTATGTGGTTCCCAGGCAGACCCTTGGCTCTGGGTGTTGCCACAGGATTCTTCACCATGGCTGCCCATGTGCTGTGTCTTGCAGGGGGGAGCCCTGGCACCCAGTTTTTGAATTCTTTTTCTACAGATCTACACCCCTTGTGCTGAACACTTGAATTAATTATGGAATGATGCCACTTACAGAAATTGAAAAAATAGTTGAAGGAACACGTATTTAATTTTAAACTGCTATCCCATCCTCGTGTTTCAAGTCACAAACACAATTTTTTGTAATTCTGTGGTCCTGTTTGTTTCCACAGTGTTTGTTGACTGCCAAAGGAAATGTTTTGCTATTGACTGTAGCTGAAGTTATTTCAAATTCTCTTTGCAAGTAACTTCAAGTCACCTAAGAGCTCCCCTTGCCTGGGGGGAACTTGTTTTTTCTTAATAATGCTATGAGGCCCCAAGTGCCTGTTCCCTTACTCTGCATTTCCATGAGTACACTGCAGATTGGATCCTGGGAAATGCTCAGTGTGTTTCAGGGAGAATCTAAGGACCTTGCAGGGACAAACCTTAGTTTATATTGTCTCTACAAGAGTAGCTGTTCCACACATAAGAACCCACTACCTTTATCCCTGCATACACACAGGAAAAGTGGGGGAATTCAGCAAAAATAGTGGTACTGGGCTCTTGCTAGGCAAAGCAGTGTCATGGATCCGTATCTGGCCAGGCAGGGTACCTCCAGTTTCTCTGAAAATCACTTCACAGCATCAGGTTAAACAGCAAACAGACTGTCATCTGACAGCAGATTTACTGGGGACCTCGAAGTAGCCTAAAAACATGCATCAGAGGTATCTGTGTGCTTCAGGAAGTTTACCTCAAAGCAGCTCGTGGCTGTTGGTCAACACCCCCTGCTGTATTTAATAAGCAGCTTCTGCTATTAAAATTTACTGTAGATGTAATGATTTTTTTTTCATGGTTTCATCTGGATTCATTGCCACAGCCACAGCAGTACTTACCTTAAGGGAAACAGTGATCAGCCGTAGCAGGTATTTCAGGTTAACACAAATTGCACTGTGGTGATTCTGTATGGAAGGGTCACTTAATCTGCTTTTTCTCCAAGAATGGCCCTGCTTTCCTAGAGCCAGCAACTTGCAACAAAGCTGTCTGGCACTTCATTTAAAATTAAGTCCTTGTTTGCTAGAGAGTGCTATAGAAAGCCTTGACATTTCCAGCCCCTTACAGTGTCCATGTTGAAAAAGCTGTGCTCAAATCTAACCTATCTTAAAAGAAGCTTGAGATGTTTTAAAGGCTCTTTCAGTAATTGAAATGTTAGATGAAACTGTGATCGTAGAAAACTGAGTAGAATTATTTTTCTTTTCAAAATACCAATGGAAATAATGGTTGCTTTGTTGAAAACATTTCTCTGCTGGGGTCCCAAAGACAAAAATGCTCAGTTTACTATATGAGGATGGGGTGAGGCTGGTAAGCCTCGTTCCACTTACCATGCTGAAGGTAACATGAAAAATACAAGCAGTCAGTGCAAGTGACAGCAAAAATGTAGATTTTACAGAAGTGGTTGGCTTTTGCTACTGTGAGGGGCCTGTGTGTAACAGAGGTAATGGCTTTCATTAAATACGTATTGTTAGTCTTGATGATATATACTTGAATAATTGTTTTAAAAAACCAAAGAGAGTTCTGTGTTAAATTTGTCAATTCCTTTGTTTTTTAACTCCAAAAAATGAACTAGGGCATGACTCCACTGATGTATGCTTGTGTCAGGGGTGATGAGGCTATGGTGCAGATGCTGCTAGATGCTGGAGCAGATCTAAATGCTGAGGTGAGGACTTTTTGTTGGTTGTATCTTTGTTCTGTTGTTTGTTTCCATCTTAAACTACCCTCTGAAACTGTAGCAGAGCGAAAATCACAAGAATTAAAAACAAAATAAATCTGTGTTATCCTGGATGGGACCACTTGAAATGAATAGTGAAATCAAATGGCATTAGGTTAACACTGGGATTCACTGCATAGAAATGGTCAAGTCGTCAGAGTTAACCCACAGGGAACACTGATTTAGTTGTGTTTGCACACTGCAAATGAATACGGGCGTTAGCACAAGCACGAAGCACAGCTCTAATGATATTGGATAAGGACTCCCTGAATCTCACCTGGGTTTAAATGAAGAGGGTAAAAGCAACACCCATCTGATAACCTGCAAAAGCTCGAGCAGTTCTATGCATAGGGATGTTCCAGGTAAGCATCCTCAGCTCACAAGTGTGATGTAGGTTCCATTGTTTTGTTTTACAAAGTGCCTTGGGCTAAAAATTGTTGGATGAGGAGCTTGAAGCTTCCAGAATATTAATGTCTTTTTGATGAATGCACATCACAAACTTACACAATCTGTCCACCAAAGACATTGTGGTCCAACTCTGTGCAATGCAGGTATGTACATTTTAAAGAGCCGCTTGAAAATCCAGGAAAGAATTATTTGTTAATGATTCCAGTTTCAATTTGTTGAGGTCATGAGTAAATTAAGCTGTCTGCTTCACTTATCTGTGTTCCATCTGTTCTGTTTGGACTTGAGCAAGCTGATAAATTGTAGTCACTGCTTCAGACAGACGTTTTGCACTTTTGAAAAGTCTAATTTGAAAGTAGAAATGGATATCACCTGTAGGAGATTGATAGTCGTTATTATCATGAAATCAGCTGCTGATTTCAGTTCCCCACATTCAAGCACATCACCAAGAGCTGGCAATAGCTGAATACTTGAACCCCTAATGAGCCCAAAGACTGGATGGCCATGGAGACTGAGCTCTCCTTTAACCCTGCCTGTGGCTCAGACATGAGATAGCATTATTTGGTTCCTAGGATGAGTTTTCATTAGGAGCAGTCTTCCCAATTGCTCCAGTAATCTTCCAGACTTGAATCAAATGCTAATTTGAACGGTTTTGTCTTCCTGAAACTGCTGACATCTGAGAGAACAGCTCTAGTGAGGAATGTGAACCTCCCCGATTCATTACTGTAGAGTGTTTGCTCTAAAATCAAATGAAAACACTTTGGGACAAGAACTGTGAATAATTATGGCGTGCAATTATAAGATGATTTGTGCACACCACAACCAACTGTGCAAATTGGGCAATTAAGGCAAAAAAGGCAAATCAACCATGAACAAAAATAAATACTCTGTCAGGTGCCTGCATAATTTTCCCCCTTTCACTTTGCAAATATGTTTCCAAAAGTAGCCTAAAATGCTAGGCACCTCCCTTTTTGATTGCCCATCTTTAGTGAAAAGGGACTCTATTTCCAGATGTGCTGAGAAGCTGCAGTTTGCTCTCTAGTCAGTGGGACCTGTAGCTGCTCAGAAGACTTCAACCTTAAAAGCCTGGTCAGCCGCAGGTCTTTCGCCGCAGGTGTTTTTCAGCTGGAAAGAACTCTAAACAAACCAAACAAAAAGGAGCAAAGGAGTTAAAATGACTTCATTTTCTTTGCCGTTTTCCATGGACTGCCCCAAACAGTGATGGGAACATGAGCTTGAGGAGGAGCTGGATGCATTCACTAAACCGTGGTCCTGCCCATCCTCACCCTCTGCTGCTCTTGCTCCACATCCTAAACCCCAAGGCTGGAGCTGCTTGAATCCTCTTCCTTCTGAGCAAACCCAGACCCTAAGAAGCCTTGTGCCTTTGTTCAGAGGCCAGCACACTCCTCCTGTTGCCCTTTGAGCTCTCCTTGGCAAATCTGGGCGATAACAGCCAGGTGCTGGTGCAGATCCGCTCCTCTGGCAAGTTATGGGATCTGCATGGGCTCTTCAGATTTTTCCCTCATCCTGTCCTTGGGACTGAGGGCCTGCTTTTGCAAAACACTGCATGTGGCGCTTGGAAATGTGAGCTGCTAATGGAACCGAATATTTAATACCTGGTCCTGCTCCCCCATATGGATAAAAGTGCTTCAGACAAGGTAGTGAAAGCACAGCTGGCTGGTGAAACAGACAGTGCATCTTTTACTCTGATTTTAGTCCTCCTCTGAAGATCAATAACAAGATCCTGAATTTTAGTGTCACACTCCATCTGAGTGTGCAGTCTCGGATTGCAAACGTTCATTAGATTTTACCATCTCTGTGAACCTCATCAATATTAATACCCCTATCTCAAAGACAGGGAAACTGAAGCAAAGAATGGTTATTCATCTTCCCCAATGTCTACATTAGAAGCACCAGGCACTAAGGCGTAGAAAATGGAAGAAGCAATCTGAAAAATAGCATTTTGTTTTCTAAGGGTATAGTTTGCATCTCTTTTAACTGTCACCATCCCACACTTTTAACTCAGACAGGAGAAGGCAGTAAAAAGCAGTTTTCTTTAAACATTTCTGAAGTGCCACTCTGCCCCATTGCTTCTCATATCTCCTTTTCCTCTGGTGAGAGAGGAGGAGCCTGGAAGGATGCCTGCAAGCTCCAGGGTAGGGCTTGTGATGTGTCCTTCATGATGGCAGTGACAAAAATCGTACTGGTTTAAGTGCAAAGAAATTTGGCTGGGCCTGGAGCAGTCCCAAGGCCCAGGGCTGTTGATACATGGTCTGGAGAAGTCAGTGGGAGTGGTCCTTAGCTGTAAGTGTCCTGATCCATCCTTGCTTCCCCAGTGTGTGCTGTTGTAACCAGCTGTGGATGTTTTGCCCTTGTGCAAAAGAATCTGGTGGCCAGTGGTTTAGATGGAGCTACAGTAGTTGGTAAAAGACTTCATTTGGTAAGAACTCAATTCAAGCTGTCAAATCAGCATGAACAGTTTTAATACTGAGAAAAATTTTGCAGGAAAAATATGAAGCCAATCATTTTATAAAGCACCTTTCCCAGGTTTTCTATTTCACTTACTCCCTCACATGCCTGACTTTCAGGCAAGTTGAATTTTGTTACATATAGCTCTTTAAAAAAATAACTTTAATTTGTTTGTAGGTTGTCAGTACTGCTCATAAATACCCATCCGTCCACCCTGAGACCCGCCATTGGACAGCTCTGACATTTGCTGTGTTGCATGGACATATTCCTGTAGTTCAGGTATTATTGTATTTCCCTACCTGCATCTCATTCTTTTTTTTTTTTCCCCTCCTCTTCAGTTCTAATTACATTCATCTCAAACCAGCATCCTCTTGTCATACTCATATTGGTTACTTCTGCTTCTTCAAGAGTGTACTGATATATAATAGACTTATTATATAGTGAATATGGTGTTCAAACCTTAACCAATATGAGGCTTAAATAGGACAATTTTAAAGCAAAGTTGCACCAAAGAAAGTCTGACAACTCCTTGTGCTCCTTCCTGACCACTTGTTTTATATGTTTGTTTATTCATTCATTGCACTTTATTGCACTAAAATATTGTAGCAAACAGAAAACGCTGCCGTGGTTGGAGAGAGGTGGACAACAGCCCTTGTGCTGCTCCATAGGGGGAGAAGCCCTTGCTCTCCTTACCCCATGGAGGTGTTGCGTGGGATATGCTGGTTCTGTGCTTTGGCATCTCAAAAGTTGAAAAGGTTTATTCTTCAAAATAGCTGTGGCTATGACACACTTAATGAAGCACTAAAACTGTGAAAGCCTCGAGACAGAAATGGCCAAAGGAGGGGATGGAGCACAGGCTCCATCCTGCTCTCCTTGGCCACTTTTGTTGTCAGCGTTCTTGTTTTTTTATTGTGGAAGTGTCCCCAATGGAGACCACAGCGTTTGGACTTATTGCTGCAATTGGTTCTTAAGAATTGCCTTTCTTTTGACCATGTCTTTATATAAAAGATGGAGGCGACTGAAATCTGATCCATTTTTGGATGGTGCTGGGCTTCTAGAAGAACATGAAGGAAGGATGCTTGTCGGGCTAATTTTCTTCCATCTTCAGTGCATTACTTCCTAACGTTGACCTTACCCCATTTCCCACTCAGAAACACTGGGTTACACTTTTTTGGCTCTGAAGTTGGACACTAGTGCTCCTGGTGTTCGGCAGCATAAAATGAGCGAAAAAAGGAATTAATTTGTCTCTGTGAAACAATGGACAGAATTTGCATGTCATGTGTCTCCATTGTATCTGGTTTCAGATAACAAGAAGCATTAGATTCTCATTTGTCACTGTTCATGAACTCTGAAGATTGTGATACACCCAGTTGCTCTAAATGGTGAATTTTCTTTCTAGTTGCTGCTGGATGCTGGAGCAAAGGTAGAAGGTTCCTTGGAGCATGGGGAGGAAAATTACTCTGAAACTCCTTTACAGTTGGCAGCAGCTGCTGGTAAGGATTTTCTCCTCCCACTGTAACAATTCCTCAGCTGGGATCTGTGGTTTAGATGAGCAAATACTGGATTTTAAAAGAAGTAAAAATGCACCTCTTGACTTGCAGGAAATTTTGAACTCGTCAGTTTGCTGTTGGAGCGAGGAGCTGACCCCATGATAGGAACAATGTACAGGAATGGCATTTCCATGAATCCACAAGGTGACATGAACTCTTTCAGTCAGGCTGCTGCACATGGACACAGGTAGAGTGGGAACAAGTCTAGTGGCATCGTTCAAGTGCTTATTTTTTGCCTGGGCATCCAGTTTGAGCAGACGGGTGAAATTTCTGCATGAACAAATTGAACATGCCACCAACTGAGCAGAGATGTAAGGCTTTCTGTTAGCATGTGAATTAAACCAGTTGGTGGTACAAGCTGCTTTTTGATATCTGATGTAAAAAAAAAGAGAAGGAAGGGGACTCCTTGTGGTGCGTTCAATGCAATGGTTGTTAAATGGCAGCTGATGTGACAGAAGAAAGGAATGCCAAAGACATTCCTTCTGAATTTCTTGACGTATTTCTCAGGTTTGAGTGAATTGTGTCTGTACTGCTGCAGCCTTAATTTCCGTTGAATAGAGTTTCTGCATCTGTGTTTACTGTAAAGTCCTGTGTGTCTTAATGTTGTATGTATGCTGCAAATTTAAAAAAAAAAAAAAAGAGCACCTGGCATGCATGGTCTCGCAACACTCAGGAGTTGACTGCAGTGTAATGAATTAGTATTATGATCTTCACGTTCCTACTTTTCTGATTGTAGCCATCCAGAGGAACATAGATACAGGTTAGAGACAGTACCTACCGTCTGTTTGCTTAGAGATGAGCTGCCAGTCTAACAACATGCTAACAGCATGTCAGGGCGGGTTCACACAACACTGCCCATCTGGAGCCTGAGAGGGATCCCTGGGACGGAGAGGACAGTTTGGTTATTGAAGTCTCACATTCAGCCAGTGTGAATGGGAGCCACGTGCCTGAGGAGGACCTGGGCCTCTCCTTGGCTTGGCTGTTGGCTGTCCATGTCACAGCTCTGGCTCTTATATTTCTACCTATATACCATTCACACACATGCCTTCCTCCTTCCCTCTCTGCCCTAAATTTGTTTGGGACAGACCATGCTGGGTTCTTGAGCAGATGCAAGGAGGACATCAGAATACAAAGGAGGTGGGCTGGGAAGCCAGCCTGGTTTCTCTTTTCACAGCTGCAAAACCAAGAGGAACACTGTTGAGGTTGATGAGGTTGTTCTGGTATGAACCTGAGGGCTTTGTTATTTGATGGCCCAGCTGGATCAGTGGCTTTGTAGAGTAGTCCCAGCCATGCTTGAACCTGCCCTGACTGGCCTTGTTGAATGTCTAGCTGCTCCAGCTTTCCCAGACTGCTTTGAGTGTTAATCAAGTGGTGGTGCTTTCAGTAGCTCCAGGCAGCTCCCTTCTCAGATACCCTCCTTGGTGGGAATCCTGAGAACTTGTCCAGAAGCACCTTGGCCTTCCCTGATTGTTGAAGAAGTCTTGAGTCGTGTTAAGCTCGCAAGTCTCTGTTCCCATGAGATGTCGCCACTCATGCGACATCTGTACGGTTCCTCTCACGACAGCAGTGACTTGCAAATGTGTCCCAGGCAGTGCAGGTGGGCTAGCAGGAGCTGTGCTTGCCTCGGGTCTGCTCTCAGCTGGTTCTGCCATTAGTTGGAGTAATTTCCTTGATAGGTGTCCTAACTCACCACGTCACAACAAGTACACCCAGTGCGATGAAAGCCTAAGCACTAACTCTACTCTTCCCTTTCCTCTCCTCTCTTGCCCTCCCTCCCTCCCTCTCTCTGTCATGCTGTGATTGACAGGAACGTCTTTCGTAAACTGCTCGCTCAGCCAGAGAAGGAGAAGAGCGATATTCTGTCACTGGAGGAGATCTTGGCCGAGGGGACGGACTTGCCCGACTCGGCAGCAGCTCCACTCTGCGCCAGCCGCAACAGCAAGGCCAAGCTGAAAGCCCTGAAGGAGGCCATGTACCACAGCGCCGAGCACGGCTACGTGGATGTGACCATCGACATACGGAGCATAGGTCAGTCCTGCTGTCCTTTCTCATCCTCACCTGGGGAGGGATCACTATTAGAAACACGTCTCTCTCAATGGGCTGTTGCTTCAACTGATCGCAGTCGCATCTTCCTCAACTCTTTTGGAAACAGAAGATGATGGGAGACCTGACAGGTTCCCAGCCCATTTCAGCTTGACAGCACAGCCTGTTCAGGGGTCACTGGCTCTTTTCTGCAGGACACAGTGGTTTCCCCCCACAGCTTTCTGTGCTGCTGCATGGCAGAGCGTAGGGAAGGCTCTGGGGCAATGTTCAGCTACTGTGGGCCACCTCCAACAGCTCCTCTTTTGCACTCTGCTGTAAAGCAGTGTACCATTAAAGCAACTTTTATTTTCTGAGACTTGTGAGCCTCCAAAGGCAGGAGCAAGGAATCGACTCCTTGGTGTGCCAGCTCTGTGGTGTGCCGGCCCTTCAGTGAGGGGCTTGATTATACCAGCCTGCTTGGAAGTCACTTCTGCCTGTGGGGAGAGTGACTGGGTAGTGCAGAGGGAAATGGATCTGGATTGTGTATTTACTATCCCCATTTATCTGCATTCAGAGAGACCCATCTGCCTCTGCCTGGTGCAGTGCCTGGTGTGCCTCTGCCTGCTGCAGTGCTCCAACCCTGTGGACATTGTGGCGTGGGTCAGGGCTTGCCAGGTAGGCTGAGCAGGCAAAGATGATGAACAGAGAGATGAACAAGAGAGTGGTGGGGGTGGTCTCCAGGCATTTAACATTTTCTGAAATGGAGGGAAAAACTTTTAATTGCCAAACACCAGGCTTGTGTTTCCTTCCCCTCTGTTCTGCAAGAGCAGAAACTAGGTCACGTCCAGCCTCATGCCTGCAGAGGTACATTAGTTCCATGTGCTTTCTCGCTCAGTGCATGGGAGCAGTTCCCTTTAACTTCCTGGAGAGTGGTTCTGCCATGACAATCTACTTGAAAAGGCCGATCTGTTTACCTCACCCAATGCTGTTTAGGTAAAATACTAATGATCAGGAGAGGACACGGGATAGCATTTAAAGCAAGTTTAAATCCGAAGACCACCAGTTTGAATCCAGGTGGGTAGTGACCAAAATCAGGGCTTTTTACCATTTAATGGCTCTCCAGGGCCACATTCAAACAAATAAGCCAGTGTAAATCTAGTTTCCAAAAGGCTTTTGCTACACAGAACACCACAGCAATTACCACAAATTGGCAGTCTCAGCAGAGAAGCTGAAGGCTAGATGAGCAGAGAGACCACAGTCCTCTCTTAGCATTTGGAGGAAAGCCTCTGTGCATTAGGTCTGGGATGTACTGATAACCGCCAGCCTTCTTAATTAGGGATAAACAGGAATTTGATTCCTAGTGTTATTTGGCAGTTTTTGTTTAAAATCTTAACGTGAGTAAAAAAAAGCAGAAGGGCACGTCCTTCCCTGCAGTTTGGAATGAGCTCTGTCCTCTGTCTGTAGGTGTTCCCTGGACGCTCCACACGTGGCTGGAGTCTTTGCGCACGTCCTTCCAGCAGCACAGGCGACCCCTCATCCAGTGCTTGCTAAAGGAATTCAAGTCCATTCAGGAAGAAGAGTACACGGAGGAGCTTATCACGCAAGGGTTGCCTCTGATGTTTGAGATACTGAAGGCCAGCAAGGTAGGATAAATTGTGGGTTTTAAAGGAAATCAGCCTGATTCCCATCCTGTAAGACACAAAAGCTTGCAATATTATTTTTGCACAGCTTTCCCAAAGCTTATTTAGACTGCACAGGATTTTTATTATCTGTGTTATGTATCTCGGGTTTTTTCACTGTGGAAGCATGGGTTATAAACACACAAGCTAATCACTTCTCCTGCTAGAACAGCTTAATACTGATGTTAGCAATAAGCTGGAGAGACAACAGAAGCTGTTGCATAGTGGTGAAATTAAAGTCAGAAGGGTCACTGCAGTATGGCAAGAGATGTTGATAACTAAACTAACCCAAAGAGTGACTTCATCCAGCTTGTTTTACAGGACCATACAACAAAGCTAATATTCATGTTTACTTCGGATTTCTTTAACTCTCACATGACTTTCTCTTCCCTTCATGTGGGATTTGGACTCTTAAACTTGTGGGGAGACTGGTTTCTTCAAGCACAGAACAGGATAATTTTCTTAAATCTTCTGTGTGTTTGTACTTGCAGTCTCCTCAGATTTATTTTTTCAGCTGACGTTTTCTTAGCCAGACAAATCAGACTAACAAAAGCATTTGAGGGAGGTACTTTCAGTATGTAAATATAATGGCAAAAGGGAGTGATCATGGGGCTGGCAAGGAGAGGAAAATGTCTTACCTAGTGAAGACTTTAAAACTTGTTATACCCAAGTCTCTTCTCTACTGATCCCCCTGACAGTCAGTCACCCCCAAAGAATGCCCAGTCAACTTCACTGCTACCAGAAAATCATTTTAGTAATGAAAAGCATCAAAATTATTTGATTGCTCTTCTTTTTCTCATGCACTACAGTACATGTTGGTATGGTCTTCTCATTGTTTAAATGAAAAATAAGTAACGTTTCTCACCCAACTCTACGTGTAACAGCAAAGAGCAAATAATTTTTTAGCCTCTGAAGCAATACTCTAAATAATGTGGTAAGGTTCTGGTAGGGGCATGTAATATTAAAAGGTTACAGACTTGGTATAGCTAGTGGTGGCCTGCGTGGATGTATTTTTGTATCTTGCTGCAGAAGAGGGCTTGGACTAGAGTCCTGAGCAAATCCCAAATATTTGTTCAGCATTGTTCTGACTTTTTTCCTCCCGTAAGCTTTGCCTTTGCAATTAGTTTGTATTGCATGGGTATTTATGCAGAATATTTGAGATAGGTTTTAGGAAATCATTCCAAATCCTAGGATTTGTAGATTTCTAGTTCTGAACTCACTTGGGTTAATGTATGTTCATCCAGAAACTACCAGCAAGTTACAGTTTGGTTTGAAAGTTGACATAAAACTAATCATATTGCAAATGTAATGGAGATTAAGTTTAGGGCTTGTAATCTAGGGTGAAGGGTGACTTTAATTGTTTTTCTCCTGGGTGGCTGAAGCCAAGGCCAGCAGTCATCATTAACATAAGTTATTTACGTGGGATTATACCTTTGGTACATAATTAGCTCAGGTCTTCCAGAGTCTATTGTAGGAGACCTGGAAAGAAGTAAGACTACTACCTTCTGCTTTTTGTTCACTTTAAACCTAAAATAGGGAGGGGAGAAACACCTGAAGTATCACAAAAAGCCCTACATGACAAAGAAGAAATCTATGCTGATCTTTATTCCTCCCTCTGGGCCTGGGGGAACTGCCTGTCTTCATGCATATTCACAAACACACACTCATAGAGTGTTTCATATTCTTAAAAAGAAATAATTAATCATTCTGGGACACTGTAAGGGTTTACAAATTGTCTGCAAATGTTATGAATTATTGTGGCAGTCTTGTCCAAATGTCCTCTCACAAAGCTCTTCCAGACAGAAATGGGGAAAGACTCTATGCAACCTTTTGGAAGGAATCTAAATAAATTTATTTGTAGGAGAGTGAGCCAATAAAAGTTCTCCCTGGTCATGCTGTAGAAGGCAGCTGAGGAAAGCTGAGATTTAAAGGATCTTCCATTCCCCTTCTCTGGAAGGGCTCAGAGCAGAGATTGTTCTTTATGTATACCCACAGAATGGAAACCTCCTCTCAGAGGTGCAGAAGGACCATAACTGTGGTTCACATCCCTCTCTGCTGACAGCAAACTGTAAAGCTCTGCATTTTGTAGAGCTGTGGAGAGAGTAGCTTGATTTGCCCACATGGACATCCTTTTCCCTGTGGGCTGGAAACTTCGAGAGAGATTATGACTCTTGCTAAACATCACAGTCTGGCCCAGTACATTTCCTTAATGAGTTTTTCAGGGCAAAAAGTATAAAATAAGCAACTAGGAAGCAGAGAGCCACTTAGCAGTTCTTGGCTGATGTAAAACAAGATGTCCCATTTGCTACATATTGTGATGCTTGGTATATTTTAATTGCATGGCAACTTGCACCTAATAGAAATAGCATTTTGTGTTCCTATAAATAGTTCCAGCTATCCCATAATCTCAGAACAATTTACTAATATTAATGAGTTGAGACATGGAAGATCTTATCAACAGGGAAACTGAGGTAATTAAACAGACTGATTTTCAGTGCCTCACAGAGTGACAGTTCCAGCCTCAGAAGCTGTGATGACCTGGATAAGCCAGACAGCAGTTTATAGTTTTGAGTAATTTGGCCAGAGAAACTGCCCTAAAATTGCATGGAAACATAGGGCAGGTCTCAGGGTAGGAAGCAAGCCTTCTGCCCCTACCTTCTACTTTGCACTGTTGCACAAAATGTTCTTGCAGGTTCTCAGGCCAGGCAAAAAAGCTCAAATACTATAGATATGAAAATAATAAAGAAAAAGAAAGCAATACCTACAAGAACACTGTCAGATATGAGGAATCCTTTTGTCTTATAAATGCCTGTTTCTAGAGGGTACAGATGTGAGGGTTTATGTGGGAGCTCTGCCATGAGCCAGCACTGATGCTGGTGTCCTGTAGGGTGGCAGGGTGGCATTCCATTCCCCTCTACATGCCAGGATGCTGACAATAGAAATAAAAATGAAATTTTCAGAAGCCCTGATGCTGTAACACAGAATGGCAACACAGATTGGCAAATCAGGCAAAACTGGCTGAGTTAAAATCCCCAGTTGTATTGCCTTTTGTCAAGCTGCGAAATAAGTGGGGAAGAACAGCGTATGGGTTGCACATTGGTTATTCGCTGCTGCACTGAAGCCCCAGAGGAAGTCCTCTAAAAGCACAAACAGAGGTTTGATACCCAGTTCCTGGTGGCTTTTTCATGGAGCTCTTTCATTTCCTTTCATCCCTTTAAATGTCTTTATTGGCTGCACCATTGAGAATTGCGTGGGGAGTGGAGAAGTGGCAGTATTTCCATGCTGGCGAGGCAGAGCTGTGAGAGCAGGCAGAGAATCGCTGTGCAATCGCTCTCTCCGCAGTTCCTGCTGTCATGCAGTGAACTTGGGTCATTACCAAACTAAAGACCAGAAACAAGGTACTCTGGAGAAAGCAGCATCTGTGGAGAAGACATGGAGAGCTCACTTTAAGGCACTTTCCTAAGAGCAAGCAAAACTCAAACCAGGAAAACTCCGACACTAAAAATGTCAATGACGTGGTGATAGTTTTGGGACACCAGATGGGAAGGAAAGGTGCTGCCATTTAGGGATGGACTGAATCTGTGTGGCAGACAAGGACACAAACATAACCTGGTAGAAGTGGTTTGGAGAGGGCTGTGTGAGGCAGAAGCCACAGAGACACTTCTGGGAGTGAGTAGCCTTGAGATGAACTTTAGTTGCTGTGTAGAGCAGAGTCAAATCCCTCAGAGCTAAGATGACACTGGAGATCTTGTTACAGAAGAAGGATAGGAAGATGCAGCTGAATTCCTGCCTGTATGTATCTGTGTTGTGCTCTTCATGGTCTGAGAGAACTCCCCCAAACTCCTTACTGAAAGCTCTCCTTTGCCTCCAGCTCAGGTTGATGTTTGCATTGCCTGAGCTTGGCTCTGAACTAGATTGCCCTCCTGCCCCACGTCAGAGCACCATATTTGCCTGAGGAATGGAAATGCTTGAGAGGTGATCCCCCCAAATAGAGGCCTTTGAAAGAGCTGTGTGGAGGCTGCACCCAAATCTATGGGCTTGTAGTGCCTGAGGTGAGGCTCATAGGTCAGCTCTTCCGTTTTTGCTGGGAGATTCTCTTGAGGATAATGTGCTGAACGTGCAGAAATGTTTCTTTGTTCTCTCTCTCTGAAAATCCTGAAGCTGTTCAGTTTGATCTTGACATTTCCACAACCTCAAAAGAAAGACTCAAAACCACAACCTTGGAAGTTAAAACACATCTGGCCTTTGGAGGAGGTTGGTTTTAGGTTTCCACTTCAGAGCTCTGCCTAAGTTTGAATTGTCATTCAAATCACCCAGCTCCATCCATGTAGATGAGCCAGCACCATTGCTAGTTGTATGAGGTTATGAGCCAGCTTCATCCTCTGCTTTTTTTCCCTACAGCAATTTACATCAGCTTGTCCTTGGCCTGTATTTTTGAGACAATATGGAATTTTTAATTCCAAATAATCTCTCTTCCAGCTTTTTCCCTTTTCCCCATAGGGAAGGGTAAGGTAGTTCCAGGTAAGGAGCTATTTGCCGTTTCTCTGTATCCTTTGTGGACATGCATTGCTGAGGTGCATGTGTGAGTCCACATGGGCATTGAACACATGTGCTGAAGCATTGTCTGAAGCTCCTGGAGGTGTTTCACATCAGCAAAACTTGTCTTGGGACTATGAGTATTCCTGCTAGTGTATTGTCCAGTTCAAAATCAGCTTGAGAAGTCATAGGAGTGATCCTTCATTGCGATACCTTTGTTGCATTCTGCAGCTTTCTCTTCGTCCTTCCCATCCATTTCTGTCAGTGCCAAGATTGTTTATTTTAAAATTTAGCCCATTAGTGAGGTGTTGATCACACTGTGCAGCCAGGCTTGTTGAAGGGTGCAGGAAACTACTTTGCAAAGATGTTTCCTTAGAATTTAAAATTCCTGCAGTTTTCCATCCTCTACAAATGCACCTATAGGCAGCTGAAGTAACATGCAGGAGTTCACAGGCTATTTGAATAACAGCCATCAGACTGGTGTTGACAGTTACTGAGAACAAATAACAATTCACACAATAACCAGTTTTAAAATTCCAGAAGGATTCAGGCATGTGGATATCTTGAAAAACCTAGCCTATAATGTTTAAAAGATAAAGTACTCTTACAGCAGTAACTTAGCCACTTGGAATCCAAAATCTCTTAGAAAGTAAAGTTTTGGGGTGTATTTTTAATATATTTTTCAGAAATAGCACCAGGTAGCCTCTTTTACCAGATGCAGTAACTACTGAAAAAATATTTTCACATCTCCAGCAGACAGAAACAGCAGGAAAGACTGAAACACCTGCCTGTTGTGTTGCGGAAAAACATTCAGAAGCTGAAGTTTGAGATGAGCATTCTGTTTCTCTATTGCTGTGGTTTTCCTGGATTTGATTCCTCTAAAACAAATGTTGGAAGAGGTTCCTCAGAGAATGTCAACAGACTGAGCTCATGTGTCTGTTCTACAAAGTCTGGGCATGAGGGTCAGCAAACATCAGTGTTCCCCCGAGGTCTGCATGTGACCTAGAAAGTGCCACTAGAAGATGAAGAAGCTAGAAAATTCCCCTTTTCTTCTGTTGCTTCCTGTTGGGCTGAAATGAATGTTTGAGATGGGCTCGAGTGAAGCTGTGTCTTGCTGTATCAAGCCAAGACTGCCCTGTTCTGCAGGAAGGGCTAAGGGTAGAAAGGAGAGGTGAACCCTGCACAGCCCTGGGGCAGGCACTGTGTCGTGATCATCTCCCAGGGGAAAGCCCTCTCTTGGGAGAGTGCTGTGCATGCTTCTCTTGCCCGGAGATGATCAGAGACAACTCCTCCTTGCTGGGCAAAATTTTAATTCCTTGTTAAACTGCTTTTCAGCAGAAAATTGAGGTTTTATTGTAATGACAGGTTTCATTAGGGTATTTTTTTCCCGCATAATATTTTACCTTTCTTGAAAAATTAGGACCTGAAAATGGAATATTCTGGCTGATGACTGAAATACTTCAGCTAAAGAAAAATGTGGACTTTCCACAGAGGAGACAGACTCACCAAAACCTGCACTAAAAATAACCCTTAAGATGTCCCAGAATGCTAAAGGGCCTGCTATGGGTTCCATGGACTGGCTAATGCCCTCTTGTGTGTCAGCTAGTGCCCAAGCCAGCACTTGGTGATTGATCTTTTGGTTGGGACTTGGAGTGATTTTGCAAGGCAGGTTTCACTGTTCTCAAGTCATTGCAGTGATCTGTAACGTAGCCTGTTGTCATTTGTAGTACTTCTGTGTCTAAACAGTTCAGAGTAACGAGGACGCGAGTTATCCACACATGCCCGTCCTGCATTCCCCGCGTGAGATGCGAACGCCAGGTACTGAGTGGCATGTTAATAACAGGCTGTTAACCCATCTTGGGGTTTCATAACACAGATTCATCTTAGTACTAACTCAGGTGTGATTTTTTTTTTTCCCCCTACCCTCTGCTACCTTCTGAAACGTTTCTCTGCCAGAGGCAGGAGCCGTTTCTTCATTCACAATAAAAAAGTGCTGTGGATGTGACACCTGCCCTTTTCTGGGGCTCTCATCTAGGGATTAGACTGTGCCTGGGAATCTGAGCTTTTTACATACAATGTACAGCTATGATATAAAGAGCCTTTTGAAAGGGAGGCTTGGCAGCTTTCCCAGAATCTAACGGAAGGGCCCATTTGTGCCTTACCTGTGATTAATCCTTTTCCGTTTGTGTTTGCGGTGGAAGGGCTTGAGCCCAGCACTAACAAAACCCATTTTGTTACGCAGTTCACTGCCACTAACTGGTCCTCCAACCTCTGGGGCTTTCCTACCTTTCCGACTGTTGACTAATGTTAATCATGTGTATGCTGCTTAACCATCTAGGAGTGACCCTATAAAGTGGCATTTAATCAGTTTTGAGGCAGTTGGAAAAAGTGAATTATGCAAGAGGACATCTAGATGAGGATGGAAAAGGTTCTGAGACAGAAAAAGAAAGGCTCAGAATTTGAGTGTTCAGGGCTGGGGGTCTGTGAAAAGCCCCCTCTGTTGCTTCATTCTTTATCATCTCTTTCTAGGAAAGGGGAGAATAAATAGTGGACTAATTCGAGGGGACTAAATCCTGTCATGGATGAGTCTTCAGTGAGTTCAGGGTATCCTGAGACTCTGTTACTGCTGGAACAGCTGCTGGGGAACGCATGTGAGATGGGTGACTAGAAATGGCTCTTCTGCCACTCTGCATTTAGCAGAGAACTGCATCCTCAGGACCAGGGAGAGAAAAGATACCTTTGCAAGTGGCCCTGTCCATGAGCAGTGTGTTTTCTCAGCCTGCTGGGAAGATGTGTATTAATAGGCAGACACTGAGCCCAGAAGAATAAGTGTGCTCCTTTTCTGCCTTAACGTGGTGAGCTTTTGGTTTTGGGGCTTTGTGGTAGTGGAATTTGAGGGCCTGGCAGACTTAGGTTAAAATGGCATTAATGGAGCTGAGCTGGTGAGGGTAACATCAGTAGAAGGAAAAGCCAAAGTACTGCTTGGGATTTCAGAAGTTAAGAGAAGCAGCCGAACTTATTACCACTGTAGAGGGCAACCACATGGAGGTGGTAAGGGATCTATTGGCCAGTAAGGAGAATTAAGCACTGGGATTTGAGCAGTCTCTGACACGTGTTTTACCCTGGAGAGTTTGGAGTGTAGACACACATCTTGCACAAGTACTGGAGAAAACTAGTTACATATTTCCCAGCTGTGCCCTGTACCTTGCAGGACCTCATCCCAGAATGGCTAGGCTGCGTTGAACTGGGTGAGCTGGAATGGAGCTAGCTCTCCCAGGGTGTGTGCCAAAGTCTAGAGGAAACTTTCCTGAATCCTTCCATAGACCTTCATCAGATGGACATTCAGGAAAAAAATATCCCTGAACTCCCCACCCAGGTCTTCACCTCTTTTCAGATCAATCAACTAGTCATCTCTGGTCCAGCAACTTGAAAGCTGTAAGCTTTGCTTCAAAAGAATTTATGAATTCCCCTCACAGTTCAAGTGTATTCACCAGGAGTGGGGAATTCCTTTAGATCTCTGCTGAAGAATGCTTTTAAGTCAGGAGACTGCTTGTATCTACAAAGCAAAGTTGCTTGCTCACCAACAAGCTCTCTGCTGGAAGCACCATCTCCCTCAGAAGACTCACTGTTGTTCCCTGTTCCCTTTGCCTATCTGTAAACTACCCCGTGGCTAGGTAAATATTTTTATTATATCCTATGCCAAGCTTTCTTCCCCCTCCCACAGAAGAAGATGCACATCGGCTCCCTTTGACTGCGATGAACACCCATGTCTAAGAGGAAGCTGGCATCGCTCCAGATGTCAGCCTCACACATCCTGGCACAATGTTTTCCAACATAAAAGCGTAGCAAGAAAACAAACTCTAGTTTGCTCCTCCAATGTTAATATCACCGCCCACAACTGCTGCAGGGAGCTCATACAGCTGGGCTTTCACAGTTAGGTTGATAGGATGATGGGATAAACAGGGAAGAATTATCTGTCTTGGTGCTTAAATGGGAGCTTCTGAGCATGTCAGTGTGGGCACTCTACGAAGGGGAAGGTTGGATAGGTGGGACGCATCCTCCTCTCTTCCAGAGCAACGCTGGTGTCCCAGGTCATGGACTTTGGCAGTTGTTCCCAGTTACTTCACAGCCAGCCTAGTTCAGCCTGCTCCAAGAACAGGATTTAGCTTCAAAAAGCCAGTTTTTTTCCCCAGCTATCCAGTTGCAGACAAAGTATGCCTTTTCTCACTCCTGTTTCTGCCCAGTTTATTGGCAAGAGCCAGCAGAGGCTCTGTGGGGAGCAGGTCCAGGGCCACAGCCCTGTGAGCTTGGCTGCATGCTGGGGGGTGTGGGGAGCAAACTTGGTCTGCTGTAATAGTTTACCACTCCCTTCCCTTGCTGCTGCTTGTTAGCGGTGACTGTAAATGAGCACATGCTTCAGCTTTCTCACTGAGCACATTTTCTGGCCTTTGGGTGGTATGAGATGTAAGTATTTATTGTTATCGACAGAAGCCAGAGGTCTTAAACCTTTTCTCTGCCAAATGAGCTCAGTGTTCTGCACTGGAGGTCTGCAGCCACTGTCTGTCTGATGGCCCTGCTTTCTTTGATGTGTCAATCCTAAGGTCTCTTTTTATCTTTGTCCCATCTCTGTTCCACGTCTTGGGGTTTTTAAGCATCTCTCATGTGAATGTATCACATTGTCAGCTAATTAGAGCTTAGTTTATACCACTTTTTTCCGCAGGCTTGTGGGCAAGGTGGCTTTTTGATGGTCTTGTATCTGCACACCATAGGGTTAGTGCCCCATTGGTGACCCAGGGATCTGGCAGCATCTCACCTGTGTAGGCAGGCTCCCATGAGATGGTCTGCATGCACGACTGGTTCGTCATGTTGGTTGGAGTTACTAGCAGGGATCCTCTTCTCCCACTTGCCTGGTTGGGTTTGGCCTGTTATTCCCCTCATCTCAGTGCACCTGGATGTCCTGGTATGCAGTGCTGTGGTTCGGACTATTGAGTTAGGCCTCCGGCTCCTAATGAGGCACTGAGAAGTCAAGATATTCCAGCAGTGCATTCCCACAGGCACTCTGGAAGGAGCAGATGCGTTGCCTTTATTGATGTGTGTGTGTGTTTTGAAAAAGCTATTGCCTAGGCACAATGATGGGAATGATGAGTTCATGGAACCCACTAAAACCTCCGTGACATAGACAGGACCTGTGCCCCCAGGCAGATTTGAGCAGGAGTTTCCAGGAGCTCTCCTCTGTAGTGGAGTTACTCTGCTTTTATTCACTGCAGGTAAAGATGACCATTGCTCTTCCAATTATGCTTCTCCTCTCCAGACGTTTCCCTCTGCGCTAACCATGGAATTGTCCCCATCTCTGTATGTACTAACTTTTTAGCATCTGCCAGATCCAACCAGGAGCTGCCCTGCCAGTAATCAGTGTCCCCCCGGACGCACTCCTCCCTGGCTGACTCAGTCGGCCGTGGTGCTTTGGCACAGCCCTTCCGAGCAGAGAAGAAATTGCTCTTTCTGCCCTGTCTGTCTAAAGCTTTCCCTCCCAGCCCTCCCGGCGGCTGAGTCACTTCCTTCTTTAAATCTGGCCTTAAATCTTCCTTTTCTCTACACCCTGTGATTCACTCCCTTTGTGAAGCGCTTTGCAGAGCTCCAGCGGGAAGATGCTGAACAGTGAGATGCTCCTGGGGTGAAACATCCTCCGTTGTTTCAGAGCCCCAGTAGTGAGCCCCTCTCTGAGGGCTGGTCCCTGTGCTGTGCTAAATGGTGACTCTTAGTGTCAGTATTTCTCTTAGATTAGCTTTTCTTTCAGTGCTACATCTGACGTAGTAATAGGAGCCAACTCCTGCCTGCGGGTGAGTGCGTGTAATTTCCTTTGACATCAGCATGTGCCTGTGAGGGAACAGCTCTACCCTTTCCCACCCTATTTGATTAGATTCAGTAAAGGAGTCATTACAGCATCTCTGCCACTCCTCCTTGTCCCTCATGGGATTTAAGGAGCACCGATGAAATGTGCTTAGAGCAAGGAGAGCTTCTATTTCTGCTCCTAAAGCCTGGAAATATTTTTAGTATAACATCTATACTCCTCAGATTTTTATATATCATGATTTTTTTTTTATCCCTCATCTGCTTATTTCCTTGGCCTTTGATCCTCTCATATCTAAGTATCTCGCCTTTTCACAGTTTCCTGGTGTGGAATGGAATCACCAACCAACAGAGTAGTTGAAAGATGTCATCATGAATTAACAGCGTGGCACCGTTGAACTTGTCTAGACTTGCTCTGGTTACCAGCAAAGTGTGGGATAAAATTTGCCAAAGCTTTTAAATCCTGCTTTCATCTGGATCTTAAGCATTAAATCCATTTCACTACCCTTGCATCTTAGTCGTACAAATACACAAGGTGCTTCGGAAAGCCTCCTGTGGGTTGCCCTCCGAGTTTGGGCAGAAATTGGTAAGGCCAGGGAGCAGATGTGGTTTTGTGAAGGTCTTGTGGCTTCCTCAGGACAGTGGTGCCCGTGCCGGTGCCAGTGGTATAAGAGCATGTTAATGAAACATTTGGGATTGAATGAGTGGCAGGCGGTGATGCTTCAGTCACTCTGTAAGGGAAGGGTCTGTTTGTGAGACTCTTGCACTTAGAAATGCATCCAGGCTGTGTAGCTGTATCTGTCTGTAGCTCTGGTTTTCTGAAACATGACCAATGACCATTTTCTAAAGAGCAACAAAAAAGTCATTTTCCAGCACAGTAAGTCTGCAAATAAAATGTAATCACTATTGCAAAGGAACTTTGTTTTTGCAGAGGGGATGGAGCTGTGGAGTTTGCTAGAAAAAGAAGACTTCTCATCCAAGGAAGAAACTTTTTCTTTTAAATGATTCCTACAGGAAACAGCAATCAAGTAAATGAGATCTGCAGTTTCTAACAAATGCTGATAACCCCAAGCTCTGATTTTTAATAAAGTTTCAGCAATCACATTTTTCACCTTCAAAACAGGCAGCTCTTGAGAGCAATGTAACATATCCTTTGCATACTGATTTTATGTTGCATACTAAGCTTACACTGCATGTGTTTGTTTTCTTTTGCTTAGAATGAAGTGATCAGCCAGCAGCTCTCTGTCATTTTCACTCATTGCTATGGACCATACCCAATTCCAAAGCTGGTTGAAATTAAGCGCAAGCAGACCTCCCGCCTAGGTAAGTGTGACTTGAAGGTACCTGCTGGTTCTCCAAGGAGAGCTGTGGGAAGTCTTTGTTACTGGCCAGGTGCTTGAGGGGGCCACAGGTCAGAGAAAAACATGAATTTGAAAGGCAGAACTAGAAAAAGGAAGGGCCCCAAACTTAGCCTGACCTGAAACTCCTGCTGAAATCAGGAGGGTCATCAGGTGTGTTGAAGTAGGACTGTAAATCTGCCAGGATTTGTCTGTGTTGCTAATTAGGCTGGGATCCAAGCCTTGGGCCTGGAGCCAAGCGTCTGTCCGGATGGCAGAGCGCTGTGTCTGTCTGCAGGTGATGCTGCAGCAGCACAGCCCTCCCAGCCAGGCCGACAGAGCCCAGCGTGTATTAATGGGACTGAGAGAAGACCCAAGCAATTTTCCAGGACCCTCTTCCCCTTGGCACAAAGACTTTCTTGCACAGGGAGAGGGGCGTAATAGGATATAAACGAGCACAGGGCCCTCCAGCATCTGTTCAGCCGCAGTTTGCATTGGGTAGCAGAGCTGGGAGGCTGTGCCAGCTTCACACAGCGCGGAGGGCTGGCTGTCATCTCAGCAAAGGTCGCCACGGACTTCAAAGCTTTGAATTCCCTTTGTCTGAACTCCGTGTGGTTGTCTGAGGGGCTTCTGTCTCAGGCTGTCCAAAATAGCTTTATGGGCTTTACTCATTAAAAACAATATCCTTCTATTCTATTGTCTTCTTCTGTCAAAACAGGAAAATATTCAGTTACTGGCTTTTTTGTTTCCTTCTTTTTGTGATTCTAGATCCCCATTTTCTTAATAATAAAGAGATGTCAGATGTTACATTTCTGGTGGAAGGAAGACCGTTTTATGCACATCGAGTGTTGCTATTTACTGCATCACCAAGGTAAAACAGAGATACATTTTTCTTTTTTTAAACAAAAATAGAATGGGATTTTGTGGTTTTTTAGGGGTTTTTTATTTGTTTTGCTGCTGTTACAATTCTGTGAAGGCTAGTGGCCCAATCTTCAAGTTTTTCCTAAGCAATGTTTCTCCACAGCTTTTTTCTGGTTGATCTGCCAGACATTTAACAAGTGCTCCTATTACTAGATTTCCACACAGTAAGTGATCCATGCTTCTGGCCATGCATCTGACTTCATTCCACTGAGGCACATTTGCATGGAGCTCGTTGCTGCATCCAGCTCTCGATCGTACAGGAGTCTTAATATTTTGATTCTTAATAATAATTTATCCTGTGAGTGGCCAAATTCTGCCTTGCTTCAGTTTAGGCAGTCTTCAGGAAAAACAAGCTACTATCATGCAACTCATTGGCAGCATTTGACAGTATTCAAAAGCAGTACTTACAGTCTGTTCCCTGTGCTCAGAAGGCTGAATACAGGTTACCCAGTTAAACCCAACCTTAAAGTGGCTCATAAACTTTATTTGTATGCAGCTGTATAATTAAAGGTGAACTTTTAAAGAAATTTAGCTGACCCTCTGTAAAAGCGTATCCCAAGATGTAGCAAGGACAAACCACTGAGTTTGGATAATTTGAGCAATGTGGGAATTGATGCTAGTCGTGCTGCCAACCCAAAGCAGAGAGTAAAGAGATTTGCATAAAGCAACTGCAGTTTCTCACCCTGCCTTCAATTAAGAAATTAATATTTTGTTTAAGAGCTTCCTGGTAGATGTACAAGTATGTTCCAAATTCCAGCTTTAAGCCTAGTAGATTGTGTTCATAATAAAGTTTGACACTAGTGAAAGTGAGTAAATTATTGTCCATATTTTAATTAACAAAATGCAGTCATTATATGGAAAAGGTTACTATCCAGCAAATGCTGGTCTTGATAGATAAGTTGAGCTTTGAACTACCGCTAGAAGGTCAAATGAATTATCAGAGAGGAAGTAGAAGGGCAGATGTTTCTGGCAGCACATTTTCCATTTTCACCAGTTGATCAATGCGAATATCTGGTTTTGAGAAGTAGATTGTTACATATGTGTACATCTCACATAAATCTGCAATTATTAACTTAAAGCACTTTTTTCTCCCTGAAACTTGTGTCTGAATTTCTGGTTTTGATAATCAGGGAACAGCAACCTATTTAGTTTTCTATGCTGCCTCTCCTTACGCAATTGTATTGAGCCTGCATAGAAGCGTTAAAAGTCTTTGTGTAGTTGTTTTAATAGTTTGTACCAAAATACTTTTTAAAGCAGCATAATGGACATAGCCAGAATTTAACCTTCAAAAAAGGAAACTCTGCAGGTTTTGTGATATGCATCCTTACAGACTCTGAATTTCCAATGTACATTTTATTCTATTGCTACATTAGATGTATTTTTCAAAAATTTCAAAGTGTAATCTCCTAGAGAAAGGCTTTTTCCTTTTGCTTTGAAGTTTATGTCATTGTTTAAATCTTGATGCTTTTTGGTGACAAATCTGTTCATTTCAGTGTACTGTTTTTGCGAGAGTTGGTGCCATCCTTCCTATGTACTTTGTACTGGTTTTGCCATACTTTTTCACAGAGAAAATTGGGCTGGCTATTCAATTTTGCTCCTTTTTATTTAGGTTTAAAGCATTGCTGTCTAGCAAGCCCTCATCTGATAGTACTTGTATTGAGATCAACTATGTGAAGTACCCCATCTTTCAGGTAAAGTCAGTTCTCACATTGAATTTGAATGGAACTTGTAAGAGGAACATCATACACGCCCTGTGCAAATTAGTACACATGTATTTGATAAACACATAGCTCAGAGTAGTGGTTTCACGAGCACAGGCTTCTCTCCCTTCGTACACTGAGCTGCTGAGTGCTGTTGATTGCAAGTGCCGTGCCTGAGTGGATACAATAACATGCATTTCACTTACATGGGCTATGCAGACAAAGCACTGCATGTCAAGGTAAAGCACCTGATGCTTTTTTCTATAGTTGGCTCTTTCTGTACTTAATGGACAGGCTTGGAAGAGACACAGTTCATTCCCTTCCTTTGCAATATTCTCCAATCAATTTTTTTTGCCATGAAAACATAGAGAAAACGCTTGCTTTACGTACTTGTAGTGTATATGCTTCCCTTTAGTTGAGTCAGAGCTCAGACAGTTCCATGAATCAACTGTTACCACTGCAAATATTCCCAGCTGCCCACAATAACTTGAGGCTTGCTGGAAGCATCCTGCAGAGGGATCTTAGCTGGCTTGTATTACAGTGCAAAGCCTCCCCCTCTCTTTTCATCATCCATGCATGCCCACGCACAGCTGGGTGAAGGTGGGGGTGCCATTGCCTGGGAAGGAATAAAGGAATAACTCTTGTATATGCTATATTTGCCTGAATCAGTGATGTACCTAACGTACTGGGAAACACACTGGTAATTCAGAATGAATTAATCAGTTTCCTGAAAACTGTTTGGAGCTCACCAAAACGTCCAGACAATTTGAGGATCAGGGCTGAGACATTACACTACCTGTTGAAAAGGAAACATTGAACTTTGCAGAGAGAGTAACCAAGTGTATCTTGAAATGAGGAGGAATCTATATATTCCTTGGTGGTGTTGGGAGAGCCTCGGGTATTGCCTGTAGCCTTTACATCATCCCCTGTTCCCTGATGTCTTGCATTGCTTTTTATAAACACTCCCTTTGTTTTATTGCAGCTGGTTATGCAGTATCTTTATTATGGAGGTGCAGAGTCACTCCTGATTAAAAATAATGAAATTATGGAGGTAAGAAATATTTATTATTAATTAATTTATTGCAGTGTGAGCAATGCTAAGTGATCTGTGTACCATTCACCCAAGACCACATGGACATTGGGCAAGACATGAGCACTCCTGTAAGAGCCAGAAGTGCCTCACCTGGAGTGGCCAGGCTGTCTGCAGTCCTGTGGGAGACACTCGGTCTCTTTCTTGGCCGGTCATCCATTATGATAACTTTTGCCAGTATGAAGTTGACTGTCAGAAAAAAAAAACAAAGAGTAGAAAAATTATGGTCATCAAGCAAAAAAGTATCTGAAAGAAAAATATCTAGGTAGTGGCAAAGCTGGTGTTACCAAAATCTGGAAGCAATTCCCAGCAGCATAGTTTTCCAACCTCTCTTTTTCCCAGCCTGATAGAAGAGATGCTCTGCTCCAGCTGGGCCAGTCAGATTCCCTCTGCCCTCTTTACTTTTGGTTAATTATCTCGGGCTTTCATGTTCAGATCTATCTCAGCAGCATTAAAAACATCCAGTTTGGTTCCTCACATGGGAGAATTCTTGGTCATGTACCTGGCTTTAACTGTGAAGGAAATCCCACGAGAGGCACGGTTCAGTTGAATTTCAATCATGTGACAGTTTTCTGAATAAAACCATAATCTGTGTTCTCTCTGCCACCACAATCATAGAGTCATAGACTATCTCAAGTTGGAAGGGACCTATAAGGATCACCAAGTTCAACTCTCTGTTACTTGCAGGACTATATAAAACTAAACCATGTCACTCAGAGTGTCATCCAGATGCGCCTTGAACTGTGGCAGGCTTGGTGCCGTGACTCTGAGAAGGCTGTTCAGTGACTATCTCCTTCTCAGTGGAGAACCTTTTCCTAATGTCTAATCTGCACTTCCCCTGACACGACCTCATTCCATTTCCTCATGTCCTATTTCTATGACACTACTCCCTATGACACAACTGTCTGGCAGCCAGAGGATGGAACTGGTCATGACTGAAATTATCCCTCTCCAGTGCAGGCAGTGGATTTTTAACTAAGCATACCCACGTTGACTTTCTGAGCCATATAGGAAAGGTTCACTAATTCTCTGTTTCACTTATAGTTTTGAAAGAACTCCTGAATTTCTAACCTTTTCTGAAATAAGGAGTCTTACACTAGGCAGTGCAGCGGCTTTATAGAGGCATGTGTGTTATCACCTAGGCTGTTAAAAAGCCTGTGCTGCAGTTCAGCTGGCAGCTTGCTCTACTTTTGTGACATCTCAAAATTTCTGTGACTTGAGAATGTATGACTGATTGATTGATCTGTTGATAACAGATCTGGCCACGGTTCCTCACAGTTTAAAGTAATTACAAACCAGCACATGACTGCTTGAGCCACAGAGGCAGCTGGAATAGGATTTGGCTTTATCTTTCAGAACTGCATTTAGCAACTTGCCTTATTACAAATATGATAACAAGGAGCACTAGAAATACTCCACAGAAATCTTTGCTGCAATTCATAATTGGGGCCAGCTGGCTGCTATCACATCAGCACTGCAGATTTCCAGCACTTGGATTTATTTATGGTTTTAAAGTAGAGCTTGAGCAGACTGCATAGGAGAAGTCAGAATAATGTCATGGAAGTTTCAGGGTTTTGTTTGTTCCCCGGTGCTTCTGATTGGAAGCGTGAGAGCCTCTTTGGGATTCACAAGATAGCTTTTTGTCATGCAGTCCTACATAATAAGGACTGTATAAAGGCCTGAATACATGAATAAGTGCTATTTAAACACCTAAACAGCTTGGCCTAAGGTCTGGCTGGGTGTCAAGCAATGGAGAACCCCAGCCTGCTTCCTAAGGCAGAGCAGAGAGCCAGAGCCAATGACCCACCATGGAAAGACATAAAAATGAAATGCCTTTTCCCCTCTGTAAAAGGACAGAATGGGGGCAACAGAGGACATCTTAGCACTACTGAAATCCATTGGAGAACTCAAAATTTAAGCCATTTTCACCCCGCTGGTGTACAGAGATCCCAAAGCAGTGCTAGTCCAGGCAGAATAACAACCACAGGGGGGATGCAGGGCCAAAGAGGGAGGTCTTGAAGTGCTGGTGTCAGGAGAGCCACGGTAGAGCAGCGATACAGGCACATGACACTGACGTGAATGTTAAACAGGCAGTGGCTCACACCGAGCTGGTTCCCACCTTTGCATAGTATCCCTCTGTGCACTCACTCCAGACAGTAGTGCCAGACAGTGTTTCAGCTTCTGTGGCCTAGACATCACCTTACAGCTGCTCACAAGCTAGAACAAGGAACATACGGAGATCTAATTCCATTTCTTTGAGCCTGCTGAGGTGACAGATATGAGGTTTATTGCCTCTGTAGATTGTTAAGACTGCCCAGAATGGTCATCATCATCTGGTTTGAATTCCTCTATTACTCTTGGTCCTGACTCTTCTGCTTGGTCCTGACTCTTCTGCTGGCATCCCCGCATCCAGCCCAGGTGCTCCGTTTCAGCCAGATCTTTGGGAATGGCTGAAGCCTAACCTTGTTTTTTGGGAATGTGATTGCAGGTCGCTCCTTGCAGAGTCATGTTTGCAAAGTGAGAAAATATTCTTGAAGCTGCTGTTTCCTTTTTCTCTCTCATACACCCCCCACTCCTGACCCCGCTCTAAAGTCAGAATGTGTATCAGAGCAGCCTGTGGTGGTCTGTCCGTGTACAGCTTCCCAAAGTGTGATCTGGAGGGGAACTGCAGAGGGTTGCAGCAACCAAGCAATCTTCTCATTCCAACTTTTTGTCAGGACTTTCATGCTAACTGAAGCAGGGGCAGAGAAAAAAACATAATGACACAGTAAAGAATCAAGCTCTGATTCTGTATCACTCAGCAGTTTTTGACTATTTTTTCTGTGGCTTTTGTTTTTTTTTTAGCTTCTCTCTGCTGCTAAATTTTTCCAGCTTGAAGCTTTACAACGACACTGTGAGATCATTTGTGCAAAAAGCATTAATACAGAAAACTGCGTGGATATTTATAATCATGCCAAGGTAAAAATAACTGCAAAAGAGCACTTGCATGTTATGTGTCTGTCGTCATAGTTGTAGGTCATTTTTTGGACAAGTAGTGACATATATATATATCATATGCTTAGTACATTTGCTATGTGTTTAAGATTTGTCATTCATTTACTGGGATTGACTGGCTAATAGGTACAGAGCAGAGTGACAGTCTTAAATCATGTAGTATAACTACAAGGTGGCACCTTCTCATCCCCTTCCCTGAGTGGTTCAAACTCAATTTGAGTGTATCACTGTGTGGAAGTCCTATCCCTTATTCATGGCAACCCAGACTGCTGAGCTTATTCAATAGGAATCACCTAAGTGAAGAAGAACACCTCTGCTTTCACCTTTCAAGCTGTGTTTTCCCATTAAAATTACCTGTTTCCTCCTGCCTGGAGCCCACTGGGGTGATACACTCAATGCTGGTGACAGCTTGTCAATATATGAAAATGCCATGTTTTGGAAGTTCAGTGGCTTAGAGCCCTGCAAGGATGGTAATGAGAATTTTATGTCTTGGGGAGCTTCTTATTGGAATCAAATTATATACTTAGATTGTGAGGTGGCCTAAGTCATTAGACAGAAAAGCATGGCATTTTTTGACCTAGAAAACCTATTTTCACGCATTGATAGAGGTTGTTGCCACATTGATTAGTTTCAGTTTTTCTCCTCCTGAGGTGTAGTAGTTAGACTTTCCCTTGGAAGATGGAAATGATGCACAAATAAGTGCAATGAAATTTTTTTTTTTTTTATAACTTACGTGGTCTATACAAAAGCTAAACTGATGCATGGAGGTTTGATTGAACAGAATAATCCCGCTCCAAACCCCTGCAGATCTGACCTCCATTCCCATCATCAGGTATTTCCTACAGAGAATAGTAATGTTAGGTCTTGATGTACAGATAACGTGCAATCAGTGTTTAAAACTGCACAAAGTTCAACCTATAAAAATAAGAAATGAGGTATATCTGCAGGTCCATTTATTGTAATGGGAAAAAAATTGCAGTGCAGGCATCTTTTGAAAAATATTTGATTTAACTTCTAGCTCATGTGGGAATTTCTCAATTTGTCTTACTGTTAGTAAAATTAATAATTTTGGTTTAAAATTACATGTTTTCTTTGAATTGTGAAATGTGGCTATTATTTACATCTGATTGAAGAAAATTCTTACATGGAGCTTTAGACCTCTTTGAGGGACTAGTACACTGCTAATGCTGGGACTGAACAAACCCAGTCACTAAAATCAGCTCCTGGTTTGCCTATAAGAGCCTCAGCCTGCAATTTTTTTCTGTGCCTGCATCTTCTAGTGGAGGCAGTGGAAATGGTGTACTTGAGAGGTTTTTACAGCCAGAGTTGTGTTTGCACTGATGTGGGTGAGGCATTGCAGAGATAGCCAAGCTAGCTGTGAATGAAACTTCGACTTCTAGAATTAAGCCCCATCACCTTAAAGCACTGCATGGGCTAATTTACCCTGCTGCCAGTGAATTACCAGGGCTAACCTTCATACTGCTATATCCTGTAGATTTCTGGGGCCTGAACTCACACGTTTAAAGCTAGTTCAGATAGCTCTCTGTTACACTGCCTGCAGAGCATGGAAGATGCTTCATCTTTTTGCTCCCCCTCTGCGTGATGTGCAGGTGATTAATCTGAGCACAGATCATTCTTTTCAGTGCTCCCATCACAGGGTAGCCTCATTTGTTTGTTATGTGAATGTGAGATGATGTTGTGTGGTGGAAGAGGCCAGATGGTCCTGATGAGCCAGGGGAGCTCACCCGCAGCTCCAGCACAGCTTGCCAGCCAGCCGTCTGCCTTTCTGTGTTGCTCTCTGAGCTGTGGAAGAGCTTGTGTTAGACCCTAGTGAGAATGGGAATAGGGTGAGCAGGCACTGAAGCCAGGAACCACCTCATCAGCCAGGAGAAGATTTTGAGTGACCTGATGCTGTTGCAGGTACCATTTCTTGTCCTTCATAGAATCATTATAGAATGGTTTGGATTGGAAGGGACACTTAGAAATCATCTAGTTGCAACCACTCTGCCGTGGTCAGGGACACCTTTCTTGTCCTTGCTACTATGCAAGCTCATCTGCACCTGCAGGCACTCGGGCAATGCTGAGACCTGCCTTTCCAGATGGGAGTGTGCAAGCAGGTTGGCCCAGAGACACATGGAGCACAGCCTTTGTCATGATTGAGAGAAAGACATGATTTGCTGGAATAACATGATGTGAGCACAGACTTGGAAAGCTATCTGTGGCAGGGGCTGAGGTTGTAGAAGAATGTTTAGCAAGGTGATGCACTTTGTTGTAGCAGCTGCAGGAATAAGAGTTTGAAGCCCTGGATTAAAGAGCTGAGGTACTGGTAGGAAGGTGAGACACTTGGGATTTGGTCATATTTACAAATAAAAGCTGAATGGAGAGTATCATTAATATCCCTATGGACTTTCCATTTTTAAAATTGCAGTTACAGAATTGTAGAATATAAGATTGGAAGGGACTTCAAGGATTATCTGGTCCAACCTTTCTTGGCAAAAGTACAGTCTAGACAAGATGGCCCAGCATCCTGTCCGGCTGAATCTCAAAAGTGTCCAGTGCTGGGAAATCCACCACTACCCTAGGGAGATTTTTTTCAGTGGCTGATTGTTTCTGTTTCTCCTCTAAAGTTCCTCAAAGCATGAAGTTTTGCATGACAGCTTACTGCAGTCATATATCCTGTCCTTGCTAAGGATGCCATTCTTGAAACTTGCTATGTAATGTTTTCCCAAACCTGTAGTTTTAGGGTGTAACTTCTAGTGTGAAATCATGGGTCTGGTAAACTCTGCGGTAAAACTCCCATCAATTTTCAAGGGAGCAAAGCTTCAGCCCCTGGAATTTTGTTTTTCCAACAACCACAGTCTTTTAACATGGAATTATTATGGGAATCATCAGCATAAAATACTGTTTGATTAACTCCTTCCCCTCCATGCATTCATATCTGTAAGTGTTACTGTGCCTATCTAGTTTGTGTATTTGTTTGTGTGCAGTTCTTATGCGCTGAATTGGGTTTTATCAGATCAGTTATCTTTCTCTAATTTTACTTCTTGTAGTTTCTCGGCGTCACAGAACTATCTTCCTATTGTGAAGGCTACTTTCTAAAAAATATGATGGTCCTCATTGAGAATGAAGCTTTCAAACAGCTGCTGTATGACAAGAATGGAGAAACACCTGGTCAAAATGTACTAGAGGACTTACAGAGGACGTTGGCCACAAGGATTCAGTCAATTCATTTGTCTTCTTCAAAGGGCTCCGTTGTATAAAGCTGAGGAAGATGGTAACCCTCTAGTAAAAGACCTTGCAAGTTAAGTCTGCTGTTGCAGTTGCTTAAACCTGTTGCAGTTGCTCAAATGACTACAAAAAAGAAAATCTAAGAAATTCTACTTCACATCTGAATAGTTCTGTTTTGGCCAAAGGTGCTGTGCTGGGGCTGTGTCCCCGTTTGGATGAGAGAATACAGAAAACCAAGTTCCTCCGTGGTTTTGAGCAAGCTGGGTAGAAAAGTATCTGGTGAATTGCTGTTGTACTCAAATTCTGAACATAAGCCTCTTTGTGGATCTTGATGCCAACAAAAACCAGAACTCACACCAGTGAACAGCAGAAGCCCCTGCCTTGAGGGGTAGTGCTGGGGAACACCTGAATTGACCAGTTAATCATTTAAGTCAGTTTTGTTCCAGTGTTACACATTCAAGAACTGTATCTATCCCGGAGTCCATTGTCTCATGCATTTGAGAAATGTAAGAACTGTTCTTGCTGTCAAGCAAAGATCAGCTGTATTAGAGAGTGGGTAAGACTGTTGCAGTCGAGGAAATATACTGGCAGATTTTTAGGGGTGGGAACTTTTTAAATTGTTCATAAAAAATGGGGTGGCCTTGTAGTTTAAAAACTATTTCTTAAGCTTAAAATTCCGTTTTCAACAGATCTGTGTTTGAGAATCTATGTAACATGTTTTGGTTTTTTAAATGGTAAAATGTACATTGTGTAAACATACCTATGATCAAGTTTTGCTTGTATTCTTTCCTAGGGTGGTATAATCTTGCCTAACAGGCTATGGTTACACCAAAGAGGTACATTACCCAGATTTTCTCTAATACAGTAGTTGGGGGGGGCAGAAGAACTGCATGCTACTCGTGATTTGGGGTTAAAAACAATGACAAACTAAACAAACATGCATTTGCATGGTAACTGTACCTGTGAAATGTTACGTTCGTGCTTTGTTTCGCCAAGACAAATGCAATGTTACTTCTTGTCAAACTTCATTTGTGAAATTAGCCTATTTTTTTTATTTGGTGCGATTGGCTGTGATATGATACCCCTGGAGCTCCTTCTCGAGATGCTGATTTCTGTTTGTTGCAGTGAAGGGACAATAACAGATCTTTACTTGAGTAATGTGTGGATATTTTGCTACTGGCCAGAGATTGTTGTCTGAGTTAGACTTTTTTAAATTATAATTAAATATGTACTATAGAATGATTCCTCACTGTATCCTGAGAATGTATAGATTGTCTATAAATGCAGGGCTTGGGTGGGGTGGGATTGGGGTGTGATTTAAAATGTCAAAGCTTTGTTTATTTTGCAGCATATTGTTAGCAAGACAAATCTGCTATGTGCCACAATGTTCTTGATGCTCTGTCTCTGCAAGCCATAGCAGAAGTAGGCAAAGATGTTGCCTTCTCCATGGCAAAGTGACATTAATATACTTACTTTATAGACTGCCATTCAGAAAATTTAGAACTCTTATTTTGACCATGAATGTTAACCTCTTTTTCTTTTGTTGAAGCATCTACATCAGGTGCCCTTCCATGTTGATAGTTTTTGACATGCTCAGAAAGCACAGTTTTGGCTTTAGTTATCAACACAGTAGGAAGCTGTTTTATGACTAAGGTGTAAATCCTCCTTTTTGCTTGGTCTTGTAAAACCTCTACTGTTTCTGCAACAAATTACAATATATATAAACTGCCATTAAATGTTGCAGAGACACAACGTGTCAGTCAATTGCACTTTTTTTTTCTGCATAAGTGTTGACACAAGATGTTGTCCGGAACATTTAAGTAATGGCAAGTTCTGTGTGAACGTTGCAATTGTAGAGAAGCGAGACTGTAGTTGATGCAACAGCAACACACAGGGGTGCTTGTTGTTGTTTGGTGTGCCTCCTCATCCATGGAAGCCCGTCCTTCCATGCCAGTGATAACTAGGTGGCAGCAGGCCTGACCCCGCAGCTTCATGGTTTAAATTGCAAAGTTTTTCAAACAATAATTGTGATATTAAATAGGAAGGAAACACTGATAACTCCATGCTAGTCCTTGTTCTGGTGAGCTGAGGGTGTCTGTGGTAACGTTCACTAGTTTTCTTTCATGGATAAAGGGCTTAGTAGGGCCTTTGGTGGCTGCATGCGGAGTGGTCGCCGTGTCTGGGCACTCAGAGGCAGATGTGACAGAGTGCAGCTGCCTCCAAACACACTCGGTGTCCATCTGCAGCAGAGCTGTGCCAGCCCATGCGCTCGAGTGTCCCCGTGTGCTCCTTCATGGGCTTGTGGATCAGGATGGCGGAGCACGATGGGAAGCGTGGCACCCACTGCTCCACGAGGTCTGCTTTGCTGGTGTCTGGCAAATGGTAGGGGAGGACAAACCCCAAGAAGTTGTCATACAAAACTTAAAGGTAGGGATCATGCCTATGGATTTATACAGGAGTAACTTTTTCCCTTCAAAAACGCTGGTAAATCCCAACATCACAGATTTATAGCTGAAAGAAACCTTAAAAAAAGAGTCATAACTTCCAATTCTTTTTTTGACCGGTGAGCCCCATCACTTTTGCCAGCAGAAGAGCCAGCCTGTGTAACCCCAGCATTCATTTCTCCTGGAAGCAGCCAGCAAACTGTTGTGGATCCACAAACCAGAGCTTGGAAACTGATTTTAGTGTGCCTCTGCTGATGTGAGGCTGGGTGAGGTCTAGCTGAGCCATGTCAGACAATGTGCAGCTTGCAGGCTCCTAAACATCCAGGCACAGGGATCCATGATCTTCACCACCCTCATAATCAGAAGGTTTTCCTAAGAGACTATTCAGAATTTCTTAACTGTCAATAGAGTCACTTTTCCTTCAAGCCCTGATTGACAGGAAAACCAGATGATCTTACAAGATCTTTTTTAAGGTTATTGTGTATGAAAGGAATTCTCCTATTTGCCTCACTAGTATAGTCTTTGCTAGTTCCTTTGCTAGTGTTTTCTAGGTCTCTGATTTTGCTGTCGGTCCCCTCATGACTTCACATTTTCCCCAAAATTCAGTACTGCAGCGGGAGCTTTATACAGTAATAAGCAAAGCAGAGTAACTGTTTTCTGTGGTTTATGTAAAGCATATCAGAAAATATATCCCCAGATATTTTCTACAAGAACATCCCATGGCTGACTTTGATCCAGTCTGTCTAATAATTCCTGAGGGATTCGCTGCTGCCTTCCCAGGAATTCTCTCTTTATTTGTGCATTTGTTTACTACACCTTTCGAAGTATAGCACTTTCAACTTCTCTTTATTAGATTTGTTCTGCTCTAATCGGGGCAATTTCCCCACTTCATCAAGATCAGTTGCAATTCTGATCCTCTCTTCTAGCCTATTTCATAATCTCCAAGCTTTATTATACGTGGCTTCATGCATGGATTCTTCATTCCATTAATCTGGGCTGGGGGGAAGGGCTCTGTTGTCAATTTAATCTAAAAAGCAGTGTGAGTTTCAGTGGGTGCCCACGAATACCATCCCTGTCAGATAAGGCTCTTTTCAACAGAGCATTTTATTAGCATGTTTTTGAGACATGGTGTTATCATCTTAGAAAATAAAGCCTTCTGTTCCTTTTAGTCTTTGTATGTGTTGGAATAATTTACACATTTTGAGGCAAAATATTGCCTCCAGTCATGGTGAAATGGAAAAAATGCAACATCCTTAGAAAAAACTTGTGATTTTCTCTTTTAATCATAACTTTCCATCCTGTAATGAGTGAAGGTGTCTTTCCATTTGTCTTTTCTATAGTAAGCCTTGCTGTAATATTTGAGGACTTGCAGACATCCTGTCCCTGCCTCATGGCAGATCTTTCCTTCTGTCTCTGCACGGTCCTCCCTTAGTTTCCAGAATTTCCTCACGTTTCCACTTTGCCTCACGTGCTGCCAGTTTCCACACTTCCCAGTTTTTTTACTCTAAAGCCCTGCTGGATCCCTTCTCAAGCCCAGAAAGGGTATCTGTGTTCTCCTGAGCGGGCGATTTTCCAGTAATGGGCTCAAGAGCTGGGAAGAGAAAAGGATGAGGAATGTAGGAGTGCAAAGGTTTTGGACATCACAGATGAAGGCTGGTATTCTTTTCATTACAAATTTCAGCACTGTCTACTTGTTTCTCAGATATTCCCTTGATCTATTCCTTATGCCTGCTGTCCTCTAAACACAGCTGGTGGCCAGATGCTCTCTGTTCTGGAAAAGGGCCAGGGTTCTAATGGCTAAGATTATTTTTTCCCCAGCTAAAACTTTTGCCTGCTTGGTTTCAGCTCCAGAGTAGATTTGTGCAAATGTCTATTAAAGACAGAGGAAACATCTTTAAAAATGTGTGAAGGCTTAGTAGCCAGGCTCCTATTTACGCTAATGAGAGCTGCTTGCTCTCCTCTCCCCCACACGCTGCTTTTAACACTCAGCTTTTTTCCACTGAATATCCACAGGCTTCTTACCAAGTGTTGCACAAGCCCTGGATGGGCTGTAGTGTGTGGTAGGATGGGGGCTTTCAGAAATTCTGGTTTTGTTTCAAAGCATAGCACCATGTGCTGCTCTTTAAAAGAAAAAGGGAAATCCTCAGTTTGAAATAAACTGCTCTGAGGTGCTGCAGTGAGGACAAAAAGAAAGGGCATCTCTTCTTCCCACCTGTACCTGTCTAAAATAAGAGGAGGCTTCTGTTATGGCATGCAAGGCAACAAGGTCTCTGGGGACTCAGGCATGCTTCCAGAGAAATACAGGTGGTGTAAAAGTTAACATATCCACATACTCAAGGCAAGAATTAGGCCATCCCAGGAAAAAAGCGCCATTCTTGTCTATAGTTTAAATCCTGGGAGAAGCTGGGAACCTAGAGAACTAGTCGAAGTCAGTTACTGGTATTCAGTGTCCCTCAGGAACTGGCTCTGTCTTAAAAATATTGCTGAAAGATAACAGCCTGAAGACTGCATTCACTAAAGTTGCCTCTGAAGTTACTGGATTTTCTTTTTTTTTTTTTTTTTTGATGAATGAGAGTTACCTGAAGTCAAAGACTTCAAGTTGGTTTCTCTGACAAAGTGTCTTTCATGTGAGGTTCTGCAATGGCTTTACAGAAATGAAGGGCCTGATATTGCTTTCATCCTCTGGCCCAGAGATGTTGAAATATATAAGCATTAAAAAAGCTGCTTAGGATTTGTCCTAAGGTTTAATAAACTAGCTTGCAGGAAGTTAGCCTTGAAAAAGCCCTGAAATAATATCTGAAACCCCATAGATGAGAATATTACTAATTTTATATGTCTGCCTATAAACACAACATTTCTATCTCTAACTTAGAGCACTTCCATTCACATCTTCCATGCACTTATAGCAATTATAGCAAAATTAATGTTATGCCATTTTTTAACTTATTTTGTGGTAAAGCCCATTATCTTCAGTAGGTGAAAACGCAGGCTGCCTGCCCTGACCACATTTTCACATTTAATAGAATTGCACCTGACCTACCATTTGTAACTGGCCTCCAAGGGCAAAATACAGCTAAGACAAGTATTCAGCTGTGGCTCAGTGATCCATGACTTCAGCGAGACCACTGCTGAAAATTCTGCATGTGGTGCCCAAAGCAGAAGGAAAATCAGAAAAGCCTCAGAGACTAATGCGAATTTGCCAGCTACCTTCAGTGAGCCTAAGAGCTGGGGAAGCAAGCTCGGTGTGAGTGGGAGGAGGGTATTCAGTTTCTTTTTGTTGCCATAACCTGTCATTCTTTCAGCTCTGTACAAGGCTTCTTGCGTGGAACAGTCATGGATGGCCTAGTGTGTATTTATCTTGGATCCATGCAGAGAGGTTAAAATGCGGTATCTCACCTCCTCAAAGTCAGTAGTCTCGTTAGATGAGGCTTTTTGTGCTTTGCTTGGACTGCTTGTCACTAAAACAGGAGACATAGCAACAACTCACAAGAGAGGTTGCACTGGCTGGACAGGTTTAATTCTACAAAAATCTTGTGGTTTGCATACTATGTTGTTTAGTTGGCTAAATCTGTCCGCTTCATCTGGATGTACCAGAATGTCAATTTTTTTGTTTCTTTTCCTTTGGAGAGGCATTTTTCACCCTTAATTTGGGCTTACAGCTTTGTTCTTTCATCCTGTAGAGGTGATGACAATGTGAATGGCCATGCTTAGCTTAGGCATCCATGTTGGATGGCACACTAATGAAGAAGTCTTAGTAAGGGAAGAGGATTAGGTACAAGAATTTGAATTTATAGCTCTTTGCTATAAATCTTATAAATCTTTGTGTTAGATTCCAGAGGTATAGTGTACACTGTTTCCTAATTCATTTGTTCTCCAACTCAGTTTCCATGAAATCAAAGGGGAGGGGAGGGAGGCAGAGAGGAAGCAGCCCCATCTCTCACCACTTGCTTGGCATTCCCAACCAGCCCATTTCGCTCCAGTCTCTTCAGTGCTCACACAGAGGGTTTGCTTGGTCCCATACTCAGATATGACCAGGGAGCTCTAGCAAATGGTAGCTTTTACTTGTCCTCATAAATATCTCCACTGCTGCAACTGCAAGAGTGAATTTGCCTGAACCCCTTTCCGTGTGGTTAACTTTAGTCTTTCCACTTCCCATCATCTCTGCTGCTGCATTTTCATTAAAACTTCCATTACTTGGCTTAGCCCAGTGCAGTGAGAGGCAATCTTGTTTCTTACTGCTTTTCTAAAGCAGACAAAGACAGGGAAAAAACCCTCTCTAAAATATCCAACAAGAAATCATTTAAAAAAAAGACTGCCACTTTAGAAAAATCCAGTGTGCTAGGAGGTCATTTTAATTAATTAAGGTCAAAGCCTCAACACCTCATATATTCTGTCAGGGACAGATTACCATGGTTCAAAACATCTGGACTTGTTCGAGCTACAGATTCAAGAGAGTCCAGCCTTAGCCCTTCCCCTTCCCAGCAGTGGATAAATTGACTATCCCATAGTTTACTGCATGAGAGGCTTTCAAATGAGCCTTTCCAAACTGGTTCTCTCTGTTCTGCATAGCTTTTAAAGAGCTCACAGCACATCCGCAAGCTGAGATTTGCCCCTCAGTGTGGCTGAAAACCCCTTGTGCCCCAGTGCTGGTTGCACCTTACTGGGGCAGAAAGCAGAAAGGAGTACAGAAAGCCTTTGGAGCCTTATAACAGTGAAAGCTGCTTCCCCAGCATCCAGGCATTCACTTGGTCAAATACTCTGCTTAACCTAGCTCAAGCCTGTCTAGACTGATAGACAGATTTGGGACAGTCAGTTCAATACCTTGGATACTTATTTTTGCCTTGCAATTTTTGAGCCAATGACTAATTGCACCATTTGGGGACATGGTAAAATGTGCAGTCTCACTTGGTTTGTGAGTTTATCCACTGAAGAATGAAATACTTTGCTATAGTCCTTGTAGAGCTTTTTGACCTCATGTTCCTAGCTAAATTCCAATTAGTACTAGAAAAAACTTAACCTATTTAAGTCCCATCATTGCATTCAGACCAGTGTGTTGTTTCCTGTCCACATTTCTCTTGTTGTACAGCCATATGTGCTGTACCAGTGGGGAACAGAGGTGCCTGAGCGTTATGCATACAATAAATAAGTAAATCCCACTCTCTGCAACGTAGAACACTCCTTCTACTGATCTCACTGGCACTATGTGGAAGGTTGAATAATGCATCTCTGCTGTTTAGAGCTCTAAGATATGGTCAGTGCTCTTTTTTACCCCACTCTGCCAACTATCACAGAGAAGTTTTTTGAAGAGCAGCAGAGAAAAACCCAGAGGAAACACCACATTCCCTCAACTTCCCTTCCTCCCCAACCCCCTGCACTGGTAACAGGTGGGCTACTAGAGTGACCTTCAGCCCTGCTCCTTGGAAAGCTTGTTGTAATGTCATTTGTGCATTAGTTATCCTCAGAGCAGGCTTTTGATTAGGTTAAAGTCTGGAAAGCATCTTAAGTTATTCATGACAGAAGTGAGATTGTAAAATAATTTAGTTCTAATGAGCTATGCTGTGAATTTTCTGCTTCTTTGTGATTTTTTTGGTGTTGTGTTGTTTGGTTGGGGGTTTTTCGTTGTTCTGGGGCTTTTTTTAACTTGAGAAGAAAAGGCTAAGCATATGCAATGCTTTGGATTTTCTGTCTGTAGTTATCTTTGTGTGTATGTTCGAGAGAGAGAGATGGACAGTAGATAGATCTACAGGATATGTTATGAGGCGTGAAATCATGTTTGTAATGAGATTTCTTGTTAATGGCAGTCAGCCTTCCTTGATGCTAAGCATTAATGCAATATCCATTAGTGCAGCTAAACCTCCCTCTGCTCCACTTTCCCAAATGGGTTTCACTTTGTACCTAGTTTAGCATTTATAAATATTTGATACAGGGTTCAAGAAGTAATTTACATGTTAAGAATATATGAATGTTCTAGGAAAAATACAAGTTAAGATTCTGCTATAACATAATTCGCAAACCAAACATGAAAGCATGATGAAATTTGCCCCATTAAAATTGCTGGAAGCCTTTTCATTGATTTTTCTAGTCTGTGGATTAGGTTTGTTTTCCATCTCTCTTTCATACTCTGTCACCTTTGAAGTCTTTGCGTGTCTCGCACTTTCCAAGTCAAATGCATATCTGTAATTAGAAAGCACAGTCCTGATCTTCAGATGGAGAAGTGATCCACTTCTGAAGGGCTGGTTTTGTGTCTTTATGTTTTAGAATGGAAAGCAGCAGCTAAATGGGGAAATCCCAGCGTGAGCATCCTGAAAAGACAGAAGAGCTAGCACTGTGTGTGGGACAACTCTTTACTTCCTTTCTCCCTCTTCACATCCCCTCCCACCTGTCCCTGAGATGTCTTTGAACTTAAAGCTAGGAAAGAGAAGTGAAAACAAGAGGAAAGGATGTGCTAGAAATAAGATGGTTTCTACATCAGTACAGAACCATCGAGTTGATCTTGATTTTTTCCTGGTTTTAGGCAGACTCCTAATTTGTGTAATTTAATGCAGGAATGGTTATGATTGTTTTGCATTTGTTATGGTGGTTATGAATTTGGGTTTGGGTTTTTGTTTGCTGCCATCTATTGTTGGGGTTTTATGGGAAGGTTTCATTTCCCTTTTTATTGAGAAGCAAATGAAAGATCACATAACCCGAGAGTAATCATCAGCAAACAGAGAGATACTGTCCTCCGTCCCGCAGATGTAGCTTAAATACTGGTTTGTGGCTTCACAGGCATGTCATCTATAATTAACACAGGTGAAACTTTCTTCCCCTTTGCTTATCCATTTATGATGGATGAAAATAAAATAACAGAGTTAGAGTATAAACAGTAGGATGGCAGATGTTTTTCTGTAGAGAAAGGTTATAGCTAAGAAATACAAATATTTCTGGAACCAGATATTTTTCCTCAAAACGACAGATAGGCATCTGTAGCTCATTCAAAGATGTCAGTCTCTTGAGTCTGTTACATGCTTTTGAAAATTGCCTGTTATGTGCTGTTAATGTTTCAGAGCAAGCCCTTACTGAGGGCAGTCAGAAGGGAATGTATTAAAAATAGAGGAGCTCAGCCATAATTTGAGGTGGCAGCTTTTGTCCACTGTGTCCACAACCTGAACATTAGTTTAATAAGTGGGTTTGTATTTAATTTCTTTTGAATTTTTTTAAATTGCTGCAGCACTCTCACAACATTTTCTCCAAGTGCACCTTAGGTTATCTTAAGCCCACTCTGTCTGATGCTGATCCTTTTAAAATCTCCAATGAGATTATGATTCATTTGTCATTGCTAGATGTCATTTCGTTAAGGCTGTACAAAGGCACGGCAGCATGTGAAACCAGCAAGTTGTGTTTTTATTATTGTATTACTCTGAAAAAGAGAAAAACTAACCATATCTTTGTTTCTTGTGTGAAATACTCCACTTAGCTTGAGAGGACATGTGCAAAGCCTCTGCTCTGAATGCCTCGATATAATCAAGTTACAAAATGGAGGAAAATGGTATTAGAGAAAGATTTTTGAGAAACATAACTCCAGTGGAGCAGAACATGCACTTGTTAAAATCTGCTCTCTTGCTCTCTCTCTCTCTCATAAAGTCAGTGGGAATCTTTAATGGGAGTTACTGCAAGGCTGTATGGTTTTTTAATGCACGAGCAGATGTAATTTCCCATCCAGTCATCTGCACAGTTGCGGTTGGTTCACCAGAAAGGCTGAAGGCCAAATCCTGCTGTCATTGCACACAGCCCCTCTACTTCAACAGGGATCATAAACATGTACTTATGTTACTTGAGGTTTTTGCTGAAGAGAAATGGGAGAGGGTAGGTTTTCCTTCTGCCTGTTGATCACAGGCTTTGTGTTTCCAATGACTTTATTAGAAGCATCATCTATTTACATGCTGCAGAATGAGGCCTGTGTGGGGTAGGAAAGATTGTTATGAATTTAGACCTGCCTAAGAAAACATCAACCATTCTAATTTTAGACAAGTTGCATTCCATATCCATCTGTTTAGTGGATCAGTCTGATGTTTGCTGTATAGTAAATTGCATTGGGCCTTTTTTTTTATTTCTTTGAGGGCATTGCCTGTCATCATCCAGTGTAAAATAGTGCCAAGGACTTACAGATATACCCTTAGGGCCAAACTGTGCTAGCTCCACATACCACAGTCCCATCAAAAGCAAGGAAAACTGGACTGGGCACACAAATTGTAACCCCCTGATGTCCAATTGCATGACCTGCCTCATTTCACAGAGATTGATGACTTCCTGGGGAAAAAAAAAACAAAACCAACAACAAAAAAACACAACAAAACACATGGTGCCACTTCACCTCAGTTTAAAATGTATTGGAGTAGAGGAAATTATATTAGACATGACTCTAGTCTACCAAATCCAGTCCTGTGCATAGGCAGAACTGCAAGGGAAAGCAATGGGAGTTTCCATTATGGAGTTTGCAGAACGAAGCCTACATAAGGAACTGTGACAAAAATGTCAACTTTGCGTAAACTCTCCTGGTGGGTCTGTGTAAAGGTTTTTTGAGAAATCTTCATTGTAACACACCAGAGAATAATATACTTGCACCTTGATAGCATAGCTTTATTTGTATATATTCTATGTAAATTTTAAAGCAGAGGATACATGTCATTCCTTGTACATATCTGATTAGAATGATGGCAGTGCTATGCACTGCTGTTTAGGAGATCCACGTTCTCCAGTCTTGGATTTCCAACTGTAAAGGCTGCAGGAGACTGTAAAAGACCAGCCAAAACATTGGATGGATAGATGCTCACCACCCACTGCTTGGAAACGAAGGAGCAGGATTTGGAACAGATGTTGGCCATGGAGAAGATTGCTTGCTTCTACTCCTGGCTAAAGGACAAGTGCCTCCTTTGCTGTCATCTCCAACAGAAGTGATTTATGGTCAAAGAGTGTGGAGGATCTTCAGGGGCCTCTTTGGAGCTGTCTTTTCTCGTGGTCTGAGTTTCTAACAAGTCCACACTTTGGGTGTCACATGGAAGGTTCCCGAAGAAGCAGTGTGTACATACCTCTACCTATCTGTCTGTCTGTTATCTAATATTCCAGTGTTTCTGTATTGAATGGTTTCAGTAACCTGTAAACAAGTGATTGCTCCTGTTGTGTTACTGCTTTGAAATTCTTTGCATGCACTCTGGCATATAATTCTTTAAGGAAAGAAATTATACATATTATATATATATATATTGTAGCTTGCAAAATATTCATGTTGAAGAGCCATGTTTTGTGCAAATTGTACATTTATGTTGTGAGCAATATTGCAATACAAACTTTTATTAGCTGTTGATAGTAAATTTGTCACCTTATTTTTGAGCATATGTATGTATCCCAAGCTTTCAAACTCAGGCATTAGATCAACTAATGAAGGAGACTTTTTCTGTGCAGCAGGAGCAGCACAGGCTTTCAGTAAATAGGCAGGTGTGCAAGTCCCATTCTGTTCAAATGCAAGTTGCAAGGCTGATTCTTCATGCAGTTTGTCAGGGCAATACTTCTCTTTTGTCAGTGCTGGAATTTGTGTTTGGTATGAGGACGGTGTTGCGCTCATCTGTAACAGAACCAAAACCCCAACCTTGCAAAAAACAAAGTGCTTAACTCCTACTGCCCTCCATCCCTGCAGGTGCTTCAGTATAAATACAACGAGGACTTAAGGAACTTAACCATTTTCTGCCAGATAGCCAATGTTATATTTTCAAATGTTCACGCTACATAGTTTTCAATTTAGGGGCTAGATAAAAGTGTAATACCAGTACGGCTTTAGAAAAGCTACAGTGTTTGGAGCTTGACCTTGAAACTTTTACCTGATTTCTGAACATCATTGGTGGCTTTGTTTGCTCAGTGTTTACCTCCGAGAAATATATGCTATTGATTTAAATGTTTAATATATTGACTGCCTTTTTTTGTATATTTGTTATCATAAAGGTTTGGTTTAAATGCTAACAATTGTGGTCTATTTTCAGACTTGAAATATTTACGGTTCTGTATTTGGAAGGCAAAGTTATTAATGAATATAGCAATTTGGTATTTTATTCCTATTTTATACAGCTGCCCCCATAGGTTATTATCAGATGGCAATGAATATTGCTGAACAGCAGGTGGAACTCCTTTGAGTGTGTTTATGAGCCATCTCTGTTCAATAAAAATTCCATTGTTTTCTAGCCTAGGAAATGTCTGCTGTGAGTGTTTTTGTTGTTTCTTCTCCTCCTCAGGTGTTTGTCAATGTACTTCAGACAGCAGCAGGACTGGGCTTCTCCCAGGAACCATCTCCCAGAAACCACGTTTGGGATTTTACATCTGGAAGTCCTGGTGCTGTTTTCCCCCAAACACTGCTGTCAGTGTGCTTACTGTGCATGAAAAGAAGTGATACAGAGTTGGTTCCCGAGCACTGGTCTGTCCTGATCTGCCAAAAAGTGGGCACATAAGACCTGGGAATGGAGCTCCATGGTGCTTAAAATAAGGCATTTGCAGATACATCATAGCCAGACAGTTTGGATGCATGAAGATCCAAAAGGCTGGAAGCTTGCTTCATTACACAACGTGGCTGCAAGTGCATACAGTAAGGTTGAAAATGGGTATCTCAAAGAGAAGTCAGATATAAATAGAGGGATTTGATTAAATTTGGCATGAGTGTAAAAATAAGGTTTTAAAAAATATTTTTGTGTTACCTTTTTTTTTTTTTAAACTTTTTAAAGTGATTTACAGTGTTTTCTCTGTTATATGTTTTAGTGGATTTGGAGTCAAGTTCTTTCTTCATAATTTACCTGATCATTGAGGAACAGGTTGGTTTAGGAGGCAAAAGATGGCAATGTTCTTTCATGTCCTACATGTTGTGGGAGTGAGACACCACTCACACCAGACTAGGTGACTGCCCAGACCAGGATTGCAGCTCTGTCAGGTGCCTTTGGGCTCTGCAGGCTCAGCTGTCCAGGAGCGTGGTTTTAAAAGCAGCTCATAGGGAACTCCACAGTTGTCAAAATTTTGTAAGAGATGTATCATTTGCTTGCCTCCCAGTTATCTGGGAAAAAAATCAAAGCAAACTTCACAGGTAGCAACGTAGAATGATTTGTCTCCTTTCCCAACCACTGACACCAAGACAATTTAAAACCATTGTTTCGGGGCATCCGAGTTAACTCTCCACTGAGAAAAATAGTGCAGTTCAGCTATAATTAACACCATTCTTCCGGCATTCTCTGTAAACTCATCCATGTTTCTGCTACATTCAGTTCACATTTGTGTTTTTGAGGTTTTCTGGACAGACATGTAGAGCCTGAAGGGTATGGCACATGTTCACTGGGCTAATAAAAGGTTTAGGACAGCCTTGCCCACTGCTGTGTTTTTTCCTCCACAGGACAGAAATGGGCAGCAATGTCTAAACCACCCCTTCTGCATACTAGAGCTCGCTTAGAGGGGCCTCAGGTTTTGTCCAGAGGCTAAAGCACTGTCAGATGTGTTTGATGTAGATCTGCTGGTGGAATGTACATCTGCTACTGCTTGATGTAGATCTGCTGAGTAGCACAGGTACGTGTGTAATGTAAAAAAGGTCACTGTATGTCTCAGTTTGACTACTTAGACATAACATTTAAACCACTCCAAAATAGTACTGTTTTCCTAAATCTGCGTAATGGTTTATACAGACGTATAACCAGGCCTGTAGGCTGGTTACCTCTGAGCTTTACTGCGAAGATGTAAGACTGCAAAGTGAAGGATGTCTGAGAACCTGGGCATGTATCCTTGAGGGCTGGGAGGCCGCCATACCCAGCATGACCCTACAGCCTGGCTACCTTCCTAGAGCTTATCAGCCCCCCTGCTCTACAAGCCAGTGTCTTTGGTAAGTGGTAGTCTCCTCCTGGAACAAGGAATATTTGAAGCAACCTGTACTGAGCAATACACTCAGACATGGAGAAAATAAAGATGTGCCACCATAGAGATAAATCCTGGCCCTAATGTCCCCCATGGCTCCCATGGTGCTGGAGAGGGGAGAGTCTCGGGTGTTTTGAGGTGTCCATCTGCCCTCAGAGGCACAATGCAGCTCTGCTGCATGATCTGCTTCTCCCAGTGTCACCCAAGTGTAGGCTGACACTGTGAACCTCTGTTTGGCAAAGCCTGCAGCTGGAGGGTGTAGGGATGTCTGGGGTATACACACAGACCCACTTTCCACCTGATGTGAAAACAAGGTTATGGGGCAGAACTCATATCATTTGGCTGAGTTCCAGCACGTGGAACACTGCCACTTGTTTTGTGTGGGGTTTTTTCCTATATATTTATATTTTATTTATATTTATTCCCATATATTTACCGACCTTGCTAGTAAATCCTCAGGCATTTTATATCGTTCTGTGCTTCTTTTCAACTTCCTTCATTTTCTCTTTGTAAGCTGGCCAAGAATGGCTTGCTAGATCCTTGACTGTGTTCTACCTTCATGTGCATCTTGGTTTTTCATCTCCCACACACCTCTTTTCCTTTCAGCTCTCTACTCCTGGGCCCTGGTAGACCAATGCATTTAAAGTCATTTTTCTCTATTGGCTGTATGTGGCAAATGTGGCTATTCTCCATATCCAGCCATCTTTTCTCCAGCTCACTGAGAGGGCACTGACAATATTTCTTTCTCTTCCTATGCTATCTGACAGCAACCATTGTAGGGATGGTGGGATCCTCACTCTTAGTACACATTCTAGGGAAGCAGCTGCTCTATAAGCACATCTCTCTGCCCTGAGAATACATTTACTGTATCTCAATTTTTACTGTATCCCAAGGAGGTTTTAATGTTTTTCACATGTATCTGATTCACATTGAGATCACACTTTTTACTAGACACAGCTAAAAGATAAGTGACAAACGTATCTTATTCCATATTAAGCAAGGAGCACTAAAAGTAATAAGACAGATCTGGGAGAATAAGCCTTAGTGCAAAGGTATTTTATCTTTCAAAGCAAGGAGGTTTGTGCTCTCCCAGAGAACTCCTTAAGGAGATCATGGATAAAAGAAAACCAAAGCAGCCTTGGTTTAACTACCTGAAAACTTAACTTTCTGCCTAGCTATGAGTTCAAGAGTTCTTCCCTCCAGGCTATGTTGCTGTGTGCAAACAGGGTATGCTATCTCCCTTGACAAGATGTTGCCCTACTGAGATCTGATATTTCTTTGGTTTCCTCCCATTATTTATTCTCAGTGTTTCACAGAAACACCCAGGGAATGCAAATAGAAAATCAAAAGGTAACCTTGAGGACTTAGATGTCTGCCATTGGTGTTTCAAAGTTACTCCTAAGTACTCCTTTCTTTCTTTCCTAAGTCAGAGGATTCCTTGATTATATGACTTTGTTTTTAGCTGTTAAGCATCTCTGGGACTGCAACACTGGTATTTTATAGTTTTTTTGAGAAAACAGGAAAAAAAAAATTGAGTGAGATGCCATGCTAGTGTAATGGTCACTTTCCCCTTTTCTCATCTGAAGAGGTCAGGTGAACCACAGCCATAAACCTGCAGCATAACTTCTCTCAAAACACATAAAATTCCCTTTGTTTTCTTGTTTACAGCCTGGATGATTTGCAGTATGAATCTTTTCATGGCCTTGCAATATCTTCCATCTGTCATACTAGAAATGTTTGTGTTTCTAGACACTAGAAAGTGTCTGTGACAGTTTTGTGATTCAAGGTATACCAAGGTCCCTGCAGAGCCTTGGGAGCTCTTCAAGTTTTCCAATAGTTATTGAAGAGCCTGCTGGAACCAGCTGCTTCAACATCACTCCTTTATCAACCAGCTGTCTTCTGTCTTCCATCATGACTTACTGTGAAGAGGAATACTCTAGGTGCTCTCTGGGCACCCTCGCATGTCCTCTAAAAGAGAAGCTGGACCTTCCCTTTGGAGGAGCTGCTGACTTTTCCCACTAATCCCCTTTTATTTACCCAGTAAGTCCACTCCAGAACAAAAGTTTGCTCTGCTTAGTTAGGGAACTTAATCCAGCTGAACGTTTCTGAATGTTTATGACAACACCTTGAACAAGATACAGGCATGTACTTCCTGCTGATGAGAACTATCCAGCACGTGCATCCTCAGGGATGGGTCAAATACAGATCCACAAAAAGGGACAAGTTTTAGTGCTTTTCCCTTCAGACAGGCAAAAGTTTCTGACACCGGAATCAGTGACTAAACTGAAACAGTGAAAACTGCTACTGTCAAGTCTTGCCTTACTTTGCAGATATTCAGTGGGATAAAAAGAAACTCAGCTCTCCTAATCAGAGGATAAGAATTGGGTCTAAGAGATTGAAGCCCTCCTGTGTCTGATCTCTGATCTGTGCCAGGGGAGTGGAAATAAATCCTTTAAAATTTTAGAAGATCATTTTTAGCAAAGGCCCAGGGCCAGTACAGAACAGGCTGTGTCATTAAAATGATGACAATCCTTCTGGTCAAAGACCTTTATATTTCCACTGGATCTGAGCTTGGTCCTCACACCCTTTCTGGAACAGCCATTTAAATTCTTGTCTCCTGTTGTAGATAAATTTGTTCATGGCCATTTCTTCAACCTAGCAGAGATGCAGAGAGACTTCTGTCAGGTATACAATCTCACTCCTGATTAGGACAGCTCTTTGGGCTCATCCCAAAATTCCTCCAACGACTGTGTCAGAATTCCATCCAAATTACAGAATTAATATCTGCTTTATTTGCTAATCTTCACACTTCTGTGGCTGAGTCATCTACAGACACTAAATACAAAGAAGGCCATTTTTTATTGGTGTGTTATGACCTACGGGCCATCCAATTCCTTGGTGTGAGTGGGCTGGACTGCACTAGATATCGCTTACTATCTCAGGTGTCTGCAGGGAGCTTCCAGCCTGGGGCACCACTCTTTCAGCTGCATCTCTGTGATTGCCAAGGCACCATGGAACACTAATTTATTTAATAGAATGCTCTTTCTTTTAAGAAGACCCTGAGACCCAGCTGTGCATCCCCAGCACATAAGAGAAGTATTGGAATTGCCCAGCATTTATGGACTGGGTCTTGAAGAAAAATTATTGCTACTAACTGCGGTTCTCGTAGCTATAATATCCATCGTGCACAATTGCTACTTGCTTTTATTTTCCTTCCTTCCTCTTTTTCCATCTCTTTTTTTTTTTTTTTTTTTGGTACTTCTGCTGTTGAGCCTTACCACACTACACTGCTATTTTGTGATTATGTACACAGTGGGAGGGAAGGTAGAGCATGTGTGCCCCCTCTGGGTATTGGTTCAGTAAAAACAAGTCTGGCTCAGCTGTTTGTTCTGCAAACCTCCACACTGTAAATGTATATATCTGGAAAAAAAAAACCCAAAACAAAACAAAAAAACCCCAGACATATCCAGGAACCACAGCCACGGGAAAGTAACCTTGCCTTTTTCCTCTCAGTTGCATAACACTCCCCTCTGCCTGCCCTTTGAGAATAGCATCTGCTTTCACAAAAATTCCCTCAGAATCGGGAGGAAGACTGACAGTCAAACTGCAGCCAATTCATGCATAGGAGGACAAGAGGGATTTCTTGAACACTGTAAGATAAGGTGACCAGCAAAGCAAATAATAGCAGCCCAGCAAAGAGGCAAGCACACAAAAATGCAAGATTGGTAATCACTTAGATCCCAGGTAGGACTGGGTGCCTATGCCCCAGGGTACTAAAAAGAAGAGCTGGAAACACACAACTCTTGCCTTGGTATGTTTATGTTAAGACAAAATACAGCACGTGGGTGAAAAGAACAGGGTAGTGAAGAAGTAGTAATATTTTGATAGATGTCTATTTCTCATGCCAGAACCACAGAAGAACCAGGATAAAAATAATGGAAATGCTATAGTGGTGTCGTCTAGTGACATGTGGATGAAATAACGTGGCCACTGTCTGCCAAGCTGGAGTTTGGTTGCCAAGTCCCCGAGCTTTACCCTGGGAAACCTTCCTTCGCCCAACCCGAAATAAGATTTCGGTGATGGAAACAGCAGTGATTTCTGCACATTAGTAAGAGAGTACCTTCCTGTGCAATCCAGCTGATATTTTATCCCTTTCCCTTGATTTAAGGAGTCAGCTGGTACAGGACGCTGGCACTTGGGAGGGCGAAAAGCAGCCGCTCCTGTGCCGACGCCAGTGCCTCCCAACTTCCTGCACCTCCCTGCTGCTCCTGACTGCGCGCTGGCTTCTTCCCCTTGGATAAAATTTAGAGATTGGTAACAAAAAAGGCCTTTCTAAACTTTTCACTACGGTGGGTTATTTCAGTGGAGGCGAACATCAGGCGGGGCAGGTCTCTCCAGCAAGCGAGGGGAAGCCGCGACCCATTGTGGGAAGCGAAGGACTGGAAGGTTGGACTCGAAGAACTTGGAGGTCGTTTCTAACCTAAAAGAGCCCGTGATCCTGTGAAAATTCAGGAGGTGCGGCCCTGTCCCCCGCCCTGTACCCGAGACAGCCGGGCGTGGTCGTACGATGACCACGCCCCCGCACAAGCCCCGCCCCTTTCTTGTAGCCCCTCCCTCCCAGGCCAGCTCGTCGTTCTATGATGACGCCACCCGGTTGTCTCCGCCCCTCACCGTTCCTCGCCGTGGCTGGCGGGCCCTCCCCGCTCCTGACGTCACTGGTGCGCGCCGGTCCCGCCGCACGTGTTGGCGGTGCCGCCATGAGCTGCCCGGTGCCCTGCGCCGCCTGGGTGCGGCGCGGCGTGGCCAAGGAGACCCCCGACAAGGTGGGGCTGGGGCTGGGACCGGGCCGGGGAACCCCCATCCACTCCCCCCGCCGCCCCCCTCACCCCTCTGTGTGTCCGCCCCGCAGGTGCAGCTCAGCGAGGAGGAGCTGAAGGGTCTCATCGAGGAGGCGCAGGACAGGCTGGGGTGAGCCGGGGTGGCGGGAGGGGCTCTGTGGGTGCGGGGTTGGAGTCCCCCGGGCACGGGAGAGCGCGGGCAGTAGCCCCGCCCGCAGCCCGGGGAGCTCCTGGAGGGCCGGCTTGGGAAGCAGTAGTAGGAGTGGGGACGGCAGCAACCAGCTCGGGTTACTCGTGGAGCTGCTGTACCAGGGCAGCCTGACGTCCCGGGAGGGGCGGCGGTGCGGAGATGAAATTCCTCTGAGATAGCTCAGCTCGTCGGAGCGTGGTGCTGATAATGCCGAAGTTGTGGTGTCGATATTCGTATGGGCCACTCACTTCAGAGTCGGACTCCGTGATCCTGTGGATCCTCTCCAGCTCAGAATATCCTGTGATTCTTTAAATGTATCCTGCAGTCGTTGTGGCCAGGACAGCGTGGGCTGCGTTCCCAGGTGGTTCCTCAGTTGTCAGCTGTGGTGCTGTCAGGCTCCCTGAGCCTTTCTCGTGATGTCTGTGGCATGGTCCTCTCTGGAGCTGCCATTCCCGCCTGGAGTGAAAAATAAGTTGGGTGTGTAACCAAGGGTGCTTTGGAGGTGTGGCAAACCGAGATGGAAATCCCAAACTGACTATGAAAAAAAGTAACGCCGAGGGTGTGACAACGATCTAAGCAAGTCTGAAGGCCACAGTGGGGCTCAGAATGATGTGATGTTTATGCTGTGGCAAAAAAGGCAGAACATCACTTAGGGGTGTTGTTTATGGTTCACAGGTGAACCTAGAGACATCTCAGCTCTCTGCACTGGAAGTTCTTAGTTATGTAGTTGTTTAAAGTTTTGTCACTCTGCTTTTAAGGAAAAGGTATTTATGAAAAGTGTAACTGAAGTGACATATTTATGAAACAATCTATGGAAGACAAAGAAACGTCTGTCTTTTGTCTAGAAAAAGATTAAGGTATTATTCCATTTTCTGGTCTTTTCTGTTCTCTGTAGATTTGGGTTTCTGATTCAGTTTCAGCTGTATAGGATGCGTGGTTGTACCAGGGTGTGTGTGATTGAACAGTAAAAGCTTTTAGAGTTGGGCAAATATTATTCACCCCATTTCTCTTGGATGAATCAGTGACTTTATTGCTGAATAGTGTCTCATCCCAGAATATGTTTTGTTCTGTTTTTGTTTTCTAATGGTTCCAAAATCATCTTAAACGTTTGGAAGATTCTCACTTTATGTTAATTTCTTAACTGATGAAACTGAATGTTTCTGGTGTTACTTGTTTCCCCTTTATGTGTGTGAACTTTAGCTTTTTTGAGTCGTTTCCTTTCTCTTGCTATTTCAAAAGCGTAGAAAGATTTGAGGTGCTGTTTGTTACACGGTCTGTAAAACTTCTGGGTGGAAATTTAACGACCATCTGAAACAACCAGAGGTGTTATAAACTATTTACAATTGCTGGTACCTCATATTTGTTACAACACCTCATCTTTTTGCCCTGTGCAAAGATCTCAAATCGAACTCAGAGTTTCAAATTATCTTGTTACTTGTCTCTAGTTATCTTGTTAATATGAAGTGTTTATTTTACTGAACAAATTAGAAGAATAGATTTCAGGTATTTAATTCAGGGATCTGAGATCTCAGGTATCTGAGAACTGCCTTGGCTCATTGTTGCTTGGGAATTTTGCATGCAGAGGGACAGAAATACATTGTATTCAGCAGGGATGAGTTTCTGTGGAGCATGTTCCATTGAGACACCTCAGATGTCTGTTATGTTTTCAACCACTGTTTAATGTTGCATAGTTTACTCCATAAGAAGTAATCCACAAATGTCCTTACCTAATGAATTTTATGTTGGTTTTTTTTTCTTCTATTTATGGAAAACGTGAGGAAATGAAGTTTTGAAAATCTTTAAGATGGCAAGGCCTGCGTGGGCGGGGGGGAGAGGAATGAATTGGACACGTGAATGCACAGAAGTGAGGTTAAGAAATGTGCAGTTTAGCTTGTTGAGCAAAATTCATGCCACATTTTACCATGAAAGCTTTCAAGGAAAACTTTCTCTGAAAGGCTGAGAATAATATTGCCTTGTATTTTGGGAAAAGATCGGGAAGGAATGAATGGATTTCCAAATTATCGGCATAAAGACTCAAACCCCGTGCAAACAGCTAGGACTGTGTGCTGAAATCTGGACAGCAGTGCCCTAAGTAGTTACCTGGAAGCATTGTACATGTCTGTCACAGTTTCTCAGGGATGTGTGTCTCTCCACAGGGATGGTGCTGGTGGCAGCAATGAAGGTCAGACGGCAGGGGACGCGAATGTGGCTGTTCCTGGCAGCTCTCAGTCTTCCCATAACAATGAAGACCTGTCTGATCATGAACTGGATGAATATGATTTAGAAAATTACGATAAAGAGGAATACACGGGTAAGAAAAATTTATACATCAGATATGCAGTGCAAGTGAAGAACCTTTCCACTTCTTGTTGTACTTAAGACCTTAATACCCTAAAACTACACAGTGTTAAGTTTCAGATGCTGGAAATTCACATTTTTAATAATTTGCTCGTCCCAGCTTCAGAAGTCATTTAGAGAGGGAAGTGAATCACTGTCCCTCTCCCTGATAGTAAAACTGAGAGCTTGTTGGAAAGATTGTCACTCCCTCTGCTGTAGTGCTGGAGCAGAGCAGCAGAAGTCCCTGAAAGCTCTAAGCAATTTAGCTTACCAAGGTACTTGGGTTTGAAACTTGGAAATTCATTTAGCCCACTCCTGATATTTTGCAATATAGGTAATACAAGTAGGATACGGGAGTTTCTAACTTCACTTGTCACTGACATGTCTGAAAAGTGTTCTGAAATTCCCATCTAGGTGATTTACAACTTGGAGACTCTTTGGCTACTCTGGCAGTATATGGGAGTAATGATAATGATCCTTACATCACTCTAAAAACCACTGTAAGTACTTTAAAAATGTCCAGTATCTGAAACAGCGTAAACTTAAAAACAGTTGAATTTTCCATGCTGCCTTAGGGTCTGTAAGTGCTTGCAGTCCTTTTTCACAGGTGTGCCAGATTTTTGATCAGACTGAACTTTTTTCTTTCAAGGTTGCTTTGTGCACTCCCTTCTTCATGTGCCTTTTGCATTTAAGTCGGAGGTGAAGTGAGCTGGCTCGTTATTTAAACCATGTAGAGTGGTTTTTCACCTGTCTAGTAGGACACAGAAAATGTCTGATGAAATAACAAATCTCAGGCCACTAATGGCCCAAATTAGAAAATTTCCGAGACTGCAAGACTCTGGTTGTGTAAGAAACTGGGCTGAGATGGACTCAGGCTATGTGTCAAATTAGGAATATGGCAAGAGGAAATACATCCCTGTTAAACAGAGAAGCACAGTTTGCTGTGGTGTTGACTGCTTCAGACTGTGCTAGTTTCAACCTGTCAGAGGGGGAACATCTTTGCAGGAGTTGGGTTTGTAGGAGCTCTGCTTTGGGTGAAGAAGTCTCTGGCTGCAGCCTAAAAAGTTGTGTCAAGAGTGCTGTCCTGTTATGTGGCTGTTGGCCTTTATTTGGTGGACAGGGATGCAGCACGAGATGCAAGCAAGACACAAGGTAATCCTTCTACTTTACTTAACATTAGTATTGCCTTGGCTAAAATATTGGGATGTGGAGAGATTTCCAGAGAATGTCCTCCAGTTCAGTTCGGAAGGCTAGATTGAAGTTCATGATTGACTTGATTTACATGGAAAGGTTACAGAAATCAGAGTGAACTAAGGTGAGATTGTATGAGAAGAGGCAATGCAGAGAGCAACCAGGAGAAACTGATCCTCTGGGCAGGGTGATAGTAGGTGAATTTTTGTCACGTCTTCTAAGCGTAAAGATTCTGAGATTTTTCTGGGTGCTGTCCTTGCTACAGTATTTTGGATTCTTCACAAAGCTAGTCAGATTGAAAGAAAATATTAGCTGTAGTCTTCTACCACAGTGTCTAGTTTTTGTGTCAGGGAACTGTGTCAAACATGACAGGGAGTTGTTTTGGTGACTTCACGTACTGTAACAAAGCTCAAGGAGAAAGGCGCACTCCTTATCTTCAAAAGGAATTCACTTGCTATGTGCACTTTGGGGCACTGTTTGTTTTCTCTGTGTTCCATTGATGATTTTTCTTGCTCCTGTGTATCAGTGGAGGAGAGAAATGCTTTAAAAGTGATTTTTATAGTCCAAGAGGGACTCAGAGAGAATATGATCTGCATTTATTTTGTGTCAGAATAGCTAACTTTTTCCAGATATACAGTAAGTGAACACCTTTTTCTCAGGCCTTTCTTCCTATGCTTAAGTTCTTTCCTCAGGTTCTGCAAGTTCTTCAGTATGCATTTTGTGTTGTCTTTTGGTGGTTCTGTTGAAGACTTAAGTATTATGTAACATTAAGTTAATTAATTCAAAGAATTGTAGGACTTGATAGAATTCAAATATTGAAATATGCTTGAAGTCAATAAAAAAGAAATTAAAAGCTTGCAACGAGAAGTCCAAAAAGTTTTGCTTATGGTGTATATTTGAAGGATGGCACTCTTGTGAGGCTATTGACTTATGTACAGTTCTTTGTTTTTCACTAACAGAAAATTCCCAAATGCCTTTCATTCCTCAATAACGCTGACTGTCAGATGAGAGGTCACATCTGTTCTGGTATAGTTAAATGTCCAGTAGAGCTGTGGGCAGTACTTTCTGGGAAATATTTTCCAGGAAGTAGACAGTGCTTTGATGCTCTTGGAATTTCTTCCTGGATGTGAGGAGCAATTGCAGTATCTTTATTGGGTAAAATGCTGTTATTCTACATAAATGGCCAAGGAGCAGGAGCAAGAGGGAAATAAGCTTACTTTGTATGTCCTGGCTGTGCTTTTCAGCAGTGGGCTGCATCATGATAGCCTTGAAATATGGTTTCATGTTTGATAATTAAACATGTTTACAAATCAAGGTACGTCCACATACAAATTCCTTCAATATATTTAATGACTCTCTTCAATCTCCCCGGAATCGGGTCTGGTTCCTGCCTTTCTCTGGTTATCACCGTAGGATGGTTTTAGGTGGGTGGGCATTGGGGTGTTGGATTTTGACTGTTTTCTGTTATGGTTAAAAATGACTATTGGTTCAACCTTTTGAGCATGTGTGGTTTTGTGCATTTACGTGCATTGCTCAGCATCCCTTGTCCTCTCCTTTTTGCTGTTCAGGAGCAATATGAACAGGAGGACTTTTTGATTAAGCCCACTGACAATCTTGTCCTTTGTGGCAGAGTTGATAAAGACTGCTGTAGTTTGGAGGTCCATGGTAAGTGAAATAGGATTTGTTCTTTACAGTGAATGTATTGAATATATCTTGCCTAGCCTGTGCCATACGGTTGTGTTGAAGAGGGAGTGGGTTGGTTTTTGTAGGTTTTTTTTCCTCCCCTTCTGCTCTGTGTTTTTTCCTTTAGCCACTTTCCAGGACTAGAATATTTCATGTGGAGTTATTGTTATTTAGAGGATAGCTTGCCTCTTTCAGGCTGTATAGCATTTCTTTTCCTTATTTAATTTCTTATGACGCTTAGAAAATACGATGGCATTTTTATTCTCTGAACATACAGTCTTTCTTCCAGTCTTACTTTCCATATCCTGCAAGCATCCCCTAGTGGTTTGTTATTTTGTTGGGTTTTTTCCTTCATCTTTCTCTTGCTTCTTTAAATGGGCTTTCCACTGCTAGGAATAGAAGAATCAGCACCTTTATCATCATAGTTTTTAGAAGAGATGGTCCTTAATATGGCCTGACAACTGCTTTTTCTAGCAATAGGTTTAATTTTACTGTGTAAGAGATTTTCCTGTTGCAGCAAGGAGTACTGAGTGTGCTAAAATTAATCATCTTTTCTTACCGTGGTTCTTTGTGGGAGTGGTTCTGCCTACCTGTGCGATGCTCCATGTTTCTGCAAGGGAAGTATTTCGTTTTAAGCAAGAAACACGACCAAAATGTTTGACAGCATCTCTTCAGATACCAACATCTTTATTAACTGTGTCATTTTCCCCAGTGTAAACTTACAAAACAATAGCAAAGGCTTCTGCAGTTTCTAACGTTGGGTAACCCTGTCTTAGTTAACGGCTAAGACAATTTGGTTAACTGCAAACTTTAGTTAGTTATCTGAACATCTGTCACATGCGCTTAAAAATGACACAGTAATTTTGTGTGTGTGATGGTAGCATATTATTAAAATAATTAATGTTTTTTCTTTGCTATCCACTTAGGAAGTTCTTTTATTATGAGAAAAACAGCTGGCTACAGGGAATGCTGTGTTTAGTATATGGTTGCTTTATCAAAACTCTTCCTATATCTCAGTACTACCTGCTAAAGGAAGCTTCTGACTTCTTCAGCCTCCTCTACTTTGGGAACTGTTTGTCTTTTACTTTCATTTCCACTTAAATTTCATCTGGAATTACTTTATTTTTTTAATTGCTAATTCTGTAAAGTGAATGTCTGAATCTCCAGTAATGTGTTCTGACCTAGAAAGTGCTGGATATGGAGCATCTCTTTTGAAGTGATCTTACAAATAAAGTAGTGTGGTGTGCTAGGGATAAAATATTGCACCTTTGCTGAACTTGTCACTTCTTTATCTAAAGTACACGGGAGAATGTTTGTTTTGTGTAATTTTGTTAAGTATAACATTCGTACTCAGAGGGTCTGGCCTCTACACTAAAACTCTGAACACACTGCAAATTTGTGTTCTAGATCTGCTTTACATTTAGTCTTTACCACGTCTGCCTTTTGCAGAAGTGAAATGTTTGTAGTTGTTTGCTTTTCCTCTGCACTGATGTCTTGTATAACTTTAATTATTTTTCAGTTTATAATCATGAAGAGGACTCATTTTATGTACATCATGATATTATCTTGCCTGCTTACCCTCTAAGTCTGGAGTGGTTGAATTTTGATCCTAATCCAGATGAATCAACAGGTAAATTACAAAGAATACCATAAATGTCCAGTTAAGTAATTTGTACTTGCAAAGTATATAAATGTAATGTTGTCACTAAATGATTTCTTCCAGAGGTATAAACAGAAATAAAACCAAGCTGTGAAGAAGGATAAACTGAGTATCAGGTGTTTTGGTTTGGTGATACAGTCATTTTGGTGATGTTTCTGTAACAAGTGATTTGACAAAAATACTGGGTTTATTACAAATATTTAAGTTATTGTCAATTAGCAGACCAGAGCAAGCTCTTCTATAATCTACTTTATATTCCATTGGCAAATGAAAGGTTGCTTTTGTTTAAATTCATTATGTCCAATGCAATGATTAACTGTAAACTACAGAAAAATTTATATATATTTATGTATTTAGTAATCTTTTTCCTGTGTTTTACAGATACTTTCTTTTCCCATAGTACAGGGGATGTGGTTTTGTTTTGGTTTGTTTTTTCCTTTAAAAACAAACAAAACATGGACCTTTATTCAACTTCTTTGATCAGTTACTTGTACTGAAGGGGAAGAAAACCAAGTCAATTTTTTTTCTGGCAACTGATATTTTTAAATTCCTCCTTGTCAGTTATAAAGATCAAATATGTTCAAATAGAAGATTGTGGCACGTAAGTTTTACTTAATCAAAGAAATAAGCAACAGCTGGATTGCCAAATATGATGTTTCATAACTCTAAATAAATGTGGTTGCATTTGGGTTTCTGCTTGTAGGAAATTACGTTGCAGTGGGTAACATGACCCCAGTTATTGACATTTGGGACCTTGATGTAGTAGAATCCCTAGAACCAGTGTTTTCTCTTGGAAGCAAGAAAGAGAAAAAGAAGAAGAGAAAAGGAAAGAAAGTAAGTATTGTAAAATTATTTGTCTGCTTGGATGGATGAAACTTAGGGCAGAGAGAATGCGGGGGTTTTTTCCTACAATATTTGAAATACTAATTGTTCTTTGAGTAATTAAAGCCTGGAATTAAGAGCAGAACAGGAGTGGGGTGGCTTATGGTTGATTTCCAGCTGCTGTCCCAGTAAGCTTTGAATCTGAACCATTTGAAATTAGAATTTCTAGGAGCTGGCAGTTACAAGGACCTAAAACTCAGTTAACTGGGAGGTGAGAGAGGGAGCTGCCAGGAGTGTTTAGAAACAAGCTGAAGAAGTTGCATGTTAGCTGGAAACAATGAGATTTCTTTTACGAGCCCGAAGGGAGTAACCACTTCTGTGAACCCCACCGGCTGTGAATGGAGCAATCTGAGATCTGGGGTAGGAGGCAAGGTGCAGGCAGTGCAGAGACAGTTCTCTCCAAAGCTGTGTTGCAGCAAGAAAGAGTAATTTATTATGAAATTGCTTGTGAAGACATTAAGGAATTCATGCTAATGTGGAGCGATGCTTGGTTTGCATTGAAGTTGTAATTTTCAAGTTTGTATGTGTGTACACAGAGTTTATCTTCAGAGGGGACCATGGAAGGACATACTGATGCTGTGCTTGATCTTTCCTGGAACAAACAAAGCAGGTAAAAGAACGCTTGAATAACAATGGATGTTACAAATTTGCATTCTTAATTAGGCATGCAATTTGCACTCAAAATCCAAAAACTTGAAAGCCCTGCTGAAATGAATCCATTCTTAAAAATACACCCCCATTTTATTCTTTTTTTAAACCAGAGCTCTTGATTATTTCTTTTAAGCACTTACATATTGCTGCAGATCACTTTTTATTTGCAGGTTGTGCAGCCAAAGGCAGGGCAGAGGTGGATCTGAGCCATTTGATAAATCGCCTACATTTCACATGTACAAGCTGGAGAAGCAGAAGGGCTGCCCAGAGCTATACTGATCTGCCAGTGACCTAAGACACCATTTCAAGAGATACAAGTAGATTTATAGAAGAAGGGTTTTGCTATTCTGTTTTTTCCCCCTCTGGCTTTTGCCCCAGAGCTGTGAACAGAAAAGAGAGTGTAACAACCCTAATAGCACAGTTACAGAAATGAAATGCCTTTAGCCTTTGGGTTATCCTTGGCAGAGAGAATTCCCTGTTGCCTGAATGAACTAGCAGTGAAGTGCTGCTATTGAAGCAACACAAAGCTGGCCCATCTTGGGCCAGAGGCCAAGGACAATGTGCTGACTGAAGTGAAGATGCTGCTGGGTTTTAATCACTTAGGTGGTTGTTAAAAGTTCATCTGTCAGAGGATCCTCAGCATGGGTCTTGAAACTGCTCCAGTCAGACACAGGCTAATCTATTTTGTTTGTAATTTTTTTAATTTTTCTATTCCTGTTGTCAGAGATGCCTCTTCCTCTGAAGATGAGCATAGTCAACTCTGAATACTGTGATGGGCAGGTGTAAGCCTTCACTTGTAATGCTTTCTTATCTAGATACTGCAGAAGAAAACACCCACATGGACCTCAGTAAATGTACATAAATAACACTCTTAATTTACAGTGTGGTATCTATTGTTCTTAAATTATACATGTAGACAAAGAGTGTAGTGATCAGTCCATCAGTCTTACAGAAAGAGTAGATTTCATGTACCCAGAAATGGTTGTCTGGTAATAATATGTAGACAATTATAGAAAAAATTATGGTTTCAATTGCTAAGTGTCTGAAATGCATAATTCTGTAATGTGCTGAGTTACAATTCATTGATATTGGTAGATCTTTCAGGAAATAAAAACAGCCCTGAAGAGGGAAGGTTATGGACAAAACGAGGAACTCCTTGGAGCAGCTTATATTTCAAATGGTTTTTTTTGTTGTTTCTTTCTTTTAAGCAAGACATGTTATGACAGCTCTCTACAAATAACTTTCTGCCTGTAGGTCACAATGGTGTTACTGTAAAATTTTCTTACAGCCTTCACTGTGCATTTTCTTAACTTTCCCTTGTAACATTGCTTGGGAAAACAGCGTTTTCAGGAGAATGTTAACTCTTTCAGTCAGAAACACTTGGTTAATGTAAAAAGGGGAGGGAGAAGCAGTTTCAGTCAGAAGTAACGTGTTGAGGCATTAGATCTGATTTTAAGAGCAATGAAGCAGTGGTAGAAATTGCACTGTGTATTTGACAGGCCTTTGGGAATGTTTTGATTTTTTTTTTTTTCTGATTAAACTTCTAAACTGTGTTTATAGCTCTTAACACAGTTGGTCTAATTCAAGTTGAAATGGTAGGGTCAGTAAACTAACAAATTTTAGTGATTACCTTCAGCAATCTATGAAGGGTGTACTGTATTGGGTCTTCAGTAGTTATATAAACAGTCAGATATTAGCAAAATGCTTTAAAAACAGGTTTTTCTGGCTCTTGGCTGTATGCAAATAAAACTAAGTTGCATATGTAATAGTATTAAAATAGTATTTAATGTCAAAGGAAAGGAAGTGCCATGAAGCCTTTATTACTTTGGGATTTTTTGAGAAATCTTCGAGTAAATGATACTTTAAGTGATGTCAGGGGGAAATAGAAGCAGAACTGTCGTTGTTATAAGTGTTCTACTAATGTAATGTAATATAGCCTATTTACAGTCTTTAGTTGTAACTTTCAATTGCCTTCCAGGAATTAATCATCAGGCTTGAGAGACACAGTCTATAGACCAGAGTGTACTTGCTCTCAGAATTGGGCTCTATATGTATATTGGATTTTTCACCATTATTTGTTTGCATAAATACTTTTAACCCTGATTTTTTGGTCCATTATCAGGAATGTTTTAGCAAGTGCATCTGCTGACAATACTGTGATTCTGTGGGATATGTCTGTGGGTAAGCCAGCAGCCAGCCTGACGCTGCATACAGACAAGGTATGTAATAATCGCTGTGTTTCTTCCATGGTAAAATACAGAGGAAAAAAAATAACTGCAGTTTTTCCGTAACTGCTGGGTATTGAACCCTTAGAACAACAATTCTGTAATTTTCTAACAACTGTGCAGAATCACTTTAGTTTCTTAATTAGTTGCTTTTGCAAACAACACTGTATTTGCTTTTTAAAATGTTATCTAACTCATCCTTTAGAAAGTTAGCAAAGATTTACAGCAGTTTTTAAAATGCCTTTTTGTGAAAGCCCTAATGATGGAGAATCTAATAATGCTGGTAAAAAGCTACAAAAATAGATGTCTGAGCATAGGTCAAACTGTAACTCCCTCTTAGGGAACAATGAGTGTCAGTTACAGTTTGTTCTAGGTGAAAAAGGTTTAAAATAAATGATACTAAAATACCATAGTGATGGGTACTTCAGAAACAAATTAATCTCATAGTAATTAAAATGGGAAGGCTAGCTATTTATAGTTGTAACCTTATTTTGCTTCTAACAAAGTCGCTGCCCTTGACAAACTCCTGATGTTCATTTTTTGTTAACATCTGGGGTTTTTTTCCCCAAACTGGAAGCAGATATTATTTTACATCCTCCAGCAATTTTTTTTATTTTTTTTTTTTTTATTTATTTATTTTTTTTTAATCTAGGGCAGAAAGGGGGCAGAGGGTCCTGTTCAGTAACATTATATTGGAAAGTATCTTGTTTCCACCAGGTGGGGGTATTTGAAGCAATGTGCATCTCTTGCACTGTTTTATGAGCAGAGTATCAACAAGCTCATGAGGATGATTTTTTGGGGGGAAAATGTGCTGGCCTGGGGAAGGGGTGGTTGTGCTTTGTTCCGAGAAAGTTCCTGTGTATGTGTGTTATATAAAATCTTGCATTATCCAGGTGCAGACATTGCAGTTTCATCCGTTTGAAACTCAGACCCTTATTTCTGGATCTTTCGATAAGTATGTCGGGGTAATGTTTTCAAATGTTGCACGCAGGGAGGGTATTAGTATTCAGTTAAGCCCGTTAGGTTGTCTTGTGTTTTTATTTTTTTTATAACTCTACCTATTTGAGTAATGCTGTTATTTTTTTCCAGCAAGCTAGCCAGGTTTGTATGTGGACAAAATGTAGTTTTCCTTACCTCTTTTTTGGAGGCAGCCAAATGCTTTAACCATCTGGACTGACATTTTCTGTGCCAGGTGTCTGTTCCAAACTGAATTTATTTCTTTATTTGTCCTGATGGGATTTTCTGTTTTAGAAGTGTGTCGTTTTTTATTCCCGTGAAAACTTGCCCAGGTTTTGCCAACCTGTAAGGCCAGGGTAGGGCAATGAGGGACTTTAAAATCCCAGACCACTCCCTACAGCCTCTCTAGCCATGCCATAGCCAAAGTGTAAAGGGCTGTCTCCTCTGATTGCAGCCTGGATATTCTCAGAAAAGGTTTGTGTCTGCAAGCTTGGACTAACTCTGTAACTGCCAGTTCTTATAAGCTGTGCCAGCTAAAAAACTTCCTCTCTGTTCTCCCATCTCAGTGGGGTAACTTTTTAATTTTGTTCTATAACCATGATTTTCTTACACTGAATTTTTTTATCTGCTTTTAAGACTTTGTCCTTGTGTTAAAATATTTATAGACTTGTCAGTCTTCAGCCAAGCCTTCCTGTTCTCTGGCTTCTGTTATGCTCTTGCTACATCTGCTTAAGCGAAAGTATCGGAGAAAAACCTTTTGCTGCTGTTAGGAAGCTACTTCTCTTTATTTCTTTCCCCTCACCTTCCTTTGATAAAAGGAAGCATAAAGTCCAAATGCTGAGACCAGCTAGTCGACCCCTCTTTGGCTGTCCCTTTGATACCATGGACCTCTATAAACCAGTAGACTGCCTGTGTGGATTTTTCCTGCAGAGCCTTGCCAGGACTGCAGGCTATTCACTGAATATTGGCAGAGGACTTCATAGTCTGAAAATCAGACTGTTAAAAAAGCTGTTGTGTAAAATGCCTGGTGAAAGAGCTTTTGCTTTAATTATGGGATAGGGTGGGAGCATGTTCCACTGTGGATGTTGATCTCGGTGAGATGTCGCTGCGCTGACATGACCACTCCTCCCTTGCATTTGCTTTTTAAGTTGGGACAGATTCTGCAGCCTCTGGGCTCAGCACATGTCTGTAAAGAACCCCAGAGGACCCACTAACTTAAATCCACTCTCTCCTTTTTGGAGTGGTGTTTCTCTAAGTACTTGTAAAGATTGGTTTGTTTTTTTTTTGTTTTTTTTGTTTTTTTTTTTTTTTTTGTTTTTTTTTATTTATTTTTATTAAAGCATATTTGAAAATGTGTTAATATGTATCACAAAATGATTTCCTAATTAGTATATCATTACTTGACTTTACTGAAGTCTTTTCATAATTAAGTGATATATTTGCATAATTATGGTCTATGCGATAAGTATCTTATGTATTGAGAAAATTCAAGCTCTGTTTGCTTAGTCTCAATAGAATGGCTGTTCATAACCAAGTTGAAACTTTGAAGTACATGGAAAAAGCTTGTGCTTATCTGCGAGATTTTAATCTGTTATTGAATTGGAAGACTAAATAGTGAAGTTGTTTCCATTTTAATTACATGGAGCTTCTTTAGACGCCAGTGGTAAAGCAAACTATGTCACAAAGTGTTCTGTCCTGATTTTTGTTTTTTAAATTTTATCTCCTCTCCCTTTTTCCCATAGATCAGCAGTGCTATATGATTGCAGAAACCCACAAGATAACCATCGAGTGTGGAGGTTTAGTGGTCAGGTTGAGAGAGTAATTTGGAATCACTTTTCACCTTGTCATTTCTTAGTGAGTACATGCTCTTCTATTCTTGGGCTGTTTTAACCTGTATTTTTGTGTTCATACTGTTTCTGAATCATAACAGCTGATGGACAGTTATGTGGTTTTTGTTGCTTATTATGAAAATGCAGTCCAGGGGAAGATGTTTTTAAGCAGTTTTTTCAACAGGTATATTGAGACCAGCTACTTATTTGGTATCTTCATTGTGACAGTAGAAAAGCTATTGATGCTGCTCCTTTTACACTCCAGAGGTGGCACCTGTGTCATGTTGTTACAGTGTTCAGTGGCCAGGATATATTTTTCTCTGCATAGTTGCTGTTGTGTTTCATGTAATGAGGCAACTGCTCCTGAGAAGTAGCTCCTTAGAACTAAGAACCGGAATGTTGATCCAGTGTTTCAAGCCAGCGCTAGAGGGCACTGTCCTCCTGGCTGGTATGGAACGATCCACTTGTTTCGGTCGGAAAAGACTTCCGAGGTCAAGTCCAACCATTAACCCAGCACTGCCAAGTCCACCCTAAACCATGTCCATAAGTGCCTCATCTGCATGGCTTTTAAATACCTCCAGGAGTGGGGATTCCACCACTTACCTGGACAGCCTGTGCCAGTGCTTGACAACCCTTTCAGCAGGTTTTTCTTAATATCCAATCTAAACCTTCCTGGTGCAAATTGAGGCCATTTTCCTTTATCCTGTTGTTACCTGGGAGAACCCCCACCTAGAGTACAGAGTAGAAGTACCTTGGTTTTGTCAAGATTTTTACAATAGAACTTTTCAACATAATTTAAAAAGAAATCTTTATCATCTCAATGGCTGTCTAGTCCTCTGTTGCTTTGTGTATACAGCGAGCAGAAGTGGTTGCTCAGTTCTGTTGGGTTTATGATACAGATCTCAGTATAATCACACTTAGCTTTGCACAGGACCACTGGATGGCTCCAAAAACTTTGAACTGACAGTGAAGAGACTAAAAGCTTTGTATTTCATTGCCTAGCATGGGGGCCAAGCTTAGCAGGGCAACTATCTTCAAAGTACACTTTAAGAAATCTATATAAGATTAAGATTTCCATGTAATTCAGTGCAGCATAGTTTAGGTACACAGAATGGCTCGGGCAGCAAGTGGATGGAGTCTCACTTTGGAGGCTCAGACCTGGGAACAGTGTAACGTGCCCTACAGGGCAGTGTCTGCCTCAGATCACAGGGATTTATTAGAGGGTGGGTGTTATTTCATAGGAAGTTTTTTTCCAAATGAATGACAATGACTGATTGTTTTTTAAATGTTGTGGTTTCCTCAGGCAAGCACAGAGGATGGTTTTGTGTACTGTCTGGATGCTCGTTCTGATAAGCCCCTGTTTACTCTGAAAGCCCACGATGAAGAGGTGTCAGGTAAATTGCCTGTGTGTCCTGTTTGTCCCCAGGGGCAAGGCACATCTGGAAGGTGCCTTTAACCTATAGGACTGAGGTGGTAGTGATTCCTTGTTTAACAAATAAGTCATGCATGCTAATCATGGTAGCTGGCACGTGAAACAAATCTCTGCTGAGAAGCCATTGTAAGCTAAGTAATTTAACAACAGTGAACTTTCCTCACTGACTGTGGTGAATAAGCATGTTAAGACTAATTCACTTGGGACACACTCCTTGTGGGTTTGGTTGGTTTTTTTTTTATGAGAAAATACAAAAATGATGGAATCTGGTCGAGGATTATGAACTATAATGTTTACCTCCTACCTCTGTAATTACTTTATATTGACATTCACTCTGAGAATGATTTAGGTATGGCACACGGGAAGGTCTTCACACTGCCTCCTTTAGGCTACTTTAATTTGATCCGTGTAGGAGCTTCCAAAAAGGAACTTGAAGTCTCTGATCAGGGGTCTAAAATGAGATTGTATGAATATGCCCCATCATCTTGGACAGCAAGCTAGATGGTCTTTGCAAAAGAATGAAGAAAGCTACTTGGAGAAGCAGATAATGTGAAGTAAGAAGTAGAACAAGCATGTCATTGCACTGTTACTGCTGGATTGAGAGACAAAATAGGCTTACATGATTCTTTTTGTTCTCACTACAGGGAGCAGGATAAAACTTTCATCAATATTTTGCTCCTTTGTGCTGGAACTGAGTTTAGTGTGAGGAGAATACTAAGGTTGTTCTCCTGACTTCACTTCAAAATGTACCCCCATCTCTGTGAAACAGTGGTTCTCACATGGCTGCACTCTCAATCTTCCAGGGCTACAACTAAGCAGTCAAGTCAAAGGGTGCCTTGTGACATCATCTGCTGACAAATATGTGAAAATTTGGGACATCTTGGGAGACAGACCAAGTTTAATCCATTCCAGGGATATGAAAATGGTATAGTAATATTTATTTCTTGATTCCAATAAGTTTTATATATAAACTATGTCTGCTTATTCTTTTTTTTATCTAGTTTGAATCTTGTTTTGCCTAACATATTTTAGGGAAAAAAACCCATCTGTATATTCTGGGTAAATCATTCTCATTACAGTGCAGTATTCAACTTGGGACTGTCAGACTGCTTCAAAGCCTCAGACTCAAATTCCAGATAGAATGTTCTGAGTAGAAATATAGGTGCTCAAACCTGCACCTGCCACATTCAAGACAAAGATGTGATTTACTGTCTATAATTAGCAGCTCTTGACTTTCATTTTGTGTCTTTACAAAAGAAGTTTCGGGAAACTTGAAGAGTTTTGTTATCATTTGTTACAACTTGCTTGGTAGAAAGTATTTTCAGATGACAAATTCATTTTAGGATGATATTTGAAAAAAAAAAAAAAAAATCCTTCCACTCTCCCAGGGTGTTCTCTTCTGTGCCGCTTGCTGCCCTGACTTCCCGTTTGTTTTTGCCTTTGGAGGAGAGCGAGAAGGGCTGCGTGTTTGGGATATAAGCAAGATTTCTGCAGGTAATGTTCTCATTTCTTTGAATATTGTGGTTCTCCCCTTGCCTGCAGGATGTATTTGCATTCAGAAATGTAGTGTGTCTGTGAGAGAAACTGAAGGTTAATATTTTTACATACCCCATGACTGGTTATGTGTTCACGTTCTCATCTTCAAAAAGGTTTTTTTTTTCTAAACTGGAGAACTGTTTGAGATGATTTATTTTCTTGTAGCTGAAGCGTAACAACTGATTTCCTATATCTAATTTTTTTCTTAATGTTCCTGGTGTAATCAGGTATCACATTCTTTGAGTACTTCTGGGAATAAAAGTGAGGACTGGGTTGATAAGTTATTGTAGCTACATGTAACTAAAGGGCATTAATTTTTGGAGAAGGTTTTTAAGAGCTTGGTGGAAACCAGAGAGACTAAAACCAGAAATAAATTAAACTTAATGTTGTGCTCTTCAAACCTCATCCATTTCACAGTACTTGGGTACAGAATTATGCAGAGGGAAACTTCTAGATGCTCTGGGGGAAAAAGAAATTGTAATTAAAGCATCATATGCAGATGATTTCTCTGACACGTAGCCTTCAACTCCCTACTTGGGGCAAGGGGAAAAGCTTTGAAACTGCACCCAGGTTAGGACTTCCATTCCATTCCATGGTGCTCACCGTGCTGTACCTGCTGTACTCGTCTCTAGCAGAGTAACAAATAAGCAATCCCTTCTCTGTATTGCAGTGAATGAAGTTTTTGGAAACAGAGAGAGACTGGTTCTGGCTAGTGCCAACTCCGTGGCTTCCAACTCCACGGCCAGCAGGAACAGCAACGACTCAGAGACAGCAATGGAATCATGATGGGCCAAACATCAAAAAACTGGAGTAATTAATGGGACTACGACTAATGTATATTCTACAAATTCCCCTGTTAGGTGAGAGTTCATGGAAATGGCTCTAGTGTCTTGCAGTGTACAGGCTTCTTCATCTCAGACACGGTGGTGTCTTAAGTTCCTGCCTCTATTACCGGCTTTGAAAGATTAAATCACTTGCTTTTGCCTGAGATGATGATCCCTGAAACAGGGGGCTACCTTGTGTAAAGCTGACATATGAAATGCAACAGTCACTAGAAAAGCATTCTGTGGCTACCAGAAATTTGTTAAATACTGCAAAGGTTTTGATTTTCTACCTTCTAAGGGCCCCCAAAAAATACTTCACATGACAGTTGTGTAATAAATAAACAAAAGCTGAATGAAATGACATGTGTAAATAGATAATTTATCCTTGAGGCTAGGTTAATAGATTTCTAATACAGATTTCCATGTAACTTTTTAAATCTTAAAAGTAGTTCTCAGGCAATAAAATGGTGTCCCCAAGTAGAATCTTGAACTGTATTTCTAACATTCAGCTCCCCAATATCAAACCAGAAATAGCCCAGCTCCATCCATCAAGATTGCATGTTTCTTTTCCCTGGTTCCACAGCACCTGAAGCCAACTGATGTTGCACATGGTATTGAGTTTTTCTTCAAGCTTCAACTGTAATAATATATTTTAAGAGAATTTGAACTGAAAGAAGGAGCTGCTACTTGGAAAGGATGAGAAGCTGTCAGGACACAAAGTGAGGGCTGGGATCTCAGCAGGTCCCTGTCTCTGGGGAAAACTCTGTGTTACGTACTCGTGTTCGTCACTTTGCCCACGCGTTTATGCCCAGCACCTGAAGGCACAGGAATCTTTTGAGTCTCAGCCAAACTACCAACTAATGCATTTTGTTTCCAGCATCAGGAACCTAATCAAGGATTGTGACTCCAACAATTTCCTCACATTTGAAGTGGAACACGCGAGTGCCTTATCCCAGGCCAAGTTAAATGCTCTCCTGTGAAGTGCTTCCCACTCTGAAGGTGTCTGTAAAATGCCCTGGGTATTAAAGCCACTGCTGTCAAAGCAGCTGTACTGTCACGGCTCGTAGCTGACAAGCTCTTCCAGCTGCTTTCCACCCTAACACACTGTAACTCACTCCAGTGAGATACAGCAGGTAAATTGTATCACTACAAACTGCAGATGAGAAAAGGCTGGGGAAAAGGGCTGGAGCTTTCCTTCCTATCCCTCGAGGGTAAGTGGCTGCTTCTAAATCCACTTCAGCTGTTTCTAGTCTGGTGACAGGTGTTCAGCATGGCTCTGCAGGAACCAGGAATACTCTGGATGGGTTGGAATTCATGCTTCCCTCCTGTCTCTGCCGAGCAATACTGAGTGATGTGAAGAAGCACCAGAACCACTTCTGTTCAAGTACTCTCCAGGGAAAAGCTTTAAGTTTTTTAAAGCTTTAATTTGAAATAAATGCTTTGTGTTAAGCTCTTTGAAGGTAGTGATTTCTTATACCTTTAGTATTGGCACTGTAGCCCTAGAAGATGTTTTTTGTTTTAGAAAGAAACTGCATCACTGGAAGCAACACATCTTTCCCTTAAAATCCCACAACTTGTCTCTGGAACTTTTTAGTCACATACTGATCTGAGGGCAAGCATATGCAGGTTTTAAGAACCCTGGGAGCTCTCAAGGAAATATAGGGGAGAGAGAAAAGTACAGCTGAGCTTGGGCCCTTCAGGGCAAGAAGCAGAGCCTCTTTCACAAGAGAACTTCCAATTACCTTGTCAAGAGAACAGAGCTCAGCTGACTCTTCTTTTGCAGCACAGCCAGAGGAGTGACACAGCAAATCTGCAGGGCTTAAAGACCAGTTCTTCAGCTGCACCTATTCATGGAGGTGCTCCTATCTGAACCCTTTCATGTCCCAGGAAAGCTTGTGAGAGGCAGATGATTAAAAAGTGTTATTATTTCTCTTAGCATATTTATAGAAATAGGAACTTTTTTTTCAGAATATGTAAATATTAAAAAAGTGACATCTGAGAAGAGCCACATTTTTAATTATTTCAAAAGAAAACAACCAAGTGTAATAATCTTCATTCCATAAATAATATTAGCAGCAAACCCTCCCATCATTCTAGGTGGTAAAAGGTTTACAGCACAAGGAGTAATACATACTGTAAACACTGCCTGAATGTCTGTAAGCCTTGTCCTTACTGAGTCTATACAGTCTTTATCTCTTCATCTGCTTACACGTTCTAGTGAGGGAGAGGAGGCAATAACTGTTATCCAAAAGCCAATCTTTGATTCTCTGTAGTGGGGTAATGGCATTGTTTGCAAGGGCTGATTTCACTGGCCTTTTTTTTTTTAAACCAAAGAGTTTTCTTTTAAGAAGGAAACCTGAGCACTGTTAAGTCTTTGCTCTGTGCCAAACCACATCCTTCAGTTAAAAGGTTTTAAAGAAACAAAATACATCAACAGCCACCACCATTTTTTGTTTGTTTCTCTTCATGTCATGGCTCGGGCAGTTAAGGACAGTTGGCTTACAGGTTACTGCAATCGCTCAACTACATTTCTGGTTTGTGGCTTTTTACTTAAAGGGCTATGCAAGGTGTGACGTGTCCCAACACTGGATGGATTAATCTGAGTGATTTGGAAAAGAAGTATGCACAGCGTGTGTGAAAAAATCTCTTTGCCTCACATTTCCTTCTTAGCAACTCTTCACTTGTACAGGCGTGATCCAGTCTCGTTCAGTGTTTTGGCTACAGAGTATATTAAGTGGTGGTAGTGTGGAGACCAAAACAGAAGGAAAACTCCTCACCTGACACACATCGTTGACTGGGGAAATAAGGAAGAGGGTTTTTTCCTTTCCTACTTATCCAAGAAAATGCCCCTCTCTTCTTCATTTGTGTCCAGAGAGGGCATCACCTGTTGAATAGACTCCATTATTAATCCTACAGTCTTCAGTCCTCATAGAGTCTATTAATTCTTCCTCTGAATCCTCCTCCTCTTCCTCCTCTGGGGCTGACAAGCTGGATGTGGGGCCTTTACATATTTTGAGGTGGCGAGTGAGGTGATATTTGGTTAAATAAGCCTTGGAACATTTTTCACAGACGTAGTCCCTCTTTCCTTCATGTGAATTGAGATGCTTCTTCAGGTGATTTGTCCTCAGAAACAGCTTGTCACACTTGGGGCACTTGATCTGCCGTTCTCTGCAAGACATAAGACAGTGAGTTTGCTCCTGCAAAGCAGCTGATACAGTATTAAAATACTGGTTAAGGCCCATGTTTTGGCAAGAGCAGAGATGTTGCCCTGATGGAAATGTCAGTCTCCCTCCTTCCCACCCTGCATAAATGGGGGGCAGAGAGCATAGGGAAGAAATAAGACAACAAAGCTGCTGAGTGCTAACAACCCTCAGTCCGTAAGGGCTAAGCTTGAGGAGCTCACCAGACTGCAACAAATTCTGCAGATGGCAATGCAAAATACCTCCCAGCAGTAGTGCTCCTGGCTCAGGCTCTAGGAACAAACAGCCAGGGAAGTCTGTCTGTCTGTCTGCCTCTCTCACTCATGCTCCCTGCAATACACTGTCTCCTGGGCAGCATGACAGGAGCAGCAATGGATTCCAAGTGAAAAGAACCAGATGCCAAAAATGAAATAAGCAAAGGAACTAGCTTTGGGCAAGTTTGGAAGACTAGGTCTGATGTTTTTTTTTTGATTGGGAGTAAATATACAGGGCAGAGAGATTCTCAGAGCAAAAGACCTGGCCTGGCACAGGGCTGTGGGGAGGGATCTCCCTACAGAAGGAGCAGGAGACCAAATGCTTGAGTGAGACCTGCAGGGAGGAAAGGGCTGGGAATGGCAGCACCCCACCCCTAGTGCAGAGAGGCAGAGTTCACTAACAAGCTACTTGGTGAGAATAGCAATGAGGAATTTATGGTCTTTTGTGGTCACGTTGGGATGTGTAAGCAGCTCTCAGAAGAGAATGAAATGTAAGTCAAACAACTCCCCTCTCTGTTCAAAATGATGAACACTCCAGACAGCCATTTCACAAGACAAGTAGCACGCTTGGAATTTACTGTGTCATTAAAACACTGCAAACACTAGAACTGGACAACTGCAGCCAGTACAACAAGGACTTTGTCCAGCCTGACTTCTTTGTCATTCTGGAGAGTGAACCTATCTGTACTCCCTAGGCCAAACTATTTGCAAACTGGAGGTTCTCTCTCGGGCTGTTCAGCTTCATTTATTGCACTGGCCAGTCCAACACGCCCTGTGAGATCACTTACTGTGTGTGAGTGAGTACGTGCTGCTTGAGGTCCTGCCTCCGCATGAACAGCTTCTCGCAGTAATCGCACTTGAGGTTCTTCTCCCCGGTGTGGATGACCATGTGCGATTCCAGGTGGGCCTTCTGGGTGAATGACTTGTCACAGAGGGTACAGCGGTAGTTCTTCTGACCTGGGATTACACACATACACCCACAAGTTGACAGTCAGTGTCCCAAGAAATACGGGAAGCAAAGAAGCCTGACCACTGCTGAAAAATAAAATTTTATCCTGAAGAAAGGCATGTTCTTTGTGAATAGGACCTGTTTCCTCCTGCAGTTCCTTCAGACTCAGAATAAAGGCCTACTTAGTTCCTACTTAGATTTAGCTATGGAAAAAAGAGGCATCTGATTTCAACATTTCCAAAGCTTTTCAACCCTCACCCCATTCCCCCAAGTCAAAAAAACTTCCATGATACTGTTTCAAACCACTGAGCCCCTTGTGTGATGCACGTTTCTGCACTTTGTCCTTCTAAACACCATTGATTCCTCTCCCTCCACTGCTCATGGTCAGTCAGCCTTTCCTGTGGGATAGGCTTTCTGCTTCTTCCACACCGTGTCTGCTTGTTCTGTACATCAGAACAGCCCTAGTAGGTCTGTAAATTTCTCAGTGAAGAGATTTAGGCAAACACGTAACAGGACTAGTCTTATCCAGGATGAATTCTTCAGTAAAAACAATGTTAGCTTCCTTTGTAATAGTAACCATGGTAACCATCTAGCTACTGTACATTAGTACATCCCCATCTCCACATCCCATTTCCCACACGAACCGTATCTGATGCCTTACCGGAGCCCAGCCACATTTGAAGTACTGCATTGCCTCTGTCTACAAAAACAAGTTCTCTTATCTAACAAACACACAGGTACAAAGCTCACTGGCTCTTTGATAACTTCTGCGTTTTAATCCATTTTTCCACTTATCTGTAGTTCTTCCACTATTCTTTGCCAGAAATAGTTCAAAACCCCCGCATGCCACTGAATTCAGACTTAAGTTTGAATACCATTTGAATCCCACCCCACTGACTGTTCTGAGGTTGTGTATATCACATTTGTACTTGATCAGTTTATTAAAACTCCTGACTACTGAGCCTACAGCTTCCTATGCTTGACTTGAGGCACCAAACCCCCAGTTTTATTCCTTTTCCAGCTTTGTGACTTGCATTCTTTGATTCCCAATAGGTATTTAAACCTTACTAAAAAAAAAAAGGGCACAAATACTCACACTGCCTATTGCTGGTCTGTAACCTGCCCTTCACCCTCTCCCCTGTCCTCACTCAGTGTTAAATCCACGTTTTTTCATATTTCCTCTCTTCTTACACAACTGAAAAATCTGTCACTATTTTGTTTTCCTCTGTTAGTGCTCATTCCCTGATCTGCTGGCAATTCCCCCTTTATCCTGAGAGTCTCTAGTGACATTCCAATGCCCACAGAAGTCAACAGCATGTTCAGTTTTGATGAGTGACAGAGCTGAGCCTTATCCATATCAGTCTGACACTACAGTTGCCAATTTCAGTTTATTGCCATTTCCTTAAGACGAGAAACAGTTCAAGTAGGAAAGATCTCAGGCCTGTATTTAAGTGGACAACTGGCCACATTAATAGCTCTCAAACCCAGTGTCCTTCTCGTGAGCAGAAGGGTTCGAGGTAGGTTGGATGGGGCTTGGAGTGACTGATCTAGCTGAAGATGTCTCTGTCCATGGTGGGGGAGGTTGGAGTATTATTTTTAAAGGCCCCTTTTGATCCAAAACATTCTTACGATTCTGTGTTTCTAAGACCTTATATTTACAGACACAAGCTCTGCTCTGCCAACTGGCCATGGAATCAGAGAAAGCTGACCCTGCCCCAATGATTTCCTAGCACAGGCATCTCTGTAAAGCCCCCAGCCCTTACCTGTGTGTATCTTGAGGTGTGTCCGTAAGTTGCTGGGATCACTGAAAGCTTTGCTACAGAAATCGCACTTGTGCGGCTTCATGCCCATGTGCCCCATGAAGTGGACATGGAGCTTGGAAGGGGAGATGAAAGCCTGGGGGCACATGGAGCACTTCCACTTCCTTTCCTTTCCGTGGCCTGGCCCGTGGTTGCTGCTGTGCCCCTGACTGGGGAGGTGGTTGTGAATATGGCTGCTCAAATGGGCCTTGAAGTCCGCATAGGAAGCGCATTCCTTTCCACAGTGGCAGATGTGCACATCTGGATGTTCAGGGACACCTGTGGGCACAAAAGCATCACTTTTAATGAGGCATGGTAAGGCCTAACAGAGCATGAGCAAGACCCATGTAAACATTTTGTCTGTGGTAGGAAAGCCAGCTGCAGAGATTTTTTCCCCTTTGTTCCTTTCAGCTCCAGGGCTTGCTTTTCAACACTTTTAGGTAGGTCATTTCAAATGTTTTGAGGGGCCAAACTTTGGAATGGTTTTGAGCACAGCTCCACCAAATCTAAATTATCACAACCACAGGTCGGGGAGAACAGGAACATCTTAGCTAGCGAAACTCCCTTAGCATCCATCCCTTAGTGGACAGACAGAAGAAAAACAATGCTCTTTCTTCCAAACTGTGATCTTTTACTCCTGATCAGTGGAATTAGATAGGGGAATGTTTCTTTTAAATTATAGTACTCTATAGTCCTGAAACGTAAAAGGAAACTATGACATGCACCAGTAGGAACTGAGAAGGAACATAATGCACTCCCAAGTCACAGTGCCCAGGGATGTCACTGAAAGGGAATTCAAGCTGGGTCCTCCCTGCAAAGCCAGCAAAAACGAGCAGTTACTTACCAAGCTGTCGTGCATAGTCCCGACTGTAATAAAAGAGAAGCTCGTGTTCAGGTGGGATGTCCCGAGAGGTGCAGAAGTAAATTTTTCCATCATGAGGATAAGCTACCAGATTCTGCTCTTCCCGGTTCCTATAGCAATAACAAGAGGCATGAAAAAAAGCCCTCCAGAAGTACTGACTTTTTGAGAGAGAAAAGACGATTCCTATAAATAGGTAATGAGAGAACCTCAGTGCTTGTCAGCACGTTATGAAAACTTTCATGTCTGTCACTTCTGTCCTTCTTTATTAAAGGAAAGGAAAACTGGACCTTGAGAGCCAATCTGCTCCACCAACTGATGCATTTTTCACACCCCTGCTGAGAATATTATTAATACACATTAGAGTGGGCTGAGAGAAGAGAGTTTATGATCTCTTAAGAAACTACATAAATCTATGTATTTTTCATATTAACCCCCTCAAGAAATAGAGAATGCATGAGGGAGAAAATATCAGTAATGCCTTAGAGCAAAATAATCTTAAAAAAATCCTCTTGATTTCCATTTTCAAGATGTGGTCACCAATCTTTTGAAGCAGTATCTTGCATATGTTTGTTCCCAGTGTTTGAAACCAGCAAAAGCTCTGCCCCACTGCAGCAGAAGATCAAGCATTAATTTTCCTTGACTCTTGCATATGGGAGCAATGAAATGAACTCTAGGAGAAACCTACTTTGTGTCAAGAGAGCAAAGCCTTCTCAGTGGACTATGGATGGAGTAATACTTAAGCCAGTCTGGATAGTTTTCACTTCAGACTCTGGGAAGACTGAAAAGGCCAGTTTTTGCAAGCTGTAAGAGCTTGGAACTTGGCCAGAAGAACCGAGGGACACTTTGCTAATAAAGGACAATCAACATCACCTTCACAGATGTATCCAAAAGGAATGGGGTAGAGGAAAGCAGTAACAACCTAATACACAGTAAGTTACTATATAAAGAACCTGGTTTAAAGCTTTGGAACAAGGGAAACAGGGCATGTGCACAAGTCTGGGGCTGTTTTAGGACAGCATGTGTACCAGTTCTCGTGTAACATTCTCCCCACCAGTTCAAGATGCCCAGGTAACTCTTGAAAGTCCCTTGGCCCTGAGCTCACACCCCTGTGGGCAGGCAGTGCAGCAGTGCACACTCTCCAGTATGCCCTGAGATCAGCTCAGCTGGTTAGAGTGTGGTGCTAACAATGCCAAGGTTTGGGTTTGATCCCCGTATGGACCGTTCACTTAAGAGCTGGACTCAGTGATTCTTGTCGGTCCCCTCCAACTCAGAATATTCTGTGATCCTTATCTTTCTCTATTCCGTACAGCCTTCCATGAGCCTGCAGCTCAAGACTCAAAGCTACTCAAAGCACAGTATAGGTGGTTCTCACCTGGCTTTGCGTACAAACATCATCCAGTTACATTCATTTTCATCAGTTGTAACGATGCAGAACTCCAGGACACCATTGTGATAGATCTATCAGGAAAACAAATGCAATCTTAGGATAAAACTCAGCAATAAATTAAGTCAAAGCCAGCTTCTTTAAGAGAGGATGTGTTTACCTAGAACAAGCTGAGAAGTCTCCATTGCCATTGCCAAGACCACAGCCCTGTTTTTATTCCTTATTTTCCTCTTCACACGGCAATCTTGACTTCTCTGCTACCCAGGAGGCTAGAAAACCTGTTTATCAGCATCTTTCCCACACACCATCTTTAGCTCCCAGCAGAAATGCATTTGACTGCTTTTCTTACAAACCAAGTCTTGTGAATAATATCTGGGCAAACAGTGCATGTTTTATTTATATAAATCAAGTTTACTTTCTGAACATGGAATGATGGGGAAAAGAAAGCTTTAAAGCATCTTTCCTAAAACAAATCTTTCATCACCTAGGGGAACTTTCAATAAACAGTGATACAAAACAAACAAGTGCTGCCTAGTGAATCATATACAATCTCTGCTGTAACTCCACACAAACAGCGGAAACCACATACAGACCTGTAAAAGAAAAGGCATTAAAGAAGCTTTTTGTACTTCAGGATCGATTACCAGCATATTACATAGTATATATGCTGATATTAAGCATTAAACAATCAAATTGCTTTACTTTTGGCTTTTGACAAGGAAAATAATGTTGAAGTTGCTGTGTCACGTGGCAAGTTTCACCAGATAAAGGCATGTTGGCAGATCTGTGAACCAGAACACCCACTGACCTTCCAGATGTGACTGGCTGCTTTGTCTGTCCAGTCAGCCACCTCCAGAGAATGGCTCTGCTGTCCGATCAAAGGTCCAAAACAAGTCCGCACAGGAATGGTTTCTCGTGTCCACACACCTATCAGGAGAAGACCAAAATCTGAAGAAATCAATGGTTTAAACAACTTATCATGCACAATAAAGAAGTGGGAGGTTTATGAGATGATGCTCCAGGGGTAGTATCTAGGCATAAGATCATCAAAGCTTCTACTTCACACGTGAAACACACCTAAGGCAGAGACAAGAACCACCACCACCACATGACACTACTGGGAGCCGCTTTGTTCTAACTATAAATATTTATTTTGTCAAAAGCAAGTAGGTTACTTCTCAGTAAGCTAAAAAACTAACATCCTAGCCACTTGTACCAATTAAAGTTTTCATGGCACTTTCTGCAGAAGCAGAAAATACTAGTTTCAGTAACTACATTTTGCCTACCTAATCCCCAGGAATTTCCAGAATTGTTGCTGGGCATTGTTAAGCAGCTTCTGCATTTCTCCCCAGAGGCAGCTGTATTCTGTCATGGGCAGAGGGATTCCTGCATGTATATTATTTATTATTAAACACTTACATATATAGGTCTACATGAATACACTGAGTAGCTTTTAGGAATAAACTGGAAACTAGTGCATCTTGAAAAGAACAGATGTAATCTACTCTCGACAAGCAGCATCACTAAGCAAGCCAATAATCACATTCTTCTCTAGCCTTCAGATCCTTAGGGTATTGCTTTGTACTCTTCGATTTCCAGGTGACAATGGCGTGAAATACAGTAACAAGGTCCACATCCAGTGACAAGGTCACAGTCTACATGCCAAATGTAAATGAAAGGGGGGGAAAAAACAGAGGTACTTATGATCAATACTCCAATGTGGGTGCAGAAGTCCAGAGAACCCACAGGTAGCAAACCAGACAGAAATCTCCTCTATTATTTCTAATAGTTACCTTCTCCCAAACTGCAACTGCTTCAATGTTTTCTTATCAAAACTGTGTGTGGGTTGCCCACGATAAAAATAAACACCATATCTTGCTTGTGCTTGACCTTACCATGTCCCACATTCTGTGGCAGCAGCCCTACAGCATAGTTGGAAGTCTAAGTAGTAACCAGAGCACAAGAAGCTCTTGGATAATGTAAGTCAGGGTGATTACAGATGAGGGAAGCACCTCTCTATTGCAGCGTTTCTTTCCCACATTAAATTCCCATGGTTTTGGATTTCAGGCAGTGAGTGTATTTTAAACTGCTGCAGAGAAACACACAGTAACATGATTCTTACCCCCCTCAGCTCCCATCATAGACTGCCGGAGGACGAGCTGCTTAGGGAGAGAGAGCCGGGCTCGGCTCTCTATCGGGGTGTCAGGGACAAAGGTGACGGGCCCGTGGTCTGGGCAGTCTGACGGATACGCCTTGTCACACAGTGTGCACCCTGCAGAGAGGGAAAAAGACAACAGGGGTTAAAAAGATGCAACAGCTCCCACTGTGCAATCAAGTATGCTTCAGCTCAGCTCCTGCCAAAGGCTGGATCTATCAGGTTCAACTTGTCCACTAAATAGGTTTTACTCAGAGGAATACATGTATTAGTCTCCCCAGAGTTGGCATCAATGCAGAGGATGTGAGAGCCATTTTCACTCTGATCACAAGTGAAATGAACTTTATTGGCAGAAAAATCAAAGACATACCAGACCAAACACTCTCTAACTGGTTACATTTTTGGAATTTACCAAAAACACTTCTCGCATGTACAACCTTAAGGGTATCCATTCAAGGGAACAGTAAGGCCTCCTTTCTAAAATGTTTCTAATTTGAACCCACATATCCCCTTACCTCCATTTGAATTCAGACAATGTGTAAATCTTCACAGTGGCAAAAACCTCACCTTACTGTTGCTGTTGAAGGACTTACTGCAATAAACTCATACAGTGTGAGTATGTCACTGAATGGAACAAAAAAAAAAGCCCAAGAAGAACCAGTACCATCGCTTTCCTAATCTGTCATTTAGCAGGAGTACTGCTGAAAAAGAAACCACTGAAAGTCTTCAGTTCAATAACTCTGAGAAAAGGTACATCATAAAATGCTCTCCACAGCATTATTATTTCATCTAGAAAAACTACATAATTTTAATTCTCTACGGATGGAGCAACCAACACCTACTCAGCAACCACTCTCCTGATGAATCATTATTCTGAAGAAGAAAGATGCTCAGGATCTCCTCAAAGACCTTCTTTGGCCTGCTGATGACCCAACTCCAGTATAAAAGACCTATCACAGAACTAGTCTTCAGCAGGCCTAAACAGCAGTTCCATTCTTACATGTTTAAAGATAATTTTCAGACATTCCCTTCATACCTCAGGGTACCAGAATCTGACCCCAAAAAAATACAGTTTGAGCAACTACACAGTTACAGACAACGAGGTACTGAAAAAATTATTAGGTAGAGCCTATATAAGCATTGCTTCAAGTGCTCAGCTGATATGTAGGAGTAAAGCAATGACAACAGCCAGACCTGAGTAATGACAACCGCTATTTGGAACAGCTGCTTTTAAGCATTGCCTAGCACACACCCACCACAGCTCTAAGGAGAGGCAGAGGAAGAAAAGTTCTAGGCATGTGACACTTCCACTTGGAAAGGTTCAGGAATTCATACATTTTTGAGAAGTTGAAAAAAATAATGAAAATCTCACCATCTACAGAAAGTCAAATACACTTTCTGTTCCTGTCCTTTCCATATTATGCCACAAAAAACCCCAACCAAAACATAAAATTAAAATAATAATAAAAAAATCAGTGATTACTTCTCTGATTTGGATATCCAGAACTGTAAACAAAGATGACCACATAAGGGGCTATTTAGAAGTTTCACAAACATTCAAGACTGTAGCAAAGGCACACATTTTATTTCCTGCTTAAGGGCAGTGTAAAAAGTTTTTTGAAAAAGGCCCTGACTCCTGCCTTCTCAATGAGGAAAAACCACCAAAGGGCTCTAAACCAACTCCTTGTCCTTGCTGTCACCTGTGTGGAGACAAATTCATGTTTTATTCAGGAGAAGTTTAAAAACAACAACACAAAGTTAAAATTTAAACCTTCCCAAGTCAAGAATCTGTTTTGCAAATCACATGAAAGCACAAGCAATGCAACAGCCACTTTATTATCCTACCAAAGGGGAGCATCATCTGGGAAACAGCTTAGGACTATATTAAGTATAGCAACAATAAGTTGGCATTTTCAATTCCACTTCGAATAAGAGAAGTGATTTCACCACAAGCATGTTGGATTCCAGAGTATTTTGATCATTATTTGCTCAACATGTAACAGATGCTTGTAGGAACTTCTGAAGTGCATTAACTGTAGAACTCTTCCTTTAGGACTGGTAAATTCATCACAGTTCTATGTCCACCTGATTTTAAGTTATATTTTATCCCACAGAACTGAACTTTTAATTCAATTGTCTGACCAGACACTTTGCATCAAACTGCACCTCCCCCATTGCTAACCAAGGCACTGTAGCTTTCAGTTTCTTAAACTATGTTCTGTAGGCAAAGCTAGCCATAAGGTCCTGGCAGTTGTAGGGCCAGGCTGCATGAAGAGCAGCCCTCAGCAGTGCTATCACAGCTAATAAAAATAATTATAAAAGCTGGCCTTATGCTTCAGAGGTGGGAATCCAGACATGCTGCAGGTGAAAGTTAAATCTCTGTCACAGAAAATGAGAACCTCACAGTTCTCAAACACCACTCCTTGAATGATAACATGACTGAGAGTACAATACCCAGTTCTCCTCTCTTCCTACAAGATCAACTAACCTCTGGGCTAAAGTCCTTTGATGAGAATAATTAGAAATATTAAAATGTTCCTTCCCTCTCTGCTCTTTTTTTCCAGCGGGTCCTGTTGAGAATAACATTTTCATGATAATTGTTCATGTTTTAATAAAAATTGCAAAATCACACAATGTCATACTCAACAAGTATACCCACTTGACTGAATCTACAGCTTGTGGTGTCATTTGTTGTGTATTTTTCAAGCACCAAGAAGAGTCACTTGTGATGTGACTTAAAAAACAAAAGAGTCTCATTTCAAAGGATACTATCTGCATATCCATAGGAGGTAAGAGGTTCATAAAGACTCAGCTTTCAACCTCAAGGCAACATGGGAGGTAGATACAAAAAGAATTATGCTAAAACATCCTACTATGTCTCCTTCCAAGTATTGTTGTTTCAGCACAGTAATCTGGCACTGCAGATGTTCCAACTTTCGTGGACTTGTTAAATAGCATTTCTTTCACCATTAATCTGTAAGACTAGCAACAAGAGTCCTGTCATACCACTAGACAGCAGCTGCATGACAAACCCTACCCCAAGAAAGCAAGAAATGTCCACTTACATATGGTAAACAAGGTTGCCATATTCTCCTTGTTCGAATTGGAGTCTTCCATTTGCAGAGAGGGTGGTACAAAGGCAAGATTGTCTGCAGACACATCCACATGACTTGGCCCCATGGCTACTTCCTGATTGATGGAAGACACCGCCACTGGCTCGAGGCTGAGGCCCACTTCATGCAAGGCTACTGAGTCCAGGGAAGCGAGGTTGTGTGAGGTAGAGAGCGCCACACTCACGGAGTTGGTGCTCATGGCCACAGTATGAATGGAGTCATTTAGTGTGCTGTCCGATATCCCTGTCACCCGCCCGGCAATGTGGTCGGGCTCCATGACGACAGGGAGTTCCAAAGTGCTACCGTGAATGGGAATGACACCGCCGTGTCCCACAGCGTCCGATGTCAAGTTACTCCCCACTGTGTCTACGGCTAAAGGTTCATGGCTCCGGGAGCCATTTGGGATCTGCGAATGATCCCCGGCTACATCATCCATCGTGAGCTCCTCTGTCATCCCATCTGTGGAGATGGGGCTGGTTACCCTTGAAACGCTCTCCATGGTGATTGTAGTATCCAGTGCTACCTCATGGCTGTCACTAGGATGCAGATTTTGAGGACCATGTGTGTTCACTGTGCGCGAGTCCATGGAGACAATCCCCGGTTCCAGCCCCACGGTTCCACTGGGCTGGTAGGGATCCAGGGCCGACGGATTGTTGGAGACTGACAGTGCTGGATTGCTGTCAACATTTATAGTGTTGGGATGGATGTACTGAGGTGGTGGTCTGTCAGCCAAGTAAGATAAGATACCTGAGAGGAAGAGAGGGAGAAAAAGAATACAGTGAGATCACATCAGTTTTCAAATCTCGAACAAAAATCAATCCCAGCAGAGTACATTGAGACCCAGATCCCTGAAGACCTTCTCTACATTATCTCCAGTTAAAACCCATTAAATCTAAAACATGCCTCACAAACATACATGAACCCAACACTCTTGTCAAAATATCACTTGACAACAAATTCAACAGAGTTAGTTTCTAGTTATTTCTCAAAATCCGAACAGCCAAGTTTTTGGCAGAATGCAACCTTGGCTCCTCAGCACAAAGACTCAAACAGAAAGAGGTTCTTTACATTTTAGGCTTAATTTTTCATTCTCAAGAAATAGCTCACAAAGGATGAAGGACTGCTAGAGGAATCTATAGTTTGATAACCCTGGTTCATCTTCGCTAGAAGAAGAAACAATTATCCAGGATACATCATTTTTGCTTAGGTATTTAAGTTTTAACAATGACTATTTCCTTCCTCTAAGACTAAGTGGCACAACTGTCCATCTCAGAGATCACCAATTGCAATTCTGAAGGACACAGATAAGGTCTCTTACAGATATTGTGACTCATCTGCTCTCTTTCCTTACTAGAAAAATATGTTGTTTCTTGTAAAACAATAGGTTGGTTAAATTTAAATCAGAAACCCTAACATCTTTTCTGGTAGTTCTGGAAAGCTTCTCAAAAATCAAACAACCTTCGAACTTAAGATATGAAGAAATACCTGCATTTACACACTAAAACAAAAAAATATCTTTGGAAGAAATACATCTGCACATCCAAGTAAACAGTATTTTCAGCAGAAAGAGAGGCAGATTTTGCAGATTCTGGGAGATCTGAGTCAGCGTGTTTCTTTGTGGCCTTCAACCCTATGAGCCATTTGTTCTGTAAGTGTTCCATTCAAATATGTCTGTTATTACAAGGATGCAAACATGGATACTCTTTCTGCAGCATAACCCCATTAAAAATGACTAAGCCAAGAAACGGACAGTTTAATTTAATCAGCTGGATCAAATATTTCTGCGTGCAATGCTGCCTTGTGGCTTGAACAAGGATGAGCCCTGAAGGCAGCAAGATGACTCATGGAAGAGCCCTATGAAACATCAGACTAAACATCACAGGAACTAGAAAGACTATTCCAGGTCAGAAGAATGGCTAATACTCTTGGTCCTAATGCACTGTCTCTTCGTCTACTCTTTGCCCACTAAACAGGCAGGCAGGTTATGCAGTAGGAAAGGTTACTCCTAAGCAGCTGGAAAATTCAGCCATTAGTCAACAGGGAGTTGGATGAGATCTGGGCTGCTACGGCCTTTTTCTCTAACCTAGGCTGAACCAACAAGACCCAGTGGGTCATCCTGAAAAAGTTTAACTACCCTTCCACCCTGCCAATCTTAGCTACAAAACAAAACAAGGACTACATTAAAAGCTCCAATTTCTGTGTCTTCACATGTAAAATTCTACATTTATACTCTAAAGGATATGTGAGAGAGGAATCAAGATAGAAGTCAGTACATTACGCCTTTGGAAATCAACCTTGAACAAAAAACAAAGAAAGAATGGCCTAAACAGGTGGGAAAGAGCTCAAACTCCTCAGCTGATGGCTTGCCCTTTCTGAGCTCTGAACTATTGTGGCCTACCATTATGCACATATTAAGTACTGCTTCAGCCTATAGGAGAAGAAAAACAGAAGCAGCTTTCAAATTATAAGACACTGAAGACAGAAACCAGGCATGCTTTGTTTTCTGTTAATTTTAAAACCAAAGCAGGAGTAGCAATCAAAGGTTTGGTTTAAATGGAAAATGCCCTGCAATTCTCTTAATTCACAAGTATAGCAACAGATACCTGAAAATAAAGATGTATATGACACAACAGCCTCCAGACAAAGGCAGGGAAATAACAGCTCTGAAAAACAGTCAGTCTTGCCTGCTTCAGGACAGAAACAGGTGGCTCTTAAAACAGTTTCTCTTTCTTTTCCCCCCCATCAGCACCAAACAACTTACCAGGTAGAATGTGTCTGAAATAGCTGCTCTCCAGGTGAGGGTATGGTGGCGGAGGTAGGGTGTAGTTTCTCTCTGGTATACCACACATCACTCCTCGATCCCCAATACCCATTGGGAGCATCAGAGACAGAGCAGAGGGCAAGGAACTCAAGGAGGGGCCCAAGTTTGGAATTGCAACAGGCAAGCCTGCAAGAGAAAATACCAACTTAAACTCAACGGAACTACTTGAGTTTATGAATACACAAACTAATGAAGCTCCTCAGGAGCTCTCTCCCTATGGAAATACAGCATGGTACCATGAAAGTAAGGTGGCAAGCTTCTAGGAAAGGATCAGTTATCACAGCACCGAGAGGCATGCCTGAATATAGCTAGATCTTTTCTGGATATGTTTTGTGGGGCTTGCTTCTGCTTTATAATTGTAAATGACTTCTGTCTGTGCAGGCCCCAGAAAAGAAGAGCTAGGAAACCAGTTTTGCTCCACAGGTGAAAAATCATTATTTTCACCTGAGAGAAATTAGACATAGATGGAGACAGATCTTCAGCTACAGTTTGTATTTCAAAGGATTCTGCTACTACTCACCCACAGTGCAAAACCCTCCCATAGAACAAAACAAGGCTGCCACTAAGGTGTAAGCCTGATAAGCACTCACGCCTTTTGCTTTGCCCACATCAGCAACGATTTACAGTCTCCCCTTCCCCAACTCTACATCACTCCCACTACCTGCTAAAGATATGACTTGCTATCAGAGCGAGCCCTGATACTCAGTTATGACCATTCCTGTGACAGTAAAACACAGAGCATGAGCTGCAACACCCTTTGTGGGGCCTTTCCCCATTACCTGGTGCTGGTATGGCATTGTGAGTGGGGGACGCTGCCAACCCCAAGTGACTCCCTGAGACCGGCAGGGCATTGCTCACAGAAGCTGAGGTCAGCTGGTCCATCCCTACAGGACTCAAGTTCATTTCATTCATTCTGGAGCCAGGGAACAGGGAGTGGAGGGGGAAAAAGACAAAGAAACAGATCCATGAGCATTCCTGATTAGTGACTGTACTGTGGTGAGGAAGGGCTGAGCAAAAAAACTCAGATACTGTCACATAAAAACCCTGCCTTAGAAAGCTAAGCATAAAGCAGATCAGCCACTCATGTCGACATCACATCACGATCGATACATATTGACCATATTACACAGCAATAATAAGGATTAAAAAACAGTTCAAAAAAGCAATCAGACCATAGCTTTTTCCTTGCCATCCAGAAAACAAAGTCTCACTCCTACCAGTCAAAGCCACTGTGATTAAAGTATTGTGAACACAGATCAATTCGCAAGCTGAATGTCACAAATACTCAGACAACAGCACCGGACTTAAATTTTATGACTTCTGGACACCACATTCACGTTTGAAAACCAAAGTCAGGGGAGAGGAGTGGGGAGAGATCACTTCCAACTGCTAATGGACAAAAAATCTCTAATTCATCATCAGTTCAAACCAGGCCAATGGTGACAAGAGTTACCACTGCAGAACAGCCATAGCTTAGAGTTTTAACAGGCTGCCTCAGTCTGGTTCTACATGCTCCTATTCCATTACAAATTGGCACCATGGATGACATGTTATTTCAGATCAAGCAACCACTGGTTCCCGAGTGCCTGCACCGCTCAGGTGAGCACACACCACTCGAGTGGCCGTAGAGCTGCAGGAACCACTAGGCTGCCCAACACCCCAAATCCCCAGCCTTGGGAGAAACCATGTCAGCTCCAGGCAAATCTGGGGGCTCAATCTGCACATGCAGCCCAAACCAGTCCATGGGGATGGGGACACCAAAGAGACACGGTCGAGTCATGTTTGCCACAACTTTGCAAGCTCTGCCTGGCCTATGTTCTGCCCACCCTGGCCCTCTTGCTCACACAGCAGCTCTAACCCGCTCTCGTAGGGCCGGACAGATCAGCTACCCCACAGCACCACAACCCTGGCAAGGAGACCCAACACCCTCCTCGCTGGCCCAGCCTCTCACATGGCCCTTGCGAGCAGCAGGCCCAGGTGCGGCAGTACTGATGAAGAGCTGGAGCTTGGACTGCCACTCCGGTGAGGAAAGCTATACCGCTCGCCCAGGAAAAACAGCCAAATACACCGAACTCAAGCAAATCAACAGCGGAAGATCTCGGAAGGGGCCCACAGGGACCATCGAGTCCCCTGCCAGCCCCCCGCACAGCACCTGACACCCGCAGGGATGAGCTGCACGAACGGCGTCGCCGACTCTCACGCCGGGTCCGCCCAGCTCCGCACACGCACTGCCCCACCCTGCCACCCGGCCCACCTGCCTCCAGGGACGCTGCCGAGGGCTCCGGCCGCCCTCCGGGGCAGGGCATTTATCGCCCGGCCCAAGCGGCTGCTGAGGATGGCGATGTCCAAGGGAGGGAACCACCTCCTTCGCCCCGGGGCCGAGCCTCGGGGCCTGCGGGAGGCGCTGAACGCTTTAGGGACACCCTCCCCTGCCCGCCCCACCGGCCGGGGTCCCGCCCGCCTCCCCGGGGCGCTCACCTGGGGTGCATGGAGCCCGGCGCCTCTCCGGCGGCGGAGCACCCGCAGCCGCATCAGGGCCCTCGGCCCCGGCCCGCCGCCTGCCCCCGGCCCCGGCTCCGGCCCCAGGCTCGGCCCGGCCGCAACCCCCAGCGCCGCCGCCGCCGCCTCATGGGCGGGCCCGGGCGGGCCCCGGGCGGCGCGGGCCCGGCGCGGGCGGGGGAGGCGGGAGCGGGCGGCGGTGATGGCGGCGGGGGCGGACGGCGCCGCTTCCTGGCTGTGGCGCTCGGCGGCGGAAGCGGCGCCACCGCCCCGGGACTCGGGTGCTCACCGCCCGGCCCGGTCCCGGCGGCTGACCCGGAGCCCGTGCCCAGGGTTCCCCCTGCCGCCCCTCTCGGGAGGGCGCGGTGCTTGCTCTGTTTTCCACACAGTGTTTCCACACAATATTCCCGCACAGATCTCCCAGCTATCTCACTGCATGCCCGTTACATCCGTATATCTGTCTGCTGTATTAGAGGGTTGTGTCTCACGTCCTCTGGAGCCATCACCAGCTGCCTTCTGGACGTTATCGTTCAGTTATGAACTGATTTATGGCTCATATGTACCATTCCGGTTGAGGCAACATTGCAAAGGAATCTCTTGATGCGTGCGAGTAGTTTTGTAGCTTGCCTTCACCTGACACGTGGATAGTCGTCACATTCGCAGCTCAAATCAGTCTACATGTTCCTTAAGTGCCGGGGTGAACAGCTGTTTCCTGAAACACCGTAATGTGGTTTGGTAATTTGGTTGTGCCTGACATGTAGATGATGCCTCATTAAATGAGACATCCCTTGATAAGATGTCTGCTCAGGAGTAAACTCTCAGTATTTTTCTGTCTGCTCTCTTTTGATCTGAACAACCTAAATGTAGGATCCGTAAGAGTCATTCCACGACCTAAAGGGCCCAAAATGTAGGATCTGAAAGAGTCATTCCAGTTCAGTACAAGCCTCTCAGTTTTTGTAGGGGTAGAAACATACTCTCCTCATTTGGCTATACCTGTCAGAAAGTTAAACACCTTGTATACACTAGCTCTTCCATCTCTCTCTGTAGCTGAAGGAGAGAAACAGTCTGTCGCAGAGAGTGCTTCATCCCATCTTGAGGTTGTTGTCTGAGATGTGTGAGAATTCCCTTTGTATCTGCCTTTCTATAGCTATGACCTTTAACTGGGACCTGCATAATTGGTTTAGTCTAAATATGTAACATCTAAAGGAGTACATTTAGGCCTCTGTCATTCGTGACCAAAAGAATGACCTCATTTAGTTTACCACATATCCCACAACCTCTCGTCCACTAAGCCAGATAATCCTTACCCTAACCATGAACAACTGTAGCTGAATTGGCCCACAAACATTATTTCATCAAGTCAAGAAGGAACTCATCAAGTTCTCAGGTTTTTAGGGACTGCTAATCTTGTGATGGGGGCTTTATGCATGTTTCATTTTTCTGTGTGTAGTACCACATATTCACATGGTTGGTGCTAATACTTCCCATCTTTCTTAGAAACTGCAGCAAATTATTACAAGCCCAAAAGTCTCTTTCTTCACTTTGCATTCCCTAATACATAGGAGATGACAGGAGACCTTCCATTTTCAGTTCTCATCCTTACAACTCCGTGGTTATGCTCAGTACATCTCAATTCTGTCCTGAAATGCTAGGTTATCCCAACCCCTCAGCTTGTCTTAATGCCAATTATGATAGTGTAATTCTACCGCAGAAGTGCCCTGGTGCTGAAATCCTTGTGCTATTTCAGCTATCTGAGCTGAAAGTAATACTTTGAGCCTATGAGCCAGATTGGATGTAGTCATACACAGATAAGAGTGGGTTTTTTTCCTACTGTCAAATGTTAGTCCTCCGAGGTTCCAGCTTATTTTGTAGTCACTTTACTCCACTGAACACATAATATCTTAAATCTTAACTACCAGTTTAAAGCACAAGTATCAAAGGAAGGCAGTGATAATATGAAGTGTCACTGAATGAGAAATTAATCTGTGTCTACAGAGATGTATGCTGCATGCCCAAGGTATTGTGATAAAACACATTTGGGGACTGTTTCTTCTGCAAGGAAAGATATTTTTTTATATACCAAACAGTTTTATTATATGTGAAGTGTTTTGATAAGACAACTGCACTATGTGTCCTGAAAGCTTGGTTTATTGACATTTATAGCGGTACTTGCTGCGTGAGGAACAAATTGCCAAGCTATTTTTCAAGTCGTCTTCAGATCCTGGAGACATACTAAAAAAGATAAGGGAGACTCATGAAACCACAGAGGAAAGAAATGCAGTAAGCATGGTTCAGTCCTTCCCTGTAGTGTGAGCCAAAGTCCCTGCTGGACCATGCCCACATCCTGGTACGATCAGTTCTCTTCTGCTATTGCAAATCTGCCCTTGGGTTCTTTCTCAGAGCAAGCAGAATTACACTGGAATGAAGATTATGCAAAAAGCAATGGCTGAAGCCAACTTTTTTAACATCAAAAATCCGAATTTCTCACCATCTTTTCAGGTATCCTTGTCAGCACTCTGCAGGCCAGTATGAAACGTGGCTAGTTTATGTGCAGCTCTCACTTCTAGCTATAAAGATGGAAAGAGATGGCCTGTGCTTAAGGACAGAACAGGATTAGAGAGACACAAACCTATTGAATCTTGTATTCCTGTATCTCAGTGTCAAGTGAAGTTGTTACTGTCATCCTGTGGTGTGCAGTTAACAAGAGAATCTGTTAATTGCATATTTTTATATCTGTTAATAAATTGCAGCAGCCTAGACAAACTATGATATGTATAATAAATACTAAAATTTAATATAATTAGGGCAAATTAAAATATAGGAAGTGCATGATGTTGTGAGAGTTTCTTTTGAAATTCCCCACAGATTTTCTTCTTCTTCCTTCTCAGTAATGTGCCTACTGATAAAACAGTTCAGATATCATCTTTTGGGAAATAGATGGACTTGCCTGTGTTCTACTGACTCTTGTATTTCTACTACAGTCTTTCAACTGATGACTTTTTTTTCACACACAGATGGACACAGGGTCAAGGAGAATCTCTTTTTTTGAATAATTCAAAGTAGTTCAAAGCGATCACTGTGTAATGTCAATAGTGTTGTCCATTGTTCTTGTGGGAGTGTGATCATGTTGAGGGTTCTTTTGTACAAAGATTACATACTTATAGATATTGTGTTAGGATATATGCAATTAAAATCACAAATAAGTTATATCTGGAAGGAAGATTCCTTCATGTTTTATTTTTAGATATGTCAGAAATATTTTCTATTCATTTTGGCTGGATAATAAGGTGTTTATAGTGAAGTAAAAGGAAAGAGAGAAGGAAGGAAACCTGTTCAAATGCCATAGACAATGGAGTCTGTGTGGAATCTCCCAGACTTTGTATTATAAAAGCAAAACAAACCAACCAACCAACCAAACAAACCCAACAAAACCACAAACAAACCAACCAAACCAAACCAAAACATACAGTGTGTATGCAAACAGTACGACCTCTGCCACTGTAGAGCAGTGAACAACATCTGATTTCTACCACCTGGAAAGCAAGTCAGGCCATCTGCTTTGTATCAGCATGGAGGATATTGCATTCTGGAGTCAAAGGATCCTCCAGACAAATGTGTGAAGAGGAGTTAATTGGAGAAACAGTGTAAGAAAGAAGATCAAGGCTTATCTTAGAAGAGGAACGTTGTCCATGGAGTCTTAACCTACTCTTAAAACTGAAAAGAATGTGTATTAGCCTTTCCGTTTGGTGGGCCAGTCCTGCTACTTTCACTGTGTCTGCAGGTGCAGACATGTTGAGAAGGGCCTGCTTGCTGCAGAAATCAGTAGAGGAAGGAGACATTGCTTTAATCCTGCTCACACTATTAATAAGGACTTTCAGTGAGATGTAGGGTGCGTTGGCCTTGCTGTGGCTCTCTTCCCAGGGGCAAATCCCTTTCCGAGCAAGTGACATTAGATTGTCAACAAGATATCACATTCATCAAAAGCCTGTGGTGTATTTTCTTATTTCTGTCGCACACAAACACATTCAGACTTCAGAGTCCATTTGATATGAGATCAGCTTCAGTCATTCAGATTAACAATTAACATCTACCTGTAATTTTTCTTCATGTATTTCCCTAAAGGATTAGCAATGTGGATTTTCCGTCAGAAGAGCAGATGTCTGTCTGGCACAGGTGCAATTGTGACACTCTGGGAAGTGCTGGTGGCCTGCATTTACAGTAAACATAGAAAAGAGGTCTGGCAACAGGGCATAGTGCATTTGCATGACAGAACTGAAACGTAACCCTGCCTTTTGAGCGTGGCTAGACTGCTGGCAAGGTCATGGAGAGCTGTGAAATGATCTGGCAGCTGAGACCCCCCCAGGAGACATGCTTCAGGAATGCTGCCAGAAAGCAGCATTTTAAATCAAATGATGACACAGATTGAATGTCCTTTTCCTACTTCAGGTATTTGCTTAGAGTTCAACATCCTTTGTTTTGAGAAAACTTAAATTCCTGGCCTACCTTAGCGCTACAGTGAAGGAATTATTTTCTTTGAAGCATTCATTTCTGAAAATGTTTCTTCTGGACAACAGAGTTTATTGTGCGAGTGATATTGAAAAGTCCATCCTGATGAACCATTTCTGAAAACTGCTTAAAAGGCAGAAAGACCCTCAATTATTTGATTATGAAATGAATTATACATACCATGGGGTGTTCCCCAGTAATTTTTACCTCACACCTACACATTCCACCGGAGCTATGGCACATATTTTGGAAGGATACTTGATTGTGACCAGAAAAGATCTCAATCCCTCATGAAAACCATTGGCTAACTCTTAGGTGATGCTACAAAGCCTTCAGCTTCAAACACCAGTTCTTGTTAGGCCATGTTAGTGGTGGAGATGAAAGTAAATGGATGGATGTCCTGGCTTCTGAGGCATTTTGGTGCTGATTCTGTCCTGACATAAACCAGAGTCCAGGATTCTTCCCATTCAAGTCTGTCTAGAACAGTCTGCCTCTATGTTCACCGTGCTTTGAAGATTACTATTGTTTTTTGAAGCTGCAGAATAGGCCAGCAAAGACACAATGGCTGACTTGAAAATGCATGCTAACATCACTGCTGCTGGTTTCTAATTCAGCAGAAACACAGATGTGTTTATCAGAGTGGAGGATGTTGTTTCAGTTACTCACAGTACTGAGGCAGTTTGGCATGAAAGACTGAACAGGGTGGAAACTTTCATTTTGAGCAAAAGAACAGTTTTAATAGAGACTACATATCTGTGCCTTTTCATGTCCGTCCCTTCCCACAGCTCTCCCACACCAAATGTTCAACTCCCCAGACTGATGGTCGCCAAAAAAAGGAAATTCAGTTAACTGTTAAGATGTGTTTTCAACCAAAAATTTTAACTATGGAGCTCTTGAACAAAAATGTGGGAAAACTCAAAGACCCTCTAAGTGCTGCAGAAGAAGATCCTAACACAGCAGGATATCTCAGAGAAAAGGCACAGACAAGGACATTATGACCTTATACTGTCAAAAGTCCTTGTCTTTTGTCCACCTTTGTTCATTGGCAAGCTGCAGGCAAACTGGAGGACACAGCACAGAGCTGGCAGAGTCAAGAGGGATTTTCAGCTCCCCCATTAAAGCAGTCAGTAGGGCCCATCAGGTAAGTTAATATCTATGTAAACATCTGCTAATAGCTGCACATGTGGCTGTCAAGGCATCACCTTTTTATTTGTTTATCTGAGGCAGGTGCTCAAAGTGATGACCAGGACATTCCTACAGTGAGCAGAAACTCTCAAAATGTTGAAGATTTTTTGAAAATGCTTATGTTCAATTTGTGAAGCTCACACTTCTTAGAAAAGCCTCTCTTAGGGCAAAGAAAGCAGTTTTCCTCTTACACTTGCACGTATTGCATTCTTGATCTGACATGACTTGCAACCACAAGAGAGCACTCTTCCCTTTGAAGATTTCTCAGCTTCCCCAGAAAGCTAGAGACTTGCCATATAAGTTTTGCAAACTGCTTGTGAGCTGTTTCAGTTAGACCAGAGCAGCCGAAACAACAAAGCTTGCAGTTGTCTTTTGGATTTCATTGTGAAAAGCCTTTGGGTAGTTTTCAGATGACAGAAGATCCTTGGTTCCTGAAAGGGAGGAGTTCTGCCAAAACTTTGAAGATCCCTGTAAACTTTGCAAATTATCCATCTTTTGGAGGCAATTATATCAAACGATATCGTGGATTACAATACATGAGAAGTGTTTAGAGCCTGGAAGATTATTTATGTTTGGCATTAACTCTTATGGTCATAATTTCAAGTGGAGAGAAAAGAAATACACAGGAACCCTCTTATTATCTTTTGAAATATGAAGATCAGAGGAAAAGAAGAGTTTAAAGTGTGCAGTGATGGTCCTCAAAACCTGTCTGTACATTAGCTGGCATCCTACATGTATAAAAACAACAAGGCTCAGAGCTGATTTCGAGGCACAGAGTGGACCTCATGAATTGTTAGCTGTGCTTTGAGATCTGAGTTTTTATACAACACAGGAAGAAACTGCAGCCTGCGGGGTACAGCACCTACGCAAATGTTGGATTAATACATTGGAAGCCAAATTCGGGAACTATCATTCCACTGGCGAGAAAAAAGAGAAGCATGGACATCAGTAAAGATGATGACAGACTATTGAACAGGATTGCATTTCCAGGAGCTATGTCTCTGGCTAACAGCCATGTGCATCCCCATGGGATACCCCTAAGAGAGCCCTTTGGGGTTCCCTTCCATCTGGACCCATCTTACTGGGAGCAAGCCTATAGTGGGCACACAGGTCGTATCTCCTACATCCCATTCCCTGGCTACATGGGCATCTATGATTATTCCTTTGAGCCTGCCTTCATTCGAAAGAGGAACGAGAGGGAAAGGCAGCGGGTGCGCTGCGTGAACGAGGGATACACACGCCTGAGGGAGCACCTGCCCAAGGCATTCACTGACAAGCGCCTCAGCAAAGTGGAGACCCTGAGAGCTGCAATAAGCTACATCAAACACCTGCAGAGCTTGCTGGACTGCCATTCCTTAGCCTCTAACAGCAAGGAAACGCTCTCTGCCAAGGAGCTTCCAGAAGCTCTCAGTTCTGGTCCCCCACGGGAGTGCAACAGCGATGGAGAGTCTAAAACTTCCTCAGCTTCATCCCCTTACAGTGAATTTGAGGAGACGGGCAGCTAGGTCTCCTCTCTGGAGACAGAAAGCTTCAAATTCGGCTGAAAAAAAATTTAAAACCCTGGAGATTTTTCTGCAGATGAAAATTAATCCTGGGGAAAGGGAAAAACAACTAGGGAAAAAAAGAAAAAGAAATGGTATTTTCAGTCTGTCAAAGGACTTTAACTGTTTACCATACAAAACTTAAAGGTGACTTGTAAGCAAAGAGATAATTCTCAGGTTGCTTCAGCAGTGTTACTAAGCTTCTTTGGACTGTTAAACTGGAGCAACGTTTGCATTCTACTTTTCTTCAGCTTTTATTCTGTTCTGCTTTCTTTTGCCTTTCACTCGAGACAGTAAAACCAGATAAATCCATTGCAGGAAATTCTCCTCCCCTTCCTCCTGCTCTGCCCAGTAAGTTTTATTGTCTGTTTTTCCTGACTGCTAACCTGCAATGCACTGCATTGCAGACACCTGGATGGGGAAAGGTAAGATTTAGATAAAATGTCTTTCCCTAAATATTTTAGAAAACTCACAGAAATACTTCTATTTCTGAAACAACAGTTTTAAAAATAAAAATAAGGCTAAGTTTGGGAATGAATTTCTCTTACAGCATCTTCTAAAGTGAAAGAAGTAGCTCATACATTGGACACTGGCTATTTGGTGATTATTCTAAGGATAATTTTCAGGAAAAGAAAATTGGACACTTTCATTCTAATAAATGCTAGGAAGAGGGAAACAGAGCTCTGTAAAACTGCACCTTCAAAAGCAAAGCTTCACTCATGATACTGAAAAAATGTCTTTTTCCTACTTTTCTGAAAGCTGAGTTCAGGGACAAAATACTCGTGATTGTGTCTTTTTGACAGGTTGGAAATTATATGCTTAGAAATATAACCTGTAGTGGTTAGACACTGGTGTGTACAAAAAGGGAAATGTTGAATATATCAGTTTACATCTGTATGAAAATGTAGGTATTTCTCCTTTCATTTATAATATGGTATTACCTTTTCAAAGAATACACCTTTTAAAATTAATATGTCAAAATCTATGGAATGCCTTTAATTTGGACTGTGTCTACTTAAAATAAGAATTTGTCTCCAAATTGCTCTAAAATCTTCCTTTCTCTGAGGCCAGATTTCAATATTGTTTAGCTATATCCCTAAACCCCATTCTGAATATGGATTAAACTTCTTACCCGTGCACTTCCCACAGACCTTTCAAACTTTTGCTTTTTTGGCCTCATGTTGATGAAATGGTTTTGTATTTTTTTGCCTTTCCTTCATGTCATGCTGACTGAACACCTGGAAAAATACTCATGTATAAATAAGAACAAATACTGATCAAATACCTCCAAATGTGTCCATGAATTTCATTTAAATAAAAAATTTAATTATTCCTGGTTGTGTCTTTTTCACTTTCAATTGATAATAAATGAGAAAGTGCTGGTTGCAGGAGTAATGAATTCTCAGGATAGAATAGAGAAAATGGAAAGGAAGTAAATATGAACTGCTACTTTTGTACCTAAAATTTTAATCTAGATAAAGAGCAAATTTGTGTTGTGGGCATCCAATAAGAATTATTTGGTATAAAAATACTCTGCTGCTTTCTAGAAGACTTCTCTCAACATTTGTACACTTTTAGCTGCTGTGTCCGTGGCAGTCACGGGTGTTGTTCTTTATTCTTTACATGGCAGCCAGCTCCCTTTTCTAATGACTATTTTGTTTTTCTAAGGGCTGTTATTTTTGCAGAGGCTGCTTCCAAGACTCAAAAAATGTAGAGTTCTAATTACCTGGATAGTTCAGATCCAGAGCCAATGCACTCATTTCTGGGTGTGCAAGTATTTATATTTCCTACCCAAGAAAGGAGAGAATGACGAGGTAGAGGACTGAATGTCTGACTGGATTCCATTGGTTTTTGTCCTTTTTTATTTTCTTTGTGATGTCTGGCAAGAGATTCAACCTTTCTCTCCCTCTTACTCAGCTTGGAGATTTCTGGAAATGTGGTATTGCTGCTCGTAATTCTGTCCACAAACCTGAATTGAATTTCTCCCTCAAAGCAGAGATTAAATCTTTGTTATCTGTGAAAAACATACACTTCCTCAGAGTACCAGAGGCAAATTCTGTGAAACACAGTTGTTTGGAAAGCACTCTGAAGATGAAAAGCAGTTAATATACATATAAGGAAAACAAACAGCCAAATCAAACCACTAAAAATAAGAATTGCCAGAATGACCACTACTTCATGGGCAGGATACCTCAGATAATGCCACAAATAAATGTTTAGGTCAGATTTTTATCACAGAGGTTTGACCCCTACAGAGCTTCAATCAATTCCCAAATCTTGGAGAGATGGTGCAGCGTGCCACCTTTTCTGTGATCAGCTGGCTAGGGAAGTGAACTAGGCCGTGACTCTGCCCCCTTTCAGCTTTATCTCTCGTGTGGAATGTTCCTCCGTGGGTGTCTAAGGGAGTGGAAAGCATCTGACCCCTGGGTCTGTGCTTGGCCATCTCCACATTAGGGTGTCTCTTCCCACGTGAGGCACAGGCTGATCTCCTGCACAGCTACATGGGACTGGTTTATTTGTTGCATATCCTTAATATTCTGCAGTCAGAACCAAACTTGGATTTTGGGAAATAATATTCTGGAAAAGGCCTCTGGACCTCAAGTCAAGGAGACTGGTTAAAAGTCTACATTTCCAATTTTTCAAGCTACTTTTTTTTTAGATTGTACATCTTTAACAGCTCTGGAGTTGTCCTTAAAATACCTCCCAATACAGCCTCAACACTGGAGATGCAAAACCACAATGTCACGTGTATTTTAATTTAATTTTATAGAAAAATTAATTTCTGGATGAAAAGGAAATTCTTTTTGTGGGGAAAATCTGTCACGGATTGAACCACTCTCCCGAGGAAAGTTGTAAATTTTTATTTCTCACAGTTCATGTTGTCGTGCAAACCTCTTGCACAATTTTAGCACAAGGAAGTAGAAAACAAGATTTCCCAAACATGGATCGGTGCTTCCTTACAGGCATCATCAAAGGTTTAAAGTGAATGCTGTATTTCAAAAGCTTTATAAAGCTGTTTCTGTCTAGACAAAGATTTTCTTCAAAGCTTCCAAAGTGTATCATGATCAGACTTTTAAAGCACACAATGATCGAACTTGTCACCATGAAAATTAAAGTTTTAATAAAAATGTTGACCAGAAGAAATCTCTCCATGTGGAACAATTACTATTTACAGGAAAAGTGAACAGTGATATCCGTAGGCAGCTCTGCTACAGCTTTATCCAACTCTTGCACACCAAATGCAGACACTTTAATCTTTCTATCAAATGTGAAAAAACCAGACATCAGAAGTCTTCTCTCTTCAGCCGTTAAATTACAAATCCATTTGCTTCTTGATATTATCAGCATTTTAAAGATGTGTAATCCTGGCCATGGGATTGCTTTTAATCCTCTAATAGCTATTTAGCTGACTTCTTTGTAAAAGCCCATCCACAATCCTTTCATGTTATATTACCCAGTGTCAATAATGTGGCCAAAGAAAACCAGAAGGCACCACAGAAAAATCATGTTCAGATTGTAAAGCAATCAGGGCCAATTTATCTCACTGCAATAAATAAACAGGTAATGTCCACAGAAAAATAAAGTGTCTTTGAAAACACTTGTCTCCAGCATACTTAGGCAGGAGGCAAAACAAGATCCAAAACATTTTAAAGAGAGATGCTTAAGTGGTACCAACAGGAGAGCGCTGCTGAAGTTAGCTGAGGTAATTGCTTTGCTGAGCAAGGTCTTAGTAAGGCTCTGAAAAATAGAGTCTAAGCAAATATAACTTTGGAGGGTGCTTCTCACTGGTAACCCTCAGCATACAGATAAATGGCTGCAGAGAAGGAGATAAATTTGTTCTAGACAAATGGTAAGACTGCAGCTGCACTGAGACCTTCCCTGAGGCTGTCCTGCTACAGATCTGGAAGCTCTGTAAACACAAGCTGAGCACCTTTCTCCATCAACCTGAAGGTGTGCTTGTAAGTAAAAATCCACAATAAATGCTCTCTTGTGTAATTCCCACATGATTCTTACACATCTTTTTTCTACCTTATTGTGAATATATCCACTTACAGAACAGTGGAAAAGTTCTTCAAGTTGCCCCTGCTGAGAGAACAAACTTAGAGGAGTGACAGCCCCCTTGGCTCACTTCAGATATGACTGGAGATAGAGGTCTCAAAGATATGAAGTTATTACATGGTCCATGAACATTGGTGGCACTAGTCTAGAAAAATATGCCAATTTAAAGTCCTTACAAGGGGGAAAACCAACACTGACTTGTCTTTTCAGTTTGACCCACAGGATGGCCAGCCAGCCCATGGGCACCAGCCAGCCCATGGGCACCAGCCTGTTCTGTTGGGGCCAGGGGATGAGAAAATGAGCAGTTTGAGGGATTTTTTGATTTGAAAGTGGGAAGCTGAATGACTGGTCTGTGGGAGGCTGAAAGGTTGAAAATGTGGGCAGTGAAGCCTGGGAGCAAATATAGCACAAAGCCAAGCCAAACTGCATTTGCTGTGATGCTCATAAAGCACCTTCCTTGTCCCCATGGTTTTATTTTGATATGGTGTGGTTCTGGGCATATGCAGCAGATTTTTGTGTTCCGTGGCTGTAAGCCATCAGCACTGAATCCTGACCAATCTCTTCTATCTGCACTGAGATCACAAAGAGAACAAGTAGTTACAAACAAATGGAATTTTCACATTTTTTCATGTATTCACTTTAGTGTTAGCATTATGCTATGCTAGGCTGCTCTCTCAATGTAGCTTTTCAAATGTAAAAAGCACTGAAGAAGTCCCAGGCTCAGCTGCTGAGGGTTTATCCCAAGGGATCCCTCATGCAGAGGGATATATATATATATTGGCAGGGAAACCTTGTGGAGATATAAACAACCTATACGATTTTGAATTGCACAAATGAGAGCAAGCAAAGCAGTGACTATCACACACTGGGACTTAGAGGGAGCCATAGGCAGGGCTAGAGAGAGGTATAATTCCTTCCCTGGTCCCACTACCAGCCAGTGTGAGTGTTTTCCAGCGTTTAGAGTGCTTTCCTCCTTTCCCTGGCATATTTGTTGTCCTCCACTGGAAGGAAGGAGTGGTCCTGCCCCCACTCTGGATGGCTTTGCATTTTGCACTTTTGGCCCAGGGGTGCCATGAGTTTAGGGAGGACCCAGCTTTGCCTCTTGAGGCTTTGCTCACTTCAGGCATCCCTCACAAGCTTGGCCATGGTCAGATACATCTGTCATAGAGCAAAAATAAGAGGTGCTCACCCAGCACCCTGATGAAATAAGGAGTCTGGAGTTTGGACTTTGGGCAAAAGCCAAGCACAGGAGGTGTCTCTCTTAAAAGAGGAATCGCTCTGCTTCCCTGCTCCTCCATCCCCCACACTAGGAGTGCTGCTGGAAAGTGTGGAGACATTGTGCTGGGCATCCCAGGGAATAGGGAGAGCGCTGTTTGTGTGAACAGGGGCGAGGGGACATGGACAAAGTCTGTTGTGTGAACATTCACCCCAACACAGAGGAAAGAGGAATCAGAGCCGTAGGCTGGGTGTACTCCAGTGGTCATGATGGAAAGCCTCGCTGAGAACTCTAAGAAAGGCTGTTCCCTGCTGCTAGTGTTTTTCACAGAGTAGATATATGTTTACATTATGGTGATAATGCCCACCTTCTTTACCTTTTGCCATTTCCTATCAATCCCCATTGTTTCCCTCTCCTTCCTCCTGCCTGACGTTGTAGCCCTGGCTATTGCTATAGGTGAAAGGGTATAGGGACATGTCCTGGCTGTGTATTTTGTGTCCTTCTCATACAGTAGCTTGATTTTAGGATCCCTTCTTGCTACTGCCTTTCTGCTGATCACACTACATACATCCCTTGATGAAGATGGGCAGGCCTTGCAGCAGCTGGGTGGGAAGTGTACAGGGAGCTGCTCAAAAGGCAAAATTTTAAATAATAAAAAAAAACACCTAACCTGTATCACAGAAGAAGGGGCAATATGATTTTACCACCAGCCATTGTACAAAAATGGCTGAGACCACAGCATTTGCATGACTGTGAGTCTGTCTGCCTGAGTCTCAGACACACCACATTTATTTGCCTACCATCGCTTCTTGTTCATCTTTTCTTGTTCATCATTGCAAAATACCTCTAAGCATATTTCTTATCAAAGTGCTGAGCAGTTGTGAGCAGGCTGTGCTCTAGCTGGGGAACAGAGGGGAATATTACAGTGCTCAGCCCATCTGCTGTCAGGAGCTAAGTGATAAACCCAGATCACTTCAGCCGTGGGTTTTGCCTCTGTTTCAACAACAACACGGCCCACCTCTTGCCCTCTGTGCTGGGAACACCAGTAGATCCTGCCCCATCTCACTGGAAAATATCACCAGACTGACCCTGTAATGCTTTACCAGGAGCTGGTTGCAACTGTGGTGCTGCCAGGATCTCACTGGGCTGCCTGTCCCCTGTGTGAAGCACATGAGTCCCCTGTGCTCATAGATAAATCTGACCTTGCACATTACCCAGCTCTGGCATTGCAGAGCTGGCATGTACACCTCCCCTCCCTTCCTCTCCTCTCTCCTGCCCCATTCCATTCCATTCCATTCCATTCCATTCCATTCCATTCCATTCCCATATATTACAGTTATAACGAGGGTGGCAGGGATGAAAAAAATCTCCCTGCCAGTCTGTCAGGACAATGATGCTACTGGCATCCTCCTTGCCACGAGCACCTCCCTGCTGACAAATGCAAACCATGGCTGAAGCCAGGCAAAAAGCCATGGAAAGCCCTGCCTGGTTCCACTGTCACCTCCCTCAGCAGTTTGCTCCCAGCACACCTGGGTAATGCTGCACCCCCAGTCCACAGGGCCGATTCCCCCTTGCAAGCAGTGGTGGCACATCCCGAGGGGCCCGTGAGGACAGATCAAAGCTGAGGACCTACAGCATGTCAGCATGACAAGCTGGACAAATGCAAGGCATTTGCCTCTGTTTATGTGTCGCGTGCTCCATAGCTTTGCATTTTGCAGCACTAGGAAAGCTTTAAAATGTCCATTTACATTAACAAGCCCATAAAGCATAAGGTTATTAAATGGTGTTTATATTACCCTCTCTGAGAAGCCCATTCAGTTACCAGCTGGTTCGATTGTTACTAACAGCAACTTTCATGAGGGTGCCAAGTTGGAGCTGCACGTGTTGGGGGAGCTCGTGTCGAAAGGACAAAACAGCGACAGCGCCATCACCACACAATGGCTGAGTTGCTCTGTAGTACGAGTGGTCAGTTTGAAAGAATATGATTGGAAATACTGTAAAAACATATGCCCACATATGCCATGTCCATGAAACAGAGGCAGCTTTGACTTTATTTTTTTCCTGCCAGCATTCCCTTCTTTTCAGCTAGCCCTAACTTTTAATTCTGAGAACAAAGTCCACAAGTGTATGCTCACATATTGACAGTGACTTGATCGCAACAATTAGGAATGTGACTTGGCAGATCTGAAGGCTTAAGGCATTCACACCATGAGAAGTGTGAATAGAAATTCACTGGATTTAAAATTTACTTGGATAAGTTTAAGAAAAGGTACTTTACAGGGGAGAGAAAGAAACGCTCAAAGACTTTGGGGAGTTGGTGAGATTCCTGGAAGATCAGGGGCTGATTTTTAATAAGACTCCTTGGGATGGAGCTCTTTGAAGAATAGGTTTTATAGACAAATCTTCAGTACCTCTTTGTTTCAACAAGGTTACATATATAAAAATATTGCAGTACAAATGCTCCAAAGGGAAAGTGTGTATAAGACAGGCTATCAGACGGAACTAGGAGTATATTCTACCTGGCACCTTATGGATGTGAGACAACACTTACATGGTTAAATCATATCCCTCCTTTCTTTCTTGATTTTTTTTTCTTTTATCCTTGATTCAGTGGGACAAACTCACGCCCTTATGAAAGATCTGGCAGCTCCCTCCGTGTCCTGAACCCTATCCAAGTGATAATTATGCCTGTTTGAAATCCATGAGCTGAGAAGTAGCCTCCAGCCACTCAACAAAGGCTCCTCCAGTGCTCTGAGGAAGCAATGCTGACACTTCCCTTCTCCTTGTCTGCCTCCTGCTGAAACACATTTGCAAAGTTTCCTGAAGCCTCTAAGGCTTTTCTAGAGATCTGGTGGAACCAGACCTGTTATCTCATGGAGTATCATCACGTGCAAAGACAAAGAAACACCCCCACAGGCATAGTTAATGCAGAGAAACCTTAATGGCTTTTTTTTTTCTTTCCCCTCCAGTAGCAAATGTATAATTAATCCCAGTTCAAATTTACATGTTTGATGTATTTCTTTTAGGCTTCAGATGCCTTTGAAGGAGGGGGAAGACCCTGTTATTTGATCTGAAGTGCCTAGGATAGGCTTGGTGTTTACGTGGACAGATGCCTGTGCCCAGTGCTGGTCAGGTGCGGAGAGCTCCCAGCTTGGGGCCAGAGGGCAGTGGCTGAGGTGCTTCCCAATCAGGGCTGCAGGATCCTCTTCACCCCAAGCAACCATTTCCCCAGGGCTTCCATGAGGGGAGAGGACAACCTACAGGCAGATGGTGTCAACCTACTGCAGACAAGAGCCACAGAGGTAGCCAACCCTCCTGAGAACAGACCCGCGGAGCCCTCGCTCCCGCAGCGTAACAGAAATGAAAGGTGTAGGAATGAAGAATGAACGTATCCACTTCAAACAGGGAAATTTCCATTTGAAGTGCCGTCTTGAGTGAAATCCTCCCCAGCAGCACTTTTCTCCCTTCACTAGTGCATATCAATTTCTTCTGACAACAGTTTCATGGCTTTGGGATAAATAAGCCCAACCCCATTGGTGTTACATTTTACAACTACAGACCACGGAGACTGAAATTCTTTGGCTGAGTCACCAAAGATGGGGAGGTGGGAGATGGGTCCACCAGGCGCTGTGAAAGGTGGGTTAAACACAAAACAAACCGAATCCAGCCTTTCATCCCTGGCGGTGCCACGGAGGCTGAGGAGGATGGTGCATGCAGGTAGTGAGGGCAGAGCTGAGGGGACTCAAGGGGCCCTGAGTGATGCAGAGAGGCTTCTTGGCCTCATAGGGCAGCTGTCTCAGGTCTGGGGAGGCCTCGGGGCTCTTCACTCCATATGGTGCAATACTAATGGTTTGTTTCCATGGCAAAGATGAGTAGCTGAAGAAAAAAATAATTTCTGTTTCATGGATAAGTGGTTGGGTTTTGTGTTGTTTTTTTTTTTTTAATTTGTTTTCTCACTGCAATCAAAGGCTTCCTCTTAAATGTTTTCTTCCCTGACATGCAGAATTTTGGTTTGATCTATGGATTTTTGAAGTCCTTCAAGTAGGAGGGTGAAGTATAAAGCAAAGTGAAATAAAACCCCACATGCTGACATGCACTGGTGAGTGTTTCCTGACTGAAAGCATCAGTCAAACACTGTCCCTTTCCCTGGTCCACTCTGAGAAAGCAATCTGGTGCTTTCTCAGCTTCTCTCTCTTAGCACATGAACGAACACAGATGGCAAAAGCAAGGTGGCATGTTTAGCACTTCACATGAGCACAGAGGAATTTAGGCCCCTCACTGAAACTGAACTCAAGGTGAGAACTGGGCTCAGAGGCTCTGCTTTCTAGCCAGAAGATGAAAAAATTATTCTAAGTTTTGCAGTGACTACTTGAAACTCTAAACAGCTTACAAGCTCTTCTTTCAGTTTAGACTGTGACAGGAGTGACCCCATTCCTCCAGCAGTGCCAGAAGCCACAGAAGAAGGCAGCATGCAGGGCCACTTCACACTTGCAGGGTTGGCACTGAGGATGAGACAGCTGAGGCCATCCCTCCCAGAGAGGTACTGCTGTGATGAGCAGCACTCATAGGAGCAGAAGGAAATGGTCCCTGAATCACAGATTGGTGTTTAAATAGGAAAGACTGATAAAAAGAGAGATTAAAGGAAGTGATTTTTATTTGCGTTTTGCAAATAGAGCACAAAGACAATGAAAGATGAAGTGATTTGGTACAGGCTGGACAAATCCATGGTGAATAAGAAGAGCACTGGAAGCTGCCCCCTGAGATGCACCTGGATGCCTCAGCCTTAAGCTGAACTTTTCTTTACAGAAACCAGTCTTTGATGGAGGATTCACTTCTGCCAGAGAAGCAGGGGGGAAAGGAGACAGCAATGGTGCTTTTGCCTGCTATTGATAATCATCAGTGAATATTTGTCTCACAAACGAGGCTTCATGTCTCTCAGTCAAGACAAAATTTCTGCCTCATTCACTGACCATTAATAGAAGAGCTCGTGGGGTCTGGCAGGAAGAGCAGCCAGCAATCTCTCTGTCTCCTGAAATAACCTAATAGTCAGTCAGGTCACCTTGCCCAGGTCACCCCACAGCCCTGGGACTGAAGTGGGGAACAGGGCCTGGCACATCACATGACTGTGAGCAGGGTTCTCCCTCCCTGCTTGCCCCTCTCAGGCCTGCCCAACTGCCCCATGGGCACTGCAGTCCCTCTGAGACCCCTTTCCTGGGGAAGGTTTCTGTCCTATGGATGTGCCCACTGGGGCTGCTGAGGGAGGAGAGCACCCAGCGCTGCCTGCACAGCACTGCCTGCACCCAAAGACATCCTCCTTCCAGCACAGCCCAGCATCCTGGACTGGGCAAAGAGGTTTCCACAGGTGGAGAGGTTTCCCCTCCTCCACTGGGCTCAGTCTCCTCCCCATCTCCCACGGAGGGGCTCCAGCCCTTCAGACACTCACAGCTTATGACAGGAAGAAGATGAACGAAGTCCTTTCTGGGTCAGACTCAAAATGCACAGATACTCAAAATACTTAAAATGGAGGAAAAAAATGCTTGTCATAATTCTTTCTGTATCTGCCTGACAAAAACACTCCTATGAGAGGTGAATGGAGAAAATCTCTTTATAAACAGCTACAGTGTAAATATCTTTCAGGGAAAAAAAATAATTTATGGCGATACTTTTTTCTTCCTCATCCAAGAAGTGGTTAAGGATTTGGCAGGGAAATGGTGGATGCCACAGATTCAAAGCCCAAAAATAATAAGTGTTAGTCAAAAATAAAACAACCACTTTGCATTTGTTTGTTTGTTTGTTGTAAGATTAAAAGTGCAGACAGGTTACAATTCTTAAAAGCCAGGAGCTAGGTAACTGGGTGATTTATTGGCAAGGCATTCCTCCAGCCGGGAGCCCACCTTTTTCTTCTGCACAAAGGGTAACGAAAAGTTATGGAATTTTAATATTTCTTGGCAGTATGATCTGGCAGTAATCTCCCAGTACGTAAGGGCAGAACAGAAACAAAGGAAGCACAGCACTGGTAGCCCAAGACCCAACTGCTGTAACCTGAAGGGCTCATGGTTGTTTTCCACATGGGGATGCTGCTGCCCACAGGGCCCAGGGAGGTTTTGGTGGCTGGTCTATGTTCTTCTCTGTGACCTGGGGACAAAGACCAACAACCTGGGGCAGAAGCACGCTGGGGTGCTCATGCTGATGTAGAAGAGCTAAGGCCAAGCTGTACATAATCCCTTGTACACTGAAGGATAGGCAGAGATCCAGATCCTCCTCTGTTATTTCCAGCACTGTATTGAATTGTTTTTCATTTCCCTCCTTTCTCCCTTACATTTTGCCATAAACCCCTAATGTCTTATCCTTCACTGTGTCTGTTCACAACCACCAGCAGGCTGCTGTTCTCCCTGGAGGGCTCTTCCCTATGAGGGTGCTCAGGTTTGGTAATCTCCAACCCCTTAACTGTCTCAGGTAATTAGGCTGCTGCTCTAAGGCATCAGGGCTTGGCCCTTATCGCACACACACCCACGGCCACATCTTTCCCTGTGGGAGCTACAACCCTCCCCCCACCGGGTGCCTGGGGGTAGACCCCTCCCCTTACATTTCTTCTTTCTCTCCTGTCACATGGCAGAGGAACAGGTTCCCCAGATTTGCATTTCTCAGAGAAGAACAGAAAGCCTGATGTACCCAACTTCCCACCCCATGCAGGCTCATGGCAGCTGAGAACAGAGGGGATGAGCCTGGGCTCTCCCAGAAGTGAGACACAGCTCACACAGGGAAAGAAAAAGGGGTCAGTGCCTCAGTTTCCTCAGGCACTGAGGAAGGGGAGAAAGGAGGAAAATGTTTTCCCCCCTTCCAACTACTTGCTGGATAAAGCTGAGCCCAAGCAAAAAGCAGGGTGCTGGCAGTAGGTGGTGTGAGAGAATGGGGGGAATAGCAATCCAGGCTTCTGCTAGCACCTCCTTTTAGGAATAGACTCCAACACATGGCTGACTTAAACACCTCAGCATGTGAGGGCAGCCCAGTCCCTGCGTGTCTTTTACTAAGCTAGTAAATGTTGGATTAAGTGCTGGCAGATGACTCCATTTCCCTTTCCTGGTTGTAATCTCTGCAATTAAGACTAGTGATTATTTTGGTTTCTGAATTTATATCTACAACATGACCCAAAGCAGTGTCCTGGGGCTTGGGAACAAGGGTGCAGCGAGATGGGGACGTGCTCAGCACCATGAAAGGCAGCAACAGCAGCTCAGGCTGAGGATGCTCGATCATTGCCTGAGGAGACTGAGTTGCACACCTGCCTGGGGAAACCAGAGGTGTTTCGGTACCCTCTGCTCTCCCACCTCACAGCCAGCTTGCTCGGCCTGACCCCCACCCTCCTATTACATATTGCAATTAAAAAAACCCCAAAAACCGCACCAGAAACCATATAATTATTTGTGTTTTGTGAGTGCCAGGAGGTTACCATCTTCCTCTCCCTCCCACTGTGCACGGGATAAAGCACCTGCACCCCAGTTATCTCCCCAAGCTGGAACCTGCAGAGCTCCTGCTTTTCTCCTGTACAGCTCCCACTGCCATCTTCCCAGGCAGAGAAAGAGGTGCTGGTGATTCAAACCCCCCGGGGCAGGACAGGGCTCGAGAGCAAAGCAACTGCCAGGTACAGGCAGGGCCTGCTGCTTCATTGAAGCTTCCTCCTGCAAGCAGGGAGCGTGTTGGCACATGCTGCAGGAGGGATATTGCTTTGTCTGATCGCTTTGAAGACTGGGGGGCGGAGGGAGAAGAGGCCAGTTAAGTGTGTTTATGTTTGAGAGGAACAAAGGAGAGTGGAGGAGAGACTGGGGGTGCCCGTGCCAGAGATGTGTCAGAGATCACTTGTTCCTCCTGGGCCAGAACACCAGCCCGGGACCACCAGCGTAGGAGGAAGTGGTGTGTGCGGAGCTGCATTTAGAGCAGGGAGAGGAAAGATAAGAGCAGAGGGAAAAGAAATCCCAAGAGACTTATGACAGTGGTAAGTGTGATACAGGTTGGACAGCAGGCTCCCAGCCAGTGGGATCTGCAAATATAGCACAGCAGGCACTTACCCAGCAGGGTCCTGGTTTCCCTTGGGAAAGGCTGAGTTCGGGGGGGGTTAGGCACCTGGAGTGCATAAAATGTAACCAAGTCAAAGACCTGAAGAAGGCCCTCAGCTGTACCCCAGCTCTGCCATATTATGGCAAATGAAACACAGGTGGCCCCATTCGCGCTGCCTTCCCGGGGGTCTCACACAGCCCAGGGGTGCAGTGCAGAGAACTTTCTGAAAGAGTTGCCCAACAGCAACAAAACCTTGAAGTGCATCTCAGTTTGCTTAACACTGTGCTGACTGTGATGGGAATGACACCTGAGGACACCTGGCAAGAGAAGCGCTCTCCTGCACTCACTGCCCAGCACCAGGCCCTGCAGCCAGTTCTGTGAGCACAGAGAGGAGGGTGCCACAGAAACCAACACCAGAGATGATACCTCTGACTTCCCAGAGGCAGTAGTTCTGTTTTAGCAGTTCCAAGCTGTAAGTTAAACCACCTTGTCGTCAAGCAGAAAGTAAGATGAATGCAGTGAGCTACTTGGTCTCACTAAAAGCAAGCCTGCACCCCAAGACTGTTTTGTTTTGGTTTGTGTGTTGTTTTTTTTTGCTGGCTGGAGGCTTAGGAAAAAAAGACCCTAATGATCATTCACCGAAGCTTTTTCAGTCTTTTGGGGAGGAAAGTGCATCTCCATTAACAGATGTTTCTGAGTTCTCAGCAACCTTCCCTGACAGTAGAGATGCTTCAGTAACTACACTGGTTCTTTGGTTCCCAGAATGCTCCTGCAGATCCATCTGCACAGGAATTTCAGCACATGAATTTTAATACCGTGTGCTGCTAACACTTTTTATAATTTATTTTTTAAAATGCAGAATATGCCCTATTTGAAGAAAAAAGACAAACCTGAATTAGGAAAAAATCCAAGTTCAAACAAAGAACTGGGATTTTTCCTTACTTTTTTAGGTGGTTAGAAAACCAGCACTCTACTCCGTACAGCGCAGTGTATAATAACCAAAACTAGAGGTAGCTTTGCTGCAGGAAACCAGAATTGACAGCACTTTTTGCAGTCTTGAATGCTAATGTATAAACACTGATGACCAGAAGACTTAGGGCATACATCCATATGACAGCACCTCCGTGGTACTTACGATTTCTGTTTGTAAAAAACTTTGTCTCTTAATGGCAAGAGTAGGTAAAAGTTGAAAGGAGAACTGTGTGTGTGAAATGCTTATTTTTAAATGTAAAAACTTTCTATTACATTCAATATCAAAGAGGCCGAAATATTTATAGACAAGCTTCTGCACGGGACATACACTTCTGTAGAAGATTTGAGACCAACAATTTGTCTTTCAGTCACCGGAGGCTATTTCACATTTCTAGGTGAAATTTTTGTTTTAAATACAGCAAGTATGTCTCAGACCTCTGAAAGGGCCATCTGCAGAAATCAGGAAAACACGAAACTATCTGTAAGGCCAGACCTACAAGAACTTACAGCAGTGACTAGAAGTGCATATGCTGCTTCTGAACCTAAACACAGAAACCAGCAAGAACAAAGTGATTATGACAATGAAATGCCATTACGCTTCCTAAGATCCTAAACTTAAAGGGATGTTTCATCAAAAGGCACTCGAGCCCATCAATCACAACCTACTCCCTTTACACGAGTCCTTGGCTGGGCTCCACTCTTGCTTTGGGGTTTTATTTCCCTCCAGCCGCCCTCTTGTGCCGACACAGAGGTTTACAGGCAGCGCCATCCCCTGTCCAGGGAGGTGGCTCAGCAGGCCCGAGAAAGACGAGTTGCAGCTGTCACACTCCTGTCACAGCCAAGCTGAGAAAACAGCACTGCACTGCCCTTCCTTGTACCCTGCAAGAAGTTCTGCCATCTGCACACTCCTTTCAAAATCCATCACCTGAAGTTCCAAAATGCAATGGGTTTCAAGCTTGCATACGAGCTTAGAAGCAGACAACAGACATTTTAGCCAGAGAATAAACATGACACAGATACACTGCCATGTCCATCTTCCCATTTTATTTGTAATCCCCAACATGATCCAGTGGGGATGGTCAGCTTCTTACCCTCGTCTTGTCTAATGAAGGTAAAAGAAACATCCTAAGTCACATTGCATTGGGCCTGACCCTACAGTTGGGCTCCATTAGATCAGAGCTGCAGGACACAGTGAGCAGCATTACCCAACCCAACTTTTACATGCCTAGAGCTTCGCAAAATGTTGGGTTAGCACATCGCTAAGTTGTTAAGTTCCAACTTTGACTGGGCAAACAAAACCTCTCCAGGCAACATACTCAGGCCTACTAGCTTTTCCAAAAGACTGGAACATCTATTTGTCCTGAGCCAAGTATAGAAGGTGCTGTGTTAAATGGGAGAGGCTGGGGTAAGACTGTGCCTCAAGCCTAGCCAGTCCCTCTGAACCTGAGTGGGAAACCACTCCCAGCTCCAGATTCCTTATCCAATGGCCACAAAACATGCAACAATATAGACTATGCATAAAGGTATCTGCAAACAGGGCAACTCTCCCTGCCCAGAAGTGCTATACCCTGTCTATCAGAGTACTTCCATATGCAGAGAGAGCACCAGGCACTCAGGTGTGGAGCTGGCAGGTCTAGTTCATACACCATCTTCACTGGTCTTGCAGCACAGCAATTAGTGACAACTCAGGCAAGTCAGAAGTCCTGCCTCAGCAATCACCAGGCAAATAGGGGAAGGACTGCATATAAAACCAGGACTTACTTCTTTGCCCTTTCCTCACAAGAAAAGAATGCCACATAACAAGGAGGAAGGGAGGCATTAATTATACCTAGGAGTGGTTAAAAATGGATGTATCCTCAACTGTTGTGTTTCCAGAACAGGAATGTGGTATTTGAGCATCCTACAGAGTCCAAGAGGTGTGGGAAGATGATGGTTCTAATCAGTTTTGTGTAAGGCCTGGAGACACTGGTGTGTTTCTGCTGCCCTGTCAGTTCCTAGCCTTTTATAACAGCAATAGGTCTCAGTTTAATGGCTTTCTTGCTGATGCCAGCTTCATGGCAGGTGTTAACCACGTCAGTCACGTTCTTGTAAGACTCTGGTGCCTGGGGAAAGAGGGGAGAAAAAAAAAAGACAAAACTATAAAGAACCTAAAGTCACAGGAAGACAAGACATAGGTTTTTTAAATCCCCTCTTCACAAAAATAATCACATGAATAGAGGATGTAGAAATAGGCAAACATATAGAGTCAGATAAAATAGCAGCTATTTTGGTTCAGCTTTTCAGATAATCCAGTCCCCCAGCATGTGAGAATGCCATCCCTCTTTATCTAGCAGGAAGTAACTCTAACTTCTTCCTTACATGCAGTTTGAAGATAATCTTCAGCGTCCCTTAGTGACAGCATTCAGGATTGAACTCTAAAGCTTCCCCCCTCTGTATTCTGGCAAGGAAGCTGCTCTTAAACAGAGACTTTAACATGAGCAACAAGTTCATGTAACACCAACACTCATAACAGCATAGCTCCAGATGATTAACCTTTCTATAACTGAGGTTGTGAACAGAAAAGACATTCTATCATGTTAATGCAGAGGAACTGGAAGTCAAAATATTCAAAGTTTTCTAGCTCTTCATAGTTCTCTTCTTCTTGAGCAAATACAGGAATTCGCCTTAAAAGAGGTGGATCTCTCAAGCTGCTAATAATCTACATGAAAGCTACAGTGTAAGGTAAATTTAAAGCAAGAAGAACATCAATAAAGAAGAGAATCCATAATTACTTTTATAGATGCTCATACAAAGACCTCAGAGCTGACAGCAATTATCCCTATCAACAGGCAAAAGAGGAAAAAAACATACACCTCTTTCCCCCAAATCTGTCAGTCAGGCATCTCCCTTTTTAGCATGAGTTTAGGACAGGGAAGACCTCCCATTATCTTCCAAAAAACCTGACAGCTCTATCAGAAATTGTAAAAGCTATACATTTAGAGTTCTAACAATCACTTAGCACTGCAAAAAATCAGGTCAGGGAGTGTCATTCAGCCGAAGAGCATGACCCTTCTTTCCCCTCTCAGATAATTAAGTATTAAACTCACTTCTTCCATGACCAGTTTGGGAGAAGCAACACGGATGGCAATGCCCATGTCAGCCAGCTTGTCCAATACATCCTGGAAGTCCAAGTTACGTCGAGATTTGGCTCGAGACAGTGCACGACCCTAGAAAGCAGTTTTGTTAGTCATAGTGTTTGTAGCAGTTTGGAAAAAAGCCCTCTTTCTTATTAAAGAAAAACATTACTACATTATAAGTAAGGCTGAGAGCACAAACCACAGTAAGCTACAACACAGGAAATGAATTTAGACTTTAGGTGATGGGTTCCTGCAAAGTCATACCTCTGATATGATGGCTAGGAAAGTTCCATGAGGATAAAATACTAGCCTGCAAGTGTCTTTTTACCCAAACCAGACAGTGCTCAGGAGTCTGAGTTTTACTGGAAGATACTTCTCTTCCTCAATCATTGTCTCACACTACGAGTAACAGGGGAGGAAATACCTTCTTCTAGTGACTGAGGAGTTTTTTATGGTCAGCCTCAACACAGTTAACCCTTCTTGTTAGCTCAGAGATATCAGAATTTGGCAAAAGGAGCTCACTTTCCACATCTTCATCCAAACATCTGCCTTGTATAAAGCAGTATCCCCAAGATTTTCTCCACAAGTAGTCAAAACTACTCAGTAAGGGACAAAAGGGACTTCTAGTTTGTAGTCCTCCTAGGCAGGGATTACCGTGGCAAGGCTGCTCTCTAGCTGTATGACCAGTGAATGAATCCCACATTGGATGACCCTCAAATAACCTTGTTCTGTGGATGATAGTCCCATTCCAACCCCTTTCTGATACAACTTCTTGACTTACAGCTCCATGACAAGTAGTTCCGAAGGTCTCAGTCATGCCTTGCTCTGTGCCAGTAAGGACATAGCTACAGGTGCCCATAGTCCCGCCGATCAGCACAGGCTGTCCAGTCAGCTGTGGGTGCAAAGTATTCATTCATGAGAAAAAGCTGGAAAAAACCTCATTGTAACAGAAGTCTGAGAGGAACCACATCTCCAGAAAAGGAGGTCGGGTTCACATTCCCTCATGACATCCCTGCACTGAAAGACACAGACCAGCAGATCAAAAGTCTTGTGTCCAACAGACAGACAAAGGCAAACCACTGAATCCTGCCCTAGGTATGAAGGATTTCTTTCCTTCTATGATCTTTCAACCATTGTGGGTGTGGAGCAGAAATGGGAGCTCAGTGTCCCAAAGCCTTAACACACAGGCAAGCAGAACGCTGCCATCCCACTCGATTCCAGCGCTGTTACCTTAAAAAAGGAACTCACACATTTAGACATCTATTAATTGTCTGATTAATCCAGAATTCCCTTCCAATTTCCTCCTCCAAAAGCCAAACTTACTTGATAATCAACAGCAATAAGAGGATGGTGAGGAGGAAAGGCCCTGGTTGATCCCTTTCTATGCACCAGCAGAGTCCGCTCCTTTCCATCCACTACGTGTTGCTCCACTTTGGCAATGTTGTGAGACACATCATAGATAACATGCATATCAAGGTCATCTGGGGTTGTGTTGAAGACTTTGGCAAAGGCCTAAAAAGAGAGCAAATCAGGATATGAAATACAAGGAGATCATAATTCAGCCACAGTGAAATTGAACAACAGTGCTGAGCGTGACAGAATTGGACTGTCTAGGTTGTTCCTCTGCCCACTGCCAGCTTAATGCTGAAATTCAGTCAGAAATCAACTAGACAAATTCTTGCAACTCTGAAAAGTTGGCTTTAGCAGTGTAAAAACAATTTTCTTGTATCCTCTTCTTTTATCTCAAGGCATTTTTAAAAATATTGCTAAAGTGGCTTCTGCAAGTACAGTCCGGTGACGTTGAGAGGTTTTAGATGGATTGTCATGACTGCAGCTTTGTGCAAGTCTCTCCAGAAAAAAAGCAGTTTAAGAAGCATAACACTGAAAATCAAGTTAAATACTGCAGCTACTCTGTGTTCTGTATGTTTGGGACAATGCAGCTGTGTACCAAAATATTTGCATCAGAGACAACTCTGCTTGTACCTGTCTCGTTAGAAAGGTCATAGAAGAGCGGTTAACCCATGCATAGTTCCCAGCAGCTGCCATTCCCTTCAGGTAATCCTGTCCCTCAGCAGAGGCAATCCTGGCACATGCCAGCTGGCGATCATTCACTATGATTTTGTCCCGTTTCATTGCTTTTTCCATAGCCACGAGCGCATCTGGGAAATAAACACAGTAAATCTAAGTGACTTCTTAATTTTGTTTCAATCTGTGAGATTCACACAGGTATTTATAATGTACATTCTAAAACTGATCTGTCCGATGGTCAAACCTACAGCTTCTTCTCAAATGCGAAAGCAAACCTATGGCAGAATGTTACCAATCGTTTGCAAATGGACAACACCTGTGCAGGCAGTTCAGAATGCAGTCGGCAATTACACTGTTAGAAGTGCTCTTTGGTGTTGGGAGTTTGCTGTCAGTGACAAGACCATGAAGAGTTTGCCTCACTCCAGGTGCCTGCACCAGTCAGATCATACCTGTGGCAACCTGGTGGCCCAGACCTCTGCTTCCACTGTGGATCATCACGCACACCTGCCCTTTGTGGTCAATGCCCATCTTCTTGGCAGCATATTCGTTGTAGATGTCATCCACAACCTGGATCTCGGCGTAATGATTTCCGGCTCCCAGGGTCCCCAGCTGCCAAGCACAACACACTGATCAGGCAGTGCAGGCAAAGCAGCCTCTGGGAACACAGGAGAAAGGCAGTGGAACAGGGGCAAAAGGGCAAATTGCTACAGCAAGGTTTTGGGTTTAGAAAAGCTTTTTCGAGGGAAAAAATATCCCCATATAAACTGAAAGGAAGTAGAACACAGTAGCATAATCACTGTCCTCTTTGTTTAGGTTTATAACTACCTTTGCTGTTGGAACAAGACCGTGATTAAGAAAAAGGACCAGGATCCACAGACTGTGCTGCCATCTTATTTAGGTCTAGTTGAAAAATGGGAAGAGTACAGAGTATGGAGAATTCATCTCCAGTTTGTATAGGCAAGGTAGACATATATAGTCTTATAATTGGTTATAACTCCACAAGAAGATACAACATGATAAATCCTGTTAATTAAGTACTTGGAACCTTCCAGTAGATTAAAGCAAGCTATTCCATTTCCAAGCCCAAATTTTTTCAACTCTGTAACAGATGATCACTTATTTCTAATGCAAATTTGAAAACTGAGGATGTAACATTACTTTGAGGTTAAAATGTTATAATCTCACAGCACTCCAATCAATAGAACTCAGAAGTCATACACAAGGCTTTACAAATGTATCATTACTAGAGCCATCTCAAATTGTTCCACACAAAGCAATGAGGTATTATCCATAAAAATGAAATCCAACTCTTTAACTGTAATTCAGTTATGATCTTGTTCCATTTATTATATCTTTTCTTGACCTGCTATTAATTTGCTGAACAAACAAGGACAGAAGTTGCACATTAACTTGTCTGCCTCTTCAAAACAAAACTATGTCTGGATGTGGAAATGCCACCCAACATAAATGTCATTACCACATGTTAACAGATGAAAAACTCATGGCCCAGCATTATTGGACATGCCCAGCATTATTTCCCTCTGTTACAATTCTGTCAGAATTATTCAGAACTGGCCTCACCATCTCACCTTTCCCCTTGCCCAGAAATGCTAGACAGAGTTTCAAGAAAAGACACAAATCAGAGAACTACTCTCTAACCTTTACATTTGAACCCTGGGCGCATTCACAGCCCTCCTGAAACATAACATTACCTGAGGCAGACCCCTCTTCTTTGCTCTTGAGGAGACTTTGTTGGGATCAGCCTGCAGCATTCTTCCATATTCCTCGCAGTGCTCCTTGTCCTCTGCCCAGGCATAGCCCTCCCGGAGAGACCAGTCCACTCCCATCTCTAGAGCCTCTTCCAAATCCCTGCAATTATCAAACACCTACTTAAGATGGTAATCTGTGGATATACTCAAAACTCCACTGGATTCAGCCCCGAGCAACTTGACGTAACTTTGTTGTCAGACCCACCTTCAGAGTTAGCCCTCCTTCATGCAAAGAAGGACGAGACAACCTCAAGAGATCCCATCCAACCTAAATTAAGCTATGATGTTATGATCAGCCCCCAGCTCTCCTAACAAGTTCAACTTTTTAGTACTTCATGAAAATCAAGCTCTACAAATATATTAACTTTTGATAAGTCTTTAATTTTTCCTCTTTGTTGTGTGAGGAATATCTTATTTCCTCTCTCATCCCTTTCAAAAAAATACCTTTATGCTCATGGGAAGTTTTCTGTCAGCACAAGCGAGAACCTTTCAAGAACTTTTAGTTATTTAAGGGGTTTAAATGGGGGAAGAGCGAGCTGACTTTGTGCACTGATGATTATGTCAGTCCTGGTAAAGCCATACACAGAAAAAATTGAAAGAGTTTTAGAATTGGTCTTTCTTAAAAGTCTCCCACTGATGAATAAACTCAAAATAAACAGACAGATGTCCCTTCTAGTGATGTGTGCACAAAGTCATTCTCTTACTTGGCATTCATGGGGATGACACCTTTGGAGCCGACACCAACAGGAATGTGGTCAAACATAGCCTGGGCAAGCTGCTCTTTCACAGGCTGCACATCACTTTCATCCAAATTTGTACGCAGCAAGCGGACACCACAGTTGATGTCAAATCCTACACCACCTAGAAGTGTAGAAAAAGGCATGACAGGGAGCATGTACTGATTAATGTGATCTCACACCTTCTTTCTGACACAATATTGGGGAAAAAAAAGGCAGAACTGCATTAGGCTTCATTTTAACAGATTTATTTACACAAAGCCTCAGATTTCAAGACAGAGCTGTACAAGTATCTACACAGCCCTCTGTTTACAAAGTTACTCCAACAAGTAGACAAAAAGTAGACACAACTATAAAATACACTGCCCAGACAAAGCAGAAAGGGCTATCACATGAGTCCAAGCCTCAAATGCAAGAGCAATTCTCTCCGTACTGTTCAGACATTCTCAGTGTAACCACTTGCTCCATAAAGAATAAAGATTCTGAGCGCAAGAATTATTTTAATAATTTTAATATTTTAGCTTTTTAGTACCGCAAAGTCCTGCCATTTTGAAAAAGTATTTTTATGCCATTCCCAGTATTTCTCAGAGCAGGTTAAGCCAGCCATCCTTACCTGGTGAAACCACTGCTTCTGGATCACTCATATCAAAGGCAGCCATGTTGCCAATGGCAAACCCATAGCCAGAATGGACATCTGGAAGGCCTATTGATCTCTGAAAGGGAATGAAGGCAATTTTGAAGTTTTATGAAACACAGTGCTGCAGAGTTACCTTGGTTATGCCTTGTCTTGTGGCAGGAGTTGTCACATTTGAAAACAAATATACCAAGAAGAGAATGGATCTTCAGATTAGACGGAGTGAACACAACTCAGGTGAGTGTCTGAACTCCTGCACTTACAGGGCTGACCCTCGAAGAAAGCAGAGAGCAGATCTCACTCTGCAAACACCCCGTGGCTAGTCAGCTGAGAAGCCTTCTTGACTCAATTGGCCAGATCTCAAAAAAATTTGGGAAGACCTTAAGCACCTAAAAGTAGGAACTGTGATCTCAAACTGAATTCTAATCTGGCCTTTTCTTGTACTCAAAAGTGCTTGCATTCAAAACTCAGGAAGGCAATAGCTTATGAACAGCATAAAGCAGAGACGGAAGAGTGAAGATGAGTTAATTTTTACCAAGTTTCATCCAGAGACATCTGCAATATTTAAATACTGAAAATATAACAAGGGAAGAGTTCAATGCTATGAAATAAATAAAGCAGTCGGTATTTTCTCTCCTTATCTGTGTCATCAACCCTGACCAAGGACTGCACCCTGTAGGGAGGAAGTCACCTTTTGATTGAGATCCTGATGGGACAGGACAAAATAGGAGCTCCCAAAATTTAGATTGAGATACCACAAACAGCACTTTGCAGTCTATTTAAGCAAACAAAAAAAGCCTCAGACACCAAGAAAGCTGTCAGAAATTGTAACTTTTCAATGTGTGTTAAACTGTTACCATACATTAAAAAGAACAGTACTTTTCAGTGGGATGTGTGCTTCTTCTGCCTCTCCTTGCCATCACCAATAAATCTCTTGGCTTGAAATAAAAAGTGAAGATTTGAATAGACAGATGATTTTAGCATCTCTCCTACAAACTACCAGCCAGAGTTCCCATTTTAACAGGTTGTTTCTAGTCTACTTTACTCCCTTTTTGGCTGACCACTAAGGCATTTTAATAGCATGATGGTCTGCCCTTTACTGCAGCTATGAATTCAAAACTTCTGCCAAGTCACCAAGGAAGACAATTAAAACCAATCCGTTATTTGTTACTTATTAATATATGCAATATTGAATGTGAAAGAGATAATTTCTACATCATACCTAATACTTTTTTATAAGAGTCACAGGTTAGTATTTTCCCCCTGCATTATCAGATCTGACACTTTGCTTCCAAAAAGGCCTGGGGAAAGGAGCGCTGAGTGCATGGGAGGACTCTCAACCCACATTAGGTCAGAAACAATAATACAAACACTATCACCTCCTGCTCTCTTCTCACTCCTCCGTCATTCCAGGTCAGCAACGGCAATTCAAAACCAACAAGCAGTCAATATGGACACTGAAGGAAAGGTGACTCAAGCAAAAAGAAACAGCATTAAGCAATGCTAAAAAAAGCTTCATGTCAAAAGACAAGTCATGAAGTAAGTGGATGCTTCCCTTTCTGACAACTTAGTCTTGCAGCCTGCCCTTGCAAGCACTGCTTACTCAGAGACAGGTTCTTAATGCACAAACTGTCTTTAAAAGAACTTTGGTCCATATATCTTCTCACAACAAAGTTCCTACTTGGAAAGCAGTAATTTTTGGCAAATGAGAAAAAGAACAAATTTTCAGAGCAGTTACTCACGTGAACAATACCAGGTAATGCAGCCACGTTCCCAATCTGTTTCATAGCAGGCAAGAAGCCACCTGCACCTGAGAAAGAGAAAAAAAAGGAAAAAAGTTAAACAATCTTATAACTTACCGTGATAATCACAGTGAAGTGCTTTCTAAACATGTCATTCAAAACACTGGCAATTTAGAGGTCAGCCACCAACAAGGCTTCTGATCCGGTGTAGAGCACCCAGCGACACGCACAGTCTGTAGTTTCGTTAAATGAGGTACTTATTACACCAAAGTGCAACTTGTGCTGTGTTTGTACCGATGGAGCGCAGTCTGCGCTCACAACAGCAGTGTGTCACCACCAGCCCAGCTGTCAGATCTGGACCCAGCCCTGCACTTCAGCCCCACACAGCACAGCCCTGGGCGGCAGTGCCATGGCCTAGTGGGCATCGTGGCGTTCGGTCACAGGCTGGGCTGGATGATCCCGGAGGTTTTTTCCAACCTAATTGATTCTGTCGGCTCTGTGACACCCTCCCGGGTTTAGGGCGCCGTGCTGGACCCACCTCCTCCGCGGCAGGCATTGCGCAGCTCCTCGAACATCAGCTTCTCCAGCGGGTCGTTCACGTAGAAAACACCCTCCACCTGCGGGGAGAGCCGTCAGCCGCCGGGCCGCCCCTGACCCGCTCCCGCTCCCCTTCCCCTGCCCCTGCCCCGGGCACCCAGCCCCCTCCCACGCACACGCATGTTGGGCACGAAGCCCTTCTTGATCCGCCAGCAGTTCTTGTCGATCTTGTCCAGGTACTGCAGCTCATCGTTGTAGCTGCGGCTCATGGCTGCGGATCCCCAGGGCGGCACCGGCGCGGCGGCAGGAACTGACGCGGCCCCGCCGCCTCAGCCGCGGCGGCAGCGGCGAACAGGAGCCGCCGAGGCTCAAACCTCCTCCCTCAGCCCTCCCTCCCGTCTTCAGCCCTCCCTTCTTCAGCCCTGCCTCCTTCAGACATGCCTCCTTCAGCCCTGCCTCTCTGCCTCCCTGAGCCCTGCCGAGGGCTGGCCCGGCCCCCAGTCAAGCTGCGTGCCCGGGCCATGTGGCAGGGGCCTAGGGAAGTCCGGCACCGGTTCCCGCGGGCCAGGGTGTGAGAGGGAGCGCAGGGGGTCGGGTTTGTACCTGGCCGCCTGCTCCCGCACACCAGATAGGGCTTTTGGGCTGGTTTGGAGGAAAAAAAAAAAAACAAACAACCAAAAGCAAGCAGCAACAACAAAAAAAGACCCGCAAATGTGGGGTTTTTTTCCCTCATAGCTGTTCCCCCGGGACAGAGCAGTTTCGGCCCGTGGGTATTTAGATGCCGCTCTGCTGCAGATGGGATAGGTTTGCTCAGCATCAGTCAGGCGAAAGCTGCCCGCGCCCCATCGTCGATTGCATTTCTCAGCATGAGGGAAAGACCTGTTTGCTGCTCAGTCTTGGCTTGAAAAGGGCTCTGTTCCTCCGGGGTGGGGAGGGCTAGGATCTGAGTACCCTGCCAGGTGGATGGAGCTTTGTGCAGGGGTGGTTTGGAGCTCAAAATAGCAGCAGATAAGAGCGGGATGGAGCACCCCTGCCTTTGTTTCTTCCTTGTCAGTGCTGGTTTGAGAGACCAGAGACAACTTCTCGTCCGGGTTTGGCCAAAGCACAAGCACCTAGGCATTGCAGGACAGGCATGCCCCTCTGTAGAACTCTCTTCAGATTTGGACACTCATCAAGTATTGGAAAAAAGGAGGAAGAACAAAGAGTATAGGATAACATACCAAAATGAAATAAGAAAAAAAGTACTTGTAACTATTTCAGTCCAGAGAAATATTGACAGATGCTGGAGAATTAGACTTAGGACTTACCTAGAAACATTGGAAGAATTAAGTATATCAAACCCCACTATGCAGCACTAAAGTGGGTGTGTGACAGGCACAAGGATTTGAAGAGTCGCAGAGAGAGAGGGACTATCAAAGGCAGTAGTAGTGCTACTTCATCTTTCTTCCTGAACTGCTTCTGCATCTTAAGATTGCAGTAAAAAAACTGCAAAGATTTTAGTTCCCATTGTAATTGGGACAGTTCCCAGTATGATAATTCCATGGTTGTGGAGAGGGCTCACTCTATATTTCATGCATCAGGAACAGAAGGGATGTGTTTAAGATCATTACCATGAAAACAGATTAGGAGCATTATCTGCCTTAGCAGTATTTTGACAATGTATTTTCCTTCTTTTAAGAGACTGCAGCACTTTTCTGTGTGTAGACAAAACTGTATTTCAAGAGAGTCATGAATCTTAAAAACATTTTTGCATCAATTAAACACCAGAATAAATAACGTCAAGCATGTGTCCCATGTTCTCCCTTGGCTGTGTTTGCTACCACCATTATACCAGCAAACCATTCCATCAGCTTTTTTTGCTTCCTAGTATCCCTCCTTGCCCCCAACCAGGATGACATTGCCCTTGTCAGAGCTCAAGTTACACATTTCAGCGGAAGTGGACATTGTTTAGTCTTCAGAGTCACATTATTGACTTGATTTGAAGTTCATGCTTAACAAATGGTCTCTCTTGTCCTTTAGTGTCTGTAGTGGACATCAGTGGAAATCAGTATGTATCCCTGTGGGGAGAAGAACAGTCACTGACATGCTGAGAATTAAAAATGAAAGTGTTACTTTGTTTGGTTGATTATTATTTTTGTTCATTTGTTTGTTTGTTTGTTTGTTTTTAATTTCAAATCTGTCTTGGTGATTAAGGTCAGAAAATCTACTGAGAACAGCTGTGCCTTGGAAGTCACAAGTTTTATGAAACTGTCCTTTGCAAAAATTTGTGAAAGGGCCCTATCTTTCCCTGGGTGCTATCCCTTTGCACCATGCTAGCAACAGAAGGGACATCTAAAGACCATACAGCCTGTCCAGGAAAGTTCATCTGAGCCTTGAGACCACTAGACAACCGTCACAAGGTGGGATTATTTTTAGCCGCTTAAGAATTAGCCATTTAATCTAAACTTGTCCTTAAAGCTTCATCCATTGTCGATGCATACAGAGCAATGAACCTGCAGAGAGCAAATCATTACAGTTATAAAATCACAGAATGGATTGGGTTGGAAGGGACCTAAAAGATCTTCTAGTTCCAACCCCTTCACCATGGGTAGGGACACCTTTCACTAGACCAGGTTGCTAAAAGCCCCATCCAGACTATCTATGAAAAGTGGGAAGAATTGTCTTTCTTCCTATAGACTGTAGCAAATAGACTGGGATTGGACGTGGAAGCTTCTAGAACTAGCTCTAAAATAGGAATCCCATTCACATTGGTAGAGCATAGCAATTCTCCTGTGTCCTCTCTCATTCCTAGTTACTGATAAGGAGTCTGCTTAGAGAAAGTAAGGTGGGGAATAGACACTACAAAACCACTAAAATCCTTCATTCTTAATTAGCCCATAAAACTGCTGGCAAGGAGAGCCATTGAAAGCAGTCTCCAAGCAATTATATTTTGTAGGGAATGGCATAGCTGGCTGCTACCAGATATGGGATGAAAAGAAAAATTAAAGACAAATTTTGCATTTCCTTTCCTGAGTTGCGTTTTGTGCTTAACCACAAACAAAGACTTAAGACTGTCTCTGCTAAGCTGAAAATAGAGAAGTTGGTATACAAGTGGAGAAATATAACAGGCTTATCTATTTTCTGGGCATTCAGTTGTCATCAATGCCTTTGTACTAACTGATTGTCTAGCAACTTTCTGTTTGCTCAGATTAAGGGCTAGAATTGGAGAAGGGCAACCAGAAGGCAAAAAAATATTTCTGGAGAGCTCACTAACTAGTTTTGGCTAGTAGGCTCAGTCTTTATCACCAGTTATTAACAAAATGCAGTCATCCTAGGTGCACAGAATGGAATTCACCTCACTCTCATATTTCAACTATTCAACAGGACTGTGTGGATAGCAATAACTCTAATTTGATGTGATTGGCCAAACTTGAACAGTATGTTAAACCTGTTTTTACACTGAATTGCAACTTGCAAGGCTGAACAAGTTGTGATTTTGATCGCTCCATGGTTATATATTCAGTTCTAACTTTTCCTCTCAAATAAAGATAAATTTGTTTCTAATAGAATTTTACCATTATTACAGATCTCACTTTAAACCCAGGGCTTTTTACTACTTAAGTACCTCAAATGCAGCAAAGTTCTGGTACAAAAAGGTGAATAAACGCCTAGCCAAAAAAAAACCGGGTGAAAAAAAAGGAAAAAAAGGGGATAACCTTTCATAAGGCAAAATCTTTCCTAAATGCCAAAATCTCACCTGTGCAATTGTTATGTGAGGTCTTGTCAAGGTAACATTGGCCAGATTGGGAAGAGGGAGTCCTTTTGACAGTTTAGCTAAAAAAAAAAAAAAAAGAAGAAGAGACAAACAGTGATTTAGTTGCGCATTAGAAAGCTAATAAACACCTGCCCTGCAAAAACACTGTATATCCAGAGACTTGGTCATTTACAACAACTAACCTCTTAGTCTGTACAAGCAGCTCTGGGAGGTAGATAAGATGTTCATTTACCAGTGGGGAAAAAGAATTACAGGTGCTTCTCTCTTGGCAGAGTGTTGCAGCCAAACCAAGGCATTTCATGTTCAGCACATTACATACTCAGTGACTCGTCCCTAATGATCCCTGAGGGATCATTAATACAGCTCTAGCATCATTAGGACCTGTTTGTATACATTAACTAAGGAAGGTGATGTTCATCCCAGTACAGAAGGCTGGCACAAAGCTATGTCTCCCTCCAGAGCCTTAAATAAGATTTATGAGAGGCAGAAGCTCTGTGCTGGTCTAATAAAGGGGAATACACTTCACACATGGTAGCCTCAGGCAGGTGTGCAGATGAGAGAGACATGCTTCTCCCTGATGCATCAGAGCCAACTTGACTGAGATGAAGGCAGATGAATTAGGAGTTCCCAAGTAATTTCTACCCTTTTTGCAGAATAGTGCCCGTGAGAGGGCGCACTTACACCCCTGCAGGTCAATCTCCCCCTTCCACTGCTTACTGGCTGACGGTCATTTTCCTCTCTAATGGGAACTGGAAACTTAAACAGAAAGTCTGTAGGAGTTCCTAGAATCACCAACTCTGCCGGAAGCTGTTTAGCTGCTGCTTTGAAATACATCCTTACCATTAGCTGATGGAATTACTTCAGTCTGTAAAATGTAAGACAGGATATTCTCCAGCAGTGAGATCTGCCACAGACAAGAAAACTGAATTAGCCATGCTTCCTGATGATGGTAGAACTGTCGTGCCCTAATCCTGGGTGGAGTTAGTAGACTCATGTTCAAGTTGCAGCTCTTTTGATCTCAAAGAGTCATAAACTCAAGTGACCTTTGGATCTAAAGGCTTTGGAATGATGCAAAGGAAGTGAGATGCAAAATGCAAATAGATTTCAACATCCTTAGCCAACATTTTCATTTAAAACAGTCTATTTCCTTTATTTGTGAGATAATTTATCACCAATAGCAAAGCAGGACCAGAACAGTTTTAATCCTTTCTCCTCAGCTACTCGGAACTGATTGATAATACTGAGAATGAAATGACTCTCTGCAGAGGCAGGGTTTTCTCCTGCCAGGCTACAACTGCACTATTTCAGGCATCTGAGATAAGCATCTTGGCTCGCCCTCCCTATTGTAATTCCGAGCATCTGTGAGGAGCACCACTGCAGCACATGGAGGGCCTGTGCCTCAGCCATCCATGTGACCATTAGATGGCACACTGCTCTGCTGCCAAAACTTAGATTACTGCTCTGTGTTTCACCGTGGTTATTCGAGAGATCTCTGCTTACTGCAGTTTGGGGAACTACAGAATATCTCATTTGCAGAGCACTAACTCGCCCCAAAGAATATACTTTTAAGTCCACAGCAGAGAGGTGGCTGCCAGAAGACAGGAAAAGAGCCATCTGAGAACGAAGGGAAATAATTTAGAAATACAGATAAAAATGTACCTGCTTACTCTTTAGCCTTCATATGACTGATATCCTTGTTTTACATTTCCTATAAGCTTCAACTATCCACTTACCTCGAAAAAACCAACATTGGAGTGGGCTAGGGAGAACTGGAGCCTGAGGGAGAGAAGTGAAGCAAGATGAGTCACTAAGAAAGGATAAACACAGTTATTCTATTCATGTGCAGTCGTTGCTGTAGAGCTCCAGGCCTTAAAACCATCTGTAAAGAGATTTTTGAAGCAATTTCACACAGTGCATACTGCCCCGTAGAGAAAGACGTGATCTTCTTAGGGCATCGCTGAGCATCCATGCAAAAGTGTGCTAGAAGGGCTGTAGCCAGCAATGTGAGAGTGCTGCTCCCTCTGTGCTGTGTTTTGGAAATCCTACTGACAATTGATTTAACCAAGGATTTGCAGGCTGTCAGGTATTTTGCAAGGATTTTGGTACATCTGCATAATGTTTTGATGCGAGTCTTACCAGGGTGGGGAGAAAAAAAAATCTGTTCATCGTATGGTACTGATGCTGCTGGCTTTGTTGCTAAAGGTCTCTGTATGTTACTCTCATATCCAACACAAGATTTCAGGGTTTCCACAGCACCTGCACCCCAGGCCTCAAGGCCAGCTTCCTGCACACTCTAGATTTTTTTCTTTGAATATTGGCATAGGGTATCTGCAGGGGCCCAGTTTCTTAGCTGTGTCCTGGACTGCTCTGAAGTTCTTTAGTAGTACAGGTGGTCTAGAAAGCAGTGACATCTTGCCAGCTGGAAAGTAATGAGGGAAACTCTGAGATGACTTAGGGTCAACATAGTTGCCCTGCACGCTTAATTTATCTAGGTCAGAGGGGAGAGTAGATGTAAAATGCAGAGAAGTCCAGTGAGACCACTGCCCTACAGCAATCTTGGTTTACATTTCCTTGGTATACATTTCCTATGGTGGACAGTCCACTGGGACATGGCAGTTGTCACTCCTGTAAACTGTATAAATGCAGCCAGAATAAGAGAATCTAATGTAGGTTAATTTACCAGGCAAACATACTTTTCTGATGATATGCCTGAACGGCTAATGTTGGGATTGCTAACAGTGTTTTCCGAAGGCCTGGAAATTCTTTCCATCACAAGTTGAATTACCTGTTCAAACATAGTGAGCCCATCAGTTTCTGATCAAATATATTCAGAGAAATGCTGCTGTTGGCTGCCTGCAGAATAAAGAAACCATTGGTTACCAGACATTAAAAAACAGGACCCCTGCTGTAAATTATCAGAAATACATAAATACCATCCATACCACTTAGCCATGGAAGCTGTTTTAGGTAAATGCAAGGCTGCACACAATATATGTCTGTCTGAATGGCACTGACAAGAGCTGAAATGTGGGTAATGAGCTTTCCCTAATCAAAGACATGAACAAGTTGCCAAGAGGCATGACTCATACTTGCAGAACTGTCATTCCAGAGAACAAAACCTTGGTTAATCAGAGAGTGTTGATTTTTGTCCATCTATAGGAAAATGTTCTTTGCCACAGAAGTTAAGTGAGGCCACACAGGCACCACCTGTGACTAGGGGGAATTTGCATGTTTAAGTACTAGAAATTTAGCATTTTCTTTGTTTCTTGTGCAAGTTTTAACAGAAGGAAAGAACAAACATATTTAACCCTGAGTTAAATGTCACCTAGTTCGTTGTACTTACTACGTTCATTGTGAACAGCGACTGGGTGGTTGAGTCTGGCAGAACAGCCAACACCTCCATGGAGCCCTGAATCTCTACTGTGAAGGAATCCTGCTCTAAGCTGATGACAGGTATTTCAGTAGCCATTAGCTTCAACATTACTGGGTAGGGCGTAACTGAGTATTTGGCTACCTGTAAGATTCCAGGACAAAAAAAACCCAAACAATAAAAAAAGACAGAAGAACACTTATTGTACAACAGAATACTACATTTTCTCATTCTTGAAGCAATCATTTTGAAGTAGTTCCTTAAGATGAGGTTAAAGATAGCTGCTAACACAATATTCATTCAGAGAAGCAGGAAATAGAGGTTTTCTGCTGTGATAAATTAACGATCTTGGCCACATAGTATGCAGTGGAAAGTTCCTTCCACTTGAGGAATACAAATTTTTCTATATCACTTTGAGAGAAATTGATTTGTGAACAGAAGAGAGAAATGGACCACAAATGTGACATTTAAAGTCACACAATAAAAAAGCCCAGGAGTCATTCACTTTGAAGGTCATTCACCTCATGAGACAGATTCCTCCTCTGATTCCTCCTCTGGACTGTTCTCTCAGGAGCCTCACTCTTTGCATTGCCTGAAGAGTGAATAGGCTCACCAAGTTCGTTATTCAAAACAGAGGGAGCGGGATATTATCAGCAATGCTCGTGGCATTTTATGGAGAAGACCATACGATGACTGCCCTTGGAGAATTTTATATTTCTGAGGAAAGAACTTAGTAACATTTGGGAAGCAAACAAGAATGTGAAGTTCTTTGAACCATTAGTCCGATTTCATCCAACCTCAGCATTCTTAGCCTAGGGGTTCTTATGCTCATTTTTGGTTTCTCATTCTGTTTGAGAAGGCTGGTGGAAGCCATGCATGCTCATATTCTCTGTCCTGTTATATTCATCTCCTCCACCTAAAATAGATGGAAATCCTGTGTATCTGCCTTGTCTGTTCCATAGGATGTAATGTTTCCTCATCATCTGTAAGCTGGATTTCCTGCACATAGTTTTTCTGCTAGTCAGTCACAGCAGAGCAGTGAAGCAAAGACAATTATGCAGGTTTGGACAGGAGGAAGGTATTCTTTCTGAGCTGAGGCCCTCTCTGAAGTCTCTCAAGGCAGGACTCATGACTGAAAGCTTTTCTTTTTCCTGCATAGAGATAGTTTTAGGTGGTAACAGATGTGAGGCTGGGGCACAGTGCCCAGAGTAAAGATTGATGTGCAAGGTTATGGGCCAAGATTATGTTTGGTAACAGTGCAAGTCGTTCAACTCATCATGGGGGTGGGAAGTGACAAAGCCCATCTGCTCTGTTGTTATGAGGCATATACGTGCCAGCTTCTCTAGTGCAGGAGCCCTGCTGGCCCTAACAGCCTTTGGGATACACCAGTAGTGAGGTGTCTTGACACCCACACTGGGTGGTTTCCTAAGACCTTGTGGAAGTAATGATACTCACCTCAGGGATGATACTGCCAAATATCTCTGTGCTTATATTAAAATAGCTGCAAGTCTGGAAGAAAAAATAAAAGAGAGAAAACAAATGAGTTACCAGATTTGACCTTCATGGTCAGTTTTTCTCTAAATGCATTATTACTGTCATTTCAATAAATCTTTGATTTTGTACCTCTCAGAAATATTCCTAAGAGACTCGGTATACTTTAAAGCTGATTCCCAATAATACATACCATAATAATTCTTGGGAAAGCAAATGCTCAATGTCATTATAGTCTGGGCTACAGTCTGTAGGTTTTGGGACTTACTGAACCTCCTGCAGTTAGGTAAGCCAAGTCAGGCATCCTCCACGCACAGCTACTGTACTTTGATATATGCTTTCCTTCCATGGCCCCTGTAATACTTTTATTCTACCAATATCCCTCAAAAAACAGCCACTGAGGCTGCAAAAGTCCCCAAAGTCAATCCCTTGTCCACATCAGAAAAGTCTAGGCCTCAGGTCTACAAAAGCCTCATTTTTTTGACAAAGTTTTTATCTTACTCAGCAGAACTTGGCACGCTTGGCTGTGGCCTGAGACCTCTCTATAAAGAATAAATAAAAGAGAATAACAATACCCTTGTATTTATGACCTACTGTCTCAGGGCTCTGCAGACCAATTAACAGCTTTATATGGCTGCACACTGACATCTGGCAGGTCAAAGCTCTATCTGAGCCACTCAGACCCCACTCTTCTGTGTCCTACTCACCTCCTCTGCAATGGTCATGTTGAAGGCCCCTGCGGTGTAGTAAGCAAATGAGGAGGTCTGAAAAAAGTACTCAGAGAAGGCCAGGAAGAGCATGGAGTCACTTTGGTCTGTGACACTGAAGGGAGCTACCACGTATGGAGAGCCAGTATAGTCGCCAGCTGGGAAGACTGTGCCCTGAAAGTTATTGTCAGAGATGAAAAAGAAAGAGTCAAAATATAACTTTAACATGACTGCAGACAATGAATGCTGCTTTCTTGTACTTTTCCCAGGCTGTTCATTTGGTGTATAAATGAGTGCACAGGCTTTGTAGTACACCCTGAAGGCTTGGTGCTTTCAAGAAGGCAAGTTCCAGCGTTTGGACACCTTCACAAATGACACTTGAGATCTGTCTTTTGAGATACTGATCACCTACTGAAGACAACTTCCCACCCCAGAACAAAACCCCTCTAAATTAAGGGTCCATATATTGCATGAAGACCATGACTAGGGGTCCTCATTTTTGAGAAGCCTTACTTTCTCCTTTCCCCCCATCTACAGGGATTTGAATCTGAGAGCTGATGCTTAGAGCTATCCAATGGTCTCAATTACAAAACGGATTTCTAAAACCAGAGGTCTTTCTTGGTCAAAATCAGCACCATGCTCTACCAAGAAGCAAGTTGGTAACTTATGCAGACAAAAGAAGACTTGAGAGAAAGGAAAGCTATGTCAGACAAACCTAAAATGCCTATGTTGTCTTCTGTATTATCAATGAATTAGCCAAGACTTGCAGATCTAATGCTTCCAAATGCACACAGATTAAACAAAAAGGTAAAAACTGATTTAAAGTGATGAAGGCACTTAGAGGTTAAAGTTTTTTTTATCTCTTTTATTAGTTTCTTATCTCTGTTTCATCTCAAATATATTCTGTATGTCTTTACTTTCTCATCCAGCTCTAAATTTCCAGTTGCCTTTTAAGGACTAGCAAAATGCTTACGAAATGCTGAATCACAGCTGGTGACCTCCCCATTCAATTCTCACTTGTTGGATTTACCAGTCACTTGCTTCGTGTATTTCCCCCATGTAACTTATGTGGGAGAGTAGCTCTTGTAAACAGCCATGACCTTACATCTTTAGTCTGCTCAAGTTCCTGCTTAAAATCTAATTGCTGCAATACTCGGAAGAATTTGACAGCAGCTGCAGAGCTGGTGTGCCAAGACCAGTGTCTACCATACAGATACTAACTTTTTGTTCCTTTGTGTTTCCATCTTTCTTATTTACCTGCTGACTTTTGTTAATACTTAATTTATAAGATCTTTGTAATGAGTCTGTCTTTTCATTCTCCCTTTGTAGAGCACCTAGTGCAAGGCAGCTTAAACTTAATTAAGGATCTTGGATACAGTGATGATGATCACTACCCTCAATCAAATCACCTTACATAGAATGACAATGAAGTAATTTTAAAATTAGGGACTAGTCAGATTTTAGTGTCAGTACATAAGGAGACTTTTTCCTTAATTTGAAAGAATCTTACAGGTCTTCAGACTTAGCAGCACTCCTTGGGCTCCCATGTTTTTTCAAGGGTCTTTGATCTTCCCATTCAGGAAGCCAGAGGCTGAATTCTTGGTCCTATAGTCTTGCTCTTTCTTTTCCTCTCTCGTCTGACAGCAGACACATCTACTTAGTGCAATGTGTAGAAATATTCCCCTGACTGACTGAACAAAGAAATCCTAGACATTAATCAGTGAGAGAAAGATGATGTTGACTATTTTTTCTTTCCTTTTCTCTTTCTTCTAACTTGCTTTGTCAACTTTTACTGCTTTCTCTTTTCTATAACTAACTCAACAGCAATTAAAAAAAAAAGGATGTGGCTTTTCAATAATTCATTTTACAACAAGATTGTTACAAATTATTACAATAACAAATGCAATAATGCTTTGAAATGTCTGTCTTCTTGGATACTGAGCCTCTATGTTCAGAACAGCAATCATGGTCAGCTTGGAAAGTGGATCATACAGCAGTAAAACCCACAGTAATCTTGGCAAACAGCACTACAGGCAATTACTTACCTTTAAGTCCAGGTCAATGAATGGTTGGAATACTGCTGGCAAGCTACTTAAGGAGTAGTCTACTTCAGCCAAATCATCAATTGGCATTAAAACTGTAAGAGTGGTAGATAAGGCAAGGTACAGAATGTTACCAAAAAAAACCCCAAAACAACAAAACCACAGAAAGAATTTTCTGTATACTTAAAACTAAGCCAGTTTCTGAAGGACAATGACACCAATTGCTCCAGAGAGTAGGGAAAAACACAACCAGGACCTTCCTAACATGCACTGTGAACTAAGGCTTGATGTTTCTACTGGCACCTTATGTAAAGCACCTTCTTTAGCTTGTCTGTTTTCTCACTATGGAAAAGTTTGGTCTAACAAAAAAGGGGAAATGGCCATCAGTGATTCAGGGCATGAGGAGGCACTGGGATTTCTTGTCAAGCAGTTCTAAGAGCATCCTGAGAGTCTCTAACTTGCAAATGCTTTCCCAGAAAGGAGGGTGCCTGATCTGCTTAGGTACTTGTGTTTTGCACATGGTATCTGACCAACACTCCTGATGTCTTTAAAGCCTGCAAATCTAACCCAAAATAGTTCAAGTGAGAAGGTTTTTTTGCCAAGGAGAATTTCCTTTTGCCTTTGTCAAGTTTGACATATAGGCAAGTAAAACTTAAATATTCAGGCAGGCTAGGAGAGCACAGGCTTCAGCTGTTAAAGTCCTGTGTGTGCAGGAGGATTTGGAGCATGGGAGGGAAGGGAAAATTGCCTTAGTGTCAGTACTTAGTGGCCTATAAGTTGCATTTTTAACAACAGAAGTGCACACTGCCGCATATGCAATTGAGAATCGCTACCAAGTCCTTGGCTCTTACAAATATAAATTTCTTGCCCAAGTAGCCCTGCCTTTATGTATCTGGTTCTGTAAGCAAGGCAGCAGACAGAGCAGAGGGGCTGATACCACTTCTGGGGGCATTGCTGACCAGCAGCTGTTAAGGAAGCTGCAGAATTTCTCTGATCAGCAGAGAAGAAGGAGAAGGAAAAGGTATCACTAGTGACTCACCATTCAGTGATTGGAGGTCTTCATCTATCAACTGGATCCCAGCTCTGATGTTGGGACATGACTGTAATAAAAGGACACTCAAGTTATGGCCTGATTAGCGTGGACATGTAAGCACCTCTTACATGTGTGCTAGTAGATCCACGTGACACACACTGCAGCATTTGTTTATCAAAACACCTAATCTGCCTTTTCTGGATCCCCAAGGCTTCTGCTTGGTGCAATGTAAGCATATCCTATGTCAGAGCTGCAAAAAAGAAGGAAATTGCCAGAGGCAGCCTGATGGGGGTGACAAAACCACAGCCTTAAATAGCACAAGGAAAATAGATCTCATATTGGTCTCACAGGGGAGATATCAGAATCATGGACTCATTTAGGTTGGAAAAGACCCTTAAGATCATTGAGTCCAACCATAAATCCCTGTTCTGGGACAGAATCACAGCCATCTCAAGCTCTGTCTCCTCTCAGTGGCCCTAGTCAGGTTGTCATCAGGACTGCTCACATCCCTAATAAAATGAAATTTAAATATGTCATACTATCATTGATGTACTATAATTTCGCTATGCATAACCCAGTATATGTTTTGTCTGCCAAGTTAAAATTTACCCATACTCCATGATGCCTGTAGGTACACAGACAGAGACTTGTTCTGCATTGGAATGAGAAAAGAACTACATTTTCTAGCCCTACTGCTGCCTTGGTTGAACTAGCTGTGGACTAGTCAGTATCTTGGCCATGAACTTTATCTGGAAGCATTTCTGGCTGGCAAAATGTTGCCTGTGCTGATCAGACCTGAATAGGTCTATTACCTGATTATTTTTCTAGTTCTTACTTTACCAAGTTCACAGCAGAGACTTGTGAATGTCATACTCCTTACACCCCTCCCCTACACAATGTGAAAGGCTTACATTAGTGACCAAGCTCCTGTGAATAGGTTTCTTCAGATACTTGATAAAGAAGTTATGCAGGAAGCTAGAGAGAAGGAAGAAAGCAATTCATGGGTCAAATACCGTGGTCATTAACAGGAGATCAGCTATCTCTGTTGAACAATAATTTAATGTCCTTTGAGTGTGATATTCTAGTACACAAGAGAGCTTTCTGAAATGTAAAAACTATTAGAGAGCCACTATTTAAAAGGAGATAATTTCAGCATCTCAGCAATTAGCCAGGGTTGATTCATCTTTATGAAAAAGGAATTCTTCACAGTACCACCATCATATATGTACAAACACAGAACAAGTAAGTAGTGTCTGCACTAGGAACTTCTGATACAAGTAAAAACCAACAAACGAAACAAACCCAGGTGGCAAATGTGGTATTCAGACAGTGAGAGAAGTACAAGGAAACAATGAAATATTGCTGCATGTATCTGGAGGCTTAACAGACAGAAGTCTGGTTCTGTTCAATTTTGATAGCATTGTGATTGGGGGAGTGAGACAAAGTACAAGCACATAACTTCTACTTAGAGCTGAAGATTAGAGCAGAAGTTTGAAAGAAATGGGTGCTGAAGAAGCACAAGGAATTGTTTGATTCCATCTTTATCTTCTACCGTGCGCAAATACAAGGATAAATATCAATATTGGCCATTTTAACACTGTATTAGGGCCTCAACTCAGCTGTGGTGTCTGTAGATGCCTAAAAGCAATTCTCCGTGCCCTGTTTTGTGAAGCTGTTCCTGTGCTACTCACTGACAGTTCTTTTCTCCCAGAGTTTATGCAGATCTCTTCCACTTACCCACTTTTTCCATTCAGCTTAATATCTATGTCACCAGAAGTTGTCCGGCAGCTGGTAAGGGATATTGATGTAGGACCTGTATTATCCTGAGGCATTGAAAAGATTGCAGTGACAAACACCTTGGAAATGTGCACTGTGCTTCTTCCACTGTCTTTGCTGCATAAAGTAAAAAGAAATAAAACACTGAAAAAACCCCACCTGTTCACTATGGACTTGCCTGGCAGTCTGGGCGTGGGACTGGGAAGGTGTGGACATGGCTCTAAGGATATTGCCGTTTGCTCATCCATTTTCCCTCATCTTTTGAACTATATCTCCTGGAGGCATAGCAGAAGGTTTCTAACAACGTGACTGCACTGGGAGGTTTTATTATACTCGATTGTGACCCAGCACACTACAGTTTTTCTAAATGTGTCATTAACTGGCAGGCTGGATAATGACAGCGTTCAGCTAGAGCAGCAGTCCTGTATTATTCAGAGCTGTGCTTCTCAGCCATGGGCTCTTTATCAGTGTTCATGTATGAGGGGGCTGTCTCCCGCCAGCAGACCTATTGAGAAGAACCAATCTGTGCTTCTGGGTTACTGCTGCCAGCTGATAAAGAACACCTTTGCCATGGAAGAGGTCACAAGAAAAGCCAAGCTTTGCATTTTTATCTTTATATGAAGAAAAAAATCCCAGGACACATTAAGCTGTACGTACAACATCCAGGTCCTTATGTTCCAGTTCATGTCGATGGTTAGAGAAGCATTTCCTATCACCAGTTTTATCCCAGACCCAGGTAGGAGGGAGATGGAACCACTGGGTAATTCAACAGCAGTGACATGTATCCTAGAGCATGAGACAGATAAGGGAGAGATAAGAAAAAGTTTGTATTCCATGAGTCAGAGTGAACACAAAACAAGATTCAAATTTCATTCAAACATAAATTACCCCTGGAGAGAATACTTACCCTGAGATGTTGTATTTGACATTACCAAGCCCAAATTTCTCATGGCCAGTCAAGTCAGGGAAATGCTCCTTTTCCATATTCTGCTTCAGGATTTCCAGCCCAACCTCCTTGGCTACAGAAAAGCAATGATCAGTTCAGTTGCCTTTGATACTGCCTGGGAATTTATAGTTATGTGTTTCTGGCTCAGGAGATGGGATGGACACAGAGTTAGGAGGATGAAGATATCTCATGTGAAACCCAGTAGTGCTATTTCTGATCTCCCTCCTAGTTATGGCAAGAGCTGAACTGATTCAATATCTGAAGTCAGATGAACCTCAGTATGATGTACAATGCTGTCAATAAGCTTACTGACTCTTAAATTTTCCTTTATAGCCTGTGATCAGGTCATTTCCTCCCACTGCCCTCACTGTCCTGTGTCTCTCATATCAGGATTCAGTGCAATACCACCAGCAGCTCCTGAAAACATCACACATACCATACTCTAAGCCCTTCTGGGTGATCCTCACTTTGAGTCCAGGATTGGCATTGATTTGTCCACTGAACAAACTTAAGAGAAGGAGAGAATAGCACATCTTCAGCATCTTCCTCGTTTTTTACAGGACCTGTTAATAAATATTTATAATGATAGCAAAGTTCATGCTATGTCACTTGGTGGTTGCACTCCCTTCCCCTCCACCCTAGACAACAGCTTTTCCTCTAGAGCGGAGAAAATGGGAAGCTCAGCAGCCATGGAAGAGAGGCCCCATTCTGCACAGACTGTTACAAAAATAGAGATCCAGGGTGTAGGGGAGAAAAGTCAGCCTATTTACTGTCATAGAAACTGGGGAAAGCACTCGAGATACATCTATCCAGACAAACCCTGTCAAAAGGGATGTGACATTGAATTTTTAGGCTGCAATGTCCCCTCCCACCCCTACCTGGTAAAATAAGTAGCCTACTTTTTCACAAAATATGTAAAGCTCTCAGTTCCTCCTGGTGATTCAGCAGACATCACTGCATCTTAGCACTTTGGAAAACCTGATCAGCTCATTTAATTACAGGCACAGATACCCCCACTTTTGGAACTACTTATTAAGATCTTAGTCACAATTTTGAAAAGTCCCTTATGTTCCCTTCTGACAGTCAACAAAAGAAAATGATTTGGTGCCAGCAGACAATGTTTTCATATTCCCTAGACCACATGTTAATAAATGCATTAAGTTTTATCCACAAACTCTCAGTGTAAACTCCATGGTCCAACAGATGTTTGGCTTTGCTTGTTTGCTGTTTCATTACCAGAAGTAATAATACACCTCAAAGCTCTAAAATATTTTCAGTTATGATAACAATTTAAGCAAACTGCAAAATTGTAACAATGACTTAAATTTTCATAAGAGTTTCAATCCCACAGAACACCTTCGCTTTTAAGTATGATAGTATTTTCTTTTTAATTTTGACTTTTATCGAGAGGTGAAAGAAACACACTTCATGTGTGGAATCCAGAGGTGAAAGAAACACAGTCCATGTATAGAACAAAAACGAAGTACCAGAAGGAAATGTGTATTTAACATAGGCATAGTTCTCAAATCATAAAATCTCAGCATTTAACCAGATTGAGCTACATCTATCTCTGCCCAACAAAGCCACTCCTCAACAAAGAGTAATCAAAACACGTTTATTTTCATACCTGTCCTCTGAAGACTGAAGAGAAGACTCTTACTGTACCAGACCACAGGGCTGAGGATGATGCAGGGAAAATCATCTGCCACCACGACCCCGTCTTTTAAAGGAAAGAGCTGTGAGCTTGAAGACAGCCACTTGCTCTCATCTTCAGCAGTATCACACAGGGAGTGGCCTCTCAGATAATCACATCCAAACTATTTTGGGTGTCCCAGGTTAAATCTATAGAATTTCATTTAGGGATAAGCAGGGGTCGATGTGAACTGTTGGGTGGGGGTGCTCAGGCACTGGGATGCTGAGTTTGGGATGGCGTTTTGCCTTTGTGGCAAACTGTTTCGGCACTGACTTTTCAGATGGACCTAAAAGGAAACCCCAGTGAGAATTCCAGTAATTCCACAGGACAGACGCTCAAAGCCAGGTTTGTATTTTGAAAGAAATAAATTAATGTGCAATCGCTCTGAAGAACAGATGGAAAACAAGGCCCATCTGTCTGAAGTTGCTCAGGATACAGAAACCCACAAACCATATAGTATTTATGTTATAGCATATGCGTATGTATGTACACACAGACACTATGGTGTGTGTATATGGTGCAAATATATAATATCAAGTCCTTGTAGTTAATATTTTCTGTTTCTTGTGCTTACTTATCCAGTTAACCAGTACTTCAGCTAACCAGCACTCCTTGGCTTGTCAAGGAGGTGATTTAATCAATTAGCTTGCATGTATCAAGCACATTCCCTCAGGCATGGAGCACTTTGCTGGACAATCTGAGTCACTTCATTGTGCAATCCATGAATAGAAAAGGTAGAGACAGTTGTCAGTCAGTCAACAAATACTCATATTTACACAGATTTAACATTCACTGCAGGGAGTCACATAATAATTTCATTATTTATATCTATGGCAACTGATGATGAATATCATTCACACCACCAGTTACATAAACCTCTGTAAGTTCTTTTGGCACAAGTTCTGCAGTTCCTATAAAGAAAGGGGAAAGTTCCATTGTTTCCATCCACACAGATCTCCAAGATGTACGAACAACTGAATTGTCTGAAAACTATGTCAGCTTATCCTCATCATATCCTTCTAATATGTTATGATTCTTCTAATCTAAGAGTACCACCCAGTTTAGATAAGACTTTCAGCAAAAGTTAACAAAGACACACTAGGGCTTCCAGAAGAGCTCCATCATTTCTTTCTACAAATATAGGAATAAAAGGCAACTATCTACATACAGACACAATCAGATACACATATAAATACACTATAAATAGCTTCTACATCCAAACTTTTCACCCTTCAAGGTGTTACAAAGACCCTCTAAGAGGAGTGTTTTATTTCAGCTTTCTCTGTATTTTCTTTGATGTGTATGCTAAAGGGGATGTAGATTTCAACCTCTTTTACCCAATACACAAGAAACCAAATGAAGTTATCAGTATGGCAATACTACAAACTTGTTGCTGCATCTCTGCAGATCACTTGCTTTGCATGCTTCCTGTCCCTGTCTCTGGTTCAGCACTCCAGTGGTCCCTTTCCCTGCTCCCCAATTCTCCCTTTTCTCCGTACTCTCTATTCTGCAACATATTGATGAATAGGAATAATTTTCATTGTTCTATCAATCAGGATATATGGTATAGGAAAAATGGTATATTACCTGAAGGTAAGTATAGGATGATACAGGGGGAACTGTTGGTTTATGTGACATCCTCTTTAGTCCTCAGAGAAATTACTACATCACTTTGTGAACAGCCAGAGGACTAGAGCTTAAGGGACAGTGTTGTGCTAAGCCATGACTCTGGACTGAAAAGGTCCATCGAGCCATGGTACTTGGTCAGTCCTGCAGCTTGTGTCCCTTTGGAAGAGAAAATAGATAGACACCAGGGCTTTAGTTTTCTTTTTCTCCTCTGTATCTCATGAATTGCCCTCCAAATAGCTAGAACAAAGTTCCTGATATCAGTAAAGGGACACCAAACTAAGTAAAAATCTTCATTTCTTTTGAGTTCTTCTTCAATTCTTTTTCTAGTCACTCTTCACCTACCACAGAATACAATGAATCAGATGCTGTGATTTACTGTAGTTTGGTTTCAGGATGGGTTTTTTTAGTAAAAAACTGTATCAGCCAGCTAGATAAATAAACTGATTCAGATAAAGCTATGGAAGCCACATTTCTGTCCCAAGCTGGAACAGAACTTTCTGTAGTGAGACATTTGTAGACTAGCTTCTCTTTCCACACACTTTTAATATCTCCTGCTTGAGCGTCTCTGATGACACTGATATAAGACAAAATAAAGATTCAAGATCCATTTTATAAATATCAGGAGAATGAAATTATTTGGAGATTGATACCCTCAAAGAGGTGCAGCGACTCACAAACAAGGAACAACTGCTGGATGATAGAGAGGCCAAGGACAGCCTTGGCTGAAGTGAGCATGAAACTGGGGAGTAGTTTCAGATTCTGAGAGCAGCAGCAAGACAAAGAACAGAATTACAACCATAGACTTCAGATGAGAAGATTACAGGGACCTGCTTGGCAGGATCTGTGGGAAATTGCCCTGGAGAGCAGAGGCCCAGAAGAGCTGGCTAATCTTCAAGGGCAGCTGCCTCAGAGCATACGAATAGTCCATTACAATGTTCAGACAGTTGAGCAACTATGGCAGAAAGCCATGATGGATGAACTTGGAGCTCCTGAGTGAGCCCAAACACAAAAAGGAAGCATACAGAAGATGGAAAGCAAGACCAGATACTTGGAAGGAACACAAAGATCTTGTTTGCACATATAGGAATAAAGTCAGGAAAGCCAAAGTTCAGTTGGAGCTGAAGTGCAACAGGAAAGGTTTCCCTAAGTACATTTATAGCAGAAGAAGATGGGCTTATTGCTCAGTAAGGCGGGAGACTAGTGACAAAAAACACAGAAAAGGCTGCTTTTACAAGCAAGGCCTGTCCTCTGGACTGTGCCAACAGGTGAAGGTTCTCAAGGGGGCTTGAGAACATGAACTACAAGGAGAGTCTGAGAAATTAGGCCTGTTCAGCTGTGAGAAGAGAGGGCTTGAAAAGGCCATTTTGTTGCCTGCAATGGTTTGGTCAGAGACTACAGAAAAAATGGATCCAATCTCATCTTGGAAGTGTGTGGTGAAAGTACAAAAGGCCACAGAACAAGCTGGAACATGGGAAATGCTGATTTGATATTAGGAAAAAAATTATTCTGAAGGGAGTTAAATAGTGGAATAGATTGCCTGGAGAGGCTGTGGAACCTCCATCCTTGAAAGAGTTCAAGACTTGACTGGACACAGTGCTCAATAACCTTATATAATTAGTCCTGTTTTGAGCCAGTGTCTGAACTAGACTATATGATTCTATAACTATATGGCAATTACCTGTATTTTACAAATTTCTTCCCATTCTTGCTATCCAGTTACAAAGGGACAAATTGTGAAACATTTACCAAGAATAAGATTTCACTCCATACACAAAATTTTGCTAACACAAATGGAGATTAATTGAATAATGCAAGAAATTGTTCCTAAAATTAACAAAATGTGGTGTCTATAACTCTAGTGAAAAGAACCAGTCACTCCTTCTGATCAAGCTGTAACAAATTTTCCAAAGCATCAATAACAGTTAGCTACACTCACTGTACTAAAAACCGACACATTCACTTTGTGAAAAAGTGCTTAAAAGGTTTTACTAAAACACTAAAAATAGTGATGAAAAGCCATGCTCCTAATGTTATAGCATCTATTCCCTACGAGCCAACAGAAGGAAAACTACATTTTTCTCTTTTTATTCTTTGGAAGTAAAAAGACATCAGGAGTGGCTGTGGAGGTCCTCATCTTCCCTGTCCTCTGGCTGGTAGTGAATATCAGTGGAAATAACCAGATGACCCTGAGGAAAGAAAGACAAGTAAAATTACCTTAAATTTCAGACAGATATATTCAGGGACAGTACTCTGGGACCAGATACCATGGTAAGCCCCTCAGCTTACCTTTCAGTCCGGGAATGAACTTTAGTTAATGGGCTTTGATGCAGGTTAACACAAAACTCCAAAAGGCTGAGTAACACTTACCACAGAGACACTCAGACTGCCTATGAGCCTTCCTAGAGAAAGGTCAGAGTAGGAAGGACTCACACACTCAATGCTCCTAAGGGGATGGCAGTGCTGTCCTTGTCATGTCCCCATGCCGGCACACCCCAAAGGGCTAGTGGACCCTTTGCTATCTATAACTGCTAGGGCTGGGGGGCTCATTTTGGATCCAGAGTTTGCATGTTATATCTAATGCATAGTGAAAGCTTTACTAATAACAACATTTAGATTTACTCAACACAGGAAAACACACAAATGTACAGACCTGAAACAGAAGTAATATTCTATAAAAGAAATTTGGCTTCTCACCTGATTCATTTTTATTGCAGGTCCAGTCAGGCTAGTGTGGGCCAAATTAAGAACAGGAAATCCTTTTCCTAGTTTATCTTTGGAAAGGACAAATATAAATATATTTGAATGTAATAATAAAATGCACTTCAGAAGCATCTTTCTCAAGGAACTCAATGTGTTTGCAATTTCCCTTCAATTTGCCATCCTTGAGCCTCTCAAGGGAGGAAAAAACCCTGTGAAAAGGTTGCATCTAAACCTCTTACAATCTCTCAGCTGTCTGACACTGCCTTTTTTCCTCTCCAGTTATCTGCCCCTCAAGATCTGGTTTCTGCTGTTTCCCACTCTGCATTACTCTCCATCTTCCTTTCAATTTTTTCTCTACTTGATCCTCTCATCCTTTTGGCTCCTCTTATTCTCATCTATTCCTACTTTCCTCGATCAAGCCTCAGCTCTATTCCTATTTGCTTTTCCAAACATCTGACTTGCATCCTGCCCTTTCATTCTCTCCTCATTGGTAGCTTACTTCTTTTGTCAGCAGTCTCCTCACCTCTGTTCACCTGAGAGGCACCTTCTGTTACTCTTCCACCTGCTTCTTTTCACCATCATCCCTTTCTTCATCATCCCTAACTACCTGTATCCTACTGAACTGATTTCTACTCTGTCCTGCCTGTGGCAGTAGGTGAAGCACGAAGGCAGAGAGAGGTGATAAAGTCAGAGATGTTATTACCCAAGGCCCAAAGGTGCAAGTGTGCTTCTGTACCTCCTCAGTTTGGGCCAATCTCTGCCCATGGCTTGACACTCTGTCAGGATGAGACTCAAACATGTCTCAGCAGAGCTGAGACACACACTGCATTCAGGGAAAATGAAACCCAAGCCCAGGGAGCTAAGGGGAGCTAAGACTTGTTCTGTCCCAGCCCCTGATCTACATGGCTGAATGACCAGGATCAAAGTCCAGCACAGAGTAAACCTGTCCTGGTGTAACCAAATGAACAGACGACCTTACACAACAAAGTCTTTAAAGTTAGGCACTCCCTTTTTTGGTTTCAGTCTTGCTTTCCCCCTGCTGTGCTCAGAACTAGCTACAATCCTTACCATTGATTACTGGGATTACTACTCTCCGTAAAGCATACGACAGAAAATTCTCCACCACTGACTTCTGCTGTGTGGGGAAAAGCACATTTCATGATTATTGCCCGATGCCTATGGGTTTGCAGCTTGACAAGGAAGATGAGTGTTAGAACTGAAGTGACATGCAAAAAAAAAAATATCAGAACAGAGCTTGGCAGAGCAAAGAGGCAAAAAAAAGATATGTTTTGGTTTAAGCTGAAAAGAGGTATCCATTTTCTCAGAATTAGCTAAATTGAATGGGGTTTTTTTTCTGTATGTTAAATACCTGGGTTGAACCTTAACTTCAGGAATTAAATATGTTCAACCTCATTTCAGCTGGCAGACTCAGTTGTCATATGTGAACTGTTCTCTGTGTGGCAAGAACTGCCTTGTTCTGGTGCTCTGTCTTACGCCACTGATTAGTCTCTTCCTCCCTTCACTTAAAGGTATTGGTTGGGCTGAGCTGCTGCAGAGTCTCTCTGATTAATTCTCAGTCTAAGTAGTGGCATCATGTTTCTTTTATTCCTTATTTTTTTAGTCCTGTTTTTATGTTATTTGGTTGAAGTAATTTGAGATAATTTATGATACGGAGCTTAAGCCTGACTTTGTATTCACTTCAACTGCTAAACATAGTCCAGCTGTGACTTCTGTCTGAACCCAGGCAGACTCCATGACATTTTGAGCCTCTGATGAAAAAAACAAAACAACACTCTAAGAGGTATTTCCTCTTACTGGAAAGAAAAAGAAAAGCATAGCATATACTATTTCAAAGCAGAAAGAGAAGTGGCAGATGATATCCCCAAGACAGACCAATAATTGTTCAGCAACAAGTTCAGAAGTATTTCTTTTATCTCTGAAGGGCTCAGCTACTTATCCCAGGCACTGAAACCATCAGCTTACCTCAGGGAAACCAAGACTGGAGTGCAGTAGGGAGAACTGGAACCTGAAGAGAAGAAGTAAAAGAAGAGGATTCACTATAAAAGATGAAGGTACAACTTATGCACACTGCTTGAAGATTTGTTTGTGGAAATTCCTACTGATTTCATGCTGATTCACACACGTAACTTTGCCAAAGACTCTTCAATTCCCAACAGCTTTTAGCTAAAGCTGGCACAACTGCAAATGAGTTATAGAATCACCGGGATCTTTTTGGTACTAATCTCCTCTTACAGTCATGTGTAGTTCTGGGCTGTAACTGTAAGACTTGGAAAATCAATTTTTCCTGGAATTGCTATTTCTCCAATGGCTGAACTACACATTCCTCAAATATGCACTGTGATTTGAATTAACTCACATCCTTTCCTAACTTTTTCCACTGATGCCTGTAATGCTTCCTCAGATCATTGTAAACATAATCCTGGAGAAAAAACAAAGTTTTGAAGAACAGAAGAACACAATCTTGTGTCAAAAGCTCTAAGTGAGTGGCACCATTACTTCTTAAACTTATACTGACAGACTCTGATAATTTTAAGTCCTCTTTTTCCATTAAAAAGATCTAGTGACAAATACTAAGAAAAGGCTGCTTATATTTTTCTTTAACAAAATTGTAATAGATTAAAAAATATATTCTGGAATTCAGCTTGGAGTATAGAGCTAACTTGTGGGCATGTGGGCTACCTGTCTGAAAGTCTGCACTTCCATCCACCTGGTGCATTTATGGAGAAAGGGGCTGTAAACCCAGCCCAGCTCAAAGTGCTAGTAAAAGTTTTCTAAGACAGCTGGGAAAAACCATAAATGTAGGTATACACAAAAGTAGCAAGATCTAAGAGAAATCTAAAAAGCTTTGAACTTTGATTCAAACTGCAGACCCCTTTCCATTCTCATTTGTTTGATGGCATGGTGTCTGCTGCTGGAGTGTGTGCTGTGCAGTCTCACTTTTTCCTTCCCCTCACGTGAAGGCATACAGAGAGCTAGTGCAGGGTTTACACTCAAGCAGTTCTGTTTATGATGCTCAGACTTGGCATGGCAGCAACATTTAGTAGTTTAAATAAACTGCTCCAACATCAGCACAGACTGAAACAGATGTCTTTACGATAACCTATAAATTGAATGTTGTCACCTGGAAAGGTATTTAACCTACAGAAAGGGGAAGTATCACAAGAGACATGGTTATTCCAAAATATTATTATATTTCATCTGAACGATTTAAAACAATCAGTTGAAAGTATCTTAAGAGTTTCTGTGAGAAAGAAGGTAAGACAGAAAGTTCTTTTTGTCATGGTGAAACAACCACTGTTAGGCTGACAATGATTTCTGTTGTGTCCTAATGTTGGGAGCATTGATGTTGCTCTCTAAATTTTTCTTGGTTACCTCTTCAGAAGTAATGAGATAATCAACTTCTCTTTGGTTATGGTCAAATTGGCTCTGGTACTGGCTGTCTGCAGAGAAAAAAACAAAACAGTCTTGTGTGACTGTTTACTCAAATAGATACTGCCTCAGACACAGGCACAAATGTAATTGCTTTTTTCATGGAAACACAATGTCTAAACTTTTTATGTGGCCAATATATGTAGATAGTGAAAGCATTTGTGAATTAAGTGATTTCTGCCAGCAACTGAGATTGTGTGAGCAAAATGATAACATTGCCCTGATTTCCTCCTTATCATTAGGATCATTTAAGTCCTTGCATGGCTGACCTAATTGGTTCACTTGCAACCTCATGGAAAGATGTCTGGGGACACACTGAATGACTTTATAACAAAGAGGTTAGGAAGAATGGGCATCAGAAAATAACATTTTTATATATTACAATTTATTCTTGAATAATCACTCAACCTCCCATATGGAAAAAAGAACTTTCATAAGTAGCTCTCTGCACCTGCCTATTAAATCCAATAAATTCCACAGTATGTGGTGCATGTTCGCTCCCTCTGAAATGCAACAGAACAGTGTGCATATTTGTGGCAGACCAGTATATGCTATTTTATGCTGATCTCTATGATTTTCAAAGGACCTGGAAGATTACTGTGTGATTTGTTCAGCCCCAGCACTGAATGTTATCTTCTAGCTCATTTTACTTACTAGGTTCCCTGTAAAGATATACTGGGTGGTTGAATTTGGCAGAGCAGCAAACACTTCTACAGAGCCAGTGATCTGTAGGACGCATCTGTCTGCATTTAAACTGACTGCGGGCGGTGATGTGGCCATCAGCTTCAGCAGCACTGGGCATGATGCTGCCTGACTCGGGGACATCTGTGGAGGTTCAAGGAGGGAAAAAACCTTAGAGTGCAGAGTTAAGCCCTTCTTAAGCTACAGTTTCTGTAGCTGCATCATAACCAGGTGTTATACACTAATCCTCTTGTAATTAAGCAATATTAAATATACTTCATTTTAATTACACCAATGGAAATGACAAGTTTAGCATTGCATATACTTTGAGTTTCAGAAATGATAAAACAAATGGTGAAGTTTTAAACCCATTGGTATTAAACATACATAAAGAACCAATTTAGAGGTTGTTCCTGAAAAAAGTGTTTCAAGAGAAGGAGATTAGCATGATAAGAAATGAGGGAAATGAGTGATTCCAGTAAAAAAATAATCACTTTGACAATATAAAGTATTTGGAAAAGTGACAGCTTGCAAAAGAGCAAATCTTTTGAAAAGTAGAGAAACTCCTAAAGGACAAAACTTCAGTTTGCAATAACACAGATTCTGAATTTTGTCATCCTATAGAAAATGTTGCTATGTTTTTACAGCAACTCATAGTATCTTAATGTCTTGCATCACATGTATAGACTCATGACTATTATTTCCCACTGTATATAAACTCTAGTAGTCAAAAATCGAGAATCTTTGCTGAAGTCAGGCTACCAATAGCAGAGATACCATTACCTTGAACAGGAATAAAAGGAGACTGATCTCACAGATGGTTACCACTTATTCTTTGTAACTATTTCAAAGACTGAGAGCAAATCCAGAACTTAGAGGGGTCGAGAATAACTAATATGTAGTATGATACAGTTAGGAAGAGTTATCATGGGGTGGACATGTATGTTTGAATCTTGCATTAATCATAAACCAGTTTCCTTGTCTCCTCCAAACGTTTTCAAATGAGAGCACTCAGATAATATCCATAAGGAGTATTAGATACTGCTTTTTCTTAAAAGGTCTGTACAAGTAAAAATACTCACCTCGGAGACAAAATATTTGAGTAGGGAGGTATTTAAGCTAAAAGTAGTAGCAAGCTGTAAACAAATAAAATAAATTAGATCATCATTATACCAGCCTGAAAATTATCTTTTCCTTGGGAAAAGAACCCCCAAACAATATATCCTGTTTATTTTAGTTTTAGATAATCCATGTTTTGATTTAGTATTTCCTTGCCTGAGAATGATTCCTAAGGAATCCTCAGTGCTCTGTGGGACAAAAGAGAGATAGATTTCTCATGGACTTCATTCAGAGGCACGTACTAGTGAACAACCATTATTCTTTGAAGGAACAGACATGACATCCTACCTTTGAGACTTTCCCAGATGAAATATGCTGTGTATGTCAGAGGCAAGGACTCAAAAATCTCATCTGCTCTTTTGCTGCTAACCACTGTGATGACGTTTGTTAGTGCCATTCATGTCACCAGCTTCCATAAAGACCCTCTTAGCATTGCTTCAGTTGGCAAAACTTATTGGAAACTCTGACTACAAATGCCAGTGTGGAAACTGGCATTTCTGAGAGGTCTTGTAAGTTCTTCAACCACAGCTGAAAGCTTAGTTTCTTTGTACCTGCTTCTTGCCTCATCCTGTTGCTCTATTAAGTCTAAGGATTTATTCTAGCTCTCAGCATAGCCAATACATCTGTTGTGGGCCTCTGTGCAGCAGACTGTGGCTTCAGTACACTTTGTCTTGTCTTGCCCTTTCCTGTGTGCAGTCCATGCAGAGAAAAGCTTTTTTTTTGTTCTTTCTGCCGCTCCTGGCACACCAACTCTGTGATGTTCATATCTGTCATTCCTTGCCTAGAGCTGCCAAGAAATTCAGACTTAGGTCTGACAGGGACTTGAATGATTTTAAATTATGACATACAGAATGAATGTCATGAATCCCTTCTACAAGTGGTAGAAGTGTGACCTGAATCTGTGTGAAATGGCAAAGATAATGTGTTAGTTTCCTTTGCTGACCTGACTATCCATACTGCTGATATTTGCAGTTCTATTACATGCAAATTATACTCACCTCTTCGGAGATGGTGATGTTAAAGGCTCCTGCTTTGTAGTAAGCCAGTGAAGCAGACTTTAGAAAATAATTGGAGACTCCCAGGTATATCATGGAATCACCTTGACTTGGAAGAGCAAATGGAGCTGGCACAAAGGGAGGTTCTGTGTGATTACCTATGGGATAGACTGTGCCCTGCAAAAAAATTCATTATCAAGTATTTTTAGTTGAAACATTTGTAACTGTGAGAATGATTTAGCACTGGTTGAACAGGAAGAATTCTTCCTAATCTGAGGAAAAGCTAGACATTAAAGAAACCATGAACTAAGCAATTAAGTTTGTGCTATGCCCTAAAAATCAGCAAATTCAGGTTCTTCTAAAAAAATTACAGGAATCAATAAAATATGGGTGCTGTACTTTCAAAGTTTGCATTTGATCATTTAAGCGAGTATTCTGAACAGCAGTTACAAGACACACACAGACCACATTAATTATCTAGACCACAGTTTTCTTTCTCTTGTAGCAAATACATATTTGTTAATTTAATGTTAATGGTGACATTTCAAGAAAATCTTCAGGCACACCCCAAAAGCACTGGAAGTTGCTTAGGACAGGGATGCACAAAGGAACCTTTTATATAACCTTTTAGCCCTGGCCCAGCTGCCAGTCCTCCAAGACCTAATTTTGGTGCTGCACAGGTAGGGGACCTTGATTCAGGTATGCTAAGAAAATGACTATTAAAATTGAGAGGGTAGGTGATTTCAGGCCATGTAAGGAAAGTAATACAGATAGCAAGTAATGTAATTACTGACACTGTGAAGGTTAGTAGCTAGAAGATTCAACAGGAAAAACACTGACATGGGAAGGTATAAAACCCTAAGAAAAAAAGCTGAAAGTTAGAAGACGACAATTAACCTGTTCCAAGCAGCACCAAGACCAGTAGCTTCCTTGACTGACTTAGAATGAGTCATCCAGTGTCCCAGTGGGATGTCCACATGTGAAAGCTTAGCCTGTAAATTCTAGATAGCTACAGTAGCTAATTGCTTAGTTCTTTTAAGCTATGTATATCCTGCTTGCAAAGAGTTTTTTCTGGGTGGTGAAAGTTGCTTGAACAAAATACTGTGATGAGAGTTTCAACCATAGCTCGGGCAAATCTTTCCTAATTGAAGTCAGTTCTGAGAGCCATTGGGATGCTCTGAATTACAAGGACTGTTGAAACTGCTGGGAAAGCTGAGTGTTGATGAGATATCTCTTGCCAACAAAGGTGAAAAACAGATAAGACAGGAACTGCTATGTGCTGCTAGAGGACTATCTGTGAGGAGTCTTCTTTTTGGGTGTGACCTGTATTTATACAAGATGCTGAGTCATCTCAAAACAAATGCTTTGGACTGCAATCACACTGGTAGCCATCACAGATTATGTATCACTGCTAACAGGCAAAGACCAAGCAGCAATGCAAGAGCTGTGTATCTAAAGAACACTTTTATGCTGTTTGTGAAGCCCCTCTGAAGGGTTTCAACTCTGAATTAATTTAATTCTGAATAATAGCTTTGGTTAATTAAAAAATGCAGTTAATTTATTAACTAAACAATTGCATTTGGTCTCAAAATAACTCCTGACCAAAATTCCCAAATGTCTTATTGCTTTTCTAAGTAAATACTGAAGAGATTCAGTAAGATTGGAGTGAAAGAAAATGAATCAACTCAAAAGAGAATCAGAAGACTGTCAGAAAGCACACTGATATTAAAGACAAATTACCTTCAAATCCAAGTTAATGTGTGATTTGAAGACTGCTGGAGAGCTAACTAGGGAATAGTCTACTTGTGCAAAGGCGTCAATCTGGCTTAAGACTAGAAGAATGATGGACAAAACCAAAACAGACATTATTACAAAAACACATCACAAACTGTTATTGCTTAGTTAAAGGCAAAGACATTATAGAAATGATGAATCTGAAGTAGAATAATGGTGGGAGAAGGAAGAAGACAACAAAAAAAGAAACTGTTATAAGGGACTTTGTAAGACTATTCCCTTTGGAAAAGTCACTGATACCTCCTGGTTTAGGCCTTGTTCCCCTGCTGTTCACAGCTGAATACACCTTGCACAAGTCTCTCCCATGCAGTGAAAAATCTAGGGCAGTCTCCTTTTTTGTTACGTATTTGCACAAGAGAACTAAACTCTTCTGTATGATAAGTGAAGTCCTGGTAAATACTACTAAATACTTTGGAAGATGACACTAGCACATTTTGCTGCCAATTAGGGTTGAAGAAACTGGGTGTTTTTTCACAACAATTGAGGGCATTTTATTGTCAATATGATTGAAGACTTCTTCTGAAAGGCACTCAGATGCAGCTTCAGTCTGATTGTTATATTTGATTGGACTGTATAGTCTGTTCATACTGTATAAAAATGAGATGGGTTTGAAGAAATGGTGAATTCACAATATAACAGCACAGCTTGGAGTGCCCTTGAACCTGAATTATTTAACTATGTGCTGCATAGGAAAATGTTCTTGATGACTATGATTTTCAGTAATACTTGCCACTGCAAGTGGCACATGGCAATTACAGGTCATTTTAGGAAAAATAAATGTCTACTTATGCTGCTTCTGAATAGCAGAGCAGATAATAGAAATATCCACAATGAAAAGTGAAGAGTGTGTGTTTGGGAACAAACTCTATGACCTGAATTATATTAGCTACGGGAATCAAGTTAATTTGAATTGAGAAAAACAACAAACATTTTTAATCTTGGGGGGAAAAGAATTAACAATAACAATAAAAGAAAACCTGTGGCATTGATTACAGTAGTGAAAATTTATATTTATGTGCTTTTCGAACATAGACTGTATTCATGTCTCTGCAAGAGTGACACAGCAATTGTTACTGGTGGGAAAAGAAACATGCTCAGTGTGACACTGTCTTTCTACAGCATCTTGTTACGTCACTGAACACGAGTCTTATGTTCACAGTACAAAGAACACAAAGGATCAACATGAAAATGCTTATCTTGGAAATCTAAGGAAATAACACAGTTCAGCTACAACAGACTGAAAGATTACAGGTGACTTGCTATGGGTACAGAAGAAATCTGAATAGTTTATATAAAGTACATGCAATAGATTTCTTGGGCGGAACATGGAATAGGTTAAGATACAGAACTATTTTTAGTCCTTCACTTTTTTGGTGCCATGAACACAGTTATAGTTTGGATTCTAATAAAAAAGGATACAATTTGAGCACTATGAAAATTACTTAACAAAAAGCTGTTATCAGCAACTCACCCTTATGCTTTCTAAGCTGTGCATCCATCATTTGGATTTTGTATTTGATATTTAGGCATAGCTATATGAAGAGAGACACAAGTCAGTATTGTAAGGCCTGTATTTTAACTCTTCCCTTCACTATCTGAAGTCATCCTTGCAAACTTACATTTTTATCCAATTTGGTGTGAATGGGCTTCTCAAGATAACCAGATAGAAAGCTGTAGATCCAGCTGGAGGAAAGGAAATTAACATAGTGGCTTTCTTACCATGGGTTGAAATCTTTGAAAAATAAAATCTGGCAGATGGGGACATCAATGGCATTTATATTAATGAGAAGCAATTACAGCAATATTGCAGGCTGAAAAGTTGACTGTTTTTATTAATTTGAATCTCAGACAAATGTTAGGGGGTTCAAGTCTCAGAAGAGCTATATAGAGGGCAATCTGCCTAGTTGTGGACGTTCATGTTAACGTGTTGACAAACAATGCTCAATTAGCCACATTTTGTCTATGAGTAAGAAAAAAAAACTCTAGAAAATCAAAATAAGAACTATAAGCATTGTTTCATACTCTCTTTTAAAAGCTTTATTCTCAAATTGTAGGTCAGCTTGTCAAAAGGCTTAATCAGCCTAGACCACTTTTGTATCTGCAAACCTCCATTTGCAATCTTGTATTCTTTAATATGGTCAAATGTCAGTGCTTTCATATGCAGTATGTCCAGTCAGCTCAACTGCTGGCACATGCAGAAAGAAGTGTAGATTAACCACACTTCACACACTCAGCAAAGGAGTCTGGTTTTGAAAACAGAACATTAAAAATCCACTTTCAGAGCCTTCAATAGTTAATCACATTCTGTAACTGGATCCCTAGAAATCAAATTTTGAAAAGTGTCCCTTATGCTACAAACCCTGCCACTTTCCAGAGGGTAATTAGAAAAGTTGCTGTACGTACCTGGATCTTCCACTTAACTTGACTTTTACACTACCAATGCTCAGCTGGCAATTGTGTAGCAATGTGGACAAGTGGCCTGTGCTATCCCGTGACACTTTGAAGATAATGGAAATAAACAGTCCTGAGATGGACACAGTAATTTCTCCTTTGCCTTTGCTGCTTGGGCAAAAAAAGTCAAACTCAGTCAATAAAACATCTGCTGTAAGGGAACAATTTAAGAAACCACCTGTAAATCAAGTTTGAAAGAACTGCTTGCTTCTATTATCTAGAATGAAGAATGGGCTTTCCAGGGATTAAAGTAGATTAGGGACATGCCTGGTATTCAAAAAGAGATTATATGCATAGGTTTCCAGGACATGAATTTTCCTGTTGTTCAGGATTTGACAAGTTTATAAAATGTCACAATTTCATAGCAGCACAAGACATTCCAGTCCTTTGTGACAGATTACCCTAAAGGTCTCTGGAACTGCAACAGCAGAAGCCAGTTAGCTAATAAATATATTATCCTAGTGTTATCAACTTTGTAATTGCTCCACTTTCCTCTTTCCTGTAACAATTTTCAGTAACTCTTTTAAATATATACATTTTTTTATCCTGCCCCAAACCAATTCATTCTCCTTTCTGTAAGAATCCCTACTAAGACCCTCAACAAAAATATCTTTCTACCTAAATTCCAACATATTTAGCTATGGTTAGGAATTGTAGAAGCTGTAGACCAGCCAAGCAGGATAGAAAGTGAAATGAATGTTAGAATAGCCTTATAAAAACCTCATTTACTGTAACAGAACTGACACTTTCACCCTTTCATCTTGGTTGAGTTTTCTTTTCCCAGGCATTTCATTTCTACAGTGGTGGCTCCATACTACAGAGAAAGAGCCATGTCCAATAGGAAGTTCAAACCATGAATCTCTCCTCTTTCCCCTTAATTTTTTTAGTCAAAGCAAAATATCTCTGAAAAAAGTTGTAATCCCAAAAGATAAATTTTTATCCAAACCACAGACTGCCCCAGCCCAAACTAATGTCTAGTATTGCCAGTCACAAAATCCATCCTGCCACCACTGCCATTTAAAACTGTTTCAGGTCATATATGTTCATTAAGTGGCTATGTAGAGGAAGCACCACTCTTCAGATCCTCATTTTCCAGTCCCTAACCAAGGCACCATCCAAGAAACCATTAGGAAAAACATTTTTCCAAGGAGGATTGTGAGTACTGGGACAAGTTTCTTGGAAAGATTGTTGTGTCATCATCCTTGGCTAAAAAACATCACTAGTGAGCTGACCTGATCTAGTCTAGTGACTGCTGTTTTGAGTAGGACGTTGGGCAAAACTGCTTCTAGAGATCCTTTCAACCTAGATTTACTCATTCTTCAGTGACAGGGACCATTGCAAAAGGATCTCAGCCCTTCTCCCCTTTTAGGCTACATGGGAGGTGAGGACCAACGCAGCTACCTAGGTCTTTTGTTCCTGCATCCTTATATGTGCTCCTCTTCAGAAGGAATCCTGATTCCCTGAGGCAGAGTCACAGCTCTAGGCCTTCAGGAGCAACGGACCTGCCAGGAGGTTTTATGACTGGCAGAGAGCTCTGGGACATACTGGAGAGAAGGACTACAGTAAGAGCTGGAAATGCACTAGAGCTGAAATGAATCACACTATTACAGTTAAAAAGCTGTGATAAGACCCATCTTACTGATCCTGGAAGCAGCCCAGGAGTGGTGATTTATCAGTGGTCTCACTTGGAAAGTTCATTTTCAGCTGGCCCCTCTTAGTCTGCTATTCTGAAATCAACATGTAGGACTAGAAAATGGAGCAGATGAAGAGTAGGGCATATTCTAGATCTGTCTAAACCTACAGTCATTCACAAAATATCACATTGAACAAAGCAGCACAGATTAGTCCTTCAAAAAGGCAAGAAAACCCCTTCACCTGCTAAACTCCACCAGAGCCAGCTTTGACCACCTCCACCACAATGTGTTCTGTCAAATCATGCATAACAGCTCCCTGACTCCCTTGCTGTCTATGAAGTCTTTGGTGTTTTATACATCTGGAGTGTCTCCAGATTATACCCAGGTCCTTATCCTTCAGCAAGAGCGAGAGATTGCTTCAGTGTTTAGGAACAGCTGATTTGCCCTGCTGAACACAGTCTCCTTTTCCTCACAATAGTGGTATGCCAGAATTAAAAACAGAGAGCTTGAGGGCACAGTGACAGTAGTTTACAGCCACCAGTCTCCCTGAGACTGAATGCAGAACTGCATGCCCATGCTCCTCTGAAATCAGGACATGCTGTGAAACTTCGCAGGGTGGTGATCCATCTTGCTATGCTATCTCGCTCACAATAGAGCAACACCTACTGCTGTTACGAGTTGCTCTATGAACCCAAATCGTAGAGATTAGCACCTTGCAAACTTTCTGATATACCAGAAGTTTTAGTCCTCCCACACTCCCAAGAAAAGCAAGACTATTGTATTAAAATTCTATGGGAAAAATGCTGAGATAGGAAAAAGTGGAAAACTCAGTATGCAATCATGTCATTAAAGACTATCTCATACTACATAGGCTTATGAAGATAAGTCAGTTTTCCATAGTGACCTAAATTTTGGACTTTCTGAAGTTCTGAATGTTTGGCATTGTGACAGTCCCCTTCCTTTAATAGGAGCTCTTTGGAAGGCAATATACACTGTACGAGCACATGGAGAAGTAGCTATAGAGACCTTCCAGATACACTGTACCAAGAAAGTAACAAATGTTAGCCATTGCAAACTCTGTGGTCCTGACTATTCATGCAATGTCATGTCTGCACAAATTGAGCATGCTTACAGATCTGATCCTTTCCAAAGAGACAACCTGTGGGGTTAAATAATTAAAAAAACCCACACAAACAAAAAAACTCCCAACATTAGTTGTCATGGGATATTTCCTTCTTAAGAAGTTTATTCAAATAGATTGTTCTTAAGACTGCTGTTAAGTGATGCAGTATGTCTGACCTGAAAAATAAATACCCCCTATATGTCCCAGAACGGCCCCCTCCCACCTGCAATTCCCTGTCCAATACTTACAGCAGCCATGCGTTCATTCTCCAGTCTGCACTGATTGTAGCAGAAGCCCGTGCCACTGACAGACAAATGCCAGTGCCAGGAATAAAAGAAGCAGAAGTTTCTGGGAAATCTACAGCATTAATTCTAAGCCTACAGAATACAGAAAGGGGGATTATTAGACTGCAGGCCAAAAGAGTAAGAAGGACTCCTGATCACTGAAAACCCTTCCGCTATAAAAGGCAAAGTCTATGCTACAGTAAAAGAATTTCTCAGAAGTAACCGACCCTTGTATATTTTAGGAAAGAAATACACTTGTACCATTATACTTCACAGCATCCTTGGAAAAAGAATCCTTGATACCTGACCAGGCATTCTGTTGTGGGGTTTTTTTTCCCCCAGAACAAAAAACACTCCTTGGAAGAAAAAAAAACTCCTAAAAGAACAATCCCCTTGCTAGGGGAAAAAAAAAAAAAAATCTGTGTTTAATCCCAAATGCCACATCTATAAATAAATCCAGGTTGTCTGAATGCTGCATTTGCTGAAGAGTATCAAAGTTTTTGTTTTTGCATTCTACTTCCTTGCCTAAGCAAAGGGTTCTGGAGAGCATCCATTTTTCTAAACAAAATCTTACTTGAATATTTCCCTCCCAAAACAAATGTTTCTGATAATCAAGGATATTGTCTTGCAAATGGGTGTGTTGAATTGAGCTGAACATTGTAAAGATATCAGCTGCAATCTTATCGTGTATTATACATTCCTCATTGTTTCTTGATATCTGGCAGAGATCTCTGAAACAATTGTCTTTAATCTGCTTTCCCTGGGGCAGAAGGCATCAACTACCCTTACTTAAAGTGACCATAATTTTCCAATAACATCTTGGGCAGTAATTCTGCCTTTAGTTGTCTTGTTTGCAGTGAGCTAAAATCACATTATCCACTGGGATGACGGCCAATTTCAAGAACTCTGGTTAGGGGACTGAATTTAGGTTTTGAAGATCATATAATAATTTAGGTTGGAATGGGACCTCAGGAGATTTTTCTGGTTCAACCTCCTACTCAAAGCTGGGACAAATCAGGGCCTTGGCCCACTGGAGTCTTAAACAAGTTCAAGGATGCAGATTCCCCAGCCTTTTCAGCCTTTGTTCTGGTGCTCCCTAGCATTTTTTCCTAGGTTCTCTACTTTTCTTGATGTAGCATGTCTTTCTGCCCATCACCCTGTCACTGTGTGCCCCCAGGAGAAGCTGGCTCCATATTCTCTATAATCAACACCAACAGACAGTGGAAGACATGCAGTAAGACACAGGCACCTCCACCCCCACAGTCTCTTCTCCAGCCTTTCTGAACACAACCCTCTCAGACGTGCAGGGATTAAGGCACAAGGACAGCACAGCAAGGACGGTATAACAATCGCCAGAGAGCAGGATATTAGGAAAGGGATGCAGGACCTATCCAGCAGAAAGTACATGAAGTTTCTCAGAGTGGTATTTCTCCCTCTGGGTAACTTGCAAAGAAGTAAAATGCTACTGAACAGCACATTGGAAGGTGGGATTGAAGGCTGTAGAAAAACCTGCTTTCATATTAGTCTCCATACTTGGAAAACTTGTAGGAAACTCTATAAGACTGTTTCTTTGCTGGCTGCTCCGGGTACAAAGATTTTCCTTTGCAGTTAGTAGGTGTTGAGCACTATCCAGTCAAAATGGTGATTTACCATTGTAAATTCCTCCAAAAAGATTCAGCAGAATCACAGAATCACAGAATGGGTCAGGTTGGAAGGAACCACAGTGGGTCATCTGGTCCAACCTCCCTGCTAGAGTAGGGTCATCCTAAGAGCACATTGCACAGGATTGCATTCAGACAGTTCTGGAATATCTCCAGTGTGGGAGACTCCACAACTTCTCTGGGCAATCTGTTCCAGTGCATGGTCACCTGCCACATAAGCCCAGATACACCAAAAGCTCGTTTCTGAGTGTAGTAGAGCAAGTACTTTTAAAACAAGTCAGTGTTTGGGCAGTGGAAGCAGAGTTAGATAAACCATTAGAATTTTATGCTGAACAAAACAGTGGCTACATAATTATTACTATGTGGTAATAATGAGCTGCTTCATCCTAAAACTTTGAAAATTATTTCCTTTACTTACCTGGAAATGACATAGTTGATCTTAACAACTGACAAACTCTCCTGCCCACTCCAGCTTGGGAAGGTCTCTTTCAATACTGCTTGCTTCACGAGCTCCATCCCAATCCTCCTGCCTACAGGGGGACATAGGAAAACATATGCCTTGCAGATTGGATTCTGGCACCCAAAGGTCCAGATATACTGCCAAATAATTTAATCATCACTTTTAACACAGTTCTTGAAACACTTTGATTCTATGATCCTTTCCTAGGTCTCCTTCCAACTATGTATATATATGCATTTACAACTTCTCTTAGCCTAACATATAAACCATTCAACCCAAGATCAAAAATATCTATTAGGATCATCTTGTCCCTGAGTTGTATTTCACCTTCTAGAACTCCTGTCAGATTTCTGAAACTGTTAAATTTCCTTCACTTCACTCACAATGTGGATAGCCTTGGAAAATTCTTGGTCATCACCTTTACCTCAGATTGTCTCATACCTGTTGGATGAAAAAGCCAGTTATAAAGTAGCAAGGTTACTTCTATATGTAGTGTTTACTTATGGAAAAAGTGTGATATATGCATCTGAAATGCTGGTATGTCAAATGCAGAACTATTTGGATTGTTGCTTGTGTACAGGAAGTTGTTTGAGGTTGAAAGACAATAATTTTAAATGTTTTCTTCCCATTTCTTTCACAGTACATATAATTTGCCACTGCACCTTAACCAAAGCCCGTAACAGATCTCTGACTTATTTCCTTACCTTCTTCCCTTGCTTTAAGGAATCCATACTTTCTAAAATGTTTCAATGTTACTTGTGCAATGATAAGATGCACAGACCCTATTATGACCAAACAGAGCAACTTTAAATTCCAGATTCCTTGTGTCTTCCTTTTTTTTTTGCTCATCTTTGATTAAGACAAAACTGAAATTTTAATACTGAATGATATCCTGCTTTCAGATGTTTTTACCGTAAATTTCTTTAGCTTTTGGCCTCACAATTGCTGACTAGAAAATATCTGGATTTTTTTCTCCACTAGGTTCCATAGCATTAAAAAAGCAAAGAACTAAAATGTTAATAACTTGACACTGGAATACCTTTTCATAAAATGCATCTTTTATGAAGGAGAAGTAAGTTATGATTCCCTGGGAATTCCTGTCTCCAAAGCAAAATATGGGCTCTCTGAAATAACTTAAGGCTCTCTTTGAACTGTCAGTGAAGTCAGCCAGTGATCCCAGGTGGAATTCCTCTCAAGGTTCTTACAGCAGGCAAGAAGCACGCAGGCAGGATCTATGGCCTCAGCCTTCAAATCTCGCATTAAGGGAGAGGACATGTCAGGCACCAAGCTCTTCAAATAAGAGAAATACCTCTGGGAGGAGCTCTGCTAATGTCTGTTCTTACTACTAATGCAGGAGTGTGCCAACTTAGTCTGTTCATGCAGCACTTGGAAGGCCATGTTAATCCTCATAAAAACTGCTGGGCTCACACTGAGAAATACCAGGTTGAATTCTTATTTCTAAAGGAACGAGAGATCCCTAGGAAGCAAGGGAGGTCAGTACTGGTTTGGGTGACTGATGTTTGCCCTGCACTTTTCAGCTTCTCAAAAGCCTTTAAAACAATGTTCATACAATAAAATAAGTGGACCTGATCCTCGCTTTCATCTTGAAGATATAAACCCCGAGCTTCTACTTTTCATCTCACAAGTCCATTGTTTACCTGTCAGCATGTTCAGTACATAAATGACGATTAATCCTTAGCATGACCCAGCCTTTGTTGAATTTGCACCTTGTTAACCTTATTATTAATATTAATTCTGTAAACAACTGGAAATTTTACCACATGCTCTCCACACCCATGGAGTAAGTCTTAGGTAAGAGACAGTGAAAGTTAGCGTGATTAGAAAGACAAAGGAAAATATATTGTGGAAATTGCCAATATTCTGCTTCAGGGACAGAATTATGGCAGTTACTGGATTTTTTTTGAAGAATGGCACATGCAGGTGCTATGCCATGCCAAATGGAAGAATGAGAGTAAAGGTGGCCATGTGGCTGTTCCAAGATTATAAGCTTTTTGTCCCAATTGTGTCTTACTATCTTCAATTAAATATTGCACTTTTAGTCAGGGGTTTGACATTTTTTTAAAAAAGGAGCATTTATATGACTGTCTAATTATGGTTCTTAAAAAGTATATTAATATGAAGAATGTAGTAGAAAGATGGTTGGACTGTAGGAGAATGCAGTCACTAATAAAAGATAAATTCACACCTGGGATACACACACACACAAAAGGAAATAAGTGAGAGAAGAGACAAAGAGTATTCCTGGTTTGAGGTGACAAAAGGAATTTACTTCAATATTTAAGGAGCTTGTTCCTACACTGAATCTTTATTAAGAAACTACATTCTGTATATAGAGTATGATAAATTAACTTCTGGCAATGTTAGACATACCATAGTCCAGCCCCTTCTGAGTAATCCTCACTTTAAGACCAGGATTAGCCTCAAGCCGCAAGGACAGCCAACAGAGCAGGAAAAAATACCATGTCTTCGGCATCTTCTCACCTTTTTGTCACAGGGATCTGTTAACAACATTTATGATATAAATATTTTCATAAACGATGCATACCATGAATTGCAAAAAATCTATATCCATGACTTCCCTCAGTGAAACTGGGATAAGGGTGGAGAGGCAAGTGAGGTTTAGCCAATGATCTTATTGCACAAAGCAGTCAGTGTGGGAGCAGGCACAGATTTCTGAGTCCTTGGATATCACTTTGGCAGGTATTAGCTGTTGGTGAGACTGAATGGTTCTGCTCCACTACTCTACATTTTCCCCACACCATTGTCTTGGTTGTTTAATGTCTGTTCTGCAGAAAGAACATCACACAGAATAGAGGAAGGTGTCCTAGCATGAGCCTGCAGCAGTGCAAAGCGAGACTGTGAGCCACTGAGTGCTGGGATGTAACCACACAATGCAGATTCACAAAAGCTGAGACAAATTGTATCTTTCTGTGACACTTTGCAGTACAAAAGTACAGTTTCTTTGTTCAAAATTCTTCCTACCAATGACAGCCACTGCTCAATATCCTAGAAATAACAATACTGTTTCTCAAGACAACGTCAAGTCTTCTCAGTGCTGCATTACAAAAGTGTTTATTAGGGACCTACTATTCTGGCCTTACCATGGAGGGGAGTGGCACATCCTTTTCTGGATGTGCACGTCTCATTGGGATCATGGTGCCTGCCTGAGTACAAACCCATACTAATTTGTAAGTAGCAAAAGGTCTTTCTAATTTCCCAGGTAATGCAGCCTATAGAGTCATTCCTGGATTTCTAATAAGTATTACATTGTCTTGGACAATCTATTCTATAATCTGCCAGAACACATGAAAATTAAATTAAAACAAGAACAAAGCCTCCCCTCCACCAAAAAAACCCACACCCCACCACCCTTTGGTAGTCTTACTTCTACCTTCTACTTATGTCTTTTCTTGGTGTTGTAATTAATATTATCAGGTCAGACTCTAACTGGTTGAAAATCTATGTTCTGCTCAGTAACTCATTTAAAACTGCTCTTTGGTGGTTTCTGCACTGTAAGATTGACAAAATGTATTTTCAGTATTGCCCTGATATGGGTTCTCTGCGGAATCCTTACAAAGTTATCCCAAGATACTATGCAAGAAAAAGTGTTTTCAGGGAAAAAACATTCTGAAAACATAACCCACACTGGGACAAATTTTGAAAATGCTCCCTTTAATTGGTCATTCCATCTCTAGTTCTTACGCCTTTTTGGTTTTGTCTATTTTAAGCAACTCAAAATAAGCACTTTAAGGTAGCAATATAATATCATGTACAACAGCCTGCTGAAGTCACAAAACTTAAACTCTTTCCAAAAACTGTCACAGCTTTTCCTGCAAACATGCCACCTTCAATCCTGATTAAATAGGATCAATTAAAAAACAATGTAAAACCAGAAAGATGGATTTTTTTATCATTAAAGTACATAGGTATTTCCTAGATATTTATCCAGCAGGATTGCTAGAAGTATTGATGCAGATGAGGTACATCATTCCCATTGCATGTCATTCACACTGAGGAACAGAAAATAGCAATCTTGGTCATTACTGTGCTTTGTACTTGTACTTTGATATGCTCTTGTTTGGATATTAAATGGATGTTGAGTGAGAAGCTGAAAGAACAAACAAGGGAACTGCCATGGGAATAAAAGGCAGTATCATTTCATATTGCTTACTCACACCAACAAGCTTTATTTTTGCACTCCAAGGCTGATATTCTTGGCTTCATCCAAGCCACGAGTCTGTCTTTGATGCCAGGATCGATTGTACAGGGTCAGTCAGATGACTGCGCTGAGAAGAAGGAACTTGTCAGCTGCCTGATAGACTAAATGAGAGCTGCCAATTGCATTGCCAAGGACAATAGATGTCAGACAAATTGCCCTGACTTTTATCTTCAGTAACAGACAGTCTGTGTACCTGTCTCACCCTAATGAAGTACTCTGCCTACCCATCTGTAGATACATCTGGTTACTCCTTTGTGAACAGTATACAAAAACTTAAATAAAGCTTGCAATAAAGATTACAGCTGAAATCCACCTAGGAACTTAAGCAAGCTCCTGAAGTAAAAAAAAAACAAACACAAAAAACCAAAACAGAAACCCCGAAACCACACAAACAAAAAATCCCACTATAGTTGTCTTGTAGAGGTTTAACACAGCCATAAAAACACACTATCTTAAACTGACCATTCTCTGAAATACAATAGAGTATCTTTAAAACTGAATTTTGTTCTTATCTTGCCTTGGTCCTGCACAAAACTCTCCAATCTGCAGCCCACAGAAGAATTTTTTTCCCTTTGAAAAATTTGGTAACCCCAGAAGTTAACAAACCCAAGACAAACAATAGCAAATATAGTGTCTACCCAACCTGAAGTCCAGAAAGAGCACTTTAGTTTCCAAAATATCTCTGCTGTTATCACAGAACTGGGACTCGATTTTTCAGTTTCTCCCTTGTTCCATTGTCTCTAGTTACTCTGCAGCATGTTCAAGAACAGGTGGGGTTTCTGCAGCTCACTCAACAATGTCAAAGCAAGAAGGACTCAATAGCCTCAGGATTTTAACCCTTCCCACACACTGATATTCCATATGGAAAATTACCTCTTGAGGGAAAAGGAATACAAAGTTAATTTGGTTGATAGGTGAGATATATTGGAAGGAATGCTTAAAGAAAACAGCATTGACACAGACAGGAGTTTGCTAAATGACATAAAAGCAGATGATCTCTCTCCACAGCTACTGGAAATACCCACAGAATGAGAAAAACTCCAGTAAGTTCCTGTTCATGGTAACCTCCATTCAGTGTGGAAAGCAATGCTATCCACTGCCCAGCTCATGAGACAGCCCATGATGTAGCTCAGTGAAATCTTCCAACAGAATCCACAGGAGGCAACGGCCACCCCTGCCCCCACAGGTTGTATCTGTGAGTTTGTCTGGGACACCCCCTGATTTTTCAGAGGCTTTGCAAAAGCTTTGTGTTACCACAGCTTTTCCTGAGCATGGCTTGACTACTGATGCCCTTCATAAAGGCTTTCAAAACCTTGGAGCAGGATTGCCAGAGAACTATTAATCTGTGTCAGGCTGCAAAATAAATAGCATAGCTGCAATGCCTACACAGATTCCATTAACAATGGATAACAATGTTGGGAGGCAGTTGTCTGATGAGCTGATGGAAAAAACCATAGTCACTGTTTGGATCCATTGAGTTAATTTTGCTGACCTCTGTAACTGCCCTATCCTTGCACCTGAGCCAGGACTACAAGGTTCATTTTTACCAAAGTCCACTTAGCGAAACAAAAATCAGGGTCCTCGTTCTAGCGCTGCCCTCACAGCCAAGAAATATAAGGACACACTTCCCAAGAGACAGTAGAAGAGTAGGATGCATTGAGACCTTGAGCAGAAATGCAGCAGGCATTATTTGTCTGGAATCTGAATTGCCCAGATTCAGACCTGAGTCCATCATTTGTATAGTTCTGTTCTAAACCACCTTCTCTCCCAGTCGTTTGGCTCACTCTTAAGAGTCTTGTCCAACCATTCTGTTACTTTCATGGAGCTGACAATAGCATGAGGAACTCTCTCAGTCTCGGCAGCCACCACCCTGGTTTCACACAAACTGCAGTCCTATAAGATTCCTAGAAGGTGTATGCAGTAACCTCCCTAGGAAAAACCTGAGCTGCTTTTTACTACCCAGAGAAATGTGATTTTGGTCTGCTAATGCAGAGATATCAAACTCTGATCTTGGAGTGCACGCAACTCCCAGCAATTCAATACTGTAAATATGTAAATCTAAGAAAATGCAGTTGTAGCTAAAAAGATCTGAAGCAATCTGGCAAACTCCAGAAAACCCACTGAAAGGTCCTTTGCTCCCTGTGATCAAGATTTTAATCAAAAACAGAGCAGTTAAGAGCTACATGAGCAAACTCCAGACACTACTTAAGGGTCATCTGTATTCAACCAAGCTGAGATGGTGTAAAGCAGAGTTCCTCTAAATGTATTGGCTACAAAGCATCAACACAAGGGGCTTTAAAATACCTTTTAGGAGCAAAGCTGACTACTAGCAAGCTGCAAGAAGTTAGGAGGTTCTCTCCACTAGCTTTGATTTGAACCTCCTCTTTCACTGGTACCCTTAAAATGCCACTTCAGACTTTCACAGATCTCCTGATGATACTTCAGCCTTCATACCACCCTCTTTCACAGGTTTAACATATACACATATACATATTTACTTATATATATTATAAAATATATTCTTTGTAGTGGCAAATACATAAAGAAAAATAATGTAAAAGGTCCACAGCTTTATTACCACACTCATCTTTCAGGAAAAAAAATATATTTCCATGATGTATGTAACTGAACTAGAGAGACTTTACTCTTTATAGTTCTCCTCTGCCACAGGACTAGTCAACTAGACTACAGCTTTAAGTTTCAGTGTTCTCAAGAGAGCCCACTAGGGCTATCAGTAGGATTTTACTGCTTTGGTGGGATGGGTTCTATTGCTTATGTTTCACACTGACCATATAGGGAAGAAAAATCCTCAATAAAGTTACCTTGAGTAGAGAAAACACATTGCCTTTAAAAACCATTCTAAGCTACTGACGAAGAGCTTTCTTTTGTCACCATACTGTGTATTATCTTAAAGAATTACTTAAAAATCATTCACAAATTCTGAAAGGAGTGAACTATGCTGAAAGTCAAAATTCTTCTCTACACAACCACTTTTTCAAGGTTTTAAGCGCATAGGTTTCCTGCACTGTTTTGCATGTGCCCTTGCTAGCCTGAGGTCAACGTCATATGTGGCCATTGAAAGTCTTCTGTCTGTTGACCGAGACAAAATTAAAATGGTGGAGAAAAACCTGTAACTCATCAAATAATAGCCCTTTCTTCTAGAATGATGTGTGAGGGAAAACAATAATGGTGCTGTTGAGTCATTTGAAATTTTCCAGACTTCAAAGCTGAGGAAAATGTTTTAGCCTTTCGTCCTAATTGTCTCCTAGGTTTTCCTGTTTAATAGTGCTGTGTGCAAAACATGTCTAAACCTTACATTATGGCATGACTCATAAAATTCAGAGGAAAAATTCACAGAATGGCAGCTGAAATGCTCACTTGTAACTCGTGTAGTTGGTTACCTAACAATGACTATAGCCAGCCCCTGAGAAACAGAACCATTTTAAGCCGCACAGTCACTTGAGCTTGTGCAAGTTACTGAAATGGTGGTTCTGCTGGCAGCATCACAACTGTAGCCAGGGACATTTCCCAAAGAGGGGAAGCCTCCTCCACCCTTCCAAAAGAGCACAGACTAAAATGCCCTGGAGCCAGTGGGGTAACAGGAGGTGGCTGGGACAGGGATAACTCTGAAGAATGAAACACAGCAGAACATTTATGGCCAATGGAAAGTGGTTGACAAGGCAGGAGCATGACTCACTTTGGATTCAACCCTCTTCAAGAGAGAGCAAAGCAGCGTTTCTGACAGACATGATCCTTTCTACTCTTCTTGACAATTCCATTCTCATCTCCCTCTGCTCCATCAACCCACTCTTCTGGATTCACCCAGGATGTGACCCTATTTGATGACAACTGATGAAGCACTCCTCCAAAAAGGGGGGTGGCAAAGGGTGCAGGTTCTCAGGAAATTACTTGTTTTAATGTTTGGCATTGAGGGCCTGATAAGTTACACCAAGCTGACTGCAATGAGCATCAGTTCTTCCATTGCTCAGTGAGTGGTGTTCCACCTCAGTAGACTCCTGGCCTTGCTTTGCCTTTCATCACCTTTCCACTGAGGAATTTATTGACATGTTGAAAAAAGATGATGGCTGCCCTTCAGAATCATCGAATCATAGAATTAGCTGGGTTGGAAAGGACCTCTGAGATCATCAAGTCCAACCCTTGATCCACTACCACTGCAGTTACTAGACTATGGCACTAAGTGCCACATCCAGTCTCTTCTTAAATACCTCCAGGGATGGAGAATCCACCACTTCCCTGGGCAGCCCATTCCAGTGCTGTTCTTCAGTTTGAGACGTATCTGACAGTGAACTCTAAAATGAAAATTTAGTAACCAGTTTTCCTGGGTTGGATGATTGTGTTCAGACAGCATAAAGGAGATTTACCTGTAGCCCAAAAGAGAATTTTTGAAGTTTCAGTGTCCTTTTTCTCACTGGCTCCCTAAGTGCTGAAAGGACACAGGTAGGGTTAAGCAATGTGAACAGGGCCCTAATAAGCAGTTGTATTTTGTGATAGTTGTGCAACCTAGGTCTTTGGGTTTCTCTTATTATTTTAGTATAGTACTTCTAGAAAGTATCCCAGATTTCCTGCACCTCACATTTCTTGTATTATTCTTTGTGTGGAGAAATGTAAGTAAATTTTATCATTTAAAAGAAAGCCAAGATGATCTCAGAATATGGAAATTATTTTCCAAGTTACCTCTGAATTCGCTGCTTTTTGAAATTCAGCGTAATTCATTAAAGTGAAAACTTAAATTGTGCCTTTTACATTATTCCCTCAATCGACACAACACTTAGCAGTACTAAGTACTAGTACTACCACTAGCACTCTAGTAGTAGAGTGTTTATTTCCAGATAGAACTGAGAGTACTTTTCGTAGAGACTGAAGATGCAGGGAGGGGCTTTTTTCCCCATTTTGACAGGTGACCTAAAGCCAGTAAACTTTCTGTTTGTACCACTTAATACTCACTGGTGAGATTTTGTGACCAAAGCTGTTGTAATACCCCTTCTGAGATATCATTTCAGTAGTCTGGTCTAGAAAAGTCAGGTTCCCTTAAAAAACTAAACACTCTCTGGGAGCAGCATCCTCCTTCAGCCCTTCCCCTTGTGCATTTCCACGAGCCTCGCCAACTGCTTGACAGGCAGCCAGTACCAGGGTTTCACTGGCATTTTGGCTTCAGAACAATTTAGAAAGGATATTGAGGTACTGGAGCACGTCCAAAGGGCAACGAGGTTGGTGATGGGACTGGACGACAAGTCCCATGAGAAGGAATTGCGGGAGCTGGGGCTGTTTAGCCTGGAGAGGAGGAGGCTCAGGGGAGACTCTACACTCTACAACTACCTGAGGGAGATTGTTGCCAGGTGTGGGTCGGTCTCTTCTCCCAGGCAATCAGCAGTAGGACAACAGGGCACGGTCTTAAGCTGTGCCAGGGGAGGTTTAGGTCGGATATTAGGAAGAAGTTCTACACAGAAAGAGTGATTGGACATTGGAGTGGGCTGCCTAGGGAGGTGGTGCAGTCACTGTCCATGGAGGTGTTTAAGAAGAGATTGGACATGGCACTTAATATCATGGTCTAGTACACGAAGTGGTTTTCGGTCACAGGTTGGACTCGATGATCTCACGGGTTTCCAACATAGTTGATTCTGTAACACCACCTGACCCGGTGTTACATAGAGGAGGACGAGGGTAGCCAGGGCGCAGGAATCACTCCCGCCCGAGGCTCACCCCCTCGCAGAGCAGGGGCGGAGCAGACGGAGCGGCCGCGCTGGCGACTCCGCCCACACCGCCTGAGGGGGCGCGCGCGCGGCCGAACGCCCAACCGTCGATCGCGGCCGGGCGGGGCCGCCGGCGCCGCGCAGGTCAGAGCGCGGCACGCCGAGAGAGCGATCGGGGGCGGGGCCGGGGCCGGGCTGAGGCGGTGCCGCGACAACCAAAACAACGGCGCGGCCCGGCCCGGCAGCCCTTGCGCCCGCGCCCCGCCGCCACCACTGCCGCCGCCGCCGTCGCTCGGCGGGGCCCGCGAGGGGGGAACGGAGGTTCCCCCCCCCATCTCCCGGTGGTGCGGCCCCCGCGATGAAGCTCCGCGTGCGGCTGCAGAAGCGAACGGCGGCCTTGGAGCTGCCGGGGGCGGGGCCAACGCTGGGGGAGCTGCGCGCGCAGCTGCGCGCGGCCTTGCTGCCCGCCTGGGGGTACAGGTACCGTGCGGACCAAACCATTGGGGGGCCCGGGGGAGAGCAGTGGGGCCGTACCACGCGGGGCGGGGGGGTGTCTGCCCCTAACGCCCCCCGGGCGCAGTGCTGCCCTCTGCCGGGCGGGCGCGGCCGTGCCGGGGAGCGCGTCCAGGCGGATTAAAGCCTTCCCGGTCTGAGGGATTAAAGCCTTCCCGGTCTGAGGGATTAAAGCCTTCCCTGTCTGAGGGATCAAAGCCTTCCCGGTCTGAGGGCTTTTCCCCGCGCACGGAGGCGGGCTGCCCCGGCTCCGGCAGCGCCCAGGACGCGTGCTGCTTCCCGGCGGGTCGCTGCGGAACGGGAGAGCAAAACTTCGGGCGTGCTCGGCTGCGAAGTGCGGATCCGCAGCTCAGTCAGAGTTGACCTGGGTTCTGCGTGGCCCTTATGTTATACAGTGGGTGCAGGGTGTCAGTTTTACAGTTCCCTCAGGCTTGCTGGAGAGTCCCTGGGTTTAAATTTCGTGAACGTTCTATGTGTGAAGAACTCACGGCGTCTTCTGTAGGAAAGGGAAGTCTGCAGAACCAATTTAAGAATCGCCTACAAAAGGTTTTTTTCCTGCGGTGGCTGAAGGGTTTGTACCGCAAACCTCTGATTAGGTCCAGTGTACTGGTGTTTCACTGGTGATTCACGTGTGCCGTGGGCAGGAGGAATCTGAAGTTGCTGCTTGTCTTGCTACAGTGTGTGTGTGTTTTATAGCTGAAGCTGGGTAGCCGCTTCCCTGCTAACCAGTTTCATTTCTAATTTTTTTTTTTTCATACATGTGTGCCCTGAAGCATCTTTTCTTATTTTCTTATAGTCATCTGTGACTACCATCCTGTAGTTCAGCTGCTGATCTTTGAAAGTAATGTTTTGCTTCATGAGGAAGCAAGATGGTGGAGTCTTCAATGCTATTTATTTTTAAATAATCTCAGCCACTAGTTTATTTAAATCTTGTTTTGCTAGGTGTAATATCTTCGAATTTGAAGGGCACTTGTTTGTTTTGTTTGTAACTTTTTTATGAGAAATTTCTGTAAATGAAGTTTTATCTACCAAGCAGCTTCGGCTACTTGAAATGTACCTGGAAAGAAACATGGGGGAAATAATTTCGTACATTTTTTTCACCCTCACTCTTTCTCCAATATATAGCTCATTATTAATGTATTAAACCCCATGGCATGATACTATTGTAATACGGAGTATGCTTTTCTAACTATGGAATCATGGAATCGTTAAGGTTGGAAAAGACCTCCAGGAGCACCAAGTCCAACCTTTGTCTGATCACCACCATGTCAACTGAACCATAGCACTAAGTGGCCCATCCAGTCACATACCTCTGTGTGCAGTTACCCAGGTGCAGCCAACCGTGTTTCCTTACTTTTTAAAAAAATTTATTTATTTTTCAGTTCTGATACCAACTTTGCAATAACACTGAACAGAAAAGATGCTCTCACAGAGGATCAGAAGACCTTAGCTTCATACGGGATCGTTTCTGGTGATTTGATATGCTTGCTTCTAGAAGAAGCAGATGGACAACCCAGCCTACCTCCTCCTCCTTCAACTCCTCCTCCTCCTCCTCCTCCCCCACTTCAGAATGGTCGTGAGCCGTCCACCTTGACCCCCAACAACAGTGAGGCAAACAGTCCAAAAGAAGAAGGGCAGAATGAGCAATCTGACAACAAGAAAGCTCAGCTGGAAGTTCAAAAGAGTGATGAGAGGGTAAGTAGGTGAGAATTGTCCTGTACAGCACAAAGCAAAAAAGAAGGTATGTTGTTGTGTCAGTTGCTGTACTCTATAGGAGAGAGTCTCTTCAGAATATTTGGCACTTAATACCTGTCTGATGTCATCATCATCATCATGGCTGGGCTCCACGAATGAAGATTGGAGAAGGGCTCTACCCACGCTTGCTACAAGCGCGCTGATGGCTAAAAAGGCCAATGCGAGGTAGACAAGTCCGGTTGCAGAATGTACAGCAGAAAGACTCCCCAGGTGATATCGATGAGACGCGATTCTTTCTGCATTGTCTTTTCTCCTCGAGAGTGATCCTGCGTGTGTTCTCAAAAGCAGCAGCAGCGTTATAGATGGTGTGTCTCCAGGCCTCCCGATTGGAGGCCAGGGTAGACCAATGGTGATGATCAATATGGCCAAGACTGAGGGATTGTTTCAGGCAGTCCTTGTATCTCCTCTTCGGGGCTCCTCTCTTGTGGCCGCCAGTGGCAAGTTCCCCATAGAGCACAATCTTAGGGAGGCAGTGGTCCTGCATCCTGGAGACGTGCCCTGCCCAGCGCAGCTGTGTTCTCAGCAGCATGGCCTCAATGCTCGTGACTGCTGCCTGTTCAAGGACAGATGTGTTGGTCACATAATCCGTCCTAGTGGATGTTTAGGATTGTATGGAGGCAGCGCTGATGGAAGCGTTCTAAGAGACGCAAGTGGTGGCGGTAAATGACCCATGATTCAGATCCATATAAAAGAGTAGACAGTACAATGGCTCTGTAAACACTGATCTTTGTACTTTTCTTCAGGTGTTTGTTTTGCCACACTCTTTTACGGAGTTTACCAAAAGCTCTGTCTGATGTATATCCAGTTATTTGAATGGAAATTTGTCTCTCATTGTATATTACCTGTGGCACAGAAGCTAATTCAGAGGTCCTAAAGTGTTTCAGGTCTGACGTTTTTACAGGAGTGAATGTTTTTGCTGGAATATGCACTTTTCCTAAGGAAATTAGGATTATGTTTCTTGCCTGCCTCAGTGGTGTCTTCTTGAGGAAACTGATTCTAGGTGTTGAGCAGATGCAACAGGCACTGCCTGTTGGAATCAGGCTCTTTTTTTTTTTCCACTTTCGTGACCCTTGCTTTTCTACCTTTTTATTTTTGTAATGTGTCTGTGTAGTTTTGTCAGTTGACTTAATAACATGGTATAATTTTTGTAGAAGAAAGTAGGCTACAATAAAGCCACACTCCTCCTCAAGGGACAGCAGATGCATTTCGTGGTTTTTTTTTTCCTGCTATTTAGGCCTGTTGTGTTTGTTGGCAGTCCCAGTTACCATTTTAGTTACTTGCCATGCCTGTTGGCGAAGTTCAAATTAACGGTGATACTACAGTGATTAAATTATTCTTGTGCATGTTGCAAAATTCAGATTCTGAAGGTTTAATATAGTATTATCATGTTGTCTTCGATTTGTATATGAAATAAAATGACAGACCCTTTAATGAAGGGCTGGTATTATAAAGATTAAAAAAATACAGAGGCTATCTATATAATCCTAGTCTCCATCTGGAACACTGAAAGATGGAGGTGTAATGAATCTTGTACATACAACTTGTATGGGAAATCATGGGAAATGGAATAAGCAAAATGTTGATGTAAAATGTTGATGTATATAGAGGTGTAATTTTCTGAACAAAGTTTTGTTTTGCTTTTTCCTGAAGGCAGGATCCAGCCTAGAATTTCCTTCTGGATTAGTCCCAGAAGATGTTGACCTGGAAGAAGGTACAGGCTCCTATCCCTCGGAACCCATGCTGTGCAGTGAAGCTGCTGATGGTGAAATACCCCACTCCTTGGAGATGCTCTACCTTTCTGCTGAGTGTACCAGTGCCACTGATGCCTTGATAGTTCTGGTTCATCTGCTCATGATGGAGACAGGCTATGTACCTCAGGTAGGTAGGCGCATAAGCAAACAGAAATTTCTTGGTCAGTGTGAGAAAGCTTTGGAATATCATGGGAGTGTGTAATGCAAGATCCGTCTGAGGACCTGCTTCTGCACTGTGTGTGTCAGTTGGCAGCAGGGGCTGCTGAAGTTCCAGCTTCTCTAATTTCCCTGACTAGTAATTCTTTGGGCTAAAGACTAGAGCAGCTTTTAGGTGCAAGAGAAGAGACCTGTCCCTGTGTTTCTTTTGGTCCTCAGCCTCCCTGGGACCCAGCTGATAAGCTTCTGTTTCTGCTTTATGCTCTTGAGCATGTGTAGATGTGCTTAAATTGTAGCATTTCTTCAAAGTACTGCCTTAAGTGTCAGTGTCATCTCAATGATAGCCTGCTAAGTGGTGCTTAGCAAGGCCTAGGTCGGCCAAAATATTGTCTCCAATTCAATATGAACTTGAGCTAAGTGTTAAGTTAGGCTTTGGTTCCACTAATCTGAAGAGGTGTCCTACTTGAGCACCTGTGGCAGTACCTCTGTACAATGTATGAATTCACTTTTTCCCTTCCCTGCATTATATATTTACTAATAAGTGACCAGACATGCAGAAAAAGATTTGATGTGAGGAAAGGTGTTTAAATCCCCGTCTTTTTTCTTGCAGTGAGGCTAACTGAGCACATGTGTGTGTGGTTGACCGTTACCAGTTAATAAATCTGCTAAATTCCTTGTATCCCCATAACTTGAAATACTACCTGAAGAATACGTTTGCCACTGGGAAGAAAGTTTGTTTATGTCAGTGAGCAGGCTTGGAAGTAGGGAAGATGATTACTGTGCAGATTTAAGACAAAAGAAACTACTTGTAGTTACATGTCATATCCCCCCCTGGGATTCCATCTGAGCCTTTTCATACTGAAGTTGAAAGAAACTGATAGTTGACTCAAGTTTTCGAAATAACTTCAAACTATGATTATTAAAACCCTGTCAAATATTGTAAGTTCACAGAAAATGTGCAACAACATGCTTTTTTGTGCAGCAAATTAACGTATGTGCAGGAGCTATCAGAGTGCTGGAATGGGTGACAGAATGAAGTGTGTGTCTCAGAGAAATAGGTGTGACTGATCACTGAACAACCTTCCCTGTCAGGACAAAAAGTTACTGAACTTCACCTCTTTTGGGGAAAATAGTGTATAGTCACATATATTCATAATCTGTGTCATCGTGTGCATTAGGACTGAACTAAGAGTTGAATTGCAAACATCATTCTGCAATTTCCTAACTTTTAATCCTTTTCTCACCCCTCAGCATTGGTACACTGCTAAAGTGTGACAGTGTGTTACCTCTTTGCATTTTTAGGGGACAGAAGCCAAGGCAGTCTCCATGCCAGAGAAGTGGAGGGGCAGTGGAGTTTATAAGCTACAGTACACACATCCCCTTTGCGAGGAAGGTTCTGCTGGTTTGACTTGTGTGCCTCTGGGAGATCTTGTTGCTATTAATGGTAAGTCAGTCAGATTTTTATCCTGGATGCACATTGCTAAGCATCACCACTGTTTGGCAAGAGAAAACTTATATGCAATTTTGTGAGCTCTGTTTTGAGCTGCACCTTTATTGCTTGGGTTGCTGAGGTGCAGGAGATGCCACTTCCTGATGCTGAATACTCCTGGCATTTTTGGTCTGTTCTATTAACTGGTTCTCTCCCTCTAATTATAACACATCTATCCTTAGGAGGTTCAGCTGGTCTTTTCATGGCAATGTTTTAGAAATCTTTCTTGTCTCATTTCATAAGAACATTGGTATATATTGCCAGACATGAAGTAGATCTGCTCTAGCTACAATATTGCTGTGTCTTGTCTTATGCTCTTTGCAAGACTTAAAACTTCCAGACTATGTATTCTTTAGCTCTGATGTGTAATCTTTTCTGTAGTACACTAATTGTCGTCTCAAAAATTGTATTTAGTTGAAGCCATTCAGTCCAGAAAAAGTACAGAAGTCTAATTTTTTGAATCAACTTCCATATCACTTGATGCCTTCTATTGAGATTTGTTTTTTTTTCCTTTCTGGTCTTTATTAGCATTTGAATAATTCCACATTTTTTCAGAAACAATATTAAATTGGGACTTGGTTCTAATTTCAAGATATCTTTGATTAAATTTTTTATGTTTCTATGTAAAACTTGTAACTGATTTTGCCAATTTGTATCAGCACATATGTTTTCTCAGGACCTGTACATAATATAATCAGATGTTTTAACCAAGTTGGGTTAAGGTTAGATTTAGGACAGTGTTACAACTACCATGCATAGAGTGTTCATAAAGTAAACTTGAGTTTTCTCTAATTAGTATTTCTTTAATGATTCGGTTATAATAATGGCTCTCTGTATACATCTTTTAGCTGTGTTACATCTCTTGTGATAGAATTGTTGAAGGTAGTGCTTAGTTGCTGCTTTGCTATTTTAAGTGCCTTTTTTGAAAAAAAGTTTTTATTTTTCTGCCTGCTTGCTATAGTTGGGTACTTTCCTTGTGGGATCTGGTAAGGGAGGAAAGTAAAACACCTCCAAAGAGTAAAGCAGTAGTGAAGTGGTCTTTGTCATCTCTCAGCATGTTTCAAGTTTTGAAGTGTCCTTTTTTCTTATATTTGCAGCAACATTAAAAATCAACAACGAGATTAAAAGTGTTAAGAGAATCCAGCTATTGCCAGCATCCTTTGTTTGCTTTCAGGACCCAGGTATGATTGAACTATGATACTCATACTAAACTGGAAAGTAAAAAAGTGGTACAGTGGGTAAAGATATGCTTTAGTAGAGCACCAAATAGGTACAGAAGAGCAAAAAAGGATAAAAATGTGGTTACCATTTAGATTAGTCATAACTTTGTGGTAAAAGGAATCCAGATTGTAGCCATTTACTCAAGTTTTGTTAAAACAAATTGTATTTCTTGGATTTAACAGTGTAAGGAAAGAACCTTGCAAGGTTCAGCTTATCCTTTGGCCCCTGTGCCTGTTATTTATGAGGTCCTAAGCATATGTGTGGATCTCTGGGACAGCAATGCTGGAAAATACCCCCTTTCTGCCTGGCAGCTCAGGACGCCAGAGGCTGGTGGTACCTACATTCTTCGTGTGGCACTGTAATTGTTAAATTCTTTTTGTCAGAAAACATGTGCTGACCACATAGGTTTCTTCAGAGTGCCAAAATTAGGGGGAAAACTAAGTCAGATAAGCAGAGAGGGGCAGATTGATGTGGATCCTTGTGAGCACAGGCCTGACTAGCCTTTTGTTCTCTGAAGTAGATGAGCTGTTTTACTGGCAGTTGAGGCTGACTCAACGTCCTACACCATGTTCTGGGTAGTCCCAGTCACTGGTGTGCAAGTCTAATCGAAAGGCTTTAGAAGAACTGAGTGCTGAAATGTGACCAATATAACAGTAGAGCCTTCTGGCTCGTCTTTCTTCAGAGAACAGAATGGATAACCACTTCTGTCAGAAAAATGTCAGAAAAATGACTGTTTCAGGCATTTAGAACACATTACACATGCGCTTTTAAGGCCAAAGGGAAAACTGAGCCTGACCATGGAAATAGTCTCTAATTTGTCAAGGATGATTACACTGTAGCTGCAGAGGTGCTCCCATCCAGATCACAAGCAGATTAGAGTTCTGTTTACAAGAAAACTGTAACTCTTGTATAATTTCTGCCTTACAAACTTCTGAAGTTAAGCTTTTTACCTCTCTTCCTTGACAGAGAAGGTTGCAGGTGTTTACAAAGACCTTCAGAAGTTATCCCGTCTCTTTAAAGACCAGCTGGTTTACTCTCTCCTTGCTGCTGCCCGACAAGGTGAGAGAAAATACTTACATTAGAGATGATACTTAATTTTTGAGGATGGAAGGGAGGAGGTCTATCAAAAGCCTTAATGGAAAAGTGTTAGAAACAGCTGCTCAGTGATGGATATATATAGAGTAAGCATAAAGTAATATATATATTCTAAAGAAATCATAGTGATCTTTGTAACTGAGAAAATGTTAATACAATTCTTGTTTTAGTTTTTGATTTCTCTACTCTCAATTCAGAGACGGAAATGAGGTGGCTGTTTTTCACGCTTAATGATGAGAAAATCATACCACAATAATTTTGTAGCAGTAGCTTTATAGTTTTGATCTATTTCTTTGTCAAAACAGAAAAATTTATATAGCATCATATTTGGAAGTCTAACCTCAGTAATGATCTTGTCAGTGACTGGTCATTGAGGGCTTGGAAAGGATGGTAGGAAGTAACCCGTGCTGGTGTTTGTGAGGCAGTAGGAAGCCAGACTCTCTCTGCATAGTTACTGCAGTAAAAGGTCTCAGCTTTGTATTCTGAAGACCATTCAGTGGAATTGCCTCTAGACTTTAGAGCAGGAAGGTTTTATGTGAAGCATGTGCTTTGTATTTAATGTGTATTTTGCAGACTCATGAAATTGGGCAGGTCTTTTTTTCTTTACCTATTCCTTTGTTCTGTAGCCTATAAACATAGTGTTGTATGTTTGTAGTGTTTCTTAGGCATAGTGGTCAGTGTAAAGTGCCATTTGCCCTATTTCATGCACTCTGTAGGTGTACTTAGAGTTGCAAGAGATCTGTTTTGCATGAATTCACATCACAGTAGTTGCTGAGAAAAGTGATGTAACTCGGGTATGGAGAGGAGAGGATTTAAGGGAAAGATTATAATGTTCTTTCTTTCTTTTAGGGCCTTTAGAGATAAACTCCACATCATTTAAGTAATGCTTCTGTTTTCTTCACTGTGTAGCTCTGAACTTGCCAGATGTGTTTGGGTTAGTGGTCCTTCCTCTTGAGCTCAAGCTTCGGATTTTCAGACTTCTGGATGTCCGTTCACTCATCTCTCTCTCTGCTGTTTGCCGTGATCTTTACACAGCTTCAAATGACCAGCTTCTGTGGAGGTTTATGTATCTGCGGGATTTCCGAGGTAATGTCGAGGCACATCTTTCTCTGATTACTTCTCATGTTATCAGAGGGATTAGGTGTGGCAGATTTTGATAAGAGGCAACCAGTAATGATATTTAAACACTCTGAGTAAATGCAGTACAGTTGGCCTGCTGTAATTCACTGGATGCACAGTTTTAAGCCAGGAAAATTGCTGACAATCTTCTGAAGCATTACTGGTGGACCGTGTGGTTCTTCCCATTGTGTGGTGCAGGCCTTCCTTGTTTTTGTCTGTTTCCTTTGCTACCTTGGTATATTGGCTATTGCAGATATTAGGAAGCGGAGGGAGGATATATTCCTGCTACAGTTTCTCACACAGGATTGAAGAAACAAAGGTAGTCAAGAGAAGTGCTGTCAGAAGGCAAAGGTGGGGGCAGTATTTCTGGGATTTCTCTATTTACTCAGTAACGTTTGGAGATAATGCTTTACACAGAATGAGTGTGCAAGTAGATTGCCTATTAAATGGTCCCAGAACTTTATATTTTTTAAGATGCATTATCTTTACAGAAAAATGTATTGACCAAAAAGTGTTTTTCATGTCTTGCTTATCCTGCAACTTCTGACGAACTCTGGGCACCTGTGGCACAAATGCTACTTGCTTTTCCTAATTTTTTTGCTTCTCTTTTTAGATCCTATTGCAAGGCCTCGTGATACAGACTGGAAAGAAGTAGGTGGCTTTTTTATATAATCTCTCTGAGATGAGTCTAATTTGAGAATTAAGCATAGACTTCGGGAGGCAGTAAATATTTTTTTGAGTTAAATTTTAGTTTAAAAGTACGGTGTTCTGTGTATGCACGTTGGTCAGAGTAGGGGAAAGCAGCATCAACAAGTTACATGGTGCGTGCCTGAATTGCGGGTTAGAGATCTTCCAAAGATGCTGTGTGTGGTCTTTGGCAAGCAGGAGAGTTGCTGCTCTGGGTTTTCAGACTGGTGAGGAGCACTTTTTTGAGAAGTGCCATAAAACTGAATGCAGCTGCTGAAGCTGGAACACTGACAGAGCTTTAAAATGCCTTCTTTTTCTGTCTGCAGCTATACAAGAAAAAGTTGAAACAGAAGAAGGAGGCCCTGAGATGGAGGCACATGATGTTTCTGCCCCCTATACCTCATCCAATCCCCTTTCATCCCAACCCATTCTATCCTAATCCCTTTCCTCCCAACCCCTTCCCATCAAACCCAATCTATCCCCCAATGATCATTGGTGGAGAATATGATGAGAGACCAACACTTCCATATGTTGGAGACCCAATTAACTCACTCATTCCTGGCCAGGGAGAAGCACCAGGGCAGTTTCCTCCATTCAGACCACACTTTGACCCCATTGGTTCCTTGCCTGGAGCAAACCCTACGCTTCCAGGACGAGCTGGTCCCAGTGACAGGTTTCCACCCAGACCCAGCAGGGGCCGCCCCATGGACATTCGCCGTGCGTTCATTTGATTGCGGCTTTTTCCTGCAGTGAGTTTTCTAGTCGCTGAGCTTGCTTCCTAACTGCAGGAGATTGCAAATCCCAGGCACTAACACCTGCCTTCTCTTCAGATTGTGTCAAGAACGCGTGTGCATGGCAGTGTTCTGGCCACAAAGGCTGGGTTTGTTTTGTGCTCTGGTAGTGCTGTACCACCTGGCACTCAGGTCTGTTTCACAAAGAGCTACGACTTAGAGCAGTTTGTTCTCCCTCCCCTCCTCCTTGCCCTTAGTTGTCTGTGAAGTGCTACTTACAGACCAGAAGGATACCGGCCAAATACTTGCTGCATCAGATAAAGAGCACTTTAAATACAAACCCTACACTTGTCTGTCTTATTTGAAGTGTTTTACTAAATTGCCAGGAGAAATGATGTTGTTTAAAATCTACTGGGTTAATTAATAATCTTTATCAACAAAAAAGTTACCATATACCACATAAAACAGGATGCTACCGCTCTCATGGTAGATGTGTGTTCATGGAAATTTTTGAATATGTTGTTTCCCTTTTCCTGTAATGTTTTATTAGGTAAAAAGCATTTTTGTATTGTTACTTTTAATGCACAAAGAATACAGGGAAGGAATTTTCTTTACAATGGAAATATTAGAACACAAATTAATTCAGTTTACAAACAAATGAGTAAAGTCATGCTACAGTACAACTCAGAAGTCTAAACAGAAGCAGAGCAACTTTACAAAGAATCAGCAGCAAAACTTTTGTCTCTCTCCGTGACTTTACAAATAACGATCTGTAGTACATGGCTGCATTTACTGTGTGTGAACTAAAAGTGGTGCAGAAATGCATCTTTTCTCCCTGTCTGACTTAAGGAATTAAATAGGCTGACCTGGTTGCAGAGGAAATGGGGTCACAACAACATGAGAAGCAGAATGAATTCTCACTTCAGTAAATTCCATTTAATTCCATTACTTAAGTATCAAGATTCTATCTTGCCAAAAAGAAATGTGTTGTAGCATGTTATGAGCACCTTTCCAGTAGTCTTATTAACAAATGAGCAACTAACAAGACCACTGCTGAAGTCTCCTGATGAGATCTGCAGGCTGACGCTGGAGCTCAATTAAAGGAAGACCAGAATGACTAAACTTTGCTAGAACTTCTAATTCCTTACATATTTTTTAAGAGGATTGATCTCAGTGTTTCTATAAATGTAAATGGTACTGATGACTGTTGTGACAACTGATACTATTTTCTAAAACCTTTTTGAAATTCCAACAGTGGAAATGGAATGGCATTTCCTGTTAAATACAAGCTATTTAATCAGTAATACTTGTGTGCTTTTTCAGGTGATATTTCAGTGATTCATCTTCTTGTTTTGTATAAAATCAGCTGACTTCAGTAGGGTCAGGAAGTTTTGCCAAGTAAAATATAATACTTTATTTTGTTGTCAAAAGTTGTATTGCTTCTTTCTTCTCTTTTCTGCTTCACAGCAATGGTTTCTCTTCAATACCACGATTATCCTTAACTTTTAACATTTACCTGCAGTGGTTGAATTGTCTTGTTCCAAAAGCATTTTCACAAGTGAAATTTATAGTTAGACCTCTGTAAAGAAGCTTATAGCGCTACTTTATATTCCCCTGACTATAAAAAGGAAAAGGGAAATCTACACTGCATTGGTCTTGCACCATCTTGTGAGGAGTGCTTCGGCAATGAATATATAATATTTAGATAAGGTTATACACGTTATTTTACCAGGTAAAGCTGTAACTTACCCTTTTTGGGTTTTTTTTTCAAGTTATTTCTGGGAACAATGATCTCCATGCGTGTGAGATAAGTCAGTTTTGTGGTGCCGGTGGTACTCGCGCTGCCAGTGCCTCAATGACAGTCGCTGGGCTTACCCTGCTGGCAGGCTGTGTCCTCTGGAATTGGGCTCTGTCTGCCATGATGACAATCATGAAGCCAGAGGTTCAGTTCATCCTGGATTTTGTCATTTGAATGTTTGTGTTTTTTTGAAGACATGAGCTCAGCCTTTTTACGCATACACCACTAAGGGACCTGAAGATATTCCTCCCCCTTTTTGTTGTCCTTCACAGTGTCATAAAGGTATTGTGAGCCAAAGGTAAAGGAACCCGACTTACCCGGAACTGTCAAGTTCCTTGAAGAGGAGTTCCTGTTATTCATAAAACAGGATACAAAATATAAAGTGAATATCTCGGGACCAACAGTATAAAATTAGAAGACAAAACAGAGGAAATACTTTAAAACTAGCTGCTTGCTTTGTTTATTTGCCAGCTCCTAAGTCAAGTGCGTGTATGATTCCTGTTGCAAACTTTCATAAAAGAGAAATCACAAAAGATGACATGCCTGAAGATGGGCATTTCTTACCTGTACTGTTCATCAGTACCCAGCACTGTTAACATTGCTGCTAACAGTCACTTGGAAATAAGGAACTATTATTCTTGGCTATTCTATTTATTGTTTTATCTTACTCATGAAACTTAGAACCAACCAGATGTGGAGCAGCTGAGCCATACACAGGGTGTAAAGTCTTATGTACCTGCTTGTGGTTAGTGGAAGACAGTAAAGTACTCTGCATTTACAAGTCAGACTGCTGTTCTTGTGGACCTTAGCTTGCCTGGGAATGTAAATGACATTTCTCTTGAAATACCACACCTAGCTATGACAACAAAATCAAGATGTTTCTCAATTTGTATCTAAACAGCAAAATGTAAACTTAACTTTCCAGGTGGTGGATATGGGTGGGTGTCATAGCTGTGTCCCGGCACCTTCTTGGGTTGGATCCAAACACACAAACCTACTCATGTTTCCTGGCTTCCATGTGAAGAAAATTAAAGCAAGCAAGACAAAAGAAAGCTCTGACCAGGTGCTCAGTTTTCACAGCTGTATGAGAAAGATCCCAAAGCATGCTGTGGGGCTTGTCTGCCCTGTGATTTAAATGTAGCTTCTATTTACCAGTTTTTCTGTTGCCTTCTTACTACCCCTAACTCCAGCTGTTACATTTAGGTACCTAAATACCTCTTGGGTATACCTTAGTTTTCCATTCATATAAATGGAGAATATATCCCTTGTATTTCCTCTGTCTCTTTGTTGGAATGTAGAGATTTTGGAGTAGAAACCTGGTATCAAAGGTGAGAACTTGAGGTTAGGATGATGCATTGGTGAATCTCCTGCTAGCCACAACATCATAGTTGTAGACTTGAGGTGTACTGTTGGGACATTCATAGGACACAACATAGATTTTCATCCTTTTAACTTAGGAAATCAGCTGAACGTTTTCATTAAAGCACTTCTGTGAATAAAAACAAAGATGCTTTTCAGGAGCTATGGGAGTAAGTAAGATAAGCTGAGAGTGCCTGTTGCTTGTACTTGTAGGTAGGAGGAGGGGAGATGCAATTCTGTTTGTTTGTCCCTGGAAAGGTGACAGCTGGTAAGAGATTTGAGTCGCTGCTGGGTATCAAGTCAGCAGTGCTATCCTGTTACTGTGGTGCATCGGAGGACAGCCCTGCTGTGTTCAAATGCAGCATCAGAAATGATCCAGCTGTTGTGGTTTCAGTGATGAACTGGGGTCAATTTATGGGGCCGTGTCACACTAGTCAATAGTTACTTTTTTTGTATATGTTGTGTTGGTAAGGGAGACATAAAGAGTTTCAGGGGATAGAGCAGTTGAGGATTCTGGCAGTAAACTTTTATTTCTGACTCTGCATCTCTGGTGACTATTTAGTAGGGAAAGGCATAAACCATACTGAGGGAAGTGTTATAAAAGGAAATCCTCTCCCACCAGCGTTGTATTACCTCTTCTCCATATAGTGGAGCCTGTTAATGTGCTATTCTTGCCAGTGGGACCATGCTTGCTCAAACCCATTTGTCACTCTTTTATTGCTCCTGGAGGCTCCAAAACACCAGGGACTGTTGTTTTTTTTTTTTTTTTTTTTTCCTCAGACAATGATATGTATTTATGATGCTACATTGTAAAATGCTTAGCAAACCTTGAAGGACAACACAGAGCTAGGGAAGAAAATAACAACAGAAACAAATCATCAGAGAGTAAGGTGGTCCTGTAATACTGGCCTTGAGGTATAAATCATTGATCCAGATGTGTCTCTTGAGAGACTCCCAACCTGGAAAAGCTATGCTGTTACTTGCCATTATATGTGCAAAGGCCTGCTTAGGGGTAGGTCATACAAGGTCCAGATGACTGCATTGGATTTAGATGTTCATTACAGGTGCTATGCAGGAAGGATTTCCATGTTTGGCTTTATTCCCACCAGTGAATCATAAGATCCGAGATGGCAAATGCAGCTGTTGCTTTTGCTCTTTTGGGGATCTCCTGGTTTAAATGACAGCAAAGATCTGTGCCGCTGGCTCAAATATTTTTTTAACTTAAAACTTACTGACCTCCTTGGGCATTCCTAAGTATCATCATGGTGAAGTTGCTAAGGGAAACACAAAGCCAAGTCTGGCCTTGAAGCTGTATTTTGAGGAGGTGGGACAAGGACTGGCACCTGCATTAGGTATGTTATAACCAGAGCTCACAGAGTGCAAGGGGCTTCTCAGCTGGCAGAAATAGCTATAAATACATGGATTTACCCAGGGTGAGTTTTTGCAGTCATGAACATAGCTTGTGTCATTCCTCAGTTTTGTGATGTCCAAGTTCATGGGCACATCCACAGCTTCATTCAGTTTTGCAGGCTTAGAGAAAAAGCACACTGGCAAAGATCTATCTGTGGATTCTCTGGAAGAATAATTCTTAGGGGTGGTCAGGGAGAACTAATACTGGTTGTATTAGTCCTGCTTGTGGCAATCCCATGCATGCCCTCCCATGGCTTGGTGTCTCTGGATGGAGCCAGCTCATTTTATTTGTGAAGTATAATTTTCCTGTTCTCTTGCAGGTTTGTCACCTTGCATTCATTTTGCATTCACCCCAGCAAAGTCAGTGGGAGTTCAAGGAGGGAGAGAGGATTTCACTCCATCTCTCTGTCCATTCAGTATTATGGAACACTCAGCACACAAGTATGTGCACTTCATCAGCTCTGCTATTAATTAAGCATGTTCCTGAGGGACATACTTAGCCAGATGTGACCAAGTCACCAAAGTGCTTGGAGTTTAGCTGGGTTTTGTCTGGAATTTGTGTGAACTGTGAATGTGAACTCTGGTGTTTTCAGGGGCAGGGGAAGAAGTTGTTTTTTGTGTGGAAGACCCATTTCTCAGGTTATTTTTGAGCTAAGGCTACAGGGTTAGAACATGATGTTTTTCTCTTAGAACTTGGGAATTGTGTGCAGGGGACATAAATGCAAGTCATGAAACAGAGATGTCTTATCTGCTGTGAGTAGAGAGATCTGGAAAAAAACAGGAGTCCATCTGGATGACCTGCTCGTGTGATCTTTGGCGCTTACTGATGCCTGGTACCATATTTAACTTGAACATAGTTTTGCTCTGAAAAGTGACCTTTTGTGAAGTTGGTATCATGAAGTTCCACAGTTCACTGTATTTCCATGCTCAAACATGCTCACTTTGTCAGTCAATGAATACTTACTTATTCTTGACTCTGCCTTTGCATATGTGTTTCTGAAAGAAGCTCATGTTTTTAAGGTTGACCTTAACAAGAATTCAGTAATTGGAAGTTAGAAATTGTATTGACTATGTACAAATCAAAATAAAACCCAGTTTGCACCGTCATAACTGTGTTGACTCCACAGAAGTTAGCAAGAGTAAAATCTGCTTTACAACTCAGTCATTTGAACAGATGTGATTATGCACAAGAAACAATGTAGTGACACTTATGCAGTCACTTTTCAGACCATTATTAGAATATTTTCTTTGTATTAAAACAACTGTAGTTTTCTAAATTCCCTTTACCCAGGTGGTAGTTGTAAGTCGCTGGGTTCCACTGAGTGTATTCCAGGATGACATCAGGGATGCTGTTATGTAGAGTGAGGGCTGACAAAAGCACAGATCCAGGTGCAGAACTGTTAATCGGAAAACAGGCTAGCAAATGATTTCCTCAGATTGCGGATGGTCTCAGCTTTTGCTTCATCTTCGCTGGCATTTCCCCGCTGAGGTGATTCAGATATGCTGAAGGTGTTTGTCAGGGACTGCGATTTGCTGAAATGGAAAACAGAGTTCTGGCTCAGCAGGAGAAGGTGGTAATTCAAAGAATAAAATTAAAGAATAAAAGGAGAGGTTAGCAAGGATAATATCCGTGTGCTAAGACATCCAGGAATGGGGAGCTGGGAGAGGATGCGACATGGGCAAGTGGCTCAATCTAGACTGGTGAGAGTTTATGAAAACATCTGACTAAAAGTATGCAACTGCCATTCGGTGTGGCTGTTGTGAGGAACCATTAAGTAATTTCCCTACTAATGCAGAAGAATGGATTCATACTGGGCGTCACAAGTCTCTCATAAGCTGTACCAGCTGAATGATGGCCCTGTCCTTTGAGCTGTGAGAGCACAAGAGGCTTGGCAGGTTGGTAGCCATGTCACCTGCAATGTGTGCTGTTGCCTGCCCTCCCTGGCCTGTGTGCTCTGACTGTCAGCTCTATAATGCAGGTCTTTTGGCTGGCCACACTGCTCCTGCTGGGTATGTACCTGCTGGTGTTTAACTTCAGGACTGTGCTTTTAAAGTAAATCTTCCGATTTTCCCTGCTACCATGCTTAGGCACTGAGTGGTTTCTGCTGGTCAGTAATAGGTATCCACCACAAGACCAGACTCTGAAAACCAAGTACCTGAAATATGTATAGTGTGGTGACTGCATCCTTAACACCAACATTTTGATCCTTAAGTACACTTCTTTTGGTTTGCCTTTCTAATGTAAACATCATCACTGAAAGCCTATTCCAGAATATCACTCCTCTGATTCTTAGTGATTGTCTTCTCATTCCTAGCCTATATTTTATTCTGGCCAGTTCATACCGGTTTACTCTTGTGTTAATTTTTGTCAGCATCAGACTTTTTTTTGCCAATCTTTCCTGCTGTGGGGCCAGCCAGATATGCTCCATGAAGGGTGACAGCCAAAGCTGCTACCAAAGATCCAGAATAATTCATCATTGTGTGCTGCTTCAGAAGAGCACTTCAACATACAGTCACCATCTGGAGTTTCATATATAAGAGTAGGGCCACTTCCACTTCCCCTTGGCCCCCCGCCTTTTTGCTACTAATTGCAAAAAATTGCCCAATAAAGAAGCTGTGTAGCTCCTGCATTCAGGGAATAGTGAAGGAATGACTCCTGTTGAGCTTTCTGTGCAATACTGTGTTGTTTACAGCCTGTAAGGAGTGTACACCCTACTGGGAAGGCAGTGGCTGTGTTGATATGGCCAGGGTAGAGCACATGATTAATAATGAGCACAAGAACAAGAGGAAGAATGTGAATTTTTAGCAATGTCAAATATAACTTGTTCTTCCTGACAACAGGTCAGTGGTGGCCTGTTATGCCCAGGGGTATTTATGTATACCTCTGAAGTCACTCACAGTTATGCAGGCCTTTGTCCCTGGGGACTACTGCCTGACAACAGGTGATATGTTCTTCCTGTCAGCTCAGGCTATCTACAGATAGCAGCAGGTTATCAGAGCACTTACTTCAGGTGTGGGTGTGGGACAGCTTGCTGTTTGGATGTTTCCGTCGGGCTTGGCTGGCTTGGAGCCCGGCCTTGGGCAGGAGGTCTAGGCTGCTGTGGAGGGAATGCGCCTGCTTTGGAAGCCTGGACTGGAGAGGACCCAGTTGCTGATCGGACTTGCTGTGGAGATCCAGGTGACCTTTGCTGTTGAGGGGAAGTGGACAGAGGACTCTGGGGCTGCTGTCCCTGAGGAGAGAGCCGCTGCTGTGGAGGTGCGTTTGTTCTTGTAGGCTGAGATCCTTGTGGCTGGCGTGGTCCACCTGAAAGGGACATGTAGACATAAATGTGAGGAAGTGCATGTGATGGACAACAAGCACGAAACATCTACATGGAAGAACAGGTTTTGCTAAGGGGGAGACTCTTCAGTTTAGTTTCATGGGGAAGAATGAGGAAAAAACTCTCTATAGGCCTAAAATTGGTGTCATGCCCTCTTTTATAGAGTTGTCCCTTTCTCTACCTCCACTCTCCCTGAAGGGGAGAAGCCCCTCCACTCTCCCTTAAGGGAGTTACTTCGACCTGTTTTACCCTTCCATGTGTCTGGTATTTCTTTTTCTTGGTAAGCACATCCTGCTTGGGGAAGGAAGAGTCACTGGAGAACCAACTCTGCAGGAAATGAAAGCTGACACAGCTGGTTTGGGTCAGCAGTCCCTTCATGGACCCAGCAGTTTAATACTCCATCCTATCACTATCCATGCTGGAACTATGTGTTCTGGGTGGCTTCAGCTGCACTGGTAGCAGACTCCCTGAAGAGGAAGTGGAAAACAATTGGATGTGACATGAGAAATTGCTGGACATGACAGACAACACTGTGAGAACCTGACAGAAGTTACAGATAGTGTTGTGAAGATTGGTTGGGTTTCACAGGTGGTATGGGGAGTTATGTGAGAAAAAACTGTACAGAGATTTGAAGGAGAGTACTGGAGACAGATGGAGAGCAGTATCCTGCAAAGCCAACAGCTCATGTCAGTAATAGTATGTAATGCCAAGATTACATAGATGCATTTTGTATCATAAATACTAGACTTTGGATGCAGCAAAACTGTGACCAATGAGGAAAAGATAATTAGAGGTGAGTGTTAATTTGGTAGGAGGTTAGAGTGGAGAAAGGAAGCGATAAAGGTAGCAAAAATGAGGGTCTAATCAGTTATGTGAATTGAGTGGTTGGTGTGGCCTGGGTATCCCTGGGGCAGCCCTATGCTTTTAGCACCTCAGTGTAAATCAGGACAATAAGCCAAACCTGTTGTTCTGGCCAAACCACAGAAGTCAAACCTCCTACTACTGTCAGGAGGAGCTGGGAGTATACTCTTGCTGACCTGGGAACACCTGGACAGATGGACCAAGGATCCTGACATCACCATGTTGGTGTCTGTTCCAGGCCTGACAATACTCCCCATCACTTCTTAACGCTTGTAGCCACTACAGCTTTGTGCAAACACAAATATACTCCATGCCCAGAATCCTACTCCGGTGCCAGTGGTCTTGTTTTGCTGAGCCAAGTCCTACCAGGAATATCAACTGGATCTAGTATCCAATATTCATCCCACTTTTTGAGCTGCTGTGGAATATGACAGTGTCTGCTTTAGCAGCACACTGAATTTGCTGCCTGCTTGACAGCAAATTGGAAAGTGAGTGAAACCTTTGCCCTGATAGCTTTTGTTTAGAAGGCAAACTTATAGGACTCACAGTCATCACTGTCATGGGAATCAAAGAACTTGTACCTTGGGGAGGAGGCCGTGGTTGTGACAGCTGTCCAAGTGGAGGTCCAGTCTGAGATTTCATTGACACTGGCTGAACTTGTGGAGGCTAGAGGAAAAAAAAGCCATTCCAGTTAATACAGAGTCCCCAAAGAGAAGCCCTGAGGTAATACAGGAACTGTAGAGTCATGAAGTGTTCCTTAAATACACACATACACACATGCAGCATCTGGCTGGTAAAATCTCATGGGACTAAAATGGAGAGGTGAGTAATAAAGAACATAGAACTTGTTTGCTCACAGGGAATAACAATGAAGTTACAGTTTAAAATGTTTTTTAGGCAATCAGGAATTACCAAATGAATCTGGCCGGAGGGGGTCTCTGAGTCCCATCTCCCATTTTGGACAGTTGCCAGCACCAGATGTTCCAAAGAAAGGAGGGATGAACCATGGAAATGTCTATGGAGTAATCATCTCTTTACCCTAAGGGGTCTCCTCTTGATTGCTAATAAGCAAGGACCAGCTCCAACCCTGAAACATGAAGCTTATTATCTGCTCTGCAAAATCTTTGCAGCAGTTCCAGATATTTTGTTTTGATATTTATACCCAGCCCCTCTGAGTCTTGCTCAGCTCTCAGCCTCACTGTCTTTCCCATTTCTTGTCTCCATTGCTTTGTTCTGAGCTTTGAGACTAGTTCTCACAACCTGCCCCTGCTAGGCCATTCATTATTTTGCAAATCTTCACTGCCTTCTTTCTCATTCACCTCCTTTCTAAAGCCAAGAGACTGAATCCCTTCAGTCCCTCTATGGGAATGGTTCCAAGCCCCTAATTGTTTTCATCACCAACTTCTCTTTCCCAGCTTTGTGATTCCTTCTGCAGATGCCAGAGGTGGGTCTGCTTACATTTTTCCAGATGAAGCAATATCTGGGTTGTCTGTATACATCACTTGTTCGTTTCTCCTGCATCCTAATTTCCTGCTTTTCCCTTGTCAACACAAGCATTGGCTGAGCAATGGTTTTCATTAGCCTGTATGCGACAGAGTCTTTCTCAAGGGAATGCCTGGTGCCACTTGAAAGATCTGCAGATTGTTTATGCTTTGCCTCTCTCTACCCCCAGTTTAGCTTACCATTCAGTCTTCCATATGGAGTTTCATTTGCTGTTATTGTGCCTTAACATACATGGCTCTGTCAGATGTTCTTCACTGCCATTCCCAGTTCTGACTAACGCAAATAGTTTGGTGCCATCTGCTCTTTCTTCTCTCTCACTGTTTAGTGTTTTTTGACAGATATTTTAATAAACAGATTAAGCAACACAGAAAAGCTGCACAAAGGGCCAGTCCAAAGTTAACAAAAGTCTGAGTAATCCTATTGCACAAAACTGTTTATGAAAGCAGGGGAAGCTGGAGACAGATAGGCTGGTACATGCCGGATTATTTACATGGAGAATATTGTGATAAAAGGGTCTTCAAGGCTCCTGGAAGGTCAGAAGAATGAGCTAAGTGATTCTGGAAATAGGAAGAAAGGTTTCATAGTTGGAAACATTGAAATTAGTTTCAACTGACTAACATAAATGTGACGAGGTTGCCAGCCCATCTTTTACACTATTTATCTAGGACTTGCAAATGGATGGGGGAGGAAAATCTGGAAATTTTCCATTCATAGCTCCTAGTCCTACATAGCTTGGGACACTAGATCTTGCCTTGGTGTTGGTGGAAATTTATTGTCTTAATACTATGAGACATCCTAATACTATGAGACATCGTGATTAGACCAGCTGAAGAAAGGGACTTAGATCTCATATTCACCTCTACAGCCTTTCCCTATGGCCAGTCAAGGCACCTCAGAGATGAAGGCGAAACAGGCTTTCGAGACTCAGAGATGAAGGGGTGAGAAACAGCCCAAGGCCTTCTGCCTTTGGAAGAGAAATCGTGAGGGGAAAGGTTGGTGGTGGATCAGAAAGGCAAGGGAAGAACTGTAGCTGTAACCATGAAACCAGGTTTCAAGTTGTAGGCATGAAAACAAATTTGTCCTGGGCTCAACCAACCCATTTATCAACATGGCCAAGCTTAGTATTCCTGAAGTATCCCCTCTGCTATCTGTTTGGAAGAATTAAAATCTCTCATATCTATATCTTTGAGGTCAGCTTCTGCTCCACAATAAAACTTTGCTTTTTACCCCTCTCTGCTTTCTTTCTTTAATAGCTCTTGCCTGTTACCTTGCCTAAGGCTTTTTTTGACTAGCTACATTATTTTGACTGATTGCTTGTTATCTACCACTTTATGAAAGAATTCTCAAAGAAATGAGAGGAAAAGAATCAAAAGGAAATTAATGAGACATTTTTTCTTTGTAAAAAAACTAATGTAAATATGTGTAGGTATTAAGCTGTGGTTCTGTTGGTTTATTAGTCTTCTGTATTCTTCTTCAAATTATCATTTGAGATAATTCATGAGGTCTATGGCTTGTCTAAATTTTTCTAAATTACTCTTGCAAATTTTAAAACATATTTTTTATTTGTTGGCCAACAATCCTCTGGAGCACTAACTGTTTCTAATGATATTGCATAGTTTTTTTTGGCAGCTTAGTCATTTCCTAATTCCAGTTCATTGGACATAGCCATCTGGGACTGGGGGCTTAAGAATTTTTAAAAATAGTAGTCATTACTGATTTAATAACTGTTTTTGTTCTCTTCCCTGTCATTCTCATCAGGAAAAACTATAAGTAGATAAAAAAGTTTCCTGCTTTCAGCATTTAAATTTACTAGAGTAACAACACTGTCCCTGTTGCCTTCCTTTTCTCCCTTAACTTTGGATGATCCATAGAGCCCACTAATTCTTTGGTAGGGTTCCGTTTTCTATTGAACTCTTGTTTCATTCTTCCCTCTATCTGCTCTTCAAAATCAATTTCTATCCTTTTTACATTTCCTTTTATTACTTGTATGATGCTGCATAAAGATCTTCTTAAATGTCATATTTCCAAATTTGAGAGATTTTTTTTTTCCCCCCTTTTGTCTTGAATGTCCTCTTTGTCACTTATCTCTACAAGTTTATTTCCTGCATTCTTGGATCAGGAGCCAATCAGAAATGTATATATGCATACTGGAAAACAGTGGTCTCTCAAATAGTTTTGCTTTTAATGCTAGGGAGTTGATTAGTTTTCTTTTTTAACTGCTTGTGTCATACCCTTGCTTTCTGATATTGCATCTGTCCCTTGGACATCAAACCTAATGGTACATATCAACTTTCTGAATTTGTACTTGGGTGTTTCTTAAGGCAATATCAAGGTGTTCTTTCCTCCCTCTGAGTTGCTGTCCCGCTGTGCTATTTGATTTGCTTCTTGATAGCTGTAGTCTCACATTGTTATGGCTTGCTCCTTCTTTCACCTCTGTCAAAGCTGTGCACTCTGTTTCATAGTTTCTCAGTTTTTCTTGATCCAGAGACTAGTATAGAGAGGTCAAATTGTATAGGTATTCTATTCATACCCATAGGATGTCCAAGAATTCATATTTCTATGTATTCAGTACTGCTGTCCTTATTTTCAAAATTGCTATTTTTCTCCATTTTGTGAAAGTTTTCACTTGTATGTCTAGTTCTGCATCTCACTGGCCTCGTATTCAATTATTTGTGTTGTAACATTATGTCATTAATTGTGTTGTGTGCAGTTTCTGCAGTGTTTGTGGCACCAAGCTCTTTCTCTACAGCAAAACACTCTAGTTAACATGCTTGTGGCTTTGATTTCCTTGATTATATATACAGATATTTTTAAGTTGTATTCCTGATGAAAATGCTTTTCTTATTTGACTCTTCTATTTGACATCCTATCCCTCCAAGACCATTTGTTTTGTTTTTATTTTGGCCCTATTTTAGGTCTGTTGTAATCCAATCCAATACTGTACTGGTATATTAAGGACATAGAAAACAGATACATCTGTCCATGTTCTCAGTTTCTGTTGGTTTCCCCTTACTCTCAGTTCATACACTCTATATCTTGGCTATTTCAGATGGCAGTTCGTGATTCCTCTTTGGCCGGAGTAAATGCTGTCCCTTCTGTATCACTTTCCCTGCCTCAGAGCATTTTTAGTGTCTATTAAATGTCTACTCCTTCACTTTAGCTAAAACCTGGAATCACCCCGAATACCCTTCATGTGGGGACCTGGTTTAGCAGGAGTGGACTGTCATCTGACAAAGGCAGAGCGCCATAAAGTGCCTTCTCCTGCTTTTTTTTTGTCTCAAGTGGAAATGAAAATTTTACCAGTGCATTGCAATGAGTTCTATCCCTCAACCTTTTGACTCTCTTGTCTTTTCTATTGTACATATTTGTTGTCCTCAAACCTTTATGCTTGGCCCCCTGCTAGGTACTGAAAGAAGCGTAGCACATACACCTGGATAAACAGGTTGTGTTCTGGTGTGTTTCATTTGCATGGAACTGCCACTGGGAAATGCAGCACTAAAATTAGGTGCATTTGAAACTCAAAATGGTGTACACAAGAAGCACTAAGGGATCAGTTTAAATGCAAAAGTGACAGGATATTATACGAATTCAGCCTTAGTCAAGCCTCCTCCTGATGAAGGGGGCATAGGGCATCACCAATGAAGAAAGGCTGCAGTAAGCAGTGGAACAAGTCTTGGTGGAGATTCCCACTTTCTGTTCTTGAAAGCACAGATTTTCATCAGGGATGCAAAAACTGGAACGAAACCTATCCTCAGGGATGGTGTTAGATGGAAACAAAGTTGGGCATTAGAAGAACCTCTAAAAATGTCTGATCTCAATATGAACCCATGAATTCTGCAAGTCAGAATGTCTAGATGCATGGACATGCTGCTAATGTGATGTCACACTTATACGGAAGGAGAGTAAGGGAGAGATGTGTTCCTTAGGAGCACCCACTTCAAAGAGTGTATGAGAGACTTTGGAAGAGCAGGAGTCAGTCTGCCCAATACACTCCCATATGGGATTGTTCAGCTCTCTGAGATGTCTGACTGCCTGATACCCTCAGTGAGGAGAGAGAGAGAGAAAAATTCAGGGAAATAACTTGGCCACAAGGTCTCTGTTCACTCATACCCAAGGCCTCAGTGGTGATGGTGTAGATCCAGCAGTGACGACAAGCTGAGTCATTTTGGAAACAACCAGATCAGCTATAAGCTGTCTGTCCTCTTCTACGTGCTCCCCAATCAGGGGCATTGAGCTGTCCATCACCTGCCACAGGAGACAAAAACAACAGTTAGTAAGGAGGTTTCCTGCTGGCAGATGCCTGTTTCAACTCACCTCTCACATTAACCTGTTCTGTGTCTCCACATCCTTGCCAACACCTGTAGTCACCACTCTCCTCATTCTGAAACATGCTTGACTTCCCCGGGCATGGAATTTCACTTAGGGTCTTTTGGAAATAGCATGCACTTCCCCCAGCTCTCCATCTTCCTTGGAAGCCAAGCCAAGACTTCTGATAGTTAGAGGCTTTCTAAATCAACTAAATACAAACTTTTTCTTTCACATGTCCTGAGGAGATGCCTCTGATGGATGAGGTCTCCCTGGTATTTTCCCACAGTATTTGGGGGTGACATTGCAGCTGAAAGGGCCACAGGAGAAGAGAACCAAAATGCACTGAGGCCCGAGGAGATGGGAGCAACACGGACTGGAGAAAACCCGGAAACATTTGGGGTTAATCAACACAAAGCACTGCACCCTGAGAGGGGAAATAAACACCACAGATGTGTAATGAATAGGATGTCACCAAAACAGCACCCAGTGCAGGAAAGTAAATTTTTTCTCTGCTTGTTCTCTTGATATTGGCTGTAATACAACTGTTTCCCAAGCAAGTTCTGCAACTGTGCTGGGGAAAGTGGGAAGCAAGACTGTGGGGATGGGGGAAGGAAAACTGTCGAAGGGTCTTTGAGGTAAGAAATGGCCTGACAACAGTAATGAAAGCAGAGCAGGCCCTCAGCTGTATAGCAGCCCTGAACATAATTTTCAACAGTTCATCATAAATCAAGTGCTTTGCAAGCATTAGCTAAATCCCACAGGAAGAACTGTACTATGATGAAGTTAAGGTTCAGCTGGAGTAAATATAAGAGTACCAAAATACCAGGGTTGGAAGAGTTTATTTTATTTTGCTTTTATTTTTAAAGCAAACATTAAACCCCCTGAAAATGCAGAGTTAAAGGTTGCATAGCTCAAGAAAAGCACTGACTCACACTCAGATAACAGTCGGAAGTGCACTCCACCCTCACGAGGCTGCAAGAGTCCACTCTTGGAGGGAAATAGAAAGTTTTGCACCCTCATTTTTTTTGGATTTAAAGAAGAGGAAGTCAGTGAGGGTAGTTCGCTGAGTTCATATTCTGCTTCTTTCTTGGGAATAATAGTTTTGATTAATTTCTATGTGTGTCTTTTTTGAACACTGGAGAAGCTACCTAGGAACTTTTAACTGGGGTACACATGAAGAATGGGTTGATGTTTATATCCATGGCCTACTTGGCCCACGGGGTGAAAGAAGGAGGTTAGAAAATTATATGGCAGTGTTCAGCTAAATACACAATGTGGCTTTTCCTTCCAATATTCACTTGGCTGGTTTTCTGTTCAGAAATGAGGTGGGGACTGTGATGTTTCCTAGCAGTGTCAGGGAACAGTCTGGGCCTCACTAGCCAAGGGCTTCTGGGGGCCCTCCAGGAGGTTCCTGCTCAGTTTTCCCTCCTGTCCAGTCCTATCTTAAAGGAAAATTTGGCAATCCCTGTTCCCGAGTGAGAAAAGAGGTCTCCCATCTCCCTGCAGCGTGTGGCCACTAGATGATGCCGTTATCCTGCACAGAGCCAGGCGAGCAGAGCTCCCTGATCCAACCCTCCGTGGGACTCACTGAGAGACGGCTCTGCTCAAAACACCCCAAACTCTGCATTTAATGGCGTCACAGAATGGTTTGGGTTAGAAGGAACCTTTTAAAGGCCATCTAGTCCAGTAGCCCTGCAATGAGCAGAAACGTCTTCAAACAGATCAGATTCTTCTGAGTCCCATCCAGCCCAACCTTGAATGTTTCTAGGGATGGGGCATCCACCACCCCTCTGAGCAACCTGTGCCAGTGCTTCACCACCCACATTGTAAAAGGATGTCTTCCTTGTATCCAATCTAGATGTACCCTCTTTTAGTTTAAAATCACTACCATTTGTCCTATTGCAACAGGTTTGTTCTTATCTCTCTTATGGGCCCGTTTTATGTACTGCAAGGTGCTATAAGCTCTCCCCAAATCCTTCTCTTCTCCAGGCTGAACAACACCAACTCTCTCAGCCTGTCTTCACAGGAGAGGTGTTCCAGCCCTCAGATCATCTTGACAGCTCTCCTTTGGATCTGCTCCAACAGGTCCATTTCTTTACTCTATCGAGGCCCCCAGAGCTGATTTCCCCATCTTAAGGACTGCTTTTCCCCATTTCTGTGGCTAAAGTGTCTGGAGAGCAAGGGAAGATGGTGCTTTATAAATGAAAGGCACCAGGGGGAATGAACTTGTCCCACATGAACCAATGAAGGTGCACCAGGCATGACAGTATCTGCTGTCCTGCAGTGTAGTTCTAGCAGGGGAATACGAGATGTGGGAGACAGAATATAGAGGAGTGAACAGTCAAATGCACAAGGAAAGGCCTTTGAAAATGGCAGTGGTTTCTTTGGCACATGCTGGTTGCCACTGAACTTGTCACGTTGCCTGTCCTCTGGAAAAGGGGAATTGGTCTGGAACTGAGCAGATACAAAAGCTAATATTGAAATAAATCAAAGGCTGAGAAGAATACACGAATCACAGACAGACTGCACTCATCTCTTCCTGGGCAATTACAGAACAGCTGGGCAAGACAAGAAGATGTTGGCACATGTGGACCCAGCCTTGTAGCTGCCCAAGGTCAGTGGCTGCTCCTGATGCAGCTGCTGTTGCCTGATAAGACGTATGAGGGGTGATGGGAAGTGGCCAGGCAGAGAAGAGACTCAGGAAAACACCATCCCGCCTCTCCCCCTTTGCCTCTCTGATGCTGAAGCCTGAAGGCTGGGCTTGTTATTCCACTCTCTGATGTGCAAGAGTGGAGTGTTAGGTGATTTCTAGGGAAGGAAGGAAGGAAACTGGTGATTAGACATATCAAAAGAAACGATGGGCAGTGCTGAAAGGGAGGACAGGGCTCCTTGCAGGGCAGCAAGGAGCATGACTAGTAACACAGTTTAGTTGTATGGTGGGTAGGGCTTAGCTTATTCTTCCAGGAGGAAGAATAAATCACATGGACCATTTCACTTGCCCTCTACTTACTTCATATTTTTCAGCACAGCAGAGATGTAGAAATAGATTAGATTAGATTAGATTAGATTACCCCAAAAATAGGGAGATTATTAAACCATACATGTTGCTGAGCTCTTTTGAGAATCTAGCTGCTAACACTGGTACAGAATTTGCACTGTTTTGATGATCTGGCCTTCTGATCAAGTGCTGGCCTTCTGATCAAGTGACAAAGTTCTTTAAAGCAGAGAAAAAAAGAATTACCAGCGTTTACTAATAAATCCATAATCTGTTTCAATATGACCCATGAAAATGGTACTTAAGTGTGCTAATGTTTTGAAGGTCAGTAACGTCACAGATTCTGCTGTTTGCCATGGGAAAAGAAAAGAAGGTGAAGTTCAAGAGAGAGCAAATACCATGAGTGCAAGATTACTCTTGTGCTATGCTGATCGCTCATCTGTCTTAATCTGATTCTGTTTGCAACAAACCAGTGTGATGAATCTCAGTTCATAGAAATGCCCGTCACTACCTCTGTGAATCTTTCTTGAAGAACTACTTTGCACTATGAAAATTAAATTAATTACTGCCAGTGATTGCATTGTGCAAATTCCTTATTTGTTCAGCCCATTTAGGCGTGCTTTCTTGTAAAATGTCACAGCACACTGTTCCTTCTTACCAAGAAAATACAACTGTCACACTGTCGGATAACTTTTTTCTCCCAGTGTCAAAAGAAAAAAGCAAAACAAGGGATCAGTTTCAGACCAAGAAAAGTACTCCGGGAAGTTGGCTGGAGGCAATTAATTACTTGTCAACACGTCCCTCAGATCTGCATAAAGTAGAAAAGGTGCCAGTTTGGCTTTGTTCTGCTCTTTATATTGCACTATTCTGCTCCTTTCCCAAAAATGTCCATCAGCCTGGCACCTGAATGCCTGTTGATACATCAGGCCCGCTCAATCAGGTTCTCCACTGGGATGATTCCATATGACCCATCTGAAACTATTATGTTTCTTCTGATTTGTGTCGCATTAGCTCCATTACTGTTTACCTTGGTCTCAAAGAGAGGAGTATTAATTAGCGTGCATTTCTCTGTGTGCAAGCTGCTGATGGCTGTTAGTGTATGGATGTGCCTTTCACCCAGTCAGTCGCACACGGTGGCAGATGTGAAAACCCAGAGGCATAACCAGATGGACGGATATAATCTTTAAGCTCAGAATTAGCCATGTGTGCACGTACATAGGCTTATGTGCAAGAATAGATGCAGGGATATGAAAACCACATCTCACGTCTGACCATGTATGGACACAGTCCAAATGTCCTTACAGTTGTCTCTAGCGAGACTGCTTTCTTGCTCTTCTTTTCCCAGCTACACAGGCATAGAGATTTAAAAGAGCACAGCAGGGAAACAGACTGCTCTGGGGGATGCTCCTCTAGGTGCTGATGAATTGCATTCGGGAGCAGACCCATCAGCCCCAGCCCCATCAATTCAGGAAAGACAGAGGCTCAGCAGCATTCAGTTGCTGGCAGCACGCTTATATCACATGGCCTTTGACAGGTCACTGCTCCCTTCCCTGGGGAGAGCAGATACATAATGCAGGAATGCGCAGTCACTGGAGGGCTCATGTGGTTCTCATCAGCATCCCAATCCTCAGCGGGTGGGACTGCTCTCCCATACATAGCTTTCCAGTGTGTCAGCACCCCTGCATGAAGCCATAGGCTGGCTCTGCTCATTTCCCTCAGCTGTTCTGTGTTGGTGGAGTTTACAGCAGGTCAGATGCTGTGCCTCCTTTGGTCACATACTGACAGAGGCACTTGCTTACTTGCAGGATTTTCTCTGCCCCAGAGCATCTCTTCAGTTTCCACTTTGATTTTCTGGCCAGCTCTTCCGTCTCTGCCCTGTTAGGATAATCAGAGTGTGCTATTTACCCAACTTCCATGTCTGCGTCCTGGCCTGGCAAGGAGCACATTGAACTTCAACTCTCAGAGCCACAGTCTGTCCAGATCTGAACACTTTTTTTTTTTTTTTTTTTTTTTAAATCAGGTTGCTCTTGTTGCTTGTGGAATTTTTGCTACAGTCTCACCATTTATTTTCCTCTTTCAAATTAGATGCAGCTAGGATTTTTGTTAGTAGGTTCCCTTTAAAGTGATTGAAGGAGACAGGTTCATTTAGAGAGAAACTGAGATTTTTAATGGTCTAAATCACCTGCTGGACCTCTGTCTGGGTAATGGGTGTAGGTTAACATGCCCACTACTATAACATCATCTTGTGCTTATATTCAGGTTGGGCTGATTATGAGAGTGTTTGTTGATGATGCTGTTGATCCCTACCAGCAGCTATGAGAGGGGTACTGGCTTTGTGAGTGCTTAGCTGGGAAGGACGTAACTTGGGTAATGGTGCACTGAGATGCACCAAAGTTTGGGTGCTGCCAGCAACACTCGCAGACTGTTATGTGCTTGATAAGAAGGCAGCTTCACATCTGCACCTGTGCAGATAAGCTTCTGCTCTCTGGGGATTTATCAGGCTGGAAGGCTGGGGTGGCCAAGCACTCTGAGGCTCTCTGTTTTCTTTCACAGTCCACACTGAGAAATGAAGGCACTTCAGCCCTAACACCTTGCTGCATATCTGCCAGTTTGGCTGGGACTAATAATCAGTTTCTTACACATCGGGGGGCCACAGCTTGAGGGTACAGGTTGGCATGGAGGAGCAGAGACTGCAGGGGTGTAGGGGTAAGCAAGCACGTTGGTGGGTGTGAATTCCAATGCAGCATGTTTGCTGATACACTTCCTGAAGCAGACTTGCACTCAGGTTCCCCATGCTCTCACCTCAATGATATAGTCTTTTCCGTCTTTGCTGTGGACAGCTTTGACAGCGCAGATGTCAAGACCTCCAAACATTTCCGCACAGGCATCTGCCCAGAGTCTGTACCTGCAGAAAGCACAGAAGCATGGCCTAGGGTTACCTGTCATTGGGCAGACCACCAAATACAGCCACCCACCCTGCTGCCCATAGCAACACAAAGAGATTTGGGAGCCCTTATGACAGGGCATCCTTCTTATACTTTGCTGGGTCATTGCCTCCCTCTCTTGTGCAGAAGATGGTGCAAAAAAAACAACCCTTGCCTAAAGTTTCCCTTCATTTCAGATTGATTCAATTCTGCCCTCAAAGCCACCTTAAAATGTTTCTTTCCCTCCTTAGTACTTACATCAGATCTCCAGTTGGTTGTCATTCAGCCAAGCTATAAATATTTAGCTCATTTAGTCTCCCAGTAGTGTTGGTCCCTCAGCATTTGTATTGGCTTTGCCTGAAAGCCCTCCATTATGCAGGCAGCTTTCTCCTGATAAGATGTCCTGCACACTGGGACTGGAACAGGATTGGAAAGTGAGTGCTGAATTTAGCTAGTAGCCATCCCCTCCCTGATCTGTAAGCCAGTGGCTCCTGAATTTTACAATTTACATTCAATTTTATCTTTTTACAATCTCCTGCCTCTCTTCTATCCCCTGGGTGTTGCTCCTAGTCAGGTGGTCTCATCACATGGACCAGGCACTCTTTTGTTACAGGGAGAGCTAAAGGCTGAAGTCCTTTTCTTTAGCCGTCTCAGGATGGGAAAGTGAGTTGGTGATCCCTTAGCTATCCTGATGTCAGAAGAAAAGAAGGAATGACAAGAGGCGTATTACAGGGGGACTGCATCCCCCCACTGTGGAAATGAGGAGGGAATGAGGCAGCCTGGTTTTATTTCCTGTGCAGCTGTGCTGCAGTCCTGGCCATTTAAATAAAAATAATCATCTCAGAACAGCAGATCTGTAAGCAGGACTATGACAAGATGCAGAGAGGGGAGGGAAGGCCACAGCCTCATGAAAACACTGACATTTTGCAGACCCTACAGGGACTGGGGAAAGAGCCGTTCTGGCCAAAGAACAAGTTTACGTCCTTGAAGCCAGCCAGAGTCCCCATAGCTTGACAATATAATGATCAACTTGTGTGAACACAATGTCTCTGGGAAGAAGCAAGATTATGACTTATAGGACTACCGGTGCTCTTTTATCCCTAATGAGGAGACCAAGTATGTTCACCCCAGACCTCCAAGGAAGACAGTGTCTGAGGGGGAGTCAGAAACATAAGGAGTAGGAGAACTAGGGATCCTGTGAGCCAGGTAGGAGGCAATGCTGTGGACCCACGTGAAGGGGCACCATTGTGGGCACCACCTCTGTTCCTGATGGACATCTCTTGGTGTTCGGGCTCAGCATCCAGGTTTAGGGAATTGTTTCTCATGCCAGAGACCTTGATAGCTGCATGTCTTTAACATTTGCTGGCCATAGGTGAGCACTGGGAAGCACCAGGTCTGCTGAGGTGTGGTAGTAGTGCTATGGGGAAGAAGAGTGTATTTATGCACATGCACCAGGGGTTCCATTTTCAAAGGATCTACTGCCATTTTTGTGTTACCTGAGCTTGTAGATCCACTGGATTACTGTTCACTACAGTAGCTACTTCAGGTTGCTCCTACTCATCAGAGCATTTCAGCACACTCTTGCCCTGTTGCATTCACTGATGACTCACAGATTTCAAAAGGATTTGTTGCATTTATGGCTGGATATGGCTCGAGTAGTAAATTGTGGTACTACATCTATAAAATGAACCTTCAAAATGCAGTGTGAGGTTGGCAGGAATCTGGGTTTTAGTCTTACAGCACTGCAATAAGGTAATGTCTGCCCTTCTCTCTATCTTCATCCCACAGTACTATTAGGGTCTCATCGAGTCACCTTCAGTGTGTGATCTGGGGCTTGGCTTGGCTTCCCTGTTTCACACAACTGAAAGTGCAGAAGGGACCTCAGATGATCACCAGCACAACTCTCATACCCTGAAGAGGAGACATTTCTTTAATCTGCTCTGAAGGAATACAGAGATTTCCCATCTAAATAAGCAATTGTTGCATGTTTTTCTCATTGGTTGATTATGTTTTCTCTGAATGGTCCTTTTATTGTCCTTTGGACTCTCTCCAGCTCCTTGCTATTTTTCTTCAAATGCGGTGCCCAAACATGGACAGAGTTAGAATTAACCATGATCCTGACAAATTGGAAGTGTAATCTGAAAAAATCTTAGATTCATGAGAGGTGAGTGCCTACATGTCATCTATGGAGTCTATAAATTTATGAATAATCTACTTAAATAGGATGGAGAATAAGTGACGAGAACAAGTGACTTGATGGCAGTTCTGCAGAATAGGGTTGGGAGTTACAGTAAAGCATGTTATCGTGAGTCTACAGTGTCATGGAGTTGCAGTGTTAGCAAATATCACAGTGATTTGAAGATATGCAAGTACCATCTGCAAATTTTAGTCTGTAAGATGCATAAGGGAATTCCCTCAGCTCTGTTCAGCAGTGAGAAGACCTCAGCTAAAACAGTGTCCACTTCTGGGAGACTACAGCAAAAAAGTGCTTTCAGTGCTTCAGCTGACAGTTTTTTTCCTCTGTTAAGCAGAAGAAAAACACTTTTCTGAGTCTGCCTCTCATCAGTAATGTATTTAGAATAACTTCTTGTTACTTCTTGTTTTGTGCTTTGACCTTTCTGATTTTATCCTACATGTTTGTGCTGGTGTGCTTGACCTCAGCATGCTGGGCTTGTTTCCTGTGGCTACATTCACCAAAGATCTAATGATTTAGCAATGTTGGTTTCTAGCTGTACTTTCAGTCTGTTCTTCAAAATAGGACAGTTTGCCTTTGTGTCCTTAGTATTTTTTAAGGAAACATTCGGTCTTTTAAACTCCTTTATCCAGCCTCCCAGGAGACCTCACTTACCAGTTCTCTCAATTAACCAAAGCCTGAAATACAGTTCCTCCCTTCTAACCCAAGTATAGCTAACACTGCCTTGAAACCCTCTTCCTTACCTCTCTGTCATTGCAATCTGTTCTAGCATCGCAGAACCTGTGTTTGCCTTCCAGTTTCCAGAGATGGACGTCCTCCTAGGAAAACAAACCAAAAACAACCTGAACATGAAAATAGACTCCTGCCCCATCCTCACACATACTGTAGTCCTCATTCTTGACTCTGTGCTTGGACAGGAGGGGATGAGGTGAGGTTCTTCCTCCCAGAAGCCTTTCCAAATCCTTCCTGAACAACGCTCAATACAGGATGTGTTGTTCAGACTCATGAAAAGCTGAATGAGGAATTAGAGAGGGAAACCTCCAAGGAATCCTGAGCACACATCACGCTCTGTGAGTACTTTCTTTCTTTATAAATCAGACCTAGGGGGAGCTGAAATGTGTGTAGAAGATCTCTGGGATAATCACCCTTGTGTTCTGCAATGGGTAGCATCCTCTGTCCATGGAAGACCAACTCTCAAGGCAAATATTTGCCTGAGCAGCTTCCCAAATGCCAGCTCTGACATTTTATGTCTACCTAAATTTGATTTCAATTGTACTAATGTCATAGAATATATGATCATGCTGTCTTTTCACTGACTTTTCACTGACCTGTCTGTGGCTCACTGTGTTTGGACTTAAAGAATTTCTACTTCTAAAATTGATGGAATTTCATTAGTTGCAGCTGATGGCTAATTTCCAAAAAAGGTACTGTTTTTGGCAAGTCCTGGCCTTCACTGTCATCCATTGGGGTCAAAATTTTCCTTTTCTTGACCTTAGGCCCAAGGCAGACCTTGAACATCCTGCTGTGACAATGTACAGATAATCTTCCACAGTGTACAAACTAGGACAAGTCAACAAGCTGACAGGATACATCCAGGGAGCACCTCCATGCAAAAGAAGATTTAGGCAGAGATTTAAGATGAGAGTATGAGATGTGATGCAACACTTCAGCGTGAGATTGTGGGAGCCCTGGCTTCCAATTCTCTCACCTTTTCAACATGATGTGCAAAAGAGACTCTAAACCTGCAAAATTATGTTCAGCAGTGGGAATACTGATGTCCCCATAGACTATAAACTTGGATCATTAAAGCCCATTACCTAAGATTCCCCTTTACTCTTGTGAGAGACACCCTGGAGTGCCTTTTTCTATTTCTTTTCTAAAGCGGTATGTATAGTTGCTGTGAAATTTAAATTGTCTTTTTAACCATATTTGAACAGTGGAGGGGCTGGCACAGGAGCATTTACTCTGCTGATTACTGTGTTGAATAACTATGTGTTTCCACACCTCTTGCCCATTGTTGCCTTGTTGCCTTCACTCAACATCCATTTTGCTGTCCTACTTTCTAAGCAGAAAAATGGATTTCTCCTCAAGCTTTGACTGTTACGAGCCCTTTGATGGCCTGTAAGGTCAGTGTTCAATCCTCAAACTCTCTTTTTCTTTTGACATGGGATTCTTAAGATTATGTCTTTCAGCTCTGCAATGGGAAGGACCACTCTTTGCTAACATTTATTTTTAACTGAAAATTGCCCTGCAGTAGCAGATGGCATTCAGAATCCCATTAGTACTGATGGGAACTCCTGGAGTCTGATTAGCAACAAGATGATTTGACATCAATGTTTAGAAAATGTGCCTGGGATACCAAAGGTAAGCAGCTGTATTGTTCCTAAGAAAATGAAACCACAGCTAGACAGTTTTACAAGGAAATTTGACATGGAAAAGCTCCCAAAATAAGAATGCTGCTCTAGCCATTGGGTTCCTTTGTTTGATTAGTTTATGCCTACTGATCCCCAGTCAATATTGGGCATAAGACATAAAATATACCTCTCTGCTGTATTCCTAACTTTCCTGTTAGGGAACTTTTCTGTTTTGAAACTGAAAAGTTTTATTTGAAGCCCACTGGGTTAGTCACCAAATTCCTACACCAGAGCTTCTGTCAAGATCATTCCCTTCCAAGCATGTCTGAGCAGTTCAGGTGTCAACTGTGCTCCCAAGCTGACAGAATCACAGAATATTCTGAGTTGGAAAGGACCCACAAGGATCACTGAGTCTAACTCTTAGCCCTGTACAGGACCATCCCAAAGAATCACACCATGCGCCTGAGAGCATTGTCCAAATGCTTCTTGAACTCTGTCAGGCTTTGTCCTGTGACCACTTCCCTGGGAAGCCTGTTCCAGTGCCCAACTACCCTGTGGGTTAAGAGCTTTTTTCTAATATCCAACCTAAACCTCCCATGAAACAACTTCAGGCCATTCCCTTGGGTCCTGTCACTGGTCACCATGGAGAAGAGATCAGTGTCTGCCCCTCCAGTTCCTCTCATGAGGAAATTGTAGACTGCAATGAAGTCTCCTCTCAGTCTCCTTCAGGCTGAACAGACCAAGTAACCTCAGCTGCTCCTCATATGGCTTATTTTGTGTTTCCCTTTTTGTATTGTATGAAGTGAAAAAGGAGACTGAAGACAAAAATCTTTCCTTAAGAATGTCCTTCAAACCCCATTTTTCTCAGGGAATGAAAGTCAAAGCACTTCCAACCATCCTAAACATCGGGGGGGGTCACACAGTGTGCGGTATCTTAAAGGCAAGGACTCTAGGCTCTTAGAGATCTGTTGATCAAACAGATTTGTGACCAAGACACCTTCAGCATTGTTTAGGATAACTGGATAAACTAGCATATCAAGAGCTGTCGGTGTCCTATATTCACCATCTCTAACCTGGGCCTTTTCAGTCTATAACTAGCTCTAGTTTAGACACAGTTGATGTGGTATGTGCTGCAGAGCACACTGAACTGGAGGTGACAAGGTCAGAAGTCACACTCATGAAACTAGAAAGGAAGGGTGTTACCCTTTTACTAAGAGCTGGTGGCGAGATTATCCCATGCCTGCAAGTCAGCAGCTGCTGGCTTAATTTGAAGTGAACAGCATTTCGTGAGTCTTAACTGGAAATGACCCCCTGTTTGTCCCCAGTTCTGGTGAGAGTGGAAGCATAATTTCTGCCCCAATTTTCCCCTCAACGTGAGCCATATTCATGTTTTCTCTTCACCCGTATTATGATGGCAGTCAAATACATTTGGTGGAATTTTAGACATGTATCACATGCTGCTTATCTGCTGTTTTGAGACTGGCCCAAGGCATGGGCTAAGTAGGTGTTTGTTAGCAGTGTAAATCTGGAGTCACTACACTGAAATCAATGGGAAACTGAACTGAAGCCTTGGGTCATGGGCTGGAAGGAAGTGCATTGGACATCTGGGGCAGGGAGGAATGCATGAGTCACCCTGCAGCATCCTCCCTCTGGCAGATGCTTGTTGCAAAAGTAAACATATTCTGGAGAATTTCAGTACAATCTTTTCTCAGAAGGAAAGGGGCTTTTAAAGTCTATATGTGTGGGTGAAGGTATCAAAATACTGGATAGATTCCATGGCTCACAGATCAAAGGAAGTAACTTAGTATGACGCTACTGCAGATGCTGGAATTGCCTTTAAGACAGATTTGTTAGCATGACTAATGATTTTGAGTCTTCTATTTGGGACACCAGTGAGAGCTCTGGTATTTTGGGTGCTTTCACCTCTGTCCTTGGACATAGTATGGACTTATTTATACCATAGAAACAACCTTCTATTTTGTCTGATGCTGGGACAGAAGGAACAGTCCCTGATGGGACTGACTGTACCCCTCTCCCAAACTCACATCCATAAATGGTTATCTCAATATAAGTCAACCTTCTGGGTTAACTAGTCACTGGGTGAATTTTGCTGTTTTCTTTCTTTGCTAACAAACTTCATTTCTCATTAAGGTGTTTACTGTTCATGACTGTTTTCATATGAAAACATTTTTCCTTTAGCAAACAATTGTTTGCACAGCTATACTCCCAAGTGGGATTAGCTCTTAGTGTGACTGCTTTCTTTCCTCAGTCATCTGGTATTATTTCTGATCCCTGTATGGATGAGTGCATGGTGAGTGAATAATAAGTGAGGAGAGAATATGGTCAGGCTAACTGGGCCTTTGTTTCAGTTAGAGGCAGTTGGGGAGCAGGCTCTGGAGCCAAGGCTGGTTGTGTTGGCAGGCACAGGGAATTTTAATTGACATTTTAAACCTTCTTTCCTTTGGCCAATTTGAACTGGACTCCCTGAGATGTTAATGTAATATTAGGCAACTGTGCTATTGTTGACCTGATCAGATTAAAAATAAATTTTCTTTCATTGTGATCACATGAAGTAGGCGAGTGTCTCACAGGTCCTTCCCATGAGGAATGTGACTCAGTCATTATCTAGTTTTCTTAAACACCACTGTGCTAGGAATCCAACTGGGAATCTTAGGCAGTTACAGCTGAAAAATATGCGATTGTGTACATTTGATGATCTTGTTTAACCACATTTCAGCAGAACTACAGCCTGGAGGTTTGTAAACATGGACCCAAAACTGACAGTGTTGTGGCTGTTAGGTAACATGCAATTTTTCTGGCAACCTGAAGAGTGTATTGCTGGAGATGACTACTTGTCCAGAATTTTGTGGCTGGATAAGGAGCTTCTGGAGAAGCTGTACTATGTGGCTTTTCTCATCTACTGGTTTGCAGTAAGAAGAAACAGGTGTCTTACTGACTCACGCAGTTGCATCTCTAATTCAGCTTGGCAACCACTGAAGTTTGACTGAATGCTTGCTAATACTTTTAAACATGCCAGCATTGAGGATTGCCTTCCTGCCACGCACCTCACTACCCCACAGGGCAGGGAGGAGCTTTGGGGCACCCACAGAAATGTCTCACCTCCTTCCCTTCCTTTTCATGTCTCAAGGAGCACACATGCAGCACTCCCACATAAACCCACATGCTGGCCCATCTGTGGCCGTTTGTACCCAGTGCTGTGAGCTCCTCAGGTCCTCATGTGATTGCAGGACTGTGATGTCCAGCTGGGCAGCGGGTGGGGTGTTGCTATGGGCTGGAGAATGGGGTGTTGCTATGGGTTGGACACTGCAGGGCTCCATGAGTTGCAGCTGGCTCAATCTTTTTTATTCCCTCCCCTCCAGGTGTGAAGGGGGTGGGTTCAGGTCCCACTGGAGGGTACTTGGAGCTGGAGGATTTTGCTTGGAAAGAGGAGCCCTTCAGCAACAGGATGGAGAGGTAATGGCAGAGCATAGTCATTATAGTGGGAACTAACTGAATCTTAGAAACAGGTGGACAGAGATTTACATTCCAGATACAATGAGCTGATGGTGAGTAATGGAGAAGATGATGGGGGGATGAGGGATCTGGGTTCAGAGGTGGGAAGAGAACAGTAGAGCTATTCTTCAAAGAAATTAACTCAGCTTCCTACTGCCCAGACACCGACTCAGTCACAGCCACAGCACTGTCTCCTTCCCGTCTCGCTCTGGCACAGCCATACACTCACATGTAAGCCTTGTAGTTGGTGCCAATTTTCTGGATTCGGATGTCATACTTGGAGTCAATGAATGGCTCGGTGGTAGCATAGGTGTTTGCCATGGCTACTATGCTGGCCATGTCCCGGAAGTCGTGCTGGTTCTCAACTTTGACCTTGATTATCAAAATCCAGTGAAAAAGAGACAAGAGCAAAAAGAACAGGAATACTTTGTGAGCAGAAGTCATCTCCCCACCTGAATAGCACAATGCCAGCTTAACCCTGCACAGGCAGAGCTGAGGACAGAGCAGGGACTCTGTGATTTAAAGAGAGAAGTTCCCCAGACCAACCAAACCCAGAGCAAATCAATCCCATTCTCCTTCCTCATGCACCAGCCCTGGTAAACGTAGCATCAGGGAGGCAGCTGGAGCTTAACCCAAATGGCTCCTGCTAATGCGCATTGCTTCTATGATGCTTCAGAAAAATATTTGATCTCTTAAGGGGCATTACTTCATTCAGATGTTGGAACTGCTATTTCTCTTGTTGGGCTGGGTGAAAATGGAGTATTTTGGGTGGTCAGGAAATAGAAATCAATGCCAGAAAATTAACATGAGAGCTGGTTGTCTGCCACCCCTAGGCACCAGGTCCCTGGCATTTCACACTATCCCCCTCCAGCCTTTTTTAGAAGTGGTGCAGGTCTCCCAAATGGACACAAGCTCTGAAGGAAAAGGATGTCTCTGGGGGAGCCTGTGATTCTGGGGGAGATTTGTATGAGTGTGAGGCCATGGGCATCTGTGTGGGACAGCTGGTTGGATGTTAGACTTGATTCAGACTTGGAAATGAGAGGTTAGTTGCCTGTGAGCTGGAGTTTTCTGAGAAGATGGCATTTCACTGATCTGTATTCAGTTATGAGAAATGCTCTGTATCTTACCCCCAAAATTAAAAAAAACACCAAAAAACAAAAACCCACCACCACAACAAAAACAAACAAACAAAAACACAAAACAAACAAACAAAACAAAAAAAAGAAGGAAGAAGGATCAAAACAGTAGAAATTCTAATTATATGATCAAATATCTACAACAGCTCATTGATATGGGAAAGCAAAACTGAACAAGCAGGTAACAAAAACGTAATGGATAACTACACCTCACTCACATCTTTAATCCTGGACTTTAGTATGTCGATAAAAATTTGTTTGGTGCATCAGCAAAACCTATGCAAGTTCTTGTTCCTTAGGGCTGGACAGATGCAGGAAGGATGGAATAATTTGTGGAAAAAGACCAAGACTGTGTAAAAAAGGGTGAGCAAGTGATTGACTTTCTTTCCATTATTACCTATACTTTGTATTTTGGTGATGCTTTGAGATCACAACTGGGGACTGCAACCCTGCTTTGCTACGTGTCCATTCACTCATGACAATTGATCAGTCTCTGTCCCAGAAGAGTTTCCCAGTTGTGTCAGTGTGTGTTAAAGGAGGGTGATGCCAGACTGTGTGGAGCCAGCTCAGGGAAACATGTGCAATGGTATTTGGTGTTTCTTCGCAAAGAACAAACAAGTGATTTTACATATCTACCTTCAACCATGAGAGGGCAGGAGCCATCTTCACTAGAGAACAGAGGACAAGCCTGTTGCTAATCTGTTTTACTCTGTTTAGAAAGTTTTGTGTAAATGCCAGCTTACACATATGCCAAAGGTTCAGCCACATCCTGGTGCAGAAAAGTTCTTAGAAACTGAACAGTTTTGGGGAAGGTGAAAGGTGCAACTTGTTTTACCCATGACCACTTCTAGATGCCTGAATAAAGAAAAAGACCTGGTCTTTGCTTCTCCTTATGCTGACTGCCAAATACCCCTAGTCCTCCTCCCTCTTGCTGTGGTGAGGGCTGTGCTCTCACTATTCAGGAACCGCCTAGGAAAGGAGCAGAGGAAGATGACAGTCATCTGTGGGGTGGGAGGGTACCAAAAGAAAAAAACAAACACAAAGGGGATATGTAAAAGCAACCATTACAAGGCATCCTGAAGGAACGAACAGCCTTGCTTTAGGCTGCGTTGCCCTCTCTGTCTGAGTGGGGATGTTGGTGAGGTGGTAGGAATGCCCTAGAGGCAGTGGGAAGAAGGGAGAGGGAACCCACAGCCTGGGCTTGCAAAATACCGGGGGGAACAATGCAGGCTGTGTTGCAGCTGGGTATTTTTGTAGCACAGATAAGAGCTGCCCTGGGCTGAATGACATCAAGCAAGAGTCCCACCCAGATGAGATGACTGCAGGAGGGACTGCATGGGCAGGAGGCACTGACGCGGTGTTACAACATATTCTCCCAGACCCTTTTGGCAATGAGAAAATACAAAAGCCATTATATAATGACCTACTTGGAACAAGGACACTTGTGGGATCTAAAACAAAGTGTTGTGCTTGTGCAACAGATGTCTTTGGGCCTCAACTGAAATGTTTGCATCCTCAGCCCGGGAACATTTGTCCCAGAGGCAGAGGAAGGGATGCAACTTCCCTCTCCAAATTGGAATTAGATGATATTGTTATTACTAGAAAGGAGCTCGTCTTGGTAAATGGATTTTTTCCTCAAAAATGCAGCACTAAAGAAAGGAAGGGTCCACTTCTTCTTGCTCTCCATCACCCCTTCCATATGGGGAGAGAGGAAAAGCACTTGAAAGTGTTTTCTCCAGTTGGCCTGAGGATTTTTGGCTTGATTAACAAAGAGGAGGGAACTCACCAAGGACACAAAGTAAGAAATTAAAAACAAAGAAGAAGACTCCCACAGTGCTATACCACCGCGCAGTCCTCAGGAAACAGCTCTGACATCTTCCCTGGCCTGTGCCAGAGCACTTCCCATGGACTTTTCAGAGAAAGAAACTCACAGAGGTCCCCTTTTAGGAGATACAGACTTATTTCCCACCAGGCATCAAAATAATCACCACACCAAAGCTGAAATCTGAGCCACCATTTGTTAATTGTTAGACCCAGCCAAATTTGTCAAAATAACAGCCGTGTCCTGGGTTAATGCTGGTTTAGTCCAGGGTACAGTTATTACTTCATAAACAGGAAGCTCTCAAGTTACAGTCAAATTAGATTTATTTTCCTGCCTTATCTATCAAGTCCACCATTTTATTACCTTTCTACTTTTAAATTTTGTATAATTCATTTCTTCCTGCCTTGTAACCATTTTAGATGTCAATAAAATATCCATTCTCCTAACAGGAGAAAAAACCCCAGACATAACCAAAGCCAGTGTGTACACAGTGTGACACCAGAGGGCATTGTTTAAGAAGAGGCTATTAAAAATCGTTCCAGAGCAAAGTTACCAATTTTCCTAATAAGAGACAAATCTGTCTTCAAAAATGGCAGGTTGGCCAATACATGAAACTGATAAAAGAAGTTGTAAAGAGATCAACAGGAAGGCATTTCTCTCTCTCTCTCTCTCTCTCTCTCTTTTACTTTGCAATCTTCTTAGGATAAATGCTATATCCCATTAGCTGCATAGAGGAGTGCAAACAGCAAGTGCAAACACAGCCCCTGCCCTGGCAGCCTGTTTGCTTAGCTGTGCTGGATGTTTGAGCAGCAATAGACTCATTCTGGAGCCATAAGGTGCTGTTTGCTATAGTGTTTTAGTGACCTGTTGGGAAGAGTTTGTGCCAGTGTGTTGACAAATGCCTTTTCTGAGTAAAAAAGCTCCCTGGGATAGTTCCTGCTTCCCTTCTGGCTCTCTTCTCTAACCCAGGCACAGGCCAAACCCTAGCATGTTCCCTGTTGCTGCATTGCAAAGGGGACTCTGGCTGGATCTGTGGGGACAAGCTCACACAGATGTGATCATCCCTTTGTCCTGTGGTGGCATCTTGGAAGCTGATACTACATGACCTGCTGGTGCCTGTTCCCATCCTCAGCCTGCCCAAGAAACACTGACCTTTCTGCCCTTGGCTGGAGAGCAGTCCAAGCCCAGGTCAGGCAGAAACATCAGACCTTCTTTAGAGGCCTTCCTGCAAGGCAGGATTTCGTATAGGGTAAAACCCCACCATGGATATTTGCTGGACTGTCTGAGCCATACCTGAGATCTGAGTGAGCACAGGTTCCTTCAGGGAGGGATCTGGGTAGAAACTTCTGCTGTCTCTGTCTCAAGGTCCCCTAATCTACTGCATCTTGTACATCCCAGGTGTTTCCAGATGCCAGGGTCCCAGGAGTACAGCACTTCTCTCTCATCTTTAGCCTAGGCACTGCAAGGTATTCCTTCACAGTCCCCTTTTGTTTTCATTAGTTATGTGGTCATGTGAAAAAATAGTCAGTTAGCCAAAGTGCCATAGTTATCTTAAGCACTAAGATCTGCTAGGGCTGCCCTGGCCTTGTCTCTCTGAGCTAGTGTTAACTCATCCAGTGTTAAATCTGCCTTGCAGGTTGAACATACACCACTTTGGAGATGACTTTCAGAAGCACTCTGTGTGTCCAAATTGGGGTTAGAGAGAGGTTCAGCTGGAAAGTTAAGTGTCCAAGGCTGAGCTTGGCAATGTGGTGTTTAACTGAGCCTTGGCTGGCTTGTGAAAATGCACTGAGTGTTTAGCTCCAGAGGAACTGGTTTTTCTGAGTCTCTCCTTTACCCTAAATTATACTCCCCTTCTCAGAAAATACCCAATCCAACTGACACAGAATCAGTTTAAGCCTAACTTTAACCCACCTAAAAATTATAAAGATACTATGGAGTCTGCATTTCCTTATTATCCTCAAACTGAAATTCCCCCACACGTTAAAGATGATGCCTTTAATACATGAAACCTTCCTAATACAAATGCCAGGTCTAGGCAGCTTTGGGCCCCAGTGCCCTGGATCAGTCACTGTTTTCTGTGTCCAGCAAAAGCTTTCAGACTGATGTACAAGAAATGGGGATGTTTTTGCTATTTTCAAGACAGTTGGAACCTCCTCACTCATGAGTCAGTGGGAACGCAGTGATTGGGCTGCTCTGTTGTGAATGAATGTTACATGTCAAGTCATTATTTGTCCTCTGTAAAAGAAAATATTTGTTCCTTGACAAACCGAGGCAGCCCTTTCCCCTTCCTTTCCTCTTTAGCAGACTGGATTTTCAAAGCTCTCACTTTTGGAACATTCTATTTCCAGTCCCGAGAGAGACAAGGTGACGAGCTGTCCTTCCTGATAAAAACCTTGCAGTATTTTTACATTACAGAGTGGCTCTGTTTAGTTTGTGCTATATTTATACCATGGAAAAAAAAGAAGCAGAGAAGTCTTTCCCATCCAGTAAGAGAGAAAATAACTCTGACCATATTATTATGAACAACAAGTTTTTCTTCTACAATGTAATAAATTCAAGTGAGCCAGGATTTGTACTGGGAAGGTATTTTCATAATTATGGGGCAGGATGGGACAGAAGGTGACTCTTAAACTGACCTAATTAGAGATGTCTAAAAATAAAGAAGTCTAGCAAAAAAAAAAAAAAAAATATATATATAAAGTCACATGAACAGATACTGTTTTTCCTCTCTTTGCAGATCTGGCAGTTGTTTCCTTCTCATGATCTGATCAGGAAGAGGTGAAGGGGCTCTTTGAGTGCATTTGCAGTGCTGGGCTCTGTTCCTAGGGCACTCTAGGGTCACGTTAGCACACAAATGGCAGATACTAACACACTCAGAGCTTTATTCTTTTCCATGGGTCCAGAGGTCCGGAGTCGGGAAAAAGTGCTATTCCTTTTTCACTGCAGTGCTCACCCTATTCAGCAGAGACCTCCAATCACTTATGGAGTGGGTAGGCTCAAATGGCACAATGCTTAAAAATGCCTTGACCTCCAAGGAACTGCTGGGTAAGCACAGTTCTGTTCTGCACAAGGAAGAACTTCGCCTCTCAGTGTCCATCCATGGTGTCCCTGGAAGATTGCTTGAGTACTGTTGATCCCATGAATCTGAGCAACTTGAGTAGAAAATGAGAAAGGTCCTTCTATGCTGACTCCATTGTAAACTGTTGTCTAAGCAGTATTTCTACAGATATTTTATGTGTATTGATACTGGATAGGACCAGCAACACAGAGAGCACTTGTTATGATGTTCCAGTGCCACTGAAATATGTAGTGACCCCAGATTTTGGAAGGAGGATAACGATGGTCATGGGAGGGGCTAAGGGGCATATGTTCTGTTTTTAGATTAGAAGATTGTCTGTCTCTGGGTGAAAGCTATTACTGGTGTCTCTGTTCAAGTCAATAGAGAGGCTGTTGTCTCTGCGTTTCTCAATGGAAATTTCAAAAGATGCCTTTTATTGCAAATTTGTTTTCTTCATCTCCACAGGCACCTCACACGCACACATCACTTGGCAAGAGCATTTCTCTCTCTAATGGTATACTGTTGCCCCTTCTGTTTCTGACCTTGAATACTAATTGTTCCTCTTCCAAGCTAAAGACAGTTGTGCCGACCCATCCTTAAGGGGAAGGCAGTTAATGGAGCCTGTCTTGTACAAGTCCTAATGTGGTTATTTTTCATTTTAGCTTTGAGGATTCTTTGTTCAACCCTCTGATTAAAAAATGTGGTGAGTGAATTTTGTGAAATTTCACATAATTTAAAAATTATGTGAAAACAAACAATATGTGAAAATGAAAGTCTATTATAATTATGCACTTTCTAGCAATTATTGCAAAATAATAAACACTCAGCACTTCTTATACTGCCAAGAGCCTTATGAATATGAATTAGCAATAAGTATCAGGTAATCATTATAATCCCTCTGGTCTGTAACACAGAGAAATTGAAGAAAAACTGTGAAATAACACCAATCTCCCTGCAAGCCAGTGGTGGAGCTCTTTGGAGAAGAGGCATTTTCTGTGTCCAGAATTTTTCTGGCTTCTGGCCACTACCTTAGTACAAATGAAGAATAACAGTGCCTGGACTTCCCATCTTTGCTTGTTCTTCTAAGTCATAGTGCCTCCCATTACATGTGATTTTATCATTAGTAACATAAAAAATGCAAGTACTTCCTTGACAATTTCTGTTAGTAATAAGATTGCAATCTAAATGCTCACATCCTTTGAAGCACCCATTGCAGGTACAAATACATGGCTCGCTATCTTGGCAACATTTGTTGCACTAAGTACTATTTTTAATACTCACATGTGTACTTTGGCTATTAGGTTGGTTATTTTATCCTTTGTTTCTCCAGTCATTGCTTTAATACAAAAGATGACCTTATGAAGGTGCTGTATTAACATTTACTTTGTTACATTCATCAAATCAAAAGCAAACCTCTCTCTTTTCATATTACGTATGTTTTAAAGCCAAAGATCTGATATTTCCTGCTATCACCTCTGCTTCTGAAGACCAAAGCAAAGGAATCCTTTAGCTCTCTATTATCTCCTTATCATCACTGGTTATTGCTTTTACATTATGATGGTTAAAATACAATAATGTCTCCTGGAAACTTTCCTCTTCTGAATTACTTAATTGTAGGTTTGATTTTTTTTTTTTAACCTATAGGTGTTACTTTTCTAGTATACCCATAGTTCTGCTTCTCTGTATTTCTCCTGATGTTTTCTGTGGTTTTCTTTTGTCAATTCCACTTGGGCTTGAACCCTATTGTTTTAAAAACAACATGAAACAAATTCTTGTTACTTGCCTTTTAAACCAACTGACTTACTCTTTATTTTATTTTCTCTTTCACTCTTCTCTTTTTTCTCTGTGCAATGAAATGCAGTGGGACTTCAAGAAAATTTAACCGGTCCCAGCTTTCCTTCAGGCTGCTTGTGGCTGGAGAAGGGCCCAAACTGAAACCATAAGGTCAACAACTCTTGGTTCCTGTACATTCCCCATCTACTGAACAGAGCAGTGTTGAAACTCTGTGCCCAAATCCACATTCAGACCTTGCTAGTAGTCACTGATTTCATAATGGACTAAAGTAAACTTGGCCTCAGATCAATTCTTTCTTCTAAGATGCTGGCTGTTAGCCTATCTTCATCTGGAATGACTTCCTACGTACCCCCCTTGTACTGCTGAATACAATTGTGCCTGGAATTTGAATAGAAACTCTCTTCCTCCGTAACTTGTGACAGCAAAACCCAACATCATTAAAGAATAAAATGGGAGAGAAAGTGAGATGTGGAAGAAGATCTGGTGTGTGGTGCAGAAGACAATAGCTAAAAGTTCCGCTGAGAGCTTTGTCTGGAACCGCTGTTAAGATTGTGGCACTTATCTCTGATTCTGCCCTCATTTCTGTAGCCACTGAGGGTCCTTGGTGCATGAGACATGAAGCTCTCCCTGCATTATGGTGAAATGGCAGAGCAGTCAGAGAGATCCAGGCTTGTGGGGTCTCAAGAGAGAGGATGAGGTTTCTTCCTCCTGGTTTTTCCTGGTTAGATTTTGCTAATGAAATCCATCCTAGGGACATGTTAGTGGCTCTCTCTCTACAAGCACCTCTAGGCTGTCCGCATGCACTCTAATTCAATGGCACCTTTGCCTGCTTTACATATGCAGCACCGTGATTTTAACCAACACTTCCTGCTTATTTAAATGCTTGTTTGTTCCTTGATGCTGAAAGCCAACCCTACCACTGGCATGGGGATCCGTGCCCACTTCCTCTCCAGCAGCTGCCATCCGGACAGGGGAGCATTGCAACCAAAGCAAGAAAGATTATGAGAGCTTCCATGTGCAATCCAGCAAGCCAGAAAGGGCTTCTGTTTCCAGAGCACAAGCAAACAAGCTGTACCAAGTTTAAGTTTGGTGTAACTATATATAATTTTGAGGCCAGGAGAAGGTCTGTCTGCTCTGGGGAAGCACTGTGACAGGCGTATCAGTTATGAAGGTTATCTACCATTGGATTCAGAGATGATACATCAGAATTTCCTACCTCTGAGTAAATCAAGTTTTAGACAGATAGGGAATGCCTTTTTAAAAGATACAGGCAAGAAAGAGAAGACTAAATTGTAGCAGGAATGTGCTGGCGATGCTTTACTGAGAGGGGAGCTCAGTCACCCCAAGAAGCAGGGGCTGCTAATTCACTGGGGAAATAAAGATCCCAGAGAGCCTGGGAAAAACAAACAGGTCCTTCTGGGTAGTGAACTATTTTTCAGGATTCTTTGGCAGGCAACCAGCCACTCTGCTTTGTAAAGTCTTGTTCTTCCTTGCAAGGAGGAAAAAAAATAACTGAAGGGTTCCCGTTTCTTGAATAAGGTCATCATAATGCACTCAAGAAGCCCAGCGCCACTGCTTCTCATTGTGAGAGCTATGGGGTGTAGCTGCATATTACAGGTGCTTGAATAAACAACATTACCACTTTCAGAAGAGTAGAAAATATATAATAGACAAGCCTAATGACTTCAGCCGAGCCAGCTTTTCCCCCACTCTTCACAACCCCCCTTCCCACACCCCAGACAGCCTCCAACCCAATACCACAGCCTGTCTCCAAGTGCGTGACAGCAGAAAAAGGTCTTTTCTCCAAGCCAGTGCGACCCAGATAGGCTGTAGGTAGGTTTAACCCCTTTGCTGGCTGGCCACATGCCATGTATGATCACAGGAAGACTGTGCCATATATATATTCATTAGCAGAGTGATATATATTTTTTCTTTTACTTACCTTCCCCATTCCAGCATGAGCATGTCCTAGCTTGACCACTACAGGGAAATTCGGAGTTGTGAGCTGAAAGACAAAAGAATAAGCTCCTCGTTAGTTATTTCTTTCCAGCCACGGTGCTTTAAATAATTTTCTTTTATTTAGTAGCTTTTATCCCCTTCCTTGATGCTGATAGGAAGATAGAAAGGCCAAATGAAGTTTGTCTAGGTAGTAGGGCAATAAGCAAGTGGCTCTTTACTGGGTCCCATATGATTGGAAATGGAAGCCAGGCAGAATTCCTCAGATCTTCTGCTGCATAATAGCAGTTTTCCCACCCTGTACATATGGATGTGTGTACACTATTATGCATGTAAAACACAGTCACATTTGCAAGCTTGAGTAGCTGAACACTTTCAGATGCTGACAGCATCCGAATTGTGAGAAAGACAAGGGTTGTTTGTTCTTTACCACACAGACTGCTTTGGCCTTAATAGTGAATGTCCCCCTCCTGTCAGAGGGAAGGCAGGGGGTATAAGGAGGGAGAGAACTGGGGCCAGCCCTTAGGTGAAACTCACAAAGTCCATCTGTCATAAAGCCTCTTCCTCTCTTCCCTCACTTCAGGAGTGGGTGAATAAATAGTGAATAAAAGAAAACAAAGGGATTGGAATCAGCAATTTAAAAAAAAAAAAAGTCATATCTTCTCCCTGGCTTGTGTGGTCTTTACACTGGGCAGGGTTCTACCACCCAAGTCATGCAAGTGCATCTTAGAGCATATGTGGGATTTTACTTGAAAAACTGTGAGTATCCTCTCTACCTTTTCTTCTCCAGTTTCATGCTCATGCAGGGTTCACTTGGAGTTATTGGCTCAGAGCTGTGAGGCTGTACTGGTAGGAAGTGCACGTCAGGAGTAACTAGAATAGATACACTACATCTCCCTTATGTACTGGTTGGTCCATTTCTACACCTCTGCCTGGCATCCCTGGATGTTTATCTTGTCCTGTGCTCATGATCCTTTTGATTGAAATGCTCTTTGTTCAGCACATAACCAGTTATTTTTTATTACGTATTTCATTTCCTTTAAAGACACTTTTGCCATTACTTAAATGCCTGAAGTGATGAGCTCTATTCATTAAGCAGTTAACCTGGAGATCTGGCAAAGGGAGGGAGTTGAATTTTGGCAGATAAATGGGTCTCCTATTTATTGAAGTTTGAGAATAGGTAAACAAATTGTTCTTGAGCTAATTACCAATTGTCTGTATGGACAGGCAGGCACTACGCCCTAAAGATAGAATGGTGCTGCCGTCTCCATCTGTGGCAGATCACTATAAATAACAAAATTACTAATGAACACTGATATGTTTTGCTATTCAGCTGCTTATATAAAGAAATGTCACAGGACAGGGGAACAGTGAGTGCATCATGTTCTCAAGCAGCCTGTGTCACTTGTGAGGACTTTCTTCAGGCAGAAAGCTGAAGGATCGTCTTCAGACCACAGAAGGGCACACAGCTGCAATAAATCACAGTCCTGTCACAGCCAGGGACCAGCACCACTGCTTCAGAAGAAGAGGCAAGAGACTGATAGGTGGCCATCCTGAAGCCAAATAGTTAAACATATGTCCAGGCACATGAGTTTGTGCTCTATTTCCCCTTCACCTCTCTAATTTGTTGTAAGAGTCTGAAACTTAATTTGCTGCTGGCATAAATGAATCAAACGAAGGACTGCACCTGAGGCTTACTGAAGATAGGGCTATGGGTGGACCATGCCAGGCCTTTAATGCTGGAAGATGAAAGGTAACCTGGTAATTAGGGCACACACCTGCTCAGGCTCTGGGAGACACGGCTCACTTCCCAGCTCTCTCATCTATACCCCATGCCACCTGTTTGAGCATTTGCAAGCCCTGGCCTCTGTTCCCTGTTTGTGAGCAGAGGCAGCAGCTGTTCCTACGGCACAGGAAAAGCAAACTGCATGCTGTGAGCCTGCCTGATACCCTGGCAAGGAGGCCAAAGAAGTGTGCAGCATAGATAATGTTCTATCACCAGCTCAAAGCAGACAGAGGCAGGAAGCAATATCTCTACTGCCCTGTTTGTGTACCCTGTGCACAAGTGTTGCTGAGAGAGCCCGGCTTGGGCATGAGGCCTGGGAGTCGGAAGCATCTGTTTTCCTGTATACATGCAAAGAAAGTCTGGAATCCAATAAACAACTCGAGTTTACTGTTAGTCTGCAAAATACCACCGGCAATGACAACGTGCAGCTCAAACTTCTCCCTTTCTCTTTGCTTCTTGGAAACATGAGCTCAGCTTTCTTAGTAAGGCTTGGTCTCATCCCACTTAGGGGTGGCCGGCTGGTACCAGAGCGTGTTGGGATCACACACGGCTTGGCCTAGGCATAGTGTGTGGGGCTTGGGGTGAGACGCAGATCCAGACATGTGATAGCCTCACTGGGAAAGCTGTGGCTCCAGAGTGGCAGAATCTGCCTCTGCCACCGAAACCCCACCAAATTTCCCCATACATGAACATGCCTTATGGAAGAATACATGAGAGGCCATGGCACATACACTAAGCTGCATTATATAATGAGTTTATCTAGTGACAGTGGAGTGCCCTTAGCCTGTGCTGAAGTTGTGTAATCAAAAGCTCTCTATAGTCCACAGGACTAAATCAACCAGTGTTCATAACCACCCGATAACAGAGTTGGGAAACCCTTGCTGAAATGGTGGAAGTGGGCTGAACTCCACTGCTGTCAATGGGAATGCTTCTAGCTTCCACCAGAGTCTTCCTGGGACTCGGGTCCCATTTTTGTTGCTAATAAGGAGGCCAGCCAGCATACTTGGCAAGCACCTAGATGAGTAGGGAAGACGAAGGAAGGGAGAATGTATTATACACACAACTATGACACAATTCACACACACACGTGGTGAGAAGTTCTGAGGGTGACCGAAGCCACCACAAGGGCAGAACCCTGAGATGAGTATTTACACATACTTAGTCATAAATTTCCTGTGGAAGAAGATTATTATAATCACAGGATAGCACCACATTTTAATAAAAAGCGCATGATTTTACTGAAATAAAGCAAAGAAATATGTCTGTGCCTTTGTGTTTGTTTATGTGCTGTAAGGGCTCTTTTCTCCTGGAAAAATAGTGAAAAACATTTGTATGATTTTAAAATGTGCAGTCCTGTTGACAGGACTGTTATAGATGATGTCTGCAGGTTTTGGAATGGGACTGTAGTGCTGTAGCTAGCTCAGTGATCAGATGCAGGGTGTTAGATCATCTGCATAATTTAATCCCTGGAATTACAATTATAAATATTGTCTCACAAAACCTTTGAGATGGTAAGGTTTACATATCGTCTAGAGCTTAGTGTATGTAGAGGCCTGTTAAGATTCAAACAGGAATTTGAATCCTGAACTAGGAACTCGTCAAAACCATCTTTGGTAGTAGTGAAGGTAAAATCATGAAGTTATTTCCAACTTACATTAATGGCCCAAAATATATAATTTTAAGGGCTGATTTTAAGGGCTCTGCTCTGTGTGTAGTGTCACTGCAAAGATCACTTGGCAGTTTATTAGTTTTGGCACTGGTGTGTAAAAGTGGGTGCTGGTATGCATACATTAGCCTTTATTTGAAAACATGTGGCTGTAAACTATGACACTTTCCCCTTTACCCTCTGCCCTTCCTTTCCAACAAGTAATGAGGTTTTCAATACTTCTTGTAAATTTATTAGTATTTTTTCTACTTATTGCTGGTGGAGCAGTAGAACAGAGTTGTATTTAAATTGATCAGAAGGGAGGAATCTTAGAAAGGCAGTGTTCAAGGCCAGGTTGGACAAGGCCTTGATCAACCTGGTCTAGTGGGAGGTATCCCTGCCCATGGCAGGGTGGGTGGGACTGCTTGATCTTTAAGGTCCATTCCAACCCCTTAACATTCTATGATTCTATGAAACCTGATCTAGGCCATAAACACAGTGCTTTCCAGTCTTTTGTTTCACTGAGGTCCTCAAGAGAGATGTGCTGTGTTTAGTTTTTTGTACTAGTTCACACTATCTCATCTTATACAATGAACTTCCAGTTTCTACTATTCTTTCTTCTGCAAAACCCTTCCAATCAATTCTAAAATGAATAGTTCAGGCTGCAATTACATCATGGATAATATTAGGAAAGATTTGGGGAGGTGGGAGGTGGAGTCATTAAAACTTTGGTCTCTTGGCATCAGTATTGTGTTTCCATAGCATCTAGGGTTTTGAACTGGGCCAGAAGGCCCCACAGGACAAAGTATTGTAATTTTTGCTTCAACCTTCCCCTAGAAGAAATATTATAAATTTTTCAAGCTTTTATACTCTAAACCTGATCTTTCTGTTTATTTAGCTGCCTTTACTTGTATAATGACAAAGTCTGTTTTCTGGGTGGGTACTTAATGGATGATGGGAATGTTGTTCAGGCACTTGAGAGCTAAATGTTGAAAGTAATGTGTGTGGCACTTCCCTGGTGTCAGTTAAGTTGGAGGAGAAGTGATCATATAATTTCCTGTAAAAGCAAGCAAGCTGATTCAAAACTACAGGAAAATACTGATGTAATGACATGATGTCATTTTGTTTATTGAGCTATCTTACTAAAATTCCAAGCTGAAGATCAGCACTTGCCAGCCTTGCCAGGCACAGAAAAAATTAGGGATATATAGTGAAATACAGAGGAGAAGTAGTGCTCTTTATTTTTCACTTACTGGCTAGTGGATGTAATCACCAACTGCATGCAGTATGGCTCACCCAGTGGATCAGGACTGTGACCCATGGAGGTTTGTGGTAGCCAGTGACTGGGACAGACAAGTCCTTCTCCTCTGCTGTTTACCAGATGAGAAATAGTGTAGGGAACAACAAGCAACGATAGAAGAGTGTTTTGAACAATAGGAGTTGCCAGCAGAAATATCTGTGCTCTATTAAAGATGTGTGATATGGATTCCTTTAAAACACACACCTGTGTACTGAGTACTGTATTACAATTAGAGCACAACAAAGAAAAAAATCATTATCTGAGGAAAGAGGGCCTGTGCTTTCAAGACAGCTGAAGTAAATCCTGAGGAGGAGTAGGTATCCACAAGGGTCTCAGGAGGAAAGACAAGGTGGGGGTTATGATGAGAGCAATCAGATACTTGTGGCAGGAGGAGTTCAATGACATCTGGATCAAGATAGCACTGTACAAGGTAGGACCTGAAGCAGTATCCCAGTTGATGGATGGGATGGCAGCTGGAATACAACAGTGCTCCTAGCAAAAGAGTAGTCAGGGTGTCATTTTAGAATGGGTTAAGTATAACAGAGCTTTCTTTACTGAGCTGGGACAATGAAATCAGTGCTGTGGATTATTTAGTCCACAGTAGTTTTAGTAATTTGTAAGGGAGATTTGTAACATCAAATAGGAATAAACTAACACAGTTGAGCCCTAAGTTTTAGGCAGCAAGAAAATTTGGGAAGTGGCATGAAGAAGAGGCACAAATGAGACTGATGATTACAAGGTTTTAAGGGAGAGAAAACATTCTAATTTGAAATGGGTTTCAGTGTTGCATTGAGAACAATAGGAGGACAAGGAATGAGTGTAAAGCAAAGTTAGATTCAAGACGCTTCAGATGGATGGGCTTTTCATTTTATTCAGCACTGGAGCTGCAGATAGCAATGAACATAGTAAATAGATGGAGATATTGCATGAATCAATTCGTGCTAGTAAGTCAAGTCAGCAGTGCCTTAGAGGATGAAGATCCTTCAGGGTGGTAAAAAAGTATCCTTTGATTCTATCATTGCTTTAAAAAGCACAACACAAAAGAAAAAAAAAAAAGAAAACCCAACAGTAGCATGACTTAATCCCCACATCCTTGAGTAAACAAACCACAAACCAATGTTTTAGGGCTCTAACACTTGCTGTGGTTAGAATGGGTCATGGAAGTGAGTGAAAAGGGTTAAGCAGAGACCGGAACATTTTGTCATTAATTCCACCTCTAATGTTACTTAACTTCTCCTTTATTTGAGACAGGATGTATTTGGGTTCCCACGGTGGGGAATAAGAGTGTGAGCATTTGATATTATTCTCATTCCTTCAGAGCTTCAAGTGTGACAATTATATGAACACATCCAGGCAAGCAGATGCTCGGCAAAAAAAGAACTAACCAAAAATACAGTGTATGTGCACACACATGTGCATGTTTGTAGTCACACACGGATCTAGCAGTCCTGGTCAATAAATCCCCATTACCACACCTTAAATCATAGGCAAATTTTTTAAAGGTTGTTGCGAATACATAGAAAAGTTCTTTAATTTCTCAATATGTGGTGTTCACTTAGCTGGTATTTTGCAGTGGTGTCTTTAAGGAAGCCTCTTGGCTTTCTTTGTTTGCTAGGAGAGTGAATACATTTCTCCCAATTCCTTATACTGAAAAACTGTCTAAACATATTTTGTAGGATTTGATGAAAGAGAAGAAGAGATGCTTGAGTTTCCTCTTCCTCCTGACCTGAATTGTGTGCCTTTTGCTGTAGTTTTCTCTACTTACAAAATTCCATTCCCCATGTTAAAACATTGCACAGGAAGAGATGGTGAACACTAATTGTTAAGGAGGTGGAGAATTCTCTATGAATATTCTTTTGATAAGTTATCTTTGGAAAAAACTGTAGCACTTAAGCTATAGTAAAATATATAAGGAGACAGATGGGAAATGAGAAGCTTATTTATCTTGAAGTCTTCAAAACCTTTGCTCTTCCAAGAATCCCTAAGGTTCACAAGACAGTGGCCGACAGATCTCTCTTCACTTGGTTGTCCTTGATTGTCCTTTTTTTTTCGGAAAACTCTGAATTCTCACTGATTTCAAAATGAGCAGCGTGGGGTTTCTTTGGAGAGAAAGCTTCCCTAAACTTCACAGTGGAAAACAACCTTCAGCAACAGGCACTATGGGAGTAATTAGGTCTCACTGAAGCCAATCACTGCCCTGTTGCTGCTGGTCTTTAATCTCACTGTGTGCTCTGCTGCAGGTACTTTCCTGTCACCAAAGGATGAAGTGAATGCAGTTCTCACCCCAACTTTTACACAAAGTTTAGTCATGCACCCTGACTGCAAAGCTGGGAGGCTCACACATGATTCCAAGGGCTCAGCTGTGATTTCACAACCTTCTGTAGCACATTTGAGAGTGGTACACTTATGTCAGCGTAAAATGAGAAGCAGGTCCTGAGCTTATTAGTACATTCATTGAGAAATATCTTCCTGACACAGAAATGGCTCTGAAGTTTTCTTGTAAAATTCACGCTATTGTAACTGCCAATGACCCTGCATGGACTTGGCTGGCATCACCATATCAGATGTTGGCAGGAAGAGGACCACAAACAATGAGCCATGGATGGTGCCTGGTACAGGAAATGGGATACTGGAACATTTGAAGTACTCTCTGGGCTCCTGAAAGCTGACAATAGTTCTCTGCCTCCTTCCTTCTTGACATTCTTCAGCACTGAAAGCTATAGAAACAGCAGCACAGAGAACCAGGCAGTCACAGTTGGACTTCTTTGAAAGATCCATTTTATTTTCATTCTTCTTTAAAAGCACAACTAATAATCTTGATAATGCTTCAGAAGGGACTTTGGACATAAAGAGGAATGAGCAATATGTGAAGTGTCACCCTGCAGCTGGCATCTCAGGCTATGTCTATACTAGTAAATAGAACAATGGCATAGCAAGGACAATGGCCCTGATTTGCCTATACTGTTAAATTTTTATACCAATCTGGCATATTCTGGCATGAGATGAAGAGTCTTGTCCCAGACAATTCCCAAGCACAACATGGAACCAGTATAAGTCTGCAGACATGCCCCACAGGATACTCTGGAGGCTAGAAGAGTTTGATAACAAGGTTGTGGTTGAATCATGCCAGAGTTGCCAGAGAATGAGCCTGGAACTGTATGGTTTGCTGCTGTTAGTGTAGCCTCAATCTGTCTCACAGGGTTGAGCAGGAGAGTAGCTCTTATCTCACATTATGCCCTATCTTTATATGCTCTCACATTAGTGTTTCATTTCGGTTGCACAGATAAATGGTCTATCACTTGCAGCCATATGTCATACCATTCCCAGATGATAATTTCCACTGACTACCTTTTTCAGACTGAATTCTTAGTGGGTGCTTTTTTGGCCTACAGCCAGAGATATTTACACCACATTTCTTTTGTTCACTGACCTGGAAAGTCAGGTATTATCTCACATGGGAAATGTTTGTGCTACGGGCTCAGTTTGTTCTATTTTACAGCCAGATCTTATTTTCAGCATTCTGAGCCCTTAGGCTCATGCAGGAATTCAAATACTTTGCTAATGCAGCCTGGCAGTGAGATACACGGCACCTACGTTTTGTGCTCTGGGACATAAATATGGGGAGTGTCTCCAAAGTTCTATTCCACGGACTTCCATCCTCCATGGGATGGCTACACATGGAGTTGAACACTGGCAGCAGCTCTTCTGAACCCTAAATTTGTTGTGGTGTCTTTTGCAGGTGCCTAGAGCAGGTGGGGGCCAAGCATGAGCTCTGTTCTTCCTACATCCTCGTTCTTGTGCTTCACAGTTTTAAGATTCTTTCTCCAGATAAAAATCTTCTGTGTTTATCCAGACTAATTTTTTGGCTCATGTCAGAGACATGGAGAACATGAAAGGCAACCATTGTATCCTATGTTTGAATTGGCTCTGTGTCTCTTGCGATTTCTTAGGAACTTTCAAATTACATAGTTTTGGTGGGAGCCAAAAGCTGTAGGAAGGGCTGTATTTCACCATCTCTCCAAATCCAGCAGTTGCTTGGAGAAGAAAATGAGGTCCCAAGGTGTAAATTTTATATTTTCAAAGGTTGAAGTGTCATGTTTCAATGATTCTGTGAATGAACACTAATTAAATGAGCACTAATTAACTTTTTTTTCCCCTTAATCCAAATTGGAAATGATTTCAAACTGCAAGAGGGAAGTTTTTCTGACATGCATTTTATTTCTCTGTGTTTCATTCTTGAGAATTTTTGAGAGCCAACTTTGGGTTAGGAAAAAACCTTGAAACCTCTCAAGAACTGAAAAATACCTTTTCCTACCTAGGCTTCAAGGGCATGAGCCCACAATGGCACCCCATGGATATTTGTCTCCCTCTTGTGGCTCGTTCCATGGGATAAGATGCAATCCTGCTCCACCTGTTTGCTAAAGCCACTAGAGCTTCCAATGAAGTGGAAGAAACTGTGGGTGACCTGTGCTCCTATTTGTCTGTGACCTCAGTGCTGAGATCCAACCTGGCTTGATATTAGGAGGCAAAACCAGTAGGAAAATTGAATAGGCTCCACAAAGGACACAGGCAGAGTTATTTTCAGCTGGGACTGGCTTCTGTTTACATCTTTTCCAGCTGTAACGAGGAAGGGGCTCCTGAAGTGAAAGCATTCAGAGGAAGACAGAAGAAACCACTGTGTGAATCAGCCTTTTTCATCTCACAACCACCACCTCGGTCAGCGGCATTTTTCCCCTGCTGAGCACACATACTGATGTACCGCATGCTGCAACAGCCGGGAATGGTGAGAAGCAGGAAGCAGAGAAATTCCTTTTGGAGTAACACATAGACTCTCTTCTTTACTTTGGGCAAGTCTGGAGTGGCAGAGGATGCTGTGGTCTCTGTGAGCCCACTCCTTCTGTTTTGTCTAGAGAGAAAGGGTTCGCCCTTTACTGGAAAAAGAGGTGGAGACTTGAGCTGATTTCATCTGTGAGGCAATATCTTCACTTCTCTGGGATAAATGAGGCAAATGTGAGTTGGTCCACGCCCAGTAAAAGGAGGTATTTGTTTTTCTTCCCAGGGACAGTCCTGAGACTGTTGTGGGATCCAGGTAGGATTTTGGAATGTGGGAAGGAACCCACATGGAGGTAACTGCACATGTGCCTGAAAGAAGGGCATTGGGTTCACTGAGGGAGCTCGTGCTGGGCACTCTGGCTGGGGGCAATACCAGGCACAGTCAAAGTCTGAAGCAAGTTTGGAAAGATGGGTTTCTTTAAAGGCTAGTTTCTTAAATACAATTCTACCTCTTTTCTTCCCACCAAACTTGATGACATTAAATTATTTTTCAAAACTAGTTGCTGAAGTCTTTTATTGTGGTCCTGGTTTTAATTCTCATGGAGATAGTGCCAGCACCTCAGTAATGCTGCGACTGAACTTCTCTGCTGAGCTTCTGTGCTGCACAAACAGTTGCTATCAAAATACACAGACTTGAACTTCAGGGGCACAGGAGCATCTCTTAAACAACAACAACAACAACAACAACAAATCTTTGCGTGACAAAGAAAAAAAGTTTGCTCTCGCAAAGGAGCTAGTTCATACCTTAGTTGTTTAGGATTACTCAAAACCTGTAAAATAAATCTTTATCTCAAATGGGAGAAACCAAATGGGCTTTCCATTTTCTCTTGGTTTTGTTTCTTAAATTCTGAAATCAAAGACAGTTTTGTATACATTTGTCCTTGTGGGCTTCTCAACTGATTGGTTTTCACCCATTAGTTGTGGGTGGGACAATGAAGAAAATACTCAAAACTTCCCATGCAGAGGTGTTTTATCTAATTTCATGCTCGGAGAGTAGCAGGTGCCCATGCTATGTGTCTGTGCACTTTTAGACTTCAGTAGCAAAAATCTCTGATACCAGGCCTTGAAGGCAGAGTACTAGTTCGTATGCATTTTGTAGACAACCCTAATTAGCTAAATTAGTTTGTCTGCATCATAAATGTAAGGCAGCGCACACTGGATTTGTCTCTAATTGTGGCATTGCTGTGGTGATGGGTTGCAGACTTCTTTTTTTTTTTTAACTTTCTCATTAGTACTTAGCTTTAGGCATTTGTGAGAAACCACAGCCTCCTAAAGCTCCCACTCCTGTCCTCTTAATTTCTACTCACAAAGTTTTAATGGATGAACAGAAAGCAAAGAAAGCCTTTGGTTCTCATACCATTCAGCAAATCTCTGGCTGGCATTGGCATTGTTTGGGAACCCTCGTGGGGATGAAAGCAAACTCTGTACAGATGTGGCCTCTTCCGAGACCGCTCTTTGAGGCCTGTTGATTCTCAGAACAAAAAGCACGTGAGGAGGGTGACGGGCAGGGGATTTCCATGGAGTGCTCTAAGTGAAGTTATTTTAAACTGATCCTGCACCACACAGGACCAATGGTAGTCCTTGATGGGAGGGGTTCCTGAAAGTACAAATGCTGCTGTGACCCTTTGCATGCAGTGAATTTTTCCATAACCTCAGTGGGACTGGAGCGAGCACATCCACTCCACACAGCGGGACACTGTGTGGAGATCCTCTGCACTGATAGGGTCACAAAGCATATCATGATGCAAGCTCACCAGTTTGAAGCTGGAAAATGTAGGCCTGGATGAACGTGGTAAAAAATACACATGTAGATGGCTTATGCAGGGACAGTTTGGGTGTTTCTGTTCCCAGACCTTTCTAGGGAGACAGAATGAGGTTAGCCTACATGAATCTGGCCACTGTGTATTTTTGGACCTTGGTCTCCACCGGTGAGAAGTTAATGGAGTGAAGCCATCTGGCTGGGCATCTCCGTGCCTGCTGTGAAGATATGCTTGCAAGAGCACTTACGACAAATCCTGTCCTTTCTTCCTAAACCCTCACACAGGGAGTTTATGAGGCATGATATGCGAACCCTGCCCCGTGAAAGGATTAACCAGCTCTCAGAAACTGGGAGTGGTAAATGGGATCCCTCCTGAAACAAATCCCACTATGAGTACAACCACTGATTAAACTGAGGCTTTGGATGGTAAAACTGTAACCGGGGCAGGAAATTTGATTGCATCCCTCAATCCAGCCATCTGACTTCATGCGGCTAATGCTGTCCCGAGCTCATCACTGTGGCAGCATGGCATCGCACACGTAGGGACTGGAGTCCTGCAAGCACTGAAGGCAATTGTAGTTAGCTCATTCATTTTGATGAGACTATGGTTTCTTTTGCAATATCTGGTAAAGAAGGTTTATCTCAAATTCCTCTCCTACCCTGAGGTATTTTCACCATTTTGCTGTTCGATGATGTAACTTTTAAGCAATCCTGTGAGGATGTCCTTTAATGCCAACAGCTGAGGGTGACTGAGAGCAGCAGGACAGTGGAGAGGCTGAGGCCAGTCACCCAGCTTATGAGGCAAAGTCCCAGGGGGACATGGACCAAAGCTTCCTCAAAGTGTCCTCGCAGCAGGGAGAAGCAAGCTTTTCCAGGAATTTGGAGCAGTGCTGGGAAAGCTCAGAGAGGGGGGGAAGCTGCTGACCTCTCGTCTCTTCCCACACATCTGTGAGGTCTCAGATGAGACCATTAAGAAAAGGCTGGAACTCTTCCCTCTAGGGTGGCACACCTCTGTGCCACACCAGCACTAGCCTGAGACCATGGGCCTCATTTGCCCTAAAGTTTCCAGGTTGCCAAGGTGATGCTAGGAGACACAAATCGCTTCTATATGTGATTTCATTCTTTTATGCCATAAGCTAATTGCTTCCTTGTACCACAATATGTTCCAGCTGTTGGTCTTTATCTGTTTCTGGGTTTCTTCTGTCACTCTGGAGCATGGGCAATTTAGAAATGGTTCCCACATTTCCTCTTTTACTTCAAAAGAAACAAGAAAACAAAAACACTCTCAGGCAAAATTTGCCTGCTCTTAACTGTATTTCTCCCTGTGAGAGGCTCCAAGATCAAATTCCATAAAATATTACCTATCAAAAGGGTTACTTCACATTTGTTGATGCAGAGCAGAGCTTCTTCTTTGGTGACGCCGCACACATAGAAGCCCAGACAGAACTGGGACAAGCTAAGCTGTGAATTATGTGACAAAGACAACTTTAATCTTTAACATGGTGTGACTACTTGTCCAAGCTCACAAAGCCTGGTTTGGGACTCAGAGAGAATGAGGACCCTTCGGTTTGTAAAATTTGATGTGAACCTTCTGTGTCCTCATCAATAGATGACATTAATTACATTGAATTCCTTAGATCCACTGGGCTGTTTCAAGAGGCAGTTAGGTGCTACACAGGACTAGACAGACAGCCAGGGATCAGACTTTCAGAGCTACAAGCAATCCATGTACAAGGGAATTAAACAGGTCCTTCTTCTCCAAGCACAGCCTCAAAACATTTCCCCAGCATTTAACATTATCTTTAATGTGCTTTCAAGACATAAAGTAACATATCAGGTTTAATATTTTTCAACTGCAAATATGTTATGAAGGAAAGAGAAGATGTATAAGGAGTTGCCCAGAGAGGTGGGTGAACTTGGCAGTGAGATTCAAAGCTGACCTTTGCAAGGTATTAATCACTTGCTAAGCTAACATCTGGCTTGTAACTTCAACAGAAGACAGGATGCTGAGTTTACGGAAAGAGTGAGGGAGAGTTTTTCAGTGAATCAGGAGGAAGACAGAAATGCCTGTATGGAATAGGTGTGACTTGTTAGAGAGCTGGCTAAATGAGGTGAAGGAGAGGCTACTTGCTTGAATTCAGTGTGAGGGTTATGGGAGGCAGATGTCCATGCAAACCCTGATCCTTGGTTCCTCCTGCTCTCCTTTGCTTACAGTTTATTGATGGGAACCAGAGACATAAAGAATTAAATACCCAGGTGCAAACTGAACCAGCTCTGAACTTCAGTGACCTCTGTTTCAGCCTCATTAGTTTGATCTGTCCTGGGAGTGTCAGCTGGTGGCCAGAACTTGCCTCCCAAGGGATAGCCAGCAAGAGAGGTCTATTGCACGATCATGTTGTTCATGAGCATGGTGAGTTGCATCATGCAGCTTACAATGCTGTTGGGCAAATGTATCTAGCAATGAGGAGGGCAGATTTAACCTGTGCAGGAAATTTTTATAATGGATGGGGTTTATACTAACTTCAGATGACATTAAGAAAGCTTAGTGCTACTGCTATCCTCACCAGTTCCTCTCTGTGAACATGACCAGACAAGCCAGTAAAGAACAGGTACTTTGTCTCTTTGGGTCATGCCTGGGACACGGGCCTTTCTGCCAGGTTGGCTATGGGTAGCGTGTCTTTCAGTGGAAGTCCATTTGGAGTGTGGAACCAAAAATTGGCATGTGTTTGGCAGTAGTGCTAGGTGGGACTCTCCCTTTTCTGTGAGACAGCAGCCCAAACCCAGCTAGCGAGGCAGTCAAAGCACTGGTACCCTGACCACACATTGTGAACCTCATGTTAGATATGTCTCAGTCACATTTGCAAAGGATGGTACAATGTATGTCAAGTGAAGAAAGGAGATTTAGGCTGACAGAAGTGTGCCTACATGGGAACTTTGTGCAGGTAGAAAGATCTCAGGACTGAGCTGGCCTTTGCACCACTAGGCAGACACAGGCAGCAGGAAGAAAGCAAGCCTAGCAGATATCATGGTCTTTTTTGAGAGGTTTATACTGACTGCAGAGGTTGTTGGAAAGCACTCTGTATGAGTGCTGCCACGTCATAAAGTAACAGTGTAATTCCATCAGGCATTAGCTCCTGCTCACTCTTTTTATTGCAAATATAGCTCAAGTTCCCAGATTTGGAGAAATAAGGTCTTAGATCTAGGGTTCGGTGGAGTTGCTCAGCTTGAGAAAATGATTCATCCAAAGCCAGCACTGACCGAAAACAGAGGGCAGCTCCTCTGGTAACTGCTACTCCGGTACTGCCAGGTACTTCAATGCACTAGGCACTGTACAAAACCACAATGCAAATATCCAGGCAGAACACAACTGGTGAATAAACAGGAATAAAGCGTGCGTGTGTGTGGTGGGGAGATGGTCGCCACAAATGCATATACATCAAGTTGTGACAGAAAATAGTCACTGCTCCTAAGTGGTTATCAGGCCAGTCAGAGGTAGATCCTGCTAGACCACTGTAGCCTCTTGGGAGACTGATTATTTGACAAATGGTGATGTGAGAAACTGTCACAGGTTTCTCAGCAGGTCCTTCAGCCATTCACATGGCACTGAGTTTTCCCAGGAGTGACGGCCAAGTGTGCTCAAGCCAGAGTTTCTGTCTTACCTAACTCACAGGCCTGGACCTGATCTGTAGCAAAACTTCTGATGAGATTTCATACGCTCCTTAGCTTAGATGAAGTTTAAGGATGCAATGAAAGAACTAAGCTCCTCTTGAAGGTGAGTTCTGAACTTTGAGAATAAAAGCCTAGGGTTTGGAAATCTGAGGTCAGCATATTTGCACTGATGAAAACTCAGTTTTGAGCATGATCTGACAGAGCTCTGACATTGTCTGTCTGGGTGTGGTGGAAAGTATATTTGATTGCACTGGGAAGGATTTGCAGAGGTGTTTTTTTCTTGGGGACAAGATGACCTATTATGAATATATAAAATTATAAAGTAGACTTAGAGTATACTATGCTAAATGCTGTGCAAAACATATCCTTCTTCAAACATTTATAGTCAAAACAAAGAAGACGGAGGAGAATTATTGTCATTTTGGAAATGAAGAACTGAAGCACTGGGAGATTAAGTGACTTGCCGTGAATCAAACAGGCAATCTGTGGCAGAGCCAGGAATAAAATCCAGATCCCACTGAAGCGACCTAACCAGGAACATCCTTGCCATTGAATAGTTTAATTAACATAAATTAAACAGCAAGTTGACTCAACATGTTTTTAATTTTACATGTGTACTTCAGAGAACACAATAATTGCATTTTATAATCTAAAAATAAACAAACACATATGTTTGTTAGAAAAACAACAGGCACACAGGAAAAATAATTCATTGTTTTATTATATTTGGTGTGAAGTCCTTCATTAGGACTAAACTTGTGATGTGAAGGAAGAAGGCAAAGAACCCTCTCCTTCTGTTCTAGTTTATTAGGATTAAAAATAACCCTTCTTTTAGGTCTGTGCTGTCTGAGTGCCAGGACTCTGTGTAAACAGAGTCAAACAATGGATTCTTGAAGCACAGATCCTGTCAAATCCACCACTGCAAGAGGCAGAGCTGAGAAATTTGCTAGCACCTAACACATGCATTTGAAAGGGTCCAAAGATGGAAACAGTCTGGAAAGCACCTGAGCACCTCTCGTATGCTGAAGGGGAAGATGAGAGCAAAAGGGATTCAATAGCAAATCCCAGTCAAGGGGAAGATGTCTTTTAAACTCAGCAACAAATCTGTCTAGTCTTTGAAGTTGTCTACACCAGGCTTCATTCCCAGACAGCAGGGTGAGCATTCCTCTCTAAAATTAAGCCCCTGGCAATTGCTCCCCCCAGGAATAAGCATGTACTGAGTGTAGGAAAGCTACACATGAGTGACAATAGGATTTAAAGAGCAAGAGACACAGCAGAACTGATTTAGACCTCATGGGAACATTCACAGAGCCTTTTCTACATGCAAAACACTTGCATTGAATTAAGCTAAATCAATATAAGCCAGCTGGAAAGTGATCAGTGGGGATGGCATTCACAAGTAAACAAGAAATCTTTTTGCAGGGGCTGCCTACCAGTCTAGTGCCACGTAGCCCTGGTCAGCACAGATTTCATGGGGAAAGTCAAAAGGCAACAGCTCTTGTGCTAACCACTCTTGCAACACATGATGCCAGCACAACCTCATGTCTGCAAGCTACACCCCTCCCAGATCACAGCACATCACCACCCCTGACAACCAGCACTGAGCCTGAGGCAACTGCCCCTGCAGATGAGAATGTATGAGCTGGACTTTAGTGCTGTGCTGGAAGGCTCACGTAACTCCCCACCAGCCTAGAACACGTGCTGTTCAACCGTGTGTTTCATATGTAGATCAGCCTTTACTATCTTGTGGTCTCTTCTACAACTTCTTTCCCACAGTTAAGTGAAACTAGAAAATCTGGCAGATCCTTGGCTTTTCTCTACCAAGCTGAAAAGGCACAAGACTCTCTTTCTGTGATGTTGCTGCCAATACGACACAAAACCCTGCTTTGATTTTCACTGGAGCTATTTTACACACTTTTTTGTTTGTGAGGAATGTCAGGAAAACGTGAGTAATATTTGATGGCCCCAGCATTATGTCTAAGATTGCACAGAGACTTGGCAAACTGGAACCTGGTGGCTGTATCCTTCCGGCCACTGCACCCCTTCCAGGAGAAACCACTCCTGTTGCACTCCACTTTTCTTCCATGATCAAAGCTTAAAGGCATTTAGAAGTTCTAGACAGATCCCATTCTTGTACCCACATTTATGTCACTCATGTCTGAAGAGTTGGGAATGAGAGACTGAATAAAGCAGGCTTCTCTCACACTTCTTCAATGAGTTACTTCTCACCCAGCATTAGACTGGATGAGAAGTATGATATGAATATCATCTGCAGCAGCCAGTCTGGACAAACTTTAGAATCAGTGGAGATAAACTGGAGGTTTCGGAGCCTGATTTGTCCAAACTATTTGAGACACATACCCCAGGCTGAGAATAGCTGCTCCACAGTAATGCCTGTATTTCTCCCCACTGATGACAAAGACGTACTGGTGACCAGGTCAAACATACATCTACATAATACACATCTGCAGGATACCTGTCTGTATTTGGTGGAATGAAATTGATTTTGAGCAACGCTGTGGTGCCCATAGGTAAAAAAAAAAGCTCAGAAAATTGTCCGAATGCTCTCTGGGAGTATGGAGGGTAACTGACAAAAAATTTTAAACTGTCTAATAGCAGATATTGGGAGTCATGGAAAAGGAGCAGCCTGGTTTGCTCTAAGATGCTGGGCAGTGGTCTGCAGTGACTGCGTGTGGAAGTGTGGACACTCTGTGTCCTTCTGGCCTCCCCTGCTAGTACGTGGCCCTCAGTGATTGTGGGAAATTATGCTAGGTGACTCTTCAGTTGAATGCTTCTATGTCAGTCAGAGGTAGCTTCACTTGTGACAATAGCTGGTGCTGAAGTACTGGATGTTTCTAATAGTTCTGAATTAATCCTGACATCTGAGGCTCACCAGGATGCTGTATCACAGGAATTCAAAGAATACTGGCTTCCACATAAAAATGAAACATGGGAACCATATGCAATTAAACAGTAATATAACCTGGGAAAAGTGCAGCAGAGTTTGTGATTGCTAGCAGTTTGAGGAGTCAAGCTCCTTGATTTTGAGGATCAGTCTCTAGGAAAACAGCAAACGTGGCTGGAACCTGAGAAAAACAGTCAGAATCTACTGCATGTGCCAGAGTTATTTTTTGGAAATGCTATTGAAATTTACCAGTCAAAGGAAGTTACATAATTCAGACTAAAGCCTAAATAAGACGGACAGTGCTATCATACCACAGAGGATGTAGGCCATTACAAGACAAGGGATTGGCAGCAGAATATTGCAGTGAGCATGGAGCTGCCATCCTGCACACAACTCTACAAACACTACAAGTCATGAGAATGGCTTGTATTTGGAAAAACCTTCAAGGACCACAGTAATTTCTATCACTTTCCAAGACATTGCTCAGCATGGATAAAAAGGACAATAGCACCACTTCCTTAGATGACACTTCGTGGGACTAGTGAGCAGTGCTGAGGAAGATTAAAGCACTATCATCTAGAAAACAAATGAAATGCCTGTGCCATGAACATGATGCTGGTGCAAGCAGAAGTGTTGCTAGGAATGGGCATGTTAGCATAGAAATTAAAATTATAGGGAATTGACCATAAACAAGTGAAGCTCAGGACTTAGTGTAGTGAGCTAATTCCTATTAGAGTTGTGACTAAACTCATGGGCAATTAGCAAATTGGAAAAAGTACAGTTTATAATCACACCAAGAGAAAAAAATTAGCCACGAATAAAAACATGCCACTCCCTTAATTTCATTAAAGAGGTAAGTCACCAAACAGGCAGAAGATCAAAACAACTGAAAAAGAGTTTGAGGATATCTTCCAAGGGAAAGGGAACCTGTTAAGGCTTGTCACATACACTGAAAGCACAGGTTAGTCAAGTGAAAACTCCTATGGCATGGGAACAGCTGGTCAGCTGATGCAGTCTGGCATAAATTCCTTTATGTTGGAGAAATGACATATTTATTTCACAGGCAGCCTTACTAGATAGCTGTAAAGGTGATGATAGCTATTTTCACTAGACCTAGTCAACTGGCATAGCTAATTGCTAACATAGCACTGCAGTTTTAGTGGACCTGAGCCTGTGATGAACACAGTATGAGACATTTTATTCCTAGTCCAAATTTACACTCAATACAACAGGTTGGTAGGAAGTATTATCAAAATGACAAACCATCCAGTGGAAAAGGGTAAGGATGTAAGGAAGTTAATGTGACCTGCATTTAGCATTGTTAAATTACAGGATTGTACAGGAGATGGGTAGTTTGTCAGCTGCAAAGATTTCCTTCAGCAAAAATCTGAAGAAGCAAGAATGCTTTAAGTGTTAGAAGCTGATGACACCATCAAAAGCCTGGCATATCTACAAAGAAACAGATGAGGTAAAACAAACCTTTAAGAACTGAGGTCCTGGAACCATCCATTCCTACATAAAATCAAAGAAGTTGTAAGCAGTAATGAGATCTGAAATTGTAGCCTTGAATTCCTGAGGTTGTCAAAACAAATGGACATTTTGTCTCTAAAAACATAGGTAACATCCAATTTTTGTAAGCGACAGAAAGATGAAGATCACAGGGTCAGTTATGTCGCTCAGGAAGGTCTTGGGCAGGGAATGATTGGAGCTGGCCAAGGCAGCTCCATCCTAGATTATGGCACAGTAAGAACGAACAAACTTGGAGGGGCTCATCAGTAACTGTGCTTGTGCTTTTGAACTGATGGGCATTTTGAGAAAGTCCACACAACTCTACTGGGTACCTCAGAAACCAGGAGTATTACTTACTGTGCTGTGTACGTGTCTCTGGCATTCTGTTTTTCCTTGTAAAGATGCATATGGAGGATTTTACTTTTATGAGGCTTCCCAAAAGCTGAAGGGCACAGGACCATGTTGTGCACTGATGGACTGAAAATCAGGCCCCAGTGAAATGCATGTCCTTCAGATATGATAGCTCTAAATAATTTCTGAACAAGAGTTGCAGCTCATTCAGGAATACTGTTTACAGCCATTAAGTGAGGAAGCACTGTATCAGCTGGCATTCAGGATAAGCATCTCTTGAAGTTAAAATAATTTTGCAATTACTTAGAAACTGATTGTACTTTCGTCACAATACTCATTTGCCAAAAGATCCCGTATCAGTCCAGTGTAACTTGGGAAAAGCAAATTAAAAAGCACTTGAAATGCAAGGTTTCTGCAATTCACAAGGGCTTATCTCTTTGTGAAAAAATGTCATCAAAACAGTATTTTTAGTGGAAATGTCAAATGAAAGCAGGAGCATTTTAAATAGTAGGAGAAGATTGCATTTCCCTTAAAGGCAGATTTTTTCCTTATGAAAATGCGTTAAAACCATTTATTGACATTACTTTTTATGCTAAGCAGGACTACTGGGACATTGTAAATCACAAAAGACTTGTAATTCTGTAATGGTCTACCTGCTATATTGTGCTAGGATTGTGGTCTCTCTTGTTATCAGAATGCCAACAAATCACCAACACATATCTAAGAGAAGCTACTATGAATGTTCCTGGAATCTCAATGAAGCTAGTTACAAGTATTATTAATTCTAAAGCTGATTGAGCCTCTGAGGTACTTATATATCTAATGACCATTTTTGTGTTCTGGGCCCTAATACTTTTGGGGCAGAGGGGCAAAGGATTGCGACTGTATTGAAAACAGCTGAAACATTGTTTATTTTATCACAGCATCATTTTCTAACTGCCAAACCCACTGACCACCCCTGCCCCCCCAAACCCCATAAACCTTAAAATGCCAACAGCAAAAAATAAAGTGAAACAGAAGGGATCTCCTTAAAATAAAACGTGGAACTAAATTTCCTTCTGGACTCCCCATAGGGTTCTCCCATCCCAACAAGGGAATACTGACATCGGTTCAAGGTGTCATCCCATCTCTGAGTCATTCAGCTGCACAGAAAGGAAGGGAAAGCATTTAGAATGGGTCTCCAGGGCTTTAGCCCACTGAATTCCTCCCTGGTATACAGTCTCTGGAAGAAGTGGAGGAACCCCTTGAGCAGGAAGTGATTCAGAAACATACGATGGTCTGTTTGCAGTGACTCACAACACATCAATAGCAGAATTGTCCAGAGACCTATAGAATGTCAGGACTCTTTTTATACCATTGTGCAAGCACAAGTACCAAGAAACATGTGTTTCCTATCACTCAGCTCAGCTTTATGCTAGACTAATATATATTAATCTCTCTAAGTGCATGTTTGAAAACAGTTCTGGGCTTGCACATGTGTAGAATGTTTCAAGCTCAGCATAGTATTATTATTATTTTTATTATTACTATGATTATTATTATTATAACTGCTACTACTATTATTTAGATCATGTGTATTTCTGTTGAAATTTGTATGAATGCAGTTACAATTTGTTCTTTGTTTCCAGCAGACTGCACTACATAAGTACATATTACTTTGAATGATCCATATGTTTAACAATGTCTTCTGTGAGCAGGTTCCATGCAGACATGCCATCACCTGGTATCTCTCTGGCTGATAATGGTGGCCTGTAACATCTGCAGCATTGTCAGAGGAGGGATGATACTCAAGCTGCCTATAACTTTTTGTAAGATACTTTTAAAAATTTGCCTTCTGGTGACAGTTCAGGCTGGAATATTCTACCCTGAGTGCCTCCTTTAAGAAGAATGTGTAGAGAATTTCAGGTAAACCAGGAGGCTAAATACACTTACATATATAAAGTCAGACACACAAGCAAAGGAAGAGTTGTTGGTTTGCCTATAATGAAGAATATCCATGACTGCTTCTTTGGGAAACTGAAAACTCCAGCTATGAAAAAAGCCAATGAAGCGTAGCAGTCCTTGAATTCCTTCATCATGAAAATTGGCCAAATATAGTCAAGTTTCACACTTCTGGTGCCAGCAGTTAGCACCTGCTGAGCACAGTCTTGCCAAAGATCTACCCCAAGCCTATCAAAACGTCTGTCTGTGCTAAGCAGGCTGCTGAAGTACAGAGGCTCTCTGAGATCTTCCCCTGCAGTTGCAAGTCTCAGGTGCTACAGGTACTGAACTGAAGCAAGTGAGTCTGTGGGTGTGGAAACATGACTAAACAAATATAGGGAAGCATATTACTTCGTGTGAACTGATACACAGCAATTATTCCTGCTCATTCTTACTCTGCATAAATGGGGTAATTTGCAGCAATCTAGCCTTCAACAAAAAGTAGGTAAATTGCCCTGCTTTTACAGCATGGCAAGAGTTGTCATGCAGACAGACACCTGCTTATGGTCACTAAAAGCTGATGGGACGTGCTAGTGCATGGTGATGTTTTTTGCATGTCTGTCCCTTTCTTTGTGCCTACCACACTCCCTGTGCTGGGCCAACATCAGGGCTACAGCACTGCCTGTAAAAGCCATGGTTCAAACAGAGGAAAAACAAGAACCAACCCCGCAAAGGACTGGATTTGTTCAGGGAGCAATGGAAAGTCAGCTGATGACACTGGAATTGAAGACTGCTATATAAGAGGAAAGTAGAAGTAAAGCCTGGCTGGGTAGAGAATAAGGATGGAAGATAAGACCAGGGTACACGGAGACCAGGGGGACAAAAAGTGTATGGGTAAAGACAGCAGAGATGTGATTTGATGTGCAGCAACAAGGAAGGCAAAGAATGTTTGGGCAAGAAAATATGGACCGAGGAGGAGCAGGGTGTTGGCAAGTGTCTTATGGAAGGCAGGTATCTCACAAAGATCAAGGTGCAAACAGAAAACTGGGATGGACTGGAGGGTGAGTCTGAAATAAAAGGGTGCACTGTGATTGAACAGGTCTCTGGGGAGGGAGTCTGAGAGAAGAAATTAGCAGGTAGGCAGATATTGTCAGGGAGGGGGTAGAGCATGGACAGAGAGCCAGGGATAAAGGCACTGGATGAGTCAGCCAAGGCCAGTGGCACTGGTGACAAACATCAGGACTCAGTGGGCAAGAAGTTTATGACAGGGAAGAATAGGACAGATATTAAAACCGACTACAAGAGGAGAATAGGACTTGCCTAAGGAGCCAGGATAGGACAGACCCAGCATGAACATACAGATGAACTGCAGGGAATGGGAAAGTTGTCTCCACTGTGACCTTTTCCCTTCAGCGTCGAGAATGCATTTTAAATGTCCTGATTGTTACCAGTTCTCTCCTAACAGAAAATATTTGCAAAGATGTCCGTACGGTCACAGGTGATGAATGCAAACACATGCTTGCTCTTCATGAAGTGCAGGTCAAAGTGCCAACCTTGGTGAGTCATGCGTGTGCCAATATACAGCTGCCAGAGGGAATTTTGTTTTCCAGTTTGATTTGTGGTAAGCCTAGGAATTGCCATGCCCATATATCATGTGAAAAGAACCTTATTAAGGTCAAAAAGTTAAGCACACAAACTTTAGGAAACACAAACTTCATTTTCCTTCCTTGTACATAAGCATTATGAATCAGTATTTAATTACATACCTCGGAGTTATTTTTTCCACAGGTCCCCTTCAGAAGGGTCCACCAGGTAGACCTGTTCTGAGGCTAAATATGGACTGAGGGAAGAGGTTGTTTGTGGAACCCCTGCTTCATTTCTTCCAAAAGTTGGAAAATGCATAAATTATGAGTCAGGGAGTAGCACAAAAAGGAAGGGCACTCTGATGATTAAGGCAGCTGAAAGGCATCTTAGGGGATTGGATTCTGTCCCTAACTGTGCCAAAAACTCCAAATGAAATTCTGAGAAAATCCTTTAAATCACAGTTCTCTGTAAGAATTAATGTTCTCTTCCTCAATTTTTGGCCTTCTTGATTTTGGACATTGGAAACTAACTTGAAAAATTTTCAGTCCTGCTGCAATTAGCTCTGGGGAGTGACATCTTGGACTCTTGTTTACATATACAAGAAAGAAGAAAGTCTTAAAAATTGGCAGGGAAAAGATCAACTGACATTATGTAGGAGATGAAGAACATATTTGTCAGTGAGTTGCCTACTAAACGTTTTGAAATGTGACTGGGGAACAGGTTACAAATATGTTCCTGAGGAATAAATGCCAGATGTAAAATAAATCCAGTGGAGAAAAGTAAAGTAAGAATCTGTGTCTGTGTGTTGACCTAGGCAGATTCAGATGAGGAATTTGGTGTAAAGCTTTAACAGTGAGAGTAATTAATCAGTCCCCAAAAATCAACCCAAGGAAATCATCAGCTCTTTATCTCTTCAGGTCTTCAAAATAAGACTAGCTGCCTTTCTAGCTACTTGCTCTGGATAATCCTGAATTATTTGACTAGTTATAGGGATAACTTAATGAAATGTACATATAAGTCTATAAAATACAGGAAGTCAGACTCTGTGACCTAACAGTTCTTACATTTACTAATCCAAGTGCCAGGCAGTCATGGTTGCAGCTGAAGTCTTCTCTATGATTTTATAAAGTCCTAAATTGTACTACACAGAGAGAAAAAAACCCCAAATCTAAGATATCTCACTTAAGACACACAAATATCATACTTTTGAACCTAATCTCTTACTAGCTCAAATTGACATCTATATAACAGGTGTGATAATCTTCCCTTAGCTGGCAGAGATGTTTTGAATGTGTGCTGATTACTGTTTGTGAAACTTCAGCCATGAGAACCACTGAAATGCCCATGGGTAAAAGAATAATTCTCACCCCAGGACAGCATTTGAATAGTGTCAGAACAGTGGACCAAAACTTATGAGGAGGTAACAACTCATTCATTCAGAGCTGGGTGTTAAATGATGCAGAAAACTTGTGGAAAAAAGTATGTGATCCGATAATCAAGGACTAGAGCATAGATGCATAAGGGAAGCAAATAAAGTTGTACAATCAACCCTGACTCGGGTATTTCCTAAGAAACTGATAAAGTTTTCAGCCTGATCATGTTCCTCAGTTTATTAGCTGATATATCCTCCACAAGACACACAGAATAAAATGTAATATAGAAAAGTATGTAACTGCAGAATGACATAAATTCAAGTGTCTCTCCTCTGAGCCTGTGCTATTGAGTAATTACATAAATCAGCAACTTATTCCTGAGCATTTGCAAGTCTAATGAGAGTCACAAAGACTGGAAAATGATGGAGGGTGAAGCCAGTGGGATCTCTAAGACCAATTGCAGAGGAAAAAGCATCCCAAGGAGGAATGTGATGGGATGAAGGTATGCTTAGAAGAAGGGTGTATCATGTTGAAGGAGAGATGTCAGTTATCATGTGGGTAAGGAGGCAACAGGTAGAAGGCAGCAGGTAAATACAAAATGATCTCAGACTACATGGAGCCTCTGGTTTTGTTAGAGCCCTGAGCTCACTAATGGCCCTAATGACCCTGAGACACCTCACCTGGGGCACACACCCATGGGCCCAGGAGCTCTATTTAAGCTCAGCCCTGGGCATTCATTCCTTGCTTGTACTATACTGGAGGAGAGCTGTTCTTCTGTACAGCCACAGCCCTGGCCCTTCTCCTGTCTGATTTGAGCTGGATCTTAACATGGATTGGCTTCCTGGCTTGATTTTTGTCGCTATGGACCTGCCAGGTGATCACTGGACCTAATCCTATTCCTGACTTGCTGATTGACTTCCTGGCTTGACCTTAGACCTGTCTCATCACCATTATATAGCATTTTGAACTCAACTTTTGGTTGGACCTGACCATCATCTCTGGATCTGTCCTGCTCACCTTTCTCTGGCACTGTAGGACTGAGCCCTGGCTAGTAAGGCTCCCCCTTGGCTCCTGGCTCACCACCCTTCAAGGAGCAGCCCTGCTCTTGCTGTTCCCTGGCAGATTTATCCTGGTGTTTGAATGGTGGGTGCTCCAGAGGGAGCAGTTGGCTTGCCAGTTGGAGCAAGAAAGCAATGTAACAATTCTAAGAGGAAGGGTGAACTCTCCAGCCAAAAATAACTAGTTTAATTTTTTTAGCCATAACAAAAGTTTGGTGACTGGTAGCTGTGTGTGTGTGTGTGACTAAGTGTGTGGTACCCAGAGCTGTAGTCTGACTGTAAGATGAAATCAGCCTAAGGAGCATGCCAGCAGTCTCTCAGTCATCTCTTTCCTATTGCTTGCCAAGAGTTGTTGATGCTTCCAAAAACATGTGGTAAAGAAGCCTCATCCATGTTTATATTCAAGGCAGGATGAAGGCCTGGCCCTGACCAGACTGCCACAGTGTATTTCAGAGTCTGAATCAAAACAATGCCTCTTTGACAAAGACTAATTTCTGATGGCTCATCAGGAGCTGGGTGAGGCTATTCCCCATCTTGGCCATCTGCTTTATCTGTTTATCATCCGTGACATTCCAATATCTGAGAAATCAAGTTGGGAACAAAAATGGTCATCCGGTGAATGATGGAAGTAAGGTCTTAAGCTCGAAGCTGGCCTTGGTGAGTGTTTTCCCAAAGCTGGCCCAAGCACAGTAGCTGTGCATAAGCTTTGTGAAAAGCTTGTATGTGCGTGTCCTCTGCCTGCTTCCCAGCAAGTAAATGTCACGTAATGTAACTGCTGTCATTCCTGTCCATGATGGAGATTAACAGGAAGAAGTTTACTTTGCTTTTATAGTCTTATAAGTAATGCCAACACTGGCCAGCTTTTAACTCCTGAAGCAGGCTTTCACTTGCAAAATAGCTCATTTGAAGGGCGTAGGGATCCATCTGTTGAGAAGAGGGAGGTCTGACCAGGAGAATGTCCCCTCCCACCATCTTGGGAAGCAACTTAAAGGGACTAATGGGTGGGCTTGAGTCTGTTCAGCTGGCACATTAGGTTTTATCATGCCAGTAGTTAAGTGTAAAAAAAAAAAAAGTTATAAAGGGGAGGGATAATTGTTGTTTTAATCACATGTCATAAGCTGGGCAAATCAGTGGTACCTAAATATGCACAGGAGGAGTTTGAATAGCCTCATCTTAGGCAATAGCTCGCATTTTTGGGTAGCGAAAATCTACTCTAAAAGATAGGTTAAAATATATTGTTTAAAAAAAACCTTCCTTTGTACAGCATGGAGTATGTGTGTGTGTCTAAGCTGTGCATGTTCTTGTTAAAACACAGGTGTTGCTGAAGAATAGCAGTGGCTGTCAAAGTCAATGCAGGTGGCCAGATGCAGTAACCTGTAGAGATGGTTAATGGGCTAAGAGTGACTGGTATTAGTGGACTGGACATGCTGTGTGGTCTGATGAACCTGAGGTCAGGCCTTGCTATCCAGCTGTGGCAGTCTCAGGCACAGGCCAGCAGAAACTGCAAGCGCTTATCTGTAAATCAGCACTAGCAGCTGCTTCACCAAAAACTGAGAGGGCTTGAAATTGTGGCTGTGTTACAGGAAAGATCTAATTGATTAATCTAGCCTTAACATCTCATTGTTCTTACAGTGCGTTATTTTGTTTGTTTTTACTGTCTTGCCTTTCTTCAACAATGTACTGTTTTGGTAAGTCATTAGATGCAACATATGGCAGCAGGGAGGCTGAGCTCTCAGATGAGCCTATCAGTTCTTGTTTTCCCATGTTCTGAGGTGGGAGATTCAGCTGGTGTTTGTTAGAGCCTTAGAAACTGAGCTGTACCATTTTTGAGTTGTACTTATCATGCAGGAGGATTATACAACCTTAGCTTCTCTTCAAACTGATTCTTTGCTATGACAATCTGCTTCATTTTGTAATATAACTGAACAAATGGTAAAATTGTATTTTCAAGGGATATTTACTTAATTAATGGCTTTCAGAGGTTTCAGGGTTAAAAGTCCTCACCAGCTTGTACAATACAGAAGAGTGGTCACTTGCCATGACCTCAGATATTTTGGTAAATTTTGGAAAATTGGAGAAGCCCTGTTATCCCCAGATTTTTTTGGAGGTCAGCATGCTTGAGTAACAGCTCTGTAAGCCTTCCTCACCCAACTACAGCAAATCTTAGGAAACTCATTGAGTCTATCACCTCCTACCTCTAATTTTGAAAAAAATTCCTTAGGGGCTTGTTCCTTTGTCCCTCAAGATTTTTATGACTACACAGGCACTACTGCATTCAGAGTTGTCTATAATGAAGGGCCACAATTTGCAGGGCACAGTGACCACTGTTAGGACAAGTGCACAGCACAGTATCCTTCTCTGTGTTGCAGGCAGTGTTCATGCACACACAGCTGTTTTTCACTCAGTCACTATTATGTTCCGTAGAGGGTAAAGCACCACTGTGTTGTCTGGTTTTGCTGTCCTTTAGTACTGTTGAAGCACTTTCCAGATCATGCTGTTTTCCAGAACAGCCACTGTCCCACTAACTCCAAACTACGACTTCACCCAGTTCAGAATGAAAGGTGCCTGATGTGCACAAAGGCTGTTTTCAGTGAGGGCTCACCTGACTGCATTGCTGGACTTTGTGGACACTGTCTTTTCGCGCTTAGTATGAAAAACTCATTTGCCCTGTATCACGGATTTTACCCTGATTACTGAATTTCTGGTAGGAAACCAAGAGCTTTTCTTTGTCAGTTTTTCTCTCAGCATCTTTATACCCACTTTTGTAGATATCCACGTTCTCTCTTTGATTTCAGGTGTGTGCACAAGTCCAGCACTATTGATGAGTTAAATCCCCATTGTGTATTTGTATTTGTGCTTTACTCTTTTCGAGGGACAGCTTTTAACATTTCTATAATGATGTAGGACTCTGCTGGTAGAATAAAAAATAAGTTTTAGTTCTAATACCCTGGGATCTGTGTGCTTCCAGTCAAGGTCTAAAAAGTCAAACAAATAAAATGTTACCTGCTTATTCTTGATTTTATTTCTTTAAATCTAGACCTACTGGTGCCGAGAGAGTTCTTCTGAAATGAGGTAGTAAGGCAGAGATAATTATGTCCATGTTCGGTTTTGTATCTTCTTGACATTTCAATCAACCTCTGAGAATTTCAGGCTGGAAAACAACCTAATCAGCAGTAGGCTCAATTTTAAAACTATTTTCTATGTTGAAAGTTAGAGGTATCAGCCCTGGGAGACATTACTGATAAGCACTCAAATGTTGCAATTTGTAAAGAATATTTTAAAATGTCAAACATAAAATTCCTACTTCACATTTGATGACCAGAGAACACTGAAATACTGGTTTGTGGTTTTTTTTTTTTTTTTTTTTTTTTTTACTACAGTCCAGGTTATAGAATTACCAGTGGAAACCTGTACCATAATTTAAAATGGGTTTGCCTGAAATGGTACTAAATACGCCTGTGCTGGTACTGGTTTCAAAAGTAATAGCAGCAGCAGTCATTTGACTGAATTCATTATAAACAATTACTTTTGAATGTAGTTTCTGTGTTTGCTACCCATTCACCTGTCCAGGCTGGTTTCTTCAAATATATGTTTGTTAGCTGTTGGAAGAGAACACATCCAGCCTCTAGGCTGTTTTAGAGATATTTGCAGCTCAAAGCATAATTTGTTACATCATACACGTTACCCTGTACTTTCCTGGATGTCAGAAACTACAGAAATACTTCAGAACTAAAACAGATCAGACAGCCAAGAAGTCAAAGAAAGGAAAAAATTTGTAGGCAATGAACTGAGGATGAGATATTAAGCAGCCTGCCAAAGCTTACAAAGGAAAATCTATGCTAGACTAGGAATTGGACCCAGACATCCTGAATGTCAGTCCAGCCATAACCACAAGACTGCCCCTCTTCTGATTCACAAATACTATTACACATTAACTAGCAGCTCTCTGAGTCCTTGTGATTCATTAGTCATAAACAGTGGAGTAAAACTATTGCATTCTTTATAAAAGTGCAACAGTTTGAGTTTGGGTTTTTCCTTGGTACCTTAATGTTTTCATCTAAAGGGTCATTGACCGAAATGTGGGCTGCTGTAACCAGATTTAGAGACTGTTTGGATAGTCATTGTCATTCTGTGTACGTAGCCAGGATTATCACAGGATACTAGCCTGTGATGAAGAGACTAGACTGGTAAAAAGAGGACCTAGCCTTAACATTTTAACTGTCAGAGGAAAGGAATGATTCTTCTATTGCTGTCACCTGAGTAAGTGCCTTTTGTTGCATAGGTATGGTGTGTGTGTATATATGTATATATATATATATATATGTCTGGAACCTGGGCAGGGGCTTTCAGATTACTTTTAGATGCCAATATATTATTTGAAGCCAACTGACTTTTCGCTTCAGAATTTTTGGGGCAACATCTCCTTATTGTGGCTATATCTCTGAAAATGTCTTTATAGCTTCTCAGAACCAAGGAAAAAATCCAAAAGGTGTCTCTGACCATCAAGAGTGATCTGAGCTTGCTCTCAAGACCTGTCTTAAGGGTAAGCTTTTAAAATCCTAGTCAGAGAGTACCTAGTGAGGTGCTCTCTGACTAAGGTCTGGTTAAGAGAAGAGGCTCATTATGCAGCTGATCTCAATATTAGTCCCAACAAACACATATCTCAAATTCAACTTCTATGTAGGTGTGGTCAGTGGCCAACTTATAGCCAGAAAAACAGATGAGAATCATATTGTTGGGCATGAGCACGAAACACTGCTCACCATACTTCAGAGGAAAAATAGCTGTCAGGCATGCAATGATGTAAGTCTGTGCTAGGAAATAAATCTATCTGGGCAGTGAACTCTGGGAAATCTCCTTGTCAAATTCACTGACTAGTGACTGTAAAGAATCACAGAACAATAGATATTGTCACTGGAACAGCTGTAGAACTCATCTAGTCCACCCACTTATTCACAGAAGTACAATTGCCAGCACATCATCAGGTCAGCCCTAACTCTGAATAGCCAAGTCCTGAAAATTGCCTAAATTGGATATTCTATGACTTCCATGGCCCATGTGTTCCACTGCTGCCCCACCTTTGCAGGAATTTTTTTCTTAATGTCTGGCTCAAAGTGCCAGGCCACAATTTGTGGCTCTTGTTCCATATTGTATCATCTGATGCTGGTGAGGAAACATGGATCTGTTCTGTTTGTAATTCCTCTTCAGGCAGTTGCAGGCTATTAGATTAGCCTTCCCTTCACCTGCCTAAACAAGCTGTCTCAACATACCCTTGCTGATCCTGTGCTCCGGACCTCTGACCATCGGGGTAGACTTCTGCTGGACACCCTCCACTTTCTTCCCATGGACAGGTTCCAGACTGGACAGCGTGTCATATGCAGCCTCACCAGTGTCAGGCATCATGGAATATAACTTTCCTAGATCTGCCAGTCATTCTCCTCCTAATGTTGTGCAGAACACAGCTGCCTTATGGTGACAATGCACTAGCAACTCATTCAGTTTGAAATCAGTAACCTCCTGATTTTCAGTATCTCAGACAGCTTGCTCCCAGAATGTAGGGATGCAGGGAGTCATTCCAGCACAGATGGAAAATTTTGCATTTCTCTCTACTGGACTTCATGAGGTGTTTGAGGTTCCTCTCAGATGAAGATGTCATTTGTTGTGTCAGGCAGTTTCATATTTTTGCATCTTCCAGTGATATGGTGGGGGTTCACTTCTGTTCCGGGTTGTTGTTAAAGACTGAAGTGTATGGATCACAGAATCAGCCTCTTGTGTGCACCATTTATTACTGGCTGTGAGCAGATACTACGCCTTTGATCATCACTAGCTTTATAGTCTCATGGTTGAGCTGATTTTTAACCCACCTAGAGGTCCTTTGTTCCAAACTTAGCACTGAAGAGGCCAGACAATCGCAGAGCTTTAGCTTTACCTTTTCTAGACATTTCTAAAGCAGCACTGGGAGTATAGGTTCCTAAATTTGTTCACTGGGATTCATCAAAAAGAATGTATGCAATACTATGGGGCTGAGGAAAGAAAGACCATGTTCAAAGAGGAATTAGTCATTTATGGAAGACAGTGTGGCTCTGTTGTACTGCAAGCTCCAAAACTGTTACTTTTCCCTTCCTGCTTGGCCTTTGCTTATTACCTATAGAAACTGAAATTTAGATTGATTGTGCAGTTTAAGGAGAAGGGATGAGGCCTGGGATAGAGAAACAGTGAGCTGATACTGGTAGCTAATGTCTACAGACTTAAACGAACCGCAGTGGGGAAAAGGCCACTTTCACCTTATGTTGTCCAAATATGTTAAGTTAAAAGGTGAACAAATTAAATCAATAAATCTTTAATTTTGCTTTGAGTGCAAGTCCTTTTTCCTGCTGTGAAAAGGTGGGACCAAAAAATATATTCCCTGTCTGAATGTGTCTGGGTCTGGATTTGGATATTTCACATCCAAACTCTCTGCCTGTAGTCCGTATTTGTTAGCAGAAAGTTAGAGATTAAAACCACCTCACACATCCAGAGCTTTTATAAGGGGGCCTTTTGTTCATTCATCCATTCCTCACCAGTCCTCTTCAGCATTCAATTTCTCTTTGGTTCCTGTTAGGTTAAGGGGAATTACACATCCATATGGTTAGGAGAGAATGGATTCCTTCTTCCTCTGTAGACAGTAAGGAAAACTAGAGGAAGCATCAATTTGTAATATAAGATGACCAAAGAAATCCCTAGCAATTATTTCCTCACAACTGTCTAATTAGGAGGATACAGTTTCCTCTCCACACCTGAGAAACTGCAGGGTTGAGCTACACCCCAGACATGTGCGGTATAACGGAGCAGTGCCAGGAGTAAGTGCTAGTGGAGAAATTCCTCCAGTTGCTAAGCTGGCTGGGTGACCCACTTGTACTGTCACTGGATACTGAGCATCCTTGTTTGAGCACAAAGTTGGTATTATTGCTGATGCTCAGAGGTATTAGTTATTTCTCCCTGCCATCCACGATAGGATTTAATCTCAAGTAATCTGAGGTGGAAGTGAAACATGATGCAAAGCAACCTGAAGGGCTTTTCACTTCAGACAGGCTTATTCATTTTCCCCTGGTGTAGGTTATTGAATACCAAATAAGAAACCTACTGGTAAAGCAATAGCTCTTCTCAAAAAGGGAAAGGAGCCCTATCTCACACCAGTGTCATGGTGTGTTCATGCTGCAGGACTTACTGATCATACAAGTGCTTTTCCTAGAGCCAGGGTGTGAGAGAGAACTATGCAAGGCTGCCTTTTATATAGGGCATGTACTTGTATTAACTTCCATTAATTAACCCTGGACTATACATATTTTTTATTGTATCAAAGCCTTGATCTGTAAAAAAAATGTGTGCTCTTTTGGTCCTAAATCCAGTCCTGCTGTTCCCGTAGCATTTTCACCTTCAGAGCTTGGCTGCACAGTTCCCTGAGGAAATGCCTGGGTGGCTCTGCCCTGCTGGAGCCCATTTTGTGTGGTTGTGCTGGTCTTCACAGGAGATGAGTATATAGGTCACAGAACCTGTGTCTCTAGTCTCTCAATGTATTAACTTCCCATGCTACATGCATCCAGCAGCATTTAGGAAGGATTATCCTGGGTCTGAGGGCTTTTTTCTCCGTATTCCACCACTTGTCTTCACAATTCTCCTCCTCTGCACCAGGCAGCTGGCTGTTTGGCCTGGAGGGGCTAACAAGTATCGCCACTGTTGGGCTGGTGATAACCAAGGCTGGTTTCCTCTGTTAGCTCTTATCTCTGCTTATCAGGCTGCCTTGTACTGGATATATACCTCCATATATATGATGATTTGCTGCAGTGAATTAAACTGCCCTGACATCTCCCCAGACCTTGCTTTTGTTCCTCTCTGACAGCCAATCCAAAAGCACAAAAATAACACCCCAACAAAGAGGTGAAGGAACTGGAGCTCAAAGGCAGTTTTCAGTTGCCTGGTGTTGTCTCTCTCTTCTAACACAAGCCTCCCTAGGGTGTGCACAGAGCTTTGGAACTGGGTTCCCACCATCTACCTCCCATGATAGGGACTTCCTCTGGCCTTAGGGATGAACAAAGAGAACTTCCTTTCAGCTCAGTAAACTGCTGCAATGAAGTGACTTTGAGTCCTCCATCTTTTAGTTACTTATTTTCTTGGCATTTTAGTGGGAGCCAGAGAAACTGTTTTCCATTTGCTGTACTTTTGCTGGAGACTGTAATTGCTCTTTGAACCTTCAGGAGCAGGAAACCCATTAAAGGCCCAAGAGGACAGGGATTCAGTGCCAGCCAGCACATTCCTTAGCTCCTTTCATCCTGCAAGAGGAGAGTGCTTCTGGCTTCTCCAGAAGGCATATTACCACATTTTGTTCAAATTTAAGGCTGATTTCAAGAGTAATTTTACCACTCACCTTATAGTTATCATTATTCCTGCTATTTGCATTATTATCTTTATGGTTATTAGCACCAAAATATATATGGAGAGGTCATTACAGAAAACCCAAGTATCAGGCTTGCCTTTCAGTATCTTGCAGACTAAAATGACAGACATAATAACATGAAAATCTGAGCTAAGGGGATGGCATATCAAACTGTGGAGAACTTCTGGCCAGGGCTTTTATGGAGCCTCTGAAAAGAGAATGAGAAGACTGTATATTGTATGGGAAATAAGAGCTGCCTGTTTCAGATAGAAAAAGTAAAAATCTTCCATTAAAGATAATAATTTTTAATGATGTAGCTGCCACCCAATAAGTTTGTTTTTTTTAAAGGAATGGCATGGCTCAGAGTAAGTGGGACTGGTATGTTGCTGGATTATTTTGGATGTGCCCCCCCTCTGCTAACTGCTGATAATCATCCAGAGAGTGGGTTGCTGTCACTTTGCCTCAGTACAGTGACTTTCTGCTGCATAAGACCCTTAGGATAGCTGTTTGGCTGTGTCTGAGTCTGTCCCATAGATTCTGGAATGGGAGAGAAGGAAGCAGCAAAGCACAAAGACAGACGTGTAAGCCTCAGAAGGTACTTAAAGCAAAGGTAGACAGGGTAGAGCTGGGAGCAGGAAGGCTGAGATATTCTGGGCCTAAAAACTGAGAATGAGGAGCTTGGATAAGATACAATGAAAGATATGGAAAAGATGATCATAAGGATGACCCAGCTGAAGTTTAAGTGTTATTTTAGTGAACTTCACAACAGCTGGTCTTTCTGTGCCAGGTTTTGGCCCCTCTGGTAGTTGGCTCTGTGCCACTCTAGTTACGGAGATCTTCACTAAAGCTGATATAATGAGCTGGTGAAGAGTTATCTCAGTGCACAGGAATACAAGCAAAGTGGATGACATTGCTGACCAATCCGCTGATGAAATGGTAGGAGGAAAGGAAACAGGAGACGTGAGGACATCCCATGTATCATGCAGATGTCAGAAAGGCCTTAAGACTTCTCCATCTTATGTCTGGGGCTGGGTCCTTCTGTTAGGAGCTAGACAGACCTCTGTAGAGATAAGTAATAGCATCTCCCAGACAATCCTAGTGATGGCAGTACTGAAGAGGAACTGGCAGTTTCAGAGAGTGGGGAGCCTTTGCTGGCAATCACTTCAGATTCCTTTATCTCCAAATAATCTACCATAAAATGCAAGGAGAAAGCATTTGTTCCAGTCTTTGGCATTGTCCAGGTCCCATCTCCCTTACTCATTCTTCTTGTACTCCATAAGGAATCATAGAATGGTTTAGTTCAGAAAAGGCCTCCAAGATCAAGTCCAACCATTAGCTTAACACTGCTAAGCCCACCACTAAACCGTGTCCCTATGCACCACATTTACATGTGCCATGTATTTCACACAAAAAGCCTTAATAAAAACTTAGTACTGGTTATGCAGTCAAGTGCTTAAAAAGCTAGGAAATCCAGGATTAAAGTTACCTGGGCAACATTTGAGCATCATCTGAGTTATGATGCTGTCTTCATTTCAAAGTGCACAGATTATTCTTTATCCTGACACTCCCTTTCTCCACAGGCAGGAGGGAAGTGTGCTGATGGCTACTCATGGCTGTGAAAGCCTCGCAACAGTTCCTTGCAATACCCCCCTGCCTCAAGTGTTGTGGAAAGTAGGTGGCAGTGGTCACCAGATTAAACAAGGGACTGCAGAAGAAGCAAGAATCATCATGGGACTGAAGGGATGGACTGCTGCCCTGCAGAATTGGCCGGTGTTCCTGTCACTGCCACAGAGCCCCAGTGTAATGCTGGGTAAGTTAGCCAGATTTCCCATGGGTGATCGTGACAAGGCTATCCATTGCTCTCTGGATGCCTGACATACCCTCCAGTCCCAGACTGTGCTCTGAAGCCCAGAAGGATTATTCATATTATGAATTAATTCCCTGATCCTGTTTTCAGAACAGGCCCACAAACAAATGTGTTTGTGGGTGGGATTCACCACAGGGCCAGGGTGGGAAGGCAAGGGCTCTGGTGACAGGGGTGCAAGCTATTGAAGCTGGCATTGCAGCCAGAGCCCCTGAATGGCTGAGCCACAGCCGACTTGCAAAAGGGAATGAGCACTTGCAACTGCATCTGGACTTCGTGCTTTGAATGTAAAGTGCCGGCAGCACACTAGAAACTGTGAATATCCAAGCCCTTGCCCTTATGTATCAAGTACACAAATTTTTTGCCTTTACACTTTCAACAGGCAGCCTCTCATTTACAAAATACATAATATCTGCTCTAGTGCTGTGAAAACAAATTTGTTGCTGTTTCTGAAGCAGTTAGATATGATATCTTGCTGAATGCTATGAACTCAAAAGGGGTTTTAGTCATTCTGCTCTCAGAGGATTGTTTAAATCCTGTGTACTAGAGAAGACCTAGGTTCATCCACTGAGCAGAAGACAAAGCTAAGCGTGAAATGTTTATTTTTTTTAATTGCAGAAATTCTGTGAAATGATCTACACTGCATGGCTCAAAGAAAGGAAATTAAAACTTCAGTGTCAGGCCTCGTAAGGGCACTTCCCATAGGCACTTCCTGACTTGGCAACTACAATAGGACTTGAATGTAGTTTTTGTGCTGAAACTATACATTTACAGTCATCTTTTGTAGCCTACCAATTCCTGCTGACCTAAAACCCTCTCAACTGAAAATATTTTATTTTTTAAGTAATAGTCAGCCACAAAGCTCAATTAAGCCAATCTTGTATATAGAAAGATTGTTTTGGAATAAGTGGTTTATTTGATTTGGCTTCCTTTGCCTTTTTTTTTTTTTTTTTTTTTTTTTTTTTTTTTTTTTTTTGTACAGGAAAAGTAATGAAATATGTGAACATCTCTCATCATCTTTATGTTCTACAAACCCTTCTGGATGGGCTGACCAGCACATCCCTGGAGAAGCAGCAGGTATGTGTGGGAGCTGGAGCATGTCTGAATGTCTGAGACGCTGGCTGATGACCTGTTGTGAGATTTTTTTCAGAAGCAAAGTTCAGCAACCCATCTGATATGGCAGCCTTTTAGTACAGAAAATTTTAAAATATTTTTTGATTGGGGAAAAAAAAACAATGTAAGAAACATCGTATTTTAAAACTTTTTGTTTTCTCTGCCTGCTCTTAGCTTTCTGCTCCTTGTTTACAAGTTGGAAGCAAAGAAATCAGATTCTTTAACCCCGTGAAAGGTTTAACACAGGTTAAAGCACCAGCTTAGGATTTTTCTTTAGTAATAACCAACAAACAAAGCTAAATCCTTTCGGAAAATAACAAATTTAATCGTACAGGCAGCTTTGCACCAGCTTCTGCCAATCTGCTGCCCAGTGCGGAGGCACAGGAACCAAGGGGGCCACAGCTGGTCTCCAGGGAGACTGGCAGCACTCCAGCCCCAGCCTGCTCAGCAGATAAAGGTTTCAGCCTGTTGGGAACAGGCAGCAAAGTGTGTGACTGTCCCATTGGTACTCTGCGTTGGGAAACTATTACAGGAATGCGTAGTTCAACAAGCCTCTACACACATGCCTCTGTTTTTTTTCCCTTGAGATAAGATTTTGTGTTATGAATTTTCAGGGCTTCCCCTGTTTTGCTGGGCACAAGGATCCTGGCTTAACCCAGCAAATGATGAAAGGAGCCCATAAACGGGACACAGGCAGGCCTTGTCGCCTGAAGCACACACAAGCGACCTGGCAGTACAGTAGGGAAGAGTTAAATCAAGGAACTGCCACTCTTGGCACAGCTGTCCATGCAGAAAGCAGACAGTAGCTTGTATAGCCCCGTCTGTATGAAGGTCAGGCTACCTGAGCTGGGTGCCAGCAGCAGTATAGGCTGCTCAGAGCTCAGTGTGGGCTGCAAATCCTGCCCAGTTCCCTGGGCGAGTGTGCCTGGTAATAGCGATCCCATGAACTCCATGGCTGCAGTTATGAGAACAGGCAGGACAGTTTCAAGCCAGTACAAGCTTGCCTGTGGGACCCACTGGCTGGGCCCCGGTTACAATGCCACTGTATGCTTGGCCTCTACCCCCTCTCCTGCGCTGGCTCCTTTGACAGACACATAACACATTTTTGAAGGGATTGAGCACTGCCCCCCGCCCCCACTCAGAGGCTAATGGAGAAAAGCCTTGTTCAAATACAAGGCTTCGAAGCAATTTTCTGGAAAATTTTCTTGAAAATGACTGGGAATAATTTCTTTGCCTCTGAGGTTTTTCTTTCTCTCTCTCTCTTTTTTTTTTTTTTTTTTTTTTTTTTTTTTAATATAAATACTTGCAACAATGGCTAATTGTAAGAAAAATGTAAGCTATTTCTAAGTGGGATTCTTGTCTGCCCATTTCTACATTCCAAACTTCTGTCTTTATAGCTGAGGTCTTGACTAAATTATATAGCTCAATTCAGAGCTAGGTACTACCACTCCAGAATGAGCCTATGGGGACTGACAAGTATTCTTGTTAAAAGCCTGAAATAAAATAATCTGTTCCAAATGACTTATTCTTGGCTCTGGCAACCAATTGTGCGTATATGTGCCCTAAGAGTTACGTTAACGTGGAAGTAATATATCACAGAGAGTTTGTAGTGTTGTATATGTTACTTACACATTAAGCCTATGGCCATGACATCATTGGCCTTGTTCTGGGCTCCAGTGATGGCCAAAAAAAGCGTAACTGAGAACACAGTGCATTGTTCCCCTCAGCTGCTGGGCCATATTGACTTTGTGAGTCACGCTCAGCATGCAGGGGTGACACATTCTGTCATTAGTGTTGCTAATTCCCTGGCGTGAAAAGTGAATGGTGCCTACTCTAAGAAAACAGGGAAGAGGTGGAAAAGCCTTGAACTCACCAACTCACTAGCACCTCTTAGCCTTTCTGAGTTCATTCATTTGGGGCACAGATATGACAGTAGGATCTTAAATTGTTATAAACAGAGGATTTTCCTGAGACTTATATAGGACAATGACTGTTTTTTTGGTGAATCTCGATTAAATGCTCAGGCTGACTGCAAGATACAAGGAACTAAGCTGGACACTAGTTTTCTTTCTGCTTTATTGTCTTGCCAGGAAGGAGGCCCAGAGGGACGGAGAACTAGAAGGGCAGGACTTCTCTACTGACCTCAGCTGGAGAGAAATGAAGTTGAAAAAGCCTAGAGGTAGGCCTAAGACTGATATACATATGGGAGGATTTGTGTGAGAAAACAACAGCATCATCATCATGAAAATTAGGATAATGAATATGAGCAAGTGTGAAAAGCCGGGACAAGCTGTGCCATAGTTAATGACCACCCTTAGCTTCATATTTGTAGTTTTGGAAGATAAAAATACAGCAAACTAGAGGACCAAGAAAATTGTTGAAGAAGTTGTCTTTGAGCAACAAAAAATCCAGTGAGGATTACGAGCAGCTAACAGGACCTGCAGGAGATGAGGGATGCTTAGCTGGAGCCACTTAAAAGGACCTGCTAACACAGTTAGAAAGGCTGCAAGAAGCAGAAAGTCAGAGGGACTGGTCAGAAGTTCCTACCCTGTCTCAGCTCCAGCTTGAGGAGCCTTTGCTACCCAGCAAGTGTGTGGCAGTCCACCTGAACTGTCAGCTGTGAGTGCAGTGTTTCTAGAGCAGGGAGGAGCAATGGTCTGCTTTAGGAGCTGTGTCAGTAAGAAATGAAAAAGGGCTTTGGCAAGTATCACTGGGGGAGTTGGTGGATGCCTGTTATTTTGTTTATGTTCCTTTGTCCCTTTCTTCTTCATCTCCAAAACAGTGCTGTTCTTCTTAGCCATTTATGATTTGTGAGCAAGGAAGTAGAGCTCTCCGAACACTCAGTTAATTTAATTTTCTCAGGTTGGGAGCTGGAACACAAAGTTCTGTTTATTAGTGACCCTTAGAAATTGAACTGCCCTTGCCACTGTCAATCAGTCTGGCAGAAAGGGAACATTTATTGCTTCCTTAATTTTTTATCTTTACCCTCTCATATACTTGAGGCAGGAGTGGGGAAAGAGGCTTATTGCACGTGTTTGAATTCTTTGCACCGTGTGTGGTTGCAGTATGTGAAGGTGTGTAGGAACCAGATTTAAAATAACTAATTTGAGTGGTAGCACTTGTCTAAACCCAACAGCCTGAACTTCAACACAGGTCAAACATGCCCAGGCAAGATCCTGGGTAAATATCCAACGAGTGAAGCACACGCCAGCACTCCAGTACATGTGCTAGGTAGCAGAATGCCAAGTAAGTGTGCCCCCACACTGCCATGTCTCTGAAGGAAGGTGTCAAGGTATTCCGAGTTTCACCTGGGAGGCCAAGGAGAAGAAATTAGTGGCTTTGGTCATGTCTCCACAGTAAGTGGGGCCGGAACTACACCGTGATGATGCCATCAGCGTTGCACAGAGCCATTGGGAAGGCTTTGTACAGCTGGCCCACAGCCATCGGTGGAACAGCTTCTGTTTAGATGGACATCCTGGTGATTGCACTTTCAGAGCAGTATCAACAGTATAAGAGTATGAAAATATCTTTTACATTTGCAGCCTTTGGAATCTAAGTCTGCCTTTTACTCTTCTCATCAGAACAGCCTGGAATGATCTCTATTATACCAGACTGCTCTCGAGCCTGAGAGACTCTTTCAGCAGTAACCAAGGCTTGCAGGAGCCAGTTGAATCAGGCAGAAGAGAATGCTACAGGCTGTCCTGAAGCTGTCCACACAGCCCTGAAGGGGTCAGCTGCAGGGAAAGGCTTATTTGGAGAGATATATCCATATATATGATGATACTTATTTACCAGCACTGGACTGAGAAGAGGCTGACTCCAACCTAAGAACAGCAGTCCCTTTGCAGCTAACTTTGTGTGATCACAAAGACACCTTCATCTATTCTGCCATCATCCCACATGGTATTTGTACATGGGCTATAGTGCTGTCTGACCCCATGAAAGCTGATCCCCACATGCTGGTTTTTTCTCATGGTCTTGATCTATTCCCATGCTACTTCATTCACATGGACTTGGTCTATTCCCATGCTTCCCTATCCTTGCTGGAGGAAAGTGCTTCCTAAAATCTAACCCAAACAGCCTTCACCATTACCAGCCCTTTCACTTTGATGCTCCTCTTGAATCCCCTTAAATAAGAATACAAGGTGCTTAATCTACTCCATCGTTGACTCTCTGAATTCCCTCTTCAGAAAGGTGTGCTCTGCTGATTTCCCACAAAGAGGAAGGTTCCACGCATCAGATGCTGCAGAGAGCTTTTGCCCCCACCCAAAGTCTTGTTTTTCAGTGACGCACACCCCGCTCTGCTATTACTTAATAAAAAGTGAAGTCACTGCTTTCCTCCCCTTCAAACTGCTCCACCCTCAGTCAGGAGGTCTGCTTCTCCACCCTTTGGCAAAACAGATGTTTGGGGGTGGAGGTGAGTTTAGGGGTGGTGTTGACCAGCTTCTCATCTGGGGAGAAAAAACCCAACAGTCCAGCCCTGTCAAAGGGCTGCTTGAGAGCTGGGAAGAGCCCTGATAGCCTTCCCCTGTGTTTATGTGTATTTCATGTGCTTCCAGTTTTATGATCCCACATGTGAATACAAGTTAATAAGATCATTCATGTCAGTCTGTGGGTCTAGTTTAGGATGCAAGGATGAGTGTAAGCACAGCAAATCACTTGGCTGTTCTTTATTTGCCTTTTTGCTCATCCTGGAGGGAAGTTTTCACTGAAACACCCACCCTCCTACTTTGACAGATAGGAAGAGCCAGAGAAACTGGTGTGTATAAGTAGTGTGATGGGGGACTGAGTTCTCTGCTCTTCTCAGACTTTTCTCACAAGTGGTGGGAAGGAAGACAGTCCTTAGAAACTGGCTGCAGCTGCATGATTTTGCCTCACCTCCATCAGTGTGAGCTCAAGTAGCCCAGAAGCTGCCCTAAATATACTCCAACATCCAGCAATCCCTTAAGGACCACCTGCCAACCAAACACGCCTGGAACACAATGGGGTGCAGCCACTCTTCCTTCCCACCCTTGACATGCCCTTCCTGGTGGCTGGTGAATAGCTGGTGGCTATTCTGGCTGTTTGCTCACTGAAGAGACCACAGGCAAGGGAGGGAGGCCTGGCCTGGATTGCATTCTCTATCCTTGGAGGAAAAAGTGCTGACAATCAGGGCCACAAAATCCTGGAGAAGGCTTTCAGGGAATGCATTCACTCCAAGAAGTGTTAACGTCCCTCCAGAACCTCTGTGTTTAAAAGGGGAAGACTGCAAATTTCTGTTCAGAAAAGAAATTTTATCATGAAGGGAGCAAAAAAAAAAAAAAAAAAGCACAAGTAACTTGTTACAGTGGGGGACACAAATTTTTCAGCTGGTTCATGCAGAGGGTGACAACTGGTAGGGACCACTCCCATAAAAAGACAAACAGATGGGGAGGGACAGAATGTGAAAACAGAAGGTCCAGCAAGTGAGGAAGCAGCTGGTAAGTCTGGTGGTCAGGATGGCCAACTGTCCTGGGTTTGAAGGACTGTGACTTCACCTGCTGTAGAGCAAATGTAGTTTTGTTTCAGCTTCATTGGGACCAGCTGAGGAGCTCTGTGTGTATGTAACTACTGTTCTGATACCTCCTGCTTCAGCCACTCTGTACCAGTTTAGGGCTTCTGTTCCACTGTGCTATGGATATTTATATGCCAGTCTCTGTTTTTCCTGTTTCTCAGCCTTTTCCTGGCTGAAGCAGCCTTTAGCTTTGCTGTGCTTACTCACACGCTTTATTATTATTCACTTCAAAATAATCAACTCAAAAGCAGTAAACAGAGAAACTAGGGGTCCCACTAATTTTTTTATTTGTTTGTATGCAGGTAGCACTTCACTCAAACACTAACATCCCCATTGTGCCAGATGCTACACAAAAATGGAACAAAGTGTCTCCCAGAGGAAGAGTGATTTTCATATTAGATGAGACAGACTCAGTGCAAAGATGTTATGAGCTAATACTAGTTAATTCCAGTGGTCTAGGACTTCAGCTTTGCATTGTTACAGAGCTGACATTCCTTGGTCAGAGAAACCATATTTTTGGGAAGGTTCAGTGGAAATGGTTTTGGGACTGTACCAAGTCCTCCCAGGATTCCAGTTTTCTTAGTCTTAGCCTCAAAGGAATTTACAGCTGGCTCGGGCAGAGCTGGAAGTCCCCACAGGAAGGATTTTGTTGATATTCAGTCTTTGGAGGACAGTGAGCTTCTCTGTGAAGGGCAACACATATATCTGTCCATGTCCTCGGCACCACACCCGCTACTCATCCAAAACAGATAGAATTTCAAGGACTCACATGACCACGTCCATCTGTCCAGGGACTATTAGGAAAACCTAATGGTGTATGTGCATGGGAGGTTTCCCCATTCATTCCTTCAGTTTAGGCAGGATTTATCTCTGCCTGAAAGTGAAACAAACTTCGAACACTTAAAAATTCTTAAAAATGAAGGGCACCTTCAGCAATCAGCAGAGCTCCCAGAAATTTGTGGAAAGCCAGAGACAACGTGAGATGGCCCCTGTACTCTGAGGGCCAGCAGTGTGCTCTGCTCATTGCTGGGATTCTCCCTACTGCAATCGGCCTGTCTATGCTTCTGCTAACAATGATGCTGACTCCATTGTCCTGACTGGGTCTCTGTAGAGTAGAAAATAGCTCCTTGTGCAGCATGGCCTTACCTGAAAGGTACTGCAGGGCACAAAGAATACCATGGGCAGCTCATGAGCTTTGTTTTATATGAAGACTGACTGTTTTCTGCCAGCCAGAGCAGAGTGCTATAGGCAGTCTTGTCCAACATGCTCTAGTCAGTCTTTTATTTCTGGTCCAACAGAATTAAAATAAAAACCAAGGGTCTCTGTCCAATTACTAACAAAAATCTGGCCTCTGTCAGCTCAAGGAATAGTCCTCTCCTGTCCTTGAGAGACACAGTAACTACCTTTTTCTCCACCTAAACAGTTTCCCAGGATTCCTCACCTGACTCAAAAACCTTTTAAATCTATCAACTCAAACTAAGGTTACTGACCTGATTCCCAGGCCACCTGTTACTCATGTCTTTGGGAAAATTTGGTTGAAATAGGAATCATCCTAAACCTTTCTCCTTTCTTTTGTACTCTATGGTGTCTCTGGACATCAGATTCATCACTGTATAGCAAATTTTGTGGAAGATATCAAGACATCAGTTCATCACAGGAGCATAAAGCAGGTAAGACTCAGAGTTCCATGAACGTGATATCTGCAGTACAAATGCCACGTGCTGCAAGCTCCTTCACTCCTGGCACGGCACATTTATTGTCACTTTAATAATTTTAAACCCTCCCTAACGTGTACTCTATGCCCTTTGGCAGGGACTCACTCTGCCTGTTATATTTCAGTACAGTGTTTGGGACAATGTGGTTTTGGTTTTCCTAATGAAGAGCAGTGCCAATAAGTAATGAAAGCATATCAGTCATAGTCTGCATAGGAAAGGCAGTGTCCATGGGATGATAACATCTTTGGTGGTTACCATAATATTTTCAAGAATCAGTCATTCCCCTCATATACTTTATAAAAACCTCACAAAGTTGGTATGCTAAGAACTTCTAATATGAATATATCTCCCTTATTTGGAAAAAAGCAAATTGTGCTTCCAGTTTCATGATCCCACTTCATTTTTGATATCTGACCTTCAGATTAGAGGTTTTCACATCATCTCTCAGCCCACAGAGAGTATCCCAAGGTTCAGTGTGTGTGAGAGAGATAGGAAAGGAACATTAGAACAGGCCAACCACAAATAGCTAAAATTAGCTATGAGAACTGGAGTGCTGAGGTCTCTGAGGAACACTAGTCAAAGGAAGAAAATGGTTGTTTGCTGAACTCCCACTTATTCTACTGCCTCTGAGGACTCTTGGCTGACATCCCTGCCCAGACATCCTACATGGCTATTTAAGAGGATTTCCCCCACCCCTTCCCCCTCCTTGGTCATCATTTTCCTCTTTTATAACTGCAGTATAGAGTGATATGGGATTCCTGCTCCAGCAGCAAGATGCTGACTGGAAACAGGAAACAGGGGGGCTATGCAGAGCCTCCACGACAACACGGACGTCATACCCACGTGTAGACAGGGATGCTTCTCACATATGGCAATGATCATCAGCTCCCCCTTTTCCTCCCCTTCTCTTTTCCCTAGAAGGGCTTACAAAGCCCTAGAGGGGCCATATATCGAGTTAGAAGCAGTCTTTAGGAAGCATGGCTGTGTGAGGCCCTAGTTATCATGGAACATGATTTCTTGCATAATTCTTTCAGATTCTCTGAGGCCACTAAATTTGAGACTGTAAATCTTCATGTGACCAGAGCATATGGCCTTAGAATAAGACATAGAGTGAATTACAAGGAGACAGCCTATCTTTTTCAGAATCTGGTTAAGGGAATCCTTTGAGAACTATCCCTTACATGCAGCCATGAGCATGGCTTTAAAAGCTGCCCTCCCTTTCTCCCTCTTCCCAGAAATGCCTGATGGAATAAGGTGTTTTTTTTTTTCCGTCAGCACCAGGTTCTCCTCTTTTCTCCTTCCTGTTCTCAAAAGCCTTTTCTCAAAATAAAACTGAATGGCTGGGACTGCTTATCCTTCAGATTATAATGCCAGGAAAAAAGAAAAGGATTGTTAAAAGTAATTGCATTGATACTTGTGGAAACACCTTAGGGGAGTTGGAGGCATTGCCTAAGCTAAGGAGCTAGGTTCTGTCTCCACAAGGAGGAGAAGGAAACGCTCTTGTATTCACTGGGAATAAGTTTTGTTTTCCTCCAGGCAGCTCTCTGTAGTGCTATTTGCCTACAGTCATGTACAGATTATGCTATACTTGCCTCTCTCGGCTAAATTGCCATTATATATGATGTTCAGAGGTGAAGGTTTATTCCAGATGGGGAAACTGATTTCAAACGAAGCAAAAAATTCCCTTCCTAGCCTGCTCCCCCTCTTTCTATGAGGCAGACAGTGCTCTTCTTGACGATCCTGCTTCTTTGGCAGAATAAATTCTTTGAAACAAAAGTGACTTTATGTAAGTATCAGTGGGAAAAGGTTTTCCCCAGCAATAGTTCATTCAGTCTCAACAGTGGGAGAGAGAATTCAAATGCTTTCAGAAGGTATACCCATATCTGTCCTGTGAGAAAATGGAGACCAGATTAGTGCCTTCTATTCTAGCTGCACCAATGATTTGCCAGCATTGAGAAGGTCTCCATTCCTCTCTTACCATTCCACTCACTGGGCTTGTGGTCATCTTACAGAGCTTAAACTGAGAGAAAAGGAAGCAAGATTTTGGTTAAATAATGCTTGGTTGTAATCCAGGGAGCATAAAGATATGGCTTAAATAAAAATCCAATAGATAGACAATACTTGTCTATCTACTGTCTTTTGTACTGTCAGGTGCTGGGGAAAGTCTGATGAAGAACCATGTCTCTGTTGGTAGAAACTTCTGTTGCTCAGCTCTTTGTTGTTTTCCATTAATTATCCCGTGATTAAAACTGTGGATTACTCCCATGCATTGCATAAACTGTTACACTGAGAGCACTTTCCTCATTGACCTTTGTGTCTTGTGTGGTAAGAGATCAGTCTCTTTTTGCAGTTACCTTTAATCCTTGCTTAAAATCCCTGCTGCAGATATTGGGAGATGGCAAGAATGGGAGCTGTGCTGTAGAGCAGCTCCTCAGCTGGGTGTCAGCCATAGGCAAACAGTCACCAAAGGAGAGGAGAGGACAGGACAGAGAGAAGAAGATGTGGAGAGGAGAGGAAGAGGATGTGCTGTACTAAGCTGCTGTTGGATACCTACAAGTGCTTAATAGCTCTCCAACCTCTTAGAGATGAACCATTGCCTTGGAGCAGTCCAGGATCCCACAGAAGTGCACTTGTGGTGCTAAAGCCCTGGTCAATACTCTGTGTGAGATTTGGTGGAAGAGTTACTAAGAACAAAGCTATAAAGGGGTGTTTTCTTGCTCAAACCACATGTTCAAGCTTTGGTACCTTCATAGCTCAAGTCCTGGTACATAATCTGTATATCCGTGCTATACCCTCCTGGTTCTTGCCAGCAATGTGTAGTTTTCACTGACTCCTCTGCTCTGCATTGGAAGTCCTTTCTGGGTAGAACCAGTAGGGTGCAGGCACATTTACTCACGCCGTGTGTCTCCCGATCAGAAGAACAGACAGAACTTTGAGCTGCCATGTTGCTCTTGCTACAAACCACGTTAAAAACAAAAGGATTTGAACTTTGTCAATATGAAATACTTGTTTTTAAGCTTCTGCTAACAATGCATGTGATCATAATCCTAGCCCTAAAGTCCTTGGTAAAGATATTGTTATTCAGTGGGAAGGAAAAATAGAGGAAGTTTGCTCTGTCCCTGCTGCTTGGCTTCACCTCCAGCCATGCTGTATCTGGTTACAGATTAACTCTTGATGCATAATACCTGTTACCATTTGCACGGAAACCAGGTCTACTTTGCTGAATCAACAGAAGAGTTCTGTAATTACACTGTGATGTTTTTCATAATTCTGTATCCTGCACTCAAAATACCCCTCAGAAGCACACAGAAAGGTGCAACTAAGGGATGGAGGCTGTCAGATTGAAGGAAATCAGGGCCGTCAGACTAAAGGAAAGGGGAAGAGGGGCTGTAGATTGTTATATCTGTCTTTAGTGGAGAAAGAATACTGTTTTGCACATCTGTGGGAGATCAAACACGTATTTTTTTCACTCCTGACATTAATACATTCGGTGTGGAACTCACACTGCTGACCTGAGAAGGTCCTTTGAGGAAAGTATTGCTCTTCACTTGGGAAGAGCAAGACAATAAACAAATGAGAGTCCTCACTCTGGACTGCAGATCTACCATCTCCTCATCTTTTGTCTCACACTGTATGCCAAGATTTATGGAGAAAAATTCCAGAAGAGTGAGGAAACAGAAGTGCTGCCTTTTGCTCTAGAGAAGAAAGAGATCTGTCCTTGAAATCTCACATCAGAAATTCCTCAGCTTCTATTGGCTGGAACTGTAAGCCTGCAGGAAGGCTCTGCCACAAGTGAGCAGTCAGCTACTGTTTGGAATACAGCACTGATTTGGGAACACAGGAAGAAAGGCATTGAAAAAGTCAGTTTGGATTTATAAAAGAAATAGTATGCCAAGGCAACAATCTCTGTTGGGGTTTCCACACAAAGGAACTGCTTCTCACTTTTGACGCTCGTGCACTGGCATACACAACAGGAATCACGGAGTTCATTCCCTGCTGGGACACTATCTTTGTCATTAGAGACTGTCCTTGTAACCAACACCTTTATTTACAGTTTCAGGTGAGAAACTAGTAACACCTGGACTATGGAGATCAAGACACTGGCTTATTCTTACAGGAAGTTTTTTTAGGTTGTTCAGGGAGAAGCAAGAGACAGCAACTTTTCCTGCAGTTGCACCTGTTCTGCAGGTAAAGAAAAGACCCTTTCTTCAGACCTGACAGACTGACACTATCTCCAGGCTCATTAAAGAAACAAAAAGAGGAAGTCCAGCCCCCTGGTTCTGCTCTTGCTTTTCCTACGTATGGTGATTTCAGAGGATTCCAACATGGTTTTGAAACCAGTGTCACATCTTAGGGACCGGGTGACCTACTCCATACAGAGAGATTGCAGTTCTGCTAGCTTCAGGATGGTCTAAGAGATACAGGGCTATTGCTTCCTCCCTGGGATCTTTCTCTACCTCCCTGCACTCACACCAGGTTGTGGAGGCTGCTGTGCCCTGACAGTGCCCTTTGGTGTGTAGGTGAAGGGGAGAAAGATTATGCTGAGAGATGAGGGAGCACGCTCGGTCCATGCCTTCAGAAGGCTGGTGAGAGGCAGAGATGTGAGTGGAGAAGTATCTAGCTGCTCAGTGTGCCAAAAAAGCCATATTCTCAGTCAGCTCCCCTCCCAAGTAAGGCTGTATTCAGCTCTCCTGATCCTCTGTGGCCAATCACCACTGTGAGAAGCCAGGGCAGCTCTTCAGAGAAGGCCAAAGATGTAGTGGTCAGCCACCTTCAACTGGAAAATAACAAAATGAAATTCTGGACTGTGCTGGGGGATGAAAAAGCACCAAGGTACTTCCTTACCACTGCCAAACAGAGTAAACCTCATCACAGGGAGGGCAACCCATTGTGAGCAGAGCAACATGCCGGTCTGCCAGGCTCTCTGTCTGCTAAACATTTGGGGGCTGTTTGGAACCCTACAAGAAGCACACAGCAACTTCAGTGGCCAGCACTCTCTCAGTGGCCAAACCCTCTCTCACAGAAAGAGACATTTCCTGTACAGTACCTAGGAGGAGACACCATGAGTATCTGATATTACAGTGGCAGATAAAGAATGTATAAGTGCTGTCCCACACTTGAATTTGAGCAGGACCCTAAGGCTGCAGTGAGAGAAAGCAACGAGGTCTCTGACTACCGCACCAACCTTTAGGCTCTTGTCTCACCAAAAGGAAGACTTGCACCATAGCTGCTCATGGAGCTGATGGAGGGAGCAGATGTTACTGCTTTTCCATGTCTATCCCTTCTTCCTCAAACTTACCCCTCCAAGGCCTCTACAAAAGATATCATCTTCTTCAGGTTACGTGGATAGAAACGTCAGATGTCGACTGGAGCCATGAATCTGCTCATGAACTCTGCTGGCCACAACACCACAGAGCTGCCTTAAAGCTCTTAAAAATGTGAGGCATTCCAGTAATTTTAATTACTGTGCATTGCATAAGCCAGAAACCAGTTCATACAAAGGAACAACAGAGAAGTGATTTTCAATTGCTCTCACTCTCTTCTGTGCTTAGTGCAGAGCCTCCAAAGCTCTGGGAACACCAGCTCTTATTACCATTTGAAGCACTTCATCTATTTGAAATCTCTTTGTTCAGTCACTTGGAGCTATGGATGCAATTTAGAAGGGTTTAAAAAAGAAAAACAAAACTTCAATTTGGAAATGGCTACAACAGCAAGAAAGCAAAAAAAGAGAAGTGGAAAGACTTATTATAAACAAAAATGAGAGAAAATTAATTGCTTGGAATGAGGCATAGGTAGGTAGAACAAAGCGAATCACATTGTGTCCTTCCCTCCCGGATTCTGTCAGAGCATCTAATCACAGCCTCCTGACTTGAACCCTGCATGGTACTGAGCCCTTTGGCCCTGGTCCAGAAATGCACTTAAGCTTATATTTAACTTTGTGCATGTAAATGGTTCTGTTGACTTCAGTAGAGCATCTTGTGTGCTTAAAGTTGAACATGTGCCTTAGTGTTTTGCTGGATTTGGGCCAAAGAGCACAGTCATGTGCAGGAAACATTTTCAGCCCGATAAGGCTGTTAAAAGATATTTCCTTGTTACTCTTCTGCAGCAGATGCCACATCACAGCCTGACTGGAGATCCCCGCACTACCGACAGGGTGATTTCATATTCCACAACCCTTTATAATGTAATATTCCTGGTGACACATGGTGCCTATGGTCTGCTCCCAGGCTGAGCACTCTCAGTGGGCACAATCTATAAAGGCTCCTTGAAGACTGAACACAGTACAAAAACATTAGATCTGATGAAGATTTAATGGTGCACCTCGAATGAAAAGCTTGGGAATGGGATGGAGTGTTACCTATGTCTGGCTTGCAGACAGGAAGGTGACATAATTCCTTTGCAACCTCAGAGAAAGAGATCAAATGAATTTTTTCTATGTATTTATAGAATCAAAGACATTTTTGAAGAAAGAGTGTTCTCATTTTAAATAGCATATAAAGTTCACTGATACAATGGATGAATTAAGAGAAGAGGATTTTTTCCAACTTTTTCACACTAATAAATCAGCAAATACGAACATTTTTAAAAAAAACATCGTCTCAAAGGACAGTGTTAGAAAAGAAACAGTGTACTGAAAAAGAAACAGATAACCAAGAAATATGAGAGTCTCTTGCTAATGCAATGCATGACCATTCTGTACTGTCCTAGGAGATGGCATGAGTGTGCTGTAAAAAAGGACATCAGATAGCTTTGAAAACACCTATCCTTTCCCACCTGCTGCATAAAAGCAGAAAAACAATGAGGCCTTCTAGAGGGTGTGATGCTGAGCTGGTGTAAAAGATACAAAGATCACTGACTTCAAGAAAAGTTTTTCAGACAAGAGGATGCTTTTGAGCAACTTGTCAGCTGGACAACTCAGAATGCTAATGGTAAGACTCCGTGCTCATGAATCAAGTCAATTTACTGTTGAAAAAATAAAGTAGAAAAATGACCATACTTCAGAAGCCTTTAAAACTTATATGTTGTTAAGGAGGTGGCTGGACTGTTGAACTGCAGGCTGAAGTGTCCTGATTTCATTCATGCCATGTTCAGTTTAAGCTACCTGAGATTTGGTGATGCTTTGGAGTGTTTTCAGCGACTACATGTGTCAGGGTATTTTTCTCTGGTGGCAGTGGGGAGTATGTCTCTCTGTCTCTCCACCTCCTACTCCCCCTCCCCGTCCCCCCCCTTTCTTTTTTTTGGCCAGCAGTTGCTCTAGTTTGGTGAAGCCCTTCTGTACTGAGGCAGGCGGCATCCCTCACAATGAGATGTGATCGGAAGGCAAGTGAACATGCCTTTAGTTCATTTACAGCAACACCTTCCGCATCTTGAAGGAATAGCCCAAAGTGCTTTTATCTCAATCTTTGCCCCTAGTAACAGGATGGTTCTTTCTAGCCACAAGCAGGACTTGTGGAAGAAAAATGACATCATTAATCTGCTCGTGATGTAAACAGCTGTGAGTACCTGTGTAAGCAGAAAGTAGTTCTCTTTCCTGAAATTTAAGTAAGACACACAGCTTAACGTTTTTCCTTTTCCACATAATCGATTATTTAGATATTGCAAAGAACCTGGCTGCGTCCGTGAAGGATGCAATCATCTCTTGCAGCGCAGTGCCCCCTAGCACTGCCTGCACACATTTATTCAGGATGGAGGGAAGAAGGCCACTTTGCTCAGTCATGAACACCTGCGGGACATGGCTTTCCCTGGGAATTTTCACACCAACTATTGACCCAGCCCAGTCATGCTTAGCTTGTGGGATCCGACAAGATCACAGCATGAAGTTGTGTGGCTGCCCAGTAAAGCAGAGAGATCCTTAATTGTGTTCAACAGTGTGTTTCTTGATGGAGGACTGGAATAACATAGATTTCTTTATTTGGTGACATTAACCATACATGAACTCCAATTTTCTCATATGAAGATCAAGCTCTTTATTTTCTCCTTCTTTCTCTGCTACATTTTTTATGGCCATATAAGGCTTAAAGTTTTATCTGAGCAAAAGAGCAGAATGATAGTTTTTTATTTTACTTTTTTCCCTTCGCAATTTCTCCCTTGCAGATAGGGCATAGAGCAGGAATTCAGAGAGAATTCTCCTTTCAGTTCCTTAGAGAATTCTCCTTTCAGTTCCTTCATCAACTTTCTGTGTTACTCTGACAACATTGTCAATATTTTCTCATATAAGTAAACACTCCGAATCCCTGCCTGTCCCTTCCAGACTTCACTGTACTGGTAGGTCTTAAAGGGGAGAGGCATATATCAAATATCTAATTGATATTATCAGAGGATAACATACAATATCTCTATTTACAGATGATAAAATGAATGTACAGGGAGGTTAAATGATTTAACAAAGGCCTCGAGCAGGCCACTGGCCAGACTGAGCTTTCCTGAGTATCATTTACCTGTAATTTAAAAAAATAAGGCACTCTGGTTTCTGTGTGTGAAATGTACTCTTTAGGTGGAAAATAAATACTGTTCTTATTGTTCAGTATCCAGTCCTGGTTGAAAAAAACTGCATCTCTACTCTGATAGAGAAGTTAATCTCTTTGAAAAAGAATATTTCAGTGTCAAAAAAGCAGGTGAATCGGCTAAGCCCTGACCAAATACAGGCACTGCTACTCCAGGCAATTATAATATAAGCATTACAAAAATTTCTGAATCAACTCTCAAACAGTGATATAGAAGATAATGGTAAGCCTTGCCATACAGACAGTCTGCACACCACCCCTTCCAAACAGATGTGCCCTACCCCTGGAACAAGCTATGTCTCTCCTTTTCATCCTATTACTTCCCTGGATTATATCTGAAAAGTCAATTAGTTCCTGCAATCAGCACAAACTTGGTGTAATTTTAACAAGCTTGGTCAGCCTCACTGTAAACAAGCTACTTCCATGCCTTGGAGGGCCCTGTGGAACATCAGTGATTTCTATTCTTCTTCCTCTCCCATTTCGGAAAGTGAGAAGGTGACTGAAGGGTTTCTCTTCTCTGAATGTGTCCTACATCTGTGTACCATAGACACAGCATTTACACAGCACCCAACAGCTTAAAAGCTTATTACAAAGCATTTAGCTTGTTAGTACTCAGAAGACACCGGAAAGGTGTTATTATAGAAATGAGGAAACATACTCAGAGGAGTTACTTGGCCAGAGAGCGAAGGGAGGTGGTGCTGGAGCTGTGATTATAATCTAGTTGTGTGTGGGCCAAACTCTCCCTTATTTACACCAGTGTCAGTTTCTGGAATATCTCCACTTCTCTCAGATATTGATCTGAGATTGCTGATAGACCAGGTGTATGATGATGTTGGTGATATCAAACTTTTTACAACAACAAAGAAACAATGAGAGTGCCAGACACACCTCATTTTTCTTTCATGTTACTCTGCTGAGGTTGGTGGAGTTGTTCCTTGTTTATACCCAGTGAGACTGAACGACAGTCCATCCAATCTGATGGATTCAACTTCATTTGTAGTACCTTGAACAAATAGTCCAAATACCTAAAGTGATTTTTGCACAGGGTTTCTCATATTGCAATTTGGGCCCAATGATTCAGTCACTGACGTGTATAAATTGAATGACCTATTTAATACCCTGTCTCATACATACTTATATGACCCGTTAGCATCTCCATACCATCTAATTTTTTCAGTGTGTTCACTAATACACATTCCTGAGCAGCTCCCATCACTATTATCCCATTACACAGGGATTTGAAGCACAGTGAGGCAAAGTTGTCACACAGGTTGCCTGTGTCACATCAAGGATAGGAACTTGTGTTTCCCATTGTTGGCATTGTAACCTTGATCCCTACTGACAACACCCACCTTGAAGCTTTTCTCTACTGATGCTCCAAATAAAAGCCTATGCTTCCATAAGATGGGAGATTTTAATTTTATATGGACGGTACGATTAAAGAAAAGGTGTAGGCAGGCTGTGCTTCACCCAGATGGAGCAGAATTGTAAATCTAAAGATTTAGCTGACTATTTAGAAATTTAGGACAGCTGGTCCCTGGCCTTTAATACCAGCATAATTTATAACTAGATGTGCTTAAGTCTTGTAAACCCCGCAGAAAGTACTCTGACATTATATACACTGGTTTGATACTGTGATTAATCACCCCTCAGTCCCCTTTGCAGGATAATAAGGCTGTCTGTATCTTGCAGCTGGCAATCTCCTTCTTTAGAGTCCCAGCTCTCCTATAACATTTACATTTCTACAGCTGACAGAAATTTAAGGCTCCGAGAGGGGATAAGGCAAAACAAAACAAACAGGACATTTCTATAAATTCCACTAAAGCTGCTCTGCTGAAATACACTTTGAGATTAAATGCTGGTAGTGCCTGAGTAGATTCGACACTGCTTTTCCCAGCTCGGTGTTAGCAGTTTATGACCCCTTTCTCTCCGAAAGCCCTGAACAGAGGAAGCGATGGGTGATGGTGGTGAGGTGGCAGAAGAGGGAGGATTGAAAACACGCAGGGCGACATCCTGGTTTACAGTTCAGCCAGGTCTTGTCCTTCTTTTCCTACGTCCCCTTTCCACTGCCTTTTGAAAGAGGAAAAGAAGCAGCACGCCGCACTTCGGCGATTTCTGCCCGCTGTCTGTAAAGCCCCTTGGAATACAGTGCCACCGCCGCCTTCAGCCGAAACTCAGCTTGCAAGACAGCCCAGATGGTTTTCAAGGGAAACAGCCCAAGCTTTCCGAGCGAACCACAAACCCCTCGTGTGTTTTCCAGGAGCCTCTGAGGAGCGGCGCGGGGCGGCCGGTCCTGACTGGGGTTGGTTGGGGGGGGGGGACTCCGGGGGGCCGGGCCCGCAGGGGCACTGACGGCCTGGGGACGGACAGCCAGAGGTAGGGCTAGCACTGATGTAAGAGTTTCAACCCCCCGCGGCACCGGGGGACCGCGGGTCGCGGCCGCAGCCTCCCCCTGCGAGCGGGGCCCGCGGTGCCGCCGCACCACTCCGTATAAGGCGCTGTGGCGGCGGCCCCGCCCCGGCCGCTCCCGCCGATGAGCTCATGCGGCGCTGCCATTGGCCGCGCGCGGCGGCGCCCCCGGAGCCCGAGCGGGCGCGTCCGGGCTATAACCGCGCGCGCCGGCCCCGGCCCGCACCGCCTCAGCACTGCGAGTACCGCCGAGATAGCGCTGCCCTGCCCTGCACTGCCCGCCGAGAGACAGACACAGAGAGAGAGAGGCGAAGTGCAGGCTGCGGGCAGGCAGCAGCGGCGCACGGGCTGTTTAAGAAGCGAGAGTAAAGTCAGGCGAGCGCAACAGCGACCGCCTCCCGCTCCGCAGAAGTGAGGAGGCAGCACCTCGGGGGGCAACATGACGGCGTGGCTCAGCTTCCTCGCCGTGTTCCTCTGCAGCTGGAGCTTGCGGGACTTGGTGGTGGAGGCTTGCACTTGCGTCCCCATCCACCCGCAGGACGCGTTCTGCAACTCCGACATCGGTAAGTGCCGCCCGGGCTGGGGGCAGCTGGAGAGTTCCCGGGACCCCGAGGGGGTGCGGGCAGCAGTCGGGCTGTCACCGCAAGGAAGCCCTCGTCCCGCGAGTCACCCAGTGAAAAGAGAGGTGCGGCGGGTTAAACTGGTGAGGGGGGAACCCGACTTTTCAAGAGCGGGTTTGGCTCCATCGCTGCCGCAGACGCCTGGGTCGGTAAGCGGAGAGGCGCGCAGTGGCGGACCCCCGCCCAGCTCTCCCAAGCCCTGTCCCGCGGCAGCCTCTCCCGTAAGTCCTTTAAAGAAATCAGTACTTGTTGAAGTGGCATGTTTCCTACAGCAGGACAAAAACGTAACTGGAGGTGTGGGCTGACAAAATTTCCTCCACAGCTTGGTGACAAAAAGTAGGAGGCAGGATTAGGATGGGTTCTCCCAAGCACGGCCAAACCGGCCGTGGCTTCTGGCATGGGAGGTGCGGCTCACACAGGCTTGCGGTGCTGCGCCTGTAACTTTGGGGAAGGGCTGGAGAAGCAGATAACAAGTGTCTCCACACTTTCTGCCTGCGACGCTGCGATCTTTGGAGATTTGGGAGCTATGCAAACGTGCCTGCTTTTGGGAAAGTTAAAACACTTCTACTGAATCCTGACTGACGCTCTCCGCTGTGGGTTTTAGGATCCTTAGGGGTTCACTACACTAACTTTAGATAGGAGACAAGGACAGCACCAAAAATCTCTGAGGAGGTGGTAATAGAGACTGATCTAAAGTTCTTTGGTTTGTTTGTAGCCAAGGGTGGTTAACAAAGTACAGTTACTGCTGTGGCAAAGTATATGAAATCAAATAGTAGTATCCTTTGAGTTGATACTGGACACATGTCCGTGTAATGGTAAATCCAGGCTGTCACTTCAGCAGTCGTGAGTGGATGGCACAAGTGAAACCTCTTACCTTCTCTGTAGGTTGCCTTAGTAGCACAATGTAAAAGGGGTTTGGGGGACTTCGCACTGCTGGTACCTACATGGTACTGACTCCAAGTGGAGTCTGCAAAGAAGTCCTTCTGGCAACTGCTATGAAAGTCAAATAGAAAATAATTGTCACCGCAGCAGAACACCCATAGCTATGAACCCTGCCAGTGGCTCTTTCAAGTTGGGTCTTTTGCCAGTAAGCTTGGCTGTCTCTTGCCTTTAGTTCTTCTACAGAAACTGCAGTTATGCGTGGTTATTCATGTCTAGTTTATATAACATGTCTGCTTTTGAATGCCAAAAAACCCATTACACGTTAAAAGTGCTGGGAAGGTTACAGTTTGCTTCAGTGATGATAACCTGGAAAACATTTATGAAATAGTTTTATACTGGCAGATTTTTCCAGGAAACTGCAGCATCTGAAGTTCTGTTGCCGTTTTCATAGTTGGGATCAACAAGTGTGACACCTAAGTGGCAACTGCCAGAGGTATTGTCCTTTCTGTGAAAGGGAGACTGGGAAACGATTTTTCCATAGCTAAAGCTGATAGCAGCACATGGTCTTCATTAGCTGCATTTTGGGAGAAGGTCTACTTTCTTGCTCTGATTAGGTCATGTTATACTAGATTAAGAGTAGTTTTCAGTTTAATTCAACTTCTTAAAATGGTGTTAAATAAATTTTTGTGGTGAATACATACAGTAGATTTTTCCTAGATGCGTAAGTGACTAGGAGTATAGTAAACTATGAAGTTTCATGTAACAGTGCTCCTAAGCTTTAGGATAAAGTCTTTCTGTTTTCTACTCTGATTTCTGGTTGAGTTCAGCTGCATCTCCTTCATCTTTCCTTTCTCTCTTCTGGACTCTTAATTGTATCTCAAGCCTTGGCTTTGCTCTAAGACATAGTAGTTCAAAAAGTAGATGTCTGTGGGGCTGTCATGCCTTCAGACATCAGAGCAACACAAAGGAGGAGAAGCATGAGGGGAAAGAGCAACTCGTTCCAGTAGATGACTTGAATGCAAGTTTGGTTAAGACTGCAGCTCAGTGATGAACTGAAGCAAAAGTAAATCCTTACGTTTGCTAGAACTGTCTGGAAAATGTGATGTTTCTGTAGGCTGGTTTTAGTAAATGCTGTTATGTTCTTCATATGTGGAAAGGGAAAAAAGCCCACTAAAGCTTTCTGGCTCTGGAGGAGTTAATCATCTCCATGGAAACTGATGGCAGTGTACTAGTGCAGTGTTTAGACAGACTAAACTACACGCTGGGTTATAAAACACATTGTGGGGAAGAAAGGGACTTGGCAGCAAGTTTTTATCGTGCTTGAAACTCCTGACAAAATACCAGCTCTGAAGGGAGGAGTCAGTGCAGTAAGGGCTGGAGCAAAAGAGGCTTTTAAAATAGCTCCTAAACAATACAAGAAATTAACTAGCTAGGTGGCAGCCTTGGAGAGGCTTTTCATCCTCAGAAGCACTGAATTTTGAAGAGGGAGAAAACTTTTAGTTTAGGACTGTAATGCAAACTTTTACTGTTTGTGTTGCATGCCTAGCCAGTCAAGTCCTACTGTCAAGTTTATTCTCTTCTTTAATTTTTCATCTGCCACTGGCTCTATTCTGATGCAGTCTCCCGACCCTGCAGTCATTAGAATGTTTTAATCTTTACAGAAACAGATGGTCAAATAAACCCACTGGAAAAGGCAAGATTTCTATATGTACATCCTTTGAAAGTGAAGGCTGTGGTCTTCTAAAGGAAGCTTGGACTTCATGACTTCATACATAATTTTTTTTTTTTTTTTTTTTTTTTTTTTTTTTTTTACTTAAAAAGAGGAGGGGGAAAAAAAAAAAAAGAGTCGCTACTGCCAGACTGGTCATAAGGGGTCTTTTCACTCAGCCTGAGTGTTCCAGCATGATGAATGGAGCAAAAGTGAAGAGGTGTGTCTTATCTGGCCCTCTGAGGTCAATAAATAATAAAATTGCTGTTTTAACTCTTGGCTTTCTTTCCTAACTGGATCAATAAGTGCCAGAACAGGCAGTACAATAATTAGACAAACTGCAACTGCTATGACTTGCCATCTGAACTTTGCGTCCTCCACTCCCGCCCTCTGCCTACGACCCCTTCCAGATGTGAATATTTTTCTTTTGTTTGAATTAAGGGATCTTTTGAAAGAACAGACACCAGGCATGCTTTGTTCCTTTGTGACAAAGCTGTGACATTTCCAGCTGGACATAGCTGACATGAAAGGAACTTGTTTGTCCTTTTTTTTGCAGGAGCAGCAGGAACTTTTTAGTTTGGCTGCTGAATGTTGAATTTGTAGGTTTGGAAAAACACCTCCTGCCTGGCACCCTCTGCCCCAAATCCCCTTAAAAAAAAAAAAAAAAAAGAGAGAGGGGAAAATATGTGATATTGCGATTTGACAAATGAGTCTGCAAGTGCTAAAGTACTTTGTCCACTCCACAGCTATCTTACTTTCATCTTGTGCATATACTTCAGAAGAGAGCTGTGGCACTATTAGCTGTCTCTTACCTAAGTTCAAAGGAGCTCAAAATTCCTTTGTACGGTTTGTGTTGGGGGAAGAAATACCTGTTTCAGCAAGGATACCAGTGGCTAGTGCTCCTGTCTATTCTAAAGAACCTGTTTTGATGAGTTGAGGTTGACAAGCTTTGGGGAGGTGAAGGTAAGCTCTTAAGAGTCCCTTAGGGGAAGCCAATCTTCACTCCATCCTCCTATGCCCGTAGCACTGAGTTCAAAACACCTGCAGTGGCTCCCTTCCTTTGAACTGAGAACGTGATAGAAGAGGAAGAAAGAATCAGCAGAGAAGGAGAAAAGTATTGAATTTGTTTGGCCCAAAGTCTAAGCACCTAATTGAAAACCTACCTTTTCACTGGTTTACTTGAATTGATCATTCTACCTTCTCACTAAGAAGCTGGAAGTGATACGCAGAACAACTCGATCATAGATGAGATTTTGAACATGGGTTCTTTACTTTGACATAGACTCTGTAGCGAGGTCCCATATGCTGTCTTAGCTTCTAGGGCAGATAGATGAGATCTGCCAAATTAGTTTAAAAGCTAAAATAAACCAGCTCCAGTTAATTATACCAACCTTTTGAGTTGAGCTGAATGTAAAATAAATTTTTTGAGCTATACGTTGTGATAATGGTTGCAAAAGTGTTTTATCCACTTTGGAGTCAGACTTCTCTTGAGGAAGTAATGATGTAGTTTTATTTTTAGACTGGATTTCCCTTTGAGGCATTTTAGAAGCAGGAAATCTGGGAAATGTCCTGTAAAGCTTAACAAAATTAAAAAAATAAAGTCCTGCAAATTTCATTTTACGTGGGAAGAAATTGAGGAGATTTGTTTAACTTTTATGGAATTCCAATGTCCCTGGTAAAAGCTGTGGTAAAAGAGAGTGTTCCTTGTGCCTGGTCATGTCTTCTGGCAGACAGATGGCCATTCTCAATTGAATTGTTGTATTTAGCAGAAGTGGAGGTAAAAGTTGCTTCTTTGTGATTTTTTTTTTTTTTTTTTTTTTTCAATATGTGCCATTTTAAGTCCATATGAGAAGAGGGAGATCACCTTGTAAGGTCTGGAGTTAGTCACTTCTCCAGATGTATGTATTAAAAAATAAAAGTGGTGGAAAGTACTGTTTGGAAGATGTAGTGCAGAATGTTGTATCTTTTTACTATTGCATATGCATGCTCCTTATTTCTTGCAGGAAGTATCTCCAGCAAGACCTCTGAGCCAACGGAGAGCCAGATGGTCTAAAGTTAAGCCTTGGAGCTCCTTGCTTTATGTAGTCATTTCTTTCCGTGTAATTTTCATTGATTTCCCACATGATCTTTAGAATTCTCTACCTGCCAATTGCTCTTCTAATATTTCTGGAAAGAAGTGGGCTGGTGGGAACATAGTTATATACAGCCATATGCAATATTAGTATTTTTTAGCTTAGAAAGTTTTCATCTGGGTTTGGGAAGGACCTGCATATTTATTCATGTCTGTTTTTCAGGATGAGCAGATTTGATTGTTTGACCACAGGAGAAGTGGTGTAAGGTGACAAATTAATTCTTAGGTTCATCAGTACACTTCCCATTTTCCAAGACACTAAATACCGTTAGTCCTGCACTTTCAGAGTTTCTTAGATATGGCAGCTGAATTTGCATGTGATGAAATGGATCTCTGTACTCAAGCGCAATCCCGGCTGTGGTGGGTGGGACCAAGAACTTTTAGTAGGAACATTCAGTGAGTCACCTTGGCCTTAATTGGATGTTAAAACTTTTAAGATGAGAACTTAGTTTTAAGATGTAACAGTGTTGTCTAAAGTTGTATTTCTTTTTCCTCAAAGGTCCAATACCATGTGGTGCTCTTATGGAGCCCAACCAAACATGTATGATTGAAGAAAGGAGGCCGTTTGGTCTGGGCAGGGGGTCTTGTCATTAAATGAAACTTCCACCAGATGCTTTCTGGAAGTTTGTAGGAGCTAGTAAACCTGAAAGGACAGCTTGGTTTGAGCTAGCAGGCAAGACCAGGCAAGCTGTGTTTGCCAGCTCTGAACCAGATTAAGCTGAGGAACTTATTTTTGGTCCTAATAGTGTCTGCAGTGCCTGTGTTTGAGTTTCCTTTTAATTATGATATTTATTTTTTTTCAGCTCAAGATGAAGAGGCTTTTTCTCTAATGTGCTGCTTACTGCTTTAGACTTTCAGGGTATGATTCCGTCTTTCATATGATGATATGAAGTGGAAGCAAATTATACCAGTGAAATGAAGTAGTATACAAGATGAGAGGAAAATTGTGCCTTGAAGCACCAATTAGTTAAGCAAATGCAGAGTTCATTAAACTTAAAGGCCTATTGTAGCTCATCTAAACCTCTGATGAACCTCCATATGTGACACTTGAAATTTTACTGGTGACTGTTACTACTCTATAAGCTAACTAAACCTTATATAGACTCCTCTGACACAAGGTTGATCAGAGCAGCTCACTATATTTGGAATTGTTGCAAGACTGTTTCAACTTCTCTGCAGCTTTGTGGCACTGAACACTCCTTGCAGATGGCAGAGCTGAAGGCCAACCTTTTTGGTAACACTCTGTGTAGAAGTACTCAGGGTATGTGGGAGGGATGCACGCTGCTGGGGCTTTTACCACTGCTCTACCCACCAGTGACTCTGCTGCCAATGTTATTTGCCTGTAGCGGGCTAAGTCCTTCTTTAAAACTAGGGCTACACTGGATTTGCTTTGGAATAGCTTAACAGCTTGGGAAAAGAATGTTAACTGGTGAATTTCAAATTTCTGCAATTTGAAAGTATTAGGCTGATGCTGGGCCTGAGGTAAATGAGACCGAGGTGGGTTAAATGAATTTACACTCTCTTATACATGATCTAAAATCTTACTGATATGGAGAGGAAATACTGAACCAGCCCTGTAACTTGTGTAAAGCAGGTGCACTGCCACTTTTCTCACCAGTATTTCACCGTCTTTTATCAGAGCTGGATTTGACTTGATCATTTTGTGTTTCTAAGAGGAATGCCACAAACACTAGAGGGCTTAAAAACTACTGCCAAAACCAAAGTTAACTTTCCAGTGTAATGTGAAGTAGTTCTCTTGGGTGATCAGAGTGAAGATGTAGTGCATGAACTGGCAGTGTCTAATAACATAAAAATGCAAGTAGTTTTACATAACCCTGATTATTTTATTTATTCAAAACTTCTGCCAGCTAGAAAAGATTCTGGGAGTCTTCTGGAAACAAGGTAGAAGTCTCTTGAGTTGTGTGCTGGAAAAATTAGTGTTGACTATGAATAGTCCAAATTCCTGCTAGTGTTTATATAAGACTTCTCCAAAGGGCAGTTTCAGACCTTAGGAACAGTATACAGATAATAAAACTCAAGTTAAATAGCAGAGAGATGCATATGCAAAAAATAACAGCAAACCTCATCAGGCATCAGCTGTGGTTTGCCTGAGATGCAGAATCTCATTTTTATTTTAGGAAGAAAGGAGGTGACTTGGGGTGTCCCTCTTGAGACTGAAATGCACCAAGAACCAGCAGAAAGAGCAGTGACTGGGGAGAATGTCAGGGAGGCCATTGGCAACATAGGGATATAGTTTTGGGTTGTGGTAGTGGGAACTAGAGGTCTGTGTTGGCAGGCTCAGGCTGAAAAACTTCCGTCTTTGTTACAGTTGGGGGAAGGAAGCGACCACAGCAATAGGCTCAGTGGGAAAGTTGTAATGGGATAAGGTATTTAGGAGGTGTGGGAGTGGCAAAGGCCCTCAGAGATTAGTCTCAAAGTATAAGGAGGAGAGAAGGATTACTGTGGAAGTTAGAGATGCAGTATGGAAGCACTGATGAAGAACTGGATACAGGCTGGTCAAGATCAGAAGACTCATTAGATGTGACGCATGGTAGGCCACCCCATCTGGAACTATGTGAAGTAGGTTGGGCATGCCTAAGGTGGATCCTAACCATCCAGGAGGGTAGATGTGTACTTGGGCTTCAGGGAACACATAAGGAAGACAATCTACACAAAATAATCTGATACTCTGCTGATAGATCTTTAACAGCCTGTAGCATGTTCATTTCTGACTGGCTTTGAAAAAACCTGGTTGTATGGACTGGCCATGGCCAGAGCACTTTACTCTATCAGGACTCCAGCCAAGCTGTTGCCTTCCTCCATTCAGATAAATGCCAAGTTCCTTCAAATAGCCCTTCAAGAAATGCAAGTTGCATGAGTGTGTGTGCAAGGGCTTGGCTTTTTTTTTTTTTTTATTTTTGGCAGTTGAGTTATAAGGAAAATATTGCTTATCTGGGAAATGATGTAGATTGTGCAGCAGCAGGAGCAAATGAAATTAATCCAGGTATACCATGTCTGGAGGTACTTCTGATATGCATGATGTAGTAACCTGCCCCACTGCAGTCAGGAGATAAAAGGAAAGTGTGCAAATGGCAGAGCCATCATTGTATAACACGTATTTGTTATGGGTTCTGGTGAAAAAATGCACATTCTGATAAAAAATCTACAATTTTCCTTAAATGGTCATCTTTTTTTAAAGTGTCAGAGCACAGTCCTGCTGGTTCTTAAGAGTTAGGAACTAGTTTATTGGGGAGGTAAAAACAGATAGGTTAAAGGGCCCAAGGAGGAAAAAGAGACTATAGATTTTTCACTTCTTAATTCCTTTACTTTGACATGAAGAGGCCGAGCTTTCTGCTGGCCTGCATGATCACTGGCGCTTCAGCAAAGCGGCTCCAAATTGCACCAAACTTGCACAGTGTTTGCATAGGTAGTAATGGCTACACCAGGCGCAACAGCATGAAGGTAACACATTATTACTTCTTGCTCTCTACTCATTTATTAAAAAAAAAAGTTCCACACCAGCACATAGGAAACAGGAGTTCTTCTATTCCACAGAGATATTCTAATCAGTGACCCAAGCTCCTGCTGGCCTAGAATGAAGGACTTGAATGTTCACTCCCTCATGCTGCATTGCAATTACAGTATGGGGACTCAACATCTGTTTCCTTTTCTCCATGTTTCCCTCGGTATTGGGTGTTTCTGCAGTGCAGTCTGCAGGGAGGCCTGCTGGCATTATGTTAGTCTGTTAAGTATCTATAGAAGAGCACTGGAGCCTTTTTTCAGACAACAAGTTCAATCTCTCGTGTTCAGTGAATACACGAACTAGCAAAGATCTTGCTCCTCTGGCGTTTAATCAATCCTCTCAAATCTCATTGATCAGCTGTAAATAGGAAGCTCCCTCTAGTGAGAAGGTTCTGTTGTTGGCCTCCAAACAGTTAAAATATAAGGGAAAAAATGTGCTTGCTTGTACCAAGACAGGAAAACCACAGAATGGAAAACTTCCGCTTAACTTTGAAAGACAGGAAATGGCTGGTGTTGGAAAGGGAACAGGTAGAGGAGGAGTGAGCCAGAGGATATCTGTAGAAAACCAGCTATTCCCCAGACAGTTCTCCCTCAGCTCAGTGTTCTTTTGGGGGATGGAGTTCCAGGCTGGCCCCCATGTTCCAAGCCCTTTATACACTTTCCAAGCACCCACCCCAGTTCCCTACTTCCTGCCTCTTCTGACACTGCTATAAATATCCTGCCTGCCTTGCATAGGTCCAGAGAAACACACATTGCAGATTAAAGGGAAGTGAGGTGACAGCATGAAAAGGCTTTTAGATCAGCTCTTGTGAAGTGTGAGATTGCTGGGTCCCCTGCTTTAAATGTCTTTAAAGAGTGAAACATCCTCCTTATTTATCATACTCACCTCTGGATTGGGATACATGGGTCTATTTCTAAGTAAATTATTTCCTCCAATAAATAATATGCTACATATGGTGCAGAGCTAAAAGCTGAAAAAAATCTGGTATTTGGGAGAATGTAGGATGGGGAAAAGAAGGAAGAGGAGACACTAGTTGTGAGACCACACTGCTTGCAGAAGTAAAGCAGTTGCAATAATGAATATCTTAAATGCTTTGGTGAAGTGGATCAGTCCAAGAGGAAGTAAAGCAGCAAAGTGATCCCTGGGGCACTTAAGTAGCCATCATGTACAGTACTTCAATAGCCACAAAATACCCAGCCCTCCCTCAGCATCCCGCAGGGCAAAGATCACAAACCCAGAGAAGCGTGGGAAGACAGGGGCTGCAGTTCCTGTGCAAAACTTCAGTATTGCAAATGATTGTGCTGGGTGAGGGCAGGATGAGTTCTTAAGCCCTTTGTTTTACTTCTCTAAATATGAAGAGCAGCACCTGTCCCTTTTTTCTTTTTTCCTTTTTTTTTTTTTTTTTTTTTAATCCCTGAGGGGGTTGGGATTAAGGATTTAGTTGGTTATTTCCTTAGAGGATCAAGATAAAAAGGAGACTTCAATAAGTCTATTTCTATCTTCTCTACGGACAGTATATTTTCAATAGAATTAAGCAGCTGTCCTGCTTTCCCCCCACTGTGTAACAGTTTGCAGCTTCACAGAGAAGCACAGAAATAGAAGATTCTACAATATCAGACAGAACTCCTAGGTGGTACTTTAAGAGACCCCAAATTATCACAGGAAGGTTTTAGTGGGATATTATTCATTCAGAGAAAAGCTTGACTAGATCTGGTGGCAGATAGCCAATGACCCTTATCAATATGTTGCCTTTAATACCTTTACTTTGGAACGAGCACCCTGCAGCAGAACCTGTGATAGTGAGTCTTGTGCACCATCCAGCTAGGCTGGAGTTCTGATGCTAATAAAATATACCTCCCAGAAGCCTCATGGGGGATACTCTGATTTTTTCCCCTTCTGAGGCTCTCATCTTAATTCTTTGTACTTAGAGATTAATTCAAACCCTGCAGTTTTAAGTTCCTTCCAAATTAGAGGCATTTGTTACTTCAGTTCTGGAGTCTATTTTTCTTATCAGGACGAGTGTCTAACCTGCCTCCCACATGCATTCTAAATTATAGCTATCTCTTGAGTTTCCCAGAGTATTCTGTTTTGCTCTCTTTCGGTTTGACTGGGAGGCCAATAGGATGAGAATCATGTATTTACTCATATTTCATTCTGAGGATTCTCCTGATGCCAAATAATTAAAAGACAATAAGGCTAGGACTAATAAATACTTGTGTTTCAGAGCCCTACATCACTCTGTGTTGTGCAGCTCAGCAGGAGCCTGCTGGAGTAGCACTTGCCAGCTTGATCCCAAGGAGATTTGTCCTTTCCAGCAGATTGACACTCTTGAAAAAACAGCAAGCAAAGTGGGACACAGGTCCTTATTGGCCTTTATTCTAATGCCAAGTTTAAATGGATTTAAAAAATGGTGTAGACTGAGAGCAGCAGACAGCACCTGTCTGGTGTATTTGAGCGTATGGGAAACAAAGCTTTCACTAGTACCGGAAAGTTTTCAAGCCAATAGGTTCCTTCCTGTCCGTGCAAGATCTCATGTTTGTTTCTGAATGCCCTTCTCTCATACTGATTTCCTCCAGTACTAATGGCTGGTGTAAGAGCTGGGTAAAGGAAAGCCCATGGTCTTTCTTTCCCTTCTGTGTCAGAAGCTGCTTTCCTGTTTGTCTTTTAGGCAGTATGGCATCTCGATCCATTGACGTAAACTTTGTCCTTTGTGCTGTTCAAAGCTCTCCTCAATTTGACATGGCATACACACATCCTGACTAGGCTGTCTTTTTGAGACAGGATTCTAGGGTGGTAGTTGTCTTGGTACACGCAGGGGTTCACATTTTTGTGCAGGTTCTATATTTGTTCATCAAACCGTCGTAAGTTCAGCATATGGCAGGGTTCCTTCCAGCACATATTCCTCAAAATATATGTGGACCAACAAGGAAAGATCGACCAAAGTTGTTACTGAAATAATGTGGTAGTGCTTTGAGGCAGTATCACTAGGTTGCACCATTGAAAAATATGGGAAAGACAGTTTTTGTTTAAAAAAATACCCAGGTCCTGAACGAGGAAGAAAGATTTCAGAGGAATTTTCTAAGAGGAATTGCTTAGCCCATGTGGCTCCCTTCTCTGTTGAAATCCATCAGAACTTGCAGCACCACTCTTAACTTGGGCACTTAGAACCAAAATGTTGATGTATGTTGTTTCCCCACTGAGTTTTGGACTATATATATTTTTTTTCTACTTTTTTCCTCACATGAACATCTCTGCTAGAGTTGCTGCAACATGCTGTATTGTCATAAACATACTGAAATTTAGGGATGTGGATAACCAGTGTGCACAGGGATCAACAGAACTGTAATGGTTAAAATGAAAAAAAAAAAAATCTTGTTTCTGTATTCCCAGAGTAATTTCCCATGGTGAAGACCAAGCATTAAATGAAACTATACACTCATGAGCTAGCTACATGTTTGCCTGCCAGTTTAATAGCAAGAGCAAGCAGGATCTGTAATCCTTTTACCCAAGAAAAGAAAACTCTGTTTTGGTGAGATTTCAGTACAGTGATAGCAATTTCAGATCCATTTTGGTTTTAGAGCGTATCGGCAGCAAAGCTGAAACGGACAGAAACAGGCAGTGCCAATCTGCTTTTACAGAAGCAGTGATATTTCAGCTATTCAAGATTATATTTCTTCCCTGTCCTGTTGGGAAGGTGGCAGGGAATTCCTTACTTGTCTTGGTGTGTTTTCTCTAAAATCCCTTACCAGAAAATGTTAACTGCAATCTGTGGCAATGAGAATGTAATCTGTGGCTGTTTTGCATAGTTGAATAATTTGTTGGTTTTGTTTTTAAGCCAATTGGTGACTCTCTGAGGCTAGCATTGCTCCAAAGCTTATTAATAGCAGTCCTTGACATTTTAGAGGTTTTATCTTTTCATTATGATTCATACATGCTCATTTCTGAATTTGCTAATGTGCACTTGCACTTCCTCAGCTTCCTTGCTCGTGGAAGGAAGCAGTGGAAGGAAACAGTGTACAACCAACAGCCTGGTTTCATTAACTGGGGTTCTGCTTATCCCACAGGATATTAGAAGTGAACATGTAACTCTGCATTGGTAAGCCACGCCTCTGTTTTTTCTCAGGGGGAAAAAAAAAGCTGTGTAACTATGTAATTATTCTTAGTTGGTATATTAAGTGTGAAATTAAGCAGTTCCAAGGAGATGAACAACTGCTAGTCAGAGGGAGTGTCTTTGTGCTTGTCTTCTCCTCAGAGCCTACAACAGTTCAGTGTTCTTGACTCAAAGTGTACCCCTTGGGGTAGGGGAAAATCAGAGCCGAGCAAGGGCTGCTAAAACCCCAGGCTTAGACGTGTGCCTCGTGTGTGCGTGTGTGTACATCTTGCAGTTCAATGATGACCCTGATGACTTCTTGAACTTTTAATGACAATGCAGCTGTCTGTTCATGGTGCTAATTAACCCAAAAGCTGATTCCTCCCTCCCCCTCGTTATCCATTCCGTGAATGAGATGTGAAAACAAGAAGACGACTTTTCCCGTGCCCTTAGGGCTGTCTGAGCCTGGCAGCAGTGACCCTGCTTGAGTAGAACTGAAAGAGCTGCTGCGCAATGGCCCATACTCCTTTTTAATGGGTTATTGAGATTCTACCTTCTCCTCCTCCCTCCAATCCTGTTACAGTTTGGAGCGATGGCACTTAGGGGAAAACAGCTGCAGGAATAACTTTTCTTTTGGAAAGCCAGAGACAGCTGCTTAGTTTTTAAGTCTAGGGATTCCTCCACTACTTATTTAGGGCCTGATCCCACTCCAGTTAAAATCAGTGGAAAGATTCCCACTGGATTCAGCAGGCAGTTGAAGGAAGCAGCTTCAGGAAGCAGCCTGCAATCAAACAATACTGCTTCAAAATGTTGGAAGCAGCTAGAAAGAAAAAAGAGAGTAGGAAGGCATTTATCACAGAATTGACTTTCTGACTTGCCTGCAGTCTCAAAGTACAAGCACTCAGCAGGCCAGTGTTTTACTTGAGGAACAGGTTGAATTAGTGTTTGTGGTATCCTAAGTTGCCTTTAAAAACCAGCTCTAGTATATCTACATTCATTTACAGTCTGCAGTGTTGACAGACTTTTATTGGCACAGTGAATTAAAGGACTGATCTTTGATGCTAAATGCTGATTTTAGTTTAGATACTCTGAGATCATGGAGGATAATGGCTTACTTTTTGAAATTATGCCAGTTCTCAGCACCTACAACTTTCACTGGTATGAATTTACTTGCCACTCCTGAAAAATGAGAAGAAAAATGGAATTTACTCTCGCTTCTGTCATTAGAGATTGTTGTTGTCACATCTTATTTATACAGTGAAAGAGAAGTCTAAAAACATGCTGGAGAGAGTCAGAATTTCTGTTCCATAGAGAATTTTGAAATGGTGGAAATTTATTCCATCTGAAATGTGAGGGGAAAATGAAAGTATTGGAGTTTTCAGCATGGAATTTTTTGGGAAAAGTGATTCAGATACATCTGAATATAATGTTTTGAAGGGTTAATTCCAGATGTCCATTTTGAATGAAGGTTTCATTTCATATCAACATTAAGATATTAAGTGCAGTTGAAGAGCACTGCTGATTCAGGCTCAAAATAGGTCTTAGTTTTTCTGAAAGGAAAACTGAAAAACAGTTTCACTGAAGTTGATATTTTCCTTAGAAATTTGTGACTTAAGTAAAGCCACATTTCCTGACAGGAAAAATTCTTTTCAGAAGCATCCCTGATATTTTAAGAGTAACATCCTCCCCTTCTGGAAGTGCTGATTTTGATCAGGTTACATGCTACCTCTCAAGCTGGGAAAGATTCCAGTTCATTAGCCCTTCAGGGTTTATAGTTAGGTTTTTCTGAATGCTGAGAATTCCCTTTAAAACACAAATCTAGACACCCTTTGCTTGCTCCGATCCTTGTCAATGGGCAGTTCTCCTGGGGTTTGTTGCATTAATGAACAAACGAGTTTGCTTTGCGGTTGTGTTGCTGCCAGTGGACTGAGACGAGGTATTTCCCCTTGTATTTCTGTTAGTTCCCTCCCTGTCAATGTTTAAACAAGCTTACACCTGTGTTCCAGGTGCGAGCTTAACTGGAGCCCTGAAAAGCTGGCTCTTGGGAGGGTAGTTCATTACATTGCCAAAATAGTCCTGTTACAGCAGTGTCTCAGGAGACCTAGATAGGCAGGAAGCAGTGAGGCTCGGTGTATACCCTGGAAATGATTACCCTTATCTGTAAACATTCAGCAGTGCAGTATCCAGAGAACTTCTGCCTCCCAAACAGTTAATGGGCCTTAGAGCATTCAGAAATAGCCATCACTCTGCCGGGGCAGCTGTGAAATGATTTTCCAACCATATCTTGTGACCTTTGTTTTTTTTATTTTTAAAAAGTAACAAGGATACCTAAGAAGTGATACCAGAATGCAATCTTACCTCCCCCAGATTGGAAATTTATGAAAGTTTTCAGTAAGAATACTTTCAGAAGCTCTCGAACTTGAGTAGCACAGATGAGCTAAGTGACTGGTACATTCACTTGAAGTAAATCTCCATCAGATTCATATGGTCATACTTAAGAATTTCCATTTAAAACCCAGTATTTATCAATAATGACTAAGAATAAAACAACACGGGTTAGTCTTGAATTTGTATAAATATTTGTCCTGCAAATCAAGAAGTCAACTATTGGTGTTAGGCACTATTAATCATTTAGTGTATTCTTTTTGTTTACAGAAGTCTAGCTAAGAGTCATATCTCATCAATATTTCATTGGGAGCACCAAGGGTGCATATAAAAACAACTTCTCGAAATCCATTCTGATTGTGGTTTATTGGATTGTTCAGGGTCATGAAATTTTGATGAAAAGTATGTATGAGGGAAGTTTGGGTAGTAAAAGAATGAGATGATTATACTGTTTCTCTCTCTACTGCAGTTTCCATGAAACAACTTTGACTGTCAGTAGGAGAGTCAGGGAGTCTGAGGAAACTGTTTGAAGAAGAAAGGTAACAGGCCAGTGTCTACCTACCCTTTCTGCTGTCAATTACCTGTGTCACTGCACAGGGAAAATCCAATGTCTTCAGAGCCAGAGGAAGTGCACTGTGCAGTGTTTGTGTACAACAAATCAACACCAAGTTCTTCAGGCCTTCAGAGGTTAAAAACTAAGGATGATGCTTTGGAATACAGTTATGACAGGGTACTACATGGGATTCTGGAAAGTTCTGGATTGGTGGGCAAATTGGTCAAATTGTTCTGATATTGTCTTGACCTTGACCTGTAGTCTGCTGGGAATTGTGGTAAATGAGGCTTATTCAGGACTCAGGGAGGTTTTCTACTTGCTTTAATGAACACTGAATTGGGATCCAAGTGTTACACCTAAGTCTTTACGTGGTGCTTAAGACTCCAGGATAAAATTCTTCATGTAGCTAAGCTCAGCTACATAGTATTAAATACTGTGGTTACATAACAGACATTAATAAAATTGACAATTAGTAAATTCCTTAAGCATTATGACAAACTAGAAGTGTGTCATGGACATGTATGTGAACAGTCTGCATATACTGTCAGTAGAACAACTGATAATGTCTTGAGAATGGTGGGCAAATTTCTGATGAAATTGTTTGAACACAGGTTTAATTCCAGCATTTGTTCTAATACTAGGTCCTATCGTATCCAGTGCAAGTAGGAACAGAAGAGCAGCACATATAGGCCTGACCTGGTTAAATATGTACACCTCTTTGGTGTGGACAGCTGCTTAGCCTGTCAGTTTAGTGCAAGTTTTCTAATGCAGGAAGGAATTTGCAGGCCCACCCAGTACCCGTGAAATCTATACATGCTCACAAACAGTTCTTCCTCTCTAGCTCCTACGTGCAAAATTGAGCATAAACCATGTGATCAGTGGAGTGCAGCCTCCTCAGAGAATGCTGGCACCTATCCCAGTTGGGCAAGGTGCTGAAACAAGGAGAGTCCTCTGAAGTAAGCTGATGAAGCAGGGAGTGTCCAGGCCTGTGGCTTTTGATAATCCCTGTTTTTAAAGGTTTATATGGGCTGTCAGAGCTGCCCTATTTCTAAAGCACAGATGAAAACTGCCTTCAGATTTTCTCTTTAGCAAGTCTGTCCTTCCTGTTCTTCTTCCTGCTCTTGGACTGTTTGGATCTGATGCCCAGTGTGTTCATGGATTGCACAGTGGGTTAAGGAAGACCATAAATAGACAGATTTGGCTCAAAAATTTTTCTATTGCATCCTCAAAAAATAAAGTCATGAATTTATGATGCTTGTTAACTCTGGATATACCCCAGGGGAAATCTAGCACTAAGGAGCAAAGACATGCCAGTTCTGTGTGTCTGGTTTTGCAGACATCTTGCTGCTACCTGAAACGTGAAGTAGCATCTACCAGGTTCAACCCTGGACATTCACTGGTCAAGTGCTGGATTAGAGCATCTTCCTTCCCCTCCTCTTGTGACGTATGCGAGCAGTCTCTTGCCTGCTTGGTGAAGGTAGTGGGTTTGTTCTGAAAACCGGCTATCAAGCTGCAACACAACAGCTTATGGAAAAGGTGACCATAGCCCAGCAGAGCAACTTCTCAACAGCGTTGCAGGCTAAGGACTTTTCTTTCTCAGCAGAAGTAAAGCTTCCTGGGAAATTTGCAGCCAAAAAGAACAAAACAAAAAAAGGATCAAAAGGATATGTCTGCACTGCCTCTTCAACCGGAAATCTCCTCATAGTGTACCCCTTTTGATGTACACCTGAAAGTCACTTAATTTGGGGCCTGTGTATTACCCTTGTTTAGGATCAACAGTACTTTGTTCTTTAAGCAGTACCCACGACCTCAAGAGAGTAAAAGTCTGCCCCGTGTGACTCAGAATGGGATTTCTGTAATTGTAGTAGGTTCTTTCAAACACCACTTGAACCATTTTAATCACTGTAGCACTTGTTCTTGTAGTTTATCGTCATGATCTGTGGAAATGGAAGATCAGCTTCACTTGCATCTTTATGTCACTAAATCACTGGCAAAGGGCATGTTTTTTCCTTGCAGAGGCTGCTCCCTGAACTGTACTCTTTAGGTAATTCATCTCTCATCATATGCTCCAATTTGCTTTCCATGTTACTGCTCACTTGATGGGTTGGGAAACGATCAATGCCAGATGCGCATTCCTTTCAGGCAGTAAATGCTCCTGCAGCAGTAAGTTATGTGCACCAGCTTCTTGTTTCATTAAAATCGCATATGGTTTCCATTTGTCCCTAATTGGTCTCACATCAGCTCTGCCACATTCTCTGAGTGGAAAGCTTAGACCTGTGGCTACACTGAACAATTCCAAAGAGCTATGAGAAACCAGAGCCTTGTCTGTCTCAGCCTGCCTTGCCCTCGTCCTGTATGTAATGTGTCAGGAAGTACTTGATCTGTAAGAGGGGACTGACCTAAATCTTGTTCTATTGCACCGATCTTATGTTGACCAAAAGGAAATGGAAAAGGTGTTTTGAGCTGAGCATTGCTTTGAGTCATATGCTTGTTATTTTTATCCACTGTTGTAAGCTGGCTTTGGAAGTGCTTTTGTGTGTTGGTTTTGACAACCATCTTTCCAACACTGCTAACCTTGGCTGAAAGCATTTCTGTCTTTGGCAGTTGTCAGAGGCACAAAACGAGACAAAATGCACTCTGCTGAAAACACTCCTTGGAAAGAGATGCGAGATGCCTCTTCTGCACTCTGTACATGAGGCACTCCCTTCCACTCCCTCTGCTTGTATAATTTTTCCTTCCTTTACTCTGATACTTGACTACTGCCTTTTGCCTCTAGCTTGAATTCAGCTTCCAGGGACTAGTTAAAAAATATTCAGATGGAAGGTAAAAAAAACAGCCTACCAAAAAGGAGACAGAGAAATGTCTAGTTGGCAGGAGTGACATCGGTTTCTCTGTTTTACCGGAGGTTTCTCAAAGCTATAGGCATGCTCGTTACATAGTCTGTGGTGTCTCTGCTTAGATCTGTAGCAAACCTAGAACGTTTTGTTGGTGCAAGCAGTGAGACTAACCCAGGAATGCGTGTAACTCCTGTGGCTCAACTCACTCTGTGCCTGTTCTAGCTAATCTCTTATGTCTATCTGGCTTCCCTGAGTTTAGTAGGTGTATTAGCTAGTAACAACAGACACTGGGTTTTCTTTCCTGTTTTCTTCCTTTAGCTTCTTTATGTTTTTCATGAAGTATTTTGAGTAGCTACTTTTGACATGTACTAATATCTACATACAGATCTCAGAGATTCTACTTGTAAATGGATATAAATGCATTTTAGATCCCCCTTTTCTTCCTCCTCCTTTTAGTCTTTCCTCTGTCTTCCTAACAGACTGTGTATGATGGGGAAGCAAGGGAGCTAATATTAGGAGTTAGATGCAGGGGCAGCTGAAGGGTCTTCAATCAAATTGCATATAGGAACCTGAATGAAAAGTCCAGAAGAGAATTTACAGATTCTTATCTAACAGAGACCTCTAGTTTCTCTCTGATTTTTATGTATTTCAAAGGAAGCTTGGACTTCCATAGGGTGTTATACACCATATGGGGAGGGAGAAAAAGCTTGATACTGCTGCAATCAGAAAGACTGTATCCAGTTAATAAGCTACAGGTGAAATGCCAAGCACAAACCAAGTTCTGCTTGTTTTATGCAACCTTAAGTCTTTAATTTATGGTCTTGCTGAGAGGATTAACTTCCTCCCAAGTAAAGCCCTTCTAGAGCAGTTTATACTTTTTGAAATGATGGGAGGTCTGATGCAATCACAGTCTTGTGTGAAAGAATTGTATTACTCCTTATTTTGCCATGTTGGAAATCAAGCAGCCCAGCATGTCCTGCAAACAGACTTTCAGTGGCAAGGAAACCTGCAGGCATGAGAAATGTGGTTAATATTTAGCAAGTGCAATTGTAATGAGTTGTTTTATACAGAGTGTGAGCCTGGGCGAAGCCATTTAATTGTCTTCCATTTTTTGTGGGTGGCCTTCAAACAGCCTTGCCATGCCACAGATAGGAAAAGTTTTTTTGATCTGTAAAACAAAGGCCAAAAGTAAATGTCATAGTTCTGGTTAGAACATGGGAAGGAAAGTTTTCTGTGTGTCTTTCTTTCTCCTGTTTTTTAGACTTTTATTGTTAGTCATCAACACTTGCTAAAGTAAACACAAGTCCTTTACAATGCGATGTTTATGTGGCAGCTGATTGGTAGAGGTGATTGATGCCAAGGAGGCACCAGTCAGTGTTCGTAAGAGCACTTTGAAACGACGAAGTCTAGATTTGGACTGCCAGTAATGGGAACTTGTCTATTGGTCGAGGGGTATGAGAGGAAGGTAACCAGCAGTAAGCCTCAAAAAGCCTGTTTTTGGTTTCTTGATGAAGTTCTCTGGTGATGTTGTGTACCATTACAGCTGGATTTGACTTCTTCCAAGACAAAGCAAAAGAGGTTTGCCTTTGTGGCTTTGCCTGAAGGTCATGATGGAGTGAGACAAGAGAAAACTGTTGTATTTTTTCAGCCTTCATGTGCTTTGGAGGAAGCCTTCAAATTCAATACTCTGATTCATAAAAGAATTCTATTTTGGTTATGGAGGAAGAGGTGACTTTCAGTACAAACAGATCATCAAACAGACTGGAGGCTTCTGGTTTTTCCCTTCTTCATGAATCCCCTGCTATCCTCAATATTTCCCTCTTCATTCTCTTTGCTGTGGAAGTGGAGGGATAGGTGAAGGATTGCTTTCTTGTCCCCCTACTAGAGCAGGCACCAGCTACTCGCTACTCATAGAGTCCTACAGCCACCAGGCAATTTAATGGAGCCTCCCAAGAGGCTGCGTATGATTGGGCCATACTTCCAGTCCAAAGGACACAGTCCACTTTTAGTACAGCCTTCTTTTTTCAGGGCAGCCAAGAGTGTTGGTAGTAATTCCTAACAGATCAGCCAGGGGAGTGGGAAAAGGAATGTATCTTGTAAGAGAGAGTGAGCAAGGTAGACAGCAATTCTATCTTAGCAGCACCAGTGCTAGAAAATCTGTGGATAAAAGAATCCTGCGTTGACCACATTAGGAGACACTCTCATAAAGGCCGCTAATATTTCAGCAGTGTGCTAGGTATACTCAGGAGTCTAAAACATACCAGCTGCCTTAGTCCTGCATGATGTGAGTCCTCCAGCATGTACCAGCACAGTAAGGAGTTTTTGTGAGGCAGACTGAATGAGGGAGCTGCTAGTAAAGCTAGTGAAAAGGTCTCAGTAAATTGCGCTTGGAAGTGAGCCCTTGTATAGTCTCTGGATGAATAAAATGGCAACCATCCTCTTTGGCATGTCCTGTGTCTGATGTAAAAGCAGAATTTTTAAGTGTTGTCCAGTTTCTGGTGTAGTCAATGGCCTCAGGATATAAGGAGCTTTTCTTCAGCCTCCCAGTCACGTTACTGCTCCCCATATATTTTATTTTGCCCCTATTTGGATGTCAGAGAATGCACTGGGAGAATAACTTGTCCCCTGTGCCTCCATTAGTAAACAACATGAGTCTTCCACATCCTTCACTTCCGTGCAGTGAGCATGCATCTCAGTCAAAGCTCTCACTTTAAAATACTCATATTGCACACCAATAAAATAAATCCTTGAAAGAATAATGAGAAGTGTAGCAGTTGTTACTCTCCTGAGCTGTTCATGGTAATTGGTCACAAGGGAAATGGTTTTGGAGAAAATCCTGGTCTCTAAAGGGTGTGCCTCCACTTAAAATGCCATTTATGGATGATGACCAGCCCACTTGTGCGAAAGCATCTGGTTCTCATGGTGCAATTGAGCAAGCAACTGGGATTTGTGGTGTTAGCCTGTGCCTGTACTGCTGCCTGCTTGTCAGGGGAAGGTGAGATTTGGGACAGGGTCACCATCTAGTGGCTGGTCCCGTTAAAAAACACAGGCTGGATTGAACAAGGACAGTTGATGCCTTTGCTTTTCAGTTGGGAAAAAGAGCTACCACATATTTATGACAGAATCACAGAATATGCTGAGTTGCAAGGTACCCAGAAGAATCCAGTCCTTGTCCAATCCTTTGCCCTGCACAGGACCATCCCCAAGAGTCACACCATGTGCCTGAGAATATCATCCAAACACTTCTTGAACTCTCTCAGCCTTGGTGCTGTGACCACTGGCCTGGGGAGTCTGTTTCAGCACCCAGCCACGCTGTGGATGAAGAACCTTTTTCTAACATCCAACCTAAACCTACCCTGACACAACTTCAGGCCGTTCCTGTGAGTCCTGTCAAAGGTCACCACAGAGAAGAGATCAGTGTCTGCCCCTCCTCTTCCACTCATGAGGAAGTTGTAACTGCAACGAGGTCTCCCCTTAGTCTCCTCTTTTCCAGGCTGAACACACCAAGTGACCTCAGCTGCTCCTCAGACAGTTTCCCCTCAAGGCCCTTCATTATCTTTGTTGCCCTCCTTTGGACACTCTAATAGCTTAATGTCTTTCTTATATTGTGGTGCCCAAAACTGTCACAACATTCAAGGTGAGGCTGCACCAGTGCAGAGCAGAGTGGGACAATCCTCTCCCTCGACTGGCTGGTGATGCTTTGCCTGATGCCCTCCAGGACACAGTTAGCCCTCCTGGCTGCCAGGGCACTGCTGACTCCTATTCAACTTGCCATTGACCAGGACCCCCAGGTCCCTTTCTGTGGCACTACTTTTCAGCATGTCATTCCTCAATCTGTATGAATATCCAAGGCTGCCCCATTCCAGGTGCAGAATCCGGCACTTTCCCTCATTGAACTTCATATGGTTGATGATTGCCCAGTCCTCTGATTTGTCAAGTTCTCTCTGCAGGGCCTCCCTGCCTTTGAGGAAGTCAGCAGTTCCTCACGGTTTTGTGTTGTCTGCAGATTTGCTTAGTATCCCTTCCAGTCCTGCATCCAAGTCATTTATGAAGATGTTGAAGAGCACAGGGCCCACGATGGAGCCCTGTGGAACCCCAGTAGTGACAGGTCACCAGTCTGTTGTTACCCCATTCACTGTTACCCTCCGTGCTCGCCCCGTGAGCCAGTTGCTCACCCACTACGATGTGTTTTGTCCCGAAGGATACTGTGTGAAGGAGTATCAGAAGCTTTACTTAAGTCCAAAAAGATTACATCAACTGGCTTTCCTTGATCAATTACGTGTGTTCCCATGTCATAAAAGGAAATCAGGTTGGATAAGCTGGACTTTCCTCTCATGAAGCTGTGCTGGCTATGCCCAGTGACTGCATTGTCTTTCAGGATGTAGTAGCTAGTGTGTACCTGGATAAAATTACTTGGTTGCTACAAGTCTTTTCACCGTGTTGTTTCCTCAGCTTGGCCAATGCTTGTCTTAATCTAGCATATCCACTTCCTTTACATCAGGTATTGCCTGTTTGTCTGCTCCTTGACTCATGAAAAGAATGCATTCTGCTATCTCAGCTGTAAAGTCAGTGTCCTCTTCTGCTTCATATCTTACCTTCAGGCTTATTCTTCCTATGAATCTTTGAGAAAATGACCACAGAGTAAGTGTTACTTGTTAAAGAGTACTTGAGTTAGATATGTGTACATATGGGCAAATAGAAGGTCGTATAGGTCCTTTTTGTCCTATGCCCATTCTGATTTGCTTGCCTTTACAAAACCCACAAAAAGGCAAGGGAAAAGATATAAATACATTAATAATTTGTGATAATTTTTTAGGTGCATTTCTTGAATCCTCAAACATAGAAGTTTATTATTTTCATAATAGTAGTTTTTTAAAATGTTAACTAAATGCCTCTTTTTCTTTCTCTGTTTTCTACCTCATTTTTAAAATCATGTTAAAGGTTGAGAAGCAGCACGTATGTTTTCTCCTCTTTGTATCGTGGCATGGCTACCATGCTTATCTTATCAAGATTTATATCCCTATCTAATTTAGCTTTTCATAAATAATTACAAATCACTCATGAGACCTTGCCAACTGCTCCAGTCCCACAAAGTGACTTGACCTGAACCCCCAAGGTACTGAGAAACATTCATCTTGGAGTATTTTCATAGGCAGTACTTCAAAGGAATTGTGGTTTAAAAATATGCAGCTATTTTGGTGACTACTTGTGTGGGATAAAGTTTCCCATCAGTAATAGTAGTACTGTAATAGAGCTTCGAGGAGAAGGGAGGAGTTCAGGAGAGCAGTCACAATACCTTTTGCCTCATTCTGCTCAAGTAGCAGGAGTCAGCAGAAGTAATCAGTTAACATAACATGGACTGAATTTGCAACAGGAATACTGTAAAGTTCTGATAATTTCCAGAGGGGGAAAAGTTCCTCTGGCAAGTATGCATGGCCCCTGCTCAGTTAGGAGCAGTGTTCTTTATTTTCTGACCAGGCATGTAGAGTGGTCTAGCTGTATAACTGGGGAGTGGTGGTTTGAAGGAGCAAAGATGGGAACTGGGAAACATGTGGCTGCAAATGGGCAGCCTGGAGTTCTGGGCAGATTTACAAGTGGCTCTCATGCGTGGAGGCTTAGGGTGTTGAAGTTCCATGTGCAAGAGCAACTTTTGAGCAGTGCTGTCCATCCAGCATTTCTCTCCAGTTACTCAGATGCATCTAATCGCCAGGGGGTGGGAATTTAGCCTCACAAAATACAGGGGCTAGACAAAAGTTGGAGTATGCTCTGCTCCTGGGCTATCAGCTTGACTTTTCCTTCAATATGGAAAAAATGGGGCAGCGTGGGTTCTTTGTTCCTTTCTAGCTTTTCAGTAAAGAACTTAACCAGAAAAGTTACCACTGTGGTGATAAAGGCAACTTCTTGGAGAAACAGAGGGCTTGACCCATTTACAAAAGGCCTGAAGCGACAGCCCACACTAAAGTTTGCCATGGCTTTTCTAGGTAAACTTGCTTGGATGGTTGTTCTCCAGCTTTACTGGGGAACAATAATATGAAAATACAGACCCTTCTGCGTGCTTGCAAGGGATCATTAGCTGAAATTGGGATGCTGTAACGTGCTAGTGTAGATGTGCATTTTCAATCTTTGGTTCTTTGGTGAAGCCCTTGATTAGTCAATAAGTCAAAGTTTCTGTCTCTAGTGACTGTGCTATTCTAATTAGAAGTTAAAGGACTGCCAAGCTAGCAGTGAAGTAGATGAAGAAAATGAGTTTTTAGGTATTTTGCCAGCAATTGAGAATGTGCCTGTCATCTTACATTCTGTGTTGTGGTTTGGAAGCTAGCATTTTGTAATACTGCCTTTTAGTTTATTTCTTATCACTGCCAATAAGATTTCTTTGTTGGTTTCAGACGTGTTGGCAAACACCAAGTTTTTCAGTTTCAGTGTATCAGATATGCAGTAGATGAAGATAAGACATTTGAAGCTCCTTGCTATAGACTCCAGCATTAGTGAACTATCCTGGAATTCACAAAGGAATTGAAGGAATTGTGTTCTTTCTCATTGACCCTTAGACAGTCTGGTTTCTGTAGCTTTGCTGATGGTTGTGGTGGTTGGGGACAACAAATGGAGGAACCTAGTTCTTTAAATGCATTTGAAGATGAGAGTAAATTGAAGTGTAAATAGAAGAGTCAATAAAATCCTACTGGCTTTTACTGACATTGGGTAATGAAAGTTTAAAAAAAGTAAAAATATTTAAGTTTTACACTCAGTGAATGAAGGTTTTGTTGGCCCTTTGAATCAAAGCCAGCAGGACTGTCTTAGCTAGTTTAAAATTTCTTTGACAAGTCTGGCTGAAGCACAGGATATAAATCAGCAGAGTGAGTTTGTCTTCATTTGTTCTTATTGAACAGTATCCTGTATGTTGAGAGTTAAAGACATTAAACACAAACTTCATCCCAGTGGCTTGGTGCAAAGTGTTTAATCTGTCTTGGTCCCACCTATAGTCTGCCTTGCAGATTTCAGTGAGATTTAACCATAAAATAACGCTTGTTCTTATTCTTTGCACAGAACTGGATTTCCTCTAAATAAATACTTGCTTTGGCATCCCATTTTACATGCCATCACTGTGTGTGAGATTTAGAATAAGCTGAGAGGAAAGTTGGCCTGGAGTTTTGTTTTATTTTACAGAATAGTTTATCTAAGTAGATTTTTTTTGAAGTGGAGGGTACAGCGTAAATGTTGTGTAAAGTTGTTTATAATTTGTTGTATTTCTCCTCCCTTATGACAGTGATCCGAGCTAAAGTGGTGGGGAAGAAGCTCATGAAAGATGGACCGTTTGGAACGATGCGATACACAGTCAAGCAGATGAAGGTATGTGTGCAGACATTTCACAAAGGCTTGTAGATATGATAGTGACTCTAATTAACATGTAATAAAAAACAGAGTCTGCATACTTATCAGCACCTCAACTTTTTTTGTATTGGCCAGCCACAACGGAAGAAAACCAGCACTTGGTAGAAATTTACCTGAAGAGGGGGAAGGAGCAGGAAGAGATCATTCCTGACATGCAGTGCTGAATACCTGAATTCTTCCATTATTTTTAAAATTTCTGGTAGTGAAAGGTGCAGATGTTCTTCTGTAGATACTGGAGTCCTGTTTTGTGTGCAACATGCACAGTGTTAGACTGTGGAAATGCAAGCTTTACCGTGCAGCACTTCCATTAAATCCAAGAAGCAAATTATAGGAGGGGGTCTGCCAGCCTTGGGAGAGTGTTCTTTTTTCTCCTCTTTCCTTGCATTCTTTGTGACCACCAGTTAGGATGATGACATTTTTTTTCCATGTACAGAACAAATGTAAATCATATAATGAAGTCTTTTCATAAAGCTAAACCAAACACTGTAGCTTTTATATATCGTCAGCTCAGAAGAGCTGTAAAATATTGACTCAGAGATGAAAAGAGGTAGATCTCCTACACCAGTTGCTTGGTTTCTTTAGTTCCTTTTTTCAGAGCTCTAATTCTTTGCTGCATAAACTGCACTTAACCTGCTGCTTTGGACTTAGTATTTTTTCTTAAACTGCCCTGTTGTTATGTAATGCTAAAAATCAGCCCTAGATTGTTTTTCTTGGCAATGCCATTCCAGTCATAAGACTGGTTTATGTCTTCAGGAAAAAAAAAAAAAAAAAAAAAAAAAAGAAGAAAAGGGAATGGAAAAGCTTGGCAGAGACTGCAGAAATCTGAAACATATTAGACAAAGTAAAGGTTCAGAAAAAACCAGTCACTTGCCTGCCTTGTAACAGTAACTCTCTTTATAAGGCAGTTTATAACTAAGCACGAAAGCAGGGAGGAGGAGATGCAAAGCCTGTTTCATAAGCTGTTGCAAAGCCATGCACGTAGCCAAATCTGGTCCTGGCGTGGCTCTACCACAAGAGTGGAATGCTTGCACTTCGAATAAGAGGGTGTGAGATGTTGGGCTTATTGGTTTCCTTAACCTAAAAAATTTCTTTTTAAGACTCCAAAGGAAATACATATCTGTTGATTACCTTGTATTTGTAAAAAAAGAAACTAGTTATGCTGGCAGCAATGAGACAATGCTGCCACTTTTTCTTTTCTCTTTTTTTTTTTTTCTTTTCTTGATGGCTATCCTGGGCCTCAGCAGGCTTGCAGCACTCTGTGCTGTTCTTGTCCAGTTCTGTTCCTCAGCTCAGCAAGTGTACCCCACTTCAAAGAAGTGCTCAACATGCACATGCTGTAGGGGCTTCATCAACTTTTTCTAATTTCATCCTGGTGTGTCCAGTGCCACTACTTTCCCTCCCTCTCAGTGCCAACAGTTTGGTGCTTCCTGTTTAACATATGACCATGAACAGGGTGCAGCAGTGATCTAGAATAATGGTAGTCCCTGACATGAATAACTACCCTTTACCAACCATAACATGGGCCTCTCTCCTATCTAGTGATGCAGCCTGCCTCATGGTCAGCCAGAGAATTGCAGTGTCAGAGGTCTTTGGGACAGCAGTAAGCATTCCTCCTCCGACGTAGGAGCCAGCAGCAGTGTCCCATCCCTGCTATGAATAGAAAAGGCTTCGATGTGTCTGCTGGCTTGGGGAGGAGCGTAAGCCCAGGCAAGGCCAGCATGTTGAAGTGGAGAAGCAGCAACTCTACTGTCAATAGACACCATCGTGTCAATCTTGAAATAAGATGCCTGAGCCTGTCCTGGCTGTTTTCATTGGGTTATTTTGCAGCACAGTGTCTTTTTGCAGGAGCAGTTCCACAGTGTTTTGTTAGGAAGCTGTGTGTCCAACAAAAGCAAGACTGATTATAAAGGGGGAATCGTGCGTTGGTCAGACTTGCCTCTGTGTGTGCTGCTTAGATGGTGGGCTGCTGGGATGTTGCATTGGACGTTTAACTGTGACCTTTGGCAAGAGGGAACCTGAAGCAGTCAAAGTCCTCAGTAGAACTGGAATGTCCAGAGGACATAGTTCTTGATAAACAAACAAACAAAACAAGTGTCTACTTTGAAGCCCTGCTGTCTTTCTGCTGAGCTTTAAGAATTTAGTATAAAGAGGGATTTAGATCTATATAGTGGGGGAGTTCAAAATGATGCAGCAAATCTCTCTCTTGCTTGCCCCAAAGAAAGCTGACTGTCCTCCCTCTGAAAAGAAAACTGAGGAGGCCTATGGCTCTGCACAGCTGCATGGGAACAACTCTAAAGATAAAACTAACATGTCAGTCTGCATAAACCCTTCTGCACCTGCAGATGAAAAATAAGCCATTTAGTCTATCAGTGTGTACTGAATTGCCTGTGGAAAGCACTGAAAGAAACAAACTATCTCTGTATTTCTTTCATGGGCTCCTTGGAGTTTGCTGGGATTGATTGTTGAATCTCACTAACACTCCTGAACTTGTTGCTGCATTTCACAACTAAGCCAGCTTGGGGCCTGGACTGGAGCACAAGGTCAGCCTGCAGTGACAGAACAGCGCCAGGCTTTCTAATGTTCAGGTTTGTTGTTTGAAAAGGCCTTGTGCTATTTCAAGCAACCTCTGCCTTCCCCCATTGCTTTCTCAAATAATATAAGAATACTTCAAGATCACGTGTCATAAATCTGCACAGGACTGATCTAACCCCTACGTGTTCAGTGATCCTGTAGTGCATTCTGAGAACAGCCTAAACCTATTTCAGGAAACTGCAAAGGAAACAAGGAGATAAGATATTTCTCCTCCATGTACACAAACAGTCCTGGTTGACCATGGCAGCACTTTGCACAGGCTGCCAGAAGCAAGGAGGCTTTACTTGGTTTGTGCTAATCTGTAAAATGAGTCTACAGGGGGATATGTGATAGTCCTGAGAGGAAAGAAGTGGGGTAGGATTAATTTAGTTTAATTTTAGAAAGACTAAAATGAGGTGTTGAGTCTTTCCTGCTCTCTTGATTGTCAGTGGATAGAGACAGGAACCACCATAGTGTAGTTCAGCCCACTAGTTGTAGACAGCTATTTTAGGATGGGCTGAGTTGTTCTGGAGGTGCATGTTGTTGGCATTTGACTAGAGAGGATGCCTAATTCATGTGAATTGACTAAGTTTTAGGTAGCTGAAGGTTGGGCAAGATGACTCCAAGCCCTTGATATCTAGTGCAACCTCAGATGGGAGGAATAGCGGGAGGAACATCGTGAACAACTTAACAGGGTCAAGTTGTTCCTGCAGCAGGAACCACCACAGTATTTGCATGTGCATTTCTGAGGCAATATGGGGGCTGCTAAGGGGAATGCTGATACAGATGGAAATAGAGCAGCACTAGCAGACATCACCATGTGATGCTTGCTAATAATTTGTTCCCTGTTATTATGCTTTCAAAAATGCACATTTGTGGTGACAGGAGGACTCCAAGGGTAGCAGTTAGGAGAGAGGTTAGCTTTATGGTTGATTTTCTTCTGACTGGTCTAACAGCACTTCTCGGACGTTTTGTGTATCCAGAAATAATGCTTAAGGTATTATTTTCTTTGTTTTGACAGTGAAAATCTCTAGAAGATTCCCCCTTGCCAAATTTTCTTTTTCCTTCCCTGAGAGCCGAAGTCATGAGGAATTTTGTTTAGTTATCAGCGGGTGAGGCAGGCCCTGTCTGCCCCAGCGTTGGCTCGCTTAGCGTGGCAGTGTCTGGCATCGATGACACCAAGGGGTGAATTAAGTGCTTTTTGAGAGGCTGAGCATGCTTCTTTTGGCAGCCCTGACAGTGGTGTCCCTGATGGTAATGTGAACAAGAAATTAGGTCCAGGAGTTGGAAAACAACTGCAGTTCAGTGTCATTAGCTACTTCATAGGCAGTCACGTTGAGCTTGATGGCACTGAAGATGAGTAAAGTCGTGACTGTAAGGGTCCTGTAGGAAGGACCTGAGCACCTTCTCAGAGGAATGATTACTCTAGCTTGTGGCCCTTTCTGCAAGAGGGAGAATGGGCTCAAAGCCTGCTTGGGCACCTAATTAGTCCAACATGACTTTGAACTTAGCACCATGAGTGACAGATCCCTTGTACTGCACATTCACAGTGTGCAGCTCTTTGCAGAGTAGATAATGCATTGCCTGGAGGGACTGGGCAGCCCCAGCTGTTATCTTAGCTAGTGTTATCTGCTTAGATACTGTTATCATAGCTTCTTGGTGTGACACCCACTAGAATGGGGTCTGAACATGTGATCTTCATTCCGGGTGCCTTTCCTCACAGTACCCTTGGGAGGAAGGGCAGAGCTTTTCTACAGATGTGGAACAAAAGTGTGCTGAGGGCTAAATAACTCATCCAAGGACAAATAGGATGCTTGTGCCAGAACTTAGATCTCCAGCTATCTTGACCATGATTAGAAAATCTGAATAGGTCATCTGATACCAAGAAAATTGCAGGGATAAAGTAGAGATTAGGTAAAGTTCAGTTCTTCCTCTGGACAAAATTGTGTATATCAAACACGATCTATAAGCTTGTGTTGATACAGTATGATTAATTTAAAACAAATCTTCCTTTGTATATTTGATAGGTGTACAAGGCAGGCTGGAAAATGCAAACTCTTTAGCATGGTTTTTACTGTACACAGCAGGGTTGTTTGGGTTGTGATACTGTTACAAGATCATACTAATTAGGGGATTTTTTCCTAAGGAGAAAAAAACCCACCTGGCTGACATTCCATAGGTGTCTCAAAGATAATTTGGCCTCTCAGCGTAGAAGAATTAGTAGTAGTCTTTTATAGTTTTATATGAAGTATCTGGGCCTAGCAGAAAATCTGTTAAATTAACAGTTGTACTCTCAGAAAGAAAAAGGTTTGTTGTTTTTAAAGGAGGTGGGGGAATGGTCAAATACCCTGGGATAATAGGGGACTTTTAAAAATAGAATGCAGCCTGGAGAAGAATACCACAGCGTAGGTGACACAGCAGCAAGGATCTATAGCTCTGGGCTTGTTTGGGATTTTTTGGTCCTCTTTTGCCTCACAATAATATTTACTGCTATATTGTGTGCTCTCTGTCAATAAAGCTCACAGAGGAAAGGCTGGGAAATGCTATGAAACTCTAATTCTGAAGTCTATTGTTTTCTCCTTTAACTTTTAAATATTGCCCATTCATAGAGTTGGAGGGGAAAAAAAGAGAGACTGAATGCTTTGAAAGGACAATCAAATTTTAAAGATGAAATTTTCATGGAAATAATCCTCTATTTTTCAAAAATAGGATACGTTTTATTGAGTCCAGTGTACACATGCAGTAGTTGTTTCATTGGCGTGCAAAGACTTCATGATGCTACAAACAAGTGGGCCTGAGTTTCCTTAAGTTGCAGTGGTAAGGTCAGGTCAGATGGGGACACATGCTAATTTCTGACTGAATCCAACTGCCAGTATATCTGTGGGTTCATATTTCAATTTAACTGAACTGGAAGAAAGATTATGAAAAAAAGGAGTGTGGAGTAACTAATGTATACATGTTATTTTCTTCATGGAAAGAAGAAATCAGTACAGGACTAATTTTAGAAGATGGTGTAGAATTCTATGTCTGCATTCATTTAGTTAGAGAAACATTAAGTCTTTGCTGAGGTCAGCAGGAGTAGCATATGCTGAGTGTTTGAGAAGGAGGTGTCTGGCTTGATGACTTAGATCAAGCGCCAAAGGTTTGAAACTCTTACAGCAGCAACACTGGAAAATAGGGTAATTGTTTAAGAGAAAAATCCCCCGGTTTGGAAGAAATTGTTTAAATCACATGGAGGATAAAGATTCCAAAGTTGAACTAATTTTATTTATCCCTAATTATGAGCTATATAAGGGAAAAAATTGTTCAGGATGTTGGCAGAGCTTGCAGTGTTGGCGCTTTGCTCACTCAATGCCACTGGAACTAATACGAATGGGAAAAAGTGGTCCCTGTGCGGAATTGCAATGGCTCATTAGCAGGTGGTTTTTCTGCTTTACCGGCAGATCTGGTAGGGAGACTTCCAGGAGTCCAGCTAGTGCCATTATTCATTCAGCCTTGTGAAAAACGAAGCTTATTGCTTACCACCCCAGTCTAGGAATGTAGATTGTAAAGAATCTTAAGTGAAATTTGTCATCTTAAGATTATTCAAAGTTTTTTATTCTTTCTCTAGATGTACAGAGGCTTCCAGATAATGCCACATGTTCAGTACATCTACACAGAAGCCTCTGAGAGTCTTTGTGGAGTCAAGCTGGAGGTCAACAAGTACCAATATCTGATTACAGGTAAAGGAGAGTGTACTTCTTCATTAGCAAAACCTCTTCTGTTCTACACATACACCTGCTAAGGACATGGGTTACCGTGTAGGCAGCTCTGCATACAACTTCCCAAGTGTTAAGACAGCCAACAGTATTCTGGTGTTCAGTACTCTTCAACACTGAGAGTCATTTCACCCTCTAGATTTCCCTCTCTTTCCTAAAGCGTATCTTATACCCAGGCATGTTGTGACAAATATATTGTATGACAGTCCGTGGCTGTCAATTTATACCTGAGCTGGCATGTCTGTCCCAGGGAACTCCTTGCTACTTGGCTGTGCCAGAAATTCTGGAATGAGCTGGAGAAATGCAGGCTGCTGAGATGGGGGAGGGATGCAAGGAGATACAGATGGGTAGCAGTTGCCAAGTCCTGTTTCCAGTGAAGATGTCAATTCACTTTCTCTGTTGTTAAGAGGAGCTTGACAGCATTACTAACCTACTGGTGGTGCTTACAGCCGGCACAACACTCCTGACCTGCAGAAGTGCTGTTATCTTGCTGACCAGAGATTCCTGAACCAGTTAATAAAAAGAAGGCATTTGCTGAGCAGTGACTGAAGCCAAACATATTGAGAGCATTAGAAATCTCAGGAAACGAGAGAAGTGCTTGAGCTGAGATGTGCTAACTTGTGACCATGTCTCTGTTTTCAAGGCCGGGTGTATGAAGGGAAGGTTTACACTGGCCTGTGCAACTGGTATGAGAAGTGGGACCGGCTGACTCTGTCCCAGCGTAAAGGACTGAATCATCGTTATCACCTGGGCTGTGGATGCAAGGTATGTGTGTCTATGTCTTTAATTAGGTGGCATTCAAACATTCGAGCCCAAGAACTCTGTTTCCCCTGGCTTGGTAATACCTAATGATGCTGGAGAACAGAGCCAGGAAGAGAAATGGAGGACAACAATTTTTGCAGAGAAAATGTAAAGCTCAGTTCTAGTGTTGAGACCAGAGAAGAGACAATGAAATAAAAATGCAGAGTCTATTCAATGCCCTGTTGGAGTTAATTGGGGTTGTGGAAGGCTTTCAGAATCCATGCAGAATTTTTTGCAGGTGAATGAAATCAGGTACCAGACACTTGGCAAGGTGTGCCCAGCTTTTTTCCTATATAAACATTTTGAGTGCTTAAAACCTCACAGCCTGGCACTGGTACTAAGATTTTTGCACATGGCCTCAGGCCTGCAAAAACATAGACATAAGCTCAACTCTTCTGCACCTGAAAAGCCCTTTTGACTACGGAATTAGCTGTGTATGTGAAGCTAAGCACATGCTTACGTGCTTACGGAACTGAGGCTGGATTTTGGATTAGTAAGCAGGGTTTTGAGGGAGTGGAATTTTGAATCACTTATCTCTGTTAAAAAGACATTTTATGTAATGTTGTTTTTACATGTAGCCTTACCTGAATGCTCTTTCCAATTGCAGATTAGGCCCTGCTACTATTTGCCCTGCTTTGCCACCTCCAAGAATGAGTGCATTTGGACAGACATGCTCTCCAACTTCGGCCACTCAGGATATCAAGCAAAGCACTATGCCTGCATCCAGAGGGTGGAAGGTTACTGCAGCTGGTATAGAGGATGGGCGCCTCCAGACAAAACGATAATCAATGCCACAGATCCCTGAGCACACTGTCCCTTTCCTTATCTCCCCTCTCCCTTACTTGTGGCTGATCTTCCTTTGGACACTAACTCTTACCAGATCATGATGATGACAATGAAATTAGTGCCTATTTTCATGCAAATTTTAGCACTTCGAACACTTAAAAAGAAAAGGAAAAAAAACAAAAGGAAAAGAAAGAAAAAAGTCTGTGCTACCTTACTGAATTTGTAATCACCTTTTCCATTTTTTGATACCACTCATTTTGATCGGACAACATTTGGGAGCTTACTTTTGCACACCAGAGGGAAAAACGGGAGGGAAAAAAAGAAAAAAAAAAAAAAAGAAAAAAAGTTGGAGCTCTTGCTCTCTTGCATATATCATTAGCTGTAGCAATATAATCTCTATTTTTTTAGGAAAACAAAAATCTAAAAACTATGCCAATTAGGCACTGTATTCTTCTGTGCGCTGGCTTCCCATCACCTCTCCTCATGCACTAAGTGCTGACAATACGTTGACAAATCTATTTGAAGGGAAAAAGGTTTCATTAATCAGATTGGCAAATGAAGCAAAATGAAAAGAAACCCAGCCTAAACTCTGGAAAAAATTACATCCAAAAGAAATCCTCCCCTGTGAGAGAGATTGGCAGTGTGATTGACTCCAGCAGTGGGAGAATTCACCTGGTGTGTCTGACCACATTGTCTGGTAAAAGCATTGTTGACTGATTGTCCTAGCTAATTCAGTCACAGTGAGTGCAACAGCATATTTGAAGTTCTGGCTTTCCCTGGAACAAAAGAGAGAGTATTTTATATTTTTGTTGTTGTTCTTTCAAAAACAAAAGCCCCATCCCCTATTTTCAGGGAGGTAAATCCGCCCACAGCAGAGCAGATGAAGTGTTGTGCCATCCTGTTTTGAGCAGCACTGGCCCCTTAAATTTTTGCAGCTTAGCTTCAACAGCAAAACCAGCTTGTGAACACCTTAAAACAAACAGATGGAAAAATACCAACTGTAAATCAATCACGTGGAAGAGGGAAGGGGGAGACTTGCTAGAACTCTTACTATAAAAAAAATGTGTTGCCAAAATAGTGTTTTGCTGAACTAAGATGTATATACACATAATGACATAAGCTATTTTTGACAGGATGTGGAATTTTTTTTGGTGTTATAAACAAAAGAATGGTTTGATTGTGTTTTAAAGACAGAAATATTGACATTCCGAGTTGGTGAGTTGCTTTTAAGGAATTGAAGCTCCAGTGTATTTGCAGTAGTGGCTACAGTCATTGTTTCCTCTGTACCTCCTTGCACCACGGTTCCTCCCCTGCAGCTACACTAGCTGCATTTGTTTATATAGTGAAAGGAAGTGTGTGTGTGGGCTAGGCAAGAAAAAGTGGTCTCCTAATAAGTGTTGTCTGGGATTGTAAAATTTCAGCTGCCAGAGGGTTCCTTCTGTGTCAAGTGCTGTGTTTCCCTCTAGGCACTGTTAAGCATAGCCCTGTGCATGTGCTCATGCCATGTCCTGCAGTGATGTGGGAGGAGGAGCCTTACTGTCTTGTGCTTTGCTGTTGACTGGAGAAGTTTTTTTTCGTTCTATTTTGTTTTTTTATTAAGAAAACTATAATATAATTTTTCTTATCAAATAAAAGTATTTTAAGTTTTAACGATGGTGAAGAAGGGGTGCTGACAAAATGGGTGACTCAGTTTTGGATGGGGAGGGCTTGGGCAGGGAGAAGATTGTGCTTAACTTCATTTTTGTATTATTATGATTATTTATCTTAAGTTTCCATATATCTTCCATTCATTCCACTTAGAAATCAGAGCTGCCACCAGCAAGAAAAGAGTTGCAGTTATTCCACCTTGGGGCAATACAGCGTTTTACAGTCAGTGACCTCAATTACTGGAGAATTGTTTGGAACCTCTTTGCCAAATTGAAAAGAAAGGTTGTCTGAGATGGGCCCTGATGTGTTTTTATGTTCCTTGCGTGCTACCAGAGCTCTGCCAGATGTACATTCTCCGAAATGCCCCATTTGCTACATGAATTGTTGCAGCAAAAAGCTTCATTTTTAGCATGAATTTTAAAGGGCATTTTCACAAAGTCTGCTATGTATATTTTTTTCCCAGCAGCTTTGAGTGGCAGTGCAGCACAAAACACATTGAAAGTCTTGGGTTTTCCTGTGATTGAACACTTCTCAGAAGTCCTCTTCCCTGTGACTACTCCTAAATTATGGGTTGGAGATGAGAGGGAGAGTAGGGTGCTTCACCACACCCGTCATAGGATCAGGTGGTGGTTCAGAACATTGTCACTTTTGGCAAAATATAGGGTTGGGCTTGGGCCCAGCAGAGCAAGCTCTGTTTGAGCTGAGTGTGGCTGACAAAATCTGTGAGGGTCATGGAGGGCGGCATGGAGCCACCCTCCGTGTTTGCATCGAGTAGAGTTGGCATCGCTGGAGATGGCCCTCCTCAAGCTCAAGGTGACTTTGCAAAGCTGACGTCTCTTTGAGCTGTGGCCACTTTTCACGGCTTTGGAAGGCTAAATGAAAATGCCCCTCAGTGCAGTAAAGTGTTGATTTGAATTTTCATTAAACTGCAGCTCTGCATATTTTACCTGTCACCGATTCATTTAGCTAGCTGAGACATCACAGTATTGCACTCAAATTATTGTGAAAATATTTTCATTCTAATACTATGAGGACTTCTGTCCCTAAGTAGGATATAGTGTAGCTATGTGCTTTGTAAACAACAAAACAGCAGATGTGTTACCAGAAAATGAAGCATATTCCCACTTTATATTGCAGACAGTAAAATATTTCTGAGATGCAGACAGGTAGATCAGCAGGGGTTGAGGTTTGGTAGCAAATCTTTACCCTTGCTGTGTAAAGAAACAATTGTTAAGGCTTTTCAAAATGTGGAGCCTAAAGGAAGGGGAAGAATCAAGTGAAAATACATTTCTTTTGTGAAGCTTCTTAATTTTGTTTCTGTGTATGCTATCAGGGACATGTATTTCTTGGGCTAAGCTTCGGCTTGTTGCTTGCATTAAGAACCTGACGAAAGGTACCCTTGAAGTGGGAAGAAGCCATTACATGGATTGAAGAGGCTCTAAATAAGACTCAAAGACTTCTTCCTTTCTATCTGCTCTCCTTTCTTCTGTCTTACTAAGTCCCTTCTGTCTGCTAGTGGACAAAACTCACTCCCTCATTACAGCAGGCCATGTGATATGTGGGAACACCAGGCATGGAGATGGGAGAAGGCAGGTGTGAAGAGTATGCTTCAGTGTGTGGAGCGTACAATGCCCTGCAGTAGCACCAGTACCTTACTGTCACCTCTGGCAGGCTCCTCACTTCACCCAATAACCTAAGGTCAGAGAACTGTCAATGGCACAGCTCATGTGAGCACGACCTTTGGACACCTACAGGATTACACTCCCTGCCACCATGCTTTAGATACACCAGCATTATTAACAGTACTTTTTAAAATGCATAGCTCATTTCTACACTGTTGCTGTTCACTTTCTTATTTATAAATATTTTCCTTATTTGCTTGACAGTGTTTTCCCCTTTTGAATTGCAAAAATATATATTAAAAGTTTGAGAAAGATTGGATTCTATTTTCCTTTGCCAAAATGGATTAGGGAGAGAGCAGGAGATCTGTGCATGGAGTACCTTGAATAAAGTCCTCCTGTGGGAGGCTTCCCCCTCCCCTGTATGGGAAAAAACTGAAATTTTTAAATTTCCCATGTTTTGAAGAGTTAATGGCCCTTTAGGTAGGACTATTCTAAAACCTAAATATATCACTGTAGCCCATTCATAGTTGGCCGAAGTGAAATGCTCCCTCACAGTGATGGGAAACATACTGTTGTGCTTTTTACAGTAAAGACTATTTGAAGTAAGGGCCTCCATGGGAACAAGTTTCCATTCTTGCAGATGTCTCTGAAAGTACTGCTCAATCGGAACGTATTTTTCAGCTTAGAAGGGCAGAACAAAATTTAGGGAACTGCAAAAATTTTCTGTTTATTTTTAGAATAAGTGACTTTTGGGGCTACCAGTCTTGAGAAAAACCATGAAAATCCACTAAACATTTGCTGCTGCTTTGCTTGTACTGGCTTCTCCTTCCCTCTGGCACTGTCCTTCCTTCATAGAGCCACTCTGCTGTTCCTGATAGTCATGGAAACTTGGGGAAGGAACCAAACCCGTGTGAAAAATCTTGTCCAGAAGGAATGTATTTGTTGCTAAATTTTCTAGCACTGTTTACAGTTTTCCTCCATGTTATTTATAAATTTTATATTCAGTGAATGTATATTGTCTTTTAAGGTAATGTTGCATAATGTTCACTTTTTATAGTGTCCTTTTATTCTAAACAGTAAAGTGGTTTTATTTCTATCACAGACATTCTGTCTCTGCTTCACTTACATTAGTTTCTGTCCACTTCAAATGTACACAAATGGATTTGCAAATGGATTTATTCATTTCCTTCCCTTTCTTGATCCTGTTTTATTGGTCCCAGAGCAGATATTCCACCTCTGGCAATTCTTGCACTTTGGCTAAGATTCCTCCGTGAGTCCCTCCCTCTTTTTAAGAGGTTGGTCCCTCTAAGAACTATTACTGTGGTCATTAGCCCGGGAGGGGCGAAAAATCCCTTTTGAAGTTAATGACTCCCAGTTGTTAACTGGCCATAGGAGGTCAGTACAGAGCAAGGCAGCCACTGGGGCTGGTTTTAGCACCAGTAGAGCCTTGGAAGAACAGTTGCCAGGTTGCTCTTATTTCCAGAAAACTGATCGCTGGGGGGAGGCCTGAAAGGTACATGCCCATGAGAAAGGGAAGAGGGGTTCATCTTTTCTGATGTGTAATGTCAGAATCTTGTGTCCTCTCTTTAGGCTAACTGTTTAAGGCTGATTAAAATTGCCCTGTTGTCTTGGGAAAGAAGCTTCAGAGAAAGCATTTTCAGCTAAACTAAAATGCTCACAAAAATGGACTTACTATGAGAAGTTTCCTTTATCCCAGTTTTACTGTAGGAAAATCTCTATTCTTTACATGTGTCACAGAATGAAACAGGTTTTTGAATCTGTTCTGTGTTTAATCCAAAGGTTTAGAGGGTAAGCTTGGGAAGATTTTGAATGTGGAAGGATGAGGATCTCTTACGTGAGAACTGAAGTGCTTGAAGTACATCACATTGCAGAGAGGTAAAACCATACCACTAGTTATAAACACTTCCAGGGGGTCAGCCATCAAAGCACCACAGCGTATTTTATGAGTGCTAACTGGTACAGCTTGAAAATGCCTCCAGGAAAGGGAAGAAAAAGAGTGGGAAATGGGGATCGTTGTATTCCTGTCTGACAGATGGAGAAGCTGATGCAGAGTGGGAAGCAACTTTTCACAGGTATTTGGTGGAGTGATGACTCCACTGGAGCTTGCTTGGTGTAAGCACTTGACCTCTCAGGATCTCACAGCCCAGGATGCTGTGAAGAGGCACCCAGAAAGATATTTAGAAGTTGTCTAGATTAATTCTGTGAGGCAGACCCCCCACCTGGAAAGGGCTGGCCTGAATTTGCCCAAGTGGATTGTTGCTTCTGTAAATGGTTGGAAAGTGGCTGTTTTAAACCAAATTACTTAAGCTTGCATGTCAGCAGTGGTGTTTGTGTTCAAATGAGATCATCTAAAGTTTAAAAGACTTGCTGTACTCTTTTGTAAGTAAGTAATAGCATCTCCAAGTAGGTGATTGGTTGTAAAGATGACAAAAAAGTGAATTTAAGATCCATGCTCTGCTAAACAAAACTATTATCCTGGTATCAAGTACATTTATGTCTGAGGAAATGAAACTCAGATTTCCAGACAAGAAAATATTGCTAAAAATGCTAGCTAACTTATTTGCAATGATCATCTTTATCAAGACTTCCATAAATACCATTCCTGAAGTGATGGTCAGACGAAGTCACAACTATCCTGAAGCGTTACATATGTCACAAATCCTTCTTCCTAAATCATCAGGAATTAAATTCAACAGGTATTATCAACTAATTTATCTTAAAAGTGCAACAAACTGTCACATTGTTTAGGGACCATCCATTTGTTTATGTTTCAAATGATAATACAACTCTCACCACTGCATTACAGTCATGACTGTACTTACCTCCATGATGTGCCTGCGAAGTACAGAAGTGCTGTAGTCAGCACAGGTAGAGAACAGAGAGGTAAAGGACTGGCATTTCAAGGTATTCAGGTACCTAGCTAGCACCAGTGGGATTTTTTACAAGAAATTAATTAAATGAATTTTCCTTTTGAATTTTGAAGCTCCCACTAGGGGCTTACATCCACCATCGGGTACCTACACCCTGTTAAGCATTGTGGTTGGCCCACAGTATTGCAACAACTATGAGAAATGTTTTGAGTTTGAATATTTCTGAGCCTTTGTTTAACGTCTCAACAACCCTCATCTTCAGGCTGCCAATGCTGCTTGAGTTCACAATCAAAATTAGCTGGGAAATTAGCTCAGCCAGCCAGTGGCTCTCACAGGGGGTCACGGTTCATATAGGGTTTTATCAAAGCCTCAGCCAGCTGTGAAGAGCCAATAATTCATGGATGTAAGTTGGGAGCAAAAATTCACAAAGGTCTAGTCTTCCTTTTAACCAGAGAAAACAAGACACATGATTAGTTTTAAACAAAGCCCCTCTCTTTGCCATGTTCTCCAGGACTAAAGGCACCTATGCAGATCTCTTTGAAAGGTGCCCTAAGAAAGAGTTTGGTACAGTGCCCAGCAGCCACACAGGGCACTGAGTGTTTAGTTGCTGACAGAAAGACTAGACCCCAGAGCCACCATGGAAAGAAAACATTAGAAGCTGAAAAAAACTCTTTCAAGAACTTCAAGTTACTCTGAGTACCTTCAGGCTGATAAATGTTTTATGGATGGCAACCACGTGGTAGGCCAAGCAAACTAACATGGTGAAATAAATGCCTCTTATGAACCATGTCCCAAATTGTCACCATATTTTAAGCCATTCCAGGAGTGGGGAAGATCGCTTTGTCTGAATAGAGTGATTCCTTGCACTAAGGGATGAGCTTTTTGTTGACTAGGTTTTACAATGGAGTTCTGGTTTAGTTTTGAGACTGTTCTCATTGTTCACTTTACTAAGTATCCACACGTGACCTGGGGGAGGGCTAGGCAAAAAGGGAGATTCCCAAGCAGTGCCTTTTGCATATCACTTTTTAGCTTGTGTTTCTCTGTAAGTAAATGTGAGACTCTTCCCATCATTCCCACCATCTCTTGTGCCCAACTCACATTTGTTGTTTCTTCCCTCTCCATACTGGCATCAGAAGAAAGGAAAGTTACTCACCATCTGCTTATGGCTTGGGAAGAACGTTTGCTCCACGAGGGGGAACTTCTCAGGACCCAGCGAGTTGAAGATTTTAATGAGCTGAGAGAACTTGGGGTGAGGGAGTGGAAACAAAACACAGACAGAGTGGATGTCAGTGGCTTATTGTGTAACAGGCAAGTGCTTGCAAAATGTTCTGATAGTGGTGAAGGAGGTGAGAGAAACATGTTATTATGCCTTTCCCACCTTGCTTTCTTGACCTTTGCTCTTGAGAGCAGCTACAAAATATGAAGCTGCTGTATTTACCCAAGGGCAAGCCAGCCTATGTGCACAAACCTTGGACTAAGCAGAGAAGAGATTCAAGAGCCAGAAGAAGATCAGTTTGAGTTTACTTACAGGTATGCTATGAACAAGATTTGCTTTCCAAATGCAGTGGGGAGAGGGTTGGGGGGCCTTTTTTGGTAGAGGATAGAGGCAGGAAATCAGTGCCACCACTCCCCAGCAGAGGCAAAATAGAACAAAAGTCTCCCTTGGATCTCTGCCCTACAGCCGAATCAAAGCAAGGCACATTGTACTGAAGGGAAAAAGAATTGTCAGGGCACAGCAATTACTAGAGGGAATTGCCAGTGCTACCTGGTTTGAGTGTTAAGCCGAGGAAGCAGAAGCTCACTGTTAATCCTAACTGGCATTTATTACGAGCCAATGATTTCCCAACAGCCCTTCTTGAATAACACGAGAAAGAGGAGTTCATCTGCTACCCTTGTCCCATCTACCAGTGAGGTCTGAGTGAGGCACCACCAGCCTGTGAGGATGATATTTAGAGAAAACAGTATGTAACATAAATGGGGAAAGCAATAGTGCTGGTATTTCACAAATAAAGGTGAACATTTGTCATTGTCCCCACCTGTCAGGATGAATTTCACTGTTATCACCACTATCATCACCGTTATAAACTGTTTATCATTCAACCAGACACAAAGCTCCCCATGGTAGGACTGAGTTTTGATTTCTGTTCAGGTTCCAAAACCCTTGCAGAAGTATAAGCACAACAAATTCCTGTTTCACTTCAGCCATCTGTGAAGCAAGCAGACTATTCTGTAGGTTGTCTGCAGCCTCCCTCTTCAATCCATCATTGATCACTTGGAGAAAAACCCAAAACTATAAGAGAGAAACTTAACAACCATGACAGAAAATGTTGCTGAAGCAGGGTTGATATACCAAAGAGAATAAGAGGTGATACATATCCCAGAAACCTTCCAGATCTCAGGAGAAACTTAGAATCTTTACCATCAGACATCTAGCCATCCTGCTTATTCTCTGAAGAGGCAGCCCTGTTACCATGGGGAATGCTGAACTGGCAGTGCTGTTGGTGAAGTGGTGAGACTCAGCCTTTAAAAGGGGGAGTAAAGCTGAATGAGGGCACTTGATTATTTTCATGGATGGTAAGAGAATAAAATGATTGGGGATTAGTTCGTGCCGAGCTGGTAAATGGGACTGAATTCCCCATGGTGTCCTATTTGCAAAGTAGTTTAGAAACTGAAATTTATTTCCAAGACCCCCAGAATTTTGTCAAATCAAGTTCATTAATATAAGTTTCCAGTCTGGGCCAAGCAAGGCTGGATTGCAAGTCCTTTGCATGAGTTTCTTCAAGTTCCCCATCAAAGCTAGGGATGTATTAATCTTGAAGGAAATCTCTGGGTTACCTGAGGGAAGTAACACACAGGTTAAGGGAAGGAAACAGACATCTAGGGAAGAAGAGAAAGAAAAGCAAGTTCTCTTTCTTCCTAATAGCATCAGCTACTTAATCTTCTGTGTTCTGAACACTTCTGGGCAATGGCTGGAGGCCTTAAATGCACCAAACTGCAACTCCAAGGTTACATTGCAGATAGACAGAGCTACTGAGGATGTTTTCTGCTGAACAGCCGTATGAGGGCTCTTGTCCTGTTTACTTGGCTAGTCTAAGCAAAAGCATTTCTGTATAAGAAGTTAAAACTTCACTTGTTGGTGGAGAAAAAATACATCTTTGAGAGTTAAAGCTTGGCATGAGTGCAGAAAAAAAGGCAGTCACTGTGCAAAAAAATTAGGCTGCAAGGTGTGTGCCAGACACAGGCCACATGCCGAAGGGGAAGCTGCCAGCACATTTGCAGATAAATGCAAAGAATCTTTTTCCTAATCTCACACATCAAAACACGGCATTTAAGAAAATCCACAAAACATCAAGAGGCGGCATATCCCATCACCAACACCACAACCCCCCTCACATGCATCAGCAGATAAGAGAAAAACTCCCCGTGTAGAATAATTATTGTTGGCAAGGAGGGTATTGATGTTGGGGAAGGAGGACAGCTTGCTTCTCTTAACCACTTGCATTAGCCCTGCACATCCTAGAAAAGAATAATAAAACCTGTTTTGACTAGCAAGGTGAGCAAACATGGCTTAAAAATTAAACAAAATGAGACAGAGGCAGGGAGAGAAGGAAAAACACCCTGTCTGAGAGCAGCCCATGCCCCTTGCTGCGCATGCACGCAACCCTGGTGAACCACGGACACTGTGATGTTGAGGCAATGTACGTTTATCCTAAGAAAACAGCTCAAACAAAATAACTGGAACAACTGTGTGGCTGATAGACAGCACCCTGACTTGTTCCTTGGGCTTCCTGCTGAAGCATACAGCTCTTGGCTGTTGCTGAAATAATGCTGCAGATGAGAGACTCAGACATCTGGGAGCCTTGTCAGAGGACCAAGCCTACGAAAAGATCTGACTTTGGAATTGACCCTGAGGGAAACAACTCCCTCCCATTTTCTCTTTTTTTACCAGTTGTTAGGGAAAGATATTGATGAAGAGACACCAATGTTACATGGCACAGCAGCCTCTTAGATACCTGATAACAGAGCTCAAGTAACATCTCCCAATGCAGATGGGTAAGAATGTTACAGTGAGCAGCTCAGGCAGATATAACTGCCCCTTCCACACTTCAGCATCAGTTCTTACTTTCTGTGATTCCACTGGTTTTAGTGATATTCCATCCAGATCACAGAGCAAGACATGGGGCAAGGCAGTGTGGCACAGCCTGGTTTTAGGCACCTGGAACAGGTAGGCAAGTGAAATGCCCTGGCCTGACTGGTTGGACATCTAGAGTTACATGCTGGGAGTCTTTACAGAGGAACAAAAAGATCCATTCAGAAGATCTCAAGGCCTTTTGCATATTTTGAAAGTGCCTAGGTTATCAGGGAGCCTAAATCCCTTGACAGTCAATAACAGTTTGTCTGGGATTCCCTGGACTCTGGAGGTGACTGTCTTCAAAATTTCATGTTTCCTGCAGCTTTACAGATACGAAGTTGCTTTGCAATTGTGGACATCACCTGCATGTAATGTGAGTCCTGCTCAGAATATTCTTCCCACTGCATTTTGGATTGTAACTTTTGTAACACAAAATTTGTTATTAGTGGTTGAAGCATTGTGCTTAGTGTGCTAGTAGCATTATTTCTCAATAGTTCTGGGAGCATCATAAAACTTTGTTAGATGTTTCTCTGTGTGTAAACCCCTTGAATACTCTTTTTTTTTTTTTTTTTTTTTTCTTTTTTCTTTTTTTTTTTTTTTTCTTTTTTTTTTTTTTTTTTTTTTCTCTCAGAAACATCTAGTTCAAACTGTGCCTGTGTTTAATGCAAATTTTAACCTTTGAAGAAGTTTGTGTATTGCAATACTGGAAACCTGGCAAATGTCATTAAAAATGGGGCTGCATGTTTGAGTAAACTCAAACCCAAACTCAGCTGATTGTAATTAGAGTTGCTGAGAGTAAAACATGGTTGCAAATTGCCAAGGAAGAACAGTCTCACTTCCATCCCCCTCAACAAAATCATAAACATTTCTATGAAATAGAACCATTTTTGGAAAAAATAAAAAGCGAGAGTGAAAAGCACATTTCCCAGAGGTATTTAGTTTCATTTCTTCATGTATCTCAACTGTTTTCTAGGTCCAAAAAGTTTCCAGTAATCTTTGTTAAGCAGATCCCTTATTTCAAGATGCCTGTTTTGCAATCAGAGTGGAACGTGCACCAAAGTGTCCCTATCTCTCACTTCCCAGCTATCACAAACCCCAAATTTTCTGAATCTGCTGTCAGTGAAGCTTTTTGCCCTCAAATGCCCCACTGTAATCTCTACCTGAGGTTCAACTTGATAAAATTTCAGCAGTGCCAAATGCTCTTAGATTACTTAGCGTGTTACAATCTCTGGTTTGGGGGTGATGTGTGTGCAGGGGCAGTAGGGAAAGGAGGCATTCTAAAAACTTGTTTTAACTGTTTACAAGTGGTTTCCTTGACTCCTCTAGGAAGGTTTACTGAGCCAGCTGTATTCCCTGTGAGGAAAGCATGGCACCACCAGACCCAGAGTAGCCAAAGCCAAGTTACTGGCAGAGCCAAGTTCTCCCACACTGCCTTTCCAGCACTGCTTTTCTTTTTCTTTCTTTCTTTCTCTCTCTCTCTCTCTTTCTCTCTTTCTTTCTTTCTTTCTTAGACCTAGTTAAAAGATTCGCCTCTTTAACTTTCTTGTCTTTGTTTTCAGCTAATTTCCTCCCAGTAAAACACTCCCCAGAAAAAGCAGGAAGAGAAGACAAGTGCAAGGTGCACTTCTGCAAGGAGTGCATGATCTAAGGCTGGGGCACCTGGGTACCACAAGTCTGCGTCTAACCAAAGATGCTAGAAATAGTGTAGATAGTTCAGATAGTTTAGTTCAGATACCTTCTAAAACAGTGAATGATAAATTATTTTTAAGGTAGCTTTACCTTTTTTTTAGTCGGGATAAGGATATGTTGTTATTAATCTTACATTATTATTCATCTACTCTGCCTTACAAGACTTCTAGGTGTTGCTGTACTGTTAGCTGTTTGTGACACTTTAGAGTTGGGACAAGTGAAATGTCTTACTCAAGGTGAAGAAATAACACCTTGATACAAGTAGAGGCTAATAAAGAAGTAGTGCTAATAAGCTTTTTTCCCCAAGAACTCCCAGCTGGATTCCTAAGGTTGTTTAGATGATGGTTTTAACCTAAAGAGACAAAGTGCTATGAAAGAGGCTGGCAGCTGAGTTTGGTGCTTTACCGATACAGTATATCTTGTTTGCAGTGTTGACATGCACAGCTGGATCATCACTTACCACCCAGGGCTTGCTGCAGAAGTTGTAGATGGAGTAGAGGGAGTTGACTGTGTGGATGCCACCATACTGGAGGCCGATGATGAGGCTGCGGAAATCTTCTCCCAGTGCCATGCTGTAGGCGTGCTGCCGAATCAGGACAAAGTCCGGCTTGAAGGACCTGGAAGAAGTGAGGAGGGGGATGTTTCACTTTGAAATGCTCAGCAACACTTCCAGCCTTTCCTTGTTTCTTTTCGATCCTTCCCCTTTCTTTTTGCTAACACATGTTCTTCTCTGGGCCTTTCCTCATGGGTTGCTTTTGTTAGAAAGTAACAAACAATACCAAACCAAACCCCTAGCCATTAAAAGAAAGGAAAAATCCAACATAGCTGCAAGTGTGAGAGCATAGAAATAGGCCAAACAGATTTTCTGCAGTTTCCTTGTCACTCAGACAGGCATAGGAGTGAGCCACGAGTGGAGCCAAGGGTCATAAATTCGCTGATGGGGGGATTCTCTTTTCTTTCTAAAAACTTGGCCATATTTGGCAAGCTCACTGCAATGTGCAAAGCAGATGAGGGAGCAAGTTTGTTTCCTGACGATTGAACTCGATATTGAAGCAATGCCCAGTGGGTGGGAAGATCATAAGGGATTTCAAAAACCTATCCTACACATTCATTCATCGACATACGTTCCCCCTTTAATCAGTTTACTACACACACAGCACATCCCGAGCTCTTATGGATATGAGTCAACAAGCAAAGGGCAGGCTTGTTTGATTAATTATTGTGATTAATCAAACAAGAAGAGCCCCTCATACAGTGCTGTGGCTCATGGCATGGGCTTCCAGAATATTATTTAGCAAGACTAGAGCTGGGACTCCTATGGTTCAACAGCAGCAGCTCTCAGCAAATGCACAGAAAAGTGAGGCCCTTTCTAGGTAAGCCAACAGGCAACAGATTGTCTTTCAAGCAGCCAGATTTGATTCCTTGCTGACGCTGTGTCTTTGGAGCCATTAAAAAATCTCTGGAAACAGTCCCTGGAAAGAAGCTGTTCCCAAAATGGTGCTCAGCAGTTCATTCTCAAAGGAAGGGGCTTTTCCACTGAAACAGGATTATTTTATACATTAACAGAGGTTGCGTCAAGGACATCGGAAAAGTTTCCATGTTGTATTAAAGATTTTCGGAGAAATGAGCTCTGTAACCAGGTTCCATTACCTCACTATCCTCAAACATTTTCCTTGCTAAGAGACTATAATTTCTATCCTTTGGATGTATGAGCTGGAAATACTTTGGGTTTATAGCCCCTATTTATATTTCCATCATTCTGGCAGGGAAATCCGAGATGGTGATTCTGGGCCAGATTGTGGCAACAAACACTGTACACAAACCCCAGCACAGCTTTGTTGTTTTAAAGCTGTTCATTTTGTTTGTTGGCCTTGAACTTTTGTTATTGCCCACCCGAGACATGGTGAAGAGCATGCTCAGCTTTTGTGATGCAAGAGGCCAAGCTTTGGAAATGTTGTGATTCCCTCCTGTGGAGTTTTTTAAAATGCAGGCATGTTCCCTATTGTACTTGGCACCAAAGGTGGTGCTCTCTCCAGCAGTGAGATGAATAATGAGCATCAGGAGGCCTGTGCTATCGCTGTGCAGCTGATTTATGGACCTCCCTGGTGTCAATGGGAATGAGGGAAGCGGTGATCCCCTGCTGAGAAACAGCAAGTGAATACAAATCTTGGAAAGCTTGAGCTGCTCCATTCTGCTGGACTTGCTGTGTAGAAAGTACCCTGGAGGCAGGCACGGGTCCTCAGGAAGGATAACCAGCTTCTTAGGATCATGGCTCAATATCTGTGCTGAGTTACTGAACAGCTGTGGTACCTGGAGGAGCAGGAGCTCATCTTTCCTCATCCAGCTTTCTGAGTGTATGAAGGAAAAAATGGTCCCTGTTATAGGTCGAGTCTTTCCCCAGACTTGACTCGTGAAACAGTACTGGGATTTCACAGGAGTGCTTCAGACCATTGGTCTGGCCTCCTCAGAGGAAGCAGCAGTACTTGCCCTTGAAACTTGGATCCCTGGATAGGGATGTGGTGCTGTGGTGGGAAGGAATGATGCAAAGAGTGCTGCCAGCTTTGCAGGGAAGACACCCAGTGGCTGGGAAACTGACTTCAGTGGCTTTACTTCTGCCAGCCAAAAGCTCAGGAAAAAAAACTCTTATCTTTTCAGATCCTGGCAAAGGTGGAGTTTCTCCACTTAGAAGATGGATGTAAGAATACAGAACTAACGTGGAGAAGCCTATTCTCAAACTCTGTGTCCTGTAGGAAGGCAGGGCAGTCTTTCATTCATCAGATGAGGAGTGAATTTCTAAAGTAAAGGTGGACACTGAATCCCTGTTTTGAGTCGTGAAACAATGTGGATGTTCCCATGGATACTGAGAACAAGGCAGTGGAGTGCTAGACCTGGGACTAACCTAGTATAAACACCAGCTAGAGAGCCCCAGAGCCTGCAATGCAGAAACAGAGATCAGTGGCAAAATGAGAGGCAAGGGGTTAGGAAGAATAGCAAACAGTAAAAGGGAAATGAATACTCATGGTAGGAGTGGTGGCATGAAAACTGATTAAATGGGGATACCAGTGATCTGGTGAGAAAAGAGCTTTTTTGGTTCACATAAGGATTCCTGATTTTTTTGATAGAAGAATACTTTTGAAAGCTACTGCTCATTCTCCAGGTTTAAGCTTAAGCTAACAGAGCAAGTCTTGGATTTGGAACAGCTAGTAGCATAGATGTTTTCTTTGCTAGTTCAAGCCAATAACATCTCCCACGTCAGAAAGTTGAAATCCTTGACAGACAGGCGGGTCAGGCAGAGGTGACACATTTGAAACACCATTGCTAAAACCGCTGGATGAGCCAAACTCAGTAGCACCTACTGTGCTGAGGCCTCTAAGCACCTGAGTCTGGTAGGACTAGGAGAGCTACATCAGGAGCAGGTACCTTTGCTCTCCACTGCCTCCATGTCTTCCCCCACTCCATCTAAACCTTCCAACCAGTGTTTAGATGACCATGACTGGTCTTGAATAAAACTGTACCTATTACTTTCTAAAGACAGACCATGGGAATGGGTTTGGTCAGAAAAGAAATACAGGAGACTCCATTCAAACATCTAGCAGGCAGGGAGATGGGATAAGTAAATAGAACTAAAAGTAAACCACAGGTTTAAAACATGTCACTAGTTATCTGTGCTCTGCATGTTGGTGCAGTGCTGTTCCTGGGTTGCATAGAACCTACCTGAAGTTGTGAATCTTCCTTAACATAGCAGCCAGATGGGTGATACTCCTGGGAGAAAGCTGGAGCCCATCTTTGGCCACAAACCAAAAAGAAGCCCTTTTCAGACCCCAAGAGCTCAGTTATCATTTCAGTTTGACTTCCAGTGTTACCTGGCAAAATGAAGACCACTAAAATGCACGTAGCACCTTCTCAAAGTGCTGTAGAGACAGAAGAATCCATCATTTAAAAGAAACAACAAAAAAAAAACCAACAAAGAAAAAGCCATGAGATTGGAAAAAATTAATTTTCAGATTGAAATAGCAGGTGAGATTTCCTTTTTGCTGGAATGAAAAGGTGCTTTTTCTTTCAGCTCATGCTACCACAGGCAGTGGCCTCTGCCAAACATGGCATGAGCCTTTCAGTGCTCTGACTGATGCATAAATGAACCAAGACACCCCCAGAGTGAAGCAGACCCCACAGGTCCCTGTGGTTTTCCTCCCTATGCAGTAAGTTGCCTCCTTCTCCCAAGTTCTAGCCAAGGCACACGGTATTTACTCAGCCTACCTCTGCCTAGTGTCTGGTTTGGAAGCTGCTAGTGCTGCCAGCCCTGAGCCTAGATTGGATGAGCAGGATGCTTATCTACATTTAACTAACTCTTTTTCAACTTGTTCCAATGCCTTTTAGCAGTCTTTTTCTTTCTTAGTGGTAAAACTGTACTTTCAGAGACAAACCTAAGTATAAAGCCTGGATCCAAAATGTCTAATAGCAAGAGATCCAACTGCAGAATATAATTTCCTGGGTTGGACCCATCTACCCTTAAAACTGTTACAGCATTAGCTGTCTTGGAAGTAGTTTCATCAAAAATGGGGAAATATAAATCAATTTAAGGGATTCTGATGTTAAATATGGAAGTCAAACATCTCAGAAGCAGCAGTAGCTGTTCTGGTGACCATGTGTCTAACTCCTCTCATTATGAGAAGAGGATTAGCTCTGAAAAGATCATCAATAACATTTCTGTGCCGAAAACAGGGCCCCAGCCTGCTTTGCGGTAGAGAAGATGATGACAGCAAATCCTGCTGGGAGGTTTCATGCCTTAAAGAGATCTCCTATTTCTTATTTCTGTATATAACCATAATCCTGGCTTGCTCCTTGGTCCTTTAGCTTTCCTCACTGAAGTGCAAATAGATTCATGACCATGAAGAAGGAACCCACAAGAACAGGTTATTTGTATCAGAAATAGCACCACCAGCACAATAGATTGTCCCCCTGTACTCAGCACTGCTGAGGCTACACCTCAAATACTGTGTTTAGTTTTGGGGCCCTCACTAAAAGAAAGACATTGAGGTGCTAGAGTGTGACCAGAGAGGAGAACAAAGCCACTGAAGGTTGTTCTAAGGTGGGGGTTGATCTCTTCTCCCAGATAACAAGTGATGAGGCAAGAGGAAACGGCTTCAAGTTGTGCCAGGGGAGGCTTAGTGGATATTAGAAAAAATTTCTTCATGGAATGGGTTGTCAAGCATTGGAACAGGCTGCCAGTGAAGTGGCTGAGTCACCATCCCTTGACGTGTTCAAACTGTGTGTGGATGTGGCACTTAGGGACATGTCTTAGTGGTGAACATGGCAGTGCTGAGTTAACAGTGGGACTCAAGGATCTTAGAGGTCTTTTTCAACCTTAAGAATTCTATGATTCTATTATTACCAAAATACCTTTCAATGACCCCTCCACTGTAAATAATCTCTTGTAGCCAAAGGGTAGACCTGTTTTAAGCTTTAGCACTGTGATGGGTTCAAAGAGCTTTTTGCCAGTGCTGTGGGAGAAGGAGGGACTCTCCTGCTCTCTTTCTTAAAGACTGTCAGTCTTACAAGACACCTTGCCCTTCAAATCAGTAGAAAAATATCTTCCCAGGACATTGAAGACACACATCCTTACTTCAGGTTCTGTCTACCCTCCATGATTTAAGAGGCTTTATTCAGCTTTTAGACACTTGCCAGTGATCAACACATTTTGACTAAGTTCCCTTCCAAATCCTTTCCTATCTGATTGGCATGACACAGAGAGGAAGAAAAGTACATAATTAAGCAATATGATACAGCAGTCTTTGCATTATTGGCAATTAATGAAGCCTTCGGGGAAGCTCTGAGGCATAATTCCAAGCCATAAGTGGCTACAACTACATGAGAAGCGCAATAACCACTCAAACTGTGCAGTGCCTCAGGTGTCTGATAGCTAATAGAAAATGGCATTTACAAAAAGGAACATGTTCGTTTTGTGCTTTACTTGGGTATTGAAAGTATTGTTACCACACTACTGAAAATTCATATAAAATCTATGACATTTTCACTTATCATGATGTTAGATATAACATTATGTTGTAGTAAAGTGGGAAATTTCCTAAGAACAAAAAGTCATTTCAGTCAAAACTTCATGTCATATTTTCCACAGAAAGAAATAAAGCCTGATGAAGTTATTCAAAGAAGGAATGAATGTGATTATTTATATGAATAAGATGAAACAGGACTTGTTTTAGAGAAATGAGAAAGCAACATAGAATAAAGAATGATCTCTCTTTACTAGGCTGGAGGAGAGAAACAAGGGGTCTTTTGGGACATTGTTATAGATAATAGCTGAGGAAAAAACATGGAGTTCGTGGGAGATCAGTTTAGCAAAAGCAGCAGGAATCAGGAATCACAGTTGCAGTAGGACCAGAACCACTGTGTGCAGACAGGGACATACTGGAAGATGCTCTGATTTGCTTCTCAGCCACAGATCAATGGTCAACTAACCATGAAATCGTGTCACACACTCTCCAAACTATCCTGTGTCAGTGTAAAAAGTCTGCCATATATTTTGTTTCTAAATTGATCAACATTTACAAGGAACAGCATGTGGACTCGGACAATGCCTGAATGTAGTAACAACCATTTGTGCCAATGGCAACTTGTCTTCGAAATTCCTATGGCCCAAAGCTTTTACAGAAGGTGACCCAAATACTCTCCAACATCACAGAATAAAGTCATGGAACAATTCAAGTTGGAGAGGATCTTTGGAAACCATCTAGCCCAATACCATGCTCATCGCAGGGCTAACTTTAAATTGACATTGGGATGATCAGGTTCTTGTCCAGCCAAAGTTTGAATATTCCCAAGGACAAAGTGTCTCTCGGCACTTGTTCCAGTATTTGACAACCCTCCCTGTGGAAATTTTTTACAAAATGGTATCTTATTAGAATTTCACTTGCTGCAACTTGAGTCTGGGGTTTTTTTGTGCTCTCACTGCACACCTTCAATAAGAGTCCGGCTTCATTTCCTCTGCACCTCCTCTTTAGTTGCCTGTTGTCTACAGGTGGACCCCTCTCAGCTTTCTCTTACAGACTGAACAAAGCCACCACAGTCTCTCCTTGGTTGTCTTTAGTCCCGTTCAAGGAGCTTGGAGGACTTTCACACAACTCAGTCCAGTTTGTCAATGTCTTTCTTGTACTAGTGAACTCACAGCTGGACCAAGTGCTCCAGATGTGAGCAGTGTCTCATTAGCTACATGCTTGCTAATACCACCCAGTGAGCCATAGGATTTCCTCTCTGTGTGGGCACACAGGACCTCCATGTCCTTTTATGCAGAGCTGTTTTCTCTCCTGCTATTCCCCAGCAGTAATGGGGTTATTCCTTCCTCCTCTCAAGATTTTGCAATTGTCCTTACTGAACATCATGAGGTTCCTGTTGGCCCATTTCCCAGTTACTGAGGTCCCTCTGAATAGCAGCTCTACCCTCTGACACATCTGTCATTGCCCCCCTCCAACTTGTTTGTTGAGCCTGCACTCTGCCCCAGTATCAGGTCATTAACAAAGATCCATCTTGATCGGTTCAGTGCAGGTGCAGCAGGAATTGTCCCTTCACTTCTCTGTTTGCCATTCCCTGCAAGAAGCCTTAATAGCAAGCCATGTGGAAAGGTGACAAATTACAGCACAGTTGGAAAAAAAAAGAGAGTTGATCAAGACTGAGCAATCTACAACAGTCTTTAATCATTCTTGCATTCAGTCCAGGATTAACTAATTAGTGTCTCGAGTGCTCTAGACCCTGGCAGCACATTCCTTATTGGAAAGAATTACTGTAAATGCAAAAAGGGTCAGGGAGAAGTTTAGTCTCTGAGATGCTCCCCACCCTGGTCTGCTCAGAGTGACTTTTGCTTTCTGGCAGCTGCCTGCACGCCAAATGTTTTCCCAATAGCTGTCAGCATCCTGCCTGCACATCGGCTGGGCGCCAGCTGCTGGGGAGGTGAAGGGGGACATTATTCATCTGGGAGATCAGGAAACCCCAAAGGGAGAAGCAGGCCTCCAAGCAGCTGTTTAGCAGCAGGAGCTGAGGTGGAAGTAACTGAGAATAAATACATAAATAGTCACACCCCAACTCTTTTGTAGTTCCTGCTCAAAAAAATATGAGTCACAGGGACAGACAGGTGAAGAGAGGGGAGATATTAGTTACAAATAATGTTAGATCATTGCCCACATGGGAATAATATCTCAGTTTATAAATGTTTACTGGAGGTGTTAGATTTCTTCATATGTAACTGCAGCTTGCCAGGGCTTACCCTGTTAGACACCTCGCCCCAGCTCATTGACTCTGCAGGGTATTTTGGTGAGGGAAGTGGTCATTTAGCATATTTGTCTTTTGCCTAATCTGAAATTTCAAAAGCTTACAGGCTATTACACACACTTCTCCATTACATTTACAGATTGCCATGCCATCAGTACAAAAAATACTGCCCAAATGTTTCTCAGTGTTAAATACATAGCACATATTGTACTCTACCACATGGCACTTTCTGTGAAACTTGGGAGAACCATGAGTTCAACATATTTTTCCATCTGGCTTCTAGAAACCTAAACTCTACCAATCAGTTTCTGCCATTTTTTTTCTCCCATCTGCAGCTTCACAGAAAATTGCAGAAGTTTGGTTTGGAAGTAACAAGAAAAAAACCCAACAAAACAAACAAACATAGAAAAAGTCGTTCTAAAAAAGGGTCCAGTTAGTTCAAGAGTTAAATTAAAAAAGACAGGGACTAGACAGAGCTTGGAGTTCCTCTTTGGCACAAGCTTCCTGGAACTTGAGAAGCAGGAAAGTTACCTACTGCCTATCAATACTTCCTGTTTCAGTGTCCAGGGACAGTAGCTGCTCCTGTGACCTTCCTGGATACTGTCCCTGTAGAATAACCACAAGAAACCACCAACTCTTGTGAACGAATAGTCCTTGAGAGACAAGAAAACATCCTTCTAGGGATGTGCAACTACTGTGTGAAGAGAAAGCATGGCCTCTGTGGTTAGAAAACCTACCTGCCCTTTTCAGGGAGCTGCTTGTTAATGGACCTGTGGGGTGAGGGAGCCTACTGGGAAAAGGTGCAGTGGGCAGTGAACAGTGTCTTCACAGGACTTTAAAGAGTCTTTCACCCTGGAGCAGGCAAATCTTTTTTAGCCAGAGTACTTATCTCCTGGGGTCTGCAGGAACAGCAGGAAAACACCTGTGGTCTGGCCAGTTTCTTCTCCACTCCTCCCACGGAAAAGGATTTGCTTCCTCATGCTGAGATTGTACTGCAGCTTGCAGTAAAAAATATGCTTGGGGAAAAAAAAAGCACTTTCAGGGATTTTTGGTGTGGTTATTCAACAGGCTGCTGCCCTGTTATCAGCACACAGAGCATCGTAGAAGCACTGAATCAGCTGGAACCAGCGGGAAAGTCAGTGTTAACTATGGGAATGAATGGGCTTCTATGGGCGAACTGGAGAATTCACTGACCCCACCACAGCTGAGAGTTGCAAGGGCATATCATTCAGGGCAAACAGGGTGAGACACAAGCACTACACACACAGGTCAAATTTGGGCAAGGCCTGTAGGACATCACTCTATGGCAGAGATAATTCTCCACAGCAAGACTTTGTCCTCAACACTCCCTTGCTGTCATTTTGGACGTGCCTTTCCTTTTGCCAGGGTAATTTCTCCACTCAGGGTCCTCCCCATTTCAGATCCTGGGCATCTCCTAGTCTGTCAGCTGCTGTCTGTACTGTGGTGTTGCAGTGAGGCTGCATACCACACTCTGAGTGGTATGGCTACCACTGTAGTATGTACCACGCAGGCATGAAAGTATGTTTTCTCCCCTGGATGATCAACCCCAATAGCAAAAGAGGCAGCTCTACAGGGAGACAGGAGATGAGAGCAGTCTGGTGCGTGATTAATTTATATCTTTAAAAGTCTGAAATGGTCCCAAAGTTATTGGTATTCCCCAGGTAAGAAAGCTGTCCAGATTTTCAACATATCCCTGCCTTATTTCCACATCTACAGGAATTAATAGCTGAAGGATTGTCAAGCCCAAAATTCAAACACGAGACTGCATTTAATCATTAATACAGAACCCAAGATCATGGTTTGGTAATCTAAGTGTTTTTGTCAGAAGCAGAGACAGCCCAAATTCTCATTTATATACTAAGACACTTTTAAAATTTCCTGGAAGCATAAATGCACATCAGAGTCAGTGCAGAGCCAGCACTGACAGCCTCTTTACACTGAGAAAACATCGATATGAAGGACCCTTCAGAGAAATGAAGACAAGTGAAAAGGAAAATCCCATTCCTTACATCTAACGCCAGTAGAGGTGACACAGCCCAAAAGCTTTTTAGAGTAAATTAAACTCCAGATGGTTCTCTCTGTCTGTCTCTGTCTCTGTGTGTTTGTTGACCTGTGCAAAGGGAAGTTGTGCATACACTGGAAAGAGGTAGAAGAATCCACCCAAGTGTTTTAAAAGCAGGCATAAGCCCACACTTGTTTTTTCACACTCTTTATTATTCCAGCCATTGCACCCAGAAATGGCTCCATTTCTCTGTTGAAAGAGTTGCTATGTATAAGTTGGTAAGGGATCCTTTGGGATGCATAAGCTCCACCTCCTGCTTCCCATATTTAACTTTTCATAGGGGAAGGTCTGCTGCCAATTTTATCCCAATAAATGCTGGGGTAACAGGGAGCAATGTCCTGGCTGAGCCCAACACTGCTCCCAGTGCCTGGCTCATCCCACCACAGTGTCCTCAGGGCACTGAAACAGGAAAGTGTTTGCTAGAGACTGCAGTAGGTACTACATGGCCAGCTCTTTGTCTTCTAACTCTGAAGAAAATGTGCTGAATAGGCTGACAGAGCTTTTGCATAACGTGGTGGAAGTAGCACAGAAAACACACATGCAATTTTTAGGTTTGTTAGATGATAGCCTTTGTCTACTGTAGCATATTTCGCTGATACTATTTACAATCCCCCACCCCCTCCTACAGACGTGCAGAATTTATAAGCCAAAAAAAAGGATCTGGAGACCCAGAATATTGTTACTGTAAAATTAAATTCTTGGAGCCACACTTATTTTATAAATCAGGCAAGGAAAATAATGCCTGGCTTCAGTTTTGTTGTTTGGTAACTTATTTGTAGCTACTTGTTTCAAGATACACAGGCCAGTAATCATGGAGGTCTGCACACTTCCACTTTCTTGCTGCCTTTAATTGTCAGTGATTGTGGGGTTTTAATTTTTTTTTTTTTTTAATTCCTTAAATTTATTTATTTATTTATTTATTTATTTATTTATTAATAAATTTCCCTGAGGCAAGTGGCAAATGTAGAGTTTTAAGGACCATGATACCTTCTTGTTAGGGGATTTATCTTCCAGATAAAAGAACCACAACTCTTTCCTGGAGCAATTCAAATCAGTTAGCATGGGGTCTAAAAGATTGCCTTAACTCCAGGGTGTCAGAAAGGATCGAGCAATCAGCAGAAAAAGAGCTTTGTTTTAAATGTGCAGTGCACCCTTTCCAGTTCAAAGAAGGAACCAGGAGACCTGCTCCAAAATGACAGCATATAATACGCTAATAAATTTTTAGATAGCTTATCAGATAATAAAATGTCAAACTGGAGAGAATAGCCCAGTGGTTGTTTTATATAAATATTAATAATTGTTGTTTTTAAAAACTATTTATTATTTCATTGATTTAAAATCTACTGATCTGTAGTATATTCAGTGTATTTCCACTAAACTTACTCTTGCCCTCCCTAAAGAGGAGAGTGAAGCAGACAGGGTTCAGACAGGGCTCCTATGCAGGGGACCCCAAATATGCTTGTTAGCAAGATGCTGTCATATTTACCTTCCTATAACTTTTCACTGGGATTTACAAGGACTTTGGGTGTTCAAAAAACATGATGAGTGTTATATTTCATAATCTAGAAACACTGTGACTTGTGACTGAATATTTTGCTTAATAATTAACAGAGGTCTAATAAGAGATGGAAAAAAGTTGTCAGCAGCAACAGGGTTCAAGGCATCCTCCGTGGCATCTCCCTGTGGCTGGGCACCCTGATGGGTGTCTGTGGCCAGGCAGGACACATCCGTGGGTGTGATGGGGGGATTTGAAGGGAGTGAGAAGCAGCTGCACCCATGTGGATGGGCTGAGGGGGCTCCACACAGCTCAGGAGCTGTATGCTCCACAATTCACTTTCTAAAGTGAAGAAGAGGTTTTATTTCTGTACCTTCTAAAGTATTGCTAGGAGTGTCCATGGGAGCTGGCTGGCCTGAGCTCTTAAACTTGTTGAGCTGGGCATGCCAAAGGCACATCAGCACAGGCTTTAAACAAATGTCTACTGCTTGTAAGGACTATGGTGTGTGTCACACATATGCCATATAAATTCTGTATCCAAGTATGTATTTACTTCCCATAACACAAATGTGTCTTTACACATGCAGAGATGAAAACAAAAAAAACCCAAAATAATGCCATTGATAAAAAGATGTATTTCATATATAAATATACACTCAAAAATGCTAGCTGGGATACACGTGTATTCACTGCGAGCAGAAAAATGAACACCATGCCCCAGACACTCTTGTGAAATAAATTTTGTCTTCAGTTTCAGTTTAATAGCCCAAGATCTTTCTGCCAGATGTATGAACGTCTTTGTGAGGAAAGACACGGGAAGGAAAATGAAGATGTGATCAACCTAGGAAATGGTTCTTGGGAAACCTTCCAGCATCATGAGCAAGCGAACACAGGAGTGCATTAGCACGGCACATTGTGTGATGAATGCTCCAGCAGCTGGTTCATGGGACAGAAACAGAGATTTGTGGGACAAGAGAAAGCAAATGTATGTAACAGACACAACTTTAAAAGTTTTTAGCAGAGGCTCATGAAATTATACCAAAGAACAAATGGAGACCACAGTCATAGCTAATTGACAGTGACAAGTTTTGCTTTGCACTGTTTGGACTGGAAATGACATCTTGAAAAATTAAACTTAGGTCAGCACACTCAGAATAACTGTTTTTCAGCTGTTCTAATAATCCCTTTTAAAAACATCACTGCATGCTGTGTTATGTGCCTCTATCTCTAATTTTGAACTATCAGCAAACAGACAAAAGCATTGATTAAATGTGTGAACAATATTAAACTCAAGATGCTGAATACACCAAAAAGTGGGAAGGAATTGTACAAACAGAAGTAAAGTGGCTAGAAAAATTAATTTGGAACAGCAATGAGATTTCAACACAAACAAGGAAAAGCTATTGTATCCAAGATGAAATGTAGTGTTGTGACTTGTACTGACAAAAACTTATAAAGATGAAGGCTTGGGAATAATAGGCTGAAAGGTAATATCAATGCTATGCAAACAGAGGCATCATACACAGGTGGGACAACTTATGCTGATCTTTACATAGCACTAGCAAGAATGCTTTAACATTAACTGCAAATTGCAGGCACTCCGATGTCTGAAAGAAGGGGAGCAATGCTTTTGGAAAGTGAATTGGATGTGTGATTGGAGAACAGGGACACCTTCCACTAGACCAGGTTGCTCAAAGCCCCATCCAACCTGGGCTTGAACATTGCCAGAGATGGGACATTCACAACTCCTCTGGGAAACCTGTTCCAGTGCCTCACCATCCTCATAATAAAGAATTTCTTCCTAGTACGTAGATTAAATCTACCTTTATTCAATTTGAAGCCATTCCCCGTTGTTCTATCACTACATTCTCTTGTCAAAAGACCCTTTCCAACTCCTTTGTAGCCCTCTTTAGCTACCTGAAGGTCTCCCTGGAGCCTCCTCATCTCCACACTGAACAACTCCAATTCTCTCAGCCTGTCCTCTCAGGAGAGGTGCTTCAGCCCTCTGATCATTGTTGTGGCCCTCCTTTGGACCTGTTCTAACAGGTCCACTTCTTTTTAATGTTGGGGACCCCAGAGCTGGATGCAGTATTCCAGATGAGGTTTCACCAGAGCAAAGTAGAGGGGCAGAAACACTTCCCCAGTAGTGCTGGCCACACTGCTTTTGATACAGCCCAGGATATGGTTGGCTTTCTGGGCTGAGAGTGCATGTTGCTGTCTTATGTCAATCTTCTTGTCCACCAAAACCCCAAGTTGCTTTTGTCAGGGCTGCTCTAAATCTGGTCATTGCCCAGCCTGTATTTGTGCTGGGGACTGCCCCAACCTGGGTATAGGACCTTGCACTTGGCCTTGTTGAACTGGATCCTTGTTGAACAAGGATCATATGGGCCCACCTCTGAAACCTATCAAAGTCCCTCTGGATGGCATCTTTCTCTCCAGTCTGTTGACTGCACCACAAAGCTTGGTCATGGAAGGGCTGCAAGGGTGATCCACTGGGATCAGGACTTAAGACAGGAAGACTAATAAATTCCAGCCACTGTTGATAATGAAGATTATTTGACACAGAAGGAGAGATCCATTTTCCCTTCTACTGGGAGTCCTGAGGATAAAAAGAACCTGAAAAGGAGGCATTTGTTGTTGCATGAAGGGTCTAGGCTGGAAACAATGGCTGTATGGCATACTGTGCAGCTGAGACCTGATACAGAACCACCAGAGTCAGGCCACTCTTTTCACTGCTTCCAAGAAACCCTGATGTCACCAGGACTGTGCTGCCATGATTAAGATACTGGTCAGACCCTGACGTCATCCTGCTTGCCCCAATGTTGATCCAGAAAACCCAATTTTCAAGACAAACTGGTGCTCCTCACCTTACCACCTTAGTGCCATTCCTCGTGACCTGCATGTCCACCATGCAGCCACCCATGACGTAGGCAGCCAGATTCAACTCGGAGAACTCAGCCTGGAGTGGAGCAAAAGGACAAAGTGTTACTCGAGAGTAGCAGAGACATAAACACAAGGACACAGATGCAGAATTGTCTTCAGCTAGAATGTGCCTTTGCTTCTTTTTTTCATTCTGTGAGGCAACTGGAAGTCCAATTACAGCTGGTTTGCCCTGGAGAGGCTGCAGAAATCTTTATGGCTCCCAGACTTGGGGTGTAAAAGTACACAGGATTAGGCTTATTGCAGTAATAAGTACTGAAGGAATTAAGACTGAGCAAGCTGAAAAGTGCATACAGGAAAGAATAATAATAATAAAAAGAGGTAAGGTCATTTGAATTCAAATTCCAAGTTTCCACTTGGAAACATCCATTCAGAATTATGTCTGAGCTGGCTGTCGTGCCACTGGCCAACTATAAACCTAATACAAAAGATGTAAACCTTTTAGCTAAATAGCTAAAAAACCTCATTATGCTGCAGGAAGGTGATAAGCAGAGAAGGCCACCTGATGTGATTTACTTATTAAGATTTTAACTATTAAAGGATTAGCAAAGCTGGATAGGCTATTAACAGTGCTGCTCGATTACTGAAACACTTCATATTTTAAAAGAGATGGGACTTACAAGGCTGGAAAGGTTGGCAAGGAATATTTCAGCTATGGGGAGCAAAAGGCACAGGGGTGATTATGACTGCAGTGGATGCCAGTGAAGGTTAAGATACAGATCAGACTAGCGGGGTGAGAGGTGTGGTGATCCTCCTGTGTGGCTCTGCTTCCCCTCAGACAGGGGTGCCAACAAGACACAAAAGTCTCAGGCCACTCTCAGAAGGAGGATGGGAGGATTTGAACTAGAATCCTATTATTGTACCATGCAAGTATTCCCTTTCCAGCACGATGCAAACACACCAGAACTGACTCAAAGTCTTATGTTAAATTAGTGCCTTGATATAAATATAAATAAAAAGGTTTCATTTTTTGATGCAGAAAATTTAGTCTTCCTTTGAATAGCTTTTTTCCCCCCTTCGTTTTAAAGCATATCTTTCAGACTAAATTATGATCAAGACTAGGCAGCAGTAAAATCATCTTTTAACTAATAGCTGTCTAATAGTAGAGGACTCAGATGGTACTGTTAATAGTTATGATTTTATTGAGATCCTTGAACTATTTAATGTTCTTCTGCTACTTCTATTAGCTGGAACCAAAAGATAGTGCCAAGAACAACTTTTATACAGAAAAAAAAAAAGAAAGAAAGAAAAGAAAAAGAAAGAAAAAAAAAGAAAAAAATTATTTTGTCCTCATGAACTCATGGAAAAAACTTGCCAATGGAGAACTAGTGCACCTGTAAAGGCTCAGAGGCCAGACGACAAATGAAAAAATCATTTCCAACCTTCTTTTTTTTAAATCCACATAATTTTAAAGCAATGATTGTAGACTGGTGACCCGATGATGTAATGAGATTTCATGTCTGTGGACCTGTGTAAACTTTTTAAAGCAACAGCCTTACATGGTCTTACATCACTGTAACTCCCAATTACAATGAAAAGAGGAGGAAAATTCCTGTTGCCTGAAATAAATTCTACTTCAAACATGTACACACACACACACATACACACACAGGGAGGGACTGGCAATGATAGAGGTGACTGCCTGGGTTTTACTTTTGAGATTACACCGTGTTGCCTCGGCCACAGCCACACTTCCTCAGGGATCATATCAGATCAGAGATAAGAAAATATGTACTTCTAAAAAGCACCTGCATTTAATAAGTTTATAAAATCTCAGTAGATGCAGGGGGAGAGGAGTCCACCTTGGACAAATTCAGCAAGATCAGATGCTTTGGGTGCCATCAGTGATCTCCCCAGTGGGTCAAGGCAAGCTTGATGGCTTACATATAAGCTCAAGAGGTTCCTAGTCTGAGAGCTGAGTGTTACCAAGCTGGAACTTCAGCTTCTGTTGCTGAAGAAGGCATCATCTGATGTGAATACCAGAGCAAGAAAAAGAAGTTTTAGGTCTGTGTTTTCATGTTTTTTATGCTTTTCCTCCATAATGTTTTTCATAATGACTTGTAGTAAAGAGCTTAAAACTCTTCTTTGCTGGGGGTGAAAATGGGCATTTGATGACTGGCACTTACAATCTAACTAAGCTGGTCTGACAGGCATTCCCTTGAGGCAGTCAAGCCAAAAAAAGCTGTGCTTAGACACCTGACATCCAAACAGGCCTGGGAATCCCCTGAGCCAGTGAGTACTTCATACCTGAACTGCCAGGACCATTTTCAGGCCTTTTAATGTCAAGAGCCAGAAGGAAAGCAAAAATTCCCTTTGGCAACCATTGTCCAGGGAACCCTGGAAAGGAGGGAGGAGCGGAGAGAGGGTCTGAGGGACTCAGTTATCTTGTCACCACAACATCTAGATCTACAATCATAGCTGAGGGACATTCCTGACCTTTTCCTGGCATTCAATCCTGCTTTGATAGACCAAGTGAAGGAGCACTGCTACTTTCACGTAGCTGCTTTGTCCCATCCAAAAGGCTACTGCTAGCTGATGTTTGGAAGAAGGCTGAAAACTTCAGTCAGCAGAAATTGTTTCCTGTTGATTTTCCAGTGCTCCCTGTATTTTTAACTTTGTGGGTTTTGTAGCCTGATGACTTCCCTTGGCTGGGATTTCAGCTCTGAGATCATCTCCAGCCTGAGTTTACCTTGCAGACAAAGAGGTCTTTGAAAGCAGCCCATGCAGATAGAGTGACAGGTAACTATGCATAAAACAGGAGAGTCCAGCTCCCTGTGGCCTTGCAGAGTCATTTGCATTAGGAATCATCAAACAGAAGGAGGCATTACATTGGCCTGACTGTATTTTATACTTGCTTTCCAATGGTGCCAGTGGCTGCAAAAACATTCAGGGCAAGAACAAACCATGTGTGATAAACATGAAACAATCTGCCTTGAAAAATAACATAATACATACTGTGGGAGTAGAAATATTTCATACCTCTGTGAGGCCCAGATTTGAGACAATGCCCACAGCTATTTTGAGGATAGTTCTATTAAAAATGCCTACTTCAGGTAGTGATTCAGAAAATGCTCCAGATCATTTGGACTAAACCTTAAGCTACTATCAGTTTCCATCAGTGTTTTTGAGGTGCTGGAGGTCTTTTTGAGTTTCTGTTTGCTGATATTTCAAAAAGGAAGTTTTTGTCATTTTTAATCATGTAATAGTAGAAATGCCTGGCTTGGAAGTTATACGTGTGACTGATTCAAGGGAAGCATGTTTTCAAGGTAAATTTCAAGCATTTTTCATAGAATAGTTGTGTTGGAAGGACTTCAAGACATCACATAGTCCATCTCTCTTTCCTAAGGCAGGATCAGCTCTGCCTCTGACATTGTGTGCAGATATACATAAACTTCTTCTGTCTTCCACAGATGAGGAACTTCCTCAGGCAATCTGTGCCTTAATAAGCATGGAACATTTTCCCAATGCCCAACCTAAATCTCTTGCTTTACTCTTTAAAGCTGCAAGTTTTTTGGAGGGTCACTACTTCCTGCAGGAAACTAAAGACTTACTGCTTGAAGACTTGACCTTCCTTTTTCTTTTTTCTTCCTAGAGAAAAGCAGCCCCCATTCTTATAAGATTTTCTTGTAGGTGATGTTTTTCAGCGCAGTGATCAGTGTCATTGCTGGCACTGGCATTCTCTCTGACAGTTCTGCAACTTCCTTGGGTTGTAATGGTTTAGACTCACCATCCTTCAGCGCAGACTCCACCACTGTTGAGTAAGATGTAAGGCCAACCATATGTTTGAGTACGGATTTGTCATATGTGCAGCAATGTGACTATTTTTTTACTCATATCCTGGCTGAGATCTGCTGTAATCCTTGCATTGCTTTGCCTAGGCTGCTGACTAGCCTGGTCCATGTTGTGGCTTACGCATTTGGAATGAGGAATTACTACTGTGTAGTCAAATCACATACATTCCTCAGTAGATTTTATGCTTTATTTTTTGGTGGACCTTCCGATGTGTACAAGGGAAGGAAGACTTTGGCAGGCATGAGGCTGCATTCCTGAAACACTACAACCATTGCAAGCATTTCAAGGGGAAAGTAAGCAATCCCTAAATCCTGCACAGGCAGAAGGGTGGACAGATAACATGGATCTCAATGGGATGAGGGCTGGGGCTATGCATGCTTGGTGTGCATACGCATGCAGAATTCGACATTACACATCCTGATTCCCCATGTCTCTTTCCTGAGACATTTTCCTTTGGGGAGGCACTCTCCTCCCCACCTGCCCTCAGTACTGGGATCTCTGGAAGAAAAGGATAGAGAGGGTCCATCTCGGTTATGAATGCTGCTGTGTGGCTCCAAGAGGATCTTCCACAACTGCTCTTGACAAGTCCTGAAGCTAGGATGCATGCTCCTAGGCTATAGACAGTGCTGATGCTGAAGATCCACATGCCTTCACCTGTGTGGGTGCTTTTGGTGCCTCAACTCTGATGGCATTCAGAATTGTCTTGAGTTTTCATTTCAGAAGTTATGTGACTGCCTGAAAATCTGAGGTCTAGAAAAGCACATTTCTAAACCTTTTGATCCCAGGAAATGGCTCAAAACCATGAACTCTGTAAACCTCCAAAAGCCAATGAAAATTAAAAAAAAGAAAAAAAATTTGAAGATACTATTTATTTAAGAAATCTATTATTTCTGAGTCATTCTTGTTAGTTGTCCAGGTCCCTTTATTCATGGTTTCTGAATGCTTGTATGTGGTGAAGCTAAGAGAACTGCTGTTGCTGTTCTTGAGCAGTTTTCTGGCATTCAGTTGGAAAAAACCCCGAACTCTAAACATATAATGAATAAAAATTATACAGCTGTTTGACAAGAGGGTAATTTTCCTTTCATCACACACGGACCTATCAGACTCTACCTTTTGAAATGACCAGTTTATACTACACATGAAAATACCTCTTTAGGGCGGGAAGTACAATGGAGCTGGAATTCATGATTTGTATTACAATTATCTTCTGTGAGTGCCAAGTACAACTTTTTTCCTGACAGTGCTGCCAATGGAGTCATAATCTATACCACAAGACTTTTCCAGAAGCATGTACATAGGAGTTCACTGAATAATCATTCCCTGAAAATAAACTAAACAGTGGGAACATGTGAATGAGCTGTGCAAGAAGAATGCAGATCAGACAGACAGACGGACCCACCTCATCACAGCAGGAAATGGTGGGAAGGAGACGGGAGAACAAACAACAGGAATAAAGAATATAGATGAACCTTTTGGCCTCATCACTTCCCTTTCACACTTTTCACCCCACTCCACCATCAGTTAGCCAGGAAAGATGTCTCTGAACATATTAAGATGCCTTTGGAAATACCTGAAGAAAGGTACCCTGAACGTGGTGGACTCTTTCAAGAGGTGTTGCTTGCTCTTGCATGCTAGGTCTGTGCTCCATGTAGGGCACAGGATTGGAAAAGCCCATCAGAGCCATCGGGTCTAACCCCTTGCTACTGCAGGCATCATGTCATAAAACCCTCTCTTATATCAGGGTATTTACTAAAAGCAGTGATGTCTCCTTTAGCCTCTGTTTTGGCAGGATAAACAAACTCAACACTTCCAGTCTCCTCTCATAAGCCAGATCTCCATGGACATCCCTGTGACCCTGCTCTGCACACCTCCTGCTTTGCAGACATCTCTGTCCCAGACGGGTGTCAAGTGTCCCACTCATCCGGCCCCCACACGCAGTGTCATGGTCTATCCCATGGGTTTGTGGCTGTCCAGGTCTCAGCCCCATCTCTCTTGCCCTCTTCTGCTCTTACGTGGGGGTGCTGGGGATACATGGCCAAGCAGCATTCCCCCTTTGCATGGGGCATATCTAGTGACCAAGGAGACCCCCACATGAGGTAAGTTATGATCTGTATGGGAAACCCCAGAGATATATGAAATCCTTAGATCCTCTGGGACAAGACAGAGAGGATGGGGAAGAAGGTGTTGAATTACTACCAGAAATATTACCAGAAGGTGTTCAATTATTGCTTCTAGTGAAGGGTAACCTTTGTCAGAGCATAAGGCTTATGGTATAATTCCTTCTTTTCCTCTGTATACTATGGTTCCAAATGTCTCCTATCCTCCAGTCAATGAAGGACTGAGAAGATAAAAGCAAAATTTTTTCATGGGAGACTAAAAGCAATGCGGTCCACTCCTGTGGCCCTTTAAGATTCTTCTTTAAGTTCAAGTAAGCCTTAGAGCCATTTAATCAAACTTACTCTTTTCATTTCTAAAAGAATTTTTTAGCATTTTTTTTTTCTAGATACATGGATGGAGATGCATACACTGCAGTTCTGAAAGCTAGAAATAACAAGGCAAGTAAAAGCAACAAATGGATCAAAATCTAAACAGCTTATTTTTAGCATAAAACAGAGATAGTATTTTTAGACTCGGCTGCTCCTTAAAGCTTAGAGGTTTACCCACACTGAGTAAAACTTAAACCATGAGGGTTTCAGTGGGAATAGGTCAAATATATTTTCAGTTTTGGATCAGCATTTCATTCAGTCTCATCATTGCTACAGAATGACTTGTAAAGGAAAATATCCAAATAACCAAAATGCAATCCAAGCTGCCTCCGAAGAAAAGGGGCCTGGACTCAGGGGAGCACTTGCATTTGCTTTGCACCTCCCCAGCCTTGCACCTCTTTCCCCGCAGTCAGCAAGAAATAGGCAATGGTGTTGCATGCCTTGGTTTCACTCAACAGTGGATAGCAACAAATCCTTCAGCCTCTAAAGCATATTCATAAATATGCTTTTAGTGTTACACTGACTATTAGAAGAGGAAAAAAAAAAGGTGGGAAGGAAGCCAGGTTTCACTTTTGTAGTTGGGTGCTGGAACAGGCTCCCCAGGGAAATGGTCACAGCACCAAGCATGACAGAGTTCAAGAAGTGTTTGGATGATACTCTCAGGAACATGATGTGACTCTTGGGAATGGTCCTATGCAGGGCTAAGAGTTGGACTCGATGATCCTTGTGGGTCCTTTCCAACTCAGCATATTCTGTGATTCTGTGATTCATTTTAACAAATGATGGGAGAGGGGACACCACAGTGTCCCTGACAGCTCTCTCTCCTATTCACTGGCACCAGGTGATGCCCACAGCAACTCCTGTCTCTTGCTAGGGGTAATGGATGTGAAGAACAAGGGCCTGGGATGTCTACTGAGGTCATGTAATTCATGTATCTGCTAAAGAACCAGAAAAACTTCTCTGAGAGTCCATAAAACCTATTTTCATACAGGCTGAGACTTGAAGAAGTAGCTCCTCGAACAGCAGGTTGGCACTGAACAGTCTCATCCCTGTGTATTATTCAGTACCCAATATGAACTGAATTCACCTCTTGTAGAAACTTAGTATCTTGAAACTTCTGCCTGTTTCTCCAATTCAGCCAAAATCAGCCAATGCTTTCCCCAGTGTTGGGTGTGGGAGATATGCGGGATGAGACAGTGATCACATATGTCTTGCATTCCTCAAACGACAGCCAAGGGGGAGAGGCAGCTCAGAGAGCTGGTAGGGGTGTGTAGCCAGATTAGATAACTGACTTCCCGCTGCTGAGAGAGGGAGAGACTCAGTGCTGCTTTCAGCAATACTGCTCTACTACAAATAAATGATGTCATGACTTCAAAAAAAAAAAAAAAATCACCTACTACTATTCTGCTCTGCTTCCCCCAAAGATTGCTCAAATGGCTTGCTAGGAAAGAAAGAAAGAAGATGTAAGGGAGATGGATATGAAAGAAGAGGGGAAAAAGTCTAAACCAAGTACAAAGCATCCTGGAAGAATGGCAAAAGAATTAGCAGGGTCAGAGAAAATAGGGCAGTTGCTTTTTCCCAATGTGGTTTTTCAAGAGTATTTAACATTTGGAGATTTCCTTTCATTGCTTTCTGACATTCAAAATTCTTTGTTATTTAGCTTTTTAGATCAAAAGTGGTTTTTTTCCCAATACAAAAAAAAAATACCCAAGGCAAATTGTATTTCTGGCTCAGTCAATAATGTGTGGTTATCTGAAACAGGATCAAATGGAAAACTGGAAAAACTAAATGAACTTACTGAGCAGACCAAATGATTCAGGAGATGCCTGAGAGTCAAACCTTGATCTGATGCAGAGTTTTTTTCAGAACTGAACAGCAAGGTTAGGGTCTGTGCATCATGGCACTGTTTGTGTGCCATTTATGGGGGAGATATAGCAGTGAACACTAGTGACTGGGAACTCAAAGGAAAAGGTGTGGACCAGGTTGGTAAACACACAGTTATTCCTGGGGATTTTTTTCCTTTTTTCTCCCATAAGAAGATTGTGGAAGAATGTTAATTTTTCAGGTAGAGAGGGTCAGCATTCAGCCTCAGGGGACCTGTTTCCACAAGAGTTTAGGTTCCTGGACTGTGCTTGAGGAAGAAGGTGAAGAAGCTAAGAAGGCCCCAAATAATCATGGTAGGAGCAATGAATGAAAATTAAATATCAAAAAATACTGAGCTAGGATGAATGGGCAAAATCAGAAGGGGACAGGAAGCCAAAACTTGAAGAAACCAGTGACCCTCTCTTGGCCTCAGTGATAAGCAGAGGGGCCTGAGGTCAGATTCAAGGATTGCCCATGACAATGCAGCTTCTGTGTTTCCCTCGGCAGATAGTGATCCAGCTGGGAAAAGTGATTGTCCTTTCTCCTTCTGAGGTCTGGAGGAGTCATGAGCAGCTCCCTGCCCACTAAGTGGAGGCTGGGCTGGCTGATCTGAGGGGCAGGAAGGGGATAAGGGGAAACAGCCAGGATCCTTGTTCTCAGTTCCTCAGCTGTCACTCAGTGACCCACTGCAGGCTTCATTCCCTTGGGCAACGCTGCAGTCACTATGTTGGGTATTTAAAGAAAGCTGCAGAGGGCCTGGCCATGGTCCTCACCAGCAGAATCACACCTGCCTTATGGGGTTTTATTGGAGCAAATTGTTGCCTCCTCTCAAACATGGATATTCTGACTATGTGTAGGATTTCAAGAGGTAGACAGGAAAGTCTCCCTGAAAGTCCTCAGGGAAGTGCGATAAGCTACCTTGTGACAATGACAAGGGTCTCAACTGGGTTTAACCCATCAGCGATCAAGAGTCCACTTCTATCCTGCACTCATCAACCATTTGAAGAGAGTTCTTTTATAAGGACTTCAAGTGCAATAACATTTGAGGAGAAGGACTATGAGAGGAAAGGCAGAGACGGGAGGTTTTGGAAAGAATTAACAGGCCATTTTGAAGAGTACTACATCTACCTTTGAAGCTAACTCTATTTTGAGTGATGGAGAGGGTTGGATCAGAGGCTTGAAGGGCAAACCTAAATTATTTGATTTCATACTTCAAAGTGAGAAGTATGATTTTTTATTTTTTATTTTTTATTTTTCCTATTCTCTTTGGGTAATTCCTAAGGCAGCCAGCAAAATAAAGATTTTGATAAGGAAGTGCAAGAAAGAATTATTCTTGCTAATACCACTGAGTACTGACAAGTGTGATATCAATAAAACCAGAAAAAATAAGTATCTGAAGTAACATAGTGACAAAAAATTACTTGCTAAGTTTTCTCTCCCAGACACAGTTTGATCAGAACATATGTACTTATGTACAGTCATAGACAACTGGGCAGGACACTTTTGAAAAGAGAAGAAACACCTTTACAAGGGAAATGGGTCCTGAGAATGTCTTCAAAACCACTGCATTAATAATCTGTACACACTCAATGCAGAAACAACAGTTTTATATATAAAAAAAAAAAATCAGGTCATTCAAACAACATTCACCAGCTTTCTTTATCCACTCTAGCAGTTTTATAGCCCTAATTAGTATAAAACAAGAATATGATTCCTTCATGATCACCATCTCATCCGTGCTTCTCTTTCTTCCTACTCCTGTGTTCAAGTCGGGTGCCTATAGACAATTATTAGTAATAATTTCTACTTTGGCAACAGCATGTACTGTGGCATACCAGCTTTCCACCTTTTCAGGCATATATATGGAAGTATGAGGTAGTCTTCCAATGGAAAAAATTATAATCTTATCACCAGAACAACAAATGTAATTTTGAGGTGAAATAGCAACTGATTTTGAGAAGGTAGAGAGGGTGATAGGGTGGCCCAATATTTTCATTTACAGCTTTCACAATTCTATAAAATGGACATATCTTTAAATTCCTCATTAGTTCCTTTCTTCAAGAGAATTAACATTGACAGATTATCTCTCTTAAGACCTCAGCCCTGTGCACACATTTCTTAGAGGGAAATTCAGTTGTCACTGACCTGTTCCACTCGGATATCAAATTCTCCATTCACCTTCTTCCCCTGGAAATACTTGGCCCTACAAAAGAAACAAGAGAGACAAACATGGTTAAATAAGATTTTTGGCTTTCATTACATACTGCTTTGCTTCTGCATTTCCCTTTTTGATGAAGAATTTCTATTTGGGTCACAGCATGTTTCCCTAATTCCTATCTTCTTTCAAGCTTTCTGTTCTCCAAGAGAAACCTGCCAAGCCAGATGAAAACCACATTGGAAAGTTCCTTCAAGGCTTGTTAGTTTTTCATTTTATTTTCAAACTGAAATCCAAATGCTCTCCTAATCTTTTCCAGAGAACAATTCTAATCAATGATTCCTTCCTATATTTCACTTAATACTCCATCTTTATTCTGTTAAAGGAGAGCAACACATGGCATGGCATCAGAAGATTCTTCTGATGTTGAGCAAGGATCTTTGTCATCACAGCTGAAGTATTTGTGAAGCCTATTCTCATGCTCTCTCTCTACAGAGCTGCTTTTCAGTTCTGTTTCTTTCTGCTACTGATTTGAAGAAATTGTAACTGCATCTACAGTGTTGCTAATGAAGGATCTCTTCTCCTGAACTGAGAAACTGTGTTTGCTTTGGAGCTTAACACTGTTTTGAGAAGGACATACACTTTACACTACCTCTGCTCCTAGCTCCCTACACTATGCAGACAACAAAGCACTTTCAGAAGCATCAGTTGTTCATGAGAGGGGAGGGCTGACAGTAGTGTTGGAGAAGAAAACATAGGAAAAGGACAGACAGTTTAAGCTTGTTGTATTCATATTTGTGTATAATGCCTCTTATATTGATTAGTCATGGGGGAAATTGCTAATATAATTTCCCCTATAAATATTTCTTCCCAATTCTTCCACTTTCCAAACAAGTTTGACAGAAGAAAATATGAATTTATTTTCTCAGACCTCCTGCCCTATAAACTTTAAGAAGGCCATTTAGGCTCCAAAAGGCTCTTCTAATTGGAAAACATGAAAACTTTAGTTTAGCTCTTTAGTTTAGCTCTGCAAGAGCTGTTTCCAGAGACAAAGTAACTCCAGGTTCTGTTTCCAGTTGGCAAAGACAGGATAGAATAAAGAAGCAAAGGAAAATGAGGGGAAGCCGGCTTTGCTCCCTATTTTATAGTATAAGCAAAAAAAAAAAAAAAAAAAAAGCAAAGCTGGCTCACATTTTTACTGTGTCTATTTGTTCCAATAAAAAAAGGAGAGACAGTAGGAAGGCAATTTTCCCTGTGGCTGAAACACACCATTTTCTAGCTGAATGCTCCCCTTCCCCAGAAATGTGAAATGTAAATAAAAAACCCTATTGCTTTGTTTTGTCATTCTGGCTCAAAATCAAGTAAAAAGTTTTCATTTTAATAGAAAGAGACATAAAAATTGGCAAAAGTTTTCTGCTTCATTTTAATGAGGATATCTGAAGGCTTCCCCTCCCAGACAGCCCATCCATCAGCATAATGTGCCAATAAGACTTCTGCAGAGGTGTCAGTGAGGGACAACGTAGCAGCCAGGTGTGACCAAGACCAAGTGACTTGGACAACCGCTGTCCAGTATAAAAAGCAGAGCTCTGGCCATTTTTCCTCCTTTTTTTTTTTTTTTTTTTTTTTTTTTTTTTTTTTTTTAATGTGTGGTTATTGAGTCAAAAAAAGCAACTTAGCAGACAAGCTAAGACATCATGCCTCTAACAATAAACAGGAACTCTAAATGCACTTAATAATTCCATTAAATTTCTGGAGGCATGACTCTAGAGGGTCTGGCAACATTCCTTACTCCTAAACATTGGGGATATTGCTGTAACCAGTCACTCCTTAAAAACTGAAATAAGCTTTAAGAGGGCCCACAGGAACTGGTCTGAAATTTGAGGCACACTATTCACTGGTTTTTATTCCCAGCATGCTCATAATATATACTCCTTACCCACATTTATGAAACACACTTCCTGCCTCTATGGCCTCTCCTCTTTGCCGACCAGCTGGTTACAAACTCTTTGGTGCTGCTTCACTCCAGCTTGTAATGAAGTGCAATTAACCACAGTCTTCAGCCCGGTACAGATGGAGCAAAGACACTTCCACTGCCTGGTCCAGGAAATGAGCCTTCACACAGTTAAAAAAAAAAATCCTCTTTCTCATCTCTACAGTACTGGCTGTGCTTATGGATAGTCACATAGATGGCACATCCAGTGTTAGGGGTCATTGGAGTAGAGCAAGGGATCTCAGCTTGGACACCATGTGATGTCCCTGTTATCCCTCTTTCCACACAGGTTTTCTCATCCAATGTCTCAGGTAACTTTCCTTTAACAGCACAATATATCACCTTCATTCCAAGACAGCTCCCCAAGAGACTTAATCTGCTCCGAGTGTCTCTGAAGGCTACAGGTGCTAAGTAATTTGCAGCAAAATATTTTGGTCCGTCCTCATTTTGACACAGTCCAGGGTAAGAATGAAACATTCTTTACTGAAACTTCTCTGAAATGGATGGAGTGATGCTTTCAGTTCACACCTGGGGTTTTGGAGCCCCTGGGCACTAGAGGTGATCATGTTGAAATGAAAAATAGCCTTAGCATTACTGTGGATCCCCTGAAATTTTAAGCAAGTTGGAATCACTGCAGATGCTGTGGAAGCATCATAAATACCTTGTAAGAGAGAGAGTCTGTCTTCTGGTTAGTTCTGCACAATTCATGAAATGGCTTCTGGTCCTTACAGTGGATGTGAGACGGAGAAAAGGAAGACCATGCTGCTCTGGTGGGGATGCATGAGAAAGATAGATGGAAGTTTCTGGCAGTATCATGACAGTACAAGACATTTGTAGATGCTTTCTGCCTCCAAACCACCTGAGCAAGTCTCTTCCAGACCTCTGCCTAGGACCTGTCTGCTGCAGAGTTATTTAGGCTGCTTGTAGTGCAGCAGAGAACCAGCGCCAAGAAGACCAGTTAAAAACTTCCCCGACTCAACTCCAGCAGAGCCAACCGCCAGTGATGAGAGGAGCAGCTCATCGCCCCAGGAGGGGGACTGTGTAGTACCCCCCAGCTCAGGACACTGGACAAGGCACTGGCCACACAAACCCACCACCTCTCCTGGGCGGCTTTCAGCACTGACCACCACTTGGCTGGCTGCCCCTTTATTTTAAAGCATGTCAGATGTTCAGCCTTGCAGAGCACAGAGTTATAATTTGGCTAAGCAGGGCGCAGATGGGGTGGTGCGGTTGCTGTGATGTCGGCAAATTAGCATGTAAATATGTTTTGACTGAAAAAAAACTGCAGAGCCACACTCAGGAGAAGTTCTGGGTGGGATTTACAGTGCTAGGCAATTCATTTAAATGTGGCCACACTGACTGTGAGGGAGGAAGCATCATAATAAACATAAAAGGTCTGACCTGGCTTTCAGGGAGAAAGCCTGTCTTGAATCCCTCTCTTTTTCTGATGAAGAAGCTGCATACTCTGGAGAAGAACATATTTTGTGGATGCAAAGGCATCAGACAAACAAAACTTCTGTTTTATGCCTCAGCTCTGACATGATTACAGGGACATAAGAAACCCAATACCTCTTATGAAGTAATCTGGAAAGAATAGAAGCTTATTTTCCAGAGATATTCTGTAAATCAGCCCCAATCTGCCTTGATGACCATGGCTGGAGGAAGTATATGCGCAATCTTCTCTTAGATATGGAGTGTATCCCTAACAGCAGCAAGGAAAAAATAAATGATCAATTCACCTCCAATTACCTCCATAAGGTTAATTCACAGAAAGTCCACGTATAGCATTCAAGCCCTTAGGTGTTTGGAAAGCATCTGTTTGAGCAAGGGATGCTAGCACTGAACCAAGACTGCAAACACACCTGTGAGACACTCTAATTTTGCCTCTGGCATCACTGAGAGCTTGCATAGCACCTACACGAGGGCTGTCTGAATCCATGCGCTCCCCTGTGCTAATGCTTGTGGACTGCAAACAGAGAGATTCAGCACTCATGGGGCACAAAGTCTCCTCTCCTCACGTGCCACCAGGCCCAGGGGAGGTAGAGCTGGGCCAGTGGACTATGGTTATGGTAGCCAGGGCCAGCCTGCACTGCTGTGCTGCTCCTGTGTCATGGGGACACACGGCACAAGAGATGCAACTTCTATGCATGGAGTGGGGGCTTCCAGGATCATCAACGAAAGACCCCAACTGACAAGCTACCTCTGTTCGGAGAGCACAGATCCTCTTGCCTTTCATCTCTACATGATAAATTACTGATTTCATCAGTTTTGTCCTCTTTCTTCTTAAGGGTTGGACTTGATGATCTCGGAGGTTTCTTCCAACCCAGTCAGTTCTATGATTCTATGATTCAACCTAAAAATGGGCTCAGTATCACTGACAGCATGCCAAAGAAAGACACTAGGATATTGTAATGATTTTGAATTCCTCCAAATTCCTTGACTGAGCTTGTGCCTCTGGGTCAAGACAAAACAAGCAAAGAAAGCTAAGCAACACTTAGGATGGAGATGGCTTCTTATCTGGAGCAGGAAGAAGAGCAGGTCCTGTGGGACCCTTGGGGAGAGGTAGGCAAGGGATTGGGTGTAAGCAGGAGATAAATGAAGAAGAAGAGACTTGGGTAAACAAACTAAAAAAACATCCATGGGTAAATTCTGGAACTATCTGAATTATTTCCCTGATATCACGTTACACGTGTTTCTCTCAAGCCTCTTGGGAAAATAAGGCATGTAATATTTTTCGGGATCATCCTGGAAAAGGCAAGGCTGAAGCCCCCTGGATCGGGTGTGGAGGCACCTCAGGGAAGGTGGGAAGGGGGTTAGCCACTGTACAAAATCCCTGTGTCAAAGGGCCTGGGGGCCCAAGTGATGCACAAGGCACTCACTGTATGTCCGCATTGTCTCCTTCATAAAAGGGGCTAGGACTGGGAAATAGGAGACAGTTTCCAGGATACTGGCCAGCAGCTGCTGGAATGCCCCAACCCCCCCAGCCCCTACACGCTGGGGGAAGGATAAATGCATTTGTGCCCTTTTTATTTCAGGGGTGACAACAAGGAACGTTTTCCTTTCAGGAGCCAGCCCTCAGCTCCTTCACCACTTTTCCTTGCTTTAACAATTCTCAGCTGTATGTAATTAGGAATTTAGAGATGGTCAAGTCCTGACTGCTCAGGGTATAGGGAAGAGAAAAATCACTACAAATGCCAAGGTCTGCAAACTGGAGCAGTCCACATTTGCTTTGGCCCAGAGACCTTTATGCACTGTTCACCTGTGGGATGGACTGGTTGGTAGTTAATATTTAATTTGCAGTAGTGCCTTGGAGCAGAGCTGGAGAGTGTCGGAATGCTAAAGATAGATAAGTGTGATGGATGTGTGCTTTGACACCTCAGAAAACAAGGTCAGAATTAAAGGTTAAATGGACCACAGGCTGCTGCAGAAAGATAAAAAGGGTATTCACACTGAACATACAGACAGGGAGAGACCAAGAGGTAAATTTCAGGTTTGGATTGGGTCAAAAGGTAACCCTAAATACACTGATACTTTTCCAGGAGCTCCATAAAGTTTCAGCTTCATCCCCAGGGCACAATACTGCTGTGATCAGCTCTGTGCCTCCCCAGGGCAAGGTCACCTTGCTCTCAGTGCTGTCACCACTTGGCTTGCTGTAGCCAGCAAATGGAGAGCCAGTTCTGCAGCACCGCAGGTATGTCCTCTGTGTCCAAGGTCAGGCCGTGGGAACAGACTTCTTTTATTGCCTTCTGGGAAGAACCACAAAACCCAGCCCACTCTGGTTACCGTAAAACCATCTCTGAGGCATTATTAGTTATGGGATCACATCAAGGGAAGAAATGACTCTCCAGAAGGGGTTTGTACTGGGCTCTGATGGTGGTATGGGTTAGGGGTTTTTTTTGGATAAAGGAAGCCCTCGTGATGAGGTCCTTGATGAGATCTGAGGTCCTACCCTACAGGGCTGGGAGGCTTTTCTTGGCTTGAATGCACACAGAAAAGGAAGGGAGGATTTTTAAAATCTTTTGTGAGTCTTCTCTTTCTCCTAGGGAACTGAAGGCCTGTTTTTGGGGAGACCTGGGTTGGCAAGACACCAGCACTTTAACGATCACAGACACAACCATTCAGGCCACTCTTTCCATTCAAGGAATTATGGAGTCCCACACAATACTGATCTCTCAGCATCTTCCTGTGCCACCTCCTGCTCGTCAAAAAGGGGTAATCAAAGCCACCCCCTGTTCAAGAGAAGAAGCACTAGTTAGTGCAGCGCCACTGCATTTGGGCACAGCTTTTTGTGCTTCTACGAGCTGTCAGAATAGGAAAGACACTTTGTTGTAGGTCTGGTCTCCCACCCAGGCTATACTGTGGTCACATTCCTTCTGGCCACAAAGAGCTGGTGTGTGGGGGATGAAGGGCAGGGGGGTAAGCAGTGGAGGTGGGGTACTGCTTTAAGTACAAAATGAGGCAATTTTGTGTATCATCAAAATAGTGCATTTGTGGACAATTTCCATGTTACTAAATTTAGGTGGTATGGCCTAGAGCTGTTTTCAAGGGGTATCATTTCTGTTGAGGATTTGGCAATATTTTTTTCCAGCCCACTTCTGAACTTGAGGAGCAGGAGAACTGGTCTAACTTGAACCAACACTAGGGCAGGACTGCGGACTTTGAGGCAGAAGAAATCTGTCTCACAAACCTTGAGAAATCTATCTGAGGGTTGGTTTGGTTTTTTAAAAAAAAAACTAGGCAGGACATTCTGAGGTTAAATTCTATGCATTTATAGGAACTCTGGTAAAGCAATTAAGGTCCTAGATTTGACTTGCATTAGCATAGTTATAACCTGGTGGGGAATGTTTTCCATACTCCTTGTGTCTATTTTTGTAACGATACTAATCCTTTACATTTCTGTATCACTTTTCATTTAGGGGGACTAGATCCCAAGCTGCTTTACATATATGCAGGACAAAAATACAAACAGACAGGATGGTGATGTACCTAAAACAGATTGGAAAGCGATGTGATAAATGCAATTTCTTGAATACTTTTGAAAGCCTTGCCTCCTTTTCACCCCTATGCCTGTATACTAGGGAATACAGAAACTCTTCATGCTGCTTCCAAGTGTGCACATGTGCACAAACACACACACACACATTTACCACAAACTTACCTCATCTTTCCCCTTTCTCTTTCTCAAGAGGTAGAATTTGACAAGAATTATAGGAACAGAAATATTCAGAACTTGGTAGACATGGCTAAATTATGAAAATAAAAGAGTTTTTTAGCCAGATTTGTGAAATTGTGACTTTTAGGTCTAGGTTTTTTTCCAAATTATAGCTGCATTGCTGCACAAAACTTGTGAAATCTTAAAAGGTCACCACTGTGTAAAAAAAGCTAATTCATAATAATTCATTGCCCGTTACCACTATGTTAAAAGATTTGGGACTTCTTAGCAGGAAACATAGACAAAACTTTGCAATTTAACCTGCAAATTCCTGAGTTCAAGCTTGAAGTCCAAAACTTTCCAATATCTTTAAATGAGTTAAGTACAGAGATATTCCTCTTAGTGGGTGCTTTAACATATCACCTTCAGCGACTGAAAGCATGAAATGACTCATGACACTCATTGAATATTTTTGAAAAGAAATTCCTTGAAAAAAGAAATTAAGATATAAGAACTCCTATGCTACCGAAATCGGTATTAGAGTGTTATCCTTTGACCAATCCTATTTTTAGGAAAATGACGTACTTAAGGCTCAATATTATCTTGTGCTATCAGAAGTAAAAATTGTTCTATTTTAAAAAAAAGTTGATAATTTCCTCTGAGCAGTATAAAACAGTAATCCTGTCAAATCAGTCCATAATTAGACCTGAATCAAGACATTATTGTTATACAAAGAACCATTTCAGATGTATTAAGAGGATTTCATTCAGTATTAATCACGGTTTTTCTTCATCTTAAAATTTTTGAAGACAGGATGTTCAGGCAGATTTGGCTGTCAAGTAAATGGGAGAAAAAACAATGTAATTTCTCTCTCCCAACATGTCCTCTGTGACTTATTTTTTGGTGAAACATGCATGTCACAATCCTCTCACGTAGAACTGCTGCACATAGGGTACATGTGTTTTGTGCAAGACAGCATGAAGCACTGTTAGCTCTTGAAATGGCCTGAAACGTGGGCAAAACACACCAGTGACTTTGAAAAGCTGCATGAGCTACTTCACAAATATACCAAAGATATCTAACAAATGCAACAAGAACAACTTTGTCATGCTGACTAGTCCAGGAAGCAATGCTTTTAGCATTTGTGGTTAATAGGAGCCTTAGCTGTGCTTGATCACTTCCCCAGTAAGCTGTTTAAACATGAGGCATTAGGCTAGAAAGCTGAGCACTTTCACAGAGGATGGAGGTTAACAATTCACAGCACTAAATCCTGTTTGATCTGCTGAGAAATTCAATCTTGCGAGAGCACTATTTTACTTAATAGCACATTGGGAAAGGAGGTTGGGATGTTTTCCTCCTGACTGAGGTCGGGCTGCCAGAGCTGACCCGTATGCCATTGCATGGAGTTCTGCTGTCCCCTTTCCTCATGGTCCTGCTCCCTTTCTTGGTGTGTTTAACACATGCACGTGCATTCATGCCCGAGCTCCTTATTTTCTGGCAGCTGCTGTGGATGTGTAGGTGAGCCGTGGATGCATTTTTGGAAGTCTCCCAAAGCGCAGATACTCCCAGACCACAAGAAGGAGCCTCATTCTCCAGGTGGAGGTTCCCAGCTGAGAAACGTACCATTACTGACTGAAGAGAAGCCAAGCTTTTCCCTAGCGTGTTGATGCACAGGTACATTCACTGATGTGCTTGCCTCTGAGGGATGAATGTCAAAGCCGAGAGCACAAGGGAGTTACAGTGACAGTGTTTTCCTTTTGTGCACATCCTGCACATGGTGATTCACTGTGTGTTTCCTTGCAGTGTGCTAGACCTGCGTCTTGGAGAAGAATGGAAAATTTGTCAAAATGTTGCCACTTTAGCTGAAAGCTGGGTGAGTTCCCTTGCTTTTAATAGAATGTACCTTTCTTTTACTGCTGCTAATGCAGAAAGCAGCTGATCATATTCTGTGGGACTCACATTATTTTTATAGTACTTTGTCTTTGGAACAAACCAGAGCATATTGCATGTCAAAACCAGCAAGGGTTTTATGCTGGAAGACAAGCCATGGATTACCATGGATGCTCTTTCCTTCCTCCAGGCCTCTGAGAGAAGTAGAGTGCTGTACTGTACCATCAGAGACATAGTAGCTCCTTGAAAATAGAAAGGATTGCCATTTGTCACTTTAAAGTGCATTCAACATGTACTTGCCTATTTGAGTTGTTAGAGCATTTTGTCATGCTCTTGTGCAACACCTCATCCTAATGCACAATTTCAGCTCTTTGCTGTAATACAAACAGTGATGATAAATTAATGTCTGGCTTGGCAATATTGCTACAGTCTCCAGTTCTGAGAAAGTATTTTCATTTGGAGAAGAGAAATCGAATGGCAGATTCCACTGTCTCTCACCCTTCCTGTCCACAAACAAGCTAGTCCTTGTTGTAAACCCTGTGTAAGTTGCTCTGGGGAAGGAGGCATTATGGAAACCCCCCACCCTTAAAATAAAGGCTGTGCTTCAGTAGTTATTTCTTTGGGATTTTTTTCTAGTAAACTCTTTCAACAAGGGAAGGAAAAGGTTTCTTAAAAACCAAATACAAAAGTTTCACAGGTAGCAAGAACCAGAGCAGGCAGCAGTGAAATGCACTACAAACATGGTATTTCTTCTAAACCAAAAATCACCAGCACAGAAGTAAAAATACAATGTTGTTCACCTTCCAAAGTCTGGGACTGTCTCTGTACATGATGCAGGGTAGACAGTCAGAATCCCTGGAGAACCAGCTTTGTCAGCTGCGCTCTCACAAGGCAAACTCTGCTTTCTCAGGCTGCTCAGCCTGAACTCACATAACACCCTAGCTGAAACCAAGAAGATGACTGGCATTGCTCAGAAGTACCTTACCAAAAATAAACATCCACGGAGCCATGGAGCCACTTCTCTTCAGTGCTGCTCTCAAGGGCTTGCTGAGTTTCTTGGAGACACAAAAATCAACCGCCAAGTAGCACTCCTGGCCCACTGGAGTGGTTGCATTGGTACGCTCTCTTAGAAAGGACCGTATGCTGCTGCCTTTAGGCTGGGAAAGTTTCCAAGCATGTATTTCTGCTCATGCTACAAAGAGCCATGGCAGGCAAGGGTTAGCAATGTTCCTTCCTTGTTTTTCACGTCGTACACGTATCAGGGTCTGGTAATGAATTCATACACTAATTTTATTTTCAGTGTAAAGAGAGTAAAGGCAGGGAGCCTTTGCAAGCAGATTTGATACCTGCAAACTTGTAGATATAGGCAGAGAGCAGGGATAAATGAAAGGGGTATCCCACAATGTCTAGAAACTGCTAAGTTATAGACAGCAGAGGGATAGCCAAGACAGCAGGATGTGTGGAGTACTTACACGAGGGGAGGAGTGAAGGTAGCTGTACCTTCTCTTTATATATCCCAGCTGCTGTTCCCTGGGCAAGCTCAGCTCACAGACCACAAGTTCTGTATGACAGAAAAGCAGCTGGGAGATATAAAGGCAGGGATTAGAACATAGTGTGTATTTTAAAACATGAAAACACTGCAGCAGAGTCCAACCCCTCCTTGTCCTTTCCCCTGACTACCTTCAGCACCATTAATCTCAGGTTAAAACTAGATTTGTCTTTGAGCTTGGGCTTTCCTCTCTGATTACAGTGTTTGGACTACACAGTGCAGGCTATGCCCCAGATGCTAGAGCTGTGCATCAAAGGCACTCCCATCCCAGATGAAGGATGCTATGTTAAGGGACTGCCACCTGGCAGCGTCCTCAAGGAACTGCAAAAGCACTTCACTGAGGCAGAGGTTAGTGAGACTTGTAGGTGCACCCAGGAAAGAGAGATCACATCTGGTTGAGCCAGACTGGTGCTGAACTATCTGGCGTTAAGGGGCTGCTACTGTGATAAAAGACACGAGGTCAGTGGAACATATGATACGACAATCACCTTATCAGGGACTTTCCCACTCAGTTAAAAAGTTGTTTTTGCTCTGAGAAAAATCCCACCATTTTCCCTTTCTTACTTCAAGTTGGCTAAAGACACCTAACCTAGTTGTACTCAGTCATGGTCTCTTTTTAGGTAAGAGCGAAGATCTTGCCTTGTGAAGATACACCCAGGGAGGCATCACCCTGTCCTCATTCTTCCGGTTAAGCAGAGAAGACCAAAGGTGACAACTGTACTGAAGAGTGACATGGGATGAAAACAACAATAAAATAAACCTAACCCCTTGGCCAAGACCTGGCAACCCAACTTCTTTCATTTTGAAAGAATATTGCCTCCTTACCTGCTCTACTCTTAGCTTTTTCTGTCTTGTAGCAAGCTGGCAGATGAAACAAAAGCAAGCAATAAGTAATTTCTCTAAGATTTCGGAAGACTTCAGTTGTCCTACCCTTTGGAGATGGTCTTTTGCTAGCCAATATCATAGGAAGCATATTTGGACATATTTGAGTCTAGCTGAGCCTGACAGTTTTTGGCCAAAAATTATTGCTATGCTTAGTGGGTGAAGGGATCTTGACCAGGCAGCAGTAAGTTGGCTTATCTTTTCATAATTTATGTAGAAATTTGCAGACAGAGAAAAGCTCAAGAGAGATTGAGTCCCTTTTAATGTTCAGAACCAGCACAAACAGTGGGTTAAGGCCCTGAGCCACAATATTAACACACCTTCAGCTGTGACCTCTTAGGACTGTTGCTAGATGTGACAGCTTGGCTAAGGCAGCTGAGTTGAGAATGCCCTATGTGTGCTCACATTTTGAGGCTATGAGGAAGGTGATTAATGAATACCAAATGAACATTTCTTTCAAGAAAGATATGGAAAAAGCCTACTCTGCCATTTATGCAAGCCATCTGACAGAAACCAACCCGGGGCCAGAGCTGGTGACCTAGATGTGAAAGCATCTGTGTACCCCTCTGCAGATTACCTGTGATTCCCAGATCCCTCTCATCCCCCAAGCACTGTGAAACTGAATTCAGTGGGAGGACTGCTGATGCCTTACCAGTCTGTGTGCGCATCATCAATCACCAGGAGGATCTTGGGTTTCTGGGCCGCAGGTGGTGTGGGGCTGACCGAGTGATCGATCAGCCCTGCAGCTGCTTGTGTGGTTTGCTTCATGGCACTGGAGATGGAGCTGAAGATGCTGGTGCCAGTGGAGGAAGAGTGCGAGGGTTGAGGTGGCTGCAGGTGCTTTCTCTCCGTGGCAGGAGAAACCGGGGAGCTCGTGGAACTGTCAGGGCGCTGCAAGTCCATCATGTAGCCATTGGGCAAATTTGCCACGAAACTACTGTCTGAGAGACGCCGCCGGAGGAAATTCATTGTTGCAGTGTTGTGTGGAAACTTTCTCAGCAAGAGCAAGGCTGAACAATGGTGTCACCAGTCCTGGGGGATGCCTCTGTGACTGTGTGGGTACCTCCTTACAGCTCAGGCAGGCAGGCCTTCTCCGTTGAAATCCTGCTGGGGAAATATGCCTTATGTGTTCAGCTGTATTTTCTTTCTCTCCTGTGGGAAGGGAATCACAGACATATATGTGAGATACACACTGTGAGACTGAGATAAGAAAAACCCTGTTGGCTTCTATGATGGGTACCTTAATCCACAAGAGAAGAAAGGACTACTGGTTGCTATGCAGTATGCTACGCTGGTACGGTCAAACAGGTAGGACGAAATACGCTTCGTAACTCTCATTCCCGAACATTTTCTGGTTAGTATTACCTTAGGGGATAACAATTCTATTACTATTCACTGCGGAGAAAGAAAAAATTATTCTGATCATAAATGTTAATTTTAAAAAGAGAGACATTAATTTCTGGTATTTTGTGTGTTAAAAATAACACATGCTTGTTATAGAATAACCAGCAAATGGTCCAAATGAATAAAGTTGTATTGTCTTTGACAGGCTTGTAAGCAGGTCTCTGAACTTAAGGAATCCTGAATTCCTTAAGTATGTAAACAATAAATAGTAGAAAAATCCCTACACACATTTTGATCAAGTGCAGTGGCAGCTTCAAACTATTTGTTTCTGTCCCTGCTACTCTCTACACTCAAAATTAGACTGTGAGCCAGGTGCATGTTGGTGGTTTGTTGCTAGATACGAGCAGGTTGTCTGATTTTACAACTTCACTTGTAAGATTTTTGCAGGTACTCAAACTAGAAGTTTGGCTGTCTAATCTTCACATGCTTTTTTTCCCCCCGCTCTTGTTTTTTTTTTTTTTTTTTTTTTTTTTTTTTTTTTTTTTTTTGTTTTTTTTGTTTTGTTTTGTTTTTTTTTTTTTTAAAAAAAGAAAGATCTCTCATTCCACTCATCTTTTCAAGTGAGAAAGTGAACACTGTGAAATGTAATTATTCAACTCTTCTCCCTTGACCACACTATGATGTCTTTGTTTTTACTCAGAATACCAACTATTTCAGCAATTAAATAACCTCACAGTTTAAAGAATTTTTCACCTTTAGGCACATCCCAGAAAACGGATTTCCACAGTAATTTCCCAAGAAATTTTTATCTGCTGGGACAGCATTTGAATCTTGTTTGGTGAGATTTAGGGAAAAAAAAAAACCAAAATAAAATTGATTCCTGGTAAAACAGCTATGTTTTTCAAGACATACATATCTGCAGTAATGAAAATAAGAGTTCTCCCATATATTAAGTGAAATGAGTCACATGCAGTCTTGGTATCATTGTTTAAATCATGCCCTAACCCCCTCAAGTCTTTTTGAATGACCTCCTACAAATACTGGAGCTTTGCCTTCATGTAGTTTGATCTTCCTTACTGTTCATGCTCTTGTCCCAAAGTCTGATTGCCTCCTCCTGGCAGAAAACTGTCTTTTCCCAGTTGGTCCAAGAGAGCTCGGTGTCTGTGAATCTCCATCCTAGAGCTGTGGATAAGAGCTCATGGAGCAACCAAATAGCTTTCTTATAATAAGCTCTCATTTATTTTCATGTATAGGGATTTACAAAGCTTTACAGACGAAGGATTCAGACCTGCCCATGTCCATCGCCCTTGTAGCCCCCAAACCTTTAGGGAAGCTCAAATAAGCCTACATACAAACAATCAAGCTACAAAGAGCCCCTTGGCACATATGCCCGAAATCTCATCATCCATCACCACCCCAACCCCATGGGCATAGGATCCATCTGGAGCAGAGGGCTCCCTGCTGAAGCTGCTGACATTGGCTTATTACAGTAATTTTTCTTTTGATTTCACAGCCCTGGCAGTGCAAATCCTCTGACTTTGCTGGAGTCTGGAGGTAGTCTTTTCCCAGGGCATAGCTCAGGAAATCTTTAATGACTTCCTGCCACATTTACAGTCGATAACGTATCTTGAGGCATTGTGCTGACTTCCCGCCTGGTCCTGGCACGCCCGGTGACTGCACAGCGTCAGTGAACACGCACACCAGAGAGCACTTTGGTAGCACTGCCTATTTTTGCAGCAGTCATTCCAAAAAGCAGGTAACAGATAGTATTCATGAGTTATGAGCTACCTGCTCACCTCCTATATACACCCACACAGCACTTGGCCTATTCCTGTCCTACCACAGTAACTGTGAATGTCAGCACAGAGCCGTCCGCTGCTTCCTGTCCAGGATAACTGTAGTGGTAGAGCCTACAGAGGCTTTGGGGGATTTATACACTACAGGTTGGGTAAAAATGTGCTGCGCTGCCCTCTGCTCAGGAACCTGTGTGTTCTATCTTGCTTGACAAAAATGAGCAAAATCCCCTCACTTGAATAACAGTCCACTCAAGAGTAGGTCCAGTCAAGGCTAAGAGGAGCATCCCAGAGATCTGTCTACTGTCAGAAGAGGTCCAAATGTTACTACGTACAGGAATTAGGTGTGCTCTTTTCTAGGACCTTGGTGTTAATTGGCAAAACATGGGATATAAGTTCAATAGTGGTCTTGGGAGAAGCATCTTTACACAAGATGCCTGCCCCTTGAGGCTTTGCGCTGCATCACAGACCTGCTGGTTCCTGCTGTGGCAGCTCTCAGCCACGGGAGGGAACCTAGCCCCAGCCATACAGGCTGGACCAGGCTCATTTCACAAGCCTTGGGACAGGGTCCATCAGGACTTACATGCTCGTGAAGGTGCTTCTCCCACACTGCCAGGTGCTTGCATGGCTGCTTTCTCCTCTGTGAGACTTGCACTCTGCAAATGAACACGGATATCTTGCAAAGCATCAGCCAGTAAAGGAAAGGGCAAACATCTCTGCTCTGCCCTGCACTGAGGGAAGAAGGGCATGGAGGCATGTGGCATAGGGTGTACTGAGGCTGGGTAGGGTCAAAGTACTCCGTGATGTGCCTGGAAGGCACACAGGTTTCCTCTGCAACCAGTCCTCCAAAACTGTGACCAGTGTTCACACTAAACAATTTATCATTCTTATTGCAAGGCTGTGATCACTCTCTTCTTGGACCCTTTCAAACAGCAATATTTACACTGACCCATCTTTTTTTTTTTCCACTAGGGATTTAGTAGTGGAAGATATTGCCCAAGAGACACTGGGAGCTGGCAAAATTCTCTTGTCTGGAGAATTTGGGACACTGCACTTAGTCTGGCCTTTCCCTCTGCTGGCTGGCACTGCCTCCACTAGCTGCTAAGACTGTTGGCTTGGGAAGGAAGGAGAGAAAAACTAAGCAACTGATGTCATGAGGAAATCTCCCTCTGGCAAAGTATGCAGAGGCTAAATTCAAACAGCATGACACTGCTGCAGCAGAGAGTAATGCCTTGGCTGCACTCCGGGGTTCCTGTCAGGATCTTCAACTTTGGGTATCTTAGAGTGATGGCACAGACTGCCCTCCTGTCATTACATACATTTTTCTAATGATCTGAGTAATGTAATTAAAAGAGATTTTATTTTTTTTTTAAATGAGGTTATTGGTATCTTTGCTGTATTGATTTGTCAATTGCTACTAGTGCTGCCACAGAGGAGATCTTTTCTGCGATGGGAGCAGTGTAACCTGCCAGCTGCTTTGATTACTGGAAAACCTCATGGCCTGTTTCTGCATCCTGCACACTTGCTGTTATTTAACTTTCAGCAGTAGGCATTTTCATACAGGCACAGGCTGAGTGGGTTAGTTTTCCTACTGCTTGAAACTCCCCGTGGACTTCCTGAGGGCTCAGCACATCGGGCTAAATCTGGCTCTGTGCAGCTGTCATGCAGCACCGCATCCACCCAGTGCACATAGAGACCCTACCCTAGCAAGCGAGTGGGGCTGTAACTTCAGCAAAGCCAGGGGCCTACACCTCCATCAGAAGGAAAACAGATCTGCTAAGTGGTATTTTACACTCCAGAGCCACAGGTAGGAGAGGTGCTGGCTCTACACCATCAAGTGGTACCTTGCTTGTGAACACCAGTGTCTCCCCATGGATCACGTGGAGACACATCACCTACGTAATGCTGTGCCAGGCACAAACTTACTCACAGGAAGGTAGCCCCCTGCACAGCTGGAATACAGCCCATGGGCTGATTCCAGACAAGGCAACAATTCTTGTGGAGTTCCTCTAGTTGCAATACAAGCAGCTGCATCTCACCATGTAGGAGTAATCTGGTGCTGTGTGAAACAGCTGCTCCTGAAAGCTAGCTGGGAAAACAGGGCATCTGGGCTGTGGAGCTGCAGGTTGGGGATCTGGGCTATACTTCAGAATGGGGAAATAATAAACGAGGCATAGCACAGTGAGTGAGTCCTAAGGAAAGGGGGCAGGCAGGAAAGAGAGCGAGAGGAGAAGGAGGAGAAGCCACAAGCATGAAGGGAGGAATTAAGCAGGAATCAGTTTAACCAAGAGACAGTGCAGGAACAGAGAAAGCCTAACAACGTGAGCACCGTCAGGGAATCAAAAGGAAACACTGTCAGCAACTAAATGAAGAAAAAGAAAGGTCAATTAGAGTTGACCTTGAAAACAACAGCAAAGAGGCTGGCACCATCAGCCACTTACTAACACTCAGTTAAACTTCCTGGCTGATATTTTTGGAAGAGCAGGGGAGGATATGCAATCTACTCGCTTAGCACATTGACAGCAGCCAGGCACATACCTGCTTTCTCTCAAGGATACAGTCCATGGAGATACAAGTTATCTCAGAAAACCTGTTGACATGTGTTAGAAAAAAAGAACAAAATGTTCACTTAAACCTCTTGTTGGGTTACTTTCTGATCTGTGGTAGCATCCAGAGGGAACCAAACTCTACTGGCTGATAGTTGTTAACCACTCGTAGATTTCCCCTGAGCTTGTTATCTCGTGCTGCTAGGTAATGAACTGACACGACCACGCCAGCCTGTGTCTGATTACTGCTCCTGACAGCCTCAACAGAGCAATGCTGGGGGTTGCAAGATGGAAAACCAACAGGGTAAGATTATCCTCCCATCACACCATAAAGGACTGCACACTTATTTCCGCCCCATGGTGGATGGTAAGGTGAGGGGATTCTCCTCACCTGACACCTGATATCCCTCACATCCATTTTGTGGATAGTCTTCAGCATACATTCAAGTTTTAAGATGATCCCATGGGTCCCTTTCTGCCTTCAGGCATATTGATACAATGTGGGAGTCAACTTCTGTGGAAGACAGCAGTGTTAGAGAGCTCCAAATCCAGCTGGATGGCTTTCCTCTTACAGTTTATTTTAAAAAGTGTATTTTCCACATTTCTAGTATATTTTGAACAAGGGCAGAAGAAGAGATTATTTATTATTGTCAAGCTTTCAGTGTTTCACCCTGAATGGCTTCAGCATTCCCAAGCTTGCCATAGCCTGGCATTTCTTGGGAAGAACTGAAAATAGAATAAAACAAATAAGTCAGAAATTAATTATAATTTTTGTCTGATTTTTACCTCATTTGCCACAGTTCTGCACTCAAGAGGCTCACATGTTTAAATATTTCTTGTTATTTTTCAGCATCAGCTGAAATTCCATAAATTGGGAAATTACAACAACGTGGGTTAGAAAAAGAAAAGGAAAAGGATACCCCACCAAATACTCCACAATTTTTAAACCTGAAGCATATACAAAAAGCATAAGAGTTGGAAAGACTGTGAGTCATCCAAAAGAACAGAGGAAAGCAGAGTTTCCACGCTGGTATTCAGTTTTGCCAGAAGTCAGGACCCTGCAGCTGGAGGAGGTGCCAGGGCAGAAGAGCAGAAACAGCATGCCCTCAGGACAATGATGCTACCCAGGGCCTGAGTCTCTTGCTATGTGTTAGACAGTTTCTTGCTAGAATCACAGAATGATAGAATTGCCTGGGTTGGAGAGGATCTTGAAGATCATCTAGTTCAAATCTCCCTGCTGCACACAGGGACACCTTTCACTAGACCAGGTTGCTCAGAGCTCCATCCAGTCTGGCCTTAAACACTTCCACGGGGTGGGACATTTCCAGCTTCTCTGAGCTGCCTGTTTCAGTGCCTCACTACCCTCACAGTAAACAATTTTTTTTTTAGTTTTTCTCTTTTAGTTTTTCTAAACACATGCTCTTTCAGAATTCCATTTACTTCCTAAATTCTTTATCATTGTCCAACATTTGGAAATGTGTTCTTTAAGGATTTTTGCAAGAAGTCAGTCTTGTGTATTCAGTTTCTCTGTTTAGAGAGGTTGTTAGAGATGGCAGGATGTCTCTTTGTCAGAAGAGAATCACTTCCCGATGTTCAACATGCTTCATTAAGCCACTGATACATATAAAGATGCAACAATTACATTGTCTTATTGCTACATTCCTGTAGACATATAGAAGAAATCCTCTCTACTTGCTTGGGTAGCTATTTAACTGGAAGTCTAGGCTTCACAAATCTTATTTGTATTTTTTGTATTTGTATTTGTTTGCAAAGCTGTCAGTGCTTTCTATATAGTAGTTTCATGATATATATAGCAGTTTCATGCTTTATCTCCTGAAGATAATGGATGTGCACAGACCACACTGAGTGCAAATGGAACCATTTCTCAAGAGCTACACCCTGCACAGAAAATGAACTAGCCTGTTTCCTATGTCGCCTATTATTTTGTAATGACAAGTGAGGAAAAGAAGATGAGGAAAAAAAACATTTAAAATGACAAAATATCGTTGTAAGATGATCAGACTTTCAAGCAGATTGCAAAGGACAATGACTAAAGCCATGAACAAAAGTAAAAAATTTTCTAGTGAAAAATAAATCTGAATATTATGATAATACTCTCTGGCTTTAATATCCCCCAGAACAAATGATGATGTGCTACTTCTTGGAAACAATATATTATTTCCTCATTTTATTCTCACTTTGGAAATCCTGTTGACACCTAATAGCTGCGGTGTTCTCTCAGTGGTAATATCCCCTTGTCAATGAGCTTATGGAGGCCTTTTGTAGCCTGTCTCTGTTCAGTATCAATACTTGCTTATCAGCAAAGCCAGACCCAGCTCAACTGAAGCAGGCAGTATGAGGAAAGAAATCCTATGCTAATCCTTGAATACTACAGAGCCATCTCCTTCTGAAAGTCAGTTGAGTTGGCACACTGTCTCCGTTTCCTATTTCCCAAGAGTATTGTGGTCATTCCCACCCCAAGCAATAGTGACACTAATGCTTCCATTAAGGCTAATACTTGCACACTTACTGCCCACCATTATAGTTAAGAAAAGCAAGAGACAGCAGTACAAACCTGACAATTTGTAGAGATAAATGCTTTGCATATTAAGTGGATGAAGTTGTAAGAAGGAAGCAAGCAGGGCTCTAAAGACCCCGTCTCTTTCCTTCCCTCCCTTCGATCTGATGCAGTTCATGTTGTGCATTGTAAGACATGCTCCAACTTTCCTGCAGCAACCGTACAAGTCCTGATTTCATGGTGATAAGAGTGAAAGTGGCACCAGACACGCCATTAATAGAGCAGGGATTTCCTTCAGCTGAGAGATGTGCTGCTTTGAAGAGTGCTGATCTGAATAAAATCAAGAAGCTGGGTGTATTTAATATGTAGGGCCTGCCAATATGCATTAGGGCTCATCCAGATAAGAGATGCCTAAGGGACTGACAACTCTCAGAGTCTCAGAGGAAACTGCAGCAGCTTGCCCAGTGCTAATGGGGCTCCTGTCTTGATTATGATCACATACTCTTCTTCATTCCTATGCCATTTTCTTTCTACTCTATTTCAGTTCTGCCACAATAGGCTGGTTATTTAAAATGCAGGTAAACAAAATATTTCATTACTACAGAGTGAACTAAACATGTTGCAGGAAAAAAAGGTGCCATGGGCTGTGAAAGGGAAGAGAAAATTCACTAAGCGATTATAAAATACATCAGATAGATAATTATCAATTAACTGATGACTATAAGAAGATTTTCTGTTTGGAGCACAAAAATTGATTGCATAATTCCAAATAACAAATCTTCAAACGACTTCATAATTTCTGCAATGCGTCAATGTTTCTAATTAATTTTAAGATGTCACAAAAATTCCATTTCTTTCCCAAATGTGTTATGCTTCTGGGGGCTAAAAAGTTTTCCTTCAAACATCTGGAGTCTTCTAAACCATCTGTAGAGCTAGTATATTCCATCTAAGTTTTGCTACCATTTGCGTCCACATCTGTTCTCCCTCTTGCATAATTTTCTGCCTGTTTGCCTATCCATTCTTTGTACTCACGCTGGATGGTGTAGAAGCTCTCCATAATTGGCTCCAGGCATCAGTAACTATGTTTAGACAAAAAGGATCAGAAAATATGATACATGAGTATGGGAACCAGATTAGATTCTGGACCCAGGCAAAGTCCTGAGAGATCAGGATAATGGGCTAGGCCCAGGGATGGAAATAAAGCACAATATGATTTTAACAGAATCCTCCTCTATCAGCTTGGGGAATGATCCCTCAGTGTCAGTGCCTTGGTTTCCTCACTTAAGAAGACCAGCTTTATTTTGCAGAGTGCAGAGAAATTGCAAGGCTCGGCTCGCATTCCTCCATGCTGCCAAGCATGAGCAGCTTCAAGAGCTCTGGTTCCCCTGCTGATCAACAGCTGAATTCCAAAGCTTTTAAGGGTTACAAAATTGGTCGACCTTATTTAAGAACTCAACCACCAAACCTTTCAAGGGTTGCCAAATATGTAGCCGCCATGACTAGGGTGTGTGTGTGTGTGTGTGTGTGGAATATATATTCTTGAAGGAAAAGAATATGCCATTTAGAACCATTTTGCAACAGGGAACGTAAAGGATGAGTCTGCACAGCTACTTTGGGTTCTCCTTCTCCTATGCTTTCTGAACTTCTTTCACAAGGAAAGAAGACAAGGAAGGGGAAGAGGGGAAGAGAGAGCATGTAGCAGCTCTGCAGCTGGACAGCCCAAGCAGGGCACTGTGGGAGGCACTCAAGCCACACACATTGATGTGAGCTCCTGCAGGGTACTCACAAAAATGTGGAGTGACTAACTGGTTACAAAGAGTGTGAGCATTGCAGGAGGCAGAACAGAAACAGGAACATCCTGTAAACCTCACACTGAAGTTATCTGAGAGCCAAGCCGGGGCCTCCCTTCCTACTTTGTCCTGACTAGCAGGACAGGTAGGTAGTAGCTATTTATGATAATTATATGATGGTACAACTAATGATAAAAGTAGCATTGCAAAGTATTCCTATTCCACTCTGGGACAATCTGCATTTTTCAGAGCTAAGTGGTGCTGTCCCACATGACTGAAGTTTACTGAAAAAAGCCACTTTTACTGTGGATATGTATTTACAGCAACAACAACAACAACAAAAAACAACAAAAAAACCCCCACAAAACAAACAAACAAACAAGCCAAAAAAACCCCCAAACCAAAACCAACAACAACAACAACAACACCAAAAAAAAAACAAGACTAGACTGCAAGAGTAGCTGAAGAATTCAAAACAAACTCGGCAGCGCTCTGAGTAACAGCTAGAGAGCTGCCTTGCTTTGCTAGGTTTATTTTCAGATATTGCCCAGGCTGAGTGCCTGTTCCCTCAGGATCGTAAAGGCCAGGAAATTTAAAACTTTCTGGCCACCTGATAACAACTGCATTGCTTTGTCATCCCCGTGCAGGCACAGAACTGGTTAAAAAAGCAAATCGAAAACCTAACCACAGAGCACAATTCTTAGCTTCAAGATTTCAGAGACCGGAATGGATGGCAAGGTGTTAACTACAGCTGGCTGAAGAAGTGTGTTTATTCCCTGCAGCTTTGCAGAAAACAATGCACTCACCCTGGCCTCCCCCTGATGAGCCAAATTCTGCCTGTGCCTACACTTGCATATCTTTTCCACAGGCTGGAGCTGAAGGGCAGAGCTGCTGTTCCTGCATGTTGCAGTACAGCAGTCAGTTCACTAAAACACACAGAACATTCTTCTCTACTTCAAGACCGTACAAAAACCAAAACTGATCTTATGGATTTTGTGGATAGAAAGAGTGGTTCATTTCTGTATTTTTTTTTCTTATGGACTTTTTACTTTGAATAAGTCACTAACTACATAAATAAAGCATGAAAAGAGTAAATTGGATCAAGTTCGAGAGAGACTGAGATGTGCAGCGATATAAAAACAGATTGCAGGGGTGTTCCATAATATACAAAGTAAGTATAACAGCTACAAAAATTTAAAATTAAATCTACCTGAAAATCATATTACTTTTTAATAGGGAAGAATATAGCGATTCTCAGCTTAACTGAGTACTGCTAATGTCACTGGACTCCTGTTTCACACCTGATCACTGAAGAAACTGTTGTTGATACCCAGAAGATGTTAATTATGTAAGTAAATAGTGTATGAATGATCTTTTGCAAATAAAGTATGTTAGACAAAACAACCTCTGTCCCCTTTCCTATCCACTTCAATTAAAAAACAGTAACCAAACATGACTCAGTGATGAGGTTATGAAAATCTGGTATTATCACTGAACTTCATCAAAGTATTGAATCACCTTCACATTTTGGTGATAGGCCCTGCACATCCACATGTATTTTCCTAAAAGGGTGCAGGAACAACCCTGGTTAAATTACTTCATATGGCAATCCAAATGTAAAACCAGGGCAAGAGAGGACCATTTTGTGAACATGAATACTGTACACAGCATGATAACAAATTTATAAAGTCCTTCATTATTATCAGTTTAATCACTTGCTCTTGTCTAGCTTCAGCTCTCCATCATTAGTATCTCATTTCTGAAAGAGGATAATTGCTTTGGATCTCTTCAATTACTACTGAAGCGCTGCAGAGTACTTCTAAAAAATCAAATGGATTTGAAGACTAGGATCATTGAGCTTGGCCTCCCACTAGTGCAGCTTCTGTAGTTTCTCGCAACTCCTGCTGCCGTGAGTTTATAATTTCTGACTGAAAAAACAACTCCAAGGCTAGTTTGTAAATACTCACCAGCTGGTCCAAACCAGTCCTGGATCTAAGCCATGGCCACTGCAGCAAGAGCAAAGCAGCAACTCCCTGAAAGCCTGAGTGAAGAAAACAGCAATTCCTCCCAACCTCAGCAAGGACTGCATGACCAAATGATACCCCAGTGCAAAGACAGTTGCTTAAGCATCCCAGGAGAGCTCAGATGTTCATCTGTAAACCAGAAGCTCTCTCCTGGGCATCTAGATCGTGAGCAGCAGCTGCTGACAGGGCATCATCTGCAGAGCTAGTCAGTGTCTGGCAGCAGTCCCTACCTGAGCTGATTTTTCAGTTTGTGCTGCCCTCAAAGTTGAACAAGAAACATTGCCAAGTGATGCCCTCCCTCTGTCTGTTCATCACTGACCCTCATGCCAGAGCTCATTCCCTGGGGTTGCTGCCAGCCTTGGCCCATTAAGCTTTCTTTGCTAGCAAGCAGCAGCGAGGTTGCTGATCAAAATGTTGGGCTCGCTGGCACCTCTATGCAATCACAGCACCTGTCTGATGCTCCTTAATACTAATGAAGGAGCAGCAGGAAACTTTTGGAAAGAGAAACAGCTGGAAAACCGAGATAGAAACTGAGAATTCCCAGCTAGTAAGTATAACACCTGCTCTGTGTTAGCAAAGATGAGAGTTTTGCCAAGAGAGAATGCAGAACCTGGTTTAAATGGAAACTCTGGTTGTATTTTGGGCTTCAGAAATGTTCTTTAGAGGCTCACAAAGATTTATTCCTGATGAGTTTTCAGGAATGGGCACCTGAGCAATCTGACCTAGTGGAAGGTGTCCCTTCCCATGGCAAGGTTGGGGAGTGAGGGGTGGAAATAGATAATCTTTAAGGTCCCTTCCAAATCAACTCATTCGATGACTCTGTTATTACTTCATCTCCCCCACCAGCTGCTAGCCCTGACCACACTATGGAGCAGGCATGTGCTATGCTGTCTTTAAAAAATCAGAGTTTTCCTTACCTGCCCATAGCCTTTGATGCTCTATCACTAAGCATAAAACCATGCACTTAGGAGATTAAAAAAACTAAAGTGTCTATTCATTCTTCACCACCTTTTCCACTGTTGGAAAATATACTGGTCTTGCAGCACTGTAGGAAGGTAAACAGCTATTGCTTCTGTTCGTCCAAGGTGCGGGAGGCTCTGGAGAAAGCTGCAGTTGTAGGTGCCTCAATAAGAATTAAACCCTCTTGGTGTTATCTGTGTTTTGAAGCCAGAGGACAACTGCCTTGGAACTACCTCAAGCTCTTCAGCAGATCCCAACCATGCATCAATCAGATGGAGAGAAGGGCAGACTAACAGAGGAGGAGCTGAAGGTGTAGGTTCTTCTTAACAGAAGCACCAAAATCTTTTCAGCCTTAACTGCATGGGAGGAATGGGAGGAATTATAGTGCAGGAAGACATTTGGAGCTGAAGTAGGCATTTTTATGCCTGTAAGAGTAGATTGAAGACCAGAGTGTTAATTTCAAAGAGATCTGGCCACTTCATTTTTTTTTTTTCCCTCCAAAACAGCACAATAAGTATTCCAAAATTTCTTGTAAATTTTGATTCAAATATCTCATTCATTCACAGGCTTTCTTTTTCAAGCAATTTTTCAAAGGTGGCATTTCCAGAGCCTGTCTTGTACCTGATGAGCTGCAGTGTTACAGTGGAGAGATGCTACACTGACATAATCCTGACTGCTTCTAACAGTGGGGTTGAAGGAGCATTATGAAGTTTGAATATCACAAGTTCACAGCATGTTGCTGTTATTATTTATTGCAGTCAACCAAAGATGGCCACAAAACTTTTCTGTCCAAAAGATGAAGTGCCTCAGCAATCAGAAATGCATGTCTTATATCCTCCTCTGATTATTGCATTATTTTTAATGGAACCTTTCCCAAACTCCAATATTGCTTGCAGGTTAGCAGAATGGATCATAAAAACTCACAATGCTAGTTATTTAACTGACAACTGCCTGAGAAAGCAGGTAATGAGTTCCTTCCCTTCTAGCTCAAGCAAAATTCTCATCAACTTCAAAGGGATTCTTACTGAAATAAAAGAAGTTTGGGGGTTAAATGTGATCCCTCTCTGTTTCTGACTGCAGCAGGAGGCAGATGATCTTGCACAGCTGGCATGACTTTTGCAAGAGATGTCAGACTGCTCAAGATCTGTGTCTGCCCTGGGTGACTAAAGGCACTGTCCTGATCTTTCTGTGGGTCACACCTAAGGAGGGGACAGGCTGACCCTGGGGCTCAGCAAAAGAGGCAGCACTTTCTTTCAAACACAGAGGCATGACATATATAAAGCCAGAGGCCCATGAACTGTGACCAAGAGTCAGAGACATCAAAGAATCTTCCCGGGAAAAGCCTTCCCCCACATTAATAGGAGTTGTCAGCTCTAGCTCTTGACAGGCACCATCCTCTCCTATGCCTTGCGTTTCTTAGGAGCTGGTGCCTTGAATGGCCTCAAGAAACTCTCATACACTAAACTGCCCCTGTGGGGAACAGCGTGGGAAGCACTGACTGAAAGGCTCTGCTGAATTATTAAGATTGCCCAGAGTAAACCAAGGTAACCTTCATGTGAATTCCTGTCAACCTCTTTCAGTTTTATTATAAAACAGCACCACCCCCCCCCACCTCGCCTACTCCTCTCTTTTCTGTTAAAAGAGACTTCACAAGGCTGCTGGAGTAAGAAAGCCTGCTCAAAGATTAACTAAACACACGCAGGTCTATTTTAGATAGAAGCATCAAGCTAAATACAGCAGCCTTGAGCTGCTGGAGAGAGCGCATTGTTTCATCCAATCCGACTTGCCAAAGTGCAATCAATGCTTTGGCAACTAGAAAGGGAAAGACAGGCACTGAGTCTCATCTTTAAGCAGCAAAACAAGAACTTTGGGGCTAAAAAAAGGAATAAATGCTTCCTAACTTGTCACATTATTTGGTTTTGTCAAGTCTACTTCAGAGAACAGCCATGTGCCAAGGGTGTTTCCCTGCCCACATGCTGAGTCCACAGCCTCTGGCAGCTAACTGTGACAGGCACAGTGCATCAGAGGTGTGTGTGATGACTCAGTGACAGAAACACACGGTCCCATCGCCTCTGGAACCATGTGATCATTCTTTATGTCAAATTTCCATTTTATTTTTCCCTGCTCTAGAGCAGCAGCTCTAAAGAGCTGTGCTGTGCTGTAAGTTGAATGAGAAAACTCCTGGTTTTCTTGACTTCTTTCTCTGAGAAGGATCTATATTTTCTAGCAACTTCCTCTGGAGTTTGTGAGTGTGTTCTGTAGAATCAAGAAAAAGTATTTCTGCAGCCAAGAAGGTCTTTGACATGTTCCTGGGCTGCGATGCACTACAGGACTCTTCAGCCTTACTCTAAACTCAACAAAGTACAGATAAAATGGGGGAGAAAAATGATAGCATTACAGATATGTTAATAGTATTATACAAAAGAAGACAACCACACAGGACCAAGATACACTATATTAAAAAATAATACCTTCTACCTAAAAAGGGAGTGTTACTATATTTTAAACAACAGATTTTAAAGGTCTGAATCACCTTGGAGTTGAATCTTCTGCTGCTTTTTTGGTTTTGCTTTTCTAATAGCTCTGTGTTAATATGCTTTTGTTTATGAACTTAATTTAGTGGTGGTGAAAGCCTACCCGTACTTCTAGATTTAAAGTATGTTGCACTGGCTACAGAAGAGATATGATGTAAACATTTCTGATTGTTTTTCTTGCACCAAGCTTGGAAGTTTTGAGTTGCACAGGAGTGGGACTTTCTCCATTCACTTGGATGGCAATCAGTTAACTGCTTATTTGACTCCAAATAATGTGAATGGCTTTAGCTATTACTTTTATCAAAAAGTGGCTTATCAGTATCCTTTCTTAAATGGCTCTGTGGTTCCAAAGGCCTGGAATCAGCAAGTTAAAAATTTTTTTCCCTCTGTGTTTGTGCCATTGTCAACTAAAATTAAATTGTTAATTAAAATGTAGGGCGTGGGGTAGCATAATTTTACATTCAAGGGAGCTCAACAAATAACCATTTTAAACCATGAAGACCTCGCTGAAGACACTGGTTGCCATATTTTAAAACAAGTTGGTATGTGTATGTTGGCTCCTTTGTATGAGATGAAATAAGGAAGCCAATGCTTTCCCATGGTTCCCAGTGGAAGCATACACGGAAGAAGCACTGGCTCTGGCACATCCTGAGTGCAGGAAATAAATTGGCCAAACCCCATAAAGTTTGCCAAAACCAAAACTTCCCTCTTCAAAAAAATAGGCACACCCCTCTCTCTTACTTTGTACAGCTCTTCACCAGGCTCTCCACTGCTACCATTTTCCTCCCTGTAACATGGACTCTGATGTCTTTTTCCAATGCACAGGTGTTGGTGTTCTTCAGGCTGGAGTACGGTACAACACAGCACTTGTCTGCCTTATTCATAGCCCAATCTGATAATTTACAGCAAAATTTAATATGCCCTTAAAAACTACTGCAGTTACTCTCTCAGAAGTGATTTGAAGGCAATAGTCCCAGTTTCAGGAAGCCCAGAAAAGGGGTTTTTCCTACCCCATCCAATCCACTTTTTTCTCTCATCCCCAGCCATGCCAGCCCACCACAGGCTATCCTGAGAAGGAGACAATCTTTTTCTGCCCTTTATGTCACTCTGGTGGCAGTGAAGAATTCAACCCTGTGCAGTGGAAGGCTGCCACCAGGACAAAAGATCATTTCCACCCAAAGGTCACATCAAAGACCCTTCCTCCTACTTTTCCAAGGCCATCTCATTACTTTTTTCCCTCTTTATGAGCAGGGTCTAAATGACAAGCAAATGCCCTAGGCACCCTTTCCTGTGGCTAGTGTAATCTGCTAAGGGCATCAAAGTCATACAGCACCCTTGTTCAGTATTTGATCTACCCCAACACAGTAGGATTATTCCTCATTAAACAGACAATAGATGAGTATCTGGAACACAATAGTCAATAATACAGACATTGTTAGTTCTACATAATCACCTTATTTTCCTTGATATCTCTATTATAAATATATATGAGTCTACAGTACTGGACTGGTAAATGATCTGCTACAATTGCTAATCAAATCTCTGCTATTTGTCAGCATTCAAAAAAGCTCCTTGACATTTTCAAATCTCTAGATGAGGTAGGAGAATACCACAGCAGACCACAAAGGATGGGAAGAAGTGAAAAATTATTCAGAATGGAGAGAGGCCATGGCTTCCCCACTGCTTAAACAGAAAGGAAAGCATTTTATCCTATAAATAAAAGGCACATCTAAAATTGGAAGGTTTCCAATTCATCTCACCAGGTCTGTTTGAAAACTTTGTACACCTCTGAGGACACAAGCCAGCCAAAACCACAGAGGCCGGAGGGGAGAAGAACAACCTGGGGTAAGCTAGGGGGAGGGCAAAGAAGTGATGTTGTTTGACAGAAAATGCTCTTAAAACAGCTCTGAAAATGCCCTGGGTGGTTTGTTTGACATTTGGAGTTATCAGTTTCACCTACCAATAGATTATCAGATCAAGTTGCTCCAACTTTATCAGCTATTAATTGCATCTGGGCCAGGGCAGCTTTTTGTTATGCCCATTTGGGAATTCTAGGCTTATTTGCTTAGCTATTGAAGAGGTAGGAATGAGATTTTTAGCCTAAAAATGTCAAAAAAGAATGAAATATCCTAGAGTATCTACTGAAAAACCTGACACTCTGGAGAATTTCCAGATTGAGTGAGAAGTGATCTGACACTCGTATAGACAGAGCAGCATCTTTTAAGGGGAGAACACCACAGTACAACACACCCGCCACCGTGCAATAAAAAAAACCCTCTTTTTTTTTTTTTTTTTTTTTTTTTTTTTTTTTAAAGAAGGATAAAAATGTTTTTTCTTCCTGGAAAGTGCAATGTAATTGACATAAATAAATAAATTATTTTAAAATAATGAAATCAAAAATCCTTATTACAGAGTAGTTATGAAAGTTAAGGGCACTCAAATCCCATAAGATCACTTGCTTACACATATTCACCACCACCCCACAAAAAAAAAAAAAAAAAAAAGAATGGTATCCTTTCTGGGGGAGGAAGGGTGATACAGAGGATGCAGCGGCTAGTTTGTTTTTTTGTTGTAATTAGCGTTAACATCAATAAGGAGCACAAGTTTTGCATCCCATCGCACCCCTCATTACTAGAGTACATAACCTCCTAACCTCCACCCAAGAAAATGATATCATTGCATGAATTAATCATCTGGACAATTAGCGGCAAAAAGCGACCTCAGGTTTCCAGCACAGTGTCTGGCACCAGTGAATTGGCAATGACGTAACCTGCCCTGGGAATACGCTGGTGTTTTGCCCGTTCCTGAGCCTCACTGTTGACTCTGAGGGCAGAAGCAAACAATGTAGTCACCCAACCGGCAATAATTGCTGCAAGCGAACACCAGCCTATTGCTGCTGCAACGTCAGAGGGATGCTCATCCTTCCAGCTCCATGGGTGCATCTCCCAAGGAGGATGCATACCCTAAAACTGGCAAGTGTGAATGACTTCCTCTGATGTGCAGAGAAACACAGACTCTCCAGGTGTGCTCAGTATGCACCCACTTTTTAGAAGGGAGAACCTCTTGCTCTGCCACCTGGGAGCTCTGCAGCCTTTTAGAAAGTGGGAATAAGCAGGTTTTTTAACTATTCCTCTGTTTCTAGGGCAGAGGGAAAGAAGTTTATTATGCTGGGGAGTTTGTTTTCAGACAGTCAGACTTTGCTTCATTTCTTAGCTCACTCCGTTGCTGTGAGTGCTTTGAAAGTTGTAGTCAAACTCAACTATGATCATGTTTTTTCTATCTTAAAGGACCTGAAGGATTAGAAAGGCATGAGAAATCAACAGACAAAACCCCAACAGCCTACAATATGTACCCTGACTTAGATCTGTTTTTCAGTCAGCTATTCCAGGTGGCATGAGGAAAGCCAGCATCTATCTTACAGGAATCTGCAGCATGTTCCCTTTTTTTATCACCAAATACAAATATCCTCTATAGGGTGTAGCATTTTATTATCTGTACCAGGTGAGCGTCCCTTCAGCTGGGGCATGTGCACAAGCTGTGAGACAGAGGGGGTCAGACTCAGCGTGCCACCCCCAGCAGCACACCCCAGAGGCTTCAAGGGATTTCATGGGCAGAGTGTAGACAGGAGCATGGAGGTGCTCTCTGCTGGGAATATCAGTCATTCTCCCCATCTTCAGGCCATGTAGGAAAACCACAGAAAAGAAAGAACTTTGGGTAGAAAAAAGTTGACCCCCTGATGAAAGAAATTTCATGTCAGGAAGGAAGAAGAACTTCTCCCTGTAGGGCTTTCTCTCTTACTGCTCCTTTCGGAAGGAGCCTTTGGCTATTGCTTTCTGAGCAAGCAGAAAAAGCATATCTCCCTCAACACTCATCATAAGAATTAGTTTCCAACAGAGATGAGGAGCATCACAGCATTCCACAGGTGAGCCACATCTTTGTCTCAACAACCCTTTCCTCTGGATCCTGGCTTGAAAACAATGAGGTGGTAAAAACGTATGAGAAGCAGCTAAAGCTGTTAATGCCTTATAGAGAGCTGTGATCCCTGCTCCAATTAGTGACCGGGACTAAGATCACCCACTTCAGGACAGCCCTGTCTCAAAGACTTGCAAAGATGTAAGGTGAAGAAGTGTGATTACAACATCATCCTTGCAAACAACATTCCCTGTCTACATGGCTTAATGCCACTTGCCACTTTTGTAATCCCTCTTCCCCTACCTGCCCTGTCTGTTCAGCAGTCACTTGTTATCAGAGCAAAGGCAGTGAACCAAAAGGAAGGGCAGAGGCTAATTTGCTTGATGTGGTCCTGTTCTTCCAGATAACATTAATTTGTGGGCTCTAACCTTATCCTCAGAGATGTTCGCCTTTTCTTTACATCATTAAATGGGAAATAACAAGTCTGTGGAAACAACTATCACTCTAGCAGCCGGCACACAGGATTGTCTGAGCATCATTTTCTCTAACCAGTCAGATAACCTGTCCCGATTCCACCACATCCACCCCCCTTTACTTTGCAGGTGTAGCTGGCTCAGCAGACAGGATTAATCCACTTTTGTACTCACTTGCACTCTCCATGCTAGAGAATCTGATTACACAGATTGCCTGCAATTTATCTCCACCTGCGATGACTAATGCTCCAGTCTGACCTCCTCTTTCCCATTTTAACATCTCACTGCAGATCCTATACATACACAGACAGATGTACACACACTTGCTCTGTTTTGTTTGCAAACAGCTTACTGAGAGCCTTGGCATCTTCATTTCAAACCAGAAAGCACCACTGTTTTCCCCCCTCTACCCATGAGGTAATTTCTCCCCTTTTGTCTCCTCTCATTACATTTATACTGCTCAGATTTCATACATTGCTGCTGGATCCACATAAACCCCAGGCATCTCTCTGTACAGACACACACAGTGAACATGCAATGTTATATACCCCTGCAGCACACAGAAAGACAAAGGCACACGTTACACAAACTGAGCAAGTGCCACCACACGCCTTCCTGCTCCCTCCAAACCTTGCAGGAAAAAAATTGCCTTCAGAGTGCTTTCCTGTAAACAAAAACAGCCTTACCTTTCCTTATTCTGCTAATCCAGGGGCCCTGGACCGATTCGCTTTCCCTCCTGCACGCAAGCTGCCAGTCCCTCCTGCTTCACATTCACAGCACACCAGCAGGATTCACCGTCATCCCATTCTGCTGGATCCTTATCGCCCTATTGGCCAAAGCCAGACAGTAAATTCAATTAGGCTCCTCCTTATAACTATATTATCACAGGAACAGGAATGAATAATTTAGTAAAACAACCAGGGTGTGCAGGCTCCGGTGTCACAGACTTCACCCCGACTGTCAGGATTTTATCAAATAGAGGCAGATAAAGAAACCAGAATCTGTCTGTCACTCCTGAAAAGGAGACCTTAGATTATCCATTTGTATTTCCCATTCCATCCTTCTTGTCCACCTCCCTCTTAGCCACAGCATTCCCTTTATATTGTTGAACATCCATTCACAGCCCACAACACAGTATTTCCCTAGTGAATGGTCATTACCATCTCAGTGGATGTAGAGCTTTCTCCCCAGGCAAAGCAATACTGCAGAGCATCAAACACTTTGCCTGTCCCCTGAATGCAACGTGTGAGAAAAGAATGAAACTGTTCTGCAGAAGGGAGTGACAAGACAAGCAGATCATAAGGAAAAGGGAGAGTCTGCCTTGTATCTCACAATATCTTCTGTTCAGCAACTACGCTATCAGTCCATCAGCTCAGATACTCACAGGATACAAGCATATGGTTCCTGAAAGAGAAAGGTTCATAGATGCACTGTCCAAGGATTGTGATTTCACATGCTTGCCATGGGAGTTTGAATCCCCACATCAAAAAATGCACCAAAGCAACAATTTTCCCCCAGACTAAATGACTGAACCGTTCTGGCACCTATATTTCCTAAGAAATATTTTCCTAATATTTCCTATTTCATTTTCCCAAAATGAACACTGCTCTTTTTCCTCAGGTGATACTTTGTTTAAGAGTTACAGAGCATTTCAGACTCCCTTAACAAGGTCACTTCTAAGCCAAGCCTCCTGCCACCTCATTTGCCTGAAGAGTTTTACTGTTATAGGACCAATACTGGCAGCAGAGGAGCTTAGTGGGACAACCCATCCCACCCCCAGACCAGAGCAAGCAGCCAACAGGTCTTTTTAATGATCATTCACAGCAATATTGAAAGCTATTGCTAATTCATGTTTGTGTGCACAGTACTGACTAACAATTCTATCATTTCACCTTAACTAAAAAATAAATAAGCAGGATGAAGCTGCTGTTCTTTTTCCCTTATAGGAGTCTGTGCCCGTTAGAGTCCAAGAATACCCTTTGCACTCTGCTTCCGCTGCGCTAATATTTACTCAGTAGAGTGAAGGTACCTACTATCATAATGAAGAGAGGTTCAAATTTGCATTAAAGCCCAAACTCCTTCAAGCAACTCCTTCACCAGCTCTCAGTTTGGCTCATCTCCCAGGCCTGGTGGGCTGAGTAGCCTCAATCTGCCTCCAGAGGCAGTGGGGACATCAGGCTGAAGTCAAACCCAAGTACCAGCAAGGCTACAAAGGCAGACCAGTGTTGACAGATCAGAAGTTTTCCTAAAGGCAGCGTCTTTCTTTAGGCATGGCCTTCCCGTTGAAATACTGGTAGGAAGCTGAAGCTGGGACAATGCACGGGGATTGCCACCTGCTAAATTGCTCAGTCTCAGCCCCAGTGTAGGATGGAGCCACGCTGCCTTCCCTGAGAGAAGAGGGCACAGGAACAGTGGATGCTTTTGCCTTTCTCACCAAGTTCAAGGTGCTAAGGGGAGAAAAAGTGACAGTCTTGACCAAGTTTTTGTCTTTGTTAAGTATTTCTTAGCCATAAAAAGGGAAAAAACTGCCCTCTTGCTCCTGAAGATGCTTCACTTTTGAAGAATGGCAGCTACTCTTTTCCTCCTCCTCTTTCCCTTGCAGCCATCTAAACTTTTAAGAGCTTTTGTGTTAAAGGAAACCCTAAATTATGCACTTGGTGATAGCTTCAGAGCAATTAAATTAAGCCATGTGGCAAGTTGCCCAATGTCACTACCAAAGCTCAGGATGTTTTAGCATCATTTATTGAGGAGCTTTTACATGATGCTTACTTAAACCACAAAAAGAGAGCAAATTAGGCTGTTGCCATGACAACTAGAGAATCTGCTCAAAATTCAGGAGACGCTGGGGAGGGGGGGAGAGCGCTTCAGTGGAGATCTTCACATCATGAATATGGCCCTTGGTTATCAAATCCCTTTCAAGTTAATTCCTAGCATCAAAGCCTCCCCAACAAAGGCTTTAATAATCAGGAGCAAAGCTTGGCTAAAGAAGGCACAAACCAGCTCTGCCAGCCCTAACGTGAGTTTCATTCTGGTGAGGGTTGCTCAGCTGAGAGGTCCACAGAGCAATCATAGAGGTGGCAGCACTAGTACATGAACACACGTGAGGCAGGGTGGAAGAAGTGGCAGGGGCTTCATTGTAGACAGGCATCAAATAGAGAGGCAGATCCTGACTCTGTGCTTCAGTAAAGATGAATGGCAACTTCCAAAGGGGAGAGGGAGAGGGAGAGGAAGAGAAGGAAGCAGGGCCCTAGCCACTGCTGGTAGAAACCCTCTAGAAGCTGGAATAAGCTAAGCCTTCTGCCAACCACAAGAAATGAATTAAAGGAAATAAGAGAACAAAATGGCAACACAAGAAGCGTCAGAAGAAGCTGACAAACTAAGCACATGGAAGACAGGCTACTATAGTTTTGCAGGAATTAAACCCTTGGTAGTATTGTTGAATATTTTGCATCGAGCTGGTTCTTTGAGTAATTTTTTTTTTTTTCAGCTGAACAACTTTTCTGTTGCAAGCCTTCTAAGAAAACCTCTATTTTATTAGAAATTTCTCAGTGAAGTCTTTGGGTTCTCAATTCCATTAGCTGAGGTATTTTTGGCTGAAAACAAAGAACGTTTCTTTGGAAAAATTCCAGAAAGCTTTGTAGATTTCATAGAAGATCTCTCCTTCCTCATAATTATTTCTAATCAGATAATTCATTGCCGATGGAAGCTTTGGTGTTCTCCTTTGAAATCAAGGCATAAACCCCTTTTGAAGGATAGGAACAATAAGTGGGAACATACCCAAAATTAGGGAAAATTAAGCACCCAGGCAGATGGAATAAACTGTGAAAGTTTCTCCCCCTCCCTCTGCATCCTCAAGTGAGAGGAACTGTGGTTAGCAGTGAAAACAAGAAGCAATTGAGAAATTTAAGGAGAGACAAATGATTGTATTGTTGTGTTATATTCCAAGCAGGACACTTGCCAAGGCAAAAGGATACATATGATAAGGATGTAAAAGTTCAAGAAACGATGAAAAAAACCATTGCTGATAAAAACTATGCATTTTCAAGATATAAGTGCTCTCATATCTGATACTCTCATATCTGATATCCTGTTCATCTTTTGAGTCCCAGGATTGATTGTCAGTCTGCTTTACTTGAGATGTTGTGGTAATGTTTCAACACCTTGAGTTCTAAGTGTTGATCTTCTGATGTAGTCTTTCTCCTGTGCCTGGGTACCATATTTATAGGTTGCTAATGGTGCCCAACATCAGGCTGATTGTAACTGAACACAAACCAAGGCTTTAATTTGTTATCTAGTTGCAAATGAGACTGGCTATTTCTTTTCATGCCCCCTCCCTGAAATTTTGCCAGAGCCTTTCAAAAAACATTTGTCAGCTAATCACATTGTAGCAGCAGGAGTAGATTAGGCTGCACACAACCAAGTAGGCTTGTTTTGAACCCGCAATACATGGCAGAGACGAGAGACTGAAGTGAGCTTTCTTTTTTTTTCATATTACAACAGCCTCTTTAACAGCTGTCAGTTTGGCAAACATACTCCTGGGATGGTGTAACAGCAGGAGCAGCATTCAAGGGGCAGGTTCCACAGAAATAAGTCTGAGGAATAAAGTACAGGGTGATGGAGAGAAGAAGAATAGAGCAATGCATAGCAAAACAGGAATGAGCTCTTCAGAAGTATCTGGGATGCTATTTTCTGAAGTGGACTGTCTTTGGCACAAGCTGAATTTTATCTAGTCAGACTGAGGTATTATCCTGGGGCTTCAATGTTACTGTGTATGTGTGTGGTGTCTCTATGAAAAGCATATTACCATCCCATTGAAAATGTGTTTTCATGTCCCAAACATGTTCTTAATTAAAATAATTTTTAATTCTTCAACAATAGTGACTTTTTAAAATAAACTTTTCAAGAACTTCTAGCTATCATATCTTAACCTAGGATTAACCCCCCCTCCCTTTTTTTTTCTGCTGGCATTCCTTACTTACTTCAGTAAGTAAAAGTGAGGAGTGGCTGAGGGAGCTGGGGTTGTTTATCTTGGAGAAAAGGCAGCTCAGGGAAGATCTTATAGCTCTACTACTACCTAAAAAGAGGCTGTAGCAAGGAGGGGTATGGTCTAGTAACAAGTGACCAGGGGAAATGGGGTTGGGGAGGTTTAGATTGGATATTAGGAAAAAAATTTCCTCATTGAAAGGGTTGTCATGCATTGGAACAGGCTGCCTAAGGAAGTGATTGAGTTACCTTCCCCGGAGGTACTTAAAATAAATGTATATGTGGTGCTTAGGGATATATTCTAGTGGTGGACTTGGCAGTGTTAGGTTAAGGTTTGGAATCGATCTTAGAGGTCTTTTCTGACCCAAATGACTCTATGATTCGACAATTCAGTAACACTTTTCTATAGTTACTTTGTTCCTTGCAGTGACTTCTTGCTATCTCAAACACAATAGAAATATGAGGCCTTAAGAAGACTTGTTTTATTCCCCTATGCCATTCTAACAGAAGAAAAATGAAAATATCATTTTTTCCCATGAGGCTCTTTGAGTGACAATCTATTTAACAGCAATAAACTTTCAAAATACAAGTACATTACTTTTTCACCAGATCCCATGCCATATTTTGCATAGCACTGTTTCAAGGCTCTGGAAGTTTCCAAGGCAAAAATAGTGCTCTTGTTTATTGATAGGATAGGTTTCCTCCTCTCAAAGGTTAGAAAACAGAGAGACCCACCCTAATTCCATGTCAGCATAAGCAACATCCCAACTGTTATGGCACTCATTTACGATGCAGGAAATAGAGGGCCAGAACCTGAACAAAGCAAACAGGATACTCACCTCGGGGTACTCCCCAGGGCAGAAAGTAATCGCATCAAGATTTTATCAGCTATTTAGAAGAGAGACTATCATTACACCTCCTACAGAAGTTATTCTACTGCAACATTGGGCCGTAAACTGAATGGATCAGCAGTGGCCAAGATACTCATCAGAAAGTAAGATCCATTTCAGTAGTTTGTAACTCACATAGCACAGCTTTGACTTCTTTCTCTCACATCTCTGTTGCCTCTAATATTGTTTTCATCCAAACAACAAATCCTACACTGGACATATTTACCTGAGGATGGAAACTTCCACATTTTTGTTTCTTTCCTTTCTTGAATTAGAACAACCTACATCATCTCCCAGATGGGGAAAACATCGTGTACAAAATCTGAGGCTAAACATCATGTTCAGAAGGGACAGCTGAGCTGAACTTTTCTTTGGCTTCCTTTAAGCCAAAGGGCACTGATAAATCACGCAGGTTAGTTAACACAACAAAGGTAAGCTTTTCACACTGATCAAATCTCTTTTCTTACCTGACTTATTCTGTCTGGAGAAGAATAGTTCTGCTACTGCTGAAGGATTCATTTTAAAGTGAAACACATAGAATTAAAACAGAATCATGATTCTCATCTTTGGCAGACAATCATCTAAAAGTGCAGATGACCTATTGCAATTGAGTAGCTCAAGAGAATCAAGAGCTGATTTGGCCAGTCGGCTTGCTACAGATAATCTGCTTCTTCAGATGCCTCCATGCTCTCACATTCTTCTCCTCCTCCTCCTCCTCCTCCTCTCTCCCCTGGTTGCCAGGCAACTACAAAAAGGACCAGAGAGTATGCTGGAGGAAACCACCTTGTAGGACACTGCATGGGTTCATTTTAGTTTTCTTTTCTCCTAGGAAATGCTCAAGGGCAAAGTGACCTTAGCTTTGGAGGCAACACCTCACTGTGAAACATTGCTTTGCATGAACACGGACTGTGGGGCAAGCGATTTTTATCCATGATAACCAAAATAAATGCCTTCAGAGACTCCAAGCTTGCTTCTGACCTTTTCCTGTGGCTCAGCTGCTCTCCATAAATCCCTCACATCAACAGTCTAAGGAGCTCAAGTATAGGAGTCATCAGCTCATACAGCAGGAGATTTCCCAATACCAGGTACCCCACATGGTTGTGGCACTGTCTCTGAGGGTCACTGCTGTAGCTGACCATAGCCACATTTACAGCACTGACTTAGCACTGTGTCCCTTGGGGTTCGTGCAAGAGAAACGCAACATTTTTGACCAGAAATGTGCTTGCTCATAAAAGCTCAGGGACTTCTGGATGAGGAGTAAATGAGATCAGCCACTAGAAAATGAAATGGAAAGCCCTGTACTGGATTCCATGAATGGAATTCCCATGGTGTGGGAGAGGCTGTCTCATTCTTCCAGGTCTATCTAGCTTCCTAGCTAGAAGGTTTATAAAAAGGTTTATGACTGATAAACCTCAAGTATATGAATAAGCCCTCCCTGGGCTCTGATGGTTTGAGCTGCAAAAAAGAATACTTATGCCCTGAAATTACATCATCGGTATTTCAAAATACAATTTAGTTTAAAAAATGGTGGCATCGACTACACACATGTATAAAGCAGGTAAAAAATTACCTGGAAGATTAGACACACCCACGACTTTACTTTCAAAGCAAGTTTCATTTGCAAAGTCTTATCCTGTCTAGGACTGAATCTAACAAGGAAGAGAAGAAAAGAAACTCTTTCAGAAACTTTAATATTACTTTTTGTTTCCTGTGATCACACTGAATTCTCAGTGATTTTCAGTATTTCAGGCACATTTTTGAGACCTCTTATGACACAACAAAATCTGTTTTATCCCTCACTTCCATATATCATGCCAGAAAAGCCATCTTTTCTAAGCAAAGTTTTCCATTTCTATTACCTATTGATCTGCTCAAAATAAAGGCTGTACCCTGAGGGTATTCAACCTAACAGCATTCACTGCAGACTCTGAAGTCATGGTTTAGGACCATATCTTCTTACCCCCATATCCCAAATATCTTGGGAATTTTTGCAGTTTTCCCAAGAACTCTCCTTCCCTCCCTGACCTTCAGAGTAGCCACTTGCTATTTCCACAGAAAATTAATTACTACTGATCCAGGTGACCTAGTCATAACTAGACGCACATATTGCCCTCAGTGGAAAGGAAAAGTGTTTTTCTCCCCCCATACACCTCAACAGAGGTTGAGTTTTACTAGCAATGACATAATTTCACAACTGCAGAGGTCCTACTCTCTGTCCTACAATTCTTGTTTGAGCCTTTTCATAAATAACTGCATCCAGTCTTCAAGTTTACCCCCCCATCAGCATAAGAAGGACATTTCTCCTTCAGTTCTCTAGCAGTACAATACAGATAGTTATTTTTGTTGTTGTTGTTTTTTAGTTGTTTTGTTTTGTTTTGCTTTTTTTCCTGGCACATCTAAGCTCACATTTTGGCTTGCTGTCTTCTTTGCTGAGGTTTGAAGTCCAAAACAGTACCCTATTACAAAATCTCAGTAATACTTTTGCAGTTTTGGGAGTAGAAAATTGAAGTTACAGTTATTAAAAAATGGAAACTAGGATTTAGGATTTTTTTTTCCTGAATTGTCCTTTTTCTCCTTTTAAAAACCTCTTGAATGTATTAGAAAACAAAACAGATGTTCTGATTAAGTGTTCATTTCAGCTTTTTAACGTCAAGGTTATAAGTATTATGAGAAGAGTATGGATGGGATTACGAATATGGGCAAGTAAACCTTGCTGGTTTCTAAAATGGTCTATCCCTTTACTGGTTGTAGAGAGAAAGGTCTTAAAATAAGGAAATACGGTGTGAAATTATTTCCTTGAAAGAAATGGATTGGCAGGATGGATGAAAACATTTTTCTGCATGACACAAAGACTTGAACTACAAACTCTTGTGCAGTAACATTAGCCAGTGTGGCCTAGCTGGGCTCTGGACAGAGGCATATTTGATATTATCATAACCCCAGGCCATTGCAATGGACAGATTGAGGCAAGAGGAATGAAGAGGGAGTATACAAGGGGGTAGGGGGGGAAATTGTGAAGGGAGGGGAATGGTGAACCAGTAGAGTGGCAGGCAGGTGAAGTGGAAGGAATCTGGTATAGCCACGCAGCTTCCTCTTGTTTGAAGTGGTTGAAGTCTTGTTCTTTGTGGAAGAAAGGTGAGGGAATAAATTCTTTCACGAGTGCAAACATCCTAGGGGAATGTTTCAAATAGCAATCTGCAGTGGGCAAGAAACATATTTAAAGATAGCTCACTTAGCAGGGGTATGGGAATCAAATACTCTTAAGGCTCTAAAATTAAACCACATAAAACATTAACAGAAAAGTCATGCTTTAATTTAGAATTACTCACTGAGTGATAAAGACAGTCAAAATATGAACACTTCCCTTAACACTGATGGCTAAATGCCTTTCTCTAAGCTCATAAAAAGAGAAGGAGACAGCAGCAGCAGGCTGGAATGAATTTGAGAAAGCTGGGTGTATGCTACAGCACCTGACAGAATTGCTAGGACCAAATGACACAGCCAGTGCAGGCATTGACCACTATTTCCACTCAGTACCTTTGGTATCTCCTCTGGGGTATTATAAAAAATGTGCCTTCACAGTAATTTTGGAAATAGCCTGTTCTTCTCTGAGGATAATTTTTCTGGAGTTGAATAAATCAGAGTCATCCCTAACATTTCTTAGGCTATGTCTATGAAGCACCCAGCTCCATGTGAGGGTACCTTCAGGTCTGTCACTATTCCAGCTGTGTTATTGTGTGAGGAGCAGGGTCAGCCCCTTAGCTCAGGGGTTCCTGGTCCAGCTGCTGCTGCAGCCCCAGCCCTGATATCCACACCATGGTGCTCTGTGCCATGCAACTACACTTCCACGTCCTCATAAGGCAGCAGCTCTGGCTTTAGGGACTGTGGCACAGATTAAGTCTGCAACCTTAGTAGTAAAAAATGGGCTATATGATATGTCTATAAAGCATTTAAGTGAGGAGTAATGATACCTCATAAATTTTCACTGGTTTTCACCAGTATTATCCCACAAGCACACTCAAGAAAACCACACAGTAATTCTGTCTCCTGAACAGGACAATACTTCCCTAGGTACAGCACAGACAGTCTTTGCAGAGGTCTTTACCAGGACATCTTCCCTATTTCTTGTTTCTACTTCTGCTGCTGCCTAAATGACAAAAAGATGGATATCTTTTCATATTCATGAGCTTTAAATTTATGTTTAAGATATAATTCTTTCTCTAGTTTCTTATGTTTTTTTGATTGAGTGTATCTGGACAGATTCAAAATTTCTCTGCCTTCCAGACTCAGGACTCTTTGCCAGATGTCCTTAGACATCTCAGTCGAATACTGTTTTCCACATAAGCTTCTTTTATCTTCACCAGTCAGAAGGTTATAAGAGGCCCCACAGAGAAGGAAATACAACACCAGGAACCCCAAATGTTGTAGCTGTAGCACCTGCCCTTTCTTTGTATGCATTGCTGGGCAATCATTGCCTGTTCTGTTATTCCACACAGGACTTAGTTCAAAACCACTTTGGAATATACTCCCAGTGTAACTACGTGGTAAGCACTACCAGTAAAACACTCTGAGAGGTTTATATTTTCAGAAAAGAGCTGCAACAATTTATATGCATTGGGACTTCTTCTCCAATATGTATTTATGGGGTCTGTTTACTCAAATAAAGCAATGTGTGAAATTCAACAGACACAGAACCTCAGACAAGTCTTCTGTCTGCTCTAATTAAAGAGAGAAGGAAAACACACAAGCATTCTTTACTGTAGCAAAAGTTAAAAGGATCAATAGAAACCACTGTGGGTTGATGAAGCCACTATATTTTAATGAATTATGACATGTCTTTAAGTCCTCCAGGCTTTCAAGCCATTAAAATACAAGGAAGTTTGCTGTGGTCTCTAAACAGATAGATACTATCCCAGATTATTATGGACTGTCAGTTGTTAAGAGGGAGAAAACCAAAACAAAACACCTTCTGCTTCAACGAAGAAGAGAGAAAAAAATACAATACCTTTCTTTTTTAGAAATTATGAAAGTGAGGGCAGAGCAGCCCTTATCCTGAATTGAAGCTCTCTGATTCTAATACATAAATTGCAAGTAAGAAGTAAAGAAAAGGTCAAGTCTCAGGAATGTCACTTAGGAAAAAATAAGCTTACCTGTGCAAAAGGGAGAGATTCATATGCAAGTAGAACCACTATGCTTTCCCATATTCCCTTCCATGTTGTTTGAGTTGAGGGTGGATTTGTTTGCAGTATTTAAAGCTCCTTTTTAATGAGTTGTGTCAAATCTGGCAGACACATAACCTCTTTGAACTACAAAGCATTTCCTGCATTAATGAAGGAAGAAAGAAAGCCAAGAATTAATTTATTACAACACATTAATTACTGCATGAAATAAAAGTTCAAACAATCAGCAGAAACCACAAGGGTGAGGTAAAGGTGAGAGAAGATAAAATATGCTCATTCTGCTTTGGCAGTGGCCAAAATGGGCCCTTTACTACCAGATAAAAATGCAAGAAATGCAGCTGGAGCTTGTTATTGCAGAATAAAGGAATTACATTGAGAGAACTTCTAGAAGACTTCCTTTTGGATAAAAAAAAACCCTGTTCCAACGTTAAATAAAGGTAGCAAAAAACCAAAGATGAATCAACCATGGATAACAAGAGCAAGTGGACAGGTATACAGATTTGCACATCTTGTTCTGAGACAGGTATGTCGCACATCAAAAAGGCAGTTGGAGACCAGCCATAAAGGGGGGTGAATTAAAAGATACACAAAAAAAACCCAAAGAAACTTTGCCCCTGAAACAAGGCTTTCAAATGCTATGTTGTCAAAATGCGTGTGCATGTACGAGTAGGAGGTATGTGTGTTTAAATACAGAAGGCACACAGCTGAAGGAAGTGGTGAAAATGCCATTAACTACAGAATCAAAAGAGAATACAAGCATTTGTATGCTTGTGTATGCACAAGTGGAGTTGAGGTTCTTCTCTTGCAGTGCATATTGGAATACCTCCGAGAGGCAAAGCAGCAGAGAACTGCATCATACACATCCAAGCATCCCAGAGTTCATCACTGTTATTCCCAGTCAAATCCAAAGTCTCCACTTAAACAGGGGATAAAAACAATCTTGCCCAGAGCCCAGCATTTTCAGTCTTGCATTCACTGCCTCTTGCCACAGGTCTGAGACCAGAAAACAGTATTGCATGGAATGTACTTTGCATATGATGTACCACATGCAATGGCAGTCACAAGCCTTCATAGCCGTACTGGTGCTCTGTCCTGGCTGATGACCAGGAATAAGTCACTCAGTGCTACTTTTCGCATTTTCATTTAAAGGGAAAAACTGGGAAAAAGCCACAATACTAAGTATGGAGTATGAAATGAATGACTGTGTTCTTGTTGTATTAGCTAGCGTGAAGAATTTTGCAGAATCCAATGTTGGGATAGCGATTGCCTGCTTTAGTTACCTGTAAGGCGGTCTGCAAATCTTTTCACTGGAAGCACGAGATGAAGATTTGTGTTCCTACTTGTATTCCTGTGGTTCTACATTTCCTCAAAAGAACCATGGCTTTGCATTAAGAGATGTGGGTGATAAAGATTGTGAACCCACAGAACAAAAACCAGAGCTACAGGTGAAAGCTCACATATCCTGCAATGCTACTAACATTGCCCTCTGTGTGAAGAGTCCACATTAGATAGAATCATGCTGTGAAGGATGTCTTTGGCACTTGTTTCTGGATATCACATAAGGTAATGAGGAGTACAAATCTCTTGCTCTAAGAAATAAAGGATAACATGAGACTGTTAACTGGAAAAAGAAATGGATCAACTGAATGCAAGACTGAGATATTTAAAAGGTACAAACAGGGAGCAGGTTTGCTCTGAAGGCATCTATCCTGCTGCTTGGGCAGTGCAGAACATCTTAATGATCACACAACACAAATCACAAGCTGCAGTGACAGCCTTAAGAACTCCAGCATCCTCGGCAGTGCTCACCCAAGCGTGTGTGGGAACGGCGTTTACTGGAACTGAAATGCTGCTCCCTTCCCTCCCAGCTCTCCCACTCCAAGCGCTGCAGGTTGCTTTGTGAGCAGCCTCATTCACTGCAAGCTGCACTTGCCTAAGGCTGGAAATCCATCTCCCCCTCCCTTCTCCCTCCTCCCAGCCCGCCGCTAGTTTTGATGGGATATTTTTCTCCCCACATTAGCCTGCTTTCTGCTTCCCTCTCTTCCTGAGCTAGTCCTGTTTCCTCCTCCTAATTATTCACGCAGGAGAGCAGATGGCAGGGGGAGTGGATCTCTCACTTGCTAGCTCGTACAGACAGGAGGTTTTGTCACACAAAGGGGGAAGAATGCCAACTGCAGAAGAAAGCAAGATATTCCAGAGCCTGGTTCCTAGCATCCCCCCTACTCTTTGTTCTTCGCTCAAGCACGATATATTTTGGGAAACACCATTCAGTTCTCAGTGTTCATTTATGTCAGTTACATCACATCATGCTTTTTCTTTCTTGTTTTAAAATTTTAATTAAGCTGAGAAAACAATTCACAGTGTATCATTTCTCAAAATGAGTGCAGATTTTTCAACTCAAGAAATAGCTGCGATTCAATAATCACAAACATTTGGGAACACTCTTCAGGTCTGCAATGGATGCATCAGTGGCCCTCTGCAAAGGTTCCATCATCAGAACATGCAGGTCAGTTATGATGAGGGTAAGTGGGACACAGGCAGGATCTTTCTGACCTGAGGAGAGGACATTTGTGTGTACACCTTGCTTGCAAACTGCACTGGGATATTCACCAACCATCCCTACACCTGTTTCAGTGATGAAGGCATAGCTGGAAGTGTTCCCAATAGGCAGACTGTACAAGCCATGCTGTTTTGTAGTCCAGCAGTATTTACAGTCACAGAATTAGGCCACTCCATGCCAGTTGGCCTCATTATCCAGGGAAAGTCCTGAACATGTATAATTTATTAGACTGGATGTAACTCTGCTACAAATACCCACACAACTCTCTCAGGTTTGCTGGCCCAAGTGACCTTTTCATCTGAGTGCCAAATTTTTGCCACTGGAATGCAGCTGCAACTATCATTTATACAGCTTCTGTTGCAGTTACTACCATGATCAAAATAAAATGCAGATGGGAATATACCAGCTCTAGCTGACTTACCAGCAAAGCTACTGTTGTAGCTTCATGAATAAAGAACAGCAATGCTTTACATGAAGTCTCTCACTGAAAATTTTGCCTGGTAGGTCCTGCAGCAATAACAAAGTGCAGTCACCTTTTGATTTATAGTGCCATTCCATGGGTACCCCAAGAACAGGACAGAGAAGTCATTGGTAAAGGCCACTGGGGTCTGTGTTTTTTTAATTGAAGCAACAATGCTGTCTTTGACTGCTACACAAGTACTGCCAGACTTTCAGAGTTTTTGCTGGTTTTCAGAAAGCCTGAACTGAAATGACCTAGCAGAAAACTATATGCAACTGAAAACAGCTATTCAGAAAGAATGGACATGTCAAGCAAGTCCAGATTTTAATCTGTAGTTTCAAAAGCTTCTCTCATGCTCTAAATTAAGGTAACTATTGAGGTGTAAATCAACAGAGCTGCAGTGGGGGGAAGCTGGTGAGAGAGGACATGCCTGATGTTTATCACACTAAAGCAAAATCTCTATTTCAATTTTATGTCAGGAGAATGAGCAGCAGGAGCCAGTGGGTTTCCAAGCCGCAAATGTACCAGTTTATCAAGGCAAGTCTTGTAGAAAAAAGTCAGCAAAGAGCCATGAGAGGAAAAAAGCCCCACATGACAAAGTAATTTATAGCATTGTCTTCAGACATCAGAAAAAAATCAATTAAATCTCTTACTAATGCAAATGCCATTTTACTTCCATTTGTTATCAGTGATGCTAGACTTTCAAGGTAACACAGATGAAGGAAACTTAAGAAATGTGTTTTTGTTACATGTCTCACAGACAAAAGCTTTGTCAGTTTGAGCAGAAATAGGAAGAATTAGAACATTCTCTAGTTTTATCATATGTAACATGCAGTGCATGTAGCTCCCTTCTGGGATGATTTCTTTGTCACTGTAAAACTTAGACTACTGTGGCTATAATTGCAGCATATCTCCAATAAGGAGGGACTCATAAATGCACCTAATAATCAACTTCTCTTTAATTGGGTCCCTACCATGAGTAATTGAGATGTGGCTTTTGCCATGAAGCCAGCTAATAAATCTTCTTTTCACACCACAGCAGATGAAGTGCATTCAAAGAAGGTAACTGTAAAAAAGGCAAACTGAATAATCCTTCACTAGTCAACAGGGAAGCATGGACTCAGCTCAGCCATGTTTTTGGTTTCTCAGTCATACAATGATCAGTCAATTCATCAAAGAGACCTTCAGTCCACTGAGCCCAGAGTTGCATGATGGATTTCATAACTGCTTTGGACTCATACCCTTCCAGCCCAGTTTAAGTTGAGACTTGGCCAAACACTTCGGAGTATACCTGTTTTGTTGAATTGGGAATTTAGCCATGGGATTATGAAAAGAAGTTTTTTGTGCAGTACTATTGTAAACATAAAACCTGGCCTCGTGTAAAGCTGTTTACTGCAATAAAGACATGGAAGAACATCAACAGTTTTCAGAGTCAACCAGGAGGCTCCTCTGTTTACAGAGCAGGGTCTTGGGAAACCACTCTAAGACACTTGCTTAGGGTTATTCCAAGCATTCAAGCCCAGTCACATTAGTACCCTAAACAAAGCTTTCCAGCCCCATCAGCATTTGCTGTCTGTAATAGCTGCAGGCAACCCCATGCCACCCCTTTCCTATACTTTTATAACTTGAATTTCCTCCACCCCCACTCCCAACTGTTGTTGACTCACTTTCAGGGTTTTTCTTCCAATTTGCCTTAATTGCTTTATGCTGAGGCTCGACTGATCTGTCAAGGATGTGTAAGTGGGGGAATTTCTTGACGACTGTGAGGCCCCAGATCTCTGCCTCCTGGCAAGCAGGCATGGGGAGTCAGATGGACAGAGGTGCTGGGCCAAATCTCAATTCCTTTTTACTGAACACCATATTTCCTGCACCAGCACCACCATCACTACACTTCACATAGACTGACAGAAGCATTTTAAACATACTCTCTTCGGGCAGCACAGCCCTGAGCACAGCCACATCGGCTTTCACCCACTGTTTCCTCAAATATTGATAGTTTGAAGGTTACCATATGTTTATAATAGCTCATGGCAATGACAAGAGATCTTTAGAAATCTCATTACTTGTTAATGAAACAGATATTCTGTTTGTCATTAATCAACCCACATGGTTCATTCAAACAGCCTCCTGCCTGATGTCAAATGCTGAGGTTTCCCTAGCCAACCTTCCAGCCATGAAGGCAACAGCACTTCAAACCTTATTATTCCTCAAATCTTTGGGCTGGCTTTGTTGTGTGAATGCAGTTAAAGCTGGGCCCAGCAAAACACACCAAGTACTCGCTTATCTTTGTATTGCGCAAATCTCTTCCATTAACAGTTCCTGCCATGTGATGTCATTTTGCCATTCAGTTAAGGAATTGTTTGTGAAAACTGATTAGTGCAAACACAGAAGACACTTTTATATTCCAGCTTGAAAGATTTTTATACGCAGAAATAAGGAGGCCTCACTAAGTTCATATAAAAGAAACACTAAGCCTGTTTGACTAGATTACAGACATGGTCCTGTTGGAAATCAGTATTGGCACTGAGCAGTATACTTATATCGCAAGGGATTTTTCACCCCCATGACACTAAGATTTGTTGTCACACTCAATAAATTTGATTTTTTTTTATTGTGACTTAGAGGCTGGAGACCTTATATTGATGTGACTGCACAGGGTCTCAGAAATTGTCTGGGCTTGTCCCAGTGTGAGTTTATTTTAGGATATTCTAGCAACAAGGAAACCAACTGTTGCTTATTTTTGTTTTATTCTCACTTTAATTTAGAGTGGTAACAAATAGTTTTTTCTATATAGACTGTTGTGTTGTTTGCACCTTTCCCCATCTCTGTGCTATCAGTAATCTGCTTTTCTAAGGCTTCCTGTGCAGGACTTGCTAAAGAAGTAAGAGGCACTGCACTGTATTACTTACCACACTGTCCTCTGGTGTGCAAAGTAACTGGACATGAAGCAGGGAATTGTTGGTATATAGACATTCTCAGCAGATGACCATGGAACCCTTGAGGTTCCACCTTTGCCCCAAATAGGAATATAGCTCTGATTCCCTTGACGCTCCTGCTGGCAAGCGCTGCCATTGCCATTTTCCGTAGATTTATTACTAGCAACATATTGGGTGAGCTTCTCTGTTCGTCTGGCTGCCTAATTTACCTCCTTTAATACAAACATCTCAATGCTCAGTTTCTTTTATTCAGACCCCTCTAAATATCTCCTGTCCTGCAAGCCATTTTCAGGTAGCAACACAGCTGAAATACTGTGCTGGTAGCACTTGGGCTGTCATCTTGCTCTGATGTCAAAAGGCTTTTGCAACTTGAACCCCGTTGTTTCAGAATCAAGACTTCAGTGCAAGACAGATGACTCTATTTGAGCAAGCAAGAACAAGTCAACTAACTGTGCACAGTTATACACAGTGTTACATAGCTGTCTGTGACCAACAACCTCTGGATTTCTGTTAAACCCAGAGCACAGTTCCCTTTCCCTCGTGAAGAGCCACTGGCAGTGTGGAATGTTCCTCAGGTTTTCCTGCACCCAGTCTCCAGAGCATGTCAGCTTAGTCTGACTGGGTACATGACAGCCTGTTCTCATTCCAGCCCTTCATTTTTGAGAAAGTGCCCACCTCTAGCAGAGACAGAACTACTGCTGCCCAAAGGGGGTAGGAATAACTTGGTGTAAAGCTCTCTGGGCTGCCTGTATCCCTGCAGTCAATGACTAGTGCCGCCTACATACAGGGCAAAGACAACAACCTGTGAAGGAGACACAGGGTGTAGCAGTTTCTGCAACAACTGTACTTTCCAGCCTAGCTAGACAGGCTAAGATATGGGAGAAAGGGGCCTGCTGGGCTCCTTGAGAGGTAGAATTGCTGTGCATTGTGCCAGGGCTGTTTCACTCTATCTTCACAGAGGCTGAGGGAAGGTATGTTTGCACGGCATGCACTTCCGCTTGTGGAGGAGAAGGCACCGCTTGTGGAGGAGAAGGCACCATAAAGTGGCAGTGAAGAAGATGGATGGCCAATCAAGATGATAGGAATAACATGGAGAGCCTAAAGAATTAGCCAGGCAGGGCTTGCAACTAACCTAGTGTCATGGCTTGACCCCAGATTGTTCCACCCACTCTGGAATGCAGGAGCTCCCATTGTTCTGTTAAGAGCAGATTTAGAGATAGCAATTAGAAGATAGCATGGAAGTAAAATGATTAAGTGTAAAAAAGAGTCCCAATAGCAGCCTAAGAATAAGGAAGAAATGGCTATCAACACCATGCACCTATGAGCTAAAAGAAAGGAGTAAATACCCACAATAATCAGCACAGTCCTTCTGCAGAAAGCCTCGGGACTCTGGCAGCTCATTACACCCTTTCCCTCTCACACACGCACAGTTTTCTACATGAAATTTTAAACTGTACTGATGAGGCTTTTCTGTATTAGGTTGGATTATGAATGTAGTGTTGTAGCAGAGCTAACAGATAAGATCATACAATGGTTAGAACAACTACAATTGCCATTCTTGCCTTCAACTTTTCTGGTGTGAAGACTTGAGACAGTGATGAGGTTTGTTTCCATGACACTGGGCTGCAGCACACTGACCAGCTCAGGCTGTCCAGACTGCAAGGGTCAGATTTTCACCTTTGTGTACTTCTTTTACTTTCCTGGTATCTTCCACAGCTTACTTGGATAAGTAATCCAACACAGGATCTGGCAGTTATCTATGTCACTCCAGGAAGAGATTTTTGTCCCTATTTGTAAACAGTTCAGACCTTTTCAGGAACATCAGATAATCTTCATCTTGTTATTGGTATTCTAGCTCAGGGGCTACTACGAACTTTCAAAAATCACACTTCAACCCTTAAAAAAAAGAAAGAATGCTCACCCCTGGAATTATCGAACAACTTTTTCTGATCTAATATTATTAGCTATAGTAAATAAGTGGCAATTCTGGAGTAATTAAGTTAGAAATGATATTATGAAAAGACACAGTTAACCCAGAACTTAATCCACAGTGAATCTCTAGTTCTCTCACTATAATCATCATTACAGCATATATTAAAAAAAAAAAAAAACCAAGCCCTTTGTTCCCCTAATCCATTTCACAGAGCATAAATCAAAAAAACCCGCCTATAATAGCAAAATCATAGAATCATAGAGTAGTTTGGGTTGGAAGGGACCCTTAAAGCCTTTCTACTTCTTCCTGGCAACAGTCTTAATCTTGATCCTAAATTGTTTCTGAAACATGTAATATGTCAAACATTAGGAACTTGGGTATTTTTAAGAACTGAAATTTATGTTGAAGTCTGTATAGAAGTAACAGTCTTGCATTAAAACTGGAGCCAATTCTCAGAAGAGTTTGAAAGTACAGTTTTTCAGTCCTGTATTTGAGAAGATTTGAAGTGTCAACCCTTTACTTGTCCTTTGTCAGAATGAAAGATGTAATTTCTGATCAAAAGAATTCAACATCTCTAATTTGAAGGCTTTCAGAAAGCGTTTTCTCTCCATAAAGTTCTGCCTCGGTGGACCAAAGGAGAAAATAATTTTTAAGTGTTTAAGCTTTCCAGCGATGAAAGGTGTTTCTGGACCAGCTCTACTGAATACGTCGTGTGCCGCTTGATCTTTATGCCAGGAAAGAGCTTTGAAAACACCTTTCAGATACATAGAATAAAGGCAGCATAATTCTGCTCTTTGGTTGTGGTGTTCAGCATCACATAGGGCTGACACCAAACTGAGAGGGTTTACATCAGAAGTGACAGATGGTAAGATGGTTGCCACCACTATCAACCCTGTCCTGTCACCAGCTCTTGAGTCTGAACCTGCCTGACATCAGGACAGCCCCAGTTTTATAGCTCTTAAAGCTGAAAGGATGTATTTTTCGTCAACAGAATGGAGCAGTTGGTAATTTTTCCAGAGGAGAGATTACAGCAGGCTGCCAGGCAGTCATCAATTCTGACATGCTATTAGGAGAGTCCCTGTTGCTGTGTACCAAATGTCTAATCCACAGCTCAGGAAAGAACTGGAAGGTGGACTAGCAGCTGATACACATATAACAAGCTGGTATTTCTGCAGCACGGTGATTTTTCTAATAGTCCTTTAAAGAATATAAAATATGCCCAGCAATTAGCTGAAAATGCTGAGATTCAGCCAAGATTTAGTCTCCATATACACTGACAGGAGGTAAGCATTCAGGTACCTACACTGAACAGCAAGTGCTTTGGATACTTCAATTAGTCTAAAACATTTAACACTTTAATGTTTGGAGAAAGAAAGGTGATGTTATAAAAAGGGAATACAGCAATTTTCTCCCCTTTTCCCCCTTTGCCGGTGGGGAAACAGTGAAGAAGGTTTCTCACTAAAGGGCAAAACTGGGCAGGGTGACTATCCTTACAGAAGACTATAGTTTTGACCAGGGCTAAATGTTTTTGGCTAAATGTTAAACCAAAGCCACATCATTGTGCCTGAAGTGCAGGCTTATTTCAGCCCTGTCAGTGGAGTGCTCTGGTACACTCCAACACTTGGTTAGCAGGTTGCAGCTAGAAGAGGATGCAGCCTGTCTAAACAGCAATCACCTCTTCCCTGACCATCTTGTTGCCTCATGAAAGCAGTGTTGCCCTTAGCAGGTCACTGGATCCCTCTCCCATGGAGAAAAAAACATCCCTCAGGAAGCAATGTCTTGGCTGTTGGTTGTTTGGGCATGTGTACAGATAACTCTCCTGCTCTCACCCTCAGAAAGCCTTCATGAGGCTGATCCCTACTGTTCTGAGCCATCTGGATACATCAATTCTGAAGTACTGCAACAGAAAAGCAGTCCATGGTGTACTAGAAGACAACATGCAGTGTTAGCTGGGCACTAGAGATGAGGTAGATTAAATATTCCTCAACAGCTGTTGTGTGCCATTTGTACTGCGAATATAGGATGTGTGGGTAATTAATAGACTCGAACCAAGACCTCATTGACCAGACTGTTTTACAGCTAATTAAAAAAAGATAAATCCATATAAATCCATGATTAACCCATGTATTTCCCTACTGTGAGAGAAGTGTTAGGTTGAATAGGTTGCTTGCTACACCTTAAAGGTCTTCTAGCAAAACTAGACTGCAGGGTGCCCATGGCCATGGTTCAAGCCCCACCACTGACAAGGCAATCACTGTAACACTAGGAAGGATAAAATTCCAGCAGCTATTATTTTTCATTCTTTACTTAAGAAAATGACCCACCACCTAGAACTAGGCTAAGATATCTTAGCTTGAAGTATAGTGTATTGAAGAAACTATGTAAATTGCATGCCTGCCTTTGAGGTGTTCAGATCTCATAACCAAGTAAGAAGGGCCATGCAGTTCCTGTAGGAAGTTAGCTCTTACTCTGTTTTGTGTCTGAGGCAATTCCACACCTCTCTAACAGAGAGGAGCAGTGAGCACACCCCAGGTCAACACTCTGTGTGATATAATTCCAGTCAACAATAGAGAATTATGAGATTACTCTAATGCAAATACATCAGTAGGAAAAATGGTCAACTGCTGACTCCCCTAATATTTTCTTCACAGCACTTCTGTCACCCTGATTTGCTGCTCTTCTGTCTACAGAAGCAAAGGGTAATCCTGTTGTGCAATTACCTCCTTCTCCTGTAATTAGTTTGTTGCTTGAAGGAACAAAACTAAATGACTTTTAATTTTATTTTGAAATAAACTGTTCTTTGCAACTTCTTTTGCAAAAACTAGAATAAGCTGATTTTCTTCTGGATTGTATTGTTCTTTCTTAGCATTGTGTGCTTGGTAAATTATATTAGCACAGCATGAAGTTGGCACAAGATATGTGATGCAGTCTCAACTGTAAAATCAAAACAGTTTGGCCAGAAGAATAAAGGAATATTGCCTCCACCCCATTTATCCACAATATTCAGGGAAGAGGAAAATCATAGCTTGGCTTTGTTTCCTAATTTGTCATTAAAACATATAGATATATTCTACAGCAAATTCCTTTTGACTGATGCTAAATGCCTGACTAATTACGTAGGCTGAGATAAAAAATGACAGATCTACAAAATTTGCATTGAGTCAGTTTTAATATATTGTACATGCATTGTACTTTCTTTTCCTAGATTGGAATCACCTCCAAGACATCAAAGAGTTTTGCTCAACTACTGCTAAGAGTTCTGCCAACTGTATAGACGGGATAGCCAATAAAGAAATCCAGGATCACTGATTCAGGATCTAGCCCCAGTATACGCCTGTCAAAAGCAACAACTTCAACACTTTCTCAGGGTAAGACTTCTTTACTGTACCTCACTGGATAAATTTGGCCAAGACACTAAAGTCACTGAAGAGATATGTAGTCAAGAAACACCTCTTTTGCTGCTCCCAAAAGGCATCTCTGAATTTCAGATAAATTCAGAAGCCCTGAAGAAAAGGATTTCCATTAAAAAAACCCAACATTTTCTTTTGGATCAATTTGGTATTAAATAAGTGTTTTTCCTGTTCGAGATTTCAGTGGACAAGAGCACTGATATGATGAAATGTGAAGTAAAAAGCATTAAAGGAGCTTTCTATAATTTCTATTGAAGTTATCTCTGAAAACCTCTACTTTATTTTTAAATCTAGCTTCAAAACTTACATGGTGATTATTTCACATGACGGGACTTCCTCCATATTGAAGATCATAAAAATGTAGTTATCTTAAAGGGACACTCCACCTTATCTTGCTCAGCCTACCAATGAATAAACTATTCAGCAACAGGTTTAGAAAACCATTAGAAGAAGTTACCCATGGCACAGAACCTTAAATTCAGCTGTTTTACCCCTGAGAGAAGCTCATACTAAAGAAAACTGGAATTTTATTGAGACCTTTGCTACCCTTCTTTCAATATATTAAACATCCATGGATAATTATAAAGCAGGGTAGGGCAGAGAACTCCCAGATTTGAGTGAAACAAAGTGAGGATTTGGCTTGATTTTAGGTAACAATCCATAAAGCAGTTTCTTGTCTTTGGGCAGGGAAACAAAGGTGAGTCAGTCAATGTCCCTCAGCAAGTAGCTGCCTTCCCACATATGAACACACATAGAAACTGAGTGGTGCTTCTTCCCAAAAGAGAGCAGCCTGTGAGGTTTTCTTGGTGAGGAAGACTCCAAGAAATCCTTGCAAAACTCCAAGAGAAATAAGGATATTAGGGAATGAGTATGGAAAGCAAAAGTGGATGAAATATGAACATAATTGCCAGGTTTAGTAAGACACTTCAGTAGTTGCAATGTACAGGCGGTGAGGTGAAGAATATTTCTTAACCACGATGGCTGTAAACTCTTGCCAACATTTTAAGTCCACTCAAGGACAAGCAATATGAAAAAAAACGGAAAGAAAATTAAGGCATGTGTAGTCATAGAGTTACTACTTCTGCAACATGATAGTACATGGTGACAATGTGAGCTTTAAAAAAAAAAAAAGGAGAACAACTAATATTATAAACTCAGTGGATGGAAGATATCTAAACCGTAAAAGGCCTTCATGCTCAATGAATTCTCAGGAAAACAGCTAAAGAATACATTGAAATGCTCTAGAATTTCCTAGGTGTTTCAATCTCTTTTTTTGATAACATGCTTCAAGAAAACCAAAGACCAAGTTGTTTTGACAGTCTGACCCTTATTTTAAACCTCAGCTTATTCTCCAGAGAGGAACAATTAACCTTAAAGCATAAGTTTCAATTTATATACTTAAGAAATTGCACTGAATGAGTGATGTGCCATCTGAAATTAGACCACACAAAGGTTTTAATCTCTTGAACAGAATAATGAAGGTAGCTATTAGTATAGAAAGACATTCACCAAGGGAGCCTGCTGAACTGATTGCACCAGTCTAGCCACAAGAATAGCCTCCTCATTATGTATTGTAACATAGCACAATAAGCTGGCATCCAGTGAGATAGACAACTTCAGTTCAAAATACTTCTAAAAGATGTAACTTTTCTGAAGAACTGCTTTCAGACTATATACCTTTCTGTTAACCTGTAAAGCAATAAGGTCAAATAGCATAATTAAGCAAATGGGATCAGAAATCTGACAATTGCCTTCAGTCCCATGGCAGTTTACTGTAGCTTACTTGGCAAGAAATATGGAAAGCTTAGCTAATATCTAGAGTGCAGGCTGGAGTTTCATCAGCACAGCTAGTAAGGGCATTTCCAAAAACACTTCACCAAACTTGATGAGAGCTGTATGTACTGCAGAGATCACCACCAGTGAAGGCCTTTTTGTCATTCAGGAAATCACTTCATGCTGCTGATGTGCATGTTTTTAAGAAGGCTTAGACTGACTTTTTGTCTTCGGGCAGCACTTGCCAACAGTGCTATGCCTCAATCAGGGGGAGTTTGAAAAAAAATTTCCATATCTGTTTATTTGCAAGGCTTTTGCAGAGATTAGCTACAGTTGCAAACAAAACCCTAAGGAATTTTGTGTCAGAAGGAGATCTAATAAAATGCACATTGAATTTTGAATTCATTTCAAATACATTTTTACCTTCCCTAAGAGGGGAAATAAAGTTGCTGTCACAGCAGTATGTGTTGGTGTTCTATTTCAGAGTTATATGTAGAGAGACTAATGCTATCTTTGCAGAGGCTTCAATATTAAGCTGCCCAGAAGACAGAAAAATAGAGCTCATGTGGGGCTGCACACACACGCAAATTTAAATTGCAAAGAGCCTGTAGAAAATTGGCTACATTTCAATTTTAAGTAGAAAAATCAATTCCACGGACCAGACAATTTTTCCCACAGGGTGAAGGCTGGAATATTTTCTATATTTTCATGCAATATTTTCTAAACTTCTGTTATTGTTCTGAAAGATGACAGGACAAAATGGTTCAGCATACATTTAATATTGTTATTAATGATGAAGAAACTGAAGAACATACTACTTTAGTGCATTCTGATGGACTCTGTGGGAATGGGTAGGGTACTAGTTTGATTAGAACACTGAATCCTGGCCTACTTCAATTACTATGAGGAATTCTCTCTCTTGTTAGAGGGAGTATGCAAAATTGTCCAATAGACTGAGATCTCCATACTCAATTCCCAGAGCTAGGTGAGAAAACATTACCTAAAGCATGATCTCTCTGAAATGATATGTTAACCAAAACTTAAAAATCTAGAGCAAGGACTAAAAAATATTGAACCAAAGTGATCTTCAAATGAGTTACTGAGACTCTAGGTCAGTACCATCAACTAGATAATACAGATTAGATTAATTTGGTGTAAGATACAACAGCTAGGTGTGAGCTATACCCAGACTGTTTAATGTGAGTGCAAAATTTGCTGTAATAAAATGAAGTAGAAAGTTTTTGAGGGCAGTGATTAGCCCTCACCATGACATCACGATTAGCTTTTTTCCCTACTGCTGTTTCTACAAATCAAACTAATATGCAATACCTTTTCCTTAAATTAAAGGTCCCCCAGGAGATGCTGTTCAGAAACTCCCTTTTCAGAGGGAGCTACAGAGCATATCAATACCAAGCATCTCCTTTGCTCTGAGCTTTAGATACCTATTATAAAGCTTCAGATCAAGTTCCTTGACAGAGGTGTGAAAATCAGATAAATGGGTAACCAAAAAAAAAAAAAAAGGTATTACTCAGATTTTGAAAGGCTGCTTAAAAACCTCACTGTCCAAGTGTCAGATGCTAAGATACATTTTCATGGATCTCAAATAAATTATACATGGAAACTAAAATGCTGAAGTTCATCTTTACTTTAGCTAGACTCATTTTCTACTGATGCTTCTTAGTCACTGTACACTGCTGAGAATCTGTCTCCTCATCTGCAGGGCACAATGTCCTTTCTTTTCCCCCTTCATCAGTTCCCCACTGAGTTCCTGGAGGGGAAGTCAAATACAAGAAGGCTCACCTGAAGTAGACAACTTCAGGCAGTAAGAACCCAGCTCAGCACAGTAAGACAGCAGGACAGGGGAATATAAGAGCATACCTACATCCAGGGATGCCGCTAGACCAGAGAGAGTAGACGAGATTATTATTCTACAGATGAACTCAGAGAGAGCAGCTAAAAATGGGCAACCTACTACTTCAACCAAAGCATCTGAGTATAACTATCAAGATCTGTCTGTACCTGATTTTTCAAAAGAATGGCAAGAAAGAAATTAATAATTTCTCTCTCTCTCCCACCCTGGACAAGATACTTTGGCACCACTGTCACGAAAAGGGGAGAAGGGCGGAAGACAGTTTCTCGTCTTTCTTTCATTGGATTTGCAATGGAAATCACAACTATTGATAAATGTGTTGCCAAACACAAATCTATTTACTCATTTTGGTTCATTTGTCTCCATGGAACCCATTAGAGAAAATTAATCTCCTAGCTGGAAGTAAACTGTTGTCGGAGTCAAACTCCTCCAGCTTGCCTGCAGGGAATTGCTTGCCTTTCACTATGATTGAAGGCCTGTACCACACTACTGAGCTGCACCTCATTAAATTAGCACTGAGCAGACTTCACAGAGATGCTTCCTTTCTAACACCATGATAGTCAGAGCTTGCTGTTGATGTGAGGAATGAGCTGCTGAATGTCACAGAAACATAGACATTTACTGCAACTAGAAGTAGCTGTAATTAGAAGACATGCAATCAGGTCAATAATTTCAGTACCAAATTTCTCTGCCTCCCTCTCCTTATGAATAAGAAAGATATAATGTTCTCATTTTGGTTTCAGCAGCCTGGCTCACTTCTGCTGATTCCAGATGACTTTCATCAACTTTGAGAAAAATTGGGCACGTGGAAAACTCTTTGAATCAGACTGGGGTCAGTGTGAAAAACTTCATTAGTGAAGCCTGGCTCTTGCCAGAGTACTCACACATTTTGCATTAAGGCATATATTTAAATACATCTACAGACTCTATTCCACCAATTTTGTAGCTTTTAAAAAGATGCTCATCTTTGCAAGCCAGTCTTTCCAAATCAAAGGAAAAAAGCCTCAGGAATAGTTACTGACAGCAAGGATAAGGCAAAGCAGTTTCCCAGTAATCCTGTTTCCAAATCCAAGTGTAAAACCTATTGTTTATGAGGCTGAGTAGTTCAAAGTAGAAGACAAAAACTGTTTTCACTATTCACCATTCAGTGGGTAGCCTGAGCTTAGAGTGGTGTAGCTGGACAGCCTGTAAGGAAGAGGATCTCAGACTAAGTGATGCAAGGATTATTGCTGGCCTTAGGAGTTTAAGATGAGCTTTTATCAAACTCTTTCTGGACAAATGTCCATGCTTAAAACGGTAGTACAGGCAGCACGTGAGGGTGGAGGGGCTGATTAGCATCATTATCCACTGCTGAGATTGAGCCTACCGTGGGAGAACAGTGTCAGGTCAGTATGTGACAGTTCTGCAGTCGAAACCAAGCAGTTTGGTGCAGCTCTCAGTGCAGCAGATCTGGGGGCCCTCCCTGTTGCTCACTTTGCGTTCCCTTCCAAGCATACCAAAGGATACTGCAGAGACCTTTAAAAGGCAGCTATGAAGACAGAAAGCCTGTTCATGCCATAACCCCTGTTAGTGGCCAGTTTGCTTTCTACATTGCCACTGAGAGCCCACCCTACATACCTGAGAGACCTCTGAAGTGAGATACTCTGGTACTGCACTCATGAGTCTCAAGAGGACTTTAAAATAAAGGCATAAACTCAGCTGCAAACAGATGATTTCACTTGGCCTACAAACATTGCACTGATGTGTTTCACTGCATAATGCTACCTCCTTGCTAGAGCACAGCTCTACCTAGATGGATGCAAAAGAAAAGAAGAACAAAGGCTTGTCGTAAGAAATACTAATGTCTTCTTTCTGTTAAACATTGTTCTCATCCAACCAGAAATTTTAGAGAGGACTTGAACACCTTCAGAATATCGCTGGAGATTTGCAAGTTGTGACATCTCCTTCTAACAATTGTAGCTGCCGCATATCAGTGCTGGTCACGCCTCCAGACCTGCTGGAGTATAGAGATTTCATACATAGAGAGAGATTAATTCTGCTGTTTCCTTCACTTCTCATCAAAGTACTGACTAGAAAGAAACAACTTGAGCACTTTCTGAAGTCCAGGAAAAATACATTTTTGTATAACCTACTACTATTAAAAAAAAAAAAAGGCAAAGAAAATAAGTAAGAGAGACCTTTCAGCAAGAGCTGGGGAGACAGCTCAGCCTGTGTGGGCTGCAAATAACTTTTGGACCTGCAACACGACCAGCTGAATTACACTTATCTCTCCACCTCAGCGGCACAGTGCTGAAGAAGCAAATTGCCCTGGTATCTACAGTTTACTATTCATAAGCTAGAACTGAAGTGCTCATACTTAAGTTTTATCTTTCTCACGAAATTCCTAAGTGCCTTTGCTCAGCTAGTTTACTGCTTTCAGTAAATGGGCTATTTGAAACTAGCTGAAATTTTTAAGTCAGAATAAGGCTAAGGCACTTTCACAGAAAAGGCTTTGAGCAGATAACTTTTTTGAAAAGCTTTAAACCAATATGTTCAGTTAATGGTTCAATCAGTTTTCAAGGTTTTTTTGAAGATTCTTCATTGGGAAAAAAGGAAAAAAAGCCCCATATTTCTGTGGGAAAGTGAACCTTTTTCATATTGCTCTCAAAAATGTTACTGGTAGGAGTCACAGTCCTTTGGAGCCTCTTAGGAAGGAAGCTGCGAGCTTGGCTCTTCTCACCAGAGCCCTGTTCAGCATAAAGGAACATAACATGCAAGATCTTTCCTGCATTGTTTTTCCAGCCTCAGTAACTCGGGGTAAGTCAGCAGTACTCCCGTGTACAACGGTCAGGCCACCAGCAAGGCAGAGGTCAAATGCAGAAGGTTGAACCCCCAGCTATTTTGGTGCAGTAACAGGGACTGGGTCCCAGATCATCCCAGGTTTCCTGCTCCTTTCTCCTAGTTCCTATTCTGAAGCACCTCTGTTCAGCAACTCAAGTTGGTTGGTTTTTTTTTTGTTTTCTTTTAAGCAGAAATCTCATGCTGTATTAATAATTTCACAGGGTCAAAACCATGACACCAGCAAAATACATTCAATCTGGAAGTTGGAAGGTGAGAGCCAACTTCACAGCTGCAGGGGAAGGAAATTTTGCCAAAAGACTCAGCAATTTTGAAGAGTACCATAAGACACGAGGAACAAGCAGGCTGTGAATCACTACAGCTTTCCTCCAGCAACCACTGCACAGTCAGTTGCACAGTTGCTCCCTGTAACATCACTCAACAATCTGCCTCCTGTCATGACATAAGCCAGCAGCTCCACAGAATTCATACACCCTACGGTATCTAAAATGGAAAACATTTTATTTCTAGAAGTATATTTCTCTACGGATGAAGACCCTCCCACGCCACGCTCCCCTTGCTCCCTTCAAGAAAACTATTTTCAGAGACAGCTTAAGTATCTGTAATAACTACTTGCTTATCAAGATCTACTGCTTTAAGTATGTGAAAAATAGGGTATAATTAAGTCATACAACATGCAGAACAGCTCCATCATTAACACTAGGTAAAATTTTTATTATGCACATGGCATTTTTTTAATGGATTTACTTACCCACTCGTAATGCATTTCTTGCTAGACAAAGCCTCTACAATGGAATGAAATATGTTGGAAATAGAAAAAAAGAAGTCAGTGCTGGCTTTTTAGAAAAAATAAAAAGGAATTTGTACTCACATGCTTCAGAAACAGCATGTAAAGAGAGATTTACTACCGAGGAAGGAAAATGATTTCTGAGAAAAAAGTTAAGAAATATGAACATGTCTTAATATACGCTTATTATAATGCACAGTACACTCCCAGGGTTATAGAGAATTATAATATATGACATTTACAAGTAAGATCAAATTACTATATCAAAAGTAATATAATTGGGCAATCACAAGTAACATAATTTTGAAGGAGTGAATTTCTATAATATCGTTACTCTGAATGCTCTTGCACTGTTCTTAGAATGAACATTTTACAGGTCCTTTTTATGACTTCCTAATCCTCCCATATCAGGCTTCAGAAAGAAATCCCTCCTCCCCTCAGGTTTCCCAATCATGGATCTCACATCTAATTAAAATATCATCCTCTCCCTACATAAAAAAAAAAAAAAATAAAAAAAATAAATAAAATAAAATAAAATTAAGAATAGGTAATTACAAATACTGAACTTCTCAATGGACAGAGGAGTTCAGTTTGACAGGCCAGATCCCATGATTTCAAAGGGACATGTTCCATTTCAAACAAAATACACTGGAAAGAGACATCAGAGGTTTCCTTCCTTCACCTAATGGAACCATGATGCCCAAGCTCCCTGGGGAAGTCCACTGTAGCTTTGAAGGCTTCCCTGACAAGCTATTAATTCCATACTTTCCATGCTGGCTGCTTAAATATTTAATCTCTTGACACTTAATGATATTCCTCACTGCTGAAGGTTTAGCTTTCTGAAGGCACTTACTAGCTGCCCAGCACCCTGCTCTGAAGTCCAAGTAGAGTCTTGTGGGAATCCAGCAACCAAAGAGTTAAAGCTGGAGACAAGTGGTGTACACACACGGTAATTGTAACTAGCCCTCATTTAGGCCTGCTTAACGAGCACAGCAGATTATCTGTGGCACAACCTCAAGCAAGTGAAAAATCCCAAGTGAATTTGATGCATTCCTATATGGCATGGCTAGGCACAGGGGGTTTAGCAAGCTTAAGGAGAAACGTGAGAAGGCAAATGGGGTTAAACAGCTTAGATGGCAGCTGTTCTTGTCCCTGAAAAGAAAATGTGTTCAATTATTCATGTTCAGCTTAAACTGACAATGAAGCCAGCTTCAACAGAGCAATTCTTCTGCATTATTCATATCATGGAGAGTCATCAGAGTCTCTGCAATGAGGTGTTTTTGCAGATCGATGAAGCCTACAAGTGGTTCAGAAGCAGGGCTTGTTCATAAACTCAATGGAGAGTGTGTGTGTGTGTTTGAGATTTAAATATAAAAAAATCCATTGAGTACTCCATGAGCAAATAGATAAGGCTTACATTGTCTGGAAGCTATAGAGGCTTAGAAACATGATTGAGGCAAATTTTCAATCATGAGAGAATCATTGAATGGTTTGGGTTGGAAGGGACCATAGTGATTATCTAGTTTCAAACCCCTTGCTGTGAGCAGGAACACCTTCCACTAGACCAGGCTGCTCAGAGTGCCATCCAATCTTGCCCTGAACACTTCCAGGGATGGGGCATCCACAGCTTCTCTGCACGAATTGCTCCTGTGCTTAGCTGTACCCTCACAGTAAAGATTTTCTTCATAATACTTATTCTAAACCTACCCTCTCAGTTCAGAGGCATTTCCCCTTGTCCTATCACTTAGTAAAAAGTCCCTCTTCAGCTGTTTTGTAGCCCCCTTCAGGTATTGGAAGGTACTATAGGGTCTCCGTGGAAACTTCTCTTTTCCATGTTGAACAACCCAAATTCTCTCAGCCTTTCCTCATAGGAGAGGTACTCCAGCCCTCTGGTCTTCTTCATGGCCCTTCTCTGGACTTGTTTGAGCAAGCTCATGTCCTTCTTAAGTTTCTGCCCCAGAGCTGGATGCAGCACTCCAGGTAGGGGTCTCACCAGAGCAAAGTAGAGAGGCATAAACACCTCCCTCACCCTGCTGGCTGCAGTTCTTTGAATGCAGCCCAGGCATCAATAGGAGGAAGCAGTGAACTTTACGTCTCAGGTGTCTGGTCATTGTATCTGTTATTCTGCAGGACACAGCAGAGAAAAATCCATTTAAAGAGCAAATCCATTTAATATAATGGTTATTGCATCACAACAGGCCTTTTGTGCTCATTTATGCTTAACTGAAGGGCCAGGGAATCTCAGTTTCTCCAAAGACCCCCAGCTAGTCTTCAGACCAGCTTTGGCAGACAGCTGCATATCTTTGCTATGTCTCCCAAGGAACTCTAACAGCTGAGCCATCAACAGCTGTACACCTGCAAAAGAAATATTTCAGAGGCTATTTTGTGAGTATGACTTTTAAAGATGCCTGAAAGCATGCTTTGGCATCGTGTCACTTGCTTATGACTGCAGAGCAGGGCTCTCCTGCAATAACTATAGTCCTGTTCCATGGAAGCACCGTGCCATCATAAGTTGACTGAAAGTAGGACCTGCACCTATCAGTCATCCCTTCCATTCCTCTCTGAGCCTGGAGTTCTTCAGAATAACATCCTACATGGATGCATTCATTAGACCCCAAAGTTCCCTCCAAAAGATGACTGCTTTATCCACAGAGTGTAATAGAGAATGGGCTGGAGAAGCACAGTAGGACTCCAAGCAAGTCAGACTGAGCCCTGCATTCTGCAGGTGGATATGCTCTGAAGCGCTGTTAGCACAGCTGAGAAGGCAGTTTTTCAGGGAAGCTCAGATGGCCCTCAAAGTGGCATAGACTGAGATTGTTTCCTTTCATTCCAGCTGATCTTTATGAACACTACCACAACTCTGCATGAGAAACCCTGCCTCCATTTCTGGTCTGAGGAAAGCAGCTATACAACGAAGTCTGACCAGTAAATCCCACCATTACGTGCAAGCCAATACAGCCTCACTGGGCTATGCCATTACATTTATTTATAACCACCGGTGTGCAAACTCAGCTACAGATATGTATCCGAGGCAAGCAAGGAGCTCTGAATTCCAAAAGGGAAGCAAATGGGGAGAAAACAGACTGCTGACTACACCTCAAGGTGTAATGGAGAAATCTAAGTGTCCCACTATAGATAGAAATCTGAATCAGTGAGCTCACAAGATAAGACTTGCCACTGCAACAGAGAGAGAATAGTATCAACCTGTAAGTTAAGACAATAGATGACAACAGCTCCTTTTAGTACTTCATGTTTCATGAAAGACCAGAGCCAGAGATAGTGCAGCCCTGTAATCCACATGGGGGTTCTTAAGCTGACCTCTTGCAGCCAGCGTATGCCAGTGTAAAACCAACAAGGCACAGCAGAAGTCTCGCACTGCCTCCTCTGCATTACTCACATCCAGTGGACACCACTGCACACATGCTTTTGAGTGACTGGTGTCACTGTGCAGAGTTCATTAATCCCATCTCAGCCTCATCCATGTCATTGAACAAAATTCCTTATTCCTACTAAGGTGTCTACATAACCATACTTCTTACCAACTCCAAAGTTGTTCTTCTGGAATCACTTTATTTCAGAGGCTGAAGTTCGCCATCTGCAGAGCAGACCTAAAACTTCCGTGGAAATTTCTGCATCCAGTCCAAACCCCATCTTTGGGATGCAGAGCATTTTGAGAATGAGAGCCAGGTTTTTAATCAAGATTTAAGTCACAGACCTCATGCTCTCCCTGCAATTAGTCACCCTATTAACAAATTATCCTCACTGCTGGGAGCTGGAACTCAATTTTTAGCCAGACTTTGTCTCACTTCAGGTGCCAACCACTGTGCTCAGAATTTTCTCTTGGGTTAGAGAGCCATCTAGCAGTGGGCTCATCTCTTTGTAGACTCTGATAGCTCATTAATCCTTTTACATATGAATAAACTAAGCGTGGACTTTGCTACATACATTTTTCTGAATTAACCTCATAAACATTTTCTATGCCTTTCCAGACCTCTTCCACCACCAGTTACCCTTTTTGAAATGTAGGCACCATAAACTGATGAAATAAAAGCATTCAGGGACTTAATAAGAGGTGACAGCATTACTGTTTTACAGGTTTACTGACTTGTTCATTGCAGGGTTGCTTCTCACTACCCAAACCAACTGATTTTCAGAACTTCATGTATTTTCACGTCATGTTCCCAACATGCTACACAGTAGCTTGATTTTTCACTCTCTTTTTTATTGGAATCGCAGTATTCTTGGATGAGTTTTCGAAGTTCCACCTGAAGTTTATGGAAGATATTTTATGGAAAATGTTTTACTGCCAAGAGGAACCCAAGCTAAACATAGCAACATCCTGTCTTTGCATGCGTACCACAGGAAAGCGCACACCCTTCCCTCGAGGGCTTCTAGACCTGGTTTCTCCTCCCCACCAGCCTTGGCATAAACCACAGCACTGGAACATGGTGGCAGAGCATGACATGTCTTGGAACCAAGGCTTTCACCCACTGGCAGAAACTACCCTTGTTTTAGCAGCATGATTACAATAGCAGAAGATTAGGCACTGGAGAAAGAGGAAAAAGGGAAGGAAAAAATAAGATCAAGAACAGAGCTGAACCCTGGTACAGTGAAAATATGGTCAAATACATATCTGTTTAGCAGATGTACTTGTCATTTAGACAACTGACAGACACCAGTCTGGCTTTATTCATAGTTTTTGAATACACTCTGATACAGGTAACCCCAGACTACCACAAGCCAGAATTGTCCTCAAGCATTTGAGAGGTAATTCTGACAATACACCAGTCCTCAGGCAGACACAGACCTGATGTGAAAAACAAAGCAGAGGGCAATGCAGGTCTTCCCTTCCTGTGCCCTCATCCACTCCCTGGTTCCTCTGTAACAGAAGACAACGTGAGCTGGCAGTGTTGCCGCAGAGGACCAGGGGATGGCGACAGTAGAAAAGTAAACTCATTATGGCCCCACAGCCAGAAGCTCAGACTAGTAATAGGCATCCAAGCCACAAGTCTGGGCTATCCTGACCTCAGTTTTATTATTTATGTTAACAAAAAAAATTTCTAGGCTTCGAATTTTTTAATAACAAAATCAATGCTGTGACAGAACATTATGGGTGTAGGAAATAAATTTTTTTTAAATGTAAAACATGCATGGTGGTGTTCAAGATGCTCAGAAGCAATTTTATTTTTTTTCCCGATGGAGGTGACGCTCCTAGTTTTTTTGACTTACTTTGTTTTAGCTAGTATTGCTATATATCTGAATCCCAACTCCTTTGTATATGCTTCCCCCTACACATGGTTGATTAATGGAATAACGTAAGCCCTTCAGATGATTAACAGGCCACAAAATCAGAGATCACTTCTGCAACTGTGATTCACCTAATTGCAAAGCCTTCTTGTAAGCTACTGAATTTCCATCTTTGCTGAAAGAAAAGAAACCACAGTTTACAAGAATCAAAAGTTCTCTTTCCTCTCTAAAGCATCTTTTCTTACTGGGGAGATCTCCCTTAACAGAGGTTAATGATTCTATAGTTGTGTCTTTTAAAGAAGAAAATATACCAATTTCTACTGGCATTTCTGCTGTTCAGCTCTGCCTGCCCAGGTGTGCACTCACTGCCTGCCCATCCAGCTTAGTCTGAGGGGAGGCAGAGGCTGTGCAATCCACCCAGCTCACCTGCATAGAATAGTTTGGGTTGGAAGGCACTTTTAAAAAGTAATCAAGACCAACTCTCTCCTGCAATGAACAGGGACATTTTCAACTACATCAGGTTTCTCAGAGCCCCATCCAACCTGACCTTGAAATTTTCCGGGGATGGGGCATCCATCCACCTCTTTGAGCAACCTGTTCCAGTGTTTTAGCACCTTCATTGTAAAAAAATAAAATATTCCTTACATCTTGTATAAATCTACTCTATTTTAGGTTATAATTATTGTCTCTTGTCTTATTGCAACAGGCTTTCCTAAAAAGTTTGTCCCTATCTTTTTCACAAGTCCCCTGTGAGTACTGAAAGTTTGCTATAAGATCTCCCTGGATCCTCCTCTTTTCCAGTCTGAACAATCCAAACTCTCAGCCTTTCCTCATAGGAGAGATGCTCCAGCCCTCTGATTATCTTCATATCACTCTCCTCTGGACCCATTACAACAGGATCATATCCTTCTTATGTTGGTGGCCCCAGAGCTGGACAGAATTCCCTTCCCTGACCTGCTTGCCACAGAGCTGTTTGTTTTCCTGGATTAACGTCACTGCTTCCCCAGCAATAGCAATCCAGAGGCACCATCTAGTGGTGCCTAGAAAACCCGGTTTTTCATAAAGTTACAGGTTCTGAGACCTACTGAAACAGTTTGTGTCATATGCCAAGCGTACAACCTCCACCTCCTTCCAGACAGGGAATCAAACTTAACACAGGGTAGACAGGACAGACCTGTAGAAAGAGGTATGATGAGTAATTACTCACCAGAGTCATGGACATGCTCTAGACTAAACTAAGCTGCAGAAAAAGACTGAAATAGGAGAAGAGCACAGGGATGTTACTCCCAACCACTACTCTGGCTTCCAGAGTCACAAATGGTGCTCCCAGACTCAAGATCTCCCTCATCAAAAAATGAGATACTCATACCAAATCCTGACACTAAAAACCAGGTAGCTTTGCCTAAAGGAGCAGCTTCATTTAAATAATGTGGCCACTTCATGCAGAACTCAGTATGAAGACAATACGACTCCCATTATTTTTAAAACCTCAACTTTGCCCTTTGACAGCTACTTGTATTCCTCATCTTATCCCTCTTCAAGAGAGACAGGAAAGCAGATGCTGATACAAACCTAGAAACCAAAGCTCCCCTAATAATTAGTATTTGCTGTTTTGCTTTAGTCATAGGCACTCAAAAAAGTTACTAGGAGATAAGTATGCTGTAAACGTAATGACTTTCATTTACTCTGTGATAACACATATAGGTTCTTTTTCCATGGCAAACATAGGAATTTTTTATGTTCAGGAAGAGAATAATGAGCTACCTTCATGAGCTTTTGGCTAGCAGTGCACTGCATTTGGTACAGTTACATGGCACTGTGGAAGTTTTCAACCTTTCTTACCTTCTAGAAGCATCTTATCATGTCCACCCTTTATGTTCACTTCATTTCTCCCATCTCCAAGGGGATACCCAACAAGGCAGCTTCCTTTCAAACTGGCTGTAGGTCAAAACCCCTCAGTAGGCATTTGCTTAGTTTTTGACATACCTTTCCAATCACTAAGTCATCACTTCCCCAAAAACTTCATAAATGTTCACAACATTGTGAGCTCCTTCAATACTTTTGCTAAACCAACACAACCTCCAACCCACAGGGACAGGTCCCTCCTATACCTTTAGTGACATCCACCACACATCAGTGTGAGTGAGCTGATGGATTGCCCAGGTGATACAATACAGTCAAGGCTGTGCTCATTTGCCATCAATGATGCTGGGCAGGAACTGGGTTTTAAGTTGGGCAAATCCCATTGTGGGACAACACTGAGGTCCTGCTCTCATGAGGCGTATTTAATAGCAAAAGAATCAGCACCCCAGAGTTTGCATATGGATGAGGTTAATTCCTTTGTCACAGGCTTGTAATCACACATCCTTCTGAATACAAACTACTACATCTCTCAGAGTTTTATATCCTGCAAGCACTTTCCTGTCCAAATTATTTCTCACCTAACTTAAGGAAGATGGCTAACCAATTGAGAACCTGTGACACAGGAGGCAGCGCCTACCCAAGCACTCCCTGGGCTTCTTAAAGGAGTAGAAAGCCCTCAGTTGTTAGAAATAAAGTATTTGAAAGGCACATTACCAAACCCTAACAGAAATCAGATCTGTTGCTGCCAACACATCAGCCAAGGAGATCATGAAGCTATGGGTAATCTCCAAAGCAGGAATGGCTTTTTAGCTTCGCTATTGTCTTTCATGTACTTGTACTGACTCTCTATCCAAACATCATAAGAACTATATCTGAAAAAAGACCATGAAAAATCTGTGGTAGTAGTAGTGGTAACCTTATGAACTGGTGCTTTGTCTGTGGTCTGGTTATCACATAGATGGAATAACTCTTAGAATCTTAAAAGGCAAACAACACAAAGGACCTCAGTGCAAAGTAATAGAATAAGGGTTTATCAACTATTTTTCTTGTATTTCATTTCTGGTTTTGTTTTTTTTTTTTTTTTTTTTTTTTTTTGGTTTTGTTTTGGTTTTGTTTTTTTTTTTTTTGTTTCTTTGGGAAGAAAGCTAAGAGGTCTAGCAGGACTATGCATAGAAATAAAATTATCAGATGGACCTAGGTCTTTACATTCCCAAGCAATAACCTGTTCCCCAGCTGTTGAAACCATTGTTTTTTTTCCAGATACCTTCCACATACCAAAGCTTATTTTATTGTACAATGGTTGCTGGCAGGGCATTGAAGGAAAAGGAACACATGCATCCTTAGCACAACTGCATTAATTTCAATACAAGTTGGCCAGAGCTGCATTTGGCCTAGCACCCACATACAGTAATTACAGCAAGGTTTTTGTTGTAGCCGTTATCAAATAAACCACGTTTTTATCCTTGAGAGGCAGGGCAAGCAGTGGAGAGAAACAAAGGCATTCTGGGAGAATCTGTTTGGATCTGGCAAAATAGTTTGTTGCTATAGAAAAGCAGCGGGTCCAGGGAAAGGCAGGATTGTTATAGTCAGCTTGGTAGGAAGCACTGATTAGAAAACAACAGTCCTACTCCTCAGTGCGCATGGGGCTCCTGCAGTGTGCAAGGGCAGTGAAGAGAAGACACAGCACCTACAGAGAGTTTACTGAATGGGTTTGTTCCTGCCTCTTGGGACAGCAGGAGAGAGCCAGAAAACTCAGCCATGTCACGTCACTTTTAGGTGGTCTGGAACTCTTAAACCTAGCTGGGGTTCCCTACTCCTGCTGTAAATCTGGAGCAAACTTTTGTTATCATCAGAATCTCACCACTGTAAGAATAGTCAGAGAGGCATATTGACCCTGAAAATAAGTGGTACAGGAGGCTTAACTCTGCACACACCTGGATGAAATCATGACATGTAGAAGGATGTCTCTGTGCCTAGTACTGGGAGATGGGTAATTCAAAATAGCTTTGAATTTATATATTAGCATAAATCAGCTCTGGCCAGAAAAAATTGGCCCTCAAAGGTCAAAGGTAAGAACAGATTAATAAATCCTCCGTGTTGACAATGGAGTCCAGGTGAAATTTTATCCTGTCAAAAGTCTGTATTTGTGGTGATATTGTGCAAAAGACAATCTGCCTTTTTTTCTACATGTGCCAGACAGTGATATCTGCCTTTTGAACCTCTGCAATGCAGCTATAAGCTCCATATTCAGAAAAAAACCCCACCCCAAAACCAACTGAAACCTGAACACTGCATCCTCACTGATGAAAATGCAACACCCAAACAAATAGATGTTTTTGACCTGAAGTTGTCTGTGCCTCAGTTCCCCATAGATGAGCCAGGATGATGCCACCTTTTCACCTTGCAAGACTTGGTGGGTACCAGGTGCTGCTGGATAAAGTCTCCAGTGCTTTGGTCAGAAGATATCCATTTCTATGTCTCCACAGCCAGTTTTGCATGAGTAAAACATTATTCAGGACTGAAGAGCCACTCAGGAGTGATCTGTTTGTGCTCAGTCAGATAAATATCACGGGCAAAGTATCTCTTGGCATCTCCTCCAGTTTTCCAGTCTTCAAAGGGTAAGCTGATCCAGACCCTAGGGGATACTGAGAGATGGCTGTTGATGTATTTTTTTTTTAATGTCTCTTGAGAGCTCTGTGGAGAGGGGGAGGCTGAGAATTGTCTGAAGGCAAGATCATCTGTAGCCCAATCACTTTTTGCAGAACTCTGCTTTTAGTAAGCCTAAACCCAGCTCCATCAGGCTGTTTTCCTTACTCTCCATACAAAGAAAAGAACAGCTCCTTTTTTGTTTATACTGTCTCTCCAAAACCAGTTTTCATCCTGTAGATATTTTTTTAAGGAATATAAAAATAATCGGCATTTTCTCACCTGTAACTATGAATATAACTTTTTCCTTTCCAGTGTCCTCTGCAGATACTGCACTAGAAGCACTCTCTCAGGTTAATCCAGTTTTTGTCCAGAAACCTTCCAAAATCAACTATAAAACTAATACTATAGCAACACTTTGACCTGCTTTGAGTCAGACTGACCCCTCTATTAGGGCATGTAAAGAGCCCTTTGGTGACAGCTGTTGTGGTCAGCAAGTGGAGGATCACAGCACAGTCGCAGCGGGAGGAGCACAGAGATGCTGGGTGGTGCCAGTGTGAGAGCTAAGCCCAGTGGCTGGGTCCAAACTCAACACAGGAGGAAGACAGAGGATGGAGTGGGAGCTTATGACGGCATCCTCGGCTTCTTGACAGGCAATAATATGGCTTTCATTTCAGCACTAACAGGGATCATGTGTCTGGATCATGGTTATGTTGGGAGCCCTCTTTTAGTATTAAACTGTGGTCAAAAGCTTTAGGAACTGTGGATGTCGAAAATATTAAAAAGCTATACGGGGTTGTATGTTTAAATTCATATTGCAAGGGTGTGGGAGGGGGGGAAACTGAAAATGTTTCTTTAGGATGGCTAAAATAAAGGTCCAGGATTGTATCCCCAAATGTGTTCCTGCAAAAGAGTTGAAATAGTTGGGCTGATTTTGACTGGACTATGTTCACCCAGAGGCAGGTACCCACCATGCAAAACAGCAGCTTAAACAATTTATTGACATTGAAAACAACAGAAGATATGCAGATAAGAATGTCAAGAAACCTTAACTACAGCTGTTACTTCCTGCAAAGCCTATAATTAGATACCAAGGTACTACCTTATACATATTTTAAGATACAAGCCAGAATACATTTTGCTTATTTTCCCATCTCTACATTCCCTTCTGTGTTCTTTGTGTTGTTACTTGCCAGCTTCCTGACAAAGCAATATATGTGGCTGATAGCTGATAGGAACCATTGTGAAAAATGTTTGCTTCAAAAACAAAATGCTATTAATTTTTTTCTCCAAATAAGTGCTGAGAACAGTAAGGTTTAATTTCCTGCCTTCCCACTTTGCTGACTTCTCTTGTTAACCTCAATTTATTTTTTCACCTCAGCCTGTAAGAGAGCTTTACAAACCATGGTGTCATTTCAACACTTATTTTTCATTCTGGTGCCTGACTTGGAAAAACACCAAGTTGAGTATTCTACATTTGCTTTTTAAAAAACTCCCTCTCTTTTAGATGCCTAAGCACACTCGAGAAGCTTGACTTTAGGCAGCCATTTTTGGACAACACGGCCCTAGCAAAGAGCTCCTCAGACTCTTATGTCTGAGTGATGACTATGGCTCTTTTTGGATGTCAAGAAACACAGCCACTGTTTCAGGACACGTTTTCAGTCCTGATTTTTAACCCCTCAACAGAGAAGGCCCAGAAGTTGTGTGTTGGCAAAGGCAGCTCTGGTGCACACCCACACTTGTTTTGGGACTGCACTTGCAGGGAATAAGGGCAAAGGAAGAAGCTGGCTGAAACATGCTTGTCCCTGACCAGCTGGGACGCTGGTCTGAAAGTGCCCTGGGTAGTCCATACAAGAAGTGACACATTACAGGGTTAGTGAGAGTAAAATGGCACCAAGATTCCCAGACAACCACTTGGGACAGCAGAGGGAGAGCTGTGGTGGTAAGGTGGGCTTTGGGACAAGTCCACTCCTATGAATTATTTCATGCAGGCTAGTGTAAAGGGTCATAATGCCATTCCCAAATGGAAACTTCTGCCCAGCTCCAGCATTAAATTTGGTTTTGTTACCATGACCAAAACCCTTTAATTGCAGTGCAAGCTTGAGTCTCCTGCTATGGCTGGTGACAGGGTACTAACCTACCCTCCTTGAATTTGCTTGTGTGTGGCAAAGTACTGGCTTTACACTATCAAACAAACCAGGGATGGATTTAATCTGCCATTCAAGGCTCTGACAAAAGATGAGTTTGTTAGCTCCAGCTACACTTAGCAGATAACGGTCAAGAGGCAAAGCTGTGAGCTACCTTTTCTTCTCACTGTCAGCCTCCCTAGCAAAAGTTCTGTTGTTTCTTTAGATGTCTTCAGTTCCTGGAGATATTAAAGCAAAACCTTCAGTTAACTATTAAAAATTCCCTACCAGCAACACACATATAACAAATTACTTAATTTCTATAACTACTGCACAAAGCTAACCTACGTGGTGAACTTAATCCAGGTACTTGAGAAGTATCACAGATTGGAAAAATATAGGAGTGAATACTCCTTTGAAAGAATAAAAAAACAAACTACAACTTCTTTGAGTGTCTACTACAGGTTTTAGTTGAATGGGGAACGAAAGAGTTAGAAAGGCCTGAAACATTGGCCTGGTTTTTTCTGCTGCCTTATTTTAATGAATTTTCTGTATGTGTTAATAAAAATTCCTTATTCTCCTCACATAGAATCCTTAATGTATTTGCAATTGTTCTCCCTTTAGTAATTTTTTTTTAATATTGGTTCGTCTTTTCCAGGATTAGGTGAAGGATTGGGTGAAGGATGTGAAATATTGTTAATTATTAGCTTGTAGTGCTGACACTGTGCTGTCAGCCCTTTCTTGGGGACATTTCCAACCAAAGATGAACATCCTGCATGCATCAATGCTGAGGAGAAGTTACAGGTGTGTAAGTAACTGCATTGTCCTCTTTGGTCGCTACTGAGTACTGTCCCTATGAAAGTGGCACCTCCACCAGTCATGGGATGACTCTAGCTCCCCATCTGCCCCTGCAGCACTCCTACATGGATGCTCTAGATGGTGACAGGGCTGAGCCTGAGATGGGATGTATATGGGTGGCAACCAGGTTGGGGGAAAAGTGCCACACCCTGCCCCAAGCCAGCAGTCATCAGGCTCTTTCTTCTTCTGTCTTTTAGCAACTCACTTAGGGTAGTGTAGGCTTGAAAGAGAGAATTCAACCAACTGATCAGTGGTATTAGTTGTTGGCTGAAGGCTATCAGACGAGGCAAGATGATACAGTCCAATAGTAATGCAAGCACTTCTTTTTCAAGTGTCTGAGTCATGAAGCCATTTCACCTGTGTTGGGTCTCTCAGAGAGTTGGCACAGGAAAAATATACTAAATATACTAAAAGGCACATGAAAAAGTCATTGCACCTAATAAAAACTGGTGCTGTTTTGGGGTAGAAGCAGGGAATATGGCAGGAACTAATTTGATATTCGGTTCACAACCTACTAAAAAGCCAGTGAAAATGTAAAAGATCTGAGTGAGCATTCTCCCTCTTTATGTGACCTGATGTCAGGTTCAAAATTCAGAGAAGCAAACCATGGCAGTAAAGATTTTGCCACCAGCCGTAACAGTATAGAAAAAGCCACCAGTACCTTTACTAAAAATCAGTAGGTTTGTGCATACACTGGGCCATAAGCTTTCATCTAATGTTAAAACACAGAAATACCTAAAGAAAGCAAAGTCTTTGCTGAGGGACTACACTGTTGTCTCCAATTTCTAAAAATATGAAAGCAGTTTTAAGTTTACTTGACATTTGATTGAAGAAATCTGCGTCCAGACCCCAGCCTGCATGACCCAAATGAGGCATAGAATAGCAGAGCTGTTGAGTCTGGAAGGCACCTCTCAGAGAGCTTTGTTCAGCCTCCCTGCTCAGACCATAGTCACCTAGAGCACCAAAGCTGCTCAGGGTCATGCTTGATTGGATCTTGAGTATCTCAAAGGGTGGAGACTGTACAACCTCTCTGTGTAATCTGTTCTAGTGGTCAACCACCCTCAAAATGAAAGAGTAGAGCAGGGATTCATTTGGAACAGACAAATGGCAACAATCACCTAGTCCAACTACCTGACCAATTCAGGACTGATAAAATTAAAGCATGGTCCAAATGTATCTCAAACATTGACAGGCCTTGGGCACTGATAATCTTTCTAGGAGGGCTGTTTCAGTGTTTTACAACCATCTTGAAAAATAAATGTTTGTTAATGTCATTGTTCCTACAGTCATGGTCCTCCAACTCAAAGGACTGAGCAGTCCAAAGTCTATTTGTATTATTAAAGACTGAAGGGGGGGGGGTAAAATAGTCTGCACTGAACGCCTCTGATTTTTCTTCATCACTGTCAGGTGGATCCCTTCTCTTCAAAGTCATCTGTAATCCTCAAAAGGATTCCACTAGGTAAATGAATTAGCCTGGACCAGTTCTCCCACCACAAAATGGGAGTGGGAATGTTTTTCTTCTTCTGAGTGGGGCTGAAAGGGAGGAGGCATGCTGTGAAGCACCCAGGCACTGGAGCAGTGGCAGAGTGTGGGCCATGTGTCTGATGTGATCGATGCTGTGATGAAGCAGTTGTGGTGCTGCCTGTGGGAGCTGCTGGGTACAGCCAGAATGAGTTCTGGTGGCACCTCCTGGCATGCTTTATCTGTGACACAGCTTTTGTTGGAGCACCATCTCCAGGCTCTGGTTGTCATTATTTTGATAAATAACATTCATACATCACCTCCCTGCTGGAGTTTAATTGACATAAGGAACAGAACATGGAAGAAATCTGTGCTGCACAGTGACCCAAAGATATATAGGGGCGTACTTACAAGCTCATGTGAAAAATAGGAGAATAATGACACCTATTTCACAAAGTATTTGACTTATGGGTCTATAATTCTTAAATCTTGGCAAACGTGCTCCAGAATGAGTTGGAAATATGAGAAATTTACTGCACGCTAAGCATTCTTCCCCTAATGAAAGCAGAGGGGCTTCCCATACCTCCTCGTCCCTCCTCCTGCCATTCATCACCAGGCAAAGAAAAGTCAGAGGCTCCAAAGCACAGAAGTAGAAATATGATCCTGACACCAGGTTTTACACTTCAGTCTACCCCTTATTTCAGCAAAGGCTGCTTTACAGTATCAGCCTATGCATCAGTCCAATTCACATGATAGAGGGTGCAAAGAGGAGGGAGGAGATGGGATGTCAAGAAAGGTCTGTTTCTGAAGAGGTGCGAACGAGGAGCAGTTTTCACAAAGTGGTTTGGAACTGTGGTGCAGGGCTGCTGTCAACTGGGGACTAAGGTGACACACACTCCAATTATTCATGCCAACCAAAAGCGTAGGACATCGAGCCCAGTTCCTTTTGCTGCAGTTGCTACTACCACTGGCTCCTCGGAGTGGCTTCAAATGCTGCCCTATGTTCCAGGGATGGTACTCAACCAAGCTGTCTGGGTCTAGAGAGGAGAAAGATCTGTTCTGGGAAACAGCTAAAGGAAGGTGGTCTTAAAGAAGCTCTGTGAAAGCATTTAGAGATGGAAACACTACAGATACCTCTTAGAAAACTGGAACCAGTAAAAATAAGATGTGAGGCCACAGAAAGAGAAACAGAGTGAAAAGGTGAGGGAGTGCAGGCAGAGTGAAGATTTGTTTGCTCTGAATTAATGAAGTATTTTGCCTGTACAGAGCCAAAGGACTATAAAGTTTCAGTCTGCACTTGTTTTTAACGCTTATTATTTCTTGCCTTGGAAGAAGAGGCCTTTATAGCTTGACAGAAGAAATAAAGCAGTCTACCAGAAAACAAGCGAGGCGTGAACTGCAGTAAGAACAAGGGGAGATCTGTTTACCAGGCAGGATGAAAACATAAGTAATTAGCTTGCCAACAGACAGAGGCTGCTCAATCAAAAGGCAACATGATGCACGGAAGACCTTTACTGATGGACACATAAGAAACTATTTCAAGGAGATCAAATTTAAACTCAGCTAACAAGAATTTAATGATGATCTGTCATTAGTAATTCAGATAGGTCTTACAAAAGACATCGCCTGCATTATCCAAACTTTTCCAATCCGTTTTATTATTCATAAAGTATTCATCTGGCCCTTTGCAGTGAACCCCAGCCTGACTGGGGATGCTACTGGTTAATGAACATCCTGTTCAGACTTACTGTGGATGAGAGGTGGCCTCAGGCAGAGTCACAGAAGCAATTCTGTAATCTTAAAAAGGACTTTTTCAGATGAAAATGAACTGTGGAGGAAGGTCAAAACGCAGGTCAGGATGTAAAAGTTAAGAGACTGTCAGTTCTGATCTACCAACATCCTATCCGACACTCAGTAAAGTATGATCTCTGCATGTATTCATTTCAAAAGCAGAAATAATGGTAATAGTTACTTAATTCAAAAGGTCACTGTCATGACTAATCACAAAAAATGTTTATAGAACACTAGCTAATTCCTGGGCAGAACACATCCAAGAAATGCAAAGTATTGTTTACAACCACAGAGGAAATAAACTATGTTAAAAATATCAAGGTCGCAAACTCAAGCATTTGAAAGCTGGAAAATTCCAAAATGAAGGGTATCATTAAAATCTTAGTTTAGCTTCTCTGTTTGCATGTACAATCATAGAATCCTTATGGTTGTAAAAACCTCCAAGATCATGCCAACTAAACCATATTGATGCATCTAATGGTTTTTTGAACACTTCTGGGGATGGTGACCCTACCACTTTCCTTGGGGGCCTGTTCAAATGTTAAACCACTTTCAGTGCAGAATTTTTTCTTGATATCCAACTTGAATCTCCCCAGCACAACTTTAACCCATTTCCCTTTGTCATGTCTCTACTTGACTGAGAGAAGAGGCCAATCCCCACCTGGCTACAACCTCCTTTCAGGTATTTGTGGAGTAAGGTCTTCCTCCCTGAATCTCCTTTTCTCCAGGCTAAACAACGACAGCTCCCTCAGATGCTTCTCATGGGACTTGTGCTCCAGACTCTTCACCAGCTCGGTTTCCCTTCTCTGGAGCTGCTCCAGCATCTCAGTGTCCTTGGCTTCCTTGAATGGCCCAAAACTGAACACAGGATTTGAGGTGTGGCCTCACCAGTGCTGACTACAGGGCGCAATCACTGCCCTGGTTCTGCTGGCCCCAGTATTTCTGATACAGGCCAGAATGCCACTGATCTTCTTGGCCACCTGGGTACACTGCTGGCTCTGTTCAGCTGCTGTGAACCAGCACTCCCAGATCCTTTACCACTGGGCGGATTTCCAGCCACTTTTCCCCCAGTCTGTAGCTCTGTATGGGGTTGCTGTGACCCAAGTGCAGGACCTGGCACTTCACCTCATTGAACCTCATACAACTGGCCTGAGTTCATCGATCCAGCCTGTCCAGATGCCTCTGCAGAGCCCTCCTGTACTCCACCAGATCAACACTACCACCCAACCTAGTGTCATCTTCAAACTGATTATGGGTACACTTGATCCCCTTGTTCAGATCACTGATGAAGATATTAAACAGGACTGGCCCCAAAACTGAGGCCTGGGGAACACCACTTGTGACTGGCTGCCAGTTGGATTTACGTCCACTCACAACTCTCTGGGTTTGACCAGTGAGTTACAGGGTATATTGTAAACATGATGTGTCATCTCAGGAGAGTATATGGCAGCAGCAGAGCAAATGCTCTCCCTCTATCAACATATACATAGAAGGCATCATGCACATACAAAGGTGACAGGCTCTCTTGTGGGGATGTGAGCAAAACTGGCCAAAAGCCAAAATAGCCACAAACCCAAGAGTTTTCTATAGACAAAGAATTAAGTATTTAATGGTGTGTGATAAAACATGATGCTGGAAGTATCCATCTTGTTGTGTATATGTTACATCAATGGAAAACAGCATAACATACAATAGTGTCATATGCAGTGACCGGTAGCACTTTGGCATTCAACTTTTTCTTAGAATTTGGTTTTTACTAACTCATTCTGGTGTTGCTTTTCCTTCTATTTATCACTTCTTCTGTCATATTTGTGGCATCCTATAGTGTTGTTTTTCAGTTTCTGTATTTCTTTTTTTATTCTTCTCCCTTCATCCCTTCTGATTGTCCTTCCTCCTTTACCTCTTTGCTTTTTACTCACACACACTTCCAGTTCTTTCTCAAAATCAGTATTTCTCCTCTCTTTTCCTCACTTGCATTTAATCTTACTGCATTATCTCACTGCCACCTCTGCAAGAACCCCATTAATGCCCTTCCACTTCCCCAGCCCAATGCTTTCGGTTAGAAACCAATTTATCTGGCAAGTACTGCAGCAACAGATTAGCATAAGTTTGATTACAAACCGCACTGTGGAACTGAGAAGAGATCCAAACTAAGAGAGAAAAACAACAGATAGAAGAGGCCAAGGGGGTTTGCAAATACCACAGAGCTCAATGAAGCATTTCCCTGAAGCCCTGGCAGTTGTGTAGCCTGAATAGCTGTGTGGCAGCCTCTGCAAACTGGAAGGAGGGTGTCCAGAGCTCTGCCTCTTCTTCCTCCTCAATAATATTTCTGTATGGAATTACCCACAGGAAAGTTAGGCTGTTAGAGAGGAAATACAATTCAAAGAGGAGTGTGTAGTGAGCAAGCTTGATAAGAAATATTGCAGGGGAAATGAAATTTCTATGAGAGAAATGGGTTAGTGATAAACCTCTCCCACCTGAGCAAATTTTTCATGTCAATTAAGCTTGGGGTAGGTCTAATAGGTTTCACTGGAGTTACAACACTGTACATGACATCAGAATTGTCCTATGGTATTTTAAATATTATCCCTCCTTCCCCACCCTGCTCTCCCTGCAGCATGAAAGTGTCTGTCTAAAGGACAAGAGTCACATATGCACGACCCAAGTAAGAGGATTCAAAGTGTGCTAATGATCCAAGCTGTTGCATTTGGCATTTTGAAAGGGCAATGCTAGGATCTGAGATTATGGGCACAAAGACAGATTTAAGCAAATCAAATTCTCACAAATATTCCCATATAGCTTACTAACTTGAATTACAATGTTTCCAAAGGTGACATTTAGCTAACTATAGCATTCAGAGCAAAAGGACATACTTTCCTAAGACAACTTTTTCTTCGACTGCCAAAAATGATGGGCATTCCCAGGGACAGAGCCCACTGCCATAAATGAAGTGAAAACCTCAGTTAAAAACATCAGGTTGTTTCACATAGAATGAAACATTTCTTTTTTTTAGAAGAGTACTGACTTTTGTGCAGGCAGAGAAATCATACTGGGTTTGAGATAAAACACCGATTACATTGGGCCACCCAGAGAATTATCCAGGAACAACAAATGTAATTTAGATTCACAGTCTGTCTTAGCTTACTCTGGGCACGCAAGCCACTAGAAAGCATCACAAAGCATATTTACACTTCCAGGCTTATATGCCCTTCAGCCAAGCCCACTGCAGAACTCTTCACTTTTTTTTCAAACATGAGCAAAAATTCTGTCAGTTGTACCAGCTAACTCAACTGTGTTGCAGTTTTCTATGGGCTGGCTGTGGAGATGGGATTTTCAATGAGCCAAATGAACTAATTCCCGATTAGTTCAGTTTCCCCCCGAATATTACCACATTAATCTGTGTAAAACATGTAAAACCACTGTTTAAACTACTTGTGGCTTTATGTTGTCTGTGGATAATCCAATCACCTGAGGTGTAAATGATATAAAGAGCTCGGGACACCCTGACCTAAAGAGATGTTCTGTCCCTCTGCTGCTGATGCATGTAATAGAGACTGATAGGCAGAGGGAATGAACCTGTTTCCCTTTTTCAGAGAGAGGAAACTGAGACAAGGCTCTGCAAAGAATTCCCAGGTCAGCACATCCTGAACCCTATTCTAAACTGTCATTTATTGCCACAAGAAAATGATCCAGTCTAGTTGTTCTTAAAGGACTTGGCTGACAAAACTCAGTCTTCTCACTCTGCTTCCAGCTCAAGAGCAGCAGCACAAATTCACCTGGGTACCTCGTCCCAGAAACATCCTCCTTATCCTGGAACAGAACTCTCCAAAGGTGAGAGATATGGGACTGTCAGCCCCTGGTGGGTACAACTCTCAGAGGCCTTAACATCAGAACTTTTATTTTCTGGCCTGACTATATGGGAAGTGAATGAAGCATTATGCTCTATGTATTGTCATGCATAAGCATACAAGTTTCTGAAGTTTCACCACCAACATCCTCCAGGCTGGGCTTCCCAAGTTATTTGAGAGAAAGCAGGCCCACACTCCCAAGGGAAAAGCTGTTCAGTCCTTGAGTCCTTTGCTAAGAATATCTCTTGGTTAACCTTATCCCTGACCATAATTTCAGTCTGACATATTACTCTTTCAAGTGTTTCCAATTCATCCTCAGAGATTTCACTACCTGGTATGTTTTCCCTTTATTTGAGTTGATAAACCTGCTGTAACTGCTGTGAGGTACTCAGGAAGGTGACTGATACTTTCCAGGAGTCTCTAGTGGCAGAACAGTGGCTATAATTAACTATAACCTGTTTTTCCTCCTTCTCCCCCTCGCTCTCACTCTCAGAGTGCATTCAACAATGCATATCGTAAGTGTGCACTGAAGTGTTACTCCAGATGAAGATGTTGTCTTTGCTGAAAACAAAAACCAAAACCAGCCCAAAATACAACAGGAAAGAGACAGATAAAGTTTCAGATAAAAAGAAGAAATTGTTACACTCATGATTTCCCCAACAGCATTATTTTCTGTTCCCCAAGGAACAGCTGTTTTCAGACTAGATTAGCATCACTCTGCTGCCTGACCCTTCCGAGTAAAGTTTCAGGGCAGCAGCTTCTCAAGTTCTACATGATTTGCCATCTATATTTTTTTGTTGTTGCCAATCATCTTGAGTGCAAAATAACACTGAGCAAACTACAGATTCCTGCTCAACATGAGAAAGATCTCCCATCTGATTCTCCAGGCACCCATGTCACATAACCATCAAAGAGAGATGCTAAGCTGAGAGCAGTGCATCTTAACTTGGGGAATTTAGGAGTACAGGCCAACAGTTCTCTGTCACTGTTACGTCTCCAAGAACCATCAACTTACGTCCCACAGAGGATAATACTCAGGGAGAGAGATCAGCTGATCCTGTCTCTTCTGTTCTACTGGCAGGATCAGGATCCAAACCATTAACAAGCAATATTACTGTATAAAATAAAGCCCCAGTGTAGCTTCTACTTCATGACACTAGTTTGGAAGCTTGATCCACCACAGGAACACCACCATCAATCACAAAAAGAATGTATCTCTGTAACAGATAACTTGTTATCAGGTTGCAAAGCAATTGCAAGAGTGTCTTGATTTTCTGTATAGCTAAGCACAGACACTGAGGGATATCATAGATTATCTGAGGCTACTGCAGTGCCAGATACGGAATCCATGTGGTTTCAGACCCACCTTAGGATACGCTGCCTCCCTTTCCAAGATTTTCCTTACAATTGTAAGCTGCAGGGGGCACCTCTTCCCAACTCATTTAAGGTTGCTGACCTGTGTCTCACTTCAGGGCTTCATGATAGCTCTCTGAACATGAGATACTTAACAGTGACTTTGTCTCTGTGTCTGCTGAACTCCATTATCCCTGGATGTGGTGCCACAGGTCGCCTGTCAAGGCTCAATTTGGATTAATACTGCGTCCTCAGCCCAGATAGTAAGAACCTTCACCTACAGTGGTTCTTTTCCTGTTGAACATCTTCCACCATCTTTTGCCAGGAGTGTCTTGAGACATTTTTCATTCTCTTTTCATCCCCTGCTCTTCTGCTAGGTTTTTGCTTCTTGGTCCAGTTTTGCAGGCTAACACCAGCAAGGGTGTTTATTTTGGTGATAATTACTATGGTTGTTGTAGTGGTTCCTGCACCACTGTGTGAGGAACACTGTCTTTTGATTGCATTTGATGAGTGATGCCTGCTCTGTTTTCATGGCTCCTCTTGCCTTCTCCCAGTGTTTGGTTGCTCGGCCAGCCAGAGGTGTCTGCAATGTTTCACTGGGGAAACTTTGGAAGTCACATTGAATAAGGAATGCAGTAGCCAGTAGTTTATCTGGCTCTGAGTGTGAGCTGTTAATACACCAGGAAATAATTTCCAATAAGCTTTTTCTCTCTGCTCTTTCTTAACTTCATAGGTCTAGCAAAAACTCTTGTGCAACTCATCAAAAAGCAGCATAAGCCCTTCTAGTGCAGGGACATGGTGCTGGGCATGGGCAGAAGAAAAAGTCCCTGGGACTAGTTTGACTGGTAATACTCTCTTAGATGGGAACAACTCATAAAAAAGCAAGTCCATTTCTATTCTGCATCCCTGAAATTTCGCCTTTTTGTTTGTTTGTTTGTTTGAGAGATTCATATTCTCATGGGATGGTACCAGCTCTCCAAGGCCTAAACTACAAAATGCAATGTCTGTTATGCAATATAGAAAGAGCACTAAAGACTTCTTACAGTTATTGGGGCTGTGAGCTTTGTTCTTTTTTAATACAATGCTACTGAATGCAATGGGCCTGTGTCCATCAGGGAATAGTGTCCCTAAAACTTCAGCAATAGCAGAAAAAGTCATTAACCAGTACACTGAAAGTAAATAAAACTGAGAAAAAACTCTTTTAGCTTCCTGATTCCCTTCCTCTGAAGGGATCCTGCTCTGTTTATCCAGCATTTTACACTGTAACAGTTAAAATTTGCTAGCTGACTTATTAAAAACACTAGCTAGCATTTCCACATAGCTGCTAGCATAGTAGGCAAAGATGTCCTTTATGCAGAGAGGCAATAACTTTTGTACTGAGAGAAGACGAAGACGAGGCCACAACTACACTCACAGGAGAAAAATATGTGAGACAAGGTGTCATATACAGAAGGGTGAAATCGGACCCTGCCCAGCTGCCACCAGAGGAGCAGGAAAGCAGAACCAACTTTGGGTAATGTACCATGAAGAAAGGAGAAACTGTGAAGAGCAGGACAAGAAAGCTGGCAAAGTCCCCCCATGTGCCCATCATCACCCACTTGGAGCAGCAGCCAGCAGAGGGCAATGCCAGCCCACGAACACACCACTCCACTTGCAAAATCAAACAGGGTGGCCCTGTTTACCAGCCAGTGTTACCACATTGCCTGAAAACGGTGAATTAAGTAGGATATTTCCCCTTTGAAGACCTGTGACACTCTAGCCCTGACTGTGCTTGCTCTTTCACTGATACCACCCTGTGCCGTGGCATGGGGAAGCAGGGAACTGAAACCACCTGTTTGGCCTATTCAATACCAACACTTTCTATTTTTTATCAGTCTCACAGCCGGTGCAACTGGCTTTCCTGAATCACTTGCTATAACACAATGCTATAAACACAATGCTCTGAGATATTATGTGCTGTCTTTCAGCTATGAGGCAGGTAAATGATAAGCAGTTTTGTGCTGCATGATTTGTCTGTACTTTAAGAGTATGCCTAGGTCACTCTTTAACATTGGGCTGTGCAGCTTGACATCCTTAATGCCTTCAGAAAGGTGCCAAGCAGAACTGCAGTCTCAACTAACAGGGCACAGAATAGAGGTGGATGTGATCTTACCCACCTAGAAGCTAGAGCCCTGGGTCATTCTCTCAACCTATTGCCTCTCCCATCAGTTGTCCCCAAAAGTAAAGCAGTTAAGTTTTGAACAGTTGCAAAAGTTTTCATGCGTAACATGATAATAAAATATTGTCTGTCTGTGACTATAAACTTCAGGTCATGGCATTACAGACTGCTTTACAGAGTGACAGGAACAGAGCACATCTCAGAGATACAAGGGAATGAGGGCTTGGTGTGGAGGGAGAACACTTGAAAGAGCAGGAGAATGCCTGGGCTTGCTGGACTCCCAGAAAGAGCTGGGACTGGGGTGCCATCACGGAAACAATTCAGCCAGGTGCCTGGGGAGAGCAGGGCTGTGATAGGTGAGAGCTACAGGAATTTCTCTGAGGGTTGGATGAGTTTCAGTCAATCAAAGAATCATTTGAGTTGAGGGGGATCTTAAAGAGTATCTATTTCCAACCCCCTGCCATAAGCAGGGACACCTTCTGCTAGACTGGGTTGCTCAGAGCTCTGTCCAGCTTGGCTTAAACACTTCCAGTGATGAGGCATCCACCAATACACCGTGCAGCCTGTTCCAGTGTCTCACCACCCTCACAGTTTGCATAGCCTTGATAGAGGCTATGCTCTACTGTGAAGAGCTTGGCTCCTTCTTCTTTATAACCCTCTCCTAGACACAAGAGGGCTGTGGTTAAGCCTTTCCAGACTGAGCAAGCCCAGCTTTCTCATTTGCCTCTCGCAGAGTAAGGGCTCCAGTCCTTAATCAGTTTGTAGACCCTCTCCTGAACTCAGTACAGTTTATCAACGTCTAGGCCCAAAACTGGATGCAATTTCAGATGTGGCTTAAAAAATGAGATAATCCTTTCCCTTGACCTTGTTGACTGTGCTGCTGTTGATACAGCCCAGGAGGCTGGCAGCCATCCCTACTGCCAGGGTTGCTGCTGGTTCCTGTGCACCAGGACCCCCAGGGTCTTTTCAGCAGAACTGCCCTCCAGGCAGGCAGGTCCCAGCCTGGGCTGCTGCACTGGGCTCTTCCTTCCCAGTTCTGGCACTTGCTCATATTGAATTTCCTAAGATTTCTGTAAGCCCATGCCTTCAGTCTGTCTAAGTCCTGCTGGACAACCACCCAGCCCACCACTGTACTTACCCGCCCAGCTGCCATCACCAGCTTTGTGTCACCTGGGAACATGATGAATACATGCCTTGTCACCTCCTCCAAGTCACTGATAAAGCTGTTAAAAGGGACAGTGCCAGGGAAGATCCCTGCATTACTCCATTTTTTTCTGGCTTCCAGGTGAATTATGATCTATTAACCAGTTCATTGCATCAACCTCTCAGCAGGGGCTGGTGCACAAGAACAGGGACTTCTACCCTCAGGTGTCTGGTGAGGATGCTGGACAAGCCTCTTACCAGTTTTCTTCTTCTCATTTCCTTCCCCCTCCAGAGTAAAGAGAAAGAAATCACACTGAAGAAACTTAATAACCCATTGTCAAAACCTGTTTTTTTTAAATGTAGAACAGCCTGGAGATAACATTTAGTAACACTTCACCCATGTCAAATACGGATTTTTAGTATAACTGAGGCACTTCAATTTACTTTTCTACTACTGATACATTTGAAAGTCACTTAACCTCAACTTGCTTCAGGTAACTCAGTTCTCACATGGGCTAAGCCTTCTTTCCTACATCACAGGATTGCATGTACACAGAGTATGTATATTCAGAGGACACTAAATATTACAGCCTTTAGCACAGGGTTTCAGTATTTGCTTCTCATCTTTATCCTATCTCCTGAACTCTGCAGCTGGGACAGGTACAGGAATGAAAGTAAGTGCAAAGGCCATGCCACAGTACTGCCATCCTAGTAGTCAGCAAACAGCTCCTTCCTGGAAAATATGGCATGGCATCTCTGCCCCAAAAGCAGGGATGCAGTCACACATTTCTCACCTTGTCACAACACATGTACATAACATACACAGTTCTGTGCCTCTCTCTTCTAGTCAAAGTCAAGCAGAGATGTGACACGGGCTGAAATATTTTCCTTGTCAATAACCAAATGCTCCAGCTCTTGTGCCCTTAGCTTTTCAACAGCTCATAAAGAAAACTGCACTGAGTGCTAGAATCAGTAGGAGAATCCCAGCTGATTTTTTTTTTCCACAGGAACAGCTGGATTAAAAATCTTTGACTAACAAGTTTTCACTGCCGTACTAATCACTTCTCTTAATCAAATCAATGAACCATCCAATTTAAATCTGTTTCTCATGAAACAGACATTTCACAAAGATTCAGGTGTGATAAGTAACTACCAAACTTGAGACACCAAGCTGAAAGGGGCCCCCAGCTCCTGGTTCCTGCCTTTTCTGACAGCCAGAGACTTGAAGGGAACAATCACCCAGCTCAGGGTCAGGGCTATGACTACTCTTCAGTGTGCTGGGGAAGGGAAAACAAACTGTTGGGCCTCTGTTGTGTTTTGTTGTAGCTGAGAGGAGTAGCTGTAGCACTGCAGCAGAAGGACTTTTATAGGCTCCAGCTGAAAATTAAACATCCTGTTGTTATTTTAAAGGATACTGGAAGTTAAGGTCCTATGCCTCACGTTTAACTGGAATGAACAGAACTGGTAGACTGTTTCTGTTGCTCAGAATGAATTTACCCTCTTGGCAGGGGGAATACAATAAAATTAAGCCAGACCATGCATAGGCAGACGTTCCCATAGCAAGGCAATTCCCCGTCAGAGAAGAAAGCTCTGATCCATGAATTGCTTCAATGCACAGTACCAACCTCCCCGCTATTCTGGAAAGCAAAAGCATGATGGTGCTGTGTTAATGGGTTCACTGCATGGGGACATAGTGACACAGATTTGTGCCTCTGCTTTCTCCCATCTGAGTAATCCTAAGGAAACCATGGAGCCTCACTGAAATAAATCGAGATTTACCACACTCTCTGCCAACCTGCAGCACCTCAGAGGGACATTGTGCAAAAATCATCTTGGTGAGTGCAGTAGCACATAGAGAGAAAGGAGAAATTTGCTATGGTAGTTCGTCTCCCCACTCTTGAAATGTCCCACTACCTGAAGCACACAGCCCCACTACCTGAAGAGCCACTGCTTAATGGAAAAATAAAAAGAGAAGTGAAGAAAGGCTGAAGGCGGTTTCTCTAAAACAAGAACTGAGCTCCAAGGAAGAACATTACTGAAGGTGTGAAAACAGGCAGTGTTAGGTTTTAAAAAAAATTAATAGATGAATAAATTAATGATGTCATTATAAAGTGACATTTCTAGTCCTTGGGAGCTGTCTCTGCTGTTTGATGGAACGGCGTGGCAGCCTTCTGAGTTGTGACGCTTATTCCCCTATTAAAGTAATTTTGGAACTGAGCTGACTGATCCGTATTAGGGGAACATCTCATGTTTGTTTCCTTTTGGGACTGAGTTTCTTTGCAGAAGCCTGTGAAGATGCCATCTAATACCATCCCCAACGAGAGAAAATGAAAGAAACTTCTTGAGCCACAAAGGATTTCTCAGCAAAAGATTGCCATCCAGAAGGAAGCCCGCAGACTTCTGCCACAGGAAAACAAACATAAAGGCTGGGTGTCCTGTGACCCAGCTGACATACAGCATGTGGCTGGGGCCTGTGTGCTCTCACAGGAGACCACCACACGTCCCCACCCCTGCCCCCCAAGATGCAGCCACCCTGAGCAGCCTGACAAGTGCTGCTAAAAAGCCATAACTGCCTTAACATGGACAACTCGTGTATTTCTTTGAAGCTAATGTTTCGTGTATACCAGGAGGCCAGTTCCCTATTTAGTGAAATATGGCATTAACCAAAGAATCAGTTGAGGATATTAAACCAGCTGAGGTGCTATTATCAAACACGTAAGACAAAAAACATTCTGGGTAATTAACAGACACCTATGATAAGCCTGCAATCTGAATCGGTGGTTTGTCTGTGAGTCTCTGGATATTGCTTTGTTCCTTAAAGCTTCGCTAATGGTTTGTCCAGGTAATCCCAACAGGCAAGCCTGACTTGACAAACTTCCCCTGGATTACTACAAAACAACATATCACTAGGATATAGTAGTAGTACAGATCTCCCAATTTTTTTGCCACAAATCTAAGTAAAGTTTTCCCACTTGCTGCAAATATTGCTCAAGTTGAGCAGGTAATGAGCAGATGTGTGGGTGTGCACATGTGCTCCCCCAGAAATGAGAAAGAGTAATCAGCTGAACAAAGGACAAGGATTTGGGTCTCTCTAGAAGCACTGCTGAAACTAACAGGGTGGTGAGAGGTAGGCTACTCCCTGAAAACAAAATGAAAGAGCTCTTCTCAGCAAGAAATATGTGGGAATCCTCAAGTGCAAGAATAATCCAAGGGCATGATGAAGGTAAGGCAACTGTATATGGATTCTCACACTTGCCTATGCAGTTCAGGAAAGAAGAACAATTGCTTTTAAGAACTGTTGTTATGCCCTGAAGCAGAGGATGAATTGAACCCATCAGAGTTGTTCAATCTTCTCTCTGGTGGCCACTTCAAAACTGTGGCTTTTGTTTAAGAAAATGTGTACTGCACTGATAATTGCAAAAATTAACCTTCAAAATCAGAACCCAACATAACTGAAGATGCTGTATCAGCAAAAACCTGAAGAAACAAGAGCTCTGAGAGGTTGTTGCCATTTACCATCTGAAATTGCTAGCTCTGGAGCCAGTGGTGTGAATGTCAGCAAAATCCCATTTCTCTCCTGGTATACAAAGGCTATTCAGTGAACAGCTGATGCTACAGGTTTTACCACAGGCAATATTTGGGTTACTACAACTGACACCCCCTTTTTGGCTTTGCTATGAATGAGGTATGCTTTCATTTATGTTCAAGCACAAAATTACAGAGATTTAAGTTTTCAGGATATCCCAGCATTTGGCTTAAGAAATCCAAATTTTGACATGCAGATTGGTTTTGATTTTTCTTTTCCACACAGATACTGGGTATCTTACAGCTATCTTGACCATACACATCAAGGTTCAGCCTGTGATTCATACTATCATCATGCAAGAGTTATTTTTGAGGCATAGTTCAGGCAAGGGAAGAAAGGAGGGAGATCATAGGCTGTGCTGTTGTGCGATAGGAAGATGAAGAAACGGTAGCCAGATTTGGTCTGTGAAAACCTGAGATGGAAACTCAAGTGGCGGACTAGGGAGATGGTACCTAACCCTCTTTCATGCCATTTTAACGGCTAAATGTGTTGCAGAATTCTCATCAACATCTCCAGCCTAACACCTGGCTTTTGTGCAGCGTAAAATACCCCAAGGCAGCAAACACGCACACATCCCACATCTGTCCACCTGATCCAGTCACTAGCTACCTCCTCTTTTAGAGCAGCTTGAAGATTATTGTAGTTACACCAGGAATCACAGAGAGAGAGAGTGAGAGAGAGAGCCTTGGGAAGAGTTGGTACAGAAATGGGTTAATGCCCCTTCACTATTTCAGTCTTGGGAGCTCAATATACCCCCTTTTGATTAAACATAACTTCTGACCCCAGGCTAAACACACTGTAATCTGCCCTACTGCAGCTGTCCTGGAGTATTAATATTTAACATAAATCCTAAAGGAAGTGCTGCTCTTTATTACTGATTTGTCAGAGGTGGATGGATAGTAAGGGTTATGGGTAATATGGAAATGGCACAGGCAGAGGATCCCTTCTGGGAGCCTGATTATTGAAAAGCGGCTGCTATTTACACAGTTAATGTCATTCAATTCTTGCACCTGCTCAATCATTCATTTCCCAGCGCAAGCCAGCTTTGCCTTGCTGCAAAGTCAGGGAATTTAAGGGAGTTACACCTGCAGATTCTCTCTTTCCCTGCAATGATTGCGGAGTTCAGCTTATAAAACTCCCACTTGCACATTTCCAGCCCTTCATCCTCCTTTTCTGTGAATTCTTTTTCTACCTATTTATATGTATATATACTTTTCCAAGTATTTATGTTTCTGAAAATGGATCTAAAGCCCTCTCTTTCCAGCTCCTGTTGGACTTCCAGTCTGTTCCTGCACCACAGAAAATTCTATTTGATTCTCTAATTGCCTAAAAACACCCAAGAAATTCAGCTAGCTTCCAAACTTACATTAGCTTTTGTTCATATTCTGTTCAGTCTTTGAGAAAGGCTCCATATCCTACATCCAGGAACATCTTATTCTTTATGAGGTCCCTATGAATGTAAATTCTGTGTTGTCATTCTCAGCAAACACACTTTTATAGTAGAATCTACTTTGAATTTTGTTTAAAAAGACCAAAACAAACCACAAAAGATTATGCACCTGACCTGTCTTCCCATTCTTGCCTCCATCTCTTTTCTTGATAATGAAGTTCTGCAGAGAGGCCTTGGACCACCAAGTAGAAAGGAAGCAGGAAAGGAGAAAGCTGTAGTCCCACAGTTCGGCTTATTAGTGCTAAAGGATATACCAGCTGTAAGTTAGATTAGGGGAGGTGCAGTTGCAGCTCTGAGCACCTGAAAAACCTATCAGCAAGGGTTAAGTAATAGAAGAGCGAAGGCTTCTGTGTTTTGCATAGTTTTTTTTCTATTATCAAGAGAAGGACTCCTATACAATGGAAAATCCATGCTGCCACATAGCAGACAAAGCTTTTGCAATACTAACCTGTTGGATGGATTTGCTGCCATGGTGGTGGTGAGCTGTCATTCATTGTAGACTATTCATTTGCTTGTTGTCATACTTATGCATGAACTGAATAAACTGCCCCCATCTGCCAAAGTCTTGTCTTTGATTACAGAAAGATAATAGCAGGAAGAAGGTCAAGGTCAAGTAAAGCAGATAAACATGTGATTAACTCTGAGGAGGTGATGACTCACCTGTCTTCAGTGGGAACAGCCTCTTACTAATGTGTCTGACTGAACCAGGGTTGGACGAATAAACCAGCTTAAAGGGAATGACAATGCAAAATTAAAAGCAATAAAAAGCTTAAAGATGAAAGCCAAACAGCCCATGACTTCTCTCTTTTTGATCCTATCTGAAGAAACAACAGCTGGTATGCTCCTGAAACCAGCACGTGTCAAGTCAGACACTGGAAAGGAATTGAGAGGATTATTTCACAATTTTATTGCACAATTGAAAATTAACCTTTTATTTTTTTTCTCCAAATATTTACAAGCCTTTAACTTTGCACACACAATCTAAACAGCATTTTCCCCAATAGAATTTTCACCTAGAAAACTTACACACGGACTGAAGCATATCTGTAAATCAGGTGTTTTGTTTTAAATGCAAGTTGCCTCAGTCTGACCCTGGAGGGGGAGATGCTTGGGAGATGGGGCAGCAGAAGGAAAGAAGACACACTTTTCTTTTTTCTTTCCTGAAATATTTCCCCAAGTTGGGGAGAGAAACAAAACAGTTTGGTATTAGTTGAAGCAGAAGGGCAGGTAATATACTGACAGGGTGGTGAGTTGAAGATTCAAAACCCCTCAGTGCTACAAACCTTATGAGAAAATAACTAATCTTGTTTCATGCCTGGTTCACCCTAAAGGTCATGACATTCCAGTTTTCCCCTGGAGAATGTAGAATCACCTTGGTTATGACAGAAAAGGAATGAGGTTTGAGTCTTGAGAAGAAAAACACATGAAAAGCAATTGTTATTTTACCCCTTCATTCTCGCAGCTTTCTTACCTGCCTTTTCGGAAATCTGTTGGCTGACACACTGAAAATGGTGTCCTTGCTCTCTGCATAATACAGTGCAAAACTTTGCACAACCCGGACAGCATGACAGGGGTAATATTCTAACCACAACAATGAAGCTTCCAACTTTGTGCTGAAAATGAGTGCTTTCCTGGCTGTTAGCACAAGCTGTCTGTCACAGTGTGTAGCACAGTCTCTGGAGTCCACAAATCACTCCCCTCCCATGGCTGATCCGCCCACACATTTTCCATCATAGAGATTGTTGTTCTCAAGTTTGTCAGCTAATATTGAGTATAAGGCCTTGTAGCACTTACTGCTTATTTTCCAGGGGATTTTGACACCTGCAATCTTAAATGAGTAGGTGGTAACTCTAAAACTGATGCTCACTGGCCCAGATTTATCCCGTGTTACTTTGGGCAGGTGCACACCTGAGGCACCTTGCATGGGGACCACCAGCATTGTAACTTTTTTGATAGTCACAGAGCAAAGGGTGATGTGGGGCTTAAGTGAACTGAAATGCCCTCTTCAGAAGTCCTTCTCACTACACTGACTATTAAAGGAAACAAAGGGGTCTGAAAGGGTTGTCAAGCACTGGAACAGGCTCCCCAGGGAAGTGGTGGAGTCACAATCCCTGGAGGCACTTAAAAGATGTGTAGATGTGGCATTTAGGGACATGGCTTAGTGGCAGGCTTGGCAGTGTCAGGTTTATGGTTGGACTTGATGATCTTAGAGGTCTCTTCCAACCTAAATGATTCTATGACTCTATGAAAAACTCCCACACCGTGGGTCTCAGATATCTGCCAAGTTGCATGGGCTTAATCTGGGCACGAATGATTCCAGCTGTGCACCTAAAAACCTAAGGATTCTAGCGTTGCAAGGTACACTTGGTACTTATATCACTTTGGTGCTACCTTTCTTCAGGTACTCTGCTGTAGGGAGGAGAAATAGAGTAAATGATGCCAACATGACCTGCAGAGCGTTTGGAAAGAAAAGGAATGTTTATAGATTTGGTTAGTGCCCGTCCATGCTTTGGAACCATTCTACTGGGAGACAGCTTTGTGAAAGGCAATCTAAATGCTTTTTGCATTGGACTATCTAAATGCTTTTTGGACAGGAAAAGTGAAAACAATGGTTCAGACTAAATGATCTCTGCCAAGTTTTCTGAAGTCTTTCTTCTGGAACCACACGGAATCACCACTGTAATCTTGTGCATTGCTACCAACTCTTAGTAATGTGTCAGGACCTATGCAATCCCGATCTTGCTTTGGCATTAATAGTATTAAAGGACTAAGCCTCTCATATCCTCTCTCCCAGAAGTTTTTTGTTTGTTTGGTTGGTTGGTTTTTTGTTTGTGTGTTTTTTGTCTTATTTTTTAAACATGTTCTTGTTGGTTTAAGAGAGTCTGTTTTCTATGTAACACTTATAATCAGATCTCAGCACTGTGAAAGCTGTCTATATTGTCTTTAGAATACATGTCAACACCTACCTAAGGCTGATATAAACATGGATTTAGGGGTGTAGCAGGCAGGAATGTAGAGGAAAAGCGGAAAACCCAAGAATGGGCTGGCTGAAGAAGGATCATGGAATGGAGTCTTACAGAAATAGCAGGAAATCAGTACATAGTAGAAACCTCTGCTAAAATTTTTGGCTTGAGAAGGTTACTTATCCTCATAAATGCTGCTGATTTAAGCCCCATTGGACTATTTACAATGACTCTCTTCCTCTCAAAATGATATTTTCTTGGAAGACCTATTGGTGTAGTGGACAACAGTCTTACCAAAATATGTCAAAAATAAAACAAAACATAGTGAACCCATTCTTAGAGCTTCAAATTGGTTAATTTTCTCTCACGTGTAGGCTTGAAGATTAAAATTGAAAAAACTGCATAATAAATTTGTGTGGAGGCCCAGGTGTGATGCCAGAAACATTGCTCTAGTAACGAACTCATGCAGTGGTCTAGAATAAGCCAGTAGAATTTCATACTTACTGGAAGAGACACTGCTAAGACAGAAATAAAATCTGTGATAGCACAAAGAAAGAAAAAAATCCCCCAGGCTACAGGAAATGCTGTTTCTGCACTAACACGGTGCTGAGGACATCTCAGCAATCCCTCAATTCTATCTTCACCACAGACAATGCTGTAATGTTTTCAAGCCTGACAGATGCAGAAGCAAGCTGTAACATAGGCAGAAAATAAATAGAATAATAGAATATCTTGACTTGGAAGGGACTCATAAGGATCACAAAGTCCATCTCCTGGCCCTGCCCAGGACAGCCCCAAGAATGACACCATGAGCCTGTTCCAGTGCCCAACCACCCTGTGGCTGAAGAACCTTTTCCTAATAACCAACCTAAACCAGCTTCATGCCATTCTCTTGGGTTCTGTCACTGATCACCAGAGATAAGAGATTGATGCCTGCTCCTCTGCTTCCCCTTGTAAGGAAGCTGTGGGCTGCTGTGAGGTCTCCCCTCAAGCTTCTTCTTCTCCAGCCATACAGCCACTGCTTGTATGGCTTCCCCTGTAGACCCTTCAGAATCTTTGTGGACACTCTCTAACAGCTTTAGATCCTTCTTATACTGTTGCACCCAAAACTTCACAGAACATTCAAGGTGAGGCTGCCCCAGTGCAGAGCAGAGTGGGCACTGCTGACTCATATTCAACAGTGAATAGAAATATTTAAATTGAACAATATATGAATAAAAAAGTTTTTGCAAACTTTTAATTTCACATATGAAAATGGAAATGAAAGCAACAAAACAGAAAATATTTGTGTCTTGGGTGATCTAATTCAGAGAGTTGTTTGTAGTACATGCATTTGTTTTGCTCTATGAAGAATAAGCAGAAAGAAGACGATGGTGCCTCTATTCTCTGCATTCATGACAAAAGCTGACAGGTGAAATTGGAAAATATTTTGTAGTGGTGACCCTCTGTGAATGCTAATCCTTGAAGGTCCTCACAGAACTCATAGGGTTTTTTTTTGTTTGATTGGTTTTTTGATGGTTTTTATTTTTTAATTGATTTTGCTGTTCTTTGAATAAACCTTAACAGTGAAAAACACAAGATGTAAACTTTCCATGAGCCATTTGAACCCATATAGAAATATTCATTGATGTAATGGACTGAAAACATAATTTTGCTTATCTGCCTGCTCTCTTATCAACACAGACAGCAGAAGCTTACAGCCCAGCCCAAACACTGAGTCTCAGGTCAGCTGGATTAATTGGTGCCAATATAATTAGTGAGCACTGTGCAAGGTGTTAAGGGAGAATACACACATCTCTTGTTCTCATTCTGAACCAGCAAACTGCTGGGTCTCATCTTTTCCTAACCCCAAGGAGCCTCTGTCATTCACAGCAAGTATACATCTAAAATGCAGAAAAGCTCAGCAAAGTTTATCATCAGAATAATAGATCTCAGACTGAACTCACTATTGCCTTCTAAAAAGAACCTCAAAAGCAGACAGAGGTGCTGCTTCTTTCCTGCTGCTCGTGGTTAGCTCTGACTGGATGAAGAGCTCGTGGATCAATCCATATTGGAGAGCTTTTCCTTTCCTTATAGCATCACTGGAGAGCATTGCTGGAACAACAGTTCCACAGGCAGATCAAAAGGAGAAATTCAAGAACCTCACTAACTCTAGCTTTGCCTCAACCATTGACCTCAGTGTTGACAATTTAAGAAATTTTGGGTAGTCAGACCTCTACTGTTATCTTTGCTATTATCTTTTTTTCCTTTTTTTCCTTTTTCCTATGAGCACCAAAAGATCAGTGTGGGAATCCAAAGAAATGAAACAAATTCAACATCTTTGAGCTGAGAATGGTTTAATCTCAGTGCTGACTTTCACAAATTTTACAATCCACAGAATTTACTGCAGGTGGGCCACACTGGCCAGCATTGGATAAGAAATGCCTCAAATCCAGAATGAGCTCAGTCCAACCCACAGATCCTATGAACAGATCTTCTGAGGGACTTCAGAATGCTTGTGTCTTCCTCATCCCTCTGGAAATATGGCTACTTAAAACAAACCCCTCATACCCCCAATTATTCACTCCATTTTTCAGTGCTTACCTGACAAGACTGCTGATAACCTTTAGAGTGCTCCCAGCGATGGAGCAGACATGCTTGGACAGAGCTGGGATTCATCACCTTTGCAAGTTCAGATGTTAGCATTCATAAGCTGCGGGTGAGTGCTACAAGACCTCTGAATATATAATTTCCATCAGCTCCACAGGATCCCTCCAAATAAGAAAAGCTTGCAGAACAGAACTGCAGGTGTTCTGCTTAGAAAGCCTGAGAGCATGGGGGATAATTGATTTTCCTAAATCACAGTTTATACCTATCCTCTGAAACAAAAAGTCTCGCTTTGCTCAGAATCAAGGCTGCTATCATATTATGAAAAGCTCAGTGAAAGCAAAAGTAAAAAGAAGTATCACCTAGCTGCTTCATTCATCTGAATATCATCCACTCTGTGCATAGAATGAAAGAGAAGTCCTCTAAAAAAACCTTGAGAAAAGAGTTGTGCAGACTACGTCCTATTACATATGTGCCAGGGTACAGAAGTTGTATGAGCAAATCACTAGGTCCACCAGCAACTTGAAATTTCAGATCCTCCAACTTCCACATGACTGACTCTGCAGCCTTTGCATGAGTCTTGTGATACAATGGCTAATGTTGAATATTCACACATCCAGTTGACTGAGAATTATGTTGCTTTAATACTGAGGAACAGGCTTAGTTTGACTTACTAGGTCTTATGTGTTTGGGGACTTCTTCTTGAATATATGTGGTGGGGGTAGGGTGTCTAAATCCCTTGTCAGAGAATTACCCCAGATCAGAACTATTTCTTTTGAAATGAAATCTTGTATCTCATGGCAATGGACCATGGAGCTCTCAAATGCAGCCTTTGCTACCAGCACAGTGACTTCCACAGATCCATATTGCAGAATTTTAGGACATTTTAACCCTACAAAAATAGTAATTTGCTGGCAGCAAGGAAGCTGTTCTCATTACATGAGGGGAAACTATACAAATGATTGAACAGATACTAAACTCTTACCCTGGGCTTAAGATCTTTTGCATCCTGACACTCTCAATGAGCTAACACTTCCACTGGAGTATCCACTACGGTGTCTGAACAAATACGCTCATATGATTGACAACACAAATAAATATTTACCTGGCTTTCTAGTTCCCACATTATTTTTTCAACTCATCATAATAATTCTACTCGGTAGAGTAATCAAACCCTAATCCCAAGTAGTGGTAAGAGAAAAATGTTCCAGCCACCTGATACATACATAGCTCCTTTTGAAATTCTCAAGGACTTTGTGTTTTGTTTTGGGAATGTATAACTGATGAAAACAAATTCCTATAGAAGCAAGGTATTTCCAAACCCAGGTTTGCAAGCATTTCCTGAGCCATAATTTTCTGTGCACAGCCAGAAGCTTTTCCAAGCAATTTTATATTGTGAAACAAAGTAGCAACCTTCAAACAATCCCCAATTCACTGAAGTGTTTGGATGTAAACACACCATCTAAATATACATTATGAATTACTAGTGCAGAAATTAGTTCATTTAGCTATCAGTGCTTCTGCCTTTTCAATTCTGCAGTGGAAATACTAGATTATTGGCTGGCATTGTCTACCAGTGACTTATTTGTTCCAGTCTCACTCACTGTAGTTGCAGAAACTTAGATGCTTTTTTAAAAATAAAATTGAAATATTTTTTGAGCTAACAGCGATACATTCTCTTTTTAACACTCCCACCATCGAATGTATTAGACCTGGCTGAAGTTCATAAATAATGACACTCACCCCACTTGCTGAGCTTGCTGTGTTCTGCTGTTGCTGCCCTGAAACCTGAGGAACACCCATACAGTATCTGGCAGAGTAGGAAGGAACATCCTGAGCAATGCCTAAGAGTAATATCTCTGCTGATTTGCCAGGACTCCCAGTGCTTCTGGTCATTAATCTTTCTCAGCTGAAAACAGATGGGGCTATTAGGCAGGCTGGAGTAATGGGAGAAACTGGCAAGATAGAGAAGGAAATGCATTATCTTCTGGATAGAATTGCACATAAAAATGAGAACATTAAAAATGTATTTTTCATATTTAATTGGACGATGTACGATTACACCTACCAGAAAATGATGTGCAATGTGCTTTGTGCAGGGCATTTATAAAACTGTTCAGCTGTGCTAGGGCCTTATTTTCCCCTGCGGAGAGAAACAGGAGCTACAATCCCGACAAGGTTTTTGTGCTTCTCCCTCTAACACAGAGCTTACTCTGCTGCAACAGCTACTGCAAATAACCCTGTAAAGTGTCTCTGCTTGTTGCAGTAAAAGGAAAATGCAGTTTATGATTTACCAACAAACAACATGAAGCCTACCAGTACTTTAGTGAGCATATGTCATATTCAGTCTAACAAAAGTAATGGAACTGCAGGTACAGCTGCTAAATCCTTTCTGTCACAGAGTCCAAGATGATGATTACAAATGGAAAAAAAAATGAAAATTGTGAAGTGGAACCAGATTGCTCATACAGGAAACTAGCAAGCCTGGAAGGAATTACTAAAAGTAAGGATTTGGAAAAAAAAATCAGATAGGTATTAAGGACTACCCAGGATAAACAATGATATTTTCTAGGTCTGCCAGGTAGATGACCCTTAGCTGGAAATTGATAGGATGGAAACCACAGCCAAACTTTTGAAGGTGTGTATATATATATATATATATATATATATATATATAAACACTGTGACAACAGAGAAAAATCATGGAAATACGTTAGAGCATTACAATAAGGTATTAAATAATAAATTGCCCAAAACTTAAACTTGTAAAGCCTGTTATATCAAAGGGAGAAGCATGAAAACAAAAACAGAAGGACTGTATGCAAGGCAGCAGATTATTATTTGGAGTAACAATGAAGCCTGAAATGTGGCGGGATGTCAAAAGGTGCTGGAAAATACACAGTTCAGGTTTTGGGATTTGAAAAGTTTCCAGTGACTCCTGTGTGTCATTGTTTTGTATTGGAGAGGGAAAAGGGAGACATGGAACAAAATGTGCCAAGATAAGAGCCCAAATTAGAGGAACAAAAGAATTTTGTAAGATTTTATTTCTGACCCCTTAATTGGGAAAAGGTTAGCATTTAGAAAGGTTAAAGAGGAAAATACAAACTCTCAAAACCTAGTATGGTGAAATTCAATATAAATTTAAAAACAAAGCCCTCTTTATCTTTTTAAAGGAAGAATCGGTGACCCTAATTAAAAAGAACAGAAAAACTGAAATTCTCACATTAAAAGTGGAAAGGGCCTTATAAATAACATGGAGTCTTAGATGAATGGAAGACAAAGAATGGAAGACAATGATATCACTCAGCTGGAAACTTTAGAAGTTATTTGGGCCAAATAGAAAACCTTCAGAGAATGGAAATAAAACATTGTAAAGCTGAAAGGAAGATATGTAATAGTTAAGATAGAGTTTAAAGAAGCTAAGAGGGAGTCTGAAGAGTAAACAGTAGGAAGTTAAAGCTGAAATGCACATTTGTTCAGTACACAAAAGCAGAAAAGTGGAGATATCCAGTAGGCCACCCCAAACAGTAAGTAAAAGAAACAATTAAAGACAGTAAGGACAATGCCAAGAATCTAAATGATTTATTTGCATCAGTCTTCACTGAGAGGGTGCTGGAGTGATATCTAAATGAGAGACTCACACTTTCCAAATATCAGAGATAGGAGAGAAGTCATAGACTGAAGACTCAAGAGAGAAGTTGGAGGAAAAGCAATAAAACAAAGGCATTGAGTCACCAGGTTTTTCTGCTATTTCTTGAAGATTTCAGGAGAAAACTGATAATTAAGTAACAAAGTTGCTAGCAAATACTACAGCAGAGGACTGGAAGACAGTTGTAACTGAGTTGGGGATTTTTGTTGTTGTCAGTGGTGTTTTCTTTCATGGTGTTGGAGGAGCCCTGGCAGTTACAGTCAGACATGTAATCCTAACTTGCTATTAGGTAAATTGGATGAAATGTGCTAAAAAAACCCTAATTCCCACACCTCTCAAATTATGAAGCACAAACATGACAGTGACAGATACAAATCAGTACAGTGTCTGTAAGGAAAAAAAAGGGACTCTTTGTACCTACTACCAATCTTTGAGCTGATTACACCAGCCAGGACACCTAAGCCTACCCCGGAGGTCCCACAACTCACTGTAAAGTCAGACAAGTAGCAAATTATTACCTCCCTGCTCTCCCCATCCTCATCACATGACCAGTGAGAAGAGAACAATGAGAAGAATGCTGATAATGGTACATCCAAATAATATACAGGTCCGTGCTACAGGTTGTGCTGCTGCAGGGCAATCCAGTCCATCCTTAGGCAAGGAGAAACGTACATCTGGCAATGAAAGTTTTTAATACACATGAAACATAATGGTGGCCACACTGAAGCTCTGATTGGAGATTTTATGTAGGTACAACCAGTGTTAGACTCTCTTATGTCAGCTTTTGGTATCTTTCTGCACATTAGCTTATCAAAAGGACTCTGTGCTGCAGGGTTCTTCTCATTCTCAAAAAGCACAGTGACCTGGGCCTTTAATGGTGAGTAATAAGGGATCTGGGGAGCTAAGATTTCATTTTTTTAAAAAAGAATATATCTTAGCCAGAACTGAGCAATCACTTCTTCCCCGCTCTTTCTAGCTTTTTATGTAAATCTTTACATGAAGCTATTAAGAAGAGGAAAAAAAAGCTCTTTGGAAAATTATGCAGTGATATATTCTTACGCAGCCAACACTCCCAGGAGAAAAAGTGAAAACTACACGTAGCCTCCCGCCCCTTTTTATTTCCTCTCAAAGATGTTGCCTTTTTTGGATTTTCTTATATATACACAGAATGATGAACTGGTATTTGTAGTTTAAATGTCTGGTTTAAACTGCGTGGTTTCCACCGTAACAGAAAGCTTTCACAAAATGTCAGGTTAGAAATAAAACCAAGCTCTAGAGGGATGAGGTGGGGAGGAAAGTAGAAGGTCCAGTGGCTGAAAAACAAAATGGAAAAAACATGAGCAGAACACAATGTGGATTCATTTTCCAACTCAGGCAGTAGTATTGGTATGTGAGGTTGTATGGGAATCTGGGGTAGGGAGACGACACATTTCTCACTGAGTTGTTTCTGCTTTCTCTATTAACATTGCAACAGAAATTACAAATAGCCCTGCAAGGGGTAGTGCATTAAACCTCATTTCTTCATCCCATGTAAACACAACATTAATACTGAAGATAAAGAAAATGGCAAAAAGTCCAGTGTCTTGTTTTCTGCATTTTGCTTGTTAGGTTTCCTGTTCGCCCTCCAGCATACTCCTGTGTGTACTGATGGTGTGAACTTGACCAGTCCACGTTCAAGCAAACACTCACTCAGATTCCCAACACATTCTTTTCTCCCCCTCGAATGGGGAGTTTATTCCTAACAGTTCTGCTCCTTTTAATTATAAACTCCTTTAACGAAGTAGTTCTGAGACCTTGCAGCAGGCAGCAGGAGAGCACCAAGGCTACTAGTTGCCTTTTTAATAGTTTATATTCCCTGTTCAGCAAAGAAGTCCACTTAAAGCCTAAGGCCCAGAGCCTTCACGGATGGGCAGCACTGAAATGAGCCTACAAATCAATATTCCCCTGGTACAATGTGCCTTATAGGTAAAATCCAATTCTTGCCTAAAAAAGATAAAGAGTTAGAGCCAGACTCTTTATCTTAGTAGACGCACATGAACAAGTTGCTCAGGTGAAAACAGACCTTACAGTGACGAGTTTTGTTCACTTTCTAGGAGAGCTACTGATCTTCTTTACTGGATGACCGAAATTGAAGATGGGAAAGAAACACAAGGGAGACATTTCCTTGGCAAGGAAAGGAGCAGCTTTTAGGACTGGGGCAAAGGCAGGGTGGGGTATAGGGTATTTTCCTGATAAAACAACTAATTTGAGAATAAAAGACCAACCAATATCATTTATACACCTAAACCAGTAACACACCTTCTCGGGAGTGCAGTATTGTATAAGCGTCCCCTGTGTTTTCAAGGCTAATTCAGACCTTTGGCTCATCCTGCATTAGCAAGGTCATCCATGTTAACAGGGCCCCTGTGAAAGTTCACAGGTGAAAGTTCCCTTTTAGAGTAGTGCAGATTTGAAATTCACAGGACAGCGACCCGAAGATCTTCCTTTACAGATAAAAAGCATGTCAAATTATTAAATAGCAACATGAAATCCTATATTCTGAAGGTCTGTCTTTGCTCTGCAGTTAAGAGAGCGGAGTGCATTCCCAGTCCCTGCCCAGTCCCCACCTTCAGTGGCATGGAGGGCGCCTGGCTGGCTCCACTCGCAGATACCTCATGGATGCTAAAGCCTAAAAGGCCTGGGGTAATCGGGGAAGGGACGAATGAGCACAGTCCGAAGACATGTCACTTCAAATTTCTACTGTTAGAACTGCCAAGAATGATATAAAAACAGAAAGTATTTCTCAGTTCAAAATTTGATGACTGGGCCCCACGCACTGAGTGGCTCTTCCCTCCGGTGTCCCTGTTTCCCGTACACGGGCTCTGTGGTGCTAGCTGTTGTTCTCTGCCGTGAGATATTTCAGGGCTGCAAAGCCGTAGTGGCGCGACATGTCCTGCTGGAACTCCTCCTTCAGGGTCTTGAGACAGATGCGGTATTGCTTGTTGGAGCGAAACTTGGTGATGTCGAAGCTGGGGGCGTGCGGCATGTGGATCATGTAGGCGTTGGGCAGCACCGTGAACTCGTACTCCTGGGGGAGAAAGACACTGACTGTGAGGCTGTTCCCCAACCTTCTTGCAATGCATCCCTCCTGTACCTCCACAGTCAAACATGCTCCATTAAGTAACAGGGCACTGTTACTTAATGTGTGTGGGTCTCAGAGAAAACAAACCCATGCAGGTATCTCAAATAAGTTTTTTGTTTGTTTGTTTGTTTGTTTCCCCTCAAAAAAACCCTTTTTCTTTGTTTGGTGAAAGATCTACTTTCTCTTTTTGTAAAATCTTACAATGGTTTGGGTTGAAAGGCAGCTTTAAGGGTCATCTAGTCCAACTCCCCTGAAATGAGCAGGGGCATCTTCAACTAGATCAGGTTGCCTAAAGCCCTGTCCAACCTCACCTTGAATGTTTCCAGAGATGGGGCATCCGCCACCTCTCTGGGTAACTTCTCCCAGTGTTTTACCACCCTCGTAAAAAAACCCAACTGTTTTAAAACCTTTGACTTCATATAAGCCAAATAATGGGGAAGGCACACCTGAAGCCATGTCTGCAGCATAGATTTTGCAGTAGTGTGCTTGCAACCAACACAGCTGTGACTACATGGCATGAGTCTCAAGTGTCCATGGAAAAATGTGGCCTTGTCCCTATAAATTATCTTGCTTGGGATGCTGGAATAAGCTATATTTACAAAGGCAAAACTGCACGACATATGTTGCTTTGCCTATATACTAAGATACTTACAGAGACAAAACTGTCCAAAACTATTTATAAACCTGAAATAAGGGGAGAAGATGGTATAATTTACAGGCGATGTGTGAAAATGAACCTGCTAATTCCATATGCTTTGAGATGTTTTTATGCAAATTAAGTTTTTCACGAAGTCTGAGATACTGTGCTACTTCTCCTTCTGTAAAACTACTTTACTAATGCTCTTTATTTATATCTGACCAAGTTCTTTGACAATTTTTGTTGTTAGAAAACAATGGTTTATTTAAGTCTGAGCTACTCCTGTCAGAATCTTTCTATTTTTATAGTTAAATTTATGATCATTAGAGCAAAGCTAGAAAAAGGCTGATCTTTAGGCAAGCTGATAGGTCACAAGTTCACATCCTATGATGTGCAACAGGCAGGTATCTCCTGCAAGAAACTGGTTAGAAAAGGAATGTGAACCTCATTACTCTGTAGCCAAGTAAAGTACCCTAACCACCAGGATGCTGCCTCTTTTTTCATATGGAATTTCAAGAAGCCCGACTTGTATGGGATGCAAATAACAAAGAAACTTTGAATTCTCCACAGGCAAATTTACTATTATTTTCACAGTTTCTGTGTACAGCTGTTACTGGATTGACTCATTACCGTCTCTACATAAGACACTGGCCAGGGAAAGAACAGCCATAGAGCACGATGGCTTTCAAAGAAGTGGTGCACAACTTCCCCTGGTTTACAATGCTCAGTTACTTGTAGCTTTAGGAGTCTGTGCAGAGACACAGAGTACCTACAGCACAGAGGCAGAGTACTCCAAAATGTTTTCATAGGGAAAGAGATTGTTGGGAGACAACAACTTGGGCTAATAAACTTTAGTGTTTCACCTGTCAGTCTTTCTTCACCTAACAAACTGTGATCAAGCCAGAGAAAACTGAAAGTTGCTGCACTACAATGCAACCAGAAACCAAGTGTTTGAGCAATATAGCCAAAGAATGAAGCCAAATTAAGATGGGAAAAAAGTGAACAGAACACAGTGTGGATCCATTTCCCAACTCAGGCAGTGGTATTGGTGAGCCCAAAGTATAGCTAAGGCTGCAGTGCCTTCCCAAAGGCATGGGAAGATGGGAAGCAGCAGCATGTGCTGGACAGCCATAGAGGTGCTCCTTTCTCATTATGAGAATGCCTATTACCTGACAGACAGTGCTAAAGAGGTAAATGTCTGTGCCAATTTACAGAGTTGTCATAAATGGGAATGGGGCACTCGGAGCTTCTGTTTGGGGTGACAAATGTATAGCAAGAGCAAAATAATTTCATGCTCACCGGCAGAATTTATTAGTTGGAAGATGCTTAGAACTAACGGAGACTCAGACTAAACAACAAAGGCTGGCACCATGGAGTGAGGAGAGCTGATAAACTGCAAACTATGTCTCTAAGGGACCTTAAAACTAAGAGCCAAAGCTGCAGAGGATGATGCATCCCCCTCATTCAACCTTTTCTTTGTTCTCTGCTTGCATCTCAAGTCTGTAATACTGCAGGTCAGGGAGTGTCTATGCTCTGCAGTGCAAACTGTTCAGCACAGCGATGTTCCCATCCCTCTGAAAGGTCTTCAGGCACATAAAGCCTTCAAGAAATTATGAGTCTGCCGCTAATAATCCCCTTTGAAACATGCTGGGCTGAGGTTCTGGAAAATGGGACGCTCAGTCTAGTTCCACAGTTACTGGGAGAGAGGGGAAAGGTTTCCTAATGACCCATCCCTCCTATATGGAAAACCTCTGTTGAGAAGGCAATGCTATAACCTAGCTCACAGGTTATAAATTCTTTAGATGAAGCCTCATGTATTTGTATTTGGATGCTGTATTTGTACAGCATCCAGCTCAGTGGGCACCTGCACGCTCCCAGAATAACAATGACGACTGTCTCCATGTGGTGTGCTGCTCTGAGGGACAGCAGTGCCACAGGCCCTTGGTAAGGGGTCTGCAACAGGCCTTTTGACAGATACTCCAGTAGTGAGGAACAGTGAAATAACTTAATTGAGAAGCTGCTCTGCCCACTGGTAATGAAGCCAGCCAAGCAGCTGGCAGCTGTGTCTGTGGACACGCTAAATCAGAGGAAATACCACAGGAGAAGGTAGTTGTGCTATCCCATATCTCCTCTAGGGTGATTTTGTGGGAGAATAGGCAGATATCTCTGTTGCTACAGAGGAAAGTTTTTTTTTAATGTTATAATGTGTTCAAAGCTGGAAGAGTGAGAAAAACAATTTCCCAGAGTTAGTTCCAACCCAATGACCATTTAAAGTATCTGTGCTATGATCAACTTTGAAAAATGTTTCAATTTCCCATGTGTGAATCTCAGCTGGGCAGACGTCTCTGCACAGAAGAGTTAAATCCTAAGTGCTACATGAGAGCTGCCAGTGGGAACATAAGCCTTGTTACACAGATTAACAAATAATAAACATTACCCTGGCACTCTCCACAACTGATGGTTAATTGATTAGTGTTTGGAAAGTGCACTGGAAAATTACAGTGCTATAGCAAATTATTATTAACATTAATATAAGGGACAATTTTTTTCTCAACATAAGTAGGCACAAATTTGTTGGGAATACCCTTCTGCAAACAGAGGGTGAGTGGCTGCCAGCCCAAGGTGACCATGTAGTTTTGTAAAATAGAAAATATCCTTCCCACATATGTGCCTGCACACAAATACACTGTAGCCCAAACCCCAGAGGCACAATCTCCCACTAAGTTGCTGCATGCCTTGGGCTGTTCTGCTTCACATAAACTGGTAAGACTTGAGCAGAGAAGAATCAGCTATATTTCAGATTCATAGCAGAAGCTATCACAGGAGGATACAGATGGCCAAAAACTCTTTTTTTGATTAGCATGAAATTCTACTAGTTCAAACACTGGGATTGAAACCAAACTGAAAAAACCCACCACAAACCCAAACTAAAAAGAAATGCCATGACCCAGACCTTGCTGATTAGCACAGTGGTTAGCTTCCAATCCAAGAACAGCAAGTCGGTGCAAACCCTGCTATTTCAGTGAGTGGCAGCACTGGGATCCCATGGAGCCGTAGTCACTGCCAGCCTCCAAGATCTAGGTTGGTGGCATGGACCTTGGCAGCTCTTAGAGCTCTGGTGCCAGTCTGGGACTCCTGAGCTTTCTCTGCATCTGTGTCCTTATAAATTCTGCCCCACAGCTTCATTCCAAGTCACAGATCCAAGAGGCAGGTAGCCCAAGGCTCAAGCACCTGGATCCTTTAGAGTCTGCTCCACAGACCCAGACTTAGGAAATGTAAAGACTTTGGCTTTGCAGATACATGCTGTAAATCCCAGCCAGAGACTGAAGATGCTTGCCTTGGATTCAATTGAAGATTACTTTTTGAATTCTAAATTAGCATTTGGGACTCACCAACATCTGTTTAAATGAAAAAGATCCAGCTATGTCTGCAGATTCCCTAGCAATTGATGGGACTGGCAACAAGTGCTGCAATGCTTCAGTCAGGAGGAGGGCACTGCAGGGGTTGTGTCACTGCAAAACAAGGACTTTCTCAGCCCTGACAAATAAATTAACTCAGACTCAGTTCTCCATTTAATACTTGACAAGGATTAAACTGAGTGTTCCCGACTCAACAAGCACTCATTAAGGAGCTCAGTAAGGCCAGGTGAGCACTTTGGTGATGCAAAGCCTGAAGTCTTTCTACAGGGCACAGATTTCATTTTAATAACCCTGCTGCACAGCCCTGGGTGAGATATGCAGGTGTCATCTCCTCACCTGTGCATCCAGCTCCATGATGTGAGCTACTTTGTTCCAGCCAAATCCAACAAACCGCCTGTCATACTCCGGGCAGTCCTTCCTCACGACGACGTATGGCTCAAAGTCTGCTTCCCACTCCACGCGGTAGGGGGTGGTGGCTGTTCGCCACTTGGCAAAATTGGTTGGCGCGTGCCCTTTCGTCCAGACGTGGTACCTTAAACAGACATAAATGGCAGGGACGTGGGGAGGCAATTAGATAGAACGCAGCTTGGCAAGGTAACAAAATGTTACTCGTTAGATGAAATGCTCAAAAATAAGGACATTAGCTTCCAGTTCACATCATCATTTTCAGGACATTTCGGAGGCAATGTCTAGGACTATTTCCAGCACGCTTCCCAGAGCTCAGTGCTCAAACACCTCTAGTCAGTGAAGGATAGTGTGAAAACACTACCTCATGCTAATGTGAGAAACAATTACAAAGTACACTGACGTTCATCTGCACTACAAAGTGCCGTGTCTCGTTCCTGGCAACCAAGCGGCTGTACCGGTCGGTGCTCTAAAATCAGTGTGAAAATCTGTAGCTCAGATAAGGTCCCTAAAATTAGCTATTTCTACACCACAGTGACATTCATGATCTGTTTTATATGCCATTTTATAATTTGCATGAGAGACACCTGCAGCTCTGGGTAGATGTTCCGATTTATTAGTTACTGCCATTATTATGGCAGGAATCAAGATGCATAATAAAATTAATAAGTAAAATATGACATAAAGGCTTTTTGCTGTACATTCTGCATTGTGGGGAGTACTCATGTGAACCTCAGTAAGGTAATCAATTTGATTTACAGAAAAAGATCCTTTTATACTTCGTTAATCTTGTTCAGGTCACAGCAGGTCTCTTCCTAGCACGGCTTGAATCCACCCCATTAGTGCCAGGGTCAATGACTCTCGCCCACTTATTCTAACACTTTCCAAAAATCAACAAGACAAGCTCTTTCTGCAGATTCATAGATTAAATAATGAAACAAAGGCATAGCAGTTATCTACCTTACAACACAGAGAGATATGCAACAGAAGGGACAAAACAAATATCCTGCCAGTTTGTAAAGCAAGGCACATTGAATTCACAGGGATGACTCAGATGCTAAAAGTGAAGGTATTTGAGCATTAAATATTGCAGGATTATGACCTGAGGTAATGTTTCAATCCTAGAAATTCTTGTAACATTGTGAGCCACTGCTAAAACCAGGGATGTAAAATCACCACCCAGGAGTTTACACTTGAACTGTTCATATGGCTTGTAATAGGATAAACAGAGAGGTGGTTGAGCTTTGCTCACTGTTCATCTTCAGGGCAGTGCAGGAAGACAGAATTATTAGAATAGCACTGGGGTCCCAAGTACTATATGGTCCTTTGTAGGCTTCATTTCTAAACTGTAAACAGGTTTCATCTCTTTTAGGTATCTGCCTTGGGGACCTGGAAAAACAAACCCCTTCTGTATTAAAAAAAAACCTGATAGAGAATTAATTCTCCAGATACTGTTAGAAAGCAGTGCCAGATTCATGAAGATGCTCACAGTCCTTAATGTCCTTTGGAATCATCTCCAAAAAACCCAACCCTTCTCTTGGCCTCTTTGGAAATGAGTGGGTAACCTACCCAGTCACTAATGTGCAGCTATCTATGCAGGAAAAAAATAAAATCACAATGAGGGTCTTAAAATGATACAGCACTGTGGAGGGTGCTCTATCTTCTAAAATCATACCTCCGGCATTTTGAAATTAATTATGATAATAATAATAATAATAATAATGGCTACTAAACACTTATGAAGTGATTGGTATCTTCAAAGCCCTATACAAACTTTGGTTAATTGAGAGATTCCTGCAGGGAAGCAGCCAAATGCTGCTGTTTTTCTAGTAACACTCTCCCACTGATTTAAACAGGGGGTAACAGTACACTAACCACAAAAGAACCTTCAATTTCTTCCCACCCTTTTTGGAGATATCAGTGTAAGCACTTACAGCAGCTCAAGTACAACCTCTGTGAGTCAAGAGAGCTAACCAGCAGGGAAAAACAAGTAATTGTGAAGAGACGATGAAGGAAAAATATGGAATTGGGATTGCACAGAGAAAACAAAGCAGAAAGGAAGGAACAGACCTGATTGTACAAAACAACAACAGAGATTCTTTACTTGCCTCTGCAGAGTGACTGATATGAGTGGAGGGAAAGAGGAAGGCAAAAGGATGGTTAAGGTCAGGACCTTAAGGAAAATGAGTACAGGATGCTCAAATGAGGTGTGCACATGCTAGTTATAAAGGAGTAATTAGACTGAAAACAAGAATTGTGAGAGTTTGGATTACATACATATCTGTACATCCAATATACGTGGGCTTATAAATATATACACACACACACTGACACAGATGGACTTAGGACTCAGCTGATGGCTGATCACTGCATGAAAGGTACTGCAAAGTAAGATAAGCAGACACCATTACCTGGATGTCCATATAAAGGAAGCTATCATTAAAGGATGAGTTGTTTTCAACAGACTTTACTATCAGTGAAGCAGTTGTGAGAAATGGTTCCCTGTCTATACTGGTCTTCCATTTCACAGGACAAATGAATAAATGCAATTTTCCTGCTCAGGCCCTTCCCACTGAAGATTTAAATACACACTGAATTTTAAGGCCACACTCAAACTCACCGAGTCCCTAAGGAACCTTGTGAAATTGGGAACAACATATTTTTCACTATGCTGGCAATTTTGCCAAATCCGAACCAATTAATTCGATCTCTGTAAAGTGATTATGAGTTTCTTTCCCACGGTTCATAGAAAACAACTGGAAAACACCACCCTCCTTCCTTCTCCACTTTTCGCCAAATGTTTCATTTTCCTTGCATTATTGATTGCATTATTTAAAATAAAATGTGAAAACTCTTGCAAAATTTGCTGAAGTTAGCAAAATGAAGTAATTATTCTTCTCAGGGTGTTCTTCCTCCCTGCATTGTCCCTCTAAGCTTCCTGTTACAGTGAGAAAGATGACTTGGTGAAAGAAAAACTTCCTGAGTCCTGTATTCAGATGCTTAAACATTTTGCTGGATTGTGGATGCAATCAGTTAATTAGTGAATCAATTGTTGCTTTTTATGTTTTCTCAATATGATGATGCGTATTCTGCCAGCTGTGGTTTCCCTTGTGCCTGAAAATGTGTTGATGGTACGTTTGTGGTTCATCCACTATTACCCAGGCACTGATCAGGCACATCCTCGGGAGGCACATTCCCAGCCAGCACCTGCAAATGAAGCCAGCAAGCTGGCACAGAGCATCCTGCTGTCACAGAGGGTTTCCACACAGCACACCTTGCCTGCTGCAGATGCTCACGTGTCTTCTCTTCTGGTGGTGACTGAGGGATGTAATTGAGAGTCGTTTTGTACTTCTTAGCTGCCCAGAGGTAGAAAAGGTCACCATTTGGAAAAGAGGTGACAAAAGCAATTTCAGTAAGGGAAAGATTGTAATCTACCGTGTGGTGTGAGGGACTGGGATGCTGCAGGCACTCTCAGCAATCACTGTCACAGCAGTCCTCCCCAGTTCACTCCCACCCACTCAGCGATGAATTGCAGCATTATTAAAGCACCTTGAAGGTGGAGGTGGAAATGCTCAGCCAGATCACAGTTGCTTTGCGGCTGTTGATAGATTTGAGCAATGAAATGAGCCAAAACAAACTGGGGAAGCATTTGTAAAATATGTCCTACTTTAATATGTACACCAGTTACAGACTGCATGTCCTTCAATTCTTATTTAACCAACCTTGCTCTGGCAAAACTACCCCTGATGTTAAAGACATTTTTGCCCGAGTGAGACTTGAGAAAGGATTTGGAAATCCGCCTGTGTACGTAACACACCAGCATGCTGTATAGCTTGACGATGAAATCTGTAGTGGAAGGCCACTGCTGTGCTGCAAACTGAAAATTTGACTGTTGGTGGAATGTAACATTTGAAAATCCTGAGGTTGTTATTTTCCACTGGAAGTATTTTTCTTTCAACTACGGGAGAGACAATTATTTTTATCAACAGATCTCGTTAATTTTTACGTCTTTTGACTGTAAAGATTGATGGCAGAGTGAAACTACTTGCTCTATCAGTATCCTTAAGTAATTTTCCAGAAGTATGCCTCTCTCAGTCGCCTCAAGTTTCTACTTCAAGGCAGTCACTGGTAGAGGTAGAGTCAGAATTATGTTTTCCAGACTCACATAGGCTGCCTGCTATGACATGCATGCTACCACATGACGGAAGGGTGGCTGCTGTAACAAGAGAGGTGTGTAATATAGGGAATGGAAAAAGTGTGAGGAGAGCTCTAAAGTAAGAGAAGGATGGGAGAGGTGATATAGAGCTCCACCAGCCATGGATAATACCCAGCTTTTTCACAGCTTTTATCTCTAGATCTCAAAATACTGTAAAAAGGAGAGGTGAACATTGTTACCTGCATTTCAGAGATGGAGAACAGAGATGTAAGAAAGCAAAGTGATTCGTGTACCACCTCTCAGCAGGGCAGTAGTGGAACTGAGAAGAGAACACAGGTCTCCTAAGCCCCCTCTCTGTGCAACATCATAAGGCCATATTGTACTCTTCCCATCACTGAGATGCTTTACAAATCTCTGCTAATCAGACCTTACCACACACACCCAAGAGACGGTTAACCCCTGGTAGTTGCATTTTGAAACTGAAGAGTCTGGCAGATAATAGAATTGACTTGTTCACAGCCACAAAAGGAGTCTGCTTCAGAGAAGAGCTCCAAATTTAGGTGTTCTTCCCTTCTTAACTTCTAGTCAGAGTACTCTTTTACCTCTGCGTGGAGAAACTCTAGGTATTTAAGCAGCTGTTTCACACTTTAAAAGAGCATATGACAAGCTTGCATTTGTTTTTCCAGTAGGTCAGTAAGGAAGAGAATCCATGAGCAGAGATACAGAACTTCTGGTCACATAAGAAGGCACAGCTATCCAGACAGTATTCGGCAGCCAAAAAGTAAATTACATGCACTTGAGTGTAATGGTCACGCTTGATTTTGTAGCGCAATAAAATATGAAAATAAAACAAATTTAATTTAACAACTGAAGTCCTCCAGTAGAGGACTATAATACTAGATAAAATGCTGACCTTACAGATGGAATATATCCACATATGATTCTCTTCACTGCCTCTTTACGAGAAGGGAAAAAATTCCAATAGGTTTCTTAATAGAGCTGACAGTGAGAGAAAAGAATCAAATATACACAAGAACAGAAAAAATAGAGATAATGACTACAGGTTCAAAAGTAATTTCCATTACCTGAACGTGAAGAGGGTTCCCATGTCCAACATAGACAGCAACTCTGCTTTTGATTTGGGAAAGGAGAGGCGGTAGCGTAGGGTCTCAAAAGCAGGTACAATCAGAGCTTTCTTGGTGTTAGCTAGGTCTAGCTGGATGACAGACTTCCTGGCAAAGAAAAACAACAAATAAAAGTAGGAAAACGTTAAACTGAGCAAATCACTTGGCTTTTCAAAATAAAGTGCAGAGAATGGACAGTTTGATACTGTAACTATGGACCGTATTTTACCCTAGGGGTACTTTATATTTCTTCTGCTTTTGGTCTGCTGCTCTAAAAGCAGGATGAAGAATACAGTTCTAAATGGGCTTGTGTGTTTGACTGATCAATGCTGTCTTGCATGTCCATGGGTGCATAGATTGGAAATAGCACTCTAAACATGGCCCACTGACCACCCTGTTAAGAGAAATATATTTGAATGTTACCACAGATATGGGAAAGAGCTGCCCAGCCAAAGGCAGTGCTAAAAAACTGGGATTTATCCAGGACTCATTGGGACTTTACAAAATGAGAAGCTGGAAAGCTCGGTTGCATCTCAGCCTAGCTATTCTCTGTGCTACCCTGTGCCATCATCCTTGATTTTTACCTCTGTACGTCCCACAAAGTGAGTGTTCCCTTAACACCACTATGGACCAGATACCTGCTCTTGAGAACACTGTTGCCATGATGGTATTTGTCATTGTTCAAGGCACAGATTTACTGCAACAGGACATGACATCAATCAGCAAAACTGTTTTTCAGCAGTATTTTGTTGAGTATTAGCAAGGGTGCACATGGTAGTGCCTGGAGATCAGAGCTCACTTGTGCTTGGCTCTGTGAACAGGGAAAAGAGATTGTTGCCAGCAGAGAACAGCTGTACACTGGATAGCCTGGGATACCTTGCTTTTTCCTTCCTTTTGCTGAAAGCTGTTCACTGCAGAGACTGTTTTGCTGTATGAGTATGTGTGTGCACATATATGCATTTTGCATAGCAGGGCTCTTTTCCAGGCAGGGGTCTTAGGATGACTGTCACAGGAGAGGAGCAGCTTAGCAACCTCTCATCCTGCCTGCCAGAGCTTTTCAGTCTATTCTTTCCTAACAAACTAAAACTCAAAGAAAAAAAAGTTACTTTTCCATCCCCGAACTGAATCTTACTACGCTTGTCATTAGAAATAACTCTGTTTCAATTTTCCTTTCATTATCTTCATAGTTGATACAAGAAATATGCCTCTCTCTCCCTGTCAAAGTCAGTTCCCCTTAACAAGATTCACTGTCCTGACTTTTATGTTACTGCAACAGGCAATCAAGGACAATGTTGACAAGCAGCAAACCCTCTCTACAGCCCTATAATTTGAAGGAATTGGGATCACTGTCCTCATAACAGAAGGACCAAACAAACCATTTTTCTAGACTCAGAATACCTAGAATTCATTTACACTGCTGTCAGAGAAAAAGAAGAGCACGTCTATTTAATAAAATCTGAATTTTAGAGAATTCATACTACCCTATAGGCCTGTTCTATAAAAAGCAATCTGTTCTCAGCTTCTTACTGCAAAGTTTGCCTTGTTTAAAGAACCTCTGACACATTACAGTTAACTTTTCACATTTGAAGGATGTTAACAGCATCTTATTGTCACTGGTTTTGTACTTTCTTCACTAGCTTCACTATCACTAATGACCACAACATCTACATTTAAATGGATGACTCCTTCACAGTCAGCCTTTGTGACCTTCCAGAATTGTTGCACAGTGCCAGTATAGAGCCTTTACGATGCTTTTAAATGTTTCTTTCCCTTTACACCTTCTCTGAGAGCAGGGGATACTAATACAGTTTCTCTTCCAAAATCTGAGGCTTTCTGGTCTCTGTGCAACCTATCAGCCTTGAGCAGTACAGTTTTGGGGATTCAGTTCTAGGAAGGAGCAGGTAACATTTGCAGAACCATTTGGCCTCTGCAAGGAAATAGCAGCTTCCATTTATGGCTGTTACTATACCTTTGTTTTATGGAGAGCTCAGAAGTCTCAGACAAAATTCAAGGCCTTGCTGTTCTTGACATTGTCAAAGAGCAGCATACAACTCTGCCCACAAAAGTCTGCAGTCTGAAGGTGACCAAAGCTGAAACAGGCACAGGTATCAAGCACTGATAACAGTAGAAACTGTCAAAGGAAGCTGGGTTGAAACTAGTACTGAATGTGACTTATTCTCTAAGGTATGGGATTCAACCACAAAAATTTTGTGGATATCAACCACCTTCTCTGCACACTCCACTGCTCTTGTCACCTGCAAATTTCATACAGGTGTAAATGGTCAAACTGTTCAAAAGAATAGATGACAGTACCTTCATGGAGAAAATCCCCCGGACAGGGGAGAGAAAATAAGATGGAAAACAACTCAGAAGTTGTGGTAAGGAAGTTTACTAAAGCAAAAGTGAGAGGTTGTGTGTGCACAAACAAAGAGAAAAAATATTTTATTCTCTACTTGCCATCAGCAAGTGATGTTCAGCCATTTCCCAGAAAGGAGGGCTCCAGCACATGTAGCAGCTTCTCCAGAAGGCAAACCTTGTAAATAATGAATGCTCCACCTCCCTGCTGCTTTTCTGAGCTTTTATGTCTGAGCTGATGTCATATGATAGGGAACATACCTTTGGTCAGTTTGGCTCATCTGTCCTAACTGTGCCTCCTCCCAAGATCTTGCCCACTCCCAGATGGCAGGCAGAGTGTTGGAGAGACATCACCGATGCTGTGCCAGCGCTGTAGTAGCTGAAACACTGGTGTGTTACCAACACCCTTCTAGCTACCAAAGACAAGCACAGCACTGTGAGGGCCACTGTGGGGAAATGAACTCCATCTCAGCAAGACCCAGTACAGGTGGTAAGGTCAAAGTGAAGGGGTTCTCCAAAACTGAACTGGGAGTTGAGACATGCTCAGACAAGAAGTCCATCAGCACTGACCTCTGAGTGGTATCACCTGCCTCTGATGTGCACTATAGAGGACTAATATAAAGGGAAGAAGGAATCACTGCTGACATGCAGGTGTTGAATCTCAGTGACAAAGGACAACAGAGGACATTTAAACTGTGATTTAAATGGGGGAGGACTTGGTAGAAAAAAAACACCTTCAATTTTCTTCTGATAACTTGGCTGATAGTTTGCTTCTTAGACAACTAGCTGAAACTCTCTTCCTACTGGAAGCAAATCTAACTTTTCACTTTCTGTGGGGTGACTTTTTTTCCTGTTTTGAGTGGGGGTGCCGTTTATTGGTTGACTGGTTTTGTGATACCAGGAAAATTTAGGAAATAGGAAAATTTTCACTGTTGGTGTTGCCAGATATGTGGAATATAATGCAAGAAACAGATTTGGTTGTTTTGCAAACCAGCACTGGGTAAACCATGTAATTCTTGCACTATCCTTAGGAGGGCTGTTTTTTGGAGTTAGTAATATTGATTCAGTACTCATTTTCCTTTATCTGTCCTTCCCCCTTCAAACCCCAAAACAAAGATCTATGGTTTTATGAAGAGCTCTCTCTTTGCTAGTGTTGTCCAAGAGACAATTTCCAAATTATCATTATGTTCAGACCTGAAGAAGGTCATTCTGACACAGTGAAGGTTGAGTTAAATTTTAAATATACAAGCCAACTGTATTTTTTGCAAAGCAATGAAGAAATTAATCTTAAATCACAAGAGTCTCCTCATGGGTTGAATGAACTGCAGCATGTTGATATCAATCTTCTTGTCTTTGTACTTATTTAAAAAAATTAATACAGAATTCTCATCCTCATGGAGGCAGATCATAATATCATTCCTATTTCTGGAGGACAGAGAAGCTCAGACACAGGAAAAGTAGCAACCTAATCCTAAAGCACTGAACTCATGAAAAAAAAAAGGAAAAGAAAGAGTCCATTAATTCAAATTAGCTTCCACGATCAGGACTCAGTAAGTGGTTGGTTGGAGATAACAAACACAGCAGTCACAGAGCTTGTGGTAAGAGTTGTCCATCCACTGTTAAATGCATTAGAATGCTTTTCCTCTCTGCAAAAGCAATGAATGCATAGCCTACAAAGGCTACCAGCAAATAAAAACCAACAGGCACAACCTGAACTACATCTCTTGCTGAGATGCTGAAGAGCAATCAGAAATATTTCACAACTCACGTTGCAGGGGACAGGTACAAAACCTGAGCATAGAGATTGGACGCCAGGTGCCAATTCATGCAAAATGTGTCACTGGAAGCAAAGGGCCTATTTTACACAAATGTGTCAGGAAAGGACTTTAATGTTAACTGTGACAACTGTAGATAAGCAGCCTGTCTAGTTATTTTATGTTAGAAGTCACTGTAGCATGACCCTAACACCTTACTTGTAGCAACTAGAAGGAGCCTTTACCTCTGGGGCAATGACAAGATGACCTCAGTAACTAATGAGGGAAGGCAACAAAAGACGTTTACACAGCACAGACCATGAAAGTGTCTGAGTTCCGTAAACAGGAAACCTTTAAATGATACATTTATTTCCTTTTGTACTTCACTGAAGAGTAAGGCAGGACTAAAAGGCTGTTTGATGGAGATAAAAAACATTGAAATGGTCTTACTTAGCAGCTGTGAAAAAGCTCAAATAGCACAAATCTAAGTGCTAGCAACAGATACACAGGTAACGATCAGCTCCATCAGCTTCTCCTTCAAAACTGGCTGTAACCTTTCCCATAGGACACACTCAAAGTATGCTGAAAATGTTTTTCAAAATTCCTTTCTTTCTGAGAATACACTATCTGCAGAGATACAATATGCAGTATATGTAAATCAGCACACTCGCAGGGAGAGGGACTTGTCTGGCTCATGCTGTACAAAGAGATGCCTGAAATACCACACTATTTCTAGTTCTTTATGGTTGCTCTATCTGAGGAAATGAAGATGAAAATGTTTGTACATCTCTCTAAAAAACAGTTGCTGCCATTCAGATAGATAGCACTAATCAGCTACTTGCAGAGGCAGTGGGAACAGTCGATGCAGAAAGACACAGGGTATCCATATTTAAAATAAACTCACTGCACCTCCCTGCTACTTTGTTTAGAAAAATCATTATTGAAAGAGCAACAAAAGTCTCTAGTCCAAATGCAAAAAAAATTCCACTTCTTTTTAAAGAGATGGTAGTAGCAGATAAGCAATTCCAATATTCCCAGGCAACAGAGAGTCACTGTCAGAGTTAAGGTGATACGGGCCTCACAAAAGGCTGTCAGAGTAACACAGAGTCTCAGATGGAACAGCTCTCAGAGAGAATCTGGTTTTTTTGTTGTTGTTTTTTTTTTTTTTTCTGAAACATCACCCATGGGTGGCATCACTGTGCATTTAGTTCTGTAATACAATTATCACCGTACGAGAATTACTTCTATGGTTGCAGTAACTCGAATATTCTGTGGTACATTATTCTGTCTTCTCTCTTCTTCCTTTCATTGCTGGCTCCTATCAGTACACTGCGAAGCAGCATGGAAGAGCAAGTTCCTTTTTTATCACTAAATGTCAGTATCAACAGCTGCTACCCTTACTGTGTCCAGCATTGATCTGAAGAGATAAAACAGTATGCAATAGATAGAGAAACTAACAACAGCTCTCCATACATGCATCTAGAGATAAATAATGTGTGGAAGGCAAATAATTATTTTGGAGTCCTCATAGCACAAGTTGAATCAGAATGTCCCTAAACTAAGAAGGAAACAAGCTAACACACTGTGATAATACTTCAACAATACAATTGATATCCAGAGTCTTAAAAAACATAGAATGGTTTGGGTTGGAAGACACCTTTAAAGCCCATGTAGTCCAACCTCCCTGCAGTGAGCAGGAACATCTTCAACTTCATCAGGTTGCTCAAAACCCCATCCAACATTTGGGCATTCAAACCCCATCAATGACCTTGAAAGTTTCCAGGGATGGGGCATCTACCACCTCTCTCGGTAACCTCTTCCAGTGTTTTGCCATCCTTATTGCAAAAAACTTCTTCCTTAAATCTTGTCTAAATCTACCCTCTTTTAGTTTAAAACCATTCCCCCTTGTCCTATCTGAACAGGTCCTGCTAAAATGTTCGTCCCCATCTTTCCTATAAGCTCCCTTTATGTACTGGAAGGCTGTAATGAGGTCTCCCCAGAGTCTTCATTTCTCCAGGCTGAACAGCCTCAACTCTCACATCCTTTCCTCATAGAAGAGGTGCTCCATTCCTCTGTATAGTGAATTTGGCCCCTTACATGCCTTGTTGTTAAGCATGAAACAAAGAAATTCCTCCAAAAGTTTATGATACCAAAAGGCGCATTTTCCTCTACACTCCAAAACCCCAGTCTTATGAAATGAAAGGGAACACCTACAGGCAGGCCCTCACTGGAACACTTTGATCAACTTTTACCGAATTAGAACAGAGACAAAAAGCAAAACTGGTCAGGACTAAGGAACTGACATCCTGTCTGGCCACAGGGTGTCCTCCTTGCTCTATGCTTTGGCCTCAGATGACCAGCCTCTGCAGGGGGAAAAAGGTCTTTATTAAAAAAAAGCTCAGTTAATGGATCAGAGGTGTGTAGTTTGCTCAGCCCAACCTGCTCACATGCATTATCATACAATGTACACTGATGTTACTCCTCCCAGTTCCCTCATGCCCATTATTTTGCCGTGACAGGTGCTGGCACTGCAGTCATATTTTTGAGCTGGTTAGATTCACAATCTCTTTTCAAGATAAGGAACTGGATTAACAGTGTGTCACACAGACAACAAGTTCAGTTATTCTTTGCATGTTTTTTCTGTCACTGACATTAAGAACGAGGGGTGTTTAGAGAAATCGCCTGATTCACATCTCTGCTAATACACGACACTCTTGGACATTTAATAATACTTAGTTCAGTTCAATTTTCAAATTGATTCTTCTGCAGCTCTGAGGGAATTATTCTAATGGCTAACAGGGATCACATTTAGACCTGAGTTTTTTCTTTCATAACCATATTGCTTGACTTCCAGTGACAGCCCTTTTCCTTTGCTCTAAAAATTCTTGTGCCTTGCTGGGCATTCTCACACCTCAAACCTCTACAAGCTGCCTCTTTCAGATCTGCTCAAATTGCTTTGTTTTGAGAGTATTTGAGAAGGGTGGGATGTGGAAAGGCTGAAATTGCAGGTGACAGTGGGAATTGCTCCACTGTCCATTTACCTGAGGTACTCGTAGAGTCCATACATGGGCAAGAAGTCAATGTCGGAGAGAAACATGTATGGTGTGCTGATATGTTTCATGGCCACATTCCTTAGCAGGTTCACAGGATAGAACTGGCCCTCCTTGTACACGATATGGTAGCCAACATTGTGGCGGCTCATCAGTACTTCCGAGCCCTGAGCGTAGCGCAGAAATTGCTGGGCTTCTGCATCAGAAAGATAGAGTGCCAGGCTGATTGGACCTTCCCAGTGTTTGCAGATGGCTTCAAGCATCTGGAGCCTGAAAGAAGAAGGGTAAGAATGAGAAAAACTATCACCCTGTGTGGGACTCTTTCCCTGGGTTCACATGATCAAATGCAGATATCCTCTGAGAAAGAGTAGGGACAACTTTATATGCTGTGCAAAACAATAAATATTTCCATAGCACAAGTCATCTCATCTAACATGGCAAGCTGATGCCTCCTGGACAGATATGCCTATTTCACTGAATCCAAGGGAACCTAAGATGGCCCTGGCTCAGATACACATCCACAACTCAGATACCCAAAGCTTGGTGAAATCAGCACCACTCTTTTCTGCCTAAAGATTCGATGCTGCAGGAAAACCCACTTGGATGATGATATATCCAGGTATCTGATGGAAGCTTTGAGCAGTTGCAGAGATCTGTCCACATGGATCTACTCACAGAATAGGGGTCTCATAATCTTGAACAGTGCCTAGTGCCCAATTCACATTTCAGATCAATCTATTCTCGCACAGCAACATACTGCATTGTTCTATAACAACATATATATAATTGTGGAGGATAGAGGCGTACAGACCCACAGATCATTTTACCTCCTGTTTAGGAAAACCTTCCCCAAATTTTTGTAAGGCAGTTAGTCAGATCTTAAAAGCTGTTAGAAGTCACAAATCAAGGGAATACTGACTTACGTGAACGTTTACATTAACTAGAAGAAGACTCACTATCAGGGAGAGCGCTAAAGGATGACACATTGATGGGAATGGGATTTACTTTATAATAGAGAGTAAGGAGGGAAGAAAGGACAGACATGGCATTGCTGTGGCATAGCAAAAGAACATTTCAGACAAAACCATAATTAAAACTACTAACTTGTATATGTTTTAACAGTATCTCAAATTTCATTAAATTATTTTTAAAACAGGTTGTATTGATGTGTATTTAAAAAAAATTCCAGGACTTACAACACTATTGATGAGAATGACAACAAAAGATTTCATATGCAAACATAAATCAAACTCAGCCTGGTTCAAATCGTTTAAGCACTTTGGGTAATTTATAGACAACTGCCTAGAGATTGAGATGTGCCACCCAAAAATACAGCAAGGACTGATTATAAAGCCTCTTGAGTTAATACAAAGGGAAATGAACCTATGCATCCTAGCCAGATATTCTATTAAAAATCAGGAAGAGCCGACTATGCAAAATTATTATCTTCTGTCCGTTCCAAATCCAGATTACTCAATTGTTCCTATTAATATTTATAAAAAACACAAGAAAAGTTTTCTGCATCATCATAATCAGAGAAAATAACTTCCCCTTCCTATTATCTCCCTAAGCTTTACAAAAGAAAGGAATAATATACTCATACCAGTAAATACAGTCTGACTTAACATTAATAGCTTTTCCCTGCATTTCTGTATTATCGTGATGACATCTAAGGTGATATAATAATTTTTTCTTAGATATGAGATACTGCCTCTACTAGTCTACACTTGGTACATTACTTTCTTTTTAACTATTATTGAAACAAAGGCTATTATCAACCTGAAACATACAGACAAATTCGAAACACAAATCAACAACAACAAAAAATAAATCTAAAAAGTATGTGAAGGCTTTAGACTTTTAATTACACAAAATACTTTCTCTTTTTTTTTTTTTTTTTTCCTTTTTCCAACATAGTGAAAACCTATTAAACAGGAGACTTCAATCCATCAGCACTCAGATTTAGGGCATCCTTTTAAAAATGGAATACTTGCCTAGTAAAAAATGCAGCAAACTGCCTTTTAAGGACTCCATGCAGTGGACAAATGGCACACATAACTTATTTAAACAGCACACCTGATGATGCCTGCAAAGCTTTTCGTGATAGCTAAGTGAAACTGGGTATAAATTTCCAGCTGGACAGCTTAGTACCCTTCAGAACATTCCATTTTGCTGTGTTGTTCTGATTGACAGGCTCCACTTCCATGAGTTTGATACAAGGACTATATGCTAGGTGATGCTCCACAATCTGCCCTCTGTAGCTTGTTATAGCAGTCTCATTTGAACATAAAACTTAGAATTATGAGTTTCTAAGCACAACATGACCAACTTTGGGTTTTTTTAGCAGTCTTGAGGAATGCGTTCCCTTAAGGACTCAAGATAAAATAAATGTACTGATTTACTGCATAATAATGAGATCATGATTTAGTTGGTAAATTTTTTTAAAGGTCTGTTTCAGCTAATTTTGCTGGAATTCAGTTGTTTTGTGACATTGTTTTTATTTTTCTTCTGAAGAATACTCAACTGATTTCCAACTCATTCTCACACAGGTTTCAAGCAGTGTATTGCTAGTCATGTCTTTTCCCCTTCCTGGCCTCACATTTTGGTAATTCCTACTCTCATTTCTGAACCCCAGGTACATACCAAGCCTCTAAAAAGGCTGCCTAGCCAAAACAGGAAAACCATAGAGATGCTACTCAGCCATTATTGAAGGGAATGCCACATCATTATAAAAGATGACAACTAACCAATAATGAACAACACTGAATGAAGTCTGTCTCAAAGCTTCCATCTAAAGACAATGTTAGCTCCTAAGCTGCATTCCTCTCTTCCATTCCCCAAGCCTATAGGACAGGCAAACGTAATGTCATGATAGTCATGTCAGCCTCATCTCCAACAGGACTTTAATTTGAGATGCTGGGAGTTCTTTTTTTTGCTCTTCCTCATCTCAGATAATCATTTCAAAGAACAGTGCAGGAATGTAGTGTACAGCACATTGTTTATGTACATGTCATCTTACATTTGAGACACTATTCTTAAATGTCTAACAGCTGTGCTGGAGGAGTTTAATAAAAGTGCTTTAAAGAAGACAAAAAAAAAGTAAGGCAGTAACTGAAAGATGTGGAAGAAAACAAAGCAGCTAAACAGCTCTTTGGTTGGATATTATTTATTGATTTTAGCTGAAAGAAAGTATTTCCAACTCAAATCAATAATTTATAGCAACACACCAGCGAAGTAGGGAAGATTTTTCCTGCGCAGTATCAGGATGGTTGTTCTTCCTGCATAAAAATGTGTGGTTCTGTCTATCAATAAAAACATGTGCCCCAGTGAGGATCCAGAAAGGGAAACAGATGCTCAGACTTTGCATCAGTGCCAGTGAATCAGCACTAAGCCCCAGCTCATTCTTTTGAATTAAATTCTGGGGGGAAAATACACCATGTGCACACACCAGCTTTACTAATTTACTGTGGCACTCGCTCAGGGTCTAGCTTAATTTATTTCAGTTTTTTACTCAAAGGTTTGTGAACACTTAAGAAATGTTTCCTCCATTAAAAATCAATAGAACAGACACTGATGCACATAGCAAATCATAACACAATGTGCAGGATGCTGAGCTGAGGCACCTGTGGAACAGAATACTCCTCATTCATTTCTGTTTATTTTTAAAACAGGCTGTAAATGTTTTGTTGATCTCAATTCTTATAATCCTCCTGGAATACTGCTGACCTTCTACCAGTGTAGCAGTGGTGTTATTCACAGGTCGCGTTGTATTCTGTATGTGCTACACTAAAGGAAATAACCAGTTTCTGGCTAATATTCAAGGAGCTCTGATTTGTTTTGTTACACACTCCGATAGCAGTAACTACAAAGTTTGGACTAAATTTGAACTGAGAAGCTGGAGGAAAAAAAACCCGAGACTGAGAGTTCCAAAATTTCACAAAGCTAGCTGATCCAGACTTCAGTTTCAGAGCTTCTGAAAAATGACAACTAATTGCAATGGTGGAAATCAGAGAGGTGGAGGTGGAACTCGTCATGAAATGGAATTTTTCCCCCCAAATGAAATACCAATTAAATTCCACTTTATATCAGAATTAAAAGCTGAAATGCACTTCTGAAAATCAACATTTGTATAAAGATGACTTTGCTCAAATGGAGATTTTTTTATTTAACACTAGCACATGAAAAAAAGTATAATTTTTGACTTCCTAATTTGAAACTAAAATGTTTAGTTCTGATTCTCACTGTAAGAAAAATCACTAATTGAAATTTTCTGCAAGGAAAATGTCAGTGAAATCAAAACTAATATCCTCTAATGAGGAAATACCATGTGTAAAAACTTGGGCAGTTAAAACTGCTTGCCAAATTCTATTATAAACATCTCCTGTTTTTAATAAGTTGTTGCAAAACTCCGTACACTAGTAATGCCTGACAATCCTGACAAGTAGCAACCCCTGCAGTTCCAGTACTCAGACTCTCATGAACTCTACTCACACTAATGTGTGCACTGCAGAACTGAAGTCTGGATACATGTGTAGATACGTGTGGATACGTATCTACCTGCGCTACTCCTAATGCAAGAAAGGTCTTGACAATACAACATACAACTTTCTACAAAAACGCATTTTTTCTCGCACCAAAGTATTACACAGTAAGATTTCTCTGTAAGAAAACATTAACTGTCTCACATTTCCTGATGAACAACAGGTTTTTCCCTACCTGTCCATCGAAAGTTGCGCCACCAGCGTCACATCGGTGTTGTCCGAAGCAGGCTCGTATTCGTAATGTAGAAAATACAGATGAGTGCGATGGACGGTGAAACGTTCTCGCCGAAACTCATAGCACAAGTCATCCTCATCCAGCTCAGATAGCTGTTTCTGGAGCTGTAAGGAAAGAGTGGACATGAAGATAAGTTCTTTGTAATTACTTTAGCAAATCAGAGAGAATGAGGGGGTTGGGAACTTGCAGCCTGATGCAATGGGGAATGGAAGTGGAACATATAAAGTAGAAGGGTTTTCCCAAGCCTTGCAAGTCAGTGGGCAAGAGATTAGAAGAAAGGACTTGCAAGTAAATTCATAATACAGACAGACCTTTGTATTCCGGTCTATATATGGTATATATTACCTGTATTATATACTTTCAACATCCAGACTAGCAATGAGACAGTGAACAAGTTGAATAGTTGCAAAGTTTCAGAGTTAATGGTCCAATGTGATGCATAATTTCATCCTTACTAGTGTTTCAAACTACTCATAGACATACTCCACTAAACAACACTCCACAGCAGATTAGGACTGCATGTGCTGCACTGAGCAATTCCCATTCTGCTGCCTCTGTTGGAGAATGGTAACTGCTGCTAGCAGCATGGACAGACAGCTGGAAAAGTAACATCTTTAAATGATCATTACCCCATCTCTCGAGATTTACATATCTGCAGTAGTTCAATTTTGCAATGAAAATATTCTTTCAGCTGCAGAAATGCCAGAATTAAGCCTATACCTTTAATGGGATTTATGCTTCTGGATACCTCGTCTGAGAAATCTGGTGGATGGTGGATTGGCAGAGAACAGGTAACTTTTTAGCCCCCTTGAAAACCAAGTCTCTTCAAAGTCAAAATGGGCATCTCAAAGAAATCTAATCCCAAGTCTCTTAGACACATAGCTTTAAGAGAATAAAAGGTTAGCTCTGGGGAAAGGTGAAAGTGAAAAACAGACCTTTCATGCAGCTGGCCAATTCCATTCCTGCAGTAATTACTGTGGGGGTTGGACTACATGATCCTTAAGAGGTCCCTTCCAACTCAAACTATCCTATGATTCTAAGAGTCAATGATTTTAAAGCCAAACATCTATTTAAAATGCATTCACTTAAAACGAAAAAACAGTCATACCTACTGTAAAATGCAATAAAGGTCAAAATTTTACACGGTCTTAACTTGTGAAATTGAATTCTATTTCTGTTGCTCTGGAATATAGGTTACTAACAAAGGTATAATTTTTATAATTAATTTCTTAAAAGCATCCTATAAGAAGAATAGTAAATGAGTAAAATATTCATCAGCAAATGTGAAAAATACTCATATAGGAATTTTACAAGTTTTAATAAAAATCACAGTGTACCTCAAAACTGTTTCAGGCAAAAGGTTATTGAATTATAGAAATCTTTTTGTTTCACTCAGAAAGATTTAAAGTAACTGTTTTGCCATCTTCAAGAAAAAAAAAGGAAAATGTATAAATTTTTGTTCTAATAATGTGTTAAAACAAAGAGCTGTTGTTCTTCAAACTATAAACATAATGGTTGCCATTATGTTTACAACTGAATGTTTTCCTGTGAAGGCTGATGGAATAATTCCTGATATTTTCCTGTACATCACTACATAATCTTCTTCTGAATCATGGAAATACCAACTTTGATTTCAATGAGTTTTAGATCAGACTGTCATTCTTCTGTGTTATTGTTCTGCACAGATCTTTAAACATCCCTCAGTCCGAATCTTGACAAATCTTTACTCATGCAAAACTTCTATTGAAATCAAGATCTCTTTAGCTGGAATAAAAATTAGGAGTTCTTTTACTTGTCCTTGGAGTTTCATTCTTTCTGCTTTACAAACCATCATTCAGCTGAGCCTGCATTTTATTTTCTAAATCACATTCAAACAATATTTGAATTAAATTCAATATTTACAATAATTACTAGAAAGCATATCATATCTTTCTGTTTCTTTCTTGAAAAGGGACATTAGTATGCCCCTAACAGAATTATCAAGGAGATGAATGAAATTTAAATGGCTAAAACAACAGCAATCCACATTTTAGGGGTACCTTATTATCCTGCTGCATGTACAAATGACCAGGCTACAAGATCTTAATTGCACAGCAGTTATTAACCAGGCAGTCACTGAGTAATTATCAGATTGCATTTGGGTTGAAATTTAAGAGGCTATAAATACTTAATTATGAGTTCGAGAATAACATTTGGAGCTAAATTATGGCTTTGTGCACAACTAAGCCCTGGGTTGGGGAAGGAGAGACAACTTTTTAGAGGCCCCACCATTTTGACAGTGAAACTCACCAAGTCACTAAGTTGGTGATGGAGGTGAATGAGAGCAGCAAACAGCAGAAGATCCCTTCTGCTACAGAGAAAAAGAAATCTTGCTCTTTCCACTGCAGTTTGTAGGGTCAGGGTTTTGTTTTTGTCCTCCTTCATATCCAAAGAAGGGCAACAAAGCTGTTGAAGGGTCTAGAAAACATGTCTTATGAGGAGTGGTTGAGGGAACTGGGGTTGTTTAGTTTGGAGGACACTCTGGGGGGACCCCACTACTTCTCACTAGCTCATTGTAGTGAGGTGGGGGGTGGTCTCTTCTGCCATGTCTCAGGTGAAAGGACGAGAGGAAATGGCCTTAAATTGTGCTAGGGGAGGTTCAGATTGGATATTAGAAAAGTTTTTATCACTGAAAGAGTGGTTAGACATTGGAATAAGTTGGCCAGGGAGGCAGTGGAGCCAGCATCTCTGGAAGTGTTCAAGAGGAGTCTGGATGTGGACTTGGGGGTATGGTTTACGGGTGATTTATGCTGGTGCTGGGTTGACTGTCAAACTACATGATCTTGAAGGTCTCTTCCAAACTTGAATATTCTGTGATTCTGTCCTGTCAGACTTCTTCTAAGACTGAAGCTATGCTCATAGTCTGAGAGGTTTTCCCTGTCACTTCCCATGACACATGCTCAGTACTGTATGTACTGTTTGTATCTCCACCAAGAGAAGATGTGAGAGAGCAGTTCCCAGAAGGACTGTGGGCATGATGTGCTCTCCTCTCCCCAGCCTCTGCCCCCAGCAACCTTCCCTTGAGTGCAGGCAGGCTGCCAGGGAGAAGCCCCAGCACAAGCTGTCTGAGAGCCCCGGATAATTCGAGGGCACCACTTGGCAGGGTCAGACACAGAGCTCCATCACCACTTTGCAGGAATGCTTGTGCAATCCTTGCTGGCTCATACCATGAGCCTAACCTGCTAGGCAGCTGCAGGAGCCAGGCTCTGCAGGCTGGGCAAATGCAGTAGGGTGTGCCCCTGCAGGTAGGACAATCAGCACAGGATGGGCTGTGATTTGCCCTGTAGCATTGTCACTGCATATATGCTGTGTGCCTTAAGGATGGATAGGCCTATCCTACAATGGTGAGGCAAGAGCAGTGGAATACAATAGCATGTGATTACCCATATGAAAATTTCTTTTCTACGGGAAACAATGCTGGAAATATTAGGCACTCTGTATTTGGTCCAGCAAAACCCTTAAGATCAGAAGCTATCTCACTGAAGCTAACAGTAGGACATGGAGAAATTATCAGGACCAACAGCTCAGTGCTGCACAGTTTTATGCGGTTTAAGAGCCCTTTTCCCTCTCTCACACATTCATATATTCGTTCAGGTAACCATGCACCAGTATCACATACATATATAAAGGCTGCTTCCTCTCTACTGTGATGGGACACATGCTACCTATAATTATATATTGCACACAATCACATGCCACTTTTTACACATAGGTTTGAAATGAAGAATGTTAAAGATGCAAAACATTCAAAAGACAGGGAATCTTCCAAGGCAGACACATATATACCTGTACATTTATCTCTGAGTTGCTTCATTTTTTTTTTTTTTTACATCATCACATAAGATTTCTCTAATCATATAATCTTGTCTACAGTGTGCATATTAAGTGGATCCATTATTTAAAGTCAAAGAACTTGTGGCTTGGTTTAAAGTTTGCTCCCAAATAATGTCTTCTTGAAAAGATGTGTTTATAACGGCAATTTGACAGATGCTTACTTAAACATAGTGCACCACCAAAATAAGGACCTTAATATCAGCTGGATTTGATAAAAAGATCCCCATTACTGACCCTTCCATTATATTTATAATGATATGCCTAATACAGCAAAGACTTCTCAACCCTAGAGTGACAGCATGTACTCTCATAAGCAAGTACCTGTTTAGCATAAGATTCTCTGTTTCTACAAGATTTTCACTGCTTAGGCTACTTGCCATTGAGCATGTGAGAAATGTTACCTCTAGGAAACACTCTCAAAGTTTAAAATGTATTATTTTCAGACTGGATATGGTAGATGTCCTCTTAGGAAATACTGCAGTGGGAAACAACACATGCTTTCATTAGCATCATGATGCTTCTTGTTTCAGAAATAAAAACTGCAGCCATCATATGCATAGTGCCAAAACAAAGAGACAAATACATAAAGAAATACAGGCTAAATTACTTCTCTGGGCAAGGAGCTGTGGCAGTGGAGCAGGCTCCATCTCAGGAAAAGCAGTCTTTGAAGCTAGGCTAGCCAGAGAGGTGTGGCAGGCCAGAAGGTATTCAACTCTACCACAGACTGCCATGATATTCCAGGTCTACTTGTTTAATACATTTCCATGAGATAAGGTGTTTTCTATCCATGACAGATGGTAGCCCCATATGATACCTGGCAACACAACATGTACTTTTCACTGGCAAACTGTTTAGTCTGCTCATAAAAATTCCTTCCTAAGGCTGTTCCTAGTTTTTCTAAACTGCTGTGTCACAAAACCAATACACTTCCCACCAAAATCTGCAGGACTTCATCTCAGATGAGATCGATTAAAAATCCAGGATCAGAAGTATTTTTTAAAAGATTACATATTAAAAAAAGATCAAAGCCCGTCAACAATGTTATGTGTCTTGAGGCTATTTAGATCTTGGGTAAGGGGATAAAACCCCTAGGTGAGGTGACACTAGGCTTAAGTCACTCACTCTATATCACACTAACAATGGGAACTGAGCAGCTTAGATGAAAACTTTGACCTTTCAGATCATCTTTCCTTTTCCCAGGTGTGCACAGTAAAGTTTCATTGCACAAAATCAACTCATCTTTGCCACTGAAATAAAAACTAACACCAGCCCAGGATGTAACTATAAACTGGTTATGAACTGCAGCAGTTTCATTTCTCCATTGTAGCTGTCCCAGTTCCCACCAATAGGCAATTTGGATTGCAACATTTAGCACTTCCATAGTGTGTGAATTAGCAGTTGCCTTTAGCATGGCATAAACAAAGCAGATGATGATGAAGAGAGGAAAAAGCATTCATTGAGTCTTGTTTTCGATGACCTATATAAAGTACTTCTGGCTTCTCCAATGATTAGCAATAAAAGCCAGATTAATCCCATATCAATTAAACTTTTATTCCTCTCACACCATAAAATTTTGTACATTTGCTATGGGTCAAATTGAGCCTTCTGTGAAACAAAGCTGTGCTAAGGACAAAGAGGATAGTGCCTGAGCAAGCCTACCTGGCAAGAGGAATTTTTTGCTGCAGCATGTAAATACTGCTAAAACTCTTTCTAAATGGAAGTGATGGCTTATCCTGACTGCAAATACTCGACACAACTGAGAACCCAATTTTTAGGCATGTGTAACATCTTAGACAGTTCTGTACATAAGAAGTACAACTTTCTTTGATCTTACCTGCAGATGTCAGATCTTGGCAGTCCTCTGCATCTCCTTTCCTCAGGTCCCTGACAAACCTTCTTAGCTGAGCTGTTCCCATACCCCCCTTGCAGCACAGTGTCTTGACAGGTAGGTCTCCTTACTAGGAGATCTACAGGCACACATCAGTCCTTTCCTCTTCCTGGTCCAAACACTCTCTCCAGAACTTGTCTCAACTCTTTACTTTTTTCCTTTGATCTACTTTTCATCTCTTTTATATGTGAACCTGGATTTTTTTCTCCTCCCTACTGTCTGGACATCACTGAGGGCAATGGATGTCCCTCAGAACAGAGACCAAATACAGGTTCCTGCTCTCAGCTCTACTGTCCAGTCAGAACCTGTCATGGAGCATTCAGAAGAAACAGTCACAGAAAACATCAGTCCTTGTCCAGGTGCCCTCCCTGCAGCATGCTCAACCCTGCTATGTCACTGGGATATATGTAATCTGGTCTGATGTATCCAAGCACACTTCTAAGAGTCTCCAGAGTTTGAGCCTCTTTAAAGAAAACACTACTGGCAATGTGTAAACCATGAAGAGGTCATCAGAACTTGTGGTGTGGGTAAACCTCCAAGCTGTTCCCTATGTTTCACTTAAACATTTTTTTAAAGTGTTTTTTAATGTGAGAAAAGGAAATAAAGGTGTAACAGCACGACAGAAAAAAAAAACCAGCCATGTGATCCCCCATCTAGCAATACTATAAAGAGTTGAAAGCAGTATAATGGCAATTTTCAGGAAAGTAACAGGATGGGCTACCAGCTCAGCATTTAATAACAATAACAGTTATAATAATAGAAACAACACACCTGGGGAAGTAAGGATTTCACCTCAAAACTGCCATATACCATCTGTTTTACTAGAGAAAGGCTATGACATCACAAAATAGCAACTTTAAATCCCAGTTCTACAAATGAGGCAGTATTCTGAAATTCAGCAGGAGCAAAGGGTACTCAAAGCATCAGTCTGACTGCAAGTTCAGAGCTGTGTTACTGACTTGGAAGCTCCCTTTGCACGCTATTTTTAGTCACTGAAAAATCGCTAAATTTGTTAGTAGAGTTTATACTGTCTGGTACATTGCTAGAATCTCCTGCTGTTCTGGTGGACACTGTAATTTGGCATGCACAACCTTTTGCTAATATTAAGAATCTTTGGTTTTGCAGAAAAAAAAAACCACCTAAGTAAAAACATATTTAGTATGTAAGTACACATGTAAGCAAGCGTGTTCAGGGACAACTTGATTTTTTACACTGTTTCTTCATATTGTTGATTTGAAAATTTGAAAAGAAAAACCTGCAGACACTTTTTTCTCGTGTGTTTTGTCAAAGTCTTCTCTAATGAGAATTTACTGTCCTTTTCTTAAACTGAGTAAAATCAGTGATACGCTTCCCACTTATCTTGCCCTGGGCTTTGGATCAGGACACGGGCTTCACTAATAGGGGACACCCCATTCAACCTTCAGATTTAATGCTTTGGCAGAAGTACCTGGTGAGAAGCTGTCTGCAGGAAAGAAGTTTTATGAGAATGCTAAAAGGTTGAGTGTGTGCCTCTGTGCTAAAATCAGGCTTACGATATCTATCTCAGAGAGTAACTACAGAGATAGGTTGGAAGATCCAGCTGAAATATTTTAGGCTTTACAGTAGGTCCTTTAGAATAAAATGCTGGATATAAGCACTAAAAGCCAATAGAAAATGTTCAAATTTGAGATTATTGTAAGCTTTGTCTTTGTGGATCTTGCAAAAATCTTCTGCATTGCATCAAAATAAGAAAGAAGGAGTGAGAAGGGGGAAACAGCATGGAATAAGTAGGATGGAGTGACTAAGGACATGCTCCAAGGGCCACTTGAGTCAATGATTCTGTTTACAGGAGGATTTGGTTCATATTCTGAATTTTCCACCCAGAATCTGCACAAAAGACAAAGGGATGATTGTAATACCAGCTTGCACAGAAGAGTCTGCTCTGGGTAATCCCATTTTAGCACATACTGAATAAGGTGGACTTACACTACTGCTTGTGGCAAGGAGCACATGGCAGGCTCCTGCTCACAGCAACCCATAGGGTCTTTTAGCTTGAATATTTCAAGGAAAGGAGGAAGCATGCATGGACACATATACATATAAGCATTTTTACATAAACAGAAAAACTACATCAGTCTGTATTTTTTTGCCTCCAGTATTTCAGTTTCAGAGTCCTCTCTGTTCTAGTCATTCTCCTTTGCAATGCTTTGGAACCTATAACAGCCCTGTTTGGTGCAGCTGAAGATCAACATCTGACTAGACCAGGACTGTGCAGTACAATACCCAAAGACTGCCTTCAGACCTCTTGAAATCCACTCTGTGGTATTTGACTTTTTAGCAAATATTAGAAAAAAAAAAGTACTAATCCTTCCACATACATTTAGACAAAGTATATATTTAAGCATACATGTATTCATATGCATAAACAGAGGAAGAATGAGAGAGATTAAAGTGAGGTACAATTACCTTTTAAACTACTGCCCCTTTACATCTCTCTAGCACTGTAAAGAGTCCTTAACAAGGGAAGATACATAATTTACATTCATTTTAAGGCCATCTCAGTACAGATGATAATTGTAAAGGGGCCTTAGAGAAACAGAACCAGCCCAGCAGTACCCACTGCCACACTTCCTTTTCATGTTTTACAGATATTTGCACTACAAATGAGATGTCTTAATTACAGGTTGAATTGTAAATAAAGCATCACTGCAAATATTAAACTGTAGAGAAGCAATGGGTGGTATGTTGGAACAAGACCTTAAAGGTAGCTTCTGATAAACCCACACTGTGAGTGAGGCTCACATCAAGCCACCTCTTCTTCCATAACAGGGCTCAGTGCATTTAGTGCTAAAATAATTCTGTCCAAGTATAAAACCAGCAGAGCTGTTCTAACATTTTGTCCACTGGTCAGAAGAAGCACAGGCAGCTGAAGAAGCATCTTTTACCTATGTTCATTGCCTAACATAATAAAGCACAGCTGTGTTTTGGGGATGCCAGTCTCAAGTCTCAATTCAGAGAAGAAAAGAAAACTAATAGGGAAAAAAAAAAGATAAGGCAAATAGCAATTCCTACCTCATATAAACTTAATAGAAATTATAGCCTTTTATGTAACATACTTGCTTATGAATCCTAACAGAAACATATGGCTACATCTTGTCAGACTAAAGGTTCATCTACCCAGGCACCCTGTCTCCAGCTGTGAGCTGGCTGCCTAGAGAGGGGCATAAAAGCATGGCAAGTGTACAGCAAGGCTTTCTCAAAACACTCCCCTAGACCTGAACTTGTGGTTCAAGGACTTCCTGCACCAAAGCTTAACAGCTCCTGATTGATTTTCTTTCCACGAAGAGTCATTTTTGAGCATATGTATACTTTTAGAAACATTACCTCCTGCTCAAAGCTTCATCACATCGTGAGTGAAATGTCTATCTTTGTTCTGAACCTGCTACTTGCTATTTCCACTTCATGTCCCCTATTTCTTGTACTGGGAGGAATGGCAGTGGTCCCCTGCTCACCTTACAAGATGCTCTGCTTCTGAAGATCATGCTGCAATAGATCACGGGAATGTGCTGTATTTAATAGGACACCTGTGACACTGTATATGCTACAGCAGGCAGAGTGAGAGAAAGAGTGGTTTTCATGATAATCCTATTTTTCGGGTTCTATAACTTCAAACTTGAAACTTGTTGTCTGTATTTTACAATAAAAAGGACATAATCAAGTTGAAACAGGAGCTTACATCAAGGGGAACTAATAAAAACCAGTGTATTCTCCTAAGTGACAACTCTTAACCTTTCTCAAGTTGGATTTTTTTCTGTATCTGACTGTTTTGGTAGAAAGCTGTTAATTTTTTGGTGTCTCTTGGCAAGTTGGGACTCATGTATTTTTATATGTCTAGCTCATTCTTTTCCTTTTTTTTTTTTTTAATAATTTATAAATGGAAGAATGAATTACATTTCTTTTTCAGATGCAAGCCATACCATATACCATATTGCGTTCTACTTGTCTTGAATAAGAAACAGTTAGTCATTTCCAGTGTCTGTCAACTAGATACAAGTTCAGTAAAATGAGACATTTAAAACTTTAAGGACTGCCACTTACAGCAAGAACTTGCATTTGCTGTGCACTGCTCCCCAGCAACTTGTCATCTGGAATAAATCTGTTTATTAAGGATTTACAGAGCTCTGGAAAATATAGCAAGAAATCTGTGACTGCGTTCGTGGTCTTCGAACCCACACAACATATTGTGAAATCAACATAATTTTAACCTGCATTCTTAAGTGTGATGAAGGTGTGTTTTGTTCTGTCGTCTTTTTTTAATGTCTCAGTCACCTTTTCTCCTCTTATTCTACCCCCAACTCTGTTTCTTTCATCTTGATGTGTCTGATGGTCTTTTATTGCATTCAGTTCACTTGATTGTCTAAAAGCTTCTCATTCTTGCAGAGGATTTTCTTACTCCATGTGCTTTTGCTCTTGTGGTGTACTTGATTTCCCTTTCTCTCATTTTCCCCCCACTTCTCATCTCTCCCACTTAAGCCCCACTTCTTTCAGAAGACAGTGGTATGGTAAAATATATATCTGGGAAGCTGTGCCTTGGGCTAAAATATATCTATATAATCTCTGAGTGCTTTATTTAAAAATATGGGAATGGCATCTCCAGTGGTCATTTGATTCACAGGCTAAATGGAAACACTACCAGCCCCAATGATGATATTTATTGCCAATTACCTCTTAACTGCTAACATGTATGTGATCCTGGCTTTGCTTAATTGATTTCTATATAGACAATATTGTATATTTTAGAAATATTTTTTCTTGAATAAAATGTTACATATTCCTTTTTACTCCCTTTCAGACTATGTAGTCAAAATTGGTACTTGGTCTAGAAATCTCCAGAGACCACATTATACACAAGGAGTTCATATACATCTGTGTATAAACATTTCAGTGAAGTTTTTTACTTTGGAATTATATGTACTAAGGCATACACACACAACATCTGTGTCTAAACATCCTTGATTTCAACCAAAAAGGATTTGCTTCATCTGGAAGGTTCTGATTGCAAATTTTATGCAGACACACATAAATACCACTTTGTTTAGTTAAGGGAAATACAGAAAAAACCTGCAGTCTCAGGGCCTACATGTACCTTGAAGTACTCACTCATTCTGTAGTCTGCAGCATGGCAAGAACTCATAGACCTAAATCTAGCAGTCTTGGTATGTTAATTTCTTCTTCATTATTTGTGCATTAGTATTTACTACCCAAAACTGACCTCACTGTACTGAACAAATACACAGCAAGAAAGAAGATCTTCTCCCGGAAAGTTTTAGGTCTGTCATACTGAATCACTGTACCAGCTACTAAGATAAAAAATGAACTTTACCGCAGTTGAAACCAGAACCAGGTCCAAGTTTAAGATTTGCAGAATTGCCTAATGTAATAAGAGCCCAAATACTCATTTTCAGCTTGTGATGTTACCTTTGTTGGAGATTTTTAAAAGGCAAAGTAGACCAAAAGAGGCAGCAAAACTCAGGGTCAAGATGAGATTAGTACAACAGTTTTACAGGTGAGGAACCGATCACAGAAAGATTAAATGATTTGCACAGTGCCACTCCTGGAATTTGAGCATTGCCTTCCGTTCTCCTGAGTTCCTCCTTCCTGCACTACGTGCACCACCAACTCCAAGCCTTCACACAGCTTGTGCCTTGCTTGAACCACCCTTTATATAGTCAAGCCCTAGAGAGCCTACTTACATTTTCACTGTTAATGTCTGCCTCACTGGGGCAGCCAAAGAGTTCCCGTCTCAGCAAATTCCCATCGTACTCCAGGAATGTCAGGTAGAGGTTGCGGAAAAACTCCACATGCTTGTTTTTCACTCGGAGCTTCTTTGGTGAGTTCCAGTGAATCACCTCAGAGGGAGAAAAGAGAAAAGACATCCTGCTGTTAGAATACAGATTTGCTTTACATGCTCTTTTTATGTGTGTTCAGTTTGCTGCCCTCCTAAAAACAGAAGAAAAACAACCCACAAACTACAGACTTCCTTCTGTCTTTTTACAAGGAAGGCTTTGCCATGTCTTTCACAAGTAACTGCATACTCCAGAGGTGATGTGCTTTTGAAACTCCTCCATGGAATCACCTGCACATTTGAGTGAGGGTGCTGCTACAGTTTGTGAAGCAACACCTCATAAATGCTTCCACAACTCTAATCATGGAGCTGCTGGGTTATGGACTCTGCTGAACAAGATGGAAGGAAAGGGACATAGGGATGTAGGTATTAAACATTAATCTCACATTTCCACATGACTGTTTCTCCTAATGGAATTGATTCACTGTTTCAGGCCAGGCAGACTCCTCTCTGGTTAGTTATTGAGAAGAAAAAGCTTGAAATTAATTCCTATACCCATTTAAATAGTTCAAAAAGGACTGAATCTAATCTGACTTCCTTTTTGCCACTGCTTCGTTTAAACAAGACTGATCTCTGTTGTGTTAACAAAACACAGTGATGCAGTACAATGCTTCGCCCTTTGAATTCCAATTTCTAGCAGGTATTTATCCTCTCCTAATGGAAGATGCTCACACTGGTCTAGATTTAAACTGTAATGCTGACATAAAGGGCCTGATCCTCATTTACACTGACGCAACTTTGCACTGGTGCCAATGTGAACGAGAATGAGGCCCTAAGGAAAAACTAAGAGGGAGCCAGAAGGGGCTTGCAGGAATGATTTCATTTCATAGAGGCTATATTTTAGACATAAGAAAAAAAAATCACCAAATACTTTGTATTCACTTCTATTCCTGTGACTTCTAAAGAGATTAAAAAAAAAAAGTCTCCCTTGGGAGTATTTCCAAGTTAGGAGTTCTGGAGGTTCTCTGAATGCATTAAGTTAATTGTGTGAAGGCACTGTGTCACACAGAGCCACAGAGCTGCAGTGCCAGCTGCCGAGCTGGCCAGCTTTGCTCTGAACATCACATTTGTGGGAGGGAATACACAGAGCTGAAGCCCAGCACGTAGAACAGAAGCAGCCCAAGGAAGATGAACGCCCTTGGTGTCAGCAACACAACTCCTCAGGAACAGGGAGCTCTCTAAAGTCATGGCATTTGTTGCCCAGTGAGCGGACTGGAGGAGGAAAGAGCAGGATGCAGCCTGAACTTTCCTATACTGACTTCAGCAAATAACAAAGTCTCTCCACTGAGTATTTACAGTGCCATAAAAGCTATGGCACTCTTTTCTTCATACCCAATGAAAATATCTCTTGATAAGAAAAACTTCATTCTTTCCTGGAATTTCACTGCTGAGGCTACTAGGATGTCAGAAAACATACAGGCAGTTAAAAGAATTAACTGTAGAGAAAAAAAAGAATTTCCGAAATTGGCAATTTGTTTTTTTCTGGTTACAGGAACACTTTAAACAAAGATTATGATATATCTACATGCTGCATAAATTTGGGAAATTATTGGGACAAAAATACTTGTTGTAGGTATTTGTTCCCAGCAATACTACATTCTTTGCTGGTTTTACATTTGTCTGTATGTTCAGAAGTGTAGCAAAACTGTGAAGTAACATGTTGCTGCAATGTATGGTGAAAATACAGAAGATCACAGAAATGAAAGGAGCTTTACTTAGGTAAGGGCGTAAACTTAAAATGACAGATTTTCTCCTCTGAAAAATGGATCTTCAAAATCTCCTTTTTCATTCATTGTATTTAACTGCAGTAAAAGGCATTAATGCTTGGAAAAACCCCCTCAACAATTGAATCTTGCCTCAAGGAAATGGGCACACATAAGAGAAGTACAGGGCTGAAGAATCCTAAAGGGCTGCCAAGCAGTTTTACAGGGTACCAATACACATATTTACAAGCAGGCATAGAATGGAAACTGTCTGCTAGTAACTTGTACTTATTTAAGAGTAGATCAAAGGAAGCTAAGAAGCTGGCAAATGGGACAAAAAATACTTGTTAAGAAAAATCTTTTTTGTGCTCTCCATAGAGCTCCTACACATCATGTGAGTTTCCTTTCGAACGTCTTCACACTGCTGAGCACTCTGAGCACCCTGAGACCTGGGGACAGTGAGTAAAGATATGGCTAATGATGACAACCTCAGTAACTCTTATAGGACAGGATACCCCGTGCTGCAGGAATTTCCTGTCAACATACACTGTGTCACATCACAGCTAGGCATTTGTTGATGTCCCTACCCAGTTGTGTGGGAGATGATTTCAAATCCAGACAACTGCAGTTGTCAGTGCAGAGGCTCTTTGCTGCCATGCTTCAAAATCTGTTGCGTGCAGAAGCTGGTAAGTGTCAAGGGTTTAGCTGGGGGTTCACATCTGATCAGATTTGAAGTGTGTCAGGATGCTGCATGTATACTGATGTCAGGGGAACCTGAAGTGAACTGTAGCTCTGAATGGAGCTGATAACTATCTAAAAAAGCCGATTTTTTAATTGAGAAAGACAGCACATGCCAATATATGTTAAAGATGATGTGTTAAAGAACATCAAGGAACTATGCAACCATCTGGATGACCTGAGGTAGGAAAACCACAAAGCAAAGGCAAAAAACCAGGCTGCTTTTCAAATGTATTTCTCACAATTAGAGAAATACTATGTGAGATATGAAAGCACTGAAAAGAACAGCAGGTTACAAAAAGCAACAAGACCCTAAAGCATTGATATACAACACTACATCCAAAGACCATATTCTTTTTATGCAGTCAGCCCACAAACTCACGTCCAGTTCTGACTGTCTGATATGGTCTGTTGCACCACCAGCTACAGCAGAAATTGTGCAGGCCAAGACATTCTTGTACAGCCTGTCACAGGCATGAGTGAGGTACATGAAAAAGGCAATGGGCTGCACAGGTAAAGCTATGGCCACTGCATTTGAAAGTTTATCGTGCACAACAGTAAACTGATTGGAGAAAAAAAAGAACAGTTGGCAAAAGACTATAGGGAAATCAGAAGAAAAAAAAAAGTCACTTTATTAGCAGACTGAGAAAGTGTTATCTCCACATTAAAAAGAGAAAGTGAATCTAGAAACTAAAAAATCTCATTACTACAATATCCCTTTTCCAAGGCTGCATAGCACCACAATACTGCATTTACTTCTCCTTATATTTTCTCTCCTAGTTTCTAAGCTATTCCAAAGCTCTGTTGGCTTACAGAGAAAACTGCAGCTAGAAATATAAAATTCCAGTGCCATTAGCTGGATAGACACCTCAGGAAAAATGCTAGCCTTAAGGCTGACCTACAGATCCTTCCCACTCTTGATCACAGCCTCCTGAGAACTAATAAAAAATACACTTCTTTAATCTTCATTTAGCAATTTAAGTACTGAAAGATCAGAACTTAAAATTCCACATCTATTTAACACTTGGTTAGTTGTCATTAAACAACTTGGCACTATCTACATTTCCGTTAATACCATCCTAGTTAATCAGCAACCGTTACCACTCACTGATTACACACAGCCATCCTCCTGGAACGTTTCCATACGCTTGTGGCCTGGTGAAACAAGCTAACTGTGCCAATAGCTTCCATTTATTCACCAGGTTCTGACCCAAAGCACGCAAACATTGAATCAGTTGGAGCCTCATGGACTGGCAACGGGGTTTGAGATGGAAGGTAAGAGAGGATGCTACATGCTGGTGGAGTGTAGGAGGGCTCTAAGGTCAGTTATCTGAAGAGAAATACACTGCAAACGAAAATCCTAAACCTCCTTACACTACCATCTGGATTGTCCTCTCTGAGGAGATTAAATATTTCAAACCTGATGTTCAAATCACTAAACCGTAAGTGAATACAATATTACATACACTTGAATACAACATTATTTCTATAGGTACCTTTAACCATTTTTTTTTCCCCTGAAGCATTTTCTCTCTCAAAAAGAAGTATTTAGCCAAATGTTTCCTTAGCCATTTTTTTACCCAAAGACACATCTTGGTAATTTCTCAGTTTGCTTCAGCCCTTACAAAATTAGAGAGCACAGGATATCCTGTATAACTGTATACCTTCTCCCCAGACTGAAGAGCAAGAAATAAGAATAAATTAAGCCTAAATTTCAGCCTAAAGAACTTTAATTTTGCAAAGCACTGAATAGATATGCTTAATTAAGCCCATGAGCACTTCACAATTTAGGTAAATAAGTGGTATTTTGTAAACAGGGAGCTTTCCTGCTTAAAAACTTAGACTCCTTGCTTAGGCAACCAGACACTTCCCACTGAAATCAAAAGGAGTTAAACGTTCAGCAAATATGCACAGTAAAGCCATCTATATATGTCACTTTAATGCCATCTCAATCGGCTTTTTTACAGGCACACATTATTGAAAAGTTTAAATATGCCCCAAATCACACTGCAAACATGCACCACAGGTGTAACTTATGCCTTGATTAGACTTGTCTGGAAACTTTAAACTGTGTTTTATCAGAAATGAATGGTTTAATAAAAGAACCAATTTCCTCAGAAAGGTTTGTATTCTCCATAAAAAAGTTATCAGGGAGGTTTCAGAGTGACATTTCTGAACTACATGAGTGGAAGAGACTCAGGTTGGAGTAGCCAGCAACCCAGAAGTCCAGACACTGCTTTTTGGATGCGGGATTCAAATCCCTGCCCTGCCTGGTTTAGTGCCCATGGTCCCAGGGATTACTTTACTCCCCAACTTTACAGCAGTAAGCTGACAGACTGTCCCTGACTTGCACTTTTCAAAGTTCTCACTTCGCTCTCAAAAGGATTCTTCAACTTCTCTTCCTTCAACTCCTGTACCAATGTTTAATGAGGCCTGTTGCCTGCAAAAACACTACTAATAAAACCATGATGCTCCCTGTTTGGCAAGGTGGAAGCACCTTACTGACTCCATTGCTCATTTCAAGGAGGGGTATGTTTAACTCTCTTGAGCCCTTCCTCCCCTCAGTGTAGCTCCTCCTTTGTTGGCACTAAAAGGTGCAAGGCTGCAGAATGTCAGAACTGCTGCAGATCACTGCTGAGGTGTTTGGACAGTATGGGGTGGCTCAGGGACAGGAACAGAAAGCGGTGCAATAGGTCATGTTTGAGGCAAGTTTGAAATGATTTATTACAGTTATGGACAAGAATCTGTTTTGTAAGCAGTATTGCAGAGTCATCCCAATGTGGAGGACATTCCCAGGGAGGACACAGTGAATCACAGAACACAATTTCCTAGCAGGCAATTTATGAGGTTCATTATTTATCTATCTGCTGGTTTAGTATTAGCTGTATCCAGAATCAGTTTGAAAAGCCATCAATAGGTTCTAAAGCATTTCTCTATGTTGGAGTGTGTGTCTGTGGGGAAAATTCTAGTAATTTTAAACATTCCCAATAAAGAGTTCAGCATCTGATTTTTGTGATTGTGAATTAACAGATTCACTGTGTGTAAATAGCATCTGTATCCTTGACAACCAGACTTCATGACTGACCCATTCAATGAGGTCATGATTCACTGTCAGAGGCATCACAATTCATTACCTTCTTTCATAGGATTTTTTCTGCCATTTGGTTTGTGCCAAATCATAGTAACTGAGATTTCCTCACAGACAGGAACAAACTATTAAGCAAAATTAGGCAAACACAGGGCCTAACTCAGCAAAAGCACAACAAAAATAAATGAAGGTCAGTTCCAGGCAGATTCCCCACAGGCTCTGAAGCTCAGCAAGGAATGGTTTGTAGCACACATGCTTGTCTACTGACAATGTGGGGACTGTGTGAGGAGATGAGATGAGCAAGACAGACATTGAATGTCTACACAGAATGACGATTAGCACTTCCACATCTTTTGGCCAGTCTTCAATAGCAACTCCTGAGTGTTTTTCCAAGGTGTAAAAAATGCCATGCAGAAAGAAACATCTCTGGCCTTTAGAGACTGCAGCTGACTCATTTGGCAAAAAGAATTAAAGATCATCTGCTTCCTCTTAGCCCACTCTTTGTTTTCTATTAAAATTGTTCATTTTAAGATATTCTTGACTGATCTAAGCATCCTGAATACAGGTGCCTCTGGGAAAAGGAAAATTTCTGTAAGTATGACTGTTACATAACAAAGCCCACAGACTTCAGTTTAGCTGTGCAGTGTGGCCTCTAGCACTGTAGAGTATGACATAGGAGGTAAGTAACTATTTAGATGAATAAAATTAATAAATTAGTCTTATTATGTTGTTATTTTAGATAGCTATAAAATTAATGGTCACTAACAATGCAGAACTTGGCTATCATTATTTCTATTCTTATACCTCTTCCAAAGGAATCCCATATACAAGTCCTTTCAAATTTGCGGATGCTGCTTAGCTGCAGCAAGGAAGTAGAGTTCAGCAGTAGTCAAACATTTGACCTTCTCTAACATGAGACAGTACCAAAAAAACCCAAATCAATAAAAAGGATAGAGATGAAACTTAATGAGGACTAAAAAGAGAAAAAAAAAAGAATTAGAATCCTCTTCAGGCAATATAAAATATTCAACTGCTCCCCAAGCCTGTAAAAGGTGTGCATGAGTGTGAACAAAGCAGCAAAGAAGTGTTTATATCCCCTCCCCCCATCATCAGTCAGTCCTGGGCATCCAAGTTCACTCAACACAAGGTTTTGTGTAAGAGATGACAAATCCTCAACTCCCATGGACTTTAAGCCAGATGTAATTAAATCAATGCCCTTTCAGTCTGATAGTAGGAATGGACTCTTATTTGGCTGAGGAATACTTGACTGGGCCAGCTTTACCTTGGAATTTAAATCTCTCCATGCATTTCCTTCTTTCCTATGCTATCCTTTTTGATCCTCCAGTACAAATTTCACAATCTGTCCTTCTCTCCCTCTTACCCTCGAGGTTTCTTTTCCTTCGTTTTCTATTCCAGTCTTACCATGAAAGGCGGAATGTGCCAAATATATCGTGTCATACCATTTATATTAAATGTCATGGAACTCACTAACTTTGGTGATTTTAAGAGTATATTTTCTAACTTGGGCTAATGACATTTGTTGAAGTTTTTTTGGGAGGCTCATATACCAAAACAGCCAGTTTCTTTACAGAACTAGAATTACGATAATTTTCATAATGCAAATTCACAACTTTAACTGGTCTGTGCTTTTTCATTTTTTAAATTGTATGAAGAATTTTAAACAGTGCTGCCTGAGGGCAAGTTCTTAAACTGCTCAATATGGGAAGAGCTTTATTGAAACCATGGGGCTTATGTGCACTAGATAAGGCTCTGGCCTCTCTTTCAAAGCAAAGAATTTCAGCCCCGATGAAGTATTTAGGGGATAATTTTAGCAATGTGAATAAGTCCAGTTCAGTTGAAGAAATTGCTTATGTGTCTGCATCCCTTATTGAGTTAAATACCTCAGACCAGAAAATCAATGGAGAATATTATACATCTTAGACTTCACTGCTTATGCTCTAATGGAACTGACAGTGTGACACAATATACAGTCATAAACACCCAAACCTAAATTATAGTTGTAAACATAAATTTGTTAATTGACAATGAGGAAGGGATATAATTTATCTTGAAGATACTTCTATCAAATGCTTACTGGTGGGTGTTACATATGAGCTAGATGTCCCACACCTGAAGAAGATTAGTTAATACAGTCACTGGAGTCTGAGGAGTGATTTTCTTGATTAGTCATCTGATGAATATTTTGAGGTGAGCTTCACCAGTCTCCAAACCCACTCACATGGGGATCCCAGTTTAGCTGTCTAAATACAGATGTACAGTGACACTGAAAGCACCTTATGGTTATCCTGCCTGCCCATCAGCTGCCTTGCCAAGAAGGTGTCCTCTCCTGTAGATCTGTGTTTCATCCGCCAGTCCTATGTGGATATTGGAGAGCACCTTCAGTAACTCAGACTGTGTTCAGGCAACAGAACCAATCCCTAGATCCTCAGTTATTAGCTTCAGTATCTTCTCCTCATGTAAATGTGTGTCTTAACCTTGTGCTGAACACAATCTGACTGTCTCAATGGAGTATATGAATTAATCTCAGCCTCTAATTCACAGAAAAATACTGTGATATCTCACGGGCAGAAACATGTTTTTCTGAAGTTCATCTTTTAGGAAATACTTTCCCTGCTACCACATTTTTCTGTTCATTTCAGGCCCTGCAATTGCTGTCACACACGATTCTCAGCATGAACAAAGAACCAAAGTCTCTACTAAGCACTTTGTTACAAGGCATTAAACTGTGATGCTTTTAAGTGCCTTGCCGATCCTGTCCTAAACACAGATCATAAACCATTTAGTGATTAATATACTGACAATTCTACTTTAAAAGCTGTCGTCTACGGATCACACCTGAATAGTCAGTTGGCAATGCTGGCCAATTCTGACAGGTCAGTTAACCCATGTAGCAGAACTTCTCTCTCTTGGCAGCACAGGTTTTGAAATCAGTATGTTGAGAGTGATTGATTTTCTATATTAATCTAATATCTGGTGTTCATATTGAACATTCCTGCTGTTACTCTACAAATTGCTCCAAGGGAGAACTTGGTTAGATTTAGGAAATATATAGTACCATGAGGGTGGCCAAACTCTGGAACATGGTGCCAGGTAGCTTGTGGAATCTCAGTGTTTGGAGAGTGGACACTCAGTGCAAAAGGCACTGAACAACCTCAATTAAGTTGGTCTTGCTCTGAGAGGGGTTTGGAAGGTCTCCAGATATCCCCTGCAACCTCTTTCATGGTTTTGTGCTTTTCTTTTTTTTTTAAACCTCATTTACTAAAGCATTCTCAAAATATAAATTAAGTATTCGAAGTTTAACTAAATTTTAAAATGAATCACCAAAACATACCTACTATTATTTACTAACATTCTGATGCCACTAATGTCTGCTGTGGTGGAATTTATTGCTGCATAGTCTTATTCTACACATGGAAAAAGCTCAATTAAGCTTCAATTCTGAACTCTTTGCATGCTACATTTGAGTCTGGTCTTTTGGACCACAGCACAACTGATGTTCATTTACCCATTTCTGTTGAAATCCATCCTGCTTTTATATTTTATTTGTTAATAGGGAAAAACATGCTATTAAACTGACACTATAGCTTCATTTTAAATTACTAGGTTTCTGCTCAGCTTTTTTTTTCAGGGCAAATCCTGGAAAATTAGTGTCAACATGACTGGGTTAAGTGTATGCAAAGGCTAAATATGAAGTGTGCAAGGTCTTTACATTTCTGCTAATGTATTTCTAGCTAGGGTCCACCCAATGCTCTCTGTGAATTTCACTCTACTAAATGATGTTGACTAAAGAGTTTCAAACTTCCAGTACAAAAGAAAAGGGTTTGTATTCTTTATCTAGGAAGCGCTAAGAACTGAGACAGCAATAGGAGCTCAGCAGTAAGGTGCAGTGGCATAGGGGACAGATACAGAATGTAAGAAGGTGAAGAAGCACTTTAACACCTTGCCAAACCCAAAGCAGCATCCATCTTTGATTTTTCTAGTAGTCAAAATGCACAAAGTCCAAGTCACATTTCCCTCCCCTGCTTGGGTGTCCCTATGTGTTCATTTCCCCCTACTTGACGCACTTCTCAGACAGTAGAGTCTTGCATTCTCTGTCCCAAATGATACCACCCACCCAGCCTCCTGTGAAACCTACCTTGAGGTCAGACACATCTCTGTAGCACTGCTCGGAACGTGTGTGATCAGAAAGCTGCACATTCCAGAAACATGGGAGCTGGTAGACAAGGAAGGGATTTTGTTTGATGACTGCATTGAAGATATCCTAGCAGAAAAAAAAACCAACAGAGAAACAGTTGGGTATGTTGTTTCTACAGTGAGGTGACCTCAACACCTCCTTCTCCCTCTCACAGGTAGAAATTCAGATGGTGATGCCAGGTAAAGTTTGCAAACCTTACTTTGTAATTTTATTTTCACAGAGGGTGCTATTACTCTAAAGGGCAATATGCTCCTCTGGACAAGAGGAACAGGCTCTCTTGACATATAGAGCTAAGAGACTCCAGCAAAGTGTTCAAACATTTATTTTGCACTGCTGGCATGAGGTGTGGTTCCTCTTTTAGTCACCAGAGAGAGTAACAGTCAGTAAATGACAAAATACCTGCTGTTAGTAAGTACCACATCACTTTTCAATAAAGGGGATGAACGTGATTCTGTCAGATCTGCTGTTTCAAGGTGAATTACTAGGTGGGATTCTAGCTAGCACTTTATTGTTGCAACCAAGTACTCGAGGTATTTCATGGAAAAGGCATGTAGGAGAGATCTTCAGAACAGCCTACAGCATGAGGGACTGAGAGTGTTCTGTCTCTAAGCAGCCATTCAGTTGGAGAAGTAAGTTACAAGAACAGTCTGTGGTTAAGATATTATGGTAAGACATAAGTAACCTTTCTGCACTCTGCAAAATTCTGCCCTGTGCAAGTATTAGGACTCAGGACCTTACTGAAAACACAGTGAAGTCGCAAGAATAATTTTAGTTAACTTCAGTAGCTTTTGGATCAACCTGCAAAGATGCTGTACACAGTGCACATCTCTACGGGCACCGTAAGCAGCATGCTTCCTTTGTGGTAACTGGTCATAAACCAGATGTAGCTCAGAAGCAGAAGAAACATCTAAATAAGGTTCTGTATTGCATTAACACTTGCTCAAGCTGTTGAGCAAGAATTACTGGTTCAGGTGTAGTATTATTCTGGGTTTAAACTTGGAGCTGTCAGAAAGCACAAGTTGATTAACTACACATTTCTGTGTATAGGCACACTATTTCTTCTCCTGGCCTCAGTTTCCCATCTGTAGCAGGGAGACATCAGTGCTTTTGTCTTTACAGAGGTGTTGTGGCAAGCAGTACATTCAAAGACATCTGGGACTCATATGCCAGAAACAGTAATGAAATGTCTGGAGACTCTTAAAAACTAAAGGCTGATTACACAATAACCACTAGAAAAAGACAGTATATTTGGACTTCAAGTGTCTGGAGAGTTCTATGGTAAAGAACGAAGAACAGAAAATTAATGCATGAAAATCCCATTTTGTCTCTCTTATGAATCATCTGAGCAGAGATGGTAAAAATATCAGTGGAGTAAGAGAAACCTCGTCAGTAAATCTCCATTCCTCTCTTTCACATTTTCCCCAGAATGATTCAACAAATGCTGACTAAAGGCATAATATCTTTCCCCTGCCTTTTCCCCCATCTCATCCCCTCTCCCTTTCTTTCCTTCCTCAATCCATGGACTAGTGGTTATACCACACTCCTGCAACGTCCTACTCACCTGGTCAGCCAGTGAGGTGGATAACATGCTCATTAACTCCCGCTCTGCTGTGAGTCTCCACATCTGCTCCCATTTCATCTTGCGTAACTTATCGAGAAGCAGCAAGATAACCCCTGAAGGAAAACACAGAGCAGAGAACAAGAGAAGCCATGTCACATACCAGTCAGTGCTCATCCTGTCTATGTGCTGATTCCGCAGTTAAAACAACTGAGCTGAGATCTATCAGTGGAAAGTACAGTCCTTAACCTGTGCTAACACAGGAAGTTGACTAAAAAAAAGCTTCGGGTTTCAGGATGCCACCAAGCAAAATTTTCCTGAGCCCCTGAGGCTGCAGAGAAGAAACGCATAGATGGCATACAGACAACTGCTAGGTTATACAGGTTTGCAAGAAGGCTAAAGTAGCCAAGGAGGAGTGAAACTGGAAAGAAGAGAATCAAGAGAAGGACCTTGTATTTTTAGTAGTCTCCTTAATTGATACAAGTTTGACTTCATTATGACATGATTAGCATTAGGATTATTCCTTACAAAATGTACCAACACAGGTGATTCATATGATGGAGCTTAGCTCCATCCAAAGGTCATTAGAATTCAGAAGAGAATTAGAAATATCCTACAAAAAAGAAAGAAAGAAGGAACCTCTTAACACTCAGAAATGACCTTTCCCACTCCTTATTCAGAAAAACTACAGGCTCCAAGACGATAATCTGTCCAGTCACTGTCTGCTAGGGAAAGGGTAGAGACAATTCCGATTTATCTAGTATGACTCAATTTCTGCCATCTTCATATAGAATCGAGATCTGCTTGTTCCAAAATCCCACTGTTTAAATGAATTTCTATCTGACCTGAAATCAAGATTATGCTGAGACAAAGAGAATTTTGTCACCACTATAAAACATTTTACTCAATGCGTGTGAGATGAAATCCGGCCCTTAATACTTACTGCATATATATATATATATATATATATAGCAAAGGTAAAACTGCAGGCCTTACTCCACCCAGTAAGAAGTTAATCACCTGACACATCTGATTGCAATCCTTGAAACTTTTCTGAGGAATGATCAATGCTGGTTACAACCTAGCCTTTGAGAGGGCCTGTGATTAATGCAGCAAGTGTTCATAGAGCAGGACCCTCAGATCAGAAAGTTACACTATAAGTGGGAAAAGAGGTACCTCAGCATGCATTGTTATTCCTCAGTTGCTTTCTATCTGGCCAAAATCCCTAGTATACAAGGGCAAACAGCAGAAGCAATGAAGCTGGATTGAAACATCAGCAAAACCTTTCCTACAGTGTCTCAGAAAAGTCTGCTTGAAAAATTAATTCAGAAAGACTTAGATAAGAGCACTGTCATGGGGAATGAATGCAAACTGAAGGACCACAAAGGAAGGGTACTGACAAACAGCAGCCTCTGAGGCTGACAGAAACTACCTAGTAAGGGCAATGATGGGTTCTGTGTTATTTCACATCTTCATTAGTGGAAGAGGGAAGTAAACAGAACAGTAATGACATCTGCAAATGACATTTAACAAGAGGCCTTACAAAAAAATATCATGGCAACTGTAGAGAAACATAGCAGATACACAGAAGAATATGAAATGACAAAAAGCAGGCATTGGGAAAAGCTGCCTCAGGGAGTCCAAGATGATAAAACTAAAAGTAATGAGAAAAAGAAAGGAAATCTAGTCTGAAAGCTTAAGAAAAATTCTCCTAAAACCGTTGGGGTGAAATAACCTAAAATTGGCAGATAAAATCTTTACTTCATGAGCCTTTACAAATCAGACTACACAAAAATTAGAAAATATACCTGGAACAATCCTGAACTGGTTGGGAGAGAACAAAGGTGATTCCAGTTCATTCCTATCTTTAGTTTCTATGACATGGCAAACTTCTTTCTAGTAAAACCTGGCACTGTCATGAATAAAAAGAAAACCTCTTCTGGCAGTGAATTTTGTGGCCTGCTTTAGTTCTGTTTTCCATTTCAGTCCATCTGGTTCCCAAGGATGCTGGAACCTTTACTGGAGGGATCCCCTCTCATCTTCAGTCAACCTTTCTGCTTCCAGCTGTTGGATTGGAAAGGGAAGTATTGTCACAACATGCTACAATTTATTTATGACAGTGTGTTTGTCTTCTCTCCAGCATAACAGAAGCCTATTTGGAGCATGTAGAGTACATGCATTAGCTTCTAAGAGAGCCATTATGCATTGTCTGAAATTCTAGATCAATGTGAAGCAGGTTCCTTGTGCTGCAGCAATAAACTGGGTGGAAAATCTCCTCTCTGGCAGAGGATTTTTCCAGCTGGCAAGAACTGTAGGGAAATGCAATGGAGAAGGTTCTTTATTAAGAAAAATGAAGAATAATGGTAAGATTCACTTAACTGTAATAGAATAGTTTTTATAATTTATAGACAATAAAACAATTTTTCTTAATTTCTCTAAACCTCCAGTCTGAGGAGGAGAAGGGGAAATGTTTTAATATGTGCCGTATACACAGATTCTTTTTTTTTGCCTTGCACTCTTATGCTAGCAGCAGATTATGGCATTGCAGCTAACAAGATTATGCTGTCCTTAGGGCCTATCATGGTAGCAGCTGAGAATAAAAGAGGCAGATGGGGTGGAAAAACTGGAATATATGTGAGAAAGCATGTACTAAATTATGATGCCATCAGGGCTATCGAAAATTTTCAAAAGCTTTTATGTTCCACCATCAAAATTAATTTCAACATTTCTATTTTAGTTCACCTACAGGCTTGGGTTTAACACCTTTGTACAGTCTCCATTTAGGGTTCTAATTTACTGGTGCCATAAAAATAACTATTGGAGAATATTTATAGCAAGTTTAAATATTTACTCATTATTATTAATCACAATAAGAGATTTCTAGTAAGAGGAGAATTTAATACTACTCACCTAGTTAGTGTAAAATTCACCTAGTGTAATTTAGTGCAAAAGCAAAGCAAAAGCATGTGTTTTAGGAACTTTTAAATAGTTCATGCAGAGGAAAAAATTATGTTTTTTTCAGAGCAGTGAACTTCAGGTTTACTTCCATATTTTTGGGTTGCCAATGCAAACATAAGAAATGAACTAACTCCAGTCTGCACAATTAATTTGCAGGCAAGTGTTTGAAACAAGGAAAGGGAAATATCTGCCTCAGGAGCCCTTCCCTCAGAGTCAAATTGACTGAAATCTCAGACTAAATTCAAGAATGACATATAGCTGAATGTAAGGGGAAAAGGGACTTACGCTCATCTGCTGTGCTGGGGGAGGAAGAGACTGGAGGAAGAAAAAGAAATCAAAGGAATATTTTATTAACATCTAGCCCCAGGCAGTGGGACTTCTGATCTTTTGAGAAGTGTAGCATCTTCCTGCCCTGACCTACCTGAGAAAAACAAAGGAAAAGCTTGGCAGCAAATAAACAAAAAGAGAAAAGTTGCAACCCAAACATCTCATGAGTATTAAACAAATTATGATCAGCCACAAAACACCCTCTTTTTCTTGTCCTGAGGCATATCCAGAGATGCAAATATCTCAAAGACCTCTTAGAAAAAGAATTCTTTATTACTAAATCTGTGGAACATATCCTAGTACAGTTTTTACTTGAATGGTATTTTTCTCCTCCAGCTTGATGAGATTTTGCCTGAACTATCAAAATCTGACAGATTATGAATTGTTCAAACAGGCAAACAAACAAGAAAGTAAACAAACTAACAGAGCAGTTTCTCAAAAATGTGATTTGAGGACATACACAAAAAACCCAGCTCCAAAATCAAAACAAAAAAACTCCCTCCAACAAACCCCCAAAAAAGTAATTTCATGGATAGATTGGATAAAACTGGGCAAAAAATATGAATTAACATATTTGGACTAAAATATTACAATTAGGAAACACTGGAATTTTTTTTTTTTGGTACACTTTAAAACCCAACTTATTCTAAAATGATTTTCACCTCAAAATTGATGCAAACCAAGTGTCTTACTGAAAATGGTTACAAGACCTGAAAAGGAAAATTGATGTTTCATTCTGGCTCTAACCAAATCTGGGAGTCACCTGATATTTTTGTCCTTTTCCCAATGTTTTCACTGAGCAATGGTTTCAGTTGATGCTTTGAGTCACCACAGGAAAATAATCTGGTGGGATTTGTTTCTTTGGTTGGTTGGTTGGTTTGGGTTTTATTTTTTTTCAATCTGCTCCAAAACAAAATATTTCATTTGATTTTTCTGAATAGTAAATTGAAAGTTTGCAGAAACAGTTGCAATTTCCCTTGGAATGCTACCAAGCATCTCAACCTCTTGCTTCAGGAACACAGACTATGGCTTTTCCTGAAATTCAGAGGAACATATAGTAGCGCTAGAAGTAATAAACAACATTTTAAGACAGAACAGAATCACTTACAGAATTTATAGTGAAACTGGACAAGCTTTCAAACTCAATCAATTTATTACAATGGGCCTCTTAGGGTGGCTGAAAAAACACTCAGTGCTGTGGGGAAAGAAAATGTAACTACTAAGAGATAATTTTCTGCCAGCACTATCTTGCCTGTTCCTTTTGGGTGGAACAGGATGCTTTTGTGAGCTGTTGAGGCAATGCTGTTTTATGGGAGCAGTACTTCAAAGCCTGCGCTTGTCAAGTTTTTAAAAATTTTTCCTGGAATTAAGCCTGCAACAGTGAACCATCTAGACAAATAGCAAGTAGATACCACTACACTATCTAAAAAAGATAGTCAGGACACACTTCAAAATATATCATAAAGCAATAGTGAGTTTTAAAAAAATGACTGGGATTTTGCAATAGCTAAGCAGCATACCAAAGACCATACACCAAAACACTGAGTCTTGGATGAGGTAAGAAATAATGTTAAGCATGGCTGACATTATGGAGATTTGCTACCATAAATAACTGACCCAGAGATCTCAGGCAGTAAGCTACCATGCTTTGTGAAATAGATTTGGCATCAAAAATCTGAGTTCAGTTTTAGGCACGGTGGAAGGGGTTTGTAGCTCTGCTGTCCCACGAGAAGCTCCACGATAGTACTGACTGCTTAGTACTCTAGCAAATACTTACATATCTTCTTTGAATTCTGATTTATTGCACCTGAAATCAATGGAAATGATCACAATGTGTAATGCTAGGAATGTGACTAAGCCTTTGTTGGATCAGGGCCCTAGTGACCAGTTTTGCTAAGGACTGCATTTAGAATCCACTGAGCCGCATCTCCACACCACTGACTGTGGCTGCTGTTCTACACCTGTAGTTCCAACAGCAAATAGAAAAACATAAGTATATGGTTGTTGGGGATTAAAAGATTAAATTAAAGCTATAATTCCACAACAAGCCACTGCACACAATTTAAAATCTTCATTTTAAGTCTTTGTGTGGATGAAATTCACTGCACTTATTTCACTTGATTTATAAACCATCTATCTGACTGTTGCTCATAATTTGACTAGCCATATCATTAGTGTTATAAAACCATAACTTACGTCTACAGTTTTTAACGTGATATGACCAAAGGACTGTCATTCTAGTACATTCTGGGAGTATCCTGAAACATTATTTAACTGTGAACTTACATGCACCAGCCTTTATCTCTAAAAAACCTTTTTGCAATGTAAAAAACCACAAACTAATAAAAACTTGCAGGGATGCACAATGTATTAATTGAGAATAAATGATGATTCCACATTTGAACTTTTCTCTACCAAAACTGGACATGGCTGAGAAGCTGTTTTGAAACAGAAAGTCTGTGTCCCTCCAGGCATGGTGACAGAATGCAATAGCCCTCGCTTTCTCTGCACATGTATTAAAAGTGAAGCTGTCACGGAGTGCATTTTGAAATGTAGTGCAGTCACCCTGTTGGGAGGCTGGTTCTTCCTGAAGCATTATAAACATTTTCTTTATACTTTCTGATGACCATTTAATGAAATGCAATACTTTTATTTTCTTTATTCTCCTCTTCTGAAGTATGCTGTTTCTCCTTAGGCAAAATTAAAATGTTATAGTCAAGCATGATTCTAACTTCTTATTACAGAGCTGCTGACTGTAGCTCAGAATTTCCTGGTTTTTAGCTGTTTCTTTACCGTTAAGATGTTTTTCTTCCTGAGCAATTTGGAAAAAGATACACAAGCTTTGTATCTTCCCTTTAATAACTTTCATTTCTGGGGGACTTTCTTAAAGCCCCAAAGCTGCTACAGAAGAATTTCCTTGATTCTAGAGTCTATAAAGTCTACAGGAGAAGAATGATGAGCCATATGGCTTTTAGCAAGTCTATGAAGGAAAACCTCTGCTACTTAAAGGCCATCCTGCTAAGTAATGCCCTCCACTTCTATTTTCCAGAGTCTTGTGAAGAAACAACTCCATAGGTCTTTCAGAGGTCAGCAAAGAAAAACCATCTCTAGACCTGAAGAAATTGGCCTTTTCTTACATAGATCCCAAGCAGTATAAAGTCACACACTTTCCAGCCCAAGTTGCTGAAAATGTTTGCCTAAATCCTATAATGGAAAATAATGTGCCTGGCAAAAAGAAATATATAAAAAAAAAATCAGAAAGGGAAGCTGGGGTTTTTCCCAGCTGCTGTACTTGCTTTGGGTACCAAGAAAGCCAGTAAGGATAATAACCTTTCTCGAAACACTCTGCATTTCCTGAACCCCATGCAAAGAGTTGTTGGAGATGAAAAACAGCTGTGAAGAATCTCCTTATATGGTTTTTAAAAAGCTCCTCAGTTTTCTTATAGCCTTTGCACTCCATGACCCTTGTGAGCACATAAGGCACTGAGATTACATTTTAGAGGCAAAAAGGAAATAATCCAGGGACTTCTCAGCTGGTAAACTACAGAGATGGTTTGCAAGAAGGGAAAAAATCCCTCAAGAGGCATATCATTAACATCTCTTGAAATTCAAAAGACTGGGAAAGTTTTCGCTGAGAACTTTTAAACCTCAGATAAAACATTCTAACTTCAAACCAGCAAAGGCAGAGAGGAGGGAGGTCTCAGCTTCTACACAAGGTAGTGCAATGGCAATAACCAATCTAAATAAAGCAGAAGAGAGCTGTCTCAAAGACATCTCACATCACCAACATGCAAAAGTATCACCCAACAGCCCTCAGTGCACATCTCTGCACATGTCTGAAAAGTCAAGATGGAAGTGCCGAAAACTGACACTAGCAAAAAGACAGTCAGGTATATATATCTTATTATAAAGCATTTTGAAATGCGAGATTTAGAAAGAAAAGTGATATGGGAGGGAATGTGGAAAACTTCTCCAAAGTTCCAAAGAACTTTTCCTCTCTTCAATATTAAAATTGCAGTGAGTTGTTACATACAGATTATTGTGATTTCATTTGCCTGGGAGCTTAGGTGGCTTCATTTGAGAGGAAAACAAAGTCCTAGTTAAATACTTATTAAAGTGATAAAGTCAGAAAGGATAATTTTTAGCTCTTGCATAAGAGAGGCCATAGGATTTTGCAAAATCAAATTGTGCTCTACTAGAGCGTAACTTTTAGAGAAATATTCAGTCTTGATTTAAAAATTTACAATAATGGATAATCTATCATGAACTTTGATAAGTTATTCCAATGCATAATTGGAACCCTGATGAAGGATACTACCCTTATTTAATTTGAACGTCTCTTTGAACTTCCAGTCACTTGATCTTGCTGGACCTTTGCTAAATTGGCAAGTCCTCTATTAAGAAATGTTATTTTCTCCTGCAGATACTAATAAGCTAAGATAAAGCTATCCTTTGACTTGCTCCCAGATAAGCTCCTGGAGCCCTTTTTCCCAACTTTGTGGGAAATTTTCCATTATTATCTCGGAACTTTGCAAATTTATAAGTACTCATTTTTGACCTGTGGAGACTAGACTTGGAAAAGTAGCTAAACCTACATTTTAAAATATATCTACTCAAAGAAGTGATCCCTAGCACCCAGATCACCATACACACAGCTGTATGTGTACAACTACAGAGTGGTTCTACTCACACTGCTCAGGATCTAGCTCTTTACTGAGCAGGCTGGCCACATTCATAATAGGTGGTACCTGTCTCATACTACATAGCACTTGTCTCTGAGGGTCTCGTTTATGTTCATTCAATTTTTAGACAAAACAATCACTTTGTCTGCATTTCTCAGTATCTGCGACATTGTGAGAGATCCATGTCACAATTTCCTCCACTGGGGAGTTTTCAGCAAGGAACTGAGTGTCTATGTTGTGTGCACTGGAGAATATCAAGAGGGCATGTGGGAATACCAGTCTTCTGATGCCACATTTAGGGACTAGAAAGAGATGCCAAACAGAATGTAGTCTTACCCATAATACTTTCCAGAACTACTTCCTGGAGTGAACTACCAACAAATTACATTAAATTTATCTATCTATCTATCTATCTATCTATCTATCTATCTATCTATCTATCTATCTATCTATCTATCTATCTATTTAAAAGCAGAGTTTGGTCCCTGAGAAAGACAGGGTACTAACTCACTTCTGTGCCCTGTGGATAATCAAGAAGCCAAGAAACAAGAATGAACTAGAGAGCTAAGCGATCTGGCAGTGTGGACACCAGATATGACAGGAGTCAAAGGTCTACACCCAATACAAAACAAATCATCTTCTCTACTCATACTTGAAATTACCCTGTTTACAAGTCCAAGGAAGTGTTCCAAAACTAATCTATCTTGGACTCCCCACCAAAGAACCACCCACCTTTAAAACAAAAAAAAAAAACTCGTTTAATGATCCTCAGCTCTTGTAAATCAGCTTAAGTCTATTTAATGCAAGCATCAGGCATTTATATCAGATCTGGACCTCATCCATGATGCGTATCTATTTTTTTTTTCTTCCTCATAAAGCAGCAAAAAGTGAAAGGTAATAGAGACCAGTGCTTTAAATTATGTGGGTTTTTTTTTTTGTTTGTTTTGATCCTCTCAAAGGCATCATATTTAATAGGGGTCAAAATGTGAAAAATTTTACAAGGTTTCCACTTTGGACCATGTGAAGAGGAAAATGCACCCTGCACAGGTGCTAATTATCTTGGCTGGCTTCTAATATTAACAGTGTCTGCCTTATACTTTCCATCATGGTGGAGAACAGTTTTTTAGAAGCAGTTTCTAATATTAACAGTAGCTCACAAGACTAATTGTGGGCACAGTAAGTAAGAACCTGCCATAGCTTTTCTGGGTTTGGTGTTCACTCAATGCCCTGGCAACAAAGAAGGAAATGTGGCTCATGAGCTGAAGAGCCTCTCAGGTATTTCTTTCTGTTTGGATGACAAAGAGGTTTGGTGTTTTGTATTCAGAAACAACCAGAAAACCTACCCCCCACTTCCCTCCCTTAATTGGCAGTTTATTTACTGCGTGAGATTCAGGAGGAATAGAACATTCTGAGAAATGGATTAGGGGAATGAATGCAGCAGCACAGAATGAACAAGCCTGGAAATAGCATTTTCAAAAAAAACAGGAGACACAATCCTTCCTCCACAACCATTTCTTTTCTAGTAAATCCTTTTCTAAGGATTAGGTTCACAACAGAAACACAGGGTTTGCGTAAGGAGTTGTTTATCATGCTCTTGTAACCAAACTGAGATACAGTTTGGATAAGCGGACTACAAAGTGTCTGCAAAGTTGGACTGCCAAGCTCAAAGGGTTTTGTTCAGCAATAAAACATTCAGATGGTGGTCAGTTACAAGGGGTGTCCCACAGGAGTTGATACTGGGGCTGATAGTGTTTTAGCATTCTGATTAATGAGCTGGAAATGAGTTAGAATGTGCCCTCAGCAATGTCACCCATGACAACAAAATGAAGTCTATGGCCAAGTACCCTGGGGATGGGCTGCTATTCAGAGGGACCTCAACAGGCCAGACAAATGGGTAAGAGAAAGCTCCTTAAGTTCAACGAAAAGTCCTGAATGAGTCTATTCCTGAATGGAGAGTACAGGCTGGAGGACAAGTGGATAGAAAGGAGCTTTCCAGGAGAAGTTGATTTCTGTAGAAAATAGTACCTGAGTGTTTTGAAATTCAACTGGTTTTGTTGGCATTCCCTTAGTGTGAATGGCTTTTACACACGGGTGTGGAAAGACATCTTAATTACTCTGCTACTTTTTGTGACAGGCACCAAGCCACTTATTAAGAGTCCAAAGATGTAGTCCAACTGTGTGCCTCTTTTTTTGCTTTGGGACTATGGCTAAAACCTCTGCCTCTGTCTCTACAAAAAGGAGCTGTCTTTACACAATCACTTTTATGAGCACAATGAGAAACTGGAAAGTGAACTTGCACTTCAAAAGAAAAAGTACTGGTTTTACTATTACTATGCATTTGTCTGGGGTTCTCCTGTCACATAACAGAAGGTTTTGTTCTCAGTTTAAGCACCTGGATGCCTCTACAAAGCTTTTATGTGCAAGTCTTTCATCTAAATTTAACCTGCTAATGATTGTCCCTCTACAATAAAGAGAGGGCATTTGAGAGTGCTGGACAACTTAATTACTGATCAAGGTATATATGTTCACATAAAGAACTGTCTTGATCAAGCTAAAAATAACACTTCAGAATGATTTTTAAAATCATTACATTGGAATGTTACATCTATATGCCTGATTTATGTACATTAGATGGAGAATTTTACATTCTGAACTCAGGTCAGACCAGTAAAACCCCCAAAACAATTTAATCAGCTAAAAGAGATTAATTTTATTTACTCCAATACTCTGGAAACTAGAATCTGGTACAGACTGTCTGAATGCCATTGTTTGTTTTTTTTTTAATCATAGGTTTCTTAAGAGATGAATGTTTTCAGTGTTTCAAAGAGTCAGGTGGTGTATTTTGAAAAAAGACAGCTATTACAAGGGCTGATAGATTCAATTGCTGAGGAGTAAAGGATGTACCTCAGAGAATGCAATGAACAGCAGACTTAATCCAGCCACAGCAATGCCATTACTACATGGATAGGACTCTCAAACTAGAGATACCATTTTCACAATCCCATACATATTGAGATTCATTTCAGAAATATCAAGCATGCTGTAAAAAAGTTCTCATTACATCACATGCTTTAGAAAGTGCATGAGAAAGACTGGAAAGAAGGCTATTCTTTCCACTAGTCAGTAGTAGAAGGGTAGTCAGCTTTCAAATAGCTTATTTTTAAGTGCAAGCAACAGATTATAGTCAACAAAGGTAGGGACATAGTTATCAAAAGGAGAGTTATCAGTTTAGCTATCCACCTTTGACACAAACAGACTAACATTTCTGTTGAGCCTAAAAGCAACCATATGCTGGCACTTCCTAAACTGCTCCTGTATTGTGTGCACGATACTTGTACTTCAAATGCGTCTCTGCATTTTGTAAAGCATATGTGTATCAGGATGCTTTGCACTAAGAACAATATTTACTGAATAAGCTAAACTCTAAAACTCTAAGAAAAAGCTAAGAAAAAAACTGGTACAGTGTGAACCTGAGCAGATGAAGAAAGTGCTACTTTTTGGCTTGACATTGGTATTGGACATGGTTTTTTAATCATTAAAATGCATTTTTCATCTGTTTGCAGTGGCTCCTGTACTTTCAACCAAACTTAATGATACCACTTCCTGTACCAAATATGACTAATGTTTTATATAATGGGAGACAGGAATATTGCAAAGGCTTTTAGAAAGGGTATGGCTAAGCTTGGTCAGGCCCCTGTGGTGGGTATTTATAGGCTCTATAAACCATGAGTTTTCTAACTTCTTCATTCACTGAGACAATGTGAAAAAAATCTCCACTCTCAAGCAACCAATACACCTGAGAACATTTATCATAATGTCAGGAGCAGAAGCCTGTAGAGCTCAGCTGAAAGCTGTTATCAGGCTTCTGGAGCTGGACCACAGGCAGTTCCATGTCTACCATTACCCCATTTTGCACTGCTTCACTAGTAATTTATTTTCTGCATTGAAGATGCACAGTACCATCATGAAGAAGCACAAGATTTGATCCAGACTTGCTTCATATAAAGTCTGCTCTATGCTTGTCTTTTATCATTCAAAATTGTTATGCAAAAATGACATAACATACGCTTCCAACTTCCAATTCAACTTCCATGTGTCCTTTTCTTTCAGGGAAACAATAAAGGAAGGAGGTTCATTCTAGCATTGTTCCAGTCATTACAAACATGGGAGTAATAAGGCATGGTATACATGTAGCCTAGTAATTGTTAGGTGCTAGCCATTCCCTTCTGTTCTCAATCCACAAGTCTGGTAATGTCACATTTCTCAGTGTGGGAGGATGAATCCTCAGCTCAAGCTGTTGAAACACCTCCTTACGGTATCTGGTAGTTGCACTGAGCCAGTGCATTTCAGATGAGCCTCAAATCCTTAGGATGGGCTTCTGTAGTCTAGGATTCTGAAATCCCTGGGGTCAAAGCTTTTGGAAATGTTCCCCTGGCACCCAAAGTGCAGTCACATATTCATCCTAAAGCTCCATGGGGCAGGCATGGAGTCCATTCTCAGCCGGTGGAAGTTGGGTCTGCTGCACTAAAGCCAGAGAAGCCAAGGGTGATTTACACCAGTTGAAGAAGTGGCCTGAAGTCCTAACAGTCACCAGAAACTGCTTTTAAAAGCTGTTCCTCACCGTGATGGAAACTATAAGGCAGATAAAGTACTAAAAGCTTTTATATTTAGAATTTCTTTGACAGTACTTTTCTGAGGACTAAGATGACTCTTACTCCAGAAATGAACATCAAACCATACAGTGCAATTCTGGAGTTGTCAGTTTAACACTTTTAAAGAGAAAAATCATAGTGAGGCTCAGGCAATACTTTCAAAAGCACAGTTTAGTCAGTGAAAGATAATATAGGTTTTATAGCAAGAAAAGTGTGCTTTAATTAAAGTATAAGAAATCTGTAAGAGTTTAACTCAGTGCAGACAAGCAACATGGAGTAGATGATATATAAAAAGAGTATTTGATTAAACAGCTCACTCAGTGTTGGCCAGTGAAGTACAGAAAAAACATGGTTACTTTTGTGGTACAGAAGGAACTGTGATTAAAATGGTTTAAGGAAGAGAGTGTTATCACAAATAAAGAATGGATCCAGCGGAGAACATTTTAAACACTAATTAAATTGTCACTTAACTGACTTTGAGTTTGGTCTAGTTTTCCTACAATTACATTATCATGGACTAAAGTATGACTTGGATTATTTGCCTGTGCAAATGAGGAAGAAGAATAAAAAAAGTAACAAAATCTTTCCTTGAAAATCTGTATTGGCTGTCAGGAAATCTGGCTTGGGCACACAGGAAGAGGAGAATACACATGCTTACTGGGTTTAAAGAACTAGCAGAGAAGGAATAAACACACCTTTGCCTTTAATATTTCTGCCTTCTGAGACTCCTCCAACATATATGTTGTCCAGAATGGCTCAGACACAGAGATAAGAGTGAAACAGAAATTATCTCCTTCAGAAACTTGGAGGAAGCAGTGGAAGAATTTTGACTTTGAGGGGTGCTTCTGCATCAAATTTGCCAGGGTTAGGTCTGGCTGAAGAGGCTCACATAAAAATCTCTTTTCTTAGAATTGTATCCTAAGTCTGTAGTAAACACTCTCCCAAGAGCAAATGCAAAGTCTGTCTGAGAGCTTCTCCCCTGATCCAGCTCTGTTTAGCTCATTAAAGTTTCAGGGGTTTGGGGGCCCTTTTATTCTTCTTAAGTACAGCTCCAGGCACCTGAATTTCTATGTCTTTCCATTCCTGGCCCACTTCTTTCATGAGTGTTTTGTCAGAGATATTGCCTCCCTTTTTTGTGCCCTCTGCCGCCCCTGCCTTTTAGTTTTCTGAATCCTCCTTGGCCACAGTGTTGCGTTCAGTGTCAATTATTTCAATTTAGTGAACTCATCAAACAAGTTCCAGTTTCATCTTCCTTGAGAAATTTATAGCTCCAATCTCTCCTAGATTACTGAGGCAAACAATGAATTCAATCAAGAAATTATAGTAAAGGGTGCTGATTCTGTCAATAACATAATTTCCTACTTCTCAGAGGTTGCACTGTTTCACTCGGTGACCTCTTGCTCCATGTACTTGAAAAACAACATTCCACTTCTTATGATCACTTGTCAATCTCCCACACTTTACCTACCTTCTGGTTTTCTCTGTAAAAAAATTTTTTTATGACTACAGGTGAGTTGTGTGAAGAAATCATGGGCAGGATTAGTGGATTATGCATGGCCTGGTAGGTATATATTAACACAAGAATCGACACATGTAATCTATGTGAAGGACTGCAGATACTCAGGCTGTTTGGTTTTTTTTTTTTTCCAGTGGAAGATTTATGTAATATACTGGCATGTGGTATCCCTATAAACTGTTTGGAACAGTAAGTTGGGAAGATATAAATTAAAGCCTTACGGCACTTTTTTAAAGATAATTGCATTTTAGATATTACCCACCACACATTTCTGGTTTATTCTAATGTTATGTAGTTGTGCCACATTTCTCTCTATCAGCATTAAAACGGCAGAAAGGAAAAAGCAAAAATGTAGCAGAAAGAAGGTAACTATATGAGGTGGTCATCTCTCAGCAGAACAAAAGATACTATTTTGTGGCATAACAGCGAACCCAATTGACATCAAATAGTTCAGTTGTGTCTAACGTAAGCTTTCAGGTTTCAGGACAAATCCATGAAATTTATCTCTGTCTCATGTTTTTGAGGGGCTGGGAACAGCAGTAAGCAGATCTAGCCTTTCTATTTGCAATTCTGGCAAGCGGAGAACCATCAAACAAACGTATTCTGCCAAAATCTTGTATCGATATCCATGTTCTGTTAGGTTATTCTTTTGAACCTTTTCACAAAATAGAGATACTTTGTAGGGACTGAAATGCAAATTCATTAAAATTAGTGGGATTCCTGTAAATATACAAAGGAATATAGAAATACAGATGACCCAACCACAACTTGTGCAATTCTTTTTCTAGTTAGTCTGTTTAATTCAATCCAATATATTTCTGTGAAGCAAAACCACTATTATGGTGAATAATTTTTCTGATAGTGCAGGGATATTTAAATGGACTCATCTGTTCCAAATGGAGGCTTCACCATCTGTTCTGTCCTTTTATTACAAATAGAGAGGGAACTTAACTCACTGCATCAGCGTGTATAGCCTATCACTGAAATGATTTAGATGTATGTGTGTGTTTTTTATGCACCTGGTATGTTTTCTCACATACCAAACACAAATCAGTGGGAAGACCTGTCTTTTGTAACCTAATAAATTCTCTGATCTAGTGCCTTTATTCCTTTCTCATGGCAGCAGAAATTGATCGCCAGTAGCTTGCATTTTATTAGGACAATTATGACCCTGTTGCTGTCCTGCAAGAGTTATATCTTTATTGGGCTGACATTTTGTGATACCATTTACCTCTCTACAGAAAATGAGCCTCAATTCCTATTCATTCCCACTTGCTGGGCCTACATACGTGTCATCATGGACAGAAATCTCGAAGGAGATGTGCTGAGGATTTGTCAGATTGCTGAAAAGCTCCGTTCTTCCCCAAAGGATGCCACGCAATCTTTTCTAACACCATTTTAAGAAGATAGGAAACTCCAAGATGTATGACACTGTGTAATTTCTGCTATTTTAAAAGACAAATTTAGCCATAGCTTAGGGAGGGAGGTGTAAATTAACACATCTCATACTCTCTCTACCAGGAAATGGATTGCATGCTCAATGCAAACATTAATTTCAAAAAAACCCTCAGGTCCTACCTGTGTTGTAGCCTCTCCCAAGTGCTGGCCAAGGTCGATGGTTCTTCCAAAGGTTGCCCAAATACCAATCACTCTGGTTCTCTACTAAGCCAAGAACTTGCTGCCCTGAAAATGAACAAATTGGAAGCAGATCATGAGACAGAAGACAATCAATCAATGGAAAACAAAAGAGAAATCTGGAGAGAGACAACCAGTGGAAAGAGAAGACAGAAGGTCGGGTGCTGCCTCCTTCCATACACTCGGAAGGAGCGCTTGTGTAACAGGCAGCAAGCCTAGCACAGCTCATTTCTTCCTTCTCCCCTGGCTAGTCTGGGTAATTAAACACTGTGGGAACCCTTGTCACGTTGACAGAAATGTATCACCCAGACAAATCTGAATGCTGCTTGATTTTGGAATACAATGATGGAGAATCCTCCTAGTGAAAAGTAAGTGTTGGTAAAATGATCATATAATATGAAGATCTGTTCATACTCTGATGGAGATAATATAATTAAAGAACAAGGCTCAGTATAACAAATTATTCTCTTCCCATGCTCCCTGCTACTTGTTTCGGGGATTTTTTTCTCAGTCACAAAGGAAATTCCTTTTGCTCAGAAAAAGATTTGATTCTATGAGTTTACCTACATAAGAATGTTGCACTGTTTTAATTTAAGAGAGCAATTTAAAAGTCATTTAGGTAAGCCTGAGTAGAATGCTTCATGGAAACGATGATTTCAGTTTTATTTCAGTTTATCTTACATTGATTAGCAGCTGGCTTCAGCTAGAGTAAAATGTGTTTTAAATCAAATGTGTCTAGAAGTTTTGCACTGCTTAAAAATCAACTGAAAAGTGAATGTTTGTATAGATAAGGACTTAATTATCTATCCTGAAATGTGCTGTATAAAATATAAATAAGTGACTGAAATGATGCTGTGGTGACAGAGAATGGAGGGAAAACTGCATTTGGATCTAGTCAGAGAAAGGAAAGGGTATGTTATTTTTACAGAGGGACATGCTCAGTGAGGGCACTGAGACTGGTGTTGGAAATTATTTTGCAACCTTTTGAGAAAGCATGCTTTGAAGGCCATTTTAAAATCCCAGCTATGCTCATAAAATTGGGTGTATGGTCACAGCAGGGCATTGAAAGCATTCAATTATCATTATATGTTGCTCACATAAGACCACAGCTGTATTACTAAAATTTCAGTATGGCCCATGACAAGACTGGGCTGAGAAGCAAGACATAAAGACAGAAGTGATTATTTCAATTTTATAATTGGCTTGAAAAGTGATTGTGATACTCCCCTGTGGTATTTGGAATTCAGGGGAATATCAGTGACCCCCACATGCGTCTCAAATATTGTTCCAAAGAGGGTGAGCATCAGTGATTGGCCAATGCATTTAAGAAACAAATCAAAATGCTATGAAAGCATTCAAGGAGTGAATGGAAATCAATCTAAAAATAACCTTGAGAGATTACCAAGTCCACTCCACGCTACTTCAGGATCATCCTACTCTATCCTAATGACAACATGACACTGCTCATCAGACCTAATTTTCTAATGTCTCTTCTTTGCTACTATATATATTTATATATATTTAATTTTTCACATTATACTCCATAAGTCATTTTTTAAGAAGGTGGAAAATCTGGGGGAGAACAAAAGGATCATATAAAAGACCACCACAGATTTATCTTCCCATGGGTGCTACTGAAAACTGATAATATTAACAGAGTGCAATGCACAAGCAAATGAAGGAAATGACAAGATGGAGGCAAATGTATCCTAAGGAACTGATGCTTTGTTCATACAAATAAACTATAGCATCTCTCAACCTGTGAGACACATGGAACGCACTAGAGAGCATGAGACACCACAAACTATATTGTGAGGAAATATGAAAGGGATGTCAACTGGTCAAAAGAAGTCTTTGGCAAAAAGATGCTGAAGGACGCAATTTAAACCAACACTTGTTGACTCCATCCTGGAAGTCTGCCTGTTCTTTATAACCACTTCCTTAAAGCTGAGGTAGAATAAATCAAAATAAGAAACTACCATGGCTAGTAAAGGATGAGAATTAAACAAACAAACAAACAAAAAACAAAACAAAAAAAAAAACACAACGAAAAAAAAAACCCAAAACCCCACCAAAACAAAACAAAAAAAAAATCAAAAAAAACCCCCTAACCCCAAAAACAACAAAAAATGCAGGTGCAGCTGGGTTGGAATGGATTGGCACAGCTGGTAGGAAGTGAGTGTCCCTGCCCATAATCTAACAGCACATTTTACAACTCAGCAGTCCACAGATCCTTCTCAGGATAGTACTGCTAACATCAAAAGAAATGTTAGAATTCCATTTGCAAGAAGCAGATACTGAACTTCCTTACCATGGAGCATTAATCTGCTTTCATTATTTTAGCCCCATGAATTGCCCATCATGCCACAGAGTTCAGCCTTTAAATTGATGAATAATAAAAAAAGAACAAACCTTGCTACTTGCTAATGGTTTTCCTTTCCCACCTATCAGTACAAAATCTCAGTTCTAATAATGTACCTCCGAAACACTTATTTCTCAGTTATTATTTCTCATGCCAAGATAAACTGAAAAGGCTCAGGAAATTATGTTTGCATGTATTTACTGTAGCTGTATAATTTTCTTCCCTTTTTCCCTTTATTTTTGAAGACACCAGGACAAATCATGCTTTCACCAGTATTCCTCGAGATTTGATAAGGGATATGGATGAAGGCAGAAATTAATATCACGTAAGCTTTAGGGCTTAGATACATGGATCAGATAATGTGCCTTACTCTGTGTCAGCTGAGCTGGAATAACTGCTTGTACATGTCCTTTTAGCTTGTCACAAATACAAAGTAAAATGTGTCAGCTAACATGCTTTAGTTTGCCTTTGCAATGGCCTGGGAATGTGAACGTGTTCACCTACCATCCTAGGGTACGGCATTATGCAACTTATCAGGTTGTTGTAACTCTTACTGGTGCATAAAAGCCTACTAGGGCAGATGTGATGATTTGTCTCCCAAGCCACCTTAAAGTAAGTTATGGAGATATGCTTTGCATCTTCTCTAGTTATATTTCTGTTTTCTCTAGGCTGGAATAGTGTTGCTGTCTCTGCCAAAGAAGAACATATTTTTGTTTCCCTTTACATTATCTCTGTGATCCAGACTTAAATCAGAAGTAATCAGGAAACCAGAACTTCAGCTGCATGGCAAATATTAATGTTTACAAAAAATGTTTTCATTCTGAATCAGCATAGAAAAAAGAAAATCAGAAATATTTTCTGGACAAATTTCCCCAAATATTTTGATCTGAAGACACCAAAATAAAAAATGTACAACCCTTATCACTTTAAATCACATAAAACAATGTAACACACAATGCAGATGCATAATATATATCATATAGAACATTATTTTATGTATCTAAATGTTCAAACAAAGTAAAATAATAAGATTTGCCCTTTCATTTGTGACCAACTAAAAATGCTTCACTCAAAGCTTAAATTAATATTTTCAATATTGATGAATCATTGTGAGAATATCTATCCAGTGTATCTGACCACTACCCGTTAATTAATTTAGTTATTTACTTTTTCAAATGCATTATGAAGTTACAGAAACAAGGCTAAAGCGATGCATGGTGTTGAGCAGGCACAGGGAATGCTCACCTTGCCCACAGCTTTCTGACCGTCCACCAGCCCCAACCTGCCCCTCTGCCACCTTTCATGCCTTCCCTGCAAGGTGCCTGCAGTTCTGTGGACACCATCACCAGGTTCATCACCTCTGATCACACCACAGTCTGAATTCAGATTTTCTGGGGAAAAAGACTAGAGTTTCTTCCCACCATGGACTTTTGGAAAAGGCAGGATTAAAAGAGTTCTGTGAGTTATTCTTCCAGCAGATGAGAACACGGTGGCTACCATAACGAATTTGAACTGTTAAGCATTTTGAGCTGCCGGTTTCTTCTTCCTAAGAATTATTATAATAAAATACCATAACTAACAGCAAGAGCTCTATGATTTTCTGTTCTGACCCTGCAGTTATGATTAACTGCACTCCTCTCATTCTCTGTTACTCCAGGCACAAGTTAGCTTATGAAAATTAAGCTGTCTTTCTTACTTCTCCATACATCACCACTAACAGCCAGACAACAGAAAACAACACTATGATTCTGGCATGACCGTGGTGAAAAATTATTGACCAGGCAGAATTGCAGCTGGATTGCTGGGAACGGGGCCGTATGCTGGCTGGCTGTGGGATGAGACTTCTTCAGAAGGCAGCTGCAGCTACAGCATTTCACACAGAACAGCTCTCTGACAGCTCTTGCACGATGAGAGGTGCTTCTCTCCTTGCAAAAGCTTGGCTGTTGCTGGGAGGAGGTTTCCATGGAAAAACAAATACTTCTGAATCTGGTAGCTCAGTTCCTTCAATTCTGTTTTTACTTCACAGACTTTTGGTGGCTAATGGGGGAGAAAGCATTATCCTGTAATTCAGGCATTGAGGGGGACTCCAGCTCCCAGCTGCGATACTGATTTCTCGGGTGACATTGAACAGGTCACAGAACAGCCTCTTGCTCAATTCTCCCTTAATAAAATTTTACCCCTGTCTCACATACTGCAAATGTAAGTCCTCTGAGTTAGTAAGTGTGGGCTAGTTTCTACTGAGAGCACAAGAGCAGCAGGATTGTGGCCAGGCTGAGCATAGGGAGTAGCAGCTGCACAAGATGGAGGACAACAGTGCAGCTGCTAGGGGGCACTTCTTAACAGTGGTCCTCTGGCTTCCAGTGACACATGACACATCTGAAGAAGTATCAGGTTTTATTTATGTTGAGTCTGGAATCTGCTAGTTTCATCTGGTGCCAATCTTGTCGCCTATGAACAATGTTTTCCTATTTTGCCCTGATTTTTTTCCCAGTTTTAAAATATTGTATCTTCTCTAGTCCATGGTACAAAGGTCCTAAACCTCAGCTCTTGCCTTGATGTACTTTGCTATTACAAACAATAAAAATAGGAGTAAAAAATTATAATTATTACAAGTACTTTCAACTTCTTCTTAAGTGGAAGCCTTTTTTTTTGGTCTATTTTGTTTGCTTGTTTTTGGTTTTGTCTGTTTGTTTTGTTTGGTTAATTTTGGGGTTTTTTGTTTGTTTGGTTTTGTGTTTTTTTTTTTTTTTTTTTTTTTAAACCTATAGTGGCTTTTAGTGACTCCAGTGCAACCACAGTAGCAGCAATAGACCCACTGCAAGTACTTTGTGCATTTTCTCAGGACATTAGACTGTTTCTGGAAACGGGAAAATAAAAAGGCATATTAAAGGGGTAGGAAAGGCTGGGGTGCCACTTTTTGATTGCCCAGGGCTAAAGGGTGAGCTGGTATCACTGGAAAGATCCATTTCAACAGAGTTCTCGTGCTTGTTGGATTTGCAACATTTAGTTGCATTTGGTAGAGGCCTTCATAGTGAAAAGCAAGTGCAAAGTAGTTTTCAGTCTTTAAAAACATAGTAAGTAAGCAAAGGTTATTAAAGAAGAACAGAACAGAACTCTGCCCTGCTAATTCTAAATATTAGGAATATAATACAGACACAAATGCTGGAGCTGCAGCCAAGTACTGCCAGAGCAATGTGCATGCCTTCAGTGTAAGCTGAAAGAGTGAAGAAGGACTCAATAAGAATTTAAGACTCAAATTTGGCAGGATTCAGAACTGCAGTCTTTTGCTGCCAAAACAGAAATACAGACATAGACACAGAAATAAAAAATAAAAAGGTCACAGGAGGGAACAGGGAAAAAAGTAAATATTCTTAATGCCAGAAAAATTCTAAAATGGCAGTATCAAGTTCGATGAACACAGTCAGTACAACTTGAATCTATACTGGTAAAATGGAACAGGGTTGTTTCCACAGAATTACAGAATATGCTGAGTTGGAAGGGACCCACAAGGATCATCGAGTCCAACTCTTAGTCCTGCACAGGACCACCTCTAAGATTCATACCATGTGCCTGAGAGCATTATTCAAATACTTCTTGAACTTCAGTCAGAATTAAAATCTTTGATTTTTGCCTTTCCCCTCCTTTCTGTTTCTCCTGATTTCTTTTTTCTGTAGCCTTTAAACACCTGTAAAAGATATCCTTTCTTTCTGAAATGTGTGAGGCCACATCCTTAATTGGTATAAATCTGCGTATCTTCAGTGAAACCAGTGTACTTAAGCTGACTGATACCAGCTGGATGTGTTGCACTTCATGTTAAGTCTTGCCTGAGTGACTGACCCTTTCTCAACGGCCTTCCAGTCCCTGACTGTATATTGCTTCATAAACATGTGGCTTCTAAAATCTTTCACTTCTCCTGCCACATCTCTCATCCACCTCTTCAGATAACTGTCAAGTTCAAGCTTTTCATCCTCACTATTGTTGCCCATTGCAACTCTTGCACTGTCTATATAAATTCATGTTTCTTCCTGCTCCCAAGCTTATTCCTCTCTTCTACTGCCATGTCCTCTCCCATTCCTAAAAGAGACTGTCTTCCCATGCAAAAAATACCCTGAAAATGTGTTTCAAGCTCAAAACTCCTCAGCAGTTTATTTCCTCTAGAAACTTTCTAGAAATTTTACCATGAATCCAATGTAAAATTCATACATGAAATCTTGTGTGTCCACTGTAACACAAGTGTGCCAGGACCCAGAAACAGATTATGATATCTTCTTACATGCCTGTACAGTATAGGATACACTCTGTTCAACAGAATTGAATACTTTAACCTCCACTGTGCCTCTGTTTCACAGGTTTGCATACATGTACCAGATATAGGCATTATATTTGTATGCACACATTCACAGGCATGTACAGATATACATGCACAAATATATACAGATATGTGTGTGTAAACATACATAGGTAAGTACAGGAAAAAGCAGTCTCTGGTGTGAAAGACTTCTCTTTTACATGTGGAAATGTAAAGTTTCAGGGAAAAAATGTGTCCCAAGGATGGGTTACAATGTGTTACAAGGATGTAAAGCAATGGTATCAGCTGACTTCTGGATATACTTAGAGATGGGGGTGTGACAAGGGCAAAAAAAGTTACAGCAATGGACCAGACAAGAAGAGCAACTCATCAAGAGTCTGTACAGAGAGAAACGTGACAAGTGTTTTGTATGTGGTAGGAGAGAGGACTCAAAAGGCATACATAAAAGGTGATCACGAGGATGAAGTATACAGAACTGGATTTAGAAAGGTTGGGGAAAAGACCTTAATCTGATTCATCTTCATAAGGAAAGATGAAAGAATTAAATCAATCAAGAGAAGAAAATATATTGGGTTTCCGTTCATCTTCCAGTGTCCTCCAAGGAGCTTGTTAGAAAAATTAAGAGGACAGTGAGGAATCCAGCAAACCCCAGCAAAGCTGTAAATTTATCATTAATATTTGCAGCACTTTCATCTGCAGAATTTCAGGGACATGGACTCTTAGCAGCTGAGCACAAGAGTAAGTGCAGAAAAAACCTTTCACTTTGGAACAAAACTTCTCGAGGTTTTCTGTGACAATGGCAAGGCTTGTGCCTTGATGACAGGATTCCTGTGTTGCCAGCAACTTAAGAAGAGTTCAGAGATCTTACAGTTTGGACACATAGAGAAGTTTCTGTTTTCTACTTGACAGTCTCTGAGGACAGGCTGAGAGAGATGGGCCTTTTCAGCCTCAAGAAGAGACAACTGAGGGGATCTCATCACTTTATATGAGACGAGGAAGAACTTCTTCAGTATGTGGGTGACTGCACACTGGAACAGGTTGCCCAGAGAGGTTGTGGAGTCTTCCTCACTGGAGATATATTTCAAGGACTGTCTGGATGCAATTCTGTGCAATGTGCTCTAGGATGACCCTGCTTCAGCAGAGAGGTTGGACCAGATGACCCCCTGTGGTCCCTCCCACCCTGATGCATTCTGTGATTCTGTGATATGCCCAACAAATTGCCATGAAATGTGCTCTGGCATGGAGTCTGGGGAAGAATATGCCTGACCACTGAAATGGTTGTAGAACTGTAAGCTAGACCAGAAGAGAGGCTTCACGTGTTGCTGAGCCAGTCTGTCCTCACCTCAGTCTTTATGTCACTGTTTATAGTACAAATTGTCCCAGCAGAAGAACTGACATCTAACTAAAATCAATAGGAGACTTGACATGAACCCTTCCTAGCTGGTAAGTGTTCTTTCTAAAGAGGCTGCAGGAGGTCAGTGAGATGTACTCACTGCTTTGACTACACACCTTACTTTTTTATTCACATCAATGCCAACGTAAAGCTCACATGCAACAACAGTCCTTTTCCCTTACTGTGCTGTCCTTTTTAATTTTTAATCTATTCAGTATAAAACCCCACCCTCTTATAAAACAAAAAACTTCTTTCTCTGAAGGCAGTAAAACATTCTTGTGAACAAAGTCAATTCAAATCCACTACTTCTAACATTCAGGCACTGGTCTGAGAGAAAGGGCCCAGAGTTTCAGGAACACACAAGCTATTAAAAGCACTGCTTGAATTTGGGCTATGAAGAAATAAGTGATTACTGAAAAAAAAATGCTTTCTTTTTTGCTGCCAAAGATCATGCAATAAAACTGTCTTGGAGGAGCATGTGAAGACCATGAAAGTAGCTATCCATGCACCATGACTCTGCCTTTCCTAAGTGCATAAATTTTATAAAGACGATAAGGTTGTGATATGCACATTTTTATTGGCACAAAGCCACCTGTGAAATGCATCTCAGTAATGGGGAGCCAAGCAGCAGGCTCAATAAATCTCTTACGCCTTTCAGTAGCAGCCCTTTGTTAAGGAGACACTTCCGTACAGCAGGAGAAACTGAGGCACATGGTGATGGAGTGACATTTTCAAGGTCACTGGGAAGGTGACTGGTGATCCAAGAATAGGTGTCAGGACTTGTGAGACCCAAAGCACTGATTTTAGATACCGAGAGACACTGTCCTTTATGATAGCCTAGTGCCTAAAGTGTCATTGCAAGTCATGATTTTGAAATTCCCACTCAGCTAGCCTTCTGAGCAGCTGTCAGCTTACTGGGACCACTGATGGCTGAGTTTTTCCTTGCCACATCTCTGAATGCTATATTCTGCCCTGCCATAAATTTACTCTGGGTACATCCCTTGGGATTCCAGGCATGTCTCATCACTTTCCTCTTGATGTTCAGGCAGCTGCACATTTCAGCTGTAGCAATGTAAACCTTAAGCTGCCTCTGTTAAGTGAACAATCTCAACTCAGATTCAGACCAGGTAACAGAGGTTAGAAGCTGGCTGTTCATTCCTCATTTTTGCTCTGTAAAAGGAGGACAACACCACTGTGTCAACACACTTCGTCAGGTTTCAGGGATTTTTGTCTGAGGTTGTTGGAATTTTAAACTTGTTTACTAGCAGTGAATTAGATTCCTTCTAATATTTCGAAGACTGTTCATCCTTCTGGGCAGTTATCATATGTAAATAGCAAGATAATAGCGCCCTTTTCTTTTCATTTAAAAGGAACATATCTTCTAAATTGATGGACACACCAGGAATGTTTGTAAGCAAGAAATCAGTAGATATGTATCGTAAGTACATCCCTGAGAAAGTATTAACAGAAATCCCAGAATGTAGAAACAGTGGCAGAAAAAAACTCCAAGAAGAACAAAATGAAAAGGATTGGTTTTCTACTGATAAGTTTAAAAACCTCAACCCAAATCAGAAACAAACAGGGCCATATTTAGTAGAAAAGGGCTGCAGTCACCCACTTAATGTGAAAAAGGTTGCCAAGTTATTGTATGTGGTGTTGAAATCCAACTATGTTGACGTTATTTTTCCCCTTTGCTGGGTTCAGTTCTGTTAAAAAAATAAACAAGCTCTGCATTTCCCTTTGGCTATGTGGCTTTACCAGCCTCTGCAAATTTTTCCACATGAAAATTCAGGAGTTGTCTCTTCAGTAGACAGAGACTGCAGTAAGATGCTGCTACCTACCTAGCACTTCTTGCCAATGCTATTAATGGCACATACTATACTGACAATTGGCTTGTGTAAACAGCTCACTTTATCCTTTTAATTACGGGCTTCAAGACAGGTTAGAGCTCACAAACACTACAACTAAGAATTATTTATGCATCAGCAGTATCAGATGGTAAGATGGCACAGCAAACATTTGTTCACACCTAATGATTAAGCACAATTAAACCTGTATCAGGAAATATGATAGAGCTCTGATACCAAACAACAATCTGCTGTTTTGCATTTTGAGCCTACAGAATAAGAGATACTTCTGCCTGATACTACAAAACAGTGGCTGTACCAGAAGCCTCATGATTTAGTGACAAGCTTGAGAGCCTTGGAATCTGTTCCTTGTTCCCTGAAATGACAGATGGGTCACCTCTTTGTTGAGCAGGAGACTCTTCAAGTAGGGCACAGTTCTGCAGTCAGGCTAAACAGTGGATGTGCATATAAGAAAAGGATAACCTGGAAAATTTTATCCTGACAGTGTTGCAAATTGTTTTGTCAAAGCACTGCAAATACCTAATAAAGGTGCAGAGAATTGCTCTTAAATTTGAACACAACCACGTTTTCTCTATGTCCTTCTCTGTCTTTTAACTTGTACCCTGGAGACATCTAGATTTACGGGGTAAAGTGGATGAGATGTTCTCTTGCTGAATACTTGTGTCTACTTGTGAACTCAACTTGAAATCATATATAGCATTGACTTAGTTTTGCCATCATGTAATCACTCTGTCCAATACTACAGAGTCAAGACTGGCACAAAGATAAAATTATGAAGCCACCTGAGATCAAGTTGAGCTCAGTACCGTGAGTTCCACAATTAAATAGTACAGTATGTCTTATGGATTGCTAGCAAGCATTAGTTCATTAACTTTCTTAGTTTATGGCTGTTTACTACACGTATGACACATTTTGCTAGCATGACAATGAAGCAGTTTATATTCCTGACAGAGAATCCAGGAAGGCTTAGAAAAAGCAATAAAACCCCCCATTTTTATTCTTTTGCAGATCAGTCTTTATGGATAGTTCCAGAGGTTTTGGAATGTTTAACATAAATCCACCTCAGCACTGACATTTCCCTTTTTTCACTGCTTATTGGCTTTGTACTGACTGATTCCTGCTGTTCTGAAGAATCTCTAAGCAAAGAGGAAGAAGCCTGTCTCATATAAGTAAAGGGATAAAAACAAGTGTTATGAAAATCAGCTTAAGCTCCCTCTCCCTCTCTGTTGTTCAATTACTTAGTTAGTGCAGTGCTGGCTTTAATTGAGACAAACAGCTGAAAAATATAAGCCAAATAGTACACAGAAACTAAAGAATTTTATCTCACAGCTCTGAGTCAGAGAGTCTTTAAAGTGTAACAAAAGAGGTAAAGTCCAAAAGTGAAAAGGTGAGAGATTTGTAGAAGGTACCAGTTTCATTAAGTAGATCTGTTGATGATAACGAGAAGAAAGGGCAAGACTTGCTGTCTACTGAAACACAACAACTCCCATAATGTATTCTGCACATCATATTGTTCAAGCCTCTAATATTTCATTCATTGATTTTATTGTCAAATGAAAAGGTGCTTGTTCCAAGTGGCATTTAGTGAGACAGATGGGGAGAGACCCAGAGTTCATTACTGGGAGTTCGCTCGGTGGATAAAGTTGACATTATATAGATAAAAAGCAAAAAGAGTGCAGAAGTCTACCAGTCCTAATGTTTAGAAAAGTCTTTTGGGTTCTCTTACTGGAAGCTGAAGGACTTTATATCTGGTCAGACTGCAGACTGCCTCACATGTCATCTGCACCTGTGAAAAAGCATCGCTCAAAACTTCTCACGCAGGCCCTCCCCTTTTCTGCCATGTGCTCCTTCCCCGACATTAGTACGGAAAATGTCACACTAGCACCCCACAACCTCTTCCCCTGTAATGAGGTCAATTTGTTTGGACCTTCTAAAAGGTTATGTGCAGGAGAGGCAAGATGTAAAAGGACTTTAGGCTGAAAATAGCTAGTGTTTGTCTGGCTTCACCAAAAAAATAGCGTCTGCAGGCAGGCACAGCAGCAGAAAAAATGCCCGTGTGCTGTGGTTAAAAACAAGGTGTCTATCAGCAACGTGGAAAAACTTCTGTGAACTGCTTTATTAATTGCATGTATGAATTCTACCTAGATTTAAATTTAAACAACACTGTGCCTTTGTTAATCTGAGCCTAATTTAACTGCTTTTTAAAAGTGATTTTTATAGAAAGGTTTAGCATACAAGCTTTCATTCAAAAATACTAAAGAATTGGAATAATCAGCTCAAATACTGAAAATATCTAGATATGATAACCATATTTCCACAATAAAATGGGAGAGAGGCATGAAAGTATTAAGAATTCGGAGGACATAAAGAAGCAGGAAACCAGCTGTGCAACCACTGCAGGAAAGCATGCAAAGGGCAGGAAGTTATGGTATCTGTTAATCCCCCCTTAATCCCTACTAATGCACAGAGTGTAAGCAACATTTCTTTTATGAAATAGTAAAATGCTGTTATGAATATCTTGCATCTCAGTGAATTCTGTAATCAAAAGGGTAAGAACAGGAAGTCAAATATGAGTAAATTTCTCTTTAGTTACTTTCTTCTTCATCTGTTTAAGGACCAGATGGAAAACAATATAAAAATTGAAATCTGTAAAATGGACTTGGGTAACTCACTCCCTCATAATCACAAATGTTAGATGACACACTGCGCTTGCTCTTAAAGAGGGAAAATGTACTAGTAAGATAATTATCCACAACTTATCTGTACCATAAGCCTCTTCTGCATTAAGAAAAAACAAAAAACAAACAAACAAACAAAAAAACCCCACAAAAAAACCCAAACCAAAACAAAGGGCTTCCCTCTCTGTCTTATTTGGGGAAGAAAAAAAAGAAATCCCTCATTCAGCAGATAATCACATGACGGACCAGACCCTTCACTGGCTGGTAGTTCCATGTGGTGGAAACTGATGTTGCCTTTTTGTCAGTCATGCTGCAGATCCATTAAGCACCGTAATAAATATAAATTATAACAGAAACGCATTTAATACTTTAGCAAATTAAAAATGGATTGCCTTTCAAGTACTGAAAAATAGCAACAAATTAGTATGTATGTGCAGATCAGAAAGGAAGTAAGTCAAAAAAAGGGTGATGTAGATGACAATTTTGGCTGTGTATTGGAAGATCAGTAAGACCCAGTTAAATGTAGTGATGAAATATTTGATTCCATTTGATTTAACAGTGTGAGAATTAATTCAGACCTCAGTCATATAAGTACTGCAGAAGCAAGCACACTTAATTTGAGAAATTACCACCCCATGGCAGGAGTTTCTGCCTACCTAGTTCATCTCCCATGTACAGCCATCAGGGTTAGCTGCAGCCCTCTTCACTGGCCCTCTAAAATGGCTGTATGGAGAGTGAGAGGCACAATGAGTCCCCATAAAATCTATTAATACAGCTCATGGAAAAGTACTGAAGAGATGATGGCAATAATTTCTTAAATCACTCCAAGCAAAATTGTCAGGACATGAGTTTATGGCTCCAAAAGCATCCAGTAAATGGGACATTTACAGTTAATCTGTTCTAATCTCTAGAAAAAGTAAATCCTTTGTTAGCAGTGAGGACAGATGCAATAACCTGACAGATTCGTGAAAGTCTCCCTTCAGTATCTCACTTTGGGTTCCACCTCTGCTCTTTTAAAAGGTAAAACTGATCTTTTTCCAAGATTCTTTCCTGGAGGTGCACAGACATTGTACTCATAAAATCCAACCATGTAGTCCCAGACAGACCTTCCTAGAATCTGCTCTTCACTAGACAAAGGTAATGTAGGTGGCTTGGAATAACTCTTGCAAAATCATCTGTGCACATATCTTTTTTCAAATGTATCATAATTAACTCTTATTTTAATCCACCCAGTTTCAGCCTCCTTCTATTACAGTGACATAAGCATCCCCCCTTGGGGAATTTCTTAATTCCTCACTTCATTAGCACTACTTTCAGTTTGGTCCTACACTTGTTCCCTATCATGCCCTAAGGGTTTTCAGAAATGAACTTCTTCTTCACAAGACTATCTACTTTCTAGTTTGTATGATTTTCTCTCTGTGTTCAATGCTGTAAGATATGGACTGTCAATTGTGGATTGTAAACTGGCTTAAGAAATGTACAGAACGTTTTCAATGGTACTTACATTCTCAAAACAACAAAAAAGAGTATAAAGAACACAACATGTTCTTTACAACATGTGAGATGCCCATTTTATTCCTTCTAGAATAAGATGTGACCTTCTGACTGAATTTAAAGCTCTTATTCTGTCACTTAGGCTCATCACACTAATTGCATGAGGAAACAAACTCCAAGGCATAGATCAAATTCTGGGACAGCCTTCCATTTGTTATCACCACATGAAGAGGAACTCAGCTCCTGTCTTTCCATGAAAGGAAAATAAACAATTTCCCATTTAAGCTTATAAAATCAATCCTGCAAGAAGAGAAATGTGTGAGTATGCTTGCACTGAAGGAAAGGAAGATTTATGTGAGATTGTGATTTAAGACACAAAGGCATTAAAAAGAGATCATTATCTGTTTTGGAGGTGGAGAAAAGACCTTCTATATATCATTATCAGATTCTGAGCAGCTCTAGAAACTGAAAAGTACTAATGTTATTTCATTTCACAACAGATGGGAAGGTTCACCCCTCAGAAAGACTGAATGAGGGCTTATTCAAGAGCAATCATAAATTATTAACTAATTTGAAGGACTTTCCCCCTCCTCTTTTCCTCCAAGTCCTCTAAGCTAATTTTGCAGCTAATGCAAGGACAGATCTGAGGGAATAATTATCAAGCAGGTACGACAGGATTAAGTAAATGCTCTATGACGAGACAATGCTGGGCTTCTCTCACTGAACCCCTACATAAATTATTTGTGGTCAGGATTAAAGTGTTTAATTAAATCATCTTTGTGTAGATGAAACATGAAAATCATTTTCTAAATTGCTGCAAGAGAGAAGAACGCTTCCTCTCGTTTGCTTCTTACAATCTATTGAGTCTGTAGTTCAAAAAACAAAATGATCAAAACAGCAGTGACTCACTGGCAAGAGCATTAGGAAAAATCGAAGTACCTTGAAAGTTATCTCCTTGCATACTTTTCTCCTCCAACCAAGATGACTGTAATATTATGCAAATGCATTACCAGAAGAAGGACAGCTTCCAGGATGGAAAGGTACTGTCCCTCCATGATCTGAGTGGTTTACATGCAGGGATTCTTCTTAATATAAAGCTGACAGTCACTTCAGTGAATTCTTACTAAGCGTTAGCAGTCAGCTGGAGGACTTTGGAGGGAGAAAAGGGATTGTCACATTTTTGTTTTAAAAAAACAATGGTGGAAGTAAGGAAAACCTTGCTACTTAAGAAAATAATAGTGTGTGTAGAACAAGGGATTTTTTGACGCCTGAGAACGTCAAGGGCAAAACCCGCATTTAAGACACAGCTCTTCCACCTGAGATTTATTTTCTGCAGTACCAGAAGGGAGAACCAACATTGCAGAGATTTGCTGAGTTAAGGTCAGTAGGTCCAAAACATTCTCTGCCTCTCACTGCCCACATCAGCAACTATGAGACAGAGCTAACCTAGGAAAGGAGAGCTGAGAGACATGTACCCAGAGTTTTTAAGGACTGCACTGAAGAACATCTGAAGCTGTGGATGAGCTGCAGCAGAGTGAAATTTTGTTGCTTCCATAAAAATGTTTCTTAAAGTCACATTTAGCAAACTGTTCTGAGAAAAGAACATCTGAGCTTGGTTTGACTCCATTTGGCTGCAGAATGGAATGAAATAATCTACTGGTGGATAAAATACAAGGATTTGGGCTTAATTCTCTAACCACTGTCAGCTAGGATGGAATGACTTCAAGCTATTTCTTTTTATTTGGACTAGTATCTTGGCTGGAAGAAAGCCCAGTGGGGAAGAACTGTGTTGCTTATTAATGCAAATCCTTACTATCTCCCTTCAGAAGATAAGGGTGTTGCCATGTTTCATAGTGGATGTCTACTTCTTATTGCCGAGAGCAAATCAATCCTTTTGGGGTTTTTTGTTTCTTCTATTAATTGCAAGCCATAACAAAAAAGAAAAAAAAAATAATTTGTACAAAACCATTACAGATGCATCAAAGAACAAAGTACTGTGAATTGATTTTTAGGTCTAACAAACCTTGTCAGAATCCCTTTAAACGACAACTAAGATGAAAAATCTACCTCTAGTTAAAATTTATTATTCCCTCTGCTGTATGGAAGGTAAAGAAAATAATTTTCTGAAGGAGAAAAGAAGGAAAGTTAGATAAAACAAATATTATAATTTTTTACTGTAATTTCTTTCCAACTCTACTGTTTGAGAAACAGCACATGTATTCTTTCTCTTCAAAAAGAGTAAAAGCAGGTAACAAATGTGCTGTGTGAATAGTCATTAAATGAAGAGCCTATGTGAATATATGTGCAATAAAAACCAAGACATGACATTCAGTAATTTTGGTGAGTTTTTGTTCACACAACTATTCCCTTGCACAGGTGTATATGTAGCAGAAAATAGGTTAGCACTGCTGAATAATATAATAAAGAGTTTCTTTCAGTAATTCTAATAATTTCTGGATCTAATCTATAAGTAAGTCACTATGAATGAGAGAGAAACTATCACTTTAAATATGCCTGTAACTGTAAAATGTACCAGTGAGGGGAAAAAACCTGAAACAAGCATATGGAACTGCTAATGAAAATGAATTCTATATAAGAATTATAGAATGGAGGTCCATAGTAAGCTATAAGGTGTATGATGCTGTACATACTAAAATGTTTCCACAGTATAATCCAAAAGTCATTTAAACACTTATAGCAGCTTTCATAAGAAGTTCGATGTATTTCTTCTGGACCACTTAACAATCATGAGCTGCTGCTTAATTTCCTTTCCCATCATTACTTACTGTCAATAAATGCATGTGTGTTAAATTTAATTTTTCTCCTTTCTAATTAGTCTTGGTCTACCTGCCTGACATATTACTGATTCAACAATCTCACATTTGTGACATCAAATGATTTCCATGGTGACAGATTGAGACATATTCCTGAATAAGAGTGGTAAGTGGGTCATATTTGACTGGAAAGGGGAGAAAAAAAATCCAACCCTCCTTTATATTGGCCTGCTTTGATTAGTCTAATCAGTAGCCACGGGAAGACAAAGTGTGGTATAGTGAATTTGCTGAGGAGCTGACAGCCACAGAGGCTTGTGAAAAAGTTTTAAAGGTTATTGTAGGTAATAGAGATTTTCAGAATATGTCAATCACCTTTTTGAAGACTAATAAATTTGATGCATAACTTAGGACTGAGTTCAGTGCATCACTTAGTTCAAGGTGCATTTTTTTTTTTTTTTTTTAGTGAACTGTTCTGTACAATATGCCACTTTGCAGCAGCTTTGAACATTAGGTTCGGTCTAGATTTGACACTACAAAATCCCTGGTACCTGTCTCTTTGCACAAGGAATTTGATCTCTTCTCAGATTTATTTCCATTTATCGACTTCAATTTGTACTGTGGACCATATTTGAGCAACGAAACTTGAGTCTGGATTAAAATTTCATGTGTTCTGCTGCATGGGCATGTGTGTCCTTGGATGAATACCTGTCAAGGGTGCTCCAGTGAACACCACCACCGTCAAGTCCCTGAAACTTGCCAGCACTTCTGGCTTTGAAGGGCAGCTGAATAAAATAACTTAACATGGTGGTCTTAGATGTCAGCAATAGCAGGTGCTGTGATTGCTGATAAAGTGGATTCAGCAATGTGAGGCCACATAACAGGGAATGAAGACCCTCCATTTACACACACTGACTTGAAGGAATTGAGATACAGCAAGCATGACTTCTTATATGAAATGGAGCCATCACAACTTGTAGCAGGTTAGAATTTGACTCAGTAAATTTATACTACAGAATAATGAAGCACTTTTCATATATTATCTGTTTTTCATACATTTACTCATAAAAACACTGACTGTTGGCTTTGCTGCTGATTATCAACCTTCCACTTTCCCATTCTGGGCAAGTTGGCGAGGAAAGCTGTCAGACCAAGAACAGGACTGCTGGCAAGCCATCCTCTGGCCAAGGCATGCTCCACGGAGCACAGGGCTGTGTAGGAGAGGATTCGCCATTTGGGAAACTGGACTTCATGAATTCTATCACAGCTGAAGTTTTGTTCCTTAGAAGAGCAAGTTAAATTAAAACTAACAACTTTCCCAAGTGAAAAGGAATCCAACTACTATTTTTGAAATTATACCAGAATGTCATAGCAGGATGTGTAAATTGCTGCTTGATTGCTGTGAGAGTATATCTAATCTGATATTTTCAAGGGAAGAAACTCTGAAGGTAGAAAGTACCAGAACCATGTGTGGCCCTAGATGTTAAAATTCACAGAAAATGGTATTTGTCCTCTAAAGTGTCCGACAGCAATGATTCAGGGGTACAGACAATTGCCACAATGAAAACAGCCAGCTACAACTTCACGTATTCACAGTAAATCTTGCACAGTTATTCCACTGAGACTAAACCTGAGATAAATCAGAGGGAACTGTGAATTCCCAGCGTAAAAAGGGCTCAGTGAAGAAAATATTTATTTATGTGGACAATTTATTTGTACAGGGGGAGCTTACCCAGTGTTAGGGGCTGTACAAACACACGGCTTGTAATGACTCGGCAAGACAAAATGGGAAGGAGAAAGGAAACCACAAACAGGACCCAGGACTGCAGAGGCAGTAAAGTGCTGGTGTATGTCTGCAGCAGAGATAGCAACAGAGCTCAGATCCCTGCTGTTCCACTCAGTGGAACTGCTCTTTTCCTTCTCAATCCCGCTATGGATTTTTTAACAACTGATTTCATAAGCAACAAAGTTTGCCAATACACTGTGACAACATTAATTTGTATAAATCACTAACCTTTTTTCCCATTTCAACAGAAGAGTCTAAATAGTTGTTAGGATTTCAAATTAGTTCAACTCTGCTTAAAGGATTAATTTTTTAGATCTTTTGCAAATCAGTGAAATTGAAAGAAAAAAAAAAAGATACATAACGTTTTCCCAGAGGGTCTAAAGTCACTCCCCCAGCAAAGCTGCTTTCAACTCCAAGTTCTGCTAAAAAAAAGACAAAGGAAAAGCTCTCTACACCAACTTATTCATGTCAGACACGACCTTGAGAAATGTTTTGTAACACGTCAGAACACAAAGAAAAAAGAATTCAGTAATTAGCAAGCATGCAGAGAAATTATAGTTGTGTTTTACATGTATTAGTGGGTAGAAAAACAAAGGAGGGACAGCAAACAGGAGTGCTGAAACCATAGCAGACTGGACAGTCAGTCAGGTTGATGAGAGTAGTTAAGAAGATTAATTATACTCTAAACTGAACTCCCCTAGTCAGCCAGTGTTCAATAATTTAAAAGACAATGCCAGAGCCTTCATTTCAAGGTGACAGAAAATTCTGATGATGAAAGATGCAGCTGAAAACTTACTTTTAATTAAAAAGCAAGCAGGCTGAAGCTCCCATGTGCCTAACAGAAAGTAATAGCATTTAGGAAACAGTGGGGAGGGATTTTTATTTAGATAGCTCATTTTATTAAATAAAAGAATTCAAAGAGAACCAGTAACAACTTTTCCACCCTAGTATCCTCAATAACACAAGACGATTACTCACCAACTTAATGAGAAAAAGTTTGAGGCTAATGAGAAAGCAATTAAACTGACACATTTGCTGCTACCAAGAACGGATACCCAGAGAATGCAGAGCTAGGATGCATTAAATGACCAGAATAATTCATGAATATTCCTAGGAAGATGAAGAAATGGATGACAAAACTCATATCTTCTATGTGATACAACAGCAAGGCCAGTGACAAGCAAACTGATAGGTGCATGTTCAGATGGATACAGAGGTTACATATTCACAGAACCACATATTCCTGACATTCATAAAAAATGGATCAAAATGATTATACAAACAATGATGTGAGAGCTCAGAAACTGGAGCAAAAGAGGCCAGATTAAAACTCATTTTCTACAGAAGCTGGAGATTTCCAGTTAGCTTCCCTCACTTGCTACAAACACTTTCAACCTGCTGAAGTTTAGCTACAAAACTATTTTAGTATTAGGAATTTATGAGTTGTGGGCAAGAGCTTTTATTTCTAGGGATCATTGAGCTCTATAGCCTCAGGCATGCATCGTCTGCCATAGCACGTGCCAGTGGGGAACAGCAGCAGTTCATCATGGTCAACTGTGACATTTTGCTGACTGCTCCATCTTTTTCCCAATGCTAAACTCAATGATCTTAAACTTCAGCTTAAATTTCAGCATCAAAGGCCTAACAGGAAGTTAGTACATTACATATCCTCTGCACTTGGAAAGACCACATTAGGCAGATGCTGTTCAATGAGGAGGATAATAGAAGATGGTGGTGGAGAGCAACACTTGGCCCTGAATCTATTAGCCAGGACAGGCTCTGATGTTATCAGCCCTAACTCAATGCTGTATCTCAGTGCATCATCATTTTCAATCTTGCTGAAGTCAATGAGATACTCATGAGCTTTTACACTTCAGCCTATGATTAAGTACTTCACTAAATAAGGTCATTAAATTTAAATTGTAGATGCTTGCTAGGTACTCCTGAAGGTTGTTCTCTCACCTGCAACATAATCCCTTCAGGATCATGGCTGGCAAAACAAGTGGCTAAATAACATCCAAATCTGCATGTCAGCAATCCTCCCACTAAACTTAAGACACGGGAAATTGATTAATTCAGGAGGGAGCTGTGTTTACCCTACTGCTGATGTAGGGAAGAACAGTAGCATGTTACCGCTTTCAGAAAAGGATGAGACACACAAAAAAAGAAAGGTGAATGAATCTGGTATACTGCAGTGTCTGGCAAAGATGTTCAAGTAGCAGAACCCTTATGACTGTGTAACTGCACCATTTTACCAGTATGTATTTTTGCTATTTCTCAGCAGGAATAATCAGCACAACAAAGTACTTTGCCAGTGCAGTTAGCTAGCTCATGTGCATATGTTGGCCCTCACAGAGACATATCCTAAAGGATTCCTAAAGGATTAACACAGCACTTCCAGACTAGTACTATCAAGTTATTTTCACTTCTCTCTGTTCAGTGGGCACACTTCAAAGCAGCTCTACTTCTACCCTGCTTCCTACTCCCAAACAGGCTATCAATCATGATGAAGTGTATGCTAAAGCCATAATGCAGATAACAGACCATTAAAAGCTCAAATGAGACTACTAAACGTGTTTCATTAATCATAGAACAATCTAGTCTTGAACCAGGAGCTACAGATTTGGCATGTCAGTAATGGAAGGCTTCTTTCTACCCTTTTCTAGCAACTGGGAATGGGAGAATGGCTCCTGGTTGGTTGCCTTAACCTTAACCTTCTGCCCTTCCTCCTCTTCCTCTGGTGCATGTGGCCTGTGAAGGTTAGGTTGCTGGGATAAGCATGAGAGGATAAAGAATAAGAGACCTGCTAAGAAGAAAGAGCTCGAATGCTGTTCAGAGAGCTTGGATTCTCAAAGGAGCCAAAACACCCACAACTCACACAAATTTTAGCAACAGTGCTTCAGAAAAACTGGCTAAACTGGCTCCCTATCCCTGGCACGAGGTTTTTATTTAAAGATTTCACAACATATCAGAAAAGAGGATTTTTCTTCTTAGGGGACCATGCCAGTGCTGATTCTACCAGTACAAAATCATAGCAGGTAAATTTTAAAGGAAATACTGTAAAAAAGTATTTGCCTCCTTTGCACCTGCAATATATACCAAAGAATTGTGATGCTACCGTGAAATTTCTTGAACACACTGTGCTTTATGGTAGGGGTTGGAAACAATCCTAAGCATTTGTAGAATTAAATTCCTGACAATTAATTATGTTTCTATAGTCCAGTATCTTCCTTCCTCTATGGAGCTAGGCAGCAGGAGCCCCAAAAATATCCTGGGGGTTTTTATTAGTATTGCATATTTCAGAAGTACCTAATAACAGGAAAAAGATGCTTTTTTCCTGCTCTTTTTAAAGAGCAAGCTTTTTGCTTTTATGATTGCTACGAAAAGCAAGGAAATGTAACATTAATGAGACAGACAACAAACAAGAATGATACGCTTTCTTTTTCCTTGACATCATCATCTTTAAGTAGGTCTCCTGATCTTTGAGGATTTTACTATGGTCAGCTATCTGCTTTAAGGCAGGTCGCAGGAACTAACCTATCAAAGCAGTAATTCAGGCCCATGTATTCTTTCTTATACAGGATTTTTTCTTCTGTGTGCAGAAGGCTATGAAGATACCTTTAGTTTCTCTGAAACAGCTGTATGTATATTTTTCAACACCAGGGTTTTGCGACAGAAATGATATTACCTTGGTAGCCATCAAACACTCATGGAGCCAACCAGGATACAATAGAGATGAAGAGATACTGGTCCCTTACAGACTGTTAACTGTCAGCACTTCTTATACCTGTGTTGTGTGTTAACTCCACTGGGCAAACAAGCACCACACAATCTGTCACTCACATCTCCTCTCCCCCAGGGGGACTGAGGAAGAGGAAAAGAAAAATAAAAGCAAGAAAACTTGGGGATCCAGATTAAAAAAAAAATCCCAGCCAAACAATTGTTTAATAGGTGAAGTAGAAGAGGGAAGACAACAAAATCAAACGAGTGATGTCAAGACCTCTCCTGTGGGTAAAGTGATGTCCAGCCAGTTCACAATCAAAAGATGTATAGTCCCCTAAAGATCCCACTTTTGCTTTTTACTGCTGAGCATGATTCTATACGGCATGGAATAACTCTTTTGTTAGTGCAGGCCATCTGCCCACTTGTGTGCCTTCCCAGCATATTGTGCAGCCACTGATTCCCTGGAGGGCAGAGTGAGAAACAGGGAAGGCCTTGATGCTGTGCAACCACTGCCCAGCAAAAGCCAGAACATGAGTGTGATATCAGTGCTGTTTTGGTCACAGAATATGAACCCCCACACCACATGAGCTGCTGTGAAGAAAATTATTCCAGCCAGTCCCAGTGTAACCTGATACTTAAAAAAACCCAGCACCACACGACTCAAACAAATTCCCATTACCTTCTGTCTAATAAAAAGTGGAAGTATCAAATGCTGCAAGAGTATAGGATAACTACCTGAAAATACCATTTTTGTTTTCTCCATTAAAAGTACTTGCTTGCTCTAAGGATTCCTCCAAATTCCAGCCACCAGTGTAGCTGTACCAGTATGAAATGCTCTGCTACACAAAGGTAGCCTGGCATCATCTGAAACAGCTCTCTGGCTTCATGCAAATGCAAGTTGCAGTTCACCATATTTAGACTGCAGAGAGTTACCAAGTATTGATGACCAGATTTTTACTTAACTTCCCTGTTACTCACATACACAGATCAGAATAAGTGAGGCTGGTATACAAAGGGGTCCCAAACCGTGCTAAACATTTTAGATGGGAGAGTATCCAAAGGGAAAACAGGTGAGAGCAGCAGAACTATCATCTCCTGGACATCGTGTCTCTATTTGGGTTTTGCTGCACTATGACCTCTTCAGGTTACATCTCCTTGCAAGAAGCTGCCCTTCTTTGAAGCTCTTCCACCTTTCTCTGTCTGCAGAATCTACTAGAGAAAAGGAGAGATTACAGCCATCACAACCTACTGCACATGGGTTTCTTTCACTATGGTCTTTCACCAGACATTTCATAGACCCTCAGGTAAATGTGATCCAGGTTTTGAGTGAGGGAGTGAAAATGTTAAAGGGGGTGGGAAAATACAGGAAAATATCTTACCAGTCTATGACTGCATGAGTCATGTAAGGTGTATCAATAATTAAACACTAAAAAGAATGAAGCCGAACAAGTGTGGATTAGAGGTGCATACCAAATATGGGCTGGAACTAATGAGGTTTTTCTTTTTACCATCACAGAAAGTTTATTACATATACTTCAAAGGCAGCTGACTTAGTGAGCAGTGGAGGTGGGTCAGATACATCCTTTCCACTGACACTCAGCATAAAAGGAGAAGCATTCATAATGGAATGCATGAACTGGCTACGAAAATAATAAACCATGACTTAGGAAAATTTTAAAGAGAGGATTAAACCCAAAAATAATAAGAGAAGGAAGAGGGGAACAGCATATTAAATAAAAAGAGAATCCTATAGTTATCTCACAGCTACAAAAAGTGTGTGCTGATGCCACACACACTCCTCATTTTGACCTCTGGCCAGGTCCATAAAACCTGACCTGTGATACACTAGGCTGTTAAAATGCCTCTACTCTCTTCAGCTGAGATTGCCCAATTAAATGTTAACAGTACTGAAAGTAGGGTAAAAATCACTCTGACTACCAGTGTGTCATTAAATTGAGAGCTATGGCAGATACCACCAGACCAGAAATGTTACAGAGAAATTTAGAGGCATAATGGTGCAGATGAGGAAATAAGAAAAAAAATCATTATCAAAAAGATACAAGTTGATAAGCCTGAGAAAGAGAAATCCAAGCAGAGAGAAACGGTGAATGGGGTGCAAATTGGTGAAAAGCAGTATATTAGACAATAAAGAGGGAGAGCTATCATCTGTTGTGCTTTTCACAGGGACTGAAAGACGGCAACTGCTTGTTTCTTGTCTCACTTGTGAGGCTCCCTGGCACTCAGTCCCTGCTTGAGTTAGATCATCCTGCCTCTAATGCTGAGTCTTGCCTGAACTTTAAGCAATGTGGAAATAAAAAGTGCTGGTTCTTGCTGACAGTAGACAGGCACAGCACAGCATCTGTGTAGCACCAGATTTCTAAAATGCCCTTGTAAGAGCACCGTACTGTCAGAAAAATTTAGCTGTTTCTCTTGCACCCCATTGCTAAATCTTCGTGTGATTCCTCACCAGAAATCACATCAGTTTGGTAAGTGAGTAATTATCAACCTGCCACTGATACTACAATGGCATTTTAAGAACAGAACTGTGCCATCATAACATCGGCTAGAATATATGGAATAAATAAAGGAGACCCTTAAACTACAGCTCAGTCATAAACAGAAAAATCCCTAAGCTATTCCAACCTAAGTGAAAGCTATTGCAATTTATCTTTCATGATGACCAAATTTATCCATATTTCACAGTTTCCAAAATTTTGGTTCCTTTTTTTTTTTTTTTTTTAATTTTAACGGTTTCACACATTTTTATTTTTTCAGGAAAAAATAATCTGGATCAACTGGATCAATATCTCACATATGCACTGTTTTCTAATTGAAAGCTGGATTCTCATCTAATTTTCACCAATGTAAAGGACAGTTTAAGTGAAAGTAATGAAATTGCTCTAAATTCAGTCTATGGTAAATGAGACAAGGATCTTGGCCTAATGTCATGAATGTCCCCCTTGAGATCTCCATTAGTAACACTGGTTTTTGCAGAGAAAAATGCACCACATTCTTGCAAGATTCCCTGGTGTGGGAAAATGGTATTTTTGAGTATGATAATTGTACACAGCTACTGTAAAATTTTGGTGAGATCTGAGGGGAAATGGTTACAACACCCTGCTATCTCAATATACCTCCTCACCAACAGCACTAGAAATACATTAACTCTGTAACAGCCATAACATATAATTAAATAACTAGTTTCAGTTTGTATATATTCTAAGCCTATAAGGGAAAACTGTGACTCAACCACACCTGTTTTCCTTCTTTAGTATCATTAGTACTAATTGCTCACAGTTTTACTCATGGCATTCACTGCATGTATTTGATAGCTTTCAATATATTGCTAAGAGATACTAATCCCACTTGCAAGGCAAGAAATGGATACTGGAATTGGTAAAGGTGCTTCAAGCTTTCAGGCTAATAAAACAGTTCGTGTAGCACTTTATCTTGATTCATCTGGAAAAGTTTGCCTCCTTTCTGCCCTTTGACAATGGACCCACTGAACAAGACACCAGAGCTACAAAGTTCCTAGAAACAAGCTTATGTTTTGCCTGACAGATAGGCCAGACAGGGGCAGTCTTTGGAGAGAACAAAAAGTACTAGCTGTTTTGGATTTCTTAAGAAGCATATCCTCAGTGCATTTTTGCAGCAGTGGACATGTAAGCATGACGTTTTCCTCACTCCCAAAACCCTCAGCCCTAAATTACAGCTCTCCTGTCTCTGCTTTCAACTCTAGTTGCAACTTCCTTCAGAGTTTATCATTGCTTTTTCAAGCACTGGTCACAAGGGGACAAATATAATGAAAGGTGCTCTCTAGGTCTCAACACACTTTCCAGAGATTACTAATCTAATCTTTAGTTCTTAATTTTGACAACCTGGAGAACTTACATATTGTTAGAGAAATGATTAAATGTCTTCCTCTTCTACCAAGGGATAAATTAAGACTAATCACAGCTTGGGATCATGGAAATCAAATTCCTTCTGCTTTAGATTCTGCCTTCCAAACTTCATCCTAAGAAATTAGCATTCCCATCTGCCTTCAATGTGAAAGTCAGAGTTACTTAGCAAGGTACCCTAGAGCAATATTTCAGCCAAGTTAGTCCAAGCCTCACTTCAGCAATGGCTCTGTGTTCATTAGTACACAGGAGCTGTTCACGACTGAATCACCCAGCAAAGAAAACCTGACCTGATCCATAGTCAAATGTGGGCACAGAATGGCATTTCTATTGCATTAACCAGAACACACGATTTGGAGTTTGTGCCGACTTTAAGCTTACTATGGAAAGACAGATGGTATCTGATCCAGGGTGAGGTTTCTCAGAATAGTTAATCCATTAATACTTTAGAACAGAAATGAATCAGTGAATTTATACCAGATTACCACTTAGTGCTAGGTGGCTATGACATTTCTATCTGTAGTTTTTTATTTACTGTATCACTAAACAGTGGCCTTCATCAATAAATCTTCACCTCGTAGTTTTGTGCCTTTTAGAGGAAAGTTAAGTACAGGACTGGCTATCTACTGACATGTGACTTGCCATTTCAGAGTGAATGTGTTCCAGCAAGAAACTGCAGATGGACCTCAGATGTAGGTTGAGGTAATGTTTTCAATGCTCCATTGTAAACACATGGTGATGGGAAGATCAGCAAAAGGTTGCTGTTTCACCATGAGAAAGGTGAAAAACAAGGCAGCTCAAGCATTGGTATGACATCTTCAATGACAAAATAGCTCTGAAGCACACAAAGAACTATTGTCACTGAAACACAATGATATTCAAGTGTCATTTCTGCCACCCACACTAACATGGTATTGTCTGCACTGTCTAGGTCATGGTAATACTGTTTTGTATTGCCAACATCCTGACAGTCCCAGGGGAATATAGTGGGTCAGGGTAATTTCTTTTTTGTTACAGGGTTCTCAAAGAGTGTATTGCAACCTGCAGCTCTCCTTTACCTTTGCTTCACTTTAAAAGGAAATCTTCACAAATTCTTACTCTGCATAGGTACATATTCCAGATCTAGATCCTCCCCTGACATGGTCCCTGACACTAAAATCTTGCTTCTTTACTTGAGCTTATCTCATATAGCAATCTCAGTCAAGTGAGACAGGAAAAAAAATCAGCCATGAAACTGAAGGAAGGATTATTTGCTGATATAAAGAGCTCCATTAAAAATGAAGTTCATACAAGGGGTAACAGCTGCCTTAGCATTAGCAGTGGGCAAAGTGGAAATAGTTTTAAAAAGCTTAGGGTATGTCTATTATTTGGTTCTAATCCAGCCATAAACCCAAACTACAAACCACAGACCTTACAGTATGACTGGCAAAAAGAAGAGACTAGGGCAGCCTGTTCTGTACTTGAGATGGAAAACTGTTCAGAGAATGGGTTTGCACTGAATGTACTTAGTTAGCAAGATTAATGAGTAGAAATCATATTGCATGGTGGTCAGTCTTCAGTAATTTAATTGAAACAGGTACTAATTTCAACATGATATAACAGTCCCTCTGAAGTTTGGCCTAATTTTTTTTCCATGGAGTAGAAGTCAACATCGATGTTATCAGGAGGTAAAGGAGAAGGAAGTATTTACAACATACAACATTTAACTTTAATCTTTGACTTATTAACTTGAAACTTCTTGACTGGAGAAAGGAGCTGAGGATGAGCAAGGAGGAAATCCTGTCTAGTAAATCCTAATTAGATTAGATGAAACAGGTCTCACCTGGAAACTTCAAAATGATGAAGGGGATTCTCAATACCATGATAATGAAGGATAAAGAACACCCTAGGATGTCACTTCTCTGAACAGATTAGAGGGAGACATTCAGAAAGCAGGAAGGACATCCTGTTTCCCACTAATTATGACTCCCAGGTAGGGCTGAGAAATTCAGAATGGAACCTGGAGAACTGAGGGTCAAATCAGAGGAAGTAATAGCAGACTTGTCTAGGCTTGTAAACGGGTCAGTAGCCATAAAGCGTAATAACAAGGCATTTCCTACTGCCTGCTTGACCTTGGCAGGGGAAAACCTTGCAATATCCTAGCTGGAAGCTTTTATGTTTTTTAAAACATGCATTTCAGGAATGCAAAGTTTTTTCATCATTGATGCAACTGATTACAGGAAACTGATAGACCTGTGCCTCTCCACAAAAATACCAATCAATAACAATCTCCACAGCTGTCTGGCTATGCTTGTCTGTCCTCTTTCCAAATAAGTTGTGTGACTTGTCATATAATTATGAACCTGTAACAGTGTACCCTGTACTACAATGGCTTGCTGGGACAGAGTAAATGGTCTGTGACAGGTCATAACTTCAATTTGAAGTTTGATAGTGAAGATGCACAGTAATCTATCAGGCGTTATGAGAGCTGATATGCTCCAGTGGTCCACTGCTCCAGGACAGTTATGTAATGAGTAGATCGAGATGCAGATTTGTGGAAGGAAAAGCTCTATTACTATTCTTCATGAAGCCAAAAGGCTTTGCGGAGCACAGCTTTTAAAGATATCACACAGGAGGAGGGAAAATCCTCAGTAGAGACAGATCACAAACAATTTAGGGTTTGCCAGGTCGTGACCAACACCCGAAAGCTTGCAGGCTATCAATATGCAGCTGGAACCAGCTCTCAGCATGAAGCCCTCCCAGCTTTGTGAGAGGGCTGCCTTATTCCACAATTCCCACTTCAGCCTGGGAACAGTCTCAAGGAGGAGCCCCATGCAGAGAACTTGAAAGCAGTCCTGTCTTTTGATAACTACAACTATCATGACAAGCTGTTTTTATACTAACTCCCTGGTATATAATCTAAGCCCTAACTCCTGTTTTGCTGTGGCTTTGTTTGAGCATTTGCTCACGTGGACTGTTTAGCCAGCCGGGCTTTAAGCGCAATACTTCTGACCTCCACATTAAGCAACAGGAATTTATTTTTACTCTTTTCTGTTCTCAGTCAACCATGACACCAGATTTTCTTCCTGGATTTAAGTATATGCTTCATTTTTGTTGCTTATTATGTCATTCTGACACGTTATGGAACCCCCGCAGTGTATTGTGATATACCTGCAAAAAGGCCAGTGTTAAAGACACTATGTGAAGAGGAACAAATAAAAAAGGATCCTCATAAAAACTGTCACCCACAACAGCACGTTTCTATGGTAATACAGGACGGCTTTGGGTTGTTATGGCAACTAAACCTTTAAAAGCAATAGCATAAAACCAAAGCAAAAAAAAAAAAAAAAAAAAAGACACAAAAATGGAGCTTCATCACTGCTCTTCTCAATTTTATAAATAATTCTCAGTCCTCCTAGCCCACACAAAGACTAGATTGGGTGTTCCGGTGATCAAAACTCTTTAGGAAGAGAAAGAAAACCACCTGGCTTCATGGCAATGGGTGTGTAGAGTCTCTTACCACTCTTAGAAAAAACGACTAGAAGTGCTTGGCCATAAGCAGAGCTCTTGTACCATAGAGCAAAACAAATAAGAAGGTGATAACAGTGACAACAGACTAACTGCTGACTGTAGCTAAGTGGGGATGGTATCTGCACTACCAATCTCATGAGGGACAGGCCAAAATTCCATTACATTAAATGTTGGGTTATCTCCTTAAATCTACTTGTACTTCATTACTTCCTTGACAAGTTTTTTCTTGTAGCCAGATATCACTGCCAAGAAAATGCAAAAAATTACTAGATACAGGCACTTGCCTCTATATAGCTTCACAGAAATTTACCATGCTATATGGTGTTTTAAGATAATCTCAGATTTCAAGATAAACCATCTTGACTGATTGGGGATGTGTTGTCACTTCTCCCTGTTTCTTTTCTTTCTTTCCTGCTCATTATCTTGTCTATTCACTCACACCTTTCATCTCCACATTGTTTTTTTTTTTTCATTTATCTAACAGTTACGTCCACTTCCTATTATTACATTTGAAAGAATTACATGACCATGAGAGTGCAACTGGCAGTGTGTGAACATTCTCTTCTGCCTCAAAACTCATACTCCAGAAGTGCATCCCTTGGCTGCCCTGCTTATGCACTCCAGCCCTTGTGCACGTCAGACCTGGCTTGAGGTCACCCAACTCTTTTTACTCGTGACCCATAACAGGGGTCTAGAGTTGAAAAGAGAGCATATTTAAAGATTGCTCCTCCAACTATTCACATCTTTTTTTAGTTAGCCTAAAAGAGAAGATGTAAGTTCAAAGCAAGAATGTTTATGTAAATAAAGGAGTACAGGAGCTAGACTTCTTTCCTGATGTAAGTCAGCACCATCCTGTTCACTCCAATGCTTTATAAAGATAGTTTATATCAGCAGAGATGTACTCTTTCAGGATTTTAGGAAACCAGTGTAACAACATTCAAATCGTCATTTCTTAGTATTGGAATGTGTATGAATCTCCAAATGCTGTTAAAAATGGGTGCCAGTATGACTCTGAAGCAGGTTGGCAAAGCTCTACAGAATGTCACTTCGCACCTGCAATAATGATATCCTGAAGCATACAGAAATGAAATATTATTACTGTCTATTAAGCATAACACGTGCAGGAAGACATGGCAGTGCAATGAATTAATGAAGTTCAGGAGATCCTGTGCCAATTTCAGAGGTGATGTGCATTTCAGTAAGTTGCTGTGAGCATAAACTGGCAGACATTTAGTGTTGATGACAGAAGAGTGGTAGCATTGAGTCAGCCAAGGACAATTTTAAATAAGAAAAAGTATGAGGGCTTACTTCGCTGTAGGGCTTTGGTCCTGCCCAAAGTCACATTTCTCAGAAGGAAAGAACCAGTAAGCATGTGCTAAGTCCTCAGATGGTTCATGGTCTGGCCTATTTGTCAAAAGCATCACTGAATGCTATAACACCTTCTTCGCTATACACCTCCACTTTTGTTCCCACCGGGCAAATTCTCTTGTATCAAAATAGCACTTACTTAAGGATTTCATCTAGTTGTGCCAGTAGTTAATGGCTTTCAAGAATCTCTTCTGCTGACATGTTTGGTCCCAGCTCCCAAATGAATCCCAGAACCACATAGACCAGAAGCAGCTGCCACAGGGTTTGTGTTACACCAAAGCAAGAACACCACCAGCTTAGATCTTGAGACCTTTTTAAGTATTTAGGCAGTGCAAAGGAAACATAAATAGGCCTGCCTTTTCACCAGAAAATATCTAATGTGCACCTTTCTACTAACAATCAATCACCTTTTGGTACGTATCTAGAAAGACTAGGGCAATATTCTTTTTGTTGTTAGCAGTGTCTAAAAGGGCAAAAACTACTTGAGGAATCAGAGGGAGAAATTCTTTGTTTAACTGAACTGCTTGGCCCGTGCTGAATGCAGCTAGATATTACTGCAAGGAACATGCAGTGGAATCAGCTTGAAATTTAAGTCAAATAAAGTAAAATAAAATCACTTGGGAGATGCAGATAAAAGTGGTCCATTACAGACATAGCGAATTCTTTCTTTTACCTTGTTAGGGTTAAAATGAGGGGTTCAAACATCCCTGAATCTCTAGGTTAACTGCAAAAGGAAACCTGTGAGGGTTCTACTATTTCCACAAAATTGGGTTAATTACTGATTTCACTTAAGTGTCTAACTTTTAGTTCATGTAACTGTCCCCAGGTTTTGCTCATGGTGCATTTGAACAGTCTTAGTGCTGTTATGTAATAAATTGGTTTAATTTTGTAAACACATTTCCCTCTTGCATGGTTGTACAGGGAGCAATACCATGCACTCACCCTGCTAATGGGATAATCATACCATTGACCTCTGGACAGTATGTTCTACCTTACAGCTTGAACCTGTGAGACAGATATTCCCTATGCCACTTTACCCTATGCAAATCCATGTGCTGCCAGGGACAATATTACAGACATAATTTGCAGCATAAAACCAAAAAGGCGAAACCTCGAATGAGAGCTTTGTAATTGGAAATGGGGCCTTAGGTCCTTAAAAATATGGATTGTTAATGCAGAACAAGGTAGGTTTGGAGAATAAATCTGGTTCAGAGAAGGAGAAAACAGAATATCAAGTTATTACAATGCATGTCACAGAGAACTGTGAGAAGTGTATGTGCTTGATAGATTGCATGTGATTACAATGAGGGCCTTAGGCATGCAAACCTAGCTATTAAATATCATTATTTCTTTGGTCCTATTAATATAACTATCAAACCTTAGAGTAAACTTCATTTGTTAGGTGAATGACCCATGCGTCCCTTTTGCTTGGCTTTTTGACACATGCAGAGGTTACTTATCATTACACATTATTAATTGGTGAATAGGTTGCCACTCCCTCTATATTCACTGTCTGCTCATGCAGTTGCTCTACTTTACTGTCACCTAGGAAATGCAGAGTGACTGGCCAGAGGGATTAGTACATGGGCTTAATTTGTGTGTTCCACCCAAAAAGACTGGCAGAAATTTGGGGTTTTTTAATAGCCCTCTAAACAAAATGTAATTAAATAAGTTGTAAGTTGACAGGGTAAGGGTAATGAAAGTATCTGAGAGCAAGCAGCCACAAGAAGGTGAGCGTAGTATAGGAGAAAATTATCAACCTAAAACATTTATTGGTGGACAGCAACTCCTGTCTGATTTCCCCTATTTTGTTTGGACGGGCGGGTGTTCTTATTATTCTTCTCCTTGGTTTCTCCCCACCCAGTTCTCATATGCTTTCATGTTAGCACAGCCTACTGGCATTTCATTCCCAGAAATATATTTTTCCTCTGCCAATAACAAAGATGCAAAGCAGAAATGCTTCTTCTCCTAGTGTGCACCCCGTGGGAGCTGGATTTTCTAGCTTCTGAAAAGGCACAGCTTTTGCTAGTCAAGGGAGATAGGGATATGCACTTTGGTCCTTTGATGCCGTGCTCTGCCCAGATTTCTCTCACTAAATATTTGCAAGGCAATTCAAAACGTTCTAGGTCCATTCTCCACGTCTGGAGTACCAAAGATTAACAGAATTAAAGTATCTTTAATTTCTGCAGAAAGAGCTCAGAGGAGAGAGAAACTGTTTTTTTGCTCTAACACTGAGTGAGTCATACAATGTTTAGTTTGGGTGTTGGATACATCGTAGCATCTAAGCCAAAAAGACAGCTGCAGGATGAGTGGCAGTTCAACAAAGACTGGAGAACAATCATGTAGAAAAAACACTAGATTGACGTTGAGAAGGTAGAAAAAAGTCCTCAAAATTTCAGTGTTGCCAACAAGATTTTATTACAAAACTTGTAGTATATGGTGGGTTTTTATTATAAAAACTCCAGTTGTATTATCAAAAGATAACAAAAGAGTATCAGCTTTCATTTATAATTAAAACATCCCTAGACCCCAAGAGAAAGAAGCTTGAAAACATGACCAAAGGGTATCCCTTGGAAATCAAATCAGAAAAATAAAGAGCCCAAATCTTTTATTTTATTTTAGAATTTACCCCACTATGAGTTATACCCAATTTCTATGCAGTCTTGGCCTTTCACCTCTAAATATTTCTGCCTGATGGCAGAAACAGACAAAGGGCCATTCAGCTAAAATAGAACTACAGATGTTTCAGAAACTGCAGCCATTCTATTTTGGCAGCAATTCATAATCAGAATTTTCTGATTATGTCCCTTGTCACATTAAAATCCATAAACTAGAATGTGCACATGCTGATCCATATAATAAACTCTCTCCCTTGGAGCTCATTTACTGAGGTCAACCCTCTCACATACTGCCTTCTCAATAAAGGAATATCACAGCAAAGCAAACTGCAATTAGAGAAAAAAAAAAAAAGAAATAAAAAAAAAAAAAAAGAAAAGAACTTCTAGCCAGTCAGCTTATCCGACAAGCTTGGAGAATTGGAAATGTTTTTCCCTAGACCCAGAGAATCAGCAGGTCCCATCTCTTTGTTTGATCCCCTCCTAATTAAAGTCAGCAAAATTAACCCCCAATCACAGTTAGAAACTTGTCTGCTTTTACCCCAAATATCCTAAACCCTTACTCTCTTTGGCTCTACATCAGTGTTCTCCTGTAGTTTCACACAGAACAACAGCATCATGAGACAAGGGAGCATGACACCCCCGCACCATGTCTATCAGCTACAGATAACAAATAGGATACTTTATCAATGAAGCTTCAAAGATTCCATAGCAGAGAAGAAGAAAACACCATGATATAACAATCAGGAATAGAAAATCTTAATCAGATAGAGTCTCCACAGGGACCTTTTCAAAGGGAAAATGTATTTCATTTGTGTAATAACCCTAGGATGAGCTATATACTGTAGTCTAACCATTAAACACTTACACAAATCTTTCAGAAACTAACAGATGTTTCTTTTATGAGGAAAGACAAGTGCCATTCGGCCTTTTTAGACACTTATAAAAATTCAGATAATTTGAAACTATTTTAATAGCTGCCTGACAATTTTATTAATGCACTCTGCTATAAAGTGATTCTGTTTCCTTCACAGAAAGACACATACCATGGATTTTTATAGCCACTAAGGTACATGTTGCTAATGCCTTCCTCTTGATTAGTAAGAAAAGAAAGCCTATAGTACTGACCAGAAGAAACAGAAAGACTTTTGCAGGATTTATCACAAACAGTGTGTCAGCCTGCACAGATCCTGCCTCAAAATCATCTGGCAGCTTTAATGATTTACTCAGTGTAAACTGACAGACTGAACTACAGAACCTGCCCAGAATCAATTCTGTGGATCAAATCCTGGCTTGAGCCATAGGTGACAATGAATTTTAAATTTTAATCTTGGCCACAACTGAATATTTTACATCATCACAAGAAGAGACACCTATAAAAAGCACAGGCTTTGCAGAAGGAGAGTCAAGGGCTATGACAGGTATAGTTTATTAAAATGGGGCTTCACTGATAGAGCCAAATTCAGGGAAATTTATACAGCACCTGCTGACTCTGCCTGGCTCTCACCAGTGCCATCAGCATCTCACTTTCTGGCACACTAAATTCACTGGCAAATGAAAAGTTATGCATGCATTTGACATTCCAACCTTATGCATAATAGTTCTTGTAGGAATATAATCACTAAACCCCTAAACAAGATGCTTAATTTTATGATGGTTGTGATTTCCCTCCCCTCCCCAATTTTTTTTTTCCTCTTTTTCCTGAAGAAGCTGAAAAATAGTACAAACCTAGATTGTTACCTCAGGCATTCTGCAGAGCAATATGCCAAAGCAGCCACATACTGAGTGTTTGCAAATTTTAAGTTTGGGATTGACTATGTGCCAGTCCCTCTTCAGCTGTGGGCACTTGATCCTGCACCAAAATCTCTGTTGACCTTTTCTGGCATTTATGATGTCAGTATGGATTTTTATCATTGTTTGCACTCCTGACACAAAGCAAACAGCTTCTATAACATGTTTTTATTCATGCAAAGTATGAAGCTGTGAATATTGTTCTTCCTCTCAAGCTTGCCATTTCTTTCTCTCAAGCTTCTTGCATGCTCTGCTAATGGAGGTAGGTGACTCTTCCTTATTACCTTCATCAGCTTTTTGGACAAGACTTACTTGAACACTAATTGTAGCTCATATTCTCTGGGTGACTTAGTATACAAGTAGAGTTATCCGAAATGAACTAATTATGTACTATCAAGTCTCTATTGTTTAAAAGCATTTAAAATATTCATCATATCATCTAGCTGGATTGTGAGACTAACATGTAGTAGTAGTAAGACGTCACTGTTCAGTATAGCCTCTGAGTTTTGACATGTACTTAGAAATACCATAATGTCCTTTGATGTAACATTCAATCTACCACAGAGCTCCTCAACATTGATCTCTACAGGGATTATTCAGGTCTCATTTGTGAGTCTCAGCTATGATTTATACATAGCAATGGCCTAAAGGGACCAGGCAGACACAAGAATTGTCACCTGACACTAGATAAAGCACAAAGACAGTCTCTTTCTATCTATATGTACAGCACCCAGCATAAAGAGGTTGGGATCCTGACTGAAACTGTGACCTGTAACACAAATAATTATGATGAATGTTACAGTCAGGTCCCAAATAAATTCACAATACCATCTACAATGAATACTCTTGAGTATCCATATCTAACATAGAGTTAGATTAAAAATCAGATGTTTAGAAAAAAGAACACACATTTCAGTACCATGAGTTTGGGTGAGCAAGAATAATAAAACACTTAGCAGATGTGGCCTTTAAAAGAATTTTAAGATTGATAGTGCAGAACAAAGCTTTAGACTCATTGTTTTCACAGAAGAATTTGCCCAATTTCTGCAATAACAGCATGCTGGTTACACTAATCCTTGCTGTCTGAAACCCTTTGCAGCACTTCATCTAAGAATGTACTATGATCTACAGTCCCCCTCTTTTGCCCTTAGGCTAGGTGGTTTCTCAAGTTTAGAACTGTCAAAATCCAGTGAAAGATGAACAGAAAACATAATCAGTGTCAACTAAGTCAGAGAAAACATGCATAACAGGTTATCTTCACCAGACTGGCTGCACACTCAACCTTTGAAGTCAATATTTTGGAGATATATATCAGTCCTAAAGAAACAGACTACCTATCTAAAGTGCAAGAGAGACTGAGTCTAAAGCAGAAATTTCCAAATCCCAGCTGAAAAGCTGGATGTGACTCTTGAAATTTAAGTTACTGGTTCCCAAAGACATATTTATGCATAGAGATTGAAGCTTGCATATAAAAGGAATAATAATTATACAATACCCATTGACTGCTAAGGAAAATTGTTAAATGTTACATTGTTTAAAACACTGTTTCAGGCTACCAAAGAGATGTGTGATTTTCTCCCAAAGCCTAAGGTTGCCGCTTCAAAGAGAGATTTTCAAATTTCTGCACTCAGCTACAGAACAGTTGGATCATATATTGTAAGGACATATGCAAAGAGCTTATCAGAAAAGGGCAGAAGAGCAACAATTTACAAAGAAATCCCTACTTCCTTTTTTCCATTTACAGAGCAAAGGTGGTAGTAACTTCACCACCAAAAATATTAAGTTACTATGTAAGGGTCTGATCTTTTCAGCAATTCTTAAGATGACTGGAAGAAGAACCTTTGCAAAACAAGGATTCTGGGCACCACAGATACTGTTTAAAACATATTGTAGGGCTTTCTACACAGCAAATTGGACCTGGTTAAATTGCAAGACAGTCCTGAATCTGACTTTCTTCAAAGCATGGTGTCCTAGAAAAAAGGAATCTGAGCTCCTGGTCTCCCTTTGTCACTACTTTTGTTGGGAAGAAAAGTCGTCCTTGGGATAGAAAGAATCACAGACTCTAGGGCCTTTTCTGTATGTGTGGCTGCAATTTGGAAAAGGCTGTGCTGGACTGCCTCATCCTGCAGCAACCCACAGACAGAAGCTCTTGCCTTTTCTACAGTGTTGTGAAAAACTCTTCTGTTTGCTCAAAAAGCATCCTGGTGTAAGTAGGTTTATGATGGCAGCTTCTAGCCATCAGCTGGGTTTTTGAACATTTCTAGAAGGAGACCCAGCGAGTCTAAAGCTGCCCTCTAAGCTGGGGTTGGGCACAGTGTCAGGTTCCTTTGGAGAGTAGCCTTTCCCTTCACAGGAGTCTTATTACTGTTCTGTTTATGCAGCATTTCAACAAACATACTAGACTGTCCCAAAGAAATTTGCATAAACTTACCTGAGACTTCTGAGAGAGAAACACGGAAGAGATTAAAACATCAGTTCAGAAAAAAAGCCTTTAGAGGAATAATGAGACAATTTTTGAGTCTTTCATAATTCTGGAAGCAGAAATAAAAAGACCCTAGGAAAAACTGAAAATCTCCACATAATTTACATCAAACTTTTACAAAGCAGTAGAAGAGTATCAGTATCTCTCTTTACTTGCTCTTCCTTGCATTTCCATTGAATCTTAGAATGATACAATCATTTAGACTAAAAGGACCTTTATGTCCAACTGTTAAACTTACACTACCAAGCACACCACTATATCCAATTATACAACTTTCAAATACCCCCAGGGATGTGACACCGTCACTTCCTGGGCAGCCTCTTCCAATGCTTGACAGCCCTTTCATGAAGACATTTTTCCTAATACTCAATCTAAACCTCCCCTGGCAAGTCGAGACCATTCTTATCCTACCTCTTGTTACTTGAGAGAAGAGACTGACCCCTACCTGGTTACAGCCTCCTTTCAGGGAGTTGTGGACAGGGATAAGGACTTCCCTGAGCCTCCTTTTCTCCAGGTTAAACAACCCCAGCTTCCTCAGCTGCTCCTCATAGGACTTGGGCTGTAGACCCTTCATCAGCTCTGTTGTCCTTGTAGTGAGGGGCCCAGAACTGAACAAAGCACTTGAGTTGCAGCCTCACCAGTGCCAAGTACAGTGGGAGAATCACTTCCCTAGTCTTGCTGGCCACACTATTTCTGACACAAGTCAGGATGTCATTGGCCTTCTTGGCCACTCGAGCACACTGCTGGCACATGTTCATCTGCTCTCAACCCCCAGGTCCTTTTACACTTGGCAGTTTTCCAGCCACTCTGCCCCAAGTTGGTAGCACTGCAACGGGTTGTTGTAAGCCAAGTGAAGGACCCAGCACTTTGCCTTGTGGAAACTCACAAAACTGGTCTCTGCTCATCGATACAGCCTTTCCAGATCCTTCTGCAGAGCTCTCCTGCTCTCCAGCAGATCAACACTCTCACTTATCTTGGTGTCCTCTGCAAACTGACCGAATGCACACTTGATCCTTTCATCGAGATAATTAATAAAGATATTAAACCAAAGTGGTCCCAATACTGAGCCCTGAGAGACACCACCAGTCACTGGCTGCCAGATGCATTTAGCTCCACTTCCCACCACTCACTGGGCCTGGCCATCTAGCCTGTTTTTTACCCTGTCTAAGACAGGAGCAGACAGTTTCTCTGGGAGATTGCTGCGGAGACAGTGTCAAAGACTTTACTAAAGTTTAGGTAGACAACAACCTAAGCAGGTCACCTTGTCATAGAAGGAAATCAGGTTGGTCAAGCAGGACCTGCTTTTCACAAACTCATGCTGACGGGGCTAATCCCCTGATTGTCCTGCACATGCCACATGATGGCACTCACGGTGAGCTGCTCCATGACCTTCCCTGGCACCGAGGCCTGTAATTCCCGGGATCCTCCATCTGGCCCTTCTTGTAGATGGGCATCACATTTGTTAACGTCCAGTCCGCTGGGACCTCCCTGGTTAGCCAGGACTGCTGGCTGCTTCAAAGGGGCATCTCCCCTGGTTGTCTCCCTCACCATCTGTGTCAAGAAATTATCTTCCACACACTCCAGGAACTTCCTGGACTGTTTCCTATCCCCTGTGTTGTATTTCCAGCAGACATCTGCTAAGTTTAAGTCCCCCATGAGAACAAGGGCTAGTGACTGTGAGACTTCTCCCAGCTGCTTATACAGTATTTCTTCTGCCTCTGCATCCTGATTGGGTGGTCTATAACAGACTCCCACCATGTTATTTGCCTTGTTAGCTTTCCTTCTGATTCTTACCTATAAACACTCAACTCTAATGTCACCATCATCGAGATCACCTTTGGTAATAGAACTGCAGCCTCAGACACAGAGCAGAGAACAAGCCTCTGCTTGGACACTTTAATTTCTCTCTCCTCCCCAACATTTAGGATCCAAAGTCCTCTCACCCTGACTCAGTACCTAATACTATGGGATTGTCCCATCAATTCTTTCCTTGTGCTTGACTGCCTGGGAGATGAGCAGATATAGACACTGACCAATTTATTACCAAGATTAGAAAACTGTGGAGAAGCAGGTAGTCAGCTGGAATTAAAAGGCACACTGGACAACTTACAAAATCATACATTTGGGAGTTGTGCTATTTATGTTATGAGGGCTGGCAGTAGCACAGAAATTCTGTCTCTGTGTGCAAGTTAGAGCTTTTCACAGCTCTAGTCAGATGAGCATTCTTGCCTAGCTCTATGGAGACTAACACAACCACTTTTTTACTTCTATTAACTATTCTTCTCCATGTTTCCACATTTTCTGTCTGTATTTTCTTTCAATCTTCTGTCTGCTTCTGGTCTGTGTTTCTTTCCCTACAAGTGGGCTTTATGCTTGGTTTTGTTCCCCCAGTAAAAAAAGCAAGGGATATTAACTGAAATTACGGCAGAATACATAAGCGAGATGATTCCCTCACTGTCTCAATTCAGATTTTGCCCTCTTTTACCATGCAGTTCCCTATGCCCAAGTTTAGTTTATATACATTTCTTTACATGGTGCGTCATGCTTATACACTATATTCAGTAAAATATTGCTATTAAAGGGACAGCAGCACACAGTGAGACAGTACAATAGCACAGCATTACTCCTTAAGCATAAATTTATGTTACTTATGCTTAAGGTATATGTTTACGTGAGACTCAAGGTTCAGTGGAGGGAAAGGTTTGGTGAAGAGGCCTGAACAGTACCCGAAGAGGAGGAAAAATCTGATATTCCTTAATGAAGAAAGCTTGTGAATAATTCAGTTAAGTAAGAAGGTGATTGCTTCAGGCCTGCTATCAGTGTATCCACAGAAAGAAAAGGAAACAAATGCATGGAGGAGTAAGCACTAGAACCCTGTCCTTGACAGTAGAGCTGAAGATAATAGGTCCTGCCCCTTAGTTGGGTACTGGGAAAGGCAAAGAGGCCTTGTGGATTTTAGCAGGGGATAAGTACAGTAAATATGCTCTCTTTTCTGTTATCCTCCTAATGGAGTGGTGTATTTTGGCTTCTGTAAACAAATACTCCCATTTGCTTAGGCTGACTTTGCTTGAGATGATTTTGAGAGAGCTGATTAAATGCGTCAAGGTTAAAATTCTACAGGGTTGTAAACCTTCAAACCAGCATGCTGTAATGCCTCTGTGCTTACCATGCAGTACACATTCTGAGGGCAAGAAAAAACAATAGGGTATCTCTCTGATTCTGAACAGCTCGCAATACGAATTACACGGTTTTAGCAGTGTGCTGCCTAGGAAAGTGCTTTGGTTTGTGACAGGGTAGTGGGAAATGTTTTTGTGATCATCTCCTTACAGAGTTACTCTGAAAGTCTTCTTTCTAGGTAAAACTATGAAGTGCATTTCCAAGGAGCTGTGGGAAATGGAGATGGGTGAAGAAAACTATTTTAGGTGGAGACTTAGAATCCAGAACCCTTTATCAACTTAATAAGAGGAGCAGGCAAGAATGGAACCCATTTCTATTCATGTGTAACTCTGCTCCCTTCATCCTCCTCCCTAGTTCAAGAATGATCTGAACTTCACTCCCTTTCAGAGGTGATATGGAAAAGTTCTACTGAAAGTAATAATTTCTTTTTATTAATAGAAAAAGTAATAAAACCCAAGTTCTTCCAAATATAGAGTACCAAGAGGTATTTTAATGGTACATCACTAGAGCATGCTCATAATTCTTTATCACTTACTGTACTGTCAAGCTCTCACTTGTCCCAAATAATTAGACCAATAAAACCAAGTACATAGATAATCAGTGTCGTCAAGCATTCTATACAGAATATCATTGAGAAAAGAGCTCACACAGAGAATAATAATACTGGAACACCAAAAACTAAAAGAGTGAAAACATTTAACAAATCTTGGGTAGCCCTTTCATCCCCACTGTATTGTTTGCTTTAACATTCTCCCTTCCCCCCTCAAACAAGGATAGTAAAAAAAAAAAATCATTAAAATACCTTTGAACTTGTGAAAGACGGCCCATAGCTCAGCAATGTCAGTGGCAAATGTAATGTCTGTGTCGAGGACAATGACTCGTTCAAGATTAGAAGGTAGAGTCTTAGTCAGAACCAACTTCATCAGCCCGTAAATCCCAGAGTAGTGTTTGTTGGGGATCCAAGACACTTCCGACTTGACAGGAAATGGGAAGTGGGAAAGAAGAAGAAAAAATAATCTTCATTAGAGAGAGAAACTTATCCTGACACTGGTTTCTTGTAACAGTGAAAGATCTCTGAGTCATCTAAAGTCCTGCTTTCAAATTTACTTAAGAAGCTCCAAAATACGCAACAGTTTCTGAAACCTTGGGAAACGAAAAGTTCTCTGAGGCAACCACTTTACACAACAAAATTAAAATTAGTTGAGCCTTTCTGATCCAGTACAACTCCTTCTGAGACATTTCTGTATCCTGATAAAATTGAAATATATTTTTAATCTAAAACTTCTGGTATATTGTAACTTACTTTCATTTTCAACCAAACCAAAAATTTTTATGTTTGCCATAATTCCCAGAATATTCTGACTCTTGAGGTAGAAGTAACAAACATAATTTCGTTCCTTACATTTTTTATAGATTTGGAGGTCAAAATTTCAAAAGGCCCATCGTTTGGTATAATGGGCCAGAAAACTGCAAGAAAAATGTTTCTTACACACTCAAATGTTCCTAAAGCCTTACATCTTTAACTTAAAACTACCAAAATTACACAGATGTGTTCAAAAGTAGAGAAAACAACAGATCATTTTTAGCCACATTTTTTGTTTGTCACATATTGAAGCGGCAAACTCAAACATTTTCATTTCTTCAGAACAGGCTAAACAAAACATTTCTACACTTTCTAAAATAAGTTGGGAGACCAAACTCCATAGTTGGCTATGTTCCATGAGCTATGTTTAATTTTCTTTCTGTGAGATTCAAGTTCTCAAGTACCAAAAGTCACTTCTGAAAGTGTCATATAGAGGTTTTTGAAAAGTTCCCATTTCCCTGTCTGAAACTCCTATTGTTTAATGTTTTAAAGGGCATGCATTACAATCCCTAGATTTTAAGTTTTTCCTTGAGTCATGCTCTCCTTAGTTTCAATTAGTATTTTATCTAGAGAGGACCTGAGTGAGACAGATTTCAAAATTTGTCCTATCATGTAATACTTTGGTTAAAGTAGGCAGAAACTAAGTGCATTCATAAAACTGAGGAGATTTATTCTGTTATTTAACTATCTCATATCTATTCACTGGCATTGTAAAGTTTATTACATGAAACAGCATTTGTACAGAACTCATTGACTCCAAAATCCTTAAAGAAAACCTTTCTGCGAGAGAACGAGTTCCTAAAATTTATTTGAAGTTGGAAGCCTGGTTGAAGAAAGGCTAATAATAGGTGCTTAGAGCACACTTCTTTTTGAATATAAAGTAACAAGGCCTCTGATGATGTAAGCTGACCTGCTCTACTCCCTTTATGATGACACACAACTTTCCTCTGTATTCTCAGGATTCCTGTACCAGGGCAGAGCTTTTCTTCACTACTAAGTTCATTAAAAAGACTGAGGGAAGTAGAGCAAACCTTCAAGGAGAAAGACAGAATTTTAAGGGGAAAGGCAGAAAAAGCAGGTTATCATAAAACAAAGCAAAACTAGAAAGCGCAAACTGAAGTGTGAAGTTTTTTTTTGATTTTTGAAACCTCAATGCTCCCAGAAATGTCTTCTATGTGTGTAACAGATAATTTCAAATCCATACCCTCAAAACTCAATTATTTGTGGTCCCACAGGGGGGCTTCAGGAATGCACCATCACATCAAGGTGTCAGAAAGCAGTATCTACCCTGCTTTCACAAATTATATTGCTTTGAATCTGCCACTTGACATCCTTGTGATAGACCAGTCATACTGCACATATTAAAAGAGCTAATCATTTTACAGACTTATGTTTGCTTTTACCCATCCCCATGTTACTAATTTTGGGTGGCATGTCCTTCATTTTATTACTCCAAATGCAACATTTCTCTAAAACAACACTTAATACGCTTATGCAAATAAGCCTAATAAGGTAGGGGTTCAGATGTTGCATGAATAGCCTGAGACAAGGGAAGGTAAAAGGTGGCTGGAAAAGTAAGTCACCTTCAAGGTGCAGTTACCCTCTTTGCTCTCAGGATTCCCAACACCACTGCCATGTATCACTGAATGAAAGAAATCCTTGTGAGGCAGTTCCTTCTGACCTGGCAGACAGAAACCAAAAGCCTGCCATCCTGAAGCCTGATGTCTGAAAGGATCACTTTTTAAAATGAGAAAAGCAGTCCCTATTCCACATATCACAGCTGGATAGCACTAGCTTGATTTGAGCATACATTGAAGCGTGGATTGTCAATTAGTTCAATTTATCTAAAGTTTTCTCTCCTGTAATGCAGAGTTGACTAAGACACAAACAGAGATCCTAATTAGTCCCCAGCATAATTTCTTCATGGCACTGCTATTCATGAATAATGTAACCGTTCCAAATTCATGCTAAGGAAAACTCCTTACACTACACAACAGCACTGAAGGCTCACCCTCTCTGGGTACTATATACAGTCTTCTGTACATGCAGTAGAAAAGAAATACAAGGGCACAGTCTTTGAATAGGTCATTGTCCCTGTTTAGGCCAGGACCTGGAGTTTATTCTATACCACCTCATATCATTGCCAGGGGTGGGGGAGAGGGACTTTCCCACTTCCGAGAAGGAAGGCGTGGCTTCCAGTCAAAAAACATGGAGGCATTGTTGGCCACTGTTCATTGTCTCAGGGTCTGGGGTTTTTGCACACGAATCATTCTCTCTTTTGTATACCTTTGTTATTAGTATTGTTACTGTTACTATAAATTTTCTTATCTCATTGCTGTTTCTAGTAAACTGTTCTTACCTCAACCCATGATCTTTATCTTTTATTTACGCCTCCAATTCTCAACTCCATCCCGCCAGAGTGGGAAGGGAGAGGGGAAGAGGGGAGTGAGCAAGCGACAGGTGGCTTGGTATAGTCTCGGTAGGGACACTAAATTGGGGAGCACTGTTCCTAAACTGTGACAATTTTTAAGAAGTGCCAATTTAAGATAATTATGGTGGCCTAACTCATAAAAAAATAATTGCAAAACTCTTGGAAAATTCTGCAACCTGTAAGCTGTCCACTTTGATACAAATCGTAACATTTAATCACTTTTTCTCAATACTGTCTAAATACTTTCTATAAGTCTTAATGCATATTTTTTTTCTTTAGCATAGTTAAAATGGCCCATACATGCCATGTTTGTGAATTATCTGCTTTACAAGCTGGATCAGAGTTGCCTTCAGAGAACAAATATTCCTAGAAGATACATCAGGAACAGAAAAAAACAGAGTTAGTAAAAGAAGAAAGAGAAACAAAATAGTGTGACATACTATGCCATTTGTGTAATTCCCAGTTCAGCAGAAACAGCACATCTTGGATACCTAGCTCTCAAGGTCTGGATTTTTGTTCATGAGAGGAGAGTAAAGAATGGCATTTAGCTGGTACTGACAGTGATTCTTTTAAGTAAGTTAAGTGAAATAACATCTACTCACTAAAGGTCTTTCATCAGAACCATCTTTATTCTTTCTCTAATTGAAGCCTGAAAATACACTAAATTATCTAAATTATTTTAATATAAAAATTACATGCCCATGAGTCTACATGCAGTACATAACTGATCACTCTGGTAAACACCAGAGAAGTGGGAGCAACAGCCTCCATGTCCAGGCATACTTCACCAGCAAGTTGTCTTCCCTTACTGGGTTCTATCACTGGGAAAAGCTGACTAAAACACACTTGTACACAACCTAACTCAGCTTTCTCACAGTTGCTACCACTGTATACATTTTCATTAGAGTTAGCAGAAGTGCCATTTTTAAGAGAGAAGTCTGATATAGACATATAGCTTTAAATCAAGTTTCCCTGTTTCTGTGACTGAGAGAGGGGAAAACGGTGGCCCTTTCCCTGTTTGTGAACAAATTGAATAGTGATTATGTTCCCAAGTATTTAGGTATTTGCATTTTTAAAAACACATTGCGATCACAAAGCACAACTTTTATACTGTCATCACAAATATATTCAGCCAGACTTTGAGTGTTAAACTGTACTTCTTTAGGGCATTGTGTGATTAGTTTTTTTTTATTTTATTACGCTATTTTACCCCCCCAAAAAATGATAAGGAAACTTGCCCAGGCTTCCCAGGTGAGTGCTGTCTCCTCCATAGCTGTAAGTTAAATAACTGTACAAGGGCAGGTCACTTGAGCCTCTTTGAAAGGGATAGAGACTTGGTCTTGTAGACTTGGCAGAAAGCAAATTTGGTACCAACATGAATGGAATGACAGTGACCAAGAGGGAAGGACAAACAACTTAGAGTGCCTGTATCCTGTCAGATCAAGAGTCCATTGAGCTCAGTAGCTGGCATCTGATAGTGGCCTGTGGCAGGTGCTTACAAAAGAATATAAACCCTACGGCAATACTGCAGACTTGGGAGTGATAGGTGGTATTTTTTTGATTAATAACTTTTGGTGGATTTTTCGTTCGTGAATTAGGTTGGTTTTTGAAGCCCTGTAAGTTTTTAGCAACATCCTGTAGCAGAGTGTCACAGCTTCTTTACAACTCTTGTTTCTTTGGACCCAGCTATTTACCAGTTTAATTTGGGTCACATTCCTTCAGTGTGGTAAGATGGAATTTTGGCTGATGAAACACTTTGCCCGGCAGCATGTTCTTAAACACTTTAACTCTGGAAATATGCAACCTTCAATAATATATTGATTTTGTCACCATATTCACTGCATCTTCCTAGATATGCTTGGCAAAAAAAAAAAAAAAAAATCAATCAAAATAATCCACAGCTAGCACATACTATTCCTATCCCCACTTCAAATAAAAGACAGCCTTGTTGCTCAGCTGACTTTACAAAAGCACCACTATGGCCAGTATCTTGCAACAGCCTGTAGGGTCAGATGGCTGGGTTGAGGGACAAGGCTGAGAAATAGCAAGCCTGGAGGCAGAAGGTGCCATTTGCATACACTCTCACCCCTCTCAGAGATGGGCTAATAAATGGGATCAAAGAGAACCAAACCCACCACCATCCAGACTGCAGATTCCCTGTGTTGGGGAAGGAAACAGCCAGCAGCAAATAGAAGTCAGAAAACAGAAGAGCATGGAGGAAGTTGAAAAGGCAGTCTGTAGATTTTGCCTCCCCAGAGCTGATATGCCAGGTTTTGCCATTAGAAGTATCTGGCATCTAGAATATACTGATTAAAATAGACAAAAATGTGAATTAGGCTTTGTAATGAATGACTTGATGGAAATGTGAGTATCCAAAAGTATTCATCATCTATTTACTTCAACACAGGCACGACCATCCTGAAGATTATATTAGTCAAGTGATAAACTAACTTCAAAATCTTAAAAAAAGCAAACAAAGCAAAACTTCCAGGCCACAGCAAAATCATGAAGAGTGTTGTAAATCTGCACAAATCATAGCTGAATTATTCTGAATTGTGTCTGACCCTGATCTGAAAACCAGTGCATGAATGAAAGAACTTTCATCATATGACCTTTATTTTAGTGTTTCATTTTGTTTCTAAACTGGAGGAAAATACTGCTACCATTTTAATGACAATCATATAACTAAGGTGGGTTTTTTTGCAACACAAAGCCCAAAAAGAGGGAGTAAACAAACAATAACAATTTGCTGGGACAGGGCAGTTTTCTTGACGGACAGTTTTTCTCATCACTGTTTTTCACAGATTCATCTGTGTGAATTTTCATCTCCATGAATCTTCACCTGCTTTAAATATTTGCCACACCTTTTCCCACATTCCTGAAACTTCAGTCACAATTCCAGCAGCACAGATCAGGACTAGTTCTAGGATAGTCCTCTCTTTTTCACACTGACTTTACCTCCCAGTGTCTAAACTCTTGGCAGGGACATGTGTCTGATCCCCTTTCTCACTGTCTTGCTTCCAGGAGAGCATTATCAATATCTTGTTGCTGAGACTGGATTAACTGAATCACTGAGGAAGGAGGGGAATAGCAGGTTAACATTTAAATATGGGTATAACATTCATGCTCCTCTCTAGCACACTGTATGCATTTTTTTGAGATAATAATAATAAAAGAAAAATCTGAAGTGAGAGAGAAAGAAATTCCTAGTCACCAAAGAGAAGAAGAAGACAACTGTCACCTTTAATAGTTTCCTCAGAAGGAAAGCCAAAAGGAATCTTCTGGCATCTCCACCTTCGGTAAATCACTGTCTTTGCTCCATCCTATCAGGTAACCAGCAAACATTAACAGAAGAGCCTTATTTAAAGGAAAACAGTCTCTTTTGTTAATGTTTGCTGGATAACTTATAACTTCAACATTGAATTTAGCTTTTTCCTGGGTGATTCACAGGTTTCAATTATACTGATATTCCCCCCCATAACAAGTCTGTACTATTTATATGAATGGTTGTCAAGGAAACCAGAAATCCAGCAAAGCTTGGTAAGTTTTCTAGACTCAGAATTTCTGGTGCCTGAGTATTTTAAGAAATAATAATAACTCACACTAAGAAACAACTGTAAGGAGACAGGAATTTATACATTTTTGCTAAAATTGTTTTTCTATTTCTGCTGGCCTTTGCTGCTGTTGTTCTTACTCATCACAGAAGCACTGGTGACTTTAATAGAATTCTGCCTCATCTTTCACTTTAAGAAACAGATGGTATCTTCACACATACATGCAACAAGTTTTGATACAAATACCAGTGAGCAAAAAGGTTGAGATAGAAATGGATGATTGTCTGAACCTCTGCTTCCTCGATAATGTAGAGCAAATGCAGAAACCATAGGGCAAGCCACAACTGGAAAGGAAGATTAGATATTAAAAAGGCAGAATAAATAAAACCTCCCAAATCAGCATCAGCATACAGCAAAGGAGAATAACTGCAAATTAATTCTCCTCTCCATAGCAAAGTCCATAACACAGTCGGATTGTGGTTTTTTTTCTTTCTTTCCAAATCTCTCACCAATACACACATGCACAAAAAGAGCAGACAAGTGGTAAAAACCTGATTTAAGGATGCTTTTTCAAAACAACTTTCTTAATAACAAAATCAACTGAGGGTGCCAAGAGCTAATCCATGCTTCATGTTTGGAACCAAAGTGCTTTATATGGATGAAACTGCAGACTGTTATATAAACTAAAATTGATGGGGATTTTTTGTCTCTGCCATTTAGGTAACAAGACATTCAGCCAAACCTCTTTTTCAGAAAAGAAATGGCCAAAAGATAATTCACTTACTGGGATCTTTGAAGATTATCTCACTCCCTTTATGCATTTGGCTGGCTTTCCTCCCACCTTGCTTAGCCCCATCAAACTCAAACAGTCAGTTTCTATTTGAGTCTATTCTTCATTGTCATTTGAGACATTCTAAATTTCATCAACTGTTTCTTGCTATCTCCAAAATGCTGAATGTCCTCTTTATTTTTCTCTGTTCGTTTTTGCAAGATGAGACTGCAGAACAGAAGAGTGTGGCCAGTCTCAGTTAGTGCTGTTTCTTGTTCCTTTGGGGTCTCTGGCCTCAATTACAGCTGTTTGCAGTGCGGCAGTCAAGGGTGGAGGACCTACAAGAGTCAGACCATCCTGAGAGAGCTCAGTGAGAACCAGCCAGACACCAGCCTCCCAGTCCTACCTCTCTAGAAGAGGCAAAAGCTCAAGCCTTCCCTAGAAGATAAGATAAAGCCTTTTTTTTTTTTTTTTCTTCCTGTCAGTGAATGAGTGAAAAGAGGCACACACAGGCTGGACTAGATAAAATGGCAGGAAGCCAGAGCTTTCTGCTAAAAGATGACTGACAGGTACATCCGACTAGAATTTGCCCAGTGGTGAAAAGTAACTCGTGGCTGCCCTTCTCACTTCATCTGTTTGGAAAGATAAGAAAGATCAATTGCCCGCTTTAATTGCTAGTGAACTCAATCAACAAGCTCTTTGTACTAATCCATCAGGGAAGATACAAATCCATGAAATTACTATCATTGTCAGCTTTTTAGCTTTATTAACTATGCAAATACATGCAGGTTAGCTGCAGCCATTATATGTTCTAGCAAATTTCCATGCAGCTCCTGGGATCAAAGTCCAGAGGCATCCAATCTGTATTTTGCATGGTGTCAGGATATTAAACAGGTGTCATCGAGACACACTGTTCAGAATAAAAAGCAACACCATATCCTGCATAAACACATTATGGTGGACAGAAAACAGCCTCAGCTCAGTGACAATTTATCTGAAGTGGGATTTTTTTCCCTACTGGAAAATTTGTGCAAGAGCCCTTTTCTTAAGGGTGATGAAAGAAGGTTGCAGAACAGTTATGTTGATTATTGCCAACTGAGTAATGCCTGACAGGAGACTGAAGGTCTAAAATATCCGTTATCATATGCAAAAAAATCCCCAACCAAACCCCAAAAGTATTGAGGGAATGACTTCTCACCTGTTCAAGGCTGAAAGATCTTGTGCTGTTTGTATCCATACAAAACCATATGTACTTCAGTGCAATACCAGAGTTGCACAAGAAAGAACCACAGAATACCTCAAGTTGGAAGGACCCATAAGGATCATTGAGTCCAACTCCCTGCTCCGTAGAGGACAATCTAAAACTAAACCATATGACTAAGAGGGTCATCCAGATGTTTCTTGAAGTCTGTCAGGCTTGGTCTCATGACCTTAGTTCAAGAGCTTGGTGCCATGACCCTGGGGAGCCCGTTCCAGTGACCAACTACCCTCTCAGTGAAGAACCTTTTCCTGATGTCCTAGGATGATTTGTGGAAACTGTGTGGGGAATGTAGCTATCACATCTCTGACATCCTAATAGGAAGCAAAAACATGGCAAATACATCCGAGAAAAGGGATTAATTCTTCTATATCTCTATCATAATCCAGAATCTCACTGGTAAAATTAACTCTCTCCAGAACCTAAGCTTTTACTTTTTCTGTCTTAAAAGAAAGAATGGTAAAATTTCAACAGCTGAAAATGCTGCACCAAAAAAGAGGCCATTAGTGGGTGGAACACACATCCAGCTAGTGGTATAAATGTTATATCCCATAAAGAACTATTAGTTCTCTTGTTTTCCGAAAAAGCAAAGAATTTGCAGGAAAACAAATCATCCTTCATCCTGCAGGGTTGGAGGCCAGGTGAATGGAACTTCTTATACAGTAATTATTTCTTCAAGAGAACAAAAATTACATGAAACAGTGTTTTTTTTTCTCCAAAGGTAAGTATTACAATAGATCAAAACTCCTGGGGACTAAAAAGCCCCAGGAATACATCTGGAATAAGAAGGATAATAAAGGATAAAATGTATTACAATTATGAACAAGCAAAACTAACAATAAACTAGTATAAGAAGCAGTGAATGTGACTGGGGGGGGGGGAGTGTTCTTTGTTACTAGAAAGGGCTAAGATGTCTCTCAAACAATGCAGCACTAACTAGAGAAACAAATGGAAGAAAATAAAGACATTATTTGGTAAGCAGGCCTCCTTCAAAGAAAGAAATACTGAAATTTAAGATTATGACACCTGTCTATCTTATTGCCTGCGTTCTGGTTAAATATTGTCAAATGATTCAGAAAACAGTGAATTTGCATGAGCAGTGTTTAAAGGAAGTGTCCAGTATTAGGCATGTATCTCTTACATTTCTTGGAACATCTGATGTAAGGCCTAAGACCATCAGTGTCACCCTGATTCCAGGTGAACACAGATCCTAAATGCCTGACTAAAACAATACAGATGGAGCTATTTTATAGGCTTTCATCTGTGTCAGCTAAAAACTGTGGAATCCACTCAGCTGTGAAAGCAGTCAAACCTGAAATAATGGAGGATTATTTGGAAAAATTATCAGCAACCAAAACACTACTCAGTTTTCATCTTTGTTTCTGAAAGGGTGAGACCTAGACACCATCAACTTAAGTCCAAAGGATGAAAATTTTGCAGGATTAAGTCCGCTTGATCTGCAAAGTGGTATCTCCACTAAGAGAAATGAAATTTCACAATTTAGAAATTTAAATGTTCTCACATCAAATTGACCTCAAAAAGAGGTACCACCAGTGGCATGTCATTAATAATGTTATCATGTAGCCCCCTTTGAAGCAAGTACTCAAAGTCCGAATCAGCCTGAACACCCTTACCCAGACTGAGATGGTTTCAGATCTCAGGGAAAAGTGACTTCAATGAGCTCTTGTGCTATGTCAGGCACACAGCGTGGCTTGTTATTTCCATCCAGTGCTAAGACAAAGTGTCATACAAGGTGGGTCCAGATAAGATGAACATCATTTTTCACCATAAGAATGACTATTTCAGCCCTAGTTCTTCAGAACACTTTGCGCCTACACTGCCTGCTGAACCACTCCATGGGAAGTAGCTCACATCTGAACTGCTGTGTAACACTTCCCCGAATCTCAGATATTTCTCAGAAACAAGCCAACACCAAGTACTTTACAAATTATGAATTCTAATTATTTCAGCTCCCTGGTGGTGAATCAAAAATATTCTTGGAGTCCTTTTAGCCTGCTATCTTTTCTCAGCTTATCAATCAGACAGAGAAATACATATAGGTCAGTTCTTTGTAAATCTAAAAGCAAGAATCACTAAATGTTCTGCTAAGATTCTCACATCAATACTGAACCTGACTAGGAGTGCCCCGAACAGTCACTGCTATTCTTCTATCAGCAATCAAATGCCCTTTGACAGGGAGGTGTCCTTGGGAGCAAGTGAAAAGCCATTAAGATCCAAGACCATCTAATCTAGTCATTATATGTTTTCCCACCTTTTTATCTGCCAGTACCAAGAAAACAAATAGTGCTGGAACACAGGATGACCATAAACTCTATCCAGCAAGTACAGGGGATATACAACCCATACCCCTCATGCAGATCGAAGTGTTAAAACAATTTCTGTATGTCCAAGATTAGGAAAACAAAGTGTTTTCACTTCTCATGGACAGATGATAACATTCTAAGGAAATGGGGATATTCACGTAATGGGGATGCATAGCACAAATAATAGCTGCAACAGTTGGTCTGAAACACTCTGTCTTCTTTGATTTTTTTCCAGAGCACTTTTTTAAATTTTTGCCAAACTGAATAATTTTTGCAAAATCTCATGTGCAGTTATTCATCTTTTTCTCATTCTCTGCTAAAATTGCCTTCCCTGGAGGTGCAGCACATGTTGCTGCAATGAGCAATGTTTAAGAAGCTGAATGCCAAACAGAAATCCTTGCTATTGAAATGTCACAGTCAGCTACTATGATACAAATGTGGGTGATGTAAGTGGAAGCAAGTTGGCTCCTTATCTGTCACTTCACATATGTTACGAAGAGCAGCTACGCTGGCTTCCTGGTGGAGGTGGTACAGAACAACTGTACTGTTTTTCCCTAGAAGCAAGAAAAAGGTGGAGCCACAGAGAAGACTGCAATGATTGGAAACAAGTTAGAAAACTAACCAAGAATTTCAGTGTTTTTCCAAAGCACCAGCACCAGCAGGAAAGTATAAGGGGTTTACAAAGGCAGGCATGCCTTTTCTTTTGGGATGGCAGAAGCACTGCACAACACAGTAGGCGGACTGGGACCCTTGAAAGAGGCCCATGAAGTACTGCTCCTTCTTGCATCACATCAGGCTTCATCCCAGTATACCAAACTCTTACAGTTCCAAATTTCAAATTAAATGACAACATTTGTAAATCCAAGGAGAAATTACATAAAATTCTGCAAAAAGCTATTCCACATTTGGAATCTTGCCTCCCTCAACAAATAAAGTTAGAAAGCTAGATGTCACTAAGCAGATGACAACTGCTGCAAGTCAGAAATGGCACTATGACCAATTTCTCACCAGCCCCACCAGTTTCCACAGCATTCTTTCATGACTACTTGTTTAGAACAGGCAGAATTATAAGACCCAGTTTGATTTTTATGTAGAATTACTGTCTTCATATTCTAGGCCTGAATAATAACAGAAAACACATTTAAATAATAGTCTGTTAATGTTGCATGGCTTTTTTTCTTTTTTTTGTGCAGAAGAGGGATTGGGAGGGCAGAGGAAGTACGGCTTAGGCTACTCAGTCTGCATGGATAGATTCTGACCAGTTCACAAAGGTTCCACTGTGCTGGGGAGTTTGAATTGCTATCTGTTTCTTGGTAGATACTCATTTCCTCCCAAACAGTCTGAAGGAAAATATCTTGGCTTACAAAACCTGGTCTGTTAATGTCCAGTCATCTGTACTAAAAACCATGGATAAAAGACCCTGTTCTTAACATGGTATCATTGGGTCACAACCACAAGTACATTTTATCACCTGAAACTTCATGTCTCTGCTATTCAGTATGTTCATTATCAAACACACAAAATCTCACTGATAATGTGGAAATTCAAATCTAAAACTAAGCCATGCAATTTATAAAAATTTGTACAATGTTTTGATTACAGACTATGGTTTTCAAAATCTTAAATTTCTCTTTAAAAAATTTAAAGAGAAGGTAAAAGGGCAGGAAGAAACAGCAATCTATGCCTGTTATTTCACTGATGTGCAGTAGGTCAGCTTGCAGGAAGACCAATGAAATACAGGAGCATTGCAAGCCCACCATAACTTGTAACAGTATTTGATCAAAACCTCAGTGCTGTAGAAACACCTTAATTGAATACTTACCACTGTGTAAATTAATGTAAACATAAACAGATGCTGTGTTTCTCATTCTGCATTGCATTAATAGCAATTAGATCTTGCATATGAAGTGGAAAAGAAAGGAAGGAAAGTAATGTACTTCTGCTTCATAACTTTGTGTGTTTGCCTTTGAGGCATACAGTGAACTACTTAACAGATAAATAAACATGCACTGCCCTTAAGCAATATATAATCTGCATGCAGGACAACGCAAATACAGTCTCACCATTGCAATCCATGATAGTAAGGTGTTAGCCACTATTATCCTGAAATAAATTGTTATGGATGGCTGCTACTGCAATGTCCTGTGCAACTGCTTGCCCAGGAAGATGGTGGAATGCAGGAGAATGCCGGTCAGTTTTGCTGCTCAAGGCTTTATCAACACTACTATCGTTGTCACTCTCTGCAGTTGGTGTGAAAAACACTAAGCTAATAATCTGTTCATCAAATACACTCTCACATCTTCCCAACTTCCAATCAGGTCCCTCTCTCCCATGTTCAGCAGGTGGTATCTGCCATTCTGTTGGAAGTATTTGCTTGACCATGGTTCCAAACTACCTGGTATATGGCAATGCACAATACAGACAGCCCCATCTATGCTATCATTCACTGGAAAAGCTTCTACTGGTAGCCAAAGATTTCATGGCATCTGAGATGTTTTTAGTGTAATTTGCTGCAAAGACATTTACACAGAATATTTTAAAACAGCTAACAGTATACTGACTTAGAATAATTCTTGTATGGACAATATGATGTGTCAGAAAGGACACTTGATTGCTGTCTGGATGGTAAAGAGAATCTCTGTAGTAAGGGTCCTTGCAGGATCATCTTAGTTGGATTGAGTGAGACTCCCTAAAACATGTTTCTGTCTAAGTTTTGTAATCCAGTTGGCCTGTGGTCCTACATGACCGCTGCAAGACATGCATAATGCATTGATATAGATTACCTTAACCTATATACAAAACATTTCCTAACTATCTCAAGCATGTACAAAAGATTGTCCTACATGATCATTTCTACACATGTAGGAACTGTTTCTATTGATAGTCTTACCCTTATACAGTTGATTGACTTTGCTGCAGGAACTGTCTGTGAATATCTGGGACAACCAGATTCTTCACCCAGGATGTTAATCGACATGCTTAAGCATACGAATTGGTCTAGGCACAGCAGGGTCTGCCTGGGAGATCTCAAGAACTCTCTGAAATTCCCTCTAGGACAGCTCCTGTAACAAGCTGTCAAATATTTCTAGTGTAGATGGCCAGCAGTTCAATCAATCACCTAGTTTCAACTTGGTCTGCTGTCTCAAACCAGCCCTTTATCTCACCTATGCAGACGACAAGCCTGGGAGTTCCTGGACTGCTCTGGGAATTTAAGCACCCTGGGAGTGCACACAAGCACAGCTCTGAGACCTAGCTACACTATGAGTGTAAATAAAGAATTAAACTTCATTTTTCTGCTTAGATCTCACAGCCCTTGCCCATCTATCTGTCCAAATGATGTCAACCACTGACCTAGTGAACTGCTTTCACAGTTCAGATGAAGTGGCTAAGAAATGACTCATCTCATAATTAAATAAAGGCCTACAGTTAGGTGATCTTCACGCCATGCATTGTCCCAGCTTGGTTTTGCTCTCTAGATATGAACACTGTTTTTGACTGACTGTGCAGAAAACATTTCTGATATGAAATCACCTAATGCAGCACTGGCAGTCAGATTTGTGGACTACTGTTTCCAGAAACAGTAAAGGCTGGAATATTGTCCATATATGCAGCAAAGTATGGAGCTTTTCCCACTTCATTTTCAGGTCAAATGCTCATCCACTACAAAAACCCATTCACCATCCCTTTTAAGTTCATAAATAAACAAATGCAGCACATTTGTGGGCTAAACTATTTAAAGGAGATGGCTTTTCTGCTTTATCAGTGATGAAGAGACTATGTTTATCTGGGCCATCAAGATTTACTCACAGCAGAGCAGGCAACTGCTCATTCTCCCTTCTGCTTTCTTCAGCCTACATCATGTTGTCAGCGGTCTGTCAGGCAACATCTAGGAAAGCAAACTCACCTCATCTGTATTCCACCCATCACATATACAGTACTGCTTTATCAGCTGTTCCTTCTGCTCTGGGACAGTGCGGATCACAATGTTTAATGCTTATACCTCCTTGTGAGTGAAATGACACGAGATTCCATGTGAAGTAATGCAGTGTAGCAGCCAGTGCTCATGCTGCACATCTTCAATAGTTTGTTCTAGAGTTCCTTTATGTAAGACTGAACTGAAAAAATCACAATATCCTGCAGCCTGATATGAGCAAGTCACAGCTATAATGTGTCTTTTAGATCGATGTTTCACAGGTATGCTTTTTTCTTTTAACGTTCAAAGAAGACACTTTTCAGTTTCCAGTTATTTTTTTGGGATTCACTGCTGTAATACATACATCTACTGCATTAGGATCCAAGGTGAATAACATGACTGAAGTGATCATATAAAGTGAATCTACCTTGCCAAGTAACTTTTTAGTTTGTAGTCACAGTCATATGTGACCACATAAATTTGTGTGTGGGTCACACTGAGTAGAACAAGAATGAAGTCTGTAGCTATGGAATAGCTCAATTACTGGCACCATTATCAGCTGCCCACACTTCAAGGATGCCTAATGCTGAGTACTAACTGCATGTATCAAGTTTAGTTAATGGGAGAGAGTTCACAATCTGAACAGCTTGTAAGTTGAGGGAGAGCTTTCAAGCACCTATCTATATCCCTTGTGGTTATAGGCAAGGAGACAGGCCAAGTTATGTTGGTGGAGGTTAATGATCATCTTAGCAGAACTGGCTGTTAAAATTCTCAAACTAACTGGTTTAAAGAAATATATCCAGCAAGCTCCCATCTCAATTGTGTCTGACCCTTTTCCTGGAGATGTTGTTATATTGGCTCAGCTCCATAGTCAAGTCTCTCCCCCTTCTGCCCCATCCCTTATCACGTGCCTCAAACGAAGACACACTTTTCCCCAGCTATTCTTTCCCGTGTTCCATCCCTCTTCCAATCAGGCTGTTGTTAGTTCAGCAGCACCTGCTTTTAGAGAGAGAATGAACATAGGCGCTTTGTGGTGCAACGTGAACACAAATAGTGTCACCTTGCAAAAGGAAAAATAAGACTTCTCTAAATTTTAAAAGGAACATCTGACATGCTTAATTCACAGCAGCAAAGTAGATATCTTGGTTTGCTGGCCCTAGAAATTCTGATATAATCAGTGGTACCTTTTCTTCCCTTTCTTGCAATGAAGCGCCTCGTTTTCCTCCGAAACCTGAGAGAAAACAGCAGCCACAGCCGAGCCTAATTTTCTACACTTTCCTTCAGAACACTGGTTGCTCTAAGCTAAACAGCATGCATTTTTAAAAACTGCAGGATATTTTAAGAAACACTGCCAAATATTTTAGTCTCCAAATTCTGCCTTTTAAAAAACTAACACACTAGTGGAAACTGTTGCCCGAAATCTAAATAGCTACTTGAAAACAAAAAAGCATCCATACTATTTATGGAGGATCTAATATTAGGTGCTTCCTTGCACAGTTTGAGTGGGAACAGGAGTAGAAGCAGGATTTTTCCCAGGGCTCAAGGGCTTAAGCTAACATGCCAGCTCCTGGTGCACTAGAAGGAAGAGGCTGGAAGCTCATACATATCCAATGGGGAAAAAAACAAACATGAAATAAAATATTTTCTGTAGCAACTACAATGTGTTCCAAAACAACTGAACATTGGTGAAAGAAAGCTAAGCAGAAAATTCTCATGCTATTGTTCAGTCTAAATCCTTTTAAAAGACAGGAAATGGTATTGATTACATGTTTAAAAAAGAACTATGGAGAGTCATTCAAACTGAAACATATACTGTAATAGTGGATTCATAGATGACTTCAGAGAAAGACAGACTTTCTAGTAAATATTCGAGCATCAGTTCTATGTTTTCTTAACACCAGGCAGCATAATATAGCTCCCAAGAGTGCAGGTGAAATACATGAACCCAAACCAATCATTAAATCCTCTCTAGAGGCTATGTAGGAAACAAATGAGACAAGCTCCTACAGCTGTCTGTAAACAGCTCCTCCGTCTTCTTTGCTAAAACTTGCAGAATGATCTGGATACGAGCCAGCATCATACCTAGCTTTTTAAAATTCCATTTATATTTACAACTCTTTGCTCTCCTTTGGCAATATCTGTCACATTCACCTATGCTGATCACAACATACTGTGCTTTTTGGCTACTGAAATGAGGGAAATTGCTTGGTGTACAGTATGAGCTCTGAACAAGAGTGGCAAACCTGGAAAGATGTGGATATGCATCTATACCTCTATCCAGTGTGAAAGTGGTCCTCATGCAAGGTTACATGCAAGACAGCCAAGTGTTGATTTAGGTCATCATTTATATAAAAATTAAGGTTGAGTGAAGACAGAAGGATAAAACAAGAGTTTGCTCTGTAGCCTCCTCTCTGCACGGTGCTTTGCCTGTAAATCAGCAAGTTGGGGATAACTGAAGTAAGCTCTCTTGGTTATTATTTACTGAACTAGATTGGACCGTACCCAAATGACCAGAAGGAAAACACTGAGAGGTCTGTCTTCCCCAGCTGAGAGGCTAATTAAAAGCCCTACAATTTGCAGAAAAGCACATGTAACATAGACATGTACAAGATTTATAAGAACAAACCTCCTCCTTGCTATGAAGCTATAAAGAACAGAAGGGAGAGCTCTGGCTAATTAGGTTAATATCAGCTTATGGCTTCATGTAGAAGAACTAATAAAAAAATAAAACCAGTTAGAAATAAAGTATTTTTCTCAAGGATCATTTTTCCCCTTTTCCATCTCTTTCAAAACCCTTTTGTATTCAAGATTCTACAATATGGAGCTTACCCCTTAATTAGTACAGCAATTTGCTAAATCTTGTTTTTTTCCTCGTTTCAGGGTGCTGTTCAGAACAGTCTGATAAGTCATACAAATTATTGCCACCAACTCCAAATGCTAAAATCTGAATTTTTCATTCTACCTCCACAGCTAAAAGCCATGCAGCTCAAAATCAATGCTGTGCCTCCGTGTTCTAATTTAAACTTCCTAACTATGAAAAGATAATTACTTTATGTTTTTAGTAAGTGATTTCCCCCCCCCCCCCCCCCCCTTGGAACTCTTTTCATATTCCTTTTGAAAGGGCATCCAGATAAAAAAAGGTAGCTATTTCAAACTGTAGTATTAATACCTTGTATAGATTGTACATACGAGTATATGTACTTATGGTGTTACACATCCATGCTTAAGGAATGCAAGGCAGTTGAGTGTTTTCAGTAAAGATTTGGGCTTATTGAATAAGATACTTAAGATTCCACTATTGCTACTGGTAAGAAGTTTCCTTAGCAAAACAGAATGTGATTAGATAGACAGCCAGAATCCTCTTGACAGCAGGTAAAATTCTAAGCTGCTAAACAACATGTTCCATTAGATTCCATTAACAGAGAAACTGCACTGATTTTAGCCACTCAGAATCTTCTAGTTAAGCGTAACTGAGGTTACAGTCATGTGAGTTGGAATTAGTTGCAGTCAGGGAGAGTTTTTTAGCAAATTGCTCCTCTGCAAGTCACCAGCCAAAAAGAGATGAATAAAAAAGGGACGACATGAAATCAGAACTATATGACTAACGCCTGTGTATGTCTGTCTTTACCTTGAGCTCATCTGCATCATAGAAGTCGATGCGCACAGCAGGGACCATCCATGTCTGGAACAGAGTTGCCAGGATCTGCTTGGCAATTGCATCTGCGATGAGGTGAAAGTGGAGTGGGTTTCGCCTAATATGAGAAGGGAGAGAAAACCATTAGTTCAAAGGTTCCTAATTCCTGTTGGTAAAGGACAATATTAGAATGTACAAAACTTTATCTGTGTCTAAGATGTCAAGTTTAAAGTGCACAGCATGTTCAGTGGAGTCCTGCTCTGCGGTCAAAATGCTGAGACACAATTTGAACATGTATGACAATAACAGAAATAATCAGTTTCTGGGTGGTTGTAAACAAATATAGATCCTTTGACTTCAGTGGAATGTAATGATTTATAATAGCTAAGGATCTTGTTCCTTCTTTTGGCTCCTTAAAAGTAGGCTAAGTTTATCTCCCTTTGGGGACTTGAGCTGTGAAAGTTGTTGCTATCAGTGTCTACATCAATCTGGCAACTTATCTTTGTGGTAAGAAGTCTGTGGAGAAGTAGAGGTGCAAGGGGAAGTTAAAAAAATAATAATTTGAATCAGTTGATATTCCAGGACCATTGAGTTTACATAGATCTTTTCTAAAAAGCAAACTTGGGGAATCAACAGCTATCCTACAGAAACCCAATGTTAGATGTTTCAGGTGAGTGCCTTCTAGCTATTCACTGGCATAGCGAATAGACTGGAGATTGCACATCTTCCCACATCCTTTTCCTAAGAGGGAGGGATGGTTAAAGGCAGGAAGAAAGAAACATTTTGCTTCAAAACACCACAATTGGGTTTACTTTGGTAGTTACAGGACTTGAGCTAATTGAAAAGCTTCAAAACAAGAATGAGTGAAGCCAGTATCAGCAAGACTGTCACCTTTTGACAGAGTGTATGGATTTTTCTATAGTAATGTGAACTTGGACATTACAAATAACTTGTTTAAAGCCCTTAACCTCACTCCCGCTTTGAGGAACCGTAAACAGTAAAATTTGATCTTAACTTCTGTGGTAGGAGTACAAAAACCTGTCAGTGGAAGTTAGTCAAGAATTTGTAGTCTTCTATATTTATCCTTAGCTTTGCAACTTTTCCTGTTAGCAGAGAAGCACAGAGTTTGAAAAAGCCACTAAGAAGATAGATGGTTTGTTTAGACTTTAGCATTGGCCCAACCTTTCTTTCACCTCAAGGGTGGAATAGTGGTCTCTCATTTCTCCGAAATTTATAAAGCTAAATGTACTTGTTAACTGATATGTTTCATCTAAAAAGATGTTTTAGATCTTGATTAAAGTGAAAGATGACTGATGCTACTATATTCTTCAGTGAGAACAAGAATTGAGGAAATCTATGTTAGTTCAAGCCAATATACTTCCATTACATGTTTGGGCTTAACCCAAAAGATGATGGTTATTTTCTCTCCATTTCCTACATTAATGAACTATATGTGCCTTCCTCTTTAATGTTTCTCTTCTTTCTTTGATGAGTAATACTGCTTCCTGCCGAACAAAGTCCACAAGAAAATGGAAAAATACATATAATGGTTCAGAGTATCATAACAGACCTCTCAGCAGAAACAGCAGATTGTTGTGATAAGCAGTGTATGGTTGGATTTTGCAGTGTTAGAAATGCTGCACCTAAGATCCAACCCAACATCCCGGGGTTGCCAGTGAAGCTGCTGTATTGGCTTCAAGGGCACTGTGGATCACATTATGAGCTTACAGAAAAAGCAGGAAAGGGCTAGAAGCCTTATACATGAGATAATCATGATGGCAGAATAAGCCCACAGCTGATCTGCATTTAACAATATCCAAAACACTAAGACACGACATGCTTTCCAGAAAGACAAAGGTCTTTCAATCTCCAGCTTGCCCTGGAGGGAGGAGGGGAAAGGGAAAGGAGTAAGCTGCCAGCTGCTGAGTGTCCCATCCCCAAGCTGAAGGGATCACAGCAATTACATCTGCTTCACTAGCCCAGCAGGAGAGTAGAAGAGGACATCCTGGCTCATGCAGATTCCGCAGTAACCAGGCACCTTGCCAAGAAAAAAACCGGGAAATAGCAGTGATCAGGAAATACATCTCATTAGCAGAGACAAGGCCAAGAGAAACAGAGTACAACACCAGCGGCCTTGCATACAGGCAAAGCAGTATCTCAAGACAAATAGATGTTGAATGTCAACATATACATAGGTTCCTCTGCTTAGCAGGGGCTAAGTCTGGATTCTGTTAGGACTGTTTCCCAGATGGTGTTCTTCAGTAATTTTTTTGCCTTTTTTTCCCCAGGGTTATTTATCTCTATATTGAAAAGTGGAATAAGAAGAGTAAAAAAATCAGTTAAAAACAAGAAAGCTCTGTCTTCCTTCAAACCATCATTTAGTTAAATGGAATTGATATAAAATATTTCAAGATGAAACACACTAGTTGAAAAGAAAAAATCTGACACAAAGACACTCAGATGTTCAGTAGCAGTTTATACTTATCTGAATGACCCAGAGTGTATGAAACTTAAATGGGAACAAGTGGGTGACATTTTCTTTAGTTCGTCTCCTACTGGGAAAAAGAAAAAAAGGAGTAGCTGTACTCCCACACAGAAATCTCTTTCAAGTTGTTAGCCTCGTGGTAAAGATTCAGCTGGAAGAAAAATGTATGTCAGAGGCAAAGCAGAAGATTATCACTTACAAAAATATATCCCCAAAACAGTATAGTGACCTGATGACTTCTACAACTAAATGTGCATCAGCCACAGAACATTTTACTCCAGATGATCTTTTAGTTCTGTGAAATGTGAGGTTTAGCATGGTGCTAGAAGCCAACAGAGCACAGACTCAAAACTGGAAGACCTTCTGAAGATAACAGTACTAGCATACACACAGATGACATCTTTTACCTCTTCTGGTGTCTGCAATATGCAAAAGCTTAAAGATATGGATTGCTTCAAAGGATTTATGAAACAGGTTTAGAAGCTTAAAGATCAACCAACATCCATTGTAAAAGATACAGAAGATTCTGTAAGATGAAAAATCTTTCTCAAGAAATGGGTGAAAGGGATGCCATAATTATTTGCCAACTTGATTGAATTACTAGCTCTAAGAATCCTGGGTGACAATCAGGATATTGTAAAGGATTCCAATGAAAGCTGAACTTCATCAGACTTGGACATTTTGCTGTATTTGATATCAGTGAAAGCTATTCTTTTCTTTTCTTCAGACTGGTCTTCTTCCAGGACAGAGACATTTTGGGGTATGAGCTTTATAAAACTGAAATTAAACTATATTGCTCCTAAGATAAGTTAAAGTATAGGCATGTAGACAGCTATCCTTCACAGGCACTTTGCAGCTACAGTTAGAAAAGATTGGGTATAGCAGGAGGGAGATACTTGAGTCTTCTGAGGTAGGCTTGAGAGTACCTCTCCTGCATAACAAGGCCTTTGAAGTTCAGTGAGCAGCTGAAGACACAGAAGTTTGCTACTGGAAATAAAGTGGCATGAAACTGAAAAAAATATGATGCTGTGGTTAAAGAAAAACCCAACTCTCTTCTGCTGGGAGGGCAGATCAAGTAATGAAAAGGATTTTAATTCTTAAGTTTCCTGAAACAGCAGTAACAAATCTATGGTTAATGAGATGGCCCAACAGGTTCTTTCCAATTCCCTGAGCCTAAAGACTCCAGTGCAACCCCACTTGTTGGGTTGAAGGGAACCTGGAATCAAGTCTTGGGAGAAAGTGATGACCAGCATAAACCTCTTCTCTCACTCCAAATGGAAGGTGATCTTTCTTCAACTCCTCAAGCTAACTCAAAGCACACGTTTGGTTTGCTTATTTTTAACATATATACCTGACTTTCCACTGGGCACATCAAGAGAGCTAAAACAGCCCACATGGTAGAGGCTAGTTATATCTTGTACAGCTAGAAATCACTACACTGTAAATGGTGACAATACATGCAACTATGGAGTAATATGGGTCAATATATGGCAATTGTGATAAACTTCTCCTACAAAACTAACAGGTTTTTGAAAATTCACAGTATTCATGCAAAGTAGTATGTTTTGGATTTCTAGTGTCCTGGGTTTCAGAAAAGGCAGCCCTTGAACTCTGAGCCCCAGGTCTTTCAGTTTCCTCACTACAGAAGCAGGTATTGAAATGGCCACAGAATTTCTCACAAGGTCCATAAATACTTAATCTCATTTACCTCAAGGATTTTGAACATATGAATTTTTACCAACTACAACTTTTCACAGTTTCTGCTACATGGAAAATGCTGATGCACTAATGTCTTAATTTGGTGAAATGCAATTTCAAAATATGGGTATTTCCCATCAAGTGGAATCTCTAGATTTTAAGCACTCTATTTAGAAAACTGCAAATCTTCATACATTAAATTATTTCCACTTGTCTTAAGATCAGAACACTATTTGACAAAGTAAACCATATGTAAAGAGCACACATTTATTTTCCTAAATTACTTTTCTCAAAAGTGAATGAATAGAGATTCTGGCCAAGATTTTCAAGCATGGATGCTTAAATACAGGCTCTTAGACTTAAATATAGGAGCTTGAATGAATGCTCTCATTTTCAGAATTGCTGAGGTCCTGTAAAGTTTGTAAAATGAAAAGATGTCAGTAATTTTAGAAGTCAGGCCATAAATTTAGGATCCTGTTCCAACATACCCATTTCCCCGTATTTTTTTTTTTTTTTTAATCATGATATCTTAGTTTTGCATTTGGAAACTTGTCCCTAATCAGAGTTATGATCTGCTTGCTCAAGCATTTGTGGCCCTTTCTTTTCAAATAGCCACAGTCACTGAGTTAAATACAAAAATCTACAACTGAAAAAGGGAGCAGGGAACCAAGACTCCCTCTTCCCTTCTGTATGATTCCATAGCTCAGTTGTTCGTAATTTGAAAAGCAGCTGCTTGGCTGCTTGGTAGCACAGTTCTCTCTGCAACAGAGGAATTTTATTTTCTAAGAATATAAAAAGGTCAGTAGCCCAGGGGGTTTATTTCCAAAACCTATACCTTATTAAGGGAAGCACAACAAGGTAATACGTTTTATATCTGTAACAAATGGTTACAAGAAACTTCAAACAGAAATTATAAAAGGCAGCTTGGGAAATTTTTTTTCCTAATGCCCACATGATAATCCCTCTCTCATACATGGAGAATTTTAATGTGAAAATCATTAAGATTTTTCATACCCCTTCACATCCAGTATTGATTAAAATGATCCCCAAACTATTGGAGAGATATTAAATATGCACTTGCTACATCACTTATGGATCTTCTTGTTTAAAGACGTTCTCTGGGAAGTAAAAAGAGATTCCACAGACAGATTTTTTTAAACATTGCTTTTTCCATTATGCCTCTATTGTTAGGATTGCTAGAAAACACAAAAAGAAGTGTGCATTTTGATGCATTTATATGGATCAGAGAAACCAGGTCATGCTTTATAGTTTTTGCCAGAAGAATCTCCCACAAAATAGACTGACATGTTAGAAAAGTTGAAAACAATGACAGAGGTTTTAAATTCTCAAATTAATTCCATCAAGGCAAAGTGGTCTCCATGGAATATAGCCATTAGATTACATAAGCTTTAATTACCAGCCAGAGTTGACTTGTGACTCTTACTTGGAAATTACATGTTATCCATTTTATTTAATTTAGATTTTCATTTGGTTTGCCTTATTCTACTTGCTCTAAGAAAAAAAAAAAAAAAAAGCTCATTATTCATACAGCAATCTGTAACACAGTTTTATATTCTGATCTTAAAAATGTTTAGACATTTGCTGAACTTTGAGGTTATAAACAGCCTTCTTAAAGGAAAGAGGCTACTTCATATTAAAAAGCTTTTGTCTAGTTGACTGCTTGTGTTTACATACCTTACAAAACCACCCTCCCCCATTACTATGTCACCAATGCTGTAGCATTGATGGAGACACTGCCAAAGAAGGAAATGCAATGACTCTCTGAGGAAGAGGGACTAAGATAGCAGGGGGAAAAAAAAAAAACCAAAACGGCACAAAAACCCAAGCCAGTATTAGCTGGCACAAAAGAGAAGTTAATTTTTCACAGACTGTCAGGTTGACCCAACAGCCAGCAACATGTTGTAACTGTGTAATTTTGGTCTTTGTTCCCAAATGAAACATAGTGTTTAGCATGTCTTTGGAAAATAAAAGATACATTAAAAACCATTTTAGCTCTTTCTCAAGACTTACCTGAGCAGAGAGAGAAATGATCTTTGCAATATGAAACATAATTATGGGCTGTTTCTGTGGCCCTCTAAGCTTTAGAATTTTCAGAAATGGAGCAAAACACTGAAAATCACCAATTAACTTGGATCAATAGTTGCAAAAGATTCAAGGAGAGTTATCAGCCACAGGAAACTGCTTCAGTTTTTAAAACGCAATGCAGGTGTTTTTTGCTTACTACTATGAGCACTCTTTACAAAACTACTGGCATTTAATTGTGCCCATTTGACCCAACACATTTAGGTTTTGATGTTTAGACTTTTGGTTTGGGAAATGTAAAGTTACGTTGCACTTAGCACACAGTGATACGAGCTTGGCTTGTGTTAAACTGACTCAGAGATAATTTCTTTTAGCCTGAAATAGATTTATAAAATCTGTCATAATTGGGAACTAGATGTGCAAGAGAGGAAAGCAGGAAAGTTGCAGGCTAGGACTGAGTGCTCATTCTACAAGCCTCCCTCTGTGCAGCGCTGCCAATGCATATTTATCAGACTGCAAACCCTGCACTATCCCAGCTCTGCTGAGTCTCCTCCTGAGAACAAACTGTCAGTTATGTCAAACTGGGTGTTAAAAGCTGCTGGGATTTTGTGGCTGGAGCATACGCTTCCTAAAGACAAAACTGGAATCAAGCTCCTTTACCACTGGGAATGAAAGGCATTTTTGAACTATGGTGTCCTTATGTGGAATCAACCACACTACCCCTTTCCTCTCCTCTTCCCACTCTCTGGAACCTGAAGACAGTTAGAGTTTCTCAAATGGTCTGAACACGTAGCTTGCCTGACTCTCGTGATATATATGGTATGACTACAATCAGAAACTTGCTTTTTTAGACCCGTGGAGAGCTGAAATCTTCAATGTGCAGAATTTGCCGTACATTCATGCAAGAGAGAAGAGACAGCACACTCCATCTATAGAAACTCCTGTGGCTTTTATCCTTAATGACCCAGCACTCCTGCTGTTTTGTGTCTCTATCTAGCACTCTAGCTCAAAGTTGGGGGTATAACAAATATGTTAATGCACCCTGGGAGTAGAATGACATGGCCTCCTTTTCTCAGAGCTTTCCTAGTAGCAAAGTAGGAAATTCCTACAGGAGTAGGGTCTTTAGGTATCTCATTTTGTACCAAAATGCACAGCTAAAACATGCTTTAATTACTAAACAAGACAGAAATGCTAAAAACATCACATGACATCATGAATTCCAGATAGATTCACTGAAATCAGTGCTCTTACAACAAACACCAATTGAGGCGCAGGAGGACAGGTGAGGATATTAAGCCTGGTTGCTCTGGCAGGTCAGTTGTTTAACCAATAGATTGTATTCAGGGTATATCGAAGGAAAAATAAAATCTCTTTGACAATGCTTGGAGGCATGTTTGTTCTGTTCTTGCAAAACTGTACTTGAGACTGAATGTGGTGATGGTACAGATGAAGGGCCAGTAGCCTAACTTCAGAGATTAGGATAGCAAACTTCCTGTTAAGCAAACGTCTCCATTGGAAACATATAGTCCTTTCAAATGTCTGCTTTGCTTGGCTTATTGGACAATGCCAGCTAGGATGCACTCCCTGGTGCACATTTAGAGGATAGAAGAAGAGACATCTCCATGCCTTTTTTCACTGATGACCCTAAGTCAGATGGTAAACTTGCTGCTGACGTCATGAAGCATTCACTATCTGCACCAACCACTTCCAACTCTCCTAACTCAATTCTCCTAATGCAGTATCATGACCTGTGTCCATCCTTCATTCCTACAATTAAATAGATCCTAGCAACTAAAAGAAGCCTTCTTTCCAATTATCCAATAATTTCTGACGTGCATACTAGTCTCCAAGATAACACTGTTTGCATGTGGCAACCAATGCAAGGAAACTTGGTTCTAAATCAATTATCGGCTGAGCTTGCTGCTTCTTTGTTGTTTATTCTCCATTCTTCCTCACAATTGCCACTCCAAAGATAAAGATTCAAGAAAGGACTGCTACTGAAGCGTGGCCATGTAGCCATGGCATCAACTGATGCTTAAAAAACCCGCGTTTTCTAGAAGATAAGGAAGAATTGCCTGTAAGAAGCTCTGTCCTTTTTGAGAAAGTATTCTTTTTCTAGCAAACAATTTAATGACTGGTGAGAAAAGCTAGTTCTAGGCAGGAAAGAACTTAGATTTGTCTTTAAGTATGTCTTGAGCAAACAAGGGAGATAGGTTATCTTAAATGTAACTAACTGTACTAAAGTTTCATTAGCTATACTGGACTTTATCTTGATCACCTCTGCTGAGCAAGACAAACCCTTTGAGATGAGCAGTAGTGCTAGCCAGACAACAAATATGCTTTTGGTAAGGGCAGAATCCAGACTTAGAAATACCAATGGTAATTCCCTTTGTTTTGGTTTAATATTTTAATTAATTCTTATTTAATAATTTAATTATAAAGCAGAATTTTTTATAAATTTGCTAATTGCTCAGATGAGTGGCTTATGTAAAACAGGGACATTTCCTTTAAGTAACACAGAGAGACGCTGTTTAAACCTTTGAGCTGTAAGATTCCTATTATTTACAAAACATTTGGAAATATATTGATTAAAGTCTTCTCAAAATGGATGCAAGTACTAGGAGAAAAAACATGGAGAAACTAACCACAGGGATAACTCGTGTCACCACAAAAATACGATTTTCCATGAAATTGCTTAGAAACAACAATCAAAATAGACAAAACCTCTCCACATCCTTGCAATATAAAATGAGTTTACACTGAATAATTCAAACCTCTTATTGGAAATAGACATACTTTTAAAATTCAACAGAATTTTAACATTCAGAAAAATTCTGCACTGAAAACTACACAAATTTTTACTGTTGTTTTGCTTTTGTTATGTCTATTTTAGCACTAATTTTTTGCTCCTAGCCCTCATCTAACATGAATATGCTACTTCTAAAAAGACTTGGAAAGGCTATGTGTTGATAGTGGAAATTGTTTTCATATCTCGGAGATTAAACACTATTTACTGAGTCTTATTCTATATTGGACAAGGTGGGAATTTATATTATTTTACAAAACTTACCAAAAATAATATAAAAAGGTGTAATAAAACCATTGTAAAGGAGTGATTACTAAGACTTCCAGCAGAAGACTGGAGGCAAACATAAGGAGCAAAATGTGGGGCTGGAATACCCCACTCATATTACCTGTAAGATATCAGCACATGACATGAACAAGAGTCACCTCTCAAGCATAAAATTATCTTTCAAATAAAGCAGCATACTGAAACTACCTCCTGTTTATACTGTAAGCATATTTTATCAGTCTATTTGTCCTGAGTCAAACAGTCTGATCACTTCCCTATTTTAATTCACTTTATGCAACATTATTGGAAAAAATCTCAGAGAGACATTTCTAAACTGGACAAGGGATATTCTCTTTTTCTGGAATTGGTTATTTTGTCTTCGTTGTGCATTTATGCCCCTCAATTTTGGGATCTAACTGTGTTCCATGTGCTAAAAGCAGGTTGCAAAACCTTCTGAGTGGCTGCAAGTAGCTGTTCCAAAGCCAGAATAACCAATCTGACTTTAATGAAATAGTACATACTGACTGTAATAACAGGTTTACTTCAAAAACAAATGTCTAAATTGGACACTGGGATAGTCAAGTAACCAGTGTGAATTTATCATCTACACTTGCGCCACAAACCAATGCCAGAAATAGTCTAAATGAATACAATGCAGTTATTACTATTATTATTATTATGTTACAGCATTCAGGACTCTGCAGATGCTTTACAGTAAAGATGGATACTGTCCCTAAACACACAATGCAACAGGGGTAGCAAGTGGATTTGTGATCACTCTAATTCACTGTAGAAATCTTCACACAGGTGAATCTATTTGTGGTGATCACAAATTTCATGCTTCATTCCTTCCAAAGAAAAAAGCAATCAGGGAAGGGAGTCCAAATTTCTTTTGAAGGCAGGGATTAAATGCAATAAGAGTTTATTTAGCTGTAATCAGATATACAATATACAAGATAAAAAAAAAAATACCTTTACCTGTGAAATAAGACAGACTTGACAAGTGTGACAACATCCCGACTGGCATTGTACCCTGCACAGACAATGGCAACGTGGATAGTCTGTGGGAGAAAAGGAACAAAAAGAACAAAAATTAAAGCCTGCTCCTGTGTTCTGTCATTCACTAAGGAGAGCACACACACGACAGTGCTATTATTTAGTGTGGCAACTGTTAAAGATTTGAGTGGGTGTTTTGCAGCTGTTTGCAGCCCACTTGAGGCAGTTTGTTAGAAACATCTTAATTGATTTATAACACCATCGTCATTCCAAAGTCATTACTACCCCTAAATTACATCAGATGTTTGATCAGAATTCCATTTATTAGCTAAGAGCATACGTGTGTATGTTATGTACACGCCCTCCCCAAGTAAGCAGCACACACAATTCCGAGTATGGAAACATGCAGACATTTTTAATCTTCTCAACTAAAGTTTAAAATTATGACAGATAATTAGAAGCGGATACGCTCTTAGAAATTCTGTACAATTTCTTCATTATGCACAGCCACTAAGGAAAGGGTGAGCAAGCTCTCGTGGATGAGCATGACTGGGACATTTGGTTTGCCAGGGCTGGGTGCATCCCAGTGATATGATGGGACACGAGCTGTGAAGGCAGGTAGCCACCTCCTTGAATGTGACTACCAGTATGGGCTGCACTGGCAGTGTTAATATGAAGTTAAATACAACCCCCACAAACACATTCTCTCCACGACGCTGGTAAATTATCACTTATTCTGTGCATTCTTACCTCCCTTTTAGCATGAGGCAGAGGTTTCCTCATCTCTTCAGGAGGAAAGGGAAAATTGAAAAGGCTCTACGAGTCATTATTTATGCAGTAAGTACTAATCTGAAAAATGTGTTACATTACTCTGCTCTGGTTTTAAAATTAGCCATTTTTATTCCCTAGGGACAGAAAAAAATTAATCCTAGCAAGTTCTGACTCCAAGTTCTGTAATACTCGGTTTCTTAGTGGTCACAGAAATGAAGGAGAGTTCACCATGCTGGCAGCATAAAGCTGCCATTGGGGACACAGCTGTGAAACTGCAGGGAAGCCTCATTTGGCTTCCATTTGAAGCTTGGTTAGCTGGTTTCTCACGCACACATCTCTCATTTTCCACAGAATGCTCACTATGCTGAGAACAAATGAGGAATTCTGTCTCTTCACACAGTCACAGATTCCCAAAGCCTGGCTTTTAACAGAAGCAGATTTACACAAGAGGTGGCATGTGCTGGGCACATCTAAAGAGTCCACAGCCCCATCCATTACCATCACCTCGTTCAGGGCACAATTTGAATCATAAAACTGCCAAGAGGCTGTGCCATTGTGGAACATCCAAATGAATATTGCAGCTGCCTCCAGCCCTAGAGTGTGTTTCACAAGCTGTGGTACACTTAAGATCTGAGGTTTTAAGTGGACTTGAATTAATAAGACAACTGTCTGTTCAGAAAGGTGTAAGAAAGAAAAGATATTGCAGTATATTTTGTCAACAGCTCTGTTGCCAATGCTTTAAATCTATGTTAAAGTTAATGGGAGTGGAGCATGCTCAACACATAGCAAAAACTGACTGTGTTTGTCTCTTGTGATAGGAGGGGAGAACAGAGGCTGCTTATTAACAACATTTATTGCAGCAGGAGTTTGCACTGTACTCATGAGCATGGGTTCCCATGGGTGTACTCATTCCTGATACTGCACACATTGCCTCCTCTCTGACTGCCACCTGGTCCTTCTCAGGCATTTGGAAGACCTAAGGTCCTTCCCTTCAATGCCAGTTAAAATCAAATTATCTGAGAATAGTTTCATGCCTGCTTTAAACATTTCACCCAAAGACACTGGATCAACACAAACATTTTAGGAGTTTTGACAGAACAGCACTGTCCTATCAGTCAACATAATTTCATACTAACTCTACTTGCCAGAAACACTCTCCTTACAGTCTCTCTCCACCTTACAACTCCTCTAAAAATCATTTTATTCTGTCAAGGACTTTCCCACATCTGTACTTCTTTTACTAAATCAGTTTGTTTCAGAATTATAAGCATGCTTTCCTCACTGTCTTCTAGTAGTTGCTGTTGCCTTTCAGCCAGGGCACAGTGAGAGCAGCACGTTACTCTTCTGAATGTTCTTCTCCAGTTCAGAGACACAGGCATCCATGTCCCTTCTGCTCAGCCTCTCTGTGGTGTTTGATATTACATATGACTTCTACTCCTGCCTACAATCAGTTATACAAAAAAGCCATAATCCTCAAAGAACAGAAATCTAGACCTTTTTTCCCAAGTTTCTGCCTGCAGCACGCTGCAAGACTCAGTCTGTTCCTCTCCTTCTCCTGATTCACTTTCCCCTCCTTCATTGTCTCACTCTTAAACAAAATCAGTGAGAAAACACTGATAAGCCAAAATGAAGTCATCAACCTGAACTGTCTGCAGATATTTGTATCCTAAGGGAAAAAAACTATTTCCAGTTTTCTCCACATTCGTTCCAAATGCATGTTTGGATAGCGAGCAGCTGGCTGAAGCCAAATTCTAGCACAATAGGACAATAGTAACTGGAAGAAGAAAGCATCTCAAAGAATTTGCATCCTCCTCAGCATACTACTGTAAACATCAGCTCCCAGGTTTTGAAAATTGTCCCCTCTCTCAACATCCTCTTTTCCATCCGCAGATTACTAGAAGATTGTATTCCCCATCCCACCAGAACTGGCCCCCGTGATTCACACAACCTCTGGACTGAACACCCAGGAGTAAAGCCACAAAAGCAAAGAACGCTCTGACTTCCACAAAGTGCATCAGCCTGCCTGCCTGGCTCAACATGGCCCATCAAACCTCTCACACCAAGTTTCTGCACGTTCCTGACTGCTGATGACATTCCATGATCATTCTAGATAATTCTAGTCACATTCTAACCTGGATATTCAGAAATCACTGTGAGTCTAAAGTGAGCTTCTTTGAAATGTTCATCCTCCTCCAATGCTCTCTTTAAAGTGAATGATAGACAAGTTCATGACTAGTTGCAAGTCTGGATTCAGGCCATTCACTGGAGATGCTTTTGGATAATGTAACTCATTGCAGCAACAGATGAAATGATGATACATCTTGCTTTCCAGACTCAGTGAATTCTTCCTCTGTTTATACATGTAGATATGAATAGGTAAGCAAAACACTGTGGAAGTTCATCATATAATTCTTCCCAAAGGCTGAGGATCAGGGACATAAACAGAACTATTTTTAATTGTAAATAGTTTAGGGAGCTCTTGGTCCAAGTACTTACAGGAAGTACTTAAAGAAGCACTTAAAGAAGTTAAGCTTCTTTAGGAAAGGGAGTTTAAGTCATACCAAGGTACACACTAACATAGTTTAGAAACCCTTCAGCCGCTACAGGCCAGGAAAAATTGTTTCTGAATGCATTATTTCATGTAAGGCTATTCTGGGATAATATTAATGGAAAGAAGAAGGTTTTGGGAACCCAAAACCACACGAAGAACTGGGCCTTAGATCCCATACTGATGAGGAGTATATGGTGCCTAGATGAATAGGTGCTAGTTTTTTTCCTTCTTGGGCTACTTTTGGAATTATGAAATAATGAGTTTTACAAACTCTAGTTAGTTCCTATAGCTAAAAATAATCTTTGGTAAAACATTTCATACTTCAGTAATTTTCCAGTAGTGATAGCTAGGCCTTCCACTGCAGATATTTAATTCTTCATAAGTAATTGTTGAATGTGATTAAGAGATATTAGAAGTATGTTACAAAATGCTTGTATTCATAGCATATTTGTAAATACATTACAAATAGTTTACAGAAGCAGGTAACATCTGCTTTTCCTGTGTTACACAGTTTAGGTTGGTGAGGGCCTGGTTTTGGTGGCTGTGGAGCACTACACACTTAACCCTATTGAACAACACTGCTGAGAACAGTAATAAAAATTTGCCTGTAAAACTGCTTCAAATATGAAGTATTTTGCTAACCTATTAAATGCTATATTACTAATTACCAATTTCCTAGTATAAAATCACTTTTGAAAATATTTATAATTGCCCACTTAATTCCAAGTGCATGCTCAGTTTATGGGGGCACAAGCTGGAAAGATATGGTGATAACATAGTAAGAAAGAGGCATATAACTGTGTTAGCTTCCACTGGCATTATGCTCTCCTTCTGAAGCCTGTTGTGTGTGCCGACATCTGTGTAGGGATTACTTGTACTTTTATTTTCAAGGTTTCTGTTTAAATTGTCTACTACTGGGAAGGCATGACAGGCTGGGACTCTGATTTTTTCTTGCAGTGTAATGATGGTCCGTTTTACAATATCAGAAGAGCTCTGCTGTGATACAACAGAGTAGGAAGCTGTGGCTGGAATGCAACAAACCCACAGCTATTTGATATAGATCACAACTATTATCACACAGATTATGCTTTATCAGAGATTTAATGTTCATTCATTGTAACTCATTTTCAAATGTTTTAATCATCATTAAAGACCATCTCAAATTAGATTCTGAAATGTTATCTTTAGTTAATCTCTAAGAACAGACTTAATGAAATGAACAACCTATTCCTAGCTTTCTTAGTCTCCCACAGAGCCCCAGTCTTCTCAAGAACCCTGGTTCTTTACTATCCAACTTGCTGACTCTCGCTGTGATAAATTCCAGGGTCAGAAGCTAAAAAAGATTTTGTTTGCACATCTTAAACGCTGAAAACAGAGAGTGAATGGAGTCAAGTAACCCCCTCACACAAATACAGAACCAGAATCTACAATAATAGGATAAATGATGAGACCCTTGGCAAATCTGATAATAAGGAAGTTTAATTTCAACTTCCATTGCTGTTACTGAATTACTGAGTGAATTCCCTAGGAAAAAGAGTAGAAAGCTATTTTGCTATCAAAATAGTGTGCAGTGAGATAGGGGGATGGCAAATAATGTCAGATTTTGTATTTTATATAACCATTGCCTCCAGCACAATGCTAAACCCCACTGAGCAAGTAAACTTATTGGCAAAACACATTATAACTGGAAGGTCATTTAAACTATTCCTACTTTAAGCTGTTATTTTTGTGTTCCAAATTGGTTAGTACATTGAACAACTGAGAACTGAGATTCAGCTCATCACTCCTTGGCATAATAATAGGGGAGAAGTGAGGTTTGCTTATTGATGGCCTGAACCTTCCCTGATTAAAAGAATTGCCAAAATGCTCTCAGTGAGGAAAATCAGACCCTCATTATCTGGAGGAGGGAAAATAAAAAACAAACCCCTCTTTTTCCCACTCCTTACAATAATCTTGCTTCCTTTTTTTTCCACACTGACAGACAAAGATAACCAACTGGGAAGCAGTAACTCATTCGTTAACTGTATTTGATATTTTCCCATTGAATAGAATTTATCTCAAAAAAATTAGGACTTCTTCTTCCTCTCCCACTAATTTTCTTTCAACTTTTGAGTGGCAAAAAGCAAGATAAAAGGTGATAAGGTTTAACCTTCTTTGTAGAAATAAATGGAGAAAGCTACTTTTGATACCTTCATCAGCTGAGACTGGCACAAGGCCTTTAAGCAAGATTTTCTGTTTGGGATCTATCCATATTTGGACCTGTCAGCATTCATACATCTGATAACTAAATATCTGGATGACATCCACAAAACTACTGGCACAGAATGGGGAAAACTAAACCAAAAAAATCCACTCCAAAACCTTCTTAGAAGGAGATCTCCTGTTCCCTGTAGCCAATCACACCTTGCACAGCTCATGCAAAGCAGGTGGTCCCACAGTAACACCCAGGTACGCTCCTGAAAGTGAGTCAAAAGCATAGGCTGGCTCCATAAGCTGCAATTTAATTAATCGTAAACCCTGAACTGTTCCAGTACAGAGACACAAACAAAGGAATAAGGCTTTTCTAAGCACCATGGAGCTTTCATTTAACTTAAAAACACATGGGGTCAATTTGCCACAGGTCTTTATCAGCACAGCAGTACAGATTGGAACAAGGCTTTGATCTTTATACCAGGTTTGAGGACATAAGAATGAAAAAGAGAAAAAATTGTGATGAAATAATAACTCAGAAGATATTACGATGATTAGATGCTTTAAAGTTTAAAAGAAAAAGATTAATTAAAAATTATCTAAAACGTTGCAGCCAGCAGTCCTTTAAGAGGCTGGTTTCTGAAAATAAAGTTTCAGGGTGAAGGAGATGGGGATCTGCAGTGTCCTTAAAGGATTATATCTACCAAGCTTTGTTTCTGGCAAGTTCCTTTTGTTTATTTACCTCACATTTTTCCACTGCTGGTTGCTGCCCACACTCGGAGCTGTTCCCTGCCACGATGCCAGCCCGCAGGCTCTCGCTGTCACCTGTCCCCTCTTCCATGGAGTAGGTTTTGGAGTGATTGCCATGGTGATGAGAGGGGCTGCGACTCTGTGCCAGGCTGAGCTGCTTGCGCAGCACGCGGTTCTCCTCCTCCACCTCCCGCATGCGGACTTCCAAGCTCTCGCGCTCCCGCTGGCTCGAAGCCGTGTACCGAGGACTGTGGGGCTGGGATTCAAGTGGAGACAGCGACACTGGCTTCCCATCTGCAAGAGAAGGAAACATACCCCTTCTGTCAGAACATACTTGAAGTTGCATTTTCCTTTAATGCTGGCGTTGTGAGGCAGGGATGTCACTTGCCACTTCAAGGCAATGCTTAAGTGAGTGGTAAACTTGGACAAATGCTTAAGTTCTATGAGCTACAGGTCCTACTAATTTTAAAACCACAGTAAAAGATAAGCATGTGTTTCATTTGTTCTGCATAGGGCTGCCTGCCAGTTTCTAGTCTGGGAAGACAGTCAAGAACATGAGGATTTAATTCAAAGACAATTAATATACAGTTAAATATATTTTAGAAATGTATGCAAGATGAAATAATTTTCCTATTCCCCATTTCCTCCACAGTCAAACGACAGCATTTTGGCAACCATTTTGTGCCAAACAGCAGCCCCAGCTGAGTCACATGTGAGGAGCAGATGGGTTTTATTCAGCAACATGGTATTATGTGCTTGTTGAGAAATGAGAGGTTCAGAAGGACAGAAATGTTGAATACACATGTGGGTCAAATTCTGGAAAGAATTTTGGCTGAAAAAGACACAAGGGAATTTTGAAAAAAAGTAAAATGTTTCAATTCAAAACCTTCAACTACAAAGTTGTAATCCAGAAATATTAAACTGGTGTTTTCTTTGATGAAATAAGCATTAAAAATGAGCTTAAGTATAAAAAAGAGAAGTTACCTGAACATAAACAAAGGAACACATTCTACCATTACTTCTCAGTACATTATTGCTACCAAATTTCAAAGGAGCAAATAGGGATGCAGCTGATGTGTTTTCAAAGGAGGCATATTTTCACATAACTTTAATAAAGCTATAACTATCTACACACAGAGTACAAATGCTTGCAAGTGGGTAGAAAACCCTCACACTAAACCACTGTTCAGAAGTGTTTGATCGAAATCAAATTGAATCAAAAGACAATGAGAGTTATCCACAGTGTCATAATTAGCAAGATGTTCCTTTTCAGTGAAGATATGTGAGTATCTTATACTAAGGTGTGAGATGTAACTTTCTACTTGCACATATTAAATAAAAAAATCATGGAACTGTTAAGGTTGGAAAAGCGCTCTAAGAATATTGAGTCCAACTGTCAACTCAGTACCATGTGCCACATCCACAGGTTTTTGAAATGCTTCCAGGGATTGTGATTTCACCACTTCCTTGGACAGCCTATTCCAATGCCCCACCACCTTTGCCACTAAGTCATTTTTCCAAGTATCCAATCTAAATCTCCCATGGCACAACTTGAAGCCATTTCATCTCATCCTGTCACTTGCTCCCTGAGAGAAAAAAATCCCCTACCTGGCTACCAACTCCTTTTAGGTTGCTGTAGAGAACGATAAGGTCCCTCCTGAGCCTCCATTTCTCCAGGCTAAACAACCCCAGTTCCCTCAGCTGCTCCTCACAGGACTTGTGCTGCAGACCCTTCACCAGCTCTGTTGCCCCTCTCTGGACTCGCTCCAGCATCTCAATGCCCAGAAATGAACACAGGATTCACGGTGTGGCCTCACTAGGGCCGACTACAGGGGAGTGTTTGCTATTCAACAATTTTTCCAATGCAGAGTCTCTTTGGTTTTATGAAGTGAACACCAGCTTGAGTGGTTTGCAAGATGGAAATCATGCAGTTATTGTTTAGAAGTTCTCCCTAACAAGTGCATTTCTCACCTGCCAACTCAAAACTATCTCCCTGCTATAAAGACCCTCTCATTGCTTGTTCTCTTGTATTATTTCACATTTACATGAATGGTGAGCAGTCCTGTAAACTGAGTTCATGAAAAGAAAAATGGCTATAGAAATCAAAATCTCAGTTCTAATTTACATTGCAGAGTTATACAGGTATACACACTTCCTGTTATGTATACAAATCACTATCCTGGTTTTTATACATAATTTGGATAGAATATCTTGCCTTTTCTAGCAGACAGTCTCCTGCAAAATTTTTCCAATTTATTATTTTTACCATTAGCAAAGCTTATAGATAAATCTGAGCTTGAAAAGTGTCTCAAGACAGATTCTGAAGTTTGACCACTGTTTTTGAAACCTGAATGATCCAGCAAATAATTAATAAAAATTAAATGAGAGATTTCAAAAGCCTTAAAATAATGGGTGCAATAATACAGAAACGTCAACATAAAGGACAGAGCCATGCTACAATTAGATATGCAATACAATACTGAGTTATCTTTCTCTATCCAGCTTGGAAGGCATGGAATTGCAGTTGGAAGATTCATTTGGGTGTGATTATATTGCATTCCTCTTAATGGACAGCAAGAGTGTATTGTGTAGACACTCTCAGATAAAAACAGCACCTCTACTCACCCACACAATAACCAACCTGCGTTATCATCATTTACACTATTATAATGCAAATGTAGCCAAAGATTTCACTGGCAATCATAACTCCCCCTCAGTGAATATCCAGAATGACACAGATCTTCCTTATTGCTTCCTATCCTTGCCACTGAATTCTGCTTCCTTCTCGAACAATTACCAGAGAAGGTAGCAAGGTATGGAAGTAAATTTCAGGACCACATTGATCAAGTTTTCAAAGCATGGAAAAAATTTAAATGTCTCTTTAGCTATTCTATGGACATAAATCAATAGGTCATAAATGTTACTTAGCCAAAAGTAAAACTTTATAAAATTTTTATCTTTTAAAAGAGATATCATTTTGTACATCTGACCAACTGTAGGTATATTCATCAGTAAAGTTGAGCTGTTTCTACACAATATTTATAAGAAATAGCATAGTCTGAGAAACAAACAGAAAGAAAGGATCACCTCACTGCCTCAGACTGGAAGTTGCAGCAATTAATGAGACCAGCTCAGTGTTTATGCAGCCCTAGCTTTAAATGTCAGTAAACTCCAGTACTGTTTTCTCAGTATTAAATATTTCTACCAGTATGTAAGACAGTAAGGAAATCCTTCAGGAATTGAACAACTAGCTAACTTCTTGATCTGAAATACATAAATAGTTGAAATGTATAGAAATTATCCATGTTACAAGGTGATAAATCCAAGGCATTTTCTGGAATGATCTCTTCAGCCTTTATACAGTTGGACAAGTAATGTTTTGTTAGTAACACTGTTCACTATTCTCAGGTGTATCTTGATGTATTTGGTATATTTGTACATCTCAACTCCGTGCTGCAAATAATGATGTGACAGTTCCAGGACCCATCTGAAAGAACAGTATAAAATCAAAGGTAAACAGAGTTTGGTCTTAAGACTAAGAAATACAATATTTTTTTTTTTTTTTTCATCAATTCTGAGACTGTGTAACTCAAAATTTTTGCACATCTGAGGCTGGCAAGGCTGGTGGCAAGGTACTATTTGATTTAGATCTCTTACCATACTGGACATGTGAGCATATTTTTATTTCAGCAAATACACAGGCAGGGCAAAATGCCTCTTGGGAGCTATTGTCTAATGGTAAACAGCAACACATGCTATCCTAGTTTTCTTCCTACCAGTTTCCAAGGCAATGCAAGGACTGTGTGCTTCACCCCATCACTGAAGAAGAAGTAAGTGGGCTAATGTTAGGGACCACTCATATTTGATGGACTCTGTGTTGCTTGGTAGAAGAGTTAAAGTGATTGCACTGTACTTGAGTGTTTATAGTAACTGGCAGACTGTTCTGGGCTGATGTCTAGGCACTTTTTATCTCATCTAAATCAAAATAAAAATAAAATAACACTTAATGAGGTCTGTGTGAATTGAGACTCAGGAATTCCCATGGAACACTGCAAGGAACATTGCTCTGCTCTGAAGCAAGCAGTACACTTTTGAATGGTGTAATAAATAATAATAAACTATTATTTTTCATTGTTTATTTGGGTTACTGCTCTATTTTGGACCTTGGCAGTTTCAGATTTTTTTTTTCTGTGTCAAGCCTTTTACTTTAGACTTTTTAAGAAAAGACCCACAAAATTCTACTGTCCACAGAACAAAACTCAAACACAAACCTGAACAACTATTTCATGGTTGACAGTAGTCAGTAACTTACCATCACACTAGGTCCAACAATTCAGAAAACTCGACAATATGTAAATTATCAATTCTATGGATTATTGAATGCTTCTGCACATCAGGAGTCATCTGGCTTTAAGGCAACAGATTGCAATAACACTTACTTAAGCAGAGAGTCTTAGGACATTGGATAATTTAAAGCCCGCAGAAACGAATCCAGCACAGTTTTTTTGAAATAAGAGGGACTGAAGCAGTGGAGTGTTTTTTGGCATACAAACCCTAAAGGATAAGCATTATAACCAAGTTCCTTGTTTTCTAGTTATGAGACTTGGAGAGGTGATAGTCCTGAAAAGGACCCCGTGGCATTGGAGCCTTGCTGGGCAAAAAGCCACAGAGAAAACAGAGTTTATCCAAAGGTTAACTGGATAAGGAGAAAAGAAGCAGAGAGTAGGAAAGAAAAATTTGCTCTGATTCAGTGCAGAAGAAGGAATCCTGAGTTTCTCACATGAATCTGCACTAAAATGCTTACAACTGTGTTAGGAAATATTTGAAGCATGTAAATTTATGTTGCATAATTTGGGAGGGTTCTTTAAAATTTTTTACATTTCTTTTGCTATCAAGCCTAACTACTTGTTTTTTTGCCATCTTTACAAGTTCTAGAGGTTTCTATGTATTTTAGCTATTATTCATCCTCTGCCTAATAGTGTGTAATGCCTTTATAATGAATTAAGTCATGGCAGTGAACTCTAGGCTGCCTCTTAGACAAGAGGAAGTTATGCTGCCCCCAGAGAGTGTTTCAGTCTTTCTGACTAGACATACAATAAAATGCCATTCCTTCATTTCACATTTGTTCACATTTGAGAACTCATATTATTTGTGCACAATATGAGAATTAGCAGCGTAACAATTTTAACCAAAAGTCAGTATTTTACAGAAAGAACCGGGGTAGCAGGCAACCACTCTCATAATTTTGCCCCGTTAAGGCCATGAGTAAAACACTTTCAAGTTTATTCCACAATTATTTTTCTCCATGAAGACCATTGTAGAGAACTCCATTGACCATAAGGGAAAAGAAAAATAAGAAGGCTGCTGTCAGGACTAAGGAGACATAAAGGCCTGGTGTAAGCAGATAAACTATCCCTTTTATTTTGGAGATGTAGCTCAGCTTTAATCATCTAACACCTTGCACTTCTGCTCAGCTGGATGCTCTGGCAGGTACTGGCTATACTGGAAGCTATGAATGAAGTCTTCTGCTAACAGTTTGGTACTTTTAGATATATGGCTCCACGAGTAGTTGCTAAGGCATCCCAAAATGCCTATTCTCACATTCACCAAGACATTATTTTCTCCAACAACTTTCTGTGAAATGCTGCAGTGTAATCTCAGCCAAAAGTAGAAAACCTTGCCCAAACAACCATCTTAACAGTGGAATACAGTCCAAAAAATTTACTTCTGGTCTGTGAATATGGAACTTTTTCATTCTCACACGATATTGTGAGCTTATTCTTTTCAAGTGTCAGAGGTAGAAAGTAATAACACTGAAAGAACCTTAAAGACTGATGTTCACTAGACAGAGACAGTATAAGAAATAAAAGCCAAGCCTTTCCATGCAGCCCAAAAAAGTATCCTCAGCTCTGACAGAAAAGCTGCTCCCATCAGTATCAAGCACAAACCCTCCTCAGATTTGGACAACATACGTGTTAAATTACATGTTATTTGGTAAGGAAAGACTGTTTTCACAGGACATGCCAATCAACTATTAGCCTTGGACTTAGGCAATAGTAATTGCACTTAGGAACTTCAGCATGTCCTTTAAGTACTAAATTTGCCTTCACTTCCACTGCTGTTAATGGTGCTTAAGAACACATTAACATGTTTTATTGAAGCCAAACCTGAACCATTCAATTCCACTGTAGGACAGCCTTACTTAAAGAATCACATTATTGCCTGCTGTTCATATGCAGAGATAACCTTCCCACTGTCCTTTCCTTGAACAAAATAGTCCTCTACAATCAGTGGATTCAGAAATTAAACCAATCATGCACAAAAAACCTACAACCACAGAACACCAGGATTGCAAAATGCACTGGGTTTGTGTGGTCAGGTTTTGGCAGCAGAGGAGTTCCAGGGGTGTCTTCTATGTGAGGCTGCTGTAAGCTTTCCCCGTGTCCTAGAGAGCCAATGCCAGATGGCTCCAAGATGGATTCTGGCCAAGGCTGAGCCCGTCAGTAATGGTGGTCACTTATGGGAGAACAGAATAAAGAAGGGGAAAGACGTTACTACACAGGAACCATTGTAGCCAGAGAGGAGAGGTGTGAGAATACACGAGAGGAACAATTTTACAGGCACCAAGGCCAGCGGAGAAGGAAGGGAAAGAGGTGCTCCAGATGCCAGAGCTGAGGTTCCCCTACAGCCTATGGTGAAGACCATGGTGAGGCAGCTGTGCCCCTGAAGCCCATGGGGAACCATGGTGGAGCAGAGCTGCTCCTCTAGGCCCTGGAGAACTTTACACCACAGCAGGTAGATGCCCAAGGGAGGCTGTGACCCGGTGGGGAAGCCCACACTGGAGCAGGTTTCCTGGCAGGATTTGGGATCCCTGTGAAGGGGTCCCACACTGGAGTAGTCTCTTCCCGAAGGACTGCACCCCATAGGAGGGACATATGCTGGAGCAATTTGTGAAGAATTGTAGTCATGGAGAAGTTCATGGAGGACTGTCTCCTGTGGGAGGGACACCATGCTGGAGCAGGGGAAGAGTGAGAGGAAGAAGGAGCCACAGAGACAACATCTGATAAACCGACCACAGCCCCCATTCACCATTGCCCTGCACAATTATGAGGGAGAAGGGAGAGAAAATTGGGAGTGAAATTAAGCTATGAAGAAGGGAGGGGTGGAAAATACAGTGTTTTTTCTGGATTTGGGTTTTATTTCCCATTAGCCTACTCTGTGATTTGATTTGTAATAAATTAAATTAATTTTCCTGAGTCTGCTTTGCCTGTGACAGTAACTGGTGAGTGACCTCCTTCTGTTCCTGTCTTGACCCATGAGCTTTTCATTATATTTTCTCTCCCCTGAGCACCTGAGGAGGGAAAATGATAGAGCAGCTTTAGCGGGCACTTGGTGTCCAGCCAGGGTCAACTGGCCACTGAAGTCTAACACTTAGAAGTTTAGAAATGAGAGAATGATGATCTCCTGTTCAATCTTTGCTGTCATTCCCTTGTGCCTGATGACAGGATCATTAATTGCATGATCACCACTTTATTTCCAAAGAATACTGGCATCACTCTGTGCACAGGATGGATGGTGCTCACAGCTATTCAGCAGATTGTTTCAGCTCATCATTCTGCTTGTGACCACACACACATACCCTGCAATGAAAAAAGACTTATTTATTCCCTCAGTGGCCTTTGATGCTCATTACTGTAATACTTCAATGCAGAACAGGGATCAGTGACTTCGTTTTTGAAGTTATTTAAGGGAAAGGTGCTACCATCAGTCCCTCTTTACAGTCAGACAAAGTTTTGGAATCATTAACAGTCACAGAATATACCACTTTTAGATGCACAACTGAGATGGTTCTAATACAGTTTTTCAACAAATAATCACCTTTTCTTCCACTACATTTGTTCAGAGGACAGACCTCATTATCTGCATATGCAACAATAATGCAAGAGCCTGCAAATTGGAAACCCAGAAAATGTGAGGAAAAGTAGTTAGCAGTCACTTGCAATAGCTTTGTTTTATGAACGTCATGTAATGAACTCAGTGGTAGAGACAGAAAAAAATTTTCAGGCCAAATTCAGCTTTATAAACTACAAAGTTGTCCATTTTCTTCGTACACTTCCCTGCCTTGTTCATGACATGATTTCCAGTCTCTTGAATTAAGTAAACGGATTGGTTCAAGAACCACTCTCACTGAATTGCTGCATTTGCCTTCCCAGAAAATAAGGAAGGGTTGTCTCAGAAAGGGTCATCTCACTGCTTATCTGCAGAGAGCTGTTTATGTGTTAGTTGAGAGAATACAATACTTCTAATAGGGATAATAAGCATGGTAAGCAGTGAAAGACTAGGTAAAGAGAAAGCATGTAGTAACACAGTGCAGGAAGAAATAGGGAAAGAAAATGTAAACATATACATCTTTCTTGAATTTAGATGTGGCTGTTCTTAACAGTTTGCTTTTCAAAAAGAAATATTATCTCATTAGCCAGTTATGAATGTTATCTTATTAGCATACTTAAAACAAGAGCCCATAAGTCTTAAATTATTTCCTCATTTCCTTGTCTCGAATACAATGACTTTTTTTTGGTCTTTTTTTTTTTTTCACTCTTCTTTTCCCTGTTTTGCATTGCCTTGGCAATATATATGCCTCTCCAAGAAAAGGACTAAAAATAACATTTCTCTCCTTTCCACTGGGATGTAGGAAAATAATATCTTATCGGTAAGCACTGAGGGAAAATAAGATTTTATCAAGGACTTGGCTTGACGAAGATAACATGTTATCAAGAGGGGAACTTGGCAAAGATAACACGTTATCAATATCAGGAGTAAAGCTTGGGGAAAATAATGTCTTAATACCTATTAGATCCTAAATAAGCCATCTGTGCTCTTGACGAATTGTTATTTTCTCCAAGTCCCACTCCTGAAAAGATGTTGATTTTTTTGGCAAACCACTTCTTTAGCAGTTGGGAAGCGGGGGAGAACTAGGAGAAAAGGAAGCTCCTTCTCCACAAAGCTAAAGGGATATTCTCTTTCTTTTCAAAATCTTAGCATGCAGGTGAAGACTGCCAATGTGACAGCTTGGAAGACTCACATGTTCAGATACTGCACGGGTATTGCAGGGAAAACTACAATGCTCAGCAAGTACACTGCAGAGAATACTGGAACAGGAGAAGAAGGTCACTGTCCCTTCTGTCCTTTGACCACACTACACAGGCTCTGAGGTGTTGCCTATAGGATTTTTGGCAAAAACATTTCTCTACAGAAGCTATGACTAGCCATCACTTAGCAATGACTTTTTGTCACTAACAACCTCATCACAATTAGCAGTGTTCACTTGGGGCACAAATAAATGGCCCCTTTTAGATCAGCTGCAGACATAAACACCATTCAGTTAGAGGTTACCGTTCCCACAGCTTAAACTGACCCAAAGGGTCACACAATGCTTCTTAGCTCCTGAAGTGCAAAGCATCCATTGCCTCTGCCCTGAAACATTCCCCCCTACCACCTCCACTGCAGGGGTAGAGACAAACCCCCGTCTAGTGGGTGCCTGTGCCCTGAAGCTGAAACCTGCAACTCAATTATAAATCTTCACAGTTTCAATCTGGATGAATTTAAATAAATTGGGGCACCTCCTGGAAAATGAGAAATCCAATTCATAGTAGGATGGACTACTAACTGCCTTAAATGGCAGAATGTGGGTGAATGCCACTGGTTATTCATAGGAATGGGCAAGCAGGGAATAATTAGAAGGGAAGCTGTGGAGGGCCTGTAGGAGTGTGATGTGAATAATAAAGCACACTTAGAAAAAGGCATATGAATGATATCTGCAGGGTAAGTATTTGTAGCCAGCTGAATTTCCCTGATGTACAGTACGAGTGGGAGGAAAAACAATGGGATTTGTTAATCTAAACATTTCCTATGGAGAAGCAGCACCTCTTTTCTTTTCTTTTTTTTTTTTTTTTCATCAACCATCTGGATATCCTACACCCAGATATTTCTCTCTGTTTAGGTGTGAGTTTTGCGTTAAGATAACTTCTGAGGCCCTGACATGGCTGAATACATAATCAGCAGTAGGCAGCCATTACAGCTCTCTAAGGTAAAGCATGTGCCCAAATGCATCCCTGCAGCTGTACACAGTACTGTGACTATCACTCATGTCTGTGGGATGTAAAAGACTAGAACTATTCTGTGTTGGCTCATGCTCAGTAATAAAATGTGGAAGAGATAGGAAGGGAAGAAGTCTAAAACACAGCATTTTACAGTGATTTTTTAAAAGTACAGAAAGTACAGGAAGTAAATATATATAAACTTAGAAAAGATTTTAAAAATACTTACAGGTTTCTACAACTGCCACAGTTACCACAAGCAAGAGACAAGCATGCTCAATCACAGCCTAGTGGCAGTTAATTCAGTCTGTTGCTGATGATTAGCCTCAGCTGCTCATCAATAGAGACTCCAGCTGATAATTATTAAGTTAAACTTCTGAGCAGTATTTGCATATGTAAAGCACGCTTTCCCTGCTGAAGCAACAATGGATGCTCTAATGCATTTCCTGATTGTACAGCTCTTGGATTTGGGGAACCTGGGCAAGAGAGTCTGCTTTGCATATCCTTCCTTAGCCTCATCAGACCAACCATTCAGAAGAAATGCACTTGCACATACTGATATCTACAAGCTGCAGCAGAAAATGTTCTTAACTCTGCATAAGAGGAAAAATGCAACCATTCATTTTAACCAGAATATCTCTAATAAGAATAATATAAGACACACTTTTGCATATTCCTCTAGTTATTTACCTAAGGTTCCTTACGACCTAAAAACTGTGCAACAACTGGTCTGTGCAAGGCAGCATGGTCAGCTTAAAAAACCTGCAGAAATTCTAGTGGACAGATTCAGTCCATTAGTTTCTAATGACCTCCAGATGTGGAGGAAAATTGAATATCATTATGAGATTCTCTTTTTAGCTTTTTCTCATCTCACTTTCTCCAGATCAGATTTTCATTTCATGAATGTTGTTCTTGGTCATCAGCAAAAGCCAAGCCTCCCTGGTTAACTGCAGGGTCAAGAACACAGGTAAACACACACGATGTGTAGACTACATTTACCTGTTAAGTTCTCCATGTTTTCCTAATTACATGATAGACAAGGCATATTCAGATCTGCTTGATACCCAAGGGGTTCAGAGGCACAGTTGCTTTAGGGATAAGGAAACACAAGAAAGAACTGGGAAGATCTTTATGTAACCCCTAACACAGCTACCTGCCTCCTTGTAGCCACCATATCACTTTGATGGAAGAGTCCATCAGAGACTTACTATTAATGGACCTGGATTTTTTTTTTTTTATCAGACAACAATGAATAGTAAAGTGACAGATTTATTTGTTCAATCATTAAAAAAATAAGGCAAAAAATAAAGCAAAAGTTTGGCTTTAGTTAAACATGGGAGACAGGTTAAAAGAGGAAGGTCTAAGGGAATGCAGGTGGTTAGCCTCCATGAGAGGGTCTTAAAGGAGAGTTTAAAATTTAGCTGTAGCAAAATTTATTTGTATTGCTGGAAGTCACCTGGTAGCACTGTTACACGGAATCTCAAAAGTTGATTTTCAACACATCTACAGAAATGCTGCAGTATTAGTTCAGGCTGGTTGCTGATCCTGAAACCTGCTCGAAAGCTTGTTATATCCTTTAATCTGCCTTGGCACAGCGATGCCATCAAAGTACCATGCACTGGTATTTTGATTGAGGCTGCTGGAAAAGGAGGTTGTCTGAATACTGACTGAGCATCATGGATTGTTCAAGGATAAATAAGTAAGTCAATAAAAAACCTCAAAATTCTGCACCACACCATTTCTTCCTTAGCAGGAACCAGATCTGCAAAAACATTCAAATCTTAACAGAGCTCGAGCCAACAACAACAGATATGAGCACACATATATAAAGGCAGTTGGCAAAGAACAAATTTTCAAATAAATTATTTTTCTTATTTCTAAATGTATCTGAAGATTACACAGGCAGACAGAAACATTACAAGTTTTAATTTCCAGTTTAATGTTATGAAATAACATCAGTGTTATTTCTCTGATGACATGGCAGTGCAAAAGTTATTAATATCTTTCAGTATTGAGTCTTCCTTTCTCCCCACACATTCTCAGCACTTTTCATTTGCTGCACCTGTCATTTCAGCCACTTCAGTCCCAAAGAAAAGTGAAGGGAAAATGCAAATAACTGCATATTCGGAACACATGATGGCTGATCAGTGTTATGACATTTATCTTCACTTATGACAAGAGATAAAATAACTCAGAAGTTAGTTTCCTGTCCTCCTCATGAAGAAAAATGTCATACCAGATCGTCATGTACTATATACAGCAAAATTTCTAACACACTTTGCAGAGGAAAAAAAAATCTCAGCAGTGATACAGATGGTAGGTTACATGTCATGGCTATGACATCAGAAATGAAACACACATCATTTTAAAGTAGGACATATAAAAATAAGTCATGATATAAAAAATACCCCTAAACCAGTGCACGAATTAGCCAAAGGCAATTAGTTAGACTATTTACAAAAGTTATAATTATATTAAACATGATATGCTCATACAGTTCAGTGGAATTCTAAATTCTCATTTCCCCATATTTTCCAAATAGAAAGCCACAGCTGGCCAACATATTGTGTTTGATAAAATAATACTTGTCTACTTAAAATCTCCAAACTCCATTGTATACACAAGAGGGAGTAAAAAAATTAAAACAAACAAACAAACCATAAAATGTATGCTTAATTCTCTTGAAATCCCATGGAAATCAACAGTGGTTTCAGAATTAGCTTCCGTGTTGCCAGATATCTACCCCAGGGCTAGTCTATTTTTGGTGACTAGACTCCAATGATATGTAATATGGAACCTCTTTTTTGCATTAAGTTACTCAACATTTACTTTAAAAAAAAATTTAGCTTTACTTTATTAGAGATGCTCCTTCTACAAAGATAGAATAAGCTTATGCAGAACATGAGGACATTACTTTATGATTCTCTTGCTTTGTTACAAAAGTGAAGATAGCATATCAGAAATATAATCCTGTTTCAAGTAAGCCAAAGGCAAAACTCAGTAACTGATGAAAACAAGCATAGGTCTAATATTTCATATGTGCATGCAAATAGCATAGTGGTGTTAGTAATTTTTAGGTTATTCCTTAAATGTACACAGTGCTGTACTGTTTTAGTTAAGAATGTGGGCCATGTCCCCTGTGCCCCATCACAAACCTGCTGAACTTCCTGTGAAGCAAGCAAATGAAAGTTTTTATTTTGAAGCAGCTAAGTTTATTAAGGTTAAAAATCACAAACTAGGAGCAAGATTTAGATGTCCCGCTTACTAAGGTTTTGTCTTGTAACAGATGAGGGGTATCTTTGAGAATAACTGACATTTCTGATGTGGCACACAGAAACATCTTAAGTATGTGTAGGATCCGAAGTATGAATTCTAAAGAATGTGCTTACTCTTGTGTAGGACAAAACTGAGGCTAAGCCCCCCTGACATCCTCACTTACTATTCTAAAATAATGTTGCTTTACTCAATTAGAGCAGCAGTGCTCAATATTCACAGGATCTGCACGTATTTAAGTAAAGACTTCCTCTTTTTGTTTCCTCATATCTCTTGTTTTCTAAGCTCTCCTTATCTCCAGGAATTTCTATCAAAAGTGGAACATACTGTGTGAGACCTCTTTAATAAATAGAGGCAATGTGAGGTTTTTAACGATGCTTTTGTTTGGTAGATTGGGTGCAGGGCCAATGGCCGTAGGCTTTCTACAGTGACGTGAATTATGAACTAATCCATGCCTATGACAAGCTTTTGTGTTGGAGTAAAAGGAAGATGGAGGCACTTACAAAAACTACTGTATTGTGTTGTGTGTAGAGATCAATGCCAATCTTACAATTGTCTTGTATTTCTATTGATAGATTTTCATTAAAAATGTCTATCCAGCTTCCTTTGTTAGTGTAATTATAGATTTATTAATTTCTACCATTTGAAATATCTTTTGTTATCTTATCTAAGCAGAATAGATGAGACTTGACCAAAATTGTTTCCCAGTAAAAAAATCCAAATCAACATACCTTATGCCTAAAGAACCACCAGACATGGAAAAAGCAATAGATCAACTACATAAAAAAAAAAAAAATGCTGTAACTGTAGAAGTCCTTTAAAAAGTCAAGCAGAGACAACAATTAGGGGGGAGGGGAGAAGAAGAGAGAAAAAAGTGGCTTCCCTTCTCACCTGCTCCCACCTTGTTCTAGGAAAAGAGAAGGATCTTAATGATTACGTTTTAGTTACATATTCCATATTAATTTGAACTAATCTAGACACAGGAATCAGCTGTTAAGAACTGACATAGTATAAAGCTCAGGAATGAATGCTAAAGGACATTGCTAACATCACCCTTCTTTTCCCTCTAAGAACAGGCTACTGCAATACATAGTCTTATAGAAAATAAGGAATCATGGACTTCTCCCTTTCAAATTATGATCTTCTAACCAGAAAAAACTGAGGCAGCCAACAGAATAAGAACATTTTATCATACTATTCCTATCATGTTTATTTTTTAAATTATGCCTTCTTCTGGTCTTAACTGGGATTAAAATAGTACATATATTGAGTTTTACCAGCTCTGACTTCATGTGCTCCTCTGAAGAAAATACTGTGTTTCTAAGAGTGTATGCATCTCGTTCCTAGAGTACAATTCTGATTGACAGGATATTTAAATGTGATTCTTCACATTTTTGAGAGACACTCTGTCCTCTTTTGAACAATTGTAACTTCAGGATCATATTTAAATTTAATAATACGACCTTATCCTAGCAAATTCTATGGAAAAAATTTAATTTCTTATTTGATGAGCACAAACATTTATTGTGAATTCCATCACAGACAATGCTTTTCTTTCCTTTCCTGAATAATCTGACTGAATCCAATAAACAGGAATAGTAAAATTCCAGATTTGCCTAAAGACCACATAGATCTATTACATTTTACTATTATGTGATGGTCATTAAAATTTTGGGACATAAGGAAAAACATGGGATGTAAGAGTGATGTAATACTGTTTTCAATATTTCCAGTTCTTAAAATTGCATTTAAAGTCTTGCAATAATTTAGATTTATTGGAAAGTCAAATCCTGGAATTACATAAGAAAATATCAGTGCTTTTTACTCATTTCCTCTCATTTTCATCCCTGCAGGAGAAAGCTGAAAAAAATCCATCACTGGTCATGATGAAAAAATCAGAAGACAAAGCTCTTAAAACCTTATCATTTTAGACATAGTAAATTATGGATTTTGAAGACTTTGAACAAGCAATGCAAGTTTTTTTATTAGAACTGTTCAAATGACTCATGCTTTACTATGATGGGTACGTTCTGTAACAGCAGACACGTCACCTAGGGTGGGCAAATGGAAGGACAAGTACCTGTGACAAGCTTGTGACAGATATGGTGCAGCCACCAATTCAGCCTAAGGACAAGCCAAAACGGTCAGGCATTTAAAGGAACCTAAATATCCTGTGCTAATCTTCAGCAGAACTTTCAAACCAACATAATTACACCAGATAAATAAATACACAAAATTAACAAGTATTTATCATCAATCATTTAAATCATTGAGGTTTTGTTTGCTTTTGTTGGAATTATACTTGAGAGAGCTCTGTAAGTGAAGTTTTGCACTGGAAAACACATTATTTTCACTGATATCTCCCCAGTACACATAATGGGGTGCTCTCCTTCTCCATACTGGGCACTCCAAAGGCATCCACACCCTAGGAAAAAATGCCCAAATAAAGGTAAGATGGTATCATTTCTACTGTTACAGTACAGTGCTTAGAAAGCAGAAATTTTACTCTGCCAAGCATATAAACCTCCAAATCTGTTATATATCAATTATTATGTATTTAATTTCACAGCTGTGCCTTTTCCCTTTTTGATTCACTACCACCATCTTTTTCTGCTTCTCTTGTTCAAGCTATTTGGATCTGGTTCATAATCAGGTCCTGATGATCCTTAATGCTTTAATTTCAGAGCCCAGCATTCCCCAATTCCCTTCTTCATTTTGAAATTTCTGCAAATTCAATCTTCATCCCCTGTGTGGCTGTGCAGACTGTAATCCCTTATAACAGGCTGATGCTGATCCTGCTCTATGGATTAACCAGTGTAAAATGCCTGTGTAAGGATTTCATACCTTCCAAACTCAGCCCTGAGCAGCCCAGGTATATCTAATCTAACCAACTGGCTTTTATCAGCTGCACACAAGAGATGTGAAAATAAGCTTCATTTCAAGCCTCAATCACATAGCTACAACCATGTTATTATTTATTGTATTTAACAGAAGGAGCATATGTGAGGAATTCTAAGGTACTCTCTGTAGTTATACATCATTGGATTTGGTATGGTGCAAGTTTCTTTGAAAATTGTGAAATGTCAATATTTTCATGCTTGTTTTTGATTATTTCTGTTAAGAAGAGAGAGAAAGGGAAGAAAGATTGCTGAACTTCAAGCGCAATTTTGCTGCTTTCTTCTTGTGAAATCTATATTCCCATGCCAGATGGTGTCTGAGTTATCAAAGTTATTACCCTAAACTCAATTAGAGAAGAATGAAAGTAACTAAGTAGGGGATGAAGTGATAGAAGTATTCAAGATATAAAGGACCTAATATAGGTGAGGACTCTCTAAATTAGATAGAAATTCATCTACAAATGCAGCCCAGAATGGCTTGAGCCTTTACTTTCAAATTTTCTAAGTCATTGTGCAAAATTCATTACTTGCTCGAGTGTGCACAACTCCCAGTGACACATTGGTCTGCAGAAGGTGGAAGTAATGTTTTTGTTCTGCAGATTCTATTACTAGCCATCACCAAACACACTCTGAGACAGTTATTGCTCAGACTGTTCCTGTCTATTGTAGGATGGCTTTCTAGGCTGTTGTGTCACCTCAGGAATGCTTGCTTCCTTTCTTAATCGTGGCTGTTTTGTACTCACCGCAGCAAAAACCAATTACAGTAAATACATCTTACTATAAAATCCATAAAGTAGACACCACATAGGTGCTGTTTACATTTAGTTTGGTTCAAATTTCTTTTTTCTTTCTCTATTTGGTTTTCCTTTGGTGAAGTAAATTTAAACAAGTTGGCACTGAGCTTCAGGTATAGCCAAGAACTGCAGCTACAGGTTTTAAGGTGAAGCAGCCAAGAATTACTTTTTAATCTACTAATGTCAGTCTACTTATAGGAGAAATATGTAAGAAAACCTAGAGAAAACAAATCTCTTTTGCTTATCAACACTCATTTCTGCATACCTTCTACTGACAAGAATCATGTTTAGGGATAATACTAATCAGGATAATTTGTTAGCACTCTGCAGGCTGTTCACTCACTTTCTCTTTAACAGAGAGATATATGCCCAAATTCTCAAGGTATGCATAGGTGAAGGATGGTAAGGAAAATACCGATATGTTCTGAAATGCTCAGAATTGGTGCTGGATGGCTGAAAGAAAAGATGTACGTACTACTTTATAGAACAGGGATGTAGCTTGTGCAAAATCTCTGGCCAGATTTCTTAAGAAAATCCCAAGCTCTTTGCCTTACCTCCCTAAGGAAAGGACTATTTTTAATGCCAACCACTTAAATTTTGGTTTTAGTACACCCTCACAAAGGTTTCAAACTTATGCAGGAAGGGAATGCCGTAGCTGCTTAGAAGAAAGAGTAGAAACACAGGCAGTGAGTATGAACTTCCTCAACCAGATGGGCCAGGGCCCCAGAGAAGAGAAATCTGCCTTCACTTACATCCTTTCAACATCAGTGGCAAACACCTTTCCTGAGCAGGGCTGGTCTCAAAGGCTGTGCTGAGACCAAAAGCAGATATATTCAAAAAACTCAAATTTCTGCAGCTCAAGAAAAAAGAGGCAGGAGTTTTTAGTGGAGTACAGTCACAGCAGAGACACCACTCAGAAGTCTTAAAAAATATGCCACTGGGAACCACAAAAAAACGGATCATGAGAAAATGGAGAAAAATTCCCTACTGGAGACTTACATATCTCTGAGGAACTGATCCACTACAATCACATATGGGATGCTAGGGTGCATATGAGACTGGAGCATGGACATATATGCATGTCTATTGAAGGCTTCTGGAGGGGGAGGAAGTCCCACCTGGAATTGCTACTGGTTTAGTCTCAACATTTCTAACATATAGTAACAACCCACGATATTTTCATGACCATTGCAGGTTAGGACAGCTGAGACACTTTCAAGCGGTATATGAACACTTTCATGCTATGTCACATGGTAGCATAAAGGGCAGACTGCAAATTGTTCCCTTTTTGACCACTTCTAACATATCAATTAAAGCTACCGATAAATCACAGTGCGTGTATGTTGCTGATTGAATTTCAGTGCTTGGAAAATTTTGAAGCCAGGCCACAGTACAATTCTGGGCTTCTATATGTCTTCAGGAAAAAGAGCTTAAACTATTAGTGCAATGGAGTATGCAGAGAGCAGTGAAGAGCTGCTCCAAGAAACAGGAAAATCAGTAACTTGAGGTCACATTTCATATCTTGCTTTGCAAAATGGAAATAGCAAAAAAGAGAGAGGCATAAAGCTAATTTAGAATAGAGAATATATGAACCAAAAAAAAAAAAAGCATAATGAAACCCCATAAATGGAGCTGTTAAGACAAAGATGTCATAAATACCTATTACGTTTAAGACAAGCATAGCAGATGCTGACCTTACTTTAAATGTTACTGAGGAAAAACATCTGGTAGACTTTTGGTTAATTTGTTGAGAAAAGAACAAGATCACACATACTCTTCAAACTCCTCAATTTTACAGAAATCTAAAGAGCACATACATTACTAAACTCACCTATCCTAGTTTCAGGGGACAATGAAATACTAGAGAACTAGTAAACTACCTCCTAGTACCTGAAGTTTTTGTAATGTTGACTCGCTCACAGGTATGCAGAATAAATCTAAACCAATGGATATATCTATAGAAAGCAATTCTCCATAAGCAGTGACACATCCATCAGCACTCTCTTTGAAAGAAAAAGAAAATTACTAACTTCAGTGAAAGAAGCAGTGGTGATTCCCTTTATAATTCAGATGAGGGGGAATCCTACCACGCATCTAGTAGGCCAAAATTATTAAGACAGTGATTGAGAACTCTTTTCCAGAACAGCTTGCTCTGCCAAACCTATATTTTTATCTTAATTTGCAATTAATTTATTCCCCAGCTGTCAAGAAAAGTCTAGCAATCAAAAACTTTTTGATTTTCTTTTTTTCTTGTTTCTCATTCTTAATTCCAGTGTAGACTGGGAGAAGAAAAATAATGAGATAGAAAATCACCCATAATTATTGTTTTCATTTAGGTGATGGAGAAGATGAGCATTATTTAATTTTAAAATTCCCTATAGTGGTACTTTACAATGAAATTCTATTATCTAGATTTTTTTTTTAATGTCTTTCTACCATTTTGTAAAAAAAATAAGGTCTTAAAGATTACTTAGATGGTTCAGAAGCACATTCCATTAAAAGAAATAGTCACTGAGGAGCCTGGGAGGAGCAGATTTTCAAAGAAAAGCAGGAGTCTACAAGGCAGAAAGGTGCACCTTTAGGCATCTATCCTTATTCAAATCGCTTAAGTGGCTTTAAAAGGAAAGTCCTAACTGACTCAGTTTGCTTTTGAAAGTGAGATTTAATATCCTTTTGAAGATGCTATCCCAAGACTTATTATAAACCCATTCTGACAGGCAGGAACCTGCCAGTGCTCTGTATGCAGACAAGCCTCTGGAATTGCAAGGGCTGTTTAAGGGAAGGAGAGAAAACCCACAAACCTCAAACCTGCTCTTTATGTCCATGGCTGCTACCGAAGGGTTTGACCATATCCAGTTTTTTCTTCGATGCATTGCAACCATTTGGCTTGGAAGATGTTAACTTCTGCTTTACATTTGTTATACTGATAATGAAAATGCTGCCAAAATTGAAATTTGAACCCCTTTTTCTGTCCAAATAAATGAGAGAGGGTCCTGACCTATATCATGATGATTTGCTTTGTGCAGGTAACAGACTACAGAATTTCAGTCAACTCTTAAGTATGAGTTTTGATAAATGTAGCCTAGTTTTAGGCTGCTCCCTTCATCACAGTGACTCCTAGGTTGTTTGTGCTCAGAAATTTCAAAATCAGAACAGAATTTCTTCTACTACTGATTCAAAACCACCATGCAGCATTTTAAGTCATAATTGGGAGAATAACAATAATAAGCTTTAATAAAACATCTTTATGTGGTGGTGTACTGTGGATATGAAATACTAACAGAGATTTTGGGAAGAACAGCTTATTAATTTCTTCTTAAGTAAGACTATTAATTAAAATGAAAATATTCCCTGTTTGCTTTGCTAGTTCCAAATACAATAGGAGGTCCTTAGAGTACCTTTTTTCCCAGCAGAGATCAGGAAAATTAAAAACAAAACAAAACAACAATCTGTAATCATTTTACATTATTACATTAAATGCCCTCTTACTTTGGTAACAAGCTAACAACGAAATCCTAGTTCAGAGGATTTTTCAGGCAGTACACCTAAGCTTCCAAAGGGACTTCTTGAGCCATGAAATGGGGTATGAAAATGTTTAATCCCTGACTGAACTGCTATCCTTGTGGAAGCACTGTGAATACATACAATTACACCAGAAAAAAATTCATGTTCACCAGCAGTACATTTCATTGTGGGGAAGCAGCTTACTATTTCAGTACAGAGGGGATTTTTTAACTGGTACAGTTGCCTCCATGCTAGAAATGCTTTACCAGTAAAATCTACAAATGTGTGTACTGGTGGGGTGCTCTGAGAAAACACACTGGTTAGGCCAATGCTGTATTTTGCACTTTCCTTCCTTTAGATTTCTATAAATAGCATTCTTAATCATCAGCAATTCAACATATGAATAAAGTTGGGAAGATGGAGTGGAATTTTAGAATGGCATTCATTAGTTACAAGAACAAATAGGCTGTGCTCATCTTTCTAAATCTCTCAGATACTTTTGAGCCTGTCATGTAGGTCCCTAGTTCCTGAATCACTTAGGTACAATTGAAAAGCATATTCCTAGTCAAAATACATCATCTCCAAGATTTTCAAAATGGCATGGCTAAGATTTTGCTTTTTACTTAATACTTAAAATTCTGTCACGAATTAAAAAGATATTCCAAATTGATCAACTGGTCTAGCTTTTCTAAACATTAAAAAAACCCAGTAAATTTACTTTTGGTATTAACAGACTTAGCCTAAGAACTTACAAAAATTAGTGGATACCCAAAATCATGATTTGCTTTTTGATCTTGAATCTACAAATGTTTCAAAATATTCTGTTAAGTTTCTAGAATTTTTTTTCCAAGCTTTTAGAAGCATAAGGACAATTTTTTACCTATGTTCAAAAGTATTTGGCCAAGAATCATATTAATTTGTGAAGGTGTGCTTATTTCTTTTTTTTTAAAAAAAAAAAAAAAAAAAAAAAAAAAAAAAAAGAGCAAATATCAGAAAGAAATGGGTATAAACTGAGAGTCTGTCTGGCTTTAGGCAGTGGCATGAATGGTAGGGACAAAGTTCACTTTTGCTAGAAAAATAGCATGGCTTTCTGGAGTTTATTGTTATTACTTGAATGAACCTATTTTAATAAACAAAACTACAAACTCTATAGAGATATCAGATTCTGTAAGACTCAGATTAGCATAAAAGAGTATAAATTGGACATCTCCTATACTGTCCTTCTTTTATTGTTTTTTCTCAAGAAATTCTGTGAAATTTCGTATCAGTTCAAACTGATACAAAAATATTGGTTATTAGTATAGAAAAAAAGCTGGAAGATGGACCACATAAGCACTTGCTGTTTTGCAGCAAAAATATATTTAAAAAGTTATCTCAGATGGCATATACTACTGCAACATAATATTGTTTTGATTATGGGTCAACTGCCGAAATAAAGATTTGGACGAGCATTTGTATAGAAAAAAACAGATCAAGAAATTTGGGTCCAAAACTTCCCCAGCTGTAATCCACTTAAAAAAGTTATCTTAGCAGCTATAGCAAATAGATAAAATCTTCCTTTGATATAACTGAAAAACATCACTGGCCTTGTCTCACTTTTGCATGGCCATGGTGGTGGGCTGTGGAGGAGGGGGACACATTTCACAAGTACTGGATTTTCACCAGTACTTGTGAAATTCACTCTTTATAAAATCAGAGAACAAGGAATCTCATTTTCATGTAATGAATCAGCTACAAGTACAATACTCCATCTTTTTAGTTTAAATGAATTTCATGGCAGAATTGGACAAAGCCATCTGCTGCCAATTGTCTTGGCAACTAATAGCATTGCTGCTGGCTGCTGCCAAAGAAGAGCACATTGCCATGCATCTGTTACAGTTGCTATAAAACAGCAAGCTTCATCACTCCTCTCCATTGCTTCTTCCTCCCAAATTCCTGAAGGCTAGATCATGGCCAAAGTACCACCAGCATGTCAAAGGCAGGAGACTTCATCCAGAATTCTGGCTATACTGGCGAGAGTGCAGCATCTGTCTCCTGGCTTTGTCCACCCCTCTTGGCCACTGTGAAGGCAGAGAAAAAACTGTGCAGGTATGTCCAGTAGATACAGCCTCCCTTCTGGTATTTAACCATTTGTGATGTGCTAAAAAGGCTGCTGGTAGTTGTGGGCTATGCTGAATTTAGGTAGCATGTCCTCCTCCTTGTAGGAGCTATATAGGAACTGAGGCCAGGCTGACCAGACAGAACATGATCTGAGTTGTTCAGACTCTAACTTAGAGGTTGCAAATTAGGCACCTAAGCAGCTCATGTGAACTTAGCTCATGTTTTTAAGGAGGATTTTTATCACATCTTTTGAAGCATGCTGAGAAGAACCTTGAAAGCTTCTTCATGAACAAATCCATGAAATTTTAATTTGCAGTGCAGTCGAGAGCGCAAAAACACATACTCAGCCCTTGTGTCAACCACTGCCAATCATTCAGGAGAACCAAATACTAATTAACTGTTGTAACAGGAAAAAATGGTGAAGCATCCAGATATCTTAAACACTGACATGAAACTCGCATCATGAGTTTTAAAATACTTGGTGATGCTCTCTAGTCTCTCATAACTGCCAGAGTGGAGTTATGTAGGATCTCAGGTTCTAAATGAGAGCAAAAATACACTTAGCCCTGTTAATGGTAGAGAAAAATCGGAAAGTAGTTCCCTAAAATTTTGAAAATGAAAGAGTAAATAAACCTTCCACCTCACCACCCATCAAGATTTTCTGAAAGAAGTCCTAATCCACTGATACCAATGGTAAAACTTTCAATTTTCTGATATTCTCCCTTTTGGTCTTTGCTAAATCACAAAACTAGATACTAAAAACCCGAAACGCAACATGCAGTAACAGCTTTTTCTTAAATCACCATGTTTAACAAATGTACACAAAAAGGCCAGACTAAGTTCCCTAAATTTTGCTGCTGTGGTGTGCTTTTAGAGGTTTCACATCAAGAAGAAGAAAGATCACAAAATACATAATGAAATACTGACATGTCAGAACGAAGTTGTTTTAAAAAAAGAGAAATTACTTCTTACTCGTTAGGCTGATTTGATGGATTAGAAGAAAATGGAAGTCAGTGTATTTATAAACTGGCACACTAAACATGTCAGAAATGAACATGGCAATATGTAGATCAGCTGTTTAACAGAGAATAAATCAATTAAGTGGAAACATTATTTTATAATACACACACTGAGCAACAAAGGGATGAATGGTGAGTTAAAGAGAGAGTAAAAAGCACAAAGCCTATTATATTTTACTACAAACTACTATGACTACAGCCAATAACCACTTACTAGTAGAGACACCAGCACTAGATGATTTACAGGCCATAAAAACTCTTAGACAGCATTAAGAGAATTAAGTTGATTCTTAGCCAGTATTAACTACTACCTAAAAGCAAAGATATCCAATCAAAGAGAATCCTTGATCTCCTTTGTTCCTCCAGTTGGGATGTTCAGGAAGCTGAAGCCAAACTGACAAACTAGCAAGAATCTTAATCTAGCTGCCCTGAATCAGAAAATGCACTTTGCACAATGTGTTCATTTCTTGGTTTACCTTGTTTCTAGGATGCCAGTAACTAATAACCATGTGTAATGAAGAAATAGCAGGCAGTGTGGTTACTTACATGGCCCAATTTATGTAAGCACTTAAGTTTATGCAGAAACAGAGTCCTGTGTTTTAGAGCAGGACATAACTCATTCTGTACTTTACATATTCAGTGGGAAAACAGCTGTGAGTGCAGTCTTGGGGTTCTGTATCTAAAGCCCAGAAATTCAAAGTCATACATGGTTCCCACAGCATCCATTACTCTCTCCACTGGCACATATGTAGTGTTTTGCATAGCTGTTTATGCTAAGAAATTTATGCCCTGAAGTGTGTGTAAAACATTACCAACTTATGTTCCCCACAGCTGCTGTAACTCTTAAAGTTCTTGGCTTATGTGCATTTAAATTAACAGTCACAACAATACACCAAAGCCTTTTCTTGCATTGAAATTCAATTCTAGGTAATTTTTTTACAGTATATAACCAAAACTCTCATATTGATCTCCTGCTAAAATAGCTCTCCTTCTCAGAATACTCTAGAATAACAGTGGCAGGTCACTTACTGCTGTTCCTGCACAGCATCTAATCTTCACACCTAATATTTTCTCAAATGCACAGGGGGTTTTTTTCAATGTCATGGTCACCTGCCCTTGTGAAAGGTCCTGTTCATGGCACATGTGATGTTTTTGAGCTAAGTATTTTTGAAATCACCCTCTCATAGAAAAAAAAATTTGATAAGAACAAGACTGATGACATATTGTTTTATTCCCTATCTTTTTTCAATCTGCACAGCATTTAAGTCAACGCCTTTGTACCTCTTCCCTCCTTACCATGAAATAAGCTTCTAGGCAAAGAAGAACTAGAAACCTCATTCAATGGGTAACTTTACTAAACTGGCAAAAATGGGGACAAAGAATGAAAATATTTCCTGCTACAGTTAAACAGTGATTGAATCATATTTGCAAGGTAAATTATTTTCTCCTGGAAAATAAGCAATTTTCTCAAATACTTTAAAAAAATCTTCCATTGGGTCTGAATCAAAAACATAAAATTTTATCCTGAGCAGTCACAGTCTGAATAACTCTAAGCCTCTTAGAAAGGACATGAGGAATGGAAACATTTTGTCAATCTCAATTCTTTATAAAGACACTTCAATATTTTGCTATGCGTATTTGTACCACAAAAATAAATGAAGAATATGGAATCCTGTTGTGTTCTGGTGATCCTTATTAAACAAGCAACTCGATAAAATGAAATATGCGAAGACCTACAGAATGGCCCGAGTGCTGGGAAAACTATTTCAGAATGTACTGCTGAAGGACACAAAATCTACTCAGATAAACAAAAGTATGGCTAACAGGCAATTTGCTCACATCCTTTAGTACCTGTGAGAAATGCTACAATTTATTTAAAGAAGACTCTTCCAATTTTAAGAGAATGGTACAGGAAGCAGCAATTGATAACTGAATTTTTAAAAATGAAAGACAGAAACAAGGTAAAAATTTGAGCAGAAAAAGTAATTAAGCATTGAAATAACTGGCAATAATCAGCAATCATTTTCTGTCTCCAAGTGTGTTGTTTTGCTTGGTATACTACAAATTCCCTTTATGTCAGTGATTTTGGTGAAGGACTGAGAGCACTACTGGAGTTAAAGAGTGTGCACCCCAGACTCCATGATCTCCACTACACCTTAGCCCCTGCCTGGAGAACCACATTTCTGAAATTTCAAAGAGGAATTTCGAAATGTAAGAATTCAATTCTCCAATTTAGGGCATGTGAACTAATGAAATTCTAACACACATTGTGAAGCCAGTCAAAGCCAAACTCTGCATTACTCTGCTGCCATATCTCATGGCACTAAAATCTACGAAATCACATGAACCTCGCACTTTAATATTATTGGCTGCAACCAAAGTAAGAAAGAAGCAATATAAATGGTAATGAGAAGATGTCTGTTTCACTTTATTTAAAAGCCAAACTAATCCCATAATCCTAACAAACAAAAATATTAGGCTCTCCATAATTACTACATAACAATGTCCATACGGCGTTTGTCTGTGGGGAACAAGAACAAGAGGTTTTACAAGTTAAATTCCAGGGAAAAAGTCCAAGGAAAACTAAGACCTGTTATTGGAGGTGTTGAAAGAGTGACTTGACTGCCATAAAGAACAGCTATTGCTTATAAAGGTATTCCATTTCATTTTTAAAGAGGAATCAGTTATATATATTCCAGTATTGTAGAAGGAAGAACAGTTTGTGTAAGGTAGCATGAGTGTTTTTCAGTTTTCCTTTCTATATTTGCGGGATTTATTTAAGAGCTATGAAAATTAAATATCAGCCATTGAGTTCTCAATGATAGCTGCAAAAGTACACATTAACAAAACAGACAAATAGAGAACTAGAAAGAAAGAGAGATTAAAAGAGTTCATAACTTTTCCCTTGTGATGCCCCATTGTGGTACATAGTTGAAGTGTAGTATAATACGAAGCTAGAATTATTGTGCAAGGATATACACATTCAGTTCTTTGTACTGCAATGCCCCTTTGTGTAAACTCAGCCCATGATGCTCTCTAACACAGGCTTAAAATGGGGCTTAGGAAAAATTTCAAAAGGTGTCTTGGAGTCAGATGATTCAAGCTAGAAGGACAGTCCCTCAAGAAAAGCTTTTGATACTTAACTGTTAAAAAATGAAGGAAGCTAATATGCTGATGGGAAAAGATAATATGTCTGCTCATCACACATCAAAGTCTTGGGAAGCAGTGCATGTTTAGCAAACTAAATGTACTTGAAGACAAACTGAATGTGACCTTTTTCCTTTTTTAGAAATTTTAGAGAATCTGTAATTTTTGAACACAATAAGCATTGTGATTTTACATAATATAAATAGTTGCACTGCAGACTTGCATTAACACTTGACTTTTGTTAACAGGGACATAAACCTTCTATCCAGTGGTCCATACTAATTAACAGGGGAAGAAAGTGTGCTCAAGAATAAAGGAGGGAATTTGTGCAGGGAACTGTCAAGAACACTACATAATACCTATTAGAAAGGACAGGCTGTTTTATTGACTTGAGCATCTATTCTGTGTTAGTACTCAAAAAGGGGAAACAGAATGATGATGATGACTCTTGGGTCTATTGCACTGATGCCAAGTGCACTAAGTGCACTTAAAGTAATGAGAAAGTTAATCCAGAAGTCAGTAGATAGACAGAAAATTAACTGATAGGAATATAATTTTTTTTTATTGATTGGAATTGGTAGGAATAGTTGTGGGGTTTTTTACTATCAATCTGATAAGACTGATTTTATCTTTTCATCCAACTTAAAGTTGGCAACTAAAGGTTACGAACAGATGTAACATATTAAGGCATTGCAAGGTGTCTGCTTTAGTAACAAATTTTCACGTTGAAAAGATACAATACCAGGACATTCTATTTTAAGAACTAAAAGCTAGCCAGTTAAGCAGATTGCAAGGAACAAGTGTCACTTACTGAAACAGAAATATCCGCAAGGAACTCAAAGGACTCTGTACTCTGGTGGTTCCTATTCAACATTTAATGATGCTGACAAGATCATGCCCTACACTACCTACTCCACTGCTGCATATAAGGACTACACTAATATATTCCCTGCTGTTTGTCCACAAGTTTTTCTCTTGCCACTTCTTAGTTGGAAGGCATCCTATCAAAGAGGAAGCAGATATTTCACAACCCTTTCCTAAGTAAACATGCAAGCAATTGCCACAAGCATCTGTGGCCAAGTCCCATAAAGCCTACTGAGCTGCCAGATGTCAGTGTGACCATTGGTAGCTGCACATTGCAGTGCTAATTGCTGTGGATTATCACAGAATTTCCCAAAAGCTGCTATTTCCTGGACCATTCATTTGAAAGCTAATGATTCCTATGTCGATTCTGAAGTTTGAGAGAGAGAGAGATGCAGCACTTGGCACTCTGAGGATGCAAGTAGTAAAGACAGAGAACAAGAAAATAAGATGCACTTCACTAGTACTGCATAGGATGTCAGAATCCTTCAACAAATCCTCCTTAGAATGTTAAGACAGACAAAAGAAAAAAAAATCAGTATTAATTTAGATGACAATCCAATGTACCTGCCCTACATGTACAGCTTAGATTTTGCAGTCTCAATTAATGTGTATGTACATGTGAACTGTTACTCAGAATCTTGGTTTTCTTTTCTATCGTTCTTTGTAATGTTTTTTATTCTTTATAAAGTCAAAGCAAAACTCGAAACTGTTATCTAGTTATAAATTCTGATCTAATAATTCATAACCCAAATGGTATCTAATGAGGACTTTTATTTTTAGGAGAACAGATGCAGAGCTGCTTTAGAAACAAAACTAAAAATTGAATGTCATGATTTTCATGATCCAGAACTCAGGATATCAGGACATTTGGGATTGACAACACTGTAACTGGTATTTCTTCTAGCCAAGGAGATATCATCAGTCCAATTAAATTCTATTAAATCTTTAGAAGTTTGAAGTGTTTAAAATATTTAAAAGTTTGAGGACTTACATCCACTCTTTTCTCTTTCCATCTATTTTTGTGAGTTTACTACGACAGTTTCTTATTTTACAGACTAAGAAAAGAGAAGGATTTTCTGTTCCCACAGAGATAGCCATATACAATCTTTTCTTTATTATTCTGATATTGAAAGTAAGTATGCAAAGCTTTCCTGTGGGTGAGTTTAGTTCATTCCTGACAGTTATATACCATGTCATCTTGCAATTTTTTTAATATATCCTCATTTTTAAAAAAACTTAATTAAAAGAAAAAACCCTTTAAGTTGCCAGATATAACATTTATCATCTTCAGGCTAGGACTCACCAAGAAGCCTGAAGCTTAGTTAAGTATTCATCTTCTTATAATTAATCCGGTTTTTCTTTTTTTTTTTAAGGAAGAAAAATATCTACAAAATGGAAAGAATGGATAAGACTTAGAGAATAATTACCCTTGAAAGTTAAAGATTTTCAAATACTCATTAAAGAAATGAATGGAACTGCTTAAAAAAAACCCCTAAATTTTCTTTTCTGATAAATTTCAAGAAAATTGAGAGGTCCACTTTGATTTATGTGCTAAGATGTATCTTAGTGTTCTCCCTTCCTTGCCCCCATTGAGCTGGTAACTCTTCTGTAAATTTTACACTCCTTTGATGGTACAGACTTGGAAATAAACAACAAACAAAGCTACCTTTTTACAGACACTGACTTGTGAAAATCTTAGTTGCAAATACAGATACTGGTTACCTCTGTCTACAACCAGGACAATTATACTTAGGGTCATTTCCTACCTGCACTTAGTATGCCCCTATTTGCAGTTGTGGCTTAACATGAGCACAGTTTAGCTTGACATTTATCGAGCCCAAATTGCTCTTTATTCTTTAGGTAACATGCACTTGAGCTCTAAATGTACTTTTGTCACACAGGTCTTATTGGCAATTGAAACAACCTAAGAGTCAAGGGAAAGCATTAGAGACAGGGAATAACATTTCTTCCCCTTTCAACCCATGCTCCCAAAGTAAAATGCACTTCAAACTTTAATGATCTATTTAAACCTCCATCATTCAAAAGATATGTCCTGTTGTCACTGTAGAAAAATGGATATACCTGCAGGTTCGCCGCTGGTAACAGTTCTTTAAGTATCTTCTAAATCAAATTGCCTTTCAGACAGTGAAAGTTTTACTTGGACTACAAATAGATATCAAAATAATGCCCCATAATTACCAACAGTAATTACCACAGTAATAACTAATTAATAACTTGGGAGTTCTGTTGATTCTTTTGACCCAAGGCTTTGAAAATTTCTGACAGTAGGAACTAGGAGATAGGAGAAAAATTGCCCTCTCTGTGCTTACCAGTAACAGATCCAAACCTTCCCGAGAAGCAAAGCAGCTGCCGGCTGAGAGACAGGACATAACTGGATGGATCAGTAGCTCAGATCACTCGCAAAGGCCTCTGGTCACCACTACTGGTTTTCCAGCCTCTCTACACTTAGGTTGCCTTCTTGCTGCTACTCCCATCAGACTAACCATTATCTTTGTAACTTTGGTCATGGGTCATGGCAGCTTTGAACTGCAGACAAACCAAAGATGTTTTCATTAACTAGTTCAGACACGGACACCAACCAGTAAGGCTGGATTGGCTCAGGCAGCACAGAAAATCCCAAAATATCTTTTCCACCTTACCGACAGAAACAGAGATACTGGATACGCAACAGCAGTGCTTCAACTGTATTTTTAAATGCAACATAGAGGTACTTGGAGTTTTACTATCCTGTATGAATTGCTTTGCTTATTTCTATAAAACATCTGAACATCTCCTTCCCAGCATCCCTTCCCCACCAGCCCTTTCATCATAAATTACTGAGAAAGAGACAGCTTCTTCTCTTTGTAAGGGAAAATAATGTCGTACCTCTTATTTATTCTTAGTTGCGGTGAAGTAACACTAAAACCATTTGAAAAGACCTTTAAAGGTCATCTAGTCCAACACCCCTGCAATGGGACCTCCTGCACTAGACCAGGTTGCTTCAAAGCCCTGTCCAAACTTGAACACTTCTGATAATGTGGCACACACAACTTCTCTGGGCAACATGTTCCAGTATCTCACCAGCCTCATTGTAAACATGCTAAAAATTGACCAACGGTAAGCTAGAGAGAAGCAGTGCATGGATCTGGGAAGAAATTTTCAACTATCTGAAAATCTTGTTTCCTAGTTTTATCTTGGCCAGCCTTATGACTTCTCATCACATTTTCTTCAGTGGAAGCCCTAAACATAAATGCTCCTAACCAGCATATAAGTTTGTGCAAATACAATAGATCCAAAAAACCCATACAGCTGAAGAGTATGTTAGAAAAAAAAAAGAACAGAAAGCTATGTTGGTTAGGAGAATTTTACTCATAAAGGGGGTAATTTACTATCATATTAAAAGGACTCCTAACACAGTAACATAAACTGCAGTTAGTGGTTGGGTTTTTTAATGTTAAGTATAGTTAAGCAAATATTTAGAGAGCAGAATAAAAAGCATAGGAAAGGAAGAGACAGATGAACTGTGCCCAACTGATCTGCATGACCTTAATTCTGAAATGTAATTTTTGTATAGAAAGGCACATCTGAGCCATATTGGATCTTATCTATTATACCTGGGAGGAGGCAACACTCTTCTCTTTTATCTCCATTTCTAGGCTCCTTGGGTCTTCCACACAGAACACACCATAACTTTGCTGAACAATGTTTCTAGGTCTTATATCTCCTAAATAAGCCTGGGTTTTTTTCAAGTGAAAATCAATTTTTAAAAAAGGAAGCAAATGGGAATATGTTTTTAAAGAGAAAGAAAATTAATTATGTACATGTGGAGGGAAACAAGCAGGGTTAAAATTTTCTGATCACATCATCGTTGGTGCTGAACAAGGAACATAAACACTGTTAGAGAAATACTAGAATAGCAGCCCTTATTCTCCCTAGGTAGTACTGCAAACATGTCCCTGGGAATTCAGTAATAAAACAGAGAAAATTGAACATGTGTGACAGAGAGACAGAGTGAAATGAAGCACGAAAAAGAAGTGCAACACAAAAGGCTTAAAAGGATTCAAGGTGTGAAAACATTGAGGAAAGAAGGATGTGTTAACCAGTGCAAGTACAAGGGGAAAACAGTTACAGGATTTTGAGTGAGTGAGGCTGAAGATGATAGAAGTTAAGCAAGCATAAATGTGAAAGAAAAAACAGGGGTATGGATGAACATGCAAGTGAACAATAGAGCATGGCAGTGACAGGCTGTGGTGCAGTAAGAAATGGCTAAAGCAGGAAAGTCAGAGGGAAAAGAGTTTCAGTGGTGAATTTCTTTTTTATTGTTGTTGCTTTTACCTTCATCATTGATCAGAAGAGAAAGTGTTACACGAAACCAGATCAGCAAACAATGTAAGAAAGACACAAAAGCCACAGTAACCACTAAGAATTCTCAATAATCCAGGACACTGGGAAATTGCCTTCAATTTTGTCCCCCAAGCTGAGGTAGTCAGAATGACCATGCAGCGTGTTCTTTGGAAAAAGACAAAGTGGAAGAAAGGGGAACCAGTAACTTCAAAAGTGCAACAAAGTACTTAAATGTTTTCTCCCTTCTGTGATGAACTGTTCTTGTCACAGTCTACTGTGAAGTCAAACATAAGCAGAGTATAACAATAAAAAGTAAGGCATTAGGGGTAGAGAAATTAGGGACTACAGACGTTAGGCACAACTTTCTGTAAGAGACTCTTGCAGAAGTGTTCTACCCCTGTATGGGGTTTGCATGATTTGGTAGCAGAGATCTACAGGGGTGGCTTCTCTGAGAAGCTGCTGGAAACCTCCCCCATATCCTAGAGAGCAAATGTCAGATGGCTCCAAGATGGACCTGCTGCTGGTAACACCTCTGGGATAACAGAGTTAAGAAGGGAAAATAACTTACTGCACAGAAGAAACTGCAGCCAGAGAAAAGAGTGAGAATATGGGAGAGAAACAGCTCTGCAGACATCCAGGTCAGTGAAGGGGGAGGTAGTCCAGGTGCCAGAGCAGAGGTTCCACCACAGCCTGTGGTTAAGACCATGGTGAGGAAAGATGTCCCCCATGGAAGTCCATGGTTGAGCCATCTGTTTCTGAAGGACTGCACCCTGGGGAAGGGACCCACACTAGAGAAATTCATGGATGACTGTCTCCATGGGAGGGAGAAACAATGTGTAATGAACTGACCACAGCTCTCATTTCCTGTGCTGCTCGGCAGGAGCAGGTAGAGAATCAGGAATAAAGTTAAGCCCTAGAAGAAGGAAGGGGTGGGGGAAGCTGTTCCTAAGATTGGGTTAAATTTCTCATTATTCTACTCTGATTTGCAAGCCAAGTCTCTTCTGCCTGTGATGGTAACTGCTGAGTGATAGCTCCTTGTCCTTATCTCGACCCATAAGCCTTTGTTATATTTTCTCTCCCTTTTTTAGCTGAGGAGTGAGAGAGTGACTTTGGTGCACACCTGGCATTCAGTCAAGGTCAACCCACCACAACCATGCAGCTGCAGTTGCACAAAAATACTAAACCAGGAAATATTTCCCCATTGAAACAAAAGAAACTTGAAAGAAATAGAAGTATTCAAACAGTTCTCTGGATAATAATAATTATGGTGCTCAAATTACTCTGCTTTTCCTAGTAAAAGCCTTGATGGATAACCTCTTTCTTTCCTTATTCTTTCTTTTCTTTCTTTCTTTAATCTGAGAACATTACTAGAATATAGCTCTGCCTTACCATTAAAGACTGAGGCAAAGGTGGCATTAAGTACCTCTGCCTTTTCCTCATCCTTTGTCACCACCTTTCCTTCTGCATTCAATAAAGGATGGAGATACTCCTTAGCCCTCCTTTGTTGCAGATGTATTTGTAGTAACATCTTTTGTTGTCATCTTGATGGATGGGATTCACACAAGGGTACTGAGGGAGCTGGCCAAAGGGCTTGCCAAGCCACTTTCAATCATTTAACAACCACCCTGGCTCACCAGCAAGGTCCCAGAGGACTGGAGGTTAGTAAATGTGACACCTATCCACAAGAAAGGTCAGAAGGAGGATCCAGGGAACTACAGGACTGTCAACCTGACCTTGGTGCTGGCGAAGGACATGGAGCAGATGATCTGGATGCTGGGCCTAGAGAGCAGTGAACAGTGGTGAGTGAGAGTGGTGAGAGTGGTGACCAATTACATCCATCTGGCAGCTGATTATGAGTGGTGTTCCCCAGGGCTCAGAATTGGGGCCAGTCCTGTTAATTATTGTCATTGACTCCCTGGATGAGGGGATCAAGGGCACCCTCAGCTCATTTGCAGATAGAACCAAGTTGGGAGGGAGTGTTGATCTGCTGGAATGTAGGACCTCCATGGGCTGCAGGGGGACAGCCTGCAGGGGAATCTCTGCTCTGGCACCTGGAGCACCTCCACCCCCTTCTTCTCCACTGACCTGTATCTGCAGAGTTGTTCCTCTCACATATTTTCTGTCATCTCTCCAGCTGCTGTTTCTATTACATTTTTTCCCCGTCTTAACTCTATTATCGTAGAGGTGCTACCACTGTCCCTGATGGACTTGGCCTTGGCCAGCAACAGGTTCATCTTGGAGATGGCTGGCACTGGCTCTAAGGGAAGCTTCTAGAAGATTCTCACAGAAGCCACCCCTGTAGCCCCCCTGCTACCAAAACCTGACCACACACACCAAATAAACCCTGAACCACTTTGAAAGAAATCAACTTTCCCACACAAGTGCACATAAGTGCTTTGAGTAGTTCATATTACACAGTGAGACTGTCACTCAAAATAAGCATTCCTAAAGCTTAACAGCATTCCTTTTTCTCCAACAACACTTCTTTTCCTTTGCCAAAGAAGGCCGGTGTGACTAATTAGTTCCCAACACTGCATTATTGTTAACAATAATATTACCTAGCCTATAGAGCGTTTTTCATCAGTAGATCAAAAAGTACTTAGGAAATAAGGCAGTGTCATTACCTCATCAAGTAATAACTACTAAATAATCAGCTCTGCTGCTGCTTTAAGCCTTTAAAATGGTGTTTTAAAACCACGAAGAATCCAAATCATAATCTCCAAATAATACACCTTCTCTAGCAAAGAAGATTATTTATTGACTGTTCAGTGGAACCCAAGAAAGCTCCATGAAGCAAATAGGGAATATATTTGCCAAGATACCACACAGGATTAGAAGGGACCTTTTCAGTTATTGAGCTAAGGCCCAGTTGTCCCAGGCTGAAATATCATATAAGCCCTTTCTTAAACAGCTTGAGTTTTGCATTAAAACTAGTGAGAGCTTTTTGCATTTCATTAATCCCACTGAGAGACAGTGTCAGAAGTATATGGATCTGATGAACAGATATTTTCTCGTTTCCATCCTAAATGTACTGTCGATCTGATAAAAAACATTTGTCCTGGTATTAACAGTATCTGTTCATGTGGAAAGCTCTGCCCTGTCTTATGTATTTAGAAAGCTCTCAATTAGGTAAAGGAAATGAAAAATACAAGTTAAGTCTTCCATTCTAATAATTAGCAAGGTCTATCAAGTTTTGCCCATGGCTATTGACATTATCTACTATCCTCCAGTATCAAATCCAGCTTTCCTAAAAACATGTATTGAAAGTTCAAGATTTAGTTCCAGAGCAGTAAGGACCACCTAGGAGTCCACTATAATGAATTAAGATTATTCTTTCCAAGGTGCCTTACTTTACACTTACCAACACTGAACTAATCTGCCATTGGACTATGGTGGAGATTTCACAACTCCTGTTCACAATCTATCAGAACATTTCACACGCCTTCTGCTTTTCCTCCAGTTAAACTCTACCTAAATCTCCCACTGCTGCAATTTCAGCCTGTAATTTGTTATGTTCTGATCAAATCCACTTCTGTATACAATGAAAAGTCTGGTCAGCTTGAAGTACTGAATACAAATGTGAAGTCCTTGTCTTCCTGAGAATTTCACTATTTATCAACCTTTCTCTCTTTAAACATCTAGGGAAGAGGTTTGACCTTCCTCCATATGCTTTAGAACACTGCTGAGATACACGTTTTTCTCAACAAACCTCTTCAGAAATAATAGTTGAAACATCTTCCATTACTGCTTATGTGAAGTTCTGATCTGTTTTACCCTATTTTTGCTACCTTAAGAAGCAAAGACCTTTTGTTTACCTTTTTCTAATGTATCCTTAGCTGACATCAACATCAACTTGGTATCAACATTCTGCTGTTTTCTTCGGAGACAAGTAATCAATAGTATTAAGTAGGAATGTGTTTTTGTCCATATTCTGGAATCTCACAGCCATTATCTCATGTTCTTTTTCAACCATCCATCTTGAAACAATATTGACACTTTCAGCTCAGTCTCTTAACTTTTCTTCCTTTTCTTCTGTTTCAGTATTCAGAAGTGTACTTGTCCTTTTATATTTGCATAGAAAACAATTAACCAAAACATAAGTGTTGTAATTACTTCTTAAGGTTTTTGCGATACACTGGGACTGTTAATTAGAGTACACAGGCAGAATACAACTTCCTTATCAAGTTGTAGTCATTGTCTTTCAGTTATTCTTTGTATTATTTTTAACCACATAACCACCAGTTGTCTTACTGGAGGGTTGATGATGTAAAGCCTCTGCTCTTCAGCTAGATTGATAACAAAAAGTGCTAGAAGGTCTAGGGAGGCTAAAATTAGCCATAAATAATCCTTGCACCATCAGCCATCACCAAAAATGCCTCACTTACAGGGTTACTTTCCTCTTTCTGTTCAATATATTGCTTATTTTATGTTATATTTACTCTTGAGAGGACCAAATAAGTAGGTTTTCCAACAACTTTAAAACACTGATGGAGTTAAAATGCACAAACACTTGATGACTACCAAATATCAATCATCAATTTGCAAGTTTGACTGGTAGCTTTCATGTCTAGAATAAATATCACATAGAAAAATTCCCTATAATTGCAAAAGATTGAAATCCAGAAGAATAATTTGGAAAGGATAACAACATGCACATTTTCATGATGCTGAATCCTTTCACACATTCTTGATGCTCAAATACAACACGGTTAGTGTGCACCACAGGGAGGCTGCTTTTAGTAATATTGCAAATGATGCTTTCATAACAGAACTCAGTGTCTTCCTGACTCCTCAAGATAATACTCTCTCTTTTCCATATGAATCCTCCTTTTTTTACTCCATCCCACAACTTGCAATGCATGTATATCTTTTCCTTTGTCTTCTCTCCCTGCCTGGATTATTACAAAAAAGCCAACTCAGAAGTATTCCATTCAGCTTCCTACCAAGAAATTGTTTATGACAAGTGGCAATAACACCTGAGAACTGTTCTTTCCCCACTCTCATTCATTAGCTTCTCCATCCCTAATTAAATTCTCACATTCTCAGTTTTCACCACACGAGAACATCTCTTCTGTCAGACGCACTAAAAACAGTTTCCAACCCTCACCAATTCTTTTTGCAATTCTTGCTCTCAAATGCTGAAAATCTAGTTCTTCAAACAAGCACCACATAAAATTAGCATGGGTAATCCTTAAATCAATTGAAGCTTTCCATTACCTGTATACCTCTAAGCAGAGTCTCAACTCCACCATAGCTACTATATCAAGTATGTTACTTTTGTGCAATCAAATGATAATTAGTACAACAACATCCCCTGTTTAGAAATGGCTCAGATTTTTCCATTATTTATGTGCAAAGTATGACATGTGCCAGGACCTTAGTGGAATACTTCTAAACAATATTCAATAATAATAATAATGATAATATAAGATCTTCTTAATCATTGTAATGTACTGCTGGATATGTACAGTAAACAATCATTTAGTTATTAGAAATATAAGTCTGTTTAAATATGCAAATGTTTTTCCAAACAATTTGTTTCCATGGGCAATACCTTACCCTTAATAAAAAAAACACAGGAAATTACGTGTCTCATCCTTCTCTGCACATCAGATACTTTCACAGATTGCAGTATGGTGTAAACATTTTTTTTAAAACAAATATTACCAATATGCTTTGTTTCAAGTTGAGAGTATTATTCTAGATCTGGGTCCTCTGAATCAACCTGCAAAATAAATTATTATGCCAAATGAAGAAAACCAGTGCTATTTGCTGTAGATTTGTTGTCAGAAAAGGTTCTGCCCTTTCTTGAGCAGCAGCAATTGCACGTTTGAACTTTTTCTAATGTCTAGATTTACTGGCCTATTTTGGCTTTAGATGCCAAGATGGAGAAATGGCTACTAATATAAAAAAATTAGTTATTTTTAAAGGGCCATTTCTAATAGAGCTCAGGAAGTTTCTGTGCCTAGAAAACTTAGAAGACTACTGCAGTTCCAAGACTCATCCCAAGTGAGGAATGGAGATAAAGGCCTTTTTGGAAGCTAAAGAAAATGCAGTTATATATGACTCTTCCTGACAAGATGGAATAAATCAATTCCCCAGTACAGAGAAGTAACAGGCTGAGCAGCCATCTTTTCTACAGAGACTTTAAAAAATAATGAGAGATTCTGGAGTAAAGTTCTTGGATGCTCAGCTGGATCCTCTTCAAATTTGAAGGGGTCTGTTTTTCCAAAGGGAGAAATGCTGACTGAAACACAGGACCTCAGAGCCAGTAATGCAAGAATTGCAGCATTCACAATTACTAACCTCTTAAGTGCTTTCACAGCATATAATGTTCAAAGTAATCAACAAACTCACTGTTCAGCCAACAAAGCCACTATCTAATACATGAAGTCTATCTGGCACACAAAAAGACTTGACAGTCTTCTTTTGAGCTCCATGTGTTGCTTTGTCTTATTCTGATCTGTTCTTCTCTTAGAAACTGTAACTTCCTGGTGCTCCTAATAGAGAGCTTCTGCTTTTAAAACCACTTAGAAGCAAATAAATCCCCTGAAATAGGTGGGATATGCAGATTGCACATTAACACCTATACAGACAGTTCTTCACTGTCTGACTGCAGCCAACAGGTGACAGCAGCAGCATAATCTCAAAAAAGAAGTTTAGGGCTTCTTTGTAAGGTAGGTTTGTGCCAGTCTAAGATACATGCTATTTTAAACAGCTATTGCTATGTCAACTGGTACAATATCTCACATGACTGCTTTTATTGGTACATATGTCATTTTGGAAGCTGTTTTAACTGAGCTGGCAAAAGCCATTCCTGTGCTGCTGCAATGATGTTACCTATGACAGTGACCAGTATAACTGCATGGGTGTAATTTATGAAGTTTTCTGTGTGGATTCTTTCCTGTCATCCCCTGCTCCAGTGCGCTTCACATCCATATGGCACCGCAAATCTAACCACACCTCTGAGCAAAATAAATAAATGTGTACATACAGGAGCTGGGGACAGGGAGGATATGGAATTTTTCACGGGAACATGTAGTGAGTCACATACCAAAAGAACAATTCCCATAGTTTACAGTATCTTGATTTAACCCATCTTCTTCCTGAATACAATAAAAACCATGAGCCCCTGAAGCAGCTTTGTTGAAGAAATAATGTTCTTCTCTCCATCTCCTGACAGTGGTCTTCAATTAAAGCCTGCAATGATGAAACTCACTGAGACTGACAGAGGAAATAAAAGGAGAGAAACCACTGAAATGCATCTTTGGAAGCAGAGTATTCAATGTCCTGCAGACATCAGTGCGGCTGACAGCCACCAGAGCTTAGTGAAAAAAGAGAAGCAATAAATTAAACTTCTCATTGGGCCTGATGATGATTAATATCTCTTTTCTGATGAGCTGAAACTGCTTAATCTTTGCTATTAATATCAAATCACAGAGGTGCAAGTATGGCAGCTGAAGAGAAAGGGGGCATATGTGAATGTTTAAAATTTGTGGGAGGAAAAAGGGACAAAAATAACTGAGGTATATTTTGCTCTTAAATCTCCTAAAGCAAAAAACTGAGAATGAAGCTGAGAGTCACCATCAGCAACTCTGGAGTCAGATTACTATGAGGCAGTTCTTGGGCAAACAAAGTTGTACAATTTAAAGGAGATAAATAGTAGGTTTCAGTTGCTTGGTTAAAGGCATTTGCATTCTACAGGAAAGACCACTTAATTCATCACATCTCCATTCAAGTGTACATGAGCAAGCAAGTAATACCTTCACCCAACTCAAATAAGTTAGATAATTGTTATTTTCAGACTTACTTACCTCTGTGTATATTGGCAAAGCTTTGAAGAGAGTTAGCTGGAGTTCCTTGGAAACCAATAATTACGTGTAGCTGTGCAGATGGATTTTTAAACTTGGTTTCTATAAGAATATTCTACAAAATGAAACCTCTCTGTTGAGATTTTTACCTTCAACCCTTGGGTTGTAATGCAATAAAGCAAGGGGTGAAATAGCTAAATCCCCTATAGTTAGTACTCCTAGAAAACACTCTGTGTGTATTACATTATCAGACCAAAAGAATTCTCTGTTAAAGTCAGTGTAGGTCCCTTGAGATACACATTATAATAGTTTGATTAGAAGAGAATGAAAAGCATACTTTTATGGCACCCATTCATCCAAAAATATTATTCCTGCTAAAGTTAACAGCCAAAATCAGAGAGTTAGGTTAAATTAAATCCAATGACAGGTAGAGAATTTACTGTTTATGAATATTAAAACAGTGTGTGAGAGACTGAAATGTTAATGGTTAATGGACCATTTGCAAAAGCGGTAGGGTGCTTGGCTGAGGCCAGGTTTGCACTCCCTGCCCCCAGCAGAAGGGAAAAGAAGAGGTTTTTGTCTGTGGTGGTGAAACTTCTGATCCACATAAGGCACAGAGGGTGCACACTCACCACCAGAGGCTGCAAGCTGGGTTTTAAGCCCGATAAGGGAGAAGGCCAACGAGAAGCAGACCCGGGGGAGAGGCAGCTGCCATGTCTCAGAAGGTGTCATAAACCATCAAAGACCCCCAAAGTGCACCCAGACTCATTTCTGGGGCCTTCCACCAGAGGACTGCACATGATCCAGTGTTGCAAGAGATCCACAGTGTTGTGCCACACAGTGTAAAACTTCCCCTGCAGGGGAGGTGCCTGGGCATTCCAACTCAACCTCAGGGCATACTGACCCACTGGATTTTGTGTTTCATGGGCTTCCCCACCCCCAACGGATCAAGACTGTGACCATCACTTCAACCAATGGGCACCAAAATTGCAACAATCAAGTCTCATCGCTGGATTTATAGGTGGTGATATCTTTCTTCTCCACTGTCTACTCTTATCCTTTCTTTCTTCTTTTTTCTTTTCCTTATTTATTTTTTTAAGTGGTACCTCCATACCTTTATATTGTTGTATTACTATGGATAATAATAACAAAAATGGCTACATGTCTCTTTTCCATTGCAACCAAATTGTACTAAGATAAGCCCTGCACATTTATATTTACAAACACCAATTAGTCAGTGTTGTTTAACTCTAACCCGCCCCAAAGGATCTATTAACAAGAACCTGAGTTACCCTCACCTTGAGGGGCAGGTCATAACAGGATGGTATGAGTTAAATACAACTCATGGATGCTGAATGCCTTAATGCAAGGAAAAAATGGATGAGAAATCCTCCATTTGTTAATGCTCTAAATGTAACTTGTAAAAACTGTACACTGATTTTATGTTTTATCTGCAGAATCAAGATAACAATATCGATAAAATATAAGTTTGTAAGTCTCAATCTCATGAATAATTGCTTGCCAAATTAGTGCTCAAATAAAAATAAATCTTTTTTCTTAAATTTAATGAACACTCTTTACCCGCAGCTGAAACTGTGATTCGATCCTTTCTGAAGGGTTATTTTTCACAACTGAAAAGGTACAGTAACCTGGAGCCCAAAACAAATATTTTCCTTGGGAAATTAGTTTTTCTGGACTAGGGTGGCAACTGATCATTCTGATAACTAGCTTCTATTAGCTATGGGAAGGTTAGAAATTATCCTATAAATTTATCTCTTTTTTTAAACAGGTATATATCCTCCTAACTGTAGCACTGTAGCACTCTCATCTACAGTTCTCAAGGTGATATTTCGTGCAGTGCACTTTATGTACTGCAATATCTCATCATCATGGCCACTTATTTTACAAGAAACTGAAACTGTTAAAATGATCCTTTTATATTATTTTTTTCCTCATCTACTTCTCACCTTTCACTTCCTACCTTGAAGCTAGAAATATCTGAACAAGGCTTAAAGCATGTATTTTTAAACAAGGTGGAATAATTTATTCAGAGATGTGCTACAATCCTCCACCAGCTTTAAGGCAGGAAGAAAAGCTTTGGTATATCTAGAATGCATGGGTCAGATGCAAGAATTACCAGCCAGCATTATTTTATCAGCTCTAAAATAAAATATAGCCTGCACTATGCAAGATGTTAGAGACATTGGTTGTTAACATTCACTCTTATGGTAAAAATGTACAAATCTGCAGAAGTAGGAACTGTTCTGTGTGATTTTGAGACAAATCTACAAATTTGTCTGCAAGGTCCATTTTGAAACACAAATTAAACAAAAGACTGCTGCCACAACTCTAGGAGAAAAGCACTGACATGTAAACAATGAAAGATGAATAAAATAGAAAAAAAATGGAAAGGAAGAAAATAGTGGGGAGAAACACAACTACTTAATCATATAATATACAGATTTCTCTTTCATATTTTTTATTCCAGCAATTTCTCCAAGAGCTTTCCAGCACATAAGAATAATTCTATCTTATTAGCTATGGCTTTATTTCAGCTCCAGAAATAATCCCCTATATATTACATGAATTGTATGCAACATCCTTTGATATTAAACTACACCATGACAACCTCAATCCTGTGTTTAGAAAGCCAAATGAGGGTGCTATTGTAGCACACCCATAACTGCACTGGTTTTAATCTGCTTAGGAAGAACAATAATCACTTTGAAAATGTAGGGGCCCAGGTTTCACTGAGTAGAAAACAGCCCACAAGCTGCCCATGTTTCTTCTGCCCCTAATAGTACCTGTGCTTGCTCAATTAGAGCCAACACATGCAGGTCTGACTGTACTACAATCACATCTTCAGTTTACTTTGTAGATACACATTTTGGTTTTCAATTCAAGATTAATAAATCCAAGTTTGTAAGATACTCCGGGTGTTTGAAAGCCTCCACTGGTGATGGCGATTTCACTGGGCATCCAGAGAATTCAGGAAGCAGAATGCACAGAGCAGATCACACACCTCTTCTTTTGGATAGGTATAGACCCATTATTATAAGTTTACTGGAAAAAGTATCTCATTAAAAAACACTTCATTGAGACAGTAAAATATTTTAACTAGACCTATAATTTTTTAAAAGTAAATATACCAAACAGAAGCAAATTCTCCTTTGGATCATGATTTAACTTAGGAAAATGTGATGATTCTCTTATTTTTTTTTTTGTAATTTTCACTACTTTCAGTTCTTCCCTCCTAATTACTGATCTCTGCAAACTCTGGCATTCAGCAATTTCAAAGGTAAACACAATTATAAAGAAAAAAAAAGGAGGTTTAAAACCTTGCTTTTTGTGGATGGAACATGATGGATACATGAGCAATTTATATTGTGTTCTGTAGTTTTATAAACTTTGCTTTAATATAGCTTTATAGATATTATAAATTGTAAGTGCCAAGATGGCTGCGAGTCTCCTAGCTAGAACAAAAGGAACTTTGTGCCAAGAAGAAGGTAGGGTTTGATAAAGTAAATAATTATCTTATTCTGACTAGATAGATACCTGTTATAAACCAATTATAAGTGTATTGGTAATGTATGTTTACATCTGGACAGTAGCTTGTAACCAATTGTGTGCATCTGGTCACGAGACCTTGTATAGAGAAACTATAAAAGGTCAGAACTCTTTTAATAAAGTGGACATATTGGAGATCTTATGGATAGTGTGCATATGGACCCGAGCCCCTCCGTCAACAGCTTTTTACAGCCTGAACTTTGCCAGTTCCACAGAACTATAGAGGACAGTCATGCCACAGGATAGGAAAAAATCATTACAGCAGGAAAGCGCAAATGGCTTGAACATGGTTAAACTGGAAGAGAATCTCAGGCAAAAAAGCATATCAGTCTCCAGGTCATCAAGTTTTCCACTTATCGTTGGTATCTACAAAGTTGAGTGAACCAGGATGACTGCTGTCAGCCCACGTTTTTCAAGTTAGCTGTGCATTTCACTCAATTGTCCAAGGATATCTAGATACTTAAAAAAACCCTCTCTCAAGTCTAAAAACAAGAATTACAAAGCAACACGAGAGGTAAAACCTCAAGGGGACGAAATAATTACTCAGCTGAACAATTTAATGGCTATCATGTCTGAAAAAATGTTTGAAAAGGGTAAGGAGGGAATAAAAGAGGTATGTTGAAGACACTGGTAGTCTTAAGCCAAGCCTATCTAAACCACGTCCATGCAATAACAGGCTATTAACCTTCCCAGTCAGTTGCTTTTCCTAATCCATGCCAAAGAATTACCTGCAGGACATAAGAATGACCATATGTGACAAATTTGAATGACTTCTTTGAATTTATTTTTAACTTGACTCCTTCTCCTGCTGGTATTATACACATTTAAATAAATATCCCAAATATAAGTTTCAAAAGTACTGAAAGGCACTAGAGATTCAATTTACTGTCTAACAAGAAATATTTTGATTTCATACTTTTTCCTAATCTGAAAAACCCCCGCAAATTTAAAAAAAAAACCAAACAAACAATTGTTCTGAGAATCAAAACCTAAATTTTCATTGCAGTCTTTTAAAATATCTCTGTTTTGGGTATTTTTTCATCCTATGCATATATATTTGTTGACCTGCTTGCCTGTTTGCCCCCAAAGCTCATTGATTAATTTCAAATTACTTTGTTAGAGGGAAAGAAGTCAGAGGTAATGAAGCTTCCACAGTTGCCAGGAACACAGAGAGAGAGATGAGAAATGCTATACATTCCACCATTGAGAAATATACTGCAGCATGAGCTCAAGATTTATTTAGGTACCAGGAGATCCATATGGGAGCTAGATTTTATAAATGCCCTAATTGTAGGAAAAGCAACTTCAACATCAATCAGCTGCATGACATCAATCACATCAAGTCAGGCTACATTAGTTCCAGCACTCAAAGGAGTTCTGGTCTACTTATACTGCACATTTTGTTTCAAAAAGCCAAGCAGTACTTCTTGGGTTCTTTGAAAAAAGACATTTAAGCTCATCTTGCTTTTCTGTTTTTCTACAGAAAAACATGTTTTGACTATGAAGTTAGTAAGTACCTATCTTTGAAACAAAAAAGGAAGAATAATCAAGAAACAGCTCTCCTACTGTTAGTCTTCCACACAGACCAAACAGAATTTGGGCATCCAGATGTCCCTTCTTTTTGGGAGAAATTTGCTCAACTCTGTGTAAAGCAACTTTTATAGACAGCATTTTTCCCAAAAGTTTGTTCAAAGACTGAGGAAGACAAAGATAAAACAAAAACCTTGAGAAATCCCACAGATTATATTCAGAGAAAGCTGCTGTTCCAAAGAAGCTGGCCCCTTATTCCTGCTCAAAGAATTTCTTTTCATTCTGACCTTTATGTTTCTGCCAGAAATGAAAAATTAAAAGATGACTAGAAAAAGAAAGCCAAGAGAAAACTGGTGTTTAGAAACAAAGAAACATTCCATCCAATCAAGAGATTGTATAGAGACACAAGCAGGTAACCTTACAGTTCCCTTTACTTTTATGAAAGGATAACCATGTACTTAAAAAGATGAGTGTCAAAAGAAAACATGTGTCTTCTGTATACTGGAATGCAAAAAAAAGCAATGCAGACTTGCTTTCATTTGGTACAGCACACTGACAAAAGAAGTGTCCATTGCAAGATTCGTGGCTTTTCCTGAGATGACAGCATCTTGGTTTAAGGATTTAAACTCCTGGCAAGCTAAAGAAGAAACAGCATTGACTTCAGCATTCAGGCACTGAGCTATAGTGGACCTTATCAGTTAAAGACAAAAGGGTATTGTAGCACTGTAAGTATTTAGTTTAATTGAAAGAGTGGTTGAGAAGAAAAAAAAAAAATCCATGCTCCTCACTAACTCCACAATTTGACCTCCAAAAGCTTCTCATGAACAAGTTGTATTTTGGCTGAAATTCTTGGCTTAAGGCCATTCTTGTTTTGCTACAGAAGCTACTTAAAATTTCCTGTCATTGCTCACAGGCAGACTATTTATATAATGGGGAGAAAAAGTATTTTTCATATTCACTTATTAATTTTATTTTCTTAGATGATGGACAGATAAGGCTTCTCAAGTCTGTAAAGCAAAATAAATGCAGAAACATTGAATTGCAAATTAAAGACGATGAGCAGAGAACAAGATTGAGCTTTTATAGCATGGACCTTCTGGTCAACAGCGTCCTTCAACCAAACTTCAGCAGTATTCTGTATAACCAAATCACAGGGGTTTTGTAGGACAAGTTTTCCAAGACAGAGCAAACAAAACTTTACATAGGCCTGAGGTCTTTACTATCATGATTTATTTTATCCTTGTAGGATCTCCGAATATATTTAAGAAGATATAGTAATTGCAGTAGACATAAAGGTGCTTCCGTGACAATTTTCTAAGCCCTAAAAAAAAATAATAACAAGACAGAAGTAGACCACTATCATTTACTTTAGAATGGATATGAAGGGGTTGCTATCTTAACTAAAGATAGCCAGTCTTAACTAAAATACACCTCCTGTAAACCTGCTTAGGCACCCATCACAGTAACAACCTTCCTACTTCCATTCTTTTCAGGACTTTTTTCTCAGAATTTTATTAAATAGACAGGATCAGTACAGAAGCTGATGCTTCTATTTGAAATGGACACTGGATTAAGTTTTCTTGTTTAATCCTGTTGAGACACATACCAGAAAAATTCAGGCCCACTGAAGGAAACGTAATAAAAAAAGCAATTCTAGTATTTGCTCCTTTCTGATTACATTGGCTGTAAAGGGATTATTTTCTGATGTTTGTTCATCAGTTGCAAGTGTCTGATAGACATTTTAGTAATTAATTATTTCTTTGCCTCTTCCTATGACTAACTTATTGCAAGCATTAAAAATTCAGGCAGTTTTCATCATGCACACAGACCATGTGATAAACTTTTGGCACTTAACTGGATAAAGCTGAACTCCCAGAATCAGTTTTCTGATTCAAGTATTCACAAATATGATTTCAAAATCTACTTCCTATGAATATTAAAATTGGATATTCATTGTTTCTGTAGACAGTCTTCCCAATTAACATATTCACTAGAATATTTATGGAAACATACTCAAAAAGAGTGTGAACAGCATCAAAGTGAATCCATTTAAATACTAAGATGAGTATTTGCAGCCTTCCTTCAATTTATTTCATTGTATTTGATGAGGTGTTTGCCCAACTCTGGCTTCAATCGTATCTCTACAGATGACTTTGACTAAAATGAATTGTCAGACAATCATAGGCACCCAAGACTGCAATTAAAAGAGGACAACCAAGGAAAGCAAGTTCCAGGAAAGAAGTCAAGCTCTATTTTTTAAAATGTTACCCTGAGCAGTTAAAAAAAAAAAAAAAAAAGAGTCAACTGCTCTCTCACAGACTCCCTGCATGATCTCACACAACTTTTCAATTTTTTATCTTAAAACTACATTACTGGCTCTTCCTTTCCTGTGAAATATGTTCTGCACAGGAGCCCTACACACATACTCTAGGACTTACAACCTCAAGTGGATCCACCACGCAGAGATTGGTAAGTCAAGTGTATTTTCAACCTGTCAACGTGGAGTTGACTGGAAATCTGCTGAGGGCACAAAGCCACAGTGGACTTTTTTTTTTTTTATAGGAATCAGGAATCTAGAAAGCATGGTCAAATTACAGTTCCAAATCTCCATTTTACATGACATTCATGATAAAGGGGATAGGAAAGTGCTGCCTATATAGTTTGGAAAATGAAGCTATTTATAAAGCTTCTGCTGGTTAGTGAAATTGCTATTTTCTTTCTAATGAAAATTCATCATGTATTACTTGATTATTTCTTCTTCCCTGTTTTAAATGCGCTTCACCCTTCCTACTCTATTACTTTGTCTTTTGAATGTAATCTAAGAGTGTTGGAACAATTAGCTTTTTCATTCAGTGTAACTGATAACTGAAATTATGCTTTGTGCATTATTAAAAACAATAACAGTAACCAGGTATGTTCAAAGGCTATACAATATTCAATACCACGTTTAATATTCTAGTTCATAACCTTAATAGACATTTATACATGATTAATGAGGCTTTTAGTAGCTATTGCTGTCACAGCTTGGGTAATACCACCTCCAATGAATATTCTAAGGGAATGGTCTTACTGGCAGTGCCTGAGTGACAACTGTGAAGTAGCAGGCTGACATGTACTTGCTGACAAGAGAACAAAACACAAATAAAACAAAATTCTGTCTTAAGGAATTGTAAACTATTTCAAGAGCAGAACATGGAAACTGACTGCACTAAGCATATTTTATATTACAGGTTCACTAACAAAGCTTTTAAAGGGTTTCTAAATGTGATCCCACTACCATGCTATGGCACATGAATAACTGAAGTTCTTAGATACAAACACATGTATGAGCAACGAAATTCCTAATTACATCAAGAACATATAACTGGCAGACACAGCACTGCAGATACCATACCAAAGAGAGACATTTGAGTCTAGAGCCCTGAAACATACAAATAAAGAAAAATCTTGCAAAGGAATGAAAAAAAAAAAACCACACTGAAGTTTTTGCTATGACAACTCAGCTAGGTCAGTCTTTTTCCTTATACAGAGAGGTGATTTGACTTCTATATGTTAAGTATCTTCAAACAGAAACATAGCCAGGCCTGGTAGGGCAATAATTAGCATGGATTCACCAAAGGTAAATCAACCCAACTGCCTTCTGTGATGGTACAACTATGAAGAGGAGACAACTAGTTGATGCAATCTCCCTTCAACAAAGCATACAGCATCCCTGTATCGAATTTGGGATTTTACGGTCTATATGGGCGGACCAGATGGGTGAAAAAGTATCTGGAATGCTAGGGTCAAAGGGTGATGGTTACTCATTCATGCTCTGTTTGGAAGTTAGTTCCACACGGAGTTGCTCCATGTCTATTCTGCGACTAGACCCTTCCAGTCTTTTCATCAATGACATGCAGAATTCACCCATATCAAGACTGCAAATGGCACCAAGTCTCAGAGTTGCAGTCAATAAACTCACAGGCAAGGGGACCTAGAAGGAGTGAACAATCCTAGGAAAGACTAACCCTCTCATAATGGCACAGGCTGTGGACTAGCCCTCCTGGGAAAAATCTGCAGTCCTGGTATAGAGGACATTAAAAATCATCAGCAGGAACATAGCAAGTAGGCTGAGGAAAGTGACTATTTCCCATTACTTGATACTCATTAGACCGACCACATCTGGAACACTGAGTCCAGTCTGGGGTCCCAAACAGAAAACATTGACAAAGTTCAGAATAGGGCTATGAAGTTGTACAGGGGTTGAAGTTCTTGCCCTGGGCTTGTTCAGCTTGAAAAAGCGAAGGCTCTGTGGGACTTATCAGCAGCCCCCTAGTACCTACAAGCAAGTTGCAAGAATACAGAACCAGACTCTTCACATTGATACATGGGGAGAGGAGGGGTGACATCAGACATAAATTGAAGCAAGAGAGGTTCAAACTACATATAGGAGGAGAAACTCTTCCACCTGAGGCCAATCAAACAGTGGCCCAAGTTCCTCAGGAAGGCCATGAAGTCTCTGTCCTTGGAGGTTTTCAAGACACTACTGAATAAAGGCGTAAGAAATCTTGTGTGACCCCAAAACCCACACTGATTTGAGCAGGACTTTAATGGGAGCACTCCTGAGGCCTCTTACACACTGAATAAATAAGTGAGTCTATGAAGATGCCCGGTATTGATGATATCTTTAGTGGAGAAAAGTCTAAAAAGAACCATTTACTCAAATCTAAAACCGGATGAATGGAAAAGAAAAATTCTAGTGCTGTGATTAATCAAAGAAACTAATGCCAGAAGACAGAGAACTCTTCACTTCTGTCGGTTTCAAATCAACGTATAATGATGTTGTGAGACAATTTTTTTCTCAACTATACAGAATGACAGGATGATACAATTGGAGAAGACCTCTAAGATCATTGAGTCCAATCGTTCACCCAGCACTGCCAAGTCCACCACTAAACCATGTCCCTAAGTGCTACATCTACACCTCTTTTAAATACCTCCAGAGACAGGGACTCAACCACTTCCCTGGGCAGAGTATTCCAGTGCTTGCCAACCTTTTCCACGAAGAAATTTTTCCTCATATCCAACCTAAACCTCCTCTGGTGCAACTTGAAACCATTTCCTCTTGTTCTATTGCTTGTCACCTGGGAGAATAAATCCACCTCCACCTCACTACAACCTCCACGGAGAGCTCAAAACATGAGCAAATTGTGTGAACCATTGTGGAGAACAAAACAAGAAGTTATATAAAATAACAAAATGGCTTTAATTCATTGCACATAATATCTACAAGTTAAGGAAAATGAGGTTATATAAATATTTAAGTGACATTAGTTCTCAACCAACGAAGATTAAATAATACCCCATCCAAAAAGAAAAAAAAAAAAGCAGATACAGAAAAGTAACTGAAAGAGTTACTAACTAAATCATTTCCAGCCCTTTTCCAGTGCAAGGCTTTGTAATAGGTAATGGGTTTTGCTCCCTGGTTTGCATTTAAGATTAATTCACACTGAGAGCTTTAAGTCACTTCAAATACCATGTAGCAGCAAATTTCAAGATTTGTATTGAGTTCTCTGTAAAAACAAAGGATTCTACACACAGAGGAATTTAAAACACCATGGCATTATCAACTGTGGACACAATTAAAATAGTCATTACCTCAAGGCAGCATAATATTCTTCTAAAAGCAAAAAGGTGAGGCCTGCATTTGCTCAGCTTTCAAAAATCAAACAAAGTTAGTACTGTTCTGCCTGCCAGATCATTAGTTTTCAAGTATGCAGCCAGGACCCCTTATATTTCCAATTTAACATGAATTCTATAAGTGTTTCATTCTAGAATGAGCTCACAGCATTACTGTACATTAAGGTAGAATTTTAATAATCAAATAAATTTGCATAAGCAAACATTTGTACGTGGCATGTAACTAATTCAGAAGTGTATGTAATATACACTGAAAATCTTTATATGTTCTTGTAATTTAACTTGGAAATCCATTTTGTTTCGAAACAAAGCACAAAGTCGTCACCCAAGGTTACATGAAAAAAGCTTGACATTTTAAACAATGCCCTTTTAAAATTATCTGGCTGTTAAATAGTGTCTGAACAGTTTTTAAAAGGTTAAAACACCTTTCCTTGTGCTAAGATAACTAAAAGGGCTGAACGGGTTTTTTTTACTCTTGCCAAAATAACACCATTACTATTGCCAAACATAAAATGTTCCATCTCCACAACAAACAAACCAACCAAACAAACAAAACTACAAAGTAACAAAACCCAGGAGAGTCAGAATCTTAAAACCTCACCTAACTGAAATGTTACTGCTGAAATTCGGTAAGGTCAGAAAAAAAACTTCATCAGACAGGAAATTTAAAAGGCAAAGTAGTGATTATGGCCAGTCTCATTATAAAAAGTGCTCATTATACAGCTGTAAGTCAATGTACCTATAAACTGGAAGATTTCCACCTCAAGAAAGAAGGGGACAGAAATATATTCCTCCTATAGAAACCCACTGCCACTTACATGGATATGGATTCAAACTAACTTTATATAAAGAAATTTCATATAGGTATTCATTGATTTTCTGTGTTTGGCACATCTGAAATGAGACATTAACTTTAATTAAAAGAAAAAATTAAAGGGCATAGGATAGATCAAATTTTAAAAATTAGAAAATACAGAGAAGGAATGAGTAAAGTGGTGGGGTGGAACAGTTGTTGCACTTTTTCAAAGTTCAGAGATGAGCAGAAAATTAAATAACCGTGGCCAGTAATTAATTCAACCTCAGCAGCGAGAACTTGGTAAGGAAGGCCCTTTGTTGAAATCTGCACCTTGGGAACTATTTCACACACAAGCCAAATGAGATTTATTTAAATAAAATCACTGATGACTGATCTGCATTTGTCTGCCCAGATACAAATCGTTCAACAGCCCACCACCCCTCCTCAGCCATTATTCCTCTCCTACCTTCAAAACTCCCAGCAAACAGATAAATCCATGTAATAGCTGGGACAAAAAGGACGGTCAGAGAGGCAGCCAAGAATTTCCGTCGCCCTCTGCAGATTCCCAGCATTCTCTCAGAAGTGCAGATTCCAAACCCAATGTTGTTCCTATGTCGGAAGCAAATAGTCCACAGCCTCCCACATATTACTCCCTGAAAAGGAAAGGAAAAAAATATTTCAACAGCTTATCCCTCTACAGAAAGTTACAGACTATGCCAGCATTCCTAAAGAGTTAAAAGAACAAGGCTAAAAATAGCGTTAGTGCAACTGCAATGGCAGTAGTTCTCAAAATTATCCACAACTACTTAATAATAATGCAAGTTTCAGAAGTCAGACTAAGACAGTAAGCCAATGAAGCACATCATATCACCTAAACACACACTAAGCTCCACCTTACCAAGAGACATCACCTTTATTTGTGGTTTTGCTCTCATTTTACTCTACAGGAACTCTGGGCTCTTTGATGCCCATGTGTGCTGGGGTTCCAGGGAAGATAAGAGAAAGGCACCCATATTTCTTCCCCTGCTCCCAAAGAGCAAAAGTCACACTACTGAATCAATGAGCTGGCTGCACAGATGGTCATGAACTCAAGAGAGTGAACCAGAAATGGAAAGGTAAAGTTTGAGGGTAGAGGGATGTTTTTAAAATGACCCACTTTGCTCATCAAAAACCAAGGCTGATGAACTGCTGTATTAAAGGGGAAAAGAGAAAATGCAAAATGGGCAAGGAAACATGGTTATTCACAAAGGAGATTTAGACTGTATGCCATGAGAAAAGAAGCAGATTCTGGTGAGTAACACTGTTTTTATTAGGGAAAAAATAATTCCGATCTTGATTTGAAATAACTGTTCTGCATTTCAGAGAGGCCAAGATGACAAAACAATATGATGATTTTTATTCACAGGAAAATGAATATTCTCCCACCAGTGCAGGTATGCAGGGCATAAAAATAGTGTTTCATATTGATTGCAGTTTTGTTTGAAAGGGAAGGAAAAACAAGTAGGCAAGTTGGAGAGGGAAACAGAGATATTAAGTCCATGAAAATCTAGTTCAGGTTTTGTGTGAAAGGACTTAAGTTTTTCAAATCTAAAACCAGAACTGGTCCACAAAAATTATAGGGAAAAAACCACAGATTTTGGCAGTACAAGGTGTTTAATAACAGTGCCCTTTGACTTATGCTTAAACTAGCACTAGAGTCAAAACAAGCAATGAAAGTATTTCTACAGTGACATATTAACAATGGCTGCTGTGTGTCTTGAAAGTATGTCTGAGCTCTACAGCTCCAAATTCATTGCAGTGAAAGTCAATTCTGAGATTAAATTACAGCAAAAATGAGAACTGGAGACAAGAGAAATGGGTTCAGACAAAAACCTTTGATACTGGAGATACCTGACTGCAGTAATCAGGCACACTTACAGCTGTTGCTTAAACATTCAATAGAGCCCACTTTACTACCCTACAGTTAAAGAGGCATGATAGTACTCTGACCTTGGAACTGATAAAATGGACTATAATTTGTCCAGAGCCAGCACAAAAAGCATTCCATTGTGTCAGCTTTTCAACGCAATGAATGCCTCACCACAGAGATTTTGCACAAAATATGTGGACAGACTTAATATTAACAACTGTGGTATTAAGAGTCACTCAGTGTTAGACAGAGACACACATTTGGTAGATAAATTGTGGAGAACTCTTATCTTTATTCACTGTATTTGGATAATGATTACATACCGTTTCTTTTCCTTATATCACATATATTGTACAACTACTCTGAAGAGAGTCCCTTACATGCCTACTTGCAAACCACTGATAATTTCCCTGGCTTCTATGTTTATACGCATATCTAGTATAAAGTGCACAGAATCACTTATGTTAGGTAGAAAATCTTTAATTTATGTATTTATTTTCCCTTTAGTGTCATGGTATGCACCACTGACGTCAGTCCATGCATGGAAAGACAAACCTTTGAAAAGACGAACTCCCAAGCACGGTCATTTGCCAATAGCCACATCTTGTAATGCAACGTGCACTGGCTGCATACTGCTCCTATCAGTGACACTGTAAAACCCACAGGTAACAAAGTAACAGTCAGCACTACACGTTTCTGAAATCACGCTGCTACAAGTACACTGATACATGTTTTTGGTGTAAGGACAACCAGACTCTGAGGCCTGGGGTTATAGAGCTGGTAGTGGATTAATTCATTCTGGGGTGGCATATTTAAGAAATAATTCGGTTTTTCCTATATATTCTTTTAAATATCCATACAAGTTAAGTTCCCCAACAGGTTGATGTGGAGGATGGAATCCAGCTTTTCTGCCCTATGAATGTAAAGTACCCTAACAAATCAAAAAGGTATAAGGAGCAACATTTAACACCCAATTCAGCTATGAAGGAAAACTAGGAATGTGGCAAATTCAGTTTTCTACAAACTGTCATCATTCAGACAAAACAGAAAAAACATTTTGCACATTCATGTGCATCTTTTATCTAACTAAAAAGACATTTGGGAAAATCCTAAACAGACAAGTCAGCCTGTGATGAATCACCCTAGGAAATGTTGAGATACTTCTTTTATTAGTGCTTTAAAAGAGCCATAAACTATTTTAAATGAAGCTTCTACTATCTCCCCACCTCCCCAAAGTTGTGAATAGCTTCCCTTGGGTCTTAAATATTCATTTTTAGTGTATAAAATCACCACACCTGCTGAGTACTTTTTTCCAAATTAGATGATGCATCATGCACAGCCCCTACACAAGCAATTATATAAAAGGTCCATGAATGGTAATGAAGATGCTTAGCTTAAAGGAAGAGCTGTGGACTCAATCATGTATTCACTACTGGTTTTATTCAGAAAGAATTTTACTTAATATGCCATGGTAAAATAAATTGAAAGAAGGCATTGCAGTTTTTGACTTGGTTTTCCTTTCAATTCAACAGGTGCCAGACTGACATTTGGCACGAAAATTAATTAATTGACAACCACTGGCTGGAGCCAGGGCTAAGCACAAAACAGGATAGCACATTTCTGACATGAGGTTGCCACTGCCTTTCAGACTGCTCCTACAGTATCCACTGCTTTTCAAGCACAATCCTACTAAATCAGACTGTCACCTGCCGAAAAGGCATTAGAATGCAGTTTCATGGTACAGGGTAAAAATGAAGCTACTTTGGGAGTGACATTGCTAGGCATATTCATTTTTTCAGTAATAGCAAACACTGTAAAATGGTTCACTTCATTTACACAAACCCATGAGGTGTTCCTCCTGATAATTTTCAGTCTCAACAACTGTGCTAAATGAGCACCTGTACTCAGAAATACACAGCATGAAATACATCAGGAAAAAAAAAAAAAGTATGAAGGAGTAACTGGCCCATTTAAGCACAGGACTTAGGTGTGATACTCTGATCAAAAAACAGCCCAAGCTTCTTCATCTGTTGGCCAGTGTTAGCATTTTCGGATACATCTCACTGAGCCACAATGAGCATCTGCAATTTTATCCATCTTTATTGGGTTTATCTCAAAGCAAGGGAGATCAAAATTAGTCCCAGACTGAAAGGGAACGGTTGTGTCTGCAGTTTAAAACATGGTCTCAGTTACATTCCTCCAGACACAATCAGATTTTCTGCCCATGTGACAGATACAGGAAAGTACATGCATTTCAAGGCATTGCTCTACCTTGGCCTTCAATTGTGCTCCAAGTGCATCATATAATTACATTTTAGAAATCTGATTCAGTAAGTAATACCCACAAAAGCTACCTGTATGTACATCATGCATGTTATGTTTTGCTGTCAGTATGTCAGATGCTTTACGTTTCTACTATACACCAATTCAAGATCTATAAAACCTACTGCACAGGAGCAGTTCAACAGACATTTATGCTGCAACCTCAAGTCAGCTCATCCCTGACTACTGCCCACAGTGCTACAAAAGGCTACTAGCTTGGGCAATACCTACTTGAGGTTTACAGGGAGAATTAAAATAATGTGGGTTTCTCATTGCAAAGACTTGCTCTTGACCTTCTTATGACATGTGACCTTGCTCAGGACCTCCTTATATGAACAGAATGACCTTTGCTGCCTTCACATACAGTCAAATGCTTCCATTAACTACACTAACTTATCAGAGCTGTTTCTTTGTTTTAAATCACGGATTATCTCCTCAGCTAAGCGTGAAGCAGCTCTCAACCAGTACGAGCAGCACATATATTAAAGCATGTAACACAACACTAATCACATTAGTATTCAGTTTCTATATGTTTATTTTTTTAATTACGGCACAACAGCTAAACTATGTCAGACATTCAGCAGGAGTTCAGTAAAACAATGGAAGTAATTATGAAAACAAAAATCAAACACAATTAACTAGATTTAACTGCTCTACTATAAAAAGCTTTTCTAACCACTTCATACATTTCCTTGCATTTGTTACAGTTAATCTGATCCTAGTAATCTTCCATTTGTTTTCAGAGCCACTGGAAATGAATATATACAGTTAAAGCTGTTTATACACCAATCCTGGGCCTTGGCTTTGTTGTTGTTGTTTCTTAAATTAATGTTATTTAATTCTTTCTGCTCTTCTACACTTGCAGTCATAGAGTCAATGAACAATTTCTACTGTAAAGCTTTTCCCTTGGCTCTGTGTCACTGTAATATTTGTCCCTTATGAGAGATTTTTCACAGGTTTTTGTCAGACTCAAAATATAAATAATATAAAGTAAAAAGCAGTATCATAACCTGTATTTTTCTGTTTTTCTTTAAATGTTGCTAATGAGGGGTTATAACGAGTTTACTCCTTGACAGTCAGATTTTATCTTGCAGCTTTGCAATCTTCCCATTATGGAATTTGGTTGTCATGTGACAGATTGCTTTTTGTAATATTAAAGAAAAGTTTGGTACCATAAAGGAAGGGTGTAGAATAAAACCAAGATTATGAAATAAATTATGAAACAATGTAATGGTAAATCTTTTTTAAATAAACATCTCTCTGTCAAGTTTCATGGCTTAACCCCAGCCAGCAATTAAGTACAACACAGCCACTTAATCCATCCCCCTACCTCCTTCCAGTGGGATGGGGAAAGGAATTGGAAAAAGGTTAAACTCATGGGCTGAGAGAAGAACAATAAATAACTTAATAGTTTAATTAATTAATTGTGAATGAAACAATCCATTCATTATATAAATAATTTGATAATTGAAATTGGGTAAAATATTATTATCATCATCATGACAACAACGACAACAGTAACTGCATGGAAAGGAGACAGAGAGAGGATTAAAACCCAAGAAAAAAACAATGATTCACAATACAGCTGCTCACCACCTGCTGACCAATGCCCAGCCCATTCCCAGGTAGCGGTCAGCCCTTTCCAGGTAACTCCCCTAGTTTATATACTGGGCACAATGCCATATGGTATGGAATATCTCCTTGGCCTTTGGGTCAGCTGTCCTGGCCATGCTCCCTCCCAGCTCCTCATGCAGCTCCTCATTGGCAGAGCATGAACCTTAAAAGCTCTTGATTCTGAGTACACACAACTTAGCAACAACCAAAACATCAGTTTGTGTTATCAACATTATTCTCATGCTAAATCCAAACCACAATACCGTTTCAGATACTAGAAAGAAAATTAACTCTATTCCAGCCAAAACCAGGATAGTTAATATATTTCACTTCACAAATTCTTAGAACAGATAAAGCATTTCGAAGGAAAATGCCACCTCTTCTCTCATCGACCTCTTTTTCTTCTCCCACATGGAAGAGCATGCTACAGAAACAATTCTAATGCTCCTTTTGCTCCCAAACTCTGAATTTTCTTAGCACTGGAGAATGTCCCCCCCAAAGTTATACTTCTTAATCCTATAGTATCATGACTTAAAAGAAAGATTTGGAGTAAACTTAAACTCAGCATCCACTTTAGAAGTTCTGTGAAGCCACTTTAAAGGAAAAAATGACAGCAGAGTTTTTAAATGCTACCAAATTTACTCTTTCTCAACCAGTTACAAGAAAATAGTCCTACCTGAAATAGAGAAAATAGCCAGTAAGTTGACAGCACAAATGAGTTCTGCCTTGGAACTGTGCTAACTGCTCTGAGGGCACATAGGACTGACACATTCTTTTATATCTTCACTCAGTACGTGCTGTGGCTCAAGGAAAATTCTATTAGGATCCTCCTGTTAATCAAAGTTTTCTAGAAGGTTCCAGCTGTAAGCACCACCACCACAGGAAAAGAATCTATCATGATGGTACAGTAGTCACAGATCGAGAGAAGTAAATAAATAATATGCTTTCACATTTTTTCTTTTCTTATTTCCATGTATTCCTTTATATATATTTATATATACACTTCTAAATGCATTCCTTTTTCCTTTCAAGCCCAGGTTATTCAAAAGAATGAAGGCCTGCAACTTCAAAAATTAATGTTAAGGAATAAGACAATTTAAGATAACAGGACAGGAATCTTTTCCTAAGCCTCTACTAAAATGCAATTCTTAATATGGGAGGGGGGGGGAATCCATTAGTCGAGAAGAGAGAGCAGCAGTAAAATCATGACAGAAAGATCAGTCTTGCCTGTTAGTCACATTTCATTTGCAACCAAAAAAATGGTACTTATTTTCAAAGCAGCTACTGACCTGCTTTCTCTAGAGTTCTCCAAACTCTACTTTCACTCTGCTTTCTCAGCATCAGTATTTCCTGACTCCCCAACTCATCTAAGGACTCTGCACAATTCAAAGATAGAGAAACAGACCCTGACTTGGTTTGTATACGGCAAAAATCTAACAAGACACTATATACATACTAAGAATAACTTAGAATTTGAGATCCCAGTGGCACTGAAATATGAACATACTGGAGATCATGGTCAATCATCAGTATCTCATACCTGTGATACGTAATCTTTCAATAGAAAAGCAGCCCTCCTTCAGAATCACAGTTTACACTCAGACCACAGCACTATTACACATATGAAATTCAGACTTATTACATATATGAATTTCAGACTTATAAAAATGAAAAACCTCCATATCTTTCCAAGTCCAGGCCTCTTCACCTGAACTAGTGGCAGGAGGAAAAAGAAAAAGTACCATGCTATCCGTTCTCAGCTGGAAGAAAACATCAGTATGTTGGTGCATCACTGCTCTCCCTGTCTTACTCTCTTTCTTAAGTACTGTGTACATGCAACCACACAGAAAACAAAATGGTCTTTAAATCAGAAGTAGGGCACTGTTTGCAACAAACATAATAACTCTTCTCCAGAATTATGATGTTAATACTTCGCTTCTCAGCTGAAGTTTTGGGATGATTACTCAAAAGCAGTGTTTACCTTCATTAGAATCCTCTATGTATAAAGCTGCTCTAACAAGGAAATTGATTAAGAATCATTAGAAACTTTTGCTCAGGAGAAAACAATTATTGCTTGAAAGGTTCCTCCCTGACAAAAGAATTCAAGTCTCCCTATGAAGCAAAGTCCTATTATAAGAAAAAAAAAGTACAACAAAAAAAACCCCTCATTTTTTATTTTACTGCATAGATCTCAAATTACAAATTAGTTTTACATGGGGATTTATAGCACATTTCCATAGCTAGTCAGATGGAAACAGAAGTTTGCATTGTACCTACAAATTGTCCATTAAGAAATATTTTTATTAAATTAAATAAATACAAATAAATAAATAAAAAGAGACATAAATGGGCCAAGGTAGGTCTCTCATCAACTCTGAAAGTGAGAAGGAAGAGGCTGAGGAGTGCATAGATCCTGTTGGTCAAAAATCAGTTGCACAGCTGGTATTGGAAAGAGATATTTTGATTTTATAATCATAGAACCCTCTCTGAGAATGGAGGTCTGCCACCAAGAGAAAGGATCTATCTAACCACATGGGGCAAAAGTTTCTTTTTTAATAGGCTGAGGCCAAACTGTTGAGGAACTAAATTGTGAGCAATGAGGAGGGAGAAGAAAACCCACCAGCAAATGAGAAAGTACTGGAATGGGCTGGCAAGCAAATGACGTTGAGTGATGTGGACAGAAGATACCTGTTTGCTGCAGTCAGGTAACGGAGGGATACAGGTTTTTTAGGAAGGACTAGGCAAGAAGACAAGGAAGAGGAATTGACCTGTATGTGAGAGCAGCAGAAATACACTGAGCTTCCCTTAGGATCCTTCCCCTCTATTCATCAGTGGTGAGAAATGCCTGGAGTGCTGTGTCCAGGTCTGCGCTCCCCAGTGAAAGGACACAGCCAGAGAGATTGCAGAGTTTTTATCCTTGGAGACATTCAAAACCCAACTGGACATGGCCTCGAGCAACCTGCTTTAGTTGACCTTGTTTTGAGCAAGGTGTTGTACTAGAGAATCTCCAAAGGTCCCTTCCAAATGCAATTCCATTCATGATTCTACAATTTTGCACCCAGTCACGAAATATACAGTGGTTTTTCAGTTTAAATCCTCAAAAGTTTAAAACTAACATTTATTCCGCTATGCATGAATGATTATAAAACACACAGAGAACCCCAGGTGAAACTTTTTAGCTAGTATAAATCAATACAGCTTCACTAAGATCAATTCAACCTGTATCAATTCACAAAAAATACAGACTAAGTCTCTCACGCTAATGAAAAGAAGTTAAATTTTTTATATAAGCACCGAAGTTCTCACCTCCTTACTACATACTGCCTGAATATTACTAAAGCTACAAATATTTTTATAAGATTTATGTGAAAATAAAACAAATGTTGCAATGAAAAGTCCCAGAATGGCAGGCAATTTCCTATTTGAATAACCAAGGAATTAGCAAATAAAGTGTAATGCTATATATGTGGTCATGATCAAAAGCAGAAAACAAATCCGTCACTACAGTTGGAGTGCTACTTTACTAAGCACACTATACATTCTCAATACTTCCTTGATGCTACTACAGAACATCAAATAGCAAAATCAAATAATTGTGAGCAACTTTTTTTTTTACTAAGTGTCCTGCTGAGATCCCCTTGTTTCAGGGTTCGGTATTTACTTGTTCTTAACTGTTATACCATCCAAGCAGGCTACAAGGACTATTCACTTTTGTAGGCTTTCCCAAAGCTGAGTGGGTTCTATACAAATTGATGGGAAAGGTGCTTACACCCCATATTCCATTTTACCTGATGCAGAAGCAAAGCTCTTGCAGAATAATTTGGAGCCAGACCCTTTTTTAAGTAGGAAAGGCAGCTGTCAATTTAGGTCATTTCACACAGGACATATTCTTGAACACTGGAACACTGAAAAAGGGCTTGATAAACTGGAATTTATAAACAAAGGTTTCTCATGGCTTCTTATAATACACAGGTTAGTGTGGGTATTTGACAAGAACGGCACATAGTTTAAAGACAATTACAAAAGCAGTATGAAAGGTGTTATCAAAGATCAACAAAGCTGTAGAAACTAGCCTCAAGAGGAGACACTGGCAAAAAACACATGTTAAAAAATCTGACTTTTCTATGTGTGGAGTTAGCATTTCAATAGAATCATAGACTAATTCAGGTTGGAAGGGACCTCTGGAGGTCATCTAGTCCAACCCTCTGCTCAATGCAGGTTGAATTCCGCTCTTTCAAACCAATCTACAATTTGGATAGCTCTTTACTCTTCATTTAAAAACCATCATCTGAGGGAGGGTGGTTTGCCTGGAGAAAAAGGGCAAGGGGCTATGTGTTCTGATGTTCTCTCCATTTCCTCAAATTGCAGTGATTTTCACTGAGTATTTCATTGTATCTCTGCATGAGAACTTTAGTCTTTGTAATCTCTTACTGATCTCATTATCATCTCATCATTGTTCTCGGAAGTTCCTATAATTCCGCAATTAGATGAAGGTGCAGAAATAACAAATATAAAATATTTAGTAGGTCTCTTGTAAAGAAAATGAATATACTGAAAAGAATGACCTTATTCAAATGCACATAATTAACACTTCCACTTTAAATTTGACTATAATTCATAATTTTCAGGGCAGAGGGGAGGCTGCCAGATCTTTTCTAACAAAAGGAAAAGAGGATAATGATGATGCTGAGGATCATCAAAGGATGTAGAGGACCGTGCAGTCATGGTCATGTTATATAAGACAAGATCATGCTTTTGCACTGGCTGGCAGAGATGAGGGGAGAGAAAGAAAGAGGATGAACACCTCTTTTCCTAACTGCTTCTATATTCTAGTATCTTTTAAGACAGTTTGACTTTTTTTGTGTCTGGCAATCATTAATAAAAATCCAGAGCAGAAGTAAAGCTACCCTCTAATAACTTCAATAAGGAGTCTTATGAGAGCAGAAAAAAGACTGGGTAAGAGTCTCGGAGAAGAATTAAGGTGAAGTCTTGAGATGGTTGTTTATGGATGAAAGTATTTTGCCAGAATGAGACAATCAGGAAGGAATGAGTGAAAGTTTTACTATGAATATTCATACCTTCAACAGAAATTCTGAAAGGCATCTGAGCTTTCAATACTGAAGACCAATTTTTGAGTCATTCTGCATATTAGATTTAAACCAAAAAATCCTTAAATACGCCTTTATAAAAAAATTTACACACACACACACACATATAAATATAACTTCAACTGATAGCAAAATCAAAATAATACATTTGAACCACATTTTTTTAAAAAGGTTGTCTAAGCAAGAGAATTGTAGTTAAAATAACCCCGTGTGTACTGATACTTTAATAACTTTGCTCCCTTGCTCGTTCCAGATCTTTGATTTGCTATGGTTCTGCATGCATCTCTTAGCTCCTGGGCTGTCTTTCAGAGTGAGACAGGGCAGTCCTTCTGACACAGAATCAGGGGAAGTTTTGAAGATTTTCTGCAGGGACCATTCCCTACCGACAACACGGATGAGATTGCTCCCTGCGCACTGCAACAATCCCCCAGTACCGCCTCAGCAGGTTTGTTGCCTTCAGGCACTGCCATCATGCAATGCCTCTAGAAATACAACATATACCCCTCTGCATCATGGTATGGCTTGGGTGAACTGTGGCAGCTTTGTGGATTCATATAAAGAAATCAAAATATCAATGACTTGGGATATAAGCAGCGCATTTTATGCAACACAGATGCAGCCAGTCCACTCCGCAGGGGCCAAGTGCTGTCAGTGACAGCCATTCTCCACCTTTTGGCCTGCAGATCAGGATGTGTTCCCTGGAGGCAATGCCTTTGGCAGTATAAATGTCTGTTTTGTTATCTACAAATGGTCTACCCTGCTCTTGTATCATGAGCCCTATGGGACACAATATTTAGAATCCATGGGCCATGTAAACTGCAGATTACACAGCAGATATAATGGTCATAAACTAAATGAGGTCAATTCAGTTATAACTGTACAGAGACTGGGATCATGATACCGACCCCAAGGCCGATGTTTCACCAACAAGATGAGATATACCTCAATATGTATTGTAAGAGACAGCAATAATCACTAAAGATCAGTGCCTTTTATGCAGAAGAGTTTTCTCAGTTGCTCATGGGGAACTGTCAGTGAGACAGCATGAGAATATAAGGATTGTGAAAACAATTCTAGCACACTTCTAAAAATAAAAATTTTTGAAACTTTTTGTTGTTGCTAGGAGATACAAAAATATAGGACATAACAATGCAGTTATTTGAAGGGCAACAAAAGTAGTCCATAGTATTATCAAAAATGCACCAATTATTATTATTAGCTATAGTGATTCATACAGACAGGTTGATTTTGACAACAAATTACATAATATTGTTTTTCCAAGATTCACCCAGAGCTATGAGGATACAGCTTGGTAGGACAAGTTTTGTTTATTGCTTATGTTAACTACTCTTTCAAATGATAAAAAAGATTTTTTTAAAAAGACCGTAAAGAGCTTGGGTGTCTTTGTGGGTTTTTTGGCTGATGTGGATTAGAACTATGGGTATATAGAATAAATGCAGTGATTATATATTATTGCACAGCTGAAAGAAAATTTAAATCCTTATTTCCAATATAACTAAGAAACTCCTTTAAAAATATTTGAAAATTTAGAGAACACGCACAAATCAAATGGTCTGAACTTTGATAATATGTCATCATTTGCAGGACACAGTACTAATGTCAGCTTTGGGATACACAAGTTAACAGAAAATCAGAGCACTTTTTCACCACTAATTGCTGAGAAAATATATGTTGCATGCATTTTACAGGCAACTTAGAAAGTTCCGAAGTTAAAGTTTCAATTACTTTTCCTTATTTGTCACTGAAGTTTCAAAACTGTAAGACCTATTTTGTCTGCCTCATTTTATGGCAATGTCTTGTAGTGACAATATTTTTTTATACTGTGCTATTAAAAGAAACTTAAAAGGTGTTCTGTTATTAGAAGATGCTCTGGTACATCAGGTGAAGACAGTTCAAATGCATGTTATGAGCGTGTTAAGAATGACAAACCTGGAGATGAGGAACAGACTTACAGAGTGATGTATGGCTATTTCTACAATATAATAACAATGTGCTGTACTCAAGAATAGCATGATCTTACATTTGCTGATATTTAGACATAATTCTGTAGTTATGGAGTAAATTACTACCTAAGTGGCTGATTTTTTGACCATGATGGTTTCTATTATCTAACATAAAAAATATCCTTTGAAAGCAGAAAAAAAATATGAAGGGGCTTCTGTCAGTAATATGCATTACCTCTAAAATGCATACCATTGACTTTGTATTTCAGTGGCATCAAGCAAAATCATTTTCATTGGATTCAATTTCTCTAAACTAAGATATCCTTTTAAAAAGAAAATAAATTTATTCCCAAAAGATTTCAACTTGATTAAATGCCAATATGGATGTTAATTGTTTGTATTTTGTAAAGTTAATGTACTCTTTTAGCATTGTGTAAGAATATGGAGTAATGTTTCACAATCAAAAATTTGTGAAACATATTAGTTTCTAGTCACATACAGCAGTTGGAAGAATATTTTACATTTTAAACAGATTTCAGTAGGTTAAAGAAATCCGTTAATATTGTTACAGCTGACCTTAAAATTATGTCATCTCTACAGGTAAAGACTGAATACTAAAAGCAACAAAAAGTACCATTTTAAAATAGAAATTGAAGCTTTGGATAATTGGATAGCAGGGCTAAAGACTATTAAAAAGTATAGTACCGTGAAAAATCTGCTAGAGAAAACGGTATTCCTGTAAATTGTCCCTTAAACTAGGGTAATATGTCTTATTTCTGCCTAAGTGGCCATTTTAACAACATGCATTAGCAGCCTGACAACCTCAGGTGTCTCAGAATCGAAGAGAGATCCCACCATCAGAGCAGGGTAAGAAGAGGCTGCTCTTCTCATTTTCTTAAATAGCACCTTCAGGTTGGAAAGCCTTTGAAAGTTCATATCTCAAATTACACTTGCAACTGTGAAAACCTAGAAGTTTTTCTCTTTTAAAATCAAAGCTGAAATTATATTAGAACTTCAGGAACTGGACTTGACATTCTGAGGAAATGGCAGGGGTTAACACTACCGTTTGTAGGCATTATTGGAAATGCACCAATCTGTTCGAAGAGAACGCAAACCATTACTGGATACTCATCACAATTCAGACTGTTATCACACAACTTTTGGAATTTCTGAGTTTCAGCCTGAGATTCAGGCAGACTGTCTGCTGAATTTCACTGTCTTCTAAACACACACTGTGGTGACAAACTGTTTATAAACTTTAATAAACAGAAGCCTGAAGTAGTTTGTAACTGATCAAGATAGAGAATCCTTTAATATTTTAACTTGAGAAGGCCTTACCAAGTATTCACATAGAAGTAAGAATCCATGTTAAGACCTTCTCAGATTAATATTATAAAGCAGTACTAGAAAGCAAAGCAAAACTTTAAGGGTTGAATCACATTTTCTTCGTGTCTAAAAACAGTTCAGAAGACATAATGCTGAATGTACAATACATCATTAGGTATTTTTTGTCATCTTCAAAGCTATATTCAGTGATATGATCAAACACTGATTAAATATCATAATATTTACATGTCTTTGGGAGTCCTTTTTAAGTTAAAAAATTTAGGAATTTAAGGAAAATTGGTTGTGCAGCAGGTCAGTGGTAAAGTTACGAGAAGCAGCCAAAAAGCCTAACTGCAGTGAAAAATCTCATCTAAGCAATACCTCAATCCTCATTAATATTTTACCACAGTAGCTCAATAATATTGTCTAAGTGCCAGTAACAAAGATTAATGAATCAGATCTACACATTTTGTGTATATTCTTTCAGGTTGTTTGTTTGTTTGTTTGTTTTTATAATGACATGCTGAATTTTCTGTTTAGGTTTAATTGCCATCTGTAAGGTTAAGAGATTTTGGATAAGAACATCTAAAACTGTTTTGCTATGTGAGTAATATGAGTGACTTGAAGATATAAAAATTCTAAAGTTTATGGGGAAAAAAGTTCAATCAGCATGCTAATAGAAGTAACATTATCAATTGAAACCCTACAGCTACCATGACATATGTCTCAGAAACTCAATCTCTATTCCTTTCGGTGAATCAATGTGGAAAAAAGCAGGGAAACAGGCAGTTTCAGCTACAACTGACAAAGAATTCAATGAGTGAGTTTACATCAGCATTTTAATTCAGAAGAGGAATTTTGACACAATCTCCCCAAGCATTCCTTCTTATTCTAGAGTGAGCTACACGATTGAGGAGTCTGAGAGGGGACAAACTGGATACCCTTAGGATGAAACAAAACCAGAAGATGCAGTCCAGAGTGTATGCCAAAGGATGCTACGGATGCTCAGCTGCTGGGACAAGACTGTAACTACACTACTGTAAAAACCTTGAATGAATGCAGCCTGTGTATCTGGTCCTCTGCACTGCCTATTTCACTCTAAAAATCCACTCCTGCTGGGCCTCAGTATTTGTTAGCATGGACAAAGCTGTGCCACATCAAGCTGCAGAAAAAGCTGAAGCCACAAAAATTATGAGGTGAAGTGAAAAAAGAAACAACAAACCAACCAGTTTCATATGGCTGTATTAATGAGGAACAAGGCTGAGAACAGGCTGTGGTGCTGTCAGGAAAATCAACAGCTGTGATCAAATGCAAGTTTTTTCTTCATCTAAAATTTAGCCTATAAAAGATTTCCTTTTTTTATCACTCCATTCATAACCTGTCTTATGTTGAAGCATAACAGCTCAGCTAATTAGGTACCTGATAAAAGTAGCTTATTTAGGGCATTTTCCCACGTTTGCATTTACAGTAGGCAAAGGAGGTAAAGATAAATTACTTATTTAACATCAACACTTTTTTTCCTTCAAATCTAAAATTCTAAGCAGTTAATTCCTCAAAGGTAGCAATGAATTAGATGTATTCCGACTTTCAGCGCTTCAGAGAAATTTTTTAACTCAGACAGACTGAAATTACACATCCTGATGCTGCAGTCCTAAACGCTTGCAAGAAAATAAATGAGTTTCAACTAAAAGGGTGCTCCATTTGAAAGTCAGCAGCGCAATTCCATGATGTGCTGGCATTTGTCAGCCGCGCGCAGCAATGCCGCAATGCCGCAGTGGGACAGCAGGTGTCGCATCCCTTTGGCACGACGGCCCCGAGAGGAAAGTGAGGTGAGGGAAAACGAATTAATCCCTGACGACGGCAGGCAATAAAATGTAATGACAAACACTTTGCCAGTTGCAGAAAAAACATACAGTAGCCAGGCAGTGGGAAAAAAAAAAGTCCTACCGAATCCTAGAAGTGAGTATTATTTGCACGTAGTGCAAATAACTGTAATACTACGCAAACAAAAACTTACTTGCTGTCAAAATGGCCAGATTTCTACTTTTTTCCTCGTCACAGTGCAGGAACTTCTCCTTGTGCGACTATGCCTATGGGCTTTGGCATGGGAAGGTCATATCTGATAAGTGGTGTGCAAACAGAGGAAGTTCTTGTGTCTATGGACCTTCGATCTAAAAGTATCCAGAAAGAAAAAACTCTGTATTTCCATAGCACAGAGTAACAAGGCAGACTGATGTGCCTTGTCTATAATCTAAGTCTGAAAGGTGACCTTAAAAATGGATTTTGAAGAACAAGTCCACCACTTTAACAGCAAGTTATTCCTCTTTAAAAGTATTATTACCACAGAACCCTTCATGCCATGATGCTCTCTCCCAGTTCAACACCTAAGAGAACCTACAGGCTCAGGCTCTCTCACCCACCAACACAGTCTTCAGCAGCACAACTGGACACTGTATAGACTGAAAAATTAACAACTGAGGAGACAATTCTTCGGGGTTTTTTGCATGTCACTATTTTGAAGAGATTATTATTTTAGGATAATTTTTTAGGAAGTTCTCAGTGTCACATTGAAAGAGGTACTACAGCTTTTTTCCTTCTCGAGCATTTTAAAACATAGGAGGGTCTAAGGCTTTTTTCAGAAGTTTATTTTACAGCCCTATAATCTGGCATGCACCTAGTATTTAGTGCTGAATTACAGCTCTGGCAAATAAATGAAACATCACTTCCAAAAGAAATGACAATTTTCACAATGGTTTACAGATTTATTGAAGGATAAATCTAATTTTTAATGAACTGGTCAGAATCCATCCCACACAAAAACACTACCTTAAAAAAAAAATAAAAAAAGAATGACACTATTCACAAAGCGAAAGAGATAAGTTCTTCCTGTGCTGGGGGACAGACAGCTCAGAGCTACTGGCTAGGCAGCCTCTACCCTAAGGAACGTGCAGGTCTGACCTTTTCTTGTCCATCCCAACTCAGTGTTACATAGATGCCAATACCTTGATTTTGCCTGCCTACTCTACTCATATCCTTTCCACTGACAATGCGCATTCTTGCAGTATTTTGAAAGTGATATTACAATAATAATCTTGCTCTTTCCTTCCAGTTTGATGTGGCTGCATCAAACACTGGTCACCTTCTGTGAATGAACAGGAACACAAGTAGGTGTCTCATGTTTATGTGCATGAAGAATTTAGAGAACTAACCAAATCGATTTGGATTTACATTTTTGCTTTACAGATATGGAAGCAGATCATCCTTTTTATGAGTTATGGAGCTGATTTTCACAATCTCGGTCTTAGAAAAATACACAGATTATCTTACTTAGTGAAAAGACTCATGTTTTTAGGACACAGCAACGGAGCTGTGACATCGGATTGTGGTCACAAAGGGAAAAAGCAGTGCCGTGTTCAGTCATAAACACTCAAGCTAACATCACTTTTCCTGAGACAGCATTTGACTTGGCTCTGCAGAAAATCAGAAAAAGGGAGATCACAGCCTGAATGGTGTTTTGCAAATAAAACACTAGAAAACAGTTAGCACTATCTTTCAATACCCAAATAGGATGATGGCAAAAGGAACAAGCATACTAACAAAGCTGATATGAATGACCTTCTGAGCCGCTGCCAAGTCAAAAAATAGTTGCTGTAATGGCCTCACATTGTTAAAAATCATTGCTTTCCTTGTTACCTGGCGACTGCAAATCAGAGAGACATCTTAACACACTAACTTAGTTCAGACTTTTCACAGACTTAAGTCTGATACCACAATTAATAGTTTAGATCCTCATAATTCTCACATTTAGGCAGCATGAAATTATCATCTGAACCTATGGGAGCATCATTCGCTTCCAAGCAATGGCTGAGGTATACCCTATTGCTTTTCAGGAAGGCAGCAGGATAAACAAAATGCAAAATAAAGAAATAGAAGATGGAAACCTAGATTCAAATTATGTAAGACAGACTGTAAGTTATTTATTGAAGACAGTGTTCTCATTATCTTTTATCAAATACCTAAAATACAATACCTTAAAAAAGGCCTATTCATTTTTTTGTCATTCTTCAGCTTTGCAGAAGCAGGAGGTGATAATTATAGTTTAGGTGCAAATTGAACTATTTTTACAAAGGTGGGGTTTTTTTGCTTCTAGATTGCAATCTAGAGGCAAATACTGTCTGAAGTCCAAAATCAAATATTTTTTTTAAAAAATCTGAGTCAACATTCCGGGATCTCTACCTTTTAATAAACCCACTTTTGTGAAGATTTCACAAAACACAACTGGACACAGTACTAGATAATTTCATCTAGGCTACCTCTTCCACAAAAGGTTGGGCCAAATGACCTTTTAAAACCCTTCTAACCCAGGCTATTCTCTGATTTTATGAATAAAAATGCTCATTTTGTATTAAAGGTCACAAGTTCTAGATTTAGACTTTCACAGAAGTTATATGTACTCAAGACTTCTGTAAAACAAGGTCTTACAATGTCTCAAATTCAGAATTAAAATTAATATAGATAGAATTAGCAACTAGCTTCAAATATGTAGGTTTTAAGAAGTTATGACCTACATTATAATGCAAAAATAAGCCCCAGAAGGGAAAGGTCAAGTCACCCCTTCTCTCAGCAAAAAGAAGACAGGGCTTGTAGAAGCATTAAAAATATCTTTTACCATTTTATTTTAATTTTAGTGGCTTTTTTACACATCACCTTGAATCATCTCCATATTGTTTGGCAAATACCAAGATTTTGGGAAAGGAAATGAAAGACCTTTTTCCCATCTGAGCTCAAACAAAAGAAAGGTTGCTTCATCACTCACTAGCTGTGATCTTAGCCCTGGAAAAGCAAAAGCTAATCATAATATACAAGATTCTGAAAACAGAAAAGAAACATAATCTGTTATCACTCCCATATATTACAACAACAAAAAAATTCTCTATAAAATATTAGCTATTATTGCAGAATAGGTATTCCGACTCACATTTCTAGCCCTGATAATGCCTCTTACAAAAATAAACATTCTCCAACCTCTTCACAAGAAAAATTATTTCTTCCCATAGAAAACATTATCTATTCTGCTCATTATGTAATATACACACTCTCTCTCTCAGACCACTTATTTACAACGTAAGCTAATGAAGTCAGTATCTTCTGATTTTTTTTCTTAGTTCAGGATGCTTTCACAAGGAGCACAGAAGTCCCATTTTTCAGGCAAAGATTTCAACTAATAAAGGACCAGAAAAAGGCCAGAAAGCCAATTGTATCCTGGGCTGCATCAAAAGCAGTGTGGGCAGCAGGGCAAGGGAGGTGATTCTGCACCTCTGCTCTGCTCTGGTGAGACCCCACTTGGGGCTCTGCATCCAGCTCTGGGGTTCCCAGCACAGGAAGGACATTGATGTGTTGGAGTGAGTCCAGAGGAGGGATTGAAGGTATGGAGCACCTCTCCAGAGGCTGAGAGAACTGGGTTTGTTCAGCCTGGAAAAGAGAAGGCTTCAGGGTCACCTAATTGTGAACTTCCAGTACCTGAAGGGAGCCTTCAAGGAAAATGGAGCGAGACTATTTACACAGGCATGGAGTGACAGGACAAGGGGGAATGGCTTCAAACTGAAAGTAGGTTTAAATTAAATATTAGGAAGGTTTCTTTTTTACTATGAGGGTGGTGAGGCACTGGAAAAGGTTGCCCAGAGAAGTTGTGGATGCTCCATCCCTGGAAGTGTTCAAGGCCGGGTTGGATGGGGCTTTGAGCGATGTGATTTAGTGAAAGGTGACCCTGCCCATGGCAGGGGGGGTTCAAAACACATCATCTTTAAGGTCCCCTCCAAAACAGGCCATTCTCCAATTCTAAGATAAACTCAGAAAGCATAATACAAGAATTTCTTCAAGTGCAGTGCTTATTATAAGGCAACATGGACTTGTCAGACCATTGGATGCTCCACACTATTAAAGTAGCATTTTCTAACCAGAGGAAAGACAGTGGAGAAGGGGAAGATGGGGAAGACCAGTGATTTCTTAGGCTGTGATAGAACAAAACAGAGTGTATACCTTCAGCTTTCACAATATATCTCTTCTTCTCAAGACTAGAGAGATTACAGGGATTATACAGCTCGCTTGTACTTTTGCAAAGGATGTTTTTTCATCCCATCAATCAACTAAATGTGTAGAGATCTGTAACAGGACTATGAAGAATAGTTTGAATGCAGTATGAATGGAAATGTATGCATTTTGAAAGGACCAAAGGTAACAGTCAAAGAACCAGTTAAGAGATACCACATATTGTTGGGCACCTCCAAATATACCAGTTATTAACTGCACTTCTGTATGTGGTTTCTCTAGAGGTCTGGTTCTGTAAAATAAAGAACAAAATTAAATAATTAAGAGAAGGTGACAGGGAGATAAAGAACAGGATTAGAGCTATAAACCAGCCAGTCGAGGTGACAGAAGTGGAGAGAGGAATCAGTAATGTTGCCTATTGACTTACAGCGATGGTACGGAATGAAAAGACTAAGATTGCAATCACTGTCAACTCCTAAGAGTACAAAAGGTACAGTCAAAAAAAACCCATATGATCACCAATCAAGAAAAAAACCCAGCAGATATGATGAGGACTTAATTGTCCACATCTTTTACACTTCCTGTCCCCATAAGTAATCCTAGCACCATCACTTGGCCACACATCTTGGCGCTTCTGGATATGTAAGAAAGTGAAATCAGTGAAAGAGTAGGTGCGAGAAAGAAAAATGTGTTTTGTTAAAGTAAAATCACCTTTCTCTTCACAGACCTTTCACATTACCTTTTGTTACACTAGTTGCTAACCTGTGGTCACTTGTTCTACCAGGACAGGTCACTAAAAAAAGTCACACGATGCTTAGTTCACAGCAATAAGCTTAGTACTGTCCCTTGCTGTACAAGCCAACATGCTTGGGAATGCTGAATGCTATGATCCCACTCACAAATGCGTTCTCACTGCACAGTCTCATGTGAAAACATATGCCACACAATCAAATAACTATTCCTAAGCATTCTTACATGCTGGGATTTTAATAATTACAGAAATCTGTAGAGAAACAGGAAAAATGAACTACATGTCACTTGAGTACCAACACCCTTGTCATGTGAGCCTTTTCTTGATGTCTTTTATAAAATGAATGACTGGGAAAGGATACAGCAACTAAATGTTCTACAGACAACAAAGGCCAATAAAAGGTATTGTTATTATCAGTAGTAATGCAGTAATCACTTCCCTTTTCTCACACGTGGTAGTTTCCACTAGTGGAGCCCCATACATGAATACCAAAACCAGGCAGAGTCCTTTCTCCAGTGGCAACAGGCTGAAATTTGTGATGCATGTAGATCCAAGCCCTACCCCTGCTGTCACTGTGAAATTCCATACAGTCATGGTAAACGACAGAGTGACAACCGTGAAGCAGCCACTCACTTGTTACAGTTCAGACACCGGTTAGCAGTGATCCAAGAAACATTTTTGTTCACCCTTCCAGTTCATACACTGCACAGAAGGGACCACGCTTACAAACATGGCATCACATATGCACTCCATGATATTATTTAACTTTTAATTTCTGTAAGCACCTACAGCGATTGGATGAATTCTCCATTGCATTTGATGGAGCAGTAACAACTTTTAAGCAAACAATAACACTGGCCCCAAAGAGCTTGAAAGCTGAAGGGCAAAACAAAAGGAGTCAATTTTCCACACAGCTCTAGGATGCAAAGTCGTGGGAGCACTGATAAATAAAGCATGTTACTACATAAATAGACTTATATGCTGTAAACTCTTGATGCTGTAACTCTTGATGGTTAGTGCTTTAACAACACGCACATTAAGCATTACTGTTTGAAGTTTTAACTCAATAAATTACAGCCTCACTACTCTGCCTCTTTAAAGAAGGTTTTTTCCTTTGAAAAGTATTCCGATGGAGGATAAGGCAACATTTCATTAACATGCAAGTGTTGAAAATAATAATAACGAGCCAACACAGTCACAGTTTGCAATACAGGCAGACGTTTTTATTTTGTTAAAAAAAAAAAAAAATTGGACAGAGAAAAAAAGAGCCTTAAGAAAAAAGAAGCAGACTATGTTTGCTCTGATGGGAGGTAAAGAAAGAACAAAAGAACTTCTGACCTCAGGCACAGCCAAAAATAAAAGGAGTAATGTGGTTTCTTTCCTCACACAATTGCTGACTCTGTATTCACTTATTCCCATTACGTACCATTCAGATATGCAAAGGAGCTGTTAATTTCTTCAGGGAAAGATTTTTGCCATGTTATTTATTAGCTAGGAAATATTTCCTGACACATGCTGAATTTTTGACACACTTGCTCAGTTTTGACTCAGCCTTTTGATAATTACACAGCAACAGTGCCTATGAATATAAGTAATTTCTTTTTGCTTCTTATGCTGTGATTATTCCAGAGTTCTCCCGACAGCACTTACTGAGCCATTTCAAATACTCTTCATTTTTTAAAACTTCTACCTATTCATGCTACTTGTGGTTTTAGGCCTGTTTATTTTGTCTTCATCTCAAATAATGGTAAGACCTTTAACATCCATGAAAATGGCTGTGTAATGACGAATGGCATGGCACAGACTCTCTGTAAGCAGGAATTGTATGTGTTTCTTCAAGTGTTATACCTCAACTAGCATACCTCTGTTTAACTTTCAATATTCTCTGCTACTTCATTCCATAATAGAGTGATAAACAGTTCCTAAGGTGACAAAGCTTTTTGAATCATTGCTTGTGAGCATCTAATTTGAGACATCCTAGTGGGAGGCCCCACTTTCATAAAGTAGAATTCAATATTCCATGAAAATCAAGCCCCTTTTAGTTAAACTCATGTGCCTGACAGGCAAAAAACAAGTGCAAGAAAATCAGCACTTTCTGCAAAGGAAAACTCATGCATCATTGATGACAGAAGAAAACTAGCATCTGTAATAACATGCTATGCCACCAAACCTGAACTGTAGTCATGAAATGTTGAGCCTAAGCCCTATCCATGATCACTTTGAGTTTGTACTTCTTTAACCTCCGCGTACTTTCTTTTGAATCAAAATTAAATTTACTGGAGAGAATCATACATGTAAGTATTAAAACTTAACATAGTTCAAGTTTATTTACAAAGCATCACTGAGAAACCAGCATGAAAACTCAAAGGAAAATTGGGTACCTTAGCAAGCAGTTACATAATTTAAATGTTAGAAAATTACTGAAAAAGCTTGAGAACTTTATACCCAACCTTTTTTTTTTTTTCTTTTTCCTTCTCCTTTTTCAACATAATAAAACATTCTTGGAGTCTCCTAACTCCTGTGGTGCAGGGAAAGGAAAGACAGGTGAGAGAGCAATAAGGGAAAATGGAGAAGGAACTGAAGAGGAGTAGGATACTGAAAGAGGCTTGAGAGATACTCGAGCCCTTTGCCAGGATTTCCACTTAGGTACAGAGACTGAGGGGCAAGGACAGCCTAGGCATGACATACAAGCACTGCAGCTAGATAGAGCAGTGACAGAGGGACTTTTCAAGCAGTCAGTCTTCTGTGATCTCCCAGCAAATAAGAGATCGTTATCAAAGGCAGCTCAGCTCTCTGGGAACAGAGAAGAGCTGACAGACCAGAGCCATAATGATCCCATTCTAGTTGCCTTCACTGCGAGAGACATGGCTGCACTGCATAGTGGAAGAATACACTGGAACAGACCAGTGAATTTGTTATTCTTACACACTGAGTTAAAGGATTAACTATTCCTCATATCAGTGGTGAAATCTTTGGCAACAGTGGCGCATAGAAGACTCTTTTAATGTTACAGAAATTGTATGACAATATCTCCCTGTGTTCTGCCATCCACACGTAGCTCCTGCATTCCTTATTCAAACTTCAGTTCTTTCTAGCCTAAGCAAAGGAAGGAATATCACACTCTTTCACAGTGCTCATAGTTATGTTCAGCTTTTGTATGATGTTTATGCAAGACAGTTGTATGGTAACAATCTCAAAGAGCGGACTTAAAACTGTGTTATGGTGGTCACAAGAGTCAACATTAAGTTTTAGAACTTCACATCTAATAGTTTCTATTACAGTTATATATATATATATATATATATATATATACAGGATAACTTGCAAGATCTGTATTTTTAGAAAGCTGGCTGCATCATGTTTACCATGGACATTTAAAACAGTCCCAGCTAGTATCACAGAATTCCAGACAGTTATTTCTAATTCATTCCAAACTATTTTTTTAAGTGATGGGAAAAGAAATGTGTACTACAGGCAGTTGTTTACACTTGCAGTACCATGTCTCCCATTATGCCAAGTGCAGTGGGATCACCAGACAGCTGCAGAAAAGACCTGACATCTCTCTTCTCCACACAAGCTCTATGTGCTGAGAAGATGGTGCATTTTGCCATGTGCAGCTTCAAGGAGATGTTGTCTGGTGTTTTGTGTGAGATGGCAGAAACAGTGCAACCATCGTGGAGATACCAAAGCACTGCTGCCACTTCCTTGGCTACTGAAGTCAGACCACTGTGATTAAAAAAAGGCTGATAACTGCATACAAATATTTTTAGCTCAATTTTTTGGCTCATTTCCAGCCCAGCTCAGTAATTGCTGGAAAGACATCATTCCAACAGCTGTTAAGACTCTTTTTTTTCCCCCTTTTCTTTTTAACAGAACTTTCCAATGGCGTAATTCCTCACAGGAGCCCTTTGACTATGATATGCCTGTACATTCTGGGCAGCATCTTCCACTAACAAAAAATCAGTGACTGCAGCTGCAGTAGTGTGTGTCAGAAGAATATGTCCATCATTATTGCATGTTTCCTGTGCTTTATCTCTTTGCTCTTGCAAGTAGCAGTAATAGAAGTTGTAGCCATAACTCTCCTTGACAGCACCGTATTTAAGGCTGCACCCTTTCAAAATGTGTCTTGGAGAGACGATATATTAAACAAAGTACTTCAGGCATGGATGGAGCTGCCTGTCCTTCTTTGTCAAGGGAATAGATCAGCACTTGAAACAAACTGGAAAACCCTGTTTCTGTATTCCACAATGAGACAAGGAGTATGAACCATGAAGTGCACACTATGGGACATATTGTCACATCACTGGTGTGTGCTGAATGGGGATGATCTTACAACATGCAAGAACACAGGCACTGTAACATTTGTACTTGGAGTCTTTGCCCTGGAGAAATACCAGACCAGTTTACTAAACGGTGCATTTTCCATGTGAGGTCCATAACCTCACATTTTCAAATTGATGCAGTTTGTCTGCTATGGCCATTTCCACCTTTCAGTGGGAAAAGCAACTACCTCACAGACCTCGTCAATACAGTTCAGAGTTTTGGACTTGAACCTGTAAATAAAACTGTGTATAGGTTTTCTCCATCTCCTACTTAAATAAAAGGCTCAGTATTTCCTACTGTCAGTGAAGTCCTTTATGTATCTCTGAAATGAGAGTAGAACTTCCCAAGGATCAGCAAAACAAGTCTGCAAATATACTAGATCTGGCTCTATACAGCTGTACTTTCCAACAATGCAACTACATATCAAGATCAGTCCTTGAGAAAATTCCACTCCTGTAGTAAAGCCAAGTTAAAGAGGGTGAGGAAAAAAAAAAAAAAAGAGGTGCAGCGAAGGAGTGTGAGAACAGCTTGGGGAAGAAGACACAAATCACATCATGGTTTACCCCAAAACCACTTCGACATTATATATATTTTTTTACAACCATGTTATAGTAGAGTTTGAAATTTACATTTTTTTTTCTTATGGATTGCAAACCTCAACCTCAGCCTTGCTAACACAGTTGTCAATTCTAGAATAGCAGTTAGCAGCAGGTACACTCAACCCTATATCTCTAAGCATTAGGTAGAGATAATGAGCTGGATCCTTCCTTCAGAATCTTAATTTGCAGCAGGCACCAGAATTTTATTTTCTTCATTTTCTACAGTGTCTTATCAGTTCTGATACTAAGAAACAAGTTCTTTTAGAATAAAACTGCAATTCAAATTCCAGTTTTGATCCACTGAAACTAAAGAGGGAAACTGCTAATGACTTGATCAGATTATCAGCATTTATATAATCCACCTAGAGTTGATGATGTTTCAGTCTTCAAGAAAGTAGAAACAAGTTTCATGCACTCTCCAAGACCAAACTGATTTACTGAATAGAAATCATGGGTCTTAACTATGACAAGATTGGCCAAGAGTCTATTCATATGAACAAATGCTGCAGTCATCTGCCTGTCTAAGGAACATATCAAACAGAATAAAAGGTATTGACAATTATTTTGTAAAAATAATTATATGGGAATTTAGTCTGGAAAGACGGAAAACCACAGCCTGCTCGGCACCGGTTTTCATAAGGTCCCAAAACCATGATGTTAGTAAGGCACAACTGCCAGAGGTGGGAAAACGGAAGCCCACCCTGACAACAAGATTATTTTTCAGGATTACTTTTCATGAATTCTTTTCTCCAGTCAAAAAACATGGATTCATATTAATAAAATCCTTTGCACGACAAAAAAAAAAAAAAAAATCACTTTTTTGATTTACCTGATGAAAGTTATTTCTACAAAACTTTTTAAAAACAAATATGTATAATGTATACATGGAAATTTACTCATCTAATACATGTATTTTTGTTCATAATAGAAAAGTTGTTGCTTACATCCGAATGCCAGGACAATACAGGGGGGTGGGGAGCAACCTCCTTTAAAAGGGTAACATCTAGGACAGGGGAGGAAAAAATATCAACTTTCCTGACTGAAATGATACTCTACTACTAACATAAGAAGAGGTGCAAAACAGCCATCTTCAGCTCACTCCTGTGCTTATCCCTTTTGCACCTTGTTCTGATTCCAGAGAGCTTTAATTTTCACACGTTTTACACCGCAGTCAGATTTGGGGCATGAAAATACAAAGACAGAATCAACATAGAGTGGCTTTGGCCTAAGCAGGAGGTACCTGGTGCTGCAGATTAGAGAAACATTCCCTGAAAGTCCTGGGGCTTCTCTTGTAGCAGCTAAACGAACAGCTGAAAGAGCAGCAGCTGCCCAAGAGTTATTTTAGGGGCTAACAGAGATTGTTTACCATATGTGGAGACCAGAAAAATGATCATCCAACTGCCCTTTCAGTCACCTGGTTGCAAACCTGTCAGTATTACTTTGCTTCCTACAAATTGCTCATTACAGCACTTATCAGTTGCTACCGCAGTAGTTTGAATACTGGTAACTCAAAAAACCCTAATAAAGTAAGGTTCAGCCAAATTAATGCATGCATAAAGAGCACCAGGATTCCTTTGAGATGCTGCTGTACTTGAAAGATGACATATTGAAAGGTTTAAAAGACAGTCTGTGCAGTTACTCTCTTCCCAGCCAAGTCCTCTGCCCTTGTGACTCAAATATTAAGGCCTACGAGGAGAATAAAGGGCTGCATACTTAACTCCCAATCCTTCTTTGCAGGTATTTCAAACAATGGAGAAACAAATAGATGGGGTAAAATCATCTAAATTCAATAGTATAATAATTCCCACTGTAGAAGCTCAGAGAATGCAATCTATATTCTTATTACCTTTCTTAAAAAAAAAAAAAGAGGGAATGAAGTAGGCTATTTACATTTATCTGATCATTACTGAATAATGTACACATGCCTACAAAGTCTGAAGTTGATGGGAAATCCAATAATACTATTTACATCTCATCAAAGTGAAACAATCAATGCCAAATTAAAATCTCATATTTCACAGCAACAGTACTCAAGATTTTGAAAAACAATCAGAAAACTAAAAAAAAAAATCATACTGTTTTGCAAGAAAATTGATATACGCAGTCTAATGAGAGAATAGGTCTCTGTTGACAATTTCTGAGGCAAAGTAATTTCATATCCACTGCGCTTCTTCTTTATGCTTCTAAACTATCAGCGGATAAAAGTTTTAACCAATTTAAGAGCACAAAAAAATAAGCATCAATATTAAGTATAAAAAAATCCTTTGCATATATAATTTTTGTATTTATCACCTCTCACATTACAATTTGAGCATAAGGTTGCCTCTGGCATCAGACTATATATGGTGTGTATTTTTAAATATTCACTCCAACTGAGTGTCATGATTAAAAAGTCTGATTGCATAAACAATTAGGTCTCTGTGTAATCCAAAGGGTTTACAGGCTCAACACACATTCCAATCCACAAGGAATGTAAAAGATGAACTAGCACAAATGCAGCCAATTTAAGCTATTTACAAAAACGGTAAAGAATTTAAAGGAATTCTCAGGAAAAAAATAGGTTGGGTTTTTTTTTTTTTAGGGGAATAAGGTTCAGTAAACAAACAGACAAAAATTACTTCCAGAACACAAACCAGAACTAGAATAGCACTGTTACAGAATTATTACAATGTTCTCATTCTTCTTAGAAAAAAGCATGCCATGAGCAAAATACACACTACTACCTTGCTAAAACTGAATTTCACCTTTGTTTTTAATTAAGTTTCCTAAAGAAACAAGTCTTGTGAAATTACTCTTTGTTGTCCCTAATAACTTCTGTATCTGTTGGGCAACTTTTACCAAATTGAAATCTTTAATTCATTCTTGTATCATTTGAAAGCAAGAACTATCAAGAGGGAGAAACATCTTATGCATTTCCCTACAGCGGAGGTCTTAGCTGCTTCTGAAACTGTCTGTTGAAAGGGTTCTGTTGGCTATTTCTTTTTCAATTTTTGCACCATCTACTCTATGATTTTAAAAAGATGATACATGGAAAGGTTTTGTGTTGTACCTCTGTGATTTGCACGTGTTTCTCAGGGTACACAGATTAAATAGGAGCGGAGGTTAAATAAAAGCAGGTAGTGGAGAACACTGAAAACAAAACACAGATGTGGCCAATACACACTTCATACAAACCCTCGCCTACAGTGAACAAAATATACAGCAACTTTTCCAATTTTTGACATCTGCAATCTGACAAAAATTCATGTGAGGCTTTGTAAACCCATTCCTTGAAGAACTGCTATCCAAAACAAGGTCTGCAAGATCAGCTAAGAGAGACATGAGAAGCTGGCAGCATCGCACTGACAGAGTAAAGGTTATCCAAACAACCTTCACCGAATTTGGCCAGTTTCCCAAACATATGAAGAGAGGGTTTGTTTGTTTTGTCCTTCTGTAAAAGTCTTCCATTTCCACCCTAATATTTCTGTAGATAACATATTAAAATGAGATCTCCAGAAATACCCAGTACAAGCCCAGTTTTCCTCTCACTCAAAAGGATGACAGTTTTGCTACTGGTCTAAAGGAAAACATAGCAACAATGAGCAGCCTCAAAAATTATTGTTGTGAAAACAGCATTTTGCTCTCAGTTTTATTCTAAGTGCTATTTGAATTCCAATCTTAATTTTCAAGTTAAAGTTTTCCATTAGAAGCATGAAGTAGAATCATAGTTCAGTTAGTATTTTAAGCATTCCTATGGAGAAAAGCACCTTTACCATTTCACTGTCCTTTAGAATCATTCATACAGAGCTGTCTATGAAATAAAAGAAAAGGGAATGTATGAAAAATCTTGTAAGACCCACAGTGCACTGTGTGTGTATACAGTCTTTATACTTACATAGTTTAATTTAAGCCCTTCATGAAAATTAAGCCTTCCAAAGAAAAAGTGGCCTGAGTCAAAGTCTATGTTTACTCCTTTCTCCATGCATGAGCAAAATCAACAGAAGAAAAATCTAAGTCTAAATTTTACACAATAGTTCTGTCTTAGAGCTGCCCACATTCAAGACTGACAGTCTTGTCTGTTCCTTAAAAGCAAGTGAATTTTTGAAGACTAATTTTCTGCAAGAGCTGGTCTATATTGCCTAAGACCACAGAACATGTATTCCTTTCCCTTGCAACATCCACATTGTTTCAAAAATGAAGCTTCAATTCCCCTGCTTACCCCCAAATCCATCTTGTTTACCCTCCCCTGACTGCTGCTCATTGCATTTTTAAATCAGTGTCATTCACCATACAGAAGGGAAACCTGAGGAGAGATCATTTAGGCTCAATGGTAAATCTATAGAGGAGGTGGAATGAAAATTAAGGAGGACAAAAAGAATTATATCCTATAAATAGTGTACTAAACCACACCTATTCTCTTTACAGCCAAAAAGATGGTCAATGCCAGCAACATTAGTTTCACAAACTCTACAGGAAAACGTAGGAAGACAACCAGGAATTCTCTTCCTTGTTCAACTGTTTCACATTCAGCTCCCACCAAGTCAGAAGGATGAAAGGATTCACATTCTCCTTGTCCCACTTCCTGCCTTCCTAATTTTTGCTGCAAAAAACATTTCAGGAAAAAAAACCACCCAAACTATCTAAATCAGTACAAGTCACTTGGTAATTTCAGTAAGTTCAAAACAAGTAGGAAAAGAAGAATTTAGTTGCAGTTATAACTGGTTTCTTACTAACACGAGAAATATATCCAATCTGCAAAAATCAAGTAACCAAAATTTATCTTAAATATTTTGATTTTCACATAATCCAGGATTTCAGAAAATAGGAACATTTTAAACAGTATCTCTTTATTTGGAAGCATGAGATAAATAAAAATTCTGTGTATCAGCGCCTCCAAAGCCATCCATGCCACCTATGGAACCACGGAACTATGCAGAGAAATGATTCAGAGAAACATATACACTTCATATTCTGTATATTCTGTTTTCATTCATATTAAATAAAACACAACCATGGCTTGACATTTTAAAATATACACACTATATACATTGTATTTTTAGGAGGAAGAAATGTAATTCCAAAAGACGTGAGATATTTCATGTATCATAAGTGCTTTTAAGAGAACATCAACAGCTTGTCCACTTTTGGAGGAAAAAAGAGAAAGCAAGTCTCCTGAGCCCAATTATCTCAAAATGTGTCCTCTTTCTTTCAGTGTTATCATTCAATTAGCTTAAGGAAAGATGGATCAGTTGGTTGAGAGTGTTGACCAGAATGGTAAAACAGTACCTGATTCTTATCCTAATTTTCACCAAATACAGATTAGATCCAGTGGAATCAGCCGATTCAGTGTTAGACTGCTAGAATGTAAGTAAGCAAAGATCCAGATGCTGGCTATTCAAACTCTGGGAAAAAAAAACCTAAGTCCTTTATAAATCCCCATAGTTTTTATCAATTTTTTTCAAGTTGTCTAGGAATACCTACAAACCTGTCAGTCATTTACTCCTATTGTCTGAAATAAGATGGATACCTGAATATCTCCAAAGAAATGCTTTTGTTGCCTGCAAGTATCTGGCACCGAGGATCGAGATGGAAAGACATAATAAAAACTTGTCTCTCCTGCACCACACAGCTCTCTGCACCATCTTCTTTCCCCATGAGGCTTTTCAGAGCTGTATTTTTAAAATTATTTGTGATTGAAGACACACAGAAGCTTTCGCCTTTTCTATTAGGTGTGATTGAGATACTAAGTGATTGCAGATTTGTTTCCTCTGAAGGTCTTTAACTTCATTTATTGTGAAAAGGAATGTTTGTCTCTTTAGGTATTTCCCATTCATGACTTCTGGCTAATTTCACCTAAATATGACAGAGTGTCAGCAGTTTCAACAGATGAAATTCTTGCTAGTTTTGTGAAAATCAGCAACTAAGGAAGCATAGGAAGAAGGACAAAGTAAGTGTTCCCATTGGAGGAAGGTAATTATACCTCAATCTTTACCCAACACTTTGGCTGGGGTTGCACTAGCCACTCGGTCATTTGTTAATTCTCCAACTAAGTAGGTGATATGAGAGGTATCTGTGAATGTTTTGTAGAGAGGTAAATTAGGGTAACAGGATACATTTCAGTAGACAATCAGTCCTCATTAGTTCAGCTGTTTATGAAGCAACCTGTTTTACATTTAAATTCCATTCTCCGTGTGTTATTGAGCACTGTGGTTAGCAGGACAAATAGTGTTTTCACTTTAGAAGAGATTGAAAACTGAACCATCGAAAAAAGCAGGAGAAATTTAGTCAGAGTTATGACAACTCTTTACTGATCAAAACCCAGAAGATCTGTAAAAAGATATCAGAAAGGAGTCTGAAAAGCAATAAGGGTTGTCATTATGAAATTGGAGATCTGAGCTTCCTCGCCATCCTGAAGGAATGCCAAATTAGAATGTTAGGAAAAAGGGATCAAGAACTCTCTAAGTACTGTTTATAGTTCAGAGTTTAAAAGAGACTCCCTCAATTAAATAACCCAACTAACCAGATCATGCCCTAAACATCTGCTTTGCACATCTCTAGCCAAGTAACATCCTAGCTTTGTAACTGTATTTTTTCCTGCTAACAGGTCAAATGGGAAAGAGTAGAAACATCCTATTGTTCAAGAGTAGCAAGGCTCATCCGTTCTAGGAAAAGATCCAAACTTACAAGGGCATTACCTAACGCAACAGTCTTTGTAACAGAACTGAAATATAAGATCTTGAATATTTTACAGATTAATTTATTAATTTTTTTAAAAAAGGATCCAATATTTAAATGTCTCATAATCCAGAAAAGTGTTTTGGGCAACATTTTATAGACCTCCAGAATTGCACTGTACTTCCTTTCAGCCTACCTGGCTCTTCCCAGTGCCGTTCTGTTCTCTCCACAATGCATTCATGTAAGCAGCATTCCACTCCTCTGCTGCTACTTCAGTAACCTGACATGCCAAAGAAATTCCTCTCCTCTGCTTATTTTCCAAATTACAAACACCTGTTCTAAAGAGGTCATTTAGCGTTCTGGATGTGTAGCATTGCAGGTAAATACTGCACTACAGAAGTATAATGATTTCGGTACTTGCCAGTTTTGCAAAAACACCTTTCCTGCTTTGAACCTTTTTATAATCACATTTTCTCTCCTTTAGGATTTCCTCACAGACACAGTTCAAAACCACCTTGCAGCTGATAACCATATTCTATTCTTGCTCTTTTAGTAATTTTCAAACAACTGCATTTCCAGCACATCGAAAAAGTGTTACAATTGCATGCTATCCATATTATGCATCTTTTTCTGTCCAGCACTTCTGTCCACTATAGCATCAGCAACTTTCAGCTTTCATATTTTTCATGCCAACTTCCTTAAAAAGGAAGCATTAAAATATTTTGAAATCTCATCTTTGAGGTACTACAGCATTATTTGCTCTCCTATCTAGCACTCTTCAGTTTTACTTACTGATTCATTCCAATTGCATTGATTTTCTTGCCCACCCTTTCACTCCTTATTCTAAACTTCATTTTGTTTTATCTTTAATAGTATTTTCCCATGTAACAATGCATCATATATTTTGCTGAAATTCAGATAAATAAGGACTCCAGCCCCTTTAAAAAAAATTAGTTACAATGTTAGATAACAGATTAGTGTAGTAATACCACCTCTCTTGGTAGACTTCAGGCTCATTTCATCTCGTTTGCTGTTCACCTCCATGCCTGTAAGCATTCCCTTCCTCAAAGTACGTTCTAAGCTAATGCACTGAGATCAAACTAACAAGTTTGTAGTCAGGCAGATGACTCTGCTCTGTTTTTAAAGACAGACACCACAGCTACCCTTTTCCAGCTATATAAAACAACTTCCATCTATAAATTCTAAAAAAAATCCTAACCAGTAGATTTACAATTTCATGGGCTGGTTACTTCAATATTCCGAAGTAGGGATTATCCGGTCTGTTTAGTTTCAAAACATTAAATTCTTTGCAGTTTGCTTTCACCTCAGAAATGGTAATTTCCCTTTCTATATATACCCCTTCCCAAGAGCTAGCCTGCCTTCCCTACACACCCCACATTATCATCTTGACTGAAAACAACAGCAGAGCATTCATTTAGGTTCCAGGCCAGATGTAGATTACCTTTATCCACAACCCAATCATTTCTGTATGTTTTTTCATGTTTCCTTTCTCATTTTCTCATTACATTTAGAGTTACAGAGTTGTTTACTATGTTTTTTGACTTTCTTTAAAGAAAGATCTACTTTTCTGCATTGGTGACAAACTTCAGCACTGAATGTGTGTTGAAGGCTATTCTATAAATAGGAACAATCTCATTCACCAGTGGGAATCACTGAATTAATCCCAAAAAGAGAAGAAGGTTTAAGAACTTGTGAAACTGGCACACCCTTCAACTTGAAAACTGGGCTATGGAGACCTAGCAAAAATACGTGTGAAGAAGTAACAGGGGATGTCCATGCAGCAGCTGTGAAGCTTTTAAATATATTGCATATTTTCATACATAAGACCATATCTTCACATCACTGGCTTTTAAGGGATTTTCGTCATTCTTTCATAGCACTGAGTATATAAGGAAAACACTAACATGAATTTGAATGATTCAGAAAGCAGCTGTGCTGCTGTAAGATACAAATAAAAAAACTGTGATGTATGCACAGGTTATCACGAGGCAGGTAGTTAACTTGTACCAACTGCTGAGAAGCAATCAGTATACACCTTTGTATCCTATGCTAAAACAGAGTATGTGTGAGTTACTTCAGTTCTCAGCTGAAAAAGGAATAAACTGCCACACAGACATTGTGGAGTCAGGGCAAGTGTGTGGACAACCAACATAGGCAGCTGAGCCTAAGTACCAGAGTCCTCTAAACCTACAAGAAGGTTATTGGTAGTCTACCACTACACATATGCAAGCATAGATTTTGTGTGCTTTGTGCTGTGGAGTACAGTATTATACACCTGGTCTCACAAACACTGATTAGAGGGAATAATCATCTACCTCACCCTGCTGGCTACACTTTTCCTAATACAACCCACTATGTAATTGGCCTTCTTTGCTTCAAGGATCAACTGTTTTCTGATGTACAATTTGTCATCAAGCAGGGTTCCCGGGCCCTTTTCTGCAAAGCTTTGAAACTACCCAGTCTGCCCCCATCCGGTTGTTACTGCATAGGCGAATTCTATCCCAGGTGAAGGACTTCATACTTGCCTTCCATTCCCTTCTTGATTTCTTTCTTGGTTTGGGTTCTTTCTTATTGCCCCTCTGCATCCAGGTTGTGATGGTACATATTTACCTGTGATTTGCACAGGTAAATATGATCAGAATCCAGAATTTCCAGGAGAGAGATCAAGGTGTGACATTCTCCTTTCTCAGCTTTGTAATCAAAGAATTCTTAGTCACAACATGACTATTCTAAAAAAAAAATGCATACAGCATAACAAAAGTTCTTTCAAACTCTTCAGCTATCAGCACACTGCCCTACAAACTCTAGAAACTATTTTTACCAATCTTACTTTTCCCTTTCAGAAACTCTCGGACTTTATTGCAAGATCTTGAAATACTGTTCTGAGAGACAGAAAGGAAAAACAGATAACCCTCTGTCCATCTCCTATCAATCTTCTTGGCACTGTTTCTTAGCCACCCTCATTTATTTTCTCTTTATCTAATAGATAATAGCTTGATGATAACTAGTAATCTGGCCTATTTTCAGAATGTAGAAGTAAATTTTTCCCTTATCTCAGATTGCAATTCTAGATTGCCACTAGTGCTGAAATTTGCTCCTGCTTTTTGTTTTAAAATTAAATAGCTACATTACCTTGATTTTATAGCTAATGGGGGTGGGAGATGTCCTATTTCTGAACATGTGCTATTTACAGAACAGTCTCATGTCAGTGCTAAAACACAGAAGGAGTGAGTCATCTGTATCCTGTACATGAAAAACTAAAGTAATTGCTTTAGTACTTACAAACCCCTTGACCAGCTCTCCTAGTCTAGCAACGCACCAAGAGCAGCACTGCTATGCATTCATTGCTTGGGCAAAGAGAGAACATGAATTTTCACCCTACCAGGCATGCCATATGTAGAGCATTAACTTAAACTGGGACAAAGAGGATTTACATAATAGCTTTATACACTAATCGTATAGTCTTCGGACCTCTACAGTTGGCAAATAAAAAAAAAATTGTGCCCTATTTATCAGGATAATTACTCAGGGGATCCCACAGCCCAAGAGAAAACCTATATAAAATCAGTATAACACAATGTTTTTCCCCATTGCCTAAACATCTTTCAGAGTTTAGAAAGTACCATTAGGCAAAATTCTTGTGTCTTTCCCACGGTCATCCCAGAACACTGTGGCAGACACCCCAGGAACATGTGGACTAATTTGAGGCAGTTCAGAGAAGGTAGCTGGATGCACTGTCTACAGGCTTAAGTTTGCTTGTTTCAGATTACTTGTTTGGGAAGGAAAAGTACTGTCAGTGAGGAACACAGCAGTGCTAATATAACACAAATTTAGTAAAGCAGGTTGAAAACAGTACAAAATCCCCAGTAAATACTCATCAAAATTATTCTAAGAACAATGCTGTAATTGCCAAGACTTAAAGATTTTATTTATTTATCCTTAAATTGATTTGCGAGTGACGCAAAATGAGGAAACTGCAGCATTGGCTGAAGAAAAAAGCCTGCAGTATGCTAATCTCACCCAGCTTTGCCAAGCCACCCCTGTCCTGATCTGCAGTAACTCTTCATTTTAGTTACAGATCTCTCTTGAAAAGGGGTCCTCAGTTATGCCAGACGGCACAACAGACTAGAGTTGAGAAAAGATATCCAGCAGGACAAGAACAACTAACTCTTGTCTTGGAATTGAATTTTGCTGTATTGATCCCAAAGACAGTTACAGCATCAAAGCCAAAAGCTAAAATTTAACATGATCCTGTTGCTATTTATTAAGCACAATTAACTTACATGGCACTTGGCAAACCATTGAAAGAGGGGATCTCTGTCCAAGCAAACTTAAAATATGCAATAAAAAGAGAGAACATGAATTAGTTATTCAGTCCAGAACAGGCAGCAAAATGGATAGATGTTAGTTTAATACATAACGCTATTCTTTTATGCACAGAGTGATGTGTGCATAAAACACACAGGATGTGTGTTTTAAAGAGGAATTCGGTCAAGAAAAACAGATTACTGTTTGCAAACACATATAAAGTAAGAACAGCTTTCTGATGCAATCAGAGAGAAATTCTAAGCATAAGGGTCAGCATGAGAAAAGATGATAATGAGCAAGAAGAACCTACAGTAAGGCTGTAATGCAGGGAGAGAGAGAAGACAGTAGAATAATGGTACAGGCAGAGACTTGCCAGCATCCTGGCATACTGCTGTCAAATGTCTTAATAACTGTTGGGCAGCTCTGAGCATGGACGAAAAATGAGTTCAATAGTGAAGGTACTTCAGCACGCAATAGTTGTTCTCTCTCAGAGGGACTATTCATGGGCATAGAGTTAAGCATAAAATAAATTATATATGAATGAGGTGGAAACCAATCAGAAGGTATCACAAGTAGTTCTTCAGCTGGTGCCCACTCAAAGACAAAGCAGGAAGCTGCCAAAAGTCCTGCACAAACTGTCTCCAGTATAAAGCCAGATGGTTATTCTTTATTCAGGTAAAGACCTTCCCTCCATTATCTATACCACAATTGCTTTCAGATTAGAGGACAAGTCACGCTTTACAGAATCATAACTTAAATCTGTCTGACTCCATTTCTGTACCTATACTTCCAGATCACAACTATGAGACTCCTATGCCCTAGTTGTCACCTGTACCAGTGGGGAAACTGTCACTGCAACACACAAGATATGGATAATGAGAGGCATGCCACTGTTTAATTCCCATTCCTTTTTATACAGTATTGCTGTAGTAGCAGGTCTTGCTCCAAGTAGCTGCCCACACATAAAAAGAGTCATTTGACTTTCAAGTCGAAAAGAGCCACTGTCCGTCTTCTCTGAGGAAAAGGTAGGAGAACAAATGGAATCATGATATAGGCCAGCCTGGCCTGTGAGCTGCCATTTGGATCAAGCTGCCATAAATCACATGGAACAGACTCATGGATGAGATGGAAATTTCACCACTGAGCATATTTGACATATTTCTCGTGCCTGCTGATGTTGGAAAACAGCTCTAGACAACCAAAACTCTGCTTATTCTAAAGAGCACTTAAACACACATAACAGGTTGCATATGCAGGATGTTCACGCTAAGGGGATTTCTTTCTCATCCTTTGGTATTTCCTTTCCTGTTTTCCCAGATCTCATGGTTCAACATTTGCTGGAAAGCTTGCTTTTGTTCTAAAATTCTTGATGTACAACCCACAGAGAAGACACTTTTTGTGCTAAATTGGTCTCTTAAACCCAATATCTTGACAATTTTGAGCTGGAGGAAGCTACTGACTTGATTTGGAGGGCTGGTACTTATGCTTCATGGAATTAAAAGAAAAAAAAACACACAAAAGACATTTAACCCCAACTTCTGAAATATTATGTATTTATTTTTTATTTAAAAATTCATTCAATTTTTCATGCAAACTGTCCAGGTAATGAAGTTTTACTTACTAAGAGGCATAGAAGTGAAGTCCTTCAAACTACAGAAACAGAAACTAAAGCCTACAAACATATAAAACCTTTTTTAGTTTTTTTTTCATTATACTTCATCTTTCCAAATTTGGTTATATACACAGACCTCCAACAAGGACTAATTTCACGCCTATGTCTTCCATCTCTTTGTTACGCAAAAAAGACGAGATTATCTACCATCCTGTGCAGTCCCATTAACTAAAACAGTCATATAACTGTAACATTTTAAGAACCCAATAAAAGCAATAAAGAACAAAACACGTTTTCCTGAAAATGTATGAGTTAATTACCCTTGTTATTTTATGCAATACTGATAGTGCTATAATGGATTCAATAGTACTTGCAAACCAAATTATTAGAGACTTTACAAACTAGTACAACATAAACTTAAATATCACAATGCATTACTAGATAAATCGGCAGTAACAAGAAATCCCTGTGACAAGCTTTTTGGTTAAAAATCAATCCCCATTATAAAAGAATTTGGATAATATGCTAAATGTGGATAATGTGCTATATTGACCATCCTCATTAAAAACACAAACAGCAGATCTAAAAACCAGCAACAGTAGTAATTGGCTGGATGGCTTCAAACAAATTAAGAGCATACCAGAAAATCCCCCTGAAAGTAGGACTCCTAGATCCAGAATCTGGCAGGGAAACTCAATCCACAAGAGAATGTCAAATTGCTTTCTCCTGCTCAATACAGTATGACAGAATTGGTGATAAATAAGTAAGCTCTGTTTTGCAAATTATCAAATGCAAAGCAAAGTACTGCGGGCATGTCCTGCAGTGCTTTACACTGCACTTCACTGACTATGTTGATTACCATTTTATGAGCAGAGACAAGTCCTTTGCTTGTCCACAATTTTATTTCCAGAATAATTCTGCTTCTCACTCCAAGACAGGGCTGAGCTCCTTGCTGCTGTTGTGCATAAGAGTATCTTTCAATAGCCCTGTACTATTTAGTTTTGCAGCTATTCAACCAGCAGGACTTTCTAGAGATTGCTACTTCTCCCAAGGTTAAAATAAAAAAGATACCTGCATTAGGAGAAATGACGAATTTCCCCAGGAATCCTGGATGGACTGAATGTGCCAAGCTGTATTATGCCCAAATATCAAGTTAAGTAATGAAGACCTTATGGAGCTCATCCTATTATCTTCCCACCTTGCGGTGGGAAGATCATGTGGTTTCTCAGAATCAACTTCTATCTTGAAATATAACTTAGCAAATGGAAAGTCACCCAGGCACAAGATAAAATTCAGCTTTTTGCCCATTTGTCCAGCCTCTCCAAAAAACCTTTGGTGAACAAATATTCGTTTTGTTTTCCATCTCTCTCACTCTCAACATTACATTTTTCTTGTGTTTGGAAACAATGAGCAAGTTGAAGTATTCTCTTCCTTTTTTTCTCCCCATCAAAAAAAAAAAAAAAAAAAAAAAAAAAGGAATAGCTTCCGTGGGAGAATCAGATTGTCATCTGACTAACCAAGGGCACTCCCAAGCACACAAAACATTCTCGTGCTGGCAACACAGAAAGAAATAATACACATTCCTCAGGAGGAGATGGGATTGTTGCTGTTGAACTTTTTCAAAGGCAATGATGCTAGAAGGTTGCATGAAGCTGCCCTGCTACCATACGCTCCTGGGCATAATTAGTCAACCAGAAACTTTCCCTTGAGAATGACAGGCAATAAGAGAATGTGATCACTGCATAAAATAGGAATGAACAGTTCATGTCAGTGAAGTAAGGACATAACTTCCAGGTAGTTTTGTCCTGCAAGGACCAACACATAGAGATGCATCTGTTTTCTATCACAACTATAAAATCGTAAGTACGGAAGTTCCTTTGGGTTGGAATACAGGGACAGTTTTAGGTAATTAAATAATCCCCCTAAGTTGCATTTTCACAATGCTTATGCAGATTTTGAAGTTCTGAGTCATAGAATCATAGAATCAACCAGGTTGGAAAAGACCTCTGAGATCCTCAAGTCCAACCCTTGATCCAGCACTGTTGTTGGTTCCTTCCTAGCGTCAAGAATCATACAGGGTTAAAATATGGAAAACGAAACACATTTCTGATAAAGGTTATTAGTGCTTGGACACTCCATGAGCTGGACTACTTGTCACACCTTCAGCTGCCCCAAATTTTTGAGTATATTCAATCACAGATACCTATAATTGACATAAACTAATACACAGCCATTCAGTACTGTTTCCCTACAGTCAAAAGTGAACAGCTGCAGCCAAGGGAAAAAGTAGGAGCAAGTGGCTCTGGTATCACCTGTAAGGTCCAGCAGGCCTAACAGCTTCGTCAGTGGCACTTGTGTGCTAGGAATCACAGAATTCAACAACATCCCTTACTGCACCTGCCCTTTCAAGGTGTATCAGACAGAAAGACCACAACACCAGGGCTACAGTTCCAGACTAGAATGAAAATTTTAAATGTAAGGAACAAGACACATGTATTCATGACTAACGCTGGGGTAACCAAACTGATACCTTTAACATTCCTAATGTTCCTGTTTAACTTCTTAGTATGTTCACTTGGGCTCATCAGTGCTACCCTACAGAAAGTTTTCCATCTCCTGTCCTGCAGAATAAAGTACACTGTTACTTACTTGCTAACTTGCATTTCCCTCTGGGATTGCTGATAATTCTCCCAGCTTTGTACACAGGATGGCTGACAATTGGTTTATCTTGTGGCCTGGTCTCTTTTACTGAAAACTCTTATTGCTATCTGCGAGGGCACTTGGATCTCCAAGATGGGAGTTAACTCTTGTAGCTGGGAGTTTCTTTGGCACAGTACACCTCAAAAGAAAGTGACAACATGATGGAGAAAAATAGCACTATTTGATTGACAAAGTTGCACCCAAAGTTGCTGCCACCAACTGCCAACATCCTGCTGCCTCAGTCACCAACTGTGCAAGCTGACCCTCAGTCAACTAAGTATGAAGGGAAATACATCAAAACTCCTTTCCATACTTACCCATCATCTACTACGATACTATGGCAAAAAATAGAAGAGTCCAGATTTTCAGAAATACCATTCATGTATCAGTTTTAAAGGCTCAAACAGAAGTGGTTACTTCTCTTACCTCTTTTATTCTTTTATTTTTGACAAAGTTATTTTTCTCCCTAGTAGCTGTAATAAAAACTCAAATTAACACAGCTCCATTTTATATCATTCCTCATCCATGTTTTACCAAAATCATCCTATCAAACACAGAACAATAAATTTCTACCTCTTTCCATGAATGATACTGCTCTAAAATTCACATTTATTAAATATGCCAGCAGAAAAAGCATAAATTTTGTGTGGATACTACAGCAATCTTTAGTTTCTGTAATTCAATAGGAATATTTTTCAACAAATGATCTGTAATAAAAACATACACAAATTATATATATATATACATACACATACACACAAACATGCACCTGAACATTCTATATGGAATCCAAAGAACATTCAGCTTCAGTTTATAATAGTTAGTTAGTATAGCTACTAACAATACTTAATATCCTCTTAAAACTTTTTAAAAAATGACAAATATTTCTCATTCTGCTTATACTTTCAAAATAGATTCCATGACCTTCCATGTCATATTTCATGGCATTAGAATGATGCTGTTTGAATTCAGCCACTTTTTAAGATACAAATCGTTACTTTATATTAATGCAACTAAATTTCTATGTAATTTTTATTATGATCAGCATTTATACACTATCAAGCACCTATGACTGGACAACCATTTATTGCTCAGAACAAGGAGATTTATGAAACATGTTCAATTCCACTATCATGTCTTATTTACCTCCTTAAAACAACAGCAGAAACTCACAAGTTGTGTTAGTGGAGAAATTTTCTTAAAATAATTTGAATATGCCAGTCTTAAATTCACCATGTTCTTTACCAACTCCACCCTTACAATTTAGTGATGTAGGATCCTGCAAAAAGAACAGCTGATGAGAAATTCACGTACCCTAGCAAAATCTAAGATTTCCCTCTATCCTAGCTAAAGGAAGGAAAAATGTATGAGAGCTGCACCAAGTGCCAAAGGAATAAAGAAGAAGAGAGGTCTTCAGATCACACATTTTTCTCAAAAATAATTTACAGATGGCAGAAAGAGGCATGGTGATTTTCTAACTTAAAAGTGCCTTATCTTTGCCTTTCTCTATCCTTCTCCCTTCCTGTTTTCATTTGCTGCTAATCTAGTCACTTTTTCAATCACTTCTTTCCCACTCCAATCTTTTTTTTTTACCTGTGATCTACCCCAGTACTTCCAAAATCACATCCACAAGCCTGCCAGAAGTGTTTAATAAGCAACAGTGCTTTCTCATTCCTGAGAAGTGTCAAAACTTTACTTATTTCTGGGGTTTTAACCAGCTCAGAAGCATCCAGAATCCAGATGAGCCTTTATTCCGTTCCTCTCTCCCCATCTTCAACCTCTCTTGAGCTCAAACACGGGCCCTGAATCAGAAGCCTCCTTCCTGGTATCATAAGGATGATCTACAATAGAAACAAGGAAGTACCTATACTTCAAAGATCACATTGTTACTTGACATCACCAGTGTTGCACTTCGAGAAGCATTTCTATTATTCCAAAGTCTCCTAGGTGGGGGTGATTTTTCACCCTGACCTTCAGTTTAGCAATCATATGAACATTGCACAAAACCGCTGAATGAAGATCTATACTTTAATTTAGAAGTAACTTATAGTTTCAATTACAGGAAAGAAAAAAAAAAATCTTTAAAGATTAAGAAGGCAAACAATGAAGGCCCAGTACTTATTTCCATGGGTTTGAATCCCATATTTGTTTTTTGGAGACAAAGCAGGGATGTGATTCTGATCTGCAATTCTGGAATTGACAGTAACACTGTAAGAAGAAACAATCATCAAGATTATTGGGGCCTTGTAGTGAGAATTACGTCTGTAGACTTAGGTGATGGGGAAAATTATTCTGTAGCAAACTGAAACCTTGTTCAACTCAAGGCAGAGAGAAACAGGTAAATTGAATTCCATTTCTGCAATGTGGAGTTGCCCACACAGAGTTTACAGTAGGATGGGAGCTTCATTTCCAACTGATGACTTTAGGAATCTGAAAGAATTCCTAGTTATATATGAACCAGGAAGAATACAGCCTGAGCTTTGAGATCCCACCTGGAGATTTTCTGTATTTTACACTAGCTAACTTCCAAGCTCAACAAACTTAGAAACACAGAATATTCTGAGCTGGATCCACAAGGATTCCCAAGTCCAACTCCTGGCCCTGCCTAGAACAGCCCCAAGAATCACACCATGTGCCAGAGAGTGTTGTCCAAATGCTTCTTGAGCTCTGGCAGGTTTGGTGCTGTGACCACTTCACTGGGGAGCCTCTTCCAGTGTCCAACCACCCTCTGGGTGAAAAACCTTTTCCTAATGCCTAATTTAAACACACCCTGACAGAGCTTCATGCAGTTCCCTCAGGTCCTGTCACTGGTCACCAGAAAAAAAGAGATCAGGGTCTACCCCTCTGCTTCCTGTCACAAGGAACCTATAGACCCCTATGAGGTCTCCCCTCAATCTCCTCTTATTTAGGCTGAGCAAATCCAGTGACCTCAGCCATACAGCTTCCCCTCTGGACCCTTCACCATCTTCGTTGCCCTCCTTTGGATGCTCTCTAACAGCTTTAGATCCTTCTTATATTGTGGTGCCCAGAACTGCACACAATATTCAAGGTGAGGCCACACCAGTGCAGCGCAGAGTGGGAAAATCACATTCCTTGTCTGCTGGTGATGCTTTCCTTGATGCAACCTAGGACACAGTTGATCCTTTTTCCAGAACTCATCAGGGAAGAAGTCTAAGTCAATTTTCTGGACTTTTCTGCACTTTGCAACATTTATCCTTCACATTTCTTGCTCTAGATTCACACATTCTTTAATGAGATTATTGTTTAAAACTTCTCCTGGAAACAAACCAAATATCAGACTTCCCATATTTTCTATGTTACATTAAGTCTTCTATCTGTTCAGAGTACATTAAATTGTCAGTATCTTAAAGAAATACCCACAGGCCCTTGAATCCAAGGGTAGATAGCTACAGCTTTGATCATGGCAACAAATTTTCAAATGCTTAGTTATCATCAAGACTTGTCCACTCTCTACAAGATTGCTTGCTTTAATGAACTGAATGCATGGTTTAGGTATTTGCAGAACTATGGTCTAAATGAAGAGGAACTGCATTCTGAATATTTTGTTATCTCAGTGTTGCAGCTCTTGCAATTACTACAAGTTGCCTGGTATTTGTTTTTCTTCTTCCAAATCACAAGAGCTTTAAGTGCTTGAAGAATTGAACCATGACAGCTCAAAAACTCAGATGTAAATAAGAAGAATCTATTTAAAAATTCTATGGTTTTTTTTTTAGCAACCTTCCGATTTTAAAAATTACATGAGTGTGCTGCAAGGACTGATCTAATTTTTCAGTTTGCACTGGATTCTGATAGCAGCTGGGGAACGTCCATGAAGTGTAGCATTTAATATTTTTCCCCAATTCCCATTAACCCTTTAAATAAACAAAACATTACAAAACCTTAAATAGAATTTTCTAGCACAATGGGAAGTTATGGGTTTTATTCCAATTAAAAAAGGAAAATAGATACAGTGCTGGAACAGGAGCAAAGCAAGTATGGTTTACAGTAGTATTTGTTTAAACTTCTCGATTTCCAATCAAAAGAAAAAAAAAAAGAAAATATACATATTACACTATTTTACACTTCTGTAATGAACTGATATAGACAAAATATTGAACTTGACTTTGCTGTTTCTCCCTAAATCCAACACTGTCCCTACTTTGTTGCACTCCTGTAGCTCTTTGGGCATGTAGAAATAACAGCTGCTCTTGAGACCACGTGAAATTCCAATTAGCTCTTTTAGACTCCCAGAGGTGGAACCCTCCATAGAAGAAATAAAAACACTGAGATCTCATTGTAAATTACCACACTTGTTAAATTATTTATTAAGTAACAAAATATGAAGTATCACCCACAGTTAATCGAGAGTTTTTTTGCTCAGTGTTCTACAATCAGCCGAGTCAGCAAGAGTGTGAACACACTCAAAACAAACTTTTCCAAGGCCTCCTACTAGTCTTGAAACTGGAAAGAAAACTCAGATTAAACTTAATCAGAGCTATTCAAAATTTAGCATTATGTGGGATTTCAGTTGTTTAATAAGGTTGCAATTGCTGATGCTCCAACAAAAATTTAAATATTGACAAGGGACTACTCAAAACAGATTTTTGAAGACAGCTGATGAGATATTAGGAATGAATGACAATTTCAGAGCCTAGTTTTCCCCCAGACTACATTCACAATCCACAGAAGAATGGCACCATTTCAAGTTCTTGGAGTTCAAAGGAAGAAATACAAATGCACATCATAGTTTGGGTGGGAAAACAAGAACAAACAAAGAACACTGATTTCTTCTAAAGGCACTTCTTTTCCATATCAGTTTTAGCTTTAAGACAAGGCCCCTTGAAAAGCAAACACAGGATATAACCGAAAGCCATAAGTATTCCCATCACTGTAGATCCTGTCAGTGCTCCAGAAAACGATTTAAACTCTAGACTATTTTTTTCCATTTCCTTTCTCCCCACAATCTCCCAAGCACACAGTCCTGCTGAATCCCATGTATTTGAGATAGATTTAGAATCTCCTTTGTGAATTCCCCTACGGTAGGAAGAAAATAAAAAACCATTCTATGAATCTTTAACTGAGTATTGCTATGGCAACAAACATAATTCAGAACTTTTAAAGCCATTTCTAATGGGAAGTATTTATACAGACAAGTTAGTACATGGTTTTAAAACAGTCAGAAATGTGTAATCAATCAGGAGGGATTACTCATGAAATTCATCTTGTCTTTTTTCAAATATAACATTAAAAGGTTTAAAGTGGTACTGTTTGACCTGCTACTTAGACAGGACAATGATAATTATTGGAAATGCTTGCCTGACCAGGTGATTTAACAAGCACAGCTTTGGGCACTGAAGTATAGAAATTTCTATGATGATCCAGCAATGAATTCAAATAAAAGAGCTGTAAAATAGCACTTTCTCCTCTGGTTTGATCTTCCATCGTGTTTACAATTATATTTCAGTGGCACAGAAACTCCTTGTCAATGTCCTTAACTGACAGATTAAGATTAAAAACAATGATAGTTTTCTAGAAAAAAGCAACAGGCTGTGAGTCAAGAGATAAGTTCTATCTACAACTCTGGGTCAAGACCTACACAATTTGGTCTTATCACAGTTGTTTCCACTTCCCATTTACATAATGAGATAATGCTAGCTTTCCCCTAATCCTCTGTCCAACTTTCCTTTTTATTAGGTCATGAACTCTTCCAGGCAAGAACAGTTTTTACGACATGGTTGTAGAAGGAGAGTGCACAGATTTTTGGCTGGGATTTCTGACTGTTATCATCAGCAGGTCTCAAAATGTTTATTACAGTCAAAAGACCAGTAGTGAACTTCAGCATTTACTGGCCCTAATGAGCCAAAATAGTCTGTGACTGCACTAATCTAAATACTATTTAAAAGCGGAACTGAGAGAAAAAACTGACAATACATATAGTCACAATTGCTTCTGATTGGTAAGTTTCCTGTGTTACAGAGAACACAGTGACCACGTGGTCACAAACTGCTCATAATCAGGGGAGCTGAGAAGCAACCTGTGCTATTACCTTTTCTTTTTTTGTTCACCCTCTCCTTCCTGTTCTATTTTCAGAAGAGTTGAGTCTAAAAATAAGGTGATCGGCACATAGCACGGCACTGCTTAAATGGGATTTTGTTTAGAGAGCCCTTGCCTCAATAAAAAGGTTCATAGAAAGTCCTTATTACGGTTTCCACAAGCTGACTTCAGTTTTCACAAGCTGACTTGAGATCGCCAGGGTTTTATACTATATATTGTATTACTATATATATATGTTACTGTTTCTGATTCAACTATGCTTTTATTTCAGAAGACCTAAAAGTTGATGTGTTCTATTACACTTTCAAGAGTAGTTCTAACCTTCCAAAGAATATTTCAAATTTTTCCAATAAAGCCAGATATCAACATCTACCTGTGATGAAATAAACTCCATAGCAAGGCAATTCCAATACTACTATATCAGCAGGATAAAGGCAATGCAGTCCTTTAAGGAATGCAAATCACAGAGACTCTAAGTTCAATTAGCAGTATATAGAGGATAGGACTTTTATCAATGCATCCAGTTGCCTTGCTGTGGCACCCTCCACTAACCTAGCCTAGAGTTCACACCATGAAATAGCTACAGCAAACCACTGTAAAATCATCATGTATTTTCTTAAAGTAACAAGATAATTATATTTCCATCACTAATCTAACCAAGATGAGCACTAAAGCATGCCCAGTGTTTCAATCACAGCAAGTCTGTAACTCATTCTGCTCCAAATTTTCAGTACTGGGAACTTGCTCAGGTGCATTTATCTAACAACACTGCTTGTTATTATGGCGGTCATTGATAAAGTTTTCCCTTTTCCATTTAATACAGCAAACATTGGCTAAAAGAGCACATTTTAAAGGACACAAATCATAGCTGTAAAGAAGTGGAAGTAGGAAAAAAATTCCATATTTGAGAAAACTCCTTTTAAGATAAAATAATTCTCTTACATTATAACAGATGCTGAGAAATGGATTTTTTTCAGAAGGCTGTTTACATAGGACACACGCAAATACGTTTATTTTTTTACTTCCTCTGCAGCTGCAACTAAGGAAACTATTCCCAGATCTTTGCTGAGATATTTGGTGATTATCACAAGCAAATAAAAGAAACAAACATCAACACATTGTATGCCACATTAAGTTCTATTCCTGATAAAACCCCTAGGGGACAGAAAGACAGTAAAATGAATGGGGAAAAGACACAAACGAACTGAAAAAAATGTGGGAAATTTTACACTATTGAAAAGACATTACAGATGAAGCTCAGTAAGGACAGTTTCAATTACATGTTACTGCCACTGTTCATGGTTCTCTTGTCAATTCTACACAATCAACATTCATTTCTGTAAAGTTCTGACTTTCAGCATCTCATCACTGTTATTTTAGAAAACTTCGTAGAAATGGGTGCACATTCTATAATTTCATGCAATTCTGATTCTAACTTTCTATTTTGACCCCATTGTATGAAGAGAAATAATATTCTCTAATTTTTTATTTAAAAATAAGGCCATCTGCCAGATTAAGAACACAACAGCAAAGATGCCTTGATGAAGCATAGAGTGAAGTTTGGATTACTGCAGAAGAAAAAGACTATCCTGGGAATAAAAGAAGCATAACTTAATAAAAAGCCACAAATGAAGCATTTGCAAAAAAAAGTCTAGGCCGTTTTTCCCCTCTTCTTCCATATGGGATGTCTTCAGTCCCAGAGCAATCAGATACTGAGTGGGCTGCAAATCATACTTCCATAAATATATGGAACATGATCTTGTTTCTCTTTCTGTTTCAAAGAATGTTTATTTTTCAAAGCATGTGCCTGCACTTACACAAAGTTCGTTAAGAAGATAGGTACATGGTAACTACACTTACTTTGGAGTTATTTTTACTTTGCATCTTCCATCTAGCCTTTCACCACCCATTTTTATCCTGGTAAGCTGATGAGGAAAGGTCATTGAGTATGGGAGTAAATTTGGTATTCTCAGCTGAGCACCACATTAAAGGCAAAATAGACAGCTGTAAGAAGATAAAGGGTAACTCATTTTCACTTGGTTAACTTCTTTGGACAAGAGCTGGTACAGAGTACAGAAGAAATGTTAATTTTCCTCACTACATGTTGGCCAGGCATTCAAAAATCAGTGTGAGAAGTAAACAAATGACAGTCAGTGAGACTGGTTTGTCTACCTGGGGACATTTAGAAAAATTAATCCATGTTAACTACACATGTGGAATTCAAGTATATTAACTAGAGGCTGTGTTAACACACTTACTCAGAATCATGAGATCTCTGCTTGGTTTGATGCAATTCAACTGGCCAAAGAAAGTATCCCACAGAATAGATTTAATCAAGTTAAACTAACTTTATTCATATTGACATATTTAGTAATACAGCTTAGTTTTCCAGTGTCTCTATATATGTAATCCTTGACTTCACACATGAAATTTTTATAGAAGCCTTGGCTCAAGGGTTACCTATCCATTACTGCTCTCTGCTTTAGGACATGGAATGAGAAATCATGGAATGGGAGCAAAATTCATATCCCAATAGTGACCAGCCACCAACTGGATGTGCCACCATTCACCACCACTCCTGAGGCCTGGTTGTCTAGTTTTCAACCCAATGAAGAGTGCACCTGTCCAAGCCATGGGCTGGCAGCTTCTCTAGGAGAATGTTGTGGGAGACAGTATCAAACTTCAGGTAGTTAAAATCCACAGCCTTTCCCTCATCCACTAGGTGGGTCACCTGCTCATACAAGTGGCATCCAGCCACTGTGCTTAGCTGGAATATATCAGCAAGACTAGTATCTCCAGAAGAAAAAAAAAAAAAAAAAAAAGCATCAAAAAATCTCCATGAGGGCTGCAACAGTCCTTAACTGTCCTGTGAACACGTGCACCATGCCTGTAGAAAGTGACTGATGCACACTGGGTACGTGCACGTTCAGGTTTTAGTGGCCAAGCACGTAAGCATCAGGCACCCTGGACTTGTCAGTGCCATCATTGCTGAAACCCACAGACTACACTCTGCTAGTTCCTACACTCGCTAAATCTGGGTTTTGTTTATTCACAGAAGCTGCGATCACACCTCCTAACTGTAGCTTTTATCTGCCATAGCTTTGCATATTTTCACTCATGCAATTACTTATATGGGTTTCAGATTCTCTTAAGGCTCTGCCCAGCAATTTCCATACGCAGTCTGCAGACACAAATTATGTTCTCACATGTTGGCTTGGATGTGAAAGACTGGAAAACATGTACAGAGTTCAGTTTTATCTATTTATATGTGTATGTAAGCTTGTGAGCATATGCACATAATTAAAGCCATAGCACCACAGTGGCATCTTCAGTTGTATCTTTTTTTCACCCAGGGAGACTTCAAGCTTTACAGTATGGAGTCCAGGTGACAAATGAACCCTGTATTTCTCTCAAATATAACTATGGTTTTAAGACTCATATACAAAGCTAGGAATTGGAGCAGAGGGCAAGAAAGTCGATTTAATCAAATTTGCCTTCCAACAACTTTGATGTTTCTTCCTCTATGGTAATACAAAGGACAAGGAATATCTTTCAAATGTACTTTATTTCTAACTATCAGATTGACAGTTGTCTATTTAATTATTAATTATCCTCTTTCATTACCTTAAAGAACTTCTATTTTAGTGATTTTTCCTGGTTTTTAATTAAATTTAATAGTTCAAAAAAAACCTTCCTCCATGAAACTCGGCGCTTTTAAGCTTGAAGAAGAGGAATTTTCAAACACACAGACATAAATCAGGACTTAAACTCCCACTGAAAGTCACTGGAAATAAGTCTACTGTCTAGGGCCTGTAATTTTGGTGAGGATGTTTAAGCAAGAACTTAGGATAACACTAGTCTGAGCACTACTCAAGTTCAGATAGCATTAGTCTAGGCACTAAGGGTCGTATCTCGATCATTGACTGCACTTGGTGACTTAGTTGTCATTACTGCTACAGCACCTCCCCTGAAGAAAGGAGTTAGGGTTCAGGCAGTCACTATCCAGTGCTGTCGGGTCATGGCTTCAGCAATCAGTGAGAGAAGTAAACGTATCTCCTCAGTTTAAATGCAGACATTCCATGTATGGAAGGCTGGCTGACTACTATGTCTACTCATATGACTAAATAATAAAACTCACCAAGATGTAACAAAGCTGTCACAGATCAGAAGATCAAATGCTCCTTTGCTTTTGACTCCTAAGGCATAGTAAAATGGCATACCAAAATAATTCCTAACCATTTTTGTCTGTTCAAGGGAGAGGTAAGTTTTTTCATTGCAGGTACTCTGATGCTCTCCTGCAGCAGGGAATAAACACAAAATCTTCACGTTAATGAAAAGGAATTGCAATATGTGAGTGTCTGATCATCTGCAGACAATCATATTTGACAGGTATAAAATACAGGATATTCTGTTTTATGAGACAATTCCTTGGTATTATAAACCACCTGTGTAAATAATTTCCCATGAAAGAAGTTGTGGTAAACAGCTTCTGCAGCACATGCACACTGCAGCTACCTACATATGCACAGGACAAAGCAAAGATAAGGTTGCCAGCTTCAAAGAAGAGAGGGCAGAAATGGAAGCTTACTCACGAGTCATACATACTGGAGGTGTGAGGTAGGAGGGAAGAATAACAGCTCATCCTAAAAAACAAGGATCACTGCACATTCCCAAAATTCATTTGACACTGAATAGAAAAATAATAATAAATACATATATACAAAAATATCTAAAAAGAAAAGATCCAGAACGTTGTCTTTGATCTGAATAAAAAGGTTACATCATGCACTGCTAAGACAGGCAAGATAGAAAGGCAGATCAAAATTTTGCACATAAAGAGATCAGGATAAATAGCTTCAGTGACTGAAAGAACAGTGTATTGCACCATCAGTATAATGAATATCTAATAACAGCTATAACTGTGCCAACTCCCAGACAGGGAAACCGATCTTGGCAAAATCTCCAGTCTAAGCTAAGTGCATTTCTTTTAAAACTTTTAGTACTGAGGAAACATTCTAGAAAGTTGGATTACAATATCACTTTCTTTAAAACAATTGTGTATTATAGATTTGACAGGCTCTGCCAGTAACAAATACACTCTCCCACTCACCAACTGTGGATAAGAAACTCTGCAAGGCAAATGGCCACAAGATTTATTGCCTTCTGCAAATCTTAAATTTTCATTTACATACATATCTTCATATATCATAAGATTGCAAAGCTACTTAAAGCCCTGCTGTAAGACTGTCACTCCCTCAAGCTAGAAGGGCAGCCTGAGACAACAGAAAGAGGTGTGAGGAATTATTTTTGCTTTTTGGAGCAGCCTGTGGCTTTGCCTTTTCAAAATCAGATACAGGCCTACAATTTTCACAAAGCTTCAGCTCCCCTTTTTATCTCCTGAATTAGAGTATTCAACAGAATGGCCATCAGTACTTGATGAAGTTTTCACTTCCTAAGGGAACTCAACTTGGCTGGCTAAAGAACAAAACTTTAGAACTCACATCATACATAAAAGGGATGAAAGGACCTACCCCACGGTACTCTGTCAAAGATGCCACAGAAGTATCTCCCACTGCATCAATATTTCATGTCCCCTGGCCCCAGAGAGAAGGGAGGTTGCATAGCATCCCCAAAAGAGGAAAAATCACTTTTTTTTTCTTTTTTGTTTAAACAAACGGAACACTACTTGAAGAATCCATATATATCAGGAAGCTTCCCAGAATTACTGCCTTAGTTTCCCATATTTTGCCACTGCTATCAATCACACAGTACCAGTTAAATCCTCCCTTTAGGAATCACGTATTGCTCCAAGACTAGCAATTATTTCTCTTCTGTATGCTTCACAGAATAAAGCTTCATAGAATGCTGCATATACACAGTTAATGCTTTTCCCTTCACCGTAGCTGATCAAATTCTGAAACGCTTAAAACTATTTTACTGACAAACATCATTTCAATGGCACACATGATCAGCCAACTTCCTTATTTTTACTTTTAAGCTTCTGTGGAAGCAGTTTCTTGTCTATGAAAAGTGGCGACTTTGCTTAGTCTAGTAATTGAAATACTAAAACATCTTGCTTGGTTTCCTCTAAAGCACAACCAAGTTTTAGTGCTCATAAAAGAGGCAGCAGAGCTGAAAAAAGTAAGTACACTAAGAGATCAGGCCAACTTCCTCACAGACACTTTAAAAAATTATAGATAACTCTCACTTCTCAACAAACAAAAAAATCCACCTTCTTATAGAGCTGCCAGTACTTCCCCTTCCCTCACTGATGAAGTTACCTTCTTCAACCTGTGGTACTGAAAGTCTGAGTCTCTAATCTTAATAGGCTCGTTACACACTCTGCCAGCAAACACTAGCGAGCGCAATTCTCCCAAATACATTTTGAAAAGGCACCCAACGCACTGCAGTGCAAAGAGAGCAGGAGTATCTCCTGTCTCCCTTCTGTTTCATTTCCCACACGGAGGCTCTCACCTTGCCACCCTGTTTATCAGCATTGGCAGAGAAAGGAAGCCATGGTTTCACCTGCCTGCAACTTAATAAAAGTCATTAGGCAAAAGCATGTCTTTCCACTGCTGCAAACAGAACAATCCATCACAGAAACTGAACACTCAAGAAAGAACTGCTTGAAAGGGGATAAAATAAGGAAAGATAAGAGAACAAGGATCATAAAGTACAACTGAGGAAGAGGGAAACATTTTTAAGATGTGTTTTAAAAATTTACAGGGATTTTGCTGTAAAAATGTTCCTAAAGTCTAATACAGTCTTGACTTAACAGTTAATTAGCAAAATAGTTTTTTTCCCACTGGCTTAATGTAAGTTACACCATGAGCAAGAGGTGGGAATAGATGAGTTCCTGAGGTTCCTTCCAATCCAAGTTATTGGACTCATCCGTGATGAACATTAAGGGAGTAATATATTTGCTACTGGGCATCTAGAGACCTGGGAGTACAAGACATTCAACATTTCTACAGTGATTTCAAAATGGCTTTGACCATGGAAAGACCAGATAGTTTTGGGGAAGCTCTTCCAGGAGTCTCACCAGATTGACAGAAACATACATATAGCTTGGTAGATAAAGTTGTATCTACCTAGACATGATGCTTAGGAAAAATAAATAAGCTTGCAGACAACTTGCTACTCTAAAAACACTTTTTGCCTTCTACTAACTAAAATGATGAGGTTGACTTACTTATCCGTTGCAAAAAAATTTATTAATATAGGGCCAATTAATAAGACTTTTTTTAAGTATCTCAGAAATCCATTTCTTGCTTTTTGCTCCTCTCTGAAGGTGGATAGATAATGAAACTCATCAAGTCAGATTAACTTTCATATTGTCAGTGTGGCAGTATTTGGGTTTCATACAATAACAATTTTGTCATCCTCTAAAATAAGTTTATCACTGGCACAATTTTTTTTTACAATTCTATTGGCTTTTGTACATCTTGTTTTAAGGGAAACAGCTTTTTTTACAGCACTTACATAGAGGCTCATTTTAAAGCTTACATATTCTCTTAGCTGACTTTAAGGATAGATTAAGTTGGCAGCTGTCCACTGGGAGAACTAAGGGCAGTAAAAAACCCCACAACTTATAGTGTTCATTATTCACTAAACACAGTTATCACCCACCAGAAAATGGGCAAACTGGCAAGAATGATGACACTAATTCCTTAACAGTCTGCTGGAGATGAAAGCAGAATTTCTGCCTACTCCAGGAAATAAAGCTAAAACATTTTGTGTTTTCTCTTATTACGAGAAACACTGTAAAGAGCTGCAAATAATTCCAGTTAAGACTGCCCAAGAAAAAAAGATGGTGTGAAGCCTACTGATTCTTATGAATAGGAAAAGTACAAATGCTGGCAAAGTTCACTTTTTGCTATCCTGCATTTCAGATACTGCCATGGCTGACAGAAATCCTTGGTATACGGGCCTCAAGAAGTTCAGTTGTTGCAGACGTACTGAGCCCATTTTTTCCAACTGTGCACCAAAGTTTTAGTCTTTAACTACAAACAAAATCTTCACAAATATCTCTAGAGTAATAGATATCATCCCAGACTTCTTGAAAAGAAAGTCAAGCAAATACTTTACATGGAAAAATGAATTTTGAAGGTGGGACTTTAAAGCATTTACATTCCAACTTTTGTAATGCATGAACACAGGGAGCAAGTGGACTCAACTTTTTCTCTCTGAATGCATTCCCACTCATAAACATGCCTCCTCTAGGACAATTCAAAATGTTGCAGTGCATTTAATACTACAAAACAGCTCAGCTCTCAGGTGCAGCCCTGTAGATCAAGATGATCACGAACTTTAGCCCTTCTGAAACAGCTACCTTGGTTTTTTACCACTTCCATTACTCCTCTTCTCATTCACTCTATCATCACTAGCACCAAAGAAAAAATCATTTGAATCTAGTTGTGAACAAGGTTTATATCCCTCTTACAGAAGAAAACAATTTTGATGTAGGAATCACCATGATGAGTACTTAGCCCTTTCCCAGTGTTACTAATATATACTGCACACTGTTACAGTTCATTTAAACGGCTCAGTATAATTAGCAGAAAGAGAAACTCTCCTAAGATGCCAGGCCCATGAAGAGGCTTGGCTCAGAATGATCAGTCAGGGCCAGCCAGTACCCGAATTCCGTATTTAAACAGCTTATAAAACAGTAATAACAAGGAGAAAGCATGATAAGTACAGTGACATTTTTTTGCAAAAGACCTAATTATAGAAAGCACACGTGGTGACTCAGGTTGTAAAGTAATACACAACCTTTAACAAAAGGTCCTGTTTCCACTCATGTATGCCTCTGCCAAAACCCCAAATCTGAGAGGTTTTCTGTGCTAGCTGTTTCCCTGCGCACTGAGTTTGTTCACATTGTTACATCATGCTTTGCAATTTTAGATCTGGCATAAGGAGATCACTTGTATAATTTCACTGCTACTGGTTGAGATTTATACATTTCCTGTCATGAATCAATGAGCAACAAGTGTTTGTATGACCACTTGGCATCACATAACATGCAGTCTAACCAATAAGGTCAATTAACATGCCAATCTTTCAGGTGTCTCAAGATGTTTTAAGAAAAGACATGGATTAGGGTCACAGCCTCCCAAATACCCCAAACGAAACATTTCAGCCTGTAAAATAGAAGATTACATTTCAGACCAAGAAGTACCATAGAAATTGATTCTGTGTCAAAACATTCTTTGGAACAGTATGTTCCATCAAAATTCCAAGCTGTCAAGTCAATATTGCAACGTAAATCTGCTTACTATCTCTTACAGAAAATGCCTGCACAACAGCTTTAAGTAGCAGTCACATAGTCAACCTTAATTCTGACATCTCTTAAAGCGCATTGTTTTTAATTTTACTGTCTTGCATGTTTTCTGTGTGAAACATCTTTGAGCAACTGGATGCAGTGCCTCTATTGCTACTGGATTCCTTAATAGGTATGGCTGGTGATTCATTAATTTTCTTTTAGTGGCATCAAAGTATTCCAAAAAAAAGAAGAGAACTTCCCCATGCTAAACTCATTATAAACACTCCAGGGCAAAGGAGATTTCCAGTTTTACTCTCTATTTTGTATAAATTTCAGTACATATTAACAACAACAACAACAACAACAAACAAACAAAAGAAAACAAACGAAGCAGAGAAAAATATCCAAGAAATTTCAACACTGAAATTATTTTTTCTCTCTCTTAGCTTGACATTGTTTTTTCAACAGCAATTTTTACCAGTATAGTACAATTCTGCCTCAGATTGCCAGCCAGAGACCTGGGATCTCAGAGGTCCATAACATGGACCCACATTATCTCTGAAGCTGTATCCCCCCTGTGGAAATCTGGAGAGAATCCAAGTTGCTATACAAATCTGGGAAGCACACATTTTCTCCTGCAACTTGGGCATGGGTAATTGTCACATAACATGAAATGTGAGGGAATAGAGACCCTGGTGCTACATTTAGCCCCATGGCTCAACCAGAGCCCTTTCTTGCAACGCCTAAAGTAAAGAACAATTGCTATATGTGTATTTCTCCACCGTTTCTGTCTACATTTCTGAAGGAATACACTAAGAAAACGCTGAGAAAGTACACGCTGGAACTACCGTAAAGTGTAAAGAGATTTAGCAAAAAAACCTTACTATCTAGAGTAGCAGGGCTCATGTCCTGAAAGGGTAAGAATTCTAAAGAACATATCAGTCAAACACACATGCAGCCAGAAACCTTTTATACAACCTCCAACCTACTAGGAAACAGCTTTTTCTCCCAGATGAGAATACGACCACACCACATTGATCCCTGCATCAGTCATTTTCAGGCAAAATTATCGTAATTAACTTCAATTAGGTCAGAAAATTGAAGCAATTTCTTCAAAATCTCTATTCCAGCTTGGCAAAAAACAGGAGCCTTCCTGCCTGAAAAGACTGCCACTTCACAGCCCAGATGCAAGGGAATGTCTCATAGAGTCCCCAAAACCCATCTCTGCTGTTGCCTTGAGGTCCCAGCAGCACTGTCAGCTGGACAAACACAGTTCCACCAGTGACTGTTTCATCATCCTTGAGGTTGTCATGATCTATCTGTTAAAAAAAAAAAAAGAAAAAAAAAAAAAAAAAAAAAAAAAAGATTTCCCCCAGCCACTGGAAATTTCAAAAAACCCCACCGCAGATAACAGCAGACAGGAATAAAACATATGTTCACGGTGATCAGCCGTGTGCTTGACATTCAAAGGAGAATGCACTGATTTTTCCTGTATTCCTCATCTTTAGGAACCACAACATTTAGAACACTTCCCAAGACACCCCAAAAAAAGGACTGTACATGTACAATCACACACCCGAGAGCCAAAAATATCCCAACAAAAACTCTTTCCCCAAACAAGGACAGATCAAGGCACAAAATTCCAGAAAGATTCTCAAGGACTTCATTACACAGATGTGTCACCCTCAAGAATGTTTACATATGACAGTGACTGGCAGTACAAAAAGCCCAAAGATTAGATAAAAACATTGAGGGACACAAAGTTGGCAATTGCTCAGTTGAGAGCCTCTGGGTGACAATCAAGGGACAAACAAATAATGAGGATGTCATTGCAGGACAACACTACATAACTCCCAGCCAGGATAATGAAACTGTTGAATTATTCTTTGAGGAACTGAACTAAGGGACACTTCCAAGGCAACTGCCCTTGCCCTTATGGGGGACTTCAACTTGCCAGAAATTAACTGAGAGCATCACACAGCTGGTATAACCCCAGCCAGAAGATTCCTAAAAAGACTGGATGAAAATTTTATGGAACAAGTCCTAAGGGAGCCAACTCAGGAAGATGTTGACCTTGACCTGCTGTCAGCAAAGTGGATCTCGTCAGCAAAGTGGAGATTGGTGGCCTCTTGACCACATCGACCATGAGGTGATTGAGTTTAAAACATCTGTTGAAGAAGGAAAAGTGCCAGTGAAACCTCAACTCTCGATATGAGGAGAGCAGACTTCAGGCTGCTCAGGGAATTAGTAAGGTCCCCTGGGAAAATGTTTTTGCAGGTGCTGGGGTCCCTCAGTGCTGGTCACCTTTCAAAGGTGTATGTGACCATGACATCACCTCCTAAGGGCCCAAAAGGAGCAATTCCCAAATGTCAGAAATCAAGCAGGCGAGGCAGAAGGCTGGCTTGGCTGAGCAGGGATCTTCTCTTGGAAATAAGGCAAAAAAAGGAAGGTGTATGCTCAGTGGAAGCAAAGTCAAGTGGCATGGGAAGAATTCAGAGCTGCTGCTTGCCACTGTAGGGAGAAAATCCATGCGCCAAAGGCTCAGCTGGAGTTGAAGTGGCCAGAAATGTGGGGACAATAAAAAGAGTTTTTTCAAATATATGAATGGTAATAGGCAGTATAGAAATATCATTGGCCCCTTACAGGATGAGGATGGTCACCTCACACACAGGGACAGAGACAAGGCAGAGGTGTTTAACACTTTCTTTGCCTCTGTCTTCAACACGGATGATGCACCAAGGGAGTCTCAGTGCCCTGAGCTGGAAGCCCATGAATGCTCAACTCCCAGTCAACCCTGAAATTGTGTGGGATCTGCTGCTCCAGCTGGATCCCTACAAATTTATGGAGCCTGATGGGATTCATCCCAGAATCCTCAAAGAGCTGCTGATGTCATTGCAAAACCTCTCGATTTTTGAGCAGTCTTGGGAATCCAGAGAGGTCCCAGCTGACTGGAAGCTGTTGAATGTTGTCCTGACTTTCAAGAAGGGCAAGAAGGAGGACCCCAGAAACTACAGGCCCATCAGTCTAACTTCAGTGCATGGTAAACTTATGGAGAAGATTATTCTGGGAAATACTGAAAAACACATGAAAGATAATGCTGACATCGGTCACAGCCTCTGGCCTCATGACAGGAAAGTCCTGCTTATTAAACATGATTTTCTTTTATGACAAGGTAACCCACCTAGTTGATCAAGGGAAGTCAGTTGATGTAATTTTTTTGGATTTCAGTCATGCTCTTGATACTGTCTCTTGCAGGATCCTTCTGGACATGGTGTCCAGCACACAGCAGGATAAACACATCATGTGGTGGGTGAGCAACTGGCTTATGGGGTGAGCACAGAGGTTAATAGTGAAGGAGGTGACATCAGACTGGTGACCTGTCACTAGCGGGGTTCCACAGGGCTCCATCTTGGGCCCTGTGCTCTTCAACATCTTCATAAATGACTTGGATGCAGGACTGGAAGGGATACTAAGCAAGTTTGCTGATGACACAAAGCTGGGAGGAGCTGCTGACTCCCTCAAAGGCATGGAGGTCCTGCAGAAAGATCTCGACAAATTAGAACACTGTGCAATGTGCAATCACCATCACATGAAATTCAACAACAGAAAGTGCTGGATTCTGCACCTGGAAAGGGGTGACCCTGGATTTATGTACAGACTGGGGAATGAGATGCTGGAAAGCAGTGCCATGGAAAGGGACCTGGGGGTTCTGGTCGATGGCAAGTTGAATATGAGTCAGCAATGCCCTGGCAGCCAGGAGGGCCAATCGTGTCCTGGGGGGCATCAGGCAAAGCATCACCAACCGGTCAAGGGAGAGGATTGTCCCACTCTGCTCTGCACTGGGGTGGCCTCATCTTGAATATTAAAGCAGTTTTGGGCACCACAATATAAAAAAGGCATTAAACTCTTAGAGAGCACTCAAACGAGGGCAACGAAGACAGTGAAGGGCCTTGAGGGGGAAGCCGTATGATGAGCAGCTGAGGGCACTTGGTCTGTTCATCCTGGAAAAGAGGAAAATGAGGGGAGACCTCATTGCAGTTACAACTTCCTGGGGAGGGAAGAGGAGGGGCAGACACTGATACCTTCTCTGTGGGGACCAATGACAAGACCTGAGGGAATGGCCTGAAATTGTGTCAGGGGAGGTTTAGGTTGGATGTTAGAAAAACATTCTTCACTCAGAGGGTGGTTGGGCACTGGAACAGGCTCCCCAGGGAAGTGGTCATAGCATCAAGCCTGAGAGAGTTCAAGTGTTTGGATGATACTCTCAGGTACATGATGTGACTCTTGGGGATGGTCCTGTGCAGGGCTAAGGATTAGATTCGGTGATCCATGAGGGGCCCTTCCAACTAAACATATTCTGTGATTCTGTGAAAATTTACAAAAGGGAGCTATTCAATGGAGCAAGGCCTTGTCTGCCAGATTTTCTGGCTTGCTTACTATGGATGGCCAAGAGTTCACAAACAGTTGGACTGATTACAAAGATCAAGAACAAGGAAACAAAGAAAAATGTAAATTTCTCTAAAAGGAAAAGTAATTAAGTTGTTTTTTTTTAATTTTTCTAATGAAATCAGCAACAGCTTCCAAAGCATATTTCAAGAAAATAATAGTATCCACAGAAGTAGATTGTTTCTGTGTCTGAAAAATAACAAGTCAGTCTTATCAAATGTAGCACTCATTTTACAAAATATTAAGTTCCCTAGATTTTTTTTCTGTTGTTGCTACAGGCTGCCTTCCGGAAAAATATCAAAACATCTTTTAGCAACCACTACAGTGATGGAAATCTTGAGAAATGGTAAGTCATATATTCTATATAGAAAAAGTACTGTAAAGTACAAGAAATCATGGAAAGGTAAGGTGGCATTTACATAAAAATTGTCTAAATAAATTTGGGTTACCCACTAACACTCATTCTCTCATAGATTCCACTCACATGCTCAAACCTGTGTTCTCACAAGTACCAAGATATTGTGCCCAGGTAGACTGCACAGAGGGGACAAGAGGTCGTAGCTGTCAGTTCCGTACCATGCCTCTGGGGTTCCCCTTCACTTACAAGCCAGCTTTCAGACAGTCTCTTTTACACCACTTAGGCATCATCAACTGTTAAGAGGTTGCTCTTGATCTCCAAGTCTTGCTCAATTCAATTTCCGAAAATCTTAGGCCACTTCCTACCCACCCTGGTTTTTTCCCTCACTTGGAATATATGTTGTTTTCCTTGAGACTTAACAAGAAGAGGAATGGTATATAAAACCTTTTTCCACCTTCCTTTATCTAGGTTGGGGGTCTTCTGCTGACAGGCCATCTATGAGGCAGCTTTATCAAAGCAGAGGTATTTTGGTCTTCCAAATCACACCTCTAATTTTTACCAGTGGGAATCGTGGGTTTTTATTGATACAGGCCATGCTTTTAACTATTTTGCTTTGTCCGGCTGTTTCGTCTGATGCTTACACACACAGGCATTACCACTCATAGCCCGTTTATAAAATCTTGGTATTTCTTTTACAAATCTCTGTTTCTACACCATCAGTGGTCAAGCATGTTTAAGGATGATGTTATTTATCACTTTCTTGACATGCACTGATACCAGTCTTGACAGAGGCATCTCAGGTTTCAACGATCCTGAAATCATCATCAAGGCAATCTGGCCATGATTTTAAAATCATAAAATTTCAAGTGTGAGATGGCAGTAACCACTTCACTTTGCCCTCTAATTGCCCCTGGGCATAAACACATGTGCCAACTGTTGCTTTTCCCCTGCAGCAGTTCAGGTATTATGAGTAAATTAGTAATGATAGTTTATCCAAGAGGACAAAACTTCACTTATCTAAGCAGGATCATAAAATTTACTCAGTCTACAATTTGACAGCACCAGGTATCAACTTAATGAAATTTATACTATCAATAGTTGAAAAATTCACAATTAACTAAACATATCCTTCCTTTTGTGTTTTACATGAATCCTTTATGAATAAAGTTCCCACTCAGGAACACAAGGAGTATTTACACACTCAGTGTTCAGGACAGCTGTCACACCAGCAGATTGCCTTCCTTTAAGCTATGGTGCTTATTAACTTGGGTCTAATATCCACTTGCAAGGGAATCTACAGTCATGAATTATCCTCCACTTCTAATATCAACTTGAAATAGAATCCAATGAGATGAAGGCAGTACTTTAGTCATGAACCTTTACCAATACACTAGGGAACAGAACTTTGAACTTGTGGCTAATTACTGCTTGGGATGCTGGTTCTGCATGTAAAAATCACTATTACTTCAGCATGGACAGCAACAGCTCCAATTAATAGATAGAAAAACAATTCTTGGCAAGAGAAAGCAAAACATGGCCAAACATGCTAATGTAGCAGTCTGTTCTTGAATTCATAAGTCTGGACTAAGTAATTATTTGGTAAGCCTGTATCAAGTGAAAAGAAGAAGGGGAAAAAAAGGAAAAATAGAGTATTTACAGCCACTGAAGATCTAAACTTCTTTTAAAATGAAGATTTTAGGATGAAGCAACTAATCTACCTCCCTCCTTGTTTGTGTTTGCAAATTTAATAGAAAGATGCAAACCAATCCTTATTCCGTAAGTTAGTGAATCATCTCTCATAACAAGTGATACATGGAATGGCTCTAGCATACAACATATGAAGACAAAATACATATCAAAGAGTAATTTTGGCTTGGTCCAGGAGGTATTCCATTTCTGAAACCAACTTATTCCTTCATTGGCCCTCTGAAGTTTTGAACACAGAACATAAACCAGTTCAATGTTTTTCATTCACGTGCAGATGAAAGTAAATACAAATTTTTATAACGTCAACACTGCAATTATTTAGATCAGAAGGAGATCAGTTTTGAAAAAAAAAATCTCCATTAGAGGGTATCACCCACTGCCATTCCTAGAAACAAAAATAAAAGACTTCCAAATAATAGCAAAAGTCATGCGTGTACTTAGAAGATGGACAGGGAAAAGACTTTCATAACAAACCACTCCATGAAAAGCTCAAGAAGGAACTTGCATGGTCTTTTATCCACTACAGTTTAAAGTTTTTAACAGTGCTAGGAAGTAGTTAATGGCATCGGTGGATCTAAAAAGAATTTCACAGAAATGTGCCTCAGTGCAGTTTTACCTACTAATAAACCTCTTGAGAGTGACAGATGAGTAGTACTGATCTTCTGAAATTGATGCTGACTGTGATCTGTGCTTCAGTAGTGAATTTCAGGGATAGCTGAAAGCTGATCACACACTCCCCAGATGTCAGCTGGGGGTGGCTCTAGTCAGATGCCTACCCCAAAAACAGAACATTTAAGTCTGAGATGCTTTGGGATTTAGCCAGTCTTATAGGCTTCCTTCTTTCTCCTCCTCCCCTCATTTATCTCATGCCCCTATAAAGATCACTCAGGCAACAATATGGACGAAGTGACCAATTATCATAAAATCTCCCCGAAAACTCATGTGAAATGATAAAGGATCTTCTATTATAATCAGAAAAGGACCTGTGTTGCAATTTAATGTGCAGTTATTGATTTTTACTTTGCTCAGAAGAATATCAGGCTATTTGCTCAGTTAGAAAAGAAAGGGCTTAACCTTACAGGGAAAATGAATTTGCTTATTTCCAGAGACAGGACAGGTTAGTTTAAAATCTCAATAAAGAGATTTTAAGAACTCTTACTGAAACTTCACCTGTGCTCTTCCTTCAATTGTAATTCATCATGTGGGAAAACAGTAAGTCTTGGGACTTACTTTAGAAAAAGCAAAAAGGAATTTAGAAGTGTAGGGGGGAAGACAAATTCAAGTAGCATACAGAGTTTAATCTTGTTAGAGAAGTTAATTTGAACCTTTTAGCTGGCTCCCATTCTCTGGACATCTGTTGGATGGAGTTATCTCTTGTTTTGCTGAGAAATGTGAAGTCTTTTCTTATTCCAACTGACCTACTTTATTCAAAGAGCTACTAAAAAAATGTGCCACCATATTCTTAAGCTTCTTTGAAAAACTGATCATTTGTGCCATTCAATATTTGCTACTGCTAACCGCAGCATAGGTATAGCAACCCATCCAGTCTTTTGAGTTTCCTCAGTTTTTCATTTGATTCTTGCTCTTTAAATATTTTCTCAAGGTCAGTTGGGCACTTGTGCACTGGATTTTCTGAATGGTCTGTGCTTTTAGTCCATACTGATCAATTGGCTTCCTAGAGAAATGCCCGGGGAAGAAATCAGGAAACACAACCGATAACACAAGATAAAACCATCAGTGGGTCAAACCATGAAATGTTCTCACTTTTTTGGACTCAAAATCTTAAAAATAAAGATTAAAATCGCAGCATTGGATATAGCTTAACCATTATTTATGGACTCTTAGTTCCTGTAGTAAGGAATAGCTGTTGGAATTCTACGGTCTGAATCACGAGGCTAGATAATCAGACTGATTCCTCTGACATTAGCAAACATCTCATTATGAAACAAAAAAAGGAAAAATGAAAAGACTAAAAAATGCAGAGCGAAATTTTTACACCCCATGCTCTTGAAAAACAAAACAAAACAAAAATACCAGGCATGTCCCCTATTACATCTCAACAGGATATCCATCTGGAAAGTCTTTCCTTCCAGATGCTTTCCCCTACTATTTCATTGTCCCGCTAATCTCTGCAACTACCCCTAGGGGGAAGACAAAACACTACACAATTTACTGTCAGGCTGTCTTTTTGAAGGATGGACAATACAAAGGGAAATAGATCCTGGACAACAGTCAGTTTCAGTATTACAATTGTAGAAGCGGAAAAACAGAAATGGACCAGTTTGAAATAACACTGAATGAAAAAAACCTGTATTGAAATAAACTGAAATAAATTAATTAATAATAATTGAAATAAATAAATTAATAAAAACATCTTACAGGAACACAACAGTAAAGTGCATTCGCAAAGAATAACAATTCTAAATTATTGAGGAAGCCTACCTATCTCTTCCCCTCAAATAATCACATTAATGTCTTCAAACCTTCAAATAAGTTTTTTTTTTTGTTGTTTTTTTTTGGTTTTTTTAAGATAGAAGTATGAAGTCAATTAAACCAAACCACTACTACAGTATTTTAGAGATGTCCACAAAATGTTCTCCTCAGGCTTCAGTAGGATGACAACGTTTCTTATCAGTAATCACCTGTGCCCTTAAGAACCTTGTAAGCCTGTCAGTGAAGCAAGGGATAGGCATTTTATTAAGTTACAGGGTTTGGGCAGATTTGTAAATCAAGCCCTTTAAATTTGAAAGTGACATGTCCTAGCCAGTCACACGAATTCTTGAGCTTTGAGTAGATGAGTTGTCTATTTGGAGCACTTTTGGTTGGAGTTGTGTGGCTGGAAGCTCTACTGCCTGTAGTGATTGAAAGACACTGAATGGGGTGTTCTGGTGCAGAGAGAACCTCCCCAAGAGGTTAACAAAGTATCCACAATAAATAGATCTGTCAGGCACCTGGCAAAGAATGAGTTTTATTGCCATCAGCTTCTTTTGCGTAGTTGGTTTTAAGTGTGATTGAATTTACAGAGCACCTCTTTTCAACCTCAAGGTGCAACAGTACAAGCAAGCAAAGAGTTGATTCAAAATACAGAGTAGTAACATACTTCTGGCATATTGATGCAAAGGGACGCTCACTGAAGAACAAAAAAAAGTATTTCGTTTTAAACAGCTGCCGTTCTCTTACTTTTTTCCTCATCTATGCTATAAATTGTAGCATTACTTGCAGAAGATTTGGGGGTATTTTCAGAACATGCTATTTCATTCGTTCCACGTATTACCTAAAAACCCCCTTACACCAGCAGAGTAAGTAACAAGTAAAATCATTGCAGCAAGTTCACATAAAAAAATAAAAAGTAGCAGTTTACACACCTCTTATCCTCCCAAGTTGAAAGCACCACATACACAGGTATTCCAAATAGTAAAGTATGTAAAAAATACATGTATCCTGAACTCTTAAAAAACTACTCTTAAGCTACTGTGAATTTCTGCCTACCATCGATCTTTCCTCCAGATATAGAAAACATTTCAGTCATCATTTCTACCTGCAAAGATAAAAAGTGTGGCATTTTAAAAACAAAGTCATTTGCACAACACGGTCATAATCTTCAGCTGGAAAATGTCCTCCTTTACAAGACGTTCAGATAACTCAAAAGACATTCATGAAACTTCATAAAAGGAAAACCATCTTCTAACTTCTATGAAGAATATAGGCCAAAATACCCTGCATTGTTTTTTAAGTTATAAGTAACAGTTATAAATTAAGAGATGCTGTATTTCAGTAGAGCTAAAGAAGACAGGTTCATTTGCTGTAGTAGCATTTACTACAGAAATATTTTTATTTGCCATAGCATCACTCTCTGTTGCACAAGTATCTATCTAGTAAGACAGAACTACTTGCATTTCTCACCACTGTTATTTTGTCTCCTAGGTTTTTCAAAGATCTCTGTTCATAAAATGTTTGTCAAAGTGCACTTGCACATATCACAAGGCAAAGAGGAGATGAGAGACAGATGCTTGTGCATGTTAGTGGGCGGGATGGGAAAGAAGCTGGGGAAGCAGCTTTGCATCCAATCCATTATAGCTATTTTCCTTTTAACCATCTAACAGCAAGTCACAAATTCACCCTAAAAACATCAAATCCTCTGAACTTAAGAAATGATGCATTATTGAAGTCACAGCAGGGAAGTCAACTCAGTATAGAGGACATAAAAGACTAGCACTAGGACAACCTTTTCATTACAAGGTTATGGATAAAAAAACAAAGGCAACGTTTTAATGTGGTGAGAAGATGCACAGTCACAGAAGAAGCAAGTTAAAAGCACTATTTGTATTTCTTTCCAGAATAAATTCCTATCCAGAAAATCTCCTCTTAGATAAGGTTTCCCACCTCAGAAACAGAAAAACAGATCGGCAACGGCTTAATCTCTTAGTTTCCTGCTCCAACATGTTATCTGTCTTCCACATAACCTCTCTTCAGCTACTCAAGTGCCCATCTCTTGGAATAAGCTGGTTGTCTAAGATCTGAAACTCACTTCCATCTTTTATAGATTCTATTACTGCAACATTTACTACTGTAAAACTGAGGTGGCAGTAAAGCGAGAAAGTTACAAATTTTTTTTCAGTTTTTTCCTCTGATTTAGATTACAATATAGGTCTTTACTGGTTGCAATATTTGTCCAAAGTACACAATATTTTATCAATCAATATTCACGTAAAACAACTACAGATATACACACTGCAGGTACGGTACATGTGTATCTTACTAGATACATCAAAGCACAAAAAAGACATTTCTATATAGTATGACCATGGGACAGAACTAAGTGAGCAGAAACTCCTTATCTAGTTCCATCTAAGCTATTTAAGGTGAAATCAGAGGTGAAATGCATATGACAAGGATGACTACACCCATTAATGGTCCAAAATTATTTGGTTTATTACATGAACACAAGAGATTACAATCATACTGAGCAGGCTATCATCAAATCTGTTTGGTGACAAAGTTTTCTTTCCAAGAGAACAAATAAAAGCAAGTGCATAAAACACAATACCTGGCTTAAGACCATTATCCCAGAGGATTACAGAATGTTTTTTGCATCTTTCCTCTTTGCTTTTAGTACCTCCTTTTTTGTTCTGATATTGTAGCATTTATTACCAGTGCTATCTGAAGACTAGAGTCCCCTGTAGACAGGAATGGCAAACAAAAAAACCCTCTCACTCATTAAGAGATAATCTAGGCTAAGTTTTAAAGGCACATTCAGTTACCTTAATATAAAAATGTGGTTTTAATGAGTCCTGCCAGTCTTGTCCAACTGTGTAATGCTTTAATTATGGAGCACTATGCTCAGCATTATGGACTGTGGTTGTCAGGTGCCACCAAAGACCCACGTTTCTTGTTGTTCTAAGCATGGCGCAAATATTTATGAAGAAATTATGCTTGTTAAAGGTGCTCACACAATCCAAATGTACAATTAAGGAAAACGAGTGGCTAAAACAGGGAAATATAGCTGAAGAGTAAACAGGGCAAATACAGCAATCAGCACTCACCATATATTTGGGGATGCAACAAGGGAGTAATCGCTCTTAAATAAGACCACCACTTTCACTGACAATATTCAGAATATTCACTTGAGACTACAGTGTGTAAACTTCTCACAGTCTACATCAAAAGGAAGACTACAGGAAAATTGCTCAAATTATACAGGGTACAAATTCAGATTTTACCCTGGACTCCAGATACAATGAGAAATCATTGCTCTGTGCAACCCTAAGCAGACAATTAAAAGATTTCACCAAGTAGTATACAAATGTCATCATGCCACCCCACCCCTGTTGAAATTACATACCTCACTATAGACACACACACTTCTCAATTTCTAAGTACTATTCTCAGAATATATAAATAAAAAAAATCCACAAAACCCTATCCTACCATCAACCTTTCTTTTTTTCCAGTAATAAACTGCAAACTTTTGGTCTTGAGGCAACCCCTCCTTCCTAGAGATGTATACACACATTTGATCCAAAATGTGGACCAAAGCTTGACTAGTAAAAACATGAAGCACCACAGTGAAAAGTGGGGTTCAAACACTAGAAGCAAAACCATGAGAGGGCCAGTGAAGGGACGGAGGAGAAGTATGAACATGCTGTTCTATTCTACTAATATAAGAAAACTTGAATACTGTTTATAAACTAGAATGCTCTTCTTCCTGACTGCTAAGCCACTATTCTCTTAATGATGAGGAAGAAAGAAATTGGTTTGAAATCTTCAATCCTAAATTTCTGCTTCAAAATTATGGTACTTTTCAGCAAGACAGTTGCTGACTATAGTAAAAAGCTTAGTAAAGCTGAGCAGTAATTAAGAGATCTCATTTACAACACAATTTCACATTTGTACAGGGGGAAATGTGCTTCTTACGACATGAAATTTCCCATAAAAGACATAGAGATATAACACCATCTAAGCCTTTCATCTGTCCTGTGAAGTAAACCATCGCTTCCTATGGTAAGGAAATACATGCTTTTTCCTGGTTTCGGCCAGGACGGGGTTGATTTTTGCAGTAGCCACCTGAGTGCACGGGTAGGACCCAGGGGTTATTCTATATCACCTCACCGCATTTTGCAGCGATGGGGGAAAGGGTCCCTTCCAGGCCATGGAGCAGGGGGGTATTGACAGGGGTTTTCTGCATAGTGAGAAATCACAGGTGAATCGTTCGCCTCTCTCTTGTACACTCTGTCATTACCATTGTTGCTGTTATTGTTCAGTTTTCTTATTTCATTGTTGTTTCCAGTAAAATGTTCTTATCTCAATCCACAATCTTTACCTTCTCTGCCTCCAGTTCTTCTCTCCATCCTGCCGCTGAGGGGAGGGGAAAGGGGGAAGTGAGCGAGTGGCACATGGTTTGGAACCTTTCAGTGGGAAGACTAAATTGGGGAATACCATTCCTAAACCATGACACCACTTGAATAAAGAGAACTACTGAAGCCAAAACTGAAAAGATAATGAATACTACTCTGAGCCAAAGAAAACAGTTCTTGGAACTTTTTGGGATCATATAATCAAGTCCCATTCCAAAATTCAAATCAACAGCCATCATGTCATGACATTCCTCCATAGTCAGAGCAAGCCTCGATGTCTATGCAATATGCCTAATACAATTTCCTAAGCTGTATTTACAGAAAGTAGACCTGTATCAGTTTATTTAAAATCAATGGTTTCTGTCTGTGAACCCCTGAATGTTTTAAAGATGCACATGCAGATAAAATAAAATAACATCTATAAGTCTGCATTTCCTAGTCAATCAAGAAGAATCTTAAAAACTGTCTACAGATCATCATTCATTCTAAATAATTTCATAGGAGTTAATGACCTTAATGATGAGAATTTTGACACTGTAACATTCCGTACTTATCTTCACCTCAAAGGAAGATATTCCTAATAGATCCAGAGCATTCACCTGTTTTCAGTTCAATATATATATAAACGTGGGACAGCAGTTAGACATGTCAGTGTTCTAATTCGGTTCTTGCAGAACTTCTTCCTCCCATCTGTAGTTTTACAACGGCAACAAATTTTGCATTAACTGTGCCAAGTCTGGTTAGAGAAGCTCTCGTTTATCTGAATATTTTGCGTTTTTAAAGAAACAAGTATTTATGGATCCAAGACTTCAGTCTACCTGTTAGCTACAGATATGCAGAGAGAGAAAAGAAAAAGCCCTACTAAGTATGACATCACCTTGGACATTCAGTGGTGCTTGAAGAGATGAATTAAATGCACTTGTCCCATTCCAATCCACATTCTGATATAACAATCTCAGATACACTCCTATGCTAGCCCTTAGCAAAGCAGCTTCTAAAATACAAATCCTCGCCTGCATCAAAAAGATACTCGAGCCACAGAATTAGAGCAAAAGCTCTCATATCTATATCTGTAAGCTCAAAATTCTTAAAATCACTGTATCCCCTCCAGTTTTCACACCAAGTATAAGCCATGACAAGAACATCTTGAATGAAAATTACTTCTAAATGAAAGCAAGAATACTTAGCACCTTTCTCATGCATTTCAGCTTTCAGAAACACTTTGCAAATATTAATGCGCCAAGATATAAAAGAACCATTGTTTCACTGAAAGGAAACAAGAAGAGAGGAAGCAGAATTTGGTAGTAAAATGGACAGGTGGCTGCTTGATATTTCAGGTTTGTACACTGTGGTTTCATTTCCATCTTAGTGATGCATCAAAACAGGTTCTGCAGTACTAGAACAGCAATACTACATTACTGTGTATTGAGACATCCTGGTAGAACCGTTTTACTTTCAACACCAACACTTTTCCAACTGAAATTCCTGTTGCTTTTCTTAAATTAAAACTGCAACATCTTTTTTTTTATTCTATACCACCATAAGAAAGGCTTTTATACTCTTATTGAGAATGAAGTGTTTTTCCTTTGCAGCTCCCATTACTGCCTTTACAAAGGCACATATGCCCAGCAGAGTCAAGGTGCTAGATACAAAGGTGTAATTTTTTTTTAAGTTTGCCTACTGCATGCTCTCTGAATTCCTTTGTCTTTTTTTAGGGTGATTTGAGGCTCTTTAGCCACAGCTAACAGGAAAGACATGCAAAAAGATTCATCACAAAGCATTTTTTGCTACATTCATATTCATACTAACATACTTCAATGCTGGGATGTCTTCTCAGAACTCCATGCCATCTAGAAACATCACTAGATGCCTGCCAGAGCTCCCCCACAGAAAACACTGATAGCTGATGGGTGGCAAGCCTATCTCCAAGTGCAGGAGTGGCAGATTCCCATCTGTATTGGTTAGCACCTCACTCCACTATTAGTAGCACTGATTTCAGCAAGACACTTCATAGGAAAAGTAAAGCAAGAACAGCAAAGTTTTTCACTTTGGTATTTAATGTTCAGCTCATTAAGGGCCCAGCTTGAAGCCCTGTGAACCTGGCAGAAACATTCCCACTCGAGTTTTGAGTAGGGCTTTGAAAAATTAGGGGCTTGAACTTGATATTGAGAAAGGAACAGAAGTTAGTTAAGAGCAAAAGGGCACAGGTCTCATGTCCTCCCACTGTTAAGCCTAGTTTAACAAACTTAATTACTAGTGGGATTTGCACAGGGTTACCTCAGTCAACTCAGAGAAAAGTTCCTGCAGAAAAAGCATGGAACTTGGCTTCCAAGTCAACATTTGAGAGGAATATCTAACTGAAAACATCCAAGGGTATCATATAACAATCTCCTTGGCTAAAAGCAATAAGGATTCAAAAATGGAGCTGAGACAACCTGAACAATTAGACCTATTTCTCACTAAAGAGACCGGAGTCAACATTACAAACAGATCCTGAAAATGCTTCTCGCTCTTAATAGTGTTATCTCTGACCTGCTGAAAACCAGTGCTCAATCCGCTAAAACTTCACCAGAAATTCCAGTCTGTTCTGATTAATAAAAGACACTATATCCTAAAGATGATATCTGTACCTGACTCAAATCAGACCATATCGAACAAGTTCTTGATGATCAAAAAAGTTTTATCACAAACTCAGAGATGCACAGTGAATACAGGTAAAGAAAAAGACACAAAAACCCAAGGAAACTTATATTTCTTGCTATCTGTGATGAATGACTCAGGTTCTGCCGTGTTAGATGCATTTCATCTTTATCAATTAACATCATATGGCAGGTGCAATAGGATCTGTCTCAATCCTGCTAAAGGTTTTTGTTTAGATAGTACAAAAAAAAAGGTGCTAAATACTGTTGTAAGATTTTATTTTACAATTTCAAGTCGAATATAAAAATATACTTAAAATACCACACCAATTAAAAACAAACAAACAAACAAAAAATCCCACAAAAACAAACAACCAAAAAACTTAAAAGAGAAAACCAGTTATGTCCCAGAACTTCAGTGATTTTTTTCAGAACTGTCCCATGTTGCTCCTTCCAGTAGATCACAAGACAGGAATAAAGATTTTATTTTTTCCGAAAGGTATTTTAACAAAGTCACCAATAAATAAGCATGTATTACTCAAACAAAAAATTATTGTGATTAAAAGTATGGTCTAAAAAGAAATTTTAAAAAGGGGGGAAATACAAACTATCAGTTTTCAAAACTTCAGCACACTCTGACTTCTGTATTTTGTAAGCTCTTTTGGGCAGTAATGGTTTCTTGCACTGGGAATTTCTGATACCCCAGCTATGTTGGTTGACAATATGAAGAATGATTATTGATTGATGTAACTTGGCTAGCAGAAGTTTCCACAGTAGTCACAATTATATTAGCAAAAACAGTGCTTTTATCTGAATTTCTTCCATCATTTGTGGAATTTATTATTGCATAAACAAACATAAATATTATAAACACAAGGAACTAGAGATCTGTGAAGTTTTGTGGTTAAAATCTTGTTGGGATGAACAGAGACACAGTGTGATGGCTTGCATGACTAGAGTGCTGCAACAAAGGGATCCAAGCTCTTTGGGAAGGACATGTTGGCAAGCGAAGGATCTGGAGACACACTTTATCAGTGTGGACGTTGGAATGCATGGAGCCTTGCCTGGGCATGGATGATGAGCTAAGTGTGAGCTTTATGGGTAAGGACTGAAGAGAGACCAGTATGGGTGACACTGTCCTGAGCATCTGCTGTAGGCCACCTGGCCAGCAAAAACAAGTGTATGAGGCCCTCTACAGACAGGTAGCAGCAACCTCACAGTCACAGGTCCTGGTCCTCCGGGGGACTTCAACCACTCTGGTTATCTGCAGGAAGGACAACAGACCCAGGGATAAGCATCCAGAGCATTTCTGGAAAGCACTGATAACAAATTCCTGATCCAAATGATAGAGGAACCAACAATGAGACGTTCTTTGCTGGACTTACTAACAAGGAAGGGCTTCCTGGGGATTTGAAGCTTACAGCTGCAGTGACCAGGGTGGCACTCAGAATTCCTAAGGAGGGAGAAGGGAAAAAAACAAGATCACAGTCCTGCCATTTATGATAGAAGACTTGGTTCTTCCTGAGGACCTGCTTGAAAACAGTCCCATGCAGAGAAAGCTGCTTGATATTCAAGAATCACCTCCTCCAAGCTCAAGAACCTTCCATTCCAAAGAGCAGGGAGTTAGGCAAAAAGGCCAGGAGGCCAGCAGAGGTGAAAAAGGAGATCCTGGCAAAACTCAAACAGAGAAAGTGAACACATACAAGAGGAAGCAGGAACAGGTAGGTAGACTGGAAGGACTACAGAAACAGTGTCTGAGCATGCAAAAATGCAGTCAGGAAAGCCAGAGATCACCTGGAGCTAAGGAAGTCAAGAATAAGTATCTGAAGGGAGGATATAAAGATGGTGAAGCCAGATCCCTTTCAGTGGGGTTCAGTGACAGGCAATGGGAACAAACTGAGACACAGGAAGTTCCCTCTGAACATCAGGCAACACTTTTTTACTGTAAGGGTGACTGAGCCCTGGCACACATCGCCTAGAGACGTTGTGGAGTCTTTATCCTTGGAGATACTCAAAAGCCATCTGGATGTAGTCCTAGGCAACTTGAAAAAATCAAACTCGGGCATTTCTTAATATACCAATTGCATGACAGGTGAAACCGAGGAACAAAACCCAAGCATGTAAAATAAAATATGCAGCAAAATTAAATTATTTAAAAGAATTCTTGATATTAACTTCAGGTCCAAAAATCTTTATTGCTGATGTGTAGTTCAGAATTTTTTAGACTGGGAACAGAAAGGGAAGAAACTAACCTATGAAAAATTTTAAGAGCTTTAGGACATAAAGAAGGACATCTGAAAAATTTGTTCTGTATCACACTGCATCACATTCAGACACCTGTTGAATAGGGATTTACCTCAGTGCTGTTTCGTTCATTCTCTTCACCTCTTCAAAAACCTCTTGATGAATTTGCCCAGTAACATGGCAGTAGCCTTCTATTAAGAAAAATGCTGTCACTGTCCCTGCTTATCATAAGTCAAAACTGATATAAAATGATGCAATCAATAAATGTGCTGCATTTTTAACCCAGTGAGCACATGTCAATAATTCAGTGGAAACCCTGATTTCCTTAATGTTCATTTATGGTGACTTGTAAATGGCCGTGGCCTTTGCCAGTTACCCCGTCCAGGTTGTTAGCACCACCTGATCATAGACAAACTCCATGTATTTAAAGAACAATAACCTAAAGCCTTTAAACATCAAGATACATTAATTTAATCCTTCAAGTACTTTCCTATTTCCTTCTTGAAATGTTGTGCTATTTTCTATTTTTGAGAAGTAAAACATACTCCTTTCTTCCCTTGATCACAACACTGCCTCTAAATCAACAAAGAGTGTCTGTAAATTCCACTATGATTAGTTTATTTTGTCATTTATCCATCTGTCAATTAACTTTTGTTTGTTTGCTTTTAGATGCACATATATTCTGTATACATAATATTTACATAAAGATAATTGTTATATGCTGAGTATCATCAGGGACTTGGATTTACCATCTAAGGCACAACTATATTAAGCAATAGTTGTTCCTAAAGACAGTGGTGTTTCCATTTGTTTAAGGCACAGGATAGTGAGTCTTTCAGAAAACTAGGGTTCTGCTCCTTGCTTTTTGACTAACCACTTGGGCAACTTTGCTCAAACCCCTTCACCTGCGGTCCATGGGTTTCTTGTCACAGAATGGTTTTATCTTTCTACAGTGTTATTTTCCTCACCCTAAGCGACTCTGTAAAGCCTTCAGGAACCTATGGATTTATCTCCACAACATGCCTTAGGCTAGAAAATTGGCAAAGTTATTCTGCATATGAAAAATACTGTCATCAGTTTCAGTTCCTTACATACTAGGGTAGCACAATTACTATTTTTGCTCATCTTAATGCAGAAAAAATGTAAGGAACATCTTTCTTCTCAACCCATTCACCAACTGTGCACAGTTACTCACATTGCAACTGTAACATAAATCAGTATCTAAGCTTACTAAAATGTTTCCAGTATATGATGCACTTCTGTGTACCTCAGGTGCCAGGCATGAGCACTGGTGTGAGAGTAATGGCAACTGGTTGCATGAACAGGTTGAAATTTTATGTCCAACTTCCCCAGCAGAGCACACAAAAGCAAGGGGCAAAAGTCTGGATAGCAATGGTAGAGATGTGACTTCCAAAATACATAACCAGATTGCAAGGCAGTACATGCATAGCTCTCCACTGTCCAAACCAGCCTGAAAGAGCCCTGACTTTGTCCACGGAGGAAAGCCTTCATATGGAAAGGAGGTGTTCCAGTGATGAAGGACCTGCATCGCTAATCAGAGCACCGCAAATCTGAATGACCCCAGACATTTGCTAGAAGCAGCTATTTTAATCTAGTGGACTTTAGGCTGCACTAGTATTGTAGTGGGAACAAGAGAAAAGGGAGGCAGACTCCAGTGTTTGAAAGCAAATGCAGTAACTTAGGCCACTGTGCCTGTACTCTCTTCTTCACACCTGAGGGCTGAGAGCAACCATGGAAGGATGTGGATTTATTCTCATACACATTGCTTCTTTCTCAAAGTAATCAGAACTGCAAGGTGATTGCTGGACAATGAGCTGAAGATAGCTGCATCTCAAATTTCTCAGCTTGTACATTTTATGGTTGCTTTCTGAGGTAACAGTACAGACCAAATTATTGCTTTGGTTGCATTTTGGAAAGTAGTCTGAAATTTAACAACATCAAGTACAAAACTTTCCCGTTTACTGGCCCATCACCAAATGGTTTGGCTTAGCCACTTGCAGATCCTCTATTCCAGTAGACTCGATATCAGTAGTGATTTTTTTCCCCTTCTTTCTCCATTTGTACTTCCTCCATTTTGACAACATAAATCTCAGTGAGGAAGAAAGAAGACATCCCAAACTAAACGATTCTACCATTCCTTTAAATTGATCATTTTGTGGAAGTACGTGTCAACAGGTAACCCTCCTAGTACTAAAAATTGTTTACAACATCATCACCTACTGATTTCAACTGGTTTTCCACTACTTGGAAGAGTCACCAAGAGGAACAGATTTCTCATAAATGATATTAAATGATATTAAAGAGTTCTGCAAGATCAAGATCAAGGATGTAAGTTATAGCGTATTCCAATAATAGCAACTGAAAACGTCCACCCTTACAGGGACCTCATTCTTCAATGTTCCAATTCTCTACTTCAGTAAAACAGCATTAATTGTACAGTATACTTAACACTGAAAAATCCAAAAAGACAGACAACTGCACCCTTTTAATGGGGTAGGAACCATCTTTACCTTATTTAAAAATTCCCAAGCGTGCCAGCCAATATTTTATCTTTGAAGATTTGTCTTACATGAATGAAAACCTCCGTGCTTAAATCTGAGTCACAGTCTAGAACCAGTCTTGGAATTGAAAAAAAAGATGAGATTACAGAAATATAGAACTTAACTTCTGCTTCAAAAGCCTCAGGGTTAATGTCAGTTCACTTTATATAAAAATATCAGGAAGCCTAGTATTCCCTTCTGTTAAACAATGAAAGCTAATATTCTTAAGAACAACATGATCTAAAGAACATATATTTGAGTATTTAATAATGCTAGAATGATTGGTTTTCATTTCTTATTTCTATACAGTGGCAGACATCCTTCTAGTACCTTCGGCCTGAAAAATATTGAATTAAGCAGATTCATACATTGAAGTCCAGTAATTTTTAAACATAAAGTTCCATTTGAAGTATCGATTAGCAGCAGCATTAATTGAAGATAGAAGGGAAAACAATCACCAAGGGAATTTAGTACCGAGGTTCAGGGACACAGCAGGGGAGTCACAGAGAGGAGGAAAGTGAAACCTAGCCAAAAGCAGCTGGGTTAAGAAGCCTAAATATCAGCTGAAAACTTCATCTCATTTGAATAGTTCACAATTCTTCTTGCTCATCCCATTTCACCACTCAGTAACACTTTATATTCCACAATGAGAAACATTCCTTTCTCCAAAGAGACAAAGTCCATCTAGAAATCACAAGCAAAGTGCTTCGTATTTTAAATAAATAAATAAATAAATAAAATACCACAATTCCTTCCCTTCATTTCTCAGCCCTTTTTCTCCTCTTCCTCTTCTTTGTTTCCTCCTAAAATAAAACCCTTCATTCTTCTCTGTATTTAAATGAAGATTTCCCAGTAACAATAATTTCCAGTTTTCTCCTAGTCCTAAGTCTTAGCTGTCAAATGCCTACCAGGTGATAGAAATCTAAAAGCTAATGGTACAACCAAAACATCGTCCCTCTGCATGTAAACATTACGTTCTGGGATAAACTTTAGAGGAAATATTGAGAGGTGCAAATGAAAGTGACAACTTCCCTGGAAGTTCTAAGGAGCAGAAAATTTCTTGTGAAGGAATCAGGAGGCTGCTTAAATATTTTTTTTTTTCTTTTTTTTCTGAAGATAGGTTATTTTGTAAAACTCAATGCCAGAAAGTGAAAATAGGTTTAAGCTGATATGGGTGTCGTCCTTCTGATTTTAGAAAGCTGTGGTTCTGGTGTTACGGCTGATATTGTGGTTTTGCCAAACAATAGCAGATCAGAATTTTTTATGATTTCTATAATTTCCATAGATTCCTGAAAAAACTGTAAAGCAAGCCACTGTTAGTTAATGTGACCCTTGACAAGCTGCCCCTCGGGCAGCATGGATAGTCTGGGTCATCATGTGCAACTATTCCCTGAGGATAAAAAATTGGTATAGATATGGAGTAACAGAAGTGACTCATCAATACTCAAAAATGCACAGGGGAAGAGTAGAGTGGTGATGACACCTATCTCCTCATAGAACTCACTGGTGAATAGCTCAGAGGCATAAGGACAGGGAACTGCAGCCTTGAAAAAGAACCTATTTTTATTATTTTCAAGCATAGCTATCTTATAAGGAGCTATCTTAGTGAGGAAGACTGCATTCTGCCTGCATGGTCGGAGACCTTCAGCTTTCTCCACTATAAGGGTTACATGATTACATATGGATTTCTGCTATAGTATCAGACAGACAGTGCTGGAGTTCTTCTTGCCAATTTTAAGTGTAGCTTCTACCTGGTTAACTCCATTGTTGTGGAAATAGCTATATCCAAGAAAGAAAGTGATGTGGATTACTACAGTAAACATTATCAGACCTGGTCTGATCTGCAAATTAAAACAGGTAATGGAACTATTTTACACAGTTTGCTTCTAATTCTGACACAGATGGCACTTAAACAAGGATTCCAGCCTTGGCAGATTTCTTCAAAGTCAGTGCCAAGGCCAGGATAATCCTTTCTAGCAATTTTCTCCTTGATTTTTTTAGCCACCAACTTCTGTATAAAATAGAATTTGTTATCTGCTGCTCCTCTTCTACAGCCACGCAGTGAACAAGCTTTGACAGGACACAAGGCAGACCTTCAAATACTGAGCCAAGTGACACCAAAAGAGTCATGAATCCCTACAAGGTACAAAGCTCATTTCTCAACCCTTATCTTCAGGTAAGTGTATCAAAAGGAAAAGAAAAATTAGTGATCCAATGAAAAAGAAAAAAAAAAAAGGAAAAGTAAAAATACCTTCCTTGAGGTACTTCTGACTCTGCAGCTCTTAAATTATGCCAAGTGTGGGATAATGTACAATGACTGTTTTTTAAAGCCAGAATTAATGAACAATGGTTGCTTTTTTCCACAAAGAGGAAGATGAGCCAAACCCAGACAACAGACCAAAAATAGTGCACATGGACATGTGTGTATGTTTCCTTACACAAAACCACTTTTCAGAAAGTTCTTTAGCTACAGCATTAGGAGAATAACCAATAGAGCGAACTCTGAAGAGAATGAAGATAAGCTTGCATTGGCCACTATGTTCTCTTCTCACACAAATCATGTTAACAGCACAGACAGGTTACAGGAAAAAGAGATACACCAGAAATCTCATATCTTTAAAACAGATATTTTGTTAATTTATTGTAATGCAGATGACGAAAGGTCTTCAAAGTAGACAAGAGCTCATTAACATGGGCTTTCATAAAAGACAGGAAATAAGACACAGATATTAAAAAAAAATAAAATAAAATTGCTCTTCTGGATCTAGACAAGCACTCCCAGCAAGATCGTTAGGAGTTTGAATGTAGAGAGTTTAGCATATAGTGCAAAGACTTTGTTGTCAGGTTATGAGTTTTACCCATTATTTGCCCTTATAAACATCAGGGGGAAAAGGAAAATGAAAAAGGCTTGGGTTTTATTGGGTTTTGTTTACTTGTGTTTGGGTTTTTTTAGATTGCTCTTATAAGGGCACATATACAAAATAAAAAACAAAAACGAAATGAGACAGAAAATAAAATGAGAGTATTCCAGTAAGGGTCTATTGACAACTGATTGTTTATCCCAGGTAAAAACAAAAACCACATACTTGAGCAAGAAATAGTCTCACAAGAGTTTGGAGAATTGTTCCTGCAAAATCATTATTTTTAAGACTGCTTCAGTTCAGCAAGTTAAGTGCACATGGGAGACGCCTAGCTTTACCAGTTTTCTAAAATAATTCATTCAGAAGGAATACTACTTTTACTAATACTGAAGTCCTACACATTGAAATTTCAGATCAAACATATGACAGATCTTAATGTTGCCAACAGACATGCAATCATTCATCACAGCTCTGCACTTTGGCTTTCTGAGGACTGTACTTTGGAATTCCTCTAGACTGGATAGCTGGCACAGAGAATTCAACATCTAAGTTACACTATTTTCAGAGCTCCTTCAAATAAAAACAGTACATATTGCTCCAGACGTGAGAAAACTTACAATCTTTTTATGTCATCTAAGCAACGAAGAAAAAAGTTGTCATGCATGTTTTGGATATTAAAGAAAAAAAAAGTATCTTGAAACATACTGCCATTCAAATACCTCCAAGCTATGCTTTCCTCACCAGCAACTGACAAGGGGGGATGTTCTTTGAACAGGAAAGATGCTGCACACAACATAAATCAAAAATTGTGAGAATTAAACATCAACAGGACAGAGAAAAGGAACCAGCTACCACAGCAGGCAATTAAAAGCCAAAAAAAAAAAAAATCAAAACCAACCTACCAATCCAATTATCCATCAGAGACTCTGCAGTTACTGCGGCTTTTACATGACTTGCAGCCTTTCTGATCAAGGGCCGTCACAGGACACCTAAGCAGTAAGAATTTCACATTTCAAACTTGGAATACTTATCAGCAATTTGCAGTTTTCAAGAAGATTAGGGATACCTGTTCCACATCTCTTCATTTTAAAAAACTGACACACAGTGCCGATGTTTGGGGTAATGGTTTTTTTGTTAAGTTTTCCTGTTCTTGTAAGTAAACTAACCTTGATAACCTATCTCCATTTGCAGCTGGGAGCAGAATGACTTCGTTAGAAGATCCCCCTGCCCTTAACTCATCACCTGAGTTTATATATACGATTTCTCCTCCAAGCTTATACTATAATGATGGAGATCTAGAAGGTTAGGAAAAAATTCATCTCATAGGTCTTATCAGAATAGTCTGTGCATTTTCACCACTGAATGAGGGGGAATATCCCACCCACACTAGTGCTTCTAGTGTGCCTTCGCAGCTGGGAGTCTGAAGAGTAAGTAGCAAATCACTACCCTGTCTTTTTTTGTGAGGCTACATTTTGGTTTTGGTTTTTTTTCCACAGTAGAAGGCATAACACTTTAAGGAAATTGCAGAGAAACTAGGCAACCTTTCAATCCATTTATCACATTTCCCGCTGTTTCTATTTCTGAACAAGCTAAAAAAAATTATTTTGTACGAAGAAAATCAATCTATATCCAGAAGATATCATTAAATAAAATATGCTGACCTGTTGGCAATTGCCAGGTCTGGTGTTAACATAGTACTTTGTTCAGCCCGGTGCCTTCTGTTCCTTCCAGTACTGATATTGTGTAAAAAAAAAAAAAGCTAACAATGTTTAAGAGACATTTGCTTTATTGTCATTTCCATCCTGGCATTCATACCTTCCAGAACACATAAACAACAGTCAGTGCTGTGAAAACATCTCCTGTAGTAATTTTAAAACTCCTATAAAAAACACATACAATACATACAGAAAAATGTAAGATCTTATAACAACTGTTCAGATGCCTCCATTGGCTAATTTTCAATTTAAAAAAACGCGTGTTGCTGTATAGCAGTACCCCTGTTCCAAGTTGAACAAAGCAGAAGATACTGTACTCAGGTGAAAACACAAATAAATATCGCTTGTCTGACACTCTGCAAAGAACAAAAATCACTTGCTTTCTAAAACTAAAATTGGGCACAGCAGAAAAGCTAGGGATCTCTCCAAAAAGTGTTACATAAGGCATTGTCAAACTTCACGTCACCTCCACAGGGCCGCAAGTTGCTATTTTCCCCCCATCCCCCGGTGCGCAGGGATTAATGATCTAAACGACACAGTTCTTGTACAGGAGATGATAGCAAAAGCCTTCCCAAAGGGGAGCTTCCTGGGCAGAAGACTTGCTGGGGAGGCTGGCGGGGGATGGGGAAGCCACTGCTCGCCTCGGCGTCCCAGCCAAACTCCGGCTCTGCCCCGCGGGTCCCGTTCCGCCGGGCCGGCTCCCGGAGCACTCTCGCCGCGGGCAGAGCGCTCACACCCCACGTCGCGACTCCCTCCCAGCCGCCCGGCAGCGGACACCAGCCCCGGGCTCTCCCGGACGCCAGAGCGCAGCCCGCGGTCCTTGCCGGGACCCGCCGCCCCACGGCTGGAGCCCCCACGGAGCGGGAGCACATCCCGGCCGAGGAGAGCGGCGTGCGGCGCGGGGCCAGCGAGCGGAATGGAGAGGGGAGCGGGGTCCGAGCCGGGCGGGGGAACCTCCGTCGGCAGGGGGACGTGCCCCTTTGTGCCGGGAAGCGACACGCGCGCCTCCGCCCGAGCATCTCTTCAACTCCGGATCTGATGGGGATTAAAAACCAGGAGATAAAGCCGCCAGCCCGGCCCTCTGGACTTGGGTGCCCCCTCCCCTTCCCGGGCTGCTGGAAGGGAGACACTCACTGAATTGTTTCTTGCCCTCCCCCGCCCCTCGCCTCTAAAAGCAGCACAGGCTCGACGAGAAGGCTCTTACCTTCCCCGGGTGGCTCCTGGGCCGCCGGGACGGGCGCTCAGCGCCCGCTGCTCCGCGCAGGCAAGCGGTCCTTCCCCCTCCTCCGCTCCAGGCGCGCAGCTCCAGCTCCGTGCCCCCAGCCCCGCGCTCCGGAGGTGTCAGCCAGCGGGTCCCAGCCGGGGCGGCACTGCCGGCTCCACTCTCCGCGGGACGAGGAGCTGCAGATCGTGGGAGGAGGAGGAGGGCGGCGGGGAGGTCCCGACTCTTCCCGGGATGCGCCGCCGAGGTGGCCGCCGCCTCCTCCGCCGCCCAGCTCAGCTCTCTCCGGGGCCTGCCCGCTCCGCGCTGTCCCGAGGTGCAGCCCGGCCCCGTCCGTCTGTCCGTCGGTCCGTCCCGCTCGCCTTCCCCCGCCCCTCTCCCCGGCGGCGAACCGCGCGGCGCACAGGCCCCGCCGGCGGCCAGGAGGACCCGGGAGCGACGGGGGATTCTGGCCCAGCCTCCTGTCCTCTCCCCGGGGCCTGGTGCACACTCTCCGCGGGGAGAGGAGGCCCTGCCCCGGCCTGGCGAGCAGCTCCGGGAAGGTCACCGGCACCGTGGAGCCGAGCACGGAGGCTCCCTCCGGCACCGCCGCGGTCGCTGCTACTGCTGCCGGCTCGGCGTCAGCGACCGCTGGGTGCCGCGCTCCGCCCGGGCTCGCTCCGTGCCCGTGCCTGGCGGCCGCCTCCGACTCTGAGTGCCAGGCTGCCCCCTTCCCCTTCCTTCCTTCCTTGCCTCCCGCCCCTTCCCCGCTGCCAGCCTTCCCTCGCCGGCTCCCTCCGGCGCCCGGTGCCAGGCTGCCCCCTGCGGGTCTCGGGGCCGCGGCTGCCCGCCCGGCGGGGCCGAGGAGGAGCCGGGCGCGGGGGCAGCTGCCGCTCCGCGGATGCCGGGAGCCGTGTACCCGCCGCCGCCGCGCTGCCCCGGGCTGGCTCAGCGGCGGCTGCAGCGGCTGTGTGTCTGTGTCATGTCTGTGCCTGTGCGGGCGGAGGCGCGGGGCCGAGGCGGGGCCATCCCGCTCACACGCCGCCCAGCGACAGGCGCCGAGCGCCCAACCAGCGGCGGCCGCCGGCGCGCACCGCCCGCCCGCGCCGCGGGGCGCCCCGGGCCGCTACACCTGGGCAGGGCGGAGGGGGTCGGGACGGGCTGTCCGCGACCTGCCCTCACGGAACGCCGTCCAGCGGTGGGGGCCGCGGGGGCACAGCCGACCCCGCACGGGGGACCGCGCCCGGCGCTGCTCGCCCGCCCAGCGGTCCCGAGCGCCGGCCCGGAGCGGGGAAGTGCAGGGCGGGCGCGGCCCGGCCCGGCCCCCGCCTCGGGCGCTGGTGCCCGTCGAGGGGGCGAGGTGACGCGCGGCCTTCAGCGTGAGCGCCCGGCAGGGGAAGACCCGACTGCGGCCGGCGAAACCGCGTCAAAAATGAATAAATATCACGGCTTTTGGCTTAACTGTGGCGGAACGTATCCCAGCGATGTGTCCCTGCGTGCTGGCAGCTGCTGGCAGTGAAGTGACAAGCGCACCTTTTTTTTTTTTTTTTTTTTTTTTTTAAAAATTCATAGAGCAACCATCAACGTGCTTTTTTTTTTTTTTCGTTATTTTTACTAATCATTTTTCTTTCACTTCATTAGCGGTTTACAAACGGATTGTTGCAATATGTTAGCGTACGAAGAGGACCGTATGATACCTATGTGTAAGGTTGGAGAGAGTGCGTGAAATTCCAAGAGGAGTGTGCAAGGAGAAAAGAAATGAGCAAATGTGCATACAGTCCGACTCTAGAATGGCACTGATCCATTCTTAGAATAGAAGAGGAAGCAAAGTATACACGTGCTTTGAGTAACAATGTAAATAATCAGAAGTATGAATAATAGGGGTAGTAATCAGTATTTACTGTTTTCTTCTTCTAGGAGGCTAAGGGAATAGTTTAAGAGAAAATGTTGCTCTTTAGAAGATACCACAGATGCTAATTTCTCTCATTACATCAGCTGCTTAAATGCTATAACTCATGGAGAAGTTGCTTTAATATGGGCAGAAATTATGCTTTTCAATATACTGTACTAAAATATTGTGAACTCTTGAACAGATTGTTCAGAGCAAGGTAGCATTTGCTAGACTTGATTAAGGTATTGGACTACCAAGCTTAGTATTCTGCTGCCAGCAGCATCCACTTCCTGATGCTTTAATCAAGAGTGGTATCAGATGAACTGAAGTAAATCACAAAGTTGAACATGCGAGTGATATAACGCAAGTGTTACTAACTGCAAATTTTGACATATTGTGACAACTAGGGGAGCATTTTGCAGAAAAAAAAAACAACTCTGCATATCTGTAAACATAATTTAGTTCTGATATGAAGAATTTTCTGGAGAAGCTGCAGTAACATACAGATTGTTCTCTATTGTGCTTGTTATTTTCACAAGCAAATCTAAGTCAGAAATGAGCTATACTAAACTGACTAATTCTCTCCTTTCTTCTAAGTGAAGCTATAGGTTCAGCCTTCAAGTAATAATGTTTTCTTGCACTGTTGAAGGATTGCAACTCCTTTGGTGACAGTCACAATGAACGAATTGCTGGGGAAGTGTGGAGGAGGAAATAGGATTGTGTATATAGCTTCATTATTAATATAACTAGATTATCTACTACCTGTTACTGGAATTCTCTGCAGTTCCACATTTTTAAGTCTCATGCTATATCTTGAAAACTAAAAGTTGTCAGAGTCTGATCCTACAAAATATTGAACAATTTCTTCAGGTTCATAATGTTCTTATCTTCTGTTAGAGCAGGGAACGCTCAGCACCCACAAAAAGTCTTAGGTTTTAAGAGCAGCATGGATTATTAGGATTACCTAATGTGCCACCATGCATGACAAATGATGGAACTTCATACGGAAATAAAATGTCTTGTTTAAAATTGCTCTGCATCCTTCAGGTTGGTGACCTGCTCACAAAGGAACAACAGTTGTCCAAACCCAGAGCAATGTTTGTCAGAGGCTCTAGCTGAGAATGATTACCACTAGATTGTAAAACTTAACAAGGACAGGAGGAGTGACTACTTGTGAAGATAGAGTTTTTCAGAAATTGTGTTTATAAGCAAGTAATCTTTTTCATATCCATAATAAAAATTACTCTATCAGTCCTGGAAAATCCTGAAGTGGCAACTGCGTTGGACATAAACAAGAAATGCAGAAGGATACTTATGCCAAGGACAGGTAGAAGAAATTAGATGCAAATATTTGCACTTCAGATTTCATTCCGCCAGGAGGAAGGTTCTCTGGAAACTACACAGGTTCTGGAGTGAGGTGTCTATTTGCATTTTAAAGAAAACAAAAAAAGCAAAACCTATAGTAATGTGAAACTTAAAGTTTTAACAGTCTGATTTAAAAATGTTGTGAACCAGACCCTTGATTTTTTAATAGAAACATGTCAATGTTGAGATATTGTTACATGATAGATTTATACTGATGTAAAATTATCCCGTAAATATTTGGTCTCATTTTTTCCTTATTGAAACAAGAGATAAAGGCATAACAGTACACAATTTCAAACAGGTTATGGTATTTTCACTACACCAGAGCATCAGTAAGTAAAATAGTATTAAGTCTGTTTACAAGATCCCAAACACTTGCAGATTTATCTGGGTTTTGATGAAAAGAACAAAATTACTTCTAATATAACCATTTTATGTGAAAGGGAGGTGTAAGGCCCACAAGTATTTAAACTTATAAAAGTGCGTGAAGTTCATCTCCCATTTAACACCAGAGAAGTCATTTTCACGTTCTTACAGTTGTTTCATTCTTCCAGCTAAATTCAACCACTATGAGGTCTTTCAAGAAAAAAAGACAGTGCTTTGTTCAGGAGGTGACTGAAAAGTGCATTACTACTCTAGTAGTGTGTTATGTGCCAGCCGAAATAGAAGCTAGAACATTCCTAAAAAACAGGAAGGTGGTTGGTCCCCATTCCTACATACACATTCCTGTGGTTTATCAGCATTTTAAATACCTTGGGAGGCAGAAGCTGCCGCGTCACACTCAAGATATGGGATACGCATGGACAAAGTGAAGTTCTCAATTGCCTTCTTTCATGTGGAGTTGATGAAATAGCCACTTTTCATAAAATCAACCATTCAGGGTGTTCTCACGGGGGGAACAGAGGAACAGAAATTCAAATCTAATTTAGCAGGCTGGCTGGATTGTGTTAACTGATCCACAGAATGTTGTGACTCTTTGTTTATGAATTGCTGCTCTTCTAGATGCTAAATTGCACAACTTTTAATAGTATCAGAGCATGAGGAGTGAGACCAAAAGTCTGAAGCAAGTCCTGATCCTTGAGATTCTTGTTATCATCTGCTTCTACAATAAATGCAGGACTACTGCAGAACAGGCCGCCTGACATATTTGTAGTAGGAAAAGGCTTTCAAACAAGAAATAAGTGAAATTTAATCTACTGTGGAAAAATAAATTCCCAGTTCTTGAGCATAAAGTCGAAGCTGTGTTACATATGCTGTCCACAATGGGCAGTAAATTCAAATTTAATGAAGATTTTCTTGTGCATGTATCAAAAAAAAGAAAAATCAACAAAACCCAAGAAAGTCAGAGCAAGATTCAGATTCCCTGGGATTATAGGAATTGTAAGCAAAATAAATATGGTAAACTGAATGCCATTAAATAAGTAGAAAACATTATGAGAACCTAAAACTTTACAAATGCAAAGGACAGCTAGGTTTTATTACAGAAATTATTTCTCTTTTATACCAAAATAGATTTCAGGCAATAGACTGATTTGCTATGTTGATTTTTTTCATTTTCATGTTGGTTTCTCCCAGAGTTCAGTTGTACTTCTAGCTGTAAAAAGGTAAACATCCATACTAAAGTCTTAGATAGTATTATGCCCTATAACAAAGAAAACTAAGGAAAGAGGTATTTTCCTCTTTGTTTACTTTGTATATCTGACAGAACTCTCTGTGTATTTTTTTTTCATTGCTGTCATTTTCTACTTTTCATTTGTTGTGGTTCAGTCATTTAGAGAATAGTTGGGGAGGCGGTTTTTTGGTTTTTTGTTTGGACAATAACACCTATTGAAGATATGCAGAATAAATATGATGCAACTTTGTTTTATGAAGTTAATCTGATTTCAGGTTGATGATACTTCTTTAAGTTTGGGCCTACCATGGTCAAGTCAATCTTGTGTTTCTACTTACTGATTTTTGAAAATAGTGAATGCGGTTTTGGTTGGTTGGTTTGTTTGTGTTGGTTGGTTGGTTGGTTGGTTAGTTGAACAAAGGAATCTTCACACCTATGCTGTTTGCAGTCAGATTCTGGATAATTGACAGTGGCATAACTATTCTGTGTTAACATGTTTCATTCCCTTTAAAGAATCTTCTGGGAAAGAAATACAGCGCTGGACAAACTTTAAAATAATTTTAAACTTCACTGTCAGGGAAGGTGAAACTGACCCAGGTACTCCTAAGCCTAAATCAAGGTATGTCGTAGTCAGTGGAGCAGCTGCATTCATTTCAGTGGTATCCAAGATGAACTATCCTTTATGTCCCAGTCAGTGTTCTGGGAAAACAAATATGCACATTTATATACCCAGACTATGATGTTCTTTCTTAATAATTGTTCCTGTTTAACTTCTCTGCCTCTCTCCCAAGCAAACAGTGGATATAATGTCTCTCTTGTTACTATGTTTCTTTTGTTACACTTCTCCATTTATTGCCCTGCAGTATGAATGCTGAGAATATGAGAAATCTTAAATGAATTGTAGACCTGTATAATTAATATCTGCTAGCCTTTCTAGAAGTATTAAAGCACAGAATGTATTACTCCTTCAGTCTTAGCCTTACACATTTAGATTTTAATTCATCCAAGGACACCTTTCACTATCTGGTGAAAACATGGATAACTCTACCTGATCAAAACAAGACCTTTTTTTCCATCAGAAGCACCTGTTTTATACATGGAAAGTTTAATTGTTTCCAGAACAGCTTCATTAACTTCTGAAAGTATTACCAATACAGCGCTCCCCAGAGCCAGGATGCTAATTAGAAAGAAAACTGGCCTTACAGTAGTTTGAAGAATGGTGTCTTTTTTTAAGAGAGCAGGAAGGATTATTCAATCATTGACAGAGTGTTTGTGCCAGAAAGTAGGAATAACTGCCAGTTATATGAACTCAGAAAATACCCGTGACAAATGAGTTATTCCCACAGTGAAACAGCCTCTTCAGACAATCAACAACAGTAAGCCTAATAATGATTCCGTAAACAATGTTAAGATGTCCGTCAAGTTCCATGCAATTCAAGCAGTGTCCTTTATAACCAATATTGTGTGTCAGCTCTAATGTCCCTGATTCAGTGGGTTAGGCATATTTGGAGGGTGCCATATGAGTGCTTGGATTGCTTCCTTAGGTATCCAGATTGTCAGTAGTAACACATCTGGCCTTTGTCACATTTATGCTGATTTTATATTAAAGCTCTTGTAAGTCTCATTAAAAAAAACCAACCAACCAACCAACCAACCAACCAAAAAACAAAACAAAACAAAACAAAACAAAAAAACCCACAAAAACAAAAACAAAAAAACCCCACACCAACAAAAAACATAAACAAAACCAAACAAAACAAAAACAAAACACCCCAAAACCCAATATGGGACTAAAGTGTAAACAAAAATGTATAGATAAAAAAATAAAAACATAGATCCTATTGCAAGTTAATGCATGATATTGACACTTGAGGTTTGTATCAATGGTCAGGCCTTTTGAATCTGTATTAAAAAGTTCCTGGATTAAAAATAGGTACCATGGCAAAGGAAATTACCCCAAACTTATTTATAAGAGTCACTACCTAATGACTCAGATAGGAAAATTTTGGGGCAGAAATAAAAGACAATAATTATTGTTCAAATCCTAGAAAAAAATCCTAGAAAAACATCCTAGTATTTTTACCAATGAGGGCTGTTTTTAAAAATATTTTATAGGCAGATTTCTTTAGAAAGCAGAAATGCATTATAGCTGCTACTGTCAAATGGAGGGGTAAAAAACCCCAGATCTGTCTAATGACTCAGGCTTATTTGCTTTTTGGCCATTGCAACAGTAAGAATGCCCAGTATGAATCTTTTCTGGCAGTTTAACAAAATTGACCTGTCTGTGTCAGACAAAAGCACAATGTACATTCTTCTGAATATAAACAGGGAGCATAGTCTGAACAGCTAAGCAAATAAACATGAACTCATTTAGTGGCCACAAGTGGTTGCGTATCTTAGAAGTGTACTGTGAATAAACTAAAATGTTCTTTCACTGGGATGAGATGTGACCATGAGCTGCATCCAGCTCTCTGTCCAAGACTGTCAATGCTAAAGAAAGTTTCTGTGCTCTTGCTGACATTTCAGAAGTTGTGAGCTATGATCTGGACTTGCTACACTGGCAAAAGAATAGGAAAGGTCACCCCATCTCAGCAGTGAAACTGTCAGTAACAGAAGGATAATCCTCCTCAGTCTCAACAGCAGTTACAGGGAAGTTGATGCTAAGGTCAAGCAACAAGGCAAGACCAATACTAGTGCCAATGAACCTGTCAACATTAAACACCTCTTTTTTAGAGTAGTATTTTAACGCTCCACTATTCTGTGATTCAGACTGTATCCTGACATGGGGGGGGGAGGGTGTTTCCATTTCTTTAGGTGAAACTAAAGCTGTCAGACACACTAGAGGCCAAGCAGACAAGGCCAGAAAAAGGACAGACCTTCAAAGTCTGAAAGTGACATTGAAGGAATCCAGCATCAGACACAAAAAATGCCTGACAAATTCAATAGATATTTTACACTCTTTGTGTGTACTTGTATTTCTGAGCTTGGCAGCCACACAGGTGCTAGCATTGCTACTTTCTCTAAAATTACAATCTATATCATATTGTGTACTGAGGAAAGGAATAAACTTTTGCTACCATGGATGGTGTCAGACTTCACAGTTCCTGCATACCTAAAAAAAATGACCAGATTATAATGAAATCAACTTGTGTTTAAGTCAATTAAAGCAAGAGGTCCATCTAAACAGAGGGAAAATAATTTTAAACACTTCTCTTACCAACACACTGTTATTCTCAGTGCTGGAATAAGAAATTATGCTGGCACAGTTCCCTTTGCCCATTTTGAAAACATTTCCAAGTGTTCTACCTCACTGTTTCTATATCAGCATGAAATTACAACAGTTCCAGTGAGGGGGTATAACTTCAGAGATTTTTCCAGTACCAGACTTGATGCCAATGGCTTTTTGAAACTTTTTCCTACCTTCTTCCACTCAGCATAACCAAATGCAAAATGGATGCAGCCAAGACAAGTGATCATCAGCAGAAGGTACTGTATTTTCTTACCTTCTCCCAGATCAAGGTGAAAAAGGGACCACTCCTTGAGATTGAGATTTATGCCAAATACACTGGGAGCTTTGTTACGACACGCACTCAGCTTTAATTTAGGAGTCTTACCCCATTTTTATCTTTCTGCAGTGTAATCTGTGATAAGTTTGAGAGGTGATGGGACACTTACTACAGGGTGATCAGCAACTGGAGCCTCAAAACTAGTGGTGGTTTATAAATCTTTTCAGAATTCTGCTATGGAACATTAACGGAGTAGGACATTTTATGTGGGAGCATAAAAAAGAAGGATTTTACTAAGTGAGCCTTCAAAAATCCATATGTGCTTAGTAAAAGGGTTAGATAAAAAGGAATAGCTGCATCCTTAAAGAATCTATACCCATAAAGTAAGCTCAGACCTCTGCTTCTTCCTTCACTAACAAGCAGCTAAGAAAGCTCACTCTCCTTGGAATCATTACCAGACTTGGCATCTGCTCATCCCTGACAGCAAATGACTTTTTTTTTTTTTTTTTTTTAATATTTTCTTCTTCTATTCACTACTGCAGGAACAAAACGGAGTTTTTCTAAACTGGTTATTCTTCTCTAATCAAGCCCAGGTAGGAATAGATACTGGAATTAACAATGGTGAGTTTATTTCTTCAATAGGAGACAGAAAAAGAACAAAAGAGATTTGCTGGGGTGTTGGGATACAAGATGAAAACCAGGATCATCTGGGTGAAGAAATCAGATGTTCCTAAGATGGATGACGATACTAAAGAGTACTGTGAATTCTGCAGCTGTCCTTTTTGAACATCAAATAAAATAAGGATATGGTAGAAATCACTCTGTGATCATGTGATTAATAATTGTATTATAATCTGAAAAAAAAGAGATATCAAATTCTGTTTGCATATGAGTAGTTTTCATTTCCTAATTTTGTATACTTGAGTTTTCAACCCCAGTGATGTCCTATTAATTTAGTTTTGGTGTGTAAGGCTCGATATTACACAAAAGAAATAGAGAAGATGGAGTCTTAATAAAGTTTTCTTGCTTCAAGCTTGCACTGACTACGTTGCTCACAAGTGCCTGTATGAACAGGAAGCTTTTTTTCATAGTTTCTTTCTAGTGATGGCATTCATAGAAAAAGAAAAACCAAACTACTGATTGGCACAAATAAGAATCAGTTGCCTAGATGTCTTGAAGATTGTCTCATTGGAGGTCTCAGAATGTTATGACAGCCCAAACTGTTTGTATTTGTTCTAGGCTACAGTTAGAATAGAATTTTGCCATCAGATTTGGCGTTTGCTCTGTGGAGTAATACACACAACAGATATTCTCCCTTCAAAGCATTTTTTAAGAAATCAGGCCACTAATAAATGACATTTTTTGAAAGAATGTTTTGACAGCATCAACGTAACAGGGCATGAACAGGAAGAAAATCCTATTCACCAGTGTTCACATGGTAAAGGCTTAGATGCAAATGACACCTGCATGAAAGACTGGATGATAGAAGATAAAGCTGTCATTGCTTGATTATCATCCATCTGCCCCATTACCTCAGTACATCAATTGTATTATATACTAGTAATCAGGTACATACAATGATTAATTTAATAATCTCTGTCACTACTCTTAAACAGGTTTAGACTAAGAACAAATAAAGTCATGGTCTACCTTTCCTACAGTAACTGATATCAGAATGTCCATATCACACAACCACAGAATCACTTAGGTTGGAAAAACTTCTATATAACTAATTTCAGGTGACAAAATATGAAATCCGGTGAAGGTACAAGCAGAGCTTACTGTCTTAAGACATAAGAAGGTTAATTTGAAAGAGGAATTACACCAGCTGAATTAGTATTATGTTCCAGTTGATTTTCTAGACCTATTTTCCTTCTGCTAGGAAAGGAGGTAGCCTTTGGGAAAATACTAATTTTGAGTTTTCTCTTCTGCAAAAAATAGCCTCAGAAGAAGGATATGCTTGAAGCCATTTGTCACAAAATGTTTGGCTTGACCAGAGAGCTTGAGACTTCACAAATATGCTTCAAATGTGCACTGCAATGGAGTTTCAACATAGTGTACATCTCTGATATAACTGATGCTTAACATGCTACTTCAAAGGCATCCTTTGAAGAAAATTTCAGTGGACCCAATCTCCAGCCTGTCCTAAGGGTAGTTGTTCAGATCCACACCAAGTCTACTGAGAAAGTGAGACTTTCTGTCCTGGAATCTTAACATCTATCGGACTGATTAACATTCCTGGAATGACAGGATTGCACAACAAAGTCAGTAGCCCCACAACTCTGTACTTGCCAGTTAATTTCAATGCAAACATGTAGGGAGTTTTCTCTTTTTGATATCTTCTTCTTTGCTTAATTTTGCGAAAAAGTTCAAAACTCAGAAGAGAATGTTTGCAGGCCCTGAGTCATCAGCCTTCCTCTTGAGACTGAAGATGCTCATCTCGAAACTTAGAAGCCTGTTGGCTCTGGGAGTCTAAATCCAGGATGCATGCTTCCATTAGGTATGTGTCATTTCACTAGGGACAGAAAGATATGGGTGAAGTGGGAAGAGTAAATGCAGGAGGACAAGTAGTCAATAGAAGTTACTAAAATAAAATACTAAAAATATCCTGTCCCCACCAGTTTAAATTCTCACCTACTCCTCCAAGTAGGTAAGAGAAAAGAAAAAATTCCAGCTTCAGCTTTTGAAACTTCATCTGTCTCCCAAGTACTGAGCACCAGGTCTTCAGCTGGCAGATGTCAGGTGGCAGTGATGAAACCTTACCATGTTTCTGAAGGATCCATTCTTCAACACCTGACTGACAACTTCAGTGTCAAAATGCCAGATGACTTTCAGCAGTACTTGAGGACAAACAACCACAACAATTGCCTGGGGTCCTTGCATAGTGTTGACAGCCTGACAAGGTTAAGCTGGGTAGTAGGGCAAGCCATTTTGCAGATGGGTAGAATGTCCAATCCATTCCTTAGTGTCTTCCTGTAGCTACTATGACTGTTGCCAGCTCTACCTCTAGTACTGCTGCTCAAACGTACTGCTTTCCTGTGACCTAGACATTATTTCCTAATGAACTACATTCTAAAGAACTACAGTGGTGCACTGGCTATTTAAGACTGTGGCGTGGCAGTTTCCAAACAAACCAGGCACCAGAAATAACACTGCAGTGTGGACTTGGAATGGGGGGTGAGCAGAGGAAGGAATCAAAGAGCTGCATCATGCACTTAAAAAGTTAAGGTAAGATGAACACAACAGTACACCAGAGTGAAATGTAGTTGGTGGAAATGTCGGCACAAAGGTCTTTTTGACTGGTTAAGGCTGTTAGTGAGAGAAATTACATAGCTTTTAATTGGCATACATGGTAAAAAACTATGCCCCGAAAAAATGGAAATTAGATAGGATTCTGAACATGCTGTGTAACACAAGTCCAAATGAACAGAACTCGGAGAGGAACTTAAAAGTGAATTTTAGCAGTCACTACAAATTATCTCAAATGGATTCTTTATATTTACATGGTTATGTGATGTCAAGCTGCAGGACCTCAGAAGTTTTCCAGAGTTTGTTGCAAATGCTGTGTCTCAATGGAGGTCTAAGGCTCTTTGGGACTTGACTGAAAATCCCATTTCTAGGCTCAGTGAGTCACCAAAGGCTATGAGTGCTGAGACCACAACTCAGGAAAAACTATACAGACATACTGAACACTGCACATTGTCAGTTTTCACTAAGAAATCAAGAAGAGATTTACAGTATTATGTAAACCTTTGCAGCAGAGCAGCACCATGTGTGGAGCAAGTAAGCTGTGGTCCAGCAGGCCACTTTGTCTATGCCAGAGCTGTAAAAAAACACGTTGGCTGCTGTGATTGCAGCTATCACCACTGAGACAACAGTCAGGATGAAAATGATTAAACAATCTGAAAAATTATCACATAAGAAATTGTTTCAGAGAGAATCAAAAGGTGCAGTAATACAAAAGAACTGGTTAGGTGGAATCTACATTTGGGGAACCAGTTCTTAAGTAGTAATCTGTATATGATGCAGAGGTAATTTTCCAGTTTGACACATTTTTTTCAGGAGGAAAAAATCAACCTGCCTTCTGTAGTTTTGTAGTTATAAGAACCTCTTTTGTAAATTTCTGATCCATGCACTTTACATGTTTCCAGATTCCCTTCATTTTTTAAAGCAGTTACTCATGGCTGTGAGTGTAAACATCTGGGCAGTGGGAGGGAGTAAAAGGTAGCCAGAACAAAGAACAATTGTGTGGAGCACAGACAAGGCACTGAAGAACTTTGCTGCTTATTTCTTGATTTCTTTTCTTTCTTTCTGTTATGGCTTGCGTTGGTGGAATTTACAGTCTAAAAGCTAACTCATTGTAATGCTGGTTCTCATCTGGGAATAGACACATTTAAATGCTCATGCGGTTGTAGGCACTGAAATTTAGCAACCCTTTTTTTAACACTGCTATTCTATAAAAAGCATAGGGAATGCCCATAAGAGGATCTTTTCCTTTAGCGAAAAGACGCAACCTGATGAGAACATTACATAATCTTAATACACATTTGGTATCTTTGGTATCTTACTCAGAAACTCAGTTTCTAACATGCTAGTAATAATATAATGCTGGAAAACGTAAAATTGCCGACCTGGTGACTTTTTCATGGGTTGTCCAGAACTGATGGCAATTGTTAAATGAGAAGGAACACATGAGAAGGAAAGAAGGATGGCTGCCAATAGTAAAAGTCACTACTGCTCTTTCCTCTACAGCTAGGACAAGAAGCCAATGCTCCAGCCATAAGCAGGGACAGGTTGGTGGAGGATTAAGGAATGGTGATGGATACCTGGCCTTCAGAGGAGGCTGAGCATCTCTGAGTGGGAAGATGGTCTTCAAATGCAAATCTCCAAAACTGAGTAAATGAAAATAAGCATTAAAAACACATGAGGGAAGAAAAATGGAGGAAGTGGAGAGAGGAGTATGGCAGGAAGAAGAAATGGCATCACAGTAAAAGAAAAGGTAGAGGTGAACAATGGAGCCAAAGACCTATGCAAAAATAAATGCAAAAATGAGGGAAAAAAACCCCTTTGATGTTTCAGAGAAATGAAGGAAGTAATTAATATGAAATCAGGGGGAAAATCTTAAAGAATAAGCACAGAAAACTAAAGACATTTTCTGAATTGCAGCTCACAGGTTTCCCAGCATGCTGAATGACTAGCTCAACAATCCCATCCAATCTGAGAAGTATTCAAAATACCCTTAGTTAACTTTGTAACTTCCTCCCTGGAAATGCAGTACACTTTTTATACCACTAAAGATGTGTCTCACAAGTGGAAGTAGTGATTAATTTGACAAGTTATTAACTATTGAGCTACACTGTCCCATCAGTAACCAACTTGAATAGCAAGACAAGTGAATGCTATAACAGTGGAACATTAGTGATTGAAATGGTGATAATTCTATAGAGGTTGAATGGGAATGGCAAAACAGCCATGTTGGCTCCTGCCCACTCTGAGCTTGTGCAGTAAAGAAGTATAGTCAGGCCATCTCCAAATTTAACATACCAGGACTGAGCCTGATCTGATCTCTTATAAAAAGGAGAGGACATTTTGTGAATATCCACTCTGAGTAAAAATGTGCTCAGAATGTAAGCAAGGACTGATGTATTTGGTGCATAAATACATTATGGAGAACAATCCCTGATTTTTTTAGGAGCTCTTTGCATCTTTCAAGGACTCCTGTCCCTTTTAGTATCCAATATGGATCATGTTCAAAGTAAAATCCTCTGGTAAATGTCACCAAATCCAATAAATGCATTAACATCCTTTCTAAGTAGATTGTTCCAAGAGATGTTACAATGGTTGCTACATTTTATATGTAGCAAAAATCTTTAGTGATATCTGTTAATCTTGGTTTCCTGTAATTTGGCAAGAACTGATACACTAGACTTCATCACAGACCCAAGACTGTGTGAGGCAGGGTGAACTTCTGATGAACATTGACCACTGAACTAATAACACCTAATTATGGCAAATATTTCACCTATGTGGGCACTCACAATTCTCCTCACAGCAGACTATGAGAATATTCACAGCTGCTTTTGTCTCTCTCTGTAGAGCGATGAAGCCCCCACCAAAATGCAAAAAAGAAAAAAAATATGCTGCTTTAATCATAGCACCAAGATCTCATCCTTTCTGCTTCCAGCTTTAACAGAAAGATTGTTTGAAAAAAATCCCTAACCACATCAACAGCCAAAACACCAAAACAAAGTAACTAAGGGTAAGAACTTAGGCTCAGCTGTTACTGGCTGGAACTCCTTCTCTCAGAACTTTCTCCCAAACATTCAAAGCCTAACAGTCCATGTCTGCCTTCAGTAGGCAGCAGGAGATTCTGGCAGATCCCGTTAAGGCTGTGAGTCTGGGGCAGCAAGAGATTTCTGCTCATTTGTCAAACACAATTTGAGGTTCAGCTAGGATTTTGGTATTTTGAGGGTTTCACAGCCCCTTTTTGAAGAATGCAGTGCAGATGAAACATTTGAATTAGCAAAAGGACAATGCAGAGTTTGCAATAAAAAATTAGACCAGATAAAATTGCAGAGGGAGCATTTTTGAGAGAAAGATAAGTAAATGTCTCATTGGGGCTAGAGTCCACAGAAAGTTGGAAGTGGAATTCTATGGCTTCAAGGGACTTTTGAAAATGGCAGCTTGTTCCTTGGAGGATGCAGCAATGAACAAGCTGGTAGGGAGGGGTGATGCCAGATGCTGCAACATCTGCATTGAGGTAGGAGAGGAGCAGATGAGGTTGAAGGGGATGTGCTCCAGTCTAATAGGCAGCTGGAAGAATATTACTTCAAGAGGTAAAAGCATAAGAAAAAAACTATAATGATCCAGCATACTGGAAACTAGAGATGAATGTAGATCTCTATTGTCTCCCAAAGACAGACACAATTTTAATGAGAATTTCATTGTCATTGCCCATCTCCAAGACACAGGAGGATCATGGCTCTGGGACCTCATAAAGTTACAGCCAAAAAAACATTTTCCCAGATAGTGACAGAGGAGAACTATTTGTAGTGCTGGTGACAGGGTTTCTGTGGAGGATGCAGAGTGGAAAGAAAAAAAATGCTTTGAAGATGTTGTACACAATCATGTAAGTTTTAAGCTGGAACTGACGTAAATCTCATGCGAAGAAAGAAGGATGTCAGAGTTGCAGTGGGACTAGCAGCCAGCAATGGACCACCCTATGAAGACAGTTTTTCACTTACACATAAACTTCACATTATGCAGTTTTCAGTCCTGTTGATATTTCCAGCAGCTGCCTGTGCACAGTATGTATTATGGTAGAGGAATAATGAATCAGAGAATGCTTTCTCGGGAGACTAAGTTAAGCAAGATGCCTTTCTGGTGGTAGCCAGCTTCTTTACTAATAAAAAATTCAAACCATTACATCTCCTTCACTCTAGGACTGGCTCCAACACTCACTCAGCCTCTGCCTTACAGAAGAGCTGACAGTTAGACCTATTTTAAAGCATACAAATCTCCTCTTCTTGTCTGCATCTACCCAAAAGAAACAGAGCTGTGCTTAAACAACAAAACAGTGTAACCTAAACCCATAGTTTTCAGAGGAACTTTTCCCTAGACAGGTACCCAGTAAAGGAGCATTTTAAACCACCTTTCCCTGGCATCCTTTTCACCTATTACTCTTGACCTGTAAATCAGCTCCCAGGAGCACTGTAATCACAGAAGCAACAATAGCAGCTCCTGACCCCTCTATCTGACAAACACAACCAAAGGGACAGCTGAGAACATGCTCTGTTGAGGTAGAAGCAGCAAGACAGAAAGCATTCATTTCCTTAGCAACTAGGACACCCTCTTCTTTAATTAGCACATCATGGTCTGAACTTTGCTAATAGAACCTGCCTACACTGCATGCTAACCATGGGTTAGGTAATCTTGAGCTTGCCAGCACAGACAGCCTACTACGCTTCTGCACCCTGACATTCTCCACATGAGCACTGTTCTCAGGTCCCACATCTGCAGGCAGGCTGTGGGTGGTGTTAAATGAATGATACATCCTTGCAGTTTCTCACCTTGGACTCATGATCCCATACCCCATCACACATTCCTCTGGGCTGGCAGGCACAGGGCGTTGTGGAACAGCTTCTGTGTGCTCTTTTGGGATGTAGGAAGTTACTGTCTATGACAAAGGAATTAATTTCCTGGCATTAGCTTAGCAGATATGGTAGAGGAATGAGTGAGTTACCTCACTGCCCAAACAGCACCCCCACTTGCTCTATTCTTCCTGATTACTACTCTGCCACCCTCTTCTGAAGCTTCTTCCCCAGCGTCAATGATGACTAAGTTACCTGGGTAGGAAATCACCAAGATCTGATAGCACCAGCAATTATAGAACAGAGTCTTCTAGAAAATGCATCATATGGGTTTGTAGTGCACTTGTGCACTAATCCTGCCTCCAAATTTCAGGAAAAAAAGAATATTAAAAACCTGATCAATAAAATAGAAATGTCTGGATGAAAATGAGTTTTGAGGGAAAAAAAAAAAAAAAAGAGGGTTCACAAAACCATTGTCATAGCTCTAATTACAGCTCATATATAGACACTGAAATTTGTATCAGCATAACAACAGTAGCACAAAGTTTAGAGCAGAAAGTGAAACTGGTCTGAGATAACACACGCTCAAATATTTATTCTGGGCTGAGTTCTGTACTGTCACTGATATTTAAGAGGTGGAATGCAAACCAGAATGGGTATGTCTATATTAAATCCTATCAATCCAGTGGAACAAATCATGCTCTCAGACTCACTGAGTGGACAAAATAGTGCACTCAAAAGAGGAGAAAACTAAATTTTAATTGCTTAAAATGCTTTATTTAATAACACTACCAACTAAGGGAACTTTTCCAATTTTTCCCTATTATATTGAATTAATCCTGGGAATTAGGGAAAAAACACAAGATCCTATGCTGGGAAGCCTGCTCAGCAAAATAGTGAATGACACTGTGACTGCTTGTGGGATCACCTTCAGTATGCTTTTACCTACAGTTTACTTAAAAGTGTAAGTCAGGAGGTTTCTTAATTACAAGATTTACACGTTTCCAATGTCAAAGGAGAGCATTTCATTTGTTTGGAGTTTCAGTGTGGTTTGTTTAGTTTGTTTTTAATGTTGAATAGCATGAACTGAAAGAGAAACCTGCTGCCATCCTACAAGAATAGAGATACCTGTTCAAGATACCAGATACTCCTTTTAAATGTACTCTCTGAAAAACAAGAAATTGCACCTCAGAATCAGTAAATTCCCTGAGTGCACATGCATGCTATACAGCATCAAGGACACCTAAAATACTGAGCCTATGTTCTGAAGTGTGGCTAATAGTTGGAATACTAGCAAAAAGGTGCTTTTCTTCTGTTCTTGAAAATGTCAGATTTTTAACAGATCATTGCCCCAACAGAGTCAGAGATTCAGAGAAGTGCTGTGATCAAAGACACACATCGTGCTTCTGAAGAGGAATTCAGGAAATGCAAGTTCAGCTGGTATAAAGAACTATCACCTCTTTGCTCTGGTTATGTGCATCCCTAAATTAGCCATTAGATAATTCTGCCACTTCACTGAACTTTCTGTATTGAAGATATTTATTCTTCCTTGTCCAGGAGGAATGGCTTTAGTGGTAATTATGGAAATAAAAGAGATAATAAAGCTCCCAAGCAAATCTTATGTTTTGTGTATTTTCCTATTTGACTATAAAAGTGATATTCCCAAAGGTGTGGAGTCAGGGATGTTTTAAAACTGCTGATGAGCATCACCTGTTCTTAGCTTAATTAAATACTAGTGATTTACCCATTACAAAAGACTTTGTTTGGTTATGAAATCCTTTCCTAGTGTATGGAGGCATCAAAAGAGAGTGAAATATTAACTGCACAAGTTGGCTTCCACTTGTGAAATGTTTTGAAATCTACCCATGGAAAGTGAAATAGGGGCAGGTAATTTCATTTTTACTCTAAAAGCCTATTGTTTCTGCACTGGCAGATACTCCTCTCAATCAATTAATATATGGGATGCTATCAATTCAGAGTATTATTTCCTTTATATGAAATAGTAATAACACCTTGGAAAAAAAAATAAAATTGCTTTTCAAATGAAATCTGACATGCTTGAGCACTACCGTTTGTTTTTATGCACTGATCCCTCTACCTATGGAGAGATCTTGCTGACAGTTCCTGCTGTGCTCCTGCCCCAGGATATTGATGATGATACTACATTAAATGTCTCCTTGGAAGCCTGCAAGCCTCTATTGCTCTGTAAGCATCTCTGGCAAGCAGCTACCTCTTCTCTTCCTGTGCAGTGGAAGCCCGGGGGTGGATCTCTTGCTTATTGCATCTTCTGTTTCGTAACTGAGGATTTGGACATCAACAGAATATACTTTCCCAGGCTCAGTTTAAGCCTGTTGCTTTCATAACCTGAGTGCAACAGTCACCCCTGCCGAGCATCCACGGCAAGTGTTCTGTCAGCCCATGTGCTCAAGGGCACGGGAAGGATTAGCCCATACAGAGCAGTTGGCGTACTTGGTACCTAATGGTGTCCTGGCTGCTCTGACATAGAGCTTTGGAGATACCTTGTGACCTTTTATGCATTTTCAGAGCTGTTGCTGACTAAAGCATGGTAATCTGGAGTCTTGTCCATTAAAATCTGAAATTTCTGCAGTATTTTGCCTTCTGGAGATACTTGCTTATGGAATAGGAGGGCCTTCCCATACGGTGATGATTGGTGGGAGGGAGAATGGAAGAAAGACAACAGATATTTGCTGAGAAGTTTTTCTTTTCACTGTTTCAGTTGTGGAAAGATGGCCAGGAGAGCTCTCCTTATTCTCCATCTGTCTCTTGTCCTTTCAGAAAGATCTGCAAGGTGTCATCACCCCAGGCCTGAGGAATTTTGTGTCACTAATGTCCAGATTAAGGTGCTCAAGAAGGTTCAGGAGAGAATTTTATTTGCTTGTTTGCCAGAGCACATGGTTTTGATGAAAAAAAAAAAAAAAAAAAAAAAAAAAGAAAGTGGTTTTGATTAAAAAACTCTAAGCCTAAACATGAGGACTACTGTCAACAATTTGCTTTTGCACATAAAGAGTTAATGGGCTAAACCAGCTAACTTTCAATAAGTTTCCTGGATAGTGGGCAGATCATGTGTGTGTTAAAGTTCTCTCTCACAGGCACTTTACACAGGTTTTCCTTTAGCACAGAGAGTAGGAGTCTGACTTGCTGGAGAAAGAGTGCTTTGCACTCAATTCTGATTTGCTATTATCATAAAACACTCGGTAGTGACAACGTATAGCTTGTGAAAAACTAATGAGCAATGTTAAAAAAATTTATATTGTTGCTGTAATTTGTTGACAGGTTTAAAACTCATCCCTGAAAAGGATTCCTTTGAGTGATGAACTAGCAGTATGACGACCATAGAATCCTTTTGTTTGCCAAAAGAGAAACTGAAGTCCCCAAAATCTTGTTTTGCATTCACCCACAACACAGCGTGAGCAGCAGCCCTGCTGTTCCACGCAGTCAGGGCACACACATTTGGCCAGTCATGGGGATTGTTGGGTTCAGCATTCTTAATCACTTTATAATTGGATTCTTTGTTGGACCACTTTGTGTGCATTTATCAGCAAAGTCCAGATCAAGAGAGGTTAAAGCAAAGCCTCCCCAAATTTGCCACTGCCCTTTCCACAATTGAGATCACTCCTTTAAACTTTAGATCAACATTTTTCTTTATGGCGTCTGTGGACTAGGGTAACATTTACTTCAGATGAAATGCATTTCCATAAGACTGACAGAGGGCCCCTATAGCCTTGCTTGCCTGTGGGAGCAGGGCAAGAGGAAATGCCAAGGGCAAGTCTTGCTCAGTCCTGCAGTTCTTTTTGATCTGGAATGTGTTGCTTTTTTATTCTTTCCTTAAGCAATGAATTGAGCTCCTGTATTAGAGGAATGATTGTTGACTTCTACGCACATGGTGGAAAGGTTACTTCAATCAGAGGGAAAACAAACCAAAAAACAAGAGGAAATGTTCCCCAAATTGTGTGTGTACATCTAAAAAAGGAAGTTCTTCTACCGATAAACAGAGATGTCAGAGAAGAGCACCTTTAAAACATCTCCAGCAATCCTTCCCCATGGTTTTTCTTTTTGATTTTTGCATTAACATGAGCAGACTTGAGAACCCCACTCCTTCATCAGAACCCCATTTTGTTAGCAATTGTACAAATAATCCCACACTGCCCCCTAGTAGGAGATCTTACAGCTCTTCAGGAGAGTACTACAAGCAATTATTAGGCCAAAAAGAATTGTTTCAAGTTTACAAAGAGGATCACTAAATAAACATATCCCCTTACTGGACACAGAATAAGAAACTAGAAACACCTCACCTAAGGGTTTGTTGGGGAGGGAGGGTTGGTTGTTTTTCCATGTGGATTTTTTTTTTTTTTTTTTTTTTTTTTTTTTTTTTTTTTGTGTGTGTGTGGTTGGTTGGTTGGTTTGGGGTTTTTTTGTTTGTTTGTGGTTTGGGGAGGTTTTTTGTGTGTTTGGGATTTTTTGTTTGTTATAGTTTTTTGGTAGGGTTCTTAAATTTATGAAGAAGGCTCTTTCCTGTTACCCCTAAAAATGCTTGTGAAAATGCTATGTGAGGATGAAAAATTGATCTTAATTCCTCAATATGAATACACACTGTCCTTCTGCTTCTGGGGAGAGCTCAAGAGGAAAGAGTCACAGAGAAAGCATAGTCTCTGGAACTACTTCTGTGGATGGGAAAAATGTAATAAAAGCAGGCCATTAATGGACTTCAGTAGTGTTCATGGTCAAAGTACATGAACCTTGTCACAGCCAGAGGTTGGGAGGGTTAAAGCAATTTTGCCAGCTGTGTGATCTTCCTGTGACTGGAGCAAAAGGTTTATGGGTGGGAGCTTGGTTCTGAGAACACCGCCTCCCTTGCAGAGTCTTCATGTACACAATAGTACACAAAAGTTTGATGTTCTTCCAAGAGCAAGAACTGTAAAAGCTGTTAGTATGAACCCTCTGATTCAAGTACCTTGGACCATGACAGAGGAACAAACACATCCTGGATGAAATTAGTTCTCTTCAATGTTTCTGAAGGGTGCAGAGGACTGGCAGGGTGTGGTAGGGAGGGTGTTTTGGATAAAAGAGGAAACAATAAAATGAAGTTTTTTAGTTACTTCTTAAAATAACTAAGGCTGAAATATTTCATACCAACCCTGACAACTTAAATTTGACTTGTTGCCCTTTGAGATAGACAGCCACAGCCGTAGTTTTTAAATTCCAGCAAGAAATTCAAAGCTGTTCAAGAAGTCCTCAAGCCATAATAAAATGTTCATGTGGTCTGGACATAGCTTTGTGTGCAAGCCTGTATGTATAATTAGTCATGCACAATCACATGTATTTATTGGAATCTGAGTTTTCCAAGACAAATTCAGCCTCTTGCTCCCAAAATTCCTTTTTCTCAGAGACTGCACACCGATTGCTTGTCACATAAGGGTAATTTATTTCCCTAGTGCCTCACTTTGAAAATGTCACTGTTTCTGGAATGTTTTTGAGCCAAATGGCTTAGATATCTGGCCAAGAGTAAGTCTGTAAAGATGGAGTGAGGAAGAGGTCAGATCAGTGCCAGTTTCCCAAATTGCTGTATTGTACAAGTTTCCCTAGTGCTTTCTGTGTACAGGGCAATACCTTCTCTCCATTTGACCTTGGACTTTTTAGCTGGATATCATTTTCCTAGTGCTTTGTAATGTACTAAATGTATGTTGACATATTTCACCTGTGATTTTACACCAGGCCACAATGCAGACCTTTATTCGAAAATCAGCCTGTGGCTGCACAGCAGTAGGCAAGGTTTGCAGTCTCTTTAGTGAATAGAACTGTAGCTTCTCCATCCACAGATATAGTGAAAACTTGACAAGGCTTTAAGGAACCTGATGGAAATTTTAAGTCAGTTTAGAGCAGGAGAGTTGGACCAGGTGACCTGCTGGGATCCTTTCCAATCTAAACTGTTCTGTGATTTCTCCCAAGCCAGGCACGACAATGAGCATGATGCAAAGTGCAATTCAAAGCAGAGTGCCTTGATTCATTAGAGCTTAGGTACAGGTGACAAGGTCACCAGCAAGTGTTATTTCAGCTCACTCATACGAATGTTTGGTGAGAGGTGGGATGCTATGGAGTGAGGCTACTATTCTCTGCAGTGCTGATCTCAGCGCTTGAGCAAACAGCAGTCACCCATATTCAGCCAGACAAAAGCATCGCCATCCTGTAGATTTCAAAGCTTCCTCAGTCCCACCTCAGGTGCTAAAAGGAGTAGTAGATCCATGATCGTGGTGGACCCTAAGTGTGCATAAGAAAAGCTTGTCCTTGTGAGAGAAGTCTTTTGACTGTAGGGTTTATCTTACTTTCCAAAATCAGTATCGCTGTCCCACCAAACCACCTTTATAACTGACTTTAGGACTGTTTTCAGAACAGTCAGCAGCAGCAAGACTCTCATTTCCAAGTAACATAGCTATGCTAGAAACTCCAAAGGTGGCTATGATTCTTGTTACTTGCTGGAGAACCTTCCTGGAGGTGCTCTAACTTGAGGAAATTAGAGCAGCTTCTAAAAACTCTGCTTCAGTTTCAGTGAGAGTCCAGAGCAGTATAGATACGATGGGTATGATTCACTTCTCCAGATTCATCTTGTCTTAGTGTAGGTGTCTAAAATAGGTCAAATGAATCAGAGCCTAAAATTTCTGTTTAAAAGAGAGTCTACTTGCCTTGCTCAAACATACATCTCTATTACAAATTGTTCTTACAAACAGTTCTAACTCTTGACCCATGATAGGAATAGTACATATATGTTGCTATATCAACACATCAAGCAATCAATATAATGAAATTAGATATTTCAATGCATTTAAAATAATTCTAATTTTTTTCTGAACATTACCCAAATGGAAATTTCATGATTTCTGGTTTCTGGTATGAAAGTAGATGTTAGGATAAGCCCCCAAATGGTAAGCATTTGTCTGGAGAGATCCAAACATCAGTCACTTACAGGTCACCAAAATCTTCCCTTTAGATTCACCATGGAAATAGGGGCATTTTTTATATCCAGAAAAGGACAGCTATAAAAATGAGAGGAAGGACTATCTGGCATTCTTCTAAATCTGGTAAATTCTTTCACTAATATGGCAACAGCCTCTCTTTCTTATGAGAGAAAGGATTTATTTAGTTTCCTCAAGAGATATAGCAGATTGCTTTTCACAGTGTTCAAAGGTCCCATGGTTCATATTCATGTCAGTCATAGGTCTGGCCAAATAAATTGAATCACACCACACTGGTCTCTCATTATACCTCATTATTCTAGCTTATTTCATAAAGAACACAGTCTTTGCTAGCATTTTTTAAACCCAGAGGATAAGAGTCAACACACACATGCAGAGTCCATCTACCTTGAAAGAAAAATAACATTATTACTTATAAGCAGGTTTTTACTTCTTACATGGACAAACAGTGGTCTACAAAAATCAGGTCTATTGTTCACAACATACTCCTGTTCTTGCCCATCAACTTTTTATGCTCGTTATCCCTGCACTTTGAAGCACATCTATATAGGAATGAGAAAAATTTGTGATTTCTGCCCAGCAGAATTCTACCAGAACAGAATTCCTTACCTTATATACCATTCTGGATGCTTGCTTTACCCAACTTTGAAACAATACAGTCAGGTGGGTGAAACATACATGAGTACGCATATATATATATATATATATATTTGTGTGTGTGTGTGTGCATAATGGATATATGGAAATATTTAGCTGTGAGAAAATAATGCCATAAAATAGGGATACAAATGATTATGTCTTCATAATTTAATAATTTCTGTAGTAGAAGATGAAGACCAAGATTGTCAGTGATCATCAATGTTCCACCATTTCCAAGCACCCACCACAAAGGTTCTCTAAGTTTTGAATAATTTGCTCTCTGACAAGATCCCTTTAAGGTATTTCATACTAAAGCAACCAGAAAAATCACAGTATATTCTATATGTCTATTCATTAATTCATTTATTTTTGCCACAAGCTTGTAATTGTCACTATTAAACACCTAGATAAGCACCAAGAAATCACTATTCACTGGCCAAATGTGTCCCCATTAAGCAGAGTTTATGCTAATACTGCCTCAGTTAAGTAACAGTTATTCATTATCCTCAGGCCAAATTGTTTCACTGGCAGATGTCTCATTAAAACAGCTGTTCTGAGCAGCCACAATCATACAAACCAGGGAATTTTCTATTGTCCTTATTGTTGTTGTTATTATTAACAATAAGCATTTAAATAAACACTTCAGAGGTACACAACTCACAATTGCTCTCTGTGTGTTCCTTACTCTGGAAATATGGTGATTGAAAGACCATTTGTAACAGTGCAAGCAATTGCTAATTGGTTGGATAACACAGCACAGCATATGTTTTTTGATATTACTGTTGTTCTGGAGCAAGCATTTGACCTTACCTTATGCTATTTTGGAACTTTTCCTCCACAACCTAAAGAAAAGTGAATTTGAAGGGACAGCAGCATTCTCAGCAGCTAAAACAGTGACAGAGAGATTACTTCTTTCCTTTTCTCTTTCTCCACTTCTTTTCACTCTCTCTTTGGCTCTCAGACTGCTCTGTCTATGCATTTATTCCCCTAAGAGCCCTATAAACTCCTCTCTGCCAGCAAACTGTGCAGTACTGCTCTCTCCTTCTCCTTGCTGGAGGAATTTCCATGCTGGGAAAGGCAGGAAAACAAGGTTCCCATCCCTCTGTTTTCCTGCTCATCTGGCTTGAGTACTGCTCAGCCTCTCCTGCCTTGGAGGAAGTGCAGCCAGGTCCTCCTCAAGGGCAAAGCTGGCCACGTAACCATCTCAAGCATTTAGCAGTCGAGCAATAACAAGACTGTAATGAGCCCAAATTAAATGTTTCAAATGCTCAACCTTGCCAAGTAAAAGCAGTTTTCCATAGCAACAGTAGAAGAGGGAAAATACCATCTCTACCAGGCACTGTGTCCATCCTCCAAAGAAGGGGGCCACTACAGTTTCTAAAATAAAGTTTTACCTACTTGCTGTCATGGCAAAATAGTGCTCTCTCTCCCCTTAGTCTCATTCCAGGGAGCTTTTTAAGCATTTTTGTTAAAACTTAAAAAATGCATATGCTTATTCTGAGTTAAAAATCCCACGTGGGAAACATCTGTGCAGTTGAAGAGAGTAAAAGTTGAAAATAAAAACTTATAAAGGGAAGCATCAGGAAACCCTGGTAAGTGATATTTCTATAGCTGCTTGCAAAATATCTGTAATTGGGAAAGAAACAGGAATGTGAGCCTGCACGTCCAGTTTCTGTGATGGATTATAGTGCTTAAGCAGCTCAGATCCTCTGTGACAAGCTAGCAGTCAGGAGCAGGTGAAGCTTCACACCACCAGGTTGTTTCAGAACAACAACTGTGCAATCGTGCAGGCAGTCCTTCCAAGGTACCATGGGTGGGCCAGGGAGGATGTGGACCATGGGAAGACTGGGTTTGAGTAAGGACAGAAACATGGGAGTCTGATAACACAACATGGCATGTGGGCTGTGTAGGGGAGAAGTGGGATGGCAGAGGGAGACAACCTGCAGGGAGACACAGCGTCCTGGAGTGGAGCAGACCTGCCCTGCTCTGTGTTAATAGATGCTGAGTCTCAAATAGAGCACGGTGCTAATAATGCCAGGGTCACGGATTCGATCCTGAATAGGCTGTTCATGTAGGAGTTGGGCTTGATGGTCCTTGTGGGTCCCTTCCAGCTCAGGCTGTTCTGTGATTCTGTGAAATACCAGCATGTCTGCTTCATCGGTGGAGAGGCAGATGAGTGAGTAATTGCCTGATATCTGTGGAGGCTGTGGGGCGTGATTCAGCTCTGTGTGGCTGAAGCATTGCCACCTCACCTCTAATGAACTAACACGGTAATGAACACAGCTCCCTTTTGCAGAGCACTTGTTTTAGCTGTTGAATTAGGCTCGTTAGACAAACCCTAGTGAGCTCTTTATTTTTTTCCCGTTTTCATAATCTCTGAAAGTTAAAAGCTTGTTGTTCTTTTACCCAATCACAGATTTGTCTTCTTACTGTTTCATAAAGGTGTATTTTGACTGCCTGAAATCACCCGTAGTTCCAATGAGAATGCAAGGATTTCTCAGAGGACAGATAATCAAGACCATTAGTAAGGTCCCATGTAGAGTGTTAAATACCGGTTTGGGTAAATTTAACTGTATTATAATAAATAGAATAGATAGAATCACTGTGTTGTTAGTCTGTTCGTGGCAGGCAGAGGTATTTGAAGTTTATATTGCTCAAAATACTCAAATGAGTAAATCAGTTCTACTTTTTTGTCTTCAGTGATGTTGAGTGGGAGATACTTCAAGTTCCATAGTTTTTTTAAATTTCAGATTTATTCACAACCTCGGTAAAATAGAGAAATCAATCTCTAGAAAATGTTCATAGCAAAAAACCCTCCCCAGACACAAAAAAATTAGCTCAAGTAAGAGAGAAATATTTCACTTTAATAATTTTAAAATATTTTGACTTGATTTTGACTGCTTATCTCTTACGTAGCCCTGGTAATGTGACCCTTTTCATTCACTGAAAATTTCTTAAATTTCCTTTTAACTTGCACCTTTTGTTATAAAAAGGATAAAAAAAGCAGAAAATAATCAGTTCAATCTATTTAATAGTACCCCCCCCCATTAAAGCCATTAAGATTTTGCATTCCTGAAATAGGACAGGGAGCCCTGGAGTCAGATCCCATCTCCTTTGTCAGGAACTGTGAATCTTATCTACATCCATGGTGAGCTAGATGCAGCTGACAAGATCTAAAGAAGCTTTTAAGCTAATAATTCCTCGGGTAGTTTGGAATCTGGGTGAGAGCCAGTGGGAGTCTGGCATGCAGTCTAATAAATTTTGCTAGCAATATAGTGGCTTTTCAAGCTTTGATGAACCTTGTGTCAGAGTGTCTCTAAGAGATAGCATCTTCATCTTTATACACAGATTTCCTCTGGAAAATCAGTGCCCATAGCACAATGAGCATGCAGGAGTTACTTGCTCCCAGTCCAAATTATTTCCTTTTTTACTGAGTTATTTAATTTTTCTCCTGAGGATACTCTGAATATTTTGCAGAAGTATGATTTCACCGGCATATAGAGAAGGGAGGGAAAAGAGTATGTGTCATGGCACAAAATGATGTCCACCTGTGAATACTGGGAGGAAAATGTGCCCATCAAGGTGCTGATAAGCATTTTTTTTAATCTTCCGATGGCCAAAAATATTTGCAATTTCATTCACAGCTATTTCACTAATGAAATGAAAGATTAATTTAACTTATATGTTTAGGATATTCCAAAATTGAGGCACCATGACTCATGATGAATCATGAGTACACTACATCTCAAAAGTTTCTTCATCTTTTTCACTGACTGAAAAGGAGAAAGCTTTGTAGGAAGAAATGGGCTTCAGGAGTTGTCATGTGGTATGTAAAAACACACCAGGAGGGCAGGAGGCAATATTACAAGGTTTGGGAGTATTTGTCCTTGCAAATCAAGAAGGTCACATAGAGGTTAAATCCCTGGAGAAACATTTATTTTTTTTTTCTTCATCACTGAGGAGTGAAAATAGACAAAGTAAGAGCTTCTGCCAATGACAGGGTATATACATATACATACTTACGTCTTACTTTGGACCAGCTCAGCAAATAGCATGATTTGTTTCTACTTTCTGCAATTATTTTCTGGGGAAAAAATCTTCCACAGTTTTACAGTAAATAATTCATGAGAGTATTTATCTTAAGCTCCTTGTCCCCTGGCCCCATAACTACTTTCTCTTTAAACAATTCCTGACGTTTGTGTACATATAACTGACTGTGTCTCAATCGCCTCTGACAATATAATACAGGTAATTTTCTTTGGCTGCATTACTCTATCATTATTTTGGCTCTCTCCTTAATATGTTACAGTAATGAATGTATAACAATGCCTGGTAACTTTTCCACTGCTTGTCTACAAGTTATTTAAAGTGGAGGGAGGGGAGGCAGAGACTGATGTCTAACTAATAATTTATTCATTTCGGCCTTGTAATGACAAAAAGAAAGGAAAAATATGAAGATGGTTGCTTATTTCTTAAGCCAGTGTGACTTTAATCCATGACTGTGGCTGGCAATGTGACTCCATGTGGCTATTTTGTTGCGGGTACATAAAAAAAAAACTCCAAAGAAAATGAAGTGTAAAAAAACCAGACAAGCAGCAGGAGGAAAACATTTCATCTTGTACACAACTAAATGGGAAAAGAGACAAGCAGGCAACAGATGACAGATGAATGGGCCTATGATGGACTGCATTTTTGTGTCAAAACAGAGCCAACTGTCTAACAGTCATTCAGATGGTAGGAGAGGCACCACACAGCATGATTCCCAGTTCAGCTGGCACTTAGGGGTTTAATTATGTACATGGTAAATATTCTGCAACGACAATATCCTGGCTTCAGATATGGGCACCCAAAGCCAAGGCTTCTTTCTAGCTCTATCTCTCCTACTGTTCTTAGTTTTCACTTTGAACTGATTTAAAACTGTGCTGTGAATTCCCAGGGATGAGGGAAGCTGTCACACATGCCACATCACCTGTTCCCATCCCTGCCTCACAGAGAACATTAATTCCCCTGTTTGTGCATCGCAGGGGTCCTGTGCTCTGACACAACTCCTGCTCTCTGACATGAAGTGGTTTGAAAAGACAAATAAGGTTGGCTCAGGGTTAGTTTTTACATTGGCAGGTGGATATAACCTATACAGTCCAGTTGTTTTCTGTTCTTCTCTCTGACTGTGCTGTAGCTCCAGCAGTGTAGCTCAGCACAGGTGCTTTGCTTAAAACTGAAATGACACCAGGGGTATCAGATAGAGCCTAATGATGAGAAATGAGGATTTCTGACCAGTCAGCTTTCCGGAACTGACCAGAAACTTTCAGCCTGGAAGAACAAGCAAGAAGCTTTTTGCAAAGTATGGCAAGAAATAGTTGCTTATTTATGAATACTTAAATATTACAGCATAACTATGACTGTATCAGTAGTAGTGAATGGTTTTGTTAACTGCATTAGAGCATTCCTTTGCACACAACTGTCATCAGTGGGTAGAAGCTCACCGAATGGCAGATTTCTCATTGCTGATTTCTTTTACACTGCCTCCAACTCTGCTTTTGCTGGTGTAAAACAGCAGTAACTTCAGAGTTACTGAAATCACTGAAATCCATTCTCTTGATACCCTCCCTTCAGATACTGATAGACAATGATGAGGTTCACTGTCATTTTTCTCTCCTCAAGGCAGAACAGTCCCAGCTTCTTCAGCCTTTCCTTGTCAGAGAGATGTGCCAGTCCCTTAATCACCTCTGTTGTCCTTCACTGGACCCACTAAGGAGCTCCACGTCTCTCTTTTAGTGAGGAGCCCAGAACTGGACACAGCATTCCAGATGTGGCCTCGCCAGCATTGAGTAGAAGGGCAAGATCATCTCTCTCAGCCTGCTGGCAGTGCTCTTCCTCAGGCATCCCTGGGTACCATTGACCATCTCGGCCAAGAGGGAACACTGCTGGGTCATGGACAGATTACTGTCCACCAGGACCCCCAGGTCCTTTTCCACAGAGCTGTTTTCCAGCAGGTCAGGCCCCAGTCTGTTCTGGTGCCTGGGGTTATTCCTCTCCAGGTGCAGGATCCTGCATTTGCCTTTGTTGAATTTCAGACAGTTCTTATCTTCTCTCTAACCTGTCAAGGTCCTTCTGAAGGGCTGCACAGCACTCTGGGCTATTGGCCACTCCTTCCAGCTTAGTGTCATCAGCAGACTTGCTGAGGAGGCATCTACCCCTTCATCCAGGTCACTGATGAGTAAATTAAACAATACTGGGCCCAGTATTGAACCCTAGAGGGCAATCACTAGTGACAGGTCCCCAACCAGACCCTGTGCCATTGATGGTGGCTGCCTGCTAACTGTTGTGGTTGTCAGAGGAAATGGAAAATCCCTTCTGTGCTTATGCAATTTTGTCATAGCTATTAGAAACACTCTGAGAAGTTGTCTCTGATTTATAAAGCTCTCCCAGCTGTGGGCTGTGGTTTCCTTTCCTAAGACTGTTTTTTTCATGACAGCAATTGAAAAAAAGCTGGGGCTTTTCTCCATATAATCTCCAGATTGAAAATCTGGTTTTCCTGGATGTATGCTACTTTTCCTTGATGGTCTTAAACCTTGGAAATTGCTTCTCTACTACTCTAATAGAAGAAAAATATATTGACTCTCACAGCATGGGGTACTCCCTGAGGGTCACAGGCAAATGAACTTTTAATTGCCCTTCTTGTGTGTATGGTTGGGGATGCAGGGACAGGAAAAAATGCAAAGTACTGGCCAAATAAGTGGTTAATTATTCAGCAATAGCAGAGATGAGCTAAACCAGGAAAAACTGATCCTGCAAGACCTATTTGGAGATGATTTTTCTAAGGGGAGCAAGCACCCATTTGTGACCCTAGGTTATGCAGAGGTTCAGAGGTCTAACTAGGGTAAGATAGATATCTGTGTAAATCTTCCAACATCTGGAGAGGGAGTATAGCAGGGAGGCCCAGTTCTGCTGTCATTTACCCTGGGCTTCCTCTTAGGACCCTTGTCTGTTCTGGATCCAGAAACACTTCTGCCAGTTTCCACTATGGCTAGGCAGCTGGGTAGGATTTAATGCCATATTCCTTCTGTATACAGTATGAGACACAGAGAGAGAGAAAAACACCTGTATATCTTCAGTGGTCTCTATTACTGAACTGCATTATCCAAGTTTCCCAGATCATATATGCAATTTCAGTGAGTTCACAACCAATGATTTCTCTTTATTTGTCAGTTGTTTACCTGCTATGTGACACTAAGAAGGTATGAATGTTGCCAAAATATCATCAGCCAAGGAAATAAATATACTGATAAAATGACTTATTAGGGTGCAGTATCAGAAACTGTCTAAATTCCTTGCTAACAAGACTAGTCATGATAAATGACACCCGTACATTTGCAAGCACCCTCAGTTCTGCAATAATGACCTCTCCATATCAATCTGTGCAGCACTGGCTATGGTCTTGTTTATGGGATACTCACACTATGTCCATTTGAAGAATTGATGACCGTCTGTGGCTGTTTCAAATCCAATTTGTCCCACACATTGTGAGATAAAGATTTTCACTTGTGTTGAGTGTTAGCCCAGAGAGTGCTGAACTTCTGCAGCCCTCTTACAAAATGAGAGCTAAGGAGGGAAGGGGTGTAGAGCTCTGAGGCAGCAGAGTGGAGATGCAGAAACATGAACTCTGTAAAAAGTGCTGAGTACACATTTTGATAATGTCCTTTTGAATTCCATGTTAAAAGGAAATCATAAGTGTACATACTATTCTATAGGAAATGCCAATGGTTTAGAGTATCAGGAAATGCTGAGCCAGAACACATTACTAGGATTACAGGGAACACTGCATGCGCAAAGGAGTTCCCAACATACTATTACTAGAGCTTTAAAAAGTATAAAGTGAATCTGCAAGTACATGGGAATTTTTTTTAGAAGGCTTTTAACCCCCTCTTTGTCAGCTTAAACAGAAGAGTCTAGGCTGAGACATGCAATTGGTCCTGTGACTTTTGGTTAGCACAGAATCACAGAATTTGTGAGATTAAAAGTGGCTTCTGGAGGTCATCTTGTCCAATGTCCTGGTTCAAGCAGGGACACCTACAGCAGTTTCCTCAGGACCATACCTAGACAATTTTTGAATATCTCCAATGACAGAGACTCCACAATCTCCTTGGACAACCTGCTCCAGTGCTTGGTCACCCTCACAGCAAAAATGTTTTCTGATGTTTAGAGGGAACCTGCTGTGATTCAGTTTGTGCCCAATGTCCCTTGTTCTGTCACTGGACACCACTGAAAAGTGCCAGTCTGCATCACCTTTTTACCCTCCCTTCAGGTATTTATATACATTGTTAAGATTCCCTTCCAAACCTTCTCTTCTCTGCGCTAAACTGTCCCAGCTCTCTCAGCCTTTCCTTATATGTGATGTGCTCCAGTCCCTTCATCATCTTTGTGGACTTCACTGGGCTCTCTCCAACATGTCCATGCCTCTCTTGTATTGAGGAGCCCATAACTGGACCCAGAACTCCAAATGTTGTTTCCCCAGTGCTGTAGAGGGAAAGGATCAACCTCCTGTTCCTGCAGGCAACATTGCTCCTGATGCAGCCCAGAATATCAGTAGCCTTCTTTGCTGCAAGGGCATGCTGCTGCCTTATGTTAAACTTGAGGTTTACCAGGAGTGCCAGGTCCTTTTCTGTCATGCTGCTTTCCAGCAAGGTCATTGTCAGCATCACTGGTGCCTGGTTTCCCTTGTAGAATTTTATGAGGTTTCTGCTGGCCCATTTCTCCAGCCTGTCAAGGTCCCTCTGGATAGGAGCACAGCCTTCCAGTTGTGACACAAACTCGCAGTTTTGTGTCTTTGGCAAAATTGCTGAGAGTACACTTGGCCTCATCATCCAGATGATTAATGAAGATATTAATCAGAATCAGACCCAGTACTGACCCCTGGGGTACATTGCTAGTTACTGACCACTGCTCACCACCCTTTGGGCTCAGCTATTCAGACAGTTTTCAGTCCACCTCACTGTCTGCTCATCCAACTCCTACTTCATCAGCTTGTCTATGAGGATCTTATGGGAGTCAGCCTTGGAAGCCTTAATGAAGTCCACGTAGACAATACCCACTGCTCTTCCTGCATCTACCATGCCAATTGTTCCATCATAGAAGTTCTGAACTAGAAAGGGCCCAAGTAGGACCTAAGATTTGCAGAAAGCATCTGCTTAACACTTCCTTCAAGTCAGTTTTTTATAGGTATCTAAGACTGTGAATTCAAATTAAGCAGTTTAAATTTTATCTTAAATGAAGCTGGAAGCAAATAGCAATTGAAGATGTATGCCTCACTACAGCAGACAACATCTTTACTTTTATGTCTAACAATCAGGGTAAGAAAAGAGCTGTTTAAGAAAAATCCCTCAATTTACGGTTTTCCTTATTAGCACAGATCTGAAAATTATGCCTTTCTGTGTGCTATTAAGTGCTGATTCTTAAGTGTTAGAGGTCTATTTTGCCTCTACGTGAGGTCTGATTTAATTATTTAGTATTTTATAAAGGCCTAGTTCCAGCTCCTCCATAAGTCATTGGAAATGTTCCCTTGATCTCAGCGTGTAGGTCCCTATGAGTGCTGTTCAGGCTGCACATTCAGCCTCCAGAAGGAAGAATTACTGCCTGCTGTGCATTGCTGATGCTCCCTCAGCCACCCCCGGTGAGCTGCTGCAGCCTCCCCAAAAGGAGCAATTGGTCCATTGAGGAAAACACTGGAGACAGACCTACAGGCTAGGAACCTCTCCCACTGTTATGGCCATATTTTAAGTAGCCTTTTCACTGAGTAAACCTACAGGCTACAAGAATCTGGGTGTTTGGTAACATTTGTCTTTTAGCCACATCAGTTGCCTCAGTCTCCTTTATCTGTTGAACCCTTTGACCACCTGTCAGCAACGTTTGAGAAGGACTGCAAATAACACCCAAGCTTCTGTTCATACTTCCATATGACTTTCTCCAGATTAAATCCCTTTCCACATTGAGAGTGTCTGATATGTCCTGACTCTGTAGAGGGATCAGATCAGCACTGTGTTTCCTCTGTATTCAGGGCCTTGTCACTGATCCTGAAAGACTGTCAGGATTGAATGATATCTCCTCTAAGAAGAAAGAAGGGTAAAAAAAGGATGGGCTTCAAAGTTTAAAGGGAAATTTAAATCTTCAGTGAGATCTTCCATGCCTGGCTAACATCATTACCTAGAACTGTGAGACAAACTGGTAGGACCCAAACAAGAGGGAGGAGACTAAAGCAGACAAAAAAGCTCATTTTATTCCCACCAAAGAAAACCCAAAGATGAAGACACAAACTATTTTAGACCAGTGTGATTATGTTTGTATACATAATGGATTATCTGTACAAATGAATTGTAGAGCTAAAGTCACAAATTCATGAGTTTTTGAGCTGAAAGGTTGAAATTTTTTAGAATTGACAGCACGTTTTTGTAAGGAGTTTCTGCAAAGTCATTTGGTAATACATGAGATACAATAAGTTCTACTGTTTTTGCATCAGTGATTTGGACACCAAAACATCAGTCCAGAACCCAAAAACTGCTTCAAGACTTCTAAAAATTTAAGTAATTTCTTAATATATCTATTCTGGAAAGTACTTAACGGAGCACTTACATTTTTGCATATTTAAGTCCTATTGATTTCAAAATGGAATTTAAGCACACACCTAATTCCTTCACTGATTTATAATATGGAAGAACAAAAGAATTGCATAGCGGAGCAGATTAAAGGACCATCTAATAAGTTATCCAATACCCATCAATGACCAATAATGCATTTTATTTTTTAGTACTATACCATGAAGAAATTTCTTCCTGACCTCAGCAGGTAACCATGCCCTGAAGCATGAGGATTGATAGCCCTTGTAATTGTATTTAGCTAGTGTCCTTGCAGATGTTCTTTTTATTTATATAAATGCTGATTCACTGGAACATGGGGAGAGATCCCTCTCAATATCTAGACCAGTGAATATCATGGTTTAATTATACATTTTATAAACAACATCACCTTTCATTCACTCACAATGTGTTGCTTTGTAATTTCATTTGGTGACCACCGATTTATTTTTATTACCAAAAAGGCAGACTAGTAGTGCATTCTTGGCCTTCCTTTTGTCATTTGTTATCTCTACCTTTATTGTATCTGTTTTTACTTCTAAAATTATTATCTTCCTTTTTCTGAAGTGTCCTAGACTGAACTACATCACAGTCACAGCTTTGGCATAAACTCCAGCTTAGGAGCGATGCATGCAGGTGCAGACCAAGAGCTTGGCAACATCCCAGGGTACGTATATGCTGTCAGCTAACCTGTCACCACTGCCCTTTTTCCAGGCCAGCACCTCTGATCATCCACGCCTACAGACCTGCACAAAGAGGCTGACACCGCAGTTTGCAGAGAAGCCTTAGCTGTGCTCAGCCCTTGCTGTGTGCCCAGGCTCTTCTTCGGGAGATTTATGTGCGTGAAGTATGATCCAGGCCCATCAATACAGAGTTGATCCTTTGAGCTCCTGTGAAACCTTAGCTAAAATCTATTATCATAGGCAGAAAGCAAATGGCTCAAAGGGATCAGTTCATTCTTCGCTCCTCCTTTGTCTTGCTGTACAGATGCAGCCTCAGAAACCGACAGCCTGGTTGATGCTTCTAGCAAGGGAGTAACCAGGAGCAGGCATTGCCTCACAGTAGTCTTCTGCATGAGGCTCAGAAAGCTTAGAGATTTTATTACTTCCTGCCACAGAGTATCCATCTGTACTTCCATCTTGCTTGCATGGAGAGAGAAATAACAATCCTTTGTTGGCAATAATTCTTCACTGTGTTGCAGTGAGCAGATGACACAGAGTAATAAGAAATGGTGTTTCCATTTCTTTCTTTCTTATATAATTTCTTTGTAAATGTGGAGAATAACTATGTTTTCTTCACCTAAGACTGATTTTTGACATTCTGTCATATGTTATTATACATATAGGTTCCATGAAGTCAGTGGAGACCTCATTTTGTGGAGACATCTAAAATTCTCTGTGAGAAGATTTCTGGATATGGCCCCATACAGGTTTACCTTGCAATGAAAGTGTAAAAAGGCAGGAGGGTGGGAAAGCAGAAGATAAGGTGATCAAATTCCACAGAAACTTTTGTAATGGCTAATTTACATGAGGCATTTCCTATTCTTTACTCACTTCCTTCAGTTTTGAAAACAGTAAATAATCTGTAAAATAAGATTGTTCTGCTTGCTGCTAGTATCATGATACCTGTGGGTCTTAGTGGAAAGACTGGGATATAGAAATACCAACAGTCTAGAGAACTTGTTTGGAAAAGGTTCCTGTGATGGAGGGAGCTGCTCACAGGCAAAGAGAAGAGACAGGTTGGTGCCACTTGGGGAGCAGCAAAGTCAGAGCAGGGATTGCTAATGAAGACTGGCCAAGGACACTGGATACAAGATTTGTCTCTTCACACTGGAGGGCTGTCATCTAGTGAACATGACAAGAGAGGAATAGGCTGAGACATTGGGTAACAGGTCTGGGAGAAAACAGCAAGATCCAGGCACAAAACAAATGAGAAAGGAAAAGTGCAGATGTCAGTGGGGATACCTGGTCACAGATCACACCAACAGGGAAGAAACTGATTCAGAAAGGAGAAAAGAAAAACATTTAAAAGGGAAATTTTTTGGGTTTGCAAGGCCAGGTTCTGTAGTGGGAGGCTATTGGGGTTGCTTCTGTGAGAAGCTGCCAGAAGCTTCCCCCATGTCTGGCAGAGCCAATGCCAGCCACCTCCAGGATGGACCTGCTGCGGGCCAAGGCTGAGCCCCTCAGGGATGAGAGTAATGCCTTTGGGATAACATATTTAAGAAGGAAAACAGTTGTTGTGCAAATGAAAATTGCAGATAGAGAAGAGTGGAGTGAGAACACATGAACAACTCTGCAAACACCATGGTCAGTGGAGAAGGAGGAGGAGGAGGTGCTCCAGGGGCTGGAGCTGAGGTTGCCCTGCAGCCCGTGGTGCAGACCATGGTGCAGCAGCTGTGCCCCTGCAGCCCATGGACGACCATAAGGGTGCAGAGACCCACCTGCAGCCTGTGGATGGGACCCACACCAGAGCATGTGGATGCCCAAAGGAAGCTGTGACCCCGTGGGAGGCCCATGTTGAAGCGGGGTTCTGGCAGGCACCTGCTGACCCATGAAGAAAGGAGGTCACACTAAAGCAGGTTTTCTTGGTAGGACTTGTGGCCCTGTGGGGGACCCACGCTGGAGCAGACTGTGCTTGAAGGACTGCATCCCATGAAAAAGTGACGCATGTTGTAGCAGTTTGTTAAGAGTTGTTGCCTGTGGGATGGACTCATGCTGGAGAAGTTTGTGAAAGGCTGTCTCTCGTGGAAGGGACCCCAGTGGGAGCAAGGGGAGGACTCCTCTCCCTGAGCAGAAGCAGAAACAACAGACCATAACCCCTGTTCCCTGTCTCCCTGCGCTGCTGGGTGGGGGAAAGAGGTAGAACTTGGAAGGAGGGAAGGGTGGGAAGAAGTTGTTCTTAAGATTTATTTTATTTCTTATCCTCCTGCTCTGATTCTGTTAGCAATAAATTTAATTAATATCCCAACTCTGAGTCTGTTTTGCCTGTGACAGTGATCAGTGAGTGATCTCTCTCGATTCTTATCTCAACTCATTAAACCTTCATTATATTTTCTCTCCTCTGTCCAGTTGCAGAGGGAAGTGAGAGAGAGGCATTAGCAGGTCCCTGTTGTCCACCCAGGGTCAACTGACTACAGTCTTTTTGGTGCCGAAATCCTGAATAATGAGGATTTTGAGATAAGGATAGTAATTGGGAGAAGTAATGGGCAAAACCACTACTCAACAATGTTGAAGAATGAAGTGATCATATGGATTTTTTGTTGTAATTTTGGTGAAGGGTCAAGGGGTGGATTTTGTGTAAATTGTCCATTTTCATTTGGTGGGATGATGATGTAATTTTGATTTTTGTGTGGGGAATTTTTGTTACATTCTGTTTTGGTTGGTTATCTTTCTTGATATAAGTGAAGGTTGTGATGAATGTGGATTTTAATGATAATTCTTAAATATGTGCTTCACAGAGGCAAGGGGTAGAAACCAGACACAAATAAGTCTACTATGTCCAATATGACCAAATTAAATAATCTTAAGCATTTCTAATCTTCCTTTCAATGGAAACTCTCCAAGGCTTCCCTGGCCTCTGTAGGCAATCACTTTAGGCTCTGAAGCATGAGATATGATTACCATTGTAATTATCTGAGCCTGTATAGATACAAATGTTACTAATGGTCATAAAATTATCCAGTGTGGGCTCTTTTTTCTCCTCCTTTTAGCCAGCCTCTGCATTACTGTCCTTAACTTCCTAGAACTGTGAATTTCTGAAGAAGAGTACATGCTGCACAAGTCAGTCCACTCCTCGGATTTGTTCTAAATATACAGCCTTTTACAATCCCCAGCCAACAGCTTCCCTTGGGCTTCTAAAGGATTTTGAATAAAGAAAAGTGAATTGGGAAATGAACTATTGTTATGGGTGAATTTTATCAGATAGTTTTATGGAAATTGGTGGATTATTTATATATACTATAATTGTAACACGATTCACTAAATACATTTGAACACTAAATGTACTGCTTATTAATTTACATTTTAAGAGTCCCGTTGTTCCTGCATTATGAGACAATATAAAAAGGACAGACTGATTAGTTTTCACTATTTCTCATATAATAATGAATACCTCAATCAAATCTCTCTTAGCCCCTTTTTTCTTTCAGGCAAAATAGGATAGGGTCCTTCAAATTTTCAGGTGTTACTTTTGGCAAGTAGATAAGATTGCCTCATTATCCATAATATTGCCCTGTACGTTCCTAAATTTTTGCTGGAACTTTCAACATGCTATTTAACTGCACAGGCTTGCTTTGCTGCTCAAGGCATGCAAACAGGATCAAGGGCCACTTAGACCTGTGTAGGGTAATTACCACAATGCCATCTCACTGCGCACTTCACACTATAAGTCTTTGATATAGCAAGATACACAGCCTTGTCCCTGATTTGATTAACAGCCCAGGGAAAGCCAATGGTTTCCTTTAAATGAGTTTAATGAGTGATAAGCATTGAAAGAAGGCCTAAATGACTCCACAGAAATGGCCAGCGAAGTTTTAGTGGGCAGTTCTTTGGGCGAGAGTCTGTCTTTTAGTCTGTGCTCCTATGGTTGGGATGTAGCTAGTGCTGCTGATACCACCACCAATACCATGCTCTGATAGTAGCAGGATTAGTGAAGCCCTGTTTCACCTGTCTTAATACCCTTGTTCCTATACAATTCCCCAGCTCTTTGTCTTCAAAATTCCTATACAATGTCATTGCTTACAGGGCTTTCCATAGCCTGCTCACAGCCTTGCCTGCATCATGGGACTGGCATCATCCTCCAATGCCCCTGATTCAGGAGGGAAGATTGTTCTGCAGCAGACCTGAATGGGCAGGCTGAGCAAAGCAGGTAACTGCAAAGCTCACTCTGAAACCTTTCCTTCTATGGAAACACTGATTTGTGCCTCTTTCCTCTATCCAGATCGAATTCTTACAAGGCACAGACAGGTGTTTCAAATCTCTGAAACCTCCTTAAAGGTTTGTTGAAATTAGACAATGACTTTAGGGGGTGGGAAAGCAGCAGGCAGAAAAACAATTTCATAAGGCTTGTGTCCTCGAGAAATGAAGATAATAAATAAATAATCAAGAGTCAGGCTGCAGGTCTCTGTGATTATATGAGCAAGATTAGTTTATTTTTTCTCCCATAGTAGCACTCATTATAAGAGCCTGATTTGGGCTTCTTAGATGGCTAGAAGTGTTTCATAAACCTGTCTATCATAAGAATACAAAAGGTCATTAACCTGGCAACTCTTCGACTTCTATTTGCTATTTCCATGCTATTTCCCTCCTCCTGTAGCAAGGAAGTTTAGTTCTGGAGAGGGGAAATAAACAGGGTATGTGTACTCAGCAGGCAGGAGAGATCAGTGACCAATGATCTTTCACACCTGTGATTTACACTGCAGATCATGAATGCCACATGCTGGATCAACAATCCTTCTTTCTCAGCAGAGGCTTATTCCCTTTGGTCCGTTAGGCCCCCTCGGGTGGTAATGGGAAAATGCTATTCCTGGCACAATACAGCAGCTGAGGGAACTCCACCATCAGATTAGAGAAAGTACTGCAAGTGAGAAGGGGCTCGTTTGGGAAACCAACTCTGATGTCTTGCTAAGCAGATGGCAACTCTGCTTTTGGCCCCTTCTGCTTTTAGCTTTGACCTGATTTCAGCCACCCCTGCAACTGCTGGTGGGGACAGAGGTCAGTGTCCACTGTGATACTCATTAAAGTTGAAACTCCAGCTGTAGCAAATAGGATGAGAAGGGCTAAAGTTCCAGCCTCCTGTGCCTGTTAAGTAGGTCTTTGCTGCTTTCATCCTCCCTTCTGCTAACGCTTTCAGAAGACGGGCTCCGTTTGTGTGTGCATGTATGTGTGTACAAGAGAGATGGACACCTTGAGCTGGACTCTTCCCTGCTGCTGACACCACACTTCTATCTCAGCAAGATGCTGCCCTGGCAGGAGCTGCCAGCCTTCCAGCAAAGCATCATCCGTCAGGTGGAGTATTAAACTGCTCACTGTGGAAGCCAAGCCTATTAAAATACAATCCATCTCAGGGATGCATTGACCAATCTCAACATTAAGAGCAGCAGCAGACTTCCTGTGCTCAGTATTTCCACCAGAAAGCAAGCTTGCTAAGTGATTCCTTTGCATGCTCCTTACCTTGCATCTGCAGGCCTCCCAGGCTGGTATGTTTACTGTATCTCCTGGCTGCATCCTTAGTCAATTTTTCCACTTGTTATAAAAGAGATAAAAGTTTACCAAACAGATGAATAATTCTGATTAACTACAAATGACTGTATCCCAGAGGTGTCCCTATGGTGCAATTATCTACTCCCTCTTTGCTGTAGCAGAAGAGCATCTCTATAATTTCTGTCAGATGATGCTGCTGCAGTAATTAAGTGCTCTGCAGGCAAAAACCATGGCACTGCCTCACCCACCTCCCTCCAGCCTCCTGTAGTGGTCCACCTCACAGCTGGGACCTCAGGACAAAAAATTATAAGGAATTTCCCCATATTGTTTGGTGGACAAACCAACAACCCCTGCCCTGGATTAACCAAGGGAACACATCCCTGAAGGTGTGGAGCATCTTAAAGCCCAGGATATGTACTTACAGCCACGGTAGCTATGCTTCAGCAATTGCATTTTTAATGATGCTTCGCTACTGGAGTGTGGTGCAGTTCTCCTGCAAGTCAAAGGTTTTATGAGCACTAGACAGCCACAGCCTGGCTTCCAGTCTCTATTACCCCCTCAGAGGTTGATTGTTCTTTTAACCACACAAAGGCAGCTGTGCTGGCTCTTCCATCCTCTCTTATTAGCTGTTAACAAATCTACAGGAGAGAGCTGTTACTGATGTCTCTGCTATAGTGAAAGCTTAATTTGAGAAACAACTTCTTTTCCTGCATGCTCATATCCTTCTTTTTCTCTTATCTTTCATAGGTGTGTACACAATCAGTGGAGCACAGGACAAGCATTTTCCAAGCCAGTACCAGATTTGGAAGTGGCAAAAGAGAGCTGGGGACAGCTGAGAAGCCGACCACTTAGTTTGGGAGTGGTACTGGATGCATCTGGCATCTGCCCCCTGTGGCAGGGGCTTGAGCTGGTGTGAACACGGCTCTCATTTGTCTCTGTGAGAGATGGGAGCAATTTGGGCAGAATGAAGATAGGGTGTCATAGAACCATACTTCAAGCAAGATGAATTTTTATTTGTATAGTGTGTAGTTCTGCAGACACATTGATATAGATGGTATCACTGATACAGAAGGTATAACACTGCTGATGCTGCTATGCTGGTGATGCTGGGTGGAGGTATCAGTGACCGTTACCAGGAAAACTAGTTTGTAAATCAGAAAAGTCTAGCCACAGAAAACAGTGTCTAGAGTACACTTATTTACCCCTGTTTCTTGTAGCAGAGATCTCAGAACTTTACCTGGCAGATGCCAGGGCTCTGTGCCCTCTAACACAGGGAATTGGATAACTACCTCTTTATGACAGCATGTATTTCTCTCAAAGACTTATCAGGAGTGCTACCCAAGGCCGTTGTTTATCCTGCCTATAGTTCCAAGCTTTAGTGATATGGATTTGATTGGCTATCAAGCTAGACATGCAATCTTAGGTCATTTCAGCTGTAAGTCTAGGCTATGTCTTCCTTGCACTAGGACTGAATGTGCTCTCTGCCTCTCCATTTACTGACACAATTTCTTACAAAATAGAATAGATCTAATAGGGTTCATGGAGTGATATTGACCACTGTGCTTCAGAAAAGAAGGGAATTTCTAAAGAAAATTAATTTCAGGAACCTTCTCCGCTTCTCAGTTCAGGATGTTCAGCCCAGCCCTTACCCCCAGACTACAGGATACTCAGGAGTTACACTCCCTCACAGCCTTTTCTGGCTATCCTTTCTTAATTAGGGCACATACCTAAATATTCACCAGGAAAGGATAACCCTCTGCTGTGGAAGCCAGGAGCAGTGGAGTATAAATTTCTGATTCAGGGAGCTTTTACACAAAGCTTGAGTGAGAAAGAGAAAAAACGAAACACAGTATAAGCCTGAAAAGCATGAAAACAACTTACATATAGGAACAATAAGTAACAACCTCTTAGGAGTCATTGCATCAGTCCCATGCCATACAGTATAAGCTCATGTGACATTGTTTACTCTTCCTCACCTCTCTGCTAAACCTCATTTAGGCAGAGGCAAAAGTTTGGAGCTCTCCTTGGGCAAGTACTGTCTTATCTGACCAGCATCCTCTTGGTATCCCCTTCGTGCTCACTGGTGCTTGATGACTGAGCAGGGCCCACTCACAAAGATGGAGGAGTTCCTTCTCACTCCAGTCTCACTCACAAGTTTCAGTTAGGGTGGCTCCCAAAAAGCCAGGTCAGGGATCTTCACTCTCAAGGACTTCACAGATGAAGCTCTCTGTCCCAGACCTGCACTGGGAAAAGGGAGAGAGAACTAAAGAAAGGGCACAGAGTAAACCCAACTGTTCCTCTTTGAAGTAGGAAAAGCCTGCCTGGACACAGAGGATGAGTGAAAGGACTGCCTTTTCCAGTGCAGGGTAGGTGTACCACTGAAGTGCCCTTAGAGACAGCAGTCCCAAACTTTCCCAGCTCTTTCAGATTTCCTTGTGCTCAACCACATGTTGAGCACAGCGTGTGTGTGCTGTCTTGTGTAATAAAAATCAGAATTATTTTCAGTAAAGATGGTCACAGAGCCAAAATTCAGCATTTAACTTCTTCCATTCTCCCAAAGAAAATGTTTGGAATTACCTTGGGGCTTTAAATAAAAACCTTAATTAAAATGTTTTATGCAGATTCAGGAGGAGCAGAGATTCTCTCCCTTTCCCCAAAATGCTTATTCAAGCTTCTAATTTTGGGAAATTTTAATCTTTAATTTTTTTTTTCTTTATGCATGTAAGAATCCTTTGGTCTAATTATTCAGAAAAGTAGGCTATGTGTCCTCTTAAAATTTCCCATAGACCTCAAATTAACTCTGGAATGTTGTAGGAGGTTAAATTTAATAACATCCTTCTGACTTCCATCGAATGGCAATGCAGCTATTTCTGCTGTACATTTTCTTTCTTTTCAATGCCATTATTATTTGGGTTTTTTTGTAGTGTGGGAGGATCTATCCATCCTACCTCATTCTGAACCAGCACTCTGCTGTGCTGTGTTGTACAAACACAAAAGAAACCCCTGGTTATTTCCCTGAGCATGCAGAGTTGTGAGACAGCGATGAGGAGCTCAGTAGCAAAGTCCAGAGCACACACAGCAGCTGCTGTTCCAGAGTCAAGGATTTTGGAGGGTGTCACAGCACTCATGGCCTTAATACGATTTTGGAGAAAAAATAATGTAAAGGTAACTGTGGATTTTAATGAGAAACTATTGAAAGGTGAAGGTGCCATGCAGGGAAAAGTGTGAAGATGTTTATCAGAAATGGTAATATAGGCAGAAAAAACCTAGTTTAACTGAAATACCAGAGGTACTTGCTGTGCCACTCTTTTTACTTTAACTCTGCTACTGCTGAAGGAAATATTCCTCAAATTAGCTCAGGTATGCTGTAATTATTTCAAGAGACACCATGAGAATGCAACATCAGCACATTATGAACCTGACACATTATCTGAGCCAGTCTGGATAACATAAGTCTCAGTATCTAGGGGTCACAATCATTACTAGCAGCAGTAGCTGAAAGTTTCTCTACAGCAGAGAGTCAGCACAGATTTAGCAAAATCCCAGTTAAACCCTTGGATTACACAGCCGAAGTGCAACAAGGAAGCAGGCCTTCAATTGTAGTCCCGGTCCAGGTAATTTTCATGCAAGTGTGTATAATTTTGAAGATATGAGATCTCTGGGCTCCCAGTGCTCCAACATGTACACTGCTTCCCTTGCTGATCAGCTGAGAAGCTAGTCCAATGCTGCAGACAGCAGAAAGAATGGCTGTATTTATATCCTGCTGGAACAGTACTTCGGAGGTTGTGGGAAGGCCTGCAAAATTTGCAGGTCAGCGTTTCACGGTAATGAGTAGATGAAAACTGTAAATCACTTCCCACACTCAAGTTATGAGATCTGCTCTTCACAAGAGTTAATAGTCAGTTTTGTTAAAAAAGCCCCATAACCCACAACAAAAAAACAACCAAACAAAAGAAAAAACAAACAAGCAAACAAAACCAACCAAATAAAACGAACACTACAAGTTTGTTACTTTGTAGCTGCTTTAGTGCAATCCACTGATACTTTTGCAGATTTGGAAAGGATGCTGAGGTTCAACTAAGGAGATTGGAACAAATGGCTGCTGAGAGACAGCAACAAGCCTCAGATCAACAGGATATGAGGAATGAACAGCAATATAATTATGCAATGGATAAAAACAATTCTGACCTTTTTGAAGTTGAGACTATGGTAATTTATATCATCTTCCATGGAGAAGTCACTGGACACCCTGTGCTGGCCATTGCAGACTTATGAGATCCTTTGCTCTTCTGCTCCTGCACCTGTGCCCCTGGTGAGGGACACTCACTAAGATGGAGAAGCAGCTGACAGTGGAATATCCTGGCTGATGCTTGGAAGCCACTCTAAATGTTAATGTTTCCAACTGATCCCAGCAGCATGTTCCAAAGATATGAGAAGACCAGAACACCAAGAAAAAAAAAACAGAAAAAAAAAAAAAAAAAAGAAAGAAAAGAAACAAGCTATAACCCTTTCTACTCACTGTGAAGGACCGAGGAGTAAGCTGTTTCAAGTGATGCTCCCAAAAGATATGTTAAAACAAGAGAAAACACTCAGGACCTTCATATGCTGCCTTCACCGTGGTGAATCAGGCCCAATCTGTTTATTTATGCCCCTGATTTATAGACCACCTTCTGCCATAGCAGCAGGGTGTTTATTTACACATAGAAAAAAATAAATTCTGATAATTTCCATAAAACCTGCAGAACAAACAGAGCTTAAGAAAAAAAAAAAAAGAAAACCAACCCTCTAGCTAACATTAACATCTTGTGTTTTGTTCTGAGTTACTACACAAGCTATAGTGAGCTCCGGGGTTTTTAACAGAGCTTACTGATAAAAATAAAGCACTTCAAGGATTTTTTTGAAGGCACTGAAATAAAGGTCAATGGATAATTTCGTGAAAGCACACATGTGATTTAGAAAGAAAAGTCTTATTTTGAGAGACACCTAGGTACAGAATATTGTCAGCATTTAGTATCTCATTCCGGTGAAAACACTGGAGAGTAAATACTTCTCCTCTTGGAGGATGTGGGTCTAAAAAAGTCTTGTGGTCTTTCATAGATATTTAGTTTTAAGACTTTGGGACTACACTAGTTTTGTAATTAAGTTTTAATGCCTCAGTCATTTTGACTGTGTAAAAATGTGTTGGAAAACCTAAATGACTTCAACAAAGCTGAACACTGAGAGATGAATGTCTCTTGACACTGAATGGAACTCAAGGCCACATTCATTGATACTGAACCAAGTTAAGCACTTCATTCTGCTGAGGACCTCAGGACCATCTGTCCAAGGAATACATTTTCAAAGGCACAGAGTGTTGTCTGATATGGGTTAGGATGTGACTTTTCAAATAAAATTTATCAGTGTGACACTTGCTTTCACAAAGGAGAGAGAGACTTCCAAATCATATACAAGCAGTATCTTCCAACTTCAGTCTGGTGTTAAGGAAAAATTTTATCTATGAATTTTCTTAGCCCTTCAGTTAAGTTACAGTAGAGTTCTCTCCAAATCTGTTGGAAAACAGAATAATTCTATGAAAACTTGCAGTGAAGGAGGAAATCTATTGCTATGCTTTGCTCTCCTTACTGCTAGAAATTTCTCCAATGCTTAATCTGATGTTAACTTGCTTTCAGTTTTTCCCCATTATTTATGACCTTATCCAATATGGACCTGGACAAACTTGATTACTTTCTTTGCAGCAGTTATGTATGAATTTATGGAGACAGCTATGTTTTTACTCATTTCTCTCTTCTTGACAATACAGCAATTGTTTCAATATATCTTTCAAAAAATTTAACTTTTCATCTCATCTGTGCCTCAGATGTTGGATGCAAATCAGTTAAAATGGGTGTTGAAGATACACATCCTCTGCACTGACTTGGACTAAAAGCAGTGACCATCAAAAAAAGTTGTAGAAAACTGAAATGCAGACTGGAGTGAGACTCAATGGCAGAGGTAAAGCAGCCTCAATCCTTCAGACTCAGAGACTCTGTCCCCTGGCTGGTCTGCATGCCCAACCAGGTAGCAACACTTTTGGTACTCTTGCAAGTAGGGTAAACTTGTAAGACTTAATATTTATGTAAAGGGAAAAAAGGTAAACAATGGATTTAATTTTTTTTGCTGAGATTCCGGAAGTGTGGGATCTTATGCCCTTCACTAGTGTTTCTTCACAAGAATGAAGTGTCCGGTTACATGAGTATCATTATCAGAAGTCTTGTGTCAAAAGAAATGGAACTGACTCAAATCAGCTCTCTCCATACAAGACAAATGCAGTATGAGCTGTGTGCAAACCTTGGGGGAGTGTTTTGGTGAGGAACTCGTGCTCAATGTGTCAAGACAGGGGTGAACAGCTGATGTTAATGTAGTTTGGATGACTTGGTCACCAACAACCCCAGTAATTCTGGAGCTTAGGAAATGTGTTTTAGTCTGATAACTAGGGAAGTATACTTGCATACAATGTTTGAGAGATTTAAACCTGTTCTAGTCGAATAACTAATGAAGAAGAGAAAAATATTCATCATCATTTAAGGAAAGTTGTGGAGTACGAAGAGGAGAACTAATATATAGCTTGAAATACAGATTCAGTTTTTAAAGCATGTAGATGCTTTAACCAAGAGAAAATATTATGTTATGTGATTATGATACTTTTGAACAGGGAACAAAATTTGTTAGATGCCTTGTATTAAACTCTTATTTTGGCTAATAAATACATAATGCTTGTGTAAAGTGTTATAATGCAAAAATATATTTATTGTCGGTGGGGAGGCTGTTTGCATTAGGAACATAATTACTGCTTCTAAGCTGCCATTCAGTGAAGGTTATCAAATCTAAACAAAATCTATGGTCCTGGAGATTTTATAAAAGCACTGTTGGAATTTGTCACCTAAGGTGGTACACATAACTGTGGCTCTTGAGGTTGGCTCACAGACACCTCTGAGCAAAGTAGAAGGATTATTTTATGGACTTGGCAAGCTATTCTTTTGTTTATACAGCTCAGCAGGATATTTGCCTTCTCCACCACAGCAGGACACTGTGGATTCATGCTCAGTTCGTGATCTGCTGTAACTCCCACCTCCTTTCCTACAGAGCTGTCGGAGTTCTCTGTTCTGTATTCACTCATACTCCACACATAGCTGTTCACTTCCACGTAGTTTCATCCCTCCCATGCTGTTCTTGTTCATTTGTCATTTTGCCTCCCATTTTGTAATGTGTTCACAAACCTATTGGAAACTGTGCCTTCCTAGCAAAACCTGCACCAGGATACTGCAAAGAACCGTGGAGCTCTCAGGTTCCTCACACTGTCTTCCTTCTTCTGCCCTAAAAAATTAGACTGTCTCACTTGTCAGGAGTGGGATCAGAGGAGAACAGATGTCTTCCTTTATTTGTCAGAACTGCACTATACCTGACCCTCAGGAAAGTCTGCAGAAGAGGCTGGGGATAGGAGGGATCTTTGTTCGAGTGTGGTGTAGGCAGAGTCAAGGCAGAGTGATTTCCTGCCACAGAAAACAATGGCTATTGCCTGTGGTTTCTCTGTTTTAGCAGGTCTGGAGATCTGCAAATTTGATCTGGCCATTTCTGTTGCCATAAAGAAAAGTCTAAGGGTTTGTGTTGTAAGAAGTAACCTAATCTAGTACCAATAAGCCATTGGTGCTAACTTCTTCCAGAGAGAAAAACCAAACATCTTTCTCCATGGCTTTCTGTCTCATCTCATTATCCTCTGCCCCAGGCTCAGTCCCTCTGCAGGAAGAGTTTGGTTTTGGCACAGATCACATCATCCGTGGGCTGAAAATAAAATGCAATTTTGTCTCTCCTCTTTGGAATTCAGTGCCTGGGGTGAAGGTAATACTAGCAGGGACTAGGAGAAGACAGAAAAGCCCCATGGGATGTAGTCTTATCCTGACAGCTGAATTCCTGGAGTGGGAGAGCAACATACCTTAACCTACCCTCCCTCCCAGGAAGGAAGGTGTGCTTGGCATGCTCAGTGGGAGACACAGTGGCCCTCTGAATGTCACATGATAGGAGAGAATGTAGGAACCTGGGAGAATTTTTTTTCTGCCTAGATGTACCTGACGTCTGCATTTGTAGCCACTTTGGATTTCAGAGCCTGTTTAACCTGTCTAAATGTGTCCTGACAGCTTTTTAATTTACCTGCCTGCTAGAATGAGCATCTGCCACCCCAGGGGAAAGGAAGCACCAGGGAGAAAAATACACAACCCCTCCTTCTGCCAGCAGCCCCTCAACCTTAAATTTTTCTAAGGAACACTGAAAAGGGTTTCAAGCCTCTCATCCCCTCTGAACACTTCACCCAAAATATTTCCTTGTTTATCAGTTTTCTACGGTTTTTCAGGCTCAGAAGAGGGATATTTGTGAGGGAATTACAGAAAATTGCACTGTCAAATTGGATGGCATGAAGAAAACGTTCCAGGAAGACAAGTATCCAAGTCTCTTGAGTCAACACTGAGATGGAAAGAAGTTATAAATAAGGAAACTGGGACTAGATGGTGAGGGTGGCTTATTAAGGATTCCGTCCTGTGCTTTCAGGTGGAGGAATCATATTCCTGGCACAGAGGAGATGGCTTGCCTGCTGCTGCTGTGCCTCTTCACTAAATGTGCTTCTGAGGAAACATGCAGACCTGCAAGTGCTCAGTGCCATGTTGCTATCCACACAGCGTGTGAATCTGTGATGGTGTGAGCAGCAGATTACTGGCTCACCACTGCTGCCAAAACCACATGCAAACATTTTTTTTTTTTTTTTTTTTTAAGAATGAAAGTTTTAGATCAAGCAGAATGTTACGTTTGGGAGTTAAACCTGTCTCCTTTACGGAAAAAAATGTAAGGAGTTTTCCAAACAAGAGTATTTTTTGAATAAAAGAGACGAAAGGTTTGGTTCACGAAATGCCAAGACACGCTGCTTCAACTTTCTACTTCTGTGTTTATTTTCTCAAGTTTTTTTTTCAGATAGTGGAGTGCAACTGAATCAACAGGGAAAAGTAAAAGAAGGTGCAAATGAAAAATATCTCTGCTCTTCTCCCAATATAACAAGGTATTTTCTACTTATAAACTTCTTACCTTGGGGACAGACAGCAGCCTCCCTGACAGGCCCAGCTCACCCCAAGCATTTTACTCCTAAGGCATCATTTTACCTCTTCCCTGCTACTCTCGAATAACTCTTTCTTGTGGCAAAATGTTAGAATAGATGCAATACTAAACTGTCATAGGTCTTACTGTTTTCTTTCTCTTTATCTGCCCCTTTTCACTATCTGCTACCTTTTTTTTTTCTGACCCTCCTTCCTACTGTCCTGGTGTTTTTTGTAATGAAAACTCAATACTGTATCATTTAATGGTGGAGCTCTTCTGCTTTCTCTTAAGCTCTTTCAGCAGCTCACTGCAAAACAGTGAAAGTGATAAATGGAATCTCACCACCTTTGCATACAATGGCAGAAGAATTTCTATCTCCTTACTGGAAACCTCTCCTGCAACTGCTGTATCACAGGATCACATTTCTTAGGCACGGTTACCTTGTGACTGATTTATCACACAGGTCTTTGTAGTTCTCCATTGTTCCCAAGTGATGAATTTCTACTTCAGAGGAGAAATTTCTCAATGATACTAAGTGGGAAATATTGTCAATATCCAGGAAAAGAAAGCAATGCTACAGGGAGAAGCACCTAACCTTAAGGACTGAAATGGACTGAAACAGGAACAGAATGACAGTCAGGATGACAGTCACTGCCTTAAACTAAACCGTCATGTGCTTGGGGACTAATAAGAATTTCTGCTTCAGAGGGGAGTTTATCAGTTGGAAACAATGCATTAATAGCAACACAAAATGAAAGGTTTTTCACAAAAAAAAGAAATGTATTTTTCTCTGGAAAAGATAACTTATATTGAAAAAAATTAGCTTGTTTAATTGCATTTCTTGTTAAGAGAATTTGATTAACAGTGATTCTTTGGGTAAACATTTTGACTGCAATGAAAACAGCACTTTACATCAAAACTCTTCACTAACAAATTTACCCTTCTCTATAAATACCTAGGACTTAGAGGCTTTTTTTTTTTTTAATAAGACTGGAAAATGCCATTGCATCATTAAATCTATAAAACTATCTATCTCATTGTGTATTGAAGAAGGGGCAAAATATCTTTTCTAACTTTGTGAGTAAGTTTCTGGCTACAAAGAAGATGATGATGGGTTGTGGAAGGCCTCCACAAAAGCTCAAATAGTCTTTAAATAACTGTAAGGCCAGAGAAGGGCTTTAGCAAAGTTGACCCCAAGCCCAGACAGCTGGACTTCAAGGAGGGTTTGTGATGAGTTCCAGGCAATAGCAGATTCTTCCATTTCCACCACACAGATACCCTTTTCTTTCTCTTAGATTCTCACAAACCTGGTTTTATCGTAACCTTTCAGGTTTTTCCCAATTTTTTTTTTCCTGAAGTGGTGTCTACTTGGCGCAGCTCACCCTTCTCTTTGAATCCTCCTAATTTTCATTCCTTTTGCCATCTAAAAGAGCATTATGTCCAGGAGAACAGGAGGGGGTAGTGTCTGAGGCTGTTCTGTGAAGCAGACCACAAGAGATGGGTCAAATTCACTGATCTTGCAAGCAGCACTGCAGAATTTTGTTAAGTCCCGACACACATTACAGCTCACAGAGGGCTGAGGGGAGTAGAAGGGTACATCAAAAGCAGCTCACAGGTGAGTGGTTCACAGGGCATCTCTCCATTTCTTTGTGGGTAGTGAGCTAGATCCCAGGCAGACCAGTGATACTGCTTTACTTCTCTATGCTCCTTTCAGAAAATCCACAAGCCAGAGAGTTAACAGTTCTCCCTTCTGCCTCTCCCTGTAAGCCACGTCACACAGCCCTGCCAAAGACCCATTTGAACTACTTGTAACCAGCACATTGCTCAAGGTCAACCGATTCACCACACTTGACTGATATTGCCCAGAAGCTCTTTTAACTGTAAGGTTAGGGAAGGAAATTTTGGAGTGGGAATGTCTCAGACGGATGAGTCTCAGTACAGATGAAATCTGTCTTTGAGTAAAAGGTACTATTTGCATGCCCCTCTGAACTCTTCAGTCCTTATTGAATTACTGATCCTTTTCTTCCTCGAGGCTCTTCCACTTTGGTGCTGAATTCCAGAAATTCAGTAGCCAAGCCATTCCCATTAATATACTGTCTCTCTCCTTAACTGTGTTTCCTACACACCTCTATAAATAGATTTAGTCACTACACTTCCACTGTGTTCTTTAAAGCTGTGAAATTCTGTTACCATAGAGATTTTTTAAAAAATATTTAGCCATGAAAGTACCAATATTAGACTGTAGGTTCTTTGGGGCAGGGAATTCCTTTCTGTCTGTGTACTGTCCTTAACCAGATATATTGTAAACAACAGATATTCTATAGGTAGATCTGTTTTACAAGCTTTTCCATGGCTAGGAATCTTTTCCATCCTCTGAGCTTCTTCTTCTTTAAGGTAAATTAATCCTTTCTATGTGTAATGGGTAAACCTATGACTAAACAGGTGGTTAGCTGTACATCTTCACTTTTTCATCAGGCCCTTTTCTTATTAGAAGAAATAAGCTTTTGTCTGCATGGATCTTTTCTTTGCTTTTGTGAGAATAAGATCCAGAAGAACCCATTTAGCTTCCACTCAGCACTGGACTAATCTGAATGATGTAGGGATTTGCATACATTTACCCTTGGTGCTGTGAAAACAGCTGCTATCATCTGCCTCTAATATGGCAGGTCTCAAGGGAACTGGAAGACATCTGCGTTATTAAGACTAAATTGAACATTGACTTCAATTGCTCCATCTTAATAAACCCTCCACTAAGCACAAGGAGAGCCTTTATCAAGCTTGAGTTTGTCCTTAACTTCTGGAACCTAAAGGAATAACTATGTTCACCCCCTTTTCACCCTCCTCCCTTTGAGGGGGTGCTGGGAGGGTATCTTCATAAGCTTTCAGACGATTCAGAAGTCAAATGAATCATTCTGTGGGTGTAAAGTTGGAAATCATCCTGTGTTTTAGAAGAAAACGTAATTGACAGTGTTTTAAACAAAGGAGATGCCGCAGAAGCAAAGCTTGTCACACCATGTCAGTATCTGACTGGTCTCATGTGTTGTGACTTAAAATGCTGTGAGGCTTGGGCAGTGGATAGGGAAAGGACAAGGGAAAGAATAACTCTGCTGCTCTGCTAAGCTCAGTAACTCTAATGAAGCATTTTTTTGAAAGGAATAGAACTGTTCAGGGGGAAACATGTCATATGTGCAATACCCGAACTTAGTGGGACTGGTGACATTTTTTTCACAGCTGGAAAGTGCTTAAATCCTGATCAAGTGCAGAAGGCAGAGGGTACTGCCTTAGTTTCTCCTAGTCCAAATTCTGCCACAGCAGAGTTGGGTGTATGTGTGCTTCTCTGGCTCTAGGGAAGCCTTGATTTGGTCTAACTGGAGAGTCTCTTAGGTTGTGTAGTGAATTAGTGTTTTAGATTGCTCACAGAATCACTGGCAAAGGCATTGGCAAAAGCAGGTTAAATATGAAAGTTAAGGCATGACAAAGTTTGTTGGCTAGATTCCCTCTACTACTTACTAGATGGTTAAGCACAAAGAGAAAAATCAGACCAAAATTTAAAATCAATCAATCTAAAACTAAAATCAACCAAAACTGGTCCATGTGAAGGCTGGGGATGGAAAAAAGGTGAGAATGGGAGAGGGTAAGGATACAAAGGAATAAAGGAAACCCTCTCATCGAGTCACAAGGTTCACAGCGGACCTCCTTGCCAAACTTAGCCCTAGACTTGACCAACATTTTAGGCCAAAAGGCTTTAACAGCACTTAGACGTAACAACATTTAATCAATAGCTTAATTTAAACAATTTAATAACAGATTCTGTAGAATTTAATATAAACCCAACAACAACTCCCTTATGGGAGTAACTTACTTAGAAATCTAATGTACTTAAGAACCCAAGAAAGCAACATCCACAGTACATTTGGTGTAGCATATTCACACTCACATGCACACAGGCTCACAGGAGTATGTACAAGGTATATAGACACCTGTGAAAAATTCCCCTCAAATTCAGTGAAGTACTCACATTGGATGCCTTTGAATCTTCTCAAAATCTCAACAAGCAAAGGGTTGAGCCTTGAGGAGTTGGGGTATCAACTCAGGCTCTGTCATCAGTGTTTGACAGTGACCCTCCAAGTACAGCAGATTTGACAATTTTCTAGCTCTGAGAGCCGTGCCACCAGGATGGAGATTGCTGGTTGCAGTGGTCCAGCAATCTGTGGTCCTGGAGAGCTCAAAGAGTCTTACTTAAGACCTCTGTTTATAGGTTTGCAAGGGAATTGGCTTTAGTCATAGTAATTTTCTATCCTGTTCACAATTCGGGTCAGTAAGTATTTTTGAAAGTTCAATAACAAAAATGTTGTTCCGCTTGGGTTGTTACTCAGGCAAGAAAAACAAGTTTCCAAGGCTGTTAGTTAAAAAACAGGAGCTCATTAGATTAGCATAAGTTCCTGGGAGCAGACAGTGCTTCTGATAAGCCCAAGAGGAGCTCAGCTCAGGTGTTGGTCAAGGCTGAGGCCTAAAGAACATTTCTGAGATCTTTGTGTGTCCCAAGGGGGGCAAGGGAAGATGCATCACCACAGGTTATGACTGAGATCTATCAGCAGATCTACCTACTGAAATGTTATTTTTCTTCATAAAAGAAGTTCAACAGAGGCAGTAGCAGCATGAGCACCTCCACTGTGCCCTGGCAAAGGACTCTTCAGCAGCCTTTGCTCTGAGGATGAGCAATGGCTGTGACTGTGCAGACTAGGGCTCTATACATAAATAATCTGAGGGACACGAAGGTTAAGGCTTGTCTGGTAGTAAGGAAGATTGCTTGAGAGGTAGGCACAGGAATGAGACCTGGCTTCTCATCACACTGGACTCCTTTCAGTCAAAAGCGAGAGACAGGTAGTCTGAATTGCCTCCTGGAGGTACTGTCTCACTAGCCATTGATTACAGAGTGACTTTAAGGCAATAATATTCCAGGCTTTAGGGAGCACAGTCAGGCACCTAACTACCAGTGGGATGAATCTGAGCCTGGAAGGGAAGAAAATCGTCGGTCCAATCTTAACCTTTTGTCTGCCTATTTGCCTGTTTTTTGAGGAACTGACATTAGTTATTCTGCACTGTAAAACAATCAAAAGTGATGTGCTTATTCTGCCTCCGTTGCTTTAGGTCTTTCTTTTCCTTACCCTTACTTTTTTTCCCTTCTTTATGTCTGTTCTCATTATACACTGTACCATTTCTTCTGTACTCTACTGTTTTTGTATTTAATCTGACTTCCCTGTGATACAAAATTGTTTGAACACATTTCTCTCAACATCTTACCTCTAGCAACCTGTCTAGTTGGACTGTTTTTTTGTTATCTTCTGCATTTTCTATTTCCAGCTCTCTTGTGCTGCTCTATTATCTTTGTTTCCTCCTCTTCTGCCTTCAGTGTTTTTTGTTTGTTTGTTTGTTTGTTAGTTTTAACATGGAGACTCTTCTTCAGTCCCTCTTGCCACTCTTCTATCATCTCTTTTTGCTCTCCTGCTCTCCTTTACTTCCTTACACATTTATCTTTTCTCCTACCTAACTCCCTGCCTGCATGCACATTCAGATTCCAAGGGATCTGGATACCTTTTCTTTGGCTTACTCTTAAACTAAAAGAAAAATAGATCAACAAGATTTTCAGTCAACAAGACTGAAATCAGTACTCATTCTCACCATCGTGTTGTCCTAGATTATTGTATCAATGAACAGCGGTATTTATTTCCATTCCCTTTACAGATTAATTCACTTTTCATTAATGGCAGAAGTTATGTCAAACAATCCTCTCCCATCAGCCTGTTCTTCCAGGGTAATAAGGAGACAGACAGGCTTTGTCATCCATATTCAAGGCCAATGCATGCTCTATCAAGTCAAACTTGGGTAAAGAACTGTATAATCTGGGGTTTTTCACTGCCAACATCAGCTAACACCATCTACCATGGTACATGCCAGGATGCAAGATTGTCCCAAGTAGCCAAAACCAAGATGCAAAAACTTCTGTAAACAAAGTCAAAGACTTTAACTGCAACTGGAGGAGAAAAGGAAGCTAACAACTACAAAACAGGACAACTAAGTGGTGACCTTAGATATGTGTATGTGTGGGAGAACAGTGTAATGCGTGACTGAAGTGGCTGAAGTAATGCCACAAGCTGACCAGCATGTCCTGCATCACCTGATGGTCTGGAAAGCAAGTGAGAGCAGACTGTCAAAGCAAAGACTGCTTCCAGAAGGAAAGGCTACATTTCTTATCCAGACACAGGTTAAAAGAATGAGCTTCTGCAGATTTTCCACCATTGCTAGTTGGATTTCTAGTAATAATCATAAATCCAAAAGCGCTCTCAAATTTTCCCAGAACGGTACAAAAGATGTGAACAAAGATGATTGATGTTGATCCTGAAAAAAGTTTTCCTCGAGCTACTCACTGGAACAGTATTACATCTACTGGCATTAGTAAAGTGACCTTTATGGCATGAAATCCTACCCCAGTTTCACCCTGGTGGTTCCTCAGTAAAAACACAATTCTTCACCAGTTTTACCCGGTCTGCAGTTCAGACCTACATTTCAGACAAAGAAACATTTCTCTTTTCTTGATTGGGATCATGCGTATTTACAAATACATGCAGAAAGAGGGTGAGGGGCAATTTTACATAACTGTACACACAAGATCCTTCGGCTGAGATGACTGTCACTCTGCTTCCCAGCTCCAGAGAAAAGAATGTGATGGACCTTTTCATCACAACATTTTATTCCTTTCCCCCAAGTCCAAAGAGCACCCAGGGAAATCTGGCAAATGATGTTAACGTCTCCTGAGAGTTGTGAGCCATTCAGCAGGGACAGATGGCATATCCCACAGTTAAGAATCAGTATTAGGGGGAGCAGAACAATCTCCCCTCCCCAAGCCTGCCATTCCAAGGTTACAGTGTGACTGCAGGGCCAGTGGTTATGGTTAGTCCCTGTGACTGAACCCAAGACTTATCAGACATATGGACAGGAGAGAGGAAAATCCAAGTCCCAGGTGATGAAGATTCTGGGCACCTTCTCCTTCTTGTTCTGGTTTCTTGAGGACAAGTGTGCCGCAGGCTCCATCTGGTTCTGTACTAAAGGATAAATTATTAAAATAAATAAAATATTGATGAGCTGTTCTATAAAACAGAAGGCCTCTAAAGTATTGATTAAGAATTGAGAAAGTCATAATGAGTTTTACCTGCAGAAATAATTAGGAAATATTTTTTGTGTAGTACTTCTCTTTGTGGAGCAGGTAAAAGCCAGTATTTAATCACTGGACTTGACTGTCATCTGTGCAGTTTATATTTCATCAAAACAATAATTTTTACAAGGTCATTGTGTTGTCCATCCAAGAGCCTTGTGGCACCTTATAAGCAGTAACAAAACCAGTTTTACAACAATATTGAGAAATAACTAATCACCACTAAAGTAAGGACAATACAAAGTAGGAAGACCCCCTTCCCACATCCTGTAGTGTTATGTTTAACCTAATAGCTTTTCAAAAAACATAGCATCAAGAGAGAAAGATACGTAAAGGCAAAAATGCTGATCTCCTAAACAGTTCAAATCAACTAAATACTTCTTCCTTAAATAAAGAATTGGTTTTGGACTTAGCAAGGTATTACCTACTCTAGGTTGGTTCCTCAGAGTCAACTGAAATACAAATTATTAGTAATAGCTATAAAATTGCCAAAGGTACAGAGCAATTTTGGCATTCATGCATTCCTAATTGGAATCTTGGTCCTATTGGGAATATTCAGATACCTGCTAATTGGCATCATGTTCTTCCTCCTATTGGGGTATAACTTCTCTAGAGCTTCCCTTGTCATGACTGTCTCACAGGGAAGTACCACATTCTCTCACTCAGCAGCTGCACACACCCTTTCCAAGACTCTCATCACGCAAACAACTTGTCTTCAGGCTCAACTATTTGTGACAGGTTGCAATGAAAATCAGTTGGGGCCAGACTCAATTCTTACATTTGTCCTGTAGGCCCTTCTGTGCTCTGGGTCCTCTACAGCTTTTGGGGAAAGGCACCTTCAGGGAGTGAGTCAGTCTTTCCTAAGATCTAAATCAAAAGCTTGGCACTTCTAGAGAGTGAATCAGACCTTAGCTAGGCTGAATCACTCCCTGGAGCTGTCTATCAATCTGGCCAGTTGGCTAAGTCTCCCAGCTGTGGTGCTTCTGAACTTTATCCAGACTAGCTTTTTTGAGCTTGGTTAGTCCCACAGTTAATCAAAACTTCATCCATAAAATCCTGCATTTCTCCTTTATGTCTGTAAGCCAAAGCCTGAATTGGAGACAGGCTGGTCTGCGTGTGAAGCACTTGACGTTATATATCCCACCATGAATTCCTGATTTTTTACTTTTACTGCTGAGGTTTTCCAGCTGCCTCATCCATCTGCAGAGCCATGAAAAAACTAGTTCTCCTAGCAGGCTTTAGTCAAATAATCCCCTTTAGGTATTTCCAGTTGAATAGGTTATTACTTACATTAACAACCGACTCCTGCCCTACCTGGTAGATTCATGGAAGGCCCTGTCAATTTTTGGTAACTTTCTATACATTGTGGTGATTCCCAAAACAGCAGTTCTTTACTGAGACCCACAAAATATGCAAAAGCCCAACCTGTCACTGATTTAAAAATGACTTTCTATGAACCTGATGTCACTGCATCCACTCATAAGATGTCAGAATTTACTTTACCCTCTTCTCTTCACAGCTCATTAGTTCCTGTCCATGGCTCACTATCTAGTACTCTATTAGAACAGCTGTTAATAGTATCATTAAATACCCACTGTATAACTTTCAGTGGGATGTTCCATAGAGCAAGGTCTCAGATTTAGAGGAGAGGAGTAGCAGGGGTAGTATGACACTCCTGAAATATCAGCGTGGACATGACAAGATCCATACTGCAGGATCAGTATGTACAGTTAGGGTTTTCTCTGTTTAAAGCTGTGAAGCCTGAGGCACAGATCCATGAAAGAATTTCCACTACAAACAATGAACATTGCAGTGCCTGCCTTTCAAACCCTTCATTCCTGATTTAACGACACTTTGGAGGGTTGGGTGCTAAGGAACAGAATTCACTAGAGCCAGCATGCTGAGAAGAGAGCTACTTAAATTAGCCAATAGGAGAAAACAACAGGAGGGATGAGTTTTAAATCACGTCTCTCTTGGGGATTGAATGCCTTAATTTGACTTCATGGAGATTAGTTTGCAGGCTGCATTGCCTTTGCAGGGAGGAAAGCGTTTGAAGGCTCTTTAGCAAAGGCATGACGAAGCCCAGTCATTAGAAGACAGGAGAAAAAAAATCAAACTGGAAGCAAAGTGCATGTTTTAAAGAATCAGGATAATTAACTGCTGAATTAGCTTATCAAGAGATATAACACATTTTCCACCTACTGAGCGGCATCTTGCATTCTGAATTTCTCTGTCAATACCCAAAAGCAGCTAAAATGCGTATGTATGGTTCAAGAATTACTGGGTGATAATGTTTGTCAGGAGCTTAGTGCATATCACCATAATCTACCATCTCCTGTCTTTTAAACAGATTAATCTTCTTTTACCAGGGCTAAATTTGGCCTCACTCCTGTTCCTGAGTGCTCAGTGATGTTTTGATACAGAATAATGTGAGTTAGAGATTGTATCAGCTTGTCCTGTCATCTCTCTGCAGCCATTGCAGGATTGTCCTTTATTTTGTGTTCCTTAGTACTTTGACCTGAAGCTTTATATATATGAAGTGTTTCTACTATTTCCCTTGGGATTATTCAGCAGTCTATTAAAGCTCATTACTAGGACATTTTTAATTTTTTTGGTGAATTGTCCTTCAAATCCTTTGTTCACCTACCTGTCTTTTCTTTACAGTCCTACGCCCTATAGATCCAACTCTCCCTCTCTTTTTGTTGTTTATTTTTTGGTTAGAGATACACCAGCTATGGGTAGCTAACCTGCACCTCTCATGCAATTCAAATTTACCTCTCATTCCTGATCTGGGAGCCTGGTCCATGCTCATCTTCTGTCTTTCAGTGCCACAGCAGGATCCCTGAGAAAACCCTGTCACCAGCTCTCTGTGGTCCATTCTCAGTGCGTCCCCACTGTGTCCTTTGCAAGCTACAAGGAACATGTGCTGCTGACTGTGACCACCTGAAGCTTTGAGTTATGTGATGTAGAGGATCAGGAAAATTAGCCATGCTTGGTGGATGCTGCTTTCTCCATAACTTAACCAAAATCTGTATGCTGGGTCACGCGTTTGGGCCAAAATGAACTCCATCAGAACCAACAGCCTGATTTTGGCCAAATTAGATCTTTTAATCTTTCCTGCATGATTGCATAACCTCAAGTGGAAGGAACTTGTAATCACATTGGCTTTTACCTTCAGCACATTGCATTGCAGACTCGTAACTCATTTATTCATTCGCACCATCCATCTCTCACCAGTCAGCTCTTCCAGTATTTCCCTTTCCTCAAAAAAAATTTAGTTTCAGATGAGTTTTCCCCTGTGTACATTTTCCCAGGCTGAATCTAATTTTGTTTTATTTTCAAACTCTATTTCTTTCTCAGCTTTGACAGTTATGGGGCAAGTACAAGAAGCTACATGGAATTAAATGCAATCTACATTACTTTTCTGTTCTCCTTGGGATTTGCAACACCTCCTGATTTTGTTTCACCTGTGAATGTAATTAGCTCAATCTTTATTTTGGATCAGGGATATAACTGCTTGGTGAAGAAATGGCCATGGTGAGATCTGAATAGATTTAATCTCTAAACTAAGAAATTATTTTAGCAGTAATATTTATTTATGTGAGATTCTTAGGTCTGTTTTTATGTCACAAAACAATATTTTCCCTGTGAAGTGAGAGCAAGCTTAATTTTCTTTTTTTCACTGATTTTGCCTTGAAGTGAGAAATTATTAGATTCACAAGCCTGATGCACACTGCAAAATGCTGTATTTGTTATTTTTTGTGACTTTGTTACCAGATATGTACTTTCAGGGTTTTTTTGTTTTGGTTTGGTTCAGTTCGTGGGTTTTTTTTTAAATTTCTCCCTGACTGGGAGGGTGGGTACAAAGTCAGTAATATCAGCACCCAATCCTAAAGCTATCCCCTGTGACACCAGCTGCACTGAGCCCTGTGCCCAGTCCCACCAGCAGCCTGTTTTGGCAGAGGCGTGTGCTGCTGAGCTGCCATGTCAGAGCCAGCAGAGGGAGCAAAAAACATTGTGTTTAGAAGCAGCATTTAGGCTTTTACTCATTAAGTATCATCTGTTTAAGGGAAATGTTTTCCTTTTTACTCTCGAAGAGATGTTTGACTTGCTCTTGTCTCACCTACGAACTTCCTGCTCCTTCCGTAGGACTGTCTAAACCTTTAAGGTTGTAGGCTTTAGAAAATTAGAGTCAGCTGGTATGTCCCATCTTAGGTCTGTTGTAGTAACGTGAAATGGAAGCAGTGCTGCAATACCACTGGAAAAAAATCTTATGTGACAGCTGCTGCGGAGCAAAAATACATGGAGATTGGGAAAGACGATGACTGAGCGTATTGCAATGTGCAGCACCGCGCACCAGGTTCTCTCTGGTGTTCCTCGGGAACTCCGTGCATATCAGCAATAATAAATGAGCTGAGCAGTGCTGAAGTGGAGACTCCATCTCCACACGCTTGCTAGCTGCTCAGTTGCTGGGGACAGAGGCAGCCTGCTAATGCAGCACTGGACAATACCAGCAAACTAAGTGGAGGTCCTGTGCTTATGCCTGGTCACGCAGCCACAACAGCCTGGATTTGATCTGGTGATCCCTATTGTGCATGCTGCAGACATTTTTTCCACATCTTAGACAGCCCTTTGAGCCAAGGGTCACCTTGCTGCCTTACTGTGTAGTGCTGAAGGCAGCAGGGTCCTGATGCCTAATGGGGAAATAATTATTATAATTAAAAGCATCCAATCATTAGCTTGGTTACCTTCACTGGAGGTCAGACTCTGAGTCCGAGATTCACGATGGTCTTGCTATTAGCAAACTCATGTACTCAGTAAAAAACTGTCCCCTTTGCTCTCCTTGTGAGGACTGATGACCAAAATGTCTACCTATTATGTGGCAAGAGACAAACAAAAATACTGTTGCTAAAAACTTTCCAACAAATTCTTTAAATGAGCACAAAGTCAAGCCTGGTAAAGTGTAGGATGTGTAGAACCCTACAAATAATTACCTTAAAATTTCTTAGTTTCCATTCAGAGCTCTAGATGAAAATGCTGTATATAAACTTTACATTTATCTTTTTTCTACTAAACGCCATATGTTATTGATTGGAGCCATAAATATAACAACTGGTCTTAAACAGAACCAAACAAGCCCTTGGGATTTCCTCACGAATACAACTGCAGAATTTTGTCACAGAATTAAGTAAAGCCAAACATTAATGAGTTAAGAGTCCATTTTGTGCCTAGATATGTGTATGGTGGAGGGATTACTGGGAGAATTTTGGAAAGCTGACATTGGTTAAATGTGCATTAGAAAGGTATCCAAGAGAAACCTGGCCTTCTAAATGAAAGGAGAAGTGTAGCTGTCATAAAAATGCAACATTGAACAAGGATGTTGTCTGCTTTCTGGTGACAATTTCCACTGTCCAAATTGATTTCTAAACCTTTAATGAAGTCAGCAAAGATTCTGAAAGATGATATGAAGAAGACTTTGGGGACCAAAGCGCTGGGTTCACACTGCAAATTCAGGTACCTAAGCCAGGTAAATACCTATTTGATTACAGATCATAATCATCCACTTGAAGGATTCTTTTCTACCTCTGCAAGGCTCCACAAAATGACCCTAAAGAAGGTAGGATGGGGTAGAGATCTCTATGTTTCATTTTAATTTCTCCGGTTTTGTCACTGTTTTTCTCAGGATAATCCACTTCTCCTTTGCTGAAGAGATGCATAAATTAGAGTGGTAAATGAAGACTGCAAAGCGCTAGAAGAAGAGTGATAAATGCCAGTCAAACACAATGGATAGACACAGAAACAGTACGGAGTAACCTAGTCCCTGAACAGAGAGACACCAGTAGAAATAGCAAAGGTGAAGCAAAATCTGACATTCTTCTTGCATGTGGACTTCAAAAAATGTGCATATACCCCACTTGAAGGAAAAGTTACATTAAATATGTCACAATCTTAAGCTTTTCAGAACACGTTTAAAGGATGGAACTGAATAAACACACGGTCAAAGTACAAAGTGCTCGGCACAGAAGCAATTACAGTAGGTTTTTCTTAGTGTGTAAAAATGTGAAATATGTGAGAAAACAGGAAAATCAACACTCCTCCACAGCCCACCTGGAAAGCACTGTAAAAAAATTTAGTTGTTCTATTAAAACTGATCTAAGCTAGATCATGAGCAGAAGAAATCAAATCAATGAGATAAAGATTTCTCCAGCCAGTCTGAACTCTGCATTCATAAGCATCTGGATGGAAAGAATTGAGGATCAGTGCAGTCATCATTAAAATGGCTAGAGATCTTGATAGGGTAACTGGAAAGAGAGGAAATGAAAAATAACTTTAACTTCCAATCAATCTTTGCCAAACAGGCCCAAAGGTCTGTTCCTGACTTAATCTAGTTCTGGTTACTGCTTAAAGACAAAAAGCACAGGAGAAATACAATAATTAAATCACAGAATCATAGCACCTAGTCCAACCCTCTGCAGTCAGCAGGGACACATTCAACTAGATCATATTGCCCAAAGCCCCATCCAGTCTGACCTTTATTGTTTCCAGGGATGAGGCATCTGCCACCTCTCCAGGCAATTCAGCTCCAGTATCACGTGGAGCTTCTGGGCTCAGAAGTTACCAAATTCAAAGCCTTACTAGTGGCCCTGAGTGTAGAACTACATATCCTTTCAGAGTATCACTGTTGTGGTTATTTTCCTGTGCAAGCATTTTCTCCTTTTGGCAACAAGTCTCCCACCACAGCAGGCCCTTGGGCTGCCTGTGTGTGCTGGGCAGTTAAAGCCACTGTCAGTCTCCTGTCTTCTAACTTTTGCTCTGGAGTGTCGCAGCAGCCAAGGAACAGATCGTGCTTTAAGCTGTACCACCTGCTTAGAATTCACATGGGGTAAACCTCGTCACAATGAAAGGTTTTGTCTTCAAATATATTAAAATATTTAAAGCCACCATTGCTGCTAAATTTCCCAATTTTCTGGAATATTTAATTCCAGTTGAGTGAAATAATTTAAACAGACTGTGCTTTGGGAATCTGGCCCATAAGCTTTTAAAGAATTAGAAATCACTTACAAAGCAATGGGCTCTCACAGGGGTGCACACACCCACATGCACATCAACTCACACACATGCTCAACCAAGCCTGTGCTACTAAGGGAAAGGAAAATTTGAAAAAGCTTTGAAAGTTTGTTCTTGGAGCTGGTACAGCAGGTCATGGAAGGGAGGCAAAACAGAAAGCCCATGGTAGAGCTCAAAGTACATTTTTAAACCTGCCTCTGATTCATCCAAGATGCCCAGTGTACATCACCATCCACTACTCAGCTACTCTCACACGAGCTGAAAACCAAATACTCTAAAACCAGGAGGAAGCAGAAGGCTACAAGGATTATTTACCTTTACTAGACTTTCTAATTTTCATAATTTCTGCTGCTTAGAGAACTGACCCCTGACTATTTTTCTTTACCAGGATTCAGAGTCATTATCTCTGCAATTAAAGCAGTTACAGAGGTACATTTGAAATGAAGGTTCTTTTGAATTATTGCTAATAGAAATATTGAGGAGCTCTGTTAGCTTTGATCTCTTATCACATCATGCACAGAGCTCACTCCTGTCTCTCCCTCCCTCTCCCTCTCCAAGCATGGCTGCTCCCAGCGTCTCTGTGTGTAATCAGACGTGTCACACCTCCACAGAGGTAAATTGGGTTTATGTAAAAAGGAAAATTAAATTAAAACTGGTTAAGAATTAATTGTGACTGCCTTGGATTAATCTATCATATTATCCTATTGTTGGCACGTCAGGGCAAGATATCAGCTCACCCAGTTTTGGAGTGGGAGGGGGAGGGAGCACATTCACATGCACCTAAAGAGGCAGCAGTAACTTTTTTGAGAGATGTTATTTATTCTTCAGAAGTTGTTATTCTTTTTAAATAATAAAATGTGTTGCATCAGCTGATCCTTTTAACAGCAGAATCTCTCATTTCATTTATGGAAGGATGCAACATATTGCATCTATGTCAGCAAAAAAAGACTGTAAATTGCACAGCTGGCAAACTGATGTGGACTTCAATAAAATGGTCAACATGTCTAAGCCAGAGAGTTAACTATCTCCATTAATAACAAAAAACATCAAGGAATAGGTTATAGTAAGTAGGCAAAAGAGAAATTATGTTCCATCAAAAATGCTATGAGGGAAAACCCCCTCATTTTTGACAACATGGCTGCTGCAAAGCAAAATATTTTATCCTCACAGTGCTGTCTCCCTTCTATGCCATGGCCAGGGTCTTTATGACACACTTTTTAATGACCTGAAAGGTGTCACTTCATGGGGAAAGCTAAGAAATCAAGGGAAATTCAATTTCACAATTGGATATCAAAATATTTGTTGAAGTAATGAGAAAATGAAGTCAATAAACAGTCCTCAGTGTGGAAATTCTTAAAAATTAACGTCAGCCCTACTGCTTTAATTTGAACTTCATCTGTTGAATGTATCACAGTTCGGAAACTCAGAATCCTAACAGGAAAAAAAGCATAGTCTCTTGGGTTAAATATATTTTCCAGAGTCTAATCCCTTATTGGACCTTGTTTGTGAGGTCTTGAGTAACTCACCTCTCCAGGTGTCAGCTCCCACACCTGAAAAACATATTTCATGTGACACCACAGGCATGAATTCTCTGCTGTGTCCCTGGCATGCTGAAGATATCAGTGCAACATAAACACAGAGCTCTGCCTAAAATACTAATTCTGACCTGGTAGTAGCAACACAACCCACTTTCTTGACCCCTTGTATCCATTAACACCTGCATTAGAACAGGGGTTTTAGGGTGGTGATATCAGCTCAGTACTCAGAGTGACCAACTACTGAGCACTGATTTAGAAGGACTGTCTTGATTACAGCTGAAGCACAAAGTCCATCACTTCCAGTGTCTGAAGTAACAGAGTGTGTTGCATACTGGTGGTGAGTGGCAGATATCAGCACAGAACTTTTCTGTAATTAGTAATTAGTGAGGATATAATAGAATAAATCAGCCCTTATTTATGACAGACAAGAGGTAGACACTTTTGTTCTAGGGAGAGGCTAAGTCCTTTTTTTTTTTTTTTTTTTTTTTTTTTTTTCACAAAAGGACACTTTAGCTGAAGCCTTTAGTCTGGGAAAAATAGTCTACAGCAAGGAGAAATAAAGAAATGATTCTATGAGTGTCTTCAAAATTCTTTGCAGCCCAAGTGAAACTGTTATATAAAGCTTAAGAAAGAGAGACAGGAAGGGGCTAGTGGAAAGGAAGAACACAATTTAATGTCATATATAACAAATATCAGAGGTCACCTTGTAGATATCTCACCCCTGTATTCCCAGCTACTGAAAACATCTAGTTCTCAGATAGTTGAGTGTAGAGGTACCCATACAGCCCACCCTTGGAAAATTAACTCTCTGTGTGTATATCTATGAGATTAGAAGTGTTGGGCTAGCTGTAAAAGGATGTTTAGAAGTTTGTAGGTATGCAACAACATTTTGTAAGAGTTTGGTCTTATGATTTATCTGTTGTATTACTGACATTATATGCTGAACGTGTATTTTGCTGACTGGCATTTAAGTACCTGTCATTAATAGATGAACAAAACACTTCAATCCTGATCTGTTTTAACATATTTAACTGTGCAATTCTTCCCTGCTACAGCAGATGTCTTGTGACTGGGGCATTTATTACACACAAAAAATACAATCTGTGTAGACTGTTAAATCAGAGTTAGTCCTTGCAATTGAAGACATTTTGTCCTTAAAGAAAATCAGTCAATTAAATCTGAGTAAACTGAATCATAAAAAGAATGGAATGAACCTCTTACTAAAGTCTGGATATACATTAATGTATTTACCCAAATTTAAAAGAATATTATAAACTTTACTTTGAATCTGACTGAGCTAAACTTGAATGTAACTGTGATAAATTAACTTTGGAGACAGTCCTAGAAAAGAGTCAAAATTGAATTAGGGTCTCATACCTGATTAAAATGGATTTAGTGTCACCCTTGAAAAGAAGAGAAAAAGAGCTAGCCTCTATGGTTTGCTGAAATAGATGAAGATACTTATCCATCTATGTGCCTCAGTAACTTCAAACTAAACTTCTTGATATTATCAAAATAATGTAGACCAATAGAGTTACTGAGTGTTCCCCTTTAAAGATACCAACTGCATTGTATTCTTGGTTCTTTGCCACATCAGGTCACATCTGATGTTGATCTTGGCCAAGGGGACTAAGTAGAAAGAATGGATGAAATTAGAAGGGGCTAATGACACGACTCATTTTGAGATCAGTTCAGATCAGCTGAGGGTACTGGATCAGCATTTTTTGACCAGAGGCAATCAGGATATCTGCTAGAAGAAGGTAATTAAACATCCTGGAATCATGAGTTGCCCAGCTGGAAGCTAATGAGTTATGGAACCCAAATTAAGGAGAAACAGAGCCTAATTAGGCTAAATAGAAATTCCTGGAGGAGCAGGAAAATGTCAAGAAGTAGACAGAAAATCTTCTTCCAATGCTTTTTAAACAATTTTTAAAAAATAAAAAAAAAGTTGGGTTTTTTTAGCATAATTGTTTCTACTTTTATTGCAAAATTGTAATCACCTCTCTTTCTCTTTCCCTCACCTTCTGTGTCAAAGTCAGTGCTCTCTTCTTAATGTAAAAGATCTGTCAGTAGTTTTCAGATTGGACAACACACTGTCTTGCCATGGAGGTTTGCTGCACAGGGTATAGAAGCAAGGAGGGGGTATCGCTGGCAGTATCAGAGGGTATTGCTGGCAGTATCTGACTCTCCTTGAGCACAGAAATCTGAACTTCATCAGCCCTGAAAGGATCCCATACTAAACCATGAAGGGCATCTTATTTGGAACTATAATCCTGCCTCCACATTTCACAGTGTCTTAGACTCTTACACCTGCTCCATCACTATTTACTGCATAAATCTAGACAGTTGTGAAACTTGGAGGAATTTTGATCCAAATGGCTTAAAAAGGAGATCCAAGGACACAAGTAAATCTTCCAGGTGTATGAATCAAAACTACCTCCAGTCCATGCATATATTTAAATAAGGAAGCCCAAAGCAGAAGTTGCACTCCTTGGGAATCTACCCACCTTTCTCAAGCCACAGTTTTTTAGCAGGCAGCATCATCAATCTGTGCACAGTGGTTACTTGGGCCCTGAGTGCATGGAAAGAAAGAACTGAGAACCCTCATACACTACTGCCAGTGACACCTTCACCTCTGTTGTGGTGTTGTATTGGATGGCAAGAAGGTTGAGAGACAACAGCAAGAGATTAGCAGCTGTGTCAACAGATAACACTTGTATTCAGGTATGCTGAGATTTTTAAACTGGTTGCTTAAAGTGAAATGTATAAATAAGTGGCCTTGATTCACTTCTTTAGTGACACATGTTCTCTCCTATGTGATCTATTTGTTTAGTTGTAGTGACTGGAATGTGAGAGACAAACTTTGATCACTGACTTTTGAAATGTCTAGATTTTCCCTGTAAAAAAGCGTGGTAGAGCAAATGAGAGCTACCTGGTATTCTGCATATTACAGCCTGTCTCACTGAGACAGGATAGGGAACAGCCTAGGTCAGAAGATACTCTTGGATGTTGCCTGATCCAAGACCCTGCTCAAGGAAGAGCTAGTGTCCAAAGTAGAACAGGGCTAGATCAAACCAAAAAGGGTGGCTTCTGCTTTCCTTCCCCACAGGCACACATGTATTTCATGCATGCACAGTGCAGTGCTGTGGCTGCTGCCCTGATTTGCAATCCCATGTCACTACAGGCCAACACAAATCACACTGTGGTGATGTCTTCATTCTCAGCCTAGCCATGGATGCCCTCTCTGACCACTTGATCTAACACAGCATTTTCTCACATGCTGACACTGAAGGTTCTCTAGAAGTCAGTGCAGAAAGTTTGATGGTTCATCTTGGGAGTTCTTATCTGGGCTGACTCGAGGTCAACTTAATGCTACCCATGCCTGCATTTGCAAGGGCTTTATTGAATCTGATAGCAAAGCAGATCTACACAAAGAAATAAAGCAGTTATAAACAACTCAATGAAAAGAAAGTACATTTGCCATATTCATTCTCCTTGCTAAGGAGAGGGAGAGAGCTTGACTTTCTCAGTCAAACTCAGTGAACAGCACAGACAAATGGCAAGATGACAAAGCTTGCATACAAGAGAAGACAAATCACAATCCTTTCTCAAGTTTGACCTTGCTAAAAACACAGACATAAGGCAGCACAAACTGTGAGAAATTTCATTGTGCATATGCAGTTCTGGAGAGTCTTTGGATGTTCTTGATAAAAAACCAAACCAAAAAAAAAAAAAAAAAACTAACACAAGAAGCTGTCAAGAAAATATTTTGAAATACATAAAGATAGCTCTTGGGGCACAAAGTGGGAGGAAAGGTTAAGAGGAAGGAGAGAGAAAACTGAGATCATAGTTCCCTAAAACCCATACTAGTAGCCAATCCCTTCCTCCAGGAGGTTACAGTCTAACTAGATAAAATGGACGAAAATTCTTTCTCCTGGGCTGTCCTTTCAGTATTTCCTCCCGCTGAGAGGAGACATTTGTCTGGGCTAGTTTCATGGCTACCCTTGGACAGGTATTTTGCAATTTCTTGTTTCTGTTCCATATGTTCGGAGCTGGAAGAGGAGTGATTACATCTCTTGGATCTACTAATGTGCATGGTCCCACTGAAAAAAGGAAGAAAGGAGTGTTCCTATTTTCCATCTTACAGTGGGCAAATGGGAATAAAAGGAAAGCCCATAGCTTTTGGCAGACTTGGCCTATCCTCCTGAATTACCAGCACCAGGGTCAATCCTGTTATCCACTTACTTAGGGGGGTAATGTTAAGACAGTGGACATTTGTACTGCTGGACAAGACCTCATGTTTGTACTTTTAAGGAAGACCTGCAGTAAATAAAAGACCTATATAAGAACTATTCCATTTGGAAGGCTAAAAAGTGATAAGAATCTCCTGATGGAGCCAAGAAAGAGATTTGACCTGCTCTGTGAATGTGCAAACCTAAAAGGCTGTTCTTACTTATGGAGAGGCTGGTGTTAGCATGAGATAAAAAAGTAATTTCTTTCCTGAGTTGGAGTGGGCTAAGAAGGAAGAGCAAGGCTTATAACAATCTTTGGTGACTAAGATATTTCTTTGTGGTTTTTCTTTCTTCATTTTCCTTGAATTGTCCCACTTATCTTATGTCTCTCTTTTCCCATGGTTGTTCATCTGTTCATCCTTCTTTGCCTCCCCTTTATGCATCTCAGTAATCCCATTCAGCAAATTCAAACTCTTGATTGGCCCCATTGCCTTCCCTAAGCTTATGGACTGAAGCCTGTTTTGCTTGCTGCTCACCTACAAAATCCACTCTCTCCCTTGCCTTCCTGTGTCTGTGAGATGTCATCAGTGTTTCTTGGCTGCCCCAGCCTGCTGTGTCTACAAACCTGTCAATCACCTGACATGGCTCAGTCGTAACGCCTGTTGGAGTTTCCAAACAGCAAGGAAATCATCCACCAGCAGCAGTGAGAAGAATTGTCAGCCTGGCAGTGAGCTGTTGGAAACCACACGTGGGAAGGAAAAAAGTCAAAGCAGAGCTCAGGTCTTGATGACACTGTAGTTTGAACTGTGAAACTGTTCCTACACTCATCCAGCAGGCACCAGCTGTCTCCTGTGGGAGCAATAACACTTCCATGTCTCTCTGGGCTTATACATTTATATTTGCCCCACAAGTAGTCTGCTAAGTGACTATTTGAACACTGCTCCATAGAAATCACTTCCTCATACTACAGAGAGGTCTTTGGATGTCGTGCCAGATGGGAACATCGTGCAAATTGCACTTCACCATCATGAATGAACCAGCACTGAGACTGACTTACATCAGTGGTGTAGATAAATACCACTCATATTCTAGTCTTCAACCTGCTTAATCACTTGGTCTGTGCAACTTGGAGAAGAGGGGAGACCTCATCACAGTCTACTACTTCCTCATGACAGGAAGAGGAGGGGCAGGCACTGATCTCTTCTTTGTGGAGACCAGTAACAGGACCTGTGAGAATGGCCTAAAGTTGTGTCAGGGGAGGTTTAGCTTGGATATTAGGAAAAGGTTCTTTATTCAGAGAGTGGATGGGTGCTGGAACAGGCTCCCCAGGGAAGTGGTCACATCACCAAGCCTGACAGAGTTCAAGTGTTTGGATGATATTCTCAGGCACATGGCGTGACTCTTGGGGATGGTCCTGTGCAGGGCTAAGGATTGGACTTGAAGATCCTTGCGTGTGCCCTCAAACTTGGCATATTCTGTGATTCCTTAAATAAAAAGATGCACTGCCTTTGCCAAAAGCAAATGCTGATAGGCAAAATGTGGATCTGTATGATTTGGGGGAAGCTTACCTGATTTATAATGATGTCAGATTTGCTGTATGTAGATGATTTTCTCTATATCTCATGATAACATCAGATAAAGACATGCCTATAATCATGTATTAATTTAATGCCTTTATGCTACTATATTCTTCCTGGATATGTCATAAGGGAAAACAAAAAAGCAAAAGAAAAAGACTGGAGATGCCATAGAAAGACAGAGATATAAGAGTAAGGAAGGTAAGCAATTGCAGAAGATATGAAATACTAGAGCTCATTTTCTCAGTGACAAGTTTATTTGGATCTGCTTTTGTCAGGACAAAAGGTAACACAAAGGAAACATCACCTGCAAACATGAAGGGGTAGCTTTGGGGTCATATTAAAAGTAAAAATCCCATGGAACTACACAGATATCATATGGCAATCTGACTCCCTCTCATGGTGTTCCTTTCCTTCTATATCTAATCAGAGAAACCCACAAGCTGGATGTAAAGGACCTAGTGTGGTGTGCCAGTGTGCTTTTAGTGTCATGTCCCTGGACAAATCAGAAGGACCCGGGACCAGCATAGCACCAGCTCAGCAGCTTACTTTAAGAGCTGTAGATGGTACACCAGGTTATGCTGGATCCAGCAGCATCTTAACTGCATATGGAAGCTGCAGCATAAGGAGCTGTTCAGATTGTGTGGAGCTCACGTCTTCTTTTTCCTTGAACCCTGTAGAGTGCTGAAGTTGTATTCCTCCTACCCAGCTACAATCACATCTATAGTTCCCTTATTCCTCAGGATAAGGACAGAAAGTGATTTTGCACAGCTTTTCTACCTTTTTTTTTTTTTTTCCAATTAAATATAGCAAATGCAGCATCAAACATTTTCATTCCTACTGTTTTTCTATCCTTTCTTTCCCTTTCTGTATTCTACTTTTTTCCTCTTCTTTTTTTCTCAGGCAAAGCCCGCTCTTTCATCTTTGGTGTCACAACAAGAATTCAAAGTAAAACCACAGTCAGTGAGCTATGGATGTACAGTACACAGGATCTGTAGGGCTTCTACATGTACTTGTTCTATTACAAGCTTTATATCAAAGTGTTAAATGCAACCACAGAGGTAAGCAAGTGAATCTTCTAAGCTGAAGATGTGAGGATTCTTCCTTACTTCTTTTTTCTTAAGTATACAGACTTCCCACCAGAGTTATTATACACTTTCCCTGGAGTGGTCCTTCTTACAGAAATTCAGAAACAACCTCTACGTATTTTGAAAAAGGCCCAGTGAATCTTTGAAATTTTTGTTCCACATGTGTTAAGGAATAAAGGTATTAAGGCAAGTCATTTACGGATTTTGAACATTGAACATTGTCAGTTGAAAACATGAGCCTAATGTATGTGAAGAGCAGCAACATTTTCCCACTCAAGTCATATGAATATTTAATTGTAAGAGGTTTCTTTTTGCCTAATCTGGACAAGTAATCCCTGGGGCGGGGGGAAACCTACAAGGACTTGAGGCTCCTGAGCAGGGTCATGCAGTGCATTCACTCACAGGATGCTCTTCCCACCTATCCCTGGAGAACTATCCCTGGAAATGCTGATCTGGGCACAGGACTGAGGACAGAGAGTTGCATGCTGAACAGAGAGAGACTGTGTGTGATGTGTCATCTCTGGAGTTATCCCAGAAGTGCACTGAACATGAAGTGACACTAAAGGGTTTATCTGCTGAAATTGCCAGTACTGTGTGAAATCTTAGTACTACTCATGATCCACTGGCTGTGTTCACAGAAGGAGTCTTTTCCTAGCTGTGCTGGCCAGTGGCTGGAAAGTGTGGAAATATAGGCCTCAGTCATCTCTCCTGTATCACAGACTTTCTCTTCCTCTTTTCTAACTTCTATCATTTCCACCTCCTCCTCAAGTCCTGGCAAAGGGCACAAAGACTTTAGAAACGTCCTGAAAGGTGGTGAAGAGCAAGACTCAAAACATAAAATGCATTAGAGAGGGTGTGGAGTTCAAAACCTTCCCTCTCAGGCCACAGGCAGTTGTTGTAAAACAACTCTCAAACCTCAGGTTTTTGCTGTTTGATAACACTGATAGCTAATGCTGATGACACGGGAGCTGATTATTTAGTGGACAACAAGCAAGGCTGCTGCTGTGGGGCAAACAACTAACACCTCAATGGGTTTCAGGGAGCAAGTAATCTTGCTAAGGTGCCAGAGAAGCAAGGAGCTGGTGGCAGTGGCACACAGAGGCATCACATGAAGCCTGCAGAGTTCTTGATAAATTCTGAAAGAAGTACTTCCAGATTTGGCTTGTTAATTTTTGTAGCCACAGAAATTACCTTTGATTTTCTTGGAGTTTAATACCAGCTGATCTGATTCAGCTTTGCCAGTTCACCTTAATTCTGATTGCCAGAATCTCTGTTATTATGCTGGCCTCTGATTTAATATACTGTTCCCTGTCTGATATTAAGTTGCTTATGCCATGTTAGTCTTTTGTCTCTCCTGTGTTTCTCACTGTTTCTGAAGCTCCTGAAGTTCAAGTGCCAGACACAACTGTACTCCAGAGACCTCTGTCAGTACATATCTGCCCTCTTGCTATTTTAGTACTCTGTCAAGAGAAGCTGCTGATTGCACAAAACCATTCTGTGATTTGTTCTAGTGCTCTAAATTTTTGATACTGTAACTGAAAGAAAGAAGGAAACCATGAAGGATGATAGCTTGAAACTAACAAGGAAAACATTCTTGCCCAAACAAACTCTTAGTTTTCCTCTGCACCCAGATAAAATGTTCAGTGACTATCATTTTGTAGAAGACTGAAAATGAAAAAAAGGAGATACTATAAATTTTGTTCCATTTGATCTCAAAGCAGTGTTCAAGATTAAAGCAAATAAAACCCAACCAAACTTTTTTTTAATGTTGGATTAAACAATTCAGCTTTACCCACCCTCTGCCTTACATATTTCTTTTATTCATTTTGGCTTAAGCAGTCTGCAAATCCAACTTGGATTTGCAAATAGCTTGACTAACTTTCAAACTTCATTTTCATTTAACATATAATTATCCATATGAAAAATGCCTGTGTCTCAGGCTTTGTAAAGAAAGGATAAATAAGACACACCAAATTCATCTTTTTTTTATGACAATAATCTTTCCTTGGGATTCTTGGCTGCTGTGGTCAGTGTACTACTCTGGGCCTTCTGTATTATTTTGCCTTTACTGGCTGCTTCTGGGTGAAAAGGAAAGGGAAGAATAAGTCTTTAGCAAATTGGATGCTCTTGTTGCGCATCCTATAGCACATTTCCTTTTGTTTTGAAGGCCAGGCTCTGTTCTTAGTGTTCCTTGCTGCTTCTGGTTTCACAGCTCATCAGTTTCTTTTATTTGTCTTAGCATTAAAAAACGTAAAAGTGTTTGGTGCCTTTTTTTTAAAGGATAAAAAGTAAACAATACCCTGAAGTAAAATGGAAAAAGAGTGTTGGAATGACAGAAATATTCACTTTAAATGTTGCTTGCACTTCGTGGTTGTCTTGCTTTAACTTCTGACTTTAACCACAGAGTCACACATTTGCAAAGACCCAACGATTGCTTATGAGTTTAGGCATTTGATTAAAAAACATTTGAATCCACAAAAGCAGATAGGATTGAGGAGCAGAATGCAAAATCAATGGCTTCTATCCATGGTGCTTGGTGCAGCTGAAGCTGGGAAATCCCTGGAAGGTGACAGAGAATTAATTGCCTGCCAGTCACATGTGAGCGAGCCTATGAGAACCAGCCTTTTGATTTATTCTGTGTGCAGTACTGGTGTCTACAACACTACCCTTCTCTTAGGCACAGGAGCAAGTCCTCCTCTTAAGTATCATATCCTAATGAGTCTTTTCTTTGCATGTGTCACAGTGTACACAAGGATATAGACAGTGTTTCAAGTAGATCTGTTGAAAAACTAGGAGATTTGTCTTGATGTCTGGACCAGAGAAAGGTCCCTACCATAACTAACTAAAGGTCTTGCTAGTCCAAGTACTTCTTTGTAGAAACAACTAGTGGATGATGTTCAATAGATGGACCAGGCGTGATTATCACATGAGATTAGGCTCAATTAAATCCTCATAATTGGGTAAAGGGGCTTACATGGTGCATTAAATGCCAAAGCCTTTTAATTTGCTGATCTGCTTCTAACAGTGACCTCAGAGTGTTGTGTGGAGGTTTCCAGAGTGGGCAGAATATCTTCTTGGTTACATGCAAACAACTGCAGACAAATCTAATGCTGGAGTGTAAAAGCCAGTTTGGGCATAGTAAATTAGGAGCTGAATTGTCCCAGAATAATGGCCATGCAGAACCACTCCCATTTAACAGTCATAAGGTAGGAAAGAGGGCTGGATGAGGAACTCACCCTACATCTCACATCTAAAATTATTTCTCTGCCTTTTTAGGGTTAGCAGAGCATAAGATGAAACATATACAAAACACACTGATGGCAGTTCTGTATTTCTAAAGCCCAGTTTGTGAGGATTTACAAAACAGAAATATGACCTTTCCAACCCAACCTGTGACAGAATTAAAACAAAACTTTCCAGAGCGACTGTCAAACCCAGAAGAGACTGATTAACTGACAAAAAAAGTAGTAGAAGTCCATAACAGACCAAAGCATGCAAGAACAAAATTCTGCTGTGACATAAATTGATATTTCGATATAATGGTTTGTCTTCTTTGTAACACTGTTTCATTATCTGTTGCTCCATGTATTTAGAGCTTGCAAATCCTCTGTGCTCATATAATCAATATAGCATATCAATGTGTTTTTTCTTGATCAGCAAAATGTTCATTTTCCATGTCTAGGCCTGGAAGCAATGCTTTGGTATAGTTGCCAAACCTAAACCCAGAAAAATTAATAAAGCCCACAAGGGGTAATGGGCTCATATGCCAGTGCTAGTGCAGAAAGGCTGACACTGGCAACTGTTTTACTGCTTCATTTTCCCTATCAACAAAAGAGAGCTACCTTAGCTCATCTAACCCTCAGCATAATGCTTACACAGGTTAATATTCATTATACATTCAAGGGACGTACAGTGTAAAAAGCTCAGGTCTGGAAGCTTCTGAGAACAGTGTGTGTCTTTCTGTTGTGTGGCAGTACAACACACAGCAGCAGCAGAACTCCTGGAACAGGGCTGGGTTGCTAGGCACTGTGTCCATATAAATATTAAGCCCTAATGATATATCAGCAGCATATGTCTCTGCATGTTTAGAATGCATTTGCTTTAGCATGAGCTTAAGTGCTTTGCTGAACCGAAGCCGTAAGTGCTAAATGGATAATCCGAATGGGAAAATGCCACATGAAAATGGTCTTCAAAGAAAAAAATCAAATTGTTCTTGGGAATGATAAACAAGCACATATGAAATGAGCCACAAAACCAGTTGTTATAATGCTGTGAGTGGAGTGCAGATAAAGGATAGGAAGTTATAAGTACTGATGCAGCTCTGCTAAATTCAGGGGATATGAATTTATTGTCAGTGAGGATTTGCTTTGATTTGGGCCTTACATCCCACTGGTAAGGATGATTCAAGACTCACAGGGCATCAGATACCGCACTGCTGAGAGCAAAAGCAGAAATCCATCCCTTTATAAGCTGAGTACAGTGTGCAGAGCTGTTAGGATGGGAATACAAGAGTTTAACCTAGATGGTCAAGTATGACTGGAGGTAAGTCCAAGAAAATGAGTCTGGCTGTAGGTGTCATGGATAATTAAATATTGTAGAGAAGGTAGATCCCATTATCACATTTATTTGCATTAAATGTTGCTTTACCGAGGTGTGGGGATAGAATGGGAGATGCAGAGCTACTGTCCAGGATATAAAAAGGAGGGAAGTAAAAGGCAGAAGAAATGGATAAGCATCAGTAAAATCCTGACTCTGACATCATAGGCAAAGACCTGTGAGAGATAACTCTTCCAAATTTGTAAGCAGAAAGACTTTGTAATATTAGGTTATAGATGGTACTTCATTCCTAATGTGCATTTTAAACCAACTCTCCTTTCCATCTTTTTGTCCCTTACGGCCTTTTATTTTTTCTCCTTTTCATCTGCACTAGAAACTCAAAGAGGGGTTGCTATGTCTGAAAATGAATCAAGATACAAAGGAGATCAGATAGAAATAAAGAAGTCTGTTAATCCTTACCAACTCCATCCAGGCCTAAGTTTATTTATTGTTCCAGTCTGAAAATTAGTCTCAAAATTCAAATGAAACAAAATAAAAAAAATTATAAAAATGACTGAATTCTCTTTAGAAACCAAAAAATAATCTCTAGAAAGTGAGGTTTTGACAGTGATTGAACATGCAAGAAATGAAAAAGCTGGAAGACTCATGGGAAGTTGTTAACTATATCTCAATTACAGTATAAATCTCCATCATATGCTTACTAGGAGGTTGGGCAGGGGGAAAAGAAAAGCTTTTTCTTTCTGATTAAATGCATAGAAAAATAACAAACGTCTCATGTTTGTGCTTCTGTTGGACCAGGACAGGGATGTGCAGTGAGAGCAATGAATATATAAGCAGACTGCAAATAATGGCCAAGGGTAGTGCAGTAACTACTTTTAATAGATTACTATCCTTAATAGATTATTATCCCTACAGCATGACCTGAAGTGTTATGCACTGTATGCTGCAGAATACCCAGCATGAAACTGTTCCCTATCTACATGGGCAAGCAAAAGGCTAGGGAGGAAACACTGATAATGATAAGTGTAAAGGGTCACAAAAGCTGGTGAGTCTCCTAAGAATGTGGCTAAAATTCAAAGATCTACACCTTTAGACCTGTTTCCCTGCCATTCTGCTTGCCTATGGAAGCAAGGAGTAGGAGAACAGATATCAGATTCACTTGTTCTTGGATATCACATCCTTATGGGTATGAAATAACCAGGGTGGATGAGACAAACTTTTGGAACTGTGTTGTAAAATCACATCAGGAAGGAATGGAAATCCAGTGAGATTACAGAACCTGTTCCCATGCTCTGAGTAACAGTCACATACTAAAATCAAAAAATTATTAGGTACAGAAAAGCTTTTCTAAAGAATTCTGAGAGTTATCTAAAATTAATTTTTGATAATTTTACTTCCTAAGTGGCAGAGACTTACTTTAACAAGGCCATTAGCTTTCCATTTTTGTGGAAGGACACAAATCATGGACTGGTCCATTCTTTCTAGTACTTCTGCAGAATGTGCATTTTCCTCTGGGATTAGCAACAGTATATAGAAAATATGTGATTTCTTCTAACATGGTCAGCAGAATTTACTCTTTGATCCACTGTATTATGAACTGTCCAACAGCTATACCACAAAGAGGTATTCATTGTTTTGTATTTTCATGTATTTTTCCCTTTGACCCTGCACAGAAGAAACTCTAAATTGGAGGTAACTGATGGACAGAGTTTATTCTCTGTCCTGCACTGGAAGACATTCGTGGTACATTGGTAGTGCATGGTCTTCTCTCTCAAATTCCGTCTTACATGCATCTTCACTTCAGCCTCTCCACTTTCACCATCCCTTGTTAATATTTCTATTTCTATGGAAACAGTCTTTCTTACTTATTGCATGGCATATTTCAAGTTGTCTTTTCACTTTTTTTTTTTTTTTTTTTTTTTTTTTTTTTTTTTTTTAATTTTAGGTCTCCTTTCTTTTAGCTCTTTTCTCTGCTCCTTCTGTACTTGCCTACCTTCTTTTCCCCTCAAATTTATATGCCTTTATATTCTCTTCCCTTTTTGGTCTCTGAATAATCTGTGCTATATTTTTTCTTTCCACTCCTTTTTCCTTTCAGACTCCTTCTATTCCATTTTGTCTGCATCCTTTCTATTGTTTCGTTGTACCCTCCTGTCTCTCAAATGCTTCACCTTTTTCTCCCTCCGTCATTCATTTGAGAATTTTTACTTTAAATTGGCCCTTTTCCATGCACGTGTCTCTTCCTTTATTTCTTCTTCCATGTTTCTGTGAAATCCCAGGCATGCATTTACCTCTGTTCTCTGCCTCACTGCCAGTTTTTGCAAAGGAGGAAGATCTTTCTAAATTCAGTTGTGAATTAAAGTACAGAGCATGAAGCTGATTATCAGCAGAAGAATGTCCCACAGAGATTAGTGAGCACTGTCCATGGTGAGGTATAGAGGTGCTATGGGCTTTTTGGAGATATCTGTGATCCAGGAGTTCATCTAGCAGGGAGGGCTGATGCTGAGTGCTGCAGACTAAAATTTTACATTAACAAAACTCTAAGATCCCGTGTGCCATAGTGTCATCCTCTACATTTTGGCAATGGCAATGGGTTAGTGCAAGTACCCCAAGGCATGCAGATATTATAGAACTTGATATTTTATCTGAACTTAGAAAATTTTATCTCAATCTCCCTCTTCACAAGTTCTTATAAGGGACTTATTTATAGTAAAACACTTTCAGAGCACTCCTAGAGTGGTTGTGGGACTCTCCTGTAAATGACAGTCACTGTCATTAATGGATAATCAGGATCTAAATACTCTTGCTGCAGTTTCAGCCTGCATCCCAGGGCATTGCAGGCTATGTTATGAATGATCACAGTATCATAGAATCATGGATGCCAGAAAAGACCTTTAAGATAATTTTAAAGATTAACCCAGCACTGCCAAGTCCACCATTAAACCATGTCGGTAAGCACCATGTCTACACATCTTTTGAACACTTCCAAAGATAGTGATTCCACCACTTCATTGGGCAGCCTGTTCCAATGCTTGATCACCTTTTCAGTGAAGAAATTCTTCCTAATACTCAATCTAATGATACTTCATTGTATTCTTTTAGAACATTTTTGGAGCATACATTATAGAAAAATGGGGACATTATTATATGCTTAGCTTTCTTCCTGCACTATATAGGATTTTGGACACCTCTCTCCTATCTGTGATGGTGTTGGCTGGAATAGGGTTAATTTTCTTCACAAGAACTGGTATGGGGCTCTGTTTTAGATTTGTGCTGGAAACAGAGGTGATAGTGCAGGGATGTTTCAGTTACTGCTGAGCTGTGCTTACACAGAGTTATGGTCTTTTCTATCTCTCTCCCCACCCCACCAGGAGGCGGTTGGTGCACAAGAAGCTGGGAGGGGACATTGCTGGGAGAGTTGATCCCCACTGACCCAAGGGATTTTCGGTACCATATGACATTATACTTTGCATATAAAGCTGAGGGAAGAAGGAGGAAGGGGGAACATTCGGAGCTATGGTATTTGCCTTCCCAAGTAACCATTACACATGTTGGAGCCCTGCTTTCCTGGGGATAGCTGAACATCTGCCTGCCCATGGGAAGTGGTGAATGAATTCCTTGTTTCCTTCCTTGTGTGTATGCACACCTTTTGCTCTACCTACTAAGCTCTTTATCTTGATCCACAAGTTTTCTCACTTTTACTCTGCTGATTCTCTCCCCCACCCACTGGGGAAGAGTGAACAAGTGGCTGTGTGAGGCTCAGTTGCCAGCTGGAGTTAAACCATGACATTACCACACCTCACTTTTCTCCTAATCAAATTCATGAATCTAGTTCTTTTCTGTTTTGTCCCCTTTTGAAATATTCTCCTGTGATTCTAATAAGTTTCACTTGGCTTTCTCAAAATCTCTTCCACTTTCTCTCATGGCCTCTTTGAGCTGAAGTGACCAAAAGTAAATGTAGTATTCAAAGTAAGGACATTTGGTAGAGCAGGTTCTATAAAATGGCATTTTGTACAATTTTGGTTTTGCTATTCACCATCTCCTTTCTCATGCAGACAGGCATATTATTTGCTGCTGCTTTATGCAGAGCAGATGTCTTCATTGAATGATCCATAATGAGGCCTCGATCTATTTCCCTAAGAAATAACAGCTAATTCTGCATCCATCAGTATATACCAGTATCTTAAATTGTTCCTTCCAGTGTTGTTTGCACCTGTCTAAAGTAAATCTAATCTGGTTTTGTGTTGCAAATTTCTCTAGTTTGGTAGGTCTTCTCAGAATTTCTCCCCTCATTTCCAGTGAAAAGTTTTATTCCTGTAGGCAATACTGCAGCTTGCTTTTGTCATCCTATTTTCCTATTATTTAATATTAACACAGTGGGATTGATTCAATACCTGATATAAAGATTTTGGAGATGGTGTGAGGAGTAAACTCATCTTTTCTGTCTCCCTAGAGATCGAAGGAATGTTGGTAGCCATGCAAAGAGAGTGCAGCTGCCTCACGAACTGTAATTACAGGGCAATTCTCTAATTGATTTCTTCTCTTAATTGAGCTGCTCTTGCATTATCTGCATGAAATCCAGAGCAGCCCTGCCCTGGAACAGCTCTGCTCCGCTCAACAGTCCTGGTGTCTCTGTGTTTCATCATTCTCTGATAGTGTTTACAGTCCAGGATTTCTGATCTTCTCCTCCCGTTTCTGGCCTCTGGCAGAACTCTGACCGACAGATATTGTCTTCTCATTTCCTCCCGTGAAGATCAAAACAAGCCAATTAACCCTTCAAGAGCTTCATCCCCAAGATAATAATTATACCCTTCTCTTACACTGAGCATTAATAACAGGACAAGAATATCCAGAGATGGATTGAACACATGAGTACCGGTGGATGGCACAGCTATAAGACAGGACAAGTCCTGGCAGCCAGGACCCATCCCACAGCTCCAACCAGGGAGCAGGACATTGGCAGCAGCCTCAGGCTCTGGGCATAAGCCAGGGATGGGGGGTGGGCCATGGGCAAGGATGGGCACTCAAATGGGATACAAAGCTGTGTTTGGGGGTAGGTTGTGGTACAGTTATTGCCTATGGGCATTTGAAGAGTGCCCACACAGGCAATAGGACTGTACATGATTAAATGATGGAAAACAAAAACAAAAACAAAAACAAAAACACAGCATTATTTTATACCAGAGAAAGTTCCTGACACTGGGATTGCTTACACAGCAGTTATGGCAGAGATGAAGTCTGAATGTCCTATTACTTGGGATATTTAAAATTAGGCTGATAAAAACCTCAACACATGCACTGTGGGAAACACTCTGAGCATAGATAGGTAATGCAGTGGGTATGAGGGACTTCCAGTCTGTTATTACTATGAAATTATAGCTTGCACTGCCCAGCAAGAAAATGTTGCACAGATTCATTACATGCAATTTAAATCTCTCTGTTTTGTTACACACCGAAGGAACAAACCACATCCCAACAGGATATCACCATACTGTGCCCATGCCATACAATTAAGGCTGTATGAACAGGCATACAGGGTCATGTTTGTAATGAATAAGAAATGGCACAAGAGCCTGCCACTTTTGGTACACTGGCCTTACTGCCAGCCACAGTGACATATTCCACTATTATGTTAGACATTTTTACCAGTTTATCCACAAGAAGGTAAAAAAAAAAATAACTCTTGGTGAACTATTAATTACAAATGGGCTTAAAATACTCATTATCACTGGAAATACAGGGCAAAACCTTGCCCTGAGACATGCAGGCAAAAGTTCTGTTGTCTTCAGAGTGACTTGCAAGCACATATCCAAGGGCAATGATTAGACTATTATGATTTGCTCAAAGAAATTAGCCAGGTAATAATGAAGAAGGACATTCTTAGTGTTTCATCCATAACACTGCAACCTCAAGCCACATATATTTTCAGATTTAACCTGAAATCTTTTACAGCATGCAATTAGCTGACAAAATACTGTTTCAAGTCTCATTCATTAAGAGATTCCTCAGGGTCTTGGTATTTCGCATTTAAAAAAAAATAAATTATCAGTATTTCAGAGAGTCTAGAGCAACTTTTCAACTGAGAGTAGATCCTGAAAAAATGAGATAGAGAGAGGAAGGAAAGGTTTGGGAAGGCTTGGGAAGGGAAAGTTTGAGAAGGTTTGGGAAGGCTTGGGAAGAGGAGCAAGGGAGGGGGAGGGGAAGGAGGAAGGAAGGAAGAAAGGAGAGATGAGTAGAGTGGAGGAGAGATGAGGAAGGGAGACAAAGCAAATATATGCATTGAAGTTTATAGAGTGGAAAAAACATGTCTTTTTTCATTTGCATTCATGAAATCCCCTTGAAGTCACATGCGAATCAAACAGAGAAACTGAAAGTTCTTGTTTCTAGGATGATCTCTTGGGTTCATTTTGGGGAAAAAGCATCCCACATTTATTTGAAGACTTTGTGAAATAGGCAATTTGTAGTCTAGGCAACTTAAGATGATGTAGATATATTAATGTAGAAACGGCCTTTAACTTTATGTATGGAGATTTGAGAAACGGGAGAGCTTTTAAAATAGTTTCTAATCCCTAACTAAACAAGCCTAACTCTTGGAATGTGGGATTGTATTTTTAGAAGTAAGACATTCTAAAGCATTTCTGAGGAAGAGTTGAGCACTGGTTATCTGGAAAATTGGGCCTTTTAAAGCATCTTAAATTGGGCATACAATATGATTCTGCATGTTGAATATTTACTCTTGAATTCATGGCACAGACATGCTGCTGATGATATTGATGATGACGATGATAATATTCTCCATTTATTTGTTTGAAAGTATTTTTTTGTGTTCTGCCTAGATCTGCTGAACAAGAATGCAAACATGCTCTGGCATGCTTTAACATCAGGCCCGGAGTCTGTTAGAATGAATGAAGGAAGTATAAAACTCCTCTTGACTTCAAGGGATGAGGAGACTATTTCCACAGTACACAAAAATATCTCTGACAACAATAGCAGCAGTCATTCCTTTTATCATCTGCAACATAAAATGTTCTTCTGTAAAATACTGGGTAATGGTAATGCAGCTTTTGACCTTTATCAGGGAAACTCTCAGTCTTGATCTTGGGTCTACATTCTCTATTTCCTTTGAGTATGCCTAGATAGTTACTGGAAGCTATCACCCCAATGACTGCTTTGAACATAAGACAGCTGCACTTCTGCTAATAGCTCTGCCCTGTGCTGCATTTCCTTCACATATAGTTTTTCCTAAGTGGAATTATTATCAGCAAGAAATTTGGCCTCGCTGTCGCACGTGGATTGCATTTGCCTGCTCAGGTTTCATGGCCCTTTGAATCAGAATTATTTTTTTTGCTGGTTATCTCATGTTTTGTTGTGTTCAAAAGATTCTAATAACAGTTGCAGAAAAGCCACACTGGAATATTAGATAATCACTAATTACTGTCTATGAAGCATGTCTAAATTACTACAAAATATTTCTTCACAGTGCAACCTACTTAGATTCTAGTTCTGCTAGGATTTACTTCTGTGCTAATTTATGCTTGGTGGTTTGAAGTTTTTCAGTTAAAAAAAAAAAAAAAATCAAGCCTATCTTTAATATTTCCAGAAGGGCATTGAGAAACAGAGGAACTTCAAATCCTTATTATTCATCTTTTTCTTTTTTTCTTCTTTAACATTAAAATAACTGATTCCTGAGGGACCAGTTAAGTACTTGCTTAACTCCAGTTAAGTTGCTGTCAGACCTGGCCTTAGCATATGAAGTAAAGAAGACAGAGACAGATGTGGTGTCACTATCAAGTGACGATATAGAGTAGTGTAATAAAAATAAAACTTATAGGCAGCAAAAAAAGAAAAAAGTGCAATATTTTCCTGGTTACCTCTGCAACTGTGAGCTTGACAAGAAACTATATCACATAGGTCTTTGTTGAATGTAGAAAAGAGACAGCACTCCCATGAAAAGAGCAGTGGAAACCTCCTGCAGCATCTTCCCATCCTTCTGTCCTCAGATATCAGAAAGTTACCTTGTTATAGATCACCAGGTCATACTGCATTTGTTAAAAAGCTGATGCCATGCACTGCTTAGTAGAAGCCCTGAGATTAGCTCTATTGTTTAGAGCATGGTGTTAATGATGCCAAGGTTGTAGGTTTCATCCCCTCATAGGCCATTCATTTAAGAGTTGGACTCGATGATCCATGTGGGTTCCTTCCAACTCAGAATACCCTGTGAAGCCATTTTCAGTATGTGTAAATCTTAATGGACCTTTAAACTCTAGGGAAGATGCTAAATCTTCACTATACTTGACTTGTACAAGAATCTGTTATGTTTAAAAAGCCTCAAGCCCAGCTTTACGATCTCTGGGTTTTAGCTGTGAAATCCCATGGCTGAGCCATATTGGCAGAACATGTAAATCAAAGAGTTACATGCCCATTAGAAGCTTTTCAGCAAAATTATTCTTCTTAATTTTCTTTTCTTTTTGCAGTAATACTTCGGCAAAGTCACAGACTCTTCTTCCTGCTTCTGACTTCTGATGTCTTCTTTTAGTCAACAGGTCTGTGCCTATAAATAGCAGGAGAAGCTCAGCTGTCCCCTGTTCCAATCCAGACCAGAAACCTTGGCAGCCCCTCCAGTGTCACTGGCAAACACAGAGTTTCTCATCATTTTGTTTTGTGGGGAAAAGCTGGAAAAGATAAGGTCAGTGTACCCCAAAGACTCCAAGAACCTACGTCAACTTCAAAGGTGTAAGGAGCAAAGCAGGATTTATAAGCTAACCACGTCATTTTAGTGTGTATCGTTTTGATTTGTAGGACTGGCAGATGGAGTTAGACAGAGTTTGCATATGAGACTCAGACTGACTGATTTCACAGACACAGGAGAATCCAGTGTTTCTGGGTTTTGGCTGTTATGTACCTGGCAGGACTCTGCACTGACAGAGTCACTGTTTTCTTCGGGCAGGTGAGGAGCCCTGACTAAGACTTGCTGTTTTCCTGGGGCTGATCTCACAGGGCCATCAGCTGGTTTGAAGCGCTGGCAGTGGTGAATGCAGCATTGAGGAGCATTTTTCTTCCAATGGTAGCGAAGTGCTTTGGCTCACATTCCTGCTGTCCCAGGGGGGTGGTTATAAAGCACTTGCATTCTTTGTTTCTTGTTCAGATAGCCCCTGGCATCGACTGGAATACCCTCCAGGGCAGGATGAGCAGCCGTGCTCCCCCTTCTCAGATGCACAACAACATGTTGAGAGACAGTCAGGGTAATGAGGAACATGGCACTAGCTGTATCTGTGGGAAAAGTCAGCTGCCTTTCCAGGGGGAGTTTCCCAGGGATTTCTTCATTTCAAATGAAAGCACTAATGCATAAATGGAAGTGACAGGGAGAGCAAAACTAAACATCAATGCACATTACTGAATATAACAGAGGGAGCCATGGAGAACATCTCTAAATCCAGGGGATTAAAACCCTTAGAATAAGGATACTTTCATGGTGGAAAACCTATTTTATTTTACCTTCTGTTGAGAGAAGTAAAATTGCATTGCAGTTTTCATTGCACAGTTAGGGACTAGTAGCCTTTGTGCACTGTACAGCTTATGGGATTGGAGAGGAAAAGGTGCTTTCTCTTTCAGAAAATAATTTTGAAACAAATTAACAAGAATGAGACTTCCTGACATCAATCACATTTCTCCAAAAAAGATGTGTGCCAGCAGAAAGCTAGCTATCTCGAAGGCTAGAATAGGTCACAAAGACTTATAGCTTATATAGATTTGCAGATGAATATGTAATGAATTATGTCCACAGAATCATAAGGTATTATGAAACAGGTTTGAGATGCCTTTTATGGAAACTTAATTTTTAAGCTTTAGGGATCGTGTGAGCATTCTTTGATGGCCATAATGACTCATTAGAGCGTTGAGTCTTTAAGAAAGTGTGACTGAAATCTGTGTCCATTGGTCTCTTTGCCTGCCTCGCTGTCTTGAACAAGCTGCTGATCCTACCAGAGTCAGCAAAATGGCAAAGTATCTTGAAGTTACAAAAGTCTGACAAGTTTCACAATATTTGGCAGCTGTAAAAAAAAAACAAGCATCAAATTAATACTGTCACTGAGGCAAAAGCTTTGGCACAAGCACAAGAGCCTTCATCATGGGCTGAACTAACCAGAGTAGCTGAAGAATATACAGTTATAGACCTGAATTTAGGTCACATGGGAGGGAGTTTGGGGTGGGCAAAGGAGTAGCTGAAATAATTGTGGTAGGGGCAGGCAGAAAGATGAACAAATGTAGGTTGTAAGTAGAAAACCAGTCATTATTAGTTCTGCTGTTACCATAACTGCTTTCTTTTTAACACAGATTAGAATTTCAAATAGTCACAAACCTCTGGGAGCTGCAGAATAAAGTAAGACACCAGGTTTCATAATGATTTTGGTAAGTACCAAGAAATCTGCTAATATTGCAGCATTAGAACTCTTCTTACCTTCCCACAGGTCAACCGAATGAGTGGTAATACTGACCTCATTAAAAGCACTTTTAATAAGCAGTCTCTATGCTTAGTGTAAGGACCTTATTAAAGAAAACACAGCTTACTAGTATGAGGGTTCATTGCTACCAGATTTGTCAGTAGGAACAGGCCATTTACTTGTAATCTGTGACCCAAACACACCTTATCTTTTGGAGATTAGGGAAAGGATAAATTAAAATGCCAGTGATGTGTAAGAGGCATTTCAGATACACCCAAAATTGAGTTCCTGGCATCCAAAATATTTAGGGCAGAATGCATTAGAATAAGTATCTATTATTTTCTTTACTAACACGGACCCCACTTCTGGAGGACTTGTTGCTGCTTTTGACTGAAAAATAATATGTTGATACAAAATCCCACAAAGGATGTGGGGGACCTTTATTCTTTTATTCTACAATAGATATATTGTAGAATATACCTACCAAATATTTCTGAGCAGCCTGAGAAGAAAGTCAGCTGCTTATAGTGCAAGGAGGATCTCTCAGACATAATCCTTGTTTTTCAGAGTCTTGGTAAAAGTGATTTTTTTTCTCTAGTAATTTGTTTCATTCTTGTGAAAGGAAGTGCTCCTCCAGCATGATGCTTTTGTAGGTTTGATTACCATAATGCTGAGCTGCCCTTCTGCAGGACCCTGCAGAAGCAATTAAGTTGGGCAGCCAGTGCCTGGGACTAAAACCTCACCAAAGGAAAAGTTCTGACCTGTTGGATGAACCCATTTAACCGGCACCTGTTTGCCCAACCTGTACTGTTAATTTTTTGTCCTTGTGGTGCCCTCTCATCATTGCAAATGCTTGTTCCTCACACCTCTTCAGCTTTTGACTATCTTCTTGTTATATACTTTGGCTTGGCCGGCCCCTGTATTCTTCCATCCCTCTCCCTGACACACATATGAACATCTGGCTATGTCTCTTCTTGGTACTGCTGTCTAAGTGCTTCTTTGTCTTCTCCAGACCAAGTATCAACTTGCTTGTACTTTTTTCTGGTGTACCATAATCCTAACCTGTCTACCCTCAACCTGCCTATGCCTTCCCAGTACTGGGGATCATGACTATGTCTAAAGGCAGGGGTGTCCTCTGTATATAAGTAGATGTGTAGCTGTTATTTGTCCCATCCTTTTTTCTACTGTTTATTACTGAATTTATCATCTTCCAGGCATTATTTCTTCCTCAGATCCCTGAGCTGTGCCAATAGCCCAGACAACCTCCAGTAGCAATTCAGGCTAAACGAGCTGATTTTATACTGAAGCAGACTATAAATAATCATACAACCTCATAATGCAGGTTGGATACAAAAACAAGAGAAGACCCATAATGAAGAGCTAGTAGGCAGAAAAATCTTAATCCACTACAAGCTTCTTCCAAGGGTATTGTATGTCTATATGATTGGATACATATTGTAGATAGTAATAGAGACTAAGGCCAGAACCACAAAATATTTCAAAGGGAAGAAACGCTCCAATCTATCCCTTAAATCCCAGCCTTTGTGGCTTCCTGAAAGACACACAGGGAATCTGTGATGGAGCAGGAAACTGAATTAAGCTTGTCAGGTAGCAAGTCTAAACTGTATTTTTTTTTTTTTCCAAAGTTGGAAGTCAAGTTAGAAAAACAATTTGCAACTAAGCACTGCATAGCAGGGGAATAGGAAAGAAAACTTTCAGTTTATTTAAAGTATAGCAACTTCTGTGAACTGCAGGTGTTACAGATTAACACTTTATTGGGAGCCACATGCATTGCATCCTTGATGTCTGACTCCAAACTGAGGTTAAGAGATAAAGTTATTTTGACATCCAAGGAGGACAAAATGTTCTTTCTGAATATAGATCAAGTTGTTTGTGACATGTAAATGAAACTCTTCTGAGTAATTTCTTCTTTTAGGAAATGTGATCAAAAAGAAAAGGTAGAGAATTTTTAATGCTTGTGTGCTATCCTGGGAGTCCAGTTCTAATTACAGAGTCTCTTTGGACAATGGCAATGTTTTAATCTTGTTTTGCTGAAACATTTAAGCATATACTTAGGTATGGCTGTTTTCAGAACAGCATGTAAGTAATACCTAGATCATAATGCTTTTCCCTGGTGCTGACTGTAATTTCCATTCATTAATTCTGCCAGTCCTGTCTGGTCTAGTTTTTGGAAGATGTTTACATATATATTCATATACCTTGCTATTAATGTACACTGTTTTTTTCCCATTTCTGCTTAAATATGTGCCACAGACCTAATGTACATCTAATGAAATATTTCTAAGGTGGCCTCACACTGCTTCTATGAATTTCAATTTTTCTGTTTTTCATTTCAGTCTCTTCTTTCATTTAAAGGAAAAGCATTCTGTACTCTGAAGTTTTGTGTTGGAGGCAGCTACCCTAAACTCTACAAGGAAGCAGAAGATGTCATGTCAGGCAAATGAACCCGGACTCCACTTCTTTCAACAAACAGGGCATTTCCTTAATGGCACTGTCACTTCACAAAATCACAGAATCATAGTGTCATGGAATTGTTTAGGTTGGAAACCACCTCTAAGGTCATTTAGTCCAACTGTTAACCGAGCACTGCCAAGTCTACCACTAAACCATGTCCCTAAGTGCCACATCCACATGTTTTTGAACACTTCCGGGAATAGTCTCAAACTCTACAAACCTCTGCAGTGCCATGTAGTGTTCTGTCTCTGAACACCCTCTCCCTTTTGGGGCAGAATGGTTTGCTTTCCACCTTTCACTTCTGTGTTAACATGCCTCTTCTCAGTGTCAAGTTCTGTCTCATGATGTTGGGCAAGCAGTTCCCTCATTGTTGTTGTTTGGTCTTACCTAGGCTTTTTTCTCCCCTGTGGCACAGTCTGTAACTGCACAGAAGTCATCAACTCAGATGCTCACATTTGTATTTTCACTGCATTTTCCCTTGGTCTTATGCAAATGGTCAGCATTTATGTATCGTCCATTGTACGCACAAAGCAAGTATTAACCAAGAAGCCACAGGGAGTAAGTTTGCCAGAGTTTGTATACATTCACTGGCTCAGTGTCCCAAGGAACAGAGGGCAAGGAGCAGCAACATGGGAAGCTCTGTTTTGAAGAGGTCTTGTAACTTTTCCATTCACAGTTCGGTGGTACCACCCCTGGGAAAAGTGTCCTTGATTCAAAATATCATGTGTAGAGAGAAACACCTGATTTTGTGGTACTTCATGGAGGAGAGAATGGAGCATGGAAAAATTCCAGAACTTGGTGAGACAGAGATGCTTGATTAGATGGGTACCTTCCAGGTGATCCAGAAAAAGAAATGGGTCCTGTTTTTCTCACTCTTGCTGCAGTGGTTATTCTATGAGTAGCTGACACTTAATTCCTGAAGCATTGTCTTTTCTGTGCCTTTCTTTTGCTTTTCCTTTCTGTCCCACTTACAAGGGAGCCACAAAAGCTCTCACAGGACATTCCAGATGTTCTGAAACATAAATGCAGAGGGATGTACAACATTCAATATTTAACAAGGATTTGTTTTGCCTTCTAATTTCTAATTTCTGTTTAGTGAAGCAACAAACTCTTGAAACAAGGCTGCAATGCTCATTATTCTCTGCCTTCCCTCAGGCCCATGCTGTGTGGGAGGGAAAAATGAAGTCTCATAGTCTGACGCTGGCTACTTCCTTTCTCTCCCTTAGCCTGCCTCCATCCCTATTTGGGGTTTTAACAGATCAAGGTGGTAATTCAAGCAGAATGATCCTATTAGCAGCTTTCCCCTGTAAACCTAGGTTGGGTGACAAGGAGATAAAGAGTTCGTGCAGGAAGCAACAGGGATCATGGAGATTTCAAGAACAGACTCATTCTGTGTGGCAGAAGTGTCTTCCAGAGTTGGTACGAAGTGCCATTTTACACCCAGCAGTCGCTGCCAGCACGTGAAAACCACGTCAGCCATGATTGAGCAAGGCATAAAACACCTTCCATCCAAATTATCCAAGGAACCCATGTAAATTCAGAGAAAATCACCTACTCTCTTTCCCCTTTTTTCCCTTGACAGCCTGGGAAGTTCATGGCTGTGTTCCTGGCATTTCAGGGAGTCTGATCCACTCATGCTAAACCTTCTCCCAGGTAATAACTGACAGGATGAGATGAAATGGCCTCCAGTTGTGCCAGAGGAGGTTTAGGTTGGATACTAGGAAAAATTTCCTCACTGAAAGAGTGGTTCAGCTTCAGAATAGGCTGCCCAGGGACATGGTGGAATCACCATCCCTGGAAGCATTCAAATAATGTCTAGTTACGACACTTGGGTACACAATTTAGTGGTGAAGAAAGCAGTGATAGGCTAATGGTTGGTTCTGATGATACTGGAGGTCTTTTCCAACCTTAGCACTTCAAGGATTCTCTGACATAGTGAAGAACAAAAGAGGTCAAGGCCTCGATGTCCATGAAATGGAGGGCTCTGCTAATGTTTGCAACAACCTTTTAACTAGATAGATCATACTAAAGTAAGGAATATTTCTCATCAGGCATAAACAGAAGTGCATATGGGATCAGAAAATATTTAATTACCACTGACAGGTTTAAGCCCCTTCTTTGGACTTTCAGATAGCTCCTCAGAATGAAAACAGGAGAAGGTGTGCATCAGGTTTGTATCCACTGCTCTCTTCTTTGGATGAAGAGGGCATGGGCTATCTGAGATACACACCTGTGATTTATTTAACATTCTGCTGCTGTTATGCATATCTTCTCCTTTCACTTTCTGCATCCGCAAACAGGCAAGTTTGGGAGGTGAACACCATTTTACAAATGACTGAGGATGACTTCTGTGAATCCGTGGGAATGTTCCTAATTTACAGGAGACAGACTCCAAAAGGAAACAGCTAGGTAAGGCCAGCTGATATCACCAGTCCCAAACACTCTTTAAATATCTTGCAGCCGAATTTTGGGAGCATTTTGGGCATTTAGATTTCATAAGCATTGGGGTTTTTTTCTCTTGTTTGAAAGCTAGCTACAATGGTAAGAAACCAAGTTGTGAAACATAAAATCTTGAAACTGGACAGTGCAAAATTCAGCCTTAATTCACTCTTTTGACTGAAGACAAGGCAGCTTTTATGTAAAAATAAATAAATAAATAAAATAATCAGATACCAGGAGAAATGTGTCTGATAGGAGAATCAGAAGCAAGAGGCCTCAGGATAGCCATCATCTCTGAAGAATTTGGTTCTTGTTCCAGCTTAGCTCAAGCAAAATCAAGGTGAGGATTTGTCTCAATTCCAATTAGTCCACATCATAGATCAGTATATCTGGAAAAGTCCTAAAAAGATCTGAGCAGATATTTCAGGAGCCTGAGCAGCCCCTATTTCTGTTCAGTTAAATGTCAACTGAGCATACCTGGCACTTTGCAAGAATTGGTTCCCTGAAAAAGATGAAGGCTGGCTCTGACAGAGAAGTAGAGGGTGAGAATGGAGAGATGCAAGAAGCTGAATCTGTTAAATGTTTCTGAGCATCATTAAAAATAAGGGTGACCGAGGAATGTAAATGTAAAAGACACCTAGGTCAAAACTTCAAGTGTGATTTTGGTGCAGCATCTCTAGCTACATTAGTTGGATATAGTCCAAACCAGAAGAATTTGAAAAGTATTTACAACATCCAGAAGACATTTTGACATCTGTTCATTTGGATGTTTTAGTTTTGCACTGAGTGGATGAGGGCAGAATAATTCCTGCTTGAACTTTGCTCACCAGAAAAGTAAAATCACTGTTTTTGCAAAAGAAAAAGAGAACAACTTTGAGCATGTTCTGGCCAAGTTCATACCAAAGGTGCTGAACTCTTCTCTGTAAAGAGATCTCGTATAGCAGAGATCATTTTGAACTACATGCTGATATTTCCTCCAAATTAACTTAAACCAGCATTCTGCCTCAAAAGCTGAAAAACATTAAACCTGACACTCTCTTTATTTATTCTCAGTTCAGAACATCTACAGCTACCCCTTTTGTGACTTCCCTGTTGCTGCTGGGTTTCCACTTAGATTGCTTAGATGTCCTTTCTCACTATTCTCAAAATCTCTGCTGGCCCCCAAGTGACTCCTGCACTGTGACTCATGGGCCTCTTTCATCAGGAGACAAACTAATGGTCTCCTTCGACACATACTGGATGCGTTCTGCACACCTCCAGGCTTTCTGCTGCTGCTGCTAATGAGATTCTTCTGGAGGGTTCTGAAAAATCATTAAGGAGTGGTTTCTGAAAGCCCAATATTAGTTTTTCAGCACTTAACCAGGCTTGCCTCCTCACTGCTCAATGCTAATAAGGGCAGAATGGTTGCTCTGGTAGCAGAGTGGTCAAGAATCACCTCGCTGGTGTCAACACAGTGATCCACCTGCTCTATTGAGTGTTTTTGAACTTTTGGAGTGATGAAAAAAGGAGCAGGACTTGCTGGCTTATAGCAAGATGAATTGTGGAGCTGAGTGGTAAGTGAAAGACTTGTCAGAAGCTAATGGCATAACCTGGCTGCACCTACAGGGAATTCCTACCTTAGTTAGGTATCCAGTCCAGTGAAGGGAATAAAGAGCATTACCAGAGATACGCACTTTGAGAGAAATCCCTGCCCTCGAACACAAACAGGATGGTACTAGGTGATGATGGGCTGAAGAAAATGAAAACTATGCTTGGGAGACAGCCTTGTTGGCTACTGGCTGTGGGGTTGGTTAGGGAATGGAAATCATGGAGAAAAGAACATCGAGACAGGAACTGTGGAGAGTGCTAGAGAAGCTATGAGGAGAGGACATACGAGAGTCTGGGGAAGAAAAAGATCCCTGAGATGTTATTTGTTAGTACTGCCAGAAAAGATTCAAGAAGACTGTGGATAAATACTTGACCAAAGGAAAAGGTAGAAGTAGTCCAGCACGAGAGAAAAATGCATGACTGAAAGTGCTTCAGTTGCTCTAGACAACGTCCTTTACTTAAAGTTCCAGAGCTGACTCATACCTTAGGTTTCCCTCCTTGTTACTTTGGAAGATAGCATGAAAACCCTTAATTCAGGGAACTGGAAATGCTGAGATACAAGGTTTAAACACCACTGATCTAGCTGAAGAACTGAATAAAGTCAGTGGATGACTGTTTTCAGGAGTTTTATCTAGAAAGAGAAAGGCTGAAAGGAACCACTGATGGGGGATGCTTCATAGATTTTGCAAGAGCAGGAGAAAAGATGACCCTGGTGGGGACACTGTGCCTTTAAAAGGACATTAACAGGAAAAAATGTGTTTGAGTTTAAGATGAAGTTTAAGTTCCGACATGCTGATCTATTAAGCTTCAAAAACAGGCGTGCAGGTCATGGAGCTTTCCCGGAACAGTGACAGAACTGTCCAAAGTCTCGGTGCCAAGGGATTTCCAAATACCGCATATGAAACAAAATAGAGATGTGCCCTTCTTTATGAAGTGCAGCAGGTAAAGCCACTACAGAGATAAAACATTCAGGTCATACAGAAAATCTGCAACGAATTTGAATTCTGCTTCACTTTACATGAAATGATGGACAAAAGCTGATAAAAAATTTATGCAGCTATATTTTTAACAGTAGTCTGTTGTCAAACATTAAATGCTTCTAAAATTTTAACTGAAGAAGTGGCCAATTATAGAACTGTAATGAAGATATGTGTATTTTCTGATATTAAAATTAAAATGAATGTCTATAGTTTTCACCTAAAAATACAACAAAAAAAAAAAAAAAAAAAAAAAAAAGAACAGGTGAAACATCTCAAGAGGATCCAGGGTCAGAGAACTCCTTTTTGCAGTTTCCGGGAAATAATGATGTTCCTGTTAAGAGATTCCGGCTGGTGATTATTTAATAACAGGGATAAATGTCTGAACAATCATACTGACAAGTATGGCTGGAGGCCAGAATGGTTACACATGATAATGTCTTTAGGGCATAGAGAAGCTCCAAGTATAGGTTAGACTTGAAGGATCCCAAATGCCCCATCATTATTGGTCTTGAGACTACTTTCTTTCCTCCTGTAAAGCCAAACTATCCTGGAAGGGTTTTAAACTCAGGTGGGCAGAACTGCTGAGAGAAAGGCTATATTCATGTCAGCCAAGGGAGGAGTAAGTCTCTTCTTTGGGATTTACATCTGCACATAAAGCAAATTACCATTAAAATGGAAAGATTTCCCATCACTTAGAGATTTGTTTTCTTGCTGACATCAAATATTTTCTTGTCTACTTGCTGTGTCCTCTCTGTTCCTGGCCTGAATTTCTCAGGGCACTTTCATTTGCCTACATTTAATTCTTGCCTTAGGGTATAGTTTTGGCAAACTGACAGTTGGCATGGGTTGGGAACTCAGGGCATTTCCCTGAGAAACATACTCTGCAATAAAATCTGTTCTACACTGATAACATTTAGATCTGAGGAAAAACAGCAGAAAAGTATGGCCAAGGGCCTTTGGCAACCTCAGAGAGAGCCAGAGTTCCTGCCTACAGCTGCTCAAAAAAGCCTAAATTTACTAGAAAAGAGAGAGGTTTTCTGTAAGCCTGTAGCCTTGGAGGAAAGGTAAAGCAGTTAAGATAAGCACAGGTAGTTTGAAATCATCACCTGAAAGCCTGCAAGGACAGAAAAGGTAGAAAGTGAGGCAGTTGCCACGGGGAAACCCATCTTTAGCCTGGCTGTGTGAATCAGCAATTTGGAAGAGCTGCTGTGAGTATACACACAACAGACTCGGGATAAAAATGCAGGGGGCAAAGAGAGGGACTGGAGAAGCTGAATTGTTCGTGGGCTCTTTCCCATACCTCCATGGGTAAGCAAAGCTGAGTCTGCCTTCAGCAAGTCTTCCTGTGAGTGGCAGATCAAAGGCAGTCTGGTTACCCATGAAAAAAATTTCTTGATTGGTTTCTAAAGGTGTGAAGGTCAATTGACTTTTCCTCTCTAGAAATTAAACCCTTCATGTTTCTCTTCTCTCTGGATACCAACAGTATCTTTCTCTTCAAGACTATCAACAGCAGTTTAAATGAGCTTAAAATATTTCAGATGAGTGTTCCTCTGGTAATTTAGCTGAAATCAGACACAGAGTTCAAAAGTTAGGGATGCTAGATGCATGGAGAGAATAAACAAGTTGACACGCAGAATGTGATTGCCTAAGTGTGGTTGCTTTTTCAATTCAGAAAGCAGCCTAAAATCTGTTTGTTGGCAGATGAAAGACAGACTGTGATTGGTGCCACAGCTGCTCAGGATGAAATCCTGGAGAAGGTAAGTTTGGCTATTCAAATAAGAACCCTATGACCAGACATAGCCTGTTTCTTTTGCCAGTGTAGGACGCAGCTTGCAGAGGGGAAATATGGGAGGCTGATGATTCCTAAAGTCATATAGAAAAAAAAAAAAACATGACTACAAGTTACACACATTATTTACTAGTAGAAAATTCAAGAAAGGGGCTAAAGATACCTTTATACAGGTCTCAAAATCAGTGATACTGAAGAAATAGAACTGATGCTTTCAGTCTTCATCTCTGAAGCGGCCTTCTTTCACTTGCTGCCCTTTTATCACCAGCTAAACTGTGTATCTTTGTTCCCTGTGTTTAGATATTACAAATCTTTGAGAGTCTGATGGGGTTTTCTGCTGATCAATGGTCTGTGAGTAGGGAGCTCAGCTGAGGATACCATGAACAATTCTATAATTTTCAGATTATTTAAAGCCAGTCTCTTAAGACAAGGGAAAGGTTGTGTGCATTTCCAGTCCAAACCGCCTGTCAGTTGAATAGTTAAAGATATATTTTAGGCCCATGGTGGTTAATGGGTAAAACTAATTGGAAGTAAAATTTAGCCCATGGCTAAATGGCAATAGGAGTAAGAATTGCATGCCTGAAAAAATAGGGCTTCATTGCTGACAGAAAGCATACAGATTCTTTAGAATTCCTCAGCTAAATCAATGTCCAGTCATCCTATATCTTTATGTTAATTGATTTGGAGAAAATACAACCTTCCTTCCCTATAAGCTTACCTTTCCCTTAAAGATATAGTTCAAAAATAAGAAAAATAAGAAAATAAGAATAAGAAAAATTCCTGTTTTTTGATACCTGTTAGTTTTGCTAGATTCAGCTTATTGAGTTCTGAATACAGTTTAGAAGTTAAAACTAAAATATTTTTTGTAAGAGTGTTATTGAAAAGACTATGTAATCTGAAAGGCTGAAAAGTTTAACAAGCTAAGCTGGTAAAGTCATTGTTCAAGGGAGAAAAAAAAAAAAAGAAAAATATGTAATAAATCTGAACCATCACTTTGAGGCAGAAGCTGGTCCCAAAAGTCCTATGACTATTGCCCAGAAGTGGCACTCAGTTCCCTGTGATCACTTTTTCTAAGGCTTTGCACAGTAGTGTGGGGAGTGGCTGTTCACTGAGAGCTGCCAAATTACTTCTAAACTGCGTCATGGGATCTTTCTTTCAATTAAAGAATTTTAGCACTTCATGAGAGTGGGCTTCCTCGTGGCCTGTGGATGGGGCTCGCTGCCCAGACAGCACCAGCCTGCCACATTTCTCAGCGCTTTTCCAGAGATTACTGCTTTTCTCTGGGGAGTGAATTGAGCATTGATATTGTTTCTTTCCCTCAAAAAGCACAAAATGATCCCCTTGGGCACAGCAGGAGTCAAATGCCCATGTTTGTTAGCAGAGTACAACAGCATGAGGCCTGGCTGTACGTATGTACAGCCCTAGACTGTTGGCTTTGGAATGGAAAATATAATAAAGCTGATGGGGAGGCAGAAGAGACTAGTTGAAGGGACATCCCCCCATTACTCTAGACTTCAAGTAACTTATCAAAATCAAGTGCAATCGTGTGAGCAGAGTGTGTGTGAATTCACATTACGCAGACATAGAAATACATCAGCTGCACAAATGATCTTATAAGTCTCTGTAACTGCTAGGAAAGTGTCTGGATGACAAAGCCCCTCACATATGTCTGAGTTTTGCCCAGGGGACCACAGACTGACTAATGAACTTGTCAGTAAGGCTGGCAGTGCTTTACAATTACAGCAGAGGGAGAGTTCCTATCCAGAATGCTGTAATGAGCATGTTTTGTGTTAGATTTGTGTTTGGCATAATACTTGCACTGATTGCTCCTTTTATTTCCACGCCTTGTGCAGCCTTTTGTGTTGATCAAAAATTTTATATCTCCAAAATTAACCAGCAGTCAGGCCCTATTAGGTTTTTTCTCTTGCAAAATAGTTTTATAGATGAAGACGGTTCGGGCTACATTGGGGGTGCAGTATAGATCCTTCATCTTGCAAATTGCTTTAGCTGATGTTGGTTGCTGCATTCCAAATCAAGTGTCATATTCTGAGTCTTGTCTGTGAGTCTTACATCATACTTCCCTCCCATGCCCAGGATAGACCCACAAATCTTGGTCTCCAATATCCTCCTGCTGTCTAAAAAATGATCATTTATTTTACTACTTGTGAGACAAATCCCTATTTAGCACCTGTTACCTGGAAAAAAAGAACTGTTTTGTCAACAATGCAATGACAGAAGTTTCTTCTTGGGAAACAAGTCCTTGATTTAAACACTTTGAAAGACCTATTCTGAAGACAGTGAAAATTCTGTACATAACTCACGTGGCCCATTTTTTCCTATGAGAGGGGAAAAGCGAAGCAAAATAAGTTTCTTTGATAGACATTATGAGAAAAAGTAGACTTTGTAAGGAAACACTGCAGCTGGCAAGTATCTAGTCATTGCCATTCAATAGAGGCACCCTACGCTTTCAACACTGCTATCCTGTGCTGACAAGTTCAAAGGTCCAGTGGTACCTTAATCATAGGAACCAGTGGGCAGCCACTGGTAGGGGAAGGCAGAAGGCACTGCAGACCCTGTCTCTGTTGAAGCTAGAACAAAGCTGAATCCCTGCTCTGAAAAGCTATTTATTCTGTGTTCATTATGGAACTGAATCACAAAGCTCTACCCCTGGGTCCCTGTTGTTGCCTGAAATCAGTGGTTCACCGGGGGAAGTCCTGTCTCTCATGACAACTGCCATCTCGGCTGGCACACTGCAAATTGAACCAGGGAATCACTGCCTCTAAAACCACAAGTTATCACAGCTTGTGTTGGCACATCAGCCCCATGCAGGTCCATGTCTGGGGAGGAACTCTGTGCTGTATAATCCCCCTCTGAGCCAGGGGTTGCAGGAATCTACAAGGAAATGTTTTATTTCACATGGTGTCAGGGAAGCTGGGAAAATAGTCAGAAAAAGGTCAGCTCTGAAAAAAAAAGCTTTTACAGTCTCAGCCTCGCAAATGCTGAAGAAACTGCACAGTCTGAAGCACTAAATTGTCAGAAATTCATGTGTACTTTTAAAGGTGCTGGCTCTGTGGGAGGCGTGTGTTCATTCAGCTGGTCACTACACGGCCTGCAGCATGTTTGAACTCTTGGTCTGAAGTGTCCTGCAGATACCTGGATAGAGGGGCTGCACTGAAAAACGTCAGTCCTTTCTAAAATAGGAAAAAAAGGAAGCACTGTGGGAGAAACTATGATTAAAAATAGTGTGTTTGCCCCCTCAGTACAAAATAGAGGTAAAGATAAAATTCGACACGTCCAGTCTTTCTGCATCTCTGTCCACAATTTTTTTTAGTTCACTTCATTAAATTCTATGGTTCATAATAGAGTTAAATTTGTCCCTAAAAACTGGTTTGTCCTGAGAAATCTGCTGTAACTAATAATGCATTTATGTTCACATTACTTGTTTTAAAATGTAAGTGGGATTAGGGGGTTTCATTGTGAAGCTCTTTCCAATGAAAAGTGGTTTTGGACCCAAACAAGGATTTTAAAATAATAATAACAACAACAACAATAATATCATCATAATGAGATTGAAATTTTTATAGCTTTTCAGAAGGATAAAGGGGAGATAACTTTCTTGCAATAAAAAATCTATTTTTTTATAAATATATTTGATCTTAATTTTGAAAATTGGCCTTTTTTTGCTGTAGAGATCTTCAATAACAGTGTTTTGTTTCTTTTCTTTTTATTTCTAAAACATGCCTGTTAGAAACTTTATAAGTCCCATTAAATGAGTATTATTCCTTTCATGCTTCCAGGAGAATACTATTGCTGGCTCTTTTGTGTCATTAATTCCCCATACAAATATACATTGTATCCAACTTAGGATCATGAAAGACACAGGGATTAGAAACCTATTTAGTCTGACTAAATCCTTTGGAAATTTAAAATGGAAAATATTATCACCATTTGAGTGTTAAATCTACCAAATTTTTGCCTAACCGGTTAATTATTTGCTTGAGAGGATCCCTAAATCTTCTCATGAAAGCAGGGAGCTTTGGTAATGATGCGATCTCCAAACTGGAAAGGCAAGCACACATTGTCATCCAGTGTGGGGGAAAATGCAAAGCAGCTGGAGAACTTTGAAGGGTTTTTTTGTTAGGCAGGCTGTGGTGAGAGGACAGATACTCCTGTGCAGTTAGAAGGAACAGCTCAGGAAGAGGGAATTAAGGAAAACTCAAGGGAAGTGACCCCTTCGTCTAAAAAATGTGTATGAAGACTAGGCAAAAAGCGTCTCCCAAAAAAGTGTAAGGGAAGAGAGAAGGGAGTGTGTTGTGAGCTGGCTCACGGCGCAATGGCCAGGGAGCGGCCAGCAGATAAAATCCGGCAGTTCGCTTCCTTCTGCCTCTAGAGCAGCAGGACGGAGATGCATCCCACTGCAGTTACTCGTGTGTGTCCAAAGGCCTCCATCATCCAAACGTTTCATTTCCTGACAGCAAGAACCCGCCAGACTCTGATGTTTTGGACTGGCTGCTGAGGCTGGGAAGGAATGGGATTGTGTAATGGGAGCATTAAACAACGTGGTGGGGGGAGGTGATAACTTTGCAGGAGGAAATCGGAAAGGGTATATCCTTTTTTCCTAAAAAAGAAATCCTCAGTGCCAGATGTAAATAGGATGGGTAAATTCCCTGCTTATTGAGAGACATCTGACTTTGTAAGATTCTCTCCATCACTCCTAAGTCAGCAAAAAAAAAATTATCTAAAATGTGATAGCAAGGAATCCCAGGGAGCCTGGGACTGAGAAGCAACCACTCAAATGTCTTTAAAAGTGTTAAAGTTGCCTGGCACTACTGTGGTTTTAGATGGTCTTCTAGATTATTTTTTTAAGTGACTGTTTTCTTCTATCTAAAATGGGGTGTTAGTAGCTATTTTTAATTTACTGTGGCTACCTTGACTTTTCCAACCAGCAAGGTGAGGGTCAAGCAGACTCTGAAGGAAGGATCTTCTTTGGTCAGACAGTAAAGGGCAAGGGGGCAGAAGCCAAGGGACAGAAGAAAGAGCAGAAGGATACATGACCAATTAAAATGAAAAGGACATCTCGCCACAGTTATTTACCTACCTCTCACAGCAAATCTTCCAGTCACCTCTGCAGGACACATGAAGTCTAAAATCTATGAAATAAAAGTAACCATCCCATCTCAGTGGCTCCAACGTTTTATAGAAATCAATTAGTTTGAAGTATTTTCTGTTCAAAATTAAATTAGAAGCATGCTTTTCAAAACAGCTGAACTACTGAACGTCTCAATATGATGTTGCCACACACATGCATGTGTTTTCAGCATGCAGCTGGCATTATTCCCAGCCTTCCTGAAACCAGTGGCCTACTTCTGGGTATATTTTCCCTTCAAAACCCCACCTCGATTCACTGCAGTGTTTTGAATTTCCAATTAATACAACAAGCTTTGACGAGGGTAACATCTTTCCTACATGTCTTTCATCAGAATGTGATATAGGACTAGCAGGAGACACACGTGTAAGGAAGGGGGGAGGAAAGTAAGGGAATACATCACAATCTTCTCTGTATGTGCTTTTCAGCTTTATGTATTGTGTGGTTCTGTGTCTATTTAAATATCAATCTGCATGCACGGAAATGTGGACTGACAGAAATATGTATCTTGCAACTCTTTTTCTTCCCTCTCCACTTCTGGGATGATGGAAGGATTTCAGATGTGTGAAGGCCTCCTTGAGAAAACAAAACAAAGTACCAGGGTATAGTTTTTGAAATGGAAACACACTCAACAGCAGGTAGAAACCCAAATTCCTTTGTTCTGCAGTTTCCAACACAGGAAAACAGAGTTCTGGATTTGAGATGTCCTTGCGTGCTAGCATTGCAGGAGTCTGATGTATTTCAAGATCAGATTTTTTTTTAATTTTTGTTTGTTTGGGTTTTTTTTGTTTGGGGTTTTTTGTGTTTTGTTGGGTTTTTTTTCTTTTTCTTTTTTTTTTAGTTCCTATATGTTTTCCACTCCCTGTTAGGCAAATGACAGTTCTTTCTGGGCTGTGGAGGCTCATGGGTGTTCCTGGGAATGGATTCACAGGGGTAGAATAAAAAAGGGATGTAGCTCCCTCTTTCCCTACTAGTGCTGCCTGATGAAATACATGTGCTCCTGATCATGAGACAGGAGAGGTATCACACTGCTATGCAGCCAAAACTTCCATATTTGGGCTACATCTGGCCCAGTTTGTGAATTGCTCATATTTTTAAGAAAATAATTTGTTTTATTTTTCAGATACATCACTGCAGATGCAAAAAGCTGGATTATGTCTGGATTTCTGCAGTAGGATTTCCTCTCTGCTCCTTTGCTGAGACAGAGTAGAAATATTATCCCCTTTTTTCTCTTCTCACCCTGCCCCAGATCTCAGAGTAAGTACGTACTGAACAGAAGCAGTTAATGTTTTAACCGTTAATGAGTTCTGTTGACCAAAGAGATTATTAAACAACACACATCTTGCTTGACAATAGTTTTTAAATAAAAACACAGTGCATAACAATACTCCATGTTTCTGAAATATTTGTGAAAGTTCAGAAAAAAAAAAAAAAGTGAAAATCCACTATATATTCATTTTTTTAACCTACCGGCACTGAACCAAAAGGACAAGAAGAATACAGGAAAGGGAGAACACTTGTTCTTTCCTTACAATCCACAAGTCACCACTGATGGAGGTAATTACTGGGAGAGTCTTTTCTGTCTTCTCCACAAGTAAAGATAGTAAAATCAGGCACCAGTCCTTGAGGGGATGCTAGTGAGGAATAAGAACTGATGTTTGGATTGAGATCTCTATAAATGGCAGTTTGTCATTATATGATGTGCATTGTTTAAAATTTTGTATATGCCTCCAGAGGCTGCAAGAATTTGACATTACTTGGAGTAATGAGTGAGCTTTCCAAAGCAGATTATATGAAGTACAATATTTCAGGCTAATTTTGAGCACTATGTTTACTTTGGAAGCTCTTAAAATCCACTCTAAAATGGTTAAACTAGATCTGTCTGGCAAAACATTTTAGGCTTTCTGAAACAGAATTATATGAGAACTTGCTTTTACAAAAAGTCAAAAAAACGTTTTGCCCTGTACAGAGTCTAAATACTTACTTACTGCAAAAACAGGAAACAAAACCAGTTCATAGTTCAAACAGCATTTATGTAGATGCTTTTCTTCAGCACCTTCTTTCAGGAGAAATCACCCCAAGAAGTCGGCATTGCTTTCTAAGTGAGATCCCCAGAAAAAAAGAGTATTTCTGGTTACAGCGTTACACTGCCAACAATGACTGATGGCTCAACCAGTCACTAAACCAGGGACTCCAGATGAAGGCACTGGGACTGCTGAACTTCCTTGGCAGCTTAGGAGAATTGTTTCCTTCTATTTCCAGGTTGCATAACTCTTTCCTTTTTTTTTTTTTTCTTTTCTGCCTCCTCTACCCTTCCCATCAATAAAGGTTAAACGAGTCCCTTACTGAAATGTTAGGAAATGAAAAAAAGTTAATAAAGTAGTTCAGCTTTTGACTTTTCCAAATTGCTTCCTTTCTCTAGGATGCACCTACTATACCTGATCTCAGCTCATAGGCTGTGTTGGCACTGTGAGGTGGGTAGGAGCACTGCACGGACATGGGAAGGAGCACTGTGTTGATGTGCCTGTTGCTCTGGGTGGTGATCAGGACTGGGGCTGGCTGCACAGTGGAGAGGTAGAGACCAGGGCAGCTAGACCTGGCTGTCAGGCAACCTTTTGTCAGTGCTGACAGCCTGTCTCCTCACGAGCATCAAATTAATTCAAGCACTAAAATAAATCTCAAATCGAGCCATGGCTGATAAAGAATACACAACATGTCCTGTTACCTTCTATGTGCGTCTGTCTCCTGTCTCTGCTAGAAGGGCTCCTTAACCATCTCTCTGTGAGCAAACAGATGGGAAGCAAGCTAATCTAGCAGTCTTCTTTCCCTGTGGTACCTCAGCCACTCTTGGCTGTGACACATGGAGCCTCCCAGTGGTGGGATTTACATAACAATTTAATTTTAAAGAAAGAGGACATGTACGATTCTGGCAGTTGTGCAATTAGTGTAGTTCCTCAGCAGACCCACCACGGTTCCTTTTGCTTCTTATAGAGAAAGTTAGAAATGACAGGCAGGTTTTAGCAGACAGTGGTTTTCCAAGGCAGAAGTCAAAGACCTTGCTGGAGCAGGTAAAAGCTCATCCAAAATAAGACTTTAGCTTCATTTGCTGCCTTTAATCTTATGTGGCCTTTGATTCCCTCTCACAAAACTTGAATGTACCCTAAAAGCAAGCCCAGGGAGCAAGGATATAAACGGGGAATGTGATCAGTGCTTGCAGAACTGATGGGCAGTTCTAAGTTGTATTAATTCTATTTTCATCTCAAAGTTTTATGCCTTTATGGTATTAATATAATAAATACAAATACTTCAGAAAAATTGCAGAAAACGTTGAGAGAGGAGAAGGAAAGGCCTTACATATTTCAAAATTTCTTCTAATTTTTTCTCTTCTTTATGCCAGCACTTTTTCAGGTGTGCTGGACAGGGTGGGAAATATCTACATCTCAAACCTTGTAGGAGGGTAAGGAGGAAATGAAAATGAAAGCATTAAGACAGAAAAAGCATCCACTCTAATTCTGAGAAATTAACTGAATTAAAAGAGCTACACCTTTGCTTTCAGCCTGCAGAGAATTTACCTTCTCTGAAGTCAGGGCAATGAGTCCTGACAAGCACCAAGCCCTCTGGAGAAGAGTAGACATTTTATACTTCAGAAACTTGTGACCATGAAGATGACGTACACTGATTGCTGTTAGATCCCTAGTGCTCACCCCAGACTGACTGATGATGAGGTGCTTTGCTGACCTGGAATGACCACAGGCAACAAACAAATACACTTGCATTCAATCCATTTCAATGCATTTGGTCCTGAGAAATTCTTTTTGAGAGCCTAAAGAGAAAACACAGAAGTGTCCTTGTGTGTAAGTGCTTTCATCGTATCTCAAGTTGACAAAACCCCCTTTATTTACACCCAAGTCATGGTTCAGACTATCCCAAACTATCCTTGCCATCTAATTCCATTGAAAGAATTACAGGATGGAGCATAAAGTTTGGCTACAGATGAGCCAGGTTTCTCTCTGCTGTTCCTGCTTCCATGCTTTTTTCTTCATCCTTTTTTTTTTTTTTTTTAATTGAATTCTATGGTGAGACTGTGTGCCTCTCTGCCTCTTTAATCTTCCTCTTTGAATTCATTTGCATTGTGATAGATCGAGTTTGTGTTTCAGGATATGTCAGTGGGACCATGGTAATGCATCTGAAATGGTAAAAGTCTGCATCTTAATTGATTACCCATGTTCCTCCTTGGCCACATCCTCTGCCACGAATTCAGCATGAGGGGGCACAGGGAGAAGGGGCTGAGGCGGGTGGGGGGAGCGGGAAGGAAAGGGAAAAGGCACTGAAGAGTTTTAAAAGGATTTGTGTTAATTCCTTCAAGACGTCCCTATGTGATGTTTCTTAGTCAATAAGAGATTAGACTGAAGAGAGGATAGCCACTGTTAATCCTCTTCTATCCATTCCCACGATATAGGAATGGAACAAAATATAGGAACAAAACACACACAAACTTGCAGAGGACTTTTTTGTTGTTGTTCTTTTTCCTTTCACTGCTCATCAAGGAGAGCACTGAAGATCAGAGCCTTTGCCCAGGAAAGTAGTAGTCAAGGGGGAATGTCACATGAATTCTGGAATATGATTCTCTCAGGTTCCCTCTTCAGTTGCAGATCTCTTGGCCTAGAGCTGTAACCACAGCCAGGCAGAGTGAGACTTTCTTCTTCCAGCAAGGTTGGAGGTAAAGGGCAGTTATTAAAGGTCTATGTTTCCTTTAAGAGAAGTAATTCAATTCAAATTTTGTCACCGCCGTGAATCTTCAGGGTTTCTTATAACACTTTGTTTAGGAAGAAATCTCCTTTGCATTCACTCAGAGTCAGGGTGAATACTAAGGAATCTTTCTGGTCAACCAGAGCCAGGCGTGCTGTGAGCCATTCCAATTCCTGTTTGTCCACCTGGCTCGTTCTCTCACCTACCTCTTTGTTAATGAATATCTGGCTTATTTACATGCTAGAAAAAAGGGGAAGCACTAGTGATTAATAACTTGTTCCCTCCTCATGCACTAGTTGCACAATTATAAGTATCTTCAGACCTTGCTTGAAATGACCTTAGAGAGCTCCTGTATTCTTGCTGTCTTATGCATCTTCCCCAGAGTAAGAATATATGTTCTAAAATAGGTCACTGTGCACATCTTTTCTTAGATAGCAGACCAGCAATGAAGAGAGGAGCAAGTGAAGAGGACAGTGAACTGTAGAGAAAGAACAGTCTTTTTTTATTCCTCCATCTCCTATTTTCTTCTTCCTAATGATAAAAGAAAAAAAGAAAGGGAAATTCATAAAAAAGTAATGCAAGATGCAAGCCTGATCTTTAAATAGCCTCTGCTTAATATGGACATCCTGACTCTTGATGGCAAGTTCCTTATGTTCTGCCAGTATTAACCTTCGAGGAAGACTGAGGTTATGATAAAAAGCATTTCTATAGTAACTTGTATCTTAAGGTACTGAAATGATTCACTAGGACTGGTCTAACCTTGGAATAACTTTCTGAATCAGTTAGTTATCAGTTCTACTCTTTTACATACAGAAAAGCAGTGTTGCAGAGCATTGAAGCAACTTTCCCAAAGTTGTTCATAGCCTGTGGCATAACTCAGGACCAAGGCACAGGTCTCTAGACTCCAAAACTGGTGCTTTGATCACAGGGCCACACTCCTTAAAACAGCCCACTACCAAGCAAAGTGACAACTGGGACTTTATTTCTCATTTCCAGTCAGCATTGTAGCAGCGAAGAGCCTCTGCTTTTGGTCAAGCCTTTTCCCTGCAGGGAAATAAATAATCCATCTGCTGTTTCTGTCTGACATATCATCTAACATGCACAGCTCAGACATCTAAAACACAGGTGACCAGAAATAGAATCTGTTTTAATATATAATTGTCCAATTTCTTTCAAGATTCTGGAAAAAAAATATTCCCTATCACACACAGGAACTTTAGGCAGGTTTCACAGGCACCACCTGTCATTTTCAAGCAGAAGATTGATAATGCCTAGCATCAACTTTTTCCACAGTCTCTCTCCTTTCCTCTTCTCAAATATGTTTTTATTCTTTACCTCAGTATCTGACTTTGACGAGCTTTCTGTCAGTCTCCAGACCAGCCTGTCCAACATGGTATGTCAACTACCAGCAAAGCATGGATATGCCCTTCTTCCAGTGGGGCATGTGAAGAGTAGAGCATCTCAGGAGTCATCCAGCCCACTAGTCCTAGTCCTCCCCTTCTCTGCTCTGTAGGAGGGGCTTTATTGTGCTAAGGGAGCGTGGATAGCCTCAACACACTGACCTCTGCAGGGTGGGCTCCAGATGCTCCTCTGGTTGCTTGCAACCTTGGCTGAACTCCCTGGTTAGCTCAAACATACAGTAAGAATCCCTCCTTGTGCAATATGCTACAGTGGTTTTATTGCATTTTTTCCCCTGGTACATCTGTGTGAACCACAGTTGGGCAATTCTTCATCATGAAAGTACCAGCCAAGCCTTGAAACCCAAGCCTGTTTTACTGTAGGCAGTGGTGTGTTTTCAGAGACTAGGCAACAAAGGTATGTTGTCTGTAAGAGAAGCAGAAAACAACTCACAAAATCAAATAACAACCGGACTGAAAGTGAAGGCCCAGTCTTCCACTTTCTTTGGCATCTTGTCTTGACGGAGTTCATGGCACCCAAAGCAGCCTTCCCAATGGTCCCAGAGATCTAGGAAACATCAGTAGACTGGACTTGCTGTAATTATTTGGGATTGTTCTAGCATGTATGCTCAACTCTCATTTCTTCCCTTTGCCTTGTCAGGCCTTTTATCTCCTCCTTGTTTAATCAGGTATAGTTACCACTTTGTTCCACAGAGCTCAGATATATTTCCTTTCAGGTGCAGCTTTAGTGAACAATAAATTTGACTTCGGTCACCCATAACACTCTTAACCAATTTAAGCTCCCTCTTTCCTAAATTCAGGGGCTACTCAAGGAAAAATTCTCCCCGTCTCCCTCCCTCCCAAACCAAGGTCTCTTCCACACTGATTGATTTCGCCATTGCGTCTCACATCCCAGCTGGAGCTGAAAGCTCCACCTGCTGCCATTACTCAGCAGTAATTGCGCTGCACTTTTGCGCAGGTTTCAAGCATTCATCATCAGGATGACTCAATAAGGCAGTCCTGCACTGATGAAAGGCCTTAGAGTCTCCATCTCTCTTGCACATGAAATAGCCATCTTCAGGATAAACTCTGGTGTGTGGTTGGGGGAATGGGAGAATGTGTTTTATGATGAATAACTCACTTGCCAAAATTTCTCCTCTCCTCCCTGTTCTCAGGCTGTCTTGAGAACCAATCCTCACAGTCATACATTACTCCCTGAATATTTTTAGTGAGTGACATTCCATGTGTAACTTATCCTTGGGCAGTCCTCTGGAGAACATTCAAAATCAAAGCCGAGTGACAGATGCGTGCTGTGTCTGCTGCGTGGAGTCCAGACTGCAAGACAGGGCTTTGGTGCCTCCCAGGAGACCCAAATCCTCTGGCTCCTTCGTGTCTGTCTGCTGCTGGCTACGCATGTTGGGGCCCTTTGGCTGGTCTGGAGCTCTTGGTGTGGCTACACTCATGCCCAGGCTTCCACCTGATGTGCTCCAGCTCCTTCCCAGCTACAACCCCATCACTGGCCAGGCACACAGGCAAATCCCCTCCTTCACCTCCTCATTTGTCTAAAAGCAGACTAAGGACCAGATACCACCAGTCACTAATTCACCTCAGAGGCAAACAAGAGGGTAGGAGAGAGCTGGTGATGAAATATCAGGTTGTTTCTCTCCAAAGCCATTTCCGCTGCTGCTGCAGGACTGACTGTGCATGTGTGATGGTGGAGGGATTTACAAAAGTATTGACTCGGTGTTGGGAGGGTATTTCTGTTCCTCTGCTGGGCAGGTATAAATGTGGAATAAAGGTCTCCAGAGAACTCAAAAATCACTTTTCATGACCATTATGTAATATTCCCTTGCAGCTGTCTGGCAGAACATTTCTGCTAACTAAATCACCAGAACAGATCTGGAAGGCAGGCAGAGCATAAACCTGCAGGGTCATACAACATTTATTTACCACTTGCAGAGTTCTTTTATTTTACTGTGGAATATCATTTGTGCAACTTTGAGAAGGTGCAATAGCCATGCCAGGAGACAAACCCAGAGCCAAGAAAACCAGCACCACCCTCGGCACTGCCATGAACTCTGTCTGTAACATCCCATCAGCTCTTCCAGTGCCTCAGGTCACACTTGTCCTGGACAACAGAGGCATTTCTGATCTCTGAGAGGTGATGAGCGTGAGCACACTGGTGGATGTCTATGGGGTTTCTTTGATCTCTCTTGTGCAGGCTGTGGAATGCATCCCTATGTATTTTTAGACATTTACACCTACACACCTATATATTGAAAAGAGTCTCTGTATATTCACATATACATCTATATATAGCACCACACAGAAAATCATTACCAGTATGGGGGGGGGAGTTACAAATCTGAAATATATCAGACATGCATGCTTGTGCCAGTGGGATGCATCGAAGCTGGCTGAGAATATAAACAGGCTCCGTCCCCGTCCCCCCCCCACCAGTATCAACACTTTGAAATTCAGCCTATTTGGCAACTGATATAAAATAAAAAGAAAACATGAGAGTTGCCAAATATTTCAGTTTGAGAAAGTTTAAAGATTTTTTTCGTCCTTTCAAAGCTAAAAATGTAATTGAAAAGGTGATAAATTTTACCTCCTCTAACTGGGAAACACTGTTCTTTCCTAACCATTTCTGTCACAGGCTGTCTGGTATTCTTAGCAGCTATTTGATCTGGAGTTTTAAAGGTGTTGCAACTCAAATGTGCCTGAAGGCACAGACAAGTGTACATAGTTCTAAGAAATAAAACTAAATTTCATTATGCACTGTTATGTACCAAAGTGTCTTTACAAATCTGGCCTGTATTTCCTCTGTAGGTGGATATCACAAGTGTTGGAGTAACCAATGATTCACTGTATACGAAATCATCGGGACACACAATTGCTTGATCTTACCTCCTCCAGACCTCCTCAGAGACCCGGTCCGGATTTCCAGAGAGAGAGAGAAAAAACTCGTCTTCCAGTCCTCCATTTTTCCAATTTTATGCACTTTAATTGCTAAATCAAATAATTAAGTAGAAGCGTAACATAAGATAAATATTAACCCAATTTATTTTAATTTACATTGATATAAACAAAAACAATCTAATTATCAGCTTAATTAAACCATTCCTAATAAATCAACAACCTTATGAGCTTTATCTAACACACTGGAGGACAGCAGTTAGTTGCCAGCCATAAGTACAACATAGCATTATCAGCACCAGCTAGGACATCTTATTCCATCTGAATGCCAGACATAGCAAGGTGCCAGTCACTCCCAGATCAAAGGTGATAGTGATGTTCATTAAGGTAGTCTGTTCGAATTACAGATGGTCAGACAGTAGCCAATATCTCTGCTTTGCCAAAGGAGGTCACAGAAAAACATCCTGGTGCGTGTCAAAATGATGCAGCTTGTTACATTCAAAATTCAGATGGAAATGTACTGAGAAATGCTTTCAGGATTAATCATATAACATTCCCCATCTAAAATTTTATGCACTCATGATTCTATAAAGTGATCATTTAACTTAGGGATGCCTTAGATATGCAGAATTTATTAGTTAGATTTCATTAATAGGAAAATCCCTGCATTATCTGCAAACATGCACATGTGCTCACACGCAGAGCATGCATCATCAAGTGTCAGAAGTCCTCTTTTCTTGATGCTAGAGTTATCCTTCTAAAAGGCCCACAAAAAAAACAACCCCTCTAAGGTTTGTTTGTTTGTTTGTTTGAGGTTTTTTGGTTTTTTGTTTTGGTTTTTTTTTGTTTAGGCAATATAGTTTCCATGACTTTCCTCTCAGAGTTTCAGGAAACTAGCACATTGTTCAGAAAATTACTTAGCAGTTTCCTTGAACTACCTGTTTAATACTGATAACTTTTCTTAACCGGATTAACCAGGAGCCAGGTCTGATGATCCTGTGTATCACAGAATATCTTTCCACTTTTTGTGGACAAATCCTGGGATCTGTCCTGGGAAGGTAGAGGGAAGACAAACTGTTGTAAGGGTGGTGGTTATGTGATGGCAGCAGCAGGCAGAACCAGTTTCAATGGCTAGGGAACAAATGTAGATTTTTGATTTTTCAGAAAGGATGATTTGGCTTATCCCACTTCCCCGTAACTTCTGCTCACATGTTTCTTGGCAAATTGAAACGAGATGCTTCTAAATTCACCAGCATCACTTGATATATCTTGCCTTGCCCTGTAAAATACAATCCCATATGATCACAGGGGAAAAAAAAATTCATTCCATCAAACAGAGAAGTTATGGATCTTTTGATATTTCAGATTATGGCTCAATGGATAGATGCCACTTATTCTAACCTACAAAAACCCCAGCTCAAAAATTACTTGGAGGTACAAAGCTAGCAAAATGCTGATGCTGAAGATAGTAATTCTGTCAACTCCACACAGCAGCTGCTAATCTCAAGAGACCCACAGAACTGCTTCTTGACACTTCAGTGCTTGTTTCCAGCTACATTTTGATCCAAGCAAATTTAAAGCAAATATTGCCTTTTGTCACCACAAATATATGGGTGTTTCCCTGTACAAACTTTGATTTTTAATCAAAATTCACAAGGCACAGACCTGTTTTTGAGTCTCAGCACAGCTTTCAGAACAGATAGGCCTGAACACAGTTGGGTTCCCTTACTGTAACTGGATTAAAATGTGTATTAAGATTTAACAATGATAATAAATTCATTAATAGCTCAGATTTTGCGTTAAAGGGGCAATATGTCCTAATATAAGACATAACAATGATAATAAATTCATTAATAGCTCAGATTTTGTGGTAAAGGGGCAATATGTCCTAATATAAGACACAAGATGCTGGAAAAAGTAAATGTGTGAATGGGGGAGAAATTAAGTTTTATATGATGGTGACTTCTGGCACTTTCTAAGACAGACTGCTTGAATTTGAAGTCTTACAATTCTTAGTGGTGGTGGTGGTGTTATTAATTTTGTTGTTGCTATCATTAATATTTATCTATGTGTCTGGAAAGCCCTGCAGGGCTAGGAGGGAGTAAGACCTGCCTGAGTTTCATAGATACTTGCAGGCACTATGAAATGGTAGGACTGAGATTTCCGAATTCCAATCCCAGACTGGAGAAAAGGAGTGTTCCAAGCCTTCACACTTCACTGTCACAATCTCATTTGCCTATCCTAGTCCACTTCTGTCCTTCTAAGCAAGTACTGCCACGTTTTCCTTTCCTGATCCTGCACTGAACAGGCTGCCTGGGGTAAATCATTCTGTGATTCTATTGGCAAAAATTTCTGCAAATAAAAAAATATTCTACTGTTCTCATTAGTGATATCAAGAACCCACTGGATCCTACTGCCTTACAAAGAGACATAGAGACCTCCCTCTCCTTTCTCCGCAGAAGACAAACCTGACAAATGACAGAATAGGGATCAGTTGATTAATCTGAAAAGCTACAATGGGCCCCTCTGTACAACTTGATACAACTGACATATCTCAGTAGCAGAAAAATGTTCAGAGGCACTTTTCCCAGCACAAAAAATGCCACTGCTGGGAACAGACTGGGAGAGCTGCACACAGCAGCGATGGGGCAAGCGGGATGGCAGAGGACATGCAAAGATCACCTGAGCTTTCCCTGGCAGTGCTGCAGGTGGTCACAGTAACCAAAAAATGATGTCCTTCTGGAATATAAAGCTCAGCTGGACTCTAGCAGTGGTCTCTGTGGAGCTTTCTTCAGCATTATCTCCAGTTCATTCTGTTCCTGCCTGCCCTTGGCACTGAAGGGTCTTAAGGTGATGACTTTCTTGTCAGGTGAAATCTTCACAGCCTGATTGTGAGGCTGGTCAGGTTCCTTCTGCTTCCTCCCACCCTGGAAATATTTCTTCATCAAGAGAAAGCACCTTCCTATATGCATTACAGCTCCTGATTGACAGGCTGGGCAGAAAGTGTAATTTGTAATGTTGAAGTGAGGTTGACAGGAATAAACTCATAGTCTCATTTTTTTGCTTTGCTACTATGAGATAAACTGATCTGGCTTCTCCATTGTTTTAGCTATGCAAGAGGAAGGATTTCTGTGTTTTCCCACAGTATGCAGTCAAAACAGGTAAAAGGAGGTTCCACTAGCCAGCAGCCAAAGAAAAACACAAGATATACATGCAGAGAAGATGAAGAAGGTTTTAAATAGTAAGAATCTTTTTAAAAGAGCCTTTGGAAAGATTAGTGTTTGTGTATTTGAACCATTATCCAAGGCACGAGGAAGGACTGACAGTAATTTATGATTAATTTGAAACTTTTATCTGCAGCCTAAGATTTGCTTCAAGTTTAAGACAAGAGAGGATATGCAGTGATTAAAGGCCAGGACTGGGAATCCAGGACTCCAGGACGCCAGGGTCCTATACTAATTTATACTGAATTACATTAATTTAGGGTGTATCCTTTAGCCTCCCAATATATCTCCTGCCTTCTGTGCCTTCTTTCCCATTAAAACAGTTCTCTTTCTATCACTATTATCTGAATTACTTATGCCTTCCTCTGATGGCCACACTTAAAAATATATTAAAGCCTGGAAAGTGCCCAGAAAAAGGGGAAAAAAAAAACACTGATGGCAAGGTCTGGATAAACTGCATTACTGAAGGAGCTCATACTCTGAATATCAAACCCCTGTATCATTCCTGAAGTCTTTCTAAGTGATTAGTCTTGGTCTCTCTGGTTTTAAAGGCCAAAAGAGGGTGTTTTGTATGGCAGCACCTTTGCAGAGTCCAGGGGGCCCCCTAAAACACATCAGTGAGAGCTAAGCTACTTCTGCAACTACACGTGTGTAGGCAAAGAGCATCTATGAAGGCAAGGGGAGAGGAGTCGGGCTCATGCCTGAATAGAGGTGGTAGCAGGGGAATATTTAGCCGGAGGGAGAGCACCAAGTGCAGGAGCTACTGAGGTGAGTTCCTAGTGGGGCTGCTCTGCCCTCATGTGACCCACATGACCTACAGTCTTGGAGGAAGAACCATCACTAAAAGTCCATGTCCCTAGCTTTTGCTATCAAAGGGAATGCTTCAAGGAAAGAAACTTTGGGGTGGTGGTGTTCCTGCAACCCCACAGTGATGCCCTCCACATTGCCTCTTTTTACAAAGAGCTTTCTAAAGGAATCTTTTCACCCTGTAGAATATCAATGCATTCACCAGAGTTGTCTCACATCTCCTTCCCATTCTTACACCAACATAGTGCTTACTCTGTTCCTTCCCTGGCCCTTTCTAGCTTCAGAGCTTAAGGAGACAGAGGAACATGAGTGAGGTCTGACCTTAACATTTGGAGTTAGATAGAAATAGTGGAGAGGGCTGGCCATTTTTTAGTGCCTCAATGGCAGGTGGACAGCTGAGAAGTGTGGGAGCAATGTTCTCAGTCTGCCCATGCTCTGGGATGGAGCATGCAGGAACCATGGATACCTTTACCTAGTGGGATCCACAGAAAGATCCCTGAAGATCTTGACCAATTTTACTTGGAAAAAAAACATAGTTACTTAAGGTATGTGAGAAGATGAACTGAGAAAAGATCTGGGTTATGATGTGCCGCAAGGAACTCCTGGTCTTTTTTCTTCTTCCCCCTCCTCCCCAACTCAGCTGGACATGGAAAAGTGTCTTTGAAGAATTCTGGCTGCCTCTCAGCTTTTTAGTGTGTCCTCCCCACCCCATCCCCCCTCTCCAGTTAATAAATAAGCCTTGTTTCCCAGTTACATGAATGCTCCTGATTCTGGGTAGAAAGTAGAGAACTGGTGTACTTACCCAGGCACTGCCATTTCTGTCTCTCTGTGTATAACCCTCCAGACAGGGAGGATAGTAATTTCATGTGAGGTCAGGCAGAGAAAGTGAACAGTGAAACTGAGGACAGTGCTGACTAAATAGAAGAAAGAAAGGAAAGTGGAGTGATAGATCATGCTCAGGTGAACAGTGATGGGATAGGGAAGATCTCTGCACTCCTCCAGAGACCTTTGCACAAGCAGCATCTCCAAGCGATACTCTGAACGTTTCTCCTCTTACCAACACACTGATTTCCGCTTGACAGGGAAATTGGGCATCAGAGTTGAAATGAAATGGAGTACTGCTGTTTCCATGGAAATCTCCCATGCCAATCAGAAGAATGGAGGGCACACTGTGATTTGCATAGAAGTAAACCAAACAAGGCTGCTGCAAAGGCAGTGGGTTACCTTTTCCATTCAGGCTGAAAATCCCATACTCTCCCATCATCGACTCTCTCCCTCCCCAGTTTTGCTTCAGCAGAGAGTCCTCCATCCTACATACAACCTTTATTTCAGTTGACTGGACTCCACAGATAGTCTTACTCCTGGAAAACCACATGACAGAGAAATTACAGAACTGATATCTTAATCCTATGTAACAAACTACATGCTCCTTTGATGTATAGAGCTTTTCTATATCAGTTTTGGGGTTTTCCCTTGACCTATGGTTGGTCTTCTCCTCTAGTTACAGGTACCTTGTGTGGCTCAGTTAAGACAGTATTTTGATATTTTGTGTCCTGTCCTTCCACCTTCCCAAGGAAATGTTAGCTTCTGAAGATGAAGTCTTCAGACGTGAAAAAGGAGCAATCAAATATCAGCTTAGCATGTAGTTCCCATTGCATTCTATCAGTGGAAGTGAAAAGATTCGTGTCTGTTGGGCAGCACAGGCAAGGAGAGCTTTGGGTTTATTTTTCTTGTTTGCATCAGCACCAGTTAATCTAGCCTGACAAAGCAACAGGCCGTTCATTAGGCTCTAACAGACCAAACTATAGCAATTTATTACCGCCCAAGCACTTGAAGTAGTTTGCATAAATATTTGTGTAACGCAAGTTTACCATGGCATGAGTTATTTCCTACCTCAAGCACAGAGACAACATGGAGAATACATTAGCCTGCCTGGAGCTCTGTGTTACCACGGTTGGACCACTTCCATCCTTGAAATAGCTTGAATATGTCTATATCCACATTGTACAGGGTAGGCATTCTCTAAAGATCTAAAGCTGCAGATGCCTCAAGTTTGTCCTTCCAGCCATACAGCAAAATCTCATTTCCCAGAAAGAGAATCCTGGGTTTGCTCTGGCAGTGACAGCAGCTCTTCCTTCTTTCTGGCCTGCAACATAAGCAAGGACCACATTTGTCTTCTCAGGCTCAATTCAAAGTCACAGAAGAGGGGGAAAAAAAATGCAGATTTACTCCTTTTTAAGCTTTTACACATAAGGGAGCTATAAAACTAGTTGTTTCTTTCCCAGTCCTTTTTATCATCTAAGTAGCATCAAGTTGGCTTGCAACCAAACACTGTGATTTTACCACTATGGTCGTAGAATTCAGTAAATTTGTTTTCCCTAGACAAAGACAGACAGGCTAATAAATGCAGATGAAAGATAAAATGCAGCAGAAAGTGAAGGGATAGGAAAAAAGAATGAGTACTCCTGTCAGAGTGTGGTGATGAATGGGTAGCTATTATTTTCAGGCTCAGGCAGGTACAGGGAACTGACTTGGGACAAGCTGAAGTTGCAGGTCAAGGTCAATACCTGAGTCAGGCTTATGATTCAAAGTCTGGATCATGATTCTTCCTCACTCTTCACAGCTGACCCCTCAGAAAGCAGGGGCAGTAGGGCAACACTAAATATTAATATTTCAGTTAGAAACAAGGACTGTTTTTTAAGTGGTTAACACATATTAAAACTGCAAAAAACAGTGAGGCTACACTTAAAGGAGGGTGTCCAACTAAGCCTGCCAAGGATTTACCAGAACTGGATCCCTGACATCATTGTCCTAGGAGTATGTTACAGCTGGAAAAGAGAAATTTAAAACCAACAGTGAAATCAAAAGACTATGTTTCTTGTGACTTATAATCATTGAAGCATTGGTGCTACATGGACACCAAGGTTGGGGAACTACTGCCATGAGGTTGAATACAAAACTCCAGGGCTTAACCTTCAGTTTTTAAATTCACTGGAAACTCAGATTAAGCTCTGCATGGTAACTTTCAGCCATAGAGCTTACACTTCTATCTTGGAATAAAATATTTTAAAAGTCCAAGGAAATGATAGACAGAAAAAGAATAAAAGCTAAGATGAACCGTGCTCTGCTGTCTGCTGACTTATCCTGTTTTATGTATTTCATTATACTGGAAAAAAAATGTGGTTATTTTACAGTCCTCTACATCTTGAGCTGAGGTCACTAAAAAAGAAATGTTCTGTAAGCAATGAACTCTCCATAGCATGATTTTAAGACTTTCTTAAACTTTCATGATAGTAGTCCACATTCCTAAATCCATCTCCATTTCTGTTGACTTGGTTACATCTACATGAATGATCCTGCTATCACAAGAATTATCTGAATCAGTATCCATGGAAAAAAAAAAAACAGAGTATAACTTGAAAGTTTTCACCTTCCATCTAAAACAGTTTGAAAAAATGAATGGTACCGAAGATTCCCCTGTGTTTGCCTGGGGAGCGGGTCAATTTGCTGTAAGTTTACAAGTCTGAAACAAATTTTCAGAGGAGCAAAGGAAATGTGTGTATATTTGTGAAATGAGAAAAAGACTAAATGAAAGTCTAATAAACTCCCAAAGGGAACAAGGAAAGAAAAGATGTTAATGCAATTACTGCTGATAACATTTTGAAAGAGTGTGTGTGTGTGTGTGAGAGAGAGAAATTAGAACATCATCTTGGAATCCCTAATTACTGGCATGTTAATTACACAACAAAGATATCCTTATAATGAGAGAAATTAACAAATATTTGAAGTGTTGTTCCATTTAATCCAGAAAATGAGTGCTGAGATTCAAAGTTGTGTGATGTAAATCTGGAAGAACTCCAAAGAAGTCCAGGGAGTTACTCAGTCTCCATCATAAGACGGCAGAGATGTGATGCAGTAAGGAAAAGTACTGTCTGATCTCTCTCTTGGAAGGAGAGAAGCTATGAGGTTGGTTCCCCTTGGTCCTCACACCTGACTGAAGGCTGACTAATGTGTGGTTTTACTAATGAGGTTCCCTTGCTTGGATCATTGCCCCCTTCCTGATGGGGTGTTGAGTGAGAAACCTTTACAGAGGTTGTTACTCTTCTGTTAATTGGGAACCAGAAGTAATTAGGGAGATGGGATCACTTCAGTGTTCTGTTAGTAACATAGATAAATCAAAAAAGTAAATGTTTCACTCAGACATAAGTTAGGCTATTAATTAGGCTGCTGCTGCCTACACAAATCTGTTATGTTTAACCTGCTCATCAGAATGCAGAACTTAGGCTTCAGAAAAAACCCAGGAATTCTCCTTTTACGAAATGGCAAATGAAATGAAAAGAGAATTTTCCTTTCTCTTAAAATTGAAGTCTGAGGGCTTCTTCCACGGATAATTTCTCCTCATTGTTTTGAGAATGAAAGGTCCATTTTTCTCATGTAGGAGCCTCTCAGCAAAATGTTTGCTAACATAAGCATTCTCTAAGTACAAAATACTTCAGCTATAAGACATAAAGCAGGTGTAAGAAGTTATAAAACTTATTTCCTTTTGTTCAGTGAAAGAAAGGGGAAAAACACAGTGCTATCCTGCCCCAAACCACCCCTGACATATGTCTATTCTGCTGCAGCCGCCTGTTTGGTACTATCAGATGACATAAGTGAGCTCCTATCTTCAGAACATGCTCTGAAGCCTCAACTCCAAATTCCAGCATAATTTTGGTGATGCAAAATAATTAATTGGCACATAAAGTGGTGCTTCTTGGGATTCCCTGTGCCAGCTTGCTAATTCATAGAATCGTACTATCATTTAGGTTGGAAAAGCCTAAAATTCTCAAGTCCACCACTAAACCTTATCCCTAAGCAGCACATTTACATGTCCTTTTAAATACCACTTTAAAGGGCATTTTGTTTCAATGCTTGACAAACCTTTTGGTAAAGAAAGTTTTCCTAATATCTAATCTAAACCTCCTCTGGTGCACCTTGAGGTAATTTCCTCTTGTCCTATTCTTTATTACATGGTAGAAAAGACTAATGCCTACCCCGCTACAACCTCCTTTCAGGTACTTGTAGACAATGATAAGGTCTCTCCAAGCCTCCTTCGGCTGAACAATCCCAGCTCCCTCAGCCATTCCTCATAGGACTTATGCTTTGTACACTTCACCAGCTTTGTTGCCCTTCCCTGGGCTCACTTCAGCACCTCAGTGTTCTTCTTGTAGTGAGGGGCCCAGAACTAAACACAAGATTCATGGTGCAGGCTCACCAGTGCTGAGCACAGGGTGGTAATCATTTCCCTGATCCTGCTGGCTACACTATTTCTGATACAGCACAGGATGCCACCGCCCTTCTTGTCCACCTGGGCACACTCTGGCTCATGTTCAGCTGGCTATCAACCAACATCCCAGCTCTGTTTCCACTAGGCCACCTTCCAGCCTCTCTGTTCCCGGCCTGTAGTGCTGCATGGGGTTGTTGTGATCGAAGTGCAGGACCCAACACTTGACTTTGTTGAACCTTGTACAATTGGCCTCTGCCCATCAATACAGCCCGTTCCAATGCCCTGCAGAGCCTTCCTACCCTCCAGCAGATCAACACTCCCATCAAACTTAGCATGATCGTTAAACTTACTGAGTTTATATTAATTTCAAGCAGGTTTTTCCCATTCCAAAATGCATTACTAATTTCAATGACTAGTCCTTTGAGTATAAGTATATAAATATTTATTACTGCAATGCTGGTTTGTTTCATAGTCTTTGCTGATCTGACCTCTTTCCAGTGATGGAGACAAAGCAGGAAAAGGCCACCTCCTATCACTTGCTGGGTGGGACTAGAACAACTTATTTTGGTTATAGTGGTGAAAAGTCATTAGCTGGGTGAAGGAAAATAGAGTATACAACACAGAGGTTCTATTAGAGTAACCAACCATAGGAACAGGTAAGACGGCGAGATGGTTCAGATGAGAAGCTCAAGGATTATTTATATTTTTTAATAAAACAAAACCTCAGGAAAGGAATCAATTGTATATTTTACATTCTCTTCAGTTTTTATCAGAGTTGGATAAGGTTGCCATCTTGCTACATACTGGTCAAAAGCAAGCTTTATCTGAAGTTTTCATCACATTCAGAGCCACAACAGAGTAAAACAGACCTTTTTGTACTTCAGAGAAGTTCTTAGGCAAATATACCCTCATTTCCTTTAGATCTAACTTCTTGGAATTCATACAGCGCCCTAGCATGGGGTGGCTGGATTTCGTCAAAGGTTTCTTTCCCTTAAGGGTTTGTTCTTCCCCTGATGAGCTCTTGTGACTCCCACTGACACTAATAGGAAGCAATACATGCCTGAGGGACAGCTGTGCCCCTTCTCAGTGAGAAAGGAGAGAGTGGGAAAGGAACAGAAGGAAAAGCAGGGCTTTGAAAGCTGTCTAATTATAGGCTGGTGTTTTAACCGCTCCACCAGCCAGTGCGCCCAGTGAGCATTTGGCACAGTACAGCTTTGTTTTTCTTGTTTAGAGAGGAGCATTTGAGAGACTGGTGAATGTGTGGGGAACAAAGCAAAGAGAAAAGCCCACCCCACTGGCAAAACGTAGATACAGCTGCTAAAGGGAATCCAGTGGTGCATTACCAGCAATGAGGCTGAGGCTGTGTCTCTTTTTATGGGTGGGTGCTCATCCCTTTCCCAGGAAACATTCTTGACTTCCACTAAACTGAGCAATCATGCAAGTACAGGAGTTTCCATAAAGCAACTTGAATAGTTCTACAGTGATTATCTGTGATGAGTTGTGTCGCTCATGTGGTAAGTTTTACTGCACAGAGAAGGCCTTTGCCTTTCTCCACAGATGACCTAAACAGCAGATTAATAACCCCAGAGGCACACTAGCTCCAATCAGTAATAGGTTCACTCATGATTTTTGTTATGGGAGATTCAAATTGAGTCCTCATGGGCAGCTCACTAGGAGGAGAAGTGGGGTTGTGTATGAAAATAGAGGAATAAAGAAATGAATAACAGTGAGATTTCACAGCACAAAGCACTGCAGTGTAGTGCATCTGAGTGCTCATGCACATGTGCCCGCAGTGCTACGGTGATCCATTCTGCTAGGTCGTATCCAAGTGGTGAAGAAATGGTTGTGTTCACTTCCAGAAGCCCTTTTTCCCAACCAATTATATTGTAGATACAACGTCCACATAACAGAATGCAAAGTCAGAAAACTCTGCAGATACATCTTTTCTTGCCTTTAAGTAAATAAATCATTCTCCCCTGTTTCCCTTCTGTATAACTCTATAACCAATTTCAGCTTGACTAAAATGCACATCAGTTCAAGGAAAAGCAGTTTAAAAACAGCATCCTAAAATAGATTTCATTTTCACTTCAGTGCCAATGCTAGCCCTCCTTACTGGTTTCATCCTCAAAGTCTCAGTCAGACCTGGCCCCCTCCCTGTACATCTGTTTAACTTCCTCACTGCCAGCCACAACTGCAAAGCGATTTTCCAAGAGGTTGTCTTGGCTACTTAGGGGAGGACAGTTCACTCCATGCAGAAGGGATCTGAAATTGGCCAGCAGGGAAGAAAAGGATAAGAGAGCCATTTATAAGATTGCATCTACCTGTCAGCTCATTCCCCTGCTTGCAATATGGGAAACCCAGAAGGAAAAAGAAGGAACTCCTAAATCTGATGATGCAGCTGTTTGAGCCTGTTTGGCCATAAGCCCAGCGAGAACTTTAAATGGTGCATTAATTTCTACTGTGGAGGCAGAAGAATAAAAAACGTACATCTTACAGTAAAGGTTGCATCTGAGGACTCAAGGGAGATTGCTGAGTTCATATGCTTGACCTGGCAAGGGTTTGTGTACCTGAATTTGCACAGCAAATACTGGAAAAGAAACATGAAGGATGAATCCAAGGAGAGGTGTCTCGGCACACCAGGGTTCAGGTCTGTATTGAAGTTCTCACATCTTGGAGGACTGAAACAATCCAACAGTACAGTTACTCTACATTTGATAAAATATGCTCTAAAATTTTTGGAGGCCAGGGTTAGTCTGCTCCTGTGTGACTGAAGAGAGCCAAAGGCCTGAGGAGCATGTGCAGGGTGCTGAGAGACATCTGTGAGAGGCTCCCCACCCTGTTCCTGTGCCAGCACAGCAGGGCTACTCACTTCTGTCACCCCAGAGTGTGGGTCTCAGGTATGAAATTCCTCAGTTGTTACTGTTAGACCTTCCTCCAACCCACCACACCATCCAAGTTATTCAAATTATAGTGGTGCTTTGCAGCATTAGGTTTATGGTTGGACTCAATGATCTCAAAGGTCTCTCTCAGCCTAAATGCTTCTATGATTCTATGATGCAGGAAAATGATGGTGTGCCCAAGGGTATTGATCTCTCAAAAGTGCTGGGACTGTGCTCAGATCTTGAGAGGTTGGGGAAGGTTAGGCTGGCATGTTGGCTTGTCTAAATACAACCCCTCTTTTGGAAACACAGTTTCAGTTACTTCTTCTCTAAAGGTGACTACAAAATTTATAGAAAAAAGCAAACTTCATGAACTTGTGAACTTGTTTCAAGTGAAAGGTACTGTCCCAATAGCCCCGGAGAATTATTTTCCTATAGTAGATACTACAGGCTACTATGTTTTCTATTCTTTCATTGCCCATCAGAGGGCAAGTAGGAAATGAAATCCCTGGAACCAATGCAGTATTTAGACTCTCTATTCAAGTAAACAAAGTAAAAATATTTTCTCATTGCATTTTAGAAAGCCCAAATAAGAAAAATCAATTCTGTATATAGATGTAACAAGAGGATTTTGTGTGGCATTCTTATGGTATGGAGGAGATAATACAGGAACAAAAAGCGTGCATGGGAGTAGTCAGAACCCTGAGCAGAGAGTGTTCTGAATTACCTTTGCAATTTTTTATATCTCCTGCATATTTTATGCTCTGTGCAGGTTCCCTTTATTGTGTGTGATTCCCATGGAAAATTCCAACAGAGTTCAGCTCCACAATGGTGGCTATTGCTGTGGTGAATATCATCTTTGGTCTTCTAAGCGCTAGATGAAGAGCTACCAATTCTTTGCATGCAGTGATGAGGTTATGAAAATACTCTATTTCCATCTGCCAATTTTCCAGTTTTATGGATGGGTCAAAGAATTTTAAGGTTGCTGATTGTTCTGCTTCGTGACAAAATATTATACACTGAATTTCCTCTATCTGCATTAATGGGATGTGCAGGTACTACATGTAAATAGCAGGTGCCAGCCTGGAGATAGCTCTCCTTTGAAATTTCAAAGAGGTACTTTTGTGGCTCTATGAAGGTTTTGAAATCTCAAATGCTGTTTTTTGGTGGATTTTTTTTTGTAAAGAAAGCTATTTCTGAATCCTTCCATTTATCTCCCCCTCTTTTTGCTTTCTGGAGAATAGCATAATGCTAGCTGGATTGCTATATACAAACTCAAAGTATTCCTTGCTTCTTGGTAATGATGTAGCTTCCTTTCCACTCCCTGGGGCTGTCAGGGGTCAGTTTGTACTGTTTGCAGCTTGTCTTTGCCCAGGAAGGCTTTCCAGGAAGACAAGTTCACTACAGAAAACTGGGAAATCTGAAGGAGTTGCTATAACAGATGTCAGAGCAACGCCTGAAGAGTTTTTCTCCACAGGGGATCTGTCTTCAGGACTTGAAATAGTCCTTTAAGACTTTAAGAATGCCTTTAGCCTGTCCTTAATTCAGTTTCTCATTGATGTTGTATGCCAAGAAGACTGTATTCCTAAATCTTGTACATTGAATACTATCCAAAGATCTCATGGGCTTTACGAATTCTCAGAGGTAAACACAGGGAACTGCTGTACAATGAGCAGCTGAGCAATCTGCCCTCACACCTGCCTGTGCTGTCACAGAAAGCGTGCCCTGCAGAGCCCTTCTTCCTCACTCTGTCTTTGCCTATGCCAGAATGGCATTGTGCTATTATTCCACCCCTGATTTTGCCCTGTAGGTTGCAACACTGATTTAACTGTATGTATGCAGACTTGTTTCTCATCTAAGCTCTTTGTCAAGGTCAGAGAAGAACATTAATCTATTATATATATATGTATGTTAAAAAGTACCTTTGGAAACTAATCCTGGGTTCTTTTATTATTTTTTTTTTCTTTAAGAAAAAAAATCCTTTTTTCAAAAGTAGTCATGGGCCAATCTAGATGGTAAACTTGGCCTAGTTACATTAAAGTTAATAGTACTACAGCAGTTTAAAAGACATAGAGAGGTGATTCTGTAGAGTCAAGATGTTAAAGAACAGATCTGTCCAAGCAGTTTGTAAAAAACAGAGGTAGGAGACTAAATAATTGTCCAGTATATCTTCCTAATATAGGATTGTTCTTAGTCCATTAACTAATACTTTATTCAAGTAGTTCTAAGTAATAGGGTTTCTACCATTTTCCTCATCATTTCCTCACAATTAAAACAAAAAATCCTAATATAATGTCCCTGGTCTTCAGTACAAGTTCAATTTCTTCCCAATTTCTGCTAGGATGTACTAATGGTAAAGAGACCTCAAGCTTTATGTGTGATCTTGCATCTCTTCTCAGATATTTCTTACTCTTAGGAACTTTAGAAAAATTGTTCTTTTCACTCTCACTATATCATACAGTTCTTTGCCAACTATCACACAGGATAGATTTTCCAACCCTACTTTAAGTGAAGGAAATGGGCTCTGAAAATGAATGTTGGACCCTTCTAATGAAAGGCAGTTTCTGAAACAGAGAACAAATGCTAGACCATCTTCTGAGATTCAGGGTGTCCAGCTAACCCAGACAGCAGCAAAAGTAATCTATTAACAGCACCAGGCCTGCTCCCACAACAGAGTCCTTTTCCACTGAGTGCCTTTTGGTCCATCAAGCCCCTTTAAGTGCCTTCCCCACCAGTCTGCTAATTTCACCCACAGTCCACCATCCCTTCTAAGCTTCACTTGACATTGCTGTTCCCCTGATTTCTAGTTTCCAATACTCTTCCAGCATTTCAGATAACTCCCTGCCCTACCATCATCACCTGAGTTTCCCTGAGTCAGATCTAATCGTGCTGTTATTGTTTGACTATTCTTCTCATTCTTCCTCAACAAATACTAAGGCTCCTAATCCCACAGCAATAAGAAAAGAAAGCAAACAAAACCATATTGAATTGAGCTTCCTTCCCAAATCTTAGGGACATGCTTGGAGATGTCTCAATTCCCTTTTCCAGCTTTATAAACTGCGAGACATAGTCATTACCATCTCAGAGCTGAATCTATGGAAACCGCTTCTGGAGTTTGCTTTAGCTGTGCTCCCCTGCCTTCCTTCCTTTCTTGACTCTTCACACTCACCAGAAGCCAAAGAAGGAGGTGATGATAGTTGCTGAGCACTGGGAAAATCACCACTGGCTCTTTGCCAGCTGCTATTCAGAAAGCCCAGCTTCTTCCACCACTCCCTTCTGTCATTACTTGTCCTCTCTGGTGTTTACACCACAGGTGTTGATACCAGTGGTAAATATCACAGGTGTATCATTATCGATTCCCTTTTTCATCAGAGGCTGCCATGAAACAAAACCTGGGAATTGAGGGCAATTCAGGAACTTAGGAGATGTCACTGAAGAGCAGGTGGCCATTGAGGTGGATGAACTGAGGAGAAGAATAAAGCCAGAATGTAGCAGAGGCGTGAACTGGACTATGTCTAAAGGACAGAGCTCCCACCACTATGTGGCTTTGAAAATAGAAGGTGAGAGATTCTCTACCACTGGAGGTACAGTATGGGGCTAATCCTAGTTAGAGACCAAGTAAAGGTGAGCTGGGAGCCCAATCCACCAAGGCACCTGCAGCCTGGGTTACATTTGCTGTAGCCTGAAGTGTGAGTGAAAGATGCAAAACAAGACTCTGTGACAGTCCTCATTTCTTTTCTAATGTCAGCTGTAAATGTTTATCACGTAGCTCAGTGCACCTTGTCAGCTAGAAGAGAAAACCAAATGAACCAAAGGAAGGAGGTTTTATTAATGTCTCTCTGATCAGAATGGGTTTAGGGTGGTAAAGGGACCCAGACATAGACCCTTGCTTGAGCTAAAGCATAAGTTCTTATGCAAGACAGGTGAGAGGAGTATTTATATAAATGGAAATGCAAGGGAATAAAGATGGAGGCAAGACTCTAGTTTTGATCAGGCATGTGAAGGTATGGAGAGAAACAGTGACTCTGGGAAACATAAGTCTTCTGGGAAAGTTAATTATTTTTTATTCTAGGATGGTTCACTTCTTCTAGGCTTTCAGGCAAGATTTTTTTTTTTGGTCAAGACAGAGTGTTTGGTCATTTGACTGTAGTCTGTCTTCCTAGTTTAAACAAGGTGAATACTTTGCCTTGTGCATTGTGATGCTGTGGTTTGACAGTTCCAGATGACACTCAGCAGAGGACAACATTGTTTTCAGCTCTGTCACTGGCCTGCAAGGTGAACTGGCCAAGTCATAATCAATCTTTGTCTCATTTACCTGCCTTAAAGGAGGCTAGTGGGAATAATCTACCTCTTTTTAGCCTGTATTGGGTACTTTTGGTAAAAATATTGGATACAAGCTTGTGTGGAAAGTTCTAGAGGTACCTGGTCATGTACAATCAAATACTTATTTTAATGTAGCTAAACCAATAGAGTTGCTCCTCTTTGTCCTGATCACTTGAAGGAACATTTAATAACACTCAGTGCTCAAAGTCCTGCAGATGATAGAATCACTTGAAAAGGACTATTGCTATGGTGCCTTCAGGGAGTCTCAATCTTTGCTGCCTTGGTCTGTTGAGTTCTGCAGGCTGCTGCATCTTTGACAGAGCAACAAAACATCTAAACCACCATGGAGCACAGCATAGTGTAGCTCAGAAGTGCCTATACTGGTTTTGACTCATTCCAGCAGGAGTTCTACTTGACCTAATTTTCCCTGCCTTTTTAGCATGAGCACAGCTAACGCCCCTGAAATTTTTCCAATACTTGCACTCAGATATTTTGTGCACTGTGCAGTGCAGTGCCCTTGGCATTTCCCAAGCACACCAGATGTTCCGCAGCACTGAATGGTTATATTTACACTGTATTTTCATCCCAGACTTGAGCCCTGGGCTTTGGTTCCACACACTATGCTATTTTGCCCAAGCTGATCTCAGCTGTCAGGAAGGGGTTCAGATCATCCTGCCCGAGTGTGGCAGGAAGCTCACTTTGCTACCCTCTCTTCCCTCTCCATCCTGAAGCACACCTGTATTTGCTGAAGCAGGGCTGACTTGGGAGGTTTAGTCTGCCTATGCAAGAGACAGGGCACTCAAGCCTGGACTGAGTTTGGGAACTAGAGACAAATCAGAGTTCTCACACAGCTTGTAATGTGGGATAGCTGACACTGTATGGCACTTTTTGGCAGATGCTACACAGAAGGAGCCTGCCTTTTCCAGGTAGACTTATTCCCATGAACATGTGCGCTCCGGAAACGTAAACCGAGGGCAGAAGAATGGCTTGGGATTATGCTGTCCTTTTCTTGTGCCATGTGCCTCTACTTCTCTCTCTCTCAGGTGACTGCTATTTCTCTTTGTAATGCCATGCAAGAGCACCCCACATGCTGGGCATCAAATGGAGATTATATGGATTCACATCTCAGCAATTTATCTTTTGCTGGCTTGTTTGAGACTCAAAGTACCAATCTGGCTTTTAATACCTCAGGTACTACTAAATTTGAAGTGACTCTGAGGAATAGCTACACAAATTCATAAAGCTTTTTACATGGTCTCAGATTCAATATAGATGGATGTCTTTATTTCTTTATTCCTACCCGTAAAAATCATAGAGTATGTAGGTGGACACCTAGTCAGGTTTTTGAGTTGTATGGCTGGGATCTGTCCCATTCCTCAGAGGCTTGACACCTGCAGAGGAGTAAATGTGTTTCAGTCTGGATTTTGTACATAGTCTTAAAGCTATTGGGAAAAAAAAAATCAAGAATAGATCATAATTTCAGCTGGTGTTATTATGAGAAGCCCAGAGCTAAACAATCCAGTTTCAGTATTGCGATCAGCATTTAATCATCTCATTTGTGTGGTCACCAACCAAACACATATTCCCTATCTTAAAAACTCTTGGAAAGGGGAGGGGGTGACAGTGATGTGATCTGCTGTAATCACCAAAAAAAGTATCTAACTAAACTGCACTTCAGAGCTGGTGAAAGATGATGACACCCAAACTGTGCTCATTTGGTATCTGAATCACCTGCCTAGACATGGATATAAAGTGTCTTGTGTAGGCAGCTGCCCTCTTACTGCTGCAACAGGGATCCAGTCAGGGCACACAGGGAAGCTGAATTTCACTACCCTTGTTTGAAAGTCAGTAATTGGTGGCTTAAAACAGTCCTAAATCCTGTCATATAAAACTACTCTTTAAAGTGTGCTTGAGAGAGTGAGGAAACTAAAACTTTGCGGGTTTCTTTTTTTTTTTTTTATCCTGGCTCTTTCCTAGTGGTAGTTAGAGGCACTGAATGTGTATGCAGGCACACAGTCACATGCTTTCCCCTGAAAATGAGGGTATAAAAAGTATGGGAAGTTCTCCTGGTGCATGAAAACTCAAAAAGGAAAAAAAAAAAAAAAAGAAAAAAAAGAGAGAGAGAAAGAAACAGAAAATAAACCACTTTTAATAACAGCAGGGCTGTATTGTCTTCATTGCTTGCAGCTTGGACTTCAAGGCTCTGGGTCTGGTTAGTTAATGGTCAGGAGCACAGATGGTATTTGCCTCAGTTCCTGCAGTAGGAGAGATGAATGAGGAGAGGATGAGGAAAACCATCTCATCAATAGGTAACCTTTCCCATTTTGAACAATGACCTGAAGAAGAATGGATTTAGGTATGTGCTGAGGACTTTCCCTACTTACAGCTGAACAACTAGCAGATCACAATCTTTAAAGCAATAATATCTGAAAAAAAGCTACTTCCTAGATCCTTACTTATTGGTGTTCCAGTGGGAACTTCTGCTCTTATTTTGGCTGAGTTTTCTGACCAGAGAGTTTTTTCATAGGGCATGTAGTGATAGGACAGAAGGGAAGGTTTCAAACTGAGAAAGAGTAGGTTTAGATTAGATATTAGGAAGAAATTCTTTACTGTGGGGGTGGTGTGGCAATGGAACAGATTGAACAGAGAAATTGTGGATGCCCAGTCCCTGGAAGTGTTCAAGGTCAGGTTGCATGAGGCTCTGAGCAACCTGGTCTAGTGAAACTTGTCCCAGCCCATGGCAGGGAGGTTGAAACTAGATAATTTTTAAGGACCCTTCCAACTCAAGCCATCCTATGATTCTACTATAAGTAGTCAGCAGATATCTATGAGTAATTAGACTCTCTGGAATGTTTTTCTGAGCCCTTTACACAGGTAGACCACATCCACATCCAGTTCAGGGAAGACCTTTCCACATTCTCCCCATCGCCACAGCCAGTAGTTGAACTGAAGCAGCTGAGTTTCAGCTGCAGAGATGTTACAGCAATGCTGCCCCAACTTTAGGCACTTAACTGGATGACCAAAGTTGTCTAAGGCTTCTTTCTTTGCCAAAGGACAGAGCTAGGCAACTCCAGCCTGTGGTTTGGGTATAAGCAGACTGGACCACAGAGGGCTATGGGTGCAAGCAGCGCTCCTGACTGCAGAACACAGCAGCCCTCCTTCTGCGCCTGCTGGTAAACGAATTTTGGGAGGATAAATCCAGCCCCAAAATGTAGATTAGCTCTGAGTTGTGGGCATATTATAATTCTCTGAAAGCATTGCTGTGTAGATTTCCTTTCCTGAGGCTATTTAACCAGGGCTTCATTATGGGAGGAGGTGATACAGGGCCATGTAATTTCAAACGAGAACAAAGCTTGCTGTAGAGGTGTGAACAGAATCCTGGCAGCTATCTATAGTCAGACTGATTAGATAACATTTCTTAAACAGTTTCACGAGAAAAGAAGTCTTTGTATTAAGTTCATTTTTTGTTTTTGCAAAATTATGTGGAATTCTGTGGAATTCCCCCAGGAGAAAACATTTCTAAAACAAAAAAGGGATTTGAGATCTCATTTCAAAATTTCAGTTTGAAATTGGAAAATTGTATCTGTACTACTTTTCTGTGCTTTTTTCATACTTATGTTTTGTGTATGTGGTCTTTCATGAGATCAGTGTTGAAATGTTCTCATTTTATTTTTGCACAATAAAGCAATCTCTTGTATATTAATGAAACCAGGAGCCAATCTGATTCACAAAAAAAGGTAAGATACTCTAATAAGCTCAGTGTAATTGCCCTGAATAATTGAAAGCAGACGAATACCAGGATATTTCAATGACCACTTGCTGTCATATTTTGATGTACCATTACCACTAGGAACAAATGCTATATGGACTTAGTATAAAATAATTTTTTAAAACCTAGATAAAATTCAGAATTATTTATGAAAGTAAGGTAAGAAATACTGGAAGATTAAAAAAAAAAATTTAAAGTCCAATTTCTTTTCTCCCTGGAAATCTGCTTCCATATTTGAAATTGAGCTTGCTAGTAAGTAACCTACAATACATTTGGCTGTAATGGTTTAAAGTGGTGGTAGCCCAGCTGTTTTGTTTCTACTGGTCAAGATAACCATCCTCAGAGTAAGGCTCAACAAACTTAGGGCAACTCTTTCATTACTTCCCCCAGCAGACCTCAGTGGGAGGTGCAACTGAAGGTGCCAAACTTGAAAAAGAAGAGGCTGGAAATACATCTCGCTTTGTGCCCCACCCTTTCTGTCACAGAAGCAGTGACCTGCAGGAGGATAGGATAGCAAATACCTGGAGACAGAGCATTTTATCTGGTCTTGGATGCTCAGCTGCCTCTGCCTGGTAGTCTGCATCTCATAGCATTTGCAGGCAGATCTCATCCTGCCTTTGTCTTAATTCCCCCTTTTGTAAAGAATGTAAGTAATAATGCAGCTACCTACCTCAAAGCAGTGCAGGAATTAATTAATGTTAGTAAAGTCCTTTGAAGATAAGATCTAAGTATTATTATTAATAATTTACCTGCAATTTGCTCTGTGCCTTAAAAGACAGAAATAATTTACCATGAAATTATGAGATACTACCTTGGGCTATATTAAGGCCCTGAATGAATGTGAAGGGCTTACATTACTGTTAATGTAAACTACTATGCAGAGTTGCCAAAAGGCAGCACTGGGCTTTATGTAAATACCCAACCAAGACCTCATTATATCACACAAAATTAGTACTTATAGGATACAAAGATCTTATAAATTATAGGTTACCCATATCCTGGAATACATACAAAGGTGCAGATCTTCAAAGACACCCTCTTTAAGAAAGGAAAAAATTAATTCGTAATATGCATTCAAAGATAATAACAGAAAAGATTTGAAGATTTTTTTAGTCTAAGAGGCAAGGCACGAGGTTTTCTTTGGTGTCCTTAGACTGGCACAATGACACCCTTTGCATAACTTATCTCCCATTGTTTATCCCATTCCTTATCTTAACAAGATACTTAAATATAATCTCCATCAGAAAGACTTGCTTTGCCGTAGGCTTAAGCTTCAGGAGAATCGGATTCAGTGCTGAAAAGCCAAGAGACACCTGAACAGAAGTAGACACCAAAAGACCCACAACAGCTCCTCCTGTCAGAGGAAACAGAGAGAGAAAAGCCACATGCTCCTCTGACATCTTTCCTATGTAGGAGAGAAAATGAGGCAGCTCTGGCAGGATTCCAGTCATTCCTGCACCTCAGGACCAGAGGGGTGCTTACAAGAAGAGCTGTGCATGACTCACGTACCCCTGCTTAGCTACAACCCATGCTGCAATAACTTGCCAAAGAGTCAACTTTCCTTTGTGTGATAAATGATGATAAGCCACCAGCAACATTTGGTGGATCTCTCCTTTAAACCTTTTCCAGGGATTGAGACACATTTTACTTCAGTAGTTTATTAAGACATACCCAGAGGTATCAGAGGGGAGAGAAATATACTCATCTGAATAGAGGATTCTTGGCAGCCACCACAGCCATGAGACAAAACAGGTTGACTCCGGTGTCAGCGGAGAATATCTTCTCTCCCAGTCTGCTGGCCAGGCTCTGGGCAAATTTTATGCACAGAGCATAGCAAGCAGCATGAGGAAGACTTAATATTTTTTAATAGCCAGTAAGCTTTGTCCAAGTTTTTATCATATCAGTGACATAACATCTTCCTGAAGCCTTATCAAATTTATATCTCCAAGGTTAACAAAAGGTAATACTAATGAGGATGAAATGGCAGGGATGATGAACTCTAGCTGCTGAAGAGGTGAGAATATAAATAATTTGCCTGTGAGCAAGTCTTTACAGTGGGAAGTGGCAGTGTTGGTGTAACAGAGTACCACAGGAGGAGCTGGAGTGGACCCTAAAGTACCATAATATAAACCAAGTATATCCAATCCTTGGTGACAATGGGGTCCTGATTTTTCCCCGTCTGGAGACAAAGACATGGTTATTCTCTCTCTTTCTTTGCTTAACAAGACAAAGCAGTGGAAAAACCTTCTATCTTTGTAATCTGCAGATTTCTGTATCTGAGCAACTGATTCATGGCTGAGAATTTAGGTCAAGCTAAGCAGATTTAGCTTAAGAACCTGACCACTTTTCTTAAACTCTGTCTGCTCCAGCATTTGGATGTGAGTGGTAACATGAGCCCCTCTCAAAGCAGTACAGCTTATGTGATAGGACATAACATAAAAATATCATGTCCTCTCCTAAAATAAGAACAGTATTACAGCTGTTTCACACAGTCATTCACTAACATTTATGAGCATTATGAAGCAAGTTTTCCACTACAGAATTAAAAATTGTCATTAATGCCATGCTTCTCAGAGTTTTTGTAGCTCACCTTTGGGATGTGCACAGATCAAATCGCTCAGGAGGAAGTTAATTTTCAAATAACAATACTATGTTTGTACATGTTATTTTTTGCAGTTCCAGTTTTAACCAGGAGAAAGCAGTGGTGTTTAAAGCAATCCATGACTTCTTTGGCTGACAATCAGAGAATATTCTGACAACTAGAATTTCCCCAAAAACACCAACAATCAAGTTCTCTGCTGCAATTCAGAGTATGGATGTGAAGCTGGAATAACCCAGAAAAATACACATCTAATGACAGAAGGAAGTCAGTTCCTGCTTTTTCTCTTTTTTTTGTGTTCCACTTCATGTAGATATTAAAAATTCATCAGGAAAAGTTAGTTGTAAACTTGACCATAAAAGATCTTTAAATATCAAAGATGGGCATTTTGTTTCCTCATCTGGATCAGGATGCAACTACTGGTTTTTGACTCTGTCTCTGGCTGTGACCTAAAGTCCTGCCCTGGGCCTAAGAAACCTTCCTGAGAAAAATTTTGTAGAGACACTGATCTTTTTACAATGGAAACTTCTGTTTCGAAGAACAAGTATTTTTCTGAAAATCCTCACTTTTCTGCAGAACAGGTAGTCTGAAACAGCTCCAAGAATAAAACTTGCTGCAGAATATGATCCAGCCTCATTTCTTTGTCACCAGTGGTCCTCACTCCGCATCTTTATTCAGTGGTTACCGGCCTTTTTGATTTTGCCAAGATGGTATGTTTCTCCATTTCTAGAACGGTGCTCAGAGATACCACAGGCCTCAGTTTGTTGCTTCTGAAATCCACTGACAGCCACACAAGCCACATGGTGGTCACATGGTGCAGACTTGGACACTACCAGGTTGCAGATATTCAACTGTTAACACTTATGACCACACTAATGCCCGTTGCCCAGGTCAAGTGTTAACTGTATTTTTGAACAGTTCTTTGCATGTTGGCTCAGCTAAGACAGGCACTAGTTAATAAGAGAGATATTTTTGTCCTATTTGTATCAAATTTACAGCAGCAGATACTATTGCACTTGAATGTGCATATGCATGATTGACCAGTTCAGCTGACAGCTTAGACATGGTTTTAGATGCCTCTTGTCCTAAACTGACCTATACTGAAATTTGTGACTTGTTTTCAATAATCTCTGCCTGGGTAGCAGAATCTGTATGGTCCTCTTGGTCAATGATCCATGGTCTCAGTCATTCACATTTCTGTTATATTGCAGCTGGATCTCAGCCACCTCATATGTTGAGCTTTTAGCTACAGAGGCTGCTGACAACCCCTCAGATTGGTCTCCACCCTTTCCAGTGAATTCTCAAAGTCAATTGAATCAACTGTGTTCTGTATTATCTTCAAAGTAATGGACCCAGGATGCTTAACATTTATCAGACAATAGAGCACAGTGCAGAAATCTCTGTCCTAGCAGAGGGCAATAAGTCTCTACATAGTACCACGTGGCCTACTTTTTAAATTGTAAAGTTGATGTGGAATAGAAAAGCAAAGCCTAAGCAAATATGAGAAAAAGAAGAATTAAGGCACCAGACCAGAATGAAAAATCTGTTACTCAGATCCATGCTGCAAGGTCTGAAGTGAGCAAAAATGTTTATGAGAGGAAGTGACAGCAAAGGTAAAATTGTTCTCATATCCAGATGAAGGACTTTTTTGAGGCTTCTCTGTTCTTACTGTACTAACATTTCTGATGTGTTGAATCTGATTTGCAATTTACTTCCATTATAAACCTTTACTGTCAGCCTATGTTCAAACTCAGTCTTCTCAAATGCTTCATTATGTCTCAGTCTTTGTTATATTGAAACATTTACTGTCAGAGACATAACTTGGTTTGTCACTACATGATTGGTATTCATGGCAGCCATCTCTGAAGTTGTCTTGAGCAATCAACCTCATGGAAGCAGTGCTATTGCCTAGACTGGAATTCTGGAGTTGTCCATGGATCCAGGTGTCTTAGGGGCTACTGGCATGGGATAGAATAAAAATAACAAAGTCTACATTGCTCAAGCTGTTTTACTTGGGGTGGTTGGGATTGGATATCGATCTGATTATATGTGCAGATATTTTCTCTGGATATATTAAAGAATTGAAAATGGACCTTTCATTACAGAAGAAACATCTATCTCCATGGTACAAATGACACCATGACATCTTTCATGCAAGGCAACCCTCTGGGGAGTATTCATGTTCATCTGTTTTGCTCCAGTCCTCTTGATTTTCATATAAGGGTAGCTTTTCAGTTATTAGGGTAAAACACTCTTTAGACACATCTAAATTTTCTGCTACAGTTAACTGAGCTAGTGGACAGGAGTCTTGCTTAAGCTGTAATAACATTATATTATGTGCATAATATAATATTATTATATTATGTGTTAACAGCACAGTGACATCAAAGAAAAAGAAATTAGATAAAATAAAATAAGCACATAAGTAACTGGAAAACCTGTGGCTTGCTTCGGAAGTCATGCAATTGCAATAAACAGTATTGTACTGTGACAAAAGTGAATGAAAAATAATACCATTGTGGAATTCACAATGAGTAGTTTATTTGAGGGAAAATAGCTGCGGGTTCTGAAAGGAATTCTATGTCTTCTTTAAACAGGTGAGTACGATTATTGTAACTCTTACTATGGGCTGTAATGCTCCTAAAAACTATCACTGATATGTTGGAGACTTCTACCCAAGAGAGGGCCTGGGAGATTGTATTTTTGTGTTGTTGAGTTACAAAGGATACTAGTAGGTGGAGCTCTACAAAGAAACTGTGTGCCAGGGTTTGAATGCTGTTTTCATTTAAAACCTAGAAAATCAAAAGTTTTCAAATTAGCAAGGTGAGTGAGAACAATCCCACTTCTACTGGAATCTGACTTCTGCTGCAGAGAACAACAAAAAAGGATTCATAGCATCTGTTGAACACGGAGTTTCCAGGTTCCCAGTTCCTTGTCGGTTCCCAGTTCCTTATCAGTTCCACTGAACTTCAATCCAGCATCCCTAAAGCCCAGGAGCAATGAAAACCTTGTGAAAGGCAGGAGGTGGGGACTTGCAGAAATCAGAGTGGTGGGGGTGAGAGGATAACTCTGTTTATTGGTAGGTAATAGGTAATCCCACCCACAAGTTACTGATGGGTGCCTTGGAAATATGCACTGATTGTGCTTCGCTATCAGTGTAGCCAGGGTTTTGTAATGAAGATGTAGTAAGCAAAAATGCCTGTGCTGACCCTATGGCTTCTGCTGCAATGACAGTACTGCTCATCCCTGCCCATCTCTCCCTTGTGGCCTCTCCAGCTTTTCTCCAAGCTATCAGCAAGCTGATTCTGCTCAGTGAACTGACAGAAGAGCAGTTACTTTCTTTTTTTCTCAGTGTATTTTCTCCCACAATTAGAATAGCCATGGTTAGAGTTGGAAGCTGGAGTAGGGGACAAAGGAAAAAAGCAGGAGAGGGGAAAGCAGGATCTGTTTTCTAGTTCCCTTTCCCAGGGCTAGTAAGCCCTCTGAGCCACATCCCTTATGGCCAGTAACACATACAGGGATCACACTGTCTGTGTGCAGGGTCTGTGCTTCAACACGAATTTCTAAACCTGTCTTCAGGTTTCTTCTTTGAAATTAATCTTTCCTTGCCAGTTCTTCTCAATGTACTGCACTTGTAATCATTGTTCTAATAATTTTTGGAAAAATCTTTAGGATAGAGATTACAGACAGACAAATAGGCAAGCCTTGTTTTCTTGTGCCTTGGTCCTATTTGTGGATTCTCTCAGGTACTGTTGTTGACTCTTACGAAATTACATTGTTATAAAAGGTAGATGAATGGCACACAAAAGTGATATCCTATTGCAGTCTGCTGACAGCAATGGGAAGTTTGTTCATAAGAAACCAATGGATTTTCTGTAAGGCCATTGACACAGGAAACACATGGATTATAGAATTTTTCTTATTAGTCTCATTTTCTAGGACATAGGTAATTTAGGCTATCTCAGCTCAAATGACAAGATTCAATTTCCTACCAATACAATAAAACTTGAGTAAATCTGAGTTATTCTTTGACTGAGAGAAGTCAAATCCTTTATAATTTTGTTCTTTTCTTTTTATGTGTGACTATGAGACTGAATATGTCATCAGCAACATCAACCCAGAGCTGGAAAAGGTTTTTTTTAAATCAGTCTGAGACAGATTTGATAGAGTTTGGGACTGTAGCTAATAGACCCTGCACCGCTTGACTCTGTAGATGGTGCTACTTTTTTTTCACTATTAGTAATTCTGTGATTTTCATTTTTTTTCTTTCTAAATGCTCAAGTATTTCAACTCCCCTCTAGTTGATTCTTATTGCCAGAGAACTGCCCTGTACAAAGATTCTGCCCCGTCACAAGAGTTAGCGGTTTCAAATAATTTCATTCCCTAGGATGAACCAAAGGACAATTATAATTCCAGTCTTTATCAGCAAGAGCTTTGTCCGAACAAAAGATGCCTAATGAAGGAAGCCCTGTGTTCTGCATGCATGGCACTGAATACATCTGGAAAAAATAGAAGGAAGTCACAGAATCACAAACTGCCGGAGGTTGGAAGAGACCTCTGGAGATCATCTGGTCCAACCCCGCCTGCTCAAGCAGGACCACCTAGAGCAAGCTGTGTCCTGGACTGTGTCCACATGGCTTTTGAACATCTCCAAGAATAGAGACTCCACAACCTATCTGGGAAACAAGAGAGCTAGAATCATAGAATTGCTTGTGTTGAAGACCTTTAAGATCATTGAGTGCCACCACTAACTTAACACTGCCACATCCAGCAGTAAACCATGCCTCTAAGCACAACATCTACACATCTTTGGAGCACCTCCAATGATGGTGACTTGATTACTTCCTGGGCAGCCTGTTCCAATGCTTGACAAATCTTTTGGTGACTCATATCCAATCTAAACTACCCCTGGCACAACTTGAAGCCATTTCCTCTTATCCTATTGCTTGTTACTTTGGAAAACAGACAGATCCCCACCTCGCTACAACCTTCTTTCAGGTAGCTGTTGGAAGCAATAAGGCTGAGCATCCTTTTCTCCAGGCTGAACAACTCCAGCTCCCTCAGAGAATCCTCATAAGACTTATACTTCAGATCCTTCACCAGTTTCACTGCTTTTCTCTGGACATGCCCCAGAACCTCAGTGTCCTTCTTGTGGTGAGGGGCCCAAAACTGAACACGGAATTCAAGGTGCGGCCTCACCAGTTCTGAATGCAGGGGGATGATCACTGCCCTGATCCTGATGGTCACAGTATTTCTGATGCATGCTGAGATGCCATTGGCCCTCTTGGCCACCTGGGCACACTGCTGGCTCATGTTCAGCTGCTGTCAGCCAACCCCCCTAGGGCCTTTTCCATCTGGCATCTTTCCAGCCTCTCTGCCATAAGCCTGTAGCACTGCAGGGGGTTGTTAAGACCCAAGTTATAGGATCCAGCACCTGACCCTGTTGAACCTCAGACAGTTGGCCTCAGCTCATCGATTTTGTCTGTCCAGATCCCTTTGTAGAGCCTTCCTGCCCTCCAGCAAATCAACACTCCCATCCAACTTAGTTCAACCACGACTTTCCTGAGAGTACACTCAATCCCTGCCGACTGCATTTAACTCCATTCACCACTACTCTTTGGCCTTGGACATCCAGTTTTTTACCTATCAGTTAATCACCTTTGTGGACCTTCAATGGATTCTCTCCAGTGTATCCATGTCTGTCTTGTACTAGACAGAAGGGACAGAATGGATGAGCCCTTCAGGTGTGGCCTCACCAGTGCTGAGCAGATGGGAAGGGTCACCTCCCTCAGTCTGCTGTCAAAGCTGGCCAAATGACTTTTGGGAAAGCCCGTTGTCTTCCATCAGACTCTAGCTCTTTGGACTGCCACACTGTGTACAAATCTCAGCTATTATGCAAAAAGCTGTCACACGTGCTGAAATAAACCCTGAAGAAGAAACATGAAGAGCTCAAGAATCAGACAGTAAAATAAAGGAACAGAAATGCCAATTTTTTTTTTTCTCTTTACAAATTTTAGAGTGTTTTTAATCCAAAGATTTTGAAGACTTCAACATTGCTTGAATTTGACAATACCAGCTGGAAACGCAGGAAACATTTTTGTTGATGGAGTATGAAATTGTACCTGGAGTTTCATTCACATGTAAACTCCTTCATAAAAAGATTTTCAATATGGTAAAAATATTATGAGTCCAAGCAGCAGGACAGAGGAGCTGTATTTTTTTTTTCACCAGACACTTCACTGGGAGAATGTGGTCTCTACGTCAGAAACCTATAATGACTATTTGTTTGGAGTTAGCTTGTGATTTTTTACTAATTCCTGAAGTCTCAGGAGAACAGTGAATTTTATGCTAAATTTATTCATAGACTAGATGTACCTTTTTAAAAAGAGCATAATAATTCTATTTGTATGTTCAGATAATACCATCTGCTCAGACTTGCAAAGGAAAAGGCAGGCTCTACTCTTATATCTCTGGGGAGGACCTCTGCCTCCTGCATTTATTTTTATTTAATTCATTTGAGGTGAGGGGGGATATGGAGAAAAGAGGTTATCAGTCTGTATAGCAGTTCTAAATCACTGAAGAAAATTCAACACCCTTTTGCTTGATGCAGCTATAAGGCAGTCCAGTCAAAGGAAAAAAAAGACTCACTAACAAGATGAAAAAACTCAAACCAAAATAGATAAGGAACATTTGTCTCCTGGACAGTTTGTGAAATCCAGTGTAATAATTTTTTTTTTTTTAATTACCACAGGCAGCATCAGAGGCTATTTTGGAGCCACATGATGTGTGAACTTGACAAAATTGAAGGCCCAGCATCCCAGAACACTGGCCTGCTTCTTGAGCTGGATTACTCATGGAATAAGACAGCATTGTATGTCCTGGAAGACCATGTTTTGCTGTAGCACGGCTGTCAAATAAACAAATGAGACTGGAATTAAGACAGCTTTTTAGAGCACCTTGCACCTCCAAGTTTCAAGGCACTTTGTAGGGACGGGGCTTAAATGGCAAACATGAGAGGACTCATTAGTGCCACATGCTCTTCCTGCCCCTCTGCTGCTTCTGATGCAAAATGCATCTGGTGCCAACTTCTTGTGTAAAGCACTTTGGGGACGGGGGAAATACACAGTCTGAGCGGGATATAATTCTAATACAAATAACAGCAAGGAGAAAAGTCCTGCCTCAGTGTGTCTATAGCCTCAGGCTCCACTCATGCAATGCATTCAGCATGCAGTGCCCTTTGTGCTCTGTGAGCAGTTCAGCTGACTTCAGTGCTGCCTGGTGTGCCTTCACAGTGCCTGAATTTAACCACCTCCAGGTAAGTCTTTGACAAGTCATAGGTTAAGTGATATGCCCTTGTAAAATTCCCTTTGCTGTGAATCTCTGGATCTGTGAGAACTTTCCCTGAAACAAATATCACTTCTGATTCCAAGCTCTACCTGATGACAAAAAGGCAAAGAATAAGACAAAATGTACAAAGGAGAGAGCAGTGAAGCACATGGGAACATGGCTGTGAGGAAAGGAAGGGATCCCATGTGGGATGACTGAAAGAATGTAGGCATCACCAGGCACACCCGTGCACACAGATGTGGACAGACTGAGCTGACTCTTCCCGAGGGTGTGGGTGCAGTCTAGCTCCTGTTTAGAAACCACCCCGTTGTAATAGAGGCTTGGGTTTGACCTGATATAATCCTGAAAGCACATTTAGATCTACCTCTGCAGATTTAGCTTGCACACAACTGTTAGCTGAGATATGGGAGGACCAGCCTGGTACAGTGGCAGATATTTGGGTGCCAAATTCTCTTTCCAGTCATTCCTCTGTGGGAGGCAGTTCTCTTGCAGATTTACTGAGCATCTCACATTCTCAAAGGGGAATGTGAAACATAAGGATCCAAAGGGGATCTGGGTCTTTCAAGAGAGGTTTCTTTTGCAAAATGTCTGTTGTCTGTAGAATGTTTCACTGCCATTGAAAAAAAGATATGAAGGATATGCATATTAATTTCATCTCTTAAGCACTTTGTATATTTACTGGTCATGATAAGTTGAAAACTGCTACTCTACATTGGACATGAAAATATTTCTTTTGCTACCCGTGCAGCTGTAGAAGTGATAAATGTGAGATGGAAAGAAACAGGCAGTTCCATAAGAATGCAGATTATCTCTGACAGGGAAGAGACATTGGACCAGCAAGTCAGTAGTAGCTGAAGCAAATGACAGATAGAAACAAAGAGAGAAAATAGGTCTTAAAGGAGGCAAAAATAACCCAGCACAATATTTTTTCTTGATCTGTGGCTCTCATAGCGGTGCAGTAGGCAACTCAGCCATCTCTGAACACCTAGAAAGAAAGTTCAGTAATGAGGTAGCCCTGGCACTGGCAGGAGCCAGCAGCTGGGCATGGCAGAGTGATCATCTTTCAGAACTGAAGCCCAGATCGATGCATCCCAAACAGGGTAAGAAACAGGGTGATGGAGGGATGGAACCTTAACTGAAGCTCATAACAGGGTGAAATACCCTGGCTAGATTTATGAGTTTTGCCCATTACTGTTAAAAGTCTGAACAGTCAAAAAATCATGTTCCCTACTATGTCTCTATCTGTGGAAGAAGAAGGCACATCCACAGAAATTCCCCTCTGGGGCACCCCTCAGTCCCTCCTGTTGCTTCCTGAGCTCAAGCCCTTAGCATATGCTTCCCCTGATGCATTTAAGTGTCTCCTGAGTATTTATTTCTGCTGCTGCTTAGTTGAAAGTTAAATAAAAATCTCAGCTCTTTTTCAGACTCCTGAACTTCCACACTCCTGTCTTACCCCCAGAGCTGAAGAAGCAATTTAACAGACTTAACTACATGTTATCATTGTTACTGTTTTGATGTGTTATTGCTAATTTGCATCCTGATTCCCTTACCTTCAAATTTAATAGAAGACAAGAGCTGTTCCCTTTTATCCCATTTTCTTTTATTTTTCCTCTTTTTTTTTTTTTTTTAATAAGGAGAACGACATAAAGAAAGTGAAAAATAAATACAAATACCAAAACAGCTCCAGATGAAAGGCAGTAAAATGACTGCCTGCTGCTCCCTCTTGAACTGACTGGCAGCAACTCGGTTTCTCCTCTTAGAAACTGTGGTACTCCTCTCTCTGCCCTGCTGGATCCTTTTAACTCCTTCAGATCTGGCCAGGAGACACAGCTGAAGCAGCAGCAGGTTTCTCAAGAGATTTGGAGAAAGAACAAAATGACACAAGGGTGTCCCTTGAGCTTTCCCAGGAGTATTATGAGCTACTGTCTCTCCATCCCTGGCCTGAAAGGGCAGTAGCTGCCATGCAAGGACTGAGGGGGTCTCATCATTTTTGTCCTTTTCACCTTTCTGGTCTATTCCTTTAGTCCCTTTCCAGGATAACTGGGCCAGAACTAGCTGGCCCTTGAAAAACGGTGCCAAGGTACAGTAGAAGTATAATTGAGGATAGAATAGAAAAACTACATTTCATATGTCTTGAAGTGTCCTGAGCCACACAGTACATCTTCTAGGTGCTTGTGCCTAGAGTTTTTCTTTTTGGAAAAATACATCATGTGGGAGATGTGAGCTATGAGACCCTGTCACGGGAGTAAATGTTCTAGTAGCTCCCAGGAAAGCTCTCAGTATTTGGACCTCAAATCTGCCTAATCGGTCCTGCTCCAGCTTTGTCTTTCTTGTCTTTCCTGTCTAGGCATGACCAGAAAAGAGTTAAAGGTTTATCCCACTCACCCAAGATTTAGTACTATCTCTTGTCCACCTGCAGGGTGTGTAAAAGCCAGGAGAAAGGTCACAGTAGTCATGCTGCTGCTTCAACACACAAAAGAAGCCATAGCTCATGTTGGATTTGTGGGAGAGCATGAAGTTTTCTGAGGATCTGCCTCTGCTATGAGCATGACCTGGTCTCATGAGCTGTGAAGGTAAGGGAGTAGCACATTCCCTGTTCTCATCTCTTGACGGACCTGTTTCTGAGCTGACACCAGTGGCAGCCACTTGAACAGTGATGCCCTTCCCCTCCCCCGTTTGGATTTCACCCTCCTGCTGCTGGGGCTGCCTGGATTGCCCTTTGCACACCACAGTGGGGACATGTGATTCCCAGGGCACAACATGAGCCTCCACCCTGGAGAGTTTGGAGGCCAGTGAAGCAAGCAATCTATGACCTCATTAATGTCAGTGGGATACGAATTAAACAAAGCAAAGCTACTCTTTACTGAGCTTTAACTCTCGGGGCTGCAGGACTACCCTATGAGGGAGTAGCAAGCCCAGGCCACAGTGCTGCATTCAGGTTAAGCCAGGCCCAGACCAGAGAGGGACAGACACCTCTGCTCCCTGCCTATGCCGTCCCTCCATGCAGCTTCCAGCTTTCATGCTGATGAAACAGAGCCCTGTTTAAAAATGCAGCTGCAGCCATCACTGGGGTTTTTCCATGAGCACAAATATTCCTTTGACAGGATGTCTGTATCAAGTTAACTGGCAATAGAACTGCTGTTCTCTCCAACTGAAGGGAAACATGTCAGTCCCTTCATTTAGGACTTTGAGCCACAGAAGCAGCCCTGTTCCCCCACTGTTTCCAACCTGCATCCCCATCCCCAAGTCTTGCCATTCCCTTTCCCTCTTGCCTCCATGTGGGCATAGTTCCCCCTTCCCTTTCCAAACCCTCTGGTTTTGTTCCCTCTCTTGCATTTTCCTAGATCAATTCCAGTGCCCTTGCACAGCATCATCCCTTGTCCTTCTTTTTCTTTGTGGTTAATAAAGGAAATTTGATGGACTGCCTTTGCTACTTACTGAAAACCACCATTACAGTTACAATTAGTTGTTTTTTTTTTTTTTCTTTTCTTATAACCTTATGAAAAAGAGAAAAAGCCCAAACAGTCATTTGCTCACTGAGAACTCAGGAAATCTAAACCTCAGGAATCCTTAGAGAACCAGGAGATGAGATGTAAATTAGACAAATTACCCCAAACTGTTTCCTGACACAGATCTAGGAAATCTGATGCACTCAAGGGAAAGCAACTGTGGGATGACAGCATCTCTATTTTCTTTGCCTTATACAATCACTGCTGAAAGCAGAAGGGATGTCCTTGCAGAAACACCTACAAAGAAACAGTTCCAAAGTACTCAGTTCTCCCCACTGTTCTCCAAACCCCTCTAAGTTTTTTCCTTAGGAAGGGGAGGGAGGAAGGTGTCATCTGAGGAACAAGACACTGATTCCTGGGAAAATATAAAAATCCCAGACTTGTCTCTGCTGGCCTTCTACAAGTCCTTGCTTGTTTAGAAAATAGAGCTGTATTTGTTGCCTGGTGGGTCTTGGGAATATTTCCTGAAGCCACTTAAGGCCCCACAGTACAAAAGTGTTTGAGTCCCACAAGTGGTGGTAGGGATCAGTGAAAACAGAGCTTCAAGCCCCATGATTCCAGACAGCAGCGGCCAGCTCAGGAGATGTGGAAGTCTTGGTTTGAAAGAGCAAGCAACCAGTTAGCTCTTGCAACCAGTGAAGGACCTGGCTGGCCCCAGAAAATCAGCTGCTCCTTTTGTAATGCCTCCTTTTCTTTCAGGTTGTGGCTGACACACCAGGTATCTTTGCTTGGGTTGTCTATGCTGGTGTGCCTGAGTGTCTCTTAATGAGCTTAGAGGCCCTGCCCCATCACTTTCCTCTGTGTGACACCGTACTACTCAAAGGCATTTTTCTGAATTGTGAAGATGCAAACACTGGCTGAAGTCACAAAACCCCAGTCTTCAGTTAGGCAGAAAGACTGCTCTAAATGGTGTGCAAGAGCTGCCTTGCTTGCAGGCACCAAACAAGCGGTGTTAGGTCATCCTCCCTCCTGGTATCGGGGGAGCAAGAGACTGGGACCAGTGGCTGTACCGCTGCTCCCTCCTGGCAGTGCTGAACCCCTCGCCCACCACTTGGCTCAGGGGACGCTTTCTTCTCTGTGCTCTGTCATTAATAATTCATTTGTCATGTCATGTAATGGCTTTCTTGATCATTATGAATTCATCCAGGGCTAATGTGCGTGTCATATCCACTGCGACAGGGGACAGTAAAGCAAAGTAAACCAACCAGCCAGCCAGTATGTTCCTCTCTTTGCTTTATCTGCTTGTATGTAATTGATTTGCAGTTGGTTGATTTTTCAATTCGGCTTTTTTGAGGTTGGTTTGCAATTATTAATATCTTTCTTCTGAGGTTTTTGTTTTATTTGGTTTTGGTTTTGTGTTTTGTTTTGGGGGTTTTTTTGGTGGTTTTTGGTTTGTTTTTATTTTTTTTGTAAAGGATTCTGATTTGCATCTTTCTGTGACAGGCAGTAATCAGACAAACAACTTTTTTCCTTCCTTTTTTTTTAAAGTACAGATATTTCCAAGAGCCAGAATCAAATAGTCAAAGGACTAAATCTTTAGGAGTAGAATTTTTCCAAAGTAGGTTATTTTCAAATTGAAGTACTAAAACAAACATCCAGAACTACACAACACTACAGTGCACACACCCCCAGACTCCTCTGGAAATGTGCTCTCTTGGCAGTCATATGCTGGTGAAGATGTCAGACTAATTGCTGTGTCCTTAGAGTACTTTCTATTATGCAGCACAAGAATCCTTTTGTCAGCACTCCCCAGCAATATCTGATTGATTGGACCATCTCTCAGAATGAGAGGCTACAAAAACAACTTATTTTTGATGGGATCTCAGCAGAAATGCAATCTGTATCAGAGTGTTTTGTCATAAGGTTGTCTTTCTGCTACAAGTTTCACCAGGGCAATGCAAAACAGTGTGTAATTGGCATTGTCTCCCAGGCTTTGCAGCAGTGAGCTGATTAAAGGTGGTAGTAAACCAAAACTAAGTGGAGGTAAAAGATTTGGCATTATATAAGTAAGCCTCAAGTTGTTATCTGTCTCTGTTTATTCTCATATACGGGGAAAAGACCCTTTCAGAACATTTCATCAAATAAGTGCTGCTAGTTAAACCAAAGTGAAGCAAGGTGCTCCATTAGCTGGTAGTAGTCTGCCCCCTTAATTTTCTGAAGTGTTTTCTCCACATTTCCCCAACAAATAAAATCTGTTCTGTTCTCTTTTTCAGCCTCTTTCCTTCTCACTATGGAAGCAGTGGCTGACTACATGTGCTAGGTGGCTGGACCTGTGAACCAACGTCTCCCAACCATTAGGTCCACAAAATCCAACCTCCAGTCTGAACAGAGCTAGCAGAAACAAGAAAAGATACAAGCACCATAACATTGCACTGCCTCTTGCATTGCGTGGGTGTGAAGAAATCCCCATGGAGTAGCTGAAGTTTTTGCACAAATACTCTTTGCAATACATTGCTGGTAAAGAGCTTTCTGTGATATATGGGGTCTGAGAGGCTGCAGCACAGTGACCATAACTCAGTACTTCTACTTGAGAATAAATTCTACTCCAAGTGGCATGAAATGAAGGTAGGGAAAGGCAGGGAGAGTAGAGATATTTCAAGGAACAGAAAAGGGATAATTGTATTTCAGGACTGATTTCGTCTTAATTCAACCTTTATTTTACAGACTCAGACACAGTCTTCTTTCACCGGCCCTGTAGGGTCACAAGGTGTTATTCTGTGATTTCTTTCAGACAAGATAAAAGAGATATTGCAAAAGTACCCTACAAAAGGATAGTCTGGACTGTGTAGCTGTTGTCTAGATTCAGAAAATGTGAATTTGTGGTTTTTTTTTCTGCAAGAGATCGTTTACATAAGTTTTGGCAAGATACATTGCCGTTTTTGCCCACATCCTTTTGGGCTAGGGATTATTTAATACCTTTGTGCAGACCTGCTGGCATACACGGGCTCTGATTTTGCTGAAGATCCTTCACTAACTGCAGAACAACAGCTATGAGAGGAGCACACAGGTTATAAAAGTCACTGCTCGGAGTGAGTACATGCCATGATAGATATCGAACACTTAATTCACTCCCACTGAGCATAAGCGTTCAGGAATGTTGGAAATACCCCAGGAATAACTGATACATTCCCAGAGTGCTGACAGACACGGCACAGGATCTATGGGACACCCTGAAGCAGCATCTGGAAGCCAGGAAGAATACTGTAGGGGACCCCAGATGGCTTTAGATGCCTGCAGTGAGAGAGATGAACAGAGCCCTGGAGCCTTTCCTCAGTGAGCTGCTTTGGAGGCCTCTGTACAACGAACTGGCTTATGCTGTTTTACCTCCCTGCAAGCACTTCTGTTTCCATTCCTTACAGCCACACTGTAAACAAGGATGTCGTTTGCAATGCTGAGATCACCTTTGTGGTGAGGATTCCTGCAGCCTGCAGCCAGGTAAAGGGGACCAGAGGGGAAGCATGAGTTGAGCAGCAGTGCTGAGCACTCATTCTCTATGTAGTGACTTGTCCACAGATTTATGGGCCATGTTACAGGGACACATTAGACACAGATTCTCATTTTTCCCATAAACTGGACCAAAAGAAATGGTGCTGCTGTCTCAGCCCAACCACCAGAATAGAAGATACAGGAAGAAGAAAAGTGGTGCATTCCCCATCCCATGAAAACAGATTTGGAGATCAATCATCCAGACTTGGCATGACCTCTCTGTGATTGGATAATCTTATGTTTAGGCTCAATAAGGAACCGAAAAAAAAGTCTGAATAAAATGTGGATGTCATTTTACATATTTATAAGAATAAAATAAATTAAGGATCAATAATCCTTGAGAGGAAGAAACAAAAAGAGAAAGGGAGTTAAGAATCTACACAGAGCTCCAAGGAAAACTGAAGGGAATAATTACATATAAAATCTAAGACATTTTTGTAGCTGAAGGATGCCTCCTATAAATGTAAGCTGAGATGTAGATTGTCCCCAAGGACTGATTCCCTAACCGTGTGGGTAAAGTAAGTGTGTAACATCTTGTCAGCTAGATACGAGAGAAGAGACCCACCTTTAGATTTAACCTTGGGACAAATACATTAAATACTTTTTTCTTTCAATTTTTTTTTCTTTCCATTTTGTCACCCATGTCTTTATATCACCTTCTAACTGTAGTGTCTATCTTGGATTTTGTAAATAAATATTTTTTTTTTAATTTGCTTTTGCCTTCAAGATCTACTTTGAGTTGATGGTATCTTCCAGATAATGCATAGTATCAGTGTGGTCTGATCCAAGAAATGGTGTGAGTCATACAGGCCACTTCCTTGCCCAAACTCAGAGTACCCAGTACCCCAGCAGAAAGCCTTGCACATCAGAGGCTTAGTCAGGTCCTTCACCGTGGGCTTCCTCATCTTGGCTTGGGAGTGGACAAGGGAGAAAAACTTTACAGAGGCCATATGGCCACCTTTAATCCAGACGACCCCCTGATGCTTGTCTGTTTAGTGGGAAAAGTTCATGATCCTGGGAGCTGCTGAAGAGCAGTATGTTTAGACAGGAAGCCCACTGTGCACAAGGAAGGAGGAAGCAGGTTTAAACATTCCCAGGACTCTAATATGCCCCACCTCCCCTTATAAAAGTGGCTGAATTTACCACACAGTATCCATCTCCATCCTGCTGGGAAGTCTGCAGGGTAATACCACAGGCTTGTTGCTCCTGGGGCTCCTCTAACTTAGCCTGACCCAATGTAGATCCCCAACAGCTGACTCAGCCAGTTACACATCACATCTACATTTTCATACCTGGGAGGCATTATTCACACCTTTGAAATCATACACAAATATTTCCTAGTAACAATTAACAACTATTAGATTTAGTTTTTGGCCGGACAAGGTCATCAAACCAAACACAGTCTGCGGATTTAAAAAGGAATGAATGCAGCTAGGGCTGTTGACAACATTTATAGTTTTATGAACCCAATAAAAGGGAAGTTGAATCTCATTGGCACAGGGTCAGGAGGGGTTCTGGCCTTTCAGACACACAACAGTGCAATGGGCCAAAAGAAATTAGATGGCTCCCAGGACCCCGTGACTGGAGCTATTGGGTCACTGGGACAATCAGTGCATTCTCCTAACGTTACACAGCACTGCCTTTTCAGTGATAAAAACGAGGTAAATTCCTCCCTGCATTGCATGTCGATGAGCTGATGAGCAGAACTTTAAAGAAGTGTCTTCTGTTTTCCTTATGGTGGCAAAAAGACAGTGGCTGTAATGAATTGCAGGTAAAGTTTAAGCACTCATTTGACCCTTCCAACAAGGATTTTAGAGCTTGTAACCTTTCTTAACTGTTAGGGAAAGACATGCTTTCAGTCAGGTAACTAATGTGTGAATCACCCCGGGGTAAATAGGTGATACAGATTAGATGTTTCAGTAAACTAAGTCTCCCCAGAGGAATTCATTTGTAGGCACATGGCCTGAAGCGTGAGATACCACATAAGTGAGAAAATATCATCAAGAAATGATTTTGGATGATGATGATTTTCAGCCACAATTATCAGACATTCCGCACTAAAATGTAGTGTTTTGGCATCCAAGAAAATCATGGAGAGACAAACCTGACATGTCTGACCTCTAATCTTTGCATTATATTATAAATACTGCATTTTCCTGAAAATAAGTTCTAGAATTTGAACTGTCAAATTTTAAATAATTTCAGTTCTTTTTATTCCTGAAATGTTACATGGTAGACAAGATAGGCAAGAGCACCACAGTGGTTCTTTTTTTTTTTTTTTTAACCCCTGGATTTTAGAAAATAAATGCATTGGTGTTCCACACATCACTGGGGTTAGTTTATGAAGATTTGAAGCAACCCTGTGCATGGAATCACTCAGAAAAACCAACTCCACAATTTCTGAACAGCTCAGAATTTGGATGGGATTAATCTAAACCGGTTTGATACGGTTTGAACTGGTCAGAACTGCTCTAAACCGGTCTGAACCTGTTTAAACCGGTCTAAACCAGTCTGAACCAGTCTAAACCGCTTTTAACCGGACTAAACTGGTCTGAACCGGTCTGAACTGGTCTAAAAAAGTCTAAACCAGACTAAAGCGGTCTGAACCGGTTTAAACTGGACAAACCCGGTCTTAAACGCTCTAAACTGGTCTAAACCGGACTAAAGTGGTCTGAACCGGTTTAAACCAGTCTGAACCGGTTTGAACCGGTCTAAACCGGTTTGAACCAGTTTGAACCGGTCTGAACCAGTTTGAACCGGTCTGAACTGGTCTGAACCGGTCTAAACCGGTCTGAACCGGTCTGAACTGGTTTGAACCGGTCTAAACCGGTCTGAACCGGTTTGAACCGGTCTGAACCGGTCTAAACCGGTCTGAACCGGTTTGAACCGGTTTGAACCGGTCTGAACCAGTCTGAACCGGTCTGAACCAGTTTGAACCGGTCCAAACTGGTCTGAACCGGTTGGAACTGGTCTAAACCGGTTTGAACCGGTCTGAACAGGTCTGAACAGGTCTGAACAGGTCTGAACCGGTCTGAACCGGTCTGAACCGGTCTGAACCGGTTTGAACCGGTCTGAACCGGTCTGAACCGGTCTAAACCGGTCTGAACCGGTTTGAACCTGTCTGACCTGGTCTGAACCGGTTTAAACCGGTCTGAACCGGTTTGAACCGGTCTGAACCGGTCTGATCTGGTTTAAACCGGTTTGAACCGGTCTGAACCGGTTTGAACCGGTCTGAACCGGTCTGATCCGGTTTAAACCGGTCTGAACCAGTTTGAGTCGGTCTAAACCGGTTTGAACCGGTCTAAAGGCACTGTATTTTTCCATGGAGCGGTTTTCTTTCTCTGCCCCCGCAGGAAAGGTGAGCTGAAGGTGTGTGTGTCTCTCCACACTTACTGATGCCTTGCACACTTCCCTTCACAACTCACTTCCAAATGATGCTATTTCACATCCTCCCCATGTTCTCTTTGTTTAAATTTAATTTGTATGCAGTTTGTGTCACTTAGGAACAAGGGGAAAGAAATAATGCAGTGTAGTACATTGTAATAATGCTTTTCTCCCACTTTTTTTCTTTCTTGACTAACAGAACTAGAAATACTCGGGGAAAATTAATGATTCTTAGCATGCCTGTTCACACTGGTCAATACCTATCATGGCACAGGCATCTGGGACCACTGTCAAGTATTCAGGGCAAAGCTAGGAAAAGGAACAATTGCTACCCAGTGTCTACTGACTGCATTGACTAGGTCCAAATTAGCTATGAAGGGGAGCCAAGGTCATTGAGTCTGATAAATCCAACTGCATCGTGGCCACTGCTCTGTAGTCAAGTGGAAGCTAGGTGAGATGAATCCATCCAGAATGTCTCCTTCCCCAGTACTTAGATATAAACCAGCAGATTTTGTGCTTGACTGCTCTCTGAAATTTGCAGAGGGAACTTTTTCTCTCTAAAGCTGTTCACCGTGTCTTCTGGTGGAAACTGACAGCTCATCTCCATCCTGTGTGGAATTAGAAGTAGCGTGACATTCCCCAAGGTTATAACAAAGCCACTATGAAAACACAAACACATCATCAGGGCTGGCACAAAAACTACGACCTTATTTGATCCTTTTGTGTAATTTCTGCTTTGTCTGTGAATCTAGCTATTTCTGGACAGCCGTGCTCGTGGATGTGCCACCAAATGTCAGACATGAGACAGAGACCTGGGCCTTAATAGTGGGGAAAAGATACTAAATTGCTAGGTCCACTGATATTAGTGTTTCTCAAAAATATTTTTCTATCTAACCACGCAGTTAACCAGGTCACACTTTTTTCTTCTCACCTGACTTGTGATAGTAGAGTTATATTCTTCTGCCTTTTTCTGATAAGTAATCATCTCTGGTGTAGAAGTGAAAGAGCTGAGCTGGCACAGTGCCATTCAGGAGACAATTTGCTTTCTTCTCTTCACTTTAAACCTTGTCTTGTATGCTTTGTTGAATATTTTATCATGTTACCAATCTCTTTTTAAAAGGAGATTTGCTGCTTTATTTCTTTGCATACAACTGATCAGTGCTCGGTTTTGTAAAACTTAGCTAATCTCAAAAAATTTCCTTCAAGAGCAAGTCCTTGATAGAGTGTGGGTCCTTGATACTGCAGCTGCTCACCCCAAGATATCTCTCTTCAATCCTCTTTTGTGTCTCATTGTGTCTGACTGACGGTTTTGTCCTAAATCTTGTTTGTACCCATCACAGAATTAAAATACTTGAAGCAAAACAGAGAGACACTGGTCAGGAAAAATCCGGTGAGTGACCAGCTGCACAAGCGTTTTGCACATCAGTGAGTGAGATTCTGGCCACTAATACTGAGTCCAGTTCAAGTGTCAGACAAACAAGAGCACTACATTAATTTTATAGAAGTTTCAGGGATGCTGCTTCTCAGCTCAGAGGAGATCTTCTCCACCTGCAGTCTCGTGCAGACAAATCTGTTCTATCCGCTCACACTCTGTGGAAGGAGTATTTTCTGTCATTTATCCACGGGCCATATTTTTCTGATGAATAAAGGCATGTGGAATGTACTTGGAAGAAAGTCTACCTTATGGCATTCTGAACCAGTTTCCTTTCAAATAGCATTTTTCCTTTTCACAGCAATTTAGAGAACTTTAGAAACAAGATTAAGATTACCAAAAATGCTTCTGTACATATCCAGGTGAACATCTGTATGCTCCTCCATAGTCAGATTGCCAAGGGAAGGATAGACAAGGGATGAATACCATCAAGCAAACTGAGCAAGCAACTCGCAAAAGACCTGGCACGGTCTGCCAAATAAGAAGATAGAGTGTAAAAACCAATAAAAAGAGATGTAAAATAAATATGACCTCTTTCACTTGGTAATAGATTAACATCTCTGTCCCTTACTATGTTTGTCAGCAAGGTCTGGCAAGTGAGATCCCTCTGCAATAGCTACAGCTTTGTAGAAATCGGATCAGCAATTCCAGGTTGGAGGCTTTAGACTCTCAAGTCTGTCTGTGGAAAAAGGAGTGCACAGCAAAGTAGAGTACAAACTTACAGCAGGTGATATACTTTGTGCTGACACTTACAGGAATATTGTCCACACACTGATATTCAGAAAAAAATAAAAAGTGTTTGTTTTTTAAAGCCCATTTGACTGCATTCAGATCTGGTGATGGATGCTTCTTCAGAACAAATATAGCCTTTATTCAGTTCAGTTTATTTCCATTTTTCAGAGGCTGTGCAAGGATTTAATGCAGTTTAACTAATCCATTATAAATGCACTTGGTTGTTAAAGCTGGATTTAACCTTCCTCAATGTCACTATGTCAATAAACGCTCTAGTCATAGGGATATTTACAAGAATAATGATGATATGGGGAAGGCCAGCCTCACTTTACAGCCTGTGGAGAGATAATGGTTATATACCTAATGTTAAATGCTATGAGTCGATCCACTTAGAAGAGCTCTCTCCCTTCATGGCTATGGACAAAGACCGAGCAGACTGATTTCCTTTATTTTTACCTAAATTAGCCTTTAGGAGTACCCTGCAGTCTGCATGCTAATATCTTAATGTACACACATAGGTTACTTCATTTTCAAAGTAAATAGTCTCTCTGTGGATTTGTTGGCACTAGTATAATAAAATAAAACAACTCACAACTGCATTGAATGAAAGACTATAACTACTGAAGAGATAAACAAATTATTCTGTGCTCTCTGGAAATGTAATAACTCTCAGTACTCCAGCTGAAAACCTTTTAAAGTGTTTGGCAACAATATTTTCTGCTCCTATTTACTCTAGGCCCATTAGCTTCATTAATAATGAAAGAGGAGAAAATAGAAACTAAGACAATCTATGCCTTCCTGAAGACATTGAGTGTAATTCTGTAACAGCTGATTCCTGACTTATACAAACCTTTCTTGTCCTGAGGGTTGGAATCTGAAGACTAGGGAAGGTTGACCTTTAAATTAAGTTTAATGAGAACTTTAACTTTAAAAAAAACACACTTGAAAAATTATATGTAGAACACAGAGTTTGTAGAAAAATTATCATCTTCTCGATGAAGGTATTGGAAATTCATCCCATTTCTGTACTAAATGTCTTCTGGTTCAGTCTTTGTTGATCTGGAGAAGGAAGGATGATCTGATTTTCATCACTCTGGACATTAGGTGACTGTTAGAGGCAGAACACATCTTCCTTGGATCACCAGACAGATTTGCTTTTACTTTATAGTTACACATAAGTGCCTCTGACTGTTACAAGCACATGGACACCTCTCTGAGACTTCGGTGGATTTCTGCCCCGAATTTCAGTGGAAAGGCATTTCAAGCACTGGTTAGGAAACCTACAAAGAAGCATACAAAAAATATTTTACTGGGACACGCTACCAATCAGTGGGGATTACTGCTAAACATTTCTCAGAGTATCTTCAACTGTTTTTCTCTTGTAGTGTTGCTGAATTCCCATATTGTGGTACTACTTTGTGATTGCTGTTTCTTCAGTCACACCCTTAGCTACTGAGTTAGAAGGTCATGTTTATTGTAGCCATTAGGATATTACTTCATTGAGGTTATCACTGCAGGGACTTGTCCTTATATTTTGACATCATGTAATTCCAGCTTTTTCCTCCTACCCAAAAAAAGCAATCAGAAAAAAAGCTATAAGTGTACTCTTGAGAATCTGAGCTATAAGGCTAAAATAAATATAAAAATTGGACAAGGGAAAAAATCTTTATTCCAGACACAGGGAGATCTAAATTCTTCCTTCCTATGCATCTCCAAGAGTAGGGCTGTTCCTAAACTGAATGACACAGAGAACTCCTTATATTGTTGGACCTTAGACACTTTTCTGACATACTGTTTTCTAGCTCCTCAAAGAAATCCAGCTTAATGGCCTCTGCTCTTCCCTCTCATCTTGCATCTTGCTGAGTTTCTTGTCTAGCATGCAAAAGACCTCTCAGACCTTGTCAGGAGTTTCGGAAACGGGGCATGACTTTCTTCCCCTCACAGAATGAGACTAGTCCAACATGAAAGATGGGTGGTCACAAGTTCTACTGACTAAAACCTCCCTCATATTTCAGCAGGTAGATACTTTCTAAACACTGATACAACCTTCTGGTGAGTGAGGTGTGACAGACTTGATTATCATGGCACACCTTAAAGACTATGTTTCCTTCAAAATAGAAACTGGACATGTCTGTGCCTTCAACGATGACGCTTTGTGGGGCATGTGAGGTGCTGATGCCATGACGGTCTCTGGGATGTCAGAGGGAGCTGAGAGTAGCAAGACCTAGCAAGACCCCATGTGAATGCCGAGAGATTTGTGGTGAAAACAATCTACCCATGTCCCTGGTGCATGGGAGATCCCACCATTTACAGAGTCGTTCTCCCCAGGGCCTTTGATGGTGGTTGTGAGAATATACCAGAGACATCACTGATAGCAGTGGCCTGCTTGGTTACTGGTGCCCTCCCCTGACTGCTCAGGACCTTCTAGTGCCTTGTCTGCTTGGTCTCTGATGGCTTCCACACACCAATGCACACCTGCGACACACCAGCACAGTTGAGTGGTTCCACTGGAAGGAAATATTTTCTGGGGGATTTCCCAGACTTCTCTCCTTGACTTTGTCACGTGTTATCTCACAAAGCAGTGCATATGATTCACCAAGCTACCCTCAGAGCCTGGTGATTGGGAGCTAGACCCTCAGAGGACAGACATGTCTGCCTCAGAGGCTTTTCACCCTCTTCCCAGCCCAGCCCACGGAAACGGAGCCATTGCTTGGTAGTTTTGGTGCTGTCCATGGTTCTCCAGCTGCCTGCTCTCCCAGCTCTCCTTATCTGGCAGACATGTACTCTGCAGCAGTTACTCACAGCACAGCGTGATTAACGTGGCTGGGAACTCTCTGGCACAATGTCCTGAGAGATTTTAAGTGCCAGGAAGTCTAATACCTGCAAATATATTTATCTTCCTTTGAATATTTCATCAACTTGGAATTCATGAACTGGATCTTTTACACGGAAGTTTTATGAATTATGTACCAGAATCGATGAGTTCCTACTTTGCCCATATTTTACTTTGTCTCAAAGCCACAGTGGGGATCACAGCCCATCAAAGCCGCTGCAGCAATTAGAGATCAAATGGCATCGAAGAAGGCAGGCGTGCAGGGCCCAGAGTATTCCCCCTATTCATGGCCCAGGAAAAAAGCTTTACTTAGTTGTAATTTGTAGTCTCCCTTCTCATTTTGCTATTTTTTAGCCTCACTTTCCTGTCTGCCTCCCCGCTGTAGTGACTGGAAGCTGACTCGCCACTGCCACTCATCAAACACACCTACCTGGCCTTTAGCTCTCACCTATTACACCAACATGGATGCCTGCTCTTCCTCTCAGGAAGCGGCTCCTGTATCTTCCCTGCTGGCACTTACTACACGGGTAGCTTTCTATATGTTTGGCTGTTTGGGTTTTTTTCAAAGAAGAAATAAGTGTTATGTGTGAAGAATGTTTATGTTACACTACACTGTGCTATGTTATGTTATATTACATTGCCAGAATGATTCTAATTTAGTCACTACCAACCCACCATCTCCAGTATCACTGGATGATCGCTGAAGATCTATAAACTTATAGTTCTGCATATAAAGTATTTAGCTAAAAACAAAACCCCCCCTGTGCATAGTGGGGATAGGAGGGAGGAGAAAAAGGCACAGTTGCAAGATGCTAATTGTGCAGCTTGTTGTGCCAGCGGAAGGCATACTGGTACTGTGCTGATGAGAGCAGTATAAAAATAGCTCAGATAGAAGTGAGACTTCCATCTCTCTCTGGCTCCTCACCTCTTGCCTGAATCACTTTTGCAGGCTGCTGCATCACCTCCTATGAGCACTACTGAGACTGAGTTTTATGCAGAGTTTAACTAAAACTGGGATAAGAGACATGACACACAGGCTCTTTCAGGCTACCGTATATAAAAAAAGATCGTGCCAAGTGATTTATAGCAAAGTAAAAGAAGCCTTTCCCCTAGATTTTTTTGCATCCCAGGTTTTGCTCTGGGGAACTAACATGTTCTTTCCATATCTCCCCCAAATATCCAAGTCTAACAAACTGAAAACCAGATTACTGTTAAATAGTAAGTGGATTCCTTATAAATATTTCTTCCCCTATTCCCCTTGCTTCCCAGAGCAATACCAAACTCTTTGAATCCCAACCAACTCAAGGGGAGCTTCCTGACTTCTTCAAATATCTGCATAAGTTCCCTTTCTTACAGAGGCCAGATCCCAATAATTCTTTTCTACCCTAAATCCTAAGGTGGGATTCTGACTTCCCACAGTGGTGGACCACTTATCGTAGGAAGGCAATTTCATCACAGCTTCAGACTGATCAGTTTTGCAAGGAAGTGGACTCCCACGTTACTCCATCCACTCTTCTCACATAGTGGCACAGAGCAGCTCTGTGGCTTTTCCCCAGGTCTGCTGCTGGCATAGCAGGCTTGAGACCCGGAACCTTTCTGGACTTCACACTTCCTCACCAGTCTGGAAAGCAGCTGCAGCAACAGGATCCACACCTAGAGGCTGATGATCCTGAGCCATAATATCACACTGAGACCACAGACAACCATCAGATAGTCTTCCCTTGTTTAAGGACTGAGATGTGGATCTCAGCACGGATTATGTCTTTCTGCAAACGTCATTCTGTTACTAGCATTACCCAGACACCTACCTTCTGTTTTTTTGGCTACTGACTTGGCTAGAGTACAGGAGCGATAGTGATCCCAAATGAAGGTGGGTTGTTTTTTTCAAAATGCAGACTTCCTTCTTCCCAGAACAAGTCTTTTAAACAAACAATGACAGGGGTTCGATCCATCTGCAATGCTAATGAGTCTCGTATGGATTGGTTCTTACATGGCCAAAGTCAAACCACCTCTGAGAAATAATTGACTGTAAATAGACGAAAGTGCCTCTTAAGTTGAGCCCAACAGTAACAATGTGATACTGGATCTCTCCCCCAGGCAACGATGCAGCAAACAGATAAGTTAAGCCTCCAAGTTCCTGCCTGGCTACTGCAGTGAAGAATATCATAGACTTGTGGCAGAGCACATTACTCTGCCTTGCCAGCTTTTCAGATGAGCCTCACCTCAAGGTGGGAAGGTGGGGTTCAGGTAAAATGGAACTGGCAACCTCTCCCCAAATCCCTGGAAAGCTTTGTGAAAATGCAACTCCTGAATTGCTTGTGTGGCAATGATTATTTTTGCAAAAATTTCCTCTGACAATTTTGTATGTGCTTTCTGCATTTAGCTGGGGGTCTGTGCTTGGCAGGCAGCCTCTGCTGTGTTGTGCTGTGCTGTGGGCAAATACGTGTGCAGCACGTACCTCTAGAATATAATTTTCCTCTAGGTCTATACTACCACCCAACCCAAGTCCCTCAAATTTAATGGATGAGGCTGTGTGAGCACACTGTTCCCAGCTCTCCAGTTCTTCCATAAACAGCTTTAAGTCATAGTCTGTGTAGTTCTTGTGCTGCACAAAGCCCCGAGCAGCAAGATGAACAGCAGTTTTAAATGTACACGAGCAATAGAAGTGAAATAAAAAATAATAGCACAAAACAATATCTTAATAAAAAGCAACCAAGCAATTGACAGTAAGCTAGTCAGCAAGATGAGGAATGTAAAGTCTTTGTCATTGCAGGACAAATGCCACTTTCTGTCTCAAATCTGATGGCTCCGGAACTCAATCAGCAACATCACTGCCAAAGAGACCTTCCAAGCTGCTAATAAACACACAAGACGGACAGCATAATGAGATATCTTCCCTTCTTTTTACTATTATTATGACAGAACAGTGAATATAAATTTCACTGACTGGTGTGTATAATAAAGCAAGCTGAGTGCCACCACTGAGAAACACTGAAGAAAGAGAACAGTCAGTAATAAATAGCTGTAAGGATAAAACCAACCAGAAGGCAAATAAACACCATATTTTAAGGCTGGACTTCACAATGCTTTGTCTAAGCCCGCTTATACACAGAAGTACAAAGTTATGGACAGAAGAAGGGGAGGAAAAAAAAACCCAGTATAAAAATATATTACCTGATTCTGAGACTGTGAGAAACAAAGTGAGAGTACTGGTAAGGGGATCTGTGTGAAAAGGCAGAAGGAAAGTGTTCAAAAGGGAAGAAGGAAAAAAAGTATAATGAATCCTGAAAAGCAATATTATGGAAGAAAAGCAGCAGCTCTGGGAATTGTTAGCAATGAGTTATCATAAGCTTTCTTGCAGACTCAGCCTTGTGTCTCTTTCTGCAGCTCTGCATGTGGTCAGAGCTGGAATATCAAACAATTCTTGTCTCTTCACCAATTAAGAGATCATAAAATTACACTTATGACTAAATAATAAACTTAATTTCCTTTCTTTATGCCTAAGGCATATGCTGAATGTGGTAAACTGGCGATAAAACAGGAGTAGATGGGTGAAGAGGCAAGCATCCAGAACACAGACAACTCAGATTCTTGCTCCCTGCGAGGAAAAGATGTTGTTTAATACCTTACAGAGGGTCCCTCCTCCGGAGCACAGAAGCTTGGGAAACCCTCCCTCCCAGTCATATACTGCCTGCCACACTTTCTAGCAGTCTCACTTCTTGATGCTGTTTTAGTATTTTAGGATAACTTTTCCTGCAGCAGGTGGGCAAGGTAGAAGTTATCCCAGAGCTGGACCTCTTCAATAAACTTTGAGGCTCTTGGAACAGCATGTAGAGTGGCAGGTAGAAAACATGCTCTTGCAAAGTCTAACATTGGCCAACATACTGGGAGGACATGCCTAATATAGAGTGGAATGCCAGTACTTTGTTTATATCACGAAATGAAGAAGCATGTTCCTTCTTGGATAAGTGGAATTTACTAAATAACACCACAACAGGCAAAAAAAGCAGAAAGGTTTCTTCGCAGATTGAGCACCAGCGCTTTTTTTCCTGTTTGTTTGTTTGTTTTGTTTTGTTTTGTTTCCTTGGGTCTGTGCCCTGTCTGAAGCTTTGCAAGGCACAAAGGGACATCTAATGGTTTTTCAATACATTGCAAGCAAGCCCAGTGCTTGCAATGGGTGTCATGTGATGAATTCTTCCAGGCCTCTGCTTGCCAGGTACTTGTATCTTTCCTATGGGGTTTTTGGCCTAACAGGTAATTTCTTTTGCCTTCCTATTCCTGAGAAGAAATTTGTATCTTGGTATCTTAGGTATCTACTCCTTTCTCAAAAAAGGGTTATAAACTGAGAGACACTGAAGTTTGGTGCTGCTGTGATAGAGACAAACCAACTGGATCTTTGTTCCTCATCCCAGAAGTATTTAGACCACTACACCCTCAAGCCCTAAATTCTTACTTTGATCATTAGGACACTATTGTCAGCTGGACTTGTGTCTGATTTCCAGTCCTCTTAGTACAAGGAAAGCAAGCAGTAATTAAACCTATGCCCACCTTTGTTTCAGAACAATGGTTAATATTTTAGATTTTGTTCAAGGGTGATTAAAAGGAGTTATGTGAGGGCAAAATACCCTTTCATTAGTGTCTGTAGCTGCAGGATCTGCTGCTTGATATTGTCTGACATGAAGGTTATTGCACCCTAAACAGCTGTGGGTAGTTATAGCACACACCTGATGATGAGATCAATCACTTCATGCTAGGGCTGTCCCATGCAAAGGGAACTGTGGGCATTTCAGCCCCACCAGAGAAATGCACACTTGTGAGTGCTCAGCACCTCTCCACACATGGCCTTTGCTCCCAGTTCAACACAACTTTTATAAAGGGCCTTCTAAGACCCATTAGTCTTTATATCCAGCCTGCTCCTGTGATGTGCGTTGTGGATTCACACACTTGATGAGAGATGGATCAGCTGCTGGAAAGCAGGAGCTTTATCAGGCATCCAGCATGAGTTTCCACCTCCTGGGAACAGAAGGCATTGGCTGAAAGCATTGGATAATGTGTGTTTGATTTGTCCTTTGTCAAGGTCACACCTGGCTAACTGTCTCTGCAAGAATCCTGGGTATTAGTAATTTACAACATCCCCCTCTTCCCTGCAGATGAGTTTTTGTTCTTCCTTTGAAAGTTCTCTTGTCTGCTCTGAACTATATGGAGAGAAAGTGAGTGAAGGGGCCTCATTATTTTAAATGGGGCTTGACAGAACCTAACAAAGAGCATAAAACAGAGCAACTTTCACAGACAATCGCACCAAGGCACTTAAAGCAAGGCTGAGAACTCAATTACAGCCCATTACTGTCGGAGCTGTCTCTCGCTCTCTTGCTCTTTCCCTCTCCATTGGTTTCTGCAAGACAAACTTGCTATTGGCAAAGGTCATTCTCTTCAGCTGTAGTGTTTCGGATAGTGGTTCCTATTAGCTCAGGTCAGTGAGGATTCCAGTGTTCTCACAAATACGAGGGGAAAAACAATTCCAGGAAAAGTGTGTTTTCCTCTTTGATAATGCTGCAAAATAGGAAAAGTCAGTAAACCACAAGGTAAAACCCAATATGTTCTTATGCAGTGTTCTTGCAAAAGGTGACACATGAGCCTGTGATACATCGTGCATATATGCACACATACTCTTTTGTAACCAATGCATCCAATAGCCTGGTTGCACTTTTTCCTGACCTTACTTTAATCAAGTTTAACAAAGTTTAATCAAGTTCTCAGATGGCTGATAAAGATGATAATATACTGTTTTCATAATCCTTCTGGTGAGGAACCAGCAAGGAGTAGGTTCAAATTACAGCATACAGTGACTAAAAACCTGCTTGAATTTTGTGTGCTTGTGAACAGCTCCATATGGTTAAGACATTTTACAATATGTGTAAGGCTGAGGCACTGGGATAGCAGGATTCCTGGACACAGGACTGCACTAGAAGGAATAACTGAGCCCCTTGTATGCAACAGATCAGCACCGAACAGCCTGCTAACAGGCATTATGGAGTGTGAGAAACATACCCATTTCAAAATGTATTAAAGTGGTTTTTGAAAAAAATGTATTAAAAGAAGCTTAAGGTTGAAATAACAACCAAGAGATAGCAGATTTAAGGTGAGTTGCATAACATAATCAACCTTTCCTGTATATATCAATTATTGTTACACTTTTGTCCGTCATCCTGTAGAAAGATGGCAACAGAATTTGGAATAAAGCTCAGCCATCCAGCTTTTGAAGCAGAGAACATCCTTTCCATTCTTGCCAGCTCCTCTCTCATCCGTTATCTACTCTGTGTACTGAACAAGACAAGAATCCCGGGTGAGAAAGCAAAGCACGTTTTTTGGGGTACAATTTTGATTCCTAAACTTTACAATTTGACTTTTCAGTCTTTTAATATCGGCATTCTAGCTCGTTTTTTTTCACTGGACTTGCACCCTGACTTCACCACAGAACAGTCTCACATGGAACAAGTCCCTTTCCTTTCCTGGGAGGCCGTGTGCCAGCACAAGCTTCTGTTATTTGAGCTAATGAGGTAAGTAATTGCTATTGTCAGTAGACTCTTGCTGTCCATGTGAACTAAGTTTAGGAGGGGAAGTTAATACACATTTCACTTCTGTGACCTAAAACTATTTGTGGGAAGGGCCAGGTAGCTGCATTGGGGGATTTCAGATCTCTGGAAGCTGTTTCATGTTGCTGAGAGGGTGGGAGCTTTAGTGTTATGACACGGTCAAAAAACACAGAAGAGACAGTTTAGGAGAGTCTGGAAACAAGCACAACACATAGGAAAATGTAAATAGAATTCGGTAACTACAAAGATTTTTTTAATGAGAATGGAACAATTCTGACTTACAAAATGTTCTGGATTTTGTCAGTCAGAACAAAGAGCTTCTGTTTATTTTTCAGCTCCACCATCAAGAAAATATCATGTCTCTGTTGCAAAGTATAGAGGCATTAGAAGATTTGTTTTTTAAAAAAATGAAAACTGAACTAATTCTTTAATGAAAATCAAAGCAGTAGACTATTTTCCCTTACCACCTTCCTTAAAAGTGTTGAAATGTCTTTTGCTGCAATTAGAGAAAATATGTAACTGTCATTGAGCATATCACTTTACATGGAAAAATTCTAAAAAAATTAAGAAAAAGCAGACCTGGGATAGTAATTGGTACTCATGGTATAGCAATGAGCATTACTGCTCTCTCTGGCTATTATATAACTATATTACTGTTACTCCAAAGGCATTAGTACCTGCATCATATACTGGTTTCCCTGCTACTTGTTAAACCTTAGAATCAGTTGTTATTTGCTTTTTCAGTGTCCTAGATATCCTAACAGATTTATTAAAAAAACTTGCTGGAGTTTTCTGAGCAAATAAGAGGTTTCCTTCAGCTTTTCAGATAAATGTGTTTGTATATGAGGGCTAAATGTTCCTGGAAAAATAATTTAAAATTCCAGTGAGCAAGCATAATGCTAATTTTTCAGAGTCAGCAGAGCGGAGCTGAACTCTAACCAGCTTCCTGGAAAGACCAAAGTGATGTGTGTGGTGTGATCCTTGCACAGCTGCTGGCAGATGTTTGGTCCTTTCTCCTGCCTTTACCCAAGGCTGGCATCCAACTGCAGGAATCCTCTGGCCCAGCAGCTGCTCACATATTCCCAGGTATGTCCTATCGAAAGCCAAGATCCCAATGAGTCGGGGCACAAAAAGCTCAAGGAGGAACATTTGTTTCAGAATCTTTTTCATTGTGTTTGTTCCAAGGAGGCTGTGTGGTTTTGATTTTGTCATGCTGGCATATCCTACAGTGGTTAAAAGTGTGCCCTAGACTAACCTTATTTCCTCTCTCTTAGATATTTGCTCATGCCTGCAAATATTGTACAGTTCTGCAGTTAGGTTTTGGTATGCTGGGTCCTGGCAAGCAGAACACTTTTTGCGCCATCAAGCACATTGGAAGTTATTTTCAGTCAGGACAACTTTTCTCCTTGTCCTTTGATGGGGTTGAAATATGTTCAGTAGGACTTGGATGTTGTTGAAATCTATGTAGGTTTGACTAAGGAGCTGTACAGTCCTCTTTTACGATATCCATCCCTTATAACATGTTTTGTTGCTACCAGCATTTTCGGACCTCTGACAGTAAATCTGCTTGCCGTATTTCATGCAGGATTTTTTTATTTTTACACTCCCAGGGTAATGGCTGTATTTTTGTAATGTTTGAAACAATGGCTAGCAGAAGGGGGACCTCCAGGCCATGTCATGGTGTAACAAATGTCAGTATTTTTCTTGCTGCTCTGCTTTCCTTCTGCTCTTTTTTTTTTCACCCTCTGCACAACCTCTCTCTCATCTCTATTTACTACTGAATAATGAAGTTGCACTTCTGTTTCCTGTGAAGGATGGAGAATGGTGTATTGAGGAGAACTGATGAGGAACTATCCATCACAACTCTCTCCTTTCTATTCTTGTCTTTCTGACAAAGTTTCTGTTGTTCACACAGGCTGAGTAGATGGGGAATTTCCATCAAATCTGTGGCCCTTGTCTCATCTTAGATGCTCCCTGCTCTCAGGCAGCTACTGGTAGGAAAGGAAGTGAACGAATGAGGACAGATGACCTGATATCCCTCATGGACTGTGACAGTCAGCCCCACTGCTGGCACTTACATGGTAAAACAGGTTTTAGTCTTCTCTCCCACCTACATATCAATAATTCCTTCCCCTGAAACAGTATTTTCTCTTTTGGGAATTCTTTGTCTTGTCAAGCTCTCAATTAGATTGCTTTGAGAATCACACATTTGAAAGCTCAAAATCTGACCTTATATTCATGTAGCTGAATGAGAGTAACAATAATCTCCATTTAAATTGTATTTTTCAGTGAAAACAATGAGAATCTTTAAGTTCGGGAAGAGCTACAGAAATTATACATCATGCAAAATTGCATCAGCGCAACAAGCAAGTGATTTTCTGATAGTCAGAACAAAAAGGAACTCAAGGTAAAAAGATATATGTTTGTCTTTAATCTCAAAGACTTCTCAGAGAACCCCAAGAAAAAGCTGCACTAGCAGGTCTCTTATTTCCACCCCTGTTCAGTAGAGCTTTCTATATATTTCCCAATAATGATGAATACAGGAACTCAGGTAGATGCATCAGACACAGCTGGTGGAGCTCTAATAGAAGTAGGACACACAAAATATCTGTGTCTGTCTTTCCACTCAGACAGCATTTTTTCTCTGAGACAAACTATGCCTCACAAATTTCTCAGCATAAAACCTCTCTGATCATTCAGAGTATATCCAGGTATTTTACCAGGATCCTATACCAGCACAGTCTCATCTTGAAGAACATGTCAGCATGAGGATTTTAAATCCAGGCATAATGCAAAATAGTTCATTTATTTCTTATTCACTCATAACTTCACCAATTCCTGTGCAAAGATATCAGCAGTTATTCTTGAAGGATGGAATAATCAGAGAAAAATATTGGTTTAAGAAGTTTGTGATGAATTGTATGTAGCAGGACTTCTATGTTGTATGAGGATAATTTCTTCATCTGACCTAAAACCTTAGAATTCCATAGCAATTTTCATCACCAATTTATTAACAACCACCTGCCCATTAAAGTGTCCATGGATTTCACCAACCTCAACTTTCTAGTTAACATGGTCAAAATTAGAAAATAAATGCATTTTGCAACAGCCATGTTCAAAACTCCCAGCACAACCACATATTCCTCCACAAACCTATCAACTGCAAAGAACACCAGGTGAGTTTGGCAAATAGCATTAAACAGCAACACATTGCTCCAGAGAAACAAATGCAAAAATAGCCAGTTTCTTAGATTTGTAGGGCTGTCAAGGATCCTGCAATAGAAATATAACTATATCAAATGAAAAGCAATTGTTTCTAGTCTATACTTCAGCTTGGGATTCAGTGCTCATCATGTCTGACAAAAAGCCTGTGACAAAATTTTCTGCGCTTTCCAGCTCTGTACAGAGTGACAGTATTCTTTATTGGACAGGCTGACAAGCTTCATTAAACTTTTCATTGAATTTTAGCTGGACATGTCTTAAGACAGCACATTTACACAAATTTTATGCTGTAATTCAGTAAGTGTTATGTATCATCCAGCTATATTTAATGGAGTTTCACGGGTGTGAACAGGTCCATAACCTATTAATTAAAAACAGTGTAGCACAAAGGGACCCAAAAGACTGCAACAGTACCTGATAGACAATTAAAGCAATCATAGGTTTGTAGCTCACCTGTAATGATAAAATAGAACAATCAGAAAGCTCAATAAAAACCTATCAGTCTGTGTGGAGAGACAAGTTTTGTGTAAGACTGGAAAAAGCAAATCTACTTGTGAGCAGTGTTACAAATGCATTTTTTCACGTTATGAATCCTTCGGTGGCAGAGCTACTTTAAGTGATTTACATCCTGACAAAAGTTACTCCTTCACTTCCATCCTTTCTGCTATTTTTGTGGGATTGGTTTAAAGATGTGGAAAATCCATTTAACACAGACGTGCACACAAACCTCTGTGGTTTTAATCAAAAAAATCTCCATAAGAGAGTCTTCTGTTTTAAACAAGATTATACTCATAGATGCCATATGGAGTAGAGCACTGATAAGGCACTGGTAAGCACCAAGAGCGTGTTGGCAATAAGGGAGGAAGGAAAGCAGGTTGAGGGCAGAAAGATCTTAAGCCATCCCTTGTGCTGGCAGCTGCCATATGAAGCATTACTCTCAATGCTTCCAGAACATTTTCTCTTACTAACTGATCCAAAGGTAACTACTGGAAACACCTAAACCTTTGTACCTCTCTAGAAAAAAGATTTGACTTAGTAAACCATATAAAAGTGACCTGACAATATATGATGCTGTCCACTAGTAAACAGCCCATAAATCTGTACAGAATTCAGCCAAAATCGACCTAAATTGAACTTTAAATTACATGGCAGTTTTTAAAAATGTATGTTTTGCTTTCTTTTTTCATCTTTGCTTTGTGATCAAAAGTGTATGCACCATTTGAAGAGAAAGATTAGGATTAGCTATTTTGACTTTCACTAAAACCAGAAGTTACTAGATGTCATTACAGACCGTTTTCATTCTGAGATATGTATATCCCATTGCTGTAGATAACCACTCTAACTTTTAACTGCTCAGTCTTCAAATCTTTTAAATATGAGGCTGTCAGGTCTCATCCTACAATCAGATCCTGGCTTTGATCAAGGCAGACTCAAGCCATTGTGATCACTACCCAGAAGACATACTTAGTTTGCAAGGAGTACTTATAGAATCCACATCAGATACTGTGCCAGCATTTCCATCAACTTTGGGGACATTTTGAACAAATTATTGAATTTTTTTGTCTTTCTCTCTGGCAGACTTTTTAATGTGAAAAAAAAAAAAAAAAAAGAAACAATTAAGTCCACTTTTAATGTTTTGTCATAGATCTGTTGAGTTTGGGATACATTTCTAATTGCCTGCCTAGGCCATTCACCTAAACTATGTCAGAGCTGATATTATCCCTAAAAGCTTCTCTTAAAATGAAATTTCAACCTATCCTTAAATATCTCTCAGTATAAAACATGCCTAGAAATTTGTGCTGTCCTTAAAATAACAAAACCATGTTATAAAATTTAGTTACGCTACAGAGAGGGTTCTCACTCTTTCTTCATAACAGGAAGGCAATGAGTACCACAGCCCTGTGAAGTTTTGTACCTGTTATCCTTTCACTTTAGCAGCACAGAGTAACCCCCAGCCCAGCTTTCGTACTAAGCCTCCTCATTGCTGAAAACTCCTGCGCATTAGCACGGGTTTACTTGACACACAATTGTTTTCTAAAGAATCGAGCTGAAAATTATTTTTACTCCCTGAAGCAAGTTATTAAGTATTTGTGAAAAATTAAAACCCATATATTTTGGTGCAGAAAGTGTGCATCTCAAAAATGCATTAAACAGAGCCATACCACAGTATAATAGAGCTATTTGCCTGTGGAATGCATCACAGTCTCTTATACCACTTAAAATGATACATTTTCTCCAAGGAACTTCTACTAATACCCAGAATTCAAACTTCAAGAAACCGAAGTCTCTATCCCACAATGCATTTTTATGGTTATTGATGTATGGAAGAACCAAAATTCGTTTCTGTTTAGACATGACTTTAGAGATTTATAGATATGTTTTGCTTTAAGGAGCTTTGTTTTTCTACAGAATCAGCATTTTCCAGATCAAAATATTTATGTGCACACATTTGTCAAAGATATTTATCTTTGGAAAACAGTCCCAATGGAAATTTTTCAAATAGCTGTGTTTTGAATCAATGCTGCCAAACACCTGCCTTTAGCCACCTTTACATTGTCCCAAAGGTTTGCTTGGGGCTCTATTATGTGACACTCCGTCCATGAGGCACCCTTATGTTTAAATGAAGCTTCTTATGTGTGATGTAAGATGGCTCTAAAACTAATATAGAAATACTTTCCCAAGAGGAATGAAATTATGGATCTAAGCACTCTCTTAACTCTCTTAGCTTTATGACTCATGTTCATAATGTTCCTGCCATACATACTCAGGACTTGCTAAAATAAAGGTGGAGTTTGATATAATTTATACCTTTATATGTAATATGTACAAAAAAAAGTTTTTTGTACATATTGCAAAAAAGTTTTAAGAATGTAGTACCAAGGTTCTCTGAATAGCTGAGGACAATGCCTCTCTCTTGTCTCCCACATAAGGTATCAACTTGACATTTGTTTCTAAATGTCAGCAAGTCCAGAATGGGTGAAATGAGTCACTGAACTTTTCTTGCTGTTGGGTAGAGAGCAAGGATGGCTAGTTTAAAATAAGATTATGGAAAGGAGAGAAAATATCTGTAGTCAGAGGAGAGGAAAGGTTGATTTTTCCCATTGTTTTCGGTCCATATCAGGTTATGGTCATGAAGCAGCAAACAGTTCACTCTTAACTAGACAAATCAAAAGCTGAATGGATGTTTGTAATGTGTCAGCTGGTTTATACAGGAAAAACTAGGAATGACTTTCAACTCCTGCAAGTGGTTTGGAAAAGATAAGAGCAGGGCTCATGGCTGAAATTCATAGGGGAGTTCTTCATTGAATACTACCTGGTGACAAGCAAAAAATGCAAAAAATGCAAAAACCATTTTGCATCTGAGAGGAGTGAAAACGGTAGCAGAAGAAAACTGATAAGGCTTCAGACCTATGGTGTAAGGGCAAGAGCAAGCTTCCATCAAAGACTGCTGCCTGAAACGCTGTATAACTAGCTTTTGCAGAGCAGGGTCAGCAACCAGGACAACCACTGTAATGTTTTGAAAAGCTACAGAAATTTCAGAAAAGATCTCTAACGAGTATGTTTATGCAGAATCTCCAACAGAAGACTTCAGTTTGCTAACAAACTTAAGGAAAGCTGCTAAATTTGAATAATCTCATCCCTCACAGTCTGTTTAATCTGAGATCCCTGACACAGAGGCACCCTTGGCAAACCTGGAGCTTCAGGAGCTTCTGTAGCAGCTGGTACTTCCAGAGTCTTGGCTTTGGTGAGGCATCCTTGCTGGCAAACATTAACTGTAGCTCCTTCCAGGTAGGAAGAAAAAATATGGCTTTGCAGTTTTGCACAATTCCAGGCTGTCTTTTTCTCCACTCAGTCTCCACTCGCCCTACTTCTCTCTTGGCCCTGCTTTTGCAGATTTCTGAAAATGGTTTTAAGTGAGCTCTCACTGAATTGTAACTGAGAGACTCATTCCAGGACTCTACTGCCAGGACTTCCGGCAGTAGCTCCAAAATTACTTTCTTTGATAATTTGTCTTTTAATCTCCCTGTTTTGTCCACTGTCCAATCTACCTTGTCTCCATTTTCATCTTCTTTTTGCCTTCTTATTTACCATTTCCATGTCTTGTGTTTTCCACCACACTGTTCAAATGAACAACACTGACTACAGAAATCTTATCCTCCATGGGGAAATAGAGGAATTAGAGAGAGACTGTTCTGGTCCCTCTTCATTTTATTTTTGTTTTGTTTTTCATTCCCCCACCTATCATTCACTCCTATTCCTTTTCTACCTTCTCTTCTCTAGTTCTATTCACACTCTTTCTTACTGCTTGTTTTCTGTTTTTTGTGAAAGATTTCTTGACAGAGTAACTTGCTCCAGGCCAGTGGAAATTCAAAGAACTGGTTTTTCTTTTATCACTACAGCTTTGCACGACACAAGTTAATGCAGCATTGTGGTTGTGATGATCTTGCCAAGCTTTAAAATGACATTTCAATTCTAAATCACAGCCATTTATAATTTTCTTAAAAAAATATTACCTTTGGGGCTCAAATTTTTGTGCTTGGTCTCAGTCCAAGACTCAATTAGTTTTACAAACTTTCATAAAAATAAATCCAGCTGTTTGTATTTTTTTCAAAGTTATCCAATCAAGAGGAGGGAAAAAGTGATTTTCACCACTTAAGGTATTTTTCATATGCTTTTCATCCTCAGTAACTCAAAACAACTTTGTTTTGAAACATCACCCTTGAAAATGAATGTACTCCTGAATGATGCATTGCCTTGTTTGAAGAAATTTGGTTTGGAAATTACATACTTATAAACATTAGAACATTGTGTGCTGAGCATGCACAAAACATTATTTCCCATCTTTGATTTAGACCTCTACCCAATAGTGATTAATGTTCCCTGGCATGAATATTTGTTTGTGCACTCATGAAAAATAGAGATGGAAAAGATCTATTACATCATCTAGTCATCTTACCTCCAAAGGCTGATACCTGCGCTCTCGTTTTTGTACAAGTGACACAAGCTGAGAGTCACAGAAAGGTCCTTTCTTGAAAGTTTTCTGTGGAGCCTTAGTGGAGCAAGGTCAGTAATTTTAATTCTGAAGCACCTTTCTTTGTTTGTATCCTGGCTTTGCCATCTAAAACATTTTCTAGAACTTTCTGATTCCAATTTCAAGAAGTGGTAAAACACATAGTTAGCAGATTCAACTATTGCCCAGTCCAGCCTCAGACAATCAGACTTCCTTTACCTGCTTTGCAATTTTGAACAACCTGAAGATCTTGTCAGGAAATTTCCCTTGCTACGCTTCTCTCATTGTCAAGATCTTCAGGTTATGGCAATACTCAAGTCATGACCAGTTATTTTACCCTAAACAGTCCTCTTCTCTCTTTATTATTTGTTCCTTATTATGAATACATAGAGCCTAATATTCCACTGACCATTCACTTTTGTTTAGACAGTCTAGTTGTGCCTAGCTTCCTTTATCTTTCTCTGTAAGCCAGTTCATCCAGTCATTTGGTTACCTAACGTGACCCTTAGCTCTCATTGCTCTCATTGCTCTCACCCCTAGCTCTCCTATTATCTCAGCATATCTGCTTTCTACTGCTTTTATTTGCACTTCTTCATATTCATCAAGAAGTTTTTTATTTTAAATGCAGTGCCTGGAATGGAAAGCAGTTCTCAATGGTACTGAACAGCATCCCATGGCAGATCTTCTCTATGGAAACATTTTAGCTGTTTAGGAAAAAGTAAATATTGTTTCTGTAAAAAATAAAAAAAAAATTATCTTAGTTCTTAACACATGGAATGTTTCTGTGGCATTTAAAAAATTAAGTAAAATCAAGAGAAACAAGAAATAATACACAAAGTGTTTAATGTCACTGAAAAATATTTTGAACTGGGACATTTAGGACTGTCAGCGATGTTTTTAGGGCAGACTAGCTAATACACTTATATAACAGAATTTTAAAACTAGATTTGTATCTATGCAGGAAAAAGAAAGAGGATATTTACAATTGTGTTAAGGAGGATATTTACAGTTGTGCTAGCATACCACAGTTAGTCCATCATTCCTCAGAAGAATTACTGGGACCAAATGACACATTTGAAGGAAAATACCAAGAGCAATCAAATATATCTTCTTAACTCCCTGACATGTTACTTCTAGAAAGCTTATGCAATTTAAAAACCAGCACAGTTTCTCAACACGACTGGTTGTTTTAGGGACCTCTGTTTTCTGAAACATTGAGCTGGAACCTCATTTTCAGAAAGAACTAAGTAGTGCAACTTCGAAAAATGGGCTTCTTTAGTTGTCTCAAATTGGAAGTTGCAAAAGGAGGTTCCCAGAGCCAATGTTTCTTTTTGAATACACGTTCTAAATTGTATCACTGGGACACAGGCATAGCAGGTAGAACACAACAAAACCCATACCCTTGTATTTCTCTTTGTCTATTTAAAAAATACCACATTTGTTAAAAAAGGTCATATGTTTTAATGGAAGTAAAATGAAAATTTAGCTATAATTGGAGATTTGAAGAAGGTATTTTACTCTTATTTATGTAACACTTAATAAACTGTTCAATGTATAATTGCTTATGAGATTTCTGTGTAAAAAACAGTTTTCACATTTCTTTCAAAAATGAACAGAAAGTGAAAATTTCCTTCTCAAGAGAATTTTAAACAATTTCAAAACCAGGACATGATATTGAAAGTGTAAGTTGTCAGAATATGGACTTTCTACAATTAGATGGTTTCTAAAATGTAATCTGACAATGTTCCTTTAATCCTTTTACATTTTGTTCTCTCTTTCTTGGCTAATTAGAATTATTGGCCCTTGTCATTTTCATAAAATCCCTTCATAGATTTAAATGCATTATCATTCCATCCCATGATCTAACTAAAATTATCTTGACTCATCGGTAAATAGATAAAGCTGTTAAAAACTCATTCAGACACACAAGGTGTGTATATCCTCTTAATCTGTGTACATAAATAGTAATAGACTAATTTACCATAGTGGGTGAAAATTTTCTTTAAAGTAATGTTTTTAGGACAAAGACATGAAGAAGAGGAATTTCCATGAAGCAATCTCCCATGTTCTTCAAATTGTTATATTGGGATTTGAAAAACCAGACACATCTCAAATGTTCTTTTTTATTATCTTTTTAATGTGTGATTTTTATTTTTTTTTTTTTTTTGTAGCCATTTTGTTGTGGTACCCTAAAATTGTATCATCTGGGGCCTACTGCAATTATACATTTTTCATGCTGGATCTCTTTCTAGAAAAAATAACAGGCAGGAGTGGGTACATTTAAAATAACTTCACTCTTGGCCAAAATCAATGATACTGCAGTCAGCAGTGGCAGCGAGGTGGAATGGATGCTGCCTGCTTTCACAAATCTCACTGTTATATTCTTCCTCAAAAGGAAGATAACCTTTTGTGGGTAGTATACACCTAACAGGAAATATTGGAGGTTAATGCTCTAGCATGGTGGTTTGGCAGGCCAGGCACACCAAGAGAAAGCTGCTCCTTTACTGTGCTTATATTGACAAACTTTTCCGATGATTGCAGTTAACTTTCAGCAGAATGAAGCACACGGTAAAATTGCAGAAGGTAAGCAGACCCATGGTAAGGAAGTTTAAATAGAGGATTTTATTTCTGTCAATCCATATTCATCAAGTTCCCAAAAGACTGCTTCATAGATATCAGTTCTCAGAGATCCTTTCAAGAGAAACGGGGCTTAAAATTATTGCATTTGTGTTGCATGCAAATGATTGCAAGTGTGTTTTGCAGGGTTTTTTTTTCTGGGAGGTTCCCTAGTTCGGTTTTTTCAGAGTCCACCTACATGATGGCAGGGTTATTGACCTTGTGGTTGAAGTAATAATCCTCAGCTGCCACTATCACAATTCTTGCTCTCTCATATATTTATATCACAGCTGCTGAAGCTTCAGGATATTACTGCAGTACCAATAATAAATATTAATATTTCTATAGCAATCAATTGCTCTTAATTACTTTCACCACAGGAGCCAAGGGAAAGAGGAGCAGGGCTCTGAAGAAGAGAGATCCTTATTCAGTGCCTTATTTCCCAAGGAGAGAAGCAATGCAGAGAGAACTGGAAATCTGCCAACAAAAGGAGACACCTGAAAGAGGAAAAGATAAATATTTAGCCACTGAGATCTGTTAAAGTACAAAACATCATCTATAATTCAGATTCAAAATTACTATATTTAAATATTGTCACAGCTGCACTACAAATAGGCCTCCTATGCTGGCAAATTACAAGGTAAGTGTGAGACATGTACCTAAGTATTAGCTTTTTTCCTCTCCCCTGAAAGTGGGGCTGTCATTGGAACACCTTTTTGGACTGTTACTATATTTGTACTTTTTTCATGCTATAGTTAGATCCTCACCACAACTACCAGTCTGAACTGCGGGAATACTGGAAAAAAAAGATTACTCCAGAACGACTCATGCAGTGGAGACTTTGATCCAAATTTTGTACAAGGGGGTTGACTAGAATAAAGGTGACAGAGAGAAGCTGCTGTGGCCACTCGGCAGGGGCAGTGGGTGCACTGTCCAGCAGGTGATCACTGAGGCTTTGGCAAGGGGAGCTTCACACCAATCATGCCTGTAGCTTTCAAAACTACCCAGCCTGTCCACGCCAGCATCACTGCCTGGTGCTGGGGCATGGAACCCTCTCCACAGATTTTAAAGACCTTTGTTGCTGCAACAGGGCTCGTGAGTAACTGGCTGAGGGGCAATTTGACCCCATATGAATAACACAGGGAATAAGGATGGGAAGAGATGGAACTGGACTTCTCGTCCTCTGGCTTCCTAAAAAGACTCAGTCACCTGGCTGTTCATTAGGAGTTTAGACAGAGAAAAGTCATCCGGGAGTGTTGTCCTCTGACAGGAGGAAAAAGTGAAATTCAATGGCACAGGGAAGCTAGCCTATCTGGAATGAACAAGGAAATGATCCTCTAGGGAGAAAGGAGGTCCAGAGTGGATTTTAAAAGAGTCTTCACTTCCACGGGGGATCGTATCATACAGTATTTACTTTTTACATAAACCAGAGCATATAATTTGCAATATTGACAAAGCTCCCTCTCCTTCTCTGTCTTGCATTGTTCTTATTACCATTCTTGTTCAGCTATCATAGAGCACGCTCCTCCTTTTTTTTCCTTCTTCGGAACGAAATAACCAGTTTTTCATGTAGGTGGTGAGAGAAATAGGGAGAAACTGATTATAATGCTTCCAAAAGAGTCTTCACTGTGTCAGTAGTTTCCTTATTCAGCAATGGTCCAGCAGTTCTCACAGTCTCTGCAGTCACAGGAAACAATTTCCATTGTATCACTGCACTGGCAATGTGGGACGTATCACAGAACATCTTTGCACCAGGTTGTAAAAAGGAGGTCTCTGGAAATGTCCTGTGAAGGTGTGTACACAGAATTAAAGCTGTTCCCAAAGACTGCGAAGCTTACCTGTGTTTCTTGAGAGCCTGAAGGTATTTGTACCTGGAGCTTTGACTACCAGTGGAGATTAAGGGCATCTATGGAAAGTCTAGAGTTTTAAAGACAATGTTTGTCCACCAGAGAGAAAAAGTCTGATGAAGGCTGCAGAAAGCGCCAAGAATGTGCTGCAAGTTCTTAGGAGGTACAGAAATGTTTCAGTTTGTGTTCTGGGCACAATGCAGAGTTTATGTGAAAGGAAAGATTGCTTTTATAAGCATTGCAGTGCAGAGAGGTGGGTAAATTCTGAGCTGGCTGGGAAAGAAAACCTAGTGTGGTATTTATCTGAGATTGGCAATCACATAAAGGTGAAATATCACCACAGAGAGAGCTTTTGCTTCTCTATCATAATCTTTAAGAATCTTTCAATCATTGTGGATGGTTCAGATGATAGTCCTTGCTCAGTCTTTACCAGATAAGAATACCAGTGAGAATACTTAAATCTTGAATGGGGAGTAGGGGGATATGGAGGCCTCTCACAGGAGGCTGTGAAAAAAGAAAAAGAAATGGAGATATTGTCTCTCACCTGTATGTCAAGATAAAGTTTCTGAAAACTACACCTTCTTTACAGCACTTTGGTAGACAAATGTTGGACAGCCCAACTTTAAGGTACATGTTGACTGTTGAGCTTGCTGGGCAGCACAGCACTGAGATCCTTGCCCTGGGGCCAGGCTGGTAGCTGGGTGGCTTTGCTATGTTTGCAGAAGTCCTAGCATACTTTGCATTGCTGTGCTCCTCCTGGCTGGCACTTTGTCAGCTCAACTAAAAAATTTTGTTCGGTTATCACCAAGTGTTTGGTTATTAAAAACAAGCTGTCAGTCTGGCAGACTACAAATATAATGTATAATTAAGTGTAACACATCATCTATTTCCAGAACACTGTTACATTAATGTCAAGCTATGATAATCCAGAGAAAGGCAGTGGGAAACAGGAGGAGTCAGACATGTAGGATGTTTCTGCATATCCAACATGTTCATTGATTTGGGGGATTGCAGCCTTGCACCCCAGGCTGCCACACTGCAACACCCATCCCAAGAAAAGGGGCAATGACAGTGGGGCTGAATAAAAAGAAAGTGTTGAGGTTTGTGTGGGAGCAGGTGGAGAGTAGGATGAAAGAGTGCAGGCTTCTCACTTTTCTTCCTGTGGGGTCTGTTTTTCTTACTGACATTAATGGTATCGGGACTTTGTAACAACAGTGTAAATGTGGAAGCAGACTTCCTCGGGGAAGCTGGAGGATCACATCTGTTCCTCACAGCACACCTCAGTGGAGTATGTGCCCCTGCTCACATGGTACAATATCCATCCCATGGCAGGGTGGTCTTCCCTTCCCCTCAGTCACACAGATCCCATCAGCAGGATACCTGGTAGAGGTCAAGTGGTGCTGGGCTTCACCTGCTTGTGTGACTCTCCAAAAGTCACCATCCTGCTGGAGCTGCTGGCAAACCTGGGAATGCAGCCTGGGCTCCCCAGGGTAAAAAATCCTGTCTAAAAGCTGGGACAAGCCAAATTTTTTCTTTGCTCCCTTTAAAAGCTGAGTTTCACTGCTTGCTGACATGGAGTCCACACATACCACAAAGGAATGTCAGAGGGAGATACAGCAATAAGGAAAACACAGCAGCATCCTGACCACACTGTAGGAAAAGAGCTTTTTATCATCTCCTGAGTTGCCACCAGTTCAAATGGTAGATATTCAGCTCCAACTGTCTCTAAGTCCCTGGAAGAAGTGATGCCTGGCTCTGTCCTCAGATTCCCCCACTTTCCCCTATGTAATTACACCACCTTTATTTGTGTCAGGTAGCTGATGTTCACTGTAGTTCACTCAGCCTTTCCCTGTTACAGCTCAGAGAGGCTGGGTTGTTAGCATCTCCTCCTTGGAGCTATCTGTTAGCCAGCTTTCTGAAAGGTATCTATTTCATGAAAACAGTGGTCTACAGCACCCATGAAAAGAGTCTTTGACACAAAATAAAAGCCTTCTCTGCACCTTCCCAGCCCTCTACCCTTATCTCATCCGTCTGTCCAATCCTACTACCTTATCAAAGTGGAATTCTTGGGCAGTTATGGTGGTTACCGTTGAGTCACTTGAAAGGGTAAGTGCAAAAACATTTAAGGCAAACAAAGCTTCTCTCCCAGTTGCAATTATCACTGAGCAAGGTTTTCTATCTGGAACCTTTGCATATTTGGATTATGCAGCTGGCTGTGCATTTCTGTGTAGCCTCTCACTTGTGTGTGCCTGTCCCTAACACCTCTTGTTTAGCTCTTTCATCTGTCACCCTGCCTGGCCCATAGGAGCACAGAAGCCACACAATTTGTCTTCAAGAGTCAGCTATGGGACTTGCACTAAAATGGAAAGTAGTGATTTGAGCCTCTCTTCCAGTTAAGCCCCAGTTTGAGCTCCAGGATCTTCCAGTGTCACATCTGCACTCCCTGCTACAAGTGGTCTCTGCATTTGCAAACTTTTTTTTTTTTTTTTTTTAATCTGGGTTTGGGGATTTGCCTCCCCTAGAAAATCTGAAAATTCAGCTTTTCCTTCCCAAACACAGCAATGTCCTGCCTCCCTGCTGCAGAGCAACAGAACAGACTTCCAACCACTCCCAAGCAGGACTCTGATCAGAGAGCAGCAGTACCTACTTTGCAGGGCTAAGAGGTATTGAAGTTATGTGACAGCTTTACACTGGCCTTCTGAGGAGGGAGGAACCTACAGAGGGGATAACATCACCAAAAATGATGTTAGATAAAAATGCACGGAGGCTTTTTTTCCTGGCTGTGTGCTTGAGTTGCTCATGGGAGAAAAAACACAAAGTCACACAGGACTTCTGAAAAGGAAGATTAGAAAGCATCAGTGAGCCATGCAGCAGTCTCCTTTGTATGTGTGATATGATTAAATGCTTATTTACAGCTTCTTATTTTTTTTTAACCATCATTGTTTTGGACTCCCTCCACCCTATTTAATATATTATTATTACATTATATACTTGATTAAGCCTTGACAGCCTTTGAGTTTTATTGCACTTCTATATCTTTGCCTCTCCTGAGCACCTTAATTGAATCAGGTGCTTTGAACAAATCTGTTATTGTTGCATAGCAGAGGAGTGACATCTCTGGAAATTTATAAAGTCTCTTTGTATAAATGATTTGGAAGCAACACATGGCTTTAAAAATTATATGTTGTACTTACTTTTCAGAACTGCATGTCTAATGTGGGTAAATAGTTACTGCAGATAAGAGAAACCAATATAAGAAAGGGAAAAAAAAATCTCAATTTGCCATTTAGTGCAGCCTTTTGGGTTCTTATAAAGTGCCAACTACACCAGGAAACATCTGAAACAATTTTACAGATCTTTTGAGCCCATCACCCCTCCCTGTCTCACCTCCAAATTTTCTTCTCTGATGAACAAACAATTTTTTTTTCTTTTTTGCTTGTCTCACTCTGTCCAATTACTATTGCAGGGGCCAAGACAAGAGGAGAATTATTCCTGGTCAGCAAGAGCATCTTCTTACTCTGAATGAGCTAAGGACAAAAGCAGTCTGGCTGAAGAGGTTACAAAATCTTTTTCAGCCCTACTAAAAAAAAGCATGTGGGCAAGGAGTTGAATCAACATATTTTCAATTTAGTTTCCTTTGCCAGCTTTGCAACCTGTTTTGCCTTTCCTTGCAGGGCTACTTAGTTTCCTTCCAAAATTCAACAGCTTCAGAATCCCCTGAGCATCCTAAGGGGTTACATCCAACTGAAACTCAGGGGAACTGATGCTCCTGAGTGCCTGTGGTACTTCTGAAAGGTTTAACAAGCAGAAGCTAAGAAAACCCAGAGGAAACCACTTGACTGGGGAAATTTTGAATTTTTCCCGTATGTCAACAGCTCTCGCAGTTGGGAATACAACACTCTACATGCAGTCTCAGAAGTGCCAGAGAGAATTGAATAATCCCTTCCCTCAACTTGCTGACTGCCCTTTTACTAGAACATCCCAATACCTGGTTGGCTGCCTTTAGTCTAAGGACACAGGGCTGAGTCATGTTCCATTCTTGTTGACCAGGACTTCCTCGTCTTTTTGTGCAAAAGCTGCTTTCCAGCCAGTCAGTCCCTGGTTTTCTCTGTTGCATGGCGTCATTCCACCCCTGATGGAGGACTTGGCATTTGCCTCTCTAGAACTTCATGGTCCTGTCAGTCCATTTTTACAGCCTGTCCAGGTCCCTCAGAATAGGATTCATATCCTCCGGCATGACAGCTGCTCCTCCTGGTTTGGTGTCATCTGCAGCCTTGCCAGGAGTGAGCTCTATCTCATCACAATCATAATAAATTATGTTCTCCCAGTATTAGTTCCTGAGGGATGCCACTAGTAAGAGTCTGTCAGCTAGACTTGTTACTGCAGATTGCCACTGCTGGAGCTCAGCCAGTTTTCCACCCTCTCACCAACCATTTACCCACACCACAGTTCTCCATTTCAGTCATGGAGAATCCATAGCCTCTCTGGTCCCCTTTTTCCATGCTTTAACACTCTCACAGTGAAGATTGTTTTCCTTATATCCAGTCAGATGTACTTTTGCTGAGACTTTTGATCATTAATTTTTTGGCTTTGCTGTGCACCTCAGAGATGTTTTCCATCGTCCCTATAAATCCACTTTCACCTGCAGCAGACAGAAATTAAATCCCTTTCCACCATCCCTTCTCCAGCATGAAGAAACCCAGATACATCCATCTTTTCTTACACAGGATGTTCTCCAGCCATCTAGCTGTCTTCATAACACTGTGCTAAACTCTCTCTAGATTTCACTCTCTTTCCTGCAAGAGGAGATCCAGAACTGGACTCAGTGCTCTAGATGCAGGCTCACAACTGCCAAGTAAAAGGAGAATGAATGTTTCCCTCAACCTCCCAGCTATGCCCAAGGCAGTCTCTACCCTCAAAGCAGAAGAGACAATGAGAAGGCTCTACAGGAGATGGGGCTTGTGATATGTCCTGGAATCCCAGTCTCCCCATCACCTTATTTGGATCTGGCTGATGTGTACCATAGCTTTCATTTGGACAGTAGGTGTGCTTTTCATTTCTACAGAAACCAAGTCACAGAGATAAGGATGTGTGCATGTCCCCAGTTTTGCTCTTGTGTGGTGTTTGGAGACATCTGGGGCTGGATGCTCTAAAAGAGTTCCCGAGTCCTGTAGGCTATGCTATAGTCCAGACGACTGCTCAGACTGGAAGGTCTGGCAATCGCTACCCTGTTTAAGTAGCCTGGGAGTATGGCTGAGGAAACAGAGGGCTTGGAGGCTTGTTTTGACATGTGCAGCCCATGCTGGTGGGAGTTATATGGTAGCTGTAAATTTGAATAGGCTATGTATGACAAATCTTATCTGTATATTGTGGTTTTGCTTGTGAACAGAACAGCCCCAGTGGGGCCCAGATTAGATTTGTACGGGAAGCATAGTCAAAACCAGGCATTTTTTCCTTTGGGAAAATATGTATGCTTTGAGCAGACATCTGTGGGAAAGATAAACAAGTAGAATTGGGAAGCGTTGGGTGCAAAGATAAGAGCTAATTAATTGTACTGGTTTTGCCTGGATAGAGTAATTTCCTAGTAGCTTGTGTGGTTCTGTCTTCATGATTTGTGATGAAAACATTCTTGATAACATACCAATGTTTTAGGTATTGCTGAACAGTGCTTACACAGCATCAAGGCCGTTTCTACTTCTCAGACTGCCTTGCCAGTGATGATTCTGGGGGTGCACAAGAAGGAGGGAGGAGAAACAGGTGGGACAACTGACTCCAATTGAAGAAAAAGGAGATTTGATAACATATGACATTGTACTCAGCAATAAAAACTGGTGGAAAAAGAAGGAAAGGGGAATGTTTTGAGTGATAGCAGGGCCAGAAGTTGGACTTAGATGATCCTTGTGGGTCCTTCCAACTCAGGATATTCTATGCACCTATGCTTTGTCTTCCCAAGGCACTGCTGCATGTGATGGAGCCCTGCTTTCCTGGGAATGGCTTAACACCTGTCTGCTGATAGGAAAAGGTGAACAAATCCCAAAAAGCAAATTTTGCTTTGCTTGCAGCTTTTGCTTTACCTATTAAACCATCTTTGTGTTAACCCATGAGTCTTCACACTCTTCCAATTCTCTTCCCCATCCCACTGAGAGGATGAGCAGGGCTGTGGGGCTTAGTTGCCTACGGAGGTTAAAACACAGCATATATATTTGTGATCAGTCCCTTGGACAGCATGTTAAAGACTGGTGCAAGATGACCCTGAGATTAGCTCAGTTGTTTCCAGCATGGTGCTAATAACACCAAGGTAGTGGGGTGGTTGTTGTGATTCCCATATGGGCCATTCACTTAAGAGTTGGACTTGATGATCCTTGTGGGTCCCTTCCAACTCAGAATATTCTGTGGAAAGATACTCAGTCTTTTTTCTTCCCCGAATTAAGCCATTTGGACTTCACTTTTCAGTCTTACTCATGCATATTTTTACAAACAGAAGTAAGATAAGGATTTTTCTGGGGTTTTTTGGTGGGGTTTTTTTCATCTTTCTTCCTTTTGTCTTTCCTTATGCATTCTATGTAATCTCACACTGATACCTTAATAAAATATTCTTACCTCTCATATAGAAGATTTATCATTGTTTTTAATTAAGAAATCATCAGCCAGCATTTGACAGGCCATTTTCAGCCTCATTACAAATATGTTCTTGATTAAATTTCAGGTATATTCAACATCCTGTAAATCAGGGAAGACTGTTTTCCCTTTTCTACTATTCCATAGCAAACATGACAGATATGATGTCTGCCAAAAGCATGTGCTTAGCATAACATACAGTAACATTAATGGGGAGTTGAAAACTGTGTAAACCTGCCTCCCTTAATTCTGTAGCTTCCTCATCTGGACAACTGTTAGGAAAGTATTGTCTGGCCCATCAAGAAGATTTATTCTTACAAAGAAAGAAAAAGAAAAGAAGACTGCATGTCCCTAGTCTGTGATCTTCTCAGGAATGGGCCTTCAGAGTTGGAGAGAAGAAGGAAGAAGAAAAAGCAGTAGAAATCAAAGATGAGCAGAGGAACTTAGCATTGCATGCTATGTGATGCAAGGGTCAGTGTAGAAGCAAAATAGATTAAAGAGGTGCATTGGGGGGGGGGGGTGTGTTAGAGACAAAAAGTGAGATAAAGGGAGTATCTGGGGACGATAACAAGCACCATGCCAACAAAAATTAAATTAGGAATCCTGAAAGTAAAAAAGGAAAATCAGGACCTGATGGCAGGAAGGATAAAACTTACTAATGAGCTCACAGAAAATGCCTAATCTCCCTGCCAAACAGGGCTTAAAAGGAATGAAAAAAAAAACAAAAGACAAACCACAAAACCACTTCCTTCTCTTTTGGAAGGTGCATCTTCTCTCACTAAGCTGGGTGTACTTCAGTAGTCTGACATTCTCATACATAATGCCTGTGGCTGCTTATTTCCCACAGAACATTTTCATGCTGACATCTCCTCTTTCGCCTTTCCTAATAAATCAAATTTCAGTTAGACTGACTGGGTGACATGGGATTTGTGTTAAGGTAGTTGGAAGATGCCCTGCACTCTGGCTCTCACTAGATAGAAACTTGTTGCTGGGTCTTCCCCTATGCCACTAATTGCATGATGATGTCCATGAAAGCATCTAAAAGGCAAGGAAAAGTACCAAGTAGGTTTGCAGGTGACAGTAACTACCATAAACAGCTTTTTTCTCTCTAGATTTTAATCTATTTTAGGTCTTACAGAACAACCTGAGGTATCTTGGAACCTTTCTGGTGCTCACTGTAACAATTCTCTTGGTCAGGTCTGGTCTGGAGTGGCTTCTGAATTGATAGTTCTACTTAACTGTATTCAGGTGATGCTCCAATGTGTTTACCACCTTCAGGCTAATATTCTCCACCCCTTCTACAGAGCCTAGTACAATTTCTAAGTGGTGAATATTTTAAATAAGGTTGAACTAACACTGGCATTGATGTTAGTTTTGCTGATGGCCAGCAAAAAGGAATGTGGGAGCTGAAAAACACAGAATTGATTTCACATTTGTTCCCAGCAGCACGACATAAAATTGCAGTGGATTGGAAACAAAAGGAAGTTCTCTGTGTAGAAGAAAGAAGCTGAAAGGATATTTGGAAGTGATGATAATGGAAAAGTTAACTGATGTCAGAAGTGATTACACAAGATGCTTCTGAGCACTGTAGCTGCCTTTCTACAACTTTAGCAAAATTCACCAATATCCATTGCCTGATGCCCCCAGCTGCCACAGCATTTTTTCACACTTTTACAAATGCTGGTTAATGTAACATTTTCCTGCTCTGCTGCTTAAAGGACAAATATCAAAACGATGGCTTAATTTCCAAAAGGCTCTGATGTATAATATGGAAATAGTGCCACATGTAAGCTCACTACTAATACTATGTCCAGTATATTTTGTTTGAACATACTTTAATCTGACAGCTTTTATTTCTGATCTGTGCGACAGTTATGTTTTCCCTTTGATCAAAATGAAAGTAATGAGAAAGGAAAAGCACAGACTCAGTAGAAAAATTAATTCATATTTTTAGTGGGACACATGATCCTAAAATATTCTCTACTAAACCAGAATTTTAACCCACATTGCATATAGAATTAAGTTGGTAGGTTTATATTCAATTTTTCACACTCCTCCATCTCTTGCCTTCCTGACTCATTATCCTCCTTTAATTTCCCCAACAAGATAAAATGGAATACCAGAGGTAGCTACATGGAATGGAATGGAATACTAGAGGTAGCTACATCTTAGCTTTCAAATGACAAAAGCTGAACTGTGTGCATGAAAGTCTCATCAACAAAGCTGAGCAGAATTTGTGATCCAACGTTTTCTCGTTAGCAAATACAGATTTGAATGTCATCTAATGGGACGGAGGAAAAGACGGGGGAAAAAAGGCATTTCCATAAGGCAAAAATAAATCCATTTAAATATACATAAACAGTAACATTCCAATGCTTCATTTTGAAGCAACTTTTAATTTGTTTATTTTTTTTTTAGAAATTTAAGCTGTGATAATAAAATAGCTTTACACCATTAAGTTATTATACTTTAAACATTGATTATAAGCTTGCCATGTTCAAATTTAAATTACATCATCACAGAATGATTTGGGTCGGAAGGGGCCTCAAAGATCATCTCATTTCAACTCCCCTGCCATTGGCAGAGACACCTTTCACTACACCAGGTTTCTCAAAGCCTCATCCAACCTGGCCTTGAACATTTCCAGGAACGGGACATCCACAACTTCTCGGGGCAACCTTTTTCAGTGCCTCACTGTCTCACTGTGAATAATTTTTACTCCTTGTCCTATCTCCTCTCAAGCTCTCCTCTAGGCCTCCTTTATGTACTGAAATGTGCTATAAGGTCTTGCTGTAGCTTTCTCTTCTCCAGGCTGAACAGCCTCAACTCTCTCAGCCTGTCTTCATATGAGAGGTGCTCCAGCCATCTGATCAACTTTGTGGCCTCCTCTGGACTAGTTCCAAAAAAGTCCATATCCTTCTTATGTTGGGAGCCCCAGACTGGACACAATACTCTATGTGTGTTCTCACAAGGGCAGAGCAGAGGGGGAGAATCACCAGGTGCTAAATATTTTTAGATATTCAGCATCAAAAACAAAAACTTCTGATATTATCAAGAAAAGCTTTGACTAAACAAAAATAAAAGCCCTGAATTTGTTTTATGTAGCACTTCAAATGTTGTTTGGTTTCCTTAATTTTAAACAAACAAAAAACCCCACCAAAAATATTGTGAAATATTTTGTGGCACGTTCAATTTCATTCTTATCTAGCATTTTTTATCAGTGAAATTTACCAACAGAGCTTCTTGAAACAAAATGAAGTCACTGGAATTACTGGTGGATTAAACAGGATTTACTTTTCCTTACTTGCACAAATACCATGTGATCTCAATGAAAACTTTAATCTTAAGACTTCAAACTTTGATGCTTGAAATAATCTGACTTGTGTAGGATGGAGCTAATATTTTTAAACTTTATTTCTACTAGAAAATTATCTGACTATGGAAATTAGATAAAATGGCAAGTATTAGACCCTGGCTGGCTGCAGTCAGAAATGTGACCTCTCTGAGGAGGGGTGGTGGATAGCTTTTATCTCAAATCTTTTGCTTTCTTGGAACCCTGGTGTCATTTCTGGGGTACCGTGCAGCTTCTGTTGCACAGAATGACCATTGCTGCTGGCCTGGGTGCTGAGGACATGGCTTGCAAGCACCAGCTGCTGCACATCTGGCCAGACTGCTCCCCCCAATAGACCTTCTTTAGCTCAGGATAAATTTGGGAACATCAAGGGTGATGGTAAAGAAGAAGGCAGGGAGAATGCAACTTCCTAGCCGAAGATGTTCTAGGTTAATATAATTAGCTGGATCTTAACTAAGCCTGAGGCTGTTACACAGATGTGATGCTAAAAGTTCTGTACATCCTAGGTTAGGATGTGCAAAGATGGTAGTACGCAGATCTCAAAATGTAAACTGCAGTCTGTAGTACTGTAACAGATAAAATAAAACATCACATTAGGCTCCCACACAAAGCACTCTGTTTTGGACCAGGTTGATTGAATTGAATTAAACTAAACTAAACTGTGATTTGAAAACAATTCATGCTTTCATGCACTGTAATTTCCTTTTTAAAGAAAAAAGAAATTAATCTATATTTTGAGAACATAGTGTGGGCTTTGCTGAGATGATTCTGTGCACAGACTGCACTCTGCATTTTTACAAACCATTAATGGTAATTCAGACGCCTTAGAGTTTTCTGTATTGAACTCCATCTGACATTAGCACTTGGACAAGATCTTTTGAACTCTCCCAGCAGCAAGAGAGGCCTTGGTCTCAAGGAGACCCGTACGGATAGAATCTGAAAGAGTAATACCTTTAACCTTAGGGTACCGGAGATGGATCTAATAGCACTGGTGTTCGTGCTATGCTCAGACCTTAAATCACCCTGTTCAGTTGATATATAAGGCCAAATTCTTTAGTGTCCTCTCACTGCTTTGAGCTGTTACTGTAAGGCAACAAGCCCTAAGCGGAAGTTGTCTGGCTGATTACATCAAATTTATAGTTGTTTTTCTACTGCCAGAAAGACACAGATACCTGAATCATTATTTAAAAATACTGAGAGAAGAGTATCACAACATTATCAGTCTTTAACAATAATGGAATAGGTAAGCTCTCAGAAGCATGTTCCTAAGGAACATACAGGAATAAAGAGGTTCGGGTCCAGTAGTTACCCCTCTATGGACTGGGGATCTTGTGCATATAAAGCATTTGGCGAGGCTACAGTGCCCTGATACTGTGTTTTGTTCACTACAATGACTAAAACCTGAAGTTGGTGGGTGGGGACAAACCATTTAGCTCTTCCTTATCTTCATGGCATATTCCAAGGGATGCAGCTCTGCATATTCAGAGGTATCCTGCATGTTAAGAAACTTCTAACCAAGATCCCAAATCAATAGCAGCTCTCAGACATATTTTTCTTGGGCAAGTAACTGAATTTTGTCCAAAACATCAGCAACACCAAGGATTGTCCGTAGGGCTGGGTTATACCTGTCAAATCTCTTTTACTCTGATAGAGAATGCACTTATCTTGTCCTTCTGTTTACCTCTTTCTTTGAGAGAAGTCATGTTCCTGGTTTTTAGATTCTATTTTAAAGTGTAGATGAGGTCATAATGTTGGGCCATAAGTCTTAGAAATGCTTTTTAGCCAAGCACTTCCATCTCTCACCATGACAGACCCTCTCTTGCAGAATGCCTGGGCTTTTGCCCACTATGACATACTTTGAATTCTGGGGAAAATCTGCAGGATAAGAATTTATTTGAGAGACTGGCACTTGAATCAGCTAACTGAGCCAGAGTTTGTTGTGCCTGGTGTTTCCTAAGGCTGTCAAAAGGACTGATTGAACTTTTCTCCCCTTGCCCCTGGAACAAGGGTTACACCATGCTGTGTTTTCACAGCCTTGGGGAGCTTTGGTAGTCTATTGCAAATGAAATAAAAGTTCAGCAAGTTGAAAATATCCCAAATGCAACATGCATTGCCTCTGTTATATGATTTCAGAGGTGGTAGAGGATGATGAAAGCTGATCTCAACAGGTCACTCTTTGTAAATATGAAATTTTCTGTTGGGGAGATTCATCAGCCTTTGAGATCTGGAATGCTGCAAATTACGAAGTTCTTCAGAGAATTCTGTCAGCATTGTCCACTAAAATTCTACAAACACTGTTTGTTCTTGCATTATTTTTCCTGGTGCACAGCCTTAAGCATTACTCCAACCCTTTGATTTCAAGACAACAGAAAGGGCCAAAAATGGCCAACAGGCACAGGGGAGTCTCCTGCTCCTCTGAGCACAAAAATAAATCAATAAATGCATCCTGAGACAGATGGGTCTTCTCAGCATGCCACAAGTAAGTCTTCTGCTTCATTTGTAAGATATGCCTGTGAGTTTTGAGACGAACTCTCTGGTGTTCATATGATGGCTCAATTCTCTTTTTTGTCTGGTGCATTTTCAAGAAGCGTTTTACATGCATTTAAAAATCACTATTATAGTTCTCTCCTCTGAAACAAGACATCAATTTGTGGTACCAATAGGACTCCGTGGGAAGGAGGTGGGGGAGTAACATTACAGTTAAAGCAAGCATCATAAAATACCCATGCTTGCAATTTATGTCTACACTGACGATGTCTACATCATGAATGACCCGATGGATATTTTTTATCTGCAGCATTTGCTTCAGATCATGCAGCTGATGATGCCAAGTCTTATTATGAACATGGCATGTAATGCTCTCACAGGTATTGCTAGTTTCCCTTTGCAAAGCAGGGCGGGTAGGCATCCCTAATTGTATCTTATTGACAGAAAAGGCCCCCGGGAGATCAGAGCCAATTACCAAATCCAGTGTAGTCGTGCTTGTTTTGGAAAAACAGAGCGGGGGGACAAAAAAGGCATATAAAGGAGAGAGAAGCTAGCAAGCTTTCCCAGCTGAAAAGTTTAATGAATTTTGACTGTTGCTGTGCAAAGGAGAAAGCAATGCAATGTGGCTTCTATGTAGAAAGGAGGCTTCAATGCCATATGTATAATGCAGTATCCTCTTTTATCACAAAATTATCCAAATGTTCTCTCTCATGTGAGAGTATTTTTGCCTTCAATTTTCCATCTTTTTGCATCATAGATACTCCTTCAAAACACTTTTTTCTCAAAGAGGTCCCAGTTCTCAAAAGAGAACAAGTCTGGGAGATCAGCGTGGAGTAAGAGTTGAGGGACTGTGAGAGCTGTACAATAATGAATCTTAGTCATGAAAACATATGGATGTGAGAGAGGGTAAGCATTATTTTGCCAGTGGCTGGAGATCCCAAATGCAAAACAACTGTCCAGCTTGTCAGAATTACCACGCATGAATATCCTTGAATGGATGTTCATTATAAAACATTGCTATGTTTAGAGTTCCTGATCCCGGTAGGAAGGCTTCAGAAACAATGGCTTTAAAACAATGCTGATGTGATTTGCTGTTCTGTAACCCACTGCTCTATCAAGCATAGCTAGCAGATATTTTGGAGGGTTTTGTGGATGTAAGAGGTAAAGGTGCAAACTGGTGTATGGTGCTGTCTCTTAATACACACTGCCATTCAACGGTGCCAGGGACACCATGGGGACATGAATGCAGATGTCACCCTGCTCACAAGAACAATTTCAAATAAGACTGGTGGCAAATGTTCCGTGATTCTGTGATTTTACCATGTTTTTTTTTCTTTTGGAAATGGTGACTGATCAAAAGCTAAAAGATTCAGAAAATGGTCAATTCAGAGAATTGAAGTGTAAGAAGTGTTCTTCCGGCTCTTTCCTGAGTGAATATTTATATTTTACATTAGATTTTTTTTTTTTTTTTTTTTTTTCCTTTTAGTGCCCTATTACAAAAGTCAGGACTAGAGTGCAGTGGTTTAATTTTTCACTGGTTCTTGGCTTCCTATGGAGTAAAACCAATATGGGTTTTTTTGCATGAAATTTTGAAGGTAAAGTCATTCAGATTCAGTGTGGATATTGTTGTAAAATCATTTTTCCCCAGGTTTGGTGACAACACATTGCTCTGACTTGGAAAAGGTATTCACTGCACAAGGAACATTGCTAGTGAAGAGTCCAACAGGGAAGTCAATGCTTGTGAGTATTCAGGCCCAACACTGATGTCCTAATCTATACTAGAAGCTAGTATATCCGTCTGGTATAGCTCCTGGGTCCCTCAGCATCCCTCTCCATGGATATTATATGTAAATAGTTGAACCAGGCAATGACTTGCAGAGGTATTTACTGACGTGCCTGAAAAAGTCACTGCAAATGAGATGTAGGCTGTTGTGACAACCTCTATTTTTTCCAAGTAACTAAAATGCCATTTGGGGCAGAGTTGAGTCTCTTCTCCTCTTTGGCTAAAATCTCCTTGAGCAGGAATAGTGGATCTGATTCAAGCTTCCATTATACCTTGTGAGATTCTCTGCAAACTTTGCCCTCTACTCCCAGTTCTGGTACGGATCAAGCAAAATGGATGGTCAGTAGAGCTCTGCTTCCTGCTAAATCCTAGGTATCCTTTCTTTCCCTTTTATAGAATCCCTTCTGTTCTAAACATTCTGTTCTAAACCATGTATAACCATAGACTGTAACACCAAATGTGCCATTGTTCTTTGAATGCTTTGTTGGTTTGTGGTTTGTTTTTTTTTTAGCTACTGCTCATATAATTTGTATGAGAGAAACAAGATACATCACGGGTAGGGAAGGATGTATCATTAACTCTTCCTCTGAATCAGTAAAAGTGTATCTATGAAAACAGAATAATTTTTTTTATAAGGATGGGATGTAACAGCCTAGGGCAGTTAATCTCCAAAACAGCTCTGGCACGTCCATTATGCTGGGCACTAGTCCTGAGGTATCGTCTGCTGAGACAGATTCTCAAAGCAGGTGTCATTTTGCCACACAGTTATCCTTAAGGAGTGATGTTTGAAGGGTTGTTGTTTCTCACTGACCTCACAGGTAAAATGAAAACAGACTGCTGGAATAAGAACACAGATTTGTGTGATGGTCACATACATCCTTGTGGTCACTCCTGTTAGTTCAGTATAGCTCTAAACTCGAGTGCAGAAAGCTTCAAGATTCAGGGCATCTTCTGCTTAAGCATTAGTAGGTAGGTTTGTATAACAAGGCCAGAACTTCTGTGGGACATCAGAGTGTAAACCTGTATTTAGCAGCTGACCTCATTTGAGGAATTTTTAATGGTGGTGGATAGAGAGCCAGGATGATCTCAGAATAAGAAGTTTCGTGAGCAGTTTGCTGTGCTTGCTGAAAACAGGCCTGTGGTGGGTTTGCAAAACCTGCATGCTGCTTGGTCCAGTCATTTTGCAGCAGGAGAAGCCCCTGGTTTGGAAGATGAAGATAGAAACTGAAGGACAAGCAATGGCACTACATGTCTGGCAAAAGAACTATTTTATCTTTTCAGGAAGAGCCCAGGGAGAGGTGAAGAGAGCAAGACAAATCTGATGAGCAGAGGAACTGTGAGAGCAGGCAAGGAGAATGAGAGATAGCACACAGACAGTTTGAGAAGGAGACAAGCTGCAGATAAGGAGCTGTATCTATCTAATAGATATTCTTCCCCTAATTCTAATGGAAATTCTATCTCCCAGAGCCTGTCAGTGGAAACCTAATCCAGCTCCAAGGGATACGCAGCATTGCTCAAAGCAGAATCCAGACAACGACAAGGTCATTTTCATCTCATCAGCTCTAACACACAGCCTGGCACCTTCCTCTCCCCCTCTCTTTCCCTTCCTTGCACAGGCTGAGAAGGAGAGGACAAGTTGAATGACAAGTAACATTTCTATATAACACAGAATAATTCAGGGACAGCTCTTCTACTGCTGAATGGAGTTCAACTTTGCTTTTCTGAAGAGTAACTACTCTGTTGTTTGTTTGGGGCTCTACAAGTGACCGAGGAGTTGCACTGAACAAACAGTTGCTGAAATACAAAGTTTAAAGAGATGGCATGTGAGCTACCTTTACCTGCCTTCTGACAACCTTGCCAATGGAAAGTAGATGGTATATTACAACCTGGTCTCAATTCAGTGCTAACCCTACTTTAATGGTGAACTAGACGATCTTCCGAAGTACCTTCAAAGTCAATACTACTGAGATCTCCCTGTGATCTTCCTATCTTGCTGATCCTGACCTTGCCTTGCTGATTTATCTTCTTGATTTGGCTCCCCTTCTCTTCAAGAGCAGCCTGCTCATGCTTGACATGGATTAGCACTGAAAGTGCAGAGCCGACCTTATGACAAAGACCCTGATGAATACTCAAAATGTGTGTGGTCAGAGTGAAGCATATTTGGTCAAGCAATTTTCTGTGAACAGGACACTGTACAGTAGCTCTGCAGCTACGTACACCTGCTGCACTCCATCAGGAACTTGGACTATCAGACACTGCACTCTCTGTCCCCTTAAAAATCTTTGAGCTCCTTGCTTGTCCAGTGCATGCCTGCAACCGTATCTTAGTCACATATGGCCATAGATCATTAAGGCATAACCTGATTACATCAGATGCTTCCCTGTGCTAATGGCCTTCAGGATGAAGCTCAGCCTGACAGATGCCGAAGTGCTAACCAGTGATGAAAGAGCACTTGGTCTTGGCAATCTGAGTGTGGGAGAGAAGGACAGGATATTGCACATTTTTCTTAGGGTATTAATAAGAAGTCACAGATCTGTAACCATCATGTTAATGGACAGATCCATCTGTCTTGTTAGGGAATCTGCTACTGAGAGAGTTCTCGCCAACAGCTCAGGGAAGGGAAGTGCGAACACTTTGTAGTTTTCTGAGTAATCTTCTAAAACCAACCTGTTTGTGGCTGTAAGGAGGCACCAAGTCCATAGTGTAGTCTGAAGAACTGATTTACCCATTAAGCATTACATTGGTAAATGTAAAAATAAACTGGTATTGTTTGACTAATAGGTGTCTAATGAGAACACAGCTGTGCCTACGTTTTTGCATAGTCTGGTAGGAGGCTAAATTCCTAAGTGTCTAAAAACACCCTGTATGATCACAAGAAATCAGGGGATGATCTTACTCCTCTGAGTTCTGCCTGTGTTGAGGCTGGGCTGTTTTTTGCCTCCATTTAATCTACAGAGACACCCTAGAGGTGGCAATTGAGGTCAGTGGTGGATTTCATCCAGGCATCCTCAAGATGTCCCATTCTATGACCATGTGGCAGAGCAGCATGCCATGGTTGAGTGAAGAGACTAAGGGTGTTCCTGAGGGTAGCTGTGCCACATCTGCTCTCTTCCATAAACAGCTGGAACTGCAACTGCCTGGGAAACCTGCAGGTGTCAAGGGGAACAGTGAAAACTGCTGAAGCAGGCACTGAAGGGCTGGCAGTAGTGGGTACCTGGTTAACCTCAGCCAAAGCCCTACTGGCTTATTGAATAAGAGGAGAACAGGAATAAAGAAGACCAATCCTTTGCAACTTGAAAATCACCAAATGCTCCAGCTGGGTTTTTGCAGGGACTCTGGATCTCTCTGATAAGCATGCAGAGAGCTGATAGCCTGTGATTTCTTATAATCTGTAGTATCCAGAGCACAGTTCTCTCTAAAGAAGTGCATGTGAATAGTGTGGCATCAACCTGACCTAGTCACTCAGAACAGTGATTGCAGTAATTTACACTTATGACTCTGTATCAGTGTTAAAAGACAGAAATTGAAAATATCAGTACTTCTATCTTTTACTATTCTCTCCTCAATGATTATTTTCATGCACATACAAACAGTTAGCATGGAGGTCACAGAGATCATTTCCATACCTCATTTTTTATACAACCTTTGCCCTATATCAGAACTCTAAGAACTCCAGATCACACAATGTTCTCCATAAATTAAAAATATTGACATTGGCCATAAACCAGAAATCCCTGCTTTCCTTTCATAGTAACTGTCCACACAGTAATAATGAAAGACACAATTATCACCGTGTCTTTCTTTCTTCCCTCTGTGCTATCCCTCTCTGAGTCCTTTTCTAGATGTGCCCTGTAGTGGGTTGCTGGAGAATTCACCTGTCAAGCAGGGTAATATGTCCTTTAGGACTGAGCCTGGGATCCTTCCTCAGTATGACCCTGCTGCCCTAGCATTACATTCACAATGGGCACATAAAGGAGTTGTGGGAATCTGCTGCTTCTGGTCTTTGAACAGCTCCATCTCCTCTGAGCTTGTGGAGAGTGAAAAAACCTTTGTGGGTTTTTTTCCCTTAGTTATTCCTCATGTGTTTGGTCAAGTGGATATATATAAAGCACTCCTAACCCCTCCAAAGTGGAATGGTAGAGCTCATGTTTATGATCCCCTGATAAACTGCTTCACCAAAAACATTTTTTTCAGAAAATATCAGTGATCTTAGTGCCATCCCGTTGCTAGCTAGCTCTAGGCCCAAATGACTTCTCTTGTTTTTCAGAGCTAGGATCTAGACTCTGCCTAGAACAGGCACCACCAGCCACAAAGAGTTAGCACCCTGCTCAAACATAAAAAGAAACTTCAGAGAAACAGGAGAAATGGCAAACAAGGATGTAGGAGCATTAGTACAAGCACAGAGACTTATGGGAGTATCAGTGTTGTGTTGTGCTATTACAAACATGAGCACTTATGAATTTGGTGACTTCATGCTCCAGAGGGTGGTGTTCACCTATTGACAAGTACGGTTCTGAGTGCAGATGACCCGGTGCTGCTCTCACTCACATCACTTTGCAACCAGCACAGCAGCATGTGGAAGCTGAGTGCTCTGTCCCAGCTCGTCCATGCTTCTTGCTCTGCATATTCCTGCCATAGACACAGCCCCGTCTGCATGGGGAGACCGTTCTCTTTTCAAGCTGATTTTAGGTCACACCACTGTAGTGGTGAAAAAAGCTGGATGCAGAGCCAAGAACCTGCCTGCCAGCCTCCTGTGGAAGGCAGGATAGCAGGCTGGTTGTTTCAGCTCTCTGCTTCACTCGGGAAAGTCTCATATTCCTCTGAGAGAGATAAGCTTAGCTAATAAGAACAGAAATGCAACTGTAATTAATAGAAATCACAGCTTAGAAAAAGATCCAAAAAGTGAGCCCTGCTGATAGCTTATAACTTAGAAGACTCATCAACATTTAATTAACAATGGAAGCATTGCAAAATTAAGTATATTTACAGATGCAAGAGGCAGTGTCCCTGCAAAGCTAGACTTCTCTGAATTCACTCTTACTTCTAGTGGGAGCATTAGAATGTTTCATGGAAGAGATTTAAATTAAACTAATCCAAAGCTTGGCCCAACCCCTTATCCCATGCCTTTAATTATACTGCATAAATGTATGTGAAAGGTAACATTTAAGATACTATGTTCTGTTGTTATGGCAACTGATATTCTAAAAAGTGATGATGAAAAACAAGCAAAGGAAAGCTATATAGGAAAAAATGCATCATGTTGTTATAGCAACCTTTTAATTTCAAAGAGGTTAGAATTACATGTATCATAAGCATTGCTGGGAACCTGCTCCCAGACGTGTTTAGTGTGTCTTCTTTCAACTTGTGTGCCAGAGAAAATCATGTTATATTTTATATTGGTCAGAGTTTAACTCTTGGAATTATGGGGTGCGATTTACATAAGACGATGAGTAACTTAAAGTAAAAATGATGGTTTATCTCAGTCTTGTCAATTTTATAGGGTTGCTGTTATATACCACTTGAAATACTTCCAACCTGGTTTGCTTTCTCTGTCACTCTTTTAGAAACATGTTCACATGCAGGGTTCAGAAGATTTGTCTTAAAATCATGGGATTCCCCTGGGAAGGAACACGTAAATATATATCCCTGGAAATGTTTAAGGCCAAGCTGGGTGGGGCTCTGAGCACCCTAGTCTAATGGAAGTTGTCGCTGCCCCACAGCAGGGGGGTTGCAACCAGATTATATTTAAGGTCCCTTCCAACTCAAGTTATTCTCTGATTCTCTGATTCTATTTTATACAGAGATTGTCTCCTTCAATCATGTTTTGACTACTCCCAAGTGCCAGTTTGTGTCATCTTTTCCCTCATTATTGTCTTCCATGTCTCCTTGTTGTTTCTTTCTGCCCTCCATTCTCCCAGAGTCATACTCAACCTGAGATAACACGCAGTTTCAGCCCTGGCAGGGGTGAAGCTAAATTTACAGGAATCATGAGCTTTAAAGGGCTATTACATGCACATCTATTAACAGTTGTGGCCTCTTTGCTGATTTCACTCAGCAAATGCAACAAAACAGAATGGGGGAAATGCAGTGCCAAAGAAAGATATTGTGTGAGAATAGAACCAAGCCAGTAATTGCACTTAAATATATAATGAGACTTCATCCACTGTATATGAGAACACTCTGAAATCACCCCATTAAGGATGAAGTGGTAAAAAAGAATAAGAATCCTTGCAGAGCGCTCCTCAGTCACAAGCCACAGAAACAATATATTTTTTGCTTCCTACAACTAAGAATAACTTCATTATCCCATAAAGTTGTTGTGAGAGGAAAATTATGGCGGAGTGCCTTCTCTCACTTCACGCACCTGCTGGGCATAGTTGTGTTGGGAGAGTGGGGAGCTTTGGGAGGTTGTTGCTTCCCACTTGCTCTGCCCAGCTCAGCAGCAGGGTTTGCAGGATGTATATAACCCGGTCACAGCTGAGTAGTACCCTCTCTTTTTTCTTTTAGCCGGACAACAGAACTTTCTGCCTCCTATTGAGGTGGCAGGAAACTGGTTATTCTTCATGTGTGGATGGAGCCTTGCCTCAAAGCTGCAGCCTGTCTTTGTGCTGTTGCAATGAGGCAGGATTTTCAATATTCTGAGGGAGATGGCAGCTGATGAGGATGCATTTCAGACCTGGCCCTTCCAGGTCAGTGGGTCACTTGGAAGCAATGGAGAGGAAAGAATGCATGCACCAGTTGGGTGTAGCAAGTACAGTGCTTAACCTTCCCTCTGTACAAAACATTGAGTTAACTCTAATTCAGGAAGTCCACAGAGAAATATGGACATTTGCAAATACAGCCTACATGGGTGAGTTAGATCCTTCAGCACAGGTGGACTGGCATGACAACTTATCTGCAGAGATGACCAATAGGCCAGGTCTATCTTGAAGGCGTGTGGTGGAGCTACAGAGGTGGGGAAGGATTCTCTGGACTCCTGGGGGTTGTGAACTGTGATGATCATAGAATCACAGAAACATACAATATCCTGAGTAGGAAGGAACCCACAAGGATCATTAAGTCCATTTTCTGGCACTGTACAGGACAACCTCAAAAATCACATCATGTGCCTGAGAACGCTGTCCAAAAAATTCTTGAACTCTGTCAGGCTTGATACTGTAGCCACTTTCCTGGAGAGTCTGTTGTATTGCCCAACCATCCCCAGTATGAAGAGCATTTTGTTAACATTGAGCCTAAAGTGCAACACACAGACTTAAGTCTTGCTAAGAGTGCCACACAAGTACTTAGTGAACAGTAAGGGTGGGATTAACCTCAGCAGGGTTTTGCTGTGTGTGTACTGCAAACTGTGTTGAGGCTTCTCAAAAGGATTTTCATCCTGCTTATATTAGAAACTTGTTCACACGTGGGACAAACCACCTCTGGAGGTTCTTGTCTCACTTCTGTTGTGAGAAAATGTGGAGAACTGGGAAACAAACCCTGTTTCTGGATGTTAGCTGGTAAGGAACAAACTCAGCATTCTAAATAGTGAATATGGACTGCTTGGTCCTCACTAGAAAACACTCAGCTTAAGAGAAAGCTTTGCAATGGGAAGAAGTGCTGGGATCATCATATCTTTGCCAGGCTCAAGTGCAGCTCAGCTTTGAGGCACCTCTGTCTGTGCTTTGGGTTTCAGAGGGTCTGTGAAGCTCCTGAGGGCCTGCACAATACCTGTGCAGCATGCGTGTTGTACATATTTCAGTGCAGGAGCACAAAAAAGATGCTCAGGGCATGTGTGCGAATCCTGGACTGTGCTCTGGGTGTGGACAACAACAGGGACAGGGAGCAAGGTCCAGCCTCAGGAGGCATTGCAAAAAGAAAAACCCAAAGTGGTTAAAATTTTTATTTTTTAATTCACTGTGATCTGTTCCCCTGCCTTGGCTTTTCCTATTAGCACAGACATTTCTGTGGAAAAGTTAATTTCTCATCAAATCTGGAGGTAGGGGGCAGATGCTTGTTCAGTTTTCATTTATTGTTTCTCAGTAGTGTCAGACAGCATTTGTTTAAATGTGGTAGGTTTTTTTTTCTTTGTTTGGGGCTTTTTCGTTGTTTTTCAAACAATGTTCCTTAGTAGAGGTTTGTTCATTTTCTATCAGAAAATATAAGGGTAAAAAAAGCAGTTTTCCATCAGCTCTTGCTCTCTCTCCTGCATCCTGATGTCTGTAATTCATTAGCTTCCAAACAGGCTTGTCTTTACATTCAAGACCACAGTGATTTTACATTTTCCCATTTTTTTCCCTTTTCCTCTTCATCCTCTCATTTCTTCTATGTCACCCAACACCTCTTTCAATCCCCTCACTCAGCTGGGTGGATGTTGTCTTTTACATGTGCCTTTTTTTCTTTTAGTTTCCAAAGCTGCCAGAGCCCAGCAACAGAAGATTGTGAGTCTCCTTAGGAACTGCTGGCATATTTTCCAGCCCCTTGCAAGGAAACTAGATACCGTTTTAGGCACCTGAGAGTATCAAACATCTGTGTTTAAACAACTTAAAGCCTTCTCAAAATCAGCACAATGGTATCACTATGCTTGTGGAGATACAGATATATTCATTTCAGTGTCTCCATACTTTGCACTGATGGGAATAATCCTACCCATTTCAGGCTTATTCCTTCTAGGGACTGCATTGCTGTAGCAGTTGCATAAGAAAAAATTACATTCACAACCAAAAATAACTAAATCATTACTGACACTGAATACAGAACTCATCATGAGGTGAATGGTGGAAATAATGGTTCTATTTTGACAATTTGGCAATCACCTGAAGTAGAAAATGGGCACATAAATGCACTTAACACATGGAGCCTAGCTCCAAGATTTGGAGAGATTTCACTGGAGATAGATCCCTCTTTCCTTTTCATTCCTTTGCTAAGACTGATCACGTTCTCGACTGGCAATGTAAGGCTAGCTTAAACTTTAAATGGTAGTAGGAGCACTGTTTACATGTCTGTTTGTTTACTGAGACCTTGAAATGCCTCTACAGAGCAGTTTACTCTCAGAGCCACTGAATATATTAAACTCCAACACCTCTCTAATCAGAACTGAAAGATTGGCTTCAGAAAACAAATGGGATATTATTTTGTCATAATGGTGTTTCATATTTATATCACTAGGTCTGAAAGGAATTGCAACCAAAAAAAATTAAGGGAAGGAAAAGAAAAAAAAATCCTAAATGTTTAATGATCCTCAGCAAGCAATCTGTCCAAAGAAGGAAAGATTTCTTTGCCAGTCTGACAACTGATCTATAATCTTGTTCTACTTGGTTAGTGTTCCCATCCACTCCCAGCTCTGCCTTGTAGGGCTTCTAGGAAACTTCATGGAAAGCAAATTCTCATTCTCACTGCACCCCCACACCAAACATGTTCAAGATAGAGTTTAGCTGAGTACTCCTTGCACAGACTGTTAATGCCTTACAGGAACGAGTCCAGCATTTCCAAAAGGAGCCCAAATCGCAGGCTACATACATGCTCAGCTAAAGTCAAGGATTAGGTGAAGCATACTAGGGACCTTGGGAAATCCAGTCTGTCTTCCTACCACTATTAGAATTTCCAATTCTAATCCACTATATGATGAGCCATTTCTTTAAAGGTCTTCCTTAAAGGTTCTTTAATGCTTTCTTGATTCTTCTGACCATTTGCATTGCTCCCTGAAGAAACCTTAGGGTTATGGGACCCACTGCAGAGTTACTGCACCCATGACATGTCCTTTCTATGCAGTGATGACATCTTTCTGAAACAGTGAAGTTACTTCAGGATAACTGAGTGTGGATGAATCAGAACAAAGCACAGGAATGTAGTCCTGTGTGAGTGTTGTTTAGCTCATGCCAAAGTAAAAACATTAGTTTGAAGAAAGCTGAGTGTAATTAATTTCATCTTAGTTTTGCACTAGTCCCCCGGACATACATAAAAAGATTATCTTCTTTGTGTCTGTGTCATCTTCACTGAATTCCTCCTGCCTCTGGAGTAGGGAATTGACTTTTAGTACTGAGTTTACTGTTTGCCTTTCTCATTCAGCAGAGGGAGAGTTAAAGGATCTGTGATGCATGTGTCCAGGTACATCTGCCTTGTTCCAGAGAAGTTCCTACTAAAAAACAATGGACGGCTGTTAGACACCAGAGCAGTGATTATTGGGTCAGAACCAACTTGTGGGGTATATGTGTGTGTGTGTGTGTGTGTGTGTGTGTAAGGGGAAGAGATGGGTAAAACCTCATGGAGGTGAGGTGGCATCATATCCCTTATGGCAGGCCCCTGGAGCCCACATGGGGAAGCCCCGGAATAGCTGTCAGTCACAAACAGCCTGGGAAAATCATAACACACCACACCTCGTGAAGTCCCCAAGCCAGGCTCAGATTGGCAGGGACAGTGAGGACACTGCCCCTCACCCTGTCCTGGAACCCCAGAGTGGTTGGTGGGTCAGACATTTGACCTGAAGGGGTTGGCCATAGGGAACAGAGCAGATAAACCATAGGCATATGTTTGCCACGTGTCACGGCCCTGCCACTTGGACTTGTGAGAGCTGGTCTTCCACAAGATTTCAGTGGTAGCTATATAATCTGTCTCTTCCTCTTTCTCCTCCTCTCCTTTTGCTCCCTCTGCTTCTCTTACTTTGCTCCTTTCTTGATGCTTTGGGTGGCTTGGAGATGAAGGGTTTGGATTTTGACTTAGGTGTTGTGGATTAATTGGATCTGAAGTGTTCTGGATTAATATATGCTAGGTTGGTGTTGTGGTGGAACATTTTGCCTAGCTTGTGTAGTGCCCTTTTTGAACCTTTTCCAAGTTCCCTTATTTTCTCCCCCAGATTAATAAAGAAACCCCTTGGAAACAAGTCTGTGGCTTATTCTCTTGATGCCATCTTGGGGTATTAGAGAACCCTATATCTATATTTTAAAGTAAAACTCCTAGCTGAGCCCATGAGCCAGCAGCTCCCAGGGCTGGAGTGTTACGGCTTATTTGGTTCCAAGTCCTCCTATAAGGTAGTTTTGGCAGGATTTCCTGGTGCTAGTGACAAGGATGTGTGACTAGCCCAGCAAGCCCTGCCGAAAGGGTGTTGTGGTTCAAGCCCAGCTGGAAATTAAGCACCACACAGCCACTTGTTCAGCCCCCCTCTCCCCTTCCAACCTGGTGGAATGGGGAAGAGCATTCAAAGTAAGACTTGTAGGTTGAATAAGAACAGTTTAATAGGGAAAGTAAAAGCTGTGCACACAAGCAAAGAAAACCAAAGAATTAATTCACTGCTTCCCGTGGGCAAGTAGGTGTTCAGCCGTCTGCAGGAGAGCAGGGCTCCATCATGCACAATGGCTAGTTGGGAAGACAAATTCCATCACTCCAAATGTTCCCTCCTTCTTCCCCCCACTTTATATACTGAGCACGATGTCATGTGGCCTGAAATATCCTTTTGGTCAGTTTGGATCACCTGTCCTGGCTGTGTCTCCTCCCAGCCTCCCATGCACTCCCAATTTCCTTACCATTGTGGCAGTGCAAGAAACAGAAAATGCCTTGGCTCTGTGTAAGCCCTGTCCAACAATAACAAAAACATCTCTATATTATCAACCCTGTGTTCAGCACGAATCCAAAACACAGCCCCATACCAGCCACTGTGAAGAAAGTCAGCTCTACCCCAGCCAAAACCAGCCCAAAGGGGAAGAGCCAGGCCAGAGAGCACATCAGACTCCCACAGGTAGGGAGCGGTGACATTCAGACTGGGATAGCAACATCACAGAAGCTTATATAAATGTTCTGGGATTAGGGCAAAGCTTTGCAGAATGCAAAAAGAGATTTAATCAAAATTGACATTTTCCACTATAATTGAATGACAACAGAGGCAGTTGCTGCTACCAGCAGTGGGGTGGAACACAAACTGAATGTGTATTTGTGGTGGATTTTAACAGCCAACTGTTCAAGCTCCCAAGCTTCCTCTCTCTGGAAGAACAAGGGTATGTCAGGAGGAAGGATTACCTTCTGTGTGTCTTGTTTCTCATATTCTTTCCTTCCATCACAGGACAATAATGGAGAAAGGATCCCATGACAGAAATCTTTGCTTTGTCTGTTCCAGTATAGCAAACTTCTTAATTACTAGATTCATCAGCTGTTCCAGAGAGGATTCATTACAGTGGACTTAGAAAATACCATTTAATTGTGATGAAAAGACAGGTCTGGACTAATGGTTCAAAACACCTGAAGGTGCACAAATAAGTAATACTAAAAAATCTGCCGTAAAGTTTTTTCATTACTTTCCTCTGGTATCACCTCTGCGGGCAAAGCTCTGCCGGCAATTTTTTTAAACATAGGCTGCAACTATGACCTAGCCTCCTACTCCAACACTGAGGTTCTCAGACTATGTCCCACAGAGCACATGGGACTGGTTGCCAACAGCAGCTGCATCCTCACTTGCTTCTGGCTCCTTCTCTTCATTTCCAGCAGTTAGAAATAGTTACAAATACATTTAAGTGCTCTTGTAACGTTTCTTTCCCATACAGGCAATTACTATCATTGGCACAGGGATGTACTCTACCACAGAATAGAAAAGGCATTAGCTATACACTTGCAGATTGTAGTCTTGATGGTTCACAAAGGCTCTGTGTCATAAAAAAAATAGTCTCAGTATTAATGCAAAAGATTCCTGCTATAAGGACATCATAATTAGCTGGCAATGCTTAATCTTTTCAGGTCACTGGCTTGTATCACTGCAAATACCCTTTGGGTTTCTGGATGTCTGACATATAATCAGGGCTCTAAATTCGTTAATTCTCATGCCAATAATGTTTTTTAATTTGTTGTATTCTTTTCATAACTAATATTTGTCTTTCAAAGCTGCAAGTAGAATACCTCCCTTTAAGGAAAGCTGTCTGGAAAAAAAAGAAAGGCAATAATTGCATGATTTGTGGATCAGCTTTACTCAGTTAAAAAAAGAAAGAAATTATTTTTCTTTCTGTCAATGTCAAAACCTCAAGAAATTGATAGTAGAGGCAACCTGCATCATCTTTTTCTCCCACTTGGCAGCTGGGACCATGCACATTTAACTCCTGGCTCTACACATCCAGGAGACTTAGTGTAAACACTCCTATTAAGGTCTCCACTTGCCTCACAGACAACACACCTGTACTTGGACTAACACTGAACTTCATTTGACAGACATGAAGAACCATTTGAGGAATGAGTTATTCAAAGGCACAAACATTTTCTCAAATCTTCTTGATCTTGAGATTTATTTGCCCTGATTCCAACTTCCCTTGAAAAGTCTAGAACAACCTTTCTTACAGCCTACATCTGCTGCCAGTAGCTCTAACAAATCTGTGTGCAGGACAAGAACTGCTGTGAAGTGGGAATATCACAGCTGCTCCAGTTCCTTTGGCTTTGTCTGTGTTCTCCATGGTGAGGAGGCACGAGAATGCAAGAATGAGAGTGTTAACTCTACAGCACTGAAGGCTGGAACCACAAAATTGAATGTTTGGCAGCAAGCACAGGGGATGGTCAAGTTAGGCCAAGGTCAAAGGGTAACGACTTTGAACATTGTTTGATATTTTATTTTTGCTATTGGGAATAGGAACTGCCAATAAATGCCTATGACAATTGATTTCAAGATGATAAAATAACAATTATGTTAAAACATCACCGTTCAGCAGACATGGATTATAGAGTAACTGTATTTCACCACTGAAGGAAAGACAAAGCCATAGGATGATTTATTTTCTATTGCTATTGGTCTTTCTGCTGACCTTTACAAATAGAGGTAAAACCTCTTCTTCACTGCAATCAGTATGACCTTCCCTGCTGTGCTGAGTAGAGGCAGTCTGTCATCCAGTGGAGTTAGCAAAACCCTCCTCAAGTCCATGCCTCATTTCCAAACCCAATTGTGTGGGTAGAAAAAAAAAAAAAAAAAAAAAAAGAATATGTTACAGCTTCTCCTTCAAAAAAATGCAAAAATTAATTAGTGAAAAAGAACATTTCCTTTCCTCTCACACCAGGTCTGAGCCTGTCAACATGGTCTGCAATCAGACCTTCAAGGATGTCAGAGTTATCATCAGCTCATGCAGCTCTCCAGCCTGAGACTGCTGGAATAGATCAAAGAAACCTAGATGTTGATCATAACACAGGGCTGCCAGAAGATGTGTATTTAGCACGAGCAGCATCCTTAGCACAGTCCAGATGGCTCTTTCAAGAGCTTTTATTATGCTTTGTTCCACTGCAACAACAGCTCTTAATGGCATTTTTGTTTTGTTTTGTTATCAGGCTCTGGAGAGCAGGAAGCGCATGATTCTGCTGTGTTCCTCATATATACAGTTCAACTACCATCCTGTCACCCTCTTGTTCCTAGTGCAATGTGCTAAACATGCTATTAACAGATGGCTATTACAGGATCAGAGAGAAATAACTCTGGAGTTCAGCAGCCCTAAGGGGTAGCAAATGGTCCCAGCAGGAAAATGTCAATTGAGCTTTATTTTCCTGGTGTGGCTGGGCTCTTTTCAGCCTACAAGTGAACTGCAGCCTCAGCAAATGCACGATCTCATCACAGCAGGGGCCTCTCGGATTTTACTCAGAATCTGGGTTTGCATCATCATGGCTACGAGAAGCAATAACTGGTTATTCTGGCAGTTCTGAGCACACAGATGTGCAAACAAGCTGGGCAGTGTTTTAATGTGCATTTCCTTTATGCTCTGGTCTACTGGAATTTCTTGGCAAATCTAGAAACAGGTCCATACCTGTACTTACAGGTGGACAGAGCAATAAATCTTTACATTTATTGTTATCCAAAGTAGTATTTAAGTCAGTAAAGACTTAGAAATATTCCTATTACAAGTATATGACTCCCTTGGACTCCTGCAAGAACATAGACAGCAGTTGCTTGATTTGTGCACTGGAATTGCCCATGATCTATTCATTGCAATTTTTTTAGACTGTTGCCAATTCAAATTGTATTTCTGAAAACAAATGAAGGAAAAGACACTCCACCCCCTCCTCCTACTCCTCTGCCCCACCTCTGCTTGGGCATAGTAGTGTACAACAGAGGAGAACAAAGATGATGACCCAGAATGAATTATTTAGTGCCAGATTTGAACTTTGGACCACCACTTGAATAACATTAATCTAAGCTGCGAATCTCTTTCCCAAATATCCTAAATACCCATTGAAGATAGTTGTAAGAGCAGCTTATGATGTGATGCTTGATCACTTGTTTGTACATCTGTCATTCTTTAATATGCTTTCCTGACTTCTGTTGTTTTTTTCACAGCACAGCTTTATAAATGGGAAAATTAGCAAAACACGACACATGAGAAACTTCCTTGTAAAAGAGGGGAATCAGTCTGGGTGATGGCACAAAGAAAAGGATGTACATTATTAGGATTTTTTCTTCATTAGGCTGAGTAAGAGGTAAAAATATATTGCAAACTAAAACCTGCCAATTTGAACAGCAATCAATGATATGGCATGCCGATCTGAAAAGTTTACTGTGATTTTTAAGAATCTTTCTCACCCTTTAAAACTTGCTTAACTAAGGAACTTTTAAAATCACTACTTGCAAGTATAAAAAACAAGTCTTCAAGCTGTTTCTATAGCGTATCTCACTTAGTAGCATCTGGTGACTTTTTATTTCCAATGAAAAATTTAATGTTACTGAGAATACCTGTTTTGCAAGTGAAAAATAGCTTGACATGTTGCCTCAGATCCAATATGAGCAATTATATTCTGCCTGATTATTTTTTTCCAAAAGTCTAATTAGATGCAACTCAATATTATCAAACTAGCAACACAGAACATGCTGCAGCAGCAAAAATTGGCGTGAGCTGTGGAGAGTTTAAATGGAGAAAGATCCAGAATGGTCAAAGCCGGGCAGAATACCTGAAGGATGACTGTGAAACTGGAATTCCAATGCCAAAGAAAAAGACTCAGCTTCATAAGAAAAAGAGCAAACTTGAAGAGACCAGTAATGACTGTCATGTCTTCTTTGACACCGCTGATGTATTACAGGAACAAAAGGACAACTTCTACAAATTAAAACTCTTAAAATTATGTGATGTCGGCAACATCTCAAATGAGCTTTAGAAACGTGGGTCTGAATAAACACGGGATTTATTTATTCTAAACCTTCAGCCCTAACATGTTTCAGAAATACAGTCGAGCAGATTAATTTTCCCAATATATGCAAGCAGAGATAGTCTCAAGCAAAGTAATTGCACAGATACTTGTATTAATAGCTACATGAGCAGACGATCCTGTCCTTTTCCTGAAAAAACCTGTTCCCCTAGACTATTACTGTGATAAAGAATGAAACCGTCTGTGGCCACTAACAACATAATTAATAAAAGCCAAATTAGTTTCCCCCCTGAAAAATGAACCATGGACAACATCTTCACCTTCCAGATACCATTAACAAAAATTTTAACCTCCTTCCACTTACCACAAAAATGAAGAAGTTATTTTCCCCTTCGCAGACTCTCCTAAATAGGCTCCATCTGGTCCTTCTTTCTGCTAGAAAGTCAAACTAGTGGGCAGAACTGGGATGGTGTTTGAATGCAATAGTAGGCAGCATAAGTAAAATAAAAATGGAAGTCTAAAAGTTATTAAGATCAACATGTAATTTCAGCTCAAATTGCTTGGACCTAGCTATGAACAACTTGATAACTAATTGGAACAGCTCTTGCCCTAAAACCAAAAATTCTGCCATTTGCTCTTAATGTACAATTACCTGTCTGAGAGTTCATCATGTCTCCCTGATGAAAACCAGGATAATTCAGGTCTAGTTTACAAATGGGACCAAGCTTTTGCCTGTGTGGTTTTATGAGGAAAACAACCTGTGTATTCTCAAGTCCCCAGGGAAAAAAACAGGAAGTTTTGGCCCAGTGTTAAACTCCTAGAAAACTTGTGCTTTCAGACCGATTCAGCCTTGTGAGATACCAAAGATATTGAAGGAAAAATATGTTTGGTCTCCCATGGCAAGAGGAGCAGCAGACACTCTATGTCAAACCTATGGGGCAGGATCTTTGCCAGGTGGTGCTACATTGACCCTGAGCTTACTCTAGACAACACCATACTTTGTTCTTCCAGATAAGCCCAAATTTTTCATCTTCCAAAGCTACATGCAAAGTCTCACAAGAACTGGTCTTTGGGGAGTCACTGCACTTTCTGGACTACAATAATAAGGGTTACACATGAAGGAGACATTATCTATCCATGTCCATGGCAGCACTGTACAGCAGGTCAGAATAGCAGCACATCTGAAGAACACACAGATGCCCAGTCAACTGACAAAAATGCAAATCTTTGGGAAAGGCTCATTAAACACTGTAAAAGACTGTAGGATGCCACAGATCCCCATGCAGATTCATAACACTAGGAGACTTCTGTGTGCTATAATATATGAATGTAAGGCTTACAGTTGCCAGATAGACTCAGTGGTCATAAACTAGAGGTGGAAAATGAGAGGCATAATGCGCAGCTAGGACCCAGAGGAGACAAGCCATATAAATCATGGGGAGAAAAAAGGAAGAAGTGATTTTTTTTTCCCTCACCAGTATCCAAAATGTGAAAATGCATGAAAATTTTACTTCCTCAGACTAGGAGAGAATAAGCGAAACCTCTCTTATCCAAAAGTCACAAAGAGTATTTGTTAAACCTTGGGGAAAACAGGGCAGAAAAAAAAAAGTAAAAAGGGCAATACTATGCAGCAACATAAAATTACATCTGAAGGGTCAGAAGGATTACATCCCAGATGGTCTGCTGAGTGCCTGTCTGGGAAGAACCACGTACTCGACACCTTTGATAGCTCCCTCAGGAACCTGTCCTCTTTTAGGCTTTAACAAGGCTGTGAGCACACATGCAAGAGCACAGTACCACAGCATTCAGAACAGTGAAGTCACAAATGAACCTGGTGGAATTTCAGGCATGTCTCTCTCTTCACATCCCTCTCTTTCACTGTGGCATCTGGCACTGATTTGCAGTGGTTCATTGCAATAGGTTAAAAGGCAGAAGAAATCCCCTATATTATAAACACATTTTAGTCTTGTTTCCGATGGAAATAAGGTCATTGTGATCATTTGGGTGGAAAGAACAGAAGGAGAAAAGAAATACTACAGGTTTACATGTAGATAATAGAAAGTCTATTATAAAAAAAAAAAAACAAAAAAAAAACAAAAACAAAAAAACCCCCACCAACAAAAAAAAAAAAAAAAAAAAAAAAAAAACACCAAAATCAAAACCAAACCAAACATCCAATGAAAGCATATTCTACTGAAAATTAATTTCCCTGGTTCCCTTTCTCATGCAGATGCACATTTTATTCTGTAGACTTGTGCTTGTTCTAACAGTAACATCTTCATGATTCTTAGGTGCATGTTGTCTTTTCTGTTAATGCAGAGGATGTCACCTGCATGACTCACGCAAGCAGAGCTTATCTCCAAGTAGTTAACAAATATAGATGTCCTTCAACTCATCCATGAGGACTGATAGCTAAACGTTTCTTGGAGAAACTGCTCACTATAAACTCCATGAAGTTTTGCATTTGTTCTCTTTTCCCCCAGTAGACCTAACAAGCTGAGAGCAAAGTGACTGTAAATCATTTCAGCATTAGTCCTGAGTAAGTTGATGTCTTTGTGGACAGAGGTTTTCAGAAATGTGACCATTTCAGTTGCCTTTGTCTTGTGCTCTGCAGAAAGCAGTCAGGACAAAGAGACAAGATGAACATGCAGTGATTGTCCTGCTTATCCCGGCATACAGTTGCTGGACCTTCAAGCTGACCAGCAACAGGCTGTGGGTCAAAGCAAGGCATATGGTTGCATTGACACTGAGCACACCTGTCAGCATAAATGGCCATTAGGGAGAGATAGAGATTGCTGTTGTTATAACCTGGAATCACTGCACTACAACTGCACATGACAGATAGTTCAACACGCCTATGTACAGTCATTTGGCCTCGCCTACTGCCACTTCTGGACTACATGGTGCTGAGGATGGCCTTCTGACATGAGGTGGGAGTCTGAAGGGAGGGGAAATATAGCCCTTAGACTGACTAGTAATTAGCAAGAAACTCCCACTGTGGCAAAAATTATGTGTACCGTGTCTCAAGAACATTATTCCACAGTACTGTCAGTTCATAGCCTTTCATCAGAGTTTAAATTCAGCCCATTTTCCTTTTTAAAGTACGGTTACAATCTGAAAAGCGAGTCTGTAAAATGAATTCTTAGAGCTCCCTATTTATTCCCTCTCAGTGACTTCCATACAAAACATGCTTCATTTAAAACTCTAAAATAAGGCTTTCACCTGCCAGCAAATACAAGTTCAAAGCAATTTCTCACCATCAGGTTATGGTCTTTCTGTTTCATATATCATCACTAACAACAATGATTCTGGGGTCAGAAAGGAGGAGGAGGGTGTGTTTTCATGATGTATGTGGCAACATGGAATAGAACTCACTTTTGCCTGACTACAGTGCTGACACTAGTAAGATTTTATTTGTGTCAGTAAAATTAAGGGCTGCCATTAAGGCAAGGAGGCCTAGTGCATGAAGTGCCTTTTTTATCACCACCTTCCTCAGCATAACCTCACTTTAAACAAAGCCACAAAACAACAATGCCTCCCCAGTGCTGCATCTTGTTTAATTCAAGTTGCCAGAGAGCAAGCGAATTTGTCAGAGACTGTGCCTGCATTGTCATGCTACACTGGTGACTCATAATTCTGGTGTGGTTTATTCAAGAGTCCTAATTACTGGTTCATGGTAACAAACAGACAAAGGCATGATACACGAGAGTCCCTTTGGACAGTGCCAACTTGTTGCCTGCCTGTGCATTTCTGAAGCCTCCGTCTGCATTTTGAGGTTCATGATTTTTAAAGTTCCACTTTATTCGTAGTGCACCAAATTAATTTTTAATCAAAGTTTTCTTGTGAACTGGGTTAAAAACAAACAAACAAACAAACAAACAACAAAAAAACATCATTCCCCATATGTTGAAGGATTCAGGAAAACAAATCTGCTCTTGAAAAGTCAAAACTCTAGGCATCTGACCCTTGGATCCAAGACGGCATGTGCAGAGAAAGAGATGGAAGAACTGTTTTGCTGGCCGTGATTCCAGCTAAGCCCAGATTGTTCAGACTTCAGCTTAGGTCACAGTTAATACTGGGGACAGGTGTATCCTAAAATTTGCCCCTCTGTTTGCATTTGTTTCGCTGCAGTTAATACTTTCATACCCTTTTCAACATCACTGGATTCCTTAGAGTGAGGAACTTGATAAGAGATGGCAATTGAACCTTTCTTTCTTGAGAGATGTCTAATCACCAGGCTCTGGACAATCCTGTAATGAGATGGGCAGGGAAGTGGTAAATTCACCACTTCTTCCATTGATGCCAAATCAGTGTACAGCCCAGAGGCTCACTGCATCAGAAGGAAGAAAAGGAGGAAAAGTGAACATGCTAATCCAGTGACTTTGACATGCTTAGGTACAGGGGGTATCACATGCATGTCTTTGCTCCAGAGACAGGTACCTCATGTGTTTTTCTTACCAATTTTCCAAAGTGCCCTAGGGTACAGGCTTTTGGAATCTGACCTTTTATCATAGATCTGATCCCGCAAATTGTCGCTTCCTAGTGTGATTTCCCCAACTGATTTCATACTCTGGGCATGTATGGGAGGTTGCCTTGTCATTGAACATGTGAATAACAAGCTCATTCCGAAAATGAGTCCCAAGTCCCCTCTTGCCCATAGCCACATCAATAATGGCACTGTGCCCATGAGAGTGAATGATGGAGGAGTGGCTGACAGCTCTGCCTTTTTTTTTGGTTTTTTTAGAGGAAGACCCTATTCCTTCCTAAGGTCTATGATAGATCAAGCTTACCACTTGTGTTCCATGATCATGGAACAGTGGGAATTACAACTCTACTTCAGTGCTCCTGGCTTGGGCAATGCTCCTTAAAAGCAAAGACTTGACACAGAGTGAAGGTGCTTTAACAATGGGAAAAGCCTGACTCACTCATTCTGCTCATAGTCTCTGCATCCCTGGGATTTTTAATCAGTTTCATGCTGAGAAGCGAATCAGGTCCAAGAGAAAAGCATGTCCACATCTAAGGAAAGTTTGTGAACACGTGTATGAGCATGCACATGTGGGCAAGAATTAAAGCATGAAGGATACGGAAAAGCCAAAAGTGAAGCGTTTTGAATTATCATTCTCTGCTGAAAGAGCTTTAAACAAATTGCCCTAAAAGGTATTCCTAGATTAAGTCTCTTGCGTCTGTTCCATAGCAGGTAATATTTTGGAATAAAAAAGTGGCCTTTTATTGATTGTGGTAATAATTTCACAGCATTTTCAATGGCAACTTGCTTAAGGACAGGAAAAAATCAGCTGTCTGCTTTGGTCAGTTTGACCTCCTTGTTATTTCTTGAGCATTTTTGTGATTTTATTGGCATACATAAAATACATTGAAAAGAGCTCATGGCCTGCCTTTTGCCAGGCCTGAGTGAAAAACACAGCACTAAGAATTTTGACACGATTAGAAACAAGTTTGCTTTGTCAAAAGCATGTAGAGATTTAGAGCTTTGCACTCTGATGAATCAAGACATTAAGTATTTTCTTTATGAAAAGCTACTGAAACTGTAGTTCAGGTGCCTGCTGCTCCCCAGTTCTAACTTTACAATGACTTTCCTGCAGGAATGACATCTCATGATGTCATGCATCATGATCTCTGACTTGATAGAAAGTGCTGATGCCTCATGTCAGTTGTATCATGCTTGTGGAAAATGGGAAGTGGGTCCATCTGATCCTTGAGAACTAATACAGAGTTTGGGCTCCTGAACAACTGTACCTCAACTCACCACAGAGATGTGTTGGAGATGAAACAATCAGTTTTTATTTAAAATATTCAGAATACCTGCACTTCTGCTTCTCCTCCTATTCAGAAGAGACAATGTAAAAGACAATATGCCGAGTTTTGAAAATCAGACTTTTTTTACTGAAAAAATGTCAAAAAAAGCCCTACATCTCATTGTTTTGAAATTCTATATTTACTTACATCACAAATGGTTATAACAGCCACCGTTGCAACAGGAGAAGCCAGGAAAAAGAGAAGCTGTCAACTAGACACAAATTCCACAGTAGCCAAACATTACATTTTCAAGCCTAAACATCATGTGTGGACTTGGAAAGATGATTTGGCACAACAGACAGGCTGCAGAGCCACAGCCTGTTCTGCATTGAGAGGTTAAAGAGAGAGCCTTGGCCTCCAGTGCTGTCAGCTTAGTGCTCATAAAATAGCTTAAAAGCACTTTACATCTTTCTTTAAAGCAGCAGATGAGAATGAAATGTGGCAGAGACAAGTTATCAACTAGTCAGCTCCATTGAATAACAACTATCTTCCTTCCAAATTTTAAATTTTGTTCCCTTTACTCCTCCAATTCATTCTCTCGGCCTTTTCATTATTTAAGTTTTCTCTCTGACTTCTAGAGACAGTCATTCACATGAATGATGAGCAGGGGAAGAAAAAGCGTGTAACTTAGCTTTGTCTACTTAAAGTTGTTGCTTCAGCTTCTGCTGCTTTAGGTTGTTGGTTTCACTGAGATGGTGATGGAGAAAGGACTACACAGCATGTCCTGCTGAGCAGAGTAACTGCAGAACAGCTGAGTCTTTGCCATGGAGACAGTGATGGGGAAGAGTACATCTGATGAAACTCGCTCAAAACAATGTGACAAAGATCCTTCACCTGTAGAAAAGCAATTCATTACTGTGAAAGATGGAGCTAATTTTGTGCTGGTACAGTCTGGAACAACATACTGTAATCTGCTGCGTGTCAGCTGAGTTACAGCTTCCCTCCATCAGGAACATATATTCGAAATTCAGTATCTTTTTCAATACAAAGTGCTCTCTGGTTAAAGCACTTCTTCCATTAAGAAAGAAGCTCTGTTTTAGGGAAAATATATCTTGAAAGTGTTCTTGTGAGCTGATATGCCTCCTGTTTTCCTAAATGCAGAGAGGGAGAGAAATGAGAAGGAGAGAAATAAGTGAGATAGAGATCACCACTGGAGTATTTGGACTCTAGCACTGTGTCATTGAGAGCCCCATTGCCTGGTAGCAGTACATAAAAGAAGGTAAAAAGACATGTTGGACAACCTTCTTCTAAGAAGTATGACTGTCATTTGCCTTGGGTACCTGAGCAAGATATAAAATACAGTGGCTTCTCCAGTTGTTGCAGTCCACTTTCAGGCCATATTTCATGAAAGAGGGCCTTTCTAAACTGGTGCTCAAGAAAGACCAAGTCTTGGCATATTAGGAAGTTGAAGAATCATCAGGTCAAAACGTGAATTATTCTTGATTCCATAAAATTACCTTTTTTTTTTTTGTCCTTTCCTCTACCACTAAGTTATTGGGGTTTTTTCCCTTTAATATAGTCTGTTTGCAAATATTGCTTTTTTGTTATTACTTTTCTTTTTTTTTTCCACCCATCCACAATTCAAGATTTATTGCAAGGGCAGGGCTTTACTCTCCCCCTTTCTCATTATTTATAAAAGAACTGCAAGTAGCAGACTTCTCAACATTTTCTGTCCCCTCTCCAAGCTTATTGCTGTCCTCTGATATGGCTAACTTTCTAGGCTGAGCAAGCTTCTAGGTACTGGTTTAAAATCAGAGCTTTCCTTCTTCGGGGTGGCAGTGCTTGGCACTTTCAGATGCGATGCCTGCCACCTGCTGCTGTGGCACAAATCCTTACGCTGCCCTACACTGTCATTGCATGCCTGAAAGATTCACTCCTGGAGCATTCAGTTTGCTCCTTACTTTGTGAGTGACCATTCACAAATACAGCATAAGAGCTGGAGATGCTGAAACTTCTTACCCCTTGCCACTGCACTATATACACAGGAGGGCTTACAAACCAGCCCAAAACTTCCTTGAAAGCAATGTCACAAAGTTTCAACAGGAACTTTAGAAATCAGCTGGTCCCTACTGTTCTGCCACTACTTAGAAAATAATGCTGTTGTTAGATGTACTGAGTTAGAGAGAGAATTAGCTTTGCAGACAGAAAGGGGATGCAGCATACAAAAGACTTTATGCCCTGAACAGTTGTTTCAAACACATTAGCAATGAACTGAGGGAAAATGGATCTACACTAATGCTTTTTCTGTGCCTCACCTTTCTACTGAGATTTCATAATCACTGTTTTTTGTGGGTTTGGGGTTTTTTGTTTGTTTGTTTGTTTGTTTTTGTTTTGGTTTTTTTTTGTTTTTGGTTTGTTTTTGTTGTTGTTGTTTTGTTTTTTGTTTTTTGTTTTTTACTTTTCCATAGTGATCCTTATAGTGCTCTTTTAATGGATAGGCTTCTAATGATAGAATCATTTTCTCTTACTGGAACTTAAAGAGGAGGCAATATATTAAAGTGACAAACTTCACAGCATCACTTGAACTAATGAGTGCCTCTCTGGTCAGAGAGAAGCAGAGGGAAAGAAGGACCTAAGAGGTCCTTTGTGACAGTTCTCTAGCTCAGCTGCTACTCACTGCTTGGAACATGCTAATGCAGAGAGATCAGTCCAGAAGTGGCTGTGGTCAAAACTGAAATCCAACCACAAGTGCTGAGCGAGTTCACGCTGTGAGGGATTTGCCAAGCAGAAGAGTCAAAGCCCAAGGAGGCAGGGTCCCTGCAGATGCTGCTTTTTAAGGAGCAGAAGAGCAGCAGACTGCCCTGAGGCAAATATATTGCTCTACAGCACCTGTATTTTCTTCTAGCCAAACCCTGAAATTTGTTCTGCAAAAATTGCATCAAGGGGACTGTGCACAGCAAGCCACTCAGAGTGCATACCTACAGTACCCTGACAGCACAGGCAGAGCCCGGGAGTACCACTACAACTGACACATGATGGACAAAGATCTGCACAAAGAAGTACCAGCAGCTAGACTTTTAAGTCTTTATTAGGTTCCCAAAATCAGTGTTTGAAGTTTTTCAAAAGAGTTCAGCACTGGGTAGATTGTATTCAGAGTCTCCTTCTTAAGTATGGCTACCATTAAGCAGGGAATGCAGCTCCCATACTGGGAAGCCCAGATTAGCATAACCACATGCAAATTTTCACAAAGCACAGAAAAGAACCAATTTCAGAGTATAAAGTTAGGTTTTTAATAGCTTTTTTCATCCTCATATTAAAAATTAGGTTGGCCCTGTGAGCAGCAGTGCTAACAAAGCCCAAGTTTTCACTGTTTTGTGTCTCCTGACACACTTCTCTTCCAGGAATTTTAGAAGAGGAAACCTCCAGCTGAAGCCTTTGTTGCCCTGGAGGGCATAGATAAGGGTATGCTTCTTTGCATAGGGCTCAGATGGCAAATTTGCTTATAGGCAACCCTGAAGAGATCTTTCTGACAATGTATTTTCATGAAGCATGAAGGACAGAAACATGTCTGAGGCCTCTCTTTCAAAGTTAGATACATTTAGAGAAAATGGCTCTAAAATTTTGGGGTATGAATAGACTGACAGAATGATAGTAGATTTCTTTTATTTAAGAAAGCAGGCCAAAGATTGATGCAAGTTATTTACAAGTTAATATTGGAAAAGTAGGAATAGCAATTGTCACGTATTTTTTATTATAATACATCATTTCACTTAGTTTGCCTGTTGAAATGCCTCTCTTACACAAAGGGATGAATATTTTCTCCTGTACTCCAGCCACCAGCCTATATACATGTTTCTCACTGACTATATTGGAAAACTCCTCATGCAATTTGCATAGTTAAGAGAGATCACAAAGACTGGAATTCTCTATCCAGGAGCACTAAGTTGCATAAAAAAAAGGTCAAATGGTCTCTTTTCTCTATGTGTTTTCCAACAGAATCTGGGGTTACATGCACAGTTTGTCAGATTCTGTGACCAGCACTGACTTCATGCTCCCAGCATCCTGGAACACTTGCAACTGTGCCTTTTATCGCAGTGATGTGACCCGCCATTACTGTGACAATTCTTTCACTGACTGTCCAGCTTGTTTATGCAGATTCTGCTTGGATAATTAAAAACACAGTCCAAAGGTTACGTTAATAGCCTTTCTGAACAGCCGTGCTCTTGTAAGCTTCCTGGGTTGACAAATAACAAATAGGAGTCCAAAGTAGTATCAAGCTTCTGGCTCCCACACTGTAATTCTGAAAAGTCATTTTTAATAACACCAAACATGCTCAAAGGACCTTCAATTGCAATATATAGTACAATAAATAACAGCTTATGTCTACTTATACAAATAAAGAACAGAAAGTGAAAACTCCTGAAGTGTTCCATGTTTACTAATTGAAGCAAATATAACTGCCTGTTCTGTTCTATCTTTCCTCGTCTCCCTCCTGTTGTCTGCTTGCATCTTGTCAGAAACCACAGGTTTCTGTCTCTGGAGCCAGCACTGTCTCTGTGCTGCCCATTCATACAGGACCTAGAATCACGAGGTATTTATCAGGGCCTCCAGCTGCTGCCACAATATAAGTAATTTTATCAACCTAATGTTTTATTTATCTGCACTTATGTTCCTATTTAAAGGGGAGAGAATGTGGGAATATTAATGGAAAAGTTGGGGGCAGGGAGCTGAAATGAGTTATTAAAAGTTTCACCACTTGAGCTTTTAAGCTTCTCCATCTGAAGCTGCTCAGTTTGATGTGAATGCATGCATATCTCTCATGCAAATTGTCCCAGAGGCAGCTATTTTGGGCAGAGCATATATTCATTGTGGTGTCACAAAAGGTCGATTAGGTCTGCTGAAATTCCTGGTTGATGCTGATTGACTGTGAGTGACATTTAAGTCTTTCAGACTTCCTTATCTAGCCCATTCTCTGCAGGCTGAACATGGATGCACGCCTTCTGCAGCCTCACAACAGACACCACGAGCTGGAGACTTAGGAGCTTTTTAATTATCTGTGTGTAGGGAGGGAAAGAAACTGTGATGATTTTCTTTTCATGCTGAGGGAAGTTCTCTTCAGCCCGCTGCAAGAAGTGCCAAAAACCCAGTGAGATGAGTGAATAGGGCTCTTCTCCCAGAGCACAGAAAGTTGAACAGATTTTCCTCAAATATTCTCACAGATACACCTGTTGGCTAGTGATGTAGTGGAATAGCATCTTCACCTGAAAATCCAACTCGTCATGGAAAGGACTAACCAAGTGAAAAGAGAGGGGTGAAACGGAAACTCTTGAATCCTGAAATCTGCTGTTTGACTTCACGTGGACCCTGTAATTTCATTGCCAGTTACCCCAGTGCTGTTTACCTTCACTTAGCTAATCTACTTTGCAAAACTAACAATTTTCACTTCATCTTGCTGAGAAGAAGAAATTTAATTTTTACCACTGAAATCTGATTTTGTGAAGAAAAGTGGTGGTCTTCTTGGAAATCACACATATTGGAAAATGGGTTCTGAAGAAATATGAAGCCCTGTCACCCAGCGCATAGACACGCACACATACACACATATATAGAAGTGAAGGGAAAGGAGTGCTAATGTCTGTTCTTCACTTTCTCTATAAATTTCTCCAGATTAAACTCTCAGGCTTGCCAGGCTTGCCAGGCTTGCTGGGTCTAGCAACTGAATGATTTGGGTTGATATTTGCTTCTGTGGAGATGCTTGAAGATGCAGATGAAAAGGCTTCCAGTAATTGACGTGCTGAAAGTGAATGGAAGGAGCTCAAATCCTTTCTCCTGAACTTCCCACAGGCTGTTTTTGTGCAAAGAATGTGGTCATCTGCGGCTGTGTAATTTCCAATATCTTGAACAATGCCAGGAATGATAAGCACCTATTGGTTCTAATGACTGGCAACTTTTGGCAGGCATTTAAGAGATTTTTAAACAACCCTTAATCCCTCGCAGCTGCAACTGAATACAGACCAAAAGAATTGGCATTCCCTCTGCATCCTTTGACTTTAAATATAATCACTTGGTGGCAGTGATCGTGAACATTGTCTTTAACAGTGGAGGAAATTAGCTTTAATTTCACAAAGTGATTGCATCTTGGCTTTCAGAGATGCCTATTGCAAGCCTATTCAACACATCCCCCAGCCCCTGGGCATGGAGGAGCACCATAAGCAGTAGAACACCACTCCATGAGCTGCATCTATAACTATCCCCTTGAATAGCTAAGAGGTGGCTTTGGCCTAATGGCTCAGGGGACACAGTACTTCTAACTGTGTTTATTCCCACTTTGTCTGGCATTATGTGTGTGTGACACCAGACTTTACTGTGGGACTTGGTTGTAGAGCATGTCCTGGAAATAGGAAAAACATGTTTCACCTGAAGTCTGTCATATGCTGTCAGTGCTTTTTCTTACTGTCACTAGAGCCCCTTCCCTTTTTCTCCTGTTTGTAAAACTTCCCTGCTTTGGGCTTTTTGAGTGCCTGCTTTGCTGTAAGCATGCATATAGTTGCTTTTTTGAGCCAAAGAGGAAGACCACAGGTAAATACAAGTGTAATTTCGAGTCACAGGAACCTTTAGCAGTTACGTTAAGAGGACATTACATATAATCATTACAGTCAGTCTATTTTCATATTTTATAACACCTCAGGGCAATAACTGGTTTGATGGGTCTATGTTAAAACCATTACCTTACTATTTTCTGTATCACATCCATTCAATTTCCCACTAAAGATTAAACGACCCACTTGAAGGAAAATATCTTTTTATTAAAGTCACATTCAAGAAAAATAGGTACTGAGCTTTTGAGAAATTAATTATTTGCATTCATATGAAAGAATTGCAACAGAAAGAAGCATCTTTTCTTTCAGTCACTGAAAATACTGCTATGATTTAGAGAATACCCTCTCCACTGTAAAAGAAACATGATCTTTCTATCCCACATGAATTCTTCCCCTCACACGCACACTGTACTCTTAGCCAGAAACGAGAAGACAACACAAATATGAGTTAGCTATGGAGCTTTTTCCCTACTGAATTTTACAACTGAACCTGCAAAAAACCTAAGTGCAGACACTTGCTAACTAGTTAAAAGAAACAAGTCAGCAAGTAAAGCGCCTTAAATCACTTTACATATTCACCCTACCAAAATAGCTAATACAAGACATAGTTGGTATCAGAACAACTTGGACTGACTCTGCAAGGAGTTGTCCCTGTAGCATCGTGACCTCATCCCATGTCAGAGCTGTATCCTCACAGCACCCCGGATCAGTCTGGTACATAGGGGTGCATAGGTGTGTTGCCTCATGGGGGCTTTTGCATGGCCATTAGCAGGATGTAGGGAGAGATAAGGGTACACCTAAACACTCAAGCACTTGCAGCTCCCAAAGGAAAAGGGAAACTTGCATGTCCGCTGTGTGATTTGGGATCCTACATGTGAATGTGTGGTTTGAAAATTTGGACTAGTTGTAAATGGATGTTGCAAAATCTGGTTTGTACAGTAATATTTTTAAGTGTCTGGATCTTATTTATTCATTGTATTGCTCATATGGATCCTGAATACATAGTTGACTGATTGACAATTAATTACATGTCATTAAGTAAAACAATAGACTGCTCCAGTACTGATCTAGTTTAAAGGACACAAGCTGTACAGTTTTTCCCTTTGATATCCTTTATACAGTTGTCCATTTCTGCAGACACATGAAAGCTACAACCATGCACTATACCTCACAGGACAGACCAATTACTCATGTACAGTGCTGACATATAAACACACAGAAGTGTAATTCTCCTGTTTCCTTACCCATTCTCAAGTCTGGAACAAAATGCTTTATTTTTTTCCCTCTTTTGAGGGGACTTTGAGACATCGGCAGTGCCCCCTGTGAGATAAGGAGGAAAGTGAGCAAGGCTGCCTGATGTCCCACCAGGATCAGGCAGATTGGAAGTACAGTGGCAGTGGTCTTGAAGCAATGACATGAACCCTGGCATGTATGCCAATGTTGTCTGGCCCCAACCTGCTATACCACAGGTACCTCAGCAGCTCCAAATGACTTGTATCCCAAAAGGCTATGGCTAACTCCCAAAGGGTTTGAGTTTTATCCAGTGCTTTTGGTCACAGCAGGAAGGTTTTTCAAGGTCTCTTGATTTCTGTGTGAGTGACAGCTCATGACCCTGGATGACATCCCCAGAAGGCAAACTCTTCATCTCACTTCAGCTGTGAGCAACGTTTGTGCTGGGAACTCGAGTTGTTCCTTGGCTTGCTGAGTCCCTGATGTACTTGAAGGTTTCAGCATCTCCAAGTGCTTGCACAGGCTATTTCCACTGCCATCTCTGGATGCTCTGCTGGATGATGATGTGATGTCAAGTCACATCATGCCTAGAGAGATATAAAAAGACAGGTTTTAATAGACAGTGTCACTTCTTTCTTTATCTTACCCATTCTCAGCTCTGGCAATTAATGCTCCAGTTCAGAGGTTCAAACTTCCCTTTAGGGCCACTGGGAAAACCACACTTCGTGAACTCTGTGAGAGGGATCTTTTCCTTTCTCACCCCTGGAGGCCTTCTCTGTGCCTTCAAGAGCTTAATGGAAAGGTAAGGGCTCCTAGCACTTTCAATGGTCATGTCATATCATTGGAGGTTCTTAGTCCCCAAAAACGTCTCATCCCAACTGGCAGCCTGGCAGAGGAAGGGATGATCCCTGTGGCAGAAATCCCTCCATCACAGTTCTCCTGCTAAGACCCTTGTGGAGAAATTGCTAGTGACAAAGTCTACCTCCCTTGAGCAGCAGACCAGCAGTGGCAAAATTTCTTGTTCCCTGAAATGAAAGCATCATATGTTCTACTTGCCGCTATGCTGCCAAATCTAAGGGCATCAGTGAGCTCAAGAAAATAGGAAAATAGAAAATAGGAAAATAGAAAATAGTGTCATAAAAGCTGCTCCTACATCATCAGCCAATCAATTCCTGAGGCAGATACTATGTTCAAGATCTCACAGCAGCCACCCACACCTCTTCAGCTAATTTTCCCTGAATTAATATTCCCCTTACTCTACAGTCCTGAAGTAGTATGGCCTTCTTAACTGCAGTGATTTCCCCACTGTTCTTGTCTTTTTCAACTTCTTTGCCTGTTCTTGGTCCATTACTGTCATGGTTTTGCTCTGGGTCAGTTTGCTTTCATACCCCCTACTCAATTACTATTTGTTGAGAGAATGTTTATGCAGACAAAAGAGACAGGATTTGGGGAAAATAGTATGAACATTTATTACTAGCAAAATAAAAACTACTAAAGAACTAAATCTACAATAATTCTACTTAAGTAAAAGTGCTATGCATTTACAGAAATACTCCTCCCCCCTTTATATATCAGTCCAAGGAGGAGAAGTAGTCCTTTTCTCTATTCTCGGAGTTCCAGCTCTCTCTCCAGTACCTCTGCAGTACTCTCGTCGCAGCTGGAATTCTTTCATCTCTCTCTCCAGGGCTGGGCCTACTCCCCTCCTGGGCTAAGACCGAAGGCTGGGGGTTACCCAGGTCCTGAAGGGTCTTCTCTTCCATGGGCTTGCAAGGGGACACCTGCCTACCATGGATCTTCTTCCACAGAGTTACAGGGGATAATGGCTTAAGAGTCCACCCCTGTTCTCTATGGAGGTCCCTCCCCATGGGAGAACAGTCCTTGATAGACTTCTCCAACATGGTCTAGCTCGGATCCCTTACTTGGATCCCCACATTTCACCTGAGCCGTCCTTGCTCTGGTGTAAGTCTTTTTCTCAAGGCTACAAATCTTTAGCAGTAGCATGGATCCCACATACAGATCCCAACATTCCACCTGGGCTGTCTCTCTCCAGCATAAGTTCTCTCAGGGTCACAAATCTCCAACACCAGAAGCATTGATCTCTCACTGAGATCCTAAGCTTATCTGAGCCATCCTCGCTCCGGCATAAGCATCGTCCCCTTCAAGGGTCACAAAGTCTTCAAAAGGACTCTGCCTCACCTCCGGTCTCTCATGAAGTCTCAGCTTCTCCATACATCAACTTACTTCAGTGTAGATTCTTCCACAAGCAGCATGGGGGTCTTCTCACCCCAATAAACTTTCACAGGTAGCAGGGATTACTTCTCAGTCTTTTCCCTGCTGAAGGGAGAGAGCAAAAAGGGGGGAAAGAAGCAAGCCCCCCCGCCTTCGCACTTTATTTCTCTTGCTGCAGCTTCAGCTGCCAGCTTTGACCTTGGAAGCTCTGTTATCTCTCGGCTGGAATTCTTCCACAGCGGTTTCTCATCCAAGTAGTCAGTCTTTTAAACTTTTTTTTCTTCACTCTCTTACAGGAGAGAAGGGGGGCTTCAGTGCTACACTTGACACCCCCCCCCCCGGCCCAAGCTGAGGGAGGTGGGAGTCTGGCCCTGTTTGGGCCCGCTGCTCTTCTACATGGCTGCTGCCCCTAATTTCAACTGCACAACAAATCTTCTCTTCCGTTTTCTTAAAGATGTAATTAACAACAATTTTTTGATTGGCTTTTTTGTCCAGAACTTCACCTGGACAAAACCATTCTCAGCCTTAGGGGCTGGCCAACTGGGCAAAACCACAGCAATTACACAGGGAAATACATGCCTCTTGGTCTCAAGTTGGGACATTTTGTTTCCCAGAAATGGTCAGTTGTCCCATTTCAAATAGCATTTGGTACTTGTCCGCAGCAGCTTCTTTGCCCACCTGAGGCACTGTGTGGGAAGTGAGCAGACTGGCCCTCCTTTACCGTCACCCTTATCAAGAACTTCACTACAGGCTTCACAGTTTAGGTTGATGCTTTCACATGAGATCTCAAGCCCTATTTCAAGCCTTTTTGATATTTTATACACCAGTGAACACAATTTTGTTTTATCTTCTTACCTTATGGTAGACATTCTCTTGTCCTTAAAAACACTTAGGCACAAGCTGTGAAAGGTTCTAATAACAATAACTACAAACTGATGGAAAGCTAAATCCATTTGTATGGAAAAGAAAAAAAACATCACCACCAAAAGTGATGCAAAATAAATTAAAAACACACTCATCTTGTTCTAGCTTGTTCCTCACAGTTCTAGCTGTGAAGGGACTTGCTAGTATGGCTGAGCAATGATGATTTCTGAATTTAGGACCAGTAGTAGGGGCAATTGGAATTTCTCCCCCACCTCGTCTGTTGTCACTAATGGGCTTTCTACATAGAGCATATATTTTCCTGAAAAGTTCTTCCCATCTAGCCTGTGCTAAGAGATTAGTTCTTTTATACTAAACCCACATCACCCATTTCAACCCAAAAGTTTTGCTTCCCTCCTGTCTTGTGTTTAGAAGCATCATTGAAGTTGATACACCTGTTTAGGAGCAGAACTACTCCTTGGTCTTGGCATTTCCAGAGTCCAAGGCAGAACTGTGTTCTTCTGCTTAAAAATTATTAGCCAAGAGAGGCAGAGAATCAGCATGTGCAAATTCTGATTTGAGGTCTTGCTTAAATGCAGAAAAGGGGCAGTAAGTTATAGAGAGATTCTTGAAAATGTTTTAGTGTTACTGGCTTTGCTGAGACCAGAGTGGACACGATACATGGCACAGGAATATTTTAACCAAGATTGGATCAAATCTCTTAAAACACTCTCTCACCAGTAAGTTCTTATTCTTCATAGTAAGTCCTAAAAGTGATTTATTCTGAAGGCAAAAGGGGCTTATCTGCAAAGTAAGAAAATGCCTCCATCTGACACCTCGTTATGCAAACTCAATTGCATAGGAAGCACTTCGATATTGCAGTGGAGGGGCATAATTCCTGCTAGGTACTGATCATTTATGGCTTTGAAATTCATTTTGGCATGTTTGTCCTTGGGACCATTCATGCACTTGAATTTAGCAAAGTGCCCTTAGTACATACCTGGATTGGGGCCAAAATTCTTACCATATGTAGGGTGTGAGTTGGTTCAACTTTAAATTAAAATGTGGAGTTGTGTAACCTTCAGTGTGTCCCAGATGAAAATGACTCAGTGTTACCCCAGTAGATAAATCTCCTTGTAAAGTTCATGCATAAACTGCATTTAAGGAAAATAGCTTCTAATTATGCAAAGATATTAACAACCATCCCATCTGATTGTAATGAGGATAATTTGCATTATTCTCAAACAAAAAGCATCTATAGAAGAGAGTTATGGCTGATATGCATTTTGTTACAGTCCAGCTAATGATCAGAAAAATATTATTCTGCTTTCTTTACAAAAATTCTACTGCTCAGAAAAGTTGGAATGGTTGAAGATGAATGGTATGTCTGACAACACATTCCCTATTGCTCCATAACCCTTCGTCATTCACCACTACGATTTCTTAATTTATTTTTCTAAGTTCCTTCTGCTTTTCATTTGGTTCTGATAGAAGTACACCATTGGACTTATACTGCAGTTTTTTTTCAAACATGCTGTAAAGGACTCTGAATGGACTATAATCACAGGATTATTTTGGTTATGTCAGAGGATGGTAAAATCTTGTACCAGTATTATGTAGAGAAGCACATTCTGCTAGGATCAGAGTGATCAGAGTGATCAATCCATTTGAATTATGACATGCATAGATGATATAATCTAGGGAGAGTTCATGTATGGAAGTTTGAGTTTAACAACATGGTTTATGAGCCTATATGGGATGTATGTACACACTGTATAATAAATAATTTCTAAGTGGTATGAGTTGAAGTTTCAAAGCAGCCAAAGAGAGTCATGCACCTAACTCCTTTACGTCTTTGAAACCCTAGACACAATATACTAGAAACAGGAAAGAGACTTGAATAGTAATTACGAGCATATTTTGAAATGTACAGAGGGAAAAAATTGGATTCAGGGCATTGTAAATCAAAAAGGAGAGAATGATGAACTATGTTTTTTTGGAGCTAAAGGACCAATATACTTTTGTGGCCTTGAAAGTTTTATGAATTATCTGGCAATCATACAATGTGCTTGTAGCAGTGGTTTTTTTTGCAGAAATCTCTGACTGTGTTCAGGGTTTGATAGTTTATTTCCTTTATGAAAAGTAAAATTGAATAGAGGGCAGAGGGAAAGAAATGCAGCTGGTGGGTTTGTGTGTTTCTTCTTGTTGTTTTATATGAACTGAATATGATTTAATAGGCTGTATCCATACTAGGAGCTATGATAAGGGATAGTGAAATCCTTCATCAGCACACGGAGAAAAGAAGGTAGCTTCTTTGTTGATGTTAATTGGCATCATTAATGAAAATCAGCACAGAATCAGTGGTTTTCACTAGCTAAGAGTTTCATCCTGAGTGCTTAAATCTCTTCTAGCAACATAAACCAAACTAGTGTAAAGTTTGTGTCTGTTATCATCAGGTAGCAGTTGGCTGAAAATTGCAAGCTTTATTGCAAATATGTATAATATTACTTAATTTGAATTAATGGGACTGTATCTGCACAGGTATGAAGAGAAATACCTGACTTGGGTTTTCATATTTCCTTTATATCTAGCCATAGATAAGTCAGCTTAGAAACCAGGGCTTATTTTATTGCCTACACATTTTGTACTTTTCAGTAGATATTTGCTATGGTAGTCCTAAACACAGGTATGTGGAACCCCTTTGTGCACTGCCAATAGTAATCCCACTCAAAAGGTAAGTAATTTCTGTGTCTGAGGGAGAATTCATGGGCTACACACTAACTGCAGGTCCCACAACACTGAAAAATATGGCCCTTCTATTAACATAATTTCAAAAACCCAGTGAGGCTACATGAGCTTCCATTGATGATAACAAAGAAGTGAACACCAGAGTCAATAATACAGATTTGTGCATTGAGCTCAGCTGCAATTTCCAGGGGAATATAACTCCTGATTGAAGTGTTTCCTGTATTTGGGGAATTGATCCATGATGGATTCTCCATGGATCTGGAGTCTCCAGTAAAAGGGTGGCTCCTCTTGCAGATTTTTGCACATTTACTGTTCTCAAAGTCTCCTTTCTAGGAGCTATTTTCATTATAAATTAGGAGCTTGCTTACCTTCTATGTCTCTTTTCCTACTCTTAAACTGGATCGAAATCAGGCAGCAGGTTCAGCAGTCATTGTGGGGAAGAGATACAATGTCACAGAGACAGACTGACTATATGTTCTGTGTATGTAAGGAAAAGAAAAGTTCCTAATCCAGGCAGCCAAAACTGCAATCATTCTGTGACCCTTCAGCATTCTTTCCACTCATCTTCCCTCAGCATAATAATTTGCTGTCCACTGTCCTCTAATTCCTTGTCTCACAGTTGCAACTCTTTCTCCCTGTTCCTACTCCTGCTTTTCTCTTGGGAATGTCTTATCCTTCCCTCTGTGAAGGTTCATATCTCAGCAGAGTTGCTTCTGCTCTGGGGTTACAATCTAGAAAACAAGGCAACAGGACTTTTGCTCTGAAATGTGAAGCTTGCTTAAACACATCCAACACATTCATCAGGAATGCTTTTCCCTCCCCCCTTCCCTATATACATTTGGTTCTCTTAATTGTTCATCTCTATTCAAAGCAATTTCCTCGGCACACACATTTTCATTAAATGTAATGAAGGAAGGACAATTTAACATCCCACCTGTGACAACTCACTGATTCAGATCATGATGACCTATTGTGAATACTTGGGCTTCAGTCAAGATTTTGATTAGTGAGAAGAAGTAACCTCTGGATAATTAAGACTGTAGACAGAATTTATTTATTATGAGCCAGTTTAATTTAAAAGTAAAAGTCCATTAATTAGGTAATGTATGAAGGTACCTCCATAGCACTCACTGGCAGAATACCTGAGAATTTATAGTTTGTCTCGCTTCATATTCTGAAAAGCTTGTCACGTGTCTAGTCTCCAGAAGGGTGATAATTTATTTGTGGGTACACTACCAGAAAAACAGAGAAGCAGCCTGTAAAATAGGGAGTTTGAAATTTTTGGCGTCAATCATATCTGGAACAATTTGAAATAATTCTTCCTCTACTGTCACCCAAGAGCTCATGAATGGTTTGGCCTAGAAACTTCAAATATGATTTATTCAAAAGGTCTTCATCCCTCCCACTCTGCATAAAAAGAGGAGAGGGCTGGTGAACTTGGAAGCTATCCCCTGGAAATGTGGAAACAGCAGAGCTGCCTGATGGGATCTGAAATAGCTTATTGAGTTTGTCACTGATACTATAGGCTTCTGTATTCACAATATATGAGAATAGACAGCAACAGTCTGTATTGCTGTTGGAGAGGGAGCTTTGGTTTCCTTGCAGCCAGCTGTTCTTTTAGTTCACAAGCCAGCATCATCTTAATTCATAGGGACTATTAATGCCACTATCACCATCCCACACAAGCTGCACCCTTGGATGGAACTTCTAATTCTGTGGCGCCTCTGGTAGCACATAAACCACCATGCCCTGAGACACACAACCACTTTCTCATTGGTTCTTGTTGGTCTCCCAGTCTTTTCATTGGGGAAGCCCTCAAGAGAGATTTAGGAGTGAAGAAAAGGAGGTTTTCATTATGATGTATCTTTTACCATCACCATCTTGCTGTTGATGCCAGCAAAAAAAAAGAATCCAGGGTTAAAAGACTCTATGAACAAAGCAAACAGCATAGCAGTGATAATAAACGATTGCGGCTTTAGCAAGGAGTACACAATGAAATCTGAAAGTAGCTGTCAGATAATTACAGAGCTTTATGCTGCAGGCTGCACATGTGAATTTCATGTGATGTTTATTGAAAACAAATTCATTACAAAAGGAAATTTATTCACTTACTTTTGTGATTGTACACTGAAAATTTGAAGAGCAAATGCTACACAAAAAAGCCTTTTAAAAATACCTGGGATGGTGTTAAAGCAATATTTAGTCCTTCCCCACTCAAAAAAAAAAGCCAAACCAGAAAAGGAATTTGAATACATAAAGCTAGATGTCCTCAGAAGTAAATACAAGCTTGTTGCATGTATCCTAGCTCATTTGAAATTGTCCTTATATCAATATAAATATTAATAGATCATTGTGTATGAGGGGGTGACTCAGTGGCTGAAACTGCTGGTCAGAAATTGTATCACAAAAGGTTTGGGGATTTTTTTAATCAGAAAAATGGGACCTTCAGTAATAAGATACCCACATCTGCTACTGGGAGTGTGCCAGGTATGAAATACCTTTAAACCTGACTTCTCTAGCATTTTGCTTTGGTAGTCTGCTATACTATTTCATGATATAGTTGATTTCCTTTTGTCATCATCTAATTCATAAAAGAAGTTTGCTCCCGCACTGCTACAGCCACAGACAATAGATAAATGGATGTTAAAAAGTGTGGTCCAAACTGAACATGCTATGTAGAAGCTGGAGAGATTAGGGACCTAAAGAAACTCTCAGGCAGCTTGTCAAAAACAGTGATAGTGAATCATATTGTTTGGTTTTGTGCCAAAGTACTTTGACCTTTGACATTTTTTGCCCCCTAAAGGAAAACATGGGGACTTTTTCCCCTTGGAACTTTTACAAGGAATGCTTGACTCGTCCAGAATATAAACAAGCCTCATTAACTTCAGTTAAATGATGAAGAGATGAAAGGCAGAAAGAAGTCTTCCAAAGCCTTTCATTTGATGTGAGTTTTGAATAGAAGGCAAAACATCATCAATCTTCATAGAACCACTGAATCTGCTGAGTTTGAAGGGACCCATGAAGATCATCAAGTCCAGCTCCTGGCCCTGCACAAGACCACACCCAAGAGTCACACTCTATGTCTGAGGGAATTGTCCGAACACTTCTTAAACTCTGTCAGGTCTGGTGCTTTGACTGCTTCCCTGGGGAAGTGCCAGGGCACTGCTGACTCATATTCAACTTGTCATTGACCAGGACCCCCAGGTCCCTTTCCACTGCACTGCTTTCCAGAATCTCATTCCCTAATCTGTACAAATGTCCAGGGTTGCCCCATCCCAGGTGCAGAATCTGGCACTTTCCCTTGTTGAATTTCATATGGTTGATGATTGCTCAGCCCTCTGATTTGTTGAGGTCTCTCAGCAGGGCCTCCCTGCCTTTGAGGGAGTCAACACCTCCTCCTGGTTTTGTGTCACTGACAAACTTGCTTAGTATCCCTTCCAGTCCTGTATCCCAAGTCATTTATGAAGATGTTGAAGAGCACAGGGCCCAAGATGGAGCTCTGTGGAACCCCACTAGTGACAGGTCACCAGTCAGATGTTACCCCATTCACTGTTACCCTTTGCACCCAACCTTTAGGTCTTACTCAATTTTATGCTTCCATCCAGCAACCTGTGGCTGTTGAAAACTGCTTGTAAATACACCAAAATTAGAATTATTTTTTTTCCACTCTTCAGTGAGAAGAAAGGAGGTAGTTGTGCTTTTCTGTCCCACTTAATGGTTCTGTGAATCTGCTGGTGTGCAGGTATGTTTTGAAAATTTTGAATTATATACCAATTTTTAAGTGAAAAGATAGCAAATACTCTATGTAGAAATCATCAGTAAGCAGTATTCAGAGTAATTAATAATTTATTTTACATTGGTATTTTTATCCCATTTAGTGTCAACAGATACAAAACAGCATTCAGAGTGCTGAATCAGTGAGAACTAATCTGATAGTGAATTAGTGGAAATGCTCTTTACAAGGCAAGTGGTTATTTCTGTTACATATTTAGCTTAAAAAGTGTTAATACTAGATAAAATCGCGGTATGCACGATTCAGGAAAAACTTGAAATCTCAGGAGCATGTTTTCATTTCTGGAGACTGACATGTCAGATTCATGTGCTCTAGGCAGTAACTTGCAATTTTGCTGTAACAGATTTCTTCTGGGTTTACACTGAAATAGCTGCTCACTGTGTCTTCTAAATCTACCTTCCATTTTTTTGAAATCTTGAAGGCAAGAATTAAATGATTTCTTTTTACTCTGCAGAGATGTCAGGGAGGGGGCTTAACATGCATTTATTTCTAAGAAGGAGTGATGGTGAATATTACATGTAAGTATGTATTGGTGCAGTAGCTCTCAATCTGTAGTCTGTGATGTCTGGCCTATTTCTAGATATATAATCAAGTCTTACATTCCCTGTAACAGAGGCACTAACTATATTCATTGAGGGATCGCAGATCCATAGCTTGGAAACCATAGTGTCCAAGAAAACAATATATGTAGAAGTTACTATCTGTGAGTCTGAATGGCTTCATATAAAGTGCTCGATAATGCAACCAAAAACAAGATGAAAGCTCATGCATCCTCCCTTTTCTTCTGCTACCCACTGGTTTGCCTTATTCTCTTCTTTTCTTCAAGGAGGCCAATACTACCAAACAATTTATCTTCTCTCTTCCAAAGGATCATGCCCTCATCTTTTCTCATCCCCCTCATAAATGTCATCTTCTGCTATGGGATATGTTTGACTAAAGAGCTCAGATTTCTCCTTTCCCTTGATTTTGTACTATCCACCTCCAGGCAGAAATAATAACTCCACTATATCTGTAAACAGCCAGCATATGATAAAGCCATCACAACAAATAAACATGAAATAGCAATGTTCATCACAGCTGGTGAAAAGAGAACTTCTTCATGCTGCTAGTGACCAGTTCAGTCCTTGCCAGTGGCTTGTTTTCATTTTGTTCCTTCTGTTGACTTCAAGTCTTAGAACTGACCTTGAAGTTTGAGGGGCAGAAGATGTCAGTACCAAAATTAGCTTTTTTCTTACTTTGTAATTCCCACAGGCAAAAGATAAATGAAATATTCATCCCCAAAGGCCTGAACCCAAGTGTATCCTCTATACCTTGCTGGTTAACCCTGTCCAAGTGACTCTTTCGCTTCCACTTTCCCATGGAGAAGGCAGGCAGGCAGATGCTCCCATTTCTCTTCATTGACAGAGACTTTAAGGACTCTGGTGTCTTCAGAGCAAGAGTCAGAGACCCTGAAGCAGGTTTTCATGGGAAAACAATGATGCCTATGCACTTGGTTCCCCTGAAAGGCCACACAGTTGATCTCTTTAATGAGTGTTGGAAGACACTGTATGCGTACCTGTGATTTCTTAGGCTTCACATGTTCGTCATGTTTCAATTTCAAGTATCTGAGTTGGTTTTGTCGATTCATGAAGACAGATAGCGACTTACTGCTCCTTCCTTACATCAATACACATACAAAAGGAAAGAAAGAGGGAATAGAACTAGATAAACAAATGCACAAAAATGGTAAACATAAATATTGCAGGTGTAGATATGGGAAAAATATATGGCAGGCAGATCTCCAGAGAACCAGATGGATAGCCCACAGCAATAAGCGGTAGCTGTCTATGAAAGATAGGCAAATGCAGTGGTAAATGGCTTGTGACTCTTCAAAATTTAATTTGCTATGAAAGCCCATCATGAATGATGCAAGGGCAATATCGAGTAGAAAACTATCCAGCACTACTTCTTTTCTTCTTAACCTGTGGGATGGAAAGTTATCTGACGGGTTACAGTAAGCAAACATGAATGCAGATACGCAAAGATATCTCAGCACTTGACAGCTCTCAAAGTTTATTGTCAAACCAAATTAGCAGAAGTCTGCCACGTATGAGTAGGCAAAACAGCAGGCAAGATGCTAAAATGTCTGCAGTGAAATCACTGCCTTCCTTGGTATTCTTACAACCATCTTCTCTCCCTTGATCTCCATTCACTAGTTCATAAGATATTAAGGTGTCAGCGGTCAAAAGTAACTTCTGGAGAAAGTTACAACTGCCTTATTTACTCTTCAGTTGCTTTCCTACTTAATTTGCTTGTACCTGTCAAGTGTGATATGCCTGAGAAAAGGGTAAGGGCCTTCTTATTTCTCTGCAGAACTTAAAGAACACTTTAAGCACTATTTCCAAACTCTGATAAGAGGACTATAGTTGAAGCTGTTACACAACATGTGGAATAGAGATAAAGAAACCACAGAAGTCTGACTTTCACATGTTTGTGGAGTGCCTTTGCAGAAGAGTGATGTAAAGAACTGTGCAGTTACGTATACTTGCTGGTCCTCAGAGACCTCTTTGTCCTCAGTTTGGAACACTTGTTCTGCATTCACCTTATTATATATCAGTTTGAATAGATGGACACCTATTATGTGCAAATTTCCCACCACATTAGTTGAGAACTGTTTTGTGCACAAAGCAACTGAATCTTTCCTTGAGCTGATGTCTTCTGATTCAGGTACCACCTCCTCCCTTGTGGTCATTCTGCATCATGCACACATTGTAGTGTGTCAGAGCTTTGCTAGATTGTCCCATCTGAATGTTTTTAATTTGAATACACATCTCCATGTACAGAGTGTTCAGCCCTTGTTGGTAAAATGCAAAAAACTGCGAGCTCAAGTCACACTTCCCGATGGGGAATCCCAAAGCTCTTCAGACAATATTTTCCCTCTCTGCCCTTATTCCATTGCATGCCATCAGGCCAGCTTACAGAGATCCCCCTGCTCTCAGCATTCAGTCTTGCCTGATGTCCTCAGGGAAGTAAGGAATTAAATGAAATGTATTTTTCAAAGAAAAGCAAGGGAGCCCTCCTGCTGGAGCGGAATAAAGTCGCGACAGCTCTGTCAGCTGCATGTCTTCACTTTGCAGGGAGCTGTCAGTAAGCTCTTTAAAGTTGAGGCACTTATGCAGGCAAAACAATTGTGTGTGTCACTTGTAATCTACATGCACAAATTGCACTATGTTGAAAGCAAGAAAATTAATTTTTATTTATATAAATAGATCTTGTAGATTTCATTAAGATTAGGTCAGACTGTGGAGTCATCACGTAGGCTTGTTTGCACTTTTGTTAATCTTCATTTGCAAATGCTGATTAGTGTCACAAAACTCTCTCCCTGTTTATTGTAAAATCCTGCTTCTCTTCTTTTCTTGCTGTCAGGAAGGCTCATGAGGAGGGATAGGGGACTTCAAAGCCAGTAGCCAGAACCAGAGGGAACATGAAAGTGGATTTACTTGAATCAGGAAAGGAAGAGAGGGCAGGACATGATTCCTTAACACCCTGGGTGGAGCAGGCTCAAGCAGGACCTGATAAGGAAGCAGTGGTGCAAGAGCAGTGCAGATCAGTGGGTCAAACCACTAGGGGCATAGAAACTACTGAAAACTGGGAGAGCAGTGCTTCCTCCTTGCTTTCCAGTTTATACAGTTCTTACATCCCTCTGAACAGTAGTTATACACAGATCCTTCCTGATGGCCCATCATAGGACACATTGTATGCCTGTTACCTGCAGTTTGCTCTCCAGAAGGAAAGGGTGCATACTAAGTAACTTATGTTATTTTGGAATATTTCTGCTGGGTTGCTAAATTTTGTGCTTTACGTGGACTGACATCTACAGTGCTGTAATCAGCTAGCTTTTCAGATTAAATAAAAAAAAAAGTTATTTAATAGATGTCATTCTGTAACAGGTGGTTGTTCATAGTGCTAACTTCTAGGGTGAAACTGGGGCTCCAGGACGAAAAGATGGGGAGATGGAAGGCTGTGTGAAAAGAAGGAAGCAATAGAATGGGAATGCAAACAAAGTGTGAGTCTTTAGGGAGGAGTATGTGTAGGACCATGGGGAAACAATGAGTGATAGTGGGGGGGATTAGTACGTGTGCCTGCATAGCAAATGCTCTCACACCAAGGCTGGAAGGCAACCCTTGCCCAGATAAGCTTACCTATATTTTTTTCATTGTGTTTTGTTTGAGTGTCTGCTTCCTGCCATGTGGTATCAGAATCCCATATGAATCACAAAAGGAGAGAGGAATCCTGTCTCCTTTTTTTTTTCTCCCCTAAGCCTTTCCTTTCTCATAGATACACCTTCATATCTTCATTTAAATCCTGACTGCTCTTCAAACTTCTTCCCAGCAGTATCTGGTAACTAGGCCATTTTTTAGCACCTAATTGTGTTACCGAATACTGAGCAAATACATCAGGGTACTTAAAGTACATGAGGGGTGTGGATTTGCATAGTCAGCATTCAGCTTCCCCCAAAACTCATTCTAGAATAATAACCCTGGATTGCTCTTCAGTGACAAAACCCATTACTGCATGAAGGAAAAATAAAACTGCTTTCCAAAGATCCCAAGGGTGGAGACTATGGGAAGTATGTGCAACATTTTTTCAAAGAATGTATTCACAGCAAATTTTTTTCTTTTATAGGTAATATGATAGAAGAAATTGTAAGTAACAATACAAAATTAAATTTGGTGAATGTACTGATGGGTAAATCCTTAGAGAAACCTTATCTATCTTGAGTATTCAAACACATCAACTTGCGGGCCATGATGGCAATTACTGCACTACATATATTCAATTTGCTCTTGTATATACAATATTATCTTCCATAAGGAACAGTAAACTGCAGAACATATTTCAGTAAACACTATTCTGAGTAAACAGAAATGGCTTGAGTGTGCATTTCTGTGCATAATAATGTACCAGTGAAATATTGCTCTGACAGAGCTACTGAGTGTAGGGGAGGTCACATCCCCTGAGAAGTTCCTCAGTATTAGCACATTCTTCCTTAGAGGTTGGGAGAGGTAGTCTTTGGTAGCTCTGGTGACTCCTAACCCAGGATTAGAATGGTGTTCCTTTTGTTCAGGTAAATTAAAAAAAAAAAAAAAACAAAGGTATTTCCATTATTCTTGTAGATACTGTGCTACAAATCCTGAGACAGCCTAAACTATCCATACATATGCATACTGATGCTTGTATACATATGTGTGTATATATTTTTATATAAATGAATAAAATACTATGTCCCCTTATATTTCAGATGAATATCCAGCCATACTGAAGGTTGTGTAAGCCTCCACTTTTTATGTGCCTTATTACAGGAGCACAATGTTAGCCATCAGCCAAATACATCCAGTAAGCTGGATATGATCTGCTGCATTGTAGAGGCTGCAGTAAAGAACCAGTATTCAGGCCTGGAGCAGAACAGGAATATTTTGTATAAATTCTTGTCAGAACATGCTGATTCATCGAAAGGAAGCTTTGCAGAAAAAGGCTAGCTCCTCTGGCATTTTCCTTTGGCATTACATGTCGGCTTCTTTTCAATTAAAATGCTTTATTTAAGAGGTCAAGATGACCTTTCTGTTTTGGAATAAAAAGTAAATTCTAGTTTAAAATGAGAAAAATTAACACATGTATTTAAAAATACCTTATTTTGAAATGTTCAGGAGAGATCCATTCACTCATCCAACTGAACCCGTGGAAAACAGAAGTAACAGCATCCATCTCACTTAGGGTGGGATTCTTTTCAGTCACTCTTACCAGCTTTCGTGGTGTTATTAAAATTCTTTTCTTACTCAGCTGCACATGTCTCTCTAGTCATAGTACTCTCTTGCCTGTGTTTCCTTCCTCTCCGCAGAAGTTCTGCACTGTATGCAGTGACATTTCCAAGCATAAGCATTATTCCCCCCTTAATACAAGATCATAAGCATTATGCTCCTTCTAAAAAGGCACCCATGTATTGAGGAAAGAAAACATCCCCAGAATGTGCAAATACACTTTTGGATGCACATCTTTTTCTCTTGGCTTCCTCCCCTTCTCGTACTTCATGAATATTATGTCGAAGTTTTCAATACCAAATTCTTTACTGATACAAAGTAGTTAAAGCTCATTGTAATCAAGACATCTGCAGTTCTTTATACCAGTAAAGAATTTGTTCTAGTTTGTAATTTTTTTTAAAAGGTGCCTCTTCCTACTGCTGCTGTCCAGGCTTTCTGAAGTGGAAACATTCCCCTTGCTCTTTTTGATGCTGCTTCACTGTGGAGGCCAGAAAGCTGAGGATTCAGTGGTGGAAGAGCCATCTGTTTTTCTTTTTAATTTCAATGCAGGGAACTGAGAACACCTGAAAAGTCATGGGGTGCAATGGGGTGAGAGGCTCAATTCCAGCTGAGGCAGAGTGGGGGTAGGTTATTAAATTTCCAGCAGAGAGGACAGTAGCCTTCATCTGAAGAGACAATAACTTCTTGACACACTTTAACTCAATCACTTATGATTATTTGACTCTACCCTTGAGTAATAAGGATAAAAGGCTCTTTTTAAATTGACTTGAAGTCCATGTAAAAAGGTTGCACCAGTTCAGCTAAATTAATTTTAAACCTGATTATTTAAATCAATGCCACGTTTGTGTGCAGACAAGATCTAAGTGTTATGCTTTGTGGATGTAGTAAGTCCTGCAGAAGGAACTGAAATGGCCAATTTTTCTCACAGTCACACTCCTCTGGGACTGAGAAAGCAGTTTTAAAAGAATGAAATTTGGCTTTCTTGGACGCTTTTATATTCAAGATACTCCAAAGAGCTTTTCATTAATAAGCTGAATGTTGGTGCTACAGAGAAAGCACAGACAAACACAGAGGCTGTTAATTCAACAGCAATGGCTCCAAAAGAGCTGTGAAGGTTAAAGTCTCTATTACTAAAACAGAGACTGCTGGCAATCTGCCTTAGAAGTCTCTTTTCTGGGACACCCTTGTGGATGGCCTTCAGCCTGAATCACCATCCGACACCAGATGTTATTGCAATATTCATGTCACTCTTTAGGAAGCTGTGCAGCACACTTACATGAAATGGGATAGGTCCTGGGACATGAAGTGAGGATGCTGTGAAGGTAGCCAAGAATACAGCCCTCCTGGGAAGAAGCACATAGGGAGACAGAAGCCAAGAGACCAACTGACATTGCTGGCTGCAAGTGAATACATGATATTTTTTACCAAATTCAAGCTGCAGTGAAGGGCTTTCAAATGTTTTTCTTGGGTGCCTTGGTGCCTGGCAGCTAGACAGAGACTGAAGGCTGCTGCTGGATATATAAACAGTCAGAACCAGCCTGAAGTTGTCACAGACACACACAAACACCACTGCATCACCTGGAGGCATCCCAATTAAATGGAATTATCATCCTCACCAAGCCATAGTTATCACTATTAAATGTCATTAGGCTTAAATTAGGTTTGCTCCAAGAGATGTCCTGAATAAACGAATTTCCTGATTAAGTCCAAGTAGCATGTACTTTAATAAGCTCTGTTACCATACTCATGCACTTTTCCTAATTCTACTATTTCCTTGACTCCAGCTTTCTGACTGTTATAGCATTAAGCCCTCGGTTAAACCCTTAAGTGCAAAAGCTCTGCATATACAAGCCCTTTTATTTTCAAAATGTCATATTCACATTTTGTTAAGGGAAAAAGAACTTGTTGCAAAAAATCAGGGCCTTGGTCATGTAGAGAAAATGGTATACACAAAGCTAAGTCTAACACGATTCAGGAATCAACTGAAGTCTTCTTTTGGAGACTGCAAGCTCTTGAAGGGGTGAGTGCAGATTGTTTACAAACAATCACACAGCATGAGGAATTTGTAATTTTCCTGTCAGAGTTCCTGCTCATTCCCTCAGGACTGTACTGGGATGAGCCTGACTTTTCTCTGTATGGATGTTCAGGGATGTCACCATATTAAGTTCTTTGCTCCACTGATTATTTTGTTTTCCTTCCTCCGCATCTGGTAGCAAATTACCAAATGAGAAACTTGAAATGGCATTCAACCATTGAAACTGAATGAGTTTGAAGTGTTTCGGTAGATAGTTTGAAAACACTGAGGACAAATATCAGATAGCAGATATTTCTAAAAAGTGGTTTGTGTCAAGAAGCTGGAAAAGCAGAGTAGAAAAGAGAGGGGGAAACCCCATTCCTCTGGGAATGTGACCCAGAGCAGCACAGGAGCTTCATGGAAAGCAGCCAGATTCAGAGATGCCTTGTTACAGGCCAAGATAACTCATCATAGTCTTTCACTTTTTTTGTACAAGATACAGTGTCTACTGCTAGAGCATCTCATTGACAAATCCATGAATCCAGTGTCCTGGTGCCTGATCAGCTCCAGCTCATTGTAACACCCTTCTGCTCTGTTCACTTATAACTTCCCAGTGACAGGACACAGCCTGGAAGTGAGCAAATATCTGAGGAGGAAAGAAACACTACTTAAGTTCTGATATTCAAATATAACTGGCAGTCCCGTCACCCTAAATATGCCACCTGATACTAACTAAGAAAGTGCACAAGTAGACGCAAGTTAAAAAAGAGTTAAAAGAGCAGTTAAGCATCAGAAGAGATTTTCCAGAGAGGTTGTGCAATCTCCACTCTGGCCTGCAGTCTCAGACAACCTGCTGCTCTGAGAAGTCATGGGAAGGAACTACTCACCTGGATCATCTTGGAGCTTGCTTTTATACTGCATGAGGCCCAGGCCAGTTCCTCTGAGAAATGGAAGGTGAGTGCAGAAAACACCTATCTCTCCTCTCTAAGCAGTCCTGGGAAATTCCTATGGATATGCCAGACAAAGGCTGAATAAGTCAGTAGTCTTTCATCTGTGCAGCTCAACAAAGGCTCTGAACAGCTCTGTTGCTGCTCAAACCTGAGTGATATCTGAAGAAATAAAGAAAACGAGAATGTCATAATGCATTGCAAAACTGAATAATAAAAATTGCCTTCATCATAGTTCTCTTCTATTCAAGATTTTATTCACATAGCATTCCCTCTTTTACAGATTGAGAAAGTAAGGCACAGAACAGTTTAGCAGTTGGACACACCATTACCTAGACCAAAGAACTGAGTCTCAGTTGCCTCTGCCCTAACCTGGAAACAGATAAAAGTGAAAAAATTAGAGCTGATCTAAGTAAAGAAAATAAAATGTAGCCAAGTCTTCTTTACCAGTATTCCTATATATCAAGAAGGCAGAACCAGTCTCTTCACAGTGGTACATGGAAGGAGGAGACACAATGGACACAAAACAAAATAAGAGAGATTTATCAGATATAAGGAAAAACTTCTCCCATTGAAGACAGATAGACTGTCCAGAGGGACTGTTCATCCAATTCCCCAAAGACCTGAATGGGTACAGCCATGAGAAATCTGTTTTGATCTTGTCTTTCTTCTAGTAAATTAAATATTATTAAGTCAAACAGCTTCCAGCTGATATATAATATTCTTTGATGTGATAATATACTTCCATAATACAAATGTCAAAAGGCATCTAGAGGACGTGCCAAAGAAGAGTATAAACCCAGCTGCCCTCTCTTGACTGTGTAGGGTTTAGCAGCTTTGGATGATAAGCAAGCTGAACCTTACCACATTCTATTAAACTTCAAGCTATATGCAAATTGCCTGGCAATTAAGTTCATCCCTTGCTATCAGAGGAAGAAATGCTGCCGGTTTTTGGTTTGTTTGTCCTCTGTGCCACCAATCTCCTTCTCCAGACTCTGTTCTAGAACTGCTTTTCCCATGAAAGGGCTACTGCCTGAGCAGTGGGGCAGGCTGTGATGAATGCTTAGCTACCCAAGCTATCCTCCTTTTTGCTCTAATCCCTCTAGTACCAACAGTGGGAAATGAAATCAGTTATCCCATTCTGGGCAAAGTTGCTCCAAAAATAAGCCAGAGCAACAGGAATATTCAATATAGCCAGCTGACAGTAGCCATCTTTTTGTCATCATCAGATCACTTGTTTTTTTAGCCCATACAGGAAAAATAAGAGTTACAGGTATTTTCCACCTAGAATACTAAATGGAAGGTCTGGTATATGTTTTTTGGAAAGGGTAATGAAGGATAACCTTAGTATAGAGTATCTTGGCATCATCACTCCAACGTAATGAAAATTATGTTTCCAAGATGGAATATGAATTGCATGAATGTTTCAAGAGTGAAAAGTATATAGTGTTTATATAGAAACAACAACAAGTTGTCTACTTCTGTCCAAATAAGTAATGGAACACAACTCCTCCAGGATATTTTTCATACACTCAGTAAACATTGACTTGACAGTGGATAATAAAGAGTCTGCCTGAAGTTTCTCCGATCACAGGACTTCCCTGGCTTAGTTGAATCACCCCCGGCTCTAGGAATACAATTTGCATAAAACTACTCAAAAGTATTAAGTAGTTTATCCTTGTGAGTTTAGTTCCCACTGCCTCAACTTCACCCAAAAATGTCAAGATTTAGTCTGTGTCTTGAACGTAAAAGTGTGCTGTGCATTACAGCCTTAAATTATGTTCTGTAGGAGACTGTAAGTGTGTGTGTATGCAAAGCATGCCTTTAGCTGAACAAGAGCAAGGTAGTGAATAACATATGTGATAAATATGTACAAATGTATCAACAGGTGTGTGATTTCATGTGGATACATGAGGGAGCTCTACACGTTCATTTAACTCCAGTTTGCATTTTGCCCTCCTTAAATAGCATTTTTGTCACTGTTTAACGAATGAATGTAGCAGCTAGCATTGTTGGGAGGATGTTTTTAAATGCTGTGTGTCTACTTCAATCTCATATACTGTGCTTATCTTGTCATCTGTGCCATGGTCATTATCCATGGTTGAATGGCTCTCTGCTTCTGGAGAACCAGAGTCTGTCACTGCTTATCCACCATTCCTTTCAGCAATTTCTCTTTCCTTCAAAACTATAGGTGTTTTATAGACTTATGAAGGACATGAAAATATTGTGTGTGCCATGACTAAGCTGGGGACATTTTAACAATGACCTTGGCAAACCCTTTGCCTCCTCTTGCCTCCCCAGATGTTCCTGCTGGCAAAACCAAAAAGATGCTTATGTCAGTATGATAGCACCAAAGGAGATATGAGTCAAGATTCTCAGTACTTAACAAAAAGAGTGAACACATATCACTTAATTTTTGTGTAGAGCCATCAATGCATTCTCCCCTATGGGGATTGCAGAAGGAAGTGTCCAGAAATTAAGAAAAAAAAAAATTCACAAGTTTTATTTCGTTTTCAGGAAAACTGGTCAGATGCAGGTTTTCTCATACAATGACATGCCTGCTCTCCCCAGTTTGCTGATGGGGATCTCCAGGAAGCTGAGGACAAAACTGACTTGACTACGGGCATTTATGAAAGCATTTCAAATAGAAGGGTCTTTATAGTCTGAAGGGTGGGGGCAGAGCCTTTGCCTAGCCTGACTGCATTGTATGATCTGAGACATATACATGGATTTAGCACAGCTCTCTCGCACCCAGGAAAACCCCCAACTGGAGCTTCTGCCTCTATTGGCACTGAGCACAAAGCCCTCTTTCTTGTCCTCCTCCACCTCCTCCTCTTTCCCCCTGTGCCGCTGCCCCTCCTGCCCTTATCTGGGAGGCTGTGCCCTCTCTTCTTACAGGGAATAATTTCGCATCCCACTGTTATGTTTCAAACCTCTGAACCCAAGCAGCTTTTGGGCTCAGCACGACCACATCAGTAAGAGCCATCCTGATAAATGTTTAACATTACAGGCCTTTTTCCTCCATGAAAATAAACCAAGGCTTAAATGTTCAATTCCCTTCTGCTCTGTGAACATTTACGTTTTCCCTAAATGAGACCACATACCCTAAATCTGTTCCCCCACCTCTCCTGGAAGTTCCTACCCTCTCATTATTTTAAGGCATCAAACCTGATTCAGTAAATTTCTTCTTTCAGAACTGTCATGTTTTAGCCTCAGAACACAAATACAGTGTTTGTTCCTAGCATGCCTCCTTTTTAATGCTTTAAAAGTTGTTACAAATGTCTTGTTTCCTCCCAGCCACAGCTGTATTAGATTATCTGTTCTGGTTTGAGGGGTTTTTTTCTTAAAAAAAAAAAAAGTGAAACACCTGATGCAAACTCAGCCCTTTGGAAAAGCAACTGATTTATAACTTTGTACTCCCCAGACCAAAAGTTAACCCCTCTCATCAGTTATTGAAGGTTGTATTGGATGCCAGGAAGGAGCAGCATTTGTCAAGTCAAGATTTCTAGGAGCAAAATTGAGACACGCAATTTTCAGAGTGCACCTGAAGTAGGCAGCCTGTGGGGGAGAAAGCAGGTTTGTTAAAATTGCAGAGGGACGAAGAGAGAAGACAAAGGAAAACTGACTGCAGAGGACTAAATGTTTCTTTTCCCACCATTACTTAGGGATGTGATGGGAAAAGAGAGCTGTCCTGTGGTGCATCTTTCTGTGTGGTAAAAGTAAAGCACCGCCAGAAATAGTTATCAGGGAGGGGAATACAAAAACAAACCAAAAAATTTTTGTCAGTTAACCCATGATTTTAAATTGTACTGAAATAACTTAGTGTAATATTTTCAAATTCAAACACTGCTGAAAGAACACAAAGTGATTGTGATTTGTGTGCTAATGAAGAACACCTTTTTTTTTTTTTAAATTTACCTTTCTGAACTCTAGAAAAATCAACAGATAGATGACCTTAAATTCCAGTTTTGTCTTCTTAAAAACAACTTAAGGGGATCCAAGGAATTTTAGGCAGATATTCTTTAGTACAGTAGAAAACAGCTTAATTATCAAGGCTAAAAATATAAATATGCTTAGATGAGGACAGTGGGAACAAAGCAATGTGACTGTCACCGTAGATCCAACCTGTTTAACTTACTTACAGTATAATGAATAATGGTGGATTGATAAACAGATATAAACCATTCCCCTGCAAAGGATAAAACTGCTCACAGAAGGGTTACTCAAGAAGTTCAATAACCACACCATGATGAGAAAACTCCTGTCATAGACTTAAAAGCTAATTAATAGGATATAAAGTTGGAACAAATGAACAGTATATTGTGTCATTGCTGACACTTCTGTAGTGCCAGTCCCTGACAAGATATTTCCTAGACCCAAGACTGGAAAGCTTTTACCTCCAAGAGGTAGGATTAAAGAACAGTCATACTTTCAGAGCATGGATAAGAAACACAGCATTACAAGTGCAATCACAATCTGAATCTTTCTGCAACAGGGAAGAAATGTGCTCTTCTAACATCAAGGAGAGTTCCTCACAAGGAGGTTTCTTCAGAAAAACATGGTCAGCAGCACCTGTGCTCTTCAGACAGAGGTGTGGACACCAGCCTGTTCATTATACATGTTCTTGGCTGACAAGACGAGCCAGCCCTGCCCGAGCTGTGGTGGGCAAGAGTTGGCTTATTGCTTCTTTGTGAAGACTTCTTCTGGGAGATGGAGTGGCAGAGCCCAGTTTGTCTTCTATGGAATAGAGACTGACCATGGGAAGGCTGGGCACCACCAGCAGGATGAATGGGAGCCAATTTCCTGATTCCTGTGTTACCTTGCTCTGCTTCCTTCCCACCAATGAATGCTTAAGTTTGAGGCAATGTGGACTGTTTTTCCATTTTTTTTTTTTCTGCTGTATCACCTGCTCAGACATCTCATAGCATTGTAAGCGGGCATAAGGAAAATCAGCATGTCCTGAAGCAAGCATTTCCCTGCCAGAATTCCAACATCTAACCCTGAGCATAGGCTGATCCAATAGCATCCCATCCAGTGTGTTTCACCACTGGAGTGCTCTGGAGGTTGCTGCTGCACTCAGTGGAGCCTGGAGCAAATGACAACTTGAAAAAAAATGGAGGAGCTGTACCATGCTGTAAGGAAGCACAGAAAGAAGAGGAGGTGGTCATTATAGAGGAACGAGCAAAACAGGAGAGTGGAAATCTGCATCTATCTGTGGCCATAACACTGCAGAGGTATTTGTTAGCTGATTTTCGTGGCTCACTGGCTTTTGTTTTGGTTCCTGGCTTAGACACAAAACTGGCATGCCCTCTGCCTCCTGCTAGTGCAGTTTAAAATAAGTACTGTGTGCTTGATGCTAGCCCTAATGTGCATGCTGGGGTCTCTCTTTTCCTTAGTTTGCAGTTTGCACTTTTATTTAGGTCCTCTCCTTGTTTATGATTTATGAAGCTTTCATTCTGTCTATCGTTTTTAACAAGCACTGTGAAGAAAAGAGAAAGCTTTTAGCTCCAAGGCGAAAAGAGAAAAGAAATGGTTTCTCCTATTCCTTTAATGCAATTTAAAGGAGATTGGAAGTTAAAGAAGCCAGAAAGTGAAAGATGGAATGGCAGAGGGAGAACAAAGAAAACCCTAGACACCTTTAATTTTCCCTAGAGGAGAATGTTAGGAAATTCAAAGATGGCTTTTTCCCTCCAGCCCCCAAACAGAAGTGGTTTTTAGGCACTCAGATTGGATTTTCAGCTTTCCCAAATCATCTTGGCAAGGTAAAGATACCTTGTACTATCCTCATCATCTTTTATTATCTCTACTAAACCAAGTCAAGTGTTATTTAATTAAAAGGGACACATAAGGATAGGTCAGGCAGCTCAAGCAACAAAATCAGATACCCAAGACAGCTCCTCAATTTTGTTGAGATGCTACAAAGCTTGGGGACCAGGAAAGAGGCTCTGCTATAAATCACCTGTAGTTGAAAAAGCCACTCTTCCTGGGAAGCAAAGGAAATGGATGGACATCTGGGATAACCTGGTGCGAGGCTGCAGCTCTGAAGGGGAGCAAAGGCTGTTGAAAGGGCTTGAACACAGACTGTATTTTTGTTTCAATGACCAGTGTTGGAACTGAAACCATCCTCACGAGTTTAATGGCAGATTTCATCCTCCAGATGTATTAAGCTGTTTTCTAGATATAGTAAAATAAAGTCAGAAAACTAGGTCCTTGGGCTGGACAACATTAGATCTCGAAGAGACGGGATGCCAGCCAATCCTTGCTCCTTCCTTTTCCTGGAGACCTGTCTAGAAAATGAAGGACTAATACAAACATGGCTTTGAAGTTTTACTGTGACCTACAAAGACAGATGATTTAACCTCTTTCTATTGACACAGAATTCAGGTTAAGCAGTCTATTCATGACATAGGACCTGAGGCTTGCTGAAATCAACCAAAAAACAGGATTAAAAACCTTTGGTTCAAGGCCAAAACAATGAAACTTCCTTGGTGATGAAGAGGGGAACCCTTCCAGTCATCCTGCATAAAATTTTCTCTTTGTTCTGTCATAGATTTGTTATTGTTTAAATGCCTCAGACTCTAAGAAAAAATACTTGTATTAAAAAGACAAAAAGCACAGCACATTTATTGCTGAAGACATAGATTCCTCCTCACCTCTTCAATCTTCTGAGAAACCTTCCCTAAATACCAGTAGAAATAATGTGATACAGTCCCAGTAATTGTGAAGGTAATAAAGAAAGGAGGAGAAAAATTACCATTTCATATCTCTTTACGTGTCAGAAAAGAGACAGAAAGGCCTCATACACAATTGTTTTCCACACCTAGGTCAGCTTTGATCTCTGCAATCATAAATTTTAAGCCGAAAGGATATTATTTTCTAAAAGTTTTAAGCATCTGCAAACAGAAACTTAAGATTAAAGTACCTTCTTGAGTGTAAGTCATTATAATTAGTTCATGAAAGTGACCAAAATATTTAAATGAGGTTTAATTATAAAGATTGAGGAGATGACTTCAGGAAAGTGAACTGCAATCTTCCAAATTAAGACAGAAATAAAAATCAAGTCAGAAAAAAAAATTAAGTACTTTAATTATACTTTGTATTTTTCTTCAAACTGGTTGCAAAGGTATATGAGTAGCAATCATCACACACACACTGAATTTGGGATGTGACACAGCAGGACTCTGGTACCAGCAACCCATACGATTCCGTCTGGGGACATCAGAGAGCCCAGCAAAGTCAAGAGCACAGCTCCCCTTGATTTCCATGGGCTTTGAGGTATGCAGGAGGCAGTGATTAATGAAAGCTTCTCCATTTTATTCATAATTCTTCCACCTGGCCACTTCCTAATTGAACAGTTTTGATAGTACTTGGGCTCTTGCTCCTATATACAGTCAGGATTGATGGATTTCTTCATCTTGAGCCTCCCACTCACTCCAAACCTCTGGTTGTTGTAGTGCATTAAAGGTCAGGCTTCAAGCAATTTTCTTGCCTGGATACTTCTTATTCTATCTCAGGTGCTTTGTAATTAGATCACACAGCACTGTGATGTATGTGAAAGGTGCTTTATAAATCAGTGTGTAATAACAACATAATAATACTGCATCCATTTGTTAAAGAAGAGGGAGGGTATTCTGACTATCCAGAACATAATTTCCCCAAGGTGAATCTCAGGCAGGTCACCAGGCCTAATGAGCACCATTGCTGCAGGGAAATTGCCATCCCTCTCTGTAAGGCGGGAGTACTGCAGAGGGCTGAAGCAGAAACAGACATTCTCTCACCCCAGTTTTGTGTCTGGAGTTGCCACTTACCTTATGTGTGAATAATAAAGTCACTTGGAAGTCAAGAGCCAGACTTTCAAGAGTTTCAAGACATCTAAGGGTAATCAATAGTAACTGGGATTTTCACACCTATCTCCAACTGCAGTGAATGAGACATGGTGCTTAAGTGCACTTTAGACAACCTAATGCCTCTGAAGACCTGGATTTTCATTTCTCTTTGCTCCTGCTACTCTGTGCAGCAGAGCTAACACTGCCTGTCTGGCAAAGGGCTGACAGTTTTCACCCTGTCATGAGCACACTTAGATCTGTGGCAGAAAGGTGCTGTTTAAAAAGCAGAAGGTGTGACTGTGTTTTTGGGAAGTGTTAATGGCTACAACATGCCAACCTTTGATATACAGATGACTATAAATGCAGCTACAGCCAAATGGGGAATTAAGCCATCCTTCCTTAGGTAAGCATACCTGGCATGATGCACTTGGAGCAGAGATAGCCAGGCATGCCCTGAAGCAAGTAACCCTGACACCAGGAGCAACCCAGTGCCACCAGACTCACTTTGGTGCTGTGTCACACATGAATGTGGTCCCAACACACTCTGTCTGATCAGACTGGGGAGAAGCTTCCAAGCCCCTTCAGGCAACAGAGGGCTGGCAGGCTTTAGGAACAGCCTCACAGCTTAAAACAGCTACAAACCCGAGTGTTCCTTGGCTATGGCAGCCAACACATGCAGAGTGCTTACGTGGTCAGCTCCATGGGCAGGAGAGCAAGAGAAGGAATTAAAAAGGGCTACATCAGATCTTGGAAGCCTTGGGAATGAAAGAAAGATGCCCACCATATCCAGTACACATATATACATATTTATTCTCACAGTAACATGTTATTCCTACGTTTAGTTCTGCGCTGCTCCATGCTTTCGTCTTTCTAAAAGTAGCAGTTCCAGTGACAGAGCACTTCATACCCTCAGGCTGGATGCCAACTGCTATGTGCTGAGTTACCCGTTTATAGTCAAGCCACTTTAACTGCCTAAAACTTCAGTCTTAGCTGTGAGATCATCTGCTGATGATATGTCTGCAAGCTATAAAACCTGCCAGTTAGAATATTCATCTTTCTACCATGGTGTTAAAAGGAAGATGAATTAAGATTTTAATGCCCTTAAAATGGCATATTTAAATACTCCTCATTATACATGAGGTATTCTTTTAGAGCTGGGAGAGCAAGGATTTCTTCAGGACTGCAGCTGAGTACATGCTGGGGTCCTGGTCCTCACTCTTCCTCCCTACGAGAGACAGACAGGCACACAGAAAGCAGGTTGTCTGCCGTGAGTGTTGTGCAGGAGAGACTGCTTCAACCTCTCCCTGCTGAGGAGAGCTGAAGGAGAAAATCCCACTTTCCCTCTATTGCTACCCTGCACTCCGGTTGCATCAGAGGAAGGAGACACACAAGCGGTTGGTTTGTGCAAGTATTGCAAGCTAAAAACCAGGCCAGGTGCTGCTGTGTGACAGCACAGAGTTTAAAACTTGGAGTGGAAATACATGGGTGGTTGTTTTGTAGGAACTGCATAAACTCCAGCCTGTGTTCATGTTATTAAACACTGCTGAAGGGTGGTTGGTACATATTAGTCTGAGTTCAGTGCTCTATCTCAGTTATCTGGCTCCTGGAGCATCTACACAGGCAAACAGAGCAGATATTTCATAGGCTGTCATTAAATTATTCCCTTTCCCAGCAACCCTGGGAGACAGTCGCTTTGCTGGAAGAGGAGGAAACACATCCACTCTGTCTCAGATCTCACCTGGTCCATCTCTAAATATTAGAGGTCTTTATAAAAGAGGTCTGTTTCACCATCTTCACCAAGCAAATCAGGGAACTGATGATGGTATATCCACAAGCCATAAAACCTGTCAGTTATAATATTTATCTTTCTACCATGTATTTAAAAGAAATAAACTTAAGATTATTTAAGATTTTTAATGCCTTTAAAGTGATATATTTAGGCACAGAATACTGATATGCAGGTCAGGGAGTGCCTCGGACTTCATGAAATGATTAGCAGAAGTATTGTGAGGATATAGGGATCAACCCTATTGCCTGAGGTGGCATCTGAACAGAGTAGGAAAGTGATTCAAGGCCCATGGCTGTCATATCCCAGCTGTTTGCCTTGGGGACCTGACCAGAGCATACCATAGGTCTTTGTAACCCGCATGTCTGGGGTTTCTTCTCACAGAAATCAGAATGGTGGGTAGAAGCCCAACATTCATCTGGGACTCCACCACTGTGGAGTCAGCCCATGGCTGGGGTATCTACTAGGAGATCTTCTGAGCTCCTGGGTAGCTACAGCACTTCTGACACACCTTCCATTGTGCTGATGCATCACATGTGACACCCCCAGTCCAATGTGAGCTTTTGAGATGGATCACCTGAATTACCTTCTGGATCCCATTGCATCCACCCAGCTTTAGTAACTTCTGACAGCTACCAGGCTGACCAGAAATGGAGGTAAAGGCTCTACAGCTTGCTAGCTCATGCCTCAGCCACATAGTCTCTCTATGGAAACACTACAGGTTAAATAAAATAATGGTATTGATTTTTTTTCCTGTTTACTCCTGTCAACATTGCTTCTCTCTGTATTTCTTGTTTTTTTTCCTGTCTATTCAATAAGGTTTCTGAAATCTTCCTGAAGTGCCAGCAAATAACAGTTGAATGTGCACATCTTGTTGGTGCAAAATCTTTGCCAGAGCTTAGACAAACATTGCGGCTTTTCAAGCAGAAATATTTGCCCCTTGGGCTGTGATCTTTGCCACTTTTAAGCCCTATCCCATCTCAAGAACTTTGATACATTAATTCACTAAGAGTTTTTAATACTGTTGAGCTCTCTAAAAAGTTTGTGACTGAAGGACCTGTGTAAAAGCCAGAAGTTCTGCTTTATGCATGACAGGCAGTGTTCAAACATTAGATCAGAGATGGCATGGAGGCTGGACAGTGTCAGCTCCATCTGTCACATGGGCAAGCTGCCCACTGCTTAGGTGTTTTGACACAGACGTATCACCAATGAAGTCACAAGGGGAAGGTAATAACCAAATCTCTGGTAAAATCTCTGCCAGTTTCAGAGCTATGTTTGGCTACTGGGATAAGTAAAGAGAGGTTAAGAAAGATTACCTTGCGTATTTCTTCTACATTATCTATTCTGACCCCAGAAGTTACACTTTTGGGCAGAAGGCAGGCTAAACCATTTTGGTACAAGGTGCTAAGTACAGCATATGTGGAAATTATGCACTATCTTTTTACTGCTTTCAGCCCATACAGCATAGTTTTCACCTACATATGCTTCTAAAATAATTTAATTAGAAAAACTAGTAGTCTTGGTTATGCTAGGTGTGAATTCATAGAAAAATGAAAGCTCCCTCCTAAGCCTTAGAGTTACTAATTTCTCAGTGAAGCTCCTCCCCTGCTGGTTTGCATTTAATGGTTTTGTAGGAACCAACACTGTTCCATGGGGAAATAATCAGCAGAGAAGAATAGATCAGAGGGAGGAAAAGTGCATACTGAGCAGTTGTGTCTAAGTCATCCAAGAATTAGGTGTCTGCTCACAACAAAAGATGCCTTGAGGCATGCCTGATATGCCTCAAGGAGGAAGAGCAAGGCAGCCTGCACTTCATGAACTTCCTGAGCAGTGGGCAGTTCTTGGAAAGCATCACCACTATTGTGTTTTGCCCATAGTAATCAGACATCCCCTCTTAAATGGCAGCCCCACTCTGGTAGCTGCCACTCAACAAGAGAGTTCTCCACCGTTGCATATTGGCAGCTCAGTTTACCCCACGACTAAGAACTGCAAGAGGAGATGACAACTCATTTGAGCCAGGATGAGAGACTGAGCCCCCATCTCTTTTTCTCATCTTTGCAGTGGGTGGGTGGTCTGCTCTGGACATCACTAAGCTGTCTCCTCCTGAGTGCCACCATTCCATTCTTCATGTCCCTTCAGAGATGCCAGGAAGTAAGCAGGACAGACAAAAGATACGTTAATTATTTCCAGGGTCCTACTTGATAATTAAGCTTCCTAAGTGGAAGTTTACAGCCCCTTCTCATAATATTTGCAGCATATTGGGATGCCTTATTGCACTGTGGGAACATAAGAAAGCTTCTAGGAAGGAAAGAGTACAGAGCTCCCATGGTAGGAACCCAGCAACTAAGGGTGTATGAGAGAATAAAGGAAAAATATTTTTTGCCCTTCATTCTCTGGTAATTCCCTCAGCTGTCCCTCTCTCATATCACTGTTTTAACAGCTTTCTGCATGCTGAAAGATTTATGCATCTTCCTATCTCTGGCTACACTAGCTCTTCCTTGCTTTCAAGGTTTGCAACATATTTCTCATTTCTCATTATTCTCCTCAAAGCAGCTTCCCTGCATGCCCCAGCTCGCTCCCTCCCCCAGCCCCTAGTGCAAATGGCCTTCTGGGCCTTGTTAACGCTTCTTTCAGCACTTCTTTCACACAGGAAACCTATCCCATGATCAAATACATAAAGCTCTAAACTTACAGTTGGTTTAAGAGCCACTAAAGAACTCTCATATTTCCTTGCTGTCTCGCTGCCTACCTGATTACTCCCTGTTTTGTTTTGCCATCTGTTAACATTCCTTTCCTATGACTTTACTGATATGCGCTTACTGATTTCACTGCAGGTCTTAAGTTTGTCAGCACCCTTAGCATTGCATCCCTGTTTTTCAGAGTGCTTCCAATTCTTTTAGTTTGGTGCTAACCACGAGACCATTAGGTGTATCACTTATTGTTGCATTCCAGAGGGTCCCAGATATTACTGAACAGACCCTGACCAACCACTTAGTAGACACACTCAGCAGCTTTATAACAGTTACATAATTTATAAAATAACAATTTATAACATGTCCAGAGAAAGTAAGCTTGGGAGGGGCCTCTAAAAGTCATCTTGCCCATTCGGGATGCACTCTCAGGATTTAAACCATTTTTCCTGAATGATACCTAGTTGGCTTTCAAAATGCCCAGTGCTGAGCACCATGTACCTCAAAAGGCAGTCACTATCTTTCCAACACTCCCTAGCACTACATACCTAGCTGATTTTGCGTGAGAAAATGCTTCCTAACATATCCCATATGTCACATTTACTTAGATTGTCATGTTCTGTTTCGAACAAAATTTCTTGGTACAAGAAACCCAGAAATGTTAATTTTCATTAATGTAAGGTATGCCTGTAGCAATGTGTGTAGCCACATATGTGTTCTCTTTAGTTTGGCTGGATGTAAAATAGTCCTGATTAGAGAGTCACAGAGCCATATTAATGAGGTGCTGCACCCAAGGTTTGAAGAGTTCCTAAGAGAAGACAGTAGAGTCAGGCCAGAAATAGCTTTTATTTGACTTCTTGTAGTAAATATGCAGCAAGAGTACACATGAACTAATTGCTGGATGTATCTACACCTAAGCACGGGTGGATGTATCTAGACCTAAACATGGCTGCACCTGTTGGAACAAGGTTGTTCAGCATATGTGGGTTTTGTGACAGTGCCTAGAAGTGGTTATCAGGGAGACCTTAAGAGCCAGGCAGCTATATTTGCACTTTGCCTGGTATCATTCTAGCTACTAACTGTCAAACTCAGGGACTGCCCATAGAAATGTCTACCACAGATAACTGAGTAACACCTGACTGAGGTCTTGGCTGTTCTGGTTTCAGCTGGGATAGAGTTAATTTTCTTCTTAGTTGCTAGTACAGATCTACACTTTGACTTCTGAACAGAAAGAACAAACAAACAACCAGCCTCCCTTTTGCTAATCTTGAACCAAGAAGAATTAATAAATTGTGAATTTTCAGAGACCTGTTACTCAAATGAAGTCATGCCACCTTTTGTTTCCTGCCTGCAAAATCCCTGAGGCATGCAGAGCTACAAAGTCACACTCATGCACGCTCCAGCAAATGTTGGGGCAGGCTCCCTAAGTATTTAAAATGGTATCCCTTTGTGTGATTTTGAGACTTCTTATCACTTTGGATTTTTTTTCATAGGCAACAGTTTTATTGAAAATGAAGTACCCACTCAAGCTTTTATAGTTTTAGTTAGTAAAGAAGACTCTGCCTTCGGTGACATCAACATCAACATATTTATGAACACCAAAAGCAGAGCTGGACTTCACTGTGGATTTCTACAGTATTTTTTTTTTTCTGGCACCCTAATGACTGCAACATCCTCACATATATTTTGACCGGAGAAAGAATTCAGATTAATTAAAAAGCTGCTTCTCCAAGGTTCCTCAATCTACTCATACTTCTGTTTTGTGAAGTCACCTCGTTCTCTCTGATAGTACGTTACAGCGCTCCAACTTTCTGAAGACAGTCCCTGGCTGCAACAGCTGTGGAGGGCACAGGGAAGGATATGGAAAGTCATGTGAGGTGGGGGTCACTCTCTGCTGAATACAGAAGGATTGAGACTTATACAAGATGCCTTTCAGATGCCTAAATGTGAGATGAATCCCTAGGCATGCCAAATGGTCCCTTCTGTTTCCCAGAATTGTCAAAGTGCATTCCACAGAGCTGGAATTACGCAGCACCAGCCTCCAAGGATGGGGAGTCTGTGCCAAGAAGGCTCATTTCCCCCATCACAAAGACCTTATTGTTCATGGTTTTTCAAGAGCTGGAGAGGGAGGATTATATCTGTTGTGATTCAAACCAGCAAAAGAGGCCAGCTGTGCTACAGAAGCTGTGTGAGAGCCAGTCTGATCCACAGAGACCAGCAGAGAAAAGTTTTGACAGGTGTAAGAGAGCAGTCATTTTAATTAGGCAAAAACCTCTGGGAGATTTTCACAGTGCATCTCCCTCAAGCATTTCCAATGTCAGTGTTTACCCAAGGTTGGTTTATGGCACCCCATGTGTTTCCAAGGAAGGTGCAGTACTGATGTACTGAGGATTCATGGTTCCCACAGGCTTTGTTCTAGCAAACTGCTCATGTGGGGTGTCTGATCTGAGAACACACTTAACCAAGCAATGCACCTTTTGTTCTTAACCCTTTGCTGCCTTGGATTGTTCTTCGGCCTCATTTGCTCACTTTTATTACCCAGAAAAAAAAAATACCCAGAAGGCATTGGGGCCAAATTGCTGAAATTCAGTGAAGAAACTTTCCTGTGTCTTTTCACAGAGCACTTTTCTGTACTTTGTTAACCTTACCTGAGGTCTTCTCATGTGGATAGGAATGGAGTTCATAACACTAATTAAACTCTCAGGACATGAACGGAACCTGAAGATGGGCTGTCAGCAATATCAAACTGGTGTCTATAATCCAAGTCAAATGCATAGATTTGTCTCATTATTTTTTTTTCCCTACTGAGTTTCTCCTGAGAATTCAGTTTTTAGGGTATTTTTTCATGCCTGAGGTGGCTGGAGGCATTGATCTTTTAGCCTCACACCTTACAAGTCACTTAAGGCTCACAGCAATTATACAGACTCTAGATGCAGCTGCTGAGCATCTCTCAGAGTAAAGTGTGCTGTGTCACCATTGCTTTGTTCTCCCAAGCCCAACTCATTTCCTAGAGGAAAAGGTACATTTCCCTCCGGCTGAAGGGAAAATGGTGGGGCAGCTTTTAAGTTTTGAAGTGGTGGGAGGTGTGAGCGGAAGAGCAGACTATAAGCAGAAGAAATGATCATGAATGCCTCACATTTTTTTGTAGCTGAATCATTCATGTCACTTATATTTCATAAACATTAGTCCAAACAGAATGTATTGCTAGAAATCCAAACAGAGGTATTGCTGGAAATGGAAAGTCACTCAGTGATAACAAAATACCCTTCAGGCTACTCATTTGTAAGCTAATGAACTTTTATAAACATAAAAGCTACATTAGGCATCTATTGAAGTATTAAGAAAGGAAAGTAACCAAGTCAGAGATATTATGTCTTTATTTCCTGTAAACCAGATACTATATGTGCCTGAGAATGTGGCAGAAGGAACCATGATATTTCCCTATTATAGTTTATAATGGAAAAGAAATTAGATATAAAGACATTGCTTGACTTAACAGTCGAAGCAACAACACCATGAACTTGGGAGCCTGAAATACTAGAAACAGTTCATCTGCATCTCTCCTGGTCTCCTATGAAGCTTGAAACAAAGGTGGGGTCCAGGAGAGAAGAGGGCCACAAAGACCAGTTGGTGCTTGTTGTTGTCCCTGTGTTTCCTGGATTCTGCAGCTCTGCCAAGCCACACATGCCATGTAATGATTTGCACAGCTGGCCTCTGTCTCACACTATTTTGGCCTCTTTCTCGTTCCAGGACTTGCATGTACAGCCTTAATTCACAGCATCCTGAGGTGGGAGAGAAGCAGTGGCAGGGCAGCAGCTTCAAAGGAGCTGGGCTGAAGACTGGGGCGTCCTCAAACAATGGTGTGGACTGTCCTCAGCCCCATGACCCAGTACAACACTGCTCAGACCACTGTGAGTTAAGAGCTATGAGAGCCCTTGTTCATAAAAGGTCAAGGAACTGAGACAACCCTCCAGTCTGAGACTGCTGCTCCTGCAGAGGCTTTCCCACGGGACCAGGACCCATTTATGTCTCACAGTCCTTCAGCTTCAGACAGTCAAAGGCAGCTTTTACAGTATCTCAGAGAGTATATTACTATGAAAAGCTGAATGAGAACAGAAGATACAAAAGGAAAAAAAAAAAAAGAAAAAAAGAAAAAAAAAGAAAAAAGAAAAAAAGAAAAAAAGAAAAAAGAAAAGAAAAAAGAAAAAAGAAAAAAAAAGAAAAAAAAGAAAAAAGGAAAAAAAGGAAAAAGAAAAAAGAAAAAAGAAAAAAGAAAAAAAGAAAAAAAAAGAAAAAAGAAAAAAGTAAAAAAAAGAAAAAAAGAAAAAAGAAAAAAAAGAAAAAAGAAAATGAAAAAAGAAAAAAGAAAAAAAGAAAAAAAAAGAAAAAAAAGATAAAAAGAAAAAAAAAGAAAAAAAAAAGAAAAAAAGAAAAAAAAAAAAGAAAAAAGGAAAAAAAATTAAAAAAAAAAAGTGGGCTGTTGGGAAACCCATGTCCCAACAGCAAGATGCCTTAATTTATAAGATTGATTGCTGTAGGTTTTCCTGAGAAGAAGTGCAAAAACTGGCTGCTTAAGAAAAGGAACTAGGAGGAATAGTGTCCTGGCCATTTGCAAAAGTGACACAAGCCAGTTCAGCACATTCTTTCCACAATTTCTTTTGTTTACTTGCTGGAGTTTGAAATTTCACTTATAGATCCACATTTACAAAAACCCCTAAAAAATATACATAACTTTAACTTCAATGTGTAACTTCAATCTCAGTAACTCAGCTTGGTCTCAAAGCCAACAAGTATGATTCTCTGTAAAAGCAATCACATCCAAGTCCTGCATAGACATGATTGTCGGAATTGAATGACTGCTATTGTTTTCCTGACTTCTTTAGGGCTTCCAATGTGCACATAATGTTCTGGTACCCTGTTTAAAGACTACATTAAATCTGAATATGAAGCAAAGTCAGGTGACAAAGGCTCCCTTGGTCGAAGCTGCTTGAAATTCCCAGGGAAATGACTCCCTGTATTTCCCTCACTAGCAAAGTAGAGGCTGCTCGTGGCCACAAGCCTCTGAATTGTCTTCTGATGGCTGGAGCACAAAGAGCCCTCTGACTTTCAACACTAAATGAAGAAAGGTTAAGGGGAGCCTTAAATTTAAGGGAAGCCTTGCTTGATTTGAAAGCCTCACTTCGGTTTGGCTATTAAGAGGTTTTCTTTTGACTCCAGGAGGGTACTTCTCTGCAGCAATGGAAAGGCTCTTCAGGGTTTTCTGGGAGCTTTTGTTCTTTTCAAATGCCTCTTGTCCCTTCACTTGTTTGTCATTTAGACAGCAGCCTCCAGGGAAATGACATAGACGGTAACAGACAATCTGCAGAGAGCAGCAATGGAAAGTTCTCCCAGGAAAATGCACATTCATTCTGCTCTCTGATTTTCTACAGCATCTTGGTGTGTTTCAAAGGGTCATCTGGAGCAATGTGGGGAAATGAGCTTTTAGAAAATGTTATTCTAGCACAGATCTTTATGGTAAAGATTTTTCAGGGAGAAGAACAGGCTAGTGATATGAGAGGGTTTTGGTAAAATGCTACCAGGGCAGGAGAATGGTGGGGAAGAAGATGATTTTCCTGCAAATGAAGGGGGAGCAAGCTGAGGAAGAATGAAAAAAATGAGTGTAATTATGCCACAGGAATGGTCAGATGTTACCTGAGCATCATGTGGGGAAGATTATCAGGACAGAGCAATCCATTAAGTTAAAGCCCCATGACTACTGTGGGACAGGACTAATGAAATTCTACTGTATTATGATTTTTCTTATTAAAATCAGTTGTGCTTCCCAAGTCATTTAGACATGAGGGTTTTGAGGTCCCTGCTCTGGAGAGCTCTGCCTGGTGTGAGGACTGTCCCTTTGAAATTCCCAGAGATAGAAGATGCTTGAATCTACAGTGTTTCCTGGGTGGGTGGCCAGAAAAAAAGGAAGTTAACAGGAAACCTGATTTTCCTCAGGCTGTTAGAAAATCCATACAGTCTCCTGGCACACTCTTACTTCATTAACTGGCAAAAGTCAAAAAAATAACTAATCTTCTGTTGAAAAACTTCTGGCCAGATTTTAGTGAAGGACATGAGGAAGAAGAGGTACATACGGCCTTTGAAAGGCCACTGGGCATGGGACTTGGCTGTTACCCAGCACGTGACAAGATGAAATAGAGTGGAACTTCTACTGGAAGGAATTGGGTCTGGTGGTCAGTATATTGTCTCCCGGCTGCAGACAACTGCCCATGAAAGATTACTTCACTGGAGCCAGCCAAAATGTTTCTTTTCTCTCTGGATTTGCCTCTCCAGAAGGGTTGTGCTGAGGTCGGGTTTTCTGCATCCTTGGGAAGCTGGCACTTCAGAGCAGCCAGAGGAGTGAGTATTTAGGACAGTGGTTTGCAGCCTGCGGGCTTTGGTCCCCTGGGGCACACTTCTATTTCCAAGGGACTGGTGAAAGCTGGATCAGAATAGAAAGGTCAGTACACTTGAAGCAATTTTTCAGGAGTCTGCAGCTCTGCTAGTAAACTGCAGTGAGCCAAAAGTTAGCACTCCAGAAATAGTCATGGAATTAAAGCATGGGCTTGATTCAAGCACTGAAGCTTGTGCATGTGCCTGCAACCCCAGAAAGTCTCATGTCTGAATCAGAGCTAGTCACTCCTCTCCAGCACACATTGGTGCCCAATCCCCTAGCAAGAAGATCTGCACATTTCTGACTGTGTCTCTGGTCACTTGGCCAGACAGAGGCTAAGCATGCCAATGCTCATTTTTTGTTTCCTGACAGCTCTCTGCCAGGGCTCAGCAGTTTTTAATATTACTTCACACATATCACTCTGACCAGATTTTCAAAGAGCTCATCTCTGTTTCCTCAGCCAGGTTTTCACCAGATTTCCGCTCACTGGCATGGTGCACACCAAAGACCCTACTGCCATCCTTGTGCCTTGAGCATGAGTCAAGAATTACTGTAACTCCAGGTACAGTATTCAGAAAATCATCTTTGGATCTTTAAAACCACGAGAGTCTTATCTGCAGTCAGACTAGGGATGACTGGATCATCAGGTGTTGATAACTGGAGGAGGACTTCAGCAAAACCGATTGTTCTACCACTGACATCAGTAAAAGCAAAATTCAGCTCTGCAGGATCATAGAATTATAGAATCATGGAATCGTTTGGGTTGGAAGAGACCATAAAAAAACATCTAGTTCCAATCCCTCTGCCATGGGCAGGGACTAGACCAGGTTGCTCAGAGTCTCATCCAACCTGACCTTGAATACTTCCAGGGGTGAGGCATCCACAAATTCTCTGTGAAACCTGTTGCAGGGCCTTACCATCCTCACAGTAAACAATTTTCTCCTAATATCTAATTGAAACCTATCCTCTCTCAGTTTGAAGCCATTTCTCCTTGTCATTCCATGCTGCTGTAAATAGTCTCTCTCCATCTTTCTTGTAGGCTTCCTTCAGGTACTGGAAGTCTGCAATTAGGTCACCCTAAAGCCTTCTCTTTTCCAGGCTGAACAAACTCAGTTCTCTCAGCCTTTTCTTTTAAAAGAGATGCTCCATCCCGCTAATCATCTTCATGGCCCTCCTCTGGACTTGCTCCAACAGGTCAATGTCCTTCCTGTGCTCGGGACCCCAGAACTGGATAAAGCACTGCAGGTGAGCTCTCCCCAGAGCAAAGTGGCAGAATCCCCCTTCTCACCCTGCTGGCTGTGTTGCTTTTGATGCAGCCCAGGATACAATTGGCTTTCTGGGCTGTGAGCACACATTGCCAGGTCATGTCCAGCCTCTCATCCACCAGCACCCCCAAGTCCCTCTCAGCGGGGCTGCTCTCAATCTGTTCATCCCCCAGCCTGGGTTGATACTGTGGGTTGCTCCAACACAGGTACAGCACCTTGCACTTGGTCTTGTTAAACTGCATGAGATTCCCTTGGGCCCTCTTCTCAAGGTTGTCCTGGTTCCTCTGGATATCATCCCATCCTTCTGGATCTGCTCTTGAAGAGCATAACATGTGACTGCTCAGTCTGTACAACACTTAGATCAGTCTTATTGAGACCTCTGATCAGCACTGTTATATAAATATTAAATAAAAGCACTAAAAAGAAGGGAAAGAATTATTCAAATTGGACAGTAGCAATAAAACAAGGACTAATACATTAAAGTAGAAAAAATTAAATTTACATTATTTAATTCTGTAACTGTGTGATTTAACTCAGCAAATTGCTAAAGGGTCCATTTTGCATGAAAAGTGCTGTAAAAGCTGAGCTTTATTGTCTCACATTTATCTTGAGTGTTAAAAAGAGTTTTCAGAGACAGCAAGTACAACCAAAGAAAGGAAACTTTGCCTAGCGGAGGAGTTGGAATTTGGACAATGATAAGTCCATGCATCCTCTATGCAGTGCAAATGCACTAATGGCTATTTAAGATGATGATCTGGGTATGACTTCTACCTTAGGAAGTCTCAGCACATTCACTGATGTATGGGGGCATCACAGCATTCTGTCTCTATTTCTTTTATTCTATACATTCCCACTTGGACACATCAGAAAAAGACTCAGAATTGCTCAAAGCCAGTCCAGCTCCTCTTTCCTCTGAGACATTTCTATATAGTGTGAAGCATGTGTTGGTTCTCTGAGAAGTTTCTTTCTTACATCTTCTACAGTTATCTTGAAGAACAATTTGTGTCCTTTAGTGTGGGGAGTGATTGAGAGCATATTTGGGAGTTAAAAGCATCAGCACTGGTAAAACTGGAACCTGTAGCTCCAAGTGGGTGGCAGTAGCTGTGGTGCTCATCCTTTCCATCCAGAAATCACTGTCACAGGTAGATACACATCCCTAACAACCCTTTCACTGTTTTGCTCACTCTGTGGGTAATGTATGCACAGCACTTTTATCTTACCAACTCTGGTAAAATTCAGAGCTTCAGGTTTCCAAGCACTACTGGCCTTATGTAAGATTAAAAAATTCTGACTTCAAAGAGGCCAGAGATAGGGCTTTTGGTTATTACCCTGTGTATTTCCCAGAAGGAGCACTGAGAGGGAAAAAATAAAGAAGACAAGCAGAGGGGGTAGGAAAGGCATACCCCCTTTTGTCTGTCTTTGTCCAGTGCCTAGCCAGGAAAAACCCTGATCTCTCAATTTACTGCAGGTTTGAAGTGTAATGATGTTAATAGTAAATACTAATGGGTTCAGCTTGTCTCTGCCTTTCCCCTGTGTAGCTTCTGGTACTGTGCTAAATTCACTTAAGATGAGAGTAAAAAATTGTTCTGTCCAGGTGTAAATGATGTTCTGATACACAGAGCGCAGGACTATTGCTACAAAATGATTCTTTATCCCAGGTAGAAATAGGGCACTCAGAATTGTGCCTAAGGATATCTGTCCATTTCTGAAAGCTATTGACTAGCCTCTCTCTTTTATAATAATCATGACCTTGCTGTTTTCTGCTCCAGAATGATTTTGGAATCCTGCAGGATCCTATATGCACTTTCAGTATATTATTCTTTCACTAGAGGTCTGTATATGTAATCCAGCTCACAAACATCCCTGGTCTGTGAGACAAAGCTGAAGCTCAAATGGTGTAGGATCTTTTAGTGTTTTGTATTCCTACAGCTGTTTTTAATAGATATCTCCAATATTTCTATATTCTTCATGCTTTCATGAAATATAAGAAACTCATTGATTTATTAATATTCAGCAGCTAAAAATATCGCCTGTTTCTGGCTTAGCAGCAATGCTTCTTTCTCTACTTTGAAACATGAAGGACAAAAACACAAGCTTGCAGTATACATTTTAACTTCCATATAGCAGAGTCAATATTTGCTTTCAGTATTTTGTTCCTCTGATGAGAAAATGGTAAATACATAAGTGTCTTTGAACAGACTACTACTTTAAAGTAGGCTGGAATCAATAGACTCCATACAGAGTTATAATTAAAAACCCCCAGTTTTGCTAAAGGCTAGTAAGATGACAATGCATTTCATGTTTATTTGCACTTCATTATTGGTCCTTTATTTTTATTCCTTTAAAATCACTAAGCTTTAAACCAAGACCAGTATCAGGATCTGGCTTTTTTAGCTGTTGTGTAGGTTCATGTTCTTCTCAAATCTCCCTCAATTTTTGACAAAAGATCGTTATAATCTCTTAAGTCTTCCCCTTTTCTTAATGTCCCAGTTTAAATGGGACAAGGGTCTTCTGCTGAGGATGGATTAGGAGGAAAAGACCCCAAACTTTTTCCTAAGCAATTATTAATCCAAAACTAAGGAGCTTTGATTGAAGGGAAAAAAAACAAATTATGGAAAAGGGAAAACAAAATAACAGCCCTTTATTAAAAGGTATGTTTGTATTAACAAGAACACAAAAAGAACCCAAGTAAACAACCAAGCAATACTACTATACCCACCAATAATCCCCTTCAAGAACAAAACCGATAGCCCGGCAAAAGGAAAATTTAAAATAGTTCAATTTTTAGCACCCTTTGGTGTAGTTCCAACCACAGTCAGCAGGGGGCGCCGTCGGGTCACTGGAGGTGTAAAACTTGTAATGTCCTGTACCATTCACCAGGTGGCGCTGTTGGGTCGTTGGAAGTGCAGAACCTGTAGTGTCCTATGGTAGTCACCAGGTGGCGCTGTTGGATCACTACAGGAGCAGAGCTTGTCACCAGTGCCTGTCACCAGGCAGCGCTGTGGGATCCCTGGTCACTGCCACGTGGGATGGGGAAAACAAAAAAAAAAAACAACAACAACACCCCCCCCCGGGTATATCGGAGAAAAAAAACAACAAAAAAACTGATTCCTCTTCCCCTCCCGAGGAAAAGGAGGAAGGGGGGGGGGGCGAAGGGGAAGGGGGAAGCGAGAAAAAAAAACAACACCGACAACACAGAAAGTTCTCTCAATGGAAGAAAAACTCACGAACTCCGGGGGGGCCCCGACAAACAGGAATAGTTGGGAAGGAACCGCAGCAGCCAAAAAAACTTCCCTCCAACAGGAAAAAAAACAACAACAAAAAAAAAAACCAAATGAACCAGCGTCTGCCAGCTCACAGCAGCCTCTCCTCCTCCCCGCGAGCCCGACTCCCCCCCCACACCTCCTTCCAGCCCACACACCAGCCCCAACCCCTCCCCCTTCGTTGCTAGGCAACTAATGTTCGACCATTAGCGCCCCGGCTAGTTCTTTTGTTTTCACCTAAATGGGTGTGCTGCACACACACACACACACAGGGGGAGGGGAAGGGAAGAAAAATTCCTTGCTAAAGTCAGAACTATGACATTATCCACCCCTAATTTTTCTTCCCATTCCCATGCCACTATACATCTATCAAATTGAACCCTTTTTCTTGAACTCCATACATACATACATTATTCTAAACTACATACACATTCATAAATATATAGGTACAAATACGGGTACAATTATAGCCTGTTTACCCTAAGATAATATCTCCTTGGGGTATGCACCGGGTTTCTCCATCTTCTTGCATCACCCACCATGTGGAACCAGGTCCTTGGGCAAAGACAACTCCACGAATGGATTTGCCTTTGCTCGAGGCATGGTTAACCCAAACTGTTTTACCTAACATACCTCTCATGTGAACCACTGGGACCTTGTCCCCATCTACAGTGTGAAGGGACTCTGATTGGGCAGGGCCGGCTCGATTGACAGAGCCTCTAGTGTTGACTAACCATGTAGCCTTTGCTAGGTGTTGATCCCAGTGTTTGAAAGTCCCTCCACCTAATGCTTTCAGGGTAGTCTTCAACAGTCCATTGCACCGTTCAACCTTCCCGGCAGCTGCTGCATGGTATGGTATGTGATAGACCCACTCAATGCCATGCTCTTTCGCCCAAGTGGTAACTAAACTATTCTTGAAGTGTGTCCCATTATCTGACTCAATCCGCTCTGGGGTGCCGTGCCGCCACAGGACTTGTTTTTCGAGGCCCAGGATGGTATTTCTGGCAGTGGCGTGGGGCACCGGATGCGTCTCCAGCCATCCAGTGGTGACTTCCACCATGGTGAGCACATAGCGCTTACCTTGGCGGGTCTGTGGCAGTGTGATATAATCAACCTGCCAAGCCTCCCCATATCTGTATTTATTCCACCGTCCACCATACCACAGGGGTTTCAGTCTCTTAGCCTGTTTAATGGCAGCGCATGTCTCACAGTCATGGATAACCTGAGAGATAGCATCCATGGTTAGATCCACCCCTCGGTCTCGTGCCCATCTGTAGGTGGCATCTCTGCCCTGATGGCCGGCGGCATCATGGGCCCATCGTGCTAAGAACAGTTCGCCTTTGTGCTGCCAATCTAGGTCCACCTGTAACACCTCAACTTGTGCAGCTCGGTCTGCCTGTGCATTGTTGCGATGTTCTTCATTGGCTCGATTTTTGGGCACGTGGGCGTCTACGTGGCGGACTCTCACAATCAGTTTCTCTACCCGGGTAGCAATGTTTTGCCATATATCAGCGGCCCAGATGGGTTTTCCCCTACGTTTCCAATTGGTCTTCTTCCATCTGTCCAACCACCCCCACAGGGCATTGGCCACCATCCATGAGTCTGTGTAAAGGAAAAGTTTCGGCCACTTCTCTCGTTCAGCAATGTCCAATGCCAGCTGGACGGCTTTGAGTTCTGCGAATTGGCTTGATTCACCCTCTCCTTCTATAGCTTCTGCAACTTGTCGTGTGGGACTCCATACAGCTGCTTTCCATTTACGTTTCATTCCTACAATACGGCAGGAACCATCAGTAAAGAGTGCATAGCGTATGTCTTCTTCTGGTAGTTGGTTGTATGCTGGGGCTTCCTCTGCCCGTACCACTTGCTCCCCTTCTTCTTCTTCTGCTAGACTAAAATTCTCACCTTCCGGCCAGTTCGTGATGATCTCTAGGATCCCAGGGCGATTTGGGTTTCCAATGCGGGCGCGCTGCGTGATCAGGGCAATCCATTTGCTCCAGGTGGCATCAGTGGCATGATGTGTAGAGGGCGTCTTCCCTTTGAACATCCAACTCAATACCGGTAGCCGAGGTGCCAGGAGGAGCTGTTCTTCTGTGCCAATCACCTCTGAGGCAGCTTGTACTCCCTCATAAGCTGCTAGGATCTCCTTTTCTGTTGGAGTGTAATTGGCTTCTGACCCTCTGTAGCTTCGGCTCCAGAACCCAAGTGGGCGGCCTCGGGTCTCACCAGGCACCTTCTGCCAGAGGCTCCAGGAGAGGCCCTTATCCCCAGATGCAGAGTAGAGCACATTCTTCACATCTGGTCCTGTCCTGACTGGCCCAAGGGCTACAGCATGGGCAATCTCCTGTTTAATCTGTTCGAATGCTTGCTGTTGTTCAGGACCCCACTGGAAATCATTCTTCTTGCGGGTTACCAGATAGAGAGGGCTTACGATCTGGCTGTACTCGGGGATATGCATCCTCCAAAAACCTATGGCACCCAGGAAAGCTTGGGTTTCTTTCTTGCTAGTTGGGGGGGCCATTGCTGTGATTTTATCAATGACTTCAGTCGGGATCTGACGACGTCCATCTTGCCACTTTACTCCCAGGAACTGGATCTCTCGGGCAGGTCCCTTGACTTTACTTCTTTTGATGGCCAACCCAGCATCCAGGAGAATCTGTATGATCTTCTTTCCTTTCTCAGAGACCTCTTCTGCTGTGTCCCCCCATACAATGATGTCATCAATGTAATGAAGGTGTTCTGGAGCTTCACCTTTCTCTAGCGTAGCCTGGATCAATCCGTGGCAGATGGTGGGGCTGTGTTTCCACCCCTGGGGCAGTCGGTTCCACGTGTACTGCACGCCCCTCCACGTGAAAGCAAACTGCGGCCTGCACTCTGCCGCCAAGGGAATGGAGAAGAACGCATTCGCGATGTCAATAGTGGCGTACCACCTCGCTGCCTTAGACTCCAGCTCGTACTGGAGCTCCAACATGTCTGGAACAGCGGCGCTCAGTGGCGGGGTGGCTTCATTCAGGCCACGATAGTCCACAGTCAATCTCCATTCTCCGTCAGACTTACGCACAGGCCAGATGGGGCTGTTGAAGGGGGAGTGGATCCTGCTGATCACTCCTTGACTTTCCAGCTCACGGATCATCTTATGGATGGGGATCACAGAGTCTCGGTTCGTTCGGTACTGCCGACGGTGCACTATTGTAGTGGCAATTGGCACTCGCTGTTCCTCAACTTTCAACAGTCCCACAGCAGAAGGGTTCTCCGAGAGGCCAGGTAGTGAATTCAACTGCTTAGCCACTTCTGTCTCTACAGCAGCTATCCCGAAAGCCCACCTATGTCCCTTGGGGTCTTTGAAATACCCATTCCTAAGGTAGTCAATGCCCAGGATACATGGGGCATCTGGACCAGTCACAATGGGGTGTTTCTGCCACTCCTTCCCGGTCAAGCTCACTTCAGCTTCCAACACGGTCAACAGCTGTGACCCTCCGGTCACCCCAGAAATGGAAATAGCCTCTGGTCCCACATGTCCTGAGGGCATTAACGTGCATTGAGCGCCAGTGTCAACCAAAGCCTTATATTCTTGTGGGTCTGATGTGCCAGGCCATCGGATCCACACCGTCCAATAGACACGGTTGTCCCGTGCCTCCACCTGGCTAGAGGCAGGGCCCCTCTAATACTGGTCTCCGTCTTGCTCGTCACAGTTTTCCGTCTGCAAATACCGGCGGGAGGTACCTTCTAGTGGGTCAGATCCCTGCCCACGGGATACCGGCACTGCACTCACTTTCACGGACGTTGTTTTTCTCTGGTCCTTAACCTCTTGTACTCGGGCTGCCAAGGCATGGGTGGGTTTCTTGTCCCACTGTCCCATGTCTTCTCCAGAGCCAGCTAGGAAATACCACAGCTCGGTTCGTGAGGCCTGTCTCCCCTCTCTGGCTGGGGGGCGCCTGGTTCTCACTGGTGCCACCTGGGAGCTGTTCTTCTCCATCTTTTCTAGGATTTTCTCCTGTTGATCTTGTAGTTTTGTAGCTATGGTAGTGAGGTTGTTGATCGAGGTCTCTACGGAGGAAACGCGGGCTTGTAGTGATTCTTGGACCATACTGTTGTACATCCGAAGTTTATTTGTTATAAACGCCACTGGCTCTCTCTTTTCCCCAGCCTCCAATGATGTCAGGTAACTGATGTGTGCAGATGGCCCCATACGTATGAGGGTCCACCACATGTATGGTGTACATCTAACCTTGTCGGGATCGTGATTAGCTTGCATATCCCCTCCAAACAGTACCTCCAACAGTGCCATTTCCCTCAGGCGTCGGATCCCCTCCTCCATGGTATTCCAGCTCTTTGTAAGATGGTCTGCTTGGAAGGCCTCTTTGTGAATGAACTTCTCTCTCACAGCATCCAGCAGCCGTGCCCAGAGAGACAGGGGCTTTGATTCTCTCACAAATGCCTCTTCAATGCCCGCATCTCGGGCAATAGACCTCAAGGACCTTGCTTCACCACCATCAAGGCTTATGGCATCACCCGTGGAATCCCAAACTCGGATCATCCAGGTTAGTATGGACTCATTCGGCTGACGAATGACGTCTTCCCGTAATTTCCGGAGATTGTCATACGATAAGGACTCAGTGATGATTTCTGGCTCCGGGTTGGCTGCCTGTGAGGGTCCTGCCTCCTCATCATCATCAACTGGGCGGGCTGATTTGGTCTTATATTTTCTCCTTTGGATAGGTGCAACCTCCATTGACTTGTTTGGTTCCTTGGAACTGGCCTGATCTGGAGTCACCCTTGTATCAGACCTCTCGTTTTCATCTTTTCTTTTTCCCTGTGAAGGCTGCACCATACCGAGCACCTTTTGGTAGGCAACGGCTAAAGCCCCACATGCATCTGCCACCTGCCTCTCTATGGGTTTACCATGACTCCTCTCCCTTGCAGCTATTATTATCTGTGTAGGGTCTGGGAGTTTTTCGAGAGCGAACTTCCATGCTGTAGGAACTGAACCACTTTCTAGAAATTTACCCAAGTCTTCCCATGGCCCATGCCATTCGAAGTTTCCCACCCCTGGGGCTGGCTTCTGTGCCCGTGCCTGGTTAATCATGGGCCTAACTACAAATGTTAGATATAACACCGTGGCACAAGCTTGCACGAAAAACCCCAAAAGGAAAACGTCTCTTACACCTAAAGAGAGTTTAAATGTCTCAGAGGCCGTTGTATTAGAACCAAAGAGAAAATGTAGGAGGGGTTGGGTAAATATACCTCCCTGTGTTTCTCCATAGGGATAGGTGCCATTATCCTTAAAACCCCAAAGGAGACAGTGTAGGCTAGAGCAGTAATATATCCTTGAGAACATGTCCCGAAGGAAAATAACAGGTGCTGAGTTTGCTATGTCATGAACCCAATGCGAGATCTCAAACATACTTATTACAATGAGGGTCATAGTGTCTGAGCTGAAAAACATCGACAGGTGAGACATAGATTTTGGCATAATTATATACCACAGAAAAGCAGCGAGCTTAGACTTCATGGTGCCTACAGGTTCACAAACACGTATAAAGTCACAAAAGGGCAGTTATTCCTTTTCCACTTTTCCTCTCTCAAAGCCCCGCGTTGGGCGCCAAAAATGTCCCAGTTTAAATGGGACAAGGGTCTTCTGCTGAGGATGGATTAGGAGGAAAAGACCCCAAACTTTTTCCTAAGCAATTATTAATCCAAAACTAAGGAGCTTTGATTGAAGGGAAAAAAAACAAATTATGGAAAAGGGAAAACAAAATAACAGCCCTTTATTAAAAGGTATGTTTGTATTAACAAGAACACAAAAAGAACCCAAGTAAACAACCAAGCAATACTACTATACCCACCAATAATCCCCTTCAAGAACAAAACCGATAGCCCGGCAAAAGGAAAATTTAAAATAGTTCAATTTTTAGCACCCTTTGGTGTAGTTCCAACCACAGTCAGCAGGGGGCGCCGTCGGGTCACTGGAGGTGTAAAACTTGTAATGTCCTGTACCATTCACCAGGTGGCGCTGTTGGGTCGTTGGAAGTGCAGAACCTGTAGTGTCCTATGGTAGTCACCAGGTGGCGCTGTTGGATCACTACAGGAGCAGAGCTTGTCACCAGTGCCTGTCACCAGGCAGCGCTGTGGGATCCCTGGTCACTGCCACGTGGGATGGGGAAAACAAAAAAAAAAAACAACAACAACACCCCCCCCCGGGTATATCGGAGAAAAAAAACAACAAAAAAACTGATTCCTCTTCCCCTCCCGAGGAAAAGGAGGAAGGGGGGGGGGGCGAAGGGGAAGGGGGAAGCGAGAAAAAAAAACAACACCGACAACACAGAAAGTTCTCTCAATGGAAGAAAAACTCACGAACTCCGGGGGGGCCCCGACAAACAGGAATAGTTGGGAAGGAACCGCAGCAGCCAAAAAAACTTCCCTCCAACAGGAAAAAAAACAACAACAAAAAAAAAAACCAAATGAACCAGCGTCTGCCAGCTCACAGCAGCCTCTCCTCCTCCCCGCGAGCCCGACTCCCCCCCCACACCTCCTTCCAGCCCACACACCAGCCCCAACCCCTCCCCCTTCGTTGCTAGGCAACTAATGTTCGACCATTAGCGCCCCGGCTAGTTCTTTTGTTTTCACCTAAATGGGTGTGCTGCACACACACACACACACAGGGGGAGGGGAAGGGAAGAAAAATTCCTTGCTAAAGTCAGAACTATGACACTTAATAATGACAACAACAAAACCAACAATAATACAGGCATTGAGACCTCAATCAGAACATATAGAAGACATTCTTCAAGTCATTTTGTTGGCCTTCCCTGTCCTATTCCTCTGTTGGTCCTCTAGCTGAAGGATGAGCTCTGAGTGGTGAGAGCCCCAGCCTTTGCAACAAATAGCCTGGGGACATGGGGCCCATCCAGGTGACCTGACACTTGGAGACACAGCAGGAGCCGAGGACCCCGCTTAGACTGTGAGTGGCTAAAAGCTCAGGGTTTCATTTGTTCGGGCTCCCCCTCGGAGGCACCAGCTCGAGATTTGGCTTTGTTATTGCACCATAATTAAATTAAGGTTGGGGACATCCGAGACTCTGCTGTGGGCACCCGAGGTCAAGCAGGTAAGGAAACCTGGTCTGATTGTGTGTAGTTGCAAAGGGGCCTTGATCCCAGCTCAGGTGGTCTGAGTGTGACTGCCAGTGGTGCCTGGATGGTTGGACAGGGAAGTTTCCTGTACAAGTTTAAGACTAGAGAGATGTGCTGCTAAGCTGTGCCTTACCATAACAGCCCCCTTCAGCCCAAAGTGCAATAATCATCTTGCTAATCACAAGATATCATCTTTCATTTTAGCAAACTGCACACAGCACCTCAGGAAATTTCCTCTGAATGAATCACAAAAAAATAATTTCATTTCTAAATTACAAATTAAACAAATGACAGTTAACTGAGCAAATAGCTAGCTCTATTACTATCTCCCTTCTTGCTGCCTGTGGACCTCCCCCAGCTCAGCCTTCCCTTCATTCCTTGCCTTGGGATCCAGCTTGTTCATCACAACCAGCTGCAGGTTCTGTCATTTCGTTTTCATGCTGTCCCAAACATTTTCTATTTTCTTCACTCAGCAGAAGCGTTCTTCTCCTTGCTCTCTTCCCTAGATGAAAGGGAGCATGATGATAAGGAAGGGTGAGGGGTTTGAAGAAGTTTTTCTCCTGACTATTGCTCATAAAGTTCCCACAAGATGTTTCATAGTCATATGGTCTCCAAGAGGCTTCCTAATGCCTGCTGCTGGGTGCTATGTAATCAGTTCTCTTAACTTGGTCCCTGCTGTCTATTTTGTTGTCTCTGACACTGAAGTGAAGTGAGTGGTGAGATCCTCCTTTGTGCCCAACCTCCCAAAAACTGGATGTTCCTATTTTGCCAGTTACAGTGGGGAGCTTCTCAGAGTGGCCTGATGAAGGTGATGACTAACAGAGAACAATAAACAGAAATGGAGGTGGTGAGATTTCCTGAAAGCTTGAATGAAAGACACCACTTTAATCATTTTTGTTCAGCTGGAACCACAGGCTTTCTTCAGCCCTTGCTCACTGTTTCAGTATCTTCTGGAGTTTGTGTCATTTTGAAGTTTTTGAGTTTCCAAGAGGTACTTTCCCTCTGAGCTTTTCCTTCTCTCAAAATTGATTCCAAGACCTTTCTACTAAACTTCATCTGAAGTTTCTAGGACAAAATATCTTGAGAATAAGATGCAGTTAAAAAAACCACACAGCAATGGAAAAAAAAAAAATCAGGATGCCACATTGGTGAAGTTTACATCTATTTGGAGACCCAGCTAGAGGCTGTATCAGATATTAAACCTCCACTCACACGCACCACCTTTGTTCCCTGGCGAAAACAGTGGTGTTTTGACAACAGCAAATGGTGAACAACAAGAAGAAAAAAAGCTAGTTTATTTTATTGTGGTCGGAGCAGTTATGGACAGAATTCATTCTGAGGAAGGAGAGAAATCTCATTCAGAGGTTTGTGCTAATTCCAAGTGAGCACATAAATCCAGTTTGGGGTTTGTACTTCACACAGCACTTTTCTCCTGAGATCAGATATTGGTAAATCTTGAACTGGAGCTTTGTATCCAGCTCAGATAGATTTTTGCAGAAATGTAATTGAAGCCAGAAAACAGACACCCACTTGGGAACGGAGAAGAGGTAGAGTTATAAATATAAAAAATAGAAAAGGAAGTAACTGACGAGGAAAATGGAGTATTATGGGATTCCGGAATCACACGAATGCACTAAATGATGGAACATGCCCCCTGCTCTCAGAATTAGCCGCTTCATTAGCAACGGCTCTGCTCAGTCAGGGAAGTTAATTAAAGTCTGCAGCCGGGCGTATACAGAGTGAGCAGCCACTGCACGGAAAGGCTGCTGCTGCTCCATGCAGGCTGGCAAAAGAGATTGTGTCCTCTTTCACTTCCTTGTCTGGAGCAGACATGTTCCTATTCTTCCGTTAAGGAGATGGAAATCAGTTTCTACACCAATTGTCTCACCACCGATGGCGTGTGCCGTGCCACGCATTCTGCCACAGAGGGAGTATCACTGATGCACGGGCACATGTAATGCAAGTGTGAAGCCTTGAGTGCAGTGGCAAGCCCTCAAAGGCACATGATATGTGTTTCAATTGTCCAGATGAACAACCTTGACCAACTGCAATGTTGATGCAATTCCTCCAATATCAGTGTCATCACAATAGGGAAAAATTTAGCCCCAGTTATCTGCATTTTAGGCAAATATGGTCAAATAAAGCTCTTTTACTCCCAACAAAAATTGATCGTACTCATAGCACCAGCTCTGTGAAAGAAAAAATTCAAAAGGAATAAATTCTCCAGAGCCAGAGGAAGCAGCAAGGCAGAACTGGGTTTGCTGGGCACTAGCAAGTGGCTTGTAAAATAGTGCTCAGAATTAGCAACGCTGGGATTTAACTATATTTGGAGGATATGGATTGCTTTTTTCTAGTAGCTCAGCATTGGGCCAATGCTTTTCATGGACATATATGGGCACACATAAACAAATGGCAAAGTTTGATTAAAAATCTTGGCTCTAGTTTCCTGGTGGATCAATAGAGTAGCCTTCCCAGCCTTTCCACTCTGCCTCTCCAAGGGTCAGCAGGAGACCAGCAGCAGGTGGGAGAACTTAGCCTTTCAAGTGAATGCCATGATTTTTATCCACCGTGCTGCCTAGGGTGCTCTGAGGCTTAGAACCAAAGGACTCTCCAGCTAAAAGGAGTGGAAAACCAAAACAAAAAAAAAAAATCCAAAATTATAAAACAACCTCAGAACAACTAAATTGACTTATTGCAGGATTTTTAAAAATAAATAAATAATGTGTTCAGGGCTTTCAAGCTTTGCCATACTCCACTTGAGTGATTCAGTAGAGCTCAACTATGGAAGGAATTAAAAAAAAACCACACCAAACAACAAGTCCCAAGCCAGCAACCTCCAATTTCTCAAGGGATTGCTCCAAAGCTGTCAGTGCTACACTACACTTGGCAGTGTGGCCCCAGTCTGATTTGCTGGCTGTCCAATCGATCGTGCTTAGAGGTTCGCTCAGCCACAGCAGGGAGCCAGGTGCCTCTCCCTTTCTTCCCTGAAGCCTTCCTGAGCATGGGGTCTGTGAAGGCAGAGGAGCGCCACCTGAACCCTTGGGGAGCCCAAAGGTAGCTGTGAAGTCCCTGCAATGGTCTGGGCCCAGCTGTCACTACTCTACAGGGTGCAGGCACAGTAATTATTAGAAAAAAAGAAAAGAGAGTGAATGTCTACATTGGGTAGATGAAAACACATTTAGTGTGGAGGGGAGACCTCCCAAAAAGGCAGAGAAGATATCTGGGGGCAGTTTCTGTTTCAGCCATCCAATGCATGACCTGGAAGTCCTGAATCACCGAGCCAGGGATGGTTTCACAGTGACTTTCAGTTTTCCTCACTTCCTTTCATTTCCACTGACAGACACTTTTATTCTTCAGATCATCAGTGAGATGAAGGACTGGGCAAAACAACACAGCAGCAGTCCTGGACAAATCCAGCAATCGCTTTCTATTGAATGCAAGTTTGTTTCCCCAACCCTCTTGTCTGTGTTTAAGATCCTTTTGGTGTTTGCTTTCCAGAAATATTGTAGCAAAGCATCACTGCCAGAATGAACGCTTATGAAAAATGAATGTTGAGACTGAATCTGCAAATATTCACTGAGAGTAAATTTCCCATTGTTCAAGCAATTGTAAAATTCATAATTTGCCCTGTATTTTGTTATATAAATTATACAATCAGGGCACAGTAACAATATGAAGTGAATTATGTATCTAACTAACACTGTGTGCATTCCAAATATCCTCAACAAATTACTGGTGAATAATCTACAGGCTAAGAATTATTTGCTTGCAAAATGCATGAATCATTTCAAATAACAAAGACATTAGAGGAAATCCTTGTCTATTCCCAGAAAAATCTGTAAATAGAGTAAAAATGAAAAATAAATTATCCATTGTGCTTAACTTACTCAATCCAATTCTGTAATTGACCATTCATCTGATTAAAAAGCTGTCAAGGACAAGCCCTTGAGGATGGAGTACCTGGTGCAGATATCAGACTGTGACAAAATCAGTGCTTCATTTAGACAATCACATGGAGAGCAACATGCCAAAACCCAATTTTGGTGTGAAGAGCTTCCTATAGAAAGAGAACCAGAGATCTTAGCAAAGATCTGCAAGGCTTCTTCAAGTTCTGCCTCCTTCATGGTGAAAGTAAGACACAATTGCATAGAAATCTTTGCAAATAGGCCCTTTGGGATCCCATTTCATCCTGGGTAAACCAGGTTTCATTCTTTGTTGAGCCACGGAGATATTGTTTGAATCTCCACATGAGTTGGTGACTCAGCACTGGGGTAAGGGGACAGAAGGTCTGAGTGCTGCTTCTCTCTCTACTTTGAAACATGACAATAATTTCACTGCTTGGTACTGCTTTTCTAGTTTCTCTTGCCCCACTGTTTTCTGCAGAAATTGGAATTCAGAGGGCTAAGGGCTGTTTCTTGCTGTGGTGAAAAAGGCCACACGCCAGGGCTGATTCTCACCTGAGCATCCTTAGAGCAAGACACCAAAACAAGCTTCTTGTTTAGCTTCTTACAGTCAATGGACAGAGGCACCCCCAGAAGAAGATTGTTCCCACCTTTCTATACATGTATCACAGAATGGGTTGGTTTGCTGCTGTCTTTTATGCTGTAGAGAGAACTCTTTCAATAGGCACAGCATAGGTTCTTCAATTTTGGATGGCTAAAATCAGCTGAGATTAATGTATTTCCCTAGATTCATACAGCACCTTGCACAATGCAGCCCAGATCTGCCTTGAGACCTAGACATTAGTACGGATTATAATATATAACCAATGAGAGAAAACTTAATTAAAAATTGCCCATGGGGACTGCCTTCTATTCTGGGTGTTCAAGGCTTCTAATTTAAAGAACAGAATGATTGAATCTTCCCGTCACTAAGGTAGATAATCACCCTTAAAATTTCCTCTAGCATGAAAATTCAGGCAGAGACACACAGAAAGTACAACAATAGAAACACAGGTGCTAATGCTGGCTTCACATCCCAACAGGGACACTTAGCAAAGATACAATAAGGTTGGATAATAAAATAAGGCAGGGAAATGGCTTGTAAGAGGAAGATGACCTCTTGAAGAAGATTGAATATGTATTCAGAAGTGTTGTTCCACAAGAAAGGAAAGGAAGCTTGGTTTTGTGTTATTATGCTCATAGGCATCTTGATGTAACTCAGAAGACCTGCAATGAGGTGTGGTCACTTGCTTCCTATTCCTCTAATTGTGTCAGAATTACAGAAATCTTTTCCTGCACAAACTCTGTGGCTCCTCCCTGAAATGAGCTCACTGCAGGTGCTGCCATACCATCCTAAAGGAAGTGTGGAGGTGCTCTGCTTTCTGGGTCCACCTGGAAGAATCCACCACTAAACAGGGATGCCTCTAAGGGAGATGGAGATACCTGAGTCAGCACTGGACATTGCTGTCAGTGTCCATGGCCACCTTCCAAATACTCATTGGAAGCTGTGGCTGGCTGCCAGATTTGGAACCATCATGCAGGAGAGCTCACTATTAGTCAGCCACTTTGGGCTGAGCTGATCTTTTCTTCCCTTAAAGGACAGTCCCACATTTCATGTCCACAGCGCAAAATTATATCTGACATGTAATTTAAAGCCCAAGCCTTACTTCAGTAAATGGGATCAAACAGCAGGGCATTTCATTTGACAGAATGGATATTTCTAGTTTTAATATTACATTAACTTTTCCTCTCTGTGCCTCTCATGGATTTTTCATTCTCAGGCAGCAGTGCCTGACTTCTAACCAGTTGTCACTCTGACTAGGGGTTCCCCAGGATTTCAGCAAGTCCCTTGGGGTCAGAGAGGGTTCCTGGAGTGTTGACATCAATTCCCTGGTATTGTCCATACCTTCTTTCGCTTGTGCCTGATGAGAAACTTTGATCTTTGAGAGTTTGGAATGACCCCATCAGGCAGAGGTGGTACAGGATTAAATTGCTGATAACCACAGCAGCTTAGCAGGCTGCTGCCCTCCAATTAATATGTCCTTGAAAGAGGCCTGCAATATCACCTCAGATCTGTGGCTCCAGTAACACAATCCCAGTTTGTCAATCATCTTGATCTTGCATCTTCCTAGTTCAGCTCCCAGGCAAATGTCAGTGTCTGCCTACACAGTAGGCAGTAATCAACACACAGTACTGTAGACAAAACCTCACTCCCTTGTTTTCCCCTGTGACTCAAGAGAATTTTGTTGTCACAAGGAGAATGTCTACTAGGAACTTCTTACAGAGTTAAGTGTTAACATCACAGTGCTAGCAAATATGAGGTTTTATACTTACCCTAAAGTGATTAGCTATAACATGAATAATACAGTATCTATCCTAGACACCCTGGATGACAACTCAGAGTAATCACTCCAGCATGATGAAGTAAAGTGCTCCAGCTAAATGCCTAAGTGCTACATAACAACAGTTTTTAATTAAAGTAACCAAATATATCTTTAATGTCGATTAAAAGAACTGTAGATTTGAGAATGCTGTAATACATTTTATACATCAGATAAAGATTTATCTTTGGTCAGAGACAAAGAATGAGAAACTACCATGACAAGTGAATTTCCAGAACCCAATCACAGCTGAAATCAGGAGGGTTTTATGGAAACTGTATCAGAAAATTGACAAGCCCCACTGACTGGGAGTACCACAGCTAGAGGGACAGACCCTCAGAATCTGTGTAAACCTCCCCTACACTGCTGAACACTGGCTGAGTTACTTGACACTGCCAAGTTAATAAAAAACAGCTCAAGCAACACTGTATTTACATGCATCAGATAAGTGCTAGCCAGCACTGTCTCAGATCCCTTAACCTGATAGATTGAAATAATTTAATCATGTACTAGTAGTTGTTTTTCTATCAAGCCTTGTCACTGTAATTCAATGTCTGAAATGATACAGAGTGTTTTCCATAGGACTTTGTTATTTTTGACAAAGAGTAATGTCAAGAAAAAATGCCTTCTAACTGTTTCTGCTAAAAGAGGGAAAGAGAACAAAAAATTCAACACTTTCATATGCTGTCTCTGGCTTTGTGGATGAAATTCATGCTCCAACTGGGTGGTGCAACATGAAAATACTTTCTCTCTTGTAAGGAATCCACACAATCTTTCTGTCTTGCCAGCAACTCACCGACTCATCTGAAATGAGTGCCACTTGAAATCATCACAGTAGGTTTCTTCAAATGATGTATCCTGCTGCACAAAGTTCATCCATCACATCCTGCCTGCTCTTGCAGGCTTTTGAAGAGCTTCATCTGCAACGACATTTACATTGAATCAAGTTTACTTGAGCATGGCTCAAATTTCTTTTATGTCTCCTTGCATATTTTCCCTTTGCATCCTTGGACTGTCTGCTTCTTATGGAGGCTGATTTCTCTGCAATTCAAAACCCTGAGCCAGTCCTGTGGAAAACATTAGGCTCACTTTTAAGTAAGCACTTTATGGATCTAAGCAGCAAAGCATGTGTTTCAGCCACCAGGCATCACTCCGGGTTCTGGGTATTCCTAGGTCGCCTGTGGTGGAGCCTGTGTTAATGCAGTTGGCTTGTTGGCTGAACTCAACAAGCTGCTTTGTTTAGTGCTTCTGCATTGTCCATTCATGTTTTGAATGTCTCTGGGGTACCATGAATCCTACAGAAAATCCATATTTAATCCAGATTAGTAAATTGTACCATGTTTAGTATCTTTGCATCACAGAATCATAGAATGGTTTGGGTTGCAAGGAACCTTAAAGACTATCTAGTTCCAACCTCCCTGCTGAAGAAAGGGACAACTTTCACCAGATCTCAGAGCCCCATCCAACCTGACCTTGAAAACTCTCAGGGATGGGAATTGTTAACTGGATTTTTAAATGAGGGAAAAAAAAAAAAAAAAAAAAGGCATTATTTGCAATAATAATCCTTGCTCCTTCAAAATAACAGAGGGGAATTGGTCTCTCTATGGCAAAAACACCAGCTGAACTTGACATCTAGCATTATGGCAATGTGGTTTTTACCACCATTTATTTGTCCTTTTAGCTATGCAGCAGTTATTTTTATCCCTTCAGGTTTTCCAGGAAGGTAAGTCCCCTTGAAAATTCATGTCCCTACTTGCTTTGAAGAAAATGGGCTGTAATTAAGTAAAGTTGCATTACTTACAAAGTTGTCATTTGCAATTTCAAATACATAAAGCAAGGGAAATGCATCATTAAGGACATAAATCTTCTCATCTACCCACCTAATAAATAAACACATTATTCTTATCAGGTACAAAGTGCAGCACACTTCATCAAACTCCAGAAATGTAAACCCCTACCTGTTCTTTCAAGAGCAGCATTACAATGAAGTGCAAATCTTTCCTTATTTAAAAAAAAAAAAATCCCTAAATTCTGAATTCAATTCTTACAATGGCATGAATCACTACAGTTCTTTTGGCTTCAGAAATTGATTTGTTTTACATTTGTTGAAGATGGGACATATTATATATGAAGTTTTTTATTCCACTCTGTAATTCTCTTTCCCCTTTGGAACAAATATTCTCCTTTGACTCCCATGTGCTGTGGGATGGTAGGATCCTAATTCTAAATGAAAACTAGTGTCCTCTGAAAGATGTGTTCTATCTCAAACATTAATTAATTCAGGGCAGTATTAGGTGGTTGATCAGACTCCATCATCCTGGCTGAACTTTGATTTCAAAGCCATGCTGTGCTTGAGAAATACAAACAACATCCTTCAGAAACTCACTTGTAAAGCAGATTATAGAAGATTTTTCTCCTGTGGTCCTAAACTGCTGAAAGACCATAGCTTTGAGGAGAAACTCCTGGATCTGCCCACCACCTCGATCTCTGGAGCTTGACCGGAGGTGATGTCAGAGGGCAAGCTTGTAAAAGTGTGGTAACCTTGGGAAGAGCTGTGGGCTCCTGCTGGACTGCCAATGCTGGCATGTCAATAGGGAAAAGAGGCAAGGCTAATGCAAACAGCTGGTCACTGTGGAGCTCAGTGTGATGGACAAATGATGCCTTCAGCTTTTGCCTCACCTTCTGAAGGAAACTGTATGGAATTTAGGGACTTCATACGGTTGCAGCATCCCTGTGGTTAGTACAGATTTCTCTCTTTTTCCCATGGCCTTAGGAAAGCAGGAAATGCCACATTCTGTGCTTTTGATATCAGCTGGAGCTATAAGACCTGCCTTCCACAGCTACAGCACAGAACCAGTCAGACTGACCCAACAATTTGTTCTCATTTACTGCTGCTTGATTCTTTGCATCCTTCCTTTCTTTTGGTTCTGGATAGTCCTGATCCCAGATGGAGACATCTGTGAGTTCTGTGGTTTCCACATGAGGGGGCAGACAGGTGTGGTTGGTACTTGAAGAATACTGGGCCCAGACCTCTCTGACCAGATGACTGGCTTTGGAGTCATTTGGTGACTGAGGACGTGACCCTGGCCAGCTGGGAGAGAAGTTATATGACCACCAAAGAAGCGATATTTCCAAAATGGAGCAGGTATTCATGATAAGTTCCCCAGAGATCTGATGGATGTAAACCCCAGCTTTCCTGTGATAAATACAACTTGCTTGGTGAAGAAACCTTTGGACTCAAATAGCAAAATATATTCTCAGTCCCAGGCAGCTAACAGCTACGGAATTCACATAACAAATCAGAGACAACGAAAGAATGTGAAGATATAGTAAAAAAAAAAAATCAGCTGGTATAATTTTTAATCTCAGTAATAGACAATTATTATATTTCTTAAATCCAACATCATAAAGTTTAGTTACTGAGTATTCTGATCCAGAACTCATAATTAAGATAGAATGTTAATGTTCAACAGTTAATCATAGAATATTAGAGGAAAGATCCTGAGAGGAGTAGTCTAAGATGTGAACATCTTGTCTTCTTCCATGCCAAGACATGGGTCTGTGAACAAGTAAGGGAGTCCTGTTAGAAAGATTTTGGGGTGACACAGGGCAGCACAAAGCTCTTGATAGATGTCTTTACAGATGCAAAGATTACTTGAGAGACTGAGATTCAGCTAATGATTAACTACCCTACAGGATGTGTTAGAGAGCTTTGATGAAGATATTCCCAGCAAAATCTCACCCTTACAGCAAATAAACCAAAAGCGTAATCTGTGCTCTGGACTTGTAGACATTGACCAGGTTTCAGCTGATGACCCCCTATCAAGTCTGCATGCAGTCTGGAAATGAATTTAGCCTTTCACTCCTTTATTCCTCTTTGTTTTCCCTGCCTCCTGAAAGCTGTTTGCACAATTTACAAACCAGGCTGACTGTGCTATTTTTAAGACAGCGTCATTTTGAATTTCAGGTTCCAAGGGAATCAAAAAGCACAAAAATGGTGGATTTTTGCTTAAAAAAAGATTCTGACAACACTTGGAGATTAAATCCATGGATGTTCAGAGTGGTCTGGATGCCCATCAAAATGGTGCCTTTTATTTTTATATTCATTATAAAAAGAAATGAAACAAAAACAATAGGACAACTGTGTTTGCTGAATGTTATAATGGGATTTGGAGCAAATAAACTCCACTCCAAAACACATAGTAAAGAATAGTAACCACAAAATCCTATAAAAGAGGGAAAACAACCACTGCAACAGGTTTTATTTACACAAGGGAAAGACAGACTTGCAAAGTCTCATTTAATTGGAATTTTGATTATTAACACAATGTGGCACCATCAGCAGTATCAGAGGAGAGCAACGCAGGGTTGAGCTGATTAATGGAGTTGACTAGCGCATTGAGAGACAAAAGTTGTCTGACAGTTCAGGCCATTAATTAGCAAGATGCCATATTTCCTCCCATTGGGGTCTGCTGCACTGAACTCACAAAAGCTTGCAACTCCTGCAAGTTTTTTTAGTATTTCTTCTAGGAAGCTTTCCTTCTTCATAAGAGCATCCATCTCAAGTCATATCAAAAGCTACACTGCCACTGAAAAGGTATCAATAGCAAGTCCCAAGGGAGGTTTGGAACAAACACCTAAGTAGATAATAATGGATGCTTAAAGTTTACACAGGCTGAGAAACCAATGAGATCCTGGGAACTGGGAGCATATTCTGAGAAAACATCTCTAACTTCCACAAAGAATCCCATTGCTTACTCACCCTTTCTGTGAAGAACCAACTGCTGCAAACCTGTCACTTGCAATTTTCATTTTTTACCTCACAGAAAGAGGGGATGGGAGGCTGTTGTAATTACAATGGCTATTTGTGGGTTTAACTTTCCAATCAGAATTTTCCTGTCAACTGAATGTCCTAAGAATCAGGGAGCTGCAAAATTGGCATAAAGCTCCCTTTGCATTGATTCAGTAGTTACAACAAAAACATAGACTTTTATTTATGAAAGTCGCTGCAGTCATCCAGCAGAGCAAGTGTGCATTAGCATCTTCTACAGGGTGATCCCGAGATATATAGGAAAATTACAATTTCCTGTAAGATTGCATAGGAAACTTCTATAACAATATATAAATTATACTTGAAACTGCCAAGCATATTTTCATTGTCCCGACAAAGACTGTCAAAAATAAACAAACAACACAAACAGACTGGAAGAGAGATTAAATTTTCTGGAAGAGGTCTGGAAACTGCTTACTGGATTTTCAAAACCAGCATAACACAAAGACTAGAAAATAATACAGAAAGAATGAAAATTAATTGGGCCCATATACCTTTTTGTACATGCACAGGATAAAGTTGTCTTGAAATCTTGCTCTACACATGTAGAACAATAAGCAATCTTTTCTATTTTGCAAGGCTGATGCATGCTTACACAAGCTGCAAATCAAACCAAAATTCTTCATAAACATGCTCTGAATGGACACTGATTTCAGCTGCATAAAGCACTGGAATTTAGAAAAAACAGCTTTTTCTTTCTAGAAAGTTCCTAAATTCCACAAAGCAATCAACAGAACTGGTAGAGGGAAACGAAAACCAGTGGGAGGGATATGGAGAGGTGTAAAGTACAAGTCTGTCTATGAAAAAGGAAGCTGAAGAAAAGCCACTCGGTCCAAATCACATCCTGTATGATGCCTTCAGAAGTGCCTTAGTGACAACAGAGATTCAGTGAACCTCCATAGGAACGTTTCCTACAGAACTGCTTCTTCCTATTCTTCCTCTTCTGTCCCAAGAAATATGCACAGGCACACAAAGCCCATTCTCCATATTCAGAGGTGTTCAGAGCCATGATCACTTTGTCAGATGTAGCTGGTTTGTCTGCTGCAAACCCAACCTACTGCAAACCTTGCCTGTTGCTCCTTACCATGGTAGTGATCAGCGAGACAGTCCCAAGCCATTCGGAGCTTTGAGACCCCTGGATGTGCTGCACAGACAGCAGCAGTCATGGCCATAACATAATGAGCTTACAGTAGGAACTCTGAGACTAGTCCCTGCCCCATTCCTGATTCAAGCAAAGACCCCAGAGCTGCAATCTCAATCCTCTTTGACCATTACTTTCCTCAGTCTGAATATGGCTCCTGTACTATTGACAATTTAATGAGATTTAGAATCATGACTCACTTAATGGCTCATTTTCTAGGCTGTTTTAGGTGAAGGTAAGCACTTACTAGGTTTTTGGAAAGCACCTAAAGAGACTAAGGGTGATTGCGGTGGGGTGTAAGCACTTCAATCGCACTTTTGAGAGCACCATTAGACAGTGGTGTGTATTTTTAGGTACATAAATACTGGGGGTATTTTGGTTTGGAATGCAGTTGAGCACATGGTTGATGGGAGATCATGTCAGCTGTAAGAAATTCACTGAATTTTTCTCTACTTAGATAACCTGATACAGGTCAAAACTTACTCATAATCCTTGCACAGTTGGAAAAGAAATGAAAGCACCTGGCACCCACCACTTCTACAGCCCAATAACCTGTATATGCCTGATTACCCCTTTGTCTCTTTGTCTTTCTTTCATCTTTTAGAAAATGAGATCCACACAAATGGAAGGAATTTCAGCACTTTTAATTCTTCACAAGCCTATAAACACAGGACTCTCAATTTTAAACATTCGCTTTCCTTCAATAATACTGAGCTTTTACATGGTAGGTTGCTTCTCTAATACTTTCAAAGCTTTTTGTGAGTTTAATAGCTCATTATTATCATATTACTATATGGGGAAACTGAGGCATAGAGGTGACAGTAATGTGTACAACTTCATCGGACCAAAACGGAGAAAAACGCTCTGGATTTCCACTCCAGTGCCCTGGACTATAATTTATTTACGTTGATTTCACTAAATTTGTCAGATAGTCTGACAGATGTAGTACATGACATGAACATACATTTTTTAAAAAGACAATTTTAGGAGGCATTTGTTGCTCAGGTTTCCAGTTTAGTAAGAAACACTTGTGAACCTACTAAAGACAAAACCACAGTTAAAAAAGGCTATCACAGTGTAGTATGGCTATTTCAAGAGAACGAGGAGACCAGCAGCAGTTCCAGCATACAAAGACTGAAGTCCCTGATGAGGTCTCCTGAAACTCTAGGTGTGGGATTTGAAGCCCAAGGAATACCAAGACACACCATAAAAGCAGTTGCTGACCCTCAAGTGTATTTTATGGCTAGACAGATTATGTGCTGCATGAGGGATTGTAGGCTATGGATAGCAGAAAGGAAGCTATCAGAGAATTGTTTGGTTTTTAGGGGTTTGACTTTTTTTGTTTGTGTTTTTTTGGTTTTTTTTTAAGTTAAGGAAACTTCTGGAAGTTAATTGGTAGCTGAAAAACAGACTAGTGTAGGGAGCCATAAGGATAAATTTTCTTTATGGTAGTGATAATTCTCTGGTAGAGCAGGGAAAACCCTCTCAGATTTTAATTGAAAGTGAATTCTAAAATATGTCTCACTTTTCTGCTTCTCTAATTCTTCGAAGAAAAAATATGAACTTCAAGCTGATGGTCTCCTCCTCCTGTGCGAACAGAGAAATGAAGGAGAAAACAAATGTGATTTCCATCATTTTTAGTGCACTATAAAGTAATGATTTATAGAGAAGTGAAAGATGAGATGTTTGTAGTCTAGATATCTAGAATCCTGAAATAGCTGAGATGAGAGACCTTTGCAACAATTTTCCTCTGATAAGCTGGAGATGCAAACAAATGGTTTGGGTTCAGGTCCCTGTGTGGAATTCAATTCCTGAGTTCCACACAGCCTGTGGATAATCAAAAACTGAAGAAGGTGTTGCAAACAGCTATACCATACACAGTGTAGATTGATTTGTGGTGTTGTAAAGGAGGGAACAAGCAACAGCCTGAAGGGTAGGAACTACATCCATAGAGTTGTTCACTTCTTTGGGTTGTTTTTAATCCTGGTTTGCTCTTGGGATAAGATTTGAAGGCTAATATTAGGATATGCTTACAGATGTGTCCCTATCCAATAATTCTGGTTACGTGTTAACAGGTGTCACCAACTTTGGTAGGTCCAGGGGTCATAAGGAACTAGTTGTATACAAGGTTTTGAAAATACACCTGCTTGCAGCAGACATTGGAAGCTTCTTTCTGCAGGAAGGCCAGGAGGTCAGGTATAACCTGACTTCAGAAGTGCTGTGGGACACATTTAAATGTCCTAAGTGCAAAATTTCAATTGCAGCTCATGGTTTTGTCACTGAGTTACAAACACAAAGGGCCTGCCCGAAGCGAAGATGATTCTTGTACTTCCATGCCTCTCTAACAAAAGCAGAATTTGTCTGTCCTTCTCAGACCTCCTGTCTAGAATTCACCAAAACTGTGAGAGCAAAAAAACATCTCCTTATCAAAGTTAGTAGAAAACAGTAAGACAAAAATTGCTGCTTCTAAGGTCACTCCTTGGGACTTAAGGAAGGCTTGTCCTTATTTCTAGCCCTCATCCCTTTCTTGTGATGTTTGTGATCACAGTTCTTTTTTTCTTTTTTTTTCTTTTTTTTAATGGATCTCAGTGGATGCTAAAATGAAGACTGTATGTGTCTTGTTGAAAGATCTGGATGCCATTGCTAAAGGCTCAGAAACTGTGATAATGGTACCTTTAGAAAACCCTTGGTAAAGGTCACTGATCACTGTGCTTGTTTGGATGGTATTAGCCAAACTATGCTTATGGCTATTTCTAGGGGTGACTGAACCTGAGAGCTAGCTGAAAGGCTTTATTCAGTGTGGCATTTTCTGTGATTGAAAAACAGTCTTTTGACTATTCTGTATGAGAGCACACTTTTCAACCCAGTGCTTCCCTGTTTTGTGAGCACAGGAGCCAGCTCCACTGAACTGATGCTATGGAGGAAGCAGGGAAGAGGCACTCTATGTCTAGCTGTTCTCCTTAAAACCCCTTGTGACCTTCTCCATGGAATACTGAGTGATGAAAATGCTTGTCTTCTTGCTCCCTGTTTCCAAAGCTGTTCTTTGAAGGGGCGTTCATGATTTTTTCCTCTCCATTCCCCTCCTGAGTCACCTTGGGCCTACAGTTTAGTCTTCTATGGAGACAAAATGAGAGTTTAAAAAAAAAAAAAAAAAAAAAAGATAGGAAAGGTGTGCATGCTGCATAGCCAAAGGAACCTTTGTCCAGGAACATATATGACTTCATTGAACATCTTCACCAGTAGGAATGGGGAAAACTGTGCAGTTTGGCATGCTGTGTAGTGGGAACTGCATGAAGTTAAACCTGCCAACTCACAATCCTTGCTATTAGACTTGTCCTGATGCCCCACTAACTGGGTCTTCCGTGAAGAAACTATATTATTCTTATCCTTGTGGGCTGACTTGCCTCTTTTTGGTGACAACTGCTGCAAGAGTCCAGTAAGTCTCTAAAGAAGACAGTGGTTCCTCTATAGTCTGTTAGCTCCTTGGGGTGCAGTTCAGTAGACAGCCATCTGCTCATCCATAATTCACTCTTTTAAAAGCTGGAAGGGTTCCTGGCTTGTGTTGTTGCTGTAATTGGGGAGTGCAGTTACAATATGCATTGTTAAACTACTTCTGAAAGAGAGGAGAAAACTGTGCTGTATTTTTGTGCAGGTGAGGTGAGGAGAGTTGGGTTGCATGACCTCCTGTGTGGAGAAAATCCTTCTGACAACAAACCATGGGGAAAAAAATCTGTAACAGATCCTCTAGGATATATTGAACCACATGATTAATTTGAACCTAGCACCAAGGCTGTGTTCAGCACTTTTCCAGCTTTCCATTGTGTCAGTGAGGATTTGCCTCTCCCAGGATAGGCAGTATATTAAAGACAGAATGACTGAACCTGCAGGGGTGTCCCTCTTCTCAAAAGCCTTATAGAGTTTAATTTGAAATGACAAATCTCCTTCAATCCCTGTACTGGAGAAGAAGTACCACACGAGCACCTCGTCTTCCAAGATGACCATTCCCTTCACAGATCTTTCTCCTCTTTTGATTGTACTGTCACAAGGGACATAATATATTTTCACTTTGTCACATTTTCTGCAATAGTAATACTGAAACTCAGGGATGGATTATTATCTACCTCATGTTGATCCTGCCTACTCTTGAGACACTAATCCTGTGGATGAGCATCTCAGTTATCTTTTCTTTAATCAAGTAGTGCTATTTTTAGCATGGACACCTTATATACTAAGGTAATGATAGTAGCTTTTTAAATTTTTTTAAACTGCAGTGCTAGGGGCTTAGAGATTTAAGCTTTACTGCTGATAAAGAATCAAGGGCTGTTGTGGCGAGGAAGAAACGAGGGGCAAAATTCAGGAAAGGGTTTATAGCATAGAGAAAAACAATACAAGAGGACGAATCCTTAGGGGTTGTGGGGCTGAGTGTTTATTTTTCTGGAGGGGATATAGCTATTTAGACCCTGGAAAATTTGTAATTTCCTTTAAGTATAGAACAATGTAAGGGGTTGTGGGGAAAACTAGAAAGAGGGAAAGCAGATGGTTGTTGGAAAGAAAGTCTGGAAAAGGAGGGAGGCATTAAATGAGAAAAGCAATAATAAAAGTAATAATGGGACAGTACTTTTTCATCACTTTCTCTAAAATGCATGAGAATATGCATATTTTATGCCTCTGTGTGTGTGCAAAGGCCTATGTATGAACCAGCAAAGTGCATATAAGTTTTCTGACACATCTGGAATACCTTCAATGCTCTGGACCAGTAGGAAAAATAGATATTATAAGGTTTATTTAAATTAAAGAAAGATGAAGTTTGATGAATTAAATATGAAAATGAATAATACACATTGTGCAGTAGCCCTTGAATTTGCTTTGCTACTAAATGCAATTTATTTTGCATCCATTTATTTTTTCCTGTTAGAGCTGTAGGTTTTTCATTCTTAACACAGAACCCATTGCAGAAATTGTCAGGAGATAGACTGGAGTATTTTAACTGAGAAGAAAATCAGGAAACTGTAATCCTGCTATCTCAATATGTGACTGGTTGCTACTACTACCTTAATTCCACTTAAATTTTTCAGCAATCGAAGAGACTGAATGGTGGCCACATCAGTGCCACAGTCAAGCTAAATGTTATGAGGCAAGTGATGTTTCTGGACTGTGACATTTGTATCAAAGTCGGCGCTTCAGGATGACTGCTGATGGAACAGATGACACTGCGTTTAGCAATGCATGTATTTCTCCTCCCATAGTCATCAGGCTGGTTTAGTTCTAGTCTAGTACATGTTTTTGGTCTTGGAGCTCTGTTCTGCAATGTGGACAGATTGCAGAACAAGGCAAGAAGTTACAGTTGTTGGCATCTAAATAAATGCCTGACTGTAGAACTGCCCACTGGATTTCTGATGTCTGGTTTTCTAGTGAAGTGCCTTAATAAACCGAGATTCTTATGAATGCACTTGCTTTTTCCCTTTGCTCTGAAAATGGGCACATGAACAGTGAATAGTGAAGTGAAACTCTCCTTTACATCTTCAACCTGCTCTAATCACTCTCCTTCAAACAAATCCCAAGAAAAAGTTGTGTGTACAGGCATTTGTGTCTTGATTTGACATCACCAAAATGGTGCAGGCAAAGATTTTGATGTTCATTTTTTAATTCTATATTCCTTTAATTTATATTTTAATATTCTATATTTTTAATTCTATATTCCTTTGACCTCAGACACAGGTTCATTTTTTTTTACAGTTCAGAATGTTTCAGTTGAAGGAAAAAAAAAACCCCACTCTGCAGGTTTTCTTCAAGTAAATCAAAAGCACTAGTAATTGCCTTTCATATTTTATTTCAGAAAAATAGTATATTCATGACTCAGTGTGGTGCTGTAGACAAATTAATATTAAGGGAAACACAGAGCAAGCTACAAGAACACTGAGAGAAGAAAGCATCTGGGAAGAGCTTTTTCTTTCCGTAATGAAGAGAAAAAGATGGTAATGCCTTTAGATGAGGTTCCTAAACAGATGTGTGCAGAGCTGTATGTAAACTACTTCAAAGTAGGACACAGATGTTGTCTGAATAATTTTCCTAGAACTTTTCCATATACGTGCATGGCCAGCTAGGAGTTGCTGTAGTCATCACTGCCAGTGGTGATGCCAGAACAGTTCAGTTCCGAAATTTCTGACTCCAAACTGAGACTGATATCCAGGAATGAAGGGGAACAATACTACTCTCTTTAAGGTAAAATTGTGCCTATTACCTTTTGGTATATCACATACTCATAAAAGGCAATTGCTTAAACACTGGCAAAGCCAGAAGCTTAGGAGGGATTGAGCTGTATCACCACTCTTAACATGAAGGCTTATCAGAGCAAATAATTCTATTCAAGTTTGGATTAAATTTCTCTGCATCTGCATTTCAACTCTGTATTTTTACAGACACGAATCATCCAGCTGAAAGTTATGTATCTCTGTATAAGCAGTGTGTCTTCCAAAAGAAGAGACTGGAAGCTTTTATAAGGAATTCAGTTTCCCAGTTGCTCCAAGGGAGTTAATGTATGGAGTCAGAATGCACGTGTACATAGTGATTACAAAGATGCTTTGAGCAGGATAAACTGCACAGAATGCACAACTTGATGCAAATATCAAGTATGTTTTTTGCCTGCCCTCACCCAATGTTTCTCTACACACTTCCCTCTCATAAGTGCAATATTTGCTATTCATATCTGCAAAAAAGGCATCCAAACAAATATTCTTCCCTCAGCAAAGATCCACACAGTACACTAAGTCCATGGAAAAATAAGGCAATTTGGGTATGGAGGAGTTAAATATGGTATGGCGCTTTTTTTCACACACAAAGACTTTGTTCCACGTTGTATATCTTTGTTCATAGACACTTTAATTTCAGGCACTTACCTGTGCCACTGCTTCTCTTTGAACTTAATCCCTTCAATGAATCTGACTTAAGTTTTCCTTGCTAGGTTTGAAAGCCTTTTGGAAAAGATGTTCTCATGCTGCTTTGTCAGGTGGACCCCGTGTCTCCTAAGCAGTCCTTCTTCCTCAGAGGAGAGTCCTGCACTCAGAAAAGCTGAAACCCTGTCCACTACACTAGCTCTACTACCAGCTATTGACCTGCAAAATAACTGCTCCTACATTTATCTTTCTGCTTCATCAGCAGGACTGAGAAAAACACCATCTAGGCCCCCACACCCTTCACTCCCACCTCCAGAGCTCTGCAGTCATTCCTTATATGGCTAGGGTCTCCCTTGGCAGGATCTTGGGTGTCTACATATGGGCAAAGACAAATAATACCTTGAAGGGCGGATGGCCTTGGCTGTCTTCCTCCAACATGCTGAATCTGAATTAAGGAATTACAGAAAAGCAAGTTGGAAAGGACCTTTGGATATCATCAAGTCCAACACCCTGCTCAGGCAGGGAATTTGTTCAGGGTCATCAGGCTGGATTGATGGGCCAAGACCAACTGCATGGGTTTCAATTAGGAGAAGTTCCAGGTCCTGCACTTGGATCACAACAACCCCTTGCAGTGCTACAGGCTTGGAGCAGAGTGTCTAGAGGTCTGCCTGGTGGAAAAAGACATGGAGATGCTGGTTGACAGCAGCTGAACACAACCCAAAAGTGTGCCCAGGTGGGCAAGAAGGCCAATGGCATTCTGGCTTACATCTGAAATACTGTGGCCAGGAGGACCAAGGCAGTGTTGCCCCTCTGTACTGGGCATTGGTGAGGCCACATCTCAAATACTCTATTCAGTTTTGGGCTCCTCAATTCAAGAAAGACAAATGAGGTGCTGTAGCGTGTTCAGAGGACAGCAAAGCTGGTGAAGAACTGGAGCGTAAGTCCTAGGAGGAGTGACTGAGGGAGCTGAGATTGTTTAGCCTGGAGAAAATGAGGCTCAGGAGTTGTAGAGAGGTGAGGGTCCATCTCTTCTTCCAAGTAACAAGATAAAGAATAAGAGTAAATGGCCTGAAATTGCACCAGAGGAGGTTTAGATTGGATATTAGGAAGAATTTCTTCACCAGAATGATTGTCAAGCATTGCAACAGGCTGTCCAAGAAAGTGTTTGAGTTACCAGCCCTGAAGGTATTTAGAAGACATGTAGATGTGGCACTTGGTTTAGTGATAGGTTTAGCAGTACTAGGTTAACTAGGTTTGACTTGGAGATCTTATTCCAGTGCAATGAGGGAGAGAAAGGAATGAGTAAAAGTGAGAAAACTGATGACTTAAGATAAAGACAGCTCAATAGGTAAAGCAAAAGCTACACACACAAGCAAAGCAAAACAAAGAATTCATTCACCACTTCCCATGGGCAGGCAGGTTTTGAGCCACCTCCAGGAAGCAGGGCTCCAGGACACATAATGGTTACTTGGGAAGACAAATACCATCACTCCAAATGTCCTCCCCTTGTTTATTCTATCATCAACTCTGTTTGCTGACCATGACGCCATATGGTATGGAATACCCTTTGGCTCAGTTGCAGTCAGCTACTCCAGTTGTGTCCTCTGCCAAGTTCTTGTGCACCCCCAGCCTACTCCCTGATGGGGTGGGGTGGGAGGCAGAAAAGGTCTTGACTCTGTGTAAGCACTACTCTGCAGTAACTAAAACATCCCTGAGTTATCAACATCATCTCCAGCACAAGTCCAAAATGCAGCCCCATACCAGTACAAATTGGTATCTGGACATATGACTTCACCTCTTAGAGTCAGAACATTTTCCCATTCCCAATAGGTAGTTTTGGGTCATGATACAGCAACTCCTCTAATGACCCCGGTACAATGAACATATTTAAACCTTTTACTAGAAGGCAGCATATCCTCTCATAGAAATAGACTTGCATTTTTTCTCTGAATCTCTTCCAATTTGTCAACAGATAGTCGCCAGAGTATTCTTGAATAGTGGAAGTGACAGGCTGTGATTGCTAACTCTTTATATTGCTAAGCCTGGGACTTACCCTTGGGTTGTGTTGCATGTGCCTGAAGCCTCAGTATGTCTGTTTTGGCAGATAAATTGTTTCATCCTTCCTTTTATCATGCTGATGACTGATAAGAAAGAATGCATTTGGTTTACTGGCAGCTGTTTGCTTTTTGGATGAGCAAGGCTACTAAATTTAGTATCTTTTGGTACATTCTGAATTTGTTCTCATCCAGAGTAAGATAAATGAAATAGAACTGGTGATTTCAGTCCTGGATTTCTTTGACCTGAAGGCCTCACACTGTTGCAGTCATCTCTCAGAAGAAGTTAATATCTTTTCAGTAAAAGAGTAGTCTGACCACTTGAAGACAAGTGTCAAGACCTAATCTTACCACTTCTTCATTGCATTCCACTTAGAAAATGGTAACTCAAAAGAGAAAAAATTAAATTAGGTAAGAGTACCTGACTTACTTGTTCCTGGAAAAAGGGTTTTTAATCTACTGGTTTAAACTCTTAGACTTTTCCATTTTTGAAACAGCAATTGACTAACTCACTCTGCATCCAAGGTTCATGAACAACCACACACACACGGATTGCATTGTCCAATTTGAAGCATCTCTACCATCATCAGCAAGAGATGAGATACTCAGCCTTCCTATGAGATTGCTTCCAGCATCTACTTCCAGTGCAAAGGGTCTGGCTAGAGTCAGACCAACCAGGCCTGGAAACTAACAGCACAGGCCTGGGCTTTCCAGCGAATAATCTGCTTGACCATTTATTTTCATAGACAGCCATGCTCCAGACCTTGAAAATTTCTGGGCATACATGAGCATACCGTTATAGATGTGGCCCTAACAAAGCAGCAAGCAGAATTTCTTGTACAAAGTCCAGGGCCAGGCAGAAAGAAAAGAAGGGGAAATGTTGACACTTTTTGCATGCTGAAGCATGTGGTTTCTCATTTGGGAAGTAGGTTATAAAAGCACTGAGCACCCTCATTCCACCTATGGAAAATTAGGGTACAGGGAGACTAAAAGCTGTGTTGGGGCAAGTTTCATGTGGCCCATGAAAGGCTTCAGGCTCTTAGCACATTTTCTTTCTTGTTTCTAACTCTTTCCATCCAAAAGAAATTAATTTATTTGTTGAATGAAGAAACACAAATAATCACAGCTATTAAAAATGGATTGACACGGGCATGCTGTCTTTACAATGTTAAAAATGGATGGTGCTCCAAAGTTCTGTAGAAGACGAAAATAAAATCTCAAGACTTGAAAGTTTATCTTAGCTCCAGTTACATGAAAGAAGCACAAATATTTCAAGGTGCTTTGCAGAACTTCTGGGTAAAAAGTAAACATCTGCCACTTTAATCTTGATGCTTTAAAATTATGCTCTTGAAGGAACCAACTCTATCCACAAATCTTCAGAGAGAGACTCTCTTTATCCTTTGGATATCTTTGATCAGTCATGAAATACTGAAGAGCAACACCATCAGAATCCTTCTTATTGGATGCCTGATTCCAGACTCTATTGAAATTAATATAAATTCATTGTTCACCTCTAAAGTGGCAATCACATTCATTGGCAAAGACAGGTGAAACTTGCATTGTGTATGTTTATAGTGCATTGTATAGGATAAAGTTTCACACACCTAAACAAGAGAACTGCATTTGGGAAAGAATGGAATGTGTTCCGTTCCAATGAATCTCCCTGTAGTGCAATTCCTGACTTTTATAAGAGGGAAAAAAAGCTTCGATTCACTGTGTCTGTAAGTCTCTGTAAGTTATTCTCACAGCTGTAATAGTTATCTTTTTCCATTTCCATTCCATGCAAGATCAAGATAACGACGTTTTTATTTTATGCAGACCACTGAGCAATTGTTAAAGAGAAATGGTCTTTTGTTTGCCATCAGACTGACCAAGCTGAGAATCAAAGCTTACAGTGCGAAAACAAAAGGCTTTATGGACACATCGCTATTCAGTCCTTTCCTTATGGTGCCAGGAAGCCTTTTAGCTGGATTTCAAGAGTGACCACATGAGGTGAGTATTCTTAATTTTTTTCCTTTCCCTAGAGGAATCGTGTTTGGTAACCTGGTGGTCACATCATAGTCCCAGTTTCAGATTCAAGTTGTATTTCAAACTTGTTACAACTTTGGGTCAGGAGGTTTCACATCTTTTGTGCTGCTGTTCCTTCTTCCTTAAGATGGGGAGCTAAGGGAGTACTTATCAAAATAAAGAGTATTTGTTGAGAATTAAAGCTAGCTAGTTCATGAACATTACTTTGGTATTTCACTTTTTTAAGCTACGGTTATTATTTTCATGTATCAGCAGCATATTGGGTGTCCAGTGTGCCTCAAAAAACTGTCACATTTCTGGCCAACAAAACTTTCAGAGAAAAATGAAAAGTGATGACTTTGTTTTCACTAGGTAAAAAGAAGGAAACACGGTGACTTGCTGAATGAATAACAATATGGGAGCTGTCTTCATGAATGCAGAGCATTTTGAAAGTGCCTTTTCACCCTTTTCCTCTCCGCTCAATAAACAAACTCTAGGACAAAAGTGGAACATATTTTGAACATATGACAGTAGTTGTTTTCAAGTTTACACCTTAAATGAGGCTATTATAAGAGATGAGGATGCAAAGATTTGTCCTGAGTTTTACATTCATTTCTTTGGTGCATCATATGTGCTGTCAATAACCTCAGCTGAGAAAATGGATTTTTGTCTGGGAAGTGAAATGACTTCAAATTTTACTCTGACCTGACACAGTTACTTTATGCTTGACCACCACTCAGTCAGTTCTGCTGAAGTGGAGTAACTGGGATTATGCTTGCCGTTGAGGATGAAGAAGAGGAGAGAGGAACCATACCAGAGGGAAAGTAGGGCTCTAAGAGGAGAGGGTATAATCAAAAGATAACTTTCCAATATTTAAACATATATAAGTCTTATCTGAAAGTTAAAACTAATTTCTCTGCTAGATAAATTTAAACACCATAATCTGGAAGTGATTTTTATCTCTGTAGTGAATTTTGCAGTTACCAGGTTGTCATGATTAACTCAAGGGGTCGAGAAGTGGGGGAATTGAATAGGGAGATTACCCAGAGAGAAGGAAAGGAAGACTGAGGTGACTATTCAGTGAGATGGAGGAATGTGTTTTATAGAGGCAATTTGTAACAATGGGTGCATATGAGAGACGCAGTAAGTGTGCTGGTTTTTTTTCTATACATATGAGACTTATCTCTCTCCTGCTGTCTTTGGAAACAGTTTTGTTGGCAGGAATAAGACAAAAAATACTCTGTGCATTACTTCAGCACATGAAGTTGGTTTTCTCCTTGATGGCATTGAAAGTTCATTACAAATTCAGCTTTCTACTCTCAGAGCATGCATAATTGAAACGACAAATCCACCACAAGCATTGGATATGAATAAGCTCTGGATAGTGCTATACAGTCCTTCTGGTTGTGCAGCTGGCGTAAGAAAATAGTGACTTAACTGCATGCTACAATTAGGGAAAATTTAATTTCTAAATCCAAGGTGGGCCAGGTAAGATTTTTACCATTTTACAAGTGTTCTTCTTATCCTTGTTTCTTCTTTGTAGCCCTTGCATCTTGAAAGGTTTACTCGCCTTTGCATCTTGTAAGTAACTATTGGCAGAAATACGCCATTTACCCAAATGGCTCAGGGGTGGAAATAAAATGGGAGAAGGCACTTGTCAATAATTTCAAGTTACTTTGGACATTTTCTTTGGAAGAAAACCATGAAAGCAGAATGTAGCTAAATATTTGAATTTTAAAGTAAATATTTAGAACTTACACCTCATGCTTTTTGGTCTATTTTTGTTAAGGATCACTTTTTTCGTGTGTGGGCTATATTTTTAGTTTTAATTTCCCAAGTGATGAATTGAATGGTTACAGTCTCAGCCACTGCCTTCAGTTTTCCAGGTGTCTGTTCCTTGAAATGCTAGGAGACCTGTTGTTAGCAGGCAGAGACAAATGCCTTACAAGGCCCATAGCAAATGAGCACAGTAGCATACATGGATCATCTGTGTAGTTAACACTTGCTGGAGAAATAGATTGGGGATGAATAACTTAAAAGGAGATTGGAGAACCTACTGCTGAATATAAACTTACAATCCTTTCAACTTCTCCTACAACCCATAAGGAAAAAAGGTCAGTGTTTTAGAGTTGTTCTTTCAATTTGTGATCAGTTACAGGAGATGGGAGAGGCCTGCATACTGTGAAAGAAATTGTGGTGAAGATTTAAGCCTGTACCTGTATTAAAAGCTGAACAGTTAGAACTGATGTTTCTATTGATAATGAGTGAGAGCACTTGTAAAAGCAAAACCCCCTTTCCATATTACAACCTCCTCTGAATTTAACCCTCTTTTGAATTCTCTTTGTTCTGTAGCTATAGTTGCCTTGCTGAACTCTTCAGTCCAACTCTGAAAATTTTGGGAGGTTTCTTGCACCCCCTACTGAACTATAAATGAGCTAAAATGTAGGTCAGTCTAATTTGAAATGATGCCTGTATAAAAAGTTGTTGCCTGCTGGATGAAACAACTTAAATGACTGCTTTGGTATAGATTCTGGATAGATTCTGAGCTCCTGGATAGATTCTGAACTGTACCTCCAATACTACACATTGTTTGAGATTTTATGTTACATTTAATATATCTGGCATCCTATCTAATGCTTCCTCCAAGGGGACAGCACTAAAGAACCCCAGTGTCCTTAACTCCAGCTATAAGATGAGCACTGATATACTGCAAAAAACATCATAGGACCATAATGAAGCAACTTGTGATGTAACACTCTTTTCTGTCTAAGTTTAGATTTTTATGGGAAAAAAATATTTTAAAACGCTGCATTCCACCAACTTCCCATAGGCACAACAGAATAAATCAATTAAACAGGCAATAAATAGAAAGAATTAAAAAACCTATTATTTTATTAAAGTATCTTCTTTTCTAATTTCTCTCAGACAATGGTATTAGGAAGAAATGGTAAGAAGAGAAGGCTACATGCTGACCTGAGGCTTTATTTATGCTTGGTGATGTGCCATTTGCCACAGAAATGGTGTCCCAAACTTCAAAAAGCTACAGCCCCATTGAGAAAAAAACAAATTCAACCCCATCATTTGCATCCATGAACAATTTTTTAGAAAAAAACATGTGTTTTTTTTCTTTCTCACACTCTATTCCTTCCCCAGATCTCCCAAACACACTTTCTGAAATGCTAATTCATATCCCCCCGCATGAATCTACCCTTCCTTTCTCACACCGCCTTGAGGTTCTTTGAACTAGTCTGGGCAGGACCTTGAGCAACCTGATCAAAGTTGGCCCTGCTTTAAGTGGGGACTGGATCCGATGACCTCCAGAAATCTCTTCAAATGTAAGTTATTTTGTGATTCTATTAACATTATTAATTAGACTGTGGTTTGGCATTTCTAGCTTAACTAATGGTCACATATAAGCATTGCAGGGAAACTCTGACCCCTGATCTGCATGCCACAGCCCAGCTTCTACCTTCCAGAACTGGAACTTAGATGTAAATATTGCACCTTTTGAAAAATCAGCTCTTGAACTATTTCCATGAATCCAGAGGTAAAACCTAGCTCTTAAACCCCAGCCCTTGGTGGCACTGGTACCAGTTCAGAAAGAGTATTTCTGGACCCATTTTCTTCATGTTCCCCTCTTTATTGCTGATTGTCAGACACACTTCTGTATTTACAAAGGAGATAGGACATTTATGAAAAATTTCTCCATTTTTTGAACCTGCCTGTAAAAAGGTCCACACCAGAAAGGTGTTGTTTTATCATGTGAGATGCTTCTAGCTCTGCTCTAAACTGCTTTGAAAGAAGGCAATCTGTTGTACAGATTTCAAGTCTCCATGAGAAATCAGAGTGGGCTGTTGGCAACGGGATCCAGACCAGCCTACACTGGTAAGCCACAGGCTGCTTATAAGGAGATGAAAGATGATTCTGATATGGGAGCATGGTATTGACTGCCACTCCAGGGAATGAAATCATTGCTTGGCCTCATGCAGCTTTCCCATGTGCCATGAAAAGGAGCAGCATGCTGGTAAACCACTGCATTTTATTATACTTTGGAAGAAGAAAACACTTTTAAGTCCATGCTCTGCTTTACACCTTATTTTTTCTTCTCCTAACTTAGTCACACTCCTTTTTTTTTCCTACTTTATCTAAAGGTCTTCCAGCTGTGGCTGGCACCCAGATATCTTCTCCGTGTATAGCAAGAGCTACAAGAAGATGTGAAGAATGCGAGAAGATGTGAAGAGTGCAAGAAACCCTCAGGGATGGTGTCACCACATAGGTCTGCCTGGAAGAAAAGCAAATATTTTCATTCATTGACCCACAAATGGGGTCTGAGAATTTTTCTCTGGTAACTGATACTCTTCAGACCAAACAAAGGGAGCACAGAGCACTCTGGCTAAACAGCAGAGAAAGCTTCTTCTCTGAAGCCATGCAGACAGTGACATAAGGTGCACAGTGCCTTCCAGCAAGAGCTGTGGTCACCGAAATGGTTCTTTCCAGAAGTAGTATTGCTTTAGACAGCCTAGCTGGAAAAGCCTGCAGCTTGCCATCCTCTGTAATGTGACCTGGTTTTATGTTACAGTGATGGCTGGCACAGGTCAAAACCATGTCAACATGTATTCTGAATTAAAGCACTGGTAATAAAGTGCAAGCACTTGCATTTGTGCCCTAACACTAATAATAGTTAACTAATCGGTGAACATAACACACAACTTGCAATAAATAGAAATAAACATACCACAGGGCCCTCTGGCCATATAAAAAAGGAAAAGGGAAACAAATCTGCTGCAGTTAAAATATAGAGCCATGTTTAAAAACTTCTTTTGGATAAGGTTTTTACCCTCATAAGATCTAAAAAAGTTTACTCCAGCCAGCTCTTATCTCTCCTGTAGCAGACAGCTCAACCCTGCTTCATAGTTTTTTTCCAGAATTACTAATCTTGACAAGATAGCTTTCCTTGGTCTGTTGTCCCCAGCATTTTCTGCATGAGTAGCTCATTTGTGCTTGCTGATAAATTTATTCTATATGGCAAAGGAGGCCTTGTGAGAAAAAAGAATAACCATAGACACAGATATGAACTATGGTGTTTTTTTTTGCTTTAATCCAAATGGATAAGACTATTGAAAGCCTCCTCTAAATAACCAGTTACCAGATGACTGTCAGTTCCTGCAGCGAGATCACTATTGGAACAAATCACAAAGGTAAGTCCTCAGCTTGTTATGTAGAGAGGTACTGAAGAGAGTTCAGGCTGACATCTTCTACCCTCAACAGCTCTAAATAGTGGGTGCAGGAACTCCACTCTTGCAGTTAAGAAGTGACCCATCTTAGGGGGAAGAAAGGATTTCAGGTCCTTATTTGCAACTCCAGCTTTGATTCTACTGTTTGGGTTGTAGGGAGTTAAATGACACTTGATAGGGTATGTGAGGGGCTGCTTATCTTGGCAGGATATGTCTGTGATATCTAGGAAGGGCAGCTGTATTCATTTGATTTTGCTTTTTAAAACAGGGGCATAAAAAGACAGACAATGGACCATCAAACATATTCTTATCTTACTTTGTTTTGTTTCAGGGGGAAATCTTTAGTGATGAAATTATGATCCTCGCAAGGCAGAAATGGAAAAAACTTGGTTTTGTTTGCCTGTGGATAGACTGTATTGAACTGGATGAGTTGACAAGTTTTGGGATTTGGTGTGTTTGTTGGGGTTTTTTCCATTGTGTTGAGAAATGCTTTCTGTCACCATTGTGGGAACTAAGCTGCTGAGAAGCAAGTATTTGAAATAAGGGTAATGGGGCATCGGAGTTTTTGCTGTGCTGGTTGAAGCTCTGAAGAAAGGCTAGAAATGAACACTTTATGGAGCAATTTCACTTGACCTCTTTGCTTGAGTACTTTGTGAATTCAGCTCAATTTCCTTCAGCCTTCACTATATTTTGTGGCATGGATATTTTTTCCCTCCCCCATGGCACAAAATAAGTCTTTTCTTACAAGAAGTTAATTGCCTAGGATGAAGTCAGTTGAAAAAAATTCATGCTGAGAACAGATAGCTTTTTCTCTTATTTTCATGTAAGTTTGTTGGATTTTAATTTGTGACAAGTTTTGCTGTTGCACAACAACTCTCCATACAAAAAACAGCCATGAACTCCAAATACTAATAAATCAGCAGTGAAACTAACTAATAGGTGACCGATGAGTTTACTTCATAGTAGAGGTTTCCTGTCTGGTTTTTCCCTGTCTCGTGCTGCTGTCTGATTCTTTATCATGCCATTTCACTTAGATTTGTTTAATACTTTTTATTTTAATATGGAATGTTATTGTGAACATAACATTAATATCCCTTCCTTAAGGATGCACAGCAGTACCATCCTGGCACTCCAGAAAGCAGTCCAGCTCAGAATGTGGTTTGAATCTTGATTAACATCAGATAGCTGGAAATACCAAGGACAGCTTGTCTGCAGCATGGGTTGGTCAGTGTCTCACATAGACATGGAGGCATTTGATCAGTTCATGACTGCCTCTGGTTATGTTCCTGGTCACTGCAGAGTACTTGCACACTTGATAAAATTACAAGCAATGTCAGAAGCCATCAGGAAATACTTAAATCCTTTGTCTCCTTCTAGAGGACTTGTGCATTTGGCTGTCTGACAATGACCTGAAGCCAGATAACTGTCACAGTCCATCTGCAGTGCACCAATGGGGGTCAAATAATTTCTTAGCCACTGATCCTTCACCAGTGACCTCATATGGCTTCTGCTCAGTAGCATTAAGCAGCAGTCCCACCCCTTTCCCAAACATGCACTTCTCAGTTCCCTCCTGAGCCTAGGTGTGAGATTAGGCTGCATGCCTGGCATCTGCTGTGCTTCTCCTGATGGTATGGCCCAATGACCAGAACCTTGGTTTATCTTTCTCTCTTTTTCTTTCGTGACTTTTTTTTCTCTGGTGCTGTATATACATCTTCCTCAGAGCTGTTATGGTCACTGCAGAAGCAGTATCTGTCCCTGTAATAGGACAACCCCTTAACAAATCTGAGATAGTACTACCTCCACATGTTTTGGGGAGCTGATTTTATCACTCCAAGGGGATGAATGTCACTTAATGTTCAAAATATTGCCTGTGCTTTTCTGCACTTGTTTCAGTTGACTGCATCTGACTAAATTCCTGAATATTAGTGGTGATGTTTCTTACTCACTTGGAAAAAAAAGTGCCTTATAGAATGTCCCTGAAGTACCAGTCACCTTTCTGTCTGTGATGGTCTTGCCTACACCAAATCACTCCATCACTAAGGGTAAAATTTTGACTCCCCAGAGCAACAGTCCCTCTCTAACACAGCTATGGGCTCGCAAAACTGGGTCCAATGGTGATGAAAACACAGCATTAGTTCGTGGCTATGGACCTCAGACTTGCCCCACCACCTCTGAAAGGTTTTCACTGCTGATTGTACTGTGTTCTAAGAGCAATTCTGTTTCACCAGTCAGAGTTTGCCTCTCATACCTAGAACCACAGCCAAAGCAATCACAGTAGCAAGGGCTTCCAGTATTTCTCTATGGCAGGGGAAGAGAGGCAGCATCAGCATTCTCAAGTGTTCTCCCGGAGTATCTGCTGTAGAGTTAAGGCCACTGTTGTCATCCCTTATACTCCACCTGTGACACTTCTTTTGCACGTTGAATGAACTAGAACCAGGGAGTTCAGACAGCGGCATTATGATGTCACTTGGAAATGCCCAAATAAAGGAAGAATAATGTTTCTTTAAATATGGGAAGCCTTATTACAGCTGACAGTAACATTATTATATCCCCATCATTTGCTTGAAATGCAAAAGAATAATATGGTGCTTCACAGATGGGCTCATAAGCAAGGAAGCAAAGGTTTGTGGGAGGACTCCTCTTTGTACAGCTTCAACACATGCATTACAGGGACACCCAGGCCTTCAGACCTGCATGTAGTGGAAATTAGAAGCCTCAGCAGTAACTGCATCAATCTGATGATCCAGTTCTATTGTACCAGACTCTTTGCTCAAGCAGAAGTAGCCATATTTTCTAGAGGAATAACCATCAGGGTCTGACAGTAGTTACTTTAGAACACAATTATTACAAAAATCCCAAGGGGTTGTGCTTGCTGTTGAGAATAGCAAAGACTTCTGTCACCTCAGGCTTTTCTAGGCACTCGAGGCTTCTGTGACATTTTGACAAGGGACAGAATGATGTTTGGATGCAGAAATTCAGCCTCCTTTCATCCTGAAATCATGTCCACCCAAGAGGAATCTATAGCAAGAAGAGAAATTCATGTCAGCTCTCTTCCTTTGAACACCTAGTGAATGCAGAGGAAAATAAAATCAAGCATGAAAAAAAATATTCTCATAAGGAATAGGGTCCTTTGAGTTTCCCTTTCCCATGAAGAACTGACGGATCTTTTCAAATCCATTAATTGATCTTTCTTTCATGGAAACCTCTTATACACTTGAATGAAGTCACACCCTGTATGCTTGAGGCCATATTTTGTGGGTTGAGTACTAGGGATAGCACAGCAGAGGTAACCCCATATAAATGTCTGTCCTCCCAGCACCTATACATCTCATCAGCATTGAAAATCATGCATATAGATGAAAATTTAATATGGACAGCAAACTGTTGCTTGTGGACATGTCAAGTCAAAGTCTTGAGCAGTTCTAAGGATGGAGTTCACACAGCCTCTCAAGGAAATCTATTCCAACATCTGACCGCTCTCACTGTGAAGTTTTATTTCTTTCAGTCCAGCTGAATTTTCTCCTTTACAGCTTGTTTCTTGTCCCTTTCTTGGGCACCTCTGAGAAAAGTCCAGCATAGACTTCAGTTTTGCTAATGGAAGACTTCAAGTTGCCCTTCCTCTTCTCCCAGCTAAATAAACCAGAATCTCTACACCCTTACCAACAAAGTGGTTACCCTTCACTAGCACGTGCTGCTGACTTGCCTTGTCCTTGCTGTCCATCAGGATCAAGCTCTTTTCTGCAAAGGCTGCCACTGAGCCAGTCAGTTCCCAGCCTGTATTGTTGCATGGAGCTGTCATGTTCCAAATGCAGAATGAAGCATTTACCTTTACTGAACTTCAGGAAACCTCTGTCTGGCCATTACTCCAGTTTATGAGAGTCCTTCTGAATGACAACTCTGTAGTCCAGTGTTTCAAGTAATCTACACAATTTGCCATCATCTGCAAACCTAGCAAGAATTCATTCGGACCCATTGCTGAGGTCATTAATGAAAATACTGCACAGCCTCTACCCTATTACTAACCCTCAAGAATCATAGCTGGTAACTGACTGTCAACTAGTTTTTGAACAGCCAACACCTAAATTAAACTCAGCAGTCTGGGTAGTTTCTCACTCAGTTTTTAAGTTGTTCATCCAAACCATATTTTTCTATAAAGATGTTATTTGAAACTGTCAAGAGTCTCACTAAAGTCAAGGTAAGCAACATATAGTTCTCTCCACTCATCCATAATCAGTTATATATCACCAGAGAAAGCAATCAGTTTTGTTGGGATAACTTGGTAAATCTTTGCTGGATGTCTCCAGTGACCTTGTTCTTCTTATGTCTGGGCATGGCTTCCAGAATGGTTTACTCCATAATATTTCCAGAGATTGTGGACAGACCTGCAGTGTTATGTATCTTTTTCTACCTTTTCTTATAAAAAACAGGGGTACTTCTTTTTGTAATCTTAAGGAACTTATTTGATCACTGTAAAATTTCAAAAACTATAGAGAGTAGCCTGCTCAGCAACCTTGGAAGTATCCCATCAGGATTCACAGGCTGTGTACTTTGCTTAAGTGGTCCTTATCTCAGTCCTCCTCTGCTCTGGATGTTACTCCTCTTCCTTCCGCCCTACAGTCTGCCCTTGTCACAACTCTATGGGATGTCTTACGGAAAAAAATTGTCAGTAAAATGGGACTCTCCAGATACACTGACAGTTTCAATTTCAGGCAAAGTTTGGCCTTCCACATCCTCTATACATGCTGCTCTTCAGTATTCTTTCTGGACTCTTTGTCCCTATTTTCACCATGCAAATGTTTCCTTTCCTTGTTTGGGCTCAGTTGGAAATTCCCACTGTAGCCAGGCCACCCTCCTGCCACACTTGTTCATTTTCCTGAGGACTGGAATGGACCATTTTTGAGCTTTAGGAAGCTGGCTTGGAAGATCATGTGCCTGTGCCAGAGTCCTTTGCCTTGGCATGCTGCCTCCCAGGCAATCCTTATGTCAGTTCCCTGGACAAGCTGAAGTATGCTTTCATGCAGTGCAGCTTGGTAATGTCACTGTTTGCCTCCATATCACTTGGGAACTTGCATGTTACACCTCATAATCACTGCAGCTTTCATCATTACACTGTCTTCTTTTTCGTGATCATTTGTTCTCTACCCATATTTTCTCCTGGCTTGTCCAACACATCCATGAATAAATTATCACTAGCAATTCCAGAAACTCCTGAGTTGTTTGTGTCCAGCAATGCTCTCCTCCAAGCATGTGCTGAGTTGCTCCCCAGCTGTAAGTCCCTAGCCTGTATTGTTCCAAGAGGTTATTCCTTGCTTGATGCAGAACTTTATTCTTATTGAATTTCATGAGGTCCCCATTGGCTTATTCCTCCAGCCTGCACAGTCCCTTGTGAAAAGCAAATGCTTTTGCTTCAGAAGTATACATATTCCCACTCATATGGTGCAGGAATGCTCCAGTAGCCACGGCTGCCCCCTTCCTTCACACTCCCACACACCCTGCTTTCACCCTCTTTTCAAAACAGTTGAAATGGAGATAATGGTGAGGCAACTCCATATGTTCTGATTCCATATGACCTCCTAAGCACATTTTTTTTCCTAAAAAAAAAAAAAAATTAAAAAAAACCCTCTTCAGACAGTGAAATCAAACAAATAAGTAGTTATTTTATTTAAAAGTGGTGTAAAAAAGGAGGATTTCACCTTAGGAATTTTTTATTGTTCAGTTTTTCTGAGGGAAAAAGAAAAGAAAAACAACAAGACGACAAGAAAAAAATAAAACAAAAGAAAAGCAATTGCTGTATTTCAAAGCCAGTGAAAATTAGACTTAGCCAAATGGAAATCATAATTCTTCTATTTCCCTGGTTGCTCAGACACGTGTAATAGGCTTGGCAAAGTGTCAAGGAAAACAGGGGCCAAGCTGCGATATATTTAGAAGAATCAAAAGGCTGCTTTGAAGAGAAGCAGATTTCAGCACAGCTCAGAGGAGAGGAGTCTGAAGTTCATCTGCAGTTTACTCCTTACTAAGAGGGCAGAGGAGGCAAAACACATACAATAGAAAGACACTTTCCAGCTTTGAAAGGGAAACAATGCAGTCTTGCTAGGTACACTTTGTTTCTTTTGATTTCACGTAGAGTGCTTTAAGCATGACAAAATTAAAAGCATGAGCAGGATGACTAGCTTTAAAAGCTAAAAAATGTGAACTCAGGCAGGTCATGGTGAAACACAGAACATGCAATAGCACCCAAATTAGAAGTCAGAAAACGCATTATGAGTCCAGTTCTCTTGCAGAAGGTAACTGTTGGAAATGAAATTGGCAGAAGTTTCCAGGTCTATCATAATGCTTGCATACGTCTAGCATAGGAGCTGATAGGTCCAGAAAGTAAAAATATTTCACATTCTTTTTGAGAGAAACCCCAGGCTGAGAGCTTTGCTGTCAAGAGAATCTGAGTCAGAGGGCTTCATCACTGATGGAGTTTCAGCTTCGGGAGTAGTGGGACCATGTTTTAGTGCTTTGTCATAGAGAATCTTTCCACTCTTTCCAAATATATTCACAGTGGAATATCACTGCTTTTGTGCATGCTTCTCGTGACAGGGTGCTGTGAATGTTGAAAGGCACAGAAATGACCCAGTGTCAGGAAAAACCAAATTTACACAATTGGGATCTTAAGGAGGTGAACAACTGTTTTACCTGAGAACACAAAGATCTAGAAGTAGCCTTCCACTTTGGAAATCCCTGAATATCTTGGTGCACGAAACTGAAGTGACATACTAGGGGAAGGATGATGTTTTATCCAGTTTCTCCACTCTCCTTCATGTGCCACGGGATGACAGTGAGTCACTGTACGTTAGTCAAGGAAATGTTCTTAGGATCATTGCGTAAGGGTGTTCATGCATATAAAGAACTTCTCATGATGGGACTAAATAGTAAGTACCATCTGAAATAGATTACCTTTGGAGGTTGAAAGTAAGCTTGCCATCTTCTAGCAATGAGGTCAGCGAAACATTAAAGGTACTTACCAGGCAAAGAATTTGGATTGTCTTTGCTTGGGTTCTTTCGAGTCAGATTTGATATATTTCAGAAAGATGTTCTATTTGTTTGGCGTTTCTTTCTAAGCCACCTCGAGAGGAGAAAAAACATTTTTGGGTATTTCAGAGGTCAGAATAATTGGTCAAGGGAGCAGTTCTTCAGTGCTTAGAGAATGGGAACTTAAGGTCTATGACAGCTCATTTAGATGTTTTTAAAAGCCAGCTTAGAATCGTTATTATGGGCTTGGTCAGGAACTGGTACAGTACAGTCCACATGGTGAAACAGTGATTTTCTAGCTAGCCCTGGACAGAAGATATAGATTGGGACACCAGGTCCACACAGACCACACCTGTAATGTTCTTCTTTGCCAGGCTCTATAACTCCACATCCTGGACCTCTTTCTGTCCTGCTGTTTTCTAATGTCTTCTAGCAGTTCATTTATTTCTTCTTCTTCTGACCCCATACACCTGAGACACTTTACACAAAACTAATCCATTTAGTTCAAGTCCTCTACAGTATTTTAAGAAGACAGTTCCTGACCACTGTTCTGTCAGAGGGAGGGAAAGAATTGTCACTGGAGTATGAAGAAAACTGTTGTCTTGGTATAAGAAAAATTGCAGGAGTTTGCAAATGAGATGCTGAAAATTTACAAAGAGGAGAAAGGAGGAGGAAAACATAGATACTGTCTTTCCATTCATACCTTCCTTCCCTTCGTCTCCTCCCTCCTCTTCCCCCTTTCTCCCTTTTGGGTTATTTGGTGTATAAACATCTTTTTTTATGAACTTTGCTGAGAATGTTACAGTTGTTCTTGTGTCTTGCTTGACACATAACAACCTTTCAACAGAAAAGACTGCAAAACTCACAGGAAACTGTAGGGGTATTTGGGCTTACCTTTACATTTGAAGCTGTGACCTCTGTTGTTGTAACATGTCATTTGTGAGTACCTTTGTTTAATGAGCAGACAATTCAAGTTTGGGAGTGACCTCAGAGGTGAAGTCCCATACAGAAGGTGTTATGCCAGTATGTTCTCAGTGTGTGAGAAGGGTATTAGCAACTAGAGCGAGGTTTCCTCAGACAAGAGGAAAGGTTCCTTACTGCCAGCGCAAGAAACTGCTGCTACCTGGGAATCTGACGAATCTGCTAAAATATGAATCAAAGTCTAAGAAAAGCCACCTGAACGTCCTTGAGCAGTTTTCTGCTGTAGTCCCTTTACAAAATTCCAGCAGCTGAAAAGAAGCTTAATTGAACCACATCCCTAGAGAAGAAGAGAGATACCAGCACTGCAAGGCCTGCTGTGACCCAGCTACTCCTGGCTGTGCAATGGCATCTGGAGGATCTACAACTGAATCCCTGGCAATGTGTTTTAACCATAGTCTGAGATTTTGTGAATTAGCACATATACTGAAAAGTTGCTGAAATTAACTTTCATTCCATTGCGCCTTCCCTGTGTCAGCTCAGTTTGAGGTGAACAGGAAAACCAGCCTCTTAAACAGAAGAAAACTAAACAGTGAAATCTAGGACTTGTTGTTCTACAGAAGGCACCTTGTCTACCTTACATATCTCATTTCTTGAATTTCATCAAGCCTCTCATTTGCATCCACTGCAAAGTGTTCCTGGGGTAAAACCAAGCAGTTCTAGGTTTGATGTCACTAAGGGCCAGCTCTGGCTGCAGCCATACTGTGGTCCTAGCCCCACTGCAGAGCACCTGCATGTAGCCCATCTGCCTGTGCTGGTATGTGACTGCACCACAGCATTTCACAAAGGACTCACACTGCACACTTTGTCACTCCTGTGACAAGGCACTACCCACTCACACTGAACCTACTTTTGGTCCCTCTGACAATGCTCTATTTGCTCCTTGGAGCAGGTAAACTTTCCCATGTTGCTTCTTGTTTGACCTGGGCAAAAGCAGATGTCACCTGCCCAATACATCGTATCAGGTGTCTGGATAATTTGTCTGCAGTACAAGACTGCTATCAGAAAATGGGGACCAGATCTCTGAAATTAGGTGGCACACAGCCTCATTCTCCACTTCTACCTGTCCAGTTTATTCGGCACAAGTAACTTGCAAGAAAATATACTTTTACAAATGTTCCTGAATTTCATCTGTCTTTTTAATAAGCTGGACTGCAACTCCATCTCCAGACATTCATCCAGGTTTGTCAGTATGGAATATCCTGGCTCAGAGCAGATAATTCTGTGATAAGAGGTGAGGCAGAAAAATGCAAGGTGAATCTGAAGGAGGGAGAATCCTTTAGGGGGGAGCAAACTATAATCCCCTTTGTGTATTTCTCAGATCCAAATTCCATATGTGCATAATTTGAGTCAATAGAAGGAGGCAACCAGAGAAAGGAAGAAATAAATAATATTCAGCAATAAACAGCAATGACTGCACATCTTAAATATCCTTCCTCATGCACACAGTCACAGAATGGATTTATTCAAAACCAATTCCAGGCCTAGCACAAACTCTTTTTTATCACTGAGGGCTTTCCTCCCTCCCCCAGGCTGTAACAAAAGTCTGCTTGGTGGAGAACTGCTATTTACATTCTGCATGTGCTAGGCATCATCCTCTAAATCCATGCTTACACAAAAGAATCTTGACAGTCTGAAACCCTGAACTTGGTGTTTATCCTAAACACACACATGCAACTATTTACACTGGAGAAATCCTTTAGAAGACAATAGCCACAGGTAATGTCGAGCTTTAGAATGGATGGGCAAGGGAGAAGCTATAGAGTCTAAATGCTGTTTTCTCCTCTAGTTTCTGAGTGCTATAAAAATGTTTGGTGTGTACTTTTAAGGAAATGTGCAATACTGTTCAGTAGTATACCTCGAGCCAGAAGAGCTAGAGGGCCATTAGAGCTGGTAACAGAGTGCTGTCTTGGCTGTAGACTTCTCTCCAGCTGAATTACCTAGTACTCTTTGATAGAATCACCACTTCAGATAAAACATACAATTTTCATCTAGAGATTTTCTTCTGATGGATTTTTTTGGTTTTGTTGTTGGATTTTTTTTATCTTTGATATCCTTCCTTCTCTCTCCTTAATGGAAAAAGACTCATTTGTCTAAAATTAGTATATTGTCTGTGTATTTCTTTCCTTTTTCCCTGCTTAAAATCTGCATTGCCAAATTAGGACTAGCATAATCTAATTAAGAGAGACATAAGAGAGAGAGAAAGCTCAGAGAAAGTCTAGATAGGAGTAACAGGAGGAGAATTGTGATTTTTTTTTTTTTTTAATTCCTGCTCAAGCATAATCCTAAAGACATGAAGCAACACACATGCCTACTCAAACAAGTTGTTAGCAAACTAATCGTGCATTACAAGACAGCAGAGCCACACTGTGCTCATTATACACTGTTTAAAGATGAGTTTAGTGCAGTCAGAAGGCAAATCAAACATGGCTAGACATAAGGTTGTATGGGGAAGATTGCCTCTTTCCTTTTAAAAGGCATAGGAGAAGTCATTTGCTTTAGCATCAGTCTGTCTTTATGAAAGACTGGAATACAGAGGCTGAATTGCCTATCTGCTCAACTCAAGGGGGCCTTTGAATAAGAGATTCCTTTCCTCAGTTCTCAAGAAAGGGAAGGACTTTCTCAAGCAATCCATTCTTCTGCCTAGATAAAGTGGCAGGCAACAAAAAGGCAGATGGCCATGCTGGTAATGGATATTTGCCACAAAAAAACAACTTGAAAGTGAACAGAAGTAGCAGATAGCTTGAAGAGTATATTCAGGGAGAACTTGCATCATTAAATACAGACTCAGCTTGTATGGGAAGTGGAGAACTGGATTGGCTGTGCATATGGTTACATCACATATATGAATAGTTATGCAAAGACACTGAAAGATGAGTATTTTATCTCAGAAGATACTTGTATTCTAATACAAATAGCCTACATATATGGAAGACTCAAACAGATTTGTCCATTAACAGCAGACAATGTCTGACAGCTCTTCTGCTCATTTCAACAGGACAAAATTAATTTTGTAGATTTGCATGACCTTGTACAAAAACTACTTCAGTCATAAGAGGTTTGAGAATGTCTTTGGAGAAAAAAAAAGTTTAATTTATCATAGCTGTTTTGCAAGCATTTGATAAATGAGATCCAGTTTTCACCATTCAAGGTAGCATTGTGCTCCTACACGAGGATGTTCATACTCAAAGAGCTGAGCTTTAATCTAATAAACTCAGCCATGAAGGAAGTAGAAATTTCACCATAAAATGTGACTCCCTTAGATATCTTTCTAAACATTCTTTCCTATATGTGTGCTGTTTTCGTAGAATACACAGTGAAGGCTACAAAGATTCCAGTGAGTGTTACTGTAAACTGTACAATGAGGTGTGATTTGTCCCTGTAAATGCAGGCATTTAATGCTGGTTTTAGACACTCTAGTGCATAAAAAACTTACTGGTTTTTTTAGTTATTTTAAGATCATATTGTTCTCTATCCAGCTATATATAGTCTGAGAATATTGGAATATATAGGATGCCTTTTACATAAGGTGCTCTGTGCAAATATCTGTGCTTACAAAGGCATTTGTATTCCCCCTTCCTTATACCCCATGGACAAAGCATGTGCAAGAACTAGACATCTTACACTGTGGTTTTTCTGTCTATATGTGCACTGCTAGTCAGTCCAGGACCATGACTAGTCTAGACAGGCCTTGTAAGAAACAGTGAGATGGGAGATGGGAGATGGACTGGAGATAGCATTGATAGGGAGGGTGTGAGCAGGACTCTGTGCATCATACCTCTGTGTTCCTGCACAGCCTTTTCATGGTACTTCAGCTCATCACCCATGGTTGGAATTTCTCTCCCCTGATCTTAACAATGTGAGACTGGCCATTTAAAGCTACATCATGCAGGTCACTCTCTGGTTTCTCGTGCCTTCTCCAGAGAGGATCCAGCTGCCTAAGTATGAAAGCCTGCAAGGCAGACTGCCCTGAACCAATGCACGTGCAGCTTCCTGTTCTACCTGGTGCTCCCTAGAGCTGGGAAGTGCTTATGGCTTGGCAGACTTTTATGCAAATCTGTACACAAAGACCAGACTTGCACCCACTGTGTCCTGCTCCACTGAACAGCATTCCCCAGCCTCTGCCATTGTCACCATGCCTTGAATAGAGTGTCATTAAAGTACTTAAATTACGTATATATTTCCTTGGATAAAAAAGAAAAACACTGCAGTACTTTGTGTATTATTTGTTCCCTGAGAGCAGGAGGCAAAATCATTTTGTGGCAGCTTCCAGAGGGAGAGCACAGCTCTTTATAAGAAACCTGACAAGGGCATTGCTGCCCCACCTGATTCCCAGTCCTCAGCACAAACATGAGCATGGACCAAGCACCACTCCATTACAATGCTGTTCCACTACACAGCCTCTCATGATTGACGGTGGATATCTTACTTGTCAGTACAGATATTTAGAGAGCTCAAATGATTGATGTCCATGGCCTAAAAAGATTCAGTACATTTGTTTTGTCCATTACGTTATTATCGTTCAGAAGTTCCCATCAGATTAGCAATTGCAGTCAGAAAACAGGATATGTCCTATTTTCTTCTCTTTCCTCCAAATGAGTTTTTAGCATAACAGTCTAAGTTGCACTAAAAAATAAAAATAAAATAAAATAAAATAAAATAAAAAAAAAAAAAAAAAAAAAAAAAAAAAAAAAAAAAAAAAGACCTAGGCTGCTGTTCAGTCTCTTCCATGCTGTCAAAGATCTATAAAGCTTTCTTTATAGACAAATGTGCAGTGTTAGTAAATACGGAAGGAGCTTGTCATCATGGCTATCAGCAGTCCTAGAAGTCCAAGTCTGTATCAGAGGTCAACACTATGCCAACACATGGTAAGACTATTTTCCCTCACAGGATTTGGCCCATCATCACCATTATTCTTGCAACAGAAACCTCATCTGTGTCATTTGCACCAGACTCCTGAAGTCTGTCTCAAGTGCATGTCTGCTGGTCCAACTATAGATTTATTTTTTACTGATGATCTCTGGAACTTTCAAGGCCTAAATAAAACTGTACTGGCAGCTCACTCACTCTGAACATGCACATCTCCAGTTCTCTACAGCAGGCTCAAGCCCAGAAGGCAATGCTGCCAATCTCAGGTATCTTCATTCCAGTCCCAAGGTACAGTAAGTAAAGCCCATTTTCTTTTTCCATCCTTCATTCTTTTCTCTTTGCAGAGGGTGCTGCCCAAACCTCTCCAGCTAAAGTTCTTTACTCTTGTAGAAGCAAGTATACCTGCTCACTTGAGACAGTCATCCTGAATCAGTTCAGCTGGAAGGGTAGCTTGTAGTGTGTCCTAGAGATAGTAACCACCATATTCTCAGTATGCTGCATGCAGCATAATTTGAGCCACTTTTTTGATCTTCAAGAGACAGAAGAAGGGCTTGAGTTATTTTATCTAACATGATGTAACTGCTCCAGCAATTTGATGGTGAACCACTGTTCAACGGCATGAGTTTAAATTGTTTGCAATGAAACGCAGTCTTTTCGTGTGACTGATTCCAGTTTTTTTCAATATAGCATGGTGATGGAAAAATCTGTCAAAATAGTAGCCTGTTGAAAAGGCCGAAAATCAGTTGATCTGTGTTTGAATTTCAGATTACAAAAGTGCACTTGGTGCTGTGGGTTGTCATGTGGTAATATCTGGTTTATAAAAATCCAGGCATTACAATTTTGAGACATCTATCAAACCTATCAAACAGTTCAGAGTCATTAGGTACTGCAGACACTCTTAGGGAGAGACAGTTTAAATAGTACCAGAAGCTTAATATAATATGGGATTTTTGGCATAAACATTTCTTTAAAATGTTGTGCATATCCACCAAGGGAAGCATCTTTCCTGAGTGGTTGTGAGGGTAGGAGCTACCTCTGTAGTCATAAGAGATGGTCACTTCATCCTAGACAGGTACACGTATGTGAAAAAACATGATCCCGCTCTTCCTTAAAAAGGGGCAGGTGTGAAGGGTTTGTTTTGGGGCAGAAGGGACCTAGACAGCAGGCAGCTACAGCAAGTGTAGGAGCTCACACAGCCAACACTCGTGGCAGGTGTTCTGCAGATGTCTCAGGGGAGACTCCCAGGCTCCCGTGAGCACAAATGGTACCATGAAGATCCATAATGAGCAACTTGGCCTAGTAGAAAGTGTCCCTGCCCATGGCAGAGGGGTTGTAAGCAGATGAGCTTTAAGATCCCTTCCAACCCAAACCATTATGTGACTCTATGAATAGCTCAGTCACACAGCATGGTCTCCTGAATAACCAGTCCCTCCTAGAAAACTAATGGAAAACAAACAAACAAATAAAACAAAACCCCAAAACCAAACAAACAAAAAAGAAAAGCAGATGCCTAACAAACAGAACAAAATGTGTGTGTTCTGTGCTAGACACCTGAGTGAAATGGGTGTACATATAGATGGGAGAAAATGTGTTTGCAGAGGACATGGGGAAACTCAGCAACAACTGTAAGAGGAAATAGCCAAAATGCATGTGCATATTACTCTTCCTACAGTCATTTCAAAAGCTTCTTTCTTCACAGGGAAGGGGGAGACTGTGCAGAAAATGAAATTTTCCCCCTGAAAGCTGGGGGGAGATTGAGGCTGCCACTGACTTCTATCCTCAGCTATGGAGTATAATTGTGCCCAGGGCCAGGCAGCTGCTGCCTCCTGCCTCTAAATGGAAAGGAAGCAGTACTTGTATTTTTAAGGAGGATTTTGTCTGAAGCAAAATAGACTAGTTGTAAAACATACAGAAAGAGGTAAATAAGAAAGCTCTTGATTCTCTTCTTCGCGTTGGAAGGAGAAGGAAAACCTCAGAGAGAGAGACAGACAGACAGACAGACAGACAGACAGACAGACAGACAGACAGACAGACAGCTGCAGCTCAATCTTACTTTGAAAAGACTTACTAGGGCAGGAGTAATTGGGATCAGCTGAAAAAAGGAAGGTTAAAAAATTTAAAGTGAGCAGACTAGGCACTAATTACCTGTTGGGGAAGGGGAGGACCCACGTCCCATTTCTTCTCACTTTCAGTCATGCATGGGGCCCGTCTGTCTCTTTCTTCTACTCTGAGGTTTGACTGAGTAGTGTCAGCAGGATACCACGCTTGCCCATACTGACCAGGTCAGCAGTCATCACGAACAAGTATCCATCCCTAAAAGTGCCATATGGCTCAGTAGTGTTCTGTTTAAATTTCTCTTACAAAATGTGTCAATTTCTGTGCTGTGTCACCTTGTGCTGTGTGTCCATGCTACAGAGGCTTTGAAGCACTCTGGGAATGGGATATCTGTGGGTTATCTAATGTTTTTTTCACTCTGGGGCTCATCTATCATTCCTGGTTCATCTGCCTCTCACCCAGGATAGACTGTGCTCTTCCCTGATCTCTTAAATTCTTCACCAACACAGACAGTGAAGTGTGACCCTGAGGTCATGAAAAACAGCTTTATAACACTGACCCTAAACCAGGAGTGTCCTGAGCTACCATAAGCTGTGACAAAATGCCATGAAGATCTTCATGATATGGTGCTGTAAGCAGATAATCAAAAAGCAGCTTAAACTTACATCACCTCCCAGTGTGATTGAAGCTGACAAGACCATGACCAAGGAAATGGCCCTTGTATTATTGACAGCATGAAAATAGCCAAAAAGAGTACATATTCACAAGACTTCCTGTATCCAACATAACCCATTGTTTTTGTGGGTAGATTCTTCTCCCACAGAGGGGCAGGGGACATATTGGCCCAATATCTGGTGCCACCTTTTGCTGTGGGCTGCCAGTGGTGGGAAGTCCCAGCAGAGGCATGAGACTGCTGAGGAAGGCATGGGAACACAAGGATCCAAGTGGTCCCTGGTGAGCCTGGGGAAGGGTGGCCAGGTACTGGCATGTCTGTCTTGCACACAGCAGTGGAAATTGTGGAGAGGTTTCATTTAATGCACTGTAGCTGTTGGAGTACTTTATGAGCGCTACCTCAGTTTCTCTCTTAGCAGCAGGGAAGGCTGTAAGCAGGTGAAAGACTCTTCATTTAAGAGAGTGTGAAGGGAAATGGTATCTGCTATGGCTTGGTAAAAAGTAAACCAATAATCATTTAATGTCTGATGGTATAGAAGTTCAACTGCACAACTTTTTATTCTCTTATTGTTCAGCACTGTTGAATGAGGTATCAAACTATTTATTAATGCCATTTAATAATCTAAACACAATGCAAACTCTTTAGTAAATGGTTTTATATAAAATATTAATACCTTCTAGCAAAGTGGGCTGCCCTGAAAATTAGAAAAATTGGTTTATTGGCACATAAACTGTGCACCAACAGATGCCACTTATTTCCAAATCTAAGAAAAACAAGCCATTTCAAAACAGGGCCAAATTCACCTTTTCAGGCAGCTGGAGACAGGAGGATTTCTCATTTTTCCCTCTTTTACATGTTGTTCATTCACTTGTCCTAAGCAGGAAAGCTGGAAGTCTGATCACCTCCAAACCCTCCAAGAAGTTGGAGACTTTAGACCCACAGAAAAATGGTTCCTTCTCCATGCTACAAGGTTTGAGCTTCTCCCTGCCAAAGTGGTGTGTGTAGTGAATTGAGAAGAGGTTGACCAAAATCAGCTAAAGCTGGTCTAAGGCAGCTCAAGTTAAGGGTGCTAATCAGGTGTGTGAGAAACAGTCAACCTCATTGAGATCAGCATCAGTTTCTCCATCCTCCTCTACATCAACCAATTGTTTGCGGCCCATCACCATACAAGGTCCCCCACCACTCTGTCTTGTCCTCAATATATTACAATGGTTTTTTTATGGGAGTAGAAAAGATGATTGTTCTTGTAAGGTCTTGCACATCACACAACAATGCTGTAAACCAGTTTGGTACTGAAAGAAATAGTGAGGCAGATTTGGGATACTTGAATTATTATGAAAATGACTTGTTGTAAATACTAATATTGTTCCAAGTCCCTCTGTCTGTGAAAAAAAAAATCTGGAAGTCCTTCTGAAAATATTTGAATACAAGATTATTTCTTGCTGGGAATTCTGCACTGAAAAATAAATAAATATGGACATCTACATAGCTTGTTTCCTTTGAATTTTTATATCAGATAGTTTCGAAGGGGGGGACTATCTCATTTCTGTACTGGCAAAAGTATCTCTCCCTCCTTTGCTCTTTCATTTCTGTGGCCTTTTGGTTGATCTCTGTTTTTCAGGCACAGAGGCTACAAATAGCAAAAGTTTGAAGCAAATTTTAAGACACTGCTATGCCCTGCAGCTTCTCTGTAGCTCCTCTCTCTATGGGCTCCTGGAGGGGCTGCTGGATCAATGCCCTCACTGCCAGGGCTTTGGCTTCCTTTTGTGTTCTGGGCTGTGACAGCTCTAAAGGGTATGTGTGGAGACTGCCCCTACAGAGGCTAGAGATACACATAAAGTGGCTTCAAAGTTTTAGGTCTCTTCCCAGCATGTGCTTCATCTTGATGGATTTGTGATCTCTCCTGCCAGACCAGCATCCACCTTCCTTTCCATTTCCTGGGTGCTACCAACCTGTCAGCCTCACCTCTGGGCCTGGGAAGATCATGGAACACATGCTCCTAGAAGCTACACTAAGGCACATGGAGAACAGGGAGGTGATTTGGGACAGCCAGCAAGGCTTTACCAAGGGCAAGTCCTGCCTGACCAAACAAAATGGTCTTCTGTGATGGAGCGACTACATCAGTGGGCAAGAGAAGGGCTACAGATGCCATCTACCTGCACTGCTGTAAGGCACTGACTATGGTCCCCCACAACATCCTTCTCTCTAAATTGGAGAGGTATGGATTTGATGGATGGACTCTTCAGTGAATAAGGAATTATCTGGATGGTCACATGCAGAGGGAATTAACTGGTCAATGTCTTAATATCCAGATGGAGGTGTGTGACAAGTGGCATCCCTCAGAGGTCTGCACTGTTTAATATCTTCATCAGTGACAAAGACAGTGGGACTGAGTGGACCCTCAGTAAGTTTGCAGATGACAGAAAGCTGAGTGGTGAGGTTAACACACCTGAAGGATGGGATACCATGCAGAGGGACCCAAATAAGCTTGAGAAGTGGGTCTATGGGAAACTCATGAGGTTTAACAAAGACAAGTTAAAGGTCCTTCACCTGGGTTGTGGCAGTTCCCCGTATGCATACAGTTTGGGTGGTCAAAAGTTTGAGAATAGTCAAGTGGAGAAGGACTTGGTGTACTGGTGCACGAAAAACTGGACATGAGCTGTCAATGCGTGCTCACAGCTGAGAAAGCCAACCATATCCTGGGCTGAATCAAAAGAAGCATGAGCAGCAGGTGAAGAGAGGTGATTCTGCCCCTCTGCTTTGGTGAGATCCCCTCTGGAGTGCTGCATCCAGCTCTGGGGTCCTCAGCACAGGAGAGACACAAACCTGTTGGAGTGAGTCCAGAGGAGGGCCATGAAGATGATTAGAGGGATGGAACACCTGTCCTATGATAAGAGGCTGAGAGAGCTGGCATTGTTCAGCATGGAAAAGAGAAGGAACCCTTATTGCAGGCTTCCAGTACTTAAAGGGTCTTGCAAGAAAGACAGGGATGAACTTTTTAGCAGGCCTGTTGTGACAGGACAAGGCAAAGGCCAATGTTTTTAAAGGAAAAGAGGGTAGATTCAGACTAGATATAAGGAAAAAGAATTTAAAAATGAAGGTGGCAACACACTGGAACAAGTTGCCCACGGAGATGGTGGATGCTCCATCCTTGAAAACATTCAAGGTCAGGCTGGATGGGGCTCTGAGCAACCTGATCTCATTGAAGATCTCCCTGTTCATTGCAGAGAGGTTGGACTAGGTGACCTTTAAAGGTCCCTTCCAACCCAAACCATTATATGATTCTATTTAAACACACTCAGGATTCCTCCAGTAGTGAAAATATTCCTTCCCTCCAGTACAAACAAATGCAACGCTGAAGACACTGTAGCACACAACAGTGTCAGCAGAACTATCCACAGAAGGTTCAGACTACCCACAGAGCAGTGGGCAAGCTTATATTGCTGTCTTAAAGGAGACTTCACAGGGGTCTTCACTCTCTGTGTCAATGGCATGACCACTGCACATTTGACACTGGCGGGTTCACGTGTCAGACGTGCAACACCTGCCGCACTGGGAGATCTGCAATTAATAACTTGCTTCACAACCCAAACTAGTCATAGTACATTCATCTCATGCACTGTCTGGCAGAAGCATTCTGGTCACCAGAGTTTCCTCCTGCAGTATTCCTCTCTTCTTCCATGTTAGAAATGTGCACCATGACTTCATATTTCTTCCACCCAGCAAAATGGAAACAACTTCAGGTCCCAGGGAGTCCTTTGACTACCATGATCTGCTATATATCTAGCAACACCTTGACTCTTTCTAATGACTGATTGGATAACAAGAAATTCTTCTTGTCTCCAGCCATCCTGAACACACACCAGTCTTTTTGCAGGTGCACTGGCTTTTTAAATCACCATAATGACTTTTACAGAGGAAGCTCCCACAGATACCCATCCATTTCTTTATTTGCCTTCTGTGACCTTTTTCCCAGTCCGTCTCCTGGAATTCCTCTTCCTTCCTCTTTCCATTCTTCTCTCCAAATGACATTGGTCATCTGTCTGTGCCTAATTATGCTCAAACCATGGCTATTGCAAAAGCTTTTTCCCCTTGTATCTCCCACCATCTGGAGCAGTCCCTTTTTCCTATTGTTCTTTCTGCCTCACTGCTTCTCCATCTATTTGAAAGTCTCATCTGAAAACATCTCTGTTCCCATGCCTATGCCTCTTAATTTCTCTCTCCCTCTGCTATTATGTATTTAACTTTGATAAGTATCTTGGGATACCATTCTATGAAAAAAATTCCACTAAATAAAGCTGTGCTCCACTGTCAGCGGTGCTTACCTAAACTGTTTGTTTTCCCACTTGGTCTTCAGTAAACAGTAGACCCCCCCACGCTGATAGCAAACAGCATTATGCTGATGACCACCCACTAATTGGAAAGACAAGGGCTGCAGAGCTGTCTGGCAGGTTTGTGAGTAACACAGAAGCTGCTGTGAGCCAGAGCCCTTGATCTGGAGCACACCTCAGCAGGAGGAATAGGAGCAATCCTTGGGAAACCTGGGGGAAGGCAAGGGAGCAATGCAAATGCTGTGAGATTGCAGAGCTTATTAATTATCAAGACTCACTGATTAGCTCTGCTTTTCTCAGATCTCATGTACACGTGTAAATACCCGAGGCAGCCACCTGGCACAAGGTGCAGATCTAAGACAAAAATGGCTGTAACAAAACTATGCAAGCTTTGCTGCAAATAGGCTCACAGGAAGGCAGCTGAGGGTAAAAAACAGAGCTATAACCTGCTCAGCTCAAAAGTTTTGAGCCAGGAGAGGTGCACAAAGGGCAGCTTGATGCAGTTATGTGGAGGGTGGGGGTTATTCCTTACTTTGTGTTGATTCTCCTTATCTGCTTTCCTTTAGCTGTGAACTATTAAAAAAATTAAAAAAAAAAATTAAAAAAAAAAGAGAAGGAGAATAATAATAATTTATTAAAATAATAAAAAAAAATAACAGCAGCATTTTTTGGGGTCCTCTGACACCTCGTGAAACAGATGCCATTTATCACTGGGCAGTTTGTAATGGCTTTCTCATACCAGTCCTGGATCAAAAAGCAATCTCTCCTGCATCTCTATATTCTGCACCCCCTGTCTAAAGCCAGGGTGGACAGAACAATTATACATATTCTTCATCAGAGTAACAGAAATTCTCAGTCCTAAACTTGTCTCAACCTCTAGAGCATTGACCACTTTCCCAGGCCACCCTTTGTAGAAGGTAAAAGTGTTGTGTCAGGACACATGTCAAAGACACTGGGAGAAAGAGGAAGTGGGTTGCCTTTGGTTAAACCTATGTCCTCTCTGGAAACTTCTGATGAAGGGTAACACACATCAAAACAGGGGAGGTAGTGGTGCTGTGTGGCTTACTGATTTAGTAAAAAATAGCCTACCCATGGGATCTGCAGGGCAAGAGACATTCTGATAAACTGATTGTAAATTAATTCTGAATAATAACCACTCTTCTGAGAAAATAATAAACTTGTTTCTGAAAAAAATTAGGAGTAAAAGAGGCTAAATTTATTGAATAAATAACTTGCTATGAATTATTCACTCAGCTTTAGTGCTTACAGCTATTACATTAAAATATTCCCCTATTTAACATATAATGCAAACTAATAACAAATAAAGTCAGCAGTGGAGGAATGTTCTCAGCAAGCCACACTGAGGATTGCTATGGAGCTTAGCCACAGTGGAATGACCATTTATTAATTTGCAAACATGTGCAGCCTAATTGGCTATTTACAGCCATCAGTCAATCAAAGTGCTGGGATTCACATAAGAGATAGTGCAGTTGCTTTTCGCTGTTGAGAAAATTCTGTTTCTTCTGGCCCTGCAGACTGCCCATACCAGCCAGACCACTGCCTGCTGCAGTTCTCCCAGCCAGATACACAGGGTGAACCCTGATTCCATCAGTCTCATCACACTTTCTTGTCTCTAAGCAGGGCAGATGAGCAATCTGCTGACCTGAGTGCGGTACTCCTTGAGTCCTTTTCTACCAGATGAAAAATATTGTTGTGTAGAGAGAAGGCAAAAACACTACCTAAATAAAACTAGCTTGACTAGCTTATTTATTTTTTGTGCCGGTTTCTGGAAACAGAGTGAGAGTGAGCAGAGCTGTACTAGAGCAGCCAGATGAGTATATCTTTGTAAACATTCTGAGGTGTTCCTTACTTAGCTTGGTTTCATTGTGTCCAGAGCTAACAAACGCCAAGGTTGAAGGAATTTATTTCCTATAAAAATTTCAGCCTTCAGGTTCCAAGTTTATTTAGCTCAAGATGTGGTAATGACCAGCTCATAAACTGAACTATACCCTCTGGTACTTAATAGAAATTTATTGGGTAGCATTGACCATAATTATAACTAAAACAGATATATAGCCCCATTACATGAGGTTTAGTCTTCAACAGCAACCACTCTAGCAACTTTAGTGTAAGTTTTATCCCCCCTCTTCAATACTTTACAGCCTTTTGTTCTTTCCTTCTTCTTCTTCAGATCCTGGTGCTTTCTATGGTGATGTTACAACAGCATTTAGCTGTCTGAAAATACACCACTAATAAAAGTGCCATGAAAAAAGGGAACATAAGCTCTCACATCATCATTCTGGTTTCTTGCCTTGATCTCTCTAACCACTTCACATTCCCCTTACTGGGTAGTCTTTTGCTTAGCAACCATCTTTCTCTTCAGAAGCAAACAAAAAAAAATTTCTTGTTGATAGACACAAAAAAAAAATATAGCTATAATAGTCAATTTGGACCATCTAATCTTGAGAAGAGCAACAAAGCAATGAAAAGGGAACAAAGGTCAGTTCCTTATTAGTACAGCTTTGTATGAAACAGAGTAGTTGGGTGCCTAAACACTTCTGAGGATCGTAACCTTAGTTTCTCTCCATTCATTTTTAAAACGCAAATTATTTTCCCACATCTATAAGTGGATTGTGAGGATAAATACATGGAGATCATGAGATATTTGGATACCACAGTTAAGAGAATAAACTGATTGCTATGTGTGTTTTCTTATCCTGTTTTGGTTTTTTGGGTTGTTGGTTTTTTTTCCCAGTGCCTAATATTATGTCTTCAACCAAGCTATGTAACAGGAAAATAGATTTTTTTTTCTATGAAAGCTGCATCCTAATTCTTTGCTGCTGTTTCATAAGCTGAAATATATTTTTGGATCCCTTATAGTGTTCTCACTGTTTTTTACCTGAATGTTTTCCTAAGTTATATGGCTAACCACTTCTGTCTTTAACTTCATCAGTTCTCATTAACATCCTGTGGCAATGAGATCTGTCAATCAGTTTGTTGTTTTACAGGAAAAAGGCTTGGGATTTAACAGTCTTAAATGTTTTGCCTTCCATATTTGCAAATTATCCTTTTGTCTTTGTACACAGACCTATCTTTGTATCTTCTTTAATTGGCATGTTGATATTTTGTTTACTTTAGTACAATCTACTTTAAGAAGACAACCTTTCCTTTGTTTAACTTCCATTTGCTTAGCTAATTTTATTTACAAATATGATGTTACTGCAAATTTTGAGCAAAGCTCTATTTTTATTCTGTTTACTCTGAGAAATTCCGGTCTTCCACTTGCACATAAATACCGTTAGTTTCTGAGACAAGAAGTATCTCAGGTCTGAATACATCGTTTTAGACAGAGCTTCTAGAACTAAACCTTATCCAGAGGGGATACACCATTTGTGAAAAGAGCTGTAATAGCTCCAGTAATGTTTTCTAGCCCATACTTCACACCCTTTCATGTTTAGCTCGGCTTCTATAAATCACTGCTTCGTGGGGAACAGAATTCTTCACTGAATCATCCACACTGACACTCAACCGCTCTCAGGTGGTTCTTTTTTATTTATCCAGCAGCCTCTTCTGACCATCTGTGGGTTATCTGACTCTGATGCTGAATGAATATATCCTTTCCCTCTCTGTAGCCTCCATTTGCAACAGGAGAGGATGAGCAGAAGATCCTTGCTCGGCACGCACACGTGCCCTTTTCTCCCTCTGCAGGATTATGGCAAGAGGCAGCCACTGCTGGAGTTTGTCATCTGTAGCTCTTTTGGAGCAAGAAAATCAGTTAATTACATTGTTTGTACTAAGACCACCAAAAGAAAAAAAAAAAACCAAAAAAACCCCACCCAACAACACAAACCTGAACTCCTGCTCAAAAGGAGCATTAAGAGTCAAAAAATAGAGTTCATTTAAGCAAAGTAATATCCTAAATAAAGCTAATGTACTCTCTCCTGTTCCAATGAGCTTCATGAATAATGGATAAACAAAGCTTCATCTGCTTTAATTAATCTGGTTTCAAAATTAATTTGACCCAACACAAAATTAGCAGTCAATTTAGAGCTTTGGTTGATCAACAGGTTCAGGCTACACGAAGAGAGTGGGTTAGCAGCAAGTGCTGCGAACAGCAAAGGGCAATATTTTATTCCCTGAAGTAAAATGCTTGGTTAATTAATATACACCTAAGGTGGGGAATGCATTTCCCTTGCCAAAAGCTAACTTCACTCTGATGTTTTATTTGTAAATTTGTACTCTGGCTCAGATCCTCTTGCCTGTTCCAGAAAATTCCTGAATTTCCTTTAATGAATATTTATCCTCTTTGGGAGAGTCTTGCATTGATGCAGAACTGATGCTGCCACCTTTTTTTAACATGGTCCCTTCTTCTGAAGCACAGAGTTGGCTCAGGGAGACAAAACTCTGCCCTACTGCTGTGTGACTCTTTCTTGGTGTGGCTTCTCCCTCCAGGTGGGAAACCTGCTGACACACTGAAACAACTGCCAGACTACTCTGATTTAAAATGTTTGTGAAATTTTCCTTCTCTTTCATCAGAGAATGTGACTTGGATCAGATTTAGAACTCTACTTAGTCTCCATATTACTCAGCAAAATTCTTATGGCTGTCCTTCCCAGCAGCTGAGAGATCCTGGTATAAAGATGGCTCAGCTTTTTCCCAGCAATGTCCCTGGCAGGGATGATCTAGGAAGACTGTAAATCCCCTAACTTTTCTTCTGTGTTTAAAGGATTCCCCATTCAAAGACGACACATAGGTCTGCCTTTAGATTATCTTTACCCCACAGCACGTGTAAAAGTGCTTCTGTGGAATAAAAAGACCAGTATAATAATAAAACATTGGTTCAGGTTTACTGGAATTGAGGAGGTGAACTACCTTATGCTTAAAGAGCACTGGTGCTAAAAAGTTTCACACATTTGTCAAGTTTCCATTCCAACTGGTTTCTCAGCCACTCACTGACATCACTGGCCTTGTGCTGATACATAAGGTTAGTCTGTAGTAGATAGAAAAAAATAATTTCTACCTACCTGTGTCATGCTCCAGTTCTCAATATGCAGCTTGTAGTTTTGCTTTGTGGTTTTATGCAGTGTAACCTTTGCTATTTGAGCTGTTGCTGTATGGTGTCCCTGAGGAAAAGGGACTGATTGCATCCTTTAAATGCCTTCATGCAGTCAGTTTCAATTTTTGGTGATAAAGTCTTGAGAAAAGCTGAAATTCAAAGAAATTAATTGCTTTAGATTATTGGTATCATAAGTAAGCACACATGAATGACTTGCTATTGCAGATCTAAAAGAAATACTTGTAGTTGATGACCCCCTGTTTACCCTGATGCTTCTGGGAAGGATTTAAATGAGTGAGATAATACATACTGGGACCAATCGATTTAATTATAAATCCTTGTTCCTTCAAAATTATTTTGCTGTTAGAGCATATGATTCTTTTACAAAGAAAAAAAGATGAGAATTTTCAATTTTAAGAGTAATTGTTATAAAGAGGATTCTTCAAGGATTGGGGAAAGAAATATATTTGCATTAAAAACACATGACAAACAAACTGCTTCTGATTTGAGCGAGGAATAGTATGAAACAAGTTTTGAAGAAGGTGAAATGGTTCTGAAATGGACTGAGTTTGAACATCATTAAAGATCCCTTCCAAATCAAAGGATGAAAGGAAGGAACACTAAGCAAATTTGCAGATGATACAAAACTGGGAGGAGCTGTTGACTCCCTTGCAGGCAGGGAGGCCCTGCTGAGAGACCTCCACAAATTAGAGGGCTGGGCAATCATCAACCAAATGAAGTGCAACAAGTCCCGGATTCTGCACCTGGGATGAGGCAACCCTGGATTTACATTCAGGCTGGAGAATGAGATGCTGGAAAGCAGTGCTGTGGAAAGGAACCTGGGGGTTCTGGTTCATGGCAAGTTGAATATGAGTCAGCAGTGCCCTGGCAGCCAGGAGGGCCAACCATGTCCTGGGGGGCATAAAACAAAGCATCGCCAGCTGGTTGAGGGAGGGGATTGTCCTGCTCTGCTCTCCACTGGGGCAGCCTCACTTCGAATATTGTGTGCAGTTTTGGGCACTGCAATATAAGAAAGGTATTAAGCTATTGGAGAGCATCCAAAGGAGGGCAACAAAGATGGTGAAGGGCCTTGAGGGGAAGCTGCATAAGCAGTGGCTGAGGTCGCTTGGTGTGTTTGGCGTGGAGGAGACTGAGAGGAGACCTCATTGCAGTCTACAACCTTCTCATGAAGGGAAGAGGAGGGGCAGACACAGATCTCTCCTCTGTAGTGACCAGTGACAGGACCCGAGGGAACGGCCTGCAGTTATATCAGGGGAGATTTAGGTTGGATATTAGAAAAAGGTTCTTCACTCAAAGGGTGGTTGGGCACTGGAACAGGCTCCCTGGGGAAGTGGTCACAGCACCAAGCTTGACAGAGTTCAAGAAATTTTCGAACAATGCTCTCAGGCACATGGTGTGACTCTTAAGAATGGGTGCAAGGCTAAAAGCTGGACTTGATGATCCTTGTGTATCTCTTCCAACTACACAGCATATTCTGGGATTCTATGATTCCATGCTTCTATGATCATCTCAGTCAGCTGAAATAGGAGAAGCAATCTTAAAGCTCTTTGGGAACATCTTCTTGTTTAGTGTTTTTCTTAAAAGCTGTGTCAATTCCTTCCCTTTCTAAAACAGAGAGAGTTGGCAGCTGCTGCTGCTCTTTCTAATGCAGCAGTTCTTGGAGTCCCTACTGAACTCCAAGTTCCCATGCAGATATGTTCCTCAATTAGGGGGACCCCTGTGACAACTGTCAGGTTCATGCTCTCTAATACAGCCAAGGAGGTCCCATGTGAATAACCATACTTATTTAGCTTACAATCATAGAATATTTTGGATTGGAAGGGAATTTAAATGGTCAGTCTCACTGTCTTTGTCACTGATGAAGATATTAAACAGTGCTGGTCCCAATACAGACCTCTGAGGGATGCCACTTGTCACACACCTCCATCTGGATATTAAGACATTGACCAGTTAATTCCCTCTGCATGTGACCATCCAGATAATTCCTTATTCACTGAAGAGTCCATCCATCAAATCCATACCTCTCCAATTTAGAGAGAAGGATGTTGTGGGGGACCATAGTCAGTGCCTTACAGCAGTGCAGGTAGATGGCATCTGTAGCCCTTCTCTTGCCCACTGATGTAGTCGCTCCATCACAGAAGACCATTATGTTTGGCCAGGCAGGACTTGCCCTTGGTAAAGCCTTGCTGGCTGTCCCAAATCACCTCCCTGTTCTCTATGTGCCTTAGTGTAGCTTCTAGGAGCATGTGTTCCATGATCTTCCCAGGCCCAGAGGTGAGGCTGACAGGTCAGTTCTTTCCAGTAATTTCCTTTCTACCTTTTTTTAAAATGTGTGTAATGTTTCCCTTTTTCCCGTCCATTCCAGACTTTACCTGGTTGGGAAGACTTTTCAAGTGTCATGGAGAGTGGCTTGGCAACTACACCAGCCAATTCCCTCAGGGATGCATCTCATTAGATCCCATAGGTTCCTCAGGTGGTCCTGAAGCTGATCTTCTCTTATGGCAAGAGGGATCCCCCAGTCCTTGTCTTATTTTCCTTCCATTTGAGAGGTGTGGGAAGAGAGGATGCCACTGAAGACTGTGGCAAAAAAATTAGTTAGTACCTCAGCTTTCACCTCGTCTGTTGTTAGCAGTTTGCCAGTCTTGTACCCCTGCTTGCCATTGTGTGAGTACACTTCCTTTGACCTTCCTTTTCTGACTGACATACTGTAGAAACTTTTATTATTGTTCATTGCATCCCTTCACAAGTTAAGCTCAGCCACACATGTGCTTTCCTGAACTCATCCCAACACAGGCACTTCATATGGGCTGTTGGCTGTGTCACCCTCCTAGAGGAACATCCTTTACTTCCCTGGAGATATTTCATGGTGTTTCCCTGTTGGCTTTTACTACCTCGGGAGCTACTGACTCATCACCCTAAGATTTCAAGTGTGCTGGAGTGTACCCAGGCTGAGGGGTCCTTACTAGCATCCTGTCCTTCTGACCTTGGCACATCATCCCACAGCTTGTCATGGGCGAGTCCCTTATCACCCCTTCAAGCCTAGTTCATAACTCTGGCAGCTTTAAATCCTGGCAGCTTTTGGCTGCCTGAGCAAGGAGGATCTGTGAGAAGACTGATGTGTTTTACTTTATGCTTTTGGGAAATATAGCTTTGTATTGTTCTTTTGCACATGACCCTTCTTGGCTCAAGGGCAGCAGGGGATGATAATGCAGAACAGAGCAACAACATTGCAATCTGAAGAGCTGTCTAGCTCCAGAGCTCCTCAAAAGTCTCTCTGTAATGGTCAACTCCATAAACCTTACTGTCCCTTAGCTAAATAGGTTTGAACCATTATCTCGCTTCTGTACTTCTAATTAGATTTTTGTGAAAACAGATCATGAAGAAAAATGTATCACCCATCAGAGTCCTTGTGCTTTTTGAAAACCTCTTGAATGTATTTGAAGCAGCATTGGAGACTTGGTTGGGCTTTCTGGTTGAAGACAATAGCAACAGGACTGGAGGAGAACAATTAAATTGTGCAAAGATGCAATGCTGAAGGGTTCCATTTCCTTATTAATTCATTTCTGCCATCAAAAAGATGGGTTTGTTAGGGAAAATTGATGGTTTCTCCTCCATAGATTTATGGAGCAGAAGAGGTTGTCCAGTCCTAATGTGTTCTTCACATACACACACACACTGGTTTGCTTCTAGTAGAAACGATAATCCACACTATGCAGTGTTTGCTTGCTGATTTATGTGCTTACAGTCAGGCTCTGCACATTTTCTACATGGAGGGCAGGCCCCCCATCTGCATGACTATGGCTGAAAGACAGGGAGCATACTGGGAGGGGAAGAGGAAAAGATAGAAAGGATTCTTTACTAAACATCAGACAGTGTTTGGGGACAGCTAGCTCCTCATGAGTGTAAATTAAAAGGGCTGCTCTATCATACTGCAGCAGTCAGAAGGCTACTGCAATAGGCAGTGATCTGCAATGCACAGGGAAGTTATATTCCACAGCTACCTGTATTAAACGGGAATCAGCTTCATACTTCTTATCCCTCCAAAATATCCCCCTTTCCCAGAGCAGGAATAGCACAGCAAAGTGAAACAATATGAATAATTGCCTGGAGAGGCTATTCTGCAATGATGGCCTTACAGAAAATATCTGTCAGCCTTGCTTAGGAAATGTCCAAAATTCTCAGGACACCAATCAGGCAGGATTTGACCCTATTGACAGAGCATCATTCATGTCTGCTCCTTAGAAGAAAAAGGTAATGGTACATCTTTAGAATTCAGCTGCTGCTTACTGATGGTTGTACCAGGCCTGGTTAAAAGTGACCTTCACAGACTGCTCAATCTACCGCTGTTTAATGACACAAATTATTTAGTCTGTAAGAAAGCTGTGAGGCCAGCACCCCGTCATCTACTGGACTCACTTGGAGCTCACAGAGTTCAGTAAGTAATCATGTAGGAAGCACTTTCAAAACTCCTGCTTTTTCTTGTAATGAGTGCCAAGGGTAGGAGGAGGTTGTGTTGATCTATTATTTGAGAATTTTTGAGCCACCTGGAAAAATCAACAACCTTTTTCAAAGACTGAAGTACTTTCAAATCTGGGTGCTTAAAATGGGTTGGCTGTAAACAGCTCACTTTCAAACAGATAGTTTTGATCCACTTTTGATGATTTATTCAATCCTGAGGCTCACTTGAGACTTTACTACTGTGGCATTCGACTTCCTCACCTCATCATTATCCCTGAAAAAGTAGTTACTAATGACTATTGACACTTGTCAGATTGCCTTTATTTTTAAGTGCCTGAGTGGAAGCTTTCAGTCTCCTGAACAAGGTGATAAAATCAGGTGATCCCTTGCCATGGTCTGTGTGCAGGGTTAGCCTGCAGCTAATAAAAGAAAAGTTGAGCTTTGCCTCAATATGTGAAGGCTGAGAGATCACACATTAATTTACATTTGCCACGGGGCAGAAATATGCATGAACCTTGACTTGACTCAGCTAGTGAGCAGACCAGACATCTTTAAAAAAATTTAGAAGAGGAGCACAGCACATTCAGAAAAGGAGGTTCCTGCCAGCTTCCCCAAATGGATAACCTTATCTGGGTTTCAGGCATTGATCATGTGTGACTGTTTTAAATCTTTGTTGTTCACTTATCTACGTCTAACCTGCATCTCTGCATCAGAATCTTCCACTGGGTTTTAGCTTACTGCCAGTCTGTTAAGGGCACTCCCTCTGAACTTACCTGAATTCATTGGAAGCAGTTCTGCTGTTGTTTTTTCAGGATAATCCTTCTCCCAATGGCAAGTTGTGGCTTCTCCAAGGCTTGTAAAAGTTTTTCTTACAAATTTTTATAGTTAAGTGTTAAATGGGACTGCTAAGAACACTGTAGCTAAAGTAAAATTCTCAAAGAGAGAGTTTTCTTACATTTTGAGGCTGTATGGGGGTTTTCTGGGGACATTTTGGATACATAAGGAAAAAGTCAGTGCTGGGGTAAAGGGCTAGATTTAAAGAACTAAGCCAAGATTTTTTTGGTGCATGAAGACTAAGTCAAGGGAGAGAAGCCACTCATGTTCCATGGGTAGCGAGGGTTCTGTTGAGGGATTCACTCAAGCTATTCATAAACTCCACAATGAACTGCAGAAAGAATTTCCCTGATGTTCTACCTACCAAAAGTGGCAAATTTTGTTGGGCTTTTAAATAGCCTATTTAAATGGAAGAATCCCTTGAAAGGAAGGTGGCAATGCAATAAAGATGCAGAAAAACTAGATAAATAGGAAAAAGAAAACCAAAATAATTAAAAAAAATTAGTGCATTAGATGAAGTATTATGCAGAATTTTTATTTTTAACCACACTCGAGGGCATGTCAAATGTCTGTGCACTACTGCAGACATCTCCAGCTGAACAGTCTGGCAACTTCTCCTTGTCTAGGACAGACAAAGTTTCAAAAGTTGTATGTTTTTGGACTCATGCCACCTTACTCTAATTCCTCCTGAGAGGACAAAGCAGGTGACTGACAAGGTTGATAAGACTTTGATATTAAATTCTTTCAATTTTCAGACTTTTCCTGCTAATATAGCACTGGGTTTGCTCTCCTACTGAGCTGCTAAGTCAATTGCTGGGTCTTAAGACCAGTAATTTGCCAGCTTTTTTGAGTTTCTTGATGGTATCACTAAGATGAAGAGTTGCAGAATATTGTGTTGTCTAGTCCTAACTTGTGAAGATGGAGGAAGAACTGTACATGCTGATACATCAGCAGATCCAGTATATTGTATCTCTGGGCAAGAACCTCCAGCAAATGAACAGATCTTATGCTCTGCTGAATTATATTCACAATGCTTTCTTGTCCGTGATCTGGAAATTCCTTCTAGCATAGAAACAAGGACAAAATTAGAATGGTGCTTGCAGTTGTTGTTAAGGCATTCACTTACTGTAGTTAAAGCAGTTGTTATTAATGGACTTTTTCAGGATGTCCTACTAGGCACCTCCAATTCTGTAGCTTATTATACTGGTTGGATGTGGATTTATTCCTGTTCCAAGGTCTGAAGTCCATATCCTGCAACTAAGTGTCAGCCAGTATGTTCCACTGGGCCTAGCACTAATTTTTGGTATAGGACTAAACATGTTAAGACTTTATTCCTCACTAGCTCTGTGGTTCTCTCCTTATTTCCTCTGCTCAGTATCATGTTATGGATCCATCCATACTGAGTCTGGCTGGAATGGAGTAAATTTTCTTCATAGCAGCCTGTACAAATGCTCTGTTTTAGATTTCTGATTAACATGGCATTGATAACACACCATTGTTCAGCTATTGCTGCAGTGCTTGTACAATGTCAAAAATATATCTCATTCCCACTATGCCTCCTGTGGTGAGTGAGCTGGGTGGTTAATAAATTAGGAGGGGACACAGACAGGGCATCTGACCAAGACCGACTAAAGAAATATCCTGTGCCAATTCACTCCATGCTCAATAATCAAAACTCAAGGAGAGAAGGAGGAAAAGGAGAATACTTGTATGGCACTTGTCCTCCAAAGTAACCACTAGTGTTGAGAGACCCAGCTTCCCAGGAAGCAGCTAAACATCTAGCTGCTGCAAAGAGGGAAGTAATGGACAAATTCCTCCTTTGCTTTGCTTGCGTGCACACCTTTGCTTCACCTACTAAACTGTTTTTATCTTCATCCCCAAGTCTTCTCACCTCCTATTCTATTTTCTCTGTGTCTCACAGGAGACAGGAGTGAGTGGCTGTATGAGTGCTGGGCTACAGCCGAGTCCACCCTCAACACCATGCAAATGCCAGGCTTCCACAGTGACCAGCAATGTGTTGATCAAAAGCCACTGCCCCTGGCTGTTGACTGCAGCAAACTGTCACAAATGCAAACTGGTGAAGCCATCCCTTGACCTCCCTTTGTATTTTAGCCCCAAAGAAGGTTTTTCTTTCATGTTTATGTGTCCAGGTACATGAGTCTGTGACTAATGAGCACAGGAGCAGTTCAAGCTTCTAGAATTATCCAAATTATCTAGAATTATCTAAAAAAAGTTCTTTACTTCTACTAAACCAAGTGTCCACTGATGGGTACAACCTGATTTTGGAAGTCCAAGTTATTTACTCCTAGATATTTTTCACATCCAACTGACATCTACCATGTTAAGTGTTTTTAGTTGCTGCTGCCCAGATTTCAGAGCTATTTGCTGTGAATTTGCTGATGTAGATCATGTGAAAATTCTTGTTGTGGATCTGTAGACTGAAATGTTTGAAAATTATTCTACTATGCTGATCATCTTGATTTATTGTCCCAAGAGGGTCAAATAATCAGCAAAATTCAAATGCAATGAGTCTTGTCTCTCCAAACTGGCAGCCCTCACCCTCAAATTTAAGTAGGGAAATGAACAAACAAAATGCCACAGTGAAGGCTTAGGAAAGGATCTTTTCCCTTGTAATATCGAAGCTGGAATTTAGCAAGTTGATTGCATGCTTCTGTACCTTTTCAGTTTTGATTATGTACTAAAGCCATTTTCTTGGAGGCCCCAGGAAGTGAGTACATGGGACTCTGACTTTTTCTGTATATGGTCATGAATCCCTTTCTTAGGGACACTGTCTTTCATGGCCTTTTTGTTCAGCTGCAGATCCCTCAGGTTTCCTGAACAATTTGCTTTGACTAAACCAAAACACCATGTTTACAAGTATCTGAGAAAATATGATAAAAACTACACCACAGTAGTCCCAAGCATAATTGTCCTTGGTCTCCTGATGTCCCTCAATTTTTCTGAGGCCATTCTGGTTGCTTTTTAACTATGGGGGTGCATCACAAGTCTTCCATAATGTGTAAAAACACATCTTCCCTGTAGTCAGAGTCCAAGAGAAGGTCTTGTCATTCTAGAGGCATTTCAGTCTCCTAAGCATGAAGGGAGGGCATGAAGCCTTCCTAGGCTATTGCCCTCAAGTTCTATTTCCAGAAGAGGCCATGAATGTTTTCAGAACTGTTATCTTGGTGCTCATAGACCTAAACACTTTCTTTGCTTTCTTGTTTTCAAAAACCTCAGTTGTGGTGGGTTTGTGTGGTTTTTTTTGCTTTGTTTTGTTTTGGTGGTTGTTGTTGTTGTTTTGGTTTTTTGCATTTGGATTTGTTTGTTTGTTTGGTATGTTTTTTGTTGGGTTGTTGTTTTTTTTTTTTTATCTGAGGAGAGCTTGTTATTCTCCTGTTCACCTGAGAACAACCTGTCAAGATTAAGACTACCTCCTCTTCTGGTATCTAGCACATCACATATTCGTACATGTATACCTCCATGAATCTGCCTCTGGCTGCCTGCCTGCCTGCCTTTGATGTGTTTAGCACTGCAAACTGCTGCGTGGGAAAGACTGGTGTTTGTTTCAAACTGTTTGGCACCAACTTCATAGGGCCAGGCTCCAGCTGGCTCTTGCAGTTACCTCCACTCTGCGTTTTGGAACATGAGAGCATCCAACACACACTAATTACATCTAAGACAAATAGCCAGAGGCAGTGCTTTCTTACATAGTCCTTGCAGAGCAGACGTAATAGGTTATCAAGTGACAGTCTCTCTAGGAATTTTCCAGGAGGGCTTTACTTATTGCTGTGATGACATTCATGCCACTTGAGCATGGGGCTCTTCATTCACTTCAGATCTCTATTTATAATGCTGTTTGGTGATATATAGGTGAAACTACGAGACAATAAAAGGGAAGACTTTCTCCTACAACTTTCTTTCTAAGATATGTCAATCCAGATAAGTAATACAGAAATACTGATACTTTGGGCCTTGCTAGAGTACTGTAAATGTTTTGGGTAAGATTTGTCTTCAGTGACTCCTGGCTGGATCATTTCATGTTTTGCATATTTTCCAGACCACACAGAGGCATTTCAAACAATATAGCCCACAGGGTGTCATGGGGTTTCTCATAGGAGAGCCAGGGAGCCATTTAGGAAAAGCTTTGGACAATATATCTCGAATGCAAAATTGTGACAAGGCTTATTTTTTACCTTTACTCAGGTAAAACTATGCCCAGAACTTCTCCTTGTATGAATCCATTCCATAGGAGGCCAAAAATCTTTTAAGTTCAAAGAAGCTGGATTTATTAGACTTTTAATTAAAACAGTTATGTTGTTAATTTAGTGACTAGGAAAAACAGCCTGGAAATAATGCTTATATGTGACTGTCTCCCTCATCACTGTTTTGCAGGCAGGCAGTTGCTGTAATGTTTTGTTTCAACCTGCACAGTAAATGTTGAGTTTACAGCTGATTCTGCAGTATTTTCTGGTCTCTGCAAAGTGTCTCCTTCCATCACATCTATGGGTCTTTCCCATGTGCCTCTCAGCTGTTTCACTGTCTCTCCATGAACTCTTTCCTATGACTCTTATTTTCTTTGTAAGCCACATGCTCCAGTTTAGAACATCTCCTCCTCAAGATATCTCTTCTCCCAGAAGGCTCCACTTAACTTATATTCCCATTTTTTAGAGGGCATAAAATGGAAGCATCAGACAAACAGTACAGAATGCTGTCACCATTCTTGGATGGGTGTTCTTTTTCAGTAGTATTTTTGTTTGTGTTTTTTTACAGTTTGTTTTTTCTAATTATTATAATTTTATTTAACTCTATCCTAGTGCTCTTATTTTGCCAGTTAGCTGACAATAATTAAGAAAATCGCAAATATTGATAAAGGTTATATTCCAAAGCCATATTCAAGGACCCATTTGCCACTTAAGGTTGAACATATTGACCAGCATGAGCCCGTGTAGAGAGTGGTGTTTTCTAAGTATTGTGACTGTGCAGAGATCTGAGCAGAAAAGTCTTTCCTGCCAAGGAATAGAAAAATCTTCAGTGGAATGTGCACTCACAGCCCGGAAAGCCAGCCATATCCTGGGCTGCATCAAAAGAAGCTTGGGCAGCAGGTCAAGGGAGATGATTCTGCCTTTCTTCTCTGATCTAATGAAATCCCACACGGAGTGCTGCATCCAGCTCTGGAGTCATCAGCATAAGAAAGACATGGACCTATTGAAATGGATACAGAGGAGGGCCAAGAATATAATTTGAGCAATGGAGAACCTCTCCTATGAGAGAGTTAGGGTTGTTCAGCCTGGAAAAATGAATACTCCAGGGAGACTGCATTTTAACCTCCTAGTACTTGAAGGGACCCTCTAAGAAAGATGGGGATGAACATTTTAGAAAGCCTGCTGTGATAGGACAAGGGGTAATGGTTTTAAAGAGGCGAGTTCATTTAGATTACATGTAACAAAGAATTTTTTTTGAAATGGGATGGCAAAACACTGGAATAGGTTACCCAGAGGGATGGTGGAAGCACCATCCCTGGAAACATTCAAGGTCAGGTTAGGCAGGGCAATGACCAACCTCATATAGTTGAAGATACTCTGACATTGTAGGGGAATTGGAATAGATGGCCTTTAAAAGGTCTCTTCCAACTCAAACCATTCTGTGATTTCCTGAATCCCTGTATCTTTTGAGGTTTTTTTTCTTCTTAAGAATATTTTAAGTTTGTTTCTTGAGAAATATCCACAAACTTTGGACCGTTACATAAAACATCTCCTTAGAACAAGAGAAGACTACTGTAAGACTCTTACAGACACCCATTTCTGTCTTTAAACTTGTCCTTCAGAAAAGGCATTTTTTTAGATTACTATTATTTTAATTCCAACACTTGTTTAGGATCCTTCCCCAAAATAAATCTTTGTAGTCCAAGGCTTGTGCTCCTACTCTGCTCTCTTGAGACTGTGTTTCCTAGTAACCAACATCCCTGTACTGAGAGTTCTTGCACATTTTTCACTGTAACTTGAGAAGAGGAAAAAAAATCAGTTTTATTCAATAAATAGACTCTGACAGCAAAAGTGACCTAGGCGTCAAATAAGCAAGCTAGGAAAAGTGTGCATACTAGTTCTATAAAACCAAAACAAGGAGGGTGACACGGGGGTAGTTTGTTGAGAAAACTAAAAGAAATGTCAATTATTTGAGGGGAAATATTATAACATAGTTTTCAAAAAGGACAAGATATGGGGACCCTGGGTTACAACTGGAAATGTGTCCCAGCTTTAGTAGAAACATATTGTTAAAGGCAATTTTGAAGGGGTTAATGAAATGTACGTCAGAGTCAGAAGAAAACATTTTCTTAAGGTCTGAGAGTTGATAAAATGGACACTTGAACTGGTTTCTTCTTTTCTCCTCTCCATTCCCTCAGTATTTCTGAGACCAAAAATGCAAATTTCAAAAGCAATTTTATATTTGAGATTAGACATTGCCTTTGCTTTTTCATCTCCTGTGGATTCTCCCTGTTTTGAAAAAGGAGCTAGATGTTCTGCCAAGAATAATAGATCTGATATAATAATATTAATAATAATAATAAATAATTATAAGAATAAGAATAATAGATACTAATAGTAAGAAGAAGAATAGACTCTATTCCTCCAGGTTGAAACAGAAAGCATCTGGGTCTGGGTTTTCATGTTGGGAGAAGATGGAGGCCACTCATGCAAGAATATCACAGAATATGTCGAGTTGGAAGAGATACACAAGGATCATCTAGTCCAGCTCCTCGCCCTGCATAGGACTATCCCCAAGAGTCACACCACGTGCCTGAAAGCATCACTCAAACACCTCTTAAACTCTGTCAGGTTTGGTGCTGTGACCACTTCCCTGGGGAGCCTGTTCCAGTGCCCAACTACCCTCTGGGTGAAGAACCTTTTTCTAATATCCAACATAAACCTCCCCTGACACAACTGCAGGCCATTCCTTGGGTCCTGTCACTGGTCACCACAGAGAAGAGATCAGTCAGTGTCTGCCCCTCTTCTTCCCCTCATGATGAAGCTGTAGACTGCAGAGGTCTCCCCTCAGTCTCTTCTTTTCCAGGAAGAACAGACTAAGTGTCCTCAGCCGCTCCTCATGTGGCTTCCCCTCAAAGCCCTTCACCATCTTTGTTGCCCTCCTTTGCATGCTCTCTAAGAGTTCAATATCTTTCTTACATTGCAGTGCCCAAAACTGCACACAATATTCAAGGTGAGGCCACCCCAGTGCAGAGCAAAGCGGGACAATCCCCTCCCTTGACCGGCTGGCAATGCTTTGCCTGACACCCCCCAGGACACGGTTGGCCCTCCTGGCTGCCAGGGCACTGCTGACTCCTATTCAACTTGCCATCGACCAGAACCCCCAGGTCCCTTTCCATGGCACTGCTTTACAGCATCTCATTCCCCAGTCTGTATGAACGTCCACAGTTGCCTCATCCCAGATGTAGAATCTGGCACTTTCCCTTGTTGAATTTCAAGTGGTTGGTGATTGCCCAGCCCTCTAATTTGTTGGGGTCTCTCTGCAGGGCCTCCCTGCCTTCAAGGGAGTCAACAGCTCCTCCCAGTTTTGTGCTTTCTGCAAACTTTCTTAGTATCCTTTCCAGTCCTGCATCCCAAGTCATTCATGTTGAAGAGCACGGGGCCCAAGATGGAGCCCTGTGGAACCCCACTAGTGACAGGTCACCAGTCTGATGTTACCCCATTCACTGTTATCCTCTGTGCTTGGCCCATGAGCCAATTGCTTACCCACCACATGATGTGTTTATCCAGCTGTGTGCTGGACACTTTGTCCAGAAGATTCTCTGAAAACCAGTAACAGAAGCTCTACTGAAATTCAAAAAGATTACATCAACTGGCTTCCCTTGATCAACTGTGTGGATTGCCTTGTCAGAGAGGAAATCAGGTTTGATAAGCGGGACTGTCCTCTCATGAAGCCATGCTGGCTGCAACCTGTGATTGCATTGTCTTTCAGGTGTTTTTTCCAGTACTTCCCAGAATAATATTTCTCTGTAACTTTACCAGGCACTGAAGTGAGACTGACCAGCGTGTGGCTTCCAGGGTCCTCCTTCTTACCTTTCTTGAAAATTGGGACAACGTTCACCAGCTTCCAGTCGGCTGGGACCTCTCTGGATTCCCAAGACTGCTCCAAAATTGAAAGAAGTTTTGACCACTAAATTTACTCCAGCTGGGTGATTTTTCGGTATCTCAAATCACTAACTATGCAATTCACCAGAGTGTCCTGGTTTCACCTCAGATAGAGTTAATTTTCTTCCTGTAGCTGGCACAGTCCTGTGATTTAGATTTAGGATGAGACTAATGCTAACACACTGATGTTTGAGTTGTTGCTAAGCATTGTTTACACTCAGTTAAGAACTTTTCAGCTTCTCACACCACTCCACCAGTAAGTAGGATTGGGGGCACAAGAAGCTAGGAGGAGATACAACTGGGACAGCTGACCTAAACTGGCCAAAAAGATATTCCATACCATATGATGTCATGTTCAGTATATAAAATAGGTGGAAATTTGGCCAGGGGCTGCTGCTCAGGAACAGGCTGGGCATAGGTTAGCAAGTGGGGAGCAATTGCATTGTGCATCACTCTTTTTGTACATTTCAATAATTCTTTTAATTATCATCTTTTTTATCATCATCGTCACTTCCTTTTCTCTTCTATTATTCTGCCTTTATTTTGATCCACAATTTTTACTTTTTTTCTGTCCCACATCCCACAGGTGGAACGGAGAGTGAGCAAGTGGCTATGTGGTGTTTAGCTGCCTGATGGGTTAAAACACAACACAGAAACAGCCACTGAAGTGTAGGTTTTGAAAAGCGAACATCTCCATTGTTTTTACCATATCTACTGGAATAGGATTGTAGGCACAATTTGAGTTCTTACATCCATTGCTGCTTTCAAACTCTGATCACAGCAAAGATATTGCTGTTCATAATTCCTTTGACAGTCTTTTGTAAATGTGGACCAATAACTTTTGTTATAAAAGTTATTTTTGAAAAAATATTTTCCCTCTAAACTAGAAGTATGTCTTTCTGCAATAAATGTACTTTTCAGTTCTCCAATTCAATTGTTCTTTATTATTGCTTGCACAAATGTTAAAACCATGGTCTAAATGTGAGCAGTAAATCCTGTACTCAATTCTTTAACTTTGGGATTGTTTTCTAGTTATAAGGAATGGATACTTGGGAAGAGGAGAAGTTTAACTTAATCTACCTTTGGATAACACTCTACTGCTACATGTAATCCACACGGATCATAAAAAAACTCTGAGCTCTTTATACAGACAAAAAATACTTTGCATGGGTTTCTTGGTCTGGTTTGTATTATGTTCCTGTTTTGTAGATGAATTATTGTTTCTGTTGCAGTGGGTCCTAGTAATTTCCTCCATAGAGGCGGTGTCTGTCATAGGAGGTACTAAATTAAACAGATGTATTTGTTGTTGTTGTTGTTGTTTAAATGACCTCTCTGAAGGCTTAGACTTTATTCTAATTTGAAGAGAAGCCTCTTCAGTCTACTCACTGTCTTCAGCAAGGTTTCAGTAAGGTAGGACCAGACCTGCCTTGCAATCTAACTAGCACACTCATCTTCAACCAAACCAGCATGCCCTGGGCTTTCCGTTCCAGTTGGCAATATGCAAAATGCAGGGCTATTGCCAGTTCCACCTGCTCCCTCCAGGGTTCCCAAATGCTATGCAGTAAGCACTTCACCTAGATTGACTTGCCAGTTTCTTTGTCACAGTGAGTTTAGGTGCATGAGGAGATGAACCACACCAAGCATCCTTGCTTGCTTTTTGTAAAGTTTGTTACTGTGCTTTCAGAAAGCTCATGCACAAAACTGATTCCAGTGTTGGAGCTGAAAGCAAAGGTTAATGGCAAATGACAACGTAATGATTTAAATAGTATGGCTGTGTAGTGCTCTCACATGACTTCAATTTCCAGCAGGTATGAGAGGGGGAGAGACTATCTCGATTTAGGATGGCATATTCATGAAATATGCACCAATCTCTTTACAACAAATTCATACCTCATTTGTTAATGTCAGAAAACAACTGTGCAAACACTGGGCAGAACAAATGGAAAGGCTGTGTCACAGGAACAGAGCTAGCAGTCCCCTGTGAGGTGCTGCTAAAAGCATAATGGATACACTGACTCCTGTTCTGGACATCTTATGAGGTGGACTCAGAATCTGTTTCCATGGGGATGCTCTGGGAGTTTCTTATTACGTGAGTTAATCAAAATTATGTAATGGTATGAATTATAAAGTAGATTAATTTCTTCTGTCTTCAAACTCTCCTCCACTTGAAAAATAACATGCCAAAGGCCTGAGGGATATGATAACTATCTACTAGCTTATTGTGAATACTGTTTTTAGAACTCCCTGCATAATGGGGCTCTAACCCATAACTGATGCTGCTATCTAATATAAACAAGCAAAAAAAAAATTGCTTACTCCATATTCAAAACTATTAGGTACTAACATAAGAGGAGTAATCTACCACATTCAGGAAGGGTATGATTAGATGAAATGGGGCTGGATGATTCCCAAAATGTCCTAATATAATGATAAAGAACCGTTCTCTTATCAGTGAGCTCGATTACTCACCCCTCTCCCTGAGAAATGTCAAAGCAAATGTTGGAGATGGCTGCTGTGAATTTCCAGGAGGTTTTGGAACTAGGATAAATGGACAAGTAGAAGACCGCAGAGTACATAAATGGCTTTGGCAGCTCTGAAATCTTTAGGGTTCTTCAAAGGATGGTGCTTCCTCTAGAGTCACAGATATGGCTAGTCCTCCTTACAGTGTATCCCTGTGCTGAATAGTTCTAAAGAGGCCATTTTTCCTACTCAAATGTGCCAGACACTATGGATTGGCCCAACTCAAGGGCCATATATGGAGCCCTAGAAAGCAGAACCCAGAGAAACTCTTCTGCTTCCCAGGCACCTGTGGTAGGATGCTCAGGTGTATTAGCAGGTAACAAAATGCTTTCTACTTGAGGATCAGAGCAGAGGGAGAGCTGTGTCTAGGCGGCCTGAACAGTCTGCTTTTGTTCTGCAGCCAGTTCTGCATGCACAGAGCTGTCATGCTTGAGCACAGCCACTGCCATCTGCTGCTGGGTGTATGTCCCATTTGCTGGTCTGGTGATCACTGATCAGAAAACTTGTCCGGAGCATCTACTCAGGGGAGAAGGCCAAAAATGTTACACAGGCAGCCTATATATACCTGTGCTTGGGGACAGCACTGTGAGACTGTCTAAGAGGTCAAAGCACGGGACTAGGCAGGGCTCCAGGTTATCTTCTTATTTCTTTTTTTTGTTGGTGGTTAATGATTGTCACAGCATGATGTGTTACAGATATGTGGAGTGCTGTTGAGTAAAAGGCAAGGGGGAGAAGCAGAAGATTGTCTTCGATTTTGGCATCAGAAGCAACATTTTTAACACTTTGCAATTCACTCCTACTTTTAATTATACTCTCTGACCTTTTGATCCACCCATTGAGCACAGAGACTCTTTTCAAGGGGCTGGGAAATACGCTGGCAGATCCACTTGGTCATCTGAAATCATAACTGCCAACTCATGGAGCAGTGTGCTAAGCTCTGTGTATCTCTGCAGGAGAAGAATAAAAGAGAAAAGGATGATGTGAGGATGTGATGTTCAGTCTCCTGCTGCCATGTATTCTTCCACTGCACAGGTAGAGCACAGGAGCTCAGACAGCTTAGTGTGAGATGTCTAATCCCCCTTTGTGCATCAAATGATTAACATCCCGAAGAGATGGCACACAGCATTCCAGCCCACTCCTAAAAAAATCAGCCCTGTAATTTCACTGTGCCTTAGTTTGCCCATCTGAGAAAGGAGCAGGTGATGTGTCCATGATGAAGTTTAATATATTCATTTTTTAAGTGCTTGGAGAGCTGCAAAAGAGAGTTCTTTTATTCTGTGAAGGCTCTGAATGATAGAATTCCAGAGAATGTTATTTGATCTCCTAATCTCCTACTTAACTATAAAATTTCTACTTGCAATTCCTACAGCAATTCCATAGCTACTTGATTATCTGGAGGGTAGTTCTTAGAAAGGCTTTTGAGTGTGATTTAAAGTCTGCAGATCATCAGAGACTTCACTATATTTCTTTTATAAAAAGTTTAGGGTTAAGCAGTTAATTAGTTAAGTGGAAAGTGGTTAAGGGTTAATTACCTTCATTTCATAACTCCTTAAAAATGTCTTTTTTCCAGTCTGATTTTTATTTCACCTCAGAAGTAAATTATCATGTATTAATTCTCAAAGTTTTTTTCTAAAATCTGTGTGGATATCAAAAGAGGCTATTTCTAGATGACTAGAACTAGCTCACTTAAACAGGAAATAGGGAATTTTAATGTGCTAGAGCTCAAACATACATTATTGTACATGATAAAAATAACCCTCTTGCTTATGCCAGCTACTATACAATATAGTGAAATACTAACTAGTAAGTTGCCCATACACCTACATAAGCCTGTGACACCCTATAATCAACACATCTCAAGCCACCAAACAGATCAATCATTTTAGTCCTCACCATAAGCAAATTCTTCTGCTTCACCAGCTTAGCACACTATGAGAAAACTGATCAAAGTCTGATATAGCTTGATGTACCCTGGGACATATTTCTTTCAAAATATGTTCTACAGACTTAATAAACAGCATATAAAGTCAACAGTAGAAATTCAACAGTGCATTTCCATTACAGCACAAAACAAGAAACAAGGGAAAGGCTGTGTGGGAGGTGTAAATAGTGAGTGGTGGAGAATTACACAGTACTGGAAAACTGATCTGAACTTGTTAACTCTTTCTTTCAGACTTCTTCATATTTTGTTTTCCTGGGTTTTTGGGTTTTTTTCTTCTTGGAGAAGCAGCACTTTTGCAAAGACTATGCAACAATAGTCCTTGATTCTTTTCTATTTTATTGCCAGGTTGTTGGTTTTTTTAACACCAGTACTTTAATTTTTTACTTCTTTGGTTTTTACATTTTAGCATCATTTTAGTGGTGTTTGGCATACACATCTGAATGAACAAGTGGAAAGTATTTGCGAGTGGAATATCCTCCTCCAGTGAATGAAGCTATGAATCACTGGCTCCCTCAGGAGTACTTGCTGAGCTGAGTTTCATCAGTGGTGTAAATGTGTTATCTGCCTGTGTGACTGCTTGCCAGTGACAGCAACAGGTTCTGGGCAAGCCTGCTGTAAAGATCAATGAATCAGGGGCACAGTCAATGGAGAATTTATCTTGTGTCCTGGCAGACCAGCAAGAAATAATTCAAAAAGGTCTGACAAAGAGCAGAGGGCCTTTTTTGTTTAGCCAATGTTTTTCTTCCTAGAGGCTTGAAACAGACAATCAATGGATTTAGTTTTGAGAGAAAGAAGAATTACCTGCATAGTGACTGCTCACCAAGTTTTATGCAGAAATCCTCCTGGCTGGGAAGCAGTGAGTGGATACAATCATATTGGAAATAAGATGGTAGTTTGGAAGATGGAGTATCGCCATTAGCTTGGAGCAGCGAACAAGGCTGAGGGTAATTTCTTCACTTCAGTCAATTTTTAAGTAAAACTCAAATATTTTTCCTCAGTTCAAGGCAGAATTGCTCAAAGTAGTTCCACATCTCTAACCTGATGTCAGATTTGGTGACTCCTAATGGTTTTATATGGATGTGTGATTTATGAACCTCTTCTCTGTGAGTATTGTCCTGATATTGCTGTTCACTGTATAAAAACCATCACATTTTTATCATCTTTCAGGCCAAACAGAAATTACAGTCACCAAGATTAAAGCAATGATCAGAGTAGGGAATGAAATATATATCATTATGCATGACTTTAGTAACATTCCCAGACCCATTCAAACAAATCGCCTTTGGCTTCACAATTCATTGTGCTCTTTCCAAGGGAGAAGCATTCTTGGGTGACCTTTCCAACACATGAAGATAAAAAGGAGCCTTTTGCTGGGATCCTTACTGCAAGCCGTGGCCAGCGAGACTGGAATGAAGATCTAAGAAGAGAAGCACCAGTAACAAAGTGTGCCTTGACCAGGGTTCAGTGGCCATCATCTCCTCAGTCTGGTACACACTATCCTGTTAAAGACATGTGGGAAAGGCTTGTCTGGTGTCTGCTTCGAGGTAGTCAATGGTATTTGTCTTTCATATTTTTAAAGACACCACATTATCCATAATTTCAGTAGATGTACTGTGGAAAAGTCATGGATTTAGAGATTTAGAAATCTTGCACAGGAGAAAATGGATCTGATGTGTAGGGCTAAGGAAATAAGAAAGCAGGAAAAGAAGAAGCAACAGTAAAAGAAAAACATTTAGTGCCTAGAAATTTAAGTTAATAAAAGCACCAGCTTGTCTGGGTTTTGGTGCCATTTAATGTCCATTTAAAAGTTTCCAATGAAATGCTAATATTTCCCTTCCATCTCTTCTAAGAGTATCCCCCTCAGTAAATCAAGTTTTATTAAGTAGCAAATATGATTTGAACAAAAGTTCTGAGAGACAGAATTTATATAAAGTAAAGTTGACTCAATTTCTTAGTAATGGAGATGAAAAAGCACTCCACTGTCTTTTTGAAACATGCTAATGATGCTTACTTTTCTTTCCCCCATATAAAAGCATTTAAAGCTATAAATCCTAGGAATCTGTCATGGAATCTTGAAAGATTTTTTTATGGCACACAGAAGAACGCAGGAACTCCTTTCTTTTGGGGGCCTGGATTGAAATCCACAGTTCCTACTTGCAAAAGGTGCTTATCACTTACTCAACATTTGCTTGTTCACTTCACAGTGTTGAATACCCCAAAAGGTACAACTTCCTGCTTTTTCTGAGAAATTCAGTTCTGGTGTAAGGAAGGAGTTGTCAGCATCTCAACGGACAAGTTGAACCCAAGCCAGTTGTGTTTCCTTGTGAAAACCAGGTAACTGGACTGTGTTAGCATCAAGGGAAGAGATTTTTCTACTCTGTTCAGTGCTTGTGAGGGAATAAAGGGCATTCCAGTTACACACTGGAAAAATAAATTCCTAGTGGAATGATAGTGGTCAAATGCGAGGACAGTGGCCTAGAACACAGTGGGGTGTCTGAACAATTGTGGAACAGCAGAGACTGTGTTTAATGACACCCTACTAGAAGTTCCCCACTTGTTACCTTCCACCTTGTGTGCTTTCAGAGAGTGTAGCTTGGTGCATTGTTATCTCCTGAAAGGCTGAAAAGGCATGAGAAATTAGTGATGTCATCACAGGGGTTTGTTCATTCAATTCAAAACTGTGGGGCAAGTGGAACTTGCCTGACACTTGCCTTCTAGAGGTTTTTTCTTCAGAAGCAACTATTTTGATGGTATTGCCTTTTGCCTTTCCTTCCTATTTCCTTCCAAAGATGACTGCTAAGTATGATGATTAATTTTTTTTAACACACATAAGATGGGCCATCAGATCAGTAACATAAAGGAAGCACGCAGGAATACTAATGAGGAGTCTTTATACGGCATAAATCATCTTTATCTGCCCTCACATGTTAGGAGGCTTTGTTTTTCCCTTTGGTTCTTTTTTATCCTTGCATCTCAAACTTCTGCTTTTCAGTGCAAAAGTGGTCAGATCTGACAGAGGCTATAGCACCCACAGCCAGCAAAGTGGTAGCTGTGGAAGGGAGTCTGCAGCAGTACAAATACAGCAGACAACACAGAATGCTTTGGAACCATGGGGAAGTCTGGCAACCCAATTGTACTGCACAGCATCATAGGTACACCTGCATGATGTGTTCTGAAGAGGATACACAGCATTTAAGTGAGCTACAGACTCCTAGTCCCCTACTGTCATCCCTAGAAACTGATCATCTGAGTCTCTCCTTCTAAAATGTGCACACTTTACCATGTTCCAGCCATGGAGAGGGAGAGAAAATGCCCAGCCATAATCATAGTTGTGTCTGCTCCCTTTGAGGAAATTCACAACGACTGCACTTCTGAGATCCATCCAAGCCTGTTCTAATACTTAACTCGTAGTCCTCCACCTTGATGAGCTAAAACCCAGTGAGAGAGGCTGCTGAGCCCTCTTTCCTCTTTCCACCTGTTTGTTGGGAAAAGTCGTAATTGGTGCTCACACTCTATTTGCTTAGAGATCAGCTTCCTTGCCAGGCCTCCTTGAAAATCTGCATGCCATTTCTGCACTGTGCCACCACAGTGATATGAGTCTTGGCTTTCCTAGGGCCTGCATCCGTCTTTATTCTGAGGATCTGCTAACAGCTGTCCCGAAGATGAAATAACCATTAGGGTGCCATCAACTCCATTTCATGAATTCACTAATGCTGTAAATAAAGATATAGATTTTATTGTCAGACTGCACAAACAGGGCCCTCCCTGAGATTGGAATTGATACTGGCTGAATCTGAAAGGCTAGAGAAATAAGGAAATGTGGAAAGCATCTGGTGTTTATTTCAAAGATGTGAAAGGAGACCCTGGCGATAAATCATGTGTTAAAACAAATAAGAGTTAGAAAAAGCCAACATATTGGCTCTGATTTGCCTTCCATGGACAATATAGATCCTCTGTGATTCCTAAGGGGCCCAGAGGGTCTTTCTCTTGATTTCTTATCTCTACCCTAATAGCTCCCCATTGCCACTTGTCCTTATTTTGTGTAGGATGGATACATATAAAAGGAAAGGTGGAGAAACAGTGCATACAATAAATTAAAAGAATAAAGAGGAAAGCATGGATAAAACATGATCTGTTAAAGTTGAATTTAGCAAGAAGAATAATATAAGACACTAAGACACACACTTAAGTCGGGGTTCAAATCAGGAAAGTCTTGTGAATGACTGACAAATACAAGCTGTCTGTGACGCACCAATGTGAGAGGAATAAACAGCTATCATCTCAAAATTTATTGAGTCAAGGTTAATACCAAAGACTATAACCTGGCAAAGTGTCCGTTTTTGGCTAGACCTGATGAGGATGGATTAATTTAAATTAGAATGTCCACAAAAACAGATTGCTAAAATACAATGGGAACATTGAAGCCTTTTCTTGAATAAGAGAGGAATCAAACTTGACTTATTTAGGTCTTATTTAGGGCTGATAGATAATGTGATTGCTGCCTAGTAATACATCATGTGGATAAACATCGTAGGAAGGGAGACTACTGTCTGCTAAATCTAAAGGATATCAATACAAGACCAAACATATTTAGAGGATGGTCTCTAGTCAACAGTGTGATGGAGGAAAGGAAAAAAACCTCGCCCCTTAAAAAAGTTGGTGCTTGATCATTCAATCTATAAAAAGGAATGATGGGCTGGTTGCAAGTGATGGATGCAGCATAGATTAAATAAGGCAGGTGGCTCCTCTCTGTCCAGCTTCCTCTGTGCTAAGAAAATCCAGGAGAACAGATGAGACTCCCGCAACATCAGCTAGTTCCTTCAGCTCCCCCCCTGACAGTGCAAACCACATGGGCCCATTGGCTTTCTTCAAGACCCCCAAACTTTGGTTTCTAACAAAAGTTTCGTGTTGACCTTCTGATGCAAACCCTTTTGGCCTGGAGCTCTAGGGGAAATTCAAAGATGAAATGAGGTCCTATGGGTCCAGCAGAATTCACTGGGATCAGTATTCTTTGTTTCAAGGAAGCATGTATCAGAGCTGAATACACACCAACTTTAAAATAATGAAAATGAGTAAGAGTACCATGTAAATCAAATGCACTATGATTTGTAGAGCCAACTCATGCATACGTTTGTGATTACTCCATTATCTCCAAAAATTGAAGATACTGGTGAAGGTCAAGAATGTCTATAAATCCAGTGTAAGTATTTCATACACAAGAAGAAAACACCTTAAAGAAATGTGACCATCCCAATTTAATACACCGTAAAATCATTTAACCATCAGTTCCAAGACCATGCAAATTGAGCTACAAGGCCAACAATTGGAAGCTTACAGACTAATTTAAACCATTTAAGAGGACATGTCTTATACTTTGTCCTTTTGAATACAATAAGGAATAGATACATGATCAATTCTTTAGCCAAAATGGGGATATCTTTTTAATAACTCTTAGACTGTTTTCTCCTCTTCTTTATCTCTCATCCATGCAAGTGTAAGTCTGATGCTGTTTTTAAGGTATCTCCTGATTTGGACAGGAGAAAAACATACAAAATTTCTAACAGAGTAGCCCATCTACCTTCAATATTTATAGGTTTTCCTGCCTCTGGATCTCCACTGGAACACTGGTTTCCATTCCTATGTTTGTGGATTATATACCCAGCACCACCTGACATACAAGAATAACAGGATGATTATGTTGTATAAATAAGCCAGACGAGCATCGTCCTCTGCCCCAAAGACTATGCAGTCAACAGGATTTTCACTTTTGAGACACAGTTAACATTCTCTTTTCCATGTTCATTTGACAAAGTATATACCATCTGAATTCCAGAAGGACAGCTTTGCATGCACACTAATCATGAAAGGATAAGGACTATGTCAAAGGACTATCAAATCTGTATTCCCAAAACAGCTGCAAAATCCTGAGAGTCCCTAGAGCTGTAAGTATCCTGTCCTCTCTTACTACAGTTCAGCTGATGTGGATACTCTGGTAAAGTGTAACTGTGAATCATTATCCTCAAAGGAACAAGGAACTAAGTGGGTCTCTTATAGTGAAATCTCCCATTTTACTCTCTCTAGATAAACATGGAACTCTCTGGACTATCCTTCTGGAGTTCTAACTACTGTTTCATGAATTAGAGACTGAAATTAGGCTTCATGGTTGGGTACATCTAAAAAGCTAAGCACATGCCATTTTAAGTGCACATGCCATTGCAAGAACTCTGAGAAGGAAACCATCTTTCACAGGGATTATTTAAGGTTGATAAGAGGAGGGTGAAGTGCTGTGATTGGGAAGACTAGTTTCTGCAATGTCAATTCAGATAGATTATTACAGCACTTCTGCCATAGTAGGGGGATGTGCTTTGCATAGTGTACAGTCAAAGTGTTACCTAAATGGTTTTCAGCAGAGTTAAAAAACCTGAATTTTACAGTGGCTGGGAACTTGTGGTCTACGTTCTTCATCATGGGGAGGGAAGGGACATTGCTAAGGAAGAGAGAGCTCGGGAGATGTGTGATTCCTGCCACCACCAGCACCAGTGACTGTTGCTCTGTTTCCTGGAGCAAAAGGCCTTCCTCTGCTCATCATTATTGACCCTTCCAGAAATGGCACACATTGCCCTTGAGGAATCTCTGGGGCAGATCAGTAGGGCTGAAAGAGCATTCGTCCAATATCAGTCAGGTGTGAAAGCAGTAGGAGTCTTACTTGTTATCTTACATTACAGCTTGTGAGAAGGGGCAACTGGGCAAAGGAAAGAGCAATGGCTACCAGAAAACTAATAATAATAGCATCATCCATTGCTGGAGTCCAAGCTACCTGCACAAGGAAGACACATAAGAAATGTGAAATCTGCTGACGTGTGCTACTGAGGCTGACATAGGACACAGCAGAGAATCCAAGTAAAATTTCCACAGGCTTGTAAGAAATTTGTCATATTTCATTCTGATGATGATAGAAGTAGTTGTTTTTGTCTTTACCAAGGCAAACGTTCTATCAGACTCAGGAGCTGGTCTTTTCAGAGGTATCATTCCCTCCTGTAGTGTTTGCATTAAAATAGAAATCACAGATTTCAGTTATTCCATATGTTCTTTAACTATACAGTGTCAGGCAGGCAAAATTAATATTAATAAGACACACACTCCATTTCTTGGCACAAACATCTCTTAAATGAGGTGGCCAATCCAATCTCTAATTAAAAAAAAAAAAAAAAAAAAAAAAGGAGAAAATACGAAAAGTGTGATTGCCCTGCATATCCACACACTTGTGCAAGTGAATATTTAATTATTTAATTCCTCTTTCTACTAGGACCTTCCTTCTCATCAAATACATCCCCCAGACACCTTCATTACTCAGAGAGCTTCACTTTATGATGTTTGGTTTTTACTTAAAAAAATTGCAAGAAGCAAATTCATAAGAAGCAGCAATCAAATTATCTGTAAAGCCCCGGAAATGCCCAAAGCTTTAGCACCCTCCAGCAAATAAATGATCACTAACTCTCATCTGTGTCACATATAAGTTGCACATCTTCATGCCAGTGCAGGCTCTTCCCATCTCCAGTATAGTGTGCAAAGGCAAGTGTGCACACAAGCAAGCTGTGCAAACCTTGTCAGCATATGCATCAGTGCTTTAAACCCTCACAAACACAAGGTGTCTTTTGTATCCTTTCCAAAACCTAATCATTTATCCTGTAAGTCTGTCAATAGTGCTTGCTATGGAACATGCCCCCATTTGTATCCTCTTCTCTGTTAAACACACATTTTTGAATGTGTTCACCTTATTCTAGAATGAAAATTCGTTGAACAAAAAATTAAAATTTACTTGCAGATATTATCCAGATTTAAGAACAGCACCCAGGGTCCTACTCATCTCCAGCAAGGAGGTTTTGTGGCCTGATGTTATTGACCTGCGGTTGCTGGTGAATCATGAAACAGTTATGAAATTTTTGGCAGTAGGGAGATGTTTACCAGTTTTAGCCTAAGGGATTTCTAATGAAAAATTCATGCCTAAGTGCATTCCTTCTGATTTTTTATCTTTGCCTTCTTTTAGGAGGCACATTTAATGCTTGTCATTGGAATCCCATATAATATCTATCCATCGGATCGTCATTATACTTGTCTGTTCGCTGCTTTTTCCCATTGAGTTCATGCTTCTGTAGCATGCATGACTGGATTTTCCCCTGCATTTATACGTTAGTGTAGCAGTCACCTTCAGGCTATTGGATTTCAACATTCGAATGATATTATTAATTTATAAGTTTGAATTAAAAATTACTGCTTTGTGTGATGTCCTGGATGTTTGCTTACAATCTGGATGCTTGCTTAAAATCCTAGATGTTTTAAATATGAAATATATAAACCCAGTGGTAACTTTGAATCTCCTTAAATTTTCAAATGTACAGTCTGGGTGCTGGTCATGCTGACTTTAGTTTAGGGAACATAGATCAGCCCACTCTGATCTCCCTTTAATAGGAAAATGGGAAGACTTTAAAAGGATTTAGACACAATCTTGAAGTTAGGATATTTCAAGAACAGTGCATTGACTAAAGTTGTCATGGGAAAGTTGGGAATCCAGGTGTCAATGACTGTCTGAATGCAGCACAGAGGTGGGTAGGACTGCTGTGTAATGAATATTTCCATTAAAAAAAAAAAAAAAAAAAAAAAAAAGAAAGGAGAGAGAAGTGGGAGTTTTCTTAAAAATGAGACTTCTGCTGTTCTTTGGGGAGTAGGAGTTGGGATTGGGAATTGACAGTGCAAACTTTATCTGTTCTGTGGGAAGCATTTAGGGAGGGACAGAACTGTTTACAATGTTAAATTGAAATGTTCTCCAAAACCTTGCTCTGCCAGAAGTCTGTGTGGCGCTCAAGGATTTCTTCTTCTATAAGACACTGAGTGTTTTTTGCTCATCTGAGGGCTCTCTGAAACAGATGGTAAGTCCCAGTGTGCCATGTAAAATTAGAGAGGAAAACTGTCTCTAGAAAAGAATGTGCAGAGAAGGGAGGAAGGTCTTTATTAGTGCTGTTGTCCTTCTCCTTTTTACTGTAAACCTGTGTAGGCTTCTGGGGGAGGAGATGAAGTTACACAGCTCTGCATTTCTGATGAGATGGAGGGCGAAGGAGCAGTTTGGCTCTGGGATCCATTAATGCTAAAAATAATGTACCTTTCTAGAGTAGTATTGGCTTGGTGAACCAGAGCAACTCTCCACACACAAAAAGCACAACATTTGCTGGAGACTTCTGCTAGGGTTGGGCATTTTTGAGGCTTTGCTAACATATGGAGTTACTGAGTGCACAAGTTGGAAATATCATCTGGGGAGCACAGCCAGGGCTCCAGGACAGGCCAGTATAGACAAAATAGACATGATATGTCTTCATGCAAGGACAAAATCCTCAATCTGGTACTTCCCATTTAAACTCTGCATGTAACTAGGCTTTACTTCCTCGTAATCAACAGAGTCTTATAATCAACTCAGCCTTTTATACTCAGACACACAGGTCTTTTTCTGTCCTCCACAGCCTGCCAGTGATGCTTTGACTGGCTAAAGTAACCTTTGCTGGCCAAAGGGCTGTTTTGCTGCTTGGACTGGTCAACGTTTGTGCTTAGGCCTTTTGACATGTTCTAGCCAGGATGAAATGACCCTCTGCAGAGATATGAATTTGTTTTCTCCTGTATGGGCTATTCTTTTAGAGAAGACAGGAAAGGCACATAAAGCATAATTAGTGCAGTGTTTTAAGGAAGCTGCAAGAGAGGGAAATTCGCATCAAGGCTGGTTATAAACAACATATGGAGAATAAATCTCCATTAAGCAAGGTTGCAGAGGAGAGGGAGATAGGGGGGCAGCTAAGTCCAATAGAAGGAAAGATCTAGCTCTAAATGCTCTCCTGGACAAGCTCATATAGACTAATTAGCTATCTCATGAGCTGGCTAAAATACAAGAGCTAGCACTTCTCTGTTAAGCTTAATCATAGAAATATATTTTCCTGCCTCTTCTCGTGACTTAATACTGCAAGTCTGGTTTTAACTCAGGCTATAGTCTCCTGATCTCAGTCTTAAACCTATCTGAGGGTAGGGGTGCCTAAAAAATCTCTGTGTAATGGGCACGATTCTCCACTGAAAATGGAATGTTTAGTTTGGAAACTAGCCAGGGACATGGGATCACCAGGATATTGGTGGAAGAGACAGTAAAGGTAACAAATCATGGCAGATATATCTTGTAGCTTCTATTATCTTGAGCTTTTTTGGCAAGCGACAAGATGTTGTGAGAAGGAATTCGGGTAGTCACTATAAACTCAGTGGAGAGGATAAAACAGACCTGCTAGCAAGGAGGAACGCCTTCACTCCTGCATATCCCTGCTGCATAGAGAAAAGCAATTAGCACAGGGAATTTGTCTTAATGCAGTTTTACATTTTAGTGTCCAATTTTGCCCAGGGAGGAAGTGCCTGGGGATTTCCAATACATCTGTTCTAACAGGGAGGGCAGAGGGAAATGACTTTAATTAAAGTAACAGGAGTACACTTTGAACCTTTACAATCTGATCAAACAGGAACAGAAGGAGGAAAGTGGGGGGAGCCGCAATGGAAGGTATTTATAAAATATAAATCATAAAGCAGAGAGGAGAGAACATAACAAATGGCAGGCCAGGTGCATCTTTCCTAAGTGGTGCTGAATTTAACCCAAATCCCTCATGCTTTTTTTCCCCTTGGCCATCTGAACATATGTCTGTAGCCTTCAGACAAATTATAAAATACGGAGGGAGGAATTCTGCTCAGTGCTGTTGCCTTGCAAGAAGGTCCCAGCTGCTGATTTTTACTGTATTTGCTTCTACTGCTCAGAAACTAGAGGGGAAGAATACAGTGAGCAGCTGGGATTTGTAGGGGACAATGTGCTCTTCTATCAACCATTTACTCTTCTTTTGCTTTCCTGTTAACTTCCCAGTGAGCTATCAGCTTTACCTCCCCTTATGTTGTTTTTAATATAGGTAGCAGGGAAAAAAGTAAATGCGCTTTTTCTTATGTCTTCATTTTCCTACTCCCCATGTTTACCATCCTAGGATGAAAGTTAGACCACAGCTTACCAAAACACTTGAAGACAGGCTGAATGGCATGCAACACCTTTGGTTGATGCCTTCTCTAGGCTGCCTCTAGATGATTTCCTGCTCAGCACTTTCATTTTAGCCCCTTGAACTTCTCTTCAGTGGGCCCCGCCTTTTCCAAAGACCAGGCTTGGAGATTTATTTGGAAGCTGGGATTCCAATGACCATAACTGCATAGCCTACCAATATCATTAGGCATCTAAATCCCTTTGTAAAACTTAACTTCGGTGAATCCCTTTTTTCCTTTCTGTCCCTATTTTCTCATGCCATTTCCAACTTTACAGTTTATGGCTGAAGAGACAAAACCTTCAGGCCAAAGGGGAGTATGTGATGATACAGTGTCACCAAGATGGGGACGACAGGGTTCACTGTCTGCAGAATGAGTGAGTGACTCCTGAACTGCGGCTTTGCAGAGCACTCAAAACACCTTTTACTGACTGGGGAAGGGGAGGGGGAAGAAAGATCATCACCTTCTGCAGCACAATTACGTTCAGTCAATTATGTTATGTACAGAGGTGCTTTGCGCCCGTGTGTAAATGCCTGCAGCTTTATTGATATACACAGGTTCCTAACCCAATTAATAGCTCTGCTAAAAAGCAAAATTCTCCTGCACTCCATTCCCTTTCACAATCACAGGGAAACCACTGCAACTGCCTTGCAAGCTATGCAATGACATGCTGGTGTCTTGCAGCCTTTGCATAGGAAAGACAATATCTGCACCTTACACTTAACATTAGTTTTCCTTACAGGATTTGAGAGTTACATATGGCAATGCATGCTGGAGCCCTTCCTGCTTATATTTCTGGAAGCCCTTATTTCAGCCCCACATAACAACAATAGCAGCTCTTCCACACACATACTCAACAGACTACATATTTTTGAGTTCTGGTTTACAAGAAGGCACAACAATTCTTTCTCTTCTCAGCCTGGTATCTATGTCTGGCAGGCCATCTGGCAAGCAGGTTGCAAGAAGAAAGAATCTTTTCTATATTACGACTTCCCCACTTCACCTTGATGAAAAACTAATTTTGAGCTCCTCGTGATGTTCATCTCAAATGAGCTCTAGTCTATCCATTTCCTCAGTGAAGGATTTATTAAACAGAGAATGTAAAGGGTAGAACATAATAATGGAAGTTTAATTGTCAAACTTTTTACCTTGTTGCTCTCCTGAACCCCAGTGAAAACCAACAAAAGCAGCTTCTATTAGAATTACTAATTATTTTATAGATAATTAGATGCAATTATTTTTAAATGCACCTGATCTCAGTTAATAATGACAAGAGGAGACGGTGGGAGGGTGTGGAGAGAAGAAAGAAGACTTTTTAAAATATTGAGATAAGTAAAAGCAATAACAATAAGAAAATAAACTCACGAATTAGAAGATTTGCTAATGGTAGTAGTATAGAAAGTAGTAAGGTTGCAGAAGAGGCAGCATTCTACAAAAGTGATGCATATGGTTGAAATTTCAGCAGTTTATGTAGTGAACTAAAAGAGGCTGCATTTTGCCTGGTTTCCCATTAGAAGTTTATGTCATTGTTCTTTGTGTGAGTATCCTCTCCTCTTCCATTCTCCAACAAATTCTGAATAAAATGCTGAATTTTAACCCACCCAGTCTGACAGAAGAGCCAACAAGTTTCACTGAAATAGGTTGCTCCATATGCAAGAGCACATCTCCCATAGAGTCTGAGGCAGAGGCCCTCTTCTGTCCAAAATCCCAAGCAATCCGCACACAATTGAGTCTTCATGGGACACCTGGCAAAAAGTTTCAGACGGGCTTTGTACCTCTTTAAACACCAAAGTCAGTGACCAAGGAAAGATATCTTTACAGACATGATGCTGTACTTGCACCAGAGCTCCCAGAACACCCCGTTTTCTTCTCTCACAGCAGCAAACAGTTAGGAAAGACACATCAGCCCTTCTCCCTCTGCTCTGTGATGTGCAGAGTGACCAGGAGGTGTTGGCAGGTAATCAAAGGCCATGCTCCCCCACATGGGTGCTGTACTACTGAGGTGTGGCTGCCAGAGCTGGGGGCATGGGAGCAGGCACATACTTTGTGTGGCTCTTCAGTCATGCCCCAGGTCCGTGACTCTATTTTTACTGCAGCAACTCCCCTTCCACATCTTCTCCCTTCCATATCTGGATGTAGCTTTATAAGGACAGCTCTACAGATTTCCTTTTGAGCTACCTACCCTTCAAAGGAAGACAAAAGAAACTGGAAATTTTTAGAATATCTTGTAACAGGCCATCTCCCAGGGGGTATTGAATTGTCAATGCCATCTCTTACAGTGAGATCAACAAGCTACTCTGTATCTATTTTAGACAGTACTTTATGGCCTTTTAAATCAACATGCTCTCAGATCTCTCTCAGCATCACCTACAGCACAAATTCTTTCTCTCCAATTTTCTGTAAGCTGCCATAATTAGATAGATTAGGGGAGTAAACAATCCATCATTCACCTTCTTAAATGTAGTAGATGAAACTCTGCTATGCAGCATCACACCCCATTAAAAGCCTGCCTCACTGAACAGAAGCTATTTCACAGTGACGGAGGTCTTAATAACCATGCCTAAAGGGAAGTTATTATTGGAAAGAAATATCAGGCATATAAGCCATGGCAAATGCATGGACGATGTTAGGGCTGGAAACTCACATCATCAGGTTATGATCCAGGCCAGCAGGCAGCAGAGCAAATATGCTACTGGACCGCTGTGCATAATCTCAGAGTTCAGCATGTGTACCCCATGTACACCCCTGACTTATATCCTGCAGACATGCAGAAAAGAACTGAATTTCATTTCTGCCTGTAGTGCTTTTGCCATGTGCCTTTTCTTATTTATTAGTTTTAACCCACAGCATGCCTCACTACCAGAGTCTCTGTGCAGTGCACAGCTTCGCCTTGCAGTCCTCTTTGTTCTGTGTGCTGATGCTTTTGAGAAGCCTGCCTCCCAGCTTCTTTCCTTTGTGCTTTTTTTTTTTTTTTTTTGGCTTTCTAACATCAGTGTGAGTCTCACTTCAACAGCACAGCCACACAAAATTACCTAACCACTTCTCTGATGTGGTTGTCAGACAAAGCATTCTTTGGAGAGGTGATTTCAGCTGATTGAGTTATACTAAGAGAGGTTGTAAAGATAACCCAAAACAAATACGTAAATTCTCTCTGCTGTTATTCATAGGATCCTCCTGTTCAAATGCTCCTTATTTTTACTACCTTATTCACTGAAGTACCAAACATTTTCTGAATGTTAGTGTGGATGTTTACTTTTTGACTCCAATAGTCGCTGACCAAAATATTGTTTCTTCCTTGCAAATATAGGTTTGTGGAACTTAAACTTTCAGGAAATGTATTGCTTTTGACAAAACCTTCTTTTGGAAAGAATTAAATCTAAGATTAAAGCTATATTCATCAGGTTAGTGAGACAATCCAAATGCAGATCACCTCAATAAGCCCATTAGTTGTTCATTCCTCTGGGATGTCACACAGCTTCAAAATTCTGGTGAACCAAGCTGGACAGAGGCCTGAACTCGTCTACAAGACGTGGAGACTTTGTGTAATCTAGGATGTGAATCTCTTTTTCTTCACTTAACCTCATATTTCATGCTTAAACAAAAAAATATAAAGGTGTTTAAACAGAGGTAAAAAATTCTCTATCACTCTCTAAAGATTACTTGCCTTAAAATCCAGAGGATGAAATGCTTTCACTTCACTTTCAGGCAATTTAAAAGCCTGTTTCCAACTCACTGAGCAGGTGCAGGGGGAGTCAGAAGATCATTCAGCTTTTTACAGTCTTTTCCCCTATTGCAAACAGTAGGTGTAGAGCTTCAAGTTCCCTATCTGTGTGCTAAGTTCTGTAGAAAAACAGTGAGAGACTGCGTACCAAAGAGTTCAACACATCTGGTGAATACTCTGAATCAGCTGTCATGGCCACGAGGTCATAAACTCCACAAAATTTGAGACCCAGCCCTATGTGTAAAATGGAGCTCGGTGTTGCTCCAAATGATTTGACAGGGAAACTGAAACATGAAGCTGCCCTTGCCATGTTTCTTGTTCAATACAGCTGACCATGGTCAGCCAACATTGCACACACACTCCTTTGTGATCACAGGATCATAAAATGGTCTGGGTTGGAAGCGACCTTAAAGATTATCTAGTTCCAACTCCTCTACCATAGGCAGGGTCATCTTCCACTAGAACAGGTTTCTCAGACTCCTATCCAATCTGGGCTTGAATGCTTCCAGGGATGGGGAGTCCACAACTTCTCTGGGAAACTTCTCTCAGTGCCTCACTACCATCTGAGTAAAAGTGATAAACAATTTAGACACAATTATGTTGGTGTTGTTCATCTACTATTAATGAATAACAAGTACAGCTCCAAAATAAGGACTACTTTCTGCAAAAAAAAAGCTGATGTTCATCACTTCATTTATGAGGTGAACCATTTATCCACATGAGCTTCAAAAGAATGTATCTATAGAGTAGATCTAGGCATCCTAAAAATGCAGTAGGACCCAGAAACACCTTCAGATGTCTCAGTGCTAGCACAGAGCAATGGAGTGACTGAAATATATTGTCCCCTAGTAGCTGTATTTCTAGAGAAATCAGACTTCCCTGAAAGCACACACAGTTTTGGGCAGCATGAGGTTATGGCCTTCCTAGTAAAGGCAGGCATCTCTGCCTGGCAGTGTGGACTCTGCATCTACCTTTCCTCTGATTCAAGACTGCCTTGAGTTATCTAAGTCTGGTCAGATGAAGAAACCAAACCAGAGTAAAATTCACAAATGCTGTGGCCCAAGATGAGATAGGGAAAGGTAACATTTAGACATGATGTGCACAAACATGCAAGTCTGGGAAATGGAGTGGAACATGTCATGTGGCATATTCTTTGTGTCCTGCACAGCATGTGGGTATAAGCATGGAAAGCACTTCATCTGAAAGGGAAGAAATGGAGGGAAATGTGGAGCTGAGAAGTAAGGTTGAGAGCGCTTTTCTCCGTGCTACTATTTTCAGCACTGCTGCAGTTAATTTGTGTTTAGATATGAGCAGCTGTCGTCTCTGTGCCTTTTACATCTCCATAGAAGTCAATCATAAGCTGGCATTTCCTCTTGCTCTCCCCAGGTCTGGCTGCTGCTGGAAAACATTGTTTCAGCCTAAGCATTTCAGTTCTTAGTATTCATGATTTTAATGTGAACACTCAGCAGTAATCTCATATCCTTTCTGTTGGACAGTTTTGCTTTGGCTCATCTAGTTTTGAATGTTGTGTTTTATAGGGATGCTTTTAGTCAGTCTTTCAAATGAATATAATAATTTCTTTAAAACCCAAGTGTACTTGAGGTTTATCAGGCCAAAATACACATACAATGAGTTGTGAATTGCTGACATAGTGGACAAAGAAGCAATTTTAAGTCACACAGATCACATACCAGAGTAAGCCCATATTCTAGATGAGGTAGAGAGAACACCAGCAGAAGGAAAGAAAAGTGACTGGGCAGCACACCAGATATGATGAAATCTCAGTGGGAGGAGAGTTCATAGAACCTCCATGATAATTTGTTTGGAACTGGAGGGGATAAAATCTCCGACTCTTTCCAAGCTAGTTTTTACACAGAGCAACTTGCAGCAGGAGTGAAGGCTGTGAGTGGAGTCCAGCAGCCCCAAGCAGCAACTAGGTGCCAGGGTCTGGAAAGATGCTGTAGCAGAAGGATCTAATAAGAATTGGAGCACCAGCCCTGCGTATCAAGCAGAGCTTGTCATGGTCAGGAAGCTGAAAAAAGGGAAGCTGGAGAACTCATCAAGCATTATGCTTCTTCTCACTCCATCTCTTTCTCTAGATCATCCTTTATTTTTAGTTGCCATAGCTCATCTTTCATTACTTAACTGCCACTTCTCATCCCCAAAGGTCCAGGCATTCAGGCATTGACTCCAGACAGAGTTCCTTTTCACGAAATATATTGGCAATATAGTCACAAGGTAACTGTACTAGCCAACTCAGTTGCCAGTAAGCAGTATCTCTCCTGGAGCCTTTAGCACTTGTTTCATGAAGGGGAGAGGTACAAGGCAGAGCATTTATCCTGTGTTTTTTGGAAGCTAACATAGCGTATGAGGCTTCATACAGGTCTGCTATAAGGAAAAGTGATCTCAAGCTGGAGAGCCAAAGGACGTGCCCCAGAGCACTGCCTCCAGCCTGCTCATACAGTATCAACGCAAAGCAAAAATGCAAGGCACGACCTTGAGTCTCAGGTGGCAATTCTGTGCCATCTGAGATTAACCCTGATAATCACAAGGGCTTTTTATTGGTGTCATGTCATTGGATTAAAGCGCTTTTTTTGTTTGTTTTAAAACCTAGGTCCTAAAGGAAGCCTGCAGGGACTCTGTCCCGTGTAGAACACTTACTTCTGAAGGGTTTGTTATAACCCAGGTAAAATTTCCTCTCCCTTCCTGCTCCTAAATTAAGGAAAGAGCAAATGGATGGGAAGCATTAAAGATCACTTGTAATATTTCCTTCTAAGCTGTGCACTTGTCTTATGCTGCTTAATGAATTTCTCTCAGGGTTTCAGTGTTTCTTTTTTCTTTTTATATTCTGGCTGTAAATTATTTTAAAAAGTAAATCTTAAAGATGCACTCAGTGTGAAATAGAGCCATGAATCCCTGTTCCCTCTACAGGCTGGCTCTCCATCTGCAGTCATGCCAGTTCCTCTCGTTTCATACAGGCACAGCCCCTCTGTCCCACTTCACACCATCTGCACACAAAAACAGCTTGTTTGCAAAAGCAAGGGTAATTATGGGCCTAGATGCAGATTGAACATCTATTGCTTGTATAGCATAACCTATATTGTTTTTCCTAGAGAAGTGTCTCTTTGAAAATCAAGTGTCTAAAGTAAAAACAGACTGGTTGGCCAGGATGTCCAATGCAACCCCAGAAGTAGCAGCGCTGTTGGCTCAGGGAGCACCCCTTCTGGTCCCTGGCACAAGAAACAGTGTCTGGAGATTCCCTTAAAGTCCTGAATGCTTCAAAGGAAGAGTTTCGGAGAGCAGGCATCTTGGCTTTGTCTCTCTGGAGTCACTTCACACAGAGGAGCTTCTCAGGGTATTAATCCACCAATCTTAGAGCAACATGACACCTACTATGATGTATGAAATGTCTGTAACATTACCTGAATCAAGGCCAGTGTTTTTACCCAAATCCTGGAGTTTGATGTGGGATCTGAACCTAAGTTCAAGCTCCAGCCTGGCCACAGCATTCAACAACTGAGAAGAATATTTGTAACTGTCCTAGTCCTGTTCCATGGCAGGAAACCTCTTCCTTGACAGAAAGTTGGAAATAGAGGTGCAGCAGTTTCAAGGAACTGCTAAGATGAGAAGAGGGTATCTCTTGTCCAGCTGCAGAGGGACTTCAGGTTTGAGTGTGTGGCAGTTTTGAGTGCTTTTGGTTGAAGGCACTACTGGGCTGAAGAAGCACAGAAGGATCCATTAGAAGCCCACTACTCTTTTCTGTGCTAGCTCTGCATAATAGAGCTGTTTTAAAAAACCTCCAATGTCCTTTAATCCCTTCTAGTATAATAAATTCTAAAAGGTAGAGGAGCATCTTCTTTTCATAGAAGTTCTCAGGGTCCCATCCTCCCAAATCCTATTTTCTTTTCTACTTTATTGTATAGATTGACAACCAAGGTATTCCCGAAAAATACTGAGACTTGTAATGGAAGTCCTTGAAGGCTTCTGTGCTATCATTTGTAAATATGTTGTGGGTGTATGTATGGGTGTGACAGGAGGGGAGCAGGGTAGAGGTGTCTGTTCTCAGTGAGCTTGATGTTCACAGCTTTGCAGACAGTTCAGGAAAGTCTCTGATGTTTGCCATGCTTCTCCTCTTGGAGACCAAGATGATGACTGGAAGTGTTCCTGTAAAATAAGGGGCAGGAATACAAAGCAGGAGGAAGAGAAATGTTTTCATTCCCTTGGGATTTGTGTGCACGGGTGTGTGTGTGGGGGTGTGTGTGTGTGCGGCTCCCCTTCCCCGCCCCTCCCCTTCTATCTCATTTCTTAAAAAACAGGCAGGAATTTGAGAGAGATAAAAGGATGTGGCTTGTCTTTCTACCCCTCCCATTTCTGCACTGTAAATTCTAAACAGGCCCAAGAGAGTAAATTGCTTTTTCAAGTTTTATCAACAAGAAGGCAGCCCAGAAGAGTTACAGTTCAGTGCTCAAAGATTGCATTCATGTTTAGCATGAAGCTTTCAGACCAGAAAATAAATAAATATATATATATAGGGAGGGGTGACTCCTGATGGTATAGAATTTGCATTTTGTGGATGCAATTCATCTCCCTGAAGCATTTCTAAGTTTCCAGTCTCATCTGAGGTAAATTGCCTTCCGTAGTGATAGCTATAATAAGACCTACCCCAACTGGGACACAGGAGAGAAGAGATGTGCTGGACCATGGAGACAGCTCCTCTTAGTGCAAACTATTTCACAAGGCATTTTCCAAATATGACAATTTGGGCTTTTCTGATATGCACCATGTCATTGAAAAAACAGTTTTTTAAGTCTGATTTGTGCCATAGTTTCTCCCTTTAGAAACATCAGATGCTATTTCACATGTCCTAACTTTCAATTAATGGCAAAAATGAAGGATGTGGAACACTGAAGAGAGGACAGTATGTCCACATACATGTACATGTGGTAGTTTGTGATAGAAATCAGAGAAAATGAATGCTGACAGATTTTATGAGAAAACAACAAGGAGGAGAACCATACCCTTGAAAAATAAAAATGTGTATTTACAACGTAAGTTTTTGTCTATTCCATTCAGATTCATTAGGATTTGAACTACATTGTTCTTCCAGAACTGACCTTCTTTTCAGAAAGTTCAAGAAAATAAGGACAGATCTTACCAGGTGTTGATTTGAAAGATGACCCTTAGGAAGAATTTTAGCCTCCCTGTGATAAAGCCTCATTTAGGGGTGCAGCATGGCAATTTTTGGTTCCTTTTTTCTCTATCAAACTGTTTTACCTCCCCACTAAAGCAGTAGAAAAGAAGAATTCCAAAGCAAATAATAGCATTTCATCTCTTTGAGAGAAGAGCTTTTTTTCAATGAAAGAAACCTTGTTTTGTTGAGTTTTGTTGGGTTTTTTTTTGACAACAGGTGTGCTGTATTACCACCCACTCTTCCCCCAGCCTTTTGTGGGGTCATGTGCTCAGTGCCCTGGTGAGATGGCAGTGCTAGGGGCAGGCAGGGCAGGGTAGGGGTCAGCTTACTGCTCTGTGATTTCTCTGGCTATACAGTTTGTGGCTGAATACTCTTACTTCCTGCAGCACATCCCTTGAAAGCAATAGAAACTGATTTGCTGTAACAGGCAGTTAAGATTAATAAAGTTCTCACCACATGCTCCTGAAGCCATAGGCTTGGAATTACACTCCAAAAGCTACACTTAGAGTCCTCCAAGCTGCCTCTTTAGGCTGCTGACATACTCAGGTTGACATTACTATGCCAGTTTTAATTTCAATAGAACCGCAGAATTATTGAATCTTTTAGGGTGAAGAAGACCTTTAAAAGCATCGAGTCCAACCATTCACCGAGCAGTGCCAATTCTGCCACTAAACCATGTCCCTAAGTGTCACATCTACAACACTTTTAAATACCTCCAGGGATGGTGGCTCCACCACTCCCTGGATAGCCTGTTCCAATGCTTGCCAACTCTTTCGATGAAGAAATTCTTCCTAGTATCCAAGCTAAACCTTCTCTGGTGCAACTTGAAACCATTTCCTTCTATCCTATCACTTGTTATCTGCAAGAAGAGATCAAGCCCACCTGGCTACATCTCCTTTCAGGTAGTTGTAGAGAGCAATAAGGTCTCCCCTGAGTGTCCTTTTCTCCAGGATAAACAACCCCATTGCCCTCAGCTACTCCTCATAGGGCATGTGCTCCAAATCCTTGATCAGCTTCATTATCCTTCTCTGGACACGCTCCAGCACCTCAGTGTCCTTCTTGAGGTGAAGGCCCCAAAACTGAACACAGGATTTGAGGTGCAGCCTCGCCGGTGCTGAGCACAGGGTGACAATCACTGTCCTGGTCATGCTGGCCACAATCCTGTTTCACATACAAGCCAGGATGCCACTGGACTTCTTGGACACCTGGTCACACTGCTGGCTCATGTTCAGCTGCTGTCAACCAGCACCCCAGGTTCTTTTCTGCCAGGCAGCTTTCCAGCCACTCTTCCTGTGGCACTCAGCCTGTAGAGCTGCATGTGGTTGTTGTGAGCCAAGTGTGAGACCTGGCACTTTGCACTGTTGATTGTCAACAAGGTGTTTATCCCAGCTGTACGGGGACAAAGACCTCTGGAGTTCTTTCCTTCCTGGAACTAGGAGCATAGGCACAAATCTGTCATCTCTCATGCAAAAATCATTAAATTAATAGTAATCACCCCTTTCGATATGAGTGAAGCCCATTTTTACCATGCCTTAGTTCAGCCTTAGTTATATCATAGATTGATAAGAAGACCTGTAATTTTTGTCACTGGCTACTTATGCCAATGCACTAATATTGCAATTTAAGTGTTTAAATAATAATTAGAACTCAATGAATAATGAATACACTGAATAATTTATTCGAATACATTGCAAAACTTGAACAACTTAGTTGATGAATATATTTAATAACTCACTCTGTCCCCTATACTTGTGAATAATATTTTTAAATGAGTAATTTGTTTTTAAAAATTTGTAGCATGTGTTATATAAATTATCCATTTAATATTATTCAACCAACTCTAATAATAGTGCATTACCAGCAAGTGCATTCTTGAAAGGCCACCGGAGGCCCAAATAATCATGTCCGAGCATTCTGGGAAGACTTTTTGCTTATGAAATACTTGTTGTGATTAAATATGATCTTTCTAACTCAAGAACTAATTTTTATTTTTTGTTGAAGTAAAAGAAGCCAGAAGAATTAGCAGAAGGGAATAAGGATGTTCATTCATTTCCTGAAACCATAGCAACACCTCCATCTTCAGATGGGGTGAAAGCTACAGAAGGACAGAAGTTTAATTGGGCCCACATCCCTGCTTCCCCATCTCTAGTGCAAAACCGGAGGGAGAAACTTAGAGAGAAAGCACTGAGCTCTGTGCTCAGCTTTGTGACCCTCACTGTAGAACTGATCCTGAAAGAGGGTGTCGTACTATGGGCTAGCAGGTTTGCAGTGTGTAATGGCAGGGTTGCCATCAAGTCAAGGCAGCTGCCCTAAGCTGGGATATGAAGAGGGAGAACCCCAAGACAGAAGTGCCATATGAGCAGCGCTTCCATCCAAAGGTACATCCACACTGAGAGTAAATGAACCCACATTAAGACCAAGAAAGCAGTAACTGTTCCTGCTGCCTGATAATCACCGAAGGTCATGGAGGAGAGATTTTCTTCTCTATTGATCTAGAATACTTTCCCCCAACCCTGGATGCCTTTGTTTAGCTCTGATAGATTCTCAGACCCAGGCCTGAGCTTCCCCAAGGAGCCATGCAGTGTACTTGGTAGCAATCCAGTTTTTGATACTGAAGATAATATTTATTGCTCAGGGAGAAAGAGCTCATATTTTTTTCAACTCCTACCTGGACTGACCTAGTTGGTTTTAGCCTTGAAGAAGAAGAATGTAGCAAAGTGCCCTTAAAGATTAAAATTGATTTTACTTTTTACAGCTTTGCTGTAAAGCCTTGGGCTGAAGTACAATTTGCAGTTATAATTATAGTATTTTAAACACACAGCTTTTACTTGTAGCCTTCACAATTCTGGCTCAGATACCTCTGGACAAGTGACCTTAGGGTTTTATTCAAGTATTCTCTCCATAATAATCTCATTAAAAATTGTATCATGTAAAGATGAAGCTCTTAGTTCTACTTCTCTCAACCACCTGTAAAGCCTTTTGTACATATAAACTCAAGGGGCCAAGTACACAGCCTCTCCTAGGACTGTTGGGCACTGCCATGTGAAATGACAGCATTCACAGGCTGTTCTTGTTCTTCTGAGCCTGTTTTTCAGAGCCTTCCAAGACAGGATTTATTTACTTTGATCGCCCACTTGTGACTACTAGTATAAGTCTTATGACATTTGAGCATCTATCTGAAGGAAATTATAGGGTGGCTTTTATAAGGTTTGAGAGCTGTGTGAAGCTAAATTCTCAAGGCACCCAGGACGGTCCTCTGTGTGAAGTTGCGAGGCTGGAGAGCTGGAGCACTTCTAAGCTTTGCCTTAATTTTCTTACCTATAGAGCAAGTTGGCACATTCCAGCTGTGAGTAAATAATGTCAGCTGAGGAGTCTGAGTTCCAGTGTGAGCCCGTGCCTTGAGTTAGATGGAGCCTTAAGAGTCAGTAGATTAGTTTATTTAACATAGTTTGTGTAAGGACTGGAAGCCTCTTAATATCTCCCCACAAATACAAGGATCATCTCTGCAGCAGTTGATGTTGCACAAACCTTCAGCCTAGCTGGTCATGATTAACTGAGGATTTGGAGAAGGAATCATTTCTGTATCAGGCTCAGCTGGGTATTTCATACAAAGTACATAGATGGAAAAGCATATGATATGCTAATGGCAATGCCAGTTCTGGATTTATAGATATTTCCAGAGGGCTGAACAAGCAATTACAGACGGGAGAACGTGGAACAGTCATGACTCATGTTTTGGGAAGGTTAACAAGCTTATAGTCAAGTCCTTCCAGCACAGGCAGAATGTCCACACACAGAACTTGAACCATGGACCCTGGAGTCCTTGTCTCCTGCTGCAGAATATCAAATCAATCTCATTGACTTTAGTTGCTGCATTTGTAACCAGCAGCAGGAGAATGGCTTTCCCTCACATGCATTTCTCTATCTATAAAATCATGGGTTTAAAACATGGATTCCAATAAGAGTTACTTTGTGAGAGTCACTGCTTTAGGACATACAGACCCTGACTTCCTCATCTATCATTTTTGTAAGCTCACCATTCCAGCTCCCTTGCCTTAAGCCCTTGCAAATGCTCTTGCAGATATCACTCGTATTTCCAAGTACTTTAAAAGGTTTATTTCAGCTGGAACTACATTTCTCATTTGTGTGTATGCCCAGTATAATCTACCTGCTGTTTGAGCACAAAAGGCATAGAACAAATTCATCCCAGAGATCAGAGAGTCTCCCAGATTTCCTCTGTTTGTGTGCATGTGTGTGTTTGCACTTTTGTGTGTGTCTACATGAAGGGTACATTTCTCTGTGGAAACTTTAATTGGACTCTCAATCCCCCAAAAACAAGTATAGCCAATGGATTTGTTTATGAAATTCAGGCACTGAATATTTAGTATTAGAAGAGTCAATTTCAAGCTGTGCCCTTGCAAAACCAGGCAATGAACCGTACAGGCATCTGCTATCTTGCCTCGATTTATACTGTGATGGGAAGCTGTGCAATGCAAAGTGATCCCAAACTAACTAACTAGTGTAATGTGGGCCTTAACCTTTAATTGGCAACCTGGAATGCTTACAGCTCAGCTTGGCTGGACTTCCAGTGATTCAGCCAATGAACTAAAGCAGTGCAACGTATCAGCTCCTTCTATAGTGTTGTTTGAATGTTTTTTAACCATGTCATTTCTCACAAGCTAAATCCCAGGTAAGCAATCCAACTTGCTGCATAGATAGACATGTTTGGGTATTTAGTAAGTTATTTAGGTGGTGTGCTTTTATGATATAAAAATCTGTCATATCGTATGAAATCATGGCAGCAATTGTACAATGTTTTCATCTCAAGGGGTTCTGAAATAGTAAATGTTACTTCTACTGTAACAGTTGTATTACTGGACTTTTACATAATTTCAGTGAACACCTGGAATGCACCAAGGTTGGAAAGATTGCATCATAAGGTGTAGTATTTGTTTGCTTTCTGCAGTACATTACCACGTTGTCAATAAGTGACCAAGACTTCCCCGTGCTCCCTGCATTTAAGAAATCCATGTTATATTTTCTCATTTAACAAATCTACATTATGCTTTTTCACCAGCCTCCTCTCTAGGTTGAAGAGTCAATATATTTTGTGTAGCTCATCGGAAAAGCTACTTGATGACCTTGATTATTTTGCAGACTTTTGTAGCACCTTCCCTGTTTCTGCTATGTTGTTTCTGAGACCAAGAGACCAGGCTGTGCTGAGTCTCCAAAGTACAGGTGCACAACTGATTTTCTAGTGCCATAAAAATACTTATGGTTCTGATTGCTATCCCATCCTCAAAGTTTCTAACATCATGATTGCTTTTGGCAACCGCTGTACCCTGAACTGACATTTTGTAGTGTTATCTATTATTACCTGAATATCTCATTCTTAATGGTAATAAGCAGCTCAGAACCCATCATTATATATGTAAAACTAGGATTTTTTTTCCCCCAGAATGCATTGCTGCAGTTGCTGCTACTTCAGGCCTGGTCGCTTGCTGTAGTGACTGGCTTTTCCCATGTTTCATAGTCATGTCTTTTGTTACTTAGGAATATTTAGCATTGGCAAACATCTGACAATTAATTCTCTTTTTATATGTTATTTATGCACACATGAACAGCATGGATCTGAATACAGATCTGTGTGAAGCTCACTGACAACAACCTTCTCTATAAAACATTATAGCACTCTTTACTGTCTTATGACTAGTTACATGTCTACATGAGGACATTTGCTCTTATCCCATGATAATTTAGGATTTCTGTTGCTGAGGACCTTGTAGAATGCCTTTCAGAAGTGTACATGGACTATAGCCAGCAGATACCAACTAACGTACACATCAACATGGAAAGCTGAACCCCTACAAGAAAAGTTCTCTTGTGGAAGCTTTCCCAAGCTCCTAATTTTTAGTGCAGTCAGAAAAGTTTGGGGTTTCTGCTATAACTTTGTTGTTTTTGAAGCCTTCTGCTGCTTGATCTTTTCTTGGCCTTACATAGTAATTAGTGTTTTTGCTTATTCGCTGTTCACTGTTTGGTCCCCCTTACTGAACTTCAGTATTCTCAGACTACTGTTCTTTTGGGTTTATTTTGGTTTGGTTGTGGAGTTTTTTGTTTGTTTGTTTTTCAGTTTTAAAAGGACACAGCTTTGTGGTTTTGAATAATACCTTCTTATTCCTAATAAAGCTCCCTGTTATTTTTTGGCTTTTCTCTAACATTTATTGATAGGTAGTATGTGTTTGCTATGAACATCCATGATGGCATCTTTAAACAGTTTTAGTGCTGTCCCCCAGTAAAAGATTTTTATATTTTAAGCACTTATTTTAGCTTCTTTATAACAAGACCCCTTATTTTTTGTGTAGTTATTCTTTTGAATTTTTACAATAGTAGACCTCTCTTCTCTTAAAGGAGGAATGTTGGACATACAGTACTGCCACGGTTCCCAATAGCTCTGTGACAGTCATCTGCACATTGGTGAGGATTTCTCCTCTTCTCTTTTCCCTGTATCATACTTCCATAAAATACAAGAAATTGTCAGTGTCTGAAAGTTCAGCCCACACATCAATCCCCACACTTAAGTTTACCCAGTAAATGAGGGCAATTATAATCCTTTATTGTTCATTCCTGCCTTCCTAGATCTCCTTCAGTGTGTCAGCCTCTATGACTATCTTCATCAAGCAGTCTGTAACGAAGCCTTAGTGCTGTATTTTGCCTACATGGGACCGGAGTTTGATTCATAGGGTTTCTATTGCTTATTGACAAGGTTTGCTTGACTGTTAATTTGGTTTGACTCAAAGTTTCTTTCAGGCCATAGTATCATCCCTTCATCTATGGAGCGCACTTTGTCTTTGCAGTATAATTTTTCAAATTGGTATTACATTGTCCATCTGCTTCTCCTTCCACCAGATTTCCAATATATCTTTTATGGATTTATGTTCATTTAAATCTAAATAATTATATCTCCCTAAACTGCTAGTATTAAGGTAGATGTATGCATAAAATTATTTTTCACTGTCTCCTATCTGTGCCATTGTGCATTTGTTAGTAACTTGGCAATTTCTAGGTTTTGTACTTTGCTTCACTTGAGGATGAAGAGTTCTCATAATGTCAGGATATGTCCTCCAAACCCTTGTGCTCCTCAGCACCATCCTGTGAGCACCCTCCTGTACACCATCAGCAGCTGGAACTCCCCTAGGCACACTCTTTTATGTGTATAATTTCCCAAACAGCATTACCTCTTCACATCTGCCTGGTCCAAAATGGATTGCCAGGATTATTTTGGGGAGAGCTGCCAAGGACATCTTGCTTTTTCCCTCCAAAACTTCTCCACATACAACACACAGGGATGGTGGCCACCAGCTCCTTCCCAGTATTTCCTAGAACGTTAGTAAAAAGCATGTGAGATCTGACACTTCTCAGCTTGCTGGCGAACCAGCAACCAACCTTCACAGGAACTACAAGCCCAGATAGGTATATGTTTAAGCAATATCCACAACACAGCTGCCCATTACAGTCTCTCATACGCAGGCAGTTTATTATAGTCACATCCTCCTCACAAAAATCCTCAAGAATCCTTCCTGCTTCCCCTTCAGGAAGAAGGTTTTCAGACCAACTGGCACACACACCAGAGTAGCAGTCACAGATAAATAATGAATAGAGCACAGAAATGGCAAAGCAACAATGGTAATCATCATGGTTTCACAGCTGGCCCCAAGTCTGTGAGCAGCCAGGATCCTTCATGGACTAAGGAAGATGTTGTTGCTACATACAGACACAATATCAATGCAGCACGTTTAAAGAAATAGGAAGGTAGAAGGATATGCTGTCTTGCACAAAATTTTCTTCCAGTTGTCTTTCCAGAGCTGTCCAAAACAGGCAAGCAGAGAATTTAAACTGCTGATATTCTGTCTCTCCTCACACCCTTGGAGGCAGGTTTATGGTGGGGCTGTAAAGACAACCTAGGCCCTCACACAGCAGCTGGCTTACTGTGCCCTGGTGAACTGTTCCAGCTGAAACAACTTCAAGACTTTGTAAATCATGGCAGAGACCAATTTTCCACTCCTTTCCTTCTTTGCCTCCTCTCCTGAGGCATTGAGCATAAGTGCATTCCCTTTCCAGTTATTTTCTCTGAGAGGGGAAAAATGTCACATTAGGGAATAAAATATCTGGAAAGAATGCAAAAAAAAAAAAAAAATAGACAAGAAGCAGAGAATCATCCTGGTTTGGCCAAAAACATGCTTTAGGGGGTAAAGTGGTTATATTGAAAAGCATTCTGTACTCTCTGAATTGGGAAATTTTTCACTGGTTTTACAGTTAGGTCCTTGTTGGCAGAAAGACCTCAACTGTGGCAGTAAAAATCCTACATTTGTGAGTTTTCAGGAACTAGCGGGAGTCTCTCTTTCATCTCAACAGGAGTGTCTCTTCTTTGATTTTACTGTCTGCATTACTGTGTAGTTCCCCCTTCTTTATTGTCTGCTTCTGTCTGTAATAGGAAGACAGGGATACAGCACATCATTAAGAACAAGTAAACACCATTAAAACAATTCCACCTCATTGTCACTGCATTGTTTTGAATTGGATTATTGACTCTTGAATAATACCAGGGTTAGAGAGAAGCAGACAGAAACCAGCTTTGAACCCCTCTGGGTAAATAGCCCGCTTACAGCATCAAAAGAAATGGGTTTACTCTAACTGCGTGCCCTGGGTGGGAATAAGTTAAGAGCTTTTCTCAACTGTAGCTCACACTCAGATGCCTCTATTTTGATTTCTTCTACGGAAAATAAACCAGAACTGAATCACAGAATCATGGACTGGTTTGGGTTGAGAGACACCTTTCATGGTCATTCAATCCAACCTCCCTAACATGGACAAGAACATCTTTCACTAGATCAAGTTGCTCAACACCCTCTCAAACCCAGTCTTGAATACTTCAGGTATGGGACACCCACAACTTTGCTGAGATGGGGTGAGGTGATACTCCATTTTAGATACAGAAACCCAAGTCTGCTTACTGGGCATAGAACTTAAAATAAGGCCTGACCTCCTTCGGGCAGTAGCCTGCACATTATTGTCAGGATAAAAAAAACCCAGCTGTTGATTATAATGAGGTTTATTTGAAAGAAGGTTAGACCCTGAGATTAGTTCATTTGGTGAGAGCATGGTGCTAATAATGCCAAAGTTTGATCCCTGTATGGGCCATTCACATAAGAGTTGGACTTGATCCTTCTGGGTCCCTTGCATCTCAGAATATTCTGTGAAACTTGCAATATGAAATATTTCTGGCACGAGTACACTGGCAGGAGTAATAAGAGGCAATAATAGACCATTTCAGGAGTCAGGATGGCCTAGGATTGAGATCTGATTCCCTCTCCAGCAGTGGATCAGAGCTCTAAATTGAGCAAGATGCTGCTGACTAGCTAATTTTCCTCAAGCACTGTGAAGGAGCATGACATCACAGCACTAGATACCTTGGTTAAGGATGTGGCTCTGTAGCATCTGTAGGAACATGATGTGAATGGAAACCTTTGTCCTTGTTTTGTGACAGATAAAGGATCTAACAAAAATCCAAAGATCAGCTGATCTGTACCTTTATGAGACCATAAAATGGCTTCCTTACAAAGGAACACTAAGATGGGCCACTTTCAGCAGTGCTAGGAAGATTCTTATTGTGTGACTGGGAGGGAAGAATAAGTTTATTCAGGTAGATCCTGTGATTTTAGCAGGCAGGAGAAAATATTTCCTCGAAGCTCTGATCTTTGACCAAGGAAAAGATTCTTCAGTGTTTCATTGAAATATTCTCCAGCCCGAGGTGCACTCTTTCCTGGGTGAGAGGTAAGATGAGGTCTCTGTCAGACACTGTTAGCAGGTTGTCCCAGGAAGGGGAACAAGGGAAGAGTGTGAAGAATCTAATAACCTTTACTTAAAAGAAAAGAAAAAGTCAATAAATTCTAAATTTCCTGGCAAAGTTGTTCCTTTCACAGAGTCTTTCACAGACTAAAGTTGCATATGAGGTCTGTTAACACAGCTCATCTGCCCCTGGGCTCAGGTTATAACAGAACTTGTTCAAATAGCCATTCCTCTCCACCTTTTGAATCAATGTGTTTTCAGTTTGGCATCTACAGGATTTCTTTTTTGTATCAGGAAGCACCATGACATCTTTTAAAAATACGTCTTTTGCATTTTCTAGCGTAGACAAGATGGGGTCTCAGTTTCTTGAGAGATGATGTGCTCCTGCTGTTTATTCCCTACTTAATCCTCCAAGTGTGACATCAGTCATCTCCATGCAACTCACTGAGACTGCTCAGGCACAGGATTATCAGTGATACCGACTCCAGTGGGGAATACACAGCAGGAGCAGATATATGATAGAGGCAAAGAGAGAGAAGCCTGCTTTCATGCAAACATGACTCATAATAAGGGGTTTTTTGAAAGAGAAAAAGTGGAAGCAGCAAATATGCAAAATATAGAAAGTGTACTTGATTTCCTGGAAAAAGGAATTGTCAGTGATCCTGGCAATTACAGTTCCATTAATTTAAATTCTATCCTTGGGGTGAAAATGAAACAAATAAGAGAGACAGGAGGAGGAAAGAGAATCACTAAACAGCTGGAGATAAAATTTTAGCAATGTAATTTTAGTAACATGACAATGGCTTCTCAGCCCAGTTGGATCCTCCAGGCACCACTAAAGTACAAATAATAAAGGAATAAATCTTCACAAACAGATATAAAAGGTTTTTAAAGAATTAAAGTAGTAGTGCCTACTGGAAATTCAGTTGGTATACTGCATTTTGGCTTTCCATAAAATATTTCATATTGCATCTCCCATGAATGTACTTGAATAATTAATTGAGATTGGCTTCTGTAGGAGTACTGCCACGGGGTCTACAAATTGGCGGAAAGAACATTAGCAAATGGTAATGATAAACGACAGTGTTTTAATTTGGGGGAGGTAGCTACTGGGTGCCACAGGGATTGGTGTTATGTCCTATCTCATTTATCACCCTCATTAATTGGTCTGGAAGAAAAATAAACAGTGCATTAATGAAATTCACATTCATTGCTGAACTGGGGGGAGCTTCAAATCCTAGTAGGGATGAATAAAAAGAAAAACCCAAAACATGCAGGAAAAAAGTGAGGTGCAAGGACAGAGAATGAATCTTTTTTTTCTTTTCTTCTTAAAGAAGTAATGCATCTTCTAGATCTTGCTTGGATTATTTTGGGGGAAAATATTGAGAAAGAATAGCTATTATACATCTTAAGGACAGAAGATGACATACTGTTCCTTTAATTTAATTCCCTTTACAGTGCAGATCCCCCAAAAACTGATTCCTATAAGAAGCCAGGTATTCTAAGTTGTGTGAGAACTTGTCTCTTGAAAATACATCCAGTCTTAATTACAGATTTCAGATGATGAATACCGCCTGCACGTGAAAGGTTTAAAAGCAAACCTGAAAAAAAAAAAAAAAGAAGCAAATTGACCCAGGAGGATTGGTTTATTGACTATAACTGCAGCACTGTGTAATCAGTCATTAGGCAAAGTATTTTATTACCTGTGTTGTGGTAACTGTCTTCTTCCGGTGTGTTCTTCTATCTCCTCTTCATAGAATCATAAAATCATAGAATAGCTGTGTTAGAAAGGACTTCTGAGATCATCAAGTCCGACTCTTGATTCTAAACCTCCATGGTTACTAGACCATGGCACTAAGTGTCACATCCAGTCTCATGCATGTTTAAACCTTAGCAAATCTGAAGGTTTTTATATTTCTCCTCTGTTATTTTCTCATCTTTTCCTTTTATCTCTGTCTTCTGTTTGTGATTCTCTTTTTCCGATATGATTGGCAATTAGTGACCAAGAATTAACTTCTTGGACAGACCAATTACTTGACAGATTGCAATGATGGCAGAAGCCAGAAACATTTTCTGCTCTTGCAGCCCTAATAGAAAACTTCTTGTTAAATAGTGGTAGAAGCATAATAAGGCATATTTGTATTTTCCCTTTGATAGTTCTTCCTATAATACCAAGCATATTTTTATGCTAAACTTAGCACATGCTTGAGTTTTCAGGACTGTGCCTTGGTAATTGAATGTTTTTAGTGAAGCATGATTCACAGATCTATTTCTTATTAGATTAAGTAATAAATACGTTAATCAGAAAAAATTTCATAACGTGGTGTACATCTTTTGAAAAAAATCAAAACAGTTTTCGTTTTCTGCACAGACACTTTGCATCATTGGCTTTTCAGGATTGTGAGTGTATTACCACCAAAAATTTGACTAAAGCAGAGAAGAAACAGTGCCTTCCCCAAAACAGGCAGCATGTGCTTCTTGAGAGGTATAGCATTAGTTTTTAGGGGGAATCTTAGTATAAGACATCCAGAGGAAATTTTCACCTAACAGCTCTCCAGCACTGAAACCTCCTTTCCCTTGGCTCTTGGAAGGCAGTAGAATCACAGAATCATAAAGGTTGGAAGAGATGTTCAAGATCATCTAGTTCAACCACAAACCCAGCACCACCATTAATCACCTCTAAACCACCCCCCCAAGTGCCACATCCAGATACCTCTTGAACACTTCTCAGACTTGATTATCCACCATTTACCTGGGCAGCTTATTGTGATGCCTAGCCACTCTTTCAGTGAAATTTTTTTGTTCTAATATCCCATCTAAAACTCCCTTAGTGCATCCTGAGGCTGTTTCCTCTTGTCCTATCACTTGTTATCGGTGAGAGGAGACCGATCTCCATTTGTCTACAGCCTCTTTTCAGGTAGTTGTAGAGAGCAGTAAAGTTCTTCCTGAACTTGCTTTTCTCCAGAATAAACAACCTCAGCTCCTTCAGCCACTGCTCATAAGGCTAATGCTCCAGACCCTTCTCCAGCTTCATTTCCCTTCTCTGGACACACTCCAGTGCCTCAATGTCCTTCCTTGTTGTGATGGCCCAAAACTGATTCAAGGTGTGGCCTCGCCCAGTGCTGAGTACAGGGTGACAATTACTGTCCTAGTCCTGCTGGCCACGCTGTTTCTGATGCAGGCCAGGATGCCACTGGCCTTCTTGGCCACCTGGGCACATTGCTGGTTCATGTTCAGCAGGTTGTCACACAGCACCCAGAGTCCCTTTCTGCTGAGCAGCTTTCAAGCCACTCTTCCCCAAGCCTGTAGAGATGCATGGGGCCATGGTGGGCAAACTAGCTAAAGATGCTCTGCATCAGAGCAAATGAACAAAGAAGCTTCTCCACACAGCTGAAAATGCAGATGGCATCTCCTGTGCTGTTCTGAGCACCATATCACTGGAAAGATATTGAAAAGCTGGAGGGAGTTCAGAGAGGAGGCACAATTATTATTAGGTACTGGAAAGGCTTGATTGATATGGAAAGATTAAAAGAGCAAACTATGTACATCTTGGCAAAGCAACAACTAAGAGGAGATATGATAATCACTTCCAAATAAATTCAAGGAAAATCCCAAGAGGAAGAGACTTGTGCAGGCTTAGTACAATGGGGCATTGCATAATGGGATGAACTTCAGAGAAGGAAAACTTGTGAAGTTTGAATGTTAAGAAAAACTTCTTCTTTTCCAGTAAGACGTGGAAGAAGCTCTCTGGAGAAACATTGTTCCAGGACTGCTTAAACTAGACTGGCTCTACTACAAGAAAACAGTTGAGGAGTCATTCCACATTGATTAAAAGATGGAACAGTGTCCTGAAGTCAGATGGCCTCTCCATAAAGCCAGAGACCCTACAATCTTACTAGTTTTTGTGAGAGAGGCATCATCTTGTTTTAAAGCTGTCGTAGCATGTGTCATTCAGGGCTGCATGCATCGGCCTGCTCACTGTTTCAGTGGGGGGCTGTAAGAGAAACGCCCTCTGTGAGATGTGTTCAGTGGGTTTCCTTTATTAAAGAGTTGAGATACATGGACATGTATCAAAGGAACATGAGGAAATGAAGGTGGCATTACCTGGTATGTTACAGTAAAACTATTTAATTTCTTGCCAAATGAGGACCTTGATTGAAATATTGCAGTAAGGATGTTTGAAAAGTATCTGCTGGTGTCACAGCCATTATCAGTGCTGAATTATTAACCAGGTACAGTATACTGCCACCTACCAAAGATGTTGACTTGCCAGCAGAGGCCAAGAGGAATGGGCTTTCTTTTCATTTACACATAACACTTCAGACCTGGCTGCATACAGGATTGTAAGACTTCGCCCATTCTGTCAGGTGCTGATCTCTGCAGAAGGAGAAGAACTTGAAGAGCAGAAAATAGCTTTTCAACAAAAGAATCTAGGATACACTAAATAAGACATTACCCAGTGGGTCATATATTCATTTCCTTAGATGCAATATCAGTAACACAGAACTCTCTAAATGACTCTGCAGTAACTCTACTAGTTATGCTTTTACCCCATGACAGATGTGAGATAATTTACTTAGGGGTGGCCTTACAGGGGAATGGAGGCATCGGTAGCCAACTCTGCTAGATCCTGGAGCATCCCAGTTTCCCTCCGTGCCTGAGCTCTCTCAGATTACCTCACATTTATTCAGGGATGAGTACAGAAGTAACCGGTTACCTCTCTGTCATTTATTCACGTGCCCATAACCCAACTGAACAACATATGTTCCCAGAGGAGACAAACGTTTATTTCCATTATCTTTCTGTTCCTTTATTCACTTGAATATTGACTCCTTGTTTCTACTTCTTCACCTTCCCTAGGCCTGTAGAATAGCTGTGGTTTTAGCAATTATTTATGGGAGAGCTGCTGGTGCATGTGACAAGAAATAGTGCTAATGGTGATGTCTGTTAGCCTGTAAAATAGCTCCCCCAAGTAAACTGGTAGAATTCTCATCACTTGGATGTTTTAAAACCAGACTGGACAAAGCACTGTAAAATATACTGCAGGGAACAATCTTGGAGTGGCAGCAAGATTAATAATGGATTGCTCTCTCATTCAGCCTAGAAAAAGAGCCATGTGAGAGTCTTCAGGATACTCCAGGGATGTGCTGGTTTGGCTTGTCCTTTCAGGGGTCTCTGCTGGCAGTGGTCCTGTGCAAACACTAGGTTAGATATGTCTTTGGGGAGACAGAGGTAGGGAGAAACGGGGAAAAGCAAGTATGAAAGCATGATATGTTGCATATTTGGCCCCGGCCATTCTTTTTTCAGGACATTCCCCTTCCCTGCCCCTGTTATCATTCCCTCATTTTTCCCCTTATTAAAACCTTTCTTGGCTCTTATCAGCTTCATATCCACCTGACAGTTCTGAAAATCCTGTGCTTTTCCTCTTTTAGCACCACTTCCCCACATATTGTTGGAGTTGCTGGTAAACCAATGGTTGGCTACTGAGAAAAGGTTGATGTTCTCAACCCCAGTAAACCTCCGTGGTGGTTTTGTACAGATTTGGGCAAGAATACACATCATGAAGAGATTAACAGTTGGTAGACTTACACCACAGTGCAAAAAGCTCGCTTTAAACTAAGGAGCAGAGAACATAAAAGTCATAGTGATTAGTCTCTGCTAACCTGACAGGGAATGATAGACTTGATAAGTGATGCTACTTTTCCACTCCCTGTTATAAAACTGTAGTGGGTTTCTGTGGCTGGGTTTTGGTAGCAGGGGGACTACAGAGGTGGCTCCTGTTAGAAGCTGCTAGATGCTTCCCCTGTCTGGTGGAGCCAATGCCAGCCAGCTCCAGGATGGGCTTCCTGCTGCTGGCCAAAGCCAAGACAATCAGGAGTAATAGTAACACCACTTGGATAACATATTTAGGAACAGAAAGATGTCGTGCAGAAAGAATTCCAGACAGGGAAAGTGGAGTAAGGACATGGGAACAAGGTAGACACCAAGGTCAGTGCAGAAGGAAGGGCAGGAGGTATTCCAGGTCCCGGAGCTGTGGCCCCTTCAGCGTGTGGTGCAGACCATGGTGGGGCAGCTGTGCCCCTGCAGCCCATGGGGGACCATCGGGGTGCAGAGACCCACCTGCAGCCCATGGAGGAGCCCATGCTGGAGCAGGTGGATGCATGAAGGAGGCTGTTACCCTGTGGGAGGCCCAAGATGGAGCAGGGTCCTGCTGGAGACCTGCAGCCCGTGGAGAAAGGAGCCCACACTGGAGCAGGTTTTTCCTGGGCAGGACTTGTGGCCCCTGTGGGATACCCATGTTGGTAGAGCTCTTTTGTGAAGGACTGCACCCCATAGAGAAGTGACCCATGGGACAGCAGATTGGGAAGAACTGCTGCCCAAGGGATGGACTCAAGCCAGAAAGGTCCATCAAGGACTGTTTCCCGTGGGAGGGACCCCCCAGGAGCAGGGAAAGGACTTCTCTCCCTGAGCAGTGGCAGAAACAACAACTAACTGTAACCCCCATTCCCCGTCCCCCTGCACTACTGGGGGAAAGGAGGGAGAATGAAGAGGGGAGGAGGGGTGGGGAGGAAAGTGTTTTTAAGATTATTTTAATTCTCACTCTTTTGCTCTGATCCTGTTAGTAATAAATTTAAGTCATATCCCCACTTTGAGTGTGTTTTGCCTGTGAAGAAAATCAGTAAGTGACCTCTCCCAGCTCTTATCTCAACTCATGAATCCTTAGCTGTTTTTTTTTTTTTCTCCTCTGTCCAGTTGCAGAGGGGAGTGAGAGAGTGACTTCAGTGGGTACCTGGCACTTGGCCAGGGTCAACACACTATAATTACACATCTTTAAATTAGGTTAAGGTTAACCAGGCAGGAGCAATCATCATAAACCACATGTATTTAGGCAGTATCCTGCAATAAAATAATGTTCTGAGCCAAAATGGGGGGTTCATGTAATTTCTACATCTACTTCTGAATAGCTAGCACTTAAACTTGGAGTATTTTTCCCTTCCAGTTTTTCCTGATGATCTCTTTTGAAAATGTACAGAGCAATGCAGCTTCTGCTGCTGCCTTTACAACTCCATTCTGTATATTATGTTAGATTCAGTATAAGGACTTCTTTCCTGGACACTTTTTTACAAGTCAGACCTGTTTTATTTTTTCTGACATCTGCTCACCCATCCAGCCCTTGTTAAGGGACATTCCAGCCTACTTCTGTACATTAAACAGCCCTGCCTCAATAAATCCAGGAAAGGGGTTATTCTCTTCTACTCAGCTCTCTTGAGACTGCACCTGAGTACTATGTCCAGTTTTGGGGCAGAAAGATACAGACAAGCTGGAGAAAGTTCAGTGGAGGACCACCTAAATAGTCAGGAGTTGCACAAGGAGAGGCTGAAGGAGCTGGACTTTTCAGCCAGGATGAGGTAAGACTGAGAGGATCTAATTCATCTCCTCTACTTCTACTACTACTACTGCAGATTTACTCTTGTTTGGCTAAAACACTGGCTGGATGTTCAAGCCCAAAGAGTGGAGGTGAGTGGACTGAATCCAGTTGACAACCGGTCACTGCCAATGTTCCCCAGGGCTCAGTATTGGGGTCAGTTTGGACTAATATCTTTATCAGTTATTTGAATTGGATATTAGGGAAAATTTCTTCATCAAAAGGATTGTTAGGGCTTCCCAGGGAAGTGGTGGAGTAACAATACCCTGGAGGTGTTTAAAAGACATGTAGATAGGGCAGCTAGGGACATGGTTTAGTGGTGGACTTGGCAGTGCTGGGTTAACAGTTGGACTCGATGATCTTAAGGGTTTTTTCCAACCTAAATGATCCTATGGTTCTATGATACTAAAGAAGGCATGCAGCAAATGGACAAGAACAAGATGCAAAAGTCACAATTTACAGCAACAGAAATTTCAATTTAGTATAAGGAAAAATTTTTGCCGTAGATGTGGTGAAATCACCACAAGAATGACCCAGAGGGGCTGTGCAATCTGGTATATGTTCAGTGCTCAGGTAGATAAGATCCTCAGCAACCTCATCTAATTTTGTAGTTGTTCTCCCAGAAGTGTCCCTTCTGATTGAAATTGATCTATTATTTTCTGGTTCTGCATTTTAAGATGTGGCTGGTTATTTTGGTATTCAGATAAAAGCTCCAAAACATCTTTGAAAATGTGGGTCAGGCACAGCAGCCAGTGTAACTTGGGAAATCCTGGCTTGCAGTCTCTTCTGTGTCTCATTTCTTCCCTTACTGCACTGTACACAAAGCTCAGTGCTGTTATACTCCCCAAGTACTTGGACGAGAGGAATGAGATTCAAATGCTTTCTACAGAAGAGAAATTCTAGGTAGGAATCCCACACACACATACTTACCATAAAATTTAAAACAGAATTTATTATTCTATTGTTTGGCTTGCTGACTTTTTGCCTGTCAAAATGGTTCTTGTTGATTCCACCGCATCCCTCAAGACAGAAAACAAAGTTGACAAATGCCTGCCAGGCAGGCAGCTCTAGCACTATCATTTGCATTTTCTCGGTGGGAAGTTGGAATTCGTTGTCAAACTTGAAATTTCTCCTGACAAAATTTCAGTTTTGCAAAAACTGGTTTTAGGCAGGACAGTCCTTAGCTAGCTCATAATAAGAATATATCCTTTTTCTTTTTTTCTTTTTCATCCACTTAGCCCTTAAATGATTACAGCTCTTGTCATAAACTTACCAGACAATGTAACATAATAGATCTCCTGTCAAGGCCAGGGCATCTAGTTTTTCCCTTCATAGTATTATTTAATAATAATGGCTTGTGTGTTCAGTAAAAGCCAAATGGAAGCTGCTGCTTATTTCAGCTGCGGCCACAGTTTGCTCTGTGACTTAAGGAAAGCTTTTTTAAATTGCTATTTGTAAAATGAGAACACTCTTTTCTATCCAGAAGGAGAATTTACTTCTTAGCCTGGAAGGTCTGAGTCAGGTGCAGTTTGCAGCCCTGGCTGCTTCTACCCTCTTCCTTCTCCTGCTCTCATTTAATGGGAAGGCATCAGTCAGCTAGAAAAGATAATGCAGATAGGAAGGTAAGGTCAGATGATGGAAATTTATTTTGCTGATATTGGTGCTGCAACCCAACAGCTTATTGCCCTAGGGTCCTGCCCTTTGCTCTGTGGGGCCATTGGAATCCTGCTGAAAAAATTCTTCTTCTCTCTTAGACCTCATGAAAGCCAGCTGCTGTTTCCCTACATCCTGGTCTCTGTTGCTTTATGCCTGATGTTGGTACAGCTGACAGTCACTTTCTTGCCTGTTGGAAAATGACTAAGACAACAAGTCTCCCTCCTGTCACGAGGCTCAGGCAGTAGAAGTATTAATGACAATTTTCCCCCTGCTATAAGATAGCTCATGCCATCCAGATCTGACTCAGTTTCCAAGAATCCATCTCAGCAATGACCTCCTTTAGACCCCAAGCAAGCTGCTGATGCTCAGCCACAATCTTTGTAAACTCAACCTTGCTTTTCATCCTACTAGAGTAAAGCATGGAAATGTTCCTTGTGGTTGGGGAGGTAGGGGTGGGTGTGCTCCCCTTCCAAAGCCATTCTGCAGAAACCTTGTAGTGTTTGTATTTGCCTCCCTGAATCTGCTTCCTATAGAAGCACTGAAATAGCCACAGGAAGGGAATGGGTCCTGGCACAGCCCTCTTAGACACACATACAGAGTAAAAGGCTTCACCTGGAAGATCAGCATAGCTGGCCGAATGACAGAGTTGTGTGATATTTCAAAGACAAACCTGAGATTCTAGTTGAAATGCATTTGATATCTGCAGTTCAGCCCCTATTAGGCAAGAATCCACATTGTGAAGTGAATCAGCTTTGCACCTGTTTTGTCCAGCTGGCATCTCCTGCCTGAGAAAGACCCACCACTGTGGTAAAGGTATTAGAATAATAAAAAGACATCCTATTCAAAGAAGGCCTTGATCAAAGAGCTTTTTCATTTCCTTTCATTACCTTGTTTTCTTTTCTTTTGCTTTCCCTGTCCCCTCTATTGTCTGATTATTCTAGACAGCTGTGTCTGATGGCCTGAGGGAGTTAACTGTGGTCCTAAAAGTGCTCATGAGGCTGGAGCATATACAAGTCTCACATACATAATATGTGACATATATACATATATAAGCCTCACAGTAGAGAGCATCTAAGCTGATTCAATATAGAATAGCTTTGCTGTATGTCCTCAGACCCTTTCCAATTGCTGACTTTGTTGTGTCTTCTGAGGTCACTTAATGATATTCACCTGCTCCTGACAGTCCTCTCTCCCCACTCCCCTCCCCTGCCCCTCCCACCCCTCCAGCAGTCCCTGTGTGGGACCTGGATGATTCACATTCATTGCCATGCTTGACCATACATTTTTGGTATACCATCACTGAGGGCTTTTGGGCTACTGCCACTTGTGTGTCAGCTTGCCATCTGTGCAGTGGGAGAGTAATTCTGCTTGCTCTGTGTTTCTGTATGCAATTCCTAGGACAAGGTCCTAGCTCCAGCTCTGAGCTGGACTCACCTGGCTTGGCCCAGAAATAGATCACACTCCACACCTCACAGCAGGCTCCCATTTCCCTGTACCCCCCTCTGTGGAGACACGCCCTGATTGACTGGTTATCTATCATGTTGGCACAACCAACCACGGCTCCTGATGGGCTTTATGGCACATATCACATAGCTGATGCACAGCACAGCTTTTCTTTTTCCTTAGTGCGGAGGTTTCTCCCCTGCCCTCTCTCCAAACTGTTCATCTCGCCCTCTTTCAGAAGCCTGCTCTGTGATCAAGGGAGCTTTGTGTCACATTTCACTGATGCCCAGTTGAGGCACCCAGGCTGGGATCACTGAAGAGAAAAACCTCCATTTGTTCTAAAGGCATCCCTCCAAATCCTGTCACAAGCAATCAGACAAGCTTGGCAGAAAGACCCCTTCTTTTTGTGTTATAAACAGAAAGAAATAATACGTGATCTAAGCTCCAACCATGCTTAAATTGGTTTATTCTGATATTTCCCTCAGCACATACCATCAAAAAATATGTTTGTCAGAATATTTTTTTTCTCTCTGACTATCTTCCTGTCTGTCTATTTTTAATTATATCAGAATTAGGTGATTGCTGCTGTAGATTAGATTTACCTGAAGAACATCCACTGTGATGACTGCATTTTCATACCTTAGCATAAGCCTTTTGGCTTGGTAAAACATTAAAGTTTTGAAATTCAGTTCTCCAAAGGCAAGATATCCTGAAAAATTATGATCTGTCTGCAACAGCGACTCATCTGCACCTAGACACCCTCTAAATTTGAAGGTAATGTATTAACAAAAGCCTTAAGATGACATGTATAACAAATGAATCTGGAAAACAGTTAATGTATTTGAACTACTGTGGTTAATATTGCTAACTTATTTTTTGTCTGATGCTTGAGCAATTCCATATCACAACCTGAAGATTAGATTATTGACACAAACTAAAAGAACTAGCCCTGGGTTGTCAGTGAAGCTGGAACAGGTTGACCCTGGCTGGACACCAGGTGTCCACCAACGCTGCTCTATTGCTCACCTCCTCACCCAGGCAGGGGAGAGAAAATGAAATGAAAGGCTTATGGTTTGAGATAAAGACAGGGAGAGATCACTCACCGGTTCTCATCACAGACAAAGCAGACTGCACTTGGGAACATTAATTTAATTTATTCCCAGTCAAAATCAGAGTAGCATAATGAGAAACAAAACCAAATCTTTAAACACCTTCTCTCCAACCCCCATTCCTTCCTGCATTCAGCTTCACTCCTCATTTTTTATACCTTCTCCTCTTCATCAGCACAGAAAGCTGAGGCATGGAGTCTATTGTCAGTTCATCACAATTAGTCTCTGTCACTCCTTCCTCCTCAAGGGGAGGACTCCTCACACTCTTCCCCTGCTCCAGCGTGTGGTCTCTCACACAGGAGAGAGTCCTCTATGAATTCCTTCAACATGGATCCTTCCCAGGGGCTGCAGTTCTTCATGAACTGTTCCAAAGTGGGTCCCTTCCACGGGATGCAGTCCTTCAGGAATAGGCTGTTCCAGCATGGGTCCCACACAAGGTCACAAGTCCTGCCAGCAGGCCTGCTCCAGCATGGGTTTCTCTCTCCATGGGGCCACAGGTCCTGCCAGGAGCCAGTGTGGGCTTCCCACACCCTTTGGAATCCTCCTGCATGGGGTCCTCTGCAGGTGGATCTCTGTTCCACCACAGACCTCCATGGGCTGCAGTGGCACAGCTGTGTCACCATGGTCTGCACCACGGGCTGCAGAAGAACCTCTGCTCCAGCACCTGGAGCACCTCCTACCCCTCTCTTCCACTGACCTTGGTGTATGCAGACTTATTCCTCTCCATATTCTCACTCCTCCTGATGCAGTTTCTATCGCACAGGGTTTTCTTCCCCCTTCTTAACTCTGTTTTCCCAGAGGCATTACAAGAACTGCTGATGGGCTCAGCCCTGGCCAGCGGTGTGTCCGTCTTGTAGCCATGTGGCATTGGCTCTGCTGGACATGGGGGAAGCTTCTAGCAACTTCTCTGATAAGCCACACCAGTAGCCATCTCTTCTCTACCAGAACCTGGCCACACAAAAGCCAATACAGAAGTTTACAAAGTCTTTGTCAGACATAGAACAAACCCTGAAAAGTAGTAACATTCAAACTAAACATGATATCATACTGCTTACTATAAAAAATACTAAAATTGAAACTTCTGGCATGGTTGGTGACCTACTCTGAGCATTGGTGACAGAATAACATATTCAACCACCCTTTTGTTAGAAAGGTACCACAAAACTGGTCAGGAGGGAGAGAAGAGACGCAAAATGTAATTCAAAGACTGGGGGTGGAGAAAGAATGAAAGAGCCTGCTGCCATTCAGGGAAAGACTTAAGGAGCTCAATCTGTTTCAGTTAATCAAAAATAAGATTGGGAAGCGTTGTGGCTACAGGGTATAATTACCCACATGGGGAGAAAATACTGGCTACAAAAGGGATCTTTAATCTAGCAGAGAGAGACATAAAAAGAACTAATTACCAGAAGGTGAAACCCAGCAAATCTAACGTAGTAATGGGGCACAACTTCTTAGGAGCACAGATGATTAATCACTGGAACAAAATACCCAGAGAAACGGTGGGTTCTCCATCTCAGTAGTCAAGTTGAATGCCTCTCTGTAAGGTCTGTTTTCAGCATGAGATGTCAGACTTCATAAGGACACTCCTAGTGGAAACTTATGGCCTGTTTTGCATCAGACCACCACTTCTATCACCTCACATCCACTTTGCCTCAAAGACCTTCAACCCCACACCAGTAATGGTACCTTCTCACCTTAACTTTGCCACTTTTTCTGCTGCTTAATCTATGGCCAGTTCTGGGAGTAATGCTTGGATGGCAAGCCTTTGTTGATCCTGATCTTCATGCTTTCCTTGGCCTGAACATCTGTCTCATATTCCCCACAGCATACTGTGACATCTCTCCACTTCCCTTCTTATAGTCTGCTCTGTTTCTTTGTGTGCATCCCTGCAAAAGCTGCCTGTGTTACCAAAGAGAAGAAGGAAACAGGCCAAGAAGCCCCAGGACAAAATCTGTCACACTCTGCTCTCATATTCAGGAGAATGTCCTGCCTACAGTGCCATCTACACTCTGAGTGACATGCAGATCCAGAAAAGGCTTCCCGGGAAGAATTCTCCCTGTATGGCTGGAGCCTCAGTAGGCATGCAGAGCTTCTGCTGTAGTCCCTTCTCTACCTCTCCCATAGCCTCTGACATCAATTCAAAGTCTCATTTTTCAAAGAAGCTGAAAGATTGAATCCCTGCTCCATGAAGGACCAAATTTCAATCTGTGTCCTCCAGTGACAGCTGGGCTCCTCTGAGCCAGTGCCTCTGGGAACTGACAACAAAACAGCTCAGATGAAAGGGATGTCTCTGTGGAAAGTGCACTCCCAAGCCTGGGGGTCTCTAAGGGATGTCACTATGCTTTCCTTGGAGGCAACTTTACTGTGATCACTGACATCAACAACACAAAAAGCCTTATTCTCCCCTCATGCCCTCATTCCCTCAAAAGACAACAGCCATTTATGTGCAGTGCTGACCCCAACAAGGAAACTGCAAGAGGACCCCTGAAGTCTGTGTGGAAATTAGTTACTTTTTTTGCATGAAAAAGTGCTTGGAGGCTGCAGTAATGGATGCAATATAAAATTCTACATATAAGCAGTAGAGCTTGACCCTGAGTTTCTAGGTCAGCTGTCAAAGAAATAAACCTAATTTCTTGCACCCTGGAAATGAATGCTGAATAAGGGAATTGCACAGATGATGACTGCAGCTTGTAGATTCAGATGAAGTCTAACGCACACGACTCCGAACTAATTCTAAACTCAAATGCTGTTCCAGATCTCCTTCCAAAAGCACTGTCACTAGACCTGCATCATTACCATTGCCCCAAGAAGAGCTATGTAAGATGTTGCAAGTGAAGAGTTTAGGTGGAAGCCTGGGATTCTCCTGTGGCTTTTCCATCAACAAGATGCCTGAGCTTACACTTTTTGTGGTTTTTTCCCTTTGGTGTTAGAAGGAGTAGAGGAAGCCATGAAAGATCAGTAATTCAGTACAGTACATATACATGAGTGTATATATATATTTATAAAGACAGTTAAAATCAGAGAGTTAAGAAACCACAAATCCATGAGCCAATTACAACCGACTTTTTTTCATCTTCCATCTTTTTCCATTTAGAGTGCAAAATAGGTCTTTAGCTCCAATTCCAAAAGACTCATTGCAGTTATTCCCTCTAGAAGAGAATCACTATTTACTGCTTGCATTCTTACTTCAAATTAAAAATATAAAATTGCAAACATAGAAGAACTGGGGTTAAAAAAGGTATCTCCCTTTTACTCAGAATGGCATACCTGGAAGTTTTTTTTGTCATGTAAAACTGAATTGTGTATGTCCTATTTAATTTTCAGTGGTAAAAAAATCTATTATTCCTGAAGCCTTTGTAGATGATATTTATGTCTCCACAGTTATATGGCATGAAGTAAGGCCACTAACCCAAACATTCTATCACACAGTCACTGCATGTTGACATATAGCAAGGGGAGTGGTGATGAAAAACTGAGAGATACCAAAAAAGAACCATCTTTGTAACAGGTGCAACATGACTGGTGATGTCAGCAGCCAAATACTGGTGATAATCTACTGGAAGTTACTAGAAATCAAGTATCAGAAGGTATAAAATTACATTAGGATCATGCTTGCAGATGCATTCAGGGTAACACACTGATACATTTGCCATGCTAACAACACTAGTCAATTAACAAAGCTTCCAGGCCAGACCAGCAACTGAAAAAAGAGATGCTAATCCAGTTTCTGAAGTGCAGCAGTGCACGAAGCGTGGGCTCACTCCATATGTTCTCTCCCTCCTTGAAGAGTAAACCTAAGTGTTGCTTTTGCATGTTTAATGACAGTTTTCTACAACTCACTGAGCCTAGGAAATATTGGAGGAGCTATGAGTGATTAAATTCAACTGGAGTGAGGCCAACTAATCTCACCATTCTTCACAGTTGGTGGAAAATGTGCACTGGTAAAAGATGCAGGTAGTAAGTTCCCTAGAACCAAACGAATCTGACAGCTTGCTTAAAGTCTGCCCCAAGGAGCCAGTCCCACATGTGGTCATGCCTCAGCCACTGCAAGTTCACCCTCTCATCTCTTGAGCACTTTTTTGTGGCCCCTGCATTAGGCTCAGCCTCACCCTGATCTCTCTACAAAGATATTAAGTCTTTTACAAAGCAAATAAATAACTCGAGGCTATGAATCATGAGGCTATTATTCCTTGCAGGATTCCTGTTCTAATCCAGAGCAGAAACCTTCTAATGATGCCATCAGCTGCAAGAAAGGAAGCTTGAGTCATCATAGCCCCTGGATAAAATGATATGTGTGCAGTACACAATTGCCTCTTTGTCCAGATAAGCAGGTGTTGTTACCAGTGAGCCCTTTGACTGCCTGTAATAAGGCAAAATCGGTTTAATACTTGCCCCTACTGCCAGCTGAGAGCCAATGTGCTGTAATGCATCCACTCTTTTCTTCCAGTTAAGTGCTGAGAGATGGATCACAAATAGCCCTTTACAAATTATGAAAAATATGCCTTATTTGTGCCCAACACAGTCCTACCATGCACTTATTCCATCTCCACAGACCCCTCTCCCACTCTCCCTTCCTCAAAGCTGCTATGAGAGTCAGGAATGTGACAGCTCACACATGGCTCTCCATGCTCAGCTCTGCCTATGGCTCTACAGGCCAGAACCCAGAGAGGTCATAGCAGCTGCAGCACTGAACTTTTGGGCTAGTATCCTCAGATTAGCATCCAAAACCTGTGCTAGGGCCCCTGAACACCATGACTCCTGGGAAGAAGGGGTGAGTATGTCAGAGCAGTCTGAATAAGACACTGATCAATGTACTGAGTGTGTGGCTATGCCAGGTTTAGTGCTTGGGGTGTCCTGTCTTTTGGAAAAATAGGAGGGCTCTCCCCAGGATTAAAGGAAGGTGTTCTCATTCCTGCTTTACAAGGATGGAGAGTAGAAGGTTTGCCCCTATCCATTGATGGATTTTGAGCATTCTCTTCCAAGTGGAATTCCGAGTTTGCTTTCCTGCCTTGTAAAGGACAGACTCATACCTATCTTTCTCAACATTCTAGTTGCTTAACAACCTGTCTGTTTTTTAGGCTTTCTCAAATCTTATCCAGCATGGGCCACGAGGCAGATGGCAATGGTCAATCATCAGGTCAGATGAAAGTACAAGTACTGTTGTTCTCTACTCCACTGATTAGAGAATTTGCCTGGGTGGGCAGGATGTCTTACCTTAAACAGTTGCTGAAACATAAGGTAACAGTTTCCCGAAGAAGAGCTTGTTCAATAAACTCTTCAACAGTGCTCTGCTAAGCACATCCTTGTTTATTACCTTCTTGTCAATGTCTGTTGCTAACATCTCCACATTCTTTTGCAGATGCCCGCAAGAGTTGCTCAAAGACTGGAAGGCAATGCCCAGCAGAAAGAGCATCCCAGACTCTTCCTGCAGTGGGCAGCTTCCCTATCACTTTTTGTAGCTGTGGGATTGGACCCCTCTTTGTTACTCTTTTAACCAGGCTTGCCAAAAAGCTCACTGTTCCAGTTTCAGCGTAGGAATTGCAAATGTTTATCTCTTGATCAACTGCCAAATACTTCTTCAAGAACAAGGAGAGGGATGGCTGTTTATTGAAGCCAGCCTGTATCCTGAACTAGAGCTTTCCAGCTCCTACATTTTAGATTGCACCCTGTTCAGAGTGCAGCAAACAGCAGCCATAAATTACAGTAATCTATGAAGTTCAGTCACCAAAAAAAAGATCAGAATAAAATTCAAGAGTATTTTTCTTCACTGTTCAGTATACAGTCCCTATAGATCACAGCAGTAGGAGAGAAGTGTGTATACCCTGAGAAGAGTGCTTCTTTTGCTGGGAGTCTGGGTCCTTCAAACATGTTTTAAGTTGTCAAAGCATTTGAAATGTAGCCAGCTCATTATGCATTAGATTAGTTACAGGGTATGTCAGTAATAAAAAAAGAGGCATGTAACCCTATTTTATAAAGACCTGCTCCCCACACAGGCTGTATACATTGTGGTCATTCTGTCAGAACTGCTCAGAGAATGCAAAGTTAAGTATTTCTATAGGTCTTTTCAAGATCAGCACTGTAAGCCAAAATTAGGGAATTAAAAAAAAAAAAAAAAAAAGAAAAGAAAAAGCCTTTACAGTGCATGATTGGTATGTGATTTTCAAACATCTATATCTCAGCTAAGGAAAAATCAATTTCCTTCACAATAAGGCTGGGCATTGTGACCTAGGCACAGCTATTTCCACGGCAAATCAATTTTCAACTGTCAGCCATTTTGCCCATAAGAGTTGTTGAAAACGGTTACAAGATACAATGGGAGAAATACATTCTGCTTTTCATTCTCACTTGAAAATACTTTTCTGAACACTTTGTATGTAAACTTTTTGAAACTCTTTGCCAAGCATGGCAAATTTTAGCCTAGAAGGTGGGTATTTCAAGCTACAATTACTGGAAAAATACATATTTTAAATAAAAAACATTCTCCATCCTAAATATAGGGATAGTCGTCATTTAGTTTAATACCTAGTACTGTGGTTTTATAAATACAGAAATAACACATCATTTAGCAAATAGTACCTTGATTCTAGGCTTTTAAGATTTCTAGACTGAAAAAAAGTGACCAAATGAAAGTCACAAAATATGAAGGAACTTGACAAAACTTCAGGGGTTTTTTTTCCATTCACTTTTGAAGAACAAGAAGCATGTAGGTACTAGTGTTTGCAGGTTTTGGAAGAACCAGTAAGCACTGGCTTACCTGGCTTTACATTCTGTTATAATCTTGCAAGTATTTTAAAGTGTTAAATGTAAAGGATTTTTCTCATGGCTTTTCCTGCACTAAACTAGAAACCCCATCATCACAAACCATGCTCTTCAACTCAGACACAAGTCACTTCTGTGTTGAAAGAGCTTCTTTAGAAGATCAAGCCTAACAAGAAAGCAAAAATCCAGTGTCCTTAACTCCAAGAGGAAAGCTACCATTTCATTTCTCAAGAAAACTACCACCACAGAAAACAAATATTCATCCTTACACGGAACTACATCTGATTAGTCCTCAAACTGAATTAAAAATTTTTTGTTTTGTTTTGTGCTGCACTTTTCTTTAGTCACAAGACTTCATTTACACCTGCTGAAGTCAGGTGGAAAACCTCCAGGCAACTGAATGGGAAGAAGTCAATGTTACAGAGAACACTTGGGGTAACAGGGCAAACAGTGAAAAATGCCAGCAATATGTGGACAGGTTTGTTGGTTACACATGCCACAGTTAATCACAGTGGGATTTGGCTCACTATGGTATCCCAAGGTTATATCAGTCTGTCTGTATTCATGTAGCTGAACATGTTTCTTAGCCCTCTGGTTTCATGATAGCTCCCCTATTTCAAGCTGATGTTGTGACTGCTACTTGCTATGAACCCACGCAGCATTTGGAAAGAACTATTTTTTAATTTTTTATAGAAGACACAGTGTGATTCCTTGTGGCAGCAGATCTGTTCCATAAGAAGGCTTGATCCTTAAAACACAGGACAGCCACTTCCAAAACCAAACACAAACTGATTTCTCAACCAGGACCAAAGCAGGTATGAAAAAAACAACTGAAATGTCAGCAAGCTTAACAGTGAGCACACAGTACCAGAGGATATAATTCTAAATCTGATCCTGAGAAATACAACTTGCCTTCATTTGTTTTGTATGTCAGGAAAGAAATGCTGCCTTCTTTGCTGAAATGTGTAACTCCACCTGGAACTGCCAAAGATTTTCTCTGTTGTTTTTTGATTCCCTGATCTCTCCGAATAAAGGTGTCCTATAATGACAAAAAGAATGTAATTCTTGGCTGTTTGCACAGTACATGCACTGGCCTGAATTTCAAATTCATGCAGATACATGTGAAATACAGGAGCTGACACAGCAGAGCTTCAGTCTACCTAGTCCACTGTCCTACCTCTGACAGCTGAATGCACAGCTCTAACTAAAGGGACAGTCCCAGTTCTGCCCTCACCTCAGAACCATTACACCTTTCTTCCAACACTGCCCCAAAGCTTTCACAGGCACCGGGGATCTCAGACCCTGCCTGTATGGGAGGTGCATCCCTCATTTTTATTATGAAAACCATGATCTCCCAGAATCACTGCTAGGTGACAGAATGGCAGGGAAAATGCCTTTTGAGAACAGATATTCCCAGCCAAAAGGAAAGATGTCCCACTGCACCACCTTAGGCAGATACTGTGGTAGCAGCCGCAGCAGTACAGCTGCTGGTAGCCTTTTCTTCCTTCCCTCTACACTTTGTACTGCTTTGGAGTGGCTTAGGTGATACTAACAGTGCCCCTGTTGCCATTTGGGAGTATGAGGACTTCAGGATGTGGCAGACTTTGCAAAGATGCAAAGTGACGTTCAAGTGAGATCTAGCCCTAGCGCAGAGAAGCAGAAAGTCAATTCAGGCAAATGTTATTGAGTGATTTCCATATATTTGTTGTTCTTAGTCTATTTTTTTATATTATTTTAATTTTCACTTTCTTGCTGGTATGATTAATCCTTTGGAAATTAAAAAAGAAAGATTCAGAAAATTCATTCAGGTTAATAATGAATAATAGCTTTTGGGACAATTGCAAAAGAAGTGCCTGAATTACGACAAAATACACATTTGTAGGTGCACACAGAGAAAAAGGATAAGGAGGAATGGAAATTATGAAGTAACATTTATGATTTATGAAAAGTTCTTCATTTTACTGCTAATCATAATGGACTCCTACTGCTTATAACCTTGTTGTAATCAAAGGGTTATATTCATTTCTTGCACAGTTATGTGCACATAACTCCTATTGCAGCTAGTAAGTGTTATGTGCTTGCTGTGAGGGGCAAAGAGGTGCCACACAATTAAATAATTTACTATAGCTACATGAGAAATCATAAAAATTACCTAGAATCTTATAAATACAGATAACATCACCCATTCTTAATTTTAAAAAGGACATAGAGCAGTGGCCCTTTGGCCTTTTGCTTGGGGGAAGACAGAAATGGTCACAGACAGTGGAGGCAGTGGGAGGACAGGTTTCCATGGATGGCCAAGCTCTCTGCAGGTCTCCAGCCAGTCTTGCTATGTGCTGTAAGGAGGCTGCTTAACCATTTCCCAGTAAAGCTTCCCATGGGTGCATGCAGGGCTGGGTGAAGGCTACCCACTTCACCATGCCTGAAGCTGTGGAAGAACTGGATCTTGGTGGGAACAGACAGCATGATGAGAATATCATAGACAGCAACTTTGAAGAAACAGCAGAGATGTCTGCATTGACCAGCAGGAAATTTATATCACCCTTTCAAGGTACTAAGGAACCTGCAAGTAATTGTCTTCCATATCTTGATTTGGTATATTTAAGACATGATTCATCAGTCAGGTTCTGACATCAGAGTTCAAATCAGTGGAAGAATGTCCAACCAGTGAAATTATTTTATGTATCCCATTCCGGGAAAAGTATGTCCAGATCCATCTTGGACGGTGTAACCACAACTACAGGTAAACTGGAAAAGGACCATATTTATATATAAATAGTGCCATTTTGGCCGTATAATTTCAATTCTTTAAGGCAGGACAACATGATCTTTCAGTATTAAAAGCCAAAATTGTGTAGCTTAGCTATTAGTCTAGAGCTAGAAGTTATTTTGACAGTGCTTAACCAAAACATTTCCATCATGTTGATGGAGATGATTTTGTATCAGATGATGTAGATGAAATTAATGCATCTTAAAAAACCCTTTGATTTTGTTAAATTATTATTTTCTAAAAGACAACTGAAGTAATGTTCTTCAAGCCTAGGGAATATTTCCCAAACTTTTGCATTTCCCTAAAGGAAATAATATAAAAATAAAGTAATAAACAGTTCACAAACCTCAATAAGGACTATGAACTTAGGTCTCGTAGATAACAACAAAATAACTCATCACAGTACAATTCACTGTGTGTAGAAGTGTTTCAGGGACCACTCTCTTAGTCTGCTGCATTCCACACAGTCCCACGATGCACTGAAATGAGCATTCACAGGGCACCTTAGGAAAACAAGGCTAATGCAGAAACCAGGGTGGGGGAGGAAAGCAAGCTGGTTACAAAGCTGAATTCTTAAAAAAAATTTGTGTCATTTTAAATTTAGACAATATGATTTGGAAGAAAAGGAATCTCTGTATTGATGGAAGTCACAGCAGAGCTACCCTTCCCCCTTCTTCACCTTAGAAATCATCATCATTGTCTTCTCAAGTGAGATGCAGCACTTGATGAAGTATCTGCTACCGGTAATTAAAGCAGCCAGATCTTCAATGATTACACAGCACACAAAAGTTCATGAATGTTACAATGTGGAAAGAAGGACAGATATCCAAATCCCTATTTAGGTAGCAAAATAAGTAGCGCTTATTCTTAGATGTGCCAGACCCCTCAAGCGTCCAGTGTAATTGCTTTCAGATCCAGCTGTGTTGCTGGATGTCACCACTGCAGCTGCTCATCTGTGGTGTCCTCTGTCCTCCTTCCCTCTTCTAGCATTAAGCACCCTTTTGAACCAGCCCACACACAAGTTTGTGTCAGCATTCCTTAGTTTGTGCCCAGCAAATTCATGTGGATTATTTGAAGTGGTTTAAATAGGAGGTGGCAGTAGTGATTGTTGCCCTGAGGCAGCAGTCTTTGGGCAGCAAGGCAAGGATGAATGATCATCCAGCAGCTACCTGGGAGCTGATGAAAAGAACTAAGAAGCTCAGGTGCAGAACAAAGGTCTAGTACCAGTTCAGGCCTAATAAATCATTTTGTCATGATGGGAAAATACAACCCCAGCTGTATTATCTATACTGGGTAACTCCCATAGACTGGATTTACTGATCTCATGCCATGAGATATACATCTGGTTTTCCAGCTTCTCCCCTGATCTGAGGGGTGTCACCTGCAATGAATGGAAGTGTTCAACTATGGCTGCCCTCCATCCCTAGTATTTGGAGCACATTCTTTTTTCCTCTGACTGGGAGTACTGTACCAGTAACCTTTGAAATCCTTGTTTATTTTGTGGTTTTTAGGGATTCAGACAAAAATTTCTAGTCAAGTGTCATTGTTTAGCATAATCAGTCCAGAAAAACATTATTTTGCTGCTTCCTAGATACATCCTTAGCAGCTGTGATGCAACCAGGGAGAGTCTAGCTCCCCATGTCTGGTGTGTTCCCAACCAGGAAATCCCAGCCAGAGATGTGACAGAAATACCTGAATGACACACATAACTTAAAAAGCTTGAGTGGTCCCAAAAGCACAACTACTATGTTCGGAGAAGCAGCATTTGGACTTGCAACATATGTTCTCTTTGGGCCAGTGGCTCTAAAGAGCCCTTCTCATTTTGGAGGTGATTCAGGATGACTTTATCCTCTCTGTCCCTTGCCCAGCTCCATCTGCTTGAAGATGGTGTAATGAAGTGTTTGCTAATAATACTAATGTCTTAAAATGGCGGTGTGACAAAATAGTAGCATCTGGGCAAGAAACACACCAGTTTCCTAATCCCTGCCCTTGGGGAGCTGTGCCCAGTGGTGCATGAGGCATCCCAGCAACTTTCTCATCAAGTGAAGCTCAACTGCAGAGAAGATGGGAATCTCCATCCAAATCTGTGGACCAGGCTGGAGAGCTGGGGTATGGGAGGAAGTGCAGTCAGTAAGAAACCAAATCAAGAAAGTATTAACTAAAGTCATCTTGCTCTCAGCGAGGACAGGTCATAATCCTCCCTGAATCCCTGTGGGAACATAAGAGTTTAAATAATGAATCTCAAAGTCTCCTTTCTGAGGCACACTAATGTGACACCTCTTTCTCCCTTCAACTTGTCCTCTACAGCTTTTTGATTCCCAAGGAATGGCAGTGAACTTTTGGGTTTTTCCCCAGCAGGGGAAGGGAGCATCCACCAAAGAGTTTTTCTTACATTTTCAGTCATCCTGCCCCAGTCGATGCAGTTGTAATAGAGACTGTTAGAAAGTGCCAGTATTCTGCCCCAGAGCTTATCGCATTCAGAGGGACAAGCAAAATCTGGGCTTCTCTCAGTTTCAGTGCTATCTAGATTAGAAATTAGTGATATTTGTGTTAATGTATCTCATAACCTGATTTAAACAATTTGAAACCTCAGACAACTTCAGAGAGAGTTTCTGCAATTATGCTACTGGGCACAGTTACGCCTCATAACCCTGAAGAAGACAGTGCAAAGGTTTATAATAACAAGTAGCACTTTTATGCACACATATGCTGATTTTAATTTCCCCTACCCTTAAAATGGCATGGGACCTTAAGGTGAAAGCAAATACTATTTTTGCACAATTTTTCCTTGCTGTTGCATCAGGAGCAGACTTGTAGGGAGAAAGGTTGATGAGGCTATAGCTCTGCTTACAGCTTGTACTGGATACCATGTATTTTCTTAGCCACCGGCCGGGGAGTGACTGCTCCTCTTTCTCCACTTTCTTAGACTGTGGTAGCATCCCACTCAAATACACACTACTAAAATTCATAAAAAGACCTTTCTGCAAATGAGAACAAAAGGCTATATACGTTTTCTTAGATCAGTCCCTCATTTGTTTTGTTTTGCAACCAGCAGTGAACAAAATTATTTCTATGGTTACAGTTGTGTTCCAGAGTTCATCTTGGAAACTTTATGGAGAAGGATTAGAAAGCAGAAATGATCTTCTTGTGGTCAATAAAACCTGAACGTTCCAGTTCGCCTCAGAGGCTTTTGTCCCCATTATATGAAACAGTGAGTGGCTCTTTAAGAAACTCCACGAAATTACATCCTCAAAATGAGATGTTCTGCTGTCTGTGTACAACATTACTAATTTCCTTTGTCCAAGAAGAAAAAGCATTAAGCAGCAGTATGAAGGATACCTACAGTATTGCTCCTTTATGACTCATGTCCACCCATCTTCACAACCTTTTATTCTGGAATCACCATTTGAAGCCTATTTTGCTCTTCCCTTTCCAGAAAATATGCACACTATGAATGGCTTCATTCGCTAGGACAAATTTATCTAATTTACCGTAATTAGGAACATGGTAAACTTCTACTCTTGTACAAAAGATGAAAGGTAGGAAGTGATTATTTCTATCGGTAGGTTTCTGTGCAGCATTTCAGACAAAACATTCCTGTTCTTAATAGCTTGAATGTCTCAAAAGAAATCCATGGTAACTTGATCAACAGTGTCTGAATCTTTTTACAGGCTGGATGGTTTTCAAGAAATAATGATATTTGAATCATCTTTCTTAATGAAGAAGAGAACATCAGTACAAAGTGCCAGTTCTGTTGCTTAGCCACTCAAAGTCGGCACTGGCTTCACATTAGGGTTGTTCACTTGGTGTCTGCAGGAAGCTAAGGCCCTAGTCCAAGAAAGTAATGAAGCACGTGGGCCGAAACACAAGCCTTAAGGCTATTCTTCAGACTATCTCATGTTCAGTGCCACAATCCTGCTCCAAATACCTGCAGAAACAGTATGGAAGAACCAGAAGGGAAGGGAGATGGGTTTTGCAAATAGTTTTGACAAACAAATCCCAGTGTGAAACTGTTGACATTACACAGTACCTGCAGTGGTTGTTTCCCGAGCAAACTCAGGATGTGCAAACCATTTACATCAGTCTCCTTAGATGTCTGGAGGATCAAGAGGTACAAAACCACTGAACTGTGCTACACTGGACTGCTGTAACTGGCACCTCTGCACATGGTAAGCCCACTAAAGCAGGGATCCTGTTACTAGTTCTGCTTTTCTTTCTACAATATCTATGACAATCAGTCTAAAATCACACAGTAAAAATTATCTCTGCATCCACTGAGAGGTGTGAAGTGGGAACTACTGACAGCTGTGAAACACAGGAATTATCTAAACCCAAGTTCACCCTTTGCCAGGGTCTGGTCAAGTTGTTCAGGCACCCATAGGGCATCCCCAGGCATGATGGCATCTGTAGCCAATCTGTGGGTAGAGAGGGGACTCATTTCTCTCGAGTTTCTCAGAAACAATGACTGTTTGATTTGCCCTGGCTGCAAGTGTCTGGTGTGAGAAAATAAGAAACTTTGGCCTTAAGAATTGGGGTCTGGCCACAGAAACCACAGACCACAAGATTGAGGAAAAGCTATGAAAATTGTCAGGAGCTCATGGCTCTGTAGAGACCCAGTAAAGCAGGAGTGTGCCTGTGCACAAGAAGGAGGATTCAAAGGTTTGGATGCAGTAAGCTAGACACACCTCAATTTGTGGGAACAGTCTTAAAGAATAAATTGTTTCATTTTATTTCAAGTTAATCGTGTGCATATTTCTCATCCGTATCCCATGGTCAGACTAGAATATTGGAGACCTTTTTTTTTTTTTCTCCTTCAGCTGCATTCCTATTCTTTGCAGAGGCAAAATCACTCATGAATCTTAAACAGTCTTTGCATGGAATCAGCTCAACTAATGAAAAAACAGAGAAGATTGCCATAATCTCTTGAATCTAAGGAGTAATATAGAGCACTGATTCCATCAGGATGAGGAAGAAAGAAAGACATGAGAAAATGGCCAGGTGCATTATGAATCTTTTTTTTCAATATATCTCTTTAAAAAATATGGGGGAGGGAAAGGTGACAGTATTTTAACAATACCATTATTTTATATCATCCTTCTCCTCATTACTTATGGACAGGCTGATGCTGAGATTTAGCACAGGAAACAGTTTTAAGAATCCATATATTCTTGGCTACAGTTCATGCCCTCAGACTGTGCCAGAACGCCAGCTGAATATTAAATATCTAACCTACCTATGCATTTTTAATGTACAATTTACCATCATATTGAAATAACACTGAGTGCTAATGGCAACCCTTTTTCTTTTTTTAAACAAGTAAAAGGCAGTACCCAGAAAATGTACTGAAACAGTAGGTGTAGCCAAAACCAACATACACTGCAGAAACACATGCTTTCTTCCCCAAGACAGTGTGCCATTCACAGTAAATAGATGAAATTAGATGTGACCACACTCGTGAATAAGGTTTGCTGGACTGGGAGCTCTTCATTTAGGAGATTTAGGCAGGTCTACAATTTATTCTAGTGCTGCCCCTCTGTATGCCCTCAGCTATGCCACTTCAGTTGTCTTTGTGACTGAAGGCAAGATGAGTGATGGCTCTTCTCCCAGTGCTCCTCAGACTTGCTGTGGAGATGGAAGCCACGCCAGGCCAGCAGCTCTCCCACACCAATCTGGGTCAGAGGACAGACTCTGGTAGAGCCCAGCACCACACCTGTGAGGCATTTTTGCATCTGGGGCTTGTTCTAGCATCTCTGCACAGTACTGCCCTGGGACATTTTGAGACACTAGCTTGGTCAGGTGTTTCCAACCAAGCACTGCTTTAAGTAAATGTTCCTTTAGAAACAGTAAGGCTAGTTAAGTGAAATTAAACAGAGGAGACATCTCTTTCTTGCCATGGCTTCTCTCGCCCAGTTAAGCACTGATGGCTTCAAAGTTGGAATTCTTCCTCAGTTTGTGCAGATACAGCACAAGGGACCTTCAATTTCAGTGGCAGCTGCTAAGCACCACTTCAATGCATGATAATTAATATGAGTTAACTGTATATACCAAAGAAACCAGCTGACTGCCAGATCCTATGTACCCACTTCTGAAAAGATGATTAGTTCTTTATTTTTCTCTCTGCTTATAAATACATACATACATGTATATACATATTTCTTCTCCATGGAAAATAATTCAGTGATTGGCCTTTTTAAAAATAAGGTATAGAAGGCTTGAGATCTGTAGAGAATGAGAGGGATGTTCCTAAACTATTAAATGTTCAGGATTTTGAAATTATGTCCTCCATTTTTTTTTTTTTTAAATATTTCTGGAACAAACATACTAGGCTTTCATTACTGCTCAAGTCTGTGATTCATTAACCTTTTCTCTTGAAAACAGAAAAGACTCAGTGCCAGGGGAAGAACTGGAGATCAGCTGCTACATAAGTAAATTTAAGAAAAAAAAGAAAAGGGAGAGATAATCTGTATGCCTGGAAATAATTACACAAAGCCTAATTCCGTCCTTCTTGCCTTCCTGAAACATACATCTTAAAGGATTCTTTCTTCTGTGTTGCCTTCTGCAATATTCTGCTTTGGTTTTGCCTGCTATTAATTTAAGACCTGCTTACTCCAGTAGTCAGGACCCAGTTCTGAGAAGTGAAGCTTCCTCCCTGGCAGAAGGTCTTTCTCCAATAGAAAGGGATGAAATCCTGGCTAGACAAAGCAGTTACAGCTCTGCAGCAGTTCACTAATGACCTAAAGTGGGATTCCTATTCAATATTCCAGCACTAAATAGAAATATTTATGTTTCTAATGCAAATACTGTCTCTGCGTTTTGCTTACTCATTCTGTCACTGAGAGACCTGAAAAGCATGGGTGCTCTGTTACATTCCAAAGGCAAACAGTATCACATTTATTTTCCTCAGGGAAATTAGGTTCTCCTCTCATGTCTTTACCTCAAGGTGTCCAAACACCATCTTAATTTCCTATTTCAGGTGCTGAAGAGCAGGCAAAGTGAACTTATGCTCCTAAACTTTCAGTCAGTTTTTTTTCTGGGAACATGATATGTATTTTGTCTTTGTTTCCTCTGTCAAAACTGGTGCCATGGACACACTGTGGCAGCAAGAAGTACCTCACTTGCCTAAAGAACAAGCACCTACTTTGCAACATCAGCTGAAGTCAGTTGAAATGAATCCCACTCATAGTCACTGCTGCTTTCTGGGTAGCTCAAAGATACCTGTTATAAACTGCTCATGCTGTGCCAGCAGTCTTGCTTCAGTCTTGCTTCAATCAATGCAACACCTTGCACAGTGAGACATGACCCAGCCAAAGGCAGAAGTGATTTTCCTGTTCTTGAAATCAATGAATTCTTCCACTGATTTTCCTTAGGACCAAAATATTTCTTTATCTTCAGGATAATGATATAAGTACGGCCTTGATGGTTAAAAGCAAAAGTCTGTGCAGCCCAACAGATTAAAAACAAAACAAAACAAACAAAAAACCACAAAACAAACAAAAAACCAAACCAAACCAAAAAAAAAAAAAAAGTAATGCTGTGATAGAGTGATTATCCCCATGCCTTTCCAGAAGATAGAAAGTATATTATTACCCAAGCTTGTAGTTGTGTCTACATCACTCAAAAAATACAACCTTTTTTTTGACCTAATGCCAACAGCTTTATTTAACTGTTTTAATTTAATTTCATGTGGCTTTTCAAAATTTCCTCTGACAGTGACTTCCACAGTGCTGTTGTCTCTTGAAAACTTATGATGCTTCCTTTAAACTATCTAACAAACTGTCTAATAAATTGCTCCCTCCCTCCGCTGAGCCTTGTCATTTTCTTTGTGAAGTTTCTAGGTCTGTATTTTCCACACCTGCCTCTTACTTTTTTTTATTATGCCCGAAGATCAGAATTGCAGATAGCATATAAGATGTGAGCACAGCATTGATTTGCATGGTAACAAAAAGTATGTTTTCATTATGTTAACTATTTCTTTCCTAATAATTTCTAATATTCCATTTGTCTTTTTGATCACTGCTAGCTTTGAGCTGATCGTTTTTGAGGAATTATGTGTAATGATTCCCAAATCTGTTTTCTGAATGGTAATAGCTCATTTAGAGTCCATCACTGTGAATGTACAGTTAAGGTTGTTTTCCTCCATGTGTATTACTTTGCATTTATTGACACTGAATTTCATCTGCCATTTTATTACCCAATCACTCAGTTTCTTGAGCTCCTTCTTCAAGCCTTCACAAACAGTTTTAGCTGTGACCGTTGTAAATAATGTGGTGTCATCAGCTGGATGGGCCAATTCACTATCAACCTCTTTTCCCAGGAGACTATTTGGAGGCATGCTGTGCCTGTGGGACCACACCAACAACCTTCCTCTTCTGTGAAACTGCCCCTACCTTCTAAGGTCCCCAAACCGACAGTCTCGAAACTGCCTGGTATCTCATGGGTACTTGACCTGTTTGACTTTACCCTGCTCCTCATGGAGACTTACGCCCATCCATAACTTCTTTCTACATTAAAACTCCCCTTCCCAAAGCCAGGCCTCCTAGTCCCAGGCCAGAGGGGGGAGGCGTGAAGAATAGTTTTAGTTTGCACCCCGCGCTGGGTCGGCAGAGCAGCGCTTCTCGCCCTGCCGCGGGTTCAGCCCGTGGCTCCCGCCCATCTCCCGGTGCTGGCGCATCCCAGCCCTTCGGGAAGGCTCCGGGCGGGCCGTCAGCCCGGCTCCCTCTGGCGGCGACCGCCCTGCACCGTCCCCAATCCCTGCTCACTCCATCAATCATCAATCATTCCCTGCTGCACTCGCTGCCACAGACCTTCCCAACACATGGCACTGTCACAGACCTCTAGAATTTTATGTGCGTTCAAGCAACGGTGGGAGATGAATGCTCTTACGGGGGGGTGGGGGGGGTGGGGGAAGGGGAAAAAACAAACAAACAAACAAACAACAACAAAAAAAATCAACCAAAGTTCCTGTTTACTGTTCTGCTCACATCTTCTCCGAAGGGAGGTGAAAGAAGAAAAATGAACTGAAGGACTCGAAGAGGTATAGCTAGTGAACAGGGAGCCCAGGACCCTGCCAGGGTAGTACATTTCATCTGGGAACCTACCATAACTCAGAGCTCAGTGCTTTTGTTAGCATGCTTCTAACTGCTGGCAGACCAGCCGTGAGTGCTGTACAGTGCAGACTCAAAAACGCTGAGAAAGAAGTAGCTTTCTAATTAACTCTTCACTTGCTCAGAAAGAGGGCACTGAGAATGGGGGGATTCATCTCCCTCACCCATGGCAGCACTGTGTGTTGATACAAAATCCAGTACTGTAAAAAAACCCTACTTCCTCAGGCTCATGCCACAGAACAAGATTAAGTAGCCTGTTTGGGAGCCTGTGTTAACTGAGATAGTTACATAGGACTTAGAAGCAGGATCGTAGTACAACAAAGTTCAGCAAAATTCTACCTGAAGGAGGCAGCATGTTTGAATCCAGCCTGTACATCTCTGAACTGCATAGTGCTAACATACCCTGATGCACCTAAAAGGAAGTTCAAATGCAAGTGCTTAAAGTACAGCCATGGTTTAGCTCATCTTAATACAGCCCAATTCCACCAAAGGGAGCATGAAGACATAAAAGATTTTTGTAACATTTTTCTTTTTTAAAGATCACTGGAATAATTGGATACTTCTCATCTTACCCAGACAAGTGTCTCCTTCTGTACTTTTACAGTACCCAGCACAAGGAAGTTCTTTCATGTTAGAGAGGTCAGCTGCAAACACTGTCTAGTGCCTTGAGAAGTCCAGCTGGAAGCTACATTTTGGAGAATTAACCAAGCACAAAATGCAAAGTCAGTGAATAATATGACTATTGCATCAACAACAGTAGAAAATTCCATCAGATTGGAACATGTTTCCAAGCTTACAGCTTACAGACTTTACTTATGATTGCAGACTATTGGTCCAAATGACACATACTCGGACGGCAAGGAAAGGACCCACTGCAAGACTGAATGCAGCCATGACATGCAAGAAGGCCTGTGAAGACACAGAGCCATTCCCTTTTTCTCTGACCTAGCATGTGTACTGTTTGGCCTGGGTGAAACTCCAGGTGCCAAAAGATGCATTAAATCATCCTTGATCAGAAAGCTTTGTCACAGTTGCAATTGTAAGCCAAAATGCAAAAAACTTCACCAGATCGATATTCCAGGCCAACCAACACATGAATTAGGTACATAGCACAATTTGTAAATGGCTTTACTCCTTTTGTCTGTGCTCCTCCAAATGCACCCACTGCACTGTATTAGTGTGATCCAAAACCTAGTGCTTTTCTCAGCCATGAGCTAAATCTATACAAGGAATGCAGGAAGGGCGTTAACCTTATTCCTTCCACATGCAAAGGTCTCTAGGGCACTTGAAGTCCAGTACTTGAGCAGTGGTCAGAGGATACTCAGCCAGCACCCCAGGCAGTAAATTTGACTGTATGGATCATAAATTTACATAGATAATTTGTTAATTGTTTTTTGTCATGGAGAGGGTGGTTAAGCATATCATAGAATCATAGAATGGTTTGGGTTAGGCAGGACCTTAAAGACAGGGACACCTTCACCTAGACCAAGTTCCTCAATACCCCATCCAGCCTGGCTTGTTATTAAAAAGAAAAAAAAAAAAAAAAGAAAAGAAAAAAAAAAAAAAAGAAAAGAAAAAAAAAAAAAGAAAAAAAAATCGTTGATATCACTCTCTTGGGAAGCAAAATAAAACACTCTCAAGCTGCATTTTCCACAGCTTCCTCACAAACACAAGCCTGTGCAAACTCTCTCTCCTTCTCTGTGTCTTTAAACCATTCTCTATGTATTTGGTCTTCTAAAATGTCACCTTGAAGATTTATCAACAATTCACTGTGGAAACAATAGTGGAAGGAGAATCTGACCATTGGCACTAAAAAACAGCTGCAAATTGGGCAGGCATGAATCAGGTTAAGCAACCAGCTTGTACATGGGATTTAAGATGTTGTTTTCCCATCTTTCTCCCTGCTGTAGCTGCAAATAGAAGAAATATGCAAGTTAGAATAATATTTGTTATTTAAAAAGAGGAATCTGGCAGGGTCCACACACTAAGGACACTTGCACTCTCTTTGGATTGAAGTATTCTGAATTTGATGAGCTCAGTTACAAATGGTGAAAAGTTCTTAGTTGAAAGATTTTTGTGGAAGGCAGAGATTGCCCTTTTTGAGGGTGAAACAGGGGATAAAAAAGATTATGCTGCAACTCTTCTTGATTCTCTGTATGTCCATTATCCAGGCTGGATATTAACTGTGCAGAATTACCTGTGGATGCTCTACATGAACCACTACGCTATTTTCAGATCCAAAGAGAACACCCATAGGGTGCTGCAGCATCCCAAGTGGAACATTGTTGCTGTTGGGTGATGTCAGGAACATGTCTGCACTGACATAGTCCCTCACTGAATCCTTTTTTTTCTACTGCATCCTCCTTCACATTAGTTGAAATGCATTCAGTACTAGCTGTTTTAATCCTTTCCGTCAATTGTGTTATGCCATCTGTGCCACTATTACCTTGCATTATCGAGAGAAAAAAAGTCCTTGGCTAAGTATGACTCTGTCTTTATGTGTGTGTGTGCAATTTTTTTACTGCTGTGTATCTGTGATGTATTAAGGTGGAGCCATCTGAATATTTAGACATTTAGCTTGTTATGCCTGAGGTGGATTTTTATTGGAATGTGATATTTCTATTATATTCTATAATTCCCAAGTCCAATATGTGCATCTTCAGAACTCTTGAATTCAAAATACTGTCTCAGAAAATTAATATTGCAGATACGTTTGGTAGTTCTAACACTTTTGTACTAACAAAAAAACACAGACTTGCCACAAGCTTGTTCCAGCCACCATTTCAGTCAAAGAAACATTTTATTTGACTTTTATGGGAGTCAAGTTGGGCTCATAAATTTTTTTAATTATTTAAGTGAAACCATATGTATTCAGGTATCAGCAGGAGGATACTTTAATGCAGCATTCAAATTACCTGGCACTAGACTTTGGGTTTATGTAGTACAATTTCTAAATAACCAGTGCCAGAGTATGAAGTGGAGTCTAGACATATTTCCCATGTCACTATTGTTAGTCAAGTAACATTACACGTATTGATAACTGAGCACTGATTTAGATTTGACAGATGTGGAGATGTAAAAATAGTGTGAGTTTGCACTCCATTTTCTTAATAGTTTATCAAAGCAGCAATAGAAACTTAATCTTTAAAATAGAAAGTGATGGGCAATAATAAGCTGATTCTTAACCTGATTTTCACCTCTACCATTAGTGTACTACCATGTAAATGAAATTTAGAAAGTATTTACCAAAAAAAAACTCTGCAAAAGCTGGCAGTGACTGTCTTGTGAATTCACCTAGACATGTCACCAGTACAAGAATGGCAATTAGTATATAGTCTGCAAGAAAGTTCCTGTGGATAAAGCATTAGGCTGTACCTGCTTTTGCAGATCCAGAGGAACAAATCTGCATGATGCTCAGGACAGATTAATGCACAGGCATGTGCCTGGGGCTCCAGCTCTGCTTTGATGTCAACAACATTTGTGTTTTCCTTATCAAGAAATGCTTTTAGCCCTCCTGACCATGAAGGAAAGCTGGAAATGACAACCTGCATGTCACGAATAGAGCAACATCTGCTTGAATCTGCTGTCAGCGTCCAGCAGAGGGAAGGGCTGTATCTAGAGCTAAAAGGAAATTACAGGGATTTTTTTTTTTCCTAAATAAATAAAGAAGACAGAAAATATTTTTCATTTTTATAAATTCAGCTTTCTTGGATTCCATAAAAAGAGAACTGACAATCTGAAAGTGTTTTTATTTTTCAAAACTTACTCCTATAATAAGACAACTAAATGGAATATTTTAGACAAGTGGTTTTATTTTTGGCAACCTAAGCTGTAAATAAGCTTCAGTATTCAGTCAGAAAGGAAACTAACTGTCCCGTTACATTACCACTAGTCTAGACAGGGGTAGGGCAGAGAGACAGACCCTGCCCCTAAAAACCCTCACCAATCCATGACCAGATTTCTCTTTGGCTGTGCAGAAGTTTCCTCAATGCCTTGTTTTGGTCATATACAGTTCAGCTGCTCTGCACTACCTTGATGTGTGGTGGGGGTAAATTTTCATTTTCTCCTCAGAGTAGGCTGCGGAATTATTTACTGGATCAGAAAATAACATTACTTTTGTAGCCCTTTGCAGTGCCTCACCAGTGACTGACAGCTCATCACGAAAAGGGGTTTAATGAGCCAGGAGTAAACCACAGGGAGGGGTGATCTACCTAAGAGCTCTTGTCTCCTCCTTTCTAGCCTGAAAAAATGCCCTTTGTTCACCCTCAGAAGTTGTCTGAACTAGCCAATCCTCATCTGCTGCCTCCTTCTCTTTCTCCATCTGTGTCAGAGTGCCATGGTTTGTGTCATAGCCAGTATGGCCTTAGTACCTACTGGGACTTGCAGAGGAAACAGACAGTGGGCCAAAATGAGCACAGGGAAGGGGATGGGAGGCCACAGCTGAGGAAGGAGTTCATACAAATGAGTTACTTTTCATTCATCAGTCCTGCCTGTGAAAAAGATAATCCCACCTTCTGCAGGAGTCTGCCCATCTGTAAAAGCTTTTAGCATGTGCTAATGCACCTGCCTCTTAATGTATGAGCAGAAGCAAGTTCAAGTCTGGCATTGCCTTAGCTTTCCAGTCCTTGAATCTGCAGCCTCAGCTAATAATGTTCTTTAGATGGACTTTCTGGTATGTAATTTTATGGATAAAAAAGCACTTGAAAAGAGACCAGGTGGGCACACCACTACAGAAGTCTTGCTTTCCTGTGACAAACTGCAAGGGAAAAAATAAAAAAGCCCAGCTATATATAGCCCAAACAATTTTCATAGCCTGTGCCAGTGGCACATCAGAAAATACAGAAATGTATTTAAAATGTCTGTGGTTATAAAAACATGAGATGGCTTCTTGCAGGAAATTTATTTGAAACACGTGAAAGTGGCTATGTTAGACATCACTCAGAGGAACCAAACTAGGGCTTTTCTACCCCAAAGGCATAGGCAGCTTTAGCAGCTGGAGCTAAATTTTGGCTCAAGTTTGTGTAGTTCATGGGCTACATCACAGAAGGATCTGCAGTCAGCTGCAGGTCAGAAGTGTCCATTTCTCTGAAGTCTGAGTTCTTGTGCCACTACATGAACGGAAACACCATGGCTCAAAGAGTGACTTCATAAGAAAAAACACCCAAACCATGCTTTTGCCCTGTAATAGGACAATTTATTCTGGTATGCAACTCAGTTTCCCAGAAGAACCCCATGTGCCCGTGTAGCTTTGGAGATGTCTTGCTCCTTTCCAAACCCTAATGGTGACTTACTGCTGCCCTCCAAAGATCCCGTAATCCCCTGAGTCACAAGAGCCTCTTTCTAATCCTGCCTCTGCCACTTCAGCATTTGGTCTTTCTCTGGAGGGATGCAGCAAGGAAGCTCTTAATGGGTCCCCATGGGACATCACAGGGAAGTCCAGGAGTGAGGAAAAAAACAGGCATATAATTCATTACCTGCCTCAGGCAAAAAGGGGGCAAACAACAACAGCAGCAACAACAACAAAAAGCTCTTCTCTCTAGAGTGGATTAATAGGAGTTCCCACTGGAGCCCATTAAATAAAACAAAATGCTGAAAGCCTAGGAATATTGTGGACTTCATCATTTTGTCAGGATCCCCAGGGATAGGACAGGGAAAGTTGCAATGTTACCAAAGTGGAGGGAAGGAGCCTGGGAGATGCAAGAGCTCTGCCAGGCAAGAGGGGATCTTACCTTCTCAGTAAGTGGATGAATGTCTCCTTTGTGTGCCTGCAGGTGATATTTTTCCTTCTCTAGTCTGTACACAGATATCTTGTGCTCTCTCAAGATTTTGCAGGGCCTCAGTGGACTCTTTGCTTGCTTTGCCATTCTGCCATCTGGCCAGCTTGACACGACTCTTCCCTGGCAGAGGGTGAAATTTTGATGTATTGTCTAAATTTGGAAGTGACATTTTCCCCAGGTTTTGTAAGCAGAACTAATGACTTGCTACAATGCAATCTCTTTTACTCTCTCTTCATGGGGTTTGAGCTGAATTTTAGCACTGATGAAGATGATTTGTTGACAGGACAGGTTACAAGGACATTATCTCAAGTCTGCTCTGCTGATGTATCTTGCTCCTGCCCAGAATCTTCTCCTGCTATCAAGACTTTTTTATCTACTGCTTTCCCTTCTCTGTCAACAAGAGTTTATTCTCCTCTTGGAACTCCCTTTGTGTGGCTCTGAGGACACATGTTCATGCCCTCCTGCCATTCCTGTTTAGGACCTGCAGAGAAATTCGATAATACAAGGCATCTCAGCTCATCCTGAAATAATACTTAAGGTCTTTTCAGGCAGGAGGATGCATCAGGATCAGTTCACTCCCTACACTTTGTAGGATAAGTAGGGTTTGGGGTATTTGACAGGAAAAATCATGAATGATTGTAACTTTCCCCATTACTAATTTCTTTAGAACTGCATGTCTGGGCGCTAGGAAGACTGAAGTTTAAAGAACACGGCAAAACTCTCAGTTTCTCTTGTGCTTTCTAGAATAAGTCACCTGAAAAATGAGCTTTAGTTACCGGTCCTTAACTGCTTTTAATCTACTGGCTTTCCTTATAGATACTGTAATTTCTCTACAGTTTTCTGAGGAAGGGAAGTGGAGAGAAAGGTACTAATCTCTTCTCCCTGGTGTCCAGTATGAGGGAGCGTGGGAATAATTCAAAGCTGAGCCAGGGGAGGTTAAGACTGGACATTAGGAAGCATTTATTCACCAAGAGGGTGGCTAAACATTGAGACAGGCTTCCTAGAGAAGTGTTTAAGAGGCATTTGGACAATGCCCTTAATAACATGCTTTAACTTGCTCAGACCTGAGCTGGACAGACATTTGAATTAGATGCTCATTGTATGTCACTTCTGACAAAAAATATTCTATTCTATTCTATTCTATTCTATTCTATTCTATTCTATTCTATTCTACTCTACTCTACTCTACTCTACTCTACTCTACTCTATTTCTGTAACTCTTTCCCACCCTGCCAAACTGCAGAAATGGGAAAAATCAAGCTTGTTCTTGGCTTGTACATCATGGCCTTTAGTGTGTCAAGTTACTGAAGGAGAATATTTGCATGCAAATCAGGTGAATAAGAATACCATTTTTTATTCTCTGACATCTTTTTATCAAGGAGATGATTTGACTTAAAGATGAGAATGTAAGACAATTCTCTCTTCCCCACCTGGGCAGCTGCAGCCCCGGAGTGCTATCCCACAGGACATACTGCCCTCTCCTGCTTGGCTTTGAGAGGCAGAAATGGTTCAAGCAGTGATCCTCTAATGCTGGCTCTGTCAGCCTGAACATTGAATTAATTAGTGGCAACTAAAGCACCGTTTCACAGTGCTGTTTGCTAAGCCTGTCATGTGGAAGGTGTGGACTGGTTAAAATCCGTGCAGGGTGTCAGAACCAGTTGGGAACTTTATAACACAGTAATGCTTTATTCTTGTGGAAATCAAAGCAATTGTAGAGAAAGGCAAACTTGTACACACCATGACCATCCCAGACAGCTGAAAACCCTCTTACACATGCAGTATAGAGTTTCTTTATTCCCACATAAATTATCTGTGTCGTAACTACTTTCCAGAATACGTCACAGACTGGACTGCTGCATTTGAGAAAAGTAGCTACAGGAATAAAGGAAAAGGCTTTGGAAAAAGTGGGTTTAAGAATATAATATAACTATGCCTGCTGTCAATCAGGACAGACTGAAGACCCAGGAAAAACATACATCATACAACTTTTCCTAAATGTTTTTTTTTTTTTTTTGCAAACAGCTGATTTTCCAGTAACATTTATGAAACCAGGAAACTGAGTCAGGGGAAAACATGTGCATTTGCTCTGCACACACAGAGCACTGCACCAGCAGCCTGGTGTTCTTTGGATTCGCTGCTAAAAAAAAAACAAAAAAAAAAATTAAGAAATTCTTCATGTTCTTGAAACATGTTGTTCCAAAAATCTTTAAAAGATAATTTTTCCTTGTTTGAGATTACTACTTTATTTAAAAATAATTTAATTATGGTGGAAAAATGATTTAAAATTCAGCAGCAAGACAAAATATTTTATTATGATCAAAATGGAATGTTTTTATTGAGCTGAGGCTAATGAACTAAAAAAAAAAAAAAAACCAACTTCTCTTTTGAGTCCTTGAGAGTTTGACTTTTTGTTCTGGTTTGGTATAGGAGAATCTCTTAAAACCTCAAAATCTGCCCAGCATACGAAGGCTATTTCCCATGAAACTATACCTAGGCAACACTGAGAATTCAGTCTTCTCAGGAATGAGATGACTGACAGCTCCACCCCATTTGTATAACATGAGCATTTTACATACAGCCAACTCACTGATGGTCAGCTAAACCTCACTGGCTTCTGCCTGAATGCTATGCTCACTTGGTCTGTCTGTGCCTTTTTTTCACATAAACACATGGAAAAAAGCAGTCCAGTGCACATGAGGTTAAAAACAGAGGAGAGAAGAAAAAAAAAAAAAAGAAAAAAGTCAGTCTCACACTCCCAATATGTGCACTCCATAGTCAGTTTGGGAGTGGGGGATGTGTACTGTACTCCATGCATCTAACTTTTAGATAATTAATCTAAACTTCTGAGGTTAGATTAATTTAAATATAGGGAGGGATAGGAGTGCATCATGAGGCATGCTAGGAACATTTCTCTCAGGCATTTACCTGAGGTTAGCTTGCATGGCACATTTGGAAGTGACATTCTCCTTCTCACTGGGAAATGAGACAGCTTGCCATGGCACTGTTTCCAAGATTATCTTCTGCTGGGCATCTCCATAATGGAATATGCAGTGAAGACCTAATTCTTTAACAGCAGGTACTACTACAAAACAACAGCAATTCAGCATAGCACTGGTGATTTCAAGGAGGATTCAGTGCCTTCTCCACACCTGGGTGATGATAAACTATTCTGGGTCATGGGAAGTTCATTTTCATGCATCACTATGGACATTTCTTCACTACTGAACTACATCCAGTTTGAAATAATGAGCTACAGGTCATGGACTTTCTGTTTTACTCTGTTATTGATTCCTAGGGCTTTTTCCCCCTTTTTTCACTGAAGAATTGGTTTTATTTCTGTACATAAGGACTCTGTAGCCTTCTTCAGTAGGTGGGGAAAGAATTGTTGTTCTCTCCATGTTTGCAAGTACAGACCTCATTAAGCACATCCTTCTTTATTTTTAACTTTCCATCAGCCAAACAGTACAAGAATCAAAGCTACTTTATAGCCATGCTGGACAGTTCTCTATGGCAATTGCTGCTCAGAGAGGCCTGAATTGTTATGAAAAGGACAACCTTTGATCTCTCCAGCCCTTCCCACGTATAACAGCTCCTGCTCTGTTTGAAGCAAAATGCTCCCTATCATGGATTAACTAAAGATTTTTTATAGAAAAACCTCTACAAAGGGCGTGAGGGGCCCAGCAGGGGAGAAGAAGCATTATGAAATACAAGAATGGATTAAACAGAGGATGAAGTCGCTAAAAAACACCTCCAAAGTATGAAATCAGTGACCTGGGCTCAAACTGTTTGTGTCCTTCCTCTACTGCAATCCTGCTTCTGCTGTTACTATTTTTGGCTTGGGAGAAATATTTTTCTGAGCCCATTTCACCCTGATGGATTATGATGCCATTTTAAATGTCAATTGATAATAAGTGTGCCATAAGAAAATCATAATAAATGTTATCAGTTTAAGCCTACAGTATCCCTTTTATTAATATTTCTAATTTATGAGCTTGTTGAGAAATCTGCAGAGACAACAGGGCTAATAAATCTGAAGTGAAAGGGACTCCAGGAACAGGCTGCTTGGGCTTTATGCTAGATCACTGCCAGCTGTTGAACTCTGAGAAGACCAGAGCAGTTCAGATGTCACTGGGCAGATTGTTAGAGTCCACTAAGGCATAAAGGATGGAAGACAACCTACAGGGACATGAGGATCCAGAGGTGCTGTGGGCAATTTGCAGCCGCACTGTCACTGGCAATCGCCGGTGTCCCTGACTGCCCGAGCTCGTTGACTTGCTCTGAGCAGCTGACTGAGCACAAGCCCTCGGAGATGAGGTGTTGTGAGCTGCAGCATCCACACTGTGCATAAACTCTGGACAGCTCTGATTCTGAGCCACATTTGAGAATGGAGGATTAAAGGAGGTGCTTCAGAGGCACCAGGTGGAATATCATCCTGTTATTGTCTTTGTCTAACAGAAGAGACCAGTGGGGCAGGAATGGTCCTGCTCTGTGACTGACAGCATAAGCAAGTTCTTCAAATTTGAGACAGGCAATATAGGACAAAAAACTCCAAAGTATTGATCCCAAGCTGATTTCAAGTCTACTCATCCAGGGTTTTTCACCATATTTTAAAAATATCAGAGGCTTTGTGGACCTCTAGGTTTGCTTGGCACAGAGAGGATAAGCTGAGAAAATCAACACAGCATGCTTTTGTTCTAGACAGCTCCCTTCTGCTGTACAGAGTTGCTTTCAGAGCTCAGCAATCCCAGAGGAAGATGTGTTTCCTGCCTCAAGGAATTTATAGACTAAATTAGACGGGTAGCACAATAATTGTAACAAATGAGAGTCATCTGCATTTTCAGGTCAAGCAGAAATATAAAAATATCCCCAAACTACCCCGCAAAAGCCATCATATTAGTACTTGGCAGAAAAATAACTTCTTCATTCTCTGGTAATTTAAAAGTAAATAATTTCTTGTTTTGAACATAAATAATTTGTTACATTTCAGCAACTCAGTCATTTGAAAAAGGGGGTCAGCTGAACTATTTTAATTTGCAAAATGTTCATTTGCATTTCAAGCGTCTATTTTTTGCCACTCATCTTTATTTTAGCATAATACAAAGCAAAGAAATTCCAAACTAGCAGTCATTCTAAAGACAGTACTTAATTTTTTTTAGTTAATGAAATAGTGTTTATCACTGTTTTTCTATTTTTGTATTAAAGATACTGAAACTTTCACATCTTTTGGTACTCCTTAAACATTTTGATATCAAACCTACATTTTTTTCTGGAGAACTTCTGTACACAAAACATGGGATTTCTGCAATCTTACACTGCTGCTTTCAAATCCCCTTTCAAGAGTTCATCCTGTTTATTTATCCTGTTTCCCACTTTAGGGCTTGTTTTGTCTTCCCATACAGAAAAAGAAAAATGTATTTCTCGGTTGGCATTGCCTTCAGTTTTAATAAAAAAGAACAATATAATAAGACAGAACAAAAATAAAGCCTTCACAAGGATGCTTTCAAGTTGTAAATTTGCATGTGAGCATCTAATTTAAACATGCAGAGAGAATCAACTTGTCACTGCGAGCAGCAAGGAGGTTTAAAGTTGCAGACTGAGACAGAATAGTTATACAAACATGCACAATTTGATTTTGTGACATGGGACTACAGCATTGTCTCAGCAGATGCCTGCCCAGAGCAGGCAGTGGAGACAGGCAGCGCACACACTCTGAATATGGGGATAGGCTGGCTTTGCTGGCTATGTGTTGCCAGTGTGACCACTGATTAAAAGTATTTCACTGAGATGAAAAGTTGGGGTCTGTCTGTCTCAACTCTATTTACTTCAGAAATTTTTTGACATGAAAGCACATGTATTTCTGCCAGAAGGCTACCTTTCTTCCTTTGAAAACAGTGTCTATTTAACACAGCAAAAGTGGAGCTGGGGCAAGGACAAGGGATAGGAGGTGAATTTTTTGCCCTGGGACTCTCTAGGCTAATTTACCCAGCTAATTTACCCAGCTAATTTACCCAAAGATATGAGTCATCTCATTAGGAGTCTGGGACCTATCAGACTTTCTTGTCAAATCCTCCTCCCTCTGCAGCAGGAAATTAGCCCCTTGAACACATAAGTTTTAATAACAAACCAAAGCCAAAGCTCTTCACTGCAAAGGAAAATGTGGCCTTTCTTTGTTTAACAACTGAAGCAGACAAATCCATGCACTTCTCTCTTGCACCTTTGGAAAAGTGGACAGCAGAGAGACTCGAGAAACAGAGGTCCCCAGAGCTAGTTTTCCTGTGCCTGAAACTTCCAGGTAAAAGGTAGCACTGTAAACATCAGGAAGTTCAGACATTGCCATATATATTAAATTAATACACTGAAGGCTGGGTCAAGGACTCTTGAGATATCTGAGAAGTGAGTAAGATTTGAAGCCCTTGCTCTGTAGGAGGGCCAGTAAAACCAAGAAGAGTGGCTCCCTTTTTAGTGCCTCAGGCAAACACAGTGGGGAAAGTCAGGCATTTGCAAGAGGATATACCAGGTTTCTCCTTGGGCTTTTGAATGGGCTTTGAATCAGGAATCACAAGGAAAAAAGGAGAACCCTGTTATTAAATAGGCAGCTTTAATCCAGGGTGTAGATTCAGAGCACCTTTCTTTCCCTTCCCTCTCTATACAGACAGCACACTTACCTATTTTCATCCCATAAGTTACCCACTCTCTCATTCTGCCTAAGCAAAGAAGGGGAAGACATCCCTTTTTGTGTGTCCAGCCAGGATTACAGACACCAGCAGCAAAGCTGGAGAGGACAAAGCTTGGCCAAGAGGCATTGGTTGAAACAAAAAGGTGCTCCCTGCCTATTGGAAAGGGCCATAAGACCTTTTGCACCCACACAACCAGCTGCTACCTCATCACACAAGCAGGAAGGCACAGGATACCCCTTTATAAAAACGACAGAGGGATGCAAAAGAAACAAAAAAAACCACTTCCCACACTACCCCACAAGTGTCATCATTTTGAAAGACACTTGTTTACCCTGTTGCCTGGGAAGAAGCTTGATTAATAAAATCAGATAATTAAATATTCTTCATCAAGACTGGCTGCACTATTCTTAACCTCTTCCATTGTTCTTTTCCCCACCACCCCCACTGTTTTTCTAGTATTTAGAATCTGGAAAAAGCCGAAAGCCTTTCATCTTATCAGGTGTGGTTTATTGCCCCCTGGTTACACAGTAATTTTGGTCTCCACTCCATGAAAAGGTCATATGATGGGATATCAGCTCAAGAATTGTCAGTTCACTGGACAAATAAGGCAGGGCCTGCCAATACAATTATAAGAGCCCGATAAGGAAGGTATAGAGGAGAACCATCAGGAGAGAAAGAAACAACTTTAGCAATTTAAAAGGTGAGGGGCAATCCCCAAAGAAGGCAAAAAAACCACTGGGGGGAGGGAGAGGGAAAGCAGAGGAGTGTATCTAACCACACATTCTTCTCAAAATAAAAATTAACGAGAAGATAGAAGTGGCTCAGGAGAGTAATCACTGGTATTCACTCGCATTAACCAGGAAATCTTCTCCCCCCACAGTGGATGCCTAATCGGGAGGTATAAGCAACTGGTGGGATGCTTATCAAGCTGGCTTGCCTCATAGCTCAGGATGGAAATAAAATAATGTTTTATCTGCATGGGTGGGAGGTGGAGGGCATTAATTCTGATTCCTATACATATTGCAAGGGCCATCTCTTTTTCTTTTTTTGACTGATAAGATCAGATGATGTTGAAAAGCACCTGCTTGGAAGGTTCAAAGGCTTTCCAAATTAAAAGAAAAGAGAATCTGAACCAAAAATGATGGCTGGGAGGGATGGCTGAAGAATAACCTGGGAACTGCTGGTGAGGGAGGTTTTCATATGTGACACCTAGTCGTATGCAAGAGAAGTTTACAGGTTGCCTCTCTTGCTAGTAAGTGACACAAGTGATAAATATTTGTCATGCCAATTATTTCTTAACTTTATCATGGTACAAATCCAGTGGGCTTTTTTCAGGCTTCAGCCTGAATGTATAAAAGGAAGATAACTGCCCCACAGACAGGATTTACCAGCAAGAAGCAATCCTTCCCAGGGCATTTTTCACCGGGGTCTGCAAGGAGCACACCTCCTCCTGGAATGGCCATGCGATTGCTCAGAGCTCCTTAAATCTGAGTGGCAGGGGGAATGCTTGGCAGTGGGTGGGGTTGGTAAGACTTTTAACCCCTACTTTTAAAGCTATCTTCCCTAGACACAGGAGCGCAGGTCTTGGTTCCAGGTTGATAAGCAGAGAGGAGCAGGCGTGTGTGCTTACTTGTGGGTCGCCTTTGTTTCTCCTCCCAGTGCTCCGGCAGGTCATCCGGGCATGGGTGGGGAGAGACACACACCATCCCAGCTGCATGTTCCTCAGGGTGCTCTGAGAGCCAGGAGAGCAGGAGAGGACTCTGCCCCACGGCCACTTTGGCAGGAATAGGATGGACCCCCGGGTGTGTGCTGGACAGGGGAAGCCCAGCCTGTCCTTTTCCATTGAGGAAATCTTAAAGAAACCTTCTGCCAGCACTGCCCTAAGCAGTGAAACCAGGAAGAGAAGGAACTACACTGAGAGACCTCCATCCCTAAAAGCAGGGTCACCACTGGCTGTTGGTAAGTACCAGTTATAACACTTAATGAAAATTCTCCTTTCTTACTGACCTCCAGAGCTGTCGTATTTGATTATGTAGAATTTTTATTCTTTAGCTTTTGTAGGAATCTGAGATTTCCCTAATCATTCATTACACATACAGAAATAATCTTTTAAAAATAATTTGCTTTCAACCTCGCAGTAGACTGGGCTCTGTGGTGCTGTGCATTTTAAAGCCCCACCGTCACTAGAGAGGTGAGTATGCAACCTGAACGGCTGTTGCAGGTAGCTGTCTTCAGTAACAGGGAGAAGTACTTGTTGTAAACAAATACAACATCCTCATGTCTTTCACTTGAAAAAACAATACTCGTGTTATTAAAAAAAAAAAAAAAAAAAAAAAACAAATAAATGCCTGTCATAGGGAAGGACAAGTATTCAAACTCAGGAAACTAGCCTAAAACTGCTGAAACTTAATGGAATTTTTGGAGTTTCACTTATATCAAGAATTGACAGTTTTCTGGAATTACAGCCAAATCTCATATCAGCACCCTTTTCTGATAAAACTGACCACTCACCCCAAGCAGGAGAAATAGTCTGTAAGGGTAATGGTAGCTAAGCAGTTTTAGAGCTCAGCTGCTGGAACAAGAAAAGGGAAAGCATATATAGTTAATAATTTCTGCTTATCATCATGGACACTAGGTTCTTTCATGAACTAAATAAAAGCAGCTAGTAGAAAACTTTCATGACTTTGATCTGAGCAAAGCAGCAACTGCATTAGCCTTTTTGACTTCAGTTTTTTCAGTTTAGTTACATTGGCCTTGAGTGAACTTTTACCCCCGCTGAGATAGTCAAAAAGAGAGATACTCTCTTTTTTTTCCTTCAACAAATACTAATGCCCAACATTTTCTGGATTTAATATTTCTTCTTCTTTTTTAATCTACATCTTCCATGAAAAGGATATGTTTTATGTATGCAAACACATCTACTTAATTGAAAAATGACCTGTAGTTTTTACAGAAAATTTTCACTCACCTCTCACTCAAATGCTTTCAACAGAGCTTAATGCTACATTTCATTTTTTGTAATACAGGTCTTTTCATGGCTCAGCACCCCATTTCCCAGGACACTGGATGAACCACCCATTAGTAAGGGAGAGGGTCTTTTTCCAAAAACCTGGCAGTCCAACTAACCATTATCTCTTCACATAGTTTCATCTCCTTTTATGTCTAAACTGGATACTGACCTGGACTGGAAAACAAGCAAGACCTAGGTGAGGAAGAAAGCTACTCACTAGTGTAACATTAGTCACTGGTTGGACTAGAAGTCCCTAACACTGCCATGCTTGCACAAGATTTTTTGTTCATCTCTGACACAGGATAACTTAATTTACTCTGTACAGACTTGTCTCTTGACTGTGGGACAGTCAGCCCACCACACATCTCGCAGCTGGGGAAGCCCCAGGCATTGTGTCTGAGTATCTGACTGCTGCCTTTGTGCCAGTGACTGCAGTTTTCCATGGAAAGCTATGTATGGGGAAAAGCGATAGCATGCTGCTGATTTTTCACAGAACCATAGGGTAATTGATGTTGGATGGAACTTCCCAAGGTCATCTGAGGTACAGCCTCCTGCTCAAAGAAAGGGCGGTTTCAAAGATAGACGAGATTGTTGAAGGCAAGGGCAAGTGTTGCTTGGCTGTTTCACCACTGGTACTGTTGGAGGGCTGGAGTGCATAGAGGTTTCTTAAAGCTGCCTTTTCAGACTGGAACTGGACAACTGGTCCTCATACAAGCAAGAGTTTAGTAGTTTGTAAGGTGGACAAGGACAAGCTGATGCTGGTTGAAATGCAGTGGGGCATGTGTGCCAAAGGAGCACAGGTGTCGCATTTTGAAGGCACAAAAATGCTGATGTGAGCTCTGGGAGTGAGTTTTTGTGAGCTGAAAGTCCTTTCTTGAGGGCCCATGGCAGTCACTTTGTGCCACTGGATCCAAAGTGAGACAGATAACACCACTGAAAATTAAGTCAGTGCTTTTTCATAACAGGGACCACAGAACTGCATTTTAACTACATGAGACTCTTTTGTGGGAACAGAGAAGCATAGCAGAGACAGGACATTTTATATCAAGTCTGTTTCACAATCAATATGTTGAAGCCTAGTTCCACTGTGTGTCTTAGCTAAGCACGCTGCTCCAAGCACGAGGTCTGACAAATCTGTATGCAGGACATGCTGGGTTCCTAGGATTGTATTACTGCTTTCCAGTGCAGCCTCAACCCAAATGGCTCCACCTGAGCATACTGTTAGTTTTTCACCTTGAAAGCAATGTAGGCAGAACCACCAGGCCTTGCCTTTAACTTTGCTTCATCACCTAGGCAGAGAGAGACTTAGCTATACCAAGAGAATATAATGACTCTTCTCACCCCTGCTAGAAAGCAAGGTTGGATTAAAATACTTAAGACAATGTAAAATGCTAACTAATGAAAAGAGTATACACACTTGAAGATTCACTTGATTGTCACTGGAGGTGAAAAAATAGGAAAGATGGGGAAATCTTCAAAAATACTTTGCTTTTGCAATTGATCAAGGATGTTTAAAAAAGAGAATGAAAGAGAAGCTTTTTCACTGTTTGTTTCTTACTAACATCAAAGAGATACCTAAGCTTATTACCCTTTGCTTTCTGAACAGAAATGTGATTTATTCAGGGAAGTTTTATTTATTTCAGAAGTTCAATACCTTACGCTGTACATCTTGGGATAATTGCAGTATTTCATCAAAGTTGTTTCACTTAATGGCATATAACCCTGGCATTAAACAACTTGTGTAAATAGTCAGCAATATCTAGTATGGCTCAGTGCTGGCCAAGGTCAGGGAACTGAAATGAGCCAGGGAATTTGTTGGAAATTCCAGATGGGACACAAATCCAGCTGCTTTCTCGTAACAGTTCAGTTGCAGCAAAGAAGGAAGTACTAAAGGTCAGAGCTGAGTTATATCTTACTTTGGATTTTAAGAACATTTTCTACATCCCCTGTGGTATGTATCTGACCAAAGCCATGATATATATGAGAGGAAGGAAGATCCATATAGCATATGAGATCCATATGGCACTACATACATACCTACTCATGGCTACCGTAAGTTAAATACTGAGGCCAAAGAGTCATCATCTGATGTAGACAGTCTATGTACCAAGATCACACCTAAAGTCTAAATCTAGCCATTATGAGCTGAGGAGATGGGTGGGACCAGAGAAACATAAGATGCAGAATTTCAGAAATGGTTGGACTCGGTGGTCTAATGTTCAGACTCAATAATCTTAGAGGTCTTTTCCAGCCTATGATTCTAAATGAGGGGCATAGACAAAGCTTCCCAAGAAAACTCATGGATGCTGAACCAGATGATTTCTAGAAGTTGATTCTAACCTAAATTATTCTATGAGTCTCTGAAAAAAAGGATGCTGTAATGTATAGTGCCAACCTCTCATAGGAAGCTGGGGCAGGACTTAATCATGTATGAGGACATCTCTGGGCTTGACTCCTAAGTTCACATGGTTTTGTGAGTGTAATTCCAATGGGACTTTTGGAGTAAGGAGTGTGCAGTCTTCTCTGAAGCATTTGGCTTCCCAGTTGCAGTATGAGCCATTGGGGAGTTCACTGTACAAGCAAAACTACTAGATGACCCGGAGCTCCAGTTGCTGAAGCCTACTGAAATCTTTGAAAGACTCTTACCAAGTTAAAAAAAAACAAATAATGAACAAGGAGACATTTTAGTATGCAGTCCATGCTTTTCCTCTCATTCTTTTGTCAGAATACCTAGAAGGGGAAACCATGGCCTTTGCAAGGGGCACAAACAAACACTTAGCAAGGGTTGATCTCCTCCCTAGCTCCAGCTCTTTCATTTTAAACCAGAGAAGAATATCACTCCTATTTCAGAAAAAAAATAATTCTTCTAAAATTCCCAGGAATATGATTTCTGTGTACTTGAAAGTACATCTGAAACGATGTTTCTATCAGTGAGGTTTCACCTGCAGGAGGTTCTTTATCAAGTCAGGAAAGCCTGGGATGAGAAATTAATGTAAAAGCAGTAACAGATACAGTAATTTTGTCATTCTGCCTGTGTTATGCTCCATTATGTCAAGGATATGTGAATTAATAATACAACTACTGCTTCACACACAGAAGTCAGTGTTGTGATTGTTCACTTTTAGTAGCACTCCACCCAGCTTTATCACAAAAGAGGAAACAAGCTGAAGGAATCTAATGAACAGATACCACCTGGCCAATACAACTGAATTACCCCACCTATTACAAGGAAAAACAATATACCTGGGAGGGGAAAAAAAAGGAAGGCTTAAATGGAACCTATGTCATCTGAAATAACCTACTGCTTCCAAAAAGAAACTCTATTATCTTGCCTGAAATTTTCCATCCTTTTCTATACAACTATTCAAGCTAAAAAGACCATTTTTAGCCACAAGACAAAGTTATTTCTATGCATGACAGCTACAAATATCTCACACTGTGCTGGGCTGAAATATTATTGTCATCTCTGGAAAAACAAAACAAAACAAAACAAAACAACATTCCCTGAGGGAGTTCATAGGTATTTTTCAGAGCTCCCTGCCTAAAGAGCCATGACTTCCAGCCATCTCCTTAGCTGGTCAGGACAACAAGCACCAGAGAAGGTTGCAAAGACTAGATGTTAGAGATCCTAACTCTCAGCTGTGTGCTTTAAACTCAGTAGTATCTACCTTCAATCTTTATCTCCAAAAAAACTTCCTTGATTTACTCAGCCTCTCTTTAAGGTTCATGCCATTCTAATTTACTTATTCAGTCTCAAACAACAGATTGTCTAACTCCTTTTCACCAATTCACAAAGACACTGGCATTTTCCCATCTTCCCTGAACTGTCTTCCATTCTCTCCCTGTTCCCCCTACTTTAGTCTGTAATTACTCTGTCCATGCTGTTACATAAATTGTGCTCTTACCCCTCTCACTGGGGTATGTGAGCATGTCAGAGACAAATTCTGGGGAGGGAAGTTGTATATGAAAGATGAAGACACGTGAAAAGTCTTCTATAATTTAAAAAATGCTAATGTTATTCTTAGAAAGCTTTAATAACTCCCCATAAGAGCACCTTGCTTGCTTACCCTTACATTTTTCATTACTGTGGATATAAGCATCATCAATTCTGTAACATATTAATTTTCACAGCATCACATTTAGCAAAGGAGTGCAAGTAGCCCTTAATTTAGGGTTGGGGGACCAAGATAGAAATCCTGGGCTAAGAACTTTTGCCAACACTGAAATCCTCGGAGCTCTTGAGAAAATCATTTAACCCCAACCCCATGCTAGTGAACACTCTCAGGTCTATCCTTCTCCTTTATCCCACAAATATTGTTCAAAACCTCACCAGTTTTCTCACGAGAAAACTCAAATGTATTTGATACTAAAGGAATTAAATTAATCCCATTTTGCACAATATACCTCAAACACAGCCATTGACCTCATACCAGGTTTTTAAGGTCTGCATGGCTGGACACATGTAATTGTGTTTAGAAGGTTACTCAAAGATTAGTGATAATTTGAATAGATAACATTTGAACAACCATTCTGTATTTACACGAGGCTTTGGCTAATTTTCACAGTTCTTATATAACTTTGTTTTCTTCATGTCGGTGTCAACCCTCTATAAAATTCCTGTTGTAGGGGCTTTTACTGAGGGCAGAACTGGAATTGGGTACTTCATCTCCATATGTTATATTTATTGTTGCTCCAAAGCTGGTTACAAATGGAACTTGTTATTTGCTCAGAAAATAAACTTCTGACAAGTCTAAAAAGTTAGATGCTTTGCCAATGCCAGATCTGACAACTTAAATATATAAAACATATATGTAAAATGTATATTAGAAAGTGAAGTTTCTTCTAGTACCATCTGTAGTGGTTCACTTCTGCTGCCATTTAGATACGAGAGAGCAGAGGTGACCAGCCACAAGTGCCACAAACCCCAGAGTGTAGATGTGTGTGACTGCTCAGGAGTGCAGACTATTATAGCATTAAGATGTTAATGTTCTTTGGCAGTAATAGCAGACAAACCTGTACTGTCACAATTGCTTCAGGGTTATGCAATGGAACTAAAATTCCCCAGTGGGTACGTTATGTTTATGTGTTGCCTCTTAGTCTGCCTTTCCAAGCAAAGAAATCCAGGCATTGGGGAAAACTAGAGCAAATTCTGGATTTGCCATTAAAGCAGCATAGACACAGTTGCCTTATCTCTGAAAAGTCAAGCCTAAGCCATTCAACACTGGGGTTTATGGTAGGGCTTTAATATAGAAAAGGAGAGTGGAGAGTGGGAGTATTTGATATCCCTCTCTTGGGATGCCAACAGCCACAAAGCTTCCCAGCATGTTATATTTCAGTGCATGGCTTTGCAAGGTCCATTTACAAGGAAGAATAAGAACTCATACAGTATTCATAGGACAGAAAACTAATCTGGAAGAACTTTGAGGTGCCCCTGCTCCACACTGAGATAATGCTGTTAGCAATAAGGCAACGCTGTGGCTGAAGAAAGGTTATGGCTTCTGTGACCAATTTCCTAATCACTCAGAGTCAGGTGACCTAGCACATGTCATCACTGGTTTCTGCTGAGGTTACCTTAGAGATTGTTTGTAACATCCATGCTCAAATCTAAGTTAACATTACAGCTGCACTTCATGAAAATGGACCGATATGTACTTCCCCTGTTTGTCCTGTCAACAAGAGTGTGCAGGTGCTTTCATGAAGATGAGTCGGCTGTCAGTACCTTCCCAGATATCACCAGTTTCCCCTGTCACAAAGGCAGATGGGAAATGCTGAGAGCCTGGTCAAAGGCTGCCTTTAGAATTGTCCAATGCCTAAATCAGAGCAACAGGTAGCCCAGATGGAGAAGAATGGACCTGAACTGGGGAAGACACTGGCCTTTAGCCTATTCATTGGCCCATTTTCCTATAGGGTAGATGCATCTACAGGGACATTTAAGGAAGGGCTATATTTTTAAAAGCATTTGGCATCCAGTAAATTCCATGGTGATCTTTGCTCTCAGATTGTCAGAGCAGCTCCATATCTTCGGTACTTCTGAGTTCTTCAGAAAAGGCAGCCACTAATTTGGATACTGACAGAGAAGCTGAAGTTTCTTGATCATTTAGTCATGTCTCCTTATTTCTACAGTCCTTTTTAAAAATCTTCTACAAGGGCCATTGAAAGTTTCAAGGTCGAAGGAAGCAGAGATCAGGCTAGATTTGGTGATCAAATTCACCAGGATCCTGTCCCTGCAACATGAGGTAATCTTGGCATTGATGCGCAGAAGGATTAAGGCCATTTTAAATATGATCGGGTAAGAACAGTACAGTATCTAGGCCACTTTCTTCACATCAACTAGAAGCTGTGCTGAATAGTGGTTGTTTTACTCAAAGCTGTCTTGTGCTGTGTCCTTCACAGATTCCAGCAACAGGAGTCAGTTAGAATGTAACTTATCTTCAGCCAGAACGCTTCTCCCCACCACATGTGCTACACCCATGGCCAGAGCAAAGAGAGTGCAGGCAACTCACTGCAGAAGACCTAGAGGCAGCCCAGTGTCCCTCCTGGGTGAGGACATAGGACGTGAACACCTGGAAGGCAAAAGAAAACATGAGGAAGAGGAAGATCAGCTGTGTGATTTCCCGGTGGACCATCCACTTCATGGTGAGTGCTTCTCTATCCAAACTTTCTCCTAGAGTACCCCAAAACCACAAGTGTTACCTTACAATTATGTACATGGCAATACCTAGCAACAGACATCACAGAATGTTTCCAACTGGCTGAGTCACAGTAGATGGTCACAGCTCCTGGATGATTCACAGGGATGGTGTCTCTTAGCTCCTGCCATCAAAAACTTGGAGAGCCACCCTTTGAGCTAAAGATCTACCTCAGGCCTGACAGCCCTACCAATGTTAGTGCTTTGGGTGTTTTTTGCCCTCCTCCTTGGGGTAGCAATCTACTGAGTTACCATGTCGGGCAGCCTTACTACCAGGGTTATGCAATGCCCATTTCCTGGTAAATGTGCATTGCACAACGTAGGGAGAGCAGCTGCTGAATGTGCCTAGTCAGCTCAGTGTGTTCTCTACACCTTGGACCCGCTGTACGGGTGATGGCGAGGTCATCAGCACACACATAGGCAAACTATTGATGTGCAGAGATCTGGCAGGATGTGTCAGGCACAATTTTCAAGCTTGGCCATGTTGGTAGATCTGCTAATTTAATTAGTTATAAGCTCTGGTAAACAGTCTATCTTTCAGCCAAAGCACTGGACAGTACAAATATCCTTTTCCAGTATGTTGCACAGAGACTTTAGGCTAAGCAGGATACATGGTACCTGAACAAGCAAGTTCCTAACATTCAGACACTAATTTATTAGTAGCATGTGACAAAAATTTCTATAAGTTCTTCGAGTCTGAGGAAAGGTAAATACAGATGTTTATACTCCACTCCAGAAAACAGGTTTTCAGTAGCAGCAGAAAGGTGTTTCCTGCACAATTTGTTATTATTTTCTCCAGAAAAAAAGAGGAGTTTCATTGAAGTCAATTGAAAACTACTAATGGGCTCGTGTTATCACAGATGCAGGGTTACTCAGGTGGCTTCCCAGAGATCCACACATCATCCTTGATCCATACTCTGCAAGCTGGCAGTGGAAACAAATTTTTCTGTGAAATACATTTGAAAGAAAAACCTTGTTTCTGCTGCTGCTGCTAAGGGTTACATGGGTCTTATGACAAGCTGCTGTCAGCTCCTCCTCCTGCACAAGACGGCCATCAGTCTTGATGCAGAGAGAAGCCTGGTAAGATAACTAGCTATTTTAGCCTCCCTCTGACCTTTAAACTGCACACAGCTGATGGCAGCAGCGCAAAATCCTGTTTCCTCCTCACAGAAGAGCCAGGGCTGTATGTATCTGACACTCAGAGTTGCCTCTGAGTATAAAAATGGTATATTTTGTGTGTGAGGGAGTCCCCAGCTACGAGGATCACACCAGAGCTGGGAGGTGGCTGTCCCAACTTGGCACTTAGCCTCATTGACCGGCACCATGGTCTGTATCAGCCACATCAGTAAAGCAGGGAAAGAAGCACATAATTATCTGCACAAAACTGAGCCAAGATGAGCAGACCCTTTCAATGGCAACTTATATTTCAAAGGCATTTTAAACAAAATCCATCTGTTCCCTGGTGGCAGTAGGGTTTTGAAACCAAGTAGAGGTTTAATGATCTGCTATTTTCTAGGCTACTGGTTCCCATAGTTATCAAGCCTTTGATACAAACTGGCTGACGAAGGAGGGTCGATCCTAAAGCACTGGATTGGTAATTTCCCCACAGTGCACAAACAATGATGTTTCAGATCCTGTTCATGCACTGTGTCATTCTTAGCAGAGAGCTGGAGGCCTGGGTTTAATGCTGGTCTTTCCAGCATCGTAAGCTTCAACCTTCTTCTTCCAATGTACATTAGAGGAAAATGCTGGTGGATCTTTTTCACTTGCCTCTGGCTGTGGCTTGTATCACCTTTCCCTGATGAAATCAGCAGCAGCACCTCCAGGAAGGGTAGATTGCATCATCCCTGGAAGCAGCCTGTAATCCTCACAGCTCAAACTGATAGGAAATTAATTTCTCTTTATGTGCCTATTGACTCTGGGGTGCTTCAGATGCACTTTTGGCATGGTAGCTGGAGATTGGTTATGGGTCCTCTGACAAGACACCTGGGCAGTGCCAAATGCCCACAGCATATGCCATGGAGGTGTCCTGAGGATCTCCCTCACACCCACAGTGAGGATGCCTACAACCACCCAGGGGAACGGCACCAGCCTCAGCAGCAGGAGACGTTTCTGATGTGAAAGAAATCAGAGGCCCTTGGCGGGTGCTCCCTCACCTCCCTTTCTCAGCCTACCTCTATCTGTATAAAGCACATAATTTGTGAGGAGGGGCACTGGGGTCCGTCTAGGCATACACATCTGTTTAATTGTCAAGGAACAGAAGAAATCAGGAACACCATACAATCACCTTGGAGGCAGGAGGGCTGGGCTTTGGTGCTTTTTTGGATAGGATGAGAAAAGTGAGGAAGAGGCTATGACAGCAGCCCCTTTCATGGGCAGGTGGTCTGAGATAACAAGAGCACCCTGGCTATGACCCAGAGCATGAATTTGGAGCATATTTCCAGGAAATGCTGTAACAATGAAGTGTTCCTAAAAATGTGCTTTTCCCACAAAAATGGCTTCTGCCACTAAGCGGTTTAGAAATGCGTTGTCATTTAAGCTAAATAGATTTATGCCCTTATCACAAACCATTTGCAGGAAGCAATGCCTCTTGTACTTTGAACTTAGAGACTGCATTGTAAGCAAAAAACAGAGAAGAGTCCTCATATACTAGAGATGCTGACAGTGGAACTTGGTTTGGCTAAGCCCTTATTTGAATTTGGGAGCTTTCATTCCCAATGTGGGGTGTTTTCGCCTATGTGGCTTTCTTCATTAAGAGCTCAGTAGAACCTTTTCAGAAAACCTGGATTCTTGGGAAATAGCATTGATAAAACCTGTTTTAAAAGGAGATTGTTCTAAGGGAGGCCTTAGTTTGAGCTGTCAGTACAGACTCCGCTTGGGCCAGCTCTCTGTGGGATGAGTAATTGCAGCCACTTTGCTATGTGCAACCACCATCGCTGCCAAAGCAGGACAAACTCTTGTGGCTGTCGCTCAGCATCTCAACAACATTTAAACACCCAAATCCTGAGCTCCCACTTTCCTTTTAATTAGTTCCCTTTTTTCGCTCTAACATCCTTGGGACTTGACCAGTTCATAACAGTCAAGCACTGGAGCCTGAGAGGACAACATATCCCCATGCCTGCCTGACCTGTGGCAGCTCCTGATGGAGTCTGCCATGTCCAAGATCAGATCCTCGTGGGAAATTATTTTGCAATGTCTTTTACACATACTGGATCTGATTGTATTTGTGTGTGTGTGTGTGTGTGTGTGTGTGTACTGTAAATATTTACATCCAAAGACAATGAGTCAGTGTGTCCAACATTGCACGTGGGTAATGATTCCAGTCTTCTGCTCAAGCAAGGGAGCAGTCAGTGCCTTGGAGAAGCCAGATGGCTGCATCACTTTAAGACATTGGTGGTTATCTAGTCTTGTGGGGTATCTTCTCTGGGCAATAATTCAAGGACAGTATAGATCATGCTTCAATAAACAGAACTGACTCTTAATTCCACCAGAAACTGAGGGGTTCTGGCTGTGAAGCCCAGGTGGTTCAGGGACTTGTGTTATTTCCTGCAGCTCATGTCTTCATTATTCACTGTAAAGGAGGCTGCCATAGTGAGTCAACGTCACCTAAATATTTCCATAGTAGAAATCCTCTGCACAATGCTGACTGGGAGCTCAGGGATCTTTTTATTAATCTAATTGTTTTATTATGATGATAGCATCTGTGATCCCAAAGCATATTGACAAATTCTGATGGCAATTATCATAAAGACAATAGAAAGTATAGAGATAATCTCAGTTCTGGAGAAATTCCAGTGTAAATCATGTTCCCTCTGTACCGATGCCAGTTGCAGACATCTTTAGCTTAGTGTTCTTGTTTTCTCTGAAGTCATAAATTCACTTGTACTGTTCATTTGTGGACAATATGGTCAAATCCGTGTACCCCTGTGAAACAGCATGGTTTATCTCTCACAGAACAGTCTTTTCCCCAATATGCTGACTTATCTTAATGCATTTTTGAAACACCCAAGAGACAGCGAAGCACTGCATAATCACAGTCTCAGATAAATATCAGCTGCCCAGAATACGCCAATGGGACTGTGAGAAAGGGCACAGGCATCCCACTGTCCTGCAGAACAAAAAGAAGCATTCTAAATGAAAAGAAAAAGCAGGAGGAAAAAAAAGGAATGCCTATATATATAGTTTGGCTGCCATTAGCTGTCTTACCAGTCTTTTGTTTATCTGTGTGAATAGTCCCTGCAGCCCTGTGTCTCTGAAGCCCAGTGTTCCTCTATATACATTTAGAAATGCCCCAGACCATTGACCTTGTTTTGGTGGATTTACCTGAGGCATTGTTGAAGGCTGGTTCTTTTTTTTTCTCCCTCTTTGAAGACTGACTGTTTATAATGACACCCTGGATATTAAATGAAAGGCACAAAAGCTGAATCCTTTACTCTTGCCCTTTAAACATAAAAATCTCAATGATACAAGTAAGCACTGAATAAAGCAAAGCTGTCAGTAGTTGGGGGACTATCATAAATTTAATTCATGTAATTTCTTCATGTTTTTGGGGTTTGGACTTTCATTTAGTTAAAGCAAATGTTAGCATTCAATGCTTTCCACAAGCAGTCCCTTCTTTCCTGAGAATTTTGAATCCGAAGGGTACCTTACACAAGACTCAGAGGTTAATTTGTTCCTGCTGGTCAAATCTGTGTAATGTGACCACTTGTAAAGTTGATGGCACATCTTGATAAGTTTATTTCAAAGGTCTTAATGAGTACTTGGCTTCTCTTAAATTGTCCTAGAACTTTTCATTACATCCCTGGGATATGGTGCTTTTAATTACTGTTCTTTGAAATTGAGGGCAGGTGTTCTGCTCACTGTATTAGCAAGCCCTTTATGCTTAAAGGGGAAACATCAGAAACTAAATACCAAAATAATGGAGTTATGCTTTCTTGGAGGGAGTACAGACTCTGAGGCAGGGATGTAAATAAGTATACCTGACTGATGTCTAGATGTTTGCAGGTAAAAAGAACCCCAAAGAGCAGGAATAAAGTAGAAAACAGGCTGTCTGTGAAACCTGCAATAAGCTCAGCTTTCTCCCTGGGCAAATGGCTGGTTTCTTACAAAGGTGTTGGACCAGAGAGTGTGGGAAGGGTGGTGGGAAACCTGTTTTCCTTGTTGAGAACTATTATTGGTTTAGGCTAGCCACTGCTTTTAAGATGAAGTTTGACTATGGCTAAACATTCACTGAAAGTACGTGTCAAGTTTGAGATTTAACAGAATGGGGAATGTACACATACGTGTACCCCAAATCTACTTTGGCCTGAAGGAGTTCATGAAGATGCAGGCTCTTCAGCCTAGGTACAGACCCGATGGATGGACTCAGTCATCTTAGAGGTCTTTTCCAACCTTAGCCATTCTATAATTCTCTGATACTGAGGTGTTGGAAACTGGCACACACCCCTGTCAGCTGAGGCCCCTTGAGCCATGGCCTGCACGCTTCATCCTTCAGATGTTCTGCTGACCACTGGCTGTGCCAGAGTTATGCACGACACCATTTCTGGCACCATCACTTGTAAACACTGCCATCACTTTGCTGGCAGATGAGAAAGGTTAAATTCACCAGGGGCTCAGGCTGATGGTGAGCACGATCCTCCAAACAAACTGTTCGCATGAACGGTTTCATACGTACTGTCTACTCCTTGCCAACTCCTCTGACAAGCAGACTAAGAAACTCCCCTGGCCACCACTGTACAGCTTGCCTAAACAGGTTTCTGGCCTGATATTTTTAGCATTCCTGCTCACACTACTTGAAGTCTGTACCTCTCTGCATTTCAGTCTTGCTGTCAAGTTATTAAGGCACTGCACTCAGCACCAAGGTGGAAGCAACTTTCTGTCAAGGAATTGTGGACTGCAGGGAGGAAGTCAAGACTTTAAAGGTTCAAGTTGTGCTTCTCTGTCTTAACTTGGGCAATGCCTGAACAGTCAGCAGATGGATGCTAAATGCTGCATTTCACTAGCAGGAGGCTTTATCTGAAGCACATTGTACCTATCCAATTAGGATCAGTCTCACTGGCTATGCCAGCGCTTCTCAACAAAGGCTGAAAAACCACTTTAATAAAGATTAGCCACACTGCAATACCCCACCTAAATATTGCAGCACAAGCTCTTTTGAAAGCCATAAACCACCTCTTTATCTAGGAGAGGGACTGCCATGGGAAGTTCTCTGTATACAGAAAACCACATTTTGTCCTGATGCCATCAGCACTGTGTAATACTGTGTAACCCTTTGATAGAGTTGCAATTGTGGGCTTTTTTCCATGGGGCTGTCTGTCACAGGCAGAATGTCATCACAAGTGAACCACATTCAGAAAAGCCACAAGAAAGAACTGGCTGGGAGACTAATTGGAAAGAAGGGAGAGGAACATCTTTTTAAAAGGCAAGAAGGAGAAAACAAAACTTAACCAGATATAACGAATCTCTTTTCCAACACACATGGGTTTGCTTCTGAGAAACAAGTGATTCAGTTAACTTTGTTACACAGAAAAAAAGATGTATTTCTGAGGATATGTAGCTAAAGCCACTTGCTTGGTTACATAACTGCTTTCTCCTTGTCAAAGAAGAAGCAAAATCTTTGGATCTGGCTATTGCATACCGTGAGAGAGTGTCTGTCCAGAAATGACCAAGAGGATTACAGGAAGATAAACTGACCCCACCAGTTTTCACTTACCTAGATTACCTCCTTCAAAGCAAATATGTGCCAGCACTGACTTCCAGCCTTTCTCCTGTGTTTTTAATTCCTTATCTCCCCAGTGTATGCACCTGTGTAATGAGACCAAGTAGGCTTGAAACAGTCTTAGCCTGTTAAAGGGATAAGTGCAAATAGGGAATGCAATTGCAGAGATCTGCCTGAGACGGCATTTTTCTAGCTGGTTCAGATATGCAGGGCAGCTCAGAAATGGCAGTGCAGGGTGTACCATTGGCTATTTGCCTACAACAGATTATAGCCCAGAAGAAATTTGCCCCACGTATGGCATTGTTGCAGCTGCACAGCCTCTACTTAGCAAACTCTAAATGTGAGCAAACATATTCAAGCATTAGTATTCAGTATTGATTTGCTCATATTTCTGATATCTTGAAACTGTGTCACACAAGACAGTGAAAATAAGCCATTATATGCTAAGCTAAAACTGTATATGAGCAATTGCAAATCAGACTCTTTGAGCTGTGCATAGTATTAAAGACCTAAACTCCCTTACTTTTTTAGGGAAGAAATGATGGGGTGGCTTTACTTTACATGGTTATTTGTAGGTCAGAGATCACACAAAAAAGTTAGTTGGGTGAGACTGCTGGAGGCCACGTTGTCCAACCCCAATTCTATGCAGAGCCAGCTTAAATCAGATTGCTTAGGCCTTTCTCCAGTCAAGTTTAGAATATCTCCAAGGACTGAGACTTCACAGCTTCTCCAGGCCCACATCAGACTACCTTCATGATGCAAACATTTTTTTTCCTAACATGTAAGCAGAATTTTCCCTCCTGCAACTTGTAGCCATTGACCTCATCCTTCCACTCTGCGCCTTCAAGAAGAATCTCTGTTTCTACAAAGTTCAAATGTCGCAATTTGCTCCAAGTCTGACCTAGTAATAAGGCAGATCTGCAGAGGATAAATGAGCCTGCTACTGAATTTAAAGGAGCTATACTGCTTTATCAGCTTGGAGAATCTGGCCCTTCCAATGTCAGCAGCAAGGCAATGCATAGACAGCTGTATCTCTAAGCATCTGAAAATGCTGACATTTTTAGCTGCCTGGTATTTTCAGGCTTGGTTTCAGCAGTCAGCTAACCTGAAAATGACTTTCACAGAGCATAAAAGCACAGTTGAATATCCCCAGCTTTTGCATAAAAAATGGCTCAGGAAACTCAGACAGAGTCTTATTTCCCCAGAGACTCTATAGCCACATTTGAAAAGCCAATGTTACACTTTCAAGACTTTCTAGTCTTATATCTTCCACCCACATTCTTTATTAGACTGTAATTCTGAATGCTGTTGTTTGCAATGGGATCTCTAAGCTAAGGTCCCAAGGCAAAGGCAAGTATCACAACTACAGTCAGAGAAAGTTTCATCTTGCAAGAGAAAATGTTAACATAGAGTCTCAGATTTTTTTGTATTTCTTAATAGTTTAAAAAAAAAAAAAAAAAAAAAAAAAGAATGACTGATTACTTTTAGAAAAAATGCACTTTTCTGGATTTCCTACTGGCAAAAGCTTTGATTAATTCACAGGTTTCTATTTTGTTAGCAATTTAATTTCATTTTTAAGTTGAAATCAAAGCTTGTCCTTCAGTCTCTACTGGCCCATAACTGACCTCACGTTACTGTGTTTTTTTCAATCTGATGAATTTTGGCTTTGAAAAATCTGGTTTCAGTAGGACTGACACTTCTGAGCACTGTGTAGACCCTTCCCTTATGTAAGAGCCTTGTCTCTAAAACAGACAGTTCACCTTTCAAGAAGGAAAAATGTGGAGGGTTTCAGAGTGATTTGATAGGGAGTTTCTTTTGTCTATCACCAAGTTATCCAGGTTATTTTCATACCAAATAAACTGATTTGAGACACCAGAAACTCATGAGCCAGTTCTCTCTCAAGCCATGCTCTCTAGTCCTGGATGTTTCTTAGGTGGTAGTGGCACAGAGTATAGTAAGCCATTATTTGACAGATGCCTTGTCCATCCCATTTCCAGCAGTTTAAAATACTGTGTGGTTCAAGGCAATGGATCTGTCTCTCAAGTACCATAAGGTGTCCCAGCTCAGCTAAAAGCTGCTTCCCAAATTTACACCAGCTGTGCACAGCCTTTGTCTTCTCATTGTCATATACTGTTTGTAGCAAAGATTTTGCAGGTCCTTCTGAACTCGTGATCTCCACTACTGACTTTATTCCACACCTGAGCCCTGCAGACATGGTATTTCATTGTTTGTGACAGCTGATTTCTTGAATCTGTCCAGGTTGATTAATCCAGTGAACTCTGTACCAAGTGTCCAGCCAGCACCCACAACTTCCTAAGCTGAAAGCTAAAGAAGGATACCCACATTATCATCTCTGTCTCTGGTGTACATGAACTTATTCAATAGGAAGAGGTCCTACAGGAAGCATGGTCCTAATAATGTAAACCACTCCATTCTGTCTCAGGTAGTGTCTGACTTGGGCACTAAAAAGTCTTGCCTTAGCTTTGATTCCCCATTATGAAGAGTAAGTGATAGCTGCCATCATATGTGCTTACAGAAAAGAATGAATGGTTGCTGTTTGCATGGTGCCTGTCACTATGAGGTCTGATCCACCTGGTCTTTGTCATTTAGTTCAATTCCATTATTGTTCAGTTCAGTCATCCCAGTTCTTTTAACTAAGTCTGGTAATGTATGAGACAGAAGGGTTTATACAGGACTAAATTAAATTTTTTTTTGTATTCTGATAGAACACTAAAATACACCTTTTTATTATTATTTGATCTGACATCTTATGTTTTAAAATGTAGACAGTTTCTTTCTTGCTTTACACAGTCATGAAATTATAATCCAGTTCATTAATCTAATATGGGGCAGTGGGGTGTAAGTTTTTTCTCATTCAGAAACACCTCAGGATGTAGCCAGGTTTGTTCTCTTTCTTCCAAAGGTTTTCTGATTGCTAGAAGGTACACAGATTGCCTGGGCATACAAAACCTGGCAGGACAAGAATTCTGCCAGCATCCCAGATGTTTTTATACACTTGGGACCACAGGTACAAGGAGCTGGTCACAGTTTGAGCTTGGATTTCTTGCTTCATTCTGGAAATGCTTGAGATAGACTGCAGCTTCTCCCAGATTTTTAGAGCCAGTCTTCTACCCTAGACAGAGGCAGGAACTGAGCTCAGTGTTCAGGGAGACATACAGGAGTTCTCAGGGAGGCATCAGATTTCTGAGACTGTGACAAGGTTAGGGCAAACTTCACTTGTTGTGGGGATCTACTACATGTACTGCCCTGTAGTAGAGCAGTGTAGATACCATAAATTGTATTGATACAAATATGGCAGAGAGATTCACTACTGTATGAGAGAACATAATATGCTTGACAAAATACTATCTTGGTACTCAGTCTTACCTCTCTGGAGTATCTCCCTGGAGGATATGGAGGTCAGTCCCCATACAGATGTGTGAGGTGAAAATCTTCCAGACAAGAAACACCATTATGAATTGTGAATCCTATCATATCTACAGGGGATGTAGTGTCCTGAAATTCATATTGTCAGCACTGATATTTACCTTTTATTGGATGCAGCAATAAACCCCCCTTACAGATATCTTTGGGGAAGGTTGAAGTAGATGTGATCAGGGCTTCTTAGGAGACAGTGCCCATTCATACCTTTGGCATAAACACACAAAAATATTTCTCATTTCAAATCTTTGCTCCAGTAATGCCAGCAAGATTCAATGCAAATAACACTTTTCTCTTGCGGCTGAAGCAAGAGCTGCAGTTTAATGAATAGTACTTTGATAGTCTGGTGGAAAGCCTAATGATATGGATTTAACTGTGTTGGACATCAGCTTTATTAGGCTGTTTCAGAGACAAGGTAGTATTGACAGTGTTTATGATAAATGACAGTCCTCAGTTATTCTTGCATGACTGGTTTCCTTTCAACATACCCAAAAGGTTTAGAAAAGATGAAATATTTGTAGTGGTATCCTGTCCCGGACTCTTTCCTACTAAGTCAACGGACAGAATTCTTATTCCTTGTTTTCTGTGTCAACAGAATCACAATGAGGTTTTGATTAGAGATGAAAAATGCCATTTTCTGGTTGGCACAGAGCCCAGTTTAAACTGGCCAAGGCATTTAGTTACCTTTTCACCATTTTAGTCCTCAAAAGGAAAAGCATATGTTAATGGATGAACAAAAAGGGAGGAAAAAAAAGCACAAAGTCTCCTTGAGGGACTGCTGTTCAACTGTTCCCATTAGGAAGGGCATGCATCTAGTTACATATGAATTCGTAGTTGTCATCAGACTATGGAAGACCAAAAGCAGTTATTCAAAGTAGTCATTTTTTTGAGCAACATGGTATAATTGACAATTACTTCAGGTCACTGAATAGCAAACTCATCATAGCCACTAATGATATCAGACTTTTTATGCTCCTATCAGGCCGCAGTTTTCTAAGCTCACTAGAAAAAACCCTGTGCCCTGTGACTCACTGCACTTGGGGCATGGCTTTTTGTACTGGCTGTTCAGTGTCAGGTGGAAGATACTCCACTTGTGCATCAGAGAGGATTCCAGCCTCAGGACAAGACTGAACTCCATATTCTGCAGATCAGCTGCCTTAGACCTCACTTCTGCTGCTCTTTTTCCCCCCTCCTTGAAAGACATCAACCCTTCAGCATCATTTCAGAGCAACCTAGACCTTATTCTAACTTACACCAAGTGTCACACAGAGTTCATGATCTAAATAAAGGACATTTTCAAAACAGTATAGAAGTGCTGAGGGAAGTCTTTAGTGTGGTCACACCACACCAAGTGAAGGAATGGAGCAGTCTATGAGTCCCCTTAGGAACTCACAGCATCCAAACTTCCCCATGGGTTTTAAGGCCTTGTTCTTAAGGTTAAGTTATTAAGGTTAAGCTTGTTTAAAAAGTCCACACACCACAATGGTACAGTCAGAAAAGTACCTTTTCTTTCTAACTGCAAAGTTAAACTACTGGCTACACCTACTGCTGAAGGAATAGTATTGGAAGAGAACAGCAGTTAGTTAGTCTTTAATGGTTGACTTTCCTCCAAAGTATTAACATTTTTTGGCAACTCCTTGATCTTGCTGGGAGGAGAAAATTCATCCAAATTGGTAGAGTGACAATGGAATAAAATAATATCTCAGAGCTGGAGGAAAGCTTGGTAAGATCGGTATATCAGGAAAAGATAAGGATGGGTGACTGAGCACTGGAACAGGTTGCCCAGAGAGGATGTGGAGTCTTCCCCCGTTCAAGAACCATCAATGTAATCTTGTGCAATATGCTCTTTGAATCTTCTTGTAGTCCTGTAGGCTGTTCCTGTAAAAAATAATAAACCTTTCCTTGTTTTCACAGTTGAGAGGAAAGGGAAACGGAGAATCCGGACAACATTCACAGCTGAGCAGCTCCAGGAACTGGAGAGGATTTTCCAAGTGACTCACTACCCGGATGTCCATATTCGCAATCAACTGGCAGCAAAGATAAACCTCCCAGAAGCCAGAGTTCAGGTATATTGTGTCTCCAAAAGGCTATGTTCACAGCAGCAATTCATTATTCAGAGTACATTCTTAATAGTTTATGCCTGGGTGACAATGCTAATGAATTACATGACCTCTCTCTTACCTTACAGAGAAGGCCAATATCGCTGTTCTCCTTTTACAAACACGGAAGAAGTATTTGTCATCCAGCTGTGACTAACCAAATGGGATTTATCAAAGGGTTAACAGGAGCTCTAAGCACACTCAATGCATAGCAAATAGGAGTTACAGATGGTTATGAGCAACCTGTTGAACTCTGTAGTGACAGAGCGGCCATTTATGAAAATATTTATTAATCATTTATCAACTGTTTATGGGCTAATATTCATCCAGTATAAACTGTCATCCACATCCATCTTCCACAGGGTCTCAAAAAATGTGAAAATAGCTGCCCAAATGAAAATGCTTTTTTAGTGTTCTGTATTTTGATATCACAGGCTATAAATGCCCTGGTTGTAATTTCAGTGCAAAGTAAGTATCCAGTTTCCCTCAGTTGTAATATAATCTTGCTGACTGAGCTAAAAATTGACCCCAGATGTTTACTGCATACGAGATCTGCGACATTAAAATATACGAAATCTGCGACATTAAAGTATACTTGCCCCTGTGTACTGGCATTTGGTGTTGTTTAACAAGCGGTGTCGAGATGATTTTTACACAAGGCAGTTTCTTGCCGTAATTGTAGAATCACTGGTGCACTTCTATGCACATATCCCACTCTAACAATCAAAGTTCAACATGAAGCAGTTTATTGACTATGACATGCCTGGGGCTGTTGACTAACCATGATGATATTGCTTCATAGTTAGGTGACAGGGAGAATTGGAGCTGCATAGCCACAATATGCCTATTAGTGATATCAATGCACCAACAATGCATTTCCAAAGGCATAAAGCACAAGCTGGGCTACTAGGCAGTGTTCCCAACAGAACAACGAATCACATGAAAGAACAGGGCACTTTTCTGTTTTAAAAAATTATTTATAATCTGTATGGGGAAAAATAAAAATGAGTTGTTACGGGAATCATCAACCTGGGATGTAAATGAGGGAAGTAAAAAGCCCCTGATGTATGAATTGCAGATGACAAATACCCAATTCAGATAGGGTTGCACATGACACAGGAAATTCTGTGTTTGACTACTCTTAACTGCTAAAGGGAAATCAGCCACGGAACTGAAAATTAGCAGTGACTTAGGTGCAAGTTACAAGTTGTTCTAATTTTGATTGATTGCATTTGTCACGTATAAACCAAATAGCATGCTGAGAATTCACATGTGCTCTTGGTACTTTGAAATAATAGTTTTGACAAAGCTAAAGCAACATAAGTAAAATCCCCTCAGAAAGATAATTTAACTGGGGAAAAAATTGTGAACAACCATCAAGTAACCAAATAAAAACTTTTTATAACTGTGAAAAAGCTTGTGTCCTCCAAACAATAAAAAAGATTTGATTGCTGTGAAACAGCTTAAGCGAATAGATGAAATTATATCACTGCATGTGTGCATGCCTACACGCAAGAGAAAATGAAGAATGCTGGATGAGTAAACATTAGAAACGAGAAATTAAAAAAAAAATAATTAAGCAAAGCAGGATACAGGCCAAAGTTTTGGCCAGAAGAATTCTAGCTCAAAAACTCAATAAAAGTCGATTAAGAACAAAAAAACAAACCCAAAAGTAATCAGTTATATTGACCTGTTACGTTATTGGAACACTAGGACTGTCAAGGATATGGCATAAATAGGAAAGATATTCAGTCATAATTTCTGCTCTATCCTTGGAAATACGTCAGGTAAGGTGGTAACACTTTCCATAAGGACAATGTTGAACAGCAGCTGCTACAGAGACATATTTTTAAATCCAGACATCTAAGTGACTTACCTCCAGTAGTTCTTAAGAAGCTGCTTGAGAAGCACTTTGGATCATCAGTGTTGATATTAAATCAGTCCTGGAGCACAAGGGGCATTCCAAGGGCCTTGAAGAAATATAATGTTGCATCAGTACTTAAAAACCTGTCAGCCAAACACTGATTTTTTGCAAAAATGTAAGAAAGATGATATGAGTCTCTGTTGATGAAGACTTAAAGAAAGGGTAACATCTAATGCTTATCAACACTGGCTTATGGAAAAAAGATACTGTCAAACTCATCTTTTTATGATTAGATTATTAGTGACAATTTTAAACTGAAAGAAGGTAGATTCAGTTTGTGTGTAAGGAAGAAATTCTTTCTGTTGAGATTGGCAAGACACTGGAATGGGTTGCCCGGAGAAGTTGTGGGTGTCCCATCACTGGAAGTGTTCAAAGTCAGGTTGGATGGGGCTTTTAGCAACCTGGCCTAGTGCAAGATGACCCTGCCCACAGCAGAGAGGTTGTAACTAAAGATCATCTTTAGAAGGTCCCTTCCAATTCAAACCAATTAATGGTTCTATGATTCTGTGTATTTGGGTTATAAAGCTAACTGATGTCATTGATGAAATGACACTGTAAAGACCTTGCCTTGGTCCTACAACCTACTTGGATTAAGAGAACAGAGCAGATCAAATGGCAAGTGCTAGTAGACAAAAAACTAGGCCTGCAACAGGTGTCCCCTGGCGACATTTCAAAGTTGGTAAATCATAGGAACCACTTACTGACACAAAGATGAATTTGAACTACGGAACTAGTAAAACAAATGGAGGCCATCCCTACAACATGGGGAACACCACCCTCCCTCCGCACTCTAATTTAGTCCTTGTTTCCTTGGACAACCTGCTGACCACTTAGAGGGTAAATGAGTCTTTTGTGAAATCTCTGTCATGATTAAGGAGGCATCTGCCCCAGTGTGACTTTTGTGAATACACATGGGAATATTGTGCTCTATCTCAGTGCCATAGCTCAGGAACACTGGAAAAGTGGGCATTTAGAAACCATTTTAGGGGTAAGTGTGTTGCAGAGCTGGTTGGACAGAAAAGAGCAGTTTGGTCTGAGAATTACTGAAAGCTTTGCCTTTATTAAAAAAAATGGAAGTCCATGAAGTGAGAACTTTATCCTGTGTGCAGACTTTAGAAGGAGCACTTCAGAGGCTGAATGTTGTCCTCAGCCCCCCATTTCCCTCAATCACTTTACCAGTGTTAAATGATGCTATTCCAGCACATAACTCCTGCATGGTAGAAAGAGAATGAAGGAGTTTATATAGCAGTTCTCAAACACATGCAAACCCAGATAAATAAAACTGTCATTTCAGTGACCTCAGGTACTGCTAATTATCAACAATGCAGCAGAGGGCTCCTGACATTCCCATTACTTCCTAGGCAAGAGATGAAGAAATAATTGAGCTACTCATTATTTGGTTTAAAATACACACATAGTTATATCCAGTTGCATCTGACTTTGATCACTGACACTTTGTGCTCATGTGAACCACTTGCTTACATTCAAACAGCCAGTCCCTCAGCCAGATAGAAACTACAGCGGAAGTGGGATTCAACTTTTCAGAACAATGCAGAAAGGGGCGTTACTGCCACTGCACAATAAACACATGTATGTCTCTGCCAGAAGTCGGACTGGTCAAATCAGCTAATAGATGAAAGAAACTCCCCTGAGAAAATTATTTGTCTGTTTTTCAGGCAAAAGAGATGGCAGACAACATACTCAGATTGTTTAGTGATCCCCTTGGGTCTTTTGCTTAGTTCTCTGATGTGAATTTCAAAATGTTACCAGTTAAACATAGGAAGAATCCTGTTACTACATCTCCGCTGGTGGCACATTTTTATTGCAGCCCAGCAAAGCATCTAGGTAGATCTTTTCTCAGTCTGTTTGCGTAGAAACAGGGCAAAATAGCCCTATCATGCAACATATCACACCTCCTAGGGAAAACAAGGAAAACAGAATGCCATGTGCCTTGACTGCTGTACCGCTTTGGCCACAGAAGGATCTGCTTTCCCAGGAGAGCCCTGTAAGAGCTGCAACACTATCTTGCTTTGGTTAGGGTGATTCTAGATCTGTGAGCTGTGGTAGAAAAGAGTCTGTCATGACAGTCCAGAGATCCTACATGCTATGCAGAGTGGGAAAGGTGCTGCGTCAAACCCACTGCATTCCTTTAGATTCATCCCCTGGTTCTGCTGAGCTGGATGTCAGTGTTTTCTGATACTCAGAGAGTAGGGAAAGTAGTTGGCTGTGAGCAGTTTCTCCTTCATTTTCTGTTAATTTCTGTGCATTTTTTTTCTTACAACTCTCCAGATCTGGTTCCAGAATCAGCGAGCAAAGTGGAGGAAACATGAAAAATATGGCAACTTTGGTGGCCTCCAGCATCTGACAGAAGTTGACTTCATTCCTGCTCCCAAGTCAGATTTCCCAGTAAGTATTGAACACTAGGTATAAAGCCACTGAGGGAGAGACAGCTATCCTTCACCAGGTAATCAATTCACATGGGACTATCCCAGAGAAGGAGGACTGGAAAAGATAAAAATGGCAATGGGATGACAAGAAATCCCAGCAAATCTGGTCAAATAACACATTTCTTCATAATACTAAACCAGTTTTGCAAATATGCTGTGAGGTGTCTTTTGCAGGGTGGTCCTTCCCCATTTTGCTTCTAAATCACTTTTCCATAAATCATACTTTAATTCAACATGTCTTTACCATCAGAAATTTCCTGAACAGGAGAAAATAAGACATTTGCGGCCACAAAGCCATGTTTCTTTACAGACAGTATCTCTTTACAACATCCCACCTTGTTAGGCTGATTACCACTTTTTGCCCTTGACCCTTGCCATGTCCAGGACCATTAATATTATCTGGCTGGCACACAGGCTCTTTTCCTGACAGGAGGTTTTTCACAGCTAGAAAAAAGTGTATTTTGCCTTGCTCTCTGGGTGACAATACACCACTGGGTTTTAGGAAGTCTATTCTTCTAAACTTTTCTACTTAATTACTGAACATCAGGGAAACAAATAAGGCTGATTGTAAATTGTATCTAAATAAAAGTCCACATTGATTCACCTGAAACTATATTTTTATTCTTTAAAGGCTCCTAGCTTAATGCCAAGAAAGCTCTCTGCTTCCTTTCCTGCTCCGGGATACTACTCACCGCTGCAAGGACAGCTGACAACTGCCTGGCTGCCCAGCATGCTCTCCTTCTCTCCCCACCACATGGAGCTGCTGCCCTTCCCAAAACCGTACCTGGTCTTCAATGTCCTCCCCCCTTACGGTTCGCCACTACCCCACAAGTTGGAAAGAAGCAGGATCTGTGCCAGCTCCACATAGAGGAGGACATGGGGGAGTGGGGGACTTTGGGGGCACGCCTTCCTTCCTCACATCCATTTTGGAGGTGTGCGATTCCTCTCCTCGAACAAACCTGCTGGGACGATGGCTGGCTGTGGTGCAAGGTCAGCACGCTGCAGGAGTGCTACCAAGAGCTGCTGCCACCTGGAGAATCTGGGCAAGAGCCACTGAAGACCAGGAAGGAGCTCTTCATCTGCCTGAGGAGCAGCACGCTCTGTAGAAACCCCGCCACTCAACTGAGCACCTCTCCCCAGGGGGACACTGCACAAAGCAGCCCTGCGAAAAGACTGGGGTTTTACTCAGCTGTGAGACAACACTGGATGACCCTATTGCACTGGTGATGTCTTGGGGAAGGAAAGATGCCTGTGATAAAGTGTGCATAGCCCCAAGATCCAGACAAAAAGGCTTTCCTCTGCAGGTTTGGGCCGCTTTCCTCATACATCCCGGTCCTCATGCACTGGAGGTTGCAAAGAACATGTTTAGGTCAAAAATCAAACTTTCAAGATACTTTTTTTTTTTTTTTTTCCAAGCAGTTAATGAGGGAGGGGGGTGGGTTTGATTTGCTGTCTGTGTTTTTGACTTGAATAAAAGGGCACAAACACAGTTTGAGCTGAAATATGACAGTCTGAGCTCTGGATTTGGTACTGTGAGTCTCTGGGGGCAAGAGAATTCTTCAGCTGGTTAATTAAAATGCTTATGAGGAAGCCTCTCATTTTTTGACCTGAATTAAGAAAGCTCCAAAACCCCATCAGAAACAATAACAAAAAGAGACAGCCTGAGTTTAATCTGCTAGCCTTAATAGGATGATATGACCCCACAGTTTAGTTTAATTGTAGATAAATAATAGGATCGGTCTGCCCACTTACAAAATGTCTCTATGCCTTATTATTTACATAATACTCATCTCCTTCCAGCATATGGTACTTTTTTCTCCCCTGCTTATTCAGGGTCCAATCCTGCTTCTGCTAATACCTCCAGTGACTTTCACAGGAAACACTGTTGGGAAGTACTGGTTGCACCATATTCTGTCTTGCAGCCACAGCACAAACTACACACTGACAGGGGAAACTACTGAACAAAGCCATTAAAATGTGGTCTTCTTCCCAGGAATATCATTTGTAAGGGTGGTCATTCATGACAGGTCCATGAGAAAATCAAACTGTGACCCAGTAGTTTGCTGGGCAGGCTATCCTATGCACATGGGAGTGCAGGTGGGTTAACAATTCTGAATAGGTTGCTTACTTTAGAAATCCCTCAGCCAGACTGCAGCTGTCAGGTTTAATGCCTTCCCATAGCCATTAACTGTTAGTTACATAGTGGATCACAGCTTTCTTCTTGTCTGGATGGTACCAGCCTTCCAAGTACTTCAGGTTTGGAAGACCTGTAAGCTACGAAGTAGCTGATCATCGCAAGGGAAAAGTTAACTCCTACCCTGTATGAGTTTCATTTCTTCAGGCCACAACTGCTCAGCAGAACTCAGATATATTTTGTCCTTCTTTTTATAGGTCTTACACAAGACCTTTTTTGCATACCTGCTTAGATTGGGACTCTATATCATCTTCATCCCTGTCATCTTATCTGTCATCTGAAGGACAGTCAAGTCATATACAGGGCTAAACTTCAGCTCCAACAAAGAGCTTAAGCATCTAACTGATTAAAATCAACACAAACCAGTTCCGGTGTTCACCTCCTGCAACTTTAGATGACTGCATTGTAGCTGCACACACCTGAATCAAGGACCTTGGGCTGGCTTTTACAAAGAATAAGAGATCACACTAAGGTTTCTAAGTTAGGTGCAGTCCACACATTAGTGCAGTTTCTGGGATGTGAATTGGCCCTATGTAGTGATCACGTGGAAACAGTCTCGGGCACCATAATCACCTAAAGCTAAAGGGGCATGGCTCTTTGCACAATAGACCAGGGATGCAAGTCAGCACCTGCATTGCAACAGCTTATCATGTGGGAATATTTGTGTACCCTGAAGGAGGATTCTGAAATGATCACCAGAGCATTTTCCTTGGTCAGGATATGGAGTGTCTTAATTTCACCTGACTTTTAATAGAAACTGAGCAGTTTTCCAGAGTTATTTCCTACTTTCTATCCACTCCCATCTCTGTCTGACAATGCCGCAGCCAGGATTCCTACACATCATGACAGCTGCCCAGAATATGAATGAATGTTTCATGCCTCTGAAGTCCTCTAGAAGCCCTGTTTTGGATGAGGGAGGTAAGGAGAGCTTAATTAACTTCATATTGAAAAATCATTAAGATTCCTTTTATGCTAGCAGATTTGATATTTGGAGGGTTTGTATTGATGAAGAAGAATTTTGCTTGGGCTCTCTTGTTAGTTTTTGAAATTTCAAAATTTCCCACTGGAAAGCAAATCTAGGTTTCAGGATATGTGTAGCACTTTCTTCCATATGCAGCTCATCAAATCCTAGGGAAACTTAATAGTACTGCCATGTTGTTCACCAATTTCATAATTTTATTCCGAGGTGCAGCCAGAACAAATTAACATGCAGTGGGGCTGTTTCTAGCACTGGCACCTTATTTTATACCACCACCTCCTAGTCTTTCGGTTTTCCTCATATCTCATCTAATTGTGGTATCTTTCCTTTACTCTGCACCCCCTACCTATCTTTCAAGAAAGAAGCAATAAAGTCCACTTCTTTCATGGCTGTGTTGGTCCTTAAGACGTTACTTTCACTTTGTTTTATCCTCTATGTTTCCAGAAAATGCGAGGTTGGGCACACCAGTCTTTGGGACATCCTAAACTCCACAGCCCTTCAGATATATAGGATTGCTTGTATCTTAAATGTATCTTAAACCTGACAAAGTTTTGCTTGAGGGACAGGTCATCTAAGGAAGCTGATCACACACTAGCAAGTCCTGAGTATAGAAATGTAGTCATAGTGTCATCTTAACTTCAGAGTAATAGTCTGTGCTTTTCCTTGAGCAAGAGGCTGGGAAAAAAAAAAAAAAAAAAAAAAAAAGGGAATCCAATTTCTCACTGCTGGCATATGACTCCAGCTCTACTGCCTCGGAGTGAACTGGTCCATCAGATCTCCCACCATGTGCTGCACTTGTCCCAGCCAGAAACACCCTGATCACCTCTTATCAGACTCATCCTACTTCTGAAACAAAAATGTGGAGTTATCATCTCTATTCAAAGGGCTTGGCAGAGAATTCAGTTCAGGCTCAAATATAATCATAGCACTTTGTTCCCTCGGTGGATCTTAATCACTTCCCAGAAGAAGTGGCAATGAGAGGTGACAGCGTGGAGCTACATGTCCATGATCAATGGACATCCTGGAAGGGTGTTGCCACAGTCTGCTGGACCAGGTCATATTAGCTTAAGAGCTTCTTGGAAATGAGTGATGGGAGAGCCCCGTCTTGTCCCAGTACCTGATAAAAATGAGAGGCCATTATTTGTAGCAGATGCTTAGAGGTTTTTCCTCACCTGATTTCAAATGAGAGGTTTTACAGCCCCCTTGGGGGAGACCCCTCTTCAGTCTCACTGCTTCCCATGACATTTCACTTACATTTTCCATATGACAGTTTCAACCTTTAATCTTCCCTAAAACCCCTTGTGACCTGAACAATATCTCCCCCTGGCTTACAGCCCTGATTTCCATTTTCACACTGACTTTTCAGTAAAAGACAGTAAAAGAGCCCAGGGGCATCTAGAAAATTTTTCTGTTATGGTTGCTGCTGTTGTTCTGTTGGGGATGGCTAGAAAAAAGAGCTGGAATTTGGAAAGGGTTGTTTACTTTTAGAGGGGTTTTTTTATTTGTTTGTTTATTTTTTTTTCTTTTAACCCCTGTGATTGCCATGTGTTCTGATCACAGTCAGAAAGAGAGCATGCAGAGAAGGTGCTGCCTGCTCTGCAAATCCGAACAGGTATACACTGGACCTTGGGTCAAAAAAAGCTGTGATTTAAAGCAGCCAAACATCTGGTTCTTCATGCGTTTTTACCAAGCTCTCTGTGCTCTGACCTGACTCTACTAAGTGATTACAAAATGTCCTTCCTCTCTTACCTTACACCTCCCCTTAGCCTGGACTATAGGTCTCACCTAAGGGCCTACTTCTATTTTCTTGCTCTGCTCCCTTTTTGCCCCTGGGTAGTTTGGTTTACCTTCATTATGAGAAGACACTATCAATTCTAGCTCAGGGACCAAATGAGCCCTGATGTCTGTGCATCTCAGGGAGAGCAAAGCAAAAGACTGGGTGCAAATATGAGTTTAATTCAAAATGTAATTGTCCGTGAATTAATTCAGGTGGGCTTTTATCCCATCAGGAGAGTTTGGTTCTTCCAAGAAGACTCTTGTGACACTTCCTCCCTTCTTGTGTCCTCATGCAAACCTGTGCTCTTCCTGGGACAGCTTTACCCCTCTTCCAGGACATGTTCTTGCTGTTGCTGAAATCCATCATTTACAGGGTCTATCCAAAGACACCTGCACATAATAATTTTGTTTTCAAGTGGCTAACAATAAAAACTCACCCCCTGATCTCCTGAAGCTCAACAGAACGAAGAGGGTGAGAAGGGAAAATGCCTTTAATTTCAGCTCTTCAGAGCTGGAGATTCTGAAAGGAGTCCGGAATTCAATCAAAAGAGAACTTGCTGTCAAAGTCACAAGGTGGGTTTAGATTTAATGCTTCAAAAAGAAACTCATACAGATTTTGTTTATAATCAGCTCCAAAAAAAGAATAATCTGTGTCACAAAGAAGCAAAGCAGCAAATAGTTCACTATCCAACAGCCGTTTTATATATATAATATACATTATATATATATATATATATATATATATTATAATGTCATGGGCATTTCAAGGAGAAAATATCCCCTCATGGGGTAGCTTGCATTGGCGCTGGAATCCTTTCTGGAACCAACATATCAAGCAGTACATGTCAGCCACCTGAACAATCTGCAGCCTCTTTTAAGAATTAAAGAGTGCCAGCCAGCAACCACGTGCCAGGAATTTGTAGTAGTTGTCCCTTTTTCTGCATTTTGAAACTCTCGTAGTCACGTTCTTTGCCATTGCATTCTTCATCTTTGTCACACAGCTGATGCTGAGCTTACAGGACAGAAATTCACTGAAGCCTTCATCATCTTTGATTAAATATAGATGCTGCTATTTACAGCCGTACAGACCCCACGCCTTGTCAGCTTTTAAAGGTTTTGAATGCTTCTATAGCAGAAAAGAACCATTTTGTCTGTTCTCAACAATAGGAAAAGCTAATTTAACATTTTTTTTCTTCTCTGCAGGAAGCATATTCCTGACTCTAGGATGGTAGCCTTTGCTTTGTTTGTGACTACTGAAGCTAGGAAAACTTTTAGGACTCTCAGCAATATCAACCTTGTCTATCACTAATTTTCCACTCTCTGAAGCCTTGCTGTTCCCTACCTGTTTTCTTTTGTCTGCCCCATGGATTAGCAGGACTAACACCACTGATACTTTTGCTTTATTCCCTCACCTAAACCTCTTTTTACTGCTCTGAACTTAGGGCTGTCCCATACAATTCTGTCAGGATTTCTCAAGCAGGAATAGGTGCACCCTCTTTCTAGGGGCACCTGGCAGGGCAAAACACCTGCTCAGTGCCATGAAATGCTTGCTGGTGTAGAGACCTACCCAGGAGGGGCTTTCTCCTTGATTTGCCTGCAGCAGGAGCAGATAAGTGTCTGGTATTCAGAGTCTGTCATATGAATCTCGAGATTATCTTCATTATAGGGGTCTTAAATCTGAGCCTGCATTGCCAGTTTTCAAGGAATCTTTTATTGACGGCATTTTCCAGCACTCCTCAGTGCAATCCCCCTGCTCTCAGGCACTTTGTATTTTGACAAATTTTAACTTTCAAAATTTGACATTTCTCTGTGTTATCTGCCTGCCTTAGGCCAATGCCTTAAATCTAAGCAATTCAGTCCCTGAGGCTGGGGGAATGGCACTTTTTATTCACAGTGACAAAATTTAGGTACCCTTTTGAGAACAGCAGTTAGAGCAGGAGCTTGAAATCTGGCATAGGGTTGGCCTTTTCTGTTAATGTTGCTCTTTGCCATAATTGTTACCAACTACTGTCATCTGGCCAAAGTATAAGTCTTTGAAAAGTGTTGGTTTGCACAGGTTTATTCTGCATCCTTCAGATTACAGCAATTACATTCCTTGTGGAGTCGATGCTCTGTAGGGGTTCGTATTCTGATGGTTCAACACGAATTCCTCCCACAAGTCCAGTTTTTGGCTTGCTGTGAACAACACATGGCCCATACTCTCATGAAAGCCACCAAGGCCCTTTTTCCCTGATTTCTAAATGCCCCATCACCTCAGTCACAGGATCAGGTCCCTGGAGTAAGCCTAAGAGTGGAGGAACATTGCCTAGGGAAGATGGGATGGCAGAGAAGGGTTGTGGCTGGAGAGAGAAAACAGGACAAGGACTAGTATAGGCCAAAGAGGCTGGCTGGGTGAGGAGACTCAGCTGGGGAGCCAGGGAGGTGTGAATAGAGTAGATGCTGGTGGGTTCATAGAGCCGGGATGGGTGGATAACAGTGAATTGCACAGGAAAAAAGAGCTAATCTGAGGCCAGGTGAGGGTCAGATTTGGCTCTGCCTGTTCCTATGGGATGCTCAACTTGTGGCTTAAACTGTAGGTTTCACTTATGCAAGGTGCCTTTTCCATATATCTCGCTTGGCTGGATCACACTATAGCACTACATGGCACTGCCTGCCGGCAAAAATAAAATCCCCAAAACCTGACAGTGATTTGCCAAGCTCAGGAGCACTCCCAGCTTTTGCCAGTCTGTGCCTCAGTTTTTGTCTGCAAAATAGGGAATGTTTACCTTGCAGGATGTGAGTCTATGGGGCTCAGACATCCCCAAGGTGGAGCACTGCAGAGAGCCCTGTAGGCTGGGAATAATTTTACCACCAGAACAGGCAGCAGCTAAGTGGGTCTGAAACCTCACAATTAACAAAAAAGAGAATAAACAAGTTCTACCGAAGGCTGTTTTTCAGTAAGTCCTTCCATACTGTGCATCCAATGAAATATGACCCTGCAGGTTAAAAAGCATGATGCAATCATTAAATTAAGGACACTGACACAATGCAAACGTGAAAGGGGGCAGAGCTGAGAATTCACTCCACCCTTTGGAGGTTTCCTATCCTATTCAGTGCCAAATTTAGCTACCTTGATGGCTTTTTATTTACTCAGCTTTTGCCTGTGGTATTGTGGGGAGCATCACTGGAGAGGGGTGTGTGGTGAGGAGGGCAAGAATCCTTTGTGCCATGCAAAACAGAAAGCTATAAACTGATATTAACTGATGGAAAAAACCTGACCAGACTAGGAAGCATTTTACTACCTAATCATATATTACTAAGAGGCAGCAATAGAATAATATATAGATGGCCATATCTGATGAGTGTGTGTTTGTAAATGTGGGTGTATATGTGCATGTGCATTTCTTGAAATAAATTGACCAAAAGATAAATTCTACTGGTAAAACTGCTTATTTCATAGAAAGCAGGAGCAAAAGAACATAAAAATGGCCACACTGGATCAAACTCCAAATGAACACCCAGTCCAGTACTAGTGAAGACTCAGATGATCAGCACTGGATGTTCTGAGCATATGCTATTCCACGTTGATGTTGTGTTTATCAGGTTATTCCTGTGCATTCATCCAGTTCAAAAAAATAACCCAACATCCTGCCATTTCTCAATAGCAGTCTCTCTGTCCTTGGCACCATCTTATGATGTGAATTTGAGAGAGCTGTGTCAAGTGTCTCCCCAGCCACCAGAAACCCTTCAGGACCAAGACTTTCCCTTTCCTACTCTGTGCAAAATATTTAATCCCAGTCTCCTTGCAGTGCCTATTTCAGAACCAAAAAAATCCTAGTTTCACCTCATCCTGTACAAGCACCTGCCTTCGTGAGTACTCACAAGTCTGCTCAATTTCACTCAGACTCTGTGAGGACTGACTGACTGAGGTGGATGCAAGGTGCCTTATGCAAAAAGCAGATCTACTTTCAACCCCCAAATATCCAAAATGGTCCCCAGGCATCACGAGTCTTTGCTGATTCTTGTAACCCACAAACTACACATGAAACAAGCAATTTCCTATGAACAGTCATTAAATATGTAGAGTGCTATGTAGCAAACACTGCCTTCTGATCTATATTTTGTAAAAATGCACTGTTCAGCTCTCTGTAACTAGGGGCTAGGAACGGCTCCAGGAAGAATGGTGAGTCTGGCTGTGGGAGTCTGGCTCAGTCGCTGTTGTTATCAACAGGAAAATATCAATCATCTTTGTCAGAACCAGAGATTGGTGTATGCTAGGAAAAAAATACCTCTAATGCACCTACTCACTGAAGAAAACTGCAGCCAGAGGCCTGTTGATGTTGCACAGGGAGTTGCTCAAGTGCAGACCAGCATTAGCACAGCATTCCAGGACTTAATATCACTCTGGGCAATTTATTGCTTTCCAATATTAAAGCTGCTGTCCTTACAAAAACAACAGCATGTGGTAGAGCTTCATATTTTCTATGTCTAGCTGAGCTACCGTAGAAAAGGTGCTTTAATAAAGTTAAATTTGTACTCGTATGTTACAATGAACAATAGTGCTGAAGGAGCTATGAAAATTCATACCTCCTCTTCCGGGAAGCCAAGTCTTCTCAGCTCTTGTAGGATCTGTTGCAGCACACAGCACTAGCCCAGGAAATGTCTTACTGCATTGTCATGCAATAACTGCTTCTTATGCAGTAAAAGTACTTATTAGAACCCAAATTCATCTTATGCTTTCATTTTCCATGGGGAGAATGCAATCAGGGAGTCCTGCTTCTCCCAGCAGATCCCTAGATCCTGTTTGGGCTCTTTGATTTTTGCTCTCCTTCTAGCTCCACAGCCTATGCATTCCTGCCTGCACCATGACGTAGCCTGAACAGGGATTACCCTCTTCCCCCATCCCAGAGTTGTGCATCCCATCTTCCTCAAGGCAGAGATAACTTAGGGTGCACATCCTGGCTAATAGAAGCTGTGATTGACAGATGTCAAATCTAGCTGTGTCTTTTCACCTGGGAATTGCAGCAGTGGCGAAGATTGCACCCTCAGAGCTGGTGGTGACAAATACTCTCATCACTGATGACTGCTCCCACCTCTGAGAAGGATTATGTTTCAGTGGCAGGGCTTTTGGACTTCAAGTATACCTCAGCAGTGCCCTGGCAGCCAGAAGGGCCAGCTGTGTCCTGAGGGACATCAGGTACAGCATCACCAGCCGGTTGAGGGAGGGGATCGTCCCACTCTGCTCTGCACTGGGGCACCCTCACCTGGAATATTGTGTGCAGTTTTGGGCATGTAATATAGGAAAGATACTAAGCTATTAGAGAGTGTCCAAAGCAGGGCAACAAAGATGGTGAAGGGCCTTGAGGGGGAAGCCAAATGAGGAGCAGCTGAGGGCACTTGGTCTGTTCATCCTGGAGAAGAGGAGACTGAGGGGAGACCTCATTGCAGTTACAACTTCCTCATGAGGGAAGAGGAAGGGCAGGCACTGATCTCCTCTCTATGATGACTGGTGACAAGACCCGAGGGAGTGGCCTGAAGTTGTGTCAGGGGAGGTTTAGGTTGGATATTAAAAAGAGGTTCTTCAACCAGAGCGTGGCTGGGCACTGGAACAGGCTCCCCAGGGAAGTGGTCACAGTACCAAGCTTAACAGAGTTCAAGAAGCATTTGGACAGTGCTCTCAGGCACATGATGTGATTCTTGGGGATAGTCCCGTGCAGGACTATGGGTTGGACACGATGATTTTTGTGGGTCCCTTCCAACTCAGCATGTTCTGTGATTCTAGAAATCTCTCCAGAGAGTCTAGAGGGAGATTGACTAATTCAGGCAGCCAAGATGTGGCCACAAAACTTTGGCTTCACAATGCCTACCTACATCAGGCATGGTCTGGATACTGCCCTCAATATACATCTGAACAATATTTATCTTCTTTAGAAGGCTGTCTTCACCATCCAGCGTAGTAAATAAGGGATATAAGCACTATGTATTTTCATTCAGAGTCACAGAATGCCTGGTCCTGAATCATATGTAAAAAAAAAGGAGGAGAAAAAATATTTTTAAAAAGATTAAAAATAAGGTGAGGATAGCTTAATTAAAAGATAAAGCAAATGAAATCACAACAGTCAATGTTAGTTCAACTCTAATTGAATTTTATTGTCAGCAAAGCTGCTGTTGTTTTTCCCTTCCTCCCAGAATTAGAAGCCCTGGAAAAGAAATTTCCCTCATCAAATTTCACATTCAGTTGAATTAGTCTGGGAATCTTTTTAATAAAATAAAATAAGAATAAAAGAAAAGCAACCTTGACAGAAAATTTTAATTCCAGCCAAAACCCTTAAACCAACCACTCTGTGCCAGACAGTTCAGTGACAGAACTGGAGGGTGTCAGCACTAATCATCTGCCCCTGTTTTCTGAGGGTAAATTTGGCATCTGTCTCCAAGCTAGAGAGAAGAGGCCCTGGAGTCCTCCAAGGAATTGCATTGTAATTCTGATGTGATGGCATCAGCTAATTAGCAGCTCTAACAAACCTCACCTCCAGCCCTTCTCTGGATTTTTTTCCAATTATGGCTAAGAGTGAAGCCTGCAAGAAGGGAAGGTGAGGTAGGGGGAGTTGTCCATAGTTATTGAAGGTTACACAGCTGCAAAGAATAAAAATGACCACAGTGTTTAATGACATTCCTGTTTAATTCTGACAAACAGGAACATTAACATCCTGCAAATAGGGACAAATTAACATGGAGGATACTGAGCAGAGACAAGCCCCAAAGCCCCTTCTCTGGCCCTTTGCACAGAACTAAATTTTATCATTATCAGCATTAGGGATTTGGCAGCCTTTGAACATGATTACTCCTTTACATATGGGTGTGACTATAAATATGTGATTTCCTTGAGGTTTTCCTTTATTAAAATTCTCAACTACAGAGGTTTTCTTGCTGCACTCCATACGAAGTAGCAAATACTATTTACCACTTACATGCTAAAGGCAGAAAAGACCTTAATTGCTGCTGTCCTCAAAAGAGTTTTCTGTTATGCTCAGAAAGTTTGGGTGTGGTTTTTTATCCCTTAGTGGCATTGGAAAATTCTTCCACTGAAACCAGTGTAGTCCATTTTTCATTGAAATCACAGCACTTCCCAACTGCCATAAAATGACGTTATTTTAGAAACGCCATAAAATCACACAGAATTTTACCAACACCATAAATGTGGCCATGCAAAGAGTGAAAAATGTTCAAAGTGTGGTTCCATCTCTCCCAAATAACTGTGGCCCCCCTGTCATAGTACAAAGCTTTGGAACAGTTATATTGCCACACATTGCAATGTAAAGCACAGATGATGACACAAAAAAATGCTCAGTGCTGACACTTAAAAGAGCAGCTGTAAAAAATAGCAGTCCATGACAAAAAGCACAGCATCAGCCAGTGACTTTATGCAAAATATTATTTACTGTACAAACATACTGGGCTGCAAAATATAGCTAATAAAATAAGTGATTTTCCTGCCTGCTGCTTCCAGAATCACTCACAGTCTCCAGTAGGCACAGTTCCCTAGGGGTGATGGAAAGTATTTTTTAGCAGGTGACAAGAAACTCTTGATGAATTTTTTTTTCTGTTTTGCTGGCAGGGAAGAACCACTCTTGATAATCTGATTTTAACTCACTAAACTCATTACAAAGTCCCAGTGTAAAAAAAAAAAAAAAAAAAAAATTAAAAACAGGCGTTCAGTCGCTAAATAAATCAAACAGATTACATCTGCCTGCGACAGAACCTGTTCTTCCAGCTCCAAAATAGTCAAATGGCATGCCAACATTTTTATGCAGCATGAAGCACGGGCACTAGTCATGCCAAATGTCACCTCACAGTAAGCTGGCGTGACAGTCAAGGTATGCTTAGTTTTGGCCAATGTAGAGCAATAACCTGGTGAGACACCACCAGGTTCAGCCTGCAAGCTATTTGGGCACACTAACCCAGGAGTTGCATCTCACCAAAGGCAGTTTGGTGCGGGGCAGTGAGGGGAGAATTCCCAGGTAGGTCGCAGAGGGCTGCCTGGACATTGTCTGTGCATGCCTGTGTCGTACACACATCCTTTCTTACTCCCCTCCCACCAGTTCTTGGACTGAATAAAATCTATCCCTGTGTGGGTCATCAATTTTGAGACACGTGCCAATAAAGTTCGACTTGAAAAAACTCTGGGAAGGTTAGGCAGGCCTCAGAGTTTCTCTATTGACAATGATGAGTTTTTCTACCTAAATAGAAGAGGAGAAGGAAACCTTCTGGTGGTGTCCAGATCACAGTAACTTTTGAGCAGAAATCAAGTCATTTTCCTTGGCTGATCCCCAAGGGATCTTGCCTCTTCTTAACAGGTTTGTATTGGCTTTAAAAGGACATCACCACCCTGTTCAAGGAAGCTTTTCACCAGAGTCAAGCTCCAGACTGGGAGAGGGAGTGGTGGGCCTGTTAGAAAGAGTTTCTCCTCACCAGCTCTTTGCTACAGAAAGGCAGTGTGCATCCACCAAGAGAGTCAACCAGCTACACAAATTTGGAAGCATTTTACGCAATTTGGATTCTGAGTTCCTTTCACAGTGATCTCACTCTGGTACCACTATATGGGCAAGAATCCCTGAAAATTGGGGACAGCATTTTTCAAGGCTCCCCAGAGAGGCACAGGAGATCATGGACTACCACCCCCTGCTCTGTGCCTTCTTACACAGCACTGCTTCAGCTCCGCTTTTCTCCACAGAGAGCTGACACACCTAAGAAAATAATCAAAGAATCATCGAATGGCTTGGTTGGAAGAGACCTTAAAGATCAACTAATCCCAACCCCTCTGCCATGGGCAAGGACACCTTCCACTAGACCAGGTTGCTCAGAGCCCCATCCAGCCTAGCCTTGAACACTTCCAGGGATGGGGCATCCACTGTTTCTCTGGGTAATAGTCAAAGTATCTGAAACAGATTGAGGTGCTTTCACCTACAAAGGTCACCTACAAAGGGTCTCCTACAAAGGTCACAGAATTTCCCAGCTGTAAATTAGCGTTTCAGGCTGAATCTCCTGGGAGCACTGAGAAGTTAGCATAGAACACGGGGACATTAAAGGAAGTTTATGGCTTGAGAAATACAAGCAGAAGCAAAGCAATGTCCTTTCTAGATAGTCTTAACTAAACAAACTCCATTTTGCCCACTTGGGGGTTTCTTTGTTGGTTTTTTTTTTTATTTTTTCCCTCTCCTCATTTTAAAATGCTGACACATTGACAGATGTTTCCCATATATTTCCACCCTACGGTATATTAAATCTTGCCGCTGAAACAGCTACAAGTCCTTTCAAGGGATTATTTTTTTCACTGTTACACCTGGGTCATCTAGAAACCAAAGGGTAAAAAGAAACCTTCTCCACTGGCTCTGTGATTAAAATGATTTATCTTGCCACATCCCACAGCATCACAATGAGCAGAATGCCACCACCCTGTGTGCATGCAAACTCCCACACAAATCTCTACTAATGGCTTCCCTTTTTCCCAAGGAGGAATGGCTTCAAAGTCCCAGAGTTCTCTTCTGATGATGGAAAAATACCCGACACTCAAAGCCAAACTCAGACAGAAGCAACACATGAGGTGGAGACTGTATTAAAAACTCAAAGCAACATTGTTCTGTCTTATTAGCTGGGCAGTGTAAAGGCAGTGCCTGGGCTGATGACAGCAGGAATGTGTTCATTAACCAAAGGCATCACTGCTGCCTTCCTATTGCTGAGCTCTGCAACTTCCATCCGGAATCAATGCTGCTTCAGTAACAGAGTTTAATCTAAGGATTGTCCCATTTATCCTAATATAGACTAAAGATTTGTCTTACTTTTTACATCAATTTTTTTTTTTCCTTTTTGGCGAAACTGAACTAAAAATCCTAATAACTTTAACACTTGCTCTAAGGAATGGTTGCATTGCCCACTGTAGTGGCAGTGCTCACATGCCAGTCAAAAAGGCCATGGAGAAATAAAACAAAACCACAGTCTTACGAGTGGTGGAATTTTCCTTTGCAAAAGAAATATTTTATTGTGTGTTGCCCCACATCTTGAGCTTCCTGCCATGTGAAGGGCTGTTCAGTCTGGTATTTGCCCCTCAGTGTAAGCAGAAATTTTATGCAATACATATGTGACTCCTCACACACCAGGAAACACATGCCAAACACAGAGTCATCCTAGTTCTTGACATATGTTGTTCCTAAATATATCATATGGTGAAGCAAAATGCTTAGAGGGGACTGACAGTCATCAGGGAAGTTTGGTGCAATGTCACGCACCCTGAGCGCTGCGGGAACACCATTATGTGTGACACACACCCCACCAGTCCTTCTTTTACATTCCCTGAGCAGCACCACTTACAAGATGTGACCCTTCCTTAGAGCCTTGCTTTTCACCTGCCACTTCTTGCCATTTCCCTGTAGTGAAAGAGGTCACACACAGGTCAGTGCATGGAACTGGACAGCTAGTTGCCTCTCTGCTTCCTCAGGAGATGTCTGCTCCTAAAGCTGACAGCACTACCCTGCTCTGCTCATTAGTTGAGAAAATGGGGAACAGGAAGCTCATTTCATCATATTTCTCATGGCACAGGCTTTACTATCTGGGACCAGCTCAGGAGAATCCCAGCTCCCCCATCAGCCCAGCTGGCAGAGCAGGTGCTAAGGAGAAAGTGCAATTTAACAATGACCTGCACATACCACACACTCTACACAAAGCTGCACTTAAAGCTCCCCAGCAGTGCCAGGGTACTGGGAAATAAAGGTTGCAAAATATAAACAGTGTAGATTTCCACAGAGGCTGGGGTCCATGGCCAAGCTGGAGGGAATGCCTCGTGTCCATGTCCTGCTCCTGAAGGAAAGCGCCTCCCAAACCCCCTGAGAAACATTAAAAAGCTGAAGAAGGCCAGTTAGCCACATATACTAGAAACAGGTACCAGATTGTCTAGGCAGGCCAGCAGCCTTTGGATTTACTTTTTTTAATCAGCCACCTCCACGTGACCCCAGTTCTGCACTGTACACGTGGGATGGGAGCAGAGAGACCTTCCTGCTGTCTGTATGAGACAATCGAGTCATTTAGCAGCAATTAGCCTCCCAACCAGCTTATCTCATTTATAGTTACAGCTCCTGAGTTCCAAGACATTATTTGAGGGAGGTCATAACCTGGTCCGGGTGTTGGTGGTGCTGAAATGGAGCATGGAGTTAAGTAAGGGAAAATAAGATGGCCCATAAAAAGCTTTAACCCTCAAGTGCCACAATGGAATCTACTGCTGTGCTATTTCAGGGACAAGTGTGAAACATTACCACCCTTTCTAGACCAAGTAACAACTTGGTTAGTTCAACTTAGCGTGAACAACTAACCAACTTTTCCAACTTCTGCTTCTGTGTCTACATAATAAGAAAAGTTTTGTTGTTTTCCTTAATAAAGAAAGGGTTAATTTTTTTCAATTACCTTAGAAACAGCACTATATTCTTAGCATTTGTTATAAATGTGATCTTATTTGCATTCATCTACCTGGTATTTTTAATTTATCATTATACCAGAACCTCTGAAGGTGCTGTGGCTGGCACTTAATTTCACATATTAGATATAACTTCAGGCTCTTTCAGCAGGTCAGGCAAAGAAATGGGTTCCATTTTAGTTGTTGTAAACCACCCCAGGCAAAGTCATTCCCGATTACTAATTTTTGTAGGTTAAACTGACCCCCTGCAAATTTCTTCCTTGGGAATCCACCACAAAGAGCCCTGGAGATGAGGGGATTAGGTATTTGCTCTTCCACCCATAATTTTTCTTGTTTTCTCCTTGCCAGTCTGTTGTCCCTCTGTCAGGGTAGGAATTAAAGCCCCACCAAGTCCTAACACCAACATCAGTAGCCCCCGTGAGCAGCACTGGTCTCCAGCTGCAGGTTCTGATGCCCACAGCAATAAGAGTTACTGCTGGGCTGGTAAGGTCTGATCTCTTGTGCTGTCAACAGCTTGCTCACTGACTCATGATGTCCTAGGGGACAATGAGGACATGGAATGAAATTCTGCAACCAATTGTTAATCTGCTTCAGTCGATGCTAAATTTGTTCTATAAACATGTGCCCTGACTGCATGAGCCATTGTGCGTGCGGTGCTTCTTCTTGGCTATTTCTGAAGCTGGACAAACTCTTTTGTCCCATTTGCCTTGCACAGTGGTGTCAGGAAGTGGAGCTCCTCACCTTGGGAAACGAGGCTGCCTGGAGATCCCAGGGGGATGAAAATTTTGGGTGGTTTTGCTTGCCTTCTTCTGCCAGGATTCAGTCTCAGGGCATCTGACTGCACTGACAAATCTTGTAGTGAACTACAAGACTTTACTGAAAGAGTGTAAAGGCATGTAGAAGAGGGCAAAACCACAGGTGGATAATTAATGTCAGGAAGCAAGCAACTATGGGGTTAACCAGATCCCTGAAAAATGCAGGGCCAGGTACTCTGCTGCTTTTCAAGGACACAGTTCTGTCAGTACCAGCATGGTTCAGTCCACTTGAATCCTGAAAAATGGGCTTTGGAACTTTTCCCAGTAAACTGTCCTCTGCTGCACCAGAAGCCCAACCCGTCAATCCCACATCCCAGTCAGGCAGTGATTCTTGATCTATGAGTTTCTCAGCTGGTGATCCTCTTCAAACAAGGATCAAAGGTGTTGCAGCCAGGAGCACTGGCATGTAATGGAGGACAGCAGATGGCGGGAGGGATCAAGGCCTTCCAGGCAGCCAAAATGCTGACTTCCGCTGCCTTCCAAAGAGCTGGCCTTTCAAGCTTGCTCTGTGTCTAGCACCATTTCTTTGCAGACAACTCTGCATAAACTCTCAGAAGAGGTCTCTGTTGGGTGCAGCACAGGGGCAATCCACAGAGATGCCCTTTTTTTCCAGCCGGTGACCTTGTGCTTACTTTCTGTGACCTGTCCTTGAGGAAATAGCTGGGCAGAGAAAAAGTAAATCACACCAGGAGTTAGGACTAAAGGAAGAAAGAAACAGCACAGAGCATAAGAAAGAAAGATAAAAGACAGAGGGAGTGAAGCATGCAAAAGAAAGTAAAACTGCTAATGTGTTTACTGCCACCAGAACTAAAGCTTTCTCTGATGTTTTTTCAAACAAAACCCTGAAAGAACAGCCTGGCCACACGAGAAAGCAAGAACAGGGATACAATCCTCATTTTGGCCAGTGAAAAGTTTCAGCACTTTTCTAAGCCTCTGTCTAACCATGGTATCCCCTAAACACCCTTGGTAGCCCATCAGAAAGCTTCTCTGAGCAGCTCGTTCCCTGCTGCCATGTTAGTGCAGAGGACAACATGGGAAATGATGATGCATTTGTACGCTCTGAAGGACTAACCGGCTGTTTGCTGGGGGATTAGCTGTTTGGCTGTCCACTTCAGCACGCCAGGCATCCCTGGGTGTGGAAATACCACAACAACAAAATGGCAGTGTGTTTCAATAAGAGTACAGGACATTTAGATATGTTTTATGCACACTATTACAACAAAGAACCTCTTATAGTCTCAGAAAAAAGCATGAGTGTTTGATTGTTCTGGAAGAAGTGACGATATTTCTTCAGATATGCCAATAACAGGGGCTTATTTGGGAGCATGGCCTTGATTCTCTGGAAGTAGTTTAGATTGCCAAAGTTAATGAAGTTAAAAAGTGCCAAAGACCATGAAATGCTAAAGTTCTTGTGTCGCATGTATCATAGCTGTCTCCTTTCTGCTAGCTTGATGAAGAAATTGAGTCCTTTTTTATTGAGAGAAGGTACAATCTGTTCAGTACATCTCACACCTTCTAATAATTTGTTTTAGAAAAAATAATTACGAAATGAAGCATAGGGCAAAGTTATCTTCTTATCCAGCAACCTTATAGCATATTATCTGCCTCCATCATTAGGGCAAAGTTCAGGTGGGATGTTAAGTACTGCAGCAGGAGAAGCAGAGCTAACAACAGCTATGGGGTTCCTACCTCGTTCCTGCCTCAGTGCTTTTGGGCTGGTATGACACAGCAAGAGGGACCTGAAGTTTAGAGTCAGCCACCTGACATGCTTCATGTGATTTCTGAGGTGTATATTTTAGATGCTTTCACTCTTATGCCAGTAAACAACAGACTCAGTCTCTTAAGGACAGGGCATGTGTTTTATGTTTTGGCATGGTGAAGACATTTAGCAAAGTTGTTGCCCAACCTAGAATAGCTGCATATAGTAAGCAGTAGTCACTACAGAGTGCTGCTTGCTAGAAATGGCAGAAACTGCAATATAAGCAATACACTTGTAAGCATTTTAATGACAATAGCGTATAAGTCTTCTTGGACGGGCCAATAAAAATAGTGCCCAGGCCTGTTTGTACCAGGAATTTTTCTCCAGGTAATGCCAGTGGTTTCCACCTGTGATTTATCGTGTGTATTATGTTTCAAGTACAAAGTTTATTCCTTCTTCATGGGGCTGGAGTGGCACTGTACAGAAATTGGATTCTTGTTGACTATGCAGTGACCTTTTCAGCCTGTCCTCACTTCTACCCACTGAATATCTTGACCTGTAGAAACTATGCTCAAAAAGTAATAAAGCTGAACAAGCCATCTATTCAAAAATACAAGTGGAGGGCTGAGAGTAGTTCTGGGCTTTTGTTACTGGTACCATGTAAGTAGGGGATTTGCTGTTTGTCATAGGAAACTGCCAGGATACATATTTAGACGCTGAACTTCTGAACTTCTCCTTTCACCTGTATTTGAACCCTGCTAAATGATTTTACAACTATTATTGCTTTATAACCCATGACTGTAAATTCTTCCATTAGGTTTTATTACTTAAGGATAAAAATGTGTGCCTGGGGTTTGTATTTATATTTAATAATATGTGTATGAGCTCACACACGAAGTGACTGATAGATAAGATAGAAGGGAGAAAACGGCGGTTTGCATCTGAGAACTGCAGCATTCCTCACTGGGAGCCTGAGAAAGGGCTGCAACGGGGAGATGTGAGACACCCATCCCCTATTCACCTCCTCAAAAGGACCGCGGAGACCTGGAATCCTTACTCCTGATAAAGGAAGGAAACACCAGTTTTTCTAACCTCAAGTAGTAAGAAAATTATTATTATGGCTCTATAAAATCTCTGGAATGTTTAAAAGTATCATTTATAACATGAGTCTTTTGGGGTTTTTCCCTTTTCTGAGGCTGTAGGGCTAACAATTTTTAGCTTTTCTCCGTCACCTGAAGGGCCAGGCTCTCTCTTCATTTTTAACAAACCCTAAGATTATGCTACTCAAAGAGTTTTATGAGGAAAAGAAAGAAATAACCACTGTAAACAACTGTGATAAAAATTATGGGAACTGATATCAAGTCCTCAATGCCTGTATCTTCTATATGCACTCACTGTATCTCATATGATGAACACTGTTCTATTTCAAATCTATTTCCTTCCTCTGCTTTCTTTATTCCAGCTCACTTTTTGCGAGTTGTTTCCAATCAGAACCATCAAGAAAAGATGGAGTTTTCTACCAGGCCCTGGCTACGGAGTCCTCAAAGTGCTGAAGTCCAAGCAGGAATTCTCTTTCTCCTGCTCCATCACTCAGCAGGGAGTCAAAACTTTGCAGGGCACAGATGGGAGCCCCAGGCAGGAGAAGCAAAGGTGGCTGCCTGGAGCACACTGCATGTTGGAGCTGCAGACAAACCAGCAAGGTTTGCAGGGAGACGACAAGTGACAGACAATCTATGAGGCAGACAGCCAGACACACAACAGGCTGAGCCTTCGCTCATCTGACAGTGATTTCACTGCTGCTGGGACAAGGCTAGTTTTGTATCAGGACAGCTTGACACCTTTCAAAGGCCACCACTTTGCCTCCTTCAAAAGATGTCTGCAGGGGCTCCAGCCAAAAATACCCACTCCACTGACTGAAGACCAACTGTCCTCCAAAGGTCTCAAAGGGCTCACTTGGGAGGGAGGTCTAAAGCACAGAGAAGCTCAGCTTCAGCCTGAGAAATAGGCAGCTGTGAAAGGGAAGGAAGGAGGGTTTCTGCTGTTCCCAGAATAGTTCTCTTATTTCTGCCAACACTTCTTTAAGATAAAGTCAGGTTGCACAAAAGAAAAGGGTTTTCATACAAGGCTTAAAAGAGAAGCGTGACTCCAAGAGAGTAGGGAAGCTCCACTCTCTGCTTGACAAAACACTTAAGAAAGGACAGGAGTCTGGATGGACACTGAAAGTTTGGAGAGTGATTCAGGGTATTTCAAATTCATCAGCATGGCTCCTGTTTCAGATGATATAGAACTTGTATTTCACAGCTGTGCTCCCTGTTTCTCCACCTCATCTGTCTCCATTACTCAGTTGTTCCAAGTAAAACGCTAAAGGTTTGGCTCTGCAAAATGAAGAATTGGTTTGCAAGATCCCAAAAGACAAGAAATGTGCATTGATAGCATTTTTTGAATGGTTTTATCACTCTGCTTTAACAAAGTTTAAGGCAATTAACTCCCTAAGAGCCTCAGGTGGCTGATTTCCCCGATTACTCAGCCAGAGGGAATGTCATTGCAACTGCAGCAATTAATTAATTAACTAACACCAATTGATTGGAAGAGTCACTCCATTACTAAGCTCTTGCTTCAGTCTCTTGTCACTTTTCTGACACTGGTGGGAGGTTTTTCTAAGGATTTCTTAGGGTTTTGCTTCAGTCTAAAAGAAGACTCCTTTTAACAGTTACAGTCAAAGCAGCATGTCAAATATTTCCTTTTACAAGCATGAAAAACCCTGGGCACACATATTAGGTGGCCACTAGGTATGCTCAGATAATGTGACTAAGTACTTAGAAACTGGGAAAAGATTACTGTTGGGCTGCTTGTCCAGTTGGGACTGATGGAACCCACCCGTGATTTCTCACCATCACATGGCAACCCAGGGAACAAAGCAATGGCATTGTGGTCAGATTCAGCCCTGCTACTGGAGGTATTCCCTCCTGCAGACAGGAATTTCGTCTGAGATAAAAGGGTGGAGAGACAGAGCTCTCCATCCACTGCCAAGGCTGTTTGGAAAGCATGGAGAGACAAGCTGGTCAGATGTGCCAGTTTGGGTGGCAAGGACATCAGTTTTCCCTCAGGGATCAGCAGAAGGAGGAGCCTCCGAGCTCCTCACTCCTCTCCCCTGAGTTCTGGTTTCACTTTCTTCCTCTGGGAAGTTATCTGAGATGTGCAGGCACTCATGTCCTGCCAAGAAATAGTGGTGTCAGAACTGAGTGCCATAATTTCTCTCTTTCATCCTTTCCTACATTGATGACAGGTTTCAACTTTTTGGGCTCTTTTCCAATTGCTGTCAGATTTCTTTGGTGTATAATCAGATTTCTTTGGGTTTTCCCCCACAGAAAAAGACAGCACAAGGAGCATGTGAGGGAGGGATCTTCAATACTGATGCAAGCACTGTCCCAGGGACATCCCTACAATGACAAGCAGAGACGTTCCCAGGATGGGCAAGGACTACTGGGGACAAAAATACAGTGCACTTTCACTAGCTTTGGGCTTAGGGGGGGGGTTGTAAGCATGCAAACAAAACTGTTTCCCTCCAAATTTTCTGCAGATAGGCATACTTTGTACGTGGATGGCATGACTTGAGAACCCATGCAGTCTTGCACCACCTGCTCCTCTTCATCTGGCAGCTGGAGCCTGCCTCAGGATCAGACAGCACTGCAGGAAACCTGAGCAATCACTGCTCACCATCTCCCCTTCTTCCCACACAGCTTCACTCTTCGCTTCCACACCTCACCTTCGCTTCCCCCACACCCTCCTGTTGACAGTGAAAGACATGGACAGGGTTCATCATGCTCTCATGTCCTCCTGCAGTCACCAGGCTGTCTGCAGTGACCCTGGCAACAAGCAGATCTTGTGGGCTGACCCAGTGTAGCACCTTGGGATGCAGCTGTGATGCTGACAGTGGTGGTGATGTTGAGGACTTCCCACACTCCTTCACAATCTGTGCATCTCACAACAGTCTGCCCTAATGGTACTGGTTACCTCCATCTGAGCCTGCTCTCTGTTTTCATTTCTCTAGCCAAGAAGTGCTGATGGTATGTAGCCTATTACCACAAGGCTGGCCAATGGAGCTTTGGCTGTCTCTCAGAAAAACACCAAGGATTGTCCTACAAGTCTAGCGACAGCTCATAATCCAGGGGTGATCTCATTCAGACTGCACAAGGCTTAACCAGTACTCCATGAGGTCCTGTCCAGTTAGTGTTTCTCTCACAGATCCAGCTGTTCATCTCAATCTTCCTATTACCATCCCTGGTGACTTTGGCAGGGAAGGCAGAGGGCCCACCCTCCAGTGTGAGAACCTCCCTTAAACCCTCTGGAAAGCCAAACTGAGAAGGGTCCCTGCAACTCATGGAAATTATGGCCCTGCTCAATCAGAAAAATGACAAAAATTATCCTCCCCAAAGGCAAGGGAGGGTGACAAAGTGGCCTAGACATGAGAGCAGCAATTCTCTGTGAGTTCTGCTCTTGGCACAGCCAGGAACTAGAAACCACTTCTGTGTCCCAAAACACAGACGTAGCCTCAATCTACCTCTGCTGTAATTCTCTGTCCATAAACTAGGAACCTTGCTTAGTCCCTCTCTGCTGGTCCAAGAAGTCATGCCTGAGTAGGAACGACTGAGCCAGTCATAAGGGGGATGTCTCAGGAAGATGCCTAATGATGTCAGCCCCAGAATTCACACAGAGTATTTGTGATCAGTCTGATGCTAAAGCTGTGGCAGTAATGATTCACAGCAGGGTTTAATCCAGGCTGCTTCATTGCCATTCCATGAAACTCTGTTAAGTTACTTGCAGCTTAAGTCTTTCCTTGTACACAGCACCAGGGACTAATTAGTCCTTCTAAATGTAATATGTCAGGAAAGTGCTGAGCTCCTTACTTATGACTGACTTGGTCCTGACTGATGCATGAAAGTCTCTTCCATAGCAACAGCATCGGGCACTAGCCAAAGTTGCACTGACTGTTGCTGGTGTTGGTCCCCGTTCCAAAACCCAGTTCAGACTTCCTTGATTCCTTCCTTCCTCAGTTGTCTGCCTGGTTACTAAGCCTCCAGATTGGCCAGTCTGCATTTTGATGTCTGTTCCTAGTAAGAATACCAAGCCTGTGTGAAAAAAGCTGACCTGCAGCACATGAACAGCACATGAACAGCACATGAGCCAAAGCCACGTGGAAGCAGTGACATAAATTACTTAAAATAACGTCAGCCTGGGAATCCCCATCTCTGGCAGTTGTTATGTGTCCTTGAACATGCATATCTCTACTTCTCTTTACATGGTTTGTCCCAAGTTTATGCTATATCTCTTTTATCCTCAAGCCCTTTAGGGTGAGGACTGTTTCCAGCTTTGGACTTGTAAAGCTCCTAATGCAAGTTTGATCTTGTCCAAATTCTTGAATCACTCTAAGTAATAATAATCTATTCATGGATCTGTATAAACATTAATCGTTTTTCTCCATCCTTTACAGAAGAGTGGCTGCCAGAGGAGGGTTACACTGCCCACTTTGTGGCAGGGTTATATTTCAGGATACTATAATTATACTTGATTGATCCTTCCTTCAGCATCAAAAAAAAAGGAGCCCCTGCTCTTTTAATATAATTCATTGTATTTGTCATACTTGCAAACCCTGTTTGCTGCATTGTCAAAAGCTTTCTTTAATTTTTATCTTTCTATATCATAATAGAATTTATGAAGATCCATTACAGAGCACAACTCCTGTGCTGCTGCATGAGCACAGGATAAAAAAAAAAAAAAAAAAAAAAAGGCAGTCTTTGCCCCAGAGCAAGATATACATGGTTATAAAAACAGTGATAATTCATTCTTCTAACACTTTTGTGAAGTAAGCAAATATGATTATCAACCTCATTTTACAGATGGGGAAGTATGTCACAGAAAGGTTAACTGATTTATCTAATACCATGAAGCATGCCAGTGACAAGAAAAGACTAGAACTCTTGATCCCAGACCCAGACACAGTTTTCTAGTCCAGAAAGAAGTCTTAGGTCTTTAACAAAACCAGAAATGGGGACCAGAGTTACTGAAACAACTTTTTAAAAAATGCCCATCTATTTTTGAGAGAAAAAAACATGAAAGAAGAATTTCCCAGGAGTATTTTAATCTTTTGTCAATAATTTAAGTACCTAAGCTGAGAAATCTCGCATTTCCAAAAACTATTCTCAGAGAAATCTGCATTCCCCCCATGTGCTGCTTCTCTTTCAATACTCTGTTCTCCTCATTTCAAAACATCACTTCTAGAAGTATTCACCTAAAGTAGCTAGTGTTAAACGAGATTGGTGTTTCTTGTTTTTTCCTGGACAGACCCAAGCAGCCACGTGTCCTCTGAGAAGCATTTCTGAGATTTGTCCCCAGATGGGGCCAGCCAGAGTCAGTACCCAGGGAAAGCCTGGTCCCTTCCTTGTGTCCAATGTGATGTCCTGCATGCAGGAGGGAGACCATTTCCCACTGCTGCCGCAGGTAGCCTGGGAAAGGGACAAGCTGGTGCTGAGCTCTGCAGTACCATTCCTTTGGTGGGACAGCTTGAGGATCCTGTTTGAGGTTTAGGGCCTGTGAGCAGTGGGCTCCAGAGCAGCATGCCCACACCTGTTCAGGCAGCCGTGTCCTTCCCAGCCTGGTGCTGAGCTGTGCAGCAGCTCCTGTCCCTGCAAACAGGCTGTGCATCCTCAACCTTAGGTGTACCACCACCACCTAGGACAGTCATTTGTGCCTCCCTTTTCTTTGAAGCTGGCTGTCATCCTATGTTCAGCTGGCAGCAAAGCTGCAGATGCTCTCCTCCAGCTTCAGGCCACAAAGAAATGTTTGTCTGTTTTCTGAAACATTATTAATATTTAACTTGCCCAAAGTAAGATTCCACTCCAGCTGGCAGATGTGAAACCTCAGGTGTGGCCGTGGCAAGACATTCCATCCAGCTGCCCAGCAGAATAAGGGCAGGCACTAGCCTTGAGGTGCCAGCATGCCCTTCCTGCAAGCTCACAGCTCCCAGTCCAACTGGAGAAATTTCTCTGGGAAATGGAGCCCAGAAAAGTCTCCTCTGCCACGTCCCCCAAAGGGCATCATAGCTTATTCCCTCTTTACCTTTTCACCTCTGCTTGCCCTGTTTGTAATGCGGAGTTTATGATGTAATTATATCTCACACAGCTGAAATTGTCCCCTTATCACCAGACTGATTACACTTAACAAGGCATAAACTCCCTCTCTCGTTCTCTGCCAGGAGTCCAATTTTAAGCTCTAATTGTTTTATAGGCCTTTTGCACTCAGGAGAAAGGGGAAAAAAAAAAAAAAAGAGAGAAAAAAAATTATTTGCCATTTGCACATGTTGTGTAAGGCACATTTCTCACCCTTCCATCCACACAAAAGCCTCTTGGGGACTGCCCAAATGACCAACAACCCAACAGCTTATATGCCTCAGTGCTTTCCTAATGATTGCTAGAAGCCTCAGCTTTTCTCCATCTCAAGGGCAAACTATTTCTTAGAGGTGAGCAGCAAGGGCCCCTTTCCAGGGTTTCCAAGAGTTTCTACTCAGGGTCACCAGCAGCTGCCTGATGGCACACTGGTGGTGGGGCTGGTGGCGAGCTGGAGAGCACTGAGACCTGCTCAGATCTCTGCCTGCAAGGGCTCAGCTAGGGAATTTTGTCTTGACCTAAGGGAAGGTATGCAGTGAGTTGTTGTGGTCCAGATGGGACAACCTGAGTGATTTATGGATCACTAGGAGAGTGGCCATGGGATTTCACAAACAGCAGCTAGGTTATGCACTGGGCAGCCCTGACATCTTCTCAGACCATTCTTCCTTTGGTGTCTTTTCCTGCTTCCCATTTTCCTCTTTGGAAAGGAGGGGCTCACAGAGGCAACTTTCCCAGCATTTAAGGACCAGGATCACAGCCTCCCAAGCTGTCCATGCTCTTTTTTGATAGTAGTATTCTGCTCCCAGGCTGTATCCACTGGTGGCAAGTGCTGTGCAGATTTCTAGGATAAGTTTTTGGTCTTTTTATGCATGTACAGTAAGAGTACCTTCTGCAGTAAGAGTCTTGCTACATGAAAAAAGATACTAGTGAAATACAAGAGAACAGGAGGTGAACCAATACTAAGAAAAAGAACTTGTGTAAGAATTAGGTGGACCTCAAAATAAGGAGCTGAGAGATATCTGCGGGGAGTACATTAATGGTATTTTCAGAGTACAGAAGTCCATGCTGATGGCTTTCTCTGTCTCATCTGGCTCTCCTCCAGGTCTTCTGGCTGCTAGAGCTGACTTATGCCACAGTATCTCTTTTTTTTTTTTTTCCTACCCTCCCACATTCCCCAAGCTCACTTGGCCCTAGGGATCTTTAGTGCCCTATTTGCAGTCCAGGCAAATGCTCTTCCATAAAATCCTAGCCAGATGTCCAGCTGACTAACAGATCACATAGCTCAGTTGATTTCTGTGGAGCTATAACAATTTATAGCAGCTGAGGCTCTGGTCCTATAAACTGCAATGAGCTTGGAAGGGAATTGCAAAGGGTTGCACACACCACAGGTTAAGGATGTACATTGGTCTGTGGGGAAATGGGAAAGGTTTTGAAGATAAATGCTCTGAAGCAAAGCTGAGGAGCACAAGCAAAGAGAGTGGACTGCCAAACAAGGAATACAGGAGCACTGTGGTCTAGGGGTGATGCGAAACGATTGAACACATCATGCTGTCTTGCTTTCCTGACACACTTGCTAAAATTATTATGATGGAGAAAGAAAGGAAATGCACCAGATGCAGTTCTTCCCACCTTGGTAAGGTGAGAATTTTGTAGAGCAATCTGTGAATTCTTAGAGTGGCAAAACAAATTCACAAGGGCATAGACGTGGACATGACAAAGCATGAATGCTGGCTGCAAGCCATGCCTGGTGGTATGTGCCCAGTAAGGGGAGCATCAGGAGGGGTGTTGCAGCAAGAACATTATTGTTCTATTGTTTATTCTAGTTTTATTAATATCTTCATTAAAGATCTGGAATAGTTTGGAGGAAAGAGCAGAGAAGATGTGAGAGTTTTCTTTCAAAGGCAGCCAAGGAGGAGAAATAACAAACTGGGAACTGGAGAAATTGAAGCAACAGGAAGAAATTACCCAAATGAAACATAAAGCTTGGGAAAAAAATTATCAGAGGAGATCAGGGAGAGAGGAGGAAAATAACCCAAACCACAGGTGCTTAATGGGAACAAGAGAGCTGCATCATTGGAACACTAAGGGCTATAATTGAGGGCAAACTGCATATGACTTTGGTAAGACAGTGCAACCCCCTCATTTGTGCACAGAAGCACTCTATACATTATGCAGCAGCAAGACATGTTCTTCTTTCTCTATGGATGTCACACCTAAACTATTGTTTTCTGTTCTGGACACTTCCATACCCAAAAGCTATTGACACAGTAATATATAATTGATTACCAGAATAGAGACATCTAATTACAAGAAAAGGTGGAAAGAGCAAAGTTTGTATCAGTTCACCAAGCAATGAATAAAAAAAGTAGGATAACTGCTGACAAGTGGACAGAAAGAGGGACAGCAAAATTATTGAAAGGAAGAGCAACATAAGAAAGGATAAAGAAATAATTAATTTTTAAAGCCTTAGAAAACTTTACCAGGCAATGATAGTGTACTGCTTGGTGCAACAGGTTTCCCCAAGGGAAGGCAATGCATCTCTATGACCTGGGATACTTTAGGTGACATAAATCACTAAGAGGGTTTTGTAGGCACAGGAAAATTGACAGTTCCTTTCGCTAAGTTTTCCTGGTGTTTTGCAGGCATTTATCTAGTCTTATGGGTTTTTTTGCTTGATGCAGACCATCCACAATGTCTTCAAATGCTTCTGAGGAGGTGGGATGAGATTATTCTTGTTACACATTCTGCAAGTGGCATCTTCCAGACCCCAAACTCAGGCTCCCCAGGCCTGCCTTTTCCCCATCAGCCTTGAACCTGCTGAACTGCTATCTTCTGCAGGATCATTACAGTTTCCTAACCTATCAATTAGAAGAAAAGGGGCAGGACATTCCATTTTTCCTTCAATTGCACAAGACAGCAGAGGGTTAAAGTGAAAGTGGAATGATTGAGAGAAGAAGCTGGCTTTATTCTTCCCTTCCTACTCCCTGCTCTCCTCTTCATTTTGCTCTTACAAGAGGCCAGAAGGACAGAAAAGCCTATATATTTCTTTCACTTCATTTGATATGATCTGTCCCCGAGGGATTCCTCCCCTTTGTATTACCACAGTTCCCAGGCCCTTCTTCCTCCGAGCTTTCCTTTTCCATTATTCCTCAATTATTGTGTCTGATAAAAAAATCAATTATTCCATTCAGTCTTCCCCAGACAGCTCCAATTCTGAAAGGAAAGGACATGCTTAACCTGTTGCCAATGTGTGCTAGGCACTGATGCTAAAGAGAAATCTCCTAAACCAACAAAGGAATCTGGAGCCACACACATACATACCCCATTTCACGGGGGATTGCACGCTTTTGTAGCAGGTAGATTTATTTTTTAAAATGCAGTGATCTGAACTTCATGTGGGAAATATGAGCTACATTTCATTTTCTCTTCATCCTTTCTCCCCCCACCCACCACTTTTTTTTTCCATCTTTGTCTGAAAATTCAGGAGCAAAAGGGTGCTTTGTCACAGGCAGAGTAGGGAACTCGGCATTAACTTAGCATTAACTCTGGCACTTTTGTAGCTCTGACTCGCCGCCAAGAGAAACAAATTAAGCCCCATTGTGCTAATAGGACTGTGGGCACAGCACACGATCTAATATGCAATAGCACCGTCATCAGAGAAATGGGAGAACCCTCAGGGCCATTTTAAGGATGTGCCGGTGCTTCAATGGCCAGGTCCTATCTTTGATGTTGTCTTTGAAGAATACCTGGGACAACAGCAAATATATCCACAGCCAGCACTGCAAATAAGTAGCAAATAATTAGTATATAGTCATGAAACACAAGAATGTAGCTCTATCTTGACTCCATAAATCATAAGTGCTTTAAATAAATCTTAAAGTCTCATTTTGCATCTCTAAAAATGTCCAGAATGCTTAGAACACAAGAAAATGTAACATGTTTTGTCCTGCACAGGCTCTGTGGCCCAGAACTATCTTCCCACAAAGCCTGCCCTGCACTCTGTCACTCACTGAGGCAAGTGGCTTAATGTGATCCAAATCCTTGAGGTCATAGAAGAGTATCAAGTCACCCAAGTATTGCAGACACCTCTTTGCTGTATCATGGAAATAGTGGAGCAGAGACCTCTACTTTCCATCAACAATCTGATCAGTCATGCAAACCCCCACATAAGAGCATACATGGCTCATCAGTTTGTAGGTGTGTAATGTTGCGTGTGTGCATTGCCTGTTGCACACATCCATTTACACTGACAGTGAGGGCCCATCAAGGTACTGAGAGACCTAAAGGAGGACAACAGTTAGAAGATACCTCACCTTACTTCAACACTAGCCTGGTCTGTGGAGCTCAATCCTGTGTACGACACCTGACAGCTGCTGTGACTGCCAATAAGCAAGTCCTCCTGCTTTTCCCACTATACCACTGTGTTAGGCACTGTTCATCTCTTATTTCATCAGCCTGTTGACCATGACACTTACTTGGAGACATCCTGGTTGCACAGGTGGCTGTACTGTTCCCTTTCAAAAGGACAGTGTCCTGGTTTCAGCTGGGATAGAGTTAATTTTCTTCCTAAGTGATATGGCGCTGTATTTTGGATTTAGAGTGAGAGTAATGTTGATAACACACTGATGTTCTAGTTGTTGCTAAGTAGTGCTTACTGTAAGTCAAAGATTTTTCAGTTTCCCAAGATCTGACAATGAGGAGCTGCACAAGCAACTTGGGGGTACCGTGACCAGGAAAGAAGTATTCCATACCACAGAACATCATGCTCAGTATATAAACTTGGACAAGTTGGCCAAGAGGGGCTGATCGCTGCTCAGGGAAGGTCCATGTTTCAATCAGCAGGTGGTGAGCAATTGGGTTGTGCATCACCTGTTTCTCTTGGGGTTTATTCCTCGCTCCTTTTCATTACAATTATTACTGGTATTATAAGTATTTATTATTAGTATTAATATTTTCCCCCTAATTATTAAATTTTTCTTATCTCAACCCACTAGGTTTATCTTTTCTTTCTGATTTTCCACCCCACCTCAGTAGGGGTAAGCAAGGGGCTGTGTGGTACCTGGTTGCCAGGTGGGGTTAAATCACTACACCAGCTGTGTCTTGGATGTGGTGTCACCTGCCAGGCAGCACAACCAAAACCCTCTGAAGGGAGCAGACATGCTATTTTTTTAGGTTGGCTGGGAGACCTTGGACCCAGGGGGTACTGGTGGGGTTTTGCTGGTGTTAGCTAGAATGCAGCTGGAATGTGAGATTGGAAACTTAGCAGACGGCTCAGGGACAAACATTTGGACTACAAAATTAATCATTTCAAATTTCCAGGGAGAGAGACTTAAAAGAGCCCCACCTACCCACCACTTTTTATCGAGAGCGTGAGTTTCACAAATCGGTAATCATTTGCAACCATAACCTGCAGGGAATATTTCCTTCAGATATAGCCATCCATAAAGATTTTGCATTAAGAGACAAGGATATTTGTAAGCATCATCTTATTTTAAAAGCTGTCAAAACATCAACAGCAGATGCATTTAGTCAGAAAACTAAGCTTTCAAATAGCTGCCCAGCAGCTCCAGCCCCTTGCACTGGATTTCTCAAAAGATATAGTTCAAACTGTGCAGCTGTAGGCCTGACTTTGTAGGCTTTCTATGTCCTCTCACAATAGCCTTTAACTAGAAACATTTATTTTTATGAAGAAAAGCATTTCACAGCTTAAGCAGACGAGCTACAGTTGAGCAGCCCCACAGAAAGAGACATCATTACAATCGCATCATCAACAGACTGTGATGGTACCTCAGGAGCCAAGGCTGCGCCCTGTGCTAATGCTGCCTGGTGGACAAAGCCTGCCTTTTAGCTTCATTACTTTGGCCATGTCTTACTGCTTTCCTGGGGATTCTCCCTTACTTGTGTTTCTGCCCTTTAGGTCCTGAAGTGACAGCTGTTGCAAGTAGCAGAAAAGCAGGAGAGGGAAAGAAGACCAACAGACCCAGAGAGACTGTGTTCTGAAACAAAAGAGAAATCAGTTCCCCCTTTGGATGAAAAATGCAAGGGAATGTGGAATGGGGAAAAAATAAGTGATTTGCAACAGATAAGTAAAGGGAGGGAGGAAAATTCAGTGAAACTGAAGGAGCCTTGGCAGTGACACATAATAAATTCATATGCAAGCAGGCCACGAATTAGGACAAGGACAAAAAGCTGGAGGAGCCTTGCCTCCACAGCCAGGACACTCCTTACAAAGGTGAGGAGTCACTGCTATCAAATGCAGGCTTGTTCTCACCTCCTGCAGCCTCCCTTGCCAGTGCTGGCAGTGGGACAGGGCTGAGCACCAGTGCTGGGACAGGCTCTGGTGAAAACCTTGAGCAGCAGCAGTGGGCAAAGCAGTTTTGCTCTGTCTGTAGTGATTTGCCTCAGTTGGCAAAAAGAGACCTCTTAGCCTGAGATCTAGCTAGCCCAGGAGGATGAAGGTAGCTGTCTGGCTTGCAAAAACCAGAGCTGACAACCATCAGTTCATAGCTCCTGCATCAGCAGGTCACCTTCTTCTTGTCCCTGAGGTGTTGCAGGAGGTAAAAACCCTTTCCAGCTAGGCAATACCCAGAGCTGAGGGGTTATTCTGCTTTTAGCATCTTACAGACAGAAATATGTGCCCAAAGTGAACAGAGTTCAGAGGAGAGCAGTAAAACATGATGAAAGGGGCAGAAGAGTTGATTTACAAGGGAAAAATTAAAGAATATATGTTTATCTTGGCTCAACAGTGACTGTAAGGAGATTAGCAGATAACTGAAAAAGGTTGAAAGGATGCAGTCAACAAAGAGGGATACAAGAGGTAGAGAGGGAGGGGAAGGGGCACTGCTGCTTGAACAAGAGGCTTTCACTCACAGCAGATGGAGAATAACCCAAACTGAGAATCTCCACTAGAGATGGCTACAAACCCAGAGAAGGCAACCACTGGCCCTGCCTGACACAGATGAGCTGCTGTCATCCCCATCTGGTGTGGGAGGTTGTCATGCCCCTACCACCTCTAAACAAGGGTGTCCCCTCCCAGCAGAGGAAGAGGGTAATTCCTCCTCTGAACTGACACTATGGGCAATTCCTGTAAAGCCACTAACTTCACCAGAACTTCACTGGGGATTCTTCCTGTGAGGTGAAGGTAGTAACATAATGTTGCAGCAGTAAAATGCATCCCTCTTCTGATTGTGCCAATACTAGCAACCTTATAGTTGTCATCCCACTGCAGAAATGGCTTGTTGAGACTCCTGGACTCCAGGGAAAGTTGCCCAGAACACATTTCTGGAGGAGCATCATGTGGCATTCTGGGTTAGCTGGCCCCATGCAAGGTGCTACAACTGATGCCATGTGTCTACAAGCCTGCTCTTAGCATATGATAAAACAGTTTGCCCAGATGTAAGAATAACAATACAAAAGCTGTTCCACAGATTTGCGTACCCTGCTACATATTCAAGTGTTGTATACACCAGAGGACATGGAGATATACTCCACTTTTTCCCAGTCCCCTCTGTTGCTGGACCCGCTAACTGGCAATGAGAAGCAATTCCAAAAGCAGATACCACTCATTTCAACTTGCTGCTTGTTGGCAAGAACAAGCAAGCAAGCAGGCAAAAGCATGCTAGATACCACTTTCCACAGGTGCTTCTCCACAAGCTGATGCCCAGTGAAGCATGGAAGTAACTTCTGTGACCCTTCCACCCTCCTCTGCTTGATGATGCTCTCAGATTTTAGTCCATCTGAACAGCAAACAAAAATATAACAGCAGGAGAGGACTGCTATATTCAGTTTGTACACACTTTCCAGTCACATCATAGCTCTCACAGTACAGCAGAGGTATTTGTGATTCTGCCCATTTGTTATATATCCTCTCCTTTTGAAAAAGCATGTGGTTGTTTGAGAACACTGAGCTGGAAACAGGGGATTTATGGATAGTGGGGCCAATCTATAATAGGTATAGCCCAGGTTATCCGTCACCCATAACTGGCACCCAGCACCCTGCTCTGGTCTCTGCCACTGCAGACATCCAGTTATGGATGAGGGAGGACCTTTTGGCAGATCCCTTCTGTTGTACACAAAGATATTTCCAGGCAGCTAGAGCTGGCAATGTCCTTTCCCAGCCCAACTGCTGTGGCATCATTCAGCGTTGAGGGAAGCAGAGAAGTTAACCAGAGCAATGACTCTGGAAGCCATCCAGAAAGCCATAAGAGACAAGAGCTCATGTTTCACTGAAATTGTAGTATCCATCTGCCCATCCAAAGGGCTTTAAGAAGCAAGAGCGCCTCCACAGGAAATGCAACATATGTACAGTGCAAAGCACATGTCATATGAGAAACTCTGAGGAATACTGGCAGCTAGTCCTACACTCAGGAAAAGTATTAGTTCTTATTCACTGAAGAGGAGACACAGAGAGAAAGAATGAGCATCAGAAGATCACACAAGGTTTTCTTTCCACATAATATGTCCCAAAACACTGTGCATCAAAGCACTAGGCAAAGTGTCTCTTCTCTGGATATATGACTGATTCGTTCCTCCAGAGCACAACATAAAATCCAGAGAACATATACTTCCATAAAAGACAAGAGCATCACTTCACAAAACCTATTGTATCCATCCAGCTCAAGCATAGTCCAAGTATGCCACTTCATATCCCCTATATGACTGGTCTTGGCACAGAAGATATGTGGGACTGGTCAGAAGTCCTTCAAGCACCCTGAGTCCAAGTGCTCTTCAGTTTCTGAGAAGTACTTCATTCTGTATCTATGGCATTCCTTGAGCAAACCTGATGTTCAGTCCATCTCTGGACATGTTCCCTCTCTCAGTGTTGATAACAGCAAGCAAAGTTACAAATTTTGCTGAACTTCCCACTCTTTCTCCACCTGTGGGTGCCTGGAATGAAAACTCATTCCTGCATCTCTTCTGGGAGAGGTGGATGAGACAGGCAAAGGCATTTCCTCCTCCCAGTCTGAGCTCCAGCCACAGTGGTGAGCATCACTGGTTGCCTAGCCCTGCAGAGCTCAGCACAAGTAAACCCCTGCACCAGGAGGGAGTAAGGCAGCTGCTCAGAAAAGCCTGCAGACAGCAAAGCTTTGCCTAATGTCCCAAGGGCAAACAGAGCACAGCATGAGAACAAGATTTTAAAACAAGATGGCCATTGCCTGCCTGTCCAGTCAGTAAGCCTGAGCAAGTCTCTCTTACCCGTCATCTGTCTCTCAATCCTAAGCAAAGATGTGCTATGGAAACCAAGGTCCCTTAGCCCCTGTACTTTGACTTGCTGCCTAAAATTCCTGAGTGTGCTTTGTGGGAGGTTGGAGCCAGATGCTGAAATACTGCCATAGAGTGAGTGTACCTGGCTCTGTTTCACCTTGTCTCTCCAGCCAGCGCTGGTCCAAATGGGTTTGGTGTGATCACGCTGTAAAACAGCCCCATAACCCGGTCAACTCACAGCAGCTGCCAAATCCCACTTAGAGCTCCAAACCCAGCCCACACAGCTCCCGACACCCCGGCAGCACTGAGCAAACGGCCTTGTGTTTTAGTCTGATTTGGGGCTTAGAAAGAGTGCTGTAGGGAGAGGGAGCCCTTAGCCAGCACCGCCCTGGGGCAGGTGATTTGAGCAGTCTGGGTTGCACTGCTGGAAGTGGTTCTGTCCAGAGCAGTGAGCAGGGAGAGGGGTGGGCTGCAGAACACTGTGGGCAGCAGTGCCTTCCTTGTTGCCTGATAGGGGCTTCACAGCGTCCAAAGCAAAGCCAGTGAGGGGACCCACAGCCTTCATCCTTCAGTGTCTGCACGAAATTACCAATCCCCAGGTATGAGAACCCTAAGCAGCTTCTGGGTCCCAGAGGAACCAAGAGGTGAGCAAACATTTGGTGAGTTCCCCTGTGCCACCAGTTTGGCATTCCCCTAAGGAACAACTGAGACACATTGCCAGAGAGCTCGTATTTCCTTTCCTGTATTGTGCCTACACACTGGAAACAAAAAAAGGTCAAAACAGGGAAAAGAGGGATCCTGCAGCACCAGACAGACAGACAGAGGGGAAGAGATGCTCCCCAAAGCCAGGCAGAAGCTCGGGAACTGGCTTTTTTATTTCTAGCAGAAGAGGAACAGCTGTCTTCCCACCTGTTCCTCTTGAGCATAACTCCTGGATTTCAGTTACTGAAGCTGTCAGCCTGCTATTAGTTAAAATGCATTCCCATTGCAATTGCACAGAATACCATCATTTTAAGTCAGCACTGGTCCAAGACAGTCATTTTAACCACATTAATTTATACCTGGAAGGAAAGCAGTCAGCTTCTAAAGCATAAATTTCTCTGGAAGTAAGGCTTTGATAGTAAGGGAAAGGAAACTGATGCTAACTCTCAGAGATTGCTGCACTAAGAGGGGTCAGATCAGTTCTCACCACCTGTGAATCCAGCACATCAGATTCTTTTTTCATAATTTGTATTTGTCAGTTACTGGTAAAACAGCATCGTGTGTTCAAACAAACTCACATCTTCCTAGCCTGTCTTTGCATCTTATTAGATCCAGCAGTGAAGTCATCATGCTAAATTTGTGCCTTCCTGTTTATTTCCACCGCACCAGATTGCAAGGAGCTGTAGACTGTGTGTTCCTTATAAATAATGATAGCACTTTGCATTTATATAACCTTCCATCTGTGGATCAAAGAACTCCACAAAGCAAGGTTTGATGTTCACATTTTATTATCATCATTTCTCGCATGGGGAGAGAGGAAGCACAGACTGAAAGGCTCCCATTCACAAGCCAGCTTCATTGACTAGGGAACAGTTCCCTTTGAGTCCCTGATTTTAGAAGCCCAGGATGATTTTAGAGCTCCTAAGGCCACGCTTGAAATGAAGGGGTAGCTGCAGGTACTAAGAACTCTTTTGACTCCATGCTTACCAAAAGCCCAACATGTTGCTGCTTATACGGTTTATCCTACCTGGAGAACATGAGGGAGTGTCTACATTGCTTCTGTGGGCTGATATCAGGAAAGCAGAAGCAAGAAAACTGTGCTAGTCAGGATGCTCGGCCACAGTGTGTAGGGCTGGGTCTCAGAGTGGCTTGGTGAGATGGATAACTGTTTAGTTTTAGTCCACTCAGGGCCTGAACCCTCAGAGAAAAAAGTAAAGAAGACAGGACAGAGGCTCATTAAATGGCTTTACTCCAGGAAGACTCTCCGTGAGAGTAAGCAGTGGAGGAATCTCTACAGAACTAGATGTTAGAAGTCAAATACCAAGAACAAGAACGGATAGACACAGAAAAAACATGCTCCCCAAGAGCAGGCCTGGTGTGACCACTCAGTCAAGTTCATGTAGTATTTCTGGCTGTCACCTCTGTCTCTGCATGCACAAAATCATTTCTGAGTCAGCAATCACCCTCTATTCCAATGGCTTTTCATCACTGCCGAGTTGTTTCCTCCCTCCAGTACACACTGCTTAAAGTCGCTGTGTCAGGATATAGCCCCTTAAGTGCCTGGAAACTGCTCAAGCTGCTGGGCTTTTTTTTGTGTCAGTTTAATTCTTACATGTCCTAATGCACAAGGAGGGCCAGGGTGGGCAAGAAGGGGAGTGGAGATGTTCTGCAAAATATCGGCAGTGATTTTTAGGTCTCTGAATGGAGAGGAGAAAAAAGCAAACCAGTTGGCAGAGGAAACTGCTTTTAGTTTAAGTACTTGCTTTCATGCTGGTTGCTTTAAGTTCCCTTTAAAGAAATCTTGTGTTGCTCTCTCTCCCTGCACTTTTAGACATTGCTTTTCGCTTTGAAAATCTACAATACAGTGCTTCTGAGCAGCTCCTCCTTCATCTACTGGTTGGAGACACATGCCAAACAAATATTCTGTATCCCCTGATGTGTTCTTATCCATCAGAGAACAAGCCTGGCTTTAGGCAGCATAAAATTGATTCTGAATTTAGTATTGTTTCTTCCTTCTTGCCTTCTTACCACCTGGCCCTGAGCAGCCTCACTCTCATACACATGCACATTGAGGCACCTACTTTCTCTTTATGGCATGGAGTTATCTCATAAGAGTCAGAGTTTAAATATGGCTCAGGGAAATGCAGATATGAAGAGCTTTCGGGCAGCTAATCTGCACATGGGACCTCCACGCAATAGCCTTAAATAAGAAAAATGGCACTTCTGGGCCAGGCTGTATTAAGTCAAGAATATACTTCAAACTAACTTTCTCAGAATGTGTAAACCCACTGATATGTTACGTATGTGTCAGCACACTGATCCACATTTTTTTCATATGACCCAGTATCCTACACTCCATAGATGGGAAGACAAATCCCATAAGCTCCCAAGCCAGCCAGCCCTGGTCAGGAGTTTTAAGGGACATGCTCAGCTTGTCTCTAATTTTTCAGAAATTTAGGCTCCAGAATTTTGAATGTTTTATGTATTTTTTAAATCTATTATTATTGTTGTTCAATCAAAACCATTCATTTATCCTCTTTTACCCAATTAAGCCAAAATGCATTTGTGACTGAGTTCTTGTATGCTCCACTTGATAAGCAGTCATCTTTTTATGATCTTTTAAGAAGGTATTGAATAATTTTTCTTTTAAAACAGAGGAAATTTTACTTTCTATGACTTATCTGGACATTGCTAAGGTCCAGCATTAGACTCACGTGCTGGGGCCTTCGTGTATCTCTGCACTGCTTTATTGCTTTCACCTTTCTGACATCCCTCACATCAGCCCTCTCTAAAAATACCCTGGTGCTGAGCACATTGGTCTTAGCAGTCCACGAAAGGGCTGAGGACACCATGTCAGCACAGAGCAAGCTTATTCTCTCTCCTCCCCTCCAAGTATTTTCCCAAAATGCTTCGATTCCTCCTGGGAGAGATGCAAAAGAAACAGTGAGAAGAGCACATACTGCTAGCCCACATGATAGACCTCAGCCTTCTTTGGCATCACAAATCGTTTTTACTAACCATCTGTAATTGATTTTGTTCTTATGAATGGAAACCCTGGCTGGGGAAATGCAGGTGTTAGGTACCATAATAATAATTTTTAAAAAAAAAAAAAAAAAAAAAAAGCAAGAAATATCCTAAAGGCTGTAGCTAGACCCCTCTTCCAGAGCAATTCTGGGAGTGGCCAGAAGCCATTTACTCAGGTTTGGCTCACAGGTAACACTGGTTATTGTGGAGGCACTTCCCTCCCCTTCCACTCTTCACCATCAGTCCAAGGACGTACTCTCTCTCTGCTTGTAGAATCCCCCTGTCCTAACTCAAGTCAGTAACTGAGACAAGAGGCCATGCCAGTGGTGATGAAGGCTGGGCACTTCCACACTGCTCTCAGTCAGCAGAGCAAGGCAGCAGCACATCACACCCCTGGCAGCTCAGCCCATGGTCAGATACACCTCAACAAAGGCAACAAAACAATTACAAAGAACAACAAAGAAAGGAAGAGGGAGGGAGGGAGGGGAGCTGGCAGCAGCTCCCCGAGGACAATGTGATTCTGTAAGTCTCAACAACACCAATCAAGAACCGCAGATTTTAATTTTCACTGTAATTAACTTTATCCAAACGAGCAGCAAGCTGACTGGCTTTCTTTGGGAGTCTTCTGGCAATTTAATGTGTCTTTAAAATGACTTGGCACTCCTAGAGGAAGAGGAGAGGGAGCAGAAGATTGATGCAGTGTCAGGCATTTACTCCCACTAATGAAAAGGGATTGCCAAGGCTGTTTGATCATATATTGTACCCTATTCACTAGGTGCTACTCAAACGGGAGCACTGCTGTAACCACAGTGTTTTCAAAACTGTCAGCAAAATAACCTACTTTCCAACACATGTGTAGCATGTAGTGCAAAGCGAATGGCACAGGTATTTAAAATTACATCTGCAGCATGTAGAAAGGTAATGCAGCATGAAATCAGTCTTGCTCAGACTGAAGTAGTGAAATGACAGTCTCTGCATTTCTGGGCAGGCTTTGGCTCTGAGATTTGCATGATGCCCTCACAAACAGTGCCTGTTGGAACACAGGGGCCAGTGCAACAAAGGCCTCTCTGTTCATTCAGCGCTTTTTCTTGAGAAGGGGATGTGTTGCACCCCTTGCTAAATAACTTGCTCTGACTGCCTTGGTTATCTCAGAGGTCCTCTCAGAGCCTGGAGTGGAGCTGAAAGCTCAAGACAGAGTGTGAATTGGTGCTACCTGATATAACTTTATGGCAACAATTAGCCACAGGCATATGAGTTAAAATGCATGTATTTCTTGGCAGTTCTTAATTTCTTAGAGATATTTAATCCTTAGATATCTCAGAGATATTTAACCCTTCCTTGTGAGTAGCATGGGAATTTGATTCCCTAAATGTGATAAATTTTCTGAAGTTATTTTAAAAACTGCCTTTTTTTTTTTTTTTCCTGCACGTTTCTTTGCTGCTCTAGCAGACTTCATGGAAAAAGGACATGATGAATATCTGTGGACAAACATGTTTATTTATGCTGGGAGCTTTACATGGAACCACCAGGCCAGGATTAGGTTTCTACTTCTATCAGCTTTGTAGGTGCTACTAGGAGGGTGTCATGAGTTTGCACATCTCAGCAGTGGCATAGGTGGAGCAGGACTGCCAGTTTGGGAGGAGCAGTCATGGGATGGCCAAGAAACACTAGTGTCTTGGTGTGCAAGAACACCCTTTCAATGTAGTTAAGATTTGTTTCTTAGCATTCTTGCAACAGTCTTAGAGCTGATGGATCACAGAGTCCATTATTAGCTGGTGGATTTCTCCCCTGGAGATACTCCAGTGTTGTCTGCTCTTAAAAGGGGATTACATCATGGAAGATGCCACCTTTTGAATGAGATTTAGTGTACATGAGGTCAAGATCTTAAAGAAAACCCTGCAGTAGCTCCTTCTGGTACCGAAACATCATCCCCTGCATAATGACCATACACCAGCTGCCTAGGCTCTTGATTTTTCTGTTGAACCTGGTATTATTTCTTCTCTGATGATGGTGTTCATGGCATTTCTGCTCAAGCAAGCCCAGTGTCATTTCATGACCTGACTACAGCAAGCCATGTCCTCAGTGGCAAGGTTTGTGCTGGAAACATAAGCTGCTTTTTTTTCCAGGGCTGGAATGAGACTTTCCATGAATGTGGTTCTTTCCTACAACATCCAGACAGAAGGGAGATGCAGTGACCAGGAGAGTGGAAGGGTCACTGAATACAGCTCTACTGGCAAATTAGGGTTTGGGAATATCATACAATCATAGAACCATGAGGGTTGGAAAAAACCTCTAAGATTATCAAGTCCAATTTTCAAACTGGCATCACCACCATGTTCACCCCTAATCATGTCTTCAGGTGACATATCCACAAGTTTTTTGAACACTCATAGGGATGGTGACTTCATCACTTCCCTGGGGAGCCTGTTCCAGTGCTTAATAGCCCTTTCTGTGAAGAAATTTTGCCTAATGTCTAATCCCAACCTTCCCTGGTGCAACTTGAGGACATTTCCTCTTGTCCTGTCACTTGTTAACTGGGACAAAAGACTGATCTCCACCTCAGTACAGCTTCCTCTCAGGTAATTGTAGAGAGTGATAATGTCCCCCTGAGCCTCCTCTTCCTAAGGCTAAACAACCTCAGCTCCCTCAGCTGCTCCTCATAAGGCTTGTTCTCCAGACCCTTCATCAGTTTCATTGCCCTTGTTTGGACAGTCCCTGTGCCAAGTGCCATGGAGCAGCCTGCAGCTGCCTAACGCTCTGCCCACACTGAGAGAAGGGGAGCTGTAAGCAAACTGCCTCTGAGGAATGCTCTGTGAAACGATCCAGTTCCCAAAACATGCACAGTAATCCCGTAGGCAAACATGGAGCTGGCACAGGCCAGCAGTGTGCCTGAGAAATCTCCAGCAGGATAGCCAATAATAGCCAATATCCAAAAGTGTTTCTGTGCACTGTTTGGTTTACTACTCTAAATGTAGGCACTATGTCCCATCTTGCTGAAACCTTATGTCATCATAAATAACTTTAATGATTATTCCACCTTCTCCCAAAGCTTTAGGAATAAACAAGCCAATTCACCACCTGTTACAAGGACTACTAGACCTGCAATGATTACCACTTAAAAAATGTAATGGAGTGCGGCTAAGATGAAGTAATGCATGATCAAATACACCAGAAAAGCAGGAATTGAGGGGGAGAGAGAAGCTACCAGGACATTAAACCCACCATGCACTAGGCTGCATCAATCATGATACAGTTGGGTGGGTGGTGCTGTATTCCCATGTTTCAATTTAACTTCCCCAAGAGCACAACTGATGCTGAGTACCAGGGGGGAGGAGAAATCTCAATCCCAATGAAGTCAGTGGCAAGCCTCTAGGTGCACTGTGTCAGGTGCCTCTGCATGCCCTGTTTGGCTCTTTCCTTCCAGCCAGCTGCCTATAACATGACTCTCAGCACCAGCACTGGGCTGCTTCAGGTACTAGAAGAGAGTTTCTAGGATGCTCAAATTGCTTAAACCTGGAAAAATTATCTTTGAAGCTGGTGAGATCCTGAGGGCTTCAGGTTTAAAAACGGAGTATTCCTTTGGATGGGTCCACATACCACTCACTCTCCCTAAATCCACATTCCTCATTCCCTAATACGAGTGGCCAAGGGACACTTATGCTCATCTGTACTGAGAGCTTCACGGTGGGAAGTCAGGCCTCTTTATTGCTCAATAACATCTTATTTAGCAGCAAGCTCTGCTGAGTTCAGGGGCTTTATCCCAGGGTAAATCACTAATTAAAAACAACATGAATATAGGGAAATCTAGCCCCGTTGCTCCACTCTATTTTACAGTTTATTAACTTAGCTTTGTTTTGTAGTCAAATCTAAGGATTAACTCTTTTTGGTTTTCTGCTTTTAGGTGGTTTCTTTGTTTAAAAATAGAGCATTTATTGGGAAATCATTGACTGAACATAGCCTTGTGCTCCTGTGAGGATCTGATAACAAGATGAATGCCTCAGCTGCTTTGAAATGGACAGATCAATATTACAATATGAAAGTGAGAAAATGATTTAGGATTAGAGGTGGCATGCTTGGTTTTGTTCTCACACAGGACGTAAATCAGGCATTATACCACCAGAGTCAATGCCAGTGCCCTGGGGTAAATCTATTAACACGATCCTGAATCAAACCAAATAATTTTCCGGGTTGTGGAAAGTGAGGAATGATGGTCAAGTGGGACAAAATAGCAAATGAAATAATGTATGGGTCTATTACAGACTGTTGAAAGAAAAAGTCCAACTTCCACTTGCTTGAAATAGAGATGCTCTGGATTTCTTCTGAGAGAAGGAGAGAGGGTGATGGAATGGATTTGTGCATTTATTCCTCAAATGAGCTGAAGTGCAGCACCACTGTAAGTGCACGTAAAACAAACAAAGCTCCACTGGGGAGAAAAAAGTAATTTCTGTTTCATTAGAAATTCTCCCGTTCGCCCCAGTGGTAGAAAGAGCAGGTATCAAAGTCTAGATACCCTGAAGGAGTTATTTGGATGAATTCTGTCTTTGGCCTGAGGAGCTGGCAGATTGTCTTGGGTAGTAGCTTTTGTTGTTTCTAAATAACTCTCTCCACAACAGCCTTAATTGTTACTTCCAGGAGGAAAAGGTTAGTGACCCCTCAACATTTCCCGAGCCTGCAACTGTGCCATCTGCTGTGGCACCAGTAATACCTCCCTCATTTCCAAAGCACTTGTTCAGTCCACCCTACTCACAGTACAACCTTTTTTTAGGCTTCCTGGCACCAAATTTTTACCTAGCATCATTGCCCTCCTTTGGTTATTATGCCTTTACCCTCCGGCATGCAACATGGGCTCCAGTGCCACAGCATCTGGAAGCCTGTCTGTAAAGACAATCCCCTTTCCTTCTGCAGACAAGCAAGAGCCGTGCCAGGATTAAACTGTTCATTTAAGAGCGATCAAGTTTACATGTGTTGTGCTTTCTTTTATTTTACTAAAGGAAACACATGAGTGAGTGATTAAAGCAGACACTTGGGCTGCTGCAATTCATTGAGATTGCTGTTGTTTGCTTTGATGAGATTCCAGTCTGCAGCAAATTTCCTCCCCATGATTAGCCTGGTGTGGAATACACAATGCTTGCTCCACCGGAATAGGACCTGGGGAGAGCGAAGGCAGCATGTCTATGCACTGATGTGCTTGATTATTTATTGCAGTATCATCTCTGTGGGATAGCACAGGTTAACAGAGGAGCTGCAGTTAATCCATGCCAGATCTACTACCGTGTCCTTCATAAGGCATTACAGAATGATCTCCAGTGGGGAGACAATGTTGGTCGTAACCAAACTGATCCCCCCTCTGCACCCCACACACAGCTAGTGGCAATTTTTAACACTATTTGATAGCCACAAATTCTCACTGGGCAAAAACTACGCGGGATTAACTGTGATAATGTGTGGCTGCCTGCTATGCTTCTCTCTCTCAGTCGACATTTTTTTGTCTGCTGTCACAGTTTCATAATCATGCAGAGTTTTTGTTGAGGACAGAAGGGGGACCCAGGGAGAAAGCTCACATCCCAGGTGAGAAAGAGGATATAGCTTTCCTCTTTGTGTCCTTGTAGCTTGAGGCTTGGGTGGCAATCTGAGTGGTGGCACCTTCCTCACCATGCAACAGTGTTGACAGGAAGCCACACAAAGATGCTAACAGAGTTACAGGAGGCACACGTAAGGGGGCTTACACTGCAAGTACTCTCACCCCTTTCTACATCTCCTGGTAACATTGCCACTGTGTCTTCATCAGCACAGCAGGAAACCTAACCAAACCTAAAGCACATGGGGATATTCAAGTCCTGAATGGGGTTTGGTCTGCTCCTAGCATCAGGGCAGCCCCACTAACATAGGCTTCTTTTCAAGTTACTTCCACTCTTTTTCTCTGAAGGTGACTTTGGGATACAGCTGGACCTCTTCTGCTCTTAGAATAGATCCAATGGGCACTGTCTCCTGCTGCCTGCACCAGCCATGCCTGGAGTGCCACAGGGATGAAGGCTCACCACTCACCACAGCTGTCAGCCCACCCTGCAGAGGAGGAAGCCATCCAGTGCTTGTCTGCCTGCTTCCCCTGCTTGCTACTTGTCACCTGTTTCTCAGCAAGATCATAGACTGGGTTTTGCAAGAGCAAATTTTTGGGTCACTTCAGCACTAGTTGCTTCTACTCCCTTTTGATCACACTCAGCATCCTCTTCATCTTCCATCCTGGAGTTTTTCCTCTTAACATTATTTCTGTCATAGATTGAATTAGTATTGTTGCCCTCCTAAAAGCACCTGTGTCCTTTTCTCACCTTTGTGGCTAACATTGCCTACCATATGCCCAGTGTGCTGATGTGCCCTTTTGCCCACCATAAAACAGCTGCTAGCACCGAGTAATGGGTCTCTAGAAGCTCTGGCAAGTGGAAATCACACCAAACCTCAGCATCCCATAAACCCCTGGCTCTCCCGGGAGCACTGGATACTTTGAACATAGCAGAGCAGTTTTCTGGCTATCCAGATGGTTGGCTGGAGCCAGGTACTCTCTTTCTCATGTCCTGTGCTAAGCATAGCCTGGTCCAACCTTTTGGGGGTGAAATGAGTTTGCAGCCTATCCCCATATTTCACATGCAGGGCATCTCAGAGCAAATACTCTGCTCTGGCAACATCAATTTGGCCCCTCCTGCTCTGTGCTAACAGAGCGATCCTTGTGTCGAGAGGAGAGCTTCAGAAGAGCTTTATTCCTGGCAAACAATGTAGGAGAGATAACGAAGAAATTCCCTTTGGAAAGGAGTTTCATAACTCCTCAGAGTCAGATGTTGTCTTTATGACAGGACATAACATGGAGCAGGCTGTAAGAGGGTGATCCCATGTTACAGTCTGTCCTTTCTTCTCATGCACCATCTTCACTCCCCCTCTCACTCCTTGCTCCCTTGCCCCGGCCTGGGGAGCAGCAGGCAGGGGAATCTCTGCAAACACAAACTGCTTTGGTCACCTCTCATGGGTGGGGGCTGCAGGGGGCTGCCACCAGGCCACCCCACACAGCAGCCACTCAGGTGTCTGAGCACCCTGATCCACACTTCCCTGCATCAAAACCCTGGCATCTACCTTTCCAGGGCTGCTATGAGGCCAAGGAGCATGGGAGCTGCAGGGCCAGGTACTGCAGAGGTGCATACCCCATGGTGGGTCTTGGAGGGAGGGCAGTGGGCTGTCCAATGCTTAGAACCTGAATAGGGAGCTAAGGAGCCTGCATGCTGGGATGAATCTTTGATCTCCTTAGTAAGCAAACCCTCCTTGGGGATCAGGATCAGGGAAAGGAGTACTCTTTGCTGCCTGCATTTAATTTTGGTTCCTTTGGAGAGAAATGGTAGGATCAGGTTGGACTAAGCTCAGGCTGGTATTGATGTCTCAGAACCTGGGAAAACAATAGCATTGAAAAGACCCTCTGAAAAATAAAAAATCAACCATCACAGGATTTGGGATTTGCTCATCTTCTGAACTAATTTCCTCACAAGTTCTGGCTTTCACAAGACTGTGCTGGATTCTCCAGTCATCTTGGATACAAGTAAGGGAAAAAAAAGGAACCATAAAAACTGTCAATCTTTCTCACTCTTAGATCTATTAGGCACTTTTTTCCCCTATCTTTGTAATTACAGTATTGTATAAAGTGTAAGATAACATTCAATCACTGTAAAATAAGATTTAATTATGTCGTGATGAGATTCATTAGTTAATATTTGTATAGCACACTGAACATGTAAAGCGGCTAGAAAGCGCTAAGTATTAATTTTGCTGTTTTAGAAAACAAGGGAATTTGCTTTTGGGGAGCAGAAAAACCACACTAAACATTTGGAGTGGATCTTCAGCTGGAAAAAAATCTGTGGCTGGGCCACAAATGCACCTTTAGCAGGAGCCTTTCCCTCCTTTTGTGCCAAAGTTATATCCACAAGGCCCTCAGCGGCAAGGCTCTGACAAAGCCACTACAGGAGCAGGACCTTTTTTCCTGGATCATTATATAATGGTCTATCATATTATTTAGTGTGTCCAGTGTTGGGATGCCTCAGCCTTTGTTTCAGCTTCCAGGACTTCCACAGTTCCAAAGGTATCATGTGAATATATGCTCTCAGCCAGTAATCTGATGCTTGCAGTAGCTAGGATTTAATTTTTTCTATAGAGATCTGGGACATCACAAATCTCATTTGGGTGGACAGATTCAGGGATACATGCTCTCAGCTTTGCAAATCTTTCACTAGCTCTGTTTGTCAAGACAGGGCACTTCTCAACAGAGCAAAGGGAGGACAGGGGGGCTGAGGGTTGATGTCTTTCATTGTTCTCTGAAGCTGTTCCCTGCTTACAGCAGTTGCTGCTCTGCTGGCAGCAGCTATCACTCTCAGTGACTACAGCACCACATAAAATAAAACCAACAACAGGGAGGTATTGCAGGCCACCAATTCTGGTGCACCAGCAACCTTCTTTCTTGGGGACTCTAAGGCATACAGAGTGGGAAAAACAAGAGGTACTTTGCTATCATGAACCAGGCCATGATGGTCCCAGGAGTAACATCTTACAACATGCAAGGAGAGCAGTAAGTCTGGTACCTGACACTTCTGTGCTTCAACAGATGGTCTACAGATAAGCACAGAAGATGGTGTGGAGAGATAGGCATTTCTTTTGTGCTTCCTCCAGCCATTGGCTGCTAGGCATGGGCCCTAAGAAGTAATGAATGTGTTTTAAGATCCACTGAGGACCAGACTACAAAAATACAAAGAGCATCAGGAAAATAATTTTTTGGGAAGGGGTATATTAATATGTTCTAAGGAGTGTCTCCTAAGATTAGGGGGGCTGAAGAACTGAAGGGGCTAAACTAGGGTTTGCTTTGACTTACAAAAGCGTGTAGGGGGAAAATAAAAAGGCACTAATCCAAAATACTGCCTGGCTGTGTCACTATTAGCTGGCTAGCTGCATCCCAATCCGTCACCTCTCTGTTGTATGAAATAGCACAGTTCATCTGCTCTGAGAAGCAGCCTGGAGGCTCCAGTCTCCAAAAACTGGATGCCCTGACCTCCTGGCTTAGCTTCAGTGCCTGGAAGGCTGGGACATTGCAGTGGCAAGGCCAGCTCAGTTTCCTGAAAGAGTCTCTTTTAAAGAGCTACCCAAAAGACGACAACCCCTAAGGCAATAAAAGCAGTGAAGTTGCCCCTGTCTGCCACAGAGGAACCTGATAATTCCTACTTGAATGAGTCCTCCTAAGGTTCATATGATTGAGACTGCATAGTTTGTTTTCTTAACTCACAGTTCTTCCTTAGAGCTTCAAGAAGAGTGCTATTAAGGGCATTCATTTATTTTCATCATCCCCATCTTCTCTCGAGCGTGCAAAGATGCCCTCTTGCCAGAAAGCCATTGTTTAACTCTCAGCATCCTGTCCTCCACTTTAGTGGGTTGCACGGGAGGATTTACAGAGCTGTCACGCTGCAGTATCCATACCCGTGTACGCTGAGATGTACTACATTCTCCAAATTAATCTCCCATCCTTTGGAGATTCACTTATGCCCCCTTTAGGCACAAGCTCATCATGCTCAGGCACATAAAAAGGCAATGAAGAGAAGCCGTGGGTATGGCGAGCGCCAGGCAGCCACCGCAGAGCACGGAAATGCAGCAGCCCTGTGAATCCCGCTGTGTAAGGCAGCTCATGAGCGAGACCGCACACCGAAAGTATTTATTGTTGCTGGAGCGCTTTAATTAAGTGGGAACTGTTGGGAGAGTAAACACAGAGGTAAAGCAGCAGCTTCCCACGCAGGAACACCTCCCTCCACTGGTAAATCTGCCCTCTCTGCTAAGAAACTCCCGCTGCTCCACTCCTTTGTGCTTTAAGAGAAGCAAAAAGACTCAGTCGTCCTGAGAGACATCTTAGAGGAAGAAATCATCATGGCACACAGCTTTAGCAGCACTTTCTGGCATCTGAGGGGGGAGCAGTCACGCTGCCACATTGCCGATAAGTCCCCGTCTGTGCCTGGCCAAGCTCCCACCGCTCACACGGGACAGCCCCATCCCTGTTGTGACCAGTCCTCCTTGCACTGCCAAAGGCAGAGTTCACCTCCGGGTCACCCCCTTTATCTCAGGAAGGCTGAGGGCTCAGGGAGGCATCGCACCTCTGCCAGCTCTTCTCCAGCCAAAACTCTCTGATCATTGGAGAAAAGGTCATTTTCCCCAGAAATTTGAACTTGCGCAAAATAGAGCATAAGGAGGTACCAGGAGAACGTGGCAAGGCAGGATTGCCGCAGGCTGATCCCTAAAGCTGAGAGTTTGGGTTGGTTGCTTGCCTTTATATTTTTAAGGCACTCAGAGGAACAGCTGTATTTTTTCACAACTACTGAACTCAGCAGGAACTCTGCGAAATTGTCTTCCCTACTATGGAGCTGCCTCAATCAGGTGTTTAGCCACCTCAATTTAAGTTGTAACTTCTGGGTTTTTTTGTTTTGTTTTGTTTTTTTTTTTATTCAACAGCAAGTCATAAAGCAATGCACCATCAAAATGACAGAGTGCCTTCATCAATGGTGCCTTTCACCAAGTGTGAGGCTGGGCTGTTAGTACAGATGTGCCTAAACAGAGAGGAAGCCAGGAACCCAGGACTTTCTTCTGTCTTACTTAGCTTGTCATCTCCTTAGCTTGCTCAGCCAACACTTCCACCTAGTGGCCTGCACCATGCGTGCTGGGATGATGGATGTCCTTGGATGTAACAAAAGGATCAGAACTTTCTGAAGAGGAAAAAAATAATCTTACAGAATAATCAGATTATTTCTCACTGGCAAGATTGTGTCAAACTAGTTAGCTTTCCCCTCTGAAGGGTAGGGATAATTATCATGTAATGCTGTGCAGCTGCATATGACTAGCATGCACATTAGAGAAGTAATCAGTAGTAAATTACTTCTGAGACAATACTCGGTTGCATGTAAATGATTACTTTGGGTAGTCATTTGGAATAGATGAGTTTTGCAAAGTTTAAACAATCCTAGTGGGGGATTCTGCTCCCCTTAAGGGGACAAACTGCATTGCTAAGCAGCCAGCACAGAGGAGTGCACACACACAGGGCCATCCAAGTGCTGCTCCCAGTCTGCTCGTGGCCCATGTGCTTTCTGGGATAAATTGCTTATACTATTTGCCTTGCTTTCCCTGCCTGAACCATGCAGACAGTATTCTGTGGGGAGTCTCAAAGCCATCTACCATGTTACTGGCTGGTATAAATAATAATACCAGCACAGAATTCCCTTAAGGATAATCTTTGTGCTGGCTCTTTGATGTTCACATGGATATTGTCTTTACAGGACTCGTAGAGGATAATAAAGGAGAGAGCTGCCGTCAGGTATCCTCTTTCTCAGGGCATACCTGAACTGGTCTGAGACCACAGCTGAAAGATATTGTTGTTTTGAGTTTTTTCACCTTTAGAACTTAGTTTTATTTTTATGACAGCACTGGGACATTGTCTTAGAGATTAGTAACAGCCATCATCACCTGAAAAATGTCTAGAAACAACCCACCTCCCCCTAAAAGCACTTACATTTGTTTTCCAGACCTTCTCTCTATCATCATCAATGTCCCTTTACATTACTCTATGTATTTAAACAGAAGTTAAATTCCCCATGTGACACCAATCCCCTGGACCACTGTCTCCTCTGCAGTCAGAAGCAAGAAAATTAAAGCCTCTAAAGAAAGCACACACTAGGGAAAGACATCTTGTTCTGCACCACAGTTAGGCAGCAAGGCAGTAGAGGTGACAGCAGACACCCATGGCACAGTCAGTAAGACCAATGAGGCTCCTGAAGTCTCTATCCAATGCCTTATTTGTTAGGTTATTCTTTCTCCTTCAAACATCTTTCTGTGGGATAAAGCCTTCAGGCAACTACAAGACAAAATTTCATATTTTTCTTCTTTCGTAGCAGAACATCTCTGCTTAATATATTTTTAAAGACTATTTTCATCTAGGAAGACTATTAATAATTAAGAAGAAAGCAGTATTATTATGAAAATTAAGGCACCTCTGGGTCTGTGAAAACATGGTATTTCCCAATGACTTACTGACACCCCTTACAGCTCCCAGACAAACAGCACAGAGAGCAAGAGACATTTGCACCCCAAAGGGACCACCCTGTTTAGTCCAGGTCAGCGCACAGGGCTGATGCTCTGTAATTAAAAACAAGCTGTCAAATTATTTTTCACAATTCTTCAGTCTTTCTTTGCTGTTTGCTTTAGGGCAGTGAGAAATCTTTCCTCTCTCCTTGCCCTGTCATTACCAGGTCACTGTGATGGACCAGCAGGAATCACTCCTGCACTTCCACGGTGGGGCAGCAGGAACTTCCACGGCTCTGCAAACCTCAACATGCAGAACTACATTGTCAGCCATAGTTGTAGAAGTGAATATCTTGCTGGACTTCATGTTTTGAACACACTCTGCAAGTGTTAAATTGCCTGCACTGGACCTGAGAAATGAAGGACTGGCCCTTGCCTGTGCACTTTGCAAGAACCACTCGCACAATTAGGGTTATACACAGTCATGCATGCAGATACTGCAGCATATGTGGATATTACTCCAACAGGAGTAAATCCTGACCTAAAGGAGTCCCTGACATAAAATTGCCATGGGCGAGATGGGCCTTATCCTTCTGTGCTGCAGAGACCACTGGCTAGCAGGCAGACTTTGGCTGTTTTGGACACCGATAGCTGTGTAGCCTTGGCAACATGCAAGTTTCCCGGGGCCTGCCTGGAGAGTGCTTGTTGCTGATTTCCCTTTCATTGAGGGCCAAAGCAGTCCCTGGACATGCTGGGATGCGCTAGTGACAGAAAAAGGCCATTGCTGCTTTGATGCCTGTAAGTGGAGGTTAAATACAGGGAATGGAGCAATGCCATAGAAGAAAGTGGCTTACTTCTCTGAAATTCTTAAAATCAGATCATTTTCTTTGGACTGAGCAGTATTCATCCAACCTGAAAAGGCAAAAGCCTGCTCCTTCTCCAGTGAAGAACCACTGATGAGCCAGTACCCCATTGCCTGCAGGGACTGCAGGTACCCACAAAATCTCCTTCTTTCATTCTTTCTTTCACATGCCCTGATTCCCACTCCTTTAAAGCAGGGCTGGGATGAGCAGTATTATCTGCAGTACATCTGTGACAGAGCAGCCACCAGAAATGAAATTATTACTCATCGGCCAAGCTGCCATAACAGAGTGGACTCAGGTGTTCCTTGATCAGTCCAGAAAGGAAATAAAATTTCTTGTCCCAATTGACCTCCACAAAGACACTGAGCTACACGAACTTGCTTGCCTGAGCTCCTGGATTTTGCACAGATAAAGTATTTCAGCCTTGCCATCTCTCTCTGCGCCTACAGAAATTTTCCTGAAGTCTGCTCTACATGGGGAGCTACAAATAAGTTCAACAAGTTTTAGGTTGAGCTTTAAGTGTGGTTACTTCCTCTCTGAGCAATGCTAATAAGGACAGGTGTGTTAGGTATATCAAGTGTGCCAAGTCTTAAAACTTTGCTACCTTCCAATGTCTTCATTAAATAACGATGCCCTCATTTCAGAGTGGGAGTGAAGTTACTAAATGACTCCAGTTTTAGCTCAGGCTTATTTTCCTGCAAGCAAGTAAGAGTTAATCCTACAAAACCACCTTCTCTGGGGTGTATTGTGTCATTATCCCAATGCTCTGCACTGTGTGCCAGGGTGGTGCTTCATGGTCAGTGAGTGGCTTCAGCACTGCTCTCAGTGCTGTTTCATTTGTTTGCTATCAGAAAGACAGAGAAACAAATTGTCTGTCAGTGCCTACCTATTCTTTAGGATTCATCCTGGAGAGGGAAATCAATGACTCAGTCTCTTCTTGAGGCATCTACATTAAAACATGGGGAGTGAAGTCTGACATTTTGTGTGTGTATGTGTGTGAGTGGTTCAGCATTGCCATTTATCTTCACCCTCCAAATCAACAATTATCTGGAGTCCCCCAGGAGGGAAATGTGCTCCTCTCATAAGGTTGGAATAATGACTGGGAAGCAGTGGTGTGTAACAGGATCCCCAGTGCTAGGCTTTGCCTGGTAACCACATACACTATTAAAATAACCCTGAGCTGGTTCCAGTCCTTAATGTTTCCTTATTACTATTCTATGGGGCCTGTGTTGGGAAGAGAAACATCACTTCCCTGCAAACTAATATCCAAATGCAAGCCGTGCTTAGCATCTTACACGGGTCCTCATAAATTTGAGTGAGTTCTCTGTGTCTCTTCCATCTCAATGGCCTGACAGGATGATCACTCCCTGCTACTGTACTGACCATGTCCCTTGTCAGTAGCCCACGAGGAAAAATTCTGTGTTGACATATTTCCTTCCTAATTTCTTGGTCTATAACTTTTTTTTACCCTTTCTCCCTGCCTAACTCCAATCACATTTGGAAGCAAAAACCAGTAGTGCTTGAGATTTTTTTCTATGAATTCTAGATCTATTTTTTTCTCAGAAGGTCAGAGAAAAGATTAAAGGATTTTAGCATAAAGAATCTATGAGAACCTTGCAATAAAAATGTCTTGGCTTTGGGATGAGATGGTACACTGCTGAAACATTTACCTAAAAAAAGAATCAGCTATTAAACTCTGCATTATACCTAGCCCAGCTTGACATGGATGCTCCTTTTCAGTACCTTCTTGCTCTGTGTGTATATGCTGACTGACCTATATGCTCACATAAATGGAGAGAGCAGGAGCTTGTGTATTTGCTCCATGATGTTATTGATATTATTGATTATGAACTCTTCCCTGTACATATCCGCTTACCTCCTTACAGAACTTATAGCTATTCATGCCAATTTTTAGTTATATACTAAAATGTGTCTGTCTCTCACCCAGGGGACCTTGACATCGGTTAAAATTGCAGCCTACACACACAAGAACAGCTCCAGAGCATGAAAGACACAACACTCATCATGTGGTCCAATAGGCTGTGGATTCTTGTGCTTACGTGCATATGCATTTGTTTTATACAGACCCTGCCTGGGTATGATAACAGCAGCAGAAACCTAGACAAAGGTGAGGGTTAAGAAGCAGGCAGAAGCAGAGAAGAGATTGTGGAGAAGGTGGGGGAAAAGAAGGGAAAACAAAAAGAAAAAAGAAGACAAAGAGTGTATTCATGCTTACCTCCTCTCATGTACAGACCACAAAGCTCCCTGCCAAGAAACAGCCACCCCCATTTTGCCTGCCAGGAGACTCAGCATCTAAAGAGGAACCATTTGTTCAGGGTTGCTCCCCAGGTAGGAGGCAGAGCTGGCAGACAGACACACCGTGGCCTCTTGGGTCTCAGCAGCCCAGCTGCCACAATGGGGATGTCCTTAGTTTTTGCCATCTACAGCTGGGTTGTGCTCCCCAGGGGTATGGCTCTGCCAGAGGTCCCAGCTCTGATCCCGAAAGTCCCCTCTGTGAGAACCAGGACCAGGGTATGGAACAGAATAAAGGCATCATGTAGTGGTGCTGGGAGGAAAGCAGATACTGTGCTCATGAAAACAGGGCAAGTGGTCAAAGTCCAACTTTCCTGACTATGTGTAATGATAGCAGGGAGGCTGGGGGACACATTCTAAGTATGACATGTGATGGGGAGTAAGAGAAGACGGCCTTGTCCTGTGCTGCTTTGTCTACAGCTCTCTACTACAAAGGTTGATTTTCCATAACTCAGGGAGCAGCAGGGAATTTCCACCAAACCGACAGAAATCTTGTGTTGAGCTAATATTTTAAAAGGGTAAAGGAGATGACCCAGGTAATTATAGGCCTGTCAAGCTGACATCGATCCCAGGTAAAATAATGGAGCAGCTAATAGGGGGGATATAATTTATGCCCATCAGCAGGGGTGAATGGAAAACAAACCCTGTCAAATGAACTTAATATCTTTCTTTGCCTTGATTGCAAGTTTCCTTGATGAAGTCAGCGGTGCTGATGAAAAAAAACCACTAAGATTTTCCAAAGCATTCAATTTGGTACCACACACTAGCTGGATTTAAATCCTAGAACAATACAAAGCCGGCAGAGTATGTAGTAAGTGGACTAAAGAGACTGATGACTGAAAATATGATTGAAACCAGAAAGCTGTCATCATGCAATTGTCTTATGGGTTGGGTCCCACAGCGTGAGGTGGCTGGCATGACAGTATTTTACATTCATACCTGTGATCTACTCAAATCTGTAACTAAAATCTATCGTACTAAGATTGGTAGGGTACAAAATTGTGAGGAGATATCACTGATACAAAAGATTTTGTAATTTCTTGGTGATTTTGGAGCAACAAATATGCTAGAACTATATATGCTTCAGTTCAGTCATATGTGATGTAAACATATCTAAGAACAGAAAATGTAGATGGCAGGTGAATAGACATGAATCTCTTCCAAAATGAGTTATGAACCCCAAGTAGTCAAGCACAAATATCCAGCGTGATACTATCACCATAAGATCTGATAAAATACCTGATCAGGGCCACCTCTGAGAGCAATAAAGGAGACAATTTCATCTTTTCTTTGAAGCTGGTACAACCACACCAGAAACTCAAACTGCTCAACTCAAGAAACAGTTTGATGGGGTGGAGATGCTTCCGAGAAGATCCAGGACAACATTCCTTGGATTTTCAAACCTAGTTTTCAAGGCATGACTGCAAGAGCCAAACTGTTTGTTTACCATCATCTTTTGGCATCCAACAGAGAGTACCATTGATTTCAGTGGAGTAGCTCCTTGCTGAGTGATACCTGCTCTGAAGCTGGTCCTTGATGCATAACTCTACTCCCAGTATTTATCTCCTCCACCTGTAAGTAAGGAACATTACTTGTCTGCTTGCCAGGACATTGCAGCAACAACAAAGATAAGAGCTGAAATGCACTGCCTCAGTGCCAGCTCACTCTATAGCTGTACATTCTATTACTGTGTCTGCTCAGCACTGAGCAGACTGCAAAGTTTCTCTTTTGCCCCAAATGGCTTCCTTTGCTTCAGAGGTACCAGGAAAGACTCAAAATTGGTGGAGATGCTCTCATGAAATCTTCCTGCTGGTAATACTAATGTGCACCATGTACTGCCCAAGTGCACACCCTTTACTGTGGTCTAAGCCATGATACCAAGTTGAGCTAGAACAGATGGCTGTGTATTATTAATTGATTGCTAACAGTAATAAATGGCTCCATACAAGTGGACTTGTAATCTTACAAATAAAGTCCTTGGCATTTGTATTGATGGTAGGCAGCTCATGGAAATGTTCTGGAGAGAGGTAAACTCCCAGCCCGTGTGGAATGAGAGGTGCCACCCTGCATCTTGGCCAAGCAACCATTTACTTTGTATTTCAAATAGAAAAAAGCTCATCAGAAACTTTGGGAAATAAAAAATAAAAAATAAGACAGAATTCTAAGCCCACTCTGGGGGCTGAATTTTCTTATTTGCTTAATATTTCCCAGGTCCAGAAATAGAAAGGGTGGCTGACTAATAGACTTAAGATCTTTGAGGTGAAATGATGCTACTGACTGAAGAATATGCATTAGCTGGCATCAGCACAGCCAAAAAAAAAAAAAAAAAAAAAAAAAAAAAAAAAGGAGAAATCCACTTAGAGCTGCTTCTCCTGTAAGATAAGCCCCAGGTTCACAGAGTGAGATGCCTCCTCCCTGCTGCAGCAGTGAATTAAGTTTGTCATTTGTTATTGTGTCTTGCCAGCGTGCAAAATAGCAGCCCTGGGCTGTAATCTCCACTCATCTGAGCCTGCACAGTAATTGCTGGCAGCCATGGAAACCAAACTTCCCACAGTCATTTATAAACTTGACCCTCCTTGCTTCCTTATTGCTGTATTCAGCCAAGCCCTTGATGGGGGTAAGCGAAGAGAGAGGAAATCGTAAACTGCAAAAAACCCCTAACGTTTGGAGGAGGAGCACAGAGAACTGGCCAAGAGCCCATCGTGCAAGTAGGAGCCTTTCCAATGTCACTGCTGGCTTTGCAGCAGGCTCCTGGTGAAGAAGATGGAGCAGTGCCATCTGCTCCGATAAGCTCCAGTTAATGACTAACAAGCCTTTCTGCATCATGTGAGATGTGAGGATGGCATCCTTGCCTCCAAAGCCCACCACCAGCTTGCCAGGGACCCTTGGCCATGCCACCTGACTTGCCTTCTGCCTGAGATGTCCTAGTTATAAACTGGGGATAGCCTATTTCACAGCATCGTGATGAAGGGGAAAGGATGAAAGCCTCCAGGTAGCCTTAAGATTTGTACCATAGAAGGCCAAAGAACTCATTATTTTCTTCAAGGGTACAGCAAAAATTCTAAAAGTGTTTCCAGCCCAGCTGAGGCTGGAGGACCTTGCCTAGGTGACATTCCCTGGAAAACTCAATTGCTCTGCTGAGTCCTAAAAAGACACCCAAGGAAAGCACTCTCTGAGGGAACCCCTCCACCATGCCTGACCCCAGGCATCTCCTGGAACTGTTTCCAGCAGTAAGACTGGATCTTTTTGTCCCCATCTGATCACAATTCACTATAAGAAGTGCAGGAGCGATGCAGTCCTTTGGAGGTAGTGAAAGTAGCACAGGTAACCACCAAGCTTCTCACTGCCAGCTTAGGAAGATCTGCAGGCAAAACCTTGACACCCCAAATTCAGTGCTCCTCCAAGGCTTCATTGCTCTGCTGTGGACACTTGGCCACCACTGTGCCTTGGACTGAAACTACCAACCTCATGTATATCAACCACCAAATACTCACCACATTCTTTGGATGCCTGAAGCCAGATGAGACCTTTGGTGTGACTGTTAATTTCACAGTTTTGTGGCCATCCAAACACCTGATCATGTTATGATTGCTATGAAATACCTATTACAGCAACACAAAGCAAGGAAATAGTTGTGTGGAGTTTTGAAAGTGGCTTGATTTTATCAAATTTAATTATTTAAGCATCCTCACCTCTCACACTTCAGGAACACTAATGATTGAATACTGACAGGAGACCACTACTGAAAAACACATCACTGACCATTGGGACCATCAGATTACACCATTTGACAAATAGCTGATCTAATACATCTCATTCCTACAATGCACTTGTAAGGGTTTCTTTTTTTTTTACCATTTTTTTTTATATCAATATTATTTGATCTAAAGCCCCATCCAAAAGGATGACTATTTCTTCTTAGCATGCCACAGCAGGTTATGATAGCCTGTCAAAACGTGTTAAGCCAGGCTGAGTTATGTTAAAAAGTGACACATCTATAACGGATCAGGCATTCAAAGATGGTCTTTTCTGGCATGGTGAATTAAGAAGTATACCATCTCATTTAATTTTTTTTTCCTTTGGGGAGATGGAAGCTAATTAAGATATGCTAAGCTTGGTCAATTTTTCCTCAAAGACAGACCTCCATAATTATTTGGACCTTGTTTAAAACAAAAAGAATGTGCTTTGGTATCATGATTTACCCAAGAGCTCCGTGCTAGCCATGAAGTTTGGCTATAGTGGTTAACTTCACTTATGTTCAGATTTGTTTTGAGCCAAGGTTTTCATATTGAGCCTAATGCGAAGCGTTACACCTCTGAGAAGGATTTAGTCTCTTTCTTCCTCATTAAGTGATGCCTGATGCAACATGCTACTCCTGGTCATAGCAAAGAACCGCAGCTGCATGACACTCCTTTTTCTTTCCCCAAATCCTTGTAGTCATTTCATCTACCTCTCCCCACAACCTCCTTATTTAATTTTCCTATCCCTCTCAATTGTTAAAAAGCCTCCATGGGGCTTGTAGGAGCTTTTTTAGCTCTGTACTGTACATCACAGACTGGAAATAATGCAGGAGCAGAGTTCCAGCAGCAGAATTTGCTGTGCCCAGTTGCACCTGCTCAGATTTGGCCTATTAAAACCACTTGAATATCAACTTTTCCCATCTGTGTTTTCCTCTGTAGCTTGCTAGCAGCTGATTACTAAACTTAGTCATGAGAAATGATGCACGAGGGCATCTGGAAAAAAATAGCATGTGATCACATAGTCAATGAGTGCACCATCATGGACTGGCGTGAAAGGTTGTGATTAAGCTTGGAGAGAAATCCTAAATTCTTGTATTTTAAACATTCAGGATGTTTGGCTTAACATGCTGAATGTGTCTTTGGCATGATTTAAGAGTGACAAAGATCTAATTAGGCAAATCCACTATCTCTAAAGCTCTTGGTAGTTTAGAGTCCACGCATGAGTTAACCTGCTTAAAAGCTGCACACATGCAAGTTAAGCACATGCATCAAAAGCACTTTTCCCAGCTAGTTGTCTTCAAGGAGGGTAAAGGGGCAGCATATGAGCAAGAGCATCAGGTCAAGAAACATACAAATAATGCTCTTCTCACAGGTTCCAGATCCATCCAAACACTCTCTGCTCAGCAGCGAGGTCCTGTCTATCGCTGGAATCAGCTCCACTCCAGATCACTAACTCTTTATCTGCAGCATTGGCCACAGCTTGAGTTGGGATGACCACTTGTGATTTGCCTTACCAAATTTTCCTGGGCTTCAGGAGCAACACTGAACAAAACAGAATAAACCTTCAGCTTCCTCAGCACCCACTTAATTCAGTTGCTGTGATTTCTGTGTATTGACTTGACCTAAATTATTTAACAAGTGGTGTTTATCAGAAGGAGCAGCACATACATTTGCCCTGTACTTATTCCTCTCCAGGCATCTGCTTATGAATGCGGTTTGGGAGGAGGCGGGGAGGGAAGAGGGGAGGAAAGAAAGCTGCTGGATTTTGTTTGTTTCTTTGTTTTTTCCAGGCTGACTACAAAAGATATTTTAGGGGTGAGGTGAAAAAGACCCACCAAAATGTCCCATTTTCTGCAGGGTGTGGGACCTAGGCAGAGAGGATTGATCCCACTCTTCTTCCCTTCCCAGCAAGGCCCATGAAGGTGCTGTTCTGCTGCTGGCTAAGCCAGTCCACAGGACAGTAACATCCTGTTGTGGGAGCTATGGCTGCACCGATGGTCTGTGGCACAGAGGCTGGATGCAGGTGGGAGTGGGCTGCTGGGACAGAAAGGCAGCAATATCCCCTCCGGACAAGAGGAGGGGACCTGGGGGTCAGTACTAGCATCATAGGGGCTCAGACCTGATGATCTGGAAGAACACTGTCAGCTTCACAGCATCAGGCACAGACCCTCACAACCACAGGCAGCAAGTAAGAGATAGGAAATCTTGACATTTTCTCTCAAAACTCTTCTAATGACACTTCCATGCATCCCAAGTCACCAATCCCTTCCCCCAGAATGTAGCTGTAGCAGGATCCTTGTACACTGGGCTGGCTTAGCATAGCGTTTGTTAACTTTACTCTCTTTGGAGGATTAGATACTTTACAACCAGTCTTTATGCTGTCAGCTGCTCTATCCAAAAGCAGTGACTGAGATTTGGCTTTTAAAAGCAGTTTCTGGGGGTGCTCAGTGCTCTGGTAGCAATGCCTCCATGAGATTTTGCACTTATGCTGCTTCTGAAGTCCATCTGTTCCCCTCATAGTAGCAAGGTCAGGCTGGGCTTCACTCTTTTTTTACCCCAAAGGATCAAGAGAAGTGAAGGAAAATGTGATGACTCATCTGAACCCATTCTTCAGCAGGAGGTAGGAAAGATGCAAGTGGGAAACTGCTTGGTCTGCTTTCTCTAAAATCTAACTGCACATGGCAAAATGGGCAGGCAGAGCATTGATTGTTACATTCTGTAGAGCAAACAGGATTAACAGCTCTAGTGCTAGTCAAATACAGAATTTGAAAACAGGAATGGAAGGGCTCAAATGGCATTTTGTTCACCCCATTTCCCCAAGGCACCTAGTGCTGTGCCTAGTATGTTCTTAAAAGCCTCCCATGATGGAGATGTCACTGCCTTTCCAGGCAACCTACTCCACTGCTTTTTCTGTCATTGCTGTCAGGAAGTTTTGTCCTCATGCCAAACCTAAATCTCTCTTTCTACAATGTAAGGCCATTATATCTTTCCCTCACCAAAGCAGGAAGGGAAAAAAAAAAAAAAAAAGTATTCCTGTTCTCTATACAGTGACTTTTTGTGCATTTAGAAACCATTGTCATCTCTGCCTTCAATCATCTCTTCTCTCATTTAAGCCTAGTTCTTCCACTATTTCCTCCCTCAAAATGTTTTCCACCATCTATACTCTCTATCTGGATGTCACCAGTTGGCTCAGAACTCTCTTCAAGTGTGGTGATAGCATGTCCAGAAGAGAATCCAGCAGTCTTCCAGCTGGTGGTTTTCTTCCTTGAACCATATACTATTTTCCAGGGTCCCATTAGCCATTTCAAATCCTGCCTTCCAGACGTGTGTGGAGCCCTTCCCAGCTCACCCTCATCTGATAGATTTAATAATTCCTTAGGCCATCCACCAAGCTGTTTTAATGAAAACATGGTATTACAGGAGACACAGAGTACCCACTCAATAAATCTTTACAGTCTGACAGCAAATCATTGAAAACTTATCTCTAGATCTGTTTATCCCTTTTCCATAAAACTATTCTCTAGTTTGCGTAGCTCAGTGGTCACAGTAGACTGACATCCTTCTGTTGCCACGGTTTGTACAGGCAAAGCAGTAGTGGTGTAGTAGCATGAGTAACTCTTTCCAAGAGGCTTATTCTAGGTGCACCCTCCAAAGAGGTGGATTTTTCCCTTGCAGGAGCTCCCAGCACAGCAGTATGGCTGTAGACAGTTGAGCTCCACATCTAGTAACTGCAGCAAATGAAAGACATAGACTCCACGGTGTATTTAGGAAGGGAAAGCTTTCTGGAGCCATTAAGTTACTAATGTCCATGTACGCAAACCTGAAAGAAAGGTGCTGAATTGATGGATGTACTTGTCATATTTATGGTTTGTAGCACAGTGATGAATGTGCTTTGTGGTTTATAATGCAATGCTCATTTAACTCTCCTTTTTAAGATCAGGCTGATTTATAGAAGCCAGTAATGCTATTGTGTTTCACAGGGGTGACAGGGATAATATTATAGTGCAGAGGTTTGTCAATTAGTCTTGTATGACAAAGCCAGGCTCCAAGTGGCTGCCTCTGATTGGGAAGATTTAACCCTGGCAAAAATGGATTCCTTTTAAAGGCATCTCTGGTGCTGGACTGAGCCACTGATTCATGTCCTTACCCAGTATTTTGTGGAACTCCTAATTTATGGGGCTAAAGCTCCAGCTGTCTCAGTGAGTCAATTCACAGAGGCATGTTCCAGCACAGAGCTCATCTCCGGCTGCAGCTGACCAGTGCAACAGATGTCAGGTACCTCAACCCTGCAGTAACAGCACACCCCAGACAGCCCCTGCACTACTTTTCCAATGAGGGCTAACAGTTTGGAGTACACCTATTTTTATTACCCATGGTGAAGCACTTGATTTTCTGCAGTCAGGGGTTCAGCAAGCACCAGAAAGGGTGGATGCAAAATCTCTAATCATGTGAGTCAGTGCAGGCATATAGTACTAATGAGAGCTTTGATTTACCAGACTTAACACACACCACCATTCATGTTTTCAACCTCTGCTTTGCTATGTACCCTCTGCTGACTTTTTTAGCAAGTTTCTTCCTCCTTCAGCCTCATGTTTCTCCTCTTTTTAAAGCTAATGGAAGTACTTAGCTCACACACGTAATTAGCACAAGGGCTACACTCTAAAATCAGCAGGCACATGTGTGTTTTAAGCTTTTTCACGTCAAGAAGGAAAATGGCAGAAAAATAAGCCTGTGTGTAACACAAGATTACATCATACTGTTTCTGGTAGGATCTTCCATATTCATTTAGCTCAAAATGTTTTGCAAGGTTACTGGAAATGCAGCTAGTTATCAAGCTAAATATAGCAAAACATCTGAGGTAGAGGCAAGAAATTTGGAAAAGTGAAAATGTATGCAGACAGAGAAGCCAAGATGGCCCATTTAAATCTGCCAACATACCTAGTTATTCTTCATTTGCTTTCTCAAACCCTCTGGACTAAGTTTACTGCTGCAGATTTTTATGACAGCTGCCCCTTGGGAGCCCATTACACACTCGATTTAGTCACTGGGACAGAGACATTTTAAGCAGCTGGATGATGTGAGAAACAAAAAGCTGGGTGCACAGCTGCCTGGTGCTGGACAGGCACCTGGAGGTCAGGATGAGAAGTGGGGACAGCCTCGTTTCGGGAGTGGAGGAGCAGACCTGGCAAGGAGGTGCTGTTGGGGATGGGGGTGGAGAGGTGCCTGCTGACAGAGGGGTCCCAGGGGCATTGCTGGTACGGGGCTGGTGGCATAAAGACGTGATTTGGTTTGGGAAGGAACCTCATCAGGCTGTTTGAGGAGGCTCAGACAAAACCAAGCCCTCATGACATAGGATGCTTTGGAAGGCTGCTGAGAGTACCTCAGCTCCAGCACCTCCTGTGATAGCCCCAGGAAAATGCCTTTCCCCAGGGAAATGCTCACAATAAACTATCTGTTAGCAGTGATGTGGCAGTCAGGCTCTGTCACCAGAAAGGCCCCAGACAGCCTATATATTGCTCTGATGTGGGTCTCCTACTGCTTAGTTCTCACTGCTATTTTTAGGCTGAGGAACTTTATGCCTTCAACAATTCTTTTTTTTTTTTTTCCGCCATCAAATGTCCCCAAACTCTCTTGCAGTTGACTGAAATTTGTATCCTTCAGCAGTAATAGATCCATCAAGACTAGGCCGAGGTAACTGAATGCAGAAATGCATATTTGAGATGCTGTTCATTTTAATAAACTACACTGCATGAATGGAATAGATATTGAATTTAACACATACTGGCATGAAATAATTCTTACTAAGTGGTGTCTGGAGTCAGTTTTCAATCTAATTTCCCCTTAGTAGATTTTTTTCATAAATACATTTTATAAAGATGAGCAAATTAATTTTTTTGGCACGTAGCAGATTTTCCTTATGATGAAGAGGACAAGTACAGTTAAGCATCCACCTGTACACTTAAGGGACTGAGATTGTTTGTTGGCCCTGATAAGCTGAAAATCATCTGAATACATCTCATCAGAACAAAAATTGAATTTTTCAGAGGTCCAGCAGACTTTTGGAAAGCTAAGGCTTGTGTCAAGGTTAATTAGGATATAACTTTGGAATGGTACCAAGGTAGCTGGCCCAACAAGGAAGACAGAGCCATTAGGCTGGCCCTCACCCAGCCCTGTGAGGCTCTGTGAGACTGGATGCAGCCATGCAGCTGGGGAGCTCCTTCCCATGCCCTGGGGTGAGCTGGTGGGAGGGATGGCTTTGCTAAGGCAAAAGGCAGCTCTCCACAGCAACCCCTCTCAAATCTTCTGCCCTTTCTCCCTGCTGTACCCTTCAAAATGGGGCTCCAGCTGGAGGGTAAGAGTTCCATAAGACATGGTTTCTTTCTCCAGACAATATTATTATTATTCAAGCCATGAATTGTACAGGTACAAAGCCAAGAGGAACATCATGATTATCCAGCCTGCCTGCAATGGGCAGTGGGAAGAGAGGTGGTGTTCATCCTCATCACCAGCCTTCAGAGAGGACAGCCTGTGCACAGATGGACAGGTTTGGTGGATGTTTCCTATTAAAATGAATAGGAGGAGGACAATATAATATATAGCAGTCATTAAAAAGAGAAAGATGTTGATTTCCCCAAAGGCTTTACTACAGGACTTCAGCTCAAAGTAGCTTGCTCCTTGTGCCACATGGCCATCATCTGTCATCTGTCATTTCACCCCCTCAGTGGAGCCAACCTGTCTGAACAAACCCCTCTTTCTGGCTGCTGTTTTCTCAGTGAAATCTGAGCCAGCCTTTTCCTGCATGGCAACACTGAATCCAGCCCAGCCTCTTAGCAGCTAGAGATGTTGCTGTCTGATTTGTGGTTGCTTTCAGTTTGGTTCCTTGCTGGGGGAAAAACAAGCCTCACCAGAGGGCTCCCCAGCTTTTGGCAGAGCACCCAAGATGGCACAGCATGTGGAGCACGCTGCCATTCCCTGAAGGTGTACATCTAGGTCCAGGCCACTGCAGGGATGCATTGCCCCACTCGCCTCCCTGGAGAGGGACAAGCACACTCCAGCTCTGCCCACCAGCAGATACCTCCAGCTGAGTCTTCCTGTGAAGAATATGCACACACTAGGCTTAATCCACGGGTCGTGGGACTTGAGCCACATCTAATCTTTCAGTCAAGGCATAGCCTCAACAGGTCTGGGAAGACTCCAGTGGAAAAAGGACTCTCCACTGCCCCATTTTCTTGCAGCTCCAACCAATCGCATAGCTGTGGTGAGTAGCAGAAGCCAAGCTGCAGGCATGTCAGCAAATAACTGCTGTACAGACTGTTTGTTGTCCACTTGACGCCAGTCCTTGTCAGCATCAATATCCCAATTTCACTTGCTACAAACAAAGGTTAAGTGAGTCCAATTACTCTAGTAAGGTAATATCAATAATGCTACTAATTACAGCAATTGCATTACGGATCATTAGTTAGTGATTATGACTTTGTCAAGTGCTTGGCAATTTTATGCAAGAATCACTCACAGTGTGTCACGGAAAAGAAATATCTTCTTGGCATTGCTGGTTTCGAGTCAGTATAAATGATCTTAAAAGTTTGTGTGAAGTCTGCCAAAAGCTTCTCAGGAAAAGAGATGTCTGCCTAGTATTTGCAGTTCCACAGCACAAAACAGGAAGAGAGTGACAGTAAGAGAGGGGTGGAGGAGTCCTACCATACACAAATGAAAATCCATTATTTTGAATCTTGAAGATTTTAAGAAAACAGGATCATATGCAAATAAAATGGACTGAGTTTGTGTGAGGTTTTCACATGTTTTTCTAATAGGAGGCATTATTATTCTTACAGCCTCCCTGGAGAGCCTTGCCATGTCTTATTTTATTTGAATAAATAATTAATTTAGTTTAATTAAGATCATCCAACAGCCTCAAGACAGGTTTTACTAATTCAAGATTCATGGGGGGGGGCTAAATATGTAGATGGTATCCACAGAGACTGATCTTTTTCTGTAAATTGAATTGGAGGTGGTTAAAAGCTGTCTCTGTCCTGTAAATTTTCCTCTGCAAATTTTCTGTAGCTCTGCTGTCAGAGCAGTGAAGATCAGAGACAGTATGTTCCACAAGACAACTGATGGGAACCCTCTCTGTGACCTCTTCTTTGGTCACAAACAAGTGAGTTCCAAATGCCTGGATCACACTGAGAAACTTTTTGCTGATTTAACAGCTTTTCCAGGGCTTTTACCAAGACCCTCTCCACCTGATCATATCCCATATTTTCAACCCCTTCCTTAAGTGAGTACTAAAATCATCCCAACTCAAGCTTAATGAAAAGTAAATGGGAAATTGAATTTAAAGTCAGAGAAGAGACCATTAAGATCCACTAATCTCACTCATGCACGTGACAGACCATAAATTTCACCCTCCACTTCTTGCACCAATATGCAGTAGAATTAAAATGCCTCTTCTAGAAAAGGTCCTTGTCAGGAAGATGATGAGCTTCCTCGCCTCATCATCCCATTAAAAACTTCAAGGACTCTTTTGCATTTTGAAGGATCTTATGAAGGTCTGGAAACCTTATGAAGCTAAAGCAAACAGCTGGAAGCGAGATTTATTCATAGACAACCCCAGGGTGCTGGAATATCCCTAGAACATTTAGGCATCTTGTCTGCACAAGGCTTGACCTCTACATTGTGCTCTTCACTGTCCTTCTGGACTTGTAGGAATCAAACTGCCAAAACAACAAAGGTGAAAGTCCAGTACACAAGAATGCTATTATCTACCATTACTTATTATATTTTCAAAAATAGAGAAAAATATTTCTTGATACTTCGAGCCTTAAGAGTGAAATTCATGGCTATTTAGTCATGCTGAGTTACATGGCTGGACAAGTGGTTCAAAAATCCAAGGACCTCAAAGAGTATAAGATGGTAAATATGAGATGAACGTGACTGTAGAAAAGTGGCATCCAGAAAATGCATCATCCCAGACCAATTTCTGCCATATTCTGTCAAAACTAATCTGAATAGGCACCAGCACTCTTTTGGCCATAAAGATGTAATACAAGCAATCATGTATTTACACTGCTTCTGTCAGGGTTAGAGCAAACCAGTGCAGTAGGACTGTGATATATTCAACTCACACATGTTCAATACGACAATGAAAACTGAGAAGACAAGGACTTGATCTCATTTGCCGCTGCATAACCCCTCAGACTTGGGAATATGGCTTAGGCAAGGCTAAAAGCAATATTCAGTCCATTATCACGTGAAATATTTAACAGAGAAAGCAGATGCTTAGTAAGATTTTAAGTGACTCATTGGAGGAAACCTTAAGCAAGAGACAATATACACAAGCACATTAAACAAGATAGCAGCATGGTTTTTCCTATTGCCTTTTTGATGTACAAGCAAGTAACCAAAGAGAAAAAAAATTTTTAAACTATTGTAATAATGCAGCTCCTGTCCACATCATAGGGATACCAGCTGGAAAAAGACAGATAATTCACCTCCATTTTCATTTGGCAAGATCAGAAGATCGGATGAATTGTGATGGTGTGCAGCTTTGGGTCGCAAGAGTAAAATCTGCACTGTTTGTTCTCCATGGTCAGCACTGATTTACCCTCACTTGAACTGAGAGGCTATTTAAGCAGTAATTTCAGCTTCCTGCAACACAGAAGCAATAAATGGATCCTCTCATGCATTTGAGACATTTTTACTAAGCATATTCATGGGGAGACAACTGTTGATTGTACTCCAAAGACATCTGAAATAATAATTATGATAACAAAATGTCACAGGAAAAGCATGGCTTCAAGCACACTTGCTGCTTATTTCTCCCTGATGTGCTCATAAATTTCCAGCTTTCTCCTCTTCTTTCTTGGGGCTCCAGGGAGAGAGGTGGCAGGGTGGGGAGAAGAGAATGAGATGCAAGCAGAGAGGCTGTTTATGGCATTCCTGGTGACTGAGGTAACTGGCCCTTGTCATTCGTTAGTATGTGTTGAGCAACTTCATGGGGATGGAAAGTGCTGCTGTACAAAAGTATTGGGATTTAATTTATTTTTTGCCATGGGATGATTTGGCCTGTTCTGAAGACCCTGCATCCAGTACATTGCTTGGTTGTGTTTTAAGTGATCCAAGAAATACAGTACAGACTTGATATCTCTGTTTTCCCCTGCCTACAAGGGCACAGAAGGGACCATAGCCTAACTCTGTGCATCAATGTGCCCAAGGCCATGACAGGTGGCTGGAACCTCTGTTTTCCTAACTGCTGCTTTGTGGTTTGTGCAACCTGATTTTTGCCAGTCCCATCAGCAAGGGTATGGGAAGACTTATCTACCCAGTCCAGCAGAGTAGAAAAGAGACATCAGCACCAACAATTCCCATCCAAACAATAAGGAACATGGTTTAGTGGCAGACTTGGTAGTGCTAGGTTAACAGTCAGACTCAGTGATCCTAAGGGTCTTTTCCAATCTCAGTGATTCTATGGTTCTGTAACACAGCCTGAGGCACAAGGAGCAGCCCTTTTGCAGGCAGGTACAGACCCTTGCTAGCTGGGCTGCAACATTTCCACGACCTAACCATCTGGAGACATGCAATATAGGATAGCCAGGAGAATATGAGGAACTCAATTAAATACTGCCTCTGGGAGAAGAAAAAAGACTCTCTTCACTCCACAGCACACTGTATGCACACCCCATTACCACAGTCAGGCACAAGACAACAGTGCCTGAGTACTGCACAAGTGTAGAATCCCCTTCCACCTACTGTCTCTAGTCCAAAATTATGCCTTTCACTAGGAAATGCAAAATGTGCCTCATTTAGTAGAAAGAGGTCTGTGAAAATTCACAAAGCTGCCACTCCATCCCCAATACTGGGAGCATGCACCACACTGCTAAAAGAGGAAGTGCAGCTGACTGATTCCTGCTTCCTCAGTGCATCTATTCCTAAGCAAAGCATCCCTTGCTCTTACTATGCTAGGACTAGTTCCCTGGCTGAACAAAACACTACAGGCTGCAGAGCTGTCATTTTGCCACTGCTCATCAGCACTAAATTCAGTTTGGAAAAGGAGAAAACAAAAAGGAAAAACTTATCTGTTGGTTCTTGGCACTAATCAGTGAAAATCACTTCAGTGGCACAAGTGAAGGTAAAGGTAATTGAAATGCAATGGCCAGCAGGCTGACCACCTCTAAAAGTACAGTCTGTGTGCCAATTTAAGAATTATTTGGATTTTTCTCAGGGGATTTTCATATGTATAATTACATTTGCATATAAGACCCCTGTAATATGCCAAGTCAACAGGCCTAAAGATTGCCATCCTGTCTTTTTAAATAAAACAGATTAAATCCAGGGAACAGATGCTGCCCTCTCGGGGAGTCTCATCCTGTCCGTCAGAGATGCAGCTACTCTAGATTGTTGTACAGTTACTGGCCAGCACTGGTACAGGTACTAGAGTAATCAAAGACATTTGATTACAATCTTTAACAAGACAATCTTCAACAAAGACATTTAACAAAGACATTTAACCACATATCTCTACCTCTGGCCTTTAATTGGGAGCAACCCCCCTGTGGTTCTTGAGCCAAGACTTGTGAAGATCTCCAGTGCAGCTCAGTTGTAGGATATGTCCCACAAAAGAAGCATAGCGTTGCAGGAGCTGCAGGTAATCCAAATCCCTAGATGTGATGGGAAAGGGATTAAACCACCGTAGCCCCATCCTCACGTCTGAGTCAGACACTGTGGCAGAGTAGTGGAGAGAGGGCTCTCAGCCAGGCACAAGAAGTAGGACACAGTGATGATGTGGATGATGATGATTAGATTTATTGCTAATACAGTATCTAAATATTGCCATTGCAGTATCTAAATAACAGCTTTATCATCTGTTACAATGGATTATAGTATAAGCAGGTCATGGTCCATCCTGTTGAGTCACGAGCTTCAGTGAGCCCCCCCTGCTGTCTAAACTCCTCAGAGAAGTCTGGCTGCAGATAGGTCCACTTTGTGTCAGATTTGGTCAACAGTTTAAAGAGTTATACTATAAGCAGGTTTGGCTGGAAACATAGAGGTTTTGTAGTCTTTGGCCCGGCAGAATTCACAATTACAAAAAAACAAAGCACCTATGTAGCAACTTTAGGATTTTATCTCTGTATTTGAATGAATCTTAGTGCTTTTTACTCATCTGTCCAAAAGTGAGTTTTCCCTACCTTTGGAGTGGATGTACTTTACAGGCTGCACCTTTGGGAGACCAGTTTACCCACTTTTCCCAGTCTCCAGTAGCATTTTATGCCCAGTCTGGCTGTAGCTCTTGGCCAGAGTGTCCAATCTGCTCATACATGAGATGCTAGTGTTTCATTCTGTGACTAAAGAGTCAGCGAAGCACAGATCCCAAAAACAGAGGCTTACAGATTGCAGAGGATTTGATGTGACTGTTTCCATGTAGCTCAGCCTGTGACGAGCAGCAGTGATGATCTCACCCAGGTCATTGGTTCCTCTCTTTGCACACATCTGAATGCAGCCTTTGGAGATATGAACCAGCACAGCCCACTGATTCACACAAAACCAGCCTGGGCCAAGTCACCTTTTCTCAGAACAGAGCTGGGTGCAGTATGAATGCTGTGTGTAAAATCAGGTAACAAAGACCCAACCTGACTGCCAGCACAATGGCCTCCTAAAAACTTGGTCACCCCCAGTCTCCTCTGTATCTGAGCCAGTTTCATTCTTAATTTCCCAGACCCAAACTATCTTTCAGTGAGTCCGCTTTTGAGATTTCTTGCTTTGCAGAATGAGAAAACTGGCTTGTTAAAACATCCAGGTGGAGAGGGTAAACTGCATTGAGCATCTCCTCTATCTATAATTCAGGCACCAAACAGAGGGTGCAAACACAGGCCACAGCAGATCATGCTGATTATTCTGTCAGGAATAACTTAGGATGGCAAATTTTAAGCTCTTACTTCTGATCATGAAATGCCGGCAAACACATCAAGACTTTTGTACCTGCACTCATTATTCAGAATTATTTGATAAGCGTTATGTGCAAACATGTTTAACTGCACGTGGATCATCCACAAATTGTTCGATGTGACCTTCATTGAAGAGTTCAACATTCACAGACTGCCAAGGGGCCTGTCAACTACACCATTCTTTTCAGCCCTGATTTCTTCAGTCTGAAAAAAAGGGAGCCATTCCCAAAAAGAAGTCAAGCAGGACATTATGCTTTTCTGTGAGATAAAATATGCCTTTGGATGGTGAAGGCAGGGTTCAAATTTAGAAATATTTTAATCCTTTCCTGTCTAAAGGATCAAGAAAGGCATAAGCCTGATCAATAGACTGTTTGAAAAACTTCACCTCACACTTTCTCTTCATGGTCTCAAAAGGTTATTGCATTTGCATACATGAGGGTGATCCTCTTCGCAGTGGAATCTCTCTTGCTCCCTGCCTTTCACATCTGCTAATTGCTTTAGCACTGCGGGTCTGACTAGAGCTATTAAATGGCCTGTAGTGTCATGCACTCCACTTTGTAACACAGATCTCACAGATGCACCCACTCTCCTCCTTCTCTATTTGCCTATTTTAATTTTGTTCTCTCTCTCTTGGAACTAGAAAAGTAGGAAAGAGGAAAGAACCCCTGTGAAAGACACCAATGATATTGCTTGATAAAAGGAGCTCCTACACCACAGTGATGGGTGAGAAGAACCTAGGGAAAATCAAATTTGACTGACAGCATCAGTGCTGAATCTCTCGCCTGAGGTATTGACATTATAGTGCTAAAGGTCCCCTCTCTAACACAATAATATTTCATATACCTGCCAAGCATGCTGATTTGAATGTACTCATCTCTCACTTTCTGTCACCACCTATCATGGTTCATCACAGTCACTGTTGCATTATTAATAATCCTTCCTCTGTGTATATGTGCATGTTTGTAGCCCAGATGGAAAAGAGCTCCACCTGATCAACAGCAATCTCAGTGGAGGGCACCGTCTGGGGATTTGGAAAAAATTCACAAGTCTGCTCTTCTGTGTCAGTTTGAGAAACAGTCCACCACTAGTTGAAGCATTCTCTCCAGCTGGCCACACACAATACAAGTGAAGGATGAAGTGACAGAGAAGAGAACAAGGGATTACTTATTTTAATGGAACTAGTCAGGAAGCTGAAGAGGGATTTTACCTCAAAACTCTACAGGAAACCACACAGATAACAGCTTTGCCCAGCCAAAGTGGTCACTGGGAGAACATCATGCAACATTTTAGTGAGCTGACAGCATTGTCAATAGGATGACATTATCCCATTCTAACTGGTGAGGTGGGAAAACTTATGTCTGGTGGCTCAACAGAGCAATAAAGAACCTCAGCTATTAGTCATGGCTGCTATTAAGGGGGAAAAAAAAAAAAAAAGAAAGAAAAAAAGTAGCCAGAAGATCATTGGCATGAAAAGAAATGTTAGGGACACTGACATGAAATCCCTACTTCAGAAAATACTGGGAAAAGGCATTAAGAGCCCTGTGTTTCCCTTAAGACTGGAAATGTCTAGTGGCTCTCCAGGATGCAGGAATGTAACCAGTGATGTTTCCAATGAAGAATCCAGTGCTAATAAGTTTCTTTAATCCTTATTTTGCCAGAGGGCAAGCTCTCTTTCAAACAACTGCATTTGTTCCATCATCATCAGAATGGCAAACAATATTAAATCCCAATCCCCAAAAGTTAAACCCTAGCCCATGATTTCCTCTGAGTGTGCCATCTATAGCACATTAGAAGGCTCTAATTTTATCTTTAGGGCCCAGCTTTGGAAATGGCAAATCCCTCATCATTGGCAGAATCACCCTGGAACTCACGTCACAGCAGATTTGCAACTTTACGTGTTCTTTGTTCACTGTTTTCCCAAGCAGGTGGAGTTTCATGGTCAGTGAATAATGACATCATCTCCTTCCGATGTACAAAATGTGATGGTTGCTGCCTTCCTTAAGAAAAGACAAGGCTGAATGAATGCAAGAGCTGAATCCGTGCTTCAGCTCTTAACACAGATACCAATTACTCTGGAGAGTGCTCAATAGCCAAGCACTGGGGCTTGGAATATATTCCTTTGACAGAAGGCTCATCTTGTCAGTCTGACAATAATGTTTGATTCTCACAAGTGCTTCACAAAGCACCATGTACATCACTAACATCTCTTTCATCCGTCCCTTGTGGTATTTCAGACCTTGTGGTGACTTTTCCACTCTGGCTGACTCCTTGGCTGCAGAAGTGCTGTTTCACCATCTCTGCAGCCATGCACTGCTCTGGCAGCCTGCTGCAGCGTGAGGTTGGCAGTAGTGGAACTGAGGCACAGGTGCACTAATTCATGACTCTGGGCAACTGTGAAGGTGAGTTTTTGTTAAGATCCCATCTTGGAAATGAGAGAAGCCAAGCTGAGGTTCATGTTCCCTTTGGGTGACCCCAGAGGCAGAGACCCTTCACCAAAGAGTGGTACACAAGGGTGAGCACATTTAAACTCACTCCAGCTGCCTGCCATGCTCTGACAGGAGCTGTCCAGGGAGATGTCCATCTTGTCTCAGGATTTTTCAGGTTTTGCCCCAAAGCATGTGATTCAATACCTGCCCTTTTTGCCTTGCCTCAGGTAGCCACAAGTGTTGTAAAAGGTTATGAAATTAGTCCAGTCTCTTTAAAACCTAGCCACAGCCTTTGCATCCGTGACCTCAGGGAGAGGGACAATACATTCCATGGATAAATTACATGCAGTATTTTAAAAAAAAAAAAAAAGATTTCTTTTTATCAGCTCTAAAGCTGCTGCCCTTTAATTTCAGTGAATGACCCCTTGTTCCCATGTTGCAGGACAGAGTTTAAAGAAAAAAAAGAAAGGAAAGAAAGGAAGGAGCAATCAATTTCACTTTCCATCTTTAATCATTGTGAATGTCTCAGACAAGTCTCCCTCCAACTAGTCATCATTTCTGGCTAAAGAGTCCCTGCAATCTCTCATCATCTGTAAATTCAATGACACTTCTATCTTCACTGACCTTCTCTGGACCTTTCAATATCTCCTACATTTTTCTTCACCTGACAAACAATGATTTCTGACCCACCATCACCTCGATCCTTCCTATTCTCCTCTACAAGGAAGCCTGTTGCATTATTCAACCAGTCCCTGACTATTGCTTCCTTTCTGCTTATTTAAAAGTAGATACTTGAGTCCCTGTTTTCAAAGCAGAGTCCTTTATTTTAGGCAGATTGTCAGTGCAAGAATAATTTGATAAAAACTTTACATAAACCCCAGAAGAAAGCTTTCAAAGTGAGTTATCCCCTCATTCCTACCACTAACATACACTAGCAGAGCTGGATATTGCTGTTGATAAGCCTATAGAGAACAACAGGAGCAATTTTCATTGCTATGACATCAACTTGCTTTGGAAACTGCTCATAGTTAAGCTCTTTTGGGCATTTTTGCCCTTAAAAGAAACTGTAGTTTTGGATTAGGGCTCAACACGGGTCATGGAAAGCACAGTACCTGTTGCTAGCAGAAACTGTGAGTGCATTGGTCTGTGTATTCTCTTGCTTCACTGTCCTTCTCCATAAAATAGTTAATGATGCTGTTGACCTGCTTTGAAAGAACATTGATGGCTGCTAACGAAGAGCTCTAGGAAAGAGCTGGCTGTTATCTCACTGACTTTCATTTAATTTCAGATCAAGGGGCATAGAGAAGAGCCACACCTCCAGAACATTACATCTCTCCGTCCTCATGGGACATGAAAGCAAGGACATGTTCTCCGAGAGCCCTACCCCCTTGTGTCTTACAGAATGTAACCCAAAGCACTGCCCAGGCCACCAGTCTGTCTGAGCAGAACACATGAACTCTTTGGAGCCAAGCTTTCTCCTTCCTCTCCCAGGGCTTCTTTGGTCAGCAATAAAACATTTCATGTTGAAGGCATGGCAAGTGTCAGTGCTGGCTGTGAAGATGGCACCTACTGCAACAAGCCAATGTCATTCGTATGCCACACCTGCTTCTGCAGGCTGTCAGCAAACTTCTTCAGTGTGGCAGCACTATACTAGTTCTTTCTTTCCAAATTTGCTGCAGACTCCTGGCAGCAAGGCACTGATTTTTTTTTCCATAAAACCTGAGGTACTGAAAAGCAGCTAGAGGCTCCTGACAATCCTTCCCATTCATCTGTTTGCTAAGACTTCCTTCTTCCGACAATGCTCTTGCACTTATGCTCAAACTACCCCAGTTTAACCAGCTTCTGCTGCCAGCTCTCCAAAGGACAGGTCTCTGATAGTGCAGGGATGGGATGAGAAGAGAAAGTTTCTTTTTTATGCCTGACACTTGGAAAAGTGGCTGAAAGTGATGATTACCAGGTGTTGTGCTAGCAAAGGCCAGGACGAGTGACCCCCTAGAAATCCTGTGCCATATCCTTTTCATGCTGAGAACCACTGACCTTGAGTAGAAAATAATCTGCTATTGAGCAACATTATGATGGAGTGCCTGCAACGTGGCACCTCTGCTGATATTTGTCTGTCTTTGTTTTACTATTTATATCTGTAATCGTCCTGGAGAGAGAAATTAATTACAGCCTGTCTCGCTATCCAGAGATTTTGCTCATATTACAAACCCCTGAAAGCACAACTCAAGCAGTTTCTGATTATCAGTGAAAGCCTCAAACTGGAATACAAGCTTCTTAATTAATCTCTCCCTCTCTCCTCTTTTCAAGTGATGATTTCATGATGTTTATGGAAAAAAAGGATGAGAAGAAGAAGAAAGCAGCAGTGAGAGACTGAGAGAGAAAACAATTTTCTTCCATTTAGAAGATAATTGCAGGGGAGAAGCTGGAGGTAGATGCTGGCTGAAGATTTCAGGCATCATATGTGGCATTTCTCCTCTAGAACAATTATGGAAGTTGGAAAATAAAAACTGATCATCCCATTTTCATGGTCCTTCACATCCCCAAGGTGCTCAGGGTGTTTTAGTCCATCTTCTACTTGTTGAAAAATCAGGTATTTTCTAAGGAAATGGGATTCACAAAACTGTGCAGAGGAGTTAATGCACGTGTGTCTGTCTGTTCAGCTGTCTGCCTTTCCTTCCCTCAATCCCTGGAGCTCACTGGACAATTTTAGCTGATTTTATCTGACATGATAGGCATAAATGAAAGGTTTTCATTAAAAAAAGCGGAAGACATCTGGGTAGAGAAGAGAGTCCCTGTGTCCCAAATTATGGAAAGTCTGCAGACTGAACTCACAGCTTATTAGACTCAAGACAATCCACTTGGACAAGAAACCTTATAAATGCCCTGACCATAGGAAAAGTTTCAATTGGAGTGACTCAATCCAGGTCTCATTAGTTCCAATCGCCATCAACTATTCACTTTTCTCCTTTTCTCCTGTGCCTCTTACAGACTCCCAGCAGGTTTTCAGTAGCTTTTCAGCTTTCAGCAGTGTCCTTTCCAGGCACTGACTACCCTCCTTCTTTTTGTTCCTTAACAGGGAATAGGGATGGGGAAGACAGAATTGCCACCTCTGCCCCCACTGCATCTACTTGTCCCTCTGGATGCTTAGGCAGAACAGAGGCTCTGTTTTCCCTGTTTCTCTTGTAATGATATAAAAGGAGGAAACTATCCTTTGCTCCCACCCTCCTCTACACTGCCCTCGAGTGAGAGGATAATTGTTGTTCTTTATGACCATTTCTTCCCAGGTGAGTTCCCCTTACTAGGTTACTACTAACCTATCTGCTAACCTGCAGCCACTCACAAGGATGAGACCTTGTCAGGGCCCAAGGACAGAGATGGAGACCATCAAGGGCCATTAATGCACTGCACAGCCAGCATGGGGGCAGGGAAGCATCACTAACAAAACTCAAGCACATACAGCTGGGGATGCTGGCAAAGGCAGCAGTCCTTGGACCCCACCTGAACATCAAATCTGTGGATGTGCGGCAGCACAGCAAGGGCAGGGACTCCCTGTGTCAGAGCAGTGCCAACAGCCAGTACAACCTGCTTAAGGCTTCTGGGGTGGTTAAGTAGGTTAGTTTAAGCTGTATCACTGTCCCTTACAGGAGGGTTCACCACTTGACTGCTTGCTTTGGAAGGGAAGCGTGATGGAGTGCCTCCTAAGGGGTTCCCATACAAAGCCCCTGCTCAGCTCTCAGATAAGCAGCTTGTTTCTGAAGGCACTGTTTATGTCTGAGTTAATTCCTCTCCCTTAGAGGTTATGGAGGGATTTAAGCAGTTCATTTTCAGAAAAAGCAAGGAAGATTCTCTCCCCATGGTGTTACCTGTGGGAATCCTGAAGGAAGCTGGGTGCTTCCTATCATGTCAGAAGCACCTATTCCAGTCTGATCTCTAAGTCAGCAAAAGCTGTGCAGCTACAGCTAAGGAAAATTCATCCTTGTGTTTTGGAAGGGAAAGTCAAGCTTACTGTTAATTAAAGCAGGAAGCGTAGTGTAGTTTTTTCTGTTAAGACAGCGTAGATAGGACCCCACATGAGACCATGTCCTTGCTGTACAGCGGATTAGAAGAAAACAAACAAGCATTTTGGGAAAAGCAAAGATTGCTCATTATCAGCATTTCCTAGAAGACTGTCTACATAGCAGACCATGAGACCAACAGGCATGTCAGAAGAAACTAGATGCATAAGTATTGTAAGTCATGTCTTCAGGTGGATAATTCACTGGATCTGCACTTGTTACCTTGCTTTCCCATGGAAATAAATCTAATAAAAAAGGCTAAAAAACCCATCAGATTCCAGTCCCCCTGCCTTTACAAGAATGAATTCTGAAGGGGCTGATTGTGGGACCAGCCAGGTTGGACAACGAGGGTCAGAGACCCTTATGTCCCAATAAGCCAGTGAACAAAATCTTGCTAAGTGCTAGAGAGAGACTCTTGAATAGCACAGCTGAAAAAAAGCCTTTGAGAGTGAGCTCAGTGCTCACAGAGATTAGAGGAAGAGAATCCTGAGGATACCCCAACCATGAGGTAGAACATATCACCCCAAAAAGCACAAACCCTAAGGACACTGTGTTGGGAGGCTCATATCTCCCAGTGGCTTTCCTCCTGCCAGGTCTCTTCTGTTCCATGCTTCCTGGAGATCCCTCTTTTGAGCATAAGGGCCTAAGTCTCAGAAAGTCTCCATCTGTGCCTGCCTCCTGAAACAAGAGGAAAAGCTGCATAAAAGGAGAAGAGGAAGGGTAGGAGTCAGCTATTTAGGAAAGCTAGATAAGACCCAGAAGACCTAGTTGGCAACTACTGAAAAGGAATGAGCATCACACCCAGTGAAACTCTGCTCAGCTTTTCTCACAGATGTTTCTGACAGATGTGTTCAATACCCCATGTCTCACTTCATTTGGCTCCCCTTTCATCTGTAAGCCAGGGATTTTGATTCAGATCCTTTCATCAGACCCTTTGCTGTCTGATGGCATTTTTCATGCATCCCCAGAAGTCTGAGACTGGACAGACCTTTGAGAGTAGACACCAAAAGAAGGAGGCCATACCACAGCTGACCAACTGATCTGTGAGCTGCCTTACCTTGAAATGCAACTTAACCTAAATGACATCAGGCAAGGAAGGTAAAAGTGGCTGCAATAAAAAGCAAATTCTGTGGTAAATGCTCCAGCAGCAGTGTTAGTTGGTGAGAAAACCAAGTGTAGTGGAAAATATAATGAGAGGAAATCATTCATGTATCACTTACCCTCTTTGAGTTGACATGGAAGAACAATCTTTCTTTCTTCTCTGATCCCATTTTGAGCTGAGAAATAGAAGGAAAAAAGCATCTTCCATGAATAGAAGGAAGCATCCTTCCATGGCAGTGTGCACTTGCAATCCAGGAAGCCAGCCATATCCTGGGCTGCATTAAAAGCATCATGGCCAGCAGGTTGTGGGAGAGGATTCTACTCCACTCTCGTGAGACCCCGTCTGGAGTGCTGCATCCAGCTCTGGAACCCCTGATAATAAGGACATGGACCTGTTGGAGTGAGTCTGGAGGAGGCCACACAGAGCACCTCTCCTATGAAGACAGGCTGACAGAGTCGGGATTGTTCAGTTTGGAGAAGAGAGGGCTGTGGGGAGACCTTATTGCAGCCTTTAGGTACTTAAAGGGGGCTACAGGAGAGATGGAGAGGGACTTTTTGTATCATCACATTCCCATAAGGGTATGTAATGATACGACAAGCAGTAATGGCTTTAAACTGAGAGTACAAATATATTAGATATTAAGAACTAATTACTGTGAGGCACAGGAACAGGTTGCCCAGAGAAGCTGTGGATGCCACATTTCTGGAAGCATTCAAGGCCAGGCTGGATGGGGCTTTGAGCAACCTGGTCTAGTGGATGGTAAGTCCATGGCAGGGGATTTAGAACAAGATGAGCTTTAAGGTCCCTTCTAACACAAACCACTCTGATTCTATGATCTTTTCAAAGCACTGTGATCGGACAAGGACTAGAACAATGGAATAAACATGGAGACACAGAATGAGCTTTTTAGACCCTGCTTTCCACAGCAGGATGGCACTTGAAGGCAAACCTCCTGGAGTTCTGCAGACCTGACTATGCAGCTATTCAAATGTAATGTGTGATGTTCTTTATAACCTGTAGCCTGGCTGACTCTTGTGGTATGTGTTGCATTTGAATGCATTTCATTGCACTGCTGACTAACTCTTAATTTCTCCCTGATGGGCGGTCAAATAAAGTAAAGCACAGCTTTGTAAATTATTACTATTAAAGATGCTGCCATGAGCTATTCCATACATTATGTAAGTTGAGTTGAAGTAGACACAAATCATCCCTATGATCAAAGCTTTTCAAGTTCAAAATTGTGTTCAACCACATTTTCTAGGAAGCTCTTGCATTTATATTAATAATAAACTGTTATACTGAGGCCCTCAAGGAGCAGCAATTAGGCTTGAAATCATAGACAATGACCTTTTTTTGTGTTGGTACATATTGTACAGAGAGAAGATTTCAACTTGACACTCATGTTGCTCCTTCACACCTCAATACTCACTGCTTCAGTGTCACTCCTCACCCTCTGTTTAGTTCCCTGTTCAAATAACCAAACTGGCATCCTGTTTCACAAGGCTCTGTGTCTTAGACCTGTCACCTTTTACCACACACCACGGCATTTTCCTTCCTTCTCACAACACTGTTGCACTTCCCAGTGTTGTCTGCTTGAATCTGTATGAATTTGGAAAGACTATAACAGGTGCTGAGGTATGCAAAACCTCAGAAAATTTGTCTGTGCTCTGTTAACCCCATTAGGAGGTTTTAAATGATGTGTAAGATGGCAGATTCTCAAAGTTATTAATCCTCTGACACTCACTGAAATGGGTGGTATTTAAGTAGCTAAAAACCAATAAGAACATGAAACATTATCCTTTTGCACTCTTATAAATCTTATAGTATGCTTACTCATGATGTGGGCTTCCAGACTGTCCTGGATTCTCACCTTTTATAAATCAATACCCTGCTGGTTTGCACAACCAAAGACCTGAGCCAATGAATCAACAGCTTGATTTTCTTAATCTAAACTCTCAGTTAGAGTGAGGAGTCTACACAGATCCCTGCCCTAGTATTGTGTAAAGCTTTGAAATATTAAATCAACAGTCCTTCTAAATTCAACACTTTCCTTGTTTCCTCTTTTCCCTTTTAGTGACATAATACAGCACAGTCCTGCAGCAGGAAGAGTTTGTGACTAGCAGCTGGATAAGCCTCCATAGCCACAAATTAAGGGGCCCAGGGCCTGAAGCAGAGAGAACTAGTCCGGCTTTTGATCATGATCCAGCTTTGTTTTAACAACAATGATTTGTACTAAGCTCACAACTGAAGTAGCGCAGGCACCAACAAAGTAGTTCAGTTACAAGTTTGATCCCAAGACACTGACACCAGCAAAGCAGGAGACATCAGCCTGCAAGCTCACCCTCAGGACTGGCCTTTCTCACCATCCACATTGCGAGTCTTCATATGGGACTCATGTGGGTGCTCTGTGTATGTTCTGTGAGTTGGCATGATGTAGGGAGTACATACAGAGGCTGTTTGGGAGGCCAAGGGACTCTGCCAGTCCTCCCTCAAGCTACTCCTGCACAGCAACATAGACCCCAGAAATTTCCACAGCTGTGGGAGGTGAGGATGTGGTGGCAACCTGCAGCTGCTCAGGGGAAAGCGCACTGGAGGCCTCCACGTTGTGTGAGGCATGAGCAAAGCTGGGCTAAGAAACATGGGCTGTCATGGGAGTCCTCACAGTTCTGAAGCAACATTCACATGAGGACAACCACACCTGTTAACCCTGGAAATAGGAAGGGATGCCACTGGGGATGCCACTGGGAATACCACTGAACCAGCGGGATCACTGTGGTGCAAAATGTGGCAACGTCATGAGATGTGAGGTGCTTTTGGACCAGCACTCTCTGGAGACAGAAAGCTGGCAGACAAGCATCCCGCAAACTTCTCGTGACTCTTTCCACCTAGACTCACCACCAGATGTGTCAGACCTGGCTGTTTCTCCTTTTGTGGTCTGGTCCACACAGCTCACCTTGCTGCTTGTTTTATTCAAACATGGTAGTAGAAGAGCCAATCTGACAGGATGAAGTGAGCTCCAGACCCAACATAAAGCAGCAGTGGTGAGCACAGGGATGAGTGCAAGCTAAGGCACTATGTTCTGGGATGGGGATTAACACAAGCCTCCAGTTTAGGGTTCGTGTCCACTGGTTTGGAGCAAAATCAGGACATAAATGTCTGCCTGCAAAATATCTAACAGATACTTCCTTAGACTGAAAGCTGTGAAAAGCCTGGTGTTTCTTTTCTCCACCATCTCACAGAAGTTACATGAGCTGCCCATTTTTGCTGGGACAAAGCTTTTCTCACAATGCTGATCATGACTAGGCACCTGATTTCAGCCCTGAGGGCATTCTGCCCATTTCTGCTCTTGCTTCATCCCCCCATGCAGCCACAGCAAAGTAAAGAAGTCTGCAAGTAGTGAACTAACCTGGGCCCATCCAATCTTACTAAGCAAATGTCCCATGTCTGCCCTTTATCGATCCATCTGCAAATGTGAATATGAAAGCAGGTAATTCGTGCTGAGATTTGCTAAAAATATGTCTAACTCACCTTGTGTTTCAACTGGCCATTCAAATTACTTTCAGAAATCTATTATGTGCATTACCATTTTTATTTTCAGCACAAAGGGGATTTTTTTTTTCCCAGCCAGTCAAGTTACTGTCTACTTTTATAGAATAAATCGCTATAAATTAAGTTAGCAGCAGTATAAACAGAGGTAATAGATCCCTGTCTCTGTAGTGGCAGCTGACAGCATTATGGAAATGAAGAATGTCTATTTCTGAGTTTATTCTAATGCTGATGAGTTTGCACTGATGTTCGTCTCTCTCATTTCTCATTTTATCACCTCTAATGCAATGATTTCCCCCCTGCAAGCTTCTCCTTCCTGAGGTTTGATTTAGTCAAGTAAATCCTAAAGGCTATTTAAAAAGTGAACTATAGGAAAAAGCTTAGAGTTGGCCTAGTGGGTACCACTTAGGCTTTTGTTTGAATAACAAAACTTTGTTTCAAAATAATAAAAGATGGTACAATTGAATGCATTCAGTCCAATAAAAGTATAATCCATTTTCCCCTTGAAATATGCTCATAATAAAAGAGAGCATGTATTTTTGTTTTAAATCCATTTCAAATTTCCAACCCCTGCTGAAGAATAGCATGGAGAAAGTGAAGTAGGAGGGAGAATGAGAAAGTGAAAATTTGTAGCCCAAAATGTGAGAGTGTTTGGGTGTGCAAACACATAAAATGATCTCTTTTTCTACTAACTACTTTTCCACAACTCTGGCCATGTAAAAAAAGGCTTTTAAAATGTGTGTACTAGAACCAAATTGAGGAATTCTTTTCACCAACGAATTGTAATAGGAACACTTGTGAGAATAAGAATTAAGCCCTTAACCTTGTGAGATTTATTTTCCAGATGCAACAGCCCTCCATATCAAATTTAAAAAAAAAAAAAATAAAAAAAAAATAAAAAAAAAAAAAATTAGTAATTTCATAAATTACAGAGGTGACTTTGGAAGAGCCTCTGTCCAGGAACATTTGATGGCCCTTAGCTTAGAACCCTCCATCTGCCTTTTGCAGAGCCCAGCAGCACTTTTGATTTTGTGAGAGTTTGGTAAAAGGTGTCTTGAAATCTGTGACAAGAGCCATGTCTTTCCCAGTAGGTTTGAACACAGTTGCCTTGGTCCATTTCCATATCCAAAACTCCATTGAAAAGAGCTCTTCTATGAGGAATAAAAGCGTGGGCTGCTTTTTTTTTAGATGGCGGTGGCGGGGAGAGGGATTTTCTGTTAAAAAACAAGCCAGAGGAATCACAATAACCTTCCCTTCTTCCCCCTGCCCTAGAGCTCAGCTTGTCATTGAAGCAGGCAGGGAGGGAGCTATTGAACTCAAAAAGACCAGACTGACCACCAGAGGAAACTTTCTCCTGGTTTTGACACGGACATCTGAAGTGTTCCTGAAGACTGCTCAAGTTTGGTGAGGTTTCTTGGGAAAGCAGGCAAAACAACAATTGACACGGCCAGCCAGGCTGCTTTCCTGCCTGTGAACAAATCCATCACACTGTTATGGAAACTCAGAATCTAATGGTTGTAGCTGGAAAACTGCCTGGAAATTATTCCTTTGCACAGGAAATTCCAGAATTGGAAAACTTGAGGATTGTTCCAAACCAAAATTATTGTGAATTTTTTAATTCTCCAGGGTATTCCTCTCCTCTTAGCATTTTGCTTTTCGCATTTCATTGAGCAAAGCCAACTGCAACAGTGGAACAACAGCAAATAGTGTCATTAACAAATTCCTATTATCCATTTTCATACCTGAAACAAGGAATCTGGAGAAAAAATAAGGAATCATCAATTAAAACCCAGCCTTTGCAGAGGCACAAAATGGAGAACATAAATATCTTGCTCAGGAAGAGGCAAGTGCTTTCTCAGTAGGTATAGCTGTCTTTGAACACCCTGCAAAGCTGGGAACTCTGGCTACAAGGAGCACCCCAGAGCATGCAGCTGTGACCAGGAGTTCAGGGCAAGAGGAGACCAGAAACGACTCTGCTGCCATCTGGTGATTTTTGTAACCATTTGATCTTAAGATGCTGTGAATATTGGCAGGTAGCACTAGCTTAGCAGTGCAGGATAATACATACATAACTGTGAACTTATCTGTGGTAAAGAGAGGAATATGGTAAAAAATTCGGTGCTGGATGTCTTCAGCACATAATGAACATAATGTTGTGTAGATCCACGTTCAGCCCAAAAGACATTGCTGAAACATTATTGCTAGCAATGACCAGAGCAGGAACATTTAAGAAATGCTGTATTTGACATTTATGTGATCATTTGTCTCCCAGGAGCATTTCTTGACAACTTCTTAGAATCCAAATATGACTTCTGTTCTGGAATATGGCAGGGCTCTGCTTTCCAGAATAGAAGAGTTTAAATAAAAATGCATTTGAAACTACAGAATTAACACTAGAATTAACACAAAAATTTATGTCTTTGTTTAAAACTGTGCTCCTGTACTCCAAGAAAGATGAAAGCAAGTATTTCCACCGCCTCCTTTTGTCATGGAAGGCAGTCCTTTTACGAGTCTTTTTCCTCTCCACTAAGCTCTCCTTTCTTGTTGTTTCACAAAAAATCCCATTGATTAGTGGTCATGTCTTCTCCTGCACTCTGCCTTACATGGTGTACATTTCCAATCCCTTCTCCATCTTTTCATACATGTTTCAATCTTTCTCTATAGAGGAGTTTTCCCATGAACGGTTTCATCCCAGTGCTATGACTCAAACAACCTCTTCTCCTCCTTTGGAGTAGTTCTAAATTGAACTGAAAACTCCTGCTGAAGGCATAGCATCGATTTGCATAATAGCACTGCAATATCCCACATCCCCTACATTTTGCTTCTCTTTAACCACTAATTTTGTCCATCCACAGAAAATACTCATTTGCTGAATGTGCTGAAAATATGCAAACGCACTTAATAGAAATAGAAGAATTTCTGTTGCTTTTCTCCTTGTTAGATCTTAGGCACTGTCCTCATTCTCCCACCCATCAGAGCTTGTAATTTACCAGTGCTGTTTCCAGGACAAATGTGTCTAAAGAGTCCTGAATTTCAGCTCAGTAATAGGATTGCTAAATCCAAATATAGAATGATCCAAATAAATATATAGAGGTTTTAGCCCAGCCTCACTCATTTTACTAGAACACTGCTGTGGGGGTGTTTTGAGCTGTGCTAATTTTCAGATTTCTTGGTAATAATCATCTTTTCTTCAGGTTCCTTCAACTGGAAACTAATGCATTTCAAGAAGGAAAATGTGAAGAAAACAGCAACAACTGAAATAGACTCAGTGGGGGAGGTTTTCAGATTTCTTTTTTATTTGGCCATTTATTTCTTCAGAAAAAGCAAGCAGCTCAACTAAATAAAAAAGAAAACTCATTGCTTATGAAATCTAGCAGACAATACAATGCTCTCAAGTGATGTGGTAAAAGCTTCCATTACCTGAGACATTTAACCGTGAATTGAATTTAGGACCGTAAAACCTCCCATTCTTTCTGTGCTCCAAGTGCAGCACAGGTACTCAATAGCCTCACCAGGCTGGTACTGTTAAAAAGAGAAATGAGTTATGACTGAGATATATACTGATACAATCTCTCTACTCCTCTCTACTTAAGTACATTAAGTGTTGCATGCTGCATAGAAATAAACAACAGCTTTCTTCTTTTCTTTTTTTTTTTTTTTTGACACTCCTCCAGTCTGAAATCATAACTAACACCCACCAAACTCTTCCCCAGGTTTCCCATCAAAATAAATGTGGGACAAGCAGACCGGCATGCCTCACCTGGAACCAGCCCTTCTTGGGAGAACAATTTATCCTCCCTGTATAGTGTACAAGTGATCAGAGCACAGCCCAGACATACAGTAAGGATTTGAGAATCACTGGGAGGCTGGTTGAAACTGTTTCTCAGACTGTCACAGCTTCAGCATCCCCAGACAATGCTGAAAACCCTCAACTTCCATCTGGGCAGCAACTAATGATAGAAAAAAAGAAATTTCAAAATGTTGTTGCACGGTGCAGTGAGAAAAGAGAAAGAGCTTCCACTCCTGTTCATCTTGAATCACCTCAGCTTCTTCTGAAGGTTTCTGATGTGGATTGCAATGAAAATGTTCTCATTGCAAGTTTATCCCATGTTTTCACTTACACTTTAGAATAATACTGTCTTCACAAAAAAATTTAAGCTCAGCTTTATGACTTCTCAGTCTGCTTGGTGCAAATTCATTTTATGGAGGCCTTCCTTTCCTATATCTTTCCCAGGATTAGCTCAGTCATAGCCTAGAGTGCAGAATTCCCAGCTAGATAGTTCTCTTGTACCATGTTGCAATGCCACAGGTCCTTATTGTCAAGTTCTCCTGTAACTCAGAAAAGTGAAGTTGAGTTAATATTTATTTTAAATTGTGGCACTGTGAGAGGTGAGGCTTCCTCAAGTAAGTTTGCTAACAAACACTAGTGCAACCCCAAAAAGCAGTCCAGGACCAGCTAGCTATACCTTACCCAATACTAAGGACTAGTTGCTTTTATATAGCTGGAGAAAGGGAGGTTGATGTCTCCATGGAGGACAATTTCTCCTTGCCTTGAATGACGATTCCCAGAAAGTCTCAACACTCAACAACTTTCCATTATGATGTGTGCCCTTGAACACATAAGCCAAATGACCAGGATAAATATCTTCTCTTTAATGTTATAAAAATCTCCCATGTTTCTACCTCTGTAATTTCTTTCCATACTCTACTTGCAAATAATACAAGTCCTATGATCTGAGTGGCATAATACAGCAAACAGTTAATTTTTCAGACAGTCAGAACTGGCACCAAACTAAATATAAATGCCTCCAGCATAATAGTGTTGGCCCAACCTGCCAGGTGCTATCACAGAGTGCAACCTACAGGCAACAACAGTCCATCCTCCATATGACGTGCTGCAAACATAGAGTAAACCTAGAGCTGAGCAGGTCCTGTTCTGGTCCCCAAAAGGCCAGGAATAAGCTGTATGTGTTCTTTTTTTGTCACATCCTTCTGTGACTAAATGGAAAATTATAATGCAGGTAGACTTGCGCTGTTTTTTTTAACATCTTATCAGAAAGATGTATCTAAAGGTTTTAAGAAAGTATTAAGGAAGTATTAGAGTTGCTGTATAATACCCTAATGAGACCTCTGCTCAAGCTGTGTCCATTACCACTCATCCAGCTTCAGGGAAGAATTCAACATAAGCAAGCATAGAGCAAGGCTGCCAGCATGGGGAGAGGGAGGAGGAGGCCACCAGTTAGGAGGGAGGTAGGAAAGCATGCTTTGTTTAGCCTAGCAAAATGAGAAGTGAGTGGAGGTATGACGGCTCTCTATAAATACTTCTGAGCAAAAACAGCAACAAGAGACAATCATTATATTAGCTAAAATAAGATGTTGGCACAAGAACAACTGAATGCAAGTTAACTATGAATACCTTTAGACTGGTAATCAGGAGATGGTTCCTAACCATGAGACAAAAGAGATTCTGGAAGAGTCACCCAGTGAGCATTGTGGGGGAATGAGACTCGATTACTTTTGAGATAAAGATCGATCAGTTTACAATAGGGATTGAATAACAGTGGGCCTGCAATAGCAGGGAACAAGACTTGATGACCCAGATCATGTTGTCCTGTCCAGTGACCCTGAAAGCTTTGCAAAGTACTTGTCACATAAAACATATAAAATGTAGTGCAACACTACCAATTTCTCCCAACACACACCACTCTGCAGTGCAGGTGGATGTACAATGCACTTTTTGTTATTCCTCACCCAGTCTTCATACCAGTACATCTCCTTATTGCCTTTGCTGTGCCTCCAAACTTAGTGAGTCTGGAGTCCCTTCCTCGTCACCTCTTGCCCATATTTTTGCAGCAGCCCCATAGACCATGGCACACCATACTGACAAGGTTGGGATTACGCCAGCTGGCATCTCAAGAATTTTGCAGGCAGAACTGTCCCATTGCCAGCCTCTGCAAACTCCACTGCCACTTACCAGCTGTTCAGGAAACAGTGAAATCTTCTCTTCTGTTCTATCTCTGTCTATGGCATCTGTAGCCAGAAGCAGAAGCAATATGCACAGTTGGTCCACAGAAATAGACATGACCCATCCACATTATTCGAAGAGAAATTTTGTAATACAGTAATTTCTGCTACACAGTACAGGACAGATGTCAATGCTGTGGGTCTGTCATAAACAGAAAACTGAGAAAATGAAGCACCACAGAGTAAAAGGCTTTTTTCCTACAGTGAAGGATCATGCCACACTGTAGAGTGGTGTTAGTCTGGCCTGTACAGAAGAGGGCTGCCATGGAATAAGGTAGGAGGATAAGGAGGATATTAAATAAATCAACAGATTCAAGGGAAAAAGGGAAAATGCAAATCAAGGATATAGATAAAGCTGAATGCCTGATGTTTTATGAGACCAGGGTTGTGAGGAATTACAGTCAGTAGAGACCAGCAAGGTCTCCAGGGACCAGGCATGGAGGGAGAGCTCAGTGCTGAAAGCAGTGCAAGAGGCCTCGCATGCCTCTGTGAAACTCAGACTAAACTGTTCTATGTCCTTGGCAGGTGGCAAGAAGGGAGAGATCAAAATCAGTGAAAAGAGGTAAATTCACTGCTGACTGATTGCCTGCATTTCCTCTATGCATATTGCCCTGGTATGGTCTTTTTCCCTTGGCGTAATCATATCCTCTCTGGACCCCACTAATCCTACTGTAACTCACTGTTGTGGTTTTGCTCCGGGTCAATTTTTCTCACTCCCCCCCCAACCACACAATTACTACAAGTTGAGAGAAGGTTTATGCAGACAAAAGAGACCTGATTGGGGAAATAATATTAACATTTATTACTAGCAAGATAAAAAACTAAAGCATTATATCTACAATAATTCTACTAAAATAAAAAGTACTATGTATTTACAGAAATACCTCTCCCCCCTTTTTATCAGTCCAGGAGGAGAAGCAGTCTCTTTCTCCATTCTCGGAGCTCCAGGTCTTTTCAATAACTCTGCAGCACTATAAAGATCTTCTGTTATCTTTAGGACAACAACTCCGATTCGTCGTAGCTGGAACTCTTTTTCTTTCCCAGGCCTTGAAGATCTTCTATTCCATGGACTGCAAGGGGACACTTGCCTACCATGGATCTTCACCACACGGCCACAGGGGATAATGGCTTTTAAGTCCACCCTTGTTTCCTGTGGGGTCCCTCCCCACGAGAGAACAGTCTTTGATAGACCTCTCTGACATGGGTCTAACATGGATCCCTCACTCAGACCCCAACATCTTACCCAAGCCATTCTTGCTCCAGCATAGGTTCTTCTAGGGTCACAAATCTCCCATCAGCAGCATGGATCCCTCACTTGGACCCCAACATCTTACCCAAACCGTTCTCGCTCCAGTGTAAGTCTCTCTATGGTCTACAAGCCTCCAACAGGACTCTGTTTCATTTCAGGTTTTTCATGAGGTCTCAGTTTTCCTAGTGCATCCACAAGCTCCTTTATGAGCCGCATGGAGGTCTCCTCACCCCAACAATCTTCCACAGGTGGCAGGGATTTATTTTCACTCTTTTCCCTGCTGAAGGGAAAGAGAAAGAGAGAGCAAGAGAGAGGGAAGAAGCAGCTTCCCCTCCTTCGAACTTCTCTCCCCTACTGCAGCTTTGGCCTTGAACACTTTGTTATCTCTCTGCCAGAATTCTTCTACAGCGGTTTTTGTCCAAACAGTCAGTCCTCTAAAGTTTTTTTTTCCTTTACTTTCTTACATGAGAGAAGGGCGGCTTCAATGCCACACCTGCCCCCAGCCCAGGGCTGGGGGAGGAGGGAGGCCTGGCCCCCACTTGGGGCCTGCCGCCGCTGCTACATGGCTACCAATTTCAACTGCTACTAATTTCAACTACGCAACAGCCTTCTCTTCCATTTTCTTAAAAATGTCATTGGCAGAGGCGTTATTGAAACTTTGATTGGCTTTTTCTCCGGAAATCCACTTGGACAAAACCATCCTCAGCCCCAGGGGCTGGCTGGTGGGCAAACCATGACGCTCACCATACTTTTTCCCTCCCAGATGGACATCAACTTCCCATCTCACCTTAACTTTCTTTGCATATGAATACAGAGGATGAAGCACTAGGAGCAGGGGGAGAAGGTGTGTCCCCACTGTGACAGATGTTGTGGCTCTGGGCAACATTCAGGCTGTTGTATTCACATTACAGATGAATGCACACACCCTTGTGGTTTCATTAATGACTATACTGAAAGATGAAGAGGCACAAAAATGAATGCATCCTGCAAGAAAACAAAGACAAAAATACTGAAACAATGCACATAACAAATCTTTTGAAATTTTGCTTCTTTAAGGAAATAAGCCCTTGTATTCAAACGGGAGTCACCAGTCTTCTCTGTAAATAAGAATAAGGTAAACTATATGGCTGAGACAACTGGCAAGCAAGCAAGCAAGGGCCATTACACCTAAAGTCCACTGCAACATCATGGTCACTTCCTCCACATTCACAGCCATAAGCCTTTTAAAAAATCTCTAGTTTTCATAGAATCTATTCAGTTGCAACAACCTGTGCTCCCTTTTTAAGAGCAGCTTGGTAGATGGTGGCATACAAGTCCTGTAATGTGCACAGAGAAGAGTAACACTCTTATCTTCTTATGTCTGTGTAAAACAAAGCAGGCTTTTCATGGATAGGTGGGGATCAGAGGTTTTAATCCAAGCCCCATTTCAGTTAATGCCAAATCATCTTGGAATCTAGGAAAAAAATATGGGAAAATGGGACAGGAGTGGAAAGAGATTTATGAGTTGCAAACCATGACAGGGAAAATTGATAATTGTTCATACAGCTCTGAGTCCTGTATTTAATTCAGTACATAACTTGGTTGTAAGCTTGTGCTCCTCCTATACTCATTGTGCTTGAGACACCACAGAACTAAGTACTAAAAACCAGTGAAACAAAAAAGAATTACTAAACGTAGAAGCTTGGACTGTTGTTCAGTCAGGAGCAAATAAGCAGAGAAGGATATGTGGTGGATATAATGTGGGGAAAGCAAGACCATACTGGGAGGCTTTACGGACGGTAAGCCCTTAGCACACAGCTAATCTTGCATTAAGCATAGGAAACCACACACTCACCCTAAAATGTTCTGCACTGGCAAGAGCACTTTATACAATATGTATCTCACAGACAAGAAGACACCTCAGGGAACATACCATGTACCATTGTGCAGTTTCTCTCCCTGGGATACAGGCAAAAGAATGCAAGATACTCTGAGCAAAAGGAATAAGCAATATTCACACAACAGTCTGAGACTGACTGAAGCGACACTTCAGGTTTTAAAAACTATGGGGACTGTTTGATTTTCTGATTCACTCGCTATGACCTCTCATATTCCATCCTACAAAGATAAAATTATGTCAAGTGTTAAGGATTTGAAGGGGTTGTGACTCTCTTAAGTTTGCTATCAGCATTCTGACATTTTCCTCACCTGACCTGTTTAATCTAGGTGTATACTCTAAAGGGATTCCTGGATTTTCTAGAAAAAGGAAAGGCTAAGCTGTCTGATAGCATCCAATAAATGCCAGTGGTTTGTGCTGGTCGGTTCCCTTTATTAGCTCTAAAGAATGGATATGATTGAAATGAATTTTTCTGAGCATTTCTTCACTGATGAAAAGTGCAGTAGGAGGGACTACATGTTATTGTTGTCACTATTACAATTATTATTATTGTTATTACTATTATGTTTGTTCTGTGGGAGGAAAGGAGTATAGAAAGATCTCACCAGGGGAATTCTGAATGATTGGTGCTTCAGTGGCTTTATGTGCAAGTATCCTGGTATATGCTCATTTTTGCAAATTCATCTGCAAATTCATTCTCTCTTCTCCGCATACAGTCACTGACACAATCTAATACCTGTGAACCATCCAGCACTAAAAACATTAAACTGCAGGGAAGCTCAAACACTTTCTCATTCTAGGGTGCAGAATATTAAACATAACATCCCTGCATTTTACTAGCTATCATTACCAAATGCTGGCTATCATCAAATACCGGGCTAATTTAAGCTTTCAATTTTCAAAGCAATCTGAATCCGTATTCCTTTGGGCTGCACCTGGCCTCGCCCAACCATGTTACCAGCTTCTTCTGACTTGCTCCCATTCTGCCTCCACCTGACCCATAGGCCAAGCACTCCCAGGAGTTAACTGATGTTTCTGTTACGTCCATAGATGTTTCTGTACGGTGCGTAATACAAGCAAGAAAGCTGAAGACTATAAAAACACGGGAACTGTTTTTGTTGTGTTGTGCATTGTCAAATGGGGTATGAATACACCTCTGGGATCCCTAGAAACAATTATCATCAGTAATCAGAGATAAGGAACCGGTCATGTCAGGTTCAACTCTGGCAAGATCCTGGTCATAAATTTGCAGAGGGACTTGTCCACCTGGGTGATTCATCCCTGAGTTATGGGTTGGAAGGCAAGGAGTGATTTTAGTGAGCTTTACCAGCAGCAGGCACACGTATGTACATGTGTGAGAACATCTGCATAGGCTTTGTGCTCAGCCTAAGGGCTGGTGGGTTTTTACTCTGATGTGTTGCAGCTGCTGCACTTGCAGACACTGATCTGTGTATACAGGCTGTACCTCCCACTTTGGATGAAACTACACTTTTACACAGCATAACAGGCACTGACCTCTGTTCTCTTCAAATTCCTCTAGGCCCTACTGGACTGCAAATAATTACTGTCATCATTATGTACTTGTCAGGACACACAAGCATCAGCAGGACCAGAAGGCAGATTTGTAAGGGCTGGGGAACAGCATGTCCGTGATGGGTCAGGTTTAACCTCAGGCATGGCTGGGAATTGTAGTCTGCAGACAGCATGAGACTGTGAGCAGCCTCTGACAAAGAATCATGCGAGTATCTGCCGGCATCTAAATAAAAAAAAAAAAAAAGCAACCTCCTGCATCAGTGGAGATGATGAGGTAAGAGTGAACTGAGGTTTGTTGAACCTCCCGAGAGGTCAGAGTGGACAAAGGCTAACCTAGTGGGAAAAAGGCTTGTCTATTCTGACCTGGCTGTTTCTCGAGGTTTTTTTACCTCTGTCTTGAATCCTATGCAGTAATTAACATGCCCTTTAGAAGATATCGAGGGTAACTTGCCTTTCTCTTGCCTACTACCGTTGATCAGAACGGATGAGTGGGTTGTGTGATGCCTTCACGGCAGCAGCCCCGACTGTGCTGTTCAGACGTGGTTCTCTCTGCCCCAGCTGGTCCTGACTCTCCACCTATGCCGTGCATCCACTCAGCTCCTCGGGCCATCAGACGGCCTTGCGGGAGATGTACCCGTTCATGTGAGTGCGTGACTAATCTCATGGAAGCGCTGCCTCAGTGAGCGTTTAGTAACAGGATTTCACCCTTTCCCACTGACCCACCGCTGCAGGCACGAGCAGCCAACAACTAAGCCAAGCTGCAAACCCGGCCAGGTCAGTCTCCTACAGACAAGGATAGCGAGGGCGGGGAAGCTGCGCCGGGACACGCACACGCGAGGAGAAGGCTGCGCCAAAGCCACGGGGAAGGTGGGTGCGAGCTCCACAGGCGCTGGTCGGGGCGAGAGCGACGACAGGGCTGAGGTGTCCCCCGTGTCTCCCACCCGAATCTCCCAGATTCCCAGAGGAACGCGGCTCCCGCCCGGCTATCGATGCGCTCGGAGAGCCCACGCCCCGCCCTCTCCCCCGCCCCGCGGATGCCGCGTTGGAGGCGCTCGGCGCTCGGCCGGCTGGCCCTGGCGGCGGCCCCTTGTCTCGCAGCGCAAGATGGCGGCGGCGGGCGGCGGCGCGGCGGGAAGCGGCGGGGCCGAGTGAGGTGGCCGTGGACCGTGCCCACCCTGTTCCCGGGGCTCGGCGCCGCCGGGACGTGTCGCTGCCGGTGAGGCCGCCCCGCGGCCGGAGCACACCCGGGCCTTCGGCAGGAGCGGAGCCGCGGGCTGGCGTGAGGCTGGAGCGCGCTCGGGTGAGGGGGCGCGGGGCGGCCGAGCCCGCTTTGAACGGAGGCGGCGGCGGGGACCGTCCCGGGGGGCGCTGGGGCGCATGCGCGGCCGGTTGATGCCCGCGGAGGGGCCGGTGCCGCCTGTCCCTCGGCCCCGGCTGGGAGCTGGGAATGCCAGCGGGAAATGAGGCGAGGCAGCTGCTTCCCGCGGGCTGCCGGCGGCGGGAGCGAAGCGCGGGGCCCCGGGGCTGCAGGAGAGCAAGGCTGGGTCTCCATCTCCCGGGCATGTGCGTTACGGAACGTGGAGGGAGAGCTTCCCCGCCGAGCCTGTGCGGTCACTGCTGACACCTAGGAATTCGAAGCAGGGGAACCTGATTAGGATTTATAGGATGAGCCTAGTTAAGTGTACGTTTTGTGTTTGCTGGGTGAGAGGTCTGGGTTGTGAGCCCCTCTGAGCCGTATCTACCAACCTTAATACCTGCCAAGCAGGTAAGATTGAATATAGAGTAAAAGGTATGCATGTAGCTGCAAAGAAACCCCAGTTTCTCCAAGTCATCCATTCATGAATGACTATCTCCAGCTTTGTTTTGCTGAGCAGTATCTGTATTAGGCCCTTTCCCTCTTGAGCACAATGCTTTAATATCATGTGTCTTCCCACAGAAGTCTGTTTGACAGATGAACATCACAAGATGTTGACAACATCTGGTTCAAGATTGTGAGCCCACAAGTGGCAAGATGCCTTTTCTTATTGCAAAGTGCAGTGCTCTAGTGCAGATACATGTGCAGTGCTCTTGTGTGTTGGCAGAACTGCTGTGCTTGCTACCAGCAATGTATAGGGGTTGCAATACTGACTTGACATTTTGTGATGGATGGTTTCCCAAAACCTGAAAAAATAACGTGTATGCCTGTGAACTTAAGCAGAAACATCTCCTGTGTACCCTCATGCTTGATTCAGTTGTGACTTTGTTATATCACTTAAGTAACCACTATAGGAATGGATCTGTTGTGCATTGTACATCAGGCAGTTGTCTGTAAAATTGTGGTGCATGCAGGGATGTACAAGCACAAGTTCCCTGCTCCCCGAGCATTCCAATATAACATGGCAAGGTTACCGTGACAGCTGGAATGAACAAGCTGCATGGTGGAGCGTTTACACGTGTGCACATACACACAAACACACAGAGTTCGGTTTGGTGTGATTGGTTTAATCACCTATGAGCAGAAGGTTGATCTTTTCTTGCTAATCTGGTCACTGCCTGAAGAACAAAAGCTGTATGATCTGAGAAATCCAGACTGTGGCTGTTCAATAATGGTAGTGTCATTTTATATGCCAATAACTGTGGAACAGGGTGACTCAGTTAGAGAAGGCGTGAAACCTGTGGGCTGGCAGAGGTCAGGGTGCTGGAGAAGGCCTAGTGAAAAGGAGTGCTCTCTTCAATCCCCTCTCCCAGGCTGGCATTGAGAATGGCTGCAGTGGTAGCATTGGGAAACAATTCAGAAGGGTGCACACCTTCACTACAAGATGTGTGATCCTTTAGTTAAAACAATTTGAAATTATTGTTTTGTAATATAATGATTTCTGCCTGATCCCTTCTTTTCCTTCACTTCATGTGAGATTCAAGGGTTTGAAATCTCTCTTTAAACATCCTAATCTTTGCTACAGTGGCTCCTGACAATGGTTTTGACAGTTTGGGTGCGTTTTGTGTGTCATGAAAATCAAACTCAATTGCCTTCTCACTCTCTTCTACTTTTGTAAAGAAATTACTGTAGTGATTTAGATATTTTATAAGGAAGAGGTAGTCTTTTCTATGTAGAAAACAATACAACATCCATTTTACTTAAAAAAAAAAAATCTGTCAAGCCTGGATAATAAGCAAAAACTTATCCAAAGGTAGACTCCTTTCACACTGTCTTCCAGAGAATCTTCACTTTGTTCAGAGAAAGTTTTCCAATTTACATAGTGGTTCTTCTATATGGGAGGCTTATTTTCATTCTCTGTTTCTCAGACCTTTTCCTATAGATGGGAACGAGGGAAGGAGCCCAGACGTGGCAGCTCATTCACAGGCTCCTGCAGGACCACCATGGCTTATGATGGCGCCAGGAAGAAAGAAGGTATGACTGCTTCATAATCTCAGAGGGATTTGTCAAAAAAAAAAAAAAAAAAAAAAAAAAGGGATGCCCTACCTCTGCAGCTTTGCCAGGCCATGCAGTCAGAGTGGGAAAGGAAGTTAGTCTGCTGTGGAGCCCTTAAATTTAGCCTGGCCAAGTTACTGGAGGATCCCGAGCCCTTGACTTTCAGGTGTAAAGTACTGGGATTAGAATTTGAGAGAAATGGGTGGTATTTTCTTGTGCAGACACCCTGATTGGAAACTCTGCCACTGCAGCCTTTCTTCTCCCCTGCCAGGTCAATGAAACTGGGGACCAGCAGTAATGATAAGTTTAGTCATGGTATCACTTCTAGGACCACTTGCCTTTAGGAAGGAATATACTAGGGTTAGAAATTAAATCTGGAGTGATTGTATTAGAGTGTTAAAACTCTGAGCCCCATCCCTGTGGTCAGACAGTACAGGCTGTTACCTTTTAGGCCTCTGTGCTTGTTGGGTTTTGTGCATCAGTCTGCCAGCATCCGCTGTTCGCTTATTTTGTGCATGATCCACACATCTATCATTGGGTATTTCATTTATAATGGAGTATTTAATTTCTTCCTTTTTTCCCATTTCACATAAACCATAGAGTTCCTAGAGAGTCACCGAGGTGTTGATGACGGGCTGGCAACCAGCAGGATACAGCGAGAGAAGAAGCGCTCTTACAAGGATCTGCTGCAAGAGGAAGACGAGGTAGCAACTCAGGTAGGAAGCCCTCAGAGAAAAAGTTGAAGGTGGAAGGATGTGTGTAAAGCTAGTGATGGAGTGCATTTCTTGTTCTCTTTTAAATTTAGAAATGCATGTAGAAGGCTGCAAGAGCACCTAATCATTTTCATGGCTTGACAGTGTATGCATGCTTATTTATTTCTTAGCTTTATTAAGAGGCAGATGTCTGTTTTTTATCATCTCATCAGCTGACCTCCTAGAGCTAGCTTTCACTGCCCATTTCTTAACCCTTTCAAATGTGCTTTTTCAAGTTTTCTTGTGTATTGCTCCTCTCACTTTGGAGGGACCTCCCTCCAGAGATCTGTCTTTCAATTTGCTTGTAGCCCTTTTGTTCTGCAGTGCTTACAGAAAGCTCAGTGCTGATCTGGTGGCTGATGTGCTGAAACCAATCCTGACTAATACCATTTTTTGTATTCTCCCACCTTTCTATAATTTGTGTTTTGTCTTACTTTAAACTGTGTGCTCTTGGGGACAAAGCATGTTTCCTTTCAGCACCCAGAATGATGATCCTGGCTCATACCTAGGGTTCCTTGATGTTACAGTAGTACAAATAACTCTTGATATCTCCTACAAATTGTTATCTACATTAATAGTTCATGTGAATCTCATATTATTTCCCTCTTTTTTGTCAGCAATATTTTTCTTCTTATTCCAGGACAGTGAGTTTTTTCCAGGAACAGAACCTCACAAAAAGAAGAAAAAGCACTCCTCCGATGAGTTCTGCTACAGAGGTAAGATGGTAATCGAGCAGTGGAAGGGGCTAACAGATCATGACTTTGAGGAAAGGATGCTCTTAAACCAGTGTCATGAAGCTTTGTGGTTAGCATTTTATGGGGGGTCAACCTGCCTAGAACAAGTAATCAGAAACCTGATGCTGATCAGCACCAGACAGCAGAAGATTAGGGAATTATATTTTTCAGAGTCTAGCTTAACAAGTTGCCATTGTTGGGGGTAGAGATCTTCCACCCCCTTTCGTTGACAAGCTTTAGTTTTCTAACCTATGTCTTCCCATTTGGCATTTGCATTTCTTTTTATTTTACTGCATTACAAACTATAATTATACTTGCAGGTAATATTACCTTTCCTGTATTTATAAAAATAAAATGTATGAGATTGAAAAATAAATGCTTTTCTGCTCACTTATTCTCTCAGTAAGTTGGCCAGAAAATGACAATTCAACTCATAAAAGCTGAACATGTTTAGAATTTTATTTTTGGCGCAATGGAAGGAGAAAGCCAAGCTGAAATTTCATCAAAATCTGTCTAGAGATTGAAAAAGCTCATATTTTGAATTCATTGGTCTCAGATTAGCTGAAGGTGGCACGAAAACCTTGCACTCAAGGTGTAATTTCAGGCTCAGTAAGATATATTTCTATCAAAATGTTACTTCACAATACTTCACAATAGAATAGAGTTTGACAAAACTTCAGGAACTCTCCTGCTGTTTTCCAGTAGGAGTTTTTTACCAGCTCGGATGTTACAGCCTCTGAATTGTATCAGTAAGACCATGCTGAGCTGGCTACAGTCTTGAGAGATATTCTGTTTAAGCCAGGCTGTAAATCTCTTAGCTGCAAATTTTAAGTCTTGCAGGATTCCCACTTCCTTTCTTTGCTGTCTTTAAGGGAGTCATCTTGATGTACATTTCTCTTCATCTTTTTCAGGTGTTTCGCCTCTGGATCTACCATCAAAGAAGAAGAAAAAAGCAGCTTCTAGCCCATCCTCAGCTGATCCAACCATGGATTTACTCAAGGCTATCACCTCACCTTTGGCCACAAGCTCAAAGTCTTCAAAGAGGACCTCTGAAAAATCATCTCATTCTTCCTCTGGCCATTCTGAAAGCAGAAAGGAGCACACCAAGAAAAAGCTGAGTGGGAGCAGTGCGGAGCACTCAGTGGACGATGGCAGCTCCCACAAATCTAAAAAAATGAAACCTCTCTATGTGAACACGGAGACACTTACTCTTCGTGAACCTGATGGCTTGAAGATGAAGCTCATCCTTTCACCGAAAGAGAAAAGCAGTGCAGCAGATGATGATGCTTTATCTTACTCTTCAACACCAGCAGCTGCAAAAAAATCTTCAAAGAAATTAGCTCGAGATGAGCAAGGCTCATTTCTGCTGGGTCATGAACTGCAGGGCTTTCTGAAGTCATCTCGAAAGAAGCACAAACCGCCTTCTGACTCACATCCGCCTTCTGAGAGTTTTGGTGCTGACACCTCCCTTCATTCAGAGGGCCATGGAAGCGAGTACGAGATTCCAGGTATGGAAGCACCGCCAGAATCTGGTTCTTCTTCTGGTGGCGAGTTGGAGGCTGGAGAGCTAGTGATAGATGACTCCTACCGGGAAATCAAGAAGAAGAAGAAGTCCAAAAAAAGTAAGAAAAAAAAGGACAAGGAGAAACACAGAGAGAAGAAGCACTCTAAGTCTAAAAAGAGTTCTGGACATTCTCCTGTGGCGGTAGCAGAAGTAAGGGTGTCACCACCACCTCCCAGTACCCCCTATGTTGTTCCTCCACCTCCTCCTGCTGGTTCTCACTCAGATGGTCAAGGTGAGAAAAGGAGGAAAAAGGAAGACAAGGAGAAAGACAAAGCTGAAAAATGGGAAAAGGAGAAGGAAAGAGACAAAGAAAAGGAAAGAGACAAGGAAAAGGAAAGAGACAAGGAAAAGGAAAAAGAAAAGGAAAGAGAAAGAGAAAAAGAAAAGGAAAGAGAGAAGGAAAAGGAAAGAGAAAGAGAAAAAGAAAAGGAAAGAGAGAAGGAAAAGGAAAGAGAAAAGGAAAAAGAAAGAGAAAAAGACAAAGAAAGAGAAAAGGAAAGAGAAAGAGAAAAAGTAAGGAAAAATTGGAGGGAAAATAGAAAATTGGGTGGTGGGTAATGGTGGATTAGGCATTCCATTACAAAGACATGTTAAACTGAAACAGAAGGATAACTGATACTACTGTCAATGGTTTCACTGAAGCATGTTTGGAAAACTGTCAGCCACTGTGATTTGTAGCAAAAAGAACATGTTGGTTTGGGTTTGTGGCACAGGTAGCCTTTAGCTGATAGAAGTTCTCTGGAAAGGTTATATTTAATTTTGCTTTGTACAGGTCAGGTATCAAGCAAAGCTGCATCATTTTCTAACAGAAGTGGTTCAAGCTATTGCCAGGCAGACTTTTGGACTAGTGATCTAGTCCATCATCACAGTAAAAAGGAATCAAGCTCTTACCTGAAAAGTTAAGATATTTACCCATTTACTCCTGTATTCAAGTGAAATTATAATTCTTATAGACTACCATGTTCCCAGTTTTGTCCTGTACTTATAAATTCAGTTTTCCATGGTTACTGTATAAAGAAATGAGTAGCAGAAATGGTAACTAGCACATGAACAAGTTTGCAAATTATGAAACTGTAGCTGTGTAAGTTTACAAATGGGGAAAAGCAGTTTTTACATGCTCAGATAGAGAAATGCTGCTTTGTGTGAGGAAATGGGCAGACAGAGCCCAGATCTGTTCAACCATTATCCTATTCTATTTGGGAAGTTTTCCCTGATCATAGCTTGGCAACTGCAATATCTCTGCTGTCTATGTACTTAGACAGTCTGTTTTCCTGCCAATTTGAAATACTTTGTAAGGATGCAAGGGGTAGAACAAAATATTATCATGAGGACTGAATTGTTTCGTCAGATCTGTAATAGGTACTGTGGATAGTGTAACAGACACTGGTTTTTATTTCAAGTTTTAAAACTGAGATACATTAACAGAGGGGTATGTTGATCCTGAAATTAGAATAGCAGGTTGCTGTTGAGCTTTTTAAGATAAGCCGTGTACTAACACTGGTTCTGGCTGGTTCCTGTGCTTTCATAAACATTAAATGCAGCCAGAACATGTAAAACATTGATTTTTAAGGTTCCTGATTTAAGTGCCATACTTTTCTCTAAGTCTTCAATAAATGCCCAATTCCTCATCAATTGGAGAAGGTCTCATCAGGATTCAAAATCTTTGTTTCCTTTCTTCTTCTGACTAGCCAAAGAAGAAAAACATGTCTGCCTATCAAGTGTTCTGTAAGGAATATCGTACAACTATTGTGTCTGAGCACCCTGGAATAGGTAAGAGAATAATTGAGCCTTCTTTTCTGTTGCTTATACACCAGTCATATTAATTAGGAGAACATATAATCTCTGTTTCAGACCAACCCCTTACTTTTGACAGAATGCAAAGAATCTGCCAACTTAGAGTAAGAGGTGGCAAAGGGGACAGGAGTAGATCTTCATAGAATCAACTGGGTTGAAGAAGACCTCTTAGATCATCAAGTCCAACCCTTGATCGAACACCTCCGTGGTTACCAGACCATGGCACTGTGTGCCACATCCAGTCTCATCTTAAAAACCTCCAGGAACGGTGAATCCACCACCTCCCTGGGCAGCCCATTCCATATGTCTGATTACTCCCTCTGTAAAAAATTTCTTCCTAAAAGATTTTGTGATTGTACTATAATTACATTTTAACCAAACTGTGAGTCTGGATAAAGAAATTGCTAGCTCTTTTGTTCTTTACTTAGAGAGTTACCTTCATTGTGTCACTTTCCTGCAAATACACTGTCACTTCATATTCCTGGTATCAGCTTTTTTTTTCATTTTAAACAGCAGCAGGAATGCACACTATCACTCATTTTCAGGACAGTGTGGAGAGTTCCAGTTGTGCAGTGCCCTGCTTTCTGAATGTGTATGGATGGGCCTGTAAATTTCCTATGTTCTCTCTTTGATTTTATGATCTAATTTGTTTTAAACATTTTTCTTCTTTGTTTCTGCCAGATTTTGGAGAGCTAAGTAAAAAACTGGCAGAAGTGTGGAAGCAGCTACCTGAGAAGGATAAACTGGTGAGTGTGTGTGTGAGATGTTTTTTGTAAAATGATTTCTGTAAATTAGGTGCTTACATCAGAATGTGCTAGCAGCATTGCCACCATACCTTGAAATATGCTACCTATGTCCCCAAAGTATGTGAAGATGGAAAGTATGAAAACCTTGCCCTTGCAAACATAAAAGCCTTCATTTCCTTCTCATAGTATTGCTTCACCGGTTAGCTACATAACATCATTCTGCCTCCAGGTCCTGGCATCAGGTAGCAGAATTACCTAATGTTATGAATCTCCCTTTTCTTACCATGGTAACTACAGATCTGGAAACAGAAAGCTCAATATCTCCAACACAAGCAGAATAAAGCAGAGGCCACCACTGTGAAGAGAAAGGCATCCTCTTCAGATGGTGCACCACCAAAAATGAAAGGTAATTGTTGCACTTTATTTGCCCTCATCTTTTTCCTTGGGAAGGAAAGATAGTGTTGCCAGTGGAATAAGAAGCAAACATTCTTACCTGCTTCACATCCCTACCAGCTTTCTCACAAGATTTGACATTTAAATCACCACACTAGCCAAATCAATTTTTCTTAGAAAGCGAGAATGATGTCAGCATTTTTCATACAGATTTCCTTGTCCAATTCATAGAATAGTGTTGTTTTTAGCACTTCAGGGATTGAAATGTAAAATAAGAAGAGGCAGAAAGGAAGTTGTAGTGGGATTGATTTTGCTGCTAGAGGAAAATTGGTTGTTCTTGGTTTGGCATCCCTGATACCAAATCTCCCCAACTGCATTTACCTGAGGTAGATGCTGTGTACATGTAAAAAAAAGCTTTGACTCTAAAGACCACACGATTGGGTCCCCAGAACTCTTTAAGCATCTCATGCCTTTGAGATTTGAACTTTACTCAGTAAGTAGGCTTGTAAGTAAAAGAGCGAAAGAAACAAATATGGAATTTTAATTTGCATGTTTCCAGCTTCTCCAACAGGAGTGATTTCCCCTCATAAGAAATCCCCCACAAGCACTGTGGTGGTGCCTTCCTCACCTGCCAAAGCCCCCGAGACAGATCCTATTGATGTAGCTGCACACTTACAGCTGCTGGGTGAATCCCTGAGCCTCATTGGACACAGACTGCAGGAAACAGAGGTGAGTCTGTAACCAGCAATTGTCACCGTCATCCTGTGATCTGCACATTGGATTGTGGGGGATGATTATTTTATTTAATCTAAAAGTTTTAGCTGATGGTTTTCATTTAGGAAGAGAAACTAGAGGTGATGTGCCGTGGTTTTTTATGCATTGCTCTTTATGGTAGTTTTCTGGCAGTATCATATTGCCAGTGCTTTTGATAGGGGCTACTGTTGTTTCAACTTACCTAGTAACATGGAAGATATTTTAATGGTTTACCACTGTTAAATGATAGTGATTCTATGAGTGCACACACACACATGCACTTTCAGAACTCAGCCCAGACTCTAAGCAGAACATATATTTGTCTCTAATAATACCACTGAATTTTATGGGTAGCATGATCATCTCATCGCACTGTGCTTGCAAGAACATATATTTCACTGCTGATAAAACAAGCTTTTTGTTTTTGGGATGGCTGAGGTAATTTTCACAGGAAGAACCAGAGTACAGAAAGGCACAAAATTCCCTTTCCTGAATGTATATCAATGACTAAAGCATTTGTTACAGACATAGCATTTCTTTAAACTTCATAAATCAAACATTATTGTCATTAGGACGCATGTAGTTAACAAAACAGATGGTATGAAATGGCAAAGCAAGTTCATTACAAAAATTTTGGGGAATTCAGTGTTTTATGCAACTCACAGCCTTCTGACCTTTTCTGTTGTTCCCTACCTTTTTCTTGCACCAGTGTGTTGCCTACTGAATTCTTAAATTTTTTGACCCAGCAGTCTCTCTGGGAAGCACTCTAGGCACAGTTTTGTTACTGTGTAAACAACGAAAGTGGAGTAGAGGAGCTGAAGATACTGTATCTGCATGAGGATTGATACAATTGAGAAAGAACCATCGGTTCCACTACTCATCCCCATCCAATTTTTTTCTTTACTGCCAGGGAATGGTGGCTGTTTCAGGAAGTTTGTCAGTACTTCTAGATTCAATCATCTGTGCTTTGGGCCCATTGGCATGTCTGACCACACAACTGCCTGAGCTGAATGGCTGCCCGAAGCACGTTTTGGTGAGTCCCTCGTGGTTATATGTTACTATTAAATGATATTGTGTAACTTTTTATCTCCCATTGGCAACTGACCAAATATTTGAGCATCAATAGCAATGTGGGTAGGTCCTGTTTTAGGGATGAGTTAATCCACCGAAATCAAAGTGCCAGTACAAGTACCAGTATTTTTGAAAGTTCGATTTTCTGTAAAGATACCCCCCTCCCTTTTAGCTGCTTTGTATCACACAAGTTATTTTTCCTTTAGAAGCATAAAAATAGTTTGTGATCTCAGGATTCCCCATGTGATGGTGTAGGGCCTTTTACATGTGGCTGAAACCTTCTCTGAGGAAAGAAAAGTAGTCTCTGTTTTGAGGAACTGCATAGCTACAAGTTCTTTTCCACTTTAAATTACACTGAGTATTGAGCCCTGATTTAGCAACAGCTTTGGCATCTATGTAGCCTGATGTGACAGATTAAGATGGCAGCAGCATAAAAGGAATTGGGAGTCATATCCTCAACAGGAGACATGAGTAAAGCCACAAAGGATAGAAGCAAAGATCAAAAATACACAATCTGCAAAAGTTGAGAGACAAATCTGGCAGAGAAAACAACAAAAATGGGATAGGAATTGGCATGTCATAATAGGGCAGCCCAAACATTGATTCATTCTGAGAACAGACTGTTAACAACAGGAACAAAGTCGACAGCTTAGGCTGTGAGCTCCCACAAACTGGCTCTCTGCACAAAAGCTGAGTCAGTGGGGTGTTCCCATCCTAAGCCATGGAAAAATCATATGCTTTTTTCCTTCTTGCTTGCCAAGTGCTAAGATACCACATGACTAATGGTGGGTCTATTGGAAATTTGATCAACTTATTGTTATAAGGAGCAGTGGAGCTTTGGGTGAATTAAAGCACCTACCCTTCAATTCTGAAAACTGGTGTTCAAGAGTTGATAATAAATAAATAATTCTGATTTTTACTGTCAGATACATAACGAAAATGGATGAAATTCAGTAATTGTGTTGCATGTAGAATGCAGTTTATCTTTCAGGCAGTAGGTGGCATTATTAACTTCTGGAATCACAAATGGTACAGGTCTAGCTCCTCCAATTAAAAGGTGGTGTTCTAAGGCTTTCTGCTATCCAGCCACAGGCTGGAGCTTACTGAAATACTGCACTTGAAGAAACATAGAGCTGGGGACTTTTTTTCTGAGGTGCATGGAAGGATTCTTGCTCTGAGAATTGTATTATGTTTTGCAAGAAAAACTGAAGAGCACTTTTTTTTCCCCATCTGACACCCTTTTCGGGGTGTGTTAAAGGCTTTTTCTCTTTACTTTTACTCTACAGAATTTCATCAAGAACTTGTGAGTGTAAAGTCAAATAATTTTTTTCTATATGCTACAACTTGGATCACCTTGCTCAAATCCTTCATCACTGGTTTTTCTGTGATGTGATATGGTCACTGGCTCACAAAGATAAGAGTATAGAGTTCATAAGGAGGAGGTCACTTGGGGAAAACCTCAAGCATTTTCAGTGTTTCCAGTACTTACAGTTACCAAGGCTACCTTTATGTTTAGTTAACCTTCATTTCCAAAAATGCAATAATAAGGCTAGTGATCAATAGGCAGATTTGGTTATCTCATCATATGATGATAACTTGTAAGACAAGTGAATACGGTTAGTATCCTCTTCTGTGTAATTTTTAAGAATTTTGAGTTATTGCCTGACACTAAAAAATACTGAATTTCTTTTCCTAGTCAAACACACTAGACAACATTGCCTACATCATGCCTGGACTTTGATGGGAAAGGATTCTGGGATGTACTCAACCTCTGCGTAACTGACTTGTGTACATATGCACTACACTGGAGCTGCTGAAAGGCTCCATGTGAAGGCTTTTAAAGTTTTATATGTGTATAGTATATACATAGGATTGTAACTATTTGAGTTCTATTTTACGAAAAGTTGTGAAGTTAAGATGAGAAAACCCTTTTGTGTCAGTGGGTGAAACGTCCTCCAGTCTGAAAGTACTTTGTATGAAGAATTCAGAACACTTTTGAGATATTTGCCTTAAATTTAGATCCTTTATTGGGGGGGAAGCAGGCAGAGAATGGACTTCTTGATGTAAAGAAGAAAGCTGTCACCATGAGAAACGTCATTGAATCAGGTGGCCCAGAGGGGTTCTTGACTCTCCATTCTTGATGGTTTCAAAAATTGAATGAGCAGCCTGCTCTAATTGGACTTTCTTTAAGCAGGGACATGGACCAGATGACCTCCTGATACCCCTGCCAACTTAAAGTATTCTGATATTCTATGGGCAGATAGAGATTATAGTATATTTTGGACCAAGAAATAGAACTGAGTTCTTCACCAGCCCTATTTGTAACTCTTTTTCAGTTTAAAATCCACTGCTTGAGGGGAAAGCTGGATAGCTGATTAAAGATACAGAGGTCTTTGCCTCTTGGTCACTTTGTCCAACCCTTGCTCCTCAGTCAATAGTAACTGAAAGTTGTCAGTGTCAGCTAGCTGGTCTGGTAGCTGGCATTTGAAGTGAAATAGAAGATGTCAACAAGTTTAATTTTTTCTTGTGGACTCATACCCAAATCATCATTAGCACAATCTATCAACCAACTGATTGGCTTGAGAGAATGAACCTCCTGCCAACTTTTTCCAGGGCATGGTCAGTCTGCTTTGATGGAGAGGAGTGCAGAAGCAGATGGGAAAAACTTGGATTGCTTCTGCCTATCTTGCGCCTGTTTAGTGAGATTGCTCACCCCCCATCCCTTTCACCAGCACTATTGAAAGAGCCTGGTGCTGCTGCGAGGCAGTGACTGCTGACTAGTTTGAAGCAGCTATGGCTGAGTAAGGCACATGTGGGTTGATTGGACCGGTTCTTCATCCTTCCAGCCACATACTTGGAGTTGGGTTTTCTGCTCCTCTGGAAGAGGAGATGCGGGAGAAGACTTGATTCCTGTTTAGACTTATGTCTGTCTTGTATGTGTATGTGGTGTTCATATCACATGTATTTAACTTTTACCGATATCTGTAACAGATTTTAATTTATCCTGTATATTTCTCTGTGTGTGTGTGTGTATATATATATATACATAATTTAAAAGCAAAAATCCCTCCCTCGGCCAACAGTGTGTGGAAAATAGGAATCAACTTCGCCTCACCTCAATTCCTGCAGGAATCAGCTACATGTGGGAAAACACCAGGGAGATTCTAAGTGTTTGTAAAAACAGGCTATCTTGTGAAAGTAGGTAGAACAACTGAAATATAGTTTGACTCAAACCTTTCCAGCTCTGTAACAGGAAAGTTTTAAAATTACAGAAGAGTCTTTTTTTTGCATCCAAGTAAAACTAGCTTCTGTTTTTCAGGATAGTCAAAAGTGAACTATCCCTCATTCTGGCTAAGCCCCAAATGAGAAGTAAATTCAATCCTTGGGTGTGCAGGAGGGTTTTTCTCCCCATGCCTCTTCACCATGTATTCCCCAGATGTGCCTGTGTACAAAGTAGTCTGTCTCTTACAGAGTTTTTCACAGTGCAGTGAGAGGTTTTCTCAGTCAGTTAGTGGAAGAGGCAAAAGGTTCTCAGACCACTGGACCAGAACACACATTTTAACAACGTATGACAAATCCCAGTGAGCCCAGAATTAGAAAGGTCCCAGGAGGAATCCTAGCCCATACTGAACCATCTGCTGGGAGTGGCACAAAATAACTGGTTTTTTACCAGCCCTTTACAGTTGAGAGCACTGTGGTGAAGGGACAGATCTGCTCTCAAAGAAACAGAAGGGGATCAGCTTTAGCTCTGTTGTCTGTACAACGAAAAACTCTTGAAGAGTGAAAAACACACACAACCCTGGTGTATTGTATTTTTATTAAAATTTGTACACTTTGTATAATCTGTATCTTGTGGTATTTGGTACTATAGGGAAAACTTTGGCAAGACTTAGCCGTTTTTATATTTTTGTTATTTCTTTGCTGTTTGGTCCAGATTACATTACAATTATACATGGACACTTTTTTGTACTGTACTTACAATATAATTTTTTTTTTAACATTTGGAGTATTGTCGTTCATTTCTGGCATGCCCTGTTTTCTGCAGCTGTTGTTACTACTCATATCTAGTGTTTCTCAGCAAAGCACATCCAACCCTATCCCCGCTAAGCTCACTCAGTTTGCAGGCAAGCTGTACTGTTTGCAGCAGCACAGGTCACCCTAATCATCGCTGGAAGACCCCTGGCCATTTGGCCCTTCTTTCTGAAGAGAGACAAACCATCAAGTACCACGGATAGCACTGGGGCATTCCTCTTCCCTGCTGCCTCACCTCAGTTCAGGTTCATAGTATCAGGTGAGACCAATACCTAGGACTTGAGTATGTTCCATGGGATGTCAGGCGTGGCAGCGTCAGAGCAGGATTTGTGCAGGTTGTTAACATGTCCCCATTTTCCGGGTATGGGTGTTGGTTGATTGCATCCGCGGCTTGGGCAGGGCTGAGGATTAGGCCGGGAGCAGGTCACAGAACACTGTGCCTTACCAGCCAACCTGTACGAGGTCACGGGATGGTTTGAGTTGGAAGGGACCTTAAAGCTCATCATTGCAGCACCCTGCCATGAACAGGGACACCTTCCAGTAGACCAGGCTGCTCAGAGCCCCATCCAACCTGGCCTTGAACAGTTCCAGGGCAGGGATATCCACCACTTTTCTGGGCAACCTGTTCCAGTGCCTCACCACTCTCACAGTAAAGAGTTTTTTCCCAATTTCTACAAGGGTGCTCCCACACCAGGCCCTGGAAAACTAAAACCCCATCGCTACAGGCTTTCCACGACTCGGGCACCACTCTGGGTGCTCTGCACGAGCTCGGTGTGGCTGCAGAAAGCGGCGGAGGCTCCTGGCGGCGGGAGCCCCTCGGTTCCCGCGAGCCGAGGCTACGAGCCGGCAGGACACCTGTCCGGCAGTCGCCGCCCCTCCGTACGTCGGCTCCGCGCCTCGCTCAGACCGCGGCCCGGTGGGGCCGGGCCGGGGCCCCTCCCGGGCGGCGGCGGTGGCGTCACAGCGGGGCCCGGCGGGCCCGCCCCGGCCGGCGCGCGGGTCACGTGAGCGGCGGTGGCGGCGGCGTCAGCTGATCGCGGCGCGGCGGCGGCGGCGGCGATGGACTTTCTGCTGGGGAACCCTTTCAGCTCCCCCGTGGGGCAGCGCATCGGTGAGACCCGCACCCGCGTCCCCCGGGCCCCCGCGCGGCCCCGCGCCCCCGCTCGCCCCCGCCGCCCCGGGGGCGCCCGACAGACCCTTCCTCGGGGAAGCGCCGGGCCCCGCCCCCGCGGCGGGACCGAGCCGGCGCTGACCAATCAGAGCAGAGCTCCTCTCTGACTGACGGGCACTGCCGACCAATAGCGGGAGCACAGCCCGAGGCGGCTTCGCCGGGGGCCCCGCCAGCCAATCCGGGCGCGAGGGGGTCTGGGGGTGAAGTTTGCTCGCTTAAAGGGGCCGCGGGCCGGGGGTCCGGGCCACGCCCCCCGAGGCTGCCAAGGCCCGTGATTGGCTCGGGGCCATTCCCGCCAGCGCCTCTTCGGGGGCGCCGCGCCGGGGGCGGGGCCGCGCCGGGGGCACAGTGGGAGCCGCTGATTGGCTGGGCACGGGGGGAAGGGGTGCGTGAGCAGCAGTGGCACGAGGGGCGCCCTCGGAGGCTGAGGGGGGCGAGGGGACAGAGGGGGCTGCAGGGACAGCAGGGACAGCAGCTCCGGGCTGGCCTGTCCCTGTGGCGTGCGGCTCACCCAGTCGGACCAGCGTCTTGCACCCGAAGGTCGTGTGCTCTGGGCACCGAGGGCGGCTCCCCGTGCTGAGCTGTGGGACGAGCGTCAGGGCTGTGGAGAGCAGCTCCCTGCGACCCGGGCAGGCTCAGGGCACTGAGCACCATCTCTGGCAATTAACACGGCGCCCACGCTGTAACCTGGCTGGTCTCCCGCAGTCCCTGCGCTCAGGGCAGCTTGGGGAACGTGGGAGAAAGATGTGGTCTGAGAAAGCGGAGCAGCAAGGCCACAGTTAGAACAAGCCCATCAGCAGCTGCACTGGTGTCAGAACAGAGATTCTTAAAATCAGTTCTTTGAGCAGTTCTTGAAATAATTAGAATGAAGACCTGTTCTTCCCATGCTGAATTGCCTAAGGGCCTTCAAGTTGTACTTGGAGGTTGATGCCCATTTAAACTCTCCATCTATGAGTTTATACACTTCCATTCTTCCTGTTTGTCACTTGGCAGACCTTTGCTCTTCACTGTGAACATCTGGTCCTGGATTCAGTCATTTTTGGTGTGTTCGCGTGGGTGAATGGGCTGCTGTGGCTGGGGCGGGAAGGGAGCAAGCAGCTGCTCTGAGTAATGCTTTTGTAGGCACTGCTTATTTTAGAGGCTGCCCTAAGCACTGTCCAAAAGTGGGTCAGTGGCACTGCAATGTGCCACTCTGGTGTTGGGCCACATAGGTGAGATGCACTACAGCAAGGTGGGGGATGGATCATCAGAGATCATTCTGTTATCAAAAACCTCCAGATGATCTTCAGCATCTCCCCAGAAGAACGTCACATGTTTCATCACACTTTCCAGGAAAAGCTGTCTCCTGCCCTTTCCCAAATGAATGCTCTTTGTTCTCTCTGTATCAAATGTGACTGTATCAAATACGTCCTTGTGCTTGGGTAGAGGCAATATGAAGATGTCACAGATCCCTTCTTGCCCTCCAGATCTTCTGGTCAGTACAGTAACCAGATAGTAAGTGGGGCCCCTCTGGGCCCTTCAATTGAAGAAGGGATTCCCAAGCAACAAACCAACAGCAAAGAAGAGGGAAAAAAGGTATTGCAAGAGTGTTGTTAAAGAAGAGTTGAGAATCCTTAGTAACAGAGGTATGATAGTAGGGAGGTCTTAGTAACTGGGGTTATTTGGGGTTATCTGAGTTCAAAGAGGTGGAGGAATTACAGAAGATGAGAAAGGAACTCAGTGTGGAGGACTTGAAAGGAGTGGTGGCTGAAAATATGAATGTTTTCTCCCTTTGAACATTGTCTATCAACATCCTGGGGACATGGATAAATGCTATCTTTCCTGTTTAATTTGAGACGCGAACATAACTTACCCAAACTTGTTTGGTAGGTCAGTGGCAGGTTCATGTCCAACCCATGAGCCTGATCACCAAACCTGCATAGCGCTGCTGCTTTGGGCTGTCTGCAAAAAGCTAATGCTGCGTCCTTGTAAATTACTTAGGCAAAGTCATGCATGCTTGATATAGTTTATGAGGTCTAAAATAGCTTTAGATAAAGGCTAAGGAATATTAAAAAAATCCTCTGTGGCACACTGCAGCAATGTTCTCAAATTCCTTCAATAATGTTAATCTAGTAAGACCCATTTATTTTGCTGACTAGGAATCCAATGTTGAGATAATCTCAGTGATCTGTCACAGAATGAGTCAGTTGCAGAGGAGTAGGTTTTCTAGTTTCTTACTCACAGTTCTGAGATTTCGTCACAAAAGTTGCCTCTGTCCTGTTTTTGTTTGTGATGTCTCTTCCCAAGTAAGAGGAATACAGACTTGCTTGTTTGTTTTTTCAGTACTTATTTTTGTTGTGTGAGGGTTTTTTTAAACACAGTACTTCTGACCAGTGGGAAATTTTCCAGAGTGATGAAGCATTGTAGTTTGGATTCCCCCCTCAAAAGGGAAATCTGCTGCACCTCCATTTCAGAGCTAAGAGAAACTTTTTCCACTTTCAAAATGGAAAATCTAATTTCAAGGAGGTGAATTCCCTCTGAGTGAGAGAACGGAGAGGAAACCACCAATACTCTCTCCTCACCCTGGAAGTCTAAAATAACTGGTAATTATAGCAATACCAAAAGGGACAGAGGCAGGTTATTTCAGCATGTGAGGGCAGGCAAGGGAGAGGAGTAACGGTGTAGCACAGAGATGAGGGGTTTTTATGTTTGGGAGCTGTTTTAAGCATGAGAACCAGTAAAAGTTGAGAATGTAAAGAGGGAGCAAGTAAGAGAGGCTCATGGGTGAGGAAGAGGGGCAGATACAACACAATATGCTAGAAAAATCTCCACAGCCATTTGGATCCCACCTTGCAGGTGTCACTGCGCCCCTCTGTGAGTTGGGACCTTGGGAGCAGTTGTCAGTAACACTCTCCTGTTGGAGCCAGGGGGGTCCCTGCAAGGCTGTACTTCTCCAAAAGGCATTGTCTTGTCTCCTGTGCCCCCTCTGTGTGGAGGAGAAGGGGAAAAGGTAGAAACTGAAGAGTCACTTGATCCCTGAGAGTTTGAGCTGAGTTACAGGAAAGGAGCAGGAGTTTAGAGACCCAAAAACCCACAGCACTATGTCAGCATAGTCTGTGTCCATCACCGTCCTTGCATTAGCCTTGGAGCCATATCTCTGTTATCTCTAGAAAGCATTTTGCCCCCTCAGTCTTTGGAGGAGTAATACAGCTAAATGGGGGAGTCCTGACAGAGCTGAAGTTCCTTCAAGGGAAGCAAAAGCATGAGGCTTATCAAGGAGAGTTTGTACAGGGTGCTGATTTGGGCCAAGGGCTTTATGAACTGAAGGGAGCTTGAGAGAAAGGACTGGTGTGTTGCTTTATGTTGAACCTATTTAGTCTTGTGCAATGAAATGTTGGTGCGCTCAAATGCCTGTTGGAATGTGTGAGAATGTGCTTGATGCTTTGCTGAGGAACTTAAAAGCCAGCAAGACTGATCCCTGTAGGGAGCACTATTTAATGGCTTGATTTGGAGGAGGGGCACACAGTTTGTGACCGGCTATGGCAAAGCATATCACAGGGAAAGAGTTCCTGAATGGCACCTGTCTGGTTATGAGTGCTTCAGATCCAGGATGGGGAGCAAAGGCGACAGGAGCCCATGCAGAATCTTCCGTCCCTGGCTCCTTACTTCCCCACATTATGGACTGCAGTGATGGTGTGCTGCTGCGGGGAAAGTTGGGTGGGACTGCCAGACTTAACAGCGGGCTCTACCCTGCCATGCATGAAGGCAGAGACAATAAACTTGAAAAGAAGCAAAGTTGTGAAATTCACTCATGGCACAAAGCAAGGTACAGCTCCCTTGTGTCAGTTATACTAAGCTCAGAGTTCTTTGTGATCTGATGACTCCAAATAACTTTTATAACCTAGTTGCAATCAGCAGGAGCACATCAAATGCCAGGCACGAAAAGAGTCGATGCTCTAGTTGAACCCGTACCACAGTCCTCAGTGATGCTGGGTCAATCTGAGCAATTTGTGAGGCAGCAGACTGGAATCAGACAAACCCCAATGCTGTCACACCCGGGGAACTGGACTGGCTGCCAAAACAATGTGGCTTTGAAGCAACCCTGTGAAGGGGCCTCCTATACATTCAGCAGTAGGTTTGGGGCTTGGAGGGAGACGGCATTCGTAGATAGTCTCTGCCAGGGGGAATTCTCCGCCAAAGGTCAGGCTCAGCTGTTGGCACGAAGAAGGAGATACTGCCTGATGAGTCCCACCAGGCAGAGTGCTGGGCATGCAGTTGTGCCCTGCCTCCTGTGCTCGCTGTTTTTAGGGACCTGTCGCTGCCCTCAGCCATCCAGGGCTCAGATTTCATGAGGGGCAGACAGCTCATGTGCTAATTACGGCTCGTGAAATGGGGCCAGCCGCTCTGATCCTTCATGTGACTAATGAATTAGACTTTGTTTCCTTCACTTCTGCAGGCTTTAGAAAAAGGGTAAAGTTCAGGATTTCAGAGAAAACTCCATCATATCTTATTAGGCTCGGACAGTCCCTTAGAGCTTGGAAGAGAGCAAGGAGGATTAAAAGGGCATTAGCTCCAGCTCTCCCAAGGCCAGATAGGCCAGGCCTTAATCTGTACTGGGTGAATTCAAGTACTTTGTGCTTGGAATTGCCTCAGGGTCACATTCCTGTTTTCCATATACCCTAATACTGCTCTTCCAGCTTTTTATTTTATAAGCTTACATTGCATTTATGACAAGTTTACTGCTTTCCTGCAGCTCTTCCTTGATGAGTGTATGAACAGGGGTGATGGTAGCAGGATGACCACAGCATTGTGAACCAACAGCAAGGCAGTGTGTGTCACTTCTGAGGAAGCCAAGTTTTGTCATAAGTGGCCAGAGCATGCATGGTTTATTTGCATTCCTGTCCGAAAAGCAAACCTACTGCTCGACCTTGGCAGGATTGGTGTGTTTGGAGGAAAAGGGGTGGTGGGGATCAGGTTACGGAGTGCCACCAAACATTGGGAAACAAGGGAAGGGTGTTTGCAGATTCAGTTCATGCTTGTGTACAATGCCAGTGAGAATGAGAAGAGTTGGGGAGATTAGAACAGCAAGGACTTGATGGTTAAAGGCAGTTTTTATTTTGTCCTTGGTTTCTTCTGTAGCTCAGAGCTTCCAAGCAGGCTCAACCCTGTTCCCGAGTTGTGGGTTTTTCCTTCCATGTGCAGTGAGAAGACTGTGAGAAGAGAGGATGTAGACTTCCCTTTAAGCAGAGCAATTAAATAGATTTGTGTGATTCATTTCCAGCAGCAGCAAACAGTGCAGAGAAAATTCTGGCTTCTTCAAACCACGGTGTGTCAGGAGCAGGGAATCCCAGAGGAGAACACAAATGAAGGGTGGCTTTGTGACCATGTGTGCCAAATCCTTCAGACTGACCTCAGCCTGCCGGTAAGGCTGACTATGTGGTGTCCCACGGCAGGAGGAAACCTGGAGCTCTGATATTACTGAGTTCTGATTCCAAAGATGCCCCAATGGAAAACATTTTCCCCCATGTGTTACCACAGTTTCACCTATTGATTGGTATATGCCCTGGTGCACCAGACATGCCCATTGCCCTGGATATATTCTCTACCACATCACCCAGTATGATGCTACCTCCTGTGCCTCACTGAGGAAGATTGGATCTGCCAAAGATCAGGATTCCTATATAAAATTAGTACTCAAAGTGACAAAAGTTCACCTGAATCAAGGAACCTTGTGGATATTACAGTAGTAGCCAGACCTTCAGAAAGGTGGAAGAGCATCAAGAACATTCTGCCACTCTCCTTCCCTTGCCTGCCCTCTTCCACCTGGCTGTGGCCACAATGTAATCAGCATAATCACAGTGTAATCAATACATTCTGCAGCCAACAGAAAAGGTGGTGGCTGGATTGCGATAATGTGCAAATAACTTCACACTATGGTGTGCAATCTGTGGGAGGGACATGTGTATAAGAGGCTGCCTTGCACAGTGCTGTGAATAGCTCTGTGCCTGACCCTTAAGTAACAGAACATCGCAAAACATGATGAATGTGCTTACCCAGGCAGGAGTTAAAAAAATCATCTTCTTCCTGTGTGATGCCCTTATCCCATTACTGCGTGAATGGCCATTTAATTTCATTCCCACACAGGGATCATTAGCTGCTGGGTCAAAAGGAGGAAAGGGCAGCTCTGCAGAAAAAAGAGCTCTACAAAGGGGTAGAGGACCCACAGCAGCAAGGGACAGCCCCAGATTTTGCAGGGACAGCAGTTTTGAAAATGCAGGCACTTCTGTTGGGTCTGAGCTCTCCTGAAGAGCACCTGGTAAGTGCCAAACCAGTCTGGCCAGTTTTAGTTCTCTAAGTTAAGTGTTTTGTAGGATGGGAGAGCTGGGAAGGATGATTCTTGCCCTCTGCTTGCCATTTGTTGCATCTCCGTGTTTCCCGGTGGTTTCCTTCTGGCCCTGCTGGCAGTTCTGTTTCCCCCAGCCGCTGGTGGTGTCCCTGAAGGCATCAGTCAGTGGTGTGGCCAGGACGGAGACATGGCTGATTACAGGGTGGAGACATTGGTGCTCTCAGTAATAGCTGCTCATTTCCCAAATCTCTGCCTTGAATAAATAACATCAAGGCTGACTAAGGAATTCCTAATTAAAGGGAACACAATCGAAGCTGAAACAATATTGCTTCGACTTCAGCCTGCAGTTTGCTTCTGCCCACACTCCCCAGAGGCCAGAAGTTCAGGGGAGAGGTGTAAATGTTAAACAAGAGAGAGCCTGCTTTGGTTGCTTATGTTTGCTTGTCTATTTTTATAGGGCTGGTGTACCAAAAAACAGGGGGGTTGATTCTTTTGTCTCCTTAAGTGGTACAAACCAAGAGTGACTTTAGAGCTATGACAGTGTGAACGGACCAAACTCACAGTTTCTGGCCTTGCAGTAACAAAGAAAATAAGCCCTGCTTTCCTCAGCTGTGGAGATGAAGTAATGCTGAGCCCCTTCCCTTCCCACCAGTGATCCCACAGTGTGTGTGTCGGTAGCATGGGTGGCACGGGTGAAGTTGAGCTTCCACCCATCCCAGCGCCAGCCAGCCATGTGCTCTGCGGTGCTGACACCTAGTGGGGAGCACTTGGTGACCTGGAATTTGCAGCTGGATTTGCCTCCTTGCATATTGTAGTGGAAGCCAGGGAGAAAGAGGCTGGGATCTGGGGTGTTTTGAGAGCTTAACAGCAGCCCATGAGAGTGCCAGGGCTGCTCTTAGCCCTACCCTGTTTTGGTTTATGTTTTCCAGAGAGAGCTACCGATGGGTCCCTACGGAGCGAGGACTGGGCTCTCAACATGGAGATCTGTGACATCATTAATGAGACTGAAGAAGGGTAAGGAGAGCTGGCAAGAGTCCATATCCAGCAGTGGGTCCCAGCACACCCCGTAATACTACATCCCTAGGCTGCAGTGGTAGCATACACTGGTGGAGGTAATAAACTAGGCTTCCCAACAGTCCCTTAGACAAGACTTTGCTAGGAGACCTAGAGATACAGTCAATCTGCCACAGCATTTGTTAGATGCATCTGTATAATCTCTGAGTGCTGGGAGCCATTCAAACAGGCCTTCAGGGTCTCCAGAGAACCCTTGATTCAATCCAGGCTGCCTCCCATGTCCCAAAGGCATATTTGCAATTCTTCCACTTCAGTTTATTCCCTCTTCGTACTCCTATCTTTCTTTCCCCTGGGAACGTAAAAATCTGCAGGCTGGTGACTGAGGAGAGAGCTGCTATTCAGTCCTCTCACTGTGCAAGTCCTACTGGGGTTTGCTGCTCAGGTATTGTCATGTACCGTCACTCAGACTCACGCAAGGTGGGTGGGGGAGCCCTTGTCTCCCTCTCCCTGCAGGGAGATGTTCATAAATCTGCCAGACTTGTTAACTCTGGACCTGGGGATTTGCCAATGAATTCAAGGGAGGCTGCTCCTTCACACAGTGGAGATGTCAAGAGCAGCATGTAAAAAAGAAGGTGCTACATGGAATAAAACATGTAGGTTTCACTCCTGCTGTCCTACCCCACAGTGATGTTGACAGAGGATTAGCAAGCCCAGTTTTCAGTTTCACAGTTGTATGAAAACAAAGTCAAACATCTTTACTCACAGATCTGTCACCACTTCTTTTTCATGCTATTCCCATGGTGCAAATACACCTGTCTCTGTCCACAGTTCTCAGTCCTGATTTGTGGCCACTTTTTTGAGGTCTGGACACCTGATAACACAGATGCACCTTTCTGGGATGACAGGCTCTCCCACTGCCCTGCTAATGCCCATCCTTTGACACCATGCTGCCCCAAGGGTCAATACAGTCCTTTCCTCCTCACTGGCTCAATGTCTCCCGCCCACTCTTTTCCCCTAGCAGTGCTGCTCTTCCAGCTCAGCCTCACTTCCTGTGCTCTACTAGAGCATGTTGATCCATTTGTGCCCTCTCAAGACCACAGTGGTCTGAGACCACGGTGTTTCTCCCCTCTGAGAATGGTTAAGGAGGCCCACAATATAGGCAAGATTTTGCCACTGAATCTCCCCTGCAGCTTTTTAGTCTCCTTTTCTCCAGGAAAATATTGTTTAACAGCTTCTCTCTGAGCAACACAGGAATTGTTGTACCTTGCTTTCTTCTTCCTGTTTCTAACCCATGCCAAGCTTTTCTTTTCAGTCCTCCTTTTCAGTTTCTCTGCCATGGGATTTTGCTGTCCACTCAAGCTGTGTGTTTCTAGCATTGCTTTTACTCTGTTCTCTGTTGTGTCCTGAGCACCTTGAGTTGTTGCAGACATCAGCACAGAGGCCTCCAATTTCAGGAACAGCACTCAGGGACATGGTTTAGTGGTGGACTTGGCAGTGTAAAGTGTGCTGTTGGACTCAATGATCTTAAAAGGTCTTTTCCAACCTAAATGATTCTATGATTAGCAGGGCCCCACTCCTCTTGCAGAACCACAGGCAGAAGCTGTTTTACCAGTCATTGCTTCAAGCCACCCTGAAAACATGGTGGGGAAGGACACCTGCAGTGTATGAGGCATCCAGAGCCAGTGGCTGCTTTGCTTTGCCTCACTGTAGGTGGGGCTCAACCTTCTGATGATCTTTCTTCATTGCATTTCTCCCTCAGGCCCAAAGATGCTTTCCGAGCCATTAAGAAGAGAATTGTAGGGAACAAGAACTTCCATGAAGTTATGCTGGCTTTGACGGTGAGTGGTCAGGGCTCTTTCTCAGCTCTACTGTAAAGCTGAGTGCTGAACATGGGCTTTAGCTCACGTGCTGAAAAGACACATGTATCTAAAGCCAACAAGGCAAATAAACACGTGCAGGCAGAGAAGTCTATAGCAAATGCTTCATTGCCTTTGAAGGTCCTGGAGACATGTGTCAAAAACTGCGGCCACCGCTTCCATGTCCTGGTGTCCAGCCAGGACTTTGTAGAAGGTGTCCTAGTGAGAACAATCCTGCCGAAGAACAACCCACCTGCCATAGTGCACGACAAGGTGCTGACCCTCATACAGGTGAGCCAAGAACTGTGAGCATCTGCACCTGTTCAGAGAGCGTTTGTCTTTAAGTTTTTGTACAGTAGATTATCGTAAATGGTGATGGGCTATGTTGTCTCCTTCTCCCCAGTCCTGGGCAGATGCCTTCCGTAGCTCACCGGATTTGACTGGTGTCGTTGCTGTCTATGAAGACCTGAGACGGAAGGGCCTAGAGTTCCCCATGACTGATCTGGACATGCTGTCACCCATCCACACACCACAGAGGGTATGGGAACATTGCTGAAGAGAAAAATGTTGGGCAACTGCCATTCTGGAGCTATGAGGGGACTTTAGGGACTCTGTCTTGCATTTAGGGGGCTTTTGGGGAGTGAGAATCTCCAGGATAGGCAAGAACTGTTGAAAGCAGGTGCCATCAACATTTCTTCTCTAATGTCAGGTGTGAGTGTCTAACATCTAAATCTCTGTCATTTTCCCACTTCTGTCTATAGACTGTGTATAGCTCTGAATCCCAATCCGGACAGAACTCACCTGCAGTCAACTCCCCTCAACAGATAGAATCCATCCTCCATCCTGTCACCTTGCCCACTGGGAGAGGCTCATCCAGTGACGCACCCATCACACCCACACCAGAGCAGGTGAGTTGGACACAAGCCCTGTGATGTTCCTTACTGTCCCTGTGTTTTGGGGCTGTTTCACAAACACTGTTCTGGGACTGCTGTCCTGGTCCTTCCCCAGCCTCTGTCTTAAGAGCCGTTCCTCTAAAGCACAGTCCCTTGAGAGCTCCCCAGAGCTCCACTGTGGTCACACTGATGAGCTGGGATACCACAATCATGGAGTGGTTATGTTTTCCAGAGACAGGGCTGCTTGCAGGTAGAGGGAAGTTCTGGTTATAGGGAAGTGGGGACCAGAGACATCAAGGTTTAGAGTGAGGTCTTTGTAATGCAGTTCAGCAAAAGCTTGCTCAGTAGATGCCTCCTTATCATCTTTATTTATCTTGCCTCACTGCTTACTTTATACAAATCAGCCCTGTCTGGCTCGTGGTTTCCGAAGGCTAGGGCTTCCTCACTTGTTTCCCCATCCTCTTTTCTCCTTCCTCACCCTGACTTCATGTGACACCATATTCAGAACCAAAACTCCAGCTGTTGGTATGTTGCATTCCCTTGCAGAACAGAGGGTACAGACTGTTCTAAAGAGGCTCATTAGCAGCTTATGAAACCAGAGGGATAAAGCTTCAACTGTACACTTACCTGAGGCTCTCCTGTTGAGTGGGAATTAATTTTTTTCGTCTGCTTTGGAAATTAAACCATTTAAGTGGCTGCCACACAGGAGTTGCTAGCTGGGGAGAGATTTGAATCATAACAGCAGTGCCTGTGCTGGCTATTAAAAATCAAGGCTAGGCTAGTAGCCAAAGGTCCCAGGTGAGGGCCTGGCATCTGTTACCAGCAAATTAACTCAATGGTAAGTAATGGAGATTCTTTCTGCTGGGGGCTCCCAAGAGCTTAACTGAGTGGCAGCAGTGGTGACAAATTAATTCCCCAGTGGCTGTTCCCTGCAGCTCTACGAACACACATACAAACACGGGGCTATTTACTGCTGTACAGAGCTACCTCAGCTACCTCCCCAGTCTTCCCAGGTGGAGCTGTCACTTCCCTTTTGCAGATTGGGAAGCTGCGCAGTGAGCTGGAAGTGGTGAATGGGAACACAAAGGTCATGTCGGAGATGTTGACGGAGCTGGTGCCGTCCCAGGCTGAGCCTTCTGACTTGGAGCTGCTGCAGGTAAGGAACACTGGAAGGATGGAGGGCTGGCACAGGCAGCAAAATTTAGCAATGACTTGATGGACTGAGGCATGATGCATGCATGCCAGACATGGGTAACAACTGGACAATTTAGTGTGGGGCTTATTAGGGAGTAAGGGAGACGCAGGGTAGATGGAGGGAAATTGCACTACTGAGGCTGGAATCATCTCACATGGAGATTTGTCCCTAAGGGCCTTTCTTTCTGGGCAATGTGTTACACAAAAAGCATACAATTATTCCATGTAGAGTCCAGACTCAATTTCACTCTCACACCAATATTTATTGCCCATCAACAAATTCCTGATAGATCACAGTAGCCTCTGGAGTCTATGTCTATTCCAGTCAGACTCCCAAATCCGTGAGTGCTCAGCCTTAGCATGAGCTGTGTGGTAACTTCTCCTTGCTTTGAACAGGAGCTGAATCGGACATGCAGAGCCATGCAGCAGCGTGTACTGGAGCTGATTCCCCGTGTCCTCCATGAGCAACTCACCGAGGAGCTGCTTCTCATCAATGACAACCTCAATAACGTGTTTCTGCGCCATGAAAGGTACCTCTCTTCTCCCTTCTCTGCCCTGCTCTCCCACAAGAGTTTACTGCCCCTTGAAGGCCGCCTATACCACCCTTTTGATCTGTCCATAAGTATAATACTCAAGATGTATCAGTCTGTATCATCCCTCTCTGAGAACAATGACAGTTCTCAGTTTTTGCTGACTAATCCCTGTCCCTTCAAGATTATATGGAGAGCTATGTTTAAACCATTTTGGTTGGGAATAGCTCTGGAGGATCACAAGGAGCTTTCTCTCTCAGCACATCAACTCTGTGGGTTTTGTTGTGGTGTCTTGAGAGGAAATTGGGCCTTGAGCCATGTTCCCCCTTTCCTATTATATAGGAAGGGACAGGCTGTGCCATGCCTTATAAGAAATCTGCGGGTGAATAAGCACATGCTATTGAAATGCGTCCTGTCATTTTTCTTGCAGGTTTGAGCGCCTCCGGACAGGACAGCCTGTCAAGGTAACTCAGAGCAACTTCACCTCTGTGAAGCTTGGACTGCATCCCACAGGTCCAGCCGGGCCTGCCGAATTGGAGAGAGGTTCAGTCTGCCCCCTTAGAAGTGGTAGGCTTTGCTCTCCCAGCCAAGGTGCACCCGACCACCTGGTGTGCAGGACACTCCAGTTCCCACTGCCAGCCTCGCCCTCCCTGCCCGTGGGAGCCTTCCCCTCACCCAGAGAGCAAGAGCAGAGCAGCAGCAGTTATGGTTTTCCAGTACTGAATATTGGGAGGATCAATTCCCATATGAGCCTTCTCTGAGCACTGCCCTGTCCTCTGAACCGGCATCTACCCTACTTACTGACATCTAGCAGAGCTGGGAGGCTGGCTACTGAGCCCAGCCCTGGGACACTGTTCCCAGCAAGTTCTCTGATCACTGTCCCTCTTCTCACAAGGAAAGGCTTCACAACTGGCATCTTTCAATGGGTATAGAAGGGTTTTCCTCTCCAGTATTAATGAGCTAGGACTGTAGGGCCAAGGTGTCCAAGCTTCAGAAACTCTCCACCATCTTCTTTTTTCTTCCTTCAAAGGCACCAAATGAGGCAGAGAACAGCTTGATTGATCTGGGACCCAGTACTCCTTCTGCATTAAAACAGCCTGAAGTCACCAACAACCTTTCCTCTCAGCTGGCTGGAATGAGTATGTTTCCATGCAGTTTTTCCCTCAGTCTTTCTCCTGTGCTGCATCGGGAATCCCTTCCTGCCCTTGAATCATCTCCCATAATTATATAGTTATGTTCACAGAGTAACCTAGAGAAATGGTGTGTGTTTTCAACTAATAAACTCATGAAGAAACTTGTATATGCCCCAAGGCACTCAAGCATATATCTTGGCATCCACACTTTCTGTTGTGCTGGAGGTGGACATGCCTTAAGAAGGATCTCAGCATTAGTCTGTGGCTAAGGATTAGGCCTTCCAGCAGGGTAGGGGATGAAATTGCCCCCTCTGAATGCCTGGCAGCATTGCCTAGTTGCCTCTCTTGCTGTGTGGTGTCAGGCTGACCTCTAAGGTCTAGAAGAAGAAAATCAGCTGAAAATATGCCGCAAAGGTGAAGCCATGAGCATCTTGGGCTCAGGACTCAGGATCTGACAGGTTGTTTACTCAAAAAGCCTGAGAGGTCCTAAGGGTTCTTCAAGATATACCAGGAGCCTACATAACACTGCCTGAAGCTCTCACTGCCTGGGAGCACATTCAGTACAGCTGGGATGCAACTACCGAAAACTGGAAAGACTGTTTTTACAGACAAGCCAGTTGAGATATTTTTCAAGTCAGGTTTTTTTCAGATGATGTCTGAGTCATGAAAATCCACTCCTCTGTCTCAGAGGTGCTTGCCCAGAAGCACAGGTCTTCCACAGGTTATGGAGCAATTCCCTCCTGAGCTGTCTAAAATGGTCAGGAACATCTAGCCTTCAGCATCAGTTCAGTAAATTGATGATGATGCTTCTGCCTAAGACTGAGGCAAAAATCTCTACTGAGCAGGCAAAGAAACTGCTTCTGTTGCTTCACTGTTGACACTGCACAGTAGCCTATGCTGCAGCTGAGGGGCAGGATAAAGGAGTGGGCCTAGAACAGTTTAGCCTGTTGTGACGATAGCTTTCCATCTAGCACTCTCCTAGCCCACAGCCCTTCATTTACTGCTCTGAGCTGCCTGTTCACCCTTCTTTCTCCCACAGACCTGGGCTCGAGCAGTGTAAGCGCGGGGCTGCACTCCCTCGACACCTCTGGCAAGCTGGAAGAAGACTTTGACATGTTTGCCCTGACCCGTGGCAGCTCGCTGGCTGAGCAGCGCCGAGGGTGAGTGCAGCAGCCCACTCTGTCCTGTCCTGCCTTCTTGTAAGGGAAGGAGTGCTCAGGGCAACTGGGGCCATGATCCCAACCAACAGCAGTTCCTGGGATACAGTAGGATGTAACAGAAATGCACTCTTTGGATGCACAGTGTTTGTAGGACGAGCTCTGTGCTCCCAGTCCTTTTTTCTGCTGTCATCTCCCCTTCATAGTATCCTCCTGGGTATGGAGAGAAGGAAGCAGTTCCTGTAGAGGAGCACTGTGGTGTCACATGTTCTCAGGAGATTCAGTGTCTGGAGATGAAGGTGTGGAGTGGGACTGGCTGAGTTTTCTTGTCTGTCTCATGTTCCCTGAGTGAGTTGATGTTGAGTTCAGGAACTGCTGAATACTGATGCAGCCTAACAAACAGAGTATTGAACTGGAGTGCAGGAAGAATGCAGTCAGCTGTGGCAGGGCAGGGCACTGCTCTGTGCCTCAGCTTCCCTGTTGGCAAATGGGACTGATGTTTCTTCCCCTACAGTGTGTTTGAGACCTTCTGGTGTAAAGCACTAAGAGCTGGGTCTCCATAGTACTGGCTGAAGTGGTCATCTCTACTGCAGAATGGATTCCTAAATCCTTGTTCTGGAGGAGCTAACAATGGCTGTGCTGACCAGATCTGTTGGGTTTGAGAGACTGTGGCTGATCTCACTGCTTTCCTGTCAGAGTCATTCCCTGCTCTCCATCAGCTACCAAGCAGTAGAGCCCACAGGCGCATGGCTGTCTCCAGCCTTCCAAGACCTGTGCTCCTGCATCCACTGGGGTGCCTTGTTCTGCAGCTGGATAGTAGCAAGTTAAGGTCTCTTATACATGTCAAATTAAGGTCTCTTAAGGACATCTCCTTCCATTCCTCTGCCTTAGACTACCTCTGGTAAACATGATGGGGAAATCTGTGGCCTACACATGACTTCATGTGTTTTGTTCATGGATTTTCCCACCACTTTTATGGTGAGGTGTGCTGCCTGAGGGCAGAGGCAGTGCATCGTGCCAACAGCATCTGATCTGGGGCTGAAATCTGAGCCACTGGTATGTGCTCAGTGCTGGAGTCTGGGGGAGATCTGGACAGGGATGGAATTGTATCCTCTTTGCTGTGGCGCAATCCTTAACAGGCTGAGGCACAATTAACAAGACATCTTCTATTTATTCCTCACTGCCCTTCATCTGCCAGCACTTGCGCTCCTGCCAGGTAATCTCTACAGGCTCGGGCTTCACATTTCACTCATCGGCATCTGCTCTCAGTGTCTCCCTCCACCTGAACAGATCCACTGCCCTACAGCTCCCGAACAGGATGTGCTGGCAGGAGACACAAGCAGGGCTGCTGGGTTTTTTTCCTGACCCCCCCCCATGCTTCATGTGTGCCTCAGTGAAGCAGTGCTTGAAACACTTCAAGCCTTTCCTGCCATTCTTCCTCATCAGTGGCATGATAGCAGCGCTGTACTTCATCCTGGATGCCATTGTCCACAGCGGCCCCTTCACAGATGAGCACTTCTTTGAGAAATTTGAGCAGCGGTGGCCCAAGCCCCTGGCCCCCAACAGAAACAGCTCCACCTGATGGTCTGCTGGATCTGCAGAAAGGGGCCCAGGAGCAGCTGAAGAGAAGACTTGTGGAGAGTTTCTGTGAAAGGCTTCATTCTCCTAGCATGGATGGAGTGTTTTCCCCACTCTACATGGATCAAATGGTGATGTGTGGCATTGTCATGTGGGATAGCAGCCTAGAGAAATGGGATGAGGGAGATTATGGAGGACATGTATCTGTGTGTGGAAAGAAGTTGCTGTAATGGTGCATTAGGAGACCATGAAACAATACTAGGCTCTTCTGATCATCCAGTCTCACATGTGTAGCATGGGCCAGTGAGCCTCTGCCACCATTAGTTCTGTTGGATCAGTTAAAGAGAGATTTTTGAGCTGTTTGTGAGGTGAGTAGGGGCTTGTTGCTCAAATGCTTTCTAAAGTAGCTGTTATATTCTGGTCAGTCTGAGTTAGTTTTCTCTCTTTATAGTCAACCCCAAAGAAGGTAAGTGGTGTGGTTGATGCACCTAGCTCTGTAAGTCTGTGTCTAGTTTCATATGATACCTTGTTATCCTCCTGTCATGTGCCACAGCTGTCCTGTTGCATCCCATAATAATGCTGCAGTGAGTAGATTAGTCTGTTTTGTGGTGAGCTATACCTTTAATAGGGGTTTTGCTCACCTTTCTAGAAGCTCTTGGGAGCAGAATGGCAAGAGATGAAAAGTCATGCAGTCAGAATAACTGAATATATGTTTAGGAGTTTCTGCTCTTCACTCTCAGGCATCTCATCAGCCTGTGTATTATCTAATTTCATGCTTTCAGGGTAAAGTACGAAGATCCCCAAGCCACCAAAGGACTCGCTGGTGCCCTGGATGCCCGGCAGCAGAACACAGGAACAGTAAGTGGCCACAGAGCTTTTAGTGTATTACCAGAAATAAGAGCATCCTGCTTGCTCACCAATGCAATAAATGTGCTGTCTGTTTGCAAAAAATCAAGTGTTTTACATTACCAGTGATAACTCCTAGTCTCCACCAACCTGCATGTCTTACCTGGGTTACATACCTCATTCTTTAAACCCCTGAGGTGCAGAACTATGGAAAGCCTGGGGTTAACTCAATCAGTCACAGGATGTCCTCCCTACATCTGCAGGGAAATTTCCACATGGAAATGTATGTTTTATTCATCTTAAACAGGTTTCCAAGTCCAGTTGCCCTCTCTCTGCAATCAGAGAAGTAGGCTACCAGTAAAACATGTTCTTTCCCCCACCCTAAACCCACTGCCTCCCCTCTCCCTCACACTCTGCAATGCAGGCTCTCTCTCATCCAGGGGGAGTCTGGTGCCTCTAATGATGGAGCCCAACTGACTAAATGGATGATGCGGCAAGGAATGGTGAGATCTGAGATCATGGAGGGCCAGCAGGGAGGAAGGAGGCTGGGGCTGCTGAAGTAGAAGTGGCGCTGGCACAGCACATGAGGATGCACAGCAGACATCAGCAGAGATTGCTAACTGAAATGGAGCAACCCTGGTCTTGGCCAGTGGTGGAGACCAGCGTTGGGAAGGAAGCAGGCAGAGTGTCAGCCTCAAGTAAACATGTCTGTAGGGAAAAATCCTAGGAGCTCTGAGGCCAAGAGAGATATCCACTCTGAGCTAGAGGATGGCCTGTTTTGGGGTGGGTATCTGGGGCAGAGGTACTAGCTGGTGGCATCATGAGCTGCTTCCATTCATTCCCCTTGCAGCCTCTCCTGCTTAGCACAAGCTACCCCATTTGGAGGAAAGCACATTGTGACTTTTACTGTTCAAGGCCTCCTCCTGTAGCTTGAGTGTTTGAGCTTTCAGGCTGTTGAATTTGGTCTTTTAGCAGCAGGAATTCCTAAAATTACATTCCCTTGGGCACATGGAGGCCTTGACAGCTCCCAGGTCTGAAGCTTGTTAGCCTGCCTTCCTGTAATGGGCACTGCCCAGACTGATGTCTGCTTTAGGAATTTTCCCCACATGCTGTCCCCTCGGCTTGAATGCACTTCTACCCCAAAGACTTTCTCTCTGGGCAGGCTCTCAAGTTTGCTTCGAAACTTCCCTAATCTCACATATCCTCTTCCATCCCCATTTATTCATCTGCCAGCTGTGGTAACTATCTGCACTTGCTCCCTGGTTTGGGGAAATCTTCCTGTCCTTGGTAAGAAGGTGTTGCTCTTTTTCTTGGTCTTGGTGTTTTCCAAAGGCCAAGGGAGCTATACATATTAGACAAATAATAAATAAGTTACCACAAATACTCTCATGCTTCTGCTTGTGGAGCCTTTAGCAAGGGCTGCTTCTTTCTCAGCTTTGTTCAGGAACTTCTGCATAGAGAAGAGGACCAGACTTGGTTTCCTCCAAGGTTATCTCTCTCCACTAGTAATATGTCTCTTTGCTGCTTAAATTGACCAGGGACATGAATTATTCTGAGATAACCTCATCCCTACTGAAAGTAAAATTTACTTTAATTGTAGATGACATTCTCTTCGATTTATCTGTTTCAGTAGTTTGGTGTGATGTCAAATCCTGCTGTGCTTCGTGATCTTATCAGGGAATTGGTTCTTGGCAGGTGTCTTTCCTCCTTATTGTGGTGCCAAACCTGGCACTTCCGATATCTTCAGCATTGCAGACTTTGACATCAGACTGTCACTAGTTTTTAGAAGGGAAGAGGTGTGGAGAAATGCACACCTCTTGTCCTCTGGCTGCATAACACAAGCAGCCAACTCCCACCGAGTGAGACCTCACCAAAATGGAAAGTCTGGTTTAGTCCTAATACCCCAAAGTCAACTGCCAAACCACAGAGGCTCTTAATGGCATGTACCCTGGAAACTATGCATGTCTGGGCATGGATGGGGGAGAGCAAGCAGGTGAGCGGTGGCATTGGTAGCTGGGAAAGCTTTGCAGTGGCACTGGCTGGATTTGGAAGGGCCTGAGCTGACTGAACAGTGGAGCAAGAGGGTGAGCTTCTGGTTTGGGCTTTCTTTTTGCATAGTGGATTTCCTGGAACATCCTCTCTTTTCTTGGCCTCATCGCCCTCTTTTCCTTCTGTCCTAGGTGCCAGTTCCTCAAGCCAATTTCATGGAAGACATAGAAAAGTGGCTCTCCACCGATGTGGTAAGTGAGGGGCTGCTTTCCTGGAGCCAGCTGTCCTGCCAGAGTTCTCTGCAGAGCTGGACTTCAGGTGGTGGGCAACACTGCTGAATGTGTGGCACAGGCTGCTCAGAGGGAGCTGGGAAGGAAAAGCCAAGGACACAGGGCAACAGTATAATTAGCCTTCTGGGAGGCATAGCAAACGAACTGAGGATCAGGGCCACATGTCTGTACTGCAAAAATGGGGGGAGAACTATCTTGTCTCTCTCTGTGCAAAGAATCACATCTGTGAGACGCCTTTATCTATCTTCCTTCTAACCATGCCCTTCTCCTTCTTCTCTAGGGAGAATCAGAGGATGCAAAAGGTGTCACCAGCGAAGGTAAGACATGCCAGCTGTCCCCTTTTCTCTAACTGTTCTGGCAGCATGTTGGCTCTTCCATTCTTTGCTAATGCTCTGCTCTTCTCCTTCCCTAGAGTTTGACAAATTTCTGGAAGAGCGAGCGAAAGTTGCAGACCGCCTACCCACTTTGTCCAGCTCCTCAGCAGGGAGGTCTGTCTCCCCTCCAGCTGCCAGCCATCATCGGAAGCAAGCAAAGGAAGATGATGCTATGTTTGCTTTGTGAATGCTATGGACCGGTGTGCTGTGGAGCAAGAGGTTATGTGTGCTGTTTTGCTTGCCTCCAACCAGGGGCCAGCAGAGGAAGGACTCTGTCCCCTTCCTCCATTCTCTTCCTCTTTTACCTTTGAGTTGTTTTTATTAAGCTGCTTTCAGACTTCAGATAATCTTTGTTGTGTTTAGGGATATCACACAATAGACTTGTGAAGGGGAGTTTCAAAGCTGCTAGAAGAATGTGGTTGTTCAATGGGCTTTTCTCTTTTTGGTACAGTGTGGGCAAAGCAGAAGGAGCTCTGGAAGAAGCTCCCCATCCTACTCTCCGGTGACGTAGTTAGAGATCTTGCCCAAGAAACAGGAGAGGCTGCAGTCTGCTGCTGAAATCATTCCTGCCTGCCTCTTCCCACACCCCTTCCCTAGACTAGATCTCCCGCCCTCTGCCTGCCAGTATTAGACTGGAAAGCACAGGGATGTGAAGCATTACTGGTGGCCAAGGAGGAACACTAATGGTAGAGGGACCCTGTTGCTCTAATCTCTCTTGCACAAGTGCTTGTGGTATGCAACGCCTTCCCACTCATAACCCCTTCTCTTCCTCTTCCCTTCCTCCCCTTCCCCATCAGTTTATCCAGAATCCTACCCACAGCCCAGATGTTTTCATTGCAAGACAGCCAGTTACCCAGGCCCTTGGCAGCACACAGGGCTTGAGCTGCAAGCGGTACCCCAGGCTGAAGAGGCTGTCTCCTATGGGGTAGGATGTGCCTTCAGCAAACTATTTGCAGTTAATTTAATTCTCCCATTATTATACTTTTCTCCCGATGTGATCCTATCCCCCTCTCTCACTTCCACTGATGCCTTCCACCACATCGTGCCGTGGTGTGGGGAGTTTCTCCATACAGACTCCCTCAGGGTAGCTGTGTGTTCTGGGGTCGCAGAGCTGTGTTCCCTAAAGCAGGAGGCCCTTACATTGGCACTGTTACACCACTGGGGGGAACATGCTGTTGCTGCAGTTCAGTGGGTGAGTACAGGGGCGAAGCAAGACATCCATCATCTCATGCCAGCCAAGCAGCCCTACAGCAGCCAGGAGCTCCTTCGCACATGAGGAGCAAAACCCTTTGGAGCAAACTTCACATGCTGCACGATTGTAAAGGAAAACCAGGGAGGAGGGTGCCAAGCCCAGGGCTCCTGCTTTTGGGATTTCTTGTTGAATGTGGGAGAGCTGCCTTTTTTTACTGCACATTAAAGGAGCAAAGACTTGAGCCTCCCTTGAAGATATGGTGTGTGCTGTCAGTGCTGGCGTGGGGAGGGGAGGATCCTGTGGGGAGAAGAGGAGTGAAACCATGCAGTCACAGTTTCTTTCCATGAAAAGGCTGTCATGCTGCGAGGAGGCACGGTGTGGGGGCCAAGCGTGATGGGAGCCAAGGCAGGTGCTCGCTGCTTTCTACCAGTGTCCTGGGGCAGTGACTACAGCCCATCTCAAAATAGCCAGAGGGTGAGCTACCTCCTCTCCTTTCCCTCTCTGCCTTGTGACCAGATCTGGATACCCACCTTGCAGCCCATAAGTCATTTATAAAAGACACACAAGAAACAGTTGCTACGAAAGGGCCCTCTGGTATCCACAGGGCATTCTCAGTTGACCCCATGCCATCCCCCAGCATGCAGCTGAGTGGGAGCTAAGGGAAGGATTCTTAAAAGGAAGTGTAATGGGTTGAAAGCGTCATCTGAGCCCTAGACTTGTGGGAAGGAGTTAAATTAGCTGAAGTTGTTCGTGCCTCAACATCTCCCTCTCCCATGCCTGCCTGCAGTCTCAGCTGTACCAAACTCAGGCAGAGCCTTGAGGATAAGAGCTGCAAGGAAGCTGGGCTGCAGCTGGTGGCAGCAGAGCTGGAATAATCAGGGTGCTGGTTTTCCTCCTCTGTAAGCAGCTGTGGGACAGGAGGAGGCTTTGTGTCTTCTTTCAGCTTTCCAAGACAGGCAGCACATACTATCTTTGGATAGTTTGTCCCTTGGAAAAATGGATCACCATTTTCAATTCCATTGCATTCCCAATGCCTCTGGCAGGACCCAGGAGACCTCTTCCTCCTTTTTGAACCAGGTGTTATTATGTATTTAATATAACTCTGAGCAGCGGCCCTCAAACCAGGGTGTGCATGCTATCTTCTGGGCAGTGGGGAGGGGAAAGCTCAGCCTACTGAGCCTGAAAGCTGCTCGTCCTGCCCCATCTTGCTGCTGAGTCCATGAGTGGCTCTGCTGGGGGCTGCCTGAAGCTGAATGGTTGTGGCTTCACCTCTGAGCTACTCTCCCTCCCGCAGCCAGTTCTGTAGCAGGACTTCACTGTGCCCAGGACCCCACACTTCGCACCTAAAAAGGGCTTGGGTAGAACAAAGTGTACAAAGTGCTTTCTCTCTGAAGAGCACAGCTGAAGGGCGACAGGCTTCTGCCTTACCAACTACGTGAGGGTTTCACGTGGCAGACAAGGGTAAACACTGGGGATTGGCACAGCTGCAGTCCTCTAGCATTTTTAGTTCGTTTTTACCACACTCATGGCTTCCTGAAGTTTTTTTGGTTTTTGGTTTTTTTTCAGTCTCCAAATCATCCTTGTCACAGCAGATGTTTGTAGTGAATCGTGTGGAGAGATTGGATTTACCCATGCAGCACTGACTCTGGCCTCTGCTGTCACCCCTGCTGAACCCAGACCCTTGGACAGCATCTCCCTCCCCACCCCAGTCAGTGCTCACAGAGCTTGTACTGAGGGCTTTGTGCTGGCAGGGTGGCCCTCAGGAGGACACTAGAAGTCAAGGGACCATGAGTGATAGGACAAAGGGGAACGGCTTTAAATTGAAAGAGAGTAGGTTACAACTGGATGTTAGGAAGAACTTCTTTGAGTGTGGTGAGGCACTGGAACAGGTTGTGCAGAGAAGTTGTAGATACAGCCCCATCCCTGTAAAGTGTTCAAGGCCAGGTTGGATGGAGCTTTGAGCAAACTTGTTTTGTGGAAGGTGTCCCTGTGCATGGCAGGGGGGTTGGAATGAGATGATCTTTAAGGTTTCTTCAAACACAAACCATTCTATGATTCTGTGAGAGCCCATAAGCTACAGGCTAGTGCAGCATTCCCGCAGTGCTGGAGACTTGTGAGGGCAGGTCCTTCCCGCAAGACAGGGCTGAGCTGGGATGTGAGGGTCTGAGACCCCCTGCAGCTTCCCTCCTGCGTCAATGGGAACGCAAACTAGGAAGAATGGCAAAAGAGCAAAATACTGAGGTTCTTCCACTGGAGCACCTGCAGGAGAGAGAGAGCAAGAGCAGGGGCATGAGGAAGCCCAGGCTGGTGAGTTTTGTAACTGTGGGGCCAGAAAGGCCTCCTGAGGAAGTAAACGGCCTGATGTCCAAACCCTCTTGCCAGTGCCTGGACTCAGGCTGCCTGGCTCTTCTGGGAAGAAGGGACTTCTGGTGGCCAGTCAACATCTGTGCAGGACAGCAGCCCGTTCACACCAGTGTTGTTTTGAACACTGGTTCATGTCTCAACTAGTGCTTAAAGCCATCAGTGCCTCCAGCTCCCTCTGTAGCAGGCATTGCCTGCAGCTTCCCTGAAAAGAGAAATTAAGACATCCCTAAATGTACACCCCAAGTATGGGCAGTTCAAGCTCCTCCAAACTGCCTCTGGGATATCCTGAGCCCACCTCAGGATAAAGACTCTTTCTTCCACCATGACCTTGTTTTTAGCTCCCCAGAAAGTGGACATGGGACCTGGCAAAGTCAAGAGGGAATGATCCCTGAGGAAGACTTGAATGCAGGAAAATTGGCTCACTGCTATTTTCGTCACGGGGCAAACAGGTGGGAAGGGTTTTTGGTGGCTGTCAAGTGGGGTCAGTTTGAATCAATGATCAACAGGTGAAAATTTAGATGGCTGCTTGTGGCCCTCTGGGCGAGCCTGTCCTCCTCCCACCATGCAGCCAGCCACAACCATGGCACTTTCCACTGCAGTGCTTCTCATCCAGCACAGAGATTTATCTGACAGGGATGATGTATCTCTTTTTTAAGTAACTGAAAATATGAAGAACAGGAATGAGGGCATGGAAAGATTCCAAACTAGTACTGTCGCACTTCTTACAGATTATACCAGGAATAGCTTGAATTATTTTGCAAGGTTTCTTTTGAGGAGGAACTTAGGGGAAAAATACTGCTAGTTCTGCAAGGGATCATTTCAAGTAGAGGCTGGGATTTTGCATTGTCCAAAAACTGCTTTATGATTGAAAAAAAATCAAATGACAGCACTATAAATAATTCCTTTTAATGACTTTCCCTTTTTAAAGGAGTTTTCTCATGTTGCTATTTTAAAAAGAACAGTGCTGCCTGCTCATTCTGACCACCAGATGGCTGTGGTCCCTCACACACTCAGCCTGGGCTTCCCAGTCGCAGAGGATAACCTCGCCCTTCTCAGTGACCTGCTTAGCAGGCTCTACCACCCCTGGGAACAAAAACAAAACAAAAGTTTTTCCTCACTGTAAGTGTTATGCTGCAACTGTCAGCCCAGTGAAGACTCAGAGAGCGACTGCTCCAGAACAGGCATTCACGTGTTGCAACTGCACAGGGGACAGGAAGAAGTGCTTTGTGCTCTGTCTAAGCATCCATTAATAATCACACTGGGAACAGGATCTTGACCTGGACAGATATTTTGAATGACCCAGAAGAATTGTTGCTATGCAAGATTAAGAAAGTCGTAACTTCCTTGAACTGGGCCAGAGTTGCTCCACATCTCTGAAAATTAAATGCTCAATGTCAATGAGAATTTCCATGATGTTTGGGTACTGTGATATCTGCCATACCAGCATTGCTTTCATAGAGACAAAAACTTGCATGCTTCTCTTTTACCAACTACTAGCCCCCAAATACTATTTGATTCTTTTTAAAGGGCAGTTAACAAAAGCGTATCCTGTTTTCCCACAGCATTGTCTCACATTTCACCACAGAAGTGTCCCGAGCTAGTACACACTGGGAAAGATGTTTTTCATTCTACTGACTTTCATGTTGCTCTGCCATGTCAAAACTTCCTCAAAGTTTGTTTTGGATAACAAAATTCCCCCTTCCTTCACAAAATGAGAATAAAGCCACTTCCCCTTCCCTTCAGATTACTGTTAATGGTGCTGCTTAGGGCAGATGAAGGTGTTGGGAAGGGACTTGTGGTGGGACCCCAGTGGGCATCAGAGAGGTGGGTTGTGAGGAAGGAAAACATTTCTGTAGGTAACTCATTTTTACCTGTGTAGGGGACATAAGCAAATGAAAGCACGAGAAGAGACATAAGAGATGAAAAAAAAGGAGTGGGGGGTGGGGAGAAGGTTAGGAAAAACTGCAAACATATAGGGGGAAAATAGGTGCTCCGGTGCTCGGGAGCAAGGGAATGGAGGTCATCATTGACCAGTGGTCACCAGTGCAACACAAGGAGTTGTACTGCAGCCAGTCTAGGGTTTTTTTCTGTTTCTCCTGAAGATACTTCAAAAATCATGCAGACAGAGGTGACCTCTTGAACCAAGGTGATAGCAGGGTGTTTGGTAGCCCTGAGGAGATTTCTCATTGACTCGCCTGCTCTCCCCTGGCTTTTAGGGTACCCAGAGCACCTTGCCTGGTGCCCAGAGCTCTGGCACATGTTGGGTGAGCAAGTGTCCTTGTTGCTTTGTGTCAGTGACCAGCGAAACCCAAGCAAGGGAACGGGGACTCTGTGGCACAGGCTCCCAAGCAATAGCTTCCTCTTCTTTATCCACCACCATCGTTGCAAAATCTTGTGTAGTGGTGCACACAGTGGGCTTGGGACTGCATAAGGGGGCAGATTTTCATACCCTTCCCAGCTAGGTTGCCAGCAATCTGAAGGTTGGAGGCAGGTGAGGGTGGACAGGATCACTCCCCATGAGTACAGTTTTCCTGCAGTGCTGTCTCCACCAGCCTTACTGTGGGGCTGGACCTTGGTCCTTTCTGAGAGCCCCGGTCAGGGTGTGCAGGGGTGTTTCACTCCACAACAATGAGGCTGGGAGCTCAGCCCTGGCAAGGAAACCCCCAGAGAGCAGAGATTTTCTCAGGGGGATCAGTAATTCCCTCCCAGCACAGAAAAGCTGCATGTGCTGGTATCCAGGCACTGTGTTTTCCTAGCCAATCTCGGCAGAAAGTTGTGGATCAGGCACAAAGCAAATTTGATGGTGGGGTGAGGCAAGGACATGGCTTTCCTGTGGTTTTAGGGGAGTCTCCTTCACCAGCACAGGAAAATCTGTGTTTAGAAAATTGCTGTGAGGTACTTCAGTGGTATTTTTAGCTCCCTGACCAAAAAAAAAAAAAAAAAAAGAGCTTAAATACCAGATCAGTCTTAGTGGGAGATAGGTGCCAATTTCTCTGAGCTCTTTTGCAGAGCTTTAATCCAAACAGGGAAAAAAAAAAAAAAAAAAAAAAAAAAAAAAAAAAAAAAAAAGAGAAAAGAAAAATAGCCAGAGTGTGGGTGACCTTCTGCCAGTAGTGTCCCTCTGCCCATCTCTGCCATCTCTGGGCAGGAACGTGTTATGTGCAGCAATGCACACCACCAAACACCAGCTCCAGCAGTGAGATAAGGGAGTGGCTCACCCCACCACAGGCACCTTCAATCTCGCCACTTGCCAAGCACCTTTGGCCTCACTCAGTGCCAAGCACCTTTGGTCCCTGCCAGCCTCTGCCAGACTGCACTCAGCAGCTGAACATTTAAATTCAAACCCCACATTGCCTCGGTGCTCTTGTTAATGTTTATTTACCCAAAGAGCTGCATCCATGGCCCTGAGGTCCTGCTTTGCCAAACACTGCTCGGGAGAAGGGGATCTCTGCCAAACAGAGCCAACAGCCCTGACTCCTTGGTGCCTGGGATGCTAGGGAGGGCCTCCCCAAAAATGGGGGATGTTCTTGCTCTTTTGCAGTAGCGGCTGCAGTCCGTGGGGCACAGCACTCTCCAGTGCTGAGCCCACTCTTCCCCTAAACCAAGAGCTTTGAAGAAATATCTCTCCTTTCTAATCCTTCTTTTGTTTATTTCTCTTTGTCAGCATGTAGCTGTAACCCTCCCAAAACAGACACCAGCTCAGTGGGGTAATACAGTCTTGCCTGCCTGCCCTGGAGCAATTTTGGGTAATGAGTGAAGGAAAAGGTAGGGGGAAGGAGGGGACACAGGCTATGCCATAGACACCCTATGTGGCCTTGAATATGTCGCTTAAATTTGGCACATCCTACATGTCAGCCTCTAAAATAAACTCATTCCCACACACTGTTCCTGGGTTTGCTGTTTTCCACCAGCACAGGCAAAAGCTGGGTACCCATCCAGCACCCCAGAGAACAGTGTTCCCATGCCTTGATTCCCCCCTGTATGGAGCAGGAACTGTCCTGGTCCCAGAGCAGATGGCCACAACATCTTCCATGTCCCCAGATCAGAGAGGTGTGCAGCTTTCCCAGCCTGGGACATCTGCTTTTCCAACGTTTCCCAGCCCACCCAGAGCAGCTCTGGGAAGCACAACCAAAGGGGAAACATTTTGTGGCTGCCAGTGACACCCCACGTTCTGTCAGGACTCCTCACTCTTGCATAAGCCCCAAAATCCATAGCCTTCCTCCTGCTAATGCTGACTTGCCCTTTTCCCAGTGTGGGCATCCTGCTGAGTCAAGGTCAGGCCGGGACACCACATACTGCTGAGTAAAGGTTTTGGGCTGTGGCGGAGGGGTTTTTTTGCTGAGTCACAGTAGAACAAGGTCCACGTGAGGCTGTTTATTACAGGCAGTTCCTGTGCGCCACCCTGAGATTGCAGCTGCTGCTCTTGGCTTTGATCCTGCTTCTCGGGACAATTGGAGAATTCTCCAGAAACAGCCTCAGCTTTCTGTGGCCCAGCATGTCTCCTTTAGTCAGGGGCAGGAAACCACATAGGGGTGGTTTGGAAACCTTAAAGGAGGGGGGGGGTTATTTGGGTCTCACTTTCTGCGTAAAACTTGGCTCCTAGCTCTAGTTCCTCCCTCTCCTGAGAAAGGGGTGTGAGCAGCATGGTACAAGGTCCTCCTTGTTGCCTATGTGTGATTTTTCAAATCCAAAGTTTCACAGTTCATTCTGTCTCACAGTCAGGGCACACTTTGTTTTACACGGTTGTAGCACTGAAACAAAGGAGGCAGCAAGTGACTGACACATTTGCACAAATGGGATTTTTATTTGCTAACTCTGCCCCACTCCCTTCCACACCTCCTTCTGGCTCCCGAAGCACACACTCAGCAGGGCACAAGATTTTAAGAAGCGTGGCGGGCTCGATGCATCCTCCCCCAGAATTTTAGCCCAGTGTACCCATAAGCTGGAGACCGGCTGCATGCTTTAGGGCGCTGCCTGACTCTGGTCAGGCACATGCCTTGCAGGGGACTTGCTCTTTTCTCCTGCCTCCTCCCCGCTCTGTTTCCTGACAGCCTAGAGCTCTCTCCTTGTTCAAAGCCATGTGCTGGAGACACCCATGTGATGCAGCACACATATATCCATAACTCTATAAAAATATGTACTGTAATCTGCATTTCCTATTTTTATCATACTGGTTCATTTATCCCGAAAAATCTGCCTGCGCCTCCATCTCCCACCACGTTGGTCTCTGGGGTTCCTGTGTGTGGGTTTTGCCCAGCACAGCCATGCCTGTCTGTAGGACCCTCCAAAGGTACTAGCAGTGCCAGCCCCATGGACAGATGCAGTGCCTGGGCTCTCCATGGGCATTTCCAGTGCATTGGACTCCTGACCTCCTTTTTTCCACCTGTATCTTTGATCTAGGTGGGAATTTTGGATGCCGACAGCAGCGAGCACAGTCAGTTCTGCCAGGGCAGGGTTGGGAAAGGCAATCTCCTTTTGGTAAACACAAATTAACCTGCAGAATATGCCTGAATACTGCAGCACTGACTCTCTTCTCCAGCAAGTCATTTTCAGTGGCCATTGCAACTTTTTTTCCCTGCCATGACACAGCAAATCCTGGTGACTGAGTCAGCTTTCTGAGTGCAAGTGAGGCAGCTGCATTTTGCTGTGTCATGGTTTGAAAAAGCCCATTAACCCTTCCGAGTTGGCAGAGGCTGGTTTTCCCCACAGAAGCCAAGCTGAGCTGAGCTGAGCTGCTGGGAGCTGCCTGCCAGCACTACCCACAAGGGACTGAGGAGGGATGACTTTGTACCTCGTGACTGCCTGTGTAACTAGGCATTTCTGACCATAACTCTATGGGCAGAACAGGCTGTTAATATACAAAGAAGAGAAAATTCCCCAGTTCCCTACCCCAGATGGAAACATTGATCCTTCAACAACTTTCTGTTGCTGTTAACCATTCATCTACCGTCTCTTTATTAAGCATTTCCTCAGGGCCTGGGATGTGAAGACAGAGGCTTTTTAGCCCAGTAGGAACTATTACAACTATTTTGCCTGAGGCTACTTTATTCATCTTTGTTAGAAATCTCCTGAGCAGTTTCAGTAGCGCCCTCACAAGCAGTAGCCCTGGCACCAACTAGCCACAGCTCACTGGAAGAATAGATGACAGGACTAATGCCAGGCATGATGGAGACCACAGCCCTGACACTTCAGTGATATTCAAGCAAAATCTACTAGTGACTTGGATGTGGGCTGGCATCTGCTTTCCCAGTGTCCGCTATGACCTGGGAGCCAGTCTGCTCCTTCCACTAAGAGCACGCACCTCCTTCCCTGTTCATCGCTTCCGTGTTGACTTCCAAAGTTCTCTTTGAGAAAGAGACAGTCCCTTACAAATCCCTGCCAGTGCACTGGCCCACTCCATGGCACTGACCTTTCCCCCACCACAAAACAACAGCAGAGCAGAAGCAATACAAGTCCTCGCCACAGAGCACTGGATGGGGCCAGAAATGCCTCAGGGCAGCAACTTGCAAAGATGATGACACCCCACTTTCAGTTCTCCTTCCATCTTACTGCAGGATATTTGGGCCTTTCCAGAGAGCTAGGCCCAGTCTCACAACTGCTCCATCCCAAGAAACCCAGATCAGTGAGAGATCAGACAGCATAAATCAGTTATGTAGCATGGCTTTCTTGCCTGCACGTTTGCAAAAGCTTATGGCAGAGGTGAGCTGCATCTTTCGTGACCAGCCCAGGGAAAGGTAAAGCCCCAAGATCCAGAGAAGGTTACACTGGCTCCATGTCCTGGGGCAGTATGGTTACAAGAAAGGAAACGTACCTGGAGTGGTAACATCATCATTAGACACCCTCTCTTTCTTCCCCCCACTCTCATTCACATCTACCCCAATCCTGGATGAAAGGGAGAAGGACTTTTTGGCTACACCCTTTATAAGGCCTCCAAGCACGCAGCCTCTTGGAAGAAGGCAGGCAGGGGACAAAAACACCGGCCTGAAAGCACCCAGAAAGTTCTTGGGGAAGAACTGGGTGCATTGCCAGAGCTGCAGAACAGAGGGGAAAGGAGGGGCAGGGCTTGAGGGTTGGATTTTTTTCATATATTTCATAAAATGAGTAATATAATCTCATAATATAATTCTTATTCACATATAATTCTCATGTATTTCCTACTTTCCTGCACTAGAATTACAGGTTCAATCTGTGCTTCTGCTTCCCATGTCAGAATAGGACTAACTGAAAAGGACAGAAAATGTGGCTTTAAGAAGTTATGCCAGAGGGAAAAATTCATTTTGGGGCCGTCCCTGTGGCAAAATGGCATCAACATTTTCAGGAGGGACTGGGTATGCCGCTCTACGGTCTGCACATGGACTCCACAAAAGAGCCCTCTCTCTGGATCTTTGTCACTATTGCTTCAAAGATTTAGACATCCTGATACATTTATTTTACCTTAGAGGAAAGAAGCAATCCAGCAGCAAGTTGTCTGCAACAGCATAGGGGTAAGAGTGGAACGTGACAGGACAGCATTTGCTAGTATGCACTGTTCCTTTAAAAGACAAAAGCAAGACAGGAAAAGTCTGGCTGAGTCAGGATGGAAACGCTGAGTAATCCTTCCTGAATGCTGCATGCCAGATGTTTGCCAGAGTCAAAAAAAAAAAAAAAAAAAAAAAAAAAAAAAAAAAAAAAGCATGGAAGCATATTTTCTCCAGGACAGCTTTCTAACCTGCAGTACCCAACCCTCCTGTGACCTGGTATAGGTGCATCGACAGGGAGACAAGTGAGGTGAATGGCTTGAACAGCAGCACCTACCAGCAAAGCCACAGAGAGGACTGGCTGGAGAGGGCAGATGGACAGTAAATGCCATAGTCCTTCTCCCTCCAGTCCAGGCTCTGCCTCCCCACCACCTTCTGCGTAACTGTAGCAAGGACTTTCTCACACCCACAGCAGCAGGGGAATGGTGGCTCTAAGTGCCTTGCTCTTTGGGTTGAGCACAAAATGTGTGCTTTTCCTGTCCCAGCTAGCCCTGCTTCCAGCATAGCTACAGGTGGAAAAGAAGAGCCCAGCTTTATCTGTTGGCTGCTCCATTGACCATCAGTAAAAATACATCAGAGCAGACAGCTACTGGCAGAAGCACCTTGTCCATCTCTCTTTTTTCAGATCAGAGAAAATGATTTACCTTTGAAAGTCTCTGCAGACCAGACTTCCTCAGTTTCCCCCAAGCCTTGTATGATATCTTTTCAGCCCACCAGCTACCTCAGCCTTCTGGGTATCTAGGAGATGGAGTGCTATTCTCCTAAATTGCCCTGCACACTGCTGTGGTGACAACAGGACCCAGCTGTCAAACAAAACAGATGGTATTGTTTCCATGAGCAAGAGAGCATGGAACCAATTTCGCTGTGCATCAGTGCTGGCACACCTGTGCTGGCCCCGTGCAAAGTGACAGGGTTTATTCCTTAGTGCCCAGCACTGCACAAGGGCACTTCTGGCACCTGCAGACCAGAGCTGGTGGCACAGCACCCAGACTACCCCAGGTGTCCGTGACTGGTACATCTCCCTGGGGTCCCTGCTGTGCTCCCCAACCTGTAGTGCTGAGCTCCCCATCCCATGGCCCACAACCAGTGCTACCTGAAAGACTCTCTGAAGACGTGCATAGCCACAGGAAATAAGATACTTATACCTGAGTTGTGCTAGAGCAGATGAGGGTGGGTGCTGGATTAGCTCTCCAGGCAGGGTGCAGCCAGCACATAGACTGGGGTGTAGGGTGAGGAGGCTGCCCTCCCTGCCCCAGCCTTGTAAATCCACCCTCCTTGTCCAATCTCACTGCCCCCAGGACAATGAGCACCTCTTGCTGCACCCGGGCTCTGCCTGCCGTGGGCAGTGCACATAAAGGGTTACAGAGCCAGGCACCCTTGAAGGAGAAGTTGCTGGACATCCTCTTGTTTTGTGCTTAGTTATCAAGATGCATCAGGTGACTTCCTCCTGGTCCCTTGGGGGCTGCAGGCCAGGAGAGGGTGACAGCCCAGCTGGGAAGGGAAGTGCTGTTGTGTTGCAAGAAGTTTGTACTCACACTGAGGTCAGCGTTCAGCTGCTCACGTGGCCAGGCAGTATAAAGCTGGATGCGGGAGCCGGGCTGCCCAGCTCAGAGCTTCAGTGTCCCGGGAGCAGAAGGGAAGGAGGGAAGCACGAGCAACAACAGGGAAGGGGAGGAGTGTAACGACGTGGAGAAAATGGAAACTTCCCAGACGCACGGCTCCGAAAGGTGAGAGCGGGACGGGAACGAGAGGCAAATGTTTTGCCAGAAGAATATTGTGTTTCTCCCGTTGCTTTTAGGCATGCTGTTCCTGTTCCTGCTCTGCAGGGAATGGCATGCTGCTGCTTTCACCTCTGGATGGAGTTTGTTAGTCTTCCTCGACTGGGACAGCGTTTGGGAAGCTGGTGCTCCCTGGTTCCCATACGCAGCTCCCAGGAATGTTCTGCTCCGTTTTTTGTCATCCCAGGCTCCCCCTTTTTTCCTAGCGAGCTGAGATCCATTTTGCCAGAGGAGAGAGACAGCATTAATATCTGTTTTGGTGTTCTTTCCCAGCATGACCAAGGACCTGTCAGAACTGTTGAAGGAAGCTACCAAGGAGGTGCATGAGCAGGCAGAGAACACACCATTCATGAAGAATTTCCAGAAGGGGCAGGTGTCACTCCATGAGTTTAAGGTACTTCATAGCAGCACTTGCCTGGGGATGGGATTTCCTCACCAGTTAGATCAGACAGGCTGAATGGGGACTAAAGGGGGGAGGATGGAAACAGTACAGGTAAGGAGAATAGGAACGGTACAGACTGTTTGGTATCAGCATCTCCTGTGCAAAACATGTTTTTCATGAAACTCCAGCACCCTAAAATCTTACTGGCTCTTCTTACAGAAGGCAGGGCAGGACTGTGCATATCAGGATGGGCAGCCAAACTGAAACAGGAGAAAAAAGACAAAGAGGTTGATGGGATTAGTGCAAATGCTTTTCTCTTTCTTCATAAATGCCTGCATGTTAATTATTGGCAATGGTGTTTAATAGAGAAATAACTGTGCAGATACCTGAGCAGCCAAAATGACAAAATGACAAAAAGAGAGAGAATATTATATTTGCAACACTGTAGGCAGAGCTAGAAATAATGAGGGAATGGTGAGAAAGTGAAGGTGTGGGATCAGCTCTGGCACTGAACTTTGCATTGTGACTTGAGTTATACCAGCGCTGAAATCATGAACAATAACTCAAAAGCAGACTGAGCAATCCAAGTCTGCTAACAGGCAGGAGCCTGTTGCTTCTTTCAAGATAAAAGAGAAACATTTCCACATATTAGCCTAACCTGGCTAGATACGATTCCTGGGATCTGAGCCATATAACAAAGCAAACACCTGGGCAAGAAATTCCTGAGAGGCTATAGGATGTGACGCATGGGCTTGCAAATAACAGCTAGCGATCCAACCTGTGGCTTAATTACTTTGTTGTTGAATTGTTTCTTGGCAAATAAATCCACAAGAGTAGGAAAAAGACTACTTATTTCTGACAGCTGACATTCAGAGTACTTAGTCAAGCATAAATTTAATCTCAGGTGCTGACTCCCTGCTGTTAGAATATGGCACTGGTTAGGCAGTGAACTTTGAGACAGGCTGGCAAGAGTGTAAAAAGTCAGGCCTTCAGGAATACAGCTTAGTTTCTCAGAACAGTTTTATATGTTGTTGGGGAAGTGAGATAGGACATGGGTTTTAAAAATTAACAATAGTTTTCAGAAGGCACGTTTCTCATTAAACCACTACCTGCCTCTGAAAACAACCAGTTGACCTATATTTTTGCCTACTTTGTTAGGCAGCATTCCCATATTTTGTTTCTTTTCCAGTAAGCTGGGTAGCAGGTTATTGTTTAGAAACCTCTATTTTTGTTTACTCTCTTGGCAAACCTCTATATCTGCCCTGCTACCTGACTCTCCAGATGGTGAATATTTGTTTCCACAACTAAGTCACTGCCTATGTGCTTATCAAAGTCCTATTTGCTGGCACAGTGGGGAAAAGTTGAAATGGCAACTCTTTCCCTGCAGAGCTGACTGCTTTCTGAGAGAATAAACTGCTTTCCCTCCTGTGAGCAGTATAATCCACCCTATCCAAACCTGACTCACTTGTACTGCAATACCTTCATCTTTTACCCTTTGCTGCTGGCAAGGGATCCCAGTGTAAGGAAGGGGTGGTGTAGGTGTAACAGCCTCTGAAAACAGAATGCCTGGGGAAGGAAAGAACACAGCTAGATTGTCTTAGACCACGTGGAAAAGCTGGCAGATAGAAGAAAGTATCACATAAGCTGGGAAAAACAACAATAACAATGGTTTCAAAATAGAGGGGAGAACACAGGCTCATAGCGCTCCTTCACAAAGGCATCTTTCAGAGGCAGGCTGTGTTTCCAGCTCCCTTTTATCTTGTCTCCCTGGGACAACCCAGGAGGCAACCCCACTTGCATGCCTGAATGAGCAGAGTGGTAGTGCCTTGGTTCTTCCCAGGATGGTGGGATGCCAACAGGATGAATATGGTGAAAAATAAACTGTGTGTGTCATCGTCTCACAAGGCCCCATGAAGGGAAGCCACATTTTGAAGCATTCAAATTTGAACAATGCAGCAGAAAATGTACCTTTGGGAATACTCTCTCTATTGACTAAGGGAATGAGAGTAGACCAGGAATGATTAAACAGAGCTCAGTTTACATTACATCAAGCTGCAAGGTCTTTAACGTGAAGGCAAAGGCAGTGACTTTGAGAGCAAGTAAGACCAATATCTGCCAGAAAGGGCTTACCTGATTGCTGCCTCAAGCAGAAGGGAAAGAGCTAAACAGTGGCCCCCTGCACCTTGCAACTCTGTTTTCCAAATGGGAAATCTGCAATACTACATATGTGCATGACTCACATTGGGTGTGCCCATGAGTACCTTTTTTGTTAGTAGGATTTGTCCCACAAACTGGAAGGAGACAGACAGATGCACCTGGAGCTAATCCTCTTTCTTCTCTTTCAGCTGGTTACAGCATCCTTGTACTTCATCTACTCTGCTCTGGAAGAAGAGATTGAACATAACAAGAACAATCCAGTTTATGCCCCTGTGTATTTTCCGGCGGAGCTGCACCGGAAAGCTGCCCTGGAGGAAGACCTTAAGTACTTCTATGGCAGCAACTGGAGGGAAGAGATCCCATGTCCCGAGGCTACTCGGAAATACGTTGAGAGGCTCCACTACATAGGCAAGAACCACCCAGAGCTCCTGGTGGCCCATGCCTACACCCGGTATTTGGGAGACCTGTCTGGGGGGCAGGTGCTGAAAAAAATTGCCCAAAAGGCCCTACAGCTGCCCAGCACCGGAGAAGGGCTGGCTTTTTTCACCTTTGATGGAGTCTCCAATGCCACCAAGTTCAAGCAGCTCTATCGCTCCCGCATGAATGCTCTCGAGATGGACCTTGCCACTAAGAAAAGAGTCATGGAGGAGGCCAAGAAAGCATTCCTGCTAAATATACAGGTGAGTACACAACCATCCAGCCCTGCCAGCCCACACCCTCTCTCAAACAATAAAATAGCTAGAGGGGAAATGCAAAGCCAGTATTTCTTCTGGGAGCTTATGAGAAGTTGTGAATTAGGGCAAGCTAATCAGAGGTCGATGGCCATGCTTTACTGGGAGCCGAGTAAAAGTATGGTCTCTGAAAAGCTCTTCTCCCTCCCTTAGTGTTTGAATCCAGCCTCTTCCATGTGCCAGTATCCAGATATGAATTAGGGCTAATACTGGGTGTAGGGATCACCACCTATCTGTCCCACCAACGTAGTGAAATTACACAGGTCCTTTGTGGACACTGACCAGGCACACAGGTACCTTGCTTTCCTTCCCATCAGAAGATAGGCAATCACCTTATCCTTAGCTGAAAGCTTCAGAGAGAACCTGTAAAGCAGACAAGGAGCTTGAAAGACATGATTTGACTCCACAAACAGTTTATTTTCTATGCAAAATGTGTCAGGAGACTGGGACCAAAGGCTTGTGTCTTCCTCTAGTTCATAAAATGCCTGGGGAAGGGGCAAGGGGTCCAAAGGAAGAAGAAGAGGAGGCCACATAATGAGACAGTGTTTCTTCTTCTCAGGTGTTTGAGGCACTGCAGGAGCTGGTGTCCAAGGGCCAGGAGAATGGTCATCCTGTGCAGCCAAAGGCAGAACTGCTTCGCACAAGGAATGTCAACAAATCACATGAGCACGGTAAGACACTTCTAAGGGCAGGTGCTTAACATTGCTCCTTCATTGCCTTCAGCTCCCTTCCTCTGTTCTTGTTTGTAAAAGCCACTGAGAAGTGAGCATGAGGTACTTGCCCCATGACTTCTCCAGCCATCAGCAGGTAGTGGAAGGAGAGGCACTGGTGTGTGCAAAGCTTCTTCTAGACATAACAGAGGGTGGCACATGTGGGCTCTCCAGAAAGAGAAAAAGAGACTCCCCTCTCCACCTCTCAGACTTGAACGAGGTTCATTCACCACAGGGAAAGCTGTCCTTGAGTTCACAGAAGCAAAGGCCCAGCAGATCAGCTGTGGTTCTGTGATGCTCACAGAAGGTTCTTCCAGACACAAAGTCCTATCCAGCAGCCTGTCCCTTTGGATTAAATCTCCATCTGGTAATTTTCCTGCCTTCCAGAAGTATTTGCTGAAAACACTCCAGAGAGTGCACTCTGTTTCTAGTGAGCATTGTTCTGGATGGTGAAATGTAATCAGCTTGTGTGGCTTGTAACTGAGAGAGGAGCGAGCTCAGATGTTTACAGAGCAGAGTGGTTTCCCTGATGACATACGAGTCAAATAAAAAAACCCTTATTATCTACCCATTCTGAAACTAAGAGGGAGATTTTTTTCAGTGCACACTGGATTGAACCACAGTTTTCCCATGGCAAAGAATGAAAAGCAAACCTCATCTTGTGCATCTCCAGATAATGAAACTTAGAGCAACTTTTTTGAGAAAGGCACTGAAAGTTCTCTGTTCTTTTCCCAGCACAGTCATAAAAGTAGAATTTTAAGAAAAGTTTGGTATTGAATGAGGAATCTCATCCTGAAATTGTACTGGGAAAATTGTCTGGAGTGCTGAGGACTATTTAAGGTTATTAAACACCTACTTAATTAATGAGAAGTAGGAGACAAAATGCCTTTTAAAATTTTGGCTTAAGTATTTGGCTGTTTTCTGCACACATCAGGATTTTAATGGATCTGGGCAGTGCATTTATAAGCCTGTAAGGAGTCAAAGGAAGAGGCTGGTACTCACATTCAGGCAGAAAGGTTATGAGCCCTTGTCAAGTGACTTCATGATCCCAGCAAGGTCTGCTCTGGCACTGTGGAGAGCAAGTGTGCCATGCCAGCACAATTTCTTGCCTCAACCTCTTCTCACTTGCCTTTATTTTCTTTTTCTCTCTATTTCATCTAGGTCCAGCACACGGGAAAGAAAGTGAGAGGACAAACAGGAAAAACACAAACGTGACACCCACCACTTCCCTGGTGCGGTGGGTCCTGGCGCTCAGCTTCCTAGCCATGACAGTGGCCGTGGGCTTATTTGCCATGTGAAAGAGCAGGATCTTCGCCTTCTCTCTGTGCCTTCCCTCGCCCTGAACTAATCCACCTTCCCCAGTCCTTTTTCGAGAAATTCCCCCTGACTGGGTACTGTGATCTTGGCTCTGCCACTAATACTAGGAGACTTTTCTCCCCAGAAATCAAAGAGAGTGCTGTAAGGGGGTTCAGGCAAAGTCTTTCCTGTGCTTGGTGTGAGCTCTTCTCAGAGACTAACTTTATCACCAAAAACTAGAGTAGAAAAGGCTAAAAATGACAGCCAAGAATTGTCATTGCTTTATGGAGCGCCTACAAAAATCCTACAGGATCAGAAACACAGCTTCAACATCCGTCTTTCCTCAGAAATACAAAGGTCCTTGGAGCTCTGTTTGCTCAGTCTTTTTATATTAGTAGGTAATAATGTGATCACTTTCTGTGGAGCCATGTCTCCCGTGGGTTACAGACTGTTTTATATGACACTAGTAGGTCTTTGTTAATTCTTTTTCCAATCATTTTTGGTTTTGAAAAGAAGATGGTTTTTGAAGATCCAGTGTCATTGTTGTCTGGTTATATAATTTATACACACAATAAACTTCAAAGTAAAGTCTTCAGGCCTGGCATTTCCTATTATTAAAGCCTTACCCAGGGAGAAAGGAGGTGTCTTTCTTCCACCCGGTTTTCTGTCTTTTGGAGCTGCTGTCTCCACAGACATGACAATAGACGGAAGTGGGAGCTATCATCAGAGCCAGACTCTGCTCCCACTCAGTGCTAACAATAACCTGTTATAAGCTGGGGCAGGTTTCTTCAGCTCCTACACATTGCTCTCTATTTCTAGAAATGGCACAAAATTCTGGGAGTGTACGAAGTATTTTTAAGGGGTGGAAGCAGTACATAAGAGCTGCTATTCTATTACAAACAAAAGGTGATGGGACCCTCAGCTGGTCAAAACCAGGACAGCTCCATTACCAGACTGCCTTTATGAGAGCTTCAGCATGAATCAGAACAGCAAGTACCTTTTCATCTCCCAAAAACTAGATGCATCCTAGGTTTTCATTAAGGCAGCTAAATGGGAGACATGAGGATACCCTCACCTGAGTAACAAACCAATCCAATGTACTCTCAGGACTTGGCACACATACAACATTGCTAAACACAGTCCAAACCACAGCACTGCCAGAGTAGACTATGCACACACCTTGCTTTCCCTGCCTGTTGCTGAGGCAGATCTGGAGGGATAGCTTTGTTGCCAGCCATAGGCCCTATCTGCTTTGGAAGGCCTTCCTACACAGGAGAGGCTGCAGTTCAGGGGTGGCCAGGTACTGAACAACAGTACCACCTGAGTACCACCTCAGAGTCCCTTCCTTTCTTTACACCAGAAAGCCACTGTGATCAGCGTGTCTCCACGATGCTGCCTGTTCTGGCTGTGACCTTAATCCCAAAGACATGTTCCTACTGGTCTGTTTTAACGACCAGCGCTGAACCTACTCAAAGAACAGGAATCAGAAGGCAGGTCCTCCTGAGAATGAGCAGTGAGAAAAAGGGACTGTCATTAGTCTTGGGCTCTTATCTACCCTATATCCCATCCACAATCCCCTTTAATAATTCTCTCTTTGGACCCACATGCCAATCCTGGTAGAAAAAAATAGTTAATTCCTGGAAAAGGTAGATATTTGAAAAGTAGGGATACGAGGCTTAATTGCTATTCAAATACCAGCACTTGTTCATTCAGGTTTATGTTAAATTCTACCTATTCAGTCCCTCTAAGCCACCCCAACCAGCCAGCCCAGATCATTATGTTCATTCAACCATGTTGAGGTAACTAAGATCCCAAACAGGCAAACAAATGCCCATGAGCTCAGAGACACACTAAACCACACTCAGCCCTTCTCCGCTGCCCAGGGGTCGTGACTGTGATCCCAAAGTTAGAAAATATGGATTCCTACTGACACTATCCCCTGCCTGCTCATGGCAGAAGAAAAGATGGTCCTTTGGGTATCTCACAGCCATTGTATGATCACACATTGAAGGACTCCAGACTGAGCCTAAGACCTTCAGAGGTGAAGAATGAAGCTTTTCTTGTACTCGTCTACGACCTTTATGAATACATCTGGATTCCCTGTAACAACGAGACGGTCTTTATTTGAAACCTCCTTTGCAATGCCCCACGCTTCTCAGCTTCCTCATCATTTAGGATGTGCACCACCACGTGTTTGAAGGGCCAAAATGCGCACCACTGCCCTGCCGGCCTTCCCCCCAAACTCACTACTAGTCAGGAGAAAGGCACCCCGGAGGTGCCTTGCAGGGACAGGCCCGAGCTGCCCCAGGAGCCTACAGCCACAGTTAATTCACTTTATTCCCGAGGCCCCCGGCGCGCTCCCCTCGCCCACAATGGTTCCGCCTGCTCCCCCTCCGCCACAGTGGTCCCGCCCGCCCGCCCGCCCGCCATTTCACCTCTCCCCGCCCCTCGTTCACCGATTTCGCGCCAAACCGCTCGGGGCGGAGCGTGCCAGCCAATCGGCGGCGGCGGCGGGGCCGCGCGCCCCCTCGTGGGGCGGGGCGGAAGGGAGGCCGGGGCCAATCGGCGGCGGCGCGAGGCGGGCGGGACAATCGGAGCGCGCGGCGGCGGCGCGCGCCCTCCACCCGTTCGGTTTCCGCTGCGCGCCGGTTTTGCCGCGAAAAAGTTGTTGTCGGGTTTGTGAGGGCAGCGAGGTGCGGGACGGGAACGGGGTGGGGGGAACGGGGTGGGGGGAACGGGGTGCGGGGAACGGGGTGCGGGGAACGGGGTGCGGGGAACGGGGTGCGGGGAACGGGGTGCGGGGTACTGCGTGCGTGTGGTGCAGCCCGGGAGGGAAATCCCGCGGGCCCCTTGGCGCGGGAGGCGCGGAGGGGGTGGTCAGGGCTGACCGAGCGCTCTCGCCCCCGCAGAGGACCAGCCGTCGCGATGTCCGGCTTCGACGACCCCGGCATTTACTACAGCGACAGCTTTGGGGGAGATGCGTCCGTGGACGAGGGGCAGGTTCGGAAGTCTCAGCTGCAGAAGCGGTTCAAGGAGTTCCTGCGGCAGTACCGGGTGGGCACGGACCGGACGGGCTTCACCTTCAAATACAGGTGCTGCTGTGGCCCTTTTTCTCCTTCTGAGCTTTACCCACCGCTCTTTGCATGTCCAGTCTGCTCTTAATCTCCCTCCTGCAGTGCACACCCCAGATACGTGGTAGCCCGTCCCAGCTTCTCTCTTCTCATAGGCCAGAAAGCCAAGGCCATAAACTCTGCTCTTTGTCAGTGTAAGAGATGTTGTTGTTCCTATAGAACCTGATAGAAAAATGTAGGTCTGATGTTCTCACAAAGTTTTAGGCAGCCAACCCGTGGCAGAGGTAGCAATAGAGGGATCTGCGCTGCCTGGCTTGCACTTAGTTCTGGAATTCAAGATCTGTCTTCGAGTTCTGACACTTTCTGGTCTGGAGTTTTGTCTGCACCCATTAAAATCAGTACAGCACTGTTCACATGTGCCTTCCAAGTCTACGAAGTTCTCTTGGACATCCTTTTGCCTTTACAGCTTGGAGACACAACTGTGAGAGAATATGGAAATGTATCATAATCAAGGACTAGAACTGTCTTTTACCTCTAAATTTCACAGACACTGTCTTTTTTAATAAGAATAGTGCTTGCTCTGCTATTACTTCCTTTGTTTTAAACCACATCTTAGGTATAATAGTTATTATCCTATGTAGTTTTCTAATTGCTTATCTGGTTATGTAACTAGTAAGTGCACTGTCACTGCAAGCACTGGTGTCCCTGGTCTTATGTCACATTTCAAAGTGGATTTGGGTGCAAGATTTGCTCAGGTTCCTCTGCTCTTGTCTTTTGGCACTCCTAATTTTTCCTGTTTGCTTTCCAAACCAAGGACCCCCTGCAGAACCCGCCTTCTCTTATCCCTGCTTTTTATAAGGTTACTGTGGGAGACTGGTGCTTTCTGCCCTGTAAAGCTTTACCACTTCCTGCCTTCCAGGGATGAGCTCAAACGGCACTATAACCTGAGTCAGTACTGGGTGGAGGTGGAGATGGAAGACTTGGCCAGCTTTGATGAAGATCTCGCTGACTATCTGTACAAGCAACCAGCGGAGCACCTGCAGCTGGTAAGGATGGAGGAGGTTGGCACTGACACCGCCAGACCTTGAGAGCAGCCCTGACATGGCCCTGTAATGTACCCATTAATAACCTCGTTGTTGCCTTTCTAGTTGGAAGAAGCAGCAAAAGAAGTCGCAGATGAAGTCACTCGCCCTCGTCCTTCAGGGGAGGAAGCTCTGCAAGACATCCAGGTGATGCTGAGATCGGATGCCAATGCAGCTACCATCCGTAGCCTGAAGGTGAGTGACAGAATTTGCATTTGTGTGGGTGATTGTAGGGGAGCCTTTGGTACTTCATCACACAGCTCAGGACATGGATTGCACACTAATTTACTAATTTAAAGCAGCAGTACTCTGCAACTTAAAATCTGACTGCAAAGGACTGTTATTGCTGGTTTCTGCTGCTGGGGCATTATTGCTGTTAGTGATGTTCTGCATGGTGTGTTCTGTCCTCTCATGTTTTTAAATCAGCATGGCTTAAGTCATGTTACATTACTATGGAAGAGTGAAGGAGTGACATTGTGCAGGCTTTTTTGTTGTGGTTCCTTAGTCCTGTGAAAGTGAGAAGTGAAGCTAAGAAAGAACTGTGTTTCTTTAGCTTCTTTAGTTTCCCATCCATCCTCCATCGATGGCTTTCTAACCTTCCCTTCACCTTTTCCCTTTCAGTCTGACCAGATGTCCCACCTTGTGAAGATCCCTGGGATCGTAATTGCAGCAACCCCTGTGAGGGCCAAAGCTACCAGGATCACCATCCAGTGCCGCAGCTGCCGCAACACCATCACCAACATTGCGGTGCGCCCAGGCCTGGAGGGCTATGCTCTCCCCAGGAAGTGCAACACGTAAGGACTGACAAAGGGGTGCATTTGGCAGGCTGGTGGGGGTAGAAGGGCTGCGTTCCCTCCTCCTAATCCCCCTCCATCCCACGTGCTGCAGAATCAGCTCTCTGTTGCACAAGGCAGAAGCATCTTCACTGCTCTCTGTATCCACCCTTTGTGCTCCCCCTGTGTCTGCATGCAGTGTTGAGTGACCGTGTCCAGGGAGTTCTTTTTATCCATAGGGTGTTTTGCTTTTGTACCTAAAGATGTGTTCCTGTCTCCAGCTGTCCCGTGATGCTGTGTGAAGCTGCCATCCTGATTTCCTATTAAGTTCTTTTCTGAACAAACTTCTTGCTTCCATATTCCCCCTCCTGAGGGGCCTGCTTTGTCTTACCTCCTTAAGGGTCCTTTGCTGCTAACCTATTTATCCTGCTTTACAGCTCTTGGTGCCTGTGCAAACCACGAGCATTAGGCTGCCACTGTGCTGCAGCTCTTGAGCCGACCAATCCTGGTGGTTTCGGTCTTCAGGCTCATACCTGCCAGTATTTATTTTCTGCACCTTAACTCTACTGCATCTTGAGAGGTGTTTGGGATTGCTCCCGTTTGTAATCTGTACAGCACTTCACTCCTGATCCCTGACTGCATGAGTGCATCTGCACCCTCATGTTACCCTTCCCAGAAGCCCTGCACGGAGTCAGGCATCCGTAGTGCCGTTCTGAGACGGCAGCAGGATGTGGAGGTGCTCTGAGTCTTGGAGAGCTTGTAGTCTAGCAAGGCAGATATGTCTCGAGAGACTGGGAGGTGGATGTCAGCCTTGTCACATTGCTAATTGCTTTCTCACCAGAAACCACTTAACATTTGCTTCGTGTATGAGGTTATAAAGAGAAATGCCCTGCCATGTCACTGGGCCTGTACTGTTACCTTCTGTGTAATTAATGAATTACCTTCCTCCCTGCTTCTACTCTAGCAAGGGAGAGGAAGGAGGCAGGGAGAGTGCTCAAACAAGTATCACCCTGCCTCTGGCTTGTTCTCATGCACGCTTTTGGCAGCTGTTGAAGACAAGGCAGAGGGCTTGGTGAGCCTTTGGTCTGACCCTGTCTGTCTGCCCTTACCTGCTGATGGGGCACTGTCACTGTTGTCCCCTCCACAGATAGGCTTTAAGGGGTGGCTCTTGAGTGCTAACAGCCTTCCCTGATTGATCTCTCTGCACAGGGAACAAGCTGGCCGCCCAAGGTGTCCGCTGGACCCCTATTTCATCATGCCAGATAAGTGCAAGTGTGTGGACTTCCAGGTCCTGAAGCTACAGGAGTCCCCGGACGCTGTGCCGCACGGGGAGATGCCCCGGCACTTGCAGCTATACTGTGACAGGTACTGGCACAGCCTCCCCACCCTGATCCTGCTGGATGTTGCTGGTGCCATCCTTTCCCCTGCTACCATCCTCTGCTTTCTCCGTTCTCCTCTTAGGTACCTATGTGACAAAGTTGTCCCAGGGAACAGAGTCACTATCATGGGGATCTACTCCATCAAGAAATCTGCCCAGAGCAAGAATAAGAGACGTGACAACGTGGGGGTGGGCATTCGAAGCGCTTACATCCGTGTGGTGGGCATCCAGGTGGACGTAGAGGGATCAGGTGAGGGCTCCTTTTGGTGCACGTTTTTTCTGTTTGGGTAGCCTGGTATTGGGAGACACCCCCCCTTCCTGAACAAGGTGATTCCTCCGCAAGGACTGTATGAAATCACAGCCTTGGTCCTTCTCTACTGCTTATATAGCACAATGTTCAGGCCATTGCAGGGCTCTGACTTGCCCTGGATGTTTTAGTTGTGTCCTGTAGGACTTTCTCTCAGTAATATTAACTGAGGAGGTTTCAGCCTGAGTCCTCCAGGGTATTTAAGTGCTTTTGTCTTATTGATCTTAGTGGAAATCTGCTAAGCCATCCCTGTGGACCCGGGCTGAAGTCCATCGTTCAAATTGAGCTATGTATTTAAAACATGGTCCTGACTATAATTCTCCCTCTGGTTCCTGCAGAGCTGCTTTGCCCAAGATCCTTGCTTTTTCTTGACAGGCTGTAAGAACACAGCCTGTCTTTCTTGGTTAGCAGATGCTTGTCCTCTCCACCCTTCCCACCTGCTTTTGGCAGCACTTGGCATGATCTTGAAGGAGGGGTTTTGGTGGTAGCAGGTGTGGGGGGGAGTGATGTAATTTACTTTAAAACATCCACTCTTGCATCATTCTCCTCATCATTATACAGGGCATAGCTTTGCTGGCTCGGTGACCCCTCAAGAAGAGGAGGAACTTCGTCGCCTCACTGCCATGCCCAACATCTACGAGACCATTGCCAAGAGCATTGCACCCTCCATCTATGGCAGCACTGACATCAAGAAGGCCATCGCCTGCCTCTTATTTGGAGGCTCTCGCAAGAGGTGGGGAAAAGTCAGCCTGGTGGAGAGAGAGTGCTGGCAGGGATGTCACTGATGGCACAGAGCCCTCATACAGTCCTCTGGCAGTGCTGCCAGCTGCCTGCCACTTGTCAGCAGCGCTTAGTTGCCAGAATTAAGGCTCACCATCTCTCCTCCCTCTCTTCTTCCCACTCTGTCACTCCAGGCTCCCAGATGGGTTGACCCGCAGGGGGGACATCAACTTGCTGATGCTGGGTGACCCTGGCACAGCCAAATCCCAACTGCTGAAGTTTGTTGAGAAGTGTTCGCCCATTGGGGTAGGTGGTTTGAGGTGCCCGCTTGTAGCGCACTTCTTTTGTCCTTTCTGCTTGTGTAGCACCAAAGACCAGACTGTGGTCACAGCAGACGTGTCGCTGCATCCACAGGTAGACTTGCTGGCAGAGGCGTGAACTGCCATTTCTGGTGCTAGCTTGGAAGAGATGGGGAATAAGGGAGGGAAAGGGAAAGAGGTAATGCCTTTCATTATATGCTATGAGCCAGGTTGTTTGCAGATGTCCAAAGATGTGACTGGTGCTGCTGTTTATTGTTGAGACTTGATCAGCAGAGGGGCTGGCTGGTCAGGACAAATTAAGCTGACTGCATCTCAGGCACGGACCTCCAGCCTTAGCCCAGGCATAGAATTATACTTTCAGCTGTGGTTTTTTGTCTCTATTAAACTCAGCCTCTGACTGCATTGTTCCCTCCATGGGAAAACAAAGCTAATGTAGCAGCCCGCCAAACAATGAATCACTCCCTGTTCTGTACTTAATGTCTGTATTTGTGTGTCTGCACACCCTCTGGTGCATCACAGTTGTTTAGTCCCAGGCTTGGGACGAGGCAATGGTCTTGCTCTTTACCCAGCACCTCTGCATGTGCTGAGGGCTTTTCAAGGAGGTTCTTGTGTTTCCTCCAGCAGCTCCAGGTTTTGCAGTGCCAGGGCTGCTTTGTCTTTCATCTGGAGCAGTGGGCTCCTGGGTGCTGCGGCAGCTGATGTGCTGTCCCTTTCCTTGCCCCACATACCACTAGGTGTACACCTCGGGAAAAGGCAGCAGCGCTGCCGGATTGACGGCCTCAGTGGTCCGCGACCCTTCCTCTAGGAATTTCTTCATGGAGGGAGGAGCCATGGTGCTGGCAGACGGAGGAGTGGTGTGCATCGATGAGTTTGACAAGGTACCCATGGAGCTGCCTGTGCAGGAGTGGGGAATACAGCCCTTGGGGATGCCAGCTTCTCCCAGGAAAGCCCAGAGCTGCAGCAGAAAGGCAACTCTCCTGAGAGTGCCTCACTTCCTTTTGGGGGAGGTCAGGGGGATGGGGCTGCAGGGGAATTTGCTTGCATCCTGCACTCTTGGGCAAAGGTCCTCACAGAGCTTTACTGGGGGACACACATGTGTAGCTGAGGTCTGGCAGAGGTGACTGATGGTGACTTCTTTTCCCCTTGTCTGGTTTCTCCCACCTTGGATGAGAAGATGCGGGAGGATGACCGTGTGGCCATCCATGAGGCGATGGAGCAGCAGACCATCTCCATTGCAAAGGTGAGCTGTGGATGCATGTTGTCCTGGGGTGTGAGCCTGAGAACCCAGCAACCAGTGGTCACGCATCTTTTGCCAGAATTGCCCATTTTAGAGTCCAGGCAAGTGGTACTGATGGTTGCTGGTTTCTCTGATCTGAGACCAGTCAGCCCTGCTTGCATGCTCTGGGTTATCTTCTTGTGGGCAGACTGTACTTCAGCAGGACTGAAACAAGCTCCTTCTGCTATGCCAGTCCTTTGCTCCTTTAGATTTATTAGTTCTGCTGATGTCCCTATGTCACAGCCTGATGTCACTTCTTTTTCTTCCTTCCCACTGCTCTTCACCCCCTCAGATCTACAGAAACTGTCTGGCATCCTGGTGCCAGGTCCTTTCTCAAGTCAGAGTTTCTCTTCAGTTCTGCTGCTTGATGTTTTTCTGTAGCACCTCTGCTGCCTCCTGATTGCTCTGGCTTGCCCCTTAGCTGTTTAGTCTCTGGAAAGAGCACCCACCATGGCTTTAACTTGCTGGTTGCTCTCATGCTGCTACCTGCAAACCCATGCTTTGTGCCAGAGCTGTCCAGGAGGACTCAGTCCTGGCTGAGGACCCAGCTTCTGGCTCAAATCGCAAACTTGGGGTGGGGTCTTGTGTGTCTGCACCCTTGACTTGAGGTTTTCAGTGAAATCACTCAGTGCTTAAGTCTCAGCTGAAGCCAGTACTCCTCCAGAAGGACATGGGTCCAGTCCCACATAGCTCCTGTGCTGAGCCTTCTCCAACATGGAACCCTTACAGAGCAGTGGGGTACTACTTAAGGGGGTTTATTTATATGCAAGTGATTGAGGATGAGTCCTTGCAAACCACTGGACCTTTCACTATGAGTCTGCCCTCCTACGATGTAACACCATCCGTTTTACCTTCCCCCCACAGGCAGGAATCACAACCACACTCAACTCCCGCTGCTCAGTGCTGGCAGCTGCCAACTCCGTCTTTGGGCGCTGGGATGAGACCAAGGGCGAGGAGAACATTGATTTTATGCCCACCATCCTGTCCCGATTTGACATGATCTTCATCGTCAAGGACGAGCACAATGAGGAGCGAGACATGGTGGGTTGAGGCATGTGGGTGCAGCTGCGACTCCTGGTGTCCCATTTTTTGGGAGGAGCAGGAGGAGGAGGCAGGGAGGTTCCTGTTGCCTGACTGCTTTCTGCTTTCCTAGACACTGGCCAAGCACGTGATGTCCTTACACGTGAGTGCCTTGACGCAGACCCAGGCTGTGGAGGGTGAGATCGAGCTGAACAAGCTGAAGAAGCTCATCTCCTTCTGTCGGACGTGAGTGAGAGACATGACTTCTTAGCAGCACCTGGGCTGCAGAGTGGGAGGCAGTGGTGAGAAACAAACCATGCCATGCTCTATCTGAGTGACCCTTTTTAAACTCCTGCATTGGAAAAAGGGATGCCAGAGGAGCTGGCAGTGGTGCCACAGCATGGCCCAAGGGAGTGAGGGGTGCCCAGGGATATCCCTGCCCCAGGGACTCTCACCAGTGGCACTGCCTCCAACTCCTGTCTCCCCTTGCAGGAAGTGTGGCCCTCGGCTGTCGGCAGCAGCAGCAGAGAAGCTGAAGAACCGCTACATCCTGATGCGGACTGGCACTCGCCAGCATGAGCAGGAGAGTGACCGCCGCTCCAGCATCCCCATCACCATCCGGTGAGCAACACCCCCTCCTCGCTGCACCACAGCCTTTGGGATTGGGGTGGCATTACTGGTGTAGCCCGGGAAGGATGTTAGTGGGGTGCTCGGGCTTGGGGGAAGCCCTGTGTGAACAAGGCAACATTGAAGATGCTGCAGGGGAAGGCAGGAGGTGCCTGCAGTGGGATAGCTGGGGATGGAAGGGGTTGGGGGGATGGAGAAAGACCTAAGAGCTGCAGTAGAAAACAGGGAACATCTCCTTTGGCTTCAGGCAGCTGGAGGCCATCGTGCGCATCGCTGAGTCCTTGGCGAAGATGAAGCTGCAGCCCTTCGCCACTGAGGCGGATGTTGAGGAGGCCTTACGGCTCTTCCACGTGTCCACACTTGATGCTGCCATGTCAGGCAACCTGGCAGGTGAGGAGGAGATGCTCTGTGCTGAGGGTTGGAGAGACATGCTGGGCCTGGCTGCTCAGGGCAAGGAGAGACAAGCTCCCCTCTCAGGATCTGGCTGTCAGGGGCAGGTGCTGAACCTCCTCCCTGAGCAGAGGCAAAGCAGTCCTTGTGGCAGCAACGGGTTATCATGGCTGTGGGGCTGTGCCTCACAGGGATAGCAATGGCAAATGACACTGAGGGTCTCCACCCATGCTGGTCAAGGGAGGGATGGTGTTTCCCCCTGTGGTCCCAAGAGCAGAGTCTGGTGCTTCCCAGACCTATTAGTCCTCTAACATCTTTCCCCATGGGGGTGAAGACAATATTTCCTTGGGTACCAGCATGGCATTAAGGTTTGAAAAAAAGCTCCAGCAGTCAGTTCTACGTTCAGCTGTGTGGAGCTACACAACCTTTGATGGTGGAGTTGCTCATGGGTTCCCTAAAGTCTCTGAGATGTGCAGGTGGGGTGGGAGACACAGGAGATGGGCACTCTGGCTTTGAGAGTGACATGGGTGGCACAAGACCTCACACAGCCTCTCCCTTCAGGGGCAGAAGGCTTCACAACACAGGAGGACCAAGAGATGCTGTCCCGCATTGAGAAGCAGCTCAAGCGCCGCTTTGCCATTGGCTCTCAGGTGTCGGAGCACAGCATCGTCCAGGACTTCATGCGGCAGGTGGGTTGGGGACCCCATGGAGGGTTGGTCTGTGAAAGCAGGGACCCCAGGCTGCTGCTGGGGCCTGAAACCTATTCCTCAAAGAGCTGACTGAAGAGCCTTTTGGTCATACCTGCCTTTGAAGTTGTTTGTAGAAATGGTGTGCAGTGTGATTGCAGCATTTAAGGGGATTTGATCTGCAAAAGCTCTGAGGTTTGTGGCTGGTTTGGGTAGTTTGGGGTCCTACCCTTGAAAGCAGCATAATGTGATTTATGAGACTAGCTGCAGTCAGACCTGAAATAGTGAAAGGGTAAGGGAGTACCAGCATCTGATGCTACTGGTGTCCCTCTCTCTGGAGTGGCATAGTTGGGCTTTAGCAAAGGTTGCAGGTTCCTGCTGAGCTCCAGTCAGCACAGTGGCTCATCTTCCCCTGCTCTTCCCTTTTGCAGAAATACCCAGAACATGCAATCTACAAGGTGCTGCAGCTGATGATGCGGCGAGGGGAGATCCAGCACCGTATGCAGCGCAAAGTCCTCTACCGCATCAAGTGACCTCCCTGTGCCACCCTCCAGGAGGGAACCGCTGCTGCTTGGCACCTGCCCACGTACAGGCAGTGCCCGAGAGGGTCACACGCTACTCTTGGAAGAGGCTTTCCCCTGGGCACCCAAACAGCCCACGGCCTCCCTCTTGAGCCAGGGTTTGGGGTCTTCAGGGTTTCCCTTGTGTGCTGTTGCTGTGTCACATCAGTGTTTCTTTGAGCTCCAAAAGCTTTTAGTTTATATTAAAATAAAAACTGATATTGGTAGCTCAGGATCTTTGGCCCTGAGGGGCAGAGGGGAGGTATGCCCCTGCTCCTTTGGAGGTGGTACAGGATTTTGGGTTGAAAGCTGTGCCTTGTGCTTGCCCTGTGTTATGCCCTTGCCCCTAGACAGGACACAGCCCCATGGGTAGCATCAGTAGCGCTGAAGACAGAAATTTGTTTCTCACTCAGCGTTTAATTGTCTATTAAGGCATAAATCCTGTTGGCATAGGCTGTCCTGTTGGGCTCAGAACTGCAGGAGGCACTTTACCCAGTCCCTGAGTGCAGTCTGATGCTTTCTGCTAGCAGTAGCAAAGGAAACAGCCTGCTGTTCTCTCCTTCAAAGCTGCTCTTTGCTTATCCCTCCTTCCCCTCACCCAGGGCTGCAGCAGGCAAACACTTTACCCTGCAATGTAAAGGGCTGTGTGAAAGCCTTGCCTGGGGGCATGGGCAGAGCTCTCTGCTTGCTCCAGCGAGGATGGGGATGAGGGGTGATGCCCATGTGCCATGTGTCCTACTCCAGGTAGTCTCTGTCACCTCCTTATATGCCAGTGGCCTTGGGGAGGATTGTTCACTCACTAGGAGTCTCAACTAGGCACTCCCCTGGGGTGCCTGTGTGCAGCTGCTTCCCCTTCTGCATTTGCTGCACAGTCTTGCACTTTCTTAAAACTTGGCAGGTTTTTATTGTTTCTAGCAAAGTAGAGTTGGTTCTCTTAAGCATCCTCCCAGAGATGTAAGGTGCAGGTAAGTCCCTGCCCTTGGCAATTTGGGGTCAGCTGGGGGCCTTTGAAGACAGCACAGTGTTGCTCAAGCAAGGCTGCTGCTGGAGCTGGAGAGGCTGATGCCATGTCTGCGAGTGATCTTCAGGCTGAAAAACCCCAGGAGAGGTTTTATTAGCGAAAGAAATGTTCAGGGCCAGCAGAGGGTACCAGAGCCTTGAGGATGCTGAGCTGTGGAGCTGCATGCGACGCGCTGCCTCTGTGCTTCCTTGTCCTCCAAGAGGGGAAACTGAGGGGTCCCAAGGGGCTGGGGTGCGAGGTGCGCCCAGCCTGGCAGCTCTCACACAAGGGCTGGGCCCCACTGCAACCCTTGGGGGTTCAGCAGCACCTCTCTGCTTCTGTGGGAACATTTTGATGCGTGCATAGTGCACTCCTTTTGAGGTTATGGGCTCAGAAATCTGGAGGGGCTGGGTGGTGGTGAGCTGGGAGAGATTGGGTGCACATATGAGATGCAGCCTTCTGCTCTTCACTCTACATTTTTTGGATGGGAAACAACCTTTGTGGAGGGCTAGAACGAAGAGGAGGCTGGTCCCAAGTCTCCCAAAGGATAGAGAGGGATAGGTCCCTAGAAAGCTCACTCCAGTGATTTTATTGCCCTGTGTTTTTGCATGTGCCAAACACCTCACAGTGCTGCTTGCAGCAAGCAATGCTGGGCCAAAAGTGGGCCCCTTTTCTGTTTAAAAAATAAAGAGAGACACCTTCTGTCTCCACAGTTCTCCCTGGCTGGAAAAAATAAGGATGCTGCTGCTCCATGGGGAGGATCTTCTCCATGGAGGAGGAATAAGTGAATGTGGGAACAACAGGGCCACATCCTCACCTACTTCCCAAAACTGCTAGGGTATGTTTGAAAGCATCCTGCCCACCCCAAAAGCTCCCGTGCCCCTGTTCAAGCACTTGCTATTGCAGCATCAGGAGGTGGCTTGTTAAAATGGTCAGCGCAGGCGGGGAGCAGCAGTGGTGTCGTGGCTGTTTTTCTGCCACATGTCATGGCCTGTGCAGTGCTGCAGTTATGGGTTCTGCAGGTGTCTCAGCCCCTGCCACCTTTCCGCAAGTACCTCTGTCGTTTCTTTGGTGGTGCAGATTGTCTGTGGTTCTCTTTCAGAGGTGCAGCAAGAGCAAAGCAAACAGAATTGAGTACAGGATCAGTATAGCCATAGGCTGCCGTTACTGATATTTTTGGAGGAGGCTGTGAGACTCTGTTCCCAGGCTTGGAAAGAACACCCAGCAATGGGGCTGGGTGGGGAAAGAATGTCCTGGGAAGGGTCCTGGGGAGGGGAACACAGTGCAAGGGGCTCTATTTCTATGACCTGCCTTCTTCCCCTCCTTCCCCCCTTCCCTCCTCCCCTCCCTTAGATATCCCCCCATCCCCATAATATTTGCTCCGTGCCAGAGCAGTAGGACAGTCCGCTGACTGCCAGAGGTGGTCATGTGGTGCTCACAGGTTTTAAACAGGCTACCATCCCAAGGTACATCAAGCTCTGCTGGGTGGTGGCAGGTGTGGAGGTTGGAAATTTATTTTTTTTTCTTTTTCCATGTTGTTTTCATGACATGATGGGGAGCAGAGGTATATTTCTGTGATGGGGATCAGAGTGATTGATCTCTTCGTGCTATGAAATGTGGTGATTATATGTTATGAGGTTATGTAAGTGTACGTACGACTTGAAACAACATTGTTTAGCAACTAATGTATGCAGTGTTATCACAAGAAGCGGAGCTCGGATATGCGCAACTGGTATTATTTGGAACTTGAGATCACTGATTAGTAATGACTTGTTTGGAACATAGTGCTGCAGATGGAAATTTTGTGAGGAGCAGCAGTTTCAGTTGGGTAGATGCTTGTCGATATCTACATGATGAGGGATTGGTGGTCCCCCTGGCAAAGATGACCAGATTTTTCCTCAAATGTTAGCTACTTGATAAAGGACTGTCATCCTCCTGGTGAGGGTGTCTCTTTTTGGTCATCCCTGAAGTTCTGACGTGCTGAGATTTGGGATAGAGTTCCTGTCCAGGTGTTCTTAGATGACCAAAAACGCTGTTCTCAAATCCAGTGCTAACAGAGAGTAAAACCAGTCAGGTTTAGCCACTTATATTTGAGCAGCACAGCGTTCCCTTACCTAGCCTGCCAACCTGACCTTGTCCCTTCCTCACCTCAGTGCTATACCACTGGCATAGGAAGCCCCTTTCCCACCCTTCCCCAGCCTTGGCTTGTCTCCTTGGGAAGCACAGTTGGATGAGTGTAACCACCCTAAACCAGGCAGCCACCAAGGATGCTCAGATGCCTTGGATTCAAAGTTTGGGCTCTTGTAGAAGACACTGACCTCTTGCCACACTGAAGTAGTTACCAAAGAACTTGCAGATTAGGCGTAATTATTCATGAGATGTGTTAGTGTGAGTGGACAGGAGTTTCTCACTCCAAAGAGATCCAGTCCACTTGGCTCTTGTCGGCATTCTTGATGTCCATGGGAGGGCTGGACATCTCATGAGGCATCAAGAGGTGTGTCTGAGCAAGGTGCTCTCTGTGCCAGTGCAGGGGAGTGAGTGCTTACAGACAGAAAGTTGTTTTGTTGCAAGTAAATGTTAAAAGAAACCAGAGAAGCTGTTCCCTGGTTGCATTTGTTTTCTCTCTGTTGAATACCAAAGGAGGTCAAGGCAACTACATCAAGTAGGCATTCTTTGATATATCATAGGCGTCTCAAAACAGGGAGATGTGCATGTCCTTCCTCCCCGTGTGCTACACTGCTGTATGGGAGAAAGGCTTAGGAGAAGGCTTACTTTGGGTGGCTAATTTTGGGGCAGTTTCACTACCTTTGATTTTCTTCTTACACCCAGCTTATCAGAATATTTCTGTGGAATGTTAGTGGAGCTACACTACTGTAAAATCCAGCAAAGCTGAGTCATCACATCTGCACCACTCGGATCTCTTCCATCTCTGTGTAGGATGAGAGCTGTTGCAATGCAGCAGTGTAACCTCTGAGCATGCTGTGAGTGTCACTTCCTCCGTAAAATAAAACAAAACTGAACTGCAGAGTCCTGAGGGCTATTGCTCAAGGATGTGAGATAAACACTGGCGGGTGGAATATGCTGATGTGGGCAATGTGAGAAATAATCTGATCTGGTCTACCAAGCACCGAGCTCAGATGAAGGAAGCTAGGACTCCTTCCCCCTTTCTGCTGCTGACTTGCTTAACTAGTAAAGCAAGTGACTTCACCTCCTCGCCTGTTCTATATAATAACCTTTTTGGATCATGGATCACTTCTTACCATGACTTTTTGTAGTGTCTGGCACAATAGTAGCCCAATCTGAGTGGCAGAGTTTACCTGCTGACATAACTAACATTAACACATTCTAGGCCTCTTCAGCCCTTGCCAGGCTGAGAAATGATCTCCTGGAGGCAAATTCCTGTGCTTTGCTCTGGACTGTGTCAGAAAAGATGAAGAAACAAAAGAAGCCTGTGGTGCAGCAATGCTGTGCAGCCATGGCCATCACACTGTGGAACAGCACAAGTGTCTTGGGTGCTTGTGAAGTGCTCTGCTGGGTGGGGATGTCTCCTGCTGAGTCTTAAGTCCTCTAAGAAGTTTGACTAACAGCCTATACACCCTAATTCAGGGTTAGGTTCCTTCAAAATCCCAAACCACTCATTCTCCCACAGCAATGACATCCATATGCTCGCTATTGTTCTTCATCCTATTTTACCCATTTTGCAACATCCTTTTCTCCTTCTTGCACACCTCTGCTCCAGGTCTCTCCCAGCAATGCCAGGCAGTGCATTTACTCTTCCTACCCTTCACTGTATGCCTCATGCCTGCTGTCTCATCTGCATGACCATCCCCACTTATCCCCCTTCCTGGCCATTGTGGTCTGTCCCTGGCCATCTTACAGAATGTCTAGCAAAAGCCTCCCATTTCTGTTTTCAAGCCTGCTGGCTTCACAGGCAGGCAGGACTTTGGGGTATAACATGCTGGATCAACTCTCAGCACTGCCTGTTAGGTACAGGATACCAAGGGACACGCATCAGGGAACATCCCCTGGACCATCTGCTGCTTCTTGGCCGTTCCTCTCCTCCCTGCCCTTCAGCTTTCATCCAGCCAAGATGCTCCACCTCATCTCCCCATTATTTTTCTTCACCTTATCTCACCTCACTTTTTTTTTCCTAATGCTTTTTTTTTCTTTTTCTCAGACTTGTGTGTGGGCAATTTGGCCAGAAATCCCCAGAAATATGCGGAATTTCCTTTTCTGACCAGGAAAGCCAGGCAATGCTGGTTTATCAGCCCTTTGCACCACACACTTTTGGACCCTCAGAACAAAAGCAGGAGCACTATCCTGCTTGCCTTGATCACAGTTCCCCTGAACTGCTTGCTGAGTGGAAAGCAGGTCTGTCCACAGCTGGCCACACACTGTGTGCTCGTCAGCATCCAGCACCTCTGCAGTATAAATAGGCATCTATAAATAGACAAATAGGCATCCTTCCTTTCTGGATATCCCTTACTTGATGAAATCTGTCAGGTTTCAAACTGCACCTGGTACTCTGTGGACTCTGTCACAAATGATCATAAAGAGTACCTTCATTGTTTCACTAGGACTCCGGAGCTAAATGCACAATATATGAGATATTTATAAGGTTTTTGAAGCGACAGTTGACAACTCACCTAGCATACAGGTAATATCACTGTCCTAGATCCTTGCACCAGAATAAGATACACATTCAACATTAATAATTATCTTCTATTTATGTTTTGTAATGAGGAGGTGTTTGACCAGGAGTGCAGAGGCTGTCACCAGTCTGAGAGGTTTGCCTTCCACATGGGTCCAGCAGGTGAAGGGTGAGGGCATGAGTTGGTGAGAATTGAAGGACACAAAAAGGGAAACGGCTTTCCCAGCACCACATGGCTCTCACAAACTGCTCAGTGCCAGAGCCCTATATACCTGATGCTCAGTCCAGATCTTTTGGCAGCATAGTTGCTGCAATGGGAGAACTACAATGACTGATTTACCTGGTTTCTCCTGAGCAGACAATTAAAGTATCATGGTTTCCACAGTAACATCACTACTGCCATACTGCACCAACCTCACTTTACTGTACCCTATTAAGTTGGAAATTCAACTTACAGTAACAGATACATCACATGGGAAGAGGGTGAAGCTTTCCCAGTCTTGAGTTGAACTGAAACTCGAGTTGTTAAGGTCAGAAGACCCCTTTTGGTCCAGCTCACCTCACCTCCTGCATGACACAAGCCTTAGCAATCTGGCCAAGGAACCCAGCAATCAAATAGTTCCATAGACAAAGCAAATTCTCGGTGGCTGCCTTCATTTGATGTGAAAGTGGTTTGCTTTCCAAGGGGCTGGAAAAGTAAGGACTCTAAAATTGCCAAGAAAAAATGATCCCAAAGGTACCCAAGATTTCCCCAAAGAACATCACCAGTTGGTAGGAAGGCAAAGTGCAGAAGCACAGGTATCCACAGCCAAGAAAGACCATACAAAACAGCCATGTGTAGTCCTGCAGAATCTGACAAGACATGTTCACCTGTATTTCATGTGATCTGGCAGGTGTGTTTCTTCAGTGCCTCCTCATGCCACACTATGCTTTCCAAAACCTCAGAGGAGAAACCAGGATTTCTGCTGTTATGTCTCTTGCACTGGACAAAAGGGTAACATTAGGTCAGAGAACAAGCTCAGAAGGCAAAACCCAGTATTTGAGTCCGTTCTCTATGAGAAAAAACAGAAGACCTATTTGCTTGTGGCTCATGCTGCATGCCCCAACTCCAGAGACACACAGTTTACAGTCATGACCCCTTCACCTTTCTTGCTCCTCAGAGGATAAAATGGTTTCCTGTTTATTCCAATGGGCAGCTGTTGCATCCACAGGGAGAGCAGCACTCATGGCTAATATGGCTGATATCCAGACATGTTTTGCAGAAGTTACTTGTTTGTTTGCTGGGCCGTCCAGCAGCTGCTGGAAGTCCTGCCTTTGGGAATAGGATACTCCCAGGCAATTCTCAGATGCTAGAGCATGGGAGAGGACTTGTTCCCCCCACACTGCGATCAGCAGGCAGGAAAGAGGTCCTGAGGGTTTCTTCAACCTTTGATATGTGCTGAAGTATATCAGGAGCTATAGGGCCTCCTTCAGCTTCTCTGACTGGTTCGTGTGTGCCCCAGGAATGTTCTGTATTACCCCTGGGAGAGCAGAGGCAGTGCTCTGCCTTGGGGTCTCATAACCTCAGTTAATGCTGCTAGGCATGGGTTGGGGTTGCCAAAGTTATGAAACACTCAGAACCAATCAGGGAAAATCCCTGGAGTCAGTGCCCAGGCAAGAGAAGTCTTGGGACATGGATAATCCCTGGAAATCACCAGACAAACATTATCACCATGGGAGTCACTCCTCAGGCTCTTTGGTAGTGACTTGGACAGAAGGAAATGTCACAGGATGTGAAGGCTGCAGCTCCTGGGGGGTTCTCTGCCAAACATACCATCACCATAGGCCATTCTTGGTCTCCTCCATCACCCGGGAAGAGGCAGTTAAAATTCAATGCCCATGGGAAGAAAGCATCAAAGACAATTAAATGCAAGAGAAAGACAAAGTCTGCTGCCCTCTGTATGTTTCTCTTTTGACAGCAAGATTACTTTTCATGTTTACTTTCCTTCTTTGCATCTGCCTGGCAGGGCTGTGGTGGCTGTTTATGTTTTTAAATGCTACATTGACCCAGATTTGGAACAGGCAGGTGGTGATCTAGGCAGTGGGTTTGTATCTGACTCTACTTATGCAGTCAGCTATGAATTGCTGAAACGGAAAGAAATCAAAGCCTAATCTCCAGTGACCCATACACAGGCACCAGAGTCACCATCAGTCTGGAACTGGGGCACTGAGATACAGGCTGCACAGTGGGGACATGGCAAGAGCTAGCCTAATGAATCAGTTGTGCCCTCTGGTCAAACAATATGTGGTGCCAACCCAGTATATTTCCTCACGGGCTTTGCTTTTCAGCAGCAGCTCCTATATGCACCTCCAGGCTGTAAAAGATGCTGGCTCACAGGCACTGCAATAGTCAAGGGCTTTGGAGAACTCCTATTGAAGTGTTAATTTGTTTTAAGCTTGTAATTCACCTGCTTATTGCATAAAAAAGGATGTGAATGGCTCTTTTCTGGGTCCCAAAGTGAGCAGCAAGAGGCAGGCGAAATCTGTACAGCCCAAGCGGCTCTAAGTGAACTAGCTTCTCTTATTTTTCTGGCTCTTTGTGGGTTTCCTCATGTGAAGGTGATAGCAGAGCAAAGAGTTGTTGGTGCAGTTGGAGGCTGCCCAGACAGGGCATGTGAGAAGATCACTTGGTGCTGGTGGGAAGGAAAATACAAGGCTAACGGGAGCTGGTGAGAGGTGAGAGGGGAGATCTTGTGTTGAGATCTTGTGTTAAGTGTGCCTGTGCAGTCTCACTCCTCAGTCCTAAGCTGGTTACTAGCAGTGACTTGGCACCTTTCAATCAGTAACATATCTATCCTTTCAAACTGTTTGGTGGTAGAGAAGTCTGGTCACGCCTCCTGCAGTGGAGGGAGTGGAGGCACAGAAAAGCAACATGGCTTAGCCCAAGATGCACAGGAGTCAACAGCAGAGAAGGATGGATTAAATCCAGCTTCTTTAATCCCAGGCTCTGCTCATGGGGATTTCCTTCATCCTACAGGTGCCACATCCACAGTATTTTCCACTCCTCCTGAGCTCTCTCCTCTTCTTTAAGAGGCAGAGAAATATGTGCCATGACTTTTCAACTCTCTAATGTCCCCCTCTTTTGTTGTTAGTCTTAGAAAGATAGTTTTCCCACCTTTCTTCCATGTCAGTTCATCCTCCCCTCGTGGGCTGAATCACAGCCCTCTGTGTGGAACACCACTGTTCCACAAGAGGCTACTGACACGGTGAACAAATCCCCTCTGAAGAGTCTTGCCTGGCTGATCAATACTTGCTGCTGCTTCAATAGAATCTCCTCAGCAACTCTAATGAAATAAAAGCTAATTTTCCTGCTCATGTCATTCATGCTGATTTGTGGCAGGATAGTCTTCCCAGTACTGATTCCCCAGGTTCCACCTTCAGTCCCCATGCCAGCACCTGTGGTGTGCCATGCTCCTGTTATCATGCTCTCGCTGTCCCTTGCCTGTCCTTTTCCTGTCTTGTGCTCCTTGCCTGGTGCCTGTTCCTGTGGTGATGTATGGCCTCATCCTGGGCATTTTCTTAGAGCCACCAGTGGTCCCCCAGCCATGCCTCTGGGGCCTCCTCCACAAACCATTCCCTCTTTCTCCTGGATGAAAGAAGTTGCCTCATGAAGTTGCTCACTGTCTTCTGGAGGTGAGTCAGCCAGAACCCAGAGGCAGCTAAACAGTGGTGGTGCTGTGTCTCTTACAGACTTCCAGTCAAGAGGAAGGTGGGAATGACTCCACTTGTAGAGCTGCCCAGAGCTGTTATGATTTTTGGTGGTGATCATGTTTATTGCAGCAGGATGTCAAGAAGAGTCCAAATCCAGGCCTCACTATCTGGAAAGAAAGGAATCCCTGCTTCAGTGCATTTCAGCAAATACACTGACAAATAGCAGAGGTGAGGACTGTAATATGTTAGTGAGAGGAAAAGTGATTGCAGTGCTTCTCTGCAGAAGGTAAATGGGTTTCTTTTTAAGCATAAGTTAAATATCAGAGGAATGATGATCTTACAAATGAAACACAACACCCCCAGGGGCTTATTCCTACATCAGCCACTAATTTACTGTCTGACCTTCATTAGTTCATTCAAGCTCTCTCTGTCTCGATCACTTTTTTTTGTCAAATAAGCCCAGTGACAAATTCCTTTCTTGCAAAGGTCTTGTGAGGACTATGCATCTCCATGAGATCTTGACATGATACATTGAAGGCAAAGTGTTTTTTCACTGAGATTGCACATAATATCCTCAGTGATGTCATGTGGCACATTAGCTCTCCAGTGCTAAGCCTGGAGCCTCCCACTTAAAGCCCATCCCACCTGCCTCATGCGAAGGCGTGTGTTGCCCTTCCGCAGCCACTTCTCAGCACAGTTCCTTCCTCTCCCCCTGCTTCCTTGTATACCTTTTTAGCCTCCCTAACACCTCCTCCCTTACCACAGCATGCAGGTCTTCAAAGAAGAGCCCTTGCCTTGGCATGGATAGGCAGAGCCAGTCACTTCCCTTGAAAGGGAGATGTTGCCTCAGCAACCAAAGTTTTGAAGTCGGGCAAAGTTCTGAAAAAAACCCCAATTGTGATGGGAAATGACACTCAGGAACAAATGTACCACGTTGCCATGGCAGCCTGAATATTTCCACAGAACTTGGTGTTTTGAAAATATAAAAAGACTGTGCTTCAAGTGAGTCCAACTAACTTAATGCCTTTGTCAGGTAGCTGCACAATGCCAAGTGTCTGGTGTTTGTGTTTTATACCTGGTGTGTGAATGACTCCATCACTTCTGAAATGGAAGTAACTTCTCCTCTCAGTCTGACAGAGGAGTATTTGAGACTGCAGGTTTTCTAGGTTGCTTGGTCTGGTATTGATCTGTTAGGGTTATTTCTGTCATTTGATGTCCATCAGTACTTGGTTGTCTTGGTTTCCACATCTGTGTTTCATCTGTTATTACACTTGCTGCACTCCTATGTCTCAGTGTCTGGGCTAAAAACAGCAGGTGATTTGTTCAAAACTGTGGGTCCTCTTGCTAGTCCTACAATAATCCATGTCTTTCCTTTGAACTATGAGGTGCATGAGTGGCTTTCAAGGGCCACAGTCTGCTTCATTCAGCTCTGTGAGCTGAACCAAATTTGATTTTTCTTTGTCAGGTAGGTGCCTTCTCCTAATTTCAGTGAGGAAGAGGAATAACAGGCCTAAGGGTGTTTCTGTGTCTATTGAACAGACTCACTTTGTAAATCCAAAGGTGAAATGAACTCTTGTGAGAGTCTATAAGACTATCCAGATCTGGAGTTCATCACCATTTCCCCTAGAAAGGCCTGATTCTCATTTGGCATCTTCTGGATAGGGCTTCCTGTGACCTGTGAAGTGAGAAGATCAGAAGAAGAGCAAGAACCTGGATGATGGTGATCTGTTGCTGTTATTCTTCACAGTCTCAGGCAGCCAGCCCTCTGGTAAAAGCAGTGTGGGTAGGAAAATGGCTGTGAGATGCAGAAGAAAAACAGCCACTGGTCGAGTTCTCAGAAAATTGAATCCCAGACAGTTCAGGGAAGGAGGCAGATTCTCAGTATGAAGTTGAGAAATTACCTGAGGTCCTGACACCACATTTCATTCCTTGCTGGTAAACCCTTTCTGAAAGCAAAGCATGGGGACAGCTCTCTCAACTGGGCAGAGCCAACCAATGCCTTTGGCAAAGTCATCTCTCCTCTACTGGCAGAGAAACACCCCAGCTGAGGACCCACAGTGCTATCTCTGGGTGCAGTGAGGCCAGTGATGGACCCCCATGTGCCAGCTTGGGCTGAGTGCGTGCACGAAGCACCGTGATGTGAGGACTTCCCACCCTAGGCTGTGCCACAGCTCAGAGATCACGTTGCACCATCTTCTGTGAAGGCCTTTTGTTTCCCCTCATCCACTGGAACATATGTTTCTAATTGCCCAACCCACCCTTGCATCATATCATCTGTGGTTCTGCTTCATCGTTCTTAGCCTCCTCCCCGTTGCTCTGGGTGGTCCAGTGCTGGCTGCTCTTACTTGTAGGCTGTGTGGGAGTGACCTAATTTGGAGAAACTGTAGAAGGAGTATTGGGAAGCCCGCAGGGGAGTGGGGATTTCTGTGGTCCTTGGCAGCAGCTCAAGCCACGTACCCATCCCCTGCAGCTCCCAGGCTCTCATCCCTGGGTCATCTACTCCCCTGGTCTGTCTGTGCATCCCACCCCAAATGCTCCTCTACAATTAGACTATTAAGGAGATGGTTTATCTCAAGTGCTTTGGAGAGGGCGTCACTGTTCTTAATTACTTGGCGGTACAAAGGTTTCTAGCCTCTCACTTCCCCTTGACAGTTTTATTATGGAAATATTTTTTACTTAGGACTCTGTCTTTTGTGTTTCTGTGTGGCGTTTACAATGGGGCTCCTCGGTGCTTGTTCTCAAGCAGTTCCAACGAGAGACTGGCTTCAGACAAAACACACAGCTGCCTCCAAGGAGGCAAGCAGAGAAATGCCGACACATTCTGTTCAGTCCCAGCTCCCCAGCCTCTGGTATCCACACCTGCCTTTTCTTCTCATGGCCTCGATGACTGCAGACTCGAAGGACAGGACTGGTCCTGTGCCCTGTGACAGGTTCCTCTTTGCAGCAGTGCCCTCCCCATGATATTTGGGACTGCAGGGCTATGAGCTTCATCCCTCATGGAATTGCCCTCTGCCACTCCATCTAATTACTGTTTCTTATCTACTGTTTGTACAGAGCCATGCCAATAGATGGAAGGGTATGGTACGTACTGGGCAGATGAAGATGAGGTCTGGAAAAGAAATGGAAGGAACGTGAGGTCATTTTAAATATTCACTTGGATTGGAGCCCTTAATCTGAGCCTGTTGATGTCCATGGCAGCTTTGCTGAGACTCATTTCACAATTACTCAATAAAGAAACCATATAAAATCTATAATCATCAGTACATTTGGGATTGTTCCAGTTTACCAGAAGTGCTCAAGCCTACAGCAATCCCTTTCAGCAAGCTTGTTTTGTGCCATGAGGGCTAAATATGTTTCTAAGCCCCATACATTGTAGACTTAGAGGGACAGAAACCTCTCAATCTATAGAAGAAAAAAGGAAAAGCCTATTTCAGACAAGCATCTTTTACCAAAATGAAAGTATTGCCCTGCCCATAATCCTATCCACCACATTTTGTTAGTTTACATGGAATGGGTCTGTCCTCTGTCTGTGTATCCTTCAGTCTAAGGGTATCACAGTCACCATGTGAGGAATAGGGGATTGAAAGTAGACGATATATAACCGAGCCTGAGCCCGTCGCACTGCCCCAGCAGTGGAGGCTTTGAGGGAGTGGGATCTTTGTAGGGTATTCAGATAAGGAGTGAAGGTCTGCTTCATGTTATATTAGTATTTTTCCCTGGTGTTGTAGTTTGTATTAGTAGGGATGAGTAAAGCTGAATCGGTGGGAATGAAACAGAAATGGTTTCCTAGAGAAGTCCCAGTGGATCCGTGGTGGTTGCTTTGCTGATACTTTATTGCTCAGAGTTGACTCACTCTGTCCAGAGGGGACCTGATCAGCAGTGGCAGAGTCTGTCTTGAAGGACAGAGCCTGGTGACGTGGATTTTTCCAGGATGATGGAGATGGCCACATGCCATTACCTCTGACAGTTCCTCACAGGACCTGTCAGGAAGGTTTCTGCAGGGTGATTCTGTGCCTGCAGTTTTGGTGCACTGCTTGAGTTTTGATGTGTGCATGGGTTTGTGTGTGTGTGTGTGTGTGTGTGTGTGTGTGCATGCATTCACTCATCTGTAACTTGTAAATTACCATGCCCCTCAGCCAAAAGGTGCTGTTGCTCCTTGTTCCCAAAAACTCCTGAGAGCTGCCAGCTGAAAACACTATGAGCATAAATAATCAGGGAGACCTGCAATTTCCCACATCCCAAAACAGGGAAATAGCTGCAATTTCTCACCATACTTGTTTTGGGTTGGGTTTTTTTTGTTTGTGTGGTTGGTTGGTTTTTTGTAGTGTTTTTTTTTTTTTGTTTGGTTTGGTTTGGGTTGGTTTTGTTTTGTTTTGTTTTGTTTGTTTGTTTGGGTTTTTGTTTTGTTTGGTTTGGTTGGTTTTTTTTTTTGTTTTGTTTTGTTTTAAGGGGGCTTATAACTTCATAAATCTCTGCTTTCTGGACTCATCAATTGGCAGAAAGCTCTGTTTACAGTGTGTGTACAGACGTGCAGAACCAGCTCCAGTCCCAGGGCTGGAACAGTCCATAGGGCCCTGCCACCTCCAGACTGCTGAACTGTGACTACAGGAATTTGTTATAAAGTCAGGGAAGGAGAAGAGGGAGGAGGGAGCTGAAGGTCACATGGGATTTTGGTACCTGTGGGACAGAGGAGAGAGGGTGGCATCGCTGACTGATGAGGGCAGATGAGGAAGGAGAGATTAGCTGTTTGGTGCTAGTGGTTGCCACAGATTATGAAGCAGGAAATATGAGAAAGGTCATGGGGAACGTACGACAAGGAGGAAGATCAGGGAAGTGGCATTGAAGAGATGGCAGGAAAAGGCAGTAACTAAGGAGACAAGAGTGGGGTAGTTGTGATGGAGAGCAGAGAAGACCCCAGTGAGGCTGGAGAAGGGATGCCAGAAAGGAAGTGCTTAGTGAGGGACTGGAGACTCTGCACCCAGTGTAGGTTGCCAATGGAGGTAAGGCAGGTCCAGAGACCAAGGCAGGGATCATTAGGTTGTGCCACTGTGCTACCTACACTTACATGGGTGCACGGTTGTCCCAGCAGTGGACATTCCTCAGCCCCAGGAGTGACAGCAGGACACAGGGCCAGCACAGGCAGCTTTGGAGCTATGGATGCAGACCACCTTTGCAGAGCAGGAGGTGGCTGCTGGGGCTTGGTGCCCTGGCTGGGGAGGAAAACCAGGAGACAAGAGCAGTGACAGAGCAGCAGTGAGCAGGGTTGGGCTGGGGCCAAACACAGCCTGCAACCACTACAAAAAGTATTGCTGCACACGCACAGTAAACAGATGCCAGCTGTTGGCCAGCCACAGACTTGGCCAAGTCAGAAAAAGTGCCAGCACACACCAAGATAAGCACACCCTGCAACTGAACAGCGTGCTTTCTCCCTGATTTCCTCTACATCAGTGGGACCTTTAGTCCTTATTAAACACAAAGACTCTGGTTAGCAGGAGCTTCTCTTGGAAATTGCTCTCTACTTAAAAGCTAATTGTCCTCCATCAAGGCATGTTGTGATATCCCTAAGTCAGTAGGACTAGACACAGCCCAGCTCCTTCCCACCAGAGCACAGTAGCTCTTGTGCCCCAGGAGAGGGAGGGCTACACTCTTCTTTCCTGTGTGTGTCCCTTGGGGCCTCTAGTTTGGTCATGCACTGATCTGAGCTTCACCTGTAACGATTTGCTCTCACCCAGTGTGAGATGCAGTGGTAAAATGGGGTTTCCAGCAACTCTTTCCTCAAAAGAGCTCTTGTCCCTTGAGACAGGAGGGCCAGCATCTCCTCTTGGGACTGACTTGCACCCAGCCCCAAGCCCGGAGGCATTGTTGCTGTGCAGAGACAATGGCAGCACAGCTCCCACATCCAGGGGAATGTGCAGAAGGCAGCAGAAAAAGATGAGAGCATGTTGATTAACACTCAGAAACACCTGAAATCAGAAGGGAGGTGGGAAGCGTTATCTCTAAGTACTGAGGCCATCAGGATGGAGCTGGAGTACCACTGAGTGGAACAAGCAACGACAGGTATACAGAAATAAATGACTCACTCAGAAAAAGGTCAGTCACACTTGATTTGCCAGAGCCAATTTGTGGTGAGTGTGCAAGCTGTGACATGCAGCAGTGACCACTTTCAGATGATTTGTTCTGAGGCCACTGTGAAGGTACGGTCTTGGGAACCATTGCCCTGAGAGCCTTCAGAAAGTGATGTCTAACCCTGAGGAGGGTATTTTTCAGCAGAAGTGGGATGGAGGGGAGCACAGGCAGGGGTCTTTGCATTGTTAATAGGCAAACCTGATAAGCAAATGGGAAATGTCAGTGAAATCAAAAAAATTAGGTGGGTTTTTTTTCCCCAAACTTCATGTTTGTAATGTTTGCTTTCTCACAGAGAAAAGAAAAATCCTGGGATATCAGAAGAAACAAAACCTTTTTAAATTTTCAGTACTACATTTTTCACCACAGCCAGGAATGTAAATTGGTGAAGATGGCATTCACAGAATCAGAGAATATTCTGAGTTGAAAGAGACCCCCAAGAATCACTGACTCCAACTCTTAAGGGGTGCCCATACGGGGATCACACCGTGCTCTAACCAACATTTAGTTGGGAAGGAAGAAAATAGATAATTTCTAAACACGTCAAAGGAAAAGCCAGATGACTTTCCACAACAGTGTTTTGCCATGCTGCATCCCAGGTCTCTCTCAGTTTGCACAGAGGGTCATTCCGTGAGTACCCATTTAGGACACCCTTTGGTAACGACATTCTCTCAGCAGGATCGTCCTGGGACAGCTCAGATAACAGAACAAAACATTTTTTCTTCTAAAAACAGCTCCCAGGCAGTCTCTGGGCACTCTGAATCTGATTATTTAAGTGGATTTTGAGTACAAGATGTGATTTGGTCATTACAAACTCCCATCCTTAAATAAATTTATGCTGGTGTTTCACGGGAATATTTACTCCCGCTTCCCTGAGTTCCAGACATTAAACAAATGGATTTTGCTTAATTAAAAGCACTCTGCAGGGGTGGTCCCTTAGCTGGGAGATGGGGGATGAGGAACGGAAACAAGTAGGGAAAAATGAGATGTATTTCTCCTTCTCTTGGAACTGCAGATTTGTGTTAGGATCCCCTATTCCTTGTTTTTTATATACATGGGGTCGTTTGGCCTCAGAGTTAAAATCCATAAAGCAAAACAATTCATTTGAAGTTTCCCACATGGATCTCAAAGAGAACAAGATAATCTTTTGTACTGCAGCACAGCTGGGAGTCTTCCATTATTTTTTCTTGTTTCCTTACCTTAGCAGAGTGAGATGTATTTCTGAAGAGTACTATACCTCTTTCTTGCCTGAGCTGGACTCACTGTTTCATGGCAAGAGAACAAGCTCAGTCAAGAGGGGTCAGGACCTTTACAAAAAATATAGTGTTACTGCATTGCAGCAAACCTGGATTTAGCAGGGGGATGATTGCCATCACAACTGACCCTGTAAATGAATATTGCCAAATATAAATCTCCAAGATTTAATAAGATGCTGGTTTTGACTACTGAATGGAGTCAAACTGTTTAAAAAACAGTCAGGGAATAATGCTCGTGCTGTAGCTGTCTCTTGACAGTGGTTCTCAGCCCTTTTCACTGGTGTGTTGTTTTTTTCCAGCTCTAGGAACAGCACTGCTCCTAGACTCAGCACAGCCAGAGTGTTCTCTGGGATCTTGGACCTTGAAGGCATGGCAGCACTTACTACTACATAATTTTCAAAGTAGGTTCATGTGATTCTTGTCAGCTGAGCTAAGGAGAACGAAAGGTAAAAACAGCCGTGGTGGTGCAAACCCAAGATCCAGCTTTCCTTTGCCTCTTCCAGCAGGCAGTTTTGGACACACAAGAAAGAGTACAGCACACTGGGTAAATCTTAAGTGGTCTTGCCTCAGGAGAACCCTTCTGAAAATCAGTAGTTGCAGGAATTCCTGAGCCAGGAGATGCTTCTGGGCAACTATGTTTAATAATCACCGGAGAAGCCAGTTACAGCTACCACAACACCTCATCAAGAAATTCCACTGAGCAATAATGAGCATTTCTTGCCAAGATCCAGAGAGTTCTTACTGCTGTCATTTTAACTACATTTTTACACTTGACAGTTTTCAAAACACTATAAAATTATAGAAGAGTGAACTGAACGCAGTTCTGCCTGTGCTGGATTGTGAGCTGGAGCTGAATTTGGTGTTTCATCTTGGCCTCTGTTGCTAGAGAGATAATACTTTCAGCAGCCTGGTGATGAGCAAAAAAAACCTCCCAACCGTAAAGGAAACTGAGAAAAATAACTCTCAACTCTGTTATTACTGTTTATGAGATGAGAATATTTCCTATTCTTATGAAATAGTGTGTAAAGCTATTTTCCTAGAAAACTTTCGCAGGGCATCTCAGTGCTGAATTCTATGACCAAAAAAGGGTTTCTTGGTGTTTCTGAAACGCTTTTCCAAAATCCAGGTAGCATATAGGATTTTCTAGCGATCTTAGACACATATTTGGCCAGTGAACACATGGGATGTCACAGTGTTCTCCAGCCAAATGATGTTCCTAGAGCCTTGCCTAGTACTGAGCTTACCCCTCCATGCAAGCAAAGGTTACTTATTTTCACCTCATGAAAATTTTCCTAAAGCGATGGAAGAGGAAAACGTTGAAACAGTTGTTGAGAAAAGAGGGTTATGCAGGAGTGAAATATTTCACATAATAAGCAAAGTTTAGGAAGTAAGCCAAACATTAGAAAATAGCAAAACAACAGAAAGAGAAGCAGAAATATTTTGAAATGCATCCGTGCATCCTCATGGAGATGCCCTTTATGAAACCTAGTGCCACCGGATTTGCTCTCTCCTCACCATTTAAGGAGCTCCTTGCATTTTCTGTGCATCATTGCAACACTGATCCTAGCGTGCAAAGAGTAATTGTGTTTTCTTTTAGTGAAAATCTCCAGCCCCCAGCTTTGTTTCTATGGCCTTGTTCTTGTAACCATTCTTGAGAGAGTGCCTTGTATTGTTCCACTTATTCATTAATAACATGTGTTGTGGCTTTTCCTGATGTAAACATTATCCAGGCTTTCATGAAGTTTTAGTAAACTTGTCCACCACCACATACATTAAAATGAAAAATTATCGATGACCCCTTCTGCAAGCCGTTAATGAGGGAGGACATGCAATTTGGCTGATGAATCACAAGTTTGCCGTAGGTTTAGGCTATGCCTGTGTCCATCTCAGTGGAGTCAGTCCCCTTCTTCTCCATGGTAACTGCTCTGCCTCTGACATCACTAGCCAAAATAGAGCAGGGAGGTTAGAAAATCCTGAGGGGGTGTGGGGTGGGGAAGGGTAGAGACAGACAGAATGAAAACATATTTCAGTAAGGAAATTTCCTTAATGCTTTAGTCACCAGACAGTGTTCAGTGCACTGATCAGGCAAAGGATATCTGAAATCTGAGAAATGGGGATATCAGCATTTCAGAGCTGGAAATTTGGGTAAGATTATTGAGACAACTTGGAAAGCAAAACAGTCTGTGACTTCTTCTTGGACTGAGTTATGAAGCACTCAATCCATATGATTTTCTTTCTTGGCATCAAAACCCCTCTTCATCCCACAGGGGATAAAGATCCCAACGCTGGGCGTTAAAAAAGTTCTTTGACAACTAGGGAAAGGAAAGCCAAAAGAGCAGAAATCTCAGATTAGATGTACTAAAGCAGATGCCAGTACCACTCAGTCTTTATCACAACCCTTATCTATGATCTGGGATGCTGCTTTTCTAAAGCCTAGACCCCAGAAACCATGAACTAGATGACCATCTTAACTTCAATTAAAAAAAAAAAAAAAAAAGAAGAAGAGGCATTCTTTTTATGTTGAAAGAGAAAGGTTTGACGAAAAAGGCCAACATAACTTGGAACTTCAAAACCAGAAGGGAAAAAAAATGAATGCAAGGTTTCTCAGCTACTAATATTTCAGAGTTCAAAGTAAAATTGGGTATTTCCTAGACCCCAGTTTAATGTTCTGGAGCCATCAGTACTGAAATTTGGATGTCACTGGAGGACAGGATTGCTTAGAAGTTGTAGTGAGGGGGGGGTGGAGACAGTGAATGTGGGGAAAGGTTAAGAGAATGGGAGGGTGTTTAGATTCATCTCTGTCCATTTGAACAAGGCTGTTAGTCTTGGGAGGGTTAAGTGTTTCCTGGGGAATGGAATCTCAGCTCAAGCCTTGTCAGAGCTCTGATGTGACAACACATATAAAATAAACAGCAGTGGAGCGTTAAGATAATGCACACACGCCAGGTCTGTGCAATGTCGGGATCATTTTAGATCACAAAGTTATCATTCCTTTTTGACTTGCATGGTTAGCCAGTTTTAAATGTCCTCAGTACTGTTTCATTTAGGAGAAAAAAGCTAATAACAGAGCCCCATATTTTCTTACTGCAGCCCTGCTTTATTTACACAGACAGTACATTAAACCCTCTTTACTTGGGCAGAACGAGAATGAAACAGCAGGAAGCAGTTTCTTTGTTCACAATTCTGAGGCAGCATTTAGTCCAAAAATTTTTTCTCTGTGTTCTTTCATTCCTGTGTTTTACCTTTGGGAGCACCAGCTTTCCCCCCCCTCCCCCCCCCCATAAACCAGATGTGGTAGAGGTTTTGTTTGTTTTTACTGTAATAAAATGTCTTCTAGGAAATTTAGAAAGCAAGTTGTCCAATGAACAGCAGAAGGAATGCAATGTGAGCTCCTATAAATTTGTACCCACTGTCCCTGTCTCTACTTCCACTCAGAGCTCAAACAACACAGACAGTGATCATGTGGCTGATATCCATTTGCAGTTTGGCTTGAGTGAATATTAAACTGGAAAAATAACAGTTAAATGTATGCTGTGGCCTTTCCCTCAGCAAGTTCCTAGCTTGAATATCTTCACTTGGTCATTGATTTTCACGCAACTTGTAAGAAATGGTTATGTTTGAGGTTTTCACTGCAGAAACTAGGGAGGCTGATGGCCAGACAGCATTGTCTCCTGTCTCATTTCCTTAGGACAGCCAGATGAAAAACAATAAATGAATCCACCTTTTTTTAAAATTATTTTATTTCAGTGAACTAAAGAATGAATGAAACAAAGAAGGAGGGAGGAAGGAAAGAAACAAATAAGGAGGGAAGGAGAAAGGGAAGGAGGGAAGGAGAGAAGGAAGGAAGGAAGGAGGGAAGGAGAACAATTGAAAAGAAACAGAAACAAAGAATCAAAAGTAATCTACACATAATTTAGGTAAAGGAATTTTACACTGCTTATTTTATAAAATTAATTTAAACTGCCTTGCAACTACAGGTGTGATTAAATCACATTTCTCTATTAAAGGATAACAAAATTTAGTTGCACCATCTGCAGAAACAGCTGTCAGATGTCTGCTGTCTCTGTTTATTTTGGTGAATCTGAGTAAGTCTGGACCTTTGCACGTATGCACAGCATATATATAATTATATTAAAAGTGACATGATATGGTCCTTTCTTGAGCAGAGTTTAGCCAGATGCTTAAAGATACATGTTCCAAAATGCTTTTGGCTAAAAGGATGGATATTACACTGTGGTCAAACACCGAGTGTTGAGGTTTGGACTGGTGTCCAGCAGGACCAAGGGAAGTGGCAGGGAGCTGTCAAAGTCCTTGCTTGGGTCCTTGGCACAGCCCTGGATCCACAGCAAAAGGACCTCCTTTGCCCCTCTTGGGGCAACCACCTCCTTGGCCCATCTTGCCTCTTTGAGATGAGGGTTTCCCAGATCATGCGGAGTATCTGCTGCCACATGACTTCAAACTCAAGATAGAGAGGTACAGGGTGACCAACCACCCTCTGAGCTTCCTGCCCTAATCCATGCAATGAGGAGCATCCCTTCCTGCCTCTGCCCCTCACTGTTGCCTCTCCTCCCTCTGACATGGTGGCTGCCCCTGGTGAGCAGAGAGATCATGCCACCCTCCGATGGGAACACTCCGCCTCCAGCCTTCACGGTCATGCACATGTAAGACAAAGGCTGCACCAGCACTGGCAAGGATGTGCAGAAGTGTTGTAGGTCACCGGTGTGCAACCACGCAGGATGACATCTTCACTTGTTCCAAAGCCCAGGTGAGAAAATGGCACAGAGCAGGAGGGAGGAATGCAAGCAATCATCATGGGGTGATTCAGATGTGAGCAAAGCAAGCCCAGAGGCAAGGCATTAGCTCAGGGGTGATGAAGAAATGTCACCATCCCTTTCCAGGTCACTGTGCTTCATAAGTGGGCACCTGCAAATACCAAGCGCACAACTCCCACCTGATCGTCTCCTCTGTCTTGCACTTTCACCACGCTGTGATGTGTGGCCTGTGCAATTTGTCACCATGCTGCAACCACCTCATTTGGTCACAGAAAGCTGCACCTAACAAAGAGTAATGGAGCATATAAATATTTTTAAACTGGTGAAGAGGCAAGGTACAAGATGACAAGAATCAGCCTGAGAGCCTAAACCCAGCTAACACCACAGCTGGAAACCAGCTAAAGGAGCAGAGAGGATTTAGGAGTACACATCCAGAGATGAGCAGGCAGGCTGGCTACCCTTTTAAAGCAAAGATAGAGATCTTTTTTCTAGATGGATCTTAGATGGATTAGATAGGCCAGCTGAGCAACATATGGATCAGATGGATCTAGATGGATCAGATAGTGTTGCTGCCCATTTCAAAGTTGGGCAGAAAATTTGTTGTTCTTTGGGTTCAGCTGTCTTGTTACTCTTCTGTGTTTCAGATAAAGCTTTTTTCAGGCCACCTAATTTGTGCTGACATGGCTGGTGCACTCATTAGTCTGAGCACCTTCGTCAAGTCTCCCATGTCCCATGAGAGCTTCATGGGAGGGAGCTTCCAACTGCTGACTAATGTGTTGGTCTCTCCCTTGTCCCGGTTAAAGCTGCAGATATGTCAAGTGACAAGTGTGGGTTTGCTCCAGCCATGTGACAATGAATAAACCCTGACTGTGATTCAGATCATGCAGATGCTGTATGATCTGAGTGAGGATGCAGGGGCTGATGCGTAGGTTGGAACAAAGTGGAAGAACCTGCAAACTAGTGTCCTCCTTATCAGGCAGAGAAACATTTGTTGGTTAAAACAAAACGTTTTCTCCAGCAGTGGCTTCCCTGTGTCATACTGCCTGTGCCCTCAAGTTTGCTTCAGGAGACATTCAGTGAATCAGCTTTCACATTGCTTGCATTTGATTTCAGCATTGTGTGCCAGGCAAAAAAGATGGGGTGGGTCCTGACTAAGTCCTACAAGAAAGGCAGGCTTGGATCTAAATAAGAAATGACAGGGAAGGCTGTGAAATGATCTTAACTGTGGAGTTCGTGGATTCTCTGGTGATTTTTGGCATCTATACTCAATAGTACCCTGTAGCAATAGACACACTTCAGACTGTGGTGTGGAAACAGCACTGCTGCCTGGTTAGAATGAGCACTCCCTTGCTGTGGAGGGCCAAGTGGTACAGCTTGGCTGTGTGGAAGATGCTTTGGGAGGCAGAGGATGTCTGCCTGCTCATAAGCAGAGGATGTGACATGATCCGATAGCGTGGCTCACTACCATTGGACCCAAGTTGTAGCTATTACTGCAGATAATTACAGGTGTTTCAAGTTTGTCAGTGTGCTTTTTCCAGAACTGTGTGTCTTAGCACATTTCAAAAGAAGCAAGCAACCCACAGTAAGCATGCTAATTAGCAAGTAGCGCTGATGAGAGACACCAAAGAAATGCTGGAGAGAAAAATGCCACAAATGGTTTACAGGATGGTGCGTTGTGACTCTCAGCCAAACTCAGACCATGCAGTCAGTCTCCTGGCTTTGGGGGGTGACATTTCTGGACGTTGAAGTCACATTTTCTGTTGACACCTTTGAGCGTTGAGGATGAGCCCACACTGCCATCCCTGGTGTGCAGAATCAGATGCAGACAGGCTAGTACAAATCATTCCCGTGGCAGAACAGAACAGCACACAGCCTGCAAGCCCTGCAGAAGGCAGGCACCGGCTGCGGACACGGCAGCCCGGCTGTGCCACTGTGCCTCCGGGAGCTGCTGACTGGGCTTTGTCAGGTTCCTCTGGAGCAAGGATGTCCTTGGTCAAGCCAGGCCAGACACATGCCTGGCACAGGAGGTTCCCAGCTGGAAACCTGACTCCTGGGAATGCCAGGAGGCTGCTAGGACTGCTCCTGGCTGAAGAAAGTGACACCACACTTCAGAAACGAATCACAGAGTCTTCTCTTTAATATTCCTATAAACCACATGAAATCCGTCCTTCTTTCCCTTCTTGTTTTTCTGGGCTCTCTCCCAAGTGTTCTCTCAGAATTTCCATGAATATTAACTCACAGCATAATGGAAACAGAATTAAAAAACACATCCCATCTTTTTTCTTGATGACCTCAGCTATTTTAAGGTGAGGGTGTCATGATGGATGAGCAGGGAAGTTCATTTCCATTTTAATTTCAAACTTCAATGGAGTGGGTCACCCGCTTCATTCTCTGAATGAGGCATCATGTGCTGAAAGCCGTTATCTCTAGGCTTGGCTGCATTAAGAAGTGCATTACATTAACTTCAAATCTCTTCACATTTATATTTAAACTCTAGGTGTGCCTACTGGATGAATTTGCAAAGGCAACTGTTAGCTTAGCAAAACCAGTCTCTCTCAAGGAGCTGCCCCTGTTGCCAAAGGTGAAAGAAGCTGTACAAAATTCTATCTAAAATTATAGAAATCAAGGCCCTGGCTGGGACCAAGTGAAAGAGGGTCCTTCTTAGTGTGTCTTTCCAGTGAAGTAAATACTGGAGAGGTAGAGGGGGTTGTTTGTGTCAAACAGGAGGAAGGAGAAAGCTTTAGATATTTTTTTCTCAACATAAAAAAGTGTTTCAGGTCATCCTGAGGTCTTTTTGCTCCAGCCAAGAGAAAACTCTTCACCATCGTCTTGTGAATCTTCTGGGAATCTTACTTTTATTACATCTTTTTAAACAAAATTGCTAGTCAGCTATCAAAACCCACTGTTTTGAAATTCAATGGCTAGAACACTGTTTGAAAGACTGAAGTCACTCTGAAAATCTTTTATGTGATTTAGGCTTTTCCAAAATGGAACATTTCATTTTGCACATGTCTAAGTGACATTGCATGGCATTTTCAGAATTCCTCTTTTTCTTCACACTTTTTTTTTCCCCAGCCAAAATTATTTGCTGATTTTGACCCAGTTTTGCAAGTAGTTCCTTTTTAGTGTTTGCCAAAAAATTTTCTAGATGATCTAGTTGTGCTGAGGTCAGAGGCCATGAGAAGACAGGGGATGCAGCAAGGGCTGTGTGAGGAAGGAACAGAGGGGCAGAGGTGTGAATGGTTGAGCAGGGGCACAGCTGCTAAGGGTCTTGGCCACTGTCCTCATTGTGGATGCTTAAATTCAGCAAATGGGGTGTCACAACAAGGGCAACACTCAGGGAACAAAAAGTAGGAGGAAAACCTGGAGTGCAGAAGGTGCCAGGAGAAGAACTGAGAGGAAACAGAGAAAGAATTAACTGGAACAACCAAAATAAACCAGGAGTGTATTTTCTGGTGACAGTAGAGCCACACTAACTCACCACAGCTCAGTAAGCAACTGAATGCAACAAAAGTGATTCAAAGCAGACTCAGGTCTATGAAGATGGGTGTGCAGAGAGTTAAGCTCAGCCAGCTGAGCAATATATCTTTGCCTGAGCTGGCCCAAACAGGAATGGGGAGAGGGTGAAGTCCCATTGCAAACTCAAATTTTTTGCCCAACCGCCAGTACTACGACTGAGCTCTCAATCTCGCAATAAACCAGGCTCTGTTTGCATCCCTATCCCTATGGTGGCTACAGAAGCCAGGCCCCTCATTGCCCAGACACAACCTGGAGTGGGCGATGCGAAGTGCTGTGCACCCTGTGTGGTTTCAGGTGAACAAAGCACTGAAAGCACAGACAATATCCCCCAAATCCACTCCTGCCCTTGGATAACATCATGCTTCTTGAAGGTAAAGCCTCTGTGTTCAGACACTGGCTGAGTTTCTTCACAACCCAGAGTCTGAGCCAGTTCCCTGTGGTCAGGTGGCAATGCCAGACCCATGGCATGCAGCAGAGATGAACTGTAGAGGACAATGGGGGCTGCCTCTGCAGGCAGAAAAGGAAAACAGAGACAGGAGCACACGAAAACATAATAAATCCAGGAAAGAGTTTCGTGAAATAGCACCTTAAAAACTTGCAGTCAGTTTTCCCCTCTTCTTTTTTTCAGTGGCCATCCATCCCTCTGTGCTGGTCTGGGACAGAAGCATCTGGTGGGACTACACAGCACTGAGATGTCACAGCAGTTAGAGCCAAGTGAATCCTCTGGACCCTTGGGGACCTGTCCTCCCTCTTATTATTTACGTCTTGGGCTGGCTTCCATGGTAAACCACGATAGATCTGTTTCTCTTCATGTCTGTGTTTTTCTGTGATATTTCAGGAGAAGAGACATCCATGGGAAAGAGTACTCACCCACAGGGCTAGGGGAAGCCCACATATTTTATGTATTCCTCAAGGATACAGAAGCTACCCAGGGATAAAGGAAGCCCAGTAGCTTTAGACTTGTGCAAGCAGTGGTGGAGGGAGGCACAAAAATAGAGTCTGGTGATTAAAATGTGATACTTGTAATTGCCTCACTCTCCCTTGCTGCAGACCAGGTATTCCATATGTTGTGTATAGGACATAATGGTCTGTCTGTTTCCTTCTCCACAGTCATCCTGGACCAGATGGAACTGGATGTCCTGGATGTCTTCTGGTCCATGGTGCCTGGGTGGGAGAGGCACTGCAGCACCACATTGCCACAGGGAGTATACAACCCTCCACAGCTGCTGCTTCTCACTGCAGCCCTTTCCCATCCTCCCTGGTATGCTAGATATGTCTGTCGTCACATAACCTGATCTCTCAAGCATTACACAGGAGGATGCTTGGGAGATCTCGGCAAGGAATATAGCACCTTTTACAGAAAGGAGGGGGGGAACAAATGGTACCCATCTCTCCAGGGTTAATTGGAGAGAGTTATAGTAAGCTCTGGTTTCTTTGCATAGAGGAATAATGGTGTAGATCCTCATCTAGAGTAAATCAGCATTGCTGCACAGCCAAATGAGCATCCCTCAGCACACACAGCAAATTGTTCTCATGCAGTCTCCTTTGCCAGTATACTGAGAGCACTCTTCTCAGTTCAACATAAGATCAAAATCTTTAAATTCCCGATGGTGCCATTGCTCCAGTTGCTGTCTCTGGCTTTGGCTGTGTCCTATATACTCTGCCTTTATCTCCCTGTTTCTCATGGGTCCCCTTTCATTTTATGAATATTTTTCCAGTGAAAAGAGCAAAACAGGTAAAGAGCTCTTGGGTATACTCAGACAGGAAGAATGACTCCACAGTGAGGGGCCACAGCTTGGCCAAAGCTTTAGGCTTTGCTCTAGGCTCCCCAGGCTTCTAAGCCATGAAAATAAGGGTTAATATAATAAGCATGTAAGCTCCCCTAGCTCTTAACCCATGAAAACAATCTCCTGTAAAAATATCAACTGAAAGCACAAAAGTCCAATGCTAGGGAATGCTGGAGAGTCTTAACACCTCCATGCAGTTTCCACCTCATCCTACAAGTGTTTAACTGTAGTTCTGCCCTGCCTGAATGCTGCAAGTAGATGAAGGAGGCTCTCTCAAGCACAACCTGGAAGAAGGAGCCAAGCTGTGCAGTGATGGGTTTCATAGAGGTTTGATCTCTTAATGAGGAGGAAGCAGCACTTGGCCAGCTCTTCACTTCGGGTAATCACACAACACCATCACCTCAGTAGAAAAAGGGGACAGTATAGGCCCCAACCTGACCAAGAACTACTTGGAAATGTAGAATGGAAAAAGAATTAAATAGCACTGCATTCTGTTTTTATAAGCAGGGAAATACAAACAGGAAGGAAAAAAAAAAGCTGACAGAAACATGCAAAGGTTAAAATGAAACATCTAAGCAATGTATTGTTTTTAAACCAAGTATAAAGATCTGGTGAAAAAGTTAGAAAGGTTTTAATTTTAAAAAAACAATACTGCACTCTAGGTTAGCTGATTCGTAGTCTAATACCTTAGTTTAAATTCACAAAAGCACTGTATGTCATGCCAGCAGCTGCAGGTACACAAGCCCAGCACTGCTATGCCATAGATCCAGTATGCTCTTCAATGAAGGACAGAACTCACATCTCCCATTAGCCTCTCATGGATACTTCAGGCATGCATTGGACTCCTTGGTTTGTTGATTTGACTCACTAAGTTGGAGGAAAATCAGTTCAATCACAAAATAAAAATGGTTATTCTACACTAAGCTACTGAGCTGATCTGAGCTCTAACATGGGAAGGACAAGAGCTTGTGAAGGGTTAATTCAGTTCAAAAGGGGATGGGACAAGGGCACTAAAGAGCACAGGGATCTTTGGAACATTGGGTTTAGGAGGAGGATGAGTGATCAGAGGTTTAATGTATCAGAGAGCACATTGTACAAGGGGTTTGAATCCACTCAATGCCTCTTTCCAGAACTTTCATGTATATGAAGGACAAACACTGCCCATCTTCACACAAGGCTTTTGCTGTCCTTCACACAAGGCTTTTGCTGTCCTTCACATACCTCCCCCCTCTGGCTACAGCATGAGATATTCTGCCTGACTTGGTTGTATCCACTCCAGATATATCCTCTGCCATCCTGGGATATTTCTGCTGTTATCAGTGAGTATTAAGCCCTATTTTCAATGGTAGACTAAAGGGATTTTTCTGTCAAACACAGACTTATTACCTTTTGTTGACCTGGTGCTTTCCATTCCTCTTGCCCAAGCATCTCCTTGACAGTCTCACTTTCCTCAGAATAACAAAGAAATGGGTCTCCCCAGCTTGCTGTGTAGAGCACTAGAATGGCTCTACTGGAGCTGCACTTCTCAAACAGAAATGCCCTTAGAGCAGTTTCACAAGCTTTTAAAATCTAAGAAGCACCTATCCTTTCTGGAAGGACTCTAAGGACATCCTATGCTGTGTCTCCATGGAGGTTTTCATTCACAATCCAGTAACAATTAATCCATTGAAAATACATCTATTAATTTTCTTTATTCCATCTGTTTCTGTATTTTTCCATCTCCTACATCAGAAGAATGCTGAGTGGGAGTAGGTTAGGAAGGCAGGGGTTTTGCAGTCATTGTCCTAGTCACAGTCTGATATATCTCAAGTACTATCTGATGATACAATTCTTTAAGGGATGTTTCTATTTTTTGCTCTGTAGAGCTCTAGTCCAGCAGAGGAGGAACACTACCCAAGGACCTTGATGCTTTCCCAGATGCTGAACTACTAGTATCTTCCATTTGCCTAAAACTGCTTAGCCTTCCTAACATCTTTCTTTCCTAAAAATAGTCATATTAAAAAGGAAGTTTTGTCTTTAAAAAAGAGTAATAATCAAACCCTGAACAAAGCAAGAGGTTACAGGATTAAGAGAGTCCTTACAAAAAGGACTGAAATTAGGGAGTGCTAATACTTTCTGCTGCCAGCCACTCATTCAAACACAGACTAGGTCATTAGTAACTGGAAGTATTTCCTGCCTGCTGGATTTTTCATTGAGCTACACAAATAGAGGTGAAATGGAGAGGCTCCTTAACACAATGGCCAGATGCCAACATCACAGCCCCTCAGTATAATTTTCAACAGAATTGAATGCTACAAATGAATTATGAACAGCACCTTTTTCACATGGCCTAAGTATTTTCCTCCACAGTCCTCTCCTAGTGGTGAGTAGCTTGCCTTACTGCTATCACAGCTGTAGCTTTTTTGTGGGTAAGTGGAAGATTTCACTCTTATGGGCTGCCAATTAGGTGGCTTTCACTACTAGCTAGAGCCAGAGGGATCATTAAGTGCAGCCTTTTTTCCTGCGCTTTACAAAAGCAACTATCAGCCATTCCAGAGGACAATAAAGACTTTTTCTACCTCCTGAAGTCCAAAATATGGAACAGAATAACTTTCAAAATGTTGGAAATAGGTATTGATTTACCTCAAGTCTTGCTTCTCATTTAAAGAGACAGCTTACCTTTTTTGTATGACCCCTGGCATTTTATTTGTTTTGGCTTTCTCCTGGATCTCCCCTTACAGTGTTAATGCAAACTGGTGACCAGCTCTTACTCATAGGATAGATATTTCTTTTCCTGTTACTTAGCATAACTTTACCATTTTCTTTTCTCAGAAATGTAATGATGTCTTTAATAGGAGGCTGACATTCGGGTATCAGAAGACCCTCTAAATTCGGATCAGACAAAAACCCAGGCTATTAATCACTTACATTCATTTGCAGGTACCTTCTCGAAGAGCAGCTGTCAAACTGCTCATTTGTCAAACTGGTCATATCCCAGTTTGGCAAATTTCAACTGCAGTTTGGGCTGGAATATTTTTATTAACTCTCAGCCCTAAAGCTCTCCCCAGACTGTTAAACAGATGCCACATTTCATACCAGATGTGAATTTCCTAAAGTAATTCCTGCTGTACATAGAGAGGACTAATATAAAGCCTTTGAAGTAAATAGCAAAACCTGCCCTTGATTCTGGATCATATATCTATGGGGTGTAGAGACATTTGCAAGTTCTTTAGGATAAGAAGACCACATAGATGCAGAATGTCACTGCAGGCCAGTAGAAGAGTCTGTGATTCATTTACGATGGAAATCATCCTGCTGTCTTCAATGGGAGATATATTTCAGAGAAATATGTATAGTAAATGTATTTTTACATCCTTAGAAGATTTTGGAATGACAAATATTCTTCTATTCCTTCATTGATATGAATCTACTGGGGGGCTTCTCTTTTCAGTTTCAACATTGGCAAAAAAATACACAGCAAAGTGCTGAATGATGACCAACATCCCCCAAGGACAAGTTTCATCCCAGATGGCATATCCTTGAAAAAAATCCCCACTTTCAGTGCATGGGCATGACATCATTAAAAAAAAGCCTCTTTGGAAAGTTTCTGACTGTGAATTTTTTTACAGACAGTTCTGAGCACAAGCTGCTACTGAGAAAGAGACTGGGAGGTATTTGGCTACTGCCAGGCATTGTTTCTTACTTTGATTAAGCTCTTAATCTTGTGTTTCCTCTGTGAGTATCAAGCTCCAGAAAACTGCCTTATTCAGATGCCTAAAGGGAAATAAGATTCAACTTCAAACAAACAACAAGCACTGCTCCATTTTTGATCATAATCTAGGGGGAAATGTATCATGAAGCATCATGGCTCGACACTCCCAAAAAATCAAGTTTGGGAGTCAGAATTTAAGAATCTGTCAGAGATAATCACTTCAAATAATGCTACAATAGAAGATTGGTATCACCACAAGAAGCAGTTGCAGCAGGAGATAAAAAGATTACATGCTGAATGATCTGATGTGAATAGGAAAGATGCTATTCTTAAAGCCCTGAGCTCCCATGATGCAGTATTTCAGCTTTGGACCAAAATGGTAAAGCTAAACTAGAATTGTGCACTGTTAACGTCAGAGCAATCAGCTTCTGGGATGAGAGTAGAATTCCTACTTGAAAAACAATTTTTTTGGTTGAATTGGGATTATTAGTATTTAAAACAGCAGCAATTAGAGTCACTGAATCCCAGCCACACTGTGCTAGACTTTATTCCATTATAACACACAACCAATGCCCCAAGGACCACAAATGTGTAAACATACAAACCAGAAATATGGTTGCAGGGGATACAGAGAAGATATGACCTGTCAAATGTTTAGAATCATATCAGCATCACAGCCAAAAATACAATATGGGGTCCTAGTTGGCTACTTGCTTCAGCCAAGCACCCCCAAAGCTGTCTGCTTGCAGAACTCACTTTAAAGGAATCTCAATCTCAATGAGACTTTATCCTTGTGGGAATGCAGAGGCAAATGACAGCAGCTGTGATAAGGTAAATCCCACATGTTAATCACCTGTTCTGCTTTCACCTCTGAATTGAAAAGCCTTTGGAATGAAGCCTTTGGCAAGAGACGTTCCTAAGGGAACACAAAGTATGTCCAGGTTTTCCTAGGATACATGGGCACCTTTTCAGGGAATTTTAAAAAGTGCTCTACAGATGCTCAGACATCTGAAGAACAGTGAAAGTCAGGCTGGCAGGTTGCATTCAACCCTAGCCAAGCTGTGTTCAGGAAAGGTGAATCTAACAGACAGAGAAAGGAGTTTCTTGGGGAGATTAAAGAGATGCTGTCATATGAGGAGAAACTGCAAGAGCCTATCTCTTGAGTCTGGCTTCAGCTAAGCACAGCAGGAGGAAAATATCAGGTTGGGAGAACAGCTGTTCAAGTTATAGGATGACGTTTAAAAGTGGCAAAGGAGCAAAAGTTTTCCACAAATGCATTTAACCTTAGAGCAACCCCTGCTGATAGGACTAGTGAGGCAAAAACTAGTGTTGCTTTTACAGTGGAGTTTTGTGAACTGGCTGTTGCGATGTGCTTTGTTATAGAAAAAGAAATAGAGTTAATTGGTCCTCCAAGGCCTTTTTTCTAAGAAGATAGCGCTGTTCTTCAAAAGATACTTTTCTAGAAAAAAAAAAAAATGGATTTTTTAAAAAGCTCCGTGTTCCACAGAAATCTTGTAAAGTCTCTTTCCTATTGCAACACCATGAAATATTTTATAAATATGGGGATATCTGACAGCTTCTTGAAGAGTCTCTTGTGATCATTGAGTAATTTAGTCTTTATTATTGTTTGGCTAAACATTTCACATTTTTAAAAATTATACTTCTAAAATCTGAACCCTTTTGGCCAAAAAAACCCCCAAAATTTCCCCCAAAATGCAGGACACTGAAAGAGAAACTCTCCCCATCTGAAAAGCAAACCCGTAAACTGCAGTTATCTTGGAGTCTGTAACAGACATATTTATACTTATCTTTTGACCCTCTCGCCAGACCAAGATGATTAATTTTTGAGAAAGTTTGAAGCCTGCCTTTTAAGGATGTCTTCACTACCACATACACCCATATCTGTTGCCTCTGTGGAAAAAAAAAATAATTATAATACATTGCGTTGGTATTGGTATCTTAATGACACATATATGATAATTATTCTTGATAATGCAGCATAACAATGTAATAGAGCATTAAGGTAGAGGTCTGATTACATGTCATTCAGCAAGGGTTGAGCCACTATATTTAGATACTGACTAATTTGGGAGAGTACTTATCCATCTTCCTGAGGAATTTCTGCAGCTCTGCTTCCTTGTGGGATCTGAAGACTTCACAGCAGCTGGACATTTCTCTCCTAGTGCTCCTCCAAGACAGGAACGTGATGACCTCCCCATTCCACACCTGCCTCTCAGGGCTCCCAGCCTCTGCTTGCCATGATGGTACCAACTCTCTTCTTGGCTCTCTCAAGGGCAGCAAAGACCTGGTGTCACCTGGACAGGGTTGAAGTGAAGGACATGTTCCAAGAAAAATGCACCTGTGATGAGGGAGATCTGGTGTCTCTGGGACCAGAGACTGGCATCACCCAGATGTATTCTATCACTGTATGTCTAAAACAGTAGTTTGATGTAACTGAACCTGATTCTTAGGTAATATATGGGCACTTTATTTTTTCTTACAGTGTATGTAGGAGGGGAGGAGTAGAGAGTTCTTGAGGTGTAAATCCTCCCCTTCAAATTCCCCTTATCAGTGCCCCAGTGTAATTCCAGTTCAGGGCACTGTGTTCATGTGCAGGGTAGCTCTAAGGAAGCATCTTTACCTAGGAGACATGAGGTCCCCACATCCACACTGCTGCTGAGACACATCTGCTGGGAGCTAGAAGAAAACACTTCTCACATCTTAAATGAGGAGCCACGGTTACAAAGCCCTCAGGGACAGCACAAGTCAAACCAGCAGTGACTTTCCCAGATTGAAAAAGATCCACGTCCTGGACAGACCCAGGGACATGTAGTCAGAGCCTTTTTAGGAGCTTGTGAACTGACTGTAGAGGCAGACCCATCAATGTAAAAAGCTGGAGGAGGCACCAAAGGGCTGACAAGAGAGGCTGGCAAGGAGAAGCTGCAAGAATGAAGCTAGCCCAAGAGAGCCAGGAATTGCCCATCATTCAGCCCAGAGCTACAGCAACATGAAAAGGCAAGGCAATCAATCTTTCTAACTTACTTGGCTACATGATCAAGGAACATTAGGCACTGCATCATAAGGTTGCTGTACTTGGAAAGGTATTTCGAGTCCACAGTGTACTGAACCAGAGCACACTGAGTGAGGCTGGATGGTAGGTTATTGATTGATTCTTACAGAGACAACCACCTCCTCAGCATAGCAAGAAAGGACCACACATAAAGATCACGCACATGAGCTATACAACTGTAAACCCTCCTTTAATCAGACCCCAGGATCCGAGCAAACGAAGCACATCTGAATGTCTCTGGCAAGAACACGATCTCACAGAGCACAAAGACAGCGTGGTGCAGTCAAGGTTAGAAATAGCTGAGCCAGAGGACATGGGAACTCAATCTCACTTCAGCACAGGGACCTGTCTATCCCTGCTTTGTAACAGGTGGACAAACAAATAACAGGATCATATTTGATTGCCCCCCTCAGAAATGTCAGGTCATCATTGCAAGGGCAGCTGACTGAAAGGAATGTGTTTTTAAAATCACTGCATTTAGCTGTGACTAAAGCTAGCAAACAGGAAAGTTTAATTTATAATTGTTATTCATGGGGTTGTGGGGTTTTTTGCATTTTTGCTTTTAAATAACTTTTCTGGAAAAAAAGAAGTGGCTTCCCTCCTACCCACCCTCCCTCTCCCAGCTACTTGACAGTCAGATTTGCAACTAATTACAACCTGAAGAATAAATAAGGTTTTTCTTTTTGCTAATCAAGAGAATAACCTGTGCACATGCTTAAACATCTTAGTATAGCAGAACAACCATTCACAATTTTCTAAATAGTTACATTTTTAAAATTCCTAATCTACATAAATATAATTTTGGACAAATCTGAGAATCCAGAAAACTAGCATTAAACTGATATTATTAGCTAAGTCAAACAACATTACATGTGCTGGACAGAAGTCACTTATCGAAACATTTTCCATTAAAATGTGTGGCTTGCTTTCCAAAGAAAACATGCTAATGGAAATTATTTTTCCCTTAGACTTCACCAGGACTGTCGAATTAGTAGATCTCAGCCTCATTGTAAGTCCAGGCTTCAAAGAGAAAAACAGACTTCCCTTTTCTGTTGTCTATTCTGCTTCTCAGCTTTGAGTGGGTTAAATGTTGGACTTATGTAAGCTGGAAACAAAAGCAGAGAAAATGTTATTCAGCTGCAAAAGGGATCTCAGTTGTCAAAACGATCCACTGCTTCAGTAAACTATCACTCCTGGCAATTAGCCAGTTCAGCCAGTTTTTAAAATTTGTAGCAGTTCATCTCTCCTGACAACTGTTATTTTTAAACCTCGGTCCTTCACCTTTCTTAGCCCCCAGAGGAAACTGTCCAGATCCTTAAGGGTAACAGCAGCCTCTGCAGCCTGGCCTATCTGTGCTCCCCCCAGGCTGCAAAGGCAGCTGGCTTGGCTAGGGTACAACTAGGTATAGCTGGCACCACTTGCATAGGGAGAGGGAAGGTGAAAGAGGCAGAAGATTCTACAGGCAGATGTTACAGAAGAGGAGGAGACAGCTGTCCAGGCCCCCCCCCTTGGGTTAGATGCCTAAACAACTCACTGGGAGAATTAGGGTTTGCAACTGGTTTCCTTGTAGACTAAGATGGTGCCTAAACTAGCCAATACACATCTGAAAAGAGAGTTATAGCTACCTCCTATCCTTCTCAGGTGCTTTGATGACTGAGTTGCTGGGTGTAAATACTACAAAAGATCAAGGTGTTTCAATACCAGCCCAAGGGACTGACTGCTTTTTAAAGCATGTACGTAACCATGACTTATTTTTGTTCTGAAAGTAACTTATGTTCTTCCCATATGGATGTTTTTGAATGCAGCCCCAAAATAACAGCCTCCACTTGGTTGGGAGTGAGAGTACAGAAGAATGAGCAAAGCTGTAAACAGCCAAATTCTCCTGGGAAATAAGTATCAGTTAGGAGTTCATAATCAAAGGCTATTTCATGCCTTTATAGGTATTATTAGACTCCTAAAGGAGCAAGTTAGACTTGGAAACTACCCATCTATGAAATTTGCTCTGTAAAATCTTGAATGGAAGTTACGTGTAATCTCACCACCAAGTCTCAGATCCTGGGGGAGCACTGATTAGCAGTTGCTGAGGACATCTCAAAAGCAGTTCCCACAGATTTGAAAGGTGCATAAAACTCTGTGGTTTCAGAGGCAAATGCCCAGGGATTACCCCAAGGCTCACAGCAGGCAGTGCTCTGGGCCAGAGAAAGAGAAAAGTGCCCTTGGCAGAAGATATGTAAGCAGTCAGTGCCTGGGGGCACAGAAGGGCTGAGGAAGCCAAGACTGATCAGGTCTCCAACTCATGCTGCCTGAAGGGTGAAGCTAAATGTTCATAGAAGAACACACAGCCTCAGTAGTAGCTGGTTTAGCCATTTCAACAGAGGCTAGGAGTGAGCTGCAATACATATAGCATGGATAACCCCATGAGCAGGACTCAAGAGAAAAACTGGGAGCTAAGTTATTTGCTGTACAGACGACCTTCAGTGAGAGACCTGACTCAGAATCACATCAGCCCTGTCCTACTGCCAGGGTGTGAGATACACAGAGTTCATGGCCAAAATAGCAGATTATTTCCCTCTTCAGGTACTGGAATCTCTTGAATTGCCTCTTAATATCAAAAACTGACTTTTTTCCCTCCCCACCCTGCCCCTATACTGCCTTTGGTGCTTTTAGGGATAGGCTTCAGTTTGTTCCCATCACAGGATGGCTATTGGAACTTACACCAGTGCAGCCTGGGTGGGTGAGCATCATTCCATAATTAAGTGGTAACTGCAACATAACGTTGCCCTAGCCAATTATTAGCCACTGTGCTCTTCTCCCAGGTAAGCTGTGTGCTGAAGCACCCTCTGCACAAAGCTGACGTGCTGCACAGTGTTTGGGAGGTGTCGAGTCCCCTCCTCCCCCACGCGCACACACAGCTTTCTGAACCGCGCCAGCACTGAACAGAGATACTCCATTCATCAGCTTCTCGTATTTATTTCCATCTGTCAAAAACCAAATCCGAGCCTGAAGGCTTGCAGGAAGATCCTGGCGTCCAGACCAAGATTTCAAATAGGAGTAAAAGTCACAGGTATTTATACTAACTTGTACGGTTTTGTGCATGCAGAAAACATTTGAAGAAAGCAAGAATTATCAACTATATAGCAGATTTTTACTGTATCTTTAATGTTCAGCTCTACACCCACATTCATGTTCAAGCTGGCTAATATGTCTTACAACCATATGGAGGTGCCATATTTTGGACCTGCTGTAAAAAATATGGCATCAATAAAGTGCCATATTTCATTTAAAAAAAAATATTGAAAGAATAATCTGGTCTACCAGTAATGAATACAGACAGGGGAAATTGCACCAAATTGGCTTTATCAGTAAGGAAGAGATGCAAACTGGAGACATCTGGCTGAACCCCATGTCTCATTTAGCACTGGACTCTTTGTGGCAGCTATGAACCATCTCCAGATTCTCCTCAAGCAAGTGGAAAAGGCACTCTCCAAAACTCACTCCAACCAGTGTCTCAGATGATTTCATGTATCCTTGATAAGTCTCTTTCCACAAGTTTTTGCTGAAAACCTCTCTTTGGAAAAATAGAGAATTGTCTTTTTTCTGGAATGCCGACTGTACCAATGCACAGACCACTCATGAGACTCTGACAGTGATGCCAGACTGCCATTTAATGGCTAGACTGTGGATGTGGTTTATTCAAGTGGAAATCACTGCAGCCTTTCACCACTGAGTAGCTACTTACCCACAATGTACTGAGATGCTTTGCAGTTACAGATGGGAGCAGAAATGACTTCTGTAGGTAAACTGCACTAGTCTGTCTATAAGCCCTACATCCTGACTCTAACAGTAGAAACACAACCTCTTAATCTCTTGCGGGTAAGGTCTAGTGTAAACTGTGATGTACAAGATTGAATATCTCTTCCAGAGTGGATTAACAGGCTCTGACTCGACTCTCTTCTTTTAACTCAGATGGGGATTTGCAGCTGTGTAAACGAAATGAGAATTGCATCTATATCTGTGCCAAGAAAATGTGCTAAATATACAAATAGGCTGAAATGAATATGATTTAATCTTCAAAGCAGACACATTTTGAAGGATTTGATTTCTTTTCCCTTCTCAAAGTCAAGCTCTTGCTGTGAGCCTGTATCTACAGAATAATACTGTTTGGGGGGACCCACTAGCTCTTCCTTTGTCTTAGAGACTACTATGACCCATAACAACTAAGGTAAGGAGCAGCCTCTGTTTCAACACCCTTGTAAAGACTGGGGAAAACTTGGAGGAGCCTCCCGGGCAATTTTATCATCCCATGTACCCAGTACCAGTTGCAATCATAAACCTGGTTCACTTCCAGCTAAGGAAAGACACTTACCAGCAGGCTGTAATAAGGTTCTCTCTTACTGGCCATTATGGCAAAAAAATTGAAGAGGCACGAGCCCATATGGTGTTCATGAGGAATTGCATACCCAGTGGACAACTGATAGCAGCCTGATATCAAACATCTATCTGTGGCTTGCTAGCAAAATGAAAATACACCTGGGCAGGATGAGAGGAAGAAATCCCTTCAGTGGGTGGCAGAGCATGAAGGAATGTTGCCATTTTGGAAGCAGACTCATAACCAAAAGCTTTTCAAGCCAAAATTTCTCAGATAAATCACACAGAGGGAGGTTTAGGACAAGGTGTCACTTGCCCATCCTAGATTAGCGCTGTGACAGGGATGCCTCTTTCTCTGCACTATGGCACTTGCGTTCAAGAAGCCAGAGAGGTCCCAGCTCATTCAGCCATGTGCTGGTGGCCTTTACAGAGTCATGTCAAAGCTGGGCTTGTGGCCATTCTGACAGCTTTATTGGCTTCAGCTAAATCTGCCTGTTTATTAAGGTAATGTCTCTAAACTCCCAGTGTGCTGAGAGTTTCCTCTAAGTGTGCAGACAGATGTGTATGCAAGTGCAGCACAGTGAGACCATGAGGGGAGAAGCAGCAACTCAGTCTGGAGAGGTGAGATGAGCAGGCAGGAGAGGGCACTCCTACTAAAGCAAATGGGAGCACCAGCCCACCCAAGACATGGCATTTAGTGGAGTTTCTGACACATCTGTGTTTGCAAAGGGACTGTTTCACATCAGGTGTATGGTTTAATGGGAGGGATCTACCTTGCCTTGCAATAGACTCACCGGCTGAGCTGGAAGGACTGGGCTGCAAATCTCTGGGGACACAGTCATTTATAATGAGCTGCCCAGACTCTGGCATGAGCAGTGGGTCTGGCTAGAGACAACAAACCTCTATTGCTTATGTTAAAGAAAAAAAAAGGAAGCAAGAAAAGAGGTTAATGCTGCTTACTCTTGATAAAGCTTTAGCTGCAAAATGTCACATTCTTCAAAATCCAATTAGCCAATCATGCCCTAGGCTTTAACAGCTGTAACCAAGAAAATTAGTTGATCTGCATCATGAAAATACAAAACACAGCAAAAAACCACAGCACACATGCTAATCGAGTTAACATGAGTGTTGACTTCACTGACAGTGTCCCACAGATGACAGAGCCCACTCTGAACTGTGCCTCCAAAGTGCTTGAGGCCCTTAGACACAGCAACCACACCAAGATGCCCCATAAAGAAATTAAGTTTTAATTACTGCTATCAATCAGCCTTCAAGCAGTGGAACAACCAGCTCACCCAGATGATTAGCATTCCTGCTGCTGCAAGAGCATGAGTCCAGCCTCGTGGAGGGAGGCAAATGCTGATTGACATCTTCTCACATTCATTACGCTGTTGTCTCCTTCCCTGGGAGAAGGGCATGCTCCCCTTTGTCCTCATCTGACAGCACCACACATCACCTCTCTGTTTCCTGCAATATTGATCCAGTGACACCACCAAGAATAGCTCCAGACCTCAGGACAAGGAGGGAACTGCCCAGAGTCAGATTTTAGAAGCAAAAAAAATTATTCCAAGAGACAGTCAGATGGACAGCTTCCCATTTTAAGCTGTGTATTCCTTTTTTTATTTATCTGCACTGCCTCCCAGCCCTCTTCATAATGGCAGACTAGACCTGGATTTCTGTTTGTGAGAGTTCCCTGCAATGTTGTGTCTGAAGGCTGAGATGTGCTGCAGCCTCTAGAGGACTCCTGAAACTCTTGTCACAGAGTCATTCATGAAAAACAGGGCTGTGCATCCACTTGGGTTATTTAGGGGTAAGAAAGTTCATTGTGATGGTGTGTTCTTGCAGAGTTCTAGAGATGGAAGAGAATCTGAGATGGTACCTACTTGCCAGAAGAGGACTGCTCCCTACAGGGCACTTCCCAGCATCTGAGTCTGTTAAGCTTTATACAAGCAGCAAAAACCAAAGCTGTTTTTCAACACTTTCCCTGGAGATTAATCCAAAATCAGTCAGATCCCAGCATTCAGAGACTGTCATAGCACCGGACAGAATGTTCTGCCAAACAATTCACTCTTTTCCTTGATATCTGCAACCTTGTGGTGTTTGTGGACTATGGTTATCTCTCTATTAGTCTCCCTGTTTTAGGTATTTCCCATGTGCAAAGGCCTTTCCACCTGTGGAGGGATGGATCTACAGATGCTATCTCTTTCAGATAAAAGGTAATTTTCATCAGACAAAGAAATTGTTAATGCCATTGGAGATTTTTGGCATGGTCCTGTATGTTTACCAAGGAGCTATGAAATCCTGCTTCCATGCCACATTTTTCCTCTTGGGCCCTAAAATCTTTTAAAGACCATACAACACAGAGGCCTTTGTCTAGCTCTCTTCAGAGTCATTCTCCCATGCATTTCATTTTCCAAATATTGCTGCCTGTTTTTCACAGGAACAGTAATAGGCAAAAGCCTTTCATCTGCCTTTACTTTGGGCAAAAAAACCTTGAGGTAGCAGATGCTCTAGTTTTGGTTACTCATTTCACAAAGGAATTTATCTGCTATCTATAGGAAAGGTTTTATGGGTATTTCACAGATTAAGTTGCATAATTCCATGATTTGTTGAGGTATCATTGTATCAACAACAGCTATCTCAAGAGACAAAAGAAAAGAAGTGTTCCAGGTTCATGGGAGAGTGTTACAGTCATACTCACTTTCAAGAGGAGCAGTCCCAGCAAAATGTGGGATTCTCACCTCTTGAATCATCAGGGATGTAATGGTCAGGTCACACTTCAAGTGGTTTGGGTTTAGTCCCTGCTCTAAACAGGGCAAAATGGGGATGTGAAAAGCAGGTTTCTTCCTTTACAGATTCCTGCAGTGGATTCTGGTAGGGTGTGACTGAGAGTAGAGGGAGATGTGACCATTTAGGAGACAAGAGTGATCTAAGCTGGACTCCAAGCAAGGAGCCAGAGGACACCCCACCATTCTCCAGTATGTTTCTGGTAAGCTCCCACACTCAAGCTCCTCGTTGCAAAAGATGGCTGGCCAGAGCCACCAAAATGGTAAGTAATTGCCTTTCAAAGCTCTGACAGTAACCAGTGCAGGCCAAACTGCTTGTGTTTAGTTTTCCGGCTGGCACACCTGGCCTGGGTAGTCAAGACCAATTTGCTGCCTGCCATTTCTCTCATATCTCTTTGGACACTTGCTTTGCATTTCTCCCTCCCAGGAAGCATCTGTGCTTTTTGTTCTTTTCAGCAGTTAGCATTTAACACAACTTGATCTTATTGTCTTCTCTACATACCCCTTCTCTCCTTAGGCTGCTGATGCAACCATGGTTGATGCTTTTGAACCTGGAGTGTGTGCATATCTCAGGGTTACTTGTGACTGCATGCTGGGCTTCAAAAAGTAAGTGCCTTGTTGGGGTCCTGTCTGAGAACTGGAGAAGGGCCAAGTGTGTCCAATTCACTATGCAGCCATCCATCTCCCTGGAGTTTCATAACACTATCCATCTGTTCTTTCACTTCCTCACAAGAAAGGATCGTGGGGTTACAGAGGTACCAATTAGCACATCTTGTTGAGACTGTGTTTAAAAATATTCACTGTCCATCTGTGTGGAGAGAAAAATCCATTCCTGTTAATGTGGTTGTTTTTGTTCTGACACTTGCTGTCTGCACTACTCAACTTGGAACAATGAGTGTTGGGAAAAAGGGAGAGCTTTACACCAATGGGACTGGCCAGAGTTAACACTGGAGAGTGAGAGGGAAATTTTGGATGAAGGAAGGTGGCAGAGGAAGGAGAGGTATTTGTAATGTCCCCCTTTCCCAGCCACAAATACCACTGGAGACAAAGCCTACAAATGGTATGGTGCCACGCTTGAATTGCACTAACAGAACTCCATTAAGTATTTGTATCTTGCTGGCCAAAGAGGGACTATAAAGGGTGGTTTTGCAGAGCGCAAGCACTGCATTGGCCACAAATTGGGATTTGTTTATCTTACAGACATCCCTAAAGGTCTCATGGCAAGACTGCCACCTGTTCCCCACAGGCACTAACTTCAACTCCATCCATTGTGCTTGGACTCTATCTGTGATCATCTTTCACTGTCCCTGACAATGGTGGACAACAGAAAGCAGCAGAGATGTGAAAGAGTCTGGCTGTCCTCTCATCTGAGTGTGGCTTTGGTCATCAGGCCAAATTCAAGAAAATGGCTGGCATGGAGTGCCTCTGAATCCCTTTGTAAGAAAAAAGATTGAGGGGGGTAGTGGCTAGAGAGGAGAACAACGAACAGCTCTATGCCGTCCCTCCACCATCCCCTGCAAGGCACCCCTTCAAAGAGCCACTCAGCCCATTTTTAAATTTATGGCCTGTCGTCTTCCTTCACAGAGCTGGCACTTTCCTCCAGTGCAATGAAGCACTGTGAAAGGCACTTACCATGTCTCCCACAACTCCCTCAAACACCTGGGATGTGACTTCCTAGCTATGTCTGTATGCTGTGTTAGTCTTGCTGCTGGTGCCATGGCAGGGAGAAATGTAAAGCAGCCACGGCCATAGAGACACTTGAGAGAAACAGCAGGCAGCAAATCATGCTTGGCTGTGCAGCCCATGTAGCTGGGCCTAGGCTTTGCCCTGGACTCTGTTACAGACTCAGAAAGCAATACTCTCTCTACACAACTCTGGCCTGCTGTGTCAGACTGTCTCTTGGGAGAGACAGTGGTCAGTGAGCAAGGGGGATGCTGTCTGTGTGTGTGGTAGGTAGCAAGATCTGACAGTATGAGTAAAGCTGAGGGACAACTCCATTACCACACACAGATACAGGCTATTCCAGGACCTCTCTGCACTGCAGCTATGGGACAGTTAGGGAGTACAAAACCTTTAGCTTAAGCAAGACTTTAAAATTTTTCTGTAAATTCTGTAATTTCTCAGCTATTTATCACACTTTGTGTGATCTCATTGCAGTGGGGTCTGACACGCTGCAGTCTTAGGTTTGCTTTGCTTCTTTCAGCAATAACCAGAGGGGAGGTGACAGTACCTGCCATACCATTCTTATTACCTGCGATTTTCATCTTAGTGTCATAACCTGGGTTTGATCAAAAAGGAAGCCCGAAGGGAATTTACAGACCCAAGCCACTAAATGAGAGGGCCTTTCAATGCAGGCTGGTATGCAAGCAAGAGTAAGATTGCCCAGATGCTGTCAAATAGACCGTAACCTTCTTCCATACTGTGAGCTCAGTGAGTCTAGACTTGCTCTGGGCAGGCTCTTAACACCTCCAGAGGTGTTGGCACAACGTCTGAACATCCCTTCCTCCCTTCCTCCCTTCCTTTTGCAGATCCTTTTACATGATTCCTATGGGCCACAAACAGGACAGCTGGGAGACAGAAATTGGGGCAGAGGGCTAGAAGGGCTGTTAAAGAGAGTTTGTGTACCTGTTCCCTTTCCACAAGTACATCCACTTTCAGGATAGCTGGGATGAGCTTGCCAACTCCTTCTGTCACCTTCCCCTGCTTTCCCCTATCCAGAGGATGAGAAAAAGTGGAAGCACCGCAAAAGAATGTGTTCTCTTTGGTTCATCAAACCATATAATAAATTCCCTTAAGCTCATTGTCGGGAATGCTGGAAAACTGCACCCTGGCAAGAGATGATTTCTGTATAGAAAAGAGCTGTCCAGCTGCAGAACAGGTAGTGAACTGGCTGAGCTCCTCATCTCCTTTGATGATCTTAAAGAAGCTTGGGCAAGTTTACTGAGAAACATATGAGGGTATGTTTGACAGGTCAAGGCTCCGAGGGATACCAAAACTGAGGGATACCTGGGCAGCCAAGGGTTTTTGCTTCTGTAGTGGCTATGTGGAAAGTCCTAGCACCTCTGACTAGGTGCTAATGGGACACTGAAGGTGTTTCTAGCAATGTCAATGCTGCCTTGCCAAGCATTTTGAAGCATGAGTCACGTCTTCCTGAATCATGAGACTGGCTTACAAATTATTAATATTTATTTTCTGACTGAAAGTTGGAACGACCTGCCTTCAATTCAAAACCTTTGAATCTGTAGGATTAATTCCAATGATGCTTACTGAATTTTGTCAGCATGCATGAAAACTTTGGTTTGCTGTCTTTGTGTTGCTTTCATTGCTTTAAAACAAAAATAAAACTGAGGGTTTTTTCCTTTCATCACACAGATCCAAATCTGGAAGGATTCATCAGCTGTTCGGAGATTTACTGTAAAACCACAAGGATTTGCAGTGGTTATTGAGCAGCCATATGCTTGGCTCAGTGCAATGACCTTTTGCACCTCTGACCAAGCTCCCTATCTGTCCACTCTAAAGCTCTTCCTGCTGGCAAGAGTTTACATTAGCTCAGCTAGAGCGAGGGCATCGGATTTGTTCCCTTCTGCCCTTTTCAGTATTCACAAATAAAATTTGTCTAGCATGATAGATAAAGTTGCTAGTGGTGTCTAAAAACCTCATAACTGAGGATGCAATAAGCCAAGATGAAAACACATTTCCAGTCAACCCCATATGCTGGAAGAGTATCTTGGAGATTCATTTGGCTTAAAAAAACCCTGGCTTTTCTTCACCTTACCCTTCACTTACAGGGAGAGGACAGAAGAGCTGCTTAGCTGTTCACCTGAAAACACTTAGTGCCTAAAACCTCCACACTTCCTATTGGCAGCGAGAGTGAAAAATGGTCATATAACCTCTTCATCTTCTCCTTGGAGCTGCAGAACTGTGCCTCTGTGGTGCAGACCTAGAGAGCATGGTTTTGTAAGGCTGAGCGTGTAAGGGCTAAAGCATAGCAATCAGACATCCTATTTTTAGTAGTGCTCTGTGTACCTGAAGTACCCTTCTTTGGCTGCTGGTGGTGGACAAAACCACTGAGCCAGTAACCTTTCTCAGGGCATGCTCTGATGGGTGATGGATGGGGTGAAGGGCACTTAGAAGGTTCCCTCTGTTGCCCAAAAGTTTGTGAAGCCTCCAGAAAGAAATGCAAGGCATGGGTGAGGCTTTGCAGGAAGCACAAAGCTCTGGCAGATCATTGATTTCTGATTAACTGCCAAGGATGTGAAGTGCTGGTTGATGAGGTGAGGCTTTGCATGTGTGAGAGAAGGGAAGTGCCCTTTCACACCTTCTCAACCTGCCTGTGGTTGCATAAGCCTGAAAGCGCAGAGCCTGAGGTTGCTATGCCAACATGCTGAGCTCCTCCCATCCACTTCGCTGCCTGAACAATGGGGTGGGGCTGGAGGAGTGGAAGTTCACCCCCAATCATCCACCAGTGGCAGAGGCTTTGCTCCATCAGTGGAGCAGACTAAAGGGCTCTGGGAGGAGTGTGTACCCATGGCCCTTGTGCCACCAATGAGGGACTGCATTAGAGCAACTCGTTTGCAGCACTTCTGCTTCCTTATCCTGAGGGCTTTACCTTTGCTGCCGAATTTGGTTTCAGGTCCTCATTAGCAGCACAGGACCTGTGCTGTTACCGTTCAAAAGAATCTCAAGCGCAGCATGAGTCTGCGTGCCTGCTTTCCTTTCTCCAGCATTAAAATAGAGCAAAGTGCCGTTCAAAGACTCTGAGAAGGAGGAATCGCTATTTCCAGGTACTTATATAAACTATCTTCAAGTGCAGAAGTGGAAAAACCTGAGCTCCTTAGGTTCTGCTCCTACCCCCTTCCTTAAGAAGGACACTATATAGAATTAGCTTGTATGGTAAAAGGGTTCTTGAGACAAAAAAGCAGTGTGGCTTAGGTCTGTATCACATGGAAGAGACTGGCAAATGAAGCAGCTCCATTTCTTTGCATCCTATCTTAATTAGCAGTGATTTCTAGCACATATTCTTATGGTTAGCCCCTTCCCTTTCTTTGTTTGACCTGCCACATAAATCACAAACCCTTTTCTCTACACTCTCGCGCTATCAGGAATAGAAATCCTGATGGGTTAGTTTACCAGTAATTAAATTTGTCCCTTCTGTTCATTTCATGGATGCAGTTGCCCTTTGATTCGAAGCAAAGTGCAGGTCAGTGCCATTGGGAGCCTTTAATAATCTGGTAGTCTTATCTGGCACTGAAGATGGAAAGTTTTCTTGCTAATTGTGTTATTGCGAAATTATCTAAGAGGGACAAGCTCCTCTGGACAGAGAGAAGTTGGAAGTGTGCAGAGTGATAGAGAAGGTAATGGGTAAATTTATACTCCTGCACACGTCCTCCGAGCCTTCAGCCAGAACAAACACAAAGCAAATGCCTTAGATCTGATTTCCTTTGACTTAGCAGTTTGCATTGTCATTTATACCAGCGTAAAAGCTGCTTTGATAGGCTTTCATGTCAGAATATAAGCTTTTTACATTGCTAAACCTGGTGTGCCAGGCTAGAACAGCCTGCAGCCTGAACAGAGGAAACAGACTTGCAGCAAGAAAAGCCCTACTGCTTCTTCTGGGCAGGGCTCGAGGTGGATGGCCCCAGCCTTTGAAATCTGGCCCCTGAGGGAGGCAGGCAACGGCACTGTGGGCTCCATACAAAAAAGAACTGCTTGTAACTGTTGCTAAAAAACCTGAATTTTCCTGATTCCAGATCACTGGAGAGACTTGTGGGCAGAGGAACCAGGCTGGTTTCAGGAAAGTTCCCCAGTTTCACATCAACCAAAGGGACCCACTCAGATTTGACCTCTGTCAGTATATATGTGCAAATGCAGAGGCTTTAATCTGACTTCTGATTTTTCAGTTAAAAAAATAAGATGCTAGTCATTTCCACTGAAGAGAAAAACCTGACCCTGCAGCACCCTGAGGGCCTCTTTCTTCTTATCTAGCTGGTTTCAATCTTGCAGTTTTTAAGCCTGTTTCATGATTTTGAGGACCTGGCACATATCTGAGGAGAGGTTGTAGCAGGCATCACTGCCTTTTAAAAACTGGGCCAAAGCACTTCCGTGTTCTGGTTCCTTTCAAGGACACAGATGAGATTATTGACATGTCCATTAACTGTACTTCCCAGGAAGGTTTTGGTACTCTGCATCGAGTTGTTATACAGACATCTCTGTGTGCTGTGTCACCTCCTGACCATACAGCTCGTGCCTGGGACTGGGGACTATTTCCAGTTATGCAGCCTGAAGGCTATTATTTGTGTGTCCCTTTGCAGGCAGATGAAACTCATTCTGCTCATGCTCTGAACTGGCCAAAAGCTATATAATCTCTCAACATGACTAATTAACTCGTGCTCCACAGCTAGCTCATTAGTGATGGCTGCTCAGTTTTCAGATAGTTTGGAGTGTGGGCAGGGGGACCTGAAGTCGGGAGATGCTTACCCTGAATAACCTGGGAGTAACTGCTTAAAACCTGTGTGCACATTCAGGTTTCCCATCTGTAAACTGCTAAAATATTGATGTTTGTGCTCTGTAGGGGAGACTGAACCTAGGGAAGCAGCTTCCTAGATATTTGCAAAACACATGGAGATATTAACAAAAAAGTTAGACTAAGAGTGCATAGTATTCCCATTATTATTATAATAGATTTTACGTGCGTTCTTGAGAACACGATTGCAGTCCTCTTAGAGGGGGAAACAGAACAAGAACAAAAAAGAATATAAAAGAACAATCTGTCATTCTCATCTCTTCTTCCCTCAGAGTGATTCCCATTCACTGTCTTCCTTTCATGATGAAAAAAGGTGTATAATGTCTCTCAAATCAAAGGAATGTGGCATTTTTCACTCTCCAAATCATTCTTATTTTCTTAATGAAAGGAACTGTAAATGCCCATGTTCTAACATAGTCCTGGTCCTTTAGATAGAGGAAGGCACAGGAACAACTAACCCTGTGTAAAGACACAGTGCCCTAATTCATGTTCTTGTTAGCAACCACAGCAAACCCAAGGGGCTAATAAAACCTGTGCATAATCATGTAATTGTAGATCCAGATACACCCTGAAGCTTCAGGGTTACGGTTGTGCAGTCCACCCACATGGCTTCAGGGAGCTGCACTGGATTTAGGCAAGCTTGTCAGCCAGGCATAAGAAGACAACGTTGTGAGAAGAGTTGTGCTAGAAGGACATACCTGTAAAAGCTGACAAGTTTTGTAGGTGAATTAACCCTCTTTTCTGGAGGCACAGCTGTAGATTGAAGGTGTTGGTGGAGTAAGGAAGGAATATGAGAAACCAGATCCTTAGAGAAGAAAGTTTTTGCCTTTGACAGCTTGCAAGGCAAAGAGGGCTTCTGAATGGGAGTGTTTATATGGAACCAGCTCATACCAAATATAGTGGCCAGACTCAGACTTGCAATTGTGACTTCTTAATGGAGACCGAAATAGAAGAGCTGGTTACAAGGCAGCATTACGTTTGCTGCAGAGGGCTCTGGCTTGTCAGTCTCTGTTTCATGCATTTTTCATGCATCTCCTCTTGTTCCATTTGTTTTGTCTTTGTTTTCAGCTGCATCTAATGAGCCTTAATTGTACTTTCGATTTGATATTTTTCCATGAGGAGGGATAGGGCTCTCCTCCACAGTCCTCTTCATCTTCTCCAACCCTTCCTTCCCCTCTGCTCTCCTTAGTTGTCCATGTTCCCATTGCAGGTAAAAATCTTCCAGAGATAATCATCAGCCCTGGTAAGAGGGTCAGAACCAATGGTAAAATAGGACAGGTAAGGACATGTCTTGGGGATCCAAGAAACATCAGTGGGGACACGCTACAGAAATGGCCCCAAAGGAATGATTTTGCTCTCTGTCTTTTGGAAGGTGTCAGTCAGGGGAGAGTTTTGGGGGCCTTTTTGAATGAACTCCTTTCTACCAGCATCATTCAGCAGTAGAGATCTGGGTTGGCTCCTTCACAGGTGTTAATCTGTCTGGACAAAGGCCTGGGAGCAGGTAGGGAAGCGGGATGGTAGATGGAAACCGGATGTCATCGAATATATCTACACTCACTCCTTTGTGAAGCACTCCGTGTTCACTGTCAGGTGAGTGCATGACTTGTTCTTCTGCTCCAGCAGGATCAAAAGCTACACAGATGGATGTGTTGGGGATTGCTTCTCCTCCATCAGAGCATGAGAGACTACAAACTACTCTTGCTTTAGTATTTACTAAGGGTAAAGAAATTAATTGTACACTTTGGTTGGTTTCTTCCCCATGTCCTACCCTGAAGTATTTTTTAATAAGCTTTTTTTTTTTTTTTTTTTTGAGCTTTAATTTTACTTCTGAGTAATTTTTCAAATATGGGGAGTTTTAAAAAGTTTCAACAGTGGATTAAAAATGAAAGGATGTGTGCACGTCTGGTAAGGAAATCTGGACATGCTGTGTCAGAGGCAAAAGGAAAGGAGGGGGACTAGAGATGCAGTCTTTTCTCAAAAATATTTCATTAAGATGTAATGAAAAACTAATTCACAGCAAATGCAGAAAAGAAGAGGTGACTTGAATTCATTTTTCACAGCAAAGTAATGCTTTTCCATTTTATAGGGATCTCAGTAAATACTATTAACACATTTTACACCCTGGGATGCTGAGAAATTAGTTATACACAAATTCTGTGACAGGACCAAGAATGTAAATCAAACCACCATTTTCTAAATGATATGCCTTTCCAGTTGTATTCTCCCAATTATTACTGTTCTCACTCATAACTGATGATCATTAGTTATTTTCCCAGTCACTGTTAACACCCCTGGAGAACCCTTCACTGAGTTTAAATGCCAGGAGGGGTACAGGTAATGCAGGGGCAGTAACACTTGCAGCTGCTCATCTATCTGCTGTTCAGAATATTTCTTGGTAACTGCAGCTTACTGAGTGCTGAACACTAACTTTTCAGCACTGCTCAAAGGGAGAAACACCAAGCAGGAGAGATGAATGTGGGAGGGAGGGAAGAAGGTGAGGGGGTGGAAAAATGAGCCTGCTTTACTGAATAATGAGGGGAGTTAAAATGAATGGGAAAAGAGAGAGAAAAACTGGTTTAAATATTTAATCTCTGTTATATTTGCTTTCGAAGAGGAGACAAAAGCCTTGGAACATCTTTTGTCTTGAACTAATTCTGACCAGAGATAAATGGCATGTGATTGTCACTTCTGTCATTTGCCTTAAGGTGGAAACAGGTCCTGCTGCATCAGCCCAGGACATCAGTCTCTGTCTCCAGCCACGGCCGGTACCTGAAGCTGCAGAAGGTATTAAATTACTCATGACAATGACAGTTCAGCCTCACAAGCCCACATTTACCTGGATCCTGGTGCCAGCATGGTCAGTGTGCGTGCTGCCTGAGAGTTGCACCTTTCTTCAGAGAGGTAGAAGCTCCTTTGAGGGGTCTGAGAAGCAGTTGTGTCTCACCACAGAGCAAGTCACTTCATTTAGATCTTCACTATTTGAAACCGGCTGGTTAGTGCAACACACATCAGCTGTATTTTCCCCTTGTATCTCCCCATTCCTCTGTGCATCTTTCTACCTGGCCTCTTTCTTCAACATTTCTCTTCTACTTCCTTTGACTTGCCCTCCCTAGTCCTCCCTCTCTGCCCACCACTGTACATGCGGAGCCAAAAAACATGCGGCTGTCTTGTCTACCAGTCACAGCTGCACCATTTGCAGTACCTTCCACAGCTGAGGCAGCCCCACGGATGAGCCAGCAGGACCTGCATGCCAGCATCGGAGACAGCAGCTACATGTGCTGATGAGCCACTGCATCAACCAACCATGGAACCATAGAATGGTTTGTGTTGGAAGGGACCTTAAAAATCACCTAGTTCCAACCCCCCTGACACAGACAGGGACACCTTCCACTAGAACAGGTTGCTCAAAGCCCTGTCCAACCTGATTTTGAACACTTCCAGGGATGGGTCATCCACAACTTCTTTGGACAACCTGTCCCATAACCCACTGCTCTCGTAGTAAGTATTTTTTTCCTTAAATCTAATCTAAATTTCTCCTCTTCCAGTTTAAAGCCATTAGCCTTGTTCTATCCCCACTCTATTTTACTGGTAGGCCTTCCCTATGTACTGGCAGGTGTTACTAGGTCTCAGCACAACTTTTTCTTCTCCAGGCTTCTCTCAGCTTGCCTTCATAGAAGAGATGCTCCATCCCTCTCATCACCTCTGTGGCACTCTAGAGCCAATCCAACAGGTCCATGTCCTTGTTGGGGCCCCCAGAGCCAGATGCAGTATTCTAGGTGGGGTCTCACGAGAGTTGAGCAGAGAGGCAGAATCACCTCCCTCAACCTGCTGGCCACACTGCTTTTGATACAGCCCAGGATATGGTTGGTTTTCTGGGCTGTAAGTGCACACTGTCAGGCCATGTCAAGCTTTTCATCCAAGGACACCCCATGTTGTTCAGTTGATATAACTCATCTTCCACGCATTTTGTTTCTCTTGTCTCTCACACTGGACACCCAGACTCAAGGACTGCACCAAAAGCCATGGCCAGTGTTACCCAGTGAGGCAGGCACAGCCCTTTGTAGCAATGGTGGTTTCTCTGCAGCCTGACATCCTAAGAGACAGCCTTAGACAGATAAAACCCTCATTTAAGCTTTCTTTATAGACTGGAGGAGTGGGAGGAAGAAATGCCTCCAGAGAGTAATACATTGTAAGCCTCGCTTTTAAATTGGTAAATATCTGTAAGCTCTAAGAAAAGCTGATGGTCTCTGACTAACTAGAGGAAACTGTTGAGACTGGGGACTTTTCCTCTTGTTTCAGCAGTGACTTTGTCTCTCTGATTCACTTATTCCTTTTATAACCCTAAAAACAAAGAGGTGCTGCTATCCCTACTCCTCGGATGGGGACAGATATAACGTGACTTCTCCTTCAGAGCCCCTCAGGATGTCTTTGAAAAAGTAGGGATTTTTTTTGAGCTCTGGTCTCTTGAGCCCTGAGGAAAAGCATGAAAGCCTGGGTTTTTGTCAACTCCTTAACTGGGAACACACCAGAAGAAAGGAAGCAAAAAACACCAATCTAAAAACCTACAACAATGTCTTTCAAGCCTCTGAAGGCTCATAGTTATCAATTATCTTTTGAAGGCTTACTTCAAAAGTAATTCATTTTTTTACTAGGTGTCTGATAAGAGATCAAATAAAGCTAGGGTGAATAGTCAGGTATGTTCCTATTTTATTTTGATATCATTTGAGGAACTCGACTGGCTACTTGAAATGCTGGAGAGAACAGTTGAGTAGGAGTTTGGACTGAGTGAAGCCAGCTAGGCAAGAGTTTTGCATTAGGTTTACAAAAGAGCTTGAGTAGGCTGAGATTCCAGGCTGATGAGATGGTCTCCTCAATGACTACACTCCTTTCTTGGTAGAGAACTCAGTTCACTTGACATGTGAACTATAGGGATGGAAGCGGAGTCGATTTTCTGTAGCACTACAGGACTTGATGTTGCTGATTTTTGTGGCATTTCCTCCTGTGGCAGTGATACCAGGATGCTGGTTGCTCTGTTTGGATCTAAGCTACACAAAGAGCTGACCAGACACCAAAGATGGCAGCTTTTGGTCCAGGTTTGATCTGAACCAATGACTTAGGAATGAGAAGAATCATATCTTATGCCAAAAATTTGTCTGAGCTATAAAAATACTCATCTGCTTTTTGCCAAAGAAAAAAGGCACAGGAGCTGCCAAAGGAGAGCTGGTACTGTGGTCTAAAAAGGTCATGACCAATTACCAGTTCAGTACCAGGTGAAAGACCAGGAGTGTTTCAATGGTGCTCTGCCAAGCTGTGCCCTTCCTTCCCAAATCTAAAGTTGTTTGCAGGAGCTGCTGCACCCCAAATTTGATTTTTGCCTTTGTGTTAGCCTGGGACCCCCCAAATGCTCATCAGGATGGCTCAGGACAGCCGTGACTGACCTTAGTAGGAGCTGCTGCCTGTCACAGGCAGTTACAGCAGGACTCATCCCACAGCCTGTGCCGTACCCTGCCATGTCTGTCGGCACAGAGACACGCACAGGCGTGTCAGACCATGTGCCTGCAACAGCCACACCAGGAGTCCTCCTCGGCGCTGCCGGCTGTGGGTGGCTGCTGTGCAGCATTAGGAGTGTCGGTAAAGCAGGGAAGCATCATTCCCAGGGTGGCAACAGAAACCTCCTTGTGCTCCGAGGAGGAGAAAAAGCGAAGCATCTCAGAAATTCCTCCAAAGCTACAGGAATTGTTGCACGGGGAACAGGGGCGATGAGGGAAGGGGGGGACATCTGGAGATGAAACGTTACATGGTAGTTGGAAGAATCTTTGTATGCAACAAAGAGCAAATTTGCTCAGAAAAGAAGGAGCACTGCAGGACACCTGAAACTATATTTGCATTTGGAAGACCGTGCTTCCCTTCCATTTTCTTATTGTCAAAACACCTTGAAAATCTCAGAGTGTTTTTCTTCTTTCTCCCACTCTGCCCCCGATCAGGAGTTTTAAGTGGGAAATGATGAAATATTTCCTTTCAAAATCAATCTTTTTCACATCTTCTAAAATAAACTTGTAGATCTAAACTATTACTTTAACTCAAAAAGGAGAAAAAAATCAAGGCAATTATCAATTAAATATATTGCAAACAGTTTTTCACTTGGGGTTTAACAAATTCCTTGGATTCACCCTAGTTTTAGTTTGTTTCTGTTTTCTGAGTTTCAGTACCCCACACTTTCAGTTTATTTGACCTTTTTTCAACATTTCTATTACCCATCTGTAGTTTAGTTTTTCATTTATTTAAATATTAATGAGAGAACAGCAGTTACACATTACTCTTTTTTCTTAATCAAACCAACTAGCCATTCTAATGTAACTGTCTTTGAGGTTGAGGAAACAGGAGAAAGTATTCCGTACAGCAAAAGTATTACAGAAATCATGGACAGAAAGCCTCTGCTTGGAGAATGAGTCAGTCTGCTGCTGTCTAGCAGAAAAGATCAGCACGGAAGTATAGAGCCTTTAGAAACAGCTTATGAATTTACAGCTTGCAAAGTAAATTAATGTCTCTCATACACACACGCTAACTCATTCCCCACACATGCATACATATAGGTCTCTGGTGGAAAGACAGGGAATGTGCATTCTGCAACGCATATGAACTTTCTGTTTAGAGGAGAAAAGATTTTTCCAATAGGCACAAAATCCCACCCCCTCAGCACCCCTCCTTCCCCTGTGTCTGACACTGACTTCAAGGGAGGAGTTGAGCCAATTATCTGTGAGTCCTACAGAAGGAAAATCTGCAATTTGCCAGTAGTTGTGAGAGCGAGAGGGAGAAAGGCAGCGAGGGAAGAAAAAAGACTTAATTGGCAAATATAAAGAAAAATCCCTTCTGTCCTAGAAGGAGAATATTTTAAAGCAAATCTCAGCCCGGCAGAAAAGAAGCTTTCGGAGAGGGATGTACCAGGCAAGACCTGAGGAAGCGTAGACAACTTCCATGCCTGCACTGATCTTTCTCCATAGGGTCTAAAGCAGCATACAGGCAGGGTGGCCAGCCAGATGCACCCACTACCCTGCACAAATAGGTGTTGCTCCTGAAATTCTTTTCCCCCAGCAGAGCCTACGCAACTTGTAAGAAGAGACAGTGGGGGTGGGAGCAACTCTGCTTTTCCTTTTCTCTAACTGAGGCTGTGAAGGAAAAAGCTCATCTCATCAAAAGGAAAAGCTGTCAGTGGTTCTGAGACTCTTCTTTAGCCCATGTCGGTTGCCTGATGCAGTACTTACCGTTCATGGGATAACGCCCTCTGGAGCCCTGCGGTCCTTCCCGATCCTGCTAAGTTCGTGGGAAATACTGGAGAAGAACTGAGCCCAGAACAAGCAACGTGGGATCCACAGAACAACAGCCTGTTACAGCAGCAGCCACCCCTGATTTAAAGTATCAGCTTCATCAGACTGCACCGAGATCCAGGACTGCTCCTCCAAGGAAAGAGAGGTAAGGAATCAGCATGGAGTTTGGGATGAAAGCAGGAAACAAACATCCCACAGGAGTGATTTTGGTGTGCATGAAAATTACAGGGACACTAACAGTGATTCACAAATGACAGGTCTGTTATGCATGATACAGTTTGTGTCTGCCTGTGTCCTTTTTAGCTGGGTGCAGTGATTTACTCTGGAGTGGAAAACAGAGACAGAAGCAGTAGATGGAGATGGAGGAGTGCAAGAGAGGTAGTTCAGAAGTCTGTTCATGGATTGGGAGTGGTAGGGAGCATACTCCCTGATGGGAGGATGGAAAACTAAGGTGCAATAACTCCAGGTAGGTTGAATTAAGAATATCTTCCTTAGATATTTCTCTCTGAGTGCTCAGGATCAGATTTGCCAGTACCTCACTGGAATTCAGCCAAGCACTCTCCAGAGCATACAAAAGCAGGTTTGTTGTCATTCACCCGATGCCTGCCTATGAAAAGAGCAATAGTGGTTAGCAGCTAGAAGATGACATAAGGAGTCAAGATAAATGGGGCTAAATGTTGATTTTGGTCTACTGTTTCAGCTCTCTCTGGGCATATGAGCCTTTCACTTTATTAAGAGGAGATAACATTAATTGCCTATATTTCTATGACGTTTTGAAAACCCTGCACTGTATCAATATAAAATACTAATGTAAAGTTTCTAGCATCAAGCCAGTCTCTAAAGCAGAAGGTATCACTGGGAATTAATCTATGCTTAAGAATTTAATAAACTGGAAGGAAAAGATGTAGATTAAAGCCAGCTGGAGCTTATTTGTCTCCTCATTCCCTTCTGATTGATTTTGCTTTACTTAGTACATGAACATGTGGTCTCTCTCTGTTTCCTTTCTTCCCTCTTTAATCTTTTTCAGTGTATGAGTGTGTGCCTATGCTCCCCCTGCCACCTCTGGGTGTGAAGGCTAAAGTTTCATTCCTTTTCTGATAAGGAAAGAAGGCAGACTGTGTTGAACTGGAGAAAAACTGGAGTGGGGGGATAAGAAGAGCAGGCACAAAACACAGATATAATATCCCAGTTCAGCAGCATGCTCTGGAGTCAGATTTGCAGGAGAGGTGATGAGTAGCAACTCCATGAATCAAAGTGCTAGAAAGCCTCTTTCGACTTCAAGTGAAATGAAAAACAGTTAAAAAAGCACAGGAGTTCTCTTGACTGAATGCCTTGACAAGTGCAACAAGGACAGCGCAAAGTGATCAGGTCCCTCAGCACACATAGTCTGTACAGGACATATAAGGCACTTGCTTAAAATGCATAACTATGCTCAATCCCTGATGCTTTTGCACCGAGTTGATCTCTAGCAGGTGTAAACCAACACAGTCCACTCACCCTCATGCATCTACACTTGTCCGTCTCAGTCTGAAGAGCTGATTCACTTCTAGATACTGATGCTGGGCTGTAAAGAAGTTTGTAGTTTTTCTCATTAATCTATCTCCCTCTTTTTCTCTGCCAAATAAGCCTGAGAGGGAGAAAGGAAGCATTAAGTCTGTTCATGGATGGAAGACAGTATTGGACTGGCCACGTAGGAAAGGGCAGAGACAGCGTACATGTCAGTGTTGTTTCAGAGACTGAATATGGTGTTTCTGCACTATTGGAGACAGGTCCTGTTGTGACTAGAACATAGAGGCCGGTTCAAATACCAGATAGGTCCTGTTGTAACTAGAACACAGAGTCCAGTTCAAATACCAGATGTGCTCCTTGCTGTCATTCCCACCACAGCAATCCCAACAGTACCATAACTCTGCATGTATGTGTCCTTTCAAAGTTATGTTCTGGCATTACTGTCTGCCTCTAATATGATGCTGTCCTGCCTGCTGAATATAATTCAGAGTATAAGCCACTCTGAGAAGAGCATTGCATTTTCTTTTGTCCTTTAGGTAAGGCTGCTGTTGTCATGCAGGAAGTCATAGTAATAATAATAAATAGTTCTGTTTTGCTGTTTCCTTGGGCTATAGCACAACACTTGAAATCATGCTGGATCACAGTTCCAGAGACTTCTTTATTTAGCGGTGACTGTATTTTCACTGCTGCTTTGATGCTTAGCACACGTTAAACAAAGTAAAATATTTTAAGCTCTTGACTGAGATAATTGTCAGCCACATAAAAGCCTGGGAGAAAAAACTGACTCAGGGTAAAGACAGGAATCCAGATCTGGACCTAGAAATGATATTTTAGTGTACATAAAGTACTTGCATTGCAATATTAAATAAACAACACCAAAGTTAAATAAACGGCACAGTAGGAACTTAATTATTCTTTAATAAAATCCTAGTAACCAAAATAAACTCTTTCCAAAATGTGCCGCCTTTGCTCTAACAGTCAGCTTTTCCCACACAGGGGTTGTATTTTTCCTTTCTGCACACAATTCATTTGAACTGGTACACAAAAAATGTCTGAGCATCACTTTTTCTTTCCTATCAAAGTTTCCTGCATCGGAGTGCTATGTTAAAATGCAGTCTCCAAGGTCTTGGACATTTTAGATGTCAGGGCTTGGAGATCTTGTCTAATAACTATTTAAGATGGCTGTCCTTCATCTTTTCTCCTACTTGTACTTAGCACCCACAAAGACCCTGACACCCACAAGAGCTGTGTATCTACAAAGACTGAAGCTCCTACGAAATCTACATTTCTGCTGTTCTACCCATAGCCAGCCATCCTGCTGCAATGCTGATATTTTGCTGATAGGGAATTCCCACACTGCCAGTCCAAAGAGCAAGATTAAAATCTGGTTTCTAAAAGGTCACTGAAGGCACAGATGTTTGAATTTATCACCAGCCAGTGCTATTTTGTGGCTCGCGCTCCCTGCATCAGCAATGAAGGTTGCATGGGACCAGCTATTTAAAGTTACTGAGATGTCTAGCTGCCACGGATGTTAAGCGAGATTTTTTGTTTGTGTCTGACTTTTGGTTGATCTCAGAAAACAAGCATTATGTACAGCTCCTATTTAGGCAAGGAAATGAAGCGATCTAGGTTCCAATGGCAGCTGCAGTGAATGTAATATATTGGGGAATCTGACCTTTGTGTTTATGTATCTAAATGAGAACGAAGCTCTACTGAAAAATCTGGTTATGTATAAGTGATGTAGATGGTGGGAAGGAACCTGGTGTCTAAGTTGAAGCACAGCTGATAAATTTAGTCTTTAATGTTTAGATGAAACAGCAAATTGCAATTCAAAAGCGTGTTATTTTTCAGTGTAAATGCCTTCATTTTTATATTATTTTAAAAGAAAATAAAAAAAAATACCACCACCAACAACAAAACCAAACAAACAAAAAACCCAAACCCAAACCAAAATATTCTCTGGGAATCAGACTGAGAAAGTTTAAGCATTTCCAGTAAAAAGATTTCTGTACGAACTATTAATCTACTAACCAGGACTATGCTCCAGAGCGCTCTTTGACAAGCTTGTGGTAAGAAGCTGCCCTGCTTTCTCTCCCATTCAGTTTCTGATCTTTCCTCCAACTCTGCTCTTTCCTCTTTCAGGATCAAGCAATGATGAAGACCATGTCTGGTGGAAACTGCAACCTGAATGTGCCAGCCAAGAACTCGTACCGGATGGTAGTGCTGGGAGCCTCCAGGGTGGGGAAAAGCTCCATCGTCTCACGCTTTCTCAATGGCCGGTTTGAGGATCAGTACACTCCTACCATCGAGGATTTTCATCGCAAGGTCTACAACATCCGGGGAGACATGTATCAGCTGGACATCCTGGACACCTCTGGGAATCACCCTTTCCCTGCTATGAGGAGGCTTTCCATCCTGACAGGTGAGAAAGTTGGGGGGAAGTTAGTAGATGGGGAATAGTGGACGAAAGATCATAAGGATAGACATTAGCTTGAAAAATGTAGCATGGAGATGATTTTTTCTTGGGAGGAAGCTAAAGGGACTGCCTGATGTTGTTGCAAGATACACTTCCAGAGAGAGAGATTTCCTGTCTGGGATGCTCCAGTACTATGGGGAATGCATTAGCCAGAGAGGGGAAGTCCACTAGGTGAAGGTCTGAAATTGAAATTTCCCTCTAGTTTTCCTTCTACCTTCCCCTCTTGCTCTGTATTTTTAATTGCAGTCCCAAATAAATGCCTGAATGAAATCTTGAGGGCATTAAGAGCAGCAGAGGGCGAAATAAACATGTCATTATAAGACACATGCAGTGAAAAACAAATGTAAAATGCACAAGAAGGGAATTCTACCCAAGAAAATCTGGAAGAATTTTTTATTCCTAAAATTTATTCCTCTTATTCTGTGCTTTATCAAATGTGTTAAAGGGAGTGGAGGGTGAAGGAAAATGGGGGGCTCATTTTGAAGGTTCTCACTGTCAAACAGTTCCTGTTGTGAGCTAAAATTCACTTTTTTAATTGCAAAAGTGACAGTAGAGATATCTTCAGCCACAGCTCACAGCAAAACTACTTTTGGGATTCGCTGTCTACCCTTATAGCTGGCCAGTGAAACATGACATTCACATCTGGCCAAGCAAGAATCTGCATTCAGTGAGGACCTAGGACCAGTTTCTGGGTTGCAAATGTGAGCTTTTGTCCCTCAAAGCTCTCTTAGCATGTTCCACATGAATGTCATTCAACAGGCAATGATTTGCCTTATTTTCTACTTGCATAAGGAATTGTAAGTCAGGAAATGTCAGAAGGAAATGCCAGGGGGTCTGTGTCATTTATGTATTTCTTTTTTTCCATGGTCTGTTTCTCTTGAGCAAATGTAATGACAGCGGAGCACTGCACACTGAGAAACCTCTCATTACTGACTTAGGCGTTCGGGACTGACTGGCTGTAAATCTTTAGTTCAGGTGTTGCTCCACATATTGCTTAATCAAAAGGCCAAGGCTGAGTGGCTGCTAGCTCTCCACTCCTTCTGGTGTCAGAACAGGCTGTGTTTTACACCAAGATACAAATGAAAGGAAGAGAAAGGAAGAGCAATGCAGCAGAGCTGAGACAGAACCATGTTTACGAAAGAGAGCAGAATGCACAATAACTTACAAGCCCAGTGCAAACTAGGAACACGATCATACATCACTGAAGGAACATCATAGCCAAAAGTCTTTTCCGTAGTACTATTGAAAGGTGTGGTGAGTTGAATTAGAAGAACTAAAGTACAACTGAGTGAATAGATGCCAAAGGTCAACCAAAAACATGGGGAAGAGATGGCAAATAAACCTATTTCTTTTTAAAAATTTGTTCCTCTGACGCTGGCTGCAACCGGCAAACCTCTACAGTATCTTTTTTTAAATTGCAGGGGATGTTTTCATCCTGGTATTTAGCCTGGACAACAGAGAATCCTTTGATGAGGTCAAGCGGCTCCAGAAACAGATCCTTGAGGTCAAATCCTGCCTGAAGAACAAGACCAAGGAATCAGCTGACCTCCCCATGGTGATCTGTGGAAACAAAAATGACCACAGTGAAGTCTTCCGCAAGGTTCGCACTGATGAAGGTGAGAATCTTGTCTCCAGTGATGAAAACTGTGCTTACTTTGAAGTGTCAGCCAAGAAGAACACCAACGTGGATGAGATGTTCTATGTTCTCTTCAGCATGGCCAAGCTACCTCATGAGATGAGCCCTTCTCTCCACAGGAAAATCTCCATCCAGTATGGTGACACTTTCCAACAGAAATCCTTCCGGATGCGCCGATTCAAGGACATGGGTGCCTATGGCATGATCTCTCCTTTTGCTCGACGGCCAAGCGTCAACAGTGACCTGAAGTATATCAAATCAAAAGTTCTCCGGGAAGGTCAGTCCAGGGAGAGGGAGAAATGCACGATCCAGTGAAGGAGGCTTGCACTTCTGTCTGAAGTCAACATCCACATGCAGTGCCTTAAAGAAAAAATGGTCCATGGGAACACAGAACGGGCTCATGGAGTTTACGGAGAAAACCCAACGTGGAGAAAGGATAACTCTTCCTGTGGACTCTGCTGAGTCACAAATGTAAATAACATCATCCTTGAAAATGACTGGGAGAAAAGCATACGCCTGAGATACGTGTGCATTTTTTTGTCTTTGTAATGTAGTTCCTCTTCATTCCCATTTTTGTTTAAAGAATACAGGCCTGAGAAGTAAATACTTTTCAACCTTATCCTTACAAAGAAAATAGGTCAAAAATGCACAGAAGGCATTAACACTTACCCAGCATGCAGCTCTTGCTAAGAGAGAGGAAGTTACGTGTGTGTGTGTGTCAGCCTCTGTGTGCCTGTGTGTATGTGTGCATGCATGTGTGGAGCTCTCCTTTTAAAAAGTGAGACTTGCGTTTCAAAGGGCAGCAGTCCTAACTGAGGATTCACAGATTGGGAGTGGACTTGCACTCACTTCTGAGGGCACTTGCATTGAGAAGAACTTGATTTTTTGTTTGTGGGAACAGTTACCATTTGTACTATAGATTTTATTTGGGATTTGGGTTTTTTTTATTGTCGGGGGGGTGGATTTTTAGCAAAATCAGACTGCGTGTTTGGCATTAAACAGTGTCTGCTTTCTACTACTGAAAGGTGGTTTTCATCTGTAAAATTTTCTAATATGTACATCAAGTGAAAGTGAAATTGTTCTGCAAAAACCAATGCATTTGACTGCTTTGCAAGCCCGGTGTGATATTGTTTCTCAAAGCAGCCACACCAACTCTGAGTACCATAGTACAAATGCCACCCTCTGCCTTGATGGTCACCAGAGAAATGATTCCTTCCTCTGCCTGTGTCAGCTCAGAGTGACCAGATTAATATGTAGACTTAGACCACTGAAGAGGCAGGATTGGGTTCTTCAAAATTAGGAACTGAATGATTATAGGGCCAGGTCCATCGTATTTCTTCTGTTAACATGCCTCTAGTCATTTTGTTCATGGACTCCCCCACTGTCTGATAAAGGTTGCCTGGATGGAAACCTTTGCATTGCAGAAGTTCTTCAGAACAGAAGAACAGAAGCTTTGTTCTGCTGTCCAAACAGGGCTGAACAGAACTAGTCAGATAAATCTGGGGCTATCCATTCACTTCTTTTTTTTCTCAGCTCAGTACAGGCTTCCTTGTCTTCAGCTCTCTCCCTGTTCTGCTTTTGGCTCTGTTGTTTGATGAGCTCCTGTATGCCCTCCAAGCCCAATATATTCTCTCAAATATGATCCTGCCACTCTCGCTGACTGAAATGAGATGTGTGCATACATATCTGTGAGCAAAGCATGGCCCCAAGACTGTACACAACAGTAGAATATATATGTTATATATACCTCAGAATGACCTTCATATATATTCTCCCTTTCTCACCCTCAGTTTCTGTTCTTGGCTGTGTCTGCCTTGCTGTGTCTTGGGCAGAGCTGTGAGCTAGTTCGTGCTGTAATTTGACAGGAAACCAAGAATGATGATTGTCTGTAAAAACTAGCCTCTGGGACTCAAAATCCCATATTCATTTATCAGTTCCACCCTTCATTGGTACTGTATATTGACTGGTAAAATACACTGTTCTTTTATTCCTGTTGCCAAGGCAGTACCTTCCGGATCATGCCTCCCTCTCTACATATAAATATGTAAATGGTTTATGATTAAACCTGGTTTATTTGTTACCTGTGTCCTGGTCTTTTATACTTTCTCCAAGAATAAGGAGGAAGGTCCTATTTTTATGTTGTGCTGGTGCATCTAGGCAAGCGAGTTCTGGGTTACAAGTCCTGATGAGATCTTTAGTAAGTTCTGGAAGAACCTTTTAAGTCCTCCAGACACCAGGGGCTACACATTTGTCTGTTTGGAACAGAACTATATCCACATTTATCTATCTGTCTTATCTATCTGAACATTACCTTATATATACAGATATCTGCAGAGGCAGAGAGTTACTCTTCCCCATGCTGCCTCCAACACAAGAAAACAACAACTCTGTTCTTCATGCACAGAGCTGGTATGCTGATCCCTGGTTTGATTTAATGTGGCCTCTGCAGACACAACACTGTTGATCTCAGCAGTCTCTCCCTCAACCATTTGCACCTCCCAGTTGTTTGAGTCCTCATCCCCCAGGGCACATGCCCACCTTTCTTACAAACTTTCCACCCAAGTGCATGACTCAGGAGCTCATGTGCCACAAGGACATGGAAGGCTTTTGAAGATGGAGTAAAAAGGGCACATATGTGGACATTGGGTGTGTTAAGAGGCTTTGGGAAGCTAAATGAGAACTCCTTGCACTATAGGCCATGTGCTTCCTCACTGAGCCTGTATCTGCTCTCCCTGCCCTGCTGAATAAAGCTGAATTTCAAAAGAGTCTCCGCCTTTGTCTTAAAACACTGACCTTACAGTTATTTTGCCTATGTCCTTCCATCTCCCCAAAGACACCAGCTCTCCTCACCCTTCCATGCCCTCCCATTCCTGCCCTTTCCACCACGGATACAAAGACACCCAGTATAGAGAATCAATGTTGCAGTGACAACAAAAGCACAAGAGTAGGGGAGGCTGAAGACCAAGGAGCAGGTGCTCACAGAGATAGGCTGGATCCCATGGGAGGCCAGTGAGCCCCAGCTTCACAGTCCAGCTTGGCTGGCCAATGCTCAGGGCAAGAAGCATTTGAGAAACTGGCTGGGAATGAAGGTGAAACAGTATTACAGTCACTCACAAAAACAAATGGCAATAAGCAGATAATCTCATTAAAGCAATCCTAGTCTTCTCATTGCATTTTGTTACTGATGGTAATTGCTTTTGAAGTTAGAATATCGTGCTCCTGAGGATATTTTTTTTTTCTCTTATTATATCATTACAGTCATTCTATTAATATCTATATATTATTTGGGCTCTGGAAGTGCTTACAGCCCCTAAACCAGACAGTATGTGTATCAGTTGTTTATTCACAGTTAGCAGCCATTATGTTCTGTGAAAAAGGCTGGGACTGGAGAACAGAGAGCAAGGCTAGCTTCCTGCACAGGAGGTGTAAGGTAAGGCCGGAAGAGGAAAGGCGAATTACTTCCCTGCTAACCACTGAATGTGTCTGGCTGAGAGATAGAACGAGGAAGGGCTTTATGGGAAACTCTATTATGTGTGTGCAGAAACTGTGAGATGCAGAAAGGAGCAAAGACCAGACCTACAGCCAGGTCTCAGAGGCAATGGAAAGAGAAACCATCTTTCTTTCCCCCCCCCCCCCTTGGGATTCAAGACACTTGCATAGAACTTACTGCAACGGCTTCTTAAGTCATGAAAATGCACATCAATAAGAACGAGTCTGGAGGAAGGGATTCACCTGGAAAAGATGCTGAGAGCTGATGTACTCTTACTTGGTCTTACCTGGTGTAATTAAGTTGCTTTATTCCAATAGCTACCTTGTCCTACATTCTAGCATATAAACCCAAAAATCAGTGATACAAAGCCTTGCTGATGTTTTTGTGTACTTACTTTCAGAACACCTAACAGGGACCTGACTGAGGATCAATCATGGCCCTGGAACAAGACAGGACTGAGATTTATTTTGTATATTGCTTAATATATTAAGAAAGTCCTTGTCCTGAAGAAATTGCAAGTCAACACGTAGGAGCTTTATAAATATTGGCAAAAATCTAATTAAGTCACAGGGTCAGTACAAATCAGGAAGGAAACAGTGGTTCATGGTGAATTAAGTAAAAAACAAACTGAGAGTGGGAAGGACAGAGTGAAGGCCTGTTTTGATATCCAAAGGACTAAATTAGGCTTCTGTTCTGAAGGATCCCCAGGAGAACTGCTGCCACCAGGACAGCATGATGCTAGAGAGAGGCTTTCATGAGGCAGCCTCACAAAGAGCATTGTCTCCTTGAGACCCTGGGGTGCAACATGTCTGATTGTCTGGGAGGTCAAAGGGCTTTTACAAAGGCAAGTAGGAAATGGTGGGATAATTTTTAAAAGGGTAGCAGAAAAGAGCTTCAAAAGGGGCCTAACAAATGTAAGATAGCAACAGGAGGTTGTGCAGGTAAAAAAAACAATAAGATAGGCTAGAATGTATTCTATAAATTGTAACTTTCATCTTTATTTCATACACACAAGTAAAATATGAAGACATTTTATTTCGCTTTTTTATCCTTCCTCAAATGATAGCTGCTGCTTACCACTGTGAAGAACCCACCCCCCACCTCTCATCATACCTTTTGCTGCCTTAGATTTACTCTCCTGTCATGCACCTTATTATGGGTTGCCTTACCAGCCCTGTCCCAGTGTCTTGGCTGGGGCAGAAGCTTACAAGCAGAGGTGTTTTTGAAGTAACTGATGATTATTTGATTTGATTTGAAATCACTCTTACACTCAGGGGTTTTACTAGCATTATTGTTTCTGTAAAACTACATGGTGGCAGGCTCAGATTAAAGGGTCTCCTTGAAAAAGTATGTAAAACATGAGATGATGTACATTTTCCCCACTGGTTTCTATAGCAACAGCCTTTTCTCTGCACTCAGAAAGAGCAGAGAATTTGCAGGGGGGAGATGGGTAGCAGTGGCTCTGCCCTAGATCTTTCAACTCTGAGTCCTCATGGGAAATTTTCCTCCCTTCAGTTTCTGTTATGTGGAGAAACAAAGGCCACCAGCCAGACCTGCTTCATAGACTAGTTAGCATGTCTTGTAAAGCTGTGGGATGGATATGCTACCATAGATAAGAAAGCCACTGCCATGATGTGATTGTAAACTGTGGCATTGCTCCTGGCACAGTGCCTGATACAGGGAATACACATCCCAAATTGCTTTCAACTCAGCTATCTGTACTCAGGTTTGGTTAGACCTAGCTATGAGCCTTGCCCAACTTCTCTCTAACCTGTGTCTGGAACAGTCTCAGCCTGAGGCTTCCCAGAGAAACATTTCCTTTTGCTCTCACGACGACATCAGCCAAAGACCTTTCCTTGCCTCTGCCATCATTGGTCATCCACAGCATACAGAACCACCCTAGGTCCCAGGCATCATGTTCCTAGAAAGTTATTAACAGTTTGGGAGGAGGCCAAGAACTAGGAAGAAAAACATTTTATGAGCCTAAAGGGATTGACTTGAGTAAGCCTAAGAAAACTCTGAAAGGGATAATTCTGTGCCATGAAGGAAAACAAAGTCTGAGAGAGACTGACTGAAAACACCCAGATGCGTTTGAAAAGTGGAGATGATGACAACTGAGACAGCCTTTTATTTAGAGTTGGACATGGGGAAAGCTCAGTGGGAACAGGAGTATTAAGCAAGAAAATGTAGGCAGGACAGCAGTGAAGCCTTTAAGGCAGTGGAATCTATTGGAAATTTTCTAAATGATGTCATGAAAGTCCCATGGAAAACACAGGGAAAACACAGGGAAAAACATTGAAACATACGTAGCCAGCAGGGGTAACTTGATGTTGGCAGTGTGTTGGACTGACTGAGCCACTAACTTATTTTGATCCCACACTTGTTTCTGTAACGGACTCTGATCTGAAGTCTGCTTCAAAGAAATCTCTTCACTGTCTGCCCTCACTGCAAGCTTCTGTCCCCCAAGTGGAGGGTTGGTAGCTCACCAGTCTCTTCCCAGCAAACCACTAACAACAGAGACAAGACTTCTTACATCAGACTCTGCTTTTCAGAGCACTTTTAGAAAGATCCCAGGACTGTTTGCAGCAGACAGCTCCTTCAGTGAACGGTTTCTTGTGCATTTGTTTAGAACACCAACTCACACGTGAGAGCCCTGAATATTTTACATTGGTTTTAATTATATGTCTTGAGTCCATATTTTGAGGGTAAAAAACAAAACAAAAGAAAAACCTCTACAGTTTCTATAGTTGTGGTGGATGAAGGGGTAAGGGTGGATAATTCTAACTGCAAGAAACAGTTCTTTCAGACACTGTGACCTTATCTGGAAAAACTGCACAACTCTATTAAACTGGGACTTGAGGTCCTTCTTTATTACCCTGGGAACTAAAGCAACACGGAAGCACAAGAAACACACTTCCATCAGTGGAACTGGATCTTGCATTTCAGAACCCACTATCATCAGGACTGTGACAGATCCCAACTAGTTCCTCAGTGTCTTTGCAAAGCTCCCAGGAGTTTCAGAATTAAAGTATGTTCGAGTTGGTAAAATAACTGGGTGTTAGGTACCATGGATTTCTGTCTTACTCTTCAGGTCAGAGATCTAAAAGCCCCTAGGAACAGTTCTACCAGTTTCCAAACTCTTTACCTAAATCAGCATCTTGGATTCCCATCCCTGATGGCGGGCCAATAGCACTCACGGGAGACCTGAGAGAGGATAAACATCTTCTAGATTGTGAGGCACTTGGGTACCACAATGATGGATAAACACGTTAAGAGGTGAAGAGGCAGACCAGAAACAAGCATCACCTCAATCAGAAGCTGAGCTGCTGCAGTGCCAGCTACACAGGAGAGCAATTACATTTTGCATAATCCCTGATTTCTGCACTACCTACTGTCTTGTTCTCCTCAGCATCTGCTGAGCCAGCAAGTCCCCTGAACTTCAGGATTAAAATTACACACTGGCAACCCCCTGTTCCTCAAACACTACACATCTGTGTGCTAAGCAGTAGTGTGCGGTAGAAGGGTTTTTGCTCAGGGTTTTTGCTCAGGTGGATGCACAGCACAACCTCTTCTTTCACCCTCTCTCTGCTGGAAAAATGAGTGCCTTAGGAAAACACAGCCTTGTTAAACACGATCTGAGGGGCTAGAGCATGGCATAGGAAAGATCAGTGTCACTGCTTTTGGCTGGTCCAGGGCAGGATGTCTCATCTTTTCTGTCCCAAAACAGTTTGTTCCTTGCTGGGTGGATCATTGCCAAGGTAATAAATAGAAGTTTCTATAAAGAAATAAAATAAAAAGGAAAAATAAACACAGAGCAACGACTTGTTCTGCAAATTGACAGGAGACTTGCCTGAGGCAATGGATAAGGGGTGACAGGGATGAACAGCTCTCTTGTGGAGTCTTATTAGACAGCGGAGCAGAGCTCTTCTCAGATACTCTTTATGAGATGCTGCCATCTGGGAGAAATCCAGATTGGCAATTATCAGAGAGAACAATTCCAGCTGGCCACAACACTGTCAAGGCAGAAATTATCCCCTTACACAATGGTACTGACTCAGACAGCTTGCAGCTTTTGACGACTTCGGGGCAGTTACACAAGGTCTGCCATTAGTCATGGTGGTATTTATTTGTATTACAGAACCCTGTCCACAGACCAAGACCCCATTATACCAGACAATGTACAAATGCACAACAAATAGAAAATCCTAATGCACACAAAGGCCAGGGCAGAATCCTACTCATTAACTCCTGTACTCCACAGCATCTGCCTTATATTCCATGATGGCTTCTACCTGTTTCCTACCAGCATCCTATCTGCAGCCCAAAGTGAGAAAAAGCTTCTGTATGCAGTATTAATCCACCACTTTTCTGATAAGTGTCCAAGAGCGAACTATTTCAGTAGAGACTTTGGAAGTACTACATTGTCATAGTAGCAGCACCAAGACCTAATACAATTTAGCAATAGTCTTCCTTCAGCTGGACTTAGTGAAACAGAAAAAGCAGATGTAAGGATTATATATTGCTTCCAAAATGCACATTGGATGGGTAAATTATTTATTATTCTTGCATTGGTTCCTTGCAATGCTTACTAGCAGTCTTGCCAAGGAGACATCCCTTAGGAAGAGACAGCACCTTTGTGGCATTTTGGCAGTCCAGTTTTGTGCAAACCCCAAGCCAGCCATGGCTCACAGTGATTCAGACCTAACTCTGAACTGTGTCCTGAGACAGGCAGAAGAGCTGTCTAACATATGGCTGTAGTGGAATCTGAATCTGGGCAGGGCAAGGAAATGAGACAGCCATGCTGGCATTGCCAAGTTATAGCAAAGCCCTGCTGACTGTCCTTTTCTTTAGTGACAGGATGATGCCTCAAGGAATGTCTGCTCCTCTCCTAGCTGTGAGTCAGGACCTCCCATAGGTCTCAGGAGAATTATGATCTCAGGATCATATACTGCTAGGAGGAGGGTGTACACCCACCTTTCACAAAATCACAGAATACTCTGAGTTGGAAGTACCATCAAGTCCAACTCTTAAATGAAAGGCCCATCCGGGGATCAAACCCACAACCTTGGTTTTATTAGAACCTTGCTCTAACCAACTGTGCTAATTTTTGAAATACAAATTGATGGAACGGAAAACATTTTTAGCCACCCACAAAATTCACAGTTGAAAGCAATGAAAAAGCACAGAGAAGACTGAGATTCTCCTCAGCAGCCCCTTTGTACTGCTGTAGCCCATGCAAGAGCCATTATTTGACCTTGATCTCCCAGAGAGGAATACCTCCAGCACAGGTTTTGACAAAACTGCTCACAGTATCCTAAAACTTTGGTTTCTTCCTCCGCAGCATGATTGTTGGAGAATGGTCTGCTCTCAGATGGTAAAACCCTCACAGACAACACAGAACCCAACCAATGGAGAGCACCCAACAGCAGCAGGACACTTTACTGTGCTAGACAGTGAGGAGATGCATAAGAAATGAACACACTTTGTGAAAGGGAAGCCTTAAGGATGTTTTCTATCCCTTCTTCTTGGGACTTCACATCCTCCCCAATGAATTTGCTCTTTTCAGACGAGAATTCTGCCAAAGAAGAAAATGTCTGAAAGCACCTCATTAATTAATGAGCCTTTGAGTTTTGAGACTTCAGACTCTCAGCTGACTTTTGAAAATGAAATGAGCTTAGGCTCACTTAAGTGCTTTTTTCAACTTTATCCAAATTGGTTGAGTGAAGAGGGAGCATTTAAGGACTGAGATTTATGAGGAGGAAATACTTATTCTGAACCAAATTTCCACTGAAAGAGAAAACTGAAAAGATAAGTGATTTTGCCTGAGAAGTACTTGAGTAGTGAAGATTTTCTTAGTAAAACAAGAACTGTTCGAGAGGCCCTTCCATTTTCCCACTCATTTACATCAGGGAAAAAAAAAAAAAAAAAAAAAAAAAAAAAAAAAAAAAAAAGAGAGAGAGAAGCTTTCTGTTTCTTAAAAGAACTGAGAAAAAGAGAGTAGTCCAAAGTGAAATGTTGGGTTTGCATTTTTTCCCATGATATATTTTTGTCAACCAGGAATTAAAGCAAAAGGGAGGGTGGAGCCCAAAACATAATGTGTCATCTCTGCCCCCACCTGGGGTTGGCTGGCTCTGTGTTTCCTGCTTCTATCTTTCCCCTCACCAGCTATAGAAGAATCTGAAGCAAGAACAAAGAGCCAGTTTGATTTTGACTAGAGGTATGTGGGGTGCTCCAGGACTCTAAGCCAGTAGGAAGAACATCATTAGCCATTGAGTCAGAAAACTATCTTTAAATTAGCTCTATGTTTTGTTATTAATTATTCTTAACTAGAAAAGTCCTGTCCTCTTCTATTCCCCTGTAACACTCTGGCCCGGGAGCTGCAGGCTCTCAGGCTTAGCCAGGAGTTTTACTTTAAAATATATATATATAGGGTTCTTTAATATCTTGAGATAGCGTCAAGAGAACAAGCCACAGACTTGTTCCCAAGAGGTATTTTTATTGATAATTTAGGGCAGAAAATAAGGGAACTTGGGAAAAGTTCAAAAGGGCACCACCCAAGCTAGACAAAATGTTCCACCACAATACTGACCCAGCACATACTATTCTTCATCAGTTAAGTCAAAATCCAACCTCTCCAGCTCTAAGTCACCAAAACATCAAGAAAGGAGCAAAGAAAGAGAAGCAGAGAGAGAAAGAAGAGAGGAGGAGAAAGAAGGAGAGACAGATTATATAGCTACCACTGGAAACCTGTGGAAGACCAGGTCCCACACGTCCAGATGGCAGGGCTGTGATGTGTGGCAAACATATGCCTATGGTTTTAGGGAAAGATAAAACCTAATATTTCTAGCCCTCCTAAACTTCAGGTGAATGCTTTCTTTTTCTGCTTAGTCAGAATCAAGAGGACCAGTGTTGATACTGCCAGATATTTCCACATTTTGCATATCAGGTCCTATGATCTGACTGTCCTCATCACCTGCATGATTTTGCATACTGCACTGCCATGCCTTCTTGATGGCTTTTAGTCCATGATCTTGCTATATTCTCAAGCTTGTGACCAGAGTCTCCACAGATACATTTTCCAGAGCCTATTCCCTCTCGGCATGTCAAAGGAGATGGCTGAGGAGACAAGAGCTTTTTATGGCACAGTGACTCTTCTCTGAAATACGTTGTGTCCCATCTCAGAAAGCCATCAGATGTCATTTCATACCATACAGAGAGAACCACGATACAGAGAGTGACAAAATACTGCCAGAACTGAGGGTTTTCCCCTGGCTTGTCCTTCTTCACATAAGTAAACATTGGTCCCAGGCAAAGCATTAGAAACAGTACAGTAAAGAGTAAGCCTAGATTATAGGAATATTTCTGAATTTCCACGCTGCAGTGCTTATACTGTCTTTGTCCCATACCAGACATGACTGTTTTGATCTGCAGAGAAAGGAGATCTGATTTAATACCCTAAAAAGAGACTTGTGATATGTTCCAATAGATGCATGGTGTGCTCCAACAAGTCCATTGTGGGGTGCAGCCACAGACCATCCCAGAAATAAGTGTACAGCCAGACAAAACAACTTCAGTAGTGAGAAGTCAAAAAAAGGCATGTGGAAGCCTTGCAGTGCTACACCAGGGCAGTTATGTAAGGCTTGCTGCACAAACAGTGCCACGTTCAAACAGCTTGATTCTGGGGTACTTACAGAAAAGCACAGCTGAGCCCAGAGCTCAGGGTCAGTAGCCTCAGAGGGATCAGAGTATGTCGGCACCACATTAACAAGCTAGCAAGGTAAGTGTAGGGACACATCAGTCTTTGACACCATGCCAGCAAGGCAGCAACCCCACAAAGGCTTGACGCAGGATAACTGGTCCACTAGTTGTCCTCTGTGACAGGAAACTTCAGAGGCTCATGCCTTGACATAACTCCAGTGGAACACAGGCATTTAGCCAGAAACTGCTCTGTGGTGGGATAATACTGCCTGCCTGCTTGCCAGGAGGGGCAGAAAAGGAGCAGCAGAGTTTATCAGGAGAAGGTCAGGCCAAGGGTGATGAGTCAATCTTCAGGTTACCCCAACAGAAACCCAATTTACTTTCTGAAGCCTGGAAGGTGCAGAGAAGAGAAAGCACAGAAAAGTGGTCAGGAACTGGGAAAAATTAACCAGACAGAGCTGTCATCGGGTGAAGTCTGTCCTGTGGACAGGAAACGTTTCTTTGGGATAGTTTTAAAAGTTTCGTTTTCTGCCTCTGTTCCAGAGGCCAGAGACAAGACCCTGACTATTTTTAAAGATAAGTCTGACGCATTATGAAGGACCTTGTGTGACATGATAGGATGCTGCAGTCAGGAAATGGACACCCTGACCCAGGAGAAGCATTCCAGCACTGCGCTCCTGAGCTGGGGCACTGGCTGTCCTCAGGCTTCAGTCTGTTTCTCAGGAGGAGATCTGAAAAGCAAAAAAAAAGAACAAAACACCTCTAAGTTTCACTCAAGCAGAAGAAATTCAGAGGGAAAGAGGAAACTTTGGGAAGCAAACTCAGATGAACAAAAAAATGTCTAAGGAGATGTGTATGTCAGACATCCCCTTTAACCAAGTGAGTAGTAGTGCTGTTCCTGGCATCTGCGGTTTGACATCTACCAGCAGTAGCTGGGCACCAATGGCCTATGACTTGCTGGATTAACGGGAGAGCACCAGACCATGCAAGGTATTCACAGATGTCTGTGCCTCCAATTTAGCTGTGAGAACATGTTGCCAGGGTGAACCCACAGTAGCATGTAATCTGATGCAAACCCAAAAAGCTGGAGGCGTTAATCCTGGGAGTTAATCAAACACGCTGGAACCTAATACCCTAAAGCCTTGGTCTTTTATATCTCACTATAACACTTGAGAAGCTGAACAGTGGTTAAAGTGACAATTTATCTCTTAGAAGTATAGATCTCATCCTTAGCCAGAAGTCTTGACTTCTTCTCCCAGCCTGGGAACCACAGCTTCACAGTTATTGCCTCCTCACAGAAACAGCAAATGCACATTCAGGCAGAGTAAGACTACAAAACAGAAGCTACCAAGAAAGCTGGGATGGTTTCCCACCCGGGCAATTACAGCCTCTAGTGTTCTGTTAGGAGGTGGAGCAACATGAGCCTCTGTTCTGCAGAAGAAAGGGCTTTAAGGTGGCAGTTGTGTTAGTGGGTTTACAAAATCAGATGCTCAAAGGCAAAAGACATCTTGGTCATGACTATATTAAAAAATTAAATTGTGCCAGGGTGTGTTCCCAGACTCCAGAACTTAATCACCCACTCTTAAATTGTTTGTGTATTTCCTGTCACATTTTTGACCCAGACCAAGGAGGGGTCCTACCAGACAATGCCTTTAAGCAGTCTGTGATTTAGTCCAGGCCAGGAACAATTCTTCATAAGGAGTTTGCAGCCAGCCAGCCATTTCTGAAGGGTAATGAGGTTTAATGTAAGTGAATGCAGACCTTTCCATTCCAGTTGGTTTCAGTGCCAGAGAAAGATCCTACATTTAGTTTTCTGGTACAACTCTGACCTACAGTACCATTCAAGGAACAGGGTAGAAAAGGCTACATGTTTTGGAGATGTAACATGCTCATAGCATGAAACAACATCATCCTTCACACCTCTTTGATAAACAGAGCTGTGGCTGCTTCCTTCATCTCTATCTCTGTTTACAAAAGGGCCCACTGGCAAACTCATGGAAATAAACTAGAACAGGCATGAAATTCACCCTTTTGGAAGGTAAAGTAGAGAAGGTAAAGAAGATAAAGCACAGTGCGTTTTTACATCTAAGGCTCTGGAGTAGCAAGAAATATATGTGGTGGTGAGGAGGGAAGGAAGAGTGCTCAAAAAGAAAAGAAAATGAGGTGTGAAGGCAGGTCACACAGGACTAGGTTGCTGACTCTAACCATGAGTCAAGGGTCTCATGCCAGTTTACACTGCCCTGCTGACGCTGTTCAAAAAGCCTAAATGTACTTGCAAGCTAAGTTACAAACCTTCAGCTCCATTCATCTTTTGCATCAGAAGTACTTGGAGCACAACAGCAGTAAATTAGTGCCAGCTCTCCTGCTGAGATAATTCAGAGGATCTTTCCCTGCCCAGCAGGGCCTGATTTTTCATGTCGATTCCATATTGTGATTAACATGGAGGCATTTGCTCATTTAACAGGAGAAATAAAAAACCACAAAAACACGACAAAAATACTCTAAAATCTTCACCAAATCGGGCTTTTGAGGGAAAAACTTGCTTTGTTTCTTCTTCTCCACTCAGTGAACTATTAATTAAATGAAGAACTGTGCCAGAGATGGGCAATGATACAAAGAGATTGATTGATCCACCCTATTTCACCCTCACATACCTACTGGGGTACATGTACATCCTGAGTGAGGCTTGTCAATCACCTCAGTACTTGATATTGTCCCTGCCTCCCACACCACTGATTAGTGTCACTCACTGAGTGAGCAGAGAGGGCGCGGAGGCAGATTCTGCCAGCAGGAAGAAGCTTACTTCCAATCAAACCTGTGGAATACAGCCTAAGATTCATGCCATGTAGGTGGAGGAGTGGGGAGAGGAAAACATCTTTCCCTTGAAGGACTCATGGCTGCTTTTATTTCTTATAAAAAAAAAAAAGAAGCAGTCTACTAGTTTACTAGAGGAGAGAGGGGGTAGATTGATTTTTAGGAGCACTGTGTGACGTCTTGGCAATGAAATAGTTCAGGGTTAAGGGGTGAGAGAAATTATGCTACTGGTGGAGAGTCCTTATGTAGATAGGTGATCAATATCCATCTGCCAGAGATAGCTAGATTGCCTTTATGGGATTAGTTTCACATTGCAGGAGCCTAAGAGATTCTGCAGTATGATAGAGAGATAGGGAAGGAAGAGGGAGGGAAGTGGGAGGCAGGGTTGCACATCTGCATGTTGACAGCCATCATCTTGGAAGCTCAGTGCAGAAGTCTTTAGCTAAAGGTTGGTCCAAGAAGAGGTTATATGCAGTAGCTAGAAATGGTGCTGAGCTGCAAAGAACTTAACTGGAGTCTCTTCAGGTCTTAGGCATGCTTGGGAACTGGAGCTCTGGTCACCACCCTGTGAAGGTGGCCAAATTAATTTGGATGTTATGGAATTGGGAGTGTGATTGGAACGCCCAAAATTATATCTGGTTGAAGATGAAGAACAGGAATTATACCGCGAACTGGGGTGTGACAGAAATATCTGTGTTGCTTAGTGGTTATTCAGTGCATTTGGAGTCAGGACTTGTCTGCAGTGGGACAGAGATTCACCTGCATGGTGAGTTCCATCTTCTGCAAAACTAGCCTGTTAATGTTGCTGAGATAGACACTGTGAGGCTTGAAAACACTTGCAGAAGGGTACAGCGGAGCCCAACTAACCATCCCAAGAGATACCTGGAATCAAACAACAGTGAGCCACCACCACTTCCACTGATGGCAGTGACATCTGAGTGAAGGAAAGGAATGGGGGAGGCTTGCAATCAGATTGGACTGGGCTTTTCAAAGAGCCACATCTTCAGAGTGCCATGAGCTTTGACATCTGCTGATGAGGAGCCTGGACAGGTCAATTTTGCTGTGGTATGGGAAGTTAAGGAGAGAGGATGTAAAAGGAGATGGAGGGCTAGAAGAGAGCTCTTAAGGGTAGGGGTAGATGCTCCTCCAGTCATTCAGAAGAAAAAAAGTACTGGGAGCAGTGGCTGCTCTTCCCAGCATTAGTCATCAGCCCCCTGTCGAAGTCTGTCAGGAGCCCCAGCCAGCTCAGCAGCCCTGGCAGAGGCGAGTTCAGCTGCAGGAGCAGGGCTGCTGTGTTCCTGCCCAGCTGACTGCTGCTCAGGGCCTGTCCTGCCTGTACCCAGATCCACCTCGATTGGCCTTTCCTGTAAAAGCAACAAACCCTGGGCCATATTGGCCCTTTGCAGCACCTGGCACATGGGATTCCACCCCCTCCTTGGTGCTCTAACTACAACCCATAAAGCCATCAGTGCCATTAAAAGGCCACTATGTGATGACATACAATTAGGGATTACAACACAGCTAGATTCTGCACCCTCTGACATTGCCAACAAAGCCCTGCTAGGGCAGAAGTCCTTCCCAAGGCAGTGATAGGGCTCTCCACATGATGCTTACACTTTGAGGAACTGATCATTTCACTGTCAAACAAAAGCCATACAGCTGGATTCCATGCACAAATGACTCCATCTAGAAATAGATGTCCAATTAAGGGAAAATATGTTTCCAAAAATCAGTTTGTTTCCTACAGTTTATAAGCTTTCCCTTTTTTTTTTTTTTTTTTAACTGACTTTTCATTTTAGTCAATTTGAGGTTGGTTTATTTTTAACTGAGTTAGAATTTCTATGCGCTAAATCTCCTACGTAGAAAGAACAGTCTACGCTATTTTTTTTTCTTTTAATCGTAGAACAGCTATCACATTTTCCCCTCCATCTTTCCCCCCAAAGCCTTTCATGCCATTGTAATTCAATGGACCTAAGATCTGTTTCTAAGGGAAGCTGCAGAGGTTCAGAAGACCCAAAACCAGATAGGTCCTGTGAGCTTATAAGAGCTCTTAAGGACAATCAAGAGAAGTGAAAAGTGAAAATGAGAAGAGACTGGTGTGTTGTTCTAATTTACACCCCTGAGAAAGTACATCCAACAGTCTTGGCATTAAATAAACGACCTGTAATGAGGAAAAAAGAATGAGAGTTCACAAAATAGATCTTTCTTCCCAGCAGGGATCCCTGCACCCTCAGACATAATCATTCCTTGGATGTGGTGAAGACAAAGGGACACACGGATAAAAGGAAGGGGAAGCTGCTCAGAGCAGGTGCATGTCAGGCAGGTCTGGTTGCTTGGTTTGTTTCAGTGCCACATCTTTCCTCTGGGCTTGTCCAGTGGCTCAGGATTACCAGTCTTCACCGAGTGCTCAGGTCAGATGGAGGTGAGGGTCCCCATCCTCCCCACAGGCCTCCAGCAGGAACTGAAAAGCCTCCTGGAGAAGCATGCTTTGCAGGAGAGCTGGGCTTTGCAGGAGTGCTGGGCTGGAGTTGTCCAGCTGGTTTGGCACTGGCTTTCACCAGGATTTCAGTCCTCTTATGTTTCGTTGTCCCTCCCCCGCAAACGCCAGGGCAATCACAAATGCAGGAGAGGCCAGTGGTGTATGTGGGAAGATGGGAAGGAGAGGAGATTGAATTCTCCTTCACCACGCTTAATATGTATTTGAGCCACTCTGTGTGTCAGCGACCTGACCCTCACAGCGGGTGCTCTCCCCGGGCTGGGCGGCAGCAGCGGCGGGGCTCCAGCTGCCGCGGGGTGTGTGGGCAGCACGGGGGCTCTCCGGGGAGCACCCCTCACACACCTCCGCCACAGCCGGCATCCCACCGCAGCGCTGCGCAGCCCCCTCCTTCCTCACCCAGAGGCCTCTGCATAGCTCCCCAGATTGTCGGGGGGAGGGGGGGGGGGCGGGGAAGGGAAGGAGCAAAGGCTTAAAAATGAAAAAAGGAGGAAAAATAACTCCAGAAGCGCCCGCGGTGACAGGACGCCCTTCTCTGCGGGGGCGAGAGGCGCCAGGGCGCCATCTCGTGGCGGCTCTCCCGCAGTCACAGCCCCGCGCCATGTCTCCGCCACGCCCCCGCCTGTGCCTTGAGGGGCTGGGCCGGAGGGAAGGGTCGGAGCCGGCTCCGTCCCCTCCCCGGGGAGTCAACAAAAGGCGGATTTCTGCGCTGAGGGAGCGGGTTATTAGTGGGGGTAGTTGAAACGCCGTGAAAAGCACTTTCCATCATTTTAGCGACACTGGTGACCCCAGAGCAGTGGCGTGGAAAGCGTCCGCTGAAATGCAGCCCCTCAGCCACCCCGAGCCAGGGCAGCGCAGCTGTGCAAACACGGTGGCTCCTGGGGCAGCCCCTCTGCCGGCTCCGCTCCCCCCGAGGCTGAGCACGGCGGGAAGCTCCCAACTTTCCCGGTGGACCAGGGAGGAATTTTCTGACAAAACACGGTTCAAGTTAACCTCGTGCTTTGACCACTGTGAAGCCCGGTGTTGTGCTGGTAACTAAAAGCCTGAGTAACCTCTCCTTTGCTGCATATGCCGGGTGGGAAAATCCTCAGCTGGGAAATTGGATAGCGGTAAGGCCTTCGCCTATGGGCAGCTTGTCTTGGCAGTGTTACAGGAAGGTTTCCATGACCAATCATGGAAATTCTGGTCAAAGGAAGAGGGAAGGCAAAATAAGAGAGCCTGTGAGCAGCTGTCAGCAGATATTGTCCCCTGTGCTCACCTCAGAGTGCTCGGCTGACACTTCGAGAAACAATGAGGATCCCAAAGTCCAGGAAATGAAGATCGTGAAAATGAATTCTCACAAGCTTTGTTCCTAGCGTGGTCCTGAAGTGCAGCAGCAGAACTGAAAGAAAATTTGTTTCTGAATGAATTGTTCTTGACCTTCTTAGTCATTGGACTCAGTGTAATGAGTCAAGGCTGACAGAGTACAACCATCTGCGTTTGAATTCCCAGAGAGTTTGATGCTGTTTGGCAATCCAACCCTTTATATCTACCAAAAGGAGGGAAGTCTGTTGTGACAGAACCAACCACAACATACTATGCATAACTCAGCACCCCTCAGATGACATTCATGTGTGCCCCAGCATCTTTGGTGTACCTTACAAGTGCAGTTATCTTCTTTGGATCTTCTTTTTCTGATTCTTTTCTTCAAAGACAACACTGTAGTCAAATCAGATTTGGCAAAGGAATTGTGTACTCTGAAGAAAACATGAGAGAGGTGAAGATGTACAGAAAATAAATTCTTCCATGGAGTTTCTTTCACCTGATCTCCTTAGAACTTAGTTTCAAATTTTTAGGGAAGGCAAATTCTCGCATGCCTGTAAGTTTCCCAGGTGGTGCTGCTGTTTCTGCCAAAGAAGAGGCTGCTATCAAACCAGGATCATAGTCTGGATTTGAGCTCCTCTGAGAGATTACATTTCTTCTTGCCCAGTATGGGCTGCCATATGGCATGGCATCAGGTATGGTACTCTTCAGAGAAAATATCTGTCCTTCTGTTGCCTCTCCATCCCCATCTCAAATTCATATAAAAACCTTTCCTTAACATCTGAGAATGAAGGGAATTGGAACATTTACTCCATAATTCCCCACAGAAGAAGCCTTTGAACTTTCTATTTCTGTTCTTTATGACATCAGCACAAATGTTTCCTGGACAAGTCATGATAAGAGCCTTAATAGGAACACTCTGTGTTTTGTGTGCTGCATAGTGGTCCACAGACACACATATACACTGACAGAGCTAGGTAGGAAACTCATGTCTTAGAATATCACATCTGTTTCTTTTCTCTATCTTGAGATTATCTCCCCCCATAGTCATACAATCATAGAATCATTGAATTGTTAAGGTTGGAAAAGCTCTTTAGGATCAAGTCCAACCGTAAACTTGAAGTTGAGCTCACAACTAAGCTCATGTCAAGTGTGTCGTATCTTTTTGTTATCTGAAACTGAATTCAGTTTTGTTGCAGTCTTCATCTCCTTTCCTTGGCTGCCTTGTAATCAAGTCAAGCTTCCTCTTGATACCTTCCACCTGCTAGAATCACTCTGGAATCCCTTGTGTCATGGTGCCTAATCCTACGGATATAGCACATTGTCTTTCACGACTACCCAAAGGAGTTTTGTGAAGAACAAGCAGATCCACCTGAGTATATTTTATGTCTGACTGGTGTTGCTTCTGTGCAGTTTAAAGCTGTATTTGAGTGTATGAGGTCATATAATGAAATAGTGTCACATTACCTTGTGCAGCAGGACACAGCGTTTGGAAGCAAATGAGCCAAAGAAAGTTCTTTTTGGTTGAAGTGACTGGCCTTTTCAGAAGCAGGTTAAGCCTAGAAAAAAAAAAAAAACAGAAGGAGTCAACAACTGCATCTTAGGCAGGCTATGCTTACACCCAGCTTTTCTAGAGGAACATTAGAAGTTGCTCTACAAAACTGCATGTAGTCTTCTGTAATAGTTATGTCAATGCAAAGGTGAATCTCCAACAGAAAACAGGTGAGGGACTTAAAGAATGATAGTCATGCTCTCCTTATTTTTGCACATTCATGGGGAATGAAGCAGATATTAATTTACCTTACCGGGAAATGATCTTGATACAATCCTCATGGGCAAGAAAAGTCAGCTCAGCAAGATTGTCTATGGAGCAGAGACTATTTATCTTTGGTCTCTTGCGCTTTGTCCAAACACACAGTCATCCCTCTACTGATGATAACAAAAGTAATGCCTCAAACAGATATAAAGTTTTTCATTGAGAAAGAATTTGGGTTTTTTTCGGATAAATGATGTCTTGTAGAAGGCTGGGAAAGGTGCTGTATAATGAAATTATGAAGCCAGTCGTCTGAATGTGGAACTGACGTAGCCCATTACTGTATCTGTGATAAAGAAGCAGGTAGAATCTGAAGGTACAAATATCCTTCCCCCTGTTCCAGTTCTCATTTCAGTGTCTAACCAGACCTCCAGCATCTAGGTAGATGCTGCTGTGTGAGCAGCTGTCTCACACCTGGGCCATTGGACAGTAACAGTTATCTGAGTGGGAGAAAGTCTGAACCAGGAATCCCAGCTCAAGAGCTGTCTTGGTTTGAAAAGAACCTGTAGGATTTATCAGAGGGTTGGGAGGAAGAAGTCCCTTGTACTTGGGCCACACAATATCTCCTCCAGAAATGCAGGTGACAACATCCCAAGGAAATAAAGAAAGGAAAGAAGAACTACAATTACTCACTGCCAGTTAAAGTGCTTTTTTTTCTTTCCCATTTTTCCTTGCTCAGTTCCCCAGAGGACTGCTTCTTGAGTCAGCTGTGCTATGGTACCAGGCATGACTCAAATTGCTACTTGACTAGTGTCATAATTTACAATCTTTCTCTGCAGCCTGGGTGGGTAAATATGCTCCCCATCCCTGTCTCTGTTACAGGCCAAATCCCAATTTTTCAGGGAAAAAAAAAAAAGAACAAATTATGTTGTGGCAAACTAGTTTAGGCTGAACTGGGAGTTTGCATTAATTCCTCTATAAAAAGGAATTTTCTTAGAAGACAACAGTCAACAGCTCAAGAGTGGAGCAAAACTTGGTATCTTGTGATCTCTGCCTTCCCCTCTGAGCCCACCAGGGTGTTCACCATTTGTCTGGGAACTCCATGGTCTCTTCTACCACCACCTACCTGAGCACGATACACACCAAAAAAGTGTCTCCAAGAGAAAAACTGTCCCTTTTTATGTGGCTCTCATGTCTCCTGATTTAGCCTCACAAAGCTTGGTAAAACACAGCAGAAGTCCTTTTGCACTACCAAAATCCAGACACGGGATGTAATCTGAGAGAAAAAGTGACTGTTCTCTCTGTTGGTACACAATGACACCTCTTCCAAACAAAAACACCCAGCTATTGATATCCATAAACTAGGGGCTTAAAAATTTGATTCTCAGCCACACTTTTTTTCCTGCATGAGGTGGATGTGCCTTTCAGTTACTCTCCTGAGCAAGCATAAATTGAATTTGTTCTTATAACTTTCATGTAAGTATATAGTTTATAGGAACAAGGCTGCAACCATGATATACAGTATATATAGTATATATACAGTATATATAGTACTGTATATGATAGTGAAATACTTTATTTTTTGTTTCCTATTTGAGAGTGAGATGATTTCATTCATCCAGGCACTGATAAGATGGACAGAGTGGGAAAGCAGAGTGACAAGCCAGTAGGGAAATAAGTCATAGAAACATAGAATGGTTTGGGTTAGAAGGCACCTTTAAAGATCATCTAGTTCAACTCCCCTGCCATGGACAGAGACACTTTCCACTAGATCAGATTGTTCAAAGCCTCATTCAATCTGTTCTTGAACACTTCCAATGCTAGAGCATCCTCAGCTTCACTAGGAAACCTCTTTCAGTGTCTCTCTACCCTCATTGTAAAAAATGTCTTCCTTGTAACTAATATAAATCTACCCTCCTTCAGTTTAAAACTGCTTCCCCTTGTCACTACAAACCCTGGCAAAAAGTCTTCCTCCATTTTTCATATCAGCTCCCTTTATATAAGGAAAGGTTGCTCTTAGGCCTCCCCGGAGCCTTCTCTTCTCCAGACTGAACAGCCCTGCAAGAGAAGGACTGCGCTGTTACTGTTAAATAGTACTAATACTAAATAGTTTTGCTCCCTGTATGGAGCCTTGAGGGATATCACTCATGAGAGAGTTGGGACACATTACAAGCACACCACTCGCATACCTGGTACCACTTTTGCTCTTTTCTCCGTTTGCTTCAGGCTCATTCCAATGAGAACAGCCTAACAGGAAACAACTCTGATGAATATGAGCCTTAGTTTATGTAGCAATTTGTAGCCAAATCTTTACTATCCAGAATTCCTGGCAGCCATGCATGGTATCCTATCAGGCTATTCTCCAAGCAGAAGAACCCTGCACTTGGCCAGCTCTGACACCAGTCAGTGTAGTGCATCTTGACAGCTGCTCCAATAAAAAGATCTGGTTGAGCCCCTCTGGTTTCCTGCAAGACTTTTACCCACCCATACAGCTTTAAACTTCATGTTTAAGGATCACTTGCTGAGATGAGAATGAGTTTGCTGACCAAGGCTGGCAGTCATGCCACATGGATTTAGGCATGATGTCTTTGAGGACACAAAGCAAGACCACAAGAACAGCAATGTCTCCTCTTTGTATGCTCTTTAAGAGGGAGAAATGAAAAAGAGTGAATATGAAGCAGGGAATATAAATGGCAGCAAAACTTTCCCAGGAAAACTAGTCTCCCTTCAAGCCCCAAACCACCAAAGGAGGAGCCAAAGCCCATAATGGCAGGAATTGGGTAACTGTTGCTGATCGGGATGAAGCCCAGCCTTTGAGCAGCAACACGAGTTCATTTTGACTGATTTCCATGGATATCTGCTTCTACTACATCTGCAGTGGGGAAATTGCAGTTTGAAGGCTTAGCACTTTAAATAGATCACAGCTATTGCCACAAAAAGCACTAATAAAAGGGGCTCATGCTTCAGCTGATGAATAGTTGCAGAGCTGATTCCCAACTTTGTACTGCATCATGAGCAGAAAGAAATCACTGGTCCCAAGCCTGTGGCAAAGAATTTGCTGTATGAATCCAGGTCTTTGAAAGGTCTCACACCCACTGAAATTAGTGAGTATTGAGAGGCCGTGTACCTTTGTGCCTCTGGAACAAAACATTTAGTTCTGTATACTAACTACAGGCTTTGTGCTGTACGTACATACACACCCACACACGTGCGCCCTCATCACAGACTTAATTGTAGGCAAGCACTTCCAACAGGAGTGAAATTAAATGCCCGAAGAAAGGTTATTCTTTAAATTTATTTCTAAGATGTTGTGCCCTCAAGATACAAGTGATGTGTGTTCAATCTCTCCTCTCTCTCAATAGACACCCTCTAGTATGTATTATCTCTTATCTCGCCAACACTAGTGCTTGAAAGCACGATGTACTCTGCAGCACCTACTCTGTTTTGGTCTATTTTAACGTTGAGAGGCTCTAGCACACTTTTCTTCACAGATATAATTAACCCTTTTACTGAGGTGGATGCAGTGTTGTCCATCTCCAACCTGACCGCAGATGGAAAGAAAAAGCATTGCTTCCATTTCTGTCTATTTTTTTTGCACTGTATGTTGCCAGAAGGATTGGAACTGAAGATATCCCGGTTAGGAGCCACAATGTGTATGAACAGGGATGTGATGAAGTCAGGAAAGGAAATGTTTCTTACCATCATATGTGAAATCTGTAAATTCCTTCCAGTCAGGCATAGCTGCAAGCTCTCCTCAATACAGAGCAATGAGGAATGAAAACCCTTTCTCCTGTTGCACTCACTCCTGTTGTGGGTAGATCCAGATGATACTGTCAGTGCGGTGGAAGAGAATGTTGCAAGCATAGCTTGCAAGAAAAACAACTCCAAACTCTCTGAACACCACAAAGCAGGCTGTCACATAGCCTGTTGTTCCCAAGCAAGTATTTCATGCTTTGCAGTATGTTATTTTATACTAGTTGTAGAAATATTTTCTCTCTTCTCTCTCCATTTTACTTTTCAAAGAGAATCCTTTAGGGAAGGAGTGGTCCCATTAAGACAGTAAGAGCCTCCAAGGTGTATGAAGACTTTTAGACAGTCCTGGTTGCTGGAGTAGAATATGAAGCCTGAGCCACTTGCCCAGGACTCCAGCACACTACTAGAGAGTTTGGTGGCTTAAAAGGATTCAGCCAGCCATGTGTTGAGAGAGGAGGGCTAGCTAAGTACAGCTAGTATGAAATCCAGCTCAGGGGTTTTTTGGTTTTTTTTAAAGCCTACTCCTATAGAGCCTAGCGCACAAGTCAGGCAGAGATCCATCACCAAAACCTGGTCTCCTGAAGGTAAGGCCTTTCTAAAACAGAGTGCAAGGCACAGCTCATTTTTAAAATACCAAAGTATTACGGGCTGAGTGATCTGTGAGATAAGAGGCATGCACCTCAGCCTCGTTCACTAACCACGCTGTTGTGAACAAGTAGCTGGAGCCGCATTTTTTGGAGGCCAGATGTAGGCAAAATATGACTGGTTTCTGGCAGAGTAGGCAGAGCGAGGTCACTTTTGTGGATTATAAACTAAGTTAGGCAGATGCACACTGAATGGCTTGGACCCACCTAAGCTGGTGGAAAATCAGGGCATAGCAGAGGCCAAATGTTAGAAATCAAGGAAGGGGTTACAGATGAAAATGTAAGCGTGTAAGTAGTTTCACAGGAGGATTTGAGATTCATACACTTGAATTTAGGGACCTCACTTCTACCAGTGACCTGTTTTAGATGTTCATGTCCTTTATTATCTCAGTCTGGGATTCTTTTTTCCTTTGAAAATGAGAAGATTAGCAGTGTCCCACGTGATACCAAGAGAACATTAATCTCCAGAGAACTTAATTCCAAGTTCAGCCCAAAAGTCACTACATTGCTTCCCTTTGTAAGCAGCATCTGTAATCTGTCTGGGTACTTACACCACACCACCATTTCAACTGCACATCTGCATACAGGATGTCCTTTGACAACTGCTAAAATGCCACTACATCAGAGCAAGAACTGCTCACTGGAAGATGGCACAGCTTCACATGTCTTCCTGCACAAAAATATCACTGTCATGCAGTCAGCAGCCTGGCCTAGTGGACAACTGAATGACCAAAGAGCAAAACAATGTGCTCGTGGCTGGCTCTGCCTCAGTTTACCTCTGCAAAATGGGGGTAATTGCACAGTACTGTAGATGGAAAACTGAGATAGGCTTCTAACTACGGTCTAGGCTAAAAAGAGTATAGTAAATAACTCAGGCGTATTGTAAGAAGAGTGCTCTTTCAGTATTTTATAGACTGAGAGTTTTAAACTGGATGAAACAGAGTTCTTAATTACCATTAGAAATTAGAACAGAACTCACCCCAGATGACACTCACAGTCAACAAGTTTTTGATCTAAAACAGACAAGGAACCTACAGCACAGATGAACTTGAAAAACCATAGTAGGAAATATGTTAAGGATTATTTTCTAATCATTCTTGTTGTTATGAGCTTGCAGTTTGTGACAGTTACAAAGAACTCCATTTCAGGACAGGGGATTTTGACTGGAAAGAAAAATATTAGGACTTTATGCACTGAGGGATCATTTCAGCTGTAGAGGGAACATTGCAAAAGACAAAGGGACAGCAGCTTAAACGTGCCATGCTAAAATTAGCTGGGGAATTAGTTGGGTTAGCAATACATGCTATTACCAAGGCAAAACCAAAATGTACAAAAAGTTTCTTTCTCATGATTTATGGGCCAGCTTTGTGAAAGCATCACATCCGTAGTGCTAGCACCACCATGAGTAAACTCCATCTTTCTTCCCATACAAAAGCACACCAATTACCAGCTGGAGTTAGGAAACTCCCTCCATCACATTACAGCAGAGTGATCATCAGAATGACGCTATTGCTCTTCAGAAGGAACTAATAGCAGTAAATAGCCTTTGAGGGGAGACAGTTGTGTATCCATTTCCCACCTGTATTTCATTTTTCATTCTTCCCTATTGACCCCACAGATCCATCTGCCCTCAAAGAGGGGTAGCTGCAAGTGTGGCACATGGCATGCCCTGCCTGCTTCTCCTGCACCTCTGCACAGCTTGTCTGAGTATGCCTGCTACAAACCCCTTGCTCAGTGAAGATTCTCCCACAGACTACAGGGACACCATATGGCTGGTTTAGACAAAACTCTGTGGCATTTTTTCTCCTTTCTCCCCAGTCAATTCACAGTTAATCCATGACATCCCTCAAAGGGCACCAGACTATTCATCTAGCTGAGAAGTGAGTGAAAAAGCACAGACTCACTTTGACATTGTATCAGCTAACTCTCCAGATAACCCAAAAGCTCACCAAGAGAACAGGCCTGATGTCATGCAAGCCCTGGGCAGAGCAATCCCAGATCCTGGTGAGGGTATCAGCTCCAGGAATTTTCCACCCCTTTGGTGAGAGCTCAGACACTGGAATTTAACTTGCATGAGGAAACAGATGGGCATGTTAAGGGAGGACAGAAGACAGAAAACCTTAACAAAAGCACCATTAATAGAATACCCTGGGAAGTAACAGGAGATCCAAGCTAAGCACGGAGACATGGAGAACTAAGTGCTAATAATGCAGAAGGTCTTCCACCCAAAGCTATTCTGTCACTTGAACATTTGAACCTCCTTTAAGGACAATCTAAAATAAGATCTGGTGCCCAGCAGTTGCATTCATACCAAGCTTTTCTTGGAAATTTTCTTTAAGGGATAATTTTCTTTAAGCTCTCCTCCAGACATAAGGCTGCGGCTAAGATGTATACACCAGTATCGGCTTTAAAGCAGCCCTATTGATTATCAATAACAGCCCCCCTTCTCAGCCTTACAACCTGGGGAAATCCACAAATTCCTAGACATGAATATCTGTGTCAGACTCATTTTTACTACCTGAGGCAGTTAAGTGGAAAACTGTTTTGGGGTCATGTCTACTGCTGGATTGCAGTAACAGCAGCAACAGCCTCCTCTCAGCAGCTCTGGGCAAATTCAGTAAACCAGCCCCACAGCCCTGTGACATGCATCTGAGCCAGTGTTTAAATGAAGTGAAATAGCCTCATATCCAGGCTGTCCCCCCGCACATTTACATGGGCATAACCCAAATGAACATTTGGCCAGCTCAGGGTGGCTGAACTGCTGTTTCTCTCAGCACAAGATGCCTTTCTTGGGACAGAGAGGGAGGAATAGAGACTCCAATACCCTCCCCATCCCAAATACACATTGCTTTTTCCACAAAAACTACCAGCTATGCTGCTATGCCCCATGCCAGGGCTTGCTTTCCTTGCCCAAGAGAGCTCCAGACATGCCTGTCTGACGTGGCTTGTCACAGGTGGTCACCACGGGGCTGGGGGGAAAGGTGGGAGCGGCCTGTTCTATTTATTTATTTATGGAATGAAAAGCCAAACTGGGAAAGGACTTTGGTACAGTGCAGCCAAGTGACTATTAAGTACTGCTTTAAAAAGCCACAAGGTCACCTTAACTGACATTTGGATAAGGATTTTATAGAAGTCACAGGACTGGATGATGGACTTGTTGTGTCTATGATCACAGGGCAGGGAGGGATTTACGTGCCGGTCAAGAATGCTGCATTGTTTTGACTCTTTCATGTTCATAAATGCTCATTTAGTAGCCTGTTGGATAAAAGAGGTCGATTGGACTTCCTTTTTTCACTTACTGTAGTTCCAGGTAGCTTCCTGGACTCTATTGGCACACCTTCATGAAATTTCACAGCCCCTTACCTGCCAGTACTCTCCAGGTGTCACCTCCTTGCGTGATCTGTCTTCTCACTTGGTTAGACCTTAGCCATTTCAAGTCTGTACTTTGTTTGAGCAGGATGTGAGAATTCCTCTCAAAGGAAGAACTAGCACACAAGAACACTGGAATCTGAAGGATCTGGACAGATGGGCTTTGATATAATGTGTGTTTTGAAGCTGGTGGTTGTATATAGATGTGTGTGTGTTTGTGTGTGTGTATGTGTGCTTAGAAGCAGAAGAGACTCTGGTTGTTAAGCCCTGCACAGCCTGAACAAGCAAGGATGCAACCTTGAGCAAACCTGAGAAGAACGAGTCCAAGAAGAAGGAGGACATGTTCTGATGACATGCACCTTCTGGAAAAAATATTATAGGTAAGCATGCAAACGTCAAAGAAACACCTGGTTCCAACATTTCTTCTCCTTGGTGACATAACATACAGGATAGGTTTTGGCCAAGTGGTAGAAAATGTAAGGATCATGCCAAAAATTATCCTCATCTGAAAACATGTAGTATAGGTGTGCATTTGAGTCTCCTTATTAAATAATGTCATATAGACATTACATTCTTAAGGCACTGTTTGTGCTTCAATTCCTAGAAACCAGACTTACCTGTTCAGTGACTATGATGTGGACTGGAAACTTCCCTGCCCTTTTCTCACGTTAGCCCTGCAGGGAGGTGCAAACATGAAGAATGTCAGAAACTTCATAATAATTTGCTAAATATTTAACATAATTAGTCATTGGAGCCCTGTCCCTTTCTCCCACTGAGGTGACCAAGAGACAGATCACGGGACTCATAGTGTGGTCCCCAGCACTTGTTCTGTGATGCCACTTGATGTTGGCAGGTGTGTTGCAGTCAGGCAGGATCAGCAGGCAGAAGGAAAGAGAGAGGGACAGGCAGCACAGGCTGCAGTGTTGTTGTACCTTGGCTGGGGCTGACTGGCTCACTTGCTCAGCGTCTGGGAAGTGAGGGTCTGCTCCCTGCATCTGAGATCCTGACGAGTGGCTGGTGTCTGACACCAAAGCCCAAGAGAACGCAGACAGAGCAGTGGCTCGGTGCCATGGTGAGCCCTGCCATGCAATGGAAACCTCAGCAGTGAGAGCAGCCTGACCTGGCTGCAGTCAGAATGTACGTGCTGGAGCAAAGGAGGCTGGCAGCCACACCATCCACATCCCATCGTGTGACCCGGAATGTGTATGTGACACCACATGGTGCTAACAGGGAGGGGGCCTGAGGACAAGTCCCTGGGACCCATCCACCTTATGTAAAGCTATTCCTGGAAAGGAGGCAGGAAAATGTCTGGGCTTATGCTGATATGGTTTATCTCCACTGAAGGACTTTGTCCCATATATGAATTAGAAAAGCTCTACGTGCCAGCAGCACAGTAGAACAGGGGACTCCAACAAAAATTCTGAATCAATATAGCATGGAGATAAAAAATCCTTTCCCTATCGACCCCTTTGCTCTTGGAAACTTGCCCTGTCCCTGAAGCAGAGGCCATTGCAGGAGCTTTATAACTCACTGTGTAGGAATTACTGCCCTTTCACTGAAGTTATGTCAGGACTCAGCCAAGAGCATAATCAGCAGCCAGAGTAGCAAAGTTTTGACATTGATTTCATCATAAACATCCCAACCCACTGAGCCTGCTAGATATAGCACCACTGTCATTGGTATTTGAATTTGCTGGTTCATCTCAGCTTGTACATCTTCACTGAGACATAGACACAACCAGAAAACCTACATCAGTCCCCACAGATGCGGGGTGGACTTAAGGATGGTCCCTAGTGCACTAACACAGTGGGGTAAGGCAGGCAGAGAGAAGGGTCAGTGCTCCCAGTGGACTAATGTTTAGTCCACGTACCTAATAACGGGTAGCTACACACAACATACACCAAACACTCCCTCCTCCACCACATTGCCCTACATAAAAAATATCTAGATAACTATAGTCCCACTCAGACTGACAGAGGCAGCTGCTATAGCAGAGTTTTTAATCCTAAACCAGAGTCTGTTGTCACTGGCAGGAAATCTTATTGTGTTGGACAGGCAGTCCTAGACCTTAATTAAATTCATTGCCCTCCCCACAGAACCAGACAGATGGAGTCAGATGAAGCACGTTGCTTAAGCCAGGGACCACCTGGCTGTAACTTCATCTAGGTGACAGCACATGCTTTTGTGACCCTCTCTGAAAGGTTGAAACCCCAAGCAAGCTCCCAGAGGTAAAGTGAGGATTTGTAAACAGCAAGAAATCAGAGATGCACTCTTCTGGGAAGGAATTTATTATTCCTTCTCCTTTTAGAGACTGAAATTTTGGAGCCTTTTCCCTGGCCAAATCTGCAGCAGTTCATGCTGGTTCAGGATTGATTTTTAAGGGAGCCAGTGGCTCCTCCTCTGTCTCCACTGCACAGAGTGTAGTAGGGGGTACTTTGAACCAGGTCCTGCTAGGAGCCCCTGCTACCGACCACATCATTTTTCTTTCTTATGCTTGCCCTCACACTGCCTCAGTGAGATAAGGTGCAATACTTTCTCCACACCAAAGAAGGGCAGCGGTGTCATCTACACACATTTCCCCTGACCACAACCCAGTGATATCAAGATGGGGAGAGGGCAACAGGCAGAGGGAGGCATCTTGCCACTCTGTTTGTCCCCTAAGTCCACCACAGGACGTGGGTGTACATCTGCAAACACAGTGCAGCATGCAGTGCAGAGGCACCTCAGCAAAAATTCAAAAGGCTACAAAGATCAAAGGTTGAGTCTCAAGAGCATATCCTGGTGTTGCAGCCTCCCTCCTGAGCTAATCAGCCCTTCTTTCCTGTGTCTGGAGGGAGCAATGCACTGTCCTGTTACTGGAAGCTGCAGCTGCTTGCACGTGTCACCTCCCCATAAATAAGCAAAGGACTCTCCCTCACCACGTCTACCCAGCACAGCAGTGGCCATGGCCTTCAGTCAGGGCACACTTCTCAGCTCCAAGGCACTGTGCCTAAGCTGCTCTTTTGAGCTGTGAGGTCTGGTAACCAGGTCATGTCCACATGGTGACATCGGAGTGCCCTGAGCCCCCAGCTAAGACAGATGGCATGTGCTGCTCAGGTCATGGACTGACAGTGTAGGATCTGGCAGCGCAGCCAGATAAGTAGGCAAAACCCCTTTCCACTTTCTCCTACTCCCCCACTTCTCACTGGAGTGTTTGTAAAGCCAGGAGCAAACACACAACATTGGTGCAGGGATTTTTATTTTCTGAGAAACACATACTTTACTTCCCAGTGCAACAGTCCTTCAGATACATAGTGGCGGCTGCCAGAAACATACAGATCATAGGCAGTACTGCTCTTTATAGTTTTCCTAATGCGAGTTTAACAGCTAAACCCTCCAGAGCTGGCAGGCCCTGGAGACTGACTGGCTGCATTCTCCCTCACAAAGCGAAGTAATACTGTGCTGGAAGCTCTCCATAGTAACCTGCTAACAGACTCACCTGTGGGAAGAATGGGAATCTGTGTCCTTGCTTGCCATTCTCACATCACTTTCATTTGGGTTATCCCTTCACTCTTTCATTCACCACACTCAACACTTCCTTTCCCTTGTTCCTCCACATCCCTTCATCTCTGGCCATGCCATTTGCCTCAGATGAGACTGAGTTTCAGGGAGGGAAAAAGAGAAAGGAGATAGGATAGGCAGAAGCTCAAAAGTAACCCCTAACATTATTTTTCCTAAGAAAGCAGATTATTTCTTTTGTATACATGAAGCCAGGAAATGACAGTTTATCATGGATATCACTCTGAGTGCCTCTATGCTGCCTGGAGTGACTCTTGGCCTCTCATCAAAGCTTTCCCAAACATCATGGATGGCCAGTTGCGAGATGTCCAAAACAGTGCTGGGGAAGCTATCTAAGATGCTTGGACAGGCCTCCATCATGGTGTTCCATTGTGCACACGTGCTAACCCTGGAAACCAAACTCCTTGTACTTGGCGGCCATATCATTTCGGAACAGCTCCAGAGCCTTCTTCATTGCAGCCTGGGCATCAGCCCCGAAGTCTGCAGCATGTTTTTCAGCAAGGACCTTGATAATGACTTCAGAAATGAACTGTGAGGAAGGAAGAGAGAGAAAAAAACTGAAGGGACACTCAAGGTTTATTTTCAGAAAAGCCAGACTAAGAAATAGGTTGCAGAGCCTGGAAATATCTCTGAGCTAATTCAGTAGCCCCCTGTGCAGTCTCTGGAGAGACAGTGAAGTTTAGCATGCAAGGAACCTGGGCTAGGCACAAGAACTGGGCTCTATTCCTAGCTCCGACACTGAGCTGCTTCATGACCTTGAGCAGACCATGGCCCTTCCCACTTTTTGTCTGCCTCATCCATTAAGAACGAAAATTCATGCCGTGTGTTTGTATAACACTTAGTTTTATGGGTTTTGGTCTCCAATGGATCCTCTAGGGCTTGCTCTAAAATTGTATGTCCCATGTGTCCAGCCACTGACAGGTCTTATGTAATACAGCTTCCCAGGCATGCAGAGGCTGCATGGGTTGGTTTATTGTTGTCAAGGGTTAGTCAGACTGTGTGTGGTGTTTGGAATGGGAAATCTAAACTTGGATATTCACATAACATTCGCATACCATTACCCCTTTTTGTGCCTCCTGCTGCCTGTACACAGAGACCTTGATCTTGAGGGAGAACTCACTGGAGTCCAACTAGTCATTGGTAAATAAAAGCACAGCTCTCACATAGCTGTCTTACACACATTCACTGCACATCAAACACCAAGATTCCTTGCTCTTTTCCATACCTCCAGATATTTGACAGGGATTTTGTGCTTGGTCGCGTGGGTCTGAGCCAGGGGCTTCAACTCTGACTCGTGATTACCCTTCTGCTTCAGGATTTTTCCCAGCTGGGTAAGAACAGTAGCTCCATGTTTCTTCAGGTCCTCAGAGCCTTTCATCGCATCAGGGGTCTTCAGGCCTTTGAATTTTTCAAACTTTTCAATGGTCTCAGGGTGGTCCTGAAAGAGTCTGTGGACAAAAGTAGAGGGACTTGTCTTTGGAGAGCAGAAGCTCCTGACATACTTCCCTTTGAATATTGAATCTACTGTAATCCCATCTTCTTACACATGTCCTAATATGATCACCATTGCCTATTTCCATTCCCTCTGGTTGTGACAGAGACACTGCCCTAAACCTGTCCAACTAGAGTAACAAAGTGTCTGTACTTTTTTCGTATAGGTCTGCTAACTCTTTGGCACCAGTCCCCTGGGTTACATCAACTATTTGAAGACAGAGACAAGGGCCAAGGCCGGTTGTGATACTGAGAGGTGAGTTCTTGCATTCATGTGAAGGAAAACCAAAACCAAACAAAACCACCTGTCTTCATTGACTTACTATTGCTGAGGAGCCAACCTGTAGACCTCCGGCTCTCACAAGGACTCTAATCCCAGCCCATCATTTGTTTACCAGAAAAGGAGAAGCTTCTCACAAATAATAAAAAAAAAATAATGGGAGCAGTTCCCAGCCACAGGTCCGTTACATCTGGAGCTCAGGTTTTCTTGAACATCAGCGGGATGGGAATGCTTACTGTGCCCCCCAACCCTGTGATTGCAGACACAAAGGAGTTTGGTTCCTGACTTTTTTCCCCACTCTCTTTCCCTTGCCTCTCTCCTCCCTCAGGAACTCCTTGGAGGAACAGGAAATTACCTGGTTTGGCTGGAGAGCACAAAGTTACAGGGGAAGGGGTGCCATCTATTTATGCAATGCAACGCTCTACCATGCGATATTTGTTAGAAAAAATGTATTACCTTTCCATTTGGAACTGCTTTTACTGTCATGTGGCAAATTCAGAGCCAAAGTAACCACCTCACAGAAACTGATAGGTGAGGACGGCTCAGGTTCCTGCTACCCCTCCAGCGTGCCTGCTCCAGACCACATGAGGGGAAAGCCATCACAATACCACTCACTTCATTCCCACTTTGTTCCCTTCCCTTCAAATGGCAGCTGAACTGGGACATTATAAAGAAGGTAAATAAAACAGCTCCCTGCTTTGTCTCATCTTTGAAAAAAGGTTTTCAGAGCTCTTCAGTCAATATGCCTGATGGTGTGGACTCCTTCCCTTAGCCATGCTTAGGGTAGAAAAGCCCCCAAGCAGGTGCCATATCCCCAGGAGCAAAGGACAATGAGATTGGCATGGGAAAGGGAAGGCCTTTGGAGTGATGGAGCCAATGTTACTGATTGGCCTGGCCTTTTCTGTACCTTTCCAGCACACTGGACTGTGCACAGTCTGAGGTGAGGTCTGAAGAGAATCTCCTCAAAGTCTCCATCCCTGCTGGTCTTTAAAGGACAAGCTAAGCTCCAATGCCCACCTAATGTTGTTTCCAACTGCAGTATCTGGGTGTTCCCCAGTCAGGGTGCCAGGATCTCATGGAGTTTGGTGTCCTCTCTGAGGGAGATTTTATGAGCACTCCTGCTCCAACACTAGAATCATGGAGGAGGGAAGCAGGGGAAGGATGTGCTTCATTTCACACACCCAGACAGCAAATTCATCATAAGGTAATATACAATTGTTACCACACAGATTTCTGGCCAGAAAGTGGGATGGACTGGGCTCTGTCAGGTGACACTAAGGTGGGGAAAGGGAAACACTCAGGTACTTCTGAGTGTTTTTTTTACTGAAATAGTAAATTTTACTGAAATAGTAAATTCCAAGAAAATTTTCACAGATGTGATTTTCCTCTAATTTCCTTCCCTGCCTCCCCATATCCTTGCTGCAGAGCACCTGAAGACCCATGACATACAATTCTCTCCAGCATTTCTTACTGCAGTGCTCGGGAAATGGGGATCCAAAGAAAAGCTTAGCCACCAGAGGCAGAGGGACAAAGCACCACCATCTTTTAAAAGCAGCACTGGCCTGCTCCTGCACCCATAGAGAGATGGAGAGACAGAAGTACAACCACTTTACACAGTGAGTAACTTTTAACCTAGAAACCACAGCAATGGAAAACCCACTACCATACAAGAAAGCAAACAGCTTGTTGAAATAAACACTGACAAACATGTCTCTCATCAAAAGCTCTCAGCTTTACTCTTAGAACAGAAGCTTCTTGCCTACCTCATTAAAATTATATGCCCATGGCCGGCGAGGTCAGACTCCACCTTTCCCCAGACAGTCAGGACCTGCTGCCATTCCTGGTCACTGAGCCCCATGGTTCACTGAAGGCAGATCCTGAGTGCTCCCTGCAGTTGTTTGCCTTTCCCCAAAGGGTAGCTGGAGAGCTCACCCCTGGGATTTATAGACCCTGCTCACAGACCTACACCTGTCAGTCATTAACTGGGCATCTTGCTCTCTTTCAGGCTTGTCTAACCTAATCAGCCTCCCTGTTTTTTCCTAGGAAGCTATTTTGGGTCAGGTACTATTGTGGGTGCCACTGATGGCATAATTTCTGCTTTTCGTATTGGACTGGCACATGTCCCACTCTACACAGAAAGGGCACTGCCGAAACACAGTGCCAGGAGCCTGTCCTAGGTTCCCAAGGACCCAGAGACAGTGTCAAGCTGTATGCCAGGAGATTCCTGAAGAGCACTGTCATCTGCAAGGCCACCCTGCCTCCTCTCCCCTGGGCTGGCAAGGGCAGGCAGGAGAAAAGGCCAGGTCATCAGAAACATTGGCGCCATCACTCCAAAGGCCTTTCCTTTCCCATGCCGATCTCATTGTCCTTTTCTCCTGGGGTAACACACCATTTGTTACTAGAGCAGAGTGCAGTGTTAGAAGAGACTTGTCCTTAACCATATTCAAAGCACCCCAGTCATTTCCCCAGCTGCTGCAGGAGGAAGGAGAGGGACAAGAGCTGTATGGGAGCCAGTTATACCACACCTGTTTGCTGGGGTCCTGCTGCCTGCTCTTCTGGGAAACACCTAGGATTAGCTGATGGCTGAGCCTGGATATTGGAGCCAACAGATGTACAGCTGAGCCAGGAGGGTAATTTGCAGCAGGCTAGAGACACAAGGACAGCAAAGCTTCACTCAACACCCACCCAGCCAGCAGTTCTGGTCTCTGACTACCTCTGTCAAGCCAAACAAATATCAGTGTTGGAAAGAAAGGCCACTGGGCTGACAAACCACCTGGGTATGCTTTGTGTTCCAAACCTATCTCTGGATGTTTCCAAGAGGCAAACAGGTGAGAAATGTCAACAAAGGGCTGAAGATACCTGCCTCGGGATTCAGGAGGAGGGTACGCAACCCTACAGTCTCTACCATAGTGCTGCACAATCTGAGGTGCATCACTGCCTCTGCACCCTTCCACTCTCTACAACACAGGAACAGGTTCCCTGTTCCAGCCTTGCAAGGGGAAAGAAATGCCCACATCCAAGGGTAATCAGGCAGCAAGGATGATGGAGGCACAGAGCCTCACACCCCTCAGAAACACAGAGCTTTAAAGGGAATAGTTTGATTAAGAAGGGTGGCACAAGCCAAATGGAAGTGCCACCAAGTGGTTTCCAAGTGTAGAGGTAAGGAAATTCTGCCCATTACACATAACAAGCTTCTGTCAGCTAAATGAACCCGTGACTCTGAAATCCACCCCTTCCCTCTCCTCTATGCACCAGTTTGCTTCACATCCAAAAAGCCACATCCTAAACACTTCAATTCCAAGATTTCATCCTGATTTACCTATGCAAACACCAGGTCGCTACCAGTTACCCAAAGTAAGCTAAGCTGCTGGAATAGCACCTAGGACTCCAAATCATTCCTCGTGCAGTTCTCAACAGCACAGGACTGAGAGGGGAGAGATCACACGCTTGCAACCTCACTGCCCAAGTACTCAGAGCGGTAAACAAGCATTTGTACCCTCCCAGGATCCACCTTGGGTAGGATCCTGAAAGGTTTACAAGCCTTTCAAACATGGCAGAAACATGTTCCTGGTACACAGGAGGCTGCTGCTTATGCACCGAGCTCTGTCTTATTCCCCAAGCTGAAACCACTCAGTTCAGTGCAAAACTAAAGCTGTAAAAGCTTTATTTGAAATTGGTCTACTTTTCTCTCTCTGTAACTTTCTCCAGGGTTGTGAAGCCATAAGTCCTAGTATGTATAAGTCCTTACATTAACGTCCATACTAAGTCAGAAGACTTAGAACGAGCATGAGATTTCATACTGCTCTTTTTTCAGGCGAAGTAGTAATGAAATAAAATCATAAGCTCTTCTCCCCAGAGCTTAAATAAATAAGTAGTCTACAAAAATACTAAAAGCTTTATAGTGCACCTGACTACCCCTCAACCCTGCAGCCATGAGAAGGACATAAAATTTTAGTATCTACAGGCCTCTTTTTGGGGCCTCCCTTGGGGCAAAATCTATCACTTGCATAACCATCTGGATAAATACAAACCATAGAGAGCCAGAATTTTGGCTGCCTCTTTTAAAATGCTCCAGGTGGATGAAGAGCCTATTTCAAGCAGCTCTGCCCACACCAGAGCCATGCTAGCACCCGTGGCGGTGCCTCTGCACCCACACCTGAGGCATTCTTGCTAAACCAGCAGAAAACGGACCGTTGATGCTTTTGGCCATTTTGGGTTTTTGGCCACGATGTTTTGAGGTGCACTGGTCACCGTCACCGTGTTGCAAAGCCCCAAGGGTGGACGCGGTCTAGCAGACCTTGCCTGAGCAGGGTGGGGTGGACTGGATGACCTGCAGTGGTCCCTGCCCAGCCCAGCCCTTCCATGGCTCCGCGGGTCCCCCCGGGGCTCCCCCGGCCCGGCCCGGGCAGGAGCGGCCGCAGCTGCGGCCCCGTCGGCCAGGACTTGCTGCCACCTCGTGGCCACGAGTGACTGAGCCACGGGCACTGGCGACCACGTCCAAGCCCCTGCCCGGGATTTGGAGGCGCGGGGAGATGGCCGAGAGGTAGCCCTCGCGTTCCGGAGGCAGGAGGGGGACCCCAGGGCAAGCAGGACTTCAGCGTCCCCCCCGTCTGCAGCGCCACCGGGCTGAGGCTGCGGTCGGGTGCAGAACTTCTGTTAGGGGCTCATTTTCGGTGTGGGATGTAGAAGCGTTGCATTACCTGGTCACTTGGGATGTTGTGCCTCCCTCCTTTACCTCCCAGCCTTAATACTGGAGAAGTCTGGGGTGGTGACATCGGGGCAGAAGAAGATCCCATGTGACAGCAGCAGAGCCACAGGCAAGACTCAAGGTACTGTGGAGGAGAAAGGCTGTTCTAGAGACTTTGTGGGGCTTGTTTCTACCCAGAAATATTCCCAAAAGATGCTTTGGAGAGGTTCTCCCTTGTAACGAGTGCAGCAGGTAGGGCAAGAGCCATCTCTGGAAAAACAATGGGTTCAATCTCACTTCTGCCTTGCTCCTCCCTCCACATACGGCCAACCTTTCTACAGGTAATAATGAATTTAGACCATGTCCCAATCCTGTGGATGAAAAAGCCACTTGTTCTCCCCATTTATGAGTGATCAAAGAAGTTTTATGACTTGCTTGAGCCCACAGACACCCCAGTGAAAGAGCAGGGACTGGCCTTTGGGTATGGTTTTAGAAAACCAGCTGCTTGGTGGTTATTACTATGGGGCTCAGCCGCCCAAGTGGAGCTGAGAGGCACAGAGGAATCACACACCAGCCACAAGGATGGACCAGATCCAAGTCTGCTTGGCCACATTCCATTTTTTTCTGAGAGTATTGCTGTTATGAATAGAGAAATCCAACCCCAACCTGTAAAGTGAATATCAGAGAGCCTAACAGTCCCCCACATTGCCTTGGTGTTGAAGAGAACAAATATCAAGCTCTGTTTCCTCTGCAGTCAGACCTGCTGCAAGTAGGAAAATGGGCACCCAAGAGAAAAGCACTGGCAGAAATTGTAGATTTCTTTCTAATTTGAAGTAAGCTTGTGAAATAAACTTTCCAGCAAGGAAGAGAGATGCTCTAAAACCCAGTTCTTCCTCAAGAAGTGAGCCAAGCCGTCTTGTGTGCATACACAGCAAAACGTCTCAGAGGGAAAAACACATATTTTCATCAAAGACTTTTTTCTTTGCAATGAGCTTTTTCCCCCACAATACAATTTTTTAAAAGCCCTGAGAGTAGCCAAGAGTCCCACGGCTGGAAGCAGCAGTGACAGCAGCTCCAGCTCTGCTGTGATCCTGGGTTGTATAAAGCATGGTGTGACGCAAGTAGTACACACTACTGTGGTCAGGGGGAGGCTGGCACTCCAAAAAAACCAGGAATATTATATAACAACAACTTACATAATTACCTATTGCATAATGCCAGGGAAAAGGCCCTCCATAACGCAGCTGTGGTTTCTATGGCAGTTTGCTGAAACACAGCTGCTTCTAAGAGATTCATTTGCTCTTTGTTTCAGGAGCCTGCAGCTCACTCCATGCAGACAGACAGGTGAGACTCCTGTACTCACAGCAGCTTTAGCTGGAGAGGTAAGGGATATAGTAATGGAATCTTACAGCCATAGCAGGGCAACAGCATTGAGTTTTCTGCAGCTGTGCCATTGACTTTGGTATTCAGAGGATCAGAAGGCTGTCAAGTAAGAGCACCATCTGAAACTATGTTCATGGCATAGCCTCTACTGCTTGTAGGAAACGAGGTGGAGTCTAACTGATGATGGCAGTGGCCAAATCAGGCTCACTCCTCTCTTCCCCTCGCTCTTAGGCACTATTCTTAGCAGTGCCTCCAGGCAGGGCTCCCGCACACTGATGCATTTCAACAGCTGAGAGGTGACCCAACCTGCTTGTTTAAAAAGAAGAGGAAGTATTAGGAGGAGAAGATTTCAGCTTCAGGACAAGATTTGGGGCATGAGTTTGCAGAGCTGTGCTGTGTACTTACCAGTATCTTGGCATGGACTCTTTCGGGGATCATGCCCTGTGCCGTAAAGGCTGAGGTGGCTTTACCTTTGCTTCAGGGCTCACAGGATCCAGCCTTTGGTGACTATCAGATGTAACACAGGCATAACCCCCAACTCCTGTGCAATCACTGAGGCATCTTACAGTGTATCTGACACTGCACAGCACCTGGACAAAACATTTAGCTAGGATATATTGCAGACCAGTGCTTGGATTCAGTGGCAGAACATGTGGGAAAGCAGCAGCGCAATCCAGGACAAGAATATTTAGGCTACAATATAGAAACTGAGGCTGTCTGAGGATGTAAACCTTCTCTGGAGGACTGGGAAAGCAGAGCACAAAAGGACTGAGGTTTCTGTGTGGGAAACTGTGAGAGCAGTTAAAGGAAGGAGGAGTATGATTAGAGAACAGTTAGATTTTTAAGTCTCGCCCACCTAGGAGCAAAAGGAGGAAATTACTGTTTAGAGATAAGAACATGGATGATAGCAGTGAGACCCCAGAGGTCTTTAGGAGTCAGTGGGAAATGTGGCATGCAGTAGTCCCTTCAGGTGGATTAGACCTCATAACACCATAATGGCACTCAGGGATTTGTGTACTACTTACTGAAGTACTAAAGCAAGAGAGGAATTCCTCCCTCATCACGAATAAAATACTGTAACTAGAGCCTGCTGAAGGACAACTGAGAAAGGCAAGGGCCACAAAAATGCATATGGGCAAAAAGAGTCAAGCAATGAGCCTGCATGCCCAAATGTGCACTGCCTGCTGCCCTGGAGCTCTGCAGCTCAGAGCTGCCCACAGGAAGCTGTAACAGAGACTCTTGAAGCATGACTGAGGTTGAGATTTCATGAACAGGTTGACTGAAATCCAGGCAACTGGAAGGGGTGGCTGTTCCCACACCGTGCTTTATGCCAGAGAGTGTCCTCATCCTCCTCTTCCCAGTGCCTTGGGAATATGGGTGGTGCCTTGCAAGGGGCCTTGCCGTGTAGGAGTGTGGGGTGCACTTTGGCCATGGCTGAATGCTGCTGGAGAGGTGTTCACATGCCTGCAAAGGCAGCAGCAATTGCAGCATGGCTAAGACCAAAGCAAAAGCAACATCAGCAGTGACAAAGCTGAGCCACTGTGCAAACAAGCACTCTTTTTGCAACCCACCCTTCCTCAGGACACACCAACACTCATGCCCAAAGCTTGCAGGGAGCCAGAAGTGTCCGACTGCTGTTTAAACTCACAGAATCACAAAATATGCTAAGTTGGAAGGGATCCACAAGGATCATCGAGTCCAACTCTTGGCCCTGCACAGGATCATCCCCAAGCGTCACACTATGTGCCCAAGAGTATCATCCAAACACTTCTTGAACTCTGTCAGGCTTGGTGCTGTGACCACTTCCCTGAGGAACCTGTTCCAGTGCCCAGCCACCCTCTGGGTGAAGAACTTCTTTTTAATATCCAACCTAAACCTCCCCTGACACAACTTCAGGCCATTCCCTCAGGTTGTGTCACTGGTCACCACAAAGAAGAGATCAGTGCCTGCCCCTCCTCTTCCCCTCACAAGGAAGTTGTAACTGCAATAAGGTCAACTCAACATTGAATAATTATTCCTATCTGAGCTGCAACTTGAGGAAGAGGAGTTAACCAGGCCTTGACACACAATGCACAGCTCAGACTCCCAAAAAAGAGTGGGAGAGTCCCTCCCTACATGGTAAAACTGGGTGATACAGCCAGAAATTGCCTTCTCAGGCCCCATGGGCAGGCAATGGCCCTCAAGGTACCAGCACTTAATATGAGGCTGTGCATGTTTTAGGTTGGAGGCAATGACAGCAGAGCCTCCTCCACCCCACAAAACCTGTGCAGCTCTTTATGAGGGCTTGAAATTAATTGGATCAAGGAACTGGTATCAGTTTAAAGTAACTGTATTTATCTTCTAGAGAGTTTATTTTGAAGCCAGATAAGTTCTACAGTCTGGTTTGCAACACAGCTGGACCAACACATGCTGGCAGGGGAGTAGGAGGATGCAGAGCTACTTATGCAGGCATCGCTTGTGAAAGAAACACCCATCGAGCCATCCTCCAGAACCCCAGGCAGCACTGTCTAACTAGTGGAACAGCACATACAGATTAGGGTTTCCCTTTGCCTGAGTTTCATGGGATGAAAAGCGAGAAAACAGACACATTTTTATTCCTTTTGCCTGCAAAACAGCCTCTCATCCACAAAGCACGGAGCCTTTGCGAGATAAGAGCCTGTGGGGAAGCCAAGATCTACCCCTCGTTTATACTGATGTTTACACTTGCCTTTTAATGAGCTCCAGCAGGTTCTTGCTTCCAGCTGCAGTTGGCCCTTTTCAAAGTTCAAGGTCTCATTTTGCATTATCGTTCCAACGCCAAGTGCTCCCTTAGGGAGGAGAGGAACAATCAGGACTTTTTCTCTTCTGAGAAGCAGCACAAGTTTAAGTAGCCCCTAATCCAGAAGGGCTTTCTGTGCTCTGCTAGTCTTCTGGGGAACTCCTGCAAGTAAACAGATGCCTTGGCAAAAAATCAGTGTTTTCTTCAAGCAGATCAACATCGGGCAGCAGTGAGCACCCTAAACACAGTGCTGGTGGCTTGGCTGCCTGAGCAGAGCATTTACACTGAATTTAGGGTAGCATCTCTGTTCTGTATCTCTTCTCTGTTATTTTCAATGCTGTGCTTGCAACCAGATCTTTTGTCTTCTCCCCTTTAAGGTCCTGCTGGCAAGACAACCACAGTGGTGGGACTTGTTGCTGACTGCAAGATACTGGCACAAAAACCCCCAAGTACTGGGAGATTTCACCTCTTCTGCAACTCCTGGTCCCATGGTACAAATGTAATGTAGCATTCCTGCCACATGCTCAGCCTGGCTAGCCCTCTCAGCTCTTTGGGGTCTAGGGTTGCATATACAGATGACCCAGGCTGGTCACCTTTGGAAAACTCACCTTACATGCAGAGGATCCATGGACAGACAGAAGCTCATCTAGCCTCTTCTTCCAACAGCACTAGTGGCAGATGCCCAGGGAAACTGTAAGAAGCAGGAACAATTCTACTCCCGTGAAGCAACTTGAGGCTAAAGGACTTCCCAAGGTTATATTTGCATGCTTGCATTCACAGCCATAGGCAGAATTCTTCATAATTTTTGTTAATCCTCTTATACGTGCTCCTCAAAATATATTTCAGACACGGCTGCAGCCTTACTAGGTCAAACTGTTTAAAACAGCCTCCTGACTTGGTGATTCTGCAACAGATTAGGCAATGCACAAAGACAAAAATCTGATAATCACTTTCCTTCTAACCACTCACAGACAGCTTTAAGGCATGCTCATTCGGGGGGACAAAAAAAAAAAAAAAAAAAAAGGGAAGTTCCATTACCATCAAAGATCTCTGTACATGCAAGGCTCCCGCCTCTGGTGACTTTTTAATTGCAAGTTCCTCAAACAACATGGTTTTATTTTTCGATCTTCCTCCTCCTGCTAAGGGGTCCAGTGCTGGTGGCTCAGCTGGTTGGATCCAGCTGCTCTGTGACAGCATCTGTTCTGGAAATTGCTTAGCTTAGCCTGTGGTCCTTTTATTTCCTTCCCCATCAACTTCAGCAGAGATCTCATTCCACGTGGTGGCTCTTTGCTCTAAATGAATCCATGCTCCTTCTCTGGATTTCAGTGCTAATTTTTTGACTTATCTGGGGGTTTACAGCAAGGGCCAAACTACACAGGATTTATTATCCTCCTGAGCAAAAGGCCTAATTCACATGGATATTTAATACAGGAGTTATTACGAACCATCTCATTACAATTAAGCCATCAGAGGTTCAAGGCTGCCGGCAGCACCTGCAGATACCAGACTCTACACAAGACAGAGGGGAATGCCCACAAGAGGGAGAGTTAGTGCCAGTCTCGACACTCATTTTGTGCAAACGGCACTTCCCTGCCTGGCAATTGAAGATCCACTCCTCTTGCTTCACTTCTCCCAGCAAAAATGTTTCCCACTCCTGGGGATTCCCCTTTCCATGCTATTTCCCCTCCTCTCCTTTCTCCAGATGACAGGTATTTCGTCTTCTTTGTGTGCAGTAAGCCAAAAGGCCACACTGTACAGGCACTAGATACGGTACCATCAGAAAGGCACTGTGATTAAGATCTTTGCTCTGCTCTGCTTCCCTTTCTTCCCACTCACACTGTGCTGTGCTGGAAGGGCAACCCTGTGCCAGCCTCAGCACAGGCATCCCCTCCTCTTGCCCAGCCCATAACTTGTAGGTGGCACCCCACATCTGCTCCTCTGGGGAGCCTTGTTAACCTCCATGGGCACACATGCAAAATACCAGCCATTCCTGTTGGGGTCTGCTCAGCCTCAACACCCCAGGTCTCATATAGACTCCATCGAGACTTGGGATTTTCAATCCATTTTCCAAAAATAGTTGGCAGCTACCAGCAACAAGAGCTCAGAAGTCTCTGAACTTCTGCAGGACAAAGCTTATTGTGAGGAAGCGCTGGAAGACATTGGTGATGTGGAAGTAGCCACTCTGCAGCCTCCACAGTTGAAGGTGCTCCTTGGTGCTGGTGCAGCATGAGCACCAGAGGGACTTCTCTTGTGAGATCAGCCCGCCAGCTCCACAAACAGCATCTCTAAGTCACCAGGTCCAAAAACTTTCAAGATCCGTTTTGATGATTTTGGCTAGTGATTTAGCAAAACCTGTAACAAAACTCACAGCACTCCTGGGACAGTTTTCTAAACTGAAAGCTTAGAGAAATGCCTTCAGAGGAGATCCATGTGAACCACATCACCAGGATCACCACAGAACCCCCAGGTGTGGCTCCCAGAACTTTGGCCACCCCCTGGCCACCATTAACCTCCAACTGCCAGAACAAGCCTTGCTTGTGCCCAGCTGGCTGCAGTGTGGTAGCAGCAGCAGCCAGCAGTGTTTTTGCAAGTGTGTAGGAGCAAATCAGCTCTCCAGAGGAAGGGAACAAAGCAGGGAAGCTGCTGGTTCCCTCTAAGGAGAGGGATTTCCAGCCCGAGGCAAAAAGCCATGGATGCTTCCTCTGAAGCACATTGTTCCTGCTGATATTAATCTGTCAGGCATAGCACACAAACAGCCCTGGAAAGCAGCACTGACACGAAAGCATATGGGCTCCTGAGCCTGCTCAGTGGCAAAAGAGCTCACCAAAGCAAGGAGCATGGTCCACAGCCTAGCTTGGGGCATTGGGCAAGGAGAGGCCTACCATGTCCAAAGCAAGAAAATTTATCCGCACACCTGCATGACCTGCCTTGCAGCACATCCACAATGCTGTGCAAGACACTGCACATTGAGAGGCAGGAGGGAAATGCAAAAGGAAAACAGAGGGAAGAGAGACATGCCACAAAGGTGATCAAAGGGATGGAACACCTCTCCTATAAGGAAAGGCTGAGAATGGGGTTTGTTCAGCCTGGAAAAGAGAAGATTTGGGGGTTACCTAATTGCAGCCTTCCAGTACCTGAAGAGAGACTCTGAGAAAGATGGAGAGGATCTTTTACAAGAGCATGTAGTGACAGGACAAGGGAGAAAAAGTTCAAACTGAAAGAGAAACATTGGATAATAGGAAAAAATTCCTTACTGTGAGGGTAGTGAGGCACTGGAACAGGTTCCCCAGAGAAGCTGTGGATGCTCCATTCCTGAAAGTGGTCAAGGCCAGCTTGGGTGGGGCTTGGATGAACTTGGTCTAATGGCAAGTGTCCCTGCCCATGGCAAGGAGGTTGGAACTAGATAATCATTAAGGTCCCTTCTAACCCAAACTATCCCATGATTCTATGATAGCTTTACTGTAAGCCAAAGACTTGATCACTCTCTTCCAAATTATAACTGTGGGACTGGGCTCACGAGCTCATGCACCCAGTTGGCCTTTTAGAGCAGCTTCTCACCATCCAGCTGATGCAGAAATGCACAGTGTGAAGGGCCAGCACCTAATCCCAGCTCCTGCAGTCAATCAGAGCATCTCATTCAGCATTACCTGCTCAGATAGGGTCACGTGAGGGGATACAGTAAGACAGCAGTGTAAACAGAGGCTTAGCAAATGCAGCTGATTACTGTAGGCAGCATGTTTTTACTTGGCTTTGGGCATGCTGACAGGAAGTGACATAACCAAAAGGCATCAGAGGCGAGAAGGTGGAGAGGGGCTCGCCCTTGGCAGGGGTGAGGCAGTGAGATTATTTACAAAGCAGCCAGTGGATATATGTATTAGTTATACAGGGTAAGAAAACTAAAAGCAAAGTTACCTTATGTTGAGTGGGATCATTTAATAGTACACAATTACTTCATACAAATTTTGATAGAATTAATCAAAAGTAAGGTTGTGCTCTGAGGCAGAGTTCCCTTGCCACTGAATTCAGGTCCAAATGGAAGCTCTTACTTACAGACACTCAAATAATCAAATCTCTAAACTTCAGATCATTTTCCCTAGCAGCTTAGCTGTTGTGTCCTTTGAAGTTATATTTTAGGTTTAAATTTAAAATCTTTATCCTTCTTTCTTACCTTTAATTTTCTCTCTAGTTTGAAATCCAGAGGCAACTTCCATTTGCAAGGCCAAGCATGCTGGTGCAGTGGGGCAGGATCCCATGATCCCGCTGGGCAGAGCCAGGAAGACACCAGTTGTGTAGCCTCAGTGCCACTGGCCAGTGTCTTGCTCCCTGCCCCAGTGCAGGACCTGAAGGTTGGAGTTCGGAAGTATAGTACAGGTTACAAGGAGACCTGCCCTGGGACTGGAGCTGGGAAATGAAATGTTTTCATCTGAAAGCAAAATCAAGCCATGTAGATCCCTGATGCAACACACAGCCAGGATATCAGGAAGCTTTTGGCTTGCCAGGAACCTAAAAGAAATATTTTCATCCTGAGTGAGGTTAATATAAACATTTTCATTCTTTCTTCCCCCCTATGAACTTGCAGGTGAACCACAAGCTGTCTTGGAGTAAATTTACAACAGCAGCAAATGTTTCTCAAGTGCCTCAGTGAAGTATGAAACTTGCTTCTTCATTTCTGTCTTTGCCCACATGTGCATGCGTGAGCCTTCTGTCTCTGTGAGAGCACAACTTTCATTACTCTGGCAGCAGAAATACATGAAATCACATTTACCCCAGTTGTCCATCATTTTTGATCCCTGCACAGCACTCCCGGGCCATGACAGGGACCACAGTGCTGTGTCAGAGATGCCTCCAGCACTGCACAGCACACCAACTGCATGGCATCCACAGTGGGGGGACCCAGAGAGCATCCTTGGGCCAGGGCATCGATGCCTTCACAGGGACGAGAGCCCAGCTGAGGAGAGAACATCGAGGAGCTCGGTCAAGTGTGTAGAGGATGGGCTGAAGACTTTTCCCTCACCTTCACAGACACAGCTGCAATATCCCCAGCATGTCCTGACACAGAAACTAATAGAGCAGATCTTCAGTGATGAAACGGGGGGAAAAAAAGAGAGGAACATTTTGTGAAGGCTGAACACCCACACCAGCTTTGCAGAAGCATTTTGCTTTTCCACCTGCATATTTCCATCCACTCAGGCAATCTAATACTGACTTCTCCTTTTTTTTTTTTTTTTTTAAAAAAAAACCCATTTGGATCAAAACACTCTAATTACAGAATAAATATTTTGCTTGAAACAAGCAGACAGATATTCAAAACCATTTTCTGACATGACAGATGATCTGAAAGGAGCTGCACTGCGGGCACTGTATGCCATTCAAGCCCAATTTAAAAATACATGGCGTTATAGCAAAAATAGACATGACCCAAAGCACAGACATCACCACACAGGCAAATGCCTCCTGGAAAATGCCATCGGTGATTTGCATGGCAGCTGAACCGTGCAGGGGAATAACATCGTCCAACTTTGTGGGTGTTGCCGTGCTAAACCCATGTGAACACCACTGCAGCAACACATGCACAGTGCCACGGCAGGGCTTGTCCAACTGCTCCCGTTTTGGGACCCAGCCTTTCCTGAAAACCTAAGGGAAATTCCTGTCCTCTTGTGCACGTGACCTGACTTCAAACTCTTGACATGCTGTGAGAGACCTGAATGACTCTTCCTACCTTTGCTGCATCTAAATTATTTAGCGGCATTCCGATGACAGGTGGGAGCCAGGTAGTGTGTGAAAAATAACCTTTTCACCTTAAATGCTGAGGAGCTCATGTCCAAGTGTTCACACTCCAGAGATGCTGAGGAACAGAGGGACAGAGGAACAGCTGCACCCCCTTAACAGCTCCATCTCCAAGCCCACACGGCGTGCTTGAAGATGAGCCCATTCCAAAAGCTTTGGCTCAAGCTCTGGTGCTCCTGAAACAGCCCTAAGCTTGCAGCAGAAGTGGACAGAGACATGACTCCAACACTGGTGAGTGGGGTTGAGAAACAGGAGCTCTAGGGCCATACACCATCCACACAGGGGAAACACCATCTCCAAATGGCCAAAGCCTCTGCTGGCTCCCTACGGGAGTGAAGGGATATGACCAGATGTGCCTGTTCCATGTGGGAAATGCAGCCAGAGGCATGACCTGGGGCAGCCAGTTAAGAGGTATGAGAGACCTCACTACCCACATTCCACATGTGGGAAACCAGCAAGGCATCTGTGGGGTTAGATAGAGAAGGAAAGTCCTCAAGGAAGTCGCTCTGGGATGGGAAAACAATAAGTGAGCATATCACACAATCATGTCACACAATATCACTGAGTCGCTGTGCCCACATCCTGGGAAATACATTACCTAAGCAAGGCAGTGTCTCCACGAGGTCATCCTGATGTCTAACAACCCACATGTTCTGATTTTAGAAATATGTAAAACTGCAGCGATGGCAATGAAAACATGGACTTGGCTTCTTGCAGAACTGTTCTCTAGAGCACAAATACTAATGAAGCCAACTTCAAGTATGAGGTACTTGTCCCATTTTTCAAATGGAAGGGCTGAGCAAGAGGCACTAAGTGGTCACGTGGGCAGGAAGAGACGATGCCCCTACCCAGAGGACTGTTCCCCATCATGTTGACAATCCTTTGGTTCTCCAGATTTCCCACCCAAGGTCTTGGTTTTTTTGCATGAAGCAGCTGTAAAATCAGACCACCAGCAGGCCGGGTCTTGATTGCCCTGGTGGGTAAGACAAAGTTCACAGTGCTGTTGAATCCTCCAGCCACGCCCAGGGCAAACCCCACACAGAGCAAGTAAAGAGGGGATGGTGTGTCCTGAGAGGCAGGCTACACCCAGATTTATTGGTCTTCGTTCTCCTTTTAATTTTGTCCACATGATCAGACTATTAAAATACCATTCAAAATCTGCCTTTCTGCTTTTTCTGCCTTGGATCATTCTGTCCATTCAAGCTCTGTTGTTCCTGTGGGTCATTCCTTTGGGCATGTTCATGGCACATGGTTTGTCTGACTTAGATGATGAGATGGCAGTTTTTAAAAGCATTCCTATTTTCCCCAATCCCTGGAATGAAATTGAGGCCAGAAACAATTCTGGGCATGTTAGAATTTTGTCCCGTGGGGATTGCCTGGCTGCCAGAGGGCAGAAGTGAAGGATTTGGAAAAGATAACTCCTGCACTGCAGCACTCCCTGAGCAGCCACCTACCACCAAGCCAAGCAGTCAGGGCAGCATAGCAGAGCTCAAAGCTTAGGACCTGATTGTTTTCAAAGCAGAAAAGAGGAGATTCACCCATCGCCTCTTCTCTCCTCCTGGCAACTTTCACTGTATTTTGGGCACAGATGCTCAGACTAGGTGCTGGTAACTGATCTGGAAAGATGTGGCCCCAGGAGACCTATGTAACTGCAGTGGCAGGGAGAGAATTAGGTGCATGCACATGATGAGCGAAATCTCCAGGGTTCACATAAGGGATGCACTGTACTGGGCTGTTCTTCAGGACATGCTTCCTGCACACATAGGCTTCCCGAGATCTCACCCTTGGCAATGCCTGTAAGGATGCCCCTCTGTTGCCTCTGGGGCCTCTCAGCTGTGAGGGTCCCCAGCAAGGGGACAGGAAGCCATACAAAGGCACAGGAGAATCGAGTATCTCACATTTTCCCAAGAAGACCAGAGTACAAATCCACCATGCGTCTGCCCATCTCCAAGTAGAGCCAGGCACTGCTGCCTCACAGGGATAAACTGCGCACGACAGGCACACAGTACGTGCCTCCGGTGCCATCAGCCACCAGCAGGGAGAGGGATGCTCAGCCAAGGTGTTTTCTTGCTGGATCCCTTCGTTTTTGTCAAAGTGTTTCATTTCTAGAGGAGGGCTTAGAGAAAAGCAGTTGCCAGGGACTTGTGAACAGGATGAGGGCATGTCAAAGATGGGCAAGGCTCCAGAACAATTATTTTTCCACAAGTTCATTTATTGCCCACTTGCTAGGGAAGGGGGTTGGTTGCCTTTTCCCAGTATGAGAAAGCTTGCAACTTACTCCTTGCCAGAGTGCAAACTCCCAAATGCTTTCTCCTACACAATGACAAACATTTAAACACACACACAAAGAAAAATGGTGAATAAAGCTCATTGCATGCTTAGCAGTGGCTATTCACTGCCGCTGAGAGGCAATCCCCCCAGTTCCCTGCTGCAGTGCTGGGTCACACCTGGTCTGTAAAAGCACAGTGGATTTTCTGCAGGTGCCAGGATGTCCCACCTGAGACACTTCCCAGGAGGCTGGCGTGGCTCTGACCACACTGAGCCATTGCTGGGAGCCATTGGACAGTCACCACTCTCACATACAAGCAGCTCCATCCAAGCCCAAGTGTGTACAGCCCCTGGAGTGAAATTTGGCTTCAGCCTCATTTTTTGTTTTGAGGACACCATTCCTTGGCAAAATGCAATATGCTTTTGAGTTTGAAGGCTCAGCTGGAGGAAAACTAGGGTCTGGCATCATGCCCCCAAGGGTTATTTGTGACCCTCCCTGGTACCAGGGATGGCTTACAGCCAGCTCCTGCATGCTGCTCCTCAGGGAAACAACCAGAGCAAGCTCCCTTAGCTCTACAAATGGGGGGTTTGCCCAGTTTTGGCATGAGGACACTGGCTGATGGTGGGAAGGTGTTTCACCATCCCCCACAGCTCACGGATAATGATGGGGACTGGTGACTTACCAGCATTCACGCTGCTCAGCAGAAAGGCCCCAGTACTCAGTTGTGCCGGTGTTGACAGGTCCTAAATCCATACTGCAAGAAGTATTTGATATCACTAACAAGCCTGTGGGAATGGCATGTTTCACTCAACCCTGCCCTAAGTCCAGGTATTTGCTCCTTTCTAGTCAAAGCTCTTTGAGAGCCCAGGGCAGAATAGGTATTTTGCACAGCCGCTCAGTGACCCGAATTGCCAAGCCTGGCCTCCCCTCTAGAGCTAATGACACTCTCAAACACGGCAGGGCCTGGATTTAAACCAGGGATGAGTTGGCTTCACCACTAGCTGTCATCTCTGATGCTTCAAGGCTGTCTCACCCAAACTGACTCTGTGAAGTGTGTCAGACTCATCTCTCCAGACCTCTGGCTGCACCGGCTCCCAGCTTGGTGCCGGTCACACCACACTGCTAGCAGGGAGCAAGGCTGGGTCATTTCCGTTCCTGCACCACAAACCCCATCGCTGCTCTGCACAGGAGAAAAAGGAGTGTTATCCCCGGGTCACAGCCTTGCAGCCATCTCAGCCCTCACCCCTCAAGGCCACTGAGCAAGTTCAGCAGACACTAGCTTTTCCCCAACCTTGAATTTTTCATTTCCTCCCCAAACTTTCGATCAGCCCCCCCCCAGCACAGGTGTGAAGCTTCCTGCCACCTGTGCAAAGCTTTGCATGGATGACACCGACTCTCGCATTTCCTTTCTCCCCCTCAAGCCCCGCAGCCGAGTGGGACAGTGGAGCAGGCAGCTCACCCACATTCACACTGGGGTGAGCTGAAATTCCTCCCCTCTCCCTTGCGCTCTGCACACAGGTGCCTGCAGCTGCCCCTCGCTGGGGGAGACCTGTCTCTGTGCTCAGTGAGAGAGCAGGGACAGCCAGCGGCATCTTGCCCATGTGAGCTGCACTTGGCCAAGAGCAGGAGCTATTTCTGGAAAGCTGCTTCTCTCCGAGCAGAAGCGGCAGAACTCGGGAGCACTGACCGAAAAAGAAAAGCCCTGGTGTTTCAAAAGGGAAGCGAGGTTTCCCAGCCTCCCGCCGGGGAGGACAGGCAACATCCTTGCAAAAATAAGGGAGGACTGCGGTGCTCTGTGGCAGGAGGACTCCAGAGGAGCTCAAAGGCTACTTCAATAAGACCGTAAACACGCCAGATCGGCTGTTGTTGCAGAGCTCCGTGAAATCAGTGATGTCTGAGCAGAGTTCAGCTGGAGAGCGCTGGTGCTATAAAAAAACAAAATTACTTTGGGCTTTGACGCTTCCTCCTGACACACAAAAAGGTGATTTGTGATTCAAAAGACAAGGAATTTATCATCAAAAGGAGCTGGGACAGAGCTCAATGTTTACACATGGCAGAACAAGGCAGGCACCAAAAGCAGATATATTTATACTCATCCATTAATAAAAGAAGCCAAGTCAACCATACCTTTGTGCTAAAGTTAGAGCACAGCACTCTGCATGTCCTTAAAAAGGCAAGAAAGTTTCCACAAACTGGGACAGCTGCTCCCGGTGCCGGCTCTGTGCATCCCCTCCTCGGTGCGCAGTGGGCTCCCAGCATCGGCGTGCTCACTACAGCAGGAAAGGGGCCAAACACAGCAAGGCTTCTCCAAGTGAGAAGGCTGGCTCTAGATTCTGGTCATGGGCTGGTGGCCACTGCACCTTAGGAGCCAAATGGTCCCTTCTTTACCTTCAGAGACCTGCAGGAGACAACTGCCTCCTCCCAGACACAAAAATCCTCTGGTTTTGACTCCAGTACTCTTTGCTTCCCTGGTTACAGCGCTTGCACAAGCCAGGAGCCTTCCCCTCTGCTGCAGGCAACGTGGGGGAATGCTGGTCCTGGCACACTTGGGCTGGCTCTATGGGTTTAAGACTTGGTTTGTGGGGCTGCCTTCATCAACCAGCAAAAGGAAGAGAAGCAGCACCCAAGGGTTTAGGCTGTTGTTGAAGAGTCAGTGTGAGCCCAAGGTGAACAGAGAGGACCCAGGACAGTGGATGGTTCATCTCCAATGAGGTGAGCAATAGGCCTGGATGGTGCAAGTCACTGGAAAGTCTTGTATTTGACACTAAGAAAGACTTTAGAAACCACTAATTGCAGCAAGTTCCTTAACCCACAGGTACAGCTGGAGCTGCCTGGCTTCACCTGCACTTCGCAGGGGAATGTTACACCAATTAGTAGGAAAGACCTTGAAAAGTCTGTTCCTTGCAAGGTGCTTCTAGGAAAGAAATCAGTTATCCTTCTGCCTGACAAATAACAGGTGAACTCTCACAGTTGTTTCCCTGTTTCCCCTCTCTGCCCCCACCCAGTTCCAGCCCTTGAACCACGCTGGAAGCTCTTCACTGAACCGCTCCCAGTTCCTCTGGAGCAGCAGGAGCCAGCGCTGGACGTGTCATGCCAGAAACAATCATGCTTCAGGCAAACTGAGAGCAAGCACAAAAAATACATCTTGTCTAAATCAAAGTTAAGCCCACTGCAGTTTTTCTTCTCCACACTCCAGTGAAACAGCCACAAGCAAGAGCCAACTGCGGCTGCACAGGAAGGAAACAGGGCTGCAGGCACACACCAGAGGCCACGGGTCACCTCTCACCTCCCAGGGCACGTTGAAGTTGTTGTCACTGCAGTATGCATTTTACCTTTGAGCTCATGCCGAAGACAGTACAGTTACATGAACTTGACTGACCTTTGAGCAAGAGAGAGGACTAGATGGCCTCCACAGATCTCTTCCAACCCAAATTATTCTACAGCTTTGCAATTTTCTGTATAAAGACAGAAAGAGGGCATGCAAATAACTCTGCCTCCCACACCAGCTACTAAGCTAAGCTCTCCTATCAAAGGGTGCTCAGGCTGCCATCTCTGAGCCAGTATAGTCAATAGAAGTCCGGCAGCAAAATCCTGACAAGAAGTCAGCTTTGCCACTGGCACAGGGATCAGGGCTTCTTCCTGAGCTTTCAGGTCAGATCTCCTGATGCGGCTTGTCAGTGCCAGCCTAAGATGGAGCCTTAGCAGTCATACTAACCCCAGCCTTGAGCTCTTCTGAAAATTCAGTTTGAATTCATAAATCATTTCAATGTGATCCAAGTGCTTTCCAGCAAATGTTACCATTTACTGACTATATCCCACCCTGCAGCTGCCAAGCACAGCCGTGTGGCACAGGGATTCTCACTCACTACCCATGCTGGTGGACCTTGGGTGGGCACCAAACCCCACAGCCCACAGCCCTCATCCAGGTTGTTACCAAACCTTCCTCCCAGCTCTTCCCTGATGCGACAGTGGTACTGTCACTCTCAGCTAATGCTACCTACACACACCGAAATGAGCATCATGGCTTGTGATCAGCTGTGATTCGTGGGATTTGTCTGTTAACTATTACAATTATTTACAGCTTATAGAAAGGAATGTATTAAATCAGATGTGTTCACTTCCTAAACCAACTTGTAGTGCATTCAAAGAATCTCTGCTTCCTCTGATGAGCTTTACTTTTGATAAATCATACGAGAAATGCTGAATATAAAAACACTTTTACTGACTTACTAGTGAATTCCAGGATCAGCCATTTTACAGCTTTGCCTTGAAATGAAGGTAGGCTGGAAGACCTAGAGCTTCTCTGCTTTGCCTTTGAAGCAGCTCTGCAATACCTTTCTCCCAGTACAGCCAAGCTTTCTTTCAAGACCAGTCCCAGTTCCACTGATGCAAAATCCCTTAACCAGCTCTTCTTCAACAATTTTCAGCCCTGATTTCCAGGCATCTAATTTTAGCAGTCACTGTTGAACATCCTCTTGAGTTATTGTTAGAATGAAATGAGGATCATCTGACAGGAACATATCCTTGGTAAGTACTGGGAAGGAATGCTTACAGAGCTCACATGCCTTCCTGCATCCTAATTGACAATCCTACCACTCGGGGACACACCTTATCCCACCCTTTTTGTTCCTGGTACCTTGCATTTCCAAGAGCAATAAAATCCTGAACCAGCCTCAACTGTGCTAGGCATATTTAGCTGTATCATTTTGCTCAGCTATTGTTTCCATAATTACTTCCAATTAACCACAGGGATTTGTTATTTTTAGGATCATTTCAGCTAAAGAGGCACCTGATTATATGGATCTATATTTGCATGACAGCTTTCAGTGGAGGATCTCTAAATACTTTGTAGGATATGAATGGATTTCTGCTTGTCTGCAGTGATCCTCCTTTTATAAGCAGGAAAACAGGAGCAGTGATCAAAAGACATGTCCAAACTCCCAGAGGAAATTTACACCAAACACAGGAACAGCAGCTTCCAGCTGTGTATGTTAACTATTAAACCTGTGCTAACACAGATGGAGAGGTTGGCTACACAGGCTTAAAGAAAATGCCGATACTGTAATTTGAAACAGTTGTCTCTCCTTCCACACTAACAGGTTAAAACACTGATTAGGTTTAAGGAGGAGAAGGGGAAAAAAAAAAAAAAAAAAGGCTCTTTATCAAATACCAAACAAATGGCCCTTTTCTGCTAATAAGCAGCAATGGGAAAGAATGGCAGGGAAAGGTGTGGATTTTCAGAGAGTTCAGTGTACAAACAGATGGGGCTGGGATTTTGCCAGCATGACTTGCCAAGGTTTTGCCCTTTATCACTGTTAAGAAGATCCAATCTCCCAGCTCTTTCTTCACGCCAGCTTCCCTTCTTTGCGTTTTACCTGTCAGGGAGATACACCAGCAAAACTCATCCAGATGCACTGAAAAACAGACAACACATGGGAGCCAGTAGACTGGTGTTTCTCTCTTTTATTTAAAAACAGTGCTTCATTACCATTTGCAAAGGGTTAGGAAGGGTTTCCCCCCTTGCTTAGAGTTTATAAAAGCCAGCAACATGATCAATAATTTATACACATGGATAGTAATACAAAAAAAAGGAATAAAAGCTAAAGATCTAACTACTCCAACCTTCACAATTCCAGCTACTTGATAATAATAGGAATAACCCAATGAATACTGTATGGTCTGAAAGCTACTATACAATATGATACTTAACGAGGGAGGGCGGGAAGTTAGAGGCTGTCACAAAGCCCTGGGATGCAGATACTGCTTCTCCAGAGTCAGCAGGGAAATGGGACCCTGGGCAAGCGGCTTGGGCGTCCTAGGAAATGATCCAGGGGAAGGGAACGTGTCCCACCTGGGACACGTTCTGTTCCCCGGCGGTACCTGGCAATGGGAGGTGCTGGGGAGACTGCGAGAAGGGGCAAGTCTGTCACTGCCATTGGAGGTGCTGCGGCGTCTCAGCCTTGCACTGAAAATCTGCAAGTCTCAAGTAGATCAGCCTGTGAGGTCAGTAAAATACTCCACCAGCTCCGTATCGCTCTACAGCCCTGGTTCTCATTTGCTATCAGCCCCAGGTTTTAGCTCCAGCTATTTACAAGCAGGATTTATCATATAAAAAAAAATTTTTTTTTCAAAAAACAAACGAACAAACAAACAAAAAACCATGAAAAAAAACCCAACCAAAACCAAATCATATCCCCTGGGGTAAAAGAGGATGATTTCGTCACTTGATAATGCAGCCAAACCGAGCTGCCAAAACTACAACACACGCAGCACACATAAAATACTGTGAACAGAAAAAATAGAAAAACATGACCAGAACTGAGACTACTAATGTGGGAGGCCTGATTTCTGTAATTTACTCTGTGGGGAATCAACAAGCCCCTCCACCAGCAGAGAACTGGGAATCTGGCAAGAAATTTCTTGACCCACTTCAAAATAACAGCAACAAAGAATAAAAAAGAAAAAACGTTCCCGAGATTAACCATCATTTTGCTGACTGCCAGCCAAATGAGTATCTGGGTGGACGGCTTTAGACACCAGCGATCTCCTGGTGAAATCAGGCAAGATTTTTGGCTGATGTGTTCTTGCTCTACCATGAGCTGAGAGGCAGCATGGGAAGCTTGTCTCCTGCACAAGCCGGGACCAGCTGCAGCCCGCTAGCTGGAGAGGACAACTGCTGGCAGCGCTGGCAGCTGCTGGCAAGAAGTTGCCTTCCAAGGTCAGCAGTGGCAATGGAGATGGGACTTGGGAATCCCAAGACCCATTTAGGCTGCCATTGATGCAGGCACTGCAGAGGGACAGGGACTATCCTGACAACTCCTGGCTAGAGTGAAGCGTACCAGGGATAAACCCCAGAGCCTACTTGTAAAGGGCCCCATTTCCTGCTCTTGCTATCAGACTCCTGCTTGCCTTGTTGACTGGAGTTTTCATTGTAAAAGAGAAGTTTACTGGGGTTGCAGGGCAAAGAGGGCAATCAGTAAGGTGGGGGTGGAGGGAACGGGCTTTTCAGACATTAACATCACAAAAAATAGTGTTTTATGCAACAAAGAATCAAGTCTCACTGGTGTATACTACAAAATGTTTGACATTATCCAAGAGCATGTCAAAAATAAAAACACAAAGAAGTTTACATTGGATGTTTATCTTGTTCACTAGGTTGGTTTCTCCCCCCCCTCCTATTTTAAAACAGTGCAAACAGGTAAAACACTTTAAAAATCACCCCTCTGCACCAAGGACAGCATTCCCCCACCCTGCCAGGCTGGAGGGTCACAGGCAACAGGCCCTCTACCACGCTGCCTGTGTGCTTTCCCTTTGGAGCTAGACTCAGCAAAAGCGCTCCCCAGAGCTGTTGTTTGGGTTTCCCTTTAATAAATTCCTAAGTGCTCCCCAAACCTGTTCTCCATGTGCCTCCATCTTCATGGCCAGGATGGGAAGATATAGATGGGGATGGGCTAGGGAAAAACATGGGTAGAACTGGGAGGCTCTGCTTTGTATTTCCCGCTGATGGAGCTCTGGGTGCTGGAACTGAAAGCCCAGCAGCCAGTGTCTCTTTTCAGGCAGGGAAATGGCTTCATTAACTGTTCCACAATTAGCACTTGAGCCAGCTATTCAGAAAACCCTCCTCAGCTCTTGCTGTGCACTTCACATCCACAGTTGTCTCAAAACAGGTAAGAACAGGGGATAAACTTCAACTTCACTTTAGGGACGGGGAAGCGAAGTCTAAAGTAGCAACACAACTGCTCCATGGCGACCCTTGAGGATCACTGACAGAGCCCTGCCCAAAACACAGGTCTCAGACTCTAGAGCTGGCGCTCTTTCTTGCTGGGCAAGTCTGCTCCCTCTCAGGCACTGAAACAGCCAAGCCACAGCTATCTTTAAACATGGCTTTGTCTATCTGAATTCATGACACAAGATCCACATAACTGCTAAACCTGGGAAAAGCTGGCTATAGCAGGCTCATACCGAGCTCCCCATTGACTCCAGGTCCTGTCATGGCTTTTCTTAGAAAAGCTAACCCACCTACAACAGAGCAGCCTCCCAAACATGGGGACAGGGACAACAGTTTGCTAATGTGCTGGGCACCAATACAACTTATTCCCAGTAGAGACTGTGCTATACCAGTAGAAGTCATCTTTGTACCAGCACAACTGTACCCACAAGGAAATACAGACCAGCACTTAAATAAATCAACTCTTCAAACCAAAATTTTATCAGCATATCATCATGTGCTGGCCAGACCTATTGCAAGACAGTACAAACAGCTACACTTAAAAGAAAGATTTTTTTATTCTGCATCAAGAGGAATCCCAGATGTCACCAGACTAGAAGGTGACAAACAGCAAGCTATTTGCCAGGCTGCCTCTGTGGTTTCCCTCAAAAAGCCAAACCCTGCTTTGCAAGGGACCTGTGACTGCAGACCCATCACAGGGACAAGCACTAGCTGCCATCATTCAAATAAGCCAGGGCCCAGTTTAATTTATTAAACGTAATTCATTTTGCATAGGGAGATATAGGCTTTGTCCTCACTTCTTCAGAAGATGGATATAGCCACGGCTTGGCTGCTCTGAGAGCATCTCTAGCCAGTTTATAACACAACAGAGCAAAACCAGAGCTGTTGTTCGCCAACAGGGAAGAAAGGCTGAAGAGCTCTCCTGTCATGGCACAACACTCACTCGAGAAACCTTGCTGCAAAATTCCATCTGGCATGCAAGTTTTTGGGAGGTCTGGTGCTCCAGACACCTAGAACCAGTGAGCTACCTCTGGTCCCCAGTCATGCAAGTGTCCCAGTGTCCCCTCTGCAGCTCACTGCTGAGGGCAGGAAACCAGGCTATCAGCAAGCTCCCTCAGCAGAGATCTGGCAGCATTAACTATGGAGTCAAGGAGACACTGGCTGGTTAATGCACCAGAGGAGCCTGGCAGGGAGTGACCAGAGCAGACCAGGCTCAGACATAAGATAATCAGGCTGGATGGTCTTAGAGCAGGTATTACTTGGAGACTGGGGGACCACAGCCCCGCAAAGGTTGGGTGCTTCTGCACTAACCCCCTCACATTCCTAAAATATACTTGGGCGGGCTGAAGCTGCCATGCATAGACTCTGCTCAGAGGCAGAAACGGGGCTGGCCTCCCTATTCCCAGAGAGGCCAAGTGGCAGGCGGGGATTGCAGGCAGCACTGCCGGGGCAGGGGAGGGCACTCGGGGAGGGAGAACCCAGCTTTTCAGGAGCTGCAGTCAGAACCAGCTGAACTGAACGCAGGAGAGGGGCAGCAGGGGGGGAGCAGCGCCCCCAGGGGTGCTCTGCAAGCTGGGCTCCTCTGCCTGCAGCCTGCAGACCTGCTGCCTGAGGAACTGCCTGCGGGCAAGGGAAGGCAGGGCCTCACTCAGGCCCTCCATTCACAGCGGTAGAACAAGTCCTGTAAAGGCTTTTGCTGCATCCCAGCTCCCCAAGTACCCCAGCTGCCCTGCAGTGGAAGTGGCTCCCCTTGAATATAGCTATTTGTACCACAAGTCCTCCCTCTTCTACCCCAACTCAGGCAGTAAAAGCCCCCAAACACCCCGAGTCCCCCTCATTTCCTAGATTTTGTGAAAGCCCCAACACCCTGTTCCCCCCCTCCCCATTTTCAAGCTAAAATATTTATATACAAACAACAAAAAAATTGTCATAACAGCAACAAACCAAACTTTGGCTTGGGGAAAAAAAAAAAAGTAAAAAACCAACAATAAAACCAGAGAAAAAAAGTGGCCAACAGGCTGGCAGTTTGGTGTCCTCTTCATCTATCTATTCCTCCACAGAATCAATAGCTTCAGCATCTCTAGCTTAACTAATGGCTTCCCCATTCTTCCCATTAGAGGTGCTGTGCAGAGAGGCTCCATGTGTCACTGGGGACTTGCTAAAAGCACGTGTGGTTGTGTGTGGCTGGGCCAGGACACCTCCCCAGGAGCAGAACCTCCGCTTGGTGATGTTGCTTAGTGTTAAATGCAGGAAGTTTCCTATTCTATATCAGCGGTGGATGGAGAAGCAGGTGTACAACAGGAGTTGGAGAGGCTTCACCAACAAACCCACGCTCCAAGCCGCCCTTCTGGGGGCGGTGGCTCACCCCAGCACCAACTGTTAGAGTCGAGGCAGCCTAATAAAATTACCCTTCTGCATCTCTCTACCACGTGGTGAGAGCCCTGCCTCTAACCACCAGGGTTACTGGGAGCACTCCAAGAGCCGGCAGCTGAACTGGGAGGTCTGGAGAGCAGCAACTCCCCATCACACCACAGCTCATGCTGTCATCTAAATGTGCTATCTTTGAAACACAGCGAAACTGCTGTACGTTAGAGCAGAAGGGAGATGGTCTTGGGAGTTGTGGAGCCTTCTGCTAAATAGTCTCTATGCTGCTTCTAATATGTAGTGTCTGTATGGAGTCAGCAGACCAGGTGCACAACTTTCTACGAGAGGCTGGGCAAAACAAACCCAGGGGCTCCAATGCAGCTATGTAAGGGCCTGAAATAGCTTCTGGTAGGAAGTTCCTATGAATTCAGAGGTTGCACAAACTGCTTCTGCCAGAAACAAAACTACTTCAGGATCACATTTAGATATAAAAGATCCTCTTCCCCCACACAAACCCACATGCTTGTCCCTCACCTCAAGTAGCTTATACGTGACAGTTTTTTCCTTACTCATGTTGTTTGAAATAGATTACTTGCAGAAGCACCTAAGCAGCTCAGGATGAACAGGAGCAGAGACCTTGCACGCTGGGCCTCAGAGCATCCGCCACATTCGACTCTTCTGCTAACTTTCTTCCTCTGCAAGGCTGCACGTGCTTCACCTCTGCAAGTTTAACCACTTGCTGACTGCAGCAGAGGTACTCTGCCTGATCCTGCACTGCATCTGGCACTCCTCGAGGAACAGGACAGCAAGGGAGAAAGATCTTGAAAAGGAGGAGTGAAAATTAAGATAATTATAGCCACCAGCAATGGACAATGATCAGCTAGTAAAAGTTCTGTGAGTGGGGGAAAGGTCATCCTCATCAAAAACTTCTTCCAAAGTCTTGTCCCCTATACAGCAGATAACAGCAGAAGTCTTAGAGCAGGTTGAAGGACTCTTCTCTTGTGAAGTCTAAACTTCTGACACTGCTGAAGCTGTCCCAAACCCGCGCGCGTCAGGTGATGACAGGAACGAGGAAAGTCTCTGCATTTCCCCCATTTCCAAACGTAAATGACTATTTCCCACCAGCATTTAGGTCCCAGCCACAGCCAGAGTGCTTCCTTCTGCAGACCAGAAACACGGCAGGTGGAGACTTCTCCCTCACGTCCTTCTGTCTCACAGGCACCAAGCACCAGACCCAGGGAAGTAACTCTGTCTGCGTGTTCCTGATTAATTGCATGATATCAGTTTCTAACCGCTTTCCTTATCACTAATCGCCTTTTCCGTGATTGGTAAGATAAGCTATGCACCAACATACAGACACGGAAATGCATTATTTTTACCACAGTTAAAAAAAAAAAAAAAAGAAAAAGAAAACAAAAAACCAAAACAAACAAACAAAAAAAGCGCACAATCTTTGGAACAAAAGAATTAAAGGCAGAAATTTAAAGGAAAAAAAATACATATTCAAAGAACATAGTGAGGTATAAAAAAGTATTTTCTCTTTTGTTTGTTTTTTTTTTTTTTTTTTTTCGTTTTTCCTCCTCAACTTGCTATAGAGTTCCTCTACTAGTAAATATTGCAATAGCCAGGCCTCATGAACTGGGGGGGCTGTCCCACTTGCAGGGGGTTCACGTCACTTCAGTAGGGGGCAAATCGGCTGTAGCCACCTCGGTATAAACTCGCCTGTAGAAATGAAAAGGGAGAAGAAAAGACTGTTAGGAGAACTGTGAGTGATACCCAGGACAACATCCAAATGCTTTTGGAAGGACCAATGGACCTCTCCTGGCACTGGCCCACCACCATCAGCACCTCTAAGAAGCAAGAGAGAACTCTGCCTGCAAATCCAAAGACGTGGCTCAGGAGAACATGCTCATGGCCAGCCAAGCTGGAGGTGAAGTTTGGCAAGTCTTGGTGAAAGGGAGTTCAGTACCCAAGAGGAGACTCACGAGTCCTAATCTCAAACTACTTTTCTAGGCTGCCTTTATAGATAGATAGATAGCAGAGACCAGGACTTCCACGATGCTCTTCACCTCACCTTAGGGTGTTATGATGACCAGGTACACTAGAATCACCTGCTTTTCCCTCACTGACCCTAAAGAGAATCTACATGATGAGCTGAGGCTGAAAGAGAGGTGCTACACTGCAGTTATCTATTTTTAGGTGCCTTTTTCTCTGAACACATTTGTATTCCAGCCTCTGCAACAACTTAGATACTGCACTGGCCAGCAGATGGGCAAGCATGTGTTTTCAGCAAGCTGCTCCACTCCTCTCTGATGCCAACATACCTCATTCCTGCCCTTGCGTAACTACTGCTGGCAGGCAGGACACCGCATCCTTCCACAGTAAAGCAGTTTTGCTGCAAGATGTCACAAGAACATCTTATTCCCTTGCTTCCTAGAACTGAAAATGGCAAGAAAGGGTGTCTTCGATATCCAGCTATTGCTGATTTTTGCTGTGTATATCACCTTGATACAGCTCTACTGATTCATCAACAGTGTTCTGGCTCCTGGCACTTCAGGCCAGTTTTAATTTTCATTTTTCATTGTACTAGTTGATGTGCAAGACCATGTAATAACTGGCCTCTTCCTTTCCTAGTGCACACACACATATGAATGCAGAACAACTGGGAACCCAGCACCGCAGCTAAGGACCTCCTCCCTCAACAAAAAAGTCTTTCTGGGTGAAGTTTCATTGCCCAGTGAACAGCTGCTCCCCACGCTGGAAACGAGAGACAGCGCAAGAAAGAAAATCCCACTTACCACAGCGCCAACTCCGTAGCTAGCGGCAGGGGCAAGGGCATGGTAAGGATCTGCTGTGTACACCCTGCCATAACTGAAGAGAGGGAGAAAAGATATAAAAAGAAAAAAAAAAAGTCACTTGGGAGGGGCAGAGAAATAGCTGTCTGACCACAGGTAATGGAAGCAGCAGCATGCCCTTCCACACACATGTATGCACACATGCACACACAGGCACGCAGGCAGCCTCTCCGTGAAGAGAACCTAAGGGCATGCTGCCATGCATCAGTATGAGATGGGCAGGAGAATGGCCTGCATGGAGGGATATGGTAGAAGCCACGAGCTTGACCTGTAGGGAAGACGTCATCACCTTTGAAATGACAGCTAGTACATCCCTTACCTCACATGATGCAATTTGGGAGGAGAGTAACTGCTGGCACTAGTGCTACCGGCACGGTAACAGCTGCTACATGGAAAGCAGTGAGGGATTCTCCATAATGAAGAGTATAAACTCTAATGTGTATGTGCTAGGATTAAAACACGGCCTCACTGCACAGGAGATGAAAAATCTTAAAAGCAAGCACTCTGATGATGACAATCCTTTGTATCTATTCAGAGCTGCACGTTACAGCATCCTAGAGCACTGCATGAGCTGAGCCACTTTTACTTTATGGATGGGGAGAGAAACGCACCCAGTGATTAAGCAATGGGCCCAGAGTCACAGAGCAAGGAAAGCCAGATCTCTGACTCTGAGGCTGTAACCGCACTGCCTCCTTTGTGCAGAGAATCACAGGGATAGGGAAGGACCAGGATTTGTGCCAGCTCACGTACACCGGAGGGCAATACTGTCCAGGAGCAGAGACAAACGGTGCATTCAGGTCTTTCGTGTTGGGTTGTCCATGCATGTGTGCGCATGCGAGTGCAAGAAAGACCAAAACACGGGGGAAAGTAGAAGTTCTGTAATGGATCGATGCTCCTTGAATCCCTGAGCACAGCAAGCTAGCCCCCATGGATACCTGTCCCTTACATACCCATCGCTGTAAGCTGCTGCAGCGGCTGCAGCAGCCGTGGCTGCTGTTGCAGTAGCAGGCTGTGCATATCTGTAGGCTGCGTATCCACCCTGCAGGAGAGAAGAGAACTGACTTTACAGATACCTGTCCACCCATGCAGAGCATAAAAAAATAAAATTTAAATAAAAGTCACACATATCACAAGGAGAGGAAGTGTTTCAAACTGCATCAGCTCCCATGTCTTGTCTATCGCAAGCATCACCCATTAACTCATGTATATTCTTTTCTTTAGAGCAACCAGGGAGGCTCTTCCTTCCTAAACCCTGTTTAGCAGAAAAAACACAAAAAAGAAGACTGAGCATGGTTATAACCCTGCAGAAAATGCAATTTGGCATGGAGGAACTGAAAACCAGAAGAGACCTAAAATCTTGCTTGTAAACGTAATTTTTATGGTCCCTTCCTCCTAAGTTGGGGAAATTAGAAGTGGACACTTTCTGTGAAGTATTTTAGAAAGGGGACCAGTCAGAGAAATTCCTGCTTGTTTTTCTTTTTTTTACCCCTCTAGCTCTTTTTTTAAGCCTGGAAAATCCCAAAGATCAGATTTTAATTTGCTCCACATGTGCAAAAGTATCAACAGCCAGACAAGCCAAAGAGCAGTCAGGAAAAGATGGTCAGAGAAGACAGTCCCTGCTGGGTTCAGAGCTGTCAACAAGTAAACTGACAAGGAAGCCAATAAGACACTTCTACTCTCCCCTCCATGGAAAAAGGACAAAGGTCAGGGGAAATTATTCTAGAGCAGTCTGTACTACTGCTGCATTTCTACCCATGCTACACACTGCAGCAAAGGGGCTTACACTGAGTAGAGGTAGTTACTAAAAATGTGCTTACAGCTGTGTTGGCAAAACACGAATCCTGACTCAGAGAAGACCTGTGAGTCTTCTCCTGGAATTCCCACAAGGAGCTCTTGAGGCAGAGCAAGGCTTGGCTCAGGCTCTGCACACCCTGCAGTACTGAAGGGTCAAGGCCAGCCACCTTTCAGACCAGGGGCAAAGGTGGCACAGCAGGAAGCAAAGGGGGCCCTGAAGCCCTGGTTAGGTCTTTCCTTACTGTACACTTCTGAACATATTTTCGTTAACTTGCAGGGAATGGGGGCATGGTAAATGAACCATGCCTTTGACTTACTTGAAACACAATGAACCATTAAAAAAAAAAAATCAGAAAATTCCAGGTAGTTTCTTTTTTTTTTGCCCCCTTTTTTTTTTCTTCCAAATGACATTTCAGAGTTTGAAGGAGCAGAAGGCAGAGTTATGCTCTTCACCTCCAGAATCAGCTCAGCAAAGCTCTACCGCTTCTTCCCTATATATCCTTTGCACATATGTAACTGAGAGTACAGGATCAGCTCTACCACAGAACTGTGTTTGCTTAGCAGTGCTCAATTTGAGGCTAGGTAGCTTTTAAATTAGAAGCAGTGATTTTAAACTAATTTTGGTTGCTTTCGTGGGGCCTGCATTAGCCCCATGGAGGCTAACATGCTATCAAAAACATGTTTGCAGACCCCTTCCTACTCGAGAGGAGAGAGACTTGCAGCCTCTTCAATTTTCTAGTTAGCAGAAGAAAAAGCAACCCAGATCTACACTTGTGAAACATCACCATAAGGCCTGGAGGATGTGTCACGTTACAGTTTTGCCCTTTTAATCTCACCTGGCTGTTTCAAACTCTGCATTGTGGATTGATGGTTTGGGGATGCTTAGCTTGGCTTTGCCGTGGTATCACTGCACCATTATTTCCACCTCCAAAACGTGATGGAGGCAACCGGAATGAGGTGCAGCCTTAATTCAAACCAAACCTTCCTCAACCTCACCAAATTAAGACAAGACTTTGTATCTTTGTCCTTGTGGTATTCCCTTAGGTTTATTAGCTTCCTGAACCCTTGATCTGTAATTTGGGCACAGCATAGGAGGCATTTTCTCCTGGCACTACCCTCTGCAGGGCAGCTGGCTTCAGCATGCACCCTGATTCCCACTCTGCCCCACACTTGCCAGTCACATTTCTGATCAGAAGCCACTTCAAATGTGCCTGGCACACACTCTGAGCATGACAGCAAGATGCAGTTTGAAACCAAAAAGGCTTATCATGTAATTATTTTTTAACTCATGTCTCTCATAAAGGAAAACAAAACAAAAACAAACCAAAACAAACCAAAACAAAAAAAAAAAAAGAAAAAAATAAAAAAAGAAGAAGAAAAGAAGGGTTGGAATCAGGTGTGGGAGGGGGAATGGCGTAACATTTATTAATCAAAATTAAAAACTAAGCATGCTGACATCTGGAGCTAGAACAACCAGCAAAGTCACCACGTTCAGACTCATATTGGCTAGTTCTATCCATCCCAGCATTCTCTTGGGACAGCAGTTCGCCCTAGGCTCTACCACAAGCTCAGTGAAGTACACAGCCTCAAGTACTAGAGCGTGCAGCCACAACAACCTGCTATTACGGAAACAGTCAGTCACCACTGGAGTTAACATTCCAACCTTAACGACTCCCGAAGCCTCCCGCCCTCGCCCCCCAGAATGGCTCCCACCCTAGCCCTGTCCCACACCACAATGTTAATAATTATAACAAGCAATAACCCATCTGTTATATCAGAGAAGGGAACAGAGACTCCACTGAGAGATTTAGAGCGGGATGTTAACATTTCTTCAGTCAACTGCACAACAAACAAAAAGAAAAAAAAAAAACAAACAGGAGAAATAATTCATTGGAGAAATGAAGTTAAGAAATAGCTGACGTGTATTGCTTTTTAACCATGCACTGATGCAAAATTGAAGCTATTGGTTATTTAAAAAAGGAAAAAACAAAAAAAATCTCAGGATAGAGGTACACACGTACAGGCAGACCTGCTCAGCTCAAAGCGATCTGCAAAGTCTACTTATGTGTACTTCAAATAAAACCAAAAATGGGGATTATAATGGCCATGGTGCATTCCTGTCATAGGAGCAATGAGTGTGGACAGCTGGGAGATTTCTGACACAGGGATGTATTTATTTAGCATGACCAGTAGGTCCAAATACCCCAAAACAGGGCTAAGAAAAGAGAAGGAACTATTACAACTATTATTCATTATTTCGTAAATCCTTTCACCAAGCTCTGGGGCCTGTACAGAGCAAAGCAGACACTGTACAGGTTGCCTTACCCAGCTGATGCTCCTGTTCTCCATAACCTAGTGCCCACCTACATAATTCTATAAATGCATCTAAAGCCCTGCTCAGTTTGTCCAACGCACCAGATATTTTCTCCTGCTATTCCTGTTCACACAGAACTTTTAATTAAAATGCAGAGCTCATCTGTAATCTCAGCTGCACAGTCCTAAAACCCCTGGTGATTTCTGGTGCCACTTGCTTCAGGTACTCCAGTAAATATAAACTACAACAGAGTAGAGCATCTGCACCAAAGAGGAACAATCATCTTTTTGCAGTGAAAAAAATAATTATTAAAAAAAAAAAAAAAAAAAGGCCCTTGCTAGCTTCACCACATTCCTCCAGTGCCACACAGCCAAACTGCAACAGAAGACACCACTGAGTGACATAGTGCCTGAAACCCAGGATAGCCATGCAAACTCCCACTCCATTTATCTGATTCCACAGGGACAGGTTACCCATCTAGGTTCAGGTTTTTTAAATCTTTAGCCTCATCTCAAAAGAGACGAGTGTGCCTGAACTGCTTGTGAAGATGTTACGTCAGATACCTTTCTATCATTGGGACAGTTTAATCATTGCCTCCACAAGGAAACAGGAACTAATGAGAAGGCCTATGCATTTTTACTGAGCAGTAACAACCAAAAGGACTGTGTAAATCAAGATTATACAGGCTTTTGGATTGTCTGGGGAACGTGTGAGAGGAACACAAGCCTAAATGTTGCTTACTGTAATTCAAGTTCTCTTTCTCTGGCTATCTGGCCGGTGTTGCTGGGGCTATGCTGAACCTTTTCCCCATGTAGCACTTGAGTCTACAGACCTCAACTGCGTCTATTAGTCAGGTATTCACAAAAGCCCAAATTAAAAATTACTCTTCTGCGATGTTCTGTACTTGTCTCATCAACAAAGCAATATTTTATTTTAAATTCCTTCTTTAATGTCAGATGACAGCTTTTTCAGTACTGTCTTTTATTCTCTGAAATAATACAAACATGGAAGAACAACGTACACAGGAAGCTGCAATCCCAACTAAAGCAGCATTCCAATTACTGAGCATGTTAATGTAAATAAATGAGCACAATGCAATTCAGCTCAAAATAAGTCCATCTTCTCTTCCACTCTTCAGGTCCATATTAGGCGATCAATCCAAAGAGAGTGGGAGGAAATCCAACACTACAGCTTACTATGCCAGTGTATCCTATGGTATAAGCCTCCCTTTTCTTTTTCCCTCCCTGCCTTACACAGGCACACAAAGTACGTTGCTGGCCCTCTTTACTTCAAAGAGCCTTAACACCCCTAAGGCACAAGCGTACACATAACCCTGGAGAAATGTGTAACTCACGGTACCAGTTAGATACGTTTGACCACCTGCCAGGTTTAGGCAGCGAGCCCAATTTTAGGATCTTTTACTTGTCATCTCTCAAATGTGTCTTCTCCACCCCCAAACTGCCATATAACACAATTTAAGAAGCAGAAAGGGCTAGAACCCCTTCTGGTATTTTGTATTAGAAGGGTGGCATATGTGCACCAGGAATGAGCATGAATGAATTAAAAGAGGTGACAGGACAACAGTGTCCATTGCAGCAGGTGCTTCTAACATGGTAATGGGACAAGCATGACCTTGTTAACCCTTCCATTGAATTTATGTTTTGTTGGGGTTTTTTTTAGTTTTTGTTGTTTTGGTTTGGGTTTTTTTATTTTGAATTAAATGCCACTCAGTATGAAATCTGGACACACGCCACCCTGCTACAGCGGGGGCTTGGATCACACGTGAGTCTGCGCTGCCCTAAAAAAGCCTCTGTTCCCATCTCTAATGTGGTGCTGGAATGGTTAGTATAATTCAGTTTTTTCCACTGCAATCCACAATCTGATTGGTTGGCAGGTCACACTGGCACTCCTACCTGAGGTATTTTAGCGCTAATGATTGGTTCCTGTAAGACTATTCTATAACAGAACACAGGAAGAGCAGTTCAAAAAAACACAGCTGTGGAAAGAAACAATCATACAAACAGCCCACAGCGGGGCTCACCAGCCTTTTCTTTCCAGTGGATGCAAGCACGCTTTTCACAGGCAGGAGCGGTCTTCGCATGGGTGGGTTTTGTTTGGGTTTCCCCCCCACCACCCAGATTGACCCCATTGTAGAAGAAAGATAACCTTTCTTATGATCCGAAATGAAGCCCTCTGCATCCTGGGGCAGGTTGTTTTATCAATTCAGGTGTCTTGCCAGAGTGGGACGCATCCAACAACAGATGGAATGCCTTCTTCACAGAAGAAATGGCTAGCAGGATGGTTGCCCCAGGAAAGAAAAAAGGAGTGAGGAAAAGGAGGAGGAGGAAAATGAGAAATCGGTGCATAGCATATATGCAGAAAAAGCAGCCCAAACTTGGGACACTTCCCTTTCATCTTGCCTACGACTAACCACTCCCTGACAGCTTAGCTCCTTTTTCTGCCTTTCCTTCACATAACCCTATGGGCTCAGATATCCTAAGAAACCCTCAATGTAACTTTCCCCCCGTCCTAACTGAAGTAGTCCCTGTCATCCCTTCCAGAATCTGGACAAGCCTATCACACTAACCAGAGGGATGGAAGCACTGCAGTGAAAAGCACAACTCATGGGGCACAGGGACACTGCAATCGTTCCACCTGTGACAAAGAAATTATTTGGAAAGGCAACTTCAAGTTTGGATTGTGATGACTTTTTCCTGAGCTCCACTGGAGGGCTTTGAGCAGCAATAACACAAGAAAAAGCAACACCATCTACCTTGATGGAGTCCCCTCTTCTATCATCCCACTTTCTGACAGACCATAACCACAAACAGCAGTCATCAGAAGTCCACCTAATGGTTCTAACTTGACTCGGGGGCTTGGTTTTGTGTTACGTGATGGTAGTGCACTGCAGCACCAAGTCCTTACAAGTATTCTTCACTACTGAAGTCTCTTCCTTAAGACATGCTAAATAAGCCTCTTTCCCCAACTGCAAGAGAAGCCCTGAAGGAGCTTTCTCAAAAGAAGCAGGGAGTAACCCTGGCCAGTCTTTCCTTTCAACATGGCAGACTCTTATACACCACATTGAGGGAAGAGGCACTATTTTTCTTGTTTACTTGCTGTAGCAAAGTCAGTGGTGTGTAAAGCCAGTGTTTTAGGCGTGAAGCAGGAATATCCAGAATCTTCTGTTGTCCTTGACACAGTTTAATAAAGAAACACTTGACTAGGCAGATCAATTTTTAAAGGACTGCACACACAATAGTATATGTAAGAATGAAGAAATGCACCCAGTATTTCTATGCTCAGAGAGCACATTTTCCAACTGGTGTACCTGGGCTGGGAAAAGCACCTTTACACGACTTGATCCTCTACATAAGCCAACAAAATCCAAAAGCCAGTTCCATCCATTATCCTGAGTCTAACGCCCAGATCCTCCTTATAAATGTCAGGAATAGCACCTTCAAAGGAATGGGGATGTGAAATTCATGCTGACAACCGTGCCACTACCCAATACAAAACTTCCCCAGCTCCAAAGAGCTATGACCTACAATATCACAAAAGGGAACTCCGCTAGAGCTAGGCAGGCCACAAGTTGCAATGGCAGCAGTGAACCTGAACATTTTTGCTTTGAAAGGCATATTCCTGCTCTGCAACAACTCTCCCTCTCCCACTTTTCTCACTGGCCAGTTTGAATACCTCCATCCACAACCCACCTAGGTAAACGTAGATGCCCTGGAGATTTGCAATACAGACTGGCTGGGTAGGACAAAGACAATGACATGACAAAGTCTCGCATGGTATCACAGCTAATTCCCAGGCAGGAGGAGGCTGCTGACTCTTGTAACCGAACATCTCCACATATTTGTACTCTACAATTCCCCAAAGAGGTGAGAGAATCTAGCCTATTTAGGTACCATTTCTACTAGCAAAATGAGATGTCAGTTTTCACTCTAGCATCTCAGTCTCCATTTTTAATCAGCCCCAGTGTCTTCCCCAAAGGGATAATCTCCACATCCCAGTGGCACATGAACATTTTTAAACATACAGCTTGTTCAGTTTAGTGTGGGCTGCACAAATCAAACCTGAAAGGGCCCCAAGAGGGAAGAGAAAGGGGAGGGTGGAAGGGGAGAAGGAAAGGGAAGGTCTGAGGCTAAACCAGTCCTGTTATTTTTATATCCAAATTATGAGAGAAGTGTTGAGAGAAATTTTAATTTGCTAGTTGTCTCTCAGGCTGATTAGTACCAGTGTGCGTGTGGGGGACAGGACACCCAGTGAACTGACCCTGGCAATGATCAGGAAACCCAAAGGCTTAGGTCTTGCACCCAGGGGCAAGCGCAGTGACAGAGAAGCATGCTTGCATTCCTAAATATATAAATATATATATCCACAAGGAAGAAGAAAATTAAAGTAAATGATATTTAAAAAAACAAACCAAACCAAACAAACAAACCAAAAGAAAAAGAAAACAAAACAAAAAAAGGCTGGCTTGTCAGGGGTTGGGGACGAGAAGGCTCCGGTGTGTGTACTTACATAGAGGTCAGCACCGTAAAATCCGTCCTGGTAAACCACACTGCAGAAAATCCACACAAAAACAAAAAAACAAAAAAACAAAAAACAAAAGAACAGAAAACACATTCCGGTTATTGAGGACGGCAGCATGCACATGCGTTTTACACAGGCAGGTGATGTATGAATCCACAACCTGGGCTTTTGGCAGGAGCAAATCAGCAAGAGAATGTGTGTGCGCACGCACGCTAGACGGCTCCAAGTCATCTTCCATGGCATGCAAAGGGGGAAGGGGCGGGCAGAGGGGGAGACAGTATGCGAAGGAGAGAGGGAGGGGAACCACCATCTTGTACAATAAATATAGACTCAAAAAGATCTGATGTCCTGAAGAAGAGAAACAAGGGTTTAGAAACCTCCACTCTTGGTTATTCTCCTGGAATGATTTTAGTTACCCCCTAAACACGTGGAAACGTTGGTTTTCATGAAGTAGGTTTGTGAAATTGAGGAGCCCCTCAGAAGGCATCCCACAGGGGCTGGAATCACCTATGTCAGGAAGTGTGGTTCAGAGACTTGTGCCTGATTACATATTTCAGGCTTCACAGGGCTGCATGACTTTGTTTCTGACATCCATACATCACCTGCTTTTACCCTGCACATTAGACATGCGATAAGATTTGGCTGATCACACAAGCATGCAAAGTATTATTATTCAGCATCTTAAAGAACCGATGCAACACCTCAGGAAAACAAGTCAATCAATTCTGATCAAAGTAAACACAGAGAAATGTAATTGAAAAGAAAAAACCAAAAATACCCACAATGCATTGCTTTCACAAGCAGAGATAATGAGCTAAAAAGGTTAGGTGACTGGTCCAAGGTCCGAGAATTGAAAGGTGCAGTGGGAGTCCCTGGTAGTAACGACCTATTCCATAGCAGAGAGGAGCAACTGGAAGGGTTTCCATGGGATGGTGTTTTTTCTGCTTTAAGCCATAGTTTTCTTTCTCTCAGAACTTCAAGCAGGAAAACTGTTAAACAGAACCTGGGGTTCCCAAACAGCTGCTCTTACCAGAGCATTCGCTAGCTTAAGACTATGCAGCTTGCTCTGGGGACAGGGGTTGGGGAAGGATGAGGAAGGAAGAGAGGGTATGCCCCCCACCCATCTGAGTTCAGCGTGTGCTTCACATACTGGGGAATTTCCTCCTGCTTTGTCCTCTGAATAGCTCCGCACAAACTTGCTCAAGGCTTTAAAAAGCATTAGCCCCACCATCTGTGATGTTCATGGATCTGATGTGTATGACTTACCCATAGCATTAAGGAAAAAGAAGGTATGGAACACTAGCTATTTGTTTTGACTATTATTTTTTACTCATCAGATGAAATGTGAAATGCTGCCAAGAGCCTGCCACCCTCAGACACCCACCTACTGTAAGGCACACACACGCAAAAAAAGCCCAGCAGATCTTGCCAAAATTCTGCATGCTATTACTAAAAAATAAAATAAAATAAAATAAATCTTGCCATGTTAGCTACTGCTTGAATAATTTAGTCTTGCTGTCTTCCCCAGGAAAAGTACACTCCATTCCCAATGGACAAAGTTACTGTAGTCTCCAAGAGCGCTTGGGAGCAGGTATGAAGATAGAGACCCTTGTTAGAGGAAGAGGGGAGCCACTTCAGCAGGGAGAAGCAGGCCATAAGATCATGTTTGTTGAAGCTAAATTTTTACAACCACATAACAAAGAATTTGGCTCCTGGGGCAGTGACTTACATTGCTGGGTTCTCTATCTAGGACCAGGAGTGTTTTAGCAGTGATACTCCACCTGCTCCTGCAGGAAAGGCAAACGCATGACAGAGGAAGTGACTTGGTTTATGAACAGGTTAGCAGTTTTAACAGTTATTCCGAACACAGTCAGTTGGATTGAATATAAGCATTACCACATTGGATCAGGCCACTGTTTCTGTCAGCAAGAAATGCTAGCATCAGCTCTCCAGAGAAAACTGCAAGGAACACTAATAACAGGTAAGAGTAAGACTTCCTGGATCAAAATAACCAAGCACACGTGCATGCTCCGTCTCTCCCTTAGTTAGGACTCAATTGACATCAACTCCCAGGGCTGAAATTTAGCAAGATTTATTTATATGCTAGAATATCCATATTTGTGATTTTTAATGCTCGCAAAAACTGAGAAAATTACAACATTTGAGAACCACGGAGGCCATTCTGGTAATGTAGCCTGACGAGAAGCATAAAGCAATCCAGCAGCCTATCAAATCTGTGTCATCTGCAAAAAACACACTAACTGAGCTAAAACACATCCATGGGAAAAAGAATTATGCTGGTTTTATGAAGCAGCCAGCATATCATTTAGGTGTCCCAACAGTTGACTGTGTTGTAAAAAGAACCAAAAAAAAACCACTCCAAACCCCCAAAGCTCCCTGCTGCCTTGTGTCTAGTCTTTTATCTGCTGTGGCTTTGAACCTGTGAATCCTCTATGTATTTACACTCCTAGACTAAATTACTCTTGACTAAGGCAAGTCCACTCTTCATATAGGTACTTAATGACCACGAACAAGTCAGAGACTAACCTATCATTTGAGAAATAAAATTTATCAAGCTTATTTAGATCTGAGAGTTTTACAGTAGGTAAGTTTTTCTCACACTGTCTAAATTCTTACAGCTTTTGGTCTGAAGTGTAATCTGTCAGCACGCTCATTTAAAAAGCATGGCTGCTACAAATCAGGGGCAATATTCCAGTACAGTTTTTACTCATGTTATATATCAGAGGTCTCCTTATTTCTACTGAGTGGTATCTCAGTTATAAACTGAAGGTGACATTTGTATTTGAAGTCAGGCTCAGGTGACTATCTAACACCATCTCCAACAGTCTAAGCAACTGCTTTCTGAGGTATGAAAAGTCTTCCCTGGATAAACATCCATGGCCATACATAAGTATGGAAATTCCACATACACACTGGTAATTCTTAGTTTGAGTTCTTGAAATAAATATTAAACCATTAAGAGCCATGATTTCTTGCACCTTCCTCTGGTCTAGCACTTGACACTGTCAAAATTTACTCTAACCTGAATGGACCTCAGGTCTGATCCAGTATGGCAATACGAATGAGCTTTTATTAATCTGTATTCTGTATTTCTCTAAATTCTGCTAAGCTCTCAAATGCAGTGATACCATTCAGTTTTGTAATTTAGACACCACTGAGGTTTGTGAAAACCAATTCCTTCCACAAGGTTTGAGTTAACCTGCAGCTTACTGCCTTCTTCCATATTACTCACTATGTCTTGGTCGCTCGTGTGTTGCTGACTGATCTTACAGTGTCATCTTTCCACTGGCCAGGAAGAAACTAACTGAGGCAGGGCAAGGTATCAGGAACATGTGCCTGTCCCTGACCCCACGGAGTTCAACAGCATCCATATGGAGCAGTGGCTGTCCAGGCTACTGCAACATGGAACTGAATAGCACATTTTGTATTATTCTACTAGGAATACAATTCGGTCTACAAAATATCTTTTGGAGACTCAGACTATGATGACGAAAAACACCAGCAGTTAATTACACCCCAGTGCTTGGACTGGGGACAGTCCTGGGCCATCTCTGAACCTGCCTTGCTTACTGCTGCCCTTGTAAATATTTACTACATAGTGTCCTGCCCATGAAGATATGGAATCAGCCAACACGGTCAAAAAAACTCGATGGAATGTAAGTAAATACAGACACGAGACAATAATTGGAAGGGCTAATCAGTGCAGCCTGGCCCATATTCCAAGTGGAAATAAACCTTTTACAGGGACTCAGGCTGGATTTATATTAAAGACAAGCCCTCCCAGTGCCCCACTCATGACAGCCTCTTGCTAGGAAAGCTTAGCCATTACTCCCAGGGATGAAGAGCACATTTCCTCTCCCTGGTGCAAATATTTCATATTCTGCTAGACGGCAGCACTTAGCTCAACTTTGCTTCTCTGTTTAGCTGTGGAGCACTTCCTAATAAGACTTGACTGGGTCAATTTCAGAGCAACAGACAATTGCAGCTCAGAGGTTATGATTAGAGGATAATGTGAACTAGAAATGGTAGCAGAAAGAGGTGGATCTGAATACCCAAAAGAAACAACTGTTCAGAAGACCAACATTCAGACAGGAGGTTTCATTTAAAGTCTTCTGGCAAATTAAATACAAACATTGTCTAACTTTGCTCTCTGGCAAATTGGGCAGATACGTGACCACTGCAGCTTGCTTCCTTGAGTTCCACTTTAAATATCAGAATGGACTCTAAAAAGAAAGGGCCACAGAAGCTCTCACCACTTAATCTGCTATAGAAGGTATTGTAAATTTATCAGGTCAGCTCCCTGCACTGTTGTGTGTGGATTCCACCGTCCTTTTTAATAAAAGATTTGTGATTTATTTTCTTCCCTTTTGGGCCTAGTCTAAAGAAAAAAAAAAAAAAGGGCCAGTCCACTTCTCGGTCTTGGAGGATTCATCTGTTCTTTCTGAGAACATTGCCTGGAAATTATGGCAAGTAAAACTCCAGAGACAATATGAATAAAACATCCTCCTAATCAGAACAGGAAAAAAAAAAAAAAAGACAGTTTGGAAGGGATTTGCTGATTTATCTGTCATTCCATCACATTTACACAAACCAACAAAAACCCCAAACAAAACTCACATACAGACCTAGTTCCCTGTACTTTTAAAAAGCAGAATATTCTTTTGTAACAGCATCTATTCCACTGCATTACTAGTGAAAAGTCTGAGGGCAAAGAATGCTAAGGCCATGCATTCACTGCTGCTTCATTGCACTTTTATTTTTCCTGCATCCCAAACACTCCCAGCTTTAAATTAATGGACTTGATTAATCTTTGTTTTAAACCTTTTTAAACCGTCTCCAACAAAGAAAGCAAATCCATTGTGGGTAACTGGCTCTTCTGTGTCCTACTGCCAGATGGTGAGGCATGAAAGTAATGGATAATATTCCTCAACCTGGGATATGAATATGCAAATGGAGTGCAAAGAGCAGAACCTTTTCAGGAATTTTAGATCTTCTCTCTTTGTGTCCTTCTCAGCAGCACTATAACATATTGGGTCAATGGATGACAAATACCCCGTAGACAAATTGAGAAATTACGAGAAGGAATTCATCAGCGCTTTAAGCTGTCGCAAGTACTGAAAATTGTTTCAATCAAAAACTCAACACAGAAAAATTTAGATTTGCCCCCACTGGATTCCATCATGTGCAGAATGCTCTGGCACTAGCAATATCTTGACTCTCACCATCCAGACAATTTTAGGGTTGTTTTTTTTTGTTAACCGATTAGCTATTTGACACAGTTGTGCAGAGCACTCTGCTCTTGTGACCTGTGCTTACCCTGGGTAGGCAGGGATGGCTGTGGGAGGTACCGCCCGGACTGCCCCGTACACTGTCCTTCCTCGGCCCCTCAGATGGGCGCCCCGAAATGCGGCTGCTGTGGTGGCTGCAGTTGGATAGGGGAAGCCTGGAACTGTAAAGAGAGACAAAGCGGAAGGTGAAAAGGATCTGAGCTCTTTCCCAGAGAACCACCACCTGCTTCAAACAAAGTGACACAATAGCTCCACAGCAGTGGGACGTTTTGCATCAATCCTGCAGAGGGACATGCTTATAACCCAGCAAGCATCCCATACATACTTCCTTCTACACCATGGCCCTTTGGGGGAGAAGGGTTGCAGAGAGGTTTGGCATGCAAGAGGTTAATGTTTTGGCATGCCTTACCCACCCCAAACAGGGTTCAAATCCCCCCACCTTCTGACACCGCCATGCAGTCTGGTTAGAATCTGAGAAGCGCGGGGAGTTACTATCAATACAGCACATGGTTCTTCCAAAACTGCAGAGGCTCTTTAAAATAATTGGTCAAGAGGCCCTTAAAGTCAACCAACTTACATCAGTCTCTTCCCTCCTTTCCCCTCCCACTCTTTGCCACCCAATCCTCTGTATGTTCATTTTAAAGCCTGAAAGACAAGATAGCCCATATAACAGCAGCAGCAATTTCCCATAAAGTGCCAGTTTACTGAGAGCCCACCTTTATTTAACAAGTGTGACCAATAAGTGGCACCACATATAGTGATGCCTACATTACTACGCTTTAAACCGGAGTAAACTGGCTCGTGATGAAATGATGTAAAACCTCAGAGGCATCTGCAAATATGTAATAAACAGATACCGAGAGGGAACGAGTCCCAGGGCAGAAACCAAACCCAACCCAACGTGCATCCAGGTGCATGCCACTAGGGGCCCTGCAGACTCGCGGTTTAGCAGCTTGTATAATATGTACTTTAGGGATTTGTCTGTTTGGTTTCTTCGATTTCTGAAGCGGGGAGGGGGGGCTAGGGAATGGCCTATTGCTCAGACACAGCCTCCCCTTGTTCTGCAGCTTCCTTGTGGTTCAGAAAGATCCATTCAGCAGTACAGCAACACATTGCAGATGAACAAGTTACAGCAACTGCAGAGTATACTTTGGCTCAAGCTAAACTCATTCCCAGCAAGACCCATCCTTTAAAGTATATATTATACAGACTGGAGAGAAGAAGGGTAACAGGTCATTGTTAACTCAAGCACAGTAACAATACAGGGGCCAACGGGGGTTACTTACTGATTAAAGGAATGTAAGTGTTAATACCCCCCCTTCCTGAGAGGGGCACTGCGGCGTCATTGCCCAGCGAGACATCTGCTTGAAAGCTGGACGCTATTTTAATTTTTAAAAGAATAAAAAAAAAGAAAAGAAAAAAAAACAAAACAAAACCATAAAAAGGTTATAAAGAAACGGCAGATTAAGAACATAAACAAACACCACTGCAGTTAAATGGCAGAAGTGGAAGTGTCTACTTAAGCTCTACCTGCATATAACTCAGGGCCGTACACCGCTCCAACCACAGGACTCAACTTCCAACCTGAAACAACAAAGACTGCAGTGAATGCCAAAATCTACACCAAGAGAAGGAACGGGCAGCATAGGTAAGGGGAATGGTCTCTTGCATGCGCCCCAGCTTCACATGCATAGCTCTTTCCAATTTCTGCTTCGCCTCAATCCTCCTTGGTGTAGATGGAGGCCAACTGCCTTATTCTAATATCAAGTTCTAGGTACAGGTCGCTGTATCAGAGGGAACAGCAAAACATCAGCTGACCCGCAGCACGGCAGAGGCACTGCTGAGGGAATGCCAACTGCCTTATACGCATATTCGCCATGAGCACCCTGCGACCTGGCATTCCCTGCTGAACCTTGCTGCCAACTCCTCCCTGCTTTACTGGGAACACTGCAGATCCAAGCCCTCTCTAAAGCCACTGGCCCAGACTGTCATCTCAGGCAAGTCAACCTATAGCCTTGAATTCTTCAAAACACCCTTCTGTCTTGTTTGCTAGAGGACTGCTGAAGAGTAACAGTGTCTGAACCTCCTCATTAACTGCATTACACAACTTAGGTTCATAACGCCAATTCACATTCTATTCATCTCACATTTTCTTCTCTCTGTTATTTTAGTATTTCCTGTCTTCTCTGTGCTGCTTTTCAGGTGAAAGCCTTCACAGAGAACTGATTTTAATATAATCTGGATAATTGGCAAGAACTGCAAATCATCAGCATAAGATGACTGCCTACAAGAGAATAGGGCTTAAAGAACTATGAGTATGAGGAGGGACATATTTCCAGTCAGATCGAGAAACCTATCTGTGCTTTTCCCCTCCATCTCTCCAATAGGGGAGAGAAGGAGTGTAAAGCTAACAGCATAATCTGATTAGCTTCCACAAAGCATTCCTATCAGGAAAGATCTCACTGTTCAGCTAGGAATCACATAAGCTTTATTATTTAAATAAATCCATACCCTGCCTCTGTCTTGGAGCCCTGGTGTACTTACTGAACTTGAACACCTGGAACCACTCTAGAAACCAAACTTTGTAAACTGCAGCCCATCAACACCACCCCTTCATCTGCTGGCAGATTATCAATGAGAGATGCAGTGCAAGCTCCCTCTATAAGAATAGGCAGGCTTCTGCTGCACTGCCCACCTTGATGGCAAAATACTCCAGTTGCTGCAACAAGAGGACTGGGAATCTACTCTCAAATTTAGTAACAGCTGTACACCCACTTGTCAGTATGTCCTAAGCCTGGCCTAACATTAAATACCTTTGCATAGCTTTGAAGCTGGCTTTAAACTGCTGGCTAGAAAAACAAAATATTCTTGCCTGTTATCAGTTTCACAAGTACACCAAGTTTTGTTACCAAGCAGTCACACGCATGACATTTTAAGCCCTTGTTTTCAGGACAATATAACATGGTTGCATTGCCTTTTGCTACAAAATCCTTTCATGTACTGAAACTCAGAATCCCAGCCCTTTTGCCTGGCCCTGTTTCCCCAGATCTGCACCCAAAAAGATTTGCAGGAGCCACTCAACAAGTCAGCATGTAAAATTTTTATCTTCTGACTTCAGAGTCTTACGTTATAACCAAGAAAGGTTCTCACACTAGCAACTACCTGTACAGTTTCCTGCCTTGCTGAAGCTGTTTGGGAACATTTTCAGACCAAAAAGGACCTTTCTGCCTGTCTTTTTCTGCCTGTTTCAGGACAAAGAGTCAGATTCAAAATCTTTATCAAAGCAGCATTCAGTTCTGCTGGGAGAATGACTTTTTATGCTATATATGCCCATGCAATAAAATTACTGTACAGAGAACCACCAAGATATCCTGATGAAACAGGATTCTTCATTACCCAAACAACTTGGCCTTTCTCTATTTAGGTCCACTTAGAAAATTACTGAACACAAGCAAAATCCATAACAAAAACAGAGCAAACAAGCAGTGCAAAGCCTCTGTTTCCCTGGTTGCTTGGGGACAGCTCTACTTTTACAGACAGAACCTAAACTGAGATATAGCTAATTATGCATCTTAAGTTATGCTTCTGCATTCATATTTAGGTATCTATGTGATGGCAATGAGACACAGGAGCACTGCACACCCCACTGTACAGCATCAGCTTGCAGTAGTAGGGCAGGCAACTCATCACTCCTTCGCATCTTTACTCAGCTTGGCCATGTCAGGCATGTCCCTACTTCTCTCTGTCCCCACTTCTCCATCTGGAAAATGGTATTTCTCCACAAAAACTTCCAGGTTATACAGAAGAATAAATTCAGGCTTGTGGGGTTTTGTTGGTTTCTTTTGGTCCTGAGGAGAGGTCATGACTTTTCCCTTTCGTCTTTCTTCAAATGTTTCAGCTCATCATTAGTGCAAACAGTCTCTCTTACCATTTGCGTAAGGTGTGACCATCTTCTTATTGGTCATCACTCGTGCAGTGGCGTTGTTAACCTAAAAGTAAGAAAGGGGAGGGGGAGGAGAGGGAAGGAAGCAGAGGAGGTTAGGGAAAATGGTGGAAAACTCAGACACCACACACACACACACACATACACACTATACTTCTCTGAGCAAAAAAAATTAAACATCTAATTTTACATTAATGCAATCTTTAAATTACTTTTAACAGTTGCCATTTAATTATAAAAGTTACAGCTAAATGTGGCATTTTAAAATTATGCATTAAACAAAAGGCCAACGAGAGTAAAGTGCAGATTCTCCACTGCCCTGCCATCCTTTGGCACAGGATTATTTACAGCTCAGTGATCAAAAGGGCAAAACTCGATGTTTTGTCCAGGTTCTGTTCAATAGGCAGCAATAACTTCTGCAGCCCAGGGCAGGGGAACTGAACCAGGTGACGCACAAACTGACTTGTTTCTCAAGCTCACCGCTGGAATTGGGGCCCAGCAGGTCAGGTCTCTAGCAGGCACGCTTTTGGATAGAGAAAGGTAGCCTCGAGATCATCAGCTTTAGATTTGAACTCCCGAGGCTTGAGCTGGTCTCTGGAACACCACCAACTGTTTGGACAGTCTATATTCACTGATTTCCTCCCCATCATTTTAAAATCTTTTTCCAGATTATTTCTTTCTTGTCACATATCTCACAGAGCAAAAAGAAGAAATACATAGCAGCAGACCTGGATCTTTTTTTTGTTTTATTGTGACCTCCACCCTCTTTGCAGAGCTCTGTATAGTTCCAAGCAGTTTGATTGCTCAAGCAAGTGGGTTGTTACCACAGAGATGGTGCTGATAAAGAAAAGATGGACTAGTTTGGAAGCCAAGTTACTGCAGCCCCATGTCAGACAGCCTCAAAGTTCTTGCAAAGAGGGTGAAGTCTTTATGTATCATCAGTAATTTACCAAAACCCATGCCAAATTAGAATTGAGGCCAGTGTGAAGAAGAAAAAAAGTGGATACAAAAATAAAAGCTGCCTCGGGCCCTTGAGACATATGGATGGCGAGTGTACACAGGGTGGGGAGTTTGGAGCTACATTTTACTCTTGTTTCAGCCCCAAAAACAATAGAAACATTACACATTTAAAAAGAGAGAATGGGAAACAACAATGATGAGACTGAGAGCATGCAGTTAAACACACAAAGATAAAAAAAAAAAAAAAGAAAAAAAAACCACCACAATTGATTCAGAGGGTGGGGAGGGGAGGAGTGAGGGGACAGGGTCTCACAAACAATCATTTAGATGGAGCGAGTGCCTGAAATCAGCTGCTACAGCAAAGTGCAACACAAGCACTTAAAGGAAAAATTGCCAGAACCAATCAGAAACCACCAGTCAGCAAAGAGACCAACAGCTGCGTTTCACTTAGTAAAGAAATAAACTAGGGAGGGGGGAGAAAGAAAAAGAGAGAAAACAAACTGTAACAGCTACAAACAGGTCTCAGATAGAAAGAGCAGCAGAAAGAAGGGGTGGGAGAGAGAGAAGAGGAAATGGGTGCATTAATAAAAACCAGCCAAACTGGAGTTCAGTAACTCTGAGTAAGATGTGCAAGGGGAGATCACCATGAAGTCAGTAATCAAACAGCTCAGACTGCTACAAAACAATATGTACATCCAAAGTCCAGGCGGCATTACTCAACAGCATTGAAAATAAAAGAGGGAGAAGGGGGAAGGAGGTGGGTGGGGACAACAAGTCAAATCACATTTCGTAGTGTTAATGTGAGATGGCAGATGGATTTTTTCTTTCTTAATTTTTTTGTAATTTTAAGAAAAATTTTTAAAAAAAAAGAAAAAAAAGAAAAAAGCTTCTTCTCTAGCGCTTTTGTTTCACTTACCGCCAACTCGTACCATCGCCAGCATTGTGTATAGTTACCATGGAAAGAGTGAGTCAAGTGAAGGGCCCTAAACGCTAAACCATCGGAAAGGGAAATAAAAAAACAAAACAAAACAAAAAAAAAAAGGCAAAATATGCAGACATCTTACTCAAAAACGGCGGCTTTTTCTGTTTCAGTATTTGTACTTTTTGGTTTGTGATTTTTTTGTTGTGTTGTTTTTGGCTTTTTGGGTTTTTTTAAAGAAAGAGGGAGAGAGGGATGATGCCAGTTAGCCTTCAACACAGTGGAACACCAAACTGGTCAACACCAGGCATGCTCAACATGGCATGGCCATGTTGGCCAGCCAACATTAACCCTTCCCTCCCCTGCGGCGAGAGCTAAAAGCTTTAAGGATTAGCTTTCACCGAGCCTACTTTTGACCATGGGCAGGTCAAGAAACCAGCAGTGTGTATAGCACAGCCCACTTGGGGCTTCTGCCCCCACGTCTCCCCACCCCTCCCCACCACAGGCATCATCTCACACTTGCATGGAGGAGAACTGGCCTCAGAGGAAAGAGAGGATACTGGATGGCCCCCTGCTTTCTTGTTTGGACACAGACTTAGAAATTGGACAGTACTCTTTCAGTTAGTTTTGTTCAGGCCTGGTAACAGGAGCCTCGCAAACTGAAGCAAAGGAAAAATCAAGACAGCAGAAGGGCAAAAATTTGGAGTGGGTGGGAATAAAACTTAAAAAAATAATAAAGAAAATGAAAAAAAAAATACCCAAAACAACAATAAAAATATTCTGTAAAGGGTGTAAATTTCTATACATTTCAGTGCAGGGAGGTGAAGGACACAGACACAAACACACACGCACACACGAGACTGGGATCCAAATGTGAAATAAGTGAGGCAAGACACAAAAAGAAATCAAAAGAATAAATATAAAGAAGAAATTGAATTACTGAAGACATGCACCTCGATTTTACGGCCCTCTACCACGGTGCCGTGTAATTTCTCCCTGGCCCTGTCTGCATCAGCACTATTCTCGAAAGTTACGAACCCGAATCCCTGCATGCAGCGGGAGAAGGGGGGAAAACATGCACATCGTTATATATTGAAATACTGATCTCTAGGTAAATAGAGAAAAAATATCACAGTATGAAATCAACATCAGCACAACTCAGCAATAACCTCCTAGAATCACATTGTTGGTTCATGCATGTTTCATAAATGAAAGAAATTAAATTCAATAAAAAAGGAACCGTAATCATAATAAGAATAATAAGAGTAATTAAAAAAAAAAAAGAAAACATAAAAGCAATTGAGGCCAGACCAAAAAAGAAGTACAAAGTTACTCGAGACAATTTTTCATTTTGGTTTGGTTTGTTTGGGGTTTTTTTGTTTAAAAACACTAAACCCTGCTCCAACATAGGCAGGCGGGTCAAGCCCAAGCAGGGCTTCTCTCCCCTCTGCTAATGAACACACATGCTTTGCAGGACCCCCACCCAACCCAACACAGTACAGGACATTGAGTAGCACTTTGTTCTCTTGAGAAACTGCTACAAGAGCAAGCAGCCAATCTGTGTTTACACCTGGCATCAGGAAGTCTGCAAAGCTCTGGGCAAATCAAACACTGAACCTTGCTTTTCCCACCTGTAAAATGGAGACAACAGTAATTACCTACCTTAGAACACTGTTGAGAGGAGGGGCTCTTTGTAAAGCATCCCTTGCAAGCTCTTCGGGGCACAGCTCATGTCTACTCCTAAGCCTGTAACTTCCCTAATGACACATGGGACCCTGAAAGTAAGCAGGGCTTCTAGGTGGCACCATCAAATAAACATTACTTAATATGAAGATTTAGAGTATCAGGTACTGTAGTATCAAAATCTTCCCATCTCTGAGTACTGTGTTGGACTTGACTGTAAATCTAAACACCTAAATACCAATTCATCAGTCAAGGCAGCGTTTGTCTGACATTGCTGACCCACTGCTACCTCCTTCCTACCCTGCTACCAACCTTACTTGGCTTTGTTCTGAGATGGCAACCTCTGGGGCTGTGGATAGCAACAGACCTCTGCCTAGTTAGACCAGGCAGCTTCAGAAAAACTGACATGCCCTGCTTGGCACAACCACAAAGGCTGAAGGATTGCCAAAATGTCACTTTAGCTAGACAAATTTAGGTTTACCACATCCATGAAGGCACACACAACACGCCTGTCCTACATGCTCATGCTGCTGCCAACTCATGCAGTCGTGTAGAAGGGCAGGGTAAGAGATCCTGCTTCCTTCCACAGAGATGAATGCACTGACATTAAAAGAGAGCCAACATGACTAAGTGAATTAGGATTTTAACTAGTAACAAATGGCATCTTAATACAGACAACTGTGATGAGATACTCTTCATGCCATTACAGAGAGCAGACACAAACAAAAAATGCCGTTGCATTCTGCTTTTAGGGTATCTTAAGAACAGAAGTAATTGGCTCCTGTGGCTTGGAATAAAGCAAATACTGATTTAATGTACTGGTTTAATCTCCACTAGCTTCAATACCCTCAGGAGCAGAAAAACAAAGCTTGCATTTGATGCAATGGAAACTCACAATGTTCACTGAAAAGCAAGGTGATGAGAGTGATCTACAGCTATGTCTGTCAGGGAAATGGCATGCTAGCCACTCGGCCTCCTCCATGCACCCTGGGGTCCATATGTATGGACTGGACACCTCAAAAAACAGACAGCATCTTGATTTCTAAGCATTGTTAGCAATGAGACACAAGCAAGCCATTATTCTTCAAGGGCTTTTTAAAGCTCTTTACAATGCTAATCTTAAACAGCCCAAGCCATTTGACAAGCTGGCTTTTACAACCCACAGCTAGGTTTCCAGCACAAAACTCTCACACATTTGTAAAATGCAGGGTTGGTTTTGGGGTTTTGATTTTTTTTGTTTGCTGGTTTGGTTTTTGCTTTGGGGGTTTTGTTTGTTTGCTTGTTTTGGTTTTGTTTTGGGGGGTTTGTTTGTTTTTGTTTTTTAACTTCCCCCAAACCTCGAACAGCAGTAATAAAAGAACTTAGCCAAGTAGTGCAGTGTTGAGATCAGTAAGAGTGCTCCTTTGGGCTCCAACCCAATAATCTACAGCTTCAGATAATTTCTTTTCTCCAGCTATAAATAAGGAGTTATAAAAATATCAAACTGATGCCTTTTTGAGAATAGCATAGAAATTTTTTCTTTAAATGAATTAAAATCAGAGTTACAAGACACAGGGGCTAATAAAACAGCCCTACTGCATATAACTCTCAAATATGTCACAGAGAACCAAAGGAGGTGCAGGGGGTGTAATAGCAAAGCTGATTATGAAGGCATAGGGTATTGTGTCTGCTTCAAAGAACCCCTACAGAGAAAGGCAAGCCTGAGAAATAGAGCAACACCTTTCAGTCTGGATCTGTATAATGGGGAAAAAGCATCTTCTAAAAGGCTGGAGGAAGAGGGGAGGCAAGGACTGCAACACGAATCTCTATTTCCCTCTTCTCTTTTTACATTAAAATTTCTGTTTGTTCTAGGCAAGCCTGTGGAGACTGAATGAAATTTATGTCTTCGGTGATGATGTGAACTGAAAGCTGGAGTGCAGATGGAAGGTAATTTTTTAGACATTAATCTGTGCAGGCTAGAACCAAACTAAGACTATTTTAATTCACATCTGCTTGCAATTAGTGAAGTCTGTATGGGTTTTTAAAAAACTACATTAGCATTAATTATCTTTAAACTGAGTAGGAATTTTCAGTACTTTTATAAAGTTTACTCAAGGTAGCATACAATCCACATGCAGAGTATAGGAATATAATTAACAATGTGAATTAAATCAGAATTAATCTGATTCAGAACAACATAACTAATTAACCATATTGACAGATCAGTCCTTAGCTTGTGCAACTCTCTTTGTCGAGAACCATTTAATGTCAATGCTGAATTAATGCTTTACATAGTTGACTATGGCAGAGTCGGTATTTGTGCCCTCTTGATTTGTCATATTAATGCATCTCTTACACATTCAAATTTTCTTCAGGAAAAACAGGTGAGCCATGCTTGATATTTTTGTTATTTCAAAGTTTAAAAACTAGCAATTATATATATATACACATATTTTTGATGTAGGAGAGAAAAAAGCACATACATATATTTTTTATTCCTTCTCATAGATGACCTGTAAAGAATAGGGATTAATTTGTAACTATATATATATATAAAACAAACAATTCTCAGTATTCTCTCCTCAAGGTTGTCTTGACCTTGGAAAAATAAAAAAAGAAAGAAAGGAGGAAGGAAAAAAGAAGAGATGGCAGGTATCCAATATTTACTAGCTTAGCTTTATAGCAGGTACTGGATTGCTCCATAGTAGTAGGTATGGAGCCAGAGGAAGGGAAGATCCTGGATAAATAAAAGACTTAGGGCTTCTAAGATTTAGATTATACAAATAGCTTGGGTTTAATAATGCTGTTATGATAACAAGGCTCAAATTTTCAACAATTCCTCCCCATCAGCAATTGCCAGGAACTTCTCCCATGCAGAAAATAAGTTTAACCCAGTGAACACTAAACTCCAACAACATTTTTAGGATTAATGAGTAATTTGCAGTACCAGGCTAACCCCTTTTTACCCAAAGGTTTATTGAAAGGGCCTGAAGAGACCGAGTAACTGCCACCCTTTTAGTCTGGCCTCAGACTCTGCAATAAATAACAAGCAACATGATGAGCAGTGAAAAAAAAAATAATAAATGTATATATAGTATTTGAACGTTTCCATCTCTGAAGAATGAGAAAGAAAATTTACCATGTAACCGTAAAGGGAGAAATCAAAAGCAGACGGTTCTCCTGGGTGTGGCCAGAACACAGAAATTAAACAAAAAACAACAACAAAAATAAAATAAAGTAAAATAAAAAAAATAAAACCAAAGAAAAGTAAACAGAGCCCCTTGAAATCCATGCACTGTTAACTTTTTTTTTTGTCATGGAGTTTAGACCAGTCACCCTAGCAGCAGCATCTTTGCCTTGTACCACTGGAGCACGCAGCCAGCAACCAGCCTTGCTGTCATCTGCTGCTGTGCTTGGTTCTAAGCAAGTTTTTTCTTTTGTTTTTCTTTTTTTTTTTTCCCTTATTTCCATAATATACAAACTTTTAGAAGCCTGAAAAAAACGGCCAAAGAGGCAGCAATTTAGGCCACCTGTTTGCAAGACATTTGGAAAGACTAGGAGGGTTTCAGCTATAATCCACCTGAGATGAGCAGGACTGAATGCACCGACAGCATCACAGCAAAAAATCCAGAAAATACATTATTGAAGTCACACACACAAATGCATCCTTCAAATTGGTGAGTATCGGCACAAAACCAGCTGCCACCATTTCAGCAGCTCTTCCAGCTCCTCCCTGCCCGGTGCCTCACTGTGAGTGCATTAAAGCACACAGATGCAAAACACCCATCCGTGTACCTGTAAGATCTGGTGAGTCAGATGCAGGAATTAATCTGACTAAAAAAATGTAAATATATCTTCAAAAAAATCCCTGCAGGGCTATTTTTAAGCTGCATCATTTCCACAGTCCGGCTTGTGTTGCTCCACTGCCGATCCCTGCTGCAGAACAGAGGAGGGGGCAGGGGCCGGCAGTGGGAACCCAGCCAGCACCGCTGTGCAGCGAGAGCTTGGGGCTTCAGAGCAGCTCCAGCCAGCCCAGGTCAGGGGCTTCATGGCCCACGTCATCCCCGGCTGTGTGCTGCTCCTCCTCCCTTCAATCGATCGTAGATCTCACTGTGTGGTCTGTGAGTTCAACAGGCTAAACTGGCTGAGGACAAGATCATTTCTCTCTCTCTCTTTCTGCTGCACCAGTATTTTGCCAGTTTAGCACCCTGGATTCAGTTCCCTACACAGTAAAACGAGCACTACTGGGAAGGTGTTCCCACAGGAGCAATACTATGAAAACATCAACTTCAGCCTGAAATTCAAGTTTAAATAAACCAGTTTGGTGTATGGACTAATTTAACTCATTAGTTTAGTATTGCAGACTTTAAGGCATAAAACTACTTCAGTGAACTAAGATAAAGGGACACCAGTCATGTCTCCTTCATGCCACTGGCATTCTAAAGGGATTTGGTGACCTGAGAAGGTGATGCTGGTCGCCAGAACTTAATTTGTTTTTAAGCCTATTCGTGTTAACAACACAATTTGTATTTCTGGCTCAACTGATGAAAACTGAACAAAATTTATAAAAATAGAATTAAAATGAAAACAAGGCCTCTAATTCATTTTATATAAGAAGGGGCTTTCCACTCAGGGGAAATTAGGCCCAGAACAAGAGTGGCTCAACTCAAAGCACCTAATCCATTAAAACAGAAATAAATGCGCATGCAAGCATACAGCCTTTAAGGCTTCGTTTTCAAAACCTGTATTTATGTTTTTATTTATTAACTTACAGTTAATTGCAAACAAAAAAATCTTACACAGCTTCCTGTACAAGTTTTTAGTTAGCACAGGTTTACTTACATAAATCCAAACACCAACAGATGCAATTTCTTTGTGAAGACAAGATGTAACCTACTGTACAACTAATTTTTTAATTAAATATGAAGCACTTCAAGTCACTTCAGTCCTATACAAGAACTCAGAGATCTGGATCTTACAAGTGGAAAGCAGTGAGGGAAAAACTTACAGTATCCTGAAACCATGAGCTCATCTGCACTGATATGAACTCCTACGATTTAAAAAGCTACAAAAAAAAATCCTCTCCCTATTCAGCTAAGATTTTGCTATGTGCTTATGCACTCTTGGTCTCTGAATGTCATCGAGGACACATCTTGGAATGCCACATGGTACACCGCTGATGAGCAAAGAGCTTGGATTCCCTTCCCCTGCAGCTTTCTGAATGCCACAGGGTACTCGTTACACAGGCAGACTGCTTTAATTCTGCAAATATGTCCACTTGTTCAATTCAGCACAATAGTGATAAAATACGCATCTAGAGGATGCATCTCCACTAACAAAAGGAGCTGGAATCCTCTCGACTTCCTCTGGAGGTGTTTTATTCACGGTTCAGTGAAGTGCATGGTAAACTGCAACCATGGGCAGAATGCTATATAAAGGCACTTGATAAGAGTCAGAACTAGAAATGTAATGGTAAACAGGATAAATTAAACAAACAGCTAGTTTCCTGGAAGCAAGCAAAAAAACCCAAACAGATCAAGGGAAGACTGATGTCATTCTATTAAACAAGAATAAAACAAAATGAAATTCAAGGGATGTTTAAAGTTTGTATCTTCTTTCTCATACACAGCAAAGCAGTGTAAGTGTGAAGTCTACCAGGGCCCATATAATCCTACTGAACAGATTGAATCTGAGAAGAAACTGAGTTACAAAACAAGAATTCACGTTGCTCTGAAAGAACAATCAGCAAAACTAATTATTAACTGCCTCCTACTCTGCTGTGATATAGGAAGTCAACAAACAACATTTCTGAGAGAACCTGAGGTGTGAGGTGGCTGTGATGGACACACGCTGCTCTCTCTTTGGTCACCAAACTTCCTAAGTACACAGAGATCTTGAAGATGCAGCCAGTTTGATATAGTTCCCCCAGGCTGTCAAAGAAAACTGCCCAGTCATCTCAGGTGGATTCAAAAAGGAAGAATGCAACCAGCACGCTTCCCCCAGTCCCTCCTACCGACCAGCACTGGAGCGATCCCAGCCGAGTTCTCCTGCTACAGCTTGTCAGGGACAAAGCGCTGCTCAACCCCATCGCACGCTGGGTGGGGACGAACCCAGGGCGGTTTGGGATTCACCACTGTACCTTTTAAATATTTACAAAACATATACACAAAACTCTACAACCCTTAGGAACCCAGGGAAGGGAAGGGAGCATTGAGAACACAGCACAAGGCAGGCAGCAGGAGCATCTGCTTTCGGATTCCCAAGAGAGAGGAGAAGAAGAAGAGAGAGAGGTTTCATATCATTAGATTAGAATGGAAACCACAGGGCAGGAAAATGCATTCAGAATTTTTTTTCCTAAGGTGGAGGAAGAACCCAAGAGTGAGTGAGTGGCCTCCAGAAAGATCCATTTCCTTTGCTTCACCATCAGATCACCAAACTGTTGTTTTTCCATTATTATGTGAATACCAGGTGCTTCGTGCAGCTACACCCCACTCAAACACAGGGGCCTCCCATTTTCATGCTAAGCAGGAAGAATCTTGCATTCTTTTTAAAACAGGAATTACTTTGGGTAGAGAATGATGCAGAGATACCATGAAATAACTCTTTGGCTGTTTTCTCATTCTGTTCAGATTCTGCCCCATCCCTCAATACAGGCTAATAGTTTTGTAACTGCTTTTTGCTGTAAGATGACCAAAAAAAGCAGTAGAAAACTGCATGGTCAAGGACTGGAAGAATATCCCTGCTTTTGTTTGGGTTTTTTTTTTGTTTGTTTTTGTTTTCCAAATATTTATGAAGGGTTCGGGATAAAATTTGTCATGGAACTCTTCAGCAGTAATTTTTGTTTTAACTGAAAACCAGAAGCTTTGGGCTTTAGCAACTGCACAAGAAGGTACTTTTCATATAATAAATCAAGTATTCACAGAAAAGTCTTCAAAGTCAATGTTGCCTAGAAGGGAAAAGGCAGCCGTGGGCATTTAATACACAGGGCTGTATGGATGGGAGATAGAATTAAGTTCATGTATGGAGAGGAAAATACTGCTCTGGAAGGCATGGGCAGTGGGGTATGAAGGATAGAGCTCACCCCTTGGCCAGGCCAGTTAATTTTGTTCTTTCTTTTGCAATAATAACCAAACAAGCAGGGATTTGATAGAGGCCAGAGGCTATTCCCGAAGCTGAACAAAATTTACTAAAATCAAGAGTAATTTCACAGATAGCTTTGGCCTATAAACATCAAAAGAACAGCAGAGCGCAGAATAAATATTTACAAACTCAGCACAGCTGATTGTTTTGGTAAAGCATATAGATTTTTATCCATTTGGGGAAGTAAAACACTATAACTAAATCATATAGATATTTACTTGTTCAGACTGTCTTGTCAAAAATCGAAACAAAAGAAAACCATGGTATTAAGCACAAACAACAGATGGGAAAAGGGCTAAGACTCATTTCTCTTATATACAGATCAATGGCTTTCTGGTTTCCAGTTAATACAGAGACTGAAGAATTTCAGAATGCATCTTGGGCAACATGGGTGGAAATTTGCAGAGGGCTCTGAACATGAACATACCCCAGAATGTATGTTGAAGCAAAGAGGCCACCATAAAGACTGTGAACCTCAAATCCAAGCAAAAGGCATATAGACTGTAAACTAAAACTGCTTAGCTGATTTGCAACTTCAAAACCTCTTGTGTGCATGCACACATGTGCATACACGTGTGTGTGGGGAGGAGGGAAATTTTGTTTTAATTGAAAATGGGAATCTTAGCATTGATTAGGTCAAGCAGAGTATAGACATGCACTGTGCAAGCTTCCCCCATAGAGCTTTGGCAATGCACCTCGCTCCTGACCTGCAAAACTCCCTGCTATTCCAGTGCTGAACCTCCTGGGCAGAGAGAGAATCACATCAATTTGTCATTGTGGTGATACTGGTTATGTGATGAGAACCAATTGCCAATTAGGACAGAGATCACTGAATATCTCTGCAGCTGACCTAAGCAACATTTGAAATCTCATCTCCAGAGAAATAAATTACCATTAACCCTCAATGAAACCTCCCTCTTAGTATATCTATAAGATGAAAATAGGTGTGTGAATGCAAATTCTGTGGGGGAGGTCTACACTGGGCAGGGCAAGTGGAATGAGGATGCTCATATTAAGCATCAAATATCTCAAACATGAAAGGTCGGTGTCTCAAAAGCGCCAAGTAAGTCTACAAAACAGAGTAAATAAAATCCTTTCACATATGAGATATGACAGTTTTTCTACAGAAGTATTTTAATGCAATGAAATGGGGGGATGGGGGTAAGTTAGCCTTTTTTATTAAAGTCTCCCATCACATAAAGCTGCTTTACCTTATTCTCCCTTCCCCACAGGGCATCCACTGCTAGTGCAATGGGAACAGCTTGGTGTGAATGCTCAATTGACTGACTCCCTGTTTGTTCAAAAGGCTGGGGAACCTGATCCCACATTACAGATAGGATTGTCTAGGAGCATTTGTACATGCTGCCCAGAATTGACCGTGCTCAGAGTCTCTAGTCAGAGGGAACAGGAGACAGTCCTCAAAATAGCTTTTCCCTTCCCCCATCACACTAATTCCTGCTGATCTCTACAGAATATATTCTCTAGGCAATGAACTGCCTTTTACTCTGCAATCAAAACAAGAGAAGCGGGTACAGAAACAGGACTTACCTTCGAGCCACGCTCATTAAAGATTATCTCTACATCAAGGATTTTGCCGAATTGCTGCAGAGAGACAAGGGGGGGGAAAAAAAAGGTTTATTTTTGCAAATCATTTTTTTTACCTTTTTGGGCCTGGCTTAGTGCAAGAATGGAGGTGAGAATATTTCCATTTCTGGCATACAGGCAAAAGAATAAAATCCCAGAGACGTGACCCAATTCTCTTGGGTTAAGACATGCAGATCCTCTTGGTCACAAACCCCAGGTTTTCTCACAAAAGTCTACAGGAAGAAAAAACAATCTCCAGAAGAGTTTCAGGGATTTGAGGCATCTCATCTTTCCTGCTTTTAATCTAAACAATTCTTTCTTCCCTCATTCTACCTACTTCATCTACAACATGGTTATATGATTTCATCTCAGGCATCTAACATCATTTCTGACACGTAATTCAACATTTCAGCTTTCTCTTGAAGTGGCTATCATGAAGAGAAACTTAACAGTGATGTTTCTTTGGAAGGGATAGTTACATATCATCCCAACCTCAGAGATTCCGAACCTGAATCTCCTTTCCTCCCCTTTATTTTCCAAACCTCCGCGCCTTCAAAAGAATCGATGGCAGATTCAGAAAACGCAAAATGGCAAACTCCCAACAGTTTGTTTTTCAGAAAAAGATAATTCAGCTTCAACCTGTGACATACAATAGGTTGTCAATGGCCTGAGAAAGTCTACCACCTGTGATAGAACTCTGACCTCTGTCTCAGCCTGGAGACCCCAAGGAGAGCTCTGCTCTGTATCAGTGGGTTCAAAAGAGCTCCCTATTTAGCACAGAACACAAAATGGAAAACAAGAATTACATGGTAGAAAGGAGATTTACCACCTCTGTGGAATTACATCTTTCACCTTGCTTGAAACATATTAAAATATTTCTATATAAGTAGCCAGACACAAACCAGTAACCTAGACGTAAAAGCATTATCACTTCAGGGGCCCCCAATGCTCTGTATTCTAGAATTGTCAATGCTCTATTTCCAAGCTGGAGGTCTGCTCTCTAGAAAGATGGGTCTAGATGTCATTTTCAGGAGCCATGTGTACAAGCAGCCTTCATTCTAGAGAGACATACTGTGCTCAGACAAATGCTACATCTGAGTGGTTTTCCTATCCCATTATTTAGGAAAGCTTCTAACAGCATGGCTTTGATCTCACTACTTGCAAATGTTTGGTAGCATATAAAGGAAGGGTCAGCAAGAAAATAAAGGTGATGAACACAGCCTCCAGGCATTGGGACACTCTCCCTTTTGCCTGTTGCTCTTAATATAGTATTTGCCTTTTTTTTTTTTTTTAATTAACATTTGCATTCAGAGTCAAATGGCTATAATACTCATTTTGTGGGTGTCCTGCTTGAAAGGCTTGTGGCTAGATTTGAAAACATGGAACATTTATAACAGGGAGCCACGAAGCCTGAGGAGAAGCTCTGAGTATGTAAAGCAATAAAAGCTATTAAGTTCCTTGAACAAGTATTCCACAACTGTCTGCAAGCAAGCGAACCCCTTCCAACAATTTTAGCTATAGTTTCTGTCTGCTTCCATTCTCCATTCTTAAAAAGGAGATCTTGGTTCACAGATGTTGTTTTTACTTTCTATTGTTAAAGGACAATACTTGATCTTCTATTCATCCCAAGAACAATTGAATTCACAATATCCCACGTTACATGAAGTTTGAATAATGCTAATGTAAACACGCATCTTCCTTGAAATGTTCGACAGCTTAGGCTTGATCCATGCTGGATCCTCTTTTGACTGCGGCTGTGCCAATCACAGCTAAAATACATTTTCTATTTCTATCCCACACTTGGTGTGGGCTTGTCAATAAAGGAGATTAACCGTTGATTGCTTTTTATTGTCTTTGTTGCATATGGCTTGGGCACTGCCTTGAAAGAAATCAGTCATGATTGCTCTCCTGGTAGACTATTCCAGCATCGTTACATGGCATGGGCTGAACCAATTTAACAGCTCGCGGCTGCTGAAGAGCTGTCTCTGCTCCCTTGTCCTTCCTTGTCTGGTCTCACTAGCCTCTTAGGGATGGCCTCAGTTTTCATTCTCACCTGTAGATAAACTGATACAGCTCAACGATCCTGTGAAAACCTAACCCAACAAAAGGAATAAATACAAGTTTTTTGGCAGTTTACTTATCTGACGTGACTTAAAGGGTCAGGTGAGCATTAGGGCTCTAAGAAGCAAAAGGGAGCAGAAAGCAGACCCTGCCTGAGAGCAGGATCTGTCCTCTGCCAGATCAGCTCAGCTGGCTAGACTTGCCACACACACACACTGAAACAGCCAGCTTCTCGATACATGCAAGTGCCAAAATTATTTTCAGAATCTTCAAAGTCAAAATCACCATTCTACCTCATTAGAATGATCCTGAAAGTGAACAAACTGTGCAGCTTCTGGTGCACAATTATGCCACGCCATCTTCCCCTTTCTGCGCACCCAGCTGGGCCTGGATCCCTGGGCAGTACTGCCAGCACTGCCTCCCAGCCCCGCTGGGCTGAGCTCCCCACACAGGGTTGCCACACCAATAGGAAATCCTGTCTTGTGTGTTTAACTTCTTGTGGCTGACAAAATGCTGGTGGTAACACTGAACGAAAGTGGTCTGACCCAGCTCTTTGAGAGGTGGCAGGTTTGCCTCCTTGCCTAGCAGATGATGAAGCTACCTAATTTCCTAGATGACAGACTCAAGATCACTAAATCCTGTGGCTGCAGCGAGCACAGGCTCGACATCTACTGCAATAGGCTTCATCCACCCATGCAAACTGCCCCAGTCTCTTTTCTGCCTAGGAGTTGAGGGTGTTTAAAGAGGCAAGAGAGAAGGACCTCCTTGGGAGAAAAGAGCAGACACAACAGGGGCTAACTGCTGAACTGAGGTTTGCTTGGGAGGGGCTTCCAGCTCCATGAAAATCCCTGGAAGAAAGCAGCATGACTGTGAGGCAGGAGGATGTGCCCTGGGCTCTTCAAGCCGTTGCCACGGCTGCTCTGACAGCTCCTAACACCACGACTCTTGTCCTCACTGCTGCAATGGTTACAGCAGGTCCAGCACTGGAGGCACTTTTTTTCTGGTAGCATGCCAGAGTTTTCCTGAAGAATGGAAGCAGGGAGATAAAGAACTAGTTCATTTTAACAGCGTATGTCTCCTTCGAAGCTGAATCTAATTTAGTGGAACATAAAAAGGCACTTTGTTCTCCGATGGTGCTTCGCCTACCAAATGTCAACAGTCTACTGCAAACAAGAGAAGTTTTAAGAGCTCCTTACTGAAAGGTCACAATTTTTGTATGGAAAATGCTGGGCCGTCTAAATACAAGGGTCAACACCAAGTGCCCTCCAAAATAATTTTTTTTAATCACGTATACAGGCATGTTTGTATGTTTCAACAGACAGAGGGTCTGGCCAAACAAAACAAGTCCCAGGCTTAAGTCATCCATGAGGACTAACCGTCTAATCTCTGACTTTGAAGACATGAATCACTGGGCTGACAGACCTGATTGGCTCATTCAGTGATTACCAAGAACTTCTGCTTAGAACCCAGCACAGCTTCTGGAGAAGGCTCAGCACTGTGAGTTAAAAAGTTTGCTATGTGACCGAGCAGACAGCATTTCCCCACCATATATCAGGTTGTGCAAGAAGCCACCTCCATGAACTGCTCATGTACACGTGGCATATGACAGAAAGATATACACACACACACTCTTCCAGTTATGCCATGGCATAGGAGCCAGAGCATCTTGTTTTAGGTTAGTGGTTCCTTCCCTGAAGTGACCTTGACAAGCTTTCAGTTATTGTTCTGTAAAGTAGATAAATGAAAAATCAGCTCTGCTACAGTGGTAGCAGGGAGTGGTAAAATTCACAGTTTTTAAGAGGCATAAAGATATTAGCAGACAGGAGTTATGACCAGAATCCAGTTTTCTTGTTTGAACATCTACCTTATCATTGATGCAAGGGCATCGTGCAAACAAAGGTATATGCATGCTGTGTGTTTCTTTCCACCCAGATGACATGAAGGCAACAGATTTTTCCAGCTGGGGCCATAGCTACATTCAATATAATAAATTTGAGAGATCTGGCACCAGATAGCTTTTGCCTTCCAAGGCACTGACAGTTTGGTAATGCCCCTCCTGTATGCTCTGTTCCAGCTGGCCCTGCCTCCTCTCCCTGTCTAGAGCTTTCAAAATCAGCTCCAAATGTGCCAGACAAATAACTTAATCCTAAAGATGTAAACAATGGGGAGTACAAGGCAAATTCTCTAGAAATCATGGAACAACAAAAGGTAATGCAAGACACCATGTGACCACATCACATCCCTACAAGAGAACTCTGTATGCCCAAGCAGCTTCACTAGCCTTACAAAATTCACTTAGAGTCCAGTGAGATTTCTAAATCTCAGAGGTGTTAAACAGCCCATTCTTAAAGATGGTCGAAACTCAAAATAGCCAGGAAACCAACCTCCTGTGCAGGAAACCATTTCAGGTCCTCAGGCTTGAGATGCATGAGCAAGAACATTTCATAAGCAGAACAGATCCATGTTGCAGAGGGTGTCCTTTCCCTAGCTCCCAGTTCCATGGGATATACTTTCAGCTGAGCACAGCTGGCTCCATCCTAGCCTGTATTAGTAAGTGCTTAGTTATGGCAGCATGGAGTCTGACAGAGCTATGCTGTTATCAGTACACAAATGTCCTCACACAAAGCTGAGTCACATCTCTTCAAACAGTGGGGCCAACCCGGTTCAGCCAAGCTACACCAGTATGTTTGCAATGACAGGAAGATGGAACATTTATAGACCAAAGCACTACCACAGTTTACCAACTGAACAGATAACAAGCAAGTACCAAGCAGCTCTTATTAGGGTTGACCTGTTGCCCAGCAAAACACACATTTTCTAAGAAACCAGACTTTAACAGGAAGCCACACAAAGAGCACAGATTTCTAACAGGATTTGCAGACCACAGACACCCCAGAAGGAAAAAAAGAAAAAAAAAGCGATGAACACAGTTTCTCAGTCATTTCTTATCCTCTGACTCGCAAATAAAAGATTTTCACATGAAACAGTGAGATAGGGATGACCAGGACTGGAGGGTACCATCCAGAAATCTTCACATCTGTCCAGTTTCCATGTCCACACTTCTAGCTCCTTGTTGCTGCCTTGTGCTATTCCCCAAAGGTGTGATTGCAGTGTAACCTGGTAGTGCTGCCACAGCAAAGGTACTAGGACCCATGCCCACAAAAGTACCACACATTTAAAAATCAATTTTAGAGGATTTAGCATGTAGACTGAGTCCATATGAAACTGGGTTAATAAAAGATAACTCCATGTAATTTTACCCAGGCCTTTTACGCAATTAAATCCAGCTACAGCACAGCACTGTTTACTAAAATGACATTCAGCCTAGTCTCGCTGCAGATTCTCCTAGTAACTCACATGAAAACCTAAACCAATCTTAGACAAGTCTGTACGATCTAGTGATTACTGCCTTCCACCAGAGGGTTAGTACAGAAGTTTCCATAGCAGATAAGCTTTTGCAGAGCAAGGCCAACAGTACAAGAGCTGCCGACAGCTGCAGTGACCAGCACCCCTGCGCAGAAGCACTGTGGTCCTTGTCACGGCTGCGCAGCCAAAGCATGATGTTCAAGCAGCACCGAGTACACAAGTCCTTAGCAAAGGTGGTTTCAGAAAATGCACAAGTGAAACACATCAATATAAACAGCAGCCCCTCCTGTAACTCTAACCAACATCAGCAGGAACGAAGTCCTGCCCTGCAAAAGGGCTGGGGCTCGCTCTCATCGCAGAAAGAGCTTGGAAACAAGAAAAGTCACAGAGGCCACCTTGTGCCAGAACAGTCGTTCTCCAATCCTGACACACAGGACTTGTTACATGCAACTGGTAGCCAGGTCAGAGCTTCTTGGTCTGTCATATTATTCACCCACATGCCTTAACACATAATGGGCAGTTTTCTACCATTACCAATACTTATGTATCATGAATTACTTGTGTATTTATATTTATTTACTGGCAATTACAGATTTTAAATTCTACTGATTTCTTGGTGACAAAGAGCTGTAGTCTAACTTGTTATTGCTTTAGCCCCACACTACAGGCTCATGGAGGTGCTTTGCACTCTTGACACCAGAATGAAGTTGGATGAGAAATTATATCCACTGAGTTATTTTAGGAAGTGTAAAGTGACAAAATGTTTCCTCAGAGGCCAAGATCTGAAGGCTACAAGAGCTTCCAAAAATATCTGAGCTTGCAGAGCTGCACTGCTTGGGTCATACAAAGCAGTGGTCTACCACAAACTTACATCATAAAGAACCTCGCCCTAGAGATATGAATTACGCTTAGAGAAGGAAAGTTATAAGATTACCTGCCTTAACATCTACAGTAAAACAAACAAACAAAAAGTAGCTACCATTCTGTCACCTGTAATAAATGATGTTATTAAAAACTTCATTAACTAAAAGTTACTAAATGTGACAAAATAGTCATCTTCATAGAAAACACCTATGGGTTATTACTGCTGTAGCTGATCACGCACAAAACCCCTTTGAAACTGGGCTGATGATGCTCCCCACCAGAGGCAGTCAAGTCTACAAGTAGTAGCCATGGAGTGAGCATGTTTTAGAAAAGCTAATGTCTCCCTCTGAAGTCAGAGCCTGAGAAAATTCACACCCTGTACACTGCTAAACCACCTTCATCTGCAAGCATCAGCAGCATAGTCCTTATTTTTATCTTACTTAATTCTCTTTGATTAAGTGTACATTCTGAAAAGCATCAAGTCTGACTCTTCATACTGTTGCTCTCACAACAGATAAAGGTTTAGGGCACAGACACCCATATAAGCTACCAAAACAATCCACTTTGCTTGCTTTTGTGGAAGCAATTCAAGATTCAGCTTGAGAACAGAAGGATCTTCATCATGCAGGCAGTCCAACCCAACCTCCATCTTCACCAGGAGACTCCAAAGTCCATGCTACTCCGAAGTCCAGAAACGATGAGACTATCCCAGCCAATTTTATACTGGGAGGAGAAAGAACTGCTTCTTGAAGCATGAGAGGGAAGGGCTGAAGCTATCAGGCATAAGGTACAAGCACAGACACTATCACAGCACAAAGCTGAAACACACTGAGGGACTCATGAGCTTTTCTTCTGCATACATAGTCCAGAAAGGAAGGGGACATCCTATCAGCAGTTAAGGAGAAGACTACTACCATCATGTCAGAGTTCTTACACACACTAGGCAAAGAATGTCCCTCAGAGAACAGATAGTAAGATTTTTAAAAGAGTTGCTAATTTGTTTTTAACACTGATAGCAATTCTTCTCCCTGCTAACTTGTTCCATTATTTAAATTAGCCCAAATGACTATTTAATTATTTTTTCTCTTATTTCAAGGGTGTGTTAAATCTCAGCTTGCAACTGGAAAATCTTATTATGACTGTACACAAGATCTAGACCTGTTAGTAGGTATCATCTCTACCACCTAAGCACCTCTATAGGACAAACTTGTCATCTCCCAACCTCTCTTTTTAATAAGCTGAGTAAATAATGAACCTAACACAGTTAACATAGTTAACATAGTTTTTTTTCTTAACATAGTTAAGAAAAAACTATGTTTTCTTAACATAGTTAAGAAAAAAAAATCATTTTTTTGGTCTTAAACTGATCTTAGAACTGAGTAAAACTATCTAGTCAGTCTTTTCAACTTTGAACATGAGCAAGATCACACCCCTCCTTCAGCCTGATAACCCCCTTTGAATAATTGAAGCAACCATCTTCAACAATCACTAGCACTCTTCCAAATCAGTATTTTCCAAAGAAAGCTTTCCATCCTATGAGCACAGACCAGTTCCCATGCAGTCAGTGTTGTGCACTGAGCTGCATCAAACACGTTTTTGTAGGATTTATCATCAGTCAACCAGGCATTTCAACTCATTCTCTAACAGTAACCTTATCTTTCACTTTCCTCCTCCTCAAATAGTTTTTTAACTGCAAACCTTACTGGCAAGATTTAAATAGTACTGTCTCCATGGGTTGATACAGATACTGAACAGAACAGAGATGGAAACAGATCCCCAGGGAAACTGACGCTAGAAACAATCTTGATCACAGATGTCTCCCCAGTAACTACTACTTTTTTATTATCTGTCATTAAAGAGGTTTTTAATCCCTCTAATGTGCGCTGTGCTTGAGATAAGTATGATTTTTCTTAAAAACTGGTCACTTGGACAAATTCAGTTGGTTGAGCAGTGTTTAATTATACCAGTATTGCTCTGTACAATCTTGTCGAAAGAAACAAAACAGTATTTGTCTGCAAAGATGTATATTACAAAGTCATGCTGAATAGATACTAACACATTTCTTCAGAATCTAATGGGATTCTTTTAAACTTTCCAAAATTATTTTTATCTTGGATCAACACACGGATAGATAGTTAGTAGCACTTTGGATCATCCCTTTCAGATTTTTTCAACAGTAAATTCTGGTTGGCAGTCTCCCAGCCTCCTGCAACTCCTCGTAGTTTACAAGAATTGGCTAAAAATTAGCATTGATGAATAATCTCCTTGCTTTGGCTATTATCTTTGGATGTACCTTATCTAGATCTGCTGTTTTTTAAATATTAGTGAGCACTGTCTCATCCTCCTTTGTTATAAATTGCATAGAAAACCAGGTAAGGTACAAATACCCTAACTGTGGAATCATGCCTTTTTAGCCATCAGTGTGATGCTGTGAATACTTTACAGCTTCCATTTACACTTCCCTTTTAAAGATACCTTCCTGGACAGTTATCCTGCCAATTGTTTAAAGTCCAAGAAACAGACTCTTCTAAAGCTCCTTACATTACTGCCTGATGCCATATTCTGTTTGCACAAAGCAAATACAGACAAATAACAATCACTGGTACCTAGGCAACGGTGGGATTTCAGGTCGGCTATTAACTCTTCTTTATCTGCTAGAACAAGGTCAACTATTGATTTATTCCACAGTGGGTGCAGAACTGTGTGCATTAAAAAGTGACCTATTCCTTCTAGAGGCTTTCTGGAAGTCTTTTTAATGGCCTCATGAAATGTCAAGCAAATATTACCTGTTTTAAGCAGGCCATTTTATTTGCCTCCCTATAAGATGCATATACATAAGGAAATGTTTGTTCCTTTCCTGAGGATATTTCAGAGACCCGTTAGAAATATGCAACAGCTGAGAAATGGCTGACACCCAAATAATCTGAATTTGTTAAGAAAACCTTACGTTTGCCCCTATCACAAATGGTGCAAGTTCAGGGAGTGTTATGTAATATCCATTTAATCACACATGGGATAACATGTCTGAAGTCCTCCTCTAGACTGGACAAAAAGCATTAGATAGTTTCTGTGCCCCAGGACTGGGCTGACCTCTCGCATGCTGTTCCATCCTCGAGGGGACTTCTTTACTCCCTCCCTACCATCACATTTATTTCTTCCTCCACAGCTTTACTGTCTACCCAATTCCTCTCTTTGTACAGTAGCTTGGGAAAAACACTCCAGGCAAGGATTTTGAGTCTCTCAGATATGACGTTGAAGAGATGTGACCTGACACACAGAAGGGAGAGGGAGAAGATGGGGGTTACAGGCTAGTCACAGCTCAAGACTCACACAACCGTGAGTCCCCTTCAGGAGAAAGGGTAGGTTTCAGTGAGTCATCCCAAAGGAAAGCATCCTGATCCTGAAAAACAAATAGGAGCAAGCAGGATTTAGAGACAAATGCTCTCCTGCTTGAGGCTATGAGCATCCTAAGAGAAGCAGCACTGAAAGAAAAATGAAGATGTGCAAGGATCATTATTTCCTTGGCAAAGTAGCAAAGTTCTCTATTACCGAAAAATGGCACATGGGAGTTTTTGTGCCCCAGAAGATGAAGGGTCAGGTGAACTAGCAAAAGGTTTTACAAGAAATATACCGTTTACCCAAGTTAAAATCACATCACTGTGCTGGAACTCGAGATTATGTTTAGAGAAAAAAAATAAACAAACAGAAATAACTTGAGGAACATATGGTATTATTTCCCTATTCCTTCCACATACAACAAGGGCACCATGTGGGTCCAAAAAAAGGACAGGAAGTCTTAAGGCAAGTAATTAGGCTGCATTTTCTACAAATCACTAATTGGGATAGAAGTTCATTTGAATTGCCTGGGTCTTCCAGTCTGTAAAGCAGAAGAAAGAGTCACCAGGACAGAGATGTCCTTGTCATTTTCATCTCATCCATGTCTCCCACACCAGGAACACATGGAGGAGGAACATCAAGGTGAAGGACTGTGAAAAGGGCTAGTTGTCAAGCCAAGCACCAGTCCCAGGAGAAAGGACAGCAACGTGTAAGCGCTTTATGTAAGCGATGCAGCTCCCAGGAGAGGGGATCAGCAGTAGCAGAGAGCAGGACGTGATAAATACAGATTGTAGCAGGTGGTCCAAGAACTGTCTGTGATTTCAGCAACCATTTATCCAAACCGGACGGAACTGCCTACCACACAGCCTTGCAACAGCAAAAAGCAAGCTAAAAACCCACAAAAGCAGAGCAGGCGACTGAGAATATTCAGCAATCACAGATTGCCAGGAGATGAATCTCATTATGAAAACATTCCAACAGATGGCAAAAGTGTGGCAATCTAAGGTATGAACAACACGGAAGCAAACCCAATCCTCTTGCAACAGAATCACAGATTCACAGTTTTGGCTGGCAATTAACTCCAGAAGTCGTTTAGTGTAACCTTTGCTCACAGCACATCTAACAAGATCTGACCGACCAGGCTGTGTCCAATGAAGGCACATACCTTCAAGGATGGAGTTTCCACAACCTTCCTGGGCAACATGTTCCACTCTTTAAGCATCTTCACAGTAAAAACAAAACTTTCCTGATATCTAATTGATATATCAAAGGCAGAGAGGCCCTGCAGAGAGACCTAGACAAATTACAGTGCTGGATAATCACCAACTGTACAAAGTTTAAGAAAGACAAGTGCCAGATTCTGCACTGGGATGGGGCAACCCCAGATGTTCATAGAGACTGTGGAATGAGATGCTGGAAAGCAGTGCCATGGAAAGGGACCTGGGGGTCCTGGTCAATGGTAAGCTGAATACGAGTCAGCAGTGTCCTGGCACCCAGGAGGGCCAACCGTGCCCTGGGGGGCATCAAGAAAAGCATGGCCAGCCAGTCAAGGGAGGGAATTGTCCTGCTTTGCTCTGCATTGGTCAGGCCTCACCTTGAATACTGTGTGCAGTTTTGGGAACCACAATATAAGAAAGTCATTAAGTTATTGGAGAGTGTCCAAAGGAGGGCAACAAAGATGGTGAAAGGCCTTGAGGGGAAGTCGTATGAGAAGCGGCTGGTGTCTTAAGATTTCCCTCAGCCCATTTCTCCAGCCTGGCCAGGTCCTGCTGAATAGCAGCCTTGCCTTCCTGCATTTTGACCACTCCTCTCCATTTGGCCTCATCCACAAAATAGCTTCTTACGGACACAAAAAGCTTCAAGAACAAGGAGCAGAGATCTCTCACAATATAGAGCAACTGGGGCTCTCATTAAGACCATCAGTGAAATTTTTAATATTTCTGCATGTTTTGTTCGTTTTGTACTGTCCAAACTATGAACAAGTAAGTCCAATTCTTCTCTCATTTATATGAGTCTAAGCTTGAAATCCATGAATTTGACATATTTACAATACTGCAATACTACTCTGCATATGAGAGTGTGTGTATGTGCACGCATACACACCCACAGAGATGGCTCAGGAGACAGAACAACTGAAACAGGCATACTGCAGAATTTGGAGGAGCAGCTGGCTATGCAGTTAGGACCAAGGTATACACTCAAAGCCTAAGGTGACAAGGGGAGCTTTAGCTTTGATCTTTCCTGACTTGAATTCTCTGGACTGTATCTTAAACAGGCTGTTAACTTAAAAAAATATTTCTGATTAGTTTTTAAGACTGTTAAACATGTCATCAACCAAGGATCATACTGTAATCATATCAACAAGTCCAATACTCCTGATGATGATGATATGTAGATAACTTCACCTCAGGGTTAGTTCATGAAGCATCTGCAGCATTTATCTCTGCATTCACGTGGAATGTAAACCACCTGTACTCATGTAAACAAACTCTTCTCAAAGAGCTTGTAAACTGAGAATCACGAATAGCATACAAGGATAAGGGAAGACAAACTATTTGGTCAAGAGAAACAAAATGTATATCGTACACAGTGTAAAATACCATCTGACTTGCATTAGCTTTTCCACATGTAATGGCTAGTTGGCAAATACCTTGCAGCAATGTTTCATCGCAGAAATGGATCACGGGGAAGGACATAAATATTTCATCAAGTTTCTATGCAACTGAAAAACAGTCCTTTGCAAGGGATATATTAAGTCAATGTTTAATCCAAGTCTTTACTCAGAAAGAAAGAAAGAGACGCTTTGTTTTGAGTTTGTTTGTTGTTTGGTTGTTTTTTTTCCCAAACCAATTGTTTGATTACACTGAACATTGCTGCCCAGAGAAGCTGTGGATGCCCCATCCCTGGAACTGTTTGAGGCCAGGCTGGACAGAGCTCGGAGCAATCTGGTCTAGTGAAATGTGTCCCTGCCTATAGCAGAGGTGTTGCAACTTGATCTTTAAGGTCCCTTCCAACCCAAACCATTCTATGATTCTATTACCAACTTGATAGGAAGAACACTGTTATAATTCTCATGTGTATTTACCAGCCAAGTTAAATGCTACCAACTGTCCTAGTCCTGCAAGTATTTTACAGCGTGCTGACTAAATTGAGGGGGAAGGGCTTTTCATTCATATAAGTGCACCAGCACCAGGTGTCCCACCTGGGGGAAAGGAGAATCTGCCATGCCTTAAAAGGCATTGATAACTTACCCCAAACATCTGCCGAAGGTCAGGATCTCGGAAGCGGAAGGGAATGTTAGACACGTGAAGTCGTTTTGGAGTGGATTTGCTCTCAGTATTCTCGCTGCTCTGTGTCTGTGATTGTTGTCCATCTGTCTGTGCCCCTCCTTCTGTCTGCTGAAATCAGAGAGACAAAAGTACGTGCATGAGTAGAAACCACAATTCCTCTCACATGCCACGTCTACCTCTTTTTTAGGTATTAGCACTACACTTGTAACTGCGCTATCTAGCACTTGACAATTATTCTGATAAAGCCAGCAGCCCTTAACAATTGATTCGTTGTTCTTCCCCACCCTTTCCGTGAGTAAACAGTAATGAGATCTCAGCCTCCCTCCCCTCGTATCACCTATAAGCTTAGTAGATTTGTCTTTGGTTTTCTTAAATTGCTTCTCTCTTTGAGCCTGTTCTTCCTCACTTCAGCTGCCACCATATGAAAGCTCTAATGAAGAGGCGGATCTTTCATATCCTGAGGCTGGGAGGTAGTACCGCCACTCTAATCTCATGTGGCAGGATGTTCATACAATCATCAAAATCCCACAGCTGAAGTGGCAGCTCTTCACCGGGCCAATACCAGACGTGCATCCCCAGGCAAAATGGCATCTGCTCTGTCAAGCTCCCTTCAGAGAAACATTACCCTAAAAGAAGATCTATAATTAAATGGTAAAATCCATATATGAACAGATTACGGATGTCTTTGATTAACTTTTCTCTCACATTTAACTGAGCCCAGGAAGAGAAAACAGTCGTCATCATCACTGTAAGATTTATAAAAATTTCAAGTGCTACTTTCTGCTACCAGTTCCCCAGCTAAGAAAGGGAATTTGTTCCACCATTCTCAAGTACTGACTGGCATTGCAAAGCAAGGTCAAGGGGTAGGCCAGGAGTTCTTGTTCACAGAAAAAGTACAGCACATAGGCAGAGGAATAAGGGAGACCAGTGTGCGAGAGGAGAGACCTAATGCCCCCGCAGAGATAACTGGCAGAAGAAAAGAAAGGAAGAGAATCTCAGCCACTTGTGTGGGCTTAGACTGAAAAGGGGTAAAATTTGAGCACAGCACTAATATAACGGCAAGGTCCCTTTGCAAAACGGCTTGATGGGAAAATGGCATTCTTCACACTTTAGTCACAAAAACAACCTCAAAACCTCAGAGCTACAGAACAAAGCAGACTACAATTTGGTCGGTTTTACTGCTCTGTCCCTTTCCAAGTGCATGCACTGACAGGCCAAGGTATTCAAAAAGCACCCACCCACTCACTATATCCTGCTGCTCACCTCAGTCTCCTAGGAGTCATGCTTTCACTACCTGTGTGATGCACTTTTAAGTGTCATTGCAACTCTTTAGATGCCAACGTCCTTAACTCATCAAGTAAAAAGTTCTACCGGAAGGCAAGGACTGTGCAATTGCTAGAGTCAGTCTTTTTAAGGCACTTTCAAGTACACACATAGGCCTTAAAGATGGAAGAGTAGGGGTGAGTTTTTTGCTGGTTTGGGCCCTTTTTTCCCCATTTTAAACATGTGATTTGTATATCAAAGATGAAAGAAATCTGAAGGGAGTTGCCCACAACATCTCCCCAACCTCTGAATGGACTTGCTAGGCCGATCTGCACATGACTCAATATACAACACTTTATGTACATTTGGAATCATCTCTCCACAGAAACTAAACCACCAATATTAAGAGAGTGTCTTCTGCCCAGAAATATCACTTACAGACATGACCTTGACCTTGCACGTTGGTTATAAAGCAAGTAAATATAAAGATAAGGCAAGCAAACAGTAAGCACTGGGGTCTTGTCATGCTGAGCAAAGCAGTGGCAGCTTTTCATTTCAGGAGGGCTGTGCATTCAGCAGCACAAAACATGTTTCATCTGTTAATGCAAATTAAGCTGTGGTAGGAAGAATGAAGATACTGCTCTGGTGAGTATCACTGCTTCCCATAGCTGTGCAAGTCTCAGGTGAAGCCTGGCAGAATGAAGAATTTTTATTTGGCTAAGACTCATCCATCCCACAAACATCAGATTTTTGAAAACAACCTCAAAGACTTCCATTTGCTCTTACCCAAAAGCTGCCTCCACCCACCGCCACCATTTCGCCTTTTCTCCTGCCCTCAACCCTATGACAAAAAGGTTCTCCAAATGTACAGAGAGTGCACCCTAGGGGAAGAATCAATGCAGCTGGCCTGCGATTAAATCAGACCATGCTATTTAGTGGGGGATTTTTATCACTCCATCAGGGTGCTCTGCTCCTCAGGGCTAATCTGTCCAAGAAGGACAAAACACAGGAGTAGCCTATCTGTCATCACTGTATACAACCCCTGCAAGTGAGTTCTTCAAAGTAACTCCCAGAAAACACCAACACTCCTGCTAAAAGGGAAATCTACAACCCACTTTGGAGCCCTGCTAGTGCAATTTGCCAAATCCCATGTTTTCTATGTCTTTGCATGGATTTGGCAAGTGAGCAAACACCCGTGCGCAAGGTGCATCTTCTGCTGTGTGAATGAGGAAACGCACAGATTCTGAACGGTGATGACAAAAACGTTTCAGTTTTTAAATATAGGTTGCACAGGACTGGATCTGCTGTTTTCACAGGGGAGGAAGCCAGAACATTGTTTGCACTCTTCTCCCATCCATTTGTTCCTAGGTAAAGGGCAGAACTCCTTTCTTACCAAGGGTGCGATGTATCATGTACAGTGGCCCACTCAAAAGCACTCACAGCTGGTCCTGCATATGGCAGTGTCATTTGCAGCATTTGAGATGTGTACAGTGAGACAAATGCTTCAAAGAGGAGAAACAGGGGATCTTGGTCCTTTAACTTTTTAACTACACCGAGAGTCCCCAAATGCTTTTCAGGCTTTCACATAACCTGATTTTTCAGCATAAGTTTAATATTAAATACCTTGTCTCTCTGGATGCTGTAGCTTCCTCATCTCTATGGTCCCATGGCCCTAAGGTAAGATTTGTACTTTCCACCACTATAACGTTAGCTCAGTACATATGCCCATTGCCACACATTCAGCTACAACATAAATGAAAGAAAAAGTGTCCTCAGATCTTTCTTTTTTTCCTTTTATAGTTATTCCTTGGCTTAATTCAATAGGAAGGAGATGAAAAGAAGGGCCTGGAACCTGTTCTCAGGCAGCACATAACAGACACTGGCAACAGTGCTACCCTGACCAAGCCAGACTACAAAAGCCCTCATTTCACTAAGTGCCCACTCCCCACCTTGACTGCTTCCCCACACTAAGTTTAATCTCCTTTTGGCCTCATGTCCACACTTCACAGTGAAGAAATAGACCTCTCCCTTCGCTACAGACAGTGATTCAGCTCAGAAGGGAGCTAACACACATTCAATGCCTGTCATCAGGCAACACAGAGACATGCTGTGGCAGAGATCTCGCATTTAGGAGCTGTACTGCATTTACCATACCTCCTCAGCACAGCCTGTGTAGCATATACTGATGCAGGTGATAATGTCATTCATGCCTGCACACGCAAGCTTTGAGCTCTGCCCAAGGTCACTGAGAAACACATGAGAGCTCAGGACATGAGCAGCATGTGCTTTACTTTTAACTACTTGCTGCCTGTGCCCCTATGTCAGCTCCTCCCTTTCACAGCCCAGCAGTAAGGAAACGCTAAGCAAGAAGAGGCAGCTGCGTGAGAAGCACGGATGTGTATGTGTGCACGTGCCCATGTAAAAGGGGAGGAGGACACCTGGCAACATGAGGATGTTCTGAAAGGTTTGGGGGCATCTTCCCACCTCTCAGCTGGACTCCTCTGTCCTAACCCAGGTGGTGAAAAATCAAATGCTGGGGATTTCTCCTCAGCAGCAAGGAGGCAGGGGCTCCAGCATCACCTGAGCTCCGAGCAGATCTCCATCTGCATGGCTAGACGGAGGGCTACTTCCCCAGCAAGCCAGACAAGCACTAGTGTGACAGGCCAGCACAGAGATTATTAATACCCAGAACATTCTGTTTATCTCTCTCACTTGCTTCTAGAACTGGAACCGCTTCAGGTCCAAGTTAGAGACAAACAAAAAACAACCCCTCGTTCTCTCCCCCAAGAAGCAGGCAGTCCAAAATGTTGTGAATCATAATGAGGAGGTTAAGAGCTATAAATCACTGCAAAGAAAATATTTACAAAATACAAACTGTAACTAATAACTATATTTAAAAGGGGATTTGGGTGGCTTACAAAATCTAGGAGACAGACTGCGCTCAGTCTACCACTACTAGACCAGTCTTGAATTCAAAAAAACCCCAACCACACACCCGACCTTGTTTGGATCGAGAGCTTGAAGAGCTGTGGAGACAAGGACTGAAAGCTAAAAGTGGCAGAAGGCAATCTTCCCACTGTGAAGCAGAGTGCAGATAATGTGGAAAAAGCTCTGCAACTTCTAGTGAAGAACCTCTGTCGAAACAACCAGTCACCCACCCATGAACAGATACCCACCAAGCAGGTCTGTTGGAAAAATGAGTGAAGAATTAGGCTCTAGACACAAAATCACTTTCCTGCCCCAGCACACTCCACTAAAGTCAAACTGTGGTCCTACACATCCAAGAGCAAAGGCCATGGGAACTTCTGCTGCTTAAACAACACTTGTTTAGCAGACAGAAGACCACAGGGCTAATCATCATCTTTCAACAGCAGTAAATATAATTTTACAATTATATCCATGTACTTGATTTTTCAGAGATACCAGCGGTGTTATATTAAAAAAAAAAATATTTGGGCTACTTACAGGCACAGTTAACTATTATCCAATGTACTCTGTATGCCAAAAACACGGACCAAAATGCTAAGGACATACGAAATAACTTCTGCACGACTTTTTTACTATTTTCAGTATAGGCAGATGAATCCAGGCCATATTTTTTCAGTTGTTAGTTACCTATTTTCAGACACACTGAAGCTTAAGTTATTTTGTTCACTTTCCTCATTAAAACCATACCTCACAGAACACAAATCTAGCATAGGAAAGCACACAGTAAACTTTGTTATCTCTCCTGTACATTTCTGATTTGTCAGGTAACACTTTCAATCTAAAGGTGGACATTTCTAATGGGATTCTTTAGGCTTTTCTCTTTTTCTTCCCCTCCCCCCTCCACCTTTCAACGAAGTGGTGAAATAAAGCCCCCTGAAAAGCCTGCTCTTTGTCAGCAGTTCCAGCACATTCCTCACAAAATCAGGATGCCCTGACAAGGTGAAAGAGACAGCAAGATTTCCCCAACTAGTGGTCACCCCTGGACCATTCCACTGACAGTGGCAGAAGAACAGCCATACAGTGACAGACTTCAGATCCATCCAGCTCATTATCTTCTATCTAATAGCAGCCAGATCTGTGGAAGCATGTAGGAACAGGGCAAGTGTTTAGTGGTTTTTCTCCAGCAAACTAAGCCAGTTGATGTCACAACTTGCTGTGGACAAGAGTATTTGCAATGCCAAGTTCATTATATGGAAAAAAACCCAAGTAATAAAACCTGGGGTTTTTTTCATACGTGGCACCCAATTATTTCCTGTGTGCATCCTAGTAAGTGAAAATGGGAAAGTTCCCTATTTCAGTTCCCTTACCATCCAATATTCTGTGTGTTTGTCATTTGCCTTCACTCCTGTCAGCTCTTTTTGTAAGTGAAGATTTCACTTCTTTTCATAAAGAACCTGCTGCATCCCTTTCATCATCACTATTATCTTTGCCTGTACTACTGCTAGATCTGCTACAACCTTTGAAAGACACAGAAGTACCACAGCTGTATACTCTAACATAATGATATTTGCTGATTTATTTCCCATTTCTCATTTTAAATCTGCCTCACTAGACACAAGTCTGCAAGTGCTGACAATAATCTGCCTTGTACTCAGAATAATAAAATAATCTGCCTCATATTCAAAGAAAACTCCTGATGTTAAATGTCAGGGTTTGCATCCTCAGGACAGCAATTTCTAGGCTGAGGTGGCCAAACAATCAGCAGCTAACTACTTATTTGAAGCTAGTTTTTTGTCATGTCCACTTGCTCAGCAGTATCAGAAAATAACTGAGGATATTCATTAAACATATTCTTCACCTGAAATACCTCACATGAGCAATTGCTTTAATTACTAAAGGGATGAAAAGTAATTACAGAGGAAAATTCTGCAATCTCAGTCTAGGCAAGAAATACCCAAGGGAAAGTCATCATTATAACATCATCTATGTGTTGCAAAAGCCAGTTGAGGAATCCTTGGTGCTGTTGGCTCCCTTCTGTCTAAAGTCTTGCTAGATGTACAGGGCACAGCCAGATGGCCAAGCACCTTTCCTGCCTTGGTTTTGAACATGACCCATATGGTCTCTCACCACAGATGGATCTCCTTTGAGAAACTGGAAAGGTAATATCCCTTTATGGTATAGGGGATGAGTTAAGTATGTTTCAGTACTACAGCACATCAAGAAGCCGAGACACTGTAATTAAATAATGCGTTATACTGGTTCACGACAACACCAAGGCAACAGCACCTGCCATTTTCATGCAAAGTAATTTACATAAACTTATTCCTCTACTTCTGTATCTCCAGCTGCATTCCATAATTTATACAGACATACAAATTCTTCCCTCTGACATTAACAAGAGAAACAAGTTGAATAATCAGCTCACAGTATTAAGTGCATTGCATTTACTATCAAGCAAGCTTTTTTAGTTCAGCAGATGATTAATCTTCCCTCTGCGAGTAGAGTACCAGGGGATGCAGAGAGCTGACAATTGCTCTCGGCTTCTGGCCATGCTCTCCATACGCTTACCTTGCAACAACAGCATTTGCTGGATCCCTCCAAGAGCTGCTCTAATTCATTAACCCAGCGAAAGAATTGGACAGCTTTCTGCCAGGTCAGTGAATTAAAGTGGCTCACATAAGGAATGCCAAAGCCAGTAAATAGGAGTGGGAGTTTGCGCTTGGAGCCAGATATCTCTTTTCTGACAGCAGTGAATCTTTTAGATCAGCTCAGCTGCCAGAGGTACTGCAGCCTAATTAGCATCTCCCCTTGCAGCTAACTGTGCTGGGTGTCTCCATTAGGGATAAGCACACTAAAGTAAACCAAGAAGGGGGAAGGAACCAGGCAACCCAGCACTATAAGTAGTGAAATGCAGAGTGTCAACTGTTTAAGAGACAGCCTGCAACAGGCAGACCAAGTAGGCTAAATATGGTCCGGTACCTCAGTCTATTTTTAATTCAGTTCTTTCAGCTGTGCTTTGGGACAGTATCAAGAAGAAGGACAGATGCCTGGAGATGAAGCACGAGAGACCTGCATGCCAGGCAAGAAACAAAGCCCCACAGATGAGGCTTGATCCTAAAATAAAAAAGAGATTCCAAAATATGAAGCTGTTTGTATTACACTACCTATTGTGTCAATTTCTTTTCCATGCCTGTTCTGAGAGCTCTGAATGCTTTCCACTGCACTCAGACTGCCAGAACCAAGCTCATCCTTAGCTGGTGACACCAACCAGTCATTCCCCTTTGCTCAGGGCTTTGATACTGCATAGGAAGGCACAGACTTTGACTCTCAAAGGTTATTTTACATAAGTTCACCACTGATCTTTAACCTCAGGCTTCCAAACCACTGTTTATTAACTCAGACACCACTGCTAACCTCAAATCATTCAATCTGACTTGCTCACAAGAATCTGCCAAGTTTCTATGAAAAGGTGCTCCCACCTGGTGTGTTAGGCACCTTGTTATAGACCCCTTCACATTGCTGTGTAGCATCTTACTGACAACATTAAATTCCCTTTTCCATGAGGGACTCCCTAAGTCATCCCATGTTCTTTGCTACTTTGGCAATTATCCTAAAGGCTATCAGCCTAAAAAGCAGGAAGGCCCCACCATCTGAGCAACACCTTTTGATACCTCACTCTGTCCCTCCAACTAGACCAAGCACAGGCCTTGTTCTTAAAAAAAAAAAGCAGAGAACTTATCTGTCTGGCTGAAGGAATTCTGAATCATCCCATGGGAGCACAGGCTTCAAGTCAGCAGCTAAAAAACCCACTGGCTGTTTGGTCTGAGATATCACCTTCACATACAACAGCAACTGTGCTTGTCAGTCACAGTAATGGGAGGGAAGGCTCATACCTCACTCCTGATGACTTTTCACTCCATTCAAGTTAGCACTTTTGTTTAAGACAACAAAATGGTGAAAGGAAAAGATGCCTTTAAAGCATAGCAGTGTAGTCCACATGGACTGAACACGTGTATCCAACAAGCAATAACCACTGCATGTAATGGACAAGGTGCTTGATATTACCTGTAAATGTTTAAGGTGAAATAACCAACCTGTTCTGCTGTATGTTTTAATAGCATGCTTTAGCCTGAGTAACTACTAAGCCTTCTTCCTTCCCCTAGATCTTACATCATTGATCAGCATAGTGGGAAGGAGAAAAGTTTAAGGAATTAAATCCCAAGGCAGCCCTCAGAGTAAAAGTAACTTCATACAGAAGGAGTCCTCGACAAAAAGATAAAGAGACTTGGAAGATCCAGGATGCAGTGGATGTGAAAGTCTGGCACGTGAAAGGCTCTTCGTTGAGGCACCTTCCCCCCTCTCCCTCCTTGGATTTCTTTATGTGCCGCCATCTGGGATCCTTTGAGCTTGATGAGTCCCAGCCATAGCAGTCACAGCAATGCCCTTGTCTGTGCCCTTACCCTCTCCTGGCCAGCTGTGGCCCTCGAGCCTAACTCTGCATGCTCAGCTCACGCATCTTTAACCACATCAAATGGTCACACCAGACGTGCCCACCTGTTTCCAACAGCCAGAACAAGTGTTCTGTGTTATTCAGCCCATTTCTCGGATAAACCCCTGCCAGTCAGGCTCCCTCTGCAGACTCCTGGCAACACCACTGCCTCCCAGCAGTCTCCCAGCAACACTCCCTCCCACACAGATGGGCTCCCAGTCCCTCCTCGTAGGCTAGCCACGCGCTGTGGGCTCCTTGGAGCCGGCTTTAGTTGATAAAACACAGAGCTCAGCCCTGCAGAGCCACCGAGATGGCTCCTAATATGGAAAAGGAGCAGGAAGGTTGGCAAGAACTTACATTCAAGGTCAAGGGTCACACCACTTCCATTAAAAAGAAATGCTCTAAAGCTCTGGACAAGGATGGGAACAGCAAAAACACATGGGGAAAACCACTGCCCTGTTTTATTCCCTGTTTCCAGCTTCCCCATCCAACCGGCAGTGCTCAAGAAAGTTGCTTGCTGGAGACGGGCAGCCCAAATCTTACAGCTTGGAACAACATCGGACAATCTGGTGCTAAAATGATGACTTGCATTTCTGCACACTGCACCAGCTCTAAGTTTAATTTCCTGCCTGATTTCTTCTCATCTACATTTGTGTTTGCAGAGTAAAGCACCTGAAGTTCCTTTTACACACTATCAATGTGCCTTACAGGCTTTGTACTCTTTTGCTTCTTTAAGATGCTGAAGTTGAGGCATTCTCAGAATGAAATCAAAGATATCTTCACGAAGCCATGACCAACAGAGCCAACCCACTGCAGTGGAGCAGAGGCACACACCGGGAACCGTGCACACTTGAGCTGGCACTATCAGTTCTTCCAACTGTTGGCACTGAATTCATTCAGTACTTACCAGGGAAAAAAATAATCTCTACAAGCCAAACACCAACTACAAGTAAAACTGAAAGCATTAACAGACTAAATCCGCCCCTGAGCGCTGAAGGCTCTCACCATAAGGCTCTTTATTAGGAAGTTAAGTCTTAACAAGTGGCTTAAGGGGTGGATAAAGCTTTTCCTGGGATAATCTGCCAGCATGTTGCCCAGTGCCAGTTCCAGGCCATAGGAAGAAGAAAGCAAAGATACAGAAGATGCTAAAAACCTTGGTTTGGCAAATGGATGACCAGTAGCTAAGAGCTCCCCTCCTGTCTTTGCCCTCTGAAGCTCCCTGCCATCTTCAGAAAGTCAAATAAAAGTGATTTTCTACTCTGGTAGTTTCCTGAAAACAAAACCACATTGGGATTACACCTAAAATGCACACGGTCAACCTAATTCTTTGTACCGTCAACCTTCCAGAATTTGCCTCCATCATGTTTATTTGAACCATTTGCCAATTAACACAGAGTAATTAACACTTTTATAAAAGACTGTCTTTGGACAACTCCACCATGGTAAAAACACCACGATTTCAAATACTACCTTTTTTTTTTTTCCTCTTTGCAGACACCAGTTCACAAAAGGAAAGATGGAACCTTAGTAATGGAAGTTCAGAAGCCATGTTTTGTTTATCATTCTCTCCTTCTCAAGTCTACTGCTGATTTGCTGTATGCTTAAAGAAACAGCAATCCAATCAATGCCTGCTTTTTCCCAAAGCACTGTGCTGCTCTCCTGGCCCTGCACCCTTGTGCACTTACTGCAAGAGATCCGTTCTGCGTGCTGGCCGTGTTCGTGCTCTGCTCTCCGTGTGGCTGCGTGCTCCCGTAGAGTGTCAGATTGTGCTCGCTGGTCTGGCCTGCATAGTCCTGAGTGTGTGGCACCCCGTACTCTGTGGGAATCCCATTCTGTGGGGGTGGTGGAAATGGGATTGTGGTGAATGGCTGCACCATTGCATCAGGAGTTGCTGCTGGCTCCTGGTTACCCTGAAGAAAGGAAAAAGGAGAAAACAGTTTTACACTACAGAAAACAGATCAAAACGTCAGCAGGAGAAACAACACACGTATTCATGTGAACATCCCACCCACCATCACCATAATATTGCACAGTCTTCTACTACCTCTTCTATCAAAAAAAGCATGCCTTGCTCCTCCAAGCCATGACACCGTTTTCTTAATCTTTTCAGAGCAACTTTCTTGCTACTGGCTGGCACATGGAGAAAAAATTATGGGGTTTGCAATTTGCATATCCCTGTGATCTCATACAAAGCTTTACACATAGTAAGGTGTTATTTTGGAAGGCAGAAGAGACACTGAAATATTGGAACAGAAACACAGAAAGAAGAACAAGCTTCTTTAATATCCCTGAAAGTATTGTAACTGGGTCCATCTCCTCAAGCCTGACATTCATTGCTCTGCTTGCAAGCAAGCACATCATGTGGTTCAGAGCACAACTCTCTGTTATGTTACAGTAATAAAAAGTTTACTTTTTTAAACCCATCTGTGCAGAAGCCCCTTCTTTGCTCTGGCAAAGAGCACTGAGTACACAGCACAGGTGCTCAGGTATCAATTGCTGGAATATCCCATTTGCTGCTTGCTGGCCACGCAGAAGACACCGAAGACCTGTAGGGAACTGAGCTGAGATTGCAAGCCTGGAGCACACTCACTCTTTCCCAGTCCTGAGCATCCCTACTATCACACAAGACATTAATTATCCGCTCTTCCCATAGCTTTGGGTATCCCACAGAGACCTCTATGGTAGGATAGTGGGCTTTTCAGAAGCTTTTAGCACTGTCTTAGATGTTGCTGACACCAACCAGATGACTCAGAAACAAAGAACTGACCATGAAAAAGAAATCCCCAAAAGACAATAAAAAAAATGTTACACCATCATGTAAAAAAACCCACAATAAGCAAACAAAAAAGCATGCAGCTCTGCAGGGATCTCACCAAAGGGGGAGCAGGGAGCTGCATTCAGCCACCTGGGGTGAAGGAGAACAGCCTTGACATTGAAGCCCAACCCCGGGAAGCCCAGGCTGCTGCACTGCTCCTACTGCTTCATCGCCGCAGCAAAAAAAAAAAAAAATCCAAAGAAAAGATTTATGATAGGAGGGCTGTTTGATTTATGTGCATGTCAACAGACTAATCCTGATTTTAAATTTTGGCTGCTGTTCCAGCCCTGGGTCCTCCCCCACAAAGTCTGGAGGTGCTCGAGCCTTTTCTAACACCAGCATGCTTAAATCAATGGAGTAAAAGCAAAACAGACCTTACCCCACGGGTAGGAAAGCCTGAGTGGGAATTACCAGGCAGCCTTTCAGCAAAGAGCGCGCAGGACCTGACAGACCTCCAGTGAAGCTGGACAAACCTCTAATTCCTTTTATCAGCCTACCTGCAGCTTTCCCTTCCGGGCGAAGGGAACAGTGATAAACGCAGCACACCTCCAGCCAGCACCGGGTCATTCAGACACTGGCTGAATCCCAAATTTGCTCTGACATTAGTCTATCTGGTCTGCCTCCCCTGGGGGCCACGTGGCCACACGCTCCCGCAGCTGGGGAGAAGGAGAGGGAAGGGCATTCAATACCACTTAGCGGAGCCAAGCTAAAGCCTTGGCCTGCGCAGGGGAACGGACCGTTTCATTAACTCAAGTCCAGCCACTGCAAAGCCTTGCTGCCTGCAGAAACACAAAACTCTGCAGCCTCATCTGAGAAAGAAATATTCAGGCAAGTATGCCAGCCACGGCCAGCGCTCAGTTACTTGCACGCACTCTCCCAAGCAGTTGCAGCCCTGCGTCGTGTGCTCGCGGGTCTGCAGAGGGTTTTTTTCCACACACCAAGCACTTTTTCTGAGAGCAGGACAGGATTTTTATTCCCCTGCCCCCCCCACTGGAGGGCAGTTCCACCAGCACTTTGCTTCTGCTCATTCCTTTGCCATTCTCAGCTTCGAAGCAAGGCACTTCTGACTCAACCTAAACCATCACCAAGATCTGCAGAGCGAGTTCTGAAAGGGGAGGCAGGAGAGGCAGAACGATGGCTGTCCCACTGCAAACCAGGTATCAGCAACCCTATCGCCCACTTGCTCAGACTGTTTATCCCCTGACGTGACAGCTCCATTCCATCCACATATTGTCTCCTTTCCAAATTCTTCTGCTTACAATATTTCATTGTACTTGATTGTCTGTGTGCTTCAATACAGCCCACATTGTCTGCACCCTTCTCACATCTAAATAGGACTAAATATGAAATTGATTTTTTTTTATTTTAAATTAAAAAATTGATAGGGTAACCCCAGAAAATATGCAGGAGCAGACATTATTTCCAATTTTCTAAGAATAAGCTAGATTTCCAAGCTAGTAGCATCCCAGATTGGAGGAAGAGAATGCTAATTAGCCCCAAACAAAACCTATTCTGCCATCCTCTCTACGGTGCAGGGCTGCTCCCCAAAGGACATAGTCCAACATCTTATTTGATCTCACTCTTAGACTACTTAAAATGCCAGCCCATGAACCTTATATAATCTTATTTTCAGTGTTTTTACCCCTCAGTTAATACTGTTCCCTCCCGTTTAAAGGCATTTCAATCTTTTTAAATATTTTCTTTCCCTTCTTCAATTATCTACAAATGCTTGAGGGATGAAAAATGCTTACTCTCTCTCTTCTGTTGCTTGTGGCATTTTGATAATACGTATTTATTTTGAGTTTAATCACACCTCTTAAGCCAAAATATCCTGGTAACTTTATTTATTACTTCTCTCTGACCTTCCTAAGATTTTCAAAGGAAGGATTTCTGGTGCAGAATGAAATGTTTTTAATACCATTGTCAACCCTCCCCCCCAAGTCACATTAACATGCAAAAATCATATATCTTTTATTACAAATGTATCTGTCATTTAATGTCTCAGGTTATCTGGAGATTTATCACCATTATGTTTGTCCAGGTTTCATCATTTCATGGAGTATCTGTATCTCAAATTATTTCTCTCTTTATATGATTATGGACATAGTTCCCATCTGATTTTTTCAGTAATTTTAATTTCCTTTGGTGCTTAAGAATTGCTTTTTTCTCTGTTTCCACTAGTGTCTGCAGAAAAGGACTCCTGATGAGATCTCTGCAGGTTTCACAGCACACTGATATGCTCCAAACCCAGAGGAGATTCTACCTCTTCTGTTAGTCTGCCAAATATCAACATTTACACGCTTCATATTTTCAAGAACTAACACAAGACACGCATAAAAAAAAAAAAAAAATCCCATTAATCTTCAAACACAGAATCTGAACTCCTTTCCCTACTTCTAACCCACCATGGAGAACTCTGCATTCTGAGGTGCTGCTTCTCACACTTCTCAAGGAGCACAAAGAGCACAAAGAAACCCCCAGGTTTTCCGGGTGAAGATACGTACTTGGGAGGAGAGACTCAACAGAAAGTATTTTGTCCATCCAATCTTGACAGCATACCTCACTGCACTGCCAGTGCTGCCTGCTTCAGCTCATGAAAATCTCTGAAACATCGACTTAAATGCAACAAGAAACCCAGAGAGGTATGTCCAAAGCAGTCATCATCCCCAAATACACACAGCGACACCATCACAAGACTAGGAAAACCTGGCTGCAGCTCCCCCAAAAGCTAGTGTCATCTTAAACTTCTGTGAGGGCATGAAATAAATCTTAACTAATGTTTGGGAGCAGACAGACACTTCTCTTGGCCACAATGTGTCAGGCCAGCAGTCTTCAGGAGAGGAGTGTGATGGACATTTGGTTGCAGGAATGATTCTGGCAACTCCAGATCATCCAATTCCCTCCATGAATTTGTGCTGCCACGCACCAACCAGGATAGCTGCCATCCCATGCTCAGTCTGGGAAAGGCTGGTCAGTGCAAGTGGAACTCAGTGTAATTACCACATACTGCTTAAAAAAAGAAAAACACTTCAGTAGGATATATGGTAATCTAGAGTTCCAAAAAGAAGCAGGAATTCCTGTGTTTGCTATTCATTCTGTTGCTCTGCTCCCACAGAAATCATTCATCCACATCAGGTAGGAATTCGAAGCAGCCCTTCCCTTGCAAAATGCTGGCACCTGATTCATCAGCACCCAAGACCTCAGGGCACAAGAAGGAGGTGGATATTTATCTCTGCTCCCCTTTCAGTCCCTGTTCTCAGCCCTACAAAGGTCCAGTCAGGTCCTTGCAGGTGCCAACTTTCTTCCTTAAATCAGGGTTTTTCCTACACTGCTCATTACAAATCCATCCCACATTTTGTTTAAAAAACAAATTAGCTGAAGCAGTGAAAAATCCCTAATGAGGACACACTTCTTAAGAGTTTATGCAGCTTTAACTTAATTAATGAACTTTGTAGCTCCAAGCTAAGCAGAGGAACGGTAAGTAAATGCACACAGTTGTACCTTGTGGAAGGGTGGGAACTGGAGATGATGTCTCAACAAGGAGCAATGTGGTTCAGCAAATGCAACATAGGATGAATTCTTTCAGCAGACAGCAGGTGGTGATCCAAGATCACGGCACTGGAGTGCCAAGAGCAAACACCAGAAATGCACACAAAGGCCTCCTACTTCCATAAAACTGTCAAAGATCAGTGAGTTTTCTGAAGGAGTGGTTTTGTTTTGCTCATTACAGAAACTTATAGGAATATGAAAGGAGCCTTATAGCAATACAGCTCCAGATCTCTTCCATATTGGTACACAATAATATGCATATTTAGTAAAGCATAACCAACCAAATAAAAATTATAAACCTGGTAAAGCTGAACTGGTAAAATTTCTGTAAAGACATGGCAAACTGCCACGAGGTTACTGGTCTGAGCTATCCATAACCCCACTATGAGTCATCAGCGTCACAGAAAGGTGCAGAGAAATGGTACAGCGTATAAATATCATATCATCTCTCAAAAATGCTTTTGAACTCTGCTAACCTCCAAATCACTGGTATAGATGTGAGTATAAGCCTATTAGTGGAATGGGGTTTCTAATAGGTATATCTTCACTGAACTAATTTTATGAAACCTTGAAGCAACTGACTTGCAGCTAAGGGAGGCAATTAGCCTGTTTGTGAAGACCAGTGTTCCAGCCTACACTGTTTGCTCTCTGCACTAACCTAATCCCTTTCGTAAACAGCAAAAATGTTTGTAGCTGGGATCTGAAGAGCCTGGCACGACCGCTCAACCTGGAGCCGCTGCCCACCCTCAGCTCTCTGCACGAAGGGGATCCCTGTAAGTGAGAGAGATGTAGGGACTACTCCATCCCCTTTCTACGACCCAGCTCGCAGCCTCCTGCCAGGGATGCAAACGTGAGGCACAGCTCTGGCACGGGAAGCACAGCACTGCTCCCCGGCTCTACACAGGCAAGAGAGAAAGGGCTTACCATACAAAGCTCCTGCTTAGGAGCAAGAGAATTAATAATAATAAAAATAATAATAGGCTGGGGATTCCCCCCCCCCCCCCCCCTTCTCAGAAGTGAACAAAAAAGCTGCTCTAGGAGGGTCCCCTTCCCAGCCTCTTCCAACACAGTCTCCCTTCTCAGTTCTCAGCTGCAGGTTCAGAGAGGCTCTGGCTAGAGCTGTCACCATCTCACCTCCAGCTGTGCACTCCTGCCCTCTTCTCCCTGCCAGCCTGCCCACTGCTGAGCCCTTTCAGCACATATTCCAAGAGGAAAAAAAAAAAAGTTGCACACTTTTTGTTGTCAGGTTAGTTTTGTTGCCACTTAAGAGTGCTGAAATGGCTTGGCAAGGAGCTGGAGGAGAACCAGAGCCAGAAAGGACAGGGGGTGGAGAAGCTGGGGAGGGAAGGGCCATAGGCACCAGCTCTTGGATGAGTTCAGGCTGCCAGGCAGCCGCAGTCTCCAGCATGCATTAACCCTCTCCTCAGGCAATCCCACAATTTGCTCACTGATAACAAATGTATCAACAAGCAATTTCTTCACAAATGGGAATAGATACAAACCTCTGTGAAAGATGCTCCCCAGACCCACCCGGAACTTCAGCATTATAGCTTCTAGAAAAACAGAGGCTAGGGCATTTCATTACACCAAAGAGAAACCCCACGCTACACTGGTAGCTGACACAGCACATAGAACCTAAGCCTTAATTTTTAAAACTGTGCTTTTGCTCTTTAGGGCCATGAGGATACTCAAACACAAGAGAAAATGATGTACAGGATGATGAAGTGATGGCTTTCCAACTCCCCAGACACCCCAAACCAGTGTCTTGGCCATGCCAACCCTGCAGGTGCCCACAAACACCATACAAGCTCTCTATACAAAAATGCAGCAATAACACTTTCTCCATCACGGCCATTTCATTACAGATTAGCTTCTGAACGGGCAGAGTGAGTACAATGCCTACAGAAAGGAAATCTGGAGGTGAAAAGTATATATACAAAGGATATAACCATCTCACATTCTTCATCTTTGTACAAACCTGTTCCTGGATTCAGAGGGGTATGTGACCCTAACCTGACACCCACAGTCCACACTACAAAGGCATTTCTGTAACTCCAGAGAGCAAGACTGGCATGCCTGTGTGTCTGGCGACCGGGACTGATAAAATCAACACTCTTGGTGTGGGTTGATCATAAAAGCACCTCGAAGAGGATCATGGTAATAAGAGGTTTTGTATTTCATCTGCACATCTGGAGCTTGATCTTTGTTTGATCTACAACACAGTGGGGTAACAGAAAAGGATGTTGGATTTTGACTCTATTACCATGGGCACAAGAGCAATTCCTCCTGAATCCTCCCAAAAGCAAGGCTCTATCTAAGGTAGTTCTGCAAACATCTGCTGGAGTTTTATAATAGTTCTGTTAGAGAAGAGTTCATATGTATGCCTTTTTTTTTTTTTTTAAATTTAAATCGGATGTAATCATTTCAGGAAATGTTTTTTGCATTGGGCTAAGTTAAGCCTCAATAAGCTAATCTTGCACCAGAGGGAAAAAAGAAAAAAAAAAAAAAGAAAAAAAAAAAAAAAAAAAAGGAAAAAAAAGAGATGCCTGCACTCAAGCTTGCACCTAGCTAACCATTTAAAGGCATGTTTCCTTCAATTTCCTGGTGCAAGCTTGCACTAGATTATCTAATCTTGCCCTTCCCTCTCCTAGATATGTAAAGCAAAGGAAGAACAAGTTATCTTCCAATACACACTCTATCATTCCATGCCAACAAAAACTGTTCTGTAAAATAAAGCAGCTGGCCTTTTTTTTTTTTTTTTTTTATTTTAATGCATCTAGGAACTTTATAGAGAAGAGGTTCAAGTCCCCTTTCATAAGAAAGGATAAAAGCAAATTATAGTCTTATCTTACTCTTATACACAGGAAGCACTCACTCATCCCCATGCTTCCATCATGTCCACTAATGGCCAACTTTTAGTCTATCCCTATGCACAAACACAGGCTCTCAGTGCTGAATGCATACACACTTGGTAAGAAGCCCTTGGGCAACCTGCAAAGAGGTTTCCTGTTGGATACAGCCAAAGCTTTAGAGTTATGCAATTTAATAAAGCCCAGGGCCACATCTACTTACCAGCCTGAAACATAGCTTTCACATTTTAAAAAGCACTGATTTCTGCTCCTGAAACCTACATTATTCCCCATTCAAAAAAAAAAAAAAAGAAAAAGAAAAAAAAGTTAAATGTTACAAGCCCAAAGACATCCCAACAAATGCTTTCAATCAATTCACGCTCTCTGGGGCTGATTAGAGAGAATTGTGTTTCAAGAGACAACACTGGGGTCTCAACATCTGTTTTCATTCCATATTAGGAACGAAACTACCTCCAAGAATTATTGGGAAGGACGGAGTAGGGGTGTGGAACAAAGGAAAAAGTCACCAGGATGGATACATCTTCAACAACAAAGCCAGCAAGTGCGAGAAAAGCTCAGGCTCAATTTTTTTGTTCCAGATTGGTCCTTTAGCACCTCTCCTGGCTGTATTCTCCCCACCTCTGCAGCATTCCAAGTGACTGTTTTCCACTTCACATTCATAGTCAAACATTCTTGGGGGAAAAAAGATTTCCATAAGACGACTAGCTTTCAACAAATCAGCATGAAAATAAAGTCTTAAAATACTACGCATCTAGTCCTACGGTAATCCAGCAGGCACCCAGAGCTGCAGAAGCATGTCCCACACAGGGGAGATTACCATCAGGAAAAGACGCTTAAGTTTCTTCTTTCGGACCAGAATTCAAATGAGTCACAGCTAAGAAACAGTGTGCTGCAGATGTGTCACGTATGTTTAATCCAAACTAACTGTGATTAGCTATTCAGCAGATTAGCAAACCAATCACACTTTCAGCTGCATGATTGCAGATCCTCTCTGAGGGAAGCAGAGGCCAGTGGTGGGGAAGGAATGTGATAACTGCTCTCTCAGGAGCGTTCCATGGTTGCATCAGGGTATATGGGCACTCACGTTCTGCCTTACTCTTGATGCTAACCAGTGGCTCCTGGTGCTGCTCAGAAAAAGAAGGGCGACAGAATATGAAAATATAGCAGGGAAGAAAATCCCACCTGGTGCCACGGTTACCTCTTGACCAGGCTGTCAGGGTAGTGTCATAGCTACTGTCACCTCAGCTAATTATGCAATCAGATTGCTCACTTCAGACAGCTTTGTTTCAAGGAAGACAGTAACGCTCCAGATGACATATTTCAAAAAACCAGTTCTGCTTCTCCAAGCCCAATCAGGTACCTGGTGCTGGACAGATAAGCAATTTTTCATCCCACGTCTCTGCTCTGCAAATGGACTATCATCCTGTAATCTGCAAGTACATCACCAAACCCCAGTGAGCGTAAAGAGTTATTCCTGCAACCTCAGGAATTCAAACGGCTTTCCTGACTGTTTAAATCCTCATGAAGCTCATTCAGCCCCTTAGAAAGATTTGTATCTGCTTTAGTCACAAGAATTTCTCAAAGCGACACAGCTATCTGTAAGATACTCTCTTCCAGATCTCTCTCTATATCCAGTGCTCTTCTAGGAAGGATTTTGAAGATCACTTTTGGTATCAGGCTTTCCTGTCCCCCTCTCCCCTGCTGTGAGGGCTATGAGCTGAAGGCAGTACTGAGCTGTGCAGAGGTGCTGCTCTGAGCTGACTTGGCTCCAGGAGGAAAGACAAACCTTAAAGCCCTGTCTGGCAGCTTCACTTATGCTACACTTATACAGGCCCCTTCAATTCCCCTGATTTCAGTGGCCAGCAGGAAAGTCCTCCCGCCCGCCTGCACTAATTCCAGCACTGCACAGGAAAAAAAGCAGCCCTGCCTCGGCTGCCAGCATAGGAGGAGGAGGAGGAAGGGAGAAAGCGCTGGGAAGGGGAGAACACATCTGGAATCAATTGGAGAGCGCCGAATGCCTCGGAAAGAACTGCAGAGCTGGCAGAAACCATAGCGAGGAGCCGTGTGTTCGGACGTGACTACGAAGCAAAGGTGGGGGACGAGATGTATACAGCATACTTAAACACAAAACCAGAGCTCCTCTTGGAGCTCTTGGGGTTTTTTTTAATGCAAGCAGCTAAACATCTCAGTCCTGTCATATTCTCACTGCCCCTGGCCTATCATGGGTATGGTCAGAATTCAGTACAGAAGACAGGAGATGAGATGAGGCAAACGGGACCCATCTGCGACTCGAGTACCAGGACTCAGTCACGCAGCAGAAATATTATATCAAGCTGCTCTCAGGGCGCAGGGCGGAGGAAGTCTGTGACTGACTTGGCACACGTCTGAGAACAGAAATTCGACGGTTTAAAAACGCAGATTTCTTCCCACAGTTACTTTCCACTCCAGCAATGCATTCTCCTATCTCCTGCTACTCATTTGTTCCAAGGGTAGTTTTCCATTTTTCAAGGAAGCCTCCACTGTGTGTCCTGGAAAGCAGAGGTTCTGGAAAGGAGCGGAGAGTCATGGAGAAGCAATTCACCAATGCAGCAGCCTGGTACAGAGAGTGACTACAGCTGTTCAGATATATTACCAACAAGTAGGATGTGGGAAGCACTGCTACTTTGGTACGTGGCCTTGGCCAGATGAAAAATAAGACACGTGCTTCCATATACGAATTTTAAAACCAGAATTAAAAAATGCAAAAGGGAACATAAAAGAGCCACAGAAATGACCACAAGACTGGAAAAAGCCACGTGGCTGTGCACTGAAAAACTTGAAAAGCCCAATTTATTTTGCTTATAATTTTTTTTTTTTTAAATTAAGTGGCAACTGATTATTTTGCGGAAGTATATTAATTGTGAGGGGGAAAAACTACACGCTTATGATATTTAATCTAATTTAAAAAGGCATCAAGAAATAGCCAAAAGCTGAGTCTGATAAATTTCAGCTCTGGTAAAAGACACCATTTCATTTTGTTTGCTGATTTCTAAATTACAGTCATTAAGTCAGCTGCTGAGAAGGACTCAGTCCTTTCCATCTCTTTGTGCCTCTGTGCTGAAAACATTATGTCACTCAAAACAGAGGTACCTGAGTGAGACATAATGGCCTACACCACATGTACGGCCAGAAGAAGCTATCTAAAGCCAGATCTATAGGACAATATTCTGGAAAGCTAACAAGAGCTGGTGGAAGTCAATGCACATAAATGAAAGATGATTAGACTCAGCAGCATACACATTTATAAGCAAAATGACTTCACCTTATGGAGAGGAAAAAGCTCTTGAAAAGTATAGGTGCAGTTCTGTGCACCACCTAATATGATAAACTACCAGCTGGCCTCAGAATCAGTGGCTCCACTTCCCTCCCCGGCCGTTGAGAGATCTTGTCATGCCACAGCCATTGCCAGAAAATTAATCCAAACAATAGTCATCTGTTTGGTCATAAACTGAACTGTCTCACTTTATATCTGCTTAAGCACGATGCCCAAAGTGGCGAGGAGGCTGAACATATGGCCAGGGCAGAGAGATGAGGGGGACTACTCTTCTCACAGCAGCCCACAGTTACGCTACATTAAGCACAACTTGAAAATGCACCTGAAAGCCACTTCATACAAGAACAAGAGGCTACGTGGACATTTAGCATGTGTTACTGCCACTACCTGCTTCACTTACGCTTAACTTCTAGAGCACGCCCATGTAAGCCAGCACAAAGCTGGCTGTACACAGTGAATTTGTCAAGTATCTCAGGAAAGATTTCCCCATTGTTATAAAATCCTTTTAAAGCCTCTTTCCCCCAGGCCTTCCAGCTAATGTATGTTTACCAAATTCCTGCTGTAACCACAAACCAGTATAGACTTCTCCCCTACACAGGCCACCTGCACAGCCGAAAGGTAAAACTCGAGGTCAGCGGCACATTTGACCACCTTTCAGGTGTCTTCTCCTGAGCTGGGTGCGATTAACGCAGCTCCTGTGGCCCCCACGCTCAGTGGTACCTTTGGAAGAATGCCCCTCTCCCTCGCCACCACCACATCAATGCCTTCGTCACATAAAGTGTGTGTGGCTTTAATAGTAGTGATATATCAAATATTCACATTAAACTACTGGCAGTCCCACTTTTAAACTGCTCTACTTTACTAAAGCTAAACTGATAAACCTTACAAGCTAAATTGATATAAAGGCATCCCGTCTCCGTGGAATGCCTGTCAGCAACTGCAGTTCCCTTAATACATTACTGCATGGGTTCCCATGAAATTTTCACCCACTCCCCCCACCCTCTCCTCCCCCCCCAATTCCCACCAGATCTCCACCTTCCACAGCCAAGGGCATTAAAGGTACTTCTTTCTCCCTCCTCGAGCACCTACAAAAAGACAAGAGCACAGGATACGCAAAACTTAAACCCTTTCAGCCAGTCGGTTTGCCCTTCTGTACATCCCCTTTCACGCACACAGTGTCAGGCCAAACAAAGCCGCTCACTCCAGGATACAGGCCTGGAAAGAAAGCATTAGCATCTGGCAACCAAGAGCAGCACCCCAGCATATGAGCCTCAGAGCAAATACAAGTCTCTGGCACGAAGAGGAAACACCGAGATGTACGCCTGACTGCTCCTGTCAATCTTGCAGTGGGGGAATGCCCGATTTATTTTTTTTTTTAATATATTTTTATCATATTACTGAAAGGAAATGCCAGGGACTGCTGTGGCCCCTGTCCCTTGAGGCTCCACTGCTGCCATCAGGCTGCACTGCCTTTGCAGCGATGAATATTTAAACAGGGCAATAAATATTTCAGAGCACATTCATCCCAATGAGAAGTCTACTAGCACAAGAGAGATGAGACAACCACGCAGGGTTGGAGCTGCTCCTTGTTCTGCCCCTCCGGTTCCCACACCGCCTGCCCTCCCTTGGCCTTACTTCACTCCAGACGTCAACAGGCACCTGAGAGCCTCAAATATTCACAAGCACAGCTCTGGTTACTTTACCAACAAGCAGAAAAAGTAAAAAAGTGCTCCACTTTTCAGAGAGGTGCACAACACAACTAGCGCATGCTTTGCTTTCACCTGCTCTGGGCTTTTGGGTGCTCGCTCTCAGGAAGAAAATTATTTCCTTGAAGACTCCACAGGGTCTTAAATCTTTTAATACTGCACCTCAAAAAAGCAAAAAGCTAAGAGCAACAAAGCCAAAAAGATCGACAGCACCCGGTTGAGCAAGAATTCGTGACAATCTGTCTTTTCCCCCCACAACTCCCTCCTTAATTTCGGTGGTGCATTTATTCGGGCACTTCTCCGGTGCGAGCAGCTCTGCTGCCCTCTCAGTGGGATGCTAACAGATGTACACAACTTGGCCATCACTGGCATGAATAAAATTGGCGAGAAAACAGGTTTAGGACATAACAGAAAATGCATTCATTTACTCAGCTATCACCTGCATGTCCTTCATGTACTGAGGGCTATTTCGACTGTCACAGTGCTAAAAGCTTGGGGTTTAGCTAGGACCTTAGCTACACTCTCAGTTTAAATTTTTGGGTTATAAAGACTGTTTCATGGGGTAACTAAAATTTTGCAGAAAATCAAAACCACATATAAAGACACTTATTCAGGATCAAATTTATAAGGCCATGAAACCTTTGGCCAGAATCAAAAATTATCTATCTTAACAGCTCCACTGCGTATCTCGCTAGATTCAAAAGATCTGAGATATTTGCTGGTTACACGAGATATGGAGAAGGCTTCAGAAAATGGGTACACCTACTCCGAGTAAAAGGAAGCCAAACAGACACTCTCACAAACAGCAGCCAGCAGACAAAGGGTTATCTTAAATGACAGGCACAAGCTAGTCTGCCCTGGCTAACTGAGCTGCACCAGGGCATCTCCTTTCCAGGTAAAGACTGTAATTAACAGTATATAGAAAGAGAGCCATCTCTGTCTTTCTTGGTACCCATGGACCATCTTTTAACAGACGATGGTAACTAAGCTGCAATCTCAATGTGTCACATGCTGTCCAAGATGCCTCTCGGACTGCGCAAGAACACACTCCTCTTACCTGGATCCTGGCCCAGCTTAAGGTACAAGCTGGGCACCAAATGGTTCAGCCCTGTCATGGCTTAGGCACAGCAGGGAGCGTGCAAGGGCATGCAACAACTCAGCAAGGTCTGCAGATGCACAGTCTTGGATTAAACTGCTAAATTCCCCTGCAGTCTCATTTCAGCTGCTTTTAGTCCTTTGAAGGAGAACAGCCAGGTCTTTGCTTTGCGCAGAAAGGGCCCTGCAGCACATCAAGAGTGAGCTTCCTACTGCAAGCCAGAGCGCCTGTTATTTCATGGACCAAGGAAGGACCCAAGTGCTGCACAGCCTGCTTGGGATGGCCAGGTTCTTATTAATGAAATTCTCTATCATTCCTCTGCTCTATGACACGAAATGGCTCCAAGCTGAAATATTGAACTGTCAAACAGCAAAACCTCTTTCCATGTCAAGGAAGAGCAGCTGCCTACTGAATAGGTGGATCAATCACCTGCTGCCACCCTCTGCCCCCTTCTGCTTCTCAAAGAGCAGCAGCATCCCTCCTTCAAGACTGGTCATCAGCCATGCCACCAAAAAGATGCTGTTTACATTAAAAGTATAAAATAGCAGTCACAGCAGTGTAATTCAGAGAGTGACAACAATCCTGGTGCTTTGCCAGCAGCAAGTCCTGGGATTTTACATCTCTGCTTCTAACCACCACCCCAGCTGCCCTTTATATATCACTGAAACTAAAGGATCCAGTCAGAAGTCAGACCCAACCTGACCCAAAAAACACCCTGTACTTTCCTATCTTATTAACAGACCTCATACACAGATAGAGGAAAACTTCTCGAACATGAGTATTACCTCACCAAGTCATTTCAAGCAGGAGCCACCATTTTACAGCAGACATCAAAATAATGAGTGCTCCTCTGCTGACTGTGCAGCTCCGTGTTATTCCCGTGATGGGCCACATACCCAGCAGCACACTAACATGGAAAAAAACCCAGCATCTGATCCCAGGCAAGAATAAAAAGCCATGTTTGATACCATACAAAAAGTGTTAGGAAGGAAAACAACATTTCATTCTGTGGCTCCTGAGGACCTCTCATGACTCAGAAAATAAATGCAAACAGATGTAAAAGTTAATTTGGATCATATCAGCTTCACTGGCATGCAAAGGGCAGAGCAGGCACCCTGGGGAGAGGGAGGGAAAGATTTGCCATAGATCAGGTTACTATCGCTGACAGCTGACCTAAAACACCCCAAGATTTCAGCAGACTCTGCCAGATCTTCTAATTTTCAAAGGTGCAACCGCTTCCTTTAAGAGATGCAATGTGTGATACATGTAACACTAACTGAGGTCAGGGATGAAGGAGATCCTGCAGCACAAGTATTTAAGTGGTCCAGATGATAATCCTCACTGCTTTAGAATGAGCCCAGTTAACTGAAACAAGAAGAAAGCAGAAGTGAATTGTTCTTCTGAAGACGTAAAATTTTCGATCCAAATCAATGAGGACATAACTGAAATAATTTCTTTGCAGCCTTAAGCTATTGCATGGAACAGACAGACGGACAGTTGCTCTGTCCTACAAACATGCTCCTTCAGAACAGATGTCTGTCTGCAACCCAACACACTCAGCTTGTGAAGCCGGAGACCCAGTTTGCTGGATGGGCTCCATGGAATCATCTCCCAGATGGGCCAGCACAGCCCACATACTTCATCAGTGTCAAACCTGAGAAATGTTCTTCAGCATGAGCCCTCAACACTGGTTTTAACTTTCTCCTTTGCCGAGTTCTGAACTGCTCATCATCACAAACCAAGCCTTGTTTCTGTTCTATTTAATTTTTAGAAAGAGTTAATTTTCAAAATTGGCCAATGACAGCGTGTGTAGTAGCCCACAGCAGCCAACATATCTATTGTTAACTGCAGTCCCTTTTCTTTGTTAGGCCTTGGAAATGCACTAGACGATTCACAGGGAGACTGATGCATCTGAAAAACTTCCTTCAAATCCTTTAAAATGAAAATTGCTCTTTTAGGTTCCCCTTGCATGCCTAGGACACAAAGACTTTCCAGAATCCCAGTATTTGGCACCACAGGGTACAAGGATCACCTGCATTTTATAGCCATGGTCCATCTTAAATGATCACAGAAGAAATGGTTTGAGCAACAGGCTCTAGTTTTGTGCTTTGCTTCTGCTGGGTACTACCAACATCACACCTAATCAACAGACTCCTCTCCTTGAACTTAAGCAAGAGCAGGACTAACACAGCTGACCTCACACAGGGGCACAGGAGCAGCTCATGCAGGCACAGTAATCCCGCACAGAAATTTGGGACAGACACAGCTGAGGGCAATTCCCGAACCACTTCACAGCTGGATTGTTGAAAATGTCCCTGCTCATCACAGAGGAGTTGGACTAGATAACCTTTAAAGGTTCCTTCCAACCCAAACTATCCTATTATTCTACAATTTTATGATTTGCTACAGGAATGCTTCTGCTAGGATTGCCTAAAAAGCAGCCAGGAGGCTCATCACAACTCTGCATTTAAATCGTGTCAATCAAACATGGTTCTTTCCTGCCACCAGATTCTTTTCTCCTAGATTTAGGCCATAGAGCATCTCAGAATAATTGTACGGTGACACACAGAGCCTCATAGCTAACCTAGAGGCCTACTACACTTTTGAAAACCACTACAGCCCTCTACAAATGTCCTAGAAGAATGAAATTTATCTTCCTTTATGCTCCTCCAAAACATTAAGAAATTCCTATTACTCAGCTCTAGCTATTCTTCTCTGTGTTACAAATAACACTGGTCAGAGTTTCCTACCCACCCACTAAAAAAAAATAAAGCCACCGGCTTTCTAAACACTTCTGCTTAAGCAGAAGTCTGGCTGGTAGATGCGTTCTGGGCCATGTGGCTGAGCCCTGCCAAGCAGGACCCCGGCCACCCATCAGGCAGGGAGGCAGGGCAGGCATGGATCTGAACAGAGACTCTCAGCTCTGCAGCTTCCAGTGCAGCTTTCTCCTGACTTCTGTGTCACACTCGCAGTAACTCCTGCAGCTGTCAAAGCCAATTAAGAGAACTCCTAACAAAACCCGAAAAAAGTCCCGAGAAATCACATTTGAGCTGAAAGGGACAGTAAAGCCTTTCTTACCTTCTCATAGCAGGGCTTGTTACAGGACCTTCATTTTGTCTAGGGCCAAAGTCACCATTGGGTTGCTCAAAGCTACAGTTTCAGACTTGATGGAAAATACGGCTCAGGGATCTTTAATCTGATTAAACCAAATTTAGATTCATCTCCCTGAATAAGACAAAGTATTCGGAAGTCTTGCTTTCTGACAAAGCACTGAGATCTCTGCAGTATTTTTCCCACCCTTCTGAAGTCCATGTTACCAGATAAATTCATTCTCGCACTCTTTGCATCATTTTGATCAAAAGAAGCTTTGAAGACTTAGAGTCCCTCAGAAAAATTCTCTTAGGATGGAGGTTTGCAACTGGCTTTGGATGACCTAAATTCTTTCTGCCACCAAGAGGGTCAGTCCCTCCTTGACTACACCTCTTCATCAGTCACACCTACTGTATGCTCATCACAGTCTGTCACCCACATCCCTGTGAAGGACACAGGGAGCAAGGAACTGTCCCAAGTTCCCACCACAGCTTTCAGTCACCACCTTCCTCATTCCTGTATTTCACCACAAAAACCATACTCTTTGCCACAGATTGGTTCCATCACACAGTCTAACATGACTCTCAAAAAGCATTAACACTTCCCCAACCAAACTTAGATAAGAGGGACTCCTGGAACTACTTTTCCTCCCCTTCCCACTGCTTCGAGACAGAAGGGAGCTTCATCCTGGAACAGGGTAGAGACAGACCAAAGAAGGGTTTTGCAAAGCAAATGTAACAACATTAAAAGCATCACACACACAAAGAAAAGCAAGGGGCAAAGTTAAAGCAAACTAAGCTACATTAAATATTTGAGCACTAAGCAAAGTTAACTCTCACAATACCTTATAGTCCAATCAGCAGTAACAAATTGATTAATTCACTTATTTCACCAAATTATCATGCTGTTCCTCCTCCTCTACTTCCTGATTCAGGCTGGAAGGATCCTTTTTAAGTTAAGATAGATCTAAAACTCTGCCTGTTAAAGCTCTGAAACCCTTTCCCTGGCTGCCCTATTTATCTCAACTACATTTTACAAAGCAGGAAGGGACACATGCTGGAAAACAAAAGCCTTTCACACTCCTGCTCCCTAATATTCCTAAGTAGTTTGCATAATTGTTCAGTTTTGATAACCTCCTTTCATATGCTGCAATAGCAAAAAATGGGAAAAGCTACAAAGAACAACAAATCAAATTAAGGGTTTCACTCTACACGGAGGGTACACAAGACAAAGGAGGACTAGCGCTATCCAAGAGATCCAAACTCGTCTCCAAGGCATTTTTAAATCAGTCTTTTTAAGTAATTTAAAGCAGGTTTTCATATTAGGACTGGAGGGAGAGCACAGGCTTCAGATAAGGAGTTTCAGTGAGACCCGATAGGTGAATGATGGTCTACACACTGCATAGGTCAAACTCTGATTATCTAAATCTTGGTTAATCAAAAGCAATTATCTGAAAGTCAAATATGCCCTCCAAGTCAGATAACTCAGCAAGACCAGGACTTATATAAAGCACATAGAAATCCTAAACTCCACAGGACCACATCTGCAGACACTATGAATTTTAAGCAGGATAACTGGGAGGACAGTTCAGAGGGTTTTAACCATACTCAAGACTCCCAGCCCGAGGGCAGACTTCAGAAGCTAGAAAGATTACCCTTGCAATTACTTGGACATTTTTGGTGTCTCCACGCACCCTCAGATTACAGGCTACTTGGAGTGCAATTCTAGTTAGGTATTTAGAGACTACTCAGGGTAAAAGTCTGCATTACAGGCAGGCTGATAGAGCCAGCCTGGCTGATACTTCCTACTGCAGGATGCAGTTTTCAGTTGTTTATAATTCTGAGAAACCACTAAAACTGAATTTTTTTTCACGCTATCTGTAATTGATTTTGGGGTTGGCAATTTTTTTGTTACTTCAGCCGTAGCCATCCGACACAAGAAAGAAGTAGGGGGAATATTTTGTCGTGTTTATGATTAAAGGGGGAGGAAACCGCCCCACACAATTTGAAAAGTCTATGGGGACTTCATATTTCACCGAAAAACTTGCACTTCAGGAATCGATATTTAGCAACCATACTGAAAAAACCACCAAAATCTGATCAACATTATAACAAAGCTATGGAAAATTACAGTGCCTGTCTCTTATTTTATCAGCTAAATCTGCTAGTACAGCTGTATGCAATGGTACAAAGCAGTTAAAAAATAAAAAGTAAAGATATAACTAAGCAAAACCTGCCGAAAAGGAAAGAACTGATCCATTCTTTATATTTATCATGGAAAGAACAAATGGTGGCAATAAGTTGTACTTTAAATACTGGGAAAGACTTAGCAATGATCAGAAAGGCTGGCAGTGGCATTGCAAATGTTTTCAAGGCAGGTTACTTGCCATCAGGAATGGGTTAGATATTGTTTATTCTCGTAGGAAACAGAGATGCTCTTGAGGGAGGCTGGCCGTGCTCCTTGCACCCCATTTTCTGTGATTTCATGCTCTCATTCGGGGCTTGTCCACAGCTTCCCAGGAGATACCAGCCATATCAGATCCAGGTCTGCAGATCAGTGACAGCAGGGAGATGGACCCATCTCCTGTACTTTGCACCATCTCCTTTGTAGGGATGATGTAATATGAAGTAGCAGTTTCCTACCTCAAATCCAAAAAACCCAAGAAACAGATCTGTAAGTACAGCAGGGAGGAAAGTAAACTGGGACAAGAAGCCTGGGCACTAACAGGGCAGACAGCGACGGGGAGCAAAGGGATAGAAGAGACAAGTTTAACTGCAATAGGAGGAGAAGGCAAACTAAATGAGGAATGCAAGGAGTGGGTGGAGAATTAAAAAAACCTATGACAAGGAGACTGTAGTGAGGACAGGGAGGAGGAGGCAGAGAAGCAGAGAAAGAATAAGCAGGTCTAAAAATCAGCTGAGAAGGAACTGAAGCAATCAAAGGAGTAAGGCAGCAGTCTGCCAAAACAGGAGGGCATGTAACCGAAGAGGAATGGAGACAGGGAGGGCACGGATACACATTTGTATGGGACAAGCTACTGACCAGGGATCGTGAGGAGAGAGTGAGAGGAAGAAGATGTATCCATCAATCACTGATGGAAGGCAGAGGTGAGACAGGAAAGGTCATGCAGGGATGGAAGAGGGGGGAAAATGTGCATACCAGTGACAGCCCCAAAGCCTAAACCAGAGCCTAATACCATGAAAGGACACCATTCCTCTGCTGCCAGCAAATATACAAAACCAACTGGCAAGCACTGACCAAGCCAGCCCACACAGAAAATGACAACTAATTACACATTCAGTAAAAGTGGCAGACGTCTATGGATGCATTTGGGATCGCCAGCTCTGCCACAGATAACTTCCAAAGGTCATCATGGTGCCACATATACTGAAGCTGACAGGGACTGGTAGAGGGTTGTCTGGTTTTTCTTCTCTTTCTTGTGGAAAAAAATAGCATACAATCACGTTATTAAAGAGTATCATAAACAGACACAGAAATAAACAAATGAAGGTTTCCTTCCCAACTTAAAATATGGAAATGCCCTGGATTTGGAGTGCCTTCCAATAACCATCCTGATCACTCTCAATTCAGTTTGAGAATAATATTGCTCAATGAACAATTTTGCAAAGAAAAAAAATCAGGTATTAAACAACACACACTGTTTAGCAACCACATTGTTTATCCTGTTTTCTTTTATACAGGCAGAACACACTATTTTTTCAAAAAGCTTTCAGTTGAGTAATAATTGCTCTAGCTTCTGTGAACCCTACAAAACCAGCCTATATATCTTCTGCCCTCACTGGTCATAGAATAACCTCCAGAAGCCCAGCAAAACACCATCCTGCACAGGACAGAATCACAAATAACTCTAGGAGGACACCAAAATGCTTTTGGTAGGAAAGTTAACATTTCTCTACTCTAATTCCAGGGAACATGTCAGATGGGAAGAATACAGACTACATCCTTTAAATAATACTTGAGAGCAGATTGAGGCAAATTAACTGTCTCTTCCCCAGTACTTAAGATCTCCAAGGGATGCCTTTTAGTGAATTCTGTGACTCTGCAGCTGGGAGGTAAGTAGGTTACGGAACTCACTGCAAAGGGCCGGCCAACTGCACATATCATTTGCTGAAAATGGATCCAAAACAGGAACATCGAGCATTTTATCTGAAGTGGTTAATAAGACCAGAATCCATGTCTAAAAAACATCACATGCAGACACACCTATTGCACTGGTGTTAGAATTTTATAGAAGCCTGTTCAATACTAATTAAGTACAATGGAGCCCTCATGAATTAGTAACCTGGAGGGTTGCTGGTTTTAAAGGCCTCCTTCCTTCTCAACCCTGAACTTTTCGTAATTTTTGGTAGCTCACTACAGTCTTTTCACTGATCCAGATACTTCATAAATTAAGAGTTTTTAAAATACAATTCAACACTATGTTAAATTTATACAGCCCTGGCAACCAAATATCACAGCAAACTTAGGCATCCTCATTTCTCAGCTCCTGGGGATAGCTACCTAGTCACCTGCAGGAAAAATGCATTAGGGAGCAGTGAGGCTATTTCTAGGACAGGGACTCAAGGAAATGGCAGTGCTGTATCAGGTTCCCTCTCACATCTCCATCCTGCCTAGGCAACGCTGAATACAGCTTCTGCCATCCCAAGGCAGCTCTGCAAGCGCCTGCAGCATTTTGCTTCTACTCCAGTGCATGCGAAAGTGCTCAGATCAGGTGGCAAAAAGACTTCAAAAAAACCCCACTCACTGGGTTCTGACAGGCCCCACTGATTTGTAAGCCCTTCTCAACCAGCAGTTAGATCTCTGAGTATCACAACAATTATAAGACACAATCTACAGCCCCACCTCAAGTAACCATGTCCTAACATCTGGTAAAGTGAGATGGAGATTTATCCTTACATTCCCCAAGGAGATTCTCCTGGAAAAATGACTGGCCAGGATTCCTCTCAAACAAACCTCTGATGTTGGCATGGTGTTTGCAGCACTAAAAAGAAGTCCTACAAGAAACACTAGAAGGGAAGCAAAAGCTAGGGGAGAGGTACAGGCACTGAGTCAGATACCAACCACTGCTTTTTGAACGGCAAAGAAAGGGGAAGAGCACAAGTGCATGGACAGAGAAGAGAGCAATCCCCCTCAGACAGCTCATGCAAGTTTGCAAGAGTAACACCAAAGCAAGGAGCAAACATCAAGGACAACTGGCCCCAATGGAAAGGGAGATGGAATCCTCAAAGCAGAGAAGAGCAACAAGGGAATAGCGGTAGCTCCTGAGAGAAGTCAGAGAGGAAAAAAGGGGGCCTTCCACAAAACATAGAAAAAGCTCTTCTTTTTTAATTCTTTCTTTTAGGGGAGCAAGGGAATCCCTGCAGCATTCATCTTGCCTGGAGGGGAACAGAACCTAAAGCAGACATACGGGGATAGGAGGGGGGAGACTGCTCTGGGACTCCATCTCCTTTACAGACAGTTCAAACAAAGGAGGACGGTCTCCTATAATGGGATGCATTGTACACTTTTAGCTAGCACAAGGTGGCTGTCGTGACAGGGTTCCCCATCTCCTGTCTTCCCCCTCCAAATACACCCCCCCTCTGCATGATCCCAGCATGGAGTTCAGACAAAGATCTGTTTTATCACACCATTACTGTAACAGGAGATAGAGAAAGATAGGGAAAAGGAATGAGGCAGAGGAATGAAAAGGAGACAGAGGCCTTTAATGAGTCAGCTGCTGCTCTGATTTAAATAAGATCTCCATTTAAGGAGTACTGCAATTGGGTGCCTTTTTTTAATTTAAAAAAAAAATCACTGACTGAGCAAGCAACTTTTGGCTGCACAAGGTTGTCTCACAGCTACACATGGGATCTGGGAAGGAAAGGGTTATGGAAGGGGGAAGGGAAAGGGAAGAAAACCTCTGGAAAAAATGAGGCTGCTTGCTGGTTCATTTTAACAAGGACATAAATTAGTCTCAAAGCCACAAACGCCATCACCTCTCTGAGCCCTGGGCAGAGTGTAGCAAGTCAAACACGTGCCAAGATAAACGGCGCTAGCTGGAGCCTCCAAGGGGTGCTGGGGGGGGACAAGAGGGGGCATGCTGGCAGGCAGGACAGCAAAGATGCTTCAAATGGTGCCACAAAATGGAGACTGGTGATCCTACAGCTGCACAAAAGCAGACCTTTAGATGTTTCTGCCTACACCCACATCAAAAGCTGGGAACTCAAGACAGAGAAAGAGGGAAAACGGGGTGCTGCGGTCGGAAAATAGCAGTTCTCCCTGGTCTGGCTTTAATTACCTCAAGCAATCCTTCCTTCTCCTCCTCTTCCTATCTTGGAAGAAGGCCCGCCAGCAGGCAGCAGCCCAGGTGAAAGGTTCCACTGCCGACAGCAGGGAGGGGAGCAGACAATGGCAGGGGGCGGAGGGGGGGATTCATTACAAAGCCAGGCATACATACATACACACACACACCGGCTGCCAGGGCTGCCACATGGGCTGCCGTCCGGGACTCCTTAAGGAGGCAGCAGCTCCCTCCCCACTCTCTGAGATGCTCGACACCTTCCCCCTCTCACAGCCCTGATGGGAAACAGATTCGGAGGAAAACGCCAGCAAGGCACTGGGCTGTCCAAGAAAGGGAGGGCTTTGTGCTCCATGCAAGCCAGCAACCTCACCATGCACCACACAGAGAAAAAGCCTTTTAGCATATAATTCCCATCCACAGAAGACTCTCTCTTTTATCTGCAATTAGCACATAATGTACTGGGCCTCGTTTAACACTCATTTTCGCTGATTTAGGATTAAGGGGGATAAGGCTAGGGTACTTTCTGTTAATGAATCTGAGCTCTTGCTCTCATTAGCAATTTTGGTTTCCTCCTTTTCAAGCATGTTTCTACCTTCCAGCATCTCTGTCCTTCCATCACTGTTTCTAGCCTTCCCACTCCACACACTCATGTTTACTTTGTTCTACTAGCCTCTCATGCCTATATAGAAGCTGATCTCCCAGACTTCCAAGGAAGATATTCAAGCTTGCTCCCTAAAACAACAGAACTCAGAGCAGGCAGGCAATACTGTCTGGAGACTGAACCAAAAGGAAGAAGAGACTGTATTCATTCAGTGACAATTACCAGCTTAACATACCAACAATATTTATTTTTCATAAATGACACAGAGCCCCAAGGAAATAAGTTCACAGGTTGTACACAAGGCCACTCCACTGCTTCAAACAACACACTGCAGAATGAGAATAACGTGGCTAGGGATATTATCTTGGATTTGCCACACTCCTTCAGCCCCACATTCAGCCAAGCCCGCAGTGAAGTATTGCCAAGGACCAGCCTAGCAAGCCAAATGCTCCCCCTGAGAGAAGGCAGCACTGTGCTATAGCTGAACTCACCTGTGCCGTCTTCCTCAACTCTGCATACAAGGGTTATCCGTCACTCATCCAGATACCCGACTGACACACAGCCCAAGCTCTTCTCCCCTATTTTTTTTAATATGCATCTTCTTCAGCATCAGTGTGTAAATACACAGCATAGATCCTGCAAACCTATCCTACATAGTACATACTTCTAAGACAGTTGCAATTCAAGGTCAAACAATATTAATAATGCACAGTCTTGATACCTCCTTCCTCAGGTCAGTAAATTAGCAATTTCCATGGAAGACGTTTCTCAGAAGTCTATCAGAATATCCCAAACCTTTAAATGAGTTTATACCCTCCCCTGTTTCAGGCAGTGTTCCAGCAGAATCCCATCCTTCCCAGCTCCACACATCTCCAAGCCACCAGGCTCATGCTTCAGCGTGCTTGGTCCTAAGGCACACACAAACCACATGCTCTTCCATACTGGTAACCCAGGCACCTTCCTGCACTGCACAGGCACAGGCTCTGTGCATGACGGCCGTGGCTGAGAGCACACTGCAATACTAGGCTATGAGGAACGACTCTCCCACATGTGCACACATCAGCCTGCAGCTTAGGGGTACACACCTGCACCTAACCAGGCAGGCTCTGAGCACGCAGCAATACACAAATGGATCTGGACTGTAGAGACACGGCTTTTCAGCATCACTCGCTAAACTAAATATAGGTCCAGAAAGCCTCAGGAGATTTCTGCAGAGCTCTTCTGTCTCAAAACAGAAAGCCTTGGTCCAGATAAAAAGGAATCTGTAATGGAAGGGACTAAAAGCAGAAGCAGAAGAAGGTGGTGCTTGGGAGTCTGGGAAGAAATTTTAGAGTGGACAGGGACCTATTTTTCAGCCTCTGAGATGAGAGAGGGAAAGGGTCAAAGTGGGTGTCACTTCTTGCAGCAGATCATTCTGAGTTAGGCATCAGCAAAAGCACTGCCTCTTGCAGTGGGACACGAAGGATCTCAGAAAAAGCAAATGAACAGGGATTCAGCCAAGGCTAAGGAAAGCCAAGGCAATATGCATCTAGTCTAAGACCTGCAAAGCTCCACCGAGAAACAGCACTAGAGAAACCCAGATCTGAAGAAAAGTTCCTTCTGAGAGTCCGTCCCTCCATCCCCTTTGGGAATATCCCCCAAAGGTTTCCATCTCTGCAAGGCACTGCGGGGGCATTATATAATGCCTAACTCCAAAGGATTTCAGCTCCACGATGCCGCTCTCCTACTCCTCCCTTTGCCCGCTCCCTCCGGCGGCGACTTGCAGATGCCATGCCAAAAAAAAAAAAAAAAAAAAAAATCTGAAAATCCAAAAGCACACAGAAGCCTTAAAAGGCGAGCACTGTCCGACGAAATCCCTTTGCGAGGCGGTGGATGCGCGATGGCCCTGGCAGCTGGGCGCGCTCCCCAGGAAACGTCAGCCTCTTTTCCCCGGGAAGACACGGGCAGCCCCACGCCTACAGCTACCTACAAGGTCTTCCCGGCCCCCGCGGTGACCGGCAGCCGGATGGAGAAACGGCTGGGAAGACGTTTAGCTTCGGGATCGGCCGCTCAAAGGCGGCTTTAGCCTAACTCGGGGCAGGGGCATCCGCGCCCCTCACGCACCGCTTCTCTCTACAGGGCACTGCGAGGTTGCTCCGGCCAGGGGGACCGCAAGAACCCCTTCCCCGAAACGCCCAGCCCGAGTGCCCGGCGCGGCGGGGCTCCTTCCCGCAGCGCTGCCAGCCGCTCCGCTCCTTCCCGCACCGCGCCGGGCGCCCGCTCCCCGCCCAGACAAAGCCGGGCTGGCAGCCCGGCCCGCCCGCCAGCCTTACCTGAGTTACCATTTTCTTTTTCTCCATAAACCAAAATGGGGGAGCCCGGCCGCAGGGGGGAGGGAGGGAAGAGGGAAAAAGGAAAAAAAAAAAAAAAAAAAGAGGGGGAGAAAAAAATAAAATTAAAAAAAAATAAAATAAAAAAGCAGCAGCCCCGTGGAGGCGGGCGGCGGGTGCCTGCGCTGCGCTGCCTCGCCGGCGCGGTGCCCCCCGAGCCCTTTTTCCTCTCTTTCTTCTCCCGTGTTCCTCCCCTTCTTCCCCCTCCCTCCCCCCCCCCCGCCGCCCCCCCGGCTCAGCCAGATGGCTGCGGGAAGCACCGCCCCGAATGCCGAAGGTAATTAATGAGAGCCGGGACCGCCCCCGCCGCGCCCCGCCTCGCCCCGCCCGGCTGGGCTCGGCTCGGCTCGGCCGCCCCCAGCCCGCCCCCCGCGGCAGCGCCCGCGGCCCCGGCCAGGCCCTCCCTCCTCGGTGCGCCGGGACACCACCACCACCACCCCCTGGGAACCACGGGGCTCGGCGGGAGCGCAAACGCGAGCTGGAAACAAAAGCGAAGGTAGCCCCGCGCAGCACCGATCCCGGCTGGCAGGACCGCAGGCCTGCCCGCACCGCTCCTCCACACCTTCCATGCCTAGCGCCCAGGCCTCCACCACCTGGACCTCACCAGCCGGGAAGGAGCATCTCCCGGCTGGAAGATGCTGGGGAGATAGCTGTCGGTTTTGCACAGATCTCCCTCCTGCCACAAACGGGAGAACGTGTGGGTTACATAGTGTGTTGAATGAACCGGAAGCAGTATCCCTGCCAGGATCTGCATTTCCATCATCATAAAAACTGGAGACCGCTGGATTCCTTCCCAGCTTGCTTTTTTCCCCTCCCATTTATCTTCAGCAAGCATCTGGCCCATAACACCTGAGCACGCCACGGTTGGCAGCATCTGTTCTCCCGGCGACCCCGTAAAACAGAGCAATACACTGCTACCCCATTTGCCAGACAGGATCTGAGATGCTCTGATTGATTTTTCCCAACATTGCACCCATGGAAACCCAAGGACAGTGCTGAGTGCAGGTCTGCCAATCCTGCGGTTAGACAAGAAGACTGCACTGATGCTCTAGTGCTCATGATGCAGAGATAAAACCAGCTCAGGCAAGATGCCCCTCTGATGTATCTCTTCTTGACACCTGGTACTCAAGAGACTCCCCAGGCTTTAGCAGCAGAAAAGTCAAATTACGGTGCGGTAACACCTTGCATCCCCATGTGCTCTTCTTTACGTGAATAGGCCCAGTTGTAATTTACACACTCAAAAAACCCAAAAGACTGGTGGTTTTGCTTCATGGGCTTCTGCTACGGTCCTGCTCTCCTGGCAGCCTGTGCTGACCCACGATGCTTTTCAGTTTCCTTATTTCATTCCCTGCAAACTGACCTCTGGCTCCCACCCTTCCTCCTTTCCTTCCCCTTTCTCTCCTCACAGAGCAAGAGGTGAGGAGGAGTGAGCGTCACAGCTCAGTCCCCTCCTCTGTCATGAAAAGCAGGAGACCAAGACACCAGAAGCCCTTACATCTCACCAGTGTATGGAGGCAGACAGCCACGGGCCACATGCCCAACAAGATCAAACACCGGTGTGAGTTTCTCTGGGAAGGAGCCAGCCCCCATGGCTGCAGCCTTGCAGGCCTCTGAGTCAGAGTCCACATTTTTTCTGCTTTATCTCATCATCACTGGTAACTCGTATCTTACTATACTACATGTTTACATTCAATGTTGCAAAACCAGGGAAAGTATTGGATTTGTTTTTTCCTCCCCTATTACAAACCTGAGATTCTGGAGCACAGTTCTAGGTTGAGTATAAATTCCATTTCAAAGCAGCAAAAAACACAGTGACCTCCTTAAACCTTTGACATGACAAAGCACCAGGTTTCAGCATTGTATATCCCAATCATCAGATCTCAGCAAATCACTCAGGATAATTTCTTTATTCTCTCCACTTAGGTAATTTAGCTGTTGTGTTTACTCAGTTTCCCCTGTGCCACAAGGTAGCAACTTCTTGTCCCAGGTCTGGGGCCATAGCACAGACCTTCAGGACAAAGGAATTACATGCTACTATCATTCCACCACTGTTAATCAGGATAGCATCATTTCCACTCCATTTTGGCCTTCACTTGAGGAACCTCTAGAAATACTTGCCATCAAAAAGAGTCTCCTAAGGAAAAAAGAAGTGCCCAACTGGGCACTGAACCCTCCCTTGCATTGCCTCCCACCATCCAGTTGGTACAACTGCTTTGCCCATGTGCCAGCAGAGTGGGAATCCCCTTCACTGTGATCTACTGATGGTCTCCCTCTTTTCATCTCCATTGTAGGCCAGAAAGCATCTCCTCCCTCGTGGCTTGGAATATATCCACCTTTGCTCCTGTTGAGCAAAAGAAAAGATCCAGTTTCCAGTGGATGTACTCAGCCAACAAGAAACACTGGTCTGCAGGAGCTCTAATTGCTGCAAAACCACCTGAAATGAACATCTGATAGAGAGTTTCAAAAGCTTCAAAAATACCATGCAAAACATGACCACACTTGGCAACAATTGAGATCTTTGTTGTCTTGGGTTCTACTGGAACCCATGGAGCAACACCTGATAATGAACAAAGCTGACAAAATCCATTAGTGAATCTGTGCAACTCACATTTCCACACTGAGAGCTGGGGGTTCAGTTGTCTCAGCCATGCAGAATAAGTTTGGTGGGCCTTCACTTAGCTTCTCCTACATGAGAATTATGGAATCACTCCTGAATTTACCATCACCATTTGCCACCCTCTGCTGAGCAAAACAAAAGACCCAAACTGGAGATCTTGGGGCTGAAAAGAACTGAGAAGCACGAGGAGAGCTGGAGGCTGGGAGCCTGAAGAATACACAGCTCAGAGCCAGGAGATAAACCCTTCCTACTTACTGCATTTATTCAAAAAGTAATTTATTCAGAATGGCTCTAGATGCCAATACGTATGAGTTCTTACCACTTCTTGTGCATCACAGGCACATATGCATTGAAATTTCATTACTGTGCTGTAGAAGTAGCATTTTGAAATAACTGTGGGCAAATTTAACTAGTCTGCCTCTGCAGTGCCAGGGCACAGCTGATTATCCTCATCTTGCCAAGGAAAGCTCATTGCTCTCACCTGAACACGCTTGTGACACTTTTATATTTTCTTGTGTGTTCACACAGATGTACATGATAGTTTTTGCTTAGCTCCTATCATTCAAATCCTAATGGAAAAGAAGCTGGAGAAGGATGTTTACACAGCAGGTGACAGGACAAGGCCACTGAAATCACACTGGTGAGAGAAGAGGTGAAGAACTAACCTCTAATTCGACAAAAGTGTACATTCTTAAATGCTTGTGTTAGTTTAACACTCATAGGAATCACGGAAATGAGGAGACCACAAATACTCTGCTTTCAGTGAGTTTCAGAGTTTGTTTTCCTTTTTTTTTTTTTTGCTATGTTTATAATTCCCCTTTGCTGCTAAGGGTGGAAAGCAAGCACAGCCTTCAATTTTAACATCCCATTACCTGCATTTCTGTGCTGGCTCAAGTTTACATGGAGCAAACCTGCCAGCTGGACCAAGGCCAGAGAGAAGAAAGAGTTTCAAGTGCAAAGAACCAATTTATCAGGAACAAATCTTAACAACCAAAAGACACACTTCTGCTGGTGGATTCTATTCATGTGCGTAATAAAACCCCCCGATACAAGGTAACCTAACAAAATACTCTTTAGTGGCTATCTGATGTATCTCAGGGTAGATAATCTTCAACTGCTAGTCTAGGTTTCACATTTTCTGGATAAACTTGGTGCCTGTGAGGACAAGGAATGCTGACACTGAATAGCCAAGGACTGCCTAGAGAACATCATCTTTCACTTGGCTCCAAAAGTATTTGAGCCTGACCCACAGCCTCTGGCTTCTCCAAGACTCCACACACTGGGCCAGCAAATCTCACGTGTGCTCCAAATATAGCCCCCTCCCCCAGCAGAGGCTGCAATACAGGCTTCGCCCAGCCCTGAGCGCTGCTCTCAAACCCACCCCTTCCTATCACCCTACACATCCTCTCTGGACCTCCAAAAGCAAAAAGGTGACAAACAAGACTTTTATGGAGGTTTTGTGGGTGGTTTCGGAGAAGGGAGGAGGAGAAGAGGTGAGGAGCTGCTCTGGGTGGCTCACCATCCCTGTGGGACAGGCTGCAGTCACACGCACAAGTCACATGCGCTCCGAGAATGCAATAAGGTATATGCAACAACACAAGTTTGCAGGGCACAGCCTTGCTGTCAGCTCAACCCCTCTACAAACAAACAAACAAACAAACAAATGAAAAAGGCCCAAAATGTAAACAAAAATACACAAATCTCAAACAACACAGATCTCAAAGTATCAAATGGTACCGCTCGGGCGCAGGAATTTCAAAGCCCTCCACTGAGCCTCCGGACTGCTGAGGCCTGGGACACACCAAGCCAACAAGCCCAGCTTGGAAGCAGTGTCCTTCTACAAAACCAGCATGTAAGCTCCAATTTTGTCCAAAGAACATTTAAGGCAAACACCAAAACTCATTAAAGTTGCCACTGTCCTTTCGCTTACCTGGACAACTGGGTATTGGTAATCCATACAATACACACCATACATAGCCAAAGATCCTCCAGCTAAAGGCCAAATGGACACAGGACTGAAAGCTTCAAATCCGAGTCTCCGTCTTTCAGCCTTGTGGGAAGGACTCTGGCAGCCCTGCGCAGTGCTTGGCTCAGGCCTCTGGGGCCACTCAGGTTGACACTAGCTCAGCTGAAAATAAAAAGGAGCTGCCTGGCTCGGCACAGCTCAGCCCCTCTTCTGGGATCCAGCGAGGCAGCGCTCAACCATAGGCGGCAGAGGCTCCTAAAATTAGAAATCCCCTACTGAAAACGGCCCTGCAAGCCTTGACTGAGGAGTGTCCTGCGATTCCCAGGCAGCAAACAGAGCAACTGCCAGGAAGAGGGGGACACAGGATCTTTGCAGCTACCACCACCAGGGCTGGGAGGAAGCAAACAGCATTTAGGACCTGAAAAGAACATATGTTCTGGGCTCTAGGTGCGTCACAGGGAACGCTCCCAATCCAGGACAGGGAAAAACATATGGGACTGTTCCTCCCCCACTCCCATACCCTTCTTGCTGTGTCCTCGGCAGGGACAGGTGCTGGGATTAGCATAGTAAAACCCTTTGGTGTCAGGGAGGGAGAGAGAGGGGAGAAGCCACATTGATATCTTGAACTGAAGGGATCTCTTTCACAAGGGAGCATGTGCCTGTATCATTTAACGCTTCTCCCTCTCTCCCCACTTGAGGCAAGCAGGGACAGCTGCCGGAACCGGGGCTGGCAGGGGGAGCTGGGCCCTGGAATGGCCCCCACCACCCCAGCCTTGGGCAAATGGGTTGCCCCCCTCAGCTGTTCCAGTCAAACTGGGGGCGGCAGTGGGGGATTAACTCTGCCATGGGGGGCGGTGAGCAATGGGGAGAAGGGGGCAAGACTGGGCCAGGCCAGTTGTTGTGCCCGTTTTAGGAAGCCCATCCTCCTCATTCCCAGGGAGGAATCTGCTTCCTGACCGACGGGGACAGATGGGGAGCTGCCTGGCCAGCAGGCTCACCCTGCCAGCCCCACATGCCGCCTGCGTTACCAGACACCCGAGAGCCCACTGCTGATTCTTTAAAGACACACCATGACCAGGGGGTGCCAAGTGGGCCTGACCTTCCATAGCAAATGGCACAAAGTTGCACCCATCGCTACACAAACCGCTGGCCCAAACCTGGGGTCCTAAAGAGTTAACAGCCCAAACCCAAAAAAGATTCCCACCTTTCTCCAAAGGACAGCAAGGATAAAACCCCTCCCTCTGAGGCTTCAACAATAAGCATGTTATGGAGATCAAACCCAAGAAGGGTTAGCCAAATTTCCACACACCATTTTAAATGCATTTCTAATCTTTACCTTTTCTTCAGTCCTGTTGTGCACCACTAAACAGCTACCTCAGCCTTCCTCTAAGGCAGCTGCCTTTCCATCGTACTGTTAATTTCCTCCCCCTCCAAAAGAGTTAAGATTTATTTTTCTTCAAGAGGTTAAATATGTGGATCATTATCTAGCACAGTTGGCATGTGTGGATCTTTGTAATTTAGGTAAGGGATGTCTAATCCACAGCCCTCTGACCCGCTCAGCCCAGCAGGACAACTCTTGGCTTGTCCTCTGCTCCCACTGTCCTTTCTTTCTGAGACGCCTCAGAAAAGGACAGCTATGAGCTGGGTGAGTGCTTAAAGCAGCTGTCGCCCACTCTCATCATCTTTCTTAGGGCAACAGGGCCACTTCTTCCTTACAAAAGAGGCATGACCAATTTGGGGAGTACAAAGCATGACATTTTCTAAATTTTAAAAATAAATAAATAAATAAAAGTTTCTATAGCCATTGTTTCTGTGTGAAGATTTGCACAGAGAAAGAAATTAATTGCCTATAAATGGGAAAACAGCTATGCTCCCAGATCTCTTCACTGGGAAAAAAGGACGAGGCTCTCACAACGAACTTCCATTTCATTCTGCCTTTGGCCAATTTGTTTTGCCCCAGACACAAACCAGTTTTCTGAAGCTCACATTATGCCTCTTTGTCCTCACCTTCAGAGGGCTGTTTGGCTACCTCTGAGCACTCCCCCCCAACATGCCCTGCTTCAGGGCACAGATAGAATCTGGTTTCCTCTGAACAACCAATACTTCTTTATTTCCTTCTCCTTTCTGTAACTACATACTCAAAAGGTGCCTACCCTTCATTCTTTTGCATACCTCATTACTATGCACTCAGGCAATTTAGTATCTCCAATAAAATCTTTTTATAAAAAGGCATTAATTTATACAAACCCAAAGCCTTTTCCACAGCCTGTTTTTGCTACTTCATATTACTGCCCCAGGTTTTAAAACTAAATCCCTAACTAAGTTAAAAACCTCACATTTATTTCACAATCCAATTCTTGTCATTTCCAACCAGGCCTCGGGGGAATAAAATGTTTCCAAATCCTAGTGCAGATATCTTCCTATCTATAAATAACCATCAAATGGACAAAACAAAACAAGGAGGGAGAGCATCACCTAAGTTCCTCTGCTGTTTTAACTACAGATCCAGATAGAACTGCCATGCTTTAAAGTTTTTGATGGAGACTTAAATACTCTGACTAACCAGCATTAAGATACTCAGGTGACATTTTGGTAACAAAGTATCATACCTCCTGCGTCCCACAGACAAATGACAGAAACTAGTTTTAAACTCATATGTGCCAAGACAGATACAGCAGGACTATTACTGACCAGTAGTAAACTACTGAATTTTCTGCAAGGCTGGCCACAAGGATTGGTTTACTACTGCACACTGACTTGCAACAAATATTAGTCAAATATAAGATGGCGCTGCACTCCATAATTCTATTTTGAGATAATGGTCCAACTACATTACCATGCAATCTGCTATGCTCATGCATTTCCAGTAACACAAGTTAGGTAGCTTAGGAAATCATAGCCTTGTTCCTGCAGAGGCTTACACATATGAATAATTTTAAAATTACAGAAATATAAAGACTGAAAAAGATCTCCTGATGCACAGAATCAGATCAACTGCTATCACACAACATCCTCCTAAGTTTCATAAAATGTATCACACTGTGTCTTAGAACTGGGTTTTGCAGCTACACTACCCCAGCAAAAAGGCTGCTCTAGAACATCTGGCATAGTCTGTGTTCTTTTCCACCTTAATGCTATTCCTGAGCAATTTCTATTCTTTGTTCTTGTGCCAGTACTGTCCTCTAGCTTAGCCGTATTTTCTCTTTCCCTTACAATTAACCTTCCTCATGTATCCCCTCTCTAACTATCCAAACAAGCAGCTGTTCCAGTCTTCTGTCACATGACAGGCTTGCTATTCCCCAACCTCTAGAAGCACTTTCTTGCACCTGATCTAGCCTGCACTCCTTTTTTTATTTTTAAAGACATCACCCAGATCAACATTATCTCTGTTTCACGATTTCAGCACTAAATGGCATCCTCTATAGTCTCATTAGTACTTTCCTCTGTAGCGTCACATCAGATGCCCATCTACAGTAAGAGACGTCATCCCATTAAGAAAAATGCACATTACCAAGTTAAGAAGATTGGTTATCTTAAAAACAGATAGGCTGATAAGGCACAAGCTGATTTTGATGGATTTGTGTTGCCTTTTATCACATTTTTCATTCAAACCTTTAATTAATATTTCTGTGTCAACATGCAGCTGAGGTTGGGCCAACAGGTCTGTATTTACTCAGATCATCTCCCACCAGCAACAGGTCTATTACGCTTCCTGTTCTCCACACATACGATAGCACTGCAATTTGATAGTTTAAAACTTGTATCAGATCTGCAACTGCATTAACCAGTTCCTTCACTTCTGGGAATAGGCATCCCACTTCCCCGGACAACCCTGCTCCCCAGCCCAGCTTACATGCACTAACTAAGGTCTTTGAATGTCCAGCATGATTGCTTCTACGGTAGGTTCATGCCCATTACCCATCCTGCCCTAACCAACTCTACCTACAACAACAAAGATTTGTTCCATTCTGTGACCACAAGAGCGTCCTCATTAACTACCCTATCCTCAACACTAAGTGGCTCCACATCTTCCCTTCTCTCTAACTGTATTTTGAGAAGCTGTCACCCATTTCCTTAGCAACATTTACAAGGTTTAATTCAGCCTGATTTTTGGCAGTTCTCATTTTATCCCTACTGACTTTAAAGGCACAGCAATCTCTGCTGATGAATTCTCTTTTGTACATTCTCTCTCACTTTTTTTTTTTTCCACCTAATAGCATTTATAAAGTTAGGCTGAAGTTTCTTCTTAGATTTTTCCCCTTTACACTTACCACCAATAGTTTGTATCCAAAGTGCCTCTAAAAACAAACAAAAAAGCCCCCAACCAAACAACAAAAAACCCCACCAAACCCAAACCGCAAAATTCCAATTCTACATTCAAGGCTGTTTTCAATCCACTTCACTGACTTCATTAAATATATTGCTTCATGTATTAAAGCTTGTATCATGATCACCCCATCCAAAGGTGGGGAGGTGGAGGCTTCTAAACAGCTTGTTTTCCTGTAATAGTCGTAGCACTAAAATTCACTCACCGTGTCAACAACAGCTGATGATATTACAGTGACAAAATCTTTTGACCTGATGATTATTAGCAGCATTTGTTCTCCAAGCTATATCTGAGAACCTAAAGTTTCTCATACTAATATTTATCTCTCTAATGGTACAGGGAATAATATCATCTATGAGCCTCAAGTTTGTATCCGAGTCCAATCCTATGAGGGATTACAGCAGACTCACAGTACTCCCACAGGACCTCTTTTACCATTCTTCCCCATAGCAATTTGACCAGAAACAGATCCTGCATTATCAGTATTACTTTGCTTTCTTCTTTACAGTCTACTGCATACAATGCAGCCTATCACCTTTTATATCTACCCTATCTGAACCACACATAATCTTGAATGCATGTTAAAGCCATGATTACTATTCTTGCAGATTGATATTATCCCTATAATATCCAGTTTCATGTTCTGCACCAGTAGCTCTGATTCCTCTATTTGTTATTTCTAATGCCAGGAGCCTGAAAAAAAACCCAACCCTGATATGTTTGTGCATTTATTGATCACACAGCTCCCAGCTACCTCAACTAAGAGTATCACCCATCTAGCTACTGCTGAATTCTATTATTCTTTTCATAACATTGAATATTATTTTTCTATCTCCTACCTACCCGCTGCTTTTTCTACAGAGACTGTTTTACATGCTACTGTAGCAGCATTTACCTAATTTTCATTTTTCCATGTACTAAGCAAGGCATGGAGATTACACAAGTTCTTCCAAACGTTCCCAAAACCCAGTATTTTGCTTCACATACACTGCTCTCTTTGATGTCTGCAGACTGAGGAACATTTTTGGAAAATGCAAGACCACAGCCCTGGGCTTTGCTTTGCCTGCTTTGTTCAGACTGCTTATAACAAGCATGCTAAGTCACAATTACAAGTACAACTATAAGAACATAATATAGCCATAATCTCACAATGCTTGAAGTGCAGCCATGGTAGTTCCAGACATTTGCCACATACATTTTTTTTTTAAATTGCTAAAAACTGGTACTGTGGGGACAGAGCAATACAGAATGGAGTCTGAGCTATTTCCATGCTACACAGTCATTACACCACACTGATCTTTACTAAGGAACTACACCAACAGTTTCATTTTACAAACTAAATTTATAAATCTTTTGTATAATTCTCTGTTCTCCAGACAAATTAATCCAAGCCTTATCTAGTTACTCCCACTAAAGAGCTCTTACCTCCGCTGATTCTAACTCTTCATCGCTAGAAGCCTGGCTGATGCTCTTCCTCTCACCCACCAAAAATGGCATCTTTAACAATTAGCCAATCACTACATCTGCTAAACTGGGTCATCAGGGATCTGATGAGCAGCTTACAATATGTCTCTGCTTTTTAAAGACTGATGTAAATGTAGGAAACATGCCAGCAAGGATGCATTTTCTGGCTGGGTATGTACTGATTTCCATAGCAGCTAAACAGATCAAGCAGCTCAGCCAGTTCATACCAGTGTTAGACAAACAGCACTCGATACCAAGATTACATCTATAGAGCTGCAAGAGATTCTCATTTTGCACCAAGGCAAGTCCCATGTCCTGAGCACAAAGGTGGCTTTTGCTCACTCCAGGTGAGAATTTAGACTGGAAAGTCATCATTCCTCTCTAGGGCTAAATTTTCTGGGCTTCATTGTTTGGTTGGTTTGAATAGGTATAATGTTTTTCAAAAAACTGCATGATTTTTTTTTTCTTCCTAGATTTAATATCATCAATGACTAGAAAAATTACTTATGGTTTAGGTTGTTATTTTGACCCTGGAATCATTAGAATTTCAAGTGGGGAGGCCATAAATGTAGGCACAGCATACAAAGGAAAGCTCAATATTCCCAAATGGCAAGTAGAAGCAAAGATGGCAACGCACAGGTAACTGCAGAAACTGATTTTTTCTCACGTTTCAGAAACCTGTCAGTTTTACATAGTTTTCCTGATCTCAAGAGCAAGAAGATCTGGTGGGGGATTAGTTATGCAGGTAAGTAACTCAGCACCAAGCCAGTGCGTTCTCTGCAAGTGAAACATGTTAAGCAGGCAAATGCTGCAGATCAGGAATGAGATGCATTAAGCAGAAATAAAACTAGCAGTTCTGGGGGATGTGGAGTAGCAGCAAACCAGAGTGTGTTGGATTAGCATAATAAGGACATCACAGGAAAGAATTTAAATAGGTTGGTAAAGACATAGGAGCCACTACTTGCCTGAACCCTGTCTGATTAGTTAGTGCTACTGATGCCTCGTGTTCATTAGGATTAATAGGCCCAAAATACATTAGCACAAATGAAATTACCAAGAATATACTTTGAATCCAAGGAAACTAAAAGCCCCCCGGCAAACGGCCCAAGAAGCCCAAAGCTAGAGAAGGCAGCAAATACCGGTTCATGCGTAGCAGAGAAGATAGCCCCATCATACTCACTGTTTCTGCCCAGGAAAGATCACAGGCAGACAATGGAATTTCAGTCACTACACATCCAGTTTTAATGGATAAAATTCATAATTTTAAGAGATAAAAATACCACAGACCATATTTAATAAAACTGAAGCTCTGATATAGCTGCTGGTCATGTCTTTTCCCCTCAGTGTGATAGAGATCTCCCCTGTAAATCTTTTGCTGCAACACATTCCCCTCTTGAAAGGCAATTTACCTATGAGGGATACAGTTTGTTTGCATCTGCCTCTACCACTCTAAACACTCTCTAGCCAAGCTCTGTAGTCTTGAAACCCATCTAAAGCTGCTTAATAGCTAGGCACTGTGTATGCTCTAAACTATGGACATAAGATACCTGTGTTCTGTTACCGCCCTTAGCTCTTCACTGCATCATCTACACATAGCTGTTAAATATTAATGGCTTGTCTAGACTGGAAAACTAGCACAGTTTTAAAAAACAATTACAAATATACAGCATAAGAGAACAGGTCAGAATTAAAAAAAAAAAAAATTGCTTCTTTACTACCACTTATTTTCAAAGCCTCATCAAACTCTGCTTATTGAGGAAAGGACATGGAAAAAGGAGGCAGAACAAGAATGCGACGCCGGTCTGCTAAAGTAGCATATTGCAAGACCTTTGTTTGCTGGACAATTGGCTTTTGTTTTGTCCTGTTGAGCTTTCTTATAGCCATCCAGTAGAATAGTAATATTACCAAACTCCAGAAACCTATATACCAAACAGGACTCATGAAATGACGAGCTTGGATCTTCCTCAACCAGAAACCAAGCTCCCCGAATATGCAACCTACAAAGTCATGGCTGTCAAGAGAGACAAGGATCCTGAAGTTAGGTTTTTGTAGGCAGAGTCTTTCTTAAGTTGGAAGTACAGATCCTGCCCACACAATTTCAGCTGCTGGACAAGGACCCAGAGTCAATTCAGGCAAAACTCAGACTGCCCAAAGTCTGTATCTGAAATTATTAGAAAGGAAAAACGTAAGGCAATGATGAACACTCATCTGAAGTTTGAAAAATCCTCTGACAAAAGACTGCACTCCCAGAACTGAAGTTTTATGCACGATGCTAACAAGCTGGCTCCCAGGAAGGCAGCTTTAACAGAACAATAACTCACAAGAATATATTTGTGATTAAGTTGCAAAATAAACCTGCCAGCAGTCTGGATACACCAGCAGCATATAGAGGACACGACTTTAGCTTTCCTTTCTACCCCAACCCAGTGCTTTACATGCATTACAAAACAGATTTTAATGACACTATCTTAAGACAACTCCAGAACATCTGAGTGCAACATGCGACAAGTCCAAAAGTAGCTTCTAAATTCAGACAGGCTCCATCGTCTTAGTTATCACCAAAGGCACAATATAAAAGGCAGAAAAGAAAGTAAACACAGCTTTTCCAGAAAAAAATTATCTGTATGTTGGGCCTGGGCCTCCTTTCAAGGAGAACTCTAACTGCTTGGCACTGCTTCAGGAAGCAAATAAGTGTATTTTTGGGCTAAGCCATTTGGCAATGAAGGTCATCGTATCACAGCTTTCTTTTGGGACCACTTGTATATATGCACTAATCTTGGCAATGCCACATCTCCATCAAAATGCTTTTTGCCTGTTATATGAGAAACAAAAAGGTGTCCAGATGCAGAATTTCAACATCAAAGAAGAGAAAAAGTTTTCTCTTGGTAGTTTAGGCATTACATGAGAGCCACACTGCCTTTCTATATTCCTTTGGGGGCAGTGGACAAAGAGGAAACAAAAGAATAGAGTGGAGACAGTTTTCCTTCACTTCAGAGGCTGCTCCAGAACCTCAGTCAGAGAAAAGATTTGCCCATTCTATCTCTCATAGTCCCAGTTGGTTTTTCACTTAACAAGCAGCAGGAGTTCAATTAGCTGATTCTTAAGGGGACAATAGGGAGAACCAGAAAAGAAAGACTTGACTCTTCTAGAAATAGAGCAGCTTAAGCCTGAGCATTTCTTCAGATCTACACTAAGCCTACAAAAATTAAGGTTAATTCCTTAATTAAAGAACCACCTTCCTAAGAATAAATAGTATTAAAAGTCACCAGATGGTAGTATCAGAGATACTCTCACCAAGTATTTTTAATTGAATGAATCACCAAGTAGGGCTGGTCTGCACTGGCGAATTCCCCCGTAGTGTAAGCACAGTTCTGCCATTACCTCAGTCCTAGCAGTGAGTGGCCGCATGGGGCCGTTGGTTATGCCACTTGTACTCCCAGTCTATCCCAGCAAATATTCGTGGGATAAACCACTTTCACCAAGGATTTGAGCTAACACGTTTTACCCCGCCCTTGCCTGGGGTGAAAGGAGCACATGATCAACTATCACAGAGCGTTTCAGTATGTGGCTGTGTCTTACTCATCCAGCTGAGCGCTCGCTTCCTAACGGAGACGGGTTTGCTATGGATTTTCCTCCCCACCTCACCTCCCAGCTTATCAAATTGCTTCCACGTGACAGATTAAAATAGAATAAAGTACTTGATCCAAGTTAAAGGGTGTCCACACAATAAATTATGCTAGTATCAGCTTAAATTTATCCCTACCATAGAGCAGAATGGCTTCCCAGCCTCACAAACAAAAGCAGAATTTGGGGGAAAGGTTTTCTAGACAGCATTCTGTTCTTCCGACACAGGAGCAAAAGCATTCTCTGCTCAACTTGGTTCAACCAGAATAGCAGAGCAGCTGCCCACACACTGTAAGCAAGAGGCAAAACACGTCAAAAATATTAAACCAAACTCTTAATGGAATGAAAGTAAGAGAGAAATAAACAAGCAGCACAGTTACATGTGATAGCTGGGTCCGAGACTTCATTACTGGCAGGAACTGAGGAACTGGAGAACATCATGCAGGCAGGACCTTTAGCTGCCACAACAACAGGTCACCAAATAAATCTCAGGAAGTCATTTGGAAACACAGCACAGCAGTATACAGAATATGACACTTGCAGTGTAAATTTGCAATGACAATTTCATGATAGAAGAATTACACATCTGTCCATTAATTTCTGTAGGCCTCAATTCAAAATCTCACTTGCTTAAGCTTCAGATGATGAATCCTGCTTTTTCCCCGTTCCCATTTAAGAAAACTTAAAAAATCCCAAACTCAGGTATCCCTAAAGAGATTCAAGAGCAAAATACCAGAAGTGCTGCAGTTAAGAGTTTGGTGCATTTGCTGAGTGCACAGAAAGGATCCAGAAATAGCACGCAGAGCCGAGGTTTGGCAAAAAGGAAGCAGTTTACCCTGAAAGAGGAAAGTCAAGACACTAAATGAATAGTGACAGCAGCAAGTCATGCTTTAATGTGGGGAGTGACCCCAGGGACTACTCTTCTTGGGGCAGAGGTGCTAGTTATTACTGTGTTCCTTCTCTAGTGGTTTTAGTGGAGAAGTATAAGGCTATGGTGGAGAACAGAAGTATGTTGAAGCTATGCCAGCTCAGAGGCAAGAAGTAGTCTTCACATCACTTTATGCCTGAGACTAAGACGAAAATAGTAAAAGGCAGCAAATACTTAGATAGATTTTCTTCCTTTTTCTTTTTCTTTTTTTGGTGGAGATTTTTGAAACCTGTATATTTCTGAGAAAGCAGGAGAGATCAAAATTCTGGAAATCTTTTTATCCTCACACAGAGTCCCAAGATATGGGCACAGAGGTCTGCTACAGGCACATAAGCTAACTGCTACCCACACTTCTCCCACGAGCCAAAAGAACAGAATAAAGGCTGACACAGCTCGGTCCAAAGTCCTTTCCTGCAGGCTAGCTTCAACTCCCAGCAAGTTCTGAAACAAGCCACAGCAGTTGAAATCCCTGGATAACAAACACCAAGGGCTTTCTCTGGTTACACCATCTGCACAATGAAGATACCTGCTCTTTTCAGCAGCTTTCTCTGACCTTTACAAAGACAAATGTACTGATGCTTATTTGTCCCAATTTACCACACTATCTGCATTCTCTGTCCCAAAACCAGGATGCCATAAGGATGGTTTCCTGGCTCCCATGAAAACTCATATCTCTGCTTTCTGTCACTATCAAGAAATCTCTACCAAAGCACTTGGCTCATATTCTCTGCCCATTTCTCCAGTTATTCTGCAGTGGAGCTCCTCTCACTTCATGGTAACAGGCCTACTAAGGCAAAAATTCACTGCAACCCCTCCGAATTATCAGCTTGGATATCAACAGCATTCAAATTTCAGCCTCTATGGCTTTATGGGTCTCTTAGCATGAATTTAAAAGAACCACTTATCTCAGGCTAGAGATTGGTGTGCAGGCCAGAGCTAAAGTAGGGCAATACTTAAGCTGCATCTCAAGCTCACACTGTAATGAAGCAAAAGCTCTGAAGGGGCACAGCAGGCACACCTCCTGCAACTGCTCTGAATTAGATAGCTTCCGAGAAACTTGTACAAACCTTAAAAATCCAATACAGCTCGACAGTCTGAGACCTGCTTTAGCAGGCAGATAGAGCTGCAGCACCCTCTTTCACATACACTACCAGGTCCTCAGCACAGTGCTAAGAACGAGACTATTCTGCAGCAGAGGAATGTGGTAGATGCGCAAACACCATAGGAAGCAAACTTCAGAATGGCAGATTGCCAAAGGCACCTCTTGGAAAAATAAAGAAAAAACATCACTGCCACCCAACTGTCCCAGATTGTCTGCAACAGAACAGGAAAGTACACAACCGCCACCAAGATGAAAACAAAGAAAATGACAGTCTCTTCTATAAAGAAAAAACAGTTCCCTTCCTGACTTACCCTGTTTACAATTATGGAACAGATTTAATCACAGCCCCTAAAAATCCAGCTGTCACATTCTGATAATTCAGTGATTGGCCACATAAATCTAATTACCTCAGCAAAGTCCACATGCCTAAAACCTCATGTGGGCATGGCCACTCCTCAGCCTTGTCCCGACAGAGGCCTGGAGAGTGGAAGCAAGAGCAACGCTAGGATAATCAGATGTTTTTTGGAGTCACCAAGGTCAAAGTATAGAGACAAGAAGAAGGGAAACAGCTGCTCTAGAGCTAGAGACAACAGAATGCTTAAAAACCTAGAAAAATAATTAAACAAACTAATGAGCCATAGTTGGCAAAGGAACAACGGGTCATGGAAGATACAATTCCTCAGTGGGGGGAGAGGTGAAGAAGGGGAGAAGCTCTCCCGTGTTGGGACAGGGAGGAACCAAGCTAGCAGCTCCACACCAGAGCCGTGGCAAAGAGAGTAGAGAAAAAAAGGACATATCAAAACAAGAGGTGATTAATTCTTAAGTTTCAGGGCTGGAAAAAGCAGTCGAAGACGAACAAAAGGGAATGTCTGTGGTGGATCCGAACAGGAGACAGGAGTGGGATGTCAATGCCACAGGGTTTGTTTTGTTATTGGGTTCATTTGCTTTAAAAGGAAGCTAATAGAAAAACACCAGCGGCTTAAAATGCTCCAAGCATACAGCCTGCCACTCCTCCTAGGTTATGACAAAAATTCCCGCCCCATAATGAGAAGGGCTTCTTGGGATCCAGTAGCCCTCATCCCCAGCTGGGGGGTGGAGGGGGTTCCCATATCAGCGACTCAGCAGCACGGAGCTCCCCGCGCTGGCACCAGCCGCCTGCCCAATTCAGACCTGTAATCTCCCTCGACTTTGATTTAATGCAGCAATTACTGGTAATGTGGTTTGAAGGAGATAAATGCCCAGTACAGGGCTGGCTGGCACTGACGCTCATTTCGCTCATGATGCGAGAACAGTTTTAATTAAAATCCCCTTTATGATAAAGGAGCTGCTTGACTGGATGTTTCTGTGCAGCCCTGATACGGAGCCTCCTCCAAAGCGGATTAGAAATCAAAGTTTCCCCCTTCTCGCTACTGGCAACACACAAAAATAGGGAACAGTCACCATGTCACCCCTCTACAATTTCCTTAACCCTACAACTGCTGGGAAAATGCACACATTTCCTTAAAAGCAATTGCTACTTCTTGTCATGGCTCTAAGAGTTTTCCAAAAACTAAGCACAAGGGCTGCTTTAATGGGAATAAATGCATCCATGGAGCTCACCTTCTGTGATCCAAATTTGGTTTGCCCTCTATCTGGTTTAAAAAGGAATCAGCTTGGCTACTTCTATGGCAGACCCACACCTACAGCCTGCATTCTGGCAAGGAGAGAAATCAGACCCATGGTGCTCTGGCGAAGTGGTAGGAAGTCATGATTTGGCTGAAGAGCTGGAAAAGCAGAAACCTCTGCTGGGTGAGGCAGAGCAGCATGGACAGGAGAGAAGGAAGGAGCAGCACTGTAAGATAAAGGCACAAAATTTGACAGAACGGTCAGGATCCCGGCACAGACATGTTCCAGAAATGGTCTGTCAGCCCTTGATCAAGTTACAGCAAATGTAGGTGCAATTTTGGGTTGGTTTTCTTCTTTACAGTATAGGAAATACCAGAGATGAATACATTAAGCACAGCTAGTTTCTGTTATTGCAAGTGCCAGGAGCAGATTGTCACAGTGAGAAATTGGCCTTGTGCATTACACAGAAAAGGCAGCGCTGGGTTTGGAGGCCTGCAGACAGTGCAATGTGAAGATAAAGAGCCTCAAGTTTGAATGCGCATTATTCCTCTCCTCAAGCTACTGAACACACGTAAACATAAAAAGGCTGACTTAAGCAGCTGAATTTCTCAGTGACCTTCAGAATATATCTGTGGGCCATGGGACTACCTAAGCCTTGACCCGGGTCTGAGACTTTTCAGAGTGTTTGCCTCATCATCCGAGCAGTGCTTCATGTTCCTTGACATTGTCTTCAACGCCAAAGCCATAAGTGCCAGAGTCATTGGGATTCTGTTCCAAAAAGCCTTTATCTTAAAAATAAGAAAGCAATTTCAAAGTGGCTCTCATGTTCTGTGATTCCCCACCCCCTTCAGACAGCACAATATCAAACCACAATGGAAAAAAAAAAAGAAAAATCCCGACAGAACCAGGAGGGATTTAGCACAACAGCGAAACAAGCTGACTCCTCATGAGTCTGAAGCAGCAGCCCACTGGACCACCAAACGCACTGCTACGAATGGTGAAACCAGCCTTCAGGATCACCTTGCTCCTCAACAGGATGAACAAAGGGTAAAAACACCAGGTCAGAGATAGCAATATGAAGATTTAATGTGGTTTTGCTGGTCCACAAGGGAAAAAAGTGAAACCAAAAGAGGCCTGGTATAATTAACAAGATTAAAGGGGGATTTAGGATCAGGACAGAAAAGCAACGGGCCAGATTGATCCTTACAGGATTAAAGCTGGAATCCTACTAAGAGTCCAGTGGTTGAGAGATCAACGCAATGTAATGGGATTAAATCAACATCAGCTTTTGTTTTTACACAACTAAACCTCCAGCGCCTGTGTTTTTACTGCTTCAGATAAGGAGCAGAAAAGTTGACAGGTATCCACAGAGAACCTGTGCACAGGCTGGCCAAGCACTTCTTCGGCCCTCTCAGGCAGAAGAGCAATAGGTAATGCCACTTTCAGAGACAAAGGACAGAAAAACTGTGCTTTATTACAAATTGTCCAAACTGCCAAAAAAGCCGAGGATTTACCAAAGTTCGTGTTCTGGCCAGCTCTAAATTAACTGTTTTCAAGTGTGATGGGATCACCTCAGGACTGATGGATGGGAAAGCCAGGAGGACAGTCCCAGCTGCAATCAGACATGCTGCCGACGGGCAATTGGATTTTGATATTGTCTCTTGCCAGCAAGGAACAAAGGATGCAGTATACTCAGTGGAACATATCAGCAAATACATTTAAGACAAATTGTCGCATGTCCCTGTTGCACAATATCCAAGAATTACAAAACTGAGAAAAGCCTCTTTCAGCATGTATCATTTGCATTACAGCTGGTGCAACACATGCAGGCCAGCTGCACCTCTGTTCCCCTGCCCCGAAATTTCCAAAGCTTGTGGGTAATTTGAGTTGGTAGCAAGGGGGAGGGAAAGAGGGAAACAGGACAAGGCTAGATATTCTTTCTAGATACGTAAGCTATTTTTAAAGTTTTTAATTCTTGTAGGAGAGAAAATCATGCACGTTTAAATGAGAGAGTATCCATCACCACCACACTTGGTTGAAGAGGGAAGGGGTGTTTACTGCACACCTGTTCGCAACAGCTAAATAGCTGCCTTGGAGAGCAACATTCCTCATGCAAGGAAAAAGCATTAAAGCATCTCATATTTCTACAGCACTTCTTAGTCCAAAAGGTGTTTAAAATCAGCAGTTACACATACACCATATAAACTCAGACAAAGTTTTTTCTGCAGAGGAAAAATTTCCCCAACATTAACATTTTAAAATGCCAATACCGCCCATTTCTTAAAAGATGTTGCAGTCAGTAGCTTCATGAACACTGAATGGGCTTCTCCTTTCAGCAAGCTGGACCGAAAAAAGGAATTGCCATTCACTGCTCCTCCTCACTCAAGCAGCAGCTAAAATCACAATGTAATAAATTGGGGGGGTGGGGGGGGGAGAAGCTGCAACTACTTCTGGATCCAATAGGCCTCGGAGCAAAGCTGATCTGCAGTGCTACTGAGATGGTCCTCGTAGGGCTACGCACCCCACTTGTGCTGCGCCAAATAGGCCTTGCCACCTTCCTGAGGGATGCTTTGTCTTTACTCACGAGGGTTCTCCAACCAAAAGATCTGTCATGGATGCAAGCAGACATCACCATCGTGATTGAGAGTGGGATGAAAAAGAAGGCCATTAGAATAGAAATGAAAAGTGAAAAAATAGCAACAGGCAGTTCACACTGCACATTTTCTATCTTCTAGCCACGTATACATAATTAAATTTCAGCATTTTTCTGCATTTAAACTTTGTTTCAACACTTGATGACTTATAAATTATAAAAAAAAAGGGTGTTCTAGTATCATCTTATACCAGCTCCTTAAAACACAATGAATAATAATCCCTAAGAATATCTTTAAAAATTGTCATCTGGTCAAAATATTTTCATTTCATCATTGTCTTATGTCCAAGATTCAATTAGAGCATTGTGTGGGGGACAGCATCTTTCATTTGAGGCAGGAGAAAAACTAAATGCCTTTGCCCTGGATTCAGCTACAGACCCAAGAACCATCTGTTAAAAAATCAGCCAGCGCATTGTGCAGGCAGTATATTAGTCATGAGACATAGGACTTTGAGAACAATGAAACCTAAATTTAAGGGACAGACGAAGGAAACTTAATTACTTGTTTAAGCTTCTTCACAGCTTTGAGGAATCCTTAACACTTTCAGTAAAAGAATTTAGTACTGGAGGGCACGAAGCACATCCTCGATTGATTTCCTAATTTTCTGCAGGCCTGTTTTTACTTCCAGCATGGAACTATCTGCACTGGTCCATCAGCACAGCTTGTCTATCCAATGTATGGCCGCAGGGTGCATCACACTGCCCTCAGTAAGGGGTACCATCCAGACTGCAGATCCTCCTCCAAACTGACAACTCCATAAAGAAAACATTTTGTGTGATCCCACAACCTCACTCAAACTCCTGCTGACCCAGTAGCCCTCACTGAAGGGTGAAGGAATCTTTTCCAGCTAATTGCATAAGCCACCCAATCATCCTTTTGGTTAGGCATCCACACATACACAGTTGCAAACCCTAGTGACCGCTTAGAGCTGTGGCAAAAAAGCCACTCCAATTTAGAGCCACTCAAAGACCTCTCCTATACCATCGCCATAGCCTTGGGGACTAGGACAGCCTTGACAGGCTGGAAAGTTGGGTGGAGAGATACCTAATGAGGTTCAACAAGGGCAAATGTAGGGTATTGCACCTGGGGAGGAATAACCCCAAGTACCAGCACTGGTTGGGGGCTGACCTACCGAGAGCAGTTCTGTAGAGAGGGACCCGGGAGTCTTGGTGGGTGACAAGTTGACCGTGTCTTGACCACAAGCTGGCAGTGTGCCCTTGAGGCAAAGAGGGCCAATGGTATCCTGAGGTGCTTGGAACAAGTGTGGCCAGCTAGCCAAGGAAGGTGATCCTCCGCTTCTACTCAGCCCTAGAGAGGCCACATCTGGAATGCTGTGTCCAGTTCCGGGCTTCTCAGTACAAGAAGGACAAGAAGCTACTGAAGAAGATCCAGCAGGAGCACCACAAAGATGATCAGGGGTCTGGAGCATCTCTCTTATGTGGAGAGACTGAGGGAGCTGGGCCTGTTTAGTCTAGAGAAGAGAAGACTGAGAGGGTATCTCATTAATGCATAAATATCTCAAAGGCAGATGCCAACAGGATGGTCCCACACTCTTTTCAGTGGTGCCCAGTCACAGGACTAGGAACAATGGCCATAAACTAAAACACAGGAAGTTTCACCTCAACATGAAGAAGAACTTCTTTACACTGAGGGTGGCAGAGCACTGGAACAGGCTGCCCAGGGAGGTTATGGAATCTTGTTCTCTGGAGACATTCAAGAATCACCTGGATGCATTTCTGTGCAACATGCTCCAGATGACTCTGCCTTGGCAGGACGGTTGGACTAGATGATCTCCAGAGGTCCCTCCCAATCCTAACAATTTTGTGACTTTGTGAAAACAGTTCTGGGGCTAATGGAATTAAGATTAGCAAATAAGCACCATGGGAAGTGCAGGAAACACAGATGTTCGGTCTCAAAACGCTATTATCTACACTCTTCCTCAAGCTTTCAGCTGGAAATCAGGAAAGCTGAGGTTTATTCTCTCCTTATTCTCTTATAGTTTATTCTCTTCCTTCCAAGATAAACAGGCTGTTTTGTGAAAAACTAACTTAAGCATGACCCGGTCCCTGTCAGTCTCCCAGGACTTGGACAGGCTTACAGCAAACAGAGTCCCCTGCGCTCATCACTGTTTGGACAGGTGGGAATACAGCAGTCAGGCAGAAGAGCCGCTGGAGAAATTCACACCAGCTCAGCCAGTCTGCTTCCCCCAAATTCTTTGTATAGACACCTCAAGGAAAGGAATTCATGAATATGATAGCAATGTGCTGGACACTTGATTTATATAAAATCAGATAAAATCAGTGTAGTCTAAGGAAGAGATCATCCTGATCCTGAATCTCCCTTCTCTGAAGCCATGAAGTGCCTTCTTTTTGAACTGCACTGGGCTTTCTTGTCTCAGTTGTGACCTTGACATCTTCCACGATTACAGGCTTGCAGGAACACAGAATTGGAAAAGATCACCTGGATTATCAAATTTAGTCCTCTAATAACACAGATAGTCACATTATACAGTCTCTTTCATAAACTCTTCTTTCTCTGTTTCCCAAAACTCCAAAGCTTTTATAAAACCCTAGATGCAAAGAGATGCAAGTTGCTTTGTCAAACTAACCCCCAGAGGAACGTAACACAGACATCCCCAACCCAGCTGTGCACGGAACAGCTCGAGCGTGGAAGCAGTAAAACCATGTTCATGAGGTGCTGCACCAAAGCTAATAAACCTTATCGAGCAGCAGAACTCATTATCTCAGCTGCAGAGCTGGACAAACATAACTATATTACTTCTGGATTCAAGCTGCTACGTATGCATGCCACAGAATGGCACCGCAGGGACTTGCAGGCTGGGGAATCAGCTTTCAGGCTACTCACTCGAGGATTTTCACATGAGCTCCATTTTATGATTTTCCAGAGCTTTCCTGCTCCGGAGCAAGAATCCAAAAATCAGTGTTTATATTAACACAAAATGTCTTTTAATATACACTCACAGAAATTCACCCAGACCTGACCTCTAATAGGCAATCGGGAAAACATTTCTGCACCCTCACAGCCCACAGCCTCCCAGAGGCAACCCCATCTTAACCTCTCTTAGCACTGACCACGCCACGGACGCCCCTTTCGCATACAGCAACTGCGAGTTCTCCCTCCCGTCAGAGCTTCACTGATGGCTGACGTGTTCATTTGCCATGCCTACCAAACAGGTTCCAGCTAAAGACCTAGAGGCACAGCCAGACTTCCCCAGCAAGAGCTGCCCCAGGCTTGGCACCAGAACAAAGCAGGGAGGCAGTTTTCCATGGATAGCCATTTGCTTTGCTGCTATCGAACGCACACTTTGAAAACTACGCCGTAACGTCCATACTTTTCACGGGCAGTAGCTATCTGTCATGAAAAAAGACCAAACAAATAATAGAAAGACCTGGCGTGAGGAAGAGCACGTTGCTAAGACCCAAGTTTGGCAGCAGAGTTGGGTTTCCAATCCCTTGGTGGTAAAGCTGATGAGCTTGCAGCCTAGAGGGAAAAATTATTCCAGTGAATGCAAGGAGAGACTTTTAGGTGACAAAAGGCAAGTAAAAGACAGGTCAGGAAGAAAACTAAAAACAAAAAAATTCAAAATGAGCTTGGCAAGCTTGTTAGCATTATTCTTGTGTATGGTAATTAGTGGGTCTAGGTAAGATCTTCACTCTCACAAGGCTGTAGAGAAAGGAATCATTTCTAGTTGTAATAGGTAGCCAGCCCTCTCACAAACACTCAGCATGTACTCTGTACGTGGCTGCGAGAAATGAGGAAATTATCCATACCCACTATAAACTGAGATCAGAGCAATGAATCCAGTGCTTTCCTACCAGAAGCCTAGCAACAGCATGGACCTCCCATACCTTGGTCCCTCCTGCCTTTGATAGTTTCAGCTGTCTTTGAGCACAGGAGAAGAATGATTGATAAATTGCTTCATAGGGCTGCTGCCCCTTCCTTTCAACCTTTCTTGTAAAAACAGACCTCCAGCAAGGCGACATTCATACATGCAACTCTCAGAACACATCATGCTCTTTAGAAAATACTTGGAATGAAATGACTCTAGATTACATCTTATGACTCACAGTACACAAAGATTCATCTGCTCATAAATGGGAGCGAGAAAAAAAATAAAAAAATCGGGCTTTCTTATCCAGTAAAGAGTTGAATGCTTTTCCCACATTGAAACCACTCTGCTCCTGGCTGTCGCCAGCAGAACACCTGCCCCCATGTTGTCAGTATTGACTTCCCTCAGAGTAAAGACCCCCTTGCCTTCATAGTCCAAATTATTCCATGTTCCATTCAGAGAACGGATGACTAGGAGCCCTCTTCAGCAATTCAGGAGCCCAGACAGCTGCATGCAAATGGGGATGAGTGAGAGAAGAGATGAAAGTACAGTTAGATGGTCCCCAACAAAAAAAATACTCTTGTCCGCAAAATAGAATTCCTATACACGCCTATACATATGGCAAAGCACCCACCTTGGAGTTTCAACACTGACGATACACTCAAATGGTCTGTAATATCAGAGACTATCATACCCTCTCTGCCTCAGAAAGGCTTTATACAACTGCATCCTACACAGTAAAAGTGTTAAGATAAATAGTCTCTCTTGATATTTAATGGCACAGATAGTCTGCCGCCTTCACTTCCCTCACAGTGCCAAGCATTAGGTCATTACAACAGATATTTTAAGTTTCCCACTCTCCAGATCTCCACAACCCACAATCTACTGCAGTCTACAAGGCTCTCAAATATTTAAAAGTATCCTGCAACAGGTTTCACCCGAGGGAATACAGTTCAACAAGCAAGAATGTCAGTCTGAACCAAGGCTACACCACCACTTCACTCCAGAGACAGCATTATAATCAAGGACTGTGATGTTGCAGGTAGGCTGCATGTCTGGGTTCAGTATCCATGCTATACCACAGTTGCAGAGAAAGGCGCATTCTCCTTTTTATTTTACTATTTGTCAAACCTGACAGCACTCAATATTGCACAATCTCTTCAAAGAAGATAATTCTGTAATGTGCACCCCTTGGGGGGTGGGGGGAAGAAACATTATGGTTGCTGTGGGAACCTTAATTCTGGATTTCAAGACTTGCATATTTAAAACCTCAAATTTAACATTGCATTAATGTAGCTTCATGCATTGAATTAAGGAATGACTCAGTACAAATCTCCATGCATCTACTGAAGTCCTGACATTCCAAGGACAAGAGGCACAGAACAGAAAAAAAGACAGCATGGGAACAAGGAGACAATGAGAGGTGGGGTGGGGGGGAACCTGTGAGCAGAGAAGCAAGAAACTGGCACAGGCAAGGCACAGCAAACCCCACACCAAACCAAATCTGTCACTTGAGGCTCCTTGTTCTCACTGCTAAAGGTTATGCAGCCTGTCAGATAAAAAGAGCTTAAAGCAGAAACACAAATAGGCACAGAAGAAAAGGTTCCTGAAAGGACCAAGGAGGAGAAGATTCCCTGAAAGTAATAAGGTAACCTGTACTGAGAAGGCAAAGATCATATACAGATAGCAAAAATTCACTAATTTCTTTAATTATCATGGCACAGTGCCCAGATGAATCCTTTAAAACCCCTTCAGCTATTTTCAAGCATTTAACATTTATTTTCTCCACTTCTCTGAAGTTTAACTGCAATGCATACACAGCAGAAGTGCTGACCTAAGTTTAGGATGCAGGCAGAAGCAGCACCCCACGGAGGGTTACCCGTCTCGTCTGTCAGCAAACATCCCAAAACTCAACCTTCTTTTAAGAATCTGGGGCAGTGCTTCATCTTTTGGGCCAAAGCCGGTCTTAAGGCAGGCTAACACCTTTGCCTTACACTACAGTGCTCACACACCCCTCAGCATGAGGTGAGATAGCAGGGCAGCTCTACTCTGCTCCCACACTCATCCTGCTCGTTTTAGCAGAGTAAGGAACATCTCCATTGTTTACTCCTTATCTAAAATCAGCAGCAGCATGGCTGAATTACTTCTCCTCTTGCCCCACCCACCAAACCAAGCACAAATCTTAGCTGAGCCATGGGGCCTGCCCAGTCTCTCTAACTAAAAACCAGCACCCCAACTGGGGGTCCCTCACACCAGGCTGTGATAAGAGGAAGAGCAGAGGAGGTGGACGTGCCTGCCAGCAGGGCCTGTTGGATGAAACCAAGCAAGTGTGCATACCCCTGCGCAGAGTCAAGTTACCCTGCAACAAAGATAGTGTGTGTATGTGCAAAGGAGGGGAGTCAAATCCTTCTGCCTGGGTTCCAAGGCTTGCTTTGTTGCTAAAATAAACCAGTGTTTGTTCCTGGGAGTGATGGGGAGCCGGACTCTAACAGCAGTCAGTGGCAGCAAGAGCCCCCACACTCGGTGTCAGGAACAAGGGTGGGTTTAAAAAAAACAAAAAAAAACAAAAAAACAAAAAAACACACAAACAAAAAACCAAAACCACACACCAAAAAAAACTTGGAACCCGATTATTCTTCACCTCACATATCTAGGTAAGGAAACCCAAGGGCAAACTGCTGATCTCAAGGGTGCCCAGGAGCAGACAAAACTACACATAGATGACTGAGCAGTCTAAGAGAACTGACTGCTCCAGAGGCAATTCCAGTCCTTGCTCAAAGGCTGAAAATATATATGCCTTTATATAAGCTTTTACTTTGCTTGCTGGATCTATATAACACTTTACACATGTTTTTTTGTGACATTATTTTCCATACTCTACCAGAAACTTGAGTAACTGTGCCACTTCTGGAAAAACGACCTTGCATCCAACTTTTGTAGGAACAGCTTCTCTCTCCCAAACTCCAAATCTATCTATTCCCTTCCTGTTCCTCTCCTAACCTTCAGTGACTACAGATCCCTTTCAGCAGCAGTCTTTCACTACCTGGGACGTCTCTCACTAACACCAAAATCCCATGAACCAGAGGCACATAGGTACAGTGTTATGCAACAACAAAAAAAAAATATATTTTTTATATATATATATATATACACACACACAGAGGTCTTTCAGATGGCAGATAATGATGAGCTTTATACCAAAAATTTTGTCTCCAAGGCACCTGCCCAAAACTATTCTTTTCAGAGAAACCTATAACCACAGGAAAAACCTGCTCGATACCCAGTTAATAGTACTTGCTCGAAATATTATTTTTTACAAGGGAAAAATAGCCCACTGTGTGTAGAGGCTGCAGAGCTAAGCCCAACAGTGAAGGCCACTCACGTTAGTGCAGAGTCCTTCAGCTTTCCATTCCTTATATGTGCAAAGTGTGCAAGCCCTCACACACGCTTCCTACTCACCCAGAGGTACATCATGTTAGCCTGGGTCCTTCAAACCCAGCAGTGAGATGATCCGGCAACACAAGAGGCACTTCAGTAAGATTGTCGAGACCGAGGTTGGTTGAGGGTGGGTTTTGTGTTTTGGGTTTTTTTTTTTTTTTTTCTTAAAGAAAAAAAAAAATCCGAACGGCTCAGTTTGAGGCTTAGAAAGCGTCTCGCCTCCTCCACCCCCCTCCTCCAGCTCTGGCTGCTCTGCGCTCTTCTCTCGCACTTAATCTCTCTCTGGGAGTTCCCAGCCCCGTGTGTCTGTACTGGCGTGCACAGCACACACTCTGCATTCGCCTCCAGGGAATTTCTCTCTGTCATTCTGCTTCTAAAAACACAATCTCGGCCTCACAAGATTCTTGCAAGAGGCAGGGATGGGTGGGGTTAGTAATAAATGCAGCCCGGCTCCCAGTGCCGGAGAGCGCTTACTTTATAAAAAGGGATCTGTAGCCGTGAATGAGGCAGAGCGGAGCGTTGTCCTCCAAGGTCACTGGGGGTGAGGACCCATTCCCCAACCCACCCACTAATTGCTTCTCCAGGAATCATCCGTAGATGCAGGAGCCGTGAAAAGTGCCATAGGCAAGTTCTGCACGTCTTCATCTACCCCATTAGTCAACACCCCAAATTCGGTTACAATTCAGTAGCTGTATTTAATCATTAACCAGTGACAGGAATCAAGGAGCACAACTACGGGGATCCTGAAGCTAAGCAGAAAATCTATGTGTGCCAGCCACCCTGGAACTCCCTCAGGAAAAACAACCATTGGCAGCGTGAGCTGGAGAAAAGAAGCGACACAGATAAAGGGGTTAATCTGCTTTTGCAGGTGGCTCCACATGAGTATTTTACAGACTTGCATATTGCTAAAGGGAAAGCAGCAGCTGGCTCGGGTTCCTCAGAGTGTATCGGGTTCCCACTTGCCTGGAGGCAGCCTTCCCCCTCAAGTCTGACTGGGGCAAGTGCCCTCGCAGCCTTGCGCTCCCAGCCTGCTCCAATTTCAGGATTGCAAAGCTCTGCCGGTGGGGCGGCAGCCCCGGGAAAGGCGCGCTGAGCAAAAGACACTCGCCCCAGCCACCAAGACAAGCACCAGCAAGTCCTTCCCTGCAGGAGCGAATCCTCATCCCATCCCCCGATGCCACAGGATGAGTGTCACCTCGCATCTCATTAATCAGTTAAACTGCTCTTCCAATCTAGGAAAACGGGTTTCTCACCCCCTTTCCTTCCCACCTCAAAATGAAGAATTGACTTCCCTCGCTGGGCTCCAAATGCAAAGTTAAATACAGCCCTGTCTCTAAGAGGGGAGAAGAAAAAAAAAAAAGGAAAGAAAGAAAAAAACCCCTTGTTTTCATTGAGGCACTGGTCTCCTTGGAAATGAGTTCTGAAGAAACAGTTTTATCTCAGTTAAAGATATAGAAATAGTGCTATTCCACGTATCACCTCTGCTCCCTTTACTTACAGATTACTTAAATGCAATCCAGCAGGCTTCGAGCAAAGCAAGCACCGTGTGGCCTGCCGGGCTCCACACACAAGTGAAGCCCTATCTACACGGGGTGACAAATGGATGGGCCTCCAACCACAGCCAGACCAGATATCCCAGACATGCTTTGCACTCCACAGGCTCCCCTCACCTTCAGCAAGCCACAGACACACCCCAGGGCAGGCCTGTCCCAGGAATAGGCATGAACACATGGGATGCTGATGGGCTCTAAGGAAATAAATACATGACTGTCACTGCAGTCCCACATAAAACCAGGAAAAAAGGTTTATTGTCATGACCAGGATATAGCAGTCATAGGGATGTGCTAGTTAGAGACAGGCAAGACGACGTTCCATTTTCCAGCCAAGAAAATCCGGGCCCTGCTTTTCAGGGGAAGGATCAGAAAGTCCTCCAGGAAGCTGGGATGTCACAGGGCTGTTCCACTATGGCATTGCACAGGTCCCCATCTGTTCTCACCTTTTTGCACAGTGGGTCAGGTTGAGAAGGTGAAAAGCAATGTTCCTAAAAATCACTTATTGTACCAAAGCCTATCCACCACCGTCTCCAAAGAGTGAAGCATGTGATCCATAAACCTGTTCTCAAAAGCTCTGACAGGAGTGAAACAGCAGCAATGCTGACATTTGCATCATGGTTAGACACTTTTGTTAACATCTCTGCATCAAGGTCACACCAGCAGCAGTGACTAGTTCAGCCAGCCTGCAGGACACTTCTGCACCAAATAACCTTGATGGCATTTTCAAGGTTTTCTTCTGATCCAGAAACCCAATCCAAAGATGATCTTAAGTATCATTTTATTGAAAGGTGAGATTCCTTGTGTGCAGAGGAGAAAGTGAGAAAACACATGGACCAGGTGAGCAAACCCAAATAAATCCTGCTTCATATGTACTACCATAAAAGAATTAGAAATTACGAATGCTTAAAACTAAGCTGAAGAGTTACTATCAAGTTCCCTAATTTAAAAAAAAAAAAAAAAAAAAAAAATTCTCCCCCTTCTTCCCTAGGATCTCTCATCCTTTAGGTCACTCCTCCATATGAAAAAAAACCAAACCAAAACAAAAACAAACAAAAAACAAACAAAACAAACACAAACACAAACACACAAACAAACAAAAAAACCCACCAACTTTCAGAATAAGCCTGTTCCTTAATTTCAACAGCTGAGACTTATCACAAATCATCCCAGTCAACAACAGAATCTAGTTACAAGCATCATCCCAGCAACTCCACAGCTGTGCAGGTCACATTCAGCCTCCAAATCAAAACAAGACCCATGAACCCTCCTTGAATCATCCAAATACTGCCTCAAAATTTATTTGCCACTGTTGCTACAAGGACACCATTTCTCTGTGGAAGGTATATGGGAAGATTACTGCGAACAGAGGGATGTAATACCCTTGTCCTGGAGCAGGAGCCCTGTTTGATGAACTGCAAGAACAGGTTTCTCAACACTCAGTATTCTCAAGTGGTGAGAGGAGTACCCAGCAGGTCAGAAACAGAGGCTACAGGATGACTCGCTTCGACAGAGCTGATGCTTCTGCCCAGAGGCTCAAACCAACACTAAGAACATGAAGTGCATGCCCAAAACTATCCACAGTTGCAGACAGCACAGATGGCAGTGGGGTAACCATGTTAGCCTCAGATTATAAACAAGAAAAATATTTACTTGGTCAATACAATTATTGGGGGGGGAGGGGGCAGGAACAACTAGGTGAATTATTAGGCCTTCTTTAAGCTTTTATTCATATTTTTCAACTATATTAGATGGTAAGTACAAAGTAGCACACAAGATATTTTTTTCTAAAAAAATTTATCCTAAAAAACCCAAAAATATTCTCTAAAGAGCAAGGGGACAACAGTATGTCAATGCAACTCATTCTAGAAAGACAAGGACAGACATAACTGAGACAGGCTTCTGAAACAGGTAGCTAAGATCCTCTGCAAATGCTTTTGTCTTAATCCTAACAACAGTGCTTTAAAAGATATGTGTCAGGGAACTCAGAGAGGCTGCTGTGTGTGGAAATACACATGATCTCTTAGGGATCTTTCATGTCTCAAAAAGGATTAAAAGCAGAAAGAAAAATATTTTAAAATTAATATATACCAAGCAACTAGAAAAATGTTCAGAGAGCTGCAGCCTAGTGAAATATTGGCCCCTCCTCTCTGATGGGAGGCTGTTGTGTAAATCAAAGTGAAAAGGGAAGAAAGCAGTCTGCAAAGACTTTAATGTTTGTTAGAAAGGTAAGGAAGGTCTCAGTAAGTAACAGAAGGAGAAAGAGAAAAAAGGGATCAAGTAACCACCTATTTAGTATTATTTAAATGTATTTGGCAAAATAACAGGCACTGATAAAAAGGAAAAAAAAATTCTACCTGCTTCTGTACCATTATCAAAAGCCTTAATGACATAAGAGTAATTGTGGCTGCTCAGTTATGTACATAGATTGAACCCAAAACCACTGCTGGTATATAAGTTTCAAATAAGCCAAATGCTTAAAAAACACTCTACAAGGAGTTCTGGCCTATTTAGGAGAGATCAGAGTGGGCAAATGGGGAATGGGTACAGCACAGTTTCAAACTGACCTTATCTCTTTCCAGCTGATGGTGTCTCAGAGGCATATGATTTCAAATGCTCGTGGATTAACATTCTAGCAGATAAAGCTCAAGACAGGGTACGAGCTGGTGTGCCTGCTACACGCTACTGAAATCACATGAGATAGCACACAGGATGAGTGGCCAGCTGAGCACCTCTTCATAACAGAGGGAAAAACCCATCTGATCAGGAATTTCTAATGCGACGACATTCACAGGAGGCATCGAGGGGCTAATGCCAAAGAACACCCTCCAAATTTCTAAATTACAGAAAACAATTTCTTAGTTCAAGAAGTGTTACACTGAAAATGAGTAAGTCCATATTAGATTCCATCTTGACAGAAAAGAGCAATCAACTGTAAAAACAGAAATTAGTGGTAGCTTAGTTAAAATGATTGTGACAATTGCATTTGGATATTTGTAAGGAGAATAGAGACCCAACCAGTGTACCTATGTACATACTCAGCACTTGAGTCGGACCAGAGGTACACTGGCATATTTTTCCTAGACAGACAGATTGCCTATTGGGTTTCCCTGTCCCCTCCCCACACTTGAACACTTGTATATATTCTAGCAAGTGAAAAAAAAAAAAAAACAAAGAAAAAAAAAGAAAAGCTGAGAGAAGAAAATAAAAAGGAAATTAGAAAGGGGAAAAATAAAATTTACAAGGGAATCCTAACAACAGGAGGCAAAATCTATAGTTAAAGCTGGAAGACGATAATGAGTTTTTCAAAGCTTCTCAAGAACAGAAACTCCAGCAATTGCATTGATTTGCTACTATGGGGACAAGGTAGACACATTCCCAATATTGAAGAAAGAGCCAAAGGATTCAATACGTATTTCTGTTCTATATTTGGAGAAAAGTCAGCTGTTGCAGTCTGTGATAACGAAATGCTTTCCATTCCAGCAGTAACTAAGGAAGATGTTCCAACAGCCACCCAACAAACAGCTCTGTGGTTCTCTTATCTAGCTCGAGCTTGCAAACAAAAGGGATGAACCCAGATAACAAGTGGGTTTTAACCAAACTACAGCTGTGAACATATTTAGATGTGGACACTTGGGAAGGTGTGCAGTCTGCTTTGAACTGCATCACCTGCACTTGCAGCTCTAACAAGCCCTAACTACAATACTAACATTAAACCTGCTGCAAGGCCAAAAATACTGCTGTGGTGCAATGGCAACCTCAAATGCAGGTTTTTCTTGAAGCCCATTATTATTAAAGCCCTGCTGCTGCTAGCTGAGCTCGGCCAGCTTCTGTCATACCAGAAGACTGCATCAGGAAAGCAGTGCTACAGGGGAAGGCACCAATACCAATTTTCACAGCATCTGAACTTTCCTAGAGGCATCCATGTTGGAACTCTTCCACTAATGAGAGCTAAAATAACAGCCCAGTGCTGAGCAGAGTGAAAAATGAAATGGAGTCTGATAACAGAATGTTTGCAGAACAAAGATGCCAGTGGAAAGCTACTGGTAGGGAAGTGCAAATTAACCTGGGTACCTGAACACATTTGGGACAGCATTCAGGATACATGAGTGAAAAACAGTGATCATAAAAATATCTACCCTGATGTTTAATAAGGCTTCCTGGCAACCTTACCTGTAAAACAAAACTGTAAAATATTTTTAAATGGGCTGAACTCTAAAATAAGATTTTTCTTTTATGGTTATTAAGTGCTATTGAATTTACATGTTCATCTTCACCTTACAGTTTTCCATGGTTTGGGAGTGGGAGAGAAGGTACTCCAAGGTTGGGGCAGGTTCAAGAGGGAAATTTAATTACAAACCAAAGGAAAACAGTGACTTTCACAGCCAACAGCCAGACTGAACTCTCATATTTTATGCGGAAGCTGGGTTTAGACTGAGCGTGAAGACTCAGACCATTGTCCCACCACTAACCACTACAAACGTTTCAAGAACCATCTACAAAAGGTCTGACTGGAAGATGGGAACTTTGACATCTTCTGCAGCACCCAGAGGGAAGTTTCTCCAACTCAGTGGCTGCTTTCTGTGGCTTATCTGACTCTGGCAGAAGGTCCTTGTAAGAGAATAAGGGAATCAGACTCCTGCTGGCTGTGGGTTTGGGCTTGCCTTGTGTCTTGCCGGTTTTTATTTGGTTTGATTGGTTCACTTTTTTTATTTGGGGTTTGTTTTGTTTTTTTTAAAGAAGATTAGAAATGGGGCTGGAAGCTATCTGGGGAGAAGCACAGAAGGCAGCCCTGGGCACACATGCAGTTCCTATGGAGATAAGAGAATCTTCTTTGAGATTGGTTTGCTCCTTTGGGTGCCGCTGGAGACTACCCTGGCGGCAGAGTACTGCTCGTTTGCAAAGACTCCCTCTGCTCAGGATCCTGGCATTATCTATGAATATCAGAATTTCTGAGCCACAAGGTAGATTTCCTCTTAACATCCGAAAGGACTCCAGGAAGCCTCTTTCTGCATTATCCTGTTTATGAAAGGAAGCAAGAATACAAAGTGCATACAATAAATCACCCAGAAAAAAATACCACAATCCCTTTCAGATGTTTTGCCAAGCAAATAAGCCAAATGTTGGCATATTACAAGGGAAGAAAAAAAAAAAAAAGGCCATTTTGTTATAGAGCAACCCATTTCATTACTGGAAAACTGGATTCCTGCAGGTACGGTTCAGCTACACAGCAAGAGGCTTCTGAAAAGATACTACTTATTTAAAAGCAAACTATCAAGGGCTAGTTTATCTTCCACAAAAACCAGAAAGCCTGGAACAATAAAACACCTTGACATGCAAACAAACCCAACAATTTTCAAGGACTGTCCTGCCACTGACTTCACATAATAATTAAACTTAAGTCCTTAAATAAACTTCAGGAGATCTCAATTCACAGGCTTATCGTTCAACGGGAGAGGGAAGAAAAACGGATCCCAAGAAAAGCTTTTTTGATTTTGTTTGGTATTTTCCTCCCCTCACAACTATGCTCAGGAGCACCACTGTGGAAGGCACTGTCAATTCTTACAGAGAAAAAGCTCGGCAATACACTTTTAAACTAAAACCAACAACACTCACATCCACAAAACCAAACTGTGAACCCAGAGAATTCAAAGTTAAATGCTCAAGAGCATGTGAGCATTTAGATGTAAGGAAATCTTACCCCTCTGGTATACTGGTTTGGGCATCCATCTGCAGAAACAGAATGATGATGCAGCCACTCCCAGGATACAGCAAACACGAGTTTGGCAGCCAAGTGGGAATTTCCATGAATTATACCTGTCAGTCTTACTGCGGTGGACCAGGAGCGAAGTCTGCAAACCCCAATAACTTCGGAGGAGAATCTAGCAAGCTGCTGTGTTGCCACACCAGGCTTGATTTTCAAGCTGTATCTTCTGCAATTCTGTCATACCTGGATCTAGTCTAAAGTCCATACTGAATTGATATATAGAAAATATGTTTAGGTACTTGTAAGAGGGGATCAGAATAAGCTCTAATCCTGGTATTTAAATTTATACTTTTTAAAGTTTAGTTAAATAATAACTGCCCTAATATCTTCAGTAGTAATGTAAAGAGCACAAAGTTTCATCTCCCTTCAATTTTTCCATAAGTAGCAGAAAATTATTAGACAGTATCAAACTCCAACAAAAGTCTATTTTTAGTGTCAAATCAGGAGTAAAATGTCCAATTGAACTGATAAAGGGCGGAAAGATCCTCTCCGCCCTAAACTAAATAGGGTATTTCTTTGATTGTGGACTCTGGAAGGGGAAGTCATAACTAATTAATAATAAATTAATTTTAAAGTAACAAATAAATTAATAATAATAAGAAAAGGCAACTCAGCTCCTACATCAACGATTCATCTTCTTATAGTCCACAGGGGAAGGATGAACTGATGCCATCCAATTCAAGGTGTGAGATTTCACATGGCAAGACAGAAACCATTTCCAAAACCTCATCAATGGAGCTACAGCTTCATTACATCATTTTTTTGTCTCCGTGCTTACCACATCAAGTGGCCGTACTGCATCAGCAATTCAGTAGCACAGCAACAACCCAGCAAATTACGAAAGGATATGAATATGAGAGTATTGTAAGGTAGAGAAAGAGGAAGAACAGGGCATAGCTCTCTTCCCTGGACCACACAGCGGTTTATTAATATGCTGAAACTTTGGCTTAGGCCTGCTGGTGATAAAGGGGAATACAGATAGAGAGTAATACCATCCTGCAGAAAGGGACTCCTCCTGGCTTGTTTGTGCAAAGGAAGGTTAACAATGTTAGCGAGTTATTCAGGAAGTAATGGATACCCTCTCGCCCTGAGCAAATTCCTTTTCAATAACAGTAGTAATTTCCTAGGCAATACAACTGTATCAAGGCATAATGGCTACTGTATTTATCTAGAGGCCCTGTACTGCTGGGATCTAATTTACTATGGTGTGAAAAGCAGTTTACAAATCCTGGGATAGTAAAGTTGCTGGAGACAGGAATAAAATTCTATCCTGTATCGCTTGGTTTGAAGACAGGATTTTAACATCCCTTTTTAAGAGCATAAAATGCATTCTCTCCAACTTAGAAAGACTCAAAGACTAATAAGCCCCAGAAGTAAACTGCAAATACACCTATGAGAGGGAAGGAAACAGATTAGCAAATACTACATTCTGTGTATTTTTTTATCCTTATTGTCACAGCTGCTTTATTTCTTCTTTTATTCTAATAACATTCTTTCATTTGACCCTCTGAGAAGAAAAATAATCCATGACATTACCTAGCAGCCTTACGTACCTAATGAAGACAAAATAGCTGATTGTCTGAAGTACGGCTTCACTATGGGGAACGGCACAAGTATATAACCAGCAAGGAAGAACGGAATGACTGCAGCTAATGAAGAGGTAACACCAATAAACACTGAATGACATCTCCTGAGAAACAACAAAACTAAATTGCTAAAAGACTTTGGTGGAACACAGCATCAACCTGAGATAAGTATGGGTGGGCGGAAAGAGACCAAACACACGTGTCAGGGACTGCAGATACTTCCATTCCGTAACGGTGGTAAGAAATCCCAGGCAAAAATCGCCATTAACAGAACTAAAAGCAAAATATTTCAGCAGGGGTATTGGCAGTTATCAAACCACACAAAGGAAAGGCAGACTGTTCAAATGTAAAAGGCATTAATAAAGCTGAAGACAAGAAGTATAACTAGATATAAAACAAAGGAAGATTTCTAGACGGCAGAAATGCTACTGGAACATTTTAGTTATAGATTACAAAACCCCAAAACGATCAGCAAAGGTCAGTTGTCAGAAAAGCAATTCTGCTTCTGATCTCATTGAGAGCAAAGCAGTCCTTAACCATACCTGCACCACCACCATCCAGCTGGATTACTCTCATGGCTGCAGCAAACAATCTGACTGGTCCCTCGGGGAATTACGAGCATAAGACAATTTAGAAGAACATGTGTATGTAAAGAATAACTGCACTACTGTTCTCCTGCTCTATAAGCAAAAGAGAATCCATTCTTCAAAGTCTTTTTAGTGTATATATTCAATATGGGACTTACAAGGAGGCATATGGATAGATACCTACCTGTATCTTTTAACAGGGCATTTTACCATTCCGCAGGTCTCACATGCAGCAATTACTAGAAACGCGGAGTTTGCAACATGGGACGTTCCAACAAACTGGCACTTGTGTCGACTGATGTACTTGAATCAGGAGGATTTTGGCTCTCACAGAAGCAGAGCAGCTATAGATCCAGTCTTTAACATCAGTGCAGTCTGTGTGGGTCACACACTGTGACCTTCAAACACACCTTCAGCTGAGCTCGCATTAAGGCTGTTCCACCTTCCCTTCTTTTCCCATCATCCAACCATGAACAAAAAAAAAGAAACAAAGCCCAAAAAAACAAACAAAGAAACCCAACCCAACCAAACAATCAAACAAAAACAAACAAACACCACTGTAAATTCCATTCCATTGCATTTTCTGATCAAATCCTAGCAAAATTAGACTCTTCCATTAGTGATTGATCGCAACTTTCTTAGTCTTCCAATCCCTTTCTAAGGCAGACACACTGAATGAGTAGTAACTCATTCACATTGAGTTTAGATGAAATGAATGGTTTGACTTAACTATGGCTAGTCAACATGTGCATTTATTGTGTCCTAGGTCCTATGCAATACATTCTCATCTTATCCTAATCCAAATTTCAGCTCTGAAGTGTAGCCATATCATCTGACAGCTATTGTAACTGCTAGAGAAGCTACTCACTCAGATAACAAAGCAACAATAATATATAAATTCCTCCCTGTTCCCAAATTTCCAGAAAGCAACAGTAACCAGAACAATCTTTTTTCATCCTTGTGTGACCCAAAGAATGCACGTTTCCTTTCAGATAAAGGCCTTGCTATGGTTATCTAATGCTAATGTCACTACAAACTGGATTAGAGACGCCCAGAAACCTCGAAATACGTACAAGGATAGTCAGCTGTATCCAAATTCTAAGTCTGAAGGAAATCAAATGCTCCAAATTGCGCCTAATGTAGTTAAGTTTGCCCTTTAGGTAGCATAGGCTAGTAAGAACATATTACACAGTGATTAGATTAATTCTTGAGTGAAATTCAGATGGCTGGCTCTATCTGTCTATTGTGTCAGTATATTTCAAATTATTTCAGAGACGATCACTTTTCCCATACTCTTGCTCCACAACAGCAGCTGCTCAAGAAAAACAGCAGTTCTCTGTCTGGGGTGAAGTTGGCAGCAACTGGGGACAACGCTGCTGTCAGAGTTCAGCTCCCAGTTCTGAAATGCCATTCTACTGGAAATACCAAAGAGCCTAAATCTAGCTACATATACCACGGGATGTAAAATATCTCTATCTCAGCTTTCAACAGAAAGCTCCGGAGTCCCATGACATTTACTCCTTTGGCCCCTGTCAGTCTTTCTCCAGACCCTGCAAAGGATCAGAGCTAGCTGCCATAAATGGCTGGAAAACAAGATGTTCTCCAAGCACTTGGAAATGAGCAGCACTGTTTTAGCTTAGGGAGACTATGGCAAGGAGCCAGGGTGACAGGTGCCCCAGAAATAGAGATGACGATCAAACTGTTGCCGGCGTTAGCCACTGCTGTCCTCCTGACCTGTAAGAAAGGATAGCCCAGGTGTAGCAGGGACAAGGGACCAGAAAAGGCAAAGATGCGTTTGCTGGCAGTACTTGAAGTCTCTCCTCAATGAAATCCAGCTACAAAGGAATTTCAGTGGGTCTCATTAGATACAGTCCTACTGTTAAAGCTTTATTAAGCCCGGCAGCAAGTCAGTTTCGTGCAGTTTCAGAGTGCAGCTCATCAAAATCCATAGGCACCAAAAGAGTTAAAAACGCAGATTGCTGCTAAAACTGCCAGGAGCTACAAACCTGCTACAAACCTTCCCCTTTGTGGGGCAGAAGCAACTGAAGCCATTCCCCGACAATTGGTTGGCCTTTGGAAGCAGAGGTGGGAGGTCGTGGGGGACTGCCCCCCTTCCCCAAGTAAATAGCAGCACAGCATCTGCTCAGGTTTTCAGGTAAAATCAGTGAGACAGTGCTCATGATTTTAGCAGCAGCCTCTGGAGACAGCAGCCTCTGACCTTTATCAGGAAGAGCATCCTTGTCCTCTAATCACAGACTTCCTGGAAAATGCAATCTAGCTGGCAATTAATATAGAATGGGGGGGGGGGTGGAAAAAGCCTCATAACATCAAATTACCACTGCAAAAACTTCTAAATACTTCCCCCACCAAAAGGCAGAAGAATTCAAGCATGTTCTCACAACCCATCTTGTTCCCATAAGCATTGTTTAACAGTACTTACTAAAAAAATTTTCTCACCTCTCCCTCTACCAAAAAATCCTGGCCCCCCTCCACCCCCCAGTGTTTTGCAGATGTTGCCTGCAGCAGCACAGCATTTTACTGTGAAAGCTTCAACACAGGTGTGCAGAGCATGACCTGGGCAGAATTACATGTGCCATTTCCACTGGGAAATCTAAGGGACTTATTAAGCCAGGACAGTGCCGATTAATCTACTAATGGAATGAATCAGAAGTGTGTTCCTGGCCCTTTCCCTTTCACATCCCAAAGCCTCAGGGGAGCTGAAACCATCTGGCAAATGCCTGCTCCGAGCAACATTATGCCACTGCTGGAAATACCTCTCCCTTAATACTAAGACGAATGAAACCATCTTCCATCCACCAGCTATTCTCAGGAGCATCTGCGTAGCTCGCTGAGGTAGTCTGCTTGCACACAGCATCCTTGCCCAGCCAAAGCAGAGCTGCTCACTCACCATGCAGGAGAAGTCAGCAGAACAGAAAGTGATCCCATTCATTTACTCGGGGTCCTGCTGAAGCAGCCGGACTGAGCGGGACGGGGAAGCAGTTGCTGCATTCAGGGTAAGGCACACGGGCTGCCCTCCCACAGCAGATCCCAGCCCAGGGAAGCACTCTCCCTGCCCAGACTGAGGAAATGCTTCCCTCGAACTCTTTTAGTCCTTTCCTCGTGCAGGGGGAGTTCAAGGAGGGGGTTGTTTATGTTAATTTAAAAATAACAATAATAATCTCTCCTCTAAACACATTCGTAATGGAGATCTGACCAGAGAGCTTAAAGGGAAATCAAGGCACCAAACTGCTCCAAGGTTCATACATGACATATATTATTACTGTGAGACAGAGGGAAGGACTGACTCAGAGATGCTGAATACCCCGCACCCTTTGAGTAATAAGCTAGCTCAGGAAAAAACAGAGCTGAGGCAGCTGTCACAAAGAAAGGAACTCTGGCACTTTTAAGATCATGCAGGAGCAGAGGAGCTTCCTATCTTACAATTTAGACACATCACCAAAAAAAAAAAAAAAAAAAAAAAAAAAGGAGAAAGGCCCAAGACAACAGCAGTCATGTGGCTGTGGAACAACGTAGATGGTAACAACACTTGATTGTCACAAAATAACCCAAATACAGGGAAGAGGAGACAAGAGGTCCTCCATGCTCAGTGCTCAGAGACAGCACAGAGCATGTTTAGACAAACATCCATCAGGAATTGCCTAACTTGTTATTACAGACTCCTAGAAACTGGAACTCTGGTCCCCTAAATTACCATTCCACTGCTCCACTACACTGAATCAGAAAATGTTGGTTTACCCCATAATATCCAATTTAAGCCTTCCTTGATGCAAATTAAGCTGTCTTCAATGGACATAGTAAATAATCAACCCCCATCCTCTATACTTTCTACTTTCTTTTTTAGAAGAAGGAATGAGCTTGGTATTTTCCTCCTATGTCAGGTTCCCTCTGTTTCTTGTTTTTCCCTGGACTATTTTCAGATTTTGCCTTTGTATTTCCTGAAATGCCTAAAAGTAGGTACAGTGCTCCCCTTTCTGCACCAAGCTGTAAACAATAACTACCTTCTGCAGTTACTTGACACACCTGGAAATGCATTCCAGGTTTGCAAGATCACAGAAAAACAGCACCAAATACCCAATCTTTTATTTCCTACTACCTCAGATGCTTCCTTGGATATTACTTCTTAGCCCGTAAAGTCTCCATTTTGTATTACATATACAGTTCCTTTTGTTAATACAGCTTGGTTTTGTTTAATTTCACATTGTTGGATTTCAGGCCATTTCTGCAATTCACTGTGATCTTTCTGATGTCTAATCCTACTTTCCAACGGCTACCAGCCCCTGCACATACACATATTCGGTCACCGTTTTATTACCCTGATGTTTGATGGCCAGTACAGAACAGCAGAGCGGCCAGGCCAGACCACGTTAAGACTCCAGATCACACACGCAGAGACAAGGATGATATAATTGCTCCACATGCGGTTTTCCAATGAGGCGCTCAGCCCCTTCTTAATTTCACCTTTCATTTGCCTAGTTTATGTAAAGGTCATGTGGGACTGGGTCCAAAGCCAGTAGCTTTCTCCATCTGCCAGGCCTGCTGCCATGTCAAAGGAAAAAACCTAAATTGATCTGACATGATTGGCCCTTAAAAATTAGCAGTGTATGTCTGTTGGTGCCTTAATTTCCCTTAGTAAAGGATATGACCATAAGCATCTGATGTTTTTCAGCATCTTCCCAGGTTCTGTATCTACACTGACCAGTTGAATTTCTTGGCATCTCTAGCCTCCTTTAAAAGAAAAACTAGGATGGGAGAATAATATTTATTCACACACACATGTGCACACACACACACACACACTCTTCGATCACTTAAAAGCTGCGAGATTTCATGATGTGTGGAATATACACTGGAGAAAACCCACCACTCCAGTGCAGCCTCTGTGTGCTCGAAGGAGGAGACCATCCTGCGGTGCCTGCTGAGCAGCACCGTGCCTCTGGATCAAACCAGCTCAGCCCAGGAGCCTGCCCAAGCCAGGAAACCCTACAGATTGCCTGCTCAGGCTCCCCTCTAAAAGCAGCTCTATTAGAAGCACTCCTCCTCAAACATCCCTCCTGTGTGTCCCCTCTGCTCACCCCAAGTCATTTTGGAACAGATCAAACACTTGCAAAATGGAAACCTTTTCCACTGTGACTCTGGAAAGAACTAAGTGTCAGCACAGGTCCCGTGAAGGAGCTGTCTGTGCCCTCCCTGGATGCTGCCCGTGCTGGGTTCAGGCAGTGCCCCCCACCCTCTCCCCACCCCTCTGAACAAGACTTCCCTTGTCCAGAACAGAACACGTGAGCAGTCACCCCCAAAGCTCACGGGACACCAAGAGGCCGAACCTCCTCTCCCCTCTCTCCCTGCAGTCCCACAGCCCGGCTGGAGGGCCGCGGCAGGGCCGGGCGGGGCGGGGAGCGCTGGCCGTGCGCCGGCTGCCCTCTCCCGGCAGCCCAGCGCCAGCGCCGCCCCGGCATCACCCCCGCACCCCCGGGCCCTCCCGCTTCCACGGCACGGCACGGCACGGCAGGGCACGGCACAGAGGCCGCGCAGACGAGGCTCTGAGAGCCTGGGCTGTCCACCAGCAACGTGCTGGGAAATTTATTGGTACCTACAAACAACAGCTGCGCAGGTATTATTTGAGGGGGAAAAAAAAATACTGAGTTCACATAAGCTGCTTAAATTTTCTTCTGTGATTTCGTTTGTTTTGGTTTTGTGAGTTTGTCTTCCAGTTAAGAAGAAAACCCTCACTCATGCAGTGACAGCGCAGCTGCGCAAGCTGAGGACCCCAAGCCCCTCTCCTCACCCAGAGCTTCAAAACCACTTTGGTTTCAAGTTAAGAGCTGCACAGAAGAACTTTTTCCTCATAAAACGTACTTAAAGCAGGGGCTTGTTGCCACAAGATGTTGCGGACACCAAAGATTTAGACAAGCTCAGAAACCGTTTAGAAAAAATTCAATAAAGAAAAAATCTATGACAGGTGACTTGGACAAAAAAAAAGAAAAGAATAAAAATCTATGGCCAGGAAATCCCAAAGCCACAGGATTGCTTAAAGAGCGCAGAGGAGGGGAAGTATCACCGAATCTTGGCGCTGCTCCCTCTGCTTTAAGTACTTGCTATTAGACACTGTCAAAGCCAGAACACTGGAAGGCAGAGACCTTCTGTCTGACCCAGAATAGCTGCTTTCATAGCCTCAACAGGATACCGTATCTATCACCAAGCTGTTTTCTCTGCACCATTTGGTTTTGGTCCTCCAACTGATCCTTTTGCAGACTACTTCTAACAGGCGCCACACTAGCACAATCATTCAGCAGGAAAAATCTAAACAAGATGCTGTCCCTCTTGCCAAAGGAACTGAGGGTCTTGGGAGTCTTCAAGACTCTTGCAGACATTGGGTAACACTCCAATGGCCAAAAACCACATCACATGAGAAAACATGGTGTCCTGGTCCTTTCAAAGGATGACTCACACCTCCTCTCTTTAACCCCAAGCAGAGATGAGAAACTGCTTGAATCAGAGGACTCAAACATGAGAGGAATTCGTATTACATCATCCAGCCCATTTCCTGCCAACGCCTTACAACCCCAGAGCTTCGGCCGGACTATTCATCAGCAAGGTATTTGTTACTTCCCTTGAGAAGCTGTTTATAGGACTTAAGGAGCTTACTGTCAGGAAGTCTTCCCATGTATCTGAATTAGATGCACTCCTTAACTACCTCTCCTCATACAACTTTTCTCCACGTGGTTACTTATTCTCTCTTGTTATTGATTAGGAGAAAGGCATGCACTGGTATGGATGCTGGATTGTTTATGGAAGGTATTCAGGGTTTTGTAAGGAAAGGATCCCCCACCTTGTATTCAGAGAGGCTAGGAAGGCAGCAGATGTGAGGGAAAAGGGGAATAAACATACAGCCAGAGTGGTCTGTTTGCAAGACTTGTGTCAACTGCAAGACATCGTGTTTCCTGTATTATTTATGGATTTTGATGCTAGGAAATCAGCTAAACAAAGGAAAGGAGAGACTTAGGGGAATGTGGCCAGTATAAGCAGAGAGACTTGGTTCAGAGGGAAATTTCAGAAAGCAGGTTTATATCAAGTTAAGTTATTTAGCGGTATATGTTTTACATTTTTTTTCTAATCCCACTTCTTTTATCTTTCCTGTAGCTTCTTCTGGATATAGTTTGGCCTTGAGAAAACAAGGAACCACTTCTTCGTGCTTCAAGTGATCAACCAGGTGTCTGGCTAAGACAGTTCTGGATTTAGGGAACACGTATTACTAAATTAGTCTCAGTGGATCTTACCTGTCCTCTTCCAATTCATCCTTAATTGTTTCAACTTCAATCTGTACACTGTGTTCTCTATCTTCTTTCTCAGATATCACAATTTACATTGCTTTAACTTAACTCTCTTCCACTCTACCAACACTTTTTTACTTTTCAATGTGCTGAGAGTTCTAAGTAGTGTGGGATGCAATCCAGTAGAGGATCTCTCAAGCTCCTCCTCTCCTGCAGTGTTAAATGGCTTTCCATCTAAGCAGATCTGGACTCTCCCACACTGTTCACAGCTTAGTGAAGCAGTAACACCCCCAGCAGTTACCCCACTACACACCTTTGAACCCCTCTGTGTGCAGCTGCCTCGCAGATGCTTCCCATCTCCTGAATATGTTGGACATTTTTGCTTAGACCACATTCTCTGCAATGAAGCTCGTTATTTTCTATCGAACACTGCAGTTAGGTCAGCAATAGAATATCCCTTCAGTCCTGTCTAGTACAGCGTGAAAACATTTCATTGCTTGCCTGAAGAGAGACTGTAGGAGCCAGGACACAGCAGATTCGGCAGCCTTACCCTAATTCACCTCATTTTAAACATAAGGAAGATATTTAGAACAGTTTCCCCTCATTGGGATGGTCCCATCACAAATTTTGGGTTGATTGCTTTCAAGCAAAGAGGCACTCCTCAAAAGGAGTAGGAACACCAAGCCAGGTCTTCATTTCATGGAGGACCTCACATGCTTCCTGATCTTTGTCCTGGCTATTTACTCGAGGAGTAAGGTGTCCCTCAGTTTAAAAATTTGTGTTAAATACACTCTTCAAACTAAGAGTATAAGTAACAAACAAACTATAAATCCATAAATCACTCTCCTTTATAGATCCTGAATAACTTAACACTTTCACTGCCATCATCTCAGATAACATACACATGAGAGAGATTTTCATAGTCAGTGAAAAGCAGGAAAACAAATTAAAAATCAAAACACTTTTCAGGAACACTACTTATATTTAAACTCTTGAGACATGACTTCTTTGTTCCACAACTGACGAAATACAGTACTGGAGGGGCCATAGCTGGTGCTATCATGGTACAAGTAAAAACAAACAAGTGCCCAAACCACTTTCCTCTGGATCCCTCCTGGAGGGAACATGTCTTGCTTCATGGCAAGAGCATCTCAGTCTGTTGATACTAAACCAAGTGAATTTTTTGTGGGTATCCTAATCCACGCTGAACCTCTCAGCTGCTAATCAAGTTGTGACAATATCCCAATTCACCCTTCATCCACAGGATGGAGAAGAGGAAGATAGGTGAAGGGGTCTCAGACCCCACAGATGAGCAAGGACAGAGGCTTCCCCCTCTGAACTCTGTGCCGAGATCCCTGTTTCTTGCTGCAGAGACCACCAATGGGAGCAGCAGTGCCTCTGTGCGTCCAGCTTCAACAGGAAGCCTGGTGACCTGCTGTCCCGCCTCCCTATGGGAGCTCACACACCCCCTTCACATCTCAGGATGAAGTGCTTCCTTGCTGAACTCCCCACATCTGGAGGGACTGGGCAAAGAAAACAAACAGGGGGGAAAAAGCAACAGGAGAGGCTTCCTGTTCTCACAGACTGCCACCACTGCAGATCAGGTCCCCCAGACCAGCTTGTAGCCCCAGGGAAGCGAGCACATACATCCTCCTGCAGCCTACGATGCCCCAGCAGATATCCCAAAGCAGCAAGTGAATAAAGACCCAGGGGAACAGCCTGACAATTGGAGAGGATTTAACAGCGTTTCACCTTAAGCTTGAACTCAAACCGAGGGGATACTGATAAAGCTGTTCCTAGCAGTTGCCATGGGCACCCACACTACTTTGGACTGCAGTCTCATCTACATACACAAGAACAACAGGTCAGACTTGGTGAGTGCTCAGATGGAAAACCAGTCACTGAAATTAAGCTGTTGAAGGAAGTGTCACTTGTGATAGGTAATGACGTTTCCACCACATTAGCACCAAGCCAATGGCCCAGTTTGATTTAAGAATTGTACTCAGAAGTACAAGCTTTTAAAAGAGGCTTCAAACCAATATCCTAACCGGTTGTGATAGCTGAGGATCACTTTCCATAACAGAAGAGGTATAATAGCTCTAACATCCTGACCCAGTTCTGATGTGTGCAATTACCTCCTGCTTCCATAAACTCTCTCTCCTCTCTTCCCTTCAGTGGCAGCTAAACAAGGTGTTCTTGCTCATTTTGCTTCCTGTTGGGGAACAAAATTATTCTGTGCAGCTGCCAAATTCTGCCACATAAGTGCCAGCATTCATCACTCTAACAAATCTCAGATATCATGTCTAATACATTTGGACATAAAAAGCACTAAAGCAATACAACATAGGTCTTGGCTATATACAAAATGAGCTGGCACAGTCAGCATGGAATAGCTTTTTGGAAGCAGCGTATGTATACTTGATGAGTTCGTCTGTATGTAAAACTATATCAGTATAGCTGTACCAGTCATTTTCCATGTTGAGACCAACTCACGGTACCTCAGAGCTGTTTGTCACAGCCTGGGAAATGAAGCAAAGCAGTCTTGGTTCACTGCATTTTAGGCAGGCACTCGCATTATATACTTTGCTGGCAGACCCAGCAGAGAGATGAAGAACTGAATAGTCCCCAGAGAATAAGCTCTCCTCACCAAAAGGAGAACCAAAAGGTTCTCCTCTCAGTTAGCAATGTTACACTACTGCTTCCCTTATTTTCCCTTTACAGAGGGCTTTGTCCTAGTTCGGGGGAGAAGGAAGGGCATCTGCCATTCCTGAATGTGTGTTAGACATCCACAGAGCAAACCTTGAATTTTTGAGAACAGTCCCAGAGGGCTCTCCAGATCCTGACGTGGCTGCAAGATAGATCCAGTAATACAACACTTCAGCAACAAAAAGTCTCTTTTTTGGCAAACTTACACAATAATGATTTAGCACACATGCTCCCCAGGGCCTATCACCACAAAACATCTGGTAAGGCAGTGCTTTGGCAGGGCAGGTGAGGAACAAGGGGGCTGTGCAACAACCCAGAGCTTTGGGTTATCATAAAGCAATCACACAACATCAGAATTATGAAAGAAACAGCCATCTCATATGCTTCAGTGCTGCTGCCCATGCATGATGATGAGAGAAAGCTTAAATTCTTCGGAGAAGATACAAAAAAACCTCCCTACTCGAGGCCTAAGCATTCCCAAATGGCCAAAGCAAGGACTCAAACCAACCACACATTTCCACTGGCAGGAAGAAAACCCGCAATAATCTGGAACCATCTGGGTATGATTTAACCACTAGGGGGTGTAAAAAGAGCATAGTGAAAGGTATGCACACTGCAATTAATGGTATTTAGAGCCTGAAGGAACGAAAAGGACATTCAAACAAGGGAAGGAGTAGGATGCTACATAAAGTGAAAGAAAGGGCAAGTTATATCCACAGAATTTCTGGCAGGACTACTGCGGTTACCAGATGAAAAGCCCTAAAAATAAGCTCTGCTTTGCTACTTCTCCTTAAGAAAACACTGTGGAAAAAAGCACAGTCCAAGTATGGACAATAAATAACTGCAATGGGAAACAGCAAAACACACTAACTTACCCTCACCAGCTCAAATCCAGCTCCTAATTTGAGGAAATCCAACACAATTTCTCCTGCATCTCATAATTACTTTGCTACAGGGTGAGGATCCCTATACATATTCCCACACCACTTCCTCCTTTCCCAGTGCAAAAAGGCAGGTGATGGATCAGCCATTCCTGACTCTTCCACACCAGCCCCGGCCTGTGGCAACAAAAGACTTCTTTTCCTGCTGCTATCGAGTTAGAGGCTCCCAATCAGATTAGCTAAAAGCCTCGAAACCTCATTAGTGAAAACCAGATCTGAATTTAAGCTGCTTCAGGGACACAAGGAAGACAGAAGGACAAACACTTACCACAGATCAAAATGTTGTCAAGAGTAGGAAGAAAAAACAAAACAAACAAAAGACACAACAACAACAAACCAGCCAAAAACATTTTTTCGAGTATTTGCTAAATGAAAACACGCAAGTTAAACTGAAACTGTCTGTCCTCCAAGAAAATTCCATAAAGCTATCTGCCATCTTAAATATACACACTTGCTAACATTCATTATTCCCTGTGCTCACCCATACAGAGCCCTCCAGGGCTGCCCAGGCTGTAATTCTCATTTCACGCCCTGGCTGTTGTAGAGCTTCCTGTGCCCATCTCTGCTGATCTGGTGACCTGCCAGTAACAGCAGTTCTGGACTTTCAAATCAGAACAGTTCTTACAGGACGAGAAAGAGGAAACCTGTGAAGTGGGACATACTGGTACATACCAAAATAAAACATCCCTAAATGGGTAGGTAAAATTAAGCACAAAACAGGGTGCAGAGGGTGCCACCAGAATGGGAAAGCCAAAAGCAGATATGAACCACTTTAAGGATCTGAGACTGGCTCTGCCTCTCAGTCTAGTTTACCTTACTCAGCCTGGATAGAGTAGGAACACAACCCTCCCAGCATCCCTGTGCGTAGTATTTATTTGTGCTAGTTAGCAGTTTAATATATCCCAGCAGACATTCTGAACAATTTCCTCCTATATGGGAACTCACACACACCTACCAGGCACCACAGAATGGAGCTCTTCAGTTGCTGAGGCTGCACTATGCTGCACTTCCTTCATAAAAACATCTCCCATTAAGCTGTTGTTACATATACCCAGACCTCATCAAGAGATGATGAAAATCACTTTCTTTATATAGCAGTACCTGAGAGTATTAAAGAATTTGATTTTGGTTTGGTTATTTGCTCATTACTGAAATGTGCTGCATTATTGATTTTCCGTGCATATTAATTTCCTGCTACACTGGTTCATACTCTGCTTTGCAGTAGCGCTGCAGAGCACTGAAAAAAACTTCATTCTAAGAAGGGAGATTTAATGTGTGACAGTTGTATCTCACAACCATTAAATTTCATTTGTTCCAAAGCATCTCCTCCTTCCGTCACACAGATTCATCAACTGGGATTTCTCTGTCTTCTGTCAGGAGCCAAGAGAATGCTTACAGATGCAGTGCACTGAACAGTGTCATTTTTACTGCTGTAGAAGGAGCACATCCTGAGTTAGAGCAAGGGGCAGGGGCCCTGCAGGACTTGAAAGGAAAGCAAGACAAGTTTACAGATACTAGAAACAACCCAACAGGACATGTCATTCCCTACTCCACCAGCAAAGCAGACCCTTATAAAAAAATCAGTGTTGTTTTGCTTCCCAGATGCCAGAATTACAGCAATAAGTATAAAAGAGGGCCAAGCATGCACTGGCACTGAATATCAACATTCATTAACACTGAGGAGATATAGTGGGAGCTTAGGACAGGGATTCTAACTTTTGACGTTTTTAAGGATAAAGAATTTCCTGAACTGTTGGTAATGTGGAGGGTATTTAACCCCTTATCAGACACCTTGCCCCATACTGCTGGAGGCCAAAGAAACCCATTCAATTTATCACATACGTCTCCAGAAACATTCCACAACAGAACAAAGCTATTTCCGCTCCGTAACACGACAGCCAGGAAGCTGTCGGACAAAACATTCATAAGTGTACAGAGACGTATGTGCACACACATTTACTGCAATCAGACACTTACTTGATTGTCTCTTGCTGGATATCCATGATAACCTGAAGTCAGAGGCTCGTTCTGCAAGACAAGAAAACAGAGTGAATGTAGGGGTTATAAGGAAGAGAAAGCAAGTAAATAAATGCCTGTCTTAACTCGGCAAAAGACAAGAACCTGCATGAAATGGCAGAAAAATGAGCTAAAGTATTCTGCCAACTTTCTTTTTTCCAGGTAAGCCCAAAATTTATTTTCAACTGCATATGACAAATTGTGCAGAAGGAAAAAAAAAAATCAAGGCCATAAAATAAGCATAAACTAATCCTCCTTACCCTCTATAATATCAGTTGTGTATAATTTTTGTCGTTTTCCAAAGAATTTTTCTATGCAAATGCATTTACCCGCATGAAAACTGAACAAAACTGAACACAAAACAACAGAACCTATCACCCAACTCACCTAGTCTTGATGAAATGCTTTCCTAAACATTAGCCATAAAAGTGTCATTTTTGTCCTTTTCAAAACTATACTCATAGTTTACCACGAACTTAAAATGCAGTCGGTGTAACTTCAAGCACCCTGGTAAGCCTGTGCAGTACCTCAACACTCTCAACAGGAAATCAATCCTCTAGGCTTTATTTCTTCAACCCAGAAGGGACTCCGAGCCTTCACATTTTGTGATATTGGCAGCTCCATCCCTCTGCTCTGCGGGAAATATATGAACCACCAACACTTCTGGAATTTCTACATGAAATTCCCAGACTAGTCACTATTTTAGCAGTGCAGTGAGGATTCAGATAACACACTTCATGATACTTCCTAAATGTTTACTTGTTACTCTCCCTCCAACACATCCTATTTGGAATGGGGACAGGGCACTCACACATGCCCCAGGCACGCATCTTCCTCCTGGGGTGGAGGATAAATTAAACTAGACAAAGCCTATATAAATTCCACCTTGGTACCCCTGTGTCTTCACAAGTAATTTCCAGCAGAATGCTAGGAGGAGGAGGAAAGGAAACAGCCACCGTCCACAATCACTTTTTAAGTCTGCTCCTCTCTCCTGTTAGGACTTGTGAGAAGGAACTAGTAAGTCAGTCCTGCACTTTCTCCAACAGTTCTTGGGAAAGGGAAGGTTGAAAGAGGCCCAAGGGAAAGACCCTGACAAAACACAGCGAAACAACCTCAAATTGTCCAGAGCAAATACATTCTGGGCACGAAGCTGACTGAGATGTACAATCGCTGTCAGAAAGAGTTTTTGTTGAGGTGTTTTGGGTTTTGTGTGGGGACATTCGAGTGAAACGGGCCAGCTCCTACCAGAGAGAGGTGTACTGCCCTACACAGGGCATGTGGCCACAGGCACAATTTCACAGTTTACACAAAACACTTCAACACAAATTCTGGCGAAAAGCAAGGTGCTAATATTGCAATGCAGGAACTAGCAATGCTATTTTAAGTTTGTATCCGTCCTCCCTCTCTTCCTCTTTACCTCATGCCTGCCCAGGGGATTCTCCATGGAAACTTGCCAGGAAACATCCAGAGCCTCTCCTCATGCTCTCATGCTAAAGCTACAGTAGCATGCACAGTATGAGAGCTTCAAGGACAACAAAACTTCTGGCAGCCAATTTTTGGGGATTAACAGTAATTAATTAGGCTGACCACCCTGCGAGTACATTCCTCTCAAATACCAATAGCCAGCAAGCAGGTTAAGCACAAAACTCCATAAATAATTCAGAAACAGAAGGAAAGACATGGAAGTTGGGAAAAGCAAGTGGAGACTGTCAACTATAGCACCACTCAAAGCTTTGGGGTTTTAACTGAGAACTTAATTAAAGAACAAGCAACACCATGCAAGGTTAGTCCTTTTCTCCCCCAATAGAAGTACACCTCAGAAGCACTGTGATTGTTTCTCCCACAAAATACAGTTTACCAACTTTTGTCCAAGTGTCATAAATATCCAAACAAAAAAAATGTATCAGGAGAGATGGTCTTCTCCCGAAAGACTGTTCCAGGTATGCTTTAAACAGTAATTGTACACACATCTACAAGGTCAGTACCTCAGACAGACTCCTGTGCCAGTCTCTCAACACCTTGGAAACCTGAAAGATTTCCACAGAGAATGAAGAACTAATGGAGGAGTTGCCCTTACAAATACTAAAGACATGGGCAGTGAATGCAAGTTGAAAGTTATAAGAAATCATTATTTTGAGGATGATGTTCTTCACATCAAGGACTAATAAAAACGACTGTCACCACGAGGCAGAAAAAAGACAATGCTGAACTTTGTGGGATTTCCTGAAGTCAAAGAATCTGAATGCAAAGAAACCACATCTATAAACAGAAGAGTTTCATAAGTAGAAGCAAATCAGAACAGTGTGAAAAGGAAAAGAAAGATGATTACAGAGATCTGAAAGCAGTCCACAATACATAAGAGATCAGAAAGAAACAAGAAAAATCAAATGGAGTAAAAAAAAAAAAAAAACACATTCACAATCTCCACTTTGCTTTTTGGAAAACAAACCCCACAAATTGCAGACTAAAAATGTCTGAGAGATATGGTTGCATCAGAAAGTAAAAGAAGAGGTGAAAGAGGGTTACATTAGGAAAGCAAGAGTTTGCAGATAGCAGAGGTTAGAAAGAGGGCAGCAGCTGGAGCATTAAGGTCATAAAAAGGCCAAAGATATCTCTTTGCCTTTCATACAGCAATGCTACCATCAAGTACTGGACTCTTTGCAAAATCCCTGCTGTGCGTATCATTGCTCTAATTGAACTTAACTCTCCAAGAGAAGGCAGGAAGCGCCTAGGGAAACCGTCTCCTGCCAATAATCTCCAGTGCTGCCAATTTTACAGGTCACTAATGGTGAATCTGGGGCCTGCTGCATGATTATTCCATACGGAGTTTGCTTTTGTTGAAAACCAAGCAGAGCAAGAAGTGAAAGTGTTAAACTCCTGCAACTGGAACAACACAGTCCAGCAACATCCAGACAGAAAACCCCTGCTAGTAAGGCGACCTAAGGCAGCAGAGTCTGGGGATACAGCTCAATCTCTTCCTCTGACTTCACAAGCACAAAACTTATCTTACAAAATGGAAGTGAAAAAGAGAGAGGGAAGGTTTGACACAGATAAATACCTTGCCCACAAACACAGAGGGACCCTGCCTTCTGGCAACAGCCTGATGCAAGAGGGAATCCCCGGATAACTCCATCTCTCTTGTGCAGCTCCCTCCTGCCAATTACATTCTCTTTCGATGCCAACATGCAACCAGACATTCATAAAGAAATTGAGTTAGGCAGCACTAGCCTGCAAAATCAAATCAAACTGACACTGAGATGTTTCATTACTTTGTTTACCACTGAAAGGCATTTCTCAGGTACTTGAGATTTTCTTTAGAGTGGGGAGAATAAAACTAGAAGCTGAAACCGTAAATCAGCTTTCTGCAACACACATTGGGATTTTATTCAATCTGTATCCATGATCTCACACACAGGCTTTCACAATTCCATAGGATGTGTGACCACTGCAACTGTACCCCAGTGATAGTCTCTGTGCAGGCCAACTGGATTTAACAGGATGAAAGTCGCAACTCAGTCAAATTCACTAGGCCTTTACCCCCCATCCCTTTATTTCAAATTTTTCCTGTTCCTTCATTTCCCAGACTTGCTAACACAAGTTCTTTTCCATTGGCACTTGCAGTTTGAGGCAGACCTTACTACTGCAAGTCACAGGTACCACCTCAGGTCAGAGGTAAACAAAGCACAGCCATTTGCAGATGACTGAAGCTCAAAGAAGATGCTCCTTCACTAGCAGAACAGCCAGGCTTTGGGGTTGTTGGGTTTCTTGACACCTCTCAATTTGATAAATTTTAAAAGTTGCTGAATTAGACACATCTTGAAAATGTAAGGAACTATCAATAAACCAGAACGCCAGTAAGAAGTGATCAGCTCTTCAGGTGGTACTAACTTATAAAAGGCCACAAAGGTCTGGAGTAGAGTCATTTCTCTAGAGAAAATGTCACAGCTCCAACACATAATCAAAGGTCTGAAAAGTCCTCTTACCTTTTTCTCAAAATTAAAACTTTTAGCTTACAGAGGCAATAATCCTCTTTGATTAACCTGACCCTGGAACAAATTAATTTTGCATCACACCTTGCCATTTTTCCAGATGCAACAATCACCGAGGCCTGAGTAGCAATTGTTTCTTTACAGTCAAACTAAACCTAAAGCCTGCAGATTAAAACTCTGCTGGTAGGAACCATTAGCTTAGTGAGTTCATCCACATTTCCCTAGCAAGACAATGAATTCCAAGCTTCCACTTGAAGTGTTGAGTCCTTTCAGTTGCAAAGATAACCTCAGAAACATGCCCAAGCAAACTCTTCCCTGGATCTGCAGCATTCTTGCTTTCCTGACAGTGCCAGGAAAAGTGAAGTTAATGTAATTCTTTCAAGTTTCACAACAGCCTGCCGGGTCCTGAACAGCAGCAGCAAAACTCATGAGAGAAGCTCATGTGTCTCTGCTCTGGTTGCCCCCATCACCCCAGAGTGCAGCATCCTGGTGGCTTGGGCAGAAGTGACAAGGGAGAGTTCCTTCACCAGAAAGCCAGAAACCCTTACACTACACAGAGCAATGAAATAAAGGCAACAAGAAATTATTTGTTCCTTCCAAAAGCAAAATGGGATTTTGATGTGATGAGATAGCACAAGCTACACATTTATCAGAGACTTGTACTAGACAAACAGAAGCCACTTTTCTAGAACACAGTGAATAAGATGTTCACAGAAAGAAAAAAAGAAAAAGGCTGGAAACACTGGCAACGAAGCTATTAATCTGAAAGTGACAGTTGCGAAAAAGTAAAGCTCATGAGCCAGACAGAAATCCCAGCGCTGTTCATCACAGCCCAGTGGTTTCAGACCATCTTTTTTGTTTTATTTCTTGCATACCAGGAAAGATAGAAACCCTGTGCTGAGGGAAGGCAGGGTGGGGGGGAGGATTGTCTTGAAAAAGGCTTTTTAGTCCTTCAACTGTGGCAGAGCACTAGTAAAACTGTAAATGCCTTGATCTTATTATCAGTTACCAAGAAAATGGGCAATTCTTCATCAGACCCTTACTTGCACAAACTGTTGCATATAAACAAAAAGGAAATAACCATTTCTTTGTCCAAGTGTATCTGATGCGTTCAGTCTGCCTTCTCAATTGTGTGTGCTGTCTCCTACCCCAAATTGTTTTGGATAAAATTAATGGGGGAAAGCAGCATCTAAGGGTGAATTACCAATTATTAATGGAAAACTGAACTAAGTAGTTTTTAAATGGATCTTAATGTCACCCTTTTCCCTCGATACTTACCCTAATTTGATATACAGCTCTTGCTAATCACTCTGCAGTCCCACTAACTGTGTCTATAGAGTGGGACGCTTCCCTTCAGCTGTCTTCACTTTCAATTAAACTTGCTTCACGGCTTTGGCCAGCTTCCAGATGAGCAGACGTCATCTAGTAAAGGTCTTCCATTTATTTGCTTCCTTGTTAGTGCCCTGACATCAATAGCCTGTACAATTTTCTGGATGCAGGTAACAGGACTTACATTTTACTCTGTACACTTTTCCCCCCCCCCCCCTTTCTTTAAGCGTATTTGGGGACTAAAAGCTTGAGATTTTGATAAAAGGCAGCACACCAAGTACACTGTGCACGGCTGCCCTTGACGGCTGGGGAGATACATGCTGGCTAGCACAGCCTTGGCTTCCGACACCCACTCGAATGACTGAGGCCACTTCGTGAGGGACAGAAAACCAGGGGCGCAGTTGCCAGTGCAGGGCGCTGGCTGTGGGGGGCCTGATGCCGGCGGCTGTGCCCATGAGAGCAGAGAAGCGCCACAGGCTCCCTGCTCTGGAGCCTGGCGGAGGCCAGGATGGAGGCTCATCCGGCTCCTCTTCCTTCCTGGAATTCTGGCCCTGTTGCTGCAGCGACAGCAGCCTGGCCCCTTCCACCCCACTCCAGGCTTCCCCGTATCCTAGAAATATTGTGTTTTCTGCAGAAGCCAGTATGATGCTGGATGTATGGGGCAGGAGAGCTCCTGTGCCGCCAGGTCCCTGGAGCCTCACAGGGCTCCAGTGAATGAAGCTCCCCACCTCTGGCCTCTCACCCACTCCAGCCCCACAGCACAAGGGGGTCACCGTTCCAGATGCCCACGCTGGCCTCTCGGCTCTGCAAAGCCCATGGCTCTGCAGAGCTGGACACCCAGCTTTGCCACAGGGACACGGTACCCACGGCCCCAGGCAGCCCAAAACCCACCATGGAACTGCAGGTCTTCCGCTTGGCCATCGTTACGGAGCAGGACCCCGGCAGAGCCCGCTGGAGGGAGGCCAGGCCTGCCAGAGGCTCCCCGGGCGGGAAGCCCAGTGACACAGTAAAGACAAGAAAGGAAGGTGATGTCAGATTAATAAAAATAGCCTCCTGCCCCAACCAGAGTTTGAATAGTCTGGAACAGTCAGCTAGGGAAGCCCATGAGGTAGCCAGACAGAACAGGGAAACTTTGGGATGGCTGTGTCCCTGTTGAACAGAGGCCTAAGGACACCACCCAAATGTGTCAGTGCAATTTTCTGTATTTTGAAATACCTATTTTATTAATTCCAAACACCTGGCACTTCTTTTCCATGAAACTCTACGTATAGAAAAGAAACAGTAACTGCAGAGGCTGCAGAGTGGAATACAGACAAATACACATCTGACCAAACCACACAGAAAGGTGGTATTTAAGCCTTCAGATCTGTTAAAAAACTCAGGATGCAACAAGTTTACAAATACATACTCAGACTTTAGGCTTACAGGGTCTGTATGAAGTTACAGAACAGATATCTAATGCTGTAGAGAGAAGGGGGACTTGTATACACAGAAAGCACTTCCTCAGCTAAAATTGAAGTATTTTACAGAGATCCTTTATAACAGTGCTGACTCCTCCCTGACTTTCCCCTCACCCTGCCTCCAAATAATGGAAGTAGCTCTCTGGAAGTCAGAAGCAGCTTTTCCCCAACTAAGCTTTTCATTTTCCAGATCAGCCAAGGGACGTTTTCAGCTTCTCAAAGAAATGGGATTTCATTAATTTAGTGTAATTTAAATGTGCAAAACATATACTTTGTTTGGACTACATATGGCAGGATCCTCATACTGCTCCAGGCACAAAGGAAATACAGCCTGACTCTGCTGGTCCATGACCTATGCTGGCAACAATAGATCCAGTGCAAGTTAAAGCCCCTGGGAATACTGTGCACAGTGTGACGTCTATGATCCAGCAAATACAAGGACACACTGCATGTATAGAAGTCAATAGCACAGAATATTGATTTCCCTCCTCTTTTACTGAGCAGAAGCATTTTACAATGGCAGTTCATCTTCATTTATAATCTTACTCTACAGGAACAGGACAGGGGCCATAACAAGGCTTTAAAATCCAGCACTAGGGGCACCTTTGGATGCTGTAGTTGTTGCATGGGGCTGAAGAAGCATTTCACACATAATTCACATGAAGAAAACTCATTACAGGGCAACATGCTCACGCAGGAAAATCCAGCTTGCTCAAACATGATGGCTACAAGTTTTCACAAGGTGAAGAGGGCTACAGAGTTATGCCTCAGTAGATAGCTTCATTGCTTCTGTTTTCTTAAAAAAAATGGGAGGGAGAATATGGGAGAGAACAGGACGAGGGAGATGACAGACCACAGATCCAGAAGGGAAGTCAGTTGATCACAAGCTCCTTGGCTGATTTTACAGATATTCACAGGCAGTTGCTCAAAGGCTAAAAAGGAAAGAAGAGTACTCCTACTTTCCAGAACAAGAATTATTGTTACCATATTTCCCTCAGAAGAAAAGGCTGAAGCTAATTTGTTGGTTGGGTGTGAAAAGGCTGTGATATAAAATTAAACCTTCCTTGCTCTTAGGGAAATTGGCATGAAAAAGAGAGAGAGGCACAAAATCATGCCGTATACCAAGTGCCACAGGCAAATAGGTGCAAGAGAAATTTTCTGTGCCCTGGACACACTGGCCTGATTGCATAAGCCGCCCTACATAGTTGCAGAAATTATTTTCCCAGGTTAGCGTTACAAACCATTTTCCCTTTGCCCAAAGATATAATTTCCTCGAGCAGTCTAGCCAAATGCAGTTTCATCTCCGGAACACTGCGAGTGCCCACAGCCAGCTGGAGAAAGGAGAGAAGTGAGGTGAGCAGGCCAGTGGGCTGGAGCTGTAAAAGCAAGGGGTTAAAAAGCCTGGAGGAGGGAGAGAGCACAGGGCTTGGGGCACAGGGTGAAGCAAAGGCAGGCTTCAGGAGTGCCTCAGCAGCCAGGACAGGGCTGTTTCTGATTAAGCCTGCAGGATTGTGGAGCTGCACAGGAAGCGCTGAGGGGGGAGGGGGGGCTGGGGGGTCTCAGAGCCACCATCCCAAACACACTAGAAATCTTTGTGTTCCAGCAGCACCATCTGGAAACAGTTAGAGAGAAACAACTCCCAGTCCTTCCTTCACAAAACAGAAAAAAAATAATAAATCCACTCTTAAGACCATTAAGTCTGGCCTCTTCATCCCCCTCCTGGAAAACTCCTCTCCCTGCAACAGAGGGGAGGGGAACAAAAGGGCATCTATAAAACGGAATGAAACCCCTCGAGTGCTGCTGCAAGGGCAACTTGCACAACCTTAGCTCTCTCTGCTTTTGAGGGGCATCCCAAAGTGGCACCCCAAGGGATGGAGAAAGACCAAACTTTCTGTCTCCTTGGCACCACACTGCTTCAGAAGCAGCCTTGATCAAAGAGCATCCAGTGCACTAATTGCACCTAATATGATCAACTTGATGAAAACATGGACAGCGAGTCATTCTGCAGCCAGAATATCCCCAAATGAGAGCTGTGCACACTGAGGGCTCACCCTGAATTCTGGCCCTTTGGAACCCCCCATTTCTCTACCTTAAATCAGCACATGGATGCAAGAGAACCCAGTCCGCCAGAAACAAATATTCCAGACACACATAAAAGATTTAATTCTGTTCTTAAGAGGACAGAAAGACTGTGATGCAAAGCACATCACCATCATCAAGGTGATGCTCCCCTCCTGCCTCAGAGGTACCAAGGATCAGAAAGGCAACAGAGACTGATCCAGCCATTTCCAACCCCTGACAAGCTCCTTCCTATAAGGACGGGGACAGCCTGTTAGTGCCTCAGCACATGTTCTGAAGACAAAGAGGGTGTCTGTCTCCAAAGCGCCATTCACTACTATTTTAAAAGGGAAAAGTAGAGGTCATGACTGTTGAATTTCACCAGAATAAATCCCCATGTAACAGTTTATTATAGAGGTACTCCCCTTGCAAGGGTTGCCATCTCCACAAGAAAGTAAAGCCTGCAGAGCTTTTACCCTTCCCTCCTCGCTTTTACCTTTATTCATCTCTCCCACACACATCAGTATTTCTCAGGGTTTTTCTTCTAATTAGACACCAAAGTGCTAAACACTTGCCTGCAAAAATGTAGAAACTTATCAAAACAAAATCAGAGCTAACCTTTCAACATCCCAATTAAGCAATTCCATATAAAATGTAACATGAGTGATTCCTGCTATAAACCAACGCCATTCCACTACAAAACAACACACCTTTGCTTCTCTTTTTACATCCACTCTGTAGCTGACTGCCAACTTCTTATGGGCCACAGACAGTCTGGATGTCTGTGCCACACAGATGTGGCCAAATGCCAAAGCTCTCTACAACCAGAGTGCAATTCATAAAAATAAATTTTAAAAAAATGCCTTGAAATAACACGTTTTCTAAGCCATTAACCAAGGACTCCTTGGAATGCACTTTTGATATATAAACCTCCTCACTGCTCTCGTGAAGCTAACTATTGCTAAACATGATTGCCCTGAGATGCCTGCATGGCAGCTGTGGTCCCACCTCTACTGTAGAGCATATGAAAAGCGAGAAATTCTACTCAACCTACCAGAAGTACCCAGCCTAGACAAACGGCACAGGATGGCAGGCTACAGCTGGTGCCCCAACCTAGCCAAATAGCTTATGATGGAAGGACAAAGCATCCCCATGCAAGCAATAGTCACAATTAGAACAGGGTTAAAGCAAGGAGAAAGGGAACACTAATCAAAGGAGGAGGAACACCTCCTCTCTGGAATAGTTTTGAGGAGTTTAAGCAATGCTTTGTTTTGAAATTTTAAGAAAAAGGAAGAAAGATCTGACCTTGCCTTGGAAGGCTGCATCCAAAAAGTTGGGAGAGTGCTCTGAAAAGAGAGGAAGATTCAAAACAAAACACCACCCAACTCAGCCATGGGGACAAAACCAGGCATTTACAGTAAGTTACTGTTCCCATTTCACTGCACATAGAAGCAAGGCAAGCCTCTCTGAAGGCGTTTATAGGAAAGATCGTGTTACTGTGGAGAGCAAAATTAACCAGCGAGGTATCTGCAAGTGGTCTGAATTCTTCAGTTTAGCCCAGATGGGATTGCTAGCCCTGCTTGTAAGGCAATAGCTGCTGCTGCTTGTGTTCTACCTAGAAGGGCCAAGAACTTTATGTATTAGTGGAAAAATTAGGTAAGAGGCTGCCAGCAGCCTCAGGCATTGGATATTCTTATACATCCTTTATTTAAATACAGCCATCAACAACAACAGTAAGACTGCAATTAAACAGCACAAGCTCATAGGAAGAAACTGGATCTGTGAAAGGTCAAGACAGGTGCCAGAGGTCTTTGCAGTGACTGCAGCACTAAAGCACCAGGCTGCTGCAACCCAGGTACCTGGGAGACTTCAAGATCTGGGCCTGTCAAACAGGCAGGAGACAGACACAGTTCCTCCTTGCAACATCCTGCATGCCTGCACACCTTCCGATGCATTTCTCTTACTACCAGCTCTAGGTTTAGTTAAAGCTCAGGAAGACCTCAGAAACAGCATACAAACTCCTTACAGGGCCACAGTTCCACCCTATTGTCTTTATGGGTAGTCAGAAGCCCTTGGAAAAAGACCCACGCCTTTTGAGACAAGAGGTCTCAAAACCCTCGGATTGCATATTCCTGCCAGCACCACACAAAAGCATCAAAGCCCTCTCTCCCTTCCCTGCCTGCAAGACAATGTCATAAACAAGGCAGTGGAACTAACCAAAACTAGTTCCTCGCAGATTTGTACCCTCTGCCTGCCCCCCGCCAGCTGCTTCCCATTCCAACCTCCTGCAGTTACAACCACAGCACCCACCCCCCCCCCCCCCCCCCCCCCCCCCCCCCCCCGTGTCTCCTGCAATGGTTCCTCCAGGCAAAAGGGAGCAAGCACCACGCCATGGCCAGACAGATCGTCCAGCTGCTCCATACAGAGTGCATAATCCACGAGTCCTGACTGCCTTGCCTTTCGTGGGGGCACTTGTCTGCATCTCTCCCACGGCATCATCATTTTTCCACAAAGCTTTTAGGAAGGCATTACAATTCCTCCAACTTTTAAATGCGATTGAAATTACCACTTGGTTTGTAAGTGTGCATGTGTGGGATGGGATTGTCACAGCACATTCACCTAAAGCTTGTTTCCTTCATAATTTAGTCTAAAAACCTCTCCTGTGTGCAATCCCTAGAGACTTCTTTGCATTAAGAAGTAACATTTCCCTCCCTGAGCCTACGGATGAAATGCAGAACAGAAGAGATCTAAAAACACTGGGCTCCTGAAATTACAGCATCCTGTATCTTCCTATGTGGCACATTCAGATGAAGGAAACAAAAAAGGGAGCCACCCTCCCACTGAACACACAAACATCTTAAATTAGGTACAGAGAAACTGGCAATATAGCAAACTCCTGAGCTGGACTGAAGGCACCCTGGCAAACAGCAGATGAGAGCCAGTCAAAGCTTAAAACCACGCCGAAGCACCGCTTGCTTTTTTTGTTTCTCACGGTTCCTCTGTAAATATAGCCCACATTCTTGGTCAAAGCTCTAGACAGTTGCAGCCCTATAAATTCAGTTCTACTTGCTCCTTCCTTCTGCACGTTTGGTAACAACTGCTCAACCCAAGTATAAAGGGATTAAAACTCAACTCCCTTAAGCTTCACAGTGATACTAACCCCTTAAGAGCATGGTTTTTACAGCCAGCTTAAGCCAACCTCAAAAATCACTGTACCAACAAAGGGAATCGCTCTGGGTTTTTTCCCCTCCTGTTCCCAAGCGTGCATCCCTACCTCACCTCTTGCATGTGCAGTAGGGATCACAGAAGAACATGGCAAGTCAGATCAGCTTGCTGATCCTCCTGGAAACTAATCCCTCAAAAAGAGAAGGATTAAGCTTCACGAACAAAAGTGGTCGCCACAGGCCACGTAATCCCTAACACCTGTACATGGAAGGGTGTATGACCACATAGTTAGAGTCAGGGAGAAGGCAGGGCTGCTCTCTCAATGAAAGCGTACTTTTCCACCAGCGTAAACCAACCTGAGCAATGGGAGCTTTGCTGACAAGACTCCTCCTTAGAAACTACCAATCCTTGACCTCCATGCATTTGAGAGACTTTTACACAAGCATCTTTAACAGTCCTTTAAGATTCAGAGTCTTTACTCCCCTGAAGAATTCATCATAAGAAACATTAAGCAATCATCTGAGGCAGCAAAGAAAGTAATGGTTCTCATCACATTGCATGGCTTCCCTTCCCCATCCCAAAACATCTTCAGTGCTGTATGGCCTAACCAGATACAAGTGATGTTTGCTCATACTTTGCCCCTTTTTTCATTCCTCAGAAGCAGGGAGCAACTCAAGTCTGCTGCTGCTCTACCAAAGATTGGAGCTGCTTAAGTGAGTTTTTATGAGCAAACTGATGCTCTAAAGACAGTAGCCACAAGTATTTAAAACCAAGTTGTCATGATTGGTCCATGAATTATGTACAGAGCTGTGAGAATCCAGGAGGGAAGGAGCGTTTTTATCAATTAAATCTACCTGCCCTTGGTAGCTATTTTTCAGATCAGTAATTGCAGAGGACCTACAAAAACAGATGCTAATACTTTTTTCTACAGTGAATTTGCAAAAAGATACACAGACCCCTTCTGTTTTCAGTGCTTCGTATTTGTGACCTCCGTGACTTTCAGACAAGAAGCACAGCCCTTCGCTACAGGCCCATCTACCACTGTCACACAGAGACACCAAGGATTTGACAAGTCCAACGGCAGAACACTGATTCTGGGGAGAATGTCAGGGGTAGGAGGAGGCACAGAGAAGACTTCACTATTAAGCATGCTAAAAAACACACATCCTCTGTCATCTGAGCTATCCATATTTTAGAAACATTCCTGCTTCTCAGCCTGATGCTACAGCCTTCAACAACAAGATCTGCCCACATCCAAGAGCTGAGAGACTATCTTAGCTTGGAATATGACCTGGCTTCAGTGATTAATGCTTTCATTACACCTCAGCTGGACTACAGCTGGTGATGGTGACAGTACAAAACTTCAGCTTTAGGAAATTACAAGTCACAGAAACTAGAGGTGACGGTTTCATGCCTTGAACCACTACGGTTCTCCATACAAATGGCTAAGCATGTTTCAGGGGGAACATTTCTAGAGGTCATACTACAAAACACATTACTCTTGAAACCAAGGAGGACGACAGATGTCATCACTTCCCAGGAGTGGCAGGCACATCCTTACTTCGAATTCCCTCTGTCTCCAAAAAAAAAAAAAAAAAAAAGGCAAACCTTTTCCTTCACATTAAAAAAAAGTACAAAAATCTTCAAAAACTTCTCTTGAAGGAGCATATATTGCTTTCCCTAAAAAAGATAGCAAAGAACAAACTATCTCATTATACTGGTTGCGTTGCTTAATGCCGACCACAAAAGATAATGCTGTGTTATATAAAACATATATTTTTGCACATATATTTACACATATATTACATATATTTGTACATGAACCTGACCAAAACTAAAATGTAACATACCTCTACACTTTCTAGGCAACTACCAACACCAATGGGGATTTTGCAGCACTAAAACTGTCACATACAGGCATAAAGGCCTAGGGAAGTTGCTGAATTCACAGTGCATCTTCCTAATGCCAAAAAACAAGTCCTGAGGCACCAACACTACTACCTGTAGTGTATAAATGTTTGTGTCAAAATGAAGCTTGTAATCCACCCGGGTGAAAAACCGCACCTCCCAAATCCCATCCCATATGAAGACAGCATTGCATCAGTCAGAGTCTATTGAAAGATAGCACTGGTGCCTGGAGGATTACTTGCAGCTTTGAAGCAGCAGCAGAAAAAGGAAAAAAAAAAATTAAAGGATGCTGGAATTTCACACAGATGTGGCTGCTGCATGGGAAAGCTGTTATCAGCCACACAGAAAGGCACTGTACAGATTCAGGACAGAAGGGTTGAACACATGCAAATCACAGATTGAATGAGATTGCTTTTGTCCCCCACTGCTCTTCAATCAGATCAGGAAGATGAGAAAAAAAGACCAAAATCTGCTCCCTTCTGAAAACAGTCAAAAATCTCCTGGGGGAATAAAAAAGAAGGAAGGAAGAAAAAATTTTCCTTTTCTCCTGCCATTACTATAGGTACAAATGAGAAACTCCCCAACTTAAAATCTCTACTACCCGAAGAGAATATAAAAGCACAGAGCCCCACACTGGCGATGGCAATTGTAGCTTTCCTGCATCCGAGAAGCCACGTACTGCAATCAGGTTTAGCTTCTCAGCTGACTACATGGAGGCCTTACCATTCATGAGTCCCAGTCTGCCAGGTTTTGTATTTACTTCTGGAGGGGCTGAATGCTGTTGCCCACAGCAAAAGCACATTTGCAAGCTCTGTGTGCTAATTCGGAAGTGCAGTCCCAGACTTTCTCCTGGTTGCTGCATGAGGGCTTCACACCTCTGCAACTTGGTGTCTCCCCCTCCTCCAACTTTAAAAGCAATAGGAGGAAGCTTCTTTCAGACATTTCCCTCTCCTCTACTGTCAGGGAATACTACGTTCCTCTTGCCATTCCTACCAGTACAAAGGTCAAAAAAAAGACTTTACCCTCTGTTCCCTTCCTTCTGGCCTTTTTGATTTAGTAGCCAGTGGATGCTCATGGACACATGCAATGATTTAGGCTTTCCTGGGGTTTGTCTTGCTCCTCTCTCTCCACTGAATTGCTCTGCTGTTTGCTGCAGAGAAGCCACCGCAAGCAATATTGCAGCCATCGCTTCACAGGTAACAGCACACTCCATTGCTCCAGGTGTAAGAGTCAAAGTGGGGAAAAAGGACAGCACATTCTTCCCCCCACCCCCCCCCCAAGGTTGCCCATCACAACCACACACTGCAAACTGCAGCCAGTGACTCTGAGACACTTTGCCTTTGGCTGAGGGGAAAGCATGAAGCCTGAAAAGCTTTGCATTTGCACAGGCATGAAAGGAGTGGGTTTCTCTCTGGGAGGGAGCTCTGTTTTCCCCAGCATCTGTCAGACCCTGGAGACCACTCAGCACTCTATCAAACACTAAAATCCAAGAGGGCTGTAACTGCATAGGATTTAAACAAAAAAAACCCAACAACAACAACAAAACAAAACAAACAAACAAAACAAAAAAAAAAAAAACAAAAAAAAAAAAAAAAAAAAAAAAAGAAAGAAAGCCAACCCTTTCCACTGTGTACTCCATCCTTTATATATCACCTCTACTACAGAAATTGTTTTTTGAGGGAAATTATTGGTCACAATTCTGATTATTACACCTAGTTTGCTCATGAAATATACTAGCTTTCAAATATCAACATAATGACTAAAGAAAAATTAAATTCTATGTAAAGGCTGATTTATTCATCAAAATCCAGAAGGAAACTCTGGACAAAGAGGGTGAGACAAAGAACGAGCCGATTTACATGATCCAATTAGAGGTGAAAAAACACTCCTCTGTGCAGCCAGGAGGAGGACCTGAAACTCCATCCGACTCTGTCAACCGGGACCAGAGAGCACTCTGGTCAAAGGAAGCTTCCCCAGGGACCAGCCACCTGCTGTAATTGCTTTAAAAAGAAAATACAGAGGAACAAAGCGAGGATCAACACAATGAAGATGGTACCAAACATAAACCCAGAAGTTTCTGTAAAGAGAAGTGATAATCTGCTTCCAAAAGTATAAAGTATGTCTTCAATAGCTTTTATGAGTTGTGATAATGTGAAGAGTACAGATCTTTTAAATGTTTAAGAAAAAATTATTCAGATTACTAAGAGTAACATCATAGGCAAAAGGGAAATGGTTTCCACTAGAACAATAAAAGAAACATAGAACAATAAAAGAAACATTTCCTCTCATAAAATTGTGAAACGTGATTTATTTTTTTTTAGCACAACCATCCCTGAAAACTCGGTATACAGAAGAGAGGAGAACCCCAAATGGTGTGTAGAAAGAAGAAATACTGATAGGACACAATACCAGATACCACATTTAAAGAGACAGTAGAAAAAGATTAGGATCTGGTAGCCCAGGCAGACTTCAGCGCGGCTGCAAGGCAGAGACACAGGCAAACCTGCCAACAACCCTCTGAGCAGCAAAAGGGCCGGCGCCCACCCACGCTGCAGATGGAAAGACCTTAGGGCTACCTAAGTCTCACCAACCTGCAGCTACAGAACTCCAGGGCGAGCCTGGCGCAGGCGGCCGCCCCCCGTCCCCCCCAGCCCCGAACACACAAGGCGCAGGCCGCCCCTGGGCAGGCGCAGCACTGAATTCACCAGCGGGTGCTGGCAGGGTGCCTCGACACCGGGAATTCAATAGGAACAGCAGGCCGAGGAGGAGTGAATAATTCAGGCACTCCACTCGCTTACACCATGTCGAGGAAAGGCGAAGCCTGTTCACACTGCCTTCAGCCACCCCGTGCACTCACGTTCAGGACCGGGACGAGGAGCCGGTGCGGGAGCGGCACACGGGTGGGCAAGGCCCGCGGTGCCAGGAAAGCTGCCGGCTTGGTGAGCCGTGCCACGCTGGCAGGAGCCAGCGAGCCCGGCCTGCCCTTGCCACCAGCGGGAGTGGAGCGCCGACGCGCTACACAGCACAGCTTGTTCCCCTCACACACACAGCTCCCTGTGTCCCGCCTGGAAGGAAAAGCCACCGGGAGTGTCATGTGCTCTCCATCAGCCAGGCTCCCAAAGCTTAAAGCAGAAGAGGATGGAGGCTATTCCCTCACAGCCACTGCTCTGACCCTGAAAATGCTAGCGTTATATTAGTCTACCAAAAATGGGAAAAGCTGGGGGGAGGGAAAAGGGGGATAAAGCGAGACAATATACGAGTGTTGGGGATATGAAAAATGTTAAACTTCAAAGCGACAGGGTTGCTGATTCAACACTGCATCATGCAGGAGAGGAAAAAGCTTTAGGAAAAAAATCCTCTGTGCCAGTCAGTAATGTCTAATCATGAGCAGGAGCACACAGAAAGACTGAGGAGAGTCTCCATCTCCTCTTTGCAGACTGAGAACAGACAATGATTACAACTAAACACACTCCAGAAACACAATTTCTCTTTGCCACCACTTGGAACAGGAAAACCTCAAGAAGGGCAAAAAGTATCACTGGATTTCTTTCCTCCCCTTCCACAGAGACATCTAATGCTGAAACTGTTCTGCCAGACCGACTCTTGAGGCCAGAAGAGACCTGGCAGATCAGCCCAAAATCTGGGTACTCTCAGTTTTAAAGCGTGCCTGTCCAACCACATGCTGCAACACGGCAAAACTGCCTCCAGCACATAATGGGCGTGCTCCCTCCTCCTCCTCCAGCTCAGCAGCCAGCTTGCCTTGAGACAAGGTACCCCACGTTATCCCACTGGCCAGAACAAAAGCATTCCCAATTGTCCAGGGCACGAACAAACAGCAGTTACAGCAGCCGACAGCAAGACAGGGAGCCTCACCATGTACCAGGCAGCTGATAACAGCACTAAACCAGTCCTCACCACCAGGAGTTCTCCCCATCCCTTCTGCTCTCAAGAACTTTCCAACCAACTGATTCGGGACCGAACACCTCACACAGCGGCCAGCAGTGCCAGCTGTACTTCCCAGGCATCACGCTACAATTCACGGACACACTCAAGCAAACAGCATGTGCAATGGCACTGTATAAGCCTAAGCAGATGGAGGTAGATTGGGTCCACTGTGTTCAGCAGGAGCCTCCAGGGGAAAAAAAATATCTCATTTGATACCTATTCCTTTTCCTGCACACCAGACAGACAGGGTAAGGCATCTTAAAGACAGATGTCTGTCCCATTACAGATCTCTCTGGGGCCTGCCAGGACTTAGCCTGTAGTTCAGCAAACAAAGAATCCCAAGCAGAACATGAAGCCCTACATAAATCCTCTCAAGCCTGGGCTCCAGAAGCAGCTTCTTTATCTTCCCTGCATTTTTTATTATCTTCTTAAATTTTTTTGGCACTCTGCTGACTGCCACAAAGGTAATGTTTGGAATGTACAAATCTGTGCCAAAAACTATGCAGAGAGAAAACCTTAACAACTGTGTTTTAGCTGAACACAAACTTAGTTCACAGTGTATTTAGGTCAAGCCTTTTGCCCTTCAGATCTTACTGTACAAACACCTGCAAACCAGTAGCTCTTCCTTTGTAAAACAGAGGCGGGATGAGAGAAGGGAGAAGAGTATGAGGTCCCTCTCAGTCTAAATTCCTCATTCGTTTTTACAAACAGGAATTACTGCATCATTAGATTTAGTGGCAGTACTTAAAATCAAATCAGATTCGGCAAGAGGAAAATAAAGCTATCAACTCCTGACATTTGCAACTTCAAGTGTATTAGACCAGCTCCTCCATTTATATTTAGTACGCCAGTGAAGAAAGCAGCAGTCTCTAATTAAACAGACACAGCATAATCTTTACTGAGGGAATCAAACGCACCAGAAACCTTCCCCTTCCTGGTGCCACGGCTCCCTGGGAAGCCAGGCTCCCACATGCAGCGGAAACCATCCCAGTGAGTGAGTCAGCGCAGCTATCCCAACGGGGCACGATCCAGAGGGCCGTTGGAAACAGCTGCTGGGAGATCAACTGAAAGAGAGAAATAAATTCAGACAAGGCCCCAGTTTTGCCTGCTCCAAGAGGATTGTTTTATTCATTTCACTTTGGGCCACAAGCCTCCCCCATGCCTCCAGGGACTTGTCTCCCCATTGAAGGGGGCAACAGACATCATTTTAGCTTCACTGACACCATCATGGACTCTAGAAGCCAGAAGAAACTTATGTGATGTGCCTCTCGTTGTCCAAAGAGAACCTCCTGGAAGAGCTCCTATACAGCAAAGTCTCAGGCCATTTCCTAGCACAAGGGAAAGCAGTACAAATTGGAGGGGACAGAAGGTTGTAATTTGGGAGTGCAGGGCTCTGTCAGACACTGCCAAGCAGTTTTTGATATTCCTAAGATTTACAGAAACTGCAGACTTACAGCTCTCACCTACTTCCTCAACTCAAATCTTTCAAGGAATTTACTGATTTCCTACAAGTTCCTCACTGTTAAAATGGTCCCTGTTTTTCTCATGTTTGCATTGGGCACAAACAGTGCTGGTGCTGCTTGGGCACATGCTGCCCAAATTCAGAGAATAAAGGATGCAAATTCCCTTTAGCTTTAAATTTACTATGAGAAGCCATTTTCTTAACTGATCCTTCTCACTCCAAGGAAATTGGAGCTATTTTATATCATGACCTTTGACCTACAGGAAACAGCAAAGTAAGAGCCGAAAAGGAATATTCACAGAGAGAAAACAGCAGCAAAGGGACCAGACGAGTATCATCAACATGCATAAAGTTTTCCAGATCCCTGTTTCAGTTCGTGGGCCAGCTGAGAGTCAGTGAGCAGCAATGCACAGCACCCAGCTGCAAACATGCATCTCAACCTCGAGATTCCCCTTCACAATCAAAGGAAGGGTGGGAATCTCTCTGTGAGACTGCCCAGGAGGTGGAAACACGGCATATTTGGCCAAACCTCATTACAGGGCATCTCCGGTCTTTCTCTCCTCTGCTGCTTGCTCACTGTGACAGCCAGCCTATCCGTCACACAACTCATCAGCATGCAGTCGCCTGTCCCCCCCTGCCCACACCCTCCCCGTACGCTCCCCAGCATGCAGCAGTAATTGCCTTTCCTATTAGCCCACAGCGACAACAGCTGCCATGGCAACTAGCAATGATTTTAATAAGTTGGGTCTGTTTTCAAGGGCAGCACACGCGTGCCGGCACATGAGCACGTTGCGGACGCGCGCCAAGGGAAAGGAGGACCTGCCGTCAAATACAAAGGCAGAGTTGGAAACACAGTTGGATCAGAGAAACCGCAGATGAGCAAATGTTTACCCCCTCCTGTGCGGGAGGAGTGGACAACCACTCACTCCTAAAGAGGTATGGATGTGAGAGGTTGACAGTGGCATGGTGGTACTAAACATGCAAAGGACTCTCCTTGCTGGAGCTACAGATGCTGCCCAGGTGACAGAAGTGATGTGCAGCTGCACTCTTGATACATCGTGCCACATCAATGCACACACTGCTACTGTTGGCACTGCTCAGATGGGCACTGCCAGCACTGGACAGCACCTTCCCTCTCAAAAGGGCAGCAGAGGCAACACATCCACAGTGGAGTCAACCGGACTGAGCGATAAATTCTCCTCTTTGGCATTACTCATTTTCTATGAGATCATGAAAAAGAAATTCTGAGCCAAATGGAGAGTAGAGGGAAAGGATCACTTCTTTCAGAATCTACTGACCCCCAGACCACCTTAGACTCGAGGAAAGGTTTCACACCACGCACCCCAACACAGGGAGTCACTAGACAAGAGGCTGTACCTACTGTAAATACCCCACAGACACAGTTTGGTGGCCCAGAGCAAAGGGCTGTGATCAGTAAGACCAGCCTACCCCAGGTGGTCTAACGCTGTTTATCCCAGAAGCAGTAATACAACATTTGCAAATCATAAATTTAATACTACTCTTTTGGAGTTTTTTTCAAAAGTCTTTTGAAGGTTTAGCCTAATCAGCTGTCCATCAGCTGGTACAAAGGGACACTTTCTGCTATGCAAACTGTACCGGTATTTGTAAACACATAAAAAACTTGGAGCAAACAGACAAGAAAAGCAAGCACGGCATGGTGAAGCCCAGAATTCCAAAACTGGCTGCAAGGCTAAGCACACAGTATCATACCAGTCTCACAAGCTATGCAGACTCATGGGAGAGGGCATTAAAAAAAAGATAAATATGTACATCCATACCACGTACTTCACCCAAGTCTAAAGAAAATATTAAACATGTAACAACAGGATGTAGATGTAATAAATGTAATGTAATAAATTTCAACTGAATTCTAGTGCTACGGAAAGATGCCGTAAAATGCTGCAAACTCCCTTCTGCTAACACAGCAAACTGATGAAGCACAAGACAGGAGCAGTGCTCACCAAGCTCACCAAGCCTCCAAGGACCCTCCTTTAGATGGAGAGGGCAGCATTAAAGCATGGAGACCACCTAGTTCAAACTAGGGGAAAAGGGATGGCCCACTGAACCCAGTGCTCCAAGATTTCTGCTCCTTCACAGGTGACCTGGTAGAGTTGTTTCATTCCTCTGTGCATTACCTCACACCACTTTTCTTCCTAACACGAATGCCATGCAATTAGGATTTAAGAAGGGCTCAAATCCAGGATAACGAAGGCTAGGCTAAAAAATACAGGGATATTTAACTGCTGAAAACAAAGGATTAAATCAATGAACAGGAACCAAGAGATCTGTTTTGATTCCTGTAATGCTATCTGCCTTGAACAAACTCTGTGGATACATTAGTCTCTGGCTAGCCCATACAAAAAAAACTTCACGCTACCTAGTGAACTGAGCCACGCTGGAAGTCGTGGAGAAAAAAAAGACTTCTGGGAACCTGCACTATTCCCTTCGTCTGGCACCTGAGCTATGACTGTGAACCCCTCCCCCAAGCAGTAACACTACTTCATTTTGCTGTACATCCTCCCTTTCCAAGCAGCACATGAAAATGATGCTCCATCCTTGCCAGATTCATTGCTGCCCAGGGGGTTAAATACAGCAGCAATGAATTGACTGGTCTTGTTAATTTAATTCAGCTACATGGGAAATCTGTAAACAGAAGCAGAAGCCATGACAATATTATCAGAAGGCTCCGAACACAGCCTTGAATAATTTGCTTTTGGTTATCACTGCTAACCATGCAAGGAAGAAGAAATTTTCCTACAGGACATTTTACATTTTTATACATGTTAAACCTCTTCCAGGTAAGAAGAAAGTTTCCTACAGGCAACATCACTTTTTCTACCCTGCCAATTAGCTTCACACATAACATGCTGACCTAGCATTTGAATAGACTTGCTTCCAGCAACTCCAACCCAGAACTAATTTAACAGATGTGAAAGCCCCCCTGAGTCACCAGGGAAGGCAGAACCACCTGCCCTGGCTCCATGAGGATGGAACAGCCTTTGGAAGATGAGTGATACCACATCCCATCCTCCCTTCCCACTGCAATCTTATTTTCACAGTGCCCCTGTTCAAACACAGCCCGTACAAAATTAGTGGTAATTTTTTCTGGCACTTCACGAAGATCGCTGCCTCCATGAGGAGCACTCAGCAATAGCCATCTGTAAATAACCACGTCATTCTGAGAGTGAAGTTAATCATCCAACGGCCTCCACAGCCCAGGAAAATCCACACAAGACAGAAAAGTATTTACCTAGGAAGTAAAGTTGGGAAGTGACCTATTAAGAAGTTCTCCACTACTTAATGTGACTGTATTCATCATCAAAAATCCTGCCCAGGAAGTCAGAGGCAGAGAAAGCCTTACAATGGTAGGAATTAACCCATGGAAGAGGAAAAATGCCACATGTGTATTCCTGCCCAAAGGGCCCAGAGATTTCAGGATTGTCTTTAAAATCCTGTTCTAAAAACAACAGTAAAAATCAGGAGTTGCAGAACCAACCAGACAGATCTACAGACCTCAGAATCTCAAATTGCAAACTCCCAACAATGCAGGTATCAAGAAAGTGGTGAGCCAGTATAAGAAACTACTCAGGATAATGGACATAAAATTTGTGTTTCAGACTAACCTTGAGGATCAGGTAAACTACACAAGACAAAGAGAGCACTTAATACTACTGTGCCAGCAGGGCTGGTCAGTCTGTCCAGTGTACTGCATCTTCTCCAGAACACACGCATCATCTCCTTATCAAGCACCAAATCCAAGAGAAGCTACCTCACAGAACACCTTACAATGGATATCTGAGCCCAAGCATAGAGATTTTATGCATATTTAAAGACAGACTTCATGAAAGAGCTTGCTAACACCTTGTCAACAACAGTGACTAGCTGAAACCAGGCATCTTGGAAAACTTCAGTGCACACGGGAGTCAAACACACCCACCTCCTGTTACACCTCCCAAGTATGGTAAGGGACAGGCATTACTTCGAGAAGACTGTCACCACATTCACATTGCAGCCAGAGGGTTCCTCATTCTGACAGAACAGGACCATTCTCCCAAGTTTGCCTGCAAATTCCACACTAACAACTACTAAAACCCAACAGAAACAAGAACACTTACCGCAGGATGAACCAGACTTAGTGAATCACTATCCAATCCCCAGCTACATGTTAAAACATGCAAACTGGCTAATCTTTTCCCCACACGTAGAGATGCCTCAAAGGTTTTGATGCCAGTATGAGAAGGAAGGGGAACCAGACCACCAAAATCAAAAAATAGAGGTTGGTTCAGAAAGGATGTAACAAATACGGTAAGGATGAACAAGTGCTGTTATCAAATGCCACACTGCAAAGCAACCCAGTATTCCTATCAAAACTCCGGTGGACCTGTCAAACCTCATCCCACAAAGCTACCAAGCCTATGAGCTACTTCCACCGTAAATGCCTGCAGTAATCATGAGTTCCAAAAATGAAACAAACGCCATGCTCAAAAAAAAAAAAATCCAATGCAAAAACTATCTTCCTGTTTTCACTAGAAAGGTCATGCCTATTTAAGGAAACCTTCCCAAGCAACATGGACATGCTCCATCTATATCCATCAACTAAGACTCCAGGCTTCAGTGTAATCATTCATCAAAAAATTCCTAGTCTTTAAAGGAGTCGTGGTCAAAGCTGCAAATCCAACCCATGCTCCTCCTGGCATGCCAAGCAGTTACAGATACCTGACCACTCAAGATGAAAACATCAACCCACAGCAGAGGAGGAATTCTTACTGAACCCTTTAAGCAACTAATGGTAGGAGGAAAACAAACACACACAAAGTCTCACTGCACTTTCATCTATTCTAGTCAACACCTTCCCCAAAGGGAAACACTCATTCCCAGGAGAACCTATGCACTGGTCTGGCCAAAACAGAGACACTCAGTTCTCAGCCCCATAGACACACAGGTTTCAAGACAGAATATGAAGCACTAAGAATTCTTAATGGTGCTCATTTGTGATTAATCAACAGAGAAAAGTCATTTTTCCAAATCTGCAGTATTTGACCACATGATGTTCCTGTTAAAAGCCAGAAGAGATCAGGCAAGATAACAAAATGCAGCAAGCCTTTTCTGGAAGGATGTAATCAGTGGACAGAAACACATACAAAAAATAGACTTAATTACAAGCATAATTTCAATTTCCTGGCAAAGTCTCACACAAACATATATATATATAGACACGTTTATCAGATGGTCAGACAATACAGATTCAAATTCCAGTCTCAGCCTCATTCACCACATCCAAGTCCATGAGTCCTGAGAGGTCAGAAGTGAGCACTGAATGAAGGGATAGATAGATGATGTGATGGTTTAGGCTGGGATAGAGTTAATTTTCTTCACAGTAGCTGGTATGGGGTTGTGTTTTAGATATGTGCTGGAAACAGTGTTGATAATTCGGGGATGTTTTAGTTACTGCTGAGCAGTGCTTACACAGAGTCAAGGCCTTTTCTGATTCACCCCAACCCACCAGCAAGGAGGCTGGGGGTGCACAATAAGTTGGGAGGGGGCAGAGCCGGGACAACTGACTCCAAATGACACAGAGGATATTCTATACCACATGGTGTCATGGTCAGCATATAAACCTGGGGGAAGAAGGAGGAAGGAAGGATATTTGGAGGGATGAAGTTTGTGTTCCTAATTCACCATTACACATAATGAAGCTCTGCTGTCCTGGGGATGACTGAACACCTGCCCATCCGTAGGATGTGGTGAATTAATTTCTTGTTTTGCCTTCCTTGCATGTTTGGCTTTTGCTTTACCTGTTAAACTGTCTTTATCTCAACCCACAAGTTTTTTCACTTTTAGTCTTCTGATTCTCTCCCTCTTCCCAGTGAGGAGGAGTGAACGAGTGGCTGTGTGAGGCTTAGTTGCCAGTTGGGATTAAACCATGACAGATGGAAACACTACAAAGAGTTAGTTCCACTGTAACTCTTTATTCAACAATCAAAATCCAGAGTTGGTCCATTTCTTTTTAGATTCCCCTTCTCGGAACCATTCTCTGGTCCATGGTTGACATCTC